>OX453013.1:9182200-14182200 GCA_949699075.1 Asteroscopus sphinx | reverse complement strand
GATCCGGACCCCCTAAACCCCCCTATATAAGTATACCTACGTCCATGGTGGGACGGTACGTCCCTGAAAGCTGTCCGACGCTAACTTGGTTAAGTCCAATGTCGGTAACCCAGGTACCCTCAGAGAGATCACCAGCAACACCAAGGCGTTGTTGGCCCTTTTCGAGGAGTTGGGGTGGATCGAGTAAGTTCCCACCCGTACTCAAAATACACGCTTTAAAGTGGAGTTGCGGAAACCAGCCCGTTATACTATACTATACTATAAGACCAATGCTGCTAAAACCCAGACGTGTCTTTTTTCTGCTAAACAGAGTAAATTCCGACTCAAACGTTCCATGATACATCCGTGCCGATAACACCTTTCAGCTTCTTGGCGTATCACTAATATCCACCCTCAACTCTGGCTCTTACACAGAGTCCAGGCTCACGGCCGGGCGGCACGGGGGATGGCAGGGGAGCGCGAGTGGCGGAGTCCTTTACAAAATCTTCAGTGGCAGTGTGTCGCAGCGGGCTCGTTCTTACCTATTTTTATTACTCGTTTGTCCGTTCCGCTTACCTCTTTGCCGGTGGAAGCTGCGAAAAAAAAGTCCGTACGGACACCGCTTCGTTTGCTTAAGCGGAACGAATTCGTTTTTAACAATTTTTACTCGATCAGTCCTTTCTGGTCCTTTCCAATAGACTCTTTGTTGGTGGAAGCTGGAAGCACTTCTACCCAGTTTAACGTTGCGAGTTAAACGGAGTCCGTACGGAGCCTGCTCTGTTTGCAGTGGAAGCCAGGCTTTAGGTATACTAAGCACAAGTTCGGCTGTGTATGGAGTAGGTACCTACCTTCTATCTTTGGGATGGTTCGGCCCAGCGGCTCTCGAGTCGAGATATAGAGACGTCATGGTAAGAGGATCATTGGCAACGATGTGTTGGTTGGCAAACTACAAGACTTTATGAGCCAATGCTCCGACTTCTTCAACTCAGCCTATCGCAGTCCATTGCTGGACATAGGCCTCTCCTAAGTTGCGCCACAACACTTAGTCCTCTGCCTTCCGCATCCAGTCCCCTACAGCCACGTTCTTCTTCAGGTCGTCGGTCCACCTGGCCGGGTCGCCCTACACTGCGTTTGCCGATTTGCGGTCTCCACTCAAGGAGTCGTCTGCTCCAGCGGCCATCGGTCCTTCGACAGACATGGCTAGCCTGCCACTTCAGCTTACTGATCCTACAAGCTATGTTGGTCACTTCGGCGATAATAATATAGCCTATCGGTTTTTTATCGAATTCATTTCGGCAGGTTTTTTACATAATACGTTAGGATTAAGTCCACAATTTGATTCTTTCCCTGCGAAGACGTGTGCGTCCGTTGCCATACTGCAAGCACCGCAATGATACCCGCCGCGTGCTGTGCCGAGAGCAACGCTACCAAGAAAACGCTCTCATACATGGCCATAATGAAACGCACATCGACCATACTGCCCAATAGACGCTTAGTGTTGAATATTATTGCGTACAGTAAATTCTGTTACTAGCACTAGCAGAGGCTGTAGGTACTGCAGACAGGCCCTATCAAGGCGGCTATTGGCTAATCACTAACGCAGCAGTTTTGTGTTCCAGTTTGAAGGGTAAATTCCTATAGGGGGTAAAATAAGGGCCTTGTCCCCTATGCAAGACAGACCCAGGCCCAACTTCATCGCGAAGCCGGTGTATACGGAGGGTGTAATAAAACTATGGTGTGAGAATGACCACACCCTAACATGGCTGAAGAACACGGTCTCTGGCTTGGCTCACCCGGCTAACGTCTCGCTAGTCGTCAAGAGCCAGTCAGAGCTCATCAAACGTGTTTGCTGCGGCATCCTGATCCCAGATGAGCAGGGGGTTTTCGAGGAGGCAGCCAATATTGGTCGCACCCTCGCCTACCAGAACCCCTCGCTTGGCATCGAGAAGTGGGTGCTTCTACAGGCAGTGAAACAGACCGCGGCGTGGTTCGTGGTGGTCGGAGTCCCTGAGGACCAAATTCCGACCCTGATGAAGACCGGACGCCGTCTCTCAATGGGTTTAGGGGCGGTTTACGTTAAATACCAGGGTCCGAAAGGCAAATTTACCGACGTCCCTCAGGGATGGGACCCGGCCACGGAAACCATCCGCAAAGAGCTGCAGCTGCCAGCTGCACCAGCAGGGGAGATTGCTCCCCTATCAAACACCCTGGCAACGGCCGTGGCTGAACCTGCTGCAGCAGAGTCAGCCGGCCCATTTGTCGTCATCTCGGACGCCGTCCCATCTTCGGGGGAGGAGCCTGACATCAATTTGTCTTCGGCTTCGGACCTGGAGGGGGACGACTTCGAGACTGGCGACTTGTTAGCCGGGCTACACCTTGGGGGAGACAAGGAGGCTACGACCAGTGATGGCGTCCCTTTTGTCGGCCTGTAGGGTAGTCCAGGAAAACCTCCACCACAGCCAAGCCGCGACGGCTCAGTTGCGCAAGTGGTTGGAGGTTCAACACACGGCCATTGCCTTGATTCAAGAGCCGTGGATCAGGGCTGGCCATATACAGGGACTATCCAATCTCGGAGGTAAGATCTTAGTCACTACAGATCACGATCACCCTAGGGCGTGCATCTTTGTCACAGGTAATATCAAAGCACAGCTTTTAACGGATTTCTGTTGCAGAGATCTGTCTGCCATAAGGTTGCTCATACAGCGTGACGCCAGGGAGGTGGGGATCACCTTCGCCTCGGTCTACATGCCTGAGGGGGAGGAGCCACCCCCTTACGACCTCATCCGCCTTGTAAACCATTGCGAGAGAACCGGGATGGAGGTTGTAATTGGGGCCGACGCCAACGCTCATCACCCTTTATGGGGCATGGAAACGCAAAACGATAGAGGTAAAGCTTTAGTTGACTATCTTTTTACTACTAACCTATCCTTACTAAACACTGGTTCTGAACCAACTTTTGTAACCAGGCGTAGCCGCACAATCATAGACCTCACTCTGGCATCAGAGGGTGCAGCGGAAATCACCACGGGGTGGCAGGTCTCCAAGGAGGCCTCATGCTCCGATCATAGGTGGATCCGCTTTGACATCCAGGTCTGTATAACACCAACAAAACCTCGTCGGAATCCACGCAATACGGACAAAACTACTTACACGTGCACACTTGAATCTAGACTTGCACCGTTAAACGATTCGCTGACTTTCGTGCACACGACACATATCGATGAGCAAGTAAGTCACCTCACGGAATCAATGATAAGCAGCTACCACACTGCCTGCCCAGAGACCATCCCGCCCAAAACACCGGGCAAACAGCCCTGGTGGGGCGCGGAGCTGGAGCGCAAACGTGTAAAGGTTAGAAGAGCTCTGAACAGAGCCATGAATACTTGTGCGGACGAAGACTGGGATGTCTACTACGCAGCCAAACTCAGCTACAAAAAATGCATCAGATTCAGGAGTACCATGGGATGGCGTAAATTCTGTGGTAACATTGAATCCTGCCAACAAGCCAACAGGGTAAGGAAGGTTCTGGCGCAACAGAGTTCATCTGTGCCTGACACTCCGCAAGCCTGACAACACGCTGACAACATCACCAGAAGAAGTAAGACGCGTCCTCATTGAAACTCACTTCCCAGGGTGCGTATTTACTCATGCAATTGATTGGCAAGATGTACCTCAAACACCATCGGATGGCGACTGGCTCTTCGCGCATAAGATGGTAACTTTGGAAAAACTCCAATGGGCCATCCGGAGCTTCCATCCTTTCAAAGCAGCGGGCCCGGACGGAGTGTTCCCTGCCCTACTACAGTGGGGTGGAACGTCCGTTGCCAGAAGACTGGTGCCCCTAATGAGAGCGTGCCTGGCCTATAGATACGTTCCCAAAGGATGGAGGGAAGTGAAAGTTATATTCATGCCAAAGCCAGGTAAGGGCGATTACACAAACGCCAAATCCCACCGACCAATCAGTCTGACCTCCTTTTTGCTAAAGACCTTGGAGAGGCTCTGCGAAAGGGAGCTGAGGGACGGCGCGCTTAAAACTATACCACTGCACGGCAACCAACACGCATACAGCTCAGGTAAGTCCACAGAATCTGCTCTCCATCTGGTGGTTAGTCAGATAGAGAGAGCGATACACAACAAAGGTACTTGCCTGGGAACTTTTATAGACATCGAAGGAGCATTCGACAAAACAAACTTCTCCAGCATAAGAACAGCCCTCTCCAAGCACGGAGTGGAGCAGGTACTAACTGACTGGATTGCAAACATGTTAAGTAAACCGGTGGTTCGTCTTGAAGGAGAGCAACAGATGGCCATGATAGCTAGAGGCTGCCCCCAGGGAGGGGTGCTGTCTCCCCTTCTGTGGAATCTGGTAATTAATGATCTCATTACCAAACTCAACGACAACCACTACTACACAATAGGATATGCAGATGACCTCGCCATCCTCGTATCGGGTAAGGTGACTGGGACCATCTGCAACCTCACCCAACAAGCGCTTCGTATTGTAGAACGCTGGTGCAGAGAATTTGATCTTTCAGTGAATCCCACCAAAACTGAGTTAGTCATGTTCACCCAAAAGCGAGCATTAGGACCCTATTGCTTACCCAAACTGTTCAGTACTGAACTCCAGCTGGCCAACGAAGTTAAGTACCTCGGTGTCATCTAAGACAGTAAGCTAAGTTGGAGTAATCACCTAGAAAACAAACTAAACAGGGCCTGCATCACCTTCTGGCAATGCAGGAAAATGATAGGTAAGAAGTGGGGCCTATCCCCTAAAATTATACTATGGCTATACAGCGCGGTAATCCGCCCCATGATTGCCTATGGGGCCGTTGTTTGGTGGCCTAGAACCAAGCTGATTACAGCTTCAAACAAATTACAGCGCATGCAAAGACTTGCCTGTGTGGCGATTACAGGCTGCATGAGGACTAGCCCGACTGCAGCACTCGAAGCCATGCTGGGAATTCCACCGCTCCACCTTTTTATACAACAGGAGGCAGCGATGGCGGCAGTACGTCTAAAAACACTAAATCTATGGAGTAAGAGTAGTACACAACACACCGCGTTGATAGAGGAACTCAGCAATGAATTCCCTCTGTTGAAATCCATTAACGACCGGATTCCCAAGCAATTTATTTTCGACAAGAAGTACAAAATCCAGCTGTATGAGGATCACCGATGCGAAGGGCTGTGCCCTGCAGAGGTGCGAATCTTCACGGATGGATCCAAAACAGGCACAGGTACGGGTGCCGGGATCTTCTCGGAAGACCTCAATATACACATAGCCACACCATTGGGGGTCCATAACACGGTGTTCCAGGCCGAGTGCATGGGCATTTCCCTGGCAGCTTCGGCGATTTTAGCCAGGAAGGTTAAAGACCACTCAATTCGTATACTCTCGGACAGCATGTCCGTACTACAAGCACTAAGCAGCCATACGGTAAACTCGGGGCTGATACACGAGTGCCAGCAAAACCTCAACCAGGTGGGTAATCTCAATAACATAACCATTCAATGGATCAAAGGACACAGCAGTTCCCGAGGCAATGACGCAGCGGATGAACTGGCCAGAAGGGGATCGAGTATGGTAGTCGTGGGACCTGAACCCATAGTGCCACTCCCCTTTGGATACCTACGCAACTTGGTAAGGAAACGCACCAAGGACAAACACTACAAACTATGGAAAGACCATGGTGAGTGCAGGCAGGCCAAGGAGGCACTTCCCACAATCGACGGCCGGTTTACGAAACAGGCCCTCCGATTGTCAAAACAACAGCTGCGTACAGTCACAGCTGCTATTACTGGCCACGGGTCCTTTAACAAACATCTTTTTGTCATAGGTGTCACGGACAGCCCACTGTGCAGAGCCTGCATGGTGGAAGACGAGACAGCAGCCCATGTGCTTCTAGACTGCCCTGAGGTCGCCACATACAGGGCCAAGTACTTCGGTAACCCAGGTACCCTCAGAGAGATCACCAGCAACACCAAGGCGTTGCTGGCCTTTTTCGAGGAGTTAGGGTGGATCGAGTAAGTTCCCACCCGTACGCAAAATACACGCTTGATCGTGGAGTTGCGGAAACCAGCCCGTTATACTATACTATACTATACTAGGGGGTAAAAAAATAGTAAAACTGTTTTGATAACTTCCCTGGGGGCCTAGTACGAGTTTGACACTTACGAATACTTTCATAGTATTCGTCGTCTTTCATTCAAAAATCAGTAGCGCCCCTGGCGGATACAAGGAGGAACTACTGATTTAGAATGAAAGTCGACGAAAACTATTAAAGTATTCGGAAGTATCAAACCCTTACTAGGCCACCTGGACATGTTCCCATGAAAGTTATGGTATGTGTTCTATGCCTTCTTTCTCAATTCAATAAAATATTAAACATATATAACATATTTTTGGGACATTTTACACATCACTGTCTAGTCCCAGACTAAGCAGAGCTTGTGCTATGGGTATAATACTTATATACTAGACAATGAATATAATACTTATATACTTTTTTTTTGTAAATACATAATTATAATACATAAGAAACAACCAGACCAACACAAACACTCATGTTCATCACACAAATATTTGTGTCCTGTGGGAATCGAACCCACGACCTCGTGATCAGCAGTCCGAGACTCGAACCACTAGACCACAGAGGTCGTCAATTATGTTGGGGTCGACTTCCAGTCAAACCAGATACAACTGAACATCAGTATTTTACACGGAGCGACTGCCATCAGACCCCCATAACCCACTCACACAGTTACCTACTGGGTAATTCCGACACTAAGGTTAGATCAGTTGTTAGACTTTTGGGCTTCTGCAATAGATTCTGATATTCGTATAGCAACCGTAGACTGAGCACGGTGTCTATACACATGTAATGTAAATGGGAATATTAGGTACAGGGTAGATGCAAAGAGTGTTAAGTGGGATATCTTTTTATTACAATCTATTACCATAAGAAAAGGTATTATTACCTATTCTATGCTATTACACTAATACTAGTCATATTATACCTACCTACCATAAGTAAACATAATGAAAAAAATCGTAAATGTCAGTGTGTGTGTGTGTGTTGTGTGTTACATTTGAGTATTTTCGAGAAATCGGCTAGAGATACCTACCTACTGGAAATAAGGAATAGCAAACAAAGAAACAACTTATGTCCATGGACGAATAAAAAAAGTCGGACGGAATCTCGCTAAACAATAAGTGAAGCATCCAATAGTAAGTCGGCTCGCTTCAAAGTACGGGCTGGCACGCACACATTCACATTCATAGTAAGTCTTAAGCACAAACCACACAGCGCGGGTGCGTGTCGGGTGCGGATCGGCTGCCGAATTGCGTAACTCACTCGCCATCGCAGTCATCTGGATTTCAATGTTAATTGGTCCGTGTGTTTTGACAATCCGTGTTATCGGCAACTAGGTACCACGCAATGAATGTTGCTTTAATTTCAAAATGAAAGCTAATGTCAAAGTGAATGCATTACACAATTGCCCCACGGGTCCGCGTCAGGTGGAGCGCGGGAGCCGTTGCTGCATTTGGAATGGTTTTCTCGAAAGTGATGGACTTTCGGTATATCAGGTGGGTGAGTGTGATGTCGTCCATATAAAAACAGGTTAATATACCCACCGCGGGCCCGACCCATCCCGCGCCCGCTCTTTGTGTGGTTTGCGCTTAACAGCCGCGATTACGTAAAAAACTCATGTGACGTAAGTTTTTGTCGTAGTGCAGTCACAAAAACTAAAATAACAATAGGCCGTCTGGTGTGTTAAAATACTGTCGAAATTATAGTTGGTTTAAGCACAGACATAGTAAATGTCTGTGGGTTTAAGAAATAAAAACCGGCCAAGAACATGTCGGGCCATCATAACAGCCGAAAGACGTCCACTGCTGGACAAAGGCCTCCCCCCAAAGGGGGGCCATGTCGGGCCATGCTCAGTATTAAAGGGTTCCTGACTACATAACATAAAATCACGCCTGTATTTCCCCGAAGGGGTATGCAGAGGTGTAATAGTACACCCACATTTCGCCAGTTATGTTATACCTAGTCCCATGTAATAGGGGGCGAGCCTATTGCCATTGACCTTTGTTCCTGACTACAAACGAATCAAATCGAATATTAATCATTGTTATTTTAGTTTTAGCACACAGCGCCACCTAGCGCTGAATTTAAGAAGCTGAATTTAAGAAGCTAAATTTAAGAAGCTAAATTTAAGAAGTGTGTCATATCAATATAACACAAAGTTACTTTTTGTGATTTTTCAGATAGGAAGTAATTAAAGGAGCATTATTTGCTAGGATCATTTTTCTCTAAGGTCAATGACCTTTGAACTAGGACGTCTTAAGTATTTTGCAGTTTTCTCACTATAACTCAAAAATTTATAATCACATTATACTCGAAATAATTTTAAGAGTTTTTATAAAGGTCTATCAATGTGGAAGATTATAAGTTTCTACGTTGCATAGTTTAGAAATGGCAGGGGGGGGGACACATTGCAAGCCACTTTGGCGGGCTGTATTTCGCAGATGGTATACCTACCTGATATAAAAGTTATGTATGAAACATTACCTTCATTTTAGTAGACCTATTCAATGATACCCCACAAGAGGGGGTGCAGCGAAAAAAAAATTTTCATCCCCGTTTCACATGTATGGGCGCGCCACCCCTATAATACGTAAACAAGATTTTTTTATTCTTTTAAAATTGAGATCTATATCTAGACCATTTTTTTTACAAAATTTCATTTACTTATGTGTACTTATAACTGTAGAAGTTATTAATTTGTAAAGGATTAGGACAGACGGACAGATGGACGGACATGACGAAACTATAAGGGTTCCTTGTAGGACTCTGGAACCCTAAAAAGGAAGTGCTTCATTCAATCATCATTTAGCGAGATTCCGTCCGCTTTTTTTTGTACAAGTTTGTACCTCATCACGTGAGAATGGCTGAACAGACCGCATAAATATTTACAGCTTTATTTATAGACATGAATTAGCCTTAGGTTGGTACCTATTTAAAAATTGAGGTATGATTCATCTCAATCGGTTTAGTTCTGAGGTCACTTCTATAACACTAAGTTTTTCAATCAATAGGATTAATTTCTATTTTGGGGTCAGGTTTTGGATGACTTTCTATTAGATTTGAAAAATCTGCGCGATTTTTCAATTCTAATAGAAAGTCATCCAAAACCTTATCCATATCTGTATCTAATAAAAACATTTCATTTTCTCTTTCCTCTACATCTTTTTCATTAAAAATACTATTACCTTTGCGCATTTTTTCAAAAATTGATAAAATCTCAGTATGTACGTCTCTTGGCGACTTTATGAACTTCCTAATATCTTTCCAAATAAATTCTATGGGTGACAAATATTCGCTATGTGTAGGGACACGTAATACTTCATGACCATTCGCTTTTATGACACGATCAATGCGATGCATTTCTTCTATTACTGGATGCTTTTTAATAAGCTCATATAGTTGAGATTTATTCATAGCGTCACTGCATGGCACATTGTGCGTTTGCAACCATTTTTGCATATCAGATTTCGTATCATACATGCTTATGGCTTTTGATTTAGGTTTACTATGAAGAGAACTGTTATGCAACACAACAATGCTCGAAGGCTGTAATGACCCAAGCAAAATATCTACAACCCATTTGTAAAAATCATCTTCAGTTGCAGACAAGCAAAATATACTATGTGTTAAGCAATTCTTAGTTAATGCATGAAAAAATATGTATTCATCACCAGAAGTGTTTTGTTCTGAAGGAGTATTAAAATTCATATCTTTATCTATAACTCTTTCATTTACATAATAAATATGTGTATCTTGTGGTTTTCGTAACTGCTTCATTTTATTAAGATAGGAATATCTTTCAAAAGTTATTTCTGGGTCTTCCATAAGTAGGTTCATGCCATTGGAGATTGTTTGATATTGAATGCCCAACAAAGCCACAATCTGTTTAAATTGCTCATAGTCTGGAAAAATTATGTTTTCTTTGTTAAGATTCTTGTACAAAAGTTTAAATGTAGGTACCTCTTTACATTCATAAAATTTAAATAGACTTTTCAAAATTTTTACATGGGTGTTAAAATCAATGGAATATGTTTTAGAAATTTTTGGAAGATTTCTTGTCATTTGTATTTGATCGAGTTCAATTTCAGGAAGGCCAGTATAGTATGAGACTCTGTCTTCAATATCTTCAAGAGGTATTAATAATTTGTTACATTTTGCCTCAGATTCACATCTTTGTAAAATATTGATTACAATTTTTTCTATTTTCTCTGCAATTACCGGTGTGTCCATTTGTGCAGCTGAAAATTAAAAACTTAACTGATTAAAAATAATGAAAGCAAACTCTGCCTCAGATTTTGAGATTCTGATCCTGAGTTTTAAACTTTTCTCAAATTAACCTAAGCACTCTCTTTTTCTATTAGAACAGTAAGCAAAGAAGTTGTAGTATGGAAAAAAAAAATGTTCAACCCCTTATCATTCATGGCTTTCCCGACTTTTTCTTTCTTGTCTTATTTAGTAAACAATCTTGGCATCTCTTTATTCAAATAACTACTGATAAAATTGAACTACAGTTCTGCACTTGTAATTAGGTAAAAAAAAATATTTAGGGTGTGAAGGAACTTAAGTCATTTAAAAATATGCTTTGAGACTTCCTCATTTAAAAGGCATATTACACAATCCAAGATTTCCTTAATTCATACTAACATAAATTTTGGTAATAATAATAATAAAGTATTGATCCATTTAATTTATTGTTACACAATTCATTTAATTAAGTAATTCAAAGTAATGCTTATAAAAAATGACATGTGATTTATTAATTTGATTTATAAATAAATAAAATAAAATTAATAAAATTTCTTTATTTCAGGCAAGGCGACGACATACACATACACCCATATCACATTATTACAATTAGAAAATTAGAATTAATTAAATGAATTATTATTATTACTTTATTAATAAATTATACAATTATTATTATATTACTAATTTTATTTGTTTATAGTTAAGAGTTTAAAATTACATTTCAATTCAATAATTCAATAAAATAAAAATGATTTATAATAATATTTTATGATTTATAATAATATTATTGTATGCTGAATAGGCAGGACATAGTGTAGCTGAAATTTTAAATTCATCATCTGTACTTTAACCTATGCTCACAATGAACTGATTTCATTTGATTTGAAATTGTTAACATAATGTCTTTTAATAATAATTATTGATGAATTGCATTAAAAAGACATGCTAAGATTGTTTTACTAAATAACAGAGTGTACTTCAATTTACAAGGAGAAAGCGAATGGGCAAATAACTCGGAGCAGATTGAAACAAATAGTTATGTTACATTACATGACACTGCATAGGTTCTGTGTTAATGATGCAAAGTTGATGATATTTTTATACAAACAAAAATTAGAAAAAAAATATAACAAGCAACAACAATATCATCCAAAGACATTAAATATTTACTAGTGCCCTATATTAAATCTCCTTGATATCATCAATATGATTTGTTTCTATTAACTCAAAAACGCCTATTCTCCTTTTGTAATTCATGTGGAGTTCATCATCTTTATCTTTCAACTGAACTACACATGGAATAAGTCCAAAATCTATAGTAAACAACTTATTGAAGTATTTATTCAAGGCTTTGTAGGTATAGGCTTCTCATTTTATTTGGTACTTACTACTATCACAGAATATCTAATAGTACCTACTATGCTACCTAATTTGCGATCTTGTACAAATACTGCAATCCCATAAGTAGGTAGTATTAAAATTTAAATGAGTTTTTATTTATTTACATAGTCTTGGTCAGAGTGTCGCCTTAGGGGCTTACCTAATTCCAATTTGCAGTAGGTATAAAAAGTTGTTCAGTCAGAGTGTCGCCTTATTGTATGTTTTTATTGGGTAATAATAAACTAAAACTATGATTGTATCCACTCAGAATCAAATCAATGATGCTCGTAGAATGATTACACCGAGTAAACAATGGTTTACGTTTCAATTTGTCAACTTAAGACACAACACAATAATATTATGATCTGGTTATTTCCATGGATGAAGTCAAATTAATTAGTTTTTAATCATTAAACAAACAAAAACATTTACTTTTTCCACAGGTCTAGACAGTAGTTATATTCTCTTTGGTCTAGAATGTCAAAATCATTTGTCTTTTTTGTTTTGCACAGATCAGATAATAGTAGCTATTGTTTTGTGAGTAGTTTTATGGCCTGGTTGCCTAAACCTTCTAGACAAGTCTTTAGTTTACTCACCCTAGTAAAGTGATGAAACTTAAGGTTTCTGAGGGGATGATGACAATTTTTTTTTTAAGTTAACGTGAAGATGTATGCCTTATGAGGTAAATTGTGCTGCCCAAAAATTATTATTGTAAGATCTTTTATGTACCACAATTAAATGCAGTAAAGTTCATTTCTATTTCTATAAATACGAAAGTCACGTTTTTCAGCTTTGTAAAGGTTTTTAATTAACTTTTACACTTTAACGAGCACTAAACATTTAATAATCCACCATTATTAAACATAAGGCCCGTATTACAGAACGTTCCTCAAGTACCTGTTAATGAATTAGAGTTCTACCGTTAATTATGGACCCTTTGGAGTAAATTAAAGAATAACTAAGGAAACTGTGTTTACTACATTGCAAAAATATTTTAGACTACGTTCTATGACATTTGTCACTAGCTTACTTTTTCTTATATCTAAAGAGCTAATACAACTCGACAAAGCAGGTTTCATATCATAACATCTTCTCTCTTTGTTGAGTTCAGCTAGTGATGTCTTCTCTTCCACTAAACATTCCAATTTTCTTGCAAAGCATCGTCAGCCTGGGCCTGTACAGCGGTTTGGTCATCATGTCAGCCAACTGAAATTCCGACGAAACTTTCTCTACGTCCAGCATACAGTCCGTCACAACTTCTCTAATGAAGAACTTGCGGATCCTTATGTGCTTGGTTCTGTTATGGTACTCATATGGCGGGTTTCTAGCCAACTTGATAGCAGACTCGTTATCAACATACAGAACTGGTACTTCATTCGTATGCTCGATACTCTCTAAAAGTCTTCTGAGCCAGATTGTCTCTCGTGCAGTCTCACTAGCGGCAACAACTTCCGCTTCAGTGCTTGAAATGGCTACGGAAGCCTGTCTGTGACTCTTCCAAGATATAATCCCTCCAGCGTACATACAGATCATCCCTGATGTAGATCTTCCTGTCTCTAAATCTTCACCATGATCTGAATCGCTATAACATCGTAACTTAGCATCAGAGTTTCTTTTATAAATTAAACCCCAACTTAAAGTTCCTTTCAGATATCTCAAAATTCGTTTCACTTTGACAATATCCTCATTTGAAGGGTTATCTAGTTTTCTGGAAGCAACCCCAACTGCGTATGCAAGATCAGGTCTAGTTCCAACCATCAGATATGACAGAGCACCAACCACTTTACTATACGGAAACTTTTCTATTTTAGAGTCTTCTCCTTTTTCTATCTTTCCGTCTTTGATAATTGGTGTTCCTACAGGCTTGCATTCTCTCATGCCGAACCTCTCCAACACCTTCTTGGTATATGCAGTTTGATTCACTTTTATAGAACCATTGTCTTCTCTTAATATTTCTAGACCAAGATAATAGTTTGCCAACTTGGATTTAATTTTGAATCTTTCTTTCAGTTCTGTCAGAAAACTTCGTGCTTCTTCTTCATCACTGCATGCAATCAATCCATCATCTACGTAAAGAGCTAATATTATTATCTTCTCTTCTCTCCTTCTTACGAAGAGGCATGGATCTGCTTCACTCATTTTAAATCCAACTTTCTGTAAAAATCCTTGAATGCAATTATTCCAGCAACGCGGGGCTTGTTTGAGACCATAAATGTTCCTCGTCAGCTTGCAAACTAGATTTGTATTATCGTTATACCCTTCTGGTAGTTTCATGAAAATTTCCTCTTCAATGTTTCCATAGAAAAACGCGGTGGACACGTCGAACTGTGACAAGTGCATGTTGTCTCTAGCAGCAATACTTATATAGAGTTTGTGAACGGCCCGCATACATCAGCGTGTATTAACTCTCCTGGTTCCTTAGCTCTTTCTCTTGTTCCAAATTTCAACTTATGTGCTTTTCCGTACATACAACCTTCGCATATTTCTCTGTCTAGCTTTACCTTAATACCAAGTTCTCTCTCCATTACCTTTTTCACATGTGCTTTGCTCTGGTGAGCCAATCTCTCATGGTATAGTTGCAACTGGTCCTCTTGTGAAATGTAGTTTATATCAATTAGTGACCTAGGATTGATACTTTTTGCTTTCAGCTTGAAAATACCTCCCTCTTTCTGTCTTTCACCAATCAGTAATACTTTTCCATGCTGAGACAGTTTGCATACCGTAGTTGTTGACATGAAAAGGCTGTTATCCAACTTGTCTTGCGCTGACAGTACTGAAAATAGGTTCTTCTGTATTGAAGGCACGTACCATACATCATTCAACGAGATCTCTATCTTTCGACCCTCTACATCAGCCTCTAGGAATACAGTTCCTTTCCCAACTGCCTTGATCGTATCTCCATTTGCTGTTGTTACGGTGTGTGAAGTGTTGAATTCCTCAAATGTCTGGAATAGATCATATCTGCTTGTAACATGGCTCGTAGCCCCATTATCAACAAACCAATGGTCTCTATCTGCAGTAGCATTTGGATTCACCATCATAATGTTCATATTAACACTCGTATTAGGATCATCTCTTGACTTAGATGTTGGCTTACATTTTGGTGGTCGTCCGTCGGATATCCATTTAGAGCAACCTTTGACTCTATGTCCGACTACACCACAATAGTGGCATTTGTCCATTCTCGCATTAACCTTACTATTCTCAGAATTCTTACTTGCTTTACTCTTCTTATTTGTCGTCACTCTGTTGCCTCTCACTACAAGCGCTTCTATATTTTCTTCATTCTTTCTTGATAAGGCTCTCTCGTGATTGCACAGCTGAATTGTAAGATTTTCTACATTTCTGTCTTCCTTCGACATCATCATCCAGCTTGATTTGAAAGAAAAGTATTCTTCCGGTAATATGTCTAGAATCTTACAAATGAGAAACAATTCTGGTAGTTCTTCCTTCAAGTGTTCCTTTTGAACCTCCCTAGTAAGTTCTGACCATAAGTTTTTCAGTTTGCTGACGTGACCTGTTATATCACCTCCGGATTGCACCGGTTGATAAATCTGCAAATCGTTTGCAAGAAATAGCCTTAGTGACAGTCTTAATTAAAATAGAGAATAGAAAAGGACAGATAACACTACACACGCCAACCAGATAGGGTATCTTCAAAGCGGACCCTCTGCGAGTGACCCCGAAGATACGAATCAAACCAGGCTATAGAAGATGGAGATAAATTAATAAAAATATTTAAAAAAACAAATTTGTTTTTCCTCGTCGGACACAGGTTTCATCTCATACTTCACCTGCCGCGTTATTGTGCTGAAATCGGAATTGCAATCATTATCTTGTATTCAGATTCAACCCATATATTACCTATAGACATTGGTTTGTTCAGGCCTCTAAAAGTATTTAGCTATATTTTGCAAATAAATTGTTCAGTAGAGATTGGTAAATATGGGCATCTAGCTAAAAAAATTCAAACAGGCCAGACTAAGTAACCTTTCTGTTCTCCATGGTTCGAGACCACTGAACAGTACACTTCTTGGGTGCGTTCACTACACTGATTAACTAATATCGCCCGAC
Organism: Asteroscopus sphinx; assembly: GCA_949699075.1. Classification (NCBI taxonomy): domain Eukaryota; kingdom Metazoa; phylum Arthropoda; class Insecta; order Lepidoptera; family Noctuidae; genus Asteroscopus; species Asteroscopus sphinx. The sequence continues at coordinate 14,166,427 of OX453013.1, read as the reverse complement.
GACGGCGGACCTATTAATAAGGCGGACCAAGTGATTACATATAATTATTCTCTTTGCCTCCTATGAGGCCTTTGAGGCCTATGTCCAGTAGTGGACGTCTATGGCTGAAATGATGATTCTCTTTGCGGCGGATGACGCCCGGAGTGTACTTGGTCGTTTAGTTACTCGGAGTACTTTACTCTTTGTTCGCGACTAAAGTTGTATGGAAATTTTAATTTCGACTAAAACAGCACAGAACAGCGATAGCACTAAAATTGTTGTCATCACTTTCTTGTATCTACTATTAGTAAAAGAGAGCGATAGTTTAAAATATGTTCAGTTCGTGAACAAGAGTATCGACACCACTGTATAGTAGATGGAGAACACGTTCCCCTTCTATGATAAACACTTAGACACTTATTGTTTGTGTGTAGATGCAAAACTAGGTAGGTATCTACCTAACTGATGTCTTGTCGGCTGGTAGGTACCTACTATGCCTTTTTACTAAAGTAAAGCACATATTTCTTAATTAATTAAGACCCGACGTATCAAGCAATTTAAAAACTAAGAACCGCGCGAAAGCTTTAATTAATGTCGTGATCAAAGCGTCAACTCAGGAAGTAGGCAGAAATTCAACCTGTTAAAACTTTTGAGATTGTAACGGACGAACGGGTCGCCAACCTGCCTGCCAAGCGTGGCGATTATGGCATATCCCCCCAACATATGCTTGGTGGAGGCCTATGTCCAGCAGTGGACGTCTTTCGGCTGAAATGATGATGATGATGATGAGGTCTCAAGTGCACTCAATCTGTATGGGCATAATGTGATCAGACCATTATGCACCATATAATACAGCACTGAACCGTTCACTAAAAGAGGCCTCGCAGCAGCGGTGACCAAGCAGTGATCATACCAGCGCTGACAGCCATGCGCATCACTTACATTAAGTGTACGTATCGGACGGTATAACTTCCATAAAAGTTGTAGGAAATTTCCTAAGCTACTGTAAGTAGGTACTGTTTCTACAAAAGTTTCCAGACTTTCCGAGATTTTCACGAAAAACCTACAGTACCTTTTACCACAGAGGAAGGGAATTTGACCCCCCTTAAATCTGTAAAGGCGTGGTGCTCGGATCGATAGAGAATTTTTATATTTTATTTTAGACAACAATATAGAAACTGTACCAAAATCCAGCATTCCGCGAATTTTCCCGATGTTTGGCAATTTCTTCGTCTAATTTGCACTGGACGATTAGGAAGGTTGATTTTAAAGAATAGGCGTTTGCTGAGAACATTCAATTCCATACTTTAGTTACCTACATAACATTACTAGGAATAATGTAATATTTTGAATAAAGCAACACGCTGAAGGAAGTGACGTGAGTCAGTTATTTTCCAGTTGGAAGAGGCGTATAGTGTAGCTGCACTTTAGTATAATAGATCACGTAGTGGCGCGTAGACCGTAAACAAAGCAGCCCGGGCGGCGACCTGACGCCCGGGGATGTTTATCGGGAAGCCTCGCGATGTATGTCGACGGGAACTCCACTTTAAATTTTTAAACATTCGCTTTAACATCTTACATACAAGTTTTAGCCTACGGCGATGAGGTTCGGTCAACTAACGCTTTTGCCTTAAGAAATATTGCGGCTGCTTTACAAGACTTCCCTTTTCGAAATGTGATTACAGGTGCTTGGCTTTTTGTCAATGATGTAAATTGTTTCCTGCCCATAGGTCACGGGCGTCGCCAAGGTTGAATAGCTGCTTCCCCTAGAAACTCGAACCTAGAAGATTTTAATGATAACGCAGTCGAACAATGTACAAAAAATTCAAGAATACTGTTATTTATTATTTTTAACGCATTTTACGCATGCGAAATGAAATTTAACGATTTAAATTGTGGAAAGAAAAAATCGCTCGCGAGCAGGATTCGAACCTGCGACTCCTGGCTTAGTACGCCAGTGCTTTAGCCACTAAGCTACCGTGAACACTGCTCGTGGTGACGAAATTCTCATCCACTTGGTACATCTTTGGGTGACGTCAGCGATATCTTATTAAGAAACAGTGTTTCTTAACCGACTCGACTAACTTTGCAGTTAATTCAAAGTCGTATAGATATGCCGCCTACCCTTACTAATTATTTATTATTTTTAACGCATTTTACGCATGCGGAACGAAATCTAACGTTTTAAATTGTCAAGAATACTGTGTTTTAAATAAGATATTTATTTCTTCTAGCAAACGATTATAACTTTACTAATTAGGTATTCATTTTACCAACAATTCATATCCTCTATTATCTTGCCTCCCCAGCCCTGGCCCATTGGCTGGCGACGTCCTATGTGTATGGTACAAATTTTTCGGCACATACCTTTTATACTCCATTTAATTTTTATCTAATCCTGCATGAATATCTTATACAACTGAAATACTTTAAAACACTTTGTTCGCCTAAAATAAAACGACCGCATTGTGCGTGAACTTGGGTGTTACAAAAAAGTTGGCAAATTATGCTCCCGGAGGCATTATTGTTTCAGCTTGTATTGTTATGAATACGTCGTCATGAGCCGGCGGCGCGAAGGCAGTTGTTTACACGTCGCTATATCTATTGTTCAAAAAGCCATGCCATATCTAATTGCTGTGGGTAGCGCTTCTCTCCAAGCATAATTGCACTGTTCTGCTGCAGTTCAACTTAGTTTTTGTTCGAAATACTTTCAGTTTAATATTTCCTTTTGTCTATGTTAGTGCGGACCGGTGTAGTTTATTTAATTTAACATAGAGCACAGTAATCAAGCCTCTTTTTGAATTTATTTTGTCTTCCTGATAATTTCTCAGGTATTGCGCTTTATTAGGAGTTTGTTATGATATACCTAGGTATAATCAAATTAAATTAGTCAGCTAGTGTAAATATCCAAATAGTTGATTAAGTATTTGAGTCAGTCGAAATGAAATAGCAGTTTTTTTTTAATAATGTTTATACGATCGCTATACTAGGTACCTAAGCCTTCTTAAAACATACAGACTACGCCTGGAGGTACCTAGTCCAAGAACAGTGCAATTTGCCGATACTGTTGTAGCAAAGTAGCGATAGCGGTTATTACAATCTTGTAACAATGGCTGTGTCAAATTGTTACGCTGTACCATAAAAATCTAAATACCTAATATAATGTAATAGAAGTGGCAAAGGCGTCTGAACGTGTCGCCCCGTACAGGTGTCTCGTAGGACACCAGTGCGCGAACCGTTTGCTTGATCAACCATGCTGTTTTGGACGCAGAGTCACTAAAATTGTACTTTGCAGCATATCTAAAAACGGTTTTCTTTTTAGGCTTAATTTATTTTGCATTGAATGCTAGAAACATGGTGGGCGTAATTGCGTATTTATGTGTTGGTAGCGGCAAACCGCCGCCTAATTGCGTAACTCACTCGCGATCGCATTCATCTGGATTTCAATGTTCATTGCTCCGTGTGTTTTGACAATCCGTCAAATTGACAACTACGTACCACGCAATGAATATTGCTGTAATTTCAAAATGAAAGCTGATGTCAATGTGAATGCATTACACAATTACCCCACTGGTGACGCGTTCCGGTATTAAAAGACAGATGACATTTCTATTACATTATTATTAAGATTTATATGCGCTATACCTACCGTCGGCGTCGCTTATAATAAGAACCATAACTACCTGTAACGATTAGCAGCAATTTTAATTATTGCAAGACCTGTAGAGAGCTAAATATGGAATAGCCAGGTTGTTACATTTTTCATGTTTTATCCGGATAAAAAAAAAAAAATATGCTTAGTTAAATCATGTCGTTTAAGAATCCCAAAACAGAAGATCGTATTTTAGGGAGTAAAGTTCAATTATAATGAATACTCCTAAAACTAAAGTTGGAGCTCAGCGTTAAATTAAATTTTTGAGGTAAAGTTGCTAAAAAGCAATTCATCTGCACAAGTTTTTTTCGAAATAAAACCAAATGATCCGGAGCGTCAAAGCTCGTTAAAAGCGCAGGCTACAGATGTAATGTCGATGCTATAACGATCTCGGTGCAGTCGCATCCGTCAATGACAAGAGTTGCAAGCACGTAGCTTCGTCGACACTGCTTCACATGTTCATACTGAACTTCATTTGAGTTTATTTTTTTGATTCAACCAATGTCTGGACAGTTCTGAAATAATATTCTGTTTCTATTTAATTTTTCGATTTCGAAATTACGAATTTAATTAATTATTTTTTAAGTGTATTTGCAATGCATACATTCTCTGTGACTAGTTTAAACTTACCAATGCCCAAGGGATGTAATGTGGACTAAATTAGATATAGTCTGCGGCGCGCGTTCAGAATGGGATGGAACTTTGTCAAAGTGATTTTAAAATGCAGGTTATGGAGCGAAATAGTGAATAACACTATTTCGCTCTATCATCTTCATTTTCAATTAATTTTGACAAAATTCCATCCTATTCTAAGCGCGCGTGGATTTATAATAATAATATTATTTTCTAATGAAACAGCTAAAGCTTAAAAAGCACTGGTGAAAAATAAAGGATGAAAGATTGCAGTTTGAAAGGAAATCACGAACGTTGTTTTTACTAAAAAAGAATTGCACGATCCCTTTTTGTGGCCCTAGCAAGGAACAAGTGTGTTTGCTTTGCTGCGGCTATCCGAGGATAAAAGAATTGCATGATCCATTTTTGTGGCCCTAGCAAGGAACAAGTGTGTATGCTATGCTGCGGCTATTCGAGGAAAAGACATCATAGCTTAGGTCTAGATAGTTCGCAGTTTTCATATTTCCCTTTTTGTAGTCAAGTCAGAAATTCAACTTAACTTTACCATACATACTTTTTAATACAACAATGGGTTTCCGAGACTCGATCTTATTGCTGCTAACGTGTAATTAAAAACGAGTTTTGTAATAGAAAACTTATAAGGAAACTTGCAAATGGTGCTTTCACGGTAAAGCTCTATTACCTTTATTAAGCTTTGAGGGCTCAGACTGAGTATGGATCTGTGGAAACTTGTCACTGTTGCATTGTTGAGTTCCTGATTTTTGAGCTGCCTTTACGCGTTTCTAAAAATGCGGCGTGCAAATTAACATTTAGTTAAGTACTATTTATCTCTAAAATACTTACAGGAATGGAGTTATCTTCAAATGAGGAAGATAGTACATATAATCTCGGTTTTGTATTTTATGATGATATGCATATCGTTTCAATTGGGACACTAGTATCTATTCAGGTACTTATTAGGAATAAGGGTCATATTATGAACGCAATTTTATTCCTAAGTAATTATAGATTAAAACTGAACTGGGTACTCATATGAAAAGAAACAAAGTAAAAGGTTTTATTTCTGCGCACAATTTAGTGCACACTACAACTGAATATCTGCATTAAGCTGGTTGACCTATGGTTGCTATATTTTTTACGGCTGAAAATCCACATAGCAGGTCCCGGTAACGACATCGTGAAGGACCAGAAGGATATATAAGGATCAGGTGAACTCATATTTGATATGAGGTTCAAATAGAACAGGACATTAAAATACGAAATATTTGATTGTTGACGTGATTCAATAATCTCAAGAACCGACAGGCTGACGCTAAGGCCTAGCACCAATGATTTCAAAATAATATATAAGTCTATGCCTAGCATGGACTACGGTTTTTTCCCGCCCGCGGTTTTGGCGGTAGGAAATGTAGCCATTGGGGTTCCGCAATTTTTGCCCGCAGTTGAATTGAGAAATCCTATTGGCTAAATTTTTTTGACATTTTAAAAAACCGCAACCGCAACCCCAGTGCGTGCGGGCTCTAATCTTGTACAGATTAGTCCAATGGATTAGCCATTCAACAACCCATTCCGTTGTAGCTGTTTGATACAGCAATTTATTTAAAAAACGGTAATAAATAAATCTAAGATCTTTTAGAAGAAAGTAAAATAAATAATTTTCACAGTACATTTTACAGCTGCACCAGCGGATCGCCGAAACCCTCCACTCGGTGATCGATGGTACTCAAAGCTTAACGTAACACTTATTGCAACGATGGAAAAATTGCCGCGAAAAATAGAACCTATTTTCTGTGAAATACTTTTATAACGCGATTATCTTGTATATTGCAAGTATTGTTTTTAAGGAGTCGACGACGGCTTCAATCGTGAAAAATGCACTGTCGAACATTTTAAGTTTTCTGCATGATTTAAGAGTTTACTGCGGAGCTCAAAGAGAGCATCAGCGTGCAAAGTATACCTAAGTCACAGAGTTTACGGATGTGTTTTTATATATAATCGGATGATGAAACGAGCTAATTGCCCACCTGATGTTAAGCGGTTGCCCATAACAACTGCAATACCACCTAGGCTCTAACCTAAATGGTAGCGCAAGTCGGTTTGCCAAACTGAGACATGAAGATGGAAAGTCTCATGTAATTGTAATTTCACTGGTACCTTTTCCACCGGAACACAGCAATGCAAGCATCAATGTTTGGCTGCAGAAGTATAGGTACGGTAGTAGTACTTCCCCGGACCAGTTCCTTCACAAATACCTCTACTACTATTAAAAGTCCAATCTTGTACTTGGATCTTTGGAAAGTCCAATATCCAACAGTATTCTATATAAGAGCCGTTACACTATGTAGCAGTTATGCAATAAATGATTCTGATTCTGATGCTGGTATTAGAAAATATAGACAAACTCCTCTTTTTATACTTCGGAGTGCTACTTTTGAGTATTTTATATAGTGCTTGAAGAGCAACTTTCTGGAACGGCAAAGTGCTGGCATATCAGTTAAATATTAATTTTTGACTGATTTTTCGGAGTGACCGACATAACTTGTAGGATCAGTAAGCTGAAGTGGCAGTGGGCTGGCCATGTCTGTCGAAGGACCGATGGCCGCTGGAGCAGACGAGTCCTTGAGTGGAGACCGCGAATCGGCAAACGCAGCGTAGGGCGCCCCCCTGCCAGGTGGACCGACGACCTAAAGAACGTGGCTGGGGGGGACTGGATTCGGAAGGCAGAGGACCGAGTGTTGTGGCGCAACTTGGGAGAGGCCTATGTCCAGCAGTGGACTGTGATAGGCTGAGTTGATTAATTTTTGGCAGAGGAGAGCCGAGGCTTTTGGTAAAACATAGAGTAAATATTTTATGCCTACATATTAAGACGCTGACAACACCTAAAAAATCAGACCTCTGCGGTCACTGTCGATTCGTACAGAACTGAAAGAGAGGCAACGAGCCGAGGGACGTCGGATACGCCGCTCAACTTGAATGAAAATTAACATATATTTTTTTTTAATTAAAAACTAAAAGCTTATTTGAAAAACAGAAACAACAAATGTTTAGATTATTGTCTTTCTCAAATGTTTTCTTAATTTTATTTATAATATTATTTTAAATAATAGAGATTGTTTGCTTTAAAGCATGTTTTAAGAGGTTAGTTTACAATTCTTTTCTATCGAGAAAACTTCAAGAAAACGTGTTTTGGGCACAATACAGTTTCAGAAAATACAATCAAGATTAACATATATTTTTTTCACTGCCACAAACTGAATAGATACAGCTAAAAATGTTTTTAAAAGAAGCCTATTTGGGGTATTTGGCTGTTGTCAGCGTCTTAACATGAAATGGGACGTATATTCACCAAAAGTCTTAAGTCTGGGAACATTTGCTGGCTCAAACCAGTTCAAAATAATATTTCCGCTGGGAAGCGAGCTATTCTTCCAAAACGTTTGTCATAAGAGTGAATAATATTACAAGGGTAAGTAATTGGCCTTTTGTATTGTATTATCAGCTAGCTGGTTTAGTAACTTAGTACAGAGATATCTGGTACTTAGTTACTAAACCCGCATATGAAACAGTAATTCTTTGTCACATACCAAGTTCATTGTATGATACGAGTATTTATAAACAATGATGTCCTTAGAACAGCTTAGAACAATGAAAACTTGGATAATATTGTCGTGTATGTTATAGTGAAGAAGTATGTGGAATTCCGAGCCTATTTTTGTGCAAAGAGCAAGGGTTCTCAAAGAAACAAATATTTGCGGCTTTACACCGACCGTCTCTTTCTGAGTTACGCTTGTACGTACTACAGCTTATTTGTCTTTTATCTTACAAACTGGGATTTTTCCCTAGTTCTGTTTGCTTTGCATTGATCTTCTGGTATTCTGTGAAGTAGCAAAGTGCCTTATAAATCTTAGTATTACACATGATGTAAATAAAAAGTAACTTTTCCAATTGAAAGTATTGTTGGTCGGATGTCCACTTGATTTCCTGTAGTACTGGTTTTTATAGTTGTTTGTTTTTATGTCTCTTTTTACGAGCTTGTGTTGAGAATAAAAAAATATTGTCATTTTTTACTGAATAAAGTTTCGAGCGTTTTCTAAAATATTAAACTAACGGAGTAAGTGCTGATACAATTTAAAGAGATAGCGTTTTATTATATTATCTTGCTGTAGTTTGAGAGAAATTCGTCACAATCGTAAGTAGTAATAAAGAAATAACCATTAATTAATTAGTGGCGTCGTGTTTTCTTTGTGTGGGCGTGGCCATTCTTCCTGTTTGCTGACCAAGGGAAAAGAAAGTTAGATTAAATGCGATTCATTGTTCGGCCATAGTAATACTTAAGAACATATAACGCTATCAGAAACCACGCTAGTTATTAGAGAGGAAAGACTTAATTGAATTATTGGAATAAAGTGCATTTATATTGCTACATTTTTCATTAGTGACAAAAGGTTAGTAAAGAACTATTAAAACACTGTCGAAGTGATCCTGTGTTGGTATGATAGGTAGTACAACAAATGTAAATTTAAAAAAAAACTCCAACAAAACCTTTCACTCATTCGTTATTTTATTTACTTTACACATTCATACACTAATTCGCCACAACCGATACTACATCGTATACCAAAATTTCATAGATTGAACGAGAGAAAGTAGCTTCCTCATTTCTCTTTCCTGCTCCATCATCAGACCTGATCAACATCTATCTATAAACTATTAATTGAAACCATTCCATGCAAAATAAGATACCGGTGCTATAAGTTTGTGAGGAGTTGGGTATCCTACAGGTTCCAGGTGATGCTGCAGCATCAGGTTAAGGTTACCATGTTCTTGCAATATCATTGAAGTAACAGGATACCAAATTTCGAAATGATCAGACCTGTGGAAGTTGCTCATATCCCTTCAAGATCTAGAAAAGAGCTGATGATCTTTAAACGGCTGAACAGATTCTTGAATCATAGCTAAGAACACTCTCGTTCAAGTCACTTTTCAAACAAAAAAAACTAAATCAAAATCGGTTCATTCGCTTGGGAGCTACGATGCTACAGACAAACACACGGGTGTTACATACGTTAAACACATAGCACCCCTCTGTTTATGTCGGGGGTTAAAACTCGGTTTTTATGTTTGATTAGTTGTTTTGTGTTTGGCAGAAATTTTATGGCTGGTATGAATAAATAGTAAAAAAATTGTGTCCATTAACCATAGTTTTAGATCTTATTAATTTTAAATTTGGTTGATGCCTCAGTATTTACTGAAGCGTCAAGTATTTTGTTGCCAAATTCGTCGTTATTTGCTATTTAATTTTGTACTGTTTGGCAATTACAGAGTAAAATAAATTTCGAAAAAGCAATTTGCAATCGACCACTGGCTCAAAGGGCCGAATCTCGTGAGGCATCAAGGACCCTCTATTAAAATTAGAAACTTCATTTTGGCAGATAAATTGCTTCTTGACTTTGACTATATTCAAGGTAAATACTGTCTGTAATCTGGGTCCGAGTAAGTAAATAAATTTAAAGGTGCTATATTTCTTCCGTTTTAAACGTTTACGAATTTATTTTGTGGCTTTCAGTAAAATCAACAGATTTTATGGTAATTTTATTTATATTTGCATAATATCATTATTAGGTTTAAAGAAATTTATTCTCAATAAAAACACAAAGTCACTTACTTGAGAACAATATTAACTTATGCTATGATGGTTTAGTTCGTCAAATTTAAAACATGAAAAAAAAAATGTTTTGGGCACATCCAATGCATTCATTATTTTACAAAAGAGTTGTCTGAAATTACATATAGTGCTAGCTCAGTTTTGAATGCATTAAATTAGCTTAGATTTTTAATACGTGAGGGTATTTTATTATAGAGTTGTACTCCTTCAAAAGTTATCGTTTATTTACCATAGTTGGTTCTAATTTTTGGTAAAACTAGGAAACTAATTTGGTGAAAGATATGTTAGTGCGGATACTTTTGTTAAGAGCCTTTCGTATTAAAATACATGTGTTATAAGTATTATTAGGGTTCCGTTCCCAAAGGGTGCCAAACGTTATTGTTACTCGCTACGCTGTCTGTCCGTCCGTCCGTCTGTCACAGGGATCAGGGATCTGGATCTTTCAAACGGTAATAGGTAGTCAGTTGAAATTTTCTCAGAATATGTGTTGCTATGACCCCATCATATCACGACAAATATTAAAAATCAAAAAAAGTCTATCCAAAACCTCGAAAAACATACATTTTTTCAAAGTTTTTGTTCCTGTTCTATCTTCAAAACAGCAATACATACCAGCGTGAAACTTGTTCTGAGATATAGTGCATACTGTTTAATTTAGCAACAAATACTAAAAATAGGGCAAACATATACAAATACATATACATATTTGGTGGTACCTGCGTAAGAATGAGATGCAAACATTCATATTTCACGAACGGTGCGTTGGTGTCTTTTGATGAACTCTCGTAAATTATATCAGTTTCTATGGGGTATCAGGTTGATAGGTGTTGATAGGCGGAACCCTTACTGCGTTAGTCCGACTCATACTTGGCCGGTTTTATTTGTTGCTAATATAGATGGGAACGGCTCCTCCCCAAAGGGGTCAGCAAAAGTTCTACGACTTCTACCATTGAATTTTTATACCTATTAATTAATTCACTGATGACATTATGAACAATATTTGTTTCTAGCTTCATTTCCATTGTGACACGAGTTGTTGTAAATACATCGAACTAATACTATTTGTCGCACATCGTTCGATGATACCGTATCCTCAATTTGGCTCCAGTTAGGTGATTTACTAAAATTATCAGTACCGCTATCTATGAACCTAACTACGCTAAATGGTTTAAGTTAGAATTTTGTAGATAATGCACGAATATTGCAGTGGATAGCTGGGTGACTGGTTTTTATGAGCTGGTTATCGGCTATTGGAGCTATAAAATGCTAGGTATTTGCGTTTTAATGCCTGATTACTTTATTCAGGCAATAATATTAGGTATACTTAATTAGTTATTTATTTAAATTATTACTTGTAATGGCACAATTCTTCAATTCTTAAATTCTTTTGGTGGTCCAAAAGAGCAGATATTTATATTCAATAACATCCCAGAGTAAACAAAGCATCATTATGAACCCCTCCTCATTACTCAGATCCAACTCCGTTATGAAAAGCAGCAACTCTTGCGATAACAATTCGGATTTGTAGTATGCCCGATAAATAAATTATAAATACATTTAGCAGCGCACATTTCGAACCATTTCTCTTCTTACACGACTAGCCCATTTGCAGATCTCCAAACGGTGCCATTACTCAGCAATAAATTGGCATTTGCGCCGTCATACATAAATTACGCGGGCGCGCTGAAAACCAAGTTCTCTGGTAGACACTTTTTGTATAAATGTTACTTGTTTAATCTTTCATATTACAAAATAGAACTGAGTGTTTTGCTATTTATGTAGCAATCTATTTATTAAAGCATTACGGGTGAACCTTTTTATGAGGTCAAGTAGCAACTCTCCCTGACAGAATTTATGTAGCTAATTCACTGCGTTTCAGACCTGATAGATTTATGCGTTCTCCTCAGGCGTGGCCGTCTGCTGTCACGGCCGCTGCCTGTCTGCATGCTACAAACAAAAAAAAAACTACGAAACCAGGGCCAAAACCTGAACCATGCGGGTTCAAGAATGTTTTGATTACAAGCGTCAACGTATGTTATTATTTCGTTTGTGGCTATCAAAAGCTGACTAATTGGCAACAGTATTAGTTTTGCACAGCCGCTATCCCAATATACAGTTGTCTGCATATTGGGATAGCGGCTCGCAAAGCCTGCTAAATCTATTATAAAGCAGCTTTGCCCAATTTATACAAATTAAAATCGTTTGTAGAATCGATTGCGTTGTACCTAGTTAAGTATCGTGTTTGTTTATGAAATATATTTTGGTAGCACACCTATAATAAATATAATTCTAAAACATCTAAACCTAATTCTCATTTATTTAAAAATAATACCTACATTACGGTTAAAGACATTTATTTTCTCAAAAGATTACAATAATCACTTATAGAGAAAATACAATTATATTTTATTAACTAAACATTAAGAGTGTAAGCAGAGTATTTCTACCTATATATCTGCAAAACCTGTGATATGTTTTGTAACTGTTAAGATTAGAACTCCCGAGCGCTAGGTCGCAAGTCAAAGCATTTACTGCTAAGCTATGGCCACTCTATGTCATAGTAAAGTGTCGGTTATTGGAAAGTAAATCATGTTCTCTGCAGTTTTGAAAGAATTTCAAGCTAGAGTTCATATACTAGTCTACTAACTAACGACAAACACGCGATGCCTTTGAATTATTCATACATGTTTTAGATACTGTTCTTTATTACTTTCGTACAACGGAAAGGCATTAGAATGTGATATTTTTCTATATAATTCTAACATACAAAAACTTGTTATTCTTCTTGATGTGCTACCTAAGCTTTGTGCTATCAAAAAGTACATTTATATGCTTTACACAGGCACATTGGGTATTATTTATGAAGCAGTAATAGTAAATAAATAGAATGGAAAAGTGGACAGGGCGCGCGTGCCAACACTCTGCACCATAGTGCAGGGCATTTCAAAGCCTTTCGCAGACGCCTTATGTCTTGTTTCTGTAAATACTGTAACAAAAACCCGCAAAAATGCCTGATTGTGCTGTTTCTAATTGTAGAAACAAAAGCTGTAAAGTACATTTGAATAAATTTAATTTTTTTAAATTAATGACGTCAATATGTCAGGCGTAGTGTGTTCAAAAGTTGCCACGCATGAATCGCAAGTAAAATTGTGATTACAACCATTCTATTGTATCTATTTCAGTGAGTGAAGCTTAGCAGTTGAACCATACAAATCTAAGTAATAAGGTAGTAGAAGTTGTAAAGGTGCGTGAACTTTTCTCCGCGTACAGGTGTCTCGTACGCACGGCTACATATCAACCTGTACATTTCCAGTATAAGCTGATCTCGCATTGAACGGAAAGCCTATACAATGCGAGGTCAACTTTTACTGGAAATGTACAGCTTGATGTGTAGCCGTGTGTACACCAGTGCGCGAACCGTTTGCTTGATTGTCAGTGCTGTTTTGGACGCAGAGTCACTAAAATTGTATTATTTACGGCGAATTTTTTTTAGGCTTAATTTTTTTGTATTGAATGCTAGAAACATGGTGATGGCGTAATTGCGTATTAATGTGTTCGTAGCGGCGAACCAGCGACGCACGTTCCTGTATTAAAAGACGGTAGATATTATTTATATTACCTTATTATTTAGATTTCTATGGGTTCGCTTCTCTGCCATGCAAAGACTCCAAGGAGGGTCTGAGTTCAAACCCGGCCCACACCTCTGACGTTTTATTACTTGGTGGTGTTATGGAGATAAAAAAAATACCCGTGACACCACCAGTGCTGGTGTGATTCTGTGCTGTCCATTATGAATTTTATAGTTAATGTGTGGATCAGAATTTGATTATCACTTGCTTTAATGGCGAAGAAAACATCGAGAGGAAACCTGCACACCTAAAAGTGCTCCATACAGTTCTTGGTGGTGTGTGTAGTCCCCCAACCCACAGTAGGCCAGCGTGGTGACTAAGGCCTGAATCTTTCTCATTCTGAGAAGAGATCCATGCCCAGAAGTGGGACCGTAATGGGCTAGTTATAAAAGATTGTAGCAATCAATTTGAGCGCTAAAGCCAAATCCCGAAATCTGATAAAGCTTTTATACTTAAATAATTTTATACTATTAACTTATTTATAACAATAATTATTAATTGGAGGACTAGAAAATGTCAAATTATTAAAAAAAAAATAACCGACATAGCATGTTTTATAATAATATATTGATTATTAGCACATCTTCTGTATAGAAACATAATAGCCTTTATACGTAGACATTAGACAATGTTTTGTCCTTTGTCCAGAATTTAGCAAACCGTAATTTAACAACGATGATTAGGTACTGGCTTCAACACAAGACTCTCAGTAGCCTCAAAGGAGTCCTTGCCTATAGGTCTAGCCTAAGCAGGTATAAGACAACTAATTCCTGTTTCCAGAAACTCGATTACATCTTACCTATACTTCTGACAATCTGGGTAGGTCCTATTAAAAGTTCTTGGTATTAGTTGTATTACAATCAGATAAACCGTTCTTCTATGAAATCGTCGTAGACACGGCTGAATTCTCTACTTTCCCTTTACCTCTGTAATACTAACATTTTCTCTGACAATGATAATATGCAATAATAAAGACGCACCTAGTGCTTACACGAAAAGTAATCACATTAGAAAATCTATGCTCTGAGGCTCAGAACACTAATACTCACGTAAACTCAATAGATATGAAGCAATTTTCAAAACAATCACGTCGCTTATAATAAAGGCACGTTCTTACATGAATCTTTCGCGGCTTCAGTACTAATGAAACTCATAAGCATGGTACTAATACCGGGCCATTAACACTTCTCAATTGCTAGACGAAGGGAGAGAAAAACTCCCCCTTTGTGAGCCATGACTCCTCGTGTCTTAAGGTCCCATTAAACTTAACACACAAATTACCCAAAACATTATCCTTACATACGGACCTGAAAGAAAGGTAATTCCCTGTTGTTATAATTATTATGTAGATTGATTTCAAGATTAGGTGGTTAAGAATCCCACACAGACCGGCCTTCGTCCCCCATGAGGCCGGCAGCCTTTTGAAGGTTACCCCCTCGCAGTAAAAAAATTTATTCCACGTGGCGAACATAAAAGGTTTGAAATCAATGCGGATAGAAATAACAAAATTTGATTCAACGCCTATGTGAAATATTTCGCTAGTTCGCGAATAGAAAAAAAATGAATAGAGAAGCTAATAGTTACATAACAAATTGCTGTGAAAAATAAAAAAAATATCTTTCGGACATTTTTGCACAGCACCATCTAGTCCCAAACTAAGCAGAGCTTGTATTTTGGGTACTAAACAATGGATATAATACTTATGTACTTTTTTTTTTGTAAATACATACTTATAATACATAAGCAATACCCAGACCAACACAAACAAAAACATATTTTTTTTTTTCATTCTTAAACAAAATATAATCCGATTTGTTTTCATTATTTCAACCAAAAAAGGAAATGGTTTTTGTTCAATATTTCCGGTGAGCAATTCCATAGAAAACTCTCGACCACTTAGTCAAATCTCAGTGAGACGTCTTCCAGCTTCAAAGTTTGCTTAATACTTTAAACTGGTAATGAAGGCATTAAGGCGCGCTGAATGCATAAGGAATGAGGTACCGCCGCAACCTCCTATAATTAGCTTCTTTATTGGCTACATATTTTTACTTTGCTACGTTACATTATAGAATACTTGACATTGTTCTGGTTCCGTGCTTCTTTTAGTGAACAAAAGGCACTCAATTCAAAATCAATTCACTTTTCACCTTCATTATAACATCAAACGATACCTCGTTTTCCCCGTTGTTGTTTGGTGTGGTCTTCAGCGGTCGGTCGATAGAGTATCCATCAGTAAGGTACCATAAACACCTCTTTAATATTGTCCTAATCTATCGGAAAGTATCTTATGAATGAGCCTGTAATTGTAATCGTCAGCTTAAATGGTCGGTTCGGCGCTTGCCAGACACAATAGATAAATTATGCGGTCTCGCCTGGACCCGGCGGGAGTCAAGGGATTCAATGACGTATTATGTATATTATCCCGACTTGTAAGTTCTGTTAAGCTACAACCGAGACAACAGAAGGGACTATACACTAGTGAATAGTTAACATAATAATTATATGAATTGTTTTAGTCCTTAAATCTGTTGGTTCATTAATTATTTAATGATGGTGCACATTGTTCAGATTTTGTAGGGGAACAAATTCAATTATTGTGCAGTATGCACCCTCTGTTGGCTTCCTTTATCTAAATAAAAGATTTTTGCTTGTTAGAGATTCATTGCCTTAAGGTGTAGCCTGCATATGTACACTAGTATTTACTGCCGCCCCACCGGGTAAGCACACTAATAATTTGTAGTGGATTGCTCCTGCAACATTGTTTGTGACTTCTATTGTGGACATTGCAATACGTGTGTTAACCACTTCGATAAATGTATACTATGGCAAGAATGTTTCAAAGGGAAGGCCATTGATCAATGCGATCAAGGTCACACCAACTATTAAGTGCAGAAAAAATAGTGATATGAACTTTAATTTCGACGGACTTTCCATTGAAGACAAGGGGATGAAAAAAGAAAGATTCAAAAGATGTAGAAAAAATTACGTCGGTAAAGTAGTTAAGAGAGAAGGAGCATTTCACAAGCATTGAAGAAAGCGGAAAAAGTTGAATGAAAGAGTTTTTTAACTTTTTCTCTGTAATTTATTAAAGTAGAAATCCCTTTCTGTATTTATTTAAGTTGGTACTTACATGATAATCTAGACTAGACATTAAAAATAATCAAACATTTTATTCTAAAGCATTTTTTTTTCAAAAATATGTACCTACCTATTTCAATGTCTTGATGCTTTTAGATTGAATGGTAGTGATTAGGCAATGAAAAGAAACACACTGTTGTGTTGAAGTTATTTAGTTTAGCTTTCTGCGAAACAAACAATGCTGGAGGAGCGAGATCAATTGAGATCACAGTTTCCAATTTCTGATAGTAGCAAGCCCAAAATTCTCTTGGAACTAATTCCATAAAGTAATCGAGAAGGTTTGCTTGGTTTCCGTATCGTCTTGTTTAATCTCCATTCATTGCCTCCCCTCTCGTTAAACAGCAATTTTGACGTGTTAATAGCCAAAGTTTATTTACGTTTACGCCTAACGAACAAGCAAAATTAACACATTGAAATTTGATTTGAATTTAAGTGTAACTAATTCTGTATATCAAGTATCTACGCAGTTTAACTAAACAGTGAATTTAGAAAAGTTAGTGCGCATAATATAATATGGGTTTATTTTTGTAAGACAAAATAATAAAATCATTTACTTTAGACATTTTGGTGGAAATGGTTTTGGTCAAAATATTCAGTTTCGTTTCCGTAGATTTAAAAATATAATACCTAGTACACTTTGGATAAGAAAACTGACTCTATGGCAAAGGCTTATGTAAGTAGGTATGTCCTAATAATATTGTTAACAGAAAATTGGCTCTTCGTGACCCCTTTTGATGATGGTAAAATAGTTTGTCAAAATAAGTAAAATGTATTATAAATAAGACTACTTTTCACGTATACATACGTGTACATGAAAATACGGAAACTCCGTCGAATGTAAGCAATTATAACAAAAAGGGCAACGAATAAAATTATTGGTGTGAACACGCTCTTAAATCAGTAGTGTATCTCCTTGTGAAAGAGCTCTTCCGGGGCAGTACTGCCACCGTACTCACTTCTGCTGCCAAACAGAGATGCTTGCATTGTTGTGTTCCGGTGTGAAGGGTACGGGTGCCGTTGAAATTACAATCACATGAGACTTTCCATCTTCATGTCTCAGTTTGGCGAACCAACTTGCAGTACCATTTAGGCAACAGCCTAGGTGGTATTGCAGTTGTTAGGGGAAAAGTAACCACTTAACATCAGGTGGGCCTTTTAGCTCGATTCGCCTTCTTTAACCACAGACACCTTTAACTTAAACAATACGAAAAAAGTATACATTGGTATTATACATTTTCTTAAACGTAAGAATTACTTTAGCCAGCAGCCTTCTTTATTGGCTACTATTAAAAATTGAAATTGGCCTTTTATAAAAATATAGTATCAACTTTTAATGCTACCAAATTTTAAATAACATTTTAGACAAAAATTGCATTAAAAATTGCTCTACTTAGCTTTTATTACCGAGCATAAAGCTTTCAAAATTCTTTGAATAGTGTAAATGAATTGAATTATTTTAGAAATATTTGAACATAAGCTTTTTGTTTGGGTGGTCTCTTTTGGTACAAGTAATAAGGCTTGATGTTCCTCTGTAAAAAGCACTTCATTAAAACGTGATTCATTATCTGCCAGCCAGTTTATTCATTTAACCAGCTATTGTAACTTACAGGGCTACTAATTACATTATTATTCAACATAATGGTCATTTTATTTTAGATGAAAACATTAAAAGCGAATTTCGCGAAGTATACCTATATACGTGGGACACTCAGAAAGTTTTGCGAAACTAAAAAAAATTGTTCTATACGTACATATATTTTTATCAAATCTTTTCAAAGTACTTTCCACCAGCCTCTATACAAAGATTCATGCGCCTAAACCAGTTTTCAAAACACTTTTTCCAGTCCGCCGCAGACACCTCGTTTACAGCCTGCTCGAACGCAGCCAGCGCATCTTCCGGCGACGAAAATTGTATCCCTTTGAGCTGATTTTTTATTTTTGGGAATAAAAAGAAGTCACACGGTGCTAGATCAGGGCTGTAAGGAGGGTGACCCAGGAGTTTGACTGGCGTGCTGTCCAGGAAGTCCCTCGTTTTGAGTGCGGTGTGCGCAGGTGCATTGTCGTGGTGGAGCAGTAGCCCGCGGAGCCCTGTGTTTGGTCGCTTGTTGCTTATAACAGAGAAAACTTCTGGCAAACATTTGGTAGTATACCATTCGGCATTAATGCTTCTTTGATCCCGTAAGGGAATTGATACCAAGTGGCCAGTCAAATTAAAAAAGCTAGCGATCAAAATCTTACCCCCGCTTCTAGATCGCTTCACTTTGGTAGGCGTTGGCTCATTTTGAAACACCCAAACAGTCGACTGGCGCTTGGTTTCTGGGTCGTATTGATAAATCCAGGACTCATCACCTGTAACGATGTCGTAAACACGCCGAGACGAGCCTGCTTCAAATTTTTTAAGCATATCACGGCATCATTCCACCCGGGCCTGCTTCTGAGCATCGGTGAGGTTGTGCGGCACCCAGCGTGATACTATCCTCCTCACGCGATGATGGCTGTGTAGAATCTCGTGAACGCTTCCCGATCCAATCTTCAATATGTGTTGAATCTCCTGATATGTAATTCGCCTATTGTCTTGGATTAAATTTTTCACTGCTAGCACGTTTTCTTCGGTAACAGCCGTCAAAGGGCGACCGCTTCTTTCGTCATCCCCCAAAGTTGGTCGACCGCGCTTGAATTCGTTATACCAACGATACACGGTTGCCTTGGAAGGGCCTTCATCCATGAATGCCATTTGAAGTCTATCGTACGATTCATCCGGTTTCAGGCGACACTTGAAATCGTATAAAATCATAGCTCTAAAATGTTCCCGGCGCAGATCCATATTTCAGTGAGACACAATACTTTGAATTAACTCGCAAAAAATGTGGAGGGAAATTTTGAAATTGGAACTTACTTATTTTTACTTATAAATAATCATATTTTCGAAAAACATTATAACTGGCCAGTCTCCCATATATAAAAACTTTTTTTCGCAATACTTTCTGAGGGGCCTGGTACTTTTCTCGGCAACCTAAAAGTAGCAACAGGAAAACGACAAGAAGATACTGAAAAGTGAAAAAGGAGCGATTTCATTGAGACATAGAATTTCAAAACAGCTACCGATTGAGCTATTTAATAAATTCTTTGTCGGAACCTCGGGATGCGGACGTAGACGGAATAACGATGACAATACAATTGTGTGTGAGGACATGTGCCAACCCTAATAGTAATGGACCTCCAGTTTATATTTATTTTATTAACATACCTTCATCTCGTAACAGTTAAACATTTCAATTTATTTTAATAATAACATAACATAACATCACGCCTGTATCTCCCCGAAGGGGTAGGCAGAGGTGTAATAATACACCCACATTTCGCCAGTTATGTTATAGTCCCATGTAATAGGGGGCGAGCCTATTGCCATTGACCGGGCACAAATCCAGACTCCGGGCTGCTACTGAGAATTTCCTAATGAAAAAACCCAATAACACTTTGCCCGACCCAGGAATCGAACCCAGGACCTCACGCTCAGTAGTCGCGCTTGCAACCACTAGACCAACGAGGCAGTATTTTAATAATATTATATTATATATTGTACATTATGTAAAAGGTAACGAGTATTCGCTACACACACATTTCAATATTGAGTTGAGTAATCGTGTATAATACATTGGTATACAAACAATTGAAAGACAATAAATTTACAATAAGTAAAACACGCGAGCTTCGCGCGATCAAGTCGCAAAGGACAATAAATAACCTCATTTTGATCCGATCGTGTATCGGGTATACTCGAGTTGACATACCATCGATAAAAATAAACAAATGTGAATAGAGATTACACGCCTATATAACTGGAAAAATAAGTTGGTGTGAGTTTAAACTCGTTAAAAAAAGAGATTTGTATGGACGGAATGAGACAAATCCTTTCGTGGGTCTATACAAGGATCAGTGAGGAGCACCGTCACAAGATCCTGCCCGTTAGCCGTGCGTTAATAGGATCAAACCGGGCTTTATTTGGGACGTGTCCACGTGCTTTCACCTAACTTATCGAATTTGCAAATCGGCTTACACTTCGTTAACCATATCTATGTACTGACAGTCTTCGTTTAGGAGGCAAAATAAAAAAAGAGGTTTTGATCAGCACAATGAACATCACGTAGCAAGGAGCTAATTAAGAAGAATGCAGCGCATTGAAACTGAATTGTATTTGAATAAGCTTGAAACCGTATCGGAACTCACGGAACACATTATGTAACCATTTTCCAGAACGGGAAATACGGCTATTATTTAATTAAATATCTGGTTACAAGAATACACACCTAATATGGGTAGGTAATATCTAACATTGTCTAACATTTTTTACCAAATAAGCATCGTAGATTTACAATAGATTAAGTGTTGTGTATATTTTTTCGAGTTGGGTAAGAGTTTTATAAATACGATTTATCGAAATAATTGATATAAGTAATTGAAATATTTCAATAATAAAAAGGACAATAATTAAAAATTAAGGTTCCATATAATTGTTTGTATTACAT
The DNA here is from genome assembly GCA_949699075.1 of Asteroscopus sphinx. Classification (NCBI taxonomy): domain Eukaryota; kingdom Metazoa; phylum Arthropoda; class Insecta; order Lepidoptera; family Noctuidae; genus Asteroscopus; species Asteroscopus sphinx. Next base: position 14,145,208 of record OX453013.1, on the reverse strand, counting down.
CTCGTTCCCATGAAATACATTAAGTATTCTGTAGGCAGAGTATTTGAAAGCCGCTGTTATTTTCCGCGGTCTATACATAATTCATGGGGATTGCAGTGCTGATGGAAACAAAACAATTTTAGTTTAAGTAGAAAATAGACGGAAAGCTCCTCTCGCTTAGTCTCCTAAATTATTAACCTTTGTGAGGGCGATACGCAGAAAGGTTCTGTCTTGTTTACGCGTTAAGGGAGACAGGGAAGGGAACTTAATACCCTATATCACTGTCGGGGTAATACAAACTAGCGGGGTCGCAACCTTTTCCACTAAATTACGTATCGGCACGTGGGATAATCCCAACTAAGTTGAATTACATTGAAGAGACTGCTACAGTAGTGAGTGCATCGAATTAACGAGCTTTGTTTAAGCGCATTTTAATGAAGATACTGTTTTTAATTAAATAGTGCAATTAAAGAGCCGAATTTTGGGTAGGTAATTTAAGAGACTTTGCTGAAATATATTTGTACAAATAAAATATTGTTTTTCCGAAATAATGGTTTTTTAATGTTTATTTTGATAATCCAAATATATTAAATTCATCTCCATGAATTGCTTAAGGAGTATAATTAAAGCTCTTGTAATGTTGCTTGGTTATTAATTTATTTGAATCATAGCCTAGCTACTACTAACTTAGTCTTAAAGATCTAAAGGTTGAAATTAATATTCAATTTAATCTAAAATGTTTAGATTTAATCTCGTCTGTTTTTATTTAATAGCTTATCCGCATATTGAGATTCTAATATTTGCATACAATCTAGATTTCGGTCATGTGTGTGCATTTCCTGAATAATCATAGCGTTTTCATTAATACGTTGAAAATTCAATTTAATATTTCAGAAACAGTCATCGTAATATGCCTTTTAATTTAATGTTATATGGAACTCATTCCCAACAAATTCATTGAAATTGTTCGCAGCTTTACTTTGTTTGTCTAACTTACAAGAAGTGTGATAATTTTAAGCGTTCATTGAAAATTATTGCGTGAAGCTACTAGGTGTAATATCTAATACATAAATTATCAACTTATCTATTCCCAAACTCCGTAGGGAGCCTTCCCTACGAGCCATAATGTGTTACGTGTGACGTACGGGCTGTCTCGCCCCGCGTTAATAATCCATCAGATTGACAAAATCTTTGCATGGGCCCGACACTACTAAAGCCCTTCTCCTGTGTAACATTACATGTGTGCGTGTCTTTTGCACTCAAAGGGCATCTTTTATAAAGTCTTGATAAGCTCTATCGGGCAGTTAAAATGAAAAGGGTTTCAGTGAAACTGACATTGGTACTGTAATGTAATTCACTGGATTTTATTTAAATACCTACTACAAACTTATCTGTATAGATAAGCGTGTGATGGTTGGATTTATTCTCGGTAAACCTTTCATAAAGCACGAAGCGTAGCTATAATGACAAAGTTAGAGGTATAAATATTTAAGAGCAATTTGTTTTGATAGCTTCTGTAGAAATAAAATAATGTTACATAGTATTATAGCAACAATATTTTAGTGCCGTCTATAAGAGTCATTTTCAGTAAGTAACGGGAAAATTAAAAATTAATTTCGCGAAATAAAATTTCTTGTGTGATTTCACCACGCAGAGTGTAAGAGCTGATTTCTCTCCCGGCTCTCCGGGCGACCGTAACGTGCGAGTGCCACTTACCTGTTACAACTTATTGAATTATTTATGAAACTATCCTCCTTATTGGATTGAAATATTGCAGCCCTACATGGCTTATTCGGCAAACAATACCATTAAAGTGACATAGGCGACACTAATTTAAAACTATTACTTGTAGGCAATGATATTTAGAAGTACAGATATGCTACTTGCGCTCGCAATCTGAAGACTCAAATACGTCCTAATTAGGAAGTTGTTCTATTAATCCGCATCAAGTAAGGCACCAAGCGTGACCGGTGACAAAAAAAAACTAAAATAGCGTCGTGTGTGTACAGAAAGTGTTCCAATTATAATATGAAAATAAATAAATACTTTTTTTTTTATAAATACATACTTATAATGTATAAAATAGTCCCAAAATTATTGATTTATTTATTATTATTTATAATGCATAAGAAATAACTAAAAACTTGAAGTAAGCAACTTACTTTATTTCTACTAGTTTATGTGTATTGTGCTGCCGCTGCGTACGGCACGTTTATTTCGTTCGTTTTGTTAGGGTATGACATATCTATACTTTTAAATATCATTTTTTGTAGGTATTCCATTAGGACGTATTCTCATCGTTAGTTCATAACCGATATTTAGAGTATAAAGTTTGTTTCTTGATGGTTGGAAGGCAATTGACGTAAGTGCGGTGTGGAGTAGAGAAGTACAGTTCAAAATCCAATTATAGTATGAAAATTGATGTCATTATCCGCGTATTCGAACAAGTGAGTTACTTAATGACTTCAAGTTAACACTGACCCGCCATCTACGAGTAGTTACGGAATAAAGTTTTATCGGCCAATGTGTAAGAATACTTATTCCCGTTTATTGCTCTTCGTCCAGTCATCTCTTAAGCTATTAAATTCGTCGGAAACGTCACATAAAACGTTCGAATCGATTTCGCATAAACGATAGACGTGACCAACCGAAAAGTGTATGGCGTCTAATTTGTCCGGAAATTGAGTGAATTTCGTATTTACTGCAATCACAAAACAGACTGCAGTCAAGTTCTATAAAACTGTGCAATTATTAGAATGTTTAAAGAACAAAACGTAAGCAAGGCTTTTTTATTGTATTTTGAGTATTTTGACGACGTCTGTAGTCTGGTGGTTCGAGTGTCGGACTGCTGATCACGAGGTCGTGGGATTGGTTAGAATAGAATAGAATAGAATACATTTCTTTCCTTAAAATGTAGGTTACATGATGATGGAAAATTGAACATTCAGTGCCAGATACATTTTGTCGTTTCACGACATGCAAACAAACATTCCCACAGGACACAAATATTAGAGTGATGAACATGTTTGTGTTGGTCTGAGTGTTTCTTATGTATTATAAGTATGTATTTACAAAAAAAAAGTATATAAGTATTGCCATTGCCTAGTACCCATAGCATAAGCTCTGCTTAGTTTGGGACTAGATGGTGCTGTGTAAAAATGTCCCAAAATTAAAAAAAATAGAAAAAAAAAAGATTTTATTTGGTTCATTTAGAAGGCTGTATTGTCTTTATTCGATATCTTGGCACTCTCATGTCCATAGGAAAGTTATAATGAAGACCGTGCAGGGGCAAAATTAATAAAGGACAATAAGCAATTTCATTAGGACCAAAGAATAAATTTAAACAAAATCGTGTAACAAAAACATATATATTTTACTTCACTCCTATTACCTAGTATGAAATACAAACAGTATGTTGGAATATTATTAGTTTATTAAAAGGTATATTTTGGCATCATTTGAGTTTTAATTAAGATAGATATTTGGCGAGTATTCCGAAACTGAAATTCAATTAGAAAGTTTGGCGCGAGTGACCATCAGATTAAGGGTTGGTCCTTAGATCGAAATTAATTGGCTCATGCAGATATTGTTGTAGCCAAGGACCCTCATCTCTGAGGATTTATGTCTAGTTGAGAGACCCAGTAACGTCGACAATTTGTTTACCCACTAAACAGGTTGTATACTTGATTTTGATCTCCTCATTCCTCTTTTATTTGAGTTTGGAACAAGGGTCTCAGCATCCAGATGATTTCGACGAATCTGTAAAAAATTAAGCAAATAAACCACGAGGTTTGATGACGACATCATCATCATCATTTCAGCCGAAAGACGTCCACTGCTGGACATAGACCTCCTCCAAGTAGTTTGGGGGGATATGCCATAATCGCCACGCTTGGTAGGCGGGTTGGTAGTTGGTTAGTTAAATAACCTATTATGATGAAAACATTTGGCAGTCATTTGGGACAGGCCTTTAGTTATCGGACGGCAGAGCAATGGACTGCGATAGGCTGAGTTGATGATGATAAGTTAATTAAATATATAATTAATGAAATAAAAACTATATTGCATTTAATTACGAAGTAGGTAATAAAGCTAAGTTTTTGTGACAGTTTACGTTCTAAAAGGTATATTTGTGTGTCGAATGATACTAACCAACCTAAGACGAGGAAAGCCGAATGAGAGCGCTCTTGAACAAGTGAGGTGAAGGCAGTATCAAGCAGTCTAGCTTACGTAAAGAGGATACCTAGAAACAATAGACAACATTGCTGAGATGCGTTGTAATACAATCCAACATAATTTGGAATGTATTAACATCCGCCAATTGGCCTTACATGGCATCAACAGCATAGTTCAAAGACTAGGCAGAATGTGCTAATGAGAAAATGCTCGTGCTCTTATTGCATGTGTAACTTTAATTCTCGCTGTTAAATATAATTAATCGATTAAAGTAATCACTTTTAGTATATTGCTGAAATCATCCATAAGTAAAACCTTTTGAAGTAGAGCCGTTTTTTATTTAAATAGCTTCCGGGATAAAATAGGTCTAAAACAGCGACTTTGCATGCCCAGCAAATTGCTAATCCAGTTGTTAAATTGTTGACCTAGAATATTTATGAAAATAGTTTTATCTCTCCTCAAAATTTTTTTTCAACGATATCCCACTTCACTATATATTAAAAATTAAAATTCCCCGTTGTGCTGAGTTTGTCTTTGTTCGGGCTAATCTCAGATACTTCTGTACGGATTTTCATACGGTTTTCACCAATAGAAAGAAAGATTATCTAAGAAGTTTATAGGGTATAATTGCTACCCGTGTAAAGCCGGGGCGGGTCGCTATTTTATATGGATGGCAAAACGAGCTAAAGGCTCACCTGATGCTAAGCGGTTATCTTTGCCCATAACAACTGCATTACCACCTAGGCTGTTGCCTAAATGGTACCGCAAGTCAGTTTGCCAAACAGGCATGAACATGGAAAATCTCATATGATTGTAATTTCCCTTCACACCGGAACACAGCAATACAAGCATCACTGTTTGGCGGCAGAAGTAGGAACGGTGGTAGTACTTCCCCGGATGAGTTCCTTCACAAAGAGCTCTGCTACTACTTTAATAAAAGTGTGTTAAAAGAAGCAATCATTGTATTGGTTTCTTACTACTAAAACCACACTACTACTACCACATACATTAGTAGAAGATTAGGATAGGTAGCCCAGGTAGGCGGAAACCAATACCTCACTGACAACGAGTGCGTTATTAATACCTTCTATATAAGTTCTATATCCATCGTTGGAGGTACCCACTTCTTCATGTTATTCTAAGCCACTGTAGCACAAAATATATTGCCCTATTATTATTTGAATGTTTACATAGAGTTCTACATAAATCGGTAACCATAATAATGTACGTAAATATAACGAATGTTTTGTCGAATAAATTGAATGTCTGTCGAGATCAGAATTCGTTTATGTTATGATTTCAGGCGTAGGTATTAGGTACAAGAATATTGTATATTATGTTGCAGTCAAACTTCTTGTCCGGTCAAAAGTGGTTCTAACTATCGAAAACAGTCGAAAGCACTTTTGACTGCAGGCTTCGGTAAAAAAAAACGTCTTTTTATCCGGTAAGACTGGTCAAAATTAGTTTTCACTCGCTGTTTTCGTCAAAAGTGGGTTTGAATAAACATATAATTTTACCTGCTTTACAAAGTTACCTTTAAGCTTTTGAAGTTAAAAAAACCTTTTTCTGAAAAGTTCTAAAGCAAGAGTATATTAACCCTGAAAGTTTTCGAAGGCACTTAAAAAGCAGTGTAATCTATTCTCGTATTTTAGGTGTCATCTTTAGTCTGAGTGACGTCTGTTCGAACTCGAATCGAATGACTAAACATAAAATAAATGCTAATCTGTCTGTTCAGTTCGCAGATAAAGTAATTTTTATCCAATTTCAGACGTTTGTTGTAAAAAAAATAGTTTTATTTTTATGATTTAGCTGCATTTTCCTTATAGGATCACATCAATCAATCAAACAAAAAGAAAAATTGCTCCCGGATAGTTACTGGTATCAAGTAATTTAAAATTAGTCTAATATAACAAACTATATAATTGGATTATGTGGGCGAGAACTTCTATTTCAGGAAGATTAAATTATCTCTCATATGGTTCGTTCCCTTTAGGGATAAAGAGAGCTTGTAGCAGTAATAACATGAGGTCTGTTCACGACTTGTGAGGCCACGTGCAACATAGCAAGCAGATATAGTAGCGGCATAAGGTTGAGTGGTAGTAGATTACCACTACCTCGGATACAAGCATTATGAAGGTTTATTGCTTCAGCAAATTCGCCGAATACTAGCTGATTCTATCTGTTCCCTATGGAAATAAACATATTTCCCGGAAGTAGCACAGTTATCAGTTGAAATCCTGAAAGCCGACCTGCTAAGTATTCTCAAACGAATTCAAGGACACTTTGCAAGTCCAAATAGTAGATCTCATTAGTTTGAGTTCGACGCTGTGGCAAAAAGTAGATCCTATGATAAGATTTTCTGCTTGAAAGAATATTGTTAGAGCACGGCATTCGTTTTACTGGGTGCAAATTGATGGTAAAAAACTCACTTGTCTGGTCTTCTTAAGATACCTAATCTTCTTCTTTCTTCGAGTCTTTTCCTAATTATGTTGCAACCACTGACATAGTAAAAAAATATAGACGAAGTGCCGCGAACAATCATAGCGAAAAATCATGGTACACATGTCGCGGCATCGTGCAGTAAGCATCTTGAAAGCAAATACCCTTCAGGTGCATGGTGTGTGCGTGAGCGCTGGTTGTACTTCGTGTACAACCAGCGCTCACGCACATACGCTCACGAGCACGGTTTTTTGTTTCATTAAGATTGTTCGCTGCACTTCGTCTATACATTTTATTATGTCTGTGGTTGCAACACCATTTAATTTAATTTGAGTTATGTTAGCAGGACGTTTCGCCCCACAGCGCAGCGTGCAGCGGCCTCAAGGATCATGTATTGACTCTTCTTGATATATATAATAATCTGTGGCTACTTAAGTATACCTCGTATGTCCGTATAAACTTTCTCAGGCCGCAGAGCTATGCACTCAGTAGCACAATCAGATGTGGCTAAATACCAATATTTTACACGGAGCGTTAATTATAAAAACTTATCTGCTTTACCAAAACCAAAAAATAATTTAGCACCAAATCAAACCAATAAATATTTGGGAACATCATTAATGTAGATTAAGTACACTCCCAGTATTCATGTCTTTATGTAAACTGAATTGAAAACTCACACTTACGCAGATATCGGCTAAATTAAAGTAAAATTTTCTCAACTATCTTAACTATTCCCTAGTAATTAACACTAAGCTAACGATACAAAATTAATCAACCCCAGCAATTACCGGTGGGGTCGAATATCGCCTCTGTCAAACAATTACTGTTGATGTTTATCGGACGTTTGTCATCATTCATCTTGTCTCGCCTCGCTAAAGTAATTCTATTAAAATAGTTTCTAACACAAAAATGTGAGCGTTTAACACTGTAATCAAAACTGTAGCGGTATATATCTGCTTAGTTGTATTCACGCAAGTTAATAATGAACGTGAGCTTAATAATATTATTTGTATACAAGTTGTTGATGTCTAACCGTGCTATATTTCTAGAGCAAATGATAAATAATGTGCTAAGTCATCTAAAAATACTTGAAAAATTCTACGATTATTTGATTGGCATTGTCAAAGGGTGGAAATACCTGCAAATTTTTTTGGTGGTTTCACACGCATCGTTATTGTGTCGCACGTGACACACGGAGGGAATTTGTTTGTTTACAAGGTACTTAATAAATATTTTTTTGGTATAAAGATTTTTTTTTTGGTATTGATTTTGTTGTTGATTTGTGTTTGTATCAGTGGTATAGTCACCTCCTTAATTAAGGCATGAATACAGAACACACGTTGTATAAATGAATAAACCACTACAATACGAATGATTATTTATTAAAAATATCTTAGTTAAAGACAGTTTCAGGTGCAACAAGAGGCGATAGATAGAGAACACCTATCAAAACAGAAAATACATAATTAAATTTCAACAGAAATGCCAAATCACGTTGCGTCCTTTCACAATGGGTTAGGTATTAGGTTTAGTGATGATAGTTAAAAAGGGGTTAAACACATGCGTCATCTGTTTATTATTGGGCCATAACTTGCGAAACGTTTAGCATAGGCATATAAAAGTTTTATAAGTAGGTAACACGGCCTCGCAACTATTTTTTCACGACATAGCAAGATTTTCTTTTCCGACGAAAGAAAAACAAACGAATAAATCTAGTTCCTACATATTTTTGAAAACAAGACGTTTTCTTTACGTATTTTTCCTTGGGTATGCAAGTTGTAGAGACTTGATCTACCTTAAAGTAAGCGGACACTGGCGAGGGTCTTATGCGTCGCAGTTTGTTAACAAAGAATAGGTACAAAAGCTCGAGTCTCGCCCTCTAAGAAAATCCGAGATTTCTTAGCGACACTAAATCTGAAGGTATACTTTTTTTATTTTCTATCTGTTATAACAATTATTTTTAATTGAGCTCGCTAACAAAAAAATTAATGATGTTGAAATCCGTGAAAAGTGGGAGACGCTGCAGATTCACGAGTCGAGTGGCACATCTGTTACCGGTCTGCTCGCTCCTCCGACTTGTAATAATGGAATTAACGAGCTGGTTATGAACAAACGGCGTCTTCATTTCCAGGGTCCCGTTTATTCGTCCTTTGCCCTATTTCACTGCCACACCATTACACTGAATGAAATAATGGACTCAATATTGTGCTCATTTGGAAGGTCTCCTCCACGTCTTGCTAATATTTCCCAAGGTGTTTATTATGGTGCAATAAAGAAGATAATTTGGTCGCAAAAATATTACCAGGTTAACGTCACACTGCTTTATCAATGGTAATTCATTTTGGTAGAATAAAGTACTCAGGTTTCCATGTGCTCATCGATAAATTAAAGTATCCGATAGGCACACATGTTTCGTTTACATTTATTAACCCGAGTATAAACTGAATTTACGCTGTCACGCGTTCAAAATCCATTCCCTAAATAGCTCCCATCTCGTATAATGAGAGAGGCTACGTAATCCAATTAATTAGCAGCGAGATGAAACCACATGCTAGTTGCACAATATCCCTCCTCCCGAGGCGGTTGTCCCTTACTGACCATTCCTTGCACTATTTTACGGTAACTAACCATTCTGCTAAGAATTTGTATCCTTATAATACATAATAAATTGCGGTGGTCTTAGAAGGGCCGCACATTAAGTTGAAGTGGTCCCAAAACGTGGCTCCTTTTGCGATAGTTACGTGAATTCCAATTTTTAGGTTATTGGGTATCTTGAGTAATTTTATATGAAGATGTCGTAGCGAATAAAATGGACGATATTGGCAACCTGACAATGATTGCGAGAAGGACTCTTTTGTCTCAGCATTGTTGTCTGTAGTGGTGCCAAAAGATAAAATAAGACGACATAGCTAGCCCAAGCAAAGATGGCTAGACTCCTTTCTTCCTTTCTCTTTCTTTTTTATTTATTTATAATTTATGTACACACAATAACATATGAAAGGAGACAGCATTAAAATTGTTTAGTACAAAGGTACTGCTTATTTCAAAGAAATTTCTACCAGCAGACCTGCGAGAGGAGAAATAAGTAAGAAATGTAGACAACAGTGTGTAAAAAGATAGGAAACTTAAAATTAGTTCTAATAAAGCAATAGATGCTTAAATAAATACATATAAATTATATAGGTATAGGTAAATATGATATAAATATTAAGCAATAACAAATGATGAGGAAAGGTAATGCTCTTTAACACGTCTTTTGAAGACAGATATGGATTGAGAATTCCGTATGTTAGGCGGGAGTGAGTTCCATAATCTTACTGCATGCACAGAGAAGGCATAAGAATAGAAATCCGTTTTGTGAGGTTGAAATTTAAGAAGAGTTTTAAGGTGAGATCTGCAAGGAGCATCAGAAGGTTTGAAAAAAGAAAAACGCTCTAGTAAGTAACATAACATAACATCACGCCTGTATTTCCCCGAAGGGGTAGGCAGAGGTGTATATATAGTACACCCACATTTCGCCAGTTATGTTATAGTCCCATGTAATAGGGGGCGAGCCTATTGCCATTGACTGGGCACAAATCCAGACTCCGGGCTGCTACTGAGAATTTCCTAATGAAAAAACCCAATAACACTTTGCCCGACCCAGGAATCGAACCCAGGACCCCACGCTCAGCAGTCGCGCTTGCGACCACTAGACCAACGAGGCAGTCTAGTAAGTAGGAAGGATATTTAGGATTGTAAAGGGTGTTATAAAGGAGACATTCTTTCTTTTTCTTTGGTCCACAACTGCAAAAAAAGCTACAAACTTAATGTATATATATGTTTTAATGAAAAGTAATATTTCTCCACATCAACCGTCTAAAATATTTACACATTACGTGTATACTAACGCCATTTCCTTTCATGAATAGTGAAGAGCTTAAAATGCAGTAGTTGTGTTTTAAAATTGTCCCAAGAATAACAAATGAGCTCCGGGTTAGTTTTCATTAGCTTTGACACTGACACATTGGTTTTTTTTTTTGGTTTGTTAGACCATATTGGGACTTGTTTTGTAAATAAAGTTTAACATTATTAATTTCGTTTTCTGTTTCATGTGACTTCGTGTGGGCCCTGCGAAGGAAACGCTCACCCCGTTTTCAACCAGTGGGTTTTTTTATATTGTTGGATGGCGAAACGAAAGACTTTTCGACAGTTATAGGCCAGCTTATATTGAAAATATACAACGTTCACGTTCGTTATATTAAGTGTATTTAATAAGTGTGTTTACGCGGTTACCTTTGCCCATAACAACTGCAATATTACTTAAGTTGTTGGCTAAATGGTATTGCAAATCGCGTTCGCCAACTGAGATAAGAAGATGGAAACTCTCATGTGTTTATGATTTGACTGTCACCTGTACATGCCTGTACCCTTCGCACCGGAACACAACAATGCAAGCATCACTGTTTGGCGGCACAAATAGGTATGGTTTTATGATGATGATCGTTTTAAAATATGCAAAGCTGATAATACCAGTTGTCTACCGGCAGTGTCAACTTATAAATGAATAAAAGATAATATAATGCCACGACCACTAATCACTAATATGTCTATACGTGATGATTTTGGTAATATTACCCAACACCATCAATTGTAGAAGTCTTTAGGGAAACATTAAAATAGGCATACATAGGTATACCTATACATTGTCCACGCTAGCATGTGGTCCCAAAGGGGTAAGCAAATTCATCAGTCCCGTGCTGAAGCCTAACTTGAAAACAAAATTATTGATGACACAAAAAGCAATAAAGCCTGTCTTACTTTTATTAATTTGCTTGCAAACGTGTCAATGTTTGTAGGTAACTGGTTGATAAAAAATTTAGAAAATATTGCTGATTCACAGATTTCTACTAATAGCTGAATATAAAATAACGTCGGTTGACCGAAATCGATTATGAAGATTGAGCAAATGTAATCATTTTTGTTTCTGTTACGATTTTTACTATTAAATGATTGACACAAAACGTTTAATTTTATTAGAAAAAATATTAAAGTAACTAAACAGCGACATGTAAAATTTCACACTGAATTTCACAACACATACATTTTTACATTGGTAAACCACACTCCGGCTAGTTAGCTACAATTGTAGCCAAACCGCTGAACGGCGCGCGGCGTGCATCGTTCAAAATATTCGACGCGTGACGGATTTTTATTACATTTTCACAACATTTTATGTAGGTACCCACTCTGCTAAGGAATAAATTATACCCATATTGGTCTAAATATCAATATATTATAAGTTGAATGGTAGGGAAAACAGGAGAAATCGTTATCTGAAACGATTTGTTTCGCGTCTGGAAGTCCGAAATTCCGACAACCAGTTGCAGTCTAGGATATCGGTATTCCTCTGAGATCCGGGTACGGATGTCGAATGGTAGTATTTCTTTCTGAAAACTGTTATTCTGAAGCATCTGGAACTGAGAATCACTTTGGCTACTGCCAATACAATTATTACTGAAGTAATCTTCTTCTTAACCCGTATTCGCAGATGTTGCTCAAAGGATTAGCCTACATAGCGTCCTTGTTTCTACATTATATAGGTATATCCTATTAGTAACGTAGTGAAAGCAATTCTTTGCTTCAATGCGCGTACTATCTACGTTAAAGGATAATTCAATTAGACCCAGCTCTTTGACAATCTAAGTGTACTAATAATTATGTACGGAATAGATTACCGGCTAATAGAGGAAGCTACCGGCTTTGATGGTCGGCGTTCTTGTATAATCCACTGACCCTCGTCCACAATACACAATGGACATCGTGTCAAACATCAACCTCGTCTTTATCGAATTAAGTTTAGATACTCAACTGTTTTTGATTAACATTCTCAATATAAAGTTAAAGTGAGGAGAATTTGGTGGAGGTGTTGCCAGTAATTACTTACGGTACTGAAACGTGGTCGCTCACAATGGGCCTGATAAGAAGGCTCAAAGTCACTCAAAGGGCAATGGAGAGGGCTATGCTCGGAGTGTCCCTGCGTGATCGAATCAGAAATGAGGGGATTCGCAGGAGAACGAAAGTAACCGACATAGCCCGAAGTATTGCCAAACTCAAGTGGCAGTGGGCGGGGCACATTGCTCGCAGAACGGATGGCCGATGGGGCAGTAAAGTTCTGGAGTGGCGACCGCGTGCTGGAAGGCGCAGCGTGGGTAGGCCCCCCACAAGGTGGACCGACGACCTGGTGAAGGTCACGGGAATCCGCTGGATGCGGAAGGCACAGGATCGGTCGTTGTGGCGATGCTTGGGGGAGGCCTATGTCCAGCAGTGGACGTCTTTCGGCTGAAATGATGATGATATGATGAGGACAATTTCTCTTCCACATTCAAGACAGATTGAATGTGAAAGGGAAATTCGACACCACGAGTAGAGATCGTGGTACAGTCAAGCTCATATTGATGGTGCCATAACCAGTTCACGTTGAGCCTGTCTTCTATGTTACTTACATACTAAGTCAGTTCCGCTTAGAATGGTTTTTTTTACCATTGATATGCGGTTGAATGCACTTGAGATGGCTAAAGCGACTGGAATACTGAACAGAAATTCGCAGGTGCTTACACTCAAACTTTTGTATTCTTAAAAAAAATTACTTAAGTTTCACTTTGCATGTGTTAATGCGTACAGGGTGAATCTTGAGAATGGGTGTATTCATTTGATTCCGTTGGCATGTTTTATTTTAGTGAACAAGTAATAATAAAACATGAAATTTAACTAAATTTTATACATACTAATCAAATAGGCATCAATTTTGGCCAAACCATTCCAAAGATATACCAATTGCTTTACAAACTTCGGAGATAAGGTAATGGTGTATTTTTTCATCATAAGACGAAAAGTAGACAGCGTAAAAAACAAAAAGAAAAAACCGTTTTGGAATGTGCAAATAAAATTCTTTTCATATGATACCCCACTAGTACTAGTAGCTCCATTATGAAAGGACATTGATAAAAATAGCCTTAAACTATTACAAAGATGAACAATATACGAAAATTACATGCGAATTTTTCCGTTTCATAATATATATTGTATTTAATGCGGACAGTACAAGAACCATTTTTTATATTTTAAGGAGTATCAATACATTAATGACGTTACCGGATAAAATTGTATCATCTATGATATCTGTGTATCATCCATATTTTTATTTCGATACTCTATAGTCTATGAATCAAAATTATAGACTCCTTTTCACACACATTTTCACACAAGAAATTCCAAAAAATTGGCATCGACTGACAACTTGACGACAATGTAGGTTGTTTGACATAACGAAAAAAGCAAAACATGACATAAAAATAGCACAGATAGCTGTGATTATATGTGTCAAATAGTAAATATTGTAAAAAACTAAAATTATATATAGTACTGTCCGTGTTTATGAATGTATTGCAATACATTGGCTTCATTAAGTTGTATATGGTAAGCATCAACTTTAATTTGTACAGAAAAAGGCCGAGTCACTAAGGATCTTTAGCAATGTCCTTTCGACTTCCCATTTCGGCCCCTTTAGCAACGAAAAAAAAATCCATTTGTTATAAGGTGGGGTAAGCAATATTTAAAACTGTTCCAAATTTCAGACCGATAGCATTAGTGGTTGCTGAAATATACCGCTGTGACAGACAGACGGACGGACGGAGTCGCACCATAAGGATTCTATTTTTACCTTTTTGGTACGGAACCCTAAAATACTAATCTAATCCGAAATATTTTCATACAATCTTAATAATAATAATAAATAATTCAATCAGGATGGAATTCGGTGTGGACAAATGTGCGGTCATGCATGTGAAGCGTGGGGGGATAGTGGAATCCGCGGGTATTCAACTCTCGGATTCCATACAACTTAGATCCCTCTCCCCAACTGAGACCTACAAATACCTGGGTATGTCGGAGGCGTTAGGTATTAGCGAGGCCGACATGAGACAATCGCTGCAGGAGCGCTTCTTTGGCCGCCTGAAAAAAGTCCTTAAAAGTCTTCTTTCGGGCGGAAACAAGGTGCGCGCCTTTAACGGTTGGGTCATGCCGGTCTTGATGTATTCCTTTGGCATACTCAGGTGGACTCAGACGGAACTTGACGTCCTGGATAGGAAAGTCCGTACGCTTTTGACGGCATATCGTATGCATCACCCACGTTCATCGGTGATGAGGCTGTACATCCCGCGGAAGTGTGGAGGTCGTGGCTTGTTAAATGCCAAGACCCTTCATTACCGTGAGGTGTGCAGTCTGAGGGAATATTTCCTTCACGTGGACGTGGGAACGCATCGAGATGTGGTTGCAGTAGACAAAGGACTCATCCCGCTCTCCTTGGCTAAGGAGAACTGGCGCAAACCTGTGGTACTGGAGACCAATGACCGCAAGGAGGTATGGCAGAGCAAGGAGCTTCACGGGCGCTTCTACCGGGTTCTTCATGGGCCCGATGTAGATTTTAAAGCGTCCGTATCCTGGCTGCGTTTCGGTGACCTCTTCGGAGAAACCGAAGGCTTTGTTTGTGCGATTATGGACGAAGTTATCATGACGAATAACTACCGGAAATATATTGTAAAGGACGGCACAGTTGACATATGTCGGGCATGCCACTGTCCCGGGGAATCCATCCGACATATTATATCTGGTTGTTCTCGTCTTGCTAACAGCGAGTATTTGCACAGACACAACCTGGTGGCCAGGATTATCCACCAGCAACTTGCCTTGAAATACAACCTTGTAGATGCAGAAGTACCATACTACAGGTATATGCCCGACCCAGTTCTCGAGAACGACCATGTTACATTGTACTGGGATCGATCTATCATCACTGACAGGACTATTGCTCATAATAAACCTGATATAGTGGTGATAGATCGATCAGAGCGCCGCACAATGATTGTTGATGTTATCGTCCCGCATGACGAGAATCTCGTGAAGGCCGAAAAAGATAAAGAAATCAGATATCTTGACTTGGCACACGAGGTTGTCGACATGTGGGATGTTGACTCAGCAGTCATTGTGCCGATTATCGTTACGGCCAATGGCATCATCGCAAAGAGCCTCGACCAACACCTGTAGAGGCTCTCGTTAGGTGGCTGGATCAAGGGCTTGATGCAGAAAGCGGTGCTTCTGGACACGGCGCGTATCGTGAGGAGGTTCCTCTCTCTGAGGCCCTGACCACCGGTAGCTTGGACCCTGTTCCTGATGCCGGTGGGCTACTGTTTTTATATATTTTTAAATGTTTTTATATCTTTTTGTTTTAAAAAATATTTAAAAATGTATTGAAATGTGTATATAAAATGAATAAACGGAATGATAAATAATAAATTTATTTATTTCAGGCAAATCCACCCATAGTTACAAGTTACAGTCATTGCAACTGCAATGACAAAAAATGCAATGCAATTGTGTTGTTGTTAATATTATTGGTATTATTTAACTATATTAATAGCAATAATATTAACAACAACATAATTTTATCATTGTTACACAAAATTAAACGAATTTCAAAGACATGGAATTAGATTAACTTAATGTATATTTGCACATCATATGTAATGGTAGAATGTACATGGGCCATTTAAATTTAAGATCATACATGTACACATACATTCTGGCAAATAAATGAATTGAATTGAATTGAATTAAATATTTTTGAAAGAAATCTTCTTAATCTGCAGATGGGTTATTGATCCGCTGCAAACAAAAAGATAATGAATTTTCAACCTTACATGGATTTTAGATGGATATATTAATTATGGCCGTTAATTGAAGGACGTGGCGGTCTACCGCTTATCTTAGGCTTTGAAAATGGATAAGTAGTGACCTCGTCTTGTTAATCTTTTTAAAGGTCAACTTCAAAGGTTAGAATGTCGTAGTAATAAACATTACTCACTAGTACACAGACCAAATAGATATGTCAGTCAATAGACTTTACTTGCAATTAATTATACGCCCAAACGTATAATAATGTCCGCCGGGGACCAATAAATCTGTCTTCGGTATTATTATAGATAGATCTGTTAATATTTATGTCCCAGTGACAAATTACATGAACCAACCAATATTTATGTCGAATCTTGACCATAGATCTTTGGCGATAGAGCCAAAGAAGGTCAGTAGATATAGGTGTCTATGTTTATGCCAAAGAACCGTTGACCATTGGGATAGACGTATTCTTGAGTAGACAGCGATTTTTTTTATGATATGGCGAGATAAACTAAAGGCCCACCTGATGTTAAGCGGTTACCTTTGCCCTCTAGGCTGTTGCCTAAATGGTACGCAATGATGGTATGTCTTATATTATTATTATTTCACCGGCACCCGAACCTTTCGTACTGGAACACAGCAATGCAAGCATTACTGTTTGGCGGCTGAAGTATACGGCTGTTTTGTTTTGTTTTTACGGGTGGAAATCCTCATGAATATCCTCCGTCTGGGGTAGGCGGAGGGACATGCCGGACTCTTACCGAATAAAACCACACTATGGCCATCCTCAGCACAAAATAGAGGGCTCCGGAAACTCCAATGGACCGCGCCGGAGCCCTCTAGTGCTACGCCTTTGGCACGTCCCGGGAAACAATATTGTTTCCCCCACAGCAGCACGCGACCACCATGTACTACTGTCCTCCCCAGGGTAGCTTAATATACTCCTCGAGTTACTCCACCCTTAGCGTCCACAATCCCGAAGGTCTCTTTGCCAAGGACCTACTTGACTTTAGGAGATCTATAGGCTGGCGATGAAGAATGTGATAGTTTTAACATTATGTGAGATCAAGAGACTTTTTATGTGTTTCAGTTGCTGACGTATGATCATAGAATAAATTATAGTGAGCACTGCATGCGTATTGTAACAGTACTCTATAACATAGGTACTGCGTATTACAACCAGTAATGACAAGACACTATTTGTATAATGTCGCTGGGCTTAACGGACGGACTTAACAAGTACAACAACAACGAAGCAAATTACAGTTAAAAAGATTTCATGTAAATAATGACAGTCATCGCTGCCATTATAATCATTAACGTCCTATTGATGGATCATCCATCAATGATCAACATCAGTCTGTAGGCTTTAACAATATTTACCAGTTAAATAAAGTAAAACTCAAAATGTTATATTTTTTCTTCGCTGTTGTTGAACTTCCAGTGAGGTTTAATAAGACCTTGTTATTTTAACAAGACGGGAACTATTTGATGGATGACTTATCCAAGAGTCTTTCCGAGCCTTACGAATTTTACTCAACGCTTCTAAAACTAGGCGGACAAACTTTATCCACACTTAAACTTTCTTTAAGTGTTAATCGATCATCGCTGGTCAATGATCTGTAAACTTCGTATTATATTTTGGACACTAGAATAATCTACATCGTCTGAAATAAGTAATTTATGGGTTACATTTGCTTTTAAAAGAAAAGTAGGTAGGTATATATTATTTTACAAAAGCTATAACTCGGCCGCAGAAAATGGATCCCGTACACGTAGTCAAATCAATCGATAGATAAATCATTTGTCAAAACTGTTCCATTGGTTTAGACGCATGGACAAAAAATACCGAGAAAAAACATTCCATTTAGCTTTGCCCACCAGACTTTGTCGAAGTCGCCTGAAAATGTACTCACTCATAGACAAAAACTTAAAAATGTTAGTGAAAATATCCTTCTCGGGACACAAAAAGATTTAACAAAAGGCTGCAACACTGCGCCAGCAACTGGACATAAATCGTCCGTAAAGTTTACTATTACCACGCTTTCCTTTTATATTTTTGGATACTATGACAAAAGCATTTTGGCATATTTTAGAATGGAATGTGCAATATTTTATGAATTTAACTGTGGTTTTAGGCGATACGGGGGTACTGTTGTATTTTGGTGAAGAGTTTTATGGTGACCTACTAATAATATACATGCATGGGCTTGTGGTTCACGGCTCATTAGTTTATATCGTGGGCTCACGCTCCAAGTGCAACCAGAGACGAATGCATAACGAGTATATACGTATCCCGCTCTCCCTGCTCATTAATATTAATATCAGTTAAGGCTAGGCTCCCAAAATGAGGTGACTTTTTGAAAACATATGCTGAGTCAAACACATGCTTGATGAATGTCAAATTTAGATACATGTTTTTTTGAACCTTTGTCCATCGTTTGACTAGACAGTTACATAATTAGTTGATTTTTGTTCGATACTTTTATTTTTTGAAAATCATGCGTTTTTATAAATTTTTCGAATATCTATCCTTTATTATTTAACTTAGCTATATAAAATATATGCAAATAGGAAGATAATAAAGTTTATTAAATATTAGCTAGAGGAAATTTGTATAGATTGTTTAGTATTCTTGTAATAAAAAGAAAACTGTTTTGAGATTTACGACATTTACTTCCGTGGTAAAGCACGCGAGAATTATTTTCTCGAAAATGAGTTCTGTTGCAACTCGCATAAAATTGACGAGAGCGGCCAGCAGTTGCGGTGTGTAAGGGGAGTGCGAGGGTGGGAATTACTTTTTGGGAGCGTCCTCTTAAGTCAGCGCCGTAATCTTAAGGCACAGGAAACAGACACGAGTAGGTAAAAGATGCTTCATACATGTCTGAGCAAAAGTAAAAATAGCACAGAAACAAGAACCATAAAATACATAATTTGTTATTATTTTGACAAATTAACGCATGTGGAGCAAATCTTAGATATAAATTGTGGAAAGAAAAATTCGCTTACGAGCAGAATTTGAACCTGTGACTCCTAGTTCAATACACCACTGCTTGAACTCTAGTGGAGCTAGCGTGGGCTTAGCTGATAAAGCAGTGGTGTATTAAACCAGGAGTCGCAGTTTCGAATTCTGCTCATGAGCGAATTTTTCTTTCCACAATTTACACAAAAAAATACATTAAATAAATCATCATCATCATCATCATCATGATTTCAGCCGAAAGACGTCGACTGCTGGTCATACGCCTCCCCCATTAAATAAATCAATATTTTATTAGTCCCAAACCAAGCAGAGCTTGTACTATATACAGGTACTATACAATGGATATAATGCATATATATTTTTTGTTTGTAAATACATACTTATAATACATAAGCAACACTCAGACCAACACAAACACTTTTGTTCATCACACAAATATTTGTGTCCTGTGGGAATCGAACCCACTACCTCATGATCAGCAGTTCGACACTCGAACCACTAGACCACAGGCGTCGACGAAACATTACGTTTGCTATAAATAAATATTTTAATCTCATATTATTATATTATATGGGTACCTATACTGTTGCAGTATCCTTTTCCTGTAATTTTTTTGCATTAAGTAGGCAAATGCTTAACAAAAAGGTTCAAAAACAAATGAAAGTTATGAAGGAACTCAAGTTACAGTCGAAGACTTTAAAAAAATGAACTTTTTTATCCAGGTATGTCTTCGTTATTTATTATTTTTGACGCATTTTACGCATGCGAGACGAAATCTAACGATTTAAATTGTGGAAAGAAAAATCGCTCACGAGCAGGATTCGCACCTGTGACTCCTGGCTCAGTACGCCAGTGCTTTAGCCACTAAGCTACCGTGAACACTGCTCGTGGTAACGAAATTCTCATCCACTTGGTACATCTTTCGGTGACGTCAGCGATATCTTAGTAAGAAACAGTGTTTCTTACCCGACTCGACTAACTTTGCAGTTAATTCAAAGTCGTATAGATATATATGCCTACCCTTAATAATTATTTATTATTTTTAACGCATTTTACGCATGCGAAACGAAATCTAACGATTTAAAAAAGCTAAGCTTAGTGGCTAAAGCACTGGCGTACTGAGCCAGGAGTCGCAGGTTCGAATCCTGCTCGTGAGCGATTTTTCTTTCCACAATTTAAATCGTTATGACTTCGTTCTTTAAATATTCTTTTTAATTTGGAAAGTTTGTTTGTTAAACGAAAACAAGCAGCAACAAGTATTAGGTGATGTTTTCCATCTCTCGAGAACATTAACGAGATCAGTCATTTTTCGTAATATTATAAGTATAGCAGTTTCAAACATTCTATCCAAATAAAACAAGTACCTATCAATTTTTGTGTTATAAATTGACTTCATTTCAATACATGTCATTCACAAGTACTATCTAAAATGTTGATTACCACTCAAATATAAAAGGGTGTTAGTTATTCGACTAACAGCTAACGTTAATTAAAAGATACTAGCGATATCGAATAAACATTACCGTATCTATTTTTAATAACCAATATCAAGTTATAAGCGTTATTGACTGGTGACTGGGTCAACAATCTTAAATACAATGATAGAAGGACAACAAACCGAAGTCATTAACAGCTGCTCTATATCTGAACAAACCATTACAATTAACATTTAATTACTCGTTGAAAACACATTAACTATTCGTAATTATATGCGAGTGATTGTTTTAATATTAAAAACAATAACACTCTAGTGGCAATGTTCATTAACAATATAATTCAATAATATTATCATTATGTATTATAAGTATGTATTTACAACAAAAAAATATAAGTATTATATCCATTGTCTAGTACCCATAACACAAGCTCTGCTTAGTTTCGGACTAGATGGTGCTGTGTAAAAATGTCCTAAAGATATATATATATTTTTTTTATTTTTTATTTATGAATGTTTTATTACACAAAGCTTAAGTACGTTTGCACATAATTTTTATATTTATCGTCGGCACATTAAACTGTAATATAATGAAATAAGTAATATGAGATGATAAATCGAATAAAATATCTTGAGTCAGACAACGAAAAAATCCAATAACTCTGGAAACAAAAAACTGCAATGTAAATTGTTGTACCTACTTGAAAAGAAAAACGAAAGAAATAAATTAGTATTTTGCAAGTAGGGTGACGTCAGAAGTTGTGATGCTTTACTCAAGGGAGGGTGATGGCAAGCATGTGGGGAGGGGTCTTTCACAGCTTTGAAAGCGTCAGTAAGCCATGTTAAATCCTGGGCGTTATAGCGGCTTAGTGGATTTATTTTATTACGTTTACTTATTCAACGGTTAGATCGGGCTATGATGACCGTCCGGCCGCGTTTAGAGGCTACTTAGTTAATTAAATGTTACACGAATGGCTGGCTATGTACTATGTAATGTTTATCTGCGATGACATCACTACACCGGATAGGTTTAGGACTATTAATGTAATGTTCTTAGCTTGGTATGGCACAAATACGTGTTTCTAAATTGTCTCACGCATCAAAAAATTGTCAAGTTATTGTTTTTGTAAACAAATAAATAACGTAAGAAAAGTCAACTCTTTATCTATAAAGAGTTTATTTTATTCTAATAGTGTAATCCTACTTAATTTTATAAATGTGAAAGTTTGTGAATGTATTTGGATGTTTGGATATTTGTTACTCAATCACGCTGTAAAGGCTGATTTGGATACATGTAGAAAATAATCCGGGTTAACATATAGGCTAGCTTTTTATGCCGGGAAGATGAACAGTTTCTCAGGGATGCGCGTTAAACGACATCCACGCGAGCGAAGCCGCGGGGATAAATAAGCTAGTGATTCATTAAAGAATAAAAAATATTTTTTAAACTCCAAAGAGACTCCGTGGTAGACCACTACAACGATGGCGAGACGATATCGTCGCAATAGCTGGAAAATCTTGGACCAGGACGGCCCAAGAAAGAGAGAGATGGCAACAGATGGAGGAGGCCTTCATCCAGAAATGGGTGACCCCTTAACATATCATATTTATTAAGTTTATAGTAACATAATCATGTAAATGAATTTAGGGAATAAAGGCTATTTTTATTTATTTTAAATATTAAGCGACTTTTGCTGTTGTCTGTATGTATAAAGTATTTACGTATCGGATAGAAGGTGTAATATTATAAGTAGAGGTCATTTTAAGGGGTGAATTTACTCATCATAACGAGTATCTAACTTTAACTACAAGAGCAACCCTGAAATGGCGAAAAATAAAACTGCATAATCTATGAAAAACCTGTTTTTTTCGCGACTTCAGGTTTATATTAAGTAACAATTATTTTGTTATAGGTACAATAATAAAGTAGTTTATTTATTTGACGACCTCTGTGGTCTAGTGGTTCGAGTGTCGGACTGCTGATAACGAGGTCGTGGGTTCGATTCCCACAGGACACAAGTATTTGTGTGATGAACATAAGTGTTTGTGTTGGTCTGGGTGTGTTGCTTATGTATTATAAGTATGTATTTACAACAACAAAAAAAGTATATAAGTATTATATCCATTGTCTAGTACCCATACCACAAGCTCTGCTTAGTTTGGGACTAGATGGTGCTGTGTAAAGATGTCCCAAAGATATTTATTATTATTTATTGTTGTTATTATTTGTTGTTACTTGGAACGAGGAAAGAAGATGAGGACATATCACAAGAATTTTAATGTACTTGTACGTTATGTTATAAAATAATAATAAAACATAAATCTGCGAAAGAAGACCTTAGTATAAACAATGTTATGTATATGTTGGCAAAATGAGCTAAGGGCCTCCTGATATTTAGCCTGGACCTTGGACCATAACAACTGCAATACCACCTATATAGGCTGCTACCTAATTGGCATTGCAAATCGCGTTGGCCAAACTGAGACATGAAGATGGAAAGTCTCATGTCACCGGCACCCGCACCCTTCACACCAAAACACAGCTCAAGCATCAATGTTTGGCGGCAGAAGTAGGTACGGTAGTAGTACTTCCTTGGACTCTATTACAAGGAGCTCTCATCATCATCATCATCATTTCAGCCGAAAGACGTCCACTGCTGGACATAGGCCTCCCCTAAACATCGCCACAACGACCGGTACTGCGCTTTCCGCATCCAGCCGATTCTTGCGACCTTCACCAGGTCATCGGTCCACCTTGTGTGGGGCCTACCCACGCTGCACCTTCGAGTACGCGGTTGCCACTCCAGAACATTACAAGGAGCTCTACCACTCTAAAATTCAAAGAAACAAACAAAATTAAAATATCCATCAGAGATTACCTATTAGTTACTACGGTACGTCGAAAAGATATGACTTTACATGCGAAAAATCAAAAAATAAATCTGAACTTATGCAAACAATGACTGGTGATCGAATGTCATTGTATGCAAATACCAATTTTTCAGTAAATATGTGTTACAAGTTGCTGTTTATATCACATTATAATGTGAGATTGGTCAGGCCTTTGTGAAACCTGTACAAATAGTTGTCAAATTTGTCAATTTATTGATTTAATTCGAGTTTCGGGGTGACAAATATATGCCACAATATATTAAAGTAGTATCAATTCTGTTAACAATTACTTTGGACTATTTAAATAAATAAAATAAATAAATATTTTTGGGACATTTTTACACATCACCATCTAGTCCCAAACTAAGCAGAGCTTGTGGTATGGGTACTAGACAATGGATATGATACTTATATACTTTTTTTTTTTGTAATTACATACTTATAATACATAAGAAACAACCAGACCAACACAAACACTCATGTTCATCACACAAATATTTGTGTCCTATGGGAATCGAACCCTCGTGATCAGCAGTCCGACACTCGAACCACTAGACCACAGAGATTTGTTTGTAATTTAGATCTGATAATTTACGTATATCTCTAAACATCACAGTTACTTTTAAAATAAAAGTTTAATAAAGAGTGGGAGCCAAAACGCAACAAGGAAGCAAGTTTCTAAATGTTTTTTATTTAGTTCTCAGATTCCTATTTTAAATTCCTGTATATCTATGCACATGATTTTTTCATACATTTTTCAGTTTATTACAACAACTTAGCTTTAACTTCGTGGATAAAGTATGTGCTTTATCTTTTGTAGTTTCAGATACGGCTTTAAAGTAATTCCATAGCATCGTCGTGTATTATACACCATTATTATATTAGCTGGTAGTGAGTACATGCTTTGTATACTCGTACGCCTCTTTTCAATAAATTGCGTACCCTGGAGGCTGCATTATCAAGCTCGGCTTTGTCTTGTTTATCGTTCAACTTTGTCATGCATAAAGAGCGTTTAATGAAACACACTTTGTTTAAAAAAAAACATAATTTTAATGTAATTTCAAAACGAGTTTCATTTTGGAACGTTATCTTTTATACAGGTATGTTTATAGGTATTATTGTTTTGGCATATTACGCTCTGTTGGGTTCGTTCACCCACATGTTTGCTTACTCTTAAACCGCGTGTACACAAAAGGGAGAGCAATAAAAAATCAAGGTAAACTCCCCAACTCGAGGGACTTAATTGCTCTATTTCCACTCAGTATCAAAGGTACTCCGACACAATTACGCTCACCCAGCCAATGTGTTCTCTCTCACTCCGCCCCGCTGCGATTAAACGATTCAATTTTCGAAGTGGCAAACATTAATGAAGAGTTTCTCGTCTATTTTACGCTCAGCAAGCATAAATTTGGCGGCGCGGAAAAATATCACTGAATTTGGTGAATATATTGCCTTTTAAACCAACAGAAAGATTGATTTCGTTGATCCGTTCTTTGCTTTTGGAACTTTATTTACTCGGATCTCTACAGGCATTTGCTCTACATTTTGTATGGAAACTTACCTATTTACCTCAATTCTCAAGTTTTTTTTAGGTACAGTAGTTGACCTCCAACCATCAAGATGGTGAGGATGGAGTTTAGATTTATGACGGGTGGTACGATGGTGGAAGTCAGCGGCTGGTATAAGGTCGAACAGTTCCTTACAGCACTCCCCATTGTACATGCGACAGACAGATCTCTAATAAATACTAATAAGTTAATAACAGTTGATGTAAATATGTAAAATTAACGGCAACATAACATAATTTGTGCACGGCTACATAACATAATTTGTGGTGGTGTGGGGTATGGTGGATTTATCTGATATAACCCAATCAGTTGCCCCTCTGAATTTTTTTAATCTTGGGAAATAAAGCTCTTTCACAATTAAGTCAATCACGCCTGTTTAACTCGATTTTCTTTTAAGAAACCTATTACAGGCCGCAGAGTCCATTCTCGGAAAGAGGCTAGGGCGAGATAAATTGCTCCGAGGTAAAACCAGTCAATTTAAATGGTAAAAGAGTTTCATTTAAAAAAATGTCAATGCAAATGACACCACAGGAAAGTTCTTTATTAGCATACTTATGTACATATATCTAGATACATTTTGCAGGCCGCAATAATAAAGGCAGATAAATTACAAGCTATTTATTTTCTCTACTTATGGTAATATTTTAAAGTGAAGTAATGATTATAATATTACGTATATACATACCTACTTATTCTCAATACAATACTCAATAAATGTTTAGAATAAATTCGCAGCAAATTCAAATTAACAAAAGCTGTTTATGCCAAGTGTTTGTCCTATTACAAAGTAATTTTAGGCAAAAGGTAAGGAATTATGATAATCCAAATCATACTGAATTAATAAAGACGTCTCTGAAGATAAGACGGGAATACGAAGTAGAATTATATTACGTCGTACAAAGCTTTCAGGCGAGTTCAGTTTGCGCGATGTTTTTTGTTTCCACCCTCAATAGTAGCTTGATGATATAATAATGACTCACGAGGCCGACGAAAACATCTTTTCGAATAAAAGAAAAAGGTCAGAAACAATACGAGAGGAGTACTTCCTTAGTTCCTTTAGTAACGCCGCTTGCCTGCGCTTTGTCAGCACTCGGTAGTTAGACTTAATTAATGATTGTACCGCGTTGATAACTTCTGAACAATGTAAGATGGAGATATTACTGAAAGTTTTGTCTCTCGTACAATCGTTTCAAAGACTGTACAGGCACACATACGTAGCACAAATCTTGGTTCACTTATGTTTAGTCTAGCAAATTGTCTTTGCTTTTACATATCTACATAATATTTGACTAGCATCAGAGTTGTATGTGTTCTTGGAAATGCGAATAGGTTGACGTAGACAACTCTTATTTATATTATAAGTTTCGAGATTGTGAAGTTTATAGTTGGATACCTAATAAAACTTTGTACTATTCATTTCTATGTATTTTTCATTTTCGTTTCTCTGTATGTGTATAGTCAATAAATAAAATAAATAATTAAAATAAAACAAGTTATTTGCCTTTATTTATTTGGAAGCAGACATATTATTGTATGTTGTGAGTTCAGCACTTTACTTCACTGACACTTTAATTCAGCATTTCCCTCAACCGTTGGCGTATAACCTTCCCCCTGGGATTTCTCGGCATTTCTTCAATGAACTTCACACCACCTCGTAATTGCATAAACGGTGCTACCTGAAAAATTAATCACCTTTATTAAGGCAATAAACATTTTCATTATGTTAATTGGTTGAGTGTAGGAAGGTACAGCTTCTTGAAGCAGTTATTTTTGTAGCTATACTCTATTCTTAATTTTATTTTATTTTATTAGGAACTCCAACAAAGAATACACTTTACATGCTAATAATTGGTACATTGATAAGATCTTGTGTTTCTTTAATTAAAGGAGAACACAGCGCATCATAGCAGTAGACAATATAATTTTATACTAAGATTCGTTATTTTACGATAAATGCAATTAAATGTAATCCATTTACCATTTACATATAAATTAAAACAATAAAATGCAGTTATTTCAACAATATGCAATAAAAACTGTCGTTCTTTCGCCATTATTGTTATAATGAATGGAGTTTATATTATTTATGATATTTTGGTATAATAATAAATATTTCTTGACGTTTTATCTGATATTTGTGTTATATGTTTAGTTGTTTAATGAGCAAACGAATACATACTGTCACTTAAGCGAGTTCGTAGCAAGTAGAGATAACCTAAAACTTTTGAATCAAGAATGTCTTTGTAACGAAATTTTCTTCTACCGTCCTTCAACGAATTGTCCAATTATCAGATTCTTGTTCTGATTTTATTTTAACAAAGGCTTTAGTTTTCGGAACAGTTGATTTTACAATCTCATATCCTTATCTTTGTAGAACTTGGGATACTTCTACAAGACTACTGTGGTATAAAAAGCTAGACGTGTTTCTTAAAACTAAACACTGCAATATCAAATACAGGAAATTTGTTTGTTACTCTTCTTACTTATCAATTAAATAATATTTTCAGGGCTTGTTATATCGCAAAAACTTCAGTTTAAAATTTATTATAAATTATTATTTTATTTTATTTTAGCCTGTCTTTTTAAATAACTAAGCACCTCTTTTAAAGGCCGATTCCAGCTAAGTGGTCGATTAAGTAGGTACCAACTTTTTGTGATATTGTGCAAGCCTACATTCCGCCTAAGTTTATGAAAAGAACCAGGTAGTATTTATTTTTAATTTGAAGTAGAAATTTCAACTCTGTATCACTCTAACGTAAATTCCGCATTTCGATCAAAATTTTCGTTTGAATTAATTATAAGAAGATGATTATTTTATATCTGAAAGAATATTCCATGACAATGAAAATTGCAAAAACAGATTTGAAAAAGCCTTGTAAAAATAAAGATAGAATTTTTTGAAGCATGTCTAATAAAATTTGCAAAAAATAAAAAAAATATTACTTCTCTAAAACATCAAGAATCGCGGAACATACCTGGGGTATTTTGGGACATGAGTCAATTTTTTTTATGACGTCACTGTTTGGAGCATCTGTATTTGTGGGCAGGGTGGCAGTGCATACTGCACCTAAGCTTGACGAACTAGTTTGGCGGAATGTAAACTCCTCGGACGAATAAAAAATGGCGGACGGAATCTCGCTAAGAAAAGATTGAAGCACTTCGTTTTTTCTTAAACTCTCTATAATTTCGACAGAATTTTAACAAACCAGATATATTGATTGTTATTTTATTTGTGACACTACGACAAATACTACCGTGAACTACCGTCACACGAGATTTGTTGCGTAATCGCAGCTTTTTGTCTTACTATCGGTGTGAATGTGTGCGTGCCAGTCCGTACTTTTAAGTAAGCCGTCTTACTACGGGGACTTCACTGATTGTTTAGCGAGATTTCGTCCACCTTTTTTATTCATCCAAGTATAACTCCATATTTTGTGCACCATAAACAACTTGTCTCAAAATCCATCATACCTCAGTAGCTACGTAATCAATCAGATCCTTCTCCGTAACGTCTACTCCCGGTTGCTTCACTACAAAGGCAGTGGGTTCTTCTCCGTAAACAGGCACTGGTTTGCCAACCACACCAGCTTCTTTCACCCCTGGGTGCAGCTGCAGTATGGTTTCCAGTTCCAACGGCGCTACCTATAGATAAAAGTAAATCTGGACTTATGTCAATTATTCCTTTACTTTATTCATTTAGGGGGTAAGTGAAATTCTTGAAAATTATTTAAACGTTGCCCCACACCAGGTTGTCTCCTGTATCACGGGTGCATTTACAAACACAAATTTCACATGCACAAACACCCAGGGGTGCGATTTCAAATACAAATCTCACATGCATAACCATCCAGACTCGGAAAAATTATCTGTGTATAACGCAAATCTTTATAGCGTGCGGGAATCGATCCCGCGACTTTTGGTGCAGAATCCTATCGTTCAGCCACTTTGTCTATCATATCCAATCATAAAGGATCTGTTAAGAAACATAGAAAGAGACCTCAAGCAAGCTCAATTGCCAGAACCGACAACCCAAGACAGAACAACTTGGCGCAAAAATGTGAGGAGACCCGACCCCAAATAATGGGACCAGGGAAGGAAGAAGAAGAAGAAGAAAGGATTTGTTAAGAGGCTTTTCATGTTTTACAGCAGTGTCGCTCTAATTTTTGCACTTTTTAAAAGATTTCAAGATATATTAAGCGAAAATGAAAAATGTATCTATAAACATCCATCAGGGTAACATTACGAATATCTAAAACATATTTTCGTCTAGATGTGTTGCTCAGAAGGAGGAGGAGAAAGAAAAATATATTTTGATTTTTCATTCCATATAAATCATGTATGGAAATAAAACTATTGTTTAAACATTTGTGATGACATTCTCAAGGATTTTTGTAGAATACATTTTTAAATTTCACCTAAAATCTCATGAAATCTTTAAAAAGGGCTTACAATTAGAGCAAGACGAATGTGAAACGTGAAAAGCCTCTTAACTATTGTAGAAATTAGATCTAAAGACATAAACAGTTAAAAAAAAATAGTTTGACAGAAAGGACACAGTAATTCATATTCCGTAATAAAAGCTAAGGATCTAGAAATGCGTAGATAATATAAGGGCTTACTCTTATGACGAAAGTCCACCAAGAAAGGATTTCGTAAGATGAAAAGGTGTGGATTGTATTTTGTGGACAGTGTTGGTGCGAGCTTACGTAATGTACAAAAATCTCGTAGCTTAGTACTAGAAAAAGAAATAGAATATCATCCTCCTTTTTGTAGAGTCTAGCTTCAGATGTCTAGGCTTTCTTGATATGACTTACTCAAGTTTTACTTCGTGTTTATTTAGTATTATGTTCAAAACACTAAATTAACCATCAGAGAGTACACAATATGCTGATTTAAAGACTTTGTGGTTAAAGCCTTCACCAAGTCTTCATCAGACTGTCTTTTTTTTCTTAAAAAAATGTTGACCTTCACTAGGATTTATCCTGTATCGTGGGTGCGTTTACAAAAAACAAATCACACATGCACAAATACCCAGATCCGGAACAATTATCTCTGAGTCACACAAATATTTCCGCTCATCGCTCAGTCACTGCGCTGTGCCTGTATTCCCAATAGGATACCTGACATAGTTTCGAAGGTACTACTGTATGATTACATTAGTGCCTAATCGACGAATGTGGCGTTAATTTGTCGATAGCTTTATTAATTAAGTCCCTATGTAGGTCTTATTCGGCGACCTTATTGCCAGTTCCTCGTAACTGTTCTAAAATCCTCACTACTACTGAGAACTAATTAGGAATTTTAACTGGCAAACCAAAATAGCATCGATTAACATGAAAATTGATCCAGAACCTTTGTAACATGCTTATTAATAATAACATGCTTGTTAACAATAACATGCTTGTTATTGTTATTTTTACACTCGGGAGCAATGATGATATGAATAATATGAATAAGCTATCATTCTTAGTTTCCGAAATATTAAGGTTTATGTTGGTGACCCGGATTCACTACTCCCGAGTGTAAATAATACCTCGTCTATATAGGTAAAACATTATTTAGGTACCTTATACCCATCATACACTATAATCTCCTTTAATCTTTCGACGATATAAAAGTACTTGTCCTCGTCATAGTAACCCAAATCTCCAGTTTTCAAGAAGCCCTGTTCATCTAAGTAACTTGAGGGGGGAACACCGATATAACCCTTCATGAAGACTGGTCCTCTCAGACATATTTCACCGCGTTGCTTCGGACCCACAGTTTTATGGGTTTCGGGATCCACGACCTGAATGTAAAATATTCAATATCTATAGGTATAAAGCCATATAAGTTATTTTATCAGCTATATTTATATTTAAGTTTATTGTTACGAGAAGTCATTTTTGTACCTCCAAAGATATATTACATCCTGGTTATATCGAGTTTGCTATAGAATTATTACACTAAATATAGATAATATACTTAGTAATTTTATTTTATTCAAATACATATTTTATGTCAAATGAATACAAATACAATGATTTGTTAATATATTTTTTTTTTTAAAGTAGAAGTAATCATTTTATTAGGTACTAATAAATAGGTAATCAAACGCATGTCAACAGAAATGCTTGTGCTTGCTTTCACAAATTGGATACCTTTAGAGTAATGCCAGGCGAGGCCATGCCCACACTGCCAGCCTTGGGACCTTTTGTGCCCCAACTTTCTGAAGTCAACTCACCAGCTTCGGTCATCCCATAACCTTGCAAGATATTTTTAAGTTTAGGAAACCTACAACAGTAATGAAAACACAAAACACATCATTATTGTCACATTGTGTTAAAGTAATAGACATCCAGGGGTGGTAATTATCTTCTTCGAATTTTATTGTAAGACAGTTATTAGTAAATAAGGAAGCGTTAATATACATACAAGGCTTTAAAATTTGAAAATCGATAAAATATAATAATGAAACTCGATCAGGAAGCCATTTAAGTCTCATATTCTCTTTACAAAAGGTCTGAACTGAAAATCGATTTAATAAAAGAAACCATAAAAGCAATCGATACTTACCTACTTTTGACCTTTTCTATCGTCTTGTTGTGAAGAGGCGATGATCGAGAGTATATAATTTTGAGTGAATCGAGATTACATTTTTCTGCTTCCTTTGCCTTTGATAGGTAGCAAACAAAAGAAGGTACTATAAAGGCGATGTTGACCTGGAATATTACATAAAAAGAGAAAAGATTTAATCACTAATGTAAAAAAAAACAATGAATCAAAAATAGGTCGAATAGAAAAATGGTAGAAATTATGATACAATTTTCGTAAGTATCAAACAAGGGTGATGTTTTTATCAACTCAGTCTATCGCAGTCGTGTGTTGGACATAAGCTTCTCCAAAGTTGCGCCACAATATGTGATGCTTTTGACACCTACTTAGATAATTAAAAAAATGAGCCGCTACTTAAGATGAATAACATCCACAAAGTTATAAAGTTAAGCACGCAAATTTATATTTCAAATTTATAAAAAAGCCTAACACAAAAATAACACGTAAATTATCAAAATTATTCGCATAAAGTCAGTTCATATTTTTTACGGGTTTGTCATTTCAGTTCATCATTTCTATTCGTGATTTTCGCTATATGTTGAAACGAATGGCCTTCAAAAAGGTCAGGTGCGTACTATTCAGTCCGGCGCGCATTTATGAAAAGATTCATGAATGTGGAAGAAGCGAAAGAGGTGTGTAAATATTGTACCGTGTACCGCTTCGTAGTTTCTGTTAGGTCTCGTGGGAGAATAGTATGAAGCGTGCATTTATGTTTGTGGAAGTAACACGTTGTGTTATTAAAAAAAATACTTTTGAAATGCAAAGCAGCCGCCTGCAAAAGTTCACTTATAAACATAGGTCGTGACATAGCATACCTACTAGAGTAACTAGAACAATAATCATCACGCTTGTCACAGAAGAATGAGAATAATCAAGTTTAATTACTAGTAATGGCAGTTAGATAGATAGAATATTCTTTATTGTACACCATTAACAGTATTAAACTTAGGAATAACACATACCACAACATAACATAACATCACGCCCGTATTTCCCCGAAGGGGTAAACAGAGGTGTACATTACACCCCCATTTCGCCAGGGGGCGAAGCGAAGCGGGGAGAGCCTATTGCCACTAACCGGGCACAAATCCAGACTCCGGGCTACTACTGAGAATTTCCTAATAAAAACCCAATAACACTTTGCCCGACCCAGGAATCGAACCCAGGACCCCACGCTCAGCGGTCGCGCTTACGACCACTAGACCAACGAAACAGTCAACGAAGTAGAAAACTTAGATGTAAAATAAGGGTACATTGGCGGTAGTTAAGTGTACGCATATACATAGTTTTTGATAAAAAGTGCCTTAGTTACTTACCTCACAATCTTGAACGTGTCTATAATCATGACGCTTGTCATAGAAGAATGAGAATGATCAAGTTTAGTCAGTAATAGTCAGGTTTATGCATAGACAAAGTTTTAGATAATAAGCGCCTTAGTTACTTACCTCACAATCTTGAACGTGTATATAATCATGACGCTTGTCATAGAAGAATGAGAATGATCAAGTTTAGTCAGTAATAGTCAGGTTTATGCATAGACAAAGTTTTAGATAATAAGCGCCTTAGTTACTTACCTCACAATCTTGAACGTGTATATAATCATGACGCTTGTCATAGAAGAATGAGAATGATCAAGTTTAGTCAGTAATAGTCAGGTTTATGCATAGACAAAGTTTTAGATAATAAGCGCCTTAGTTACTTACCTCACAATCTTGAACGTGTATATAATCATGACGCTTGTCATAGAAGAATGAGAATGATCAAGTTTAGTCAGTAATAGTCAGGTTTATGCATAGACAAAGTTTTAGATAATAAGCGCCTTAGTTACTTACCTCACAATCTTGAACGTGTATATAATCATGAAGCTTGTCATAGAAGAATGAGAATGATCAAGTTTAGTCAGTAATGGCAGTAGGTTTATGCATAGACAAACTTTTGGATAATAAGCGCCTTAGTTACCTCACAATCTTTCTTGAACGTGTCTAGAACTATAATCATCACGCTTGTCATAGCAGAATTAGAATGATCAAGTTTAGTCAGTAATGGCACTCAGGTTTATGCATCGACAAAGTTTTAGATAATAAGCGCCTTAGTTACTTACCTCACAATCTTGAACGTGTCTATAATCATGACGCTTGTCATAGCAGAATTAGAATGATCAAGTTTAGTCAGTAATAGTCAGGTTTATGCATAGACAAAGTTTTAGATAATAAGCGCCTTAGTTACTTACCTCACAATCTTGAACGCTTTTCAGGAAGGTAATAGGTTCTGCTTCATTGACATACACAATTTTCCTTCCAAGAGATAGAAATTTATACGTCATGAACGTGTCGTAATTATGATACCATTCTCCGAAAAGAAATGCTGTTTTTAGAGACTCGTCACTGAAGCTGAAATGATATTTACTCTTTAGATTAATTATGGACCTAATTATGTATCGTGTACATACATATTCAAAGTAAATAAATAAGTAATGTAAAAATAGTAACATTTAATGAGGCCTGATGCTTCAGAAGTCTTAAAAATAATAACTTTAATCGATCCTTTATCGTACATTTTTTGATATTGTACTTTTTCCACATATCTTTAAAAGGAACGAGCCCTATATAGTTATTCCTAAATACAATCAGGCAACGTTCAAAT
Organism: Asteroscopus sphinx; assembly: GCA_949699075.1. Classification (NCBI taxonomy): domain Eukaryota; kingdom Metazoa; phylum Arthropoda; class Insecta; order Lepidoptera; family Noctuidae; genus Asteroscopus; species Asteroscopus sphinx. The sequence goes on along the minus strand of OX453013.1, from coordinate 14,110,782 downwards.
ACGACTAAGTAGGGAGCTACAATTAGCGATGGGCGATTCTGACATATTTCCGCAATCCATATTTTTCAATCAAGTCAGAGTCAACAATAGACTGCAAAAAAACAATCGCGATGTTTTTTGATTGTTTCGAGTAAATGAACTCGTACTCGCTCAATCGTCGATGATTCGACTTCCGATTCTCCCGACCGAGTTTGATTCTCTTAATTGAGCGCTTGATCGTGATGCATCGACTTGGAACTATAGAGACCGAGAGAAAGCCCTCGAGAATCATCGAGATTTTGGAACAATCGAAACATATCGCCATCGCGCATCGCTAGTGCAATATGATATTCTTATTTTTTTATAAGACAATAAGATGACATGATAAGTAACGGAAAGAAGGTAGAATTCACTCATAGCATTGTTTTTCTGGGTGTCCATATTGATCAATTCTTGAACTGGAAAGCCGAATTAGAGTCAATCGAGAATTCAATAAGTTCAGCCTGTTATGCCCTGAGAAGCTTAAGAGATGAGGTGAATCTTGAGCAACTTAAAATGGTCTACTACGCTTTGGTTGAATGAAAGCTAAGGTATAGTGTCAAGTTTTGGGGGAACAGTTACGACTATAATATAAATAGAGCATTTGTAATCCAGAAACGTGCCATTCGAACTATGGTACGGATACCTCCGTGGGAATCGTGCAAATATCACTTTCAGAGCCTCAAAATTTTAACTCTTCCTAGCCTTTACATTTTAGTGGCTCTTATGGACAAAGAACACTGCGATTAAACACAAGAAGGAAAGATCTGGAGGCCCCACTATGTCCGAAATTAAATGTTGCGAAACATGGCTGTCGGTATCAAGCAGTCAAAGTATTCAACTCTCTACCCGTTGACCTGAAAATTATCGATAGTCCAAATATATTTAAAAGTAGACTAAAAAATCTTTTGCTGGAAGGGTGCTTTTATTCAGTGGATGATTTTAATGTTAAATAGTATATAAGCTCACCTCATACTGACATAATATTTTGATAGTTTTGTTCTAATTTGTACTGAATATTTATGACATTTTTAATAATCTTTGATCTTGAATTGTCTAAAATCTAATTTAATTTCTGTATTATAATCTAATTATGTAGTAACTACCACATTCAAATACAATTGAAAATTGTTCATGAAAAAAATAAAAAAATAAAAATAAGATGATTTGGTAATAAAAAAGTAAATGGATTATTGTTTGATGTGTATTTTAAGTAAACCTTCATACACATTCTAAAATATTGATAAATGAATTTCACATTCGTTACAGCTTCGCTTATTCTCAGAATTATAATGAAATTACCATATTACGGGAAGTGCAATGATGAAATTAATGATTGTTCATTATAATATTTTTGCGGAAAAACATTATTGTTATTCAGTGTACTGTAACATCCACAATTCTATGTTTGTTCGATATTTTTAGGAAAATAATATTATGAATTATTTTATTATTTTTAACGCATTAACGCATGCGAAGCGAAATGTAAAGAAATAAATTGTGGAAAGAAAAATCGCTCACAAGCAGGATTCGAACCTGCGACTCCTGGCTCAGTGCGCCAGAGCTTTAGCCACTAAACTACCGTGAACATTGCTGGTGGTATCGAATTTAACTTCCGTTTACGTCTTTCGGTGACGTCAGCAGCATCCCATTGAGAAACAGACCGTGTTCCTAAGAATAATATTGTGTCGTTAACAAAGATATTTAAAAGTACAGATATGTTACTTGCACTTGCAACTGATGACTCGAAAACGTCCTAATTAGGACGTTTTTTATATTAATCTGGGTCTATTCAGGCGTCGAGCGTGACCGGTGACAAAAATAAACTAAAATGCCTTCGTGTGTGCACAGAAAGTGTTCCAATTATGACGCGAAAGTAACTTGAAGTAACCAACGAACTTACTTTGTACTAGTTTATGTGTATTGTGTTACCGCTGCGTACGGAACATTTTTTTCGTTTCATTTGTTAGGGTATGGCATATCTATACTTTTAAATATCATTGGTTGTTAATAATATTATGGCTGAAAGATGCAAATGAAAGACAATTTTTTTACCTATTCAATTATTCAAAAGTATGAAAGATAACATAATAGGTTTATGTGTTTAAAAATGAATTCACAAAGAATAGTTACACATAATTTCTCGTAAAAACATATACCTATAAATACTTACTCGTCGGGCAGACTATTGAGGATGCAATTTAAATGTGTCAGTTGTACGCCTTTTGGCATGCCCGTGGTGCCGGAGGAATACAAAATGAACGCGTTGTCGGTCTGTCCCTGAACTTGCGCCGGCTCAAACCTGTTTACGTCAGCGTCAACCGTGACCAAAGTTCTGATGGAAATTACCGATTCCACACCATCGTCCAGTGTTATGAACTTCTCTATGCAATCAAAGCTCTTTAGTATGTCGCTGTAGGTGTTCCAAAAGAGGTTGGAGCATACAAAGTATTTTGGTTTTGTTAGGGACATCTTGTGTTTTAGTGCAGCTGAAAAAAGTATAAAAAAATCATAATATCAAGAAAAGGTGATACATAAAGGCTTATGTTTAACGAACCACCAGATCTAGGAATATGTAATGGCAAAAAATTACTTTATATTATATATCACCAAAATCATGCTGAGTTTCAACCTCTTTGCCGCAGCTACGACATGCAAAGATAGTCTTATTATGATACTACAACTATGTAGGTATCACACATACCTACATAGTTGTAGTATCACTATAATTCCTAAAATGTACCAAATGAAGTTATTTTTTATGTGCACCTAACGCATGTCTATTTATTTATTTATGTACACACAATAACATATGAAAGGAGACAGCATTAAAATTATTTAGTACAAAGGAACTGCTTATTTCATTGAAATTTCTACCAGCAGACCTGCGAGACGAGAAATAAGTAAGAAATGTAGACAACAGTGTGTAAAAAGATAGGAAACTTAAAATTAGTTCTAATAAAGCAATAGATACTTAAATCAATACATATAAATGATGTAGGTATAGGTAAATCTTAACTATTATAAAATTGTAAACGTCTGTTTGTTTGTTTGTTTGTTTGTTCCAGCATCACGCTAAAACTACTGGACCGATTTTGATGTTTTTTTTTTTGTTTGAAAGCTGATGATCTGACTTAAAAACTGGTATGGGTTTTGAGAAAGAAAGAAAGAAAGAAAAAAATAATTCGTCGGTTGCGTACTCACCCGACAGATCGAAGCTTCTATGCATTTGCACGAGCGGATAGTAATGTACGATGGAGTGGAGTGGAGTGGAGTGGACAGGGGATGGGACTGGGGATGGGACTGGGGACGGGACAGGGGACGGGACTGGGGACGGGACCGTGGACGGGACAGGGGACGGAACATGGGACGGGAAATGGGACGGGACATGAGACGGGACATGGGACAGGACAGTGGGACGGCACATGGGACTGGACATAGGATGGGCATGGGACAGGACATGGGACATGGGACGGGACGATAGTGATATAGTGAGATAGTGGGACAGCGGGACAGTGGGCCGTGGGACAGTGGAATAGTGGGACAGTGGGACAGTAGGACAGTGGCAGTGGGACGGTGGGACGGTGGGACAGTGGGGCAGTGGGGCAGTGGGATAGTGAGGCAGCGGGGCAGCGTGCCAGTGGGGCAGCGGGGCAGTGGGGAAGTGGAGTAGTGGGGCAGCGGGGCAGGGGGCAGGCTGTGGGGCTGTGGGATAGTGGTGCAGCGGGGCAGTGGAGCAGTGGGGTAGCGGGGCAGCGGGGCAGTGGGATAGTGGGGCAGCGGGGCTGTGTGGTAGCGGGGCAGTGGGGTAGTGGGGCAGTGGGGTAGCGGGTCAGCGGGGCATTAGGGGGCAGCGGGGCAGGCAATGGTGCAGCGGGGCTGTGGGGTAGCGGGGCAGCGGGGCAGTGGGGCGGCGTGGCAGCGGAGCAGTGGGGCAGCGGGTTAGCGGGGCGGTGGGGTAGTGGGGTAGAGTGGCAGCGGGCAGTGGGGCAGTGGGGCAGCGGGGCAGCGGGGCAGTGTGGCAGTGGGGTAGCGGGGCAGTGTGGCAGTGGGGCAGCGGGGCAGCTGGGCACCGGGGCAGTGGGGCAGAGGGGCGGCGGGGCAGTGGGGCAGTGGGGCAGCGGGGCAGCGGGGCAGTGGGATAGTGAGGCAGCGGGGCATTGGGGCAGCGGGGCAGTGGGGTAGCGGGGCAGTGGGGCAGCGGGGCAGCGGGGCAGCGGGGCAGTGGGGCAGTGGGGCAGCCGGACAGCGGGACAGTGGACTGGACTGGTATGGACTGGACTGGACTGGACTGACGTGGGTTAGCAGAATTTAACGCGAGCGGAGCCGCGGGTAAAAGCTAGTATGATATAAATATTATGCAATAACAAAGGAAAGGTAATGCTCTTTAACACGTCTTTTGAAGACAGATATGGATGTCGTCTTGTTGTGGCAAAAAAACATTTTTCTTTAAAAGAAGAAAGAAAAGAAAGAAAAATGATTTATATTATGCCGTCTTTCTTTTTATTTCAAAATTAAATCCCCATTTTAGCGTGATATTAGAACCAAAATTTTTACAACTTGTGAAACTACAACTCCAAATTATGATTATGAGTTTCTTAAAAGGCGTAGTCCGGGCTCAAAGGTTTTAAAAAAAAAACGAACATAACCTGTCTGAGTCGGGTGCCCGTGTAAACATATAATTCAATGGGGTGCCCCAAGTTTGCCCATTAAATTTTGGTGATCAATTTACTAAATTTGGTGATTGGTTTATATTTTAGGTAATAGAGGTTAAGGTCACAAAATTCTTTTTGGTGGTCATTATAATTATCCCCATATATAAATACCATAAAAGGGTTTGCGTTAATTTTCTGTAACCTCAAACCAAGTTTTGCTGACCTCTATCATAAATATTAGGGACATAATTGTCCCTCTATTTTTTAAACTGCACTAAAAATATATGAGGCGTTTAAAGAATGTGGTGGAAGTAAGATATTTTGCCTCACCTCTCCCGCTCTTTAAATCATAGGGGGTGTACGTCGCTCCGGTGAACACGATTGCAAGGACTGTCGGGACAAATTCATTGCGTTTTTCGGATCCCACTGCAACAATGTCACCTCGCTCCACCCCCAGCTTTGTCAAAGCGGTGGACATATTGACGGCATATTGTGTGAATTCCTTGTATGTTAGCTTCTCACGTGTATCGCCGTTCTCCTGGACATTTTAAATTAAATTTTAACTGTTTTGATACATACATTGTGATTGTGCTATTTGTTATATTGAACTGGGACTTAAACTAATCGAGCTTTAGTCTCTTATTTTACAGAACATGTAATGTAAAGGCAGCAAAGCCAAGTTTAATTGGGAGGTTAGAAGGTAGACTCAATTTTACAGAACATGTAGTGTAAAGGCAGCAAAGCCTAGTTTAATTGAGAGCTCAGGTCAGAAGATAGACCGCGTATAATCAGAACATAACCAAAAATAATCTGGTTTTAAGTATAGGTAAATATTATAGAGATGTTTATCACATTCCATTAAGCAAAACAGGCATAACTAAAAAGTCGTGACTTACCAACGCTATTTCATTTTTTTTAAGGCAAATACGATCTAACATAAACTTTCCGAAATTCAAATGTGCTGGTACTTGCACATTTTGATCACCATAGACGTATAAATCATCGTTAAACATTTTTTGTGTTTTTTTAAATGTTTTGTATAATTCAGAAACCTATAATCACGACTGACACTTAATTGTGTTGAAATATGAATGGAAAGTATGCGTAAGCTATACAATTAAATAGAAATTATATTTAATTACTATTAACGATAAAACATTGAGATAAAACCGGTAAGAGTATGTGTCCACTGCATCGGATGTCACTAATAGAGTTTCAAATCCTTTTGTTGTGCAATCTAATTAGTGAACAAGAATATTATTTGATATTTTTTATTTTGTAACATCATCATTAAGTTTTATTATATTGAGACATTTGGAGTTGTATGATACTAATTAAATAATTTTACTAGCACAATGAAACTTTCTTATCTAGATTTTAAATACACATACTTTTCTGCCTTCTGGCATAACATAGCGGACTCTTTATTGTATTTAAGAACTTATTATTTTTTATTATATTATTTTTTGTACGTATGTTAGACAAATGAATAAATGACTTATGACTTATAACTTAATCCATGTATCTATTTTTATTATCTAACTATACTGATTTTATTTAGCACACCCCTTGGCGTTTGTAAGTAGTTTCGTTAACACAAAAAACTTTGAAAACGATTACTTACGTGTGAATTTTATCATCTTTGTAAAACAAAATACTATACATTTCTGAAGAGTGTATTTTGCATCGATTGAATATTTTGTTTCAAACAATTTTTATAGGTACCTACATTTCTTTTCTTTGTTTCTGTATGTGCGTTATCTATGCCTTTTTTTTCTATCACAAATAAACCTCCAGTTTTATATCACCTGTATTCTATGCAATAATTCTTTTTTTCTTCGCTGGTTTTCACTAGACACTCATTCTCAATGATCAGTAGGTACATTGGTGTTTATGGTCTTTCAATGTTTCCAGCGAGCATAATTTTCTCCGAGATAAATTAAGCTGGGATATTTTTCCCGTATTGTCAACGAGGTACTTGGAATGTCGTATTGAAATAGTATAATAATTACTTGCCCACAAATTCAATCACTGAAACAAGAATGAGTCGCGCCGCATTTTGATCCCAGCCCTACACGGCCGAGTACCAGACGAAACGGCGTGTTTATGTCTTTTGTTCGCAAATACTTCAAACGTGGCACTAGGTGACGTGAAATGGGACCAATATTCTGTGCGACATAACTTTTTTACGCTGGTGTTAATTTGCATTCGTTCTTCAGTTAAGCAACCGTTTGCCAAAAATTCTAGTAAAATTTTCGAGTAAGCAGTTGCTTAAGGTTGGTACCTTATCTATTACACTGAAAAAAGGTTTAGTTATGAGTAGCACAAATTTTAGCTGCTAGTAACATAAACAAGGTGACTCATAAACTGAAGCTACTAGTAGCTAACTAGTTTGTGATTTGGAGGAAATGAGTTAAGCTATTTTAACAAAAATTTGGTTACTAGTAATTAAAATTTGACAATTTTGAAGTAGCTAAACTAGGTCAGTAATTATTTTTTTAGTGTAGGTAATATGTGTAATCTGCTGCCGAATTGCGTAACTCACTCGCGATCGCAATCATCTGGATTTCTATGTTCATTGCTCCGTGTGTTTTGACAATCCGTGTTACCGGCAACTACGTACCACGCAAAGAATGTTGCTTTAATTTCAAAGTGAATGCATTACACAATTGCCCCATTGATACGTATTATACTACTAAATGTAATTTGTTCCTACCAGTGGGGCAATTGTGTAATGCATTCACTTTGACATTAGCTTTCATTTTGAAATTAAAGCATCATTTATTGCGTGGTACGTAGTTGCCGATAACACGGATTGTCAAAACCTCAGAACCAGTAAGCTTCTAGACGCCGATTAGCCGGACACTCCCAGTCACAACGCATATGCAGTAGCACTGCATATCATACGCCTCTCCACCAATCAGGACGTCAGTCCGTCAGCGAGCGGCACCAATCATACGGAATCATAGCACCGAACTTTTGAGCCGACCAATCATAACGCGCCGTCCGCCCCCCGTTCCCCACCAACATTTTACGACTGCGTTCTCATGCAAAACTTTGTTTATGCGGCGTCTTGAGGCTTACTGGTCTGTGGTTGGACATAAGCTTCTCCCAAGTTGCGCCACAATATGTGATGCTACTAGTCTGTGGTCAAAACACACGGAGCAATAAACATTGAAATCCAGATGATTGCGATCGCGAGTCAGTTACGCAATTCGGCAGCAGGTTCTACATAGCTATTAGAGTATCTATCAATTGAATCCCATGATGCACGATGTATCAAGTACCAAACAAGCACTTTAAAATTAATTTTAATTTGAACGATTATTATACTCAGGTATACTCATTTTGCCAAATACATCTAAGGAACCACATCTGCTTAAAGTATGGGAGACTGATTACAGATTTTACCAGAAACTAAAATATGTTACACTACAGTGAGAATAGACCCTGATGTTTATTTGTTAGAATAATGTGAATGCACCTATAAATTACTCATTTAATTAATCATCCATTTGTATTAATTTACTACACACTTTATGGATATGGGTTTTTCCCTGCCACTGAGCGTTATTTATATTTAAATAAAACACAGATTAAGATAATTTAAGTACTCATATATTTGTGTTTTTTTTTTTGTGTTCACCTGGTTGTTTTTGGTTCTGTTGGTCGACGAGCAGAGTTCAGCGTTGCTAAACGGATAAAGCACAGGTGTACCGAACCAGGAGTCACAGGTTCAAATCCTGCTCGTAAGCCAATTTTTCTTTCCATAATTTATATCTTTAGATTTCGCTCCGCATGCGTTATTGCGGTAAAATAATAAATAATATATATATATATATTTAGATATATTAATTAAAGTAGACGTAACTACATACGAAATATGTATGAATATATATATCACATTTTTTCAAGCTGGTTTAAATATAATATATAGGTATTTATTTATAGTTAATTAACACGGTACAAAAACCAATTATCATTGAACTGACTGCTAACAAAATAAAGACGCTGTCAAGATGAAACTGTTACCACTGACGTGCGGTCGACCTTATGAAAATGCAGTTATAACCCAACAGTTGAACGCTTAATTGCCTCCCACGACGGAGGGTTTATGCTGTCTTTTCGTATTCATGATTAGGTATCATTGCTTTAACGGTGAAGAAAACATCGTGAGGAAATATAACATTGCACGATTTAAATAAAATGTCTTTCTGTTTAGAGTGCTACATAAAGTTCTTGATGTTGTTAATAGTCCGCCAATCTGCAGTAGCTCATCAGCTTGGTGGTGGAAGCGTGGTGGCGTCATTCTGAGAAGAGGACCGAGCCCAGCAGTGGGATAGAAATAGACTGGATTTGTTATGTTTATGTTATTAAAAACACCGTTTTTGGTTGGCAATAGCGGTAGTATATATAGTCTTCTAGTTGTTGAAAGCAGTATTGCGGTCCATTCTCTCGATACACAATCCCTTAGTCGCTTCGTTGACACCAAAGACCAGTAAGTCTAAAGACGCTACTTAAACCAGATACCCGCGGTCATCAAGCTTATCCACTGAATAAAATCCGCCCGCCACCAATCGATACGTCACTGCGTCAGCGAGCGCCACCAATTATACCAATAAACTTTTAAGCTGACCAATCATAGCACACCCCTTGTTCCCTGTCAACATCTTACGATAGTGTTCTCATGCAAAACATTGTTCATGTGGCGTCTCTAGGCTTACTAGTCTGTGATCGACATTAACCGAAACTGTTCTCTACACCAGTGGTTCTTAACCGGTGGTCCACGAAGGCTTTACAAGTGGTCCGCGCAGCCATCCATCATCAACGTACCTACGACCTATTATAATAATAACTAATTTAAAATTGTATTGATTCTGCGTGCGAGTTCATTAGAATCGGGGCCCGAATTTCATAAATAATTTAGATAATTATAGAAACACAACTTATTGTTATTTTTAATCTTTTAACTAACCTTTAAATAAAATTTTGTAAAAACCATATAAAATGGTGTCATGGTATACACTCACTCAACACTAAAAAATTCTCGCTAATTCGTTTTATTTCGCATCATCAACATCATCAACTCAGCCTATCGCAGTCCAGTATTGCATATATACTTTACAAAAACTGGTGGCCGTGTTGTGCTGGTCGCGGCTTTTTTTTCTATAACATTCTAATATAATATTCAGTGTATCTATTACCACCGTTATCGTTTTTTCTATTATGTTTTGAGTTATTATAATAAATTAAAACTTCACTTCACCGGAAAACAATTCAGTGGTCCGTGGCAGCATAAATGTCTGGGCAAATGGGGACCATTTGCCCAGACATTTATGCTGACCACACCACAAAAAGGGTAAGAACCACTGTTCTACTCCAAATCAAAGGAACTACACAAAATTTCCAACAATCGCACAACACTTTAGAGATGTTACGTCATAGTCCAATTCGATTGGAAATTCACGAGTGGAAACTCGAATGCAGTAAATTACTTAGTAAGGTATCGATTGTTCTGGACTGTAAAGGGCAGTGCACCAGCTTGTACCGTGTTCAGTAGGTATTCATATGTATGAATACCTAGTGATGGCTACTCCGTTCGCGGTCCGAAGGTGATTCTTCGTGCATTCCTAGTATGGACAAAGTTTTATGGACAAAAAGGAAAATAACAATGTGAACCACTCCAATGAAAAGGTAGGACACGCTAGGAGTGCCCGAACAGGGGTGCTGGCCAGAAAACCTCCACGTGTGCCTGACGGCTGCTTGTCCTTTTGGACACGTCTGGAGGGACCCGCAGTTGTTTGGCCGGTGCATCCCGGGTACGGGCAATAAAATCCTTTTGAGAGAATTACCCTTCGCTTAAATAAAATTCGATTAAATTCGAATTACCCTTAATTAACCTTCGGGGGATTTTATTGCCTGTGGCGAATATTCTGGCGCGGGAGGGGCCCGTTCTGTGCCAGTGAGGAGTTGCTCCACGTGTTCCACTGTTGCCAACAGAGGGCACAGTAGAGGAGCAGGGGCGGGCCTTGTGTGCACTCACCCTGCCACTGGGCAGGCAGCGGGGGGACTGTCTTTCCCTGCCCCCGTCGATCTCGTAGTCCCAGGAGTGCCCACTGAGTAGTATTCTCGCGCCTCTTGGGACCGAGGGTCTTGGCTTCACCGCCCGGACCGCGAGGAAGAAAACCTCTATAAAAAATTACGGGAGGTAGGGCCTGCGAGCAGCAGACTCGGGGTAGTCTGCTGCCCGACCAACAGCTGGCGTAGCTGGCACAGCCGGCGTAGTTGGCGCAGCTGGTAAAGGCCCATGAAGTGAGGTGGCGTGCAGGGTTCTGTGTGCGCCAACGAGGAGGGTGCGGCCGACTTTAGGCCGCACGGGTAGAAGGGGCTCGCCTGCTTGTGGCGGGCCTGAACCTGTCGGGGGTGGTTGTGTGAATACTCACGGGTTCCCACGCCCCCGGCTAAGGTAGTTGAAGGAACACTGTGGTGGTATTAGTCGGTAAGAGTCCGACACTGGCTCCGCCTACCCCGGGCGGAGTGCGTCAATGAGGATTTCCCAAAGGCAAAAATAAATAAAAGGAGTGACCGAACGAACAGTCAACTTGCTGCTTGCGGGTATGCATTATTTACGTACTTAATGGAAATATTGGTATCTTCATACATATGTTTATTACCTAGTCCAATACCATACTAACTAATTACTGTCTTTTATCTATACTAATATTATAAAGAAACAATATTTGTTTGTAATCGTTAAACTCTGTAACTACCGAACCGATTATTATTATTCTTTCACCATTAGAAAGCTACTTTATCCAGAAGATACATATTTTTATTTCAGAACGCAGGCGAAGCCGCGGGCAGATATACTTGAAGAAATCATTGAAATGATAATTATTTCATAGAAAACAATTGAAAACTATCGTAAAAATAAAACACGCATATCGGCCAAGAATTCTTAGAAAAACGAACCTAAGACCTATGCCTATCTAGATAGGCGAAGCTAAAATAAACTGATTTATTGAATCCGGTTAAATAACTGCTCAACCTAAGTCAATAAAATTTACCTCCTCCTTTTTTAAGCCGGTTAAAAAGAACCATGTCATACAAAGTTTATTATTTATTTACTTGTTCTTCTTGACAGCAATATTGATTTTGTATTTATAAGATAAACGATTTGTAAACTTCCGGGGAAGCGGAAAATATATGTTAAATTAAAGGAAATCATGTAACTTTTCCCGTGTTAAATTTTTTATGTAATTAATGTATCAGTCAATCAATCTGTCAAGGAAACTTTTGTACGAATTCTAAGTATGCGTTTATTAATTATATTACTAGCTGACATGCGCGGCTTCACGAGCATTGTATGTCGACAAAAACTATCCTATATTCTTCTTCAGAGTCTCAGATCATCTTTGTGTGATGAGGAGGAATGAGGAGCATGTTACGAGGAAAGTTTTAAGTATGAATGTGGATGGCTATAAGAAAAGAGGGAGACCAAAGAAAACATGGATGGATTGTGTGAAAGATGATATGAGTAGAAAGAAAGTGAACACGAATATGACGGCTGATAGAGATTTATAGAGGAAAATACATGCTGCGCCGACCCTAAATAAGTAGGGATAAGGTCAGGAGGATAGAGTCTCAGGCCATAACCGTGATCACTTTGGTTTGAATTAGTTTAGTTTTTTAATTGTGAAGAAGTAACAAAAGATCAGATACACAAACTTGCTCTCACATTTATAATATCACTAGATTATGCCTGCGGTTTCGCCCGCGTATAAGTTGGCTTATTACAGATAGACATATCGCGCATCCTTCGGGAAATGTTTATTTTCACGGAATAAAAAGTAGCTTATATTTTAATCCGCGTTATGGTCTATCTGTGTGCTAAGTTTCAGCATGATTGAGTAACAAACATCCAAAGAACTGTCATGCGTTCGACTGTACTTTCCTTATATTTTATGTCGACTGTACTTTCTTTATATTTTATGTGTTTTTTTTGTTTTACTTTATTTGTATACTTACCTGTTAGATACCTGTTTGTGTTTCTGTTGCACTGTTATTTAAATGTTGCGCTCCGTTAACTGGGACAGTAAATTATGTTTCATTCTTTTTTCTTTTCTTTCAAATATCAAAACATCAAAATATCCAAATATCCAATAATCCAACTATCCGAACATCCAAATATCCTAACATACAAATATCCTAACATTCAAATATCCAAACATCTTCACAAAAATTCACATTAAAGTTTATTATATTAGGATGATCTAAATATTCAAACATCCAAACATGTTCAAAAACTTTCACATTTATAATATTAGTAGAAAGTGTGGATTTGTGGATATCACAAGTTTCAAGGATCTTTGCGGAGTGTTGCTATGGTGCTCAACAACGATGAACAACTTGTCACTGTAGAGATCTGTAAACGTTTCTCAGCCTAGTGAGTTGTGGTCTAGGAACAAGAGCGTTCTTGTTCCGAGGTTGTGGTGAATCACAGTTCATAGCAACTTCTTGCGGTGACGGTTATTGATGGTTAGGTACAGTCAGACTCCTTTCCGGTGAAGCACCACTAAGGCTAAAATCGCTTGCGCTCAGTGTTCGACGGCAGCCGTAGGTACATTCAGAAATCTTTCCGGTGGAGAACCACTAAGTCTAAAATCGCTTGCACTCAATGTTCGATAGCAGCCGTAGGTACGTGTAATGTAGCAGGATTTGTTCAAGGGATTTGGTCGACAAAATGTATCACCGGGAAGGATTACGACCGTACATGTATTCCACTTATTTCAGTATTCAAAATAATGTAGTGATGTTATCTTCCGTATACTATTAATTTATTAAAGAATGACCATGTCACATATGTTTTCTAAAACCCAACTAGAAAAGTCAGTAGAATATTATAAAAAATTACGCCATTGTGTTATTTTCCGACTTCCACGCGGACGAAGTCGCGGGTATTGCTAGTTCTAAAAAGATTTCTTATTGGTTATTGATGCACATACAGTTGACCGCACGTCCGTGGTAACAGTTTGACCGTGACAATATCTTTATTTCGTAAGCAGTAAAGACGTTTTAGTAATTCAAGTTTTACCACTAACGTGCGGTCGACCGCACGTCAGTGGAAACAGTTTGACACTGACAGCGCCTTTGTTTCGTAAGCGATAAGGGAAATTTACTAATTCAAGTGTTACCACTGTAATGCAGTTGACTGTACTAGAGAAATCGAAAGGATCTTTTCCGTGAACGATTTAATCTGTTATGTTATGAGTATAACTTTCTACACCAATGAGGAAGGATTAGCATTGATCGCTTAAGCGGTTTTTATCAGAGTCCCTGACAAACAAACAAAAGTTCCCTACTTATAAATAGATATGTATGGCCGCCGCGTCATTCAGTGACTCTCGGATGCACGGGATTATTACACCGAAGCCTTCCTCCCATTCTCGTAGTTTTCACTTGCTCAATCTCACAGACAGACAGCTGCAGGAGTTCGGAACTTTGTTTTATAAATAATATTCCATATCAGACTATTTTGGAAATGTTTCAATGCCTCCAAGGTGTTTGTGTAGTAGGAAATCAAAAACAACATTTCAAGCTTCGTTTTATTTCCATATTTTACACATTTATTTGGCAGTTTTCATTTTGTAGCATTATGTAAATCATCACAAAAACTTCCTATTTCCCTATGGTCTCTAAGTTGTATTTTACATTACGGCAAATAATCTATACAAGTTTTACAGTAAAATTAATATAAAAATAAGCCTTACAATATGAATGGTAAAGTAAATCGACCAGTTATTATCTACCAAAGCACAGTAGGTTTACGTATTAATAATTCGTTAGTGTATACGTCGACTAAATCGTTTACCGGAAATTACATACCATCTACGTACATGTTTTCAATTGGACAGTTATAGATTTATGTCTAGAAAGTCTAGCTAGGCGCTTTTATAAAATCGATGTAGTAGAAAAATTTGTGTACAAATACAAATACTTCTTAAAAACAAAGCGAGCCTAGGACACGTAGGACCTAACATTAAGATGTTTTAACAGTATTGTGTCGATTTTGTAAGACATACTCAAATATCACTTACACTTACAGAATAAACAAGTAAGAGAAAAAAAAAATTTAGAACTATTAAATTAATGGCCATGCGCTTGTAGAACTTTGGCATGGTTTTGACTGCAGCATAATCATTTTGAGATGTTGTCTAAACTTAAAGAGGTTTAATTTAATAGTTCTCAATCTATTCCATCTTTTTATTTTTATAAGTTATAACTGTAAGCAAAGCTTAGCAATGTTTTATTTATTTGATGTCTCACGAAATTTACAACATATTTACATTTAACTGACAGACTTGTCGTATGTACATAAATAATTAAATATAAAAAATATACAGAATAAAGTTAAAAATGAAGAGATCGAGTGGATATTACCTATTGACATACTGCTTGTCCACACGATACTCTAAGTGTAAAATTATCTCGTGATCGATGACGATAAACTTAGATATTAAACAGTGCGAATTATTTATTGTCTGGTCAGCTTAAGAAATTGTTAACAAAAATTAAAATTAGCAACAAATAATAGTTAAAGTTCATCAAAATATTACAAATATCAAGAAAGCAAAATATATCTCGCTATATTTATCACTTGACAGAATAATGAGAAGGATAATATAGAGTTGACTTTGTTGAAACATGCTGAATTTTCGAGGTTATCATCTGTAAAAGAAAAATACACATTTTAAAATACAGGATATCCCATAGCTATACTACATGGAGGGATAGTACTTTAAATATTGAAAATAGGAAATATTACTTGAAGAATATTACATTTTATTTAAAAAAAAGGTAACATTTAGGATTTTTGAGCATTCAGGAGTTTTCAAAAGTGTTTTAGCTGGACCGAGAAGCAATCCTTTAAGAAAAAAATAAATATCAGTCTGCATTTTTATGCTACCAATCGATAGAGTCGATAATAAGGGATAAAATTAGTCCAGCAAACATTGTGTCCGTGTGGAGCTGGACTTAAAGAATAGCACCACCCTTATCTCTTCTCATGGGTGTCGTAAAAGGCGACTAAGGGATTCACCAGAGGATGGGCAGCAGCGTTCTCTGAGTATTTAACCAACCAACTGCGATCGCCAACCCGCCTGCCAAGCGTGGCGATTATGGCATATCCCCCCCTTAATTGGGGGAGGCCTATGTCCAGTAGTGGACGTCTTTCGGCTGAAATGAAACATTGTGTTATAGACTGAAGGAAGACCACGAAATCTAGCATAACTTAGGTATATTTCAATAAAATGATACTAAGGTACCACTAAACACCTTGTTTTATTAGATGTTTGTCCAAACATGGACTTCCTTTAATTTTAAACGCCTTGATTAACTTTATCAATATTAAAATCTGTCATCAGAAGCCATAAAATACAGGATGTCTTGGCGATTGTATTAGTTCGATTCCCGACTCAGACGAGAGACTTTTTAATAATCTGTGAATACAGAATTTCTTATTCGGCTACAGATGCTCCCATGGTTATTGAACACTGAATTAGCCTACACCTTATTTTTCACTACAATAAGTTTTTCTTGGTGAAAAGAACCTTCCTTCCTTGGTGAAATAAAGTTATATATTTATTTAAAAAAGTAAAATTAAGTTAACATATATTAACAGCAATTTTTTTACCTTTTTCGTAAAGTATGTACTTAGTACATAATTATATAACACCAAGGAACACCGAGTATATTAAAAAACCGACCAAGTCAACTCACACAGTAAGGGTTCCGTACCACCCATCAACCTTATACCCCATATAAACTGATTTAATTTACGAGAGAGTTTATCAAAAGACATCAACGAACGTACACGAAATGTGAATTTTTGCATCTTTTTCTTACGTATGTACCACCAAATATGTCTATGTTTGCCCTTTTTGCTAAACTACATAGTATGCACTATAATCAGACCAAGTTTGACGCTGATATGTTTTGAAGATAGAGCAGGAACAAAAACGTTGAAAAAAATGCATGTTTTTCGATATTTCTTGTATGGGGGGTCCCCATATAAGAAACCTCGAAAAGCGTGCATTTTTTTGACTTTTTTTATTTTTAGTATTTGGCGTGATGGGCACTTTAGTAACATATATTCTGTGAAAATTTCAAATTGTTATCTGTTACTGTTACAAAGATACAACCCTGTGACAGACAGACGAATGGACGGACGGACGGACGGACAGCGTATCGAGAGTAATAGGGTCCCGTTAGCACTCTTTGGGTACGGAACCCTAATAAACTAGGCAAATCTTTATGGTCTTGAATCTTCTTTGTACGATTGACAGAAGGCTATTATTATTATGTCTATATTGAAAGACAGTTGTACCTAACCCATAAGAATGACTGCGTTATTTAATGATTACTGGTTCAATATCAGACTTTGATCGATTCACTTATACATTGACTTGAATCGGTTTGACCTAATTTACGTAAGCCCGACTGAAAATTAGGTAACTAAGTATCACGCCAGAATGATAAATTCTTATGAAATTGAAATACTTAATCTATTGTGGTTTCATTAAAATTCGTTAAATATTTACCGAAATCACTTTGCTGTTCGCCGTACATTTCACCTTGAAAATTTGAACTGACTGCGACGCTGCTTTGGACAATTTGCGGCAAACCTGTTGGTATATTTTTATTAGTACCTAGTTATATTTTCATGTATGAAAATGCTAAAAGACTATTAGATAAAGTTACCTTTCTTCCTTATAGTTTGATTGTCTAAAACAGTTTTTTGTGTTGTAGTGAAGGCGGAGGGTGGAGCTGGTATTTCTGTAAGAACATTTCAATTTAGGACTACAATATAATCAGTCATCAGTAAAATTGAACTCTAATAAAACAGAAAAATATTGAAAGTTATTGAGTCGGTAAATATTTTTCTCATTTTCTTCTTTCTAGTCGTAAAAAATTGAAATATCTAAAGTGTCTTTGATCAAAAACATTTATTCTTTCAAAGGAAAAATATAAACAATGTACTAGTATTTTTCGTAAAAGTTGCCCAGAAAAAGCTTTACCGGTAATTGACAGGCAGTTTTGTGTGATTTTCCCACACTTCTGAATTCCCAAAGATCGTAAAAAAGGCTGTTTGTTTTTACGATTCTTTCAGCGCTTTCAATCGCTTGCTCTGACGGGAGTCGTTTTAAATCAATCTACTAATGCTAAAAAATTACCATCAAGTTTAATAATTCCGTCGGTTTCTCCAAGAGAGTTCTTTGCGATGCATTTGTAGAAACCGAAGTCTTCTTTCGTGATGTTCTTGATCTTCAACATCATGAACTTGTTGTAGCCACTGTCCATCGGGAATGCTTCGTACTTGCCTCCTATAATTTCCATTTCTACTTAAATATAAAACCTGTATTTGGTGACGTAACCAGAAATAAACAATTATAAAGTAAAATAATAATATTTATTTATTTCAGACATGTACCAATACAGGTATACCCATAGAAATCTAAATAAAGGTAAAAGATGTGGCAAAGGCGCGTGAACTTGTCGCCGCGTACGCGTGCAGTATTCACGTAGCTAATGATAGCAATTGCAGTGCAGTTGCAGTTAAGTTTCGATCAAAACAATGCTTTTCGTATTCTCTTATGTACGGCGATCGATCAGAAACGAACTGCAGCGTCACTGCAACTTGATCGGCGCGTCATGAAATTACGTGAATTAGGGCCCAGGCACAGAGTAAGGATGTTTTATACTGTGGCCCAGGTGTCTTTTAGGACTTAAGACACCAGTGCGCGAACCTTTAGCTTGATCATCAGTGCTGTTTTGGACGCAGAGTCACTAAAATTGTATTTTTAACCGACTTCAAAAAAAGGAGGAGGTTATGTATTCGACGGGTTTTTTTTTTGCTGATTTTTTTATACTTAATTTAGTTTGCATTTAATGCTAGAAACATATGGACGTGATTGCGTATTTATGTGTTGGTAGTGGAAAACCGGGGCTATGCGTTCCCGTAGTAAAAAGTTAGTAGATAGCATTTCTATTATCTTATTATTTGGATTGCTATGGGTAAACCAAAGCAATTTACTAAGTAAAGTAATTTTTTTTGAAAGTTCTCTTATTTATCTTTTTTTTTGTGCAACTTGGAGTTCTACTTGCTATAAAATATCCGTAAATTAGTTTCAAAGATATCAACCCCAATGACTATTTAACAAGTTGCTCCACTTCTAAACCAGAACGTCCATACTAGAAAGTTGATATCCGACGAATAACGACTGCAGTGTCAATAAAAATGTTGTTCCATGCAAAAATACAATCAGTTGTTTCCAATAGTGCAGCCTACGGCACTTTACGTATGATATACTAGAAACAAAAAGAATCTTGCAAAAAGTTTTTGATTCAAAGTTGTTATTCGACTTATTGATCAATTGTGTAGTTGAGCCGAAGTGGAAATAGTGAAGTATTTCATTATACAAGTAGGTATTCTCCATTCGTGTATGAATAAGTACAGTCGAGGAACAAAAAGTTTCGTCAGTTTTCAAATTCATTCCTTTAAACGTGTCGCGAGCGACCTATGTTACCTTCTTAAACTGCGAATGAGAGATTAGGCGGATGTATTCTTATAGATTCGATATTTTTATATTGACTTCAAACCTTTTTATTGGGTTGATTTTTTTTTGTAATCCGAAAAGAAATGACACGTCAGTTACGTCATGTACGCAATAACAAAGATAGAATTACATCGACATTACACGATTATAACATAACCGATTTAGCCCAACATCTAATAATCAAAATTTCGTAATTTCTGCTAAATTCATTCCTATCTTGTCTAATAAGTTAGTAATATGTAGTCAGTGTATTGACGTGTCTTGCACTAGTACACGCAAAAATAGACCTTATGGTGACCAACCTTTTCTTTCCTCGACTGTACATTCGGAACGTATTCGACTACACCTCGTCCGCTTGTTCCGATACAAGGGAAACTATTTTCATTATGAAGTCATAAATCAATGATACAATCGAACGATGCCTTACTTGACGGGAACGCATGTTATGTATGCCAATATGATAAATGTGTGTATTTGTGTTGTGTTCGGAGTTTGATAATATGGCGTTTATTGCTTGTTAGTTAGCGGCCCGTGGTTCATCAGTTGTGTTCAAACAGGGCCATTGAAATTTCATTGAAACTACAGCTTGTAAATAAGCAGGTCACTCATTTATAATGCATAAAGCTTTATTGAACGACTTTCCGTATGATTGTTTAAATAACGGTGCCATTTAAAGATGCTGCAGCTATTAAACACATTAATTGCTTTAAATTCTAATAAAAATATTAAATTAAATCGTTTGTAGTAATTTGTTAATCATCGCACATACCTACACCTAATGTTAAGTCGACCGCATGTCTGTGGTAACAGTTTGACATTAGCAGCACTTTTATTTCGTAAGCAGTAAGGACGGTTTTATAATTCAAGTGCTATCACTGACGTGCAGTCGACTGTACATATACAACCTTATTCTTAGTTACTTATACCAAACCTCTTAAGGGGTAATTGTACTTCTCATTACAAACAACTTTTACTATAGGACCAGGACCAACACTGAAATCGAAAAAATCATCTGCTCCCTATATTTTGTTAATTTATGTGAATACAAAATTAAATGTAAGGATCAACAGATTTTTTTCAAGCATGTTTTTTTTGCATGTAATCTTTCCTCTGATTTTGTATTATTTTATGGCATAGGCACCTATGACGAAACGGGCTAAAAGTCCTCCAGATGTGCTAAGCGGTTACCATTGCCCATGCACAAATGCAATACCACCTATGTGTATTGCAAATCGCATTTGACAAACTGAGACCTAAAGATGGATAGTCTCATACGATTGCAATTATTCTGGCAGCCGTACCCTTCGCATTGGAACACATTCGCATCTCATTAGGTTAATACAGGCTTATTATAAAAGTCTCACCGGAAATAATCATGTCCCCGCGGTCAGTGGTCCAGTAGTTGATGGAGGAGGGGTACGCCTCTGTGTGACACTCCAGCGTTACATCCTGTCCGATGTATGCCCCTTCCAGCTGGTTGGGTATCGACAGCATTGGAGGAACTGTTGACATTTATACTTAAGTAATAATTATGGCACGAATATTTTTACATTTCATAAGAAAAGCCACTTATAACCTACAAATGTTATAAGTATGAAAGTATGGATGTTTATTTGTTTGTTTGTGCTTCAATCACTCTGAAGCGGCTGAACGTATTTACATGGAATTTCGCACACAGATAGACCATGTCCTGGACTAACACATATGATATTTTTTATCGACATAACACAGGAGCGAAGCCAGGTCATCTACTGGAATTAAAGTATATTAGATTTTTTCAACCACGGCGTGACGCGTTTAACGATTTTCAAGGCATGTGCAAGTTTTTAAAATTTTCATACAAATGACAACGTTACGAATCGTGGCTTACGACCACTGAATAAAAAAAAACAAGGGGAAGTGGCATACGTCTACCGCACGTGTGGCATTATTAAGCGCAGATGCGCAACATTAATTTAATCGCGCTTAGTTTCCCGCTGCGACACTATGGCGTCTCGAATGCTTAGTTGAAATATTGTTTATTGTGGAATTATAAGGTGTAAAAATGATACCAGAACGAAAAATGGTTCTCATTGAGGTATATTGAAAAATAAAAAAAAAATAAAAAAAAAAAAAAAAAAAAAAATTTTCAAAATTTTGTAAATTTCAATAAAACAATTTTAATTTTAACAATTTGCATCAAGATTTAATTTTAAAAAAAACATTTTACAATTGCTAGACTCCATTTGAATTTTATATAGACCCAATCACACAATTGTTTTTTATGTATTTATTAAAATAACATTAATACATACATTTTTATTGTTTTTAATACATTAGTATTAAAAACAATTATGTGATTGGGTCTATATAAAATTCAAATGGAGCCTAGCAATTGTATTATGTTAATGTTGATTATATGTTGTTAATGTTGTTGTTGTGTATTTTAATGTACTATTTCAATTGTCAATGTGTGATTTTGGTGACACTTTTTCCCGTACTAAGTAATCGTAAGGACACTTACATTTGTTTTATTTATTTCGTGCTTCCGACGCACTTGGCATGTTACCTTATCAGATATTGGTCTCCAACAATAAACTACGACTGCAGTTCAGCCCTATTCATTCAAACAAGAGCATGTCGGGCCATGCTCAGTATTATAGGGTTCCTTAAGTAGGTCTAATTACAAACCAATCAAATCGAATATTAATCATTGCTATTTTAGTTTTAGCAAACAGCGCTACCTAGCGCTAAGTTTAAGAACCTAGATTTAAGAAGTGTGTCATATGAATATAACACAAAGTTTCTTTAAGTGGTTTTTTAAAATAGAAAGTAACTAAAGGAGCATTATTTGCTTAGATCAATTTTCTCTAAGGTCAATGACCTATGAACTATGAACTAGGACGTCTTAAGTATTTTTCAGTTTTCTCACAATAACTCGAAAATTTATAATCACATTATACTCGAAATAATTTTAAAAGAGAGTTTCTATAAAGGTCTATCAATGTGGACTATAAGTTTCTACGTTGCATAGTTTAGAAATGGCAGGGGGGGGGACAAATTGCAAGCCACTTTGGCGAACTGTATTTCGCAGATGGTATACCTGATAAAAAGTTATGTATGAAACATTACCTTCATTTTAGTAGACCTATTCAATGATACCCCACACGAGGGGGTGAAGCGAAAAAAACATTTTCATCCCCATTTCACATGTATGGGCGCCACCCCTAAAATACGTTATCAAGATTTTTTTATTCTTTTAAAATTGAGATCTATATCTAAACCATTTTTTAACAAAATTTCATTTACTTATGTTTACAACTGTAGAAGTTATTAAGCTGTAAAGGATTAGGACAGACGGACAGACGGACAGACGGACAGACGGACAGACGGACGGACATGACGAAACTATAAGGGTTCCTTGTAGGACTACGGAACCCTAAAAAGAGTCTTCGACTTCCGCCATTGTTCGCTAGCCATTTGAGGCAAAGGAATTCGAATAATATAAAGACCACCTATAATTTTTCGAACTAATCTGGCTGAGAAATCATAGGCAGAAATTACCACACGCATTTCTGAGAATTATTGAGAATGGGGGAAATGTTGTGTAATTTGTAAATTATGCAGAGACGAGATTACTCGTCAATGCTTGTCAATGATTTCCCTACAGGTTTTGCAACGCAAATATCAAGTACTAGCTTCGACCCGCAGCTTCGCTCCCGTGGTTCTTTATATCACAGGAACCGCGCATTTTTCCGAGATTAAAAGTAGATTTTCTCACTTTCCAGCCCATAAACAATTTTTGTGCAAAAAATCACGTCGATCCGTTGCTTCTTTGCTGTGTGAAAGAAAGACGAGCCAATAAACACATTTTCGCATTTATAGTACTAGACTTTGCCCGCGGTTTCATCATCATCATAATTTCAGCTGAAAGGCGTCCACTGCTGGACATAGGCCTCTCCCAAGCATCGCTAAACGAGCGGTCCTGAGCTTCCCACATCCAGCGGATGCCCGCGGTTTTGCCCACGTATAATTTTGCTTTTCTCAGAACATCTTATAGCACATCCCTCGGGAACATTTAATTTTCTCGAGATAAAAAGAAGCTTATATATTAATTCTTATATGGTTATAGTCTATCTATTTGCCAAATTATATCCAAATCTGTTTAGCCGTTTCCGCGTGATTGAGTATCAAACATCCAAACATCTTTACGAACTTTTACATTTATAATAATTAGTGGGATTAAGAAGGATATAGTATTAGATTTCATTGTACCTATTTGAACTTGGTGTTAGGTACTTTTAAGGGTAATAGTATTAATAAAACCTTGAATGGATGAGAATAAACAAAAATTCTATTTTTAAACACCACATCAAAGTAATTTTAAGGAAAAACATATTTTCTGCTTTCGAGGAAATAGCGTGGTAATAATAAATAAACAAGTTTGATTTGCCTTCATAATTACTCAAACTGTGTGTACTTAACATGTGTAAATCTGATTTATTCCGGGGCTCTAATTATAGCATGTCAAACAAGCAAAGCGATTCAAACTGGCAGGTAGGCAATCGATAAACATAATGTAGACTAGTGCGAAGACCCAAGCTATTACGTCTCTAATAAAACACGAATGACAAACTGTTCTGTCCGCTGGTTTAAACTCGTTCGCCTGTCAATTTCTGTCGGTAGCGAGCTCGCGCGGTGTATACGAGGACCTAGGTACACTTAGGTATAGACATTGTATACAATAAAAATTAAAATAAAGTATTATAACCTCAGACCAAGAGAATAAGAGATAGACGGAGCGCGTAGAACTGGGGACTGAAGCTAGAGAAAGGAATACTAAATGGCAAACAAGTACCTACTAGTGGTCGCGAGCCGCGATCGGGAGCGTGCGTCTAATCGTCAGACCAAAAGAATAAGATTGACGCTCTCAAGTATTCCTTTTTTTTGCTTCTGTCACTAGTTTTACGCGCTCCGTCTATCTTATTCTTTTATTCTGAGATCATAACTTATCTTAAGCTTTTAGAATGACATTGCTTTTAAATATTTCCTTGTTTTTAATGGTATTATTTTCAAGTTCGAATTAAAGTGTAATTTTATCATTAGCTATTTGACTGTTAGTCAAACACATAAATTTCAATATAAATAATCAAATCAAAACCGATTAAAACAACATTTTTGACTAACTTATGAATAGTTCAATCATATCTATAATAACCTTAAGAGAAAAAATAACGTTACACTTAATAAATACATTTCACGGTAAATTCACAGTTTTAGGTACTTTCTCCGATACACCACGTCAACTGTAATTACAAGTGATTTCACTTCCATATTATATCAAGCAAGGAATACTCACACTGAACCATGAGCATGATCCGTTTACTAATCGATGGTGGCACCCCATTAGATGCTATGCACAGGTAAGCTCCCATGTGTAATCGAGACACCTTTGTTATTGTCAACGTTTCTCCATCCACCACGCTAACTGCCAACAAAATAAATGAACATGTCAGATTAAAATATTTTGATGAAAAATATGTTTTCTCCCACTTGCTTGGAAATTGGTTCACAAGAAGTTTTTAAACTTTCGCGAATTTAATTCATATTGAACTATATTTACAATTGCAATCGGGAAGATGGTTATAGGTTGTCCTCCTCGTGGAATCCGGTAATCGAGAAGTGTTCACGTCGTGGTATGTCTACATGTTTGTCCGCTGAAACTGTCAGCATTGTGTGTCGTGATTCAGCTCATATACAAATGTACTCTGTGATTCAGCATACCTTATTACGGGCAACGACGTTACGAAAAACCAACCGCGGGTAGTTCGAGAAAACACCCGCCGTTCAAGACCATGACACCCGCATACCAGGCCCCTCAGAAAGTATTGCGAAAAAAAGTTTTTATATATGGGAGACTGGCCAGTTATAATGTTTTTCGAAAATATGATTATTTATAAGTAAAAATAAGTAAGTTCCAATTTCAAAATTTCCCTCCACATTTTTTGCGAGTTAATTCAAAGTATTGTGTCTCACTGAAATATGGATCTGCGCCGGGAACATTTTAGAGCTATGATTTTATACGATTTCAAGTGTCGCCTGAAACCGGATGAATCGTACGATAGACTTCAAATGGCATTCATGGATGAAGGCCCTTCCAAGGCAACCGTGTATCGTTGGTAAAACGAATTCAAGTGCGGTCGACCAACTTTGGGGGATGACGAAAGAAGCGGTCGCCCTTTGACGGCTGTTACCGAAGAAAACGTGCTAGCAGTGAAAAATGTAATCCAAGACAATAGGCGAATTACATATCAGGAGATTCAACACATATTGAAGATTGGATCGGGAAGCGTTCACGAGATTCTACACAGCCATCTTCGCGTGAGGAGGATAGTATCACGCTGGGTGCCGCACAACCTCACCGATGCTCAGAAGCAGGCCCGGGTGGAATGGTGCCGTGATATGCTTAACAAATTTGAAGCAGGCTCGTCTCGGCGTGTTTACGACATCGTTACAGGTGATGAGTCCTGGATTTATCAATACGACCCAGAAACCAAGCGCCAGTCGACTGTTTGGGTGTTTCAAAATGAGCCAACGCCTACCAAAGTGAAGCGATCTAGAAGCGGGGGTAAGATTTTGATCGCTAGCTTTTTTAATTTGACTGGCCACTTGGTATCAATTCCCTTACGGGATCAAAGAAGCATTAATGCCGAATGGTATACTACCAAATGTTTGCCAGAAGTTTTCTCTGTTATAAGCAACAAGCGACCAAACACAGGGCTCCGCGGGCTACTGCTCCACCACGACAATGCACCTGCGCACACCGCACTCAAAACGAGGGACTTCCTGGACAGCACGCCAGTCAAACTCCTGGGTCACCCTCCTTACAGCCCTGATCTAGCACCGTGTGACTTCTTTTTATTCCCAAAAATAAAAAATCAGCTCAAAGGGATACAATTTTCGTCGCCGGAAGATGCGCTGGCTGCGTTCGAGCAGGCTGTAAACGAGGTGTCTGCGGCGGACTGGAAAAAGTATTTTGAAAACTGGTTTAGGCGCATGAATCTTTGTATAGAGGCTGGTGGAAAGTACTTTGAAAAGATTTGATAAAAATATATGTACGTATAGAACAATTTTTTTTAGTTTCGCAAAACTTTCTGAGTGTCCCACGTACTTCAGTCTGCTCGTGACCATGGCTAATGCAACTTGGCCGAAACGTCGAGGTTAGTCAAAATGTTTGTTATGTTTTGATTTTATTGTGCGCGACAAGTCCCGTAAATATAGTTCAATTGGTTCATTAGTAAAAAAAAACTTTAAAAAAAAAAAAAACCGCCTTAAAAAACCTTAACTAAAAAGTAAAAAATTATCCTTGTATATACTTCAAAATCTTTTCATAAACCAACATTTTGAAAGCGGCGCCTGATTGACCCTTTCTTAACGTATGTATTTCACGATCAATCATCGTGAGCGTCATGTAAATATAATGTACAATCGAGCGAAAAAAAACGGTATAAGTGTACATACATGACAATCACGCGCCGCCTTCAAAACGTTGGTTTATGAAAAGATTTTGAAATAAATACAAGGATTATTTTTTACTTTTTAGTTAAGGTTTTTGAAGGCGGTTTTTTTTTTGTTATAAAGCTTTTATTTCGTAATTTTTAGTTGATAATTGCGAGGTTTGATTAATTAATGTTTATAGAACCAATTTGAGGATATGTTTTTTATAAACGTATGCTGTCTTACTGCTGGGCAAAGGTCTCGCCCATGTTCTCCCAAACGTCCAATCACTATCATTAAAAAAAACACGCAAATTGGCCAAGAAGTCTCAGAAAAACAAAACTATTAGCAGATCATCTAGATAGGCTCAGCTAAAATAAATTGATTTATTGAAGCTGGTTAAAAAACTACTCAACCTAAGTCAATAAAAAATAAATGGGACCACCGCGCGGCCTCTACCAAATAAAAAAACAACAACGTAAATCGGCCCAGAAATAAAATAAAAATAAAAACCCGCCGAGTACATAACTTCCTCCTTTTTTTGAAGTCGGTTAATGAAGACGGTTAAAAAGAATACAACAATCGGCTCTTTTCCGTACGCAACGAAATAACAGGCCAGTAATATCCAACACGACAATAGTAGATATTGCTGGACAGTTTTTATTTTTAACCGAATTCAAAAAAAGGAGGTTGTATTGGGCGGGTTTTATTTTATTAAATTATGCCACCGAGGTTTTTAAGTACACACATAAATTAGGTATTTTTAGGTAAAAAATATTCAACATTATAAAAGCAGAATGCGCATTTTTTTTTCAAAACTTTGAAAATAGAACAAGAACCGCGTGCGGACGAATTGGCGCGAATGAAAATTAGATACTGTTGAATTAATTTGTGTATTGTTTCCTCGCAAATGAGAGAAAAGTACTATACAAAAGTCTCGACCGTGATAGCAATTAACGGCCTCGTTTGGTTAAAAAGGACTCGGCTAGCGCCTCGTCCTTTTAAAATCGCTTAGGAAGTTTCCAATATTACTCGGCCGTCAATTGCTTCATTTGAGGCCTCGACAGTAATGTACTATTTTTTATACCATGTTTTTAAAACGTTAATATTGCATGGTCATCCAGTTCTGCCGATGGTTCTGGTTCTTTACGGATGGCCGATGGGGCCGTACAGTTCTGGAGTGGCAACCGCGTACTGGAAGGCGCAGCGTGGCTAGGCCCCACAAGGTGGACTGACGACCTGATTTATATTATCTGTGACCTGGCCTGGCGAAGTTTGCGGTAATCCGCTGGATGCGGGAAGCGCAGGACCATTCGGTGTGGCGATGCTTGGGGGAGGCCTATGTCCAGCAGTGGATGTCTTTCGGCTGAAATGATGATGATGATCCAGTTCTGAGCTTTGTTTAATATTTAAACTCTCTAGCTCATGCGGAAGTTAGTTAAAAATCGATCGCAAAATTTGTACCGAACAAACGGACAGAAAGGAAAGCGAGTTAAAAAAAAAAAATTAGAGAAATGTGTTGCACATTATTACAGTATTATGTTTCGTGTGTTGGTCCAAGACGTCCTCCTATTTAATTTTAACTTGTAGTAGACGTATCGTCTCGCCAATTAACCACGTACTTCGAAGATATCTCAGAAAAAAGTTTTTCTGCGTGTTTCCGAACGCATCCTTTGCGTTCGCGTCGAGTGAAACGTCACTGCTAGCTGTCATTAACGTTTTCGTGCGCGCCAAAAAATCACGGAAAAAAGTTTAATTATTAAATTAAACTGTTCTTTTACACGATTTTCAAGTGTTATCTTACTCAAATCGACAGTTATAGTGATCAAGTAATCAAAATAGTATGGAAAAATATAAGAGAAGTAAAAACAGGGATTATGACGACGACTTGTACCAACAATTTAAAAGTCATAAGTAATCCCTTATAAAGAAGAGAAAAGGAACAAAAGGTGAGTCTTTTATGTGAAAATTTAAATCATTCCCTTATTAGTGTATTGCACCTACCACGAATTACAACACAAGAGGTTCATTTGAGGTAATGCAAAATGTCTTGAGAATTTTCCCGTGTGGTATAATAATAATTTACCACACGTGAGGCTTATTCCTTGACAAACAATAAAGGTTTGAGAATATACTCGTGTGTCATTAGAGTAGCTGCATATTACTCTCTATAAAACACTACCCATGTGGTATATTCCGAACTAAATTAGACAATATGTGGATATACTCATTGAGGTACATCTCATATACCTACTTATGCAAACATAAAGTTACTGTTTAGGACAAAAGGTCATTTAACATATTTCAGAACTGCATACAACTGCTGATTATCAGACAGTCGCAATAAATGAACCAATCCTGGAACAAATGGTTGAAGTTAAACCAGTCCTGGAACAAATGGTTGAAGTACAACCAGTCCAAGAACAAAAAGATGAGGTAGAATCAGTCCCAAAATACCCAAATGAACCAGACGAGATACTTAATAAAAAAAAAAAAACAATGCTTTATTTGGGAAATACCCGACTAATACTCACAAACATGGGGCTGACGTAACATCCCTCTGGGAGCATATTGCTAAATAATGTCCACTAAAAGACATAAAAATGGTACTCCTTAAAAAGCTGTACTTATCCCAGAGAACTGCAATGGCCAGCAAAGTTACTGAGTTTACTGAGACAACCCACTGCCTGCATAGCAATGGCCCTAAATGATATGTTGCAAGATAGCAACAAAAACATACAAACTAAAATTGAAAAGCAGCTCTTTGGTGTCAACCTGGGAGAGGCATTAAAGGCAGGAAAAAGCTATTTACCAAACTGGTTCAGAAATTACATATTCTAAACCTCCTCCGCACAAGCCAAACCTGAAACAAAACTCATCTTTAAACTACTGGGGCCCGCCTCACAAGCAGCAGCAGCGACCACCAGCACTGAGTGCGGACAAAGCAACCAAACAAGACAACATGCATGCTACACGCAGCCTTTCACGCAGAAGACATAATCACACGTCACAGGAGATAGAGGTACAGTACGCTGCAAGACTTCCCAATTTCTATCATAAATGGTGCCCTATCACCAATGATAAAACAATGTTGGACTGGATTAAGGGTTAAAAATCCCATTAATTATTATTTTTAAGGAAACTGAAAAGGCCATCTAACCTTTTAAAAATAATATTGGTGCAATAGTAAATGTTAACTTAAAAACTTGGTTAACTACTTAACCATCATTTCTTGTTCACAATTTTTGTGTATACTTAATCAATATCACTAAGTTTGAGGACATTAGAACTGCTATAAAATTGCCTCCTCATTACAATATGGCTAAGATTGAATTAAGATTCATACTTTTCTATAAATTTTATATAATAACAGTTCAAGACACCAGCTAAGACAGTTGACGACATCCGTGGTCTAGTGGTTCGAGGTTCGAACTGCTGATCATGAGATTGTGGGTTTGATTCCCACATGACACGAATGTTTGTGTGACGAACGTGGGTGTTTGTGTTGGGCTGGGTGTTTCTAATGTGTTATAAGTACATACTTACAAAAAAAAAAAAAAAAAAAAAAGGTATATAAGTATGATGTCCATTGTCTGGTACCCAAGCACAGGCTCTGCTTGGTTTGGGTCTGGATGGTGCCTTGTAGGAAGGTCCCAAAAACATTTATATTTATTTATTTATTTTACCTTGAGCTTTAGATGGCAGGACAATATTATGTAAATGCACCGAGCTAACCCTTGGTCTTAAAACTGGAACATATGTGTTCACAAAAATAATGAAACCTGTTATAAAAAATTCTATAGAATTATTTTAGTTCTAAGAGAATTTTATATGACTTTTATGTATGTAATTTAAGATGATGCACTCTTGATTTCAAAATATTATACTATATTCTAACCTGATCAATTCATACATAGTACAG
Organism: Asteroscopus sphinx; assembly: GCA_949699075.1. Classification (NCBI taxonomy): domain Eukaryota; kingdom Metazoa; phylum Arthropoda; class Insecta; order Lepidoptera; family Noctuidae; genus Asteroscopus; species Asteroscopus sphinx. The sequence goes on along the minus strand of OX453013.1, from coordinate 14,080,096 downwards.
TCAACCTAACTTCATTAGATTTATCATAAACTATGACAAAAGTGTTCATATGTTCCCATAATATAATTCTTAGTTTTTGCCCTCAATTCACCAGAATTGACCATAGAATTACCCCATGAAAAGCATTTAAGAATAAAAAATCTAATCTTACATTTTTCTAAACACTACAATAAATTAAGAGAATTTACTCATTTCCTAGGTCTCCTTTCATCAGCATGTCCAGTTATCAAGTATGGGTGGCTATATACAAAACAATTTTAGATGACCAAATTTATGAATCTAATTAATAATAATAATTATAAGCAGGTCATATTTCTACCTAAATCTATCAAACCAGACTTTGGTAAGAACACATAACACACTAACAATGATATCCAATCTGAGTTGTAAATTAAAGTATTTAATTTCGGATGCCTAATTATGCTTGCAACTCACATTCACTAAATGGAGACTGGTATGGCACATAATGTGAAAAACACGGCAAATACCTACAACTATTCGCAGCTTTCATGAGTCTGAAAGCTTACACTACAGACTGCAATAATTGACAAATTCTTCTAAGAATTGACAATCACCGCCATTTAATTATAGTAACCGAATGTATGGAGTCCAATATGAAACCTTAATGAAATAACTATGGAAATATGGCAATGGTGTGAAACTAGAAATATACATGTATTCGCATCCAAAGATAACTTTATAGCCGATAAAGAATCAAGGGGGGACCATACTAACATAGAATTTGAGTTGGCATTTTATGCATCCCAGCAAATATTATTTTTACTGAAACAACTAGAGTTGAACCTTTTCTTAAATAAATCAAACAAACAAAAAAAAAAAAAAAAATTAAGAATAAATTCAAAAATATTGAGAATAAAAATGCTGAGGTTATTCTAGTCGCCCCCTACTGGCCAACAGAAATCCGGTACCCTATGTTGTCAGTCTTCTTGATTTTGAAACAATGTTGGTTTCACCTCACAGATCATTACTCAATCAGCGGCGAGCCACACACACTCCACCACAACTTTACCTTGGTGGCAGGAGTCTGATGCCGCAAGCACCAAAAGCTAAGGGTGCCCCAGAAAAATCTGTTGAGGTCATGATTTAATTAATTATACATAGCACTTTTACTCCATATACCTAATTCTTGTTTTAAATATTGGTGAGAACATTGTTTATGTTACAGAATTTAATCCATTAAAAAAATATTAAAATAAAAATCTGAATATGTAAACTTCCTCACTGTACTCTACAATACAGGTTTAAAGTATGGCAGCCTTAATTCATGTCGTTCTGCATTATCCTTTCTACTGGGACCACAGATTGGGTCCCATCCCATGAACTAATAAAACAACCCCTTAAAGGTATATTTAAACTAAGACCAAATACTCTTCGAAATAATGTCCCATGAGGTTTCATGGGTTCTAACTTAGCACAAAATTACTTTAATTACCCAAGTTCATTATATCCCAATATATAAATATAAAAAATATAAAAAATACTAGGAAAAAGGGTGGTCACCCTACTAGCGTTAATAACAAACAGCACTTAAGAGTACAATTTCTTAGTTAGATTAAACTTGAAAGTATAATTCATTAGAATATTAAAATTATTGTTAATATTAAATATACCATTAAGACATACAGAAAGAGCACACCACAGCCTATGCTAGTGATTCCGTTTTTTCCTGAACAAACCTGATTGCCCAGCTTAAGTACTTTTAAATTACACAAAAGTAACTGAGAAACTTAGAACTGCAACTAAAAGTATTAAAAATAAAAATACAATATGGACAGAATACATTAGTCGCAAGACAAAGGAAACCATATCCAAAAGCGGTATTGACCACCACAATGTTTAGTTTATGTGGAGTAAAAAATAATAATAATATTAGTTTAATTAAAACTGCAGGCTGGAGTAATCTCTCTTCTGTGTTTGCTAGTTTCTTTAACAGACCTATTATAGAACTTGAATTACTTGTGAACTATTCTTAATATTGATTGAATGATTGTGATTTAATGTTAAATGTTAATTATAATAAAAGTCAATAATGTTAATTCGGATTTTTTGCTTTGCTTTAATTGTTAAGCTTACAAATTAAAAATAGAACTAAAGAAATTACATGGTCTTTCTTTAAAAAGTTATCACAATTTCACGGCTCTTTGAACATCCTACAAGTTAAAATTAAATAGGAGGACGTCTTGGACCAACACACGAAACATAATTATAAATCAAACGAACTTACCTGTGAAGTTCGATGTTAATTATGTGAGAGTGTTGGTCCAAGACGTCCTAGCTCCCACCCAAATAAACCCCTATTTGTTTACAAATACCCTAAGTTTCAGGCCGTGAAATATTGTTACCTTCAAACTAAATGACAGCTAGCAGTGACGTTTCACTCGACGCGAACGCAAAGGATGCGTTCGGAAACACGCAGAAAAACTTTTTTCTGAGATATCTTCGAAGTACGTGGTTAATTGGCGAGACGATACGTCTACTACAAGTTAAAATTAAATAGGAGGACGTCTTGGACCAACACTCTCACATAATTAACATCGAACTTCACAGGTAAGTTCGTTTGATTTATAATTTTACACACATCACTAACATATTTTGCTAACTTATTCTTAGTTATAGTTTTTGCATTTATATAATTTTTTTTTTGATTGCATAAAAATTTAATGTCTTTCTGCACATGGGAGAGGGCTACTCTACTTCTTCTGTTACTCTTGTAACATAGGTTTCTCACCTAGCACAGGAGTCAGGGACTTCACACATCTTGTAACAACTTTTTATGTTAATGAAGATTATATTATTATCAATATTGATTACCCACAGTTTTGCATTTTATATTTGCTCTATCACTCAACAAAGGTTTGCTGGTAGAAAACTCAATTATGAGTTAAGCTCGCCTTTGTACATGTAATTTCAAAACTATTATGTATTGTAGTGATTTTCTTGTGTGCAATAAAGAAAAAGAATATTTTAGTAGTTGGAAATTTATGTCGCGCTCGTGCCCTTTATATCTAATGCGTCTTTAATTAATCGAAAACTGTGATTTTGAAGTCCGAGAAACGGTCAGTCCATTTTTACACCATTATTTATTTTTTGGACCAGGAAGACCGACGAACTGAAGAACGTAGTTGGGGGTTACTGGATGCGGAAGGCAGAGGACCGAGTGTTGTGGCACAACTTGGGAGAGCCCTATGTCTAGCAGTGGACTGCGATAGGCTGAGTTGATGATGAGCCGAGAGGGCTTGTTATTCATGACTAAAACTACTAAAAACAGAAAAAAAACTAGCTTGATATAATTAAAACAACAGCCTTCACGGAAATTATTATAACAATAGCTTTCTAGACATAATTAAAATGTTCGTCGTTTTAATGTATTTCAAATGACAGTTTCAAAGTCTCGTTCCACATGTAGCGGAACTTAAAAGGTAATTAAAGGCAATTTACTCTCAATTCGAGGTTTCTATAATTTCGTCTAGCTTTGGTAATACCATTCATTGCTCGAAGCAAGAAACCTCAGGTATTCCGTTGCTATAACACATGTAGGTGGGAACATTTAATTCAGTGCAAGTTAAAATGGAATTCTATGTGTAACGTCGGGCAATGGAGATGTTCTCACAAAGGTGGAGAGGCTAAACAAGCTGCACAAGAACATGAATTAGAATTGTGAAATGAGCCCTCTAGTTATAAAACGGATGAAAACGTGAGCGAAATGAACTGGAAATTGTGGTCTGTTTGAAATACGCAAGTCACCAAAGTTAATAAGAAATCTAGGATGTAGAGTGTGTTATATCAATAACAATTTCGACATAATTATATTTAAACATTTTAATACGAATTAACCACACGCACTCAAAGTTACTTCACGGAAACAACCTTTTTGACTAGTAATAAGACAGAGTGATAGTTTCATCCAAATTTCCGCTCAAAGTTGAAGCACAAAAACAATCGAGGTGTGCTCGTAAAATGTTCGCCGATTCACACATAGGTACTCGTAAGCTCTACTGAACGATGCCAATTCTGGCTCCAATTTAGTTGCTTCAAATTTTGCGCGCGGACTTGTTTTCTATGTGTAGTTATTCTAAGCCTTTGATAAAATTTCCTCTTTGTGACGTTAAAGGATTGATGAAGTTCGAAGAAAACAAACAATTATAGTAACTTAATTAACGCCAATAGATCATTGGTAGCTAATAACAATTATTAATTCATAGCTCATTTACCTGATTCCCCGTTATAATTAAAGTCTTGTCCATCTTCTCGCCTCCACATGACGTAAGGTTCAGGGTACCCGGATGCTCGGCACACCAGGGTGACGTCAGAACCTTCCCGAACCACCATATCCGTAGACGTCATGTTATCGATGATTGATGGTGGCACTGAGTAAACAAAAAAATTGTATAAGTACAAGTATGTATTTCTCACAATCACTGCCTTATGAGGCAAAAACTTTAATAAACTTTTTCAATTAATTAAAGAACAGATTTTACGAGTGACTTTACAATCTCCAATCTTGAACTTTGTTGCCATAAGCGAAAGTATACTACTAAAATAAATTGGGCGTATGTCATGTAAAAGAGAAAACTTATAGACATAAACATAACATTTATTTTTTCCTAATGGCCTTGCCGCCACCTCACCTAATGTTAAGCGATAGTGCACTTGCCCAACTTTGTGATGTGCAAACAAACATATATAGGTAACATAACATAATATAACGTCACGCCTGTATTTCCCCGAAGGGGTAGGCAGAGTTGTATATTACACCCACATTTCGCCAGTTATGTTGTAAGTCCCATGTAATAGGGGGCGTGCCTATTGCCATTAACCGGGCACATATCCAGACTCCAAGCTGCTACTGAGAATTTCCTACTGAAAAAACCCAATATCACTTTGCCCGACCCGGGAATCGAACCTAGGACCCCACGCTCAGTAGTCGCGCTTGCGACCACTAGACCAACGAAGCAGTCATACCTATAGGTACTGACTGAAAAAAAACAAAAAACTGATTTTCACTTAAATAAATTCGGTGTGAAAAAAAATTATACATACGACCCCGAAATAACAAAAAATCTTTTAATAAAAAAAAGAAAAAGAAGCAAAAAAAGAAGAATATAGAAATATTTACAAATACTTTCTAAATGAACCAAAATCGTTGGACGACATTCCGTGCTTATTGAGAGGGAAAATATTATATCGAAAATTTTATATGTAATTGGGCCAAATGTAACAAAGTTCGAGAGACCGGAAAATATAAAAGTAAAACAAGTGTTGAAATTAAAACCATACTGATTTTCCTCAAACTGAAGGCAGTTTACAGTCATATAAAACAACATTACAATATGTGATTAAAATAATTATTAAAAGAGAAAAAGAAAGTAAAATTATTTATTGCCACAAAAAGACGACTTGCGGTAGGTGAAAATAAAAAATAACTTCATTAGGTACATTTTAGGAATTAAAGTGATACATAGGTGTAATATTATAACAAAAGTAAGTTTGCATGTCGTAGCTGCGGCAAAGAGGTTGACACTCGGCATGTGCTGTGCAGCGTGAGTCACAACACAGCGCTGATTTTCAGTATCAACCTCAAGTGATGAGAAAAGGACGAAAAGGTAAATTAAATGTGAGATAGTGCGTATCATTACTCTGACAACACGTCAATAACGAGACAAAGTAATTGTTATCAATATGATACTGCGGCGGCTATAGTTTATTGTCTTAGAAATTAATGTTTTCTTTAATGAAATCCAAGACAGATAAGCTAACATGTAAACAGACCTTTCAGTTAGAGAACACGTTCTTTATCTATCATAATCATTGAAACGGCTGACATCTCATAATAGGATACGCATCAATCAACCTGCGACTACTGGCTCAGTACGACAGTGCTTTAGCTACTAGCTACCGTGAACACTGCTCGTAGAATTTAACTTCCACTTATGTCTTTTGTTGACATCAACAGCATCCCATTGAGAAACAGACCGTGTTTCTCAACAGAGTCGCAGGTTCAAATCCTGTTAGTGAGTGATTTTTTCTTTCTACAAAATATCTTTGGATTTCGGTTCGCATGCGTAAATGCGTTAAAAGTCACATATCAAGCTGTAAATTTCCAGTATAAGCTGCCATCGCATTGTATAGGCTTTCTGTAAAATGAGAGGTCAGCTTGTACTGAAAATGTATAGCTTGATATGTAGCAGCGCGTACGACGGACTGACGGAGGTAGTATATTCACACACAAGTTATAGGTATCCCTTCCTGAAACGCATGGGGTCCGTGTTGGCATAGAACAGGTACCATCCGCGGTCCACCATCTGCTCGTTCTTGATGTGCAGGGTCGTTGTACGATAGACTGACGGGGATAGTATACTCACCCACAACCTGTAAGTATCCCTTCCTGGAGCGCATGGGGTCAGTGTTGACCTGGCACATGTACCAGCCGCGGTCCACCTCCTGCACGTTCTTGATGTGCAGGTACCACGAGCGGTGGTCGTTGTACGACAGACTGATGCGCGCATTCTGTGTTATTATGTTGTGGTGGATACTCAGGATTGTCTGCGTGTCCATACGTACCCATGCCACCTATGAACAAATGAATGAAACAATTTACATTTTGTTTGTTGCCAAGAGAACAAATTATACGTCTAATTTAACACAGACACTGTTTTTAGAATACTGTATCGCTATTTACTTGATCTAATTATGGGGGAACAATATGAGGGAATTGGTTTCTTTCCACAATTTCACTTCACTTCCGATTAACTAGACTGAAAAAGTATTAATAATTTAGCTCACCTTTGGCTATTGAACACTCAACGATCGATCAAGACAAGACAGCCGGTAGTTGCTATCTTAAAGTATATCAAAAGCTGAATTAAGTGGTTTATTTATTTACCTTGAACCCCCTTAGATTATCCACAACGCACGCGAGCAGGGCATCCCGGCCGACCGTCACCGTGACATTTGGTATGGGTTCAGCAAATCTCGGATACATGGATTCTGGAAAGAATCGTGCAATAAATACTCTGGTAATGACTTGTAAACATGTTTACTTGTTATAAAAGTTTTAGGACAAGTAAAAAGAGTCGCAAATATGACGGGCGGTGCCGGCGCGTCTGCCGTCGTTTCAGCGAGCGCGTCGCGCCAGGCGGTAGCCAACTCACTTTGATGAAATTATGGGACAGTTTTATGATATTCTGTCATCGGATTATATGCTCCAAGTCTATACGTCTGTATAGAATATTTACAGTTAACTAGGGACAATATCACTGCCGTTTCACGTAGACTCGTTTAAATTCATTTTATGGCAGGAGATTTATGGAGTAGATCTGAGTGCCTAGTGCGAGTTTGAAACTTTCGCATACGCGATTGAATGCTCTATTGAATGCGTCAACATTTTTTATTTATAAATCAGTATTTCCTCCTCGTTTCTGCCAGGGGCTCTACCGATTTATGAATGAAAGTCGACACTTTCGATTGCGTATGCGTAAATTTCAAACTCACACTAGGCACTCAGGTCGAAATAAAATGTTACTGAACAACATTGGAACATTTTGGCCCTAAACTCGGCTTAACTGTACCTTGGGTAATTTTTGTAAATTAAATATATTACTGGATAGGACTGGACTGGACTGCGATAGGCTGAGTTGATTGATTGAAATATATTTCTAAATTACTCATTACCTACTTGAAGTTCTGAAAAACTAACACTGACATTTATTACACCCTCTTGCTATAAAAAATAATTGAATGACTAATTAAGCTCATTTGTCGCAACCGGTTTCAACAACAGCATATGTCATTGTCTTTCTTCGCTCGCCAAGATAAGTAGCATAAATACCGGACTATATATAGGTCGAATACATGGCGACCCTAGCGGTAGGGGTGCGTGATTTATACTCGGCCCACCAACGACAAATAGCGGTTTGTCGCTGTATCGCTCTTTCACCGACAAAATAATGTATAAGAAGCACAATGCTAAAAAAACATCAATCTAAAGCGCCGACCTCTAAAAAGTTAGCGGTCGCAAAAAGGTCCGTGAGATTTAGATAAAGTATGTTATTTGCTAGGATATACGTCATGTGTATAAGTATCTACGCATTTAAAGCAAATAAAGCTTCATTTTGACCTGTTTTACTACTTTAAAACATTATTGCGTCAAAGACTCAGTTTATATTATTATATTGTAGTATTTTTTGTTAAAATGTTTGCTGTTTTCACGAGGTATTTTGACTTTATTGAACGTGTGAATCTGAAGGTAATGTGGATAACGTACCACTTCAATTTCGCTTAAAATATTAAATAATATAAATGAAAAGCTTTTATAATTTTGGATGAATGGGGGAGGTGTACTTTCGTTCTTTTATGAACAAGGAAATGGTATGAGTTCGAAACTTTAATTTTTAAACATTCTTTACATATTTTTAGCAACTCTGCAGTGCTGCTTTAACGTAAAAGTATAGAATACTGTTTTAAAAACGCTTGTTAGAAAATGTATACTTTGACAATGATACCATAAAATATAATTATGGATTATATTAGATTTATAATAGAAATGTTTTATAACTTTAGATGTGCTGCTTTAAAATTAAATCATATATATTACCAATTACATTACCATGGAGAAAAGCGGCCGAGAAACTATAGATCTTTGCATTAACTGTATTTTACTTTATCCTAAGCATAATTGGTAATTTTTCTACCAACTGCACGAGTTGATTTTGACATTGTTTTCAGTTATTATTAACTGTTTATTATTTCGGTATTATATAATTTATTTACACTTTTACTATTTAAAAATTATACAATTTATTTACACTTTTATTTTTCTAATATTGCATTCTTTTCTGTTATAGAACTGCAACGTGTATGAGATGCTTACAATTTTTTAATAGGAGATTTAAATGTAAAATGTAAGTATGATGTGGCTATTAATGTTTTTACAGTAATTCTATATATTCCTGCCTATCTGTTGTCTAGCAGTATGAGTCTGTCATGCTCACTTAAATGTCATGCTGATGGTGGCGTTAGTGTCGGGTCGTTAAGTTCCCTTCAATATGGTTGAGTTAAGCGATAGCTGATGCTCGCGTCATGCTCGTGAACGGGTGCCGTCTGTCGGGACAGGTCAGCTCCTACATACTATGGTAACTCTTTTTACGTTTATTTCTAAAGGCAATATTCTCACTTTGAAACTCTTGTTTATTTCTGGCATTAACCTACATTATACTCACATTATTTGAATAAATTTGATGTAATAAACAATAACCTATTTTAAAAAGAGTTTATCCATGGAGTTTCTTTCCGGTTCTTCTCCATAGGACCCACAATTTGGAACCGTGCAACTAGAGCCTGACGTTGCAAAAGTGCCTGTAACTATTGTTGTTTATTTGAAATAAAAAACATTTGATTTGGATTTTTTGATTCATACAAGTTTTAGGTATAACAACATAGTGACAGTATTATGCAACGCAGCGTCAAACGTCATACCGTGTTATATAGCCCCAGTTTTCCGATATAGATTTCCTCATGGTACGCCACGCACCGATCACTCGAACATGAGCAAACAGGCTTACTCTCCTAATCCTCAATGCTGTTCAAACCATCGGGTGGTCTACCCGATGGTTTATAAACGTTAGTAATCACTCTATTACCTACTACAGTCGGTTAGGTAGGTATATAGGTCCCTAATAGTATATTTATGTGAGTAAAGAAAAATTGTTTTTATTGTTTTCTTAGGGGTAATTATGGAAAAAGAAAAAAAAGGGTTTTATTATATTTACTTTAAAGATTATTTTCCCCAAGTTTAGAGTGAATCTATCCTTCAGACAAAATTATTCATACAAACTCTAATACCCTACTTCAACCCCTTATTAATGTTAGAATTTTCAAAAAATCCTTTCTTAGTGGGTGCTTACGTTACAAAAGGAATGTCCTTTCATGTTTCTAACTTGAGTTTTGGCTCTTCGTTGATGAATTACAGTCAGTCAGTCAGGATATATCTCTTTAAAAGTACAGATAGATTACCTAAACTAGCCATATTCGAATGAATGGAAATACTATTTCTATTAACTACATGAATGGTTTATTTCATGATCAGTCTGGAATAAAAAACGTTTGCGATCAGGGGACAAAGTTGTCCTTAAATAATTTATATTTTTTTATCGGTTCATCGTCATCATCAGCCCATTACTGTCCCACGGCTGGGCACAGGCCTCTTTCTCAGAATGAGAAGGTATGGAGCACTTTCAGGTGTGCAGGTTTACTCACAATATTTTTCTTCACCGTTAAATAAAAGTGATAATCAAATTTTGATCCACACATGAATTCGAAAAGTCAGTGGTGCGGGCCGGGTTCAAACTCAGACCCTCCTGCATGGAAGGCAAGCGCTCAACCGCTAAGCTATCACAGATTGACCGGTTCATTATAATGCTTACAGCAAAAACGGCAACAATGATTGGAACGGCAGGAAACATCATGTGTTGGACTGAGATCCGCAGTAAAACATGTCTTTTTATATGTTTTATTTAATAGTTCGTGGTGACATTGACGTTACCCACTAGATGCGCTTAAAGGTGAGGTCAGCTGACAACTCCATGTCCGAATATTCTATGTACCTATGGGTATAACGCAAATCTTAGCGTGATTACATTTTCTGCCGAATGCCGAAAGCCCCCATAATGAATTTTGTTTAAAAAAAAAAAAGTGTATTAGCCGTTTGTCACTGAGCGGATGAGAGGAGACATTCGAAAGGTGAAAAGGTTATCGTGGAACTTGCAGGCAGGGGCTTCCGACCCAGTGAACAAAAATGCTATTCTATTTCTTCAAATAAATTTTAGTGGCATATTGCTTGGCGTACCACTCACCGCCTCACAAAGCATGGAGATAAATAAAAAGGAGTACCTACTTAATGATGCTCATATTACCCACAGAAATAGGGTTTCGTTATAAAAAGGATGAAAAATATTTTAAATTTTCTTTCCACTAATTTTCTACGCGAGTGGATTAAGATAACGAGCATTAATTTAGTGATGTTGTGATGGTGAGAACACGGCTCTTAAGCTGGGACTACGTTGGTAAATCGGCTAAAGCGAGAGCAATGCGCTGGTAGTAAAAATATACGCTTAAAGACTTTATAGTTATAACTATCCGCGTAGTATATTTTACCTACTAACAGAGTTTTGACTCATCAAAACACAACTAATTCAACATGAGAATGCGGCTTCTGTCTTGCTAGTTTTTTTTATTAAGATTCAATAATGGTAAAGTTTAAAGGAGTTTATTTAGTCACACCGTGCGACACACTATCGCCAATGAAGCCACAACCTTAGATATAGCGATGCTGATGTACTATTAACCACTTTGAGCTCTATTTAGTCCTTAAGGCTAATAGAAAGAAAAAGCGAAGTTAATAGGACATGTTCTAGTTTAAAACTATTGCAAATTATGGCATTTAAGCAGTCATCTGTATCTTCAATGTGGCTCTAATTACAGCTTATTTTGTATTACAGCCGTGAAATATTTCTACCTATTCCATACATTTTAAAAGTAGGTATCGGCCTACGATATGAGTTTCTTATTATTACTGAACTGTTCGTTATTTTCCAATAAAAACATAAATGAATTACGTATTTGAGATAGATAGGCTTTTTTGTAGGTTAAGAAATATTTCTGAAAAAAATATATGAATATTTACACAGATTTCCGTTAAGATAACTCAAAATCAAAACAATAATATCTTAAACCAAAGCAAAAACTATTTTTTAAGTATTCATTTACAAAGTAAGGAAGTTGGATACCGTTATAGTATTTCAGTACCGGTATAAAATACAAAGATGAAAAAAAAAACCCGGTTGAACTCGACACTTAGGTAGAGAGCCAGGGAAAAACTACCGCATAAGAAAAACCAAATGAAGTTTCCCCAGTAAATTATGTTTTGCTCGAGAATAATCTCTTACTCGTATTTACAAATAAAACACTTACCATCGGGAACTTCTATAGGTGCTACAGACACTACATTTTGCCCGGTGGGTATATCCCGTATACCTGTAATTAGAACATTATTGTAATATTCCACTTGTTAGATAGGTACTTTAATTTTAATAGCAAAAAACATGGCAACAAAATCAAATAATTGGAGTAAATACGTATAAATAACGTATACATTGCATTTATTTGTATTAAAATGAACTTTCACACGAATTTATGCCACAAATTTTAAAAATAATCTATGACGGTGCTGTTTGGACAAGCCGACTCTGTTTATAAAAGGAATTATTTTAACAATTGTTGTTGTTTTGTTTATTGCACAGTTGCTTGTTTGTCGGTGTTCTACAGGCTGTACTTTGGAGAGTGTGCGTAAGAGCTCCATGAGCTTATTCCGCCATCTTCATTCTTTCATCGGACTGCACGACGCACTGCAGGATATCATCCACATTTGGTAGAAATCCCTACTAACAGGACCAAACTATTTAAGAACTCTTTCATAATGCGTACAGCCATGTTGTGGAATTCACTACTACCAGGCCCCTCAGAAAGTATTGCGAAAAAAAGTTTTTATATATGGGAGACTGGCCAGTTATAATGTTTTTCGAAAATATGATTATTTATAAGTAAAAATAAGTAAGTTCCAATTTCAAAATTTCCCTCCACATTTTTTGCGAGTTAATTCAAAGTATTGTGTCTCACTGAAATATGGATCTGCGCCGGGAACATTTTAGAGCTATGATTTTATACGATTTCAAGTGTCGCCTGAAACCGGATGAATCGTACGATAGACTTCAAATGGCATTCATGGATGAAGGCCCTTCCAAGGCAACCGTGTATCGTTGGTATAACGAATTCAAGCGCGGTCGACCAACTTTGGGGGATGACGAAAGAAGCGGTCGCCCTTTGACGGCTGTTACCGAAGAAAACGTGCTAGCAGTGAAAAATTTAATCCAAGACAATAGGCGAATTACATATCAGGAGATTCAACACATATTGAAGATTGGATCGGGAAGCGTTCACGAGATTCTACACAGCCATCTTCGCGTGAGGAGGATAGTATCACGCTGGGTGCCGCACAACCTCACCGATGCTCAGAAGCAGGCCCGGGTGGAATGGTGCCGTGATATGCTTAACAAATTTGAAGCAGGCTCGTCTCGGCGTGTTTACGACATCGTTACAGGTGATGAGTCCTGGATTTATCAATACGACCCAGAAACCAAGCGCCAGTCGACTGTTTGGGTGTTTCAAAATGAGCCAACGCCTACCAAAGTGAAGCGATCTAGAAGCGGGGGTAAGATTTTGATCGCTAGCTTTTTTAATTTGACTGGCCACTTGGTATCAATTCCCTTACGGGATCAAAGAAGCATTAATGCCGAATGGTATACTACCAAATGTTTGCCAGAAGTTTTCTCTGTTATAAGCAACAAGCGACCAAACACAGGGCTCCGCGGGCTACTGCTCCACCACGACAATGCACCTGCGCACACCGCACTCAAAACGAGGGACTTCCTGGACAGCACGCCAGTCAAACTCCTGGGTCACCCTCCTTACAGCCCTGATCTAGCACCGTGTGACTTCTTTTTATTCCCAAAAATAAAAAATCAGCTCAAAGGGATACAATTTTCGTCGCCGGAAGATGCGCTGGCTGCGTTGGAGCAGGCTGTAAACGAGGTGTCTGCGGCGGACTGGAAAAAGTGTTTTGAAAACTGGTTTAGGCGCATGAATCTTTGTATAGAGGCTGGTGGAAAGTACTTTGAAAAGATTTGATAAAAATATATGTACGTATAGAACAATTTTTTTTAGTTTAGCAAAACTTTCTGAGTGTCCCACGTATTTGTATTTCCGGGCACTTACAACCCTAACGCCTTTAAAGCTGGAGTGAATCGGCACCTATTTGCTTGCTCTTTCGTCGACCACATCTTGACAAAGCTGTCTAGATTACGGTCAAGAGCAGGTCTATAACTCATAAAAAAAACACTTTTATCACAGGTATAATTTCATTTTATTGATTTCAAACCAATGCCATAATAATACAGTAATTTGACCAAGAATACCCCTTTAAGTGTGAACGCTATCGTCATGCATTATAAAGTAGGTTCTTAGATTTTAAGATCCAGCAGTTTAAAGTAATAAAATGTTTCAGTCGACGCGGTACATTAACCAGGGACTTCACTCACGAACCATGTATTCAACTTACTAGATACTAGACTAGACCAAAAAGACTTTGATAAAGCTTCTAGATAAGTCGTAAATTATATAAAAAAGGTTCTAACATTTATCCTTCGAAGTTGCTGCCCTATTTCTGTGTCGACACAAAAACTTTGACAAATTACCGAACGATTGTAGTTTAAGTATATCGGCCATTTATTGTTATTAAATTGTAGTAATTATTTTGTATAATTAGGTGAAAACTACAGTGGCATGGAATGGATAAAAGTTTTAATTGCTATACGTAGGTGGCTATAATTGAGTTACATGCGTGTCTGTTAAATCAGTTACTAGGCGGAGAGGGGACTACGAGTATTCTGCTGTATAATAGTTGGGCGGAAAATTGAAACCAGTTTATCCGTACTGACGTTGCAAAGAGAAAAGTTTTATTAATTTGCTTACAATCGCGTTATGGATACGAAACGGTTTTTATGTTCATTATGGGCAGAAAAGTATTCTCTTATTCATATTAATTTATTTGTAAATTCAATTTACACATTTCAGTAGTTTCATAAATCATAAAGTTCACAATATAAAGTTGTACAAAAATAAAATTATTATTATTCAATGCGTCAATAACAACTTGGGCCACTCGTTTACTTGTCGGTTCGGTATCGGAACGGAACGAAACGGCAAGACACGCGTGCTCTTTCTACTGTTCCAAACTATCTGTCATAATTCTGTGGATTTTATCAAGTGTCGTACCGACAAGTGAACGAGCGGCCCTACTGTGGACTCAGTGGATATCAATTCATTTACCAATAAAATTATGGCAATTACGTTCAGTAGTTATACAGTTTCCTGGATGTCTAGTGCGAGTTTGACACATATCCCATAACACCCATCGAATTCATCAGCTTTTATTCTTAGATAAGTAGTCAAAATCATAGACAAATCCATAAAAACCATATCGCGGTAGGTTAATTGTCTTTAATCTTTACCACAACTATCAACACCAATAAACACAGAAAACAAAATAATTAAAATGATTAATTAGAACATTAGGACTCATTAATAAGAACTCAATCACCGATGACGTGTTTAACAGACAAATTATTCAGTTTTGGTTACTAAATAATTAATTTAATATTGTCTAACATTTACAACAAATGCCATTGTAATTCAAATGGAACATTTTAATATTTATTTAGTACTTTTTACATTAAAACAGTTTACATTATTATGAAACGATGTTTTATGAAGTACGTAGCTGTTTCGAAATCGGTGCCTCTTTTTAAATACCAGGCCCCTCAGAAAGTATTGCGAAAAAAAGTTTTTATATATGGGAGACTGGCCAGTTATAATGTTTTTCGAAAATATGATTATTTATAAGTAAAAATAAGTAAGTTCCAATTTCAAAATTTCCCTCCACATTTTTTGCGAGTTAATTCAAAGTATTGTGTCTCACTGAAATATGGATCTGCGCCGGGAATATTTTAGAGCTATGATTTTATACGATTTCAAGTGTCGCCTGAAA
Organism: Asteroscopus sphinx; assembly: GCA_949699075.1. Taxonomy (NCBI): domain Eukaryota; kingdom Metazoa; phylum Arthropoda; class Insecta; order Lepidoptera; family Noctuidae; genus Asteroscopus; species Asteroscopus sphinx. The sequence continues at coordinate 14,064,417 of OX453013.1, read as the reverse complement.
CCGGATGAATCGTACGATAGACTTCAAATGACATTCATGGATGAAGGCCCTTCCAAGGCAACCGTGTATCGTTGGTATAACGAATTCAAGCGCGGTCGACCAACTTTGGGGGATGACGAAAGAAGCGGTCGCCCTTTGACGGCTGTTACCGAAGAAAACGTGCTAGCAGTGAAAAATTTAATCCAAGACAATAGGCGAATTACATATCAGGAGATTCAACACATATTGAAGATTGGATCGGGAAGCGTTCACGAGATTCTACACAGCCATCTTCGCGTGAGGAGGATAGTATCACGCTGGGTGCCGCACAACCTCACCGATGCTCAGAAGCAGGCCCGGGTGGAATGGTGCCGTGATATGCTTAACAAATTTGAAGCAGGCTCGTCTCGGCGTGTTTACGACATCGTTACAGGTGATGAGTCCTGGATTTATCAATACGACCCAGAAACCAAGCGCCAGTCGACTGTTTGGGTGTTTCAAAATGAGCCAACGCCTACCAAAGTGAAGCGATCTAGAAGCGGGGGTAAGATTTTGATCGCTAGCTTTTTTAATTTGACTGGCCACTTGGTATCAATTCCCTTACGGGATCAAAGAAGCATTAGTGCCGAATGGTATACTACCAAATGTTTGCCAGAAGTTTTCTCTGTTATAAGCAACAAGCGACCAAACACAGGGCTCCGCGGGCTACTGCTCCACCACGACAATGCACCTGCGCACACCGCACTCAAAACGAGGGACTTCCTGGACAGCACGCCAGTCAAACTCCTGGGTCACCCTCCTTACAGCCCTGATCTAGCACCGTGTGACTTCTTTTTATTCCCAAAAATAAAAAATCAGCTCAAAGGGATACAATTTTCGTCGCCGGAAGATGCGCTGGCTGCGTTCGAGCAGGCTGTAAACGAGGTGTCTGCGGCGGACTGGAAAAAGTGTTTTGAAAACTGGTTTAGGCGCATGAATCTTTGTATAGAGGCTGGTGGAAAGTACTTTGAAAAGATTTGATAAAAATATATGTACGTATAGAACAATTTTTTTTAGTTTCGCAAAACTTTCTGAGTGTCCCACGTATGTACGCCCACAGCCCTTTCGAGATATGTTTAACCCCAGATATAATCAAGTGACATTAGTCAAAGTAAATGCTGGAGACACGACTTTAGGTTTGTTTAACATAAATATAATATTAGAACCTAGCATACGTATGTATGTACGTATAGGTATGGAATGACGTACGACATTTCATTCTAAACCAATTTAGGTTATATATTTGATGTAATCCGGTTAAACTTGTTTTGTTATCATGTGTAGTGATCGCGAATACATAACATTACATAACATAACATCACGCCTGTATTTCCCCGTAGGCAGAGGTGTATATTACACCCACATTTCGCCAGTTATGTTATAGTCCCATACGGACCATACCACGGACGGACTATACGGACCATATGTATGTGGTAGTGATCGCAAAAACCTAAGTAATTATTATTTCATTCTGAGCTTGGAAAGAAAGAGTTTGCCCTACGCTTGGTGAAACGAGCTAAAGGCCCACCTGATGTTAAACGGTTACCTTTGTCCAAAATAACTGCAATATTTATATTGTGGAAAGAAAAAATCGTTTTTTTTTTGTAATTTTTCGGGCACCCTTACCCTTCGCACCGGAACATAGCAATGCAAGCGTCAATGTTTGGCGGCCGAAACAGGTACGGTGGTAGTAGGTAGTTCTAAGCTTAAAAGATTTTTCATAGACTGAATTCAAACGCAAGTTGTAGAGGCAAACTGCTTTACAAGATAAGACTGTAAATATGCTTAAATGGAACAATAACATGCCTCCTAATTTAGATTTATAATAATTTTTAGGTATAGATTGTTCGTGTAACTTATTTAACCTAAAGAAATAAGCTGAATAAGTAATGGTTAGTGCCATCATTAGCTATAGAGCCCTAATTGTGGTGGCAATGATAAATAGAGCACTCTACTTCCCCTCACTAATAATAATCACTTATGACGTTCTGTTTCCGTGCCAAAACATTATTTCTCGTTACAATAGAAAGTATCTTGAAGGGATTATTTATAAATAATAAAAAAAAGTATTTTGAATCGAGTGTGAGTTCTCTAATTCTCTAATGAATTCATTAGAGAATGATAGAGAGGTAATAAAAACGAATCGTATTACAGTGCAGTTTTAACTTATTAAAAACTTTTATACATATAACCTTGGAGTTTCTTTGAAGATGATTCTTCGTCCGTAAATCCGTAACGAGAACTGGAGAAGTAGAGTGACAGAATTTCTTGTAGGATCAGTAAGCTGAATTGGCAATGGGCTGGCCATATCTGTCGAAAGGGCGATTGCCGTTGTAGCAGACGAGTACTTGAGTGGATACCGCGAATCGGCAAACGCAGTGTAGGGCGCCCACCAGCCAGGTGGACCGACGACCTGATGAAAGTAGCTTGGGGGACACAATGCGGAAGACAGAGGTCCAAGTGTTATGGCACAATTTGGGAGAGGCCTATGTCCAGCAAGTGGACTGCGATAGGCTGAGTTTATGAAAATCTTTATGGTCAGTTTTTGTTGCAAATTCACAATCCAGTGAATACATGACAGAATTGCTTTTCCCACTAGTCTAAAAACCATGCTTCATGTGAGTGACCGTCATCATTAAACTGTCGGTCTCGGTTGCCATACGAATATCTATGGCAGTCGTTACTGGTAGTCAGAAGCCCAAAAGTCTGACAACTGGTCTAACCTCCAAATGTCGGTATTACTCAGTAACTGGGTTGCGGGGGTCTGATGGCAGTAGCTCCATGTAAAATACATAAATACATGTCAGCCGTATCTGGTTAGACTGGAAGCCGACCCCAACATGGTTGGGAAAAGACGAGAAAGATGATGATGTGAGTGACCATCTTCATAGAACACTTTTCTTTTTCATAAGATCTGAAAAACAACGAAATATTAAGTACAGATTTATATGCTCAGTCTTAATTATTTCAGTCATCTCATGGCACATTAAACTGGAATAGGGTTTTTGTGGAATAGAATGGTATATATATATTATGGCATTACGTCTAGCGTTGACAGGCCCACTCCGAAGCGCCGACAGGATTGTTCCATTATCGACGGGGGATGAATAATTGACACCGTCGTCGAGTGAGCTCAGTGGATGCGGCGCCATACCAATATGTTACACTGCTTGACACGTGTTACTCATAATTTTTATGCGTTCATTTGGCTGCACCTTTTTTAGAAGGGTGTTAATGCATTTTTGGTAAGCGGAGATAGCATTGCTTGTTTCGGTTGCGATGTTTGTAATAATAATATAGCAATTCCCAAGACACACAATCTAAGATCCACACGCACTAACAAACTCTCAAAGTACGCAGACTTGACAATTGAATTAAAAACTCAATGGAGAGTTCATACGGTCAAGACTATCCCCATCATAATATCCAGCACCGGTGTCATTCCCAAAACTCTTCATACAAGCCTTCACACCTTAAATATTCATCCACTCACATTTACACTCCTACAGAAAGCAGTCATACTCAACACATGCAGAATCGTCAGAAAGTTTCTGTCAATAGACTAAACTGTATACCGCCTAGGTTGTTTGGCCAAAAGCCCGCAACTTTGGCGTATTTCCTTAGAAATGGGAGTGATACAAACCTAACAAAATATAAATAATAATAATAATCCTCTTTATTGCACAACAGATTACATGAATTTCTTAAAAAACTACTTATGTGTTAGTGTACTACTGGCGGTCTTATTGCTCCACAGCGATCTCTTCCAGACAACCATTGAATGGACTTGAATGTCATGGAAGAGACAAAGGGTAGTTACCAGTGCACTTAATAATAAAATATCGGAAACTTAACTCAACTCAGCCTATCGCAGTCCACTGCTGGACATAGGCCTCTCCCAAGTTGCGCCACAACGATCGGTCCTCTGCCTTCCGCATCCAGTCCCCCCCAGCCACGTTCTTTAGGTCGTCGGTCCACCTGGCAGGGGGGCGCCCTACGCTGCGTTTGCCGATACGCGGTCTCCACTCAAGGACTCGTCTGCTCCAACGGCCATCGGTCCTTCGACATACATGGCCAGCCCACTGCCACTTCAGCATACTGATCCTACAAGCTATGTTGGTCACTCCGGTTCTTCTCCGGATAATCTCGTTACGGATTTTATCCTTCAAAGAAACTCCAAGCATAGGTCGCTCCATAGCTCGCTGAGCGACTTTAAATTTGTGGACTAGCCCGACTGTCAGTGTCCACGTCAAACGTCACGGAAACTTAACTAATTAAACTAAACTAACTACACAGATAATATAATAGCTAACTAGAAATATTAGGCGTTTGTATTAGACCCGAATGTTTTATGTCGATGTTACCTACATAGTTTTATGGCTTTGGAGCCTATTTTTAAGCGATTGATTAATATCTTTAAAGCCATCCGCAGACTACTTAATTTTAATTGGACGATAGTTTAGTTGGACATACGGGAAGTGCGCACACCAGCAGACTCGATTGCCCATACAAAAATTATATCACCCAACTATCGGCCGATAGTTTTGTCTGTAGTCTGCATGGATTCTCGTTTCAAAGTATTTATTTATTTATTTAATTCTTTACGCACAACAGGGTGGGTACAAAGGCGGTCTTAACGCCATAGGCGTTCTCTACCAGACAACCTTAGGGTAAGTAAGTATCTATACATAAGTGCTATTTAATTGAAGCATTACCTTATAATTCGATGCCAAAACCTTGGTTAACTATCTCGTAACAATCCGGCATTGATATAAATTAAACACAACGAATTTACGAATATAGTTTCGTAGATCCAAGTGTGGGGATGGTCGCAACTTCTCAAGCCCCGTTGACACGGGGTCATTGCGAGGGTAAACATGCCGCTTCCAGCCCAATTGCCAACTTACCCATAAGTGGATTGAATTCAGAAGTCGCCCCTTTCATATTTGAACTAACAGCATACGTACATTAAGACTAATTTATTTGTGAGAGAGTCTGTACTCTGATTTTGTGTATTGAATCTCGTCGCTGTTTGATACAAGTTTGTTGCATGAAACTATTTATTTAATCACATGTAGCTCTTATAGCAGAATAAATAATTGTATTATCGTAGGATACAAAAAATACAAATAAGCAGAAGATACTAATAATAATAGCACCTGCTTATCTATATAATCAATGACGGGGATGTCTAACTACTAACTCTACACATGTACAGTGAAGCTGATAATATAATTATTAATAACAATATTATTATATGTAATTTGAACAATTGGTAAATTAGCTGAAGTCCGCGGCGTTATTCCCGTGGTATGTCGACAACGTCTATCTGGAGGATGGGCATTTGAGCCTAATGACCAATAACAACAAACGATATTTCATCAGTTTTTTTTTTTTTGTTCTACAACTTTTACTATTGCGGGTAGTACGAAATCTCTGTGGGAAAAAGTTATCGCTACGTAAAGGCAGCGCGATTTTTCATTAATAAGAGATGTGTCAGCATGTTATACAGAACCAGAGAGATAGCAATAGGGGACGCGGGGCGGGGGCAGGTGTCAGCGAGCAGGGGTGCTGGGCCAGAAAACCTTCTCGAGTGTCTGATGGCTGCTGATCCTTCTCGATACGTCTGGAAAGAACAGCAGTTTGTTGGGTGGGTGCACCCTGGGCATGGGCAATAACTCTTTTTGGGGTTCCCTATTGTCTGTGGCGATCTGGATCATTGGGGCGCGTTGGCACTACACGTGTCTCTTTGAAGTGAGCTGAGGGCACAGTGGAGGATGAGGGATGGAGAAGAAACCATCTATATAAAAAAATCAGGATAGGGCCTACGAACTCGAGATAGTCAGCTGCCTGGCGTGGCTGGCGTGGCTTGCATGGCTGGTGGGGCTAGCATGGCTGGCGTGGCCATGACATTGGCGTGTCAGCTGCGTTATGGCGGGGCCCGTGGGGTACCGCGCAGCATTCCGTGTGCGCTTCCATGGAGGGCGCGGCCGACGTTAGGCTGCACGGGGAGAAGTGGCTCGCCTGCTTCCTCCCGCCGGAACCTGTCGGGGGTGGTTCTGCGAATAGAGCCGGATTAAAGGTAGTTCGAGGAACACACTTAATTATTTGTCTTCTGTGTAACTACGTTGTCGAATTGGGTAAAAACCTGTAATGACGTTAAATATGTTGTGAAATAAAAAATAAAAAAAAATAACAACGTGGTTGGTGGTGGTTTTAGTCGGTAAGAGTCCGACACTGGCTCCACCATCCCCGGGCAGGGTGCGTCCATAAGAATTTCCCCACAGCAAAAAAAAGTGTCGGCGGGCAAGCCGCGGTGAGTCATCGGCGCCCGCAGTCTCTTTTGGAATACTCTACTCTTTGCCGCAGTCGTTGTTTTGAGTTCATAGGTTACATTGCGAACTCTGTTTTCCCACGACTACGACCCTTGGCTTTGTTATCGGATTTTGTGAACTGTTATTTTCTGCGATTACTTGACCCTATATTTATTATCGGAGTGTGAACTGTTACGTGCTTGACTAAAAATGTTATTAATATTATGATTATTTTTATTGAAGTCTCGTTTTATTTAGCCATAACTTTTTCTCACAGTGATTTGGGATTTCTCGCCATTGAGAAGAAGTTATAGAGTAGGTACCTATAAGAAAACCTTTCCTATGAAATATCTTATTCTTCTTATTACTTCCTAAGTTGATCCATACATTTCTGCCCATCCTCCTTTCATCCAAATCCGTTCAGCCATTTTAGGGTAATTGAAGAAAAAGCAAACAAACTTCCGTACTTTCGCATTTATAATATAAGTAGGATGATAGATTAGATTATTTTGTTTTATGTAGATATTTACATAAAGTCAAGTGGGTATAATCACATAAAAAGTTGTGAAAATAAACATCAGATAGTTGCCTTTCAGTAGAAGAGACATAAGTACCTAATAAATGCTCATACAAACATTAGTACTCAGCTTTAAAACGTTTTGCATTGAATGAATCCATAGTGTTGGCTGTATCGATAAATTCATATCGTATGGGGCAGTTATCTCTGTTTTTTCTTAATTGTCTTATTTAGTAAACAATCTTGGCATGTCTTTTTAATGAAATTCGTAAATAATAATTATTAAAAGACATTATGTTAACAATTTCACATAATAAATGACATTTTTTAACCTAATTATATGTGCAAAGCTAGTAATTATATTTTATCTGTAGTTATTTGAATAAAGAGACGTGCCAAGATCGTTTACTAAATAAGTCAAGTCAAACCTTAACTAAAAAGTAAAAAATAATCATTTTATGTATTTTAAAATCTTAACATAAACAACATTTTTAAGGCGGCGCGTGGTTGACCCTTTGCGTCATGTAATGTACAGTCAAGCGCAATATCTATAGTAAAAACAGTTTATGTGAACGTACATGAAAATCACGCGCCGCCTTCAAAATGTTGTTTATGTTAAGATTTTAAAATACATAAAATGATTATTTTTTACTTTTTAGTTAAGGTTTTTGAAGTCGGTTTTATTTTTTGTTAATTGTTAAAAAGTTTTTATTTCATACTTTTTAGTTAAGGGTTGATTCATAAATGTTTATGTAACCAATTTGAGAATATTGTTTTTACTAACCTTTGCTATCCCACTGCTGGGCAAAGGTCTCGCTCATGTTCTTCCAAACGTCCAATCACTATCGTGAAAAAAAAAACACGCATATCGGCCAAGAATTCTCAGAAAAACGAACCAATGAGCAGATCATCTAGATAGGCGAAGCTAAAATAAACTGATTTATTGAAGCTAGTTAAAAAAAACTACTCAAGTTAAGTCAATAAAATTTATATGGGACCACCGCGCGGTCTTTCTCTACCAAATAAAAAAACAACCACGTAAATCGGCCCACAAATCTCGGAGTAATCGGTGTACATACATGAAAAAAAAAGAAAAAAAAAAAGCCGCGGAATACATAACCTCATCCTTTTTTTGAAGTCGGTTAAAAACAGACCGTACATTCACCGATTGTTAGGAACATGTACGTCTAGAGTCTACAGTGAATGCAGAAATGTAGGCTGCTTCCTAATTTTTTTTGTAAGTTATAGTAAGTTTATTTGTTTTACCAAAAATTACAAGAAATAATATGTAGACCATAGAAATCTAAATTATTACCATATTATTTAGATTTCTATGATGTGGATTGATACCTATTTCGTAGAAATTTCTAATGTTTTTCTACAATCTCTTTTCATGAATAAAAGTTTATTTGTTTGTACAAAATGGTTGTACTGTTAGGTTATGGGACCTGGTTAGCTTGATGCTTGATCGGGCAAGATCTTTCTCTGCCAGCAGTAGTGTCAGCTATGCTGGCATATCCGATGGCTTGGAGGGTAAGGTGGCCGCAGAGCGAGATCGGGAGAGGGCCTATCCCGCTCGGAGAAGGCGGTGCCAGGGAAGCAACCGCCCTGCCGCAAGGCCCAGATAGGGCAAAGGGCCGCATCCCCTGCCTCCACATCTGGCAGGGGACCTTCGGGATCGTGGATGCTAAGAATGTGGGGACTCGAGGCGTTTATTAAGTGACCCTGGGGAGGACAGCAGTACGTGGTGATCACGTGCTAATGTGGAATAAACAATATTGTTTTCCCGGGACGTGCCAAAGGCATAGCACTAGAGGGGCACCGGCGCGGTCCAATGGAGTTCCCGGAGCTCCTCTATTTTGTGCAGAGGATGGCCACCGTGTGGATTAGTCAGTAAGAGTCTGACATACCCCTCCGCCGTCCTCAGACGGAGGGTATCCATGAGGATTTCCAAACGAAAACACAAAAAAAACTTGTAGGTAAAGTGTTGCAAAATCAGTACAAAATTTTAGTAACCTTGCCTCTAAAACTAGAGTAAACTGTATCTTAAGAGACAGTTTTTGGACATTAAATTCTTAAAATATGATTAATACAACACAAGTGAAAAATCTTTAGGTATTCTCAGCACACTCTTGAATAGTCTGGGAAATTATAAAATTATTTGTATTTTACGTAAGTCAGTTAAAAAATGTGGCGGGAGGCACGTATCAGTTGAGACCACAGAAATAGATAGAATGGCCATGTGGGCAGGGCGCGCGTGGCAGCACCATGCATACCATAGTGCAGGTTATTTCAAAGCCTTTCTCAGCACGCCTTATGACTTGTTTCTATAAATACTGTAACAAAAACCCGCAAAAATGCCTTATTGTGCTGTTTCTAACTGCAGAAACAAAAGCTGTAAAGTACATTTTTTTTAAATAATGACGTGAAAATGTAAGGTGTAGTTTGTTCGGAAAGTTGCCACGCATGAATCGCAAGTAAAATTGAACTGAGCCAGGAGTCGCAGGTTCGAAACCTGCTCGTGAGCGATTTTTTCTTTCCACAATTTATATCTTTAGTAAGTTATTTGTTAAAATGAAAAAATAAATGGCCATTTGTTTTGCTTGGAATACAATATAGCGGTGTTGTTATAAAAAATAAATTGTATGGTCATGTACGTTGACAAGCAAAGCGCTACGAATAGTCCTAGTAAACTCTCGCTAGCAAAAGCGCGTCTACCTCCTGTCATCTGAACTTGGCTTAAACAAATAACTTCGTTGTTCATGACACCAGTAGGTGGATCAAACTGACAATCTCCCCGACGTTGCAAATTAGTTACAGTTACATATTAAAACATCTAAGTAACACCTACCGTATAATTTTAGAAGCCACAACTTTCCAATAAATTAGTGCGAAATTACCTCCCTTGGATACATTGATTATTGTTATTATTTATTTTATACTATAGGATGGCGAAACAAGCTAAAGGCCCACCTGATTTTAAGCGGTTACCTTTGCCCATAACAACTGCAATACCACCTAGACTGTTTCCTAAATGGTACCGCAAGTCAGTTCACCAAACTGAGACATTCATGTCATCTTGATTGAAGTCTCATGTGATTGTAATTCCACCGGCACCCCTACTCTTCACATACGAACACAGCTATGCAAGCATCACTGTTTGGTGGCAATTAAATGCAGTTAATCAAATAAAAAATGTTTAAGAAGGAAGCACTAAAAGTAAAGAAAACGAAGATAATTTAAAGATACGCTGGGCTATTACGGAGAACTGATTTATGAAAAAAGTTTCACAACCTTAAAACCAATTTAGAAAAAGTTTTTTGCATTACGTTATGCTAGAGAACGAGCAATTTGAGTTTTTGTAATTTTATTAAATAAAAATAATGAGAAGTCAGATGACCCAATTCTTTAAAATACGGCATGATAGCGATTTTTGAATCAAAAGTTACATGCCTTAGTTTCTTAAGCGAAGGTTACACAAGTAGATAAGAATAAACTTCTTTGTTTTACGTTCGTTCTGTTTTGAACAACTTTTATATTTGTTTTTTTTAAAGCTGTTTTTATGTATTTCTCTCACGTATTTTTTGTAGACCTTTCGTGTTTGTCCGCGTTTTTATGGTGTAAATTTCCAACCTCTGCGGTCGTCACTTTGAATCGCGTCAATTCAATAAACGGAATGTTCTACGTAATAACAAATTGTTATTACATTTCAGCTTTTGTATTCCTTTCGTTTTCAATCATTGTTTTATAATTTGCTTTCTAAAAAGAAACGTCAAGCAGAAGAGGATCAACGCTTTTGAATTTATGTTATTAAAGTTAAAACGACAAAAATAGATGTTCAAGTTACTGAACAAGAAAAATTCGATTTAGATGAAATTATTTTCTGGCGCAAGCTACTGTTTATGTTTGAGCGAGATCTTTCAACATTTCTTGTTAACTCAATTCTGTTAAAACTCGCCAACTTTAATGTTGATTGGGTTAATTTAGAAAAATCCATTTAGGGTGTGTACAGTAGTTTTTTACTGTGTTAAGTTTTAATAAAAGTTTAAGTTTATAAGCTTTTGTTTTGTGATGTACCTCTTTATGATTCGCTTCATTTATAATACTTACACTTAAAGCTATGTTAGTGTCTATAGAGACCGGTCAATGCACCATATTAGTGTATAATTTATGCACCTTACAATCAGAAATATACTTACAACTCACTGTAAAAATTATAAATCGGTAACACTAATTAATGTTCAAGAAATAAATAATAATTACTTTTTAGGGTTCCGTACCCGAAGGGTTCCAAACGGGCCCCTATTACTCTCGCTACGCTGTCCGTCCGTCCGTCCGTCCGTCCGTCTGTCTGTCACAGGGCTGTATCTTTGTAACGGTAATAGATAACCAGTTGAAATTTTCACAGAATATGTGTTGCTATGAGGTATATTACGACAAATAATAAAAAATAAAAAAAGTCTAAAACCAAAGGGGGTCCCCATACAAGAAACCTCGAAATATATGCATTTTTTTCAACGTTTTTGTTCCTGTTCTATCTTCAAAACGGTAATACATACTAGCGTCAAACTTGGTCAGATTATAGTGCATACTATGTAGTTTTGCAACAAATACTAAAACCAGGACAATCATAGACATACCAGGCCCCTCAGAAAGTATTGCGAAAAAAAGTTTTTATATATGTGAGACTGGCCAGTTATAATGTTTTTCGAAAATATGATTATTTATAAGTAAAAATAAGTAAGTTCCAATTTCAAAATTTCCCTCCACATTTTTTGCGAGTTAATTCAAAGTATTGTGTCTCACTGAAATATGGATCTGCGCCGGGAACATTTTAGAGCTATGATTTTATACGATTTCAAGTGTCGCCTGAAACCGGATGAATCGTACGATAGACTTCAAATGGCATTCATGGATGAAGGCCCTTCCAAGGCAACCGTGTATCGTTGGTATAACGAATTCAAGCGCGGTCGACCTACTTTGGGGGATGACGAAAGAAGCGGTCGCCCTTTGACGGCTGTTACCGAAGAAAACGTGCTAGCAGTGAAAAATTTAATCCAAGACAATAGGCGAATTACATATCAGGAGATTCAACACATATTGAAGATTGGATCGGGAAGCGTTCACGAGATTCTACACAGCCATCTTCGCGTGAGGAGGATAGTATCACGCTGGGTGCCGCACAACCTCACCGATGCTCAGAAGCAGGCCCGGGTGGAATGGTGCCGTGATATGCTTAACAAATTTGAAGCAGGCTCGTCTCGGCGTGTTTACGACATCGTTACAGGTGATGAGTCCTGGATTTATCAATACGACCCAGAAACCAAGCGCCAGTCGACTGTTTGGGTGTTTCAAAATGAGCCAACGCCTACCAAAGTGAAGCGATCTAGAAGCGGGGGTAAGATTTTGATCGCTAGCTTTTTTAATTTGACTGGCCACTTGGTATCAATTCCCTTACGGGATCAAAGAAGCATTAATGCCAAATGGTATACTACCAAATGTTTGCCAGAAGTTTTCTCTGTTATAAGCAACAAGCGACCAAACACAGGGCTCCGCGGGCTACTGCTCCACCACGACAATGCACCTGCGCACACCGCACTCAAAACGAGGGACTTCCTGGACAGCACGCCAGTCAAACTCCTGGGTCACCCTCCTTACAGCCCTGATCTAGCACCGTGTGACTTCTTTTTATTCCCAAAAATAAAAAATCAGCTCAAAGGGATACAATTTTCGTCGCCGGAAGATGCGCTGGCTGCGTTCGAGCAGGCTGTAAACGAGGTGTCTGCGGCGGACTGGAAAAAGTGTTTTGAAAACTGGTTTAGGCGCATGAATCTTTGTATAGAGGCTGGTGGAAAGTACTTTGAAAAGATTTGATAAAAATATATGTACGTATAGAACAATTTTTTTTAGTTTCGCAAAACTTTCTGAGTGTCCCACGTATATGGCAGTACCTACGGAAGAAAGAGATGCAAAAATTCACATTACGCGTACGTTCGCTGATGTCTTTTGATAAACTCTCGTAAATTAAATCAGTTTCTATATGGTATTAGGTCGATGGGTTGTACGGAACCCTTACTGCGTGAGTCTGACTCACACATGGCCGGTTTTATATTTTAAAGTCTGCATTTAACTACTAGGTACTAGTTGGTATCCATTATTCATTTCTTCTTTAAACAAAAAAACTTTGACAAAGAACAAATTTTCCTACAATTGAAATTTCACGTTATCGCAAGTGAAAAACCGGCCGGCTGCTTATTTGTTTAAAAGGCTTTTAGGCCTGAAATGGTGCATGTAAATTACTTGAGAGTGCATACATGTGCCTATGTCAGCTAAGTCAACATCGTTTGAGAGTAAATGCTGCTATTAGGAAGGCGAAAAAGCAAGTTTCTTGCGATCGACGATAACGTGTGACGTAAAGCATTAGTCGACGTATTTACATCGATAAAAACATTGATAACTGTCACGTTACCCGGAAGATGCCCACGGATATCCGGCGATGCGTCACCGTCACTGCCCTTGGTAAATTTTGTTTGTGATCCTTCCCCTTGTTAACCGTATTACTCGTATGTTATGGCAACAAGAGCGTCTTCGCGACCCTCCGAACAGATCACTTGAAGGAGCTTAGCAATCGTATATACTCGAATAGGGACGATTTAGTTGTATTTTTATGATTTCTATGAAATCGATACTGAGGATCCCGTGTAAGTCTTTGAGATAACGGTCATTCAAACATGAAATTCTTTGAGCTTATTATTCTATTTCCTTACGATATTCCACTTCATATATTGTTGATGAAACTCTATTTTATTTAGGATACACATTTTTCAAAACTACATAGGTAATATAATACTCAATATAACTTTTTCGACGATCTATTTTGCAGATAAATACATAGTTTGTTTTTCGTGGAATGATAATGATTATAAATGTTGGTAGTTTAGCTTTAATACTGAAGCTTAATGTAGGTTACAGTGAATAATAAATAGTTTTAATTAAGCACCAAAGCTAATGATAGACGTCGATCAGTAATCAAATGCTATGAATGGCCTGAATAATAAAAACTTTTGACGAAACGAATATCTATATTTAATTTATTAATCGGTTTTTAGGTGTTAAGGTAAATAATAATGAGCGGCACATACTTATCACAAAATCAAATAGGTACGACGAAAAATAAAGATAATTGGTATGTGTTTTATAATAATAATTCAAGAGAAATAATCACTGCAGAAGTAACAATGTCCTTCTGAGGCTATTTTTTAAATTAAAATTAGGTTCATCATATGATAAGTAAGACGGTATAAAGAGACGGACAAATAACTCAATATAGAATTCATAATATAAAGAATCAAAGGCTTACATCTCAATAACATTGTGCTATAAATCTAAAAGAATAATATAATTTAATAAAATGTAGAAAGCCACTTAAGTACGAGAAACATTGCATTACAAGAACGAGAGCACAACGACAAGATACAATACAAACAGGAAAATACTTATGATATTATTCAGATATATTTCTCAGCGAAAGAAGGAAAAATACTTATGCTCTTAACCAGTACATTACGTAGACGTTGACGTAGTCTACTGTCAAGTTAACTTTATTACATAATTTCATAAATTTCCATTAAAAAATATCTGAAATGGTTTTACAAATAAACAGAAACTGTACACTTTACGAATTTACATCGGAAGCATTTGATAAGTTACCTATCTTAAAGAAACCCGATTTTATGAGTAAAGGGTTAAATATTTTCAAGCCACCAAAAGTTTCACAAGAATTCGAAAGAGATACTTTAATAAAACCGTCGAACACATTATTTGCACAACAGTAAAACGAAATCCGTATTTTATTCAAAACTTTTCACAAGTTGCCGACGAACTCAATAAAAATGCTAATTGCACTATCAACTCACCTGTGGTGGTACAGCAGCCAGTCAATAACTCTATCCATATAACACAATATAAATGTATAAAAGGAGTCATTTTGTCTCAGTCACATTAGATGATTGTCCTTTTTTATAGTCGCGTGGTTCACCTGTGTTGTTGAGGTCGAACGCGTGCGATAGGAAACAATTGGGCGGCTGTGGAGCGTCCCATCGCTGGGCGGGCTACGGAGGCACTGCCGCGGGGCCCCACTCCGCCGCGCTAACTACCCCCAGCCGGATAAACAAGGGCGAGAAAACCGGGAACAGGCAGACAAGCCGTCTCGCTAGCCTTTATCACCGCGACTGAGTAACAGCATAATAAAATAAGACAAAAGACGAATAACCAAAGAACAAGCCGAGCGCGGATTTCAGTCGGATGTGAATCATCAAATTAAATCGGTAACAGATAAACTTGGAGTTCTATCTACGGCTACAATTTTGTTATAAGAAAACAATGTCTGTTGTCAAAGTTCGGACGGTTCGCTGTTGAGGCAACTGGAGGAATCAAAACTATTAACAGGAAAATTAATGACGTGATGTTTTTGTTTAAGGGTTAGTATTTAACCTTTGAAAATTTTATAATAACTTATTTGAAGATGCAAGCTGCATTTATTTATAAAATTCTTGTCAATAATTTCTAATTACCTAATGTCGTCGATGCGAACAGGGTTAATTTAACATAACTTTACAAAAATTACGAATATGACATCTTTCACGTACATATTTTACATGCATTTTACAAAATATACACAAGATTTCTCAAACGACCCAGAACATATCCACCGCAAGATACAATAAACATACTCAAGTAATAATCACGCATTACTAAACATCTGATTCAGCAAATATCCCGTATAATATGACAATAACGGGTGTCTGAGGGCAGAATGTGCAGTGTTATTGCCATATCATGCTCTAGAGAGTGTCTCGACATCCCAGACACTCCAGCCACGAGGCCACTGCATCGCAATAATGTTGTTCTTAAGTGTAACTGGCCCTTTGTACTGCGCCCCGAGCTTGTCACAGAGTAGGAAAATATCGGGGTTATCAAGAGCCACCGAGCGTTCCACAATATTTTGCTATGGAAGATAAAGTTATCTCTGTTTTTGTAGCTGTAGATATCAGCAGTTTATATTCAACGTAAAATGTAAACATGAGGTTTTAGTTCATATGCTTTGAAAAGAAAGAGAACAATCTAACTTGCCATAAAATTAATTTAAAGAAAGATTTTTTTTAAACGTGATTCCAATCTTAGAATAACTGTCACTTACAACTGCAATATCGACGCGAAGTGAAGCAATTTAAAGTTGATCTTAAAAGGCTACTTTCGTACATTATTTGTGCGCCTGTGTGCATGTAGCCGAACATAACATTTTATGTCCCGATTACGGACACACATTCATTGCTTTTATGCTTCAACTTTGAGCGGAATTTTGAATGAAATTATCACTCCGAGTCTAATAACTCAAAGATTCCAACATATATTATCAATTGTACTGGAGCCTAATATTGACCCGAAACTATGCACCATTGCATTCACTTGAAAGTTTGTAGGTGTTGGCCAAATATGTTACATAAAATATTTTTTCTCCAATAGTTGGAACGTGAGCCAAGCTTCGAGCAAAAACTATAAATAGGCTAATTGCTTAATTAGAAACAAAGTTAAACACACAGAAAATCAACCTCTAACATTGGACTGCGGGAATGCAGATACTCTAAAGTTTGGTACGACTCGCGTTCATATAGGTCCAAATAGAGAACCCACAAGTTGACTGCTGGCTTGGTCGCAAAATACTATCCAAAACAAAAAGAGCATGCTCCATATTGACACGCTTTGACGTAGAGAAGTTGGAATAAAAACTAGTTTTCTGTTTCGTGCTGACCCTATATAGATAATAGGTAATAGCGTCGACTGATTTGAAATTGAGTAAAACTAACAAAAAGTTTTGCTAGTATACATTTGACATGAGTGATTTTTAATCTACTTCATATAGGAGAACTAGGAGAAGGTTCTCACAAGAACATTATATATGTATACATGTATTACGTATATTACTGGACAGTAAACTACATATTTTTATCAATACATAATGATACCTTAAGTCTATGTGTTAAGGTTCATTTTCATGTAATAGTAATGTAAGCAGAAATCCATAAGAAAGGGAGAGCCGAGAAGCGACTTGTGTGTCCTTGTCTAAAAAATTGCCAACGTAAAATACAAACTTCTATAGTAGTTTTTAAATCAAAATTACATTTTTGTTAAATTCGTTATTACCGCACTTCTATAACACGATAATGTGAAATACGTAATAGTGATGTAAGCCATTAATAAAAGTAGAACGTACTATTTTGTTACGTATTCTTATTGCATTTATAAAATGATATTAGTGTAAATTTTAAACTTTTAAATGTCAACACTGATTTGTCATATTGACAACAATATTATTGCGGTTTATATTTTGTATTTTTTTAAGTTTTTGATTTTTCAGTATACTTTATTATAAAATGGTGAATTTTTGTTGCGTACGAGGTTGTAAAAAATAATCACATATCCTGGCTGTGGCTTATCTTTTCACAGGTAAAGTTTTTTCATATGGTTTTCATATTTACAAAGCACTGACACACTAGGGTGACCATGCGCTGTATGCACGAATGTATTTGGTTTGTTTATTGATATCCAAAAGATGACTATGAAAGACGGATCGGAAAAAAATAATTCCCAGGAATCCCACAGTCGTCTATTGTCTTTAGCGTGTATTTTGAAAAAAAAAAACAACATTAATTGCCTTAATTGGGGGAGGCCTATGTCCAGTAGTGGACGTCTTTCGGCTGAAATTATTAATTCAAATCAAAGAAAAAGTAGATTGTTCCTATTTACGTTGAATTATGATAGAATTCTGAATATGCCCATGGTTGTACCACAGTCTTAGGAACTCTAAAGCGCAAACCACACAGAGCCGGTGCGGGTCGAGCCCGCATTGGTTGGAGGCTTGGAGCATGACGAATACAATATCTTCTTCGACATCGAAGATGGCGGACGCGACTATTTAAATAAAATGAATACAGATATTGTTCTCGAGGTTCTCGGGGGTCCTGATTACGAATATAAGATTTATTTCGAGATCCAAGATGGCGGACGTGACTTTTTAAATAAAATCAATATGGGTGTCGTTTTCGAGGTTTCCCGGATGCTAATTACGAATATAACATCAATTTTGAGATCCAAGATGGCGGACGTGACTTTTTAAATAAAATCGATATGGGTGTCGTTTTCGAGGTTTCCCGAGATGCTAATTAAATAATGGGACCAACCCCGAAAACGTGAAAAAACAACTATTCCTTACATGTTTACGATTAATGTGAACACAAATGCAGGGAACAGTTAATTACTGATGAGTTCAATGACCCCTTAAGAGGTTTTGAGTTATTTTAATAATATACGTTGTATAATATCTTTGCACACGTAGAATTAGCAAAGTTGGCACTGGTGTCGATTCTCTTGTTCATGAACGAAACTTATTTTAAACTATCGCTCTCTTTTACTGATAGGAGATAACAGAAAGGGATGGCAACAATTTAAGCACCGTCAAATTAGTCGGAATTTAAATTTCCATACAAGTTTAGTCGTGATTTCGGAACGTGCCCACTAAAATACAATGAAATGTAACACGTAAACTAATTTGACAGTTCTAAAATTGTTGCCATCTCTTTCTTATATCTACTATTAATAAAAGAGAGCGATAGTTGAGTTGTTGAAGTAGCGTGAACAAGAGAATTGACACCAATGACCCATGAAAGTAAAATTAATAAAACATCGACTTTGCCTACCGTAAACCAGCAGGCCGTGTTGACAATGTCCATACCTACTTCCTACTAATATTATAAATGCGAAAGTATGGATGTTAGTTTGTTCTTCCATAACACTGAAACGGCTGAACGGACTTGATATACTGATTCTACTCGGGGTAAGAAAAATATATAAATAAAGTGAAAGCATTTAATCTACTTCATTATGAGTACAATGACCCCTCTTAGTTTTCGAAACGATAACATTAAGTTTGAGAAAATCCACGAATAAATATTATTTGGACACCCTAGTAGAAAGAAATGCAATAGTTTTATGGACCTCTCGCTGGGCTTGTTTTAAGTCACATAGTGCGTTATCCTACTATATAGATTCATGGGTTCTCAATTCCTCTGTATGTAATTTTTTTATGTATGTTTGTATATACAAATTGCTGCACTTATGTAGCAATATAGATGTATATTTGTTTGGAAAAGTTTTCTCCCGAGATAGTATGTATTGTATTTATTTATTGATAACAATTGTTGCAAGTCAGTTTTCATAAGTATTTAATTATTTTTGGCTATACATTCATCATCATTATTATCATTTCAGCCGAAAGACGTCCACTACTAGACATATGCCTCCCCTTGGCTATACATTAGCGAAATAATCTTAATATATATTATAAAATAATCAACTATTATAAAATTGTAAATGTCTGTTTGTTTGTTTGTTCGAGCATCACGATAAAACTACTAGACCGATTTTGATGAAACTTTTTTTGTTTGAAAGCTGATTATCATATTTAAAAACTGGTATGGGTTTTGAGAAAGAAAGAAAAAAAAATACAATTTGTGGGGTGCGTCCTCACCCGACAGATACAGCTGCTATGCATTTGCACGAGCGGATAGTAATGTACGATAGATGGATGAGTGAGTGAGTGAGTGAGAATAAGTGAGTGTGTGAGTGAGTGACTGAGTGGATGGGTGAGTGAGTGAGTGGGTGGGTGAGTGCGTGGGTGAGTGCGTCGGTGAGTGGGTGAGTGAGTGGCTGAGTGAGTGTGTGAGTGAATAATGACTGGGTGAGTGAGTTAGTGAGTGAGTGTGCGTGAGTGAGTGAGTGAGTGGGTGAGTGCGTGAGTGAGTGGCGTGGAGTGGAGTGGGACTGGGAGTGGAGTGGAGGGGACTGGATCGGACTGGATCGGACTGGATTGGACTGGATCGGACTGGATCGGACTGGATCGGACTGGATCGGACTAGATCGGACTGGATCAGACTGGATCGGACTGAATCGGATTGGACTGGACAGGACAGGACTTTGCCCGTGGCTTCGCTCCGTGGTTCTTCAATTTATCCTACAGGAATCGTTTTCTTTTTTCATAAAATGCATACCTGTTTACAAGTCTAAACACAAAAAAAAAACAAAATAGGTCCCGTGAGTGATGCTCGAATAAATTAACAAACAGACATTACAGTTTTGTAATAGTTACAGGAAAACACCTAATTATTATTTGACGACCTCTGTGGTCTAGTGGTTCGAGTGTCGGACTGCTGATAACGAGGTCGTGGGTTCGATTCCCACAGGACCCAAATATTTGTGTGATGAACATAAGTGTTTGTGTTGGTCTGGGTGTTGCTTATGTATTATAAGTATGTATTTACAAAAAAATAAAGTATATAAGTATTATATCCATTGTCTAGTACCCATAGCACAAGCTCTGCTTAGTTTGGGACTAGATGGTGCTGTGTAAAAATGTCCGAAAGATATTTATGTATTAACAGGATCCGTCACGGGGGGATAACAGAAACTAACGCGAGCGGAGCCGCTGGTACAAGCTAGTATTTTATATAATAGTAAATAAATAAAATTTCATTTCATTTTTCATTTTAAATTAACATTTCATTAAAGGTAAAGATTTTATGAAGACCTAATGAAGTCGATAATTTTTTGGTATTTTTTCATTTATTAATCGCACTTAGGTTTAAGTGATATATGCTCAATAACAACATTTTCTAAACCTTAATCACACTTGTCACCCGGTACATCCATCCGCTGACTAACGTTGCTCTGACAGCCGTCCAGCTTCTTCTAGTTGGCGCAATTAATCCCGACTTTTCCTAGGATTCACCACCCAGCATTGCCAGCATAAAATAAATAGTTAATTGAATGACACATGCCAAAGGCACGTAATTCGGTAACTAGCAGCGTTACCAGATCGCAGGCTTATTTGTACTCTTAGGCCCGGACTCAACCAAAGCGGAGGCGAGACGAGAGGAGAGAAGATGTGTTGTAAACAACCAATAGAATTTCGTTATTTATACATCTCGTCTCCGTGTAGCTGCAGTGGATACAGTTGAGTAGAGAGGAGATGTCTCATTATTGTATGTTATGATCAAAACATAGATGTGAGCTGTGGCTCGCAAGCAGGGCGGCGCGGCGCGGCGGCGTCGAGAGATATCCCCCCGCATCACAAAACGCGCCTGACACGGCCGAAAAAAATAAGAAATAATTTGCGGCTAGCCAATACACATCTCTGCTTCGGTCTAGCCAGTACGCATCTCCGCACAGATTTGGTGGATGCACCCTAGCTGCTAATCATCTCTTCTCCTCTCCGCTTCGCACATCTCCGCCTCGGTGAAGGCCGGGCCTTACGCATGGCACATGCAATTTTTGTATAATATTAAGAAAAAAAATGCAATATTTTAAAGTCGCAGACCAGTAAGCCACAAGACGCCGCATAAAACAGTTTTGCATGAGAACACAGTCATAAAATGTTGGCGGGGACCGGGGAGCGGACGGCTTATGATTGGTCGGCTCAAAAGTGCGGTGGTATGATATGTGCCGCTCGCTGACGGAGTGACATAACGTCTCGATTGGTGGCGGGGCGTATGATATGCAGTGGTACTGCATATGCTTGGTGACCTGGGGTTTCCGGCTAATAGGCGTCAAGAGGTGTTTAAAGTATACATAAGGTACCAGAATACCAATGCAAGTGCAAAAACATTTGGATACTATAGAACGTTCTTGGCAAAGTTCAGTCATACAAAAGATATATGATATATTTGATCCGTTTTAGTCAAAGAGATTAAATATTATCATAAGTATTTTAATGTCTTTGATTTTAGTAAACATTATTAATCTCTGATTTCTCGGAGATTTGCTATACCTACTTATTCTAAACGTAGTCGCTCATTATCAGTGTTTTCTAAATAATAACAGTTTTAATTGATTGTAGTATGTTTATTCAAACCACATACCCATATAAAAATATTTGCTATAAGATTGTGTTAACATTACATTGTTGCTTGTTATTTGTGGAAGAAAATAAAAAATCTTATTATTTAAACTTATTATACGACTATGAAAATTTTGACCAATTAAGGTGTATAGTAAATTACAGATTTCGGTGGGTATTCCAGACCAGTCAGTTGTCATACTTTTTTTACGAATGTGCTTATTTAATTACACTAAATTCAGACATGTTTATTAGGATGTAGGAAAGGAAACTCCTGATTATACCGACCTAACACTTATCATACTTTCCTTATTTCCTGATTTTCTTTCCGAAATCATAATTAGGATTTCTGAATTCAGAGTAATGTAATAACAACCGCTTTGGTTATAAATAAACCAACCAGTTGATAAACTAAACTAATGTTAGCTAAGTACCTAACTCCACCTCCTGCCACCATCGAGGCCGCCATGATATTACACAGAAAATAAAATATTTCCTTTCATAATACTTCGAAATAATAGAGTGGATACGCTTGGGAATATTTGAAATAAGTTATTCCCCATTCCTATAACTTATCGACAGATCTAACTGTAGGTATTGGTAAAATTGAAGGCTCCCGTATGTAGGAATAAATTTTAAGATTTGTATTGTTCTAATTAATTGTCTCTGATGAACGCATCATTTTGTCTGAACGCAGCGGAAAAAGGAATGGGAGAGTATGTGTGTGAGAGAGACGGAGGAGAAATGGCGGAAGATGGGAAGTAAGAGGTTGTGTCGTGCGGTGTATTTCTTAGTTTTGAAAAATAAAAGCAGTTTCAAATCAAATCAAAGTTTTATTTCGGTCACTCATCCTACATGTATGTATCTGTAACAGTAATGTTGCTGATTCTGAATAGCTAGCTGTTGTAAAGTCTGTTTTTTCTTTCTTGTCTTATTTAGTAAACAATCTTGGCATGTCTCTATATTCAAATAACTACTTATAAAGTATAATTACTAGTTCTGTACATGTAATTAGGTCAAAAATTGTATTTAGTGTGTGAAATTGTTAACATGATGTCTTTTCATAATTATTATTGACGAAATCCATTAAAAAGACATGCCAAGATTGTTTACTAAATAAGACAAGTAAGAAAAAAACAGAGTGTACTAGAAGTGATAGCCTAGCGGTTTAACGTTTGCCTTCCATACAAGAGAGTCCGAGTTCGAATCCGACCCGCACCTCTGACTTTTCGAATTCATGTGCGAATCAGAATTTGATTATCACTTGCTTTAACGGTGAGGAAACATCGTGAGGAAACCTGCACACCTGAGAGTGCTCCATACTGTTCTCGATGGTGTGTGTAGTCCACCAAACTGGACTAGGCTAGCGTGGTGGACTAAAGCCTTAACCTTCTCATTCTGAGAAGAGGCCCGTGCCCACAGCAGTGAGACAATAATGGGCTGAATTATATAACTAAATAATGTACAGTGCACTCTTTTTTAAAGTATATAAGTATTATATCCATTGTCTAGTATCCATAGTACAAGCTCTGCTTAGTTGAAAATGTCCCAAATATTTATTTATTTTCCTTTAGTAGCGTACACCACAGAGTACATGCGTACACATCAAAAAGTGTACAGTTTAGCTCTACTAAATACTAGGTTCCGTGTGGTGCCGGACATAAAGAATTGCACCACCCTTATCTCTTCTCATGGGTGTCGTAAAAGGCGACTAAGGGATTCACCAGAGGATGGGCAGCAGGGGTGCTGGCCAGAAAACCTCCACGTGTAAACACGTCAGACGACGGCTGCTTGTCTCTGTGGACACGTCTAGAGGGAACGGCAGTTGTTAGGCCGGTGCATCCTGGGTACGGGCAATAGAATCCTTTCGAGGGATTAACCTTCGGGGGATCTTATTGCCTGTGGCGAATATTCTGGTACGGGAGGGGCCCCATGTGGGCCAACGGACAGTTACTCCACGTGACCCTCTGATGCCAGCAGAGGGCACAGTGGAGGAGTAGGGGCGGGCCCGGTGTGCACTCACCCTGCCACTGGGCAAGCAGCGGGGGGACTGTCCTTCCCTGCCCCCGTCGATCTCGTAACCCCAAGAGTGCCCGCTGAGTAGTGTTCTCGCGCCTCTTGGGACCGAGGGTCTTGGCTTCACTGCCCGGACCGCGAGGAAGAAAACCTCTATAAAAAATTACGAGAGGATGGGGCCTGCGAGCAGCAGACTCGGGGTAGTCTGCTGCCCGACCAGCAGCTGGCGCAGCTGGTGTTGTTGGCGCAGCTGGCGTAGCTGGTAAAGGCCCTTGAGGTGAGGTGGCGTGCAGTGTTCTGTGTGCGCCGCCTAGGAGGGTTTGGCCAACGTTAGGCCGCACGGGGAGAAGGGGCTCGCCTGCTTGTGGCGGGCCGGGACCTGTCGGGGGTGGTAGTGTGAATACTCACGGGTTCCCACGCCCCCGGCTAAGGTAGTTGAAGGAACACCGTGGTGGTTTTAGTCGGTAAGAGTCCGACACTGGCTCCGCCTACCCCAGGCGGAGTGCGTCCATGAGGATTTCCCCAAGGCAAAAAAAATAAATGAAAAAAATATTAACTTGAGTTATCGAGTTATCATACAAAAATATTTCATTGTTGTATATATTATCCAAAACCATTACATAAGTTATTTACAGCTTCTCCCCCAAATCCTGTTATTTTATTACAAAACTACCTAATACCCTGAAAGTTTAATTATATTAAAGTTAATTTTGCTCGACCACAACACATACTTCAGTTTAAACGCAATTAGCCCTATCAGGAGCTTTTGTTGCTTACTTTATCATCCTGTTTACGAAGTGCCAACTAACGCAGGCATTGAACAGATAAATTGAAAACAGGATGGATAGATCTATTATAAACTAACGTGGGGACGGAGGGCGAAAGTGCCTGATTTCATAATATATTCATAAGACAACATTTTACCATCACGGCTGTCAGTGACGTTTTTACGAAAAAAGGACAATAAGCAGGGCTGCCTGAAAGAGGCATGGATTTATTGTGTAGATAATAAAATTATCCATGTTATTTTTCTAGCAAATAAGGATTAAAAATAAAGCTCAACGCTAAAATAAAAAAAAATCCTTACTTTTCGGTGGATTTTTTCAAGCTTCAATCTCTGCATGATTTTGAGTACGTGACTGCTTCGGGCTATGCTTACCTCGTAAAACTTATAGCGTGTAGGATACTTACATTATGCAACTACGCTGAGCAAGAGGGGGCGAGAAGTTTCAAGAAAAATGTATGGGGTTATATTTTCATAGCATTAGATGCATCGATGTCGTTTAAGGCTTTGGCTAATATATTAACAGCTGTAAAAACTTAATACACAACTACGTCCATTTTCATGGTTATTTTGAGCTAAGAACAAATTATTTTAAAGATCGAAATGAAAAAATTACTGTGCTACGGCTACGGGTAATTGGCATGCTAACAATAATAAATCCTAATTCCTGACGAACATACAGGGTGGAAAAAACTAACGGGACATGGAGGAAAATTACATTATATATTGAAGATTGCAAATTTTGTCGCAGGAAACATACTTTTGTTTAAAAAATAAGAATAACTGCATTCACAGATTTCTGAAAACTTTCTTGCCTGGACCGGGAATAGAACTAAAACCAATATGAAGAGTACCATTCTGTATTTTATGGCTTACATTGAGAGCAAATAATAAGGATCAAATCTGCCCCATAAACATAGTGTCATTAAATTAAAGGAAATCCATGAAATATGAACAAACAACAAATAAAATAAGGTATTTTTGAGTAAAATTTTTACTTCCTTGAGAGGTACCTATCATTTTATTGAAATGTAACTAAACTATGTTAGATTTCATGGTATTTCTTCAATCTAGGACACAATGTTTGTTAGAGTAATTTGATCGTTATTGTAGACTATCGATTAGTGGCTTTAAAAATACAGACTGAACTTTTTTGCATTATAGAAGGTTCGAATCCCGGCTAAGACAAGCGAGTTTAAAAAAAAATCAATGTAATTATACCTTTTTTTGAATATTAAGGAATATTTCCTTTGAATAGAATTTGCTATTTTCAATATTTAATATACTTTTCCTTTATATCCCAATCATTTTTCCACTCTGTACAACTATAACAACGTCCTTAAGATATCGTCAGCAATCCTCATTTATTAGTGACTTAACAACTTTAACGTTAAAAGTTTACTGTAATACTTTGTCACCATTAAAAAGTCTTCGCAACGTTACTATTTTTCAGCAATTGCCTACAAAACTTTGCAAGTCAGACTATCTTATAGCCTGTACGGGAACGAATGACGGATTGTCCTCGAAATTGGCACGGTTCGGTGGCCTTGGGGGTTCGATTTTCTATAAATAGGCTGAAAGAAGAGAATTTATGAGTGAGTCTAGTGATTCTTTTCAGTGTATGCTTTGATCATGTAATGTGCGGAGGTTAGCCAGCGCGTCGCCGTCGCGTCGCGTCGCCTCGACCCGCAGTTTATCGACCCCAAAATATAGGATAACGACGTTTGTTACGACCACTCCGAGTCAGCTCTTTAACGTTGTTTTGTACTGCAATGGATGCGTTTAAAATAATTGCTCGTTCGTTTGTTACTTAACAATGTTACTTGATCGTTACTGCATACTGCGGCAGTTCTCGCTCACCACTTACATGCACTCATGCGCTAGGAGCACTGCATTTATACATTTCATAACACATGACTGCACTAAGCTGCACTATGAATGTGACGCTTAATCCGAGGGCAATTGCGTTGTAGTTTTATTGTATCCATCAAGCTGCCACATCGCTTTCCTGTACCATCTTTATAGCTTTGCTTATGAGCTGTGCCTATATGAATCATTGCTCTAGAGATTTTTGACGCAATGTAATCAGTTGCTTATATCTTTATCATTCTGAGTAAAGGCCCGTGCCCAGTGGTGGGACAGTAATGGGCTGATTACGTCTACAGGTGCCGCGGAACTTTGTATAGAGCTACTTTTATGCGGGCTTATTTGGCTAAACTCTGCTGTTCAAGTTCCTAAGCATTTACTTATTTATCATAATCACCATGCATAAACATAACATAACCAGCCCATTACTGTCCCACTGCTGGGTACGGGCCTCTTCTCAGTACGAGAAGGCTAAGGCCTTATAATCATCATAATTATCTGAATTTCACATACAAGATGTTGATCTGTATCCGTGCCATACTTCGAGCAAATGATAAATAATATGCTTAGTCATCTAAAAATACTTAAACAATTCTACGATTATTTTAATACCTACCCAAATTTACACTTAGAAACATAAGAATAAGAATACTTTACTGTCTTAAAAGGTTACAAATAATTGGGTTGAGGTCCTAAACCTCACACTATGATTCCCTGTGTCGTGAGATCTAGGCTCTTTCATTCCGTTTACAAATTTATCAGCAATGTTTCCATGTTAAAGAGATAATCATTTGCAATCATGTAATAAGATAATGTTGGTTTCAGAATAAATCCCGAACGACTCTGAAAATAAGTCATCGGCGGCATTGTCAAAGGGTGGAAATTCCTGTAATTTTTTTTGGTGGCTTGTTGAATTTGTTTGTTTACAAATAGGTACTTAAATACATAAATAAATTAGTTATTGTTTTTTTTATTGATTCGTGTTCACTATCAGTGGAATAGTCACCTCCTTAAATATGACACGAATACATATCAACATGTAGAGTTACCGTAAAAAATTATCTTTTGACTCTTTTCTTATGTGAGAAACTCTCATGGACGCTGCGTCCAGGACGGACTCCATCTGGGAAAGGCGAAGCCAGTACCGGACTCTTACCGACTAAAACCAAAACCGAGGAGATTTTCTGGTTCAGCACCCCAACAATAACTATCTCTAAAGTAACATAAGTAAAATAACGTACAATCCGGCCTTTAGACCGTTAACTTTCACGATTCACTTTAAATAAAGTACAAATAAACTCTAAAAGAAATATGGAGTAAGAAGACTGTATTTTCACAGGTTCACCCTTTGATCACACGATCGAGCCAGCTTCAAGGGAAAACACGATTCATTGTCAAGGGATTTGCAATGCGGCGCAAAGTATAACCAAATCATAGCAGTTCAAACCCACTTCCATGCGGAATAAAATGCACTTTTATAGGATAACAAACAAATATTTCGTATTTCTAGTAAATCGCACCTGCTCATGCTTTTAAGTGAAAAGGACGAATGATTTGTTATTCACATCACAAAGTCTTTGTACCATTAGAGTTATTACAGAATATTGACGTGTTTTCGCAAATTACCAGTGGACGAAAATTAGACTGAAAAGGACGCACAGATTTGTTTATGTGCTACAAAAAAAAATCGAGTCGGACCATTTATATAACGCATTAGGACTGTTAATGGACGAAAAATATTTTTTTCGGGTTGGCTCGAATTTTGTGAAGGTGGTAATCTCGTTATCATGACCGCAATTTAGAGAAACTTTCGATAAAATTTAAAAAGTAAGATTGATACCTGTTGATTTTAAGCTAATAATAATTTAGAACGCAAAAGTTAATTTTCATATTTCTCTCTCTCATAGCTCACAACTCACAACGGATTCCCGTCACGTCCACTCCATTAGCTGATTTACCAAGGGAAGTGGTAACAAAATGTGTTTATACGAAAATTAATACTTTTAACTCTGATTTGTTTTACATAAAGAAAACTACTTTTAAGTTTATGAACGTTGAATTTTCTAGTGTGTCTGAACTAAAATGACATAAAAAGTCTGAGTAGAAATAAAAAGAAAATTGTCTGAATAATACCTACTACATGAATAACTTATGTCAGTTACCATAGCTATCACTTTCTTCTTTCCAGGTATGATTATTTCTTAGAAATGTACGGCACTAAAGACAGTTTAGAGTTTAGAGTTGTCGGTCCCGGTTTCGTCATACGAATATCTATGGCAGTCGTTACGGGTAGTCAGAAGCCTGAAAGTCTGACAACTGGTCTAACCTCCGAATGTCAGTATTACCCAGTAACTGGGTTGCGGGGGTCTGATGGCAGTCGCTCCGTGTAAAATACTGATGTTCAGCCGCATCTGGCTAGACTGGAAGCCGACCCCAATATAATTGGGAAAAGGCTCGGAGGATGACTAAAGACAGTTTCGACAGAACAAAATAATCATTTATTATTAAGTGAAATATTACAATGATTCAAAATTTTCAGTCCCATTTAGGTAAAGCCCTTGTCAAATGTGAACCACAAAATTGCCATCGGTAAAATATTGTATCAATTCAGAAACAACGAATACATAGTTATTTTTAACGCATTTACGTATTTTTTTATTTATTTTTTTCAAGAAAACATGCTTTTACATTATAAATGTGACACTGGATCCCACACTAGGATACCCTGTGTTGCAGGATCCAGTCTCTTTCGACACGTCGGAAATGACATTAATTTTACCACAATTAATTGCGTATTTTAATACAATAATAATAAATAACTGTATGTGTGTGGGGTGTGTGTGTAGTGAGAGTGTGTGGTGTGTGTGTGTGTGGGGTGGGGGTGAGTATGGAGTATGTATGTGGGTGGTGGGGATAATGAGCGCGCGTGTATGTCCGTGTTAGTGTTGAAAAACAGCATGGATGAATATTAAGTTTATTTGTCTATGGAAATAGTGATAAAGTCTTCCGTTTTCATATAGCTAAGACCTTGCAGCCAATTCGTCGCTTGTTTTTTACAAGAAAACTTGGTCAAGGGTAGGATATTCAACCTTTTGTTAACTTTATCGTACAAGTATGGCCCTATGCAATAAAACCCTCTATTGCTGAATTTAAGATTGCAGAAAGCGCTCATAAAGAGAAGAGGCCCGTGCCCGGCAGTGGGACAGTAATGGGCTGGTTATGTTATGTTAATCTGATTTTAATTATTGTTGTTATAATTTTTTTGCGTGCTTCTTATGGCAAAATATGTGGAAACTAACTGTGACTCTTTATCTGTCTGGACCCGTATTTTTTGCGAAATAAATTATTCTTATTTACCAATAATTATGTTTTAGCAATTAAGCTTTACATTGTGCCAGTGTAAATAATTATGCAGTTATTATTCGAAAATCAATAACAATCCGTACCAAATAACTTACTTCCCCGATTCTACTGCACATTTTTCAATTAACACAAAAATTCACGAGGTTTTATAGGTATAGGCAAATAAAATATTACTTCATCAGGCTTTTCGTACTGACAGAGGAGAGTAGGCAAAGGATTTTTTTGAAAATATTCTGGTCACGTGACGCCGGGTCCGTTTGTAGTTAATTCACTGCGACCCGCTCGTGTATGTAATCGAACTGGGGACTTTACGAGTGTACGGCTCGGCTTGGACGTGTCCGTACCCATTTATTATGACGTCCTATAAGCAAACTTAGTTATTTAGAACTTTGTTAATCTCCAGGTCCTATATTTTTTCCTTATCGTTATTATTCTTCTCCGGCGCTTATTGGTTATTTGTTTTGCGGCTGCTAATTTGTTCTTGTGGTTGTGTTGAATGATATTGTCCGTACTTATTCAGAGACGATTGAAGAGGAAATTTAATAAATATAAAGGAAATTTTAAGAGTAAACATCTCAATAAAAATAATAATGCGTGCACCTTGGAAGTTGCAAGCCGCGTCTCAATTACATTAATTGTGAGAAATACATTGCGAGGATAACGTCTACGAAGGGTAAAGCTGAGGTTTACTGTCGTAAGTTATAGTAAAGCAGTGCACCCTAGGATCCAGTGGCGTGCATTGGTTTTTGGCCTAGGTAGGCAGTCACTAAGCAGACGGAGCAAGTTACTGTAGTGTAAAATTATTAAAAAATCTGATACTTACCTACACACATTTCATACAAAACGTTTGGTCAGAGTGTCGCCTTAGGGACTCTTTCTCCGTCTACGTACAAAACAGTTGTATTAACGTGTTATGTAATAGTCATAACATTTTACCTTTTCTTGAGTCAAATACAGATTTTGATGTGTTTGTCTACTGAAATGCACTTTTTTGTTTTGTCAACAAACGAAAACTGATTGAATGGGTTTCTCGTAATTTCTCTAAGCATAGTCTTCCCCACAAACCGAGCACTCTAATTTATCCATGTTTACATCAATATTTTTACAAAAAACTTCACAATTCACAATAAAACGAACTAATTATTACACGATTTATGCAATTCGTCGCGCATATGTCAAGTTCTGTCAAGTGTCAACAGCCAATTAGAGTTGGGCCATAGTAAATCTATGAGTTGGGCGTTATTTAACGTCGGTTTGAGAAAATATTTACGAGGGAGACAATCGAATACGTAGTACGTTGGCATAGTAATGTAACGATTATTTTACGTACAAAGTTACACAATAGATTTTCGGAGCACGAAAACAATAGATTTTCTACAATTATTATACAGCATTCGTTATTACATTAGTTAAATAACGTTATAAATCTATTTATCGTTATTTTGTTATGAGCGTATATTGAGCTTCATTATTTTACGATGAATGTGTAGCAATGTACAAACAATCATCAAAATAATAATAAATATTGTAATCTTTTTATTCGACCCTTCGAATACCATTTACAAATTATAAATGTGAACACTTAAATGCAGTAATTTCAATAAAACAATAATTATCTTTATTTCGCCGCTATTTTTCAAATGTTGGGTTTAGTTTTATTATAACGATCACTTTGTATGGAAATATCTAGTTACAAAATAATAGGATTCAAAACTACTAACGCATAACAGTTACGTGTAAAAAACGTTACGGACAACCCACGACTATTGCCACTAGGGCTACGTTCAGTTATGTCACCTGCGACGTTTTCAGAAGCAGGTGACGCTTGATAAGACGTCTAAATTGCGAAATGTTAAATGTTAGTTATTTACGCATAGCCATATCGTGATTCATTTTTTTGTCGTATGACTTCGGGTATTAGCCTAAAGTAGTGTGTGTGTATAATAGTGTATATGGTTACCAAAAAGGTTTGATTGTGTGTGTGAACGTGACAGGCAATCGTGCGAACGCACATTGCACATTGAGGTACGTTTTGCATTGAATTCATACATTATTATTGAGTACATATGTTAGTTGTTTTTTTTTAATACGCTGATTAATTGATTTAGTAATAGTTAATATTAAATTCTAACGAGGTAGGCATTGCTTATTTGCCTATATGGAATGCACGCCACTGCTAGGATCCCAGCACTCCCCATGGTAGCACCATGACCCTAATGACGGTATCAGTTCCGAGAGTAATAGGAAGGGACAGGGCCCTCAATATTATTGTCTTACTCCTGAAATACTGAGATAATTTTACTGCCACATATATCTATTCCACTATTTTTGGATAAGCCATAGATTTCAGAAATGAAAAATCTATATTAGTTCCGTATACTTGTTAGGTATCATTGTAAGGTTGTATAGAGAAAATTGTGTTAATTTTACATTGACTTTCCAAGAATAAGTCATAAAAGGAATTCCAAATTCATACACAACGTTCGAATGTAAATTCCTAATTTTAAATGGCATAAATAGGAGCATACAGAGTTAGACGTGTTTTGATGTAGGCGGACGAGCTTAATAAAATGTAATGTGTCGACTACGCTGAACTTTCTCCTAGGTATCTCGCGGAAAGTTCCGTTCTATATGAAAGTTGGTAAATCAGCAAGAAAATGCAGATTGAAGGAAAGCTATTTCCAACAAAACGCTCCACATCGGCTCAGAAATTGGTTCCTCTTGCCGCTCCGCTGCCCGAAGAAACTTGCTACGCTAAAACCCTATTTTTATTATTTCGTTCTGCCTACATCTTGTTTTATTATCGATGTTTGGTTTTAATCTCCATTGCAATTCCGATGGAATGTAAATAATATTTTATACGTAGTATTGTTGGTATTTTATTTCAGAGGAAAATATGATTCTTTGTTTTATGATAGCGCAGCATTGATGTGTTTAAAACTATCTAACGCTCGACTGAATCGTTGGTAACTGCGTCGCTGCATGAATAATTTTTACCATTCAGGGATTTGAAAATGTGAAACGAATTTTATGAAAATGGAAGCCGGAAAGAAGCACAAAGAGACTTAAGCTAACCCGTCACATTGGGTTAAATATGTATGTATGCCATATATGGCATTGTCAGCCTCATTTGAGCTCAAATATGAAATTTTAATCACTGTATGAGTGAAAATAAATTCCATTACCGGTTCAATATTCCTAAACCTAACCATAAATTGATAATGGCCGCGTTTCAAAAGGTTTTTGTCCTTAGATCCGGTGACGTACTTTATTTTAATCGAAAGTCTATTATGTCAATATGAAATTGTTACCTAGTCAGTATATAGGTACCACCTACAGCTGTACGTTATATGCAACATTTATCAGCGTACATTTAATTTTACACTAGTGTTTTATAAAGCTACTAGCTTGTACCGGCGGCTCCGCTCGCGTTAAAATCTGTTAACCCACGTGACGGATCCTGTTAATTCAGTCCAGTCCAGTCCAGTTCCATCCATCTATCCTTTTATTCAGATCGTCCAGTCCAGTCCAGTCCAGTCCAGTCGAGTCCTGTCGAGTCCTGTCGAGTCCAGTCCAGTAGAGTCCAGTCCAGTCCAGTCCAGTCTCAGCCCCAGTCCCACTCCTACTTCCACTCAAACTCCCACTACCACTCCCACTCTCACTCTCACTCCCACTCCCACTCCACTCCACTACACTGCACAAAAAACCGGTCGACTGCGAGTAAAGCTTGCTAAGGGTTCCTTACCACCCATCGACCAGATAACCCATAGAAACTGATTTAATTTATGGGAGTTCACCAAAGATGCACCATTTCACATTGATGTCTTTTAAATTTGCATCTCTTTCTTACACAGGTGGCGGGTGCTACTACACATGTCCGTGTTTACCTTATTTTTATTGTATTATTTATTTATTGTGAAACCGGCAATGGCTACATGGAGGGAAAGTACTTTATTAATATTGAAAATTAGTTTTACTAGAATGAGACTTCATTAGGGTTCCGAAGTCCTACAAGGAACCCTTATAGTTTCGTCATGTCCGTCCGTCTGTCCGTCTGTCCGTCTGTCCTAATCCTTTACAGCTTAATAACTTCTACAGTTATAAACATAAGTAAATGAAATTTTGTTAAAAAATAGTCTACATATAGATCTCAATTTTAAAAGAATAAAAGATTCGTTTTTGCGTATTTTAGGGGTGGCGTCCATACATGTGAAATGGAGAAAAAAAATTTTTTTTCGCTGCACCCTCTTGTGTGGGATATCATTGAATAGGTCTACTAAAATGAAGGTAATGTTTGATACACCACTTTTTTATCAGGTGTACCATCTGCGAAATATAGCCCGCCAAAGTGGCTTGCAATGTGTCCCCCCCCCCTGCCATTTCTAAACTATGCAATGTAGAAACTTATAATCTTCCACATTGATAGACCTTTGTAAAAACTCTCTTTTAAAATTATTTCGAGTATAATGTGATTATAATTTTTTGAGTTATAGAGAGAAAACTGAAAAATACTTAAAACGTCCTAGTTCAAAGGTCATTGACCTTAGAGAAAAATTATCTTAGCAAATAATGCTCCTTTAGCTACTTTCTATTTGAAAAAATCACAAAAAGTAACTTTGAAATGACAAACGTCTTAAATTTGGCTTCTTGAATTTATCGCTAGATGGCGCTACTAACAACACGCTCTGAGTCGCGAATGCTGCCGATTATTGCAAAAACTAAAATAGCCATGATTAATATTCGATTTGATTCGTTTGTAATTACACCTACTTAAGGAACCCTATAATACTGAGCATGGCCCGACATGCTCTTGGCCGGTTTTTTTTTTTTTTCATTCGACGCGACGGTTCGAGTGTTGGACTGCTGATCACGAGGTCGTGAGTTCAATTCCCACAGGACACAAATATTTTTTGTTTGTGTTGGTCTGGTTGTTTCTTATGTATTATAAGTATGTATTTACAAAAAAAAAAAGTATGTAAGTATTATATCCATTGTCTAGTACCCATAGTACAAGCTCTGCTTAGTTTGGGACTAGATGGTGATGTGTAAAATGTCCCAAAAATATTTATTTTATATATTTATTTATTTTAATTTTTTTAAATATCTTGTTTGATCCGGGAATCAAAGTAACACAATCGCGAAGAATGTATTTTATGGCTTCTGTTGATAGATCTCGGTATAGGGCCAACATCATCATCATCCTCCTCGCCTTTTTCCCAACTATGTTGGGTCGGCTAACAGTAAAAAAAAAAAAAAAACTACATGGAGCGACTGCTCTGCCCCCACAACCGAGTTATAATACCCATAATAATACCTTTAATTATTAAAATACCTTTAATTATTCATATTCTTTCAGAAAATATTCATTTGAAGCGTATTAGCTGAATAACTACTACAATATTTATCTCAGAGAAGACTCCACAGCGAGTATAAAGGTTTAACTTTACACAAAATGATATGACAGAATTTATTTATAATTCTGACAGGTACCTATTATTTTCTAGATAACCTTAGTCTGAAATTTTTAAACTTTAATTTTTTTACTCATAATTTTCTTTAAATATTATTTAACAAAATGTGTATTTAATCCTAACCTAAGTAAGGTGATTGTGTATATTATTATCTTATAGTCCAGTCAAATAAGTATTTAACTTTGGAATCGAAATGGAAACTAAATTTTTGTATGAACCTTTTTTTGATATTCTAGAGACTGTCCCCCAGTTTCTGGAAGGTTGATCGACGCAAAAATTAACTAATCGACTGTCAAATCTCAGGTCAAGAGATGTGATTGGTTGTTAACATTTTCGCCGGCCAATCACAGAAGCTGACATTAGATTTGACCATAGATCAAATTGATCAGCCTTCCAGAAACTGGGGGTGTGTGTGTGTTGAATAGTGCTGAAAAGTCTCATGTAATCTCGTGACTGCGTTTCAAAATATTTAAGGTCAAAAGGTCACAAAACCAGTTTTTTTTTCCAAATATCACTTTTCCTGTGCATGTTACGACATGAGCCTAAAAGACATTTGTAGATCATAGAGTTATCTACTAATTCGTTCTAATTATTATTTTTTGTACGATCCACCATTTTAGATATAATTTTTACCTTTCATTCCGTGATTCCGAAGTTTACCCTAACCAGTTCACTACTGTCCTATTTCTGGGCATGGGTCTCTTCCCAGAAAATATTCGGGCCCAAGTCCACCGCGCTAGCCTAATGCGGGTTGGGGGACTACACACCATCAAGAACTGTATGGAGCACTCTCAGGTGTGCAGGTTTCCTCACGATGTCTTCACCGTTAAAGCAAATGATACTCAAATTTTGATCCGTGCATGAATCAGAAAAGATCACAGATGCGGGTCCGGTTGAACCCTCTTGCATGGAAGACAAACATTCAACCGCTGCTGTCACTGCTGCTGTTAACCCTTAGTTTCTCCGTTTGACTGGACTATTATAACGGCTTATTATAATTATTATTTAACTTAAACTTGTGTGCCACAACCTGAGGCTATGCAGCTTTTATCCATGCTTACTTTTAAGGTACTATTCCGAACCACGCTGCAGACTGCAACTGCAGGCTACAAGTGCAGCGAATGCGTGCAGCGGCACTACTGGTTTGTATGTATTTCTATGAAGAGCGCCGCGGGCTGTGGCACGTGCGAGGTAAGAAAGCAGCACATGCAGCCTGCAGTTGCAGTCTGCATGTCGGAAACATGGAATCGCCGCGTCGCTCGGAATAGTACCTTTAATGTTACCTTAAACAGTAGGCACTGAACATAGTATGTCAAAGAAAATACCTAAATGATCAGATTCAATTTAGTCTGTACAACTTAATTATTTCTTTACCCACAAAACGTGCAAAGTGAATACCACCACATTCAAAACAAATTAAACGCTTCACAACATTCAGCAGTCATAATTCGAAACGTTACCTACAAGATACGAATATTGAATTTAAAATAAATAGCACTGCATGAACCTAACATCAGTCAAGCACAAATAATTCATTCATATTTGGCTTAAGGAAAATGAAAAATAAAATTGTCCCAACTCAATTCCACCGTTTCCTTGGAACAGACGAAAACCTTATCTCCCGCCTTTATTATTTTCCAAGTCCGTCCGCAATATTATGCGAGACGGCACGGCAGATGGATCAGAAAACATAAATCTGACGTCTAAACATGTTTGCGCTGAAAACGCTTAGATAACAACTTGAAGCGGATTTTTTTGGCCCTCGAACTTGTGTCGCGATAAACAAGATATATCTTTATCCGATTGTTTCAGATCACTAATCTTTTTTGTAAAGGTTAGATATTAAAAAACCTTTTGTAATGAATCTAAGAATGTATATGTCGATATAAGATACTTCTAAAATCAGCAAACTAAAATTGACGAGTCTTTGTTGCATTATCAAAACAAGCGTTCCCCGTACTGGAAAAGAAATGAATTCCCGAAAATAAAACGTAAAATTATGTCTGGTTCTCGTAAAATATGCAGTACCATAAATATAATAAGCGTTTTTGTTTCGTCACCTCCCCCGCATACAAATTTATTAGCTTTCACGGTTATCACGGCGGACCTCTCACTCGGTGGGCTTTTGTGAAATTGTCCGCATTCCGTCCCCGCGCCGCGCATAGTTCGCCGCACTTCCGCCGGCGGCGGCGGAGCAATCCTGCCATAGATGTTGGAAACACAGCTATGCATCCATTCCTGAACTTATTTCATTTATTGGCTCGCTCTACAATTGGCTTTATTCTTTACTCGTCTTATTGCTAACAGTTTGGATTCATGAATTGTTTGGATACGCAAGACATAGCGCTCGTGTTATCAATAATTCATGTTCATTATGTTTATTGAACGCCATGACCACGCTATTTTTGTTTTTTTCTGGAGCAGATATTTAATTTAGGATTACTTTACTGTATCCGTGACAGTATTATCATAATGAAATCATACAATCTTGAAGAGATAGCACGACACAGAAGAAACTTATGTTGATACAAAGGGATGGCAATAAGCGTTTGGATACAAATCGGCGCTCTACGATACTGTTCCTTTGCAAATTTCCAAAGAATCAACGCCCCATCCACGCAATGGGTACTGAGTAGTAACATTCTGAATTCATGAATGTTTTATTGTGGAGGCGACGCGGAGTTAGCGAGAAAAATGCGACGCCATTCATTCACGCTCGTCACGGACACTAACTGTGTGTTCTGTTGTTTAGATTTAGTGCGAAAAAATGCGAGCTTCCCCAATGACGTGTAATGCAATCTTTTCAGTCATTGATATATGACAGTTTGGAAGAGGGGTTTACCGGGGTGATTTCAGTTTCAAGATAGGTGTAACGTTCACATGAACCACATCATACGAAAAAGGGTCGACTAAAATAGCCCTTCTTTTTCGTTGGGGTTTTAAAAATGGCTTTATAGAATTATTTTTCCATATATTAATCATCATTCGTTGTGGCGATGCTTGGGGGAGGCCTATGTCCAGCAGTAGACGTCGTTCGGCTGAAATGATGATGATGATGTTAACCATCGGTTTGATATTTTTAGGGTTCCTTCCCAAAGTGTGCCAAACGGGACCCTATTACTCTCGCTGCGCCTGTCCGTCCGTCCGTCCTTCCTTCTGTCTGTGACAGGGCTGTATCTTTTGAACGGTAATAGGTAATTTTCTCCTATCCTATATTCCTTCCTACATTCCTATCACGACGAATATTAAAAATATAAAAAGTCTAAAACCAAACGGGGTCATCCCACACAAGAAACCTCAAAACACATGTATTTTTTCAACGTTCCTGCTTTATCTTCAAAACGGTAATACATACTAACGTCAAACTTAGTTTGATAATAGTACATACTATGTAGTTTAGCAAGTAATAATAAAAATAGGGTAAACATGATGATGATGAACTCTCGTAAATTAAATCAGTTTCTATGGGATATTAGTTTGATGGTGGTACGGAACCCTTACTGCGTGAGTCCGACTTACATTTGGCCGGTTTTATTTATATTTATCGGTTTTTTTTTATACTCCGTGTGGTGTCGGACTTAAAGAATAGCACCACCCTTATCTCTTCTCATGGGTGTCGTAAAAGGCGACTAAGGGATTCACCAGAGGATGGGCAGCAGCGTTCTCTGAGTATTTAACCAACCAACTGCGATCGCCAACCCGCCTGCCAAGCGTGGCGATTATGGCATATCCCCCCTTAATTGGGGGAGGCCTATGTCCAGTAGTGGACGTCTTTCGGCTTAAATGATGATGATGATGATTTATATTTATGTATGAGTAAAATATAAGATCAAAGATAATAATACAAATATAATACCTACCACAAGCAGTCCCAAACCAAGATAAAGATTGTACAAGAGCCATCAAATATTTTTTCCATCCAGTTTTATTATTGTCATCACCCTAGCACTAATTTTGTTCTTATTTATAGATACGGGTCTTAGGCCTTCATAAAATGAAGCCAGACGGAGAGGCACCATCCGATTGCGTAACAGGCTGCTCTGAGATCCAAACACCCATGTAGGACAACATACCCATAACTATAGCAGTCATTTCTGTACTTCTTGCCAATATGTCTGCCAACTCTCTCCATTTAAAGAATACGTGTTATCACTCACCAAACAAGTTTTTTGTTATTTTTAAATAAATATAACAAATCTAATAAAAAGAAGGTCTGAGCTTAATTTAATAGGTAGGTACTTAAGCTATATTTGTGTTTAATTCCTTTCTTGAGATGAAAGAAAGTTGTGAAGTGGGTAGTATACAAGAAATATTTAATTCCAAGAACATAATGACGAATAATTACGCCTAATTATTCTAAAATTAGAAGAATGAAGAAAATACACACCGAAACGTAGCCTTAAGGCCCTGAAGAGCTAAGTGGCGCCCCCATCAGTAAAAAAAAATATTACTCGCTAAGTATATCATTGAAGGCAGAGGACCGAGCGTTGTGGCGCAACTTCGGAGAGGCCTATGTCCAGCAGTGGACTGTGATAGGCTGAGTTGATTGATTGAAGTATATCATTTATCGAAAATTCGTTTTTAACAATTGACGTACAGGTACTGTAGTTTAATCAGAAACTATCAATTCTGTAAATTATAGTTCGTTGTAGTTGTAGACAGAAAAAATGACAAAAGTGGCCGTTTTTCGCACTTTTTCTATCTAATATAACTACAGCGAAGTATTATTTACAGAGTTAATAGTTTCTGATGAAATCACAGTACCTGTACTTCAATCGTTAAAAACTTTCGATAAGAATTTTCGATAAATTATGTATTCAGCGAGTAATAAATTTTCATTTTTACTGATGAGGGCGCCACGTGGCTGCTACATTCCCCTCAATAGTTTCTGATTAAGCTACAGTACACAGGTACTGTACGTGTGGTACAGTACCTGTGTACTGTGCCGTGTGTGTGGTAGGTGAAGTACAGACTTCAACAGTTTTTTACTGATTGGGGCGCCACTTAGCACTTAGTAGCGCCTTATTTTTTTTGTATTTTGGATAAGTTTAGACAACAATTGTTTCGCCGGATTCGGAGAAATATACCTGCAGAAATAAATTTGATCGAATTTGTTTTTTAACTTTTGAGGTAGAGTGGCAGATACACCATAAAAATATACCTATACTTGAAAAATTTGAATACTGCCTTAACACATTAAATACTTGAAAAATTAAAGAAGAGACATTCTGAGAAATTACCTAATTTATTCATGTGGCTATTGACTTGTCAAAAAGATTCTTGTAAGAATATTAAGCAAAGTATTCGTGAATTTAACTTTGGCATACCAAACATATTCCTCCGTTCCCAAAGATACCTTTCAAGAATATTTTACTGAATACTAACATGCTGTTTATTTATTAACTCTATTTGTAACGCGTTTCGGTCCAAAATTAATGGCACTTGATAGCCGAACTAATTACTTACTTTCTTTTATTAACTTTTTTTAAATTAGAGTGTTTTAGTACAAAGTAAACGTTAAAAACGCAGAAACAAGAATAAATTAATTAAAGTTGCCAAAGGTGAACTATTAGTCTCTCATTTTAATTACAATTTAGACTTGTCCTTGTAGTTTTTTAGACTTTGTTAAAACTAAACATTGTTCGAAAATTCAGTCAAGTTAAAGTAAGTTTAAATCAACACTGTCGTTTTTTCAACCTTACTAACATTATATTTTACTCCATATTCAAGATTACATAACAAAAACCAGTGTTAAAAAATCTACACAAATTTTCTTTTTACAGGGAGATGGTAAAAAATGTTACGGAGTGAACTCATAACATAACATAACATAACATCACGCCTGTATTTCCCCGAAGGGGTAGGCAGAGGTGTATAGTACACCCACATTTCACCAGTTATGTTATAAGTTCCATGTAATAGGGGGCGAGCCTATTGCCATTAACCGAGCACAAATCCTGACTCCGGGCTACTACTGAGAATTTCCTAATGAAAAAAAAACCGGCCAAGAGCATGTCGGGCCATGCTCAGTATTATAGGGTTCCTATGTAGGTGTAATTACAAACGAATCAAATCGAATATTAATCATGGCTATTTTAGTTTTTGCAATAATCGGCAGCATTCGCGACTCAGTGTGTTAGTAGCGCCATCTAGCGATGAATTCAAGAAGCCAAATATAAGAAGTGTGTCATTTCAATGTTAGTTTTTGTGTTTTTTTCAAATAGAAAGTAGCTAAACGAGCATTATTTGCTATGATCATTTTTCTCTAAGGTCAATGACCTTTGAACTAGGACGTTTTAAGTATTTTTCAGTTTTCTCTCTATAACTCAAAAAACTATAATCACATTATACTCAAAATAATTTTAAAAGAGAGTTTTCACAAAGGTCTATCAATGTGGAAGATTATAAGTTTCTACATTGCATATTTTAGAAATGGCAGGGGGGGACACATTGCAAGCCACTTTGGCGGGCTATATTTCGCAGATGGTACACCTGATA
Source organism: Asteroscopus sphinx (assembly GCA_949699075.1). Lineage (NCBI taxonomy): Eukaryota > Metazoa > Arthropoda > Insecta > Lepidoptera > Noctuidae > Asteroscopus > Asteroscopus sphinx. The sequence goes on along the minus strand of OX453013.1, from coordinate 14,022,620 downwards.
AAAAAGTGGTGTATGAAACATTACCTTCATTTTAGTAGACCTATTCAATGATACCCCACACGAGGGGGTGCAGCGAAAAAAATGTTTCCATCCCCATTTCACATGTATGGACGCCACCCCTAAAATACGTAAAAATGATTTTTTTATACTTTTAAAATTGAGATCTATATATAGACTATTTTTTAACAAAATTTCATTTACTTATGTTTATAACTGTAGAAGTTATTAAGCTGTAAAGATCAGGACAGACGGACAGATGGACAGACGGACAGACGGACGGACATGACGAAACTATAAGGGTTCCTTGTAGAACTTCGGAACCCTAAAAAACTAGGAGTGAACTCAATTTAGTGATTTAACTTTAGAAGTGATACGAATTCCAAAATTGATTGAATTTAAAACGTTAGCATTCCGATCACAAAGTGAGCTTGTTTGTTCGTGAAAGCGAGTAAAGTGGACAAATGCAGAAAACATAACGAAGGAGTTTCGGTTCGGACGGTGCGCTCACTTGGCCGGCCTCCAGTGCCTTGATTTAAATGCGCCATTTATTGAGACTACCAAGATACTATTTATTTTGACCTCATTACTAAAATAACTGCCGCTTCATTTCCCAACGATGTATTCTCCGAAGGCTTGAATACGTAACAAGCTTGTTGTAAAATTATGAACCTTTGAAGTTAGGGCAATTCGCTATTGTTACAGTAAGGCCTATTTTAGTTTCAATGACGTGCTGGAATGCCTTTCTAATATCTTATTCTTCTTACTTCTGATTGAAGGTACTTTTCATAATATATCAATGCTCGAGATCCTATTTTCCTAAAGAATCTTAACTCTTTCATTATATTCACACCGGTTTATTAACCTGTGCTATGATTTTATTCAAAGTGGTTACCGACCTAATCACACAAATATTATAAATGCGAAAGTTTGTGATTGTGTATGTATGTTTGTTGTTTCTTCACGACGTAACAGCTTAACGGATTTAGATGAAAGTTGGCACACAAATAGACCGTGTTCTGGATAACATATAGGCTACTTTTATTCCGGTAAGATAAATAGTTCCCGGGGGACGCGAAAAAAACGAAAAAAATTACGACAACTACTTCTCATAACATGTAGTACCACAATGTTATAAACGTCGAAAGTTTGTGTGTATGTTTGTTACTTTTCCACACTCGGCATAATATGTGTTACCAGGGTGTCATAAACGTCTAAAGTGTCTGATTGTATCAGTATGTTTGTTATTTTTTCCATGATAATCTTTGGCACACAGATAGACCATGTCCTGTATTAACTTAAAGGATTCCTTTTCGATACCACGGGAGCGAAGCCGCGGACCTCAGCTAGTATTAAAACATATTAGGTTTTTTATTACAGAATGAGTGAAATATAACAGCACTCTTGGTTTAACAATGTCAAAGTATGTTTATTTTGAAATTTAAATAAATTGCTTTATAATTTAGAAGGTAGGTTATTTAAAGGAAGCTATTAAGAATAGCCATACCCGTAGACAATGTCGATGAGATTATTATGGGACGAGTAGCGATCGACGCCCCAGGATCGCATTAACTTCGGAAAGAGTCAATAACGTTGGCTGTTAAACTTTATAGAGTCCTTAAATTATTTTAACACCGTTATGTTAACAACACTAACAAATTTCTTTATAAGGAAAATCGTTTGCGGGATACTCGCTCCGTCCGCGAACTTCGCTCATAATATCAAATGTTCCAATATTTTACGCGCCTAAACGTTTTTTCTTTCGGTAAAATCTTAAAAGTTTTATCTTTTTGGACCTTAAATCAATTTTGATATGCTTATAAAATATCGGAACCACATTCATAGAGACCTTCGCAAAAGAATAAAAATAAAATAATCTTCATGTCAAATGAAAACATAAGCTACTTCATGAATTAAATCCCACTATAACTCTTCACCCGATACAAGCTTATAAATCCAATGAAATGGAAATTCACATTGGAATCAGTCGGAATATTAAACCAATTGCTTTTCGAGTTTTGTCTTATATTTTTGCGAGGACAAAAGCCAAGCCGGCAGTGGTTGCGACCGCCACCACTTCAATTAATGAAATAATAAACCATCATGACAACACAAAAAAGTATCTGTAAAGAAAGAGAACACTCGTATTGAGAAAAATATATTACGAAAAAAGCTGGTGGCATTGTCGCTTGCTGGACGGAAACTAATGGATTGTTCATAAATAGGTAAGTATGAATACACTCACGGAAGAGGAAAAAGGGAAGGACTCCGCGCCACATATAACGAAAGTGAAGCACCCTACAGAACTATGTGTGCGTAATTTGACAAAAAAAACGTCGTATAATGGCGGTCAATCAGCGCACTTCCAATACACTGATACAACACACACTACACACACTACACTGATGGTAATACACGAAGAACATTTCATAATAATGTTATCACCTTTTTACCTGTGTTATACAAATAAATGTATTTGATTCGATTTGACTTGTGGAATACACTGATAAGAAAATAAATGAAGGCTACTGTTTCTTAGATAACAATACCATTTTTTATTCGTCCGAGATAATAAAAAATTATTCTTATACACCATCCAATTTCCATGGCGGTGATTGCTTATACCATCAGGTGACCCGCTTGCTCGTTTGCCCCCTCTATTATACACCACTATTTATTAATTACCCAAAAAACTTTACAAAAAAAGAAAAACGGCCACTTTTGGCATTTTTTCTATCTACAACTACAGCGAACTATATATTTTACAGAGTTAATAGTTTCTGATTAAACTACAGTAGGTACCTGTACTTCAGTTGCTAAAAACGAATTTTCGATAATTTATGTGTTCAGCGAGTAATAATTTTGTTACTGATGGGGGCGCCACTTGGCTGCTACATGCGCTTTAAGCCCTTGTCTACTTTTTAATTCATAGTTTGTTAAAATCTAAATACTATAAAAGATAAGATAATTAATTAATTTAAGCTCTATTTATACTTGCATACCTATACATATCGAGGATGATACAATAATTAATACGGATAGAATCAGACAGATCAATCATAAAGGCAAGGCGCTCGATATCCAACTACGTATAAAAAGAAACCTAAATTGATGAGTTCGTCCTTGATCATATTTATTTAACCAGCCATTCTTTTATATAACGATCCGTCATTGCAGCTTACAGACCTTTTGCTCATAGTTTTAAGGCACTGTATTTATATAATTTGATTACATCGTATTCCTTGAAAACAAAATGGAGTTCCAAGCGAAAAGGCACCTACGGTAATCACATATTGGGTTGGAAGATTTCAATAGTAAGTACATGTGTAGCAAAATGTTGTTCCCAAACTTTTCCTTTGTTGACGTTTACAACTTCGTAAATAGCTTATTCCTTGTATGCTTTGCTAACGTTAGTATTATCATGGAAACAAAACTACAACGTGTAAAATAAATGGATAAATGTATGTGAAATGAAGCCACTCAAACGAAAAATTTCAGAAAGAAATCTGAATTTCGTATTTTCAGGATGAAAACAAGATAACGTTAGTATTACGACAGAACAACACAAACAACAGCAAACAGTAATGTTAATAGATCATAAAACTGAATTCGATTAAAATAACACGAAAAATAACAGAGACTTCCGATGCAGACTGACATTTTTTTTGTATAAATGCAACTTGACATCAAGTACCAATTGATAGGATTCGCACAAAATAGTCAGTTGAACCAACGTGGTTAATCGGATTTCGAACTGCAATCGCTTTTATTAATGCAACGGACAGAGCTATAAGCCGTCAGCGACGGTTCCCGATAGCTGCATAGCGTAATTACCTACCACGGAATTGTGTAAATAATTAAGTTTAAGCTTTCGCTTATTGACAGTTTGGTCTAAGATTAGTGTATAAGATGATAATGCGATTAAATTTAAGCGAAAACACAAAAAAGAGCCTAATCATTATGATGGGTTATTATTTTATTTGTGACACTATGACAATGACTACCGTCACACGAGATTTGTTACGTAATCGCGACTTTTTGTCTTACTATGGGTGTGAATGCGTGCCAGACCGTACTTTTAAGCGAGCCATCTTACTATGGGTGCTTCACTTTTTGTTTAGCGAGATTCCGTCCGCCATTTTTATTGGTCCAAGCATCCAGAATACAGCCTACGTATGCACAAAATTTCATGCAAATCCATTTCGCCACATACATAGATACGTTTAAACATATCGAGTACGTTCAAACTATTATTAGTATAGGTATAATGTCAGTGTAATAAGACTCTTTCAAAATACCTACCTAACTCTTTTAAAATAGCTGGTACCTATTTGTTTTAGAAAGAAAAAAAGAAAGAAAAATAGTTTATTGTCACAGTTAACGACGCGCAACATTTAAAACACAGTGATAAACACAAGCAGGCAACTTATAGGTGGGGTTACATAGAAAGTAAAAACAAAAGGCACATAGGTAAAAAATATATTATATATTTTAGGTATATATCTTCGTAGATAATTAAATCAGTACCTAAGGAAAGTATTTTTACAAAAGTTTCTAAGATAATAGATACCTAACTCATCTTTTATTAGCAACACAAGCCAAGACTTGAGACCTTGTGACCTTCAAGTACTTGAGAAGAATGATAAAAGTTTCTTCGATGATATACCTTATTCTCTTCCTGTTTAAAAATATTTTTTCTCAAAATAATTACCTATATAAATTATTATAAAACTATTCAATCAGAAACCTATTGATCTTTATTTAGAAATTGATGAATTATGTTTGAAAACGTTTACTTACCAGAACCGATGAATAAAGTATGAAAAGTAACTGAAGAAGGAAGATAATTCTGACAGACTGCCACCATTTCAATAACGTTGACTCGCCGCCGCGCCGCCCGCGCCGCCCGCGCCGACCAACACTAAAAGTCTCTTTGAATAACGAAGGGGAACCTTTATGCGAAAGGGGGTATGAAAGGAAAACCATTTTTTTAAATGATGGGCTGGTCTATCTTGAATATGCAGAGACTGTCGCATCATTCAACATCATTAGACTGCGAAATAAGAGCGGGGCTTGAATATGAGTTTTGATGTTTACGATATAGGCGCTCGGATCGAAAATTATTCTGGCCATGTTACCGTCGGGGTTGTAAATCTGTAGCGGTAGACAAAAGCGTACGATGGTACAGCCTTGTTATTCCACTGGCGTTAGGTTTCGAAAAGATAGAGGGCTAGTCAATTGCCACTTGTTTTTTAATAAAAAAAATATGTATTTTTACTCAACATGCGGCGCAAATCCAATATCTCAAACGTAGCGATCCGATACCATTAAGCCAATGAAGCGCTCGGCATCATCGAATGTTCATCACCATATAATTTAATTGCACCTTCTTCATCCAAAATAATGTTGGTGGAAGCGCTTCAAATAAAGTAGCGCGCAATAAAATCAAGTGGGCCGAGTTGGCCGCTGGTCGGATATCTGACACGGAACTAATTCCCACTATATTTTAATCCAGCAAAATACAAAGGAGCCCAATTTGCATAAACCTCGACTGTTTGTTTCATGCGAGGACTGTATCCGCTTTACTGTGGACTATTTTGTACTCAATTTATCTGTTTGCACGACAGAGTGTGATTGTAAATATTATACCTATGATTTTCATCGTGATTCCAGTGTTTGGTGTTCAGTTCCGTTGCAATTTTACAACTCATTAGTTCCGTGTATCTAGTGTTCGATGATCAAACACCAATTATGAAATGTTAATTTATGTGTTAAAGGCGAGATGACACAATACAGTGTTGTATTGTGTCATCTCGCCTTTATGGTAGAGTTCTCAGCGATTCTGAAATCATGCATTGTAGTTAGTAAATACTAAATTTATCCTATTCGTTTATAAAACTTCTTAGGTAGGTACAGTCAGAAGCAATAATGTCTACCTATCCAGGGATTTCGGATGATAGGAACAGGTAATATATTCCTTTCATTCGCTGGATGCGGGAAGCGCAGGACTGGTCGTTGTGACGATGATTGGGGGAGGCCTATGTTCAGCAGTGGACATCTTCCAGCTGAAATAATGATGATGATCCAGGAATTTAAAACCACCGTAAAATATGTATAATTCAAGCCACGAAAATAAATATATAACTATATGACAAATACCTGTCAAAAATATCGACGAAGATGTTTTTGTTTTACAGCAATCGTTAAATATACAATTCGAATACCATCATAATATTTTTATTTCCATCACCGACCGAATAACTCAGCAAAGATTTAAACAAAGAACCTTCACCAATCAACAATAAGTCTATAATATATGGAAATCATGAAACGCAATCTGTGCAAATACCGTGGTAAGTCAGCCGAAGTAACTTACCAGTGTAACTTCCACTATCAACCAAGGCGAGTGAATTACTTAACGTAACCGATGCTCTTAAGGCGATGGACGTGCTATTGACTCATGCTTGGTACACTTCAAACCCTTTTAATACTTCTTCTTCTATCGTGTCGACATGAGCTACAAAATTGTTAATAGCTTATGCCGTGGGGATAAGATTAGCCAGTCAGCAGGATTAGTCAGTCCTTTTAATACTTATAACTGAACGTTGTTCTTATGTTAGCATGCGTAAGTTGAGTTTCTAATTAAAGATTTTTTGTTTTAAAAAAGGTGATCGTGATAATTGGCTTCAAAATTCTCTTTAGGCGTTATTATGTAACATACCACAAAAACTTACCACAATCTCTAATCAGTATGCCGAAATATTATAAATCACTATAAGAGGAAGCCAGTTTTTCACAGTAGACTACACGAACGAAAACTATGTGGTTTAATACCTATATAGATAATATCACAGATTCTTTCAGAATTATGGACACAAAAACACCCTATAAAACTTTTCATAAGATGCTCCTCACTAAAAGAAGAATTACGGACGTTATATTAAGATTCTTTATTATCCAAAAGCAACTATACACTAACTCACTCTCCAACACTTAACGTGCTATTAAAAGAGTTTCTGCACGTGAGGAATCCCGGGGCGTTTGTGAATATTCATAATTCTGTTCAACAAACTTGGCAAAACTTGCACACCAAACTTTTAGGATACTTGTTCTGTTATATCACTCGTGGACGACTAAAATAACTGCTTCTAGAATACAGAAGCATAAAGTTTCGTCAACTTCAAAAGTTATGTTTCTTTTCTTTCAATCAAATTGATATTCCGTGCTGAATCATAAATAATGGAAGACAATGATATTTAAAAGTATAGATATGTCATACCCTAACAAAACAAACGAAAAAAGTGTTCCGTACGCATACACAAAAACTAGTACAAAGTAAGTTGGTTACTTCAAGTAAATTTCGAGTCATGATTGTAACATTTTCTGTACACACACGACGGCATTTTAGTTTTTTTTGTCACCGGTCACGCTATGCGCCTCACTTGACGCGGATTAATAGAAAAATGTCCTAATTAGGACGATCGATTTCGAGTCTTCAAATTGCGAGCGCAAGTACCATATCTGTACCTTTAAATATCATTGATGGAAGAAGAAACTTTCTCGTTCCGTTAGCGAAATTTCTTGAGTTTCAAATAACGGAAGATTAGAGCCCAACACGTGCAGCACACGGGCGTACGTTCCTCGGTAGGTGTACTTCGTATGAAACCTGAGCGAAATATTTCTCGTCATACGGAGTTGCAATACCGAAGGAACAGTCAGCGCACATCGATAATTGGAAATCACATACGCCGTGTTCGTCTCCGTTATTATTATTTCAATTTCCAACGCGAATTGTTCTTTAGAATGTTTCAATAAATAAATATTGAAAAAATAAATACCGTGAGGCTTTAGTTCACATCACAAAGAGACTCTAATTTTACCTATATGAAAGAAAATTGAAGTTGGAAATTAAAGATCACGTTTTGGATCGTAGTTTATGGCTTCAGAAACTTTAAATCACGAAGTCGAGCAACTAGCGGAAAACGTTTAAAATAGGGCGAGGATGTGAGCGTTTACGACATTTATTGAATGTATTCCGATGCTCATTGTTGGGAATTTAATTTTCTATTTCATATTCTAATGGGAATGAAAAGCGCTAGACCGTTTTGTCCGTTTATAGAACTTTAAGAACGATCATCCAAACTCGTGGGTACCTCGTAAATCCTAATAAATTGTCTAGATGTGGTAACGAGTTCAGTGCGGTGCAGTCTCTGCGGATACGTATTTTATTAGATTTACTGAAACGTTCCTTTGCACCAAATCATTATTTATTACCGTTTAGTTCGTCTTGCTATACAAGCTGCTCTAAAAATATATAACCCTCTTCCAGTGAGCGTCGCCCGGGTTTGCGTTATAGTACGGTTTATAAAGAGGCGCCGGCAACTTGTGTAAGATGTCAGACCTCTTATTTTACCAGTTGCATTTTCTACGATCGTCCGAGTTAATGAGATTTTAAAGTTTTATAGTTAGTTAAACTTTTATTTGGGTATAAAATAAGCGTAAATAATTAAGAAATATGACAATTAAGGAAATAAATTTAATTTCATTTAAGTTATTTTCGCAATTAGTAATTGAAGTCTATACAATATAATACAATATCTCATCGTAACAGGATAGAATCACCTAACAAGCGTTATGTTGGTTTTACTAAGTAATGAATTTAATTAATTGGGGAGTCAAATTTCGCTGAAATGAGTAAATGGTAGTTTATTTAATGGTATATTTAATTTAATGGTAGTTTAAAATAGCAAATTTCGACTTAAATACAAATAAACCACAAATTAATCACACGTTTGGTAAAATATAAATTGAATACGTTAAGGTCAATGCTACGGGGTAGCACGCTAAATTCAAAATATCATGCGATTTTTGCAAATTATAGCTCTACTTTGCATTGTATATCAATCGAAATATGACTCGCGGTAGTAGTAACAAAATATACATACATACATATTTTTTGGGAAATTTTTACACAGCACCATCTAGTCCCACCTGGCAACATACAACACACGTACACTGCGGACCGACGAGAAGCTTGTCGAACTCGAGGAAGAATTGAGCAGGTTACGATGGGATATCGTAGGGTTATCTGAAGTCCGAAGAGAGGGGGAGGACACGATAATCCTCAAATCCGGTAACTTGCTCTATTTCCGGGAGGGCGATCAACTTTCCCAGGGCGGTGTCGGGTTTATCGTCCACAAGTCTCTTGTGAACAACATAGTGAAGATCGAGAGTGTTTCGACCAGGGTGGCGTACCTTATACTCAGAATAACCGAAAGGTATTCGTTGAAGGTTATACAGGTATACGCCCCGACCTCGAATCACCCCGACGATGAGGTGGAGACCATGTATGAGGATATCTCGAGAGCCATGCATGGCTCTAAAACTCACTTCACTGTTGTCATGGGAGACTTCAACGCGAAACTGGGCAATCGCTACGATGATGAGCTGCGAGTGGGGCAATTTGGATATGGATATCGGAACCACCGGGGTCATCTACTGGCCGGCTTTATGGAGAAGGAGGGACTCTATATGATGAACTCTTTCTTCAGAAAGCGTGAGCATAGGAAGTGGACCTGGTTGGGCCCTGATGGTGTAACAAAAAATGAGATTGACTTCATTATGTCGACGAAGAAGCAAATATTCAATGATGTCTCTGTGATCAACGCGGTCAAAACCGGAAGCGATCACCGTTTGGTAAGAGGCACATTGAATCTGAACATCAAGCTGGAAAGATCTCGACTGATGAAGTCTACGCTCCGTCCAGCACCGATCCAAATCCAAAACCCCGAGAGCTTTCAGCTCGAACTTCAGAATCGTTTCGAATGCCTAGGGAGCTCAGTGGACGATTACAGCGATGGGTTTGTGGAAACTGTCCATACGGTCGGGTCTAGGATCTTTAGGACCCGTCGTACAAATAGAAACAAAAAGCTCTCTGACCACACCCTTGAGCTTATGGCGGAAAGACGCGAGATGATTCTGCAGTCCTCAGATGATGCGACTAAGTACCGGCAGCTCAATAGACAGATCTCAAAGTCCTTGAAAAGTGACCTACGCCAATTTAATACCGAACGTATTAAAGACGCGATAGAGAAGAACAAGGGCTCCAAAGTCTTCGCAAGAGACCTGTCTATTGGGCAGAGCCAGCTTGCAAAACTGAGGACCGACGATGGCAGAGTCGTTTCCTCCAAGCCAGAGCTATTGAAGGAGGTCGAGAAGTTCTATGGACAGTTATACACGTCCACCCGGACACCCGCTGTAAATCGGGCTCACGACCCAAGAGCTAGATTGACCCGACACTATACCGAAGATATCCCGGACGTCAGCCTGTACGAGATTAGGATGGCTCTGAAGCAGCTCAAAAACAACAAGGCACCGGGTGATGACGGAATTACGGCCGAACTCCTGAAGGCGGGTGGAAAACCGATCCTTAAGCCCTTCAGAAGCTGTTTGATTCCGTCATTCTCGAGGGAAGGACGCCACAGGCATGGAGCAGAGGTGTGGTGGTACTCTTCTTCAAAAAGGGCGATAATGCTCTACTGAAGAATTATAGGCCCATCTCACTTCTGAGCCATGTCTACAAGCTGTTTTCCAGAGTCATTACGAACCGTCTTTCGCGCAGGTTTGACGACTTCCAGCCTCCCGAACAAGCCGGTTTCCGAAAAGGCTTTAGCACCGTAGACCACATACATACGCTGCGGCAGGTTATACAGAAGACCGAAGAGTATAACTTGCCTCTTTGTTTAGCGTTTGTGGACTACGAGAAAGCCTTCGATTCGATCGAGACTTGGGCGGTACTACAGTCTCTTCAACGGTGCCAGATTGACTATCGGTACATCGAAGTGTTAAAGTCTTTGTATGAAAACGCCACTATGTCAGTCCGATTACAGGACCAAGCCTCGAAACCTATCCTTCTGCAGCGAGGTGTGAGACAGGGAGATGTGATCTCTCCGAAACTGTTCACTGCTGCATTGGAGGATGTCTTCAAGGTTCTGGACTGGAAGGGGCTAGGCATTAACATAAACGGCGAGTACATCACTCACCTTCGGTTTGCCGACGACATAGTAGTCATGGCTGAGACCATGGAGGACCTCGGTACAATGCTCGATGACCTCAGTAGAGCTTCTGATAGAGTGGGTCTTAAAATGAATATGGACAAGACAAAGGTTATGTTGAATTCCCATATAGCACCCATTCCCGTAAACATCGGAGAATCTACACTCGAAGTTGTTGACGATTATGTATACCTAGGACAAACTGTCCAGCTAGGTAAGTCCAACTTCGAGAAAGAGGTCAATCGTCGAATCCGACTCGGTTGGGCAGCGTTCGGGAAGCTACGCAATATCTTCTCGTCCAAAATACCGCAGTGTCTCAAGACGAAAGTCTTTGACCAGTGTGTGTTGCCAGTAATTACTTACGGTACTGAAACGTGGTCGCTCACAATGGGCCTGATAAGAAGGCTCAAAGTCACTCAAAGGGCAATGGAGAGGGCTATGCTCGGAGTGTCCCTGCGTGATCGAATCAGAAATGAGGAGATTCGCAGGAGAACGAAAGTAACCGACATAGCCCGAAGAATTGCCAAACTTAAGTGGCAGTGGGCGGGGCACATTGCTCGCAGAACGGATGGCCGATGGGGCAGTAAAGTTCTGGAGTGGCGACCGCGTACTGGAAGGCGCAGCGTGGGTAGGCCCCCCACAAGGTGGACCGACGACCTGGTGAAGGTCGCGGGAATCCGCTGGATGCGGAAGGCACAGGACCGGTCGTTGTGGCGATGTTTGGGGGAGGCCTATGTCCAGCAGTGGACGTCTTTCGGCTGAAATGATGATGATGATGATGATCTAGTCCCAAACTAAGCAGAGCTTGTACTATGGGTAGGTACTAGACAATGGATATAATACTTAAATGCTTTTTTTAGTAAATACATACTTATAATACATAAGAAACTTCCAGAGCAACACAAACACTTATGTGCATGTCATAAACAACAACAACATTTATTAATTTTAAGTTACTAACATTAGGTTTTTAGGTTTTCTTTTGTTTTTACTAACACTATATGGATCTACTTAATTTGTGATCTGAAATAAAGATTTATATATATATATATATATAAATATTTGTGTCCTGTGGGAATCGAACCCATGACCTCGTGAACAGCAGTCCGACACTCGAACCACTAGACCACAGACGTCGTCAATCGTCGTCATCGTCGTCGTCGTATATATACTGAATAGTCATCATCATCACCATCATTTCAGCCAAAAGACATCCTCTGCAGGACATAGACCTACCCCAAGCATCGCCACAACTAATAATACTCTGAAAAATATAAATCTATCTGTTTAAGCTATACAAGCTCGATAATCGATAATTTGATCGTAAATTAATAGTATCGAGTTTGTAGAGCTTATATAGCTAGATAGTTCAGTAGATGTATTGTTATTGCTGCCGAGAATCATATTTCTATTAATGTACAACGCGAAATAGAGCTACAATTTGCAATAAACGCCAGAAATTTGTTGAAAATTGAAAATTGTAATCAGGATCAATTTTCCGAGTCGTAGTATAAACACAATGAATAATATTATTTTGGTACTAATTTTCTGAGATGAACTACATAATAGAAACCTATCAATACGGTCAAAACAAATTAAATTAAATAAATAAATATTTTGGGACATATTGATTCTAATATCAGCATTTATTATATGCCTAATTGGTAACAGAAAAATACTTCGTCATTGGAATGTGACCTGCAAGATTGACACATCCTATATATATTTTTATTTAAGTTTTTTTTTCGTATAATTCTGGGAAAAATGTTGTTTGTGCCTTTTTGCAGTTAACGGAGAAATTTTAAAATAGCTCATACTACTCGTAGGCACGTATTTAAAATATTACCTACACATTACACATAAATTCCGTTTGGTGCCGGACATAAAGAATTGCACCACCCTTAACTCGTCTCATGGGTGTCTTAAAAGGCGAATAAAAATATGATTATTTAAAAAAAAAATAACAGTACAGTTTGTGTTATGAACATGTGCATGTGTGAGTGTGAGAGGGTGTGTGAGACTGTGGTGCATGCGAGATTGTTATATTTTCGTAAGTTTTAAAGTTTTACATATTTATTATGTAAATAGTAATGTAAATATAGACTAAGGGAATCAATAGAGGATGGGCAGCAGCATTTCCCGAGTATTTAACCAACAAACTGCGATCGCCAACCCGCCTGCTAAGCGTGGCGATTATGGCTATTATTCTGAGATTATGGCATATCCCTCCTTAATTGGGGAAGGCCTATGTCCAGCAGTGGACGTCTTTTGGCTGAAATGATGATGATGATGACACATCCAAATAAGGAAAGTCTACATACCTATGTACCTATACATTAAACAAATAATATCTAAATAAAAACCAAGGATGGGACCCTCTCCAAGTTTAAGGCCGTACGTTTGTCAGTCAACATCGAGTGATTGCGGCAATTATTCAAGTCTAATTCCCTCCACCCCGCAAGCCTGACTCGGTACAGGTTCACATTTAACATTTACCGGAGCTTTTAGGCCTTACACAAACGACCGCTTTTAATCGGTCAACGATTTGTGTCCGTTGACTATTTGGAGTATTTGTAGTATATGCATCTCCATCGACTGGTAGAAAATGCTGGGTACATTAAGTGCACTCTGCAAATAGTATGCATAATTATTTGTGTATCCGTGTTTGTATATTTGAGATATTAGAATAAAATCGCAGAGTTCGAAAAGTCTATACATAGTATTTTTTTTGAGAAAACCGGCTAGAAGTTCTATATAGAGGAAAAATCAAGATTAAGCAATAGAACACGAATCGAAGCATTTTTTTTTATGTATGTCTGTCTGTCTGCCTGTTTGTTATAACTAACCACAATAACTTAACCGTTAAAAAGGTATGTTTTATCTCAATCGGTTGAGTAGATCCTGAGAAATAGCTTGACCCTTCTGTTGTTTATAATATGTAGTTGCAAACAAAGTAGATAAAAATAAATAAATAATAAATATCTTCGGGACATTTTCACACAGCACCATTTAGTCCCAAACTAAGCAGAGCTTGTGATATGAGTACTAGACAATGGATATAATACTTATATACTTTTTTGTAAATACATACTTACAATACATAAGAAACACCCAGACCAACACAAACACTTATGTTTATCACACAAATATTTGTGTCCTGTGGAAATCGAACCCCTCGACCTCGTGATCAGCAGTCCGACCCTCGAACCACTAGACCACAGACGACGTCATATGATGGATGTTGGTTGATTGCAGTTTACTTTATGTAGGAATACTTTATTCTTTACTCTGTCTTAGCGCCGACTAGTATTAGAAGATATGATTGGATATTATATTTTTATTGGACGTTTTCATTGAAGTTATAATATGTTTATTTTCTTCGATTACTGTGGTAAGCGGCCATTTATGGGTGCCCTTGACTTTACCCGGATCCCGCACACTATTCAATGTTATTTGTCGAAACCTTTTGAAAGCATTTTCATGATGCATGAGCTAGGTACTGTAAATCGTGACTGGAAAGTCTAGGACAATGAAACGGAATCGAATTGAAAGTTTCGTATTATTATTGTTGCACAACTACCAAGTCATGTAATGGAAACTTAATTATTTTATTATACGCTCTTATGGAACTAGCGTCGCTAAACTTAGCAATTTTTAGTCCCACTTTGTACATTATGAGATATTATTTCTGTGTCCGATCAAATATACTATAAATGCACGGTCTTGTACAAAATCAAACCCAAAAAACGTCTCCACGATAAAATGTACTAGTAATTATGTTTACGACGACAACAAGTATGACACTCCATACTTTGTTTGCACACTTGGAGTATGGTTTTTATATATTTTTTCTACACATTTTTGCATCGTGACACGTTTTACTGCTAGCGCGGTCGTGAAGTGACTGAGAGCACGCGACTGATATTGCACAGTTTTGATGGGACCATTTTACGGTGATCGTGTATCTATGATAAATTTGATCGTTGTCGTACAGTAAATGTACAATTAAACAAAGAGTAAATATAGTAAACCTAATTATAAAAAGTCTCTAAATTCATCAAAATGATTCATGTCACCTATGTAGTATTAATTTTTTATTCTCAAATTACAGCATTTAATATATTTAAGCCATTTATTTTATATTATCTTCATAGGAGTTAAAATAAAAACTGCAAATAAAAGTTTATGTGGGATAATATGCAAACTATCAGGAGCGTCAAGAATGGGGTAATGAAAAGCTAGACCATACTAGGCCTGTTTTAAAACAAGAACAAGCAGGACAAATCCACTTAAATAACACTTTTTATGGTACATGGCAAAGTTCTTGGACACTTATATAAGTTTTACTTTTGATATCACAATTTGCAAAGTATAACAAGCTCCTGTAGTAGTGAGTAACAATAACATTAAATACTTGAACTGATGTGTTAGGTATAATAAAGTTCAGCGTTGTGGGACTTGTTGTAAATTATCGCAGCAATTGCATTTATCAGAATTGCACCTCCGACCGCCAACAAGATTTAGAGGGAACGTGGACGGTGTAACACGTCTACCTATAGGATAATTAGTATCGCTACCGCGCGGCGTCTCATTTATCGTTCTCCACGGGGAGGTGGGTCAGCCAGCAGTAAATCTACCAACCTGAGCGCTCTTGTCTTTGTAAACTTGAAAATCTAATTACATTTACAGCTCCACTTAAGTTCGCCTTTCCCGTTGAATTTGCATTTCTTGATTTTTGTCCTCAAGCTCTGATAAGATTTTGTTTCGGTGGAGTTCATCTTCATTACTCTTTTTTAAGTATTTTTTTTAATTAGGAACATTGGAAGCGTCTACCTGGGGCTCGTGGGTGTCGCGGGCGTGTTTAAAAGGGGGGTGCGTGGAAAGCAGTGTTTGCGGAACCGCCGGTTTATATGCTCGAACAGGCCCAATAAAGAGCGTCTCAATGTTGTAAAGGCGTTCCTAATGCTTATTTGCATTCAAGAAGGCTCCCAGAACGGGCAAGCAAGTGTACGGGAACGGCTCTGAAACGTCGGTACCCGGTTCAGAGCGCTAGTCGGAAAGCTCCCCAGGTAGTGATTAGACGATGCTAATACCATTTACTTTGCAACTTTCCTGACTCACCGACCGTTACGTGAACATTCGCTATTTATTTTAGGCTACTTTAAAATCATCTTAAAGAGCCGCTTTAATTCTTTTCTGCGCTATTTAATGCCGGTAATCGTAATATTATTCTTATTTAAAAGAATTTCGTAAAAATAAGGAAAACAGGCATTTTCTCTTTTACGTAACAAAACAAACCCAGAACTATGCGGCTAAAATTCGCCAACTAACATTATACACCTGAAGTTTTGAAATTAATGACTACATTATGACTTGTTGGGCAGATTTATTACCGCACTAACAAGTGAACTTTTAGCATCACTATTTTGTCAAATGAATTTTATTATAACAGAAGTCGTTATTCTAAAGTATAGAGTTGTCAAAGGAAAATTGAGCGTAGCGGTCTTCTCATTAGCGTATATAGCACAATTTCCTCTGGAAACGGTTATTCCACAAAAGTTGAAGCGAAAAAAGTTAAGTTGAAATTTGATGTCCGAAACGTAGCGAGAAGAGCCGCCCTCGGTGGAGTCACCGGAGCTTAGTCCACATTAAAACTGCAACCATAAAACTTCACGGCGTAGTTGTGCCGCGATCGCGTGGTCGAGCGCGGGAAAACTTGCACTGCATTACGACAAGTAAACCTGCAGTTAAGTGTTTACTTCGCACATTCCAAGGCTTTGTGCCGGCAAGTTGGACCATAAAAACGGCCAGACTCCTACACCTACTAAGTTCACTACATGATGTATGTGCCTTATCTTTTGATTAGCTTTGTTCAACATTCAACTTGGTTAGCAGTTCGTTTAAAATTTTGACCGTTACGTGGTAATAAATTTATTGAAAATCGGGAGTTTTTCGTTATTGTTCTGTATGTACTCTAGCCTAATTTATTTGGTACACATTGTCCTTTATTGGTAAACAGATTTAAACGCCACTTTGATACTCATATGTACTCGATCATTTTGTTCATCGATATTAATTAATTAACGTACTCGGCTTTCAAACTTTTTGGAGTCAATTAGTGCTATTTATTTAGCTTATAATACCGATATAGGACATGTTAACTAGAGTTATGTATGTCTAATTAGTTATTGGTCGCTTTCGGTACGAGATTCGCAGAATTCTCATCCGCTAGATAAACATGCTTCTTACGCAGTTCATGCTAGAGTTACTCCTGTTATATAACATTATTACAGCAATACCTAATTTATGTTTATAGTTCAAATATCACGAATTTATTCAGATTAAAAACAAATTACTGTTGCTTAAAATAATTTTAATTTAAGTACTTAGGACCCTTAAAACACGTCCTAAATTTTCTTCCCTATAAAATTGTAAACAAAAATGTTTAAACATTAAATCCTATGTGTGTGTGTATGTATAATACTAAAATTTTATATTATTCATACAAAGTACCTAACTACTCAGCAAATTTTTTTCTCAACCGTCTTGAATAGTCTTGAAATAAGTAATATAAAAAGCAAAAAAAATGACATAAGAACAAGCAATCCCCAAGTTTGCTCAGTCTCGGTCTGCTCATCGCTTAGTTGGCTTGGCACTGATTGCAGCAATTATTCACCTCGCCGCCTCCCCTTTGCCGCCACAGCCCCAGTCTACGTCACTCTCTTAACGGCTCCGCTTAATCCAGGTACCACCATAAACAACACCTTCAACCCAATAATAAGTAATAAAAAAATAAACACTTTATAATTTAATTATTTCCATAAATAAACGAAAGTACCCAAATATTTTTATCTCATCAGCGAAATACTTTTTGTTCGAGAGGTGCAAACGTAAAACAAATATTATGTAGGTACCAATCTATAAAGTGTAGTAGCGATTCTCGGCAAAGTGAACAAAGTAACAGGGAAAAGTTTGTGAAGTCGGAAACAAAGCAGGCCACCTCCATAGCAACGAATGTGCTTCTGGATATTGTAACTTTCCTTTATGCGACCCATTAGAACATTATCTTAATTTCACTTGTTCAATGCTCCAATGAGAAAGTACAAAAAGTTATGGACGCTGGGTAAAGTCTCGCGCTACGAGAAACGTCTAGTCGGTTTCCAGGTTTGACTTATCAGTCACTTAAGTAATTGCATCCAAGATTACACGTTTTGTACTCTATCATCATCATCATCATTGGAGCCTGTCACTTATCCATTCTTGGATGTAGGCCTCTTCCCTCCTTTTCCATTCCTGGCGGTCTTGTGCCCGACTCATCCAGTCATGACTTCCTCGTTTTTGTACTCTATAAAACAAATTAAAAATTAATATTGACAGCAAAACGTGTATAAAAAATTAAAATGTTTGCACAAAACTAGCAATAAACTTCATAAACAACGAAAGACTTAAGTACGAAAATATTGGTATTCAGTTCAAAACTGCAACATAGCAAAGCACGTCATGACTGAAGCCGGGAGGTAAACAAATTCAGAATAGAAAACAAACTATACGCGCGTTGCACAGTATTGATTGAGCTCCGGTTGGCCGCAATATGGAAGATTTGTTGAGAATAACGGTTGAGCAGATAGCTCGAGTGGCCATTACAGATATCTTGAGCTCCCGCGATCGAAAGAGAACACCCGCCCTCACCTACGTCTCACTCGAGTTGCTCCGAGCTGCTCTGTGCATGGGCCGTACATTTTACCAAGCCGTAATACTTGGGATCTCGGGAAATACTTATTCTCTTTTGCTCGCTTCAAGCTAAAAGTATAAAATACGAAAATGAAGATAAGCTATATTAACTACTAAGATTTTTAAGTGTACGTTAATTTTTTTTAATTAGGAACATTGGAAGCGTCTACCTGGGGCTCGTGGGTGTCGCGGGCGTGTTTAAAAGGGGGGTGCGTGGAAAGCAGTGTTTGCGGAACCGCCGGTTTATATGCTCGAACAGGCCCAATAAAGAGCGTCTCAATGTTGTAAAGGCGTTCCTAATGCTTATTTGCATTCAAGAAGGCTCCCAGAACGGGCAAGCAAGTGTACGGGAACGGCTCTGAAACGTCGGTACCCGGTTCAGAGCGCTAGTCGGAAAGCTCCCCAGGTAGTGATTAGACGATGCTAATACCATTTACTTTGCAACTTTCCTGACTCACCGACCGTTACGTGAACATTCGCTATTTATTTTAGGCTACTTTAAAATCATCTTAAAGAGCCGCTTTAATTCTTTTCTGCGCTATTTAATGCCGGTAATCGTAATATTATTCTTATTTAAAAGAATTTCGTAAAAATAAGGAAAACAGGCATTTTCTCTTTTACGTAACAAAACAAACCCAGAACTATGCGGCTAAAATTCGCCAACTAACATTATACACCTGAAGTTTTGAAATTAATGACTACATTATGACTTGTTGGGCAGATTTATTACCGCACTAACAAGTGAACTTTTAGCATCACTATTTTGTCAAATGAATTTTATTATAACAGAAGTCGTTATTCTAAAGTATAGAGTTGTTCTGGATATTGTAACTTTCCTTTATGCGACCCATTAGAACATTATCTTAATTTCACTTGTTCAATGCTCCAATGAGAAAGTACAAAAAGTTATGGACGCTGGGTAAAGTCTCGCGCTACGAGAAACGTCTAGTCGGTTTCCAGGTTTGACTTATCAGTCACTTAAGTAATTGCATCCAAGATTACACGTTTTGTACTCTATCATCATCATCATCATTGGAGCCTGTCACTTATCCATTCTTGGATGTAGGCCTCTTCCCTCCTTTTCCATTCCTGGCGGTCTTGTGCCCGACTCATCCAGTCATGACTTCCTCGTTTTTGTACTCTATAAAACAAATTAAAAATTAATATTGACAGCAAAACGTGTATAAAAAATTAAAATGTTTGCACAAAACTAGCAATAAACTTCATAAACAACGAAAGACTTAAGTACGAAAATATTGGTATTCAGTTCAAAACTGCAACATAGCAAAGCACGTCATGACTGAAGCCGGGAGGTAAACAAATTCAGAATAGAAAACAAACTATACGCGCATTGCACAGTATTGATTGAGCTCCGGTTGGCCGCAATATGGAAGATTTGTTGAGAATAACGGTTGAGCAGATAGCTCGAGTGGCCATTACAGATATCTTGAGCTCCCGCGATCGAAAGAGAACACCCGCCCTCACCTACGTCTCACTCGAGTTGCTCCGAGCTGCTCTGTGCATGGGCCGTACATTTTACCAAGCCGTAATACTTGGGATCTCGGGAAATACTTATTCTCTTTTGCTCGCTTCAAGCTAAAAGTATAAAATACGAAAATGAAGATAAGCTATATTAACTACTAAGATTTTTAAGTGTACGTTAATTTATGTATTCTGATAATTTTCCATTACAATACAATACAAATCCTCTTTATTGCACAACATAAAAAACATGAAATATATACTAGGTATAAGTGTACAATTGGCGGTCTTATCTATTGAATGGACTGGAATGTCATGGGAGAAACACAAGGTAGTTACCAGTGCAGTTAATAGTAAAAGTCGGAAACTTAACTAATTTAACGAAACTTACTTAACCAATAAATAATATAATACATACATAATTTATCAGTTTTCTTATTTTATTTATTTATTAAATACATAATGTAAGCATTGGGAAAAAACTAGGTATTAATATGAGTACCTATTATTTACTAGCAATTGCACAGAGAGTTAATTTTTTATATAAGAAGAAATTAATATTTTATATAAAGACAAGTTATTTAAAATGCTATCCCGGACCTACTGAAATATGCATAATACCTACTATTTACACTACCAAGCCCGCTTTCCAAAAAGTTAGGCAGAATGTACTTTGATATTTGTGTATTTCGTATTTTTTATGCTTTTATTTCATAATTAATAAACATAATTAATACAAGGTACCATTTCACTCGCATAAAATTAGAATTATTAGTATTAATTATTAGTAGTAACATCAAAAAAAAAAAACATTTATATATCTTGATATAGGGTCTTTGTTTTTCAATTGCAAAATAACAAAAAACTCAGAGTGTATGAAAATATTTATCAACTCAACTATAGTTCTAAGAAAGATTTCACCGTGTAATAGATGGCCTACAGAAGCATTGCAAGCGTATAACAAGCGTAAATGTAACGTGATATGCGATGCGAAGAACGATATCGATATTTTATTGGCTGTGCCGACTGCACATCGCATTGCACCGCCAATGATATGGTATGTGACGTCTTGAAAAAAAAAAACTTTAATGTAGGTAGTTACTTGAGCTAGTATTTGAGTAGCTTATAAGTAAGTTAGTTTGAAAGCAATACTAATAGGCGTAAAAACTTATACAATTAGTAAATTTAGAATAAATTATTTATTTCCTTCAAGCATCAAGTCACTAGAAGTTAATGATTGCGAGTTGGCAAAATTCCCTGAATAAAATGGATTATGCAAATAATACGCAACTGTTAAAACACAATTGTTTATTATATTCTGCCGTAACTCTGTAGCTCTTGATGCTGAAATAATAATTCAATTGTTCAGCTTTATAGTTCATAAGGCTTATACAGTTTATGGGATAAAATGACGCGTTATTGATAGTAAACTGGCATGTTTGGGTGTGGGAAGCTAAAAGCTATGCGGAGACATAGATGCTGGAAGGAGAAGTGCTAAAATTGCAAGTTTATCTGAACATTTTTTCTTGCCAATCTATACTTCTACTGACAGAGCTGTATAACAGTAACAAAATATAGACTTCGAAATCAATTAATAGTACACAATGTAGGTACGTATACAGAGTGGATATGACAATATGACATTAAATAAAACCACGTACCGAGTATTACTTCCTCTGACCGTACACAAAAAATCAATAAAATCCAGTTAATAGCTTAACCACAGGAAATTATTTTAATTTAATTAATTTTGAATGTTGGACCATTTTTATAGGAAAATATCGTTAGGTCGAAGATCTGATGTGCGAGTCCATATTATCCATAAACTCCTTTTTCAATGATTACAGATGATTACAAATGGTGTTACTTATTATTTCGATGATTTAATATTTATTTTGTAAAAAAAAATGTTTATTTTTACTTTCGATAAACAACATATGTGTAATGTGTTTAAAATTCTTCTATATACTACTAATAATCGTTTTTTAATTTATTGTCGTATCGTCATATCCATGTTGTATAGTATAAGAATAGTCTTTTCTAAAAATGGTGAAAATCAAAACCAATCAAAAAATATCGATTGAACTCCATTTCAGTAATATTAACAAACTGAACCCAAAACAAAATATCTCGGATACTTAGTTGTTAATATTTTTATATTGTTACGAATAAGCATCTTTATTTATCGGTAAGTCACGTGGTGTTCTTATCTCTTCTAGAGGGCACATGTTGTCGGTGTAAACAGGTGAACTCGCGGGAATCGCTATTTCGCTCACGTTCGACATCCGATAAAAGTTTCCGCCACAATCACCTAAGAGCTCAGCTGTCAGGGAATAACCGTATATCGGTTTTGTTTCCACTGCGTCCCTCCGCGCCCGCCCTGCATTACAACGAAATTATATCTGGATCAAATTATATTTAAATCACGTTTTTTATCTGGTTTTTATTATGATTGGACAGCTCAGTTTGAAGGGGCGTGTTGTTCAGTGGCAACCGAAGGTATTCGATTGGCCAGGTTATGGTACGGTTGTCAAAGTTGGTCTGATGGTGATGGGAGTCCGTTCTCTATACATTGATACTCCTCTGTGAATCTCTCTTATAACCGGTAAACCAATCCAACATACTTCGTAAATTAAAAAAAAATTACATTAGTACCAACATTAAAATAGGAAAATAAAACAGAAGAAAGCTTAAACTGGCGATGAGTTTATTCTTCTTTTTTTCAATGCTTCTGAAGGCCAATTCTCGAAATCAAAAAGTGTTCAAAATATAGTTTTAATATAAAGATTTTTTTTTTATGGGAGTCCTTTGTCCAGCAGTGGATGTCTCGGCTGAAATGATGATGATGATGATGATAAAGATATTTTTTTATTTAATAGTAACAATAAATGATATTTACAGACTTACTTACACAACTATATACTTACGAATAAAAAATAGCTTGAAAAAAATAAAACTAATAGCAACAAAAAAAACTAATTAGTTTTAATCTAATCTCAATGTATTTTCTGTATAGATTTCAATCTGTAATAAAAGTCCATGGAGTATCTCAACGTTGAAAATTTTAATCTTATGTCAATAGATGGTCCTGTTTGACGTTTATTTTGAACATTTTAATACGAGAATTGGCCCTCTGATATCAGTAATTACTGAGGTGCAGTACAATGTTCTGCCTCACTATTATTAAGCCTACAGTGTACGCTGAATAAACATAACATAACATCACGCCTGTATTTCCCCGAAGGGGTAGGCAGAGGTGTGTAGTACACCCACATTTCGCCAGTTATGTTGTGAGTCCCATGTAATAGGGGGCGAGCCTATTGCCATTAACCGGGCACAAATCCAGACTCCGGGCTGCTACTGAGAATATCCTAATGAAAAAACCCAATAACACTTTGCCCGACCCGGGAATTGAACCCAGGACCTCACGCTCAGCAGGAACGCTGAATGCTCCCAGCAATCTATCTTCAGATCCATCTGTTGGTTTAGAGATCGTCAGTTTAATGACTACATAAAGGTTTGTTTGTACCTGCGGACTATTGACAGTGATTGACGAAATTGAGTGATATTTTATGCCGCGTGGATTATTTGAATCAAATAAATATTAATTTAATAATAAATCAACATATGAGCTCAAAAATGCACCCATGTATCATGAAAGCTTATTTATACTTAACTTGTAGGTACTAGGTGTAGTTATCACGACAAATACATTACTTTAAAACAATAGGCGCAGCATATTTTCACGCATTCAACTTTAATTAATATTTTACGTACCGTTTCTCGAATATGGACGTAATTTAGTTTACAAATCGTAAAAACTTTTGAATGGCGCTTTGGGAAGCTTAAAAGTACTTTATATCAAAAGATATTATTTAAGCAATAAAGCTGCTTTCCGACTGTTATATCAGTTAAAAGTATAGATCTACATGCGTCGGCGCCATTGCCAGTCCATTAATGAACTTGGGTAATGAAACTTATCTTTGTGTTTGCGTGAACCCTCCTTTACAGTTCAGTTTGCAGGTTCAAATGTAAATTGAAGATGCGTCGGCACCTTGGCCAGTCCATTAATGAACTTGGATAGTGAAATTTATCTTTGTGTTTGCGTGAACTCTCTTTTACAGTGCAATTTGCAGGTTCAAATGTAAATTGAATACCTATGACTTGCATATAAAAATATAATGCATATTTACCGTGAGGTTATTGACTTAAAGGTCACACACTCTCTTTTGCGATACCAAGAGACTATACTGCAGGAACAGTACAGAAACTATTCAAGCGTCTTCTGCTGCTGTCGGATGCCCGACAAGGTGATTCTTTATCCACCCTCTTCATCACTCCAAGAAAACTCTGTGCAAGCGCACGTGAAACAGAATCATCAGTAGATATCTTTGGATGAATAAGCAGATACACAAATTTATTGGATGTAAGCCCCTCCGAGATAGGATTTACTTTCAGTACTTTTTAGGGTTCCGTAGTCCAACAAGGAACCCTTATAGTTTCGTCATGTCCGTCCGTCTGTCCGTCTATCCGTCTGTCCGTCTATCCGTCTGTCTGTCTGTCCTAATCCTTTACAGCTTAATAACTTCTGCAGGTATAAATATAAGTACATGTAATTTTGACAAAAATTAGGTTAGTTATAGATCTCAACTTTAAAAGAATAAAATAATCGAGATTTTGTATTTTAGAGGTGCCCCATACACGTGAAATGGGGATGAAAATATTTTTTTCGCTCCACCCCCTCGTGTGGGGTATCATTGAATAGGTCTACTAAAATGAAGGTAATGTTTCATACACAACTTTTTTATCAGGTATACCATCTGTGAAATGCAGCCCGCCAAAGTGGCTTGCAATGTGTCCCCCCCCTGCCATTTCTAAGCTATGCAACGTAGAAACTTATAATCTTCCACATTGATAGACCTTCATAAAAACTCTCTTTTAAAATTATTTTGAGTATAATGTGATAATAAATTTTCGAATTATAGTAAGAAAACTGCAAAATACTTAACACATCCTAGTTCATAGGTCATTGACCTGAGAGAAAAATTATCTTAGCAAATAATGCTCCTTTAGTTACTACCTATTTAAAAAAATCACAAAAAGTTACTTTGTGTTATATTTATATTACACACTTCTTAAATTTAGCTTCTTAAATTAAGCGCTAGGTGGCGCTGTTTGAAAAAACTAAAATAGCAATGATTAATATTCGATTTGATTCGTTTGTAATTAGGAACCCTATAATACTGAGCATGGCCCGACATGCTCTTGGCCGGTTTTTTGTATTTATCTAATTACGTATGAGTTAATTAAATCTTCTGATGCATTACATAGCCAAAACACTTTTCTACAACAAGTCGCTTCTGAATCAAGAGATGCAACGCTACGTAGTTCGTTCCGTTCCACTTTTGATTACTCTTTCAATAAAGCACGGTCATTTAGCTAATGAGCACGCTCTAAAGTAAATAACTTGAACAAAGTCTACGTCAGTGAGATTCAGGCAATAGTTTCAACCTTTGATACTCGACTGAGAGTCGCGGCGACTTGTTAAGAAAATAGAAATATCACCTGCCAGGCTTAAACTAAAAGAGGACTCTTTCATTACTAAAATAATTCTTTAGAAGACTGTAAAACTGAGTTTTTTTGCCATTTTTATTAAAATTATGATTTTGAATTACTATTATTATACCTATTAACCTTGTTTCTTTAATACAGACGTTAGGCACTTTCTATCCTGTACATTGGACGTTAAATTATATTACAGTATAAATAATACTGTTTATTTGTTCTAGACTTGAGTTAGAGCTTGAGTGATTGGTCAGTATTACCTAAATGTCATCTTTATTTATATTTTTAAGGTTATCATTCCTTACGCAGTGATAGCCTAGCAGTTGAACGCCTGCCTTCCATTCAGGAGGGTATGAGTTCGATCCCGGTCCGCACCTCTGAGTTTTCTAATGCATATGCAGAACAGAATATGATTGTCACTTGCTTTAACGGTAAAGGAAAACATCGTGAGAGTGCTCCAAAAAGTGGGGCAATTGTGTAATGCATTCACTTTCATTTTGAAATTAAAGCAATATTCATTGCGTGGTACGTAGTTACCGATAACACTGATCGTCAAAACACATGGAGCATTGAACATTGAAATCCAGATGATTGCAATCGCGAGTGAGTTACGCAATTCGGCAGCTGATCTCAATGGTGTACTGTGTAGTCCGCCAACCCGCGCTGGGCCAGCGTGTTGGACTAGAGCCTGAATCCTTTTTATGCTGAGAAGAGGCTCGTGCCCAGCAGTGGAACAGTAATGGGCTGTTTTTTTATGTACCGTTCCTTTTGGTTATAATGAGAATTAAACTAACTCATTATAATAAAAAGAGGTTAACCGGATTACATCGCGTATATTATTTAAATTAGTTTTCCTGACGTTTCGAAAGCTTTGCTAGCTTTGCTTTACTTTGGATGTATTCCTGTTAACTTATTTTATTACAAACATACAAACAGACAGAATTTTTTCTAATTATATTAAGGCTTCAGTATCGTCCCAAGTACAGTTTTTTCATCGATACGATTTTATTATATGTATAGATAATGTGTAGTGATCGCGAAAACCTAAGAAATTATTGTACAAACAAAAAAAATTTGGAAATAAAAGAAATAATGGTAAATTTTATTATTATTTGTTGTCATTTAAATAACGTTCAATGGACCATGAATTGTTATATTGTGCCAAAATAAAAGCCGTAAATTATCGTAAGCATGTATATAAGAAAGTTTTAATTGCAAACTAGAATACGTGTTCTTTCACCAACAAATAAACATCAAATAAAATTCACTCTGTGTTTTTATTTTACAGAAGAGCATAAAAACAAAAAATCAAAGCACAGAAATGAATCAGATAGAACCTTTGCGAGCTACAGATAAATTATGCGGGATTCATTTAGCCGACGCTCACTTGGTGTATGTAGATACCGAGGGGGCTAAACATTGAAGACAGCGTTTATAATTTGCAAGACCTGAAAACCATTTGGTATTCCGCTCACGTCCGCCCCTTGAGATAAGTTTCAGCCACAATTACCTGACCGTTCAACCGTCGGGAAATATATTGGCGCCTTCTGCAACCTCACCTCGCGATCGCCCTGTGACGCGCCGCACCACAACAATATCTACGATCTGATTTTTATTACCACAAAAATACACCAGAAAAACATGAGCCCTCTCAACCGGATAGCCAATTTATTAATAGTCAAGTCACGGTACATAAGCTACGACATTTAAAAAAACCGGCCAAGTGTGAGTCGGACTCACGCAGTAAGGGTCCCGTACCACCCATCGACCTGATACCCGTATAAACTGATTTAATTTACGAGAGTTTATCAAAAGACATCAACGGCGTACGCGAAATGTGAATTTTTGCACCTTATTCTTACGTAGGTACCACCATATACCAGGCCCCTCAGAAAGTATTGCGAAAAAAAGTTTTTATATATGGGAGACTGGCCAGTTATAATGTTTTTCGAAAATATGATTATTTATAAGTAAAAATAAGTAAGTTCCAATTTCAAAATTTCTCTCCACATTTTTTGCGAGTTAATTCAAAGTATTGTGTCTCACTGAAATATGGATCTGCGCCGGGAACATTTTAGAGCTATGATTTTATACGATTTCAAGTGTCGCCTGAAACCGGATGAATCGTACGATAGACTTCAAATGGCATTCATGGATGAAGGCCCTTCCAAGGCAACCGTGTATCGTTGGTATAACGAATTCAAGCGCGGTCGACCAACTTTGGGGGATGACGAAAGAAGCGGTCGCCCTTTGACGGCTGTTACCGAAGAAAACGTGCTAGCAGTGAAAATTTTAATCCAAGACAATAGGCGAATTACATATCAGGAGATTCAACACATATTGAAGATTGGATCGGGAAGCGTTCACGAGATTCTACACAGCCATCTTCGCGTGAGGAGGATAGTATCACGCTGGGTGCCGCACAACCTCACCGATGCTCAGAAGCAGGCCCGGGTGGAATGGTGCCGTGATATGCTTAACAAATTTGAAACAGGCTCGTCTCGGCGTGTTTACGACATCGTTACAGGTGATGAGTCCTGGATTTATCAATACGACCCAGAAACCAAGCGCCAGTCGACTGTTTGGGTGTTTCAAAATGAGCCAACGCCTACCAAAGTGAAGCGATCTAGAAGCGGGGGTAAGATTTTGATCGCTAGCTTTTTTAATTTGACTGGCCACTTGGTATCAATTCCCTTACGGGATCAAAGAAGCATTAATGCCGAATGGTATACTACCAAATGTTTGCCAGAAGTTTTCTCTGTTATAAGCAACAAGCGACCAAACACAGGGCTCCGCGGGCTACTGCTCCACCACGACAATGCACCTGCGCACACCGCACTCAAAACGAGGGACTTCCTGGACAGCACGCCAGTCAAACTACTGGGTCACCCTCCTTACAGCCCTGATCTAGCACCGTGTGACTTCTTTTTATTCCCAAAAATAAAAAATCAGCTCAAAGGGATACAATTTTCGTCGCCGGAAGATGCGCTGGTTGCGTTCGAGCAGGCTGTAAACGAGGTGTCTGCGGCGGACTGGAAAAAGTGTTTTGAAAACTGGTTTAGGCGCATGAATCTTTGTATAGAGGCTGGTGGAAAGTACTTTGAAAAGATTTGATAAAAATATATGTACGTATAGAACAATTTTTTTTAGTTTCGCAAAACTTTCTGAGTGTCCCACGTATGTCTATGTTTGCCCTATTTCTAGTATTTGTTGCTAAACAACATAGTATGCACTATAATCAGACCAAGTTTGACGTTGGTATATATTACCGTTTCGATGATAGAGCAGGAACAAAAACGATTAAAAAATGCATGTTTTTCGAGGTTTCTTGTATGGGGACCCCCTTTGGTTTTAGACTTTTTTTTGTTTTTAGTATTTGTCGTGATACTCCTCATAGCAACACAATTTCTGAGTACCGTTCAAAAGATACAGCCCTGTGACAGACAGACGGACGGACGGACGGACAGTCGGACCGACAGCGTAGCGAGAGTAATAGGATCCCGTTTGGCACCCTTCGGGTACGGAACCCTAAAAAGCGTCTTTCAGTTTCACCCTTCGTTTGATAAATAAAATAAATCTCGAAACAAAACATTTGCATGATTAATGGTTATTTATTTTTTCTTCGAAAACCGAAAGTTCTCGAACAAAGAACTTTGTGATTATTGTTGAAGTACACAATGAAATCAAACGACAACTTTTAAAAGGTCCCTAATGGACAAAAGGCTATCGATCAAATTACAAAGAAAGTTTTTCTCAATACAAAACAATCGATAGCTTCAAATATTTCACTGGTCATATATTTTCACAGTGAAACGTGTCATTTCTTTTGTAGAGCCTCAATGGATTGATGCCCGGCCACTTTATCATCGAAAAATGCTAATATGTAGACATTTTAGTGGCTATAAATTGTCGTCAGGGGAAATGCGTATGTAAATTCGTAAAATTTGAAAGTATTTTAAGATATAAAGAAAATCAAAGGGCGGCTTAGTACCGCGTCGGAATTTTAGTAGAGTCAAAAAGGGCTGTATCGGGCGGCCGCAATATTCGGAGCCCCTCGATTTCGGGATGGAATACTTGGGGCCGCATTCATTCGATCGCAATCTCTATGCTAACAGCTTGCGATTCTGATCTTCGTTTAGCGGAATGACCGCAGTCACCCCGGTTCCTGTGACGCTTACGAGTATTCCTTACACGTTCACTCCACAGAAGTTTTTTATGGACACGAGGAACACTCGCCCCTTAGATTTTCTTTTCTGGATGACATAAAACTATTCGGGGTTGAAAATATAAAACTCAACATTTGTGTTTTCGTTAAATATGTAGTAAAAACGTGATTGTTCAATATCTATGATATGGCCACACTGGATGCATAAAACTGTATTTCAAATAAATTGGAGGTTAAATAGAAAATAAATTAAAATACTGGACTTTAAATCATTAGTTATATACTGTATTAGATATCAATATATCAACTCAGCCTATCGCAGTCCACTGCTGGACATAGGCCGAAAGATATACCTACTGATAATCATTTAATTCAAGTTTCTTATAAAAGTTACCCGAGTGACGGTTGAACGGTCGCCTAGCTAACTCAATAGCAGTGACAAAGTGAGCACCGCGTGGACGGAACACATCCGTACTTACCTAGTATGCAGATTGTGGCAGATGTTCGTGCTTCGTGCGAGGAGGTCAGCTAACGTACAAGATCCAAGTAAATCAAAACAGGTTTGTGGAAACCGTACGTGTACCTCCTGTAGAAAAACTTTTTGAGAAACGTTCAGACTTCTTAGCATTTTACAAAAAAAAAAAATGCGCAGACTTGAAAACCTCCTCCTTCTTTTTTCGTCGGTTAAAAAAATGAAATCTACGATTGCTATTAGTTTTAAATGAATTGTTCAAAAATATCATTCTACATAATAATATAAAACAACCAATGATTTTTTTGGCGCTGTCAACCAAAAAAAATGTTTAGTTACATTTCAGTACATGATAAATGAAGTTTAGAACACAAATAATAAACAAAAATCGCTGTACCAATACAAATGGGCTTGGAACGTGCACCGGAAAACTTATATCCGCTGATATCTAATATTTTACTTATACAGAAATAATTCGAGAAACAAAAAGAATGAGGGGTCAAAAGCAGATGGTTCGCTTTTATAAAAATGTTGGAGGGTTGTGAAATATGACACAGTGTTATTTCTTCGCACACCCGGTCAAGAGTTATTGCATTCCATTATACGTTTTCTCTATCTAAAGGAAGCCATTTTCACTAAAGAAGAACTATGCCGTCTAATTTTTATTTCACTTATCATTTTTATTGCTCCTAAAATAATTTATTTTCTTCACCCATATTAGTCAGACTCAAACATGTACAGATTGGCCTGATATGTCATATCTTTTGTGGCTTTGAGCAGAGCGGGGAAAGTAATTATCTGCTAGTTGTGTTATAATTTATATCTTCATATAAAAATGGGTGCTTTGTAACGGTCTGGCTATCGGGGCGCTCCTTTTAACATGCCGAGCTGCGTAAGAGATCGACAATAGACTCAGTGGCTTGGAAGGGGACACCTTATCTTTACTACATTGTGTCCCATGTCACATGAAACGCGAGTGGTGGCCTCAGGCCATGAACGGATTTCACATTCATAATGAAGATTAAGCAGAATATATTTAAGCTCCACTCGCTTTGTACGCCACCATGTGTAATTATATGGCAGCTAACTGGCACTTCGATACTAAATGTAAATAAGCTCTAAAATCACGTTTGTTCAAAGAGCCCAATATAAACAGATTTACGTGGAGCTCTCGCTCCATTTTCGAGCTAACCGTGGTTCGGTGGTCGTTAAGCTGTCAAATTAGACCAACTCGTCCTCACTGTCATTCGAAAAAGAAAAAGTGCAATTTTCTTTTATCGCGTGACCTGAAAGTTTTGATATTATTGGTGACGTTGGCGGCCTCAACCAAGTAATCCTAATGATGTCTTTGACATTATGTATATTACGTATATTTTTACAAAACTTTTCGTAAATTGGATATGACTTATTTCATAATAAGAATCAAATGGGTACAGTACAAAATTATTGCTCCGATAATTTATAATTTACTTGACACTATCAGCCCCGGCGCCGCCGGAAATTAATTGGACAGCACTGATAATAATTGAATTTTCCCGTTCAAAGGAAACACTTTTAAGAAAATACTCAGTTATAAATACTGCCTAATAAATGTTAATGTAATTTTAATAACAGGATTCCCCAATAAGTATAGCTTTAATAAGGATATATTATGCTAGTCAAAAAATATCTTAATATTGTTTTAAATATTTATTGAAGATTTTCATTTCCGTGTACTTTAACCAGATGCAGGGTCTTGTACAAAATCAAACCCAAAAACGTCTCCGCGATAAAATGTACTAGTAATTATGTTTACGACAGTGACATGTACTACACTTCATCCTTTGTTTGCACATTTGGAAAATAGTTTTTATAATTTTTTCTACACATTTTAGCATCGAGACGCTCCTCACCGCTAATACGGTCGTGAAGCCACTAAGAGCGAAACTATGCACGCGACTGATTATTGCACAGTTTTGATGAGGCCGTTTTTCGAGCGGTGATCGTACATCTATGATATATTTGAGCGTTTATTTCAGCGGTTAAAATTGAATTCTAAGCCAAATTGAATAGTTGTATTTCATAAAAGAGTTTAAAATGGAACACCTACAATATTTCAGGTTTCAAATCTCAATAAATCGTCTAGGCGTGGTAACGAGCTCGCTGCGGCGTAGTCTCTGCGGATACGTATTTTATTGGATTCACTGAAACGTTTTTCAGGTCCAAAGGATTATTTACGAGCGTTTGTGCTGCCACTGCAGAAATGCAGATGGACACAAAGCGTGTATAACTTATGTATACGGACTAGCGAGCTTCTTATTCTAGAAGCAAATGTAAATCTTGGTATTTGTACATAAAGAAGCTCCCGTGTGTTTTGTGTCTTTTATTTTTTTGCTAAATCTTGGGGTAAGCTTAAAAGCTAGACCTAGCTATACTAGATCATTTTGCAGACCTATCTGGGAAATTAACTTAGACTGAAATTAGTCAATTTTTATCGTAGGTATAATCAATAGCTTTTTAGAATATAGTTCTTGTATTCGATAGTGGTACCCTAGAAGGTGTCACAATTAATATTTCATGGAAAATGTGACGGAAATAAAATTGTATGGACTTTTCTCGAACAAAGTTATTACCATAGAAATCTAAATATCTAAATAATAAGGTAATAGAAGTGTAAAGGCGCGTGAACTTGTCATCACGTGCAGATGTCTCGTAGGATACCAGTGCGTGAACCGTTTGCTTGATCATCATTGCTGTTTTGGACGCGGAGTCACTAAAATTGTATTTTGCAGCATATCTAACAGCAGAATATTTTTAGGCTTAATTTATTTTGCATTGAATGCTACAAACATGGTGGGCGTGATTGCGTATTTATGTGTTGGTACCGGCAAACCGGCGATACGCGTTCTGGTATTAAAAGACAGTAGATAATATGATTTCTACTACCTTATTATTTAGATCTCTATCAATAAATAATAACAAATGTTCGGGACATTTTACACAGCAATATCTAGTCCCATACTAAGCAGAGCTTATGCTATGGGTACTAGACAATGGATATAAATAATTAGATACTTTTTTTTTGTAAATACATACTTATTATTTCCTAATTCTTCTAACCTAATGAACTCATTATGCTACATCTAATTGGCAGCACACAGTGGCCTAGTATTATCCACGTGATATAAGAGTACGGGACCAGGTGGTCAACTTGATTAATTGTCCCAGTGAGGAGCTAGGGATGCCCCAACCTATTTATTTATACCAACGTAAGTGCACCTCGATCGGAAACTTGCCAGCGACGAATCTGTAGGGGATACTCGCTATAAGATTTTTCTTTTTGCATCCCTATGTTTTTCTTGTAAACTTATTTGCTAACGTGATTCAATCTGCGTAACTACGGTAAAAGGTAATGAGGTTTCTTTGCGGTTTGTTTATAGATTACAAGTTAAGGTTTTCGGGTTTACCTAATGGAAAGGTGAATTTTTTATGTGTGTTGTGTACTTTTGATACCTATTTGGGGGAGGTAATGACATAATTAAATTAATTATAAATGAGATTTACAGAAATACTACAGACACGCAAATAAAATCAAAAGCAAGTTACTTAATTAATAATGTTGTTGTTGTTGTTGTTGTTTGTTTTTAATTTTTGTTAATTTGATTGTTTGTGCCAATAAACACATTTTCTTTCTTTCTTTCTTATTACATATTTTCACAATCATCATCATCATCATTTCAGCCGAAAGATGTCCACTGCTGGACAAATTCCTCCCCCAAGCATCGCCGCAACGACTAGTGCTGCGCTTTCCACATCCAGTGGATTCCCGCGACCTTCACCAGGTCGTCGGTCCATCTTGTGGGGAGCCCAACTACGCTGCACTTTTCAGTATCTTCTTATCCAAGAGTTTTGCAACCAAAGCCTTAAAAGAAACTACATTACTCATATTTTAATTGTGACATCTTACTATTATTACGTAGTAGCCCATAGTAAATACATCGTTACTCCAGTTTCCACTCCCAACAGTAAAAACAAATTAATCAATTCCTGATATGAAAATTTTATAATTTTTTGACTGCCTTCCAAACCGCTTTTCCGTTCCGTTCTCATAGCTTTTCAATTCTTATGCGGTCTGTGAGTGTGACTTTGCAAATTTTCTGGAGCGCTCCTATATTGACCGTGTTAGGATTGTATGCTCTTTCTGACATACGGGCACAATCTCTATCGGAGATATTCAGTGTTTGATCCACTGCATACTTTAGAAAAAAACTCCGGCGAGTTGGTGACTTCAAACTTACCTAGGTACATATTTTAATCTTATTAAAGTATTCCGTTTTCTTCTGCTTTTTTTAGGGTTCCGTACACGAAGGATGCCAAACGGGACCCTATTACTCTCGCTACGCTCTCCGTCCGTTCGTCCGTCTGTCTGTCACAGGGCCGTATCTTTTGAACGGTAATAGGTAGCTAGTTGAAATTTTCTCAGAATATGTGTTGCGTGAACACGACAAATACTAAAAATAAAAAACTCCAAAACCAAAGACCCCATACAAAAAACCTCGAAAATGATCAATTTTACCAACGT
Organism: Asteroscopus sphinx; assembly: GCA_949699075.1. NCBI lineage: Eukaryota > Metazoa > Arthropoda > Insecta > Lepidoptera > Noctuidae > Asteroscopus > Asteroscopus sphinx. Next base: position 13,987,593 of record OX453013.1, on the reverse strand, counting down.
TTTTGTTTCTGCTCTATCTTCAAAACGGAAATACATACCAGCGTCAAACTTGGTCTGATTATAGAGCATACTATTTAGTTTAGCATCAAATACCTGCGTAAGAAAGAGATGCGAAAATTTATATTTCGCGCACGGTGCGTTGATGTCTTTTGATGAACTCTCGTAAATTAAATCAGTTTCTATGGGGTATCAGGTCAATGGGTGGTACGAAACCCTAACTGCGTTAGTCCGACTCGCATTTTGCCGGTTTTTTTTAATGACCTGGTGTGCCCGCACCAGGTCATTAAAAAAAACCGGAATTAGTTGTGTACCATCAGTTTGTATATAGATCAAACGTCAATCTCAAGAACAAATCTGTAGGCTACACAAATACTTATTCTTTCGAGAACTGAACTCGCGACGCGTAGCACAGCCGCTAATAAGCTCAGCCACAACACCAAACCTGTTGTCTCTTTTTCTGTACTTATATTTTATATGCCGCGAACAACAATATATGCAACGTTCTCCTCCATCTTCTTGTATTTGTTAAACTAGTAATTGAATATTTTTCTTTACAATATTTCACCTCTTTATCTAAAACGGGCTGTTAAAGGGATACTTGTAGAGTGAAAAGTTTGTTAAACAAATAAATAAGTAAACTCGCCCCAAAGCCCATTTAGTAGGGTTCCGAACCACCGCGGTGCTATTACATACACAAATCACGTTCACAAATAGTCAGTCACGCGAGCAACAGCATAGAAAATTTATAATAACACTACTTATGTTGTCATTAATTATGACTAGCTGTCACTATTAGGCACTTAATAAACACACGAAGCAATATTTCTAAAAGGTCCATAAAAATATTTAGTACGAGTACTTTGTGCATGCTTTGTGCGCCCTTGATTAATATGGGGTTTGAGAATCACGGGTTCAAAAGTTTTTAATCTTTAACTAACCTAAGGTTACAGTGAAAATAAATATAATATCGAATTAGTACCATGCAAACTACAGTAACTAGAATATTTTTCGTTAGGTATGTTATCACATAACGCTGTATCCCGTTGCGGGTTGCAGTGTTTTATCATGACAAGGCCGTGGGGTTACGAAGGCATATTATTAGTATAATTCTTCTTCTATCGTGTCGACATGAGCTACATATTGATAATAGCTCATGCCGTGGAGAAAAGATTAGCCGTCAGTAGGTTAGTAGTGGGGCTGACTGCCCAGTGTGCGACGGACCATCAATTAAGTATCGTGACTCGTGGAGACTCCTTTAATGCCAATGCAATCCAAGATTGATAGAATAAAACAATGTCTAGAACAAAATCAAGCGAAATAGTTTTCTGAACTTTTTCAGAACTTTCTTGTACTGTGGTTATTGGTATATCAACTGGTACAGTGGACCTTACGTCAGTGGTATCTTGACAGCATCTTTATTTCGTAAGCGGTAAGGGCTTGTTTCATAATTCAAGTGTTAACTTTGACGTGCGGTCGACTACACATAAGTAATTAAATGTATCACAAAAATATTTATAAAAAATCTATCTAAATAGGCCCTTTTCACAGATTTTTAATACTCGCAGTCAGAATGTTCCAGCTTTTGGCATGATTAAAACTGCAGGTAAGATTTCCTTATTTACTAAACTAACCCTAAAAAAATACAAGTAAACCTTTTCTCCTGTTATTTCAATACGATTCGTAAACACACCACTAATCGATCAGTCTCTCGAGACAATAAAGATGCGGGTTTTCATTAAACACAACACAATACTCTGGACGCTAACTACACTCGTAGCTAACAAGTTTTATTATGCTGGTTACACATACAACTTTAATTAATCTACTCAGGGTGCATTTAATGTAGGTAAGTAGAGTAGAGTACAGTAGAGTAGCAGGTATCAGCACGGTCCAATGGAGTTTCCGGTGCTCCTCTATCTAGTGCTGAGGATAGCCACTGTGTGCTTTTAGTTGGTAGGAGTCCGACATACCCCTCCGCCATCCCCAGACAGAGGGTATCTATGAGGATTTCCACCCTCATAAAAAAAATAAAAAATAAAAAAGGAACCTACAGTAATTGTAAAGGTTATACCATCAACGCAGCCTATCGCAGTCCACAGGTGGACAAAGGCCTCTCTCAAGTTGTGCCACAACACTTGGTCCTCCACCTTCCACATCCAGTCCCCCCCAGCTACCATCTTCAGGTCGTCCACCTGGATGGGGGGCGCTCTACGCTACGTTTGCCGATTTGCGGTCCCCACTCAAGGACTCGTCTGCTCAAACGGCCATCAGTCCTTTGATAGACATGGCTAGCCCGCTGCCACTTCAACTTACTGATCTTATACAAGCTATGCCACTGACTCCAATTAACTCGATTCCCGATAAATAAATAAATTAAATTAAATATTTTTGGGACATTTTTAACACAGCACCATCTAGTCCCAAACTAAGCAGAGCTTGTACTATGGGTACTAGACAATGGATATAATACTTATGTACTTTGGTTTTTTGTAAATACATACTTATAATACACAAAGAAACAACCAGACCAACACAAACACTTATGTCCATCACACAAATATTTGTGTCCTGTGGGAATTGAACCCACGACCTCGTGATCAGCAGTCCGACACCCGAACCACTAGACCACAGACGTCTTCTCTCTCATAACTCATTCGAATATGTCCAGACATCGCCACACGTTTTTACTATGAGGGTGTGAGTTTTGGCAGGTAGCAGAAGAACTGGCGTCGTATATGAAGGGTAAAATGTACTCTTTTAAGTGTTTAGCATTATATATTACCCGGTAAATATGTTGCGAAGATGCCTTGAGTTGCATCAAAATAATAATTTATTTATCAAACTGTTTTAGAGATCTACTAAAATAGTTGTAAAAAAATTGTTTTCGTTTGCATAAAACCTTTTGTCGTTTGTGAATAACAAGCACTGGACATTCATGACCACGTGAGTGTGAATCAGTAAATTTATTGTCAATCAAATAAAAATAAAAATAAAATCTTTACCATTCACAGATGTGCTTCTTAACACAGAGAAAATAATCACTACGTTACACTTCTTAAAATATTTCGGATTAATAATGTAGGACCTTGTACAGACAAATTGTGCAAAGGTTCAAATGGAAAGAGGAAGATCTATAGAAAGGTGGCAAGATGAAATAGCAGAAAAGTCTGGAAATTATTGGAGGAGGCCTATACCCGTAGAGGAGTCCGTAATTGATTATATTACTGTTCACCTCATATTACGTAAACATTCTAATTAATTAAGGAATAATAATGATGACTTGAAGGCGCAGCGTGGGTAGGCCCCCCAAAAGGTGGACCGACGACCTGGTGAAGGTCGCGGGAATCCGCTGGATGCGGAAGGCACAGGACCGGTGGTTGTGGCGATGCTTGGGGGAGGCCTATGTCCAGCAGTGGACGTCTTTCGGCTGAAATGATGAATGATGAAAAAATAATAAAAGCCTTTTTATTTATTTTATTTGTATAAACAATGCTAATTCGAGAAAAGAAAAAAAACTGTGGTTAACAAAAGACTGCATCAACAAACACCAGTTCCTGACCGATTTGATCACGAAGATACAACCTCAAACACATTAGTATAGTGACGTCACTAATCTAGCATAGGTAATGTTTTTGCTTTACCCTCTCAGGTGTACGGGGCAGACGCAGGTGGTATCCGTGATTAATCGGAGCGGGCGCGCGGCGTATTTATAGCGTGGCGGCGGCGGAAGCGGCCACTGCCCGGGGCGCGTCTGCTGAACCACAGGGGGCCCCGATTTTCCTGCTGCGAATCTAAAATATCCGGCGACTTAGTACGAATACAGATGTCAATTGTAATGTAATGGATTGTTTGTTTTCGTAAGTGAGATATTGATATTTTTCTGATATGTGAAAAATGTTAGGAAAATAAGTACCGGAGTGTAAATCTTCCACACCAATCTATGCGTTGTTTTCAAAATCAACAATAAAAAAATCAAAATAAAGTTGTTATAATTATCTAATATTTTCTGGTTTTAAAATTCTAGATTATATTGTAACCACAGAGTAATTAATAAATACTGAAATAAAATAAGCCTGTGCAATTTCTGGATTATTTATTTCTACAAAAAAATACATTTGGCAGATACCTACAGTGTAGAACATAAACCATAATATAATAATAATAATAATAAATCGTTTATTTCAGGAAATCCCATAGAAAGTTTTACATTTTTTTTTTTACTTTATCTAATGTTCGCACACATAATCAATATCACAATTAAAATAACATCTTTTATCACACCTTGAAAAAATAAAAATAAAATAAAATTATATTAAATAAAATAAAATCAATTAATATTATTAAATTAAAATTACAGTCAGGTGGAGGGACTCAACTCCAACCTGAACTGATCACCTATCCATGTGCAGGCTTATCCAGTGTGCCAACAGCGGAGAATCCCACCTACACACTCACACACACTCAGGATGCTGTTGGGGCTGCCACGCACGCGACCCAGTACTGATGCACAACGCTTTCTAATAATAGCATGGAAGCCGTCCATATGTGCATCCGCTAGCATGCCTGATGCACTGCAATAGCGAGGCAACCCCATCAGCGCCCTGAATGCGTTATTATATTGAATACGCAGAGTGCTGTATGTCCTCTGCGTGTAGCTAGCTCACAGGCTACACGTGTAGAAGGTCTGGCAGAATGCTCTAAAAAGAGTCACTTTGACCTGATCAGCACATCGTGCAAACCTGCGAGCCAGCATATTGCAGCGGACAGACAGCGCCCTACGTTCCCTCTCCATGTCAATGTTGTCTGTTAGGTCGTCGGTGACCCAGTGGCCTAGATACTTAAATTGTGTGACTTGTCTCAATGGCGTCCCGTAAAGCGTCACAGGAGGCACGGTGGAATATGACTTTTGATTTGCTTTAAAAACCATTATTTCTGTCTTTTTCACGTTGTATCTAAGCCCCTGGGCCTCCGCATAAGACTCACACATTTTCAGGAGTCTACGCAGCGCTCCAATCGACGGGCTCAGCAGTACCATATCGTCTGCATAGCTTATATTATTTATGCAGACTCCATCAATATGGCAGCCAATGTTGGCACTGCTAAGCTCGCCGATTAGTCGGTTCATGTATAGGTTGAAGAGTTTTGGTGAGGTCAACCCTCCTTGCCTAACTCCACACTCCAACCTATACATGTCCGAGTATGAGCCCGCCCATCTAACTGAGTTCATTTGGTGATTGTACCAATACTTTAATATTGATACAATCTCATGCGATACAGTAGTCCATAAAGTAACTGTATAGAACATACCATTGCTTTACTGAAAGAATGATTAAAATCGGTTCAATAAGAATTTAACGATTACAAACAAGCAAACAAATCTTTCTTCTTTATAATATTAGTATACATTTACTACCATACAGCCTAGGTGGTATTGAAGTTGTTATGGGCAAAGGTAACAGCTTAATATCAGGTGAGCCTTTAGCTCATTTCGCCATCCTAAACTATAAATAAAATAAAATAAATAGATACTTCATAAGTGTGTAGATTTTGTTAGCAATATGGTTAATTGAGAGTTCTAGATTATTGTTCATTCTTAATAATTAATTAATTATTCATAATTATTAAAATATATTATTCATTAGTACAGGAAAATCTTAATATAGGTACACAAAAATATCTTAATAGGTATATGCTAAATCAACCATAATAAAGATTTAAATTGTGGAAAGAAAAAATCGCTCACGAGCAGGATTCGAACCTGCGACTCCTGGCTCAGTACGCCAGTGCTTTAGCCACTAAGCTACCGTGAACACTGCTCGTCGAATCGAAATTATCCTCCACTATGGTACGTCACGGTAGCTTAGTGGCTAAAGCACTGGCGTACTGAGCCAGGAGTCGCAGGTTCGAATCCTGCTCGTGAGCGATTTTTTCTTTCCACAATTTAAATCTTTAGATTTCGCTTTCGCATGCGTGAAAATGCGTTAAATAATAAAATAATCAACTATAATAATTTACTCGTAACAACAAAAATAAATCCTATCCCGGCTCACCACTAAGATCTTAATGAACTAAAGAAAGCGTATATTTAAATCACTTTCAGGTAACGTTACGTGAGTAGTTTAATTCCGACCCCATTTTATTTTAGTGGATTAAGTTGTGCCAATTAGTTGGTTGCTGGATATTTGGACAGTGGAGCCTTATTTATAGTCCAGGCTAAAGCCCAGACGGCAATCACTAAGCTCCTTACTATAGCTCTAGCCGAAACATAATAATTTGTGTTTTAATTATCATAAACTTTATTTTTACAAGTTGTTTTAAATGTTGATGGTCTTAAAGAATCTCTAAGCATTGCATTAAATGTTAAATATTTAAATAATATCAATATAATTGGTGTTTAATTTCGTAAACTTAAACATTAGTAATAGTGTTTAATTTAATTAGTATATACAATTAATGCTCTTGTTTGCTATAATTATGATAGTTGTAACACGTTGTGTAAAAAGCAGTAACTACAAAGCAAGTATCTAGGTAATAAAAAAGGACAAAAAAGGCAAAAAATATCTAGACAATAGGTTGAAAAAAGGAAGGAAATAAAAGACTTTAGAGCCTTAAGACCAGAAAAAACAATGAGGGGAGGATTTAAATCAGTTCTAACTTTTCATTTGTATACAAAGTTTATATGCACAGATGCCAGAATCCAATAATGGTACCCCAACGGCTGAGGACTACCTCTGAAGGGGACGAATTTCCCCAAAGTATTGGAAGAAGACACTAAAGTCACGAAATATAAAATTCATCGATATTGCTGTTTCTGAACATTGAGTCTGAGGGTTTGTTTTCCCATGCATAAATATTTTTTATTCATTTAAATGTGGCACGGAAGGGCTACATGCACCAGTTTAGAGGTCCGTTACTGGGGTTACATGAGTTCGGTCGGTACTCTCATTTCGGGTACATTTATACTCTATTAGGTCCTTGGCAACGGTATAGACATAAAGGGGCTCTTAATATGTAATAAATGTTTCCTTTACTCCAATAAAGTGGGGCGCGCATGCAGCGTGAGCTCCTAGTGCCGGTGGTCTCATTGCCTTCATTTAAAACAAACTCCATTGCGAAATTGTAATATAACACTTTAACAGGAATTGTGTCTTCCGCTAGTTGAAATAAATTGTAACATATAAGATTACACGTTCATTTCTGAACAATATAACCAAGACGACAAAGCTGTGTCGAGAAATAAAAGTTTTTTTTAACAATGTTATTTTTTCAAGTCAAAACGGATCCCATTTAACCGAATCTTAGCTGTTTCATAAAATTGTTTGCCTTTCTTTCTTCAACAATCAAGAAGGTGCTTGTCATTTCAGGAATAATAAGATTCTGTATTACGCAACAAAACGAGTTGCCAAATTAATTGTCAAACAAAAGAGATTAGCTTTCTGTTTGCGTTGAGGTACACAATTTAAATAATCACTGGCGCTGGTACTGAATACTGATGGCGGTATTCAAATTGTGTGGAATTGTCAAAACAAGAAAATTGCTGGTGGAGAGAGCCCGACATACTGGGTGTAGCATGGCCCGTCCGTACAGCTCCCGCGGTGTCGATTAAGGCAATGCTAATGTCATTTGTTTGCTAACTTCGCAGACTCAACGTCGCGGTCGAATACATGCATTCGTGTAAATATTACAAACCAAATGGAAACAAATAAAACCGTCTTATCTGTCGACTTCCATTAACATTGCAATTGTCATTTTGCTTTTACTACAAGCAGCTCGCGAAATTTTGAGTGCGGGATTACAACGCAGTTTGTTCTTAAGACTGATTAAAGTTCAGAGTTTCATTGTTTACTTAATAATTCAAGAAATTCGATCTTATACGAAGATCATGCAGACATTCCAAAGTGAGAAAGATACGAAAAATACAAACTTGACACATCCATATCAGTTGGAAGATGTCCAACTAGGCATACAAGCCAACATAGGTTCCTCATGGACCGTAATAACGAACGTCTACTTCTTCATCCAAGCGCTATCCCGTCCGTTTTACTAAAATGGGCGTGCTCTAACAGCGAGCTTGTGACCAGGGGGGTGATTCTCGCGTCGTAAACATTATCTCTAACTCGACATAATGTCAAAACAAGATGGCGAATGTCGATTGAAAATACATTTTCGTATTCTCCTTATGTCACGTTAGAGATATGTCAGTGGCGTGCAGTGGCCTACTACACTTGAATTTATTTTTGGTGTAAGTTATTGATTTTTTTATGTAGGAAGATTTATTCAGCATTAATAGGTTTAATAAAGGATAAAGAATCATCGTACTTTGAAAAAAATATAATAACTTACACCACTGTTGAGTTTGAATGAGGAAGGCACTGGGTATTGCCTAATTGCCTATATGCAATGCACGCCACTGAGATATGTCTACGATCTAAATACAAAGAGCGGTTCATCGCAGTTGACATTAACGGCGACATTTTTCGTAGAGTTTTAAAATTAGAGATTATCTCGAATTAGACATTTATCTCTATAACGCGAGAATTGGGGCCCTGTACCTAGGGTATATCTATATCTAGAATAAACTGGATTCCGGTCTTAGATTTGGAGCAGTCTTATCTCTAAAACCCTTGAGACAACACAATAATTTTTTATTAATACCTTCAATCACCTACAATCCATTGCCTCTCGTGACCGTCACAGAACCTATCTCAGCTGGACCATATACATATAGTCCAATTAACGGACAATATTCTCCTGAGGAGATATTGTTGCAATTAGCACGCATAAGCATGCAGACTAATGATCATAGTTTGACGATATTATGCACTACTCAACTACTCCTGTATGTAATAGTCACCTTTTTTAAAACATCTTGAAAAGATCGACTATTCCGTAGTTCTAATCTAAATTAGTAATCTAAGACGAATAAGCAATCTTATTTATCCATAAATTGTTTTTTATTTCAAATAAACTTAATTACAGGCACTTTTGAAACGTCAGGCTCTAGTTGAACGGTTCCAAATTGTGGAGAAAAACCGGCAAGAAACACCATGGATATACTTTTTTTTAAATAGGTAAATTGAATTGAAATTGAAATTGAAAATTGAAATAAAAATTGAATTAAAATTGAAAAATTGAAATTGAAATAAACAAGAAATTTCAAAGTGAGAAAATTGCCTTTAGAAATAAACGTAAAAAGAGTTGCCATAGAATGCAGGAGCTGACCTGTCCCGACAGACGGCACCCGTTCACGAGCATTACGTGAGCATCAGCCATCGCTTAACTCAACCATATTGAAGGGAACTTAACGACCCGACACTAACGCCACCATCAGCATGACATTTAAGTGAGCATGACTCATACTGCTAGACAAAAATTTGCAGGCAGGAATATGTAGAATTACTGTAAAAACATTAATGGCCACGTGATACTTATATTTTACATTTAATCACCTATTAAAAAAAATTAAGAAATTCACACACGTTACAGTTCTATGGATGAAAAGAATGCAATATTGGAAAAAAACGTATAAATAAATACTTAACATAATCAGCCCATTATTGTCCCACTGGGGATGGGCCTCTTCTCAGCATGAATAGGTTAAATCCTTAGTCCACCATGCTGACCTACTGTGGGTTGGCCAACTACACCATCGAGAACTGTATGTATCCATATCTACGTGTAGGTATTATTCATTTATCAATATATGACTGTACCCAAATCTAATGAAAGTATAAAACTCGCATTTACCTGAGAATTCTGCTGAGTATGCTTACACTCAGCTTTTGCGTGGTCACTATGATTATACAAAACACTAAAAATATCATGCCGTCACGGTCTATAATAATTTTCATAAAACTTATTCCAAACTCTTGTAGCATTGATTTTTAACGGTTTTTTTTCATGCTACGTTCGTTTTTGCACATCTACGTATAAATAAATAATATTTTTTATTTCGTTACATTAGGGAGGCGATGGGATCACCGCAGCTGACGGCGCGAAACGCCGCGAGTTACCTAAGTCACTTCATTCAAACTTTTGCCAATTTTAGACGAAACTTTTGTTTAGACACAAAAGTTGGCATTAAGACCTTTTTGTTTGTAAAGATTTGAAATAATTGGGACTAGTGGTTAATGATATTGGTATTTTTTAAATTCGGACTTAAGAAAAATTAAAATGAGGCTTATTTCACAATAACCTAGACACTAACTGCCAGATAAAACTCAACAATAGAACAAGATTTGTATGAAAAGTATCAGTAGGTGGTTAAACAGACTGTATGAAGAAAGAACAAACAGATTTAAGATGATTAATATAAAAATATCTAAATAAAAGCATTCAAGCCACAAAACCTCCAAATCATTGTTTTGATAGATGTCAAAAACAAACTCATTACTTATGTTTGAAAGGCTTATCATATATATGCAGTTGTAACATTATTTTACGATTACGTATATTTATTTGTATAAAAGCTTTTAACGAAAGCGTTCCGGCCAGGAATATTCATTGCAAAATTAAGGAAGAAAAAATTTGGGACCCTTATTTTAAAGGGCGACTTAAGATTAGTCTGGCACTTAGACATTAATATCAGAAAGAAGCTCCGCGCAGGCGGGTTAAATAAATGAAGTGACTAATAATTAATTGGAGTTTCGCCCTATTTTCCGTTCGGTGACAATTAATTTCCGGCACCGACGAGAAAAGAAACCCTTATCACAACCGTTTCGCACTCTCCGTTTAAAGTGAAGTGACAATTAAAAGGTCTCGCCGCAAAAAAGCAGTATTTTCGACTCCGACGCTGATTAACTTGAAACAAATACTGTACGTATACTACGGAGTATTGCTGAAAGTTTTAAATAAATGGCAGTGTTAAGTAGGACGCAAAAAGTTTAGTTAAATCCAAGTTGTTTCTTTACTGTAGTATTTTTTATGTGACAAGCCTTTCGCCCTCGTGCTACATTGATGCATATGTTGTTAGTTAGATAAATACATGAGATCTACAATTAAAATAAGAAGTAATGAAAGAAGGTAGGTACTTTTTAAGTGTGTATGGACTAAATTATTTTCATATCAACTAGTCAGTAAAGCACCTTATCATTCATCATAACAAGAGACCAATTAACTTTTCTCGGAAGTTTTGGGAATGTACTTTTCAATGTCGTAAAATATGTTGGCCATTTGAAAGAGAATATACAATTTTAATAAGAATATTTTAATAATCATGTCAGTGATAGTTTAGAAGATAATAATAAACCTAAAACAGAGAGATTTTGTGCCAAACGATTTATCATAGTGTGGCGAAAGGTTGAGGGCGACGACGCGACAGGCAGGCCCGGTTCGTTCACAATCTGGTAAAAACATAAGTCGGACGAAATAACAACTTCATAGTGGAAGTCATTTGTGCTTAAACAAAGCGTCAACTGCAGAGTTGCTGCTAGCAATAACCGAGATCATTTTTCATGTGGTTCATTCGGGCGGTCGAGGAAAGCGATATAATAAATCATCGTTGCCAGCATCACGACGTTATTATTTAGTCCGGTCGGTTTTATCCCGTGCATGTATAAAATCTTATAACCCAGACGAAGGAAGCTCGCAAATTACAACAATACTATATAAAGATTGAAAGAAATACGTTATTTGAAAACATGTTTCTACAGAAGCCTTAAAGAATGTTGCGCAGTTTTAAATTCCCATTCTTGATTTCTAGAAAGTTGGCGGTAACGGAGAGTTTCTTGGTTTTGTTTCTTAGAAAAAAATATGTTGATTTAACAACGTTGCAGTAAATATAACATTTCGTAAGTCACCTTATATTTTGTGTAACGAATTTAAAATTCATTCAAGTTGCAACACGGCTCTATATTTTATAAAGTGCAACACTTCCACATTACTCTCAAGTGTGGCACGAGGGAGTCTTCAAAATAAACTAGACAAAGTTTCCTAACTCCCGCAAGTTGGTGCATTTTTTCTCAAGTTGTGCAGGAACACAAAAGCTTGTTAAAATGGAACTTATTCCATTTAGGTGTAATATCGGTTTCGTTCGGTGTAACCACGTTTGAAGCACGTGACGACATGAGTCGCGCCCGTACGAAGGCCAACCTCAATCTTCCCCGTGTTATTTTATTTCACCATTTCAGAGTCAGAGTCGACCCCATTTGTCTTTGTTCTCGGTTTCCTATATTTTTGCACGCAAACTCCATTATCTAATTTAGCTTTGGCTGAATGCCAGGTCGGCATTGTTACTTTCTTTCCAGAAAAACAGTTTTTATTTCTTTACATTAAACACCTAAGCACATTTATTTCAATTATGTCGGTACTGTTTCGAATAAGAAAATTTGATATTATAAAGAGCAATAGGTATTTAGTTTCTGTAGGGTAGCGGGGGTTGCGAGTATATCCTGTAGATTGGCGTTTTTCTTTAATAGTGAAGTTTATTTTGGACAATTTTTTATTTTGTCTTCATTCTTCCTACGTCAATAAATTAATCAAATGGTTATACACCATTATCCGTGGGCTCAACTTTTGTACGTAGGTATTATAGGGCTTAACCACAATATCTTACAGCGACACATCACTTTTTCACAAAGATTTTCAGTAACTAAGGTATCTCATTAAAAAAATTGCCTTGACCTCAATTAAATTATAAAAATGTAAGCAAATGGGCTTAAAAACAAACTTAATTTGTTAGGTTTTCGTGATCACTACACATTATAATAAAACAAGTTTAACCAGATTACGTCACGTATATTAATTAAATTGGGTTTCCTGACGTTTCAAAAGCTTTACAGCGTTCGTAGTCGCAGGAAGACTAAGATGATAAGCGTCGTTACAGATATTTCTAAAAATAACAAGTACAATTTTTAATTAATTAAAATCGTTTCAATGCACCTACTACGTGTACACTAATTTTATCATTGTGTTTTACAGAGTGGCGTGCTGAAACGATTTTAATTAATTAAAAATTGAACGGTAGTTTTTTTTTTATATCTGTAAAGACGCCTGTCATCTTAAGTCTTCCCACGACCACGAACGCTGCAAAGCTTTCGAAACGTCAGTAAAATCAATTTAACGTTTAAACTGGTTTTATTATAAACTTAAATTGATTTTATAATTATCGTCCTGACCACTTGCACTTAAGAATACTTAAGATTATTAATATTTCTGTCACAGCAAGCTCTCACAACAATTAGCCGATATCAGCTGGCTACAAACAAGACAGACAATATGTCGTAAATTATAATGGTATAGTCAACAAAATAGTATAATATTAGCTAACATGGCATGGAATAACAATACACTACGCAGGCAATTGTTATTATCACGATGTGTTTAATAGCTTTTTAAACACAAAATGCACTTAAACAAGCGGCAAAAACTTGTAATAACTCTTAAAGTACGAATGTAACTAATTGCCTGTATACTTATCTCTTTTGGCTACCATACGAAGTAGGCACTTTTGTTTTGAACGTATTGCAGTCACGTGCGGGTTGCGTTGTGTTACTGCCACAATTAACAAATTTGCGCCTGCATACTAAAATTAGGTTGCCGTATTATACTTGAGGGTTACCGGACCGTTATGCGCTTTTATGCTTTGTTTTTTTAATAAAGGTCGGGATTAGCGGGCTACGAATTGCCTTACTTTGTCTATCTTGACAAGTTCATTAACTCTCATCATCATTACCTACAGCTTTTGTACAATAGTACCTATGTATTTGTAAATATATATAGAATGTGTTCGTTTTCCTCTTTATGGGGCTTGTTGCATTCGACACGAGTAGCATCGTTGCCACTTGAATTTCGTAGAATAAATGAATCACTAAATACGTTTTTAGTTTTTGATGTAATAACTAAACTAATATTGTTTAATTTGTATAATCGGAATAATAACAATCATAATAAAGTAGGTAAGTAGACCTATTATTGAAAACAAAATACATACCTAAATAAAAATCGTACGCCTATAAAAAGACATGTCCCGGTTATTGGGAGACTATAATCCTAGAACGATCAGAATCCGTCAGTTGTTATTACGATGAGACATGAATTTATTAACGAGCGGCCAAAATTAATATCCAATCTATCCACAATTTACCCTACTAGAGATAGAAATTTGACATATTTTTTATGGAGCTTATACGTAGATGAACTTTAACAAGTCTATTTATCTTTAATCGGAAATCAAGTTGGCGGTGCCCATTTATATCGAAATAAAAAAGTAATAGAAATGTTATCTATTGTCTTTTACTATGGGAAAGCATGTCGCCGGTTTTCAGCTACTAGCACATAAATACACAATCACGCCCACCATGTTTCTGGCATTCAATGCAAAATAAATTAAGCCAAAAAAAACCGCTGCTGGATCTGCAGCAAAATACAATTTTAGTGACTCTGCGTCCCAAACAGCACTGATGATCAAGCAAACGGTTTGCGCACTGGTGACCTAAAAGACACCTGTACGTGGCGACAAGTTCACGCACCTTTGCCACTTCTATTAGGTACATTTGCTTAGATTTCTATGTTGGTGCCTAAATTGTTTCTAATTGATTTCTTACTACATTTTGCTTGCGACTTCGCCCGCGTGGATGTCGCTTATCACGCATCCCTCGGAAACCGTTTATCTTCCCGGGATAAAAGTAGCTTATATATTAATCCGCTTTTTGTGGTTCTAGAGCTTTCCATATTGAGGGATGTAGTATTGTATCAAAAGCTTTCTGGTAGTCGATAAAAAAACTATGTAGAGTGGACGCTGAAATTCTTGGTGTTTCTCAAAAAATACGTGCAAGTGTTGAAATATCTTTACAAGAACAACACTAGTAGAGTCAAGCTAGAGACCACAGGACCTCCTATTCCAATTAAAAGAGGAGTAAGGCAAGGTGATCCCCTATCCCCTCGTATTTTTATAGCAGTACTACAATTAATTATCGGCAAACTAAATTGGGATAGAGTCGGTATACGCATAAAAGGGAAATACATTAGCCACCTGAGGTTTGCTGAAGACATTGTCCTACTATCAGAAAACAGTAGAGAGCTGGATTCAATGTTACAGACGTTACAACAAGCAAGCAGAGAGGTAGGACTGGAAGTTAACCTGAGTAAAACCAAACTCATGACAAACGCCGCACAGAACCCCATATGTCTTGATAACAAACCACTAGAATACATTGATAGCTATGTTTACTTAGGAAAACAAATTTCATTCCACAAGCTAAATAACGACGCTGAAGTAGAAAGAAGAATAATAAGTACATGGAAAAAGTTTTGGAGCTTAAAAGAGATCCTCAAAAGCCAGATGCCGATGAAAATCAAGAGTAAAGTTATGGACTCATGTCTCTTAACTTCATTAACCTACGCCTGCCAAACGTGGAAGTTCACAGAACGTGTTAAAAATAAAATTACGTCCTGCCAGCGAAGTATGGAGAGAAGTGTTGCAAAAATCAGAAAAATTCAAAAAGTACGTCACACTACCATTAGACAAAAGACAAAAGTGACAGATGCACTCACCCACGATTTAAAGTTAAAATGGAGATGGGCAGGACACGTAGCGAGAATGAGCGATGATCGCTGGAAAATTCGCATGACGTCATGGTCAGGTCCTGCAGGTACTAGGAAGAGAGGAAGACCTGTAACTAGATGGGCAGACGACATCACACGAGTTACGGGCAGAAATTGGATGACAGAAGCCCAAGGACGAGACCGCTGGTCTTCCCTGGAGGAGGCCTTTACCCTCACTAATTGAGGGGTTCATGCATGCTACCTAATTTTTTTTTTAGTTTTTTTAATATTCTAAATAATAATTTTCTAAATATTTCAATTAATCAAATTTAATTTAATGTTTTATAAAAAATAAAAAATAAATCTTATTGATTATTATTACTACACAAATGAAATTTATGAAAAGTATTGCTACGAATTGAAAATAATTGAATATATATTTTAACTACCTATTAACACATTTGTAACTAACTCGTAACTATTTTTTTTTGTAAACGTAACATTTTAAAATGAATATTTATTTGTAAAACCTATCAAATTGCATGAAATAAAAGGCTTTTTTATTTTTTTATTTTATTTATTTTATATATTAATCCGAGTTATGTTCTATCTATGTGACTTTCATCCGAATCCGTTTAGCCCTTACAGAGTGATTGAGTAATAAACATCCAAACATCTTCACATACTTTCAAATTTATAATATTAGTAGGATTTCCCTAGTAGTCCCTTCTTTCTTTTGTAACCCGAGGCATTCTCATCCATTAGTATCCATTACCAATATGAAATTGGCCAACTGTAAAGTGATATGTCGCAAACAGGTGTCCTATATGTTACCTTCATGATATATAGGTATTATGGCTATTTACTCCCTGGACCGACGATCGACCAAATTGCTTAGTTGAGATAATTACGAAACTATAATTTATTAGAAGGCAAAGCGATTGTTTATTAGAGCTGATCGTGAGTGCAGATTTATTAGAAGTACTTACCTATGTTTCACGATATCGATCTAATGTTCGCCCAAAAACCTGACGTAGTAGTTGTCAGCGCTAAGGAATAAAGCGTCTGCTACACGGTGGCAAACCAGCCTCCCCACCAAGGTGACCTTGGTGGGAGTTTGTTCGCTAAAGCGTGTGCTACACGGTGAGCAACCAGCCTCTCCACCAAGGTGACCTTGGTGGGAGGTTGGTCCCTGACAGCCGTCATCAAACAAAATTTGGTGACAAACCACTGTCTACATGGTTGGAAATCAGTAAGGTCACCTTGGTGGGGAGGCTAGTTTGTCACCGTGTAGCAGACGCTTAAATAGTAAAAAAAAAATGTAGTGATTAACTGATATATTTAAACAAACGTGAGGTAGCGGTCAAACGAAAGCCCATTCAGAATAAATAATAAACTTTAAAAAAAGTAAAAACCGACTTCAAAAAGAATAATATAATTTGTGTGAAACGGTTTAGGAAGTAAGTAGGTGCTTTTGATTCGGTTTGATTTAAGAAAAAATTGGCACCGACTTCCTAAACTGTTTCACACAAATTATTTAATTCTTTATGAAGTCGGTTTTTGAATTTTTAAGTTATTTTATTTTTCTATTTTGAGTGGCATTAACAATAGATAGACAAGCGATTGCTGCAATCCCGGATGATTTGCTGTCATGTATAATTGAAGAGTTATCTTCTTTATTTCCGAAGATCTTCATCAGACCTTCACCAAATGATACTTTCTGAATGCAAATGCTTGACTTGTTGATGAAAATACCATAATCGCTATATGTATGCCTATAATATTTGAGGAGTTCCCTCAATTCCACATGGATCCCATTATCGAAACTGGATTTTGATAAAAATGCGACCAATCTGGAAGTATATCCATAAAAACAAGAATTTTCCTAATCGGTTTATTGGTTGGAGTTCTGAGCTAAGGAACAAAAAAAATCTTTGTAATTGAGAACCTCCTCCTTTTTTTGAAGTCGGTTAAAAAGTAGATACAAGTGTTTTGTGTAATTTTAGATAACGACATAAATAGATTGGTATTTTCTATTCAAACCTAAGGCACGAACAGTTTATTTATAACTGTGTAGGTATACAAACACCGTGAATAGTTTCAAAATAGAAATTCTAAAGGCTTTAAGCGCTTTAAGTATATTTGATTGATGTCAATGTGATTAACAAGAAATTAAACCTACAAAATATAATTCAAAAAGGATATTATAGAGCAATTATAATTCAATGCGCAAAGAGGACCAATTAAGATAATAAACCGCTGATAAAGTTTGCTTGAAAAGTAATAATTTTAAAGCTTAATAAACCTTCATATTTATTCAATAGGGTGAGATTTCCGTGACTTGCGGTTTTGCCTGCATTTAAGTGCCAATGTATATTTTCAGTTAGCGTCTACAGTATGGCTGTATATATTACTACGCAACATTATTTTTACAAGATAAGATTTAATGGTTTTTTAGTACGTACATTAATAAAAAAGTAAAAGAAAACAAATAACTGAATGGGGTTATGAAAACAACTTATTTGGTTTTAACGATTTAAATTGTGGAAAAAAAAAACAATATTGGCTTATTTAGTTTTACTAATATCACTGTAATAATAATGTTATTTAAAAAGTCAATTTAATGTTTGATACTCAATTACGCGTGAACGACTTTATAGATTTGGATAAAATTTGCAACACAGATAAATCATGTTTTGGATTAACACATAGGATACTTTAGGTAAACTACGTAGGTAGACCACGTGTACGAAACCCTTTTATTGACATACTATTATAGACACATATTTATTTGTTTTGTTGATTATAGACGAGCGATGTACATAACGTGTATTGCTGATCTCTATATCACACAGTGCTGAAAATTCGTAGTTTATTGCCTTGAATTCGCATCTCAGCGTCTACTTGTCAATTTTGATGTTATAATTTAAAAACTACAAGTTTCTAAACACTAACAGCAATTATTTAATTAGAAAGACCACCTAAATCCAAACAATGCGAAAGCCGTCAAACGTAAAATTCATTCACAACCTGAATGGCGCGTGGTTCAATGAAAACTTACTCTAATCCTGAGGGTAGTCTTAATAAGCGGAGTTTTAATTCCAATCTCCATTCCAAGCGAGCCCACGTAGAGTTGGACTGCACATTCAAAAGCCGCGAAGATCTGACGTCCCCCGATAGTGATTAAAGTAATGCTAATGTCTGTTGCTCTTGACTTTTAATTTTAATTCAGCCAGTTTAAAGTTTTTTTTTTATATTTTTTTAGGTTGAATAGGTTTACATTCATTTGTATTGCTGTTTTACTTAGTTGCGGCTGTCCGGTCTTGTTTAACTGAAACGTATTTGGAAGGTTTTTGGTTTTTCTACTGTCAAATGTAGTAATAATGTAATGTAGAAAAGTAGTGCTTAGCGTGATTATTTTAAACCAAACCAAATATTCATTTATTCATTTATTCATTTCAGCCAAAAGACATCCACTGCTGGTCATAGGCCTCCCTCAAGCATCGCCACAACGACCGGTCCTGCGCCTTCCGCATCCAGCGGATTCCTGCGACCTTCACCAGGTCGTCGGTCCACCAAACATTCAGATTATTTTATTTTGCCAAAAATAGAGTACATATTGGTTGTGGTAGTTTGCATTAGTGTCATCTAATTAACTGATTAAGGCGCTAGTAAGAGCTAAGTGGCGCCCCCATCAGTAAAATAATATATTGCTCGCTGGGTAATTTTTTTATTATTTTTTATTATTATTCTTAACGGGCTTGCGTATTTATCGAAAAGTCGTTTTTAATCATTACAGTACAGGAACTGTAGTTTAATCAGAAACTATTACCTTGGTAAATTATAGTTCGCTGTAGTTGTAGATAGAAAAAGTGCCAAAAGTGGGCGTTTTTCGCATTTTTTCTATCTACAACTGCAACGAACTATAATTTACGAAGTTAATAGTTTCTAATTAAAATACCTATAAAAACTTACTAGTAATTTTTATTTACTGTTGTGCGCGCTACTTAGTAGCGTAGTAGTCTTAGTAGCGCCTTAACAGCATGTGTAATATTTTATTTATTTTTATATTTTTTCCATATTATGCTCTATTGCAATTTGTATGCCAGTTCGTTTGCAAAATTACATGACATGACAGTCAAGCCAAAATAAAAAATATTTAAACAACAGTTTATGGATATACCTATTATTACCTATACTGAATACTAATATACGTCAAACAATGTTTATGTACAATACGGTAGATATAAAAAAATGGTGTATTACGTCTCCACAGTAAATAAAAACGTACAATTAACTAACAAATAAATTAGCTAACCAACTCTTCATTCCTATTCACAATTACGCACACACATAATAAAGTGTTTATTAATTCGCACAGATATGCGTGATTGATTAAATTTTCATCACATAACGGGCCTAAAGCAACTGCGGGTGTGCCATATATAACTCGCAGTTCCCGTAATCTTAACTATTATAAAATTGTAAACGTCTGTTTGTTTGTTTGTTTGTTCCAGCATCACGCTAAAACTACTGGACCGATTTTGATGATTTTTTTTTTGTTTGAAAGCTGATGATCTGACTTAAAAACTGGTATGGGTTTTGAGAAAGAAAGAAAGAAAGAAAAAAAGAAAAAAGTTAATTCGTGGGTTGCGTACTCACCCGACAGATCGAAGCTTCTATGCATTTGCACGAGCGGATAGTAATGTACGATGGAGTGGACAGGAGTGGAGTGGAGTGGACAGGGGATGGGACTGGGGATGGGACTGGGGACGGGATAGGGGACGGGACTGGGGACGGGACAGTGGACGGGACAGGGGACGGAACATGGGACGGGAAATGGGACGGGACATGAGACGGGACATGGGACAGGACAGTGGGACGGCACATGGGACTGGACATAGGATGGGACATGGGACAGGACATGGGACATGGGACGGGACGATAGTGATATAGTGAGATAGTGGGACAGTGGGACAGTGGGATAGTGGGACAGTGGGACAGTAGGACAGTGGCAGTGGGACGGTGGGACGGTGGGACAGTGGGACAGTGGGGCAGTGGGGTAGTGGGGCAGTGGGCCAGTGGGGCAGTGGGATAGTGGGGCAGTGGGGTAGCGGGTTAGCGGGGCATTGGGGCAGTGGGGCAGTGGGGTTGTGGGGCTTTGTGGTAGCGGGGCAGCGGGGCAGTGGGGCAGCTGGGCAGCGGGTAGTGGGGCAGCGGGGCAGTGGTGTAGCGGGGCAGTGGGGTAGTAGTGGAGTGGGGCAGCGGGGCAGGCACTGGGGCAGTGGTATAGTGGGGCAGCGGGACAGTGGGGCATTGGGGAAGCGGGGCAGTAGGGCAGCGGTGCAGCTGAGCAGTGGGGCAGCGGGGCAGTGGTTTACCGGGGCAGCGGGGCAGTCGGGCAGTGGGATAGTGGGGCAGCGGGGCAGTGGAGCAGCGGGGCAGTGGGGCAGTGGGGCAGCGGGGCAGTGGCGCGGCGGGGCAGCGGGACATTAGGGCAGCGGGGCAGTGGGGCATCGGGGCAGGGTGAGGGGCAGTGGGATAATGGGGCAGCGGGGCAGTGGGGTAGCGCGGCAGCGGGGCAGTGGGATAGTGGGTGGCAGTTGGGCAGTGGGGTAGCGGGGCAGTGGGGCAGCGGGGCAGTGGGGCAGCGGGGCAGTGGGGCATCGGGGCAGCGGGGTAGTGGGGCAGAGGGGCAGTGGGGTAGCGGGGCCGTGGGGCAGCGGGGCAGCGAGGCAGTGGGGCAATTGGGCAGTGGGGCAGCGGGGCAGTGGGGTAGCGGGGCAGCGGGGCAGTAGGGGAGTGGGGCAGCGGGGCAGGCTGTGGGGCAGTGATATAGTGGGTCAGCGGGGCAGTGGGGCAATGGGGTAGCGGGGCAGCGGGGCAGTGGGGCCGCTGGGCAGTGGGGCAGCGGGGCAGTGGGTTACCGGGGCAGCGGGGCAGTGGGGCAGAGGACTGGACTGGAATGGACTGGACTGGACTGGACTGACGTGGGTTAGCAGAATTTAACGCGAGCGGAGCCGCGGGTAAAAGCTAGTAATTAATAAGTATATGTTGTACTTAAGACGCTGACAACAGCCAAATACCCCAAATAGGCTTCTTTTAAAAACATTTTTACCTGTATCTATTCAGTTTGTGGCAGTGAAACAAAAAATGTTAATCTTGATCGTATTTTCTTAAACTATATTGTGCCCAAAACACGTTTTCTTGAAGTTTTCTCTATAGAAAAGAATTGTAAACTAACCTCTTAAAACATGCTTTAAAGCAAACAATCTCTATTATTTACTAAATATTATAAATAAAATTAAGAAAACATTTGAGAAAGACAATAATCTAAACATTTGTTGTTTCTGTTTTTCAAATAAGCTTTTAGTTTTTTATGAAAAAAAATATTGTTAATTGATGTCCCTCGGCTCGTTGCCTCTCTTTCAGTTCTGTACGAAACGACAGTGACCGCAGACAGAGGTCTGATTTTTTTAGGTGTTGTCAGCCTCTTAATAATTACAGACACAGCAGCCGTGATGCAAGTTTGACCTAATTTAATTCACTATCAAAGGGATACATATAGTTCCGAGTAGCTCAAAGTAAGATGTTTTAATTAAGTCTTAGACCTCGCGATAAATAACTAGCCTGCCTGGGGTTGCCGGGACGGCACTAATTGCTAGTATATTTAATCCGGTAAAATACTACGGACCCTGATTTCCATAAGCTCCAATTGTTTGTGTCCGTGTATACCTGGCTCCGATTTAGTTGCGACCATTTCCATTTGTGTTTATCTTTCGCCGACGGACGCTGAATGAATAAATTGACATTTGGCCTTTACTTGATCATTTGCTTCCAAAAGGTATTAATTCGGCATAAAACTTGTTTCGAATAGTAAAAATATTTTTTATAATTTCTCTGTCGTAAAAGAAACACGATAATCAATTTATATAACCTTAACTTTACTTAAATGGTTTTATGTAAAATAAACAAAAAGCTAAATAATATAAACCTCAAAAGGTTTTTGTTCCAATTAAGGCCCAAGGCTTACTAATTATATTTGGGTCCGATCTTATTGTTTACAAAATTAAGGTTAAATTATATTGGACATAGGCTAACCATTATCGTAAATGACAATAATAATTGTGTTCTAATGATAAAAAACGTGAGTCGAATGTTCATGATCGTTTCACCTTTTATAAAAATATTTACAAAGAAATCTGCGCTTCTTATCTTAAGATCAATTTTAAAGTACGTATCATGACACGAGATTTTCGATAGACTCAATAAAACGGTACCGCATCAAGTATTAAAAACAAAAGCTATAACATCTTGGAAGGTGCGGTAGATGGGTGGCCTGGTGGTCACAAGTGGCTGTAAATGGGTAGCGGCCACTTGCGACTGTAGTGTCGGTAGCGAGGCCGCCAGCCTTTTAACTCTTTTTCCATTCAACATTGTTACCTTCACAAACGAGCCGGCCGCGTGAGTGGCCTACACAATCCGAATTCCGTTTCATAATGAAATAGAGTACACGTTCTGAAACATTTAAGACGTTTGGGATTCCATGTAATGTTTTTGATAATGGTACTGCTACCTACGTAAATATGTATGTATTTAGACACGTGGCTTACATAAATGTATGTCACACATTTTTCGACTTCCTCTCTGCAAATCACAAAGTAAGCTATTATTAGGTTATAAAAAATATGTCACATTCATAAAGAAAAATTACTTACAGTTATAAATAATTGAGCAACCTGTAAATCAAAATTACACTCCTGTTTTTTTTAAACCATTTGATGACGTCATACTTGGTTTTAGAGCTCCCTCTGAACAATTCTTTATTCATTCTCTTTATATCGGACTCGGGAAAAAATACAAAAGTACTGGACGGACACCTTCTCGTTTGAGTTATTTTGAACCAACATTCAAGTGCTGCCAGCTTTCATATTTAAGGTTATATTTCTCAACGTTCCTCGTATAAAACGAAGTTGGCCAAGTTTATTTTTGCTCAGTGCATTTCTTGTTTACTATCCATCATATTGTTGAGACGTTGGCGTCTTATTTGTCCTGTTCAATTTTAGTTTTCCCGTCTTATATAAAACGATCTGAAATACCTATATTCTTCTTATACAATTATAACAGGGCCTATAGATTGGTTGCTTTCTTAGGAATGTATATGTCGTAGTATAATCGGACAAATCGAATCTTTGCAAAAATCCTAGGAAATCAAAAGACTGGATAATTGGAATCTCAGAAATATTTTCGTAATCATAAGATCATTGCAAAAATGCCAGTTTGTTTAGGACGATTGGAAACTTGAACGCTGATTGGATAATCTAAAAGTCGATTTATAACATCTTCATTCTGGTTGGTCATAAAATGACTCCAAAGACGATGGAGTGTAGCCAAGCCGAGCCAATCAGTGCCTCCATCAGTGCATAACATTAATTCATATCAGCCAATCAGCATTCATTACGTGAGTGGTTATTCGCGACTAACCTAAGATAAGCCGGATTTTTGCAATGATCCTAAAAATAGCTCGGATGATAAAAAAAAACTTTCATAGATTCCAACTATCCGGTCCTTTGCAATCGTCCTAGGATTTTCGTAAAGATCCGATTTTTTCAATTATCCTACGGCTTATATAAGATTGGACGATAGAGTTCACAGCTAATCTAAAGCTATTTTTGTAAAAAAAGTTAGGGTTGCATAAAGCAATATTGTTTTATTTATAAGTCGATTGGGAATAAAAATTGTCAATATAAAATGCACCAGCTGGTTTTCCACCCTCGGAAATCGTATTACAAGTGTTTACTGACGTGATGGCAATGGGTCCTAGAGTGGTCGTAACCGAAAAACTTGCAATATGTCAATTATTGCACTGCTGCAAGGTTTGATTCGATGTGTTTGAACACAGGTGCTATAAATACTTTTAGCATATCAATTTAACTAGTGTTACGAGTAGGTAACGAACTCTATAAAATCAATTCGAATTTTAGTAATGATCTAAAAATGTTTTTTATCGATATCTGCAATAGCGATTGCACGAATCGTATTCTTTTTAACTTGAATCACTCGAGTTGAAGTGATCGTTGTTTGAATTTTGATGTTAATTGAATCGCGTTGTGCGAATGCGACGCCAAACAGCGAGCCATCCGAGTCAACGAGTGGCGTCGAATCGGGCGAGTCGTGTGACTGGTAAAGATCGATTGAGTTGATTCGTATACACGAATCGTAACGATTTCGCACCGACAGATATTTTTGCCTCACTTGAAATCGTAGTTCGCAGCTATGCGCTGCCTCACTCGCTCGTTTACCTCCAGTTGCCCACGAGAGCGAGTCACCGAGCCGAGTTCCGGCGAAAAGCTACGTAGGTAAAACGAATCAACTCGGTTTTGAAGAAACACAATTCGAATCAGCGAGTTCAAAGGATAACTCAAGTTATTCGAGTTAAATGATTCGAATTGCCCATTGCTATTCTGCTATATATGATACGATTAAAAACATACTTTTACTAAATAGGTTTTATGAATAAACAAGAATCTATATCGATGCTACTTACATACTTTAAAAACACTTTAAAAGTAACAAAAATACATTCAGTTACAACTCTCCAGGAGTCACAGCTGCGTAACAGCTTTTTTGCGTAATAAACCTTGAAATTGAAATCGAAAAATAAAATCAAGTAATTTCTCTTTGCTACCCCGATGTTGTCTCGCCCCACACCCCATAGTGGACAAGAGAAAATAGTTTTTTTGCTCTGCAGATAATTTTCTCAACAAATCTTTATTATTTGCGTTAAATAAATAAATACTAATACTTATTTTATTTTATTTTTATTTTTAGGCATTTACGCTTGCATTTACTAACACTTTTCAATTTGTAGTAGTCTTTGGAGTTTACAAATCGAGTATTGTGTGCCGTTTTTGTTGTATATTGTAATTAGGAACGTATTCAATAATTGTTGTTCTAATAGTTATTATTTTGTTCACAGAGATGTTTAATTAAGCGAAATTGTTTTTCATTGTCGGCGTCATGGCGACGGCTCCACTAGGTACCTATGTAGCATTCATTTTGTTCGAGAAACCGCAAATTATTTGTGTTAAATCTCAATTTAATTAGCGTGTGTGTTTAATTACTTGTAACACAGTTTATTTCCGTAATTATATTGGAAATTTTCGATTAAAAGACGTGTTCGAAATAAATTTTGTTATTATGAAAATTAACACAAATTAGTTTCATCAATAGTCTCTGCCTACCCCAAAGGGAAACAGGAGTAATGATATGTAAGTATGTGCTGTGTATGGCTTGGAGAGGTAGTCTACTAATAGAGGCGTTACAATAGATCTTTTAGGTCGCAGTGACATAAGGGACTTCCATAGACCTTACCTCTTTTTCCAAAAACAATAATAATGTAAGTATGTAGTTACATAAAAAAGGAACGGTATTAATTTGTATGATGTATTTTTTTTAAATCAGGTAATTATGATCCGTTAAATTGTCTATTAAAACAGGTTTTTGTTTTAATTCAGTCCCCTTTAAGGGAATATTGTACCTACTCAAACAAATCAATAACAACAATTCAATTCGAACAACTTTTATTAAGACACGAACATTGAAAAGCTAACTACTGTTTCCATACTCTTTGGTCAAGTACACGAAACATTTTCTATTTTGCTAATTTAAAGTTGGTGTGATAATAAAAATTATTCGGAGTGCCTACAATCATTCTTTAGAGGGTTATTAATGAGTTAAAAACAGCCCTGTATATTTAATAGATTTTTTTTTATTGTACACCATGAAAATAGTAGTAAACAGGAACAACGTATAAATTATGGGTACATTGGCGGTCTTATCGCTAAAAGCACTAATACTTAGATCATCATATCATAAAACTGTTTTTTTCTGAACTTTCGAACAGCTCTCACTCTTCTATCTATTATCGCAAGCTCGAAGTTATTGATTTAATAACAAGTTAGTAATGAAGATAGAGCAAATTCCCTATATCACATAGTTTATAAACAGTCACACACGCTCCAACTTATCTCCCAGATGTCCTCTAGTGCGCTAGTTAATGATTAACTAGTGCCGGGACATCTGCGAGGAGGCGCGGAACTAACCGCTCAAAACATTTACTTAAACAATATCCAACAGACAATTTAATCTAAATCACAAGTGTTCTCGGGTAGGACGGAGCGGGTACATGAAGCAGTAATGGAGGGTTGTAAATCTTTCAGTGGACAGCGCGACGCGGCCCGGCGTTGGCAACAAAACATTTTTTTCCATTCACCCCACTGGGAACACGGATTCGATTTTGTACATTCAATACAATGTCGCTGACTGTATCCCATTTTAACAGTATCCAACGACTGATAGCATCTAGCTCGAATCCACCGTAAAACTGTAGCTGCGTGCCTCACATTTTCAGTGAATTGCAATCATTGGTCAAATATCGAAACAATCATAGTTACTTGTGTAGTCGCTGTAACAACATTATTGAGCGTATCATTTGTTGATTGCACATCGTTAATCGGAATAAAGCATTCAAACGTTGGAATTTTTTAAACACTTATTGAAATGAACAAAACAAACGTTGCGATCACAAAGCTACAAATTATGTTGTGATGATTTAATATAAACAAATATAATACGTACGTACAGTCCGTTTCTTTAGAATTCTCATGATTGTAAACAATCTTGTGGCATGTCTTTTTAATGCAAATTGTAATTAATCATTAATAGTCAACATGATAACAATTTTTCATACTAAATAACATTTTTAACCTAATTTACCTTTGGTTTTAAACTTTATTTTTATTTTTAGTATATTTTGTCGTGATGTGTACCCCACATACTCTACATATTCTGAGAAAATTTCAATCGGCTACCTATTACCGTTCAAAAGATACAGCACTGTGACAGACAGACGGATGGAGGGACGGACGGACAGCGTAGCGAGAGTAATAGAGTCCCGTTTGGCACCCTTTGGGTACGGAACCCTAAAAACGGACTTTATGCGTTTTGTTTTTCAAAGCCTACTTACAGTTTGAAGTCTTCGACTTTGTAATTTCTACATAGATAGAATATTCTTTATTGAACACGATAAAAATAGTAGTAAACAGGAACAACGTATAAATTATGGGTACATGGGCGGTCTACATACATGCGTACGTACTTATTATGACACCTGTTTCCCATTGCAGTAAGCAGAGACTTCCATTGCTTCATTTACGTTCGTTAATCTCCTCATGCATGCTCGTTGAGAGTGCTCATAACCTGTATAATTGCTGGTTAATTTCTAATTCTTCTAAAACCCAGACTTTACAAATATTCTGCACATTTATAACAGTAACAAAAAATTTAATAAAGAACGACCATTAACGCAATGCAATGCAAACTGAAAATAAAGGGTGTTGGAGAAATAAATGTCTGAGACTAACAAGAAAAGTCTTTTATATTAAAATTCGTCATAACATTTCATTAAAGAGCGCCATTTGAAAGGTAACGAATATGACTAATATAAAGGGTTTGTCTTCATTGTATCTATATTTTTATTCGTCAAGCGGGAGCGCGACACTGAGCCAAATAACCTGACGCCGTTGGCTGAAATAAGGCGCTTTCTAATTTACATTCTGTATACAAATTGCGCAAATGTGAGCATGAAAATAAAATTCTCGTCGTTTGTGTTTTCTTGTGGGGTGGTCTTTTCTCGCATTATGTAAATTTTTATTACGAATTCTGTCAAATTAGTTTATACACGCACATTTTTATAAAGCTATTGTATGGATTGTGTTCTCTTGACAAGTGTCAGAATTAACCTCTTCATATTCATATTAAACTTGAAAGGCAATTACATGAAGCTGAGATGAGAATGTTAAGAGGAATATGTGGTGTAACGAGAATGGATATGATAAGAAATTAGTATGTGGGAGGCAGTTTGAAAGTAACGCCAGTGACGGAAAAGTTGAGATGCAGTAGATTGTCAAGGTATGGACATCTGATGTGGAGGAATGAGGAGCATGTTACAAGAAAAGTTTTTAGTCTAAATGTGGATGGCTATAAGAACAGAGGAAGATCAAAGAAAAGATGGATGGATTGTGTGAAAGAAGATATAGAAAAAATAAAGTGAACACGGAGATGATGGCTGATAGAGATGTATGGAAGAAAAAGACATGCTGCGCCGACCCCGAATAAACTGGAATAAGAGCAGGAGGGTGAAGATGAATAGGTGACCATTTCGATGCACATCGAGCAATTACATGCAGCTGAGATGAGAATGTTAAGAGGAATGTGTTATGCAACGAAACTGGATATGATAAGACATGAGTACTATGTGGTAGGCAGTTTGAAAGTAGCGCCAGTGGCGGAAAAGTTGAAATGCAGTAAATTGTCATGGTAAGGACATCTGATGTGGAGGAATGAGGAGCATGTTACGAGTAAAGTTTTGAGTATGAACATGGATAGGTTTAAGAACAGGGGAATACCGAAGAAAATATAGATGGATTGTGTGAAAGATGATATGGATAAAAATAAAATGAATACTGAGATGACGGCTGATAGTGATGTATGGAAGAAAAAAACATGCTGCACCGACCCCAAATAAACTGGGATAAGGGCAGGAGGGTGATGATTGATGGGTGATCATTTCGTTGCACATCGAGACCCTCACGTGCCTCGGTGAGCACGTTAAGCTGTCGGTCCCGGTTGCCATACGAACATCTATGGTAGTCTTACGGGTAGTGAGAAGCCCGAAAGTCCGTGTAAAATACTGATGTTCAGCCGCATCTGGTTAGACTGGAAGCCGACCCCAACATAGTTGGGAAAAGCCTCGGAGGATGATGAAGGGCAGGAGGATGAAGATGATATTCATATTAAACGTTTTATTTTGAGAATTATATTGTAGTGGTATGCTATAGTGTGGGTAGAAATAAGTACGCAAGTAAAAGCAGTTATAGCCTAGCTGTTGAAAGCTTACCTCCCATGCAGGAGGGTCTGAGTTTGAGCCCGTGTGGGTTGGGCTCAGACTCTTCAAATATATATGCGAATCAGAATTTGATTGTCACTTGCTTTAATTGTGAAGGAAAACATCGTGAGGAAACCTGCACACCTGAGAGTACTCAACGGTGCAACCCGTACTAGGCCAGCGTGGTAGACTAACGCCTTAATCTTCTGATTCAAAGAAGAGGCCTGTTCCCAATAGTGTGACAATAATGGGCTAATGGATCCGTGTGGTGCCGGACGTAAAGAATTGCACCACCCTATATCTTCTCATGGGTGTCGTAAAAGGCGACTAAGGGATTTACCAGAGTATGGGCAGCAACGTTATCTGAGTATCCAACCCACCTGCCCAGTGTGGTGATTATGGAAATCCCCCCATTTTTGAGAAAGGCCTATGTCTAGCAGTGGACGTCTTTTGGCTGAAATGATGAATGGGCTAATTATGTATGTGTGTTATGTTTAACTTAGAGAATTATAATGTAGTGTTTTGTTATTATACAGCGTAGGTGGAAACCAGGCCGGTTAACTTAAACTCTCGTATGCCGCAGTTAGAGACCAACTAAAATTCCATTATGTTTTACGTGGATCTGCGATAACAGGAAGGGTTTTAAGAAAACAAGTTACCCTAAAAATTTCCTTTTTAGGGTTCCGTACCCGAAAGGTGCCAAACGGGACCCTATTACTATCGTACCTACTCTATCTTCAAAACGGTAATATATACCAGCGTCAAACTTGGTTTGATTATAGTGCATATGCATACTATGTAGTTTAGCAACAAATATTATAAATAAGACAAATATAGACGTATGTGGTAGTACCTGAGTAAGAAATAGATGCAAAAATTCAAAATTAATATTTCACGCATGGTGTCAATACTGAATACTCAAAATATTTATTGAATTCACAATGTATTACTTAGGTGGTAGACTTAGAACTATGAGATCATTGTGAACCCTGTCGGGCACGGCACAGAGAATATGTAGGAAAGGAAGCTGACTTTTAGATAAAATATTGTCTATGATTTATATTAGTACAATTTTAACATGTATCATTTTGTATTGATTTATCATCTACATATTCACTAATATTATAATACCATTTTTTTATAATAGTAATTTTTTTAGTTTTTTATTAAAAATATTGTCTTTTGATGAACTCTCGTAAATTATATCAGTTTCCATGGGGTATCAGATCGATGGGTGGTACAAAACCCTTACTGCGTGAGTCCGACTCGCACTTGGCAGGTTTTTGGTTTATTTATACGAGGGTTCTCCTTTCACTTTGCTAGAAAAGACTAATCTTAGCTTGGCACAATACTGCAATCCTTGCGTGGGTACTGCTTACCCATCAGATATACTTAAAAGCCGGTCTCCTGTGACACCCACAGAGGGAGATAAAGTTGTTTATTCCTAACGAAGCACTACGCCACGAAATGTTTCTGTTATTGGTAAACAAATCTAAAAATACATTTTTCAATGGCGAGCGATGGTTTGAAATAATACAGACTTCTTATTTTTTAATAAAGAATTATCTACAGATATAAACTGTGGAAAGAAATATTCGCTGATGAATAGCATTTGAACCTGCGACTCCTAGTTTGCTTTATCCGCTAAGCCACCGTAAACTCTGCCCGTGGTATCGAATTTAACCTTCACATTGTATCCGTCTTTGGGTGACGTCAGCTACATCTTATTAAGAAACAGTGTTCCTTAACCGACTCGACTAACTTTGCAGTTAATTCAAAGTCGTATAGATATGGCACTGTTACAAATTATTTATTATTTTAACGCATTAACGCATGTGGAGCGCAATCTTAAAATATAAATTTTGGAAAGAAATATTATAAATAATATTATTATTTGTTTCCCAATTTACATCTTAGATTTCGTTCCGCATGTGTTAATGCGTTTATATAATAAATAATTTGAATTATCTACAGTTACTGCAAGCAACTCTTAAGTATTATGTTCACATAATTATAAAAGTATAAGTTAATAAAACATATAAATGACGTCATTATATGGAAGTTTGCGAATGATTGTGGTTTTGCGGTCCTCGTCGCGGCGCGAACAAGCGACAAAGTACCACTGTTTAACTTTCCACGACAAACTTTACTCTTCACTATTCTCTCGATTTCGTATTATATCGAATGTAGTGCAGATAACTTCCCGGAGAAACCCCCGAGTTAACTTTTTATATTGTGAGAAGGGAAACTAGATCGAGTGATATGCTTTCTTATATTAACGAAATTTTGAATTGTTTGCAAAGATTATTTATGTAGGTTTTATTTTATGATTTTTTGTAGGTCTCCGGGTAAAATATGACTAAGTTAAAATGCTACGATTCCTACACAAAGTCTAATATCGCTCAAGGGGCCAAAAAACATGAGGGATAGATACTGGGACAGTACTACGCGGCAGCTACGGCGTAGCAGTCATTGCTACGTCAGCTACGCAGCCGTAGCAGATCGCTGATAGTAGTCACACGCTGTCAGCTTTTGTTTGATCACAAACTTATTATACTACCGTAAGTAAAATAAGTTTATAGTTTTGATATTCCTCAATGCGGGTAGATAATTACATTCTACAGTGAATTTCATACATTCATAATGTAAAAATCCACTGAGAAATTCAAAGAAACAATTTTTACATCAATGTGACCTCATATTCAAATGGAAAACATAATTCCATCTATGTATAATATTTACACATACAGAACCGGGGCACAATCTCTATTATTCAAACAATGAGGCTATTTTGACGTCAAGTCGACTCAAGTCTGTGTTTATTCTAAATGCTGTGTGTATTATACTCAAGATTCGACTAATAAGAGCAGTCACTGAATAAATTCTTGATCACGAGCCACCATTATCATTTAGCGGTTAATAAATGTTAGAGGGTCGAAAGTCTAAGGTGGCCCCGTCGCCGAGAAGGGATCAAAAATCGTAGTAATAATCGTAAAAAGTTTCAGAGTAACGCACGCGTCGTGAATTTGGAAGGTAGTCAAACGATTTTGTCATTACTGGAACGAGGTCGATGCCCCCAGATAGTGTACGTGCTATCTTCAAAATCTGTGTGCAGAGGTGATTATACGCTTTTACTGGCCATCTCGCATGTGATGAAAAGAATTTAAAGTAAGGTACACACAGCACAAAGTAGCGATCTGTTATTCAATCACGTCTTAATGGAAGAACGCAGGACGGCAGCGTAACTCCGCTCGGAGAAATCTTAGAAGGGAAAATTTAAACTAGCTATTTTTTTTCGCAATTGAGTAGAAAGTGTATTAAAAATTTTACAAAGAAGGTTAAGGTTCAACAAATAGAGATTGATATTTTTTTTCAAATATTGTAGGAACTTTTCTTTTAGATCACACAATAAAAAAAAACCACCACAAGTCCAAAACGCTTTTTACCTTTTTTTACTGTTAGGGTTTCGTACCTCTAAATGAAAAAAAAGGAACGCTTATAGGATCACTTTGTTGTCCGTCCGTCCGCCTATCTGTCTTTCTGTCCGACTGACTTTTAATTCCCGTTTTTATCGATAACGGCTTAAGGTACCGATCTGAAATTAATATCAAATACTAATACCTATTGCCGTATAGTTGTGTAATAAAACAAGTTTCTAACTTAAAGCAATAATAAAAAGTTACAGTCTTTCAAAGATTTTTGGTCACTGACTCATCAAAACCTATGGGGCACCCCCCGTTGACATAGGATATCAAAATTTGGTATGAAGGAAGGTCTTGTAACATAAATAAATAGGTACTTAAGGAGGTCCAACTTAAGTAAGTTCCTCTTTGTACGAAGTTTACCTTTTAGTGCAGGTTAACTTATACTGGAAGCGTTTAGATAATTATGTATTCAATTCTACATGATAAAATTAATGTCACTGACTAAAGCATTCGATGGTGAATAAATGTATAATGATTGTGATACATCAGCAGTTTCTTTGTAAACGCATTTTAGTTTTCCTGTATTTCTGCAAAATTCCTACAAATAAGCGCAATGATAAAATTCTGGTACGAAACCCTGCAAGCCGGACTCACTCTTGGCGGTTTATTTTTATATAATAGAGTGGGGCAAACGAGCAAGCGGCTCACCCTGAAGTAAGCAATCACTGCTGCCCATTGAAATCTGCAATACCAAGGTTGCCGATACATTGCCGACGTTTCAAAAAGACATCAATTATGTCATCATCATCATCATTTCAGCCGAAAGACGTCCACTGCTGGACATAGGCCTCCCCCAAGCATCGCTACAACGACCGGTCCTGTGCCTTCCGCATCCACCATCGTCGTCGTCGTGGTCGTCGGTCCACCTTGTGGTGTGGGGGCCTACCCACGCTGTATGTAAATAATCTAATTTAAGAATATATGTATCTATTGTTATATTATGTACCTACAAAGAGTTATTTATTAAAGCGCAAATCACACACAAGCCTGGTGCGGGTTGGGTTGGGAGTACGGCGGGTATATTAGCCTGTTTTTATATGGACGACATCACACGAAACACGGGCGCGGGTTGGGCCCGCAGTGGTTTGAGCGCGGGAGCCGCGGGTTTCTCCGGCCACTACAGACAGAGCGCGGGCCCAACCCGCGCCCGACCCGCACCCACTATGTGTGTGGTTTGCGCTAAGGGTTTTGTTTTTACTTTTCGTATAAATTGGTGGATTGGATTGTTTTCGTATTGGTTCAGATTTAGATTCATAACATAACATAACATCACGCCTGTATTTCCCCGAAGGGGTAGGTAGAGGTGTAATAGTACACCCACATTTCGCCAGTTATGTTATAGTCCCAAGTAATAGGCCGGGCACAAATCTAGACACCGGGCTGCTACTGAGAATTTCCCAATGAAAAAACCCAAATAACACTTTGCCCGACCCGGGAATCGAACCCAGGACCCCATGCTCAGCAGTCGCGCTTGCAACCACTAGACCAGCGAGGCAGTCAGATTTAGATTCAGATTCATTTATTTGTTATAAACATAGGTTATAGTGAAAATAATAAAGTGGTGTAAATAATTAGTTTATTTCTTTTTCTTTTCTTTCTTTCAACCCTATTCATACATTTTTTCTTCGCTCACCGCTTAGCTTCCTCACTGTTTTTTTTCTTTTTAATTCTTAACGGGCATGCGTTTGACCGCCACCTCACCTGATGTTAAGCGATGGTGCGGTCGACGATGGTTCACGCTTGCCCAGCAAAAACCTATTCACTCGAGTCTTGAAGACCACCAGATTATACTTCTCGGGAAACACTGACGCTGGCAAGGAATTCCACTCTTATTATTTACTCTCGTGGGAAGCCACTGTAGACAATGTCTTAACTAGTACGATTTGAAGAAAAATTCGTGACTTCAGCATGTTGTTATTCGAAGTCAGGAGGACACTCTTGCCCACTCTCTTAGATAGACAGATGGATAGATAAAACGATTATTAAACATACATGAACAAACTCTTGACATACTTAAACTCTTTTCATCCTTGTACGACACACATGGGTGGAAAAAAATACGGAAAATAAGAAACTCACTCGCGATCGCAATCATTTTCATTTTCATTGCTCCGTATATTTTGACAATTTGTCTTATCGGCAACTATGTACCTCGCAATGCCAAAATACTTAATTGCTGTGATGTCAAAATGAAAACCATTGTCATTGTAAGTACGTTACACAATTTCCCACTATTTTGCAACTTACAACCACAATTTAATTACGCTTCAAATTGTTTTATTAAAATAGACCTAATTATAGGCACATATGAATAGTAGCGCAGGACCGGCCGTTGTGGCAATGCTTGGCCTATATCCAGCAGTGGACGTCTTTCAGCTGAAATGATGATGATGCTGATGAAAAGTAATAGACTCTGGTTGCATGGTTCCAAAAGGTAGGTCCTATGGAGGAGAATTGGCAAGAATCTCCATGGATTATTATCTCTTTTTAATTAAAACAATTGTTTGATACTGATAAATTCAAATAATGTGAGAATAATTTAAACAATAAGCAAAAAAATTAACTATCCGAAAGTGCCTTTGAAAACTAAATTAAAAAAAGAGCTGAACACAAAGCACACCAAGTACAATTAGGTAAAATATAAGTATCATAATACGTTTAAATCTACTACAAATTTAGCTTATTCTACTAACTAGACCGCACTGAGATATAACACAACCCTAGGCTAAAAGTAGCAGATGATGTGGTAAAATAAACATTTTAGCCAACAATTTGTGGATTTGAAGAACAACAAACAACAACAACAAGGAATTTGTGGAAAATAATAATTATTAAGCCTGCTCGTTAAACAAACCAACGTTAACTGCACTGGATTTAAGATTCAAGTTTAAGTCTTACTAATTAAGTCAAAAATCGTTTTGCGTTTAAGGATTTTTTAAGCGTTAGATTTATGACAAATTAATTCCGTAGCTTGAAAAACGTTTTACTACTAAATTTATGTCACTCTTTTACGTTCGTTGAATATTCAAAGCTACAGACAGTTCGAACACTTCTGAAACCTTTTTGTGTGGAATGCAGCTTTACTTTTTAAGCCTTTGATACACGTGCCTGTAACTTTCATGCTTGCATACCAGCTCCTTGCACGTGACAGCTACTTTCATGTGTATACGTTAACTGGCATGTTTGTACCTGGCAAACAAGTAGATTGCACAACATTTGATTTACTGGCATGCTCTCATATTGCATGGGGTCACGTGGGCTGTAAAACCGGCACGTGAGTACATACGTGCCAGTTACAGGCATGCCAGTCTCACACAAATCCATCTTCTCCTTGACTTTTTCTTTTGTTTCATTAATTTAGATACACATTCTTCTGCTAGGAACAATATGAC
The DNA here is from genome assembly GCA_949699075.1 of Asteroscopus sphinx. Taxonomy (NCBI): domain Eukaryota; kingdom Metazoa; phylum Arthropoda; class Insecta; order Lepidoptera; family Noctuidae; genus Asteroscopus; species Asteroscopus sphinx. The sequence continues at coordinate 13,951,285 of OX453013.1, read as the reverse complement.
ACCATTTAATTCACATCGAATGCTTTCAGTTGATGCATAAACTAGAAAATGTGCTGTCAAGACGTCGGTAGTGTGGCGTACTGACTCGTGTATACTGTTGCAAGTTATTAAGCAATTAAGCAACTTGCATATGCCGTTAGCTGGCATGCCAGCTTTGCTCCATTTTACAAGCATGTCTATTCCGACAATCACTTGCATTTATTAGCGACAATCGTAATTAAACTCTCGTACACATTACAAGTTCATTATGAAAATGCCAACTGCAAATTAAAAATATAGTGTTCAGTCGAAACATTGCACAAAACAAACGACCGTGTGCACTACTTGTAAAATTAGCTCATTAAAGAGCAGAACGTTGACGTTCCACGAACCGAGTACTTGTGATCGACTAGCTGTAGTGTTGTTCTGTAAGATCTCACTCGAAAACTCACTTACGGTACGGGTATGACACTTACCAATACTTCTATAGAATTCGATGACTTTCACTCATAAGTCAGTAGCGCCCCTGGCTGCTACGAATTGGAACTACTGATTTATGAATGAAAATCGACAAAAACTATAAAAGTATTTAATTCTCAAATTCGCAATCCTAAAATTGAGAAAAAAATATCAAAACAAAATGTTGGATCAGCTGATTTATTTTTCGCGTTTTCAGGGTTGGTCTCATAGTAAAAGTTGTTCGATGGCATCCCCTGAATAAGCTCTTCAAATAAGACCACGCATTTTTGATACACGTTGTATAGGTCCCCTGAATCCGCAGTGAGAAGTAATAAAAACTATATGAAAAACCCGACTTCACTGTGGAATTAGAAGTGAGTTTGCTAGTGAGATCTTACAGTGTAGCACTGCTGTATCATAATACAATGACGACTCATATTAATCACATCTGTCTACTGCACATCTGACTTGCTACAAAAGGTATCGTATTCATAATCTGCGACTTGGCAGGAGCCTGCGAAACGTTATACCATTAAATGATAGTGTTAGTTTAGTCAAGATGCCGATCAATAGGCAATTGAGGCAGTGCCTGAGTCAGTTGGTAGAAACATTGTGGACGTGTGGGACTATTCTGTTAATAGTCCGGTAGGCGGACAAAAAGCGTAGCAATTTTCTTACCCAAACACATAAATTAATTGGGTTTCCATAGCTTGAAATCCTCTAATGTCTTTTGTTACCGTGACTACGTGTAAGAGTATACATATACGTATGTTGTAATTTATTTATTTTACTACTACTCAGGTAAGTGCCACGTACACATTAAATTCTGACGACATTTGAGAGTTTTTTTCTCTTACACAAACAATTTAAAATTGCACATTTTTCGATTTGATTGACATTCTCAAACATTGAAAGTCAACATTTGGATGTTGGCTTTTTCAAAAAAAAAAAACTGCGTCATGAATGTAGAAAAATATTTTTGGCCTTCAATTAGACCAAGGATGGCGAACCATTGCATTGGCACGCATGCCACGGCTAGTACGCGAAAATGTTTTATGGGCACGGCCTTTATTTGAGGAACGGAAGTAAGTTTTAAATGTAATGATTTGTTTAAATATTTCTTTTTATTCGATTTGTCATATTTTTTAACCGACTTCAAAAAAAGGAGGAGGTTATGTATTCGGCGGGTTTTTTTTTATTCTTAGGTCGAGTAGTTTTTTAACCAGCTTCAATAAATCAGTTTAATTTAGCTTCGCTTACCTAGATGATCTACTAATAGTTTCGTTTTTCTGTGAATTATCAACTAAAAAGTATGAAATAAAAACTTTTTAACAAAAAATAAAACCGACTTCAAAAACCTTAACTAAAAAGTAAAAAATAATCCTTGTATGTATTTCAAAATCTTAACATAAACCAAAATTTTGAAGGCGGCGCGTGTTTTTTTCATGTATGTTCGCATAAACTGTTTTTTACTATAGATAAGCGCTCGACAGTACATTTTATTTACATTACGCAAAGGGACAGTCACGTGCCACCTTCAAAATTTTGATTTATTTTAAGATTTTGAAATACATACAAGGATTATTTTTTACTTTTTAGTTAAGGTTTTTGAAGTCGGTTTTATTTTTTGTTAAAAAGTTTTTTTACCACTAAAATTTTATTATTTTTTGGCACGTTATGAACACATTCGCTATTTTCTTTTTAAAAAAAAGGCACGCAGATGTAAAAGGTTCGCCATTCCTGAACTAGATGTTTTAGTTTTAGAGCATTGATTTAGTTGATTGATTATTCTGTCATCATTCTATCGTCAGTCAAATGATAACTCATAGTTGATTAAACTTCAACTTTCTCTTCACCTTACCTTTAAAAGTCAAACAACATTACATTTGTACCCATTTTCGTTTTTTATTTCTATTTTTAGTAATTAATAGTATTATTAATTACCTTCATTTTATATAACTTTGATAGTCATCGTGTTCATTTCTGATAAAGACCAAAGCAAACAGTCGTCACGTGAAACAGACATGAGGTTCTAATTATAAATAATGAGTAGGCATCAGTTAATACTCAAACAACAGTCCTTTACACATAAATAAATAAAGTCGAAACATTTTAGCTTATTAAAATATAATTTTAGCACAATTTTAGTGACGTTGAGTTACATAAACATATTTTGTTTATCTTAATAATGTTATAATTATAAGTTTGTAAAGATGTTTGGATGTTTGTTACACAATCACGCTGTAAGGGCTAAACGGATTTGGATCAGATTTGGCATATAGATAGAACATAACCCGAATTAATATATAGGCAACTTCTTATCCCGGAAAGATAAATAGTTCCCGAGGGATGCGTGATAAACGATATCCACGCGAGCGAATCCACGGGCATAGCCTAGTACATAATATAAGTCTGCCGCTTACAAGGTAAATTCTTGTTATTAAAAATGATCAAATTTAGTCCCAAACTAATCTCAATCTTGTAAATATCAATTGATGACATTAGATGTTCGTGTTTGACGATTAAACAAACGCCCGGCGCGGGCTCGACGCTCGCCGGGCGCAGACTTTGTTTGACATACAACAGCGCGTGATATTAGGTCCTTAAATTGGCGTTTTTTACGGAAGGTATATAAAGTTTTTTTATTTTTTGTAAAATATATTTAAATTATTAAAGTATGCACCGTTGTTATCTATGCACTTTTGCCATCTCATAGGTAGTTAATTGATCCCTTTACTAAAAAAACCATGGGGGCGAGAATCAATAAACTCTGTGAAGGCGGTTTGGACTGCCGCCTCAGAGTTGATTTTTTTTCCTTGTAAGAAGTTGTCCAAATTCCGGAAAAAATGGTAATCTGTTGGAGCAAGGTCCGGGGAGTACGGTGGATGTCGCAGACATTCCAATTGTAGCTCATTGTGGTTGTTTGTTGTGCAGTGTTTGGTCTTGCGATGTCGTGAAGCAGCAGTGGCCTAGAGCGATTGACCGATCTCGGTTGTTTAGCAGCTAGTTCTTCCTTCATGGTTTGCAGTTGCTGACAATAGATATCTGCCGTAATCGTTTGGCCAGATTTTAGAAAGCTGTAGTGAACGACACCGGCACTAGTCCACCAAACACTTTTTCTGAGTCAATTTTCGTTTAGGGCAAAATTTGGCTGGGTCTCCAGGGTTCGGCCATTGCGAAGAGCGCTTCCGATTATCGTACAGTATCCACTTTTCATCACAAGTAATGATTCGATTTAAAATCCCTTCATTATTGTGTCGGTTGAGCAAAGTAACACAGCAGTTGACGCGTGTTTGCATGTTCGATTCACTAAATTCATGAGGTACCCATCGTTCAAGTTTTTTTACTTTCCCGATTTGCTTCAAGTGGATTAATACAGTTTTATCACTTACCCTGAAGCCTGCAGTTATCTCTGAAGTGCTTTGTGATGGATCCGCTTCCACAATAGCCTTTAATTCTTCATTTTCCACTATGGTCTGGTTTGTAAAATATATTTAAATTATTAAAGTATGCACCGTTGACGGGGTTGGTTCTGATCATCGCATGCGATGAGGGAACGATGGTTGACCGGAGTAGCAAATTGTGCGATGAATCGTACAATCTATCGAATATCGTCAAACGGGAGTAGACCCCCTGGTGCCACGGTAGAACTCGAACTCGTACTCGTAAATATACCGATATTTCATGTTTTCCATTGTGCGGTAATAAGCGAAGCCAAAGAAAAAAAAATGAGGAAAAAACAAATGAATGACTGTTTTCAAAACTCAAATGTACCAGCTAAATTCAGTCTTGTCGTTGGCCCTGTGCCGTACGGTCGCTTTTGAAACTTACACCTGTTTCGTTCCACAAACACTACAGTGAATCTCAAACTTTTTTTTTTTTTTTTTGCGTTTTGAAGTCAATCTAATCCAACAACAGTCATGAACACCTTCAAGTGTGGAGCTTGCGATGAACCACTATCTGATGGAGCTCACTGCACAATTTGTAATCAAGAACTACACTTCCATTGTGCAGGAGTAACTGAGGCTGGATATCGGAAGCTGGGCGACAGAAGGCTCACATGGTGTTGCAGCAAGTGCAAAATTGCTAGTGTTGCTAGCACTGCTCAGCCTCCATCGTCACCAAGAATCGAATCAGAGTCACTTATCCTAAAGGAAATAAGAGCCCTCGCTGACAAATTAGCTCCACTAGAATGCATAAAGGAAGAGATAATTGAGCTACGTACGGAGTTTGCTGAGATGAAGTCGTCACTGAGCGAAACAAACAAGGAACTTAAGGAGTTCAATGGGAAAATCAAAGATATTGAAGCGCGCCTCGTGCACGTGGAGAAGGTTCAGGAGCAAGTGGACCTCGTTCACGCTAGGTTGGATAAACTGGAGGAGGAAAATCACGCTAAGGAACAGTGGACTAGAATGAACAACATCGAAATAAAAGGCCTACCCCAAACCAGCCATGAGAACCTGTTCGACATCGTCAGCAAAATTGGCACTAAAATAGATTATCCAGTCGCCAAAACCCATATCAACTTTATTACCAGGGTGCCAACCCGTGAAAAGGATCACACAAAACCTATTGTAGTCTGTTTCTGCAACCGCTATGTGAAGGAAGACTTCATTGCTGCCGCCAGATTAGCTTTCAAGACAGCTCCTCTAATCACAGGACAAATAGATCTTCCTGGAAATATGCGGATTTATGTCAATGACCATCTGACATTACAAAATAAAGCTCTTTTGTCTAAGGCTAAAAAGGCGGCCGCCGAAACGGATTTTCGCTATGTGTGGGTCAAACATTCCAAAATACATGCGAGAAAGAACGACACGTCACCTATATTAGTGTTAAAAACCGAAAAAGACCTCATAAACATAAAATAAAACCATACCATTGCCTATGTAACCCTACTAAGAAAGTGTTAATTTTATTGTCAGGTCGTGCAAAGTCAATTAGCATTATTAAGTTTGAGCACCGTGTGCTGTTGAGTCCTACTAGCGTATTCCTTCATTTATTATGTCGCTTAATGGAACAGTTTATATATATTTCTAATAATCATTATCATGCAGCCATTTTACGTTGTGCCAATTTAGATCTTATATACCATACCTTACAACGCAATGTTAATCGCTTTGTTTACTTAGTTATGACTAATCGGTCGCGGGTCAATTGTTTTGTTTCTATTCACTACCCATTAGTAGCCGCCGTTTTGAAGTTCTGTGTCTTTAGTCACTGTGCATTGCCGTGCTTAGAAGTTTTTTACAAGTTTTTGTCTCCTACCGCCATTAGATTTCGTTATTACTGGTATTTTCTATGTCTTTTTGTATCAAATAACCAACTGAAGTCTGTTTATTTAAATCTTCTTAGTCTAATTATTAATATTGTCACTGGAAAGTTTAAAAATGCTTAATATATATTATCAGAACGTACGTGGTCTGCGCACAAAGACAAATAAATTATACCGTAATGTTTGTATGAATTCATATGATGTTGTTGTAATCACGGAGACTTGGTTGGTTGATAGTATAAGCAATAGTGAGTTGTTTGACGGACGATATCTTGTGTGGAGGCGGGACCGGGATTACTCTCGGACGAAACAGTCCCTTGGTGGTGGAGTATTGATTGCAGTGCGGAATGATTTGACCGTTTTAGAGAGGAGTGACTGGTGTTCCTCCGCTGAGGACATATGGGTGAGCATTATTTTGAAGAGGTCCAGACCATCAGTAACTTATAATATACATATCTGCTGCCTTTACTTGTGCGATGAAAATACTGGTAACTCGTATAAAGTTCAATTGCTAAACTTTCATCAGAAACTTAACAATTTAGTAAGTACCCTTTAGATACTTTTATAATAACTGGAGATTTTAATTTCGGTGGTGATGTTGAATGGCACAAATCTAACGATAGTTCTGAATTGTATCCTACAAATATGTCTGCCCAGTACATCTTGGATTTCTTAGACACTATAAATACGTGTAACCTATCGCAGTTCAATGGTGAACGTAATGTCATCGGTCGATTATTGGACCTGGTTCTCTCCAATAGCACAATTAAAGTGCGCGAGTGTACCGAACCGTTAGTGCCTATCGATGTTCGCCACAAACCATTATTAATAAACGCCGACTTCGTTGAATTCCATAAATGTATTGATAAACATAGCGTAAAATATTTATTTCACCGTGGCGATTATTCTGAAATAACAGCTGCACTAAATCTTGTTGACTGGCATGTGTTGTTGTCTGTTGGAACCTTAGATCAAGCCCTTAGCCTTTTTTATGATAAGTTATACGAACTTAGAGACTTACATGTCCCCGTTAAACCAGTAAAAAAATCGACACATCCTCCCTGGTACACCAGTGCTTTAATAAAAATATTAAAAGAAAAACATAAGTATCATTATAAGTACAAAAATTACGGGAATTTATCCGATTACCACTCCTTTTCTATTTTACGTAACCGAGCTAAGCATATAGAGGGGGAATGTTTTGATGCATATATGGTAAAAGTTGAATCTTCTATCGCCAAAAATCCCAAATTTTTTTGGTCGTATATTAAAAGTAAAAAAAATTGTAACGCGTTACCTAACGTTATGAGTTATCTGGACTCATTTGCAGACACCGGGGAAGGTATCACTGAGCTGTTTGCCTCTTACTTTCAATCTACTTTTCAGGAACCTGATTCAAAATCTGATGATTTGGATATCAATGCTGGCACACATTCCACTAGCTCGGTGAACCTCAGTACGGTTAGCGTCTGTCCAGATGGAGTACTGAAGTTGTTAAAAGGCCTGGACCCCTCTAAATCTGGTGGACCTGACCTAATACCTCCCACTTTCATAATTGGATGTGCAAATGGTTTAGTGATACCAGTTTGTATACTGTTTGAGCGATCTTTGAGAGAGGGTACTGTCCCTACGATGTGGAAATCAGCATTTATTACACCGGTCTTAAAAAAGGGCGATAAATCGAACATAGAGAACTACCGACCTATATCTAAATTATGCTTATTCTCTAAGGTTCTTGAGCGAGTTGTCTATGCAGAAGTATATTCAGCACTGAAATGTCAATTTGGTGACGAACAACACGGTTTTCTCAGGAAACGGTCAACTACTTCCAACTTGGTACTGTCTAATGAAATCATAACAGCTGGGATGGAGGGACGATACCAAGTCGATGTAATATATACCGACTATAGTAAATGTTTTGATCGTATAGATCACCGTGTGCTTTTACGGAAGCTTTTATCTGCGGGAATACACGGTGATCTATTCAGATGGTTCTCCTCTTACATTGAAAATCGAACGCAAGCTGTAGTTTTGCGAGGTTACACGTCTGGATGGAATATTGTGCCATCAGGAGTACCCCAGGGCTCAATCTTAGGACCTTTATTATTTACAATATTTATTATAGACATAAAAGATTGCTTTAAAAACTCTCATATCCTGCTTTACGCAGATGACATGAAGGTCCTTAAGTGTGTACGTTCATTATCCGATACTGAGCAACTTCAATCTGACCTTGAAAGATTTGTATTGTACTGTAAAACTAACAAATTACAACTAAATGTATCCAAGTGTTTTCATGTAGTATTCACGCGCCTAAAATCTTTAGTTGGTCCTGGATATAGACTGGATGGTCATGGTTTGAGTAAAGTAAGCACTATCAGAGATCTTGGTGTAATACACGACAGCAAACTACTTTTTGACAACCACATAGAATCCATTGTCAATAAAGCGTCGAAAGCCCTGGGATTTATTATCAGATCTTGTTCCAACTTTCGTTCTCTGAAACCAATAAAAGTCCTCTATTGTTCATTTGTGCGCAGCCACCTTGAGTACGCTTCTCAAGCTTGGAACCCTCAATACGAGGTCTACAAATCTCGTATTGAGTCTATCCAGAAGAAATTTTTGAGATACTTGGACTTTAGGGCGAGTCAATCTTCAGTTGACTATGCACATCGTTGTAAGCGATACCACTTCTTACCTTTGGATGTAAGACGTAATATTAATGATATCTGTTTCTTAGTGAATGTCGCAAACGGTACTATTGACTGTCCGGAACTACTTGGCAAGATACTTCTTCGCACGAATCAAAACAATTTACGAAAGCGTCCGATATTGCACGTACCATTTGCCACGACAAATTATAGACGCAATGCCTTTTGCATACGAAGCGTTATAGCTTTTAATTGTTTACCATCGCACTTGGATATTGATCTATTCTGCACTAGCGCACGTAAAATTAGAAACATCCTAAATAAGGAATACTTTGGTGACGGCCTTATGTAGCTGTTTCTTATTTTTTGCAAGTATTAGTATAATTGCATGACTTGACTTAACTTCACTTTGCTTAGTTTCTATCTTATCTTAGTTTTTCTCTCAGTTTCTATCTTATCTTAGTTTTCTCTCCTTTTTTTTTTTTTTGCTTGTATGACCGATCTAATAGGTACCGTCGACGGCATGTCACTGGTAACACTTCAATAAGAAAACCACTCTAACTGTTTATGAATAAAGGCGCTGTCAATGTCAAACTGTTGCCGCTGACGTGCGGTCGACCGTACCGTTACATACCGTAACGTTTAAAAAGAAAGAAAATAAAATATTATTCTTAATTCGATGTATATCACTAGCTGTGTATATATATGTGGAAGCTTGTAATTAGCAAATGTCCTTACCCATAACATGTTAGTTATAGTTTTTTATTTGTCTGTAAGCTTTCCTAAAATCAATAAATAAAATAATAAAATAATAAAATAATAAATGAATTTATAAATTTGAATTTGGAATTCTTAACCAAAGAGGAGATATTTCAGATCAAAGTGGTCAGTACGACAAAACGCTAATTTCATATGTAAGGAACTAATACGTGGGACACTCAGAAAGTTTTGCGAAACTAAAAAAAAATGTTCTATACGTACATATATTTTTATTAAATCTTTTCAAAGTACTTTCCACCAGCCTCTATACAAAGATTCATGCGCCTAAACCAGTTTTCAAAACACTTTTTCCAGTCCGCCGCAGACACCTCGTTTACAGCCTGCTCGAACGCAGCCAGCGCATCTTCCGGCGACGAAAATTGTATCCCTTTGAGCAGATTTTTTATTTTTGGGAATAAAAAGAAGTCACACGGTGCTAGATCAGGGCTGTAAGGAGGGTGACCCAGGAGTTTGACTGGCGTGCTGTCCAGGAAGTCCCTCGTTTTGAGTGCGGTGTGCGCAGGTGCATTGTCGTGGTGGAGCAGTAGCCCGCGGAGCCCTGTGTTTGGTCGCTTGTTGCTTATAACAGAGAAAACTTCTGGCAAACATTTGGTAGTATACCATTCGGCATTAATGCTTCTTTGATCCCGTAAGGGAATTGATACCAAGTGGCCAGTCAAATTAAAAAAGCTAGCGATCAAAATCTTACCCCCGCTTCTAGATCGCTTCACTTTGGTAGGCGTTGGCTCATTTTGAAACACCCAAACAGTCGACTGGCGCTTGGTTTCTGGGTCGTATTGATAAATCCAGGACTCATCACCTGTAACGATGTCGTAAACACGCCGAGACGAGCCTGCTTCAAATTTGTTAAGCATATCACGGCACCATTCCACCCGGGCCTGCTTCTGAGCATCGGTGAGGTTGTGCGGCACCCAGCGTGATACTATCCTCCTCACGCGAAGATGGCTGTGTAGAATCTCGTGAACGCTTCCCGATCCAATCTTCAATATGTGTTGAATCTCCTGATATGTAATTCGCCTATTGTCTTGGATTAAATTTTTCACTGCTAGCACGTTTTCTTCGGTAACAGCCGTCAAAGGGCGACCGCTTCTTTCGTCATCCCCCAAAGTTGGTCGACCGCGCTTGAATTCGTTATACCAACGATACACGGTTGCCTTGGAAGGGCCTTCATCCATGAATGCCATTTGAAGTCTATCGTATGATTCATCCGGTTTCAGGCGACACTTGAAATCGTATAAAATCATAGCTCTAAAATGTTCCCGGCGCAGATCCATATTTCAGTGAGACACAATCATCATCATCATTTCAGCCGAAAGACGTCCACTACTGGACATAGGCCTCCCCCAATTAAGGGGGGATATGCCATAATCGCCACGCTTGGCAGGCGGGTTGGCGATCGCAGTTGGTTGGTTAAATACTCAGAGAACGCTGCTGCCCATCCTCTGGTGAATCCCTGGTGAGACACAATACTTTGAATTAACTCGCAAAAAATGTGGAGGGAAATTTTGAAATTGGAACTTACTTATTTTTACTTATAAATAATCATATTTTCGAAAAACATTATAACTGGCCAGTCTCCCATATATAAAAACTTTTTTTCGCAATACTTTCTGAGGGGCCTGGTAATGTTAATTGTTAAACTAAAGGAAAGGTCTAATTTTTGAGAAAATACAGTTTTAATTACTTACATTTATAAACTTTAACTAATCAATGGTCCGAAATGATGCTCATACATAACCGGACTCAACGTCTTAAGAATTGTACAGTTGACTGCATGACTGTGGTAACACTTGAATTAGAAAACCTTACTGCTTACGAAATAAAGGCGCTATCAATATCAACGGTTATCACTGACGTGCGGCTGACCGTACTACATTCTGTATCACAAGATTATTGATTGATCAATATCACGGTATTCATCAAAGTCAATTCCCTGATTAAATGGCTGATTACTCGATAATTTTACTGGTAAACGTTCGTTTAACCAGAGAATTATTGTTGGTGAAATCATACCTTAAGCCATGATAGTCACACTTCTTTTACGGCTGTTTCTACGGTGAAAGTTTAGGCATAGTTTTACCTATAATATTTTTCAACCAAGAATAAGCTCACGTGTCCTAATTCCAATTCACTCATTTAAACATGAGACAAGTTATGTGGGTGTGATAATAAAAGGCTACCGTAAGCAAATACGCTTGATGTTCTCGCCAATAAGTGTCACTTCCCACGTGTTTAGGCATCGTTAAAGTTGACCTTATCAACCTCGTGTCAGAATATAAGTGACACAATAATATTCGAGAACTAATTACTTTTGCCGAATCGTACTTATTATTACGACGGATCAGTCCCCGGAACAGATTCAAACGAAGTGTGTTAAGATTTTTTTGGACAGTCCTCCGCTTGTGATAGCCAAATTAATTTGCTCATTATTGCGGAACCTGAGCCCATATATATACCCATCTCCGGAAAATAAATATTAGGTATTTATATTAGAACGAATTTATATTAAATTAAGGTTTGCTGTTAGAAAACTCATTTCTGAGTTAAGCTCGCCGTACATAAACTTTCCTACTGTAATATAAATGTATATCTGTGTGTACAATAAAGAATAAGAATAGAACAGTAATATTTTTAAGCAGCATAGGAACCACTTGTTCAGAAGTATTTTTATACATTCACTGCCGCTTTCACGTTTAAAAGTGCTTGCATAAATATTGTTAGTACCTACTTATATTTTTAAATACAATTCTCTCATACTGTTTTTTGTTCTTACCCCCAAGTATTATTTCTTCTGAGTTATGGGTGTGCTTATAGATACAAATCTCACATGCACAAACACCTAGGAAAACTATCTGTTGGCCATACAATAGTTGGTCCCTGTAGGATTCAAACCCGCGACTCGTTGCGCAAAAACCAATTGCTGAGCAACTTCACCAATCGTGTCATCAAACTTAAAAATAATACTTATTTATATGCCTGGCAGCTAATATGTTAAGTGTAGAAAAGACTTATATCGTGCTGAAAAGAGTTGTTCGATTTGATCTATCACAAAAATCTATCGATACATAAATTAAATAAAAATTCGTTTAAGAATAAAAACATCGGTCAGAAAATTTAAAAATATTTAGATCCTTAAATAAGCGTTACGATATAATGTATGTGATTATGTACGGTCAGCAAGATAAGTCGATGATTATTCCTACTTTTTAGGGTTCTGTACCCGAAGGGTGCCAAACGGGACCCTATTACTCTCGCTACGCTGTCCGTCCGTCCGTCCGTCCGTCTGTCTGTCACAGGGCTGTATCTTTTGAACAGTAATAGGTAACCGATTGAAATTTTCTCAGATGTTGCTATGAGGTGTATCACGATAAATACTAAAAACAAAAAAAAGTCTAAAACCAAAGGGGGTCCCCATACAAGAAACCTCAAAAAACATGCATTTTTTTCAACGTTTTTATTCCTACTCTATCTTCAAAACGGTAATATATACCAGCGTCAAACTTGGTCAGATTATAATGCATATTATGTAGTTTAGCATCAAATACTAAAAATAGGACAAACATAGACATATGTGGTGGTACCTGCCTAAGAAAGAGATGCAAAAATTCATATTTCGCGCTCTGTACGTTGATGTCTTTCGATGAACTCTCGAAATTAAATCAGTTTCTATGGGTATCAGGTCAATGGGTGGTACAGAACCCTTACTGTGCGAGTCCGACTTGCACTTGGCCGGTTTTTTATTAAATAATACCTATCAAAGAACCCAATGACCCAACCCAAACAAAGTAGTTGCGATAAGGAACAGTGCACCCCTGAGCAGATTATCCGCAATCCTTAAAAAAATATCCTGTATAATATCAGTCATTACTCTATAAAAAATTACAAAAAAATTATAACTACCTGGAAAATTTTCATTCATAAATCACTTTGATACTTTGGACAGAATTAAAAATAACTTTCTTTGCGTACGTGTTATATGATCATAGTCATGAAGAATACACAATTTAATAGAAATTAAATGTTATTTGATCAATGAAGCCCTAATTGAACTGAAGCTGTAGACCATACATGGAAAGTCAAAATTGTACACAAAATTGTATTCCTATGTTAAAGGCAGGATGAGAATTATGTAATCGCCCAATCCCGTAACTAGAACTTCAAAATATATCCGTATATAGCCGTTTGCGCAAACTAAATATTGGCTTAACTCTACCTATAAAATTTGCCAAATCTATTGAATTTCAACATTTATTTTTCGTTTCTGCAATAAAACGAATACAGCGGTTGAATTTTTCTTGAATTAAAACAAAAAAATCTTACATTTCATCTTGTTCGTTCTCTTCTCTTCAAGTTACAAACAACACTGCACCGGCTATTTACTTTTATTTCCTCATCACTCAAGTCTTTGAAAGTACACTCATAAATATGCAAGTCCAAAGTTGTTGAGGCAACTCGTCGTATTTCACCACTTTTAGCTGGAATACCTATACAATAGGGGAACGCGACCCGCTGCATAGGAAGGCTGCCGCGAACTTCCAACCAGTTACAATAACCGAACCTTCATAAATATTCACAGCAGTACGATGTCTAGTCTACTTTTATCAAGTCCCGAGGGCATTAGAGCAGCTCCTATTACATTGTTTCCATTTAAATGTGTTATTTCACTAGGCATCACGGCGGCTAATTGGTAACCTTAACTAAAAGTTTTCAATAACTATGACAGCGCCCGACTGCTCGATTGTTTTCTTAATCTTCGAGTCTTTGTTAACTCCGTGCTTAATTAATAGCGCTCTGTAGTGCAGCGCTTTTCAGGTTAAAGCATAAAGGTATTATAGAAATGTCTTTGGGTTAAAGTTTATTGTTTATCGTCTTTACTCAAGAATTAAGTTATATTTGGAACGTCTGTAAAAGTACTTTATTGAAAATATTTTCATTCAATAATTAAATTATATTTAGCTAGGTAACGATACGCCTCTGCTTTTTGTAAGCGCCAATGTAGGTTTAAAAAGAAATTTCCTTTCAAAGTGTAAAGTAAAGGAAATAAAAGCTTTTCTTTAATTTACTCATTTTAAATTAAGTATCTAATAAATGTTTAAAAAAAATATTTGGTAGGTAACATCCCTAATCACCATCATCATTTCAGCCGAAAAACGTCCACTGCTGGACATAGCCCTCACTTTGCAGGCGGGTTGGTGATCGCAGTTGGTTGGCTAAATACTCAGAGAACACTGCTGCCCATCCTCTGGTGACTCCCTTAGTCGCCTTTTACGACACCCATGAGAAGAGATAAAGATGGTGCAATTCTTTATGTCAGGCACCACACGGAACACACTCTCGGAATACACTCTTAAAATACATGAATTAATGAATTGAATTGAAATAATAATGATTAAAAAAATACTTATAGTACAGTCCACTGCATGACAGTGGTAACACTTGAATTAGAAAACCGCCCTTAATGCTTACGTATTAAAGGCGCTGTCATGTCATGTTAAACTGTTACCACTGACGTGCGGTCGACCGTACAATAAAAATACTCTTTATTGTACAAAAAAAGTTGCATACATGACTTATGAAAAGATATGTACAATGGGCGGTCTTATCGCTCAAGGCGATTTCTTCCAGACAACCTTAGGATGGACAACAGAGGCAAATAAAGTGCGAGGTAGTACGTAGTGTAACAATATAATAGAATACATATACAGTGGCGTGCATTGGCCTACTTCATTTGAATTTAATTGTTTAATTTAGTGAGTTTATCAAAAGACCAACGGTCGTACGCGAAATGTGAATTTTTGCATCTCTTTCTTACGTAGGTACCACCACATATTGTCTATGTTTGCCCTATTTTTAGTATTTTTTGCTAAACTACATAGTATGCACTATAATCAAACCAAGTTTGACGTTGGTGTGTATTACCGTTTTGAAGATAAATAAATAAATAAATAAAATAAATAAATATCTTTGGAACATTTTTACACAGCACCATCTAGTCCCAAACTAAGCAGAGCTTGTGCTATGGGTACTAGACAATGGATATAATACTTAAATACATATTTTTTTTGTAAATACATACTTATAATACATAAGCAACACCCAGACCAACACAAACACTTATGTTCATCACACAAATATTTGTGTCCTGTGGGAATCGAACCCACGACCTCGTTATCAGCAGTCCGACACTCGAACCACTAGACCACAGAGGCCGTTAGGAGATAGAGCTCCTGCTCTAAAAAAAAAAAACAAAAACAAAAAAACGATGAAATATGCATGTTTTTTGAGGTTTCTTGTATGGGAACCCCCTTTGGTTTTAGACTTTTTTTGTTTTTAGTATTTGTCGTGATACTCCTCATAGTAACGGGGCTCGTAGCGATGCAACGACTGCGCGGATTGTACGATATGCAAGGTTAAGCTGCACTTGCCGCGGTCAGTCTGTGGATGGGTGACCGTTTCGTTACACATCGAGACCCCTCCGTGCCTCGGAGAGCACGTTAAGCTGTCGGTCCCGGTTGTCATACGAATATCTATGGCAGTCGTTACGGGTAGTCAGAAGCCTGAAAGTCTGACAACTGGTCTAACCTCCGAATGTCAGTATTACCCAGAAACTGGGTTGCAGGGGTCTGATGGCAGTCGCTCCGTGTAAAATACTGATTTTCAGCCGCATCTGGCTAGACTGGAAGCCGACCCCAATATAATTGGGAAAAGGCTCGGAGGATGATGATGACTCCTCATAGTAACATATATTCTCTGAAAATTTCAACTGGTTATATATTACCGTTACAAAAATACAGCCCTGTGACAGACAGACGGACGGACGGACGGACGGACGGACGGACAGCGTAGCGAGAGTAATAGGGTCCCGTTAGCACCCTTTGGGTACGGAACCCTAAAAAACATAATAACTTACACCAATATTGAATTTGAATGAGGAAGGCACTGGGTACTGCCTAATTGCCTATATGCAATGCACGCAACTGTACATATAATACATAACTTAAATACTATACATATATCTACATATAATAGAACTAAGTACATAAATATGAGATACAAAAAACATAATAAATACAACATAATCTATTTTGAATTTTTGTATGTACTTAGTGATTCTTATAAGGTTTTATATCAAAGTAAAGAAATGAGAAAAAAACATCTTCATGATCAAGCTTAATCCGTAAGTAATTTTTCGATTTAAAACAAAACATTTTAGTTGCTATGTTTTTATTTTTATTTTTCAGAAACGTAACATCATTCCATCTTAGCTTTCTTTGTCTTTAATTTCTTTAGCATTATTTTTCGTTCGATCAAAGTATATAAAAACAGTGTTTAAGCACACTATCAACACACAACGCACTAGATGAAACTCAGTGGCTTTTTATTTGTCCTGTATTTCCTGATAGCCGCGTTCGGTCTAACGTTACGCAACCGTGTTTTTGCCCGCGCACAGATCGGTAACACCGCGGATAGACGTGTTAATCTCACGGTGTCGAGAGCATGTGACGATATTATTTTTCCTGGCATCATATCGAGTGATTAATAACGTTATTCCTTCTGCCGTAATGACGTTCTCTCGATATCATTCTTTTCTTTCTCGTAGTGAAGTATTTGGAGCTCTCTTAATGGGTTAATCGTTAGTAGTCGTATATTATTACTGGATCGAAATTAATCGTTTGTTTATTATCGGGCTACATTTATACGTCAGCATTAAGTATGACATAAGTACATAGTTTATGTATGGAGTTTACTTTTCAATCTCAAGCGATACATTAACAAAAAGTTGTAATTTTAGAAGACAATAGCTTTTTTGAAGATCAACGATTGTAGTCAACTACAAAACTTGAAAAAAAAATTCAATTATTAAAATCTATCAGAAAAAATCAAAAGCAAAAATATTTATGTATGGTCAAATATCATCAACTCAGTCACCTCTGCATCCAGTCCACCCCAGCTACCTTCTTTAGGTAGTCTCGTCAGTCCAACTGGCTGGAAGGTGCCCTACGCTGCGTTTACCGATTCACGGTCTCCACTCAACGACTCCATCGGTCCTTCGCCAGACATGGCCAGCATGCTGCCACTTCAGCTACAAAAAAAAAAAACTAAAGTTACAAAGTATATCGGTCACTCCGGTTCTTCTCCAGATGATCTCATTATGGATTTTATCCTTCAAAGAAACTCCAAGCATAGCTCGATCCATAGCTCGTTGAGCAACTTTGAATTTGTGGACACTATATGGCCACCGCAAACTCACGGTTAAAAGCGGCGATAGTCAAAGTTATAAAATAATCTTTGAGCAAACGATAAGAATAAACTAGACGCAAGGTCCGAGATTCTATAAGCAGGTATTAGAAAACATTTTAATAACATAAACTTTGACAAAGCCAAATAAACGACGTACTTTTAAATCTATTTAAATAAATCGCCGTATCTATCGTGCTCCCAAGTACAAAGTCAAAGTGGCCGACATAAATAACGTGACTAAAGCACGTGTAAAATAAACTATTTTATAAAAAGCCCTGTCCAATAGCGCCCGACTTATCGAAATCATATTTCAGGGACGTGAGGAGGACGATGTAGCTTTACCCTTTTCCAACGCATTGTCTATTGAGGCTCGTTTACATTGTATCAAACATCATATTCCAGTTACACTTATTAGGTAGAACCCAAAATGTAGTACCAAACGTGAACCAGTACTCGCCAAGTTCGGCTCTTGGTCAGAGTAAACGAGGCATCACCCTTTTCTAAAGCATTGTCTATATCACATTGTCACGAACACGCGGCGACACGAGATATTCGTTGAGATATAACTTTATTCTTGTAATATTTCTCCGTGACTCTTGTTGTTCTAAAGCACGAAGCAAAAACCAATAGCAAGTTTATTATACGATTTATATTGCATGTTCTTGTTTTATTTTCACTCATTGTTTAGTAATTAAGTGTTCAATCCAATTTATTATTGACCGAGCGAAGCGCACTTTGTCCGTCCATCTGTCTCACTGTCAGAACGTCATAACTTCCAATCCAAATAATATCTTTACGTAAAACTTCAGGCCAAACCCGAAAATAACATTTACAAAAAAAAATATGGGGGCGTCCATACATGCAAAGAGTAGAAAAACATTTTTTTTGGTTCTAATGCATGTGGAGTATCGTTGAAAAGAACTTTTTTAGCCGAGTATAAAACATTTTTTTTAATTTTTCTAAGTAAAGTATGAACAATTTGGTGGGCATCCAAATTCGCTGTTTTTAGACCTATTTTGTCCCAGGGTCTACCTCAAAACGGCTTCAATTTAAAAGTTGTTACTACGCGATCTCTTCTTCTTCGTGTCCATGGTATAATATGTAAAAGTAATATCTTGAGTCAGACTTGGCAAGCTCATAACTTTGCCACTTCGACGGCGTTATCAGTATCTTATGGATGATTTCAGTAATATACTGTACTTAAACTACAAATACTTAAATTTATCAATTATCTAAGTAATTCATCATCATCATCATTACAACCGAAAGACGTCCACTACTGGAAATAGGCCTCCCCCAATTAAGGGGGGGGTATGCCATAATCGCCACGCTTGGCAGGCGGGTTGGCGATCGCAGTTGATTGGTTAAATACTTAGAGAACGCTGCTGCCCATCCTCTGGTGAATCCCTTAGTCGCCTTTTACGACACCCATCAGAAGAGATAAGGGTGGTGCTATTCTTTAAGTCCGGCACCACACGGACCGTAAGTGTCCTATCATATCTAAGTAATTAGTAAGAAAAAAGTTAGTTACAATAAAAGCAAAAACATTTTCTCACTAGCATTTTCTGGCCCGTCTTTAAGCTCCGCTCATTTGCGTGCATTCAAAGAACAATATTCAACAAAAATAAGATTTATGTTTGGAAAAGATATTACACACCACCAATTTCAGAGTCTTTCGATTACTTAGATATTTTTATTTGAGAGAAATGTGTCGATTTAATTCGTCAAAAGTTTATCGCGAGGTCTTCGTTCGGGGCGAACTATTATTATTTACTACTACTACTACTATTATTATTATTTTAAATATTGTTAATAAATAAATAAATAAAATGAATAAATATTTTTGTGACATTTTTACGCAGCACTATCTAGTCCCAAACTAAGCAGAGCTTGTGCTATGGGTACTAGACAATGGATATAATACTTATATACTTTTTTTTTGTAAATACATACTTATAATCATGACTGTATTATTCAAATGGCAATATAATGTAATATTTTACAACTTTATTTATATAAGAGCTCTATGCTTCAGCAAGCAAAACACAATCGTTTATACCTGCTAAACTACCGTTGGGATATGACACGTTCTCCGATGTTTTCCTTTTATTTTCCTATAAATATTCCAAACACATTTCTATTCTAAAAAGAATGGAGTTGGCACAATAGTTTTTGGTAGCTAATATTAGCTAGATCATCGTAACATATCCTGTTCCATCAAGGGTGAAGTTGAGACAGACCGGGATCTAATACGGGGCTGGATTATTCTAGTGCTTAAACTATTTCTATGAAATCTAACGGGTCCTGGTAAAAAAATAGGATGAAAACTTATCTAAAACATAGATTTAGAATCACTATAGCTTAGATACCTACCCTGTTTTTAAGACCGATGCAAAATACGATTAGGTATACATGTGTTTAATTTTATTGATGGCAACAAACGTTATTTATCAAAACATTCTTAAACATAGGCATAAACAAGAAAACTTCAGCATTTAGAAAACAAATATTGGTCTCTTTTACTAATAGTAAATACAAGAATGGGATGGCAACAATTTTAGAGCTGTCAAATTAGTCGGAATTAAAATTTCTATACAAGTTTAGTCGTGATCTCGGAACGTGTCGACTAATATACAAATAAATATAACACGTCAACAAAATTGACAGAACTAAAATTGTTGCCATCCCATTCTTGTATCTACTATTAGTAAAAGAGACCGATAGTTTAGAATAAGTTTAGTTCGTGTACAAGAGAATCAATACCATTACCAACTATATTATAGCCAATATCCTAAATAGCATCAATTGTAATCTAATCCAACCCAACTCCAGCCAAACCACACGGACTCTAAATCTCAACCTCAACCTCGCTAAGACAGCGACAATCTGCCGACAAGTTTACATCCACCGTTAAGCGTAAGCAGATGTTTACGGCTCGTAGACGTTGCACTGAGACTGTGTGACTGGATTCCACGGATGTCTTGTATGTATCTCAGGAAGTACTTCTCGAATACTAACGAACAGTTAGGGTAGTAAAGGTAGCCAACAAGCGCCCCAGACAGGCGGACGGGCCTTCGAGCGTCCACTACCGACTCTAATGAGAGCGCCTCCATCGTTAAATAAATTGGATAAAGACGTTCGTGATCTCTCAAGAACAACTTGAACCACTTCACAGTGACTAGCAATTAACTAAATTAAAAGATTGTTCGTGCACTTACCGAAACGTTTGAAACGCTTCAGTTCGTTCTCTATGTACTTTTCACCATTAATCTACTTTAAGTGTTGGATTTCCCATTTATTTTTTTGGTAAGTTGAAACGCAGTACGAGAAACCAAATTAGATTCACACTTTGCGTAAATAAGCAGCACAAATTATGTTTGGAAAATAATTGGACAGAAGAAAAATTCTGGAAAAAAATTCTTAGACCTAACCATACTTGACAGGCTCAGATCATAATTTTCGATATTTTTCACGTAACACACTACACAGCGTAGAAAATAATATAATTTACTTGATTTTGTTTACAATACACCAAATTATTGTAACTTGATAACAGAATCAAGAAAAGAAATACCTACCTATTACAAATTACCTCCATAAACATTATCAGGCGATGGCAGATTGATCTCATTATGCGGATTTGTGAACTGGGACAATATCAGCACCAATAAATTAACGGGTGTTTGTGCTGATAAAATAAACAGGTAGGTGTCGGACTTGCCCGCTGACCGCCGAACGATAAATTGGTCTCATTATTATCGTCTATTGCCCAACAAATCTCTTATTCCCCTTGTTTTACGCGAAATAACGAGTAATAAAGAAAGCAACTCATAGGATCATTACGCAATTTTATTTTATGAAGCCTTCTTTACTGTTCACTGTTATACAATATTAAATAATTGAAGAAATTTTATTTTTGTAAAATATAAAACACCGATGTAATTATGAGATTGATTCTTTGTTGGTACTACGTGCAGCAGTGCAGCTCATTAAAATACACGATATACTCCATAAAATATCCAGTTCATTTTAATAGTGATATACACAAATAAACTTACCAATAGCCCTTCTTCATAATGAACACAAATCTGACATGACAAGAAAATCTTTGTTAACATGTGAATATGCGGGGAATTTAAAAGATTTCCATACGATGTTCGGCGAACAAAAACGTGTAAAGCTGAGCGCGGCATGACGCGACGATTTAACGCAGATCCTCGCAAAGTAGATGGTGTCCCGTACGTCGGCTGAGCCAGCTCGCGACCCCCATCACCGGATTAACTGCCTGTAACAGCATGTCAGCCGGTCAACCAGCCAAGATTTACGCATCTGTTTTCATTCTATATTAAAAAGATTTGTTGCTTCAGCCGACGTTATTCCACAAAACAAAACAGATTTCATCAAAGATTTATCTGTTACCAACCTGTATATACTCGTACGTATGAACACGTTTGTTGCAAAATCGAAACGAAAACTACGTTAGTATTTTGACGTCAGAAAACCCTCTTCGATATTGACGCGGATGTCGGATGCACGTCAGAGTGGGCTCATATTGGATCTAGCCGGTTCCATATCCACAGCCACGGCACTACGAGTGTAAGCCTTTAATCTCTGCATTGCGTCACACCGAGCGGAATGAGAGTTATCGGTTCCCCTACTGATAAACACAAACGAATGAGCCCGGGTCCGCAATCCAGCCCAATAATACCCATCCTCTGAATAAAAATTGATTATAACAGTCCATCGTGTAAATAAATGAATATTTTGGGCTATCATTATATGACACCGCTATTTATCGTTGCGGTAACAGAATTCATGGGTTAAATAGTTGCAGATTAACAATGGATCGATATGACGGGGAGTCGACGGTAATACCTGCAAGTGATTGGGGCGTTAACAAAGTCACGAAAAACGGGAGGTGTGCCATTATAAATATCGACGTAAACGAGGGTGGTTACCCAGCATTAACCTTGCCAACCTGACAAATAATTGTAGGTGCCTACACGGATAGGATTACTGAAAAAACAGCGTGCTCACCTAACGCCCTCCTGACTAACGATGTATAAAATTTCCATTGTCATCAATCTCTGAC
This sequence comes from Asteroscopus sphinx, assembly GCA_949699075.1. Lineage (NCBI taxonomy): Eukaryota > Metazoa > Arthropoda > Insecta > Lepidoptera > Noctuidae > Asteroscopus > Asteroscopus sphinx. The sequence goes on along the minus strand of OX453013.1, from coordinate 13,928,808 downwards.
ACAACGCTGAGGATTCGCAAACTCTTCACTAATTGCAATTTGAACAAAAACTAAAAGGCGAAGTCATCGCGAGCTGCAATTTTTAACGCTACGTTTTCTACCAGTTGTAAATTCAAAAGTCACAAAATAATGGTATCAGCAAAAAAGTAAACGGTTTGGAGTTAAAAAATTGTTGTTTATTTCTGTTAAAAGCCCCTTCTTCTACAAAACTTTAAGCTCACAGCTCATAATGACGCAACATTTACCACAGTACAGATACTTACTTACCCAATCAAGGTTCTTAATATACTCCCACATATAACGCGAGACGTATACCTAATTACGATCTCTGAACATACTAAAATTAATTTCAGTCTGAAACTGTTAGACAAAAGTATGATTATGTATTTTAATATTTTTTCCTGCACACGTGTGTAATATTTTAATAATCTATAAACATTTCGTCTTTAATACACACATGAAGATTAATTAATTGACAACTTTATGTAAGGAAATATGTATGTAAATACCTTATGTTAAGGAAATTGAAATCAGACGAAATTTGAATGACATCTGTTATCTCATGAATATTGTTAATGGGAAAGTAGACTGCCCTGAACTGTTATCTAAAATTTATTTGAGAACAAACACCCTTCGTCTGAGAAAACGCCCACTTTTGTCTGTCCCGCTTGCAAGAACAGGATACAGAGCCAACACGTTTGTTTTGCGCGCTTGTAGATCTTTTAACCAATTGCCACTGGATATAGACCTATTTTGCTCAAGCACTTCTTCAGTAAAGAAACTTATAACCAATAACTTCTTTGACACCACTACTGGTATTGCCTGATTTTAATTAATGCACACTTTGTAATTTGTACGCTTAAACTACTTACTACCCTCTTGATTGTACTACCTATATAATCTACCTGTGAAGATTTGTAAATGGCACAGGATTACCCATTTTCAGTATTATATAGATTCTGTTTGACTGTAAATCTTCCAAACTTTAAATAAATAAATAAATCACACACTTATTCAGAATACAAATAAGATTAGTTAAAATCTACTTTCAAAATTAAACAACATGTTGTAACATAATAAACGCACGTCCTGAAAGTAGTAGAAGAATTGATTGCTATGGTTTTTATGTCATGTTACATCTTACCCAAAAAAGGTTTTCAAAATCAATTCTGGATATTAAGGATGCATAAGTATATCAGCGGATTTCCAGTAGGCCCTTGAGGTCCAGGAAGACCAACAAAATGGGTTTCCGTGTGTCAGGTAACCCCTAAACGGCATTCAAGCTATCCAGCAACCAACTCGGGAACTTACCGATGCCTAAAAACCATTTAAATTTGTGATTTTTAAAAAAATACAAATATTACCAAATAATATTCTTAATATTCTAATTGGGGTATCTGAGGTCTTGTGCGTTCATTCTGTTACATATTGTATATCTAAATCATTATGTGGTTATTATTAGATATTGCCTACATAAAGAGCGAGAATGGAACCAATAGGTCCATATAACGAGTACGGCGAGGACAGATGGGCGGCTCGGCGGTGTATCTCCATACATGACCATTACCGTGCAAATGACATGTGTAATGTCCCAAAACGCCAATACCGTAAACATGTAAGTACTTACATACAAATACTCTCGCTTCTCGTTTTTTAAAACTGTTTATTCTTTTGGGTGTTCATAATTTTAGACCAGTCTATAGACTTTGCATTTTATTTCTTTTAAAAAAAATCATCATTCTCCACGCCGTTTCCCAATTATGTTGGGGTTGGCTTCCAGTCTAACCAGAAGCGCTGAACATCATTTTTTTATACAGAGCGACTGCCATCAGATCCCCGCAACCCAGTTACTGGGTATAATACTGACATTCAGAGGTTAGGCCAGTTGTCAGACTTTCAGGCTTCTGACTACCCATAACAACTGCCATAGATATTCGTATGACAACCGGGACCGACAACTTAACGTGCTCTCCGAGGCACGGAAGGGTTTCGGTGTGTAACGAAACGGTCACCCATCCACGGACTGACCGCGGCTAGCACTGCTTAACCTCGCTAATCGTACAATCCGCGCAGTTGTTACATCGCCACGAGCCCTTCTTTTTGAAAAAAATATACATTAAAAACAACGTTTTTATCATTTTATAGTAATTACTGATATTTTATTAGTCTGAGGGGCTCGTGGCTAATAGTAGGGGAGCCCTAGAAGGGATTTCGGGATTTACTCAAGCGCGGCAGATTAACATAAGGGGGGATACCTTGGACCCTGTTGAGTACCTCCACCATTATAAGCCCTGTATATAGGGACGCGCGTCCAGGGTAGCCCATCAGAATAGTAAAAAAAAACGATAGTTAGATTTACTCGAGCGCGTCAGATTAAGTTATGGTGGGTTAATTACATGCTGAAAAGTGTGCATTTCACTAATCTGACGATTTGAGCATGACGTAAGGGAGTGGGAGGGTCACAAACTTGCAAAAAAAAAACGCCACCTCGACATTCTCGAGCGCGGTCAATTTTTTTTTTACTGTTAATAATACGTAATAGTTTAAGGATAACGGGAAAAAAATAATCTGCCGATTTTAACAAGCCGAAGCAACAAAAAAAAAAATTAGCCTTACGCAAAGCCTATAAAATGGTAGTGTTAAAATTGATTGCCGTGCCCTCTATTTGGGGTACCCAAAGGGTGCCAACAGGACCCTCTCTAGCTACGCTGTCCTTCCGTCCGTCTGTCCGTCCGTCTGTCAGTCACAAAAGTCTAAAACCAACCGACCAAAAACCATACAAGAAACCTCGAAAACATGCATTTTCTTCAACGTTTTGTTCCTGCTCTATCTTCAATGGTAACACATACCAGCGTCAAACTTGGTGTGAATATTGTGCATACTATATAGTTTAACAAAAAATTATAAAAATAGGGTAAACATAGACATATGTGGTGATACCTGCGTAAGAAAGAGATGTAAAAATTCATATTTCTCTCACGGTGCGTTGATGTCTTTTGATGAACTCTCGTAAATTAAGTCAGTTTCTATGGGGTATCAAGTCAATGGGTGGTACGGAACCCTTACTGCGTGAGTCAGACTCTCACTCAGCCAGTTTTTTCTATTTCGCTCACACGCTTCCGTCCACTGCAGCATGTCATTGTAAGCAGGACATTTTCATGCTTAAGTTTAATAAAGAATTTATTACTAATAAGTATTTTATATAACGAGAGGTCGCTCAATGTTCGAAATTTGACCGTATTTCATAAAAAAATTATGATTGAACTATGCCGAAAAAAATAGTTTATTTTTATTGATATGATACCACTAAAGGTCTTCAATAGCAACTAAACAAAAAAAAACGAAAATCGGTTGACAAACAAAGGAGATAATGGCACTGAACCGTTTTTTCTTTGCCTATTTATATATGTATATACGTGGGACACTCAGAAAGTTTTGCGAAACTAAAAAAAATTGTTCTATACGTACATATATTTTTATCAAATCTTTTCAAAGTACTTTCCACCAGCCTCTATACAAAGATTCATGCGCCTAAACCAGTTTTCAAAACACTTTTTCCAGTCCGCCGCAGACACCTCGTTTACAGCCTGCTCGAACGCAGCCAGCGCATCTTCCGGCGACGAAAATTGTATCCCTTTGAGCTGATTTTTTATTTTTGGGAATAAAAAGAAGTCACACGGTGCTAGATCAGGGCTGTAAGGAGGGTGACCCAGGAGTTTGACTGGCGTGCTGTCCAGGAAGTCCCTCGTTTTGAGTGCGGTGTGCGCAGGTGCATTGTCGTGGTGGAGCAGTAGCTCGCGGAGCCCTGTGTTTGGTCGCTTGTTGCTTATAACAGAGAAAACTTCTGGCAAACATTTGGTAGTATACCATTCGGCATTAATGCTTCTTTGATCCCGTAAGGGAATTGATACCAAGTGGCCAGTCAAATTAAAAAAGCTAGCGATCAAAATCTTACCCCCGCTTCTAGATCGCTTCACTTTGGTAGGCGTTGGCTCATTTTGAAACACCCAAACAGTCGACTGGCGCTTGGTTTCTGGGTCGTATTGATAAATCCAGGACTCATCACCTGTAACGATGTCGTAAACACGCCGAGACGAGCCTGCTTCAAATTTTTTAAGCATATCACGGCACCATTCCACCCGGGCCTGCTTCTGAGCATCGGTGAGGTTGTGCGGCACCCAGCGTGATACTATCCTCCTCACGCGAAGATGGCTGTGTAGAATCTCGTGAACGCTTCCCGATCCAATCTTCAATATGTGTTGAATCTCCTGATATGTAATTCGCCTATTGTCTTGGATTAAATTTTTCACTGCTAGCACGTTTTCTTCGGTAACAGCCGTCAAAGGGCGACCGCTTCTTTCGTCATCCCCCAAAGTTGGTCGACCGCGCTTGAATTCGTTATACCAACGATACACGGTTGCCTTGGAAGGGCCTTCATCCATGAATGCCATTTGAAGTCTATCGTACGATTCATCCGGTTTCAGGCGACACTTGAAATCGTATAAAATCATAGCTCTAAAATGTTCCCGGCGCAGATCCATATTTCAGTGAGACACAATACTTTGAATTAACTCGCAAAAAATGTGGAGGGAAATTTTGAAATTGAAACTTACTTATTTTTACTTATAAATAATCATATTTTCGAAAAACATTATAACTGGCCAGTCTCCCATATATAAAAACTTTTTTTCGCAATACTTTCTGAGGGGCCTGGTACATAATAGCTGTGCGCGTGACTTCATTCGCGCGATATTTAGGATAAATAAAAACCGGCCAAATACGAGTCGGTCTCGCGCATTAAGGGTTCCGTTCCACCGAAACGATTATATCCACAACAATAATAAATAAATAATAGTAATGAAAAATTTTTTTTTTTTTTTTTTTTTTTATTCTTAACGGGCTTGCGTTTGACCGCCACCTCACCTGATGTTAAGCGATGGTGCGGTCGACGATGGTACACGCTTGCCCAGCAAAAACCTATTCACTCGAGTCTTGAAGACCACCAGATTATATTTCTCGGGAAACACTGACGCCGGCAAGGAATTCCACTCTTTGGCGGTACGCATGATAAAGCTATTAGCAAACCGGTTCGTGCGTAAGGGTGGAATATCTACCATATAACGGTGGCGCATCGCCGTGCGTCTGGTCGTCCGATAATGGAAAGGGCTTGGGGGAATTAAATTGTGCAATTCCAACGCACACTCGCCGAAATGCATTCGATAAAAAACCGATAGGCTAGCAACTCTGCGCCGATGCTCGAGACTTTGTAGTTTGGCGTCGACCAGCGCATCGTTGCCAACGAGCCTCTTGGCGCGCCTCTCAATCGACTCGAGAGCCGCCAGTTGATATTTAGCCGAACCATCACAGAGATGAGAGCAGTACTCCATACAGGACCGAACTTGTGCTTGGTACAAATTGAGCAGCTGTTCAGGTGTGAAGTACCGCCTCACCTTAGAGAGGATGCCCAGCTTTTTGGCAGCAAGTTGAGCCTTGGACTCTATGTATGAGCCGAAGTTTAGGGTGGATGTTAGTGACACGCCAAGAAGCTCAAGGTGGTCAGTTATCGGCACGGATGCATCACAGAAAGTTGGAGTAAGTTCAAATTGACTCCGTTTAGCAGAAAACAGGCACGCCTGGGTCTTAGCAGCATTGAACTTGACCAAGTTAGCATCACCCCATTCGGAGACAACTTTCAGGTTCAAGTTCAAGCGTTCAACCATGGCCTCTCTAAGAGACTGGATTTGCGTCCGACTCGCTCGTGCATTGGATGTGTAACTCTCAACAACGGTGCTGTCGTCTGCGTACCCAAATGTGCCGGGTCTTAGCAGATCATTTATGTGGAGCAAAAACAAAGTTGCGGAGAGTACTGAGCCCTGAGGGACTCCGGCATTTATAGCCAATTGGTCGGACGTGCAGCCGTCAATGACAACTCGGATCGACCGATCCCTCAGGAAGTCTGAGATCCAATTACACAGATCAGTAGGCAGGCCGAATGAAGGAAGCTTGTTTATAAGGCTATCGTGCCAGACCCTGTCGAAGGCCTTCGAGATGTCAAGAGAAACGGCAATCGCTTCTCCGTGTTTCTCGATGGCCTCGCTCCAAATGTGGGAGGCATACGCAAGAAGATCTCCGGTAGACCGGTTTCGGCGGAAACCGTATTGTCGGTCACTCAGAAGGTCATTAGCTTCAAGGTATCCTAGGAGCTTGTTATTAAGTACTCGTTCCATACTCTTACAGAGTATGGACGTTACTGAGATGGGCCTGTAATTAGCAGGGTCAGCACGACTGCCCTTTTTGGGCACTGGTTGCACATTAGCCTGCTTCCAGGATTTCGGCACTTTACCAGTCACCATCGAGAGACGAAATAGGCGTGTCAGGATCGGAGACAATTCAGGCGCACAGGTTTTAAGGACTATGGCTGGTATACCGTCGGGGCCACTGGCTTTGTTCACGTCAAGATTGCGTAGCGTTTTACGGACCTCCTTCTGGTGGATGCGAATATCCGACATACAAGTCTCACATCCATTTTGTGGAGAAGGGGGTGTAGCGCCACCAGCATCGAGACGTGAAGAATCCGCGAAGAGAGAGGCAAACAAGTTTGCCTTCTCCTCAGCAGTGTGGGCCAGTGACCCATCAGGCTTCAGCAGTGGAGGTAGTGAGGGGCGACAGAAGTTCGATTCGACCGACTTCGCCAGGAACCAAAACGCCTTACTACCCGACGGGTAAGAAGCAAGTTTGTTACCTATTCGGCCTATGTGGTCAAATCGAGCTCTGCGCAAAGCCTTCTTACAGGACTTGGCAGCCTTGTTGAAAGCTCTCTTCTTTTCGCTTAAGTCCTTAGTTTTGCGGTTTCGAGCGTCGACCCACTCCAGGTATGCCGTGTGTTTCAGCGCCTCAGCGCTTCTACACTCGGCCCCAAACCATGGACGAGCTTCGCCAGACATTGTTACATCAGAAAATGGAATGTAATACTCCATCCCCTGACGCAACACGTCCGTTACGGCGCTTGCACAAACTGTAGGATCATCAGAAGAGAAGCAAGTCGGCTGCCAAGGATAAGATGCAAAAAACGACCGCATCTCATCCCAATCTGCTGCTTTGTACCGCCACACTCGCCGGATGCCTCTAGGGCTGGGATCGGGCGGAGAGTAGACGGATACAGATTTCACCAGACAGTGGTCAGAACTACCTAAGGGTGATGATACCGACAAGGAATACCGGTCTGGATCAGTTGTCAGCAGAAGGTCCAAACAGTTGGCTGTGTGCGACTCAACATCAGGCACCCTCGTTGCCCCTTGGACCAGCTGGGTGAGATTTAACGCTAAAGCCAGCTTTCGCGTCTCTCTCCCTGCGTGGTCAGTTATCTGGTATGGGAAAAGCCACTCCTGGTGGTGGGCATTGAAATCCCCCAGAATCACTAACTGGGCCGAAGGGTACCGTTGCTGGGCCGCATCCGCCGCCTCACTAAGGTACTGTGTGAGCCTGGTTGTCTCCTGATCTCCGCTATGTGAACGGTAGACGCAGGCATACAGAATTTTCTCCATGCCTGTGTCAACCAAAACCCAAAGTATGGAGAAACTGGGATCTTCAAGGTTTCGGAGACGCCGATAGCAGATGTCGTCCCGGGCGTACAGGCATACGCCCGCACGTGGTTTGAAGTTGTGCTCCAGGGTAAACCCTGGGTAGGAAAGGTACGACACGTCAGACGGACATCCGATCTGCGTCTCCGAGAGAAACAGGAGTGATGGTTTATCAGTCTCGAGGTGGTGGTGGACTGCAACGAGATTTGAGTGCAGACCTCGGATGTTGTGGAGGTGCACTTTGAGAGAGAGGGAGTGCAGCCGCTGTGAAACCATTTTTCTCTTGCTTCTCTTTATCATTATTTTTGTCGAGTGAAGGAAGGTGAGGGGATGGCAGTGAAGTGAGGTTCCACGCTGCTAACGTTCAGACACACACTGACAAGTCACAACATTGGGGGACTAAGCCGGAGACTGCGGGGACGCCCGAGCCCCCCCAGGAGTGTCCATCGGGCCCTCTCAACCGGTCGCCGACCGGCACGATGGCGCATCCCGGGATTTTTCGCTAGTTGGCGGGGCAGCCTTTCATGTGTGGCTAGCACACTAATTGGGCCCCCTACTACCTGCGGTCGGCCAGCGGTGCACCGTGCCTCGGATCCCGCTACCCTCCGCGATTAGCCTCCCGATGTGATAGTATCAGCGCGCGTCAGATTGGTCTGCTTGCAGTGAAACAACTATTTCGACCCATCCTCTCGAGTGGCTACACTGGGCATCGTACCGGAACACGACTGGGTCGCTTGGCGGCACGTCTTTGCCCGGTGGGTGGTCGCAAGCCGTCGGCTGAGGCCTACCACCAGTATGTCACCCGATTTGCACCACCCAGGGATCACGTGTAGGGATTCGGAAAAGGGGTACTCTCCTACGGACGTGGATGACTCGACCCCCAAAAAAAATATATTTTTAAACCGTCAAAATAAGCAAATCCCTCCAAATAATTGTCAGATCATCACGACTAGGACATCAAGCTGAACCGTCTGTTTATTAATCTGACGCGCTCGAGTATTTCAAAATGGCGATTTTTTTTTTGCATTTTCAAAAAGCCGCCACGCGATTGTTTCACGTCCGAATCGTCAGTATTTGGAATGATAGCTTCTTTAGGGTTCACTTAACATCCCCTCCGAAAATAAGACGCGCTTGAAAAAAAAAAAAAAACCCTTTTTTACCCTTCCGTACGACCACCCCCACCACTTTGAGTATATACCATAGGAGGGAGTAATAACAGGCGTACCCCTCTGCCATGTTAAAGTGGCGTATGCCCATTGACGTTTATAAAAACTAGTTCACTCGCAATATCTGGCCATTCTGTGTCGCTTTGTGTCGCTTTATACCACTCATACAAAAATGGTTATTTGTTCGGTGTTTCTGTGCAAAAGGTGATCTACTACCTCAAACCTGCGGGAGCATGGAGTTTCCTCTCACATGTAAATATTATTTCTGTCTAAAATGCATACATTTTGCATAAAATCGAAGATAACTAAATAAAAATTATACCTCCGTACCACGTTTTATTACGACAGAAAAATTATAGTACAAGACGTAGTGTGGGGACATGGTGAATAGTAGTTGAATGAACGAAATTAAAAAGTGGTTCACCGGTTGTCATACTATTACTTGGTGCTTTATCTTATTGTTTTATTTTATAATAATGCCTTGTTAACTGAAAATAATTAAATTATTTTGAATTTAAAATTGAAAAAAATTGTATATATATCAAAAATTGCTAGTGCGTCTGTTAGTAATTGAGTAACTTCTGAACGACTTGACCGATTGAGGTCATATTCACATACTCAGATGAACAACCTATAGATGGTTAATCACCGACATTTCAGCTAGTTAGATAGAGAACGTTAAATTACGTAATATCTATGAAAGAAGGAGACGATAGATTAATATTTTGTCCTTATCGTCCTGGCCGGTTTTTTTAAAACTACAATACTAACCCCCAGTTTCCGAAAGGCTGATCATCACAAAAATTAACTAATCGACTGTCAAACCTCCTGAGATTTGACCTGTCAAGCGATGTGATTAGTTGTTAGTATTTTTGCCGATCAATCACAGGAGCTCACATTAGATATGACAATAGATCAAATTGATCAGCGTTCCAGAAACTGGGGGTAAGTAATAAGCAGGGATGTTATGGAGCTCCGTAACCGTAACCGTATCCATCCATCCATCATCATCATCAGCCTATCGCATTCCACTGCTGGACGAAGGCCTCTGCAATAGAACGCCACCGACTATTATCCTCGGCTACTCATCTCTCATCCAGTTTCTACCATAAAGTGTACAGTTATTAAATTGTGACATGAAAATTTGAGAAAGTAAATACCTACTTTTTAATTATTATTATAAAATTAAATACTCATGATTTATTTTTAAATACGCCTTATTTCCTAAAATTTATTTAATTCAATAACGTATCAAAATTAAAGTTCAATTATTATCTCCTACAATGCTGTACTAAATACCTACATGTAATTCCATAACCTATCTACAACTACAACCTACAAGCTTTTCAGTAGTAATCAGAGATGGCGTGCTTGTATAGCGACATTAATTCAAATTCAAATTCATTTATTGTGGATCACAGGTTCATAAGATGTGTAAAAATTATTAATAGGATCAGCCATGTCCCGCCATTGAGGCATACAATCATAATTTAATTAAATAACATAACATAATATATATATATATATATATTAGCGACTGGCGATTGACGTCCATTGCAATCTTGTGGTCCACTTGCCATCAAACTGCAGGTGCGTGCGGGGCGCGGGTGAGGGATCATAAATAGGCGGGGGGGGCGGTGAGAGGCTGTTCTGTACTTTAGTATTATTAGGTATTCTGTGCTAGAACTAGAATTATATACATAATATACACGCTGAAATTTTCATCGCTTTCATCCCGCGGTGTCCTACTCTATCTCAGTAGTTACTATCTTTTAGTCAAACCAGTTTACAAAAAAAAACCTAGAATACAAAAACTGGCAAGTGAAAATAAATAAGTTATGAAATCGTTGAAATTTGTAGTAAGGGACAAACACACGAAAGTAGTTAAATACGGCGGCCGGTCGGCGGCGGCGCGGCGTCGGCGGTGGCCGGAGCTACTGCGCGTTATCGTACCTAGGTAGGTATTTTATTTAGGATTTATTAAATAAATTAATAAATTTGTAGGTAAATGAATGGTTTAGGAAAGTTAAAGAAAAGACAATAAATTATGTTTCTGTGGTTTCTAAAGATTTGTTTGAATGCCATGTAGGCAGGTAAATGATCGACGTGACATAAGTAGGTACCTAGGTATGTTCAAGTTTGCAGGAATACAACAGCTGCCCCAAATAAATACCCAGTAAGGGGTTGTAACTAAATTTTACAGAAGCGCGTAAAAACATAAGATGACAAATACGTAGACAGTGTTTAAAAAGTTTGTAGGTACGTCGACTGCAGGACAGTGGTAACACTTCAATTCGAAAACAGCTCTTACTGCTTACGAAATAAAGATGCTGCTAATGTCAAAGTGTTGCCACCGACGTGCGGTTGACCTTACGTCCTACTGTTATGGAGTCGCTACACCGCGGTATTTAATCGATATAAATTTCAGCGTGTATAATATGTGTATATCTTAATATTTTAAGAAAATATGTAAAATAGTCATAATCATCGTGTACATGACTGTTACAAATGTTATAAAAAAAATAGCAAATAATTATATTCTATTCTACATATAATAAATTTTAACACAGTGTTTTATTTTTCATTTTCAAACAATGAATAACTACAATTATGTTTTCTACGATATCAAATCAATTCCTGTATCATTCAGTTTATCGGTCTTTATTAGTCTTTAATCATACCCCATCACTAGTTTTTTTGCGTCTGTTGACATACGTGAACAAATATATACGACGATAATGTTGTTAGTGTGCGTGTTTTTTGTTTGTATTCTGAGTTTGTTTTAGTGTGAGTTCATTGCGACACGATATATTTTTGCACTTGTGTGCTATTACCTGTAAATGTGTGCTGTACGTGTTTTCCTCGTACCCCACCAAAGTTGGCAGAAAAAAATGTTTGTGAATTTGCGCGTTGCGACCTCCTATGGTATATACTCAAAGCCCCCACCATGGAAACCGTCAGATTAACATACCTCCGTCATCAGAGATACGTGCGACATCTACACTATCAATATCTGACGCGCTCGAGTATTGCCATGTGGCTGTTTTTTTTTACATTTTTGAAAGCCTGTAGGCGCTCCCCCCTCTGGTGAAAGGGGGGATATCACATAATCTTTTTTTCTTTCTACCATCTAATCTTCAAAATCCAATAGGTCCCCACGACGCTCGAGTTAATCCCCATTTAGCATCGTGGACTCCCCTACTATAAGTAGCGATCGCGCGGCTTGTATGATCTGCTAGGTTAACCAACACTTGACATGGTCAGTCTGTCGATGGGTAACCATTTAATTGCACATCGAGACCCCTCCGGAGAGTACGTTAAGCTGCCGGTCCCGGTTGCCATTTACAAATATCTATGGCAGTCGTCATGGGTAGTCAGAAGGCCGAAAGTCTGACAGCTGGTCTAACCTCCGAATGTCGGTATTACCCAGTAACTGGATTACGGGGGTCTGATGGTAGTCGCTCCGTGTAAAATACTGATGAAATAATGATGATGTGATGATGACTGATGCCGCATCTGGTTAGACTGGAAGCCGAACCCAACATATTTGGGAAAAGGCTCGGAGGATGGTGACTGATATTTTAATAGTCTGTATATTTCCATTATCATTATATGGCTACGCTCACGGGTAATTCAGATTATCACAGTAAGACGTTATCGGACATCCCTCGGGAATTATTAATCTTCCCGGGATAAAAAAACTTTAATGGTAATCCGGGTTGTCGTCTATCTGTGTGCAAAATTTCATCTAAATCCTTTCAGCCGTTTCAGCGTGATTGAAGCATAAATAAACAACCATACATAACTTTTACATTTATAATATTAGTAGGATAGGGATAGTAACGGTATTCCTTTTACTGTATACAATTTTCAACTTGAAATAATAGCACAAAAAGCTTAATTTCTAATGAATTAGGTACCTATATTAACATCAGAGCACATTACATAAAAGTTTTTTAATAACTATGGTAATTCTTGGAACAGTGCTTCATTAAAAATGAATAATTATTATCCATTTTCGGCTCTATAACTAAAATTAATGAAATCAATTTTCCGAAGCAATTTGAACAGTCAATGTAATTGAAACAAATTTTGTTACTTCTCTTTGCTTGTTCATCAACCTTCACATTTTAGTACTTAATAAAACTTCTTTAAGGAGAAATCGATACTTTTGAAAGGTTTCAAAGCATATTGACGACGTCTGTGGTCTGGTGGTTCGAGTATCGGACTGCTGATCACGAGGTCGTGGGTTCGATTCCCACAGGACACAAATATTTGTGTGATGAACATAAGTGTTTGTGTTGGTCTGGGTGTTTCTTATATATTATATGTATGTATATACAAAAAAAAAGGTATATAAGTATTATATCCACTGTCTAGAACCCATAGCACAAGCTCTGCTTAGTTTGGGACTAGATGGTGCTGTGTAAAAAATGACCAAAAATATTTATTTATTTTATTTATTTATATTAAAATCTCTAAAAAATTGTAAAGAATTTTTTTTCATTAATACAAAAACAACAATAAATGTCACATAATTCAAGACACACATGAACGACTGTAACGAGGAACAATTATTCTTTTCATGCTTAAATTTCCTTCACACCTGATCCTGCAAACAAGGTCTCAACATGTAACACGAAGTCACGTAAATTAGGTAGGATGTATACTAATCCCGAGATAAAACGCTTAAGCTTCTGCCATAACGTCTCGTGTGTAAGCAGCTTTATTTGCTGTAAACATTTGCGTTCTCATTTGCTTTTAAATAATAAAGGAATTCTTGTGCCTTGATATTTATGCTGGATAAAAGGCTAGCTAGAACAAAAACTTGTGTGGTAGTACCTAGGCTCCCTTGAATTATTTCTTACTGAATACAATGAGAGTGCAAATCTGCCGACCCATAGAAATACCGTACATAACAAACATAACCAGCCCATTACTGTCCCACTGCTGGGCACGGGCCTCTTCTCGGTACGAGAAGGCTAAGGCTTTAGTCTACCAAATCTATCTAGCAATACCATACCTACCTTGGTATTATCTTCCATCGGAATTGATTTAAACTATTTAATATTTACACTTTCTTAATTATGTGTGTATATTTGTCTATGTAGTTCAGAAAACAGATAATGGTGGTGATTCTATTGTTTACAAACTTAACTAGTTTAGAGCCGGTGTCACCACCTCCTGATGAGTTAACTTATTATCTGGCAGATAATTTCATATATCTTACCTTATTTTTTATTGCACACGAGAAAATCAAACAAATACGTAATAATTTTGAAATTACATGTAAAAACAAACAAATCATGTTCATACAAATCTTGTTCCATTTTTAAAATGTATCTAACAGTTAGTGCCTATCAGGATGTGGTGAAATTGTCTTGCTATGTCTCTTCCTAACAAAAAACCAGGCAAGAGCGAATCGGGCTCGCGCTATCAACTTTCCGTACCAGAATTTTATCATCGCACTTTTATATGTTTGTAGGAACTTGACAGAAATATTGATAAAATATAAGAATGCGTGAAAAATTCCGATTCGATATATCACAATAATATTATATCTCTCTTCATCAGTAAGTGCTTTATTTTCAGTCAGAGACGGTTTTGATGAGTCAGTGGCCTAAAATCTTTGAAAGGCCGTGTCTTTTTAATCGAATTCAAAAAAAGGAGGAGGTTATTTATTGCTTTAAGTTAGAAAATTGATTTTTTACAGGACTACTGGGCAATAGATATTGGTGTTTGATATTAATTTCAGTTTGATACCGTCAGCCGTTCTCGATAAAAATGGGAATTATCGGACGGACAGACAGACAAACGGACAGCCAACAAAGTGATCCTATAAAAGTGTGACGTCTGCCGTGCTGCTTTTAGTCTCTACGGGCTTTAAGAATTCTGTTTTTTGTTTTGAGGTACGGAACCCTAAAAACATTAGAAAAGGATAGATGATAGTCTTAAAATGTTTTGTCCTTCTTTAATTATATTTGTAAGAAACAGACAATAGTGCTGATTCTCTAGTTAAACCGCACTAATTTTATCGACACTTTATCTCTTTGTTACATAAATAATAACAAAGACAAAAAATGCCGCAGTGTCTCAAGACGAAAGTCTTTGACCAGTGTGTGTTGCCAGTAATTACTTACGGTACTGAAACGTGGTCGCTCACAATGGGCCTGATAAGAAGGCTCAAAGTCACTCAAAGGGCAATGGAGAGGGCTATGCTCGGAGTGTCCCTGCGTGATCGAATCAGAAATGAGGAGATTCGCAGGAGAACGAAAGTAACCGACATAGCCCGAAGAATTGCCAAACTTAAGTGGCAGTGGGCGGGGCACATTGCTCGCAGAACGGATGGCCGATGGGGCAGTAAAGTTCTGGAGTGGCAACCGCGTACTGGAAGGCGCAGTGTGGGTAGGCCCCCCACAAGGTGGACCGACGACCTGGTGAAGGTCGCGGGAATCCGCTGGATGCGGAAGGCACAGGACCGGTCGTTGTGGCGATGCTTGGGGGAGGCCTATGTCCAACAGTGGACGTCTTTCGGCTGAAATGATGATGATGATGACATAAATAATTGCAAAAGAACATATAATATGAAATGTCAAATTTAGTCTATGCTCTTGTATTTTACGGGAAAAGTTTAGTTGCCATCTATATAGGTAGCGACTAGCGACCTATAAAGATGGCGACTAAATTCACGTAGACAAGCAACAAGCAAGTACGAATTTGGAAGGACTAAAATCTTTTATCTTTTTCTAATGCTTTTTGTTAAAAAGAGACATAATGAAACTAAATTAGTTTAGTACGGTTAACCAGAGAATCAGCTCCAGAGTGATTAAATAAGTTGGCGGCTTACAAAAGGATCGATTAATATCGCTTACTTAATACACACTTAGGTATAAAGGGTCCCTACGCACTAGCGTTTCTCCGGCGTAGGCATTCGATAAACGTATGCGCAGCGCAGACGCTGCGGCAGAAAGCAGGCACCCTTTAATCTATAGTCTTTAAGGTATAGTTTGATTTATCTTTTACAAGCTCAGTTTACAAGCGACAACGCGCGCGGCGTCTGCGCTGCGCATACTTTTATCGAACGCCTACGACGCCGGAGAAACGCTAGTGTGGAGGAGCTCTAAAGGATACCTAATTGCACCCGAGTTTGACTTTTCATACCTTTCAATTGACACTGGACTGACGACTTAGGTATCACGTCATATCGTCATATAATGTACTACCACTGACAGAAAGAGTAATGGAACAAAATTGATGAACCATAATACATATCAATAGAGATATTGGCAATAAATAAGCAGATAAAATATGGCCGTTTAAGGTCGAAAGCAATTTGTAAGCTCGCCTATCTTGAGTATCGGGAAGATCGGTCGGAATTACCTACAACAGGTTTTTGCGTCATGATTTGTGGCGCCCCCGGGCGGTGTTTGATCCAACACGTGCTCCCCATTGTCTGCCGAAAACAACTTGTATTTAGGCAAAATTATTCCTTTCGGAAACGTGAGCGCAAAACATTTGGCGCGTTTAGATTGTTTCCTCAAAACTTGGTATAAATTTCATAATTCGATTTAAATTTTTTTTAGTTCACGTGTTGATGAGGAACTTGTTGGTGTTCTCGGTCATGGTTAACAAAATTTATCATGGAATTTCTTTGTTTTAATAAAAATAATGAAAAGATTCTTCTTACTTATATATAAGGTCCTACATTATTCTTCCGAAATATTTGAAGTGGTGAATCTACTCATCATAACAAACAACATTTACTATGGGACCAACCCTAAAATCACGAAAAAAAGTTGGTCAGTTGGTCCCTACGATTTGTGTTCACTTAAATCGATAAAATATACCACCTAATATTTTTTTCGCGATTTTAAGGTTGGTCCCATAGTAAAGTTTGTTCATAATGATGTAGATTCACCACTTCAAATATTTCGGATTGATAATGTAGGACCTCATAATAATATCTATCATCTATATATTGTATCGTACTATATACATAAGTAGATAGATAGATATACATAAGTATATCGGTTTCATATACGTGGACCGGAATAGACTACTTCTGAAAATGTATTATGATACACATGTCATGTGTAATCATTTGTAACTACTCGACTACTTTTCAGGAACATATATTATGCAATGACTATGACTTTGAGCACAGCCCATAGAAATCTAAATAATAAGGTAATAGAAGTGGTAAAGGCGCATGAACCGTTTGCTTGATCATCAGTGCTGTTTTTGACGCAGAGTCGCTAAAATTGTATTTTGCAACATATTTAACAGCGGATTTTTTCAGGCTTAAATTATTTTGCACTGAATGCTAGAAACATGGTGGTCATAATTGCGTATTCATGTGTTGATAGTGGCGAACTGGCGACACGCGTTCGGGTTTTAAGAGATAGTAGATAATATTTCTATAACCTTATTATTTATATTTCTATGGCACAGCCTATAGTTAGTGTTGTGCTATTTGGGAGTGCATTAACCTGATAAGACGATCATAGACAAGACTGATGCTGAGTGAAAGACCTCGTCTGCTTTACGGCAACATTATCCAGTCCTGACTTCTAAACCCGCGTAGCAAACATCACATGGCGACAATGGATGAGATTAGCTGGAAATAGGACCTATACTGTAATAAAATAAGGAAGTAATAATACGGGCATACGTTATCGCTTTCTCAACAAAGTTGTTGCCAAGAAACTTTTGTAATAAATGTTTAATTTCATTTAGGTAACAACATTACGAGACATTCGTAATGTGCGGAGACGGAGAGACGAACAAGTTTTGTTTCAAAATTACCTAAAGTACAAACCTATACCTGCTCCACGGGATTGTATAAAGTTTTCTCTTTATTTTGTTTCGACACAATAAATAATTTATGTTTATTAGGATTCCGAACCTCAAAAAACTGTTTTTAAGTGATTACAAACGTAGATTTGCAGTTATAGAATTGACCGTGTGTATACCGATGTATGGGAAAACTATTTTTTAAAGAAGGAACATTTATTAAAATATTAATTTTGGCTTGCATAGATCGTATACAGTACACCGTAAAAACAAAACACAGATAATACAATCATTTCAGCCGAAAGATATCCACTGCTGGACATAGGCCTCTCCCAAAATGGGGGGAAATGCCATAATAATACAATAAAAAATATATAAAAAATATACATCCTGATTCTACTACCTATTTTTTCCACTGCAAAATTAAGTTTGTCCTTCAATCAGGCTTACCTTTTCAATAGAACAATGATCGGTGCTTGTTAACCTATAAGTTCATTTATAAAAATAACAAAAATTTGGCAAACAGACATGTGTGGTGGTACCTACGTAAGAAAGAGATGCAAATATGAAAGATATCAACGCATATGCTGCACCTGATCCTTTGGTGAACTCTAATGAATTAAATCAGTTTCTACGGGGTATCAGGTCGATGGTATGGAAGCCATAGTGCTCGAGGCCGAATCGCACTTGCCCAGTTTTGTAAATAGTGTTCACATCATCATCATTAGCCGGGCACAAGCCTCTTCCCAGAAGGCCTTCGTCCACTACGCTGGCTTAGTGCGGGTTGGTAGACTACACACACCATCGACAACTGCGTGGAACACTCTCAGGTGTTCACATAACTACAGCAATATGAGTACAAAGGTGCAATAATTTTAACTGTTGTGTTACCTATACAATCGTTGGTCATAACAACAGTTTATTTTCGTTAGATTTACCTTCTTTTTAGCTAAGTTTGTTGCTAACCAATTAACTGCACGTCATATGTTAGTTCTATCTACATAAATGTATTTAAAAATAATTTAAGGTGTAGGTACCCAAATAGGATTTCCCAAAAACCCCGCCAACCATATTGCCCTGAGAAACACTGAATTACAAAGGATTCTGAAGATCGACCAACATTTAGAATAATTAATAGTAAATACCCTAATTTCAGCCAGGTAACGCTAGGCTGAAGAAAATAATTTCGTTCCACTGAAGTGGTATTTACCTCGGAGGAAATAGGGCTATGTAAATACTTAGCAACATCATTAGGAAAACAAATTAACCTACAGTACATTTGATGTGCGTAATTGGTCCTACCTTCTCATCTACTAAACTTAGAGTATTATAGCTACACAAATAAACTGTAATTCGCATAGTTTAGTTTTATTTTATCCGCTTTACCACTATCCTTCCTAATCCTCGGTTCAATCGGCACCTATTGTAACAAGATAAAGAAAGGGATGTCGTAAACTTGAAACACACATTTTTATTCCGTAGATGTGGTTAAATCACCTCGTAACACAATTTTAGCGTTTTTGGCCACAATTTTCTGCAGCAAGGCTAGGCTCCCAAAATGAGGTGACTTTTTGAAAAATGAGTCGAACACATGCTTGATGAATGTCAAATTTAGATACATGTTTTTTTGAACATTTGTCCATCATTTGACTAGACAGTTACATAATTAGTTGATTTTTGTTCGATACTTTTATTTTTTGAAAGTCATGCGTTTTTAGAGATGTTTAGAATATTTATCCTTTATTATTTAACTTAGCTATATAAAATATACGCAAATAGGAAGATAATAAAGTTTATTAAATACTAGCTAGAGGAAATTTGTATGGATTGTTTAGTATTCTTGTAATAAAAACAAAAACTGTTTTGTGATTTACGACATTTACTTCCGTGGTAAAACAAGCGAGAATGATTTTTTCGAAAATGAGTTCTATTGCAACTCGCATAAAATTGACGAGAGTGGCCCGCAGTTGCGGTTTGTAAGGGGAGTGCGAGGGTGGGAATTACGTTTTGGGAGCGTCCTCTTTCTATCAACAAACCGTTTTATATAGAAGAGCTTTTTTTTCATTGCTTCAATATGACTGTGCTTATAATAATATTTACAATTACACAAACAATAGTAAAATTATGTATATATTTAAAAAATATGTAATTCTTACTGCTGAAGTAAAAAACATTAATTATAATAATATGTTCTAGCTAGACGTATTTGTTTTTCGAAAAATTAATTAACGGTAACTGTGGTAACTATAACCTGTTGAAAGAAACTTAAACCTAGTTATAGTTTTAAACTATTACAACACTTCAGTAATATCTGTAGAAACGTTTAGAGCGTCGGAAATTGACGCCTTGACCCAGTTTGTCGTAAGAGCGGGACCCTCGGTTGACCCACGAAAGTTGGTTTGCTGTGCTCCAAGCATAAGAGGATCGACTCACTACAGAGGATGCGTAAAGTGGAGGAAATTGAGCCGGAAGAACGACCCTCGCGCGGTGCGATAGTACCCCAGAAGAATTTAATACACGATCATCTACGCACGTATTCAATCATTTCGCGTCGATAAATTAAATTATAGAAAGGCTATTTTGGCTAAAGAAAAATGTTCACACTCGGAAAACCGTAATATAAGAACTATAGCAGTAACACAAAGGTATGCACGTAGCCGGGTGTAAATTCGACCGGATAACTAAAGTGAAAACAATATCAACCATGACTTTCCATTTCTCAAAAATGAAATATATTGTACAATTCATGGACGAATAAAAAAAGCGGACGGAATCTCGCTAAACATTAAGTGAAGCATCCATAGTAAGGCGGCTCGCTTAGAAGTACGGCCTGGCACGCACACGTTTACATCCATAGTAAGACAAAAAAAACCACGATTACGTAACAGATCTCGTGTTACGGTAGTCATTGTCGTAGTGTCACAAATAAAATAACAATAAGATTTCTGGTGTATTTAAATTCAGTCGAAATTATAGTGGGTTTGTGCTTCAATCTTTTCTTAGCGAGATTCCGTCCGTCTTTTTTTCATTCGACTGAGGTACAATTGTTATTTTTTTGCTTCCATTCAACATTTGGATAGAATTACCCGTAACACTACAAAACATACGTAAATACGTCGAGAACAATTTTTGCACGTTATGCAAAACCTTAACCGTTGCCGTTCGAATAATTTGTGATAGGAAAATGGAATTGTATGCAGAATAATAGAATCCTCCGACCCTCCGAATCGAGCCCATAATAAATTTTACCGTTGTGGTTTCTACCTACATGTTGTTTTGATCGCAACTGCCAAAAAAATTACGCGTACCCTTATTTATACATATCGCCACACAATAACATACCGCACCGAAGTGGATTTGAGACATTTTGAACCAAACAAAGCAGTAAATCACTTACTGATTTAAACAAGTCATCAACTCGGCCTATCGCAGTGCAACTGCTGGACATAGGCCTCTCCCAAGTTGCGCCACAACACTCGGTCCTCTGCCTTCCGCATCCAGTCCCGCCCAGAAAAAGTCATAAGCCACGTTCTTCAGGTCGTCGGTCAACCTAGCGGGGTGGCACCCTACGCTGCGTTTGTCGCTTCGCGGTCTCCACTTAAGGACTCGTCTGCTCCAGTGGCCATTGGTCCTTCGACAGACATTTCCAGTCCGCTTCAGCTTACTGATCTTACAAGCTATGTCGGTCACTCCAGTTCTTCTCCGGATAATCTCGTTACGGATTTTATTCTTCAAAGAAATGCCAAGCATAGCTATAGCTCGCTGAGCGACTTTGAATTATTATTATTATCTAAACAAGTAACATGACTGAATTATTATTATCTGTAAGCGTCGACATACCTACCACCTCCTTACCTTTTAGCCTTTCACTACAAAAAAAGTCTCAATTTTGGTTATGTTCATCATTTACTTTTCTTTACATCGAAGACATGTCTCTACTCGAATGTATCATAAATTTTCATGAAATATCACAAGAGAATACTTTTTCAGTAGCCGTAATTTGAACTAAAACAAGATAAAAAAGAAAAGTTTCGAAATATCAGAAAGTATTTGTTCATTTCGTAGAACAAAGCATATTGAACAAGCAATTGATCATTTTAAGGCAATCTCAAATATTGATCTATTATATTATCTATGTCTGACATATTTTCAGAGTAATAAGCATCTCAAACTATCCAACTTTAACTATAAACATAAGTCTGGGTACACAATAAATTGACACTAATAAGTTATTTAGGAGTGACCGCATCATTGGTTTGAAATTAAACAAAATCAGTCTTTTGATATTACTTTAGAACCGCTTAATTAAACAAAATGTTCAAGGTGCTTCATTTATAATTCAATTTGCGTAATTAAACTGGACTTGAAAGTTTTAAAACATTTTCAAACGGAATCGTTATTTATACCTTTCGTATTTCTGCGTAAAACAAAATTGCATCGCGAAGTTTATTACGTAATGCTTTGAGCTTAATATTTTTCACGCTAAAACATATGTGTTAATTAGCTAAGCTAGGCAATATAACACGTTTCGCTCATATGAACTAATTAAGCGTTATGGCAGTTGGAGTAGTTGATTCAGCGAGTCATGTTTTAAAAAGCAAGAGTTGCAGGGTGCTCCGTAGGCACCGGCATTGTAAGCTAGAGCTCGAGGCACGAACTGTGGTGTGGCTCATCAATATTGCGCGCACGTTCGAAAACTTTCTGCCACAATTACCTGAGAGCTCAAGTGTCGGAAAATATATTGGTTTTGTTCGTCTCAGTCTCAACTATCTAGAGAATCGATCTCCTCACAAATCTATTAACCTGTAGCTGTATATAAAACACATAAATTATACAAATTGCTGACTTATAAGTGATGACCTATGCAATGTTTGAGACTCTTTGGAAAAAACATTTTTGTGAATAAAGACAATTTTCATCTATGAAACAATTTTCAATATGACGAGCTCATAGCTCAACGTACTATATGTAACTTAAGAATTTTAACGGTTGAGCTACACGGTGGCTGATGCATGAGTGCCATAAGTTGAGACAGGTCCACTCAAATTGTACTGGCACTTTCTTCAAAAGGCCAGTCCAGGCGTTGCCGTTGCCCTGCATTCTTCTCCCAAAATTTCTTAATACAAGATAAATGTACAAACTTTAAAAGAGACTTTGATCCCTCAGTTTGTTTCGGCGTTTCTTCTCAGAGGTAGTCTCATAGGAAATGCCGACGCCATCTAGTTTTTAAAGGAACTGACTTGAAAATGATTTTTTACCATTGCCACTCGAAAAAGGGCATTTTATTCATCGATAAGAGTGAATAAAACCCTCTTTTACTCACAAGTGAGTAAAAACATTTTGAATTTGGAACAAGCACGAATTATGTACAAGAAATGAATAAAACGTGCTGAACCGTACCTACTGGCTGGCTGTATGGAGCTATCAAATTTAAATTAAGAAAATCACAGAAGAAAATAAAAATATTACAGGTTGAACGAGGGACTTATTGAAGGAGGATGTTTAATAATTGATGCTCGTTCCAAATATGTTAAAAAATTGTATATTAAAATTTGAAACATTTTTTAATCGATTTCATCAATTTATGTTGACACTTCCGCGCTTACAAATCAAAGTTTTATGCAGTGAGGTGTGCACTTAGCACGGTTGTGTCCATCGGTGGCTTTTTTCACCCTCTTCACCTTTTAGAAGACGGCAGACCCCTAAACAGCCAGAGCATGCGCGAGCATTTTGACTACTATACCTACGCGTGATTTGTCGTAGAATATTTTTTTCATATTTTTTTTCTTTATGTGTACGCATATTTCTACCTTATTCTTGAATGTCTCTCATTCACCCGGTCATGCTATATACCACTATTTATTTTCTCGCAGTCAATGGTAAAAAGTAGAGTAAAGAACTCGTGAAAAAAAATTTTATCTGGTTCCTTGTATCCCTCGAATTAAATCCCCTTTTTTTCCACTTGTTGTATAATCTACTATTATCACCCAATTTGCAGAATAAATAATTTCATAACATTTCGATGACTCAGAGCTTATACAATTTCTATAAAATAAAATCTGTAATTCCATTAGGTTCATCGAATGTCCACATAAAATCACATTTTAAAGGTAAGTACACTGAAAAAAAAACTTGATAACATTAATAAAAAAAATGTTTGCAGCTATCAAGGAACTTGTTTATATACGAGCACATAAAGTAATATGATTATGGCAATAAAGTTATGTTGATTGTGCAACAGACAAGTTGTCTTAATAAAATCAAACAAAGTAATTGTCAATGCAATCAAGTTTGGTTATCATGCCAATGACTTCTGTTGATTGATGTTATAACGAACTTGGTAATGGTTATCAAGTATTTTAGTAGTTTCAGTAATATCTACGCTTAATTTTATAAGGTGATTGTATTCTGCAATCAAAGGACCTGATTACTGGAATCGGTAACTTGATTCATTTGATTCGGTTCGATACTAGAATCAAATATTTATTGTGTAGAAATAGGGTTCTAGGCCCTAACAGAGGAATCATCCCTTTGATATCGTCATCGGTAGCGCAGAAAGCGCCTGCAGATTAATTTCATATTCTGCAAAACAATAGACATAGTAAAAAATATAGACTAAGTGCTACGAAACATAGACATAGTAAAAAATATAGACTAAGTGCTACGAACAACCATAGTGAAGCCAACAAAAACCGTGCTCCTTCATGTACAACCAGTGCTCACGTACAAACCATGCACCTGAAGGATATTTGTTTCCGCGATGCTTACTGGAAGATGCCGCGACATGTGAACTGAGAGGGGTGAGCACGGTTTAAGGTGCATGAGTGTGCGTGAGCACTGGTTGTACATGAAGGAGCACGGTTTTTGTTGGCTTCACTATGGTTGTTCGCAGCACTTAGTCTATATTTTTACTATGTCTGTGATGTGAAACAACATACCTATTATCATCTTTGCTAAACGGTCAGTTTAGGTACTTACTGATAAAATTGGCACGTAATTTGGGCAGCCTCCAAGCCTGGAGAATTTCACACACTTCTTCCATCACAAACAGGAGTATAAAACCACTACGACGGCTACTGAGATTCACTCACAGCACGATTCACTGAGTTTATTGGATACTTGGGGTGTTAATAATGATCAGTGGGTTTTGCTATTGGGTGTAACCGTGCAATAACTTGAAATTAACCAATTAACTAAATAATTTACTCCGCGTAACAAAAGCGTGCCATGCTTAGGCTCACGAACGAACGGAATGAACAAGTCTAGACCTGAAACACTGACGACTCCGACCGACAACAAAGGGCGTGTTTACATTGATCATCTGACTTGATTAAATCTGTGATGTGCCATGTTTAGACTATCTTAATCATGCTATCTTTATTCCTTGTATGAAGTGAATGATAGAGAAGAGTTGATAATTTTAACATTATTGTGACAACAAACCGTGATTAATAATTTTTTATAAGTTTTTGATTGCTTCATTCATTTTTTTTTCTATCAAGCAAAATGTCATGCTTGATTGGCCCGATTTTTTTCAGTGTACGCTTTTCATTACCGGGTTAACTGATGACTTGGTTCTAATCTAATCAAGGGCGACCGCGTAAGATATAACATTAATTCAAATTGAGCTCTACAGATTAGTCTAGGTACCTATTTAATTAGGAAACTCGTGAAGCGATACGTACAGCGGCTGTAGGTAATTATTTTTTGATATAATATGTCACGGAGGGTCCACATCCGGTGGAGTTAATTAATAACTGGCGAGTGGGTCTCGGCGTGTGTGCCTACGAGGCGAAGAAAAAAATATCATTCCGCTGAGCGCTGGTTAGTTAGCAGAAAAGACCACTGGTGTACAGCCCGAAATAATAAGCCGCAAGCCACCGCCCCGGTGATTTATTGTTTTGGCTTTGCGAAACCTCACTCGGAAGCCTGATAAAAAATGATCTCACTTATTAACACCACTGGCGAGACCCGACTTTATTACCCTCTGCCGATTTCTGTGACACACGAAACATTTTATACTCAACTTTTCGTATAATCAACCAATCAACTTTTCCACATCGTTCACATGTTTCTTGTTTTATTTTTAATCCGTTTGTAAACAAATTGTTAGCTTGATTTTATGATATAGTTTTTAACTTCTATTTCATTAAAAGCCTTACTCGTACAACATTAATTTATTGTTAAAAGAACTTCAAAGACAAATAATTACTTGTTCTCTTTGAGTTTCTAGGAAATTTAAATCTCTATTGTATCTTAGAGGTAATTATATCTACTATCTTTGTATAAACGTAACAAATATATGATAGGTACTAAGAAAACCAGCTATTTAAGTATTCGGAATGGAATCATGAAATACGAACTTAGAAGACTTTGTGGTTATTACTGTAAGCAAAATTCTTTACGGTATTAGAATGGGCCTACCTCGGGAAAGTTTTCAAATATTAGCACCATTATTTCACGAGATGACAGAGGTTGGGCACATATTAGCAAAGTTCGAGGGCGGTCGTTTCATGTCACACGATTCATTTTTTAAGGATATTGTAATTTATTTAATAGAAAACATTTTTAAACAGAGTTTCCTTATAAAAATATAATTTTTACACAATTTAAGTACATGTAAATAAAACTCTCAACGTAAAGTTCTATACATCTTTTGCATCATGTTTGTTAGTATTTTTAATCTTGAATCAGTTGTCTATTACTATTAAGAGCCGTATTACAAAAAATGGCAAGAAATTTCGATATATAAGTATTCAGCGAGTAATATTTTTTTTACTGATGGGGGCGCCACTTGGCTGCTACATTCCCCTTAACCCACACAGAAATCCAAAGAAGAATATTACAATACCTTTCATTTCAACCAAGCTTCTTTAATCCTATGCGGATGAATACGCGGCTAACAACCTATTTATCGATAAATTAAAAATTAACTAATTAATTGAGTTTTTTCCACAGACCAGTAAGCCTCTAGACGCCTATTAGCCGGACACCCCCGGTCACAAATCATATGCAGTAGCACTGCATATCTTACGCCCAGCCACCAATCGGGACGTCACTCCGTCAGCGAGCGGCACCAATCATATCACCGAACATTTGAACCGACCAATCATAACGCGCCGTCCGCCCCCCGGTCGCCGCCAACATTTTACGACTGTGTTCTCATGCAAAACTTTGTTTATGCGGCGTCTTGAGGCTTACTGGTCTGTGGTTTTTTCTCAATTCGTTGACATCCTGCTACGATCAACGTGTGTGTCTACATCGTCCAGAAAGTTTATTTACCTGTAACTTTTTAAGATAGACTTTCTTGAAATCATTGAAATGGTGGGAATGTTCACGCAAATCCAAATCCTTTACTTTTAAATTTGCTTTTATGAAATCGTCAATTTCAAGATGTATATATGTTTGTTTGTTATGTTTGTTTTTATGTTTGTGTTGATGTTTGTTTGTTTTTTTTGTTTTGTTTGCACACATTTTCGTTTAGTCGTGAGTGATAAACTAGAAGTTTTTTACCATAGGCTTTTTATGCTCAAAACAAGAAAAATTGACGTTGCCCGAAAATCGCTAAGAATAGCCTGATACTGTTACAAAGATAAAAAAAAACCGGCTTAGTGTGAGTCGGACTCACGCAGTAAGGTTTCCCTACCACAAATCCACCTGATACCCCATATTTAATTTACAATTACGATTTAATTTACGAGAGTTTGTCAAAAGACATCAACGAACTTTTTAGTATTTGTTGCTAAACTACATAGTATGCACTATAATCAGAGCAAGTTTGACGCTGGTATGTATTACCGTTTTGAAGATAGAACAGGAACAAAAACGTTGAAAAAAATGCATGTTTTTCGAAGTTTCTTGTATGGGGACCCCCTTTGGTTTTAGACTTTATTTTTATTTTTAGTATTTGTCGTGATGTACCTCATAGTAACACATATTCTGTGAGAATTTCAACTGGTTATCTATTACTGTTACAAAGATACAGTCCTGTGACAGACAGGCGGACGGACAGCGTAGCGAGAGTAATAGGGTCCCGTTTGCACCCTTTGGGTACGGAACCCTTAAAATATACTGTATTTAATGCGGGCAGTACAGTACATTTTTTAATTTAAAATAGTTAATCACACAATAATAACGTGAGCGGCTATGATACTCCATTTAACGCATTGAACTTCATAATTTTGACCAATCACTTGTGAGTACTCTGTCTTTGTGAAAAAATATGTTGGCACCACTGTTAAGATAGCCAATCTCTTTTTAGCACCTTCACATCTATAGGAATTGAAGAGTAAAACTGTTTTGTTGCTCAACCACTTGTTTAACATAAGTTTTGTAAGCAAAACATAACCTCAAAATAGTTATAATTACATCTGTGGAGTACTGACCGTTTATTAAAATAGGTTGCAACACATTGCCCTCTTCGAATTATGTATGGTGAGCATCATCTTTTATTGTTTTTAATTTTTTTTAATGGAACTTTTACAATGTGCTTTTGCCTTTAAGTACCAAAAAAACGCCCATACTTCACAATTAGTCATTTTAACTTCATGTTAGCACTTTTTCTGTTTATTTAGCATCCAACAACTTCACAAAAATAAATAAGTACATACAGTTTACAGCTGTTTAATATATTTTGGGAACTAAACAATCGTCACGTTGAATCTCTCTCTCCCATTTGTATGAAAGACCGCCAAAAAGTCTAATTTCATAAACGGAGAAATTAATTTACATTTCCACGTTTACATAAATAAAAGAGGCAGTATCGCCGTACGTTTGTGGGTGCCGACGGCTTGGCGGGAAACGCTCCCCTCATATACTCCGTCGTTGGAAATGCTAATGTGCAAATGTGAGACCGGCAAAAACTGCTCGGCTGTTCACTTTCGTCTAGGTGCTAATAATTTCAATTTAAACAGCTCGCTGAGGCAAATTTCGAGGCAGTTAGGCTCGCACGTTATTCCCGTGTAGCGGGATCAATGTTGTTTGTTTTGCTAATATGATTAGAGCTTGTGAGGTATTAATTAGTTAATATTCCGATAGTAGTAGTAGGTAGGTATAGTAATTTTACTGGATCTACAATTTTGGGAATAGAATCAAATAAGTACGTAAACAAAACAACGTGTGCGGTCAGGGGGGGACCCCCGTCAGGAACAGTTATAAATAAATAAATGTTTTTGGGACAACATCATTATCTTTAAAATTCATATTTTTTTGTGCGGTTCTATATAAAGCTAAATTTTGCAATTATAATACAAGCATAGAAGTATAGATGTTAGGAAACATCTTGCGTCGGCCTGAGATACCACAGGGTTCAGGTTCGATCCCCAGTAAAATATGTCTTTTGTATGTTTTATTTAATAGTTAGCTGTAACTTTGATAGTAATGACGTTACCCACCAGGTAGCGCTTAAAGGCTTTTCAGCTGAACTCCGACAGCTGACAATGTCCGTATATTCAATGTACTTTATGGGTATAATGCAAATCTTAGCGTGACGTGACGCTACATTTTCTCCCGAATCACACCTACTGCAAGCGAAAATGCGATAAGGAACTTGGTTCCATAAATTTACTTCCCATACAAAAACCTTATCGATAAACAAGGTTTTTGTAAGGGAAGTCATTTGTTTTTCGTCTGACGACCCATGTTTCTTAGGAAAAGTTGTTCAGTTTTGTTGTTAGAATCCACCATTAAAATTTAACGCATGTATTTGATTTCATCCTGTATATAAGTATCTAATGTTGTCGATTATGTTGTTAATTTATTCTTATGATTATTACAGAAAAATCGTATATTTTATATAAATGAGATGAAAAGACATAATTTTTTTATTAAAACACCTAATTTATATGCAAACGACATTATTTTTTAATTTGTGTAAATATTTGGCTGGTAACAAAGATAATTTATTAAAAGTTTAATTTTAACAAAAGTTTCTGGTAACTGAAAACCTTATCTTTAAAATGTTAAAGCAAATTGAGAGGCTCCGGCTTGTTTTCTCGTTAGTTAATGACTATAATTTAAACTTAATAATAAAGACGGACAAGCGGCTTTGTTTGTGCTTGAAAGGTAAAATTTCGTGCACCTAAATGAATGCTAATTAAGAAATGTGAGCCTGAGAAATAAACGCAAGTTGAAAAGCGTGACAATCTGAAAGCTCTGACGTTATAATTACGAAAAATTACACCAGTCTATTCAAGGAACATTCGTAAAACAAAGGATATAACAGAAGACGACACACAAACGCTATCCATAGCTTATCACTTACTACAAGCCCGATATTAATCTCATTAATTAGATAGATTGGACAAAAAAGTTGACGGAAATTAATTATGAGAGTGCTACTTATCTCTGTAGTCATAAAGTTCGATGACAAAAAATATTACTTATCTGAGAAACACGAGACCGAAACGAACGTTCAGGATATGAAACGTGCTTCTGTTGTATTGCCTTATTATATTATTAGATAACGTCATTATTTTCATCCCAGCATCCGGCCAATGAATAGGCATCGCTTGGCTTAATAGACGAAGACAGTTTCTTCATTCATTGATTTACTCGTACCGAGTCGTACCTTAGCGATTTTATGGTTTTTAAGTGACTTCTGGCTTCCCCCACTGTTATAGGGAGACGAGATTTTCACAAGACAACTTCAGTACAAGTAGAGACTGCTGTTTCCTGCCACCTTATGTAACCTCTAAGCCCCCTTTTAAGACGAATTGGAACAGAAATAAGTGAACCATTATTCTTCAAGACTACTTCTCTTGTGCTATAAGTACAATAAAGCCAGCTTTTCACTACGGAATATTATATATATATTATTATAAATAGTTAGTGCCTACACTTATGTATGGTAGTGAAAGTTGGGTATGGCAGAAGAAACATGAAAGCAGAATACATGCAGTAGAAATGAGAGCTTTGAGAAGTATGTGTGGTGTAACTTTGAGAGATAAAGTAAGGAATAACATGATAAGGGAGCGTTGTGGAGTGAAAGAAGATGTAGTGACAAAGATTGAGAAAGGTATGTTAAGATGGTTTGGACATATAGAGAGGATGGACGAGAGGAGATTGACGAAACAAGTATACGAAGCGAGTGTGGATGGAAGAGTTGGAAGGGGACGACCTCGGCGAACGTATCGCGATCAAATCGCGGATGTTCTCAAAAAATGCCAGGTTAAGAGTTCTCTAAACCGACGAGCATGCATGACGAGGTTAATGGACGTAGATGAAGCGAAAGAGGTGTGTCAGGATCGTAGCAGGTGGAAATCCATAGTCTCTGCCTACCCCAATGGGAAACAGGCGTGATAATATGTATGTATGTATGTATAAATATAAATTCCTTGGGCAGTCAGTCCCGCTACCAACCTGCTGACTGGCTAATCTTTTCCCCACGACATGAGCTATTATTATTATGTAGCTCATGTCGACACGAAAAGAAGAAGAAGAATATAAATTATATCCCGTGATTCACCTTCACACTATGAGATATATATTTTTGTTCAGTTCGGTTGCACACAGACACGAACGGAGGGCAATGCGGGGGCATGAAATGGTGTGCGAGGTACGAGTCTTAATATAAACTTGAAAATATCGCTCGGTTGGTCGAAAAAATATTTATAGTTCGGGATGTAATATATATTACATCGATGTGTAAAGGGTTCCATTTTAAAGTACGGTGAGCGATATAAAATAAAATAAATAAATATTTTTGGGACATTTTTACACAGCAGTCCCAAACTAAGCAGAGCTTGTGCCATGGGTACTAGACAATGGAAATAATACATACATACTTTTTTTTTTAATACATACTGATAATACATAATAAACACCCAGATCAACACAAACACTTACGTTCATCACACACAT
Organism: Asteroscopus sphinx; assembly: GCA_949699075.1. Lineage (NCBI taxonomy): Eukaryota > Metazoa > Arthropoda > Insecta > Lepidoptera > Noctuidae > Asteroscopus > Asteroscopus sphinx. The sequence continues at coordinate 13,897,409 of OX453013.1, read as the reverse complement.
ATTTGTGTCCTGTGGGAATCGAACCCACGACCTCGTGATCAGCAGTCTGACCCTCGAACCACAATAAATAATAATAAAAATATCCTGAGATATAATTGAATTATATCTCAGGATTTAATATATATTATGTAATATCACGTAGTGAAAAGCCTGCTTAATACCTACATTATAAGGGAAAAGCTCTGTTAGCTGCTGTTAACAGAGGAGGGCTGACTTCACAGCGTGTGCCACGCACCAAAATTTTCACCAATCGTGGAGGATCTTTGCATGCACCCATGAAAATGAAAAAAATAAAGGTTATCTTCTGAATTTCACTTTTTACCTGTAGAAAAGTACGTCAACCTCAAATCGATGGGAAAAAACCAGTATAAACAGACGCTGATATCTTTTATGAAACTTACTTTCTAAGTCAGTTGCAATGGCCAGTATTCCAGCTTAAAGTGGATTTATCACCTCTGAGATGTGGTTGACTGTACTGTACAGCGCTGCAACATTTCGTTGTTGCAGCATAAGCTGAGATGGGGGACTTTTTGGCATGTTATTTTAATCAATGTTTTTGTTTTTGCGTCTACTGTTGGTCCAGTTAATTGAACTGAGGAATAAAAACGAAAAATAACATATTCTTAACCCTGCTTTGAACACACAGAAAGAAGAAGTCATATGAAAATTTTAGAGGAGTCTACATTATCAAATCTGAGCAGAGATCCATACGCCTTGTATAATCTACGGAACATTACAAGTCCCGGCTGCGATTCTCTTTCCGCCTCGCTGAGATATTGTAATGAAATCCCGCCATCTGTTTTCTCTCGTCGACGTAATATGATGTGCGACCTGCGCCTGCTTTTCGTATACCTCGATTAAAATAATATTTATTATATTAAAAACATCGCTTTTCTAAACATAATTATAATGTAAGCCATGTTTTAATGTATTCTTTCGTCTTGAAGTTGGCAAATATCAAAGGTATTTTCTTTAGCTAATTGACTCGGCAAACAAAATAATTGAAGCTGGTTAAAAAACGACTCAACCCAAGTCAATAAAATTTACATGGGACCACCGCGCGGACTTTCTCTACCAAATAAAAAAACAACCACGTAAATCGGCCCACAAATCTCGGAGTAATCGGTGTAAATACATGAAAAAATAAAAAAAATAAAAAAACCCGCTGAATACATAACCTCCTCCTTTTTTTGAAGTCGGTTAAAAATTAGGCATACCTACTAACCAGTGCTGCCGTTTTAGGTACTATCGCTAGATCTAGCGCTTTTTTTTTTACAGCCTTAGCAACATATTTATCTGATTTAGCGACTAAAATAAATATATCTACTTTTAGCGACTTTATAATTATTGGTGGATTTAATTAGACATATTCTATGGTTTTGTGTTTTAAACTTAGAGAAAAGCTTCAATATTCAATATGCGATTGTTTAAAAAATAATACGAAACAAATGAAATCAAAATAATTTAATTGCGTTAAACATGTGTTATCACAATCTCCTAGTATGGTATTCTGGACAGTGCAACAATTCAGTAAAATTGCAGTGCAATTCTACCTAAAGAGCTTATTAGGTGTAAGAATGAGTAATCTCCATCAACGTATTTAAATTTCATTTTAAATGTCATTTGAGATGTAAATTCGATAAAAATAAAACCGGCCAAGTGCGAGTCTGACTCGCGCAGTAAGGGTTCCGTACCACCCATCGACCTGATACCACATAGAAACTGATTTAATTTACGAGAGTTCATCAAAACAAAATACATCAAAGCACAGTGCGCGAAATACGAATTTTTGCATCTTTTTCTTACGCAGATACCACCACATATGTCTATTATGTTTTTATGTTCTAGTTGACGACCTCTGTCGTCTAAGGGTTCGAGTGTCGGACTGCTGATAACGAGGTCGTGGGTTCGATTCCCACAGGACACAAATATTTGTGTGATGAACATAAGTGCTTGTGTTGGTCTGGGTGTTGCTCATGTATTATAGGTTAGTATTTACAAAAAAATAAAAAGTGTATAAGTATTATATCCATTGTCTAGTACCCATAGCACAAGCTCTGCTTAGTTTGGGACTAGATGGTGCTGTGTAAAAATGTCCCAAAGATATTTATTTATTATTTATTCATTTATGTTTGTCCTATTTTTATTATTGTATTTTTTGTTAAACTACATGATATGCACTATAATCGGACCAAGTTTGTCACTGGTTATAATATATATCTGGTTATAATATTAAAATCATGTCAAACAAAAACTATACACAAAATAAAATAATTATATTCTTATTAATCTTTTTTCATAATATAATTATATTATGAAAAAAAGAAAAAAAATGTTATAGCACAACCTAATACACAAAACTAGAATGAGTTACTCAAAGTCTTCATATAAAAATAACATTTAACAGCTACTTGTTTTAATTTTTTCTCGAATAATGTTTATAATTATAATGAACATTAGTCTATTTACCAAAAAATAGAGGAATCTACCGATAATATCTTATGATTAGGTCAAGAGAATGATCTTAAAAATTCATGTGTAGGCAGAGACATAGTAAAAAATATAGACGAAGTGCTGCGAATGATCTAGTGAAGCCAAAAAAAAATTAATGCTCCTTCGTGTACAACCAGCGCTCACGCACACACGCACCTCAAACCGTGCTTGCTCTCAGTACACATGTCGAGGCATCGTCCAGTAAGGATTGTGAAAGCAAATATCCTTCAGGTGCATGGTGTGTGCGTGAATGCTGGTTATACACGAAGGAGCATAGTTTTTTTTTTATTCACTCTGGTTGTTCGCAGCACTTCGTCAATATTTTTACTATGTCTCTGTGTGTAGGTAGTCTCTGCTTAGTAGAACCATAAACCAATAAACTAAAACTCACCCACATAATTAGTTCTATATTACGTTCACCTATTTATTTAACTTTAGAAGAATTTTTCTTCAAAACAAACATAGCTACGCATAGTTGGCTAACTAAACCACTATCAATTATAAAATATATTCGCTTGTTTACCGTCGTAGCTTTGACAGGGCCGCGATGCCTATCTCTGGCAAGTCGCTCCCATGACGTCATTGATGGCTTCCCATACTTGTAGTAGGTCATATAACAATGTATAAGTATATTTCTTTCGAATAAATCTCGAACTTAGATGGTTTTTACAAGATAAATTATTCATTAATTGAAGTGCACCGCAGAATACATTTCAAAGTTTATTACTATTTTTAATTTATTTTATCATTAATTTTATTAAATTCTGAAATATACAGGCCTATTAAAAATCATTATATAGAAAAAAAAAAAGGAAAGTGTATTACGACTATATTGTGACTATAATATCGCATTTACAGTACTGCAGAATAAATATTGTGCATCGGCAAACATAGGAAACACAAACGATTGACAAAAGTAATTTGGTACTAAAAAACACTCACAATTTAGAGTGTTTTTAGGACCAAATTACTTTTGGCGATCGTTTTTGTAATGTACAATACGAGTGATTCAAATTTTTGCCGATGCACAATTCTGCAGTACTGTACATAGATGTATAGGTACAATCAAATTTATGTTAAGGCTATACTCAAAAGTACAGTGATGCAATTTATATTAAAAATAAAGCAAAGATAAAGTTTCACTTCCAATCATTGCAACATGCATTAGGTCATCAATTTGAACTTAAGTAGAAAATCATGTCATAATAGGAAGTTTGCTAAATAAAGTTTCATTTATCGGACTCGCTTCAAATGAATCTAGACATCGTTACATACATGATACATACAGAATGTCCCATCACTATGCTTCATATAGGGAAAGTACTTTAAATATTGGAAATTTGAAAAGGAGGATTAATTTTATTTAAAAAAATAAGAAGTTCTGCGCTCACAGATGTTTTTAAAATCTCTTGCTTGAGCTGAGAATCGAACTAACACAGTCGCGAAGAAGTACCATCCTGTATTTGATGGCTTCTGTTAATAGATCTTGATGGGGTCAATGGGTTTTATGGATAAAACCTGTGCAACAAACATTTTTTAAAAATCCCTGAATACAGTATTAATTGCTTAAAAAAATAAAATGAAGTCTTCTTTGAGTAGAATTTCCTATTTTCAATATTTAAAGGACTTTCCCTCCATGAAGCATAGTGATGGTACACCCTGCTTAAACAACGCGATCGTTCTCTCAATAAAATTAAAAAATATACGGAAACCTTATTTACTGTTTTTTATTTATATAAAAAACAGTAAATAAGGTTTTTCAATTATTTGAACCTTTAAAAAAACTGATTTTTTATCGTCTGCCTGACTGCCTGAGCTGAATACGATTCTCAAGTTTGGCAAAATGAATATTTGTATTTCAGTTTTCAGAAACAGGTTAGAGTTTTAAACGGTGCCCTATAAATGGCAATAGACTCATCCATTTTCCATAAGACTAAATCAAACGTAAATGTTCAATGTCGAGCTACTCGAGTTTCATGGCTAGCATAGCTTTATTTAAAAAGCATATTCTATCTATCTATCTATCTACCTTCGAGGAATAAAGGTGTGGTGATATCGTTTAAAAAAGATATTGAAAATTACTTCGATGGTTTAAATAATAGCAGGTAGCAGTAGCTTGACTTTAGGAGGTCCTACCCCGTCCCCTTGAAAAGTGATACGATCACAAAATTCTATTGTATTTCGCTTGCGGCAAATTAATTTTCATAAGCCGACTTCGGTTACGTTTTGTTTGGTTGATCACATTGTTTCGTTTATCTATATTATACATTTTCACATTATTTATCACATTTTCTATATTATACCACATGCAATAAAAATATATTTTAATAAATAACTTACTCAAACATGATTAAGACCGAAAATAAAATAACGTACTAAATAAAAACCGGCTAAGTGCGAGTTGGACTCACGCAATAATAGTTCCGTACCACCCATCGACCTAATACCCCATAAAAACTGATTAAAACGAGAGAACATCAAAAGACATCAACGCACCGTGCGCGAAATATGAAATTTTGCATCTCCTTACGCAGGTACCACCACATATCTCTATGTTTGCTCTATTTTTTGTATTTGTTGCTAAATAACATAGTATGCACTATAATCAGACCAAGCTTCACGCTGGCACATATTACAGTTTTGAAGATAGAGCACGAACAAAAACGTTGAAAAAAAACTTTTTTTTTTAGGTTTCTTGTATGGGGACCCCCTTTGATTTTAGACATTTTTAGTTTTTAGTATTTGTCGTGATTGGCACTATAGATATACATATTCTGTGAAAATTTCAACTGGTTGTCTATTACCTTTACAAAGATACAGCTCTGTGACAGACAGACGGACGGGCAGTGTAGCGAGAGTAATTGGGTCCCGTTTGCACCCTTTGGGTACGGAACCCTAAAACAGCAGCAAAAACAATATATTATTAAAATCTGTAAGAAACGCTTTATCCTCGACAACTTTGTCTAGTCACCATCAAAATAATAGTTTTCTCTGCATCCATTACCGATAAAATCAAGTAAATCGTATGTAGATTTGAATTAGGTGTTAATTCACGTACCAATCCGTTTAAACGTATCTCATGTGTGTCAAATACGTAATTAACGCTAGTGTTGGTGTAGACGACGAGAGCGCGGCGGCGTGTACCGGTGCCAAGGTACATAGTCAGGCACCACATGTGATCGACATAATCGCTCATACCGTATGCCGCAAACCGATAATGTTGCGTGGCATGCGTGCAAGCAATGCTCTAATATTCGATTTGTATTCACGGTCGCGTTGTTTATGGGCCATTGAGATGCGGGCGCCCATTGACTGGGCAATTTACATTGAATCGCTACTTTTGTGTACACGGAAGCCGGGACGCTGGAACGCGATGATGTTCTAATTATTATGTACCTGCGCATGTTTAGCGCAAACATTTTGGAAACGGTTCGGGCTTTTATTTAACAAAATGTTTGCTTGGATGTAGTTTTTTTTTTTACTCTGTAACTAACTAATCCGGATTACAGCTATATTCTAAAATGGTCGGGATTAAAAATCAAATAAGCAACAAAATACCAAACATTTATCGTTGATCGTTTATCGATAAATTAAACTTGTATTAATACCACTTGAAACTCTAAGCGCTGCGGCACACTGGGCTAGCGGTGGCGGCCACAACAAGGCCACTGGTGGCCGCCACAAGCTGCGGACGAGATTTTTCATACATTTCATATGAGATCGACGAAAACTGAGCGTTTAGGTGGCCGCATTCGAGTCACAGGCTGTGGGAGTGACCAGCGCTCGCTTCTTGTGGCCGCGTTTAGTCGCGCACACGTCGCCACCGCAGCGCCCGCCGACTTGGTCCTACTGTAAGCACCATACCAAACGTCTAGCTCCTAGTGGCCGCGACTAGTGACCATGTACAGCCACAAGTGGCTGTGACTGGTGGCTGCATCTAATGACTCGGCTTGGCCACCATCATTAGTGGCTAGATGGCCCAGTGTGCAGCAGCACTTACTATCTAAATAAAACTCCTTATTCCTATAGGTGAGCTGAGTTGGAGACAAACACTGAAGCCGGATTACGTAGTTGACTTACTATTGCAAAGGAACTGCTTTATCATCAACTTCGAACTCACTCTGCGTCTTTACTAGTACGGAAACAAAACCCAAGTACAACTTGACATTAATGTAAGACATTTTTTTTTGAATGAGGCTTAAATTTGGATGTGTATTTACTCAGCCTCCAAAATTGTATAGATAGAATACTTTATAGTTTGCACACCATAAAAATAAAAATATAGTTATATCAAACATGAGCACAGTACTAACAATTGGCCGTCTTATCGCTTAAAGAAATTTCTACAACATAACATTACGCCTGTATTTCCCCGAAGGGGTAGGCAGAGGTGTATAGTACACCCACATTTCGCCAGTTATGTTATAGTCCCATGTAATAGGGGGCGAGCCTATTGCCATTGACCGGGCACAAATCCAAACTCCGGGCTGCTACTGAGAATTTCCTACTGAAAAAACCCAATAACACTTTGCCCGACCCGGGAATCGAACCCAGCAGTCGTGCTTGTAACCACTAGACCAACGAGGCAGTCAATTTCAACAATACAATACAATAATACATTTTTTTATTTTTCAGCAATTTCTACACGTGGATTAATATAGTATGGGGTGCACTCAAAGAGCCTTCACGAGTGACGATATTTAATTGATCGTCCGGCGCACCCTGGGCAGTCAGCCCCGCTACCAACCTGCTGACTCGCTAATCTTTTCCCCACGGCATGAGCAATTATTATTATGTAGCTCATGTCGACACGATAGAAGAAGAATATAGTATGTACTGTACACAACATTAGTAATAGGTGTATCTATAATATACTAATCCAATTATTTCACAATAGTATTGCAAATATACTTCCAAGAACTACCACAGGTTTCCACTTGACCGAACAAACTAGTGTAATTACAGTAAGCGCACTCGACATGAGCCCGATTCACCTCATTTAAAGTTTGAGGCATCTGATCAGAGCAGATACCACTCATATTTTGTTGCAACATGCACCTGTTATGAAGGAATAAACTTGTTATCATTCATATTATGAAACTTCTTTGATAAATGAGTGTTGTTGCAGTTTTGCGGTGCAAAATTGGGAAATGTATTCTAGATTTTGGACACGCTATCAGACTTATGTTTCTGAAATTATATGTCAGTTTTAACTTGTTAATTATAAGTAGCTAAAAGACACAAAATATGTACAGCAATAACCAATTCATTCCTCTACACCCCACTCATTTAGTTTATAAAGGACAAATCCAGTTTTTTCTAGAACCGACTCTAAAAAAAGCTTTTATAATATCTGGTTACACACAAATATTATTATTGTTCATTTTGTTCTACACTTTGACTCTCTTATAATAAAAAAATTAGAACAACACACGGTTTATATAGGTGAAACAAAAACTAGAATTTAATTATCTTTAACAGATGTTACGTACCTGCCTACTACAAGTACATAGAGATTATCGTAAACACGACACGTATATTTAAATTCCTTGAATATTTAAACGTTTAGTAGCTTTTCTTCACCGCACCGCCATTAATGAGTAATCCGAGTTCCCCAAGAAGCTCAGGCCTCTGTTTGTTAATGAATGTACATACATACATATAAATCTACTTGAGGTTTATAATGACACAGCAATATACTACACACCCTAACTACACCATCTAACTTCAAAGAAAGAGAAAAAGTAAGCTTGTATTAAAAGAAATGCAGGTTTGAAGAAGTGACGAAAAACGTTTTTGCGTCAAACCGTATAGCGAATAAACCAAAAAATACTGTCCTTAAAAAATGATTTTCATAACAAAAATAGCAAGTTTTATTGAACAGTTGAAGTTATTTCACGCATATGGAAAACAGTGAGTTAATAGTCAAGAGTAATTTGATTTTCACACAGTTAATATTTTTGTGAAACTAAAATGAAACGAGACGTATCAGTATAAAAAATAAACTCACCCATTTGTTAAAGGGTATATTTACGAAAAAGGCTTTAATACATTTTCGTATTGGTTAATAACAGTAACTTGCAGAATTGTAAATGGCAGTTAACGTAAAACATGATACACTTTTAAAAACAAATGTACGTTCCCACGAAAAATACTGTTCTCGAATTTTATGCCACCTTTTCAAATACCTAATAGTGGTGTACATCTCTATCTTATGCAATGCTCAGTATCGTAAGAAAGTACACCTACTTAATTTAAAAAAAAGAATGATGAAGGGAAAACATCTTAAAATTATTTTCCGTAGGCGACACACCCATCTTTTCCGCTAAAAGAAAAACCACACCTTGTAAAACAAAACAACGCTTTACTAACTTGAAAAAATAGTTGCACCAAATATGTCTCTTTATACAGGCCTATGAAATTAATATTCTGACACAAGAGTCGATAGGGCTCGATATTGTTTATTAACAGGGAGGTTTATACAAACTCAACATATTATATTTCATGTCGATCGTATAACCAAGTATTAAATTTGATAATATTCGGAATTAATAATCTGATAGTGGTTCTAAATTGGCAATAAACTTTAAGGTTATAGTCTCACGGACTAACTAATACTGTAAGTATCTAAACGCTCCACAGATATTATTAGCACGAAATTAATTGCTTATTGAGTATATAATAGTAACGTAAACCTTTAATAATATGTTTTATTAACGTTATAGACAATATTGCGCTAATCTTTCAACTGTTAATTAATATCAGAGAATCATATTGATCTAAAACATACGTTTCACCGGATCGTATGTACCTATACATTGTATATACAAGCCATTAGAATGAATGGATTAACAATATAATTATAGTTAATTGTATTAAAAAAAGTTATTGCTAAAAGCGATAAACGAACAACATTATATGCAAAATATTTTATAATATTTTAATCATTTCAGCGCTAACCTTAAAAATAAAACAATAAATAAGTAAGCCTGAAACTTTTCAAACTTTTTAACAGCGCGCAGTGCTTTAAATGTCATTACGTCCTTAAACCTCTAACGAACCCACAAGTAGTATGTTAAACAATTTTCACCAGTGATAAAACATATCCCAAATTAAATGAGCCTAGTGGTTGTTCAACACATAATTCAATCTCTATGGACTCTACAAACAAGTGTATGGGGACGATAAAACAGAGTGGTTGATGTAGTTGCGTGTAGGACGTAGGTACCGAGGCGCGGGGACACGGGTCAAGTTCCAAGTCCCGCTCTGCCTAAGTTTATGTTTACCATCCATGTGTAAACTTTACATACGACCGATGATTAAATTACCTATCGCTTTGAGGACCATTCTATTGTATCTGTATGAAATGTTAACTTCGGCCTGCTCTGTCAGTTACCAAAGTTGTTAGGGCACATTGTTGACTTTTAATCATCTACATCAAATTTGAATTTATAAAGCCTATTAATTCAAAGAGATTAAAAGTGGACCGTAACGTTGTTAGTAACCTTTGTGTAATATCACTGTAAACTTATATTTTAAATAATTGTGTTTGAAACATCTAAATAAAAATCTCTATCTAAAATCTCTTATATTATCAAGAGTTTTAATAGGTGTAAGTAGAAAATCTGTAATAATAATTATAAATTTTCATTTCATATCACAATATTAATTACCTATATAAATCCATAATACTGTTAGTAAAATACAAAATAAAAACCTAATCCTAATGTTACGTCTAACTTAAATTATTGCCGAGCTTAACACTGGCTATACCTTGCACTAGACTAGTGAAGCCGTATCCAGTACCGCAACATCGGACAATCCCACTTACCGCATAATGCGCTCAGGACGCCGTGGAAGCTGGCACGCATTCTGAAAAGATTCGATGCACACCGTTTCCGGATGATGTTATGAAATCCGTCAATTCTCGCCTCAGCAAACATCCCAGAAGCACTACAAAAACGTGGCAAGACCATCAGAATCCTGAATGCATTATTATACTGCACACGTAGGGTACTGTATTTCTTTTGCGTATACCTAATCCACAGACTGCACGTGTAGAATGACGGGCAGTAAGCTCTAAAGAGGGTCATTTTTACCTGCTTGCTACACCGCGCAAATCTGCGGATCAGCATATTACATCGGACAGCCAGCGCCCTACGTTCTCTCTCAATGTCTAAGTTATCATTCAGGTCATCGGTGACCCAGTGGCCCAGGTACTTAAACTGCGTGACTCTTTTAAGAGGAGAATTACACAAAGTTACTTGTGGCACAGTAGAGTAACATTTGCCACGTGCTTTAAACAGAAGCAACTCACTCTTTTTTCATTAAAAATCAAAATCAAATGGTTTTTTATTTCAAGTATACCTAATTACAGGCACTTTTGAATCGTCAGGCTCTAGTTGCACGGTTCCAAATTGTTGTACCTGAGTCCCTGAGTCAGTGCATATCCTTCACAGATCTATCTGCTCTAGATCTGCAGAAGACACCTAAGGGCGCTGATCGTTGGACTCGGTAACACTATATCGTCAGCATCTGATATTATAAACACAAACTCCATCAATGTGACAACCGATATTTGTGTTGCTGAGTTCAACGATCAGCTGATTGATGTACAGATTAAAGAGACGAGGTGAAGTTATTCCTCCCTGCCTCACCCCGCACTCCAGCCTGTACTCTTCAGACAATGACCCTGCCCATTTAACTAATGTAAATAATAATAATTTTAATAGTTCAGGTACTTACATTGTAAAAACGTTTAACAAAATGTCAAGAATTTTGTAGAAGCTTTACGGTTTATGCAATGTATCAGAGTAAAGGAGGGAGTATCGAACAAACTGTGTTCCCACTGGGGGCATCGAAGGACGTATTTGCATCAATAGACGCATTGCTACATAAAAGGCTTCTGCATCATGTACAGAATTGTGTTTCACAAACATTTTCAAACAGCTTATACAAAACTTGCTCGTAATCTTAGACAGTTAAAGCGAATAATAACAACAAGAAAAATAATCAAGTCAGAAACGAACGCAATGAACTTTCACGTTTAAATAACTTTATAATGTAGTTATGTCTTCGTTCGTTATTTATTGTTGAAGAAAAGCTAATCCTACGCTTTCTTTCTTGGACAGAAAAAAAACAAAGTAAGATCTCATAATTAGATAATAATAAGGATAAAATCCAAAATGTTAATTATCCGATATCACTGTAAGTAACTTTCATTTTTAATTGTGCCTGACGGACAAAATTAATCAAATAAGTTCTAAAAGTTCGAACAAGGGTTTGATTAATCTTATCAATTTCTATGAAAAATCAGCTGAACTTAAGACGTCTGGCTGATATGTCTTGATATCTTCAGGGAGCTTCAGATTATAATAATAATGCCTATACTGGAATTGGCTATTATTCAAACATAATAATATGTTGTTCTTTGTGTAAGTACAATATTAAGTATGAATAGAAAATATCTAAAATTTATGAAACGGTGTTGTAGATTTGATATCGTCTACGTTCAAATAAGAGTAGAGTATTCTGGTCTAAAGTCTGTGTTTTCTCTCTTATCTTATTTAGTAAACAATTATGGCATGTCTCCATTCAAATAATTACCGATAAAATATAATTAATAGTTCTGGACAAAATCAGGTAAAAAAAAAAATATACTGTGTGAAATTGTTAACATAATGTCTTTTAATAATAATTCGAGGACCTCTGTGGTCTAGTGGTTCGAGTGTCGGATTGCCGATCACGAGGTCGTGGGTTCGATTCCCACAGGACACAAATATTTGTGTGATTAACATGAGTGTTTGTGTTGGTTTTGGGTGTTGCTTATGTATTATAAGTATGTATTTACAAAAAAAAAGTATCTAAGTATTATATCCATTATCTAGTACCCATAGTACAAGCTCTGCTTGGTTTGGGACTAGATGTTGATGCGTAAAATGTCCCAAAAATATTTAATTATCGACGAATTGCATTAAAAAGATATGCCAATATTGTTGTGAGATTAGTGATGAAGCCGCTCATGCATCACGCAGACGTGTTTCCAATTATAGTTAGCACTTTGCTCAAAACTCGAAGTTTACTTTAAGATTATTCATAGTACACATAACGGCCTGTACAATCCAAGTAACGAAGTGACCTGAAGTACCCGGTGAGATGCCGTCAAGAGGCCATTAAGGCACCCTCCGCTGCGCCAATCTTCTTGAGTATTACATCCAATTCTTAGAACAGACACTGTCAAAATCTGCCTTTATTTTAAATAAGAGATAAAAACGATTCATAATTATTTGATAAATTGAAGGTACGTCAGCACATACCCTAACAAACTTTGTTTGGAACAGACGTGATTGATGAATATGATTTTTTTATGAGTCGTTAAATCCCATGTGGTCCTCGCGCTCGAGGCAGTCCAAACTCAACTTTGCTTAATATTGATGGCTTTTACTGGATGTCAATAATTATTTAGGATTACTCGTGTATTATCTTTTGTTTATGCTTTTCTTCGACGTGTATTTAAATAAATTAATTCATGTTTCAGTCTGATTATAAGGGTTACATGCATGAAAATCTAATTAATAAGGAAATGGAAATGTTATCTACTGTCTTTTTATAACGGAACGCGATTAGCCAGTTCAACGCTACCAACTTATAAATAAGCAATAACGCCCACCATGTTTCTAGCATTCAATGCAAAATAAATTAAACATAAAAATACCGCTGTTAGATATGCTGCAAAATACTATTTTAGTGACTCAGCGTCCAAAACAGATCTGATTATTAAGCAAATGGTTCGCACAATGGTGTCCTACGACAAGTTCACGCGCCTTCAACACTTCTATGACCTTATTATTTAGAGTTCTATGCATGTTAACAACGATATCCCAGGCTACACTTTTAAAGCACTTTGCTTAATAAAACATTGACAGTAAAGATTTCCACGCAGATATTGTACAGGAAGTACTGAAAATTTTATTTTGTTATTATTGAAATAAACATGCAATATGATGAAGCTGAAAACAAAAAGTTGCGTGTTCTATATTGTTACGTAATCAAATTTGTTACTGGATTAGGTGGAGAATGTACAGATGGCGCCCAGCAAGTAAGTAAAGAGCGAAGTGATAGGGTCCCGATATACGTGTCCCGGTTACTGACGACTGCTTTCACATTTTTGATATTCAGATCGAGCAACCACTGGGAACAAAACCCGAGTTAACTTCGCGATATTGAAAGCTTATGGATTTTCAATGTAGTCGGCGAATGTGGCGGTAATGAACGCCAAAATGTAGACGTGCTATAATGATTTTGATGTAACCAAAAGACGCCAAAAAAGGCGATGCATTCGCGATATATCTGTTCGGTTCTCCTTTTTTAAGACTTTCTTTTCAAAAATACGATAACAAATATGAAATCAGAGTAACCTGCAGTAGAAAACTTATGGCTACGTCGGTAGTGACCTCACCCCTGAAAAAATCTAACCATTTTGGTGGAACGCCAATTTTAATTGAATGAAAAAATGATCGTCTATGCATTTTTTCGTTTTGGATGATGGGCTAATGGAAATTGGCAGTGGTCTCGGCTGCCACCCGTGCCAACTTTTGCGGAGCCAGCTATCGCTACGCTCCAGTTCGGAACGGACGAGATATATCGTTTCGATTGAATAATGGTCTCATGGCAATTGCCTTCCAATGTCCCTACAATCGAATTATGAAAAGATTTCGCTTAAAAAAAAACATTTTGATTCTACATACCTCCCTCCCTCCCTCCACCTCGTCTGGCGTTGAACAAAACAAGATATATTTCCCAAATGGAACAGCACTATTTTAAGATAACGGAAACATAAACATGCGGTATTTGAATGAACGAAATTTCACATTTGAATGATTTCATTCATCTTTCAAATGGGAAGTCGATCGCATGTGCCTCAAATGGACGTATTGGCATGCAAAGCCTTGTGCAGTTTCTATTGAATTGTAAATTTGAGTTCTGAGACTCGAGCACTGCTTCACGATAAAAATAGGTATTATAAAAATTCGTTTTAGGAGCTATATTGCCCTTGAGTTCACGGTAGATATTGTAATAAATTAACATTTTACATAAAATATTTCATATCTAACAATTTATGACTTTACAGATACAAAGTAACTTAGCTTACCGAGATTTATAAATAAGGAAATCGTTTTTTGCAAATAAAGTTGAACTGGACTTGTTAAAAAAGCTTATTTGTGTAACGATTATGATTTTGGAATATATTTGTATGAAATTTTGTAACATTTACATTGTATTAATTTGTGCGGCCGACATCATATATTTATCGAGGCGTGATTGGATGAGAGCCCTCGCGAGCACTCCACTGCCGCGGCACGTGATTTAATGAGTGCGAATATTTCATGTATCGTTAGGGCCAGCGTCGAAATCAATCACGATATTAACGATGTGTGAAATAAATTGAACGAGCAAATAACTTGGCTTTTCCCTTCATATCTCTGATTAAAACCGTAAACTGTATAAAAACCGGCCAAGAGCATGTCGGGCCATGCTCAGTATTATAGGGTTCCTAAAGTAGGTCTACAAACGAATCAAATCGAATATTAATCATTGCTATTTTAGTTTTTGCAAACAGCGCCACCTAGTGCTAAATTTATGAAGCTAAATTTAAGAAGTGTGTTTCTTTTTCTGACTTTTTTAAATAGAAAGTAACTAAAGGAGCATTATTTGCTATGATCATTTTTCTCTAAGGTCAATGACCTATGAACTAGGACGTCTTAAGTATTTTTCAGTTTTCTCACTATAACTCAAAAATTTATAATCACATTATACTCGAAATAATTTTAAAAGAGAGTTTTTATAAAGGTCTATCAATGTTGAAGACTATAAGTTTCTACATTGCATAGTTTAGAAATGGCAGGGGGGGGGACACATTGCAAGCCACTTTGGCGAACTGTATTTCGCAGAGGGTATACCTGATAAAAAAGTTGTGTATGAAACATTACCTTCATTTTAGTAGACCTATTCAACGATACCCCACACGAGGGGGTGCCGCTAAAAAAATATTTTCATCGCCATTTCACATGTATGGGCGCCACCCCTAAAATACGTAATCAAAATTTTTTTTTTCTTTTATAATTGAGATCTATATCTATTCCATTTTTTGTCAAAATTTCATTTACTTATGTTTATAACTGTAGAAGTTATTAAGCGGTAAAGGATTAGGACAGACGGACAGACGGACAGACGGACAGACGGACAGACGGACGGACATGACGAAACTATAAGAGTTCCTTGTAGGACTTCGGAACCCTAAAAATGTGTCTGTCCAAGCATTTAGTTCGGTTCTCCAGTCATTTCCTATTGTTTTAATTGAAAGAACAACCTAAAAGCTAGGATTAGTTTAAGGAATGCAACCGACTGATTACTAATTAATTATAATGTTAATATTTAATAATATAACTTCTTAGGTTTTCGCCATCACTACACATTATAATAAAACAAAATTTAAAGTTTTAGTTTTAGTTTAAAGTTTAAGTTTAGTTTAAGTTTTAATATTTGAAAAAATCTCACTTTTCTGTGACATTACTAAGCGAAAATAATTCAAAATATATGTATTTAGTAACAATAAAACGGATAAATGATAAATTTGACATTTGATATGACTTCTTTCATAGATTTATTTAAACGTCATGAAATATTTCGGATTAATAAATGTAAGACATTGTTATAGCGATTTTACGAAAGGCGTTTTAACCATGTTTTGACCATAGGAACTCACTGTCAAGTATAAAGCTTCTCTTTTTAACTGGCTTCAAAACCGGAGGAGATATGTAAATCCCATTTTTTATAAAAACGACTTTGTTATTTTTTGGCCGTTTTGTGTTGAAAAAGCTCTCTCAAAGATCTCTGAAAATTAAATGGAAATTAATCATCTCAATTTTATGTAGTAAACCCACATTACAATAGATATTACTGAAGGACACTGTACAAACCTATTATCTTTTTATCTCCTGTTGCTGCATTCTACTTTCACCCGATGAATTTATGTGACCACTTGTCATCAGGTAGTAGGTGGCCCCTTTCACCAGTCTTCAACATAGTAAAACGCATTTTTTTCCTTCCACATTACCTCAATTTATTGGGAAAATCTTTTGGCTTTCTGATCAGAAATGTCTATTGGTTAATGCTTTCTAAGAAAAGGTTTTTTTGTGGCTGGCTGTTTCTCTAGAGAATTGAATGTACTCAGGTAAGAGTGATTGATGCCTTTATCTTGACATTTGCAAAGTGAGCGAGACATTTCAAATCACGGCCATTTTACGGCACGCACCTTACCTACTGAAAATAATCCTGCATTTTTCAGGGCAACAAAAAATGCCTGTCCTAAGATGACTAGAATAAAGTGATATTCTAAATTACGTAGGTATACAATATAATTTTTATTTTGTTTTTTTCTGAATTTATATTTTTTTCTCTTCATAAACAGTATGTAACAAAAACCCTGTTGTTCCTGTGAGGTACGTTATCAGAATCGATATCCGGTAAGGACACAACTCATTTTGAGAAACTCTTCAATAAATATAATCAAATTATATCATTATTAATTGTAAATTGAAAGTGATTATCACTCAAAACTCACTCATAACATAAACATAACATAATCAGCCCATTACTGTCCCACTGCTGGGCACGGGCCTCTTCTCAGTATGAGAAGGTTAAGGCCTTAGTCCACTACGCTGGCCTAGTGCGGGTTGGTGGACTACACACACCATCGAGAACTGTATGGAGCACGCTCAGGTGTGCAGGTTTCCTCACGATGTTTTTCTTCACCGTTAAAGCAAGTGATAATCAAATTCTGATCCGCACATGAATCCGAAAAGTCAGAGGTGCGGGCTGGGATCGGACTCGCACCCTCCTGCATGGAAGGCAAGCGTTCAACCACTAGGTTATCACTGCTATATCAAAACTCACTCACTCAGTGATCATATCAATAAAAATAATCAAACTAAACATTAAATAATTATTAATTGCAAATTGAACGTGATATAATAATAATGATTTCATATCTAATTTGATTATTTTTATTAAAGATTTTTTCTGAATGAGTTTTGTCCTTACGTATGAATATCAATTCTGATAACGTAGCTTACAGGAACAACAGGTTTTTGTTATATAGACTGTATAATATTGCGCTTAATTTTCCAGTCCTTCTCATTTTCCCATTTTTTTTAAGCTCTACGCCTTCAATAAAAGAATCAAATGCCAAGATCAAATGATCAATAATCAAAATCGAATTTGTATATAAACGACAGCTGACTAGCGTGTAAGTTAGAACTTTTGAACAAATCCTCGCTTTTGATAAAGATGTAATGGAGTAGGAGTAGCACAGGAGTCATGTCTCGTACATTCTTCTCCGAAATTACCGCCAGTTGTCAAACGCATTCGCAAGCCCTATTTTAAGACGTGTGTTCGCGATACCTATTATTTTATCACGTACCAATCTCATATTTTTTGTGCACACATTTCTTGTATGTGGATTTTATTACTTCATCACTTTGTCATGGATTATTCTTTTACGGCCAAAGTATTTTTGAGGCGTGGATCTCGGTCATAAAACTGAAGGATTACAGATTACAGATGATAGCCAACTTATAACACTATTAATCACATGTCGCCTCTGACCGTCTTATACAATTAATTTACACTGTCAGGCACATTTTATGCTGAGATTTGATTATTTTTTGTGACTGCATGTCCAAAACTGTAATCTATAAATTGACCCTTAAATGTAATTTAATTTAAAATGAAAAAAAAATCAACACTAGGATTACCAATGTACATATGGGCGCGCTAGTGTTGCCATAAATTTGTTTACACTTTTTTGACAGCACTTATTAATCTTTATTACTAGTCAGTATTGAATGTTTCTTCCTGGCGTTGGTTGAACATTGCGCCATCTATTGTAATTTTAGAGTAACATAGCTTTCCATAGCTATTAACATTAAAATATTAATTTATATCCGGACTCAGACCAATTATTGTTTAATTATAGCAATTCGATATTTATTGTTCCCTGTAAGTTTCATAAATTGTTATAGTTCTACCTACTGTTATATTTCTAACTATATCGCATAAAGTTACTGTACTGAATATAATTAATTTCTATGCTATATTGATGCTTACAACGCCATCTACTGTAATTTTGAGTTACTGCCCCCGGCGCGGCAGTTTATACAATTAATTTCTTTTATATTATGAAATCGTTTGAAATAAATATCCTTTATTTCCAGAATTTGCTATGTAATTTATTAATCATGGAATTACGTAAATCATACTGATTTCTGTTGTATTTGTTTTACTACTGTTGTTACTTTGCAAAGATCATCAAAGAAGATAGGTAGGTACCTTTTTGTTCAGAAAAGTTTAACAACAACATAACATCACGCCTGTACTTCCCCGAAGGGGTAGGCAGAGGTGTATAGTACACCCACATTTCGCCAGTTATGTTATAGTCCCATGTAATAGGGGGCGAGCCTATTGCCATTAACCAGGCACAAATCCATACTCCGGGCTGCTACTGAGAATTTCCTAATGAAAAAACCCAATAACACTTTACCCGACCCGGGAATCGAACCCAGGACCCCACGCTTAGCAGTCGCGCTTGCGACCACTAGACCAACGAGGCAGTCAAGTCGAGGTAGAAAAGTTTAAGATTTTATTAAATCCATTTTGTAAATAATGTTAATATTATGATAATTAGATTTCGAATATTCTAATTAGATTAATGAAATAATTAATTTAAATGCTGTTAATTTAATTTTGTAGTTCTGACACTAATTAGTTCCGCTTTATTTTGTTTCATTAATATTTTAATATCTGGCATGATTTATTGGTTTATACATGCTGAAATAAAATGATTTGATTTGATTTGAAATTTGAATCGCTTATTTCCCGAAAAGGGGTCATTGTACTCATCATTATGAACAACTTTTACTATGGGATCAACCCTGATATCGCGAAAAAAAAATCATGTGGTCCCTACATTTTATCGATTTATGTGAACACAAATGTAGGGACCAACTGATTTTTTTTGACCCCTTTTCGGGAAATAAGCGATTAAAATTTCAGCGTGCATAATATTTACAGATTATCCAAATTAATATTCGTTTTAACACGACGATTGGTTAATTATTTTAGTATTCATTTATAAATTAAAATGTTGTATTGTAATAATATCAAGATGGAGACACTGTGCTCTGCGCGGGCACTCAGGCCTGTTGTAAAACTTTTTCTTCTGGTTAGTTCATGTAATAATCGGGAAAATACATAATTTGGAGTAATGAGAAATTTATTTCGTGATGAATCCTGATGAAAAAGAAAAAGAAAAGAAAGAAAAAATATTTATTTGCTTCAAAAGTGACGCACAAAATTACCAAAAAATTCAAGAACACAGAACAAATACAGGTACAGAGCCAAGAAGTGTGGTAAGTGTGGTGTGTGTGATGAAACCTTGGACTACGCGCCGACACGTATATTGTGTATGATTTACAGACACAAATCTTCACATGTATTAAACAGCCAGATCCAGAAAAATAATTGGTAATCATAAAAAAAAACATGCTCCATGCGAAAATCGAGGCCACGACTCAGCCGCGAATCAGCAGTAAAACCTTAATACAAATTTGTAAAAAAAAATTAAAAAAATAACAATATGCTAGAATATGTTAGTAAGTAATTTTGCTCCCACTTGCTCGGAAATTGGTTCATCATTTAAAAAAAGAATACAACAATCGGCTCGTTTCCTTAAAATGAGAGGAATAGTAGATTGTTACACAAGGGTCGAAAGGAATCAATTCCCATACGAGGTATTTTTTTTTAAATTCACACTGGCTGTTTAAACACTCACAAGACCGCAGCATTTTATTTTATCGATATTTTTTTTAATTATGTTATTAATTTCGTAGCCGACTATCTATAGTTCTGTTTTTAATAGTAGATTGTTATACAAGGGTCAAAAATCGTTATACAAGAATCAATATCCATACGAGGTATTTAGACGCCCGAGCGCAGCGAGGGCGGCTATAGTCTGAGTAAAACACTCTACTTTTCATTTCGAATATAAGGATAACGCCGTAGAGGTTGCAAAATGTTGGGCTTGCCAAGTCTGACAAAAGATCAGTCGTACCACTGACACGAAGAAGGAAAGTAATAAATAGTAGTTTTTCTAAAATACGTATTTTCTTGTATGTTAGCTACTTCATAAAATCATTGTATGTATTTAAGTATCGTTACTTTGCAATTTCTGGCAAAAGATTTTCGATTACTGTTTTTGCTTCGTCTTTAACCGAATCTGGGGTCAACATTTCAGATTTCAGAATCGCTTGAACTAATTTTTAATCAAATATTAGTCTATAAAACTGAGATTTTGAATTTCGGTACAGACAAAGTTAGTATCCCGGCAAATTGTATAGTCTTTCTTAAATTTTAATTATGGAACACCCCGCGTCACCACTGGCGCCGGGCCGTCCCGCTTATAGGTTTTTTTTTTAATTCACACTGGCTGTTTATAAACTTACAAGACCGCGGCATTTTTTTCGATATTTTTCTTAATTAAGAAAATAAATTCGTAGCCGACTATATATAGTTCTATTTTTAAAATTCATTCCCGCCCTAGGGAGGAAAGCAATTACTATGAGTCTTTTCCGCCCTAGGGAGGGAATCAGCGTTTTCCACCCGCTACTCAGATCAAACAAACACTACTTTCCGAGTATGAGAAATGAAAAGTACCATATATGTCTCGGCCGAAATAGCAATTAACGGCCTCGTTTAGTTTTAAATTCACTTCGGAGGAACTCGGCTTCACCTCGTACTCGTTACTCGGCCGTCAATTGCTTCATTTCAGGCCTCGACAGTAATGTACTATTACATTTGTTTGAAAGGGCGACGCCCAGTTGGTCACCGTAGATATCGCTGGAGCGATGCAGTGGAAAGCGTTCTTCTGGAGATTCGAGCCCGTAATTGGCGAAATACTGCCAAAGATCGCGACAAGTGGCGTTCTCTCAAACGACACGATTACGATAACGATTTTTACATGCAAATGTGTAGTTTGTTCGATATCCTACGTCACAACAGGGATCCAGCAGTATACCAGTGTCAGGTTTAATAACCTGGCAATATGCTGAGCTGGACACCCATTTGTCACAATTTTGAGACACACATGGCGCATGACTGTCAATGACTTTTTCCTCGATTTGTTGTTCACTAAATCTATTTCATGATCATGTTTATCCTTTCTTTTGTATGTGTCTCAGTTGTGTCAAATAAATATTTTTATTTCTTTTCTTTCTTTTTCTTTCTCGTTTCGGAGGCCAAGACACATTTTGGATCGCTGCGCCAACGGAGTAGTAAAACATAAGCAGTCCATTACTGTCCCACTGCTAGGCATAGGCCTCTTCTAGAATAGAATAGAATGAGAAATTTAAGGCCTTGATCCATCCCGCTGATGGCGTAGTGCGAGTTAATACCCTACACCCCACACCATCGAGAACTGTATGGAGCACTCTCAGGTGTGCAGGTTTGCTCACAATTTTTTCTTTCACTGTAAATTCAAAGATTTAGAGGTGCGCGCCGGGCTCGATCTCAGACCCTCCTGTATAGAACGCAAGCATTCAACCACTAGGCTATCACTGCTTTTTTTCCAAAAGATAGATATGTCAAGAATACTACAAGAATATACTTCAAGAATTTGTTCAATAAAATTATGAAAACATTTCTAGAACGAAGCAACCAGCTGTTAGCACTGTAACAAATTCAAACTGAACGTTAACAATTCGCACGTGCAGTACAATAAGTTAACTTATTGTTTTGTTATCTTCAAAGCTTTCATGTGAATATTTTTCGTTGGGAAACAAAAGGCTCTATTCAAAAGTCTATCGTGTTTTCGCCCACAACAGATTCGTGGATCTGTCAGCAGCGCGTAGCCGCAGACTACAACGGATTGGCCAGCGCCCGAGCCGCTCCCATTTCATACACGTCGCTTTTTATTCAAATATCGTTTTACTACACATTTTTTTAAACTTTTTGCCTAAAAGAACAAACAAAAACTATAAATAATAGTTCTAGTCCGGTGACGCTGTAAAGGCCACGAGTGGACAACGGCAATCCTCTGTTCAAAAAATAAAAGTTTCGTGTATTTTAACACCGAAACAATAGAATGCACAAATCGAACATCTTCTCACATGACAAACCAGTCTATCCAGGCTTTTATTTAATAGATCGAAGTATTGTTGTTCTGTCGGCTTTTATCAAATATTCTATTCTAATACATTCCATAAATGACTTTTGCAAAAAGACATTTTCCTATAAGAACCATTTTGTATAAAGAAAAACGATCCAATAAAAAGCATATTACCTCGTCGCATTGTATAAGAAAATTTGAAAAGTAGGGGTGTCTACACAAACGGATGGTATTACAATTCGGTGCCATTTGCTCTCGCGTCGCCTCTTGTGTTCAGATACGTGCTTGTGTGTGGAAACTTTTTAGGAGACTATAAAGAAAATTCTTTCCCTTGAATTTACGATTTCCCTATCGCGCTTAAGCGGCGAATCATGGCGCATGGATGAAATATTATCGCTCGCTGGCTCTCGCACGTGTATTCAGCCGCTTGTCGCTTGATATATAAAGTGTTGCTGGATTTTCACGTACATTTACACATTTCCAAATGAATTGGTTTTAGATTTTTATGTTAAGTGTTTAAGCTTGATTATGCGTGTGATTAGTGTTCAAACGTCTTGCTTAAGTTTGTATGGTATAGGTTAAATGATATTACAATACACCTCGTACGCTTGGAGCCAGCATAAAATACAAGGTAGGTATTAAGGGCAAAAAAATTACAAACATTATTCAATTTTATTCTTCTTCTTCTGCCTAAACATTTCCCAAATATGTTGGGGTCGGCTTTCAATCTAATCAGTTGTGGCTGAATATCAGTACTTTATACGGAGCGACTGCTATCAGACTGATATTCATGTGGCATCAGGAAACGACAGCTTAGGGCACGCGTCCACCTATCGGTACGCACCAATCGGACAGATCGCATTGCATTCAAAAATGCGGATTACGTCATCGGCATCCGAATGTTAATATTGAAAATCCGATTGCTCATAGAATTTTGTCGGCAATCCTCACGCTGCGGATAGGTGGACGCACTACGGTATACGGATTGGTTTAATGCGATCCGTACGAAGCGTACCATACCGATAAGTCGACGCGTGCCTTTAACGTGCTCTCCGAGGCATTGTTCAATTGTTCATAGTAAATTGGAAAGTTTTATAGCACCTCTATGGTTTTTTCATCAAAAATAACAAAATCCGATATCACCCTTTAAATAATTACAGCATCGTTACTTAGCCGTCAAATTATTCATCAATATCCGACGCCTCATTTTCAACAAAAGGCGAGGGAGAGAACACGAAAATTCATCAAAACTTTATTGAAGCTGAAACAATACATCAAGGCGCTAAAACATCGTAATAGCCCAAAGATTGATTGTTCTGGGTTGCAGGCATTATCGGATGGAGGCATTATACCGCGACCGCGGCCGCTGCGGCCCGTCACTCGCGCCACCTCCGCCTAGCACGCCTATTTACCTAAGCAAACAATAGCCTCCATTCCACCGCCCACCGTCATACCAATACTAATCTAATTACTGAATCTGCTAAAGTATACAGCCTGTGGGGATTATGTAGCATCAGTGTTTTGTTCGTGTTGCTCATTAATTGTAGCAAACTTACCGAACTTTATGATGAGAAACTATCAGATATCTTTTAGCTTAGCTGAGTTCTAAACTAACATAACAATAGGATCAGAAATCTTAGAATAATTAATGTATCCCAATTAGGCCCAGATATATGGTTTCTATGTGTAAGACTGCAGGCTGTGTAAACAAAGGAACGTGGACACCTCTTAGGATATAGCAGCATCGTTTAGAAAATAAAGTTCGCAACGAGAGAGTAAATATTGACAGCCTACGATCCACTGCAAATTAGTGAACAACATGAAAGTACCCCACTTGAAGTATATTAGCGTATATAGAAACATTTCATAATAGGTATGTGCATATCATTAAAATTTTACACTTCATTAAAAGACGTATCAACTTTACTTTTTTAATGGTGGATACTTGTATCTAATGATAAATTCGATTTAAGTAAAAAGGACGACAAAAACTTCGTTGTTAAAAATGATTGAGTTTCTTTTCAACTTTCCTTTCTTTAAATATTGATTATCTAACTTGGAATGATTCACATTTTTTCAAACCTAAATGTACAAGTTTCAGTTCGTGATCACAAAATAAAAAGTTTTCAGACCACTCTCGTTGATTCTTTGCGCGATAAATCTCTATTCTTGTACGATTAATTCTGCACTTTATCATTGTGTTCGCATCTAACTAAAAAGGTTCTGTATTATGAACGTTTAAACTTTTATGTGTCATCAATATTTGATACCATCAAGGCAAATACCTACTTGCTTATTTAAATACACGGTTTTTTTTTTTACCAAACTGGAGTGACTACCAGAATTTGGTAAGACGTTACTAAAGTTAACTTGATTTAACAAAACTGTTTATCTTTAAAAAACAAACATTTTGGTTACGTATTACTTATGTAGTCACTTTTTACTCTCGCTTTCTCGCGTCCTTCCGTCCGTCCATTCGTCCGTCTGTTTGTCACAGGGCTGTATCTTTTGAACGGTAATAGGAAGCTGGTTGAAATTTTCTCAGGATATGTATTTGCTATGACCCCTATCACGACAAATACTAAAAATAAAAAAGTTTAAAATCTTAGGGGTCTCCATACAAGTAACCTCGAAAAACGTGCATTTTTTTCAACGGTTTTGTTCCTGCTCTATCTTCAATTCGGTAATACATACCAGCGTCAATATTGGTCTGATTATAGTGCATACTATGTTGTGTAGCAACAAATACCAAAAATAGGGCAAACATAGACATATGTCGTGGTACCTGCTTATGAAAGAGATGCAAAAAGTCATATTAAATAAATAAATAAATATTTCGCGCACGGTACGTAGATGTCTTTTGATGAACTCGCGTAAATTAAATCAGTTTATATGGGGTATCAGGTCGATGGGTGGTGCGAAACCCTAACTGCGTGACTCCGACTCGCACTTGCCTGGTTTTTTAGGTTACAGGTAGCAAAAGTTCGGCTACCCCCAGTTTCTGGAAGGCTGATCAACGCAAAAATTAACTAATCGACTGTCAAATCTCAGGTCAAGCGATGTGATTGGTTGGTAACATTTTAGCCGGCCAATCACAGAAGCTGGAATTAGATTTGACAACAGATCAAATTGATCTGCCTTCCAGAAACTGGGGGTAAATATAACAAACCTTTTCATTTCTTATTTTTCTGTAAAAAAGCGAAGTAACCCTGAACCTTGAGAAGTCTTTTACTTAAACAAAATGAATGAGTTTAAACGCTACACTTAAGATAGGAACAACGAATCAAAGCAATCAAGCGTTTTGTTTCCCCATCGAAGCGCTTCGGCCGCGGCGGGTTGTCGTCTCGAGCGGGCTCCGTCTGTAAGCGCGGCACGTCGCCGAACCCTATCGTAGGCTTCATACTGGCCGGCGACATCTGCACATTTTCGACGTTATCGACTAGAGGACACATTTTTATAGGAACAAATTTAATCTAAGCAGAAGGAGGGATCAGTCTCGGGAGTGCCGTGCTCGCACGTGTCCTCACGACGTGAGCACGGCCTAACGATTTTTCAGAACGTTATGTGTCCGATAAAAGACTTTATCTAGAAACTGCCTTTGGCGTCAGTCCCTTTTTTGTTTGCATATCATATTTATTTAGCGCACTACTCGTACCTGTTTGGTCCGTTCATGTAGGCGGGTTTATGTAAATAATGCTCAAATATTGGTCCTGTGATCATCGTGGCAATAAAAGCACTTATGACAAAATCTGCCCCTTAAATAAAGCTCATTAAAGCTACTTACACGTAGCGTGTTTACAAGCATATTATCTGATATTAAATAATGTACAGACATTTATGAAACTAAACGTAGTAGGTAATAAGGCCAAATTCAACGCTCGTATGGCATAACTCACAATTTACAAAGAGTGACATATTTACTTAAATATATGCGTAATTACAGCTGATTTTGCTTCTCATTGTTTACACTTAAGTCACAAAATGAGATTCTATCCCAATTATTTTATAAACAACATCATTAGGCTCTAACTAAAATTAACTTACCTAAATAGAGTAAACTCGTTCGCAGAGACATTTTAAAACAACGCAAAATGTGAAGAACAAGTCCACTGGCTCAATCTATTTAGCTAACAAGTTTAAACTACAATAAAAGGTTAAGTAATCTAACCGCGGCAAGAGGTCATTAAGTTTTTGTAACTCTTCCCATGGGACTCAACAGGATGTAGGGTCGTGCAAAGAAAATTTTCTTAGAAAAACAATAAATTTTGTGTGAGCTACGCTCGAGTGAGTTTCGGTGTCGGCTGAGCGAGAGCACGCTCGCCATAATATATTGGATTTGAAACGAACAAACTTTTACGTTCCCCCGCCGCGTGTAAAAAGATTTTCTCAAAATGTTTACAATGCAATAATTTTTATTCGACATCAAAGAACAACGGCGCTTAGTACGAAAAACCACGTGAACTACTAAGTGCGTTGAAAATAATCCTTTACGGTACATTAGAACCACGCAATTACTTACTGTTATCATTAAGTATTCATGGTTCCCACACAGGCTTATTTTAGGTACGTCTTTATTTACTCATAAGAATTTCAACAAAAATAAAGTTAAGAATAAAAATATTTAATGCAAAGGGACAGCTACACCTATCTATAAAATATTGTACTCATCAGAAAAGTAACTTAGAAGGAAAAATGATAAAAAATGTCTTACTTAAGCGAATACAAAAAAGCTAAAACCCCATTAATAATTCTTTCATTTTCGTGAACAGGAAAATCTCATTTACACCCAAATCCTTTTTCTCTGGGCTCATTCTTCATCAAAGTATCAATAAGAGTTGTGACGAATCGTTATCTTCCAAAACAGCTATTGATCGGTAGGAAACATTTTGTATCACGCCGTTTTACCGGCGGTTAAACCACAAAAAATATTTGTGAAAAGGTGTGAGCTCTCCTGGCTTAATCCCGACGATTTGCAAAGACGGAAAAAAAGGGTTTGTGAGCTTAGACGCCACAGATCCCCCATACACCCCGCCTTCTGCCCACGCTTATCACCCTTAGCTCTATTTATTTCCCCCGAATAAGTAGTAATACTGGAAATATCCATATCGACAGGTTAATAACGCAGTATGTCAGTAGTGATTGGTTGGTAACTAAAATACGGTTCAATAACGCTGGGCTTTAGTAGGTTTTTTTGCTGAAAGGTATAGTTGATTAAATCTACTGCATTGAAACTTAGAAATCTGCATGCAATGCAATGCAAAATTTTAAAACACTTTGGTCCTGAATTCGTAGAAAGACTGCAATTAAAAATAGCCTATGGTTCCCGACAAAGAATTTATTCTCTCACTTCTAGTGGTTTTTATAAAGTAAAAAAGTATAAGTATAAAAATTGTCCAAATAAAGGTAATTAAAATCATATCCTATTCTACGTATATACCTATATAAAAACAAACAGCGATCAAAAACTTTGAGGCCAATTTTCAGCAGTGGAAGTTGATGGGACTGATCCTTTTAGTGTAACAAAAAAATACAAGTTCACAGGCGATTCCTCTTTAATAACTTTATTCCAAAACTGTACAGAATCCTCCTCCACGAAAGTTGTAAAATGTTTTTTTATTTTATTATAAAGTTAGGTAGCTAGCCATGTTCTCTGCGGTAGCACCCACAGTTTTAATTTATCTCGCCTGGCCCTGTAATCATAATTAAGTACGTACAAAGTTGAAACAAGTTTAACCTTTTAAAATGTACGCATACAGCTCATTTGAAGAAGACAGAACCATTGGAAGTTGTATAATAAATACTAACATTTGGAAATTTGGTATCTATCGAAGTATTCGTAGAAGTATACATCTGAAGTACCTACATTGGAACATTACTAACTTTTTATTTATAAAAAATTATGAACTTAGATAATAATTTCATGGTACCACATTTTACACTCTCACAGCAAAAGTTTGTTTCTTATAACGTACACTGACTCCTTGATTCGGCCTTTGGCACAGCCAGTCAAGTCAAGCACTTTTACATTACATTATACATACCTAGCAGCGCTGCCCATAAGGCAGCCCTGGCAGGGTCGCCGTGTTCGGAGTACGTTAGGTATCGAATTAAAGATGACTTATTGGGTCCAATACGTATAATATACTGAATCAATTACAAGTTGGGTTGCATTTACAAGGGGGAAGGCGCGTCACACACTACAACATAGTATAGTATTAATTAAAAATCGCTACGTTAAGAATCTAACCCCAAGATAATCCAATAAATCCAAAGATTTACCAAGAATTACTAGTAATATTCACTGAAAAAAATTTATAGATGAACTAGTTTAACTACTTCAATAACTGCCAAATTTTAATTTGTAGAAATCAAATTTTTGTTAAAATAGCAGAACTGATTTGCTGCATGGCTCAAACTAGTTAGCTACTAGTTACTACTATTTAGTAGCGTCAGTTAATTAGTCGCCTTTTTAAGGTTCCTTACACAAAGGGTGCCAAACGGGACCCTAATACTCTCGCTACGCTGTCCATCCATCCGTACGTCTATCTGTCACAGGGCTGTATCTTTTGAACGGTATTAGGTAGTCAGTTGAAATTTTCTCAGAATATGTGTTGCTATCACGAAAAATAATAAAAATAAAAAGGCTAAAAAAAACCAAAGGCGACCATACAAGAAACCTCGAAAAACATGCATTTTTTTCAACGTTTTTGTTCCTGCTCTATCTTCAAAACGGTAATACATACCAGCGTAAAATTTGGTTTGATTATAGTGCATACTATGTAGTTTAGCAACAAATAATAAAAATAGTGTAAACATAGACATATGTGGTGATACCTGCGTAAGAAAGAGATGCAAAAATTCATATTTCGCTCACGGTGCGTTGATGTCTTTTGATGAACTCTCGTAAATTAAATCAGTTTCTATGAGGTATCAGGTCAATGGGTTATACGAAACCCTTACTGCGTGAGTCCGATTCGCACTTGGCTGGTTTTTAACGGTAATAGCAGCTAAAATTTGTTCTACTCGTAACAAAACTTTTTTGTGTTATTAATCTGTGATTATACCTACATTTTTTTTAATACCGGAAGTAAATATCCTGAGGCCACTTTTTTTTGCATCTTTTTTGTGACTTTTATAACGCTAATTATGTAACATTTAAGTCTCAGTTTAATCAGTAATAAACTGAGACTTAAATAAATATATGCCGAATAATTACAAAATAACTTAAGCTAAATGTAACTTAAGCCTTTACCTCCGTCATACAGATTTTTAACATAAAATGCATTTAGTTGCTGTTTCAAAGACATGAATAATCTTGGAGAAAAGCTTACTACGTTATGTGATTCCCTGAAATTTATTTTCAGCTAGGTCTGGATGGAATTGAGGCAAAGCGCGAGCCGAGCGAGCTAAGCAATCGTGTTTCAGTAGCTGCTGGTGAACACGAAAAGAAAATAATGCTTTTTAGCGAGAACAATCGAATGTTATGATTCCGTTACAAGCTTTTACAGTAAAATAGTGACTCTAGCAACATTCTTATTTTATATTTTTCTTCAATACTACATCAATCACCAAGAATGGGATCTTGGAGAGGATGACCGAACTCTCGGATAACTTATTAAGACTTCCAAACAAGTTAGATAGTACATATTATAGCACTAACTAGTATATATAGCAGCTTATAATTTTACCTTTACGTTTACTTTATTTTATATTAGATATAGATATTTTTGTTCTAAGATTACCTATAAACTCGACAAGCTAATCGAGAGTTTTATTCGCATAAAAGTATTTAATTCCATACATTCATAATTTTATTCAACTTTACATAAACTTTATTTAATTGTGCGTCTCATGGATCGTCTATTAGATCGGAGACTGTATTGACATATTAACATACTACAATTAATTATTCATGCTCATTGGATTCATGGGCGGGCTGAAACATTCTGATAATATCAACGTGAATGTTAATAATCTCGACTGAGTCTGTTAATTTAAAGATGTTTCATGCTTGGTTATCTACATTTTATACAAGTCTATTAATTTGTACATACTTAGTGATACTTGTCAGGGTAGTCTATCCATACTTGGAAACCCTTCAACGAAGCATTTTGTATGTAATCCTTCTTGCGAGATCGCACTCATTAATTATTAAGACGCATGTAACCTCATCGACGTTAGGTACGTAAATTATCATGTAATCGCATAAATTACGCATATGCTCACACGAATTTTCATACTAATTTGAATTAATTCTTCTCCTTGATTTTCATAATATTCAACAAAAAATCAAATTAATAGGCTTAATTTGTGCATAAGTAATTCGGAGTGCTATCACTTCTGCGACACATTTGGTGTACGAAAATTTAAAATTAATAAAACGGAATCATTTTTATAGCTTAACATCAATCTCTGAAATATCAAAGTGAACTTAAAAACTCATCATAATTAACATTCATTTAAATTTGAAATTATTCATGGCAGAAAGCGAAGTTGCCGTGATGGTATTTAACGCCGCACCTGCCCGAGGCGTCTTAGCGTGGTCGAAATTAATGTGACGCAAAGTCGGCAAAAGTCAATTACACTTTATTAAAACCGTCTCCATTTATATCAATTTGACGCAAACTGTTACAAATACTGGTAATGTTCCGTCCTTTCATCCGAGAGCGAGGCGGGGCTACGCAAGCGCCGGGAGCGTAGAACACTCGTAGACAAAGCGGCGCGGGTAGCGTAGCGCGGCCAGTACGCAGCCAGAGCGCCGCGAGATCGCAGCGCGCCGCCGACGACCGCTCGCCGCTCGCCGCTCGCCGGCACCCGCTCGTTCCGACCCCACTCGATTCACCTGCCGATGAATATTTAATGGAGCCGATTCCGATGGCAAATGAATGAGGGAACCTCGTTACCCGCTCACACTCATCACAACACTTTTGTTGACGTATTTGTAATTCTTCGAAAAGTTGTTTCGATAAAAATGTCGTTGGGGTAAGCTAATCAACATCATGACCGGACGAAGATTGGCCTCGTGTTCAGCAGTGACAGCTGTGCTGCTACTGCTCATAATTAGCGGTTCAGTTACATCGTCGGATGGTGAGTAGGAATTTGCTCGTTAAGTAATTAACAACGTAACTAATAACTTAGTTTCACAAAATTTTAGTTGCTTGTTGTTTAAGTTAAAATAATTATAAGGGAAAACAGTGCGAGCCTAACTGAAAAACTTTGTGCTGTAATAAAATAATTAGATAAATGTAGTTATGTTGTTAGAAGCTAATTTAATAATTGAAAATGTATGCGTAGTAGTTGTTAATACACAGTTCTTTTAAGTAGATGTGGTTGTTGGTTGTAGTTCACGTTATTTAAGTTTTAACTGTCTCACGGATCTTCGCATCGCAATAAAACAGGTGGCTTAGCATTTTATTAACACCGTATATTATATCCTCTTACTGTAAATACACATGTTTAAGAAATAATTCAGATTTTTTACTATGTCGATATGCACTATGTTTATGATTTTGATTGAATCTTGATGAAGCCAAAAACGTTTTCTAAACACCTGAATTTTTCGTTTTTATATAGTTAACTATAGTGGATGGTTCCTTCTTACATAGAAATGTAGAACACTATAGATAAACTGTTATACGGAGTATCTCAGAGATAATACTAGTATCCCTACTAATGTAGAAAAGCTTATTTAAGTATGTAAACATTTTTATAAGAAATATGTACAGATATGTTACTAAAGGCACGTGTGTACAACCTATAAAAGTTGCACCTTACAATTACCTCATACTAGTAATATTGACAGCGTGGTGGACTTAAACTTCTCACTTTGAGAAGAGACCCGTGCCCAACAGTGGGACAGTAATGAGCTGATTATGTTATATTATGAATTAACTTTGAATGCGTCTATTATTCTATTTTAAAGAAAAAAGAAGGTTCATTAAAAGAGCCTCCACGAGTGACGACATTTAATTGATCGTACGGCGCACCCTGGGCAGTCAGCCCCGCTACCAACCTGCTGACTGGCTAATCTTTTCCACACAGCATTAGCTATTAACATAACATAACATAACATCACGCCTGTATTTCCCCGAAGGGGTAGGAAGAGGTGTAATAGTACACCCACATTTCGCCAGTTATGTTATAGTCCCATGTAATAGCTATTATCTATTAATTATCTATTATCATTATGTAGCTCATATTGACACGATAGAAGAAGAAGATTCTTTTTAGCACTGTCCTGGCTGCTTCAAACTTCAAAGAAGTAGTGCGCTCATTAGCAAGCAAATTGATGCTTTATGCGTATCTGATTTCAGAAGGACCTTTAAGAAACCTGGTTGTCTTAATATAGCCCTATAAGTTAAGTTACAGGTTTCAGCTGTTGATATGACCGTAGACGCTTCTTAAAATACCATAGGCGGAGATTAACTACTGTGTAAATATTACATAGCATGAAATCTGTTAGTCTTCCTTTATCAGTTAGTCTTTCTTGGAAACTATTTACACTATCTCGAAATATGGTTTGCCTTGCATTTATATTATACAGAATCAAACTGTTTTATCTAAAGACTGGTTTATACAATTTGAATTAGGAAAACAAAATTCTATTACTTTGTTTTTATTTTTATGGTGTGCAAACAATAAAGTATACTCTATCTATCTATCTATCTATTTTAAATATATAGTTTTTTTTTTTTTTTTCTAGTGGACTCTCGCAGAATTGATACCCAAAATAGATACCCTAACTGCTTAACCGGGTGGAATATATCGATATACTTTGATTAAGCAATTATAGTTATTCGCCATTATGAATAACGTCTTGCTTCTTTTAAATATTGACGGTCATAATAGAATTTTTCTTTTTTAAATTCTAATTTCATTAACTAGTTCTGTATACATAAAGAATAAGGCAACAGCCAACTGCCAAATGAAATTTCACAATTGTATAGGTACAAATATTTTCCAAGAAAGACTAACAGAGTATCTTCACAAATAGAAAATGATACACACCCACGCATCTGTGTTGAATACAAGTAAGCTACTTCTGTTGCTACCGTCCTTGATGAGAACATTGTTTATAGACTATCGTGACTACAAAACGTCATAACTTCAATGGACGCTTTACAAACTTTGCCACCTTGTTGCTAGAATGCGTAAATAGGTATAGTGTTCTTCTTCTTTTAGAATTGTCTTCTGAAAATAAAACTACCTTATGTTTTGATGTTTAATGCACTGACAATGATAAAACACGCTTATCTTTCATTTTGACATTACAGCAATATTCATTGCGTGGTCCATAGTTGCCAATAAAATGGATTCTCAAAAAATACGGAATAACGAATATTAAAATCAACATGATTGCGATCACGAGTGAGTAACACAATTCGGCAGCAATTTGTTCATCATTCATCATTTCAGCCGAAAGACGTCCACTGCTGGACATAGGCCTCCCCCAAGCATCGCCACAACGACCGGTCCTGTGCCTTCCGCATCACGCGGATTCCCGCGACCTTCACCAGGTCGTCGGTCCACCTTGTGGGGGGCCTACCCACGCTGCGCCTTCCAATACGCGGTCGCCACTCCAGAACTTTACTGCCCCATCGGCCATCCGTTCTGCGAGCAATGTGCCCCGCCCACTGCCACTTAAGTTTGGCAATTTGTTCGCTTTCGATCAATTTCATTATAATCTGTCAATTATGTTTGCCAATAAAATTAAACATAACACAACATACAAAAAAATTCTCTCTTAATAAAAATATAAGTACCAAATTGATGAAGTGTATCTAGGGTTGCCAGATGGTCGGGATTCGTCTGGATTCTCCGGACATTTCCTATGATGTCCAGACTCCTGATAAAATACAAAATCTCCCGACAAATGTTTATCATAGAGTACTATAATAAAATGATATAATTTGTGTTGTCGATTCCTGTAAGCAATGCTTATGCTTACTGTAAAAGCCCAAAATTCTGAAAACTGCAATGAACTAACCTTAGAATGTTGGTATTGCCCAGTTCCTGGATTGCGGGGTTTTCATGGTAGTTGCTCATGTTAAATACTGATCCAGCCGCATCTGATTAGACTGGAAGCCAGTGGCGGATTTACACATTTGCCGCCAGTAGGCTATTCAAATTTTACCGCCCCTACCGACCTTTACAAGTGTCAGTTCCTAGATTATATTTACAATCCAACGATCTAGTTAAGATTGCACACAGGCGCAGCCCTAGCAAGTTTTTCAGGCAGTGCGAGATCTCATTGTAGCGTTCCGAAACCAGGGTGGGGGGCGGGGTAATTTTTTGTGTTATTTGTGTAAATTCCTTCGGAGGCTTGGGGCTAGACTTACTCTGAAATCGATGAGTATAGAGAGGTTTTGCAAAACGCCAAGAAAACATCACAGATTAAGAATTTTATTATCTAAATCAAAACTCAAATTTTAGAAAAGTTTTTGATAAGATCTTTTTTTTTCACAAACCAAAAATGTACTAGAAGATATTATGTATACGTGTACAATATTTAAAAATATGTAATTACTATTTATCTAAAATTAACGTTATTATTTTGGCAAAGTGATGTAGATATTTTTGTAGCTGAGTGTGCAATGTGCAAGAACAACGAGGATCCAAAGATGTATTAACAGAGCGAGCGAAGCGAGCGCGATTTTTTTTTAATAATATTTTTGTTTTATTGTACTGTACTGTATAATGTAGTATACCTACTGTATAAGTAATATAAATGTAACAGAATAGTTGCTTTAAATATACGCCAAAAACGCACAGGGTGGCACAGGACAGGAAAAAGGACTTAATGCAATAAGAACGCAAAACGATCGTAGTCGGTCAGTAACGCAGTAACGAATCTTACTGACAATTTTGGCGCCCCCATGACGGCGCCCGGTGCAGTGGCACCATTCGCACCGCCCTAGGCAACCACTGATTGCACGAGAAATAGTTTTTGGGTAAATTTCTGAGTTAATAAAAAAATAAATCATGTACTACTACTAAGGTGGGTAAGGTATGCCTTAACACTATTTACACAATATTGTATATTCGGTAAACGTAATTTTAAAAAAAATCTTGCGCTTACTTAGGTACAGTTTAAAAACAATATATTCAATCATCTGGTAACCGTCGACGATGAAATTCAATTAAGTTATGAAAGTTTTACAATTTATTTTTAATAAATATGAATCTTTTTAATTTATGTAAGATTTAAAAAAATATTGTCCCCAAATTTGCCGCCCCTAAAATCTGCCACCCTAGGCTCCAGCCTACTCGGCCTGGTGGTAAATCCGCCACTGCTGGAAGCCAACCCCAATATAGTTGGCAAAGGGCTCGGAGAGAGAAGAAGAATGCTTACTGTGGAAAGTATTTAGCCGGCAGAATGATTTATAAAAATAATAAAATTTATTTACAGAGAGGAATCGTATAGTCTTTGATTTAATAAATTCTGAACTAATAATTTGACTGAACTTTGTATAAATTTAAGTATTTTCTTAATACTCCGAAAGAATTTAAATTGGTGGAAAACCATTACAAAATGTTTGATAAAAAAATTGTGTGCGATAAAAAAATCTTCTTTCGTAGTTCCCTTGTTACCAATTGCGATTATAACTCATATTATTATTATTTATTTTAGTGTTTACCACCACCACCACAAAAAATAATTTTATAAAAAAACAGATTAACTCTTAACCGATTAATTTAAAACTATTTTCCGTATAACGGAGAACGTAAGCACTAGTCAAAACAATTAAAACATCAACAAAAGCGAAGATTTATTATTTAAATGCCGTTATTAATACCTTAAATTCATGCAGAGGCAAACAATTGACATATTTTTCCACCATGCCTGTTCCACGTTGATATCTATAACCCCCATTATTCAGCGGATTAGCTTTTTACTGGATGAGTCGTAGAATATTCAAAAGGGAATTATTGGATTTTGTTGAATCGACGACCGTTCCACTAAAATCAGTCTAATCTTTCATTGTTCTTTGTCGGTTTATATTGGTATTTGTAAACCTCACTCAACAAATAAAGTGAATTAATCTATCAAATTTCTACATCAATTGCAGTAATACAATACTGAACGAACAATTCCTTGAATCAAAACAACGAGGGGAACGGAAAACAAACAAGATTATGTATCCGTAAATTTTACAGCAGCTCTTGGCAACATCGGTGTTTCAATTACTGACCTCTCTAACAGTTATCAAGCTTGCAATTATCGATGGAGCCTCAACGCGTGTTTGATTACTACCTCTATTAATATATAAATCACCTATCTATGTTCAGACGTAGAGTATCATACTGATCTAGATATTGAAACGGCTGCATCTAAGACGTGAGTTATGAATGTTGAAAATATTTAGAAGTTACATTTAAAAGACGATTCAATGAAGTAGATCTTTCAGTTATACCTTCACATATTTATGTGATGAGAAGGACATGGTACAAACGTTAGTTTCATCACTGTACAAAGTCACATGTGTGAGAAAGTGTAGGCTTTAAAGTGACGAATGGGGAATGTGTATAGCAAACAAGTTGTAACAGTCAATTGGGTGAAACAAATGATTGCGGTGCTGGTAGACGATGGGCCACCGATCTATCAGTAGTGTGAGCACCACAATTACCCATTTCCCTCAGCAAGGAATTCGCGGCTCTGAAATATTAGGTATCATACTGTGTCATTGGCGGAATAAAGCGGGTGGGAGCGCTCAGACGGGCGGAATAAGGCTCTTAACAAAGTGTTAGTTATTTAGGCGATCGTTTCGCTTCTTCAATCACCATCATTTAGTTAGTATTCATTCGTGACTTAGATACCATATAACTAGACATGTATTGTATTCGAATAAATGTTATTACGTAAAATATATTCATTCACAATGAGCCAAAATCCAGATTAACAACTATCTCTTTAAATAACCAAATATTAACGACTAGGCTATCATCGCCCCCATTTACTAACTATGAGAGTGTATTAGGAAAATACTTAAGCCTTTATTATTATATCTTACATATATCTTTTTTTTTTTTTATGGTATACGATGGCGAAACGAGCTAAAGGCCCACCTGATGTTAAGTGGTTACCTTTGCCCATAGCAACTGCAATACCACCTAGGCTGTTACCTAAATGGTACCGCAAGTCGGTTCGCCAAACTGAGACATGAAGGTGGAAATCTAACTTCATAACAATAGTCAAACTTATCGCCATGTTATTTCGTTGCCCATGTTCATTAAATTATAGAATAATTTTGTCCTAAATGTTTGCAAACCGTGTTGAACAATGCTCCTTCATTTCGCCTAAAATTATGCAGCCTTTAATAAAATCGTTGACTGTAATGAAAATGGGAACATTTTGTTGATGTACAAATAAAAGCATAACTTTTAATTTAAAACAAAAGTAAACCTATTTTAGTAAATAAATAGTAAATACGGAAAAATTTTCAAGATATACAATCAAGTGGAGTGGACTTGATATTTTGGTATCGGCAAATGGAAATTCAGTTTATTTTCCCTTCTGGTTGACCGCAATTCCAGAGTGAATTACTATCAGTCTCAAGTTGGATGAACTTTCAGCCCGAGCTCGCAACTTGCCCACCTTGTGTATGATTATTTGCGAGTTGCCGGCGCCATACTTCAATTTGTTACTCAACTCGGGAACGCCTTTGCTGAGAACTTGCTCCCAGCTAGAATGCCGGTTCATTGCGACGCCAATTGCCACATAAACAAGCCTCGCCCAACCCGAGCTATGCGGTCGCGATAGCAAAACTTCGTTGTTTACTGTTCTCACTACATATCATAAAACATCTATTTCGGAGCAAACTTAAACACTCATCTTTCCCGAGTTAACAGGCTCCACAAAACTTTGTTTTTCATAAAATAATAATTATTAGCTACGAAATGTACACATGTATAAGGAAAAGATGACGTCTTTGGGGAAGTATTGAAATATTATGGCAATGCGATTCATAACAAACTACTCTCGTTCTAAAATATTCACTCGTGTTGTTTTGTGAATATGCGAGATTAAATTTAATGAGTGTTGTATGTAAAACAAACATAAGACTATAAAAAACGTAATATCGGAACATAAAAAACAAAGCACTCTATTCGCGTGGAAATAAACTTACTACCGAGTGATATTAAAAAAATCCACTGCACTTATTTACGAATACAATTTCGATAAAACAAAATACTAGGAAACAATAATGTTTGTGGTTTATGATCCCAGACCAATCCAAAACGGGAATTAATTTAACGGACCCTTGAGTGTTATTGTTGGGCAATTAATACATTGATTAGCTTTTCCCGGCGGGTATTCTGTTTCTTTTAATTGAGTTAACTGTGTACGGTGCATAATTAATTCATCTTGCTCATTATATTAGGTCCTTACGACATATGACATTGGCGTTTTGTACGGGAGGAATATAAAGTTTTTTTTTTTTTGTAAAATTTATATAATTAGTCAAAGTATGAATCGTTGTTATCTATGCACTTTTGCCATCTCATAGGTAGTTCATTGATCCCTTTACTAAAAAAAAACCATGGGGGCGAGAATCAATAAACTATTTGAATGCGGTTTGGACTGCCGCAGCCGCCTCAGAGTTGAATTTTTTTCCTTGTAAGAATTTGTCCAAATTCCGGAAAAAATGGTAATCTGTTGGAGCAAGGTCCGGGGAGTACGGTGGATGTCGTAGACATTCCAATTGTAGCTCATCTAACTTAGTGGTTGTTTGTTGTGCAGTGTGTGGTCTTGCATTGTCGTGAAGCAGCAGTAGCCTAGAGCGATTGACCAATCTCGGTTGTTTAGCAGCTAGTTCTTCCTTCATGGTTTGCAGTTGCTGACAATAGATATCTGCTGTAATCGACATGGACAATCTCCACAAATGGTTTCAGCAGAATGGTCTAATGCTTAATATAAGTAAAACGCAGTTTATGCAGTTCAATATTTCAGGTCGTGCATGCAAACAGATCCAAGTAAATTTGGCCAAGGATATCATACTAGGCGTTGATCATGCTACCTTCCTCGGTTTCACTCTTGACAGAGCACTCACTTGGGAGAAACACATAGACTGCGTATGTAAAAAGATAGGTCGCGCATGTTTTGCGCTATGGCGTCTATCGGCTACGCTGCCGACTGAGATGGTCAGGAGTTGCTACTTCGCCTCAGTGCAGTCGGTGATACAATACGGTATCGAGCTGTGGGGACGAGCAGCAGACTGGATACGCGTGTTTCGGATGCAAAAGCGAGCGGTGAGGGCGATGATGCGAGTATCTCGGCTGACGTCAGCACAGCCGTATTTCCGCTCGTTAAGAATACTGACGGTTCCCAGTTTGGTTATTTTTCATTCAGCGATGTATGCTAGGAAAAACCTAAACGAATACACCAAGCTCGGCGACCGGCATAATTATAATACACGGCATGCGCACCAATTGAGTGCTGTGCCTCGGCGACTGGCGAAATCATCAAAGCTAGTACATGTGATGGCGCCAACGGTATACAATCGCTTACCAGACCACGTAAGGGACGCGCCATCAACGCAGTCGTTTAAAACCAGTCTGAAGCGCTGGCTGATTGAGCAAGGCTTTTATCACTGGGATGAATTTATAAGATATAAAGTCACTACTTAAATTGTCAGAATGCAGCTTATAACATTTTTTGTTGTAAATAATTACTAATTGTATAATAGAATAATGATTAATTGAGAATATAATATGTTAAAATAAGAATATTATTATAATAAATTTTAATAATGTAATAATGATAAATGTAAATGTAATTTATTTACTTAATGTGACTTATAATAATTACTATTATCAATAAATAACTATGAACTATGAACTATAATCGTTTGGCTAGATTTTAGAAAGCTGTAGTGAACGACTCCGGCGCTAGTCCACCAAATACTCACAAGTAACTTTGTCTGAGTCATTTTTTGTTTAGGGCAGGATTTGGCTGGGTTTCCAGGGTTCAGCCATTGCGACGAGTGCTTCCGATTATCATACAGTATCCACTTTTCATCACAAGTAATGATTTGATTTAAAATCCCTTCATTATTGTGTCGGTTGAGCAAAGTAACACAGCAGTCGACGCGTGTTTGCAAGTTCGATTCACTCAATTCATGAGGTACCCATCGTTCAAGTTGTTTTACTTTCCCGATTTGCTTCAAGTGGATTAAGAATAAAACAGGAAACTCCTCTGACACAGCCAACTATAGGCCGATCTCCCTTGCCAATGTTATAGCAAAGGTGCTAGATAGTCTGCTGGATCGGCAACTTGGTAAGCACCTCACTTTAAACGATGCCCAGTTTGGCTTCAAGCGTGGCTTATCAACTGAAAGTGCCATCCTGTGCCTCAAGCAGACTATCAAGTACTACACTACCAGAAAAACCCCAGTTTACGCGTGTTTCCTGGATCTCTCGAAGGCGTTTGACCTAGTGTCTTATGACGTCCTTTGGGAGAAATTAAAACATGAGACCACCTTACCACATGAAGTAAGAGCACTATTTAAATATTGGTATAGCCATCAGGAAAACCGCGTAAGGTGGGGGGAAGCGCCGTCCGAGGAGTACCGGTAGGAGTGCGGGGTGAGGCAGGGGGGACTGTCCTCCCCAAGTTATTCAACCTGTATACGAATAAGCTTATTGATGAGCTCAGTAGCACGGGCATAGGATGTCATATCGATGGTGTGTGCATCAACAATATTACCTACGCGGGTGATATGGTGCTGCTGAGCCCATCAGTTAAGGCTTTAAATCGGCTGTTGTCTATTTGTGAGTCTTATGCGGCGGCCCATGGTCTCAGATATAACGTTAAAAAGAGTGAACTTACGATATTTAAGGCGCGCACTAAAACGTATACTTTGCCGGAAGTCACTCTCTGTGGCACTGCTCTGACTGTAGTGTCACAGTTCAAGCACAGTTTTACTATTTAAGGCTTACTGCCAGTCCTTTTACACGTGCAGCCTGTGGGTGCACTACACCCAGCGGTCATACAGCGATTTGCGCGTCCAGTTTAATAACGCGTTTAGGGTGTTGTTGAGGCTGCCGCGTTTCTGCAGCGCGTCGGGTATGTTCGCAGACGCGCAGGTCGACGGATTTCATGCGATCATTCGTAAAAGGTGCGCGTCACTGCTCGGCCGCTGGCGCGGCAGCCCCAACAACATCCTGGTCGCGCTGGCTGATAGGTGGGACAGCCCGATGTTCGCCCACTGGATGCGACTCCATAATCAGTACTGGGCGAACCTAGGGTAAAGTTGCCATCATATTAAAATTATTATATTAATTATTATTTTATGATTGTTTTTGTTTTTATGTGTGTATATTATTTAATGTAATTGTAATTTATTTAATTTAATTTATAAATTATTCTACTTCGTTTATATATCACTTACCCCGAAGCCTGCAGCTATCTCTGAAGTGCTTTGTAATGGATACGCTTCCACAATAGCCTTTAATTCTTCATTTTCCACTTTGGTCTCCGGCCGTCCACGGAGTTGGTTCTGAAGGTTGAAATTTCCAGAACGAAAACGTTGAAACCAAAAACGTACCGTGCTTTCTTTTGCGACACCAGCGCCGTACACATCATTAATCCTTCGAGCTGTTTCTGCAGCACTGGTGCCACGGTAGAACTCGTACTCGTAAATATACCGATATTTCATGTTTTCCATTGTGCGGTACAAACAAATGAATGACTGTTTTCAAAACTCAAATGTACCAGCTAAATGAATTTATAAATTTGAATTTGGAATTCTTAACCAACGAGGAGATATTTCAGATCAAAGTGGTCAGTACGACAAAACGCTAATTTCATATGTAAGGACCTAATATAAATAATAGAGAAATATTGACACTTCCACATAATTGGTTTTCTTCGTAGATAGCGTAGACCGTAGTCGTTTTGCTATGGCCAACGAAATCTACGCAAACTCGTAGCAAATGGATAGATAGATAGATAGAATATTCTTTATTGTACACCATTAACATTATTAAACTTAGGACTAACACGTAAAATAAGGGTACATTGGCGGTCTTATAGCTAATAGCGATATCTTCCAGCCAACCTTTGGATGGACAAGGAAGACGTGAAAAATTGATGGATGTTTGTTTGTTCATCAATCACGCTAAAACGGCTGAAACGATTTCAATAAAATCTGGCACTCAGATATACCATAACCCAGATTAATATACATATAGGCTAATTTTATTTAGGGAATAGGTATAAGTTGCCGAGGGATAAACGATAATATATTTTTGGGATTAGCCGAATTATGCGGGTGAAGCCGTGGGCGTAGGCTAGTTATTAACAAACATTTGAGCGCAAATCACACACAACGCGGGTGCGGGACGGGCGCGGGTCGGGTCGGGCCCGCGGCGGGTTTATCCTGTTTTTATATGGACGACATCACACAAAGCGCTAAGTAAGCTGAAGTGGCAGTGGGCTGGCCATGTCTGTCAAAGGACCGATGGCCGCTGGAGCAGACGAGTCCTTGAGTGGAGACAGCGAATCGGCAAA
Organism: Asteroscopus sphinx; assembly: GCA_949699075.1. Classification (NCBI taxonomy): domain Eukaryota; kingdom Metazoa; phylum Arthropoda; class Insecta; order Lepidoptera; family Noctuidae; genus Asteroscopus; species Asteroscopus sphinx. The sequence goes on along the minus strand of OX453013.1, from coordinate 13,854,183 downwards.
CGCAGCGTAGGGCGCCCCCCCGCCAGGTGGACCGACGACCAGAAAAACGTGGCTTGGGGGGACTGGATGCGGAAGGCTGAGGACCGAGTGTTGTGGCGCAACTTGGGAGAGGCCTATGTCCAGCAGTGGATTGCGATAGGCTGAGTTGATGACACAAAGTGCGATTGCATGTCAGCCCTGCGTCGGGTAGCGTCGGGTGGAGTGTGGGAGCCACGCGTGTCTCTCGCCACTACAGACATAGCAAGGGCCGCGCGCTCCTCCCGCGCTCCACCAGACGCGGGCCCGACCGGCGCCCGACACGCACCCGCGCTGTGTGTGGTTTGCGCTTTAGTGAAGCACTTGCTGTAAATTGTTAAAGAAGAAAGAGTTGAAGGAGAGAAGAAAAGGATTTTTAAGGGAAACGTGATGTTGCTACACATACAAACAAAAAAATGTATAATGTCAATGTTTTTTATCGGGTGATGTAGGTAGACTTCAGGGAGACTCCACTCAACAACAGAAAATGTTAATCTCAAATGAGATTAGATGTGACGCTTATAGTTCATTGTTCATGTGTAAGAACATTATTCACGATTTATCCGATTCAACCCCCTCTGTAGACATGAGAAAAACGTAATTTCACTATGAAACAACCATAAATCTTAGGACTTTTTCATAAAATTTCGTAATACATGTCACACCAGTGTCGTATATTGCACGTTGCTCGACAATGTTCAAGAAAATTTGTCTTCAGGTGGAAAACATGAAAAATTTCAAGAGAATGTGTGAATCAGTGTTTGATATATGAAATTTGAATGGCTGGCTGTTCCAATGTAGGTACGGAGCGAGGGATTCGCAGAATGATAGTTTTGCCAACATTCCTATCTGATTGTATTGGAAAAACTGTATTATTTGGTTCATTAGTAGTATGTGTATTTGGTTGTTAGTTAGCTGTAGTTGTACTAGTATGTATTTACAAAAACTAAAGTATATAATTATTATATCCATTGTCTAGTACCCAAGTGAACACGGAGATGACGGCTGATAGAGATGTATGGAAGAAAAAAATATGCTGCGCCGACCCCAAATAAATTGGGATAAGGGCAGGAGGATGATGATGTCTAGTACCCATACTACAAGCTCTGCTTAGTTTGGGACTAGATGGTGCTGTGTAAAAATGTCCCAAAGATATTTATTTATTTATTTTCATTACAATTTCAGAATTCAATTATACGAATTACACAAACATTTAATAAGAAAATTGTAATTTAATGAAATTATTCTGAATTTCATACAGACATTAACCTCACGCCATTATTACCCCAAGATAGCCAGAGGCATTCAGTACACCCACATTTTTCTAGTTATGTTATCAGTCAGTCAGGCATTATAGAATTTCATGAAATCATAAAATCACAAATAATTAAATCCAGTCGTTATTAATACCCAAAATGTTAAAATTAAATAACATATTTCTTCCTCGTTTAGAAAATTTAAAATAATATGTTTTCGATCATTCTACTGCTACTACCGGTATTATTTTAATTCGGTTAAATACTGCTGTACAATTAATATTTTCCAATAAAACCTTCGTAAGGTTTTCGTTGTTTTTCTTTACTTAACTTAACTAACTTATGTAAGGTAACTTTTTCACAATTAAGAGGCTCTAGCGAGAGTAATAGGGTCCCGTTTGTGGCACCCTTTGGTTCCGAAACCCTAAACAGTAATTTAAACAGTTTTATGCGACGGTATAAAACACCACCAAAACATACAAGTACATTGAATCTACATGAAATAGCTGCACATTGCAGAATTACGTCAGTGTAAGGGGCATTAAATTGCATCACGCTCGCCGTCCAGCCGGCCCGTGTGTCCTGCATAGCACGCCCTCAGTCCCTCTATCTAATGAAGCCAATTTTCCGCGCGCGCTCCACCTTGCTTTCCTTTTGAATTTTCTCGCGTATTTTCCCTGTCATCCATCTCCTTCCGCGCTTCCGCACAAGCAGATTACTTTTGATTTCAAATTCCAACACCATTGATTTAATAAACAACAATGTCCATCTAATAATCATAGCAAAGGAAAGGAAATTTTGCAACACCTATTCACTTTCCGGATCCTGAGCTGTCAGCCGTGAAATTAATATCCGCTTTGAAATATTTCAGATATTCTATAATTGGCTTAATCGAATAGGTAATAATAACAATAGGGAAAGTGAAAATGTTTTTTTCATTGGTTTTTATTAGAAATCTCGAAACTTTTTCAAGTAAAATAAGCAACAGTAAAAAAAACTATAAAATGTTTCATAAAACGTCCAAGTTACAAGCGATTTTTTTTTCACTAATAGACAGAGACAGCACTATCAAGATATGACGTCATTGTACAAAACCCTCATAGGAACTTGACATCTCTCTGTACAATGTCCGTTTAGCACGACAAGGTACAAAAACGGTAAAATCTTTCTTCTATATTCATTTTTTCATAGTTTCTTTTTTTTTTTCAACAATTTTGTCGTTTTTGTACCTTCTTTAAAATAATATAACATTTTTGGTATTTTTAACAGTAGTCAACTACCGGATTATTGTTATTTTGTCATTTAAGTATTAGGTGCGTGTTGTTTGGATACCTATCTACTTATTAAAATAAAGCCCAATATTATGGAGACACGCACTATAATACATAACGATCTCCCGAAGAGATTTACCTGCGCAAGTCAACCTGCACAGATTGACCGAAGCGTGTATTGGTATAGAACTGTGCAGTTTTTCGTGCCTGTACAGGCGGCCGGATCAAAATCAAAAAGTGATTATTTCTAGCGGAACCGTACGGTGTACCATAGCAAAACAAACTGAATACCTCTCCGGCATACCATAATATACACACTACGACATGCGGTCTACCTGCGCATCAGGCATACCTGCACAGGTAAACCGGTAGACCGGAGCGTGTATGACTTACATTAGCAATGTGCTTAATATACCAACTTGTAACAATACACAAATACCTGCCAATATAAATTACGATACACTGAAACTATTCAAGCAAAGTCAAAAATACCTATTGAAAATATAAACACGTAGCCATAAGACGGAAAGCATGAAGGCTTCAGGCACGGTGTGGCAGCAAACACGTCTGTCTCGATAGACGCCGCTCCGCTCCTCCGCGAGTTTCCAACTAATTTTTATTAACTTCTGAACGAACTTCGTCGAATGTGTTATTTTTAAAAGAAATCTTGAAGTAGGTACATAAAACTGCCTTTTTGCTGTAGACCGTCTTTTCATCTCGAGAAATATTTTGAGCAAATTTTCTCTTACTTAAAGTTTATGCTAGTTGCCTCCGCGTCAGATGCTTCGTAACCGGTATTACGAGAATACGAACGAAATGCAGAATAACCTCTTATTCAACGGCCATTGAAAATTACCCATCCGTATACCTCACTGCAGTGACACAAGACGGCGTTGTAACAACAAATATTAGAATATCAGTGTCGAGAGTTTGAATATTCTACAATTTCTGCTACACAATGAATACTTTTTCTATATTTATAGTATGAGTTTATAAAAAGGAAACGTTTTACAACTCAAATGTCTGCAACGTGTTTATATGGTTGGCGAGAAAATTGAATTGTTGTGCCGTCTGCTTTGGGGGAATTCATTGGTCTCATAATGAATAAATAAACGTGCGTAATGCAGTGGGAACGGTGAAAGAGCGAGTCAGCTGCCACTTTTATCGTAGATACTATCTGCCATTACAATTTACCACCAGTTACTAAGGTTGTGTATAATATTCAGTGATAATATAACTAAAGCTCTAGAACATTTTTGAAGTTGTAGCTGGAAATCAAAGTATTAGAATCTGCTGTAAGTGTGCATTCAACATTTATAATACACATGGATAACAGGTCGATTATTAAAAAAAAAAAAATAGAAACCATGGCAAATAATTCCATGTTCTAAAACAGTAGAACGAAAACAATTCCAAACACGATAGAAATTCTCATAGCATTATTTATTTATAAGCCCTCCTTCCGCAGCCATAATTTAAGAACGATTATTTTGCTGTTTGAGTTCGCTGAACAGTGAACGTCATTATTTCTTTAAAATTACTTAACTAAAGAGGTTTCACTAAGATTCCCATAAAACTAACACGAGCTAAATAAAAACCACATTATAATTTAAAAAGAAAACTTATATGGGCACTATGGGCACATGGACACACAGATCTATTATGGGCATTACGCAATTTTTTTAACATGTGTTGCCAGTATTATGACCAAACCATACTTTTTTTTTTGAAATAAAGAAATAATAGCCTTTATTTTTATTAAAAAAAGTTTGGTTGAAAACCTCATTCATACAATAAATTAATAATATCCAAACTTATTTGTGGTTACACAAAACGGCGCTTATGCAATTTTTTTTTATTTTTATTTGATTACCTACTAATATAGTTTATTAAGTATCATCATCATCATCATCATTTCAGCCGAAAGACGTCCACTGCTGGACATAGGCCTCCCCCAAGCATCGCCACGACGACGTTTATTAAGTATTACTAACAAAAATATGGTTCTATGTATCTGATTTAAACAATAAATAATAATAATTAAAGCATATCCTGTGGCATATCCTATCCATATCATATATTTCCTTTAACTATACAAGAAGTTTTATAGTAGTTTATGAAACTGTTGCGTAATAGGGCACGAGTGAGTTTCAAAACCGAGCCAAATACAGGGTGTCCCATCACTATGCTACATAGAGGCAAAGTGCTCAAAATATTGAAAATAGGAAATTCTGCATTATTTACATTGGTGATGAGCAGCCCACGATAAAGCACTACCCTTTTATATCACTTCCGCATTGTATCTAATACAATCAAAGCTTGTCTATTTCTAGTAGGTACTTAATTAAATGGGCACACAATGGGCCTGATAAGAAGGCTCAAAGTCACTCAAAGGGCAATGGAGAGGGCTATGCTCGGAGTGTCCCTGCGTGATCGAATCAGAAATGAGGAGATTCGCAGGAGAACGAAAGTAACCGACATAGCCCGAAGAATTGCCAAACTTAAGTGGCAGTGGGCGGGGCACATTGCTCGCAGAACGGATGGCCGATGGGGCAGTAAAGTTCTGGAGTGGCGACCGCGTACTGGAAGGCGCAGCGTGGGTAGGCCCTCCACAAGGTGGACCGATGACCTGGTGAAGGTCGCGGGAATCCGCTGGATGCGGAAGGCACAGGACCGGTCGTTGTGGCGATGCTTGGGGGAGGCCTATGTCCAGCAGTGGACGTCTTTTGGCTGAAATGATGATGAATGATGATGACTTAATTAAATAATGCCTTAAACTGTTGTTCCCAACACAATTAAAACTGCATTATGTCTCGCGTGGATCCATATTTAGGCAATCAATGGGTTACTGACATACTAATTTCATTCATCATTCATTTCATTTTAATTTTATTATTACCTTTGTGTTCTAGAGAAAAAAAAACAGTTTCTTTCTTTTTCTTTCTTTACGCCGAAGCTACGGACACTGAATCGAAGTGCTACCACTTCTACTCTGTAAGTAATTTCCTTGAAAATTATGTCTAAGAATAAAGAAAAGCCAAGTGCGAGTAGGGCTCGCGCACTAAAGGCTCCGTACAATCCATCAACCAGATACCCCGTAAAAACTAATTTAATTAATGAGAGTTCACCAAGTTGCACTGTATGTACGTCAATATGTTTCATCTCTTATTAGGATTATTATTAAATTATATAGGTAGTATGCACTACAATCACACAAAGTAGAGAAGGACAAAAAACGTTGAAAAGATTTTTTTTCGGGGTTTGATATATGAACCCATGATTAAAGACGTAATTCTAATTTTCTTATTGTAGGTAATTATAATAATGTGATATGGGTATACACCCATACAGACGACTATGACGTGTATGACGTCTAACTTATGCCTTGCCTGAAATAAAGAAATTTTATTTTATTTAATTATTTAAAACATATTCTGTGAAAATTTCAACTGGCTAACTATTACGATTAAAATTATACAACCCTGAGACAGACAGACGGATGGACGGACAGACAGATGGCGTAGGCAGAGTAATAGGCTCCCATTGACACCCTTTGGGTACGGAACCCTAAAAACGGTGACTGTCACAAAAATTAAAATTAAAATTCTAATATAATCCGCAATACGACGAAACCAGTAGAAGACTTATTACTAAAAAACGGTACTAAAATACAACTGGTGAATCGTAAGAGCCAAATTTTTCCAATTTGTCAACGAACGTAAAATGTGTTAAAAAGCTATTTTTATTTTAGATAAACAGCTATAAGACATGTTCTGACTTTTTTTAGGGATTATTCCGTGTGGTGGCGGATAGTCCCGTGTGGTGTCTGACACAAAGAATAGCACCACCCCATCTCTTCTCGTGGGTGTCGTAAAAGACGACTAAGGGACCAGAGGATGGCAGCAGCGTTTTCTGAGTATTTATTCAACCAATTGCGATCGCCTACCTGCCTGCCAAGCGTGGTGATTATGGCACATCCCTTCTTTGGGGGAGGCCTGTATCCAGAAGGCTTGCTGTAGTAAGTAGAATATTGATGTATAAAAAAAAAACATTTGGTGCGATTATTGAAATGTTTCAAACAGACCAAAACAAACATATACAACGATAACTAGTTGGCAGTCAATAGTTATAATTGTAGCTACATATATATAAACATGTTTTGGTGACACGGTACGAGTCGACACCGCTGCCTATAGTCCCATATTTCGTATGTGCGGTACGTTCGGCCATATTTCTCGACGTCTATGCCGATGCCGGCACCGGTAGCAATTCACGCGACGTTCCCCGGTTTTTCGATGTGCGGTTTCCGCGCGACAATACCATTTTATTTACGGCTCAACTGCACCGCTCTATGGAGTTCAGTCACGAAGCGAATGTAAGTAAGTGAATCTCGCGCTCACAGCGTCACCGCTTACGCCGTTTCGCGTAATTCACCCTGGTCAGGCACGCTTGCGTTTCCAATCTGGCGATATGAGCCGGAAACCATTGCCGGCCACTCGATCTGCCAGTACCTACACACGCTTTAAAATTTTACTTGCTGTTACCTGCCTTTGTTGTTGTAAACCAATTCGACATGTTTTCCAATTTTTGTAGGATATTCTTTCATACAAAATAAAAGTATTACAAGGCTTACATTCAGAGATGAATTTGATGAATTGAACACATCCTCACAGATACTCTTCACCCCTCACAACCCATTTCCTACACACACTCGCATACATCCCCCTCACACCTAACACTCACACCTTTTCACACTCACCCCTACAAACTGTTTTTCCACTAAAAATAAGTACTACTTACCTGTATGTAATCCTACTTGATGGACGGATACATGACCCCTGTAACACAGGATCTTCCTAGCACGGGGGTCATTGACCAAACCTTTTTGCACCTGTAAGTTCTACGCTGTAAATGTTGCAAATACTTTGTACATTAATTTGGAAATAAATAAATTTATTATTTATTTATTATTTAACTCTCAAATAACTGTCTATGAATATATAAATACAAATTCTGAAGATTCCACTGCAATTACCGTAACTACTTAAATACCTAAAATAAAAAAAATAAAAAAAATCACGGACTTTATACGTTTTTCACTAAATCCTTTTCGTACACCAATACAACAGAATTAACTAACATTTCCTGCAATTCTTGTTGGTATTATATGCCTGAATTATATCAAGCATTAACTGCATGCTGAATCCGTGTGAACGAAGCCAAGAACATAAGCTTATTAATATTAAATGAAAACTGACAACCTATACTCAAAGTTTAGAACGGAATGTACGTGATTTATTCAGATTTACTTTTCATATTTCCCATAAACGAAATATTTTTAAAATTGCGATGTAAGTAACAAGTGATGTTCAACTATCTGAAGGCAGTAACGAAGCCATTAATTTTAATTGTTTCATAAATAAAAATTGCCGTCACAGAGAATCCGATTCATTTATGGATGACCGCATAAATCATCGTATTTCCGCACCCGCCATGAAATGGAGCAAAGAAGTATCCGCTATCCATTTTATTTGTATCTCATTTATTTACCGGCAATCACTCAATTAATGATAATAAAATTGAGTATAAATGTAGCTCTTCGTATAATTCCAGCTAGTATTTACTGCAGTCGCATTTGTTTTTATATCTCTGCATAGATAGATAGATAGAATATTCTTTATTGTACACCATTAACTTTATTAAACTTAGGACTAACATGTAAAATAAGGGTACATTGACGGTCATATCGCTAATAGCGATATCTTCCAGACAACCTTTGGATGGACAAGGAAGACGTGAAAAATAGATGGGGGCAGTATGTGGTGCACTTTCATAAAGTTTACTAATATATAATAAATAAATAAATATTTACCTACTATAGAAAATATTACATGTATATATAGAAAGTAAATTCTAATATATATCCATAAATACATTCCAAATATATAATATATACAAATCTAGCAACAAATATTATTCTTTAATAAATAACAAAATAAAATACGTGTATATACCAGTGTAGCAACATCTCAATAAAATAACAATTTATACAGAGAGGTAATGTTCCTTCACACGTATGCATAAAGTAAAGTAAAGTATGTACGTAAGTATGTATGTGCATAGGTATTCGTAACCTAATAAATATCCAGGGATTTACTTTTAACTGTAAATAGAACCGTATCATAATACCCCGTTAAAAATAGAAACGTACGTAATGAGTTTATTCAGTACAGAGATATTTTAAATGGGTACTTATTCTCAAGGTTTACTCGTTTGAAGAACACATCAACATAATATACCTTAGCATAGGTTGTATATATATTAAACTACAGTATGAATTTTATTGAAGAATATAATGATCACAAAACACGTACAGATATATTATAAAAAGGTTTCAATATGGATGTAGTAGGCAATAAAATTGGGCCACTGAGGAATTTTCGTGATGTCATTAAGTCTATACAAAAATGAAGTGTGATTTGACAGAAAAAAAATAGGCGGACCACGGAATAGTTGAACTGGCATTGGAATTTTAATATGAAAAAATAAAGTTTAGCATAAAATCACTTGGAAGATGTTTTAATCACAATATACATATATTAGAGCAATTACAGATACATTTTATACTACACGTACCAGTCCTTAGTCCGTTACCAGGCGTGTACTAAACATGTTTTTCAAACATATGGTCTCAATATGTTTGTTGTTGGAGGAAATCTCTAGGTTTACAAAACTAGTGCCGCACTGAGAATCTCTAGGTTTATAAAACTAGTGCCGCACTGGGAATATAGAACAAAAAAAACACGGATATTAACCGTTGAAAATTATGCATATATTCAGTTCCAACTATTGTTTGTGGAATCAGATCTATCATAAAAAACCGGCCAAGAGCATGTCGGGCCATGCTCAGTATTATAGGGTTCCTTAAGTAGGTCTAATTACAAACGAATCAAATCGAATATTAATCATTGCTATTTTAGTTTTTCCAAACAGCGCCACCTAGCGCTAAATTCATGAAGCTAAATTTAAGAAGTGTGTTTCTTTTTGTGATTTTTTTAAATAGAAAGTAACTATAGATGCATTATTTGCTACTATCATTTTTCTCTAAGGTCAATGACCTATGAACTAGGACGTCTTAAGTATTTTTCAGTTTTCTCACTATAACTCAAAAATTTATAATCACATCGTACTCGAAATAATTTTAAAAGAGAGTTTTTATAAAGGTCTATCAATGTTGAAGACAATAAGTTTCAACGTTGCATAGTTTAGAAATGGCAGGGGGGGGGACACATTGCAAGCCACTTTGGCGAACTGTATTTCGCAGATGGTATACCTGATAAAAAAGTTGTGTATGAAACATTACCTTCATTTTAGTAGACCTATTCAACGATACCACACACGAGGGGGTGCAGCGAAAAAAAAATATTCATCCCCATTTCACATGTATGGGCGCCACCCCTAAAATACGTAATTAAGATTTTTTTATTCTTTTTAAATTGAGATCTATATCTATTCCATTTTTTGTCAAAATTTCATTTACTTATGTTTATAACTGTAGAAGTTATTAAGCGGTAAAGGATTAGGACAGACGGACAGACGGACAGACGGACAGACGGACAGACGGACGGACATGACGAAACTATAAGGGTTCCTTGTAGGACTACGGAACCCTAAAAAACGGGTTCCTTCTGGGGTAGTCAGATCAAAATAAAGAAATTAATGAAATTAATCATATCTGAATTGAAAATGGAAGAAGGACACAATAATATCTACACTGTAAATAATATATGATGTAATAATAAAATGATAAAAACATGTTACGTTCAAATGAATAAACTTCCTTAGAAACAAAATCAAAATATTTAAGTAGTTTCGTAAAGTGTATAGATAGGCTTTGTAGGCGCAATATTTATGCATATGTAGAATGTCGGCAGGCGACACGAGGTGGCACAGCCGCGCACGCCACGCGTCGTCACGCCGCCGCGCCGCCGCCGCCACGCTCGGCTGTCGCAAGCGCTGATTTATAACGGCAATATAACGCCAACCTGTCCTCCAGATATTTTTATAACCTTCATACAAAACTTCGTATTCTTTCGCGACATTTACGCTTTGATTTCGACCTAGTGATGTAAAACAAACGAATGTATTATTCTGTTTGTGTCGTTTTTTGCTAAAGTAGAACCATTTATGAATAACGCCCTATTAATTATTGAACTTATCAGTAAATCAAAAGATCTCCATAACTATTCAGATTTTCATGTTATGATTGTTAAAATTAGAAAGGTATAATGCCATCAACAAATATTACAACATAGTCCTGTTACCCGATAACAGCTTTAATGAAATACATGCATCGAGAATGAAAACCCAAGGAATTTTGTAATAGTACTTAAGGTCTTAGTACAGCGTAACACAACTCGTAGAACAAAGTTCCCGACCGCATTTGTCTCTACTTCAAGCTAATCTCGAATTCTATTAGGTAGATTTTAATACGTTTCCACTATCACTTTGCACTATTCTCGGTGCATTAACTGAACACTTGGGAAGCCATTTTTGGGGTACAAAATTATACAAAAACCAATAAGCTCGTCTACGTAGTTGGTCCGTGTGGTGCCGGACTTAAAGAATAGCACCACCCTTATCTCTTCTCATGGGTGTCGTAAAAGGCGACTAAGGGATTCACCAGAGGATGGGCAGCAGCGTTCTCTGAGTATTTAACCAACCAACTGCGATCGCCAACCCGCCTGCCAAGCGTGGCGATTATGGCATATCCCCCCCTTAATTGGGGGAGGCCTATGTCCAGTAGTGGACGTCTTTCGGCTGTAATGATGACGTAGTTGCTACGAGAATCGTAGCATAATTGCTACGAGAATCGTAGCATAATTGCTACGAGAATCGTAGCACCGTAGCAAAGTCAATTTAATACTTTATGCATATATCTACATTCTCGTTCACTATATAGTTTATTCTCGTTTACTAGTATGGCTAGTATGTAGCATAGTGATGCGACTTGAGTCCGATTTTACCATTCGAGTCATTTTACAATTTTACTCGAGTATTACTCGAGTGGTCGAGTCACTCGAGTGGTTCACGATTCACTCGATCACTCACCTCTATTGAATCACCTGCCAAAATCCTTGAATTAATTATTTTTTATTTTGTCCAAAGTTGAGGCTTAAAACATAGTAGACATGAAATGGAATAGCGTTCTTAACAATAAAAACACATCGTTTCGCATGTCTCGGTGAGTGATTCGCGAGTGACTCGAGTTCGAGTGAACTCGAGTCGATATTTTTTTCACTCGAGTGCGTTTTTATTCGAAGTCACTAGAGTCACTCGAGTAAAAGTGGACTCGAGTCGCATCAATATACTAGCATCGCTATAAAATGAAATATACAAATACATCATTTATATTAGTTTCTTGCTTTGGTGTTAGCAGAGCTCTTGCTTGCATAAATAAACGTTTGCAGTCCCCAAAGCCTCACATGAATAGGTTAAACAAATTTAATACTTAGTTCTAGTTTATATTTCGATTAGTAATACATTTACATTATTCAAGATCCGTTAGTAACACGACTTCATTACCTAAGTTTCACTAATTACTGCTCCGAGATACATTTAACGAGGAAGATTATACAAGCGTCGTTACTATTATAGTTATCTAATACTCATCTGAAAACCTTACATTAGAGAACCTCTTCCAAAAGACTACGTCGTAATATAATCCACCCAGTGAGTACTCGGAAATACCATCACCTCGACCTACCATCTTCTCTTCCTTTAATTACTAGGATAAAAGGATAGATTACAAGCTGATACTCTGTGGAGACAGAAATATTATTATTTTCTGTTAGCACTAGATTATAGGTGCATTAATTACTTATATTTTACTAGCCTATAAGTATACACCTAGAGTAGTAGTCCTTATAAGGATATAATTCGGTTTATTACAAACAGACGTTAACGCACATCTGTCGGGAACTGTTTATCTTCCCGGGGTAAAAAGAAGCCTATATGTTAATCTGGGTTATGGTCTGTATGCCTTCATCCAAATCCGTTCAGCTGTTTTGGTGTGATTGAAGAACAAACTAACAAAGATCCATACTTCGCATTTATAATATTACTAGGAAGTAAGATAGTAGAATGTATAACTACAGCAAGTACCGCTCAAGTCACATTAGGTGCACTTAACAACGATGTAACAAAGTGCTACAAACTCAGGCCGTGAAGCGATTACACTTAAGCATCTGTACTAATTGGCATCACACGTGTTAATGTTAACAGTTAAACTTAAAGTAGGTAACAACATGTGCGACGCGATTACAGACACCAATGATTAGACAAACGGAAATTTAACAAAGTTAAGAACATGGAAAAATGTTGGCGTTTCCAATACCCGTCTCATAATTTGTCAGGTACAATAACTCAGGAAGATTAATGGCTTAACCAAAATTAAATTCGATTCATACAATAAATGATCCACTTCACGATCCAATGAACTCAAACAACCACAAAGCGTCTTATTTTAGTGTAGACTATACCCACGGCTTCGCCTGCGTTTAATTCGGTTTATCACAGAAATATGCTATCGCACATCCCTCAGAAACTGTTAATCTTCCCGAGATAAAAACGTATGATATGTTAATTTGGGTTATGGTCTATTTGTGTGCTAACTTTCATCCAAATACATTCAACGAATTACGCGTTATTGAGTCACAAACATCCAAACATCTCCACAAATGTTCACATTTATAATCACAGAAATAGATAGATGGAATGGTTGTAATCACAATTTTACTTGCGATTGTGGCAACTTTCGAACAAACTACGCCTTACATATTGACGTCATTAAATATTTTTTAATATTTATTTTGAAGTTGTTGACGATTATGTATACCTAGGACAAACTGTCCAGCTAGGTAAGTCCAACTTCGAGAAAGAGGTCAATCGTCGAATCCGACTCGGTTGGGCAGCGTTCGGGAAGCTACGCAATATCTTCTCGTCCAAAATACCGCAGTGTCTTAAGACGAAAGTCTTTGACCAGTGTGTGTTGCCAGTAATTACTTACGGTACTGAAACGTGGTCGCTCACAATGGGCCTGATAAGAAGGCTCAAAGTCACTCAAAGGGCAATGGAGAGGGCTATGCTCGGAGTGTCCCTGCGTGATCGAATCAGAAATGAGGAGATTCGCAGGAGAACGAAAGTAACCGACATAGCCCGAAGAATTGCCAAACTTAAGTGGCAGTGGGCGGGGCACATTGCTCGCAGAACGGATGGCCGATGGGGCAGTAAAGTTCTGGAGTGGCGACCGCGTACTGGAAGGCGCAGCGTGGGTAGGCCCCCCACAAGGTGGACCGACGACCTGGTGAAGGTCGCGGGAATCCGCTGGATGCGGAAGGCACAGGATCGGTCGTTGTGGCGATGCTTGGGGGAGGCCTATGTCCAGCAGTGGACGTCTTTCGGCTGAAATGATGATGATGATGATGAAATATTTTGGGACAAATAAATAAATATAAATATTTTTGGGACATTTTTACACAGCACCATCTAGTCCCAAACTAAGCTGAGCTTGTACTATGGGTACTAGACAATGGATATAATACTTAAATACTTTTTTTTTTGTAAATACATACTTATAATACATAAGAAACAGCCAGATCAACACAAACACTCATGTTCATCACACAAATATTTGTGTCCTGTGGGAATCGAAACCACGACCTCGTGATCAGCAGTCCGACACTCGAACCACTAGACCACAGACGTCGTCAATTACGTTTTAAAAATTAACTTTAATCAAATGTACTTTACAGCTTTTGTTTCTGCAGTTAGAAACAGCACAATAAGGCATTTCTGCGGGTTTTTGTTACAGTATTTACAGAAAAAAGTCATAAGGCACACTGAGAAAGGCTTGAAATGCACTGCACTATGGTTCAGAGTGTTGGCACGCGCGCCCTGCCCACTTTTCCATTCTACCTATTTCTGTGTTTATGATATTAGATATAGTAGGATAGTGTCGTGATCTATCTGCAAACTTCGAATTAGTTAACTAACCGAAATTTGCATTAGTTGTTTGTTCATTCAGTTTACACAATAGGATCTGGGGAACTGAAATTAGGCGCGACTGATAATAACAAACAGGCAGAATCGAATCTCCGGTTAAATTGGCTTTATCAAGCTCTTAATGCGAAGGGCTGCCGGCTGTTGTCGCAGCGCACGCGTCTCCGACACCTGACCGCTAATTGTGTACCGTGTTTATACGTACACGACTTCGACGCTCTCAATATTCCCGGACAGGCCCTCACCCGAACAGGCCCGACAACGTACGCGCCATTTACAAGCGCCCGTATCTACGCCAATGTAATTGTAGAATAGATCGGTTCCTCACATAATGCGTATCGTATAGCCGACATGTTCAAGTGAATCTTGTTGCATTTTGCATAAAATCGATACTCATGAATACCCACAGCCACACCGAAGCCGCCGTGAGACTCGGCAACTCGAATTTGCTACAATCGGTTTTATTTTTAGATGGGCACCAATTCCCGTATTGAAATGGTTAATTCAATTTTTAAATCAAATCCTATTTTCCTCTCCCTGTATGCCAATGGACAGAGAAATTTTCATCCAATCTGCTTTTAATATTTCCAAGATCAATATTATTTTATTACGAAATGTTATATTTTATATCGTTACCGCTGATACAAGAAATATTATAGTACCGATATATTTATCATTTCATAGTTTAATGTGAGTGTCCCAAAAGTCTTATTTACTTTTATAGGAAATTGAGCAAGAAAAAACAGAACTAGCAGTAACGACACATATTGGTTATCATCACACTTAATGTCCTGAACAATCCATAACTTATATCCTTTTTTTTCCTAGGGTCCTCCAGAGTCTGATTGGTCTGACTGTCAGACCCAAGAAAATGAGATCCTTTGTATGAAAATTCGTCATTTTGGAGATAAATCGATGAAGATTGGTATTTGTTTCTCGGTTAGAAATTCATAAAATATGATATATTGTAGCATTTTTGAAAAGCCTACGCCTAAGGGGTTAAAATGGATGATATAAGTTTTTAATGAAAAAACTATTTAAAACTTTTTTAGATAAAGCTATGATAATTAGTAGATATGGTATTTAGCTTTTCGATTGCAACATAAAAAATTACGTGTTTTAGTTTTTTTATAATTAATGACTTTCAAAACTCTGATTATGTAACATTAATAAGATCATTATTAATGATTATGTGGGATATGATTGGTTTCTATTTGTTCTGGTTTTTAGAAAAATTATTATGAAATTAGCCAAATTATACAATTAAAAATGTTACCTATGTGTGTGTTACCTGTGTTGTTATGTTGGTTGCCTTTTTCAAATTTCAATTCAATAAACGTGATAGGTACCTTGAATTATCGTTAACCTCATATCGTTCCATAGTAGATTTATATCGTCTTACAATGCAGTAACTAATAAAAACAAACAAAAAAGATTAATCGCGGAATGGGTCTTTGACGCGTATTTCAATTAGAGCAAAGTCAATTTAGGGTGAAAGAGGTAAGTAA
Organism: Asteroscopus sphinx; assembly: GCA_949699075.1. Taxonomy (NCBI): domain Eukaryota; kingdom Metazoa; phylum Arthropoda; class Insecta; order Lepidoptera; family Noctuidae; genus Asteroscopus; species Asteroscopus sphinx. The sequence continues at coordinate 13,838,073 of OX453013.1, read as the reverse complement.
AGCGAGCGGCAGCGGTGGCGAGCGTCCCGGGCATCGGCGGGCGGCGGGTGGGTAGGCAATCTAATTTGCCGGGGTGCCCAACACGGACTTTTGTCACAACGTACTGTGCCAATTAGGTAAATACGCGAGCAGTGGACGAGGCCGCCCGACTGCCCGAGTGGGAGGTACGACCCGTCACGTGCATCCGTAAACACTTACGGCCTGATGAGCGGCCCGCCCGTAATCATATTTCAAGTGGCCGGGTAATCTCGTTGTCTCATCAACACTGACTACATTATTAACACGTTACACTGTATTAGCGCTTATTAAAGTAATTAAACCCTTCACAGTGGGATTTAACCGTCTTTGAGGACTCTTAAGTTATGGGGGTTGCCTGTTACAACGATTTGTAATCACGTGACGATATTACTTGGAACCAAAGCGATGTCATAATTTAATACGGTTCACTGAATATAGTTTGTTGGACCGGTTCTTAAATTTATTTACTTAGATATACAGGTATTACGCGAGTAATACGAATGAACTAAATTACGTAGAGAGAAATAAGTAGGCAGGCGATATTGCGGTCGTCGCTTCGTCGGTAGTCTATTTCAATCTAAAGGTCAATTTATTGTCCCTCTTTCCTTTCAAGCTCTGCTGTGGGTTTAGTGAAAACGAAATCTTAATACCAGTTAAGTGAGCTACATAAATAGAATACTAATCATTTAAGACTATGATTATTTAGTAGTGTAAAACTAAGGCAACAGGGTTGTTATTTTAAATATATCAGAGTAAAGACCAATTTTACCCTGAGGGTTGAGAAGTTGGAGTCGCGCCACAAGGTTAATTTTAAATCTTTTGTGGTGCGGTTCCGAGTCACCATATAGAAACCTTCTTGAAGGAGGAATTTTGGCCGTAGGGTGTCGTGTTTCGGCGTTTTCGCGGAAGGTTACATGACACCATGACGCAGCGCCATACGTCGCCGAATCAACGTACTTAATACTTGTTTATTTATTAGTGTATAGCATATTTTTGTTATTTAAGTTTTATTATGTATTTTTTATGGGTCTTGTTGCCTGAATTAAATGAATTATTATTATTATTCATCATCATCATCATCATTTCAGCCGAAAGACGTCCACTGCTGGACATAGGCGTCCCCCAAGTATCGCCACAATGACCGGTCCTGCGCCTTCCGCATCCAGCGGATTCCCGCGACCTTCACCAGGTCGTCGGTCCACCTTGTGGGGGGCCTACCCACGCTGCGCCTTCCAATTATTATTATTATTTTGGGATATTTTATTTTTTCTTAGTCATTTGACTAGATTTAACTATATTTACGGGCCTGAACCAAGTAAATGTAGCGTGTGGTGTGTAAAATGTAATGTGTTAATGGTGTGTTTAATTTTCTTCTATTTGCATGAACTTTCTTACGATACGGCACGTGTTCAAAATTGCTGCTTTTTGTAAAGTAATATAAAGAGATTCTTTCAGGTCTATTATTTTTAGGCTATGGAGAAGATGGTTAGGAATAACACCTGTTGTAGATAGGACTATAGGAACTACATAGACTTTTTCTTGTCTCCATATTCTGGACACTTCTTCTTTGAGTTCTGCGTACTTGCTTATTTTTTCGCTTATTGTCTTCTGTAGGTTATGGGTATTGGGAATTGCAATGTCTATTAGGTACGTGATTTTATTTATTTTATCCTGCAGTGTTATATCCGATCTATTATAGTGAATGGTTCTATCAGTAAGTATGGCGCGGTCGTAGTATAGTTTGTGTGTGGAATTTTCCAGGACAGTTTCTGGTGTGTATTTGTAGTAAGGAGTGTTTGTGTTTTGTATGAGTGTATATTTGAGTGCTAGTTTTTGATAAATGACGTTTGCTACTTGGTTATGTCTGTGAGTATAGTCTGTCTGTGTGAGTCTGGTGCATGCTCCTGTTATGTGTTGTATAGTTTCTGGTTGAGTGTGGCACTTACGGCATTTATCATTTGATAAGGTGGGGTCTTTATTATTATATTATTATTAAATAATAATAACTGACTGGCTGCCTCGTTGGTCTAGTGCTCGCAAGCGCGACTGCTGAGCATGGGGTCCTGGGTTCGATTCCCGGGTCGGGCAAAGTGTTATTGGGTTTTTTCATTAGGAAATTCTCAGTAGCAGCCCGGAGTCTGGATTTGTGCCCGGTTAATGGCAATAGGCTCGCCCCCTATAACATGGGACTTATAACATAACTGGCGAAATGTGGGTGTACTATACACCTCTGCCTACCCCTTCGGGGAAATACAGGCGTGATGTTATGTTATGTTATTATTAAATGTTGTGCCTATTCTGCAAGGAGATAAATTGATTCTCCTTATTTAATAAAACAGAAAGAAATTCACCTCATGTCACACATTTTATTTGCATCATCTATCCTAAGTTCAGTACAAAAGAGATCCTGCAATACATAGCATCCTCTAAGGTCACATATTGTAGAATACAACGATGCAGCAAGCGTTTTGTCGCTTTCCCCGCTTTGTAGCACAGTTTTCGACAATGTGACATTGGAGAATTGACCGCCTAACATTGTAGACTATTATGGAGCCATTCCCAAGTTGAACAAAAGACGTAGCACAATCATTTTTCTATTAAAAAAGGCTTGATCCCAGCTAAGAGCACATTTCACGGGCCATCTATCTTGCGGGATATTAGAAACAACATTTTCCGATTGTTTATACGTGCTCGGTAAGCTCTTCTTTCATTAGAGACGACGACGTCGCTTGCACAGAAGGCCCGCACCGCTGTACCGCTAAGATTGATGGGCGCTGGATGGATTTGTTCTATTCGCGTTCCCACTCATCAATCATTCGCGGATATTTTTCCGTGTCTCAGGTTGTTTAGCCTAAATAGATTGTTGCAGCATTGAAGCATCATTCATATCGACGTGTATCGCGTTAGTATTGACGTCTACATACGAAAGACTTCTCACTTTCAAAGTGGCGGACATTATTCAACTTTATCGACATGTTTTATTCATGTTAAGATGCTTCCGAAAATGTAAAAACAGAATCCATATGATGTGATTCAGTTTAACAGCCACCAAGTCATTTATACAGCTATTTATGCTTATAATTTGAAAGCGCTTACCTTCCTTTAATACTTCATACCAATTATAAATTTTTGGTTGTTTGAAATGAAAGTTTCTGTTGACAATTAATTAGTATCCTGCCGAATTTAATCAAGGAACGGCGTAATTCAAAAGCAATGGCTGGTCATATTATAAGGGTATAACCACAGGCCGCAATGCGACCAGCCTTAACCGCCATTTGGTACACACTTCGCAGATAACCAAATGGGCTACTTGTGGTTTACAAGCCACTGCGCACACGGCTCTCAGTCCATTGTAACTAGCTGCCATGTAAATAAGACTACCAGTTCCAAGAACTACTGTTGGCAATTTCATTCACAAGAAATTAGTTTTAGAAACGTACTTAGTAACTAATTTAAAATAAAATTTTAATTCAGTTAATTCAAAAGACCGTATTCATTGACTGCGTCCGCACTCAATGGGGTTCGTCGAAGAAGCATTATGTGTCATCCGGCTAATTACACTCCAGAGCAATGAATCCAGGTCACTACCATAAACCTTAATATTTGGGAAACTAAGAATGACAGCTTATCAAATAAAAACTGATACTAAATAGGTCTATAAAATAATAAATAGAGTCTATACAATACTTTTTATTTCGAATAAGCTATTTTTGTTGGTGGCCCGGATTCATTGCTCCTGAGTGTATTATGACTGCAAAAGTGAGTTTTTAAGTGAATATATTTTATTGCAGATCTAAGCTAGTATAGTTTTTTTAACCGACTTCAAAAAAGGTTGAGGTTCTCAATTCGATTGTATTTTTTTACGTTGGTTACCTCAGAACTCCGTCATTTATAAACCGATTTGAAAAATTCCTTTTTTATTTTAAAGGATTTACTTCCAGATTGGTCCCATTTTTATCAAAATCCAGTTCTGATAATGGGATTCATGTGGAATTGAGGGAACTCCTCATATATTATAGGCATACATATAGCGATTATGATATACAAATTAAGCATTTGTATTCAGAAAGTATCATTTGGTAAAGATCTGATGAAGATCTTCGGAGATAAATAAGGAAACTCTTCAATGGATGACAGCAAACAATCCGGGATTGCAGCAATCGCTTGTCTTTTTATTGGTATGCCACTCAACATAGAAAAATAAAATTAACTTAAAAACAAAAGAAAAAACCGACTTCATAAAGAATAAAATAATTTTCGTGAAAAAGTTTAGCAAGTTGGTGCCATTTTTACGGTTCCGTACCCAAAGGGTGCTAACGGGACCCTATTACTCTCGCTAAGCTGTCCGTCCGTCCGTCAGTCTGTCTGTATGTCACAGGGCTGTATCTTTGTAATGGTAATAGATAACCAGTTGAAATTTGATTATATATATTTTCAGAATATGTGTTACTATGGCGTCTATCACGACAAATACTAAAAATTAAAAAAGTCTAAAACTTAAGAGGATCCCCATACAGGAACCCTCGAAAAACATGCATTTTTATTAACGTTTTTGTTCCTGCTCTATCTTCGAAACGATAATACATACCAACGTGAAACTTGGTCTGATTATAGTGCATACTATATAGTTTAGCAACAAATACTAAAAATGCGGCAAACATAGACATATGTGGTGGTAACTGCGTAAGAAAGAGATGCAAAAATTCACATTTCGCGTACGTTCGTTGATGTCTTTTGACAAACTCGTAAATTAAATCAGTTTCTATGGGGTATCAGGTCGATGGGTGGTACGGAACCCTTACTGCGTGAGTCCGAGTCACACTTGGCCGGTTTTTTTTTCTTAAATCAAACCGAAGCAAAAACACCTACTTCCTAAACTGTTTCATTTTATTCTTTTTGAATTCGTTTTGAGGCTCGCCCTCTGTTACATGGGACTATAACATAACTGGTAAAATGTGGGTGTACTATTACTCCTTTGTCTATACAAGCGTGATGTTATGTTATGTTGTTATGTTATGAATTCGTTTTTTTACTTTTTTTACGTTTTTTTTATAATGACGAATCAGAAAAGTTAAAGTTAGTTAAAGTTTGTGTTAGATATTACTCAATAGGCACCATTTGAGAAAGTGTGTACTTTGATGGATTGCTCTCGACTTAGATGTACCTTGAGGCTATTGTATGTATTCATGAACGACCCTACATTATTCTATGCCGTGATTGATTAATTTAAGTCCACAGGTTTGAATGTGCTACCTGTGAAGGTAACCACGTAGTCAAAGACGCTGTTTATAATGTACGTTTAATGTGTATGTTGACTTCGAATTAATGACGACTACTTACGCTTACCTACGTAGGTACTTTTCATTAGTCATTGAAGCGAAATTATTATAAAAATAAAATTTCAGGTCAATGATTCATTCAATGCCATGTTTTCATCAAGATTTATCTTTACCGTAGATATTCGAATACCAATATATACCATACCGTTACTAAGTATTTTTGTCCCTGTGTGTTCTTTGTCTCAGATAATCGGAAACACAGAACACATTGGGTACATAGATATCTTAAGTACTGATACTGTACTTATAAAATCTTTAAAATAAAATGTAACGCACTTTTTCGACCCTTTAAAGTATGATTGTTTTCTTTGCTTTTTATTTCCAAATCAATTAATATAAAACCAAACCGCCTAACCATTTATTGGCTTAAACATGGCAAACAACAACATTTATCAGTTGTATTTGTTACAGAATCATTATTTCCTCGTTTCGTGGAGCCAGTTACGAACGTGACGGTGACTGTGGGACGCGACGCGCTCCTCGCCTGCGTCGTCGAAGACTTGCGGGGGTACAAGGTAACAAGACCTCTATAAATAAACTTTATTACATAAAATATACTCTAATCGTATTAGATGTTTAATTTTAGCGCTTTGACAGATTTTATTTATTTATTTATCCCAATCACCACTACCATTACAGGACACTCCCAATGCGGTAGTGTGGTCCTTAATTATGCCAAACATAACACGTACAATGTAATTCTAAAGATTATTTGTATGTGTTTTGTATTCTGTAGATGTATTTTTATAAAGATTAAACTGTTAAGTTATCAGACGACTTAAATAAACAACGCCCTTATCCCCGATAATCTATAACCCAGCCTACTAGACATGGGTAGTTAGCGAACGAAAAACAAAAATGAACTAGTTCACTTGCTATGAATCCATCTATTTCTCGTTCACCCGCTCCCAAAACGTATCAGTGTATCCGTGTATATCTTCGTATCACGAGTAACTATGGCGACGATTCACCGTCGTCCTCACAGACCTCATGTTTGTATGCAATAAAAAATTTCAAAATAATGTAGGTATCTACTAATTTCATAGGAAAAATAAATTGAGCTTTTTTTGTAATAATAAACTACATAAATTAGTTAGAGAAACATGGACGATAACTTATATTTATAATGGGTACGTTTAGTCTTTTTTATGACTTACTGAACTACGGATGCGGAAGGCGCAGGACCGGTCGTTGTGGCGATGCTTGGGGGAGGCCTATGTTCAGCAGTGGACGTCTTTCGGCTGAAATGATGATGATGATGATGATGACTGAACTACGGATAAGAAGATAAGTGAACTGTGAACACTGAGCTAAATCAACAGCAGAGCGAGAACTACCTCTAACCTACTGAACGAAATGAACTACTGATACAAATGAGTGATACCTACGTATCTTTTGATCAAAAAGATATGTATCTCTCTTTTCAGTTCAGTGATACATTTATCGCATGTCTACAACCTACTACCAAGCCACGTGTGGATAGCTACATCAAACTTGTATTTTGCTTTGGGTGTCATGGGATCAATACGCAGTTCCGCATTACTTTACACGTTTTAAAACCATTCACGCTGCTTTGTTTTGGGCTGAGTTCCATATGCAGTGTGTTTTAGGGCTTTTTTTATGAAAGGCATCACTAAATGTAAGCATTACTATAAATTATCTCGTTGAAATGACCTGCAAGAATAAATCACCCATGGTAAAGTTTGTCTGCCATAATTATTTTGCTTCAAATTTTAGTATCGTCTATTAGAAGGGCATGTATCAACCCTGTCCCTATAAAATAATATGACGAGCACTATTTCGTCGAAGCAACCTTAAAGCCCACATCAGCGGTGTCTGTCTTGAAGAGTGATTGTGGTACTTCAAATTCGGTCTTTCAGCACACTACGCTGTATTGCCCTTTGATTCAATTCAATTCAATTCAAATTCTTTATTGGAACAAACTGATTTACATATTGTGTGTACGTTAATAGCTGCATTAGTTCAGAGAACTGTGTCGCAATTATTAGCGCCCACCTCAAAGAGGGGAGATGACAGTATCCAACATTACCTATATCAAAAACAAATACCAACAATTTATTATTGATTCTTGAGTTTGGACTTTTGGAACTTGGTCACGGACAAATTTTTCACCGTGGTTAAGGTAAATGATGATGGTATAGTCCACACATGTCGATGAGTCGACGCTTCAGATAATAGGCAAACTGCGGTTGACTTTCCTTGTTTCAAAAAATAATGAAATATGTGTACGGGTGGTAACCGTCCGATGTTTTGTTGACGCTGTCATCTCAATTCATTTATATCAATTGATAATACTTTATCAAATTCAGTTGTATAAACTCAATCTATCACTTCAGTTGTTTTAATTACGTAAAGTAACTAGAACACCGGGCTTAGGATATATCAATCAAGCAATATATCAAAGCATTTATCAATCAAGCAGTCATAGCATAGTGTAAAAAACATCCAATATTTTTGGTCCTTCGAGCCGGATAAAAAATCAGTGTCTGTCTGTGCGTTTGTGAATAGGTAATGTTTTAAACGCTTCCACGATACGGGATAAATACGAATGATGTTTGTAAAAACAGTATTTACTATCCCAAGGGATCTCCAAACACAGACCCACGACTGTGCTCATGTGTTCACCTGTAAACTGATACCTACGAACATTATACCGCAATCATTAATCCGCCTGTCACTTGTGGTGGTTGTGGCAATATCCTCAATTATTAGCTATTCAACGGGCAATCCCCTAATATGTAGAGATTTTGGGTCGATATAAATGGATATAGATCTCACTCACATGATGTATGTTTGTTCATATCGATAATAATGTGACGTCAGTAAACTTCAATGAGCAAAACGTCATGCCTTCGCGTCTTCATAAATGATTTATGAAATACTCGATATCAGATTTTAATTAAAAAAAATAGGGTTCCAATACGTCAAGGCCAGATACATATTTTATTCAAGGGATGGCCTTCTACTGCTTAATGCTAACTACTATTAGTAGTACTTAGATCGTAATATCGTCTTACATATACCGCTAGTTTATATTGGCAAGCAATTAAGAAAGCAAACAACGGTAACCTAAAAGCTTCACCGATGGCGTCAGGCCCCATGATGAACGAGCGCCGCCGTGTAATTCTATGAACGGATACGTTGCGCCAGAACTTCATACAACTCCATTCGTGCGGTGCACGGGGTAAAGTTTTAACAAGCCAACTTAATATCACTTTGCTCAGAATGCACGATTTCAGTTATTAATCATGCAGGACGGCTAGTTAGCAAAATTACAGTGCAGTGTAGCGCAGTCAGATTTATTTGGGAGGTGGGACTGATTTCGTCGCCATTTGGATAACATCCGCGACAGGAAATTAAATCATGAAAATGCATGAAGAAGCTCAAGGCAAGGATAATGTAATGTAAAACATTCTAAATTATCATAGCACATGGCGTTTTTGTTGTACAACGTGGAGATGACAATATGACAATAAATTAAAACACTGTTGTCACTAGTCTATAGAAGCATTTTAAACACATACACAAGTTTTTTATCGGAAATTTAAAAAAACTATTCTTTTTAACAAAATAAATATTAAAATATCGAAATAATAAGTAACACCATTTGTAATCATCTGTAATAATTGAGAAAGAGAGTTTAAAATCATATGGATTCGCATATGGTCTTTGACCTAACGATCTGTGCTAGAAAAATGGTCCTACATTCAAAATTAATAAAATTAAAATAATTTCCTGTGGTTAAACTATGAACTGGATTTGATAGAAAAAATGTGTACAGTCAGAGAACGTGATACTCTGTACATGGTTTTATTTAATGTCCTATATTGTCATCTCTACTTTGTGTATTAAAAGTGTAATTTAATTTATTACAAAGAAAATGCGATGAACTTTGAGTCCTTAGCTCGATTTTGGCGCAAACAAAAACCGCATTTTTTTTAAGCAGTTGGTTCGGCCAGGAATCAAACCCAATCTTTTATTTAAAAAAATATCATCTTATAGGTATTATTACGCCAATTGATAAAGTTACTGATAAGGAACAAACCCTGCAAAGAAATGTTACGTAGCAAATCAAAGGAATTGGTGTTTTTACATACTAAGATATTTGTAAATTTTCATACAATTTATTAGCTGACTACAGACCATCGATAGTTCTATTCTGTGAAGCAATCCATGGTATTTTGTTAAAACAATTGATCTTATTACATACAATCAAATACTCAATTAGCTGTTGTCACAAGGAATGCAGTAAAACATTAAACATTTTTCACAAAAGTTTATTAAAAGCTGCACTGGTAACCATTTTTAAACAGTTAGTATTGCTTTGTATGGAAAATAAAGAATCTTGTTACAAAAATCCCATTTCCTTTGATTTGCCACATAACATAACGTTCCGTGTGGTGTCGGACGTAAAGAATTGCACCACCCTATATCTTCTCATGAGTGTCGTAAAAGGCGACTAAGGGATTCACCAGAGGATGAGCAGCAGCGTTCTCTGAGTATTTAACCAACCAACTGCGACCGCCAACCAGCCTGCCAAGCGTGGCGATTATGGCATATCCCCCCAATCTTCTTGGGGGAGGCCAATGTCCAGCAGTGGACGTCTTTCGGCTGAAATGATGATGATGATGCCACATAACATTTCTTTGCAGGATTTGTTTCTTATTAGTAACTTTATCAAAAATCTAAAAATGCAGTTTTTGTTTACTCCAAATTCAAGCTCATGACTCCTTTGACAACTTTTCTCTCTATCTTATAGTTTTGCATGCTACAGACAACGCAATTAAGGTGGCCAATTTCTGGGCCAGAAGTATATGAATATTGTACCATCGACACGAAGAAGAAGAAGTTTTGGATTTGGTTGTCCTATTTTCAAAACTCACCCTGTATACTTTATTATTACCTGCAAAGAGTTTAAAGCTTATTTTGGGTTAACGTAAATATAAGATTTATTTATAAGTGTCCAAACGTATTTTTTTCACATCAAATCGTAAGTTTGCGTGTGGATGTGACTCAGCTCGATAAAACTTGTAACTTTGTAAAACAGATCACTATCTCATGGAACCCAAAATTTGTTTGTCACTCTCGTAAAAATGGAAGTTTCTGTGTATACTTAAAACTTTATTCACATCCATAAAATCTTTGAAATGCTTTAAAGGAAATACTTTCTTCTCTGGTTTTCCGCACTTTTACATTTTCTGTCCATTCATCCGTGTATCCTTCTAATGCAGCCATAAACTTGTTACTTCGGAGAAATTCCATTTTGGAAGGCGTGGATTTGGACTTATTTTCCACATTCATAGAGCCAGGTTCAAGTTCTTTAAACTAAATAAATTTATTAAAAAGTGTTAATTAAATCTGAAATCATCTACAAACCCTCGTGTGGTACTAAATAATTAGGATTGTTTGTTGATTTTTTTACTAGTGATAGATATCAGTCGTTTTTTAATGGATTGTACAATAGATTAAAACATAAACGGCTTCCTTGGAGGATACATAAAAAATGTATCCTTTTGTTGTTGTTTTAATGCCACACATAAACTAGTAAATATTATTTGATTATTATGAAATTGTTTATTCAGGTAGCGTGGGTTCGAGTGGACACGCAGACAATCCTGAGCATACACCACAACATAATAACACAGAATGCGCGCATCAGTCTGTCGTACAACGACCACCGCTCGTGGTACCTGCACATCAAGAACGTGCAGGAGGTGGACCGCGGCTGGTACATGTGCCAGGTCAACACTGACCCCATGCGCTCCAGGAAGGGATACCTACAGGTTGTAGGTGAGTAAACTACCTCCGCCATTCTATCATACAACGACCACCGCTTTTGGTACTTTCACATCAAGAACGGACAGGAGGTGGACCGTGGCTGGTACATGTGCCAGGTCAACACTCCATGCGCTCCAGGAAGGGTTACCTACAGGTTGTGGGTGAATATACTATCTCCGTCATTCTGTCGTACAACGACCACCGCTCGGGGTAGTATCACATCAAGAACGTACAGGAGGTGGACCGCGGCTGGTAAGTGTGCCAGGTCAACACCGACCCCATGCGCTCCAGGAAGGGATACCTTCAGGTTGTGGGGGAGTATACTACCTCCATCATTTTATCGTACAATGACCACCGCTCGTGGTACCCGCACATCAAGAACGTGCAGGAGGTGGACCGCGGCTGGTACATGTGCCAGGTCAACACTGACCCCATGCGCTCCAGGAAGGGATACCTTCAGGTTGTGGGGGAGTATACTACCTCCATCATTTTATCGTACAATGACCACCGCTCGTGGTACCCGCACATCAAGAACGTGCAGGAGGTGGACCGTGGCTGGTACATGTGCCAGGTCAACATCAACCCCATGCGCTCCAGGAAGGATATCTACAAGTTGTGGGTGAGTATATTACCTCTGAGAATCATAGTAGACTAACGGTATCTTTACTTCTGAATGGTTTACAGAGTTACTAACCTAATTAAAAGCTTTCATTTAACTTGTTTGCTTCGTAAAGTCCGCTTAACCTTTTGTAATCCATTTTTAGACCACTTGCTGGCATCCGATTGAGCTGAAATTTGGCATATTTATGTAAGTTCGGTGACAGTGCAATATTATGGTATCATAGAGCTAGTCTGATGATGAAGCAGGAAGGTCCCTATAGGAACAAAAAAGCTTGAGGCGTCAAACGTCATTCCTGTAAATATAAAGCCTCAAGCTTTTAAGAAAACATTTTCTTTAAGTTCTATAAATGAATATATAAATATTTGGGACATTTTTACACAGCACCATCTAGTCCCAAATTAAGCAGAGCTTGTACTACGGGTACTAGACAATGTATAATGGATATTATAGTACTTATATTTTGTTGTTGTTGTAAATACCTTATAATACATAAGAAACACCCAGCCCAACAGAAACACTTTTGTTCATCACACAAATATTTGTGTCCTGTGGGAATCGAACCCACGACCTCGTGATCCGCAGTCCAAGACTCGAACCACCAGACCACAGACGTCGTCAAATCTGTTGTCGTATGTGAATTGTGATGTCGTCGTCTATGTTTAAGTACTTTAATGTTCAATTTTATTAACTGAATATTACTGTTAGTTAATTCAATAGTTGTAATAAATTGTTTCTATATTCACTCTATACAGTGTAATTGACCTAAAAAATCGAACAAACACGGTAGGTATTAAATATTGATTTTTTGGTTAGAAGAAAGTAAGAAAGAAAGAAAGAAAAAATATTTATTTGCTTCAAAAGTGACGCACAAAATTACCAAAAAATTCAAGAACACAGAACAAATACATTGGTTCGCTTAAAATCTCTACAGTACCTATAGGTAGAGCTAAAAGTGGGTTGATATTTTGACATTAAAATACCCGAACTGAATACCTCAGTATACCTTCCCCAAGCTCAGGTGTAATAAGGTTACAAATTCATACAGCATTGCTGTGGTTGCGGTGAACGGACGGTCACAGGGCAGGTAGCGGGACCTTACCCAAACTTGTACAATAAAAATCAGTACCTACCTACCGAATCAATTGATGCTCGAAATGTCCTCTATAATCAGAATCACAGCTTTTGTGTTTACACAATATCTATTTATAATAATAAAAAAAGTTTAACCAGATTACATCGCGTATATTATTCAAATTGGTTTCCTGACGTTTCTAAAGCAAAGGAAGACTAAGATGACAAGCGTCTTTACAGATATTTCAAAAAAATGTTTTGATATAGGTACCTTACAATTTTAATTAATTAAAATCGTTTCGATGCACGCAGTACAATACAATACAATACAAATCCTCTTTATTGCACAACAAGATTATATTAATTTCTTAAATAACTACTTATGCGCTAGTGTACAATTGGCGGTCTTATCGCTCCACGGCGATCTCTTCCAGACAACCATTGAATGGACTGGAATGTCATGAAAGAGACAAAGGGTAGTTACCGGTGCACTTAAATGATATCGGAAACTTAACTAATTAAACTAACTTAACTAGTTAAAAAAATATAAAAAAATATGCCAAAATATACATACATGTATCTCTGAAACATCATAAACTTACACACGATTACAATAAATAAATATATCTATATATGTATATATATATACCAAATGAATACGCAGTAGTCACTCACAATTTAAATTTTACGCAATGTAATCCAGTTAAACTTATTTTATTATAAATTATAATGTGTAGTGATCGGGTAAACCTAAGAAACCAATATCAATTTACTTTTCGTGTAAAGTACAGACCAGTTAAATAACAACTTGAAACAATGACACGGTAATTTTAGCAGTCCAAGTACGATTCAAAACGAGTACAGTACGAGTTCAGTACGAGTCCCTAAAAAAGTACGATTCAAAGTCAAATACTTTGTCTGAACACCTTTTTAACCGACTTCAAAAAAAGGAGGAGGTTATTATCTATAAACAAACATAAGTGACACTTACAAAATACACAGTTCATTCAGATTTACAAATAATAAATAATAATTATTGATATGAATTTCTTTTGTCACCAGTACCACCTGTGATCATTGACAACATGACGTCAACGGATATGGTGGTTCGCGAAGGCACGAATGTGACGATGGTCTGCCGCGCAACTGGCTACCCAGAACCATACGTCATGTGGAGAAGAGAAGATGGACAGGAATTCAATTGCAACGGGGAATCAGGTAATCTCTTTACAGTTCATCATCAAAGCAAGCGGGCTTATAAAAAACGATTTTGAGTCACTTCCATCAAACAGCTTCCTACGTTAAAAGCATTGTTAAAAGTAGTGAGACACATCCTGTGGATAGAGCTCTCCAGAAAATCGATTCTTAAAGAAAAAAAACATGAAAGCTCATTCAAAAATAACAAGCAAAGTCGTGTCCCTAATGGAAATTGTCTACCTTGTCCAAACACTTCGTTTTTGTAGCAAGTGAAAAGTCTATTATGTCCTTTTAAATGGAAACTGAAAGAATAGCCGACACTGTTAACAAAGGATTTAGGAACTCTCATAAATATCCGGTCAAAACATTAGTTCCGGACACTCATTATGTTGACGCTCTCTCGACGAAACAAAGCAGATGAAAGAAAGAAATCTCTGAAGCGAGAAATGGACTGGAATGAACCCACTGGGACTCGAGCGTGTATCCTCCTCCAAACCAACATAACATCGACGAAAGCTAAAACTTTGTTCAGCTTCGAATTATTTTAATAACATGACAAAAGAGTTTTAATTATATTGCAATTATCATATTCCTAATATTGTAAATACAAAAGTATGGATGTTTATTTGCCGGACGGATTTGGACGAAATTTGGCACAAAGCTAAACCATAACCCAGATTAACATAAATGCTACTTTTATCCTGGAAAAATAAACAATTCCCGTCACGAGGGATTCGCGGCATCGTCTTTTTGTGATAAAACGAATTATACGCTGGCGAAGCCGTGGGCATAGGCTAGTTATCAATACGAGAAGTCGCCCAATGGTCGAAGTTGGACCGTAATTCATTAAATTTTTATGATTGAACTATGCTGAAAAAAATACTATTTCCATATTGTTTTATTGGTAACATTAAAGCTCGTCAATGGTGTTGATACTCTTGTTCACATACTAATCTTTTTTAAACTATCGCTCTCTTTTACTAATATTAGATAAAAGAAAGAGATGCCAACATTTTAGTGCTGTCAAATTAGTCGGAATTAAAACTTCCATACAAGTTTAGTCGTTAATCTCGGAACGTGCCCACTAAAATACAATGAAATGTAACACGTAAACTAATTTGACAGCACTAAAATTTATCCCATTCCTTTCCTGTATTTACTATTAGTAAAAAAGAGTGATGGTTTAAAATAAGTTTAATTCGTGAACAAGAGAACCGACACCAATAGCTACTAAACAAAAATAAATAAAAACATTTGACAAAAAGAGGAGAAATTTGTATCTACTGAACCGTTTTTTCTTTGCCAATATATATATTTAATTAGCTCCTTTTAGTTAACGATTCACCGGAAATTAATTCCATTATAGGTATGAATGATAAAATTATCTACATATTATATCAATCAGGGACTTTGTGCTACCTTATCAGATAGGTAGAAATATTATTAATTAAATTTTCTTAAGAGGTTATTTGATTAAACTTAATTAAACTTAACTTGCGTATTCAGTATAATAATGCTTTTAGGGTACTGCTTGGGCTGCCTCGGTTCTGCAGCGCATCAGGGATGTTTGCCGAATACCATGTGGACTGTTTCTACACAACCATGGGGAAGCGGTGCACATCCCTGGTGCGTAGGGTCCGCGCCAGCTCCAACAGTATCCTCAAGTTATTTGCGGACAGATTTGACTGTCAGTACATGAATCATGCAGCATTGGTTCATGTACTGACTAATAAAAGATATTGATTGTATTTATTTTATATTTGATTATTTTGTTTTGAATTTAATTTATTTCCATGTCTGACTCTCTGATATGAATTATATATTTTTATTTTTATTTTATTAAAATTGATTATTTTATTTATGAAAATGATTCAAATAATAATAATATGACAATTTATATCTGTGATTACAATTTATTTTATTTTATTTTTTGCAATATTCATCTACCTTTCCAATGTTGATTGTTGTTGATTTTTTTTAATTTTGAATATAAGTCCTTTTAAATACCTACGATAAAAGTACAAACAGGTTAACATTAATCATTTTCGAAACCTTCCATTACTTCGAGCACACGACACAAAACGAGCATTTTCTACCCAGAACCGAAATGTATAGCAATGGCCCGCGAAAGGGTTCCAAATGACGCCTCCGATCGATTGTTCAACACAATACTATTAAATTGTACCCGCAACCAGCGCATAACAGAAATGTTTTCGCAATTGAATTAACAATGGACTATCGAGCGCAAATAATTACGAAAGCCCTCCATAATTCACTTATATATTATTATTATATCCAACAATGCCCTATTTTATGGTTTCCAGTTTTCATATAATTTTTATCTAAGTCAAACGTCGGATTTAAGCACAATTTTCGTGATATACGTAAATTTTAAATGTACCTATAAAATAAGCTGATATAGATACAGGTGATAATATATAGGGATCAAAGGGTTAACTTTTTTTGTTCATAATTTTAAAAACTATACACTACTAAAATTTTCTTCATGATATCTGATTATAATAGTTTGCTTGTGTAAATGAACATTGAAAATGAGCGACGTGGCGACGACGTAGGTACATACATCATCCTACGTATTTTTTTCTTTTGTACAAACCTCTAAAGAATTGTTTTTATTAACTAAAGAAAACACTGACGCGCTGCTCATGTTAATAGTCTTAGGCCGGTGTTCATCAACGTTAATTATCTGATTAATCGGCTAATTACTCAAATAAATTACTGGATATAAATTGTGGTAAGAAAAAATCGCTCACGAGCAGGATTCGAACCTGCGACTCCTGGCTCAGTACGCCAGTGCTTTAGCCACTAAGCTACCGTGAACACTGCTCGTGGTATCGAAATTATCCTCCACTATACGTCTTTGGGTGACGTCAGCGATATCTTATTAAGAAACATGCTCCTTAACCGACTCGACTAACTTTACAGTTAAATCAAAGTCGTATAGATATGCCTACCCTTACTAATTATTTTATTATTTTAACGCATTTTACATTTTTTTTTTTTTTTCGCATGCGTAAAATGCGTTAAAATAATAAAATAAGACGGTAGCTTAGTGGCTAAAGCACTGGCGTACTGAGCCAGGAGTCGCAGGTTCGAATCCTGCTCGTGAGCGCTTTTTTTCTTACCACAATTGATATCTTTAGAATTCGCTTCGCATGCGTAAAATGCGTTAAAATAATAAAATAATTAAATTACTGGAATTGTGGGTAAACGGTCGTTTAACCAGAGAATCATCGTTGGTGAAATCAAGCCTAATACATCTTGAACACACATATCGATTACAAAAGTTACAACCTTTACTTAGTTCTTGGTTCTTCAGTGCTTTACAAGAGTGTTGTTTGGTTGCAGTGAACGTGGTTGATGGCGAAAACTTAACAATATCAAAAGTATCCCGGCTTCATATGGGCGCTTACTTGTGTATAGCGTCGAACGGAGTGCCGCCGTCTATCAGCAAGCGAGTCGTACTAATGGTGCAATGTAAGTTACTTTAAGTAGCCTAGATTTACATTTTAATTACCTACCTCTATTTGTACTTTTTACCTGGACCTATAGTAGTAGAGATCCTTGTGAAACAGCTCGTTCAGGGAAGTACTTGTAGCCACTTAAGAGGATGGGTCGAAATATTTCACTGCCATCCTCTCACTTTTGCTGGGCAAGCGTGAAACGTGAATGATCATTGACCGCACCATCGCTTAACATCAGGTGAGGTAGCGGTCAAACGCAAACCCGTTAGGTATAAAAAAACCTACCATTGTACCTATTTCTGCCACCAAAACAGTGATGCTTACATTGCTGTGTTCCAGTGCAAAGGGTGTAGGTGCCGGCAAAATTACGATCACATGATACTTTCTATCTTTAGGTCTCAGTCTGGCGAACGCGATTTCCCATACCATTTAGGCAACAACCTAGGTGGTAATGCAGTTGTTATATGCAAAGAAAGCCGCTTAAAATCAGGTGAACCTTTGGCTCGTTATCCTATACCATGAAAAGCTACCTAAAGTTGACAAGCACACAGCTTATATTATAAGAAATGTAAAAATTCAAGGTGAAAATTAAACAATATTTCTTTAAAATCTCGTTCCATTAAAAAAAAACACCTTTTTACAGGCCTGTTTTTAATTCACCAATAATCCTTTAAAGGATGACTGTACTCATCAATTTGAAAATCGTGAAAAAAATCCACTGCTCCCTACATTTTGTCTTGAATTTGATTAGTACAGTTATTTCTTATCGGGTTATTGGTGAATTAAATTAAATTAAATTAAAACAAAACATAGTATATTTATAAGTATTTTATGCTAACACATTTAGATAAAAATATTGTTTACCTTTAGTTAATGACCTGAACATTTTTGGGTTATCATTACTTGTCATATTCCTATTTTAAACTGTAAAACTGATCTAATCACTGTATAGACTCCATTTTATCGTCTTATTATCTGTCTGTCTATCACTGTTACTGTCGCAATTTAAATATAAAAAATATAAAAAAAATATAACCCTATACAGATTATTCATTTTTATTTGGATATTCGGTATTAATAAAGTCTAAACTACTAAAACGTCAGAGTAAGTACCTACTACAGTAAGGCGCTCTAGTTTACTACCCTGTCGAGAAAACCTAGATGCTACGTAGCAGACTTCCTTGGATGACTGTAAAACCTTGAGCGAAATGACTGGTATACCATGGATATATACAGAACCCACCTGTACCTACTTCAGAACGTATGTTCAGATATTTTTCTCTTGCCTTTAGATCTCGCAGCTTCCTCTCTTTCCAAAAAAAATTTATAATGACGGATTTGAATGTAGCAATATATACATACAAGCAAGTCTACTAAAAGCCCTCTATGCTTTTATACAATGCTGCTTATGAAATAAAGATACTGTCAATGTCAAACTGTCACCACTGACGTCGACCGTACTAAAAATGACGACCAAAAACTAATGAATTTTTCGTGTTTTCAGAAAATACTTATTATATTTGAAATTAATTAAGCTTAGTTAAACACGTCAGTGGTAATACTTGAACTATAAAATCGCTCTTACTGCTTATGAAATAAAGATACTGTCAATGTCAAACTGTCACCACTGACGTCGACCGTACTAAAAATGACGACCAAAAACTAATGAATTTTTCTTGTTTTCAGAAAATACTTATTATATTTGAAATTAATTAAGCTTAGTTAAACACGTCAGTGGTAATACTTGAATTATAAAATCGCTCTTACTGCTTGTGAAATAAAGATACTGTCAATGTCAAACTGTCACCACTGACGTCGACCGTACTAAAAATGACGACCAAAAACTAATGAATTTTTCGTGTTTTCAGAAAATACTTAGGTATTATATTTGAAATTAATTAAGCTTAGGTAAAATTAATTATGCTAATGAAATCGTTTTGAAACCTTAAAGATGCAAAGACTTACCTAAATATTAACTTTGAGGACTAACAAAATTAATATCTTAGTAGCTGCTTATTTAATTTAAATAAATCCGACTGCGATTTGTCCGGACCAGTAAGAAATACATTAATTCAGTGCGTCCGGGGTCGGCCCGGACAACTACACAGTATGGGGCTGTCTGCAATGCTGTTAAGACAACTTGTAAAAAACTTTATTCTTCGTAGTTCACGATCTATGAAGTGCTATGAACAACACTTAGAATATTATAAGCTTTTTATTTTCTTATGATTCTCCGAAGTAGACAGTTATTTCAGTGCTGGATTCAGTTGTTCAGTGTTTTAGCCATACAAATATTTGATAATAGTTTTCTAGAATATTAATTTTTATTTTATGAATTTAAGTAAGGGTAAGTCGTATTAGCTTTCCTTTTCTACGAAAAACATTGATCAACAATCACTGTATTTAATTCTTTTTAATATCAGTTGCCTTCCTTTATTTTCAGATAATTACTTTAGCCCATGCTTACCTTATATGATAGAACTCGCCAAGGGAAGTATAACATCATGATCATCATTACATTTAAGTAGGTATATTATGTACGAAACGTACCTACTTTTACACCGTACCTACCCACGATCGGTTCCCATTCTTCTAGTCCATCCAAAGGTTGTCTGGAAGAGATTGCCTTGTGCGATAAGACCGCCCAGTGTACTTACTTAATCTTTCTGTAAACTATTGCCTTTGTTTTCGTTTGGTGTAATGTACAATAAAGAATATAATAAATAAAAATGAAATAAATAAACATCATCGATTGGTATTTGTAGCGTATTTTTGTCAATCGATGAAATGACAATGTGCCCGTAGCTAGCAACTCTCCACCCGAATTCATGAACGTTACTATCAGAATGCACTGTAGGCTTAAAATCCCCAGGGGACGAAATTCTGAAAAAAGTCACTTGAGTGTTGACACTATGCAACTAATTAACGGCTAAAATTAATAACCTGTCTCTCACGATTTACCTTACTAGAAATAGAAATTTGACATAAAATGTATGGAGGTTATGTCAAATTTCTATCTCTAGTAGGGCAAATCGTGGATAGATCGGTTATTGATTTTGGCCGTAAGCAAACGTATGGATGGATATCTCCGAAACTGTGAGAAATCTTATGACTTTGCAAAGGGGTGGTAAAAAACTTGTGTGGCCTTAGTTGTTGAGGTACTAACCTAACTTAAAATGTGAAGTATGTTTCATCTTAATCGATTGAGACGAAACATTCTGTAATACAGCTTGACCTCTAATAATCTAATAAATCCTTGGCAGTCGAATATAAACTAGAGGTCAAACTTCTTGGTTGGGTTCAGTTAAATAAAAATACTAGACTAGATGGTGTTAGTATAATAACATAATATTATATATCGAGCGGCACATTAGGTGTAGCGGTTGCGCAATCATTGGCTGTTGCACCACGGTTCCCGGGTTAGACTCCCGCGCTGAACATATTTTTACAAGAACATAGTTTGTGCAAGTGAGTGTTTGTAAAATTTTGTCCGTGTGTTTTCAATAATTTGAAAAGATAACGTCGAATAAATTTAAATATAGTATTGTCTGTATAGGTATTTTCTCAAATATCTTCTATTCTATACTACATATAATAAAATCGTAGAGATGAAAAAACTGTACATTGAATATTTTTTGAAAAAAATCACTGCTGCGCATACTAGGAACGATACTGATGCCAAAACTATAATTTTTAGAATTTCTGTCTGTTTGTCTGTTTATCTGTTTGTCTGTTTGTCTGTTTATCTGTTTGTATGTTTGAACATGACGCCAATACTACTGAACAGAATTAGTTGAAATTTGGCAAAAATGTCGGTTACAGACCGGGTCAGGTTATAGGCTACAAATCATCACGCTTTTGTACATGGGAGGTGAGTAGAGTAACAAAATGTCTACAAAGTTATGTTTTACAGTTAATATATTGAAATGTTATAATTTATAGACTAAAAAAGACTAAAATAATTCGTTATCAGAACGTCAAACATAATATTTTAAAAAATAACCATCACGCTATATATAAAGGGAGCTAAACGACAGATATTAACAATGAAAATGCTTATTTCGTAGTTTCGCGTAAATAATTACTCATCCTGGTGGCTTGGCGTGTGGATCACGATTGTGTTGTTCTAAGATCGAATCTCAGCCACAATCTTAGTTTTTAGATTATTTTTTGCATTTTGTTATTTAAAAAAAAAACATCTTCAACATTCTTCAACAAATTAAGTTATTTAGCAACAACGTCCGCTAAAGAGCGGATTATTAAGTTATAAAACAATTATTTATCACGCTATTTAGTATGAGGGGTGAGCAATAGTGCATTGTGTTGATTATTTTCTGCTTCCGTATTTATTTTTATTTATTTTACTTTCTACCACAAACAATAGTTTTCTAACAGTAGTTTAGTAAAGTATTGTCTGCTAAAAAGTGCTTTACCTATTTAACAGTGAAAAATTTTTTGAAATCGGTGCAAAAAGTGCCATTGAACCACTTATTTTACTAACTGCTGAGTCCCCTAACCCAAAAAAGCGTGAAATTTTATTTGTATTGTTATCCTTAACCTATGGATAATATAACCAATTTACGACGACGTCTCCCGCTTACTTAGTTTTGTAAATAATTAACTTAATTTAAAACACTCCTTCTTTCCTAACCAGATGGCGTTAACGTCGAATTAGATCGCGCTATGGTTTCGTTCACAAAATGTGATGTTATCATGTTGGAGGCTGTTGACCGAACCCTGCAAGATATCCGCAGGAACCACAACATCATGGGTGGGGTAACAGTTCTCTTTAGCGGCGATTTTCGGCAGACGCTACCTGTGGTGACGCGAGGTACTAGGGCTGATGAGGTGAATGCTTCGTTAAAACGCTCTACTCTCTGGCCGCAAGTTCACAGATTGTGCTTGACGGTCAACATGAGAGCACGGCTTGGCGGGAATACACATGCTCAAGAATTCGCTGAAGTCCTTTTAAACATTGGAGTAGGAACTTATCCAGAGGAGAGTGGCCAGGTGGACCTACCGGAAACGCTTTGTAGAGTGGTCCCTACGGTAGAGGACCTAATTCATTCTGTTTATGGGGACATCAGCCAAATCTCGCACCAGCAGAATTCTTGGTTGTGTGAGAGGGCCATTTTAACACCAAAAATGACCAAGCCGCTGCCATTAACGATAGCATTCTCTCAGAAATTTAAGGGAATGAAGTGGTTTATACTTCTATAAACACCGTTATAGATCTAGATGACGCTACTCACTATCCAGTAGTATTCCTTAACTCTCTCTCTGCAAGTGGACTTTCTGCCCTTATCAAACTTAAAGTCGGTGTCCGGTGTACTTTTGTGGAACTTAACACCGCCTAAGCTGTGTAATGGGACCCGACTCAAAGTCATATCCTTGCAGAGGCACATTATAGAGGCAGAGATTCTCACTGGGTGTGCGGCTGGCGAGATGGTGTTTATTCCACGTATACCACTGATTCCCCACAATTACCGTTTCCAATTCAAGCGCATACAGTTTCTGTGAGTCTGTGCTTCACGATGACCATCAATAAGTAGCAGGGGCAGACACTGAAGGCTGCGGCTGCCGACCTCAGGACCAGCTGCTTCTCATATGGACAACTGTACGTCGCTTGCTCTCGCGTCACCAGCCCTGACACTCTGTACATTTTGGCTGCTGAAGGTTTTGTAAAAAGGCGTTTTATTGTATACATTCACATCATTCTGTATTATTTTTGTAAATTATGCTCAATATTTGTTGGTGGCCTAGGTTCTCGGTTTACGTTTTAGTATTTGACTTTGCTCCCAGCGCTTTAACAAAAAAATAATGGCAAAAAATTTATTATTGCTATCATTTGTCCATTATCTTTGATATTTGACTTATTTGAAAGTTAACCTTATGATAACGTGAGCAAAGCCACGGGTACAGCTAGTTTTAAATAAATTGTGTTCAATAGTAAGACATGATGTGATTTCCCAAATTCCACGCGGATGGAGTCGCGAGCATTGCTAGTTCTACATAAAGGCTTTTACTGATAGTTTAATGATTACTAGTGACATATTTACACACAGGAAGGTTTTACATTTTAATTATTTAATCACATGGCAGAGCATGTAAAGGGGTCAATTATTTTAAAAAAATATGCAAGTGCACCTATTTTAGCTATAAACGTAACCTGTTTATTACCTCATATTGATCCAGTTCGCAACATACTGTTGTTACTGTACTGTTTCATAATTATAAAAACACACCACGCTCACAGAATGCATTGATAATAGGGAAAATTTACTTACAGTTAATACCAACAAAACTAAATACAGGTACATCCTATTGAATTTATAAATAATTTTAGCTCAAGCTTGATTATATTTAATTTTTTATCTAAAATATGTAAACTATGTTTCTGAATTAAACTCTCATAATACATATTATGTAATTTTAAAATGTTCAAACTTTTGCCAATTTATTGATTTGGTATGAAAGTAATGTTGAAATTGCTAAATTAGATTTCATAGGTTTGAAACTTCGAACCTTATTAAATAGAAATCACGTTAATATCATAGCAATTTGAATGTAATATTTTGTTTGCCTGAGAAATAAATCAAATCGTAAAAATATTTAGAAACGGCAAACATTTTTGCTCAGATATTTTCAAATGAAATATTTCATTAGAATTTTGTTTTCAATATAACCTAACTGTTGTGTTGCAGCAATAAAAAAAGTAAATGTGTACATTCTGCGAGAGAGTTTAGTTAGTTTGATTTTTTTGTTCGATAGATATCCATAATCCGGGAAACTGAAGAAATTCGAATTACACATACACTCGATATCGTCATCTAGACGAAAGAATTGCACATTTGTCTCGGCACGTTAACTTGGCCTCAAATTCTTCCTTTCATAAGTACGTGAGCATTTCGACGTCGTCGTTTTCTTTAGTCGGGAGTCAGCGTCGAGAAATATTATTTTTTCTTTGGGGTGGGTGTCGTTAACGAGTATTTACGAGGACACGAGCGCCTCTACCTGACGGCGGCGCCTTCCGCCGGATCGGCCGTAATTGCGCCCAATTAGAGCATTATGCTGACGTGAATACGGTACGGACGCGATAATGGCGATACTATCTGCTCTCCCGCGTCGCCCTCGCCACCGAACCCGATGAAACGCTTTTCTTCTCCTAATTCGCATTCCGAATCTGAGCGCGTTCACAGTCCTCTCCATTTCTTACGAGAGACGTGAAACGCTCACGTAACTTTCACTCGATTAACCAACGAGACTTCCTTATGAATTCACTGTCAGTTTTCATTACATTTAGGTAGTAGCCGAGACAAATCTTTATGACAATGTTATTCTTTATACGCGTCGCTGCCTGCTTTTATTCATTCATAACTCTTCGCACATTATATAATACATGCACCAAGGACGTAAGTATGTATATGTCTGTGTAGGGCACCATTTCTTGGCGAAGGTATGTGATATGTATTACGTGTTGTGTTTTTTATGTTAGAAGTATAAAGACAAAGTTTTTGTGAATAGGAACATTTTTCATTCTTAGCTGTGCGTGCGTTAACAACGTACCTGTGCGTGCGTGGTACGTAGTTTTTCGCTATTGTTATAATTTACCAATAAAGTACCAAAACTCTGCAACACGTTTTCTGAGTTATATCTGTATTCACAACTAAAAAAATTAAAGTTGTAATATCTAACAAACTGTTGAAAAAACAGAATTTGGAGTTTTGATAAAATATCTTGAATTTATATTCCGACTACTTAGGCAAATACAAAAGCATTATTCGAATTGAGATTTGAAAATTCAGTGCCAACTTCAAAGTCAAATACATTTTTAATACTTTATGTATGTTTATGTTCCCTATTTCCGCGTTGCTTTATAAGTTATTAATATGCTATAAAGCAAAAATTAACGCGCACATACCTATTTTAAGCCCGACGTTTCGACCAGGTTCCACTAATCGTGGTAACGAGCAGACTGATACAGCAGTATCACTCCGATTCCGAGATGGAAGAATTTTCATCCACCCTCGGTTTTTATATAATAATATATGTTCCCTTCTTTCCAAAATTGTAATATGATCATCCAGTAAAGCACCCATGCTCGTATTTCATGAATTCCCGGTATATCAGTTTAATAATCCAACGATATGATTTTGACCGTGGCAGTAACTAGATTAAATAAGGATTACACGCTTAATCTCTTCCTGATAGTCAAACTACAACCACGACTCATATAAAAAGAAAGTCCCTGTATGTAAATAAATGAACTTTTGGTTGATGGGTCTTTAAAAAGTTTCAGCTTTAAAATGAACTAAATTCTTAAAATCTTTTCAGGAAACCCCTTTGCCCACAACTCCCATTATTTGACCTCGAGCTCGCTTAAGTTACAAGCTTAGACTGAAATATAAACATCAAATAACGTTGGGTTTTTGTAAGTTTTCGTCCTGCGCCTTGAACTCGTGATCAACCTCCTTACTGCAATTTTTTGTTCCCTTGTTTGATGACGCTTAATACCTTTTATTTTAACTTACTTTGCCTTTAAGAGTTTTTTAATCGTTCGATTCCCAAGTCGGGTAAAGTGTTATTGGGTTTTTTCATAAGGAAATTTTCAGTAGTAGCCTGGAGTTTGGTTTTGTGCCCGGTTAATGGCAATACAGGTTCGCCCCCCTATTACATGAGGCTTATAACATAAATGGCGAAATGTGAGTGCAGATATTTACACCTCTGCCTACCCCTTTCGTTACAGGATATACAGGTCTGATTTTTGTTGTTTGGTTTAAAAAAGTTATGTTTAACTTAACCACAGTTTTATTTTACGTCATAGGGTGGTGAAAGAAGCTAAAGGCCCACCTGATGTTAAGCGGTTACCTTTTCCCATATAAAAACTGCAACACCACCTAGGTTTTTGCCTAAATGGTGCAAATCGCGTTCGCCAAATTGAGACCTAAAGATGGAAAGTCTCATGTGATTGTAATTTTGCACCATAACATTCATTGCAAGCATCACTGATTGGCGGCAGAAATAAGTACGATCGTAGTAATTCCCCGGACGAGCTCTTGCACAAAGAGCTCTACTGCTACTAAAATAAGGATTTGGTATACAAGCCGTAATACTGGTTAAGGTTACTGTTATTAGTATCTATATTTTATAATCAAATGTTAGTAACATTCTTGTTTAGATCGTATAGCATTTTAGTGTTGTAGGTTTTTTTAAATGATGTGAATAATTATTCAATGTGTCAATCCCCTGATAAAAAGTATAACTAACAAAAAATACACAAATTGTCATAAAAATCCCATTTAACCATGTCATAATCTACATTATATTTAATAGAACAAAGCTGTAAAGTTGTGAATGCCTTCACATAAGCTTTTACAATTTTTCGTCACTTTCGTCATAAAAATGTCGTAAACATTTTCAACATAACTTCAAGATGCAAATTAAATATTAGCATGGACCCGCGGCGGCACGGCGTTCCATGTTTGCCTTTAGAATACGGATCCCTTTTGTCATTTACTAATAAATTTATACATCATTCCATTCTTAAGAAACGCTCAATATTATTCTAAAAAAATCTTCAAATTCCATTGAGTCTTTCCTTTTTCAATCGCATTTGTATTATTAAGTAGATTTCCGCCTAATAGTATTGAAAAGGGAAGTTCGTCTGTTGGTCAGACAATTTCATGCTCTTGTTAATTCGAACGATACCTTACGGTTTTTGAATGCAGTAATTGTTGGAAATCAGGTTCTGAAGAGCAATATTAAAGCTGTAGCTTGCCAACAATCCATCAAGACTCACATTTTGTAATATTTTGCACTTTATTTTGTACCTGCGTGGGAACTTCCATTAATCTTCTATACCTACTATACAAGGTAATTAGAAAAATACCCGAAACCTCAAGTACTACTAACTTCGTATCACGGTCTTGAATAACGTTTGTTCTAAGAGTTTGGCCAAAATGAAACAGGTTAGCCAAAACTTTTTTTTTGTTTATTTGAAGTATGTAAAAAAATTGCGTATACCATAGCATACGTGGGACACTCAGAAAGTTTTGCGAAACTAAAAAAAATTGTTCTATACGTACATATATTTTTATCAAATCTTTTCAAAGTACTTTCCACCAGCCTCTATACAAAGATTCATGCGCCTAAACCAGTTTTCAAAACACTTTTTCCAGTCCGCCGCAGACACCTCGTTTACAGCCTGCTCGAACGCAGCCAGCGCATCTTCCGGCGACGAAAATTGTATCCCTTTGAGCTGATTTTTTATTTTTGGGAATAAAAAGAAGTCACACGGTGCTAGATCAGGGCTGTAAGGAGGGTGACCCAGGAGTTTGACTGGCGTGCTGTCCAGGAAGTCCCTCGTTTTGAGTGCGGTGTGCGCAGGTGCATTGTCGTGGTGGAGCAGTAGCCCGCGGAGCCCTGTGTTTGGTCGCTTGTTGCTTATAACAGAGAAAACTTCTGGCAAACATTTGGTAGTATACCATTCGGCATTAATGCTTCTTTGATCCCGTAAGGGAATTGATACCAAGTGGCCAGTCAAATTAAAAAAGCTAGCGATCAAAATCTTACCCCCGCTTCTAGATCGCTTCACTTTGGTAGGCCTTGGCTCATTTTGAAACACCCAAACAGTCGACTGGCGCTTGGTTTCTGGGTCGTATTGATAAATCCAGGACTCATCACCTGTAACGATGTCGTAAACACGCCGAGACGAGCCTGCTTCAAATTTGTTAAGCATATCACGGCACCATTCCACCCGGGCCTGCTTCTGAGCATCGGTGAGGTTGTGCGGCACCCAGCGTGATACTATCCTCCTCACGCGAAGATGGCTGTGTAGAATCTCGTGAACGCTTCCCGATCCAATCTTCAATATGTGTTGAATCTCCTGATATGTAATTCGCCTATTGTCTTGGATTAAATTTTTCACTGCTAGCACGTTTTCTTCGGTAACAGCCGTCAAAGGGCGACCGCTTCTTTCGTCATCCCCCAAAGTTGGTCGACCGCGCTTGAATTCGTTATACCAACGATACACGGTTGCCTTGGAAGGGCCTTCATCCATGAATGCCATTTGAAGTCTATCGTACGATTCATCCGGTTTCAGGCGACACTTGAAATCGTATAAAATCATAGCTCTAAAATGTTCCCGGCGCA
The DNA here is from genome assembly GCA_949699075.1 of Asteroscopus sphinx. Taxonomy (NCBI): domain Eukaryota; kingdom Metazoa; phylum Arthropoda; class Insecta; order Lepidoptera; family Noctuidae; genus Asteroscopus; species Asteroscopus sphinx. The sequence goes on along the minus strand of OX453013.1, from coordinate 13,809,391 downwards.
GATCCATATTTCAGTGAGACACAATACTTTGAATTAACTCGCAAAAAATGTGGAGGGAAATTTTGAAATTGGAACTTACTTATTTTTACTTATAAATAATCATATTTTCGAAAAACATTATAACTGGCCAGTCTCCCATATATAAAAACTTTTTTTCGCAATACTTTCTGAGGGGCCTGGTATTATGTTGCAAGTCCAAGCGCGTTTGTACTAGCCACGCAACCCTGCCGACGCGAGCCCGGGGGCCGTCTAGAATATGCAAACTACAGAGTATTTTCATACTAATAATTTATAACTGTGAGTTTGCACTGACGAAACATTCACATAAAAACATGTTGAAAAGTCAGTTTTTTGTCAATGTATCGAATCGCGTTCACATTATCACACAACTTGTTGAAACGAAACTTGTTTGACATTTCATAGTCTATTGACATGTTTCACAATTAATTTCGATACACTTCAAAGTATCTGTTTTCGGCCTTACATGTTTACCGACCTCATTGGATAACACAAAAACGAGATTTATACAAGTTTTGACACATGATTAAGCATCAGTGCGAACTTCAGCCGTGACAAATCTATAGACAAACATGTCAATATATAAGTTTTTAGTCAGTGCAAACACAGCCAACAACAAATCTTGAAATCTGTCAAAGAATTTACCCAGTTTTCTGCAGTGCGAACGTAACAATCAACAAAACAAGTTGTGACATTAGTTTCATATGTCAAGTTTCGAGACATTACATGTTAAATGTTTTTTGGTGCAAACCCACAGTTAGGTTTTCGCGATCACTACAAATTATAATAAAACAAAGTTTAACCGGATTAAATCGCGTATATTATTTAAATTAGTTTTCCTGACGTTTCGAAAGCTTTGCATCGTTCGTGGTCGCAGGAAGACTAAGATGAAAAGCGTCTTTACAGATATTTCTAAAAAAATATTTTAATCTACCGTACAATTTTTATTAATTAAATTCGTTTCGATGCACGCAGTAATCACTTACAATGTCATTGTCTTTTACAGTGTTGCGTGCTGTTTTGGACTTGATTAATTTTAGAACTGGGTTCCAAACAGTTGGCAGCTGCCAACCATCTTCTCTATTAAAATTAGGGTGTTTTTTAATTTCAATAGCCTCACGGAGCATTCTAGGTACATATCGGTTTTCCATCTAAAGAAAAATCTGTTGTTCCCTATGAATACGTCATATTGCTATTTTCCGAGATCCACGCAGAGTCGGAGGCACTGCTAGTATACAATACAAACTTACAACTTTAGCACGATTCATCATCATCATTTCAGCCGAAAGTCGTCCACAGCTGGATATAAGCCTCCCCCCCCCCAAGCATTGCCACAATGACCGGTCCTGCGTTTCCCGCATCCAGCGGATTCCCGTGACTTTACCAGGTCGTCGGACCTTGTCGATTCATGATACTCATAAATATTTAAAATAAACTTCAAAATACAGTTCCACCAATGCTGTCCATCCCAAACCAACTGGAAGCTGCATACATCGGGCAGGACGTGACGCTGGAGTGTCACACGGAGGCATACCCGTCCTCCATCAACTACTGGACTACAGACCGCGGGGACATGATCATATCAGGTAATAATGAATCAGCAAAACGAATACAATGCGTGGGATTATAAACGACATGAAATGAAAATGTTTTCATTCTATCGGTTACGAGTACAATGTAGTCTGGCGTTGAAAAATGGCCACAACGCGATGTATGCTTCCAATCTAGCTGTGGCGCCGCTTAATTAAGTCCCTAGCGCCCTTGAAACCTAAATAAGGTGCCTAATACCAGACACTGTCGGAGTAACGAAACTGTATACCTACTCGTAGGTAAATTAGAAGTTAAGTAAATCGAAATACTTAATACGAGTATATATTATAGACGGTTATAATTTACAGAAAACCGCATTTTAAGTCATGTATTTTAGTGAATATTATAAAAAGTGGTAAAATATTTGTCATAACTCATAATAAAAGTCTTTTCTTCTATAATTTTTTTAATAATATAAGGAGTAGACATTTTTATTGTTGGTTCTTTTGTATAGGTACGTAAGTAGTTTTAACTCCTCAACACTTTTTAAAGCACTAGAAAGCATGGTTTATACATAAAATGGATTTACCAAAGATCAAAATAAGATTAAAATATGAATTCGCCCGAACGTAATTGATTAACTGCGTAATTGATAAGTTAGCCTAACGGCTTTCCGGAATGAGCAATTAATTGAATTACTAATGACTCCGTTTATCCGTCTACAGGAAATAAATACATCACGTCACTGAGCGACGACAGTTATAGTCGGAAGATGAAATTGACTATACGGAGAGTGTCCTCAAGGGATTTTTCATCCTACCGCTGCGTCGCCAAGAACTCCCTCGGCGAGACGGATGGGCTTATCCGGCTTGACGGTATACCAGATTATTCTTATCCAAACTAAGTAATCTAAGCAGTGACATATTTCTAGTAATTTGAATAAAAAAAAAAACATAAAACAAGTCACTTTAATAAAATTCCAAGAGATGCTAGATAATATTTCAAGGCAACTAATCAAGAAAATTTTGCAGAAATTCCCGCTCCTTCAACTACAAGTACCACAGACAACTACGTCCCAACATTTCCACAAAGGAAAAAAGGTAATTTCTTCGGTTTTCCCTTTTTACTTTTATGTTATTAACTGTCAGATTATTGTCCTTTGTTTCAATTAGTTCTACGAGAAACGAAGAAATAATTATAATATCCTGACGTTAATCAAAGTTTCAAAATGAAACGCTTCAGGACAAATCAATTCGGAAAGTAGATAATGTTTTCATGACCACTCTGTTCAGTATATTGGTAAAAAGTTAAAAATATTATTTCTGGCACCTAGAGCTCGGTAAGGGAGGTCAATAGCAAAAAGTTGAGTGCAAGCCACCGCGTGCCACGGTTATACATTCATGGCAGACTCACGGCTACCTCAAGGAAGGGTCGATGGTAGATTTTGTATTTATTGGTTTTGCTGTCATAGTCCAATGCTTCCGTACAATTGGGTCGTTAGTAATATTATTGTGGAAAAGCGATTTTGTTTGCGCTTTGACTTCCAATGTACCTTCTTATTGTTATAGATTTGGGTTTTCTTTTATACTCTTTACGGCGTCATATGTTTCGTTCACACTTGAAAGCCCACTTTCATAGCCCCTTAGCAGCATATAAGAAAATTTTACGACGCAATCATTTTCCGCATCGTTTTTTGCTCCTGGGACATTTCTATCACATGTACCGTGTTTCTGTCAGGTAAACATAAAAATCGTTGGCGGGACAGCTCCGCCGAGAACAGAGTCATAGGAGACTACGAAGTGGAGGAGTGGAAAGATGTCGGTAAGTGTAATACTTACATTATTTAGTAGTTTAAAAGCTTTTTAGTGTTCCTGCAGTACTGTTCCGTGCCGATAATATTGCCATCGAGAGATAATTAGCACGAAAGAAAGATGCAAATTGGTAAAATATTTCTCTATTGAGCGCTCATTTAGTATGCTGAGTGGAAATAACCTGCTTGATATGCAATTAAGAGGAAATGCGGGGAAAGAGACTTTTGAAGATTAGGTATTTAAAGAAACTATCGCTGTCGCTTTGCCTCAAGTAAGTGCGATAAGGACAACTACAGTACCGACGGAATAGCCTTTGTGAAAAAGTCATAATTCGAGGTTTGGCTCACGACTATTTTATCCTCCGAAACGGGACCAATTTGAAAGATATTTCATAATGTGATTATGAAGAAAGTACACATTCATCATAATCAGATTATGAAATATCTGCCGCTATGTTTTTCCTTTTTCATTAATAGTTGTCAAATTAATACACTAGGCATCTGTAGACAGCCGTCTAAATAGGCAATTTAAAGGTTTTTTGAGGGCTTCTAGAAATAATTAATCAACAAAAACGAAACATAGTGGCAAAGAAAGAGCTGCTATTTATTTTACTCTAAAAATCATTTTGCTGGGATTATAACCCAGAAAGAAAACAGTCGAGAGCTTTTGTATGAAGAAAAGACCACCCGCATTTCCTCTTAAAAACCAGTAATGAAATTTTTCGCTACATTTAGTATTTAATGTATTTTAAAATTAACTGTTTCCTCTCGTACATCTCATATTCAGATTACGAGTCGACCCAGTCCTCTCGATCCGTAACCAGCCAAGGCGTTCTATTCATCATCGTTGGAGGTTTGTTCATCGCTAGCTGACATACGGCTATCATCACTGTCCACGTCATATCATAGTGCCAATAAGACATTTTGTGCTAAAAGAGATACGATATAAATAGCAGTGATACACATTAGGATAGGTGCTGTGTCAGTCGTATGAAATAGTAATTAATGCAACTACTAAATATTGTTTAAAATTATGTTAACTACATCGAAGATCTCAATTTATTTTAATTTTACTTATAAGAATATTTTTATGGAGATGTAGTATCTATCTGATAGAAAATATAAATATTTTTCGATATAATTGAAAGACTGATAGAATTGTACGGTAAATGTGCCATATCTAATCGCATAACAATATTGTGTTTAGTTTGTAAGGTTCTCGTAAAATTGAATTTCGTACATATTTTGGTTTGAAATTCCCATGTAAATCGTTTAGTTTGTAACTTTTTTAAATAGGTGTCCTCAACAGTAAATCAAGGCATGTGTATTCTCAACTGTTGTTTAGTGAAAAGTGTGTAATTTTAAATTGCGTAACATACTTAAACACAACATACTTTTTCCTGATGTACGGTGCACGCTACATCCTATGTGCCGTGACACGTACTTGTGGGCATTAAGATAGTATCATGCCCTAACACTCGTTACACAATTACTCACTCGCCAGTTCAACGGGTATCAGTTAAGTTAGAATTAAGTTAAGACCACATTATTCCCTATTGCGCTTGTTTTTAAAAAGCAAATAACGTAAAAGAAATAGTCTCCTAGTGACCTACCATCTTCTTACCACATTGTAGATACGACAAAGAAAATCAATTTCTTGCTTTGTATTTTATTTTCTCTTACAAAGTTGTAAGCAATACCATTCAAGTATAAAATTTTGTGATGCCTTTTTTTTGCAATACAACCTGAAACAAAAACCCTGTTGTTCTTGTGAGCTACGCTATCAGAATCGATATTTATACGTAAGGACACAACTCATTTGGAAAAACTGTTCAATAAAAATAATAAAATTAAATATTAAATCATGATTAAAAGTGATTATAACACTTTCAATTTACAATTAATAATGATTTCATATTATTATTTTTTATTTGTATTGATATAATCACTGAGTGAGTGAGTTTTGAGTGATATAATCACTTTCAATTAACAATCAATAATTTATTTAATATTTAATTTTATTATTTTTATTAAAATGTTTTTCCAAATGTGTTGTGTCCTAACGCATGAATATTGATTCCGATAACGTAGCTCACAGGAACAACAGGATTTTTGTTACATATTGTATAAACATGATGTTCTAAGAAAAAATAATTAAGTGGTTAAGACATACGAGTACTCGTAAGTCCCAAACATATGGTATATGTATGTACGTTAGAACTTAAGTTCAATTATGTATAATTACGTTTTTCATTCTCCCCCCCTTGCAGTTCCACCAGTTCTAGTGCAGCTTTCATCGATCTGTTCGTAGCCTGAAGTAGATATTCAAGCCTGTAAGTCTTTGTTTACTGCATTTCCAGTTCTAAGAAAATAAGTTGATACATTATGGTACTCCCCTGACTAAAACAACCTTGAATAATTAAAAAAAAAGTAGTTAGTTAAAAACGATAATTTCTTTTTAATGTGGAATATTAATCAATTGTCTACCCATTAGTCTAAACTGGAAGTCAAAAGTTACGTCTAGTTTTAGCCGTTTTTTGTATAGAATCTATTCTACTGCCCCCCTAGCCAAGTTGACAATCTACACAATCTACAATCGTCAACGCTAATAGAAAAAACACTACTTTTCGGGTAATCATTCATAAATCCGCGCATTCAAGGTCGTTGGTCAGGGGAGCGCCTTAAGCTCCATTCTATAAATACATACGTAATTTGTTCCTTGGAGAAAAGCTTTATGCATTTAATGTAGGTAAATATAATAAGTTATGTGCAATATGAAATGAATATACTTATGTTACTTGTTTCTTACCAACGTAACCCTAATACGTTTTGTAAATAAACTCATCACTTCTGCAATAAAGACAATATGGCGTGCTTTGTAATATAAATAAATAGCTACGTAATATTTCATCGAATTTCGAAACTTCTGTTACATATAGTACCTACTTACATTGGTTATTGTTTGTACCATTTGTTATAGTGATTTATAGAATACAACAAACACATTTTATTTATACTTGTAGATTTTTATTGAATTATGATGTTTAGCTATGTAATATAAAAGATCTACATATCTTGGGAAAGGTCTATTTCCGCGTTGAAAACTTTGTATAGTGACCGTTGCAGTTAGCTGTTTATGTAAAGTTATGAAATAAATGAAATTTCTTAAATCCTTGGAGTATAATTTGTCACTGAAATTACTCTAGACTGAGAGAGATTTTCTGAAATGTAACAGAAAGATAATAAATGAACAGTGTCATCCTAAATAATTATTATTCACAACTGGGTTAAAACTGTAACTGAAACGTATTTTATGCAGTGTCTATATTTGAACAGCTCTGGCTTAAATATCCACACTGCATTAACTACGTTAGGACTTTAGGATATATGTGAAAGGTGTATAAATATCAAACAATGGATGAAACCTAAAAAATATATTATTTTAGGTAATTAGAATAGCAATTAAATCTGCACTCTGTGTGGTAATAATTGCAATGTTTATCACCACGACACTGCAAAACCTTAAACGTAGAAGAGCAACAAAGCTCTATTGTTTACAGAATTATTAATACAGTACTCCCTCCCACTCGGGCTTATTTTGCATAAAATAATGGACGCGGAAGCGGTACCTGTGGGCAACTAGGCACCCCGCGGCCTGCACAGACACTTTAATGCACTTACTGCCAAGAGTCATGAGTAAATGACGAGCGTGAATATAGCTTTACCGGTTTTAAAATTCGTGGGAGCAACTTCTATTCAGAACTCGTCGGCTGACGTACGGATGGACTCCACTCGATTGAGTGAACACACGTCGGGATTTTTACACGTCCTTTTACTGGTGTTTAAAAATCCAACTGAGGCACTTCACATGTCAGTTAGCCATTCATTAGCTGTCCCCGAATAATAAATTGTATGAAATTATAGGTACTTTGGCAGTAAATTATATTTTAAAACTGAATGATTTATTTTAATCTTGATTTACTAAATGTATTTCAATATGTACGTGGTATTTAATGAGAACAATTTTATTAAAATTTTAAAAGAATTTGGTAATTTTATATTTTAATGTTGATTTATTTGGTAGTCAAAATGTGTTTTTGCTATAAAAAGGGCAAAAAACGACAAGCGAATAAATTAAACATTTAAGAATGTGAAATTTTCTAATATACATACATTCATTATAATGAGAAGCCTATATTGTTGAAAAGTAAGGCGTTTCAATGATATTAACAATTCATAAGACTATGACGGTTATGACCGCCCTACGATAGTACTGTATCGATTTTATGCAAAATGCAACAAAGTTCCTCGCCACCAACAGTCTGCGCTATATTAACCATAAACCGCGCTTATTTTGCCAACACTGTGCGCTTTATTATTATGAAATAAGCCATCAATTTATCGTACCTACTTATCGGGCCATCGTTGTAAATTGGTGTTGTGGAAACTGTTGGTACCGGTCGACCGATCTCTTTTATTTTTTCAGGTTTTAAGAGCCATGACATTTACGTAATGTACTTGGTAATTTCATTTACAATACCCCTGTGTCATTAAATTAAGTTATTTTATATCAAGCTGTATGTTCCACAATTTAACGAATTGTTTAATCCTAAAACTAGACTGTATAAAATAGTTGTACGAACGAGATAATAGTACCTTTTGACTCTTAATATGATTTTAATAACAGTAAATGCCACTTTGGAACGTTAAACAGGATCGATAAATAAATATGCCCATGGCGCAATGGAAGTGGGGTACATACGGTCACTTGTGCAATACTAGTAAATCTACTTAATGGCAGTGATCGATCGTACTAAGTAGACGCAGTTTTACAATACAACGATATTTATGTAGTCAACTTTGACACTTAATTTAAACTTGAACTTTAGTGAAAAGTAAACCGAAAGGAATAGGAAACAATAGTATATACATACATACATATTAGCACGCCTGTTTTCCATTGAGGTAGGCAGAGACTATGGATTTCTAACTTGCTACAATCCTGACACACCTCTTTCGCTTCATTTACGTTCATCACCCTCATCATGTATGCTCGTCAGTTTAGCGTACTCTTAACCTGGCATTTTTGAGAACGTCCCCGATTTCATTGCGATACGTTTGCCGAGGTGGTCCCCTTCCAACTCTTCCTTCCACACTCGCTTCGTATACTTGTTTCGTCAATCTCCTCTCGTCCATCCTCTCCACGGAATACTTTTATATTCATTTCCTCTATGATCCTCTCTATATGTCTAAACCATTATCAATCTTTGTCACTACATCTTCTTTCACTCCACAACGCGTTATCACGTTATTTTTTACTTTATCTCCCAAAGTTAAACTTCCCAAAGCTCTGATTTCTACTGCATTTATTCTGCTTTCATGTTTCTTTTACCACACCCAACTTTCACTACCATACATAAGTATAGGCACTAACACTCCCCCATCATGAACAGCCAGTCGAGCCGTTTTCGACCCTATGCAGCTGTTCATGAAGATATGTTGTGCCCTATTCACCTGATTACCAGCACTCACTCTCCTTTCAATGTCCTTCACATGCTTCCCATCTCTGGTAAACTTGGAACCCAGGTATACAAACTCTTTCATTCTTTCACACATGGAAACCAATATAATATTAGTATTACATTTTTTATATACACCGACAAGATCCATAATGAATGAGATTATCCGGAAACGAACCAGAGTATCAGACATAGCTTGTAGTATCAGCAAGCTGAAATGGCAGTGATCGATGGCCATTGGATCAAAGGAGTCCTTGAGTGGAGACTGTAAATCAGAAAACGCAGCATGGGGTACCTCTGCCTGGTGGACCGATGACCTGAAGAAGGTAGCTGGGGTAGACTGGATGTAGAAGGCAGAGGACCGAGTGTTGTGGCTTGTAGCGTAGCTTAGGAGAGGCCTGTCGAGCAGTGAAGGAGTTGATGATGGTGAACTGTACAATGTTATTTTAAATTCATTAACAACCCTTAAAGAGATGATTGGAAGTCCCTAAAAATAAATAAAGAGAAAAAAATAAACCATTAAAGAGATGACTGTAATCATAAATTTAACAACTTTTACTATGGGACCAACACTGAAATCGCGAAAAAAAATAAGCTGTTCCCTACATTTTGTCGATTGTGAGCACAAATGTGGGTAGGCCCCCCACAAGGTGGACCGACGATCTGGTGAAGGTCACGGGAATCCGCTGGATACGGAAGGCGCAGGACCGGTCGTTGTGGCGATGCTTGGGAGAGGCCTATATCCAGCAGTGGACGTCTTTCGGCTGAAATTATGATGATGATGATGATGATAAGCACAAATGTAGGGTAAAGTTGTTTTTATTGTGATTTCTAGGTTGGTCCTTGGTTATATAATTATTATATAATATAAGGGTATGTGCCTGATAAGAAGGCTCGAAGTCACTCAAACGGCAATAGAGAGGGCTATGCTCGGAGTGTCCCTGCGTGATCGAATCAGAAATTAGGAGATTCGCAAGAGAACGAAGGTAACCGACATGGCCCAAAGAATTGCCAAACTTAGGTAAGTGGCAGTGTCGGAGCACATTGCTCGTAGAACGGACGGCAAATGGGGCCTTAAAGTTTTGGAGTAACGACCGCGTACTGGAAGGCACAGCGTGGGTAGACTCCTCACAAGGTGGATCGACGACCTGGTAAAGGTCGCGGGAATCCGCTGGATGCGGAAAGCGTAGGACCGGTAGTTGTGGTGATGCTTGGGGAGGCCTATGTCTAGCAGTAGATGTCTTTTGGCTGAAATTATGATGATGATGATGATGATGATATGATGATGCTGATAAAGGAATAACAAATAACCCTGTAGCCCTGTACTGCTTCGGGAATTTGTATTTTCACTTCTGATAAGTAGCAATCAAGATACCATTGCCATTTTCAGGCCAGTAGACATGAAATAAGAAAAACACGTCACACGGCGGTTCAATCAAGCAACAAACATTTCGTTTTTATTGCCGATATCCTCGTATAAAGAAAAATATAAAAATAATAAGGAGTCGTGAGGGAAAGTAAAATATAATAATAGCGCGCCGTCAAAGTCATTGTCCAACTGCTTGAAAGGATTTAGGGTGTGTTTTAGGATTATTATACATAAGTATACGACGTTTGAAAAGGGTATGCGGTCAATTTTGTACGATTTGAATTTCATGTTACCTACAGCGTTCCAATCATAAAGTACAATATCGATGACAGTCACAATTTTGTTTACAAGGATTTATCTGCTCTGCTCGGTTCTGTCGCCGAGCAATATTGGTACGTTTATTGTATCGCGGTCGACGATATTTGACGCCGTTGTGATATCTGTTACGCTGTGTAGTGCCAATAAAAATGTTTATTTCTGTGACGATCTTGGAAGGAAAAAATAAGAACAGTGTAACAGTTTCTTATCACACCGAGAGTATTGTAAAAGTCAACTGAAGGAAATAGGATAGTAATGATAACTTCTTAGGTTTTCGCGATCACTACACATTATAATAAAACAAAGTTGAACCGGATCAAATCACGTATATTATTTAAATTGGTTTTCCTGACGTTTCGAAAGCTTTGCAGCATTTCGTGGTCGCAGGTAGACTAAGATGACAATCGTCTTTACATATATTAAAAAAAAAAAAAACTACCGCACAATATTATTAATTAAAATCGTTTCAATATCATCGTATATCGTGTGTTTCGTTTCATTTCGGTTCGATTCGTTAACATTTTGATTTTGTCTGCTCGTGACCACGGCCAATGCAACTTGACCGAAACGTCGAGGTTAGTCAAAATGTTTGTTATATTTTGATTTAATTGTACGCGACAAGTCCCGTAAACTTAGTTCAATATGAGTGAAATTCGCGAAAGTTTAAAAACTTCTATAACATAACTTAACATCAGGCCTGTATTCCCCGAAGGGGTAGGCAGAGGTGTAAAAGTACACCCACATTTCGTCAGTTATAACTCTCACGTAATAGGGGGCGAGCCTATTTTCATTAACCGGGCACAAATGCAGACTCCGGGCTGCTATTGAGAATTTCCTAATGAAAATCCCAATAACACTTTGCCCGACCCGGTAATCGAACTCAGGACACCACGCTCAGCATTCGCACTTGCGACCACTATAGACCAACGAGGCAGTCGTGTATTTTAATGCCTATAAGAATAGTTAACTAATATGTCGTTACGTTAGTGAATGAGTCAACGACAGATTTCAATAACATAGTTTTTTTACTAAACAACTGAATTATGCGATGAAGTACCTACAGTAGAAATAATAACATTTAACCTAAAAGTGCTAGTAGTATAAATACTAGAGGTTAAAACAGACATCCTATTAGTAAATAACTAAATACAATATTTGCAGAGAATCCAAATTGGTCCTTGTTTCATATCATTGCTTTCTCCTGGCGTCGCAAAATAATTCGGCCAATTTTCACCACATGATCGACCCGTCTGCCCCGAAAATGTCCTGTTTTGTCTGATCAGGGTCACGCAAATACTTTCATAGTAAAACTTCATCCCTCGAACGAGGTTCGTAATACTATACCGATGTAATACCAACGTAACAAGTCAGACCAACATTACACAATTTGGGGCTCCCATTTCACAACTCAAGGTTCCAGATGACAAGATGATGAGCGCTGACATTTTGATTAATCCAATTATTTGTCGTTGTATATACTATGCTAAATTAATAAGATCTTTGACTGACTTAACACCGTATTGCCATTTATCAACTATTAATTAACTTTTAACATCAAACATTATTAATCCCCTTCATCTTAGTTCTGTGAATTACATATGTTGCTAATTATAACTTTGTCTAATACTCGTATGTACTAACATTACCGGGTAGTCTGCTCTTACTGTGATAATAATACGTAGATATAATAGATAGTTACTGTAAAATATGTGACTTTACTATGTAGTAAAAGCATCAGCTATTACTACATAGTAAAGTCATAACATATAATAAGTAAGTATATTATAACAGTAGTAGAGCTTCGTTGTGAAAGAACTCGTCCTGGAAAGTACTACCACCGTACCTACTTCTCCGCCAAATAGTGATGCTTGCATTGCTGTATTTCGGTCTGAAGGGTACGAGTGCCGGTGAAATTACAATCACATGAGATTTTCCATCTTCATGTCTCAGTTTGGCGAACCGACTTGCGGTAACATTTAGGCAACAGCCTAGGTGGTATTGAAGTTATGGGCAAAGGTAACCGCTTAACATCAGGTAGGCCTTTAGTTCTTTTCGCCATCCTATACTATAAAAAACAGCTATTTATTTTATCTACATCATAGCAGTCTCTCATTAAAAGTGAGTTGTTAAATAACTCCTCTGAAGTAAAGTTGTATATTACAAAATGCAATGTAAAAATATCTTCTATATATTTCGATATCATTTACGAAGCAATGCACTGTACTTCCCTCGGCTTCTATCAGAAAAAGAATGGTTTTCGTGTCCATCACATTAACGATGAAAGCAACTAAAACATTTTTTAAACTTCCCAGTCCACCATTAAAATAATAACTTCCCCTCTGTTGTGCTTTTCTGTCGCGACTCAACATAAATATTATAACATTGCATTTCATTTATTTTTATATTTTATCATTCCTCTGTGGAAAAATATGTAAGTGGTACGAGTAGGTACATTTACAAAACAATACGTGGCAGATTAATGTCGAAGTACAACAAATTCTGATAAATAATACAGAGAGATTGTGAAAGCTTGCATTCTTACTCAAGTAAACTTCAACCGTCACGCAATGCTTTAATAGATACGCCTTCTAAGTCGCATTGAGTAAACCAAGTTCGACGCAAAGTTAAACAACAATTAATCAGTCGGAAAATTGAACGTCGTTACATCACATCATGAAGATAAACCACTGAAACATGAGCCCAAGTTTGCGTAAACCGAGTTGCACAAAGCTAGCAAGTCAACATTATCGCTAATAAGATAGTAAGCAGCTGAGAGCGAGCTCGGTTTTCTGGCGAAACTCACCGAGGCCGCGGCCGGCTTGCGAAGATGGCGTGAGCTTTGCTTTTATTTTTCATTTGCCATTTCCTTCAGACTTACGGCTCCAGTGAGCTTCGGTAAGACGAAACTCTCCAGTGTTGCAAATTCCTATTTCTAAGAAGAATACTGCACCTCTACACACGATAGATGAGACTGAAAATCGATTCCCCTAGTCGAGTATGCAAATATTACAGAAAATATTTTCAATTTAGATAGAGTCCAGATTGCAGCACACTTGGTGTTCCTTCATATTAGAGAGGTCAATCCGAGTTCATTCCACCTTAACTGAGAACTAGATTCAGTGTAGACACAAAAATCTGGGTTATTACAAGAAAAGGTTGTCAGCGTATAATTCAAAATGCATCCAGGTACTTTATCATACTAACTCGTACAAGACAGCAGCACATAAATTCAATAACCACTGCACAATCATATAATCTCAGCCCATCCCACATATATATAAAAAATGCGAAAGTGTGTTTTTTTAATTCGTTCCTCTTTCACGCAGCAACGAAGTAACATATGGACGTGATTTTTGCATAGAGATAGTTGATGGGCAGGAAAGTAACATAGGCTACTTTTATACAGAATGTCCCATTGCGGAAGTGTGTTTGTTGGTTGTTCCTCTTTCACACAGTAACGGATAACAGATCGACATTCGGTGTATACTTATACTTTTTATCCTGGAAAAAATCACAGCACCTGCAGGATAAAAAAACAACAGGAGTGAAGCCACGGGTAAATTCTAGCATTAAATATTCCCATAATCACCGCGACTGCAATATGTTGTTATGGCAGACAGAGGCTTAGTGGATCTTTATGATACTCAAGAATGGATATGCCTACGCTTTTCGGAAAACACTGTCAAGTATGGGTCCCTACCTACTAAGGGTAAGAGGTGTTAAGATATTAAGCATATATCTATAAATCTACATCACCTATAACAAACTATTATGAACTATCTTTTTCGATATCGTAACGAGTCGTTAGCTGGAGGAAACCAAACGCTAATTCTACAATAAATGACTCAAAGTAGCTGAGTGTATACTTATGTTCAGCTTAGGGAGCTTCATTCCTGCGTGGGTATACAACATAGGTATATATTTAATAACGTGTATGAGGATGAAAATTAAATTGGCAGAAGAACATAATGTCACTGATAAATACACATAGTGGAAATTATAAACTATTATTATATCTCTCAGTCTACAAATAGCCACTATTAAACAAAGGTATCCCAATGAACTGACATACCTAAGAGGAAATTATCTTAATCATCACGCTTGGAACTTGGTGATCGTAGTATGTTTTAACTATAGCAGACAGGAAATGCCTGCTGCAGCGTTGCCAGACGTACAATAATATCGTAGGTACTTATACGATAATCTTGCCTGTGGTACAACATCTTCTTTCTCCCAGCCTTTCCCAATTTATCTTACGCAAAATTACTTTAATTTTGACGTCTAAAAGTATGCATTATTAATTATACAAGATGTCGATCTATAACCGTGCCATATTTCTAGAGCAAATAATAAATAATGTGCTTAGTCATCTAAAAATACATGGAAAATTCTATGATTATTTCATACCCAAATTTTCACTTAGAAACATAGCGAGGGTTTGAGAATAAATCCCGTAAGACTCTGAAAATAAGTCAACGGCGGCATTGTCAAAGGGTGGAAATACCTGTAATTTTTTTTTGTTGGTTTCGCATGCATCTTTTTTGTGTCGCACGTGACACACGGAGTGAATTTGTTTGTTTACAAATAGGTATTTAAAAAAGAATGCTATTGATTTTGTATTGGTTCGTATTCAATATCAGTGGTATAGTCACCTCCATAAATATGGCACGAATACAGATCAACATGTTTTTAGCATGTTAGAATAAAAAATGGGTGGTAGAACCTAAAACGGTCATCACTTTAAAATAATATGCCATAAACGAAAACGATAGCGATGCTTGGGGAAGGCCTATGTCCAGCAGTGGACGTTTTTCAGCTGAAATGATGATGATGATGATGAAACAAAAACAAATAGATAGACATGTGCAAATGTGCATTCTCCCTATCCTCAAATACAGCTCCTAAACCTGGTATTTGACAGTTCAGCAAAAGTCCGCGCTCGTGGTTTGCGAGCGAACAATGGAGCGCAGTATTCTCGGAGTCAGACTCATGGACCGAATACGAAACACGATACTGCGTTCCAAAACACAGATCGCTGTCGTCACCCAAAAAGTTGCCAAACTTAAGTGGGACTGGGCTGGACACGTTTTATTTATTTATTTATTATATTCTTTATTGTACATTACACCAAACGAAAACATAGACAATAGTTTACAGAAAGATTAAGTAAGTACAATGGGCGGTTTTGCGCATGTCTGATGACTTATGGGCTACACTTGTACACACGGCTACACATCAAGCTGTACATTTCCAGTATAAGCTGACCTCGCATTTTATAGGTTTTCCTTACAACGCGAGGTCAGCCTATACTGGTTTTGTACAGCTTGATGTGTAGCCGTGTGTACCAGTTGGGTCCCAAAAAACAACGTTCAACGGCATCGTGGCAGACCTAGACGAATATGGCGAGACGAGCTTGACGTCTACAGAAGTAAAAAATATAGATGAAGTGCTGCGAACAATCATAGTGAAGCCAATAAAATCGTGCTCTTCCGTGTACAGTCGATTAGAATACCGCCCTTACTGCTTACGAAATAAAGAGCAATCAATGTCAAACGGTTACCACTGATGTGCGGTCGACCGTACAAACCAGCGCAACACAAAGCACCTGAAAGATATTTGTTTTTGGCGATGCTTACTGGACGATGCCGCGACATGTGTCTGAGAACGTTGAGCATGGTTTGAAGTGCACGTGTGTGCGTGAGGGCTGGTTTGTACATGAACGAGACGAATGGAAAAATGAAAAGGAGGCCTTTACCCTGCAGTCAGACAATATAAGCCAAAAATAAAATAATGATATTAAATAATAGATACTTTAAAATATACTAGAGCACTGGTACAAAAAAAAAACCCTGATCTATTAGGTATATGTATGTTGCATGCTAGGAACAAAGCAAATACACAGTAGGTACCTATGTAAGAGTCACTAATCACACGACTAATGAGTCGATAAGTGCTAATCAAATTTCCCGAGTTCCAATTATTAGATTAATCACGCAGAACTAAGCTCAACATGTCGTGGTACATTTTCAGACAGAGATCAAAATGCTAAGACCTTCCTTGGTTTACTATACAATATTTATCGTTACAAAAGTAGTTCTGGGCCAGTTACGGGCGGCACCTTAAGTACCCTTACAATTTCGATAAAAGAATGATCGGCTCACATTTTTTACTTCAAAACTAAGTGGATTCATAATAAAAACGTTATTAATCATATCTTACACAATTTAGTAAACGAGGGCGTCGGTAATTGCTCGCAAATGACAGAATCTCTGCAAAGGTAGTGCGGCCGAGACCATTAATACTTGTTAGGAAGAACATAAAAGGAATCATTCCCGTCTTTAAGGAAAAATTATGCATTCACCTAATATTCTACGAAGCTCGCAGGTTGCAGCAATTACAGAGACCCAATAAAAGGCTTAAGTATATACTATAAATTCCAGTTATCAGTGTTCGCACGTTTATGCGTACGTACGGGGTAAATTATTGATAGTTATTCTACTTACGTGGAAATTCGTGTTAATAAAGACATTAGGCGATTCGAAGGATGTGGGCCATCGTGTACAGGCTCATAGGGCACTAATCAAGCATTACTTGGGAGAAAGCAAGTAGAACCTTGTTGCTAATCTCAAAGAGCGAACAGAAGCTTGTTGCGGAATTTAGCAGTAATCATCACGGTTGGCTGCAGTATTATGTTATTAAAATACAACTGAACGCTACTGCCGTTCTTCTCATTCAAACTAAACTGGATAACATTTCTAAAACATAGCTTAAACTTACAATAACATTTCGGGGTGTTCTTATCACAATAGAGTGAGATAAGGTTTCACATTGTCTACACGTAAGCGTTGCACAGTTGTTATAAGATACTAGTTTTGCACAAATTAATAATGCCCCAAGGGACCACACAAACTCCACTTTGAGAGTTACAAGTTTAAGTAAATTGTAGCTCACTTTATAAAAGTGTTATTTATTCTACAGTCTTATGAAAAGGAACTTTTGCCGTAAGCATTTCCATTATTTTGTAATATACAATAAAAACACTGACTTAAACATATCTTAATCATACAACAATTTAAATATACAATAAACGAACTCAAATTCAACGAAATCTCCTTTTCAAGGAAATTTCTAAGAGACTGGTCGACGCTTCGCGTGACCAGAGGGCTGGCTTGTTCTTTGGGCAAAGAATAAGCGTTGCCATTCAACGTGGCAACGCTGCCAGTCTCCTGGGCATGCTTCCAGATGACAGTGATGTGGAGGAGTTCTTCGACGCCTAAGTTCACTTTTTTATTTTTTTCAGTGTTTTATTTTAATTTGTATTTTGTACATATTTATATTGTATATAAATTAATACAGGTAGATAGATAGGTATTAGGAAGTGTACAAAGTTATATTTAATATTTATTACAATAAAATAATTCCTAATTCAAGGATTCTTCAAAACATATATTAATGTATTAACATTTACTTGTCTAAGAGATTCGTGTTTGCAAGCCTATCAAATTCCAATTAAACATCCATTTCAATTTTAAATTAACGTAGACGATAGGTCCCTTTGTTCTAAATTGAGTATGCAATGTAAATAAAGTTAGAATGTATATTTTAGTATACCAGTAATACAATTTAATAAGGAAAATATAAAAGTATATGGCATATTTTTCTTACATTTTGCGAGAAGGAAAATAAAATCACACTTTCTCGAAATCGGTACCTAGGTCGGATATATTGTTAACAGTGTCATAAAAACTGGAGACAATATTTTTTCCTACCGTTCCTCATATAAAACGGTGTTTTAATAAAAGCGGATCACAGCTCCCAGGCTGAATATTGTCGCAGATATTTCAATATTGGTAGGATTAGCAGCCTATTTAAACATCACTTTCAATGCTCTGCAGCGTCATATCGAAATACAATATCATTCAAAGCAACCCGTGATAATATTTACTGAACCTTTTTAATTCTGTAGTGCACACCTTTTCGGGCTATTTGCGGTTCTGTTGTGTAGAAGACTGTTACTGATAGGTGCCGAAGTAGACAAATACTTCACCACCTTTGAATAATTTACGTAGAAGCATAATTAATTAATTTAATTAGCATATTTGTATAGTAGTATGTAAAGGTAAAAATAAATGCGTCAATTTCCAGAAAGTTCAGATTAGTTATAAATAACACAACTAAATAATGTTAATTTATATTACATAAAAGTAAATTTAAATAAATGTAATTAACTAAAGGTAAAAACTCAAAGCACTATATTAATAAATTGTACACAATTGTATTTTGTATAGAATTATACAAAAAAAATACTAAAAATGAGTGAAAACAAATCTTTTGTTTCACACATTGAAGTAAATTACCAAAGACAAAATATTTGGAACTATTTTTTGACTAAACTACTACAAATCCCGCATATGGCAAAAGCACAACATTTTCCCCGGTTACGCGCTCCATTGAGATCTTTTTTTTAATTCGACGCTTCCACTAAGAGTTATGAACCTCCGAGGTCCCCTTATACAAAAGGTTCTCCCCTTTCGCGACTTCATAACCGAAAAATATAAAAATCGGGGGAAAATATGCGGAAATAATAGCTTCCCTATATTAAAAGTTAGTTTGAGAAAACTTCGGTATATTATTGTCCCAAATATTAAAAATTACTTTGAATAAGTAAGGTTAGTAAAGTAAAGCTTTTATGTAAGGTACATACATATACAGGATTCTGATTGAATCACCTGCAGAACTGAATGTGTATTGACCACAAAAAATATGAAACGGTTTTTAAACTTGTACGTATAAAAATTAACACTGTAATGTCATTAGCGGGTTACAGCGGGCGGGGGCTACTATAATGAACTCGTGCGTGGGCGCTCGTTAGCTACTTGGGATGGTTGGTTGGTATTACTTGGTACCTAAATGTGCTAGTATGATCAGCGCATGAGGTCAACGCCCCGTGTTTCCGTTTAGATATCAGTATATTGGTAAAAAAATTAA
The DNA here is from genome assembly GCA_949699075.1 of Asteroscopus sphinx. NCBI lineage: Eukaryota > Metazoa > Arthropoda > Insecta > Lepidoptera > Noctuidae > Asteroscopus > Asteroscopus sphinx. Next base: position 13,789,839 of record OX453013.1, on the reverse strand, counting down.
GGCGTTGGGTTCTACTGTTTTTTTATTGATTAACCTCCTGTAATGCTGCAGTGATTAAATCGCCATCCTGCATTATTCACCATTCCTTATATATTTTGGGAATTTCCATCGGATTTATGATTTATGTATAAAATTCTTTATTAACAAAGGAAATGTATTCTTTGCGCCGCACTATGGCGTTATTTTACCATGAAGCATTGTAATCCTGCCGATGACGGCTATGCATAAATTGGTGCGTCCGCCTCGAACCAACTCGGGTCATTTATCAAGTCCGGAGCTGTTTCATAAACAGTCCATCGCATTGTTATCACGTCATACGACATTTATAGTTACTGTCCCGGATCGCTGTGATTAAATAATCAATGATTAAAGGGAACACAGTGATTTCTTATTCATAATATATTCGAATCTGACGAAGATACCCTTGTTCCTTCAATCAACACAACTTAAGTCGAATACAGGATTTATTATACAATAGATAAGCATGTCAACGACGAAGGCCGTTGTATTTTGCTATCTCTGTAAACTAGTGTAGTTTGAGATTCGGCTAATTCCCTAACAGCCAAGTTTCGAACAGAAACTTGATAGATTGCTATATTTTCTAGACGTTTACTAAGATTTGTGTATCTAATCTCAATGTTACATTACTTGCTCTAGTAATTGATGTAAGTAAGTTCTAAGTTTCCCTTCTAAATTATGTATTGTTCCCAATTTATGGATATCCCTTTTCAAAAACATTACATACAGGGTGGAAACAACGAACGGTACATGGAGGAAAAGTACCTACATTAAATATTGAAGGTAGCAAATTTTACTCAAAGGAAACATTCCTTTATATTTAAAATTAGGGATACAAAAACATTAAACTTAGGCATTTAAAGACTTTAGAGAACTTGCTTATAAGCCGAGAACCGAAACATTAAAAATGCAAAAAATATGACTTTGTATTTTTATGCCACTATTGCACCAATTGATAGAGTCAATAATATCGATCAAATCACTCAAACTAACATTGTGTCTTAGATTGAAGAAAGACCATGAAATCTAACATAGCTTAGTTACATTTCAATAAAATTATACGAAGGAAGCAAATTTTACTCAAAAAACACCTCATTTTATTTGTATTATATTCATATTCATATTTCTTGGACTTTCTTTAATTTAAGACACATGTTTATTGATCAGATTTTATTCGTATTATTAACCCTATCAAAATATATCAACAAAAGCGATAAAATACTCTCTAATCTGGTACTATTTTATTGGTTAAGATCGATTCCCAGTTCAGGCAAGTAAGTTTTTAAAAATATGTGAATGCAGTTATGTTTTCTTTGAGTAAAATTTGCTATGTTCAATATTTCATGTACGTTTCCTCCATGTCCCGTTCGTTTATATTTTATATTTTTTTTTTTTTGTTTTTTTTTTTTCCCTGTAAATCCTTTTAATTTAATAAATGTGTAAGTTTGTGAATATGTTTGAATGTTTGTTACTCAGTCACGCTGAAACGACTGAACGGATTTGGATGAAATTTGGCACACAAGCTAAAACCTGGATTAACGTATAGGCTTCATATTATCCCGGGAAAATAAACAGTCCCCGAGAGATGCTCGATAAGTCTTTCTGTGATAAGCCGAATTATACGCGGGCGAAGCCGCGGCCAATGTCTATTTTAGTATATATATTATTGTACCTGTTAATATTTACTGTATATGTATAACTCAAACCCATTAATATTAAATTTATAAAATATTGTAATGTAGGAAAATCAAAAAAGCGTTTTGCATTGTGGCTGCATATAGCAATGGTATATGAAGTTGCCAAGCGAATCACAAGACAATTGTTGAATAGCAACATTGATTATGGAATAGCAATCAAGATAAAATGTCAAAAGCCTTGAAGTTTTGAAGCTAAGGAAAAACAAATCACAGTTCACATTACACGATTCAACAGAACGGTCATAGTTGATATTTATATTTACGACGTACCACACGGTGTTCCAGAATGAATGAATAAACAAGTAAGAAGGTCCGAACAGCGCCCCACTCTAACTCCATTAATCAACTGGGGCCCATTTCATAAAGTGACATTTTCATTGTTGCGCGCCCCCCAAAAGTTCGTATTTACTCATTTTGTGTTCATAACGTGAGATGAGCCGAAGCTTTGCTCATGCGACTCCAATAACACAACCGCAAATTTTATGACATTTTCAAAGAACATACCTACATATTCATGCCGCGAAAAATGTTCATTAACTTTTCATTGATTTTATTTTAAATGTTAACATTTTATTTGCTCACACATAATTGTATCAACATACTGCAATACAGTCATGACTCACATGACCATCTATACTTGTTATTTTAGGAAGCTCGTTTTTCTATAGTAGTAGGTAGATATTTCGACGGGATAGTATTATTAATAAGTTATGGCCCGAGAAATAAAACACAGCTTAAGATGACAAAATGCAGTGACGACTAACGACATGCGTTTTCTTATTATCTTTTTTACAAAGTGAAAGTAAGTTCAAAAAATGCGATAAGCGGTTTCCAACTCCATTGATTTTAAACTAACTTCCCGATTAGCTAGAGACTTGAAACTATAGACAAAGTTCAGAACTAGATGACAATGCAATATTATAGTAATTAAGAGCTGATTTGATGATGGAGCCGGAAGGTGGTCACAGGATCTCTGCTGTGGGTAACGTAAGCACACCGAGTTTTGGTTCAATATAAAAATATATTTCTTTTAATTTAAATAATTATTCTCTTTCCATTTTTAAAAGGGTGCCAACGGGACCCTGTTACTCTCTTTACGCTGTCCGTCCGTCCGTCCGTCCATCCATCAGTCTGTCTGTGACAGGGCTGTATCTTATATATTATCTTCACAGAATATTTGTTACTATGGTGCCTATAACGACAAATACTAAAAACTAAAAAAGACTTTAATCAAAGGGGATACAAGAAACCTCTAAAAAAATGCATTTTTTAAACTTTTTTCTTCATGCTCTATCTTCAAAACGGTAATACATACCAGCGTCAAACTTGGTCTGATTATAGTCCATATACTATGTAGTTTAGCAACATTATAGCAAAAATAGGGCAAACATAAACAGATGTGGTGGTAAGGGTCGTAAGAGATGCAAAAATTCATATTTCGCGCACGGTTCGTTGATGTCTTTTAATGAACTCTTGTAAATTAAATTAGTTTCTATGAGGTATCAGGTCGATGGGTGGTATGGAACCCTTTCTGCGTGAGTCCGACTGGCACATGGCCGGTTTACTTATTGTACCCTTGCTTCTAAACATCTTTTCAACTAGACCTTAATATCTATATCTTCTGGAAAAGTATATTTCGTTTCATCAGAAGATAGTTATCTTCCAATAGACCACCATAGTCAACACAACGAGGCACTTCTTTATAGGTACTTATTACAAAACGTACGTTCAGTTAATAACGACACATTTATTTGGTTCCGTCTGAATCGATGCATTTTAATTAATAGTCACAATCATTAACTCTACTGTTTCGCCTTTTCGGCCGTGATTATTTGTTAGATAGATAATACGATACAAGATTGATAGCATATTCATAAATTATGTTAACCTAAATTTGAAAATACATAATATATATATTTTAGCATATCCAGTACCCACTCAATATAAATTTTCTATTTAGCGTCTGCGACTGTAACAGATACTTTGAACAAAGATCTTCTGTAATTATAATGTTCCCAAGTTATAACAAAAGTGTTTCGTTACCACAAGAATAATAAGATCATTACATCAAAACGTGTAATTCCAACGAGTTCATTATTATATTTGGCATTCACGTCAATACTCGCTAAGTGAATACCTTCTGACAGCCAGCAACATGAGCCTTTGCCAGCTAAATTGGACCTCAGTTAATCGGGTAATACACAAAATATAGTTGAGTACATCGCAAAGGTGCATTTGAGTAACCAAGGTACGAAATAATTCGGCTAAAATTCTGGGTATTTGGTAAATCGCCTAATATTGCCATACAAAGAATCTGTTCCAATGAATACCTTAATGTGTAAAGCTTAAAGTTGAATATGCAAAGCCAATTCTCAGTAGCAGAGGTATAAAATTCGTATTGCTAATCGTAGTCTTACCTAGATCGCTTCGCCCACACCTCGAGCCGGACTAGTATTATGTTTTGCATCATTTCTAACTTGGATATTCGCCCTGGATACTGCTATGACGTGATAGCATGTTCAAATAATTCTTAAGTATTTCGGAACAGTTTTTTGATGATCATATGAGACTAAAAGGAAAAGATAAAAGTCGACCAAGTGCGAGTCAGACTCGCGCAGCGAGGGTTCCGTACCTTTCCTTGGACGTATAAAAAGTTATTTAGTTATTCATATCAAATTTTCCGCCAAATAGTGATGCTTGCATTGCTGTGTTTCGGTCTGAAGGGTACGGGTGCCGGTGAAATTACAATCACATGAGACTTTCCATCTTCATGTCTCAGTTTGGCGAACCGACTTCCGATGCCATTTAGGCAACAGCCTAGGTGGTATTGAAGTTGTTATGGGCAAAGGTAACCGCTTAACATCAAGTGGGCCTTTAGCTTGTTTCGCCATCCTATACTATAAAATAAAATAAAACTAGCTATACGATAGTGCCATCCACGAAGACGCGCCCCTCTCTTTTCCTAATCGCTTACAGTAGAAGTGTGCAACATTCCGCCAATGTTTTAGTTTTGTCGATACACACTAATTATATTACCTATGAGTGCACACGCACACTACGATGAATAAACTAATCAATAATTCTAATAAATAATGTAAGTAAGCGATTAGGAAGAAGAGTGGGGTGCGTCTTCGTGGATAGCACTACCGGTAACTGTGGTAAAAAAACTGGACCTCATTAGAGCTATGTTTGCTAGTGAAGGATTTTTAATGATTTCTATAAAAAATGTGCTAGTTACAAATATCGTTTTATTTTTCTAGTAATATTTACATATTTTTTTATCAATTGTAATTATTTCAGATTTTTCGCTTTACATCTTTGGAGATAAAGTGTTCTTTTTTTATAATTTTTCATAAAAAAAAGTGTTTGTTTTTTTTAGTCAAAAACTAACTGGCATAAAAATAAATATAAACCTGTTTTGTAATTTGCAAATAAAGCCCTTTCATATGATATCCCGCTTGAACTAATAACCCCACTTTGAACCCCTCTTTCGCGAAGCAAAAAATTTTTTTTTTTTTCATTTGCAATAAGGTTGAGTAGGATATACTTATTTCTCTACGTTTAAAACTATTCTAAAATTAAAATCGATAGTATTAGTAGTTTCTGAAATATTCTGCTGTGACAGACGGACAGACGGACGGACGGATTGAGTCGCACCATTTTTTTTTATTTTTTTTTATTCTTCATTTAAGGGGACTTTATCAGCCTTGATTATGTCGCCCCGTAACAATAGTGTACAATTTATTTAAAAACTAACAACTTTATCTTATCTATCTAATAAATAAAGAAATTCACCCTAAGTCTAATCTGTGTTCACTGTATCAAACCTTGTGAGATACAATGAACAAAGATTCCCGGCTTCCTCCGAAAATGGTGATGCCAGAATGCATAATAAGTAATGCATAATAGTCGCACTATAAGGGTTCATTTTTTACCGCTTTGGTACGGAACCCTAAAAGTGTTTTAAGTATCCAATTCCCTTACACGTGTCAAAGTGTGTTAAGCTATGTTAAGCTCTATTAGACCTCTGTAAAGGAAAAAACCGATACAGAGTACAAGCATAAGTCAAAAAGTAACTTATAAATATAAACGTTAAGAAAAACCGCACATAAATAAAATAATAAATGAATACTTCCAAGCCGCCCATAATAATCCCATATGAATGTAACCGGGATACGTTGAATCTAATGTATGTTTTTACATTATAGAATCGGTGTTTCTGACAATAAGTAGGAACCAGTTTATGTTGTGAATACATCAATACGGGGAATGTCGGAAGCCTCCAATGCTTTATTTATGCTTCACAAGTGACGACGACGAGAATGTGGCGCGTGATTGATGTAACAGCCAGAACAAGGATACATCAAATCTTTTTTGTATAGCGAAATTGCGTATTCCTTTTTTTCCTTTCCATCACCCGAAGGGTAAGCGATAGGTAAGGTTTCGGTTTGTCTACGTCAATACGATGGCAAATTTACCCGAGTAAGAAGCTTTCCGAGAATGTGTATAAACATTTCTTTTAAATCAGTATATTGTATAAAGTTATATTTTAACAAACACAGATTTAGTTCTAGAAAACAATGTGAACATAAAAATTCTTCCGTAACCATTTCATTTGCAGCCCAAGGCACAGGAAGCGAAATGCACCATTCCATTTTCTCGACGTAACTACGTTGCACGTTTCGAACAATGAAATGCTTTTAAAACACGAAACAACCTGATTCAAATATATAAAAAGTAATTTATAGCGCCGAAAACAAAAAAGTCATGACAACATGCATTAATACAACACAATCTCAAAGTGACCTTACGCAGTAACTTATTACACGATTTCGATTAAGCCATGGATTTGTGCGACTGATAGATATTATTCATTTACTAGCTGTGCCCGCGACTCCGTCCGCGTGGATGTCGGAAAATAACATCGTGTCATAATTATGAACACAATATCTTCAAATATATACATATATAAGCGCCTACACAGACGATTACACTATTTACCGACCATACTATATTTTGTTTTTACAACCAACCGGCTAAGGTGATGGAATTTCATGGAATTAGCCCTAAACTCCCTCATTCTGAGAAGACGCTCGTGCCCAGCAGTGGGAAGTAATTGGGCTGATTATGTTATTCTATAACACTAACCACATCCCTTCTTATGCTGAGAAGAGGCCCGTGTCCAGCAGTGGGACTGTAATGGGCTGGTAATGTTATGTTATTCTAGAATACTAATAATATCCAGTTCATTAACTCTTCTCATTTTGAGAAGAGGGCCATTCCCAGTAGTGGGACAGAAATGGGTTGACTACGTTATGTTATTCTATATTTTCTAGTTTCTTAACTCTTCTCGTTCCGAGAAGAGGTCCGTGCCCAGCAGTGGGCAGTAGGTAATGAGCTGATTATGTTATGATAATCTATTACACTAACAATATCCAGTTCCTTAACTCTTCTCATTCCAAGGGCCATGCACAGCATCGGGACAGTGATGGGCTATGTTATGTTATTCTATATTTTCTATAATACTAATAGAATCCAGTTGTATTTTTAGGAACCTGCAACCTGCAACTAACCAACAATCATGACCTCTACTATGTATGCAACTTAATACAATAGAGGGGTCAAGCTGTATCGCTGGATCTACTCAACCGATTCAGATAAAACATACCCTATATTTTAAGTTAGACTAATACCAATACAAATGCTAAGTTTCATTACGATCCGTTCAGCCGTTTTCACGTGATGAGGTAACAAACAGACAGACAGACAGACGGACAGACAGACAGACAGACATAAATTTTTTAAACGATTGATTCGTGTTCTATAGCTTATTTCTAGTCCCCCTAGCCGGTTTTCGCGAAAAAAAACTCAATGTACAGACTTTTCGACCTTTACAGTTTTATTATAGTATACTAGCTTTTACCCGCGGCTCCGCTCGCGTTAAATTCTGCTAACCCACGTCAGTCCAGTCCAGTCCATTCCAGTCCAGTCCAGTCCAGTCCATTCCAGTCCAGTCCACTGTCCCACTGTCCCGCTGTCCCGCTGCCCCACTGCCCCGCTGCCCCACTGCCCCGCTACCCCACTGCCCCGCTACCCCACTGCCCCGCTGCCCCGCTGCCCCACTATCCCACTGCCCCGCTGCCCCGCTGCCCCACTGCCCCACTGCCCAGCTGCCCCTCTGCCCCACTGCCCCGCTACCCCACTGCCCCGCTACCCCACTGCCCCGGTACCCCGCTGCCCCGCTGCCCCACTGCCACGCTGCCCCGCTGCCCCACTGCCCCGCTGCCCCGCTAACCCACTGCCCAGCTGCCCCTCTGCCCCACTGCCCCGCTACCCCACTGCCCCGCTACCCCACTGCCCCGGTACCCCGCTGCCCCACTGCCCAGCTGCCCCGCTGCCCCACTGCCCTGCTGCCCCGCTACCCCAGTGCCCCGCTGCCCAGCTGCCCCACTGCCCCGCTGCCCCACTGCCCCGCTGCCCCGCTGCCCCTCTGCCCCGCTACCCACTGCCCCACTGCCCCGCTGCCCCGCTGCCCCACTGCCCCACTGCCACACTGCCCCACTTCCCCGCTAACCCGCTGCCCCACTGCCCAGCTGCCCCGGTGCCCCACTGCCGCGCTACCCCATTTCCCCACTGCCCCGTTGCCCCGCTACCTCACTGCCCCACTGCCCCGCTGCCCCACTATCCCAATGCCCAACTGCCTGCCCCACTGCCCCCTACCGCCCCGCAGCCCCGGTAACCCACTGACCCGCTGACCCACTGCCCCGCTACACCACTGCCCCGCTGCCCCACTACCCCACTGCCCCGCTGCCCCACTATCCCACTGCCCCACTGACAGCCCTGCTGCCGCACTCCCCTACTGCCCCGCTGCCCCGCTACCCCACTGCCCCACTGCCCCGCTACCCCGCTGCCCCGCTGCCCACCTGCCCCGCTGTCACACTGCCCCGCTACCTCACTGCCCCGCTGCCCCACTATCCCAATGCCCCACTGCCTGCCCCGCTGCCCCCCACTTCCCCGCTGCCCCGCTACCCCACTGCCCCACTGCCCCGCTAACACATTGTCCCGCTGCCCCACTGCCCCACAGCCCCACTGCCCCGCTGCCCCACTGCCCCACTGCCCCGCTGCCCCACTATCCCACTGCCCCACTGCCCCACTATGCCACTGCCCCACTTCCCCGCTGCCCCGGTAACCCACTGCCCCACTATCCCACTGCCCCACAGACCCGGTAACCCACTACCCCGGTAACCCACTACCCCGCTGCCCCACTGCCCCGCTACCCCACTGCCACACTGCCCCGCTGCCCCACTATCCCACTGCCCCATTGCCTGCCCCGCTGCCGCACTCCCCTACTGCCCCGCTGCCCCGCTACCCCACTGCCCCGCTACCCCACTGCCCCACTATCCCACTGCCCCACTGCCCCGGTACCCCACTGCCCCGCTGCCCCACTGTCCCGCTGCCTCGCTGCCCCACAACCCCACTGCCCCACTGCCCCAATATCCCACTGGCCCACTGCCCGGCTGCCCCGCTGTCCCACTACCCCACTGCCCCACTGTCCCACCGTCCCACCGTCCCGCTGCCACTGTCCTACTGTCCCACTGTCCCACTGTCCCACTGTCCCTCTATCTCACTATATTACTATCGTCCCGTCCCATGTCCCATCCTATGTCAAGTCCCATGTGCCGTCCCACTGTCCTGTCCCATGTCCCGTCCCCTGTCCCGTCCACTGTCCCGTCCCCAGTCCCGTCCCCTGTCCCGTCCCCAGTCCCATCCCCAGTCTCATCCCCTGTCCACTCCACTCCACTCCATCGTACATTACTATCCGCTCGTGCAAATGCATAGAAGCTTCGATTTGTCGGGTGAGTACGCAACCCACGAATTAATTTTTTACTTTTTTTTTCTTTCTTTCTTTCTCAAAACCCATACCAGTTTTTAAGTCAGATCAACAGCTTTCAAACAAAAAAAAAAACATCAAAATCGGTCCAGTAGTTTTAGCGTGATGCTGGAACAAACAAACAAACAAACAGACGTTTACAATTTTATAATAGTTAAGATTATAATAGTTAAGAAGATAAGATAATACACTTGAAGAAGAAGGTAATTAAAAATTGTAGACTGAAAATAGTATTTTTTTAGTTACACCAAGATAACTTTATGCTTAATAACTTCTTAGGTTTTCGCGATCACTACACATTATAATAAAACAAAGTTTAACCGGATTAAATCGCGTATATTATTTAAATTGTTGTTTTATTATAACTTTATGCTTATTCGTATATTAAGATGGATACAATATAACAACGTTTAGGTACTTCTAAATTTTATTGCTTTTCATACAAAAAATTAGAGAAATCGCAATTTAGAGGTAGCTTCCGGTCCTTGTCTGTAAGTCGAAAGATTCTGATTTTCGGTTGGCTCAAAAGACTGCATTTCCAAGATGGCACCACCCACATACGACAGGATTTTTTTTTCTACTCTGTACAATTCGGCCCGACCAAAAAGTTTTTAATGCAATATCTTTAGCAGCCGTATTTTCTCTATGGAGGCGCGCGCTAGAGCGCATGCGTGCGAATGACAGCTGGATATGAGCGCCTTATTCACCTTAATGTATGCAAAATGTTGTAGAAAAATATAATTAAAAATCACCGGTTCCCGTCATCGTAGCGAGGTAAAATACATACCAGTTTTTAAGTCAAATCATAAGTTTTTAGTCACAAACCCTTTCAACAAAATCGGTCTAGTAGTTTTATAGTGATGCTGGAACAAACAAACAAACAAACAGACAACTGACATTTAACAATTTTATAATAGTAGTAGATATAGAAATATAGATAGATTGTTCATTTATTGAAACCTGGTTTATTTTTTATAATTAGTTTTGGTTTAGTTTTTATCATTTACGTAGGAGCAATTTGCCTCACAGAACGGATGGCCGATGGGGCCGTAAAGTTCTAGACTGGCGACCGCGTACTGGATGGCGCAGCATGGGTAGACAAGGTGGACTGACGACCTGGTAAAGGTCGCGGGAATCCGCTGTTTGCGGAAAGCGCAGGACTGGTCTTTTTGACGATGCTTGGGGGCCTATGTCTAGCAATGGACGTCTTTCGGCTGAAATGATGATGATGATGAAGGATTGATCGTTCGATACTATCACCAATCCTTTGTTTTCTTCTCGTTCTTGAGGCTTCAATGATGATCACGAACTCCTCGCGAACATGCAATGTACAATATATTCTAAAGCATATAGTACAAATAAAATGTGTTAGAAACAAAAACATCACCTCGGCACAGATAAGTGCTTTCACGTGTCGTTTACGTGGAACAAATAAATCCGTTAGATGTGCTTTCAAATCAAACAAACGCCATGCCTAAACAGAGTGATACGTGCCTTATGAAGGAAATATTGTATAAAATACATAAAACAGAAATACATACAAAACTGACACAGCAGTCACGCACTAACTTTTTGCGAAAAACTTGCATATTTATAGTGCAGACGGTACTTTTTTATGCTGAAAAATATGTTCACTTGTAATAACTTAGGTAAAGTCTGTTTTTCTCTCTTGTTTTATTTAGTAAACAATCTTGGCATGTCTCTTTATTCAATTAACTACTAATAAAATATAATTACTAGTTCTGCACACTGTAATTAGGTTAAAAATGTTATTTAGTGTGTGAAACTGTTAACATAATGTCTTTTAATAATTATTATTGACGAATTCTGGGGCAAATAAAAGATAGAACACATCTTAAGAAGATAATTAAATCAAACGATTCCTTCTTTTTTGAACACTGTAGTTCTTCGAAAGTTTTCGGTGAAGAATAGGCTCGTCCCACGACGACATAAAGGTCTCAACAAAAAAAGGGTAAGCAGCATCTTCCAATATTTCAATCGCCATTGAATTTTCCAAGCGGGGTGATTATCACACGTTTCTGTTACAACTTATAGCAACAGTCATCTATCGGTCGGTTATCTTGTTGTGCAATAAAGAGGATTATAATAATAATTATTATTATTCAATATAAAAGCTGATTTACACGGAGAAATTTTCACCAGGCGAGACTCGTTCTGACTTTGTCTTTCTCCGTAATAAAAAAGAGACATGACACTCACCTGGCGAAACTCTCCCCATTTAAATATATGAGAAGATAAAGAGAACACAAACCTTATGCAACAACATGCAACTTATATTTAAAGGACAGTAAATAAAGAGAGTTAATAATAAACAACATGTAGAGAAATCATACTAATTAGGGTGACGTTTGACATATTATTCGGTCCCACAAATGGGCCCAAACCGAGCTTACGGTGGTTCTTATGTCGGGGGCATTTTAAGGACCGCTACGAACTCTATGGTTAAAGAAGTTTTATTGCAATGAATATTGGAAAAACATTGAGTTAAGTTTAGATTTACTACTTCGATGTGAGTGCAGAGAACATGTGTTTATGGCTTTTGAAATTTCTTCAAAAAGTGTGACTATAATAATTTAAACAGCTTCTTCTACTGTTTTTGTTCTAGAAATAAGAAGAGATATAAAATCTACTTTTCATGTCTTCAAAATCATAAAGAACACCTGAGATTAAATACCCGAAACCGAGACCAAAATAATAAGATAGAAGGAGCGCGTAGAACTAGTGACTGAAGCCAGAAAAGGGTATACAAAATGGCAAAGGAGTACCTACTACAGCGCCCACAGTATTCGCGTCAATCTTATTCTTTTAGTTTGAGGATTAGACGTATGCTCTAGATTGCGACTTGCGAACACTATGGGCGGAATAGAATAGTAGGTAAGATACTCCTTTGCCATTTTATATTTCTTTTTCTGGTTTCATTCGCTAGTTCTACGCGCTCTATCTATCTTAATCTTTGGTCTGAGACCCGAAAGACAGAACACGTGAAAAGTGAAAATCTTAATATACGTGTAATACCAACGCCATCTTTGGCAAGAAGAAGACAATCGGTGAGCTAGTTATATTCTCTAATGCAAGTCTTATTTTCAATAAAATCAATGAAAACGTTTATTTTGTAGCATTTATTCGGATGGCTTATCCTTATCTCAAAAGCACCAAATTTAAGATAAGTACCTGGTTCGGTTTGGTCGAAACATAAAAGACGATTTGATAAATATCTACAAACTTTGTTGTGCCGTATTCGCAACGGGGCTTTTAGAAATGTAGGAACACAATTTGAGCGCTCGCTTTTCTCGCCCGCAGCTCTGCCGAATGCATATATTTTATCTATTTCGATATAGCTCGGATAGGTACTATAACGACATAAAACTTCTACTATGCCTTATGGGCAATTGATGTGTATCTTCTTTACAAGTCTTCCTTACAATGTTAGAAAAACTGTGAAAACGTTGCCTGAAACTGGGACAATATTTTGCTAGGAAAAAAACCCAGAAAATAATAGACATTTCGAATAACACGCATTGTAACATATATGGTGTTATTTGAGAGGCTCATATTTTATTTTTTAACTCTCTATTAATAAAGACTGTCTTTTTTAATCACTGCCAGCCTCTTTAAACAAACATCTTCGACAGAATAATAAAAAGCAGATAACAAGTAGTTTAAATATAGATCATAATTAGTTTCCGCTTGCGGCTACGTTCGCGCGAATTTGATTTTTGGCTTATCTCGAGGGAGCCCTAATTTTTATCCGCTAGAAATTAGGGTTGTCCCTTGAGAGGTTACCTACTTTTTACCGTCTTGGTTTCCTGCCCGTTCAAATGTTGTGTTTTTGTTACTCTACAAACATTTTCTGTAGATAGCAGATTATTTCTGAATAGAATAGAATAATCTTTATTTGCAGTAAAAATGTGATTGGTACATAGGTTGTTGCATGGTAGAAGTTAGCAATCAGCACATCTTTGTCAGATTATTGACATAATAATCAATCACCTCTAATAATTAATCTGTAATTTATTCCTTAGTGCGTAATTTAGTATCTGATATGAGCAGATGGCAGTAAACTTCAAGCTATGTGTCAATCACGGTATCAAAATAACTTAACTTGCTAGTTGATTGCGTATCACGATAAGTTGATAATCCACCCCTAGTCGTTTCTATATTTGTTTCCGTCAATTATTACAACCGGTGGCGTGGGAAGAACATAAATAACTGCTTTCACTCACAAATAAGTTCAAAAATAAATCAACCTCATAGAATCCCTTTCTAAAGAGCGAATTAAGTAGGTACTTAACAAAGTTAAAATTTTCTTTAATTTCGCCACAAGTATTTTACGCTTAAAATATCTGGGCGTAGCAACAATAAAATCATGTTGTAATTCATAGATGCGAAAATAATTAAGTCGAAAGCGGCACAAACTCCGGCAGGGGATCCCGAAAGTAAATTAAATTTTCCCCCTCGCGACCACTTGACCCTTGTTGAGTGTCCATTGTGCACTAACTGGTTATCGATGCAACGCATAAAATATATTCCTGATTGGTTCCTGTTGTAATCGATCTTGTAGTTATCGAAACTTTTATATAGTACAAATTAGTGTTACAGATATTCTTGTGTGTACCTATATACTACACGTACTACTACTGTTCGTATTGTTTTTAATAACTTTTGTATCACTGGTATTTATTATCAATACAGCCATTATTATTGGTATTATTATTTTTAGCGTCCCTCGGGAACTGTTCATCTTCCTGGGATAAAAAAGTAGCCTATATGTTAATTCTGGTTATGTTCTATCTGTATACCAAATTTCATTAAAATTCATATAGTAGTTTTTGCGTTAAAGAGAAACAACCAACAAACATCCACACATCCATACATACATTCATACATCCTCACAAACTTTCACGTTGATAATAATTAATAATAGGATATATAGTAGGAAGTAGGATAGGATAAAATAAAATCATATCATTCTCCTGCAGTTATTAGCAAAAACCATGTTTCGCTCATACCCTTTTTTGAGACCAAACTATATTCACAAGTTACGAACGAAGACCACGAAAGTTAACAAGTTACTGAAATAGAAGATAACTAACCTACTATCGTTAAAGTTAAATTAATTGCAGTCACCGAAGTTACTTCCCTAGTTCAGTTGTAAACTGCTGTTCAAGTTTTTATATACTGATACATAAATGGCTAGCCACTGAAAAGGGTAGAAAGCGGATCAAGTTTATTACCCCTAAATTTCACTATACAAGGCAACGATGCTTTAACAGAACAAGTTTTCTCATGATAATTTATTTTATCGGTTATGGCTCCAGATATAAATTCGTCCCGTATTTCAGCGTCGTCCATATTTGCTAGTCACTGCTCCTTCTATTCCACAACCCTTTCGAGTGCCCGAGGCTAATTGGATCTTTTGAAATTTTTCCAAAATAATTTTTCGTCTATCATTTTGCCGCGTAATTTGCGCTTGTTTGCCATGCAAACATGCCTTTGAAGTTTACTATAGATTCGAGGGGTTTTCATCCAAAAAATCTGCTATGAGATTAATTTCCTAGTGAACAATCCTAAATTCTATAATAAATTGAATACCTAAGTAGCGTAGGATGAATTCTGGGAAATGGAAGTCAGTATCGTTATAAATAAATAAATATTTTTGGGACATTTTTACGCAGCACCATCTAGTCCCTTATTAAGCAGAGCTTGTGCTATGGGTACTAGACAATAGATATTATACTTATATACTTTTTTTTGTAAATACATACTTATAATACATAAGAAACACCCAGCCCAACACAAACACTCACATACAAAAAACACACAAATATTTGCGTCCTGTGGGAATCGAACCCACGACCTCGTGATCAGCAGTCCGAACCTCGAACCACTATACTATAGACTAGACATGTGCGCCGCGCCGGCGCGCCGCCGCCGCCGACGTTTTTTTGACGCCGCCGCCGCCGATTTTACGCCGATACGGAGATCGGCGTAAAATCGGCGCGAGTTCTAATTGTCTTAGAACTTAGTTTTAGGAAACCCTACAAAATCACTCACACTCTTTTCTACTGAATTTCTGACTTTCAAACATAGACATGTCAAAGTACCTAGACCTAGTTACAAAAAAAGTAAAGTAGCGACTGACCGATCGTTACACCATTCATATTTCATTTTTCCATACAGTAAATTACAAAAAAAACGAATGATATGAAGTTAGGTTACACCTTCCTATTTAGAATACCTATCTAACTTACATACACATTATCACGCCTGTTTCCCATTGGGGTAGGCAGAGACTATGGATTTCCACCTGCTACGATCCTGACACACCTCTTTCGCTTCATCTACGTCCATTAACCTCGTTATGCATGGTCGTCGGTTTAGAGAACTCTTAACCTGGCATCTTTTGAGATCTAAAATTACATAACACTTATTTATCAATTATTAGGATTTACCGCGTACACGAAGCCTGACTGATGAAGTCTACGCTCCGTCCAGCACCAATCCAAATCCAAAACCCCGAGAGCTTTCAGCTTGAACTTCAGAATCGTTTCGAATGTCAGGGGAGCTCAGTGGACGATTATAGCGATGGGTTTGTGGAAACTGTCCATACGGTCGGGTCTAGGATATTTAAGACCCGTCGTACAAATAGAAAAAAAAGCTCTCTGACCACACTCTCGTGCTCATGGTTGGTGAAAAGACGCGAGGTGATTCTGCAGTCCTCAGATGATGTGTACCGGCGGCACAATACTACACAGATCTCAAAGTCCTTGAAAAGTTACCTACGCTGATTTAATATTGATCGTAATAAAGACGCGATAGAGACGAACAAGGATGGCTCGTAAGTCTTCGGGCAGAACCAGCTTGAAAAACTGAGGACCGACGATGGCAGAGTCGTATCCTTCAAGCCAAAGCTATTGAGAGAGGTCGAGATGTTCTATGGACAGTTATCACACGTCCACCCGGAAACCCGCTGCAAATCGGGCGAACGAGCCTAGAGCTCGATTGACCCGACACTACCAAAGATATTTCAGACGTCAGCCTGTACGAGATTAGGATCTGACGCAGCTCAAAAACAATAAGGCCGGGTGATGACGAATTATTGCCGAACTGCTGAAGGCGGGTGGAAAACCGATCCTTAAGGCCCTTCAGAAGTTGTTTGATTCCGTAATACTCGAGCATTATCATACTCGCATGGGGAAGCCTTTGTCCAGCAGTGGACGTCTTTCAGCTGAAATGATGATGATGAACCGCCTACAAAATTATTCTATATTTAATTACAAAATTATATTTGTTCATGACAATTACAGCCGTTGCAAGGCAGCCGTTAATTAAAAATACTTTTATTTTGCTGTTTTTGTTGATTGTTGATTAAATGTTTGTGATTTTTTTTATTGTATCTGAATTTTGAATAAAAACAATTCTACAAACTAGACATTTTTGTTTAAATTCTCCACGCCGAAATCACGCCGAAAACACGCCGCCGCCGCCGATATATTACCGGCGCCCGCCGCCGGAGATTTTGGCATCGGCGCACACGTCTACTACAGACGTCGTCGTCGGCGTCGTCGGCGTCGTCGGCGTCGTCGTCGTCGTCGTCGTCGTTATGTTCATGAGTTATTAAAGGGCGCCACTGACTTGTTTTCACTGACGTGTTACTGATATAAATGGCGACAGCAGGAAATACACGTTCCTAATTGTTATGTCTCCTATATCAGCTGGTTTGACTAAATTAATTTCCACATACATGAGTACGGACAGGTAAATGCTTCGGTGATTATTGTGTACAAACTGCATAAATAATAGCCCATAAGTTAGCTATGCTTTACATTAATGTATTAATATTTACTGGTCTATTTATTAATATTATATTTTAAATAGAACTAAATACTAATAAAACCTACTAAATACTACTTGGTTGATGAAATTAATAATTCCATCGATGTCAAAAGCATCATCATCATCAACATTTCAGCTGAAAGACGTCCACTGCTGGACATAGGCCTCCCCCAAGCATAGCCACAACGACCGGTCCTGCGCTTTCCGCATCCAGTGGATTCCTGCGACCTTCACCAGGTCGTCGGTCCACCTAGTGGGGGGACTACCCACGCTGTGCCTGCCAGTACGAGGAAGAATTGCCAAACTTAAGTGGCAGTAGGCGGGGCACATTGCTCGCAGAACGGATGACCGATGGGGCCGTAAAGTTCTGGAGTGGCAACCGCGTACTGGAGGGCAAAAGAATCAACATCAACAAAAAAAAATACAAAAGATATTATAAACAATCAACAAGTGCTTGTACTGCCATTTTATCTATTATGTTTTTGAACATTTATCGAAATACTAACCTACTCGTATTTCTCACGTAGTCAAAGTTTGTAATTATATAGAAAAAATGTAATTCGTTAGACCTTGAAACTGCGACCTGGTTCGTTACGAATTCATCCTTGTGAGGACTAAATAATTTACGATTGTCCCCGGTAATAACACGAACCTACTTTATAAAGGAAAAGCGCCACTTTATTATGATTATTGGTCGACCTCGAATTCGAATCCCAATCGAGTCCCATTTGAAAACGTGATCAAGATTCGAAGACATGGAGTGGCCCGCTAATGATCTCATAAATAACCACGAACCTTTACAACTTTGTACCGTTCACTTTTCTTTTTGACGAAGTGTCAACAAAGGGTGTGCATAAAAGGACTCAAAGTATTTGTGAAGTACTGGTGTCTTGTCCCGTATAAGGATGACGATACCCAAAAAATCGTGTAAAGATATCCTTCGGTAAAGTTAGCCGTGTCACCGCATCACTTTGGCAAATAATGTTTACATGTAGGTGACGCGAGGCAAATCTGAAACTCACCTCGGGCGGGTGGGGCGCCGACTTCCTATAATCCATTTGGGCGAACAACTGGAGTCATGTCAGGGTGATTGATGTAGGTATCTACCTACAAGGTGATCCGCGCGGCGACTTTATCTACGCCTCTTTGACAAGCGGTCCCGAAAACTTGAGCCGCTAATGTGTACACAATGAAGGTGAACGAACATTATGTACTGATTTCCTTCCACACAAGAGACGGATGGGTGATATCACGGAATAGAAAACAAGGTGGAAGTGGAAGTTTTTAAACTTTCACGAATTTCACTCATATAGCACCGCACGCGTGAGGTAGCTGTTGGGCACTTCCACCTTATATTGAACTATATGGCCAATGCAGCTTGGCCGTGGTCACGAGCAGACGAAACGTAGAGTTTAGTCAAAATGTTTGTTGTGTTTTGATTTAATTGTGCGCGAAAAGTCCCGTAAATATAGTTCAATATAAGGTGGAAGTGCCCAACAGCTACCTCACGCGTGGCACAATTAAGGCTTAATTTCGCGCTGCGACACGAGATGTCTTGAACGCTTACATGAAATACTAGATTGTTTTTGTGTATTATTATGTATTGTTTCTTTTTTTCTTATTTTACATGTTAGTCCTAAGTTTAATCATGTTAATGGTGTACAATAAAGAATATTCTATCTATCTATCTTTTTGAGTTGTAAATGTGTGATTTTGGCGACACTTTTTCCCCTACTAAGTAACTTGTTTTCTTGCCACTTCTTCATTCCGTGGGTGACATAATATTCAAGGTGCTGTAGTGTTTCTTAAAACCGACATCTATTAACAAAGCCTTCTTGTAAATTTGTGTCAAAACAATAAAACGACAAAACCGATCAATAGGCACGTTTAGCGACGCTCGAATTAACGAACCATTAAGAACGCCGTGAATGTCAACGACAGACGAGGAACATGGATATTTACAGTCGGTTACCACAAGCCAAAGGCAAATAGATAGGTATCTGTTTTGAAGTTTATTACGCCGTTTACAGATTCAGTGAGATTTTCAATGAATACGTAATATTATCAAGGTTTAAACGAAACAACTTAATTGGGCAGAAGGGTGATTCGATACACATTTTATAACTTTATTGAGTAGAAGTGATTGTTTGTTTATAAATCAGTTGTATTAATTATACAACGTATAGGTGCGGCTTTAAGGTATATAAGCACGCTATGATGGCGTTTTTGACATTTTCCAATAGTGTTGTGACACATTTCAAATTATTAGCGATTGGGACCAGGTTTATTACTTTGACCAACTCCAACTAGCTATTATGAATTATTATTCATAATAGCTAGCTATTTCTACATAAAGTAAATAATTTATCAAATTATTCAATAAACATTTAACCTAGCCATTTTGTTTAATCGCTATTTAATCAAATATTCTGTGACATACATAAAAAACAGTAGAAATAAATAGAATTCGAATAATAGATTCGATATTCGAAAAATTATATTGTTGAAGCAGTACATCACTATTGACAATAAAGTACGGCAATTGTTCCTTCATTCCTAGCGGTCAATATTCAGCTATCAGATTATCAGTAAAACGGATCCAAGAACATTATATATGTATGTATTACATATTCATGCACGGATCTTAATGAGCAGGCAAACTACACATTGAGTTTCACTCGTTTCACTGACAATCAAGTTTTTTTTTAATGTACTTTCTTACTTACACAGACTTACTTACTTTTCCATTGCACATCTGACATTGGCAGAATATTTGACATCGGCACCGCTTGCCATATATAAAAAATAGAATAGAATAGTCAAAAACGCCATCATAGCGTGCCGCACCTATAGTGGCCATTCTGATAAAGAATACAAAAATATTAAAAAGAGTTTTTAATGATCTCAAATGATGACTTGTTTTGTAAAAATCGTTAATTATAGTAAACTAGCGATGGTTAGGAGTTTAACGATATCGCCCACACTATTATAAACAGAAATGTTATATTTGTTTGTTTGTTAGGGACTCGCATAAATTCGGCTTATCTGACTGATATGGAGTTCCACTATCGGATTGGTAGCGTCCTGATTATCATAGGGTTTGTAACGTCTACGGGAACAGTCCCGGGGGTCACTTGTTGGCAGTAAAGTTGCAGACAAAACATGGATACGGAAAGCCATGAATTATTCTTTCTGTTTACTTTCTCGTGAATTTTAAAAGCATAACCAACTCTGGCTCTCAAGAAATAGGAGCGGCCTTGTTTGGGATCTTACATTATTAGTCTTTTATGCAATAAAGATTAGACTAAATGAAAGATTCTAATGGATCATAACCGAACCAATTTAGTAAGAAATCCGTATTCAGTGTAACTCTGAAAGTGAAGCAGTTATGAAACAAAAAAATATTCTGCGTTGAAGCGGATGAAATCGGGGACTCACCTTCATATATTTCGGAATCAGAAAAAATATCTGTAATATTTTCCTCATCGTGTACATTAAAATGATCAAAAGTGCGGGTCAATGTAATACGGAGTTTCCTGAGTTAACGGCTCATTGGAGCGGCGAGCGGATGTCTCGCCCTCTGCACCGGTGCCTAAATCTCCAATCTAAGTGTTATTTACTTTTATATTTCTCCCTCGGAGGCTTACTGATTTTATGCTTCGCTTTATGGCGCATCCGGTACAGGTCATAAAAATAGTCTCCCGACTGATTGCCATCGCTCGATTCGAACAGTCAGAATAAATAACCATTAAAACTTGTGATTTATGATAGAACTAGAGCATTCATTTGGTACTAACGTCGCCTGAATTGTTCGCCGGACAACATTTTATTACCTGACATAGCCGTAGAAGAGACGTAACACCGGGAAACGACCGTTTAGAGAGCCAACTTAATGTGTGTACTAGTGGATGTACAAGAGTGTTTGGGTTTTCTTAGAGAAAGAATCATTTGAATCTTATGAAACGTTTCGAAGTGAAAGACAATGATAGAGAACTTAACAACAATACTAATTAAATTAAATAAAAATAAAAATCATCTTTATTTAGGCAAATTACACCCATAAAAAACAAAACAAACAAGGTTCCTAATGATAAATAAATGTCACATTCAAAAGCAATAATAAAAAAGTTATAAATGATTAAATAATGAAAACAATAAAAAAATACAAAAAATTACAACATTTTACGTTTTTCTTTCTGCGACAACACAAATATTACTAAAATAATAAACGACAAATATTATCATCACTAATTTGCCTTTTTAGACAACACCAAAGCTACTAAGGTCACAGCCTAATTTATTCATTCAGGAAAGTGCAGCAGTGCCTTGCATTACATGGCTGATGCAAGTAAACACCACTAATTAACCTAGTTACACGCCGCACTATACGTATTTAGATTCGTTTTACAGTATTTAATTCTCTGGCTACTCGTATATGTACCTTGTATGTGGCCCTAGAGAACAATAATTAAGGCTAACTATTCTAGTGCTACTTTAAATTGTCGGAACTACTTATGAAAACAAGGGAAGGTATATGTTTCCTGGCTTTCAATTTAGCGTGGGCAGTAAAATAATTAAAATATATGAACTATTTATTTTAAAGCCAATTCTCGTTATAAAAATGGTCAAAATAAAGTAGCGATCTAATCTCAATATTGTAAATCTCAATCTCATGACTGTAGATCATAGAAATCTAAATAATAAGGTAATAGAAATGTTATCTACTTTATTTTACTACGGGAACGCATGTCGCCGGTTTGCCGCTACCAACACATAAATCACGCCCACCATGTTTGTAGCATTCAATGCAAAATAAGTTAAGCCTAAAAAGAGTCCGCTGCTAGATATGCTGCTAAATACAATTTTAGGGACTCTGCATTCAAAACACCACTAATGATCAAGCAAATGGTTCGCGCACTAGTGTCCTAAAAGACACCTGTACGCGGCGAAAAGTTTGCGCGCCTTTGCCACTTCTATTACCTTTATTTAGATGTACACTCGACTAAACGGAATCATGACCCACCATAAGCTTAATTTTCAACAAACATTCTAATACAATTAGATCGCATTTCACTTAAACATATTTCCCTGGCAACAAATTTGTTATTAATTTTATTGGGTAGTGACAGTCAGTTTACCAATAAAAGCCGTCTTCCTGTGTCATTTCAAAATTCAAAACATTAGTCCAGCTTTATCAAAATCGTAACTTTTTGCAATTAATAATGTTAATTAATAATGCTTTAATAACAAATCTCAAAATTGCTTAGATATCTGACCCGTATTAATGCAGTTTCCTTAACATTCAAAATGTTCTAAGTGCAGCACGACGGTAACAAGAAGAAAATGTTACTGTTTTGACAAGTTCGTACGAGTTATCGGCCGAGTGGGTCATGATTCCGATTTGTCGACTGTACATGCTGTGGATGTTCACGTTTGAAGTAGTTTTATTGACATTTAGGATATCGAAACTAGATTGGAACTATAATACAATACAATACAATACAATTCTTTATTTACTGAACATAGGTTAACATTGGTGTTATAAGTCACATTGATACAGTCCTCTATATTCTACCTTTAGGCATGCAAATATTTGGGTAACGGCTATAATTTCATATTACTATCAAATGCAAGATACATTGAATTAATTAAATTAATTATTATTATACTTTGAACATTTTAAAATACAAGAATTTGCCTTTATTTAACAAACAAGAAGTGGTAGTAGACGTGGCAACGAACTGAAATACATTTAGTAACTACCTAACTATTATTAAATGCCTACTCAAATGAGAAACAGGCTTGCCAATATGTACAAGTTATTTATTATGACGGTTTTCTATCTTTCTTCAAACTTTTCCTACAAACATGTTTCTAATACAATTCCCTTTTTTCCACCTTGGTCAACAAAAACAAATTCATGAACATTTGTTAGAAAGACTTGGGAGGACCATTTTTTGCAAGAAAAAATACCTTTACGCCCATGAAACTAAATGTCAAGAGTTGGTATCCCCACCATTTTTATATAATTTTCACCCTTATTTCTTCCTTTCTTTCCTTTTTGCTGAATTTTATAATAACCAACTATTGTTGTTGGTGTTATTATTATTTATTTAAGCACTTTTCAAGGTCATTTTTAACCATGTATTCGTCATATTAACCCGTTAAACGCTACGTGACTCTGAATGCATAGGCATAGAATTGTCATGATTTTCAAACTTTACAAATTTATTATCTGGTATGTACCACGTAGAACATTATCATTCCATCAATGATATTTAAAAGTATCATTGCATTCCATTGACTGCCCAACCTTTTAAGTCAAGATTGGGTGACCTTATTGATCGAAAATACACATAGTACAATGCAATGCTTTTTGCTCATGGCCGTAAATGTTTTGAAAAGAGAGTAAACTTCTCCGTGTAGAAATGATTAAACACAAGTGAAATATATACAACATAACCAGTCCATTACTGTCCTTCTAATGGGTGCGGCCTGTTCTCAGTATGAGAAGGATTCAGGCCTTAGTCTATCGCGCTGGCCTACTGCGGGTTGGTAGACTACACATCTTATCAAGAACTGCAGCACTCTCAGGTGTGCAGGTTTCCTCACAATTTTTTTCCTTCACCGTTAACGCAAGTGACAATTAAATTCTGATCTGTACATAAATCTGAAAAGTCAGAGGTTCAGGCCCGGATCAGACTAAGACCCTCTAGTACAGATTAGATAATAGTTACCACGTAACAGATACATCACTCCTGTACAAAAGCGAAAATATCTATGCTATAATAGCCTACCAAATTGTAATAATAATCCCAGGCGTTAGCTGCAAGCAGAAATATACCTTCTGTACGCGTACCGAGAGTTGAGGACGCCCCACTGATACTTGTACTCTCGGCAGTACGCTAGCCAGTCGGCATTTGATGCGCGATCTTGAGCGAATGACGGAGCTCTGCCTCTAATGCTAGAGGCAAGCGTTCAACCCATAGGCTACTACTCGTACGATGTGAAATAAACTAAATCCAAATTTTCGCCTATTGAAAATTCTAACATGATGGGATCCGTGTACCGCTGCGTGTTTGCATCCCAATGTTGCCACACCACGTCAAAGTTAATACCGGTAGCGCACACACTATTATAAATTGTATTATTATGCAGTTATGGTTTCACGTGAGCCCCCGATTTAGATCAGCCAAGTAATTACACTGAGTTAATAACACGTTAAAGTTGCGGTCAATTGGTTAATCATTTGTACATTGTATGCTACCGTGATACATTGTTACAGCTTTATTAGTGTATAGGTGCTGCGTGTAAGGTGTATTTCAATTTTCATCATCATCATTATTTCAGCTGAAAGACGTCCACTGCTGGACATAGGCCTCCCCCAAGCATCGCCACAATGACTGTTCCTGCGCTTTCCGCATCCAGCGGATTCCTGCGACCTTCACCAGGTCGGTCCACCATGTGGGGGGCCTACCCACGCTGCGGCTTCCAGTATGCAGTCGCCACTCCAGAACTTACTGCCCCATCGGCCATCCGTTCTGCGAGCAATGTGCCCCGCCCACAATGAGCAATGGAGAGGGCTATGCTCGGAGTGTCCCTGCGTGGTCGAATCGGAAATGAGGAGATTCGCAGGAGAACGAGTGTTTGTTCTTTGTTTTCTGTAATAAAATGTGTTGTGTGTACATAAATAAATAAATAAACGAAAGTACCTAATCGACATAGCCCGAAGAAACGTAAGTGGCAGTGGGCGATTTCTATAGGTAAATCAAAATTACAGTATCAGGGTTGGAATTTGGTACGATAATAGTACATTACTGTCGGAGCCTGAAATAAAGCAATTGACAGCCGAGTAATATTGGAAGGACGAGGTGAAGCCGAGTACAGTCGACCGCAAGTCAGTGGTAACAGTTTGACTTTGACAGCGTCTTTATTTCGTAAGCAGTAAGGGTGGATTTCGTAATTCAAGTGTTATCATTGACGTGCGGTCGACCGCACTACCGAAGGGATTTTTAACTAAACGAGGCCGTCAATAATTGCTATCGGCCGAGACTTGTATAGTACTTTTCTCTCATTTGCGAGGAAACAATATACAAATTAATTCAACAGTATCTAATTTTCAATTGCGCCAATTCGCTCGCGCGCGTTTCTTGTTCTATTTTCAAACTTTTGAAAAAAAAAATACGCATTCAGCCTTTAAAATAATTAATATACCTAGAAACATCTTATTTATGTAAGTGTGTACTTAAAAAACCAGCCAAGTGTGAGTCGGACTCACGCAGTAAGGGTTCCGTACCACCCATCGACCTGATACCCCATAGAAACTGATTTAATTTATGAAAGTTTATCAAAAGACATCAACGAACTTACGCGAAATGTGAATTTTTGCATCTCTTTCTTCCGTAGGTACCACCACATATGTCTATGTTTGTCCTGTTTTTAGTATTTGTTGCTAAACTACATAGTATGCACTATAATTAGACCAAGTTTGACGCTGGTATGTATTACCGTTTTGAAGATAGAACAGGAACAAAAACGTTGAAAAAAATGCATGTTTTTCAAGGTTTCTTGCATACAAGAAACCAAACCAAACCAAGAAACCAAAGGGGGTCCCCATAGGGACCCCCTTTGGTTTTAGACTTTTTTTTGTTTTTAGTATTTGTCGTGATACACCTCATAGCAACACATATTCTGTGAAAATTTCAACTGGTTATCTATTACCGTTACAAAGATACAGCCCTGTGACAGACAGACGGACGGACGGACGGACGGACGGACAGCGTAGCGAGAGTAATAGGGTCCCGTTTGCACCCTTTGGGTACGGAACCCTAAAAATGTATATTATTGTCATGGTGAAAATTGGCGTGCGTGCGTACCTAAAACAGCCGATTGATGTATTCTTTTTTTAAATAATGAAGCATTTTCCGAGCAAGTGAGAGGAAAGGTAAATAAATTCACTGTCCACTCTTCAATTTGAGAATCACGTATTTTTATTGCTCTTTTCAGTATTTTCATAGCAGCAATTATGATCGCCGTCATCAATGGGACCTTATACCGCCATTATCACAGGTTGACACATTTTCAGGTGATTTGATTTTATAATATTTTATGTAGAAATCACTTATCTCGCCCCTGTAACACCCTCAATACAGTCATGCATAGCCTATTTTTTGCACGTCACAACAATCCTTCATATATTGCAAATCTGTTTATCCTCAATATTTTCATAAATCCCAAATGTTATTGTCAAATATATTTCCCTTTGTTTCTCAATCACGTTCAACTGATCAATAATGTTGTCACAACTCGAAAGCCACAAATCCATGCGAATGAAGCTACAAAATAAATAAAAGCTAACATTTATGTATAAATAGCACTGTCAGTGACGCTTAAACCATCCCAATGGCTTACAGTGTACTGTTTAACATTTACGTACCTATATTATTGTATGTCTATTTAATAAATACGTACACTGGTTGGCCAGTGTAACATATTCATTTCCTGTATTTTGTATAAATACAGAAAATAATGTAACTCCACTCACGGCTTAAAAACAAGGAAATGATTATAGGGATATTTACCCCATTTTATGTACTTAGGTACCCTGGCTGCTTAACCGGAATAGTGTGGTAGAGGGTCTTCATTCGCCTTCCAGGGACTATTTACATTTGAGGATTATATTTATATGTTGTGTGACTTCCCGCAAAGAACTTTCTCCCCTTCTCTTGCAGCGTCGTAAGAAATATAAGACGATGGAGAGCTGCAAACTCCAGTGCTACAATAATAACATTTTGAGATATTCAATCCAAATGGATTCGCAAATGTGAACCGTAGTCATTATGGCAAAGTTTTTCCACGGCTTACCATCGTAGCAGCCGATATACCTAATTGCGGATTTTTAGCTTTGAACCTGAAACTTTGTGACCTTATACAGATTTGTGTAGCATTACTTTATCGTTGGGTTAGGCGTAGGGCTTAAGCTTATGTCCAGCAGTGGCCGTCTTTCGGCTGAAATGATGATTATAGCGTTGCTATACCACGTTGAGGTATTGCAAAAGAAATATAAGGCCAAATAATGTCATCATCATCATCACCATTTCAGCTGAAAGACGTCCACTCCTGGACATAGGCCTCTCCCAAGCATCGCCACAACAAACGGTCCTGCGCTTCCTGCATCCAGCGGATTCCCTGGATAATGTACTGACTTGTTATCAGTATCCTACGTCGTAATTTAAATGAATTAAAAAAACGATGATACGTTGGCAAAAGCGTAAGCTTACATAGGAAAATCCAATTTATTTTCAGTACACACAATATTTTAAAAAGAAAAAGCATAATTAATATGAACAGAGCTATAATATGTACTGTCAACAAGTACTGTACTGTACAAGTCAACCTAATTCATTATTACCGACAAATTTTTTGACTGTGTAAATGTACACAAATAAATGCAAATAAGCTACTGTTTGACAAGACGCACAGGCCGAGAATTTGCTCTTTCCCGATCCGATCGGTCCGATTATCAGATAAAGAATTTGAATCGGATACAAGCACAGTGTGTCCGAGAAAACAATGAGAATTATGAAGATATTGTTTTTGTTTTCGTAGGGAATTGATTAAATGAACTTTTTACAAACCCATATTTTTGTGTAATGATGAATATTAAGAGACTAGAGAAATTCATTATAAATTTCTTGACTTTCTGTCTCCATTCCGATCCAACGGCCAACAGGCAAATGGGAAATGTGAGCATGGCCTTATTCGTAGAATTACTGAAAGTCAACATGCTTAGGTATTTTATTATTAATGGAACATTATAGGAATCATGTTCGTATTGGTTAGTGATACTAAGGCCCGTATTCCAGAAGGATACTCAAGCGTTGATCTCTGTTTAAAACTAGTTTTAAGTTGAGCTTTGATTTTAGAACGTCCCTCAAGCAGAGATTTGTTGATCACAGTTCAGCTGAGTTTAGTTTCGTTTTATATTGTCACCTGTTTCGGTATTTGGGCAGATATTTGATCTGTAATCACTCAAGCGTGGTCCAGACTACGCTTGAGTAGAGATTTCTATTATATTTCAGGTCAAATTCGTGTGTTTTGTTGTTGGATTAAAGTTTATAATTACCGTTCTGGAATAAGACCGATTCTCAAGTAACGATTCTATCCTTAAGTAGTGATCAGGTGATTGGAGTTTAAACTGTACTTGAGGAAGCTTCTGTAATATGGGCCTAAGACAGCTAGGTACCATATTGCACGTTTACAGAGAAGGCATTTAAAACAACTGTAACATAATGTCAAATCCGATCCTTGATAATGATATTTCTAACACTAATTTTACTTTTTTCTAAGAATAGTGAAGAAATTTAAGTTCCGAAAATGCTTACTCCTATGTTCTCATCGATCTTTCTATCGATATAGTTATCGATATTTATATTTCTTCTAGTGTAGTCTCAACAGTAATGGGTCCACGGGTACATAAAAATACCCGTGGACCCGTTTTTGGGTTAACCCACCGGGTTCACGAGTAAGCACTCGATCAATATCTATATTTAAATGATATTACTTAAATATTTTCAAAGTAAATTTACTAAAAATATTAACTTTTTATTGAAACTAGCAAGTCTTAATACTTGATATACCTACTAAAAGAAACATAATTGTACAACTTAGATAATAAAATTAAAAATATACGCCCACTTTGTATTTTGCTATTTGTCTGTTTGTATAAGCATTCGCGTCCCGTTTGTGACCTAATTTAGCTTGTTTAATGTACAGATCCAACTGGAAAAATAAATAGCTACTAATATTTTGTATAGATATTGGTATTGTATTGTATTGATATAAGTATTATATCAATTGTCTAGTACCCATAGCACAAGCTCTGCTTAGTTTGGGACTAGATGGTGATGTGTAAAATATCCAATTTTTTTAATTTTTTTTATAGGAGCTATTTAATAGGATATATCTATGTTTGTTTGTCCTTCAATCACGCTGATATGGCTGAAGGGATTTAAATGAATTTTGGCACACAGATAGACTATAACCTGGATTAACATACGACATAGACTACTTCCCGAGAAGATAAACAGATTCTGAAGGATGAGCGACTGCATCGTTCTGGGATGAACAAAATTATAAACTGTGGAAAGATAAATTCGCTTCCGAGCAGGATTCGAACCTGCGACTCCTAGTTCGGTACACCAGTGCTTTATCCGCTAAACTACCGTGAACTCTACTCGTGGTATCGAATTTAATCTCCACTGTGTATCCGTCTTTGGGTGACGTCAGCCGTATCTTATTAAGAAATAGGTCGTGTTTCTTAACCGACTCGACTAACTACAAAGTGGAGGTTAAATTTGATACCACGAGCAGAGTTCACGGTAGCTTAGCGGAAAAAGCACTGGTGTACCGAACCAGGAGTCCCAAGCTCGAAACCTGCTCGTGAACGAATTTTTCTTTCCACAGTTTATATCTTTAGATTTCACTCCGCATGCGTTAATGCGTTGAAATAATAAATAATTAAAAAAATATAGGCGGTCAAATCCGCGGGCATATGCTAGTAACATCCTTTAAGATGCCATCTACCAGTAAGTAGGCGAGTTTTTGTTTTAATTCGGGTTCTTAAAAGTTATTGTGTCTATAACTTCATTCGCCGTCATCATTATAGCACCAGCATGTTTATTCCTCTCCTAAAAGCCTTCTATAATAATGATACAAATAGATTTTTGTGCATCCGGTTCAACAATGTAATGTATTTTTTTTAGTTAGTTAATAAGCTAGCTATACAATACATTAAACTATTTAGAAGATTTTGGAGTGTATGGAAAAAATTTACATTTATAACATTGTATCATCGGATGTTCGTTCAACTAAATTAAATTCACACGCAAGGGCTATATCATCAGTAAATATTTGGTATATGTACAATGAGTGATTAATAAGCAAATAAATTACTTACTCCCAGTTCACAGCCTGCAACAACTGGCTAATAAACATGCAAAGTTAAATTAGCTTAATTAATTTCCGCATGCCAAAATGCAATGAAATGCGAATATTTTTACATCTCACCAATATTTTTTTTGCAGGATTTAAATACTTAAAAACCATTTGTTCAACGGACAAAGAATAAAAGGTCCAAGAGAAAATAAAAAGGAGGTACCTACTTCCAAACCAGTTCTTAGCCTTTTAATAGTCTAAAACAATATTCGAAAAAAAACTCCGAGAATATTTTTCTAACAAGTACCCACACCTTATTATTGCCAGCACTTCTCACAATAATGTAATTATTCACTTTGAGGCTGAATCTTACTAACGTTATTTTGAATTGAAATATTAAAATGATTACCGACTTTAATAGTCACTTGGGTTAAATTGAATTCACTAACATTATTCACAAATATGATTATTTAATTAGTATTTAAACAGAAATAGTAATTTGATCAATCCATAGGTATTTATTCTTCATCTATCTCTATAATCTGTTTATTTATTAAACTTATTCGAGACTAAGCGAGCAAGGAAAGAGCTTTATTATTTATATTATTTCTGACGAGGCTTATAATTATTTAAGCCTCGATTTAGTTCACCGTTATTTCCTATCAAAGGACTGAGAAAAGGCTTTCTGAGAAAGCATCATTTGATACAACAAATTGACCTTTAAATACGTCTCAATTGTTATATAACCACGACTAATTCAATATTTAAACATCGCTCCTAATATAACTAAAGGATCAATCCCTAATGTTATCATAGGATACCATAAATATCTTCAAATTCAGTAATAATTACATTAATCGCTCTCTATATAAATTTATCGTAGCATTCGTAGCATCGCTACGATCATTGCGCTACGCCCGTAGCAAATCTCCTTTTGATAAGGATTGAAGTAAGATTAGCATAATTCGAATTAAGGTAATTTAATAAGATCTACTATATTGAACCTTATTTGTACGTTAAGATTGTATAAAGGAAAACGAGCCCGCAAAAATATTGTAAATTATTCCATCCTATGCTGAGCCAATCAATGTAGAGATTTTTTTCTTTTCTGAAATAAGTAGAAAACTCGTTATGGTTGTTCGACAGTTAACTTATAGTGAATTTCAAATGCAGCAATACTACGTAGGGGGGAAATAGGCGGGTGGTTGAATGGGCAGCAGTCAGTGGAGCATGAACGTGAATAGCACGAGCATTACGCTTTCAACCGAGCCATCTCATATCTCGTCACAACATGCGTGCAGATGATGCTATTGTGTCAGTTAAATGTTAAATGCGAAAACAGTTGCTCAAGTAGAGTCATAAACATACTTTTTTATTTCATTGCAACATGTATTTACAGTGTTCTGTGAGTATTTATTCAACCAACTGCGATCGCCATCCCCCTGCCAAGCCAGTCAATGATAATATATTTGTGGTTGACTGAAACAAAAATCAACAGTTAGTGCAATAAATTCTGCTAACACATTTGCTAAAAGAAATTCTGGATAGCAAAATCCGAGTGCCATTTGGGCAAACGAGTGTCTCCTTCTTTTTTTACTGTGTTCCGCTTAACAACTAATCTTTGCATCTGCGGTAATAAACTGGGCGTTCACGAGGACACGTACCGCGGTCCCGGCAGCTTACGACATCCGAGCAAATTCAGCCATCGGTAGAAATCCGGCGAGCACACTGCACGCTGCCACAATGGCCTTTTATTTACCAAAAAATGATTCTTCCCTGCTAACTACGTAAAACCATGTGGGTCTATGTGTTATTAATAAACAGAAACAAACAATAATACATTCCAAAAATATACCTTAAAATTAAGGGTATAATAATTGATTATTGAATATTCATTTATCCACGGCATATTGGCATGGAAAACAATCGTGACGTTTTTGGCGTGGTTGCCAAATCGTTTGTCTACAAACTTCATGCTATGAATTTATTTTAATATTTGATCCTGACATAGGTGTCTATACGGGTTTATAAAACTGTGTGGCTTTATCCGCATTAAAATTACCTCCTGTTAATTAATGTGTAGGATAAAATAGTGTCCCACGTAAATAAGGATACTTTTAAATGAAGAACTTGTCGCTCATCTTCTTCCCTTTTCCTCCGTATACCCCATCACACAACTAGCCGTTACGATGGTTCTTTCACCATACGTGCAGTGCATCTGTGGAATTCTCTCCTACACTCTCTGCGCGATAGCCCGTCACTGAATGTCTTCAAGAGAAGAATTAAGGAGCATTTCCTCTCAACATGAGTTATAGTACCTACATGTTATGTATTACATATCTATATATATATATATGAATGTATATGTTCTTATTTATCTATTATATATACTTAAGTATCTACCTATATATTATTTATATTATTATTAGCTATTACTGTAAGTAAATAAAGTAGTTTTAATTTATGTTGTACACTTGTTTCTGTCCTCTACATTCAACATCTCTCTATCGCTCTAAGGTTTGCTGTTAGAAAACTCAGTTCTGAGTTAAGCTCGCCGATGTACATAAACTTTCCTACTGTAATCTAAATGTATATTTGTGTGTACAATAAAGAATAAGAATAAGAACTTTTTTTTTTGTGTGAATGATTCACACAAAATTAGTGTCTAAATTAATAAAACAGTAAAAGTTTTGTAATAACGTCTCACGCAGCTCATACGTAACAAGAAATTGCAGTGCGCTGTTTTCCGCGTTGTAGTTTTAACAATGTAGTGCCGAATCGCGAGGTAAGTGCGGGCTCAGCATAAACTTGCCGCCGTACGATTAATAACAGCGAGGCTATGTATGCACAAACTGAGCAAGTTGGCTTGTTAAGCCTTTGTGCTGAGTAACACTCGTATCCGTTCAATTGTACTACCCAAAATTTTATTGGTTGCGCAACAATTGATATTAACCAACAAATAACCTCGCTGAAAATAAACAGTGTAAAGCACAAATAACCAGCAGTTATCATACTTCAAAATCATATCTTAACTGAATTGATCTTTCAAACTATTAGTTTCAAATGCGAGAGTTCGCTGGTCACCATTTGCATAACTTACACGTTTCATTTCCGTAATTACCATTCGATAGCTACCATTAATCTTCTCACCAAATCCCACAGTGAACGTCAATCGTTTGACTCTAATCACGGGATTTGCTTTAAACGTCCGCATTCGTACTGGTCTCTTAGCGAATCCTTTTGAGAAAAAGTTGTTAAAAAAACGGCACAAAAACAAAAGGAAATAGTCGGGGCGGTCCCCGGAGAGTCGTTGTTAGCCCTGGGACGGTACTTAAATCAAATGTTCACCATTCAAGGAAATTATAAGAACAGGGCACGGATTCGCGTACCCTCCGAGAGAATCCCCTCGGATAAAAAGGCTTACGTAGAAACAGTGTTGTGAATAGTTTCATTGTTCTTCAACAATATTTTATGGAATTTATTTCTAACCATATTTTAATAAAACATTCAAATAACTCAGTTCTTAAAGTCATATCTTGAAAATAGGTAAGCTATTGAGAGTAAGTAATTTAGCAGTTATATGTCGTGATAGCTAGAACGCGTAGCGTGTCGGGGAGCAGCGGGGAACATTGACAGAAAACTTAATCAGAAGTATTAGTGAGAACGTTTTAATATTCAGAACGGAGTGCACGGTTAAGGATTTTCTTTTTTGTTGTTGTCTTCGAGAATATTACTTTACCTCGCAACAAACTTAGTGGGCCTAATCCGCTTTTCAACTCGAGCTTTTACTTGCCTTATGACAGCGAGCTTAGAGCTTCGAAAGACGTTGTGGAGAAAGTTTTTAATCTTTTCACATATACATACGTACTCGTGACAAAACAACTTTATCAGACAAGGAGCTTGCGTATCAGACACAGACGGTGCGCTACATAATTATCGTATCAAAGCGTATTCAGTACGGATAAAGCGCACATAAAGAATGGAAAAATAATAAGTAAAGCTTATGTGTCTTCAACATGTGTCCATATGTCGAGATCCTCAGAAGCCGTCCCCTCTCGCCGGATATGAATAAAATTTTCTTAGATAAATTGAGAGTTCGCGAAAACGTGTCGATTTCTTTATTTATTCAATACTTTTCTCCTTTGAAACGTTTCTCCTTGGATTCGTCCGCGCTTATCTTATATTTATGAATTCTTTTGGGTTATTGATGTAAAACCACTTTCTTCTTTTAGCGACATCAATAGAAAGATGCAACAGCATACCAGACACACGTTTTAGGGGAACAAACGAATCATTTAAATCGTTTTTGAGATAGTTTTAAATGATTCAATCTTAACATCGTTTAATATGAGGCTTAATACTTGTATTATCTTCTTAATCAAACAACACCCAAAATTAGTAATTTGAACCCACCCAAGTTGAGTTTGTATAGGTCAACTAAATTCAATAAAGGGATAGAAAATAACGATGACGCAACCATTTCATCATACATAATATCTCTAAAGAGAACGTTATCATGTTTCTCCTAAGCTCTACTCCAATTTTTAATAAAACCTCAATAATTTATTAAGGTACTTTCGTATGTACCTACTTTGTTACCAATACAGTATACCAATATTTTTTTGAAATCCAAACGTCTATTAAAAAACCGGCCAAGTGCGAGTTGGACTTGCGCAGTAAGGTTTCCGTACCACCCATCGACCTGATACCCCATTGAAACTGATTTAATTTACGAGAGTTTATCAAAAGACATCAACGTACATGAGCGAAATATGAATTTTTGCATCTCTTTCTTACTCAAATACTACCACATTTGTGTATATTTGTCTTATTTTTAGTATTTGTTGCTAAACTACATAATATGCACTATAATCTGACCAAGTTTGAAGCAGGTACATATTACCGTTTTGAAGATAGAGCAGGAACAAAAACGTTGAAAAAAATGCATGTTTTTTGAGGTTTCTTGTATGGGGACCCCCTTTGGTTTTAGACTTTTTTTTGTTTTTAGTATTTGTCGTGATACACCTCATAGCAACACAATTTCTGAGAAAATTTCAACCGGTTACCTAATACCGTTCAAAAGATACAGCCCTGTGACAGACAGACGGACGGACGGACAGCGTAGCGAGAGTTGTAGGGTCCCGTTTGGCACCCTTCGGATACGGAACCCTAAAAAGAGCATAAGGATAAAATATAATTCAAAGGAGAGTTATAATTTTTTTTGATGTAAAACAACTATTGCGGTGCCTTGGTCTATTGAGACTCAAGACAGACGCCTCTGCCGTGACGGCAAACGACATGACGCTCTCTTATGCCATCATGCCCCCTCTCTGCCGCCGCCGCTATCAATTTCGATGTTACGGCCACATTTTTTAAAAAGGATTCTGCATTAAAGAATTGTTTATTTTTTATTTATTTTTAAAATGAATTTAACTAGCAATAACTATTCAGGCGCATCGTTCAGGTAGGGCGATAGCTGCTGCGCAAGGGTGTTCTTACCCGCATCATAGAACAATTAATAGTAGTAGCCCGCATCGACAATATTATACCCACAGTTTTACTATCTATATTATACCCACACATTTACATTTGATTAAGGGTGGTATGCTACTCGTCAATTTTTTTGTCGAATGTGACTATGATCAAAGAAATTGGATGATTTTCATCAAATGTTGTATGTAAAAAAACACTTGTCATCAAATAAATTGGATTGGACAAAGAAAATTGACCAGCGGCATACCACCCTAACACTTATTTTAACATTTGATTCATACAATACAAATACAATTAATACAATTTGTTGACAATACTGTGCATGTTATTAGTGTTTAAAATAATCTTACATTGTTTAAAAAATTGTATGCCAACCAAGGCAAAACGTAGTGAAACTTCTATATTTTTTGACATCACTGTAACCTATGTTTATAACAATTAAATGAATCTGAATCTGAATACACTTGTTTTGACATTTTATTATTTGTACAGAGTTTGTACACCTATTTCTGACATTTAATTTTGATTTATACCCTTTTTACTCACGACGATTTATTTGAAATTTATACACTTTTTGGTACGCTCAGGGAGAGCGTACTTCTTCTTTTCTTCTATTTTTTTTATATATTTTTATTTTATTATTTTGTCTTCTATTTTTTTTTGTATTTAAACTTGATATTCACAATTAACTATTGTTATAGTTCATTTCTCTTGTTTTTTTTTTGTTAATACATTATGTATTAACAAATTGCGAGTATGAGCATCATACAAATTTCGTACTTGTAGGAAGATAACTCTCTGGCAGTTTGGGTTTCTAAGGCCTTCTTGAGTGGTCCTGGTTGGCAGTAATGTTTTGCGTCGGGTCTTTTTTATTATTATTATTAAGAGCCTGTAATGTCCAACTGCAGGGCAAAGGCCTCCCTACTCTCCACAGATGACTGTCCACTGTCATTTATGTGATTGCTGATGCTGATTTTTTTTCGCGATTTCAGGGTTGTTCCCACAGTAAAAGTTAACCCCTTAAGAGGTTTTCAGTAATTACAATAACACGTTGTATATGTTGGTTTAGTGCCAAAAAAATATAAGTCCTGGATCTGATAGGTGGCGCTGTGGTCGAGGTATTAATAAATTTTATATTTACACTGTAAAAAAATTACGAAGTAAACGCAGATTAAAACCAGAGTATCGCGCCAACGATCGGAAAGAACAACGTCTGCTGGGTTAGCTATTATATTTTTTTGTTAGCCTGTACTGTCCCACTGCTGGGCAAAAGCCTCCCACCATTCCTTCCATCTATCGCAGTTCTGTGCCGCCTCCTGCCAGCTGTCTAGAAAGACATCGAGCTCTCTCCATCTCCTGCGTGGTCTGCCGCGACCCCGTCTCGCTGTCTCAGGGTACCAGTCCTGTGCTTTACGGGCCCACAGCTCATTGGCATGCGGCAGACGTGTCCAGTCCAGTCCCAGCTATTATTAACACTATAAAATAAAGGATAGACAAAATCTCAAAATTGTTTCCCGTACTAAAGTCACAAAGTTACTGTGTTCACTACATTTAATCAAGAAATAAACGCTATAAAAATACTTTTTGCCAAAAACGAAATACGGAGCTTAGAAAGCTCCACTTCACAAAGTGACCCGAACGCTTGAATAGGAATTAGTGCACATAATATAAAACGATCGATCGAATTTCTGCGTCCAAAATGTCCGATGTTATATATTAGTCAAACCGATATCCCGGGACTCGGTGAAAAATGCTCCTGGAGCCTCGTCGACCGCCAATATCTCCGGGAAACAGCTTAAAAACGTTTCGGTAAGTTTGGCTTTTCAAACCTTCGTTTTTTACACCCAAAGGGATTTGCGTACGGGCACTCTTCGAAACGTAAACGTCGAGTTTGTTTGAGAAAATTCTTTACCTATATGTTGACTAATGTGCCTTTAGCGTAGACTAATATATATTTAATTGACGGCGTTAAGGAAACGAGCAATAAATTTTGTCAAGCCGACATGTATATTCTTTTCGGATACATTATTAATTCGTAAAAGGTAGTTTATATTTGAGAAGTTAGTTCAGATTCGGGATTAAAAACGAATAGTCTTTTAATTTAATAAAAATACGTTAAAAGGTTGTTCTTAGCTCTTTCAACTTTAAATCTTAAAAAAGACCATGCCATGAGAAAAGACCAATTAAATCACTTGTCACAAACAATTGAATATCACTCCAACTGCATAACTGAATCGACTATCGAGGATGATTTCAGTGGCGTGCTATTGGAGAGGCCTATGTCCAATAGTGCACTAACATATGCTTATGATGATAATATAACTAAATACATATGTATAACCGAGGAAGTGCAAATATTATAAGAATTATTTACTAATCGTCTTCATCATCTAAATCTTAATCACTTTTGATTGTTGTGTTCTGAATTTTCTGATGACTAATTTCAAGCTCCAACTGAAACCCACTAATGCAAAAGGTATAGGTATTATAGAGTTGAAATTGTTCACGTTTATGTTCAAAGGAAACTACCAACTAGCACTAGAACTAATAACTCTTTTTCATTTGTATTGCTACTGATAACCTAAACTATAAATTTTCAATACCAAGAAGTAATAGACACGACAGTTATCCTTAAACACAGTTTTATTTTTTTACCAACTCTATGTAATCCCAACTTATTAGTAGGTACAGAATATGTAAAGTATATGTCAATGACGCAAACGAATTACGCAAAAAATCGTAAGATTTATTACACAGAAGAATCTTACCTCCAGTTTCTGAAAAGCTGATCAAAGCAAAAAAAATACTTTAAACAGCTGTCGAATGCCATGTGTGACGTATTGTGATCATAGATTTTACATTTACCTCCGTAGAATCTCTGATTGTGATTGACTGTTAGTATTTTTACGACCAATCTGACATAAAACTTGATAACAAATCAAATTGATCAGCCTTCCGGAAATCGAAGGTTAGTTTGAATCAAACATAATCCAGTATTGTTTATTTACTCAAATTAATTTTCTAATAATGAGTCTTACTAAGTATCTTTTTAAATAAATACGTAAGAAAGTCAGAGCCGTATCACAAAAAATAATGAACGTCTAGAAATAAAGAGCGTTTATCTCAGAGATTGTTTCATTTTTTATTTACAACATCTTTATAGAGTTGCTTTGTCGTCAGTTTTCATCTTGTACCTACTTAAGCCACTCAGCCAAAACGTAACATTTTCACCACTCCACTTACATATAAAAAAATGTGCGACTGCTGTTGTATGCATTTCCTTACTTATATTATTTATTTCTTAAAGTGACTAAGTACTTTAAAAAAGAAAGAAGACATCTACTTCTATAGAGAGTATAATAGTCTAAAGATATTAAATGTGATAAAAAAAATCCGCTCACTAGTAATAATTAATATCTTTAGATTTAACCCCGCTTGCGAATAGAATATTCCACCGTCTATTAAACATCGCAGAAAGACGTATGGTTAAATATAAGTCTGAATAAGTTTGTTACATAATTGTTGACCAAAAACAAAGTGGAAGCTTCCCCCCAGAGTTCGATTCCTGTATCAACATCATCAACTCAGCCTATCGCAGTCCACTGCTGGACATAGGCCTCTCCCAAGTTGCGCCACAACACTCGGTCCTCTGCCTTCCGCATCCAGTTCCCCCAGCCACGTTCTTCGGGTCGTCGGTTCACCTGGCGCCCTACGCTGCGTTTGCCGATTCGCGGTCTCCACTCATGGACTCGTCCGCTCCAACGGCCATCGGTCCTTCGACAGACATGGCCAGCCCACTGCCACTTCAGCTTACTGTTCCTACAAGCTATGTCAGTCACTCCGGTTCTTCTCCGGATAATCTCCTTACGGATTTTATCCTTCAAAGAAACTCCAAGCATAGCTCGCTCCATAGCTCGCTGAGCGACTTTGAACTTGTGGACTAGCCCAACTGCCAGTGTCCACGTCTCGGCACCGTAAGTCATGACGATTCCTGTATAGAAGCAAAACTTTGTAAGTATGGCGTTTATACATAAGTTCCGAATTTTGATATTTTTTCTGCCATGTAATAGCAACCACGATAGATGGAGTGTCAGGCATAAAGCGGTAAATACAAAATGATATCTCCAGTCTTCTATAAAATCTCAAATTATCCTAACCGCTGTATTTAACCTGAATACGTGCAATATGAGAGCTCTTAAAAAAGGGACACAACGTAGAAAAGAAAAATATCTAAAATCTCATCTAGGATTTAACCAAGCACGTAGAACCAAAAAGTGGTTTTATTTTTTTGCGGTGCTTTCTCCTCTAAAATTGGCTCGAGATCCATTCCTGTTGACAACTTTATCGAGCGGTTTTCGATAAATTGCGGCGAGGGAAAACTAAATAAATCCGAGAGGGACTTTAGATAAGGTAATGGCTTCAGTAATGTCTAGCGACTGCCGCCATAATGCAATCGGAAACCGAACCACGCGCACGCTGTAACGGTAAGACATCGACATATAACTACACCAGCTTTTTCACCTTTTTCCTTAAAAATCCTATTATATTTTACTTTTAAAAAACAATTAAGACATTCAGATGTAAATGACTAAATATATCTAGCTAGAAGTAGATCCTGCAAATATTTTGCATTTAAAATGTCTTTGAAGCAAACTTTTTTCATTAAAATCTGGTCGGTTATGAAGGTGCCGCGATGCATAAAAGATCGTGGCTATTCTATTTTGTTTTTCCTTAATGGCTCACGTTAACTTATTTTTATGTAACACTCAATATTAACTAGTGTATTTATTACTTGAAAATCAATTTTACACAAGTGTGTACATACATAGTTTTATCTATTATGCCTGCTAGGCATGCTGAACTGTAGTAGTACCTATGTTACGTACACATAAAACTTTTTAACAAAAAATTGAACCGACGAAAACAGAAACTGAAAAGCGAAAAATAACTAATTATGAGTCGGCGCCAAACGAACTTTTAACAAGCATAGTGCGTGTAAGTTGGAAGTGGCCGAGCGGAGAACGCATTTTTGGAAAGTTATTGTTTATCGTTGAAAATCTCACGTTGTATTTGATGTGACGTTGTTTTTATTATTTATTTAAAGTAATTTAAGATCTTCGTTGATTGGTTGTTTGGCGCCGACTCATAATTAGTTATTTTTCGCTTTTCAGTTTCTGTTTTCGTCGGTTCAATTTTTTGTTAAAAAGTTTTATTTTTCATTTTTTTGTAGTTAAACTCTAAATCCAGGTCTCCATTATGTCGTAGTGTCTAGAACTATATTTATGTATGTCAAGTTTCAACAGAATCGGTTAACAGGTAAGAATTCAGTGGGTGAACAAACACTCATCCCCTGTTTTACTACCCTTAGGGGTGGATTTTGATTTTGAAATTTAAATGGGACCAACTTCAAGATATACCCTATCCAATAAAAAAAGAATCATCAAAATCGGACCACTCTGTAAAAAGTTATGCGTGGTCATACATAAAAAAAAAAAAAAAAAAAAAAAAAAAAAAAAAAAAAAAAATATACGCGTCGAATTGAGAACCTCCTCCTTTTTTTCGTCGGTTAAAAAATATAAAAGTCTGTCAGCGTATTGGTGAAGTTTTTATTAAGACAACCATTATACAAAGACGAACAAATGATTTGACCCATTCTGTGGTAACTTTGCGGATTAAAAGGCTCTCAGTAGACAGAGCCATATAACAGTTTAAATAGTTTAAGCGTAGTCTCAAACGCATATCGAAGTCACAAGACAAACTCATTGTCTCCCGGCAAACATCGCCAATGCAACTTCTCAATGAAGCCGAGTAAGATAAACTTTGCGATTCGGCTCATACTTGGGAAGTTCACGCGAACACTTCAACTGTAGAAAATCACCTGTAACCGCGCACGTAGACACTAGAGCCCTCAAAAACAACGAGATGCCCGAAAACTTCCAACAAACACTCAACTGACTAACTTTCTGGAGGACAACAACAATGGAGTTAGCTTAGGAAAAAATACGTACGCTTAGAAATTAGTTGATGGCGTCTATGCCGAAATCTCTTTTCACATTCTAACTTCTGATAAACTTCTGACAAAAAATAGGTATCGATGAATTGATCAATAAACTATATATATTAATATTTTTTTGTTTTTGTTTTGTAATCGATAAACTCTGAAACTACGTAACAGATTTTAATAATTATTTCACAATTAGAAAGCTATTTTATCAAGAAGTAAAACAGGCTACAAAAAAAACCGGATTTTATCGCGTATATTATTTAAATTGGTTTCCTGACGTTTTGCAAGTTTTGCAGTGTTCGTGGTCGCAGGAGGTCTTCCGCTTAACGCTGCAAAGCTTTCGAAACGTGAGGAAAACCAATTTAAGTAATATTCGCGATCTACTCCGGTTAAACTTGTTTTATCATAATGTGTAGTCATCATATTATCATCATCATCATCATATTTCATTTCAGTACGCGTGCAAAGCCGCGGGTAAAGTCTAGTCAGTTATGAATAAGAATATCAATGAAATGTACTTTTCAATTTTACATTTACGATGGTAGTTATATAAAAAAAAATACTAGTTTATATCTAAAACATCTAGACTAAAACGTTAAAACCACAACACCATCCGCACACAAAAATAATAGGCAACAGAAATATAAATAAATGAATGCCTCACAACCGTTAAAGCAGACTAATTCACCGGCAATGCAGGCAGATTGCCTGGGATGACGGTATGGTATCCACGGCAAGCCGGATTAAACTTGTTTTTAAGTTTATCGTGGCTTTAATATTGTTCGCGAGGACTTAAACGCAACGTATAAACCTTGGTCGCTGGAAGTTGCATCGTAAGCGCATACAATAGTTAGCTTATATTGTAGAATACTTTCTATGGGCAGTGAAAGGGCCGTGCTTTATAATTATATGCTTTACTTTATACAGGGTTACTGTTAAAATTAACTCAACGTAGGTATTCCTTGTATGGGAGCTAAAAAAGCATTAAGTTCCCCCGAAAGTAACCGTATAACATCAGGTGGGCCTTTGGCTCGTTTCGCCATACTATACCTACTATAAAAATTAAAAAAGATTTTATTTAATTGCATTTTGTCTTGTGACTTTAAGAAAACTCCTAAAGTAGTTCATCATCATCATCATCTCAGCCTATCACAGTCCACTGCTGGATATAGGCCTCTCCCAAATTGCGCCACAACACTCGTTGTTGATTGTCCACAATTACTGAACAATTCAAGAAACATTTTAAAAAAAACTTAAGTTAACTGTTTAAAAATGCTTGCAACCACAAAAACTTTGTACGATAATATCGAAAACTACTTAGTGTAAACTAAGTTCAGCCGAAATTCAGCTGAACTTCGGATTTGGTATGATTTTAAACCGAACATTCGGCCGAAGTTCGGCTTTAGTGTAAACCACATTCGGCCCATCTCTAAGGCAGGCCGCACACCGGTAACACATTTGTTGCGCCACAATCACTACGCCACATTTTAACTTATCTGTCTGCTACCTAGTGTGCACAAAGCTCACTTTTATCGAGAAAACAAACGATTAGACGTAAATATAGCGAGCATGTTGCGTGTCTCTAGTATGCGGCCTGTTTAACATTTATTCTGTAAAAATATCAACTTGTTGTGTTAAGTACGGTTAAAAAGATACAGCCCTGTGACAGACAGACGGACGGATGGAGGGACGGAAAGATGGCGTAGGCTGAGTAAAATGTTGCCACCTTTGGATACAGAACCCTAAAAAAGCAATGCTTCATCATACCTAAAAAAACCTAAATTAACTTATTCACATTTTCATTCAGGTAACCATTATTCATTTCACGACAGAGTAGCTGAATTCCCGTCGATGGGATTTCCTAAATTGCATTTAAATCTACTTTCCACCCGGCTTACATTTCCGCGCATCAAGTCCTCGGAATGTACAAAAACATGAACCGTAATTTGCTAAGACGAATAACGTTTGATTTAATCCGGCACGTAGAGCCGCCCCGGCCCGGGCCCGTCGATTTACTTTTAT
This sequence comes from Asteroscopus sphinx, assembly GCA_949699075.1. Classification (NCBI taxonomy): domain Eukaryota; kingdom Metazoa; phylum Arthropoda; class Insecta; order Lepidoptera; family Noctuidae; genus Asteroscopus; species Asteroscopus sphinx. The sequence continues at coordinate 13,745,921 of OX453013.1, read as the reverse complement.
TGCTATTTCGTTTTATTTCGCCGGCCCCGATGCTGTCTGATGTGGCCCTGTTTTCGGGATCGTTAACGGCAAATGTGCTAATCTTTTTTACAGAACCGTGGCGTAACAATAAGCGACTTTGATGGTCGTAGCCAACGGACGCCGTTACTCTCTCTAATGCCCAACGATTAAGGTTTTACATTTTAGATGGTAAAGGTCCATTTAAAAAATCACGACAGCCCATTGTATCAAACCCGTCGTTGAAATAAATGAACTTGACAACCACTGTTGTTTCTCGTTCCTGTTCAAATATAAAAAGATAACCTTAACCACTTATTCATGTTTATGTTCATAGCATATAAAAAGTTTCGGAATCTCTCGTTATGTAAAGTTTATCCGGCTTGCACTTCGGCGTGTATACAAAGCTCTGTTAAGTGTATCTAACTTCGCGCCAAGAGAAGTCAATTACAACGACTTTAAAATACGACACCTCAAGACATTAAGATACAAAGTTAAGCAAGCCAATAAACGCTTTTAATCCCACCGCCTACTATTTAACACCAGGAGAACTTTGATAAGAGTTTCACCATTAAGTGTTTTTTTAATCCTGGGCTAAGAATTTTATAGGTGAAGTTTTTCGTCAAGACGGGTTCAAGTGAAAGCTTAAGAAAACCTTACGATCCTTATTTAACGCTCCTTGTATTTAAATACAGAGGCAGTATTTTCAGATTGAGGAAAGACTTAATAGAGTAGCAGGAAAACTTCCTTAATTTCGCCGTGACGTGTAACACAACAAAAAATACGTGGAGTTAGATACTTAGGTATAATAAAAGTCGTGAACCCGAACACGTACGCACACAGCATCTCTCGTAAAGAGTCGCGAATCACACACAGTACGTTTTCAATAAAGGTGTCGTTACAAGGATCCCCGCAAAATCGACAAAGCGACTGTTTCATTTTGAAGGTAAGAGCAATTCTACTCTTTTGTCAGATGGTATTGCCACTAAGTAGGCGGGATTGTGTTGTAAAATGTTTATTTAGGAAACGTTTGTTTACTTCGACAATATGCAAAACTGACTGCTGTGAACTTAAGTTAACACGGGATGAGTGTTTTATTTACTTTTAGCATCTACAAAGTTGAAACAGAAAACATTTAAGATGCTAAAAACGTGTTATTGTGTGTAGGCGCAGACTCACGAAAATGAAAGAGATTTGAGAGTTACCATTTGGGAGAGGCTTATGCCCCGCAGTTAAATATGCTTTTCTAGTTATTATAATTCATAAATCTTATACCAAACCTTCAAATCAATTTGATTGATTGATTGATTGAAATCGGCAATACTTAGGCAACCAGTTAAATCTAAGCATCCAATCTTCATCGACATATAATGCATCATAACTAAATACAATAATGAAAATTTTAGTCGACCAGTTGACACCACATTCAGATTTAAACTGACGTGAATAAACTAGGGAAGTGAGGTTCGATTGAATCACTTTCACACAATAGGCCTCATCACTGTCTGCGTGACAGCATAGTGAGCCCGTTTCGAGTTTATGCGATAGGAATTTATATTAATTTCCTGTGTCAGTCCGCCGTGAACCAGTTGGTTGCAGTCGATGCGGCGAGCGCAAACTGCGGTCGGCCGCCTGTCCTGACCTGTTCCAAACACTGCAATGGACATGCCCGTATAAACTCACACGCTAATTTTACCTCAACCACGAAATTTCTATTCACATTCTGAACTAGACAGTGACTGAACGGAAATACTAGAAACACGCTCAATTGTGACACAATTTTAGACCAAATTATATTATCATCATGGAAATGAGTTCCGTATCCTATGTTCACATCTTGCGGAAAACGAGAAGGAAGCAAATTTCCAACAAAAACTTTATTTCAAGCTAATTCTGTTTTATAGGTATTTTACATCCTAATTTATTTTCCTTTTACTGCATCCCCCTAATTCTAATTTAAAATTTCATTCTCATAATAGTAAAATATAAGAGGATAATGATTGTTATCATTTTCATCCATGATTTGATAAGTTAAGCGGTGAAGTTGCGGTGTGGGCGCTCGTTTAATACGAAGACATAACTAACAAACAAGTTTTATCTCCATGAAAGTTAGCGTCGCACCTTCATCCTTCACGTGCTGATCTCCTACCAACAATAAAGTAACGGTAAGCCCCACAATGCTGGGATTACACTTATAATACTCAATAGCGCATGACGATATTTTTTAACATTTTAATTCCTGAAGCATCCTGAAAGAACTTTAGTAAAGTATTACACATGGTTTTTTGTAGAATCCATTTTTAATCTGACAACGTCTGTAGTCTTCTGATTCGAGATTCGATTCGTTGGCACTGCTGATCGAGGTCGTGGGTTCGATTCCCACAGGACACAAATATTTGTGTGATGAATATAATTGTTTGTGTTGGTCTGGGTGTTTCGTATGTATTATAAGTATGTATTTACAAAAAAAAAAGTATGTAAGTATTATATCCATTGTCTAGTACCCATAGCACAAGCTCTGCTTAGTTTGGGACTAGATGGTGCTGTGTAAAAATGTCCCAAAAATATTTATTTAATTATCAAAACTTCCTATTATTCTTTCTTTTATGTATGTAGTGCAAAAAATCGAACTAACTGGAAATAAACCTTTATTTTAATCCACTTCACTATCATACAATACGTTCCAATTTTAACCGACGAAAAAAAGGAGGAGGTTCTCAATTCGACGCGTATATATATATATATACACACCGGCACAATTAGCGGAACAGAAAAAAAAGTGAGACTATGAGATAATAACGCATATATTTGACGAAAATGTAATTAGACACAAAATAACAAATTGATTAACATCTTTTAACAACGTCTTTGAAAAGTCTTCGTTATTTTTTATTGAAAAATAAAGAAATTTGAAATAAGTGAAATTTTTAGATGATTATGAAACATCACAAAAAATAAAAAAAGTAAGCATTAAATGATTTAACAATAAAATTAAAGCAAAATTAATAACGAGTGTTTCCCCCTCTTGCTCTGATTACGGTTTCCATTCGTCTGGGCATGCTACAGATTATGTTATCGATGATTTCTTGAGGCAACCGCTCCCACTCCTCAAGTAATGCGTTTCCAAGTTCATTCAGATTGTTGGGGGGTGGCATTCTGGATTTAACCCTTCTTTTTAGCAAGTCCCAGACATGCTCTATCGGATTCATATCGGGGGAATTTTCTGGCCACTGCATCACCGGTATACCTACGTGGCTCAGATATGCCTGTACCGATTGTGCACTATGAGCACGAGCATTATCTTGCATTAGAATAAAGTCGTCACCAATAAATGGGGCAAATGGTACAACATGTTCTTCTAAAATGTCTCTGATGTATCGATCTGCTGTCATGGTCCCACCTGTGACTATCACTAACTCCGTGCGAGCTCCCAAACATATCCCTCCCCAAACCATAATCGAGCCGCCACCATAAGCCACTGTGTGTTCAAAATTAGACTGTATGTGGCGTTCTCCTTTGCGTCTCCATATTCGCTGTCTCCCATCGATCTGTTTTAAAAGAACTCTGCACTCATCAGTAAAGAGAACCTGCTGCCATTCGTTCAAATCCCAATGACGATGTTCTCGCGCATAGCTTAATCGGTTTACGCGGTGACGTCTCTCAAGTTTTGGGCCTTTGGCAGGTATATACGACCCTAAACCAACTTCTTCAAATCTCCTGCGAACTGTACGCTCACTTACTCGTACTCCTCGAACGTCTTCCAGTTCATTTCGAGCTTGTACAACCGTTAATCGCGTATTCCTACGAACTCCAAGTTGTAAAAAACTGTCATCTCGCCTCGATGTACATCTTTTTCTACCTTGACCCCTCCTCCTCACAAGAGAATTAGACGATCTGTACCGCTGGATGCTGCGATGAATCGTTGATACTGGTCGACGAAGCCTTGAGGCAATCGATCTGTAGGTATGGCCATTTCTTCTCATTTCATCTGCCCTAATGATTTCCAGTGATGTTAAGTCAGGCATAATAAAGAGCTTTTAATAAACAAAATTGCCTATAGAATAACAAATTTATAAAAAACCATTAAGTGCAATTTTTCAAAAAAATTACAATTACGTAGTTATTACTCGAACAAGTTGACAAAACGTATTGTTCGGGAAAATAAAACAAATGAATGAAAAAAGTGTATGTCATCTAATTTTATATTTTCAAATTTGACAATAAATTAAAAAAATATCATAACTGGCCAGTTCCTCAAGTAAAAGATTTTAAAATCCTGCTTTTTTTGTGTTCCGCTAATTGTGCCGGTGTGTATATATATATATATATATATTATTATTATTATTTTTTTAATGTATGACCACGCATAACTTTTTACAGAGTGGTCCGATTTTGATGATTCTTTTTTTAATGGATAGAATATATATTGAAGTTGGTCCCATTTAAATTTCAAAATCAAAATCCACCCCTAAGGGTAGTAGAACAGGGGATGAGTTTTTGTTCACCCACTGAATTCTTACCTGTTAACCGATTCTGTTGAAACTTGACACACATAAATATAGTTCTAGACACTACGACATAATGGAGACCTGGAGTTAGATTTTAACCACAAAAAAATTAAAAATAAAACTTTTTAACAAAAAATTGAACCGACGAAAAGTGAAACTGAAAAGCGAAAAATAACTAATTATGAGTCGGCGCCAAACAACCAATCAACGAAGATCATTAAATTACTTTAAATAAATAATAAAAACAATGTCACATCAAATACAACGTGAAATTTTCAACGATAAACAATAACTTTCCAAAAATGCGTTCTCCGCTCGGCCACTTGCAACTTACACGCACTTTGCTTGTTAAAAATTCGTTTGGCGCCGACTCATAATTAGTTATTTTTCGCTTTTCAGTTTCACTTTTCGTCGGTTCAATTTTTTGTTAAAAAGTTTTATTACAATATTAAACCAATGCAAATCATATTTGCCAACCTTAGGTTTACAGGTGACCTCTATAATAAATCAAATAAAAACGTAAAAGTGAAAGGATTTACTATGATGAGAACGGAAAAAAATAGCGATTTTCTACTTTATTAAGTTTAACATAAAACACACCAAAGCCGCTTCTAAAACATGGTCTCTTATTTAGTCTCCGTGTCCAAAATCTGTATCAAAGTTAAATCTAGCACGTGAAAGTGTAGTAATCCCTATTAGCCGACACTTTATAGTGCAATAGAGGAGGTCCAGTGTTGTAGGACCATCGAGCTTTACGGCCAATGAAAATGGGCGCTCTCCACTGAGGTAATTATAGGATTACTTACATGTGTGCCAGCCACGCTAACTTATACACTGAGGGTTCGTCCAGATGCAATCACGATCTCAGTGACAGTCGGTAAACTAAGACTGGTTATTTTAGTAAGCGTAGAGAAATATTAGTTCTGAGTTATCAATTACAAATTATATTACCTACTAGCGGACCTGGCAGACGACTTCCTGCCCGGAAAAGCAGCGCCACATATAATTAAAATCGTCCCTGCCGTTTAGGAGAAGATCAGTGACATACTGACAACAGTGCCACCTACCGGGTCCAATTGTTTTTTCAAACCATCCAGGAACCCATTTAAATATGCACCATTTAAAATTTCATCCAATTCGGTCCAGCCGTTTAGGAGGTTTTAGCCAGTTAGGTGTCAAACACACGTACAGAAGAATTATATATTTTAAGATTGTTTTTTTAAAACTAAAATGGTGTTGTGTAAGTTTAAAAAAAAAATTATATATAATGATACATGCAAAATTATTGCTACGTAGGATTAAAATAAAAACTAATCACCTATGCACAGGGTTGAAACATAAGACGGACTCAATAGCGGCCTTTACACGGTCGCTCTATCGCGAGTGAGAAAGAGCGCGCGTGTAAAGGCATTGAGGAGGGGAAAGGAAGTTTTCAAGTTGGCAAGTTTTCCCACACGCAATCCTGCACGCTCGATCCTTCGCTGTAGAGCAAGCGTGTAAAAGCCGCGAATGCCATAAGGACTTCCCTACCAAACAAACTACCAAAAACATGTCAAAAAAGCACAAAAAATGACTTTTAGTCTTAAAAATATAATATTACTACTGCGAAAAATATAATATGTAATTATAAGCCGGTAGCTGTATTAAACGAAATATCGCATTAGCAGTTACCTTGACGGACAGTAATTTATTATACAGGCTTAAAAACACTGTAAAATGTTATACCTATGAAATTTGCCCATTACATAATTTTTGGAATGGGCTGGATTTTCTTCATCGTTTTTTTTAAGTATCTACCAGAGCGTTTACCAAAGAAAATGTGCTTACAGCAGAACACAACACGTGTAGGTCACTTATTCTAAAAATGATGACTATAAGACTGTAAATAAGTATAAAGGGTAGGTTTATATTTTCTAGAAATACTTTTTGGTACCAGCTATTTTTATCTATCTTTTTATTTAACGAACCCAAAGCAGTCCAAAAGAAACATGAAGAAATGTTATTGCGCGCGTGAACGTAAATAAAATAATTTTCTCAATAAATTATCCTCTGATAACACGGACTTAATTGCCCTGGGCTGCAAACAAACACTTCACATAGCCTATATTTTGTGCGACAATTAATCAAAATTAGTGGCGTATACGTATTGGCCCACGGCTATGTATTAATTAGGTCGAAACTGTGAGCTCGTAACAGGAAGAGGCAGTTTTCTGCGGGCCGCACATTGTAACGCAATATCACCCGGTAATGAAACTTCCCCGGGGATACCATAACAACTTGGTGGGGGTGTTGCTCTGACCAGCTTCTGGTGGGATATGAGGAAAAATTATTAAGACTACATATTTTAATATTATTAAAACACTATTAAGTACAAGGTAAGCCGGAAAGAGGCTTCTAGTCTAAAAGGGTGTCATTCTGAACAACTTTCCCTGAGGGATCGCAAATCAGCTGTACTATACATTTTGATTGTCCTTTTTGATATTACAAAAACTAATATTTTTTTTTTGAATTACAGCTTTAAGCCGTAAAATGTCTCATTTCGATTTTGTTTCCATTAAATTGAACTACAATTACTTTTCGCGCACAATGAAATCAAAACAAAACAAACATTTTGACTAACCTCGACGTTTTGTCCAAGTTGCATTGGTCAAGAGTCTGCTCGTGCTCGTTTTGATTTCACTGTGTGCGAAAAGTCCAGTAAATGTTGTTACAATTAGACATATTTCTGACTAACCTTGTATAATTCGGACATTGAAATTGCCCAGCTATAGGTTTCTGAGGTCTAATGACAGTCGTTCCGTGTAAAATACTTGTATTCAGTCGTATCTGGTAAGACTGACCGCCAATCCCAACATTTGTTGAGAATAGGCGAGAACACACGAAATTCTCTTAAAAATAATATTTCAAGAGTGATTTTCAGACTCTTCTTACCTGTTTAAATCTTATTTTATGAAAAGGTTTACAACTTCTACATTACCAAAGGTATTTCAATTACTGTCCAATAAGAGTCGTACAGTAGTACTAAAGACACATTGCCTTTTTGAGTACATTATATTTTGAGTACGTTATATTTGTTGCTACTAAAACGAAATCATTGTCTATCTAAGATTTATTTGTGTATAAATTCATGTACTTAATACTTTTTTTGCCTATTAATCAAATCAGTAATCCAAACAATGGAGATAACTTTCAATAACATTTAGATACGCGCGTGGCTTTTTAGGTATCTACTACAAACTCACAAATCTAAAAATGTTCTAATTCTTTTTACCCGTAACACACTCAAGCTAAGTAATTGATTTCTTTCAGTGTTTAGCTCTTTAAAAGAGGTTAAAGAAACGGATAATACAAGTGAATGAAGCCTTAGTATCAACTTAGCTCTACTTAACTTCACTAACCTTGCGCATTCATCGCTTAGCTTTCCGAGGGGTTTCTCTAGCTAGTAGATTAGAGAATATCGAATGTAGAATAATCATTCGGTTGCATAGAACATAAGTTCATATAATAACTTGAAAACATAACTAGATGAAACATCAAACAATAAACGATCTCATTTCTTTCATTCTACTTTTTTTTCATGGGTAATTCCTCATGGAGGCACTCCGCCTGGGAAAGGTGGTGCCAGTTCGGACTTTTACCAACTAAAACCACCACTGTGTTCCTCTACCTACCTTTGGCCGGGGGCGTAGGCAACGCTCTACATTCTCCAACCACACCCGACAGGTCTAGGCTCGCCACTAACAGGCGAGCCTCTTCATCCTGTATGGTCTCAACTTCGGCCGCACCCTCCTCCTGACTGGCGCGTGCGGTACACAACGCGCCACCGTCAGGGGCCTTGACTGGTTGGGTGGCGGGCTACCCCGAGTCCACCGCTAGCAGGCCTACTCCTAGGGTGACTGGAGGTCAGAGTACCCCCTTCTGCGGCACCCGGTCCATCTCCTGCGCGCGGGAAGAGAGGTCATCACCTCTCGTACTCTCTCCACTGCCTCCTTCGTGAGCATCACCTCCTCACAAAAGGACACGGCACCTTCCAAAGCGCCCTCACTTCTGACAGAACCACAGCCGGAAGCGAGAGATCGCTGCCGCCTACTGCATTGATTTGGTCACGGCGCCGTGTGGCCCAAGCTGGCACTCCACCACTGTGTGCTGCGCCGTGTCCTTGAGGCAACCCTGCAGTGATGACACTCGGGCGTCTGCTCACGGTCTATGCGACACAGATACTTCCCGAAGCAACCATGCTCCGAGAGTATCTGCGTCAGCTGGTAGTTGATGGCGCCATGACGCCTCTCCAACCACTCCTCTATATCGGGCCTTACCAACGCTATTGTGGCGTGCCCTACGCTGGGTTTCACTAGTCGTTAATTCTCACTCAGCCACCAGGATCTGGTGGATCTCATTCAGATCAGGTGGATCCTCACGCTAATGGTATATCAGCGCGAGGTCTCTCGCCTCCAGATCCCAGAGCGGATCAATGCTCGGCAACACCAGCGTATGTGAGTACTAGTGATGTACGCCCTCCATCCTCGCTCTTATAGATGAGTTATACCTGCCGTGTAGAGTGGCAAGACGCACTCGGTCGAATGTGAACAATACAACAACGTGTACATGCTGTATTGTTCACAGTCGACCGATTGTGTGCACTCTCTCGCCAGTCTACTTGGCAGGTGTAACTGACCCATAATGGGTTGTCTATGGCATAACACCCCACTACACAGTTGCACGAGACTGTGTACCACAACACTATCATGTAGCTTCTACTAACTACTTTAGAATAAAATGTGTTTTTCATACCTAGGTAGAATGGTTTTATTTAAATATCAGTAATTGAGTTATACTTGATGAAACAGATTAGATTTATGAAATAAAATGTTATTTTGCTTGAATCAATGTTTTTTTAATGAATCAGATTTTACCTACCTGAAAATCCTGATATATGAAATATATTACCTGGAAACAACAACTACTTATAGGAACAAAGTAATACCTTTTCACAGCCCTTGGTCACCTTGGTGCAATTTCTACGGCTCATTTCAGTCCCATTTCATCGAATGACTTTTTGGTACATCTGTTTGTACGTGGCCCTCTTTCGGCAGTCGCGAAAACTAATAATCGTAAAAAAAAATATTTCAGGCTTGATAATCTTGAAATGTTAAGCAGTGAATAGGTATAAAGGTAAATAAACCAAGGCGATCATTCACCCTATAGAAATAACAAATTTCTACAGAACGTGAAAACTTTTAACGTTACACTAAAAACCTTTGTACAAAGAAGTTTTTCAATAGGTAACCCATTTAGATCGAATATGAAAGAATTTTCTTTAAATTGCGCCAAAAAAACTCTAGAACAGGATTTATGCTATACAAAAACTTTTTTACAATATTAACGTAGACAACTTGCGACCTCATCTATCAAAGTGCTTTTATAAAGCATTGGTTTTGAATAAGGAATAAAATACGAAAAATAAATTATAGGTACGTTATTTTCAGCATTTGAATGTCAAACCCTTGGACTAATAAAAAAAGGCGGACGGAATCTCGCTAAACAAAACATGAGGCATCCATATAGTAAGACGGCTCGCATAAAAGTACGGGCAGGCACGCACACATGCACACACATAGTAAGACAAAAAGCCGCGATTTCACAACAAATCTCGTGTGACGGTAGTCATTGTCTTAGTGTCATAAATAAAATAACAATACATATCTGGTGTGTTAAAATTATGTCGAAATTATAGTGGGTTTAAGAAAAAACGAAGTGCTTCAATCTTTTCTTAGCGAGATTGCGTCCGTCAAACCTAAACATGTTTTAAGATTTCGAATTACATAAATGTTAGAAAAGGTCTTTCTCAAGAGCCCTTGAGAAACGTATTTGAAATTTTAAAATTTTCTTCATTTATTTTTAGTTTTCGCGACTGCCGAAAAAGGGCCACGTACAAACGATGTACCAAAACGTCATTATGCATTGACTTCACAAGAGCTCTTGAGAAACATATTTGTAAAATAGTCCATGGTAATTGACTACTATTTACCGTAATGCTTCTTGGTCGAGAAGTACGATACGGATTTTTGACAGTAGGTATACTGTCAAAAATTATTATTACTATTGCAATTATGTTTGTGATCTGAAGGAAAGTGATAATTTTGTAGATTAAATTATAAATCTTTAACGAAATTTGGCCGGTAAATATTTATATTTAACACGGAACCAAAGATGATTAAAACATTCCTTAAAAGTATTAATGTCAAAATAACCTATTTTAAAACAAATAAAATACGTAAGCTCGAATGTTTCTAATAAGAAACTTTGTGTAGAAATTGTCGCACTCAGTGCGCAACTCTGCTCTAGATACCTACCTAGTACCTGCTTCTCTTAAAAAACTTTTACAAGAAAATGGTAATAAGATGGTACCTAGATTAGAATTACTCATTAATGAGAAATTTTCCTGCTTCTAAAACAACCTTCAAGTACCTGTTTTGTTAACAACATTTACCTTTCCACAAAATTTCTTTGCCCTGTCTTTATAAATTTTGTAATATGAGGTAACTTGTGGTTTGGTTTACTGGTTTTACCTAGAATTGAGGATGCAGTGTCTAATACATTACATTTTAAATTCTAGGAAAGGAAAGGAAATAATGTTTATGTATTTATTTATTGGAAGACCAATGATAAATTAAGAATTATCTATGTTTATTTCTTATAATTTGTATGTCCTGTAGGCTGTACTTTTTTTTTTATTTGAGGAAAGAGGTAGGGGTCTTGAACGCCCCTAAGCCACTGCGACCTGATAAGGTCTATTGTGACGCCTCTTGCAGCATTATAGCACTTCCCCAAGCTGCAAGTCAATCATGAAGTCGACTATGACCTTGGGGGAGGAGGATTTGATCTCCTGCGTTGAGATGACGTGGCCTCCAAGATGCTGGCTTCTGATGTGGTGCACTGCATCACATTCGCATAGGATATGGATGGGCGTCTCATCCTTATCGCGACAAAACCTGCAAACTGTGGTATCACTGAGGCCCATCCTGTGAAGGTGTTTATTCGGCTTGCAGTGCCCAGTAAGGGTTCTTGTCAGGATTCTTATCTGATTATTGTTCAACGAAAGCGCTTCTTTCGTAAACCTTTTTTTTGAAGCCCACAAGTAGCGCTTTCGAGTGTTCTTGGCCTGGGGATTTTTCCCAAAGGCTAATACTTTGGTCAGTTCCCCAGTTTTTAAGGTAGGCTATAGTGGTGCATTTAGGAATGCCACAAATTGGCTCCGGGCCCACAGTGGGGCTTTCAGCACCAGCTCTAGCCAGTTCATCAGCGGCTTCGTTGCCCCCAATGCCACAGTGTCCAGGCACCCAACCTAGTGCCACCGAGTTTGCCGCTCCTAGTGAGTTCAATAACTGGACACACTCCTTTACAAGTTTGGAGTCAATTTCTTCTGAATCCAAGGCTTTTAATGCTGCCTGACTGTCAGAGAAGATGAAGATTCGCCTATTAATATAGGTCCTCTGCAGACTTAAACGGACACATCCAATAATGGCAAATAATTCCGCTTGAAACACGGTGGTGTACTGGCCTAGGTTGGCGAATCTTTTCACCTTTGGCCACCCACCGTGGAATCCAGCTCCTGCTAGACCCTCTTTTTTTGATCCGTCGGTGAACCAAACAACATCAGTGGACTGAGGCTGGCCTGGCGTGTCGTCCTGGCTGTACTTGTATTTAATTTAGACCTTTACTTGGAAGAGTGGAACTCCCTAACACAAGCAAGCATTTGCTTAAAAGGTGGTTCCCAACGCTGTAATGAAATAGTTTACAAGATGACGAAATAAACATTTTATTATTTTTTCTTTATTTTAGTAAATCAACATATAAATAATATTTTTAAATATTTCTACAAAACTAAAAAACATTTAAAAATATAAAAAATAGTGGCCCACCGGTATCGGGTACAGGGACCAAGCTACGGGCGGTCAGGGCTCCAGAGAAAGGAACCTCCTAACAATACGCGCCGTATCTAGGAGAACCGCTTTCTGCATCAAGCCCTTGACCCAGCCCCCTAACGAGAGCCTCATGAGATGGTGGTCGAGGCTCTTTGCTACAAGGCCATTGGCCGTAACAACTATCGGCACAATGATTGCTGAGTCCACCTCCCACATGTCGACAATCTCGTGTGCTAGATCAATATATTTAATTTGCTTATCTTTTTCAGCTTTCACGAGGTTCCCGTCATGTGGGACACAGATATCAACAATCATTGCGCGGCGCTCAGATCGATCTATCACCACTATATCAGGCTTATTGTGAACAATAGTCCTGTCAGTGATGATAGATCTGTCCCAGTACAATGTGACATGACCATTTTCGAGAACTGGGTCGGGCACATACTTGTAGTACCGTACTTCTGATTCCACGACATTGTATCTCAAAGCTAGTTGCTGGTGAATAATTCTGGCTACTAGGTTGTGTCTGTGCATTATTATTTTTATTATTATCCGTAGAACAACAAAATATTATTAGTTTTTTTTTCTCTATTTATTGGAAGACCAATGATAAATTAAGAATTGTCTACAAATAAATAAAATAATTAAGTAATTTGAATAATGTAACAAAATTATGGTATGCCTTGTTTTATTATTTCATTGTTGTATTATTAGTATCAATAAATAACTATGAACTATAGCAACTAATTCAAATTAACATTTTTATACTAATTATATTCCGCAAATAACATTGGTAAATTATCTTTATCTTCATAGACATAGTAAAAAATATTTACAATGTCTGTTTATCTTTCTTCGAGGTACCTACGTAATGATCGTAATGTAAATATCATAAATACCTACAAGTTTATGATAAATACAAATTATTTTCAACGCAATTTTCTATAATAACAAAACCCAATGCTATGTACAATTTTGGTACACGGACTGATTGTCCAAATAATCATTAAAATATAGGTACTTCCTATTACTTTTTGGTTTCAACAGTCAAGCACACAAAGTAAAACAATATAAATTCTATATATAATACTGACAAATTAATGTTTATCAGGACTCATTTCGATGTCCAATGCAATTATTTATACTTGTCACGTCGTGGCCAGTGTTGGGAAGCTCAGGCAGGAGAACTCGCAGGGTCGAAGGTTCGGTGGCTTGGCACACGGTGACACACGGAAGTAGGAGGAGAACAGGAACTACAGGAACAGAACTCAGGAACAACAGGAACTAGTGGTACAGGTACTGCAGGAACTAGTGGTATGGAGGTATGGAACTCCTCTGAGGTATGAGGGCACAGAGGGCCAGTAGTACGGAGGGCCGGAGGAGTGGTAGGACAACTCCGACTATAAAACAATTGAGCTGCTGCTATGCCCATGCAGCTAGCTCGGGCTGGATTCAGGTAGGTAGGTTGGTAGGTCGGCACAAACAATAAAAACACAACAGGAACGTTTTTGGTATACTGTATCTCACTAACTGGTAACTTGATACATTGACTATTTGTTAATAAAATAATATAATGATTATGAGACACAGTCACAGACACACGAGTGTCTTTCAGCGTACAATATGGAAACTGGATAAGTAAAATAATATATAAAAAACTGTAATGGTCGGACACGTCCATGCCCGGCCAAGGCTGCGATATGAGTCTGTTGTTTTAAGTTAAAAATAGAAAATTATGGAAGATTTTAAAATTTTGAATTTGGATAGGTAAAGTTTTATAAAGTGGCCAGGAAATCCAAATAAGGTGGTGAGCAGCGTAACGAGTTTAGCCTCGTTACATACTATACTAATATTGGGAGTTGAGTAGGTACATAAAACATACTTGTACATTACACATTACATACATTTTTAATGCAATGTAGTTCTCGTTGTACTCAATGTAATAATCTTAATTTCGCGAACTAAGTTTAGAAGATATGAACATGTGTTTTTTTACCAAAATCTATTCATGTCGTTGTATACCCTAGAGAAGAAAACAGTTTAAGACTTACTTTCGGAATATAGGTACTCGTCTCGTACCTACCTTCACTTTGTGTCAGTAGTTTAATCATATGAAAATGGGCACTACATGGCGTCGATACCCAGGATTATCTATCGGCACCTAGCCCGATATTATTCAAGATTCAAAGCTACTCCAACCTAATTTTTTAGTATACAAAGTGGAGATGACAATACGACATTAAATAAAACCACGTACCTCTGTATCACGTTCTCTGTTTTTTATTTTATTAATTTTGAATGTAGGACCATTTTTTCTGGCATAGATCGTTAGGTCAAAGACCTGTGCAAACCCATATTATTATTAACTCTCTTTCTTAATTAATACAGATGATTACAAATGGTGTTACTTATTATTTCGATATTTTAAGATTTATTTTGTTCAAAAACTTCGTTCTTTTAATTTGCGATAAACAACTTGTTTATGTGTTTAAAATGCTTCTATAGACTAGTAATTACCATGTTTTCATTTATTGTCGTATTGTCATCTTTATGTTGTATAATCTCTATTCTATTTCAACATTTTACGTGAAACGGTGACCAAAACCTTGCGATGAACCGTCAGATATAAATTGAGATAATCTCATATATACCTTTAACTGATTTTATCACAGGATAAACACGAATAAGAACTTGTATCCAACCCAAACAAGTGTGATTTTATTGCCTTTCTTGCTTCTTTTCCAATCGTGATCCCCAAATGCTCCCCTAATGCCATAACAGTATCTTCGATGGGGCTGACAGGAAGGAAGGCGTCACCCCTTTTCTTAATTTTCACAAATTATTGCTTTGATCAGTCGCACGTTTTCTTCAATACGCATGATAGAGAGCCAAGTGCATTTTATTCATTTACGTCTTTTAATTAATCTCTGCTGAGGATAAAATACTCCACCGCAAGTATTTCGTTGACAGCAAGTTACATTTCTATAAATTTTCCATCGCACCGTGATTGCTAAACCTCAAAGAGTCCATACGAACATGCGGCCGCAACAACATGATTCATCATATACGCCTTGTAGCAATTTATTAAACAATATCCACCGTTGTTGAATAAACTGTCATCGTCGCGTAAATCAGATTCAGTTAGCATGTGCCGCCCGAGTGTGGACTGCCCGATAAGCTGTACCTAGACTGACGAGACGAATTGCTACCGGTCCATCGTAAAGTCACCATTCTAACTAGACCCCTCTCGCAGCCCTCTACTTTGATGCGATTTCAATAAAAGCCGTTGAGAAAGCCAGCTTCTTGGAGTTTGCGAGATCCTGTTTTGCTGGACAATTCTAACGCATACACATGTATACGTTTATTTATCCAGGTATGAGGATGCCATTTAAATGTTTACCTACTATCTATGTAGTATCTATTGCGATTAACGAACTAACACTATTTGACTGAGGATATTGACGTACTGGGAATGTCGGCATTGATCGCCATAACTATTTTCAGTTGATCTACAATCATCCTCCGAGCCTTTTCCCAATTATATTGGGGTCGACTTCCAGTCTAGCCAGACGCGGCTGAACATCAGTATTTTACACGGAGCGACTGCCATCAGACCCCCGCAACCCAGTTACTGGGTAATACTGACATTCGGAGGTTAGACCAGTTGTCAGACTTTTAGGCTTCTGA
Organism: Asteroscopus sphinx; assembly: GCA_949699075.1. Taxonomy (NCBI): domain Eukaryota; kingdom Metazoa; phylum Arthropoda; class Insecta; order Lepidoptera; family Noctuidae; genus Asteroscopus; species Asteroscopus sphinx. The sequence continues at coordinate 13,729,804 of OX453013.1, read as the reverse complement.
CTACCCGTAACGACTGCCATAGATATTCGTATGACAACCGGGACCGACAGCTTAACGTGCTCTCCGAGGCACGGAGGGGTCTCGATGTGTAACGAAACGGTCACCCGTCCACAGACTGACCGCGGCAAGTGTTGATCTACAATATACTATGTTAATTGGTGTCGCCTAAAACTCTTTAATATAAATCCTACTAATATTATAAATGTGAAAGTTTGTGAAGATGTTTGGATGTTTGGGTGTTTGTTACTCAACCAAGCTGTAAGGGCTGAACGGATTTGAATGAATGGCACACACCTGTGTCTACCTAGAACATAATCCAGTTTAAAATATAGGCTACTTTTTATGCCGGGAAGATGAACAGTTCCCGAGGGATGCGCGATAAACGACATCCACGTGGGCGAAGCCGCAGGCATAAGCTAGTGTAGTAATAAATTAGTGTGTGTATGTGTGTGTCAAGTTAAATGAGCGGTGTATAAAAACTTTTTATGAAGCTTGTTCTGAAGTCGACACAAAATATTCTGAAACATGTTGTTAGCGCAAAGCCAGAAACACAATCTAGCAACAGCGGCGAATGAAATGCACACGAGAAATATACGATACGACTCCACTATATACGTAGCGTATCTGATGTGGAAATCTGCCGACGGTGTTTGTGTGACATCTTGCAACCAAAAGTTTAACTTACTTTTTTTTATATAATAATGTTCCATTCACACGGCTTTGTAGTTGAGTCGAATTTTAGTTGAATTTTTATTCAATAATAATAAATAAATAAATATTTTTGGGACATTTTACACAGCACCATCTAGTCCCAAACTAAGCAGAGCTTGTAATATGGGTTCTAGACAATGGATATAATACTTATATACTTTTTTTTTTGTAAATACATACTTATAATACATAAGAAACACCCAGACCACCACAAACACTTATGTTCATCACACAAATATTTGTGTTCTGTGGGAATCGAACCCACGACCTCGTGATCAGCAGCCCGACACTCGAACCACTAGACCACAGAGGTCGTCAATCAGTATTATCGGAAGTTTTATAAAATCTGCGTAGTTATAATATAACACAGTTCTCTAGCTGTGACTACGATACGTGACATTTGCTACGAAAATGCCCTTTCTTACTTTAACTTTAGAGCCGTTACATTTTGTGACGAAAATGTTGAAACAATGGCAACATTTTCCATGTTTGGTCTATTTGTAAGCAGTTTATAGCCAAAGGTAACTAAGACAATAAAATGATAGAGTTTAACCATCGTAGCGGCAGTGAAAGAAGGTTATTGTTAGTCTTAGATGCAATAATTGAAAATTCTACAAAATTTAATGACATGAATAAAAAAATCCACTAACAATATTCTATCTATCACTGAGATACACGACGCCAAAAAGTAGCTGAAAACACATATTTCTTGTGTTTTTTTGTGTTGTGTAATGAAATAAAAATCATTGAAACGTTATTAAGTTGGTTAATAATTTACGTAGATAGATAAATGTTAAACTTGTTTTCAAATGCAAAATTAAGGTCTTTGAGTATATTGTATTGCTTGAAATACAATTTCCAGAGCGATTTTTTAACTTTTATAGAAACGATCGTAAATATCATCCCTCCATTACCTAAATAGAGATTAACTTAATTGTGAACAGTAATCGTAATAAAGCATAGTGCTGCGCTGCGACACCAACCCTATCGCGGCATCGAATGATCACTGAGCAAGTTACTGTACAAAGACTTTGTATATACTGACGTAATAGACCACTACAGTGTGCGACTGAGATACCGATCTATACGAAAAAACCTATATGCTAGAAAGAGACATAATAAAATGACAGTAAAACCGATTTTGACAATTGTAATCTCCCATAGCGTCCCATCAAAATATAATCTCGTATTATTTTATGATTTATTTCACAATCGTTCTGTATTTTATCCAATTAATATCAATAATCGTAATGGTGTAGTGTTCTGTGTTATACTGCTGTGTAATTTACATCATTAACCTAAAGAAAGAGACGTTTCACAGGTAAGTATCTACAGGACAATACTACTTTCATAATGCTTATTTTCATAGAAGTTATTCGTAAAATTATTTAGTAATACATTAATAATATGCAGTAAATACCCTATTTTCTATACAATATGTTATTTTAAATAATTATGTGTTAGATAAAAAAATATTGTGTACGTGAAAATGAAACCGTTTGGCGTATGGATTGCTCAAAATATATCGATATGTCGATAGTTTCAATTATATATTTTTTGTACTACCTAGTTTCATACATGTCACAAGTTAGTGTCCGTTACTGCTTTAAAAAAATACAGTCGAATTGAGAACCTCCTCCTTTTTTGAAGTCGGTTGAAAGTATTGAAAGGTTGATTTAGTCCGGCCGCACATTGGAAGGAAATCACAATGATTCATTCATTGATCACAGAAAAATTCTGACGCGCCGGTACCTATAACATGGTTGTACTTTTACGATTTTATAATAGTATGTTGTACGTCTATGGCATATATAATCATACAGTTAATTTTAGTACCAGCCCCGCAGACTGACAGAATTTTCCGAATCGTATGTCTGCTTTTGACATATTAAAATGTAAATGCGGTGCTATTTCATGACAATGTGTAGCCGGGTTAAAAATGCTGTAAAATATTGACCGGCTAACTTCATAACTTCCAGATTTCCTGTAAATGCTGTTATTAAAGAAAAATGGATGGGTACAAATGTTAAAACGAATAAGCACCGTATCTACTATCCTCCACCAAATAGTGATGCTTGCATTGCTGTGTTTCGGTCAGAATGGTGCGGGTGCCGGTGTAATTACAATCACATGAGACTTTCCATCTTCATGTCTCAGTTCGGCGAACCGACTTGCGGTATAATAGGTAACAGCCTAGATGGTATTGCAGTTGTTATGGACAAAGGTAACCGCTTAACATATGGTGGGCCCTCAGCTGGTTTCGCCATCCTATACAATAAAAATAAAAAAAAAGCTGAAAGCCTTGAAAAAATTACAGGGTTTGCAGTAGATATTTTAAGGATAACTGTATCGTTTAACGAAATCACCAACGATCCATACCTACGGAATTTGTTCAGGTCGGTGTTTGTTTCTTATAAAGGTCTTATTTTAATAATGGTAAATATTCAAAGTGGTAAATCTACGATGTGACGAGTATAAAGTAAAAGTTAAAAATAAATATACAAGAAGAGTTAGAGATAAAAAACTAGTTCAGCCGAAGATGACAAATTATTATGGAGACAGAATGTCAAAATTTTTAGTTCCAAAAATATTTAATAAAATAGACTTACTTAGGCAAAAGCCTATAAAAGTAAAAACCTGTTTAAATCAAAACTGAGGGATTTGCTTCTTGATGACGAGGAGACGTCACCAGGCAGAATAAAAAAAAAACAAATCTGAAAGCCAATCTCTTCTATTATCGAGAAATTAATCCACAGTAAACTATATTATAATCATATAACTTATTTGTTGCTAATTAAGTTTGTTTTCATGTTGCATGTTTACGTAAGGGTAAGATAATATACATATGTATGAGCGCATCTCGCCGTTAAACTTGATAGTTTGGTGAGTTTTCTAGTAAATTAAAGCTAAAGAAATTGTACCTGTGATTGATTAATTAAAAAATAAAAACTCATCATAACGAACAACATTTACTATGGGAGCAACCACAGAGTACATTATTATAACTGGAGCAACCCTGAAATCGTGAAAAAAATCTGCTGTTTACTACATTTTGTCGATTCGTGTGAACACAAATGTAGGGAATAGCTGTTTTTTATTAGATTTCAGGGTTGACCTCGTAGTAAAAGTTGTTCGATAGCACTCAATAAATAAGCTCTTCAAATATGACCACAGACGTATATCGGGAGATCATCAGTAGGTATTAACGGCGCGCGAACTGGGCTCTTTGGTCATCATTGCTAGAAACCACTGGTCTTGCTGTTCTCATGGAATACAAATTCCCATGAAACTTCATAGAGCATCTTAATCATGGAAGGGACTAGGTTGCTATCCGCGGCTTTAAGTTTGATCAGATGGGTCCTTTTTACTAAAACAAATCTCATAGATACAAAAAATACAACAAAAAAGTTTTATACACTTATTTTTCATGTTATATGATGGCGAAACGAGCTAAAGACCCACCTAATGTTAAGCGGTTACCTTTGCCCATAACGACTGCAATACGAACTAGTCTGTTACCTGAATGGTACTGCAAGTCGGTTCGCCAAACTGAGACATGAAGACGGAAAATCTCATGTGATCATTCAATTTGTAAAAATATACCATATTTTGAAAATGGGTTCTTGCAAATGCTAGATTGTCAAGTATGCGAATGCTAAGAGATAGATTCTTAGCTGGTTGCAAATTTAGCCTGGCGCTGAGAAAACTCTTTCTTGAGCTGACGCGGACTTGATTTTATATGATTCGGTCGTCTGTATCGAATCGAAAATCATGGCCAGGTTCTTGCTCCACCTCCAATTTCATCCTCAGAATTTAGTTACACGATTCCAAAAACAAAGATCCTATATCTTTGTTTTTGGAATCGTGCAACTAAATTCTCGACATTTAATTCTTTGCCTATTTGAAATAAAAACTAACTAATAACTAGAAATTATCGAAACACTGATGTTTCTAAATCCAAGTCGATAAAATTATAATGTATAAGTCTGATGTGTAACTTAAGTTGACTCGACAAGAAAACTTGTTAAGTTCATAGATATTGTAATTTTTCATAAAAATTCAATAATTTGACCAATTCCGGAATCGTGTATAGGAACTTGTTCCGGGATTGAAAACCTTTCTATACACCTAATTAAAACTAATATGATTAATTGTAAAATGTTCTGTGTGGTGCCGGACGTAAAGAATTGCACCACCCTATATCTTCTCATGGGTGTCGTAAAAGGTGACTAAGGGATACACCAGAGGATGGGCAGCAGCATTCTCTGAGTATTTAACCAACCAACTGCGATCGCCAACCCGCCTGCCAAGCGTGGCGATTATGGCATATCCCCCCAATATATGCTTGGGGGAGGCCTGTGTCCAGCAGTGGACGTCTTACGTCTGAAATGATGATTAATTGGTTTTTTTAATTTCTTACATAAGTATTCCTTACCTTCGTGACATTAATAATGTAATTATAATATAACCCTTAATTGCGTAACTCAATCTTTTAAAACAAATAAAATTATGTCTCAAATATCTGTAATTTAAAAAAAATAGTTACTTAATAGCTTAGCAGTTTTAAACTACTACCACTCCTTAAAAGTAAGGCCCAGCCGGTTGAAATATATCGATAATGCAATAAAGTCCATGTCACATCACTAAAAATCACTCCTACACGTGTTAATTTCGCACATATACTCATTTCGCTTTCGGTGACGTGATAATTAGGTGACAGTGTCTCTCTTACGTCAGTATAATACCTTTAAGTTACTGTAGGTACTGAGTATCCATAGACTCATAGTCCATAGATGCAGAAACAGCAACAGAGACACTTAAACGAATAGTAAATAAATACAATAATTACTTCACTTCCTTAGATTCAGAGATAGTAATAATTTGGATAACGGGCTAACTGCAATACTTAACGGTTTAAGGAAAGTAATTCCACTTTACCCTTTAACAGCTTCGGTAAAAACGACTAATCTAAGGAATCCAGTTGATTAAATTAAGAAAAAAATGGACGATTGAGCAGTTCAAGGAAGAATAAAAATTTGTTGGGCTATAAATTAACCTGATTGTAATAAAGCATAGTGCTGCGCTGCGACAACAACCCCTTCGCGGCAACATATCATCATTGAGCATCGTTGCTTGCACAGCACTGGCTGACGTTGACGAACATTGCACATAAATAATCTCTCGCCTCCACTAACTACACATCGGTTTATCGTCAATCATAGTTTATATTGTTATGGATCTTGTACACGGCTCAGATTTAGCCCCCGCCCCCCACCCGGCAGTTAATCGGTCGATAGTTTACAATTTCCTCGTGGTACCACTAGGTGGTCAGCTGGGTGGACCACGAGGAAAGAGTCATTAGTTGGATTCCTAATCAGCATACCTACATAGGAGAACGCGCACACCGGCAGACCCAACTTACCATACAAAAATTATTTCACCCAACTATCGACCGACAGTTTAGTCTGTAGTCTGCGGAGGCGCTTAGAATTAATTTCCTTAGTATAAAACTGAAATATTGGCCAACCCTCATTATAACTGTTTAGGCCGTACTATAACTACATCAATTATCATCCATCAGAAAGATCTACAGAGTCGGTGGTCTTTTCAGCAGTAATCTGGGTTCGATTTCCATTTAATACGCTACGAACATTCACGTATGGTCAATAACTACTTGTTTGCTTAACTAAACGGCTGAGCCGACTCTAAATCCGACTAGGCATTTTATTGGAAAAATATTTTGAACCAAACCATTCATAGAGTCATTATTTACGCGTTCATCAATCAGTCAGTACGTAACTGTTAGCTAGAATTTTTACTGAATATTCGAATGAGTACCTACTCTCGTACACCCACTGCGTGCATTAACTGTCGTTTTGTTTTCAGTTAGAAATGTTTTTAAGACTTCGTATTACCAGTATTCTAAACATAGCAAGTCCAATGTACAACTAGCGTCAAACTTATCTGTAACATTTTAATTTTAGAATTATTCAGCAATAAAACGCAGAACTGTTACTAAATACAGCAAGTCCAAAGTACAACTAACGTCAAACTAGTCTGTAACATTTTAATTTTAGTATTATTCAGCAATCAAACGCAGAACTGTTAGAACTTAGTATCTCAGAGACTACACTTAACTTTTCAATCTCCATAATTTTGTCTCGGAATCCACATCACTCCTCGTCCTCGTTCATCATATTCTACATTATTTGAAACTTTGTATTTCGAACTATGTATATTCTAACAAGTTTAGTGGATGTTCTTTTAAAGGGGGCGACTGACATGAGCATTTGCTCGATGTGAGCACGTTACAAGTTCGCATATTCGGCATATTAGTACAGCGTACCGAGCAGCCTAGTAGCAAGCGCCGAGCACCCGAGCGCGCTCTACCCTAATTTCGGTTTTTTTGCGAATCCCTTTGAATATACAAAGCATGTCAGTGCTAGCGCGACCACTACCGCGACTTTTGACTACAACTGAGCATGAGCATGCCACAGCCGAGCATGTATTCGAGACGAAAATTCAGGTATCGTGAGCATTTGCTCATTAGCACTATGAACAAATGCTCGATGCGAATATTGACATCGAGCAAATGTTTATGTCAGTCACCACCTCTAAGGAATATTATTTTTTGTAAAATCTTACTTTTCCCAATCTCATTAGGAAAATACCTTTATCTTTTTGAAGAACCGACAGACACTTAAGCAGATGTCCCAACCTTGCATTAGCAGAAATCGACAGAATATAATGTTTGCTACTTATCGCACTTTCTCCTTGTAAGAATTCGTATTCAAAGTACCTACGCGAATCTTTTTTTTAAACTATGAAATCGATACAAATGAATATATAATATTGAAATAGGCTTACCTACAGTTCGCGCACTAGGATTTGCATAGCGCTAACTAAACTGTTTAATCTATTAAATCGGCACAATCAAATCACGATTCCCGCCTAGTTCAATACACATATTACATACAAACAAAACTACGTGTTCACAATAAAATACTAGCTCGCATGAACACAATGAAAACATCGAATCGCCGAGGCTCGCCTCTTGTCACGCGTGTAGATACAAATGGTCTGATTTATCTGCGATGCATGTCCGGCCCTGTTGTTTTATAGCTCCATCATTGTACTCCAGAGTCCACTGCAGTCATCCGATGACGACACGCGCGCTGAACACAACCCGTTAAAATATTTAAAAATAATAATATCTAGGAAAATAGTTAAAAATGTACACGGTCAGGTTGACAGTTTAGGAAAATGTTTTTTTTTATAACTTCGGTCTTATGGTTTTTTCGATAATTTCATTTCTTTCTGTGTTAATAAAAATTACAGTTTTAATAAATCGTGTCACTAACTAAATTACACAAAATCAGCCTGAATTCATTGGTAAAAAATCGACTTTTGAATCCTCTTATGAAAGCGTATCTCTTATTTAATTTACAAAATTAAGCCACCTTCAAAATTATAACACAAATTTTCACAATTCTAGAATACAGCGATACAAAGTTTGAGTTTAGAGCATATGTTCCCGACAGATATCTATGGCACATCGGTTGCATTTACGGCGTCCCGAAGACATTACAAAAGCCATTCCCTTATCTAATGTTCTCTTTGGATTTATTTAACTTTTCCACGCCTTCACATCTTGAAAATCGTTCGATAAAGATGTCAACAAGAAAAGGTCACAAGTCCGCGGGGACGCTCCGCAAACTCGTGTTTTTTATTTTCAAGATCTATGTTAACACTTATTTCATATATCTTTATTTTACACTACAGACTTTGATCTACCTAGTACTTGAGTTTACTTCCAACAGTTCTGTGATTTCTTAAGGTTAATGACATTTAAGTAGTTCTTAGAGCAGTGATTCAAGAAAGCCGGCTAGAAACGGTTTCACTCGCAGCTTATGCTTCAATCGGATTATGTTATGTTCACAATACGCACAATTCGACTAAATAGCTGAAATATCGATCAAAAGTAAGCCATTCAACTACACTATCATTATAATAAAACAAAGTTTAACCGGATTAAATCGCGTATATTATTTAAATCTTTAAAAATAATCTTGTGAATAAGATTTGAAGAGATCTAGATCTAGAATATCTAGATTTTGTGTTATTTTACGTGAATTTCTTTTTACTTCGATATGTTTTAACAGGCAATATAAAATTAAAAATAAACCGCCATCAAAATGTTGGTTTATGAAAAGATTTTAAAATACATACAAGGATATTTTTTTTCTTTTTAGTTAAGGTTTAAGAATTCGGTTTTTTTTATTGAACTAAGTTTACGGGACTTGTCGCGCACAATTAAATCAAAATATAACAAACAGACTGCCTATCTGCTCGTGACCACGGCCAATGCAACTTGACCGAAACGTCGAGGTTAGTCAAAATGTATGTTATATTTTGATTTAATTGTGCGCGACAAGTCCCTTAAACTTAGTTCAATATGAGTGAAATTCGCGAAAGTTTAAAAACTTCGGTTTTTTTTGTTTGTTAAAAAAATGTTATTTCATACTTTTTAGTTTATAATTGCGAGGGTTGATTCATAAATGTTCACAGAACCAATTTGAGAATATTTTTATGAACCTATGCTGGGGTTCACTGCCGGGCAAATGTCTCGCCCATGTTCTTCCAAACGTCCAATCATTATCGTTAAAAAAAACACGCAAATAGACCAAGAATTCTCAGAAAAACTAAATTATTAACAGATCAGCTAAATATGCGAAGCTCAAATAAACTGATTTATTGAAGCTGGTTAAAAAACTACTTAACCTAAGTCAATCAAATTTAATATGGGAACACTGCCCGGGCTTCCTCTACCAAATGAAAAAACAACCACGTAAATCAGCCCTGAAATCTCGGAGTAATCGGTGTAAATACATCAAAAAAAAATCCCCGCCGAATAAGTTACTGTAGGTCCTGAGTAACCATACCTAATAGTCCATAGAGGCAGAAACATCAACAGAGAAGCTTAAATAGTAAATAAATAAAATAATTACTTCACTTCCTTAGATTCAGAGATAATAATAATTTGGATAACGGGCTAACTGCGATACTTAACGGTTTAAGGAAAGTAATTCCACTTTACTCTTTAACAGTTTCGGTAAAAACGACTAATCCAAGGAGTCCAGTTGATTAACTTGAGAAAAAAATGGACGATTGAGCAGTTCAAGAAAGAATAAAAATTTGTTGGGCTATAAATTAACCGGGCCCCGAGGGCCAGCCTCGCAATCTGCATTAGCCGAGACGCACTTCTCTCCGGCGATTAAATGAAATTTCACGGCCGGTTGCCTACGGAAACTCACTGGACAAAGGTCTGGGATATTTAAATTGAATGCTTTTAATCCGGCAAACTCCCCCACTTTTTTCTTAAGATAGGATTTTGCTTTAGTATGCGGCGTCTTTGAATTCAATGATTTTTTTTAATAACTTTCCTTTCTTCGACAACATAGTAGTCTCCTGCGCCATTTATTAACTATATACGTACATACATAACCAGCCTTTTGTCCTACTCCTAAGTACGGGCTCTTCTCAGAATGAGAAGGATTCAGGCATTAGTCTACCACAATAAAGAGTATGAGTTCGAACCCGGCCCGCACCTCTGACTTTTCAGATTCATGTGCGAATCAGAATTTAATTATCACTCGCGGTAACGGTTATGGAAAACATCACGAGGAAACCTGCATACCTGAGAGTGCTCCATAAAGTTCTTGATGGTATGTAGTCCCCAAACCACAGTATTAGTTAACTATAGCTTGATTAACTATAACTATTGATTTGTAAGTAACCTTAGCTAAATCCTTACATATAAACTTATACAACGTGGATATAACAATACGACAATAAATGAAAATACGGTTACTACTAGTATATAGAAGCATTTTAAACACATTAATACCAAAGTAGTTTTTTTTTTTTTTCCAAATTAAATATTAAAACATCGAAATAATAAGTAACACCATTTGTAATCATCTGTAATCATTAAGAAAGATAGTTTCAAATCATATGGACTCGCACAGGTTTGGCTAGAAAGGGGTGCTGGCCAGAAAAACTCCACGTGTGTCTAACGGCTGCTTGTCCCTCTAGACACGTCTGGAGGGAACGGCAGTTATTAGGCCGGTGCATCCTAGGTACAGGCAATGGAATCCTTTCGAGGGATTAACCCTCGGGGGATCTTATTGCCTGTGGCGAATATTCTAGTACAGGAGGGGCCCCATGTGGGCCGATGGGGAGTTGCTCCACGTGTCCCTCTGATGCCAGCAGAGGGCACAGTGGAGGAGCAGGGGCGGGCCCGGTGTGCACTCACTCTGCCACTGGGCAGGCAGCGGGGGGATTGTCCTTCCCTGCCCCCGTCGATCTCGTAACCCCAGGAGTGCCCGCTGAGTAGTGTACTCGCGCCTCTTGGGACTGAGGGTCTTGGCTTTACCGCCCAGACCGCGAGGAAGAAAACCTCTATAAAAATTACGGGAGGATGGGGCCTGCGAGCAGCATACTCGGGGTAGTCTGCTGCCCGACCAGCAGCTAGCGTAGCTGGCGTAGTTGGCGTAGTTGGCGCAGCTGGCATAGCTGGTAAAGGCCCTTGAGGTGAGGTGGCGTGCAGTGTTCCGTGTGCGCTGCCTAGGAGGGTGCGGCCAACGTTAGGCTGCACGGGGAGAAGGGGCTCGCCTACTTGTGGCGGGCCTGGACCTGTCGGGGGTGGTTGTGTGAATACTAACGGGTTCCCACGCCCCCGACTAAGGTAGTAGAAGGAACACCGTGGTGGTTTTAGTCGGTAAGAGTCCGACACTGGCTCTGAGTGCGTCCATGAGGATTTCCCCACGGGGAAAAATAAAATAAAATAAGGTTTGCCTATAAAAATGATCCGACATTCAAAATTAATGAAATAAAAATAATTTCTTGTGGCTAGGCTATTCAACTGGATTTGGTTGATTTTTTGTATACGGTGAGGACGTGATACTCTGTACGTTGTTTTATTGTCATATCCACTTTGTATAAACTGTGATATTTTCACCAGCACATCACAGTTTGCAGTTACCAGTGTGCAAGCGGAGTGGTGCACCATAGTTATACTTGACGAAAAAGGAATGTGACGAACTGCTGTACTTGACGAAAAAGGGACTTGACGAAACACGAACTTGACGAAAGTCGTTTTATGGTTTATCACTTAGCTTTTTCAAATAAAAATATAATGATAACTTTGTAACTCTTGACGCAACATGTATCACGCTACATACGAATTACTATATGAATGGGATGAGGTCACCGAATCCTGAATCGCAACATCAAAGTTCGATGCGCATTTAGCATTATAATTACATATACGAACGCCCAACAACAACCATTGGGCTGCGGCCCGCCAGGCAAAAAGACCCAGTCTGGCGGGAGTATCCTCCCTTTGTCTTGGAGGAACCTCATACGTCCTTCCTCCTTAACTTACTAAAGCCATACACTAGATAAACTTTCAATCCCAAACGTCTTTCATTACCTTTGGTATTTTTTATTTATGTGAAGTTATGACAGAAGTTATTATATTATATATTATATTATATAAAATCGAACAAAGTGGCTAAATTCAGTGTTTTCAAAAAAAATTTCTTTATTTTTAACCCCAGACGCAAACAAATAGGTGTTATGAGTTTAACGCATGTATCTGTGTATCTGTCCGTGGCATCGTAGCTCCCAAACGGATTAACCGATTTTGATTTAGTTTTTTTGTTTTTGTTTGAAGATTACACGAAAAAAAGGGTGGCGCTGTAAAAGTAAACACGAAAAATATACATTGTGTGAAAAAAAATATTATTTTTAATGTTTAAAGGCTATTAAACTCAATCAATTTGTGAAATAAATACATGTCCAAGTGTGTTACATCAGTACAAGTGTTATCTTCAAAAACTAACAGTTTTCGTGAATTTTTGATCAAAATAAGCAATTTTTCAAAAATGCAAAGAAACTCATTTACTAACTTTATTTATCACTAAGGGCCGGTCTTTCAATCGTTAAAAGTAAGCTTCTTACTCTATGGTTAAACAGTCAAGTAAGATTTACTCGACAGTTACGAGAAATTTAAGTCTTTCAAGAGACAGTTAAGAGATAACCGATGAGTAAAACACCTAACTGAAGAGTAAATTTACCTGGCTGTTTCAGAGCCAGTTAGGGCTATTACTCTCCTGTTAACAAACATCAATGTCAAACTAGCTGACAGAAACTCGAGTGTATAGTCAGCTGCAAAAATTTGTACTTATACACTCCACGAAACCAAAACGTAATTTTTTGAAAAATTTGTTGATTATGTATTCACTATTCACAAACCAGGTATTTTAATGTATCGGATTTCACTACTTTTGAAGCGAAGCTTCTATAGCGTCGTTGTGCACTCTGCCACCGGGGAGTAAACCGATAAAAAACGTCACCGTGTTCTATCCACGCTTGAAAACGCGTAGAGACTTCGCTTCTTTCGAGCGTCCGCCGACTACATCCAGTTTCTTTTTCTTAAATTAACGTATTAATTTCGCAGTGTATTCATTTTTTTGCAGCTGATCAATTCTAAAAAAAATACGATTGCCGTGTCTCTTAAAAACATCGATTTATTTGAAGCTCGGTCTTGGTCTACGTATTGCAATCGAAAGCACCGGTGGAGGTATCCCCTTTCGCACTAATCGAGCAATTTCTCCCATGTTATTAAAGGAAAATGGGAATGTTCGCAGGCCGTTGCGTTTTCAGAACGAGTTTCTTATAGACGGTATTGAATTTTTAAACAAATTTTTCGACCGGCCGCGCCGCGCCGCCCAGGCCCAGGGACCCACTTTATGTTATAGGATTAGAACGTTATTACATAATTAAACCTTCATGAATAATTATTTTTCATAGTTTTTATACTAGATTACCTACATTTTCTAAATTTTTATGTAACTACTGAAATAAAGATCCTCTGAAGAACCAGAGTACGACAATAAGGGACATCGTTGAATTATGTGGTATACAGTCTGGTGTTCTTCGCCGCACTCACATATTAGGCTAGAGTGGCTGTAGGAACTTTTCACCCTTACAGCTGACGCCACCATCTTGTTGAAGGACCTAAATATAAATATAAATTATATCGATAACCTATGTATGTATAAAGATGCCATACGATTAAATAAATACTGGAATAAAAATAAAGTATCATCATCATCAATCTGTATTATGATAGGATTCCGCGTTAATAATTCAGGGGTTCTCCTCGCGTTTGACGATATTCGATTATTAGTACCATTCGTCCATCGACCATACAGCCCAATAGAAGCCTATCATCATCATCATTTCAGCCGAAAGATATCCACTGCTGGACATAGGCCTCCCCCAAGCATATGTATTTTGGGGGGATATGTCATAATCGCCACGCTTGGCAGGTGGGTTGGCGATCGCAGTTGAATAGAAGCCTATGGTTGAATAAAATTACTAAAAGAAAATAATAACTAATTAAAGAAAGAAAAATTATTAATTACAAAATTTTAATTATTACTAAAATTTTCAGACTGCGGCTTATGACATTTTGTTGTAAATAATGATTAAGTGTAATAGTATGAGACTTACTAGATATCACGTTTTTAGTCTTAATAAATATTCTCCTAACTAAACTAACGTAAATAACTAATTATGAGTCGGCGCCAAACAAACAAGCAAAGTGCGTGCGAGTTGCAAGTGGTCGAGCGGGGAACGCATTTTTGCAAAGTTGTATTTGATGTTATTTTGTTTTTATTAGTAGTAAGTAATTTAATGATTTTCGTTGATTATTTGCTTGGCGCAGACTCATAATTAGTTATTTACATTAGTTTAGTTAGGAGAATAGTTATTAAGACTAAAAAGCTTTATTTTATTTTTCGCTTTTCAGTTTCTGTTTTCGTCAGTTCAATTTTTTGAATTTTTTGTGACTAAAATGTAACTCCAAGTCTCCATTATGTCGTAATGTCTAGAACTACATTTATGTGTGCCAAGTTTCAACAGAATTGGTTAACAGGTAAGAATTCAGTGGGTAAACAAACACTCATCCCCTGTTTTCCTACCCTTAGGGGTGGATTTTGATTTTCAAATTTAAATGGGACTACAATTTTGAGATATACCCTATCCATTAAAAAAGAATCATCAAAATCGGATTACTCTGTAAAAAGTTATGCGTGGTCATAAATAAAATATATATACGCGTCGAATTGAGAACCTCCTCCTTTTTTTCGTCGGCTAAAAATAAGTAATTATTTTACTGAGCCAGGAGTCGCAGGTTCGAATCCTGCTTGTGAGCGATTTTTTCTTTCCACAATTTAAATCGTTAAAATAAGTAATGTTAACAAATGAATATAATTAATTTCAATAATGTTATTTATTGAAATTAGCTTATGCTTAATGTAATAATAATAACTCAATGAAATTTGTGTTTGCCTTATAATAATTATATTTATCAATAAATAACCATGAATGAACTATGAATATAATGCGTACAATACATTTTGCCACTACCTGAGGCGGGGCTGAATCCGATTGGCTGTACAACGCGGCTATTCATCATCCTCCGCGCCTTTTCCCAATTATATTGGGGTCGGCTTCCAGTCTAACCAGGGGCCTGATTCACAACCGTTCGAAAAGTTTCCGTTTCCGAAGTGAAATTTGACCGGCAAACGAATCAAAACGACCACTTCCTGCGACTACGAATAATGAAAAGCATTCGAAACATCAGGAAAAGCAATGTTAATAATCATACACGATGTAATCCGGACAAACTTGTTATATTACAAAAAAAAAAGTTTTGAGAATCGAACGCATTCGGAAACGCTATTCATAGTTCTTTAATTTTACATCGAGTGCCTTCCGACAGCAAATGGCTCACGGGAGAGTTTCCATGAATTTCGCGTTGCGTTTCCGAATCCGTTCGGTTCTCAAATCGTTTTGTTTCTTAATAAAACAAGTTTAACCGAATTACATCGTGTATTATTATTAAAATTGGTTTTCCTGACGTTTCGAATGCTTTGCAGCGTTCATGGTCGCAGGAAGTGGTCGTTTTGTTTTATTTGCCGGTCAAATATTACTTCGGAAACGGAAACTTTTCGAACGTTTGTGAATCAGGCCACTAATGTGGCTGAACATCAGTATTTTACATGGAGCGACTGCCATCAGACCCCCGCAACTCAGTTACTGGGCAATACTGACATTCGGAGGTTAGACCGGTTGTCAGACTTTCAGGCTCTGACTACTCGTAACGATTGCCACAGTTATCCGTATGACAACCGAGACCGACAACTTAACGTGCTCTCCGAGGCACGGAGGGGTCTCGATGTGTAACGAAACGGTCACCCATCCACAGACTGACCGCGGCAAGTGCAGCTTAACCTCGCAGATTGTATAATCCTTGCGGTTATTACTTTGCCACGAGCCCCTCTGTACAAGGCGGCTATTATAATTGGCTAATCACTATTGCGGCAGTTTTGCCGGCTCATGTATGTGGTCGAAACTGATTTGATGATTTCAAATGGCGAACATGGGTGACCTACATGAGTGAAATTTCATAGATGTTCTACTCCGGTCAACCATCGTCACAGTGGTGACACTCCCCTGGTACGTGTAAGCTCGCTCGCCGGTGACCTTGCGGAGCGGTGTATGCAATAGGGCCGATACCAAAAACTAATGTGATGGAAGGAAACTATCGAATGAATATTTATTTGTGATAATAGGTATACACAATGATATTTAAAAGTAATTTTTAACCGACTTCAAAAAAGGAGGAGGTTATGTATTCCGCGGGTTTTTTTTTTTATTTTTTTTTTTTTTTTTTTTCATGTATGTACACCGATTACTCCGAGATTTGTGGGCCGATTTACGTGGTTGTTTTTTTATTTGGTAGAGAAAGTCCGCGCGGTGGTCCCATATAAATTTTATTGACTTAGGTTAAGTAGTTTTTTAACCAGCTTCAATAAATCAGTTTATTAACCGACTTCAAAAAAAGGAGGAGGTTATTTTAGCTTTGCGTATCTAGATGATCTGCTCATTGGTTCCTCATTCTGAGAATTCTTGGCCGATATGCGTGTTTTTTTTTCACGATAGTGATTGGACATTTGGAAGAACATGAGCGAGACCTTTGCCCAGCAGTGGGATAGCAAAGGTTAATAAAAATATATTCTCAAATTGGTTATATAAACATTTATGAATCAACCCTCAACTAAAAAGTATGAAATAAAAACTTTTTAACAAAAAATAAAACCGACTTCAAAAACCTTAACTAAAAAGTAAAAAATAATCATTGTATGTATTTTAAAATCTTAACATAAACCAAAATTTTGAAGGCGGCACGTGATTTTCATGTACGTTCACATAAACTGTTTTTACTATATATTGCGCTCGACTGTATATTACATGACGCAAAGGGTCAATCACGCGCCGCCTTCAAAATTTTGGTTTATGTTAAGATTTTAAAATACATACAATGATTATTTTTTACTTTTTAGTTAAGGTTTTTGAAGTCGGTTTTATTTTTTGTTAAAAAGTTTTTTTAATATCATTGGGTGTACAATGGGTGTACATGAAAGATAAGTTCTACTTAGGTTAATTAGATTATGTTCTCTAACATCAAAACGCGATGAAATTGGTAGGCTCAACAATTTGTGTAAGATAATACCTAAAATATTGTTTTTTTGACTGCAACAATAATGACCGTCCGGCGTGTGACTTTAAAATACACAAATCGTGTGACGTACTACTTGCGTTGTCCGCTGAGTCAAACCATTAAACATAATGTAAGTACTATAAGTACTCTGAAGCAGGGTTGTTGCTGATCCATAATTTTATCACATCAGCGGATGCTGATGCTGATGCTGATTTTTGACATTGACATCAGCGGATGCTGATGCTGATGCAGATTTTTTTTTAAATTGGTAAAGTGTACTGGTCCTTATGAATTTGTATAAAAATTTAATTTGAATTTATTTATTTAATATATCTTTTTATAAAAATCCGATATTGGTTCAAGGCTAAAAATTGTGCCTTTTTAAATTTGTTACGGTGAATAATCAAATTTTAAAATTAAGGGCAAAATAATATAACAAACTAAAGTTCTTCATGTTTTATAGAGCCCTAGGACAAAAAATCGCGACCGTACAGTTTTATTTGCGAATTATTAACTAAAATCTTGTAAAAAATGGAAATCATAACACGAACTTCGAAAATCCACACGAGACAAAGCAGTCAAGAATCCTGCATATCAGTGCAAGCGAAGCGAGCGCAATTTTTTTTTAGAATTAGCGAAAATGTTACTCCATTTTAGGCGCATTTTAAAAGGAGTTTTCAGGCTTTTTTTGGTATAAAAGCATTTGAGCCTTCTTTCACTGTCACAAATGAGAGATAAATATACAAAGTTATTGCATATAAAAAAAGAAACCCTTTGTAAGTGAAATTATTTGGGCTGGACCTACTTTGAGCGCGCACAAAAGAGCAGCGCCAACGCAAACGCCAGTATTTCTTTGTTTTAAAAAATGTAGAGCTATTACTATCTTAACGCTTCTGTTATGATTTGCATTCGTTAATGAAGAGGTTGATAAAAATTAAAGGAACCCGGTCTAAATTATTTTCATCCTTGGCTTTTTATTAGCTGACTATATTAGCTCCACATTGCCATTTTTGTTAAAACGCCTCTTTCGACTGTACTGTCCGCTGTTGACATTTGTCGTAATAGACAAGTTTGTGTTGGTTTTGCTAAAAATCACCGGAGTGCAATAATCTGCGCTATGATTGGTCAAAACTCACAAGCGAAACAAAAAAATGTGCCATGAGTCCCTCCCCCTTCGGTCACGTTACGACACGAACATCAGCATCAAATATCAGCATCATTTAATGCGGATGCTGATGCTGATATTCGCAACAACCCTGCTCTGAAGCGGCCCTTGGCTGGGGCAGCCGAGAGACTGCCCGTTCCACACATAGAGTTATTATCAGTATGGAAATGTCTTTGGTTCCACAGGCCGCGCACGGCCCCCGCGCTCGCCCCAACCCGCACACATAGCCGCGATCAATTTTACGAGCACCACTTCTTGTCGTTAGTATATATATTCTATGCCATCGTTCCTTTATCGCATGTAATTATCGTGTTTTGACGTATGTTTCTTTGATCAGAGATCAATTTCATACGACTATGAACCGTAATTTAATTTATATTGTGCCTTTTTATGTGCTTATCTTTATTGTGTAGGTATCAGTCGGAACGAAAGTTCGTACACACTTCGTTTGTCGTTCGTGAAACGCCAGAAGATCCCCTGATAGGTACATATCTACCTACATGGACCGTAGACGGTTGACAACCGCATATTAAAAATAACAAATCCAGTATACTAGCACACCCCGGCCACTCAATACAATAAGAATGCAATGCTAGCACCGCCTACATACGCAAGCTTACGTCTTATACAAACAAGCACACACATGAATGAATAGGGTTGCTTGCCGCTCGAAATGCCGACTGCGTTCCAAACGCTTCTCAGTAGTTCACAGAGATGGCGTTAGCTTGTGTAGCGAAAGATATTCTTGCGCTCGAACGCAGTGAATTTGTACGGGCGGCGAAGAAAATAATTTAGTATTTTTAATTTACTGCTGATAGTTTTATCTATTGTAAATTGTTACTTAAAGACCTCGTACTACTGAATCACATTACTGAAGCTTATTAAAATCTCAATTTCAAATGACTTACTTTGAAATATTACGTTTTTTTTTCCAGAGTTTAAAAAATATTTTAAATGCCGAAAGTTATTCTTTACCAAGGATCAATATTAAAACTATTCCAACTTCTCTAAAAATCTTTATTTTTTGTATAAAATTCGCCATGATTCTTTTTTAAGTAAACATCTTTCATTTTTCAGTCAACTACTAAGGTACGCGTTTATCGTAACGTCACTTATAGTGAACCGAATTATTATATATAAGATTATTAAAATAGTGGGAAGTCGAGATTCATTTTATTTAAGGTTTAACCCATATCATAAAAATATCATGTCGCACAAAATAATAAAATCACAAAATTGTTAAAGACACAAATATGTGACGCAGCTACAATGTTATCGCATGCGTAGGATAAAGTGCCATAATGTCAGCCCCCGCCTAAACTCGGCCCCTTGATACTTTTATGCTGATAGCTAGGTTTAAATTCCATGTAGGTTCACGATTATGATGCCAATATCAACGTTATTTAGTGTAATTGCGTATGAGTACGTATTTTGGCCACTGAGTCTACATTTCGGTCAAAAAACTGTGGTTATGTTCAAGGTGTAGGTAGGTGTGGTAAGGTCTGGAAGTTGGGTTTTACTTTAAGGGGCCGACATTTCGGCCCTACGTCCCGGACCCGAGCCGAGGCACTTGATAGCACGAGCGGTTGGTAATGATACCTATCGAATTATCGATGTATTGTATGATGAATATGATATATTAACGAAGCTTGGTAATAAAATGAAATCTGCAAGCATTACAATTTATAATAATTCATTCCTCTCTTCTCTTATCATAAGTACGTAATTTTACAGTAAACAATCTCTCACTATAGTTGTAAAATTAAACTCTCGAGGTAATTAGATACCTACCTTTAATAAAATACAATAAATAGGTACTCAAAGGAATCTGCTTTCAAGCAGCTTTTATGTTACTAACAAAATATGTATACCTACCTAATTTGATCCGAAATAAAGATTATATTATTATTATTACAAGCAAATTATTTTTTCCTTTTTGTCATAACTGGCAAAGTACAAAAAAATCATTTAATTGTAAAATTAAATGCTCGCTGTTCTGTAGTTCTACCTATAGAGGTTTTATTATGGCTTACCTTATTTCATCCTTCGGACATCGAAAAAATCTTCTGTTTCGTAGTCTAGATGTAGACACACATCCGTGTAAAGCACAATACACTACCATTTTCAATTAAAATACAACTACAAACACCAAAAAATATATTGCGTAACGCACTCGACTGGCGATTGACATCCATTGAATATTGCAGTCCAACTTGCCGCCAAACTGCGGGCACGTGCGGGGCACGGGTGAGGAACTTAAATTGGCGGGGGGCGGTGAGTGGCCGTTCTGTACGTTAGTACTATTGGATATTCTGTGATACTAGTATCCAGTATCTAGTATAGTAGTATCCATTATACCACAGACGAAGTACCTACATTATACAGTATACATACATCATGTATACATACAAACATTTTGCACAGATCTCACAACATTTTGCTTTGAATGGATCGTCAAAATATTTAAAAAAGCGTATCTTATCTCATTTCATTATCATTTACCAAAGAGATTCAATACTAGTAAATATTTTAATGTCTTTGTCATTCGCGAACTCGAATTACTCACTGCTGTGTATGACCAACGGTGTTCCTCAAACGACCGTTGGCCGTAGGCGTGGGAAACTTTTGTATTAGCACAACCATCCCCGGCCGGTCCCGGCGCACCACTAGTAGGCGAGCCTCTTCTCCCCGTGCAGTATCCACATCGTCCGCACCCTCCTCTTAACAGACGCGCGTGGAACACAGCGCGTCATCGTCACGGGCCTTGACTAGTGGGCGGCGGGCCACCCCGACCCTGCCACCCGCAGGCGGCTACATCTAGGGTGGCTGGAGGTCGCCATACGCCCTTCTACTTTGCCCAGGTCGTCTCATAAGAAGAGAGGTTGTCGCCTTTCAAACCACCTCCTTAGCGAGCTTCACTTCCTCGCAGAAGGAGACGACGCCTTCCCAAGCGCTCCCAAATATAAAGAGAACAGCGGCCGGAAGCGAGAGATCTCTGCCACCTACTACAGTGATGAAGTCATGGCGCTGCGCAGCCCTAGCTGGGTAGCTCCACCGTACCCTCAGGGCAGCGCCCACAGTGATGACACTCGGGCGTCAGCTCCCGGCCTATGTGACAGAGATACTTCCTGAAGCAACCATGCCCCGATATTATCTGCGTGAGCGTAGGTGAGGGCACCACGGCTCCTCTCCAGCCACTCCTCCATGATGGGCCTTAGCGCTGCTATTGTGGCGTGTCCTGCGCTGGGTTCTCGAACTGAACTACCCTTAGACTACTCTAGAATAGTCTAGAGTAGTACCCAGTACCGGAATATTACCTATACAAAGTAAAGACCACTTCTAGTGAACAAATTAAAGAAACCATTACCATGTACCATTTAGGTAACGGCCTAGGTGGTATTGAAGTTGTTATGGGCAAAGGTAACCGCTTAACATCAGGTGGGCCTTTAGCTCGTTTTACCTATAATATAAAAAAAAAAAAACGTGAAGTTGTAAAAACAATTTGAACTATTTCCTTTATTTTCCATCAGTTGATAAGAAATTGATACAGTTTTATTTTATAGTCAGTGACAGTGACATTGATCCACCGTGGTTCAGTGACGTGAGTGCAGTCAATTCATGAAAATTAAGGCCTTTCAAAAATTTGATGCCCATCAATGCGTGATGAATATATGCTTGCAATGTGACTATGTGCTTATGTAGGTAAGTTAAAAAGTAAGTTTAATTACTGTAATACACTTAACTGTACCTCCAATCATTTTATAGTACCGATACATTGCATTTGTACAGCAGTTTGTCTCATTGAAATTAAACCATTAATTACTAATTATATTTGTCAATCAAATCACCCTGTTATTTACAAAACAAAATTAATTATTTGGTACATTTTAACTAGATTAACGAGAGAACCGCAAAGACAAAGCTTAGGAGCATTAAAGACGTTTAAAAAATACTACACAACAAAAGATATTTCCCTAGGGTCACGTTAACGTTCCGGTGCCGGCGTGAGCCATTCGACCGAATCTCTAGAAATTAAGTCAGGGAAAAAAGTCAATAAATCCAAGAAGAAAGCTGGAACAGATAACGAATGTCTCCGAAAGAGACACGACACCGCTGCCACGGCAGAAAAATCGCGCGGCCTCGCCTCGCCTCGCCTCCCTCGCGCTAATGTGACATTAAGTCCTTCTACGACTCGAAAGGGTTAACAAAACCTCCAACAAAGTTTTGGATATTTATTTTGTTTACTTTTGATTTTAAAGATAGGTTGATACTCGCAATCTACTTAAGTAGGCTAAGTAGGAGCGCTGTCACAAAGTTCTTATTAGATTACGTTTGTGACTTCGAGGTTTCTTTGCAATTTTTTATCTAGAACACTTGAATATTTTATCGAAGATAAATTGGTACTATTGTGTCACGAAAAATCTTTGAAAAGAAAACACGGTCTCGAGTAATCACATAGGTACTACAAAAGATCTGCATTAAGAATTGAAACAACAATCGACACAATTTAGAAACAAATATTTTGATCCAAATTGCGGTTTTCAAATCATTGCCTGCGGAAATCGTATATCTCTTATTATAGTGGTGGCCGCCTCAGCTAGATAAACGGTGCAGTAAATATCCTTTTCATGGTTTTAACTGACGTTATTTCCACTATTTGCAACACATTTAACTCGGTAAGCATGATAATAAAAAACCTACTCGGGCCACGCATAGCATAGGTTTCCATGACTCAATAATAGCACTTAGTTCAGTCACTAAATAAAGAATTTCGATAATACTTGGAGACAGTTATTCTTCAAGAGTTTTAAAACGTTGTTAGGATTGGATGGTTCTAGATGAGGAATCTGAGGATTCTGATACTGGGTTTTTTCACTAGGAAAATCTTCCTAGCAGTCCGGAGTCTTCTGGCAATATAAGCTCGCCCTCTATTACATAGGTCCTAAAACATAATTGGCGAAAAGTGGGTGTACTATACACCTCTGCCTACCCCTTCGAGGAATACAGGTGTGTTACAATGTATGTATGTTGTATGTAGATGAGAAAAGATATATGTGACAGGTGGTAGACATAAACTACTATTAAAGACACATTATTCATTAGCCAACTATTAAAGAACCATAAAACACCACATTTATATTTTTATAGTAGCCTAAGTCTAATCTTACTCTTGAGGATTCTTAATTATAATTTTAAGAGGGAAAGTTGCAGTAACGTCTGTCCGCATGCCGAACGCACCGCGCAATCTACTACTGAAAGTTGGTCAACTAATCCAAGTTTTCCTTTACTGGCTAATGAGACGAGTTTGATTCGAATTCCCGCCGCGGTGGGGAATAGCCACCCTCTTTGAATAGCTTCTAGCTCACGACTACTACTTTTACAAGCAAAGAAGAATCAAGATTCTTGTACCTAATAACAACAATGCTGTGTACAAATACAACTAGTTTTCTCTTAGTTATCAACTTGCCAAATAAGTACTCAAAGCTATGAAATAGAATATTTGGTCATTTTGAACAGTGCCCTCTGAAATAACACAAGTTTCGTAATAGTTACTACACCGACCGCAATGATATTTTAGCCTAATCGTGCTTATAAGTGGGTTCTTGGGCCTTAGTAAATGGCAATAGACTCGCCACACAACGTTGTTCTTTGGCTTCCTGCTCAAAATATGAGGAGAACAGATGCCCGAAATAAATAAAGAATGTAGCTTGCTTAGAGAAACCAAATAAAGCAAAATAAAAATAACAAGCATATAATGAGAAAAAATATAGAAGCCAATCTTTATGATACACTCGAAGACGTCTGTAATAAAACTTAAAGTTAGGTAAGAAGTTATGATACTCATTACTCATTCCAAGATCGCTTACTCTGACTGGTTGCAACCCAATATTTAGCATCTCTAATATAGGTACCATCATTTATTTATAAAATACGAATTTAATAACTTATAGGCTCATTAAACAAGAACATCCCTCAGTCATAACAGTATTTACATAAAGTAGAACCAAATAAGAAAACAAGGATTTCCTCAGATGAAACAGAGATTCTCGCCAGGCTTATTGGACTGCTCGTAGATAAACAAAGCGTCTGGCC
This sequence comes from Asteroscopus sphinx, assembly GCA_949699075.1. Taxonomy (NCBI): domain Eukaryota; kingdom Metazoa; phylum Arthropoda; class Insecta; order Lepidoptera; family Noctuidae; genus Asteroscopus; species Asteroscopus sphinx. Next base: position 13,705,199 of record OX453013.1, on the reverse strand, counting down.
TCCGTAATGGAAATTACATACCCCCGAGGTCGGAAATCAAATTGACAGAAGAGGTTAAACAAACGATGCGGTCAGGGAGCCGAGACCGTAGTCCGTCGAATATTAATCGCTCAGTAAATGCGCTTTTATTTGTTTTTCCCTTAGCTCGTTCTACGGGCAGTGGGCAGTGTGAATAAGTGACAATCTCAACTAAGCCGAGAACAGCTTAATTATGAGTTGCCCACGTATGTTTTCTAAGTTTCTTTATGTATTTAATATAATATAAATAAGCTCTAATTAAGAGCTGGATCAAGGGCCTGATGCTGAAAGCGGTACTCTATGAAAAGGCATGAATCGTGAGTACTTTTTTTCTCTGGAGCCATGACCACCCGTAGCTTGGACCCTATTCCCGATGCTGGAGGGCTACTACTATTTTTATATTTATTCATGTATTTAGCTGTCCTGCTAGCCTGTCTGCTGGCCTGTCCAGCTAGGTAAGTCCAGTCAATCGTCGAATCCGACTCGGTTGGGCAGCGTTCGGGAATCTACGCAATATACGCTCCGCTCTCCTCTGCTGCGCCACTGGATTCACTTACACACTGCACTGTGATCAGTGGGTAGTCCCTCCTGGAACTATTTGTTTAGCATAATTTGTTTTGTTGTTTGTGTCTTGTGATTGCTTTTGTGTGTGTCACAATTTTTTTTTTATTGTGTGTTGTATTGTAACTATGGACAAACGTCTGAAATCAATATTAAATTAAATTAATATCTTCTCGTCCAAAATACCGCAGTGTCTCAAGGCCCCCCAGAAGGTGGACGGACGACCTGGTGAAGGTCGCGGGAATCCGCTGGATGCGGAAGGCGTAGGACCATTCGTTGTGGCGATACTTGGGGGAGGCCTATGTCCAGCAGTGGACGTCTTTCGGCTGAAATGATGATGATGATGATGATGAATGTATTTAAAATGTAAATTATATGTGAGTGTTGTAGCGCAATTTGGGAAAGGCCTATGTCCAGCAGTGGACTGCGATAGAAAGAGAAATGAAAAAAAATGGGAGAGGCCTATGACCAGCACTGGACGTCTTTCTCTTACCTTACATCAAAATAATTTGGTGAGTGGAGCATTCTACCTATGTTATTAAAATTAAGCAGTTCTAGACTGAAGTTTGGAACCTCCTATAACTTGGAGCTCAATATGAGTTATCAAAGATAGAAAAAGAAACGTATAGCTTAGTGCGTTTAGACCGTTGTTTATTTATTACAAAAAACCAAGGACTATACGCCGTTTCCTAGTGTTTAGCTGAGTAGAAAAATCGACGCAACTAACTCCCCAGCAACACCATTGTCTGTAATGCCCCGCCTTGATAAACTGTTAGTGAATACGATAGCACTGTCTACCCTTTAGTAAAATACAGGCGTGATGTGTGTGCAAACAAAATAGCAATGGTAGCTTAGCGATTCAACGCTTTTCTCCCGTGCAAGAAGGTCTGAGTTCGACCTTGTAGCCATGTAAGGAACACATCAGAATTTGACTTTGGTTATGACTAGGGAAACATTGAGAAACCTAAGCTATACATTTGCGACAACTCCAAAAAGTTCTAACTAGATTGTGTGTGCAATTCACCAACCCATAACAGGCCAGTGTTGGTTTCAATCAATCAACTCAGCCTATCGCAGTCCACTGCTGGACATAGGCCTCTCCCAAGTTGCGCCACAACGCTCGGTCCTCTGCCTTCCGCATCCAGTCCCCCCCAGCCACGTTCTTTAGGTCGTCGGTCCACCTGGCAGGGGGGCGCCCTACGCTGCGTTTGCCGATTCGCGGTCTCCACTCAAGGACTCGTCTGCTCCAACGGCCATCGGTCCTTCGACAGACATGGCCAGCCCACTGCCACTTCAGCTTACTAATCCTACAAGCTATGTCGGTCACTCCGGTTCTTCTCCGGATAATCTCGTTACGGATTTTATCCTTCAAAGAAACTCCAAGCATAGCTCGCTCCATAGCTCGCTGAGCGACTTTGAATTTGTGGACTAGCCCAACTGTCAGTGTCCACGTCTCGGCACCGTAAGTCATGACTGGCAGGACGCACTGGTTGAAGACCTTTGTCTTCAGACTTTGCGGTATAGGCGACGAGAAGACTCGGCGAAGTTTGCCCAAGTGTTGGTTTACAAATTCTAAAATCTCTCATTCTGAGAAGAAGCTTGGGCCCAACAGTGGGACAGAAATGAGCTAATTAGTTTTTACAAAAAAAATTAGCTATTAGTTTTTACAAAAAAACTATAGCATTTACCCAGTGACGTAACTAGGGGAGGCGGTGGGGGTGGGGCTTATTTCACAAAACAGTTTAAAATTATTTGTAAAATCACAATATTTACGAAAAAAATTACCAAAAACATAAACTGAAGTTGGGATTAGATTTAAAAACAAAACAATTGCGTGCTTTCTTACCGCTTGACTAATTACGTAAAGCAGCGAAATAAATGTCTCCTTTTTTGGAATCAGTCGTTTAGCTCTCTTTAGATATAGCATGATGTTTCATGTTTCTAAAATGATTATTGTTATCACCGAGTTAAATTAAATATAATAATTGAGATAATTAAATTCTATTTTTACAAGTGTTTCTTTTGTACATTGGAGTTACATACTACTTTATACAATATAAATACACACTACGAATACTTTCTCATCGATGACGAATTTTTCTATAAAATTGTAAAAAATCACAATATTCGCTTTACCACATAACTCTGTTGACATATTGTCCTACTACTCATCTGTCATGCAGAAACAACTAATTATATGGAGCAGTATTCGCGTGATGCCAAGACAAAAAGTAGTTTCCACGCCAGTATCGTTCTTAGTACGCACGGCTACAGATCAAGCTATACATTTCCACACTGAAAAAAAAACTTGATAACATTAATAAAAAAAATGTTTGCAGCTATCAAGGAACTTGTTTATATACGAGCACATAAAGTAATATGATTATGGCAATAAAGTTATTTTGATTGTGCAACAGACAAGTTGTCTTAATAAAATCAAACAAAGTAATTGTCAATGCAATCAAGTTTGGTTATCATGCCAAAGACTTCTGTTGATTGATGTTATAATGAACTTGGTAATGGTTATCAAGTATTTTAGTAGTTTCAGTAATATCTACGCTTAATTTTATAAGGTGATTGTATTCTGCAATCAAAGGACCTGATTACTGGAATCGGTAACTTGATTCATTTGATTCGGTTCGATACTAGAATCAAATATTTATTGTGTAGAAATAGGGTTCTAGGCCCTAACAGAGGAATCATCCCTTTGATATCGTCATCGGTAAGCGCAGAAAGCGCCTGCAGATTAATTTCATATTCTGCAAAACAATCGTCGATTAATTGATGTGATAGTAAAAAATATAGACTAAGTGCTACGAACAACCATAGTGAAGCCAACAAAAACCGTGCTCCTTCATGCACAACCAGTGCTCACGTACACACCATGCACCTGAAGGATATTTGTTTCCGCGATGCTTACTGGAAGATGCCGCGACATGTGAACTGAGAGGGGTGAGCACGGCTTAAGGTGCATGTTGTGTGGGCACTGGTTGTACATGAAGGAGCACGGTTTTTGTTGGCTTCACTATGGTTGTTCGCAGCACTTAGTCTATATTTTTACTATGTCTGTGATGTGAAACAACATATTATCATCTTTGCTAAACCGTCAGTTTAGGTACTTACTGATAAAATTGGCACGTAATTTGGGCAGCCTCCAAGCCTGGAGAATTTCACACACTTCTTCCATCACAAACAGGAGTATAAAACCACTACGACGGCTACTGAGATTCACTCACAGCACGATTCACTGAGTTTATTGGATACTTGGGGTGTTAATAATGATCAGTGGGTTTTGCTATTGGGTGTAACCGTGCAATAACTTGAAATTAACCAATTAACTAAATAATTTACTCCGCGTAACAAAAGCGTGCCATGCTTAGGCTCACGAACGAACAGAATGAACAAGTCTAGACCTGAAACACTGACGACTCCGACCGACAACAAAGGGCGTGTTTACATTGATCATCTGACTTGATTAAATCTGTGATGTGCCATGTTTAGACTATCTTAATCATGCTATCTTTATTCCTTGTATGAAGTGAATGATAGAGAAGAGTTGATCATTTTAACTTTATTGTGACAACAAACCGTGATTAATAAATTTTTATAAGTTTTTGATTGCTTCATTCATTTTTTTTTCTATCAAGCAAAATGTCATACTTGATTGGCCCGATTTTTTTCAGTGCAGTATAAGCTCACCTCTCATTGTACGGAAAACCTCTACAATGCGGTGTCAGCTTATACTGCATTTGTATAGCTTGATATGTAGCCGTGTGTACGTTACATTTATTTCCGAAAATATTAAATGTACAGTTTTTGCTTCGTTACGATTTTATTATATGTACCTATAGATTTTTCAAACACAAGTTTTATTAACGAATTTAATTTTAATCAATAAATTTTATGAGAAGCACAGTATATAATAATTATAATCAAAATAAATTCATAAACTTTAGTCCTCTGCTCCACTTACCATGCTGTCTTCCAAACTGGAATAAGTAGTGTCACTTTCACTATCGAGACATACTGGTATAAAGGTTTTTTTAATAACGTTTTCTTCCAAAAACTTTTTGCAATATGGAGCCAACTACAATAATTGTATAAGTAATTATTATTATAAAAAGTTAAATATTTATAATTCATCAACTCGGCCTGTCGCAGTCCTCAGCTGCACATAGACCTCTCCCAAGCTGCGCCACAATACTTGGTCCTCCACCTTCCGTATCCAGTCCACCCCAGCTACCTACATTAGGTAGTCGGTCGACCTGGCTGGGGACGCCCGAGTCTGCGTTTGCCGATTCGTGGTTTCCACTCAAGGACTCGTCTGCTCCAACGGCCATATCGGTGTCCTTCGACAGACATAGCCAGCCCACTACATTGTCAGCTTGCTGATTCTACCACCTATGTCGGTCACTCTGGCTCTTCTACGGATAATCTCATTACGGATCTTATCCTTCAAAGAAATTCCAACCATAGCTCGCACCATAGCCCGCTGAGAGACCTTGAATTTGTGGACTAGCCCAAATATCAATGTCCACGTATTGAAACCGTAGGTCATGACAGTCAACATTGCGGTAGGTGACGAGAAGACTTGGTGAAGATGACTGGCAGCCAGTTACTGGCTAATCATTTTACCACGGCATAAGTTTTTCTCGCATAAAGATAAGATTTTCGTATAAAATGATAATCAGTTAACATAAGCTGCCTAATTCGGACCATTATTTATATGTGTCTAGCCAGCCATCAGTGGCCGTTAATATAAAAACCTACAAAGTATGAGTTGGACTCACGCAGTAAGGGATCCGTACCACCCATCGACCTGATACCACATAGAAACTGATTGAATTTACGAAAGTTATTCATAAGACATCAACGATCGTACGCGAAATGTGAATTTTTTCATCACCATATATGTCTATGTTTACCCTTTTATTTTTTATTTTTTTATTGTATAGGATGGCGAAATGAGCTAAAGGCCCACCTGATTTTAAGCGGTTACCTTTGCCCATGACAACTGCGATACCACCTAGGCTGTTGCCTAAATGGTACCGCAAGACGGTTCGCCAAACTGAGACATGAAGATGGAAAGTCTCATGTGATTGTAATTTCACCGCCCTGTTTTTAGGGTTCCGTAGTCCTACAAGGAACCCTTATAGTTTCGTCATGTCCGTCCGTCTGTCCGTCTGTCCGTCTGTCCTAATCCTTTACCGCTTAATAACTTCTACAGTTATAAACATAAGTAAATGATATTTTGACAAAAAATGGAATAGATATAGATCTCAATTTTAAAAGAATAAAAAAATCTTGATTATGTATTTTAGGGGTGGCGCCCATACATGTGAAATGGGGATGAAAATATTTTTTTCGCTGCACCCCCTCGTGTGGGGTATCGTTGAATAAGTCTACTAAAATGAAGGTAATGTTTCATACACAACTTTTTTATCAGGTGTACCATCTGTGAAATACAGTTCGCCAAAATGGCTTGCAATTTGTCCCCCCCCCCTGCCATTTCTAAACTATGCAACGTAGAAACTTATAGTCTTCAACATTAATAGACCTTTATAAAAACTCTCTTTTAAAATTATTTCGAGTATAATGTGATTATAAATTTTTGAGTTATAGTGAGAAACCTGAAAAATACTTAAGACGTCCTAGTTCATAGGTCATTGACCTTAGAGAATGATCGTAGCAAATAATGCTACTTTAGTTACTTTCTATTTAAAAAAATCACAAAAAGAAACACACTTCTTAAATTTAGTGCTAGGTGGCGCTGTTCTATTGCAAAAACTAAAATAGCAATGATTAATATTCGATTTGATTCGTTTGTAATTAGTCCTACTTAAGGAACCCTATAATACTGAGCATGGCCCGACATGCTCTTGGCCGGTTTTTAATATTTGTTGCTAAACTACATAGTATGCACTATAATCAGACCAAGTTTGACGCTGGTATGTATTACCGTTTTGAAGATAGAGCAGGAACAAAATTGTTGAAAAAATGCATGTTTTTCGAGGTTTCTTGTACCCCTTTGGTTTTAGCCTTTTATTTTTATTTTTAGTATTTGTCGTGATAGGCACCATAGTAACACATTCTGTGAAAATTTCAACGGGTTATCTAGTACCGTTACGAAGATACAGCCCTGTGACAGACAGACAGACGGGCGGACGGACGGACGGACGGACAGCGTAGCGAGAGTAATAGAGTCCCGTTAGCACCCGTTACGGAACCCTAAAAAGTAAAAGGTATCCTGTCACTAGTGGTAACGTAAGAATAAATAATGCTATTCTGCTGCTATTAGTAGAAACACCAAAAATTATATTCTGCCGTATTAAGTCGTAGAAACGGAGTCGCAACCCCTACTAGAGGATTTGGAGGTGAATCCACTAGCTAGGAGAGGAGCTCGAGTGGCGATAGTCCTCGCAAGGGAGGGCTGGGAGCCACCATTGAAGCCCCTACGAAAGGACAAGGCGGCGAAGGGGGGCTGGGGCGCAACCCTTAAGGGAGCGGGGGCACAGCCCCCCAAGGGAGTCCTGGGAGCGAAACAAAGAAAAGTAAAAATAACTGATGGCAGATAGCTGCTAGTTAGGTTTGGTTATGTCACGGTTATGTTAGAAAAGTGACCACACCACGAACGATGACTCGATAAGCGATTTACCAATAAGTGATTCCTCCTACATCCTTTCCTAAAAATAAAAGAACGTGTGCTCAAGTTCAAAGCAATAAGTAACACTTTTCCACGAACATCTACTTGTGGCAGAATAGCCTTTTATGTTAGTCTGCCGTTATAGGAACTACACTCACTATTCTACCACTCGTATATTGAAAATTTAACCTTGAGAGCTTGTGTTAAGGATCAAATTTTAAAAGCTAACAACTTGCTGCTGAATAGCATATTAGTTACCACTTAGTTTACCACTAGTGGCGTGATATTCCTTTTTATCATACGGCTACTGGTGGCTGGCTAGACACTTATTCCTAAATTCTGAAAAATTATGCGTTTCTAATAAAATGCACAGGTATAATTCTTTTTTAAATAAATTGAATAACTTCACCTTTTCATGATGTGATTTAACTGCTGCATTAATTCTCTTAATTTCGTGTCTCACATGACTTGTCTCTTCATAGCAAGTATCAACTTTGTATGAATTTTTAGTTATAATCAAAGGTAAAACATAGGCTAGTCCTGAAACACCAACAGAACAGAAAAACTAATAGTAATTAGTCTAGGAATAAAATGGAGTATCCTACAACAATCCACTGGTAATAAATTTGTATATGTATGAATTTTTTACGGTCTACATTTTTTCTATGATGGTGAAACGAACTAAAAGCCTACCAGATACCTACCTACAACCGGTTACCACTGACGTGCGGTCGACTGCACATAACAACTGCAAAACCCTCTAGGCGCTTGCCCAAATGGTATTGAGTGAAAGAGAAAAAAGATTAAAGAATATTATTTGAAATGCACAGATATAAAAAATAAAATTACAACAAAAAAAGAAACAGATTATTTTATAGAACCCACACAAAGCCAAAAAAGTCCCTCTCTCAGCATTATAAAGAGGAAATCAGGAGGGCTCACCTGCTAGTGGCGAGCCGGGACCCGTCGGAGGTGGTTGGCGAATGCAGAGGGTTTTCCACGCCCCAGGTCAAAGGTTGGAGGAACACCGTGGTGGTTTTAGTCGGTAAGAGTACGATACTGGCTCCGCCTTCCCCAGGCGGAGTGCGTCCAATTGGATTTCCCAACGAAAAAATTCTATCTAATACTAGTATGTCAATGGTGTTGGTTCTCTTGTTCACAAACTTATCTAAGACCTCCACTAAATTTCAATCCACTAATGCAACAAAAATGAGAATGCAAATGTGAGAACCAAACTGAACCCAGAGATAAGAGAAGTAAAATATATATTTGATATTTTTATCTTACCTTTTATAGTTCCCAAAGAACCATCACTAATGACACCTAAGCTAGTATACGAATCCTCCGCATCTTCATTATAACGCGTCCTCCAGATGTGACGCAGAGTTCTAGACATTTCTGCCGCTTTATATATGCAGCCATAAGGGTTATTTGATGAAGAAGCAACCATCTAACGGAAAATAAATATCATCATCATCATTTCAGCCGTAAGACGTCCACTGCTGGACACAGGCCTCCCCCAAGCATATATTGGGGGGATATGCCATAATCGCCACGCTTGGCAGGCGGGTTGGCGATCGCAGTTGGTTGGTTAAATACTCAGAGAACGCTGCTGTCTATCCTCTGGTGAATCCCTTAGTCGCCTTTTACGACACCCATGAGAAGATATAGGGATAGATATATGTAAATAAAATAAATATACAAGGTGTAAAATAATTAGCTGAGGTCCTTTTAATGGGTGAATATACTCATCACAACGGACATCTTTTATTATTGGAGCATTGGGAACAGCTGGTTTTTTTAAAGATTTTTTTGAAAATTTGATCGCTTATATTAAACAAGCTATTAGAATATTATATAGAATACTGCCCAGTATTCGATATTCTATTCTAATAGCTTGTTTCGAAAAAATATTTTACATACGGTATTGCTGAAGCATATAGATAACTTTTAATAACAACTTTTTTTTTCATACATTGAGCGCTCCACCCTATTCCACAAACGCTAAATAAAGAGGCAAGTTATACTCTTCGGTCTTCTGTATAACCTAACGCAGCGTATGTATGTGGTCTACGGTGGTAAAGCCTTTTCGAAATCCGGCTTGTTCGGTAGGCTGGAAGTCGTCAAACCTGCGCGAAAGACGGTTTGTAATGGCTCTCGAAAACAGCTTGTAGACATGGCTCAGAAGAGAGAAGGGCAATAATTCTTCAGTAAAGCATTATCGCCCTTTTTGAAGAAAAATACCACCACACCTCTGCTCCATGCCTGTGGCGTTCTTCCCTCGAGAATGACAAAATCAAACAACTTCTGAAGGGCCTTAAGGATCAGTTTTCCACCCGCCTTCAGGAGTTCGGCCGTAACTCCATAATCACCCGGCGCCTTGTTGTTTTTGAGCTGCTTCAGAGCCATTCTAATCTCGTACAGGCCGACGTCCGGAATATCTTCGATATAGTGTCGGTTCAATCAAGCTCTTGGGTCGTTTGTCCGATTTGCAGCGGGTTTCCGGGTGGACGTGTATAACTGTCCATAGAACTTCTCGACCTCTTTCAAGAGCTCTGGCTTGGAGAATACGAGTCTGCCATCGTCGGTCCTCAGTTTTGCAAGCTGGCTCTGCCCAATAGAAAGGTCTCTTGCGAAGACTTTGGAGCCCTTGTTCTTCTCTATCGCGTCTTTAATACATTCAGTATTAAATCGGCGTAGGTCACTTTTCAAGGACTTTAAGATTTGTCTATTGAGCTGCCGGTACTTAGCCGCATCATCTGAGGACTGCAAAATTATCTCGCGTTTTTCCGCCATGAGTTCGGGAGTGTGGTCAGAGAGCTTTTTTTTATTTTGTACAACATAACATAACATCACGCCTGTATTTCCCCGAAGGGTAAAGGTAGGCAGAGGTGTAATAGTACACCCACATTTCAAATAGGGGGCGAGCCTATTGCCATTGACCGGGCACAAATCCAGACTCCGGGCTGCTACTGAAAATTTACTAGTGAAAAAACCCAATAACACTTTTTTTTTTCTTTTGTACGACGGGTCTTAAAGATCCTAGACCCGACCGTATGGACAGTTTCCACAAACCCGTCGTTGTAATCGTCCACTGAGCTCCCTAGACATTCGAAACGATTCGGAAGTTCGAGCTGAAAGCTCTGGGGGTTTTGTATTTGGATCGGTGCTGGACGGAGCGTAGACTTCATCAGTCGAGATCTTTCTTGCAGCTTGATATTCAGATTCAATGTGATCTTACGAAATGGGGATCACTTCCGGTTTTTACCGCGTTGATCACAGAGACATTATTGAATATTTGCTTCTTCGTCGACATAATGAAGTCAATCTCATTTTTTGTTACACCATTAGGGCCCGACCAGGATCACTTCCTCACGCTTTCTGAAGAAAGAGTTCATCATATAGAGCCCATCTTTCTCCATAAAGCCGGCCAATAGATGACCCCGGTGATTGCCCAGTTTCGCGTTGAAGTCCCCCATAACAACACTGAAGTGAGTTTTACAGCCATGTATGGCTCTGGAAATATCCTCATACATGGGTTCCACCTCTTCGTCGAGTTGTATCAAGGTCAGGGCGTATACCTGTACGACCTTCCACGAATACCTTTTGGTTATTCTGAGTATAAGGTACGCCACCCTGGTCGACACACTGTCGATGTTCACTACGTTGTTTACAAGACGCCGCCGTACGCCGTTACCTAGGCCGCTACCGTAACCAGGGCTAGCGGGGCCGCCGGGGACTAGTCCTAGGGGCTGGGTTTTTGTTGTACTGCTCATTTTTGGGGGGATATGCCATAATCGCCACGCTTGGCAGGCAGGTTGGCGATCGTAGTGGGTTGGTTAAATACTCAGAGAACGCTGCTGCCCATCCTCTAGTGAATCCCTTAGTTGCCTTTTACGACACCCATAATAAGATATAGGGTGGTGTAATACTTTACGGCCGGCACCACACGGAACACTTATTAATAACTAGCTTTTACTCGCTGTTTCACTGCCGTGGTTCTGTATCCCATGGAATCGTGATTTTTCCGGGATAATTAGTACCTAAACTATGTCACATTCCGGCCCATAAACTATCACACGAACTTTTTTTTTGTCGATTCTTTAAAGTGGATGTTAGCGGGTAGCCAGCGAAATACCAAATAAATTACTTGCGTTTTTTTTTCAAATTGTATCTCTATTTCACGTTGTACATCGATAGAAATATGATTTGTGGTAAAAATAACAATACATCTTATGAATAATCTTCATAGAAAATATTAACCTAGCTCTGCAAACTTCCTAATTTTATTGATAATTTAATCTCTATGTAGTAAACAAAATTAATTTTGAATTTCGCGTGCTACTGGCCTACTGGTAGCATCCACCTAAAAGAAAAATAATTTATACCCTCTCGATAAATTCTCTCTTCATCCAAGACGCATTGAACTGAATGTGCTCCATGTTAAGTGCTTCCAACATTTCTGGACTTATTGCGTCCCAGTCACAGCTTGATTCCACGTTTACTGTATCGTGCTTTAAATATGGCGTTTTTATTTCTGAATGAAACACAATGTCGCTTGCAGCCCAAATATAAACATTATTTATCTGATAGCATGCCACCTTAAATAAATTTAACCAATTTTAATCTTAAAATATAGAACTTGATAAACTTATTTTACATTTTTGCATTTCGTGCGTAAATACGAATAAAAAAAATAACGGCCAAGTGCGAGTCGGACTCGTGCACCGAGGGTCCCGTACCTTCCTTGGACGTATAAAAAGTTAATGATTGGGATTTTCTTAATTTAGACCATAACTTTGAGTATTTAACCCATAATTGTGGTAAAAAAGCGGACCGCATAACTAAGTTTTGTTTGTGAAAGATTTTTCATGATTTTAAAAGAACTGTGCTTGTGAGAAACATCGTTCTATTTTTCCTGTAATACTTACATAACCTTCTATCAACTGCAAATATTTCAGATTTTTCGCTTCACAAACTTCGGAGATAATGGATATTTTTTTTTTAATCGTAAGTAGAAAACTACGAGACAATTAAAAAATAAAAACTTGTTTTGGAATGTGCAAATGAAGCCCTTTTATATAATACCCTTCTTGAACGAGTAGCTCTATTTTTACATTCCATTTTGGGTCCTTTAGCAACGAAAATAAAATAAAATGGAAAAAAAAATCATTTGCAATAAGATTGGCTAAGCAATATTTTAAATTTTTCCACAGACCGTTAGCATTAGTGGTTGCTGAAATATACCGCTGTGACAGACGGACGGACTGATGGACGGAGTCTCACCATTAGGGTTCATCTTTTACCTTTTTAGTACAGAACCCTAAATAGACAATAACAAATTGATAATAACCTTAAGATAGTCGCTCAAAACAGTTTTTGCAATAGATCTAAGAGGCGTGGCGCAAAAAAATGTTTCACGAGGTATGTTTTTTGCTATGGTCATCAAAATGTCGATGACTAGTAAACCATCACCGACAATTATGGGTTTCCATTTCTCCTTTTCCGGTTCTGTTACGACTTTCTTTTCACTATCTTCTGGTTCTTTAACAGGGACCACTTTTCCTAAGCTTGTAGCTATTTTTATGATTAAATAAAAAGTATCAAATTGTTCATCTGAATCCATTTTCTCGAAATCGATGGAACTGGGATTGGTAAAGTTAGTTATAAAGCAAAATACATCAGCATCTGTAATACTGAAATGTGAAAAAATATTAATTAACAAAAACAAAAAACCCGACTGCGTGTAAAAATAACAGTAAAGATATAAACAAGACTTATCAACACGCAGTCGGAGGCTACGTATGTTTTTGTTCATGAATTACATAATAGTTCATAGATAGCCTCCGCCTGCGTGTTGATAAGTCTTGTTTAAATCTTTTCTGTTATTTTTACACGCAGTCGGGTTTTTTGTTTTTGTTAATTAATATTTTTATTTTTATTTTTTTAGTTTTGTCATGTTTTATTTCTCATACTATACTATTAATGTTTTTTTTTGAAAAGTCAAATTCATTTTTAACGTTGAATATTTTGTTGTTTTTTAGCATTTCTCATTCCAAATTACATTTAAACATATAAGTTATACATATTTTCGTAAACCATTTATAAAACCCTTTATTTTGATACCACACTCGATAGGTTTTGACCAAAAAAAATTTTTTGAAGTACCATAAAATGGCTCCAAAAAGCGGCCATTTCGATTTTTATAATTTTGATATACCCAGTGTCACTCTCACAATTAAGACAAATCCAACGACACCTCTCAAGCTAAGATCCATCAAGCCGTTTAGGCTACAGAGCGTGCCAAAGAAATATACATACATACATACATACACTCGAAAAACATAACCCTCCTTCTGGCGCAGTCGGGTAAAAAGCAGGCATTCTGCATTGTTGATTCATGTATATGTACTGAAGACGATAATAATTGGATAATAGTTCCATTGAGAACCTACCACGGTAAATCCGATGTAATACTAATGTTGTTGTAGCATGGAAAAGCACAACTAGCCAGCTCTTGAGCCAATTCATGTGCTGAACTTGTTTCATTCGCATAAACTAACAGTATCAAATCAATCAATTGACTCTTTCCAAAAACTATGCCAGACAACATTTTAGTTATAATTAAATTTGACGCCGGTATTAGCGGATTTATCACCATAACTTTTAAAGGAGTCAAAAATACGGTAGTTTGAAAATTCATTTCTTTTAATGAATTTTTCCTGTTCAAATAACCGACTGAATAACGGAATCAAGTGGTGATTATATTCTCTTTGAACGGAATCAACGGAATCGAATCTAAAATCTTTATTGTGATTGATAGGGCTAAATATGACATATCTAATGACAAAGATAATATAATCACTACGTTTTATCTAATGACAACTAGAAAAAGCAAAGAGGTTTCACAATGAACAATTTTTTTTGTTGACGAGTGGAAATCTTCATGGATCATATTATTATCCTTTGTCTGGGGAAGGTATGTCAGCCTCTCACTGGCTAAATCCACACACACGGTGGCTGACCTCAGCACAAAATAGCGGAGCTCCGGGGACCCCTGTGGGTGGACCGCACCGGTGCCCCTCTGGTGCTCTGCCATTGGCAATTTGGCACGTCCCGTTTCGGCTGGCTCTTGCACGGGCTGATGCTGGCATGTTGTATTTTAATACTTCTTTATAGAGAAATAGATGTAAATAAATAAATATTATATTATTTATTTATTTATTTTTATTTTATAGATGTGACGCTGTTCGACATGAGTTAGATTGAAACAAAGTTACTTTCGACCAAGAACATTATATATGTATGTATTACACATTCGACATTTAGAGTGAGCGAGACGGATAGTGACGCCCATGGAAAAATATATATATATATATAAATGCTTTATTCCATGGATAAAAGAGTCTGCCCACATAACCGGTGCATATCATTAATCTGTGACCGGCGCATACCATGACCGTGCTATGAACGTCCGTATCAGGCACGAAAAGAAATATGACACGCACTACTATGCCCACTGCAACGGATCGACAGCGTTCTATGCATGCATACTACGTATGCAACACGTATCATGCCCGTATGCAACGCGTATCATGCCCGTATGCAACGCGTATCATGCCCGTTCGGAATCCATTCAATAACGTGCAGCACTGTTGGCCTCACTATCGGGACCCATCCGAAAACCAGCGCTGCAACATTTCGGTGTTGCAGCATATGCTGAGATGGGGGCCTTTTTTAGTCTCATACAGGCATGTAAATTTTAAGTTTATTGTTAATATACTTTTTTTTTTTTTTCTCGCCTGTACCGAGACTGAAATAAAAAATTTCTTTCTTTCTTTCTTTCTTTCTTTTTCTTTCTTTCACTAATTTCGCATACGTATCAGTGTTAAGTGGACACCTTGAAGTGTTGTTTTTTTTTTAATGATTAGGCTATTATAAAATTAACTGTTAGACAATTGGTAACGATAGCCATGATTTTGGACGAGAACGAAGAAAAAAAAAGCAAAGAGAGACTCGACGCTATTGGATCCACGATTCTCTAACGGCCAAAATTAATATCCAATCTATTCTCGATTTACCCTACTAGAGATAGAAATTGGACACATTTTGTATGGAGCTTATGTCAAATTCCTATCTCTAGTAGGGCAAACCGTGGATAGATTGGATATTAATTTTGGCCGTAAGTGAACGACAAACCGAACTGATGAAGATTATTTTTTTCAGTATCTTTTAATGTCTACATTGTAATTCAATGAATTACTAAAAAAAATGAATTCGTAGACTTGCAAAGAACTACTAATGCCTTGCGTCTGATGACAGAAAATGCAATCGTAGTTTTTCAAAGAACTACTAATGCCTTGCGTCTGATAGGCAGGACAGCAGAAGACACGCGGCTGTAATCCGTATCCAACAGATCATTCGTACCAAACGCGAAGCAACAATGTGTATACATTTCAACATTATGGCGGACGGAGCATATCGCCCCACCAGCAAAATAATAATAAATAATAAAAACGTTTATTTCTCACCACAAACCAAAACAAAATACAAAGCAAAGATACACAATTAATATAGCTGAGACCAGTTTCTGGTTGTGGATCGCTGGTGCCTGTGGTAGGTAGAAACACCTGTAATACAGGTCACCAGGTCCCCACAGCTCTGAAGATTCAACTTTGATTAGCTAGTGCTACATTTATTTTAAAATATTATGCAAAAATACAGAGGTTCTAAAAAATTGTGAATTTAAGGAAACAAAAAAAATTGCTCATGAATGTCATGACATTCATGAGCATTTTTTGTTTTTTACACTCATGAGTGTAACAATATCAAATAAAATTAACATAGTTGTATGTAATTTGTATAAAAGTGTGTTTGTGTATGTGAGTGTGGGGGTGAGTGTATGTGTGGGTGTGTATATCAAAGACATTTCTATACTAACGTAATAGACCACAGTATAATACCTTTATGGTGTATATGTGAGTAACTGTTTAGACTATAGGTATGAGTCGTTAGGGATTACACTGGAACAATCATGAGGGCTTCCGTTTCAGTGTATGATTGGTTTTGAAGCCAAGCTTGAAGTATTATTTTATAATTATATCTATTTAATGAGTGCAGGGACAGAATTTGGTGTATTTTATTATAGAGATAGGGTCCGAGAAAGATAAAGAACCTATGACTGAAGGAAGTATTTAGTGAAGTAGATGTAGCCACGATATGGTTGCGGCGAATGGAATCCCGAGAGTAGGTGGTAATGGTGTGCTGTTTGATGGCAGTGGCCAGTACGAACAGTTGCCGAACAGTTAGCACTTGGCCTTGGCAGTACTCATAGAGCTTGACTGTGGGATAAAGACGTGGTTTGAAGCAGCATACCTTAAGAACAGCTCTTTGCGCACGTTCAATTAGGATAAAGTGGGTTTAGGCAGCTCCACCCCATGATGAGATGCAATAAATCAAGATTGATTGGCACAGTGCTTGATAAACCATTTTCAGGACATCTGGATCTGCTGAATGGCGTAGTTGCTTAAAGATGTAGATAAGCTTGCGCAGTCTATTTGATAGGTGTTTTATGTACCTATTCTTTGAAAGTAAGATTGCAGTCAATCACTATGCCAAGGTACTTTATCGAAGTAAGTCGCTCAACGCTGTAGAGATTGCCATCATGGGTATTATTGCTATTGCTGGTGGATTGGTAAAGCTTAGCAGTAACTTTCAGTGAGTTGGCCAATGACATATTTGAGTTACGGATCGCGAAATTTAATATTTTAGTTTTTGACAAGTTCAAAGTAAGCAAGATGTTTTTGAGCCATTCACTAACCGTATCAAAGCCTTTTTGTGCAAGGTTATAGGTTTCTGCCCAGGTTTTCGATGCAAATACGAGTGCTGTATCATCCGCATAAGAAAATATTGTACCGTTTTCTAGGTTTAGGTTACACAGGTCATTCATATAGATCAGAAATAAGCTTGGGCCAAGTATACTGCCCTGGGGCACACCGAAAGTAATTGGTAAATCAGAGCTGGAATAGATCCCAATCTTAGCACTCTGTGTTCTGTCAGTGAGGTAGCTTCGAAACAGAGACAACTGGGTTCCTCGTATTCCCAGGGATTCGAGTTTATAGACACTAGGATGGGAATCGAGACCGTGTCGAATGCCTTAAAATATTCTAGGCGTGGATTTATTGACGGACCCATGGTATGGAACGGTAGCAGTCGTTCCTCTGAGGGGCAGACTCCTTAATATCAAATCATCAATCATGATGTTTCATTTAAAGATACTTTCTTAACTAGCGGGAAAAATAGTGTAGATAGGTACCTATTTCCAAGAAACTGACATTACCCGAAATCTGGAATATTCACAGCAATATTATCTAAGGGAATATTAGACACAATTTTCGTGTATTCTAGGTATTCTCGATTTAAGTAGTCGGCAACATTGATTTTTATAGAGCTCGTTTCAAAGCATGAGCATGGATTTGTGCCCGGTTAATGGCAATAGGCTCGCCCCCTATTACATGGGACTATAACATAACTGGCGAAATGTGTATGTACTATACACCTCTACCTACCCCTTCGGGGAAATACAGGCGTGATGTTATGTGTTATGTTATGACGTTTCAAAGCACGAAGTACTTTTGTATTTTAAATAACTTGCTAAAATTCTAAAAATAACAACATAATAACGTAACATCTCGCCTGTATTCCTCGAAGGGGTAGGCAGGTGAATAGTACCTACAACCACAAATCATCATCGTCAGTAAAGTTTCGCGGTGTAACTAGAAAAATATTATTCTGAAATTGTTTTATACAATCATAGTAACCAAGTTTTTTTATTGTAAAAGCATCAATTATTAGTACACACAAAAGATTATACTAAATAACTAATAATCTGATTTATATCTAGCTTTGTAAAAGCTATAAATTATTCTGGCATTTTTGGTATGACAACAGCGTTACCAGAAGGTTACTTTTGTAACCGTTTAGGTAACTTTTAACTCTGTCAGGTTCGACTGAAAAGGTAACTTTTAGGTAACTTTTCGAAATCGAATTAGATATTTTATTGTAATGTTGGAATTATAGCAAAATCACTTATCAAAGACACTTTAATAAATATGTACCTATAACGTAACCTCTTTCTTTCTCGAACGAATTAAAACTAATACAACACTTACAACACTATATCTAAACAACAAAACAACTATTTAAAAAACCACCAACACCACGACCATCATTACCACGAGCAGTGTACTCGGTAGCTTAGTGGCCTAAAGCACTGGCGTACTGAGTTGGGAGTCGCAGGTTCGAATTCGAATCCTGCTCGTGAGCTATTTGTTCTTTACACAATTTATATCTTTATATTTTGCTTCGCATGCGTAAATGCGATAAAAATAATAAAATAAAACTAAGATTGTTTCGGCAGTTCTTCACAGGTGATCAAGCAACCTACAGCTAGGAAACGCCGGAGTCTACCACCGTGCCTACTTCTCCGCCAAATAGTGATGCTTTCATTGCTGTGTTTCGGTCTGAAAGGTACGGGTGCCGGTGAAATTACAATCACATGAGACTTTCCACCTTCATGTCTCAGTTTGGTGAACTGACTTGCGGTACCATTTAGGCAACAGCCTAGGTGGCATTGCAGTTATTATGGGCAAAGGTAACCGCTTAACATCAAGTGGGCCTATAGCTCGTTCCGCCATCCTATACCAACTATAAAAAAAGTCTAGCCTGAGCCATCTAGTGATTTACAAAAAGTGTTGAAAACAACATAATTACAGAATAATTAATATTTTGATTTCTGGATTATCTCACAACAACTTTGTTCAACACAGCCCAAAGAGGCTCGAATGTCAAATATATGAGGATACAAAGCTTAAAACTTGTTTTAAAATTTATTTAAAATGGCTGGAGATTTTGCAAACGCCAAAAAGTTTTTGGGCTCGCTGCGCGCGAGCTACTGTGCTAGGTTAGGTACTTCGTTCCTTTGTTTCGTATTTCCAAAGCACCTGAACGGGCTTTTCTTCAAAATTTACTCAATAATACTCAACACACATCTGTGGTGTGTGCTGAACCTTTTTCATACTTATGTTCCTACCTTTATTATAATGACAATCTGTCAATGTCAAATTGTTACCTACTACAGTTTAAAGCCATATTTCTAACAATGGTTTTCTTAATTTTCTTACAACAATTTAATATAATAATAAAAACGTAGGAAACGTAACAATGCAGTCTATAACGCGATTATTGAGACCCGAAAAATTTGATACTGATCCGGGGACCCGACACCCGACTGCTGATTTGAAGTATCAACATTGGAAGGAGACGTTCCAGAACTATATTTCGGTCGAAACAGAAGAAGCAAAGGTATCGAATAGTACGAAATTAAAGATATTACTCAACAATATTTCTCCCAACGTGTAGTAGGGTGGTAATCACTGAACCACCTAAAGTTTGAAACGTCACTGCTCTTATATTTATAGACAAAACAGAGTGTTTTATATACCAATACCTTGGAAATTTAATAAATTTTTTAATTAATTATTGAGATGATTTAATTCAATAACTCAACTATTTGGGGCAAAAGAGATGTTTTAATAAAAAAAGAAAATTGGTTCACTGTTACTACTTATGCATATACAGTTAACCACCAGTATGGCCTACAGTGAACCACAAAGTATACAGTGAACCAGTCGAATTAGGTAGGGTGGTAATTAGTGAACCACGAAAAGTTTGAAGCGTCGCTGCTTTAATATCTATAAACAAAACAGGGTCTTATATATACCAATACCTGGGAAATTTAATAAATTTTAACTATTAAGACAATTTAATTCAATAACTCGACAATTTGCTGCAGTACGGATGTTTATTTTTATTTTTATTAAATTGGTTCACTGTTACCACCTATGCTTATACGGTGAACCACAAAATATACAGTGAACCAATTGAATTATTTGCTGACTAAATTCCTGTTTCTTGAATGAAAAACTCAAGTTTCAATCAACATTAATATAAATGCATTTGTTATGTGTTTTGTAACGTAATATAAGTCTCCTTATACCGCGGGGGACGTCACAAACATACAATTCACAGACACAAAATACACCCAGACTCAGAACAACTATTTGTGGGTCACACAAATATTTATTCCGTGTGGGGATCGAACCCACAATGCCACAAGTGCAGTCAAATTAATTGTTAATTTGAATAGACGAGAACATTAGCAGCTACAGTGAACCGTGGTTCATTGTTAACCTTTTCATTTTAGTTCACTGTCAAAGTACGGGGTCCCATCGACTTTGGATGCATTTTGCCAAACACACGTTTATAATAGATCGACACAGATAGCATAAATAAAAACGCTAGGAAACACAACACGAGGTGGTTTTATGTTGAATCCGATATGAAGAACACAAAGGAAGCAAGAAAAAAAAAACTTGAGTTTTTAATATCTTTTTTCGCAATAAAACATGAAAATTCACATAGCTCGAGTGTCCGTTGCGCGAGCTCGCTGGTGACTCCGGAGGGAAGTTCCTTAACAAAAGCGCACAGGACGGCGGTAAATGCAAGAACTGACAACGTCGCGTTTTTGAGATACCTATGGTGGCTAACTGTTGCTGCTTGGTTCACTGATTACCACTCTACCCTACTCATTTCTAAGAGAAACAAAAGATTATACAGAAGCTTTTACTCTGTTAGATAAAATTTATCTTATCTCAAAATGAGATTCACGCCATATATATGCTTTCCTCAACTAAGCAGAAACCTGAACAGACAGTGGCAGACTTTTTACGCACGCTACAACAACTAGCATTCGAGTGTAACTTCAAATCTGTCAATGTTGAAGAATATAGGAATGAATATGTACGTGATGCATTTTTCGCTGGTATACACTCCCAAAATATTCAACAACGATTGCTTGAAAACCTAGAAATAACTCTGGAGGAAGCATTTAATCAGGCCATGTCACTCGAAATGGCTGAAAAGAATTCAAACGATTTTAAGATTAGCCATCCACACCCTGCGATGGAACTTAATCAAAATCAAGACGATAATCAAGCAGAAAATTGCCCCAACCTTGCAGCGGCTCCAGCACGTAGGCGTTAATTCTTCTGTGGTGGGAATGTACACCAAAAGATAAAATGCCCGGCCTTCTACGCTTAGCTTATTTAGCTTAGCTTTATTGATAAAAAATTCTCACAACTGCTGAATCTTAAATGCCATCCTTGGAAAGAAATGGTAAGATAGGCTTCAAAGAAACGAACTTCTCTTATAGATGGATTTTGCTATGCGACTATTAAGCTTAACGAGCATACTTATAATCAAAAACATTTGTACATTCTAGAAGACCTTTGTGCTGATGTGATCATAGGTCATGACATTTTAAGCGACCATTCATCTATAGAAATTAAATTTGGTGGTCCAGAAAAACCACTCAAGATCTGCAATGTTGTGGAAGCTGTGGTGCCCCAGTCTCTCTTTTTACTAATCTATCAAATAAAGTGAAACCAATTGCTATAAAATCAAGAAAACACTCTGAAGCTGACAACCAATTCATTCAAGAAGAAATACAGCAGACAGACAGCAGACTACCCCGAGTCTGCTGCTCGCAGGCCCTACCTCCCGTAATTTTTATAGAGGTTTTCTTCCTCGCGGTCCGGGCGGTGAAGCCAAGACCCTCGGTCCCAAGAGGCGCGAGAACACTACTCAGCGGGCACTCCTGGGGTTACGAGATCGACGGGGGCAGGGAAAGACAGTCCCCCCGCTGCCTGCCCAGTGGCAGGGTGAGTGCACACCGGGCCCGCCCCTGCTCCTCCTCTGTGCTCTCTGTTGGCAACAGAGGGACACGTGGAGCAACTCCACACTGGCCCAGAACGGACCCCTCCCGTGCCAGAATATTCGCTACAGGCAATAAAATCCCCCGAAGGTTAATCCCTCGAAAGGATTTTATTGCCCGTGCCAGGATGCACCGGCCAAACAACTGCCGTTCCCTCCAGACGTGTCCAGAAGGACAAGCAGCCGTCGGGCACACGTGGAGGTTTACTGGCTAGCGCCCCAGAACGCCTCATTCCTCTAATGAATCTGCCAGTCCCAACTGACTCGAAATCTCTTAAACGGGTTCTCGGCATGTTCGCCCATTACTCAAAATGGATTAAAAATTTCTCTGAAAAGATCAATCCCTTGACAAAGGTTTCTGAATTCCCTTTGAAAGAAAACGCGATTGAATGTTTTCGAAATATAAAGGCAGATATAATGAAATCAGCCGCCCTAACTGTCGTTAATCAGAATGAAATATTCACCGTAGAAACTGATGCTTCAGAGCACTCTATTGCGGCTTCTCTCTCTCAGAACGGCCGCCCAGTGGCTTTCTTCTCTCGCTCACTAAACGATTCTGAACGCCATCATTCTTCAATTGAGAAAGAAGCATGCGCTGTGGTTGAATCCTTGAGGAAGTGGCGACACTACCTTATAGGAAGACATTTTCTGCTAATAACTGACCATCGATCTGTCTCATTTATGTTTAACCAATCTCATAATAGCAAGATTAAAAACGAAAAAATAGAAAGATGGCGTCTTGAGCTATCAAATTACAAATATGATATAATCTATTGCCCCGGTAAAGAAAATGTTACGGCCGATACTCTGTCCCGAGTGTGCTCAAATATCAACACGAATAGACTGAATGAGTTGCATAATAACTTGGGACATCCCGGCATCGTGAGGATGGCACACTGGGTACGGTCTAAAAATCTACCTTACTCTATAAATGATATCAAGAAGATGACATCAGAGTGTCGCATTTGCGCAGAAATCAAACCCAGATTTGTAAATAACCACGGGATCCTTATAAAAGCCACCGCAGTATTTGAGAGACTAAATATTGATTTTAAAGGACCCCTGCCTACTAATACTCAGAATCGATACATCTTGACAATCATAGATGAATATTCAAGATTCCCGTTTGCTTACCCATGCAAAGATCTGTCTGCTGGTACTGTTATAAAATGCTTAAAAGACTTATTCTGCACTTTTTATGGTGCCCCACAGTATATACCTACACTCTGATCGTGGAACTGCCTTCATGTCTCATTAATTACGGTGCTATTTAATATCAAATGGGATTGCTCGTAGCCGAACGACGCCATATAATCCTCAAGGAAATGGTCAAGTAGAGCGTCTCAATGGCACCTTATGGAAAACAATTAAGCTATGCCTGAAGACCAAGAACCTGGACACAACATGCTGGGAGCATGTCTTATCAGCTGCTCTTCACTCCATCCGGTCATTGCTGTGCACAACTACTAACGCCATGCCCCATGAAAGATTCTTCAATCATCCTCGACGGACCGCAAGTGGAAAATCCTTGCCAACTTGGTTGTTGGAGCCAGGTCCTATACTTATGCGGAACAACCAAAAACATTCAAAATACGATTCAGATATGGAAGAAGTGGAGCTTTTAGAAGCTTTTAGGAATAATACTCATAAAAATATTAACGTAGCTCTAAAAGCTGTATAAGCTCAAAAATCGATAATTTGATCGTAAATTAATATAATCGAGCTAGTACAGCTAATAGAGCTAGGTTAATATTTTTTATGAGTATTATTCAGTAGATATATTGTTATTATTTCCGCCAATAATATTTTGACCGATATACAACGCGAAATAATGTACAATTTGCAAAAAACGCCAAAAATTTTGAATTTCGCGGGGTACCCTGTAGCATTCACCTTAAGTGCACTCGTGCGCTGCACTACCAGTTCATAAATTCATAATACATACCTTTAAAAAGAATCACAAAATATCTAATACATCAATTTTACGCACCTACTTTATACTTACAGACAGTTATGAAGTAACGACAAATCAATTTAATCTCTAAAATGAATAAGTTAAAACTTATTTTCGCTCGAACAAAAAAGTCCCGTGCGCTTCGCGGAGCGCTCATTACGCAAGATAATCAGCTATGAAATAACTAGCCTAGATTCGTGCGCCGCACGGCACCTACGATTCCGAGCTATATAATGTACTCTGTGATTCCGAGATTGATCGATCGTTGACGATCGAGGCGGTGGGGGCGTTGCCCTCTCATTGTCATTGTTCCCGCGCTTGTTTAAATTTCTTCTTGTTTATTATTTAGTGTTTTTACGTTACTGTAACTGTGAATTGTGTAAAAATGAGCATTAATTTTAATATTGATTACTATATTGGTAGTATTTATTAAAAGCAATAATAAAACTATTCAAAACAAAGTGGGAATAAAATAATTAGCTGAACCACCTAGGTTAAACAATAAAAAGCATTCTTGAATGCTTGCGTGGATTTCTTTTGTTTTCTTTGCACATTTTTGGTGGACGGTCGATTTGGATGGAAACTGGTATCAAATATTTTTATAGTATTTTAAATCGTAACACTAAATAAAACAGTACAGTGCAGGTGCACCACCGATTCTCTCAGGCAGCAGCCACCACTGCGTGAAACTACTATATCTAACAGGCATCTTGCTCCTCTTCCACCACAAGAGAGCGATCAATCCGAATCTGAAGATCTCTTTGAGGATGCCGAAGATGCAGAGGAAACACAAGATTTTCAAACTGAAGAATTACCAGCTGAGAATTAAGAACGTGAAAATACAGCACCTCGACGCTAAGAAAAAAAAGAAAGAAAAGAGAAGAAAAATAAAAAAAAGGTAACCTTTCTTAATAAAAGGTTACTTTTGATCACAGATGTTACTTTTGAGTCTTTTGACAAGAGCGCGTTCATATATATTACAGAACTCTGTGAAGAGCGCGCTGGCAACATTAATTTGAAAGTGAAAACCGGCCAAGAGCATGTCGGGCCATGTTCAGTATTATAGGGTTCCTTAAGTAGGTGTTACAAACAAATCAAATCGAATATTAATATTGGCTATTTTAGTTTTAGCAATAGACGGCAGCATTGGCGACTCAGATAGTGTTGTTAGTAGCCGTCGCTAGATGGCGCTATAAAGTGCCAAATGCAATAGACGGCAGCATTGGCGACTCAGAGAGTGTTGCTACTAGCCGCTAGATGGCGCTGTACAGCGCCAAATTTAAGAAGTTTGTCATTTCAATATAACACAAAGTTACTTTTTGTAATTTTTTTAAATAGAAAGTACCTAAAGGAGCATTATTTGCAAACATCATTTTTCTCTATGGTCAATGACCTTTGAACTAGGACGTTTTAAGTATTTTTCAGTTTTCTCTCTATAACTCAAAAATTTATTATCAAATTATACTCGAAATAATTTTAAAAGAGAGTTTTTATAAAGGTTTACCAATGTGGAAGATTATAAGTTTCTACGTTGCATAGTTTAGAAATGGCTGGGGGGGGGACACATTGCAAGCCACTTTGGCGGGCCATATTTCGCAGATGGTACACCTGATAAAAAAGTTATGTATGAAACATTACCTTCATTTTAGTAGACCTATTCAATGATACCCCACACGAGGGGGTGCAGCGAAAAAAAAAAATCCATCCCCATTTCACATGTATGGGCGCCACCCCTAAAATACGTAATCACGATTTTTTTATTCATTTAAAATTGAGATCTATATCTAGACTATTTTTTAGCAAAATTTCATTTACTTATGTTTATAACTGTAGAAGTTATTAAGCTGTAAAGGATTAGGACAGACGGACAGACGGACGGACATGACGAAACTATAAGGGTTCCTTGTAGGACTACGGAACCCTAAAAAGTGGGTTGGTGGGAAAATTCGTAAAGATCGTGTTGTAGATTTTTTATTATTTTCCAAAATTTGTGTTTCTTCGAGTGTTAATGTGTAATAATGGTAGATTATTAAATGTTAAGTGCTCTTTAATGTGTACAAGTATGGATAAATGGTACAAAGTTGAAAAACATGACTTTCGTATTATCTCATCATCCCTAGGAGGAATAAAGACAGGAGTCGACTTAGCAGGCTTACCCCTTTCGCCAATGTTTCAGGCGAAAAGAGCATGAAAGTTTATAAAAACCAGTTGAACGCCATCTTGACTCATAAATTATAGAATCGTCAGTGCGAACAGAGCTCACGAAAATGCCTAAATTGTGCGGTATTTACCTGCATAATTAAGTCCAAAAGTTCAAATTTGATAAAATATGGCATTACCTTTCATCTGTGAGTATAATTTTGCAAATATCTATTACGGTTTGTGCATAATCTAAGATTTTCAAAACAACAAATTTAAATTTGGCGCGCTAGTCTCGTGAGGAGTGCTGATACATCATAGAAATAGACCCGCCCTATTTCTATGACGTATCGGCACTCCCCACGAGACTACTCATTCATAAATTTACAATTATGAATGAACTAGTCTCGTGAGAAGTCCGTGTACGATTTTACGTCATAAATGTGAATGACGGATACGTCATGATAGTTCGAGAAAGTAATTGAATGCTACTTTGATATCGATAGTCGATAACCGTTTTAATACCAATTTCGTCGAGTATACATTTTAGTAATTTAAAGTATACATTTTAGTATTTTATTGTATACATCTTAGTATTTTAAATTGACCACAATAATTCTTACGATTGATATTATATATTTTAAAAAAATGGGTTTGTTTGTTTTTAGAAGCCTTTAACTTCACTTGTTAGTTAATATGTTTGGGTCACATTTTGCAACTGAATTTTAAACTACCTACTTCTCGCTTACTTATTGAGCTGAATTTCGGCATACTTATGCCAGTTCGGTGGGTTTATTCAAGTTATTTTTAAATTTACGGTTAAAGATCTTTATTTTATCAAAAGAATTACAAATTCACTTACAGAGAAAACATATAAACTTAAAATAAAAGTAAACGATATGCCATTAAGCGTAGCTCAAAAATAATGTAGGTATGCATTGCGATGACTTTGCTTGAAAACATAACATTGATACTTATTAATACTTTTGGCCTACCAAAACAAAACAGAAGTAGGTAGTTTTACACAAAGAGCAGTGGAGTTGTGAATGAGCGGCGCGGGTAGGTCGCGTTGCATTAGCGTGTTTACTAAGGCCTATTCCATAGTGTGGAGCCAATAAGCAGAAATAATAATTGAAGCCTGTCTAAGTGAATGAACAAAGTCAAGGGGCGAGAGGTGGACTTGAGGAGGGCACCGCTATTGAGGGGATGAGCGAGGATAAGGGTAAGAGTTGCAGGAGAGGGGGGAATGTGTTTCCCGCGGGTGGAAATAGATGGCGCTATGGATTAGAGCCCTCCTGAGGAATGAGGTGGGGGATTTTTTATATATGGGTGACCTATAATTTTAAGCATCAGGGGTTGGCAAAGGGGGCCAAAAATGTGGTCAGAATTCAATTATCTCTACCCATTCCCGAGATATCAGCTTTTTATGGTTCTCGGGTGGCAGGTTCGATTATAATAAATTGAACAACAAACATTTAATTTTATTAACGACAAGGTTGTTCTTGTCACACCAACACATTAACAAAATGCTCCAGTTTCGGAGCATCATGTTGCTCAGATAAGGCTAAACTACAGAAAAATGTAGTGTTGTAAAATAAATCTAAAATAATTCCGGTTGCATTGTCATTTATTTAGATTATCAAGAGCGCAACTATTCTTCTAATTCCAATTTTATCGATATCGATATTTTTGGGAATGTTTCTTTGTCCCTTTACTTCTCACACAAAGATATTTTTGTGTATGGTTACAATGTTATCACGCGATTTTTAGAATGTGTGCATGAATTTTTATTCTGTGTGTAGTTTTACGTATGTGTGCTACTGTAGTGACGAAGATAATGTTTGCTTTAGTGTGATTATGTGCATCTGTGTGTAACCCTCTCCTCCCCCTAATAGTGGCGAACAAATATGTTCGAGATTTCTTTGGATACCTACTCCTGTCTTTATTCCTCCTAGCATCATCCCCTCAGAAACCTAGTAAAGTTTCCATCACTTTACTAGGATATAAGTACAATGTTAATATGTTCAATGATTACGACTGAAGGACATGTATCCAAGGTCATGAATAAATTTAAAAAAAAATAGAAAAAAGTTCGGTTGGCGGGAAAATTCGTAAAGATCGTGTTGTGGATTTTTTATTATTTTCCAAAATTTGTGTTTCTTCGAGTGTGTAAAAATGGTGGATTATTAAATGTTAAGTGCTCGTTAACGTGTACAAGTGTGGAAAAATGGTACAAAGTTGAAAACCATGACTATCGTATTATCTCATCGCCCCTCAGAAACCTAGTAAAGTTTCCATCACTTTACTAGGATATAATGTATAATATGTTCAATGATTACGACTGAAGGACAGGTATCCATGGTCATGAATAAATTAAAAAAAAAAAAAAAAAAGTGACATAACTCTGACGCGTTTAACTTTTTTGTTGTATTGTATTGTATTTGCGTATTTTGCTCCAAAGATAATATAATCATTAATCACTATGTTTTGCTCGAAATGTTTAGGAAAGTGATAAATTGTGAATGAAGTATGGCTTCTTCTAAGGATAGAGATGTTCAAGTTTCACCGGCAACGTCAACATCTTCAGTGAAATCTCAGTTTTTTGAAAGATCTTCGTCGGTTTCATCATCACGAGAAGACAAATGGCCGGAACTTTTGTTAACCAGGCCATACCAATCCTACTACTACAGTTCAAAGAGTAAGTACTTTTCTATATTTACATAGTAATTAGTTTTTAACAGATATCTCGTGACCGCTACAGTAGTGATAACGATACAGGCACTTTGTTTTTATATACAAACAAAGATAACAGTATATTTTAAAAAGCTATTGCACACTTCCTTGCATCTTCCTTAGTTTTATGCCTTTATAATATTGTTCTAAAACATTTTGTTGTACCTACATTACTCTATATTCTCTGTAATAACTAATAACCACAATTTTTTTAGCTTGGGATTCTTAGATGTTTTGGCTGTTGCCAAGTTCCTCCACTTTGTTCGAATTAAGTTTAAAAAAATAGGTACTGGCGCCGTAAACACAACAATTTAATAACCATAGGACTTCAGTGAAGTTTTAATATTAGTGCAAAATAAATCTGAAACATGTTTAATATTATGTGATAATTTCATGATATCACCTATAAAGACTTCATGTAAATAATAAAACTTGACACTAAACATAGTAAGTAAAGCTAACCTACAAATAAAAGTTACAAAAAACACAACCAAGTCAAACATACTAATCGCAATATTACAAAACAACTGGACACAATTTACTGAGTGGGACATAGCTATTGACGAAAGTGAGAACAAAGATTGGAGATTGTCCGCTCGGCCCATTGCTAAGCAACTACACCTCACCTATTCCCCACTTGCCATCTTTGGTCTCTTATCTATTTTAAGCTTCAACTTGGCCTATCACAGTCCACTGCTGGACATAAGTCTCTCACAAGTTGTGCCACAACACTCGGGCCTCTGCCTTCATTTACAGCTTATGCAGCAATTTGTTGCTAACTTCAGAAACAAAGATCTGTGGTGCATATTGTACAGTAAGTCCAGTGTAAACTCTATATAACGACACTGAAGGGACTGCATTTTATAGCATTATAGAGAGTTGTTGTTTAATGGAGATAGAGAATTTTTCTTTTAGTAGCCATGTTTACAATTTGAAAGTTTGTGAGCAACTAAGAATATGATAATGTATAGATAATCCATGACTCCTACTTATTAGTCATGGTCAACAACAGTATACATGTGCAAGCAATCCCAATTTGTAAACAAAAGAATGAATTTCTTAGAAAGTTCCTATTGATGCTGACAGTCGAGTTTATTATGGGCTAGAATAATAAAGCGACAAAAGACCATACACAGCTGCGCAGTTTTTACTAAAAAGATACTTTTTATAACTTAATTGTTGTCGTTATTGAGAGTGGGTGTAATGCTAAATAAAGTGTATCATTGTATGGAAGACAAGCTAAACCAACCAAAGCCAAGTGATTACGCCGCTTTAGGGAGTTTGTTTTTAAATTGAGTGATGTTACATGGAGTTTACACTGTATTTCCAAGTACAAATTGAATTTACTAGATATAATTCACTGATTCTCCCAGTTGGTGATATTAAACAAGGAATATATCTTGTAAGGTACTGTCACTTCATACGTTAGGAGTTAGGATTTTTTTTGTTAGAATAAAAATCATGTCTCAGAAAGGGGGGTACCGCAACTTTTCCTTCACAGGGGGGGGTCCTAAACCTCCCCCCACCTTAATTCGATGTCAGTTAATCCAAAGTCTGGCTGGCGTAGCTAGCACAGTTGGCGTAGCTGGCACAGCTGGCGTAGTTGGTGCAGCTGGCATAGCTGGTAAAGGCCATTGAGGTGAGGTGGCGTGCAGTGTTCCGTGTGCACCGCCTATGAGGGTGTGGCCAACGTTAGGCTGCACGGGGAGAAGGGGCTCGCCTGCTTGTGGTTTTAGTTGGTAAGAGTCCAACACTGGCTCCGCCTACCCCCGGCGGAGTGCGTCCATGAGGATTTCCCCAAGGCAAAAAAAAAAAAAAAAAAAAAGTAGGGCAAATTGTGGATAGATAGGATATTAATTTTGGCCATTAATAGGTAAGTCAAATTGCTCTATATTTGGGGGTGTTGGGTTTGGACCCCACAAAAGGGTTGTTTTTATTGATAAAATTGAGTGTATTTACTATTACTACAAACTGGGACATATTGTAATAAGACTTGTTTATTTTATTTCTTACATTTCATTACTAACTGTCACTGTACAATCAACTGCATGACAGTGGTAGCACTTGAATTAGAAAACCGCCTATACTGCTTACGAAATAAAGGCGCTGTCAATGTCAAATTGTTACCTCTGAGTCCTCTGACGTGCAGTCGACCTTACCATAATATAACACAGAGTAAAGATTTATTACAATTCTTATTAATATTATTTGGACAGATAGCTGTATTTACTTACAATTAAAATTATAATATAACATCACGCCTGTATTTCTCCGAAGGGGTAGGCAGAGGTGTAATAGTACACCCACATTTCGCCAGTTATGTTATAGTCCCATGTAATAGAGGGCGAGCCTATTGCCAATGACCGGGCACAAATCCAGACTCCGGGCTGCTGCTGAGAATTTCCTAATGAAAAAACACTAACACTTTGCCCAACCCGGGAATCAAACCCAGGACCCCACGCTCAGTAGTTGCGCTTGCAACCACTAGACCAACGAGGCAGTCTATATTAAAATTATAACACACTAGCTTTTACCCGCGGCTTCGCTCGCGTTAAATTCTGCTAACCCACGTGACGGATCCTGTAAATTCAGTCCAGTCCAGTTCCACCCATTCATCCTTTCATTCGGACCGTCCAGTCCAGTCCAGTCACTATCCCACTATCTCACTATCCCACTATCACACTATCTCACCATCCCACTATCTCGTCCCATGTCCAGTCCCGTCCCATGACCCGTCGCGAACCATGTCCCGTCGCGTCCATGTCCATTTCCCGTATCCCATTTCACATGTCCCGTCCCCCATGTCACATGTCCCGTCCCGTCCCATGTTATCAATTGTTCAGAAAATCAAATTTGGTGACACAACGACTGCAGCGCCACCTACCGGGTCCATTTGTTAATTCAAACCTTGCAGGGACCCCGACTCGAATGTACCTACACAAAAAATATTAAAATCTATCATTTATCAGTTTAGGAGATCAGTGACATACCGACAGCAGCGCCACCTACCGGGTCCAATTGTGTTTTTAAACCATCTAGGAACCCATCAAAATTTCATCCAAATCTTATTTAATACGTTCTTTAAATTAGAGGGGACCCGAGTTTACCATACCGAACGGGATGAACATCAAATGTTTGACAGGTAGGAACAGTTTGTATGGAAAAATAAAATTGTTGTTTTTATTATTTTCTTCGCAAATTTTCCACATTTTCTCACCTTTTAAACCTTCCCTGGACTTCCACAAATATTTTAAAACCAAAATTAGCCAAATCGGTCTAGCCGCTCTCGAGTTTTAGCGAGACTAACGAACAGCAATTGATTTTTATATATATAGACTTGCTGCTACGGAACCCTCCATGGGCGAGTCAAACTCGCACTTGGCCGCTTTTTTAGGGTTCCGTACCCATAGGGTGCCAAACGGGACCCTATTACTCTCGCTACGCTGTCCGTCCGTCTGTCTGTCTGCCACAGGGCTGTATCTTTGTACCTGTAATAGATAACCAGTTGGAATTTTCACAGAATATTTATTAATATGGCGCCTGTCACGACCTCGAAAAACATGCATTTTTTTCAACGTTTTTGTTTCTGCTCTATCTTCAAAACGGTAATACATAACAGCGTCAAACTTGGTCCGATTATAGTGCATACTATGTAGTTTAGCAACAAATACTAAAAATAGGGCAAACATAGACATATGTGGTGGTATCAGCGTAAGAAAAAGATGCAAAAATTCATATTACGCGCACCGTGCGTTGTTGTCTTTTGATAAATTGAATCAGTTTCTATGGGGTATCAGGTCGATGGATGGTAAGGAACCCATACTGCGTGAGACCGACTCGCACTTGGCCGGTTTTTTTATTCATAGGTAGATTTAAGGCTAGTAAATCTTAAGATATTGAATCATTATGTTGTATAATCTATAGCTAGGGCTGCCACCTTTAAAAAAAGGCAGGCTCTGAGGTTTTGGAAAAATGAGTAGTTTTTTTATATAAAACAAAACTGAATTAATTTAATTGCTTGGTTAGAACGAAAACCTAGTAGTTAGTCTAGTAAAAAAACCTGGCCCCCATTGGATTTACAAGGATTTCTTTGGCCCGTGAACTAAAAAAATTAATGGAAAACTATTTTCCATGGCATATAGGCAAAACCGAATGTTAATAGGGAAAGGAGGGGTTCGTGGCTGTGTAGCAACTGCGCGGATTGTTGATCTGTGAGGTTAAGCTACACTTGCCGCGGTCAGTCCGTGGATGGGTGACCATTTTGTTGCCCATCGAGACCCCTCCGTGCCTCGGAGAGCACGTTAAGCTGTCGGTCCCGGTTGCCATACGAACATTTGTGGCAGTCGTTACGGGTAGTCAGAAGCCCGAAAGTCTGTAAACTGTTTTTTTCTTGGGAAAATCCTCATGGACGCACTCCGCCCGGGATAGGCCGAGCCAGTGTCGGACTCTTACCGACTAAAACCACCACGCACGGTGTTCCTTCAACTACCTTAGCCGGGGGCGTACGAACCCGTAAGTATTCACACAACCACCCCCGACAGGTCCTGGCCCGCCACAATCAGGCGAGCCCCTTCTCCCCGTGCGGCCTAACGTTGGCCGCACCCTCTTAGGTGGCGAACACGGAACACTACACGCCACCTCACCTCATGGGCCTTTACCAGCTATGCCAGCTGCGCCAACTACGCCAGCTACGCTAGCTGTGTCAGCTACGCCAGCATGCTGCCAGGTCAGCATGCCAGCTACGCCAACTGTGTCAGCAACGCCAGCTGTGCAAGCTACGCCAACTGTGCCAGCTACGCCAGCCGTGCCAGCTACGTCAGCTACGCCGGCTGCTGGTCGGGCAGCAGACTACCCCGAGTCTGCTGCTCGCAGGCCCTACCTCCTGTAATCTTTATAGAGGTTTTCTTCCTCACGGTCCAGGCGGTGAAGCCAAGACCCTCGGTATCAAGAAGCGCGAGAACATTACTCAGCAGGCACTCCTGGGGTTACGAGATAGACGGGGGCAGGGAAGGACAGTCCCCCCACTGCCTGCCCAGTGGCAGTGTGAGTGCAAACCGGGCCCGCCCCTGTTCCTCCACTGTGCCCTCTGCTGGCATCAGAGGGACACGTGGAGCAACTCCCCATTGGCCCTCATGGGGCCCCTCCCGTACCAGAATATTCGCCACAAGCAATAAGAGCCCCCGAAGGTTAATCTCTCGAAAGGATTCTATTGCCCGTACCCAGGATGCACCGGCCTAACAACTGCCGTTCCCTCCAGACGTGTCCAGAGGGACAAGCAGCCGTCAGACATACGTGGTTTTCTGGCCAGCATCCCACACTGGATAAGCCTGCACATGGATAGGTGATCAGTTCAGGTTGGAGTTGAGTTCCTCCAGCTGACTGTAATTTTAATTTTAATTTAATTATTTTGTTTTATTTTTAAAGATGTGATAGCAGATGTTATTTTAATTGTGATACCTGATTATGTGTGCGAACATTAGGTTATGTAAAACTATGTAAAACATTCTATGGGATATCCTGAAATAAACGATATATTATTATTATTATTAAAAGGCGTTTGGTTTGGACCAGGGATGATAAAAATCATGATTTTTTTGTTAATGACAGATTTTTTCCACTTTTTATTTGAATTGGAAGGATTTAAACTTGATTTTTATTATTTACATACTCACAACTGATAATATTCCAAATTCTGTCTTAAAAATCACAATGGTTCAGAAGAAAATACTAAATAAATAAATAAAAAACACTTTTTTCTCCAAAACTATTTCTTCTTCTTCACTTTTCTTAAATTTTATTATACTGACATAGAATCTTCCAAGTTTATGACAACAATGAAACCTACCAACTTTTCCTTATTTACTTAAAACTCTCTCTTCAGCGCTATTAATATTAATATCTTTACGAAAAGTTATACTAGTATGAAACTTTGTAATAATTGAAAAAAAAATCATAAGTAAATCTTAGTATGACCACAGAATATCTAATAGTATGGTATGACAGTAGTAATTAAATACAGAAATGTAGGAAACAGTTCATCCAAACTTCTAAGACTTTTTACTGTATATAATTAGTTCCGAAAAGTAAATTCAACATCTAATTAATGTAATTATAAGCTCTGCTTAGTTTAGGACTTGATGGTGATGTGTAAAATGTCTCAAATATTTATTTTATTTATTTATTTTTTATTGAAGCATCTCCTAACTCGATTTTCTTGACTATTTGTAGTTTGTTATTGCCATATTTTTATTCAATAAAAAATAAAAACTGTATAATTTTTAATATGAATTTTTCTTTTCTAGTCCCATAACATTATGATTTAATTATATCAATGAAATTTTATGGAAAAAAATCGAATTTGATTTAAATCAATTAACGCCGGTTTGCACAGACATGCGGATATTTTTCTCAAACTTAAACCCTTAATTAATTTAGATATAGATACACCTTTCCATATTTCATGTGAACTATTTGAGCGTGGTTTCTCTTGGCAAACAGCAGACGTCGCCGTACGTCGGTTGTTGTGTTCTTTCACGTTTCCTAATATCTCGGACAGATGGCAGTATGCGCGCCGAGTATTGATTTTCTCGCTGGTGTAGGTAGTAACTAGCACTTGCCGGGAAATCAATATTTATTCTGGACGCACTGGAAAAACCATTTCGCTTAAACAGTCATTCGTGAAATTTTGTCGTGTTTGAAGTTACTATTTTAAAGGAAGTTACTATTTCACTTTGGAATACGGCCTTACATCACTCGGTATTGCGATTAAACAAGTGATTTTATATATAAACTATTCAAATTGACCTTCAAAGTTGCGCATCGTGAGAAATGAATTTAAGGGGGTGATCAAAATTCACGTGACATTGTTGATTGTTTCGCTTGATTGTTTATTTGCCGCTTTATTATGCGTTCGCTTTCCGCGGTTCATGGGGTAGATCCCTTGCCTGAATTAGGCATTCCGTCTGCTATTCAACATCAGGGTGAGGGCAACCCGGACGGTGACATGGCCGGCGCGCAGGACACTATCTACCTGTGCAATTTTCGCGTCTCCGTTGACGGCGAGTGGCTCTGCCTGAAGGAACTGCACGATATGGAAATGCAGGATTCCTTCCATCGCCCATCTGCCCAAGCTACCATCACTTCACCTGAGGATCCTATGAATACTTTAATGGGTAATTGCATCCGCCGAACCAATGCTAAAATGTTACTATTAATGGAAATTAAAACCAGAGCATTGTCATCTGTTTTAGCACGGGACCCCGTTGTGATCGAACGCAGCAATCTCGTGAACATCTCGAAACTGATTGTGAAGGAGCTGATCGAACAATCGCTCCGATATGGTAGAATGCTTGATAGTGATCACTTGCCGTTGCACCACTTCTTCATCGTTCTCGAGCACGTAATGCGTCATGGACTCAAACCGAAAAAGGTAATAAAAATATAGAGAAGACCATATTTTGTAATAAGTTTAATTTATACTAATGAACTTATTGTCAAATACTTTATGAAACGACATCAGTACAAGTGATTTACCAAGATTTCCTATAATTATACATATATGCATGACTTATTATTATCAATAACAACACCACGGTTGATAAAAATCATGATTTTTTTGTTTATGACAGATTTATTTGTTTTTTTTTTTCACTTTTTATTTGACTTTGAAGGATTTAAACTTGATTTTTATTATTTACATACTCATAACTGACAGTATTCCAAATATTGTCTACAAAATCCCAATGATTCCGAAGAAAAAACGAAATAAGTAAAAAAAAAACATATTTTTTCTCCAAAACTAGTTATAATTTGTTAAATGGTTTTCATTAATGTTAATCTACTGACACAGAATCTTCCATATTTATGACAAAAATTACTATGTCAAAATAAAAAACTAAACTTGAAGAAGACATATCTACTACTCCTTATTTTACTTATTCACTTATTATGAATATTTTTATGAAAAGTTTTACTAGCATGCAACTTTGTAAGAATTAAAATAAACATAAGTAAATCTTAGTATGACAGCATTCATTAAGTACGGAAAAGTAGGAAACAGTTCATTCAAACTTCTAAGACTTTTTAGTGGTCTATTAATCAGTTCTGAAAAGTAAATTCAACATCTAATTGAAGCATCTCCTAACTCGATTTTCAAGACTATTTGTAGTTTGCTATTGCCATTTTATTCAATATTCAGTAGAAAATAAAAACTTAATCATATTAAAATATACTTTTCAATAAGATTTTTTCCTGTCTAGTCCCATAACATTATGATTTTAATAAATCGATGAAATTTTATGGAAAAAATCAAGTTTGATTTAAATCACTGATTTTTATAAAAAAATCACTTGATTTAAATAATGATTTAAATCAATCAACCCTGAACAACACTAATGAGAACCATAACAATACCAAAAAAAAAATACGGGTAGGCATATCTATACGACTTTGAATTAACTGCAAAGTCAGTCGAGTTGGTTAAGAAACACTGTTTCTTAATAAGATATCGCTGACGTCACCCAAAGACGTACCAAGTCGATGAAAATTTCGATACCACTAGCAGTGTTCACGGTAGCTTAGTGGCTAAAGCACTGGCGTACTGAGCCAGGAGTCGCAGGTTCGAATCCTGCTCGTGAGGGTTTTTTCTTTCCACTATTTAAATCATTATATTACCAAAACATCAGTGATTCATACAGTATCTATTTTTCAGGGACTGCTTGGTCCGAAAAAAGAGCTGTGGGACATCTTGCAAATGGTTGAGAAATACTCACCAGAAGCTGCTGACATTACGGCTAGTGTCAGGGACCTTCCCACTGTGAAGTACGTCGAAATTGTTAACTAACTTTTTTTTTTAGTTATTGTAAAGCACACGGTTCTTAATAATGCATTACAATCCAGCCAATTACAAGACTAATAAGTAATTTTAATCTAACTAATTTTTCTATGTTGGCTAGTCTTCATTTTGTATCATTGTATTTGTTCATCTTTATTAGAATCATTATACTATTGTTATCCATGAAAACCTGATTTCACAATTACTAAGAATTTCTATTTAATTTCATCAAGTTCGAATTAATGTGTTAATTTTTTCACTAGTATTTTAAGTAACTTGTTGAGTTTATTTATTTACTAGCTTTTACCCGCGGCTTCGCTCGCGTCTCATCTTGTCAACTTGCAATGCATTACACTGGTCAACACAAGTTTTGTTTCCATTATAATTTTTTCTGTTATTGTGTATTTATATGGCCCTGACTATGAAAAAAATACTGAAAGATTGCTAACAGCTATACTTTTTGAAATATACAGTTTTATTATTTTGACAAAAAAATACAGAAAATTAATACATTATGTTAACAAAATTTCTATTGAACACTATCAAATGATCTTTTATAAGATTTCCATGAATGAACGACTTTAGGTAGATCTCGTTGCAAACTCCAGCAGTAGTCTGCCATCATATGTGAGTCCCAACGCCCCTGATAACGCTCCTCCATTGTCCGAAGATCCTGATGGAATATTTCACCCTGCTCCTCACTAAAATTTACCAGATTTTGTAGAAAACGATCTAAATGCGAGTGCAGGAAGTGGATCTTTATGCTCATGTTGCACCCTAGCTCTTGCAAGTTCGATAGCATGGACTCAACAAGTTCGACGTGGTCGTCAGATTTCTTTTTTTCTAGGAAATTACCCATAACCAAAACAAATGAATTCCAAGCTTTGGATTACTGCATCTCTTTTTCCACTGGACCATAACCCTAGACATACCACACATTTCTGGCATACAATATGAGGAACCCATGGCTTCTTGTCCTGATTACATGATTTTATTTTAACGTATTGTTGATACGTAGTTTTTACAACGTCCGATATAGGTTTTCGATATTTTGCAAATACATATTCACCACAAATATAGCAAAAACAATCGGTATTAAGCACACAACATCTTCTTGACGAAGGCTAATCGAAAACAACAACAAAATATATTTCAGTGTCCAATAAAAAACGCAAAGTTAAGTTAAAATTGTAAATAAGGGTAGTTAGCTGTAACTCAAAAACAAAAGCTGTTAGAGAAAAATTGTTGACGTATTTAAAAAATACGCACCAATTTGAGATAGAAACAAAAAAAAAATCACAAGAAACAAACAAACATTTTTTTTTTGTTGACCAGTGTTATCTTTGAAATTTTATTTTTATTTATTTGTAGAACTGCCATGGGTCGTGCCCGAGCCTGGTTGAGATTGGCCTTGATGCAGAAAAGACTGGCTGACTATCTACGTATTATCTTAGAGCACCGTGAAGATACGTTGGAAGAATATTTCGAACCTCATGCTCTCATGCTAAACGAAGAAGCCGTCATCATCACTGGTCTACTGGTTGGCCTAAATGTCGTGGATTGTAACTTGTGTGTAAAGGTAAATGTGAAAATTTAGTCTTCAAGGCACTTAATATTTATTTATTTAATCTTCATGCAACATGTGTACATACATGGGCGGACTTAATGCCTTAGGCATTCTCTCCCAGTTAACCTTAGGGTGATACAGAGATGACAAGGCAGGTGCAATATTGATTTACAACACAAAACAGGATGTGAAACAAATTACAACAAAAACAAAGATAAACATATAAGTATAGTTATAAATATATAACATACAATAAATACTAAATATATATAATAATATACTATAGTCATATAGATAAAATATTAATGAGATGATTCTGCCAAAATCTTATGTAGAAAAAAACTTCCGAACTTTCCTTTCATTTATTGATGCTGATTCTGTTGTTTACAAACTAATTTAGTCTTATTATGTCTCTTTCTAACGAAAAACATCAGAAAATGATAGAAGATATTTAGTACTGTCAAATTAGTCCATTTGCTTGTTTTCTACGTGAATTTAGTCGCCATTAAATTCAAATCATTTATTCTGCAAATTAAATGTTAAAAATCACTTTTTCAAGTCGGTTATTTTGAAAACAAGATGGCATCGGTATTCCGTATAAGACTGCCTCTGAGAAGAAATACCGAAACAAACTCGGGGATCACAGTCTCTTTTACAGTCCAGAAGTGTTGCATTATGCCCACTAAAGGTGGATTCGTCGGACATCTAATGTGTAAAAATATATATTTGTAACATCTTCTGTACCATATCCTTGCGAATAAATATCTTTATCTTTATGTATTTCTGCAAGGACAATGCATATTCCTCGAATATTGTCACGTAAATGACAAGGGTAAGTCCTTTGTCATACGTTTACATTTATTTGACTATTTGACAATTTTGAATGTTTACTGTCTTTTTCAATTAGAAAGAAATATAGTGTGAATAAAATTAATTTAGTGCGATGTACACGAGAAACGATACCATTATTATTATTCTGGTTACATCATTACTTATTCTACCTAGACTTAACTGTGCGTGACCCAAACCAATTAAATATTTAACAACCGTTCTTACATTTCGTACCTATTCATCGAATTATAAGGTGAATTGTGATACATACAGGAGGAAGATTTGGACAGTCAACAAGGCGTTATAGATTTCTCGCTTTACTTACGTGGAAGTAACTCTTCCAACGATCTAGCTGGCAATGGTAACAACGGCGATTCTGAACCGAAGCAACGCCATATTAACACAATGTTAGACCAGAAGAATTACATCGAGGAGCTCAACAGACATCTCAAGTAAGAATCGAATCTATTGTTCATAAGTCTCACGTTGATCTAGGCAGCTTAGTGTCATCTTTTGACTAATAGTTTTCTATTTAGTATTGTTACACCAGTGAATGTGTCTCATTGGCTTCATTCAAAACGTGCCTGCGCTTAGCAAGTCTGCATTCTTTTTACTTTCATGTACCTTCGCAACAATTATATCCAATGTTAATGACTGTTTTATTGCGCATTTATATAGCTACTGTGGAAGTAACTGTATAAATAGTTTCTTTTGTAATTTCTTAATAGATTTTGTCATGTAGTAAAGTAACCATCGGAGTTTTAGTAGGTATGGCCTGTTTCATAAATAAATCGCTTAATAGCAATGTAAATAAATCATATAACTGCCTCGTTGGTCTAGTGGTCGCAAGCGTGACTGCTGATCGTGGGGTCCTGGGTTCGATTCCCGGGTCGGGCAAAGTGTTATTGGTTTTTTCTTTAGGAAATTCCCAGTAGCAGCCCGGAGTCTGGATTTGTGCCCGGTTAATGGCAATAGGCTCGCCCCCTATTACATGGGACTATAACATAACTGGCGAAATGTGGGTGTACCATACACCTCTGCCTACCCCTTCGGGGAAATACAGGCGTGATGTTATGTTATGTAATAAATCATACTGCAGAAGGTCGCTGAAATTAAGGTCACGAGAGAACATTATAGTAGAGGGGGTTTACCCAGTTCATAGACCCGTGGCGATTTAAATGACTATACAAGATGTTGTTCTGTAACCGTGCCATATATTTCTAGAGCAAATAATAAAAAATGTTCTTAGTTATCTAAAAATATTTAACTAATTCTACGGTCATTTAATAACAAAATTTTCACTTAGAAGCATAGCAATGGTTTAATTTTAAATCTCGAACGACTTTGAAAAAAGTCACCGGCGGCATTGTCAAAGGGCG
Source organism: Asteroscopus sphinx (assembly GCA_949699075.1). Taxonomy (NCBI): domain Eukaryota; kingdom Metazoa; phylum Arthropoda; class Insecta; order Lepidoptera; family Noctuidae; genus Asteroscopus; species Asteroscopus sphinx. Next base: position 13,663,709 of record OX453013.1, on the reverse strand, counting down.
GAAAATTCTGCCCATTATTTTGATGATTTCGCACACATCTTACTTTACTTACCTCCATGAAGCATTGCGGTGGGACACCCAGTGTTATGGTTCGGAAAGAAAAATTTGCAGAGCAGAATTCGAACCTTCGACTTTTGGTTCTTAGATAATGTATATCTTTAGATTTCGCTCCGCTTGCGTTAATGCGTTAAATAATAGAGTAACTGCAATCCAAAACTGCACTGTACAAATTGTTAGGCCCAGAACGCCGCGGAATGAGAGTAAGCGAGAAACAAAATACGAAGCTTGCCGGGAAGGAGTAGTGCGGCATGAAGTTGATGCCATTCCGAATGAAAGTGTATTTTAGCAAAAAATAATATATTACCCAGAAAATATGTTTATTTGTTTGATAAAATGGCTTTGTAAAATTATTTCAAAATAATAAAACAATATTTAAATAAAATATCATACCAAAATACCAATAAATGTAGGATATATTTAGGAAACTGTTTGAAAATAAACAGTTTCCGATGTATGTTTGGATTTTTTTACGATCGAGCCAAATAAGTGCATTCATGTTTTGGACTTAATAATATTGTCACGTCTATCCTTGAGTAACACGTATTTTAATTTCAGTACCATAGAGTGAGTAGTTTTTGAGCGGGATTCGCATTAGTTTGTTGAATTACGGGTTTCGGCCCCTTAATGGCTTACGGCCAAAATTAACATCCTATCTATCCACGATTTGCCATACTAGAGATATTTGACTTAAGTTGTTATGGAGCTTATGTCAAAATTCCATCTCTAGTAGGGCAAATCGTGGATAGATGGGATATAATTTTGGCTGTTATTCTCTCAAGATCGATAATTATAGCGCCGTCTAAGGATAATGGCCAATGACATCATAACAAGTAGATAGACGTTACAGAAACGACAATAATACTAATACATGCCTTCCTGAGTTCAAAGAAATGGTCGTGAAGACGAATATTGCCGAATCAGTTGTAAATCTTAAACAAAAGGTAGAAAAAGCTGTCCATCCTCTAGCAGCGAAGGGTCTATATCCAATTATCCTTACTGTTCCATAGTCACACGGTTCCTACCGACTTACCGGTGTAAACTGATATAAAACCACTGGTACTCACTACTGACTTTACTATTGAAATTTTTTACCCTTCACTATACCATCCTTTTCACATAATTATTCCCATTGTCGCTTGTTACTATACCCGGGGGAAACGATATAACAATCTTACAAAAATAACATTTGTTTTAGTGCAACAGTAGCGAACCTTCAAGCCAAAGTCGAGAGCTTGACAACGACCAATGCCCTCATGAAGGAAGACTTGGCCATCTCCAAAAACACGATGATTCAATTAGTTGAGGAAAACAATCAACTAAAATATGCATTGGGTGAGTCCTGTACACGTGATACCACAACAACATTTACATTATAATGACCGCATTGAATTTTGGGTTTTTGTTTCATATGACAAAGACTTACAAGAGATTTTGTAAAGTAATAGGTATTATAAAGTGAAATCAAAATTTTCAAGCGTCATTCGAAGTTTTAAGGATGATTTATGCTACAGTTGCGGGCACGAGCCGTTCCCTTTGATGATACAAATTTGCCTAGTTCTGTTCATTCTATTTAATCGGCAATCAAAATAATTGAAATAGAAAACCCTGTACCTTTTGAGTCATTAACTCATTAATAATAATAAAAAATGCCAAAAACGTTATCTATCACATAACAGTAGCGACCGGAAAGGGAAACCTCTCATGGTCATCGGTGTTTACTAGCGAAATCGCAGCGCGAATAACAATAATAGTGAATCCAGCAGATAATACACCTTGCAGTGATGACTCAGATTCTATTGAATCGCTTAGTAGGTATTAGTATGCCAGACCAGTCGCACGCGTCATTTTATTTTTGCCAGTTATTATTTAACCACGACGTTCAACCGTTATGCGGTGTATATCAACATTAATGGGAAACTCAACAGCAAAAAGTCAAACGAAACCAACCTTTTGGGCCAAGTCCTGTGAGTTATTTTAAAGCGGTGTGTAAATATATCACGCTGCAGTTTGTGTTTATTTGTATATTGTCTAAGCACGTGTGTATTTTTATGCAGGGCAAGATATAACCAAAGATACAAGGATGAAAGTGACGGAACTGCAGTCTGATGAAGAGGTAAGACTTGTGTTAATTAATGTATTTTATCAGTGTTACCTTTGACATGGAACAAGACAAGACTACAAGACTGAAAATGATATGACAACTTATGGTTACATCAATTCTTTAACGGATCTCTAACACTATCTCTCTCTCTCTCTCTTTCGGATATTTGACATCCCAATCAATAAGTACTCCATGCACAACAAATTCTAGTTAGTTTTTCCTCAATATATTTCTTTTGTATGTTTTCCTTATTGGAAATGTGACACCAGATTAACTAATTTATATTAATATCTAGTGATATAATTTATTAGCTCTCCATACATTATTTCGATATTTCTGATAATACCTACACTTTGGTTCTCGTTATAAGATAAAAATCGTTGTCATATATTATAAAATAGTCTCGTTGACTTGATTCGATGATATCAGCGATATGCTGCTTACGCTAAAAATGATGCATTAACAAGTGCACATAATATTGCAAAAGAAGAATTTAATTTCATTCCAGCCGGTTTTGCAAATAAGACAATTACAAAATGCTATACTAGCTTTCTTTTGATACCAAAAATAGTATTACGACTTCGTGGTTTAAACCTAACGAAACTAGAAATAACAACGTGCGATTTTTAAAACGGTGCCAATAAATTAACTTCTATCATGTCAACATCTGTGTCACTATTGTTTTCCAGTAGTGATTATATTATCTTTTTTTTCCAGGAGAAACGTAGCGTCAAAAGCATTGCATCTGATAAATCCAAAAATGATAGCGAGGCGAGTAAAAATTTGGAGGAGGAAAGGAAGAAATATTTAGAACTGCAGAGGGAATTAGATTTGCAGGTAAAGTAAATAAAAAAGTTCGTAATATTTAGGCAACAATGAGGTTTTATAACTGTCTTTTCGATATGAAGTCAAGGTCGGCTGATGGCCGCAGTATCGGATCACAATAACTTTTATTTTATTACGTAATTAACTGTCTTGTAGCTGGAGAAGTTTATTTATTACATAATACTCTTTACGTTTTCAAATCTTTAAGTAATGCAAGCCATTAGAAATTTCTAACAATGCACTTTTAAATTTCTACTCCAGATTTCACTTAAAGCAGAAATGGAAGTGGCTATGAAATTACTAGAGAAAGATATACACGATAAACAAGACACAATTATATCTCTGAGGAGGCAACTCGATGACATAAAACTAATTAACCTAGAGATGTACAAAAAATTACAGGTGAGTTATTTACTCGTAGTTCACTAATAAGTAAGCATGTTGTAAGGATTAGGGTTTTGTACCGTTAAAATCACCACTGGTTGACCAATCACTTGCGCTTGTTGCGTCAATCGTTGCTGAAGTTTCTTAATTTGTACTTCATGGTCTGTTGATGATCAATATAAGTAGATACTGAACTATTAAATTCATTCTTACTTTCTACTAGCAAATTTGTTTAAATTACTCGGGTTATAGCAATATGCACACCGTTTTCGGTACAAGTTAAGCATCATTTTATCGTGTAGTCAGATTTAACAAAGACGATGCCCCGCGAAGGTCGCTGGACGGGCGTGGGTGCTTCATCTAACACTGCTTGATTCCCGCCCATGCATTGTCATTATCCCAACAATTTTATTAATGAATAATAAGCCTCTTTGTTCTCAAAACTTTGTATTGTATTTTTTGTATGATAACTTGTATCGCTTATAACTTATTAACTGTATGTAATCGTATATTGTTTTGTTATTTTTGCGTGTTTGTTATATTATTTACTCGACTTATTAATTTCTTGGTTTTTCTTAATTTCATAGTTTTTTTATGTAATACACTAACCAAGTCTGCTTTATTGAGTCTTGATTTATATTATAATAACCAATACTAATACCATGCTGTATTCACAATGCCGCGATTGTCGCACGGAAGGAATGCGAGATGGAACTGACGCAGAAGGGCGAAATGGTGTCAAGGCTCCAGGGGAAGGCCGAACAAATTGGCAAAATACTCCATAACCTTGAGAAATATAACCACTTCCTAGGACCCGATAATGACTTAGTCAAAGCTCTCAGGTCTCCCACAACTAACGACAATAATATAGGAGAAAAGTTAGAGAAACTCAAAGCACAAAGTAACGCTCAAAAGGGTACAAAGTCTAAGGATGAAGGCCCGCCTCATAAAAAACTGAATCTCCAGGAAATACCACCGTTCCGAAAGTGCATTATTAGAGACAAAACATCAAGTCAAATCGCAGAGTAGACTTCTTTGTAAATTCATTATTGTAAATAAAATTGTTCCATTATCGCAATAATTCTGGTGGTGTTTCCTGTTTCTTAGACAATTATTAATGTATTAACTACTAACACATTCTAATAAGATAAAGTTAATGTTGAGGATAATATGATGGTTATAAAATTATGCAACGCATTTACATAGTGTTTGAATTTATAAATACCATTGTATTAACCTCAGAATAAATAAATAAATTAAATATATTTGTATGAAACTTAATAATAGCATCGGTTCTGTACTAATCTGCTTAGACTAACAAAAATAATTTTATCTTCCGCTCAAATAAGTTGACATTTTATTCAGCTAAACTGTATTGGCCTTGTTTTAGGAATGTGAAAGTTCCTTGAAACATAAAACAGAGCTAATAGCCAAATTGGAAGCAAAGACTGAATCAATGGGCAGCACCATACATCAACTCGATGAGAAGTAGGTTTTACTAATTTTTACTATGACATCGCATCAAGCGGGTTACGGCCTGCGTTCATCCGTAAGGATCGAAAGAGTGCCTGGATAATTCTACGCTGTTGTAAACTAAGCGCTTGACATATCAGTACTGAACGCACCTAGGTGTGAGCAATGCACAGCTTGCGTGTGTCAACTAGCGGCAACTCTTTCCATTCGCTCGATATTGGCAAACCCTCACAATGAACTTAGTGATTGCAAAAATCAGTATTTTGATAAAATATTAAAAGTGATCCGATTATAATGATCATATTGTTAAACGTAATGCTACTGTTGCTTTGGCTTACTTGCTGCGATTTAAATAAATATCCGAATGTACCATTTTGTTATTTCATATTAAGTTTGTGTTAGGTTTTTTTTTTGTTAGAATTATTTTTTGTTGTGTTAATCAAATAATTACCACAACATAAAATCTTATTTATTATTAGGTAATGTTAAGATATGTCTCTGTGTTATATATTGTATTTATTATTTATTTTGATTAAATTTATAATTGATTATGTAACAATAACTAATTAAAGTACCTGTATTACTAGAGTAGAGAGAGTGAGGATTTGGTAGTGCTAATGAAGAGATTGGTATTTTGTATACTTTTCCAGTGATCACTTATCAATGTTATATTTTAAAGAGATGTTTGATTATTACTCAAAAGGGTATTTGATCTCATATGATTTGGGTAGCTACATGTGCTTGGGAACTTGTCATTTATTATTGTATACAAATATTGTGCCCGTTATTATCTAGCAGCAAATGTTATAAAACAGTAAGTTAGATATTTTCTTTTTCATAGTTTTGTAATTACGAAGCGGTAGATGTGTAAAAGCCTTATTTATAATAAAGCATATTCAGTCGCATTCTGTATTTTATTGATCTTTAACTCCAATTTACTTGCTTGTTTTAATTTTATGTTGATTGTGTAGGTTTGCCATTATCAACCTCACTCCTATGTTTGCATGCTTTTATGTAACTAAACAATACCTTGATTGTGATACATACCAACATACTAAGCGTTTGTATATTCCTGGAATCAAAAACAATATAAATACAATACTCGGTTCATGACATTATTGTTTCTGTTATTGTTGTTTAACGTCAGTTTATTCAATTGATACGTATCAGATTTATTTTTTCTTTGCATAGAATATGTATAATTGAGCACTTTAACAGTATCACACATCGAAGGCCTGTACTCAGCTTTGAGGCAAATACTAAAATGATTCATTTCTATAAATTAATTCAAAGACTAATGATTAAAAGTAAATGTAAAAGGAAAACGATGAGCTGAGAACAACAACATGAAATATTCATGAAAGTTAACGCTTCAGTTAATTAAAAATATATTACTCGGATAATGCTCGAATAACACCTAAAAAATTGTTTTTTATACTAGAAAAGCTAGAATAGGAACACATATCACAAAAGCTTTAGATCTAGCCTCACCCACACTGTGTGTTAAAAACAAAAGAAATCATGTAACCCTTTTGCTGCGGTCAACATGTTCACTGAACACAGGTTAGAAGTCGTAGACGAAACCAGACATATACACAGGTATATGTCAGGTTTCGTCTACGACTTCGTCGCAGGGAAAGGGTTAAAAGACATGTGCACACTGAATAGGTTACAAGAAGATAAGTTAGCTAGGAAGAGTTTAGAAGACAGCGCCCGGTCTCTGGGACAGAAGTCAGCGGCCACAGAGACGAGAGCCGTCGCTGCGGAGGGAGACCTTAGAATAGAACGGGAGTGGAGGGTGTCCTTACAAGTAAGTAGCTTAACGTTTTTTTGGAAATACATAATTTCAATCATCATCATCATTTCAGCCGAAAGACGTTCACTGCTGGACATAGGCCTCTTCATTTCAATACTCAATCAAAATTACTTCAAAATCGACCAGTAACTCATATGGCAAATTTTGTAAATTAAATCTACAATGTGTAATTGAAATAACTGAAAACGTCATACGGGGTCATTGTACTCTTTATTATGAACAACTTTTACCATGGGACTAACCCTGGAGTCGCGAAAAAAAAAAACAGGTGTTCCCTACATTTGTACACACAACAGATTTTATTTTTCTCGATTTCAGGGTTGGTCCCAAAGTAAAAGTTGTTCACTCTGATGAGTATAATGATTCCTTAAGATGTCTTCAGTTATTTCAATTACACGTTGTATAGCTGGATTGTTTAACAAGACTAATATAATAAATAGCGTTGATTCTGTTGCTTACAGCTTGCAACTAAACTTATTTGTAATAAGTCTCTTTTTAACCGACTTCAAAAAAGGAGGAGGTTATGTATTCGGCGGGTATTTTTTTTTTTTCCATGTATGTACACCGATTACTCCGAGATTTCTGGGCCGATTTACGTGGTTGTTTTTTTATTTGATAGAGGAAGCCCGCGCGGTGGTCTCATATAGATTTTATTGACTTAGGTTGAGTAGTTTTTTAACCAGCTTCAATAAATCAGTTTATTTTAGCTTCGCCTATCTAGATGATCTGCTCATTGGTTCGTTTTTCTGAGAATTATCAACTAAAAAGTATGAAATAAAAACTTTTTAACAAAAAATAAAACCGACTTCAAAAACCTTAACTAATGAAGTCGGTTAAAAAGTAAAAAATAATCCTTGTATGTATTTATAAAACAAAATTTTGAATGCGGCGCGTGATTTTCATGTATGTTCGCTTAAACTGTTTTTTACTATAGATAAGCGCTCGACAGTACATTATATTTACATGAAGCAAAAGGACAGTCACGCGCCGCCTTCAAAATTTTGGTTGATGTTAAGATTTTGAAATACATACAAGGATTATTTTTTACTTTTTAACCGACTTCATTCATAACATGAAACCGATAGAAGATTTTAGTCTTGTCAAGTTGAGTCGCTTTGCTTGTTTTCTACGTGAATTTAGACGCTACCTTTCTAAATCACGACTATTTTCCCGTAAATTCAAGGGCATAAACTAATTTTATATTGATGTTTTTCTGTTCTTTTTCAATTGTTTATAAGAAAGAGATATAGTGTGAATACAATTAGTGTAGTTACAAGAAAATCGGCACCAATGTCTGATTATATGGCAGTATTATAGTGAACCCTAGTATTATAGTGGTCCCTGCCAGGTGGACGTGGCTGGGGGGACTAGATGCGGAAGGCAGAGGACCGAGTGTTGTGGCGCAACTTGGGAGAGGCCTATGTCCAGCAGTGGACTGCGATAGGCTGAGTTGATTATAGTGAACACAAACTGCCTGCTGAATGCGTTAAGACTGCAAATCAGCTGCAAGCTTTGTAAAGGCATAAAATAGCACCATCCTAGCTATAGTGTCAGAATTGACATTGGAATTGGATTATCTACACAGGTTGAACGAGGGAATTATTGAAGAAAGATGTTCAGTACTTAATTCTCGTTCCAAATGTGTATAAAAATGGCACCTTAATTTTTGAATTATTTCTATTTAATCAATGACTGTTGACACTATTCCGCGCTTACAAATGAAAGTTTCATGCACCTAGCACGGCAATGTCCATCAGTCGCTATTTCCAACCTCTCCGCCTTTAGTACTAGCCAGCAAACCCCTAGGCCCTAGACAGTAAGAGCTTGCGCGAGTATTTTTTCTCGAACTCGTGATTTCTCGTGGAATGTTTTTTTTTTTCAATTTCTTTTTTTTATTATGTGTACGCACATTCCACTATATTCTTGAATATGTCCCTGGTTCACCCAGTCATCCTGTATATAAATAGGCAAAAAAACGGTTCAGTACCATTTTCTCCTCTGTCAACCGGTTGACGGTTTTATTTTTATTTTGTTTTGTTTAAAAATTATGAATTACGGTGGAATTTCGATCATTAGGCGACCTTTCGTATTTATAAACTAGCCTATGCCCGCGGCTTCACCCGCGTGAATGTAGTTTATCGCGCATCCCTCGGGAACTGTTCATCTTCCTGGGATAAAAAAGTAGCCTATATGTTAATCCGGGTTATGTTCTACTTATATGTGTGCCGAATTTCGTTAAATCCATACAGTAGTTTTAGCGTGAAAGAGTAACAAACATCCATCCTCACAAACTTTCATGTTTATAATATTAGTAGGATAGACATGAAACATACCTACCACAATTTTAATAAGAAGCCACAAGAATGTGTAGTTATGCACAGTGGCGGCTGTCCCTTAAGTGCACTCGTGCGCTGCACTACCAGTTCATAAATTCATAATACCTTTAAAAAGAATAACAAAATATCTAAAACATTAATATTACGCACCTACTTTATACTTACGAATAGTAATGAAGTAACAACAAATCATTTTAATCTAAACTGAAGCAGTTAAAACTTATTTTCGCTCAAACAAAAAAGTCGCGTGCGCTTCGCGGAGCGCACGCAGAGCGCTCATACAACTTCTATGAAATACGAGCTACATCACCTGGCGCGTGAGACGGAAGATAATTAGTACATTTACTATGAAGTAACTAGCCTAGATTCGTGCGCCGCACGGCACCGGCGGTTTCCGAGATTGACCGATCGTTGACGAACGAGGCGGTGGGGGCGTTGCCCTCTTATTGTCATAGTTCCCGCGCTCGTTTAAATTTCTTCTTGTTTATTATTTAGTGTTTTTACGTTACTGTAACTGTGAATTGTGTAAAAATGAGCATTAACTTTAATATTGATTACTATAGTGGTAGTATTTATTAAAAACAATAATAAAACTTTTCAAAACAAAGTGGGAATAAAATTATTAGCTGAACCGCCTAGGCCATTGAATAAAACAATAAAAAGCAATGCTTCTGTGGATTTCATTTGATTTCTTTTTTTTGGTGGACAGTCGATCTGGACGAAGACTGGTATCAAATATATTTTTAGTATTTTAAATCATAACACTGAATAAAATAGTACAGTGCACCACCAGTTCTCTCAGACAGCAGCCGCCACTGGTTATGCATACCTTAAGTTACATTTAATTTTAGTAGTAGTTCTTTGTATAAAGAGCTCGATCGGGAAAGTATGAACTACCACCGTACCTACATACGTGGGACACTCAGAAAGTTTTGCGAAACTAAAAAAAATTGTTCTATATGTACATATATTTTTATCAAATCTTTTCAAAGTACTTTCCACCAGCCTCTATACAAAGATTCATGCGCCTAAACCAGTTTTCAAAACACTTTTTCCAGTCCGCCGCAGACACCTCGTTTACAGCCTGCTCGAACGCAGCCAGCGCATCTTCCGGCGACGAAAATTGTATCCCTTTGAGCTGATTTTTTATTTTTGGGAATAAAAAGAAGTCACACGGTGCTAGATCAGGGCTGTAAGGAGGGTGACCCAGGAGTTTGACTGGCGTGCTGTCCAGGAAGTCCCTCGTTTTGAGTGCGGTGTGCGCAGCTGCATTGTCGTGGTGGAGCAGTAGCCCGCGGAGCCCTGTGTTTGGTCGCTTGTTGCTTATAACAGAGAAAACTTCTGGCAAACATTTGGTAGTATACCATTCGGCATTAATGCTTCTTTGATCCCGTAAGGGAATTGATACCAAGTGGCCAGTCAAATTAAAAAAGCTAGCGATCAAAATCTTACCCCCGCTTCTAGATCGCTTCACTTTGGTAGGCGTTGGCTCATTTTGAAACACCCAAACAGTCGACTGGCGCTTGGTTTCTGGGTCGTATTGATAAATCCAGGACTCATCACCTGTAACGATGTCGTAAACACGCCGAGACGAGCCTGCTTCAAATTTGTTAAGCATATCACGGCACCATTCCACCCGGGCCTGCTTCTGAGCATCGGTGAGGTTGTGCGGCACCCAGCGTGATACTATCCTCCTCACGCGAAGATGGCTGTGTAGAATCTCGTGAACGCTTCCCGATCCAATCTTCAATATGTGTTGAATCTCCTGATGTGTAATTCGCCTATTGTCTTGGATTAAATTTTTCACTGCTAGCACGTTTTCTTCGGTAACAGCCGTCAAAGGGCGACCGCTTCTTTCGTCATCCCCCAAAGTTGGTCGACCGCGCTTGAATTCGTTATACCAACGATACACGGTTGCCTTGGAAGGGCCTTCATCCATGAATGCCATTTGAAGTCTATCGTACGATTCATCCGGTTTCAGGCGACACTTGAAATCGTATAAAATCATAGCTCTAAAATGTTCCCGGCGCAGATCCATATTTCAGTGAGACACAATACTTTGAATTAACTCGCAAAAAATGTGGAGGGAAATTTTGAAATTGGAACTTACTTATTTTTACTTATAAATAATCATATTTTCGAAAAACATTATAACTGGCCAGTCTCCCATATATAAAAACTTTTTTTCGCAATACTTTCTGAGGGGCCTGGTATTTCTTCAGCCAAACAGTGATGCTTGCATTGCTGTTTCCGGTGTGAAAGGTACGGATGTACCGGTGACATTACAATCACATGAGACTTTCCATTTTCTTGTCTCAGTTTAGCAACACGATTTGCAATACCATTTAGGCAACAGCCTAGGTGGTATTGCAGTTATTATGGCCAAAGGTAACTACTTAACATTGCGTGGGCCTTTCGCGCGTTTCACCATCCTACAACAGCATCCACCGCGGCTTTATCCCAACCAGATGCGGCTGGACATCAGTATTTTAAACGTAGCGACTGCCATCAGACCTCCGCAACCCAGTTACTGGGTAATGCTGACATTCGGAGGTTAGACCAGCTGTCAGACTTTCAGGCTTCTGACTACCCATAACGACTGCCATAGATATTCGTATGACACCGGGACCGACAGCTTAACGTGCTCTCAGAGGCACGGAGGGGTCTCGATGTGTAACGAAACGGTCATCCATCCTATACCATAAAAATCTATCTATATATAAAAAAATCAATTGCTATTCGTTAGTCTCACTAAAACTCGAGAACGGCTAGACCGATTTGGCTAATTTTGGTTTTTAAATATTTGTGGAAGTCCAGGGAAGGTTTAAAAGGTGAGAAAATGGGGAAAATTTGCGAGGAAAATAGTAAAAACAACAATTTTATTTTCCCATACAAACCTCCTACCTGTCAAACATTTGATGTTCGTCCCCTTCGGTATGGTAAACTCGGGTCCCCTCTAATTTAAAGAACGTATTAAATAAGATTTGGATGAAATTTTGATGGGTTCCTAGATGGTTTAAAAACACAATTGGACCCGGTAGGTGGCGCTGCTGTCGGTATGTCACTGATCTCCTAAACTGATAGATGATAGATTTTAATGATATATAATGCAAGGTTTGAATTAACAAATGGGCCCGGTAGGTGGCGCTGCAGTCGTTGTGTCACCAAATTTGATTTGCTGAACAATTGATAATATGGGACGGGACGGGACATGTGACATGGGGGACGGGACGGGACGGGACATGTGACATGGGGGACGGGACATGGGAAGGGACATGAGACGGGACATTGGACATGGGACGCGACGGGACATGGGACGGGATGGGGCATGGTACGTGACGGCTCATGGGACGAGACTGGACATGGGACGAGATAGTGAGATAATGGGATAGTGACTGGACTGGACTGGGCGGTCCGAATGAAAGGATTGATGGATGGATGGAACTGGACTGGACTAAATTAACAGGATCCGTCACGTCACGTAGGTTAGCAGAATTTAACGCAAGCGAAGCCGCGGGTAAAAGCTATTAAAATATAAAAACACTATGTAGTAGGTACATCCATCTTTTAAAGAGCTTTCCTCATTACATGATTTATTAATAACTGAATGTATTATAGGAATCCATGATGCGGGACCGCGATAAGATATCAATGTTGACTCAAGAAGTGGAATCTCTCAAATCCATAGGCCAGGTAAACAACACATAATAACTAGGTACATACCTACTTTAAAATATTACTCATGGCTAGTCATTCAAGCGATAGCATTATCTGATATGCACTATATAAATTATATATCCTCGAAAATTATGAATCAAAGTAAATGTGTATGTAAAATATACAGGGTGAGTTTTGAAAATAGTGCTGGAGAGCCAAATCTGAAACTATGAGGTAAGAAGAGAAGTCGGCAACGGAGCCGATTATTGAGAAAACAAAAACTGCATCTTTACATTTTTGAAGAAGCAGCTGGTTTCGCCTGGAATCGAACCCAATCTTTTTTGCAATGAAATATCACCTATATTATTGCGCCAATTGATAATGTTGCTGATAAGGAACACATCCAGCAAAGAAATGTTATGTGGCAAATCAAAGGAAATGGTGTTTTTAATAATATATTGTAAATTTTCATAAATCGTCGATAGTTCTTGTTTACAGAAGCAAAGAAATCCGTGGTATTTTTTTTAAATATAATCTTATGACGTACAATCAAAAACTAAATTGGCCGTCACAAGAAATGCAGTACATAGGTAAAATAAAGATAGGTATTAAATAGGTACATTATGTTGTGCTGCTATGACCCGCCGTAATTGTATGGAAAATAAATGAACTTGATACAAAAATCCCATGATTTACCACATAGCCTTTCTTTGCAGGATTTGTTCCTTTTCAGTAACCTTATCAATTGGTGCAATAATATAGGGTAATATTTTTTTCAAAAAAATATAGGGTTTGAATCCGGATTCGAACCAGCCGCTTTTTCAAAAGTCTTAAAATGCAGTTTTAAATTTTTCCAAAATCCAGCTCATTACACCTTTGCAGGGTTGGCATGTTTAAAACAAAGTGTTTAAGCGATGTTTTATACTGTTTTAAACAATTAAAAAACATGACATATTAAACTGTGTATCTACTTATTATTTCAATAATTTCAGCTACATTTTAATCCATTCCCCGTCCAACGAGCTTATATGGTACAGGACTATTGCTTATCTATTGTGTCCTACTGTCTGGACAATGAATGTGTTAATTATATCGTGTTCTACTTCCCATTTGTGACAAATTATATATAAATTTTCACGAACTGTTCAAAAATTATTCAACATTTTAAACGACATTTTTTATTTTTTGTCAGTGTTATTCAGATATTGTTTTTCCTATTTTGAGTTTTATAATTCGCAGTTTAGAATAGGTAGGTACTACATCGAACAAAATATACATAGATCTTCACAAATCTAAGATCTTCACAAATGCACTTGTACTTAGATAATTATGCATATGGAAGTAATTATTTTACAGATTTCTGGTAATTTTTTGATACTTTTAGGTTATTATTGCTCTAATTTGAATCCTTAGTAAGCAAGTTTTTATAGGAGCTAAGGGAATTTTCCCAAATATTTTTGGGAAAATTCCCAAAAACCTACCACTCACGATTTGTTTAAAACTCTTGATTTTAATGAACGAAAAAAAAAACATTACCTATTTAAAACATAGGAACGCATGTTTAAAATAGTTTAAACTGTTTTATAAAATTTATAAAACACTGTTTCTTTCCATCCCTGCTCCTTTAACGACTTTTCTCTATACCTTATAGTTTCGGATTTGGCCCTCCAGCACTATTTTCAAAACTCACCCTGTAGTATGTATGCTGTAAAACATGTCATCATCACGGTCTCAGTTCTCGAGAAAAGAGGGGAGGCTTTGCCAACAACATTTGCTATCATCAATCAGCCAAACATGATGATAATAAATATTGATGGTTTATGTATCTGGTTCAACCCTCACTTGGCAAAATATAAAACGTGAACAAAATATGAACACGTAATTTTTTTTTTTAAAGTATTTTATTGAATATAATCTACTTCAGAAATGCGTCAAACTTTGGTTTAATTTTTTTTTACTTATTACTTGTTACTACATTCCAGAAATATCTCTCACTACAAGAAGAGCAGCACGTCCTGAAAACACAATACAACGAAGCTCAGAAAACTCTAGAAGAAGTAGGTGCAACACTCAGCGAGAACAAATTACAACTAGCAGAACTGTTAGAGAGAGAGGCGCAGGCGCAGACTGTGGAAGAGACAGCTGCGTGGATGCACGATAAAGATGCCACAGCCTGCACAGCGTGTGCCAAAGAATTCTCCATCGCTAGGCGGAAAGTAAGTTCTAAAAAGCAAATGTGTCTTTTTATAGAGGGTTTAACTTTTTGTGCTTGATATTCATTTATTTGACTAGAGACTAATTTGAATAGAAAATAGTGTCCAATATTTTTTTGTAATTATGTTAAACTTATACATTTTATTCTTTAAAATAAATAACGTTAAAACTATGCCTTACATTTAAGAGGAAATACGGGTCTTTTCTCCATACAAACGCTCTTGACCAGTGGCGGATTTACACATTTGCCGCCCCTACCGACCTTTACAAGTGTCAATTCCTAGATGATTTTTACAATCTTAATTAAGATTGCACACAAGCGCCCTGGCAAGTTTTTCTGGCGGTGCGAGATCTCATTGTGGCGCCCCAAATGTGGGAAGCCAAGTAGATATTATGTGTGCAATATAAAAAAAGAATGTAATTACTATTTTATCTTAAATTAACGTTATTAATTTGGCGGTGACGTAGATCTTTTTCCGGCTGAATGTGCATAAACAACGAGGACCCAAAGATGTAATATCAGCGCGAGCGAAGGGAGCGCGAATTTTTTTTTAAATATTTTGGTTTTATTGTACTGAACTGTATATGTAGTATACTGAATAAGTAATACAAAATGTAACAGACTATCTGCTTTAAATATACACCAAAAACGCACAGGCAAAAAGAGCTGAATGCAACAAGAACGCAAAACGATCGTCGTTGGTCAATAACGAATCTTACTGACGATTTTTGCGCCTTCCCCATGACAACGCCTAGTGCAGTGGCACCATTCGCACCACCCTAGAGCTACCACTGATTGCACAAGAAATAGTTTTGGGTACATTTCTGAGCTGATAAAAGCTCAATCATGTACTATTAATAAGGCAGGGTAAGGTATGCCTTAATACTACTTACACAATAATGTACATTCGGTAAACGTAAATATTTTTTATTGTGCTTACTTACAGTTTAAAATCAATATATTATTCAATTATCTGGCTTGAAAACTTGATGATGACGGTGGAATTCGATTAAGTTATGAAAGTTTTCAATTTATTTTTAATAAATATGAATCTTTTTAATTTCTGTAAATGTTTGCCTCAAATTTGCCGCCCCTAAAATCTGCCGCCCTAGGCGCCAGCCTACTCAGCCTGCTGGTAAATCCGCCACTGCTCTTGACTGTTTTCTTTGTGGTTTATAATCCCAGAGCAAAGATTTTTTTAGAATAAAATAAATATCAGCTTTTTCTGTTTCGTTTTTGTTGATAAATTATTTATTTTTATTTATTATTGATAAATATATCGGAACTGCAGTTGCCCTTATCGCACTCTCTTGACGCAAAGCAACAGCGATAGTTTCTTCAAATACCTAATCTTCAAAAGTCTCTGCCCGCATTTCCTCTTAACAATTACATAATATTAAATTAAAGCAAATCACTGTACACATACAACTAAACCTTTCCATATTGACCATGTGATGTTTACAGATAAACTCCATTATAATTACCAAGGCTCATTTATTTTTACTATTATTATGTTTTACAGCACCACTGCCGTCGGTGTGGCCATATATTCTGCGCGTCTTGCAGTGACAAGGCAGTCGCGTTAGCTGGCAACACCAAGCCTGTGCGAGTGTGCGACGCCTGCTACGCTGAAGTGAGACTAACGTAGTTATTACAATTATAGATTAGCTTTGAATTATTCCAATGACCAAAATAACACGCTAAAGAAAGGAGACTAAAATACATACATACATATTTTGGGGCATTTTACACAGCACCATCTAGTCCCAAACTAAGCGGAGCTTGTACTATGAGTACTAGACAAAGAATATAATACTTATATACTTTTTTTTTTGTAAAAACATACTTATAATACATAAGAAACACTCGAACCAACACAAACGACGCTTATGTTCATCATATAAATAAAAATCAATGGTGTTGGTGTGTCATCAAAGATGGTACAGGTCAGTTTCGGTATGTATACAACTTTTAATTATTACTGATAACTGGAACAGTTGGAACCATTTGGATATTATGTTATTGTTAAAGCTTTTTTCATGTGGCGTATTGCGTTTTAATAATGCACTATGGAAATACACGTGTACACTAGTGTACAGCTCTTGTAATTAAAGGATGTGGCAAAATGTCCGTTTCTTGCTTAAAAAAACATTTCAAACGTCTTCGTGATATTACAAGAAACTGGTCAGTTTGAACGTGTCTTTAATTGTGCTCTAAATAACTATAAACTGTTTATTTACTCACATCGAAATTAAAACATAAAATACATTATTTAAAAATAAAAATAAAACCTTAAATAAAACTACACCTAAAGCTAAAAACTAAAAAGGAGTATCAAAATATCCCTCCGCGACGCTTTCAACTGGTAACGTGCCCAGAAGACTGGCAGCATTGCCGCGTTGTATGGCAATGCTTAATCTTTGACCAAAGTAAAGGCCAGCCTTCTGGTCACGTGAAGTGTCGACTAACCGCCTAGAAATATTTCTAAAAACATAAACATATAAACATATTTGTTAAAAACCAAACCAAAACATCAAAAGTTAACCGTTAATAATGCAATTTTTTTTACTTTCGTTTGTTGAACATAGTAGGCTTAAAGACTGATGTAACGTAAATTGTTATCGTTATGCATATAGGTAGTACTGCCAATTTTTAAATTTTACGTCTGTTCAAAACGATGAAATCATGGACAAGGAAAATGCTGAAGTAATGTATTAATGGAAAAATATTAAATTTAATTAAATTTTAAATATTTCGAACAAACAAAATTAGCATGAGTTCAAATTAAAGAAGTAACGTTTGGAGGATTCTTGAAAAAAAATGGAATATGCTAGCTATATAAATAGTTGTCAACCCGAGTTAACTAACCCACAGTTTGAAAAAAGGAACTACAGAAATTACTCAATTTTTGTGCAATTGAAATTTAGTTATTTATTAGCTTTCTGCGTGTATTTATGAGTTATACCAATACCAATACTTAAGATATTTTTGCACCGAAATAATATTTAATACAGAATTTACTCTGTGTTTACATGGGTTACAAAATTAAATATAAATAAGTTAACTATTAATATTAAAACGTGGAGTTCCTTTACCAATACCAAGATCTGCAAATTAAACTTAAAAACTATAGAACAATGAGAACAAGTTTTATTTATTATTTTGATATTAATAATGAATGTGCTATTTGTATGATTATGTATTGTATTAGACTTAATTAAATTTGTTGTTCCATGCTTAATTTTAGTACAAAACAGCATTATTCTTTGTTACTGTCTCGGACGAATAAAAAATGGCGGACGGAATCTCGCTAAGAAAAGATTGAAGCACTTTGTTTTTTCCTAAACCCACTATAATTTCAACATGTATATTGTTATTTTATTTGTGACACTACGACAATGACTGACGTCACACGAGATCTGTTGCGTAATCGTGGCTTTTTGTCTTACTATGGGTTTGAATGCGTGCGTGCCAGCCCGTACTTTTAAGCGAGCCGTCTTACTATGGGTGCTTCACTTTTTGTTTAGCGAGATTCCTTCCACCTTTTTTATTCGTCCAAGATTACTGTGTGATATTTAATCAATTGTATATAATTAGTACAATTTCCTAGATGCTGTTTAATATTTTTGTTTTATCAAACTATTTGACGACCCTATTATAAATGCAAATAGAATCTAATTTTTAATACGAATTTATTAATTTAATCGAATTTAACATTGAAACTAAGTTAGCATGTTGGTTGGTTGAAAATATATAAAAATACGGGAAGTAATCCTCTAAAGTGATGAAATGTGAGAATTATCCCTACACAAAAATAAATTATTATTATTATTATATATACCAGTATTTTTAATTTCATACTGTGCCTTCATTTTAGATTACGCTCCCATGTGTAAAGCTGCATTGATATATAATAAGCTTTAACCATGCGAACCAACGTTAAATAGATTTTCTGGATCAAAATGTAAAGATATGAGTTGTGGAAAGGAAAAATCGTTCACGAGCAGGATTTTTGCTTTCCACAATTGAAATCTTTAGCGTTAAAAACAATAAAATACTTAATCAAAATGTTACGTAATTATAATAAATTCAAAATGCCAGTTCGGAGACTATTCGCCAATATTTATTGTTGTCAGACCATCATTGTTAGTGTGGTGCTTATGTTATGTGTGTGTATTATTATATTAATGTTATTGAAATACACATATTTGAATATTGTACATATAATATTGTTTTTATAATAATTATGTATACGTAATCTGGACATATAAAATAAACAAATTTAATATGTATATTGATTTTTTTTTTATACAAAACATAAGTACATACACATTACCTTGACAACAGAACTTCACAATTATTTGCTGTTCTGGATATACTTTTGAACACTTGAGGGAAAATCGACAACTTTACGAACGCTTACTTCAAAATTACCGACTATGGTTGACTCCAGAATTAGAATTCCGTGAACTAGTAGGACATTTCACAAACATCAAATCGATCCAAACCATTTGACAGGAGGTTTGGCGTAAAATCGCGCAATTATGACCTTTATATCGATTATAACGTCTATTTAGTTCGTGAAATTCTCGATTCAACTCTTAAACACAATTCAAGCTATTGAATTTCGATAAAAGATACAGTGATTTACAAAACAGATAATATTGTTCTTCAACACTTTGTACCTGAATTTTACATAGCCACAAATAAATTCATATACAGAACCTCCAAAACAGAACAAAACTTCGTTCATCATTGAAAAAACTTGAATAAATAAAAGCTTTTAATTTAATGAGTCCATTGTGTCTTCTGACATGACGTAATCCAATATGTGTCCCATGGCCTCTGGGTTTTCTTCTGGCACCTGAAACAATAAACGAAATAATCAAAGCAAAAAACAGTTAATCAACAATCATAATGAAACTCATTACAAATTAAGCAGAATCTTCTATAACAAGATACAATACATTACAAATTAGATACGAACAAAACCCTATAAGGATCCTGACCAGGGGCTCTACTCGCGTTCAAAGAGCGACAATGATGTACTAACTTTCGCTACGACTGATAAAGGCACAATACACACTACGACCTACAACTAACTAGGTTCATAGTCATATGCGATTGACCGCATGCGATACCGAAACGATGGTTAATTGGAGTGGCACATTCTGCAATGAACAAACGCGCGAACATTACGATTAATCGAATATCGTGGAACGCGAATAGACCCCTGAACGCTTACGTTTAGGCCTTAGCGTTACCACGGTTTGCAGATTTTATCGCGAAATGATGAGACACCCATTCGTATCCTACGCGAATGGGATGCAATGCACCACTTATGAAGCCAGCATTATGGAGGCCAAAGGCAATAGTCGTTTTTGTGGTTGGCTTGCAACTTGGGAAGATGTTGGGCATAAATATGCTAGAGGAGTTACAATATATCTTTTTAGGTCGTAGTGACAAAGGGGCTTCTAAGGAAACAACCTTTTTTCTGAAATAATGAACAAGTTAGATAACTTCTCCAATCTTAATTTGGTACTAGCATCATAAGGATGGAACACATCTTTTTGAGTCAAAGCAGAGTTTGCTTTTATTCTAGAACTGTCTTCATCACATGACAAACATTCACTTACCCAATGACCAGCTCCAAACACCCACCAGAAGCTCAATCTCTTAGATTCCTTATAATACCCGTTTCTACTACCCCGTATCGGATGTCTTTTGGCCTGAGCGAACTCAGCAGCACCGTGCCATTTCAACTTGTGGACCCAGTTAGATGCACCTACAATACATCAGAATCTCAGATCAGAATAAGTTACTTGTATAGCAGTTTATTCGAACATTTAATTTAATATTATCCATACCGCCTAATGGAGTCACTACGTCTAAGTTGCCGTTGTAAATAGCAATCTTCAGTTTCGTTTTATCCAGGAGAGCTTCTACTGAAATTATAAAACACCAAATTAGTATTAAAACTTCGAAAAATAAAAATTATCATGAATGAGTAATAAGATAATACGATACAATACAATACAAATACTCTTTATTGTACACAAAAGAAGATAGCAACATATATGACTTATATAGAACACATGTACAATGGGCGGTCTTATCGCTCAAGGCGATTTCTTCCAGACAACCTTAGGATGGACAATATGGGCAAGTAAAGAGAGGGGAAGTACGCAGTGTAACAACATAATAGAATACATATACTACATAACATAAATACTATACATATATCTATAACAAAACTACATAAATATAAGATACAATAAACATAATTAATACAATACAATATGTCTAAATATAATAAAACAAGTTTAACCGGATTACATCGCGTATATTATTTAAATTGGTTTTTCTGACGTCTCGAAAGCTTTGCAGCGTTCGTAGTCGCAGGAAGAACTAAGATAGAAAATTGTACGGTAGATTAAAATAATTATTAGAAATATCTGTAAAGACGCTTGTCATCTTAGTTCAAGACGTCAGAAAAACCAATTAAATAATATACGAGATGTAATCCGGATAAAACTTGTTTTATTCTAATGTGTAGTGATCGCGAAAACCTAAGAAATTAGATACATACAAAAATAAACCGATGGCACAAGGAAGTTTTGTTTTAAACTTTGGTAGGCGCCTGTTGACAAATACGTCCACTTTATTGTTTGATTCACTCGGGCCAAAACAGGCTTCACATATTTGTTCATCTTCTTATCTAGTTCTTCAAGGGCTGGATAAGGACTAGGAGCATACACATTGTTGAAATTTAATTCTCCCTTTTCGTTGAGTGTACTAAACAGAAGATCGTCTAAAATATCTGCTTCAAAGTACTTCTGCGACTCTATAGATCTCGCAAGGTTCTTCACTACCTTCGACGAAGTTAAATACAAATTTCGATCTATCATCCCCTGAAATTAATCATATATCAATGAAATGAAAATTACGAAGCAATCAAAAAACGTCGAAGTAAATTAATATAGAGACTAATCAATTCAAAAAAAAAAAAACATCTGCTGTCATGGGGACTGCCGACAGAAGTGAAAACTTGCTAAACCTTAAAACTGTCACAATAGCATGTCGCATGTCGATGACGTAGGGTGACGCGAACTCATAAGTTTTGCCCCTACCTATACTATTATTTGTTCTACCAAAAATAAGATTTCACTTCAAAAATAAAATTGTTTTATGGGATGTTTTAAATGTTTTATTGGTTTATAGGTAGGACAAGAAATGGAACTCTTGACACCCAAACTAAGCAGAACTTTACTATGGAAGTCAAGGCGCTCTCTATCAGTAAATAATAATGCGAGGAAGGGATGCATGCAGATTTTTTTAAAGTTTTTTAAAAACAAATGGAAATAAAACCAACATTATGATAATAATTGAATCGTAGCGAACTAGCGGGTGTGTAATAGTATATCTTCTGTGATCGTAGGTACTTGCTTATTTTAATATTTTGATTATTTATTAATAGTCAATTAATAAGTGTATTGAGGAAAAACATACCGAGAGATACAAAAATTCAGGCTGCACTAAAATGCTTTCCTTTGGGTCTACCCAACCACCACCAATTCCGATTCCTTTAAAATTCATTTTCAAACTCTTCTTTTCAATTGCCTGTAAATTAATATAAAGTTTTTTACGAGCCTGTTTTGTCCCAATGCAGGGCAAAGGCCTCCCTTCCTTTCTGCCACTTTTCGCGGTATATGGCAATATACCTACAGGGTGTTAAAAACGAACGGGACAGAGAAAAAGTACATTAAATATTTCAATTTTTTTCAAAGGAAACTTTTTTAAAAGTAAGAATAACTGCATTCACAGATTTCTGAAAACTTTTTTGCCTGAAACGGAATCCTGTGGATTCCACACCACAACATGATCTTCGACAAAAAGATTGATGATTATGAAAGATTTTGTTATTTTAATCTAAGTTGTTTAGAGTTCACATAATCTCTTAATCACCTTAAAAATATAACAAATACGTACTGTGTGTAAGTAGAATGCTAATCTTGGACACACTTTACCGCCATAACTTTGACTAAACAAGTATGTTGGTGTCTTCCGGAATTCCTTGTGTCTTCTGAAGAACATTTTAATTGCTTTTGCAAGATCCATTGCTGCAAGCGGGAAAAACATGTGAACGCTATATTAGGGTATATACTGTCTATTGTATTTTTAGGGTTCCAATTAGACGGTATTGCTATATAAAAAAAACATATTTTTACAAAAACTTACCCATTTCTCGATCCGTTTTCGCGTATTGTGAACTGTTTGTGACATAACTAAAACCAGTGCCGACAGGATGGTCTATGAACAACACATTCCTTTCCTTCACCTAAAATTTCCAAAAAAATTACTAACTGGAAGAAACGGAAAAATTTCCTTGCCGAGGATGCCGAGAGTTCTGCTATTGATAAATATATGTAGATATAGATAACAAGTTTAACGCTTGGCACAAAAAAGTAGATTCAAAATATAATTTCTCGATTTTACTTTTAGAACTAAATCGATGGACTGACTCCTTTTCTACGTGGGATTTCTCATGTAGGTAGGTATACCCTCCAGAAATACGAATGGTTATGTCGGTCTCTTACTGACTAGAACCACCACGGTGCTCTTCCTATTATCAGGTCGATAGCGCGGATGACGCTCCACACTGCCCCTCCCCCGGCGGATAAAACGTCTTCTGGACGTCCAGTTTAAAAAAATATTTAAGCCATACTTCATCAAACTAATCACAATGGAATTTAGGTCGGCATCTAATTTTCTGAAACTTGAGCCACGTAAACATATCTATATTAATTAGCAACCGTCCAAGAGACATGAGACATGCATCGGTGTCGATTCTCTTGTTCACGGACTAAACATATTTTCAATTATCGCTCTCTTCTACTAATAGTAGATACAAGAAAGGGATGGCAACAATTTTAGAACTGTCAGATTAGTTTACGTGTTACATTTATTTGTATTTTAGTGGGCACGTTCCGAGATCACGACTAAACTTATGTGGAAATCTAAATTCCGACTAATTTGATAGTTCTAAAATTGTTGCGATCCCTTTCTTGTATTTAATATTAGTAAAGGAGAGCGATAGCACACCCTGGCCACTCAATACATTAAGAATGCTAGCACCGCCTACATACGCAAGCTTACGTCTTATACAAACACGCACACACGTGAATGAATAGGGTTGCTTGCCGCTCGAAATGCCGACTGCGTTCCAAACGCTTCTCAGTAGTTCTCAGAGATGGCGTTGACATTTGGGCCCTACGTCCCGGACCCGAGCCGAGGCACTTGATAGCACGAGCGGTTGGTAATGATACCTATCGATGTATTGTATGATGAATATGATATATTAACGAAGCTTGGTAATAAAATTAAATCTGCAAGCATTACAATTTATAATAATTTACATTTCTCTTATCATAAGTACGTAATTTTACAGTAAACAATCTCTCACTATAGTTGTAAAATTAAACTCTCGCGGTAAGTAGATATACCTACCTTTAATAGAATACAATAAATAGGTACCCAAAGGAATCTGCTTTCAAGCAGCTTTTATGTTACTAACAAAATATGGATACCTAATTTGATCCAAAATAAAGATTATATTATTATTATTACAAGCAAATTATTTTTTCCTTTTTGTCATAACTGGCAAAGTACAAAAAAATCGTTTAATTGAAAAATTAAATGCTCGCTGTTCTGTAGTTCTACCTATAACGGTTTTATTGTGGCTTACCTTATTTCATCCTTCGGAAATCGATAAAATCTTCTGTTTCCTTGTCTAGATGTAGACACACATCCGTATAAAGCACAATACACTACCATTTTCAATTAAAATAGAACTACAAACACCAAAAAATATATTGCGTAACGCACTCGACTGGCGATTGATATCCATTGAATATTGCAGCCCAACTTGCCGCTAAACTGAGGGCACGTGCAGGGCGCGGGTGAGGAACTTAAATTGGCGGGGGGCGGTGAGTGGCCGTTCTGTACGTAGTACTATTAGATATTCTGTGGCGATAGTCTAAAATAAGTTTGGTTCATGAACTCTTCTTCATCTTGATTCTCTTGAATCGAAGCCATCGTCTAATTACTTCACGAATCATATTACAGCATCATGTGAAATGGCTTCCGTAAAGTTGATATGTTTTATTCATAACTGCTGACTTCCCGGGAGTCCGTTACATAGAACACGTGGCGTGGATTATTTATGAATATTAATAATATGCAATGCAAGTAAAAATAAACAACTTTCATGTCCACGAATCGCCGTACCATAATATGGTACCTACCTACCCTGGACAGGGAATGTTTCAAACTACGCTATAATCCGACACAGTAAACATTTAAGTTTAAATTAGCATTGCTACTCCAAGAACTTTTAATATGGCATGGCGCAGCCAGGAAGAATCTCACTTAGCGAGATCAAATTGAAGTAGATACACAGGCGGCCCAAGCCTTCCTGGCTCAACCCTAAATCTAAATATTACAGCGATGCCTTTCTGTTCTCCATGGGCCGAACGGAATCAGCAGAAATCATTGCTACGCCCTTGGTTAGACTTAGATATCCTATGCAGAATGTGGATCTTTCCCATCGTGCTCTTTATAAACCCCACAATCAACAGTAGACACATAATTTGCTTTTTATTTTTGTTTAGTCACCACGCGTTGGGCATGTCAGTAACTGACCGCAGTCAACCCTCTAGCACCGGTGGTTTTCCTGGGCTACTCAATGCTAGCTATTTCAATGGGTACCCCACCGTAAAGACGTTCTAGGCTAGACGTTTCGCAGGAGCTAGATATCATGCACACGCACTCAGTACAGTTGATGTTGAAATTTAATCTTTCACATACCCAAGTATGGTTACGGGGCTGCATATCCATATTAAAAGGACCCAGTTCAGCGAAGTTTCCTATGCCACTTGCGGCAAATCCTGGTCCTCCTTGTATCCATATTATGACCGGTTTCCTAATGGCTTCAACTTTCGTCCCATTTGCATAGAAAAACCAATAAAACACGTGTGCCCCTGGACGAACTTGTACATAGCCATGCACATTATACCATTGCTTGTATGCTTGAGTATAAGGATTTTTTTCTGTAACAAAAACACACAAACGATGTAACCATATATTAGTCTATGATGTAACCTATAACAATTTATAATATAAAGGCACTGTTGCCATGTTATATAAATAGGATTTCCGCAGAGGAAATACCTATCTACAATTATTTTTATTGGAATTCCCTGTTAACAAAAAAAAACTTACTTTTATACTCGGACGAATAAAAAAGGCGGACGGAATCTCGCTAAACACAGACTGAAGCACTTGATTTTTTCCTAAACACACTATAATTTTGAAAGCATTTTAACACACCAGATTTATACTGTTATGATATTTGTAACACTACAACCTTAGGCCAACAGAAAAAAGGTAGACAGAGTACCGCGCTGTCACAAGGAAGCAGGGTAAAGGAAGCTGAATTTGAAATAGGAAGCTGATCGCGTTCCAGTGCGACGCGAGAAACCGAACGCGCTAGACGTCACATTGACAGTATTGTTTATGGTCTTAATATTCCTTCCTGTGTTGTGAAAACGTGTAAAAATAACTCGCTGACACAAAAAAAGCCTTGCGGAATTTCATTTCACAAAGAAGTACTTGATTTTCCGTAATTTTAAATTATAAATACAATAAATTTCGTAATGTTGCTGTTGGAACACAAAACCTTACGTATTGTTGTCGGTGTGACCAGCAAATCGACATCAGAAATACCCCCAAAATACGGGTGACGTTTGGGTCTGATGGTGTTATTAGGATTAGTAACTTTCGTAATTTGGCCATCGGTTTGATGTTTTTATTTATTTTGAACCTTTCATATAGTACTTAATTTAATTACGATGTGTTATTTCAATGGCTTAAAACTTCAGACACCCCAACTAATTGTAATAAATTGGTATGGCAAGCAATTATTTATTTTCATAAATTACTGTAGAATTTACAACGTATTATTGAAATCACTGAGAAACTCTTAAGGGGGTATTGTACTTACTCATCGGTATGAACAACTTTTACTATGGGACCATCCCCGAAATCGTGATAAAAATCATCTGTTACCTACATTTGTGTTCACATGAATCGACAAAATGTAGGGATAAGCTGATTTTGTTTTTCGCGATTTCTGGTTTGGTCCCGTAGTAAAAGTTGTTCATACTGATGAGTACAATGACCCCTTAAGAGGTTTTCAGTTATTTCAATAACACGTTGTAGTGGTGATTTTTGTTGTCATACTTATTCTAATCGACGCGTCCTACTCTGCCCGCCGCACACCCCGCGGCTATTTTCAAAGGATAATAATATCACTATTATATGATACACGTCATCACATGTATCACGTATGTATAATTTCTCCGGCATAAACCAGAAAACAAATTGAATAAGGGCTGTTAATGAAAAGTACCTAAAGATAGATTCCATCATACTTTATATCTAAATTAGATGGTATTCCCAGAAGTCGGTAAGAAAAGACAGTACTACCGGAAATTAACACAACACAAAGGTTTTTAGTGTTATTCTCTTTTATTAAACGTATCATTAGAAAAATATTTTTTATTTACATTGCTACATATTGTCCTTAAAATATAATATTTAATATGTGAAAATGGGGTAAATTTGTTTTCGGTGGCAACATTTTTTACTAAGCACACAGATGCATGGCAACTGCGTGCGACACAAGGTCACGCACGCAAGTTTGTAAAGCATGCATCACATCTTTGAATGCTTTTGTTAACACATGCGCCGTCTACCTTTTTTCTGTTGGTCTAAGACTACAACAATGACTACCGTCACACTAGATTTTTTTCGTAATCGCGGCTTTTTGGCATAGGTACTATGTATGTGAATGTTGCGTGTCGGCCCGTACTTTTAAGCAAGCGATACTATGGATGCTTTACTTATTGTTTAGCGAAATTCCGTCCGCCTTTTTTATTCGTCCGAGCTTTTATATACCTACCTACTTAGTCATAATACTATTAAACTTATCATATTTTTACTTCGAATCAACGTTACAACGTTGTATTCAAACTATATTTGTATATTAAAATCCTTTTTCCTCCAAAATTATCTAAATTTTAAGGAAAAAATATAGAAAATAACGAATATGAACGTACTGTCGACCGCATGACAGTGGGTTACACTTCAATTCGAAAACCGTCCGTAACTCTTTATTTCGTAAGCAGTAATGCTTACGAAATAAAGATGCTGCTAATGTCAAAGTGTTACCACCGACGTGCGGTCGACCGTACAATATAACGTTACTTTTTGTTTATGCAATTTGAGAAACTAGTTTGTTCAGAATAATTAGGAGAATCGATTGAGATAGTATTTTTTTCGAAATCACTAAATTACGTGCTTTTAGAATCGCTGTGAGTTGTTTTCCGGAGTTGGTAGCGGAAAAAGTAAAAAATGTCGTGCAAGGACTACCTACCTGATTTACGGAAACTTATCGAGCCGAAGCTCCTGGACCTTTAAGGACCTATTCATGATCCGCTGATATACTGATATACAAAATAACTAAATTGAATATTTAAAAAAAATAATTTAATTGTATCATTGTATAAAATCTAACCCAATCAACTATTCCATAGATTCTGAACAAATTGCGTTAGCAAAAAATAACGTTGTATTATTGTTCAAGACAAATAATATGCTACCTACCTACCTTTTTCTTCGGCATTATGGTTTGAACAGTCCTTGGGATAATTATTTTAAGCTTGGCGACCTTTTTTCCGAGGGGAAATTTTCGTAGATACCCTTCGCCAAGCTTCGCCGTTGCTCCTCGAAAAGCCACACAGTTTGGCACACAGGTTATTTATTATACCACGGGAGCGAAGCCGCCGATGTCAGCTTACAGCGTCATAAGGGCTACTATAAGGGACTACGTCAAGAATTTGGCCAACAAAATCCTCCTGACTGCTAATAACGACGCTGCTATCACCAACCCATCTGCCAAACGTGATGATGCTAATTACCATTTTGACCGTTAATTGCCCATGCATGGTCAGTAGTGTAATTAGGTGTGCCTACATTCATAGATAAAATATAGCAATACAATCAAGAAACTGTTGTGGGTGGAGGGGAAAGAAGATCCAAAAGTGAAAGACCTATCAATTTGTTTTCTAGGTAGAATCAATTTGTTTTTCGGTAGCCTTTTGAAGGTTTCCTCCTCGAAAACAAAAAAAAAACAAAAAAGTAGAACTAGGTAACTAGTTCAAGTAATTGAAATTAAAAATAACACAAACGCAAGAAATATTTTGTTTTCTATGATTGAAGTTATCACTTCTACCAATAATAAAACACGATTTTTATCTAAAGATTTCGGCGCCTGGACGCTTATCTAGGTACACAATGTGTAGAAAGCAGACTTCAAACCCACTACTCAAATCTAACGAACATTTTGATAAAATTGCGTACCTTCATGCACTAATTCAGCCATAACACAAAGCGTCGTTGCCATCCATATTATAAATAAGTTCATTTTGTATTTTATTTAAATAAAATAACACCCACTTCAAAAATTCACATGTGTGCGCTTTAGTGTCACTTGTAAACGATTAACACCATTTTAAACGCACGCTATGTGGTGATATCATAGTACCTATGTTCCTCTAATGAATTAATTAGACAAATCAACGAAAAAATAGACATATACGAGTATATCCGCAGTTTTAGAGTATGTCACGCGCTTCTCATTACAGAATTACGTAGGTGAACATCGTGTGTACTACTCGGCGGACTATTTTGCACTATTTTGTATTTCAACTAAGTAGATACACCGAGAAGACAATGGACAAATTTAAAGGTTGCTGCTTGGTATTTTCATTGACTTCTATCTCCCCTCTGAAATTCCGCGCTGTGATATTAACACAATAGAAGGTCAGAATAGTTACCTTTCAAGAGAAACCACGAAATAAAAGATTATTTTGGATTTGTGTGTAAATAATATCTGCTTACCTACCATATTTGAGCACTAGTAGTAAAAAAAGTGTGAACCATTGACACGAAAGAAGAAGAAGTAGTAGATTTGATTTAGTGAGAAGTATTACTACCCTACCGACTTCACCGCCAATCAGTGATGCCTGCAATGCTTGCATTGCGGTGCGAAGGGTACCTACGAGTGCTGGTGAAATTACAATATCATGAGACTTCCCATCTTTATGTCTCAGTTTTACGAACCGACTTTACCATTTAGGCAACAGCCTAGGTGGTATTGAAGTTGTTATGGGCAAAGGTGGCTCTGGACCTTTAGCTCGTTTCGCCATCCTATAATATAGGTACACTTAACACTATTTCGATATATGTATAATTATATGAACTTTGATTAGCAGCACCTCTGACCTTTTTAAATGCATCCGGTAGCTAGCAACTATCTATTACAACCTATAGATGGAGGAATCCTAAATTAGATTCAACCATTCAATTTTGCAACCCAAACACGTACCTACACCCTCTTAAATGGATTAATCCTTTTCCTGTCCTGTGCATCACATGATTAACAGTGATTATTTAACTATTACGTATGCTTCGCGTACAGTGAACCTGTGTTCACGTGATTGATAAACCGTTTTATCGTATAGCTAGGGAGTGTTTTAATTCGGGCAGAAAACGGGCTACAGCATCACACTGATCACTCCATTACGGGAAGGGGAGCCCCGCGACTATTTGGGAAATGACTATCTATCCAGTGAACATTTAACTTCGTTCACTGAGTGCCTAGTATCTACGACTTTGAAACTTACGAATACGCGATCGATTGCGTTGACTTTAATTCATAAATCAGTAGCGCTCCTGGCGGAAACGTGGAGGAACTACTGATTTATGAATGAAACGCATTCGATAGCGTATACCTACGTAAGTTTCAAACTAGGAATGAGCACTCTTATATGACCTGTTCGAGTAAGAAGTTAAGAACTATGTCAAACTACGATTATTAAATTACTATAAAATCCGCACACTATCATCATCATCATCATCATCATTTCAGCCGAAAGACGTCCACTGCTGGACATAGGCCTCCCCCAAGCATCGCCACAACGACCGGTCCTGTGCCTTCCACATCCAGCGGATTCCCGCGACCTTCACCAGGTCGTCGGTCCACCTTAATAACACAAAATGTCCACCGCACACTATAATAACACAAAATCAAAAACTCAATCAGTTATGGTAAATCAGAACACGGGACACTAATAAATTATTTAATAAAATAATAAGTCGACAAATGATCCGATTATGCTTGTAGACTTGTTTGTTTGTTGCGACTTCTTTTGGCGTCTGTTTGTGTGTGAACCACCTTCGGGGAAGCGAAATTGGGAGTTCGGTTTTCTCTGTGGCGTAATTTCTGTGGTAGGTCTCACAGGAGAAAATCCCACTATGTGTCCGAATGTTCCACCAATGAGGCCGGGTCGGTAAGCTGTCTGAGGGTCGTCTAGAATTTCCTCTTTCACAGGTTTTATGTGGTCTGAAAAAAAAATGGTAATGTTAATAATATTACGTACACTGAATACCGCAACACTGGAAACAACATCGTTCTCAGGATCAGACACACGTGATGTGCTAACAATATTCTTACTTGATGGATATTGATGCGAAGGTGGACGATAATAATTATTATTGGGGCCATATATTCCTTCAAAATTGTAAGGAGGACGTGTGGGCCTCTGAGGTCGATGTGCTGTAGATGGTGGCCTGTTGGCCCCTGGGTAATACGGTGCTGGTTTAATATAGTTTTCACCAAACAAAAAGCGATCTTTCCTATCTGTTTTTCTCCTGTTAGCGCCTGGTGTAACTGAAATAAATAAACGCATGTTTATGATTTTGATTGCTTAAAAGTTAAAAGAGAAATATATATAGGTACATGCTGAAATTTTAATGGCTTCTTTCCCGAAAAGGGGTCATTGTATTCATCATTATGAACAACTTTTACTATTGGACCAAACCTGAAACCGCGAAAAAAAATCAGGTGATCCCTACATTTATCGATTTATGTGAACACAAATGCAGGGACTAACTGATTTTTTTTCGCGGTTTCAGGGTTGGTCTTATAGTAAAAGTTGTTCATAATTATGAGTACAATGACCCCTTTTTCGGCAGCATGTATAGGAAAAAATAAGGGACCTAACTCTTCCCATAGAAGTCGTAAAGAAGAATAGAGGATAATATTTAGAGCTAATTACAGAATACTGCGATCTGTAGCACAGCTATTCATTGTAAGCCCCTTTTTCAGCAACATGAACATGTCTTATGACGACGATAAAAGTTCACACATAATCTATGTAAGGACAGGCTATAATATGTTTGTTATATTAGATACTTATAAAAAAAATACTGACCTGAACTTAGATCTGTTTCGTCGTAATCGTCTATTTCACCGCAGTCGTCCGGGTCATCTTCCTGTGGTTGTTCTTGCAAATCGTTCAGTGGGTCTATTGCTTGTGGCCTTCTGGGTCCCAGTAGCTCGTATATCAGTCCCAAAGTTCGAGGCCTACTGCTCTGCCAATTAACTTGACGCCGATGTGGAGCAATCTTGTTCGTGGGGCACAACGACGGATTAACTGTCACTCCATCCAACTGAACCACAATTGAGGACAACTATTTAAAAGACGAAATGTTATTAGGTATCTAATCAAACTTAAAATTCAAATTACACGAGCTATGTAGTTCTTACGTACCGATATAAGAATAAATAAATATTTTCCTACAATATCCATTTTTATTATTATGATATAAGTTGTTAACGAATAAATAATTTATTAGAACTGAATACTTTTCTCTTAAGAGTCTGACAGTTGTCTGAGAGTGCCACTAAACAGTATTGTTACTACAACTTTGGATCTCCCACGCAAGAGTGAAATGACTTCTTTATGCTTAGGCAATGACCGCTCCTTATACGAAAATTTAAATACAACACAGTATTGTCCCCAAAACGGAGAAGCGAATATTGAAGACAAATAAAACAGTAAGTGTATCACAATATGTAAATTTTTACTAACTACTAAACGAAGGGACGATAGCACATCTATTTATAAGAGCCGAATGACAGGAGCTACAAATTACGTAGGTAACATACAGATAGACCGTGTTAATCAATAAGTATCTCCTTTCTACCTTACCTTGACTCCCTTCTCAGGTTCTAGTTATTATGCATCTAGAAGCCAATCAAATATCGCAGACTATCTGATTATAAGCAGTTTTTAGTAGCGGAACTTCATCATTCTGATTCCATCAACAAATTATCATTGTAAACTAGCGCAGGTGTGTCGTCCCGGGTTCGACTCCCAGAGTCTGGTCGGGCAGCACAAATTGGAAATAATCCTTTTTCGGTCGTCACATATGAGTTGTAACTTATTAGGTACGTACGGTCGACCGCACGTCGGTGGTAACACTTTGACATTAGCAGCATCTTTATTTCGTAAGCAGTAAGGGCGGTTTTCGAATTGACGTGTTACCACTGTCATGCAGTCGACTGTACCGTAGTTAGGTACCGTCATTGACAAAATTGTCGTTAAACTCACGGACTTGTACCTATAGTTAACTAATTGCATTTTTCTAATGAACCCTGTAAAAATAACTTGTAGGTACTAGCTTAATTAATCATAATCTTGAAAAATAAAGGCATGTTTTCGTCACGTCTCGCGTCGTTGAACTTACCTACTTTTTTCGTAATGCCAAATCCTTTTTGAGTGCAGCAGTAATAATTTAGCAAGACGTAATTCCCAAGACTCGTTTGTTAGTTTGGAAAAACTATTTCGTAATAACGTAGGTTGATATCGTTTAATTTCTTTAAAGCATAAAAGATCTTCAAGGACAATTACGATTATGACCTACACACATATGATGACCTAGTTTATACTGTATCTTTTATGGTGTTAGTTACTGGTATAGGCTTCATAATCCTAATAGGTACAGTTAATCAATTAATCTTCCAAATAACTCGATGACCATGGCATATTAGAATTTTCTCTATTGTATTTTATCTACCTAAACCTACACAGTTTAATTCTACAGCTAAAATAAGTCAATAAACCGTTTCAGTCAGTTTCGATTTTTTTTTGCTAGTATTTAGGCTCCAGATTATAAGAGCCCCCACGAGTGACGAACTGACGATATTTAATTGATCGTCCGGCGCACAGAGTACATTATAATATACTGAAATAGAGACCAATCTTCCACCACAAAACTGGTAACCGCTTACTAGCGCCATCTGATACTTTTAGTTTGGAACTGCTGTTAGTACATCAACAGAACTAAAAATAAAAAACGCAAAAAGAGAATCATTTCTTGAGGATCGAACTTACGCCTTACGTTTATAAATCGGACCGCAAGATAGTACTGCTATTAACACTTTTAACCAGTCAAAATCAGTAAAAGTAGAATACTTTAATGTTCAAGTATCAACAAAAACGGCTCTGAAAAAGATACTTATTTATTATTATAATATTTCGTGAAAAATCAGTAAAATTATCTCGTGAAATGAAATCATAATCTCTTTGGAACAATTATCAAATATGGGGTCATATAGCGACATCTATCCGATATTGAATAAACTATTACAGTATCTCGTTTCTTAAATTTGGTAAATCCGCCATCTATTACTTTTAGTCCGTAACAATAACAAATATAATGCTACTAAATTAAAAACCACCATCTTACCTGTTATCTACAAGTATTCGAAGTACTACGTTTTTTTGCAGCGTTGTAAAAGCTGTTGTACCCGATTATTTGTTTTAAGATTGAGGACCCTGGTCCGGCGCACCCTGGGCAGTCAGTCCCGCTACCAAACTGCTGACTAGCTAATCTTTTTCACACGGCATGAGTTGTTATATTTATGTAGCTCACAGATTAATACAGATGGAACCACAGACATAGTAAAATGGAACGCACGCAACACGAGTGTGCGGCCACCAAAGCAAATACAAGCTGGCGGCGGATGGAGTCCCTAACGGGATTCTCCGCCACCCGCCCGGTTAAGCAGTTAGGGGGTCGATTTCAAACGAAGCGTAAAAAGTGTTTTCATGAAATAATTTCTACAATTTTGCTGAAATTTACATAGTCCACATGTGATGTGATACTTATGTTATGCCTTTATATGGTACAGTTACAAATATTACACTATTACATTTCATATTTAAGATAATCAAAAAAAACTGTCAAATTTTTCATTCGTGGCACCTGGTTTTTTATTGCTTTTTCAACAAAAATTGAATTTACAAAAACATGATATGGTGAAATTGTACTTTAATTTCATTCGGTTACACATTAATAACCATAAAGTCGAGTGACACCTATATAGGTACTAACTACCACAAAGCAGAACATGATTTCTCTGCGATTCATTATACGATAATTTTTTTCAATCATTAGTGTAGATCAACAAAAAAAAACTATTAAAAACAACCTATGAAATTCTACCCATGCCTTACTCCTGCACTACGCAGAGGAGCCCCAAGGGCACCTGAACATACGGTAAAAGCAGACGCACGCTTTGTTATTTCGGTGAGAAATCTATATATTTCAATGCTCAAGACAAAAATACAATCATTCGTGTTTATAGAAGTATAACAACGAGTTTTTTAACAATAAATTCACTATAATGCGCGTATGGTAGTATCTAAAAACACGGATATTTTGTTTCCTTCAAATGGCGTCTAGGATGTTCTATGATGTTTTAAATCAGATTTTTCGCTCAAAATTTGATTTGTGCCACTTCATTCGTGTAGTTTTTAGCATAACACTAATGAAATTTAATTTTACACAAATGACGTGGTCTTTAAAATGACTGATTAGAATTTAAAAAATAAAGTTACGAAGTTGAAAAAGGTTAAAAGGGTATAATGGAAGGGTACCATATGGCACTTGCGGCTTGACCTTCAGATTACCAGTCCAGTATGAGTATTAAATGACGTCTAACTACACAACTTTTGTTTTACAACTTTACACAAAAGTACGTCAAAAACGTGTCATACATAGCGCCTAGCGCAATAAAGTATCCTCATGTAGATCACCTTGAATATCACTCAAACCATCTTTTTAATTGTATAAACTGATTGCAGTACAAAAAAAAAATTTGGTTGACAAAAATATATATTTTATTATTTTTAACGCATTTATGATGGAGGATGCGGAAGGCACAGGACCGGTCGTTGTGGCGATGCTTGGGGGAGGCCTATGTCCAGCAGTGGACGTCTTTCGGCTGAAATGATGAATGAATGATGAACGCATTTATGCATGCGAAGCGAAATCTAACGATTTATTTATTATTTATTTATTTATTCATACATGTATAAACTCTGCAATATCACTATGCCCCACAAAACCCTGTTATCGGTATTTAAATAGTGGAAAGAAAAAAAAGAAGAAACACTGTTTCTTAATAAAATATCGCTGACGTCACCCAAAAACGTACCAAAATGGAGGTTAATTTCAATACCACGAACAGTGTTCACGGTAGCTTAGTGGCTAAAGCACTGGCGTACTGAGCCAGGAGTCACAGGTTTGAATCATGCTCGTGAGCGATTTTTTCTTTCCACTATTTAAATCGTTAAAAATATATATTATAAGAAATCAGTAGAAATACCTACATATACAAATATCCAACCTTATTCTTCGTTTATACTAAATCTCTGGGATCATTGTACTCATGATCATGAACACATTTTACAGT
Source organism: Asteroscopus sphinx (assembly GCA_949699075.1). NCBI lineage: Eukaryota > Metazoa > Arthropoda > Insecta > Lepidoptera > Noctuidae > Asteroscopus > Asteroscopus sphinx. The sequence goes on along the minus strand of OX453013.1, from coordinate 13,627,115 downwards.
GGAATCAACCCTGAAGTCTCGAAAAAATCTGCTGTTTCCTATAATTATGTCGATTTATGTGAACACAAATGTAGGGAACCGCTGATATTTTTTTCGGTTTCAGGGTTGTTCCCATAGTAAAAGTTGTTCATTATGATGAGTACAATGACCCCTTAAGAGGTTTAGTATAAGCTAAGAATTAGGTTGTATATAGAAATATAATAAAAAGTATGTTACATTCTGTTGATCATAAAAATAAATTACCTAATGTTATTTTTTTTTTAATTCTTAAAGTATTCAATACATTTTTGCTGAAATAATGCTACGTAATATTATTTGGAATGTTTTGGATTATGATATATCAAGATTGCAGTTAGCTATTGTCATAAAAACGTATTGGATACAAATTGAATTTAAAAAAACGTAAGTATCCCCCAGTTTCCTCAGTTTCCTTGTTTTTATTTCTCACTTAGATACCTTAGAATCACCATCGCCCGCTTCATTCAATACCTTGTTATGTATTTTCCAATAAAATGTTTTATAAAATCATGGTTATGAATGTTGTCCAGCTAGCAAATCATTAGTGTCCTACACATTTCATTCGCGATTAAAGAATTTCATTTGTGTAACAACTAATTCATTCGTGTTTCTCTTTTTCTGGTTTTCTTCTATTTTTAACAAGATGCGCCCTGTATTTTTACATTGCATGTACTTCATTATAGCAAACGTTAAATACCTTTAGATAACAATAAAACGGCAGTTTACGAAAATCGTCTAAAATGTGTCATTTTTATTCGAAACATGAAATCGACCCTAGGGTACCTATTTTGGGTACAAATGCGTAACAATTAGTAAGTGGCATACCATTTTGGAATCCAGACTAAACGCGCCATCTTTTAAAGTTACTTGCCAAAATAGTGTACCTACTAAGGGGCAAGTTCACCCAGAAGATAACAGATGTTTATGTAAAAACCAGATGTTTAACCCGAACTTTGGTGTTCACCAACGATAACCAACTGTTATATCACAATAATCAATCGATTTTTCTAACCGAAGTCGGGGACGTCGTTTAAGTACTAACCGGGTATTTAAACATGACATTTTTGACGTTTGATGGTTGAAATTGTTGAGGTTATTCATTGATATTCTGTATTTCATTGTTTTTCGTAATTTTAGAAGAGTCTATGCTGCATAAAATATTAATATTAGGATTATTACTCTCCAATATAACAAAACAATTGCATTTTATCATATTCGTAAAATTTACAATAAAAACCGAATAAAATAAGGGCCGGAACACGTTGCCGTTTTTCGAGCGTGCATTTTTCTTTTACGAACATAAACAAAGAAACATATTGCTTATGCTTTGAGAAAACTTATGAAAGATGTGTAAACATAACTGTTTTTGTCGTATTGAGGTAGTACGTAATTTTTTTTATTAATAATTTTTTGTATAATTAATAAAAATAAAAATGAATGCGGCTGATAAACGATGCTCGCACGAAACCTGCACAATGTTACCGCTACTTTTGGGTAAGCACAACTACCAGAATTTTATCATGTTTCAAGAAACGCGCCCGCCCGATACACTTCGAGTTTGTAGCGGCCTAATATTCAAACATCAAAATGGCGTATTTAATTGGTTGCTATGGCAACCAAGACCGCTTATCCTGCCAAATTAAAAAGATATGTCAAATGTATAGAGTAGCATTATACTAGGATTTTTAATTTTGGAAGAGTTACCTGATATGCAACCGTTTTATATTGTCGTTCTTTTCATAGTGTTGTTGCCATTTAGTTACCATTTTGATTAATCGTGTTACATCATTCGTTCTTTCATTCCCAGAACGCTCGGTTTCAGAATCAATGATCGGATAGGAGTCGTGAACACGAAAATTCCCGCGTCCCGGTTAAACATGTTGTTGAATAACAGGTTGATTTTGCAAACAGTGGTTATTTCATTGTCCGCGAACTCGGCCCTAAGGGGCAAGTTCACCCAGAAGATAACAGATGTTTATGTAAAAACCAGATGTTTAACCCGAACTTTGGTGTTCACCAACGATAACCAACTGTTATATCACAATAATCAATCGATTTTTCTAACCGAAGTCGGGGACGTCGTTTAAGTACTAACCGGGTATTTAAACATGACATTTCTGACGTTTGATGGTTGAAATTGTTGAGGTTATTCATTGATATTCTGTATTTCATTGTTTTTCGTAGTTTTAGAAGAGTCTATGCTGCATAAAATATTAATATTAGGATTATTACTCTCCAATATAACAAAACAATTGCATTTTATCATATTCGTAAAATTTACAATAGAAGCCGAATAAAATAAGGGCTGGAACACGTTGCCGTTTTTCGAGCGTGCATTTTTCTTTTACGCCCTTAGGGCCGAGTTCGCGGACAATGAAATAACCACTGTTTGCAAAATCAACCTGTTATTCAACAACAGATGTTTAACCGGGACGCGGGAATTTTCGTGTTCACGACTCCTATCCGATCATTGATTCTGAAACCGAGCGTTCTGGGAATGAAAGAACGAATGATGTAACACGATTAATCAAAATGGTAACTAAATGGCAACAACACTATGAAAAGAACGACAATATAAAACAGTTGCATATCAGGTAACTCTTCCAAAATTAAAAATCCTAGTATAATGCTACTCTATACATTTGACATATCTTTTTAATTTGGCAGGATAAGCGGTCTTGGTTGACATAGCAACCAATTAAATACGCCATTTTGATGTTTGAATATTAGGCCGCTACAAACTTGAAGTGTATCGGGCGGGCGCGTTTCTTGAAACATGATAAAATTCTGGTAGTTGTGCTTACCCAAAAGTAGCGGTAACATTGTGCAGGTTTCGTGCGAGCATCGTTTATCAGCCGCATTCATTTTTATTTTTATTAATTATACAAAAAATTATAAATAAAAAAAATTACGTACTACCTCAATACGACAAAAAAACTTTTTAACAAAAAATAAAACCACCTTCAAAAACCTTAACTAAAAAGTAAAAAATAATCCTCGTATGTATTTCAAAATCTTAACATAAACCAAAATTTTGAAGGCGGCGCGTGTTTTTCATGTATGTTCGCATAAACTGTTTTTTTACTATAGATAAGCGCTCGACAGTACATTATATTTACATGACGCAAAGGGACAGTCACGCGCCGCCTTCAAAATTTTGGTTTATGTTAAGATTTTGAAATACATACGAGGATTATTTTTTACTTTTTAGTTAAGGTTTTTGAAGTTGGTTTTATTTTTTGTTAAAAAGTTTTTATTTCATACTTTTTAGTTGATAATTCACAGACAAACGAAACTATTAGTAGATCATCTAGGTAAGCAAAGTTAAATTAAACTGATTTATTAAAGCTGGTTAAAAAACTACTCGACCTAAGTCAATAAAATTTATATGGGACCACCGCGCGGACTTCCTCTACCAAATAAAAAAACAACCACGCAAATCGGCCCAGAAATCTCGGAGTAATCGGTGTACATACATGAAAAAAAAAAAAAAAAAAAAAAAAAACCCGCGGAATACATAACCTCCTCCTTTTTTTGAAGTCGGTTAAAAACAGTTATGTTTACACATCTTTCATAAGTTTTCTCAAAGCATAAGCAATATGTCTCTTTGTTTATGTTCGTAAAAGAAAAATGCACGCTCGAAAAACGGCAACGTGTTCCGGCCCTTATTTTATTCGGTTTTTATTGTAAATTTTACGAATATGATAAAATGCAATTGTTTTGTTATATTGGAGAGTAATAATCCTAATATTAATATTTTATGCAGCATAGACTCTTCTAAAATTACGAAAAACAATTAAATACAGAATATCAATGAATAACCTCAACAATTTCAACCATCAAACGTCAAAAATGTCATGTTTAAATACCCGGTTAGTACTTAAACGACGTCCCCGACTTCGGTTAGAAAAATCGATTGATTATTGTGATATAACAGTTGGTTATCGTTGGTGAACACCAAAGTTCGGGTTAAACATCTGGTTTTTACATAAACATCTGTTATCTTCTGGGTGAACTTGCCCCTTAGTACATTTTTTTTACACTACACGCGGTTAAAGTTGGATGATGTAATAATTTTGAATTGAATGTTGGGCAAAAATCTAACATTTTATTTAAAAATGAGGTAGTTATGTATTAACTTTTAATTGTAATTTACAGAAGGGTTATTCATGGTTACGTCACAGAAAAAAAACTGACGGAAAGTTAATATTTGTAGTCACAGGACTTGAAAAATCATCACAGGGTGTCACTTTTTGAGATTTATTTTTAAATCCATAAAATTTAAAAAGTACATGACCAAGTTTTTTTTTTTTTCTAATGCCTGTCACGACGTGGCCTATTGCCCGTTTTTGGCTTGACGTTGATTTCTGGGACACGTTGTATAGTGCTTTGGGTTTGGGGAGGGGAGGGTCGGAGTTGGGGATTTTTTATGTATGAGTGATCTTGAGGGACAAGGCTTAGGTGATGGCAGAGGGTGCCAAAAATGTGGTTAGAATTCTGTTATCTCTGCCCGTTCCCGAGATATATACGCTCTTTAAGGTTCTCGGGTGGCAGGTTCGATTCCCGCCAATAGTAAGAGGGGTGATAGGGAGCGACAAGGGTTGGAGTTCGGGTGGGTTTGGGAGTGGTTGAAGGATGGATGAATTTGAAGTGGAAGGGGGGGAGATGTGTTTGCGTTCAATGTAGGTAGATACACATACCTACAGCTACAGATACATCGACTACAAATACAGTTGAACGTGCTATCACCAAGAACGTTTTATATGTATTTACAAGATTCATGGATAACACTGAATCCTACTTCCTACCAGTGTAGGGCCTCCGTAGCAAATTCTTTCAAAGAGCCCTTGATCGTGGGTTCTTAAGTATCATTTGTAAGTAAGGATTTTATTGCCTGTGCCCAGGATGCACCGGCCAAACAACTGCCGATCCCTCTAAACGTGTCCAGAAGGACAAGCAGCCGTTAGGCACACGTGGAGGTTTTCTGGCCAGCACCCCATCGGACGGCTACCTGCTTGCGTTTCATTGACATCTATCTGGCGCAGTCCGATCAAAGAATGTGGCATATCATGATGTGCCTGAGCATTTCATAAAACGGGGCTTTTTCATGAATTGACAAACTAATACACACGATAACTTAAATCGCGGGCGTTCTCAAAAAATGCCAGGTTAAGAGTAGGTACTCTTAACCGACGAGCATGCATGACGAGGTTAATGATCGTAGATGAAGCGAAAGAAGTGTGTCAGGATCGTAGCAGGTGGAAATCCATAGTCTCTGCCTACCCCAATAGGAAACAGGCGTGATAATATATATGTATGCATAAGCTTAATCTACTAATGATAACTGAATGTAATTTTTTTTATGTGACTTATAATAATTTCTATTATCAATAAATATTTTATATTTGCGCAGCCATGCTTGGGTATCAATTCAATTCATTTATTCGCATAAAAGTTGGTACATAACACAGTTGGTCTTACATGTAATTAGGATTAGTTCTTACAACTTAAGTCAAATTATTGACATGCAAATATCTTAGTTTAGGGTAAGTAGTAAAGATCAGATCAGCCATGTCGATCTCGAAGGGTAACCAAAGTATTAATAAAGAAAAACTGAGGGAATCTAGGATGCTAGAGTCAGCGAAGAGAACTCGAAAATTGTGGTTCTCTCTGACTCGGATAGGTTAGGTTTCGGTCCCTGCACTCGCTAGAACTACTAGAACCCCGTCATTTCCTTCGATTTTATGTACTTTGGAATCTTTGGATACATTATTACAATCACATTTCCACTTTCCATCTTCATGTCTTAGTTTGGCGAACGTGACTTTCAATACTGTTTAGGCAACAGTCGAGGTAGTATTGTACTTATTATGGCAAAGGTTGCTTATCAGGTGGGCCTATAGCTCGTTTCACCTACCACAAATAATACCCTTCTTCTTCTTCTTCGTCTCGACACGATCTACATAATGATAATAGCTCATGTCGTGGGGAAGCTGCCGTGTCACTCGCAGGTCTGTTATCTTAAGATACATGAGTTACGCGTAACAGGTCTAAATCGTATTTTTTCATGATCCTCTATCACCCAGTAAAATAATATTTTAATTAACTATTACCAATTAGTCACAATTGCCTATCACCTAACTCTTGAAACTATGATTTTGCCATTGTTAGTTATGGTAAAATACTGTATCTTAAGTTACATCAATTACGCGTGATAAGTTGCGAGCGCATCGAGCAAATCCTAACTCTGCTAACTACTAGATACAATATGTATCCGTGACTGTAGTGCGCGTATTAACTGATGATGATGTGGATATTATGAGAGCTTCACGAACAAACATGGTTCTAAAAGTAATAGCCCACGGCAACATGTGGACCAGCTGAAGAAAAATAACTACCTTTCTGAAATCAATAGGTGGATTAAAAAAATCGCGGTCGAATATGCAGGAGTAATGTTCACAAACCTATTTTTTTTGGTTAGTATATCAGCTTGATGTATCTCATTTACCGGGTTTTTGAAAAGTGTACGTACTTTAAAATAATTTTCAAAAGCCTTCGAAATACGCACTGTCTGTGGTTGGTTTTCCACTGGTTATTTTATGAAAATGTGTGTTAATCAATTATTATTTTATTACACAAGAAATTGAAGTAAATAGGTCCTAAACAAGGCAATGAAAAGCCAACTGGCACCTTAAATTATGGATTTCAGTCATGGTTTCAGAGTTTCAGATAATTTCTAAACGCTCGAATTGTGCTTAGATAAAACCAAACAGTTTTTAGTAACTTCGTTGGTAATTTTTACTGTTTGACGTTTATTCAATAACTACAAAATTTGTATAAAAAAGTGCAGTTATAAATGCAGTTTATGACGATACCCTTTAATCAGCAGTCGATTTAGACCCAAAAAACTGCCACCATTACCTTATTTTCAAAATAATCACCTTATGTTGCTTCGAGGCTAGTAGTTCTGGTCTATACTTTTCTTTTAAGTATTTTTTGGTCTTACTATTCTGTTATCTTAGCTGGACCCTAGTATTATTTATGACAACTAATTTGCGTAAAATTTCTTATATATCGGTACCAAACGAAATAAAAATTTGCGTGAAGTACTTAGCCGGTTGTGTTTTTGTTCGACTCAAAAGGGCATCGGTATCTTTCTTTTAGATACCCTGGGTAATCAGAATTTATGGCAAATATTGCTTCTTTATCACTTTTTAAAATATCTATTACCTAGCTATTTCTTTAATATTTCATTGTTGATTTCCTACCATCAGATTAAATATCTTTTCGGTGTTTTGTGCTATAGTGGAAGTTGAAGGACATATTCAACGCTCTGTCTACTGGGATTTAATTCAGCTAACAGATTTTTAACTACAGCATCGGAGGCAATAGATTCTCCTTATTCCGTCACTATGTAGTTTTATGCTATTTTGGACAAAATTTAAAACGGACACGTACTGACAGCGCATTTTTGAGATATTTTTTTTCGAATGCAAGAAATTTATCATCTGGCTCTGATTAAATCCTTCTAAGTCTCGAAGCAAAAGTAATACTACAAAGAAATTTAGCGTAAAATCATCTGAAGGGTTGACGATTATAATGAAATCAAAAGCATTTCGATTGCATTATTATTTTTATATAAGACCGCGAACTTTTCAATCCACGTATTTAGGCATTAAGAATAGTTGAATTTTGAAGATGCTCAACTTACATAGTCGTCAAGAAATCATACGATGAAAAATTATTCAAAGATTTGCATGTGTATTGCAAAAGTGTGTTGGACTTAGTTAAAAAAGAAGTACCCCGGGAAGTAAGGCGAAGGAGTGTAAGTGAAAGAAAGAAAGCAGACTTAGATGCAGATGTAGATTTAGATAAGATCTTACATATCTAGGATTTAGTTTTTTTTTGTACCTATCTAAAATAATTTTGATCTAAGTTCTCATTCCAATTTTTATGTTAGTTATGAAGTTTATTAAGTTTATTTGTTTTAAAAGTTATCGAATCTTGGTTAGAAGAAGTTTGAGTTTTCGTTTTACTTTTTGACTCATTAAAAAGGATATTTTAATGCATTTGAAAATTTGAGTTTTTACCAGATAAGTCATAAGTCATTATTCATTTGTTTAGATGAGTACTATTTTTTCTATTCCTTTATAAACTAATTTAATTTAATACTAAATAATCAGTCAGACAAACTTTAGTTAAAGATACCTGTGTTTAGCAAAACATTCCATATTACACTTGTTGCGGCTAAGTCACGTATCTTAAGATAGAGAGCACCGCGTAACAACCAATGTATAGAGAGCTTGTCACACCTATCTCTGTTATAGCTAATAACTCTGAAAATTACGAAGTTTTCAAAAATCTATAAATTGCCCGGTTTTCCTCAGACTTTAATACAACCAATTATGTAAAAATATTTCCAGAAAGTTTTGAATCATTTAAGATAATCGCAATTATCTGTAAAAAACTTTAAACGGTGATATCTCAAAACTATGTTTCGTGAGATACAAGAGATAGGCCTGACACGGCAGTACGTAAGAAAGAGATGCAAAAATTCACATTTCGCGTACGTTCGTTGATGTCTTTTGATTAAGTCTCGTAAATTAAATCAGTTTATATGGGGTATCAGGTCGATGGGTGGTACGGAACCCTTACTGCGTGAGTTCGACTCACACTTTGCCGGTTTTTATTTAGTTGTCATCTGATGGGTCACATGACGTGACCCACGAACATTGAGGTACTATATACTACGTAGTACACAGTACCTCAGTGCCCACTATCGGACCCAAAATCATCTCTTATTCCTTTTCCTATTCCTTAGAAGTAAAATAAGTACTATTGAAGTACTTGCAGCAACAAAAACTGCACTAATTTCGACCTCCATTGTGAAGGATATGAACACCTAGGATAATTTGTGTTAAAAACAATCATATTACCAACTATTATCATGTTTAAAGGATGATAACTAGTAGTGGTGTGAACCGGTTCTCAAAAAACCGGATAATCACCGGTTAGAGTGAGTACCGGAGACTAATTGGTGATTGCACTAAACTACCGGTTATTTCATTTGTTGCAGAACGCACCCAAATGTGCTGTGAAATGTGCCAATATATATATATATATATATATATTTTTAAGCGTGGTTTTTCTTCTCATATATATAGATTTAGAGTATTTTGAATAACCGGAGAATATCCGGATAATCTCCGGTGATTCAATAAAATCTCCGCATAATCTCCGGAGGCTGAAAATGCCTCCGGTTCACACCACTAATAACTAGGTATGAAATAGGATCCTACATGTAATATGGGCCTTAGTGGATCCTTGTGAGTTATAGCGGTTAATTTTAATTCAATAGAAGTGATAACGGGAATATTTTTACATGCTAAAACACGGAACTAACAAAGTAAGAAAAAAATTGTTTCGATACTACACGCATACTACACGGTACAAGCTATCTGAATTGAGACGTTGCAATATTTGATTCTAAGAAAAAGTTACTTTTGATTGGATTCAAGCAAAAAAATTGAAAGCCAAATTGATCCGTGTAATCGCCTAATAAGACGTTTTTTGCCAGCGAAACTATCATAAAGTTGGCTGTATAAAAATTTATCTTTGCTTGAAACTGAATCCCTGCGTTCACTTATATCGCCCGACGTCGTCGGACGACGCTCGGAGCGTTGTTTGGACGTTCGTTTGAATGATCGCTGGATCGCTCTGAGTAACCGAACGACCAAAGTGCGCTCCGGGCGTCGTCGGACGATAATACTGAACGCGGCCTAGAACCTCTTGGCTGCGTTATCATTATCGATCGCTCTCGCCCTACGAGGAAAGAACCTACTTATATGTCCTTAATCGTAGCTCTCGCCCGACGTGCGTCGTCGGACAACGCTCGGAGCGTTGTTTGGGCGCTCGTTTTTATGATCGCTCTTGTTGGAACATCACTGGTTCGACCCTCATCCCTATGACAGCTATAGTCTGTGACTGCTTCCTTGTTCCGTTTTAAAAAATATGCTTATCAAGAATAATCTCTGGAAATATGTTTCGGGTGAAATACGTCCGCCGGATGACCCGGATGAAAAAATAAAATTCTTGGATTCAGAATTAATGGCGCGGTCAGATTTGTTATTGTTAATCTCACCGTCAGAACTACGACAAGTAAAAAGCTGCAAGACGGCAAAAGAAAAATGGAATACGTTAAAAAACGCGTATGAAAAGGACGATGTACGTGACCATATTAACAGCACGTTCGAAATTGTAGACAAACTACAAAATATGGACGTCAGTATAAATGAAGAACTGTTGAGTATTATGCTTCTATATAGTCTACCAACAAGTTTTGAAAGTTTTAGGATCGCTATAGAAACTAGAGACAAACTGCCGTCACCAGAAGAATTAAAAGTAAAAATTAACGAGGAAAGTGAAGCGAGAAGAAATGGATCAACCGGTAATCCTCAAGAAAATGAGGCATATCATACGAAGAAAAAGAAAGTTATGGTTTGTAATATCTGCCATAAAAAAGGACATATTGCTTCAAAGTGTTGGTCAAATAAAAACAAAAATAAAACAACAGCGGAAAATCCTAAAAACTTTAATGTATGTTTAAATACTGTTTCTCCAAAGGGAAAGTCAGATTTATGGTGTTTGGACAGTGGATGTACATCACACATGAGTGGAAACAAAAATAAATTCACTGAAATTGAATATCAGAAAGGATCATTAAAGTTAGCTTCAGATGAACACACCACAGAAATAAAAGGTTTAGGAAAAATCAAACTAGAAGCAGAAAATATAATATTAAACAAAGCTTTATATGTTCCGGAGTTGTCAACAAATTTAATGTCAGTTGCCCGCATAACTGAAAACAATCATACAGTGTTATTCACAAAAAATAAAGCATATATAAAAGATGAAAATAATAAAACAGTGTTGCAAGCTGAAAAAACAAATGGTTTATATTATTTAAAAATGAATAACAGTAATGAACAGGCAAACAGCATGCAGCAAAGTGAAATGATGAAGTGGCATAAAAAATTAGCACACTTAAATGAACATGATTTAAAAAGTTTGTTGACAAATAATTTGGCAAGAGGTTTGACCTTCAATACAAATGAAAATATTCATAATTGTGAGACATGTATTAAAGGCAAAATGACACGCTTACCTTTCCCGGAACATGACAACATTCGAACAAATGATCTACTGGAAATAGTCCACAGTGATGTATGTGGCCCTATGAAGGATGAAACAATAGCAGGTTCCCGATACTTCATAACATTTGTAGATGATTTCAGTAAATACAGTTTCATATATTTCATGAAACAAAAGTCAGAAGCATTACAAAAGTTTAAAGAATTTAAACTAGAAGTGGAGAACATAACAAACAAGAAAATAAAATGTCTACAAACAGACAATGGAAAGGAATATGTAAATGAAAATTTTGATACATACCTTAAAGAACATGGCATCCGACGAAGACTTACTGCACCTTACACACCGCAGCAGAATGGCACTGCTGAAAGAAAAAATCGATCTATGGTGGAAAGAGCAAGGTGTATGATGATAGAATCAAATGTACCTGAGAAACTGTGGGCTGAAGCAATTCATACTTCAAATTACCTGATAAATAGGTGTCCAGCCAAAGCCCTAAAAGGAGAAACACCATACTTAAAATGGGTTGGTCGTACTCCATCTGTGAAACACTTGCATGTGTTTGGTTCAAAGGCATTTATTCTACACAAAAATAACAGGCCAGGAAAATTCCGAGCTAAGGCCAGTGAAGGTGTATTCATGGGATATGCGCAATACAGTAAAGCCTACCGAATATACTTACCAAATAAAAATAGTATAACAGTGAGTCGAGATGTGAAAGTCATAGATGACAAGATGTATTACCAAAACGAGAGTGATGCCCTCACTGACAAAATCCTATCTGAACAGGAACAAACAACACCTGAAATAAAAGAAAAAGAAGATAAATATATAATAATAAATAATAACTTACCTTTTCAGCCTTCTTTTCAGCAATTTCAGGATGATGACAATGAAAGTGAAAGATGATATAAGATCATTCAGCGAGTATGAAGAAAATGTTGATGAGATTCAAGTTCCTGAAATGGAAAATGAAAGTTCAGATATAATGAGCCATGAACAGCGAACCGAACAAAATGTATTAGGTTTGCATGAACGACCAAAGAGAAATATAAAGCCTCCTGTATGGTCAAAAGACTATGAACTTAGTGAAAACTGTGAGTACACTTACCTTTGTGAATCAGATGATGACATAAACAATGAGGAATGGCATGATGCTATAAAATCTGAAATTAAAGCTCACATAAAAAATGGTACATGGCAAATAATAAGCAAGGAGGAGAATACAAAGAGTTTAGTAGACTACAAAATGATATTGAAAGAAAAATATAGCCTGGACAACAGTGTGACTAAAAAGGCAAGATTAGTAGCCAGAGGTTTCACTCAGAGACCTGGAATAGACTACAATGAGACATTTGCACCTGTGGCAAAGCTCAGTTCGATAAGATTGTTATTGGCTACAGCTGTTGAACAAAATATGAAATTATGCCAATTAGATGTCACTACTGCTTATCTAAATGGAGAGCTGGAAGAAAAAATCATAATGAAAAAGCCAGAATACTTAGAAAAATACATAAACGAAATAATGATTGATGAAAGTAACAATACAAATTTAGAAGTCTTCAACAAAGCCAGAAAAATGTTACAAGATCTGAGAAATGAAAACAATGAAAAAGTTTGTTTGTTAAAAAAGGCACTTTATGGATTAAAACAATCTGGAAGACAATGGTTCAAAAAATTGGATGAACAATTAAAAAATATGAATTTTACAGCATCAGATGCTGATCCTTGCATATATGTATATGAGCAAGAAAGAGAAAAAGTTATGTTAGCAATTTACGTTGACGATTTAATTCTGGCATATTCAAGTGAAAAAATAATTGAAAAAATAAAGAAAAATTTGAAACTCAGATTTGAAATGAAAGATATGGGAAAATTAAGATACTGTATTGGTCTAGAAATAACAGAAGAAAAAGAAGGATTAAAGATCAATCAAAAGAAATATATAGAAAAATTATTAAAGAAATACAACATGGAAAATTGCAAGCCCATAAGTACTCCGATAGAGCCCTACTTAAAGTTACAGAAGAGTGAAAAATGTGACACTAACATACCATATCAAAATTTAATTGGTGCGCTTATGTATTTAGCAGTAGCTACAAGGCCAGATATAGCCTATTCTGTTAGCTATCTATCCCAATTTAATAACTGTTATGCAGAGGAGCATTTCAGATATGCTAAGCGTATACTAAGATACCTACAGGGCACAAAGGATGTTGGTATAAAATATAAGAAGACAGGAAAACAACTGTATGGCATGGCTGATGCCGACTGGGCTGGCTGTACGATTGACAGAAAATCATATTCTGGATATTGTTTCAAATATGCAAACGCATGCATCAGCTGGGAATCAAAGAAACAGAGATGTGTGGCACTCTCAACAGCAGAAGCTGAATATATAGCTCTGACTGAGGCCACGAAAGAAGCCTTGCATCTAAAGGCTCTGATGAATGATTTAGGCATTAATGTAAATTCTGTTCTTATTTACAGTGACAATCAGGCTGCACAAGCATTGTGTAAAAACCCAATAATCAGTGGAAAATCCAAACATATCGAGATCAAGTACCACTATACAAGGCAATGTGTGCAGCAAGGATGCATAAAAATCGGCTACCTCGAGACTGAAAAAATGGAAGCCGATATCCTGACAAAGGGAGTTCCTGCCCCGAGGCTAAGGGAACTTCGCAGTAACCTTGGTTTACTCTCCTGAGATGTAAGCTGAGGATGATGGTGCTAAACCAGCGAGGAGGAGTGTTGGAACATCACTGGTTCGACCCTCATCCCTATGACAGCTATAGTCTGTGACTGCTTCCTTGTTCCGTTTTAAAAAATATGTCAAGTGCAGTGTTCCTTAAAATTGTTTGTCATGGTTAACTATTCTGTAATCCAAGTTAATCTTAGAGAAATAAAAGAAGTAATTGTGTACGTAGTATTTTATTTAGCATACAAGCAGTTCACGTCCAAAATATATCCAACAGCTCTGAGGTCCGTATTACAGAACGTGCTTCAAGTACAGTTTGATCTTCAATCAACTGATCCTAACTTAAGGATAGAATCCGTCTTATTCCAATACGGTAATTATAAACTTCAATTCAACAACATACCTAGCACATTCAACTGAAATAGGAAAGAAATCTCTACACTAGCGTGGTCTCGACCACACGTGAGTAATTACAGATCAAATCTCTGCTCAAATACCAAAACAGGTGACAGTATAAAATATAGCTAAACTCGGATGAACTGTGATCATTAACGGTCAAAATTAATATCCAATCGAGAGATAGAAATTTGACATATTTTGTATGGAGCTTATGTCAAATTTCTAATTCTAGTAGGGCAAATCGTGGATAGATTGTATATTAATTTTGGCCGTTAATCTCTGCTTGAGGAATGTTCTAAAATTAAATCCAAACTCAAAACTAGTTTTAAACAGTGATCAACGCTTGAGGAACGTTCTGTAATACGGGCCTGAGTAACTGAATCACCAAATTACGCTCCGGGCGTCGTCGTCCGCCGATTTATCTGAACGCGGCCCTGCAATCTTGTCTTCAATAAAAAAGCTAATTTTGACATCTCGCTTAATGCAAATGCATTCATTGATCTGGATTTAAAATAATGGCAAAACAACAAGGAAAAATATATTTAGGCTACGAAGATGAAGCGGTTGTTGATAAAAATCAAACCTTATTAAACTATACAATAAACAAAATCGGAGGACTACCTGTAAGTTTATTTTATTATTGAGCTCAAATTAGAAAATATTATCGACCACATGCTTTGTTTAGGACTTATTATATTTTTATTATGTGCAGGACTGGCCGCCTCTTGAGAATATACAGATTTCTACAAAATGCCCTTTGTGTGGATTGTATAGGCTGCTTATCATACAATGCTATGCTCCCCTCGAAAATTCTGTTTATCACCGTACTCTTTACGTGTTCGCTTGTATAAATCCTAATTGTTGGACTCAGTCAGAAAGGTAAATAAATAATTATTTTTCTAAGTATTCTGGGAAAACAAGTTCAAAATATTTTTGGTTCAGTAGCATGACATGATAACATTTTGTTTTAGTTGGTTATGTGTTCGAAGCCAGTGCCAAGAGAAATTCTCAAAGGAATCAAGTGCCATGGTAGCTATCCCTAGCAACGACACGCCAATGTCATGGTGTCAGGGTGCTGATGAGTGGGATGAGAATGATAATGATACTGCCAATGGGAATTTTATGAGTGTTGATAATGCTCCTAGCCCCAACAATGCTCTGCATAGGTAGGTAATAATTTTCACTGAAAATATAGGGAGGGCTGGATGCAGGAGGTGGATTAGATGTAATAGAATGACTGGATAGCAAGCAATAGACAGGTATAGTCGGAGTTGCTTTAATAATATGAATCAGAACAATGCATCAAAGTGATAAAACTTCTTACATTTATACATATTTTTCACAGCTGAGTTTCACAATTGTTAAAAGTTCACAGTTTATTGTTATTCAGTATCAAGTTCATAGGTGTTTATAAAAAACTACACTAGTTTAATATTAATGAAACATTGTATGCAAACAGAAACTCTGATGAAGATGAAGAGAGTAATTCAATTGAATTGGAAAATGTTGAACAAGCTTTTGGAAATCTCCAAGTTTTTGATGCACATAATGCAAATATGTCACCCATCCAAGGTAATTTTATAACTTGGTACTTGTTTCTTAAGAAATGTAAAACTGATAACAATATTAATAACATTAATTTATTTCGCCCACTTGCTATCTCTATCTACTTGAGAGTTTGATTTAGCTAAAGAACATGATTAATTTATTTTATTATAAATGTATTAAAGGGGCCATGGGTGCAATTGGAGCTCCAGTAGCAGCTGCCGAATTGGAGGGGGGAGATGAACCTGGGCTGGTCACTGTAGACACGCCCACATCACCTAACAATGATGTGGAGGCATTGCTGCAGCAAGTATGTATTGTAGTTAAAAAGGGTTAAGGCACTGTATGTGGTAATTGTTATGTTATTGAACTTAAACTTTACACTCGGATAAACAGATAAACATTTTATTGATAATTAGTTAAAATTATAAGTCACAATTTATGTATAAGTACATATTTCATTATTCATAATGAACATGATAAAACTCACTATTTTAAAATTAAAATAAATTCAATATGAATTATTATATCTAACATTAAAACCTTTGATAATTAATTCGTCTACAATCTACAATTTGATTAATAAAAATAATATAAACTAAAACATCAACATGCGAATAAAATGATCAAAAATGCATCTGATACAATAAAAACAATATTTTAATTAATTAACATTTCATTAGGTAAAAATATAAAATCAATCTAAATATGGTTCATAATATAATTTAATTGTGACTGGGAGCTAGGAACTCCTCAATTGTATAAAACGTATTATCTACGAGCCACTCTAATTGGGCTATAGCCCATATATACAACATGTAACCGAAAGGGTATATCTATCCTAAAGGGGTGAAAAGTACATCTGGTATAGAATCTTTATGCTTTCAGCCCAAAATAAAGTACTCGAAAAAATTATCCCAATTTTTTCATTTCATAAGTTTATTGAAATCACATCATAAAAAATGTGTCACTGCACTATGAAGGTCATTATCTTTTCACATCAGTTGCTAATATTAATGGTGGACGCAATCTCCCTAAGAAAAGATTGAAGCACTTTGTTTTTTCCTAAACCAACTATAAGTTCAACATGATTTGAACCCACTAGATATAATATATATTGTTATTTTATTTATGACACTACGACAATGCCTACCATCACACAGGATTTGTTGGGTAAGCGCGGCTTTTTGTATTACTATGGGTGTGCATGTGTTTGCGCCAGCCCATACTTTTAAGCGAGCCTATACTATATTTACTATTTAATAATATAATAAATATTATATTATATACTATACTATGGATGCCTCACTTTTTGTTTAGCGAGATTCCATCTGCCTTTTTTATTCACCCAAGGTGCTAGTGATGTGTAAATTTCAGTTTGAAGTGTTTGGTTTCTTATATTGGAATTTCTCCTATGTTCCTAATAGGTAGATAAAAAAAATAAAACCCTTGCCGTATAATTTGTTATCATCCAAAGAAGCCGTGCACTTGATATGTATATACCCTTTCCGTTACACATTGTATAGAGTAAAGTTTTTAGATTCAATAATCATCATAATATCAACCTGCAAATGTCTGCTACTAAATAGGTACCATTTTGGTAAATAATTAAATGGGAAATTGCCTTCATCAAAACTCCGGACTGATGCATTGACCATTAGTCATTACACTTTATTATTATTAGCAAACTGAAAGACCCTGTTACCTATCCGCATGATATAAGTATATTCCCTTTATAAAATCACAGGTAGAAAGACTGTGATATAAAAGTTTTCCATACTTCCTCATTTCAGACTGCGGAACTGCCACCAGACTTGAGAAGTCGACTAAAGTGTGGACCATTACAATTTGTGCCGAAATTTATATATGTTGAAGAAGAATGGAAAAATTCGTCTGCCAATAATGACAGAGCTAATGAATTGCTCAGCAAGTATAAGAGAGAGAATGGTTAGTATGTATGACTTTTCATAAATGCAGTGCCAAATAATTATCTCTTATTAAATACTTATCCTTTTTGATGCAAATTGTTTTTTTTTTAAATAAGACAGCTGGCATGCAAACTGCATTTACAAGCACTTGTGTGCAACTGCATTATGCAGCTGTCTCTATTTGCACATAGTTTTCTTCTTATTGTAATGTGTGTTATTTGTTTATATCAAAATCATGTTTTGTTTTACATAATCAATGTCAATAAAAATGTCACAGCCCTTTCTTATATTTTTTTTTTTTTTTCAGAAATAGAAGTTGGTGGAGGTGACCGTGCCGGAGGAGGTGGCGGCTCTGATGATGAACCTTACGAGGAACCTGCTCCACTTCATGGAGACCGACTGTTCCACGCCTTCCTGACGCGCCTGCGCAACCATCCGGGACAAATTCTCAGGTAATATGAAACAAAGTAAATTAATAATTGAAAAAGTAGCTTAATCTTTTTGAAAATTAACGAGAAAATATATTTACAGGTACTCTCGAGAAGGGCCTCCAGTCCTCGGTGCACTATTACCTAGCACGGCCAGTACCCCGGATTCACCCTGCGTGCCTACTATTTGCACTCGTTGCGGCGCCAGACTTACCTGCGAACTACAATTGGTGCCGGAATTCGCTGAAACTCTGCGCATACTACCCATCAATGCATCTCTGTCACATCTACACTTTCTTTCTGTCCTGATATTCACCTGCTCACAGAGCTGCTGGCAATCCTCCGATACGCTCATTAAGGAATTCGTCGTCTTTCAACCAGAAGTTATCTAAATTTAGGATTTGCTAGCATTTGTTTTTGTTATATATTATAGGCAGTGATGGGTCTAATAAGGGTTTTACCGAACACGAATAATCGGCCGTATGTTCGGTTAGAAGTTTACCGAACCGAATATTTGGCACGATTTGGCGCGCTTTATCGTGCATTGCAAAAATTCTTCGCTTCTTGCCGCTGACGCCGCTACTGGACTGTTATTGTGTCATCTAGTTAACGACAAAACAAACATTAACACGTTGTTTTTCAGTGCAAGAACTGTATGTATCATCTTTAGCTAAGCAGAACAAATGATAAGATACACTTGATATGGATACAGTTCTGTAATTGTAACACTTCATACGAGCATAGAAGCAACTTTTTAATGCAAGATTATTCAGTAGCATGTTTGACATTTCTGCCGAATAATCGGCCAAATACGAATGTTCGGTAAACCTGCCAAATATGCCGAATACCGAACATGAAACGAATATTCGGCCCATCCCTAATTATTGATAGTATTTCTGCAATAAATACAGATTTTATTTTCGCTTCCTGATGACTTGTGTGATTATGGTAAATACAGGAGCGCAGTTTTCAGGGAAAAGGCTAAACTGAAGATGATGTTGGTAGACAGGTGATGGCAATATTTTGTAACTGTTGTAATAGTAGGTAAAAGTAAAAGTCAATGACCAAAATTAGTTCCATTTTTGTAGCGGCCATTAATACAATTTAAAACGTAGGTAAGTGTAAAATTATATAATAAACGAAGCATTGTAATAGCGTAAAATCATTCTTAACCGAGTTGTATCGGTTTATACAGGATTAGTTTTTGAAATAGGATTGGAGTGTCAAATCCCAAACTATGTATTAGGAATAGTGAAAAGTCGTCCAAAAAAAACGAGCTCGATTTTGAAGAAAATGAAACTGCATTTTTCGTTTTTTTAAAGCAACTCGTTTGGTCAGCAATCGAAACTGTTTATCTTTAAAAATATCATCCTATATTATTTCATTAATTGTTAAGCCTGCTGATTAGAAACAAATCCTGGAAAAGTTGATTGATTGATTAATGTAACAAATTGGAAATGCAGTAACTGAATGCACTGAAGGGCAAAGGCCTCCCTTTCCTTTTTCTACTCTTTCCGGTCAAGTGAAAGTGTGGACCAGTCTTTTCTATACTAGTCTAGCTCGTCCCGCTATCTGCGCCTGAGTCTGCCGCGATGCCGTTAGACGTTTTTCGGGTCCCACAGTCCCACTCGGTACAAATTTTAGCCCAAACTTTGTACGACATTCGGCAAACGCGTCAGGCCTAGTACCACTTAAGCTTGGACTTATGTTACTATTAATGTATAGAAATTGAACTTATACAAAAATGAAATTTCCTTATACAGGGTGTCAAGGAAACGCTTCCGAAAACGAAGACAGGTGATAGTGCTGGTGATTACTGATACGAAACCACGAAAAAAAATTCGATTCCTTTTTTTTTGCATTTTTCATTATGTATGAATTTTATTTAACTGCCCAAAGCTATGTATGAAAAATGCAAAAAAATATATATGAAAAAAATCTAAAAAAAGGATCGCATTTTTTATTCGTGGTTTCATATCAGTAATCACCAGCACCTATCTTCTTTTTCGGAAGCGTTCCCCTTACACCCAGTATAGATATCCTCCTGACTGACTGATTTATCAACGCAGAGCCGAAACTATTCAAGGTTGGACAGTAGGCTTCTTTTGTAACTTAAACACCTACTCGAGATTTTTGGAAATTTTAACCCTAAGGGGGTGAAATGGTTAGTTTGTATGAAAAATCTGTACTGGATTTATTCACTAAAAAATTTGGAAAAGAAACTAAAGTAAATTATCAAATATCAATTCTTTTCCCAAAATTACTCCTAAAAGAGGGTGCAATAGGTTTATAAATTTTGTATGGAAGAATATTATTATGTGGCTAGATTGAATCGAGACTCGGTTTAAATAATCTTTAAAATAATTAATAAATAACGTGTTTTTTTCTATTTTTCGAAAATTAAACTCTACAGGGGTAAAAAGGGGTGTTAAAATTTCGATAAAAAAAATTCTTAGGGTTAGAGAAATTCTCTGTAAGTTAAATAATAATAAAGAAATTCGTATTTTTCTTTTCCCAAAAATTTCGACGGGAAACATTTTAGGGATGATAAAACTTTTTACGCGGGTGAAGCCGCAAGAGCACTGCTAGTTTATTATAGTTTCGGAGTTAACCCTCTAGGTACTATTAGATATTCTGTGCCTCTAGTCCGAAATAAATAAATAAATATTTTTGGGACATTTTACACAGCACCATCTAGTCCCAAACTAAGCAGAGCTTGTACTATGGGTACTAGACAATGGATATAATACGTATATACTTTTTTTTTTTAAATACATACTTATAATACATAAGAAACACCCAGACAAACACAAACACTTATGTTCATCACACAAATATTTGTGTCCTGTGGGAATCGAACCCACGACCTCGTGATCAGCAGTCCGACACTCGAACCACTAGACCACAGTCGTCGTCAAATCTATCAAACATCCTGTATTTCGTCTCGGACTGCATACACAGAAGATTTGCTTCATATATTTCATTATAATAAAACAAGTTTAACCGTATTACATCCCGTATATTATTTAAATTGGTTTTCCTTCTTCGATCGTGTCAATATGAGCTACATAATGATAATAGCTCATGCCGTGGAAAAAAGATTAGCCAGTCTGCAAGTTGGTTGCGGGGCTGACTGCCCAGGGTGCGCCGGACGATCAATTAAATATCGTCACTCGTGGAGGCTATTGCTATTGGTTTTCCTGACGTTTCGAAAGCTTTTCAGCGTTTGTGGTCGCAGGACGACTAAGATGACAAGCGTCTTTACTGCTATTTCAAAAAAAAAATTAATCTACCATACAATTTTTATTATTTAAAATCGTTTCAATGGACGCAATAGTCACTCACATTATCGTTATAACCGTCGTCATTGTGTATAATTTTCAATTATAATATATTCACGCCATAGTTACAAGAATGGCCCCGGGAAAAAAGGCATCATCACTCTTACCATTTTGGTCATTGTCCTTTTACCTGTGAGTTTCACCTATATTACTACATAGTAAGGTAATAGTGAGTTTTCCATTAGTATGTAACGTAAAGATTTCTAATGTTAATTAATGTTTTTGAAAATTAATCTTTGTTATTTCTTAGTGTCTTATAAAAGCACTAGTTATTCCTGTTGTGTATAACACGTAGACAAGTGTAAAATCGATATTATATTTTCTGTTTGCAGCTTTTACTTGAAGAAATAATTATTTTATAAGTTTTATTTTACTAGATTTTTATAATTCCTTTTTTATGTATATTGTTATACCAGGGGTTCCCAAAATTTATTCTACCACGCACCCCCTACTACTTAAAATAAAAACGCTGCCCCCCCTCCATTTTCGCTATTGCCAAGCCCCCCAGCGCGTCCCACTTTGGGAACCCCTGATCCCCTGACCTTTTAGAAAATTATGGCATCTTACATGCATGGTGAATTTAATGCTTTCTTAAAATCTACCTAGAATTGAAACTAGCTGTATAGAACTAAAGTTTAATATATTATTTATGGATATTGAATCTTAAATATGTCCATGAACAACTGCCAGGTAGAAATAAGTTAATTACATGAATGTGTATGATAAGAAAGTATGCGCCTTGACTATAATGTTATAATATACCTATTTAAGAATATGATTATTTCATTATGACTGCACTTTTAATAAAATTATGTATTGTTTAAATTTTATATATATTCCTTCTAAACTATGTTCTGATGTTTATAAATGAGCTCTTTTCAAAAACTGATATCAACACTACCATGTAACCAACGCGCAAAATAACTTGGCCGGAACGAAGTTGGTTACTGCGAATGTTTTCCCGCCTCCAACTGACACCCATAATAATATGATGACTGCGACGATTTTGTGACAACTTCACTCCAGCCAAGTTAAATTGCGCGTAGTGTAGTAGGAGGGCTCGTCTCATCTAAAATTGTGCACCCATCCATGAAATTTTCCAAAGAATAATCAGACAAGTACTTTCCTACTGTAATATAAATGTATACAACGTGTTATTGAAATAACTGAAAATTGTGCTCATCAGTATGATCAACACATATGTGTTGTCATAAATCGACAAAATGTAGAGATCAGCTAATTATTTTTCGCGATTTCAACGTTGGTCCCATAGTAAAAGTGGTTCATACTGATGAGTACAATGACCCCTTAAGGGGCATGTAGTACCCAAGTGGCACCCCCATCAGTAAATAAATTATTACTCGCTGAATACATTATTTACCGAAAATCCTTTTTTAACAATTGAAGTACAGGTACTGTAGTTTAATTAGAAACTATTAACTCTGTAAATTATAGTTCGCTATAGTTTAGATACAAAATAAAATTATGCGAAAAACGGCCACTTTTGGCACTTTTTGTATCTACAACTACAGCGAACTATAATTTAAAGAGTTGATAGTTTCTAATTAAACTACAGTACCTGTACTTTTTACCGTACCGTAACTTAAGACGCTGACAACACCTAAAAAATCAGACGTCTGCGGTCACTGTCGTTTTGTACAGAACAGAAAGAGAGGCAACGAGCGGAGGGACGTCGGGTGGGTCGCTCAACTTGAATGAAAATTAACAATATATTTTTTTAATAAAAAACTAAAAGCTTATTTGAAAAACAGAAACAACAAATGTTTAGATTATTGTCTTTCTCAAATGTTTTCTTAATTTTATTTATAATATTTAGTAAATAATAGAGATTGTTTGCTTTAAAGCATTTTTTAAGAGGTTAGTTTAAAATTCTTTTCTATCGAGAAAACTTCAAGAAAACGTGTTTTGGGCACAATACAGTTTCAGAAAATACGATCAAGATTAACATATATTTTTTTCAGTGCCACAAACTGAATAGATACAGCTAAAAATGTTTTTAAAAAAAGCCTATTTGGGGTATTTGGCTGTTGTCAGCGTCTTAAGTGGCCAGTGGAACGGATGGCCGATTGGGCAGTAAAGTTCTGGAGTGGCGACCGCGTACTGGAAGGCGCAGCGTGGGTAGGCCCCCCACAAGGTGGACCGACGACCTGGTGAAGGTCGCGGGAATCCGCTGGATGCGAAAGGCGCAGGACCGGTCGTTGTGGCGATGCTTGGGGGAGGCCTATGTCCAGCAGTCGACGTCTTTCGGCTGAAATGATGACCTGTACTTCAATCGTTAAAAAAGAGGCCATGTCGGGCCATGCTCAGTATTATAGGGTTCCCTAAGTAGGTGTAATTACAAACAAATCAAATCGGATATTAATCATGGCTATTTTAGTTTTTGCAATAGACGGCAGCATTGCGACTCAGAGTGTTGTTAGTAGCCGCTAGATGGCGCTGTATAGCGCCAAATTTAATAAGTGTGTCATGTTAACATAACAAAGTTACTATTAGTAATTTTGTTAAATAGAAAGTAACTAAAGGAGCATTCTTTGCTTAGATCATTTTTCTCAAAAGTTAATGATCTTTGAACTAGGACGTCTTAAGTATTTTTCAGTTTTCTAACTCGAAAGTTTATAATCACATTATACTCAAAATAATTTTAAATGATAGTTTTTATAAAGGTCTATCAACATGAAAGATTGCAAGTTTCTACGTTGCACAGTTTAGAAATGGCAGGGGGACACACATTGTAAGCCACTTTGGCGGGCTATATTTCGCAGATGGTACACCTGATAAAAAAGTTATGTATGAAACATTACCTTCATTTTAGTAGACCTTTTCAATGATACCCCAAACGGAGGGGTGCAGCGAAAAATATATTTTCATCCCCATTTCACATGTATGGGCGCCACCCCTAAAAGTCGTAATTACGATTTTTAAATTCTTTTAAAATTGAGATCTATATGTAGACTATTTTTTAACAAAATTTCATTTACTTATGTTTATAATTGTAGAAGTTATTAAGGCTAGGCATCATCATCCTCCGAGCCTTTTCCCAATTATATTGGGGTCGGCTTCCAGTCTAGCCAGATGTGGCTGAACATCAGTATTTTACACGGAGCGACTGCCATCAGACCCCCGCAACCCAGTTACTGGGTAATACTGACATTCGGAAATTAGACCAGTTGTCAGACTTTCAGGCTTCTGACTACCCGTAACGACTGCCATAGATATTCGTATGACAACCGGGACCGACAGCTTAACGAGCTCTCCGAGGAACGGAGGGGTCTCGATGTGTACCTACCTAACGAAACGGTCACCCATCCACAGACTGACCGCGGCAAGTCCAGCTTAACCTTCCAGATTGTACAATCTGCGCAGTCGTTGCTTCGCTACGAGCCCCTCACTACAAGACTACAACCATTTTTAGGGTTCCGTAGTCCTACAAGGAACCCTTATAGTTTCGTCATGTCCGTCCGTCTGTCCGTCTGTCCTAATCCTTTACAGCTTAATAACTTCTACAGTTATAAACATAAGTAAATGAAATTTTGTTAAAAAATGGTTTAGATATAGATCTCAATTTTAAAAGAATAAAAAAATCTTGATAACGTATTTTAGGGGTGGCGCCCATACATGTGAAATGGGGATGTAATTTTTTTTTTCGCTGCACCCCCTCGTGTGGCGTATCGTTGAATAGGTCTACTAAAATGAAGCTAATGTTTCATACACAACGTTTTTATCAGGTATACCATCTGCGAAATACAGCCCGCCAAAGTGGCTTGCAATGTGTCCCCCCCCCTGCCATTTCTAAGCTATGCAACGTAGAAACTTATAATCTTCCACATTGATAGACCATTATAAAAACTCTCTTTTAAAATTATTTCGAGTATAATATGATTATAAATTTTTGAGTTATAGTGAGAAAACTGCAAAATATTTAAGACGTCCTAGTTCATAGGTCATTGACCTTAGAGAAAAATTATCATAGCAAATAATGCTTCTTTAGTTACTACCTATTTAATAAAATCACAAAAAGTTACTTTGTGTTATATTGATATGACATATTTCTTAAATTTAGCTTCTTAAAGTCAGCGCTAGGTGGCGCTGTTTGCAAAAACTAAAATAGCAATGATTAATAAATATTCCATTTGATTCGTTTGTAATTAGGAACCCTATAATACTGAGCATGGCCCGACATGCTCTTGGCCGGTTTTATTATAATAAAATCGCGTTCGCCAAATCGCCAAACAGAGACGTGAAGATGGAAAGTGTCATGTGATGAAATTTCGTTTGGCGGCAGAAAGCCCTCTCAAAGTCAAAGTCAAAAGTTTGCATTTACATGCACTTTCAAAACGTTAATTATGAATCTAGTTGCAGGGTTCAAACAGTTGGTCCTATGGAGAAGAGCCGGCAAGAAACTGTCATGATACTCTTTTTAAATAATCGTATTTTTTGCGAAAACGTGAAATGAGCATGTAATTTAAGAGCTTTATGTTTTTAATTAAAATGCAACATAATAGTACGTTAGTACTATTAGATATTTTGTGATAATACTTAGTTACTTCTAATACTTGGGGGGCACGGCCCCCCCTAGAAGCCTTCGGGCCCATCCCAAATTAGAAGTGTATAATTTATTGTAAACAAAATATAAGTAGGTACTTAAGTTTTGACACGAATACGCTTAGAAACTCTTCCACTCTCTACTTGTCTCAATGTCTCTTATTTGTGATGTTAACAAACACCATAGGCCTAATACCTACCTACTATTTTTTTTTGCAAGAAATCATTCTTCTTGCCTAATAAATAACCTATTCATTCATTAATAAAACATGCTTAACTTAAATCAGTATGTTTAGTTTACGATCAAAGAGAATATAATACTACGTATTTACGATAATCTAAACGAAAGTATCGATACAAAGCGGACGTTAATTTTTGGTCTAATATTTCGTGAATATTTCCACAGATTTCAGATTTCACTTTCCAGTGGTAGATGTCAAATCTGTGAATATCACGAAGATTTTTTTGAAAAATCGTCTAAAACATTTTTAGTCGATTATTTATTGCGCCTAAAGATCAGTGTTGCCAATGCTATGACAATTACCGTGTTATACGGTTTTCAGGCCAAAAAATTGCAAAATCCACGGCCTGCAGCTACCCCAAGGCCGTACTAAAATCTACGGCTTTCAACAAATTTGATGGTTATCATGTTTTCGATAAATATATCATTGTAACATAACAACATAACATAACATCACGCCTGTATTTCCCCGAAGGGGTAGGCAGAGGTGTATAGTACACTCACATTTCGCCAGTTATGTTATAGTCCCATGTAATAGGGGGCGAGCCTATTGCCATTGACCGGGCACAAATCCAGACTCCGGGCTATCATTGTATGTATCCAAATACGTCTAGTCACAGTCTAGTGTGTGTTAATCTTTGCTTGAAAATTTCAATTCCAACCTTTTATGTGGTCGGGGATTTCCCGATTAGATTACACATTTAAAATTAAATGTTGTTATACATTTTTTTTTTCAAAACAAAAGGAGTAATTTGACGAACAATTAATTTTGCATAAAAAACTTAAAACAGCGCTATTTGGGCGATGGTGAAACGTACTTCCTTTTATTTTATTATTTTTAACGCATTTACATACGTGTGCGAAGCGAAATCTAACGATTTAAATTGTGGATAAAAAATCGCTAACGAGCAGGATAGGGTCCAGGATAGGATGAATGCGTTAAAAATAATCAAATAATTAGTAAGGGTAAGGGTAGGGTAAGCATGTCTATACATGTCATACATGTACCCATGTATGACATACATGTATGGCTTTGATTTAACTGTAAAGTTAGTCGAGTCGTATAAGAAACTCTGTTTCTTTAAAAGATATCGCTGACGTCCCAAAGTTGACCCAAAGACGTACCAAGTGGTTAATTTCGATACCACGAGCAGTATTCAGTGTTCACGGTAACTTAGTGGCTAAAGTATTGGCGTACTGAGCCAGGAAACCTGCTCGTGACCGATTTTTGAAGTGAAACTTCTATATAGACGGGGGGTATTAGGATTTTTTTGTCACGAAAAAGCGTTACGGCCGCGTAAATAAACACAAAACGCTCTAGTGGGATTTGAACCCGTGACTCAAATTTCATAAGTCTAACACTGTCAACGATATGCTATCGTGACCGATAATTTGCTTGTCGAATTTAACTTACACTTACATCTTTTGGTGACATCAGAACTTATCTTTTTTAAATTTATATATTTAGATATTACTTCAATTGCGTAAATGCGTTAAAAATATAAGTATAACTAGAAAAAGCAATAGATAAGTTTAAATGTTGGTGTTATTTACTAAATTACGTTTTCCAACATAATTATACAAATGATTAGTTAAATTTAACTAATAAACGCAAATTAAACACACAAAAAACTAAACTAAATAAACTGGAAAACTTAATTTTTGGTAAATAATTTCGACAATTATTTACCAAAAATTCAGTTTTCCATTCTAATTAGAATTCTTTTACGCCATCTATTAATTTTTTTAGACAACAGCAGCGCATGAGTTTTTATACCTTGCTAGTCAGATCATTAGCCTAATCAGTAGCATATGTACTAGCGACATCTATGTTTTTATGTTAGAATTTTTGTATGTTAAATGCTCAAACGTCGTTTGACACTTTGACCACTACGTGAATTTGTCAGTATTGTATTTGAATTAATAATAATTTATTTAATTATTTATTGCATAAGGTTCGCCCACAGCATACATATTAACACTATTACCAAATAATACAGTACAGTATTGTCCTTATACGTATGCCAATTACGGGTAAACACAACATTGGTGTCGATTCTCTTGTTCACGAACTAAACTTATTTTAAACTATCGCTCTCTTTTACTAATAGTAGATACAAGAAAGGGATGGCAACCATTTAAGAGCTGTCAAATTAGACGAAATTAAAATTTCCATACAAGTTTAGTCGTGATCTCGGAACGTGCCCACTAAAATACAAAGAAATGTAACACGTAAACTAATTTGACAGTTCTAAAATGGTTGCCATCCCTTTCTTGTATCTACTTTTAGTAAAAGAGAGCGATAGTTTAAAATAAGTTTAGTTCGTGAACAAGAGAATCGACACCATTGGCTAAAAAAGACGACTTAAAGTAAATTAAAAATTAATACTCCTAAAAAACCAAAAACACATTTTTTTTTTATATATACTTCTACAAACTACTTAAATTTAGGGCGATTTTTTGATACTTAAGGACTTCAATATTCTTGTTCGAATTTTTTTTCTAGAGTCGTGGTTTATGTCAGCTTCTTGCACAGACTTTGTGAATTAATTTAAATCACTACACATTCTTACGAGAGGAGAGTTTAAGCCTATGTTGGTTTTATTTCTAGGTAGTTGGATTATTGTGGTTATGGGGTATCGGGGTATTCTGTATGGAACGTTTAGGGATATGTGGGATACTAACTCACTACAGTCCATCTGGCCATTCATCAATTTATGTAAGAACATAAGGCTGTGCATAGTACGTCGGTCACGAAGGGAGATCATTTCAAAAAAGCTGAGACGTCATTCATATGGAGATCTGTGGGATATGTCACGGGATATAAATGCTAGATGTCTGGTGAAGGCACGTTGTATACTCTCTACACGTTGTGAGTGTACTGTATAGAAGGGGTTCCAAACTACGCTAGCGTATTCCAGTCGGCTTCGCACGAGCGCATTGTATAAGACGGTTTTAGTTTTATTAGACTGGAAGCCCCGCGTATTACTTTTAATAAATCCTAACATTTGAGCAGATCTTTTCACACAGCTGTCTATATGGGCTTTAAAGTTTAGCTTCTCATCCATAATTACACCAAGGTCACGAATTTCATTTACAGTATTTAGTGTTTTGTCATTAATTCTGTAGGTTGAGGTATATGTCCGCGCGTAGCTCAAGGTTTCATCAGGATTCATCACGAAATAAATTTCTCATAACTCTAAATTATGTATTTTCCGATTATTACATGAACTGACCAGAAGAAGAAGTTTTACAACAAGAATGACAGCCCGCGCAAAGCACAGTGTCTCCATCTTTATATTACTACAATCAAATAGACCCAACGGAGTCACTAAATACATTTTAATTTATAAATGAACACTAAAATAATTAACCAGTCGTCGTGATAAAACTAATATTAATTTAGATAATCTCTAAACATTATATAAACCAACAAATCATGCCAGATATTAAAATATGAAACAATATAAAGCGGAATTATCAGAACCACAAATTTAAATTAACAACATTTAAATTAATCATTTCATTAATCTAATTAGAATATTCGAATTATAATTATCATAATATTAACATTATTTACAACATTAATTTAATTAATACGGATCATCAAATATTAAACTTTACTAAACAAAAAGGTATCTTCTTTGATCTTTGATGATCTTTGCAAAGTACAACAAATACAACTTTGATGATCTTTGCAAAGTACAACAAATACAACTTTGATGATCTTTGCAAAGTACAACAAATACAACAGCAAACTACATAGCAAATTCTAGAAATAAAGGATATTTATTTCAAAATACTTCATTGTATAAACTAGTTACCTCAAAATGGCAATAGATTGCGTTGTAAGCATCGATATTCGATATAGCATAGACATTAATTGGTCTGAGTCCGAGTATAAATTAATATTTTAATGTTATAAGCTATGGAAAGCTATATTACTCTCAAATTACACTAGAGGGCGCAATGTTCAACCAACGCCAGGAAGAAACATTCAATACTGACCAGTAATAAAAGTTCTGTCAAAAAAGTGTAAACAAAATTTATGGCAACACTAGCGCGCCCATATATACGATATCTTTTTTCTGCTGAATTTTATATGATAACATTTTTTTATGTTCAGGGCCATAAAATTTCTGTTGCACCAATTCTGAATTGCATTAAGATCACTTTGGATGTTATCTGTATCACTTCGATCATTTATGACCTTGTAGATTTTCAGGTCATCAGCAAACATTAAAAAATTACAATTTCTGATTTCAGTTGTCAAATCATTAATAAACAATGAGAATAAAACAGGTGCAAGGTGCGATCCTTGCGGAACACCGGAGATTGCGTAGTATGGCTGAGATACATACCCTTTTATGGCAATTACTTGTGACCTACGCAGTAAATATGATGTCAGCCATTCCAGCAGGGATCCATGAATTCCACAAGCTGCTAATTTACTCACAAGCAATGAATGATTGACTGTGTCAAAGGCACTGCTGAAGTCCGTGTATACCGCATCTACTTCCAACCCCTTGTCAAGAGCTTGAGATATGTCAGATACGAACTGAACCAAATTGGTCTGTACTGTACGTCCTGTTTTAAATCCATGCTGGCAAGGTGATATTGATATTGTGGATTGTTAATGTAGGTAGGTACTTGGTAATTTGAAAACCTGCCCGTAAAACTTCAAGTTAAAATTTTGTTGCGATTCGTTTTGCCACTTGTCCTTTGCCTTTCGTTTTTCCACTTGTCCGTTGCGATTCGTTTTTCCACTTGTCCGTTGAAGTTTCACTTCTACTATGTGTCCCAGCACACATTTCGTTTTTTTCTTCCACAATTTAAATCGGTGTACTTTACACTTTACTTTTTTTTCTTTACTTTTTTTGGCAGTGCTACGGCCGACTATTTATCTATTTCCATAAAAACACGGCTTTTCTACCAAACGTACACCGCTGCCTAAAAATTTCCATTGGCAACACTGGCACAGACAATGAGAAATTCGGGATAGATTTGTCCGTTTGTCGGGATTACGGAAGCTATCAAGCCACGTTTTCTATCTGTGGTGCATCCGTCTTCCATAAATGAATCGTTGCGGCGAGGCGGCGGCATAGAAAAAATATCAGTTTTCGTGAGTCAAATAGTGAATTTAGTCTTGAAGTAAACGTTTATTACATTTCTTCGCACGACACATTTACAGCACTTTGAAAATTTACAAATATAAACATGTCTAGCGAAGCACAAGTCCCACCCCCCGTTTTATGGGCCCAGCGCAAGGAAGACGTTTTTCTCACGTTTAGCATCGAATCTAAAGACCCAACTATTAAAATAGAAAAGGACTCTGTATACTTTAAAGGCGTGAATGCATCGGACAACAAAGTACACGAGGTAACTATACCACTTTACGATGCTGTGATTCCTGAAACAAGCGCCTTCGTAAATAAAGGCAGGTGTATAGAAATGATTCTACGCAAAGAAAAAAAAGACTCTTCCTACTGGCCATCACTAACAAAGGATAAGAAGAAACCACATTACCTCAAGGTAGACTTTAATAAGTGGAAAGACGAAGATGATGAAGATGAGAATGGTGGAGGCAACTCCTACGACATAGAAGAGATGCTTCGGTCTATGGGTGGCGGCGGAGGTGACAAAGCTGACAAACCCTCATTTGAAGACTTAGAAACAGACTCGGACGATGAAAACTTACCTGATCTTGAATAACACCCCCTGAGTGATAAAACTTATATTTAACGCATGGAAAGTACATTATGTATAAGATTTTTACAGTTATAATAAAATCACTGATAAAATGAACAATGTTACATTCATTTTAATCATTGATCTGTGCCTCTGTAATACAACTTTTTTATTTTAAAGCAAATTAGCAAGTTTTAATCTGTAGCTAGGAAATATTTAATTTAAATATATTCAAGGTGAGTTAAGTAGTAAAACGTTTTTCAATATGATCCCTAATTTGCACAATAACTGCTAGTGCATACCTATTTAAATTATTTCAAACAATGTGGATTAAAGCTTTGCCTAACATCTTACTGCACAGTCGTATGAAAGAAGGTTATCATTTCTTTATGATGCAGTGACTAAGGTCCGTATTACAGAACATTCCTCAAGTCAAGTACAGTTTGATCTTCAATCAACTGATCACTACTTAAGGCCCTGTCCCTGCACGAATTGTCTTGGGGTGGACGAGTGCTCCAGCTCCCCACTGCGCCCCGCAGTCCACCCCGTGATAACAATTAGTTATGTAAAACATGAAATTAATGTAATTTTATATTATTATTTTTTGAAATGGATTACTTGGCTTGCATTTAAATTTATCGTGTAAGTTTCAAAATCATGTTATATATAAATTTTCGTCATAAAATGAATTCAAAGTGTCAAAAATTAGCTATGTTTGGATTTTTTTTCTATCAAGCGAAGTTATTTAAATCGTGTATCGATCTTTCAAAATGGATACATAAACTACTCAACTCCACCATATATTATTTCCATTCTCCCTACTTCAAGAAATGATGACGAAAAATGGAAGTCCCCGCAGTCCACCCCGAGACAATTTGTGCAGGGACAGGGCCTTAAGGATAGAATTGTTACTTGAGCATTGGTCTTATTCCAATATGGTAATTGTAAACTTTAATTCAACAACATAGCACACAAATATAACCTGAAATAGGAAAGAAATCTCTCCTCAAGCATGGTCTCTCTCTACCACTCTGAGTGATTATGGATCAAATCTGCTCAAATACCGAAACAGGTAACAGTATAAAATAAAGCTAAACTCTGCTGAACTGTGATTAATTAATCTATGCTTGAGGAATGTTCTAAAATTAAATCCCAACTCAAAAACTAGTTTTAAACAGTGATCAAAGCTTGAGGAACATTCTGTAATACTGGCCCCAGAAAGGTTTATATTACATGTTCTAATTATTATGATCAAATTATGGTTTCCTGATGATGTATCTTTTTTTGTAGAGCTCCTTTGAACTTCGCTAACAAACCGTGGAATAAAAGAGATTGTTTCAGCCTTAGAGCAACAGGGGTGTGCAGTTGCTCTATGGTTTCAGCCATTGGATTGAATTACTAAACTAGAATGAGTAACTAAGTTATAATAATATGCTATTAGATGCTCACCTACAACATGTTATTGAAATAACTGAAAACCTCTTATGGGGTCATTGTAGGTACTTCTCAGTATGAACAACTTTTACTATGGGACCAACTCTGAAATCGCGAAAAAAAATCAACTGTTCCCTACATTTTGTCGATTTATGTGAATGCAAATGTATAAAAACCTACACAATTACAAAGAAAAGAAAAATACAATCATGTAGGTATGGTATGTTTAGGTATTTACCTATAATCTACTTTAACAAAAGCATCGACCATATACCTACCTCATGTATGGTCGTTGAACAAAAGCAATTTTTGTCACCTATTAAAGGCGCATGTAGGCTCATGTAGCAGCCCCATCAGTAAAATAATTATTACCCGCTGAATACATAATTTATCGAAAATTTCTTTTTCACAATTGAAATACAGATACTGTTGTTTAATCAGAAATTATTAACTCTGTAAATTATAGTTTAAATAAATAAATAAATATCTTCGGGACATTTTTGACACAGCACCATCTAGTCCCAAACTAAGCAGAGCTTGTGATATGGGTACTAGACAATGGATATAATACTTATATACTTTTTTTTTTGTAAATACATACTTATAATACATAAGAAATACCCAGACCAACACAAACACTTATGTTCATCACACAAATATTTGTATCCTGTGGGAATCGAACCCACGACCTCGTGATCAGCAGTCCGACCCTCGAACCACTGGACCACAGACGTCGTCTGTTTGCTGTAGTTGTCGATAGAAAAAGTGCTTAAAACGGCCACCTTTTCACTAACGGACACTGACTACGTACGATCTGTACGTTAATTGAAACGAATTTTCGATAAATTATGAATTCAGCGGGTAATAATTATTTTACTGATGGTGGCGCCACTTGACTACTATGTGTGCCTTATAGAACAGATACAAATTACCTACATAAAGTTTCGCATTAAAGAGTACCTACACAAAATGGGGGCGCCACTAATATACCTATATTAAAAAATAAAAATCTTTTAAAATCAATAAATCAAGTAGGTGTTTGGCAGAACTCTGGATAGTCTTATTCATATAAAAATTAAAGTAGGTACTAGCACATTTTATGCATGATAAAACAGATTGAGACAATACCTCAAGTCAAGTATATAAGTCTATGGACAATACTGACAAATATATATAAAAATTGGTCCGATTTTAGACGTTTTTGCCAGACTGCGACCACCTTATTACAAAATCGGGTTAATAATAGGTTTTACTTAAGATAGGCTCGAGCGCGTGTTGTCGCTCCTGCCGTCTCAGCGTCTCGAACGCTCTCGTAGGCACGCCTTCGCCACTCTGGCGAATGGTGCGTATCCGGTCATAGACCCTCGCATCCATACCCGCCAGTAGGTATATCCAAGGGTGGAAAGCGCGCCAAAAGAGTTGTCGCCTCGAAGGATATCGTCCTATACCCTCGCAGAATTCGGATGGCCACTTAGTAAAGTCAGAGCTAAGTTTAACAGTGTTAAGTGACTTTACACTGCAGACTGTTAAACTTAGCTCGGTTGCGTCGGGCGCCTGACAGTCTATTCGACCACACCAGCGCCCCGGAAAGGGCCATCGACCACACAACCCCCGCATAGAGGCGGCGAACTTCTCGTGGTCCCCCGAGGTTGGGCAGCAGTCCGTGCAGGGCACCCATTGCCCTCGACCCGGGGAACAAGGCGTCCGAAGCGCTCTTCAAAGCTCCAGTGGCTGTCCAAGGTATTTCATACTCTGGCCCACCTGGACTTGCGCTTCACCAACGCACACCGACGCGTTGGGTGGTTGCCAACCTCGTGGCAATTTGTAAAACCATAGCGCCTCGGTCTTTTGAAGCGCTATCTCTTTTTTTTATCTTGTTCACGACAATTGCCACCCAAGCTCGGCAAGTCGGATGGTCCCCTCAAAGGTGTCCCCGCCGGCAATGACTATAAGGTGTCATCTGCATAGCAAACAACACTCACGCCAGCGGGAAGATCGACATGCAGAACCGCGTCGTATGCGAGGTTCCACAAGAGTGGACCCTTAACTGACCCTTGTGACCTTGTGGAACGCCGCACGTAATCTCCCTCCAGTGGAAAAACTTCACCATCCCATGGAATTCACCATCCTATAGCAATGTAGGTACCTACTGTCGAATGTTGATTGACAAAACGCGACAATCTACCTAGGTACATAGGTAGTTGGTTGCTAGGCACAGTATTTACAATACATATAATCGAACAGCAACAAATAGTTTTTTACGTACTTTTGATGGACATGCCAGCCTACCCCTAAAGTGTGTAATGAAACAGTGTCACACACCGCACACCACACGTCACACACAATGCCTTTATTTCTGTAAAATGTTTGTCAGAACTCGGATCATTATCAAAGGTCACAAAGCATAGAAAGAAAATAGTTGATAGGTAAGTAAATTAGGTAAACCCCTGTGAATAAACTAAGGAAACGGCACAGAATAATTATTATCTGCAAAACATAGAAATATAACAAAAATATTACTTAGAAAAATGCCTAAACATCGGATTTAGTTCGCTACTGCGACCATAAAAAAGCTAAGCTAAGCCTGTGCTAAATTCTTTCCATGTAATCTGGTCCAAGTTTAAAAAATAAAATAAATAAGAATTTTCGTGTGGTCTGGAGGAATCCCCACCACAAGATTCTCGACCGCTAGAGGTAGCGCCGAACCTACAAGCATAGACATATTATATTTCTATGCCTACAAAATGATTTAGTAATATATGTCTATGGCCTACTAGCATTAAGCATTCTCGAACTTCGAACTTCGCCAGGGGCGGAACGGATGTTCTAGTTACACTCTCAAAGGCCTGAAGCCATCGAAGGAGGCTTATTGGGACTAATCCATTTAAGGATACGACTGTTGCGGGACTTGCGGGTTGCCGGTCGATCATCATCTGTCTAGTCCCGATCAACCAAGCCAAAACACTGAAACTTAATTTATCTGTTTTGGCTTCCATTTTTGTTCCTTCAATTACTTATGTACCTAGGCACCTCACGTCACCCAAAGACGCACAGTGTTTGCTCTCCATAGATAGTAGAGGCGGTTAAATTTTCGAGGTTTTTGTTTATTAAATTGCCATAATATGATGATGATGAGTGAAGGATCTTAATATGAAAACAAACTTGTTTCCCAAACAAACAGATAATGTTCTTTCTTAGAGATAAATCAAAGTATACCTATATAGGTACTAGGTAGGTAGGCACCGACCTGGATTAAAATTTGATCCTTGTTAGTAGAACTTTCAAGTTCTGGTAGGTAGATAGTTTGCCTTTTCAATTAGGTACTTATTCTTGTAAGTTAAGATCCTTTCGAGTCCAATTTTTTTACAGGATCCTTAAACACAGGGGCCTTACTTCCGACTGGATCGAGTTCTGTATCAATCGAATTTAAATTCGAGTTATTCGTACTGCTTTCCTCTAGGAATTGACATTAGTTCGATTTGGTTCAAAACTCGAACCAGTCGGGACTCGGGACCCTGTTTATCACCGCAAAATCTAGGTAGGTACATCGACCTTGCGAAAACTCGATACAACGAACGCAAACTGTAGGTACCTACCAAACGACAGCCGATACAAACCCAACCAAACCAAAATCAAACCGCACAAACCAAAAACCAATTATATTTGCTTCGTCTCTTTCTAATTAAGCACGCGTTTAGCGGAGCGAAAAAGATGAAGCAGTTTTTACTACACTCTAGATTTTGGGGTACATTGAAATATATAACTAAATCTAAGCAATAAGATCCAATTTAGAAAACTATGTAAAATAACCTCCTTAAATATGGCACGGATACAGATCAACAGCTTGTATAGTAGCCGGCATGAGTCGTGAGCACAGATGGACAGTAGTGGGGGCAAGTTCGCGCATGTACACTTTCGACCAAAATTATTTAGTATCTTTATTCACTAAATTTCACTGTTAGCGTTTTATAAGGATTATGGGTAGTTATAGAAAATACAAACTTTCTCGAATTTCACCCATATTATGATTTTGGGACTTTTTTTTTACGCACAGATAAATAAACAGAAAACATTTTGACTTTTAATTTATTTTTTACTATTTAGTTATCGATGGACAGGTTTTTTAACAAAATTTCAGCTCAATAGGTTGAAGATATCTGCTTCAAAATTGAGTTGCAAGATTCCACTCTAACAAATATATTTACTTACGTACATACATTGCAAGTTAAATACAATCTTGTATTAAATAAAGAAAGATGAAGAAGAAAAAAATAACAAATTTTAATTCAAAACATTAAACACTCGAAAATCAAAATATAAATTAATTACCTACAACAAAAGAAAAATAAACTGTTATAATTCGAAAATGTGAGTCAATAAAGTTGAACCGAAAGTGTACGGTAGCCGACTGACACCTAATTGTCCAATAGACGACGAGCATCGACTGTCGACCAATCGCGTAAATGCAATTTTCGGCGTTGGCACCCCGCGCTCCTGTCATTCCACCAAACAGATCCATAAATGAACTTCTGCGCAGGTGAAGTTTGTGCTCACGACTCGTGCCGGTATCTGTATATCTGTTTGCGTATAAAACGCGCAGTACTAACTGTTATTTTGTACTTACTGCATAGGAAGTTACTGTTTTGTGTTACTGTTCCTTAGTTGGGAATTTAAGGCCCTACCCGTCCTACTACCGGGCGTGCGGGCTACTCTCAAAGGCAAAGCAGGGCCCTGCATGCAGTCACTGCCAAATTATATAGTGTATAGGTACCTATATTTGCAGGGCCGATATTTTTTATTTGTACCCTACTGCACCGAAGCTGAAGCCACAACGGGTTTATTCCCGTTCTGCACTAGTTGTTCGCCCCCACTGGGGGTGAACAAGATCTTTCTTCCTGTTGCCCATAGGTACATACATTTATTCATTCAATGAACATTCATTTAGTAAATTATGTACCTAAACAGGAAGAAAAACCTGTGGTTGACCTAGGCCCCCATCATGACCTGGATCCGCCCTTGTCCTGTTGTCCCCCAGTAGCGGCGAGGAACTGGGGGGACCAAGGGAATAACCCGCCACTGCCACTACGTGACTACGGACATAACTTGGATCAGGGTTTCTTTACGTGGTCCACGGGTACGCAATTCATTCTTAAGTTCTTACATAATTACATTGTTTTGGAGTAGGCAGAGACTATTAATTTCAACCCACTACGATCCTGACGCACCCCTTTGGCCTTTCGCTTCATCTACGTTAATTAACCTCCTCATCTATGCTCGTCGGCTTAGAGCTCTTAGCTTGGCCTTTTTTGAAAACGTCCGCGATTTGGTTGCAGTAAGTTCACCGAGGTCGGCCCCCACAACTCTTGCCTCAAACTTTTTTCTCATCTGCTTCTTTTATGTGCGGCTAATATAATGTAATAAAGAAATTGGTAATTTTGCATAAAACTTAAATCTTTGTGACGGACTATATCACTCTGTACGAGTACGAGTCTGTCCATGCAAAGTTCAAAAAAAATCGCTCTGGCTTCGCTCGCGCTTAGTATTCAGACAGGTCTACATTGCCTTATATTATTTAGATTTCTATGTACCTATTCAGCCCTCTTTTCATCTGCTTGTTGGGCGTAAGTTATATGCAAACCTGTTATTTTTATTATTGTACCTACTTGTACATAATTATAGAGATATAAACTCGAAGCCACCATAGAATCTCGCTCGCTTCGTTCTCGGTGGTATAACCTTCACATTTCCTCTTTCTTGACGTATATTGCACGTGCGTCAGGCGCAAGTTTGGTAGTTGTCGTGGTACAGACGGGGCCGGGCTGAAAACGTCAGGCTGGCCCGGCCCCCTTCAAATGCTTCTATTTTTTTTATTAGAGCGGTACATTGAAAATGTAGTAAGTACAAATGTTTCTGAAGAGGAGTACATTCGGATAATACATACCTCGCGACCTAAAGCCCCGGGGCCGGGCCAGCCTGACGCACGTTATATTGCAAGCAACTATTGTGTTACATTTTAATTTAAAACCTGAAGCTCTTAAAATTCTTAAAAACCAAAATAATATAACTATTTGAAGCAGTAGCAGCTAATCTCACTAACTTACTTCATCATCATCATTTCAGCCGAAAGACGTCCACTGCTGGACACAACGACCATACAGCCCGATAGACGCCTAATGTTGAATATAATGCGTTCAATAAATTCTGCCACTAGCTGAGGCGGGGTACTGCAATCAGATTGGCCCTACCAAGGCGGCTATTGGCTAATCACTAACGCGGCAGTTTTGATGGCTCATGTAAGTGGTCGAAACCGATTTGAAGATTTCAAGTGGCAAATAGTGGCGACCTACATTAGTGAAATTTCATAGATGTGTTGCATACATCGATCGCCTGTTTTTAGGCGTCTATGAGGTATATGGTCGATGGCTGGACATAAGCCTCGCCCACGCATCGCCACATCGACCGGTCCTGCGCTTTCCGGATCCAGCGGATTCCCGCGACCTTCAGCAGATCGTCGGTCCACCTTGTGGGGGGCCTACCCACGCTGCGCCATCCAGTACGCGGTCGCCACTCCAGAACTTTATGGCCCCATCGGCCATCCGTTCTGCGAATAATGTGCCGGGGGCCCAGTACCACAGTGCGTGCCTACGTTTGGTAATTCTTCGGGCTATGTCGGTCACCTTCGTTCTCCTGCGAATCTCTTCATTTCTGATTCTATCACGCAGGGATACTCCGAGCATAGCTCTCTCCCACAGACCAGTAAGCTTCAAGACTCCGCATAAACAAAGTTTTGTATTCGAACGCAGTCGTAAAACGTTGGTGGGGTCAAGGGGGCGGACGGCGCGTTATGATTGGCCGGCTCAAAAGTTCGGTGGTATGATTCCTTATGATTGGTGCCACTCGCTGACTGAGTGACGTTCCGATTGGCGGAGGGACGTATGATATGCAGTGCTAGAGCATATGCGTTGTGACCGGGGGTGTCCAGCTAACCGGCGTCTAGAGGCTTACTGGTCTATGCTCTCTCCATTGCCCTTTGAGTGACTTTGAGCCTCCTTATCAGACCCATTGTGAGCGACGTAAGTAATTAATGGCAACTGGCAACACATACTGAAGGCCAGTTCTCGTAATTAAAAACGTTCAAAATATAGTTCCAAACTAATCTCAATCTCCTGACAGTACTTAGATGTTTCTGATTGTCGTTTATTGGTGACTTTAATGACCTAAGTGTCACAAATAAACAGCAAACAAACAAACACAAACAACAAACAAACAGGGACATCTACTGACAGGAGATTGAGATTTAAAGCATACAAGCCTGAGGCTTGGTCCTGTAATCGGACTGACATAGTAGCGTTTTCATACAAACACTAACACTTCGATGTACCGATAGTCAATCTGGCACCGGTGAAGAGATTGTAGTAGGTACAGCCCAAGTACATTAACTTAGGTACGTCGAAATGGTGGAACTAGTGTTTCTAAAAATGCCTTGTTTTTCTTTACTACAAAATTCTCTTCAATAAGCGTCCGTGAGGTATTTTAAATTTGGAAAGTGGTACAAAAAGGTATAGCATTGTCTTCTATCAACCCATGTTTTCAGACTTTTCCCTATATTACGTCAAATAACCTACCTACACACCAAATTTTCCCTGCCTTAGTATAAATATATTACCAGTCTGTGTTCCTAAGTCATCTGAAAGTACCGGGAAAAACGGGGTGAATAGGGATTCAGGGTGTAATGTGCAAAAGTGGGCAAGGATTTTAATAAAGTTGGTCGCCCACAGACTTTAGAATGTTTACCAAATTATGGCAGAATATTTTTGAAGTCTGTGTGGGCAACAAACTATCTTTTCAATTATCCTTGACCACTTTTGTCCCTATTCGGCCCTGGGGCCTTACTTCCGACTGGTTCAAGTTTTGAACTTATTCGAGATAATGTCAATGCCTCAGAGGTTTTAGTGTCAGTTCCTATAGAAATTGACACTAGCTCGATTTGGTTCAGATTCGATTTGGTCTTGCGCCTGATCTCTCCGGTCGTGTCGAATTGCCGTCCCATCGGATTATGAGAGTGAGGGAACAGAGAGTGCACCTGTTTGCGCACACACTTGTGCACTATAATATGTCCCGCGCAGATGGCTAGTCTCCATTGAGATAGGCCGCCGTGACTGAAATTCGACCGGGAGGACATTATTATTATTCACCCCGTTTTAAACCTTTTGATGAGTAAGACAGTTAGTCATAAAAGTAGTTATTTTCGGAAGACAATGGTGCCGATTCTCTTGTTCACCGCACTAAACTAATTTAATGTCATTATGTCTCTTTCTAACTAAAACTATTAGAAAAAGACAGAATATTTTAGTCCTATCAAATTTAGTCCAGTTCCAGTAGGTAGCTTGTTTTCTACTACCTGTTTGCTACGAGAATGCCGCGGTCGACAGTTAAAAAATGACGTCATAAGGCACTTTACAGCGTTGCTATTGGTCAGTATTGGTACTAGCCGGGAGTGGCTTGCGGTTCGATACGAGAGAGCGGGAAGAGAAAACGGTATTCTCTTAGCAGACAGGTAGTACGTGAATTTAGTCTCCATCTTTTAAGATTACGAATATTTTTCCGTAAATTGCATAGACCATTCTTAATATTTTCTGCCCTTTTTCAAGTGTTTGTAAGAAAGAGATAGAGCGTGACTAAAATTAGTTTAGTGTTAAACGAGATAATCGGCACCAATATGTCGACAATGGTATGGTGGTGGAATGGTGGTTTTATTACTTATTACTGAAATTAGAGTAGGGTCATCTATAGACGCAAAATCGCAAGTAGTTAGGTCGGGGTCGAAAGTGGCCCGAAATGGTTCATGTAACGGTGTTTTATGTAACCCACGGAACTTGGCTGACCTTGTCTAGATTTACCTAAACAATAAAATTGAACCGAAGGTCCTCTTGTGACCTAAATTAGGAAGTTGACATTTGACTTGCAAGTCTAAAATTATTTTGATCTGATGATTGAGATAGAAATAATATATTACAAAAATATCATAAATTTATTTACTTTTTTCGGTGACCGTTACTGCTACACTGAACAAATGGAATTGTTGGCCATGTCTTCGAACATTCAAAGTTAACGTCATGCAATAAATGAGTCTATTGAGGCTCTCACATTTTAATATGTACGCGGATCCTTGACCAGGGCTAAATAGCGGCGCACCATGGCTTTGACAATCAAACATAAAGTATGAAGCGCCTGTCCTTCCAAACGCCAAGTTTTTAGTGGGACTAATTAGAATTCCAAGTGTATTCTTCTCAAAGAAATAAGCCAATGCCTTGCTTAAATTGAAACGATCAGGATATATATTGTACACAAAACCAAATATAATTTTCTCAAATTTTACCGAAAATGTGAACGGGTACATATCATCAAATTTGGCATCCAAATCGTTTAGTTCAATTTCGTGATTAGGGTTAGAACCGAATTTCGTCATACATTTTTGCTGGTAACTATTACCACCAACTACTATTCCATCTAGGAACCCACTCGTCCAAGCGCTAATGTTACATGCTTGGGTCATTCCAATGGCAACCACGCTTACAGCCAGGTATTGCTTTCCTCGGAGTATTTCATCAAATATTTTGTCCAACGGATGTATAGTTCCCCATAGTGAATACAGATCGCCAGGAAATTCGATGTCCCAATCTTTCCACATAGTTTTTGGTGTTTTTCGATCTAGACCTAAGTCATTTACAGCGCTCATTCGGGACCACGGTATCGCCGGGATGTTCAACCAGTACATTTTCTCATCTACTACAGGTCGTAGTTTCCTACGCCTCAAATACGGTAAGTTTGGGTTGTCGTCAGGCTTGAAGAGAGGACTTAGTCTATAGTTCAGTGCAGAATGTCGAGGTGCAGTCTTTACTGAAGTCAATTCGAATGTGTAGAATTCGGGGCTGTCTGCTTGCTTTCCTGGCAAAACTTTCCGTATTCGACGGATAAGCGCATCCATAGAGCGATATAAGGTCCATGACGCTACATCACTTCCTTTTTTGGAAGGTTTCTCTTCCCCGGTCCTTTTATCTTCTTCCCTTATATCTTCACTTGGTGGCGGGTAGGGGTCGAAAAGGTGATAATATCCTTCCGTCTGACATATTACCAAACTGCATTGAGGATATCTTATTATGACATAGCGAAGTCTCCTCAACACTGCTTTTAAAAACTGCTCTAGTCTTTTCTCTGGATTCTCGTTGACAACGATTATTTTCTTAATATTGATATTTATGAATTTTCCGTCTAAGATAACATTCTTGATTACTCTCTTTTCGCATACATTTAAATTTGTAGCTTTTTCGTGTATTTCTAAACCTTTTTCGATACACACGTCTACCATGACATGATCCCACGTTCTGATAGGATGCATCGCTGCCATCAACATAGCAATGAGACTAACGAAATGGCAGGATTTTACATCTGAGCTTGGTTTCCTTTGATTTAGTGATGTGGTTCCTTCTATTCTGTAAACGCCATCGACGAGTTGATAGCCGACCATTGTTTGGCTTCTAATATCTCTTATGTCAATAGAAAGTCGCTTTTCGTCCTTTTCAGAAGATACAATAGTCTGTTTAGATTTCTTCGACGCAGGTTTACCAGTTGCAAAGTCGTGATCTTCAGGTAATTTTGTTCGGGCCTCTTTTAAGAGTCGCCTAACTAATATTCTACTAAGGATAAATTGTTGGTCATCTGCTCTGCCATCCTTATTGTAATTGATTCTGTGAAAAATATGAACAAGTAAGTATAAAAAAGAAGGATTATTATACTTTGACGACGTCTGTGGTCTAGTGGTTCGAGTTTCGGACTGCTGATCACGAGGCCGTGGGTTCGATTCACACATATAAGTGTTTGTGTTGGTCTGGGTGTTTCTTATGTATTCTAAGTATGTATTTACAACAACAATAAAAAAGTATATATGTATTATATCCATTGTCTAGTACCCATATTACAAGCTCTGCTTAGTTTGGGACTAGATGATGCTGTGTAAAATGTCCCGAAATATTTATTATTAATTTTATTATACTATCTCACGTGGCGCCATTATTGCGACGAATCATTCTCATAAAATTGGAGTGAATAGGTCAGTTGAAATACCTCTTGAAATATGGTTTAATATTTTATGCAGTAGCTAGGTTTTGGAGCATTAATATTTACCTGCTCACAAGATCATGTAGCGTACGAAAGCGTAAAAAGCATGCTTTTCCTTTATTGCTTTTGTCATCTCTCA
The DNA here is from genome assembly GCA_949699075.1 of Asteroscopus sphinx. Lineage (NCBI taxonomy): Eukaryota > Metazoa > Arthropoda > Insecta > Lepidoptera > Noctuidae > Asteroscopus > Asteroscopus sphinx. The sequence goes on along the minus strand of OX453013.1, from coordinate 13,582,421 downwards.
AGCCCATGGCATTACAAGGACTGCCATCGAATAGATAGTAAAGTCCATTTCTTTTGAAAAACGCGCAACTGTATGAAGCTGTTGTTACCATGCCTCTATCATACTTTGTAAAGAATTTTCGAGCCAATATATCTTCCAGTTGCCAGCTAGCACCTTCACCAACCACATCTATATTAGCATGATACGCCTAAAAATATAATCACATTTTATAAATCCATAATTAAAATATGTATATTTTATGCTAGTATGGTTAATTTGTTGATAAATAAAAAAAGGTTTAATTTTAAAACACACCTGATGTCCAAGGGCAATCTTTGGTATAATATGCACGGGAGCGAGTTGAAATTTCTCTTGTTTGTTATCATAAAGCCTTCTGGCGGTGTCTACTACAAAATTCACAATACCGGGTGTCCAAGTATTGATCGAGTATTTGTAGGACGTGACTATGGCCATGATTGCACCAAATGGCAGCTTATCGATTGTTTCAGGACCACCCGGATCCGAGACGGAGCTTGAACCTCTTACAATTTGGGATGCATCTGGCAAGTTTTTGAAGTTGCTCGGTTTAGCGAGTTCTTCGTCGAGAGTACCTTCGTACTGATCCTCCATAAGAGGGGGCGTCATTTTCTTACGAATTTGTCTTAGTTTGAAGCGGTACTGAGCGTCTTCTGTCAAAAGTACGCGGCGATCCACATTCACGGCCAGCAGGGTTTGGACTTCATCTTCTGCTAATTGCATTGGCGCAAGCTAAAATGTTAACAAAAGTAAAAGTTATTAAATTGATTTGCTTAGTAAGTATAAGATAAGTTGAAGAGTAATTCCAATATTAACTAAACACTCGATTATAATAAATATTAAAATCATTATGAAAGTCGTAACGTATTATGATTCGGTTTTTTTAAATTAAGGTATATAGAGACATATCCGTGCCGTGTCGGGCGAGCCAGGAGGTTTTGAGTGCATGTATATGTGTGGGTAGACCTTTAAATTGTGCGAGTAACTTATATGCCTCTTCCAAAAGCACAATTTTGGAGCATTTTGAGGTTTCAGTTATCAGACTCCGGGTATGTGCTCCGGGCACTTTAAATTTAAGCGATCACTGCAGTTTGCTCAAAAAACATGCATTTTTTTAACGTTTTTGTTCCTGCTCTATCTTCAAAACGGTAATACATACCAGCGTCAAACTTAGGCTGATTATAGTGCATACTGATATGTAGTTTAGCAACAAAAACAAATAAAAATAGGGCAAACATGGACATATGTGGTGGTACCTGCGTAAGAAAGAGATGCAAATATTCATAATACACGCACCGTGCGTTGATGTCTTTTGATGAACTCTCTTAAATTAAATCAGTTTCTTTGGGGTATCAGGTCGATGGATGGTACGGAACCCTGACTGTGTGAGTCCGACTCACACTTGGTCGGTTTTTTTACTATGGTGTGATTTAATTCGTTATATATTGTGCAACGCCGTGAAAATGGCGTATCTCATAGTAAAGGAAAGACATTTCGATGCATGGGCCTCTTCTCGGAATGAGAAGTGTTAAGGAACTGGATGTGGTTAGTGATAACATAATCAGCCCAATTACTGTCCCCACAGAAATATATAGAATGGCCAAGTGGGCAGGGCACGCGTGCCAACACTCTCGTCTGCACCATAGTGCAAGGAATTTCAAAGCCTTTCTCAGTACGCCTTACAGTGGCGTAGCTACCGTAGGGCTAGGCGGGGCAGTGCCTCGGAGCCCCCAAGCTCAAGGGGCCCCTCGGCCCCATGAACGACGTTCGAAAAGTTACATAATATCCTAGTTGAATAAAAGAATGTTCGACTTTGAACTTTTTTCCCCGGGGCCCTTGGCCTTTACATAGCTACGCCACTGACGCCTTATGACTTGTTTCTGTAAAGACTGTAACAAAAACCCGCAAAAATGCCTCATTGTGCTGTTTCTAACAGCAGAAACAAAAGCTGTAAAGTACATTTGATTAAAGTTATTTTTTTAAAATTAATGACGTCAATATGGGAGGCGTAGTTTGTTCGAAAGTTGCCACGCATGAATCGCAAGTAAAATTGTGATTACAAGCATTCTATCTATTTCTGTGACAGTCCCACTGTTGGGCACGAGCGTCTTCTCAGAATGAGAAGAGTTTAGGGATAATTCCATCACCTTGGCCGGTTGGTTGTAAAAACAAAACATAGTATGCTATACTAGTTAAATAGTGTATAGTTGCCAGCAATGCAACATGCCACAAATTTCACTAAGTAAGTGGTCGAATCTCTGTTCCCAGTACAACAGACCAGAAACTGGCACTTGCATTGGCTGAATTACATGATAATGCATAATTAAATATACGTAGAAAACGGAATACTAGAATACGGTGACGACAGAGACTATTACGCAGGTACAATTTGTGCTCACGTCTCGTGCCGGGAACTATAATCGTTTATGTAGGCGCTTATGTATTTTAGAACTAAAAGAAATTGTGTTCATAGACATTATGTTATTTTCCGACATCCACGCGGACGGAAGTAATAAGAAACAAAATAATACCATGTGAATCAGAATTTCGAAAGCTTTGTACGGAATTATTTTTTGGTGTCAGTAGTATTTATTTATAAAGCCAACAAGCCGATTATCTCTTTTAAAGCTCGATGTGTAATAATTATTTACTGCTGGGTACTGAACTTTCTTTTATATTTTTACTAGCCTATGCCTGCGACTTCGCCCGTGAAAATGTCGTTTATTCCCCCGTCGTGTCGTTTTTTGACCCTCGGGAACTGTTCATCTTCCCGGGATAAAAAGTAGCGTATATATTAATCCGGGTTCTGTTCTATCTGTATGCCAAATTTAATTAAAATCGGTTCAGCCGTCTTGAGTTGACTAACCCGACTTTGTTTAATATATTAAGATTTAGAAAATTGGGCTTGCCTTTGACCGCTACCTCACCTGATGTTAAGCTAAAGTTTCTTTCTCTAAATTGAATGCGAGCTACGTACGGGCACTTCAGGCTCGGGCTGCGGCGAGGGTGGCGGCGGCGGCAGCGGCGGCGGGATCTCCTCAGCCTTGCGCCTCGCTTCTTCCTCCTCAGCTTTCCTCTTCGCTTCTTCCTCTTTATCCTTCTTAGTCTCTTCGTCTTCTTCTTCTTCCGCTGCTTCTTCTTCCTACACGTTTAGTTAGGACGTTTATTACAAAATATGATGCTCTTTATAAACTAATATGGTTTTAATTTATTGTTAGGTTAGAAATTTAGAATTGTAGGTACTGTGATTAGAAGCCATCATCGCATCGTGGTTATTCGCAGTCACTACCATTAATCATAATCTATTGGAATATTTTTTTTAATGTGATTCGTGTTCTTACACGGACGAAGAATGTAAACTTCATCTAATATCTATACATTAAATGTTTTTTACTTTAGTTTTTTTAACAACTAATTTGAATTGATATGCTTACCGCTTCTTCCCCACCCTCCGGTGGCTGAAAATAAATTATAATATGAATAAGTTTCAAAGTAAACAAATTATCGGACGCGCCTTACAGTCGCGGCCGATTGTAGCGACTGATGTTGTATCTGGTCAATAACTTTCCACCTTTGTGTGCAAACTATCAGCAATAAGTTGCAGACGTGACCTTGAGCGTATGACATCCCAAAACATAATCAACATTCACGTCCAGCAGGGTAACACTGATATACTCATTGAGGTAATATGTACTACGTACTGGAGCAGACATCAGGAACAAAAAATTTAGCACAACTTGCTGGCCGCGGAGTACGTGCGGCGCGAGCGCGGCCAAGCGAGTGAGAGTGCAGGAGCTCTAAAATGTGCTACAAACATTTTGTTCGAGGTGTCTTCTCTAGTACGTAGTACATATTACCTCAGTGGATATACTACGCTTGTTTTTTTTTGGTGCTATGCTTTATAGTACCTACTCCTACCTAACTATGATTTATTTGCTGCTTTTAATATTAAGTGATAATGGGACGAGCCAAATAGATTCAGCATATAATCCAGCCGAACTGACCCCGGGGTAGAATCCCGAATGAAAAAAGCAATGCTTATGCATGGCGTCCAGACTGTCTATCGGAACTGGTCAGCTCTTACATGCTACAGCAACTCACACAAACACGCACTCACTCCTTCATTTCACTCTCTGTCACAAACTTACAAATGACACTCATATATTTGTTTTTTTACTGTTCTGTAATTATTAAAGCACACTATGAAAGCTTATTGGCATTATAATAATGTAGGCTAATAAAAATGCACAAGGCGCTTAATCCTGATATACAGGTTTTTACCTAGTTTGAGATTCAGAGGCTTCACTAGGTTTTTGTAAAAATAATTTTAGTCAATAATGATTATTAACTATCAACTTTTTTTAAAGGCACTTCTGACGCTGACCTGTAATGTCCTGACATTAATAGATCTCGAAAAATATAGCAAAAATTAATTAAAAAGAGAATATTTGGAAACGTGCACCCGGTGCTCCTACTAAGAACGTGTACCTAATCTGTTATTTATTTATTTAATTCTTTATGCACAACAGGGTACAAAGGCGGTCTTAACGCCATAGGCGTTCTCTACCAGACAACCTTAGGGTAATGCAGAGACAAAGAATAGGGTAGATGCACCAGTAAAGTAGTAAAATATGTTTCGTACTACGGACTTATTATAGATATAAGAAAAGATTTTGAGTTATTTATCGCATTTTGTAAATCGACTTCTACTGATCCTGTCATCCTTTCATAAGAAGTAAAGCATTGTGCGACAAGTGGGATTGACCAATCTTGCGTCACTGGATAGGACTTCACAAGTCTAGTGCGAACTACCTGTTTTAACTTTTAGCAAAATTTATTAATTTTATGTTTTTACTAACACCATATAGATCTACTTGAGATCTGAAATAAAGATTTTATTATTATTATTAAAGCTCCTGACCATCATGGGCGGCGGCGTGGGCGGTGGTGTGGGCTCGGGATCGGGGTCGGGCTCGGGCAGCTCGTTGCTCTTGTCGCGTGGTTTGGGCCACGGCGGCACCACCTGCGTCACCGACACCGTGGGAGAGTCCAAGTTCACTGTGGAAAAGTGAAGGAATGAGACGACGGAATAGACTTATTCCATTTCATTAAAGTGCGTCCACACCGTGAGCATTCGACTACAAGCATTTGAGCAGTGGGTACGTTGTACCAAGCATTACAAAGCTCGCACAATTTATGTTTTTCTGGTGACATTCCAACGACGACGCCCGTTTTTGATACTCTTACTGACAAAGAAATGCTTGGTACTCAATGAAATTTTTACAACCACAACCATGTGAGCGCTCGCTTTTGATGCTTGCTAGCGAATGCTTGCGGTGTGGACGCAGCTTTAGTGAAACTTTATTTTTTTCGTTTTATGTAATACAGTGTGTTCGCCGGCAGAGTGTACACTTTGAATCGCACTCGCAGCGACAGCTGGATAAGAGATATCATTCGGCGCAAGAGTGTTGCGGATTATTTATAACTTGTAAGTCATAAATCGCTGGTCAGGAACTTAGATCTGGTTCACATTAGGTCGGACCTATTCACACTATCCGGGTCGCTCTAGTGCTATTGAAATACATATGCCAATATGCATCCGACACATTTATCGTACCGGTGAAACTGTCGGCCCGAACATGTGAACCAGCTCTTACCGTGATATCGTGGTTGAGGCCACTTTTTTAACGTAAATTTGGCGTGGGTGCAAAACTTTAGAAAAACAGGATTATTTATAATTAGTCCAGGCTTGGACCTTCGTCTTCTGTTAAGACTCCCTCGGTTTTTTTTTATAGAAGAAGACCTTAAATTTAGCTTTTGAAACAATTAGTCATCATTTTTTTTTATTCGTGTCTTCCAGCAAAATATCCGATGTGACATCGCTCACATCGCAGTCATAACTCTAGATTAGTGTTTCCCAGACTGGGGTCCACGAACCCTCGGAAGTCCGCGAGCATGTCACAAGGGGTCCACATGCCACAGAAATAAAAACAAAAAGTTAACCAAAATTTAAAAACTTTAGAGGTATTATTGTTTTTAAGGGATCCGAGAATGATCTTGATTTCCTAGGTTCCGCCGTTAAAAAAGGTTGGGAAACAATGCTCTAGATTTCTGCGAACGCGTTTCTGCCGCAAAAAAGTTGTAAGAAATATTGCACTTGAACGGGTGGCATTTGAGTGGCATAAAAAACTGAAGGATCACTGACATTAATAAAAAATAAATATTTCATTTGCGTTACTTCACAATTTTTTAGTAGTGTTATATCTGTCGGCGAACACCCTGTATAAGGTCTGCGAATCAGCACCAGGCCACCCAGGCCCGTACCCATTTGTCGGGCGGTCAGTAATAGGTTGATTATGTTGTATCTTCATAAGTCTGGAGCATGCAACCAATATTCTAAATCCTATAAATGCTGTCTTTAGGATGTAGGCAGAGGCACAGACCAGTAAGCCTAAAGAAGCCGCATAAACAAAGTTTTGCATGAACACAGTCGTAAAATGTTAGCGGGGAACAGGGGGTGGACGGCGCGTTATGATTAGTTGGCTGATAAGTTAGGTGGTATGATTGGTGCCACTCGCTGACGGAGTGACGTCCCGATTGGCAGCGGGGCGATATATTTGCAGAGCTACTGCATATGCTTGGTGAACTCCCGGTATCCGGCTAAGTGGCGTCTTGAGGTTTATTGGTCTGTGTAGTGTAGTGTGGGTCATCTATTATATGTACTCATTCTGTTCATCAATGATGGTTAAAGTCTTTGAAAAACATTCGATCAAAGCAAGCCTTTTAAGCCTAGACAAGACTTACTGGTATCTTATCTGGGAGATTAATGAAACCTTTTTCAAATAACACTTACCCACTTTCGGTTCTATTGGTTCGTCTACTGGTTTTTTATACCTCAATGGTATCGGTGGCAGATAATCCTCTTGCACACTGTCCACCAAAGATATAATATCACCCATTTGTTCCTCGTCAACATTCATCTATGGATAAGAGAGAGATAGAGGATTAGTATGTATTAAACGACTGAAAAGATAAATCTAATAATGAGAGAAATTAAATACTGTACGTACTCCGGGCGATTTTGTGTCCATAATTTCTACAGGCATCACGTCGTGAAATATCTCTCTTCCATCACCATGAGCTTGACTCATGGCCAGCACTTTTCGCTTTGCTTTTGATCCAGGCAGCTGTTCGTCGCTCAGGGTACAGACTATTTGTAACTAGAAAGAATAAATAAAATAAATGAATAAGGGACATTTTTACACAGCGCCATCTAGTCCCAAACTAAGCAGAGCTTGTACTATGGGTACTAGACAATGGATATAATACTTACATACTTTGTATTTTTTTTTTAATTCATACTTATAATACATAAGAAAAACCCAGACCAACACAAACACTTATGTTCATCACACAAATATTTGTGTCCTGTGGGTGTTTGTGTGTAGCTGTGTGGTTGTCAAATAGACAATTTGACAACCAATTTTTTGGTTGAGGTTGTAGAATGTATTAATTCTGTAAATAAAAATTACATTGCCATTGCTACTAGTTGCAAACTGAGAAATATTGAAATGAATTCAAGTCTTTTTTTGACAAATGCAGATATATAAGAGGTACCTAGGCAGGTAGTCTGGCATAGTCACAACGGTGTAATAAAGACTCAAAAAAATATATAGAAAAAAATAAAATAAATGCAGATATAATTTTTGAAGCGGTCCGGATTCATACAAAGAATTAGAAGACATTATCGCAATATTGAGTCGCACTGTGAGTGTAGTGTGCACCGGCCTTACAGCGAATAATACAAAAACTTATATTAGGGTGTATGAAAATTCTTCCACCTCGGAACCGGAGTGACACTGCTGTATCAGTCAGCTCGTGACCACGATCAGTGAATACTACTAGAAACGTCGGGCTTAAAATAGTATTGTGCGCGTTAATTCCCGTTTCATAGTATAATAATAAGATAAATTATCGCAATGTTACCTTTGGCTCCCTCTTCTTCAATTTCAACACTTTAAAAGCATGAATGTGAAACTGTGTTGTAGCTGGTAAATAATCCCAGTTTTTAGTAAACGCAGCTGCCATCGTTTCCGGATTCAAAAGCATCATGCAACAAGCCTTCCCACCCTTCATTGATCTAAGACCATCGTTGGTACGTGGATAAGGATCAAACATATAGAACATATCTTTCTGTCTCCAAACCGCAAGCATATAATTATTAAACTCCAATAAACCACAGTTATACTCGTGATTGAAAAAATCTACTAGACCCGTTCTAATATTAAGCAAACATTCTTTAGTAGTGTAAAGTTGTCCTTTCACTCTTTCTCTGTATATTATAATCTCACATGCATAAGGACCTATAATGATTTCATTTGGAATATTATCAATTGACATATCAATCATTACTTTTGGATGCGTGCAATCGATGTATAGCTTATTGCCCAATCGCAATATTTTGTCCAGTGTCTTTGAAAACCAGGTGTTGGGTGGCGATATTTTGGCGTAGGTCATTGCAACAATGGCTATAGGCAAAGCTTGTCTGAATTTAGCCTCCTCGAAACATCGATCTCCTAAATGCATATTTGCATTGACGATGGCACAGTTTTCGTTTAAAATCCTGTATCCCATCATGGCCTTTTCCGCTTGTGTGAGTTCTTTATCAGATTCGAAATCTTCGTCACATTTCTCGTCAGCCATTTTCAAAACTTTGATAGCAGCTAAAACGAATTTTTGGTCTTCCAAAACGCTGCGTGCTAAAAGAATTTCCGCAACAGATTCAATATATTTTACGTTAATTATAGCAGCTTGACCGCGAGCAAAATTGGAGTAGGCTCTTGAATCCCTTCCTGCTGGGTCAAAAATGTAATAGCATATTCTGTCTTTCCATATCACTAATTTTAAGACCCTGATTAATAGCAGAAAAAATATCAATGAAATAAAATTACAATTAAACTTGGTAGTACACACATAGGTACATTGGAACAAGAGCATTTACTTACCTTGATAGCATAACGCCTGCTCTATTTTCCTTAAAGAAAGCCTTCAGTCCCCTGCATAAGTTATATACTGTGGGATCTAATGACATCGTATAGCCAACGATGTCCGGTTCACAAAGCAAAACCTGCATCCTTTTCGCATTCAATACCAATATTTGTTTCTTCCCAAACGGCAATACTTCACATATACCCTGCACTGCTGAGTGATCGTGAACTTTGTCTAAGCATTGTATATACCTGAAAAAAAAAAGTTAAATAAGTATAATTGAAAATAAATCTTCTACATAGACATTTATGGGAATTTTTTCTCAAAACTTCTTTTATTTTGCTTTAGGATACTTTTATTTACGAAATTATTTACTAACATACGATGTAAGAATGAAAACTATGGAGAGTCCTTTACACATCTAACAGAATAAGTACAAGGGTTAGGTTACGTACCATTGATCACCAGCGTCTATTAAGTTATCGATTAGCTTCATAGTCCACTGTTTGGGATGGTAGTGAAAGGCCAAACAATAAGCCATGACGCTCATCGTCAAAGCTTGCCGACCTCTCGATCTGCTATCTATAATACAATACAGATAAAATGTTATGGATTACCCAGAGAAATTATTTCCCAGTAACTGGGTTGGGGGTCTGATGACATTCGCTCCGTGTAAAATACTGATGTTCAGCCGCATCTGGTTAGACTGAAAGCCGACTCCAATATAATTGGGAAAAGGCGAGGATAGTGATGATTAAGGGGCATTGGGAAAAATAGGGATTTTAGAATGAAAATATTTTCATTTGTGGATACGACGTTGATCTAATTTTCATATTTAAGATTTTTCATTATATTTACTAGATTTTGGTGTAGGGAAAATACGATTTAATTAAATTTGCTTGATAGGTTTATTTTCCAAAGCAAGGTCCGTTTTTGAACTATTTCGCATTGCATATAGAAATTCCAATAATTTTTACTATAGTTTTTTGTAAATAAGATATATCTTGTACATATCTAAATTCTGGTGTGACAGATTTTTATTTAAATGTTTATTCGAAGAGATATTTGCATAATGTAAAAAAAACATCAAAACAGCGCGATTCCGCTCTGTTCTCACACGCGCAATTTGCCGTATGTTAGAAAGGGACGGTTGCAAATTCAATGCAGCACCTTAACGGTCAAAATTAATATCCTGTCTATCTACGATTTGCCCTACTAGAGACATAAAATTAACATGAGCTCCATACAAATTATGTCAATTATCTATCTCTAGTAGGGTAAATCGTGGATAAATAAGTAAGTCCAGTTCCAGCAGCCCAATCCCTTGCTTCGGGCATTTACAATGCGAATGCGAATTTATGAATGTGACTTTTTTCTGTTGCATGGCGACGAAAGAGCATTTATTTGATTTACTGATAAAATTAGTTTTTTGTTGAAAAATATATTTATTAAGACAAGCTTTATTAAGACACGGATTTGGTACTGTAACTCAAACCCGATGTGTCAACGGTGACCACAGCAGATATCCTGTGACCACCTTCCGGCTCGATCATCAGATCAGCTCCTAAACACCATAATATTGCATTGTCATCGGGTTTACATAATTATTATGAACCTATACCAAATTAAAATTTTCTGATAACGGGAACTGGATTAAATTTGCCTTGCCAGATTTGACCTAAACCAATTAACAAACATTGCAAGTTAAATAAAAGCTTATTAAAACACAACCCAAGGCAGAGCAAGGCATCTCTACATGTGCTGCCGCAGAATCGGGAGTTAGCAGCTGCCTTAAATGGGGTCCCGGCTATACAGACGCTTTTGTTTGGACGACATTTTGTGTAAAGCTCATAACAGACCTTATAGCAGTGATAGCCAGCAGTTGAACGCTTGCCTTTCATACAAGAGGGTCTCAGTACGGTCCCGGCCCACACCTCTGACTTTGTGTGCGGATCAGAATTTGATTATCACTTGCTTTAACGGTGAAGGAAAATATCGTGAGGAAACCTACAAACCTGAGAATTCTACATACAGTTCTCGATGTGTGTAGACCGCCAACCGCCATCCTGCACTAAGCTGGTTTGGTAGACTAAGGCCAGACCATGGGCCTGCATTGAGAAGGGGCCCGTGCCCAGCAGTGGGACAGTAATGAGCTGATTATGATGTTATGTTCTGGGGGCCTAGCACGAGTTCGACACTTACGAATACTTTCAAAGTTTTTGTCGACTTCATTCGTAAATCAGTAGCGCCTCTGGCGGATAGGAAGAGGAACTACTGATTTATAAAGAAAATATAAAGACCAGAAACAGAAAGTCGACGAATACTGTGAAAGTATTCGTAAGTATCATCAAACTAGTATTAGGAGAATTAGCGACGAGAACTGAACTCAATTCCGGAAAAAGAGTTAAAATGTTTTGATGGTTCGATTATTCATTGGCGTAAGTGTATCGTTTCTGAAGGAGCATACTTTGAAGGCGATAAAATAAATTATCTTTTCCCGGTACTTTCTTGACAGAGTAGTAAATATATTGTGTGATGCACAAATTTTGTAGATTTGGCCTATGATGCGCCTTAACCCCGCATTAAGGCATGGAAAGTGAAAAATTCGGACCACATGCCTCGCACATGCGATTATGGGATACAAGAACAAAATAAGATTTTACTTACTGAATTTATTGTCATACATATTGAACGACCCAGTCAAAATACCGTAGTGTATATCAGTTTTCCTATCCTTCGTGCATGGGATAACTGTGAGTGAATGCGTTTGTATGGTCCCTCTTTTTAAGTTCATTGGTATGTGGACCTGAAATAGAAAAGTTCAAAATATTCTTTTAATAGAGACTTCACAATATAGAAGCGATAATTGTGCAAAAACATAATAATTTTACAAAAACTATTTTCGGCAACTTAGTTGCTTTAGCAACATATATTTTTATAGACCAATTAGGTAGGTATGGCCATTTTTATTCCGTCTTTTTGCTGCTACTTTATGTTAAAATAAGTAACTTACATGTTCTGGTATAGGTATGTCATCAAGGCCACAAACTGAATCATCATCCTTTAGATATTTCTGTGTACCTCTAGCTCTTGGCTTCCCATCAATATCAAGAGCACCAATGGTGGTATAGGCTGATTTTGGATATCTAAATAATAATTAATAACAACATAAACATAACCAAAATAATTGTTTTTCAGTTTTTTTATAAAGTGTAAGGCTCAATACCCGCTGCAAAGATGAGGCACAGCGTGAACGAGGCGTATCTAAAGGTGGCGACTGACGCCTGGTTCCTATAATCTACCATTACCGACGGTCACTCGTTTTTTCCTTAAAAAACGTCGAATATTGACATTAAGTTTGAAGTTTTTTCAAGGAAAAACGAGCCGTGGTCGGTAAAAGCAAATTATAGGAACCCAGCGTGACCGGAGCATTTTGTCGTAACGAAACGCATCAAGCTAGTTACGTTACGCCGCCGTGCCGTCTAGAAAAAATTGATGCGGAACGGTGGGCTTGCGGCTCGCCTTGTTCTGATCATACATGTTGTTACGTTACGGCAAATTACGAGTATACAGAATGAGAGAAGTCAACAAGTCGTTGTCAGAAATACGGTAGTATTAATTGCCCGCGACCGCGATTCGACCGTGTCTCGTCTAGAGTCTAAACTTTCAAGCAACTCGGTCCTTACTTAAACTATTGCTAACAGGACTCGTACTATGAAGTGATAGAGCTGTCATTGTTCCATTATGAGAGGGATGGCGCTGTTCATCTTATCTTGTAGCTCTATCTCCCTCTCGCAACAAAACAATGATACGCTTCAATGTACTGGCCTACCGCCTAAGACTTAGTAAATTACCCTCTCATTCTCAAAGCTAGCTTTTTCCTTCTCATAGCCGCCGCATATTTTCTGAAAAAAAAAACGTAATTTTAATTTGTAATGAGTGTAGGTAGTGTAATTAATATTAACCTTGTATAAACTTACATACCGACATTTCTTTTTAGGGCAGGTTCTTCTTTTGCAGACCCTGAAAACAAATTTGTGAAAATATTGAATAAAACATTTATCATAACTCCTATATTACAAATTATTTTATTATTTTAACGCATTTTACGCATGCGAAGCGAATTCTAAAGATATAAATTGTGGAAAGAAAAACACACACATAATGCACACACTATATATATACACACACACTATACAATATTTATATTACACTTGTTAATAAAAAATACTTACCCTCCCTTGTAACATGGTTTTGTTTTCTTTGGTCTGCAATGAAATGTTGAAATGTTATTCAAACTAAATAGTTCAAAAGTGAATAACAAAGACAGAAAAAAAATTACTTCGGTATTTTTGAAGAACCAGGAATATGTACAACATCAGGAACAAATTGTTGATCCCTATTGAGGACAATCCCACTGTGTGGCTTGAATAATCTGAAATATTAGTTATGATATTAATAAAATGGAAAGCTAAAAATACTACATGTGTCACGGATTTTGTCTTATATTGTATTTATTGAAAAATTCGTGACCCTTACTCAGACCAAAAGAATAAGATAGACGGAACGCGTAGAACTAGCGAATGAAGCCAGAAAAAAGGAATACAAAATGGCAAAGGAGTACCTACTATGCCGCCCAGTGTCAGAGTCAGCGAGCCGCGGTCGGGAGCGTCAATCTTATTCTTTTAGTTTGAGTATTAGACGTACGCTCCAGATTGCGGCTCGCGAACACTGTGGGCGGAATAGTAGGTACTTCTTTGGCATTTTGTGTTCCTTTTCTGGATTCATTCGCTAGTTCTACGCGCTTCGTCTCTCATCTTATTATTTTGGTCTGAGGACCCTTACCACCGTGGTGCGGTCAGCAGCCCGCACTTCTGACTTTATGAATGCAAGTGCAGATCGTCATCGTGAGGACAACTGCAAACCTGAGTGCGAGTGCTCCAAAAGAGTTCTATAAGTTATATATGTATATACAGGGTTATTTGTAAAACATCGTTAGCCTCTCAGGACTATGTTACTAACATCATATTCAACAACTTTTGTTCTATGACTTTAAAAAATTCATCATATATAATTCATCAGATTTTTATACAAAACTAAAAATATTTAAATTGAACGCTCTAAATGTTACGAAGTCCATGCGAAGCAAAAGAAAGCGCGATAGTTAAATAGCGAGGGGAGCGGGGTTAGGGCGGCGGGGGCGCTTGAACTTGACCTATTTACGGGCGGCCCTCAGTCGGTCGGTCGCTTTGATGCGCTTGCGTCGCGGCAGACGTAGGTAGGTACAGCAAAATACAGAGTTGAAATGTGTCAGATAGGACAACAAAATCTTGAAGGTTTGTTTTTGGTAAATGTATTATGGTTTGTAAAAAGTCATAGAACAAAAGTTGTTGTTTATAATGTTAGTAACATAGTCCTGAGAGGTTAACGGTGTTTTACAAATAACCCTGTATAAAATAAATATTTATATTATAAAAGTGTTTTCTTACTCATGTCCAGACTTAGGCGGTAAGGGTGGTCTCATTTCTGCAAGTTTGACGGTAGCCCTTTGTGCTTGAATGACTTCACCACTTGTTTTTGGACTAGGTACCTACAAAGAAGCATTTCAATATTCATCATCCTCCTCGCCTTTTCCCAACTATATTGGGGTCGGCTTCCGGCCTTACCATCGATACGGCTGGACATCAGTATTTTACACGGAGCGACTGCCATCAGACCCCAGCAACCCGGTTACTGGGTAATACCGATATTCGGAGGTTAGAACAGTTGTCAGACTATCAGGCTTCTGACTAGGTACCCGTAACGACTGCCATAGATATTCGTATGGCAACCGAGACTGACAGCTTACAAGTACTCTCCGAGGCACGGAGGGGTCTCGATGTGCAACAAAATGGTCACCCATCCACGGACTGACCGCGGCAAGTGTAGCTTAACCTCGCAGATAGCCAATACAATAACAGTGACTGATAACAATAATATATTCTATTACTATAATCCATTTATTATTTATTTACTGATGGGGGCGCCACTTGGCTGCTACATTCCCCTTAAGACGCATTCAAAGCGGAAGTGAAATTCAAGATTAAAGAAAAAAAAAACATAATAAATGAATAAATATAGTTGGTTCACAGTAAAAAAGGCTTGGCTGTTAAAGCTACTGATGTACTGAAACAGAAGTTGCAGGTTCGAATCCTGCTCGTGAGAGTTTTTCTTCACACAATTTATAATTTTAGTGACTGATTTGTTGAATCTTTCATGGAAACCAAATCTGAGTATTTATTGATAAAGTAAAGGTCAACATACACCGACAGAGTGGCGGCGAAGCGACTTATTTAGTAATAATTGAAATTCAACCTTATTTTTTTCTACATACGACTGAAATTAGAATAGCGAAATAAAATCACACTAGGAGGCTCTAAGTGCCATGAAGAGCGGTCGAGCGGCCACAAGCGTTTATAAGAGCCGGTCAATACGAGTCGGTTAGCCTTGCAACCAGTGAATTGCTCATCGACGCCACTCCGTCGGTACAGTGTGCGCAGATCCTAATACTCACACTCAAAATAGATTTATCCGATGTTGTGTGTTTAACGACAGGTACTGGTGTAGGCAGCATTATATCGCCGGGCATCAGGTCAAAGTATCGAACGCGCTTTCTGTACTTCTCACTCCTGCGCTTCTTCCTTAAAATACCGGCAGTGGTGGTCTCCTCTTCTTCTTCCGATGTAGAAACGAAATCATATCTTGAATAAGTTCGCCTGTAGGCAATGAGAAATTGTTAGATAAAATTCTTAAAACATAATACCCTTTTCTAAATTGAGATCATAGGCATCCGCATAGGCGTTATTTTATTATTAAGCGTCTACTTAGATTACTTTTGACCTGGGTGTCATATAATAAGCTTTGGACAAAGCTAAGAAATGCAGGTGTCCCAGCTGATCTCGTGGACATCCTCGCATATCGGTATGGTAATCAGCTTAATGTAGTAAGATATGAAAGTGTGTACTGTAACGAATATTCCTTGGAGTGCGGAGTAAGGCATCCCCACATTACTCCGCACTCCAAGGAAGAGTTGTCAGTGAATGCTCAACGGGTATGAGTCTGAATGAAAATGCAAGTTGTCTGACCCAAACCACGTCTAATTGAACACTACATACACACACACACACACACATAATATCAAGCCTGTATTTCCCCGAAGGGGTAGGCAGAGGTGTATAGTACACCCACATTTCGCCAGTTATGTTATAGTCCCATGTAATAGGGGGCGAGCCATTGCCATTGACCGGGCACAAATCCAGACTCCGGGCTGCTACTGAGAATTTCCTACTGAAAAAACCCAATAACACTTTGCCCGACCCGGGAATCGAACCCAGGACCCCACGCTCAGCAGTCGCGCTTGCGACCACTAGACCAACGAGGCAGTCAATTGAACACTAAATTAAATATTTTACATAAATGCATCATCTATGCTCCGCCATGTGTCAATGCACTTCCAAATGTAGATCGCGATCAAAGTGCAGATACGCGAGCCAACTTGTTTCTACAAATACCTATATTTTAAAACTCATGTGCACCGTACAGAAGCTAGTGAGATTACAAGTGAATTGAAAGATACAGATAGAAGGACACGAGCAAACATGTTTGCTGTTAGAGCCAACGTGCTTCTCGCACGTATACAGTGCGAAGACTGCCAGAGAAGTGTGGGTGAATCTATTTAACGCTTATGAAGATAAAGGTTGGGGTAGACGGATCACTTTACAACGCTAACTATGGCAATGTAGGCTGGATAACTACGACTCTATGGAGAAGTATATATCAAAAGTAATCTTTTTGTTTTGATCTGCGTGATCGAATCAGAAATGAGGAGATTCGCAGGAGAACGAAAGTAACCGACACAGCCCGACGAATTGCCAAGCTTAAGTGGCAGTGGGCGGGGCACATTGCTTGCAGAACGGATGGCCGATGGGGCAGTAAAGTTCTTAGCGACCGCGTACTGGAAGGCGCAGCGTGGGTAGGCCCCCCACAAGGTGGACCGACGACTTGGTGAAGGTCGTGGGAATCCGCTGGATGCGGAAAGTGCAGGACCGGTCGTTGTGGCGGTTTATTCCACTTTGTTCACCTGGGTGAACAAAGTTGAATTTATGGTGTCTTTATTTCACCTCAGAATCATTGCACCTAGGTGAATTCACCTAGGTGAAATGATTCGACATAATTGGTGTCATTTGTTCACCTTGGAACTAAATCACCCGGTGAACAGGGGCAACTATTTTTATTATTCTTGTGGACTTTAATAACCCACATAAAATATGGTAAAACAACTATCAAATCAAAGCGAACTTAAAATATCACTCGAATTTTGGTTTGTAAGGAGTGAATTCACCACAAGGGGGTCCGGATATAACCAATTCGCCAAACATTGTTTCAATAAATTGATACTTTGATTAAATGATATTCTATGAAATGTAAGTTCGGTGTAGCTTTATTAACCGACGAAAAAAAGGAGGAGGTTCTCAATTCGACGCGTATATTTTTTTTTTTTTTTTTTTTATGTATGACCACGCATAACTTTTTACAGAGTGGTCCGATTTTGATGATTCTTTTTTTAATAGATAGGGTATATCTTGAAGTTGGTCCCATTTAAATTTCAAAATCAAAATCCACCCCTAAGGGTAGTAAAACAGGGGATGAGTTTTTGTTCACCCACTGAATTCTTACCTGTTAACCGATTCTGTTGAAACTTGACACACATAAATATAGTTCTAGACACTACGACATAATGGAGACCTGGAGTTAGATTTTAACCACAAAAAAATGAAAAATAAAACTTTTTAACAAAAAATTGAACCGACGAAAAGTGAAACTGAAAAGCGAAAAATAACTAATTATGAGTCGGCGCCAAACAACCAATCAACGAAGATCATTAAATTACTTTAAATAAATAATAAAAACAATGTCACATCAAATAAAACGTGAAATTTTCAACGATAAACAATAACTTTCCAAAAATGCGTTCTCCGCTCGGCCACTTGCAACTTACACGCACTTTGCTTGTTAAAAGTTCGTTTGGCGCCGACTCATAATTAGTTATTTTTCGCTTTTCAGTTTCACTTTTCGTCGGTTCAATTTTTTGTTAAAAAGTTTTATTTTATGAACCGAGACAAAATCGAGTCGTTTTTTCGATGAAACCTTTTTCGATTACTTAACAAAAAGTGATGAATTGAAAATTATCCTATTTTATACAATATATATAAAAATGTGTAGTGAAATGATAGCTAACCGTCTAATTTACATTAAATTTAATTAAATAATAAATTGGCTTTGATTTGAATGTTGTTTTGCCATGTTTTATGTGGGTGATTAAAGTCCACAAGAATAATAAAAATAGTTGCCCCTGTTCACCTGGGTGATTTAGTTCCAAGGTGAACAAATGACACCAATTATGTCGAATCATTTCACCTAGGTGAATTCACTTAGGTGCAATGATTCCGAGGTGAAATAAAGACACCATAAATTCCACTTTGTTCACCCAGGTGAACAAAGTGGAATAAACCGTTGTGGCGATGCTTGGGGGTGGCCCATGTCCCGCAGTGGACGTCTTTTGGCTGAAATGATGATGATGAATCTTTATGTCTCAGCAACTAGCAAACATTGCAGCTAAGATTTCTGACGATTGGATTATTTCTACACTATTGAGTGGGCTTACTATGGAATACAATCCATTGATAAATTGCCGTCGACAATAGTGGAAAAAAATCGCTTAGAGCAAACATGAAAACTATAACTACGAAAATATTTTTTCAACACACTTGCTCGTACTTGGTGTCTCTTATTGCACCGCTTTTAGGTTCATAATGCACCTCATAAAGCAGTGCTTTTTACTTTACATTATCGCAATAGTGCTTTTTACTTTACAGTATATTTTTAAATGTCAGCAAAGAGTTTTTAAGTCTATTACGGTTAAAAAGATGTATCTTTGCCCTGTGACAAACATACAGACGGAGGGACGTACGGAGAGTCGGCGAAGGCATTGTAATGGTCCCGTCTACAGCCTTTGGGTACGGAAACTTAATAAGAGTTTCTGCAAAAATTGTATGTAGGTAATTGAAAATTCAAGGTGAGAATTCATGAGCAAACTAACCTTGCTCTTTCGTCGGAGCGTGGCGGTTCCACAGCACAATGACCGATGTATCTTAACCTGAATGAAATAACAAAAAGTTTTACCTATCAGTCATTCAAATCGATATCAATCAATCAACTAAGCCTATCCTCCTCCTCCTTAGTCCACTGCTGGAGATAGGCCTCTCTGAAGTTCGTTTCGATCAACTAGGGCAAATCTAGCTGTCACCACTGCTAATGGTGGCGTAGCTATGTAACCAAGGGCCCCGGGGCAAAAAGTTAAAAGCCGAGCATTCTTTATTCAACGAGTATAATATTTAACTTTTTCGAACGTCGTTCATGGGGCCGAGGGGCCCCTTGAGCTTGGGGGCCCCGGGGCTCTGCCTAGCCTACGCCACTGTGTATTAGGGAAAAAATAGCTAGGAAGAAGCTTCCTGAATTATGAACACTACAAGACATGAACCCTTTCGCAGCTCGACTGATGACCTAGTACCTGCAATCAGAACTAAGAATCTATTGATAAATAACGTCACATGTAAAAAAAAAAAAAAAAAAAAAAAAATACGTGTGACGTAATTTATAGATGGCCCCTAATGGGAATGCTATCCAACTTGCCAACCCAATTTAATGTTGAACAGCTCAGCAAATAAAAATGAATTACGGCCTGTCAAATTCCGAAACTGTTATACCTATTTATTCGCACAGATAAGGATAAGGCCACAAGCGCGTTTGTTTCGCACAATGTCACGGGCGCGCGTATTATATACCCTAGCCAATAGGAGCGCGTTATGTCTAGTCAGCCGTAAAGCAGATGTGATGACGCCATTATAGGGTTTAATGCTCGATGATGGCTATGGACAATTCAAAAATGTAAATCGTGAATTGAACTGCTGACTTGGAAGAATTGAGATTTTATAGGTGTTTTCCAAAGACATTACAAGAATGTCTCATGTGTTTTCGATCTCCATAGCCGACTTTTGGCAACATCTATATCAATAGGATGTGTCTAGTATTTGGCAGGCCGCGAGAGGTGTTAACTTGCTTCACTTTTCGAGATATACTTCGCTAACACATACATTTAAATAAATAAATAAACACCCTTCTTAAGACCCATTAACTTCTATAGATACCAGTTAAAGAAACAATAATTATTAAAACAAACCTTGTGTGCATAGACGGTTGCATTGGCACGCATGTGTCTTTAAAATGCGGTGGCCTAAACTGCTTCGTTTTAAATTTTGGTGGCTTTGATAATTTATTTTTCTTGGCATCTGAAACGTAGAACAAATCATCATCATCATTTCAGCCGAAAAACATCCACTACTGGACATGGGCCTCCCCCAAAAGGGGGGGATATGCCATAATCGGCACGCTTGCCAGGCGGGTTGGCGATCGCAGTTGGTTGGTTAAATACTCAGAGGACGCTGCTGCCCATCCTCTGGGGAATCCCTTAGTCGCCTTTTACGACACCCATGAGAAGATATAGGGTGGTGAAATTCTTTGCGTCCGGCACCAGACAACAACTGTAGAACAAATGATTTTACTATATTAATTACTCACAGACAATACCGTTCTACAGTATATCACTGCCAGCCTTGATGTTGGCTCGAATCACATAAATTCGAATGACAGGGCGGCACTTCAAGTTTATAGGTACGACTTTAGTTGCATTCGTGTATTGGAGCATTTGGGTCGCTTATAAAATTGTAATAGCTGCCACCGAATTTCGCGCCATAGCCATGTGCGTAGCCGTACACTTCTTAGTCTGTGGCGTAGCCGTATCAACCTATGCGATGGCGTAGGCGTACGTAGAGCACAGAACACTATACTTCTAGAGAAGACGTAGAGTACGTAGGCTGTTTACAATTTAGGTCTACACCACCTACGCCAACCGTAGCCTTATAGTAGCAAATACTGAAATACCTAGTACTCTGGAGTTTACTCCAATCATTTTCATCAATTGATTACCTACTATTAAATCTCATGTCACCTGCTATGATTGGTCAAGTACTAACAACTAATCACATCTCGTTGGCATGAGATTTGACAGCTGATTAGAGTTAATTTTTACGTTGGTTGATCAGCCTTTGGGAAACTGGGGGTAAGCTTTTTATAAAATGGAGATCCATCTCTCTGTAGACAGAGAAGGTCATCACTTACGGGAAACATAGTCCTCATATGTAAGAGCCTGAATTATTTCCGCCACATCTTTGACATCTGTACGTTTTGCTCTGGGGTATTTACAAATTTGTTGTAACTTTGCTGGACATTTGCAATTTCTGGAATTACAGAAATATATTTTATTTCAACGTTTTATCTACTTGAACATCACAGAAGCTTGAATTATTTTAGATATGTTCTGAGGATATGTTATATCGAAAATAATATTTTTATTTTCCTTGGATACCACTTTATAGCCATTTAGAAAGCTTAACCATTTAATTGTAAATACAAATTAAACTTACTTCTTCTTTTTATTCATTTTGAACTACTTTACTAATTTTTTTAAAGTTTACTGTATTTTTATACAAGACCAAATAATTTTGATTGATGACTAGATTAAACGTAGTGGATAAATTCTCTTTGGTCTAGATGACGTAATATTTGAATTTTAAGAAAAATTGTTCAAGTAGGTCGTGGTCAGTCGTGGTATATTAAAACTCCTTACACTTCTATATTACACATCTGCGTTTAGGCATTCATACTTGGTTTCCATATACAGATCATAATTATTGTGCAGTGTTCAAGTAAGTGCTTAAGTTTAAATAAAACAATTTTAACCGGATTATATGAATTATGTATGGACGAATAAAGGCGGACGGAATCTCGCCAAACAATAAGTGAAACACCCATAGTAAGACGGCTCGCTTATAAGTACGGGCTGGCACATTCACACCCATTGTAAGACAAAAAGCCGCGATTACGCAACAAATCTCGTGTGACGGTAGTCATTGTCGTAGTGTCACAAATAAAATAACAATATATATCTGATGTGTTAAAATGCTGTCGAAATTATAATGGTTTATGAAAAAAAAAATTGCTTCAATCTTTTCTTAGCGAGATTCCGTCCGCCTTTTTTTATTCGTCCGAGGCATTATGCATAAGTTTATTTTAGACAACTGGGTAAGTCAATACCAACACTTGCATAGATACTTAGTAGTAGCTTAGCTTCTTAAATCGTTGATAGATACTCACTTAAGAGGCTGACAACACTTAAAAAATCAGACCTCTGCGGTCACTGTCGTTTCGTACCGGGGGCCTAGTACGAGTTTGACACTTACGAATACTTTCAAAGTATTCGTCGACTTTCATTAATAAATCTGTAGTTCCTCCTCGTATCCGCCAGGGGCGCTACTAATTTATGAATGAAAGTCGACGAAAACGATCAATGTATTCGTAAGTGTGAAACTCGTACTAGGCCCACAGAACTGAAAGAGAGGCAACGAGCCGAGGGACGCCGGATACGCCGCTCAACTTGAATGAAAATAAACAATTTTTTTTTTTAATAAAAAACTAAAAGCTTATTTGAAAAACAGAAACAACATGTTTAGATTATTGTCTTTCTCAAATGTTTTCTTAATTGTATTTATAATATTTAGTAAGTAATAGAGATTGTTTGCTTTAAAGGATGTTTTAAGAGGTTAGTTTACAATTCTTTTCTATAGAGAAAACTTCAAGAAAACGTGTTTTGGGCACAATACAGTTTTAGAAAATACGATTAAGATTAACATATATTTTTTTTACTGCCACAAGCTGAATAGATACAGCTAAAAATGATTTTAGAAGAAGCCTATTTGGGTGTTTGGCTGTTGTCAGCGTCTTAAGTGACTTGAACATAACTGTATAACACATCACACACACCTAAAAAAACAAAGATAACTCAAAAATACAGTCAGTAGATGAAAATTGGTGCATAAGCGAGTAAAATATCATACCATAACCAGCCCATTACTGTCCCACTGCTGGGCACGGGCCTCTTCTCAGTATGAGAAGGTTAAGGCATTAGCGAGTATTCGAAGATAATAATAACTAAAAATCTATATTTTTCGGGTTGTCTTTGAAGAGATTTGATCTAAGTG
The DNA here is from genome assembly GCA_949699075.1 of Asteroscopus sphinx. NCBI lineage: Eukaryota > Metazoa > Arthropoda > Insecta > Lepidoptera > Noctuidae > Asteroscopus > Asteroscopus sphinx. The sequence continues at coordinate 13,559,223 of OX453013.1, read as the reverse complement.
GGTGACATGTAAGTTGATGCAGTTTGGTAAGAACTTAACATAAATCACGTTGGTTTTGCCTATATTGAATTAGAATGCTTCATACAATAAACAATAAATGAAAACTTCATTATATATTGATAGAAAACTATATTTTGCACATAATTTTTTTCTTGCATAACTACCCCACTCATTTCTTTATAACTCCAGATTACATTGGTAATATAAGTCATGGCAGACAAAAAGAAGCACTTTAAAGTGATATATGTTTTCCCTAAAATATAATGATTATATATTATCTTTGGTTTTCCCATATTGACAGTATAGTCCCATTGGACTCTGAACTATTGTAAAAAGTCACATTTACTGCCTTACTTAAACTAGCTATGCAAACTACGCTTGACAGATTTTTTAAAATTGAAAATATCAAACACAGAAAACTCTTTAAAAATAGTAAACAATATTTGATTATAATCCAAGGTGACAATATTTTAGCTATGGAATACCAAAGTTAATGCAACTTATATAATAACAATTGCCCCATAAACTTAGCCCAGCCTAAAACTTTGTCATAAAAATAAAACATGAATAGGAGATTTATATACGTCATGCAATTAGAGATGGGTAATGGGTAATAACCCATTCTTTCCATTTAGGTTAAAACCGGGTGATTTGGGTTTTAACCCGATTATAACCCATTATCACCTATTTTCATGGGTGAAAATGAGTATTTATAACGTGACCATATTTCGGAACGCACCCCATCGCTCCCACCAAACCTCGCGTCCCTCGCCGTAATGTCTTCCGCGTCGGTTCCACCAATCAGAGGGCCGAAGATCATTCTAGAACGCGTGTAACGGCGGAAACCGGCCCCCCGCCGCTCTCGCCGACACGCGTCTCAGTCAGACTCCTGCGCGCTACCGCGAATCACGCATCGGTCAATCTGTCAATGTATATATTATCGTACCGTAGTTTTAGTTCACCAGTGTCCAGTGTGATTATAATAATAACCTGCCATTGTGATACTCGAATACAAGACTTTGTATTGTGAACTCTCTACGTTTTATTGACCCACCTACGAACACAGACCTTCGCCAAGAACCCCACTCACAAATTGTTATACTGGCTGCCCAACGAGTGGGCGAAGTGCTAACTGTGTTCCGTGTGTATTGGTGTGATTCTTGTGTAAAATGCCACGTTCTACAACGCGTAGTCAACAACGTCACCAGACGGATCCCTTCGACGTCGGTTCAGAGCAAGATGAAGAGATTGCAACGCCAGAGCCAGCGGTGCCCCGCGCGCCCGCGGCCGAAGCGCCGACGCCCATCACAGCGAGCGACCTCGCCTCAATAATGGCGTCTCTACAGCAAGCCCAAGCCAAGAACTTCGAGCGGCTTCTCACAAGAGTCCTCGAAGCGCGGCCGCCATCTTGTTCGCCCGCGCCGGCTCCAGCCGCGCCGGCCACACCCACGCCGTCGTCCGCTCAACCTGCATCTGGAAACTTCGCCACCTGCAAGGCTCGTTTCAGCGGAGCGACAACGGAATCCCTCGACGGTTTCGTCGATGCTATTGAAGCATTCAAGGACTGCGCGAACGTCAACGAAGCCAACGCCTTACGTGGGCTATCAATGCTACTTACGCATGACGCGGCCACATGGTGGCAGGGAGTCAAGGCCACCGTCAGTACCTGGGACAGCGCTGTCCAATATTTACGCAGTGCCTTCGGAGACAGCCGTCCTCCTCATCGTATTTACGTAGAGCTGTTTTCCAAACCACAGCAACCTCAAGAAAGTACGGAGTTGTTCGTGGCCAAAGCACGGGCCCAGCTAGCGCGTCTACCAAACGGTGACCTCATTGAAAAAGTCCAGTTAGACATGATATACGGACTACTCAATCATAAAATGCGAAAAAGGTTACGAAGAGAGGAATTCTCCGACTTCAATAGTCTCCTCCTAAAAGCTCGGAGTATCGAGGAATCCACAAAGGAATCTCAGACGCGTGCCGACACTTCAAAGGGTGCCGCCGACGCGCGCGCCGCTGCTCCCCGCGCACGATTCAAATCGCCTCCACCGGCAACGTCGCGGTCAGAAACGCAGCGAGAACCGAGTTCTCGTCAACCTACATCAACGGAGCCTGCCTCGCGTCAAGACACGCCGAGCGTCGCCTCCAACATCACTCCAGTCGCCGAGAAACGACGATATTGCGTTTATTGTAAATATTACGGACATACACGTGATCAGTGTCGAAAATTAATACAAACCGTGAATGACTCTCGTAATAGTAACGTAAATAATAACAATAGTAATAAGATATCGTGTTACGGTTGCGGCGAGAGCGGAGTGATGCGTTCTAATTGCTCTAAGTGCAATTCAAATTTTAGCGCGATCGATTTTATGCCTAATACATCGCGATCGCGAAGGTCGATGACCCCGGGTGCATCATCGTACGGTAAGCCGTCCACCCAGGTGAGTAATAGTAACATCAATGTTTCTTCTCCTATGGTCTGTACTGGGGCTGTACCTGACTCGTGTTCTCCTACTTGTAGTGTTTATTCTGAGAGCTCTAATTGTGTATATGTGGATACAACGCTGACCACTACAGAACCGGGTTCTATTTCGCTTAATAATGCATGTACACCCCCCGTAAATAATTTTGTCTCTAACCATAACGTTAATGTACATAAACGTCATAATAAACAAAAAGGTTCAAGTTTTGCTTGTCGTGTAGATGATACGTATTTGTTTACATCTTTATCTCCACCTGTTATGCAGGGGGAGCCCCATAAGCGCACTTATGTACCTAGTGAATTTGAATCAGTGCTTCCTAGGGAATCGGTTGATAACCAGTGCGTCATTAATAGTAATTTATCACATAATGAATGTGATCGTGATTTGTTATATTCTAGATCGAATCGTAAACATCATAATGGTAATAATTCTAATAATAATATTCGCTCTTATCAGTGTCCGTCACGTAGTAGGGTGACCATGAATTTTTCGGGACACAACCCGGAAACTAGTCTACCTAGTAGGGTGACTATGAATTCTCCAGGACAAACTCCGGAAAGTAGTATACCGAGTAGGGTGATCTCAAAATCCGAGAATGAGAGGTTTATAACTTGTTCATCATTAAGTTCTCTGCCTAACGGCATACCGCGACGACCTATTTTAGGTATTGAGATTTTAGGAATTCATGGAACGGGTTTAATCGACACCGCGGCCAAGGGAACTGTCGCCGGATCCTCACTCTACGCGTTACTGAAACAGCATAATCAAGTCTTCACGTCTAGCTCTATGCGTGTCAAGCTCGCCGATGGTTCAGCACCAATGCGCCAAATGCTGTCAACTACACTGGAAGTCAATATAAAAGGTAAGAGCGTCAATATAGAATTTTTCGTGTTTCCGGATGCTACTCATAATGATACTTTGTTGGGTATAGATTTTTTAACAGCAGCTGGGTTGGATATTAATTTTGCTACTTCCACATGGCACTTCCATGATTCTAAAGAAGTGTACCCATTGGGGTATGAGTACCCCATTAACCTCGCAACTTGTTCTTCCGCGGAAATTTTAAGAGAAGACGAGGGTACGATGCTGAGCCCTCTCGAACGTAATAGTCCAGCTTCTCTCTTCCAACGCAACGAGGATGTCTTCGGACCAGGGGGAGTGCTAACACAGTATTCTGTACCGCCTACTGATATTAGAGATCATCCACCCATATCAGTCCCGAGTTTTCCGTATTTTCTCTCACCTGTATAAAATCAGTTAAAATTGTTTTTACAGTCACTCATTCATTCTTTATTAAAGTGACTCTTAACCCTCAAAACGCCTGATAGGTGTCTCATTTAAATATAATATCGCAGACTTTCGTAAATTCTCTTAAAGTCTGTTCTGTGGCTAACGCCTTACGCCGTCTTCAGTGCGACAATGCCAACATAGAAAGTTGTGATGTCTGTAGTGTCATCGTCGACTTACCATGTAAGTCCAGCTGACCTTCGTAAGGAGCAGCTTGACGATCCCGAGGTTGCTAAGAAAATCCACAGCCTTGAAGACACCGGACCAGTCGACACTCAATGGTAAGGTAAGACAGATTGATGTTTCATAATGAACCAAGGTGTTCCCTGCCATTACCTTCCAGATTCGGACAGCGAACGGCCACAGCTCCACATACCGCTTACAATGCGTGAAAAGTTCCTTTCTCGATCACCCCATATCTCCGTCGATTTTTAGACAATTGCGATATCATTAGAGATAGGGCTGAACGTCATCAGGACGATAGGAAGTGATGTGCTGATAAAACCCGACAGACTGTAAACTACCAAGTAGGTGACTTTTTCTGTGCACTAATTCAAAGGTAAAACCCGCAAACTCATGCGTGATGGACACTATTGTGTAAGCGAAATAGTTAGTTCTCCTACCTATGAAGTCACTGATTTAAATTCAAAAGAATTTTGGTAAGTTTCTTACTTCTGTTTAAAGTCGTATAGGTCTAGTCAGGTCTCAGCTCCAGTACGGCCTCGGAACCCTCGTGAACGGCCCCGTAATTTTGTGTTTGCCGAGCCACCACCGGGACGATTTTGTGACTCGGAGGGGGAGGATATAACGTGACCATATTTCGGAACGCACCCCATCGCTCCCACCAAACCTCGCGTCCCTCGCCGTAATGTCTTCCGCGTCGGTTCCACCAATCAGAGGGCCGAAGATCATTCTAGAACGCGTGTAACGGCGGAAACCGGCCCCCCGCCGCTCTCGCCGACACGCGTCTCAGTCAGACTCCTGCGCGCTACCGCGAATCACGCATCGGTCAATCTGTCAATGTATATATTATCGTACCGTAGTTTTAGTTCACCAGTGTCCAGTGTGATTATAATAATAACCTGCCATTGTGATACTCGAATACAAGACTTTGTATTGTGAACTCTCTACGTTTTATTGACCCACCTACGAACACAGACCTTCGCCAAGAACCCCACTCACAAATTGTTATATATTGTAATAAAAGACAATTAAAGTAAGTATTTTAACACTCAGATATTAGTATTCACATTCAGCTAGCAAAAAAGAAATGTGTGCTTTCAAAATCAGGGCAATTAATTATTTATTGAAAGAATTACAAAGTAGTAGTTGGCAATTTGGTCACTTGATTCTGAAATATGATGAAAATCTAAAAATTCTAAATTGTTCCCGGTACTGTAAGGCACCAGATGTACTGGTGGTCCTCGGACATAGCGCGACTACGAGTTGCGTGTGTTGCCGAGCGACGCCGGTACACCAGGTTCGGGAAGCATCGCCAGCAGTTGAGGAGGAGATGTACGAAGGGTACAGAGTAGCGAAGGTGGCTCTTCAGGTGGCCATATCGGAGGCTTAAGTCGCGGGATATAATGCCATGCGGGTGGCTCTAGACGGCAGTCCGTGGGGGCGTCCATACCTTATGGTACGGGACAAACTTCGCCCGTGGCCCCCCTCACTGTCACAGACTCTCCGGCCTGAGCTTTTGGAGGGCGTGGTGAGCGCTCTGTTCCCTTCAAGGGCGGAGCATACGGATGGTTCCTCATGGTGTCTAACGCGAATGACAACGACGAAGTGCCCGAAGTGACCCGGGAAGAATTGAAGAGGGTGGTGAAACGGCAACAGGCCAAAAACATCGGCCCAGAACCTGACGGCATACCTGGCGGAGCATGGGTCCTAGCTCTGAAGGCCATTGGGCCCCGATTGGGAGGGCTCTTAAGCGCATGTTTCGAGCGGGGCCAGTTTCCACGGAGGTGATAGACTAGCAAGCCGGTCCTGCTGAAAAAGGAGGGGCGCCCTGCGGACTCACCATCTGCATACCGCCCCATCGTGTTGTTGGATGAGGTGGGCAAGCTCTTTGAGAGAAAAATTGCAGGCCGCCTTGTCCAACACTTGACTAGGATGGGGCCGGATCTGACGGAAAACCAGTATGGTTTCCGCCGGGGGCACTCCACTGTGGACGCCATTATGCGCGTGATGGCTCTGGCGGAGGAAGCAGTGGCTCGGGATGAGGCGGTTTTGGCGGTGTCTCTCGACATCACTAACACTATCAACACCTTGCCCTGGAGTTGCATTAGGGCGGTACTCGAATACCATCGGGTGCCGACCTACCTTCGCCATATCATCGGGGCCTACCTGACGGACAGGGCCGTCATCTACTCAGGTCGGGAAGGATGGGGTCGAAAAATAGGAGAAGCGACTTGCGCAACCCAGCGCAGGGCACGCCACAATAGCGGCGGAAAGGCCCGTCATGGAGGAGTGGCTGGAAAGGAGCCATGGTGCCCTAACCTACCGGCTGACCCAGATACTCTCGGGGCACGGTTGCTTGGGAGCTTCCTAGAGGACACGGCGCGGCACACACTAGAGGAGTGCCCAGCTTGGGTCACGCAGCGCCGTGACTGCATCACTGCAGTAGGCGGCAGCGCTCTCTCGCTTCCAGCCGTGGTTCTGTCTATGGTCGGGAGCGAGAGCGCTTGGGAAGGCGTCGTCTCCTTCTGCAAGGAGGTGATGTTCGCTAAGGAGGTGGCGGAGAGGGTTCGAGAAGCATTGACCTCTCTCCCCAACTGCAGGAGACGACCTGGGCGTCGCAGGAGGGCGTATGCCGATCTCCAGCCACCCTAGGTGTGGGCCTGCGGGCGGTGGACTCGGGGTGGCCCGCCACCCGGCCAGTAAAGGCCCGTGAAGGTGGCGCGTAGTGTTCCGCGCGCGCCAGTCAACAGGAGGGTGTGGCTGATGTGGTTACCGCACGGGGAGAAGGGGCTCGCCTATTAGTGGCGAGCCGGAACCTACCGGGGATGTTTGGGAGAATAAAAGTTTCCCACGCCCCCGGCCAAGGGTCATTAGAGGAACACCGTGGTGGTTTTTAGTCGGTAAGAGTCCGACACTGGCTCCGCCTTCCCCGGGCGGAATGAGTCCATGAGGATTTTCCCCACCGAAAAAAAAGGTTAAGATCAAAATGTTACAATATCGGGTAGTAGATAGATAAAATTACAAAACACGTGGACCCTCACCGTGACAAACAAGCTAGAGTGAGATGAGAGTATATAGGGACGCGGGGAATTATTGCGGCCGCATTCCACTGGCATATCGCGCGTTGCCTCCTTGCCTCGATGCGTGCCTCTTATTGCATGTTAAAAAAAGTTAATTAACAAAACCAAAAAAGTCTGAGGCTACGTATTATTTTGGTCATGAATTATACAAGTAGTTCATAGGTAGCCTCCGCCTGCGTGGCGTTTGATACTTTCCCATATACTTACCTACAAAAGACTTGTTTACATCTTTTCAGTTGTATTTACACGCAGTCGGGTTTTTTAGAATCATTAATTAACTTTTTTATTTAAACATTTTTAGTTTTTTCATGTTTTATCGCGGTATTAATGTAATTTTTTTAACTACACGCATAAAAATAATTCATTTTTTACGTTGAATATTTTGTGTTTTTTTAGCATTTCTCATTTCAATTTACATTTAAACATGTAAGTTGTACATATTTTTGTAAAGCATTTATAAAACCCTTTATTTTGATACCCCACTCGATAGGTTTTGAGGGAAAAAAATATTTTGAAAACATAATATTGCGCCAAAAAGCGGCCATTTTAAACTTTATAATTTTGATATACCCAGTGTCACTCTCACAATTAAGACGAATCTAACGACACCTTTCAAGCTAAAATCCATCAAGCCATTTAGGCTACAGAGCGTGCCAAAGAAATATACATACATACAAACATCCATAAATACATACACACATACATACAGACATATATACACTCGAAAAACATAACCCTCCTTCTGGCGCACTCGGGTAAAAATCGAAATCTAAAGGAATTAGTTTCCACCCGCTCAAAACACCCAGTGGGTGGAATGAAATGGGTGATAACTGGGTTTTAACCCACTCGCGGGTTATAACTCGGGTGATTACCCATCTCTACATGCAATGATCAATGTACAGTCACAACACCCGAAAGTTGAGCCACTTGCTTATCATCTTAACTTGGCCGTGTTATACAAATCGGGCAACATGTACGAATACTCGAACAAACATCCGACTTTGTCCGATTTGCCAACACGGCCGAATTAAGAATGTTAGCAAATGGCTCAACACTCCCGTGTTGTGATGGTACATAAACAGTATGGAAAAGATTTAACATTACACACGCAAAATACACGCCAAGCGTGGAGTTGCGGAAAATGGCCCGATATACCAATATATAACATCAGAGGAAAGTTCTTTACTTAGAAGATACCATCACAAAGTACATAAATAAAATTGTTTTAAGTAATTATAATAATAAAATCAACTAAACATGGAATTATGTAGTGCATCAATGTCTTCTTTTCGTTGTACAGCACGCTTCTTTTCTTTTTGGAATGCTTCATATCCTTCATTGTCAGTGGGCAGCTCATATCTACAATATGGACATGAATTTGTCTGTAAATAAAATAACAATTTAAATTAAAACATTAGTATCATCATCATCAATATAATTTCAGCCAAAAGAGGTCCACTGCTGGACATGGGCCTCCCACAATGGGGGGAATTAGTATCATGAAGTACATATGATTATTACTTTATTATTATGTATTAACATAATTATAAAATTAAGATTTATATCATGTTTGGTATTAGAATATATACAAATCTGCAATTTGTTTGAAGAAAGCTACTTATATATATCTGTTTAGGACTGCTAATTTTTTAAATTATTATTTAAAACTGGTTATCTTCTTCATCTTAGGCTTTAAGAACCCAAATGCTGAGTGCAAACTCTTTTTATATAGCACTTAAAAAACCGGCCAAGAGCATGTCGGGCCATGCTCAGTATTATAGGGTTCCTTAAGTAGGTGTTACAAACAAATCAAATCGAATATTAATCATGGCTATTTTAGTTTTAGCATCGGCGACTCAGAGAGTGTTGTCAGTAGCCGCTAGATGGCGCTATACAGTGCCAAATGCAATAGACGGCACTTGACGGCAGCATTGGCGACTCAGAGAGTGTTGTTAGACGCCGCTAGATGGCGCCAAATTTAAGAAGTGTGTCGTCAACATAACACAAAGTTACTTTTTGTGATTTTTTCAAATAGAAAGTAGCTAAAGGAGCATTATTTGCTATGATCATTTTTCTCTTAGGTCAATGACCTTTGAACTAGGACGTTTTAAGTATTTTTCAGTTTTCTCTCTATAACTCAAAAAATTATAATCACAATATGCTCGAAATAATTTTAAAAGAGAGTTTTTACAAAGTTCTATCAATGTGGAAGATTATAACTTTCTACGTTGCATAGTTTAGAAATGGCAGGGGGGGGGACACACATTGCAAGCCACTTTGGCAGGCTATATTTCTTATTTATTTATTTTTGATAAAAAAGTGATGTATGAAACATTACCTTCATTTTTAACCGACGAAAAAAAGGAGGAGGTTCTCAATTCGACGTGTATATTTTTTTTTTTTTTTTTTTATGTATGACCACGCATAACTTTTTACAGAGTGGTCCGATTTTGATGATTATTTTTTTAATGGATAGGGTATATCTCGAAGTTGGTCCCATTTAAATTTCAAAATCAAAATCCACCCCTAAGGGTAGTAAAACAGGGGATGAGTTTTTGTTCACCCACTGAATTCTTACCTGTTAACCGATTCTGTTGAAACTTGACACACATAAATATAGTTCTAGACACTACGACATAATGGAGACCTGGAGTTAGATTTTAAACACAAAAAAATGAAAAATAAAACTTTTTAACAAAAAATTGAACCGACGAAAAGTGAAACTGAAAAGCGAAAAATAACTAATTATGAGTCGGCGCCAAACAACCAATCAACGAAGATCATTAAATTACCTTAAATAAATAATAAAAACAACGTCACATCAAATACAACGTGAAATTTTCAACAATAAATAATAACTTTCCAAAAATGCGTTCTCCGCTCGGCCACTTGCAACTTACACGCACTTTGCTTGTTAAAAGTTCGTTTGGCGCCGACTCATAATTAGTTATTTTTCGCTTTTCAGTTTCACTTTTCGTCGGTTCAATTTTTTGTTAAAAAGTTTTATAGTAGACCTATTCAATGATACCCCAAAAGAGGGGGTGCAGCGAAAAAAATAATTTCATCCCCATTTCACATGTATGGGCGCCACCCCTAAAATACGTTACCATGATATTTTTATTCTTTTAAAATTGAGATCTATATCTATTCTATTTTCTTAACAATATTTCATTTACTTATGTTTATAACTATAGAAGTTATTAAGCTGTAAAGGATTTGGACAGACGGACAGACGGACGGACATGACGATACTATAAGGGTTCCTTGTAGGACTAAGGAACCCTAAAAAAGAAAACACTATTAGGTACCTTCTCAAGCCATGTCAAAATACACTTAGCATGAAACAGATGCTGGCAAGGCATTTTCTTTGCCTTGTCCCCAACATTGAATGTTTTCAAACAAATTGTGCAAGTTCTATCATCTTTTTCTATTGTAACTTCTGGTATACTTGAAACTGCTTCTTTAGATGCAGGTGGAGGGAGCCTGAAAAGAATAGTTTTAAAATTTACTATCTACAAAACCAATTAAGTCTTCAAAAAGAGGTCAAACCACTTTCACCTTAAGGGGCCGAATCCCGTAATTCAACAAACTAATGCGAATCCCGCTCAAAAACTACTCGCTCTATGGTACTGAAATTAAAATACGTGTTACTCAAGGATAGGTGTGACAATTTTATTAAGTCCAAAACATGAATGCACTTATTTGGCTCGATCATAAAAAAATCCAAACATACCTCGAAAACTGTTTATTTTCAAACAGTTTCCTAAATATACCCAACATATATTGGTATTTTGGTATGATATTTTACCTAAATATTGTTTTATTATTTTGAAATAATTTTACTAAGCCATTTTATCGAAAATACACATATTTTCTGAGTAATATGTTTTTTTTCGCTTAAATGCACTTTCATTCGGAATGGCGTCAACTTCATGCCCTTCATACTCCTTCCCGGCAAGCCTCGTTTTTTGCATCGCGCTCACTCTATTTCCGCGGCGTTCTGGGCCTTAAAAGGAGTGTTCAATTAATGAAGTCAACCTTAATAAGCTTATTACTACTTGTCTGCTGTGAGAATGCCGTGGTTGACCGTAAAAAAATGTGATTTACATCATTACTATTGGTCAGTATTGGTACTAGCCGGGCCTGGCCTGAGGTGCAGTATGTGGCAGCGGGAAGGGAAAACAGCATTCTCACAGGTAGTAAGTTCCACAGATTAGCAACCCACTGACTCTCTCCAAGTGAAGAAGAAGGCAGTTAAAGTACACTGAATACAGAAAGCTGAGAACCATCTGATTAAGAAGTGTAACAGACATCTAATACAGGTGGATGGGCAAATTATTGTGGTCTAAGTTTGTAAAAGTTTTTCTTCATGTGCAACACCATAAAGTTTAATAACTTTCAGCCTGCTAGTTTAAAATATACTAATCTATAAGTGTATGTTTATAACATTCCTGTTGTAGAACAAGTTGAACAACACAATTTAAATAGGAATTTTGTCATGATAAGAAAATCCAAATCACCCCACAATTTCACTGTCAGCTGTAATAAAGTACTTAGTAAACCTACATAAGTACATATATAATTGTACCTACCATTCATAAAAATAATTGACGAACTTACCGTGGCCACTGTCCTGTAGAATTATCCTCATAAAAACCAAAGTCTATGAGAAATCTAGCCATGTCTAACAAATGGTTAGGCTCTTGCCCATCTTCCAATTCTCTCCATCCCATTTCTTCGAAATATCCGGCCATGATTACTATACTATGAAAAAGTAAACAATAGGTAATCTACTTAGACTATTCACTAAACATAACAACAATTTGCAACGTAAGATAACTAGCACAAAATTACTAATCTTTCTTACCCACTCTTTTACGTTAGCTGAAATAAACTTTGAAATCATACTAAAATAAATACTTACGTATTGCTACTTTTTAGGTTTTATTCATGAATCTTTAACATATAGTTTTTAAGCAAATTTATTCATTTGTTTTCAGTAGGTTTTCAAAACATCACCCTTGTTTGTTGAATTATTTATTAAAGTGAGATTTTGGATTTTACCAATTTTTTTGACAAGTGACAACTAATTTGACAAATGACAAGTCATGGTATAGTGTAGAGGTGGGTAGCTACTCTAATAACTAGCTAAATAGCGGCTATTCAACAAATAGCCATGGCTACGATATCTGTCAACACGATAGCTAGCTATTGGCTACCGCTACAAATAACTGACAAGTTTACGGAGTAGCGGGCAGCCGCGTAGCTGCCGCGCTGCCGTTAGCTGACTAAGTAAAATAGCTATTGGCTATTGGTAGCTAGCTAGTGCCTTTATTTTTACGATTTTAAACCTAACCTGGTTGTCAATTAGGTTTAAAATCGTTTGAGATCTATAATTTTGTTTGTACAACAGAAGAAGGAGGGTCTTTTGTTGTAGTTTTTATGGTAGTTTGTAGTTTTCTTAGTTGATTTTTATTTTTATTTTTCCTCAGTTAGGTTAGAGATTTGCAATGTTTTCGACAGTTAAATATGTAGTCTTTAGTAATATGTAATAAATGTAATAATACGTATGAAGGAAAGTAATTTATTTTCAAGAAGTTCGAAATAAAATAAGTATGTAAACCAAAAACTAAATCATAATATCTTAACATCTAAACTTATCACGGCGAGGATCGAACTAATAAATGCAACGGGGCAGCTTGAGCGTAACTCAAGACAACCACCTAGCTAGTAGCTACTGGTAGCTGTGACGGCTAGTAGCAGTAGTAGCTACGACGACGCTAGGCGCTATCAGTTTTATCCAATAGCCAAATAGCTGGTTATCTAGCTGGCTACTCAACCACAAATAGCCAGCTAGCTAGGTTATTGAAATTTTGGCTAGTTACCCATCGCTAGTATAGTGATGTGCGTCATGTGCGTAATCCACAGAGTCAGTGAGTTGTATCTATGAAGGCGGTGTATTCTTCTATATCCACCTAGTTTATACAAATATCTATTAAATCGTTATTGAACTATGAATCTATTCTTTGTCTCTTGTTAACCAACGTGTTATGTCGTCTGGTGAAAGAGATCGCATGCTATTTGTATATTCTCTGCTTGGCAACATCTTTACGGAATATCAAAATACCTACTCCGCATGGCAACCCTGCTTACCCCGCAATGTGACCCATAGTACATGAGCTGTCAAGTAAACAAACTAGGGCTGTTGAATTTTTTTTAATATCAGATTTTCGATATATCGATATTTTTGAATATACAATTGGAGTTCGTTATATTGAAAAAAAAAAACGATATTTCGATATATCGGCCAAATTTCATGATTTTAGGTCAACGCGAAGTATATAGGTTTTTATGTGAGTTTGCGAGTATCAAAATATGAAAGAAAAGAAAGAAAAATAGTTGTTGATTGTTCTCATTGAAATAGTATTGAGGGAGATATAAGTTAGTGAAGTTTTACTTCAGTCGTGTGGTCTAAAGCACACTCGTTTTTTATGTCCTAGGGACAGCCGAACTTAGTATTTGATATAGAGATGGGCAGGGAAAGAAAAAAAAACGGGTGGAAAAGAAAAATATGGGAAAAAACGGGAAAAAATGGAAAATATCGGGTTTATTCCCAAAAGGCGGGAAAATACTATTCTATACAAGTGAAGTAATATGATGCTAAAATTTGCCTTCGAAACGCATGTTTAGTGCTCTAATATGATCCTAATCTAATTAATTCGTTTTTTTCTAAGCAGTATATCTAACACAATTGATTAAATTCTCACACTTATGTTAAATTCTTAATACTTCATCATCAACTCAACCTATCGCAGTCCACTGCTGGACATAGGCCTCTCCCAAATTGCGCCATAACACTCGGTCCTCTGCCTTCTGCATCCCCCCCCTAACTACTTTCATCAGGTCGTCGGTCCACCTGGCTGGGGGGCGCCCTACACTGCGTTTGCCGATTCGCGGTCTCCACTCAAGGACTCATCTGCTCCAGCGGCCATCGGTCCTTCGACAGACATGGCCAGCCCACTGCCACTTCAGCTTACTGATCCTACAAGCTATGTCGGTCACTCCAGTTCTTCTTCGGATTGTCTCGTTACGGATTTTATCCTTCAAAGAAAATCCAAGCATAGCTCGCTCCCTAGCTCGCTGAGCGACATTGAATCTGTGGACTAGCCCAATTGTCAGTGTCCAAGTCTCGGCACCGTAAGTCATGACAGGCAGGACGCACTGGTTGAAGACCTTTGTGTTCAAACATTGCGGTATAGGTGACCAGAAGACTCGGCGAAGTTTACCAAATGCTGCCCAGCCCAAACGGATCCTTCTGTCAGCTTCTTTCTCGAAGTTGTGTCTACCAAGCTGAATTACCTGCCCTAGGCAGACAGACGTATTTCGTTACAACTTCGAGTACCGACCCTTCGACGAATATTGGTCTCGGCATGACATGCATATTGAACATGACTTAGTCTTGTCCAGATTCATGCCGAGACCGACACGCCAAGAGGCTCCGTTTAGGCTGTGCAGCATTTCGCCCAGTTGTTCCAGCGATTCAGCCATCACAACGATGTCATTGGCAAAACGGAGACGTGAGATGTTCTCGCCGTTAACGTTGATACCCTGTCCAGTCCAGTCCAGCGTCTTAAAGACTTCCTCCAACGCGTTTGTGAACAATTTCAGGGATATTATATCCCCTTGTCTCACCCCTCTGCGCAGTTGGATTGCCTTCGTCTTTTGGTCCTGGAGCTGAACAGTCATAGTAGCATCATTGTATAAGCATCATCAACAGCATCTCTATATACCGTTCGTCAATGTGATATCGCTGATGGGCATCCAGAACTGCCCAAGTTTAGATGAAGTCAAAGGCCTTCTCGTAGTCTACAAATGCCATACACAGAGGCTGATTATACTCTTCAGTCTTCTGTACGATCTGCCGAACAGTATGGATGTGGTCTACGGTGCTGTAGGCTTTTCAAAACCCAGCTTGCTCTGGTAACTGGAATTCGCCGAGTCTTTCGGCGAGACGATTCGTGATGCTCGAGAACAGCTTGTACACATGACTCAGGAGTGAGATGGGTCTGTAGTTCTTCAGTAGGGTTTTATTCCCTTTTTTGAAGAACAGTACCACCGTACTCCCGCTCCATGCCACCGGTGTAAAGAGCCTTGTTGGATGACGGAACTATACAGACTCTGTAGCTCCTTCAGGACCGGAGTCCCTAAAACCAGGCGCTTTTAGGAGTTCAGTGGTAATTCCGTCATCGCCCGGAGCTTTGCTGCTCGAGAGCCGCCCTAATCTCACCCTAGTCAACGTTCGGGATATCCTCGGTGTAATGGCGCATGAGCTGGGCTCTTTTGTCGTCATTGCTAGGAACCGCTGGTCTCGCCGTTTTCGTGGAATACAGATGCCGATAAAAGTTTTCAACCTCTTCGAGCATCTCGAACTTAGAGGTGACAATTTTGCCATCCGCAAAGCAATATTAATTTGGTATTTCTGGAAAAAGTAGTTTTTTTATGGACTACTAGAGCTTGCAATGATGCTTTTGGCTTTTGCGTGCATTGCTTCTACATCTTGTATTACAAGGCAATTTCATCTGTTGGCTACTTTTTTCTTGTATTCATTTTTTAATATAAAGCAGACAAAACTTGATTTCCTTTAATGGTTTTTATTATAATTTTAGTAACTATAACTAGAAGATTTTTAGAGAGTCGTGCTTTAAATAATCATGGCATAAGAGGTTCAGCCCAAGTGCTACGCATCAATGTGTACAGCTAAATGCATGGAAATAAAAACAAACAAAACGTGGCGCTCGCAACTATTATTTAAAATAATCTAAACATCGAAATCACGTCATAAACGATATACGTAATTTGATTTTCCTATAAAAAAAATATTTTACATGAATTAAACATCTAAATGGTTACACATGCAATGGAAATTATGTATTATTTTGATTACTTTAATCAAATATTGTCAATTAAGTATTTTCCCGACCAATGGGTTTAAACCCGAGTTTTTTCCCAGTCTGTTGGGAAAAAACTCACCTTTCGGAAAATTCCCGGGTCTAAACCCATCCCTAATTTGATATAATTGCATTATTTATTACTACTTTAAAATTATTCTAATCAGCACACATCTCTGGTAAGAAACACGAGTATCGATATCGATACTTTTTAGTTTTGATTACTTACTTCCCTAGCTATTGCCGCCATTACACTAGCCCGGGGGTGCGTTCACTATTATCGTCCGACGACGGCGGACGACGCCCGGAGCGTTGTTTGGTCGTTCAGTTACTCGGAGTGATCGTCCGGGCGTTCACACCAAACCGTTCAGTATTGTGGGCGGGCGTCGTCGAGCGTACGCACCGGTCACCCCGTGAAATAGTAGGGTAAAAGACGCTCTGCTGTCATGTTGACAGATAAAAGTATGAAATGACAGATAATTTGAGGTTTCGATTGTCATAATTGTCAGGGCTTCATTGTTCTAGTGTCAGTTTCATAAGGTCGCCCGAAGTCGTTCAGTAACTCTGAGAAAATCGTCAATGGTCGAGCGATATTCGCACCGGGTGACTTTCACACTGAGTGCGTAGTAAGTGAACGTAGCCCGGGTATTGTAGGTATGTACGCTTATTTCGTAGGTATGGCAAGTCCCTAGATATAAGTATAGATCATGTAGGTATTCGAATAATAAAAATAAACGACTCATTTTTAGAATACACTAGTTTTTGACAAAGTTATCAATATTTGTAGGTTAGATTTGATATTGGTGTCGATTCTCTTGTTCACGAACTAAACTTATTTTAAACTATCGATCTCTTTTACTAAAAGTAGATACAAGAAAGGGATGGCAACCATTTTAGAACTGTCAAATTAATTTAAGTGTTACATTTCTTTGTATTTAAGTGGGCACGTTCCGAGATCACGACTAAACTTGTATGGAAAATTTAATTTCGTCTAATTTGACAGCTCTTAAATGGTTGCCATCCCTTTCTTGTATCTACTATTAGTAAAAGAGGGCTATAGTTTAAAATAAGTTTAGTTCGTGAACAAGAGAATCGACACCATTGTATCCCTTTGTATTAGTGGTGTGAACCGGTTCTCAAAAAACCGGATAATCACCGGTTAGAGTGAGTACCGGAGACTAATCGGTGATTGCATTAAACTACCGGTTATTTCATTTTTTTTTTTTTTTTTTTTAGCGTGTTTTTTCTTCTCATACATATAGATTTAGAGCATTTTGAATAACCGGAGAATATCCGGATAATCTCCGGTGATTCAATAAAATCTCCGCATAATCTCCGGAGGCTGAAAATGCCTCCGGTTCACATCACTACTTTGTATCCAAAGCAAAGACATTTCTATACTGACGTAATAGACCACAAAGCAAAGACATTTCTGATCCAAAGACAATAACATAATATAAAATCACGCCTTTTCCTCGAAGGGGTAGGTAGAGGTGTATAGTATAGGCCCCGCCCCTTAGGCCAAAAGCTAGGTACCTACGCCCACGTATCTACACCACCAGTCACCACATATCATGTACCTATGGTATAGTTGATCGAAGACCTATAGTAATTTAAAAGTTTGGTTTTCATTCTAGTAATATATACCTAAGTCTATGTTTTCATTCCAAAAAATCATTGCTACACAATGATATTTAAAAGTATAGATATGTCATACCCTAACAAAACCAACGAAAAATATGTTCCGTACGCAGCGGCAGCACAATACACATAAACTAGTGCAAAGTAAAGTAAATTAGTTACCTACCTACTTTAAGTTAGTTTCGCATCATAATTAGTACACTTTCTGTACACACATGACGGCATTTTTGTATTTTTTTTGTCACACATCACGCCCGGCGCCTTGCTTGATGGAGACAAGCACAGACTAAGAAGTGTACTACGGATACTAGTAGCAAAACATCCCAACTAGGACGTTTTCGAGTCTTCAGATTGCGTGTGCAACAACATATCTGGGCCCCGAGTCTGCTAATTGACAAACGCTTCAGTTGGGTGTCGGTAGAGTGTCGGTGGAATAGTTTTAGCCATTTGGTATTCTACTAGTTATTTTGAGACCAATGGCTTTCCAATGACTTTCCACTGAACTGCCATTGACTACAATTCAACTGCCATTGGACTATTTGCTATTCTGCTGTTATTTGACGTTTCCCACAATCGTCTTACGATGATTTTTTTGCCATCATATTTTTTTTTAATAATGTTTTTTTGGTGATTTCAACTTTGGTCCCTAATAAATGTTTTTCATATACCCCTTAAAGGGTCATTGTACATATTAGTTTTTTTTGCGATTTCAGGATTGGTCCCTTAGTAAAAGTTGATCATACAGATGAGTACAATGACGGATGAGTATAATGACCCCTTAAGAGGTTTCATTAACACGTCATATGTCGATAGTATTGCCTCGTAGTACGCTAAAAACGTAAACGTAAAAGTACCAAAAGTTGCTCTTACGGATGAGTATAATGACCCCTTAAGAGGTTTTCAATAACACGTCTTATGTGGATAGTATTGCCGCGTAGTACCCTAAAAACGTAAACGTAAATGTTTTTCATACGGATGAGTACAATGACCCCTTAAGTAGTTTTCAATAACACGTGTGTCGATGTATAACCGCGTAGAGTAGTACGCTATCGATATACGTATTATTGAAAACCTCTTAAGGGGTCATTGTACTCATTCGTGTGAACAACTTTTACTATGGGACCAACCCTAAAATCGCCAAAAAAATATCAGCTCTTCCCTACATTTGTGTTCACATAAATCGACAAAATGTAGGAAACAGCTGTTTTTTTACGTTTGATGTGTTTTAATTATTTTATAGACATGAAAATTTTGTAGGTAATATCAATAAAATCCTTAATTTAAATATTTCATTGATAATAACTTAAAAAAAGTTTGATAAAAAACAATACAACTACTAATGGTAGATTTAAATGGGCAACATCGATTTGAAAACAATTGATATCCCATTACCATTCTATTGCCATTCCGACGAGATTGACATTTACGTTTTAGCAGAATACCCATTTTGTCACAGTTGTATAGGAGTGTCAGTAGGATGTCGGTGGAATGGCGATGGTTGGTTTTTATCAATTAAGGATTCACGTAGTTGCTTCATGTTCCAATAGTTACGTAAACGACGCGGCGACGTAGCGAACTTCGCTTCAAGTAACATAAGCTAAGTTGGCTATTTATTATTATTTATTATAATGCTCACGCGTGTCATACGATGTTTTTCAACACACTTGCGAGGAAAAAACATATGAACGTATTTTAGGCAAATATTGAATTTGTGAATAATGGCGAGCGGATCACTGTAATCGCACGGTGATGTATTGGTATGCGCGCGCAGTTGGTAGAAGGAAACCGCCAAACAACCTAATATTAAAAATCTAATTTATTATTTATAACACAAATTAATGTTAATTTGTTGACAAACATAAATAATTTAATGAAATTAAATGTTTAACACAAATTAAATAGTTGATATGTTCACAATTTTTTTTAATTTTGTGTAGACATCAAAATATTTTGCTGCTTTTATAAAATTAAAAAATAAACTGTAAGTACCTAAAGTAAAAACTAAAAAGCACTAGTGCGATAATATAAAGTAAAAACCACGCGGGCGTTATTATAAGCTACATTATGAACCTAAAAGTAGTGCAATAAGAGCCACTTAACGAGTAAGTGTGTTGAAAAATAATTGAAACATTTCAAACGTAAAAAAAACTGCTGTTCTCTACATTTCGTCGATTTATGTGAACACAAATGTAGGGCCGCGAAATCAGGAAAATGTAGGGATAAGCTGTTTTTTTTCGCGATTTCAGGGTTGTGTTCATAGTAAAAGTTGTTTATACTGACGATAATATATATGTCGATAATATTGGCAGGTGCCATGCTATCGATACTATCGATAGAGTAACTGATTCTCAAGGTTAGCTTTAGATACTATCGAAGCGATCGTTGCTATCGACCGTATTGATAGCTTTTTATGCAATACTATTCATAGCACTATTAGTGTCAAATACTATATAGACACTAACGATAGTATTGCTATAATGTGTCAATAGTCAATAGTACATGCCCATCGATTGTGTAACTGATTCTCATGGTCGCATTTATAGTCTAAAATTGAATATTATCGTCGAAATAAATTACTACAATACACTAGTGATGTAACGAATATTCGCATTCGCATTCGCGAATAGTCGCATATTTTTGCATATTCGCATTCGCAAGATTTCTGCGAATGTTTTGCGAATATGAAAAACAGAAGAAAAAAAAAACAATTTGAAGATAATTGTAGGTTAATAAAATCAAAATCCATTCATTTCTATGTTTTTTAATGCAAGGAAAAGTAACATAACCTCGTAAGCACATTATCAGTCTTCACTTTATCATTTGGTATTATTTATTAATTATTTTACTTTGGGGTGACTATCACTAGGTTACTATCAGGTGAATGGGGCGCTACACACCTTCATGAATAGCTGCAAAGTGTCGGAAAAGGCACGGTTGGCTGTTCATGGGGAAGTGTTAGTGCCTACACTTATCTATGGTAGTGAAAGTTGGGTATGGCAGAAGAAATATGAAAGCAGAATAAATACAGTAGAAATGAGAGCTTTGAGAAGTTGGTGTGGTGTAACTTTGAAAGATAAAGTAAGGAATAACGTGATAAGGGAGCGTTGTGTAGTGAAAGAAAATGTAGTAACAAAGATTGAGAAAGGTTGTTAAGATGGTTTGGACATATAGAGAGGATGGACGAGAGGAGATTGACGAAACAAGTATACGAAGCGAGTGTGGATGGAAGAGTTGGAAGGGGACGACCTCGGCGAACGTATCGCGATCAAATCGCGGCCGTTCTCAAAAAATGCCAGGTTAAGAGTACTCTAAACCGACGAGCATGCATGACGAGGTTAATGGACGTAGATGAAGCGAAAGAGATGTGTCAGGATCATAGCAGGTGGAAATCCGTAGTCTCTGCCTACCCCAATGGGAAACAGGCGTGATAATATGTATGTATGTTTACTTTGGGCAATGAAGCTTAATAATTAAATTTTCAATATAACTTATGAGACAAAAAATATATAATGCAATGTAAACAAACAAAAACAAATTCTTCTATGATTTTTTTTACTGTTTTATACTTAAGTTTTTTTTAACTCATGTTATATCTTCTTGAAAAAAACTAAAAATAATAATCAAACACATTATTCTCTATTCTCATAGCAGTTGTAGTTCTTCCTTTTCTTGAATATTCATTGTTACACAGCTTGCATTTAGCTCGTTCAGCATCGCAAAGTGTAAATAAGTCCATATTTCACTAGAAGTTGATTTACTCATGTTAATAAATAACTATTCATACTGTAACCTCAAAATTCACTTGTTTTGTTTACGAAAATTGAACATTCGCATTCGCATTCGCGAATGTCAATAGCGGATATTCGCATTCGCATTCGCGAATGTTCAAAAAATGACATTCGTTACATCACTGCAATACACAATTCAACTTTATTTTACAAAAAAAAAGTTCAATTGTTATAACAATAACTGCAAAAAAGGTATGTTTGCAAAATGTCCTCTCAGTTGTAGTTCGATGGCAAAAAGTCATTTAGAGACGATTGTCAGAAACGTCAAATAACGAGTAGACTACCGAAACTTAAGCTATCGAGAAGACATTGATACACTATTGGTTTACAGAATAGCAAATAGTCCAATGGCAGTTGAATGGTAGAAACGAATGGAATAAAAATGAAAATGCTATGTATGCTGTGTTCTATACTATGTAATTTGTATGCCTTTCAAGGTTAAATATAGTGTGACTTAATATTTTAATTTTCCACCAAGTTTTTAACTTTTACCTATGTTTCACAAATAAATTATTTTGATTTTAATTTTGATTTTATGGTTTTTAATTTTATTGTAGTTCAGTGGAAAGTCATTGGATAGCCATTGGTCTCTAAATAACTATTATTCTGATGATGATGATGATGATGATTCGGATGAGTACAATGACCCCTTAAGAGGTTTTCAATAACACGTATATCAATAGCTTACTACGCGGTAATACTATCGAGATACGACGTGTTATTGAAAACCTCTTAAGGGGTACATTGTACTCATTCTTATAAACAAATTTTACGTTTGCGTTTTTTGTGATTTCAGGATTGGTCCCATAGTAAAAGTTGTTCATACAGATGAGTATAATGACCCCTTAAGAGGTTTTCAATAACACGTATGTCGATAGTATTGCCGCGTAGTACGCTAAAAACGTAAACGTAAAAGTTGTTCATACGGATGAGTACAATGACCCCTTAAGAGGTTTTCAATAACACGTCGTATGTCGGATAGTATTACCGCGTAGTACGCTAAAAACGTAAACGTAAAAGTTGTTCATACAGATGAGTATAATGATCCCTTAAGAGGTTTTCAATAACACGTATGTCGATAGTATTGCCGCTTAGTACCTACGCTAAAAACGTAAATGTAAAAGTTGTTCATACGGATGAGTATAATGACCCATAAAGAGGTAGGTAATATCAATAAAATCCTTAATTTAAATATTTCATTGATAAAAACTAAAAAAAAGGTTGATAAAAAACAATACAACTAATGGTAGATTTTAATTGGCAACATCGAATTGACATTACCATTCTATTGCCATTCCGTCGAGATTTAAGTTTTAGCAGACTACCCATTTTGTCACAGTTGTTTATGAGTGTCAGTAGGGTGTCGGTGGAATGGCGATGGTTGGTTTTTTAGTGTAATTAGCAGACTTGGGGCCCTGTACTTTCGTTGCTACGCCTCTGCAGGCAGGCCCCTACTAGGCCCCTCAATAACATTGGCTACGCCAATGACTATTAATTTACAATGATAAGAATATTCACGACGTAGATACCTAGACGTCATGATCATGGTAGTTATTTATACCTACCTTACTACGAACCTAACGTAAAATAAAGGTACAGTTACACCCAGTGGCGGATTTACACATTTGCCGCCAGTAGGCTATTCAAATTTTGCCGCCCCTACCGAACTTTATAAGTGTCAGTTCCTAGATTATTTTTACAATCTAACGATTTAGTTAAGATTGCACAAGACGTGGCCCTAGCAAATTTTTCAGGCGGTGCGACATCCCATTGTGGCGCCCCAAATGTGGGAAGCCAAGGGGGGGGAGTATATTTTTGTGCTATTAGTGTAAATTCCTGTAAGCTGGTCAGTGGTGGAGTAACCCTTTCGGAGGCTCGGGGTGAAACTTACTCTGAAATCGACGAGGCGAGGGTAGAGGTTTTGCAAAACGCCAAGAAAACATCACCGATAGTGAATGTTATAAGCTACAATTTTTTTGGTGTTTTTTACGAAAACATGACGAAAATGAATTTGTAGCTGCAAAAAGACTTATAATATACTCCACGAAATAAAAACACGAATTCAAGAAAAGTTTTTGATTGTATCTTCTCATTTCACAAACCAAAAATGTATTAACAGATGTTATGTGAACAATAAAAAAAAACAATTACTATTTTATCTTAAATTAACTTTATTAATCTGGCAAAGTGATGTAGATCTTTTTGCAGGTGTGTGTGTATGAACAACGAAGACATAAAGTAATAACAGCGCGAGCGAAGCGAGCCCGATTTTTTTTTATTAAGGTGAATGCTACAGGGTAGCCCGCGAAATTCAAATTTTTTGGCGTTTTTTGAAAATTGTAGCTTTATTTCGCGTTTTATATCGGTCAAAATATAATTGGCGGAAATAATAACAATATATCTACTGAAAAATACTTATAAAAAATATTAACCTAGCTCTATTAGATGTACTAGCTCGATAATATTAATTTACGATCAAATTATCGATTTTCGAGCTTGTAGAGCTTATAGAGCTAGGTTAATATTTTTTATGAGTATTTTTCAGTAGATATATTGTTATTATTTCCGCCAATTATATTTTGACCGATATACAATGCGAAATAAAGCTACAATTTACAAAAAACGCCAAAAAAATTGAATTTCGCGGGCTACCCTGTAGCATTCACCTTAATATTTTGGCTTTGTTGTATTATATGTTTAAGTAAAATAAATGTAACAGAATTGCCAAAAACGCACAGGCAACAAGGGCAGAATGCAATAAGAACGCAAAACGATCGTCGTCGGTCTAACGAATCTTGATGAATTTTGGCGCCGCCCCCATGACGGCGCCCGGTGCAGTGGCACCATTCGCACCGCCCTAGGACCGTCTCTGCACAAAAAATAGTTTTTGGGTATAATTCTGAGCTAGTAAAGCTCAATCATGTAGGGTAGAGTGGTAATCAGTGAACCAAGCAGCAACAGTTAGCCACCATAGGTATCTCAAGAACGCGACGTTGTCAGTTCTTGCATTTACTGCCGTCCTGTGCGCTTTTGTTAAGGAACTCCCCTCCGGAGTCGCCAGCGACGGACACTCAAGCTATGTGAATTTTTGTGTTTTATTGCGAAAAAAGATAGTAAAAATACATGTTTTTTTTTTTTCTTGCTTTCTTTGGCTTCTTCGTATCGGATTCAACATAAAACCACCTCGTGTTGTGTTTCCTAGCGTTTTTATTTATGCTATCTGTGTCGCTCTAGTATAAACGTGTGTTTGGCTACATGCATCCAAAGTCGATGGGACCCCGTACTTTGACAGTGAACCAAAATGAAGAGGTGAACAATGAACCACGGTTCACTGTAGCTGCTAACGTTCTCGTCTATTAAAATTAACAATTAATTTGACTGCACTTGTGGCATAGTCGTTAAGGTGGTCACCTCTCTATTGACACCACGCCAATTGTTGTGGGTTCGATCCCCATACGGAATAAATATTTGTGACCCACTAGTTCTTGGTCTGGGTGTATTTTGTGTCTGTGAATTGTATGTTTGTAACGTCCCCCGCGGTATATGGAGACTTACATTATGTAACAAAACATTATCTTTATTGTCCTTAATATTCATAACATAAGCATTTATATTAAAGTTGATTGAAACTTGAGTTTTTATTCAAGAAACAGGGATTTAGTCAGTAAATAATTCTACTGGTTCACTGTATATTTTGTGGTTCACTGTATAAGCATAGGTGGTAACAATGAACCAATTTAATAAAAATAAAAAAACAGCCGTACTGCTGCAAATTGTCGAGTTATTGAATTAAAAGTCTTGAAAGTAAATTTATTAAATTTCCCAGGTCCTATTGGTATATATAAAACTCTGTTTTGTTTATAGATTAGAGCAGCGACGCTTCAAACTTTTGGTGGTTCACTAATTACCATCCTACCTAATTCGACTGGTTCACTGTATAGTTTGTAGTTCACTGTGGGCCACACTGGTGGTTATCTGTATATGCATATAGGCAGTAACAATGAACCAATTTACTTTTTTTATTAAAACATCCCTACTGCCCCAAATAGTTGAGTTATTGAATTAAATCATCTCAATAATTAAAATGTATTAAATTTCTAAGGTAGGTATTGGTATATAAAACACTCTGTTATGTATATAGATATAAGAGCAGTGACGCTTCAAACTTTAGGTGGTTCAGTGATTACCACCCTACCCTACTTCTAATAAGGCCCTAAGGTATGCCTTAATAGTAATACTACTGACAGTTGCGCGCGGGCGCTCGGTATTGTGGGACGCGCTTATCGCAAGATTCCAAACCGGTTCTTGATCGCCCGGCCCGACCGTGTTTTGTACGTGCAGTAATTACGATGTTATTTACAAATGGATAGTGATGGATTAGATGATACCGCACCAATTGATTTAAATCGTATGAGTAGCTTGATGGGAGTAAATAGTGAGTTGACAAGTAGTATAGAAGACATAAATCAAACAGGAGATTATAGAGAAATTGGAATTACGAATCAAATGGATAAAACTAATTACAAACGAAACAGGGAAGTGGATCACGAAGAAATATGGACAACAATTACGAGAAAGGGTAAAAGATTTGCACGAGAATGTGATACAGGGGATACGACGAGAATACCAGAGAGTAAGATTGAAATAAGTGTTACTTCTACGGAAATGCTACCGAAACAATTTAAATTGGCTAAAATTCTAAAATCGGAGAACATTAGTGATATCACACGGATTAAATACATAAACCCACATAAGGTACTGATTCAACTAAATAATGAAGATAGTTGTGATAAATTGATGGAGGCGGAATATTTTAGAAAGGAGGGTTATAAATGTCAAAAAACTTTAGAAATAAGCCAATCGTTCGGCGTCATTAAAGATATTGACTTAGATTTGACCGACCGAGAGATTATGGAAGGACTGTCTTGTGACGCCCAAATAATTGGGCTGAGACGACTTAAACGTAGAAATAGTGTTGATGGCCGATGGGAACCATCAGAAGCGATTCGAGTATGCTTTAAAGGGTCATCGTTACCGTCATACATACACATATTTGACACAAGAACAGAAGTAAAACCTTATAAGTACCCCATTACGCAGTGTTCTCGTTGTTGGAGATTTGGGCATATAATAAAAATGTGTCCATCAAACAAAGTAATATGCCCCAAGTGTAGTAAAAATCACCCCAATTGTGAGACTACTTCATTTAAATGTAATAACTGTTCTGGCAATCATATGGTCTTAGCGAGAAATTGTCCGATCTACTTAAAGGAGAAGAGGATTCGGGAGTTGATGTCTGAATTCAATTGTTCTTATAAGAGAGCCTTAACTATTTATGTACCTATGGAAACACCTCCCGTACACCAAATTCCGTTGGAAAATGAATCTCATAATGACTCAAATAGTGACATAACGGAGACCAACAATGAGTTTCTAATTTGTGAAAATAATACAACATATGCAGACAAGGTGAAAACTGCTTCAGGCAGTAACAGTAAAGATAAGACGAAAACACAAAAGGCGAAAGCGAAGCGAAGCGTAAACAAAAAGGCGAAATCAAGACGAAGCGTAAACCAAAAAGAAAATGAAGGTATTGAAAATATTCAAGAATGTAGTATGCTGTCTGACAATGAAGAAATGGATGAAGAAGAAAGGGATCAACAACTTAGAAGGGAGCAAAAAACCGAAAACTTAATGAACAAAATGTCATGGAGCATGCTATTTAAAAAACTTAAAGAGGTTTTTTTCAATAACGATATATTATGGGATCAAAAAATCAATAGCTGTGCAAGTATAATATTAGAATGGGTAAAATCATTTACAATGCAATACATATCGGACCTGCCTCTTGTATATTACTTTAAAGAATGGACCAAAAAGTCTGCGGCACCTCAATGATTAATATACTGCAGTGGAATGCCCAAAGTCTTCGGCCCAAGGCTATAGAATTTGAGGCACTACTTAGCCAGGAGAAAGTGCATATTGCTATCGTCAATGAAACTTGGTTCGATCCTGATAGCTGTTTCCGTATAAGTGGGTATAATATCTTCAGAGAGGATCGCGATGATGGATATGGAGGCGTTGCAATAATTACACACCGTTCTGTCAAAGCAAATAGAAGTAACATTAACCTTTCCAACCATGGAATCCAGGGATTACATATCAACATACTAAATTGTAATCATCTGAAGCATGTCATAGCGATATATTGCCCATCATCGGTACACACTACCAAAAGAGACTGGGACCAGATTTTTTCCATTGCCAAAGAAAAAACTCTTGTAGCCGGAGATTTTAATGGGCATCATTCTTGCTGGTCAACCAAAACAGATACGAGAGGTATGCAGTTGTTTGATTCCATATCTGAAAATGATTACATCACTCTTAACAATGGCTCTCATACACGGGTTAAGCTTGTCAATGGCGTGTTTCAGAGAACTTCCCCAGATTTAACTTTAGCTTCCACAGACGTAGCACTAAAATTTAATTGGCAAATTATGAACGAGAATTTGGGAAGTGATCATCTGATATTAAAGATTAAAACAGAATTAAATAATACGAAACAATTTAAAACGCGTCGTAATTACAAAAAAGCTGACTGGACCAAATATACACAAAAGATCGAAGAAGAATTGATTGATTTAGTTTTATCATCAGATCACCAAACAGCATATGATAGTTTCATGGACATTATAAACAGGGCAGCACATGAGAGCATACCTAATATTAAAATATGTGACAGCCCTATTCGACAGCAAAATTTTAAACCAAAACCATATTGGGGTCAGGATCTATCACGTGCGGTTGCGGAGCGACGACTTATGTTGGCCTTGTTCAGGAATAATCCTACACCACAAAATCTATGTATATTGCAAGATAAAACACGTATTGCACAAAGAGATATACGTAATAGCAAATTTGTCTCTTGGAAAAACTTCTGTAGCAGCATGGATAAAACGACGACTACACCTGAAATGTGGAAGCGCATGAAATGGTTTAAGGGATATAGATCTGCATCAAGTGCTGTAGACCAAGAGAAAGCAGAAGCTCTACTATGTAGTTTGGCACCAGATTATGTTATTCCTCCTACACCACTATTTAACTCTGAAAACTTGCAATTGTCTAGCCCGATATCGATCCAGGAACTTAATAATTCAATTAAACAAACCGATTCCGCCCCTGGCGGGGATAATATTTCGTATTCCATGATCAAATACCTCCCAGAAGCAGGAAAAATTGTTTTATTGTCTCTATATAACAGGTTTTTTATAGATAGTTTCGTCCCTATTCAATGGAGAAACGTAAGCATAGTACCTATACCAAAACCGGGCCGCGATGCTGGTTCCATATCGAGTATTAGACCAATTGCTTTGTTGTCATGTCCATGCAAAATATTCCACACAATTATTAACCGTAGACTGGAATGGTTCCTTGAAAGGAATAACTGCTTTTCAAATGAAACTACTGGATTTAGAAGAACACGCTCTTGTGCTGATAATTTATCTAGATTGGTGTCTCGTATACAGATAGGTTTTACAAAAGGAATTAGTACGTTGGGATGTTTTGTTGACATTGACAGCGCCTACAACAATATCAATGTAATAGCTCTTTTAAGACTTTTGGATGAATTAGGGGTGGGATCGCTTTTGTGTAGGTACCTTTGGGAATTTTTACATGAAAGATACTTGTCAGTTCAAGTAAGTGATAACAAATTAATACGACGAATGACCGGAACTGGTATCCCACAGGGTGACCCTTTGTCCCCATTGCTTTTTAATGCAGCTACTTCTAGGATTTGCCATAATATCGTTAATGTGTTTGTGTCACAGTATGCAGACGATTTTGTTTTATATGTAAGTAGGAAAAATATTTCTGACTCGGTTACTGATATCCAAAGTGCTTTAAATATATTTCAGAATCTAATAGAAGAATTGGGTTTGCAAATTTCGTATAATAAAACTAAGATCTGTTTGTTCAG
Organism: Asteroscopus sphinx; assembly: GCA_949699075.1. NCBI lineage: Eukaryota > Metazoa > Arthropoda > Insecta > Lepidoptera > Noctuidae > Asteroscopus > Asteroscopus sphinx. The sequence goes on along the minus strand of OX453013.1, from coordinate 13,529,832 downwards.
TAGAGGTAATAATAGAAGAAGTTTTAGTTTAGATATAGATAATCACAAAATTCAGCTTGTTGATAACGTTAAATATTTGGGCATGTGGTTGGACAAATCTTTAAGATGGAAGAAACACATAAATGAAATTGAACAAAAATGTTTAAGATTCATAAATATATTTAAAGTACTTGCTGGCACAAAATGGGGAGTCCACCCTAAGCATCTCCGTCGACTGTACATAGCAAGTGTACGGAGCAGATTAGACTACTGTAGCTTTCTATTTGACAATTGTATAAACAGTCGGTTGTATAAATTAGATAAGACTCGGAACCTTTGCATGAGGACTATAGGGGGATTCATCAAGAGCACGCCAATCCATGCAATGGAGAGCGAGTTATGCCTACAACCACTTCATATTCGCAGGCGTTACTTGGCCGGCAAATATTGGCTTAAATCTAGATCTACAGAGAATAATGTAACAATTAAAATTGTGAGTGAATTGTCTGGCTTATCCAATAATACTTATTGGAGACAAAAAAAAACGCCTTTATTGACACAAATGCACAGATCACTTATAGACTTGCCTATATATTCTAGTGCTACATTGGGTATATTTTGTTTAAATACATGGTTGAGCAATTTCGACTTATCTAAAACTATAAGACATAGTATCGATGGGGTAAACGTATCTAAAAAAGTAATGAATATATCCAACTTAAGAGAAATATGTGGCAAATACTTAGATGATAATTATAACGGCTTTTACCAGCTGTACACCGACGGATCTAAGGATAGACAAGATGCAGGAGCAGCAATATATGATCATCAGACGAAAAGTTCTATGAAATTTAAAATAAATGTAAACGTGTCCATTATGTATTGTGAGCTTATAGCGATATCTGAGGCTCTTTCGTACGCGCTATCTCTTGATACCAACCATATAGTGATTTTATCCGACTCGAAGAGTGCTCTATTGCATCTGGCTCGGCTACCCTCGAGATTTCGAGGTTCCCCGATAGCCTATGTCATCCTCAACACCATCGATGAGTTATATAAGGCTGGTAAAATAATTGTCATTCAGTGGATTCCATCGCATATTGGAATTCTGGGTAATGAGGAGGCAGATCAAGCAGCCAAGTTGGCCTTAACCGAAGGATGTATTTATGACTGCTTGCCCTTACATTCCGATCACAACCAAAAAATCAAAAAGATGTGCAAGGATAGGTGGCAAGAGTATTTTGATGAGAGGTCGCGTTCAAAAGGAATTTGGTACAAAACCATTCAAACCGAGCCTCCTTGTTACCCATGGTTTCAGGAGATGGATGCACATAGACTGTGTATTGTTACATTGTTAAGACTACGCTCCGGGCATATTCCATCAAATAAATTTGCTCATTTAATGGGAAAGATGGAATCGCCGAACTGTGAAGTGTGCCAGGTTCTGGATGATATCCATCATATTTTGTTTGAATGTGCCCGGAACGAGCCTATGCGCAGGCAGGTCATTAAATTAAATCACAACGTAGGATTAGGTAATAGCATTCTGGCATCACCATTCTCGGAGGAAGCCGGGAATCTGTGTTCATTGTATCTTACAAGGTTTGATACAGTGAACACAGATTATACTTAGGGTGAATTACATTATTTATTAGATAGATAAGATAAAGTTGTTAGTTTTTAAATAAATTGTACACTGTTGTTACGGGGCGACATAATCAAGGCTGATAAAGTCCCCTTAAATAAAGATTAAAAAAAAAAAAAAAAAAATACTACTGACACAATAATGTACATTCGGTAAACGTAATTAAATATATTTTATTTTGCTTACATACAGTTTAAAAACAATCTATTAAATTATCTGGGCAATAACAGTCCGGCTGATGATGACGATGAAATTCTGAAAGTTTTAAATTACTTTTTAATAAATATGAATCTTTTTAATTTCTCTAAGACATGAAAAGCTGTTGGCCCCAAATTTGCCGCCCCTAAAATCTGCCGCCCTAGGCTCCAGCCTACTCAGCTTGGTGGTAAATCCGCCACTGGTTACACATGCTCATTTAACTAGCACGAAAGCATGCCACTATTGAGCAATTGCTACTTGTTAGCATGTGTGTCGAAACATTGCTAATAATGAGCATGCTCATTTCGAGTTTGCTCAAAAATCGACGGTAGTGCGATTTTTGTGCATGCTATCTGCAGCGCTAGTGGAAGGGGGCGTGCTTTTAGCGCGTCTGTATAGATTTGCTTATTGAGCATGCTAGTATATGACTTTTGTAACCATCAATATCTTCTTCTCGCTTTTTTACTAACAATCGAGTACTTGCTCCCAGTTTTTCTCTTCTACTTAGCCAATTACGAACCCAAATCTTCTTATTCCTTCTCTTTTTCTTTCTTGACAAAAGTTTTTGGACACATTGTATTGCAAACAAAATGATGATTTTATTCAATTCTGTGGAGAGGACCACTTGGTTCTCCATTTTTCACCTGCATTGGAAAACTGAAAGAGAACTTGCTAGAATGTCGAATACCGAAGCTTCCAGCCCGCGCTTAAATAGCATGTGTGTTCAATTGTCTGCTTTGAGCACGCTTATTTTATAAGTATGCTTAAAAAAAGTAAGCTAAACAAAAGCAAATGCAGCAGTTTGGAGAGCACGCTTGTTTTAAGCATGCTAATAAGCATGACATTTTCTGAGCATGTGTAACACAGTTACACATGCTCTTGACTAGCACGAAAGCATGTCACTATTAAGTAATTGCTAATTAGTAGCATGTGTGTTAAAATATTGCTAATAAAGAGCATGCTCATTTTGACTTTTCTCAAAAATCGACGGTCATGGCATGACATTTTATGAGCATGTGTTAACGTACAGTTACACATGCTCATAAATTTTCATGCTTATTAGCATGCTTAAAATTAGCATGCTCATTAAACTGACACATTAGCTTTTGTTTATCATGCTTTTTTTAAGCATAATTTTAAATAAGCGTGCTCAAAGCAGACAATTGAACACACATGCTATTTAAGCGCGGGCTGGAAGCTTCGGTATTCGACCAGTTCGTTCCAGTGAAGATGAAAAGTGGAAAGCCAAGTGGTCCTCTCCACAGAATTGATTAAAATCATAATTTTGGTTGCAATACAATGTGTCCAAAAACTTTTGTCAAGAAAGAAAAAGACAAAATCAAAAATATAATATAAATACGATAAATTTGTGATTTTATCACAAATTTCAACGTTTTTTCATCGCCCCAGCGAGACATTTTTAGCGCGAAATCGTGCACGCGCACCTATTGTGAACGACTGATCGATACTAGCATGCTCAATAAGCCAACCTGCATACTTCGAAATAATCGTGCTCAACGCAGACAATCGAATACACATGCTATTTAAGCGCGGGCTGGAAGCTGCGGTATTCGACATTCTAGCAAGTTCTCTGCCAGTGTTCCAGTGCAGGTGAAAAATGGAAAACCAACTAGGATCGTCCATGTTTGTTAATAAATCTTGGTATGCATTATTTCTTGCAATATTGTTTTTGTACAAGGGAGATCGCGTAATCCATAAACATTCATTGTTCCTTATTTGTTCCGATATAAAATCACAAATTTCAACGGTTTTTCATCGCCCCAGCGAGACATTTTTAGTGTGAAATCGTGCACGCGCACCTGCTGCGAACGATTGATCGATACTAGCATGCTCAATAAGCCAACCTGTTCAGACGCGCTAAAAGCACGCCCCCTTCTACCCCCGCTGCAGCTAGAATACCCAAAAATCGCACGACCGTTAATTTTTGAGCAAACTCGAAATGAGCATGCTCATTATTAGCAATGTTTCGACACACATGCTACTAAGTAGCAATTGCTCAATAATGGCATGCTTTCGTGCTAGTAATCAGCATGTGTAACTGTACCTTAACTGTGCATTAATCGTGACGCCAAGCACATAGTAAAACCAACATTCCGTCATCCAGATAAGGATACGCGCGAAGTGTTACTCAATGTAGGTATATTAGTTTCACATCGTCAGTTCTATAGTGGAAAGTGACGAGACTGGTCGCCGAAGTCGTGGTTCAGTAAATCGTGTTGTGCGCTTCGTTACACAAACCGGTAAGATGATTTGTGTACATGTTCTATTTAAAAAATTATCAGGCGCCTCGGCGCGTTCCATTAGGCTGGTTAGAGTATTATTGACAAGGTTTTTTCATTTTAATTGAGGTCTTGTAGAATTCTGCGTTATTTTGGTGATATGATACAAAAAATATTTTGTTAATCTAAGTACCTAGGTAGGTAGGTAAGTAGGAATCTGACCTGCCTACACACCTGTTACACACCTACTACGACAACATTTACAAGGTGGTTTACTTTAATTAGTATCTACCTACCTACCTACCTATTCGATTGTTTAATAGCGTTGGGTTGGTCATCAATATTACAACATTCTTTGGTAAGCAGACAGGTCGGTAGGTACCTACTTATATAATTGCTTAATGACCTAGAAAAACATTTAAGTACCTACTTATCGCAATAACAACATTCAAAATATTTCCTACCTCATAACAACCAAAACCAATTTTTTTATATAAAATTTTGAACATCGATAACAATAATATGATAAATAAAATACCTATTTAGGTAGTAAACATTTTAATGTAGGTGCCTATAGGTAACATTTTTGGACACACGTAAAAATAATTCTACGACCAAATTAATGGTTTCGTTGACCCAGTCTTACGTTATGTGGATGCTCTGTTGACAAGTTGGTGGATAACTTTCACCTAGAATAGGTAATGATTAATGATTTTCGTTTGTGGACAAACAACACAGAAACAAACATCTTTTATGTGTAGGTAGATAATTAGATATGAATGAATATTGTGTGTGAATTCTAGTAGGTACACTAGGTACCTACCTACTTAGGTATTTCAAGATTTACAGGCAATGATGAATAGGTAGGTACTATGCCCTAACAAAACCAACGATAAATAGGGTTCCTTAAGTACCTACCTACGTCTGATTACAAACGAATCAAATCTAATATTAATCATTGCTATTTTAGTTTTTGCAAACAGCGCCACCTAGCGCTAAATTTAAGAAGTGTGTCATATCAATATAACACAAAGTTTTTTTTGTGATTTTTTTAAATAGAAAGTAACTAAAGGAGCATTATTTGCTAAGATAATTTTTGCGCAGGGTTCACGTCTCGATGCTGGTGGCGCTACACCCCCTTCTCCACAAAATGGATGTGAGACTTGTATGTCGGATATTCGCATCCACCAGAAGGAGGTCCGTAAAACGCTACGCAATCTTGACGTGAACAAAGCAAGTGGCCCCGACGGTATACCAGCCATAGTCCTTAAAACCTGTGCGCCTGAATTGTCTCCGATCCTGACACGCCTATTTCGTCTCTCGATGGTGACTGGTAAAGTGCCGAAATCCTGGAAGCAGGCTAATGTGCAACCAGTGCCCAAAAAGGGCAGTCGTGCTGACCCTGCTAATTACAGGCCCATCTCAGTAACGTCCATACTCTGTAAGAGTATGGAACGAGTACTTAATAACAAGCTCCTAGGATACCTTGAAGCTAATGACCTTCTGAGTGACCGACAATACGGTTTCCGCCGAAACCGGTCTACCGGAGATCTTCTTGCGTATGCCTCCCACATTTGGAGCGAGGCCATCGAGAAACACGGAGAAGCGATTGCCGTTTCTCTTGACATCTCGAAGGCCTTCGACAGGGTCTGGCACGATAGCCTTATAAACAAGCTTCCTTCATTCGGCCTGCCTACTGATCTGTGTAATTGGATCTCAGACTTCCTGAGGGATCGGTCGATCCGAGTTGTCATTGACGGCTGCACGTCCGACCAATTGGCTATAAATGCCGGGGTCCCTCAGGGCTCAGTACTCTCCGCAACTTTGTTTTTGCTCCACATAAATGATCTGCTAAGACCCGGCACCTTTGGGTACGCAGACGACAGCACCGTTGTTGAGAGTTACACATCCAATGCACGAGCGAGTCGGACGCAAATCCAGTCTCTTAGAGAGGCCATGGTTGAACGCTTGAACTTGACCCTGAAAGCTGTCTCCGAATGGGGTGATGCTAACTTGGTCAAGTTCAATGCTGCTAAGACCCAGGCGTGCCTGTTTTCTGCTAAACGGAGTCAATTTGAACTTACTCCAACTTTCTGTGATGCATCCGTGCCGATAACTGACCACCTTGAGCTTCTTGGCGTGTCACTAACATCCACCCTAAACTTCGGCTCATACATAGAGTCCAAGGCTCAACTTGCTGCCAAAAAGCTGGGCATCCTCTCTAAGGTGAGGCGGTACTTCACACCTGAACAGCTGCTCAATTTGTACCAAGCACAAGTTCGGTCCTGTATGGAGTACTGCTCTCATCTCTGTGATGGCTCGGCTAAATATCAACTGGCGGCTCTCGAGTCGATTGAGAGGCGCGCCAAGAGGCTCGTTGGCAACGATGCGCTGGTCGACGCCAAACTACAAAGTCTCGAGCATCGGCGCAGAGTTGCTAGCCTATCGGTTTTTTATCGAATGCATTTCGGCGAGTGTGCGTTGGAATTGCACAATCTAATTCCCCCAAGCCCTTTCCATTATCGGACGACCAGACGCACGGCGATGCGCCACCGTTATATGGTAGATATTCCACCCTTACGCACGAACCGGTTTGCTAATAGCTTTATCATGCGTACCGCCAAAGAGTGGAATTCCTTGCCGGCGTCAGTGTTTCCCGAGAAATATAATCTGGTGGTCTTCAAGACTCGAGTGAATAGGTTTTTGCTGGGCAAGCGTGTACCATCGTCGACCGCACCATCGCTTAACATCAGGTGAGGTGGCGGTCAAACGCAAGCCCGTTAAGAATAAAAAAAAAATTATAAAAAAAAAAAAAATTCTCTAAGGTCAATGACCTATGAATTAGGACGTCTTAAGTATTTTTCAGTTTTCTCACTATAACTCAAAAATTTATAATCACATTATACTCGAAATAATTTTAAAAGAGAGTTTTTATAAAGGTCTATCAATGTGGAAGACTATAAGTTTCTACGTTGAATAGTTTAGAAATTATATATAGGGGGGGGGGGACACATTGCAAGTCACTTTGGCGAACTGTATTTCGCAGATGGTAAACCTAATAAAAAAGTTATGTATGAAACATTACCTTCATTTTAGTAGACCTATTCAATGATACCCCACACGAGGGAATGGAGCGAAAAAAAAAATTTCATCCCCATTTCACATAACAACCCCTAAAATACGTGATCAAGATTTTTTTATTCTTTTAAAATTGAGATCTATACATAAACCATTTTTCAACAAAATTTCATTTACTTATGTTTATAACTGTAGAAGTTATTAAGCTGTAAAGGATTAGAACAGACGGACAGACGGACGGACATGACGAAACTATAAGGGTTCCTTGTGGACTACGGAACCCTAAAAAAAATATCGTACCTACGTAGCGGCAGCACAATACACATAAACTAGTAAAATGTAAGTAGGTAAGTTGATTAGGTGGGTAAGGCCGTAAAATTGGCCTCATGTAACATAAAAGTAACTATAAAGTAAAGGTAGCTGGTAACTTAAAAGTTTTTAAAGGCATTTTCAGAACAAATTTTTCAAGCTTTATACCACTTTTATGTTAAGTAATTTAAAAAATTGTAAAAAATGGTAACATAAGTCACATAAAAGTAACTTAAAACCTGACCTCTCGTCAAACATTCTCAATTTTACGGAATTACGACGTAAATATAGGCGCGTACGCAGCTTCTAACTATACCTTAAACATTACAGTAATTATATAATTTGTGTTTTCAAGTAAAATATTAATATTTTCATTTAAATTAACCAGTACAATTTTTTTCGACGACAAATATCTGCACCTCACCAAACAAAATAATGCACAATCACAAAAATGGCTGACTAGTGATAATTATGTAGCACAGATATCATAGACAATAGTGCAGCCAAGGTATCAAAGTAGATTGTACTGCTCAATTAATATTATTTTGGGAAAATTTTGGTAACATAAAATAAGTAACTTAAAAGCTTTAAATATGCGGACACGATGTAATTTCCCAAAATAATCATTGTTTCATTTATCAAAACGGTCGTAATATATGTCATATTTTAGAAAAGGCGATAATCATTAAGATAAACTATAAATTTCAATTGAAATACAACGAAAAGTCCAAATTCAATAATATTTGTACAAGGGTGAAAATTTGGGACACTTTTATTTGTTCTAGAAAATGTTATGTTCCCACGATATTTTATTTAAAAAAATACAAAGAATATGTTTTTTAGATGTTTGTGGCATTTCAACAACTAGATAAGAACTTCCTTAATGCAGGAAAATAATAATTTTACAGGTGACTTATAGTTTTCATATTAAATAAATTCCGGACGAAAAGCTATAGTGAAATAATCGACTTTCTTTTTAACGGCCTTACCCAGGTACTTCAAGTTACTTTCGTGTCATAATTGGAATACTTTCTGTACACACATGACGGCATTTTAGTGGGGTTTTTTTGCAATCGGTCACGCTCGGCGCCTTAGGTACCTACCATAGACCAGTAAGCCTCTAGACGCCGGTTAGCTGGATACCCCCAGTCACAACGCATATGCTCTACCACTGCATATCATACGTCCCTCCGCCAATTGGAACGTCACTCGGTCAGCGAGCGGCACCAATCATAAGGAATCATACCACCGAACTTTTGAGTCGGCCAATCATAACGCGCCGTCCACCCCCCTGACCCCACCAACGTTTTACGACCGCGTTCGAATACAAAACTTTTTTTATGCGGAGTCTTGAAGCTTACTGGTCTGTGGTACCTACCTACTTGACGCGGAATAATAGAAAAACGTACCTTACCTACTAATTAGGACGTTTTCATGTCTTCAGATTGCGAGCTTTTAGTAGCATATCTCTACTTTTAAATATCATTGTTTACAGGGTTATTGCTTATCAAGAGACCCACGCAATTATCCGTCGCGGCGACATAATGGCGGCGTTATTTATTTCCTCAAGTCAAGATATTTGGTACTTACATTGAGGAAATGTCTAAGAATACCGAATTTGATAGGTATTATTTGTAGAAAAGGAACTCTTGAAGGCATCCTTGACCTAAGTTTGTGTGTTTGCTGTAAGGTTAAGGTTGTTGCCCAATGAGGGTGGCATAATCCAGGCGCGGATCACTGGCGCGAATCCAGGATTCCACTCAGGGAATTTTCATGATGATTTCTATAAACTTGTCAGCCTCGGGAAAACTTCTTTCTAAATACATGTTGTAAAGGAAAACCGAGCATGGCAAACTAGCTAGGAGGCAAGGGCGGATCCAGGGAGGGGGTCATGGGCCTGGTTCATCCACAGTTTTCTTTCCAGTTTATTTAATTTACTAAATGAATGTACAATGAATGAATGAAAGTATGTATGTGTTACATACTAATGTAACAAGATACACACAAAATTAATAAACTTAACTAGCACCCGAACCCGTTCGTTCATTGTGAATAATCGAAGTTTGATTTTGCCGAACAGCCTGCGTCGCGAGGTTTTTCTCTAATCTCCCTGTTGTGTCACCATCGATTGAATACTTAGCTAACCATCAACAACAGAAATAACTACTTAACTACCATGTTAGCCTTATAAAACCTGGCCCAAGTAAAAATAATTCAAGAAACTTAAGACATTGATAAAAAGTTTTTTGAAAATCTAAATGGAAAAATAACATCCCAATTAAAAAACCGGCCAAGAGCATGTCGGGCCATGCTCAGTATTATAGGGTTCCTTAAGTAGGTGTAATTACAAACGAATCAAATCGAATATTAATCATGGCTATTTTAGTTTTTGCAATAATCGGCAGCATTGAGCATCAGAGCGTGTTGTTAGTAGCGCCATCTAGCGATAAAGTCGAGAAGCCAAATTTAAGAAGTGTGATGTCGTGTCAAAGTAACTTTTGGTAATTTTTTCAAATAGAAAGTAGCTAAAGGAGCATTATTTGCTACGATCATTTTTCTCTAAGGTCAATGACCTATGAACTAGGACGTTTTAAGTATTTTTCAGTTTTCTCTCTATAACTCAAAAAATTATAATCACATTATACTCGAAATAATTTTAAAAGAGAGTTTTCACAAAGGTGAATCCTATCAATGTGGAAGATTATAACTTTCTACGTTGCATAGTTTAGAAATGGCAGGGGGGGGGGACACATTGCAAGCAACTTTGGCGGGCTATATTTCGCAGATGGTACACCTGATAAAAAAGTGGTGTATGAAACATTATCTTCATTTTAGTAGACCTATTCAATGATACCCCACACGAGGGGGTGCAGCGAAAAAATATTTTTCATCACCATTTCACATGTATGGACGCCACCCCTAAAATACGTAAAAACGATTTTTTTATTCTTTTAAAATTGAGATCTATATGTAGACTATTTTTTAACAAAATTTCATTTACTTATGTTTATAACTGTAAAAGTTATTAAGCTGTAAAGGATTAGGACAGACGGACAGACGGACGGACATGACGAAACTATAAGGGTTCCTTGTAGGACTTCGGAACCCTAAAAATGCGTTCTTCGCTCGACCACTTGCAACTCGCACGCACTTGTGTTGAAATTTTTTCAACGTTTTTGTTCCTGCTCTATCTTCTAAACAGTTATACATACCAGCGTCAAACTTAGTCCGATTATAGTGCATTAGTGCATACTATGTAGTTTAGCAACAAATACTAAAAATAGGGCAAACATAAATATATGTGATGGTACCTGCGTAAGAAAGCATCATATCTCACGGTATGTTGATGTCTTTTGATGAACTCTCGTAAATTAAATCAGTTTCTGTAGGCCATAAATGCTAATTTGTGTGCGCCCCGTTCTTATTTAGCAAAATTTTTGGAATGCTGTCCATTGCCCATCCTTGCCACTTAATCCATTACTAATACTGATAGTGATGTGATTATGACGAGTTCGGAAGTACCTACTTAGGTCGAGGCTCAGGGGGGGGCAATTGCCCCCATTGCCCCCCCCTGGATCCACGCCTGGCATGTGATAAGATAAATAGGTAAGCCTAAGCCTAAGCTATTATAAATGAATTGAAAAATAAACATATTAGTTTGGAATTTATAATTTTAGTTGAGTAAGTAGGTACATTGAATTATATGTTTAGGTACACAGAGATCGTTGGTTGAGTAGTCGTTGTGCGATGGCCATCAGGGTGATACGGGGATATCGTACGATCTCCTATGAGGCCGCGAGCCTCCTAGCCGGATCAATGCCCTGGGATCTGGAGGAGAGAGACCTTGCGCTAAGGTATCACCAGCGCGAGGACCCGCCTGATCGGAGTGAGGTCCGCCAGATCCTAGTGGCTGAATGGGAGGAACGGCTTGCGCAACCCAGCACAGGGCACGCCGTAATCGCGGCGGTAAGGTCCTTAATTCCCAAGCGTAGCAGTTAATTCCTTTATGATGTCACGAATTGATGTCAGGGGAAACAATAAAATGTCAACTAGATACCTACTATATTATTTTTAGCTTAGTCTATTTACGCTGTCTGACTTGGTACAGGTGACATTGATAGTTGATTATGTTTATGTTGTTTCTGAATAAATTGAATTGATAATATAATACCACAGTCTAAGGAACTCTAGCTCTGTTACGCTGTGATAATACTATGCATCACATAGGTAGGTACCTACCTAAGTAGGCAAAGTAATAGCACAGAATATCTAATAGTACTAACGGTAATAGGGTATACAATTTAAATGTTACTGTTTCTCTACATCTCTGATAAATATATGGCTGTTATTTCTTATCTCAATACATTATATTACATTGCAGTGTTATCAAATCTAAGATATGAAATAGGTAGGTATTTTTTATTTATTTTTTTGTTCAGTGGGCAAAATCCTCATGGACGCACTCCGCCCGGGGAAGGCGGAGCCAGTGTCGGACTCTTACCGACTAAAAACCACCACGGTGTTCCTCTACCGACCCTTGGCCGGGGGCGTGGGAAATACTTCCGTATTCGCCCAACCATCCCCGGCAGGTCCCGGCTCGCCACTGGCAGGCGAGCCCCTTCTCCCCGTGCGGCAACCACAACGGCCGCACCCTCCTCTTGACTGCCGCGCGCGGAACACTACGCGCCACCGTCACGGGCCTTGACTGGTCGGGCGGCGTACTATGACGCTCAGGTCGTCTCCTGCGGATGGGAAGAGAGGTCATCGCCTCTCGAACCCTCTCCGCCGCCTCCTTAGCAAGCATCACCTCCTCGCAGAAGGAGACGACGCCTTCCCAAGCACTCTCGCTCCTGACTAATGACTATAGACAGAACCATGGCCGGAAGCGAGAGATCGCTTCCGCCTACTGCAGTGATGAGGCCACGGCGCTGCGCCAGTGTGTGTTGCGCCGTGTCCTCAGGGCAGCTCCCGCTGTGATGATGACACTCGGGCGTCGGCTCCCGGCCTATGCGACACAGCACAGATACTTCCCGTAGCAACCGTGCCCCGAGAGTATTTTTTTATTTCACATAAATGGTGGACAATAAACACTTACGTAGTAGGTATCTGTGTAAGCCGGTAGGTGAGGGCACCATAGCTCCTCTCCAGCCACTCCTCCAGGACGGGCCTTACCGCTGCTATTGCGGCGTGCCCTGCGCAACCACTAGGATCAGCCACTAGGATCTGGCGGACCTCGCTCCGATCAGGCGGGTCTCTCGTCTCCAGATCCCAGGGCATTGTTTCAGCTAGGAGGCTCGCCGCCTCAAAGGAGATCGTACGATATCCCCGTATTACCCTGACAGCCATCGCTGCGGCCTACGCAGCAGTGCGTCAGGTTCTACGTAATCTACCTACCTATATATTGAATGTTGAATCACGAATACCCTCTATGTCCATTTTCATAGGTATAGGTCAGTGGTTCCCAAACTTATTTGTCTACTGCCCACTTTGAGAATAAATAGTTTTTTAGCGCCCCCATTTTTTCACCTACTTAAAAACCACTATAACTTCAAATTAAATTTATTAATTTTTGTGAGCTATATTAGCGGAGATTAAACATTCATTCTAAACGAGACTTTTACTATAACCCGCAAGAGTTAACTTGAGACCTAAGCGCAGTAGGTAGTACACCACGGCGCTCAGGTATCAAGTTAACTCTTACGGGCTACACCTGCCAATGAGAATGATCATTGAAACGCAACTTTATAGTATTCAGACAGAGTACAGAGTATCTTTTATTCAAAATAAAACAAAGATAATCGCTTCTTATTATAAAAACTAATGTGAAGGATGAATCTGATGCTATTTAATAAGTTTGTTGGTATCAGGTTCCAATTTATTTAATAAACAGGGCAGATACATAGAGATATGTGTTATATGTCTATGGGCAGATATATGAACTACGCGGAGAGAAATATCGAACCAAGTTTAAGCAATCTCTTAATTAATATTAGTTGATGTTCATAAGTTGTAGTCGAAAGTCGAGAGTTCAGTCGGTGTCTAAGAGTCCTCCTACCTAGATGAAATTACAAATCGCCCCCCAAGACTTTACACAACGGCCCCTTTTTTTTCTGGGTCTCTTACTTACCTTTAGGCCTGCAGCGCCCACAAGGGGGCGTTATCGTCCACTTTGGGAAAGGCTGGTACAGGTCAATGATTTTCATACAAAAAATGTGATGACTTTTTAAATGTTGCGATTTTTGTTGCGATTAGATAAATTCTCTTTGCTTATCTGAAACCGTTTGGTCACCTATACCACAAATAATATAATACACATCCACACATATACCTACACATCGCACGCAGACGGGTGTGGCAGGCACCGAGGTATTAGTGGCAGGTGACAGCTCATCGTACCTACGCCCATACGGTTTATGTTGTAGATAGATAGAATATTCTTTATTGTACCTACACCATTAACATGATTAAACTTAGGACTAACACGTAAAATGAGGGGGTAAATTGTATTGTATTAAATAAAACCGATTTAAAAATGTTAATAGGTATTATACCTACCTTAGTTTTAAAATGTTTAAGTTACATGCACTGAGGAATTCCTCAGTGGTTACATGTCGTTTTGTTTCATAGATAAGTAATCTACCATCTTTGACAAGATACCTATAGACCAAATGTCAAGAACAAAAATTTGATACATTCAAAACCCTGCCGATTTGCGTAGTACACGCGAATTACGCACACACTCACATTCAAACCAAGCCGAACTGTTTATTGTATTTCGAATCACCGAACGTGTCACCACGACACTTAACTGTCAAAGAGCTTTGAAAAAAATCTTAAAATGCCTTCGTATGTCGTGAAACTGTGCAAAAATAATTCTACAGCGCATAAAAAATCAGATGGACTTACTTTTCACAAGTTAGTAATTTATTTTAATCATATTTTAATGTTTATAATTCATTTTCTTTAACCTTACCGCGGCAAGGAATATTCCTGTGTTGCATGTTAATAAATTATAATTTACCCCAGAAAGCGGGTAAAATTAATCGTCATGTTATTTTTACGCTTTTTTTACTTTTTAGCTTTCCGAAAGACCACAACAGAATAAAAGAGTGGGTTGAAGTAATACGTAATAGCATAAATGAAAATAATTGGTCACCATCCAATTATTCACTCATTTGTAGCGAACACTTTGTTGAGCATGATTTATACATGACTAAAAACGTGATCCCTCCTTTTGGGCTGCGCCGCAGTCGGGTGAAAATTTCTATTAAAACAACATAATGAATCCTTCACATCTACCACAATGGAATCCAATGAAATGAGTAATTTTTGATAATTTTGCAAATAATTTACCAAGGAATAGTACACAAGTATCCAACCAACAGCAGTAATTTTATTTTTAGTTTTAGTATAATGTTCCATTTTTTAAGTAACTACTATGAATAATTAAACCCTGATTAATTATATTTAAATTGTTTTTCTTACATCTAGCATTTTCTTCGCTGCAGTGAGATGAAAAGTTGTGTGTTTTGCACGGCTGCAAAATTATTTGCGTCTCGTGCCTTTACATTTGTTTAATTATATTTTACAATTCAATCTTAAATCCTTCGCTTGCTTTAATAGAAGAAAACGCGCTAAATAACAACATTACAGTCTTGCATAGCAAATAACTATTTTTTATTATATAGTTATATTCTATGTACGGCCAGGGACACGAATTATTTAGCAAATTAAGACACAAATTTTGCCGTATTTTGCCTTTCTAGCCCTGATCCTAGTCGTTGGTATACTGATAACGAATGACAATAATTGTGATTAGTAATATACGGAAAATTTAAATTGACAGTCAATTTGCTAAACAATCCCTTTCCGTGACTTTTCATAATTGGATCGTATTAATTATTTAAAGACTTGATATTAGTCGTGGTCAGTTGTTTGATATCAGGGGTAAAAAGATTTTATCTAGCAACACTCCCATCGCTGTCAATGTCACTCATACATTTGCAGACCCTGCATGAATTCAATGTTCCGCTGGAATTTGTCTTGAGTTTTTACTTGGTCTATGCCTACCATAAAGGTAAATTATTTAGATTTCTATGATAAGTATCTATTTGCAACTTTGTTTCATAGATACTTCATCCATTTCGATCTTGATTTATATCCTTTGATTGATCCCTTTGGTCATAAGGAGAAAATGAAAAAGATTAACAGTTGCGTGAATGTTGCCACGAGATAGGCAATCACCCAGCGCGTCGGTGTGCGTTGGTGACGCGCAAGTCCAAGTGGGCCAGAGTATGAAAATACCTTGGCCTAACCTTGGACAGTCGCTGGGGCTTTGAAGAGCACTTCGGACGCCTTGTTTCCCGGGTCGAGAGGGCAATGGGTGCCCTGCACGGACTGGTGAAGGCGCACCCACGAGGGCGTTCGAGAGGCTGAGACGGCAGGAGCGACAACACTCGCTTTCAGGGCCACAGTTTGCGCACAAGCGTGTGGTTGAGGCCATCCTGCCGTGCTTCGAAGCCTGGCTGAGTAGAAGTAAGCGTGTCACATATCGTCTTACTCAGGTGTTCACTGGGCATGGTTATTTAGGTGAATACCTGAATAGGATCGAATGCAAGGCCACGGCGAATTGCCAACATTGCAGAGGCGACCAGGATACCGCCCAACACACACTAGCAGAGTGTCCTTCATCTCAACTCTGAGTGGCGCATCCTGGTCGATCAAATTGGGCAAGATCTCTCTCTGTCAGCGGTAGTATCAGCTATGTTGGCAGAGACGACAAATTGGAGGGAAGTAGCCTCCTTCTGCGAGACCATTATGGTCCAGAAGGAGACTGCGGAGCGGGATCGAGAGAGGGCCGATTCTGCTCGGAGAAGGCGATGCCAACGATGACGACAACCTAGCTTAATAGGGCTACACGGCGAACTCCCCGCCCTATCTATGCACGACTGGAGAACGGGGAGCCTTTGAGGTCACGACGTACAGAGTGGGGGCTCTGTGTGTCCAGTAAAATGACCTCAGGGATGCCGATAGCACGAAGTGGTCTCGTGCCGCCGTGTGCACCAATCCAATCGGGAAAGTGTAAGGGGCGACAGTCCCCTTATTGTGCTGAAGACGGCTACCGGGGGGTATTTTAGTGGGTAAAAATCCCACACACCCCGGTCTCTGTCCTCCATGAGGGCGGCAGCCTTTTAAAGGTTTCCTCCACGAATAGAAAAATAATAAAGGTAGGTTTGTCGAAATGCAGACAGGTGACGTCCTATAACTCCTATCTTTGCCCTAAAAGGGCGAACAACTTTTGATGATATCCTTAAAATAGTCTGCTGGATGGTTGAATACGCATAGGTACCTACCTACCAACTCACAAAAAGCGTGTACCTACCTATGTATAAAAAGATTAATGAATGTGGAAGAAGCAAAAAACTATGAAATTCCATCGTAACTAGCACAAAGGGTACAAGGCAAGGCACAAGGTAGGTGGGAGAGTACAAGGCAAGGCACAAGATAGGTAGGAGAGTACAAAGCAAGGCGCAAGATAGGTAGGTACTCTAGTTTCTGTCTACCTCTATGGAAATAGACGACCTTAGTTATTCTCGTAGTTTTATGAAGTCTTTGTTCTTCTTAGATATTTAAATTATCTAACCCGACAACGTTATTATTTACCAATTAAAAACTCATCATTAAAAATCGATTTTTGGATCTATATTCTGTATGTATTAATTTATTTATTAATTTATCTTTCCTTCTTCGTTCAGTAGGTAACCACGGCATAGAATGGCATAGATCCACGGTTAGGCATTCGTAGCCTTATTACTATTACTATTGCTCATAATAAGTACCTACTTATTTTAAGAAAATAAATAGGAACAGCTTATCGCAGTTTATTACTGTAATGAGAATAACTGATAAGTAAAATAGCATGAAAATTAGTGTCCGACCGAAACAGGATTTTTAGCCGAAACCGAACCTTCGGTCTTGGTCCCAGTTTCGGCCAAAACCGAAACTTATTAGAATTTTTATAGCATGTTAAATCTATTGTATTTTTACGCATATATAGACAGTTAACACGTGTAAAAAAATAAAATGCAACAATTAAGTATGTCAAAAAATCGGTCACGTGTGAGTCGGACTCACACAGTAGGTTCCGTACCACCCATCGACCTGATACCCCATAGAAACTGATTTAGTTTACGAGAGCTTATCAAAAGACGAACGAGCGTACGCAGAATGTGAATTTTTGCATCTCTTTCTTACGTAGGTACCACCACATACGTCGATTTTTGGCCAATTTTTAGTATCTGTTGCTAAACTAAATAGTATGCACTATAATCAGACCAAGTTTGACGCTGGTATGTATTACCGTTTTGAAGATAGAGCAGGAACAAAAACGTTGAAAGAAATGCATGTTTCTCGTGGTTTCTTGTATGGGGTCCTTTGGTTTTAGACTTTTTTTTATTATTTATTTTTAGTATTTGTCGTGATATCATTGTCCCGTACTACTGTACTACGCGTCCGGATTGACTAAGCACCTCGCGTACTAAAGGGAAAACATGCGACATGACTAATATATGGTACTGAAGGTCATTCACGGTAATAGTTAAATCGCCGGAGGTAGTTGTGTATCGGATTTACGGGGCGGTTCGAATACGGGTACAAAATGTAATCCAACAACAATTACAAACAAATATAGTAAGTAATGTTTGAATCAAACATCACAGGTATCTTCACACATCTTTTAAGTGTTACATTAATTTCTACATAAATTCATATTGTATAAGTTCTAGGGAATAACTCAACAGAACCAAGTAAAATATCTAAAGAATTATATTCTATTACAACTTACAACCTAGCTAGCGAACTCAACTGGCAATCACGTTCACTCACTCGAAGTTAGCCGAATGATGCGTGACAATTCACGAACACCTAGTTTCGGCGGGGCCGAAGGTTCGGCCAATTATTGGACGAAACCGAAACTGTGGCCGAAACTAGATTTTTTGGCCGAAACTAGCCAAAACCGAAACCGAAACCGAACCTTCGGTCGGTCCTTAGTGAAAATATATTATGACCGCCTACCTACACCACATTCATCGCCAGACTGCCACACATTGGTGCCGATTCTCTTGTTCACGGACTAATTACGTCAGTATACAAAATGTCTTTTGACTAACTTACTTTAAAGTTTAAACTATCGCTCTGTTTTACTAATAGTAGAGTAGATACAAGAAAGGCATGGCCATAGGTTGTTATTAGGTGTAATCCAACCCGGTGACGGACATAAATCAAAATCATTTTAAATGAAAGATTACAGCATCCCTTTACATTAAATGATTTCACATTTCAATAGACAAAATGATTTCACATTTCAATAGACATAACATTCTTCATGCTCATCAGTTTTGTTTCACGAAGGGTAGGTCAACCACCGACGCAGGCGCCAAGTTAGTGTCTCACATATAAAATAGCATGAAAATTAGTGTCCGACCGAAACAGGATTTTTAGCCGAAACCGAACCTTCGGTCTTGGTCCCAGTTTCGGCCGAAACCGAAACTTATTTGAATTTTTATTGCATGTTAAATCTATTGTATTTTTACGCATATATAGACAGTTAACACGTGTCATCATCATCCTCCTGCCCTTATCCCAATTTATTTGGGGTCGGCGCAGCATGTTTTTTTCTTCCATAAATCTCTATCAGCCGTCATCTCTGTGTTTACTTTCTTTCTATTCATATCATCTTTCACACAATCCATCCATATTTTCTTCGGTCTCCCTCTTTTCTTATAGCCATCAACATTCATACTTAAAACTTTCCTCGTAACATGCTCCCCATAAGTATGTCAAAAAATCGGTCAACTGTGAGTCGGACTCACACAGTAGGTTCCGTACCACCCATCGACCTGATACCCCATAGAAACTGATTTAATTTACGTACAGTCGACTGCATGACAGTGGTAACACTGCAATTCGAAAACCGCCCTTACTGCTTACGAAATAAAGATGCTGCTAATGTCAAAGTGTTACCACCGACGTGCGGTTGACAGTACAGGTACCGGCACAAGTCGTGAGCACAAACTTTACCTGCGCAGAAGTTCATTTATAGATCTGTTTGGTGGAATGACAGGAGCGCGGGGTGCCAACGCCGAACATTGCATTTACGCGATTGGTCGACAGTCGATGCTCGTCGTCTATTGGACAATTAGGTGTCATTCGGCTACCGTACACTTTCGGTTCAACTTTATTGACTCACATTTTCGAATTTAAAAAAGTTGTTTTTCTTTTGTTGTAATTAATTTATATTTTGATTTTTGAGTGTTTAATGTTTTGAATTAAAAATTGCTTTTTTTTCTTCTTCATCTTCTTTTATTTATTACAAGATTGTATTTAACTTGCAATGTATGTACGTATGTAAATATATTTGTTAGAGTGGAATCTTGCAACTCAATTTTGAAGCAGATATCTTCAACCTATTTAGCTGAAATTTTGTACAATATGGGTATCAAATGAAAGGACTTGCTGAGAATACGAATGCGAGTAAAAAAACCTATCCATCGATAACTAAATAGTAAAAAATAAATTAAAAGTCAAAATGTTTTCTGTTTATTTATCTGTGCGTAAAAAAAGTCCCAAAATCATAATATGGGTGAAATTCGAGAAAGTTTGTATTTTCTATAACTACCCATAATCCTTATAAAATGCTAACCGTGAAATTTAGTGAACAAAGATACTAAATAATTTTGGTCGAAAGTGTACAAGCGCGAACTTGCCCCCACTACTGTCCATCTGTGCTCACGACTCATGCCGGCTACTATACTATGTACTATAGTACCCAGAGATTTGACATCTACCCGCGGTAGAAGGGTAGAAGGCGGTAACGGCGGTAAATGTCATGTTTTATTATAAAACCAAAGACTATGTAGAAGACAAGAATGTAATAGCAGTAAATCTACGATGAAAGAACCTAGGTAAGTAGGTTCTTTCATCGTAGCAGTAAATTAAATACTTTCTGCACATGTGGCTTTCCTGGCAGACGTTGTTATTTTCACGAGTCATTCCCAGAGACATGACATTTACCGCCGTTACCGCCTTCTACCCTTCAACCGCGGGTAGATGTCAAATCTCTGGGTACATACTACGGTCAACCGCACGTCGGTGGTAACTTTGACATTAGCAGCATCTTTATTTCGTAAGCAGTAAGGGCGGTTTTCGAATTGCAGTGTTACCACTGTCATGCAGTCGACTGTACCTCAATGGCTACAAGTAGGTTCCTACAAGTAGGTTAAGAACCTACAAGTAATGAGACCTGTGTACAAGTACCTAGGTTCTTTCATAATCTATGATCTAAAAATTATTATCTTTGGCGTAGTGATTATATTATCTTTGATCTTTGGCTCCTGTTGACATTGACTTGTACCTATGGACCAGTAATACCTACGAAATAAGCGTGGTATACCTACAATATCCGGGCCACCGTTATGGTGGCCATAGCTAGGGAAGTAAGTAATCAAAACTAAAAAGTATCGATATCGATGCTCGTGTTTCGTACCAAAGATGTGTGCTGATGAAAATCATTTTCAAGTAGTAATAAATAATGCAATTATATCAAATACTAAGTTCGGCTGTCCCTAGGACATAAAAAATCAAGCTTCTAGGTCAAGGCAATCATACGGCTATGTCACATTTTGATACTCGCAAACTCACATAAAAAACCTATAGGGTACTTCGCATTGACCTAGAATCATGAAATTTGGCCAATATATCGAAATACCTTTTTTTTTCAATATATCGAACTCCGATTGTATATTTAAAAATATCGATAGATCGAAAATCTGATATTTAAAAAATATCAACAGCCCTAGTTTGTTTACTTGACAGCTCATGTACTATGGGCCACATTGCGGGGTAAGCGGGGTTGCCACGCGGCGTAGGTATTTTGACATCCCGTAAAGATGTTGCCAAACAGAGAATATACAAATAGCATGCGATCTCTTTCACCAGACGACATAACACGTTGGTTAACAAGAGACAAAGAATAGTTTCATAATTCAATAACGATTTAATAGATATTTGTATAAACTAGGTGGATATAGAAGAATGGGCCACTTCCATAGGTTTCTTAATTCAATGCCTGTTGACATCACAGATTAATGATATATGTACTATGAATTACATCACTATTACGAATTTCACATTATCGTATTATAGAAGTGCGGTTATAACGAATTTTAGAAAACTATAATTTTGATTTAAAAACTACTATAGAAATTTTTATTTTACATTGGCAATTTTTTAGACAAGGACACACAAGTCGCTTCTCGGCTCTCCCTTTCTTTTGGTTTTCTGCTTACATCACTATTACATGAAAATAAACCTTAAATCATAGACTTAAGGTATAGTTTTGTATTGATAAAAATATGTAGTACTTTGTCCAGGAATGTATGTAATACATACATATATAATGTTCTTGATATGTACCTACTAGTAGTTGACATTCAATGACATGCTTAGATTATTTAGTTAATTATTTATTTTTTAATTACTAATATCTGAGCCTCCTAAGATGACATGGAATAGGAATACCTAGTCTCAGAGCTGACTAAAGCAAAATAGTGAATCCAGCTCAGATAGATAATTCATCTGAGGAATCCAGGTTACAACGTGCGGTAGGTGTGGATTATTTTCTCTGTGATCCAGATTCTGTATGCAGTGGTATCTACGAGGAAAGAACCTACTTAATGTCCTTAGTAGAATCCATGAGTGGTATGCATGAATGGTAGTCGTTTTGAGGGTTTATTCGCACGTGTTTAGGATATACTATTTATAACTAATGGGTGACTACCTACCCTTTGCCAATTTGCGTTCCAATCGCGTGCTAACGTAAGTTATAATAAATGCTGATAGTAGGTACTTTTGTTAACCGACGAAAAAAAGGAGGAGGTTCTCAATTCGACGCGTATATATATATATATATATATTTATTAATTTTTATGTATGACCACGCATAACTTTTTACAGAGTGGTCCGATTTTGATGATTCTTTTTTTATTGGATAGGGTATATCTTGAAGTTGGTCCCATTTAAATTTCAAAATCAAAATCCACCCCTAAGGGTAGTAAAACAGGGGATGAGTGTTTGTTCACCCACTGAATTCTTACCTGTTAACCGATTCTGTAAACTTGACACACATAAATATAGTTCTAGACACTACGACATAATGGAGACCTGGAGTTTGATTAAAACCACAAAAAAATAAAAAATAAAACTTTTTAACAAAAAATTGAACCGACGAAAACAGAAACTGAAAAGCGAAAAATTACTAATTATGAGTCGGCGCCAAACAACCAATCAACGAAGATCATTAAATTACTTTAAATAAATAATAAAAACAACGTCACATCAAATACAACGTGAAATTTTCAACGATAAACAATAACTTTCCAAAAATGCGTTCTCCGCTCGGCCACTTGCAACTTGCACGCACTTTACTTGTTAAAAGTTCGTTTGGCGCAGACTCATAATTATTAATTTTTCGCTTTTCAGTTTCTGTTTTCGTCGGTTCAATTTTTTTTATAAGTCTTGTATCAGTTCACCGGCCCGCCCTTGTGTAGACGTACCTATAGCTATCAAATCAAGAATAAAAAGAAACAAAAGTCCATGTTAGATTTAGATTATAGCACGGTACTAAACTAGGTACTAATCAAAATACATTTCAAACATAGAGGCACGGTCGAACGCTCGTCAGTGGTAACATTTTGACATTGACAGCTATATTTCGTAAGCAGTAAGGGCGGTTTTCTAATTCAAGTGCTACCATTGTCATGCAGTCGACTGTACATAACTTAGGTGTGTTACTACTTAGATTTTGGCTCTAGCCCCTCTAGGTGCTTTACCTAAACCTAAACTTCAACTCATAGTAAAGGCCGAAGTTTAGGTTGAGCTTCTTCTAGAAGTAGGTACTAATGTGTAGCCTCGGTCACACTACATCTTGCCAGCGGGGTTAATCACTGCTAAAAAGCTATTTCGTATTATGACATCGTTTTTATTTAAGGTATGAGCATAAAATAGATAATAATACTAGTATTATTGGTGTCGATTCTCTTGTTCACGAACTAAACTTATTTTAAACTATCGCTCTCTTTTACAAATAGTAGATACAAGAAAGGGATGGCAATCATTTTAGAGCTGTCAAATTAGACGGAATTAAAATTTCCATACAAGTTTAGTCGTGATCTCGGAACGTGCCCACTAAAATACAAAGAAATGTAACACGTAAACTAATTTGACAGTTCTAAAATGGTTGCTATCCCTTTCTTGTATCTACTTTTAGTAAAAGAGAGCGATAGTTTAAAATAAGTTTAGTTCGTGTATCGTCGGTAATCGACACCAATGTCTATTCTTATGGTATGAGCGCAATACAGAAGTTAATTTTTTTTATTTTATAGTTGATGATACATTTCCAAGGCTTCGGCGTGCCCTGTCCTAGATTCTCGAATTTATCGTAGGTACTGTAACCCTATCAACCCTATGCTGGAATCTCAAAACTTTAATAATTCTTACCTTTTTATTTTCAGAAAATGGCCAATATCGTGTTCTCGATAATTTGGTGTTTAATCCTCATATTCATATCATTCTGGATTGCTGGTATTGCTGCTGGAATCTACATCATACTTCTACCATTTACAGTCTGTATAGAAGCACTATCGGTTAGTATATCATATTTTACCTAAAAAATTCTAAAATAATAATTAAACGTGATTTATTCAAGAGGGCCCAATCCAGTACGGTCTTTTCTTAAAAAAAAAAACATAAAATACACGATTTTCTGACTGATTGATGATGTTTTTTTGGGTATATCTAAAAACAAGACAAAATTTGTTACTATAACATTTAATTTTTATAATATTGGAGTCGGCTTTCTGATTAGGATGCAGGAATACCTATTTCTCAGTATTTAAAAGACTGCAGTTCGTACCTGCATTAGGTACAACTGCAAGACATCCCTGTACAAAATATTATATTGCTGGCTTGCAATTGGAAAAATGCTTTGAAACTGCAACTTGTAATATTTTATAAATTGTAATGCAGTCTGCAACCTACTCCAATAATATTAATAAGTCACCACTTGTTATGGGTACGTTTATCTCCGCCTGTGAATCTAGGTACAGGGAAAGAAGGATCATAGTTATTCTCAGAATACAGAAACGTCAATTTATTTTATTTATAATATTTATTAGATTAGATTGAGATCTATATCTAAACTATTTCTAAGCATAATTACATGTACTTGCGTTTATAACTGTAGAAGTTATTAAGCTGTAAAGGATTAGGACAGACTGACGGACATGATGACGAAACTATAAGAGTTCCTTGTAGGAACTACGGAACCCTAAAAAGCAGATCGAAACAGCAAATCGCAAAAATAGATATAGTGCTGTTATAGGTACAGGTATATTACTGCCATAGTAGGTTTTCCATCCATATGGTAAAACTGGCCATAGTAACTTTATATGTACCTACCTAGACGGCTGTAGAAAGGAAGGAATAAGCTGTAATTCTTAGCTTCAGAGATATTAAGGTTTTTCTTGGTGACCCGGATACATTGCTCCTGAGTGTAATTTGTTATGAAAACTTAAAAAGTCATATTGGTCATTTATGTTTGTATTTTTTTTGTTTGTTGTCTCCCCCCCCTACATGCTAAACTCCTTATCCTGAACACTTGAAAACAATCCAAAATATTAGCAAATATAACTAATTTAAAAGGAAAACTATACCTAACGGATGAGTGAGTAGGCTTGTCTAGTTTACTAACAACCGACCGACTTAGCCATGTAGTTGAGTCTGTCAAAGGTTCATATAAATTACTTATAAATGATCTGCAGATTAACTTTGTATTTTTTTCTATACTAGAGTTTGGGATCATGTTGTAACAATTCTGTATAGCCGACTACGGAACCCTACTCTGTGTGTGGTCAATCACGTTGGCCGGTGTTGTAGTGATCCTTCTTCTTATTCCCCTGTACTTTACTTAAGTTTTCTGATCCTGGGTATTCCGAATATCATGGAGCACACATAGTTATCTAAATCTTACTACGACTGTTCTTTTCTTGCAGGGCATCACCGATTTCCTGCTATCAGTAATACAGTTTCCGAGGTACTGTGCTCAAGGGATGATGGAGGGAAGAGGACTCAATTAATTATAAGCACTATTCTAGTCAAATTAACATAATTTAACTCATAATGTATTTTTAACATTGATTTAGTGCCATCGTTATTATGGAAATATCTTTGAATATCAAATTATATTATGGTTTAAAACATGTATACATATGTAAAGAAATAATAAGGATTGTGTATGTGTGAAGCATTTATTATAAAATGTTGCTTTGTGAATGCCTTATGTTTAGCTGTTACATTCAAGGGCGCCGCCAGCCAATTCTAGATGATAAATAGAGGATATGAATTGTAATATAAATACACTCATGGGCGAACTACTCGTAGATTTCGACTTGGGGCAAATCAGGTTTTTTTTTCTAAACTTTAGTAGGAATTTGCATTAATTAGATTAAATAATTCAGGTGCAGTAAGATGATGTAAGGAATACTGAATATAAATAAATAAATATTTTTGGGACATTTTTACACAACATTTAGTCCCAAACTAAGCAGAGCTTGTACTATGGGTACTAAACAATGGATATATTACTTAAATATTCTATTTTTTTTTGTAAATACATACTTATAATACATAAGAAACACCCAGACTAACACAAATACACACACAAATATCATCACACAAATATTTGTGTCCTGTGGGAATCGAACCCACGACCACGACGATATATATTCAGCGCAAACGAAGTGAGTCTGAGTCTTTTCATATTCAATGCCAACATTTTTTAGGGCTTTCCGAAGTCATACCGTTCTAAGTGCAGTTTTAAAAGGAGTTTTATGTTTTATCTTTTCATATATTTGCCATTTGAGGCTCCTTGGACTGTGCTTAACAAATATGAGATATATCTACTAAATATGTTACATTTAAACAAAAATATTTTGGAAGCACCTAAATGAAATTATTATACCCTAGTTAAAGTCAGCTCTGTTTCACAATTCACATACATTTGAAGAAATATTTTTCTTTTCCTTTCCTACTTGTAATTTTTTACTTCCTTTATGCTACTGTTATAATTTTTATTTGATAATGAAGTCTTATAAAAATAAAAAGCTGTTAGCTGACTTACTTATCTACGCCCAATTTTTTTTCTAGAATTTAAGTAAGTAAGTATTACTACCAAAAATATGGATCCATTGCATTGTCTGAAGTAAACCATAAATATATAAATACTTTAACACCTGGAAATATATGGAATCGTGTTCACATTCGTCATGCAGACAGGTGTGAGTGAGGTTCAGATCGCATCGCGCAGGAATTGGACAATAAATGACTTGACGTTTGTTTATTTTGTCCCTAGGCTCAGATTAATAACTAAA
Source organism: Asteroscopus sphinx (assembly GCA_949699075.1). NCBI lineage: Eukaryota > Metazoa > Arthropoda > Insecta > Lepidoptera > Noctuidae > Asteroscopus > Asteroscopus sphinx. Next base: position 13,502,899 of record OX453013.1, on the reverse strand, counting down.
GTATTTAGTTATTAATCTGAGTCCCTAGGCGACGCGACGCCATTGGTTTCATTCGTAAAGTCGACTGCATGTCTGTGGTAACACTTGAAATATAAAAACGCTCACGAAATAAAGATGCTGTCAACGCGAACTATTTATTACCACTGACGTGCAGTCGACTGAACCTTTGATTCGAGATTGAAAATAGCTATATCTATTGTAAGTATTTTAAAGCAATTCAATCAGTTATTATGAAGCAATACATCTGTTTTTTTAAAGTAAAGCAATACACAATTAATTATGTTTAAATGGTTTTATTGTATACCTACTAATATTAAAAACTTTTTCATGTTCTTAAACTAAAGAACGACATAAAATAAAATAAAAAACTTACATGCAGACTCATAACAAATTTACACACGAACATTTGTTGAAACATAAAACAACAATAAAATTATGGTAACCACATGGGTGTAGTCTAGACTCTAGACCGACCAGGCAAATCAGTAATTTGCTTTGTATGAGCTACTTCGTGTGCGTCATCCCAGCGAAAAAGTGTCGAATTTCTTAATTCGAGATAAGTAAATCTTTAGTGTATGAACATCTCAGATTTGTGTGTCCAACCCTTTTTGGGATATTCGTCAAAAACGTTTTTCGCTGGAACGACGTCTTCCCAGCGACACTTTTTTTTCCAATGGACGTAAGTAAAATAAAATAGTTACATGGATTAGTGTATTATAACGAAAGGTAAATGTGTATGCATAAATGAGATTTGTGTGTCTAAAGACTCCGAAGATTCCGCTGCGGTGACGTTTGGCCGATTGCTGGATATCATAAACGGTTAGGCGAATAGTTGTGACTTTTTTTACACATGTTGCGTTTCGTTTGCGTGTAATGTTTGTGATAACAAACTTCGAAAAAAAATACCGTTAAGAAGCTATAAATTTTAAAATGAAATCAGGTTATTAGGTCCTAGTACTTCGAATATGAGCTTCGATGCCTAAATTTCAAAGTCGATTTGTACCTTATAAATGCCCACAGCGTTATGTTAAGTCTCATTGATGTACTGTGAGTAAATCATGAACTATGAACAAAATTACTAGGTCTGGGCCACGATGTTGTTCGACATGCGATTGGACCAGTTTACTACGGGTTGGCAAATTAAAAGATATTCCATTCTTTAGTGTATTAGTTCAATTATCCATCTGTAAAATTGTAGCCTAATACACTTAACAATTAAAGAAATATAAAAAAAAACAACGAGAAGCGCAATACAGTGATAAACCAACCAAGTTTGAATAGCTACTAAAAAGCGGTCGTGCAGTACATGGTGCTTACCTTCCAAAATTGTTAGTATAGGTAGTACTGTTATTGTTTTGGTACATGTGCATACAGAATTCTTTAGTTTTTATTTTCTCACATAACACAGTCATCAGTGCAAGCATTTCAAAATAAGTAGGTACTATCTAGTTATTCACAATTACAATGTTATTATTTGGCCAAATAATAATATTGTAACTAGAGCATGGTAACGAGATCATTTACGACTGTGGGGCTAAAGTTTTACGTATTATGTGATATTTCCATGTAGGTAATTATCGCATTTGGTTTAGAAGTTATAAAGTTCTGAGAGTACCTAGTACCTATGTCATGTTTTTTCAAATTGATGCTTTCGTTCGCTCAAAAAGAACGTTGTCTGCTTGACGCCATGGCCACCATACGACCTTGTTCACCAACATAATAACTGACTTTTAAGTTTTAATCAGCCGTTTAAAAGTTAAACGGCTGATATAAAAAGTTAAAGTTACAAAATTTTCATTCAACATGTAATTTTGTTGGTGAACTCAGCTTTGAGTCTATATGCATTTAATCTGTACTACAATGGAGGTACTAAGCACTGAGGAATTATAAACTAGAGCGGCCCTCTAAAAGAAATCTTATCACGCACGCTCTGAGGTCCATGGGCCACAGTGATCCCAGTCGGTCTTTACGCTCAGTGCGATGCAAACGTATATTACTCCGTGCTTAATGACGGCAAAACATTAAAAAAATGCCGTCTTGTGTTCTAAAAACATGTAAAAACCATTCAAGATCGAAACACAATAATAACGGCGTAACGTTTCACCGGTAAGTAAACAAAATGCAATACATTTTGACATTTTCTAGTTTACTTATACACGCTGCCATTTGTGCCGCCATTTTCTATGCATATCATAGACTAAGAAAAAAAATAGTTACAGAAGAGACACGATGTCTGGTACTCCGATTACTGAATAAGCATTCAGGTAATATGTATACTACGTACTAGAGACGACGCCTCAAAGAAATTTTTTGTAACACGCCTTAGAGCTCCTGCACTCTAACTCACTTGGTCTGTGACAGGCCGCTTGCCGCAACGTGTCGTGACTTTGAGTTGAGTTTCATACATACATACATATATATTATCACGCCTGTTTCCCATTGGGGTAGGCAGAGACTATGGATTTCCACCTGCTACGATCCTGACACACCTCTTTCGCTTCATCTACGTCCATTAACCTCGTCATGCATGCTCGTCGGTTTAGAGAACTCTTAACTGGCATTTTTTGAGAACATCCGCGATTTGATCGCGATACGTTCGCCGAGGTCGTCCCCTTCCAACTCTTCCATCCACACTCGCTTCGTATACTTGTTTCGTCAATCTCCTCTCGTCCATCCTCTCTATATGTCCAAACCATCTTAACATACCTTTCTCAATCTTTGTCACTACATCTTCTTTCGCTCCACAACACTCCCTTATCACGTTATGTCTTACTTTATCTCTCAAAGTTACACCACACATACTTCTCAAAGCTCTCATTTCTACTGCATTTATTCTGCTTTCATGTTTCTTCTGCCATACCCAACTTTCACAACTTTCATTTTGGAGAGTTTCATTTGAGTTTCAATTTGAATTTCAATTTGAATTTCATTTCAACATGAAATGAAATTGACCCTTATTGACATGTAGGGAAAAATTGTTTCCTTTGTATATTTGGACTAGTAATAAATGATAGGTATCAAATTTTATGAAATTAAATATTTGTCAGTAAGGTCTAAAATCACTTGGCTGCGTTTTTTATTACATTTTTGTGTAGATCTCGTCGAGCCCTTTCATTTGAGTACCAACACGATGGGTCTAAAGAGCTATAGTTTAGGAGATATGGCGATCAGAAGTTTGAACTTTATATTTGGCTAAAATTCATCGACGCCTTTAATTTGAGTACTAACACGATACGTCTAAGAGCTTTAGTTTAGAAGATATGGCACCAGAAGTTTCTTCACGCATACGTCCATTCGCGGTAAAGTACATATTCAAATAAAATTTCTATGAAAAATACACCAACTATCTGTTAGTAACATGACCTTGTAAACAGCATGAAAGCTTATGAAAGTATGAATTATGAATAAAATCTAAAATCATTTACGATGAAAAATCACATTATCAAAGTGTTGGTATTACCATATTAAACAGCAGAAACTGACCAAACTTATGTTAGATAAAAAGGTAATTAAAATATTGTGTTGTAGTTTAAATAGCAATAGTAGTAGTTGTACTATTGTCGTTTAATAATTTGTGTTGTGGTGTGGTGATCCCTATGTACACGCAGGTATCAAGTGGACAGAATAAACAGACTGTCGCATCTGCGCGCATGGATGGGCGTGTTTATGTTCTATGAGAACATTAACACGCCCCGCTTGCCCCGCGTTTGCCCCGCGGTGAGCAAACTGCGCGATATTTTTTCTTTCTGATGTCGTCTCTAGTTTATAATTCCTCAGTGGTACTAAGTATATAATGTAGAAGCTTAAGTGTCAGAGTTATCCAAAATTTATGTTTTTTCAGTTAATTCGTCTACTATATCTACGTTTTAATTAATAAATGTTGGCGTACAGTCGACTGTATGAAAGTGGTAACACTTCAATTCGAAAACCGCCCTTACTGCTTACGAAATAAAGATGCTGCTAATGTCAAAGTGTTACCACCGACGTGCGGTCGCCCGTACAAACTACCTATATTATTTACGTAGAGCTGGTTACGTATAATTTATATCATCATTTTTTCGCCAAAAGACGCCCACTGCCGGACATAGGCCTCCCCCAAAAAGGGGGGGTTATGCACTAATCGCCACGCTTGGCAGGCGGGTTAGCGATCGCAGTTGGTTGGTTAAATACTCAGAGAACGCGGCTGCCCATCCTCTGTTGAATCCCTTAGTCGCCTTTTACGACACCCATGAGAAGATATAGAATAATATAATATATATAATCTTTAATTTTAATAAAAAATAATGTAGATAGTTAATTACTGAGTTTATAAATGAGTCAATTATTGTAACTAATCAATGATTTAAAAAAAAGTTATTTAATAAAAAAAATAGCTAAACTTATTTTTTTCCAATTACTATTTCTATATCTTTTATATTGATTTTAGTAGGTAGATTTTTATTGTTGTCTTTAGACACACAAATCTCATTTATGCATACACATTTACCTTTCGTTATAATACACTAATCCATGTAACTATTACTACTACTATATTATTTATCTACACTCATATCGTAAATTTCGAATTATGAACTCGAAAGTAATGTCATAATGACATACTTTACGCACATGCACCTGTAATGAATTTAAAAAATTTCATAATGATACAATTTGCTGAACAAAACAATGCTGTAATTTAATTTTTTTTCCATAACCGCACACTTCAGCCCAACTAAGGAGTTTTTAATGCCACTTCGACCCAACCAAGGAGTTTTCAATCCTTTTTTTTTGCAGTCGTATAGTTTGGCACCAAAGAGTACACAAAATTCAGGGTGGCGCCACTAGTCATACATTGAAAAAAATTATCGTTTAAAATCGCGTTTTTGGTAGAACTTTGGATTGTCATATTGCTTTTAATTATATTTAAGTGTTTACAGGCATATTTTTTTGTATGATAAAACAGAGATTGACGGAATCCTGACAAGGATAGAAAATTAGTTCCGATTATTTATAATGTTTTCGCCAGACTATATTTTATTATCTGTGTTGACCTGCGCTAGGGCGCGTGCGCGGCCGCGCGCCATGGCCTACTGGATTTGGTCGTCATAACTTGTGAATGTATTGTGATTGTTTACGCTATTTTTATTTTTTTGTTAGCCTGGGCAAAAATATCTGACAACAGCAGTGATACTGAAGTGAGGAGAATACGACCCCGCCTGAATTTCTGGATACAGCTGCAACGTAAATGACGAACAATCTTTTACCAGAAAAATCAAGAAAAACTAACGACAATGTTACCAAGATTTTGACTTTGGTATTTTATTTAAAATTGTATGAGTTTAGATAAAGTAGTGTATGAAACTGACATAACTAGGTATTAAAACACTCGTGTGATACTATTCATAAACTACTATTTACTTATGTCCATTGGATAAAAAAAAGTGTCGCTGGGAAGAAGTCGTTCCAGCGAAAAACGTTTATGACGAATATCCCAAAAAGGGTTGGACACACAAATCTGAGATGTTCATACACAATTACACGACGTCACACACTAAAGATTTACTTATCTCGAATTAAGAAATTCGACACTTTTTCGCTGGGATGATGCAGACAGCTACTTCGACTTGTTTTATTGAATACAGGGAGGGGGATTCCTTATTTTTAACAACATCGACAAGGTTTGAAACTAAAATCAGTCCTAGCTACACCCATGGATACCTAATGCCTAATGGTAACCTAATAAATAATGTTAGATTTATGTCTTGCTCTCTGGCAGAGCGAACACAAATTAAGAAAGTGTATCTAAAGCAGGGGAAAATGCTTAGAATATGTACACCGGTACTATTTTATACTCTAACTGTGAGTTTGCACTGACGAAACATTCACATAACAACATGTTGAAAACTCAGTTTTCTCTCAATGTATCGAATCGCGTTCGCATTATCACACAGCTTGTTGAAACGAAACTTGTTTGACATTTCATAGTCTATTGACATGTTTCACAATAAATTTCGTATCAAAATGTCTCGATATAAATCTTGCAACTCATCGAAATATTTGTTTTGATATTTCCAGATAATACTGGTGTACCTAAACGTTGTACGACGACGACCGACGACCTGGTGAAGGTCGCGGGAATTCGCTGGATGCGGAAGGCTCAGTACCGGTCGTTGTGGCGATGCTTGGGGGAGGCCTATGTCCAGCAGTGGACGTCTTTCGGCTGAAATGATGATGATGATGCAACGAAAAACGAGGGGCTATCCACTATGGACCAAAAACGCCCAATCTCCTTTGATACCATACAAACGATGTGGATAGACATGTTGAAATCTGAAGCGCTTATTTCCCGAAAAGGGGTAATTGTACTCATCGTTAAGAACAACTTTTACTATAGGACCAACCCTGAAATCGCAAAAAAAAAATCAGGTGGTTACATTTTATCGATTTAAGATTTTAAGTGAACACAAATGTGGGGACCAACTGATTTTTTTTCGCGATTTCAGGATTGGTCCCATAGTAAAAGTTGTTCATAATGATGAGTACAATTACCCCTTTTCGGGAAATAAGCGATTCAAATTTCAGCATGTATAATACAGATAAATTGTATTTTCGTAGTTGTCTTGCTGGAGAGTAGGCTCTCGAAGTAAGTACAGAAGTACAATTTTCTACATCAGGCACAGACTTATAAAAATAATAAAAACCGGCCAAGTGCGAGTCGGACTCACGCAATAAGGGTTCCGTACCACCCATCGACCTGATACCCTATAGAAAATGATTGAATTTACGGGAGTTTATCAAAAGACATCAACTCACAGTGCGCGAAATATTAATTTTAGCATCTCTTTCTTACGCAGGTACCACCACAAATGTCTATGTTTGTCTTATTTTTAGTATTTGTTGCTAATTTACATAATATGCACTACAATCTTATCAAGTTTGACGCTGGTATGTATTACCGTTTTGAAGATAGAGCAGGAACAAAAACGTTGAAAAAATGTTTTTTGAGGTTTCTTGTATGGGGACCCCCTTTGGTTTAAGACTTTTTTTTGTTTTTAGTATTTGCCGTGATACCCATCATAGCAACACATATTATGAGAAAATTTCAACCGGTTACCTATTACCGTTCAAAAGATACAGCCCTGTGACATACAGACGGACGGAGGAACGGACAGCGTAGCGAGAGTAATAGGGTCCCGTTTGGCACCCTTCGGGTACGTAACCCTAAAAAGGAAGATATTAGGGTAATATAAAAAGTAAATATTCTGTACATTATTGCCTGCTTCTTACACTTTCAAGTTTTAATTATTCACGCCAGGGAGCATGACTTATTTATTTATATTTTAGATTAACATATTTCATACACTTTGGTGGAAAGTAGAACTTTATCCAGCGCTATCAATCAAAATAAGAAAACGTCTGAAAATCTTATCTTTTATCACACACATCTTAGATAGTAAAAAACTAAAAATATTACCCATTAAATGTGATAATAGTATAATACATGAGAAGGTTAGTTCTTCATAAACACTTCATATAAAATTAAAATAAAAACGGATTTATCTGTCAAAAGTTGAAATTATATTTTCGATCGAAGATAGAAATTCATCGGCATGCTCCTTGCATTTGGCAACAAAAATTCTGGAACAATAGTAAATAATATGGATAATGTTTTTTTTTTTCATTCATTTCGGACGTTTAATTCACGGCGAAGAGACTGACCATTAACTAACGGCCAAAATTAATAACCAATCTATCCACGATTTACCCTACTGGAGATAGAAATTTGACATATTTTGTATGGAGCTTATGTCAAATTCCTATCTCTAGTAGGGCAAATCGTGGATAGATCGGATATTAATTTTGTTCGTAAGAGGATTATGTCGAAGGGATCGGGAAAAGAATTCACTACAGTTGTAGTAGTACCTAACTTATAAGCACAATACTGTTTCACCACCACATAGTCATTGTCGGCCAATGCTTTCAGTTCACTGAGGGGGGGGGACATATCCATCAGTGGATGCTTACTTGCTGATATAATGAAAAACACTTCAAATCAAATAATTCCTTGGATTCAGAGTTAAAATTTAATAATTGCTTACCTGTATTTAAACAACAGCCTCTCATCTACGTGGTAGATGTTAATATCCGCTTGCTTCAATAAATTACACATATTTTGAGTTGGGTTGTCCGTCTCATGATCCAGCATACTAAACAAAAATAATAACAATGTATTAGTTATTGGAATGTGGAGGTCTGATGGCGGTCGTTAGTGTAATTATTGAAATGCTACTAGTGTAAAAGATTCTACACTGAAAAGATTCTTGTATTGTTATACCAGGGCATAAACTTTCACTTAATAAACGTGGTCAACCTATGCTTGATTTCACCAACGATATTTTTCTAGTTAATCGACCGTTTACCCACAATTCCAGTAAATTTAAGTGAGTAATCGGCCATTTAATCAGATAATTAACGTTGATGAACACCGGCCTTAATAGCCTTGTTCCTGTGAAAAACTGACGATCCACTCTGATCAGCATTGATCGGAATATTAAAGTAGGTAGAGCTAATTAATTTGTTCGCACTTGGTCGGATTCGTAAAAGATCGGATTCTCATTTCGCCGGATTCAGTACAGACGTTAAGTTAATTAATACATTTATAATACATTGATTAAGTACCTACGCACAAACTGCTTGAGTGAAGTAATCACAATATCAACAATATGCATTTATAGTAACGCATTTTTCTGAATATATTGACTCGATCTTCTTAGAGGAATATGAACAGTCTTTTCGAAAAATGTCACATTTGTAAATGTCTTGTTTTGTCCTTTGGCTATATACCTCAAGACCAAATGTCACGAACAAAAATTTGATACATTCAAAACCTTGCCGATTTGCGTAGTACACGCGAATGACGCACACACTCACATCCAAACCTTGCCGATTTGTTTATTGTATTTCGAACCACCGAACGTGTCACCACGACATTGTACTGTCAAAGCGCTTTGAAAAAAATATCAAAATGCCATTATGTGTTGTAAAATGGTGCAAAAATTATTCTAAAATTTATTTAAAGTCGGATAGAATTAATTTTCGAGGTGAACCTAAATATTTATAAAACATATTCCCGGACCATTACCGAGGCAAGGAATGTAGATGTGTTGTATGCTAATAAAGTATGATTCACCCAAAAATCGGGTAAAACTAACTTTTCATGTTATTCTATTACTATTTTTGCTTTTTAGTTTTTCTAAAAACATAAATAGAGGAAGGGTGGGTCGAAGTAGTACGTCATTGCAAAAATGAAAATAATTGGTCCCCATCGAATCATTCGCTTATTTGTAGTTGACACTTTGACGAAGATGAATGGAGCATATATGACAAAAGTTTTTTTTAAATATTTAATCGTTTTATTAAATTTATAGTCAGGGAAACTAATTGTTTTACAAATTGAGATACTACGTAAATTTGCCGTACATACCTACCCATTCTATACAACTGATAACAAATGTCAATATATGATTTTGATTTTATTATTTACTAGCTGTGCCCGCGACTCCGTCCGCGTGGATGTCGGAAAATAACATCGTGTCATAATTATGAACACAATATCTTCAAATATATACATATAAGCGCCTACACAGACGATTACACTATTTACCGACCATACTATATTTTGTTTTTACAACCAACCGGCTAAGGTGATGGAATTTCATGGAATTAGCCCTAAACTCCCTCATTCTGAGAAGACGCTCGTGCCCAGCAGTGGGAAGTAATTGGGCTGATTATGTTATTCTATAACACTAACCACATCTCTTCTTATGCTGAGAAGAGGCCCGTGTCCAGCAGTGGGACTGTAATGGACTGGTAATGTTATGTTATTCTAGAATACTAATAATATCCAGTTCATTAACTCTTCTCATTTTGAGAAGAGGGCCATATCCAGTAGTGGGACAGTAATGGGTTGACTACGTTATGTTATTCTATATTTTCTAGTTTCTTAACTCTTCTCGTTTCGAGAAGAGGTCTGTGCCCAGCAGTGGGGCAGTAGGTAATGAGCTGATTATGTTATGATAATCTATTACACTAACAATATCCAGTTCCTTAACTCTTCTCATTCCAAGAAGAGGGCCATGCCCAGCAGCGGGACAGTGATGGGCTATGTTATGTTATTCTATATTTTCTATAATACTAATAGAATCCAGTTGTATTTTTAGGAACCTGCAACCTGCAACCAACCAACAATCATGACCTCTACTTTGTATGCAACTTAATACAATAGAGGGGTCAAGCTGTATCGCTGGATCTACTCAACCGATTCAGATAAAACATACCCTATATTTTAAGTTAGACTAATACCAATACAAATGCTAAGTTTCATTACGATCCGTTCAGCCGTTTTCACGTGATGAGGTAACAAACAGACAGACAGACAGACAGACAGACAGACATAAATTTTTTAAACGATTGATTCGTGTTCTATAGCTTATTTCTAGTCCCCCTAGCCGGTTTTCGCGAAAAAAAACTCAATGTACAGACTTTTCGACCTTTACAGTTTTATTATAGTATAGATAGAAGATAGACTATAGAAAATTTAAGATGATGGTCAATTTGTTAAACAGTTCCATGATTGTACATAAATGGATTGCATTACATGAGTGATGTATAAAGAATAATGAAATTGCTCTGTTGCATACTAATAATACTATTTTATACCTACTATCGATAATTCAAAAACATATTTTAGTCGTGGTCAGTTCTTTGATATTTGGGGTAAAAATATTTTATCTATCAACACTCCCATCGTTGTCAATGTCACTCATACATTTGCACAACCTGCATCAATTCAATGTTCCGCTAGGATTTGTCTTGAGGTATATAGTCAAAGGTTTTTTCATTGTAGTAAGTGCAAGGAATCTTAACTATTATAAAATTGAAAATGTCTGTTTGTTTGTTTGTTCCAGCATTACGCTAAAACTACTGGACCGATTTTGATGAAACTTTTTTTTTGTTTGAAAACTGATGATCTGACTTAAAAACTGGCATGGGTTTTGAGAAAGAAAAAAAGAAAAAAAAAATCGTGGGGTGCGTCAGACAGAATCGAAGCTTCTACGCATTTATTTGCACGAGCGAGCGGGTAGTAATGTACGATGGATGGATGGATGGCTGGATGAGTGAGTGAGTGAGTGGGTGAGTGGGTGAGTGGGCGAGTGGGCGAGTGGGCAAATGGGCGTGTGGGCGTGTTTGGAGTGGGCCAGTGGGAGAGTGGGCGAGAGGTGGGCGAGTGGGCAAGTGGGTGACAGGCCAGTGGGCCAGTGGGTGAGTGTGCGAGTGGGCCAGTAGGCGAGTGGGCAAGTGGGCATGTGGGTGAGTGTGAGAGTGGGCGAGAAGTGGTCGAGTGGTGCGTGATTGGGCGAGTGGTCGAGTGGGCGAGAGGTGAGCGCGAGGTGGGCGAGTGGATGAGTGAGTGAGAGAGTGGACTGGGACTAAGACTGTGACTGGGACTGGAGTGGACTGGATCGGACTGGATCGGACTGAATCGGACTGGATAAGACTTTTGTTTGTAATAGTTACCGGTAAACACCTAATTATTAACAGGATCCGTCACGGGGGCATACCAGTCTCTAACGCGAGCGGAGCCGCGGGTAAAAGCTAGTTTTTTTATAAAATTCCTTGATTAGTGGTAGTACAAAGTCTGTTATGAGTTTATGACATTGTTTTGTGAGATATATCTAGGTACTGTTAATAAGGAGAAATTAACCGAATTACCGAATAGAATTTCCGGTTTATTCCCAGTGTAACTAGACTTTGTTTTATTGAAAGCAACAAATTCAATATTTTTTTTTTTTTCAAATAAACCTAATTACAGGCACTTTTGAAACGGCAGGCTCTAGTTGCACGGTTCCGAATTGTGGGTACTATGGAGAAGAACCGGCAAGAAACTCCATGGAACCAATTACGTTCAGTTCCTGATTGCCCTATTAGCCTTTCTTCGCGAATGAAGTATAGAGTAACGTGAAATAACCGACGCTGGCACGTGTTTTTTCTCCATTTAGGTCGACTCGATGTCGATTCGAGGTATCTTGTTTGATCACCATGGAAATTACGACCTAGAATAGGTGATAATTATCGTAATTTCAACCAAAAATAATTGCTGGATTATTATTTTTCTAATGATTATTTAGTTAATTATTCATCATCATTTCAGCCGAAAGACGTCCACTGCCGGACATGGCCTTTATTGTTCAAATATGATAAATAATGGAATAAGGCGTTACTTTGCGGATATCCATGTCATACAAAATAAGTAATTAAAATATTAAGTGTTAATTCCGCGAAATAAGTAGGTCGTCAAGCTTGAATGCAATATGCAGCACAAATATATATCCCGCCCACAAATATATGCACATACAGAAGGTGCGATTAATGTATTGTACAATATGACCCGATTTCGGGTCCGAGCGGTCGACGAGTCAACATCTCCTGAGGATGCTCCGTGGAGGGGCAAAACACGTGTCGAGTATCGATTTGGTTTGCATATTGCACAATACATTAATCGGACCTTCTGCATGTGCATATAGGCATAGGCATATGTTGTGGGCGGGAGGGCGGTGCTACATGTTGCATTCAAGCTTGACGACCTACTTATTTCGCGGAATTAACACTTAATATTTTAACATCATATTTTGTATTAAAATATGTATAAGTTTAGCAAAAAATAAAAACTTTTTCTTCTAACTGTATTCCGGCGAAATAAGAATCCGACCATTTGCGTATCCGACCAAATGCGAACAAATGGGCTAATTTACCTTATGTTAGCGACTAATATTTTGAGGTTTACCTTTCTAACGATCTACATAAACATATGATATGTAAATGAGCTCTTTCAGCCATTTTTCTTAGTAGACATTTTTGATCTATCGATGGCTCTGGGTTCTTAAATTCTTCGTAGCACTGGTCACTAAAAAATAAATATACAAAATTTGAAAATGAATCTTATTGAAATATTATAGCCATTCAACGATACGTCAACATTCTTTGTATAACATGCTTACCACAAAACTTGTACTTGGCATAGAGCTTTTCTTATTTCTTGAAAAAGCATACACATCATATATTTAAACTTTTTACTATTATCATTCGTTAAACGCGAGTCAAACACTTTAAGAGTTTTAGATTCAAAGTTCTCATTTGTCACTGTTCTAAAATTCGTTTTATCGACATCATCACACTGTTCACTGTAGATTTCATCATCCAAAAAAAACTCTTCTGTAATGTATTCGCCATAGTCCTCATCGTAATCTAAATCTTCCTCGTCGTCAACTATTGAGTTGTAATTTCTTTTAAATTTTTCTTCTAACTCTGGACATATACTGAAGTTTCTTATAATTTTTGGTGGATTGGTTGGTACATCAATATCTGTAACTTTTTCTACTGTTTGAAAATTAGTTGGGCGTTTTTCTTTATTTGATAGAACTTTAGCTTCACCATTGTTTTCAATTATGCTTTTATTTACATTTACTCTTTGAAGGTTTAGTTCTTCAAAGAACGAAGATTTAATATCAATATTACGAATAAATTTAACAGGTTTCGGCAACTCTTCCTAAAATAGAACAAAAATGTTAGGGGCTGAAAAATATAAAGCAAGAAGGAATATTTAGATTTTCAATTAAAAAATCAGAAAAATCTGATTATTATAATAATAATTACTGAATGTTCTTGTGAGGAATATTCCTTTAAAAAATCAGTATTAAAACTCTTGATGTACTTTCAAATCACATCATTTTATTAATTTTTACTAATAATGTATTTGTTTTAGCTCTTTACTTACGTCGCCTACTTTTCTTCTTTTGGAATTAAAGTTATATTTTTCTTGCTTCTGATTATCATCAAGTTCTTGTCCATGTAATGTTCTATCATCACATATATCATCATCATCTACAAAATTGTACACAGAATATATTATTTAAATGGTATTTTAACCAAAAATGCCATTTTATCATAATTGATCTAAGTTATAGCAATGTCTCCCATTTTAAACAAAATTTGGTTAGTCGAGCGTGTCGTGTCTTAGGCCGGCTCCACACGTTAGCCCCAACGTTGGGACAAGCGTTGGTCCGTACTTATGTGTAGAGTCCGCACGTTGAAGATTATTTTAGTTCATTCCCGTCAGAGCCAATGTAAAGACGTCAGAAATAGAAGTTGCACTGGGCACTTTAAGATTATTGAGTGCTTAAGAGCCGAACTGTCAATTAAAATAACACAATAGTTAAACAATGGATATTGTCTTTGAAAAATGTTTAACACAATAGTTAAACAATGGATATCGTCTTTGAAAAATGTTTTGACAAACAAGAGAATATATATATAATGTTAATAAACATAGATTTTTTATAATTCTATAATTATTGCGTCCATCCGCGCGGATGACATTTTCAAGACGCGGTGATCGTAGGAACAAGCTCATTCGATGCACCTTACTGCATGAGTGCTGCGGCAAGACTGAACAAACCGCCAACGTGTGAACGCATCGCCAACGTTGGCGCATAATTCCTTTGATAAAACCGACACGCGACCGCTAATTGCCAACGCTCGACCCACCATTCGGGGCAACGCCATTTTTCCGATCCACACGTTGGCGAATAGCGTTGGCGCCAACATGTGGAGCCGGGGTTATGTAGGTACACCGCGTGTGCATGTTGCTATTTGAATGTGATTGTAGAAGCGAGTAGGTGGCGTGTCTAAACAAGAGTCTTGCGTGCGCCCGTATCAAAGACATCTCGTACAGACGAGCCGTGTCGATCCAAGACAAGATAATAATATCTCATGCGAATAACGTGTACGATATATTGAATTTTATACAACGTGTTGATCTGTATTCGTGCCATATTTAAGGAGGTGACTATATCACTGACTGAACACGAATCAATAAAAAATCAATCCCAAAAACAATTTTTTTTGTTTAAATACCTATTTGTAAACAAACAAATTCCCTCCGTGTGCAATAAAAAATTGCAGGTATTTCCACCCTTTGACAATGCTACCGATGAGTTATTTTCAGAGTCGGGATTTAT
Organism: Asteroscopus sphinx; assembly: GCA_949699075.1. NCBI lineage: Eukaryota > Metazoa > Arthropoda > Insecta > Lepidoptera > Noctuidae > Asteroscopus > Asteroscopus sphinx. Next base: position 13,487,843 of record OX453013.1, on the reverse strand, counting down.
TCTCAAACCCTCGCAATATTTTTAAGTGAAAATTTGGGTATTAAATAATCGTGGAGTTTTTAAAGTATTTTTAGATGACTAACCCCCAGTTTCTGGAAGACTGATCAATTTGATCTATTGTCAAATCTAATGTCAGCTTCTGTGATTGGCCGGCGAAAATGTTAACAAACAATCACATCGCTTGACCTGAGATTTGACAGTCGATTAGTTAAGTTTTGCATTGATCAGCCTTTCAGAAACTGGGGGTAAGCACATTATTTATCATTTGCTCTAGAAATATGGCACGGTTACAGATCAACAAGTTGTATACGAGTAGTGTCTTAAAATAAATTGTCTCATAAAGGTGGTTTCAAACTGGCGAGGCGAGGATTGGATGGGATGGGCGTGAATTAAAATCTCGCTGACCCTTTACACCGAAAAATGTACATCGCGAGTACACACCGTCTCGCGCCGACCAGGCGCCCGGCACGCGCCTGGTCGCGATGTACCGTTTTGCAATGTAATAAATACTCTATTCATAAAGCAATAAAGTTTAATGTTGTCCTAACAAATATTTCAATTCTCGCCTCGCACATCCTCGCCTATCCAGACCTTTCACACCAAAGATGGGAGTGACGTGAATTGAAATTTTGCTATACAAATTTCAATTCTCGCTCGGCCCATCCACGCCACGCCTCGCCGGTGTGAAAACACCTTGACACATAAGACAATGTCTTATAAAGTGTACTCACTCAGTCTGAAGATATCAAAGATTTTACCTGAATTTGCTGAAGACCGAAGAAGAGAAGATTCATTGTTCGACGAATCGTCATGAATAATGTCGTTAAACGTATCATTTGTACTCCTATCCTTATTCGGATTTCTTATATCGTCTAACAGCTTATTTAATGAGTCAATTGCGACTTGTATATCTTCACAATTTTTTGTCACCTTCTAATGAAAAAACATTTAAATACATTAATTGTTACGTTAAATTGGCATATTACACAAAAAAAACTTCATTTGGTAAACAAACAGACAGTAACAAACATAAGTATACAAATAGGTAAAACAATATCCAGAAACAGTTTATTCAGATTACCGTACAAATAATAACAACAGATTTACAGTTGAATTTAAATTGATGCAAAAATATTTTACACACAAACAAAAGCCAATGACCATAATTGGTGTCTTTTTTTTGTGGCGGCCATAGATCAAATTTTAAAAAAAGTGTGAAAAATTACATAAAAAACTAAATATTTTACTAGAGTACACCGTTAAATTTAGTCTGAACTAAGTTATATCGGTTTGTAATGAATGATTTTTTTAATGGAAATCTTAAGAAAACTAAAATATAAAAAAAATAAAAAATAAACTCGTAGTGTCACTAATGCCAAATTGTTACTTCCAAAATATTCAAATTAACATGGTAAGAGAAAGTTACATACATACATCATCATCATCATCATCATCATTTCAACCGAAAGACGTCCACTGCTGGACATAGGCCTCCCCCAAGCATCGCCACAACGACCGAAGGAGAAATGAGGAGATTCGCAGGAGAACGAAAGTAACCGACATAGCCCGAAGAATTGCCAAACTTAAGTGGCAGTGGGCGGGGCACATTGCTCGCAAAACGGATGGCCGATGGGGCAGTAAAGTTCTGGAGTGGTGACCGCGTACTGGAAGGCGCAGCGTGGGTAGGCCCCCCTAAAGGTGGACCGACGACCTGGTGAAGGTCGCGGAAATCCGCTGGATGCGGAAGGCACATACATACATACATACATATTATCAAGCCTGTTTCCCATTGGGGTAGGCAGAGACTATGAATTTCCACCTGCTACGATCCTGACACACCTCTTTCGCTTCATCTACGTCCATTAACCTCGTCATGCATGCTCGTCGGTTTAGAGAACTCTTAACCTGGCATTTTTTGAGAACGACCGCGATTTTATTATACCCTACCTAATTGAGGCATGGAATCAACAATGGGGCTAAGTGGCAAAAAAAGGAATCCTAGATTTTCTATGTCAAAGGTGCTACATTGAATCGCCATTTCATTTTGATTTTCTTTACAAATGGGTTATGTGCCTGTATCGTCAAAATTGTAACATCAACAGTGGCGGATTCACACATTTGCAACCAGTAGGCTTTTCCAATTTTGCCGCCCCTACCGACCTTTACAAGAGTCAGTTTCTAGATCATTTTTACAATCCAACGAGGTTGCACATAGGGGCGGCCCCAGCACACTTTTCAGGCGGTGCGAGATCTCACTGTGGCGCCCAAATGTGGGAAGCCCAGGGGGGTGGGTAAATTTTCGTGTTTTTTTTTTTTTGTAAACTCCTGTATACTGGTCAGTGGTGGAGTAACCCCTTCGGAGGCTTGGGGCTAAACATACTCTGAAATCGACGAGGGTAGAGGTTTTGCAAAACGCCAAGAAAACATCACCGATTATGAATTCTATTATCTACAGCGCTTTTTTTTTGGGTTTTTTACGAAAACTTGACGTGAATTTATTTGTAGGTGCAAAAAGATGTATAACTTTTTTGGGTTTTTGACCTGTTTGCAGACGTGACCGCTCCACCACCGGATTGACGCTTGAGCAGGCCATAATCACGCTACACGTGGCCTGCTCATACACAATGACTCCACACACACGCAACCCGCATACCCTACGCATATTGCTACTAGGTTTTCGCTTAGGCGCAAATATGCGTAGAACACATATGCACTACTTTACACGCTAAAGTAAATACTGAAATACACCGATTAGGTCTCACGGGCGGGTGAGCGTATGATAGTGTGTACACAAAACACACAGAGCGACGTACTCACACCTCAATGTCGCTCAAACACACATTCGTCTTGTGGCTTGTGGCGCTTTCGACTAGATCTGAGAACGTAGCGAGTCACGGGTCAATCACTATATATGTAGGCGGGCGCCAAACAAGCCGCTGCCCTTGTACTATTTATATGGGTCGCGACCCCGCTACCTTGAGAAAGGGGATCCCACCCTGAGCCAGATTCCTCGCGCCCCTTGCGGGGCGCAGAGAAGACCAGAGAACCAAGACAGTTCAGTTTGGATCAAGCGATACAAGCTATAACATCGAAGCGATACTCGGAGCGACTTAAGTGGTAACCTTGTGTGTTAATTAGCGGTTCAGTGTTATTGTTCTGCAATAAAGTGTTCTCTACGCTGTTAATTGGCTTTCTATCCATCTACGAACCCCCAGCTCGTAACAATATCTTTATAAATAAAATATGTACTGCTTTGTGATTAATAAAAAAATATTTAGCAGTATTAGCGCTTGTCTCAATATAAATGTATATTGTATACAATTTAAAAAACCCTCGAGACAACCCATTCGATCATTCACAATCGGACATTATTGTATGAATGTGTAAATTCATACAATAATGTCCGATTTATACCGACCGGGCGATTTGATTTTGCTTATTTTTAAGTAAAACTTCTTTACGCACGCTTAACTTGGGGAGGAAGCTGGGTGACTTGGGGAGTAAGCTGGTGAATGCGTTACATACATACATACATATTATCACGCCTGTTTCCCATTGTGGTAGGCAGAGACTATGGATTTCCACCTGCTACGATCCTGACACACATCTTTCGTTTCATCTACGTCCATTAACCTCGTCATGCATGATCGTCGGTTTAGAGTACTCTTAACCTGGCACTTTTTGAGAACGTCCGCGATTTGATCGCGATACGTTCGCCGAGGTCGTCCCCTTCCAACTCTTCCATCCAAACTCGCTTCGTATACTTGTTTCGTCAATCTCCTCTCGTCCATCCTCTCTATAAGTCCAAACCATCTTAACATACCTACCTTTCTCAATCTTTGTCACTACATCTTCTTTCACTCCACAACGCTCCGTTATCACGTTATTCCTTACTTTATCTCTCAAAGTTGAATGCGTTACGAAAAGTTTGATCGCGTTACGAAAAGTCTGAACGGCGAACGGAAGTTGAGAGGGAGATATAAGTTATTGAAGATAGAAAGAGAGAGACCAAGAAAATCAAGAAAATCTGTTTAGTCGTTTGAAGATCATCAGCTCTCTTTTAGTTGATAAAGGGATGTGAGCAACTTCCACAGGTCTGATCGATTTGAAATTTAATATCCTGTTACTTCAATGATATTGCAAGAACATTGTAACCTTAACCTGATGCTGAAGCATCACCTGGGATCTGCAGGATACCTATCTCCATACCAACTTACAGATGAGGTATAGATTTTGGGCTCATTGGAATAGTTTCAATTTCAACGAATATGTTATAGATAGATGGTGATCATGGTCTGATGATGGAGCACGAAAGAGAAATGAGGATAAAGGAGAATGCCCATCTTTGTATGGAGCTCGGTTGCGCTGCAAATATTTTTGTATGATAGCCAAAATTACACACAATAGAGGAGTGATATCATACTTTCAAAGGAAACAAAAATAATCTTTTTAATTTGTAGGGCTTCCTAGAAACTTACATGTTCAGTTTAGAGATTAGTTTCCAAAAAAAAGTACTAACAAGCAACACATTAATATAGTATGGCTTAATCTCGAATAATATGGCGAAAAATAATGTTAAAATTAATTTTAATAGTAATGAGATGACAGAAACAAGACTAGTGGTTATAAACGATTGATTGTTATTGTATGAAATAATAATATACTAAGATTAACACCGATCTAAAATGTAACAAGTGATTTAATGTATCGAAAATATGAAAATAATAATAATAATAATATGTAGGAAAAATCCATTATTATTTTTAAAAAAAATAATAATAATGGAGCTTAACAGAATCGATTATTAATAAATCGATTTTTTTACCGCTTTGTCACACCCTTTACGTCTAAATCTAAAAGTCTGTTTTTTCTCTTTGCTCCGCGTTCAGTTATATCGCCCGACGTCGTCGGACGACGCTCGGAGCATTCCTTGGGGGTTTATTTATTTATTTGTATGATCGCTCACAACACATAAGTAGTTTTTTTAAGAAATGTATGTAATCTTGTTGTGCAATAAAGAGGATTATTATTATTATCGCTATAAGTAACTGAACGACCAAAGTACGCTCCGGGCGTCGTCGGACGATAATACTGAACGCACCCCTTGTCTTATTTAGTAAATAATCTTGACATGTCTCTTTTTTCAAATAACTACTGATAAAATATAATAATAATATATATATTTTATCATTTTTCACATGTAATTAGGTTAAAAAATGTTATTTAGTGTGTTAAATTGATAACATAATGTCTTTTATTAATTATTATTGATGAATTAAATTAAAAAGACATGCCAAGATTGTTAATTATGACAAGAAAGAAAAAACAGAGATCCGGATCCGGAATGAAATAAAAGTCGTTCGTTTTCTAAATAAAATGAAAATATGAATCCCACAAAAGATTTCTTTCAACTGATCTAAGATGAATTACAAAAATATGTCATGAATTATGAATATTATATGATGCCCATACTCGTTAAAATAAAGGCGAAACCATCCATGGGCATTCTCCTTTCATCATTATCATAAACATCGTTGACCGCACCATCGCTTGACATCAGATGAGGTGGCGGTCAAACGCAAGTCCATTTTGGATATAAAAATTGTGAGGGATTCTAAGCTACCTTCACTCGTTTCATTGATATGAAATTTTGTTATACGATGTAGTATCGGTTGTGGCGAATTAGTGTACGAATGTGTAAAGTGAACGAAAGAATAAATGAGGGAATGGGTTGTGTTGGGGCTTTTACATTTTTAATTCGTACTATTATTGATCGAAGTTCACACTGCTGTTTTGTTCCTTGTGCTCCCGGCATGGAAATAACTCAATTTAAGATTTCAAGGATATATCCAGGGAACCCCGGGCGTATGGCAGCCCTACGTAGGATACATCTTTTTATCGACACCACGGGAGCGAAGCCGCGGGCATCAGCTAGTAAATAATAATAATTAATTATAGTTTAGTACAGTACTAACCTTTATTACAACTAGCAAATGCAGGCCGTAACTATACATTTGCATGTATTGATATGGTGACATATTCGTGGTTATTTGTCCTGTAAATCAAAAATGTTATTGTTGAATGAACCGTTAATTTTATTAAACTTTAAATAAACACTTCTTTAATCTTACCCTTAGCGTCACTAACGTGGAAGAGTGTAATTGATAGTTTATCTGCAGCAACCTTAATATCTTGATGACTAGAGAATTTTACTGCAACACATTGCGTTGCCTCATGTAACGTCCAAGGGGGTGGCATTGCACTATGTGAAAACGGTGGGTCATGTTGTAACACCTGAGTCAGGACTTCCTCCATTATCTGAATAAATCTTGAAACCCATTCGTCACTTTTAATTTTTATATAATCTCCCATGGTTATACTGTCAATTTCATACATTACAGATTTATTTGGGAATTGTGTGTTTACAAATTGTTGCTGATTTACATTACAGTTGCTATCTTGACTTTCAGCATCAGCATTGCTTTCACTATTAGATATTATGCCCGATGTTGAAGTTTCCTCAATGATAACACTTTCTTTTGTGGTAGAAATTCTTTGATCAGCGTAAATACTAGACTCCCTACTCTCCATGCTTTCTTCCAAAAATTTATTTTCATTTCGTCCAGATGTGGATGGACCATCATTAGAATTTTTATCTAGCTGTTTGTGTATCTCTCTATTTAACGTTTCTTCTTGGAGAGATTCAACATTCTTAGGATTCGTATTTTGTTCATTTTGAGATGTTATTCCTTCATCGACTTGAGGAGTTGTGTTTCTTCTCCTACGCCACTTAAATTGTTTCTTTTGGCTGTTGATGGCAGGGGTTGGTGGTTGATTGGATGTACTGCGTTTCAGTTTTATTTCTCTTTTCTTATCGCGTACATTGAAAACGTCAGAAACAGATTGTCGTATATTTTTATTTTGAGGACTATTTGAAATTGCGCTAAAATCATATTTGTCAGTCGAATTAGATGCATCGATGTCTCCTATATCAGTTTGAATCCCCGCATCTACTGTGCGTTTCAATACTATTGAATCTTCTTTTTTATCTTGAGTATTATTTTGTTTTGCTGTAGGTTGACTTATAGGAATATCTTCAATGTCAACGGGTTCAATATTAACAGGACTAGTAGTTTCTATGTTTCGTGCATTATCATTTGGCACGGTAATTTTTATTTTATTAATGAGTTGGTCTAACAGAAATGTTTTTTTAGGAACAGGTAATACCGGCTGTTTGTTTGGATTGTTCATTAAAAGATTTTTAACCTCGTCTATTGAAAACATATTTACCATGGAAGAATCTTTAAAAGTCAATATTTCATCATCATTAGAAAGTAAAATCTGAAACAAATTACAATCTCATTTATTTATTATGTATTTTTACAATGCGCAAATATTAAAATGTCCTGTGAAAAATAAATGTTGGTTAAAATTCTGGTTTGAAAAAAAGAGGGACATTTCGAATGAAAATAGGATTAAATTTAGTAATCACTTATCGCAACTAACCTTTTTCGAGGTTTACCACGAAAAAGTAGCAATCAAAGCATTTGATGAATTCTTTGATATGTTTAAACTATTGTACGACCTTTGCTTCCCCTTTAGATTAGTTAAGAAGTTTACAAACACAAAGGTTGGGTGGATAAGGCGAGGACTAAAAAAGTGCAGTTCAAAAAAGCGTAAAATGCTATGGCAGTATCGGCGGTTCCCTAACTCAGTCAATAAAGAGACATTTAAAACTTATTCAAGTAGACTCAAAAGAATAATAAGGTTAACACAAAAATCGCAAATTGACTTCTACATCAAAACATCCACAAACAAAACCAAAGCAACATGGAATATTATAAATAGCAGTAAAACTACTGCTCCTAAACAAGGAATAACTAAAATAAATGTAAATGGCAAATTAATAACACACCCCAAAAGTATTTGCAATGAGTTTAATAATTTTTATATTAATGTAGTAGGCAGTAACAGGTATCCGCGTTCTGCTTCGAATAAATTAGATAGTACTTGCAACTCGTTATTTATGGCACCGGTAACTCCATATGAGGTAAACAAAATCATTGGTGAATTAAGAAATACATATAGTGCTGGATATGACGGTATATTAACTAAAGTAATAAAGGACGTGGCAATTATTATCTCTCCAGTCCTAACCTACATAATTAATATGTGTATCGAACAAGGAGTATTTCCCAATAAATTAAAAAAAACAATCATAAGGCCTATGTTTAAAAAGGGTGAAAAACTCGATATTGGAAATTATAGACTTGTAGCTCTTATTCCAATATTCTCAAAAGTATTTGAAAAGGTAATTATAACTGCCTATCTAATTTCTTAGAAAAACAAGGTATCATTGTTCCACAGCAATATGGCTTTAGAAAATGCAAAAATATAAACATGGCTATCTACAATTTTCTTGAATCCGTAACAACTAATATGGATAAGGGTCTTCCAGCTATGGGAATGTTTATGGATATGTCAAAAGCTTTTGACCACGTACAACATGACATCTTATTAAATAAATTATATTGTTACGGTGTAAGGGGAAATGCCCATAATCTAATAAAATCCTATCTGTATGGCAGGCAGCAAGTAACATAAATCTCAAACCTATGCGTTAAATCAAAAACTCAACTGACATATCAATCTGACGTAAAAATTGTTAAATATGGAGTGCCTCAGGGTAGCGTGTTAGGGTCTTTATAGCATATATCAATGACCTGCCGATGGCTACGCCTTATAAAATGACTCTGTACGCTGACGATAGCACTGTGCTTTATACTGGAGAAAACATGACATCACTTGAATATGACATAAATAATTCTTTGAATTCAATTGTACAATGGCTTAAATTAAATAATCTTTCAATTAATTTGGATAAAAAACGAAAACAATTAATTTCAAACAAAGAAGGCAAACAACAAAATTAAATATAAATTATATGGGTCACAAAATAGAGGAAGTTGAAGTGACTAAATTCCTAGGCCTTAACATAGATAATAAAGTGAACTGGAAACTACATATAGAATTTATTTGCAACAAATTGAGTCAGTTTGCGTATGGACTGTATAAACTAAAAAACGTCGCTAATTTATCCACAGTAATAACAGCCTATTATGGTTTCGTATCATCTACACTACGATATGGAATCATATTTTGGGGAAACTCTACGGATTGGTCTCTTGCATTCAAAGCTCAAAAACGTTGCATTAGAGCAATATTTAATCTTAAGCAAACCGATTCTTGTATGCCCTTTTTTAAAAACCACAAATTAATGCCATTTCCCTGCATGTATATTTTGGAATGTGCTATATTCACAAAGCAGAACATTCAACTGTTTGAAAAAACAACGGGATCTCGTCATGTTGGCAAACTATGGATAATTCCTAGTAAAACAACCCTAAAGCATAATAGTGTATTTTGTAAAGCCACGGTTATTTATAATAAGTTGCCGACAAGGATACGCAACATTGAGAATATACGTCTGTTCAAAAAGAACCTGAAGGAGCAATTGCTGGTAAAATGTTACTATTCTCTAAGTGAATTTTTAGATGACAAGTTTATTGACTCTGGATAAGAGATTTTTTTATTGGTCCATTAAAAATGATAAATATTTGACCCTATACGTAACAAGTAAATATTGTAGCCCTAATTGTTATAATCTGAAATTGGTACAATTAATATTGTTTCTTTCTCCTAATTGACATGTGTGTTAATTGTTTTTAATCATTGCTGTAAAAATATTTATCTACACTCGTATCGTAAAATTCGAATTATGAACTCGAAAGTAATGTCATAATGACATGCTTTATGCTTTACGTTTTTTTTTTTTTTGCTTTTTTTTGCTTTTTGCTTTACCTGTAATGAATTTAAAAAGTTTCATTACGATACAGTTTGCTGAACAAAACAATGCGGTAATTTAATTTTTTTTTCCATAACCGCACACTTCAGCCCAACTAAGGAGTTTTTAATGCCACTTCGACCTAACCAAGGAGTTTTTAAACCTTTTTTTAGCAGTCGTACAGTTTGGCACCAATGAGTACACAAAATTCAGGGTGGTGCCACTTAGAAAGAAGAAAGAAAGAAAGAAAAATATTTATTTGACACAACTGAGACACATACAAAAGAAATATACATGAACAAGAAATAGATATAGTGAAGAAGTAACAAAGCGAGGAAAAAAGTCATTGACAGTCATGCGCCATGTGTGTCTCAAAATTGTGACAAATGGGTGTCCAGCTCAGCATATTGCCAGGTTATTAAACCTGACGCTGGTATTCTGCTGGATCCCTGTTGTGACGTAGGATGTCGAGCAAACTACACATTAGTAATAGTTAGTGAGTGTGTGTGTGTATTAAGAGTGTGATTATGAATAGAAATATATATATTAAGTATACGATAAATATATGTGAGTGACTAAAATATAATTAGATAATTTGTAAACAACGTTATGTGATACTCGATAAAATACTGCCAAATAACAAACCAATAATTATCTCTGGTTCCGCAGCAGGGCATAGCGGCTAGTCATCAACGCGATATCAGGTGTTTCTTAAATGATGGACGCGTTAGTAATTGCATTACCTAGTTTTTTTTGTGCGTCAATGAGATATTGCCGTAGTTTGATTCTGAACACTCTCAAGGTTTGAAGGTTTCTTAGTGGCGGCGGTATGTTGTTCCAACATTTCGATGCCGCGTAGCGAAAACTACCCCTGAAAGCTGCAGTTTTATGATGTTCTATAATTAGTTGGACTGAGCACTTGTCATACATTGAAAATTTTTATCGTTTAAAATCGCGTTTTTGGCAGAACTTTTGATTGTCATATTGCTTTTAATTATATTTAAGTGTTTACAGGCATATTTTTTGTATGATAAAACAGAGATTGACGGAATCCTGACAAGGATAGAAAATTAGTTCCGATTATAATGTTTTCGCCAGACTATATTTTATTATCTGTGTAGGCGCGCACCAGCGCGCGTGCGCGGCCGCGCGCCACGGCCTACTGGATTTGGTCATCGTTACTTGTAAATTTATTGTTATTGTTTACGTTATTATTATGGTTTTGTATGTCGAAAATTTTATTCTGGGCAAAAATATCTGACTACAGCAGTGATACTGAACTGAGGAGAATATGACCCCGCCTGAATTTCTGGATGCAGCAGCGTAAATGACGAACAATCTTTTACCAGAGAAATCAAGAAAAACAACGACAATTTTACCAAGATTTTGACTTTGGTATTTTATTTAAAATTGTATGAGTGTAGATAAAATAGTGTATGAAACTGACATAATTAGGTATTAAAACACTCGTGTGATACTATTAACTCACACTCGTGTTTTAATAACCCCTATTATGCAACAGTTTCATAAACTACTATTAATGAATTGAATTTAGATTTTGATAATAATTTGTATTGTAATTAATATTTGCATACCGTAAATGGTTAAGGTGAATGCTACAGGGTAGCCCGCGAAATTCAAAAATTTTGGCGTTTTTTGCAAATTGTAGCTTTATTTCGCGTTGTATATCGGTCTAAATGTGATTAGCGGAAATCATAACAATAGATCTATTGAATAATACTCATAAAAAATATTAACCTAGCTCTATAAAGTGTACAAGCTCGAAAATCGATAATTTGATCGTAAATTAATATTATCGAGCTTGAACAGCTTATGGAGCTAGGTTAATATTTTTTATGAGTATTATTCAGTAGATATATTGTTATTATTTCCGCTAATCATATTTTGACCGATATACAACGCGAAATAAAGCTACAATTTGCAAAAAACGCAAAATAATTTGAATTTCGCGGGCTACTCTGTAGCATTCACCTTAAATGTGGATAAGGACTTTATATTATTAATTAATAACTTGATTTAACCCATATTATGGAAATAAATAAATCAATCAATCAATTACATTCAAATATATCGATACACCATTTCAAAATTCGGCGAAAGTCGAACTTCGGCGTGAATACTTCTGCAATATTCTTGTATTGGCACAGAACTCATAATATCTACGTACAGAATGGCCACTCATAGTGGCAGCGTAAGGGGGGGGGGGGGGGGGGTGAGAAGTGGGTGCGGCGCCGGCGCCACATGGAAACCGCCAGTATTTCTTCCAAGTGGCGGTCCAGTACCTTGGAGCTTCCTTGGAGATTATTTTGTAATATGAGACTATTCTGAGTTTGAACCGAGTCTAGTGATGTGTCTAAGATTTGTCGTTTCGATGGCTTCATGTGAAAAAAGCTTTTCAAAATTAAAGATAATGAAATCGTACTTAAGAAAGAAAGAAATAATCATTTATTTGCGTAGAATACAGGTGGTACCAGATATAAAATTGGTGATTAAGATAAGATATAAGATCAGGGGGGCATTAAAAGAGCCTCCAAGAGTGACGATATTCAATTGATCGTCCGGCGCACTCTGGGCAGTCAGCCCCGGTATCAACCTGCTGACTGGCTAATCTTTTCCCCACGACATGAGCTATGATTATTATGTAGCTCATGTCGACACGAAGAAGAAGAAGAAGGGGGGCGATTCTCGCATGCTTCGAGATAATCTCGAAATAGAGATTGTGATTCGAACTAGACATGTGCGCCGCGCCGGCGCGCCGCCGCCACCGACGTTTTTTCGACACCGCCGCCGCCGATCTGCGTAATCGGCGTAAAATCGGCGCGGGTTCTAATTGTTTTAGAACTTAGTTTTAGGAAACCCTACAACATCACTCACACTCTTCTCTACTGAATTTCTGTCTTTCGAACATAGACATGTCTAAGTACCTAGACCTAGTTACAAAAAAAGTAAAGTAACGAGCGACCGACCGTTACACCATTCATATTTCATATTTCCATACAATAACTTACAAAAAAACGAACGATAATAAGTCAGATTACACCTTTTTATTTAGAATCCTTATATATCTTACTTATCTAAAGTTACATCATCATCATCATAATCATATCAGCCGAAAGACGTCCACTGCTGGAGATAGGCATCCCCCAAGCATCGCCACAGCGACCGGTCCTAATACTTATTTACTAATTATTAGGAATAACCGCCTACACGAAGCCTGACTGATGAAGTCTACGCTCCATCCAGCACATCCAAATCCAAAACCCCGAGAGCTTTCAGCTCGAACTTCAGAATCGTTTCGAATGTGTAGGGAGCTCAGTGGACGATTATAGCGATGGGTTTGTGGAAATTGTCCATACTGTCGTACAAATAGAAACAAAAAGCTCTCTGACTACACTCTCGAGCTCATGGTGGAAAGACGCGAGATAATTCATTCTGCAGTGCTCAGATGATGCATCTAAGTACAGGCGGCACAATAGACAGATCTCGAAGACCTTGAAAAGTTGCCTACGCCGATTTAATACCGAACGTATTAAAGACGCGATAGAGACGAACAAGGAGGGCTCCTAAGTCTTCGCAAGAGACCTGTCTATTGGGCAGAGCCAGCTTGCAAAACTGAGGACCGACGATGGCAGAGTCGTATCCTACAAGCCAGAGCTCTTGAGAGAGGTCGAGATGTTCTATGGACAGTTATCACACGTCAACCCGAAAACACGCTGCATATCGGACGAACGAGCCAAGACCTCGATTGACCCGACACTACCGAAGATATTTCGGACGTCAGCCTGTACGAGATTAGGATGGCTCTGACGCAGCTCAAAAGAATAAGGCGCCGGGTGATGATGGAATTATGGCCGAACTCCTGAAGGCAGGTGGAAAACCGATCCTTAAGGCCCTTCAGAAGTTGTTTGATTCCGTAATACTCGAGAGAAGAACGCCACGGGCATGGAGCAGAGGTGTGGTGGTACTTTTATTCAAAAAGGGCGATAATACTAAATGGCTAACTTAAGTGGCTGTGGGCGGAGCACATTGCTCATAGATCGGATGGCCGATGGAGCCGTAAAGTTCTAGAGTAGCGACCGCGTACTGGAAGGCGCATCGTGGGTAGGCTCTCCACAAGGTGGACTGATGACCTGGTTAAGGTCGCGGGAAACCGCTGGATGCGGAAGGCGCAGAACCGGTCGTTATGCTTGGGGGAAGCTTTTGTCCAGCAGTAGACGTCTTTCAGCTGAAATGATGATGAAGATGAACCGCCTAAAAAAATATTCTATATTTTATAACAAAATTACATTTGTTCATGACCATTTCAGCCGTTGCAAGGCAGCCGTTACTTAAAAATACTTTTATTTTGCTGTTTTTTGTTGATTGGAGATTTATATGTTTGCGATTTTTTCAATTGTATCTGAATTTTTAATAAAAACAATTCTACAAGCTAGAAAGTTTTATTTAAATTCTCCGCGCCGAAATCACGCCGAAAACACGCCGCCGCCGCCGATTTTTTACCGGCGCCCGCCGCCGGAGATTTTGGCATCGGCGCACACGTCTAATTCGAACCCTTTCTCTACCACAAAATTTCAAAACTCGAAGTGGTTTTCTCGAATCTTGTATTCTTAGCACTAATCGAAATAAACTTCAAATCCTTCGAACAATCTCGATTCAAAGGATTAAAATGTTGCCATTTTATACAGATTTATACCGCGCGATTTTTTTTTAGGAAATTCTCAGTAGTAGCCTGGCCTGGAGTCTGGATTTGTGCCCGGTTAATGGCAATGTGGGTGTACTATTACACCTCTGCCTAACCCTACGGGGAAATACAGGCGTGATGTTATGTTATAACGCGCGATGCATTTCGGGTCATTATTTAATGCGTTTTTTTTAAATACAGCTATAATAAAAACATACTATTGGTGCCCTATAAAAATTAAAATTAAATTACGTTTTAAATAAATTGAATTAAAATGGCAATCAAAATAAATAAATTTGAAAATACATAAAAAATGAATTATATAATTATTAACTCCTATCAAAATTCAATAAATCAAAATCAATATTAATAAAATGAAAATTACAATGGTGTCGATTCTCTTGTTCAAGAACTAAACTTGTTTTAAACTATCGCTCTCTTTTACTAATAGTAGATACAAGAAAGGGATGGCAACCATTTTAGAGCTGTCAAATTAGACGGAATTAAACTTTCCATACAAGTTTAGTCGTGATCTCGGAACGTGCCCACTAAAATACAAAGAAATGTAACACGTAAACTAATTTGAGTTCTAAAATGGTTGCCATCCCTTTCTTGTATCTAGTTTTAGTAAAAGAGAGCGATAGTTTAAAATAAGTTTAGTTCGTGAACAAGAGAATCGACAACAATGGCTGTTAATAAAACACTAAAAGAAAAATTCTATGTTCGTAATTTTCCCAAATAACGTCTGACTTTTATCTTTTTTACTTTAATAAATATAAAATTCATTTTTATAAATGGCAGGAACTAAATACTAATTTCAAAAAACCGGCCAAGAGCATGTCGGGCCATGCTCAGTATTATAGGGTTCCTTAAGTAGGTCTAATTACATATTACAAACGAATCAAATCGAATATTAAACATTGCTATTTTAGTTTTTGCAAACAGCGCCACCTAGCGCTAAATTTAAGAAGTATGTCATATCAATATATGACACACTTCTTAAATTTAGCGCTAGGTGGCGCTGTTACTTTGTGTTATCAATATAACACAAAGTTTATTTTTGTGATTTTTTTAAATAGAAAATAACTAAAGGAGCATTATTTGCTAAGATCATTTTTATCTAAGGTCAATGACCTATGAACTAGGACGTCTTAAGTATTTTTCAGTTTTCTCACTATAACTCAAAAATTTATAATCACATTATATTCGAAATAGTTTTAAAAGAGTTTTTATAAAAGTCTATCAACGTGGAAGATTACAAGTTTCTACGTTGCATAGTTTGGAAATGGCAGGGGGGGGACACATTGTAAGCCACTTTGGTGGGCTATATTTCGCAGATGGTATACCTGATAAAAAAGTGATGTATGAAACATTACCTTCATTTTAGTAGACCTATTCAATGATAACCCACACGAGGGGGTTAAGCGAAAAAAAAAAATTCATCCCCATTTCACATGTATGGGCGCCACCCCTAAAATACGTTATCAAGATTTTTTTAATCTTTTAAAATTGTGATCTATATCTAAACCATTTTTTAACAAAATTTCATTTACTAATATTTATAACTGTAGAAGTTATTAAGCTGTAAAGGATTAGGACAGACGGATAGACGGATAGACGGACAGACGGACGGACATGACGAAACTATAAGGGTTCCTTGTAGGACTACGGAACCCTAAAAAGAAATTTGGGCTCGCAAGATGACAGCAAATATGTGATTTGATGTGTTTCGAATTCGAGATGCACGTCTCGAACGGTCCCGACCAGTCGAAGCAACTCGAATGGCTTTCCTTCGAGATATCTCGGGCACGACATTTCCAGAATAGCTCATCTCGATTTACACTCGAGAAAAGTACGAATTCGACTTTTTATTCGTACTCGTGTAGAAGTCGATTACACGAGAATCGCCCCCCTGTGTTGGCAATGAAAATTTTTAGGTGGTCGTGTACGTGCAGTAGAAAAGCCGCTTTTATATGGAAAGACATCCACGGTCGGCCGTAGCCCGTAGCACTGCCAAAAAAAGGAAGTACTTTTCAACATCAGTCAAATGGCGCTGATTTTAAGTTTTTCATGCGAAATTAATTGTTCGTCAATTTTCTCTTTTTTGTTTTGAAAACGAAGTATAACAACATTTAATTTGAAATAGGTAATCTAATCTTTTTTAGACCTGAACGATCTGGAAATCCCCATCCATATACAATTCAAATTCACAAGCAAAGATGAACACTGCACTAGATGTATCTGGGTACATGCAGTGATGAACACAAAGTAAAGACCTATTTTTTAATCGACTTTGGTAGGTATTACTTAATTGTAAAATGAAAATCAATCACTGTCAGCTATTAATAGATACCGAGTCCAGCCTTCTTTTTTGAGACGTAGAAAATGAAAAATCAAGACCGCCTAAAACACTTCTTTGGGCAAAAAAATAATGTATCACTGTGGGATAATCGTATTCTAGCGGGATTTAATTCCTAATGATACAAAATGTATGATCAAAAATTGTAATTTGTGTTAATCTATACTATAATAAAACTGTAAAGGTCGAAAAGTCTGTACATTGAGTTTTTTTTCGCGAAAACCGGCTAGGGGTACTAGAAATAAGCTATAGAACACGAATCAATCGTTTAAAAAATTTATGTCTGTCTGTCTGTTTGTTACCTCATCACGTGAAAACGGCTGAACGGATCGTAATGAAACTTAGCATTTGTATTGGTATTAGTCTAACTTAAAATATAGGGTATGTTTTATCTGAATCGGTTGAGTAGTCCAGCGATACAGCTTGACCCCTCTATTGTATTAAGTTGCATACAAAGTAGAGGTCATGATTGTTGGTTGGATGCAGGTTCCTAAAAATACAACTGGATTCTATTAGTATTATAGAAAATATAGAATAACATAACATAGCCCATCACTGTCCCGCAGCTGGGCATGGCCCTCTTCTTGGAATGAGAAGAGTTAAGGAACTGGATATTGTTAGTGTAATAGATTATTATTGTTGGTAGGCCCCCCACAAGGTGGACCGACGACCTGGTGAAGGTCGCGGGAATCCGCTGGATGCGGAAGGCACAGGACCGGTCGTTGTGGCGATGCTTGGGGGAGGCCTATGTCCAGCAGTGGACGTCTTTGGGCTGAAATGATGATCAGCTCATTACCTACTGCCCCACTGCTGGGCACGGACCTCTTCTCGGAACGAGAAGAGTTAAGAAACTAGAAAATATAGAATAACATAACGTAGTCAACCCATTACTGTCCCACTACTGGGTATGGCCCTCTTCTCAAAATGAGAAGAGTTAATGAACTGGATATTATTAGTATTCTAGAAAAACATAACATTACCAGCCCATTACAGTCCCACTGCTGGACACGGGCCTCTTCTCAGCATAAGAAGAGATGTGGTTAGTGTTATAGAATAACATAATCAGCCCAATTACTTCCCACTGCTGGGCACGAGCGTCTTCTCAGAATGAGGGAGTTTAGGGCTAATTCCATGAAATTCCATCACCTTAGCCGGTTGGTTGTAAAAACAAAATATAGTATGGTCGGTAAATAGTGTAATCGTCTGTGTAGGCGCTTATATGTATATATTTGAAGATATTGTGTTCATAATTATGACACGATGTTATTTTCCGAAATCCACGCGGACGGAGTCGCGGGCACAGCTAGTATAATATAATAATTGTATTAAGGTGGTTAAATCCATAGTCTCTGCCTACCCCAATGGGAAACAGGCGTGATAATATGTATGTATAAAGGTTAAGTTATTGAAAGTTGTTATTCTATAAAAAAATGTGAAAAAAAAACAAAGAACTTTCGTAAATTTAATCTGTTTCTATGGGGTATCAGGACTATCAGGTTGATAGGTGGTACGGAACCTTACTGCGTGAGTCCGACTCGCACTTGACCGCCTTGATGTTGGCTACGAGGCTCCACAGCTCTTCAGGCTTGCTGATATGCGAACAAACTATCCGAAATCGTTTCCGTGAAGTGGGTCTGCGTTCCCGAAGGCCGCTGAGAGTTCCACCTATAGCACCCCGCAATCGTATAGGGCCGGTTTACAATGGGCTCGCAAACACAGAAATTGAGAGGAAGAAGACTGGCGTTGTGTTTGCTTTTCCGATGAATCTCGTTTTGGTATGAGGCCGGATACAAGACGTATTCGAGTTTGGAGTACCTCTGGACGTCAAGAACGTTTGAAATTTTGTCAGGAAGTTCATTCATATGGAGGGGGAACAATAATGGTTTGGGCCGGTATTTAGATCGTTGGGAGAACCAATCTCATTACGACCAGGGGCAACCTCAATGCTCAGATTTATGCAGAGAGGATTGTTTTAGACGTGATCATCCCTTTGCGAAGCCGGTTGGGTGATTCGTTTTGACTAATGCACGACAACGCACGTCCACACACGGCTAGAGTCGTAACACGCAGTCTTACCGATGTTCGCATCAACGTTCTGCCGCGGGCTGCTGAATCGCCAGACCTCAACCCAATTGAGCACGCATAGGATATGCTCCAAAGAAGAGCTCTGCCGAGTATGGATGCCGTGCATACCCCACTACAACTTTTTGACTTGTTAGAAAGAACGTGGGCGGCCATTCCTCAAACTAATTTTGATGAACTCATTTTAAGCATGCCAAATCGCTGTGATTGTGTGATTCGTGTCAATGGTGGAAACACAGTATTTTTTATCTTTACAATAAAAATTTAAATCAATCATCATTTTTGCCTTTTTTTTCTTTTTTTTTTTGCATGAAATTGACGACCACTATTAACTTAGGTCAATTTCCCACAATTTGCAAAAATTTACAATTTAATCCCTAGACACTTTTGATGTGTGTATAAGTATAAGTGATTGTCCCAACTCACCAAGTGATACTTGTTTTTTAACAGCTCTGTGCAAGTTGTAAGTATCTCCTCTGCCATGCTATCACCTTCGAGTTTAGATGGTTCAGCCGCTGAATGGAAGAAAAGTATTTTAGTTCGTTTGCGGAAAATTTCTCAAAAAACAATTGCCCGTATGACACTTTCTCGAATAAAAATTCCACGAAAACAATTTCTAGAACACAATTTACCGCACTGACAATTTCTCGAACACAATTTATCGAATGAACAATTTCTCGAATGGTCAATTTCTCACATACAACGTGTTATTGAAATAACTTAAAACGTCTTAAGGGGTCATTGTACTCATCAGTATGAACAACTTTTACTATGGGACCAACACTGAAATCACGAAAAAAAAATCAGCTGGTCCCTACATTTTGTCGATTCATGTGAACAAAAATGTAGGGGTACATTTTTGTTCACATGAATCGACAAAATGTCGGGACCAGCTGATTTTTTTTTCTCGATTTCAGTGTTAGTCCCATAGTAAAAGTTGTTCATACTGAGGAGTACTTAGACCCCTTAAGAGATCTTCAGTTATTTCAATAACACATTGTATACTGAGAGCTGACGACCAAAAAGGTAAGGGGCCTTTCTCCCGACTGGTTCGAGTTCTGAACCAAATCGAGGCAATGCTAACCAACACCTAGAGGAACTAACTCGAATACAAATTAGATTGATACAGAACTCGATCCAGTCGGGAGTAAGCCCCCTCGTAATTTTATTGTCGATGAAACTCAGGATATTACCAGTCCTTAGACTGTGATATTACGCTCCCCGATTCAGAACATTTTCGATAAGTAGTTGTCGCCGATTCGGTTTAACTCGTTTCGTCTACGATTCACATAACGAAAGAAAAAAACGAGTGTGCTTTACGGCTAAAATTAATATCCAATCTATCCACGATTTACCCTACTAGAGATAGAAATTTGACATATTTTGTATGGAGCTTATGTCAAATTCCTATCTCTAGTAGGGCAAATCGTGGATAGATTGGATATCAATTTTGGCCATTAGACCACACGACTGGAGTAAAACTTCACTAACTTATATCTCCCTCCAGGGCCGACTCTAGCCCATGTGGCGCCCGGGTGCAATCATTACCCTGGCGCCCTCTAGAAGGCAAGTGCAATCAAAATGGAATATTTACAGTAATATTTTCTGGTTTCCCCAGTGATCGGAAATTTGGGTGCAAGTGATGCAATTATAAAAGTTGTTGGGAATAGTGTTGCTAGATTCAATCAACTTGTTGCTAGATTAATTTATCCAAATATCGGGACTTTAATGAAAAAAAACCGGCCAAGTGCGAGTCGGACACGCGCAGTAAGGGTTCCGTACCTCTCAACGACCTGATACCCCATAAAAACTGATTTAATTTACGAGAGTTTATCAAAAGACATCAACGTACAGTGCGCGAAATATGAATTTTTGCACGTCTTTCTTACGCAGGTACTACCACATATGTCTATGATTGTCTTATTTTTAGTATTTGTTGCTAAACTACATAATCTGCACTATAATCTGACCAAGTTTGACGCTGGTACGTATTACCGTTTTGAAGATAGAGCAGGAACAAAAACGTTGAAAAAATGCATGTTTTTTGAGGTTTCTTTTATGGGTTTTAGACTATTTTTTGTTTTTAGTATTTTTCGTGATACACCTCATAGCAACACATATTCTGAGAAAATTTCAACCGGTTATCTATTACCGTTCAAAAGATACAGCCCTGTGACAGACGACGGACGGACGGACGGACAGCGTAGCGAGAGTAATAGGGTCCCGTTTGGCATCCTTCGGGTACGGAACCCTAAAAAGCGGGACTGAGGCGAAAATACCGGGACGTAGAAAAAATGCATAAAATGTGCGCGCAGGCGTGAATCCAGGTTTTTGCTCGGGGAGATGCAATTTATATGACAATTTCCATGAACTGGCGGACTACCCCCCAATTTTCTTTCTACAAAAGTCTGCAATCTCCAAATTCAAGATCATCTCCGATTTGGCATTGCAGTCCCACATCAAGACCCATCCCATTTGAGCCACAGGTGCGCGAGCGTACCGAGCAAGTTTTTTTGACGGTTTTTTTGCGAAAACATGACGACAAGTTAAGCGTATTTTAAAGCTAGGTTATCTCTTTACCCTACTAATATTACGTGTAAGCGCGAAATTTCATACTTTAATCCATGAAAAACATCCATAAGTTTATTTGTTTGTCCTTCAATCACGCTTAAACGAACGGAATTTCATCATTTTACCGATATACCTAACCTACCACGAGAGCGAAGCCGCGGGCGTCAGCTAATATTATAGAAAAATGTTAGAGAAAAGTTATTGGTGCCAGCAAATACTCTAGGGGAGATGAAACCAGGCGCGGATCCAGGGGTGGGGCAATAGGGGCAATTGCCCCCCCCTGAGCCTCGATCTAAGTACTTCCGAATTCGTCATAATCACATCACTACCAGTATTAGTAGTGGATTAAGTGGCAAGGACGGGCAATGGACAGCATTCCAAAAATTTTGCTAAATAAGAATGGGGCGCTCACAAATTAGCATTTATCTGGGGAATGCCTGTGTATTGCTTTTTAATTTTCCGTTATAATATGATTTTTAATAGAAATTTTGCAATAAATATTATTTAATTGAATAGTAAATTAGGTAGGTAGATAAAAACTAAATTACTATTTTTGATTTCCCTTCTCAATTAATTCTCAACGATTGGCGTTATCATTCCACATGTGTTTCTTGCCTTAAGGTGCGTCCCATATAATGTAATGAACTGAATGAAGATTTTTTTAAATGTTATAACTTTTGTGAAGATCTGTCTTACTGTACCTATCTTACTGTTTATGCACAGTGGAAAAAAAATCTTGTTCACTCACGCCTTGTATTCAGCCTTCATATGCTCTACTTGTTTGGTGTATATTGTAAGCAACTATTCTGTTACATTTATCTATTTGAATGAGGAAAGACCTAAACCGCCAAAAACATAAACACTAAATTTTCGCTTCATGTTTTTGCAAAACATCCCAAAAAGTCATGAGCTGAATTTCGGAGGAAATAAGATCTACCTACGTTGTTTTTATTTTCGAAAAGCTACTGGCTTAACCGGGTATCCATGTAATTTGTAAAATTATTTAAAAAAATTGTCTAGTTTGCTATGCTCGGTTTTTCTTTACAACGTGTATTTGAATAAGAAGTTTCGCCGAGGCCGTCTATATAAGTCGGCTATAACTTCATTTTCAAATACAGTTGTTAGAAATCATCATGAAAATTGCCCCCCCCTGAGCGGAATCCTGGATCCGCGCCTGGATGCCATTAAATGTGGAAGATGTCATCACGTGTCAAACTATCCCACCTTTTAAGTGGGGAGGCCTCAATCAAATCAGTAGCTAATAAAAAGTCAATTGATCTACTGTTATACATTGACAAACTAATTAATTACTAATAAATTCGGTTAACAAGATATAATTAAAATAATTAATTATTCAACCATAAAAAATATAACATACAAATTAATTAGTCAGTACTTAACTTTCTAATGTAGATAGATTGATAGACTATTATAATACTTCACAAAACCAAAGTAGACAATACAACATCTTTAATTTACTAGGACCTTACAACATGGATATAATCTAAATAAATAAATGCATCACAATAATTGCTTAACTACAGTATAATAGTATGCCAAGCACCTAAAGGAAACAAAATTTGTATAACAGGCCAGGCGAGCATACTTTTTTCTCCAGATGAAAAAGCAAGGTTTTGGGCGTCCCCGCTCAGGGTGCTGGCGGGACGCGTCTAGAGAGGGCTAAAAAGCGGGACATCTGTCAACACTTTTTGGGAAGCAATAGTGCGTTTATTTCGCTTTCGGTACTTCGGTCTTGGACTCGCGGGGTAGACTCGAGAGTAAAAAGTATTTTTTAGTAAGGGTTTCAAGATTTTATTTATTTATTAACAAAACCAAAAAAAAAACCGGCCAAGAGCATGTCGGGCCATGCTCAGTATTATAGGGTTCCTTAATTAGGTGTTACAAACAAATCAAATCGAATATTAATCACGGCTATTTTAGTTTTTGCAATAGACGGCAGCATTGGCGACTCAGAGAATGATGTCAGTAGCCGCTAGATGGCGCTATACAGTGCCAAATGTAATACACGGCACTTGACGGCAGCATTGGCGACCCAGAGAGTGTTGTACGACGCCGCTAGATGGCGCCAAATTTAAGAAGTGTGTCGTCAACATAACACAAAGTTACTTTTTGTGATTTTTTCAAATAGAAAGTAGCTAAAGGAGCATTATTTGCTATGATCATTTTTCTCTAAGGTCAATGACCTTTGAACTAGGACGTTTTAAGTATTTTTCAGTTTTCTGTCTATAACTCAAAAAATTATAATCACATTATACTCGAACTAATTTTAAAAGAGAGTTTTCACAAAGGTCTATCAATGTGGAAGATTATAAGTTTCTACGTTGCATGGTTTAGAAATGGCAGGGGGGGGGACACATTGCAAGCCACTTTGGCGGGCTATATTTCGCAGATGGTACACCTGATAAAAAAGTGTTGTATGAAACATTACCTTCATTTTAGTAGACCTATTCAATGATACCCCACACGAGGGGGTGCAGCGAAAAAAAATTTTTTTTCCCCATTTCACATATATGGACGCCACCCCTAATGAACATAAAAACTATTTTTTTATTCTTTTAAAATTGAGATCTATATGCAGACTATTTTTTTACGAAATTTCATTTACTTATGTTTATAACTGTAGAAGTTATTAAGCTGTAAAGGATTAGGACAGACGGACAGACGGACGGACATGACGAAACTATAAGGGTTCCTTGTAGGACTTCGGAACCCTAAAAACCCGACTGCGTGTAAATATAACTGAAAAGATGAAAACAAGACCTTGTTGTGTCTAAAAAACACAACTTTTTCGTTAATACAAAAATATGTATTTAATTTAAAAACGAAATGTAAATCACAGGACAAAGTAGGTGGACGCGAGTGACGCAGGCTCTTTGGAGGCGTCGTGAGCGGCTGGCGCTCGGCGCCCCCTAAAACCCAGCGCCCGTGTGCGACGCACACCCTGCACTATAGGTAAAGCCGGCCCTGTCTCCCTCAATACTATTGCAATGAGAACAATGGAATGGCGGCGCGGCGCGCGTACATCTGCCGGCGCTGTGTCGTGGCCGGCGGACGCGCGCGCCTCGTTCCCCGCGTCCCACACTACCCCCTCCGTTCGCCTCACTTTTCGTAACGCATTCACCAGCTTACTCCCCAAGTCAAGCGTGCGTAAAGAAGTTTTACTTCAAAAGATAACAAACCGAATCGGTCAACAACTGCTAATCGAAAATGTTCTGAATCGGGGAGCAGGACTCAAATATTTTTGCTCATCCTCCTTTAATTTTAACTAAAGAAAAAGAAGTATGTTATACTATAACTTGTAAAATCTTACCCATAAAAGCATAACCAACAATAATTTGCTGGGACAGAAATCGATGAATGCGTCGAGCCTGAATGTTTTCTTTACAAGAGATAATGGTTTTTAGTTTCGCCATCACACATCTTGGAACCATTAGGTGGCATTGCTCATCTGTAACAAGGTTTTAAGCACAGACTTATTTATAAGATTTTTCAAAATTATTCAGATCAGCACGATACCTATAAACTTTTCTTAAGGCACGAAAAAAGTCCGAATTGAGTGGTCGCATTCCAAAATCTAACCGTGAATGTTGAAAACGTATGTTATTTTTTGAATAAATCAAGCTTTTTTGGATGTTGTCATTAAAACGGCGTCCGAACTCCTAATGGATGCATCGTCAGTGCCCACCTATAGATATGCTGCAAAATTCAATTTTAGTGACTGCGTCCAAAACAGCGCTCATGATCAAGCAGATGAGGTTCGCGCACTGGTGTCCTACGAGACACCTGTACGCGGCGACAAGTTCACGCACTTTTGCCACTTCTGTTCTATTACTTTATTATTTATATTTCTACGGCATTACCTCTCCCCTTAATTGTCTTTGTACAATATACAACCCTCCGACGATGCAAGGATAACTACTTGATCATCGGCATAGAGAAAACATTTGACAAGTAACCCATTCATTTCTAAACAATTTTCACTCTCTTTCAAATCTTTCAAACAACTGTCCATGAAAAGATTGAACAGCCACGGCGACGCTACACATCCCTGTCGCACGTCGCACACCCTTATCGATGCTGAACCAGTCAGTGTAGGCGCCGTTAATCCTGACACAAGCGCTAGAATCCGCATAGAGAGATTTCAACGCTTGAATCAGGCTGCTATTCAACCCATAGATAGACAGTGCAGACCATAGTTCTTTCCTCATCTTCTGTCGTAGGCCTTTTCCAAATCCACGAAAGAGCAATAGACTTTTTGACCTTTGGCCAAACATTTTTCAGCTATGCATCGCAAGGAAAATATCTGATCCGTACACCCCATGCCCTTTCTAAATCCCGCTTGCACATCCCATATTTTTTCATCAGTTTTTTTTTTCCTTATATTTTTATTTAAACATACATTATATGACAAAAGCAAACCAAAAACCACTGGGATTTGTCCGGAATGCCGTTACTCTGCAGAAAACATATTAAAATAAATACTTACATAAATATGTGCAATAAATGAACAAACAATGGGTTCGGCGAGCGACTGCTTCTGTTACCTGCGTGCAAAAAACATAAGTCTTGCTGTGACCCTTTTCCTTTGTAGAGCGGCACAATCACGGCCTTACACCAATCTTTTGGTACCAGGCCATTACTCCAGCACAAGTAGAAAAGACGGTACAGCAGACTAGCCACCACGCCCTGTCCAGCCTTCAGCATTTCGACTGATGTCGTATCATACCCTGGAGCCTTTTCTGACTTCATTCTGTTCAACGCTTTTACAATTTTATCCATACAAAATCTATCCTCAATATCTGCCCTTTCGTCCATCACCGTTGATACTTGATCACCTCTTTTTCAAACAGTCCTTCAAAATACTCTTTCCATCTTTACACGCATCCTTCCTCATTCATAATATTTCCATCCCGGTCTCTGATTTTATTAAGCTCCGAGGTTGCAGATTTTTCTCTGGCTCTCCAGAAAAACTTAATGTTTTTCCGGAAATCTTCGTAACCGTTCATCATAATCATCCTTTTGCTCATCCTTCTTCTTTTTCACAATTTCCTTCACAATTTCTTTTATTCTCTTATATTCCTTTTTGGCCTTAGCCACATCTTCATCCGTCGCCTTTTGCATTCTCTGGTCAGCTCTTATTGCCAGCCAGTCTACCCATGCTTTCTTCTTCTCACACACTACCTTCTGTACTTCCGTATTCCACCACACATTTTTTCTTGTTTGCCATTTCTCCTTTTAGTCACTCCACATACTTCGATAGCACTATTCACGACATCTTTCTTAAAAACCGGCCGAGATTCTAACAAAATATGTGCCAGGCCCCAAGTTGAAAAAAAATCTAGACAAATTACCTACCATTACCTAGTAAATATATTTTTTTGATGTGATTTACTCCATTTTTAATTACTTTTAGTTTTGATAAGTTAATTTGTAAATTTTGTTGCACGGTTCTGAAAGGTTGTTTCTATGGAGAAGAGCACTGAACTAAGGGTGCGTATACATGCGATGGAATCTAACAATAACATGTTATGTGGTAGATTAAGGGTGCGTGTTGGAGGTGATGCTGGCCATATCGTGCTGGCGGTGACATGTTCCGTGTATTTTGTTGTTAATTTAAAAACTGTACGTCAAGTCGACGCATATCTTGTATCATGTTACAATATATTAATATACGTAGTATCCACACATTCTACTTTTATTTTAACAGTTGCCTACCACTTCAAAGACTAATGAGGTCTTTTGAGATTACGAACAGTCCGAATGGATGTTAAGGGCTTACATCAAGTAATCTCTAAGAGAACAGCAGCATGTTGACTCAAATATCCCCCAAGACGTGTTGTCGCACTGCTCATGAGGGAAAGCTCATATGGATGTGCTTCTCAACCTTGTGTGTTTTCCCAGCAGGAATCTCATACAGCCCGTCGCTATCTTAGGGGAAGACTGAGCCAAATCTGCTGACCTCCGGTACTCACAACATCATTTGCAGCTCCTCAACTTGCTGATTTTCGTTCAATGATTGCTTGATATAAGCCCCTCATATCCATTCAGACTTTTCCTAATCGCAAAAGACCTCGTTAGTCTTTAAAATTGTAGGCAACCACCACCTGTGGTGGTGGTGGTGATGGTAGATGGTAGTGGAAGCCTGGACTACCAGCCACCTAATCCAGGTAACGAGACTGTTGCAATCTTAGTGCCTTCATCTCTAAGCAGGAACTCCTGTCTCCCGATCCCACATAATGGTTTTTTTATGGACTACAATGATCTCTGATCAACTAAAAGATTCTGCAGAGATTCATACAACCTAAATTACACAACAGTATAAACAAACTCGCCTCAAACAAGACAAATATAGAAAATGACTTCAAGCAAAGTGCTCCCAATTCTGCTATTACTGCATTTTTTTCCTAGCCTTTGCGAAACTTGACCACATCTGTACCATTTTCAATAGCTTATAAAATGAGGATGTTATTTCTGTAACTTGTACGCCAAATGTCATACATTTTTTTCGAGTAATTTTCTGCAATGTAGAACGTACTTTGATGATTTCGTTTTATAACTTGTTATTTATGACCATTTATTTCCGAGTATTGAAAATGTTGACCATGAAATTTGTATGATAGTAATTGCTCATTCATCAGCTTTCAGGAAAGTGTCAATCGAATGCCCAGAATAGGATAGATTTTTCACAATTAGCATTTTCCATCCGAAGACGGAAAATATCAAAAAAGTCTTAAAACTGCTATAACTCTAAAACAAATGACTGGCGCCCCCTGGTTCACGGGATCAGTTTTGTTGCAAATGAGCTCTAGTATAACCCCTTTTATGGAATAGGTCAAATTACAAATCACCCTGTATACTTATAAAGACAGATGTCCTGAGCCTGACTGACTGATTCATCAACACAGAGTCGAAACTACTTAAGCTAGGAACACAAAATTTGGACAGTCGGTTCCTTTTGTAACGTAAGAAAGGATTTTTGGAAATTTTAACCCTAAGTGGATGAAACAGGGTGTTTTAAGTGTTTGTATTAAAAATCTTTTCTTCTTCTTCTCAGTGAAATGTACTCACATTACACAGAGCATTTATGCATCATATTATTAATAACTAGACATTGCCCGCGGCTTCACCCACATACTGAAATAAATATAGCGTATGTTACTTCTGAATAAAGTAGCTTTCTAACGATGAAAGAATGATTCAACTCAGTTCAGTAGTTTCAGAGTTTATCAATTACAAACAAACAAATCTTTCCTCTTTAAAATATTAATAGTAAAAAGTATAGATTTAAATACCTGAATCTGTTAATGTATTCAAAAATTTAAATTCATTAAGCAGCACATCCAGATCAACAACAATAAACCAAGCATCTGCATTAGCATCAGAAGGGGCTAGACATTTTAAAGGCCTTAAATCTAAATTAGATGAACCGCCATGTAACTGTGTTTCTAGACGTATGTTGTCCTGAAAAAAGAAATACATTATAAAAACAAAATCGTTTCTAAAAAGTATGTAAATAACTATTTATAATTATTATTTCTATAATACATACCAAAGTCAAGTCATCATTTGACTTTGTTCCTTCAACTTCGCTAGCACTATGAGTGCTGATATTATTTCTTCTTGGATTACTTCTTATTATCATCTTTTTACCTGAAACTAAAATAATAACAATTAAAAGTATTGATTCTGAAATCAATAGCTAACTACTTATAAAAAATCCATTTACCTCCAGAAAAACAAGACGGTTTCATGGTTATTCTATTAGGAAGTAATAGTTGCCTTAAATCATTTTTATACATTTTTTTTTTTATTATATTTTTTTTCCCTCCTTGTCCATAATTGTAGTGTCTAGGATAAAAATGTTTTGTTCCCTTCTGAACATTTCCAGGTTGCGATATAGTTTGTGATAAGTTGTTGTAGGCGACATTACAGGTGGCAGGAGTCTGGTTAACTACAGGAGCCATTGCAGGCGCCAAGAAAATTTGTTGCACATGAGGCACATCCCAAACTTGGGGATTATAAATGGGTGTGGGGTTTAAATTAAATGTACTCATAGGATTGTTTAAGGAATTTAAATTACATGCAGGGTTCACTGAAGCACGATTATTAATCATATGATGCTGCATTACCCCTGACATTTGGTTTATAGGACTACAAATGGTTGTGTTATTAGCAAAATTTGAAAATGGTAAAACTGATGAATGTTGTGCTGAAACTGTATCATCTACAAAGAGTTTCCGAGCTGGATTAAATTTATTTGAAGGAATACTGGGTGGTTTATCTTTTGGTTCTGGACATCTAGTTGGTTCAGAACCTTGCACACCTTCAAGCTGTTTTGTTCTGCTTTTAGCCTTTTCTATCTGTGAAAAAAAAACAAAAATTTAATATTAGTAACAATTTGATTACTAATATTATTATTATGGCATATCCCCCCAATATATGCTTGGGGGAGGCCTGTGTCCAGCAGTGGACGTCTTACGGCTGAAATGATGAAATGATTATTATTATTATTTATTATGGTTATAAATGGTTCGTACTTTTTTCGTGTAGTGTTTGGCCACTTCTATTTGTTTACTATGACAATAACTTGTATATTTTACTGTTTCTTTTATTAATTTAAAACGAAAGTTACTAGGTACCAGGGTTGTTGCGAATATCAGCAACAGCATCAGCATCAGCATCCGCTGATCATCAGCATCATTTTCAACATCAACATCAGCATCAGCATCCGCAATAAATGATGCTGATATTTATGCTGATGTTCATGTTGTAACGTAGAAGAGGAAGGGGCTTATGGCACATTTTTTTGTTTCGCTTGTGAGTTTTGACCGCTAGTATAGTTATTAATCTGAAGCTATAATAAGTTTATGGTTTTGACCAATCATAGCACAGATTATTGCACTTCAGTGATCTTTAGCAAAAACAAACTTCTCTATTACGGCAAATATCAGTTGAAAGAGGCGTTCTAACCATAGAGTTATTATACTGACGTAAGAGAGACACTGTCACCTAATTACACGTCACCAAAGCGAAATGAGTATATGTGCGAAATTGACACGTGTAGGAGTGATTTTTAGTGATGTGACATGGACGTTATTGCATTATCGATATAGTTCAACCGGCCGGGCCTTACTTTTAAAGAGTGTTAGTATTTTAAAACTGCTAAGCTATTAAGTAACTATTGTTTTAAAATTACAGATATTTGAGACATAATTTTATTTGTTTTAAAAGATTGAGTTACGCAATTAAGGGCTACATTATAATTACATTATTAATGTCACGAAGGTAAGGAATTAAGTAACTATTGTTTTAAAATTACAGATATTTGAGACATAATTTTATTTGTTTTAAAAGATTGAGTTACGCAATTAAGGGCTATATTATAATTACATTATTAATGTCACGAAGGTAAGGAATACATAAGTAAGAAATAAAAAAAATCAATTAATCATCATTTCAGTCGTAAGACGTCCACTGCTGGACACAGGCCTCCCCCAAGCATATATTGGGGGGGATATGCCATAATCGCCACGGGCAGGTGGGTTGGCGATCGCAGTTGGTTGGTTAAATACTCAGAAAACGCTGCTGCCCATCCTCTGGTGAATCCCTTAGTCACTTTTTACGACACCCATGAGAAGATATAGGGTGGTGCAATTCTTTACGTCCGGCACCACACGGAACATTTTATAATTAATCATATTAGTTTTAATTAAATGTATATAAAGGTTTTCAATCCCGGAACTAAGTTCCTATACACGATTCCGGAATTGGTCAAATTATTGTTTTTTTATGAAAAATTACAATATCTATGAACTTAACCAAGTTTTCTTGTCCAGTCAACTTAAGTTACACATCAGACTTATACATTATAATTTTATCGACTTAGATTTTGAAACATCAGTGTTTCGATTATTTCTTTTTATTAGTTTTTATTTGAAATAGGCAAAGAATTAAATGTCGAGAATTTAGTTGCACGATTACAAAAACAAAGATATAGGATCTTTGTTTTTGGAATCGTGCAACTAAATTCTGAGGATGAAATTGGAGGTGGAGCAAGAACCTGGCCATGATTTTCGATTCGATACAGACGACCGAATCATGTAAAATCAAGTCCGCGTCAGCTCAAGAAAGAGTTTTCTCAGCGGGAGGCTAAATTTGCAACCGGCTAAGAATCTATCTCTTAGCATTCGCTTACTTGACAATCTAGCATTTGCAAGAACCCATTTTCAAAATATGGTATATTTTTACAAATTGAATGATCACATGAGACTTTCCGTCTTCATGTCTCAGTTTGGCGAACCGACTTGCAGTACCATTCAGGTAACAGCCTAGTTGGTATTGCAGTCGTTATGGGCAAAGGTAACCGCTTAACATTAGGTGGGTCTTTAGCTCGTTTCGCCATTATATAACATGAAAAATTAGTGTACAAAACTTTTTTGTTGTATTTTTTGTATCTATGAGATTTGTTTTAGTAAAAAACCGGCCAAGAGCATGTCGGGCCATGCTCAGTATTATAGGGTTCCTTAAGTAGGTGTACAAACGAATCAAATCGAATATTAATCATGGCTATTTTAGTTTTTGCAATAATCGGCAGCATTCGCGACTCAGAGCGTGTTGTTAGTAGCGCCATCTAGCGATAAATTCAAGAAGCCAAATTTAAGAAGTCTGATTGATGTCAAAGTTACTTTTTGTGATTTTTTCAAATAGAAAGTAGCTAAAGGAGCATTATTTGCCATGATAATTTTTCTCTAAGGTCAATGACCTTTGAACTAGGACGTTTTAAGTATTTTTCGGTTTTCTGTCTATAACTCAAAAAATTATAATCACATTATACTCGAAATAATTTTAAAAGAGAGTTTTCACAAAGGTCTATCAATGTGGAAGATTATAAGTTTCTACGTTGCATAGTTTAGAAATGGCAGGGGGGGGGACACATTGCAAGCCACTTTGGCGGGCTATATTTCGCAGATGGTACACCTGATAAAAAAGTGGTGTATGAAACATTACCTTCATTTTAGTAGACCTATTCAATGATACCCCACACGATTGGGTGCAGCGAAAAAAATTATTTTTTCCCCATTTCACATGTATGGGCGCCACCCCTAAAGAACGTAAAAACTATTTTTTTATTCTTTTTAAATTGAGATCTATATGCAGACTATTTTTTAACAAAATTTCATTTACTTATGTTTATAACTGTAGAAGTTATTAAGCTGTAAAGGATCAGGACAGACGGACAGACGGACAGACGGACAGACGGACAGACGGACGGACATGACGAAACTATAAGGGTTCCTTGTAGGACTTCGGAACCCTAAAAAGGACCCATCTGATCAAACTTAAAGCCGCGGATAGCAACCTAGTCCCTTCCATGATTAAGATGCTCTATGAAGTCAAAAGTTTAATGGGAATTTGTATTCCATGAGGACAGCAAGACCAGTGGTTTCTAGCAATGATGACCAAAGAGCCCAGTTCGCGCGCCGTTAATACTGATGATCTCCCGATATACGTGTGTGGTCATATTTGAAGAGCTTATTTATTGAGTGCTATCGAACAACTTTTACTTCGAGGTCAACCCTGAAATCTAAAAAAAAACCGGCCAAGAACATGTCGGGCCATGCTCAGTATTATAGGGTTCCTTAAGTAGGTGTTACAAACAAATCAAATCGAATATTAATCATGGCTATTTTAGTTTTTGCAATAGACGGCAGCATTGACGACTCAGAGTGTTGTCAGTAGCCGCTAGATGGCGCTATACAGTGCCAAATGCAATAGACGGCACTTGACGGCAGCATTAGCGACTCAGAGAGTGTTGTTAGACGCCGCTAGATGGCGCCAAATTTAAGAAGTGTGTCGTCAACATAACACAAAGTTACTTTTTGTGATTTTTTCAAATAGAAAGTAGCTAAAGGAGCATTATTTGCTATGATCATTTTTCTCTTAGGTCAATGACCTTTGAACTAGGACGTTTTAAGTATTTTTCAGTTTTCTCTCTATAACTCAAAAAATTATAATCACAATATGCTCGAAATAATTTTAAAAGAGAGTTTTTACAAAGGTTTATCAATGTGGAAGATTATAAGTTTCTACATTGCATAGCTTAGAAATGGCAGGGGGGGACGACACACATTGCAAGCCACTTTGGCAGGCTATATTTCGCAGATGGTACACCTGATAAAAAAGTGATGTATGAAACATTACCTTCATTTTAGTAGACCTATTCAATGATACCCCACACGAGGGGGTGCAGTGAAAAATGAATTTTCATCCCCATTTCACATGTATGGGCGCCACCCCTAAAATACGTAATCATGATATTTTTATTCTTTTAAAATTGAGATCTATATCTATTCTATTTTTTAACAAAATTTCATTTACTTATGTTTATAACTGTAGAAGTTATTAAGCTGTAAAGGATTAGGACAGACGGACTGACATGACGAAACTATAAGGGTTCCTTGTAGGACTTCGGAACCCAAAAAAACAGCTATTCCCTACAGTTGTGTTCACACGAATCGGCAAAATGTAGTAAACGGCAGTTTTTTTCGCGATTTCAGGGTTGCTCCAGTTATAATACCAGGCCCCTCAGAAAGTATTGCGAAATAAAGTTTTTATATATGGGAGACTGGCCAGTTATAATGTTTTTCGAAAATATGATTATTTATAAGTAAAAATAAGTAAGTTCCAATTTCAAAATTTCCCTCCACATTTTTTGCGAGTTAATTCAAAGTATTGTGTCTCACTGAAATATGGATCTGCGCCGGGAACATTTTAGAGCTATGATTTTATACGATTTCAAGTGTCGCCTGAAACCGGATGAATCGTACGATAGACTTCAAATGGCATTCATGGATGAAGGCCCTTCCAAGGCAACCGTGTATCGTTGGTATAACGAATTCAAGCGCGGTCGACCAACTTTGGGGGATGACGAAAGAAGCGGTCGCCCTTTGACGGCTGTTACCGAAGAAAACGTGCTAGCAGTGAAAAATTTAATCCAAGACAATAGGCGAATTACATATCAGGAGATTCAACACATATTGAAGATTGGATCGGGAAGCGTTCACGAGATTCTACACAGCCATCTTCGCGTGAGGAGGATAGTATCACGCTGGGTGCCGCACAACCTCACCGATGCTCAGAAGCAGGCCCGGGTGGAATGGTGCCGTGATATGCTTAACAAATTTGAAGCAGGCTCGTCTCGGCGTGTTTACGACATCGTTACAGGTGATGAGTCCTGGATTTATCAATACGACCCAGAAACCAAGCGCCAGTCGACTGTTTGGGTGTTTCAAAATGAGCCAACGCCTACCAAAGTGAAGCGATCTAGAAGCGGGGGTAAGATTTTGATCGCTAGCTTTTTTAATTTGACTGGCCACTTGGTATCAATTCCCTTACGGGATCAAAGAAGCATTAATGCCGAATGGTATACTACCAAATGTTTGCCAGAAGTTTTCTCTGTCTTCTTCTTCGTGTCGATGGTATGGTATTTATGTAATCTCTTGGGTCAGATTTGGCAAGCCCAAAACTTAGTTATAAGTTTTCTCTGTTATAAGCAACAAGCGACCAAACACAGGGCTCCGGGGGCTACTGCTCCACCACGACAATGCACCTGCGCACACCGCACTCAAAACGAGGGACTTCCTGGACAGCACGCCAGTCAAACTCCTGGGTCACCCTCCTTACAGCCCTGATCTAGCACCGTGTGACTTCTTTTTATTCCCAAAAATAAAAAATCAGCTCAAAGGGATACAATTTTCGTCGCCGGAAGATGCGCTGGCTGCGTTCGAGCAGGCTTTAAACGAGGTGTCTGCGGCGGACTGGAAAAAGTGTTTTGAAAACTGGTTTAGGCGCATGAATCTTTGTATAGAGGCTGGTGGAAAGTACTTTGAAAAGATTTGATAAAAATATATGTACGTATAGAACAATTTTTTTTAGTTTCGCAAAACTTTCTGAGTGTCCCACGTAATGTACTCTGTGGTTGCTCCCATAGTAAATGTTGTTCGTTATGATGTTTTATTTTTTTATTTATTCAATCACAGGTACAATTTCTTTAGTTTTAATTTACTAGAAAACTCACCAAACTATCAAGTTTAACGTTGAGATGCGCTCATACATGTATACTATCTTACCCTTACGTAAACATGCAACATGAAAACAAACTTAATTAGCAACAAATAAGTTATATGATTATAATATAGTTTACTGTGGATTAATTTCTCGATAACAGAAGAGATTGGCTTTCAGATTTGTTTTTTTTTTTTACACTGCCTGGTGACTTCTCCTCGTTATCAAGAAGCAAATCCCTCAGTTTTATTAAAACAGGTTTTTACTTATTTTAGGCTTTTGCCTAAGTAAGTCCATTTTATTAAATACTAGCTGTGCCCGCGACTCCATCCGCGTGGATGTCGGAAAATAACATCGTGTCATAATTATGAACACAATATCTTCAAATATATACATATGAGCGCCTACGCAGACGATTACACTATTTACCGACCATACTATATTTTGTTTTTACAACCAACCGGCTAAGGTGATGGAATTTCATGGAATTAGCCCTAAACTCCCTCATTCTGAGAAGAAGCTCGTGCCCAGCAGTGGGAAGTAATTGGGCTGATTATGTTATTCTATAACACTAACCACATCTCTTCTTATGCTGAGAAGAGGCCCGTGTCCAGCAGTGGGACTGTAATGGGCTGGTAATGTTATGTTATTCTAGAATACTAATAATATCCAGTTCATTAACTCTTCTCATTTTGAGAAGAGGGCCATACCCAGTAGTGGCTGCTGCTGTGCCCCACTGGGCAGTAAGTAATGAGCTGATTATGTTATGATAATCTATTACACTAACAATATCCAGTTCCTTAACTCTTCTCATTCCAAGAAGAGGGCCATGCCCAGCAGCGGGACAGTGATAGGCTATGTTATGTTATTCTATATTTTCTATAATTCTAATAGAATCCAGTTGTATTTTTAGGAACCTGCAACCTGCAGGCAACCAACAATCATGACCTCTACTTTGTATGCAACTTAATACAATAGAGGGGTCAAGCTGTATCGCTGGATCTACTCAACCGATTCAGATAAAACATACCCTATATTTTAAGTTAGACTAATACCAATACAAATGCTAAGTTTCATTACGATCCGTTCAGCCGTTTTCACGTGATGAGGTAACAAACAGACAGACAGACATAAATTTTTTAAACGATTGATTCGTGTTCTATAGCTTATTTCTAGTCCCCCTAGCCGGTTTTCGCGAAAAAAAACTCAATGTACAGACTTTTCGACCTTTACAGTTTTATTATAGTATAGATAGAGGATGGCGAAACGAGCTAAAGGCCCACCATATGTTAAACGGTTACCTTTGCCCATAACAACTGCAATACCATCTAGGCTGTTACCTAAATGGTACCGCAAGTAGGTTTGCCAAACATGAAGATGGAAAGCCTCTTGTGATTGTAATTACACCGGCACCCATACCATTCTGACCGAAACACAGCAATGCAAGCATCACTATTTGGCGGAGAATAGTAGATACGGTGCTTATTCGTTTTAACATTTGTACCCATCCATATTTCTTTAATAACAGCATTTACAGGAAATCTGGAAGTTATGAAGTTAGCCGGTCAATATTTTACAGCATTTTTAGCCCGGCCGCACATTGTCATAAAATAGCACCGCATTTTCATTTTAATATGTTAAAAGCAGACATACGATTCGGAAAATTCTGTCAGTCTGCGGGGCTGGTACTAAAATTAACTGTATAATTATATATGCCATAGACGTACAACATACTATTATAACATCGTAAAAGTATAACCAAGGTATAAGGTTCCTGCGCGTCAGAATTTTTCTGTAATAAATGAATGAATCATTGCGATTTCCTTCCAATGTGCGGCAGGACAAAATTAACCTTTCAATATTTTCAACCGACTTCAAAAAAAGGAGGAGGTTCTTAATTAGATTGTATTTTTTTCGAAGCAGTAAAGGACACTAACTTGTGAGTGTAAGTAGTGTAACATGTATGGAGCTAGGTAGTACAAAAAATACATAATTGAAACTATCTACATATCGATAGATTTTGAGCAATCCTTACGCCAAACGGTTTCATTTTCACGTAAACAATTTTTTTTTATCTAACACATAATTGTTTAAAATAACATATTATATAGAAAATGGGGTATTTACTGCATGTTATTAATGTATTACTAAATAATTTTAAGAATAACTTCTATGAAAATAAGCATTATGAAAGTAGTATTGTCCTGCAGATACTTACCTGTGGAACGACCCTTTCTTTGGGTTATTGATGTAAATTACACAGCAGTATAACACAGAACACTACACCATTATGATTATTGATATTAATTGGATAAAATACAGAACGATTGTGAAATAAATCATAAAATAATATGTGATTATATTTTGATGGGACGCTATGGGAGATTACAATTTTCAAAATTGGTTCTACTGTCATTTTATTATGTCTCTTTCTAGCATGTAGGTTTTTTCGTAATTATCGGTATCTCAATCGCACACTGTGGTGGTCTATTACGTCAGTATGGAAATGTCTTTGGTTCTAACAAAAGGGGCAATGTAGAGCTATTATAGTCAGCTAATAAAAAGCCAAGGATGAAAATAATTTGTCTGGATTGGCTTTTATTTTTATCAACCTCTTCATTAACGAATGCAAATCATAACAGCAGAAGTGTTAAGATAGTAAGAGAAGCTCTACATTTTTTTAAACCAAGAAATATTGGCGTATGCGTTCGCGCTGCTCTTTCGTGCGCTCAAAGTAGGTCCAGTCTAAATAATTTCACTTACAAAAGGTTTCTTCCTTTATATACAAAAACTTTGTATATTTATCTCTCGTTCGTTTAAACCACACTGAAAGAAGGCTCAAATGCTTTTATATGAAAAGCCTAAAAACTCCTTTTAAAATGCGCCTATAATGGAGTAAGGATTTTTCTGATACTAAAAAAATGTTGCTTTTTCTTGTGTAGATTTTCGCAGTTCATGTTGTTTTTCATAATTTACCAGATTTAAGTTAGTAGACTGCCTCGTTGGTCTAGTGGTTGCAAGCGCAACCACTGACCGTAAGGTCCTGGGTTCGATTCCCGGGTCGGGCAAAGTGTTATTGGGTTTTTTCATTAGGAAATTTTCAGTAGCAGCCCGGAGGCTGGATTTGTGCCCGGTCAATGGCAATAGGATTGTCCCCTATTACATGGAACTATAACTGGCGAAATGTGGGTGTACTTATTACACCTTTGCCTACCCCTTCGGGGAAGTACAGGCGTGATGTTATGTTAAGTTAGTAATTCGTAAATAAAACTGTAGGGTCGCGATTTTTTTTCCTAGGGCTCTATAAAAACATGAAGAACTTTCGTCAGTTATATTATTAATCCTTTAATTTTAAAATTTGATTAGACAAAGTAAATTATTTTAAAAGGCTATTTTTAATCTTGAACCAATATCGGATTTTTATAAAAAGATTTATTATACAAATCAATTCAGATTACATTTTTATATAAATTCATAAGGATCAGTAAACATTCCAGATTCTAAAAAATCAGCATCAGCATCCGCTGATGTCAATGTCAAAAATCAGCATCTGCATCAGCATCCGCTGATGTGATAAAAAACTGGATCAGCAACAACCCTGATACATAGTTTGTATGGAAATTTGTTGTCCCATTTTCTCCTAAACTATAAGTTTCTTTGCCCCCCTATTCACAAGGGGGTTCATATAACCCTTCCCCTCCCGCCACCCCACATGACAACTCCGATCAAGGTATCACGCATGGTATAATAGGATGTTATACCAGGTACTCTCTTCCCATGACAGCTAGGTGACATGATTGCCTCCATACTACGTCATCGGCTATGGAGCCAATAGCGTGCTGTTATCGTGACATTTGTCAGTTTGATGTGCTGCTACTTTGTGTAAATAAATTACCCGAGCAAAATGCATTTTTTTATTTACTTGCTTCTATAAAGAATCACTTTTGAACTAGTAATTTTATACAGTTTATTTTAATAACTAATTAGATGAATAAAACGAGATAACAAATTTAGGCTAGTTGGGAAATTATTTTATATTCATTATGAACAAAAATCTCCTTAAATATTGGCAACATTGCTTGTGACGTAGCTTGGAGGCATCACACTGTCATCGCGGGAAGAGAATACCTGGTGAAACATCTTGTTATACCATGGTATCACGTAACTTAACTTTAACCACTGCATTGAAAAGATTTAGAAGTATGTCACCATTTATGTAGTGGCATTGCAAAACATCTCATTAGGTATCTTACCTCAGCATCACTTAAATTCCATGCAGCTTCTCCAGTCAAAGTGTTGAAATAGTATACATGTCCTGAATGTGATTTAGATTTGCAGACTATCCAGGAGTTTCCGACAGAAGTAACTGTACGCCTGGTATCATTCCTTATTTCTTCATTCATGATAATTCTATAGAATTATCATAAATTGTTTTTTAAGTTCACAACGTCGTAATATTTGTGACAACGTTGTCACTAACGTTGAACTAAGTAAAGCAAAATCAGCCGAAATCTGGATTAGCCGTCCTGAGAATCCTGAGCTGAGATGCCACTCAGAGAGAATAATAAACCGCTAAGTATTATTATGTATTCTGTGCCGCTAGGCTAGAATCATTCTAGAATGCTTCACAATTTCACGCACAATTCACACAGAATAGAAGATTACAATAGTTTAATTATATATTACCATAGTTTAACAATTCCAGTGAGATGGTAATAAATTAATAATTCACACTTTCACAGGAATTCACAATATCTCACAGCCATAGTGATGCGACTTTTTTTTTTTTTAAATTATTATGGCCTGGTTGCTAAGACCTTTAAGCCAAGTCATTTATTTGTTATGTGAGTAGTTTTATGGCCTGGTTGCTTAGACCCTCCAGCCAAGTCTTTAGTTTACTCACCCTAGTAAAGTGATGGAAACTTTACCAGGTTTTTGAGCAGATGACGAGAAAATACGAAAGTCACGTTTTTCAACTTTGTACCATTTACCCACACTTGTACACGTTAACGAGCACTTAACATTAAATAATCCACCATTATTACACATTAACACTCGAAGAAACACAAATTTAGGAAAATAATACAAAATCCACAACACGATCTTTCCGAATTTTCCCGCCAACTCAGTGATGCGACTCGAGTCCACTCAGTGTTGCCAGGTCCCATTTTGAAAATCCGGGAGGCTTATTATGAAAACAGCGGGAGATGTATTGAGGAAAAATGGAAAAAAATCGGGAGATTATGTTTTTCAACAAAAATCAAAGTTTTTGAAATAATCCCGGTATTAGATTTTGCTATCATTCCAGATGTAATATTAAAATTAAAGCAGTTTGATATTTTACTGCATTGTGTAACAAGTGACGGAAATATTCAGGGCAGCAACTTATCCGTCTGTTTCATTTCTTGCAGTTTTTTTTTTGCCAGGTTTTGATCTTATTCCTATTATTAGGCTTTAAACAGGGATTGTAAGAAATCGGGAGATTTTGGTGGAAAATCGGGAAATCGGGAGATTTTTTGGAAAATCTGTGAATCTCCCGGAAAATCGGGAGACCTGGCAACAGTGAGTCCACTTTTACTCGAGTGACATTGACAAAAAACGCACTTAATTAAAAACCTACTCCGCGTGGCAACGGCAACCCGCAGTCAAAGAGATTATAATCATTGAATTAAACCTATGGAAGTGGCCCATTCTTCTATATCCACCTAGTTTATACAAATATCTATTAAATCGTTATTGAATTATGAAACTATTCTTTGTCTCTTGTTAACCAACGTGTTATGTCGTCTGGTGAAAGAGATCGCATGCTATTTGTATATTCTCTGTTTGGCAACATCTTTACGGGATGTCAAAATACCTACGCCGCGTGGCAACCCCGCTTACCCCGCAATGTGGCCCATAGTACATGAGCTGTCAAGTAAACAAACTAGGGCTGTTGATATTTTTTTAATATCAGATTTTCGATCTATCGATATTTTTAAATATACAATCGGAGTTCGATATATTGAAAAAAAAAAGATATTTCTATATATTGACCAAATTTCATGATTCTAGGTCAATGCGAAGTACCCTATAGGTTTTTTATGTGAGTTTGCGAGTATCAAAATGTGACATAGCCGTATGATTGCCTTGACCTAGAAGCTTGATTTTTTATGTCCTAGGGACAGCCGAACTTAGTATTTGATATCATTGCATTATTTATTACTACTTGAAAATGATTTTAATCAGCACACATCTCTGGTACGAAACACGAGCATCGATATCGATACTTTTTAGTTTTGATTACTTCCCTAGCTATGGCCACCATAACGGTGGCCCGGATATTGTAGGTATACCACGCTTATTTCGTAGGTATTACTGGTCCATAGGTATAAGTCAATGCGCTTACCCCGCAATGTGGCCCATAGTACATGAGCTGTCAAGTAAACAAACTAGGGCTGTTGATATTTTTTAAATATCAGATTTTCGATCTATCGATATTTTTAAATATACAATCGGTGTTCGATATATTGAAAAAAAAAAGATATTTCGATATATTGGCCAAATTTCATGATTCTAGGTCAATGCGAAGTACCCTATAGGTTTTTTATGTGAGTTTGCGAGTATCAAAATGTGACATAGCCGTATGATTG
The DNA here is from genome assembly GCA_949699075.1 of Asteroscopus sphinx. Taxonomy (NCBI): domain Eukaryota; kingdom Metazoa; phylum Arthropoda; class Insecta; order Lepidoptera; family Noctuidae; genus Asteroscopus; species Asteroscopus sphinx. The sequence continues at coordinate 13,445,568 of OX453013.1, read as the reverse complement.
CCTTGACCTAGAAGCTTGATTTTTTATGTCCTAGAGACAGCCGAACTTAGTATTTGATATAATTGCATTATTTATTACTACTTGAAAATGATTTTAATCAGCACACATCTCTGGTACGAAACACGAGCATCGATATCGATACTTTTTAGTTTTGATTACTTACTTCCCTAGCTATGGCCACCGTAACGGTGGCCCGGATATTATAGGTAGAGGTGAGTCGTACTAGGCAAAATACGTACTGAGTCTTGCGAGTACGAGTATGTCCGCGCGTAGCTCAAGGTTTCATCAGGATTCATCACGAAATAATTTTCTCTTTATTACTAATTATTTATTTTCCGATTATTACATGAACTGACCAGAAGAAGAAGTTCTACAACAAGAATGACAGCCCGCGCAAAGCACAGTGTCTCCATCTTTATATTACTACAATCAAATAGACCCAACGGAGTCACTAAATACATTTTAATTTATAAATGAAAACTAAAATAATTAACGTCTCGTCGTGATAAAACTAATATTAATTTAGATAATCTCTAAACATTATATAAACCAACAAATCATGCCAGATATTAAAATATGAAACAATATAAAGCGGAATTATCAGAACCACAAAATTAAATTAACAACATTTAAATTAATAATTTCATTAATCTAATTAGAATATTCGAATTATAATTATCATAATATTAACATTATTTACAACATTAATTTAATTAATACGGATCATCAAATATTAAACTTTGCTAAACAAAAAGGTATCTTCTTTGATCTTTGATGATCTTCGCAAAGTACAACAAATACAACTTTGATGATCTTTGCAAAGTACAACAAATACAACAGCAAACTACATAGCAAATTCTAGAAATAATTAATATTTATTTCAAAATACTTCATAATCTAGATACTTAATTCATCGTATAAACTAGTTACCTCAAAATGGCAATAGATTGCGTTGTAAGCATCGATATTCGATATAGCATAGACATTAATTGGTCTGAGTCCGAGTATAAATTAATATTTTAATGTTATAAGCTATGGAAAGCTATATTACTCTCAAATTACACTAGAGGGCGCAATGTTCAACCAACGCCAGGAAGAAACATTCAATACTGACCAGTAATAAAGATTAATATATTAAGTTCTGTCAAAAAAGTGTAAACAAAATTTATGGCAACACTAGCGCGCCCATACGGCCAGACTGACTCAAGCGCGCTCTCGGCGCTTCTAAATTACCTAAAGACATTGAGTTACAGCTTGGCATAAAAGAGTACACAAAATGGGGCAGCGCCACCAGTCGTACATTGAAAATGTAAAATATTCATATAAATTCTATTTGTGTTTCCAGGCACATTTTTTGCATGATCAAATACACAAATTGACACAATACCTACAAAGATAGAAAATTTGTTCGGTTTTTAGACTTTTTTGACAGACCGTATGTACATTGCAAAATAAATCACAACATCTTCTTTAATTATCACTTACTAGTAACATAAATATATATAAATCGGAAAATCTCAGTTCTCTCAATTTAAGTCTCACAAAAGCAATTTTATGGGTAATCATATTTATCATAACATTAGTAATTAACTATCATCTTCAACGTTTATTAAAAAAATTATTAATTAATTGATTATTTATCACAGGCAAACGATGTCACACAGCATAATAAAAATTATTATACAATTATCTACACATTACCAAAAATGTAAAAATATAAACCCAAATATGTTAACCATAACCTGAGCTCAGTAACCATCTCTAGCCATCACCCACATCGGGATCAAGCTACCAAACCGTGGGCATCATCCATTCCGGCGTCTAGCCCCATAGGCATCACCCATCCTGGGATCTAGCCAAGACCGGGAATAAACCAGGATACGCTTGGTGGCCAACCAGCGTTTGAGAAGGGATGTTTGGATAGGTCTTTAAGTAAACACAACAACAACGACAACACCTTCAACATTTTTCTTTCTTATAGCGAAACAGTTGCTCAGATAATCTTTAATACCAGGGCATAAACAGTAGCATAAAATTCGGTGGTAAAAAGCTGAATCATCAAAGCTTTATGAGCGTATACACTCGCCCATACGGTCTTTGTTTTTTTTTTTTTTTTTTTTTTTCATATTTTCTTGAAAGTACCGCTCGACCATCCAATTCTTCCTTGCCATATTTTACAGAACAGATTAACAAAAATAAACAAGCAGTAATAATAATAAAAGCATACTCTTGCTTTACTAGACGCTCTAGGTCATGCAACAATAATATCAGTGTGAAATGGCAAAATTAACCGATATACTTGTGAAACGCCACGCCATGCGCCATTCCACGGGCGCTCATTGAAATACTGATGAGAGTAGTGTATGCTCAATGCTCAGTTACGCTGCGTATAAACATGTCATTTTGAGGCTTAAATCAGACGTATCAAAATATTATTATTACATAAAGAATCTACATGATTTAACGAGAATGAATCTCAAGCTCCACTTTGCTTGGAGTTATAATAATAACTAGTGAGGCCTCATAAATGACTCGACAGCACTTTTATTATCTTGTAAAATCATAAAAGTTCACATTTATTCATTCATTCTTTGAGCATAAAATTGTACAGGGGCCGACTAAATGCCTAAACATTTAATGAAATATTAAAAAAGATTGATTGAAGATTGTCACAATGTGAATATAACTTGAATAACTGAAACAATTTAATTGATCAACTCATCATTTACCATATCAACAAGTTTATCGGTATGGCAATGAGAGTGATTTCAGTCAATATTACCTTTTTATGATGACAATAATAAATTATAATTATTGCATCCAATAGATTAAATTTAAGTAGTTCTACTTGTAATAGCAATTGTACTGAAAGTCTAGTAAAAGTCTGAAAGTAACTAATTCATTTTTAGTAATAATTATTTTAATATTTTATGTACATCCAACAATTCTGAATCACGGTTCTCACCAAGTAACAAAAATCAATTAATTTTCCAAAATTAATCAATAATAACCATTTGTCATATCAATATAATTATTTGGTTATTCCAGTTTGATTTATTATTATTTAGAAAAATGTAAACAGAACAAAACTTATTTGAAAAGTAAAGTCCCAATCAACATAAAGGTATCGCAACACTGATGGTGTTTGACTGCAATTTGATTAACTTTGAACATAAATGTAATACTCAGATGGCAATTAAAATAGGTATTTATTTCCATACAAATATAAACCTTTAAGCAGGTACCCTCTTAGAACATGTTTAGACACAGGCTCGTTTAAGCCAGGTCTAGCGTCAATCTCCATGGACAAAAAAAAAAATGTGTTTAAGCCTGGCCCAGGATAATCCCATTGCCAGACCCGATTCTGTAATAAGTTGGATAATCTGGTAAATTTCACATGGCTCCACATAAAAAAATATGAAGAATCTTCTCAGAGTCTGATCAAGTGTTAACTTTTTAATTCAATAATATCAATATATATTAGAATATTATTTATCAATCAATTAATCTATCAATCTATTGATTGCAAAGATGACTGCATCCTAAATTAGCTTTTCACTTATTAGGCACAAAATTAATAAAATTTTCAAACCGCATAAAATTACAGAGAGAGAATCACTGTTCTAATCACATGTTGTTTCCCGAACAAACGTGTAAAGAACCAACAATCACTTTAGAACATTAATAATGACGTTATAAGAGTTCAAGTTAGCTTATTCAACGTACAACTTAAAAATAGAAGTTGTAAAATTAATAGTACCTACGCAAAAAATAAATATGTTCAAAATAAATAATAAATCTGATAATGTCAGCATGGCATATCAATTATTATCAGCAAACTCATTCTCATAACTTTATATAAAAATAAAACAAACGAAAAAAAATACCATCAAATAAATAAAATAAGCCAATTTCTTCAGCTTAGTTTAGAAGGATCAAATGATGCAAAGATGCACTCTGAATACTCTGATACACTGACTGTACCAGTTTAGAATCGCACAAACAATTTTTTTTTTTAATATAAAATAATTAATATCTTAATTAATTCCACATAGGAAAAGTATTTAAGCGTATTCAAATCGCAATTACAATTTAGACCAAATAAACTCTGAATAAATACCTGCAATCAGAGCCTTTACCTACATGAAGCATCAGGCCTCATGCTTCATTCCTCTGAATAGAATAGAACCCACGCAGTGGTGACATACTCGGGTGACCATGCATCTGATCAATGGACATCAACAGAGTACCGGGATCCCTGGAAAAAGTATAAATTAGTTCTGTTTTCATTTGCTACCAAGCATGACCATTTCTTTCAATAGTAAAATATAATATAAAAAGCCTTCATGTAAAAGTTCATGTCAATATTGAATCTGGCTCTGGTTTTATCTAAATGAATACACAAGACCACCACAATATTATTATTAATAATTGTTATATTATTTCCTTCAATTATTAAATTTTTCAATTTCCTACATTTAAGTACCCACAACAAAAAGTTGATGAAATGGTTGCAAGCAATTAATCTATGAAAGGTCAGCTTTTTTAATTTAACAACCAACAGAATAAACGAAACTCATGACCTGTGAATTTGTGGTCTTCCAGAGATCTTGGTGAGCCTCCTCTAAATATTAATTTCCATGATGGTACTCCGGATTATTGGCATATGGGATCCCACCGCTGCTGTCCGCGCGTAGCTCAAGGTTTCATCAGGATTCATCACGAAATAATTTTCTCTTTATTACTAATTATTTATTTTCCGATTATTACATGAACTGACCAGAAGAGAAGTTCTACAACAAGAATGACAGCCCGCGCAAAGCACAGTGTCTCCATCTTTATATTACTACAATCAAATAGACCCAACGGAGTCACTAAATACATTTTAATTTATAAATGAAAACTAAAATAATTAACGTCTCGTCGTGATAAAACTAATATTAATTTAGATAATCTCTAAACATTATATAAACCAACAAATCATGCCAGATATTAAAATATGAAACAATATAAAGCGGAATTATCAGAACCACAAAATTAAATTAACAACATTTAAATTAATAATTTCATTAATCTAATTAGAATATTCGAATTATAATTATCATAATATTAACATTATTTACAACATTAATTTAATTAATACGGATCATCAAATATTAAACTTTGCTAAACAAAAAGGTATCTTCTTTGATCTTTGATGATCTTCGCAAAGTACAACAAATACAACTTTGATGATCTTTGCAAAGTACAACAAATACAACAGCAAACTACATAGCAAATTCTAGAAATAATTAATATTTATTTCAAAATACTTCATAATCTAGATACTTAATTCATCGTATAAACTAGTTACCTCAAAATGGCAATAGATTGCGTTGTAAGCATCGATATTCGATATAGCATAGACATTAATTGGTCTGAGTCCGAGTATAAATTAATATTTTAATGTTATAAGCTATGGAAAGCTATATTACTCTCAAATTACACTAGAGGGCGCAATGTTCAACCAACGCCAGGAAGAAACATTCAATACTGACCAGTAATAAAGATTAATATATTAAGTTCTGTCAAAAAAGTGTAAACAAAATTTATGGCAACACTAGCGCGCCCATAAGTACGTGCAAATACGTGTTCCAAATACTAGTTCCACGAGTATTTAGAAATATGCGTCCAGTGGTACCCGTAAAGAAGTTTTCATAGAGTAGATTCTTACTCTAGTCTTTAGACAATCTTCTGGCAATAATAACAAAACCCATTAATTATTTTTATTTTATTGAAATGTAAAAAAACAAGACAAAAAATTAAATGATTTCGAAATTAAAAACTTTCTTCCTACTTCCTACATAATAGATACATAATATGTTAAGGCTTAGCTGTTATATGTTCGCTGATTTTTAGCTTTTTAAAGTAAATATTTAATTCAATTTCTTTTAATCCATAAAAACACTAAGTTCACGATAGGTACATAAGTCCGCCTATGTACCTACACATGTTTTTTTTTTTTTTTACAGCACCATCTAGTCCCAAACTAAGCAGAGCTTGTGCTATGTCTAGACAATGGATATAATACTTAAATACTTTTTTTTTTGTAAATATATACTTATAATACATAAGCAACACCCAGACCAACACAAACACTTATGTTCATCACACAAATATTTATGTCCTGTGGGAATCGAACCCACGACCTTGTTATCAGCAGTCCGACACTCGAACCACTAGACCACAGAGGTCGAGTTGTTGCATGGAGTTTAAATAAATAAATACATAAACAATCAAAAATAACGTAATCAAAATCAGTCTTTATTGTAGAGCGACAGGGTCGATTATTGGTCGGATTCCACCTCACTCACACATGCGTCAATCATCGCGTCTCTCAGCATGTCCGAGTCCGTTGGATTAGTAAGTTTGTGTGCGTTTTGGAGTATACGACTCGCCAAAGTCGTCAATACTTCTAAATACTCGATACGCGTTTGGACGCCAATCAGATACCTAGTCTTGAGACGTCTTGAGTGAAACCTAGTCTTAAAACCTGTTCCAGTATATACGCCTCACCACTAATTATAGGTATACCACGCTTATTTCGTAGGTATTACTGGTCCATAGGTACAAGTCAATGATTATAATACAGTCACCGCCCCACAGAGACATGACATTTACCGCTGGTAAACGGTAAAGCTAGGAACAAATTATAAGACGCGACTTACGGTTGCGACTGACAGTCGCGCCTTATTAGTGTGCACAACGCATCAGACGGCGTGTTCAGTCGCCACGTCTATATTTTCATTGGTGCCTTACTCGAACGTTTCACCATCTTACACGGAACCACAGACTACATAGAGATACTATGTATTGAATTGATAGCAGCTTCTACATGTTATTATTATGCCAAAAGAAAATTATAAAGTACTGACTGGTTATTTAATAACTTTTTGTACGTTAGTCAGATGCATTAAACAACAAAATAAAGCAAAATACTGTGAAAAACATACAATATTCGTCAAAGCAGTGACCAAATGTACTCTGTGGCAGTGACAGTTGGCGACTGACAGCCGCTCGGCCGCGACCGATCACTGTGCACATGCGGCTAAGGCGTCCGCAACTTATTGAAACATCCGGCGAGCCAGATTTTCGTCAGACGTCCGAGCGCTCAAGGTCATGTCAAGGACACGTCCGCGACTTATAGCTGACAGTTTGCACACATAGGTGTAACTTCATTAACCAGATACAGCATCAGCCGCGACCGACGGTCGCGACTTATAATTTGTTCATAGCTTAAATGTCATGTCTCTGCCGCGGGCCGCCCCATTCGTATGACATTCCCATTTGTGTGTCTTTGACTATGGGCCCCATTCGTGTGGCCCACAGATGAAGCCTTAGTCTTTGACTATGGAACCATCCCAAGTATCCGATGGTATCCCATACTAATAGTACATTATGAGCAGTCAAGTAAACAAACTAGGGCTGTTGATATTTTTTTAAATGCCGGATTTTCGATATATCGATATTTTTTAATATATCAATATCGGAGTTCGATATATTGAAAAAAACATAGATATTTCGATATATATCGGATTTATTTAAAAAAAACATTGTAAGTCAGCCTGTTAACGCTGACAGTGACAACAAACAACAACTGTTTCAACAAATCATATCATAGATCAGCCTTTCCCAGAGTGGGCGATAACGCCCCCTTGTGGGCACTGCAGGCCTAAAGGGAGAGAATAAAATAAAAAAAAGGCTTGGGGGGCGATTTGTAATTTCATCTAGCTAGGAGGACTCTTAGACACCGACTGAACTCTCGACTACAACTTGTGAACATCAACCAATATTAATTAAGAGATTGCTCAAACTTAGTTCGATATATTTCTCCGCGTAGTTCATCTTTATTGAATAAATAAAATGAAAATTATGTCAATCTGTCGCTCCGTTTCACAAACTTATTAAACAGCATCAGATTCATCCTTCACATTAGTTTTTATGTGAGAATCGATTATGTTTGTTTTATTTTGAATAAAAGATACTCTGTCTGAATACTATAAAGTTGCGTTTCAATAATCATTCTCATTGGCAGGTGTAGCCCGCACTGTGTTTTACGATCCCAAAAAAAGCGACATCCCTTTTTTATTCCCGATTCCTATAGTATGAATAAATACGAATGCGAGAGTAGAACTCTGGTGTGCCAGGAATGCATGGTTTTTGAAAAAGATTTTTTTGAAAACTAGCTTATTTTTTATCCGGATTTTCAAAAACAAAACATAATTAAAAATAAACGATAACTGTCATCAGATCGAGTTATTGGTTCGATAAAACGACCAAAGCCACACATTTTAAAGTAATAAAAAAATAAATAGCATCACACATACCAAAATTATTTGAGATTTCCCGTTTTTCGTTTTTATTTTTTTACTCGAATAATCCGCAGAGGTATTAAAAGATTTTAACACCAGCGATTGCTATGGATGTGTTCTATATGCTGTAAAAATATCACGAAATAATTCCATGGATTATTTTGTTAATAACGATTTTTATTTTTTAGTCAGGGTTGTCACTTACAATATCCGGAAACGATTATATCTTGAATTTTTTTTTGGCTTATTAAATTTTTAAGCGAAGTTTTGTGAAATATGCAAGTTGGTTTATACATTCAAATGAAAAAAAAAACAATGAAATAATAATGTTTCATAAACATTGGGGGGAAACCTGAGAGTGCATGAGCACTATGAATGTTTGACTACTACTAGGACTTGATATTGTGTTTCCTTCCACTTGTAATTTCATGAACGCAAAATAATATGATAAAAAATATACCTACATTTTATACGTATAGGTAATTAGGTATGCTACCTTATACTTATATGTCTTCAACAATAAGAATATCGGTCTGTCTATTAATTCGTCATCACATTGACAGGTGGAATACTCAGTTGACATATTTACGTCATCGGATGCTGCTGTTGTTAAATCTTCCATAGAGGAGCTGCCTCCTTAGCACTCCTGGTTTCAGGAGTGCTAAGGAGGCAGCTGGTAAGGAAGGTTTTTTTTAGGTTTTTCTGCCTTTGACTAAGCCTTTGATTAGAAACTATAGGATCGGAAGACACCAACGCTCTATGGAAAAGGTCAAACATAGTTTTTAGGCGATCTGATTTGCGGGTATGATGTTCTCTGTCATGCCGCCAATATTTATTACGAGATTCTGCCGCTTGTTCCGACAGCATTCCCACAGGAACAGATGAGTGTTGTATTATCCCAGCTCCGTGAACTAAGATTTTGTGTATTGTTATAGGATGTCATAGGATGCCAACTGTAATTATTTACGTACTTTTGGGCTAGTTGTTTACAAAAATCGGCTAATTTCTCCGGGTTTATTGGAAGAGCGCTGGATAAAACGGCCAAAATTATATAAAGGTCATCTAGTAACTATTTTTCTAGTCCAAGGATATCGGCGAAATTTTGTCTATGTTTATCTGACAATACTATGCGAGCCGTATTGCCGTCATTACTGGTGCCAGAATTAGGCAGCACGACATCCACTCGAACATGTATTCTCTTATATATTTCATCTTGAATATAAACTTCATTAACCAATCAAACAACTTGATTTTTGTGTTTGTTGTGACTTTTTACTCTCACCATAAAAATCATAATTTTATAAGTAAATATAAATTATTTTAGTAATTATTATTAATTACGTAATGAATTTTAAGTAGAATTAGTCTTATTATCTCATACACGCTATGATATCTACGCTTTATCAATGGCACGTTTAACAGTTCACTCCCAGTGATCCCCAAATCGACCAAACATTATCTAAATTCAATAGAACCTTGCAAGAAGTACTAATTAACTGCTAAACATCAGGTGAGGTGGCGGTCAAACGCAAGCCCAATCAACTCAGCTCAAGTAACTCAATAAACGCAAGCCCGTTAGGAATAAAAAATAAAAAAAGGAAAATGAAATACACAAACTCTAGGAGTGAGTTTGTGTATTTCTTTCACTAATCACTAGAAATATTTTTATTATTACATTTAAAAATATAAAAATATTCATTATGACAAGTAGCAACCCTAGCGCCGGAAAATCCGGATGTTTATAAAATAGTTGATAATTACAATAATCCATGGAATTATTTCGTGATATTTTTACGGAGTATAGAACACATTCATAGCAACCGCTGGTGTTAAAATCTTTTAATACCTCTATGGATTATTCGAGTAATAAAATAAAAACGAAAAATAGGAAATCTCAAATAATTTCGTTACGTGGTGTCCTATTTCGTTTTTCTTTGCTTTAAAATATGTGGCTTTAGTAGTTCCATCGAACAAATAAGTCAATCTGATGATAGATGTCATGTATTTTAAATTATGATTTTATGTTTGAAAACTCGGGTACAAAAAAGCTCATTTTCAATAATTTATTTTTCAAAAACCATAGATTCCTGGCAAACCAGAGTTCTACTCTCGCATTTGTATTTATTCATACTACAGGAATCGGGAATAAAAAAGGGATGTCGCTTTTTTTGGGATCTTAAAACACAGTGGCCCGTAAGAGTTAACTTGAGACCTCAGCGCCGTTGTACCTACTGCGCTTAGGTCTCAAGTTAACTCTTGCGGGTTACAGTAAAAGTCTCGTTTAGAATGAATGTTTAATCTCCGCTAATATAGTTCACAATAATTAATTAATTAATTTTGAAGTTATAGTGGTTTTTAAGTAGGTGAAAAAATGGGGGCGCTAAAAAAATATTTATTCTCAAAGTAGGCAGTAGACAAAATAAGTTTGGGAACCACTGCCCTAGATACATACATACGTAGTTAATATCAAGCATGTTTCCCATTGAGGTAGGCAACCATCTCTTTTGCTTCATCTACGTTTATGAACCTCGTCATGCAGGCTCTAAACCCTAGAATTACGAAAATATTATTGGATGTAGACCTAAAAAACTTTATTACTTTGAATCCACTAGAAAAGCCCAGCACTGTACCTACCATACTAGGCCACTGTGATGACCTTTTTGACGTACACACGATAATTTTTCACATATTAAGACGCTGACAACAGCCAAATACCCCAAATAGGCTTCTTTTAAAAACATTTTTAGCTATATCTAAAAATACACAAACATACACAGTTTGTGGCAGCAAAAAAAATATATGTTTATTTTGATCGTATTTTCTGAAACTGTATTGTGCCCAAAACACGTTTTCTTGAATTCTTCTCGATAGAAAATAATTGTAAAGTAACTTCTTAAAACATGCTTTAAAGCCAATGATATTACATAAGTACTTATGTAAAATCATTGTTTAAAGCAAACAATCTCTATTATTTACTAAATATTAAAAATAAAATTAAGAAATCATTTGAGAAAGACAATAATCTAAACATTCGTTGTTTCTGTTTTTCAAATAAGCTTTTAGTTTTCTATAAAAAAAAAAAAAGATAATTTTTAACCGACTTCAAAAAAAGGAGGAGGTTATGTATTCCGCGGGTTTTTAACCGACTTCAAAAAAAGGAGGAGGTTATGTATTCGGCAGGTTTTTTTTTTTTTTTTTTTTCATGTATGTACACCGATTACTCTGAGATTTGTGGGCCGATTTACGTGGTCGTTTTTTTATTTGGTAGAGAAAGTCCGCGCGGTGGTCCCATATAAATTTTATTGACTTAGGTTGAGTAGTTTTTTAACCAGCTTCAATAAATCAGTTTATTTTAGCTTCGCCTATCTAGATGATCTGCTCATTGGTTCGTTTTTCTGAGAATTCTTGGCCGATATGCGTGTTTTTTTTTCACGATAGTGATTGGACGTTTGGAAGAACATGAGCGAGACCTTTGCCCAGCAGTGGGATAGCAAAGGTTAGTAAAAAAAAAAATGTCAAATTGGTTATATAAACATTTATGAGTCGACCCTCGCAATTTTCAACTAAAAAGTATGAAATAAAAACTTTTTAACAAAAAATAAAACCGACTTCAAAAACCTTAGCTAAAAAGTTAAAAATAATCATTGTATGTATTTTAAAATCTTAACATAAACCAAAATTTTGAAGGCGGCACGTGATTTTCATGTACGTTCACATAAACTGTTTTTAACCGACTCCATTACTATAGATATTGCGCTCGACTGTATATTACCTGACGCAAAGGGTCAATCACGCGCCGCGTTCAATATTTTGGTTTATGTTAAGATTTTAAAATACATACAATGATTATTTTTAACTTTTTAGTTAAGGTTTTTGAAGTCGGTTTTATTTTTTGTTAAAAAGTTTTTCATTCAAGTTGAGCGGCGTATCCGACGTCCCTCGGCTCGTTGCCTCTGTTTCAGTTCTGTACGAAACGACAGTGACCGCAGAGGTCTGATTTTTTAGGTGTTGTCAGCCTCTTAACCCATTATGTCTCTGGTATTAACCCATAGGCTTATATTTCTATGGGTTAACCCATAATTTAATTTTAGAACGTCAGTACGATGTCTCTGATGTGACGTTAATTAAAATCAATTGAGTTAATTAATGTCCCATATAGACTGCTGTTTTATTTGTCATTCCAATACTTTGTTTAAAAAGTGTTTAAAACATTGTTTAAAACACGACGTAAAAACAATGTTTTTTGCCAATGTGTTTAAAGCGTGTTTTAAACACAGTGTTTAAAACAAATGTTGTTTTCGTAACAACTCTGCTTGCAAATAATAAAGACGTTTAAAGATAAAGACGTTTATTTTCTAATATACATACCTAGTGGCGGATTTACACATTTGCCGCCAGTAGGCTATTCAAATCTAGCCGCCCCTACCGACCTTTACAAGTGTCAGTTCCTAGCAAGTTTCTAGATTATTTTAACAATCTCCAACTATCTAGTTAAGATTGCACACAGGGGCGGCCCTAGAAAGTTTTTCAGGCGTTGTGAGATCTCATTGTGGCGCCCCAAATGTGGGAAACCAGAGTGGGGGAGGGTTAATTTTTCGTGTTATTTGTGTAATTTCTTGTAAACTGGTCAGTGGTGGAGTAACCCCTTCGGAGGCTCGGGGCTAAACTTACTCTAAAATTGACGAGGATAGAGAGGTTTTGCAAAACGACAAGAAAACATCACCGATTGTGAATTTTATTATCTACTGCGCATTTTTTTTTTTGTAGCTGCAAAAAAACTTATACACTTACGATGCGTAGCATCTCTACTTGGTCTGTGCACTTACGTAAACGAAATTAAAACAAATTCAAGAAGAGTGTTTGATTAGATCTTCTCATTTCACAAACCAAATATGTGTTAGAAGATATTATGTGTACAATACTTGAAAATTTTTATGAATTATATCTAAAATCAACGTTATTAATTTGGCAAAGTGATGGAGATCTTCAATCAGTCGAGCGTGCACAAACAACGGCGCGAGCGAAGCGAGCGCGTTTTCTTAATAATGTTCTGGTCTTATTGTACTGTACTGTATAATGTATATACTATACAACGTGTCTGAGAGTCTGGATTTGTGCCCGGTCAATGGCAATAGGCTCGCCCCCTATTACATGGGACTATAACATAACTGGCGAAATGTGGGTGTACTACTACACCTCTGCCTACCCCTTCGGGGAAATACAGGTGTGATGTTATGTTATACGTGTATCAGAAATGCGTGGTCATATTTTAAGAGCTCATTCAGGGCATAGCGTAGAACAACTTTTACTATGGGACCAACACTGAAATCACGAAAAAAATATCAGCTGTTCCCTACTAAATCACCGATGTCGCTCGACAAAATGTAAGGATCAGCGGATTTAATTTTCGCGATTTCAGGGTTGGTCCCATAGTAAAAGTTGTTCTATGCTATGCCCTTAAAAAGCTCTTCAAATATAACCACGCATTTCTGATACACGTTGTATAAGTATTATAAATGTAACTGAATATTTGCTTTAAATATACGCCATAAACGCACAGGATGGCACAGGCAAAAAGGGCTGAATGCAATAAGAACGCAAAACGATCGTAGTCGGTCAATAACGAATCTTACTGACGATTTTGGCGCCCCCCCTCTCCCAGATGGCGTCCGATGCAGTGGCACCATTTGCACCGCCTTAGGGTCGCCACTGATTGCACGAGAAATAGTTTTTGGGTGTATTTCTGAGCTAATAAAAAATCAATAATGTACTATGACTAAGGCGGGGTAAGGTATGCCATAATACTACTTACACAATAATGTACATTCGGTAAAAGTAATCAAATAATTTTTATTGTTCTTACTTAGGTACAGTTTTAAAACATGTTTTAAAGCATTAATTATGCATCCATACGGACGTCGTTTTAATGACGACATCCAAATAAGCTTGACTTGTTCTAAAAATGAACTATATCTAATAATAACCACGTTTTCAACATTCACGAACAGATTTTGGAATGCGGCCACGCCATTCGCACTGTTGTATGCATCGTCAGTGGTTACCTTTATATTCAATTATTTGGTAACCATCCGGCTGATGATTACGATGAAATTCAATTAAGTTAAGAAAGTTTTATAATTTATTTTTAATAAATAGGAATCTTTATAATTTCTGTTAGATATAAAAAAAATGTTGGCCCCAATGATTTTACATAAGTACAGATATGATATACCCTAACAAATCAAACGAAAAACATGTTCCGTGCGCAGCGGTCGCACACATACACAATGTTTTACATCACTTACATTTCACAACATTGCCGTGTCGTGTGAAAGAGATGGTGTATGTAAACCAATATGAACAAAAAAGACAGCTAGTGTTTGTCAGCTACGTGTAGTGTATGTGGCCATTTAGGCCAGCCAATCACAGCACGCAGCAGCACGCAGGGTAGCCAATCACAGCACGCAGCAGCATGCAGAGTAGCTAATCACAGCACTTTTGGCATAGATTAACGAAAACGAATAAGTATACAGAAGGTACAAGTATTTTACGCGGCAAGTATTATACCCTACGATTAAAGATCCAACTTTAATCGTAGATTATACCAGGGTTGATTGATTTAAATCAAGTGATTTTTTTATAAAAATGATTTTTTTGACAAACTTAATTTTTTTCCATAAAATTTCATTGATTTATTTAAATCATAATGTTATGGGACTAGATAAGAAAAATTCATATTAAAATTTATACAGTTTTTATTTTTTACTGAATATTGAATAAAAATATGGCATTCAAACTACAAATAGTCAAGAAAATCGAGTTCGGAGTTGCTTCTATTAGATGTTGAATTTACTTTTCGGAACTGATTATAGACCAGTTATTTTTATTACTGGTCTATAATCAGTTTATTCAAACTTCTAAGACTTTGTCTTAGAAGTTTGAATAAACTGTTTCCTACATTTCTGTACTTAATTACTACTGTCATACTAAGATTTATTTATGGTTTTTTTTAATTCTTACAAAGTTGCATACTAGTAAAACTTTTCGTAAAAATATTCATAATAAGTGAAGGAGTAGGTAAGAGTTTTAAGTAAATACTAAATAGGGAGTAGGTCTTCTTCAAGTTTAGTTTTTTTTATTTTGACGTTGTAATTTTTGTCATAAATATGGAAGATTCTATGTCAGTAGATTAACATTTATGAAAACCATTTAAAAATGATAACTAATTTTGGAGATAAAAAATGTTTTTTACTTATCTAGTTTTTCTTCGGAACCATTGGGATTTTTGAGACAATATTTGGAACATTATCAGTTAAGAGTATGTAAATAATAAAAATCAAGTAAAAATCTTAAAAAGTCAAATAAAAAGTGAAAAAAATCTAATAAATCATGATTTTTTGATTAAAAAAAAAAAAAAAACTGTCAACCAAAAAGTCATGATTTTTATCAACCCTGGATTAAACCCCATACATACCTCTGTGACAGTATAAATTACATAAACTATGCTTTCATTAAATTGATGTCAATTCAAAATTCGTAATTTACTAACATTAGGCCGCGTTCAGTATTATCGTCCGACGACGCCCGCAGCGTACTTTGGTCGTTCAGTTACTCAGAGTGATCATACAAACAAACGCCAAGGAATGCTCCGAGCGTCATCCGACGACGGGTGATAATATTAATTAAACGCGGCCCAGGGCAATATTTACTAACAAAATGGATGCAAATCTGAAATAATGATGATCCTGTCTGGTGCGGGGAATTCAACCATTAAATTGTATGCTTTTTAAGGTGAATGCTACCGGGTAGTCAGAGAAATTAAAAATTTCTTGTGGGGGTATTTACAAATTGTAGCTGTATTTCGCGTTGTATATCAATAAAAAAATATCAATATATCTACTGAATAATACTCATAAAAAGATTAACCTAGCTCTATAATCTCGATAATCGATAATTTATTGTATTATTTAGCATTTACGCATACGAAGCAAAATCTAACGATTTAACGATCAGTTGATAGATCAAACTGTACTTGAGGAATGTTCTGTAATACGGACCTGAGCTGAGTAACTGAACGACCAAAGTACGCTCCGTGCGTCGTCGGACGATAATACTGAACGTACCACTTTTCTGCCTACGAGTCGCATCTGCATCTTTATAATCTATGTTTTGTCTTATCGCTCTCGGTACAAAAAATATTTATTGTTTTTAAATAGAAATACGCCTATAATGCAAAGAATTTTTTGTACTTACAAGTGGTATGTGATCCCTTTTTGTTTGTTTGCTTTCATGTCATAATTAGTACACTTTCTGTACACACACGACGGCATTTTTGTAATTTTTTGTCACCGGTTACGCTCGGCGCCTTACCTTGACGCGGACTAATAGCAAGATGTCACAATTAGCTTGTTTTCGAGTCTTCAGATATTCGCGCTAGTCACTCATCTGTACTTATGTAATATCATTGGTTGGCCCCAAATTTGCCGCCCCTAAAATCTGCCACCCTAGGCTCCAGCCTACTCAGCCTGGTGGTAAATCCGCCACTGTACATACCTACCTATAACATTTGATTTTATTTGTTTAATATTTGTACACCGAAACTGGCAAAATGTGTAAAACTAAAATGTTATTATAACACCTTTACCTACCTGTATTAAATTCATGCAAATCTATGATATTACTAAAATCATTGATGCAAATAAAATTATTTGATTTGTTTTTAGGGTTCCGTAGTCCTACAAGGAACCCTTATAGTTTTGTCATGTCCGTCCGTCTGTCCGTCTGTTCTAATCCTTTACAGCTTAATAACTTCTACAGTTATAAACATAAGTAAATGAAAATTTGCAAAAAAAGTCTAGATACAGATGTCAATTTTAAATGAATAAAAAAATCGTGATTACGTATTTTAGGGGTGGCGCCCTACATACATGTGAAATGGGGATGAAAATATTTTTTTCGCTGCACCCCCTCGTGTGGGGTATCGAATAGGTCTACTAAAATGAAGGTAATGTTTCATACATAACTTTTTTATCAGGTGTACCATCTGCGAAATATAGCCCGCCAAAGTGGCTTGCAATGTGTCCCCCCCCCCCCAGCCATTTCTAAACTATGCAATGTAGAAACTTATAATCTTCCACATTGATAGACCTTTGTAAAAACTCTCTTTTAAAATTATTTCGAGTATAATTTGATAATAAATTTTCGAGTTATAGTGAGAAAACTGAAAAATACTTAAGATCATGACATCCTAGTTCATAGGTAATTGACCTTAGAGAAAAATTATTTTAGCAAATAATGCTCCTTAAGTAGTAACTAATATTAAAAAAATCACAAAAAGAAACTCTGTGTTATATTGATATGACACACTTAAATTTAGCTCTTGGTGGCGCTGTTTGCAAAAACTAAAATAGCAATGATTAATATTCGATTTGATTCGTTTGTAATTAGACCTACTTAAGGAACCCTATAATGCTGAGCATGGCCCGACATGCTCTTGGCCGGTTTTTCTATGATCGAAGGCTATAAAATATCCTTAAAAATAATTTTCCTAAATGTTTTTCCAAACATTTGTTACATTAAATGTTCTGTGCATTACATTCATGTTCCTTTAAAGTTGGAGTGAATCGGCACC
Source organism: Asteroscopus sphinx (assembly GCA_949699075.1). Lineage (NCBI taxonomy): Eukaryota > Metazoa > Arthropoda > Insecta > Lepidoptera > Noctuidae > Asteroscopus > Asteroscopus sphinx. The sequence goes on along the minus strand of OX453013.1, from coordinate 13,427,586 downwards.
TAATAGGTTTGCTTGCTCCATCATCGATCATGACAAAGCTGTCTAGATAGACAGGGGTCTAGAACTACATCATAAAAAAAAAGTGTGTTCTTCTAGTATTACAATTAGTTTAATAATGTTGAATGAATGAATGAATGAATGATATATTTATTTGCAAGAACATAGGTAACATTGAGTTCGTCTAAAGTTAAAATTGGGTATCATTACATTATTGTTAACGGTGTACAATAAAGAATATTCTATCTATTTATAACATTTCATATAGGTACTTTAAAATACTTCATGCATTAGGTACAGTTAAATCTAACTGCTTGATGTTGATCATATAACTCTACAAATGTCATTTTTTATTTACCCTTAACAAAACTATGTCAGCACTCCTATAATTTAAGTGTTGTTCTTCCTCAGGAATTTTTACCACATGAAAGTAATCAACAAGCTTGTCATAAAATGAGTTCCAGAGGTTCTTTTGTGTATCAGAATTTCTTATTTCTTGTGTTATATACATAACTGGCTTCTTTGTTGAAGAGTTAGTTAAACTTTTTAGAGTTTCAATAAGTAAGTCAACAGCCTGAAATTAATTAAGGAAAAGTTATTCTTCTTACAAAAAAGCAAAACTTGAATGTGTGTTACATAATATATACTTATACTGATATTATAAAAACCGGCCAAGTGCGAATCGTACTCGCGCAGTAAGGGTTCCGTAACTCTCAACAACCTGATACCCCATAAAAACTGATTTAATTTACGAGAGTTTACCAAGACATCAAAGCACAGTGCGCGAAATATGCATTTTTGCATGTCTTTCTTACGCAGGTACCACCACATATGTCCATGTTTGTCTTATTTTTAGTATTTGTTGCTAAACAACATAAAATGCACTATAATCTGACCAAGTTTGACGCTGGTATATATTACCGTTTTGAAGATAGAGCAGGAACAAAAATGCTGAAAAAATGCATGTTTTTTGAGGTTTCTTGTATGGGGACCCCCTTTGGTTTCAGACTTTTTTTTGTTTTAAGTATTTGTCGTGATACACCTCATAGCAACACATATTCTGAGAAAATTTCAACCAGTTACCTCATCACCATCATCATTTCAGCCGAAAGACGTCCACTGCTGGACATAGGCCTCCCCCAAGCATCGCCACAACAACCGGTCCTGTGCCTTCCGCAACCAGCGGATTCCCGCGACGTTCACCAGGTCGTCGGTCCACCTTGTGGGGGGGCCTACCCACGCTGCGCCTTCCAGTACGCGGTCGCCACTCCAGAACTTTACTGCCCCATCGGCCATCCGTTCTGCGAGCAATGTGCCCCGCCCACTGCCACTTAAGTTTGGCAATTCTTCGGGCTATGTTGGTTACGGTAATACCAGTTACCTATTACCGTTCAAAAGATAAAGCCCTGTGACAGACAGACGGATGGACTGCATAGCAAGAGTAATAGGGTCCCGTTTGGCACCCTTCGGGTACGGAACCCTAAAAAGGAAAGATTTGTTTGTTTGTTAGTTTTTAATTGATAAACTCTGAAACTACCGAATACTTTTTAATAATTATTTCACTGCTAGAAAGTTATTTTGTTTATTCATTTATTTATAATTACCTACCTCTTTATGGTATACACAATCAGCTAAAACAACCATCTCAAATTCTTCATCTAACAGAGAGCTGCTGTCTCCCCATACTAGAGACTCGGCTATTGCATAGCCACCCATGTTGCCTATCTTTGCTTTATTTTCATTGATGTTTAGTTGAAGTAAAGGTAAGGCTTCTGGTATATCCGTTAATGTTACTTGCGCACTATAACACAGGATATGAATTATTTGTATTGTCATATAATTACGATTTATTTTCATAAATAGTTTTGTTCTACTTTAAACCTATAATCAAAGCTTTAAACTAACCCTAACATAGCAGCAGTTAAGCCAACAACTCCTAGTCCTGAACCCAGTTCTAATACTTTAATGCCGCTAAGAAAATCAGCTTTATGCAGACACATTGTTTCAAGATATTTTGCGAGAACCAAAGACGCATCCCATACCACGCAGTTCAAGTCTCCTTCCATTTTTTGGTATATTTTTAATGTTTTTAAGCATACTTCTATATCGATTTCCCTTAGGATAAGATTTGTTTGTGCAATTGATTTTCTATGGGACATTATTTTTAAAATAACAGCCAAGCAAGATGTGTTTTCGCAGAGGTAGTTTTGTATAAACTTCATATATGGAAAAACTTGCTAAACTATACTATATACTATACATCACAGATTAGTGTTTTAGGTCAAAACCATTGGTGAAAACTCAAAACTCAGATGACTAAACGCAGTAAATAATTATTTCTCTTCTGATGCATGATAATTTGACGTTGACAAATACACTCATTAATCTGTGAAGTACACAACTGGTTTTTTTTTTTTTTTTTTTTTAAGTTTTATGGCCTGGTTGCTAAGACCTTTAAGCCAAGTCATTTATTTGTTATGTGAGTAGTTTTATAGCCTGGTGGTTGCTTAGACCCTCCAGCCAAGTCTTTAGTTTACTCACCCTAGTAAAGTGATGGAAACTTTACCAGGTTTTTGAGCGGATGATGAGAAAATACAAAAGTCACGTTTTTCAACTTTGTACCATTTACCCACACTTGTACACGTTAACGAGCACTTAACATTCAATAATCCACCGTTATTACACATTAACACTCGAAGAAACACAAATTTAGGAAAATAATACAAAATCCACAACACGATCTTTCCGAATTTTCCCGCCAACCCTCACACAACTGGTAAGCTGTCACCAGTGTTGCCAGATCGATGAAACGAAAATACGGTGCACAGTGGGTCAAAATTACCAGAAATACGGTAAATCAGTTTAAAGAAATACGGCAGATTTACGGTGATAAATTTTCAGAATGTTCTGCCTATAATTGAAGGCAATACTGGTGATTGCGACGTAGTAACCCTCGAAACTCAAAATTTCTTGCGTTTTTTGCAAGCTGTAGCTATATTTCACGTTATATAGGTACCTATTGATCGGAATATTTTTCGCGACAATAATCACAATATCGTAATAATATAGTGAGTAGTAGTAGGTATTTAGTACTAGTAGTATAACATCCTAGCTTTATAAGCTCCTTAATATAAAGTTACTATCAAATTATCGATTATATTATCGAGCTTATAGAGCTAGGTTAATGTTATTATGAGCATTATTTAATAGATCATCATCATCCTATCAACCAAAAGACGTCCACTGCTGGACATAGGCCTCCCGCACCTCCACCTCCTCCTCCTCCTTCGCAGATTGAGTAGATATATTGTTACAACAACCTAAAACGTGAATTAGAACTACAATTAGCAAAAAACACACGAAATTTTGAATTTCGCATGCTACTACTAGGTACAGTCGGCTACACATCAACCTAGACTGTTTGGACTTTGTACTATTAGAAGTTGAACGCTGCGAATCGTGCGAGAGGGCACGATATATTTTTGTTATGTCGTTCCACTCACGGCACCGGTGGCGGTGGCGGCGGCGGTATGCGCAAGCGGTGCGCCATTCATGCAGCGCTCTATTCATACTATGCCATACCTATAGATATGTACTATACATGAATATTATTTTTAAGCAAGTTGAGCTCGTAATAATATGGGTTACGGTTGCACTAAACTTACAAGTTTGTTTTTCGATATTATGCGGTTGCGCTGCGCCTTTGCACCATATTACCTACTATTGTTTGTTTTGTGCCAATACATATATTATTTATCATCAATCATTATTTTATTAGTGTTAGCAAAAACGATGACTAATTAGAAAATTACTCCCTTAAGTTCACTCAACACAAACTCACTCAATTACCTACTTTTTCTCTTTTATTATTATTTTTATTAAGAGTGTAAAAGTAATAAGGGTTTTTTGTTTAATTTTACTCATAAAAGTAAACAAATAACTTGAAGCCTTACTAGGTTAGCTGGTAAAGTCCCGTGAGGTGAGGTGGCGTGCAGTGTGTTCGCTTGCTTGTGGTAGGCCGGGACCTTGTCACATCGTGGCCGGTGTGGGTGGCTCGGGCAGGAGACTCGCAGGGTCGAGGGTTCGGTGGCTTGACACACGGTGACACACGGAAGTAGGAGGAGAACAGGAACTACAGGAACAGAACTCAGGAACAACAGGAACTAGTGGTACAGGAACTGCAGGAACTAGTGGTATGGAGGTATGGAACTCCTCTGAGGTATGAGGGCACAGAGGGCCAGTAGTACGGAGGGCCGGAGGAGTGGTAGGTCAACTCCGACTATAAAACAATTGAGCTGCTGCTATGTCCATGCAGCTAGCTCGGGCTGGATTCAGGTAGGTAGGTAGGTTGGTAGGTCGGCACAAACAATAAAAACACAACAGGAACGTTTTGGGTATACTGTATCTCACTAACTGGTAACTTGATACATTGACTATTTGTTAATAAAATAATATAATGATTATAAGACAGAGTCACAGACACATGAGTGTCTTTCAGCGTACAATATAGAACTGGATAAGTAAAATAATATAAAAAATACTGTAATGGTCGGACACGTCCATGCCCGGCCAAGGCTGCGATATAAGTCTCTGTTGTTTTAAGTGAAAAATAGAAAATTATGGAAGATTTTAAAATTTTGAATTTGAATAGGTAAAGTTTTATAAAGTGGCCAGGAAATCGAAATAAGGTGGTGAGCAGCGTAACGAGTTTAGCCTCGTTACAACCTGACGCGTGAATACTCACGGGTTCCCACGCCCCCGTCTAAGGTAGTTGAAGAAACACCGTGATGGTTTTAGTCGGTAAGAGTCCGAGACACTGGCTCCGCCTACCCCGGGCGAAGTGCGTCCGTGAGGACTTCCCCACGGCAAGAAAAGGTAGGTATATATATAATATTATAAATGCGAGTGTTTCTGTCTTTCTGTTTGTTACGTTTTCACGGCTAAACCCCCGAACTGATTTTGATGCCATTTGTATAGAAATAGGATGAACCCTAGGCAAGAACCTAAAATGAAAAAATAAACCACCTTCTCTTCCGTGCGCACTGGCAGAAGTGTCCATTGCTAAGTTTTATCATATTAAGTAGGTATGTTTTTTGATAAAACAGCTGGTCCTAGTCGTTTAATTAACAAATGCAGTAAAGGCATTTTAGTTTTCCAATGCTAAACAAAATAAATAGCTAAATAACTTGATAAAGTGTTATGGGCATCATACACGGGAAGACTACACTTTTACGAAGTTTTGTGTGTTGTGTTTATGTGAGTGTAAGACCTGCATTGCGCAATTATTTTATTCCTAAATGCTAAACTGTGTTCGTTTGCACTTTCTTTACGTCACAACTTCACAACAGAGCATTCGACGTGATTTTGCACAAACGTAGTTGGAAGCCTGGGAATCAACTTACGCTATATTGTGTGGCAGTAACCTGCGTGTTCAAAAATGGCTGATTATTATGTTCCGCTACAATAGCAACACCTTGCTCAGCGCAGCGTGGCGCGTTGGTAGAGCTGCCGGTGGTTAGCTGATAGGTCACCCCCAGTCTCCTCATTGCGTCGCAACCAAAAGTTTATTGTTGTCCTCTAAAACAAAATTATATTTAACTCAAATTTTATATCAACAGATACCTACTTAAATACTGTTGCAAAAAACATAGGTATACCTAAGTTTGTCTAATTTGTTCTATAAATAATAAATAAATAGATAGCTCATTCATATAACTTGGGTCTCTTAAGGACACGTTTGCAAAATAAATAGGTATCGAATCGCATCAATTGCACCTCTTTATTGACACGTCTCAAACACACACACACGCATAAATAGATAGCTTCAGGAATAATAATTAGGTATTTTTGAGACCTTGAAAAATATACATATTTGTTTTCTCTTATATTTTTGTGTTACGTAGATTTTTTTGTGCTATAAATCAAGACAGTGAAATTAAGGGAAGATAACCCTTACTGCAAAATATTACGCGTAAAAATAAAATATGTGAAAAAATTTACGTGATTTAATTATTTTTTCGGAAACTATTTGTAACATTTTCATAGTTTAATCACCTTTTTGAGTTGAACATGTCTGCTTACCGGCTGTATTTTTAAACAACTATAACTACATATGTTACTATTAGAAGAAAAATGTTCCTAAACTCTACCCGATATCATTAATTTGTAAGAAGAGGTAACCAACGGAAAATCGTTTTTACAATGTTAAAAACAAACAAAAACAAAAATTTCAAGAAAGAAAAAAACACATATTTAAGATAAAGAAATAATCTATCCGTGGTAATTATTAGTTACATATGATTTAGCTTTATTTTGTCACAAAATCTACCGAAAAATAGCTTATTTCTGTCAGATTTGCAAACGCGTCCTTAAGGCAAGAGTGAATACCTAGGCTAGGCTATTGCTGAGCCAGCGAAATACATCCTTGACCTCATCGTCACTAGTCAGTGTCGTCGGGGCTATCTATCGCCGTGTGGCACGTTGTCACTAATGTATTATATTAAAAGTAACACTCACCGTTATTCCGGTCCTTCTTTTAATCTCTTTAATAGTATATCCACCTTCCCGGAACACAACTATCAGCTGCCGCTGTTGTGGGGTTAATTGTGGCGCCATTAATATTTGCGCAACATTCACTAGCACAAAAACTTACACAGTAAAAAAACAATTTGAGAACGGAACAACTACGTAAGAATTTTTGCTCTGTAGGAACAATAACCCCAGCCGCGTTAATCCCAGTCGAGCGATAGTTGGGAACTAACTGACGTCACTGAAATGAGCAATATTTTTTTTACAAAAAAAGTGCGTCTGTGTGTGTAGGCGCAACGCTACAAACGCTGTGATTGGCTGACGCCACGATACTTAGTCCCTTTCCGACGATTCTCTGTATTGCATGTAGGTGTAGCGCAGTTATGGGTATATAGGGTGTCTAGCTCGATGTGTCGCCGAGTGTACATCCACCACCACTGACTTGAGTAGCACATTAAAGTGATACAAATTTTTTTTTTTTTTGGAAAACTATTAGTTCCAGGTTGGATTCCTAAAATTACGGTAACTTTCATACACCGTAATTTATGACTACGGTAGGTGGCAGAAATAAAAATAAAAGCCAAAATTACGGCAGATCTGCCGTAATTACGGTGCATATGGCAACACTGGCTGACACAAATATCGGCATGAATCACCATGAATCTATATAGTAGGATAGCGCACTATGTAACTAAAAACAAGCCCAGCGAGAGGTCCATAAAACTATTGCATTTCTTTCTAATAGGGTGTCCAAATAATATTTATTCGTGGATTTTCTCAAACTTAATGTTGTCGTTTTGAAAACGACGAGGGATCATTGTAGTCATAATGAAGTAGATTATATGCTTTGACTTTATTTATATATATTTTCTTACCCCGAGTAGAATCAGTATATCAAATCCGTTCAGCCGTTTCAGTGTTATGGAAGAACCAACTAACATCCATACTTTCCCATTTATAATATTAGTAGGAAGTAGGTATTGGCATTGTCAACACGGCCTGCTAGTTTACGGTAGGCAAAGTCATTCCTAACTTCTTAAAAGTCATTTTAAGTAGGAAAATAAGTCATTGGGGTTCCGTACCCGAAGGGTGCCAAACGGGACCCTATTACTCTCGCTACGCTGTCCGTCCGTCCGTCCGTCTGTCTGTCACAGGGCTATATCTTTTGAACAGTAATAGGTAACTGGTTGAAATTTTCTCAGAATATGTGTTGCTATAAGGTGTATCACGACAAATACTAAAAACAAAGAAAAGTCTAAAACCAAAGGGGGTCCCCATACAAGAAACCTCAAAAAACATGCATTTTTTTCAACGTTTTTGTTCCTGCTCTATCTTCAAAACGGTAATATATACCAGCGTCAAACTTGGTCAGATTATAGTGCATATTAAGTAGTTTAGCAACAAATACTAAAAATAAGACATACATAGATAGACATATGTGGTGGTACCTGCGTAAGAAAGACATGCAAAAAATCTTATTTCGTGCACAGTGCGTTGATGTCTTTTGATAAACTCTCGTAAATTAAATCAGTTTTTATGGGGCATCCAGGTCATTGAGAGATACGGAACCCTTACTGCGCGAGTCCAACATTATTGACAACTTTGCTAATTCTACGTGTGCAAAGATCTTATGCAACGTGTAATTGAAATAACTCAAAACCTCTTAAGGGGTCATTGTACTCATCAGTAATCAGCTGTTCTCTGCATTTGTGTTCACATTAATCGACAAAATGTAAGGAATATTTTTTGGAATTTCGGGGTTGGTCTCATTATTTAAGTAGCATCCCCGGGAAACCTAGAAAACGACACCCATATTCATTTAAATCAAAAAGTTGCGAACCGCAATGGACCAAAGGACCCCCGAATACCCCGAGAACGATACCCGTATTTATTTTATTTAAAAAGTTGCGTCTGCCATCTGGGATCTCAAAATACATGTTAAATTCGTAATCAGCACCCCGGGAAACCTCGAAAACGATACCATATTGATTTTATTTAAAAAGTCACGTCCACCATCTTGGATCTCGAAATAGATGTTATATTCGTAATCAGTACCCCGGGAAACCTCGAAAACGATACCCATATTGATTTTACTTAAAAAGTCACGTCCACCATCTTGGATCTCAAAATTGATGTTATATTCATAATCAGAACCCCTGGAAACCTCAAAAACGTTACCCATATTGATTTTATTCAAAAAGTTGCGTCTGCCATCTTGATTTCAAAATGGATGTTATATTCGTAATTAGCATCCCGGGAAACCTCAAAAACGACACCCATACTGATTTTATTTAAAGAGTCACGTCCACCATCTTGGATCTCAAAATAGATACTATATTCATAATCAGCACCCCGGAAACCTCGAAAACGATCCCCATATTGATTTCATTTAAAAAGTCGCGTCCACCTTCCTGGATCTCAAAATAAATCTTTTATTCGTAATCAGGATCCCCGAGAACCTCGAGGACGATATCTGTTTTAATTTTATTTAAATAGTCGCGTTCGTCATCTTCGATGTCGAAGTAGATGTTGTATTCGTCATGCTCCACCCAATGCGGGCCCGACCCGCACCGGCTCTGTGTGGTTTGCGCTTTAGAGTTCCTAAGACTGTGTTACAACCATGGGCATATTCAGAATTCTATCATAATTCAACGTAAATAGGAATAATCTACTTTTTCTTTGATTTGATAGAAAGAGTTTTTTTTTTTCAAAATACACTCTAAAGACGATAGACGACTTTGTGGAATTCCTGGGAATTATTTTTTCCCGATCTCTCTTTCATAGTCATCTTTTGGATCCAATAAACAAACCAAATACATTCGTGCATACAGCGCATGGTCACCCTAGTGTGTCAGTGATTTGTAAATGTGAAAACTATATGAAAACACTTTACCTGTGAAAAGATAAGCCACAGCCAGGATAAAATTATTTTTTACAACCACGTACGCAACAAAAATTCACCATTTTATAATAAAATATACTGAAAAATCAAAAACATAAAAAATTACAATAAACCGCCATAATATTGTTGTCAATATGACAAATCAGTGTTGAGATTTAAAGGTTAAAATGTACATCAATATTATTTTATAAATGCAATAAGAATATGTCCGCGCGTAGCTCAAGGTTTCATCAGGATTCATCACCAAATAAATTTCTCATAACTCTAAATTATGTATTTTCCGATTATTACATGAACTGACCAGAAGAAGAAGTTTTACAACAAGAATGACAGCCCGCGCAAAGCACAGTGTCTCCATCTTTATATTACTACAATCAAATAGACCCAACGGAGTCACTAAATACATTTTAATTTATAAATGAACACTAAAATAATTAACCAGTCGTCGTGATAAAACTAATATTAATTTAGATAATCTCTAAACATTATATAAACCAACAAATCATGCCAGATATTAAAATATGAAACAATATAAAGCGGAATTATCAGAACCACAAATTTAAATTAACAACATCTAAATTAATCATTTCATTAATCTAATTAGAATATTCGAATTATAATTATCATAATATTAACATTATTTACAACATTAATTTAATTAATACGGATGATCAAATATTAAACTTTACTAAACAAAAAGGTATCTTCTTTGATCTTTGATGATCTTTGGAAAGTACAACAAATACAACTTTGATGATCTTTGCAAAGTACAACAAATACAACAGCAAACTACATAGCAAATTCTAGAAATAAAGGATATTTATTTTAAAATACTTCATAATCTAATTAAAAGTAATTCATTGTATAAACTAGTTACCTCAAAATGGCAATAGATTGCGTTGTAAGCATCGATATTCGATATACCATAAACATTAATTGGTCTGAGTCCGAGTATAAATTAATATTTTAATGTTATAAGCTATGGAAAGCTATATTACTCTCAAATTACACTAGAGGGCGCAATGTTCAACCAACGCCAGGAAGAAACATTCAATACTGACCAGTAATAAAGATTAATATATTAAGTTCTGTCAAAAAAGTGTAAACAAAATTTATGGCAACACTAGCGCGCCCATAAATACGTAACAAAATAGTACGTTCTACTTTTATTAATGGCTTACATCACTATTGCGAAATTCACTTAACGTGTTATAGAAGTGCGATAGTAACGAATTTTTGCAAAAATATAATTTTGATTTCAAAAGTACTATAGACAATTTTATTTTACGTTGGCAATTTTTTAGACAAGGACACACAAGTCGCTTCTCGGCTCTCCCTTTCTTTTGGATTTCTGCTTACATCACTATTACATGAAAATAAACCTTGAAGCATAGACTTAAGGTATAATTTTGTATTGATAAAAACATGTAGTACTTTGTCCAGGAATGTATGTAATACATACATATATAATGTTCTTGGTGTGATGCGTAGCATCCACAGATCAGATAATAGTAGCTAGTAGCATCTCTACTAGAGATGCTACGCAACACACTTCGTTATCTCTAGTAGGTACGTCTGTGCATGGTATAATAATCTATGTATAATAAGAAGTTTCGTCTGTGGAAGTGTGTACCATCTCTAGTACGTGTGCAACGCACAGACCAAGTAGAGATGCTACGCAATGGTACAACGATGGTGCAACGTAGAATTAGTAAAGTTGGCAATGGTGTCGATTCTCATGTTCATGAACATTTTGAACAATCGCTCTCTTTTACTGATAGGAGATAACAGAAAGGGATGACAACAATTTAAGCGCTGTCAAAATAGTAGGTAATTTAAATTTCCATACAAGTTTAGTCGTGATATCGGAACGTGCCCACTAAAATACAATGAAATGTAACACGTAAACTAATTTGACAGTTCTAAAATTGTTTCATCTTTTTCTTGTATCTACTATTAACAAAAGAGAGCGATAGTTGAGTTGTTGAAGTAGCGTGAACAACAGAATCGACACCAATAACCCATGAAAGTAAAATTAATAAAACATCGACTTTACCTACTGTAAACCAGCAGGCCGTGTTGACAATGTCCATACCTATTTCCTACTAATATTATAAATGCAAAAGTATGGATGTTAGTTTGTTCTTCCATAACACTGAAACGGCTGAAAGGATTTGTTATACTGATTCCACTCGGACAAATATGACAATCTATTTTCAAATGTAACATTCCATATTTAAGCTACCTCATACACGCAGTTATGTCGCATCTAAGAAAAGAGTCTGCATTACAAACACGTGCAAATTACAATAGTCTTACCTTAATAGTAATTCGTCATTTTAATGGATAAATGACGTCAATGATAATTATTCATTACTAACATAAGTAAACAGATGGATCTTTGAGTTAAAGAGCTTTAACTTGACTCATTGAATTCAATGAAGTCCAGATTTCATGGTTTTCCTTTCATTTACGGCCAAAATTAATATCCAATCTATCCACGATTTGCCCTACTAGAGATAGGAATTTGACATAAGCTCCATACAAAATATGTCAAATTTCTATCTCTAGTAGGCCAAATCGTGGATAGATTGGATATTAAATCTACAGTATTAAGAGTAGGGACTTTCCCTTCTAAGAATGTGTTTATTAATTTACATTTTTTTTAAAATTATATTTAAAAAATTCATAAACACAAAGGGTCATACCACAAAAATAATTTAAAACAAGCTTTCGATGCGTGTTTGGCGAAACAGTGTTTAAAATTTAAATGCTCAGTGACCGAGTGTTTCATTTTTTTTACCAAAAAACAATGTCTAACATCTGTTTGCTTAGGCACTGCTCTCAGAGCACGGAAACAAAGGACGCACGCACCCCTACTGCGCGCGAGCTTTGTTTCCGTGCTCTTAGGCGCTACCTTTTTTTATGCAATACGGTAAACCCCAGGAAAGGTTTCAATGCAGCCAGTTGTAAGTAGAACTGGTTTGATGAAACAAATATATTTTGGCATGAAATGTTTCATTTTAGTAAAAAAATAATTAATAACAATGTAAATTAAGTACTTTTGTAGGCTTATAAAGTTGTTTCTATTAATAAAAGACCTTGGAGCACAAAATAATATATTTTTTGTGCAAATTAACGTTTGGTAAAACTACAGCCACTAATAATACACAACACAACATACACTAATAATACATTCCAATCATAATTAATACAGAAAATTATGAAAAGACCACAAGCGAATTTAGGGGTTAGACAAGGGCGAGACACTTTAAAACAGACGTTCTGGGCTGTTTAATATAAACACGCAGCGGAAGCGTATTTAACTCAAGGCGAGTGAAAGACGTGGATATGTAGTAACAATTTTCTGAAACATCTGCCGGACACATAACTAAGACGTGGTTAAATCTTTTGTGGTAAGACCGATAATTGCTATAAGAATATTTTTTAGTGTATCGTGAATGATATTTAAAACTTTTTTTTTGTCTTCATTCAACTCTCAATTACTTTCCCACTTGCATTATATAAACTAGTACAATACCTGTATTGTATCTGTATATTCCTTTCCCCAAATATTTCCCCTTTGTTCAAGGATTTCATTCCCCAAAATTTCCCCAAGAACGATATTTTTCCCCTATAAAAAAAACCCTATCTACCCAGACAATTCTACCCAAAGACATTTCTATACTGACGGTTCTACCGTGCTTCGGCCTGACTTGTTTTTTGCACTGGATTTTGTAGTTTTTCGTTTGGTTGGTACCTACTATTTTTTTTTCAATAAGGCAAGACTGAAATCATATGACAGTCAGTCACATACTTTCGAACAAAATGGCCGTGACCATGGTTCTGTTTTGGATTTCTCTTGTTTTATCAATAATTGGTGAGTATTTAGTCTCATATTTATAGATTGATATAAGTTACGATAACTACATTGTGTATATGTTTGTTATTTTAGGCTCTAATGCTGCTGGAGAGTTCAGCGTTCTTCATAGCCCAGACTCCCTTAAATTTTCGGGATCAGGGAAAACGATGGAGAGCCTTCTGAAAGAGATCTTCTCTGCTTCTCTTGGACTCTCCGTTGAAGAGGTTCGTGTTTAAAAAAAATTAACTTACTGTGACCTTCGTAACTTACTTGGTCGGTCGGTACTTATTGTAATTTCTTACGTACTCGAACGAGCTCTTCAATCATGAGTAATTTAAAATACTATTGACAAGTAAGTAGCAGTACCTACATGGTAAATACCCGATACAATAATATCAATTTAAAGTAGTTTACAGTATTCACTCAACAGTCATATCATATTTGTGTTCACAGAATTCAGAATGGAATGGGCTGAATGTAGTCGACCCATTCAACGCTCCTGAAGCTGTTGTGGAAGTTTATGTTGATGGCGTCTCAGGCCTTGGTGAAACTGTGAGTATGCTCATGAATTTACAAAGAAACATGTAGAATAGGTAGTAACCTTAATATTGTGGAGAATTTAAATAATTATATTTTGAGAAACAAAATTATGATCTGCAGGTAACATCAAAATCCAAAACCTTCCCACTGATAGTCGATGAGTATGAGCCAGATACCTATAAAGCTGTCGAACACAGAATCAAGCAACGCTTCACTAGTGGAGGCAACAAAATTATGAATGTCAAACTGTCTGAGCCCAATGAGGTAACATGAAAATGTGTCTGTAAATTTTATTATCAACAGAAAATATACCAATTTTTACTTTAATTTATATTTTGCAGCTCTCTTCTAATATGCAATTTAAGAATACTTTTGGTGAGGTCACATCACCCAAGGAAAGCAAACTTAATCTTGTTCACTTGAAGTATACAGTGGATGAAGACTACCAGTTCCTAAATGAGCTCGAGACATTGACAACTATTATTGAAAAGGTAATTTCACCATCATTTTTATTGTACAGAATAAAAGATGGAAACAGGAAACATCACTTGCTAATAAAAATTATAATAACTGTAGCCAGACCTCTAGACTCTGCAATTGCCTGCGATGTTTACACCCCCCATCTGGTGCTGTAAGGTCACAGGTAACGTCTGAATGGAGTAAAATGGCTCTAGTGATTATCTCATTAACCTGCTTTTAACCCTGGTTAATGAGATAATCACTAGAGCCATTTTACTCCATTCAGACGTTACCTGTGACCTCATTAACCTGCTTTTTAACCCTACACACTGGAGACTGGTATTGGCATTGAGGTTGCGGTCTGGTCATGTTCCATTGAACAAGTTTTACTGTCTTATGGGCTCATCCCAACTATGTGACATATGTCATGAGACAGAGGATATAATTCATGTGATGATGGAATGTGATCAGTATTGTGACCTGCGAATGAGGTTGTTGCCAAACATAAACTTCCATAATGGCGAAATTAACATACTATTGAGCCAGCCTTGTTCTGAAGAGTGCAAGAGTATTTATCAATTTTTGAAACTGTGTTTGAAAGAAAGGAGTCAAAGAGTTTGAGTGAATGATGATGGTATTAATGGGTGATAATGATAGATGTGAGTAGGTGCTAGTATCGTATGATTGGTTCCATGCTGATTGTAACTGCAGCCTGCATGCTATCAATCATACTATAATATGATTGACCCTATGAGGCTGGCATAGTCACCCAGAGTGTACTGAAGCCTCAAAAAAAAAAAAAAACAGTCTACACAGAAAAACAACAGGTGTTATAAGTTTGACGCCTCTGTCTATGTCTGTCTGTGGCTTCATAGCTCCCAAATTTACGTTACATTTACGGCTACATTCCTTCGGCTTTTGTTGTTGTCTGATATTACTTCAGTGTTTTATTGACTATGTACAGTTAGAAATCTTTCCGGTGAACCACCACTAAGGCTAAAATCTCTTTCACTCGATGTTCGATGGCAACAGTAGCTACATGTAATTTAGCAGGATTCCTTCAAGGTATTTTGGCGAAAAAATGTACCACCGCGAAGCCATCGTGACCATTTTTAGTTATTATATTTTAACATTAAAATACTTAATTTAATTAATACCTCTATGAAAGTCATGTTCTGACCATCTTTACAATCGTCAAAATACATTATAAAACCATAAAGTACTTACAAGTGATTGGTCAAAAATATGAAGTCAAATGGAGTATCCTGCTCACATTATTATTATACTTACCAAGGGATTGGTCAAAAATATGAAGTCAAATGGAGTATCCTGCTCACATTATTATTGTGTTGATTAACTCCAGGGGGTACAATCTTAGAACAAAATTCTTGGAATACATCAATTCTTATCCGACCAAATTGACGAGTACTGATAATACTCAAACGTCGTTTGACCACTACGTATTTTGAATTAACCAGTATTATATTTGACTATATACAAAACAAAAACACAGATGTCGCTAGTATCTACGTGTTATGTTTTCCGGTTTATTCACTTTCGTTTTTAATATGTTTAATTTAATTGTCTATTTAATAGGCAAATTAAACAAATCAATCCACAAGATTCTTACATACATACATACATATTATCACGCCTGTTTCCCATTGGGGTAGGCAGAGACTATGGATTTCCACCGGCTACGATCCTGACACACCTCTTTCGCTTCATCTACGTCCATTAACCTCGTCATGCATGCTCGTCGGTTTAGAGAACTCTTAACCTGGCATTTTTTGAGAACATCCGCGATTTGATCGCGATACGTTCGCCGAGGTCGTCCCCTTCCAACTTTTCCATCCACATCGCTTCGTATACTTGTTTCGTCAATCTCCTCTCTTCCATCCTCTCTATATGTCCAAACCATCTTAACATACCTTTCTCAATCTTTGTCACTACATCTTCTTTCACTCCACAACGCTCCCTTATCATGTTATTCCTTACTTTATCTCTCAAAGTTACACCACACATACTTCTCAAAGCTCTCATTTCTACTGCATTTATTCTGCTTTCATGTTTCTTCTGCCATACCCAACTTTCACTACCATACATAAGTGTAGGCACTAACACTCCCCCCATGAACAGCCAGCCGTGCCTTTTCCGACACTTTGCGGCTGTTCATGAAGGTGTGTAGTGCCCCATTCACCTGATTACCAGCACTCACTCTCCTTTCAATGTCCTTCACATGCTTGCCATCTCTCGTAAACATGGAACCCAGGTATACAAAATCTTTCACTTGTTCCACCTTTTCGTCACCTATCAAAATATTGCACTCTGTCATAACTTCTTCCTTTTCAAAAACCAAAACTTTTGTCTTACTAACATTAACTTTCATACTTTTACTCTTCAAAGCACCATCCATAATTGTTACCATCTTCTCTAACTCCCCCTCCGACGATGCAAGGATAACTTGATCATCGGCATAGAGGAGACATTTGACAAGTAACCCATTCATTTCTAAACCATTTTCACTCTCTTTCAAATCTTTCAAACAACTGTCCATGAATAGATTGAACAGCCACGGCGACGCTACACATCCCTGTCTCACACCCTTATCGATGCTGAACCAGTCAGAGTAGGCGCCGTTAATCCTGACACAAGCGCTAGAATCCGCATAGAGAGATTTCAACGCTTGAATCAGGTTGCTATTCACCCCATAGATAGACAAAGCAGACCATAGTTCATTCCTCATCACTCTGTCGTAGGCCTTTTCCAAATCCACGAAAGCGCAATAGACTTTTTGACCTTTGGCCAAACATTTTTCAGCTATGCATCGCAAGGAAAAGACCTGATCCGTACACCCCATGCCCTTTCTAAATCCCGCTTGCACATCCCATATTTTTTCATCAGTTACTTTCATCACTCTTTCAATCAAAACTTTTGCATACAATTTGCCGACAACACTTAAAAGGCTAATGCCACGGTAATTCTTGCAGTCTTGCTGTGACCCTTTTCCTTTGTAGAGCGGCGCAATCACGGCCTTACACCAGTCTTTTGGTACCAGGCCATTACTCCAGCACAAGTTGAAAAGACGGTACAGCAGACTAGCCACCACGCCCTGTCCAGCCTTCAGCATTTCGACGGATATCCTATCATACCCTGGAGCCTTTCCTGATTTTATTCTGTTCAACGCTTTTACAATTTCATCCATACAAAACCTATCCTCAATGTCTGCCCTTTCGTCCATCACCGTCGATACTTGCATCACCTCTTTTTCAAACAGTCCTTCAAAATACTCTTTCCATCTCTTTAACACGCATCCTTCCTCATTCATTCATTATAAAGTATAATTATGTTGGGAAAACGTAATTTGGTATATAACACTAACATTTAAACTTATCAATTGCTTTTTTTAATTATACTAATACTATTTACGCATTTACGCAATTGAAGTGATATCTAAATATATAAATTGTAAAATAAAAGTTATGACGTTAACGAAATACGTAATTGAATGTTAAATTCAATGATAGTAATAAGAATCACGGTAGCTTATCTTGTACTGTAGTTGACTTATGAAGTTGGAGTTACAGGTTCAAATCCCGCTATCATTCGAACTTTTTGTCTTTATTTTTTCGATTTCTAATAAGGATGAATACATAGCCACCTAGCCGCGTAGCATGACCACTGTAGACAAGCGTTTTGTCTACGAAAGAAAAGACAAAATGACAGATAATGTTCTATACAATGTAGTTTTATCTATTCTTCCGTAGACATATCTCTTGTCTACAGTGGTCATGCTACGCCTGCTGGTGATCTCGGTACATAGTTATCAAAACTGATTCAAGAGTGACATATATCTATAGATATATGAAATGAAGTTGTAGTTCCAAAACAAAAATATAGAGGCGCCACTTGGTGTCTGCCTCTATTGAGGGCAGAGTTAGGTCTCTATTTCATATATATAAAAGTACTCTGTGATTAACTCTTTAAAATAAAAAAGTTTTATGAATAGTAAAGTAAGTAATGAAAAAATACGCATGTGATTGACGTATATTTCTTATCTTTGTATAGACTCAGGCTATTCTTAGCGATGTCCTTTGCTTATATTTTGTTGGTTATTTTCGTATAGTCGTTTTTAATTTTGATTCATTTGCTTTCGCTTTGGCGCTTAGCGGTTAGTGTATCTTTCATTGTCAACGAGTGAATGCGTTTTTTAGGGATCCGTAGTCCTACAAGGAACCCTTATAGCTTCGTCATGTCCGTCCGTCTGTCCTAATCCTTTACAGCTTAATAACTTCTACAGTTATAAACATAAGTAAATGAAATTTTGTTAAAAAATGGTTTAGATATAGATCTCAATTTTAAAAGAATAAAAAAATCTTGATATCGTATTTTAGGGGTGGCGCCCATACATGTGAAATGGGAATGAATTATTTTTTTCGCTGCACCCCTTTGTGTGGGGTATCATTGAATAGGTCTACTAAAATTAAGGTAATGTTTCATACATCACTTTTTTATCAGGTGTACCATCTGCGAAATACAGCCCTCCAAAGTGGCTTAGAATGTGTCCCCCCCCCCTGCCATTTCCAAACTATGCAACGTAGAAACTTGTAATCTTCCACGTTGATAGACTTTTATAAAAACTCTCTTTTAAAATTATTTCGAGTATAATAACATAACATCACGCCTGTATTTCCCCGAAGGGGTAGGCAGAGGTGTATAGTACACCCACATTTCGAATATAATGTGATTATAAATTTTTGAGTTATAGTGAGAAAACTGAAAAATACTTAAGACGTCCTAGTTCATAGGTCATTGACCTTAGATAAAAATGATCTTAGCAAATAATGCTCCTTTAGTTATTTTCTATTTAAAAAAATCACAAAAAGAAACTTTGTGTTATATTGATAATACAAAGTAACAGCGCCACCTAGCGCTAAATTTAAGAAGTGTGTCATATATTGATATGACACACTTTGCAAAAACCAAAATAGCAATGATTAATATTCGATTTGATTCGTTTGTAATTAGATCTACTTAAGGAACCCTATAATACTGAGCATGGCCCGACATGCTCTTGGCCGGTTTTATTTAATGTTCTCCTCGGTAACTACGCGATGATTGTAGATATTTAGTGAACTTTGTAAATAGTATGATTGTAAATAATAGAATAGTGTAATTGTAGTCGAAGGAAAGTTCTTTTTTAGGGTTCCGTACCCGAAGGGTGCCAAACGGGACCCTATTACTCTCGCTATGCTGTCCTTCCGTGCGTCTGTCTGTCACAGGGCATCTTTTGAATGGTAATAGGTAATCGGTGAAATTTTCTCAGAATATGTGTTGCTATGAGGTGTATCACAACAAATACTAAAAACAAAAAAAAGTCTAAAATCAAAGGGGGTCCATACAAGGAACCTCGAAAAACATGCATTTTATTCAACGTTTTTGTTCCTGCTCTATCTCCAAAACGGTAATATATACCAGCCTCAAAGTTGGTCCGATTATAGTGCATACTATGTTGTTTATCAACAAATACTAAAAATAGGGCAAACATAGACATATGTGGTGGTACCTACGTAAGAAAGAGATGCAAAAATTCACATTTCGCGTAGGTTCGTTGATGTCTTTTGATAAACTCGTAAATTAAATCAGTTTATATGGGGTATCAGATCGATGGGTGGTACGGAACCCTTACTGCGTGAGTCCGACTCACACTTGGCCGGCTTGGTTTTTTAAATTGTAAAACGATAAGCGTCATAAGCGTAAAAAAGTCGTTGGCAGAAAATAGCACAAATCAATTCAAAATAATTTATTTGTAAAACATAGGAAAAAGTTAAAAACTTGGTGGAAAATAAATGTTCATACACTTTAAATACGCTTACGATTTTAAGGTGAATGCTACAGGGTAGCCCGCGAAATTCAAAATTTTTGGCGTTTTTTGCTAATTGTAGCTTTATTTTCCGTTTTATATCGGTTAAAATATGATTGGCGGAAATAATAACAATATATCTACTGAATAATACTCATAAAAAATATTAACCAAGCTCTATAAGCAGTACAAGCTCCAAAATATTAATTTACGATCAAATTATCGATTTTCGAGCTTGTACAGCTTGTAGAGCTTGGTTAATATTTTTTATGAGTATTATTTAGTAGATATATTGTTATTATTTCCGCCAATCATATTTTAACCGATATAAAACGCAAAATAAAGCTACAATTTGCAAAAAACGCCAAAAATTTTGAATTTCGCGGGCTACCCTGTAGCATTCACCTTAAGCCGTTTTTCCCAACTCTAGTGATAATATACATATATGCATGTAATCTCTGTTTTTCCTTACCTGTCTTATTTAGTAAACAATCTTGGCATGTCTTTTGTCAATAATAATTATCAAAATACATTATGTTAAAAATTTCACACACTAAATAACATTTATTAATCTAATTACATGTGCAGAACTAGTAATTATATTTTATCCTTTTTACTTACTCGGTCGTTACACATCGAGACCCCTCTGTGCCTCGGAGAGCACGTTAAGCTGTCGGTCCCGGTTGTCATACGAATATCTATGGCAGTCGTTACGGGTAGTCAGAAGCCTGAAAGTCTGACAACTGGTCTAACCTCCGAATGTCAGTATTACCCAGTAACTGGGTTGCGGGGGTCTGATGGCAGTCGCTCCGTGTAAAATACTGATGTTCAGCCGCATCTGGCTAGACTGGAAGCCGACCCCAATATAATTGGGAAAAGGCTCGGAGGATGATGATGACTTACTCGGTTGATACAATAATAAAATTATACCAGTATCAAAGTTTAAAAAGTTCTTATTTTAATCTGTTATTCTTTACCCGTGTTATTATTTTGCCGTGTGGTATCCGGCAAATAAAAAGAATAGACCACCCCCCTCTACTCACGGGTGTCGTAAAAGGCGACTAAGGGTTTATATCAGGAGGATGGGCAGCAGCGTCCTTCTGTGCACTAACATCGGGCAACATCACCCACTGCGGTCACCAACCCAGGCGGGTTGGTGGGCAGGCGCCCAGCGTGGTGACTATGGGCATACATCCCAAAATGAACGCACAAACAATACAACGGCCCCCAATTCCCGGTGGTCCCTCTATTCCCGACTAAGGTAACGGTCGTGGTAACGGTGGGACGGGGGGTGCGAAGAATCCCCGGGTTATGGCAGGCTACCAAAACCGACGACTCTATCTGAAAGCGTATAATGGACAAACGTTGAGACTGGACCTCACCTCGCCGAGCTTGAAGTAGAGTTAAGTCATATAAAATGGCATATACTGGGGTTATCCGAAGTCCGTAGAGAGGGGGAGGACACGATAACCCTGGAATCAGGAAACTTACTCTACTTCCGCGAAGGTGATCAGCTCTCCCAAGGTGGTGTTGGTTTTCTTGTCAATAAGGCCCTCGTGAACAACGTTGTGGAAATCGGTAGTGTGTCGACACGGGTAGCGTACCTTGTACTAAAGCTAAATGATAGGTACAAGCTAAAAGTAGTGCAGGTATATGCGCCGACCTCGACACACTCTGATGATATAGCCGAAGCGATGTACGAAGACATAGCTAAGGCTATGAATAGTACCGCTAAGGCTCACTACAACGTTGTTATGGGGGACTTTAACGCTAAAGTGGGAGTACAAGAACGCGGCGAATCGAGAATCGGACCTTACGGTTTGGGGCGCAGAAACCACACGGGCCAAATGCTGGCCAACTTCTTGGAGTCCCAAGGGCTCTTCTTAATGAACTCCTTCTTCAAGAAGAAGCCCCATAGAAGATGGACCTGGAAAAGCCCCGATAAGGTAACAAGGAACGAGATAAACTTTATCATGACGGATAAGAATCATATATTTAGAGATGTCTCCGTGATCAACAGGTTTAACACCGGAAGTGATCACCGACTTATCCGAGGCACTCTAAATATCAATATTAGAGCTGAAAGAACGCGCTTGATTATGTTTACTCTCCGACCTTCGCCGCTCCAAACCAGTTTGGGCTCCGAAAGGTTCCAACTCGAACTTAAAAATCGATTCGACTCGCTGGAAACCACTGGCAATATTGAGGAGAAAACCAACACCATGGTCAAAACGTTGCAGGAACTGTCTCGCAAATTCTTTCCGCCACAGCGTGGAAGCAAGTTGCCCAAGCTTACGGCTGAGACTCCCGATCTAATGAGGAAGAGACGGGAGTTGTCATCCGCGCATTCCTCGTCATCAGATAGTAGGTCCTTAAACCTACTGATTAGGAAGCTGATGCGACGTGACCTCCGCCGCTCCAACACTCGCGCCATTGAGGCGGCGATTGAGCAAAATAGGGGGTCGAAAGTTTTCGCTCAGAAGCTAGGGAGGATCCATCTGATGAAACTGAAAGCTGCGGATGGCAAAATTGTCACCTCTAAGATCGAGATGCTGGATGAGGTCGAAAACTTCTATGGGCATTTGTATTCCACGAAAACGGCGAGACTAGCGGTTCCTAGCAATGACGACAAAAGAGCCCAGCTCACGCGCCATTACACCGAAGATCTTCCGGACGTTGACCAGGGCGAGATTGAGGCGGCCCTCGAGCAGCTTAAGAACAACAAAGCTCCGGGCGATGACGGAATTACCACTGAACTCCTAAAAGCAGGCGGGGCTCCGGTCCTGAAGGAGCTACAGAGTCTGTTTAATTCCGTCATCCAACAAGGCTCTACACCGGAAGCATGGAGCGGGAGTGCGGTGGTACTGTTCTTCAAAAAAGGGGATAAAACCCTACTGAAGAACTATAGACCCATCTCACTCCTGAGCCATGTGTACAAGCTGTTCTCGAGGGTCATCACGAATCGTCTCGCCAGAAGACTCGACGAATTCCAGCCACCAGAGCAAGCTGGGTTTCGAAAAGGCTACAGCACCGTAGACCACATCCATACTGTTCGGCAGATCGTACAGAAGACTGAAGAGTACAATCAGCCGCTGTGTATGGCATTGTGGACTACGAGAAGGCCTTCGACTCCATCGAAACTTGGGCAGTTCTGGATGTTCTGCAGCGATGTCACATTGATGAACGGTATATAGAGATACTGAGATGCCTATACAACGCTGCTACCATGACTGTTCAGCTCCAGGACCAAAAGACGAAGCCTATCCAAGAGCGCAGAGGGGTGAGAAAAATAAATAAAAAAATAAATAAAAAAAAACCCAAAATTGTTCACTAACGCGTTGGAAGACGTCTTCAAGACGCTGGACTGGACTGGACTGGACAGGGTGTCAACGTTAACCGCGAGAACATCTCACATCTTCGCTTTGCCGATGACATCGTTGTAATGGCTGAGTCGCTGAAACAACTGGGCGAAATGCTGCACAGCTTAAACGGAGCCTCTCGGCGTGTCGGTCTCGGCATGAATCTGGACAAGACTAAAGTCATGTTCAATAGGCATGTCATGCCGAGGCCGATATTCGTCGAAGGGTCGGCACTCGAAGTTGTAACGCAGTACGTCTACCTAGGGCAGATAATTCAGCTTGGTAGGTACAACTTCGAGAAAGAAGCCGACAGAAGGATCCGTTTGGGATGGGCAGCATTTGGCAAACTTCGCCGAGTCTTCTCGTCGCCTATACCGCAAAGTTTGCAACCAGTGCGTCATGACTTACGGCGCCGAGACGTGGACACTGACATTTGGCTAGTCCACAAATTCAAAGTCGCTCAGCGAGCTATGGAGCGAGCTATGCTTGGAGTTTCTTTGAAGGATAAAATCCGAAACAAGATTATTCGGAGAAGAACTGGAGTGACCGACATAGCTTGTAGGATCAGTAAGCTGAAGTGACAGTGGGCTGGTCAAGTCTGTCGAAGGACCGATGGCCGCTGGAGCAGACGAGTCCTTGAGTGGAGACCGCGAATCGGCAAACGCAGCGTAGGGCGCCCCCCCGCCAGGTGGACCGACGACCTGAAAAACGTGGCTGGGGGGGACTGGACGCGGAAGGCAGTGGACCGAGTGTTGTGGCGCAACTTAGGAGAGGCCTATGTCCAGCAGTGGACTGCGATAGGCTGAGTTGATGATGATGATTCTTTACCCAACTGCAAGAGGGTATGTTTTTACTTTTTAAGGGATTGTTTTATGTGATGGGGTTTTTAAAATTTTAATATATAATGTTATGATTCACTTTGTAAGATGACGTAAAAACCCTTGATTTACAGATCCAGAATGGAGCTATAATTCCTGACAACATTGTCGATTTCTACAATTTCCGATTCCGCACTCTTCATGCTTTATCTGACTTCCACGGTCCTAACTCTCTCCAAACCAAAGAAGCTAAAAAACTGCTGGGTAAGTTTTGTTTTTACAATTTTAAAGTCAAAATGAATATGTGAAATTTAAGGTTGAAGCAGTATTTACTATTATAATTTGGTTTATGGTAATGTAAAAAACCTAAATGGCTAAATTGTCCTAATTTACATTATCATAGGTGAAGCTCTTCAACATCTCAAAAAGGCATTTGTCAAGGCTTATGATGGTTCCGTGTTAGTAACTGTTGTAACTACAGACGTTGCTCATACACGTCGTCCTGTCCGCTCTGTCGACGAACCTTCGGAATCCTCAGAAACACAAGAAGTAAGTCGAGCTCCATTGTTTGTTTCATAACCATCATCACCATATTTTAAACCCGTTACTTCACGTTGACCTAGAATCATGAAATTTGGCGCGAAGCAAGGTCTCATAGCACAAGTAAAGGAAAACATACGATAATTATGAATTTGTGGTTATATCATAGGAAAAAAAATATTTTTTACGATTACAAACTTATATTTGCAGTTGTAAAATCGACCGTGTTGTAGACATTTTTTTAAGGACATGAAGAAATAAAGATATTTATTTTTGCTTGCACAGATTGCTTACAGCATAGCATAAACACAAGACACAGATAATACAAAAACAAAAATAAAATCATACAACCAGATTCTACTAACTATTTTTTTCTTTGCAAAGTTAAGTTTGTTCAAAGTTCAAAGCATTTATTTGCAACTAAGTGTACGTTGTCTTTGAATACACGTTTTCGTTAGATTAACGTTCGGTGCTTATCTAATTTATGAACTTCAGTAAGTTAATTATTAAAAATAAGGCAAATACAGACATGTGTGGTTGTACCTGGTGAAAATAATTAAAAACTCACACAACCAGATTCTAATAAAAAAAATTCCACTGCAAAGTGAAGTTCGTTTTTCATCGATCTTCGCTGCTTATTTATAATTTGCCAATTTCAATAAGTTAATTATTAAAAAAAAGGCAAAGACAGACATGTGTGTTTAAGAAAGAGACGCAAATATGAAAGACATCAACGCGCAGTTTTACAGGGTATCAGGTCGATGGGTGGAACGGCACTCTTAGTGCACGAGTTCGAGTCGCACTTGCCGGTTTTTTTTGCCAGGACTGGTATAACCTTTTTTTTTTTTTTTTTTTTTCTCCGTGGGGAAATCCTCATGGACGCACTCCGCCCGGGGTAGGCGGAGCCAGTGTCGGACTCTTACCGACTAAAACCACCACGGTGTTCCTTCAACTACCTTAGCCGGGGGCGTGGGAACCCGTGAGTATTCACACAACCACCGCCGACAGGTCCTGGCCCGCCTCAAGCAGGCGAGCCCCTTCTCCCCGTGCGGCCTAACGCTGGCCGCACCCTCCTCGGTGGCGCACACGGAACACTGCACGCCACTTCACCTCATGGGCCTTTACCAGCTGCGCCAACTACGCCGGCTGTGCCAGCTACGCCAGCAGCTGGTCGGGCAGCAGACTACCCCGAGTCTGCTGCTCGCAGGCCCTACCTCCCGTAATTTTTTATAGAGGTTTTCTTCCTCGCGGTCCGGGCGGTGAAGCCAAGACCCTCGGTCCCAAGAGGCGCGAGAACACTACTCAGCGGGCACTCCTGGGGTTACGAGATCGACGGGGGCAGGGAAGGACAGTCCCCCCGCTGCCTGCCCAGTGGCAGGGTGAGTGCACACTGGGCCCGCCCCTGCTCCTCCACTGTGCCCTCTGTTGGCAACAGAGGGACACGTGGAGCAACTTCCCTCTGGCCCAGAACGGGCCCCTCCCGCGCCAGAATATTCGCCACAGGCAATAAAATCCCTCCAAGGTTAATCCCTCGAAAGGATTTTACTGCCTGTGCCCAGGATGCACCGGCCAAGCAGCTGCCGTTCCCTCCAGACGTGTCCAGAAGGACAAACAGCAGCCGCCAGGCACACGTGGAGGTTTTCTGGCCAGCACCCCAGGACTGGTATAACCTAGCCTATCGCCCCATACCCGCTTGACGTTGAGTTTCGGGCGGGACACCCTATTATATAAAAAATGCTAATAAATATTAAAATTTCAGGTTACTGACAATGATGACAGCTACTCTGCGGACTACCCTGCAATCTTCAACATCCTTCTTTGGTTTGGTGTGGTGATGGCATTCACCCTCATCGCCATTGTGTACGCTATCATGGATATGGATCCAGGCAGAGACTCCATCATCTACAGAATGACTAGCACTAGGATGAAGAAGGACAATTAAATCCTTAAGTCTGTTTAGAACGTAATTTTTTTTAAAGTTCTAAATACAGTATTATAAATCCAGTCAATCAAATAATGGAACTCGAAAAAATCACGTTATTGTTCCATGTAAGCAAAACATTTGTGTACAGAATTTTGTTTTTTGTGTCAGTATAATATCTATTTAACTTGAAGAATAATATGTAAAATAGTGTTATTTTAGTTATAAAGTAAATAATTTGTTGAAATCTACAACTATTGTTATTTATTTACGAAATATGATAAAGTATTTACGCAAGCTTATAGGTAATTTTGTGTTACAACAATTTCATACAATACATAACGTAATTAATTTTTTCAATTCAATAGAGAACATTCACATTTGGATCGGTGTTCAGTGTGCAAAACATTGCTGTTAAAAATATTGTTTGGAAATAAATGTCAGCAGTTTCTACTACTGTGAGTGTGTGATTATGTTCTAGTTTACCAATTCTGTAAATAAAGAGCAGATTAAATTATGACTTTACTGTTAAGCGTGTAGCAGAATTACATTGTAGTGAGTTACCATTGCCATTTGGGAGAAATAAAATACATTCCGTCTGAAAACGATTTCATTTGATCATTCACAATTTTTTCATTCCGATTTTGATGAAACTTTTTATGTTTGAAAGCTGATGATCAGACTTAAAAACTGGTATGGGTTTTGAGAAAGAAAGAAAAAAAACAATTTGTGGGGTGCGTCCTCACCCGACAGATACAGCTTCTATGCATTTGCACGGATAGTAATGTACGATGGATGGACGAGTGAGTGAGAGGGTGAGAGAGTGAATGAGTTAGAGTGTGAGTGAGTGAGTGAACGAGTTAGAGAGCTATTGAGTGAGAGTGGGTGGGTGAGTGAGTGAGTGGCTGAGTGAGTTAGTAAGTGGCGTGGAGTGGAGTGGAATGGATCGGACTAGTAATTTTTTAAAGAGGAGAGATTTGTTGGTTTGTAATCAATCAACTTTGAAACTACTGCACAGGTTTTTTTTATTTTTATAATTCTTTCACCTTTATAAAGCTACTTTATCCAGAAGCAACATAGGCTATTTTATTTCAGTATGCGGGCAAATTCTAGTCCTTAATAACATGAATGTTTTCCCAAAAACAACATTTTCAATACAAAGTATCTCCTGTAAAAATCCCTTGACTTCTTCCTGTGTCCGCCACTGGATCAAACGTCAAAGGAAGCGGACTAGAAAAACAAACTATACCACCACAGACCTACATCCGCATGAATTAGTCTTGGGTAAGAATAATACATTACTGTGTCGAGGCCTGAAATGAAGCAATTGAGGGCCGAGTAATGTTGCCTATTTTCAAAGGACGAGGCGGCAGTCGACTCCTTTTTAGCTAAACGAGGCCGTTAATTGACTACTTAGTACTTTTCTAGCATTTGGGAGGAAACAATACAAAATTAATTCAACAGTATCGAATTCTCATTCGCGCCAATTCGTCCGCGCGTGGTTCTTGTTCTCATCATCATTTCAGCCGAAAGACGTCCACTGCTGGACATAGGCCTCCCCCAAGTATCGCCACAACGACCGGTCCTGCGCCTTCCGCATTCAGCGGATTTCCCCGACCTTCACCAGGTCGTCGGTCCACCTTGTGGGGGGCAGGCACGGTTCCAGCCCGAGATTTGGGGGGGGGGGGGGTCAACTTGGCTTACGTACAGTTTCAAGGTCCAAATATAGTTTTTTTTTTTTTCCAATGGCAATGTAAAGTTTGGAGTTAGTTTATTATGTAACAGAATAGTTACATACAAAATGGACGTCAACAAAGAGGAAACGAACTTTGGGAACAAACGCGAGCGAAGCGAGCGCGAATTTTTCATATTTATGCGAAAAGTTGACTTCAATTTAAGTGCATTTTTTGGAGTTGCAGGCTATGCACGTTAATGGCACATTTACATTCAACCCAATTGAGCAGGGAAGTGGGCATGGAAGTGGGTAGCGCGAGTATGTAAATGGGTCCCTTCTCCTGCTCCTGCCGCTGCTACTCGCGCTGCCGGCGCTCCCCAAATTAGCGGTTTTTCGTGCGGAAGTCAAAGGAAAGGGCAGCGCGAGCGCGAGTGCGTCATCAGCGTTGCCAGACATACGATAATTATCGTAAATATACGATAATTTTGGCTCTGGTACGATACAAAATTGATTGAAATACGCAGAAATACGATAATTTTGATGCTGAAAATCATTGTTTTTGTTCGTAGCTCAGCACTGTTTACGATAATATTTCACCAAATTCCTTGATATACGATAATTTTAGAACATCAGTACGATAATCCGCTTGTACTCATCTGGCAACCCTGGATTACATACTGCTCTCTTGCTCAGTTGCCGCCGAGCAAGGGAAGTGAAAGCACGTGTGTGATGTTTTGAATAAAACCTTATAAGTAAATATGCGGGTACTAAAAGCGTTATATTACGATGTATCCATATCATCTACCATCTTCTCTGGCAACGGTTTCTCTTTTTTGTATCATAAATCTATTGAAACATGGACATAATTATTTAAACTTGGGCGGCAGAGCGCCGAAGCCGGAGCTATTTCAACGTCCGCCACTGCCCGTAGTCGAATGCGAAGTGAGTAATGAAGCAGTATGTAAACGCTCACTGCCGTCGAGGCTGCCACAGAAGTATTTCGGGAAATATTGCCGGTAGCGCGAGCGGCAGCGGCAGGGGCCGAATGTAAACGTGGCATAATGAAGAAGCGCAAGCGAAGCGAGCGCGAAATTTTTTTTCACCGCCTATGCTTCAATCGCTTGCGCCTTTGAGTGTTCAATCGCAACGGCAGGCTCATGTAAAGTAGCGCAAACCGTTCAACAAAATGAACTACCGCCGTCGTATGTGATATTTATTGTCATTAAACTGGAAATATCATTCATACTTTATTTTGAGCAAAATAATACCTATGCTGTAAATTGAACAGCAATTGTTAATTGAATTTTTATTGTTCATACCTGTTTGGAACCCAGTCCTAAAAATAATCAAGTCCCAACAGCACGCAACACTGTAAAAGATAATGATATTGTGAGTGATTACTGCGTGCATCGAAACGATTTTAATGAATAATATTGTACGGTAGATGTTTTTTTTTTTTTACAAATATATGTAAAGACGATTGTCATCTTAGTCTACCTGCGACCACGAAATGCTGCAAAGCTTTCGAAACGTCAGGAAAACCAATTTTAAATAATATACGCGATTTAATCCGGTTAAACTTTGTTTTATTATGTGTAGTGAGTGATCGCGAAAACCTAAGAAGTTATTTAGGAGATTTGTTAATTTGACGTGTACTATTTTGGGGGGGGTCATGACCCTTACGACCCCCCCTAGAACCGCCACTGGTGGGGGGCCTACCCACGCTGCGCCTTCCAGTACGCGGTCGCCACTCCAAAACTTTACTGCCCCATTGGCCATCATTTCTGCGAGCAATGTGCCCCGCCCACTGCCACTTAAGCTTGGCAATTCTTCGGGCTATGTCGGTCACTTTCGTTCTCCTGCGAATCTCCTCATTACTGATTCGATCACGCAGGGACACTCCGAGCATAGCCTTCTCCTTAGCCTTCTTATCAGGCCCATTGTGAGCGACCACGTTTCAGTGCCGTAAGTAATTACTGGCAACACACACTGGTCAAAGACTTTCGTCTTGAGACACTACGGTATTTTGGACGAGAAGATATTGCGTAGCTTCCCGAACGCTGCCCAACCGAGTCGGATTCGACGATTGACCTCTTTCTCGAAGTTGGACTGACCTAGCTGGACAGTTTGTCCTAGGTATACATAATCGTCAACAACTTCTAGTGTAGATTCTCCGATGTTTACGGGAATGGGTACTATATGGGAATTCGACATAACCTTTGTCTTGTCCATATTCATTTTAAGACCCACTCTATCGGAAGCTCTACTGAGGTCATCGAGCATTGTACCGAGGTCCTCCATGGTCTCAGTCATGACTACTATGTCGTCGACAAATCGAAGGCGAGTGATGTACTCGCCGTTTATGTTAATGCCTAGCCCCTTCCAGTCCAGAACCTTGAAGACATCCTCCAATGCAGCAGTGAACAGTTTCGTAGAGATCACATCTCCCTGTCTCACACCTCGCTGCAGAAGGATAGGTTTCGAGGCTTGGTCCTGTAATCGGACTGAAATAGTGGCGTTTTCATACAAAGACTTTAACACTTCGATATACCGATAGTCAATCTGGCACCGTTGAAGAGACTGTAGTACAGCCCAAGTCTCGATCGAATCGAAGGCTTTCTCGTAGTCCACAAACGCTAAACAATTTCAAGTTCTTGTTCTATTTTCAGTTAAAAATAAAAATGCAAAATAATGAACCAATTTCCGATTAAGTGGGAGAAAATAATGTTATTTCATATCATTTAAACATAAACACGGGTGGTGATTCAGAGGACACTGGTGGTGAAGAATACCGTTTAATTGAGTGAAGCGAGGTCGTTCAGCACTTTGTCCGTCTGTCAGAATCTTATAGCTTCCAAACGAAACAATGAAATTACCTGCTTCAAAAACTCAATACGTACTACCTGTCTGCTACGAGAATGTCGTTTTCCATTCCCGCTCCCGCGTGCCGCACCTCAAGCCAGGTCCGGATGATACCCAGTCTTCTCGTCGCCTATACCGCAAAGTTTGAAGACAAACGTCTTCAACCAGTGCGTCCTGTACGGTGCAGCACAGACCAGTAAGCTAGTGGTCTGTGCGGTGCAGAGACACAGAATATCTAATAGTACTAACGGCAGAGACGTGGAAAATGACAGTTGGGATAGTCCACAATAAAATCCGTAACGAAATTTTCTGGAGAAGAACCGGAGTAACCGACATAGCTTGTAGGATCAGTAAGCTGAAGTGGCAGTGGGCTGGCCATGTTTGTCGAGACCGATAGCCGCTGGAGCAGAGACCGTGAATCGGCAATGGTAGCGTGGGGCGCCCCCCCCGCCAGGTGGACCGATGACCTGAAGAGCGTGGCTGGGGGGGGACTGGATGCGGAAGGCAGAGGACCGAGTATTGTGGCGCAATTTGGGAGACGCCTATGTTCAGCAGTGGACTGCGATAGGCCGAGTTGATGTGTATCAGAAATGCGTGGTCAGAATTTACCTACGAGCTCATTCAGTGAATGCTATCGATAACTTTTACTACGGGGCAACCCTGAAATCGAGAAAAAAAAAACAAATCTTAGTTTATTATCATATTTTAATAATCTATGCATGATTAGTATTACAAAAATATTAAATAGACGAATAAAATTATCTTTATGTTTTAGTACTATTCAATTAACGTTAACATACACTATAAATCTTATCAGTACTTAATTTAATTTACTTTAATTTCATGAATAAGTTAATGAACAAACAATAAAATTACGTTTTATATTTTGCTTAATATATTAGGCACGTTATATAAATTAAATTAATAGTTTTATTTTGTCAAATAAATCGTACTTATTTCTAACACTATTAAGGCACTGTAAAACGCACATCAAGATCATAATCCAATATTAAAAAGAATCAAGGTTATTTTGTCTAAAACGGGAATTAAAGTTGTACTTATTTTTCATTTCGCTTGCATGTTATTTTCGAAATGTTGGCTGTTGGCTGTCGTATCAACTGATGCTATCTTCCTTGCTGATGATATTTCCTTTCTTGGTCGGACTAAGTAGGTATGTATATGTTTCCTTTTCGTAATTTTGTCTTTAGCCATCCTACTACAATTATAAATATGAAAGTTTGTGGAGATGTTTGTTACTCAATCACGTTGTAAGGACTGAACAGATTTGGATGAAATTCGACACACAGATAGAATATAACCCGGATTAACATTTAGGCTACTTTTTATCCCGGGAAGATAAACAGTTCCCGAGGGATGCGCGATAAACGATATCCACGCGGAAGAAGCCACGGGCAAAGTTGTACTTATTTTTCATTTCGCTTGCATGTTATTTTCGAAATGTTGGCTGTTGGCTGTCGTATCAACTGATGCTATCTTCCTTGCTGATGATATTTCCTTTCTTGGTCGGACTAAGTAGGTATGTATATGTTTCCTTTTCGTAATTTTGTCTTTAGCCATCCTACTACAATTATAAATATGAAAGTTTGTGGAGATGTTTGTTACTCAATCACGTTGTAAGGACTGAACAGATTTGGATGAAATTCGACACACAGATAGAATATAACCCGGATTAACATTTAGGCTACTTTTTATCCCGGGAAGATAAACAGTTCCCGAGGGATGCGCGATAAACGATATCCACGCGGAAGAAGCCACGGGCATAAGCTAGTTATACAATATATTGATATAAAAATCGTGTTTTTTTAACGACGTATAGTATAGTGATGAGCACGACGCAGTCTTCGGCGCAATTCGGTCGGGAACTTCTCGTAACAGCGGCGGCAAGCGGGACGTTCATCGTATTCGTAGAATTTGCTTCTTGTACTCAGTGGTGCATCGCAAACGGAGCATGCGAAGTGATGTACACACCAAGCTTTATTGAGGGCCGTGAACACTGAAATGATAAAAAGTATGAAATAAAAACTTTTTAACAAAAAATAAAACCGACTTCAAAAACCTTAACTAAAAAGTAAAAAATAATCCTTGTATGTATTTCAAAATCTTAACATAAACCAAAATTTTGAAGGTGGCGCGTGACTGTCCCTTTGCGTCATGTAAATATAATGTACTGTCGAGCGCTTATCTATAGTAAAAAACAGTTTATGCGAACATACATAAAAAACACGCGCCGCCTTCAAAATTTTGGTTTATGTTAAGATTTTGAAATACATACAAGGATTATTTTTTACTTTTTAGTTAAGGTTTTTGAAGTCGGTTTTATTTTTTGTTAAAAAGTTTTTATTTCATACTTTTTAGTTGAGAATTCACAGAAAAACGAAACTATTAGTAGATCATCTAGGTAAGCGAAGCTAAATTAAACTGATTTATTGAAGCTGGTTAAAAAACTACTTAACCTAAGTCAATAAAATTTATATGGGACCACCGCGCGGACTTTCTCTACCAAATAAAAAAACAACCACGTAAATCGGCCCACAAATCTCGGAGTAATCGGTGTACATACATGAAAAAAAAAAAAAAAAAAAAAAAATTTTTTGAAGTCGGTTAAAAATGCATTTAGCATGAAATAAAAAAATACGAGTGGTTTGTTACTTTTGAAAGACACTCACCATCACCAGCAATAACTTGATTGCACACATAACACAAGTTTCCAAACAGTTGATGATAATGCTGTTCGCAATAGGCTAGACCCTTTTTCTCGTAATGGCGATGGCCATGGAATGGCTTTTCACACTTGGCACACACAAAGTGCTGAAAAAGGAAGGAGAAAATTACATAATGTTTAAGGTAATTTATTATAGTGTTGTACAGTACTATTTTCATGTTGTACAATAAAGTATATTCTATATGTATATCTATCTAAAATTAAATTACGCACCTCAACATGCCAATGTTTTCCAAGAGCAGTCACAATCCTCTCCTCGATTGGACGACGGCAAGCACCGCAAATGGGTATGCCCATTTTATCATGGCAACGTAAACAGAAGAGATTGTTCTGAAAACAAAATACGGTTTTTTTTTAAGTATTTGATGGCGAAACGAGCCAAAGGCCCACCTGATGTTAAGCGGTTACTTTTGCCCATAACAACTGCATAACCTACCACCTAGGCTGTTGCCATAATGGTACCAGAAGTTAATTCGCCAAACTGAGACATGAAGATGGAAAGTCTCATGAGATTTTAATTTCACCGGCACTCATACCGTTCAGACCGAAACACAGAAATGCAAGCATCGTCGTTAAATATATAGAAATAACGACGTACGTTTTATTTCATAATATTTATAATTATAACACATCAGTTTTACTGGGACACTAAATTTGGGGCCGTATTTAAAAAAAACCGGCCAAGAGCATGTCGGGCCATGCTCAGTATTATAGGGTTCCTTAAGTAGGTGTTACAAACAAATCAAATCGAATATTAATTACGGCTATTTTAGTTTTTGCAATAGACGGCAGCATTGGCGACTCAGAGAGTGATGTCAGTAGCCGCTAGATGGCGCTATACAGTGCCAAATGTAATACACGGCACTTGACGGCAGCATTGGCGACCCAGAGAGAATTGTACGACGCCGCTAGATGGCGCCAAATTTAAGAAGTGTGTCGTCAACATAACACAAAGTTACTTTTTGTGATTTTTTCAAATATAAAGTAGCTAAAGGAGCATTATTTGCTAACATCATTTTTCTTAAGGTCAATGACCTTTGAACTAGGACGTTTTAAGTATTTTTCAGTTTTCTATCTATAACTCAAAAAATTATAATCACATTATACTCGAAATAATTTTAAAAGAGAGTTTTCACAAAGGTCTATCAATGTGGAAGATTATAACTTTCTACGTTGCATAGTTTAGAAATGGTAGGGGGGGGACACATTGCAAGCCACTTTGGCGCGCTATATTTCGCAGATGGTACACCTGATAAAAAAGTGGTGTATGAAACATTACCTTCATTTTAGTAGACCTAATCATTGATACCACACACGAGGGGGTGCAGCGAAAAAATTTTTTTCATCTCCATTTCACATGTATGGACGCCACCCCTAAAATACGTAAAAACGATTTTTTTATTCTTTTAAAATTGAGATCTATAAGTAGACTATTTTTTAACAAAATTTCATTTACTTATGTTTATAACTGTAGAAGTTATTAAGCTGTAAAGGATTAGGACAGACGGACAGACGGACGGACATGACGAAACTATAAGGGTTCCTTGTAGGACTTCGGAACCCTAAAAAATGACGGACGGCGCCCCTATGAAGTGGTTCTTATTAGGGTTCCATCAGTGCCCTTAGGTATGAAGTCCTTAGTATACATACCACATCATTGGCAGCATATCCAGGGCGATTTTTGACCTCTCTAGCGGTATGATCGAGCTCTACGCCACATGTAGCACACGTGAAGTGGTAGCCGTGGTACACCTCGCCACGGTAACGCAATGGCTCGCCATCGATTACCCCACTGAACAAAATATTTTCTAATTCAGAATATGCTATAATATTAAGTTGTTTATAATTAACTTAGATGCATTTATGGAAAGCAGATATTTTATAGTTTTGCTAAATTTAAGCTTATAAGGAGACTGAAGGAAAAGGGTTATTTTTTATGCAGGCTTTTCAAACAAGGCTTTTTAGTTATAAAAGAGAAAATCAGCAAAAATTATGCATAAGTGCAAGAAACATACTGGCACTTATGGCACATGTAATTGAGCAGTCCGTCGGCCTTGATCCGTGCGTTACAGGTGTGGCAGAGAGCGCGCCCACCATTTTTTATAAAGCCTGCATCGGCCAGCTCCACATTACAGTCTTCACAGCGGAAACACGCAGGGTGCCAGTTCGCATTCATTGCTTTGATCACACGACCAATGACAAATTCGCCTGAAATTAATTTATAGTCTGAGCTGACGACCAAACAGCTCAGGTAACTATCGTCGATGAAATGCAGGTAACTTACCTGAAGGACCCCTTTGCGAAAACCGTCGATCAGGCAGGCCGCACCTGGTGGATTCAGGAGTTATGGGGTGGAGAAAAAAAAATAGGCAAAAGTATCGTATTTCTTTTTTGTTGGAAACTGTTCAGCTATGTGACCAATCCACCAAAAAAAATCAAGTCAATCGATTGGCGGCTTTTATTTGGTTTCTGTAATATACAAACTTAGCATAACAAAACCAGCGACGATACTATTACCAATGTTTTTTTCTCGCTTATACGTTCACTTTATAAAGGCTGGCGACACCTTTCCACCAACCGATTGATTTGATTTTTTTTTGGGTGTATTGAAGAAGAAAAATATTTATTTGACAAAACTGAGACACATACAAAAGAAAGGAAATATATTTAGTGGAGAAATAATACAGAGTAACAAAGCGAGGAAAAAGTCATTGACAGTCATGCGCCATGTGTGTTTCAAAATTGTGACAAATGGGTGTCCAGCTCAGCATATTACCAGGTTATTAAACCTGACGCTGGTATTCTTCTATTCGGAACATAGCTGAACAGTTTGCAACCAAAATGAATGACGATGATACTTTTACCAAAAACAATTTCCCCCACTGCATAACTCCTGAATCCACTAGGTGCCAGATTGATGATTTTCGCAAAAGGGTCCTTCAGATATGTAATTACCTGAATTTCATCGATGATAAAATTTCCTAAGCTTTTAGGTTCACTCAGTAAATTATTAATTATGTCCGTATGTTGGAATGGATGTTTCCTAATATTATAGCCTAATCAATAATAAAATTATTAATAGACATCAATTAAGAAAACAGTAGCAGATGAAATTTTGATTTTCATAAGTATAATTCAATTTCCTTTCATTCTTTTAAAAAGGAGACATCAGCAGGCGTAACATGACCACTGTAGACAAGGGATTTGTCTACGGAAGAATAGATAAAATGACAGTTTTAGTTCTAGACAATGTTGTTTTGTCTATTCTTTCATAGACAAATCTCTTGTCTTTAGCTTGGACCAATATAAAATGAATAGGTCAAAGCGTGCGGATTAGCGGAGTCTATAAAGTGAGCGCCGGCTTTCACTTCGTTCGGTTCGGGCTATCCGTTTTTTTGTCAGGCCGATGTCAAAATAAATGTTAAAAGGTTCCAGAGCAACAGATAAACCAGGTGTACTATTACACCTCTGCCTACCCCTTCGGGGAAATACAGGCGTGATGTTATGATGTTACAATTTTTTAGGGTTTTGTAGTTTCACATATACCAGGCCCCTCAGAAAGTATTGCGAAAAAAAGTTTTTATATATGGGAGACTGGCCAGTTATAATGTTTTTCGAAAATATGATTATTTATAAGTAAAAATAAGTAAGTTCCAATTTCAAAATTTCCCTCCACATTTTTTGCGAGTTAATTCAAAGTATTGTGTCTCACTGAAATATGGATCTGCGCCGGGAACATTTTAGAGCTATGATTTTATACGATTTCAAGTGTCGCCTGAAACCGGATGAATCGTACGATAGACTTCAAATGGCATTCATGGATGAAGGCCCTTCCAAGGCAACCGTGTATCGTTGGTATAACGAATTCAAGCGCGGTCGACCAACTTTGGGGGATGACGAAAGAAGCGGTCGCCCTTTGACGGCTGTTACCGAAGAAAACGTGCTAGCAGTGAAAAATTTAATCCAAGACAATAGGCGAATTACATATCAGGAGATTCAACACATATTGAAGATTGGATCGGGAAGCGTTCACGAGATTCTACACAGCCATCTTCGGGTGAGGAGGATAGTATCACGCTGGGTGCCGCACAACCTCACCGATGCTCAGAAGCAGGCCCGGGTGGAATGGTGCCGTGATATGCTTAACAAATTTGAAGCAGGCTCGTCTCGGCATGTTTACGACATCGTTACAGGTGATGAGTCCTGGATTTATCAATACGACCCAGAAACCAAGCGCCAGTCGACTGTTTGGGTGTTTCAAAATGAGCCAACGCCTACCAAAGTGAAGCGATCTAGAAGCGGGGGTAAGATTTTGATCGCTAGCTTTTTTAATTTGACTGGCCACTTGGTATCAATTCCCTTACGGGATCAAAGAAGCATTAATGCCGAATGGTATACTACCAAATGTTTGCCAGAAGTTTTCTCTGTTATAAGCAACAAGCGACCAAACACAGGGCTCCGCGGGCTACTGCTCCACCACGACAATGCACCTGCGCACACCGCACTCAAAACGAGGGACTTCCTGGACAGCACGCCAGTCAAACTCCTGGGTCACCCTCCTTACAGCCCTGATCTAGCACCGTGTGACTTCTTTTTATTCCCAAAAATAAAAAATCAGCTCAAAGGGATACAATTTTCGTCGCCGGAAGATGCGCTGGCTGCGTTCGAGCAGGCTGTAAACGAGGTGTCTGCGGCGGACTGGAAAAAGTGTTTTGAAAACTGGTTTAGGCGCATGAATCTTTGTATAGAGGCTGGTGGAAAGTACTTTGAAAAGATTTGATAAAAATATATGTACGTATAGAACAATTTTTTTTAGTTTCGCAAAACTTTCTGAGTGTCCCACGTACATTAGGTTCGCTATCTCTCTTACCCTCTCTCTTAAGGTGTTGAGTATATTGTGTTTGATTTTTTTGACTACTTATTATTGTGCAAGTTGTAAGGACAAAGCCCATCCATTCATTTTATATTGGTCTAAGGTCTTTAGTTTAGTTTAATTAGCATTCCTAAATGCACCACTACAGCCTACCTTAAAAACTGGGGAACTGACCAAAGTAAAAATCCCCAGGCCAAGAACACTCTAAATCGGTCGTTGTGGGCTTCAAAAAAAGGTTTACGAAAGAAGCGCTTTCATTGAACAAGAATCAGATAAGAATCCTGACAAGAACCCTTACTGGGCACTGCAACCTGAACAAACACCTTCACAGGATGGACCTCAGTGATACCACTGTTTGCAGGTTTTATCGCGAAAAGGATGAGACGCCCATCCATATCCTATGCGAATGTGATGCAGTGCACCACATCAGAAGCCAGCATCTTGGAGGCCACGTCATCTCAATGCAGGAGATCAAATCCTCCTCCCCCAAGGTCATAGTCGACTTTATGATTGACTTGCAGCTTGGGGAAGTGCTGTAATGCTGCAAGAGGCGTCACAATAGATCTTATTAGGTTGCAGTGGCTTAGGGGCGTTCAAGACCTCTTTCCTCAAAATAATATTAAGGTATTTAGTGGTCATGCTACGTCTGCTGTACAACAATATTTTTCATACTAGTCATTCCAAATTGATAAAATAGATTAAAAATAGATGTTAGTAATTAATTACCGCATTTTCCGCAACATGGCGCAAACAACACTTGAAAATCACGTTCGCAGTATTTACGACCTTCAAACTCGTAGAATATGCCTTCAGGGAACACACGGAAACATTGAGCGCACCTGAAAAGATAAATAAATAAATATTAAATACTTCACTGGATTACACATCACTACACTGAATTCAGAAATTCTAATAAGGATTTAGGAAAGGAAACTCCTTATTGCACCGACCGCGCGACCTAACTCTTATATCACACTTTCCTCATTTCCTTTCCTAAATCTGAATTAGAGTGACTGAATTCAGTTTAGTGTAATAAGCGCTATAAGGCACTAGACCCGCGCGAGTTGTTAACACGGTCGTGTACACGATGCATGTAACCCGCGCAAATTCCTCAACATGCGTGTACAAGCACCATAAGTAAAAAAACTTGAAAACTTACTTGAAGCCTGCAACATTAATTTCACAATAGTTTTAAATATTAAGTAATATATTTTGTGCCTGATTATTTAAAGCTTAAAAACGTGGAGTGGAGCAAATGGGATGAAACCCATGTGCAGCAGAGGACTGCTATAGGCAGAGTTGAATGAAGACATGGAAAAAAAAAAAAAAAATTAAATAACTTACACAAAGCAGTTAGTATGCCAAAGTTCTCCATTGGAGTTGACAATCTTTTCATTTGCTTCAAAGCCATCCCCACAACGGGTACAGAACATGTTGTCTAGAGACATGGTTGCTAATCTGTAAAGAAATGTATTATTATCTCACCTAAATAGAAGTATGTACTGTGGAACTGAAAGACCTGTTGCACTTTATTTTAAAAAAGAAAGTTACTGATGTAGTTCAAATTCAAATGTTTTTTATTTAAAATAAACATAATTACAGGCACTTTTGAAACATCAAAATATAATAAATTCAAATTATTACTTTTTTTACTAGCAGCCCCACCCTAGAATTCCACGTTGAGGTAATGGTATACACAATAAATAAAGTGTGCATTATAATTAAAATTGCAGGCAATCCAACAATTATAATAATACACAAGATTATCGCTAAGGCTTACTATTATACAATTACTATTTTGTTCCGCTAGGTGGACCGACAACCTGAAAAACGTGGCTGGGGGGGACTGGATGCGGAAGGCAGAGGACCGAGTGTTGTGGCGCAACTTGGGAGAGGCCTATGTCCAGCAGTGGACTGTGATAGGCCGAGTTGATATATATTATACTTTCACGGTGAGTTCTTCAATTTTCTTAATACCTATACAACTGTAGATTCTTTGTGATCTGTTCAGCTGTTCTCATGTGATGAGGTAACAAAAAGGCAGACAGACATAATCTTGCTACGGGTGAACTAGTCGGTGGCTCAGTGAGGGTGGCTAAAAAGTGTGCTATTTCACCTGCTGCTTACCGCATTAGACACATAATAACTTTTAGTGAAAAAGATCACACAAAATTGAAGACTCAACCTTTGATTCTAAGGTGTTTATAAATGATTGCCAAGGATTTATTAACAATTTTGATGTGATACTGGACGCATAAGCCCTGTGAGTGACATTTGTCGGGTGCAGAGCGTAGATTTGTAGATTTTCCCCTGTTGCGGGGGGTATTTCTATTATAAACTTACTTCAATATATACACTTCTCGACCTTTACGATTTTATTATAAAAATAAATAAATTTTAATTATCACAAAAAATTTTTGTTATTTGATTTAATAATGTCTCTTGCTAAATATACGCAAAATAAAAGCTGTAAAGTGGAACAGGTACTTGCAAAATTAGATGAAAGTACCAAACTTAATACATGTATAATAATATAGTTAATTGTGATGAAGGCATTATTTTCCTGATGTTTTTGTAACAGGTAAATGAATGTTAAATAGGTGATTCATATAAGTTAGCCGGTGGTTAATAATATGTTATCTGATACTTGTGGTATACTATGAGAACACATATTTTGATGTTGTGAAAAGTTTTATTTTAATTATAATTTTGAGGTTTTAATAGTATATTCAGTTTTTTCTTAATTGTCTAATTTAATGAACAATCTTAGCATGTTTTTTTTAATGCAACTCATCAATAATAATTATTAAAAGACATTATGATAACAATTACACTAAAAATTTTTTACTTAGTTACATGTGCAGAACTA
Source organism: Asteroscopus sphinx (assembly GCA_949699075.1). NCBI lineage: Eukaryota > Metazoa > Arthropoda > Insecta > Lepidoptera > Noctuidae > Asteroscopus > Asteroscopus sphinx. The sequence goes on along the minus strand of OX453013.1, from coordinate 13,385,775 downwards.
GTAATTATATTTTATTAGTAGTTATTTGAATAAAGAGACATGTCAAGATTGTTTACTAAATAAGACAAGAGAGAAAAAACTGACTATAGATTTTCATATTTTATTCCCATTGAAGGCTTAGTTATTATTATTTATAAACAGGCCTGAGGTGTATTCATACTGACAATTTTTGTTCAAAACCTTGAACAACTTTATGCGAGGTTAAAAAGCACTTAATTAGATCAGGGAGTTGTTTGCTTCCAGTGTCAACAACTTCAGATCAGCAAATAATGTTGGAAACTAACAAACATTGCTTTTCCTATAGGACTATATTATGTGTGATTCATGGAGCATATGCATAATTAACAAGGAGGTGCCCGTTATGGTGATGAGCAATCTATACAAGTAGGTTAACCACTCCCACGATTGCAGATGTTGCTTACCCTGGCATTTTTCACTTCAATTGCTTAATAACAAAAAAAATACGTATTCTTCAATACACGTTCTGTCAAAAAGAAGAATAATACAGTTAAATAAATCACAATATCCGAGGATCTTTCTTAGCCATTCAATAAAGTAGGTATAAATTAGCTATGTGTCGTTCGCGATTGAACGAATCAATTGACCCGGGTCTCCAACAGTTCGCGAACGATCGGATCCCTACGAAAATAATGATTCGTTCATTCGATTCTGCGTAGGCGAACGGTGGTGAACGGGTGAACGCGAGCGGCAGGTGGTGCGGCGCGGCGGCGGCGGGATTTAAATTGTCGCCGAACGCATGCTAATTTTATAAAAAATCTTTCTTATAGTTAAAGTGTAAAGGTCTATTTAAATTTGCAAAGCGCAGCAGTGTTTACTCACAATCTGTTATCTCACTTGCATTATTTTCTAATTATTATACTTATTAGTTTACTTATAAAATCTTGTATTTTTTTGGGTAGGTACCCAATTGATTTGAGAATGGTATAGGTACATGACCTACTGATTTATGTAGCTATGAGTTGATTTGTCTAGTTACATTCATTTTCACGTAATTTTTTTCAAAAACCTGAGTGTCTGCGTAATTACTTGCGTTCAACTTTTTATTAATTCAAAACAAAAAATCATGTATTTAAGTGTTAAAGTAATAAAAAACCTATCTTATAGTAAAGACATTAAGGACTATATTTGAAAAGCGAGCTGTAAAGTGTTTACTTTACTCATTCATAATCCGATCTGAGAACCGTACACACGAACTACTAGCTAGTGATTGATTAAAATATACGGACGGATTGATTGAGCTATGAGCTATTGAATCTTAATGTTTGGATCGTGATTGAACCAAGTAGGTAAGGATCTACCTACTATCCGCGCGCCAAACTATCAATCGATTGAACGGGTCATAAGACCCGGGTCATTTTCTCAACGGGTCAGTATTGATCTGGATCTCCAAAATTGAACGAACGACACATAGCTAGTATAAATCCGTTTTTGGTAGGTACTGGGTACAAATAGAAATGATGTAACGGTGTCAAAACTATTGCTCATTTGTCAATAACATGGAAGATTTACTTACAATTCATATGGTTTCCTTCCTTTATAAAAAATTTATGATTGTACTGTTATTCCATTTATTAAGAATTATTTGTTTCACACTTCGATCAATAATTATTTATCGAAGGTTTCACAGATTAGATTTATTGTTTTGTTTGTATGTTCTTTCTCGACCACTTCTCGACGTAGGTCTCACCACAGACCACAGACTACTTAGAGATACTACGTATCCACAGACTACTACGGGATATGGTAGGTCTGTGCACAGACCAAGTAGAGATGCTTGGGTCTGTGTTCCAGTGCACAGAGTACATTTGTATATATGAGATTCCAGTGTTTCCGGCAATTAAACAAGAAAATAGAGGTGAGGCGTATTTACTGGAACAGGTTTTAAGGCTCGTATTACAGAATGATACTCAAACGTTGATCTCTGTTTAAAACTAGTTTTAAGTTGAGCTTTGATTTAAGAACGTTCCTCAAGCAGAGATTTATTGATCACAGTTCAGGTGAGTTTAGTTTTATTTTATACTGTCACCTATTTCGGAATTTCAGCTGAGATTTGATCTGTAATCACTCTAGTGCGGTCCAGATTACGCTTGAGTAGAGATTTCTATTCAATTTCAGGTCAAATTCGTGTGTTTTGTTGTTGAATTAAAGTTTATAATTACCGTTCTGGAATAAGACCGATACTCAAGTAACGATTCTATCCTTAAGTAGTGATCAGGTGATTGGAGTTTAAACTGTACTTGAGGAAGCTTCTGTAATACGGGCCTAAGACTAGGTTTCACTCAAGACGTCTCAAGACTAGGTATGTGATTGGCGTCCAAACGCGTATCGAGTATTTAGAAGTATTGACGACTTTGGCGAGTCGTATACTCCAAAACGCACACAAACTTACTAATCCAACGGACTCGCTTGACTCGGACGTGCTGAGAGACGCGAACGGAGACGCGTTCGTTGGATGCATGTGTGAGTGAGGTGGAATCCGACCGATAATCGACCCTGCAACTCAATGATAAAGACTATTTTTGATTACGTTATTTTTGATTATTTATGTACCTATTTGTGAACCTAGTGTTTTTATGAATTAAAAGAAATCTAATGAAATATTAACTTTAAAAAGCTAACAATCATAAGCCTTATCATATTATGTACCGATTATGTAGAAAGAAATTGTTCCATTTCGAAATCATTTAATTTATTATGTCTTGTTTTTTACATTTCAATAAAATAAAATAAATTCAATGGGTTATGTTATTATTGCCAGAACATTGTCTAGAGACTAGAATGAAAGCCTAGACTATGAAAACTTCTTCACGAGAAGAAGAAGTATGCGTCTAGTGGTATAGACGCATACTTCTAAATACTCGTGGAACTAGTTTTTGGAACACGTATTTCCACGTACTGAGTCGTACTAGGCAAAATACGTACTGAGTCTTACGAGTACGAGTACGTGGAAATACGTGTTCGAAAAACTAGTTCCACGAGTATTTAGAAGTATGCGTCTATACCACTAGACGCATACTTCTTCTTCCCGTGAAGAAGTTTTCATAGTCTAGGCTTTCATTCTAGTATCTAGACAATGTTCTGGCAATAATAACATAACCCATTGAATTTATTTTATTTTATTGAAATGTAAAAAACAAGACATAATAAATTAAATAATTTCGAAATTGTACACTTTTTTCCTACATAATAGGTACATAATATGATAAGGCTTATGATTGTTAGCTTTTTAAAGTTAATATTTAATTCAATTTCTTTTAATTCATAAAAACACTAGGATCACAAATAGGTACATAAACAATCAAAAATAACGTAATCAAAAACAGTCTTCACATTGAGTAGCAGGGTCGATTATCGGTCGGATTCCACCTCACTCACACATGCATCCAACGATCGCGTCAACGTTCGCGTCTCTCAGCACGTCCGAGTCAAGCGAGTCCGTTGGATTAGTAAGTTTGTGTGCGTTTTGGAGTATACTACTCGCCATAGTCGTCAATACTTCTAAATACTCGATACGCGTTTGGACGCCGATAACATACCTAGTCTTGAGACGTCTTGAGTGAAACCTAGTCTTAGGCCAGTATTACAGAACGATACTCAAGCATTGATCTCTGTTTAAAACTACTTTAAAGTTGAGCTTTGATTTTAGAACGTTCCTCAAGCAGAGATTTGTTGATCACAGTTCAGCTGAGTTTAGTTTTGTTTTATACTGTCACCTGTTTCGGTATTAAAGCTGAGATTTGATCTGTAATCACTCTAGTGAGGTCCAGACTACGCTTGAGTAGAGATTTCTATTATATTTCAGGTCAAATTCATGTGTTATGTTGTTGAATTAAAGTTTATAATTTACCGTTCTGGAATAAGACCGATACTCAAGTAACGATTCTATACTTAAGTAGTGATCAGGTGATTGGAGTTTACTCCAATCACGGAATAAAAAAAACAAGAGGAAATAGTAAGTAGGCGTAACCCCTGTCGCCACTAGTGAGTCCAAATGTACGCACTTGCCGCTAGAAGTGGGTGTTTAAACGAAAAGCGCTTAAAAAAGTCTAATAAAAAAAAAAAGCGTATAAGCACGCTTAGTGATTAAAGCAGATTTCGTTTAGACTTTTTCGTAAACCAAACTTATGCTTTCAATACTACGTTTGAAATGCAACCCTATTTCTATGAGAATAAGACCCAAATTCAAAGTTGACGAGTGGTTTGATAATCGGCAGAATTAAATTTTATTCGTTTACGTAAAATTTGTTTAGAGAAAGAACTTTTTTATTTGGTTGATTCTTTTCGTATCGTTTAAACGTTTTTGACCTTGATTGATTTGCTTTTGCTTTGGCTCTTAGTTTATTTTTCGTTGTCAACGAGTGAATTCGTTTTTGAATGTTCTCCTCGGTGATTACGCGACGATTGTAGTTTGTTCGTATAGTTTTTAGTGAACTTTGTAAATAGTTTAACTGTCAATAAAAAAGTGTAATGTAGACAAATAAAAGTACATTTTTTTAGAAGTGAAAAACAAAAAGCGTCAAAAGCGTAAAAAAATTCGTTTGCAGAAAAAAAAAAGCACAACGTTTAAACACGCTTACAATTTTAAGCCGTTTTTCCCACCTTTACTTGCCGCTCAAGTGATTTTAGTTAGTGGTGTGAACCGGAGGCATTTTCAGCCTCCGGAGATTATGCGGAGATTTTATTGAATCACCGGAGATTATCCGGATATTCTCCGGTTATTCAAAATACTCTAAATCTATACATATGAGAAGAAAAAACAAGCTAAAAAAAAAAGGCACATTTCACAGCACATTTGGGTGCTTTCTGCAACAAATGAAATAACCGGTAGTTTAGTGCAATCACCGATTAGTCTCCGGTACTCACTCTAACCGGTGATTATCCGGTTTTTTGAGAACCGGTTCACACCACTAATTTTACAGATAATCAATGTGCACACGTCCGTCAATACCTTTAAAAATCATTTAAAATAATTAAAATGCCATATTGTTCCATATTAGAATGTAAAAATCATAGCCTTAGTAAAAATCTGTCACATGGAGGTATTTTGTACCATCAATAAGCAAGATTTTCATATTTAAATACAATAAATGAAATAAATTAATTTTATTTCTTACTGCAAACAGAGCACAAAAATTACAACCTAAAATAGTCCTTATCGTATTGTTATACGGTAGATTTTCTTTCACTGGTAACAATTTTTCTAGAACTTTTGCTTACATAATCAGACTGACTCCGCTACTCAATTAGTGCATGTAATACCGATAAAATGCTATCGACAATTTTTCATTATTGCTTTTCGGTAAACTAAGGTCCGTATTACAGAACGTTCCTCAAGTAAAGTTTGATTTTCAATCAACTGATCACTACTTAAGGATAGAATCATTACTTGAGCGTCGGTCTTATTCCAATACCTACGGTAATTATAAACTTCAATTCAATCATCAATAAATCTCTGCTTGAGGAATGTTCTGTAATATGGGCGTAAGAAAAATGGTTCGATACTTGCTTGTAAACTTGTGATGCAAGTTGTTAATCTTCTATACATATAACATAAAGTACCTGCAGCGTCTGTCTGGCTGTGTGTCTAATGTATTTAGATTTTAATTCTGTTTTTACCAATAGATATAGGTTTAGGTAATTATTTTGTGCCTAAAAATGTTGTGTAAATTGGTCGAATTATATGATAATACTGTCCATCAAGCCGGGATATTTTTTTCAGATTTTCGGCAATAATCAGTGTACCTATCAACAAAGTTATGAAAATGAAATGAAATCGTTTATTTCCAGATGATTACATCCATTATTAAATAATTATAACAACTGCCGTCTGGCTTACAACGACACAGAGAAATAATAATTAGATATTATTTGAATCCTCTTTGGTTATGCGTCGTGGGCGTCTTTTTAGGGTTTTTGGGATGGTTTTAACGGGTGGCAATAGTCTCGCCCCTGTTACATGGGACTATAACATAACTGGCAAAATGTGGGTGTACTATACACCTCTCCGTCCGTCCGTGTGGTCCCGGACGTAAAGAATTGCACCACCCTCTTTCTTCTTGAGTGTCGTAAAAGGCGACTAAGGGATTCACCAGAGGATGGGCAGCAGCGTTCCGCCCGCCTTATTAGTAGTACATTATTGAGCTTTTATTTTATTAGCTCAGAATATACCCGACAACTATTTCTTGTGCAATCTTAACTAAATTGTTGGATTGTAAAAATAATCTAGAAACTAACACTTGTAGAGGTCTACTAGTGTCAAATGTGTAAATCCGCTACTGGCGCGGGGCATGCTTGAGGAAGGACGTACTTATAAAACTGGTCTTGTCTCGGACGCGGTGGAGAATAGAGGCACTACCTGCCGCCGCAGCAGGTGATGCCGCGTAGCATCGTGGGTTAATCGCGTAGCATCGTGGGTTAATCGCCTAAATCAGATTTTAACTGGTAAATCACTATCATTAGTTTATGATAAGATAAGTATTGGTGACCGGAATAAATGGGCATAACGAGTGAAGAAAACATCATTACTTATAGTAGGTAGTCGAAGTTAGTCGGAACACACCTGTTTTAAGAAAAAAAAAAATTACGCAATCAATGTCTCGTTTCATTTCAATCAATACGGTAAAAGTGATTCACTGACATTTATAAATAATAAGTTTCACGCTTAACCAACGCAATGCAAAACGCAACGCACCCGATGTTTTTTTAAGCTAGTGAGTAAACTTTTTAAGCCTTATCGATAAATTCACATGTTTAGTATGGTATGATTACATCACTATTACCCGCATGCATCAAACACTTAGGCCCGTATTACAGAAGCTTCCTCAAGTACAGTTTAAACTCCAATCACCTGATCACTACTTAAGGATAGAATCGTTACTTGAGTATCGGTCTTATTCCAGAACGGTAATTATAAACTTTAATTCAACAACAAAACACACGAATTTGACATGAAATATAATAGAAATCTCTACTCAAGCGTAGTCTGGACCACGCTTGAGTGATTACAGATCAAATATCTGCCCAAATACCGAAACAGGTGACAATATAAAACGAAACTAAAGTCAGCTGAACTGTGATCAACAAATCTCTGCTTGAGGGACGTTCTAAAATCAAAGCTCAACTTAAAACTAGTTTTAAACAGAGATCAATGCTTGAGTATCGTCCTGTAATACGGGCCTTAAAACATGTTCCAGTAAATATACGTAGTATCTCTAAGTAGTCTCTGCAGTAAATACGCTTCACCTCAATCACCTCTAGTTTCGACAGACTGCAAGTGATTATTTTCTCTGTGACAGAATGGGTCAAAGATAATATAATCACTACGTGAATATATCATTAATCTGTGGTGAAAAAGGTAATAAACAAGTTGTTTTATATTATTTGGTACAAAAATGGAAGCAAATAACGCTTTTAAAACAAACTTGAAAGCTGTTAAAGAACTAATATTAGATGAACATAAGTTTGTAACATATATTTCTCTTAGCAAGGAACTATGCATTCATGTCAATGAAGCAAAATCTTTGTTGTGTCAAATAATACAGGCCTTAAGAAAAACTCAGCCGGAAATCACCCTTAGTATTTCTTACATGATATCTGGCTTGCTAAATAACAACAGTGGATTGACTACTGTGTGTTCTGAAACTGATCTAGGCACTCTCAAGAAGACATTGAAAATCGTATTTTATGAGCATGTGTACTGCGTCAGTCGAGGGCACAAGCCTGTAGACAATGTTGCTCTAATTGCAATAAACAAATTCGAAGATCTGCCTTTATGTATTGGATTAATTAAAGCTGATTCTTGCTCAAAGAGGACGGATGAAGAAATAGGAAACTTAAAATCTAAAAAGCTTATTTCAATCGTACCTAAAATATCAAGTGTTCAACAGAAAGACATTAAAAATGCACATACTGATGTAAAAAAATCGAATGAAGTTAAATTAGATTCCAAAGTAAAAACTGAAATCCCATCTCCAAAGAAAGATGTATCAAACAATAACAAAAAAATTACAAAAACAAGTGGGAACAAAACAGCAGCAAAAGGTATTGCAGGATTTTTCAGCAAAATTAATGGTGACTCCTCAAAAGCACTTAGCTCAAATGTGAAAAAAGCAGAAGTTCAGGAACCTGTAGTAAAAGTGGAGAAGGATATTACAGTCGAGCCACCAAGTACAGACTCTAACATATCATCCAATGCTGCAAAAAAAGCTTCTATTAAAAATACTAAAGGCAAAGCAAGCAATAACAATTCTCTCACACAAATAAAGAAGAATGCTAAAGTAGATAAAAAACGCAAAAGACTTTTGCGTGTGTCAGATAGTGAGAGTGAAACTGAAGAGAATGATCCTTTCACCAATAAAATGGATGTTGACCATGAGTCTGAAGATGAAATACCACCCACACCAACTGTAAATACAGTTAAAATAACATCAGGTATAGTAAACCCTAAGAAAAGAAGAAAGATAGTGGATAAAACTTATACTGATGAAGATGGTTATATTTTAACTAAGAAAGAAGAAGTGCTTGAGAGTTGCTCAGAAAATGAGGAAGAAGCAAAAGAAAATGGTATAAATGTCAAAGTAGATATTAAAAAATCTAAAGAAAATACTGAAGTGAAAACATTTAAAACTGAGACATCACCAAAAGAAAACAAGAGGAAGAAAAAGGTGTCACCACCACAAAAAGGGAAACAGTCTACTATAAACAGTTTTTTCAAAAAGGCTTAAGATTTAATCTATAAATTTACAATCATGGAATTCTTTTAGACTATAACTCAAGTTTACTATAGGTGCGGCACTCTATGATGGCATTTATGACGTTTGCCTGCTCATGAAGATCCGTAAATATTGACAGCTACATATCGTCGCTGCACCTGCCAAGTTCCATTTGTGATTTTTGATAGGTTTCGGAAAACAACAAATAACGTATTATTTTCTAAACAATACATTAAATAAGAAAACTAATAATAAGTCTAAAACCAAAGGGGGTCCCCATACATGAAACCTCGAAAAACATGCATTTTTTTTCCTATTCTATCTTCAAGACGGTAATACGTACCAGCGTCAAACTTGGTCTGATTATAGTGTATACTATGTAGTTTAGCAACAAATACTAAAAACAGGACAATCATAGACATATGTGGTGGTACCTACGGAAGAAAGAGATGCAAAAATTCACATTTCGAGTACAATAGTTGATGTCTTTTGATAAACTTTTGTAAATTAAATCAGTTTCTATGGGGTATCAGGTCGATGGGTGGTGCGGAACCCTTACTGCTCGAGTCCGACTCACACTTGGCCCGTTTTTTATGTATGTCACAATATTTGATTAAATAACGATTAAACAAAATGGCTAGATATTATGTTTATTGAATAATTTGATAAATTATTTACTTCATGTAGATATTATTTATAATAGCTAGTTGGAGTTGGTCAAAGTATTTGGTATTGGTATATCGGCCCATTTTCCGCAACTCCACGCTCGGCGTGCATTTTTCGTGTAAAAGTAATAAACCTGGTCCCAATAGCTGATAATTTAAAATGTGTCTCAACACTATTGGAAAATGTCAAAAACGCCATCATAGCGTGCCGCGGGTATATATTTTGTTTCATGAATAGAATATTAGAAATGTTCAATTTTATTATGTTTCAGTGTAGTAAAACAATAAGTATTATGTTTTTATTTATTGTCACAACATTCATTCGTAAATATAACTTAGCAGTGTATTTTTTCGTGTTTATCTTTTGATTCCAATGGCAACAACCCAGTCTGGATGAACTTGCACATCCACTAAATAGGAACATTTTGTATTGTAAGTTGATGACTGAACATCTTGGCTTAATACTTGTCTGTAAGAAAAAAAAGAATATATTAGTTGTCAGAGCGTTGGGCTTGACCTCACTCTAGAATAAAAAACTTTTTCCAAGAACCAGTGTGTTAATTTAAAGCAGTGGACTGCTTTTAGCCATATAGAGTTGTAATGAAATTAAAAACTTTCTTGTATTAGATTAAATAAGATTAGTTATGAAAAAAAAAGTACATTCATGGATTGCTATCTAAAAATCTTTACACTTCTCATGTTTAAAATAAATGAAACTTACTTATTCCTAGAGTTACAATCTGACATAATTTTAACAATGCCATCCATGCCAGCAGAACATAACAGAGAATTGTCAGCTGAAGGATCACTGGGATCTAATAGAACCCTGTTAGTCAAGCTGGCCTTTCCTACAGATGACCAGTCCAGTGCAGTAATCTTTCCATGGTGGCCTCTATATTCATGAATGCAGGTGCTTGCTGCTAAATCCCACACTTTAATTTTCTTGTCATCTCCTAAAAGAAATATACAACCAAATAATTTAAGCCAAACCTGAATGTGGAAAGCAGATGTAATGCTACTTGCAGATGTAATTTGGATCATTGACATTTCTGCAATTAATAAGGCATTATATCTACTAGACATAAAGCCTTTGATGCACATGCCTGTAACTTGCATACCAGCTCCATGCACATGCCATCTACTTCATCTACTCATGTGTATACGTTAACTGGCATGCCTGCTTGCATAACATTTGATTTACTGGCATGCAATATGAGGGAGGGACCGCGGGGGGCTGCAAAACTGGCACGTGGTACGTATGCGCCAGCTACAGGCATTCCAGTGTCCCTCAAACCCGTCTTCTGCTCTTATTTTTTTGTCTCATTAATTTAGCTACACATTCTTCTGCTAGTAACATTATGACAGTATTTAATTCACTTCAAAAGCTTTCCGTTAATGCAACAATTAGAAAATGTGTGGTAATGTGGATACTGGCACGTGTATACTCCTTGCCAATTCCAGGCATGCAAGTAAGAAAATACCATGCAGGTTTACTTGCAAATTTTCCACAGTGTGCTGTGTGTTACTTGCATATACCGGTAGCTGGCATGCAAGCTACTGCTTCATTTTATAGGCATGTGTATTCCAGCCATAATAGTAAGTAAAATAAACAATACCAGCACTAGCTAAATGCGCCCCCGAGGGAGAGAAGGCGAGTGTCCTCACAACGCCGCGATGTCCACACAAGATTCGCACCAATCGGGCGTCAGACACTATCCACAAACGAACAGTACGGTCAGCCCCACCCGTTGCTATGTATGCTTCATTGGGGTGGAATTTTACACACTGAAACAATGAAATATAATTTTTATTTCCGATTAAAGTATCCATATTAATCAATAAATTATCCAAAGTAATGAACAGTAATTCTGAAGTGTTTGTAAAATACAGGCACATGAATAAAAATCCATATAAAAGCCAAGCTGAGCCCAGCCGAGCAAGCCGGTTCAAGTCTTACACCACTGTAGAGCGTGAACCCGTCGGTGAATGTCACGCACACATCGTCGCGATATGGGTGGGTGTACCACAGGGCCGGCTAGCTTGGCTTCTGTATGGATTTTTATTCATGTGATACAGGATCCACTTTTGAACTATTACATCTTACAGACTAGTTTTAATTAGCGACTGAGGCAGTAATAACATGGAAGAAGTCTCATAACCTCACAATATTATCGCGCTTCTAATTAGATTCACTGTGGTGATGCAGATGAAAACCTCTCAAGGGGTCAATCTACTCATCAGTATGAACAACTTTTACTATGGGACCAAACCTGAACTCAGCTGATTCCTACATTTTGTCAATTCATGTGAAAAAAAATTTAGGGGACAGCTGATTTTTTTTTCACGATTTCAGGGTTGGTCTCATAGTAAAAGTTGTTCATACTTATGAGTACAATGACCCTTAAGAGGTTTTCAGTTATTTCAGTAACACATTGTATAGCATTATCTTTCATTCCACTTCAATTGTAGTACAATAAGATTTTAATTTGAATGAGAGGACTTACTGTGACATCGGACATGTGGCCAACAAAGATTCTTATTGGAAAAGTTCTACTAAGAGACCATAGTTTTGCAGTCCTATCGTGAGAGCCGGTGACAATGGAGAGACCGCTCTTCGATATATCCATGCACCATATTGGATAATTATGACCTCTGCAACAAAGTAACCAATATCATACAAAATAAGAGTGTCATAATGTGTGTATGACGATGGGCCATTGACTTGTACCTAATCATGAAATTTGGCCAATATATCGAAATATCTTTTTTTTTGCAATATATCGAACACCGATTGTATATTTAAAAATATCGATAGATCGAAAATCTGATATTTAAAAAATATCAACAGCCCTAGTTTGTTTACTTGACAGCTCATGTACTATGGGCCACATTGCGGGGTAAGCGGGGTTGCCACGCGGCGTAGGTATTTTGACATCCCGTAAAGATGTTGCCAAACAGAGAATATACAAATAGCATGCGATCTCTTTCACCAGACGACATAACACGTTGGTTAACAAGAGACAAAGAATAGTTTCATAATTCAATAACGATTTAATAGATATTTGTATAAACTAGGTGGATATAGAAGAATGGGCCACTTCCATAGGTTTAATTCAATGCGATGGGCGCAGTGGTTGTGTGCTTGGCTGTTGTGCAACATGTACTGAAAAAGTATTTATTTGTGGCATAAAGATGATTATTTTCGGTCTGGGTTACTGTGCATGTAAAGATTTTTGTCTGTAACATACAGTTTAGTTTTTGTTAGTGTCCGACCGAAACAGGATTTTCAGCCGAAACCGTAACCGAACCTTCGGTCTTGGTCCCTTCGGTTTTGGTCGGCCGAAACCGAAACTTATTTGAATTTTTTATAGCATGTTAAATCTATTGTATTTTTACGCATATATTGACAGTTAACACGTGTAAAAATATAAAATGCAACAATTAAAGTATGTAAAAAAAACGGTCAAGTGTGAGTCGGACTCACGCAGTAGGTTCCGTACCACCCATCGACCTGATACCCCATAGAAACTGATTTAATTTGCGAGAGTTTATCAAAAGACGTCAACGAGCGTACGCGATATGTGAATTTTTGCATCTCTTTCTTACATAGGTACCACCACATATGTCTATTTTTGCCCTGTTTTTAGTATTTGTTGCTAAACTACATAGTATGCACTATAATCAGACCAATTTTGACGCTGGTATGTATTACAGTTTTGAAGATAGAGCAGGAACAAAAACGTTGAAAAAAATCCATGTTTCTCGAGGTTTCTTGTATGGGTTTTAGACTATTTTTAGTATTTGTCGTGATAGTAGTCATAGTAGTAGTAAATAATGAAATTTAACTAGAAAACTTTCCCGTACTACTGTACTACGCGTCCGAATTGACTAAGCACCTCGCGTACTCGTGTCTCAGTTGTGTCAAATAAATATTTTTCTTTCTTTCTTTTCTTTTACTAAAGGGAAAAAATGCAACACGACTAATAGTACTGAAGGACATTCACGGTAATAGTTAAATCACCGGAGGTAGTCGTGTATCGGATTTACGGGGCAGTTCGAATACGGGTACAAAATTTTATCCAACAACAATTACAAACAAATATAGTAATGTTTGAATCAAACATCACTGGTATCTTCACACATCTTTTAAGTGTTACATTAATTTCTACATAAATTCATATTGTATAAGTTCTAGGGAATAACAACAGAACCAAATTAAATATCTAATGAATTATATTCTATTACAACTTACAACCTATGGCTAGCGAACTCAACTGGCAACCACGTTCACTCACTCGAAGTTAGCCGAATGATGCGCCACAATTTACGAATACCCAGTTTCGGCGGGGCCGCAGGTTCGGCCAATTATTGGCCGAAACCGAAACTGTGGCCGAAACTAGATTTTTTGGCCGAAACTAGGCGAAACCGAAACCGAACCTTCCGTCGGTCCTTAGTTTTGTAATGCCAAGTAATGATTTTATCTACTAGCCTAAGCCCGCGACTTCGCCTGCGTGTATAATTCGGTTTATCAGTCTGTGATTCACAGAAAGACGTTATCGCGCATCCTTCATATCCCCACACACTCTCATACACATCCCCCACCCCCACACAAACTCAATTATTCATGCATTTTTACTACTAAAACAAATTGTATAATGTTATATTCAGAATTGTTACACATATTATATACCTATTAAATTTTATTTTACCTTGTAAAGTGGTTAACCCATATAGAACACTGTCCTACAAGATACAGGTTTTCCTAGTTTGTAGGGCATAAGGGCAGGGATCTTACCTGATTGTAAATAGCCATAATTACCTAACTATAGCTGATAACTTTTTGATGTAACTATAGGCTAAGTTTCTGGTGAATAAATAATTTACTTACTTACTTCGGTAACTGCTCACCTCGCTGGGGTAAAAAGCTGTCTTTGTTAATCCAGGTTATATCTATCTGTCTATCTGTGTGACAAATTTCATTCTAATCCGTTCAGCCATTTCAGCGTGATTGAAGGACAAACAAGTAAATAAACAGACATCCATAATTTAATAAATTTCTTAGGTTTTCGCGATCACTACACATAATAATAAAACAATTTAAATAATACACGCGATGTAATCCGGTTAAACTTGTTTTATTATAAACTAGCTTTTGCTCGCGGCTTCGCACGTTATAATTATAATCATAATAATTATATTATAATCCATACTTTATTTGATTCACCTGTACGCCGATCAGTTTTAAATTATTTACATTGGTGTCATGGACGAATAAAAACCGGCCAAGAGCATGTCGGGCCATGCTCAGTATTATAGGGTTCCTTAAGTAGGTGTTACAAACAAATCAAATCGAATATTAATCACGGCTATTTTAGTTTTTGCAATAGACGGCAGTATTGGCGACTCAGAGAGTGATGTCAGTAGCCGCTAGATGGCGCTATACAGTGCCAAATGTAATAGACGGCACTTGACGGCAGCATTGGCGACCCAGAGAGTGTTGTTTGACGCCGCTAGATGGCGCCAAATTTAAGAAGTGTGTCGTCAACATAACACAAAGATAACTTTTGTGATTTTTTCAAATAGAAAGTAGCTAAAGGAGCATTATTTGCTATGATCATTTTTCTCTAAGGTCAATGACCTTTGAACTAGGACGTTTTAAGTATTTTTCAGTTTTCTCTCTATAACTCAAAAAATTATAATCACAATATGCTCGAAATAATTTCAAAAGAGAGTTTTTACAAAGGTCTATCAATGTGGAAGATTATAAGTTTCTACGTTGCATAGTTTAGAAATGGCAGGGGGGGGGACACATTGCAAGCCACTTTGGCAGGCTATATTTCGCAGATGGTACATCTGATAAAAAAGTGATGTATGAAACATTGCCTTCATTTTAGTAGACCTATTCAATGATACCCCACACGAGGGGGTGCAGCGAAAAAAAATTTTACATCCCCATTTCACATGTATGGGCGCTAGTGATGTAACGAATATTCGCATTCGCATTCGCATTCGCGAATATTCGCATATTTTTGCATATTCGCATTCGCATTCGCATTCGCAAGATTTCTGCGAATGTTTTGCGAATATGAATATCAGAAGAAAAAAAACAGTTTGAAGATAATTGTAGGTTAATAAAATCAAAATCCATTCATTTCTTATGTTTTTAATGCAAGGGAAAGTAACTTAACCTCGTAAGCACATTATCAGTCTTCACTTTATCATTTGGTATTATTTATTTATTATTTTACTTTGTGGTGACTATCACTAGGTTACTATCAGGTGAATGGGGCGCTACACACCTTCATGAACAGCTGCAAAGTGTCTGAAAAGGCACGGCTGGCTCTTCATGGGGAAGTGTTAGTGCCTACACTTATGTATGGTAGTGAAAGTTGGGTATGGCAGAAGAAATATGAAAGCAGAATAAATGCAGTAGAAATAAGAGCTTTGAGAAGTATGTGTGGTGTAACTTTGAGAGATAAAGTAAGGACTAACGTGATAAGGGAGCGTTGTGTAGTGAAAGAAGATGTAGTGACAAAGATTCAGAATGGTATGTTAAGATGGTTTGGACATATAGAGAGGATGGACGAGAGGAGATTGACGAAATAAGTATACGAAGCGAGTGTGGATGGAAGAGTTGGAAGGGGACGACCTCGGCGAACGTATCGCGATCAAATCGCGGACGTTCTCAAAAAATGCCAGGTTAAGAGTACTCTAAACCGACGAGCATGCATTTTATTTATTTATTTATTAATTTCCAATATACATTGTTCTACACGATTAATGATATTGCCGTACACGAAAACCGCTAAGGACTTATCTGTGTACGGCGAGTCGTTCAATTTTAAGCATAAAAAAATCAGGTTATTTTATTTTCTAGGAATATATTATTAATTATACATATAAACAAATTTTAGTGATGTTATGTTATAACAATAGATTGATGCATGACGAGGTTTATGGACGTAGATGAAGCGAAAGAGGTGTGTCAGGATCGTAGCAGGTGGAAATCCATTGTCTCTGCCTACCCCAATGGGAAACGGGCATGGTAATATGTATGTATGTTTACTTTGGGAAATGAAGCGTAATAATTAAATTTTCAATAGAACTTATAAGACAAAAAGTATATAATGCAATGTAAACAAACAAAGACAAATTCTTCTGTTTTTTTTTACTGTTTTATACTTAAGTTTTTACTTATGTTATATAATCATCTTTTTGAACAAAACTAAAAATAATAATCAAACAAACACATTATTCTCTATTCTCACTATTCTCATAGCAGTTGTAGTTCTTCCTTTTCTTAAATATTCATTGTTACACAGCTTGCATTTAGCTCGTTCAGCATCGCAAAGTGTAAAATAAGTCCATATTTCACTAGAAGTTGATTTACTCATGTTAATAAATAACTATTCACACAGTAACCTCAAAATTCACTTGATTTGTTTACGAAAATTGAACATTCGCATTCGCATTCGCATTCGCGAATGTCAAGAGCAGATATTCGCATTCGCATTCGCATCCGCGAATGTTCAAAAAATGACATTCGTTACATCACTTGGGCGCCACCCCTAAAATACGTAATCATGATTTTTTAATTCTTTTAAAATTGAGATCTATATCTAGACTATTTTTAAACAAAATTTCATTTACTTATGTTTATAACTGTAGAAGTTATTAAGCTGTAAAGGATTAGGACAGACGGACAGACGGACGGACATGACGAAACTATAAGGGTTTCTTGTAGGACTACGGAACCCTAAAAAAGGATTCATATCGAATCTCTTGTTGAAAAACTAGACTTATTTTAAACTAACGCTCTCTTTTTAGGGTTCCGAAGTCCTACAAGGAACCCTTATAGTTTCGTCATGTCCGTCCGTCTGTCCGTCTGTCCTAATCCTTTACAGCTTAATAACTTCTACAGTTATAAACATAAGTAAATGAAATTTTGTTAAAAAATAGTCTACATAGAGATCTCAATTTTAAAAGAAAAAAAAATCGTTTTACGTATTTTAGGGGTGGCGTCCATACATGTGAAATGGGGATGGAAATTTTTTTTTCGCTGCAACCCCTCGTGTGGGGTATCATTGAATAGGTCTACTAAAATGAAGATCATTGTTTCATACACCACTTTTTTATCAGGTGTAACATCTGCGAAATATAGCCCGCCAAAGTGGCTTGCAATGTGTCCCCCCCCTGCCATTTCTAAAATATGCAATGTAGAAACTTATAATCTTCCACATTGATAGACCTTTGTGAAAACTCTCTTTTAAAATTATTTCGAGTATAATGTGATTATAATTTTTTGAGTTATAGAGAGAAAACTGAAAAATACTTAAAACGTCCTAGTTCAAAGGTCATTGACCTTAGAGAAAAATTATCATAGCAAATAATGCTCCTTTAGCTACTTTATATTTGAAAAAATCACAAAAAGTAACTTTGAAATGACACACTTTTTAAATTTGGCTTCTTGAATTTATCGCTAGATGGCGCTACTAACACACTGAGTCGCGAATGCTGCCGATTATTGCAAAAACTAAAATAGCCATGATTAATATTCGATTTGATTCGTTTGTAATTACACCTACATAGGAACCCTATAATACTGAGCATGGCCCGACATGCTCTTGGCCGGTTTTTTTAAATGAGATATAGATCTGCTCTTGACCGCAATCTAGACAGCTTTGTCAAGATGTGGTCGACGATGCAGCGAGCAAACCTATTAGGTGCCGATTCACTCGAGCTTGAAAGGCGTTAGGGTTGTAAGTGCCCGGAAATACAGATGCAGGCAGTGAATTCCACAACTTGGCTGTGCGCGTTATGAAAGAGTTCTCAAAGCGCTTGGTCCTGATCACAGAAATAGATGAGTTAGAATGGCTATTACGATTACTTAGTACGAGAATCAACGTCGCCAAACTAACACATTTACAACTGAAATATAACATTACAATACACAAAAAACTTTTTAACAAAAAATAAAACCGACTCCAAAAACCTTAACTAAAAAGTAAAAAATAATCATTGTATGTATTTTAAAATCTTAACATAAACCAAAATTTTGAAGGCGGCGCGTGATTTACCCTTTGCGTCATGTAAATATAATGTACAATCGAGCGCATATCTATAGTAAAAACAGTTTATGCGCCGCCTTCAAAATCTTGGTTTATGTTAAGATTTTAAAATACATACAATGATTATTTTTTACTTTTTAGTTAAGGTTTTTGGAGTCGGTTTTATTTTTGTTAAAAAGTTTTTATTTCATACTTTTTAGTTGATAACTGCGAGGGTTGATTCATAAATGTTTATATAACCAATATGAGTTTTTTTATTTTATTAATATTAACCTTTGTTATCCCACTGCTGGGCAAAGTCTCGCTCATATTCTTCCAAACGTCCAATCACTATCGTGAAAAAAAACACGCATATCGGCCAAGAACTCTCAGAAAAACGAACCAATGAGCAGATCATCTAGATACGCGAAGTTAAAATAAACTGATTTATTGAAGCTGGTTAAAAAACTGCTCAACCTATGTCAATAAAATTTATATGGGACCACCGTGCGGGCTTCCTCTACCAAATAAAAATACAACCACGTAAATCGGCCCACAAATCTCGGAGTAATCGGAGTACATATATGAAAAAAAAAAAAGCAAAGTGATTGGGTCCCAATTTTAAATTCGAATTGGGCCTTAAACTCGTACAGTACTTATTTAATTCAATCTTAATGCGAGTAAAATTTGTTTTTAACGATCATGTCAAAATT
This sequence comes from Asteroscopus sphinx, assembly GCA_949699075.1. Lineage (NCBI taxonomy): Eukaryota > Metazoa > Arthropoda > Insecta > Lepidoptera > Noctuidae > Asteroscopus > Asteroscopus sphinx. Next base: position 13,366,618 of record OX453013.1, on the reverse strand, counting down.
ACTTAAGACATTTTTCCATTCTAATTAAACCGTACGCAACTAACTACTAGTGAGTTCAACTACTCGAAGCCAGGGGGCGCTTCATTTAAATGACGCTATTTTGGCCTCAATTGCATTAGAAATAGATATTTTATTTGCATGCATGCTGGGTAGCATAGCAGATAACTATTCTTGTTAATAACCAACGAGTTCTACTACTCGACGCTAGAGGGCGCTTAAATTATAGTACGGTATATGCACTCAATTACATTAGAAATAGATGTTATATTCGCATGCATGCTGAGTAGCCTGTCTACTACGGGAATGTCATTCAGCGAACCAACGACAGTCATTCGCGTAACAATACATTGCTTCCTTAAAATTATCGTAGCTTCGACCGCAAGGAACATCGTACGAAATGAATATTTTTTAAATTGTATTTTGCTAAGGAGTGGTTTTCAACGACTATTACATATTTTTTCAAAATTTTGCAATATTTCTTCTTTTATTCATTTATTTACATATTATTTCCATTTTTAAATATTTCTATAAAATTATAAAAAAACATTTAAAAATATAAAAAATAGTAGCCCACCGGCATCGGGAACAGGGTCCAAACTACCGGTGGTCAGGCCCTTAGAGAGAGGAACTTCCTGACGATACGCGCCGTATCCAGGAGTAGCGCTTTCTGTATCAAGCCCTTGACCCAGCTGCCCAACGCGAGCCTCCTAAGATGTAGATAGAGGCTCTTGGCTATTAAGCCATTGGCCGTAATAACAATCGGCACAATGACTGCTGAGTCAACATCCCACATGTCGACAACCTCGTGTGCCAAGTCAAGGTATCTGATTTCTTTATCCTTCTCGGCCTTCACGAGATTCTCGTCATGCGGGACAATAACATCAACAATCATGGTGCGGCGCTCTGAACGATCTATCACCACTATATCAGGCTTGTTGTGAGCGATAGTCCTGTCGGTGATGATAGATCGGTCCCAGTACAACGTGACATGGTCATTCTCAAGAACTGGGTCCGGCACATACTTGTAGTATGGTACTTCCGCGCCCACAAGGCTGTATCTCAGGGCAAGTTGCTGGTGAATAATCCTGGCTACTAGGTTGTGCCTATGCAAATACTCGCCGTTAGCAAGACGAGAACAACCAGAAATAATATGACGGATGGATTCCCCGGTACAGTGGCATGCCCGACATATGTCAACTGTGCCGTCCTTTACAATATATTTCCGATAGTTGTTCGTCATGATAACTTCGTCCATAATTGCACAGACAAAACCTTCGGTCTCTCCGAAGAGATCGCCGAAGCGCAGCCAGGATACGGACGCTAAAAAGTCTACATCGGGCCCATGAAGGGCCCGGAAAAAGCGTCCATGAAGCTCCTTGCTCTGCCATACCTCCTTGCGGTCAGTGGTATCAAGTACTACCGGTTTGCGCCAGTTCTCTTTAGCCAAGGAGAGCGGGGTCAGTCCTTTGTCCACTGCAACTACATCTCGATGCATCCCCACGCCGGCTTGGGTAAAATACTCCGAGATTGCACACCTCACGGTTGTGAAGGGTCTTGGCATTAAGAAAGCCTCGGCCCCCACACTTCCGCGGGATGTACAGCCTCATCATCGATGAACGTGGGTGATGCATTCGATAAGCAGTCAACAGTGTACGAACCCTCCTATCCAGGGCGTCAAGTTCGGTCTGAGTCCATTTGAGTATGCCGAAAGAGTACATCAAGACCGGCATGACCCAACCGTTGAAGGCGCGCACCTTATTTCCACCCGACAAAAGACTTTTGAGTACTTTAGTCAGGCGGCTGTAGAAGCGCTCCCCCAGCGATTGCTTTATGTCAGTATCATTGATGCCTAACGCCTCCGCCATACCCAAATATTTGTAGGTTTCGGTTGAAGAGAGGGATCTGAGGTTTATGGAATCTGAAAGTTGGGTTCCAATAGATTCCATAATCCCCCCCCCCGCTTTACATGCATGATTGTCCACACCAAATTCCATCCTAATGGAATTACTGAAATTTTCAGTTACTTTCAGTATCTCCACCAGATGAGAATTAGTGGGGGCAAACAGTTTCATATCATCCATGTAAAGAAGGTGGGATATCACCTCTTCTCAACCTATAGCCCCGCCCTGAGCCCTCTAACAATGTGCTCAAGGGGTTCAAGGCTAAGCAAAACCACAGTGGGCTCAGACTATCGCCCTGGAATATACCGCGCTCAATCCTGATTGGTTCTCCACTCCCTCGAGTCTGTTGACATCCTGGATAGTGAAGGACCGTCCTCCATTGCCCCATACACGACTCAAGGAAGGTGCGCAGAGTTGCATTAACCTTATACAATTCCAGCACCCTCATAAGCCATGTATGTGGCACAGAGTCGTACGCCTTCTTGTAGTCTATCCAACATGTCGACAGATCCTTTTTGGAGCGCCGAACCTGTTGGCTAATGGCCATGTCTATGAGGAGCAGCTCCTTAGTACCGCGAGACCCATTCCTACATCCATTCTAAGAGGCAGACATGATTGAATTACTATCTATGTGATAGTTAATTTTTGCTCTCAGAATGGATGTAAGAGCCTTATAGACCGTCGGTAAGCAGGTGATCGGCCTATAATTCTTTGGTTCCACGGTACTGCCTGATTTATGGAGCAGGTGGGTGACTCCTGTCGTTAGGAACTGTGGTAGCGTACCAGTTTCCAAGGATGACTGGAACTGAGACGCCAAGCGAGCATGCGAACTATGCAGCCATTTTAACCAAAAATTGTGCAGCCCATCCGGCTCTGGAGACTTCCAGTTAGGATTCGGACGGACTGCACTGGCCACATCCTGGGGGCTAATGTTAATAGGGCCCATGTCTGGTATGGGTTCACATGCTCGCTCGATATCCCGCATCCAATCACCCTCGGTGTGACTGACGGGCACCGACCAGATGCCGCGCCAAAATGAACTCATGGCGCTTTCATCCGGCAGATGCACGTCACCCACACCTTGGTCTGGCCGCTCCCAAGCTCTATACACCCACCTTTGATCGCTTTGAAACATGCGATTCTGGGTGTACCGCTCCACTCGCCGCTTATATCTCCGGATACGGTTTGCCCACGCGTGAACCTTTTGCTTCAGGAAGTCGATGCGCTCTGTGGCGCGGGACATATAATCGCGAGGACTAATATCAGTTCCCGCAAACGCCCGCTTCACAAAGCGCATCACTCTTGGACGAGTATTTCCCTCCCTGAAGCTAATAAGCTTACCGATAAGTACTCTGGCCCCACCAATACGACGCTCAATCCTGCACTGCCACGGCGGTATGGCTGGTAGCTCTGTCATTATTATAAAACTTGACGTGAGCTAGACGACATGCCGCAACCGCCACACAGTACAGGTTGGAGTGAGTATCGACGAGGTCTTCGCTGTCATCAAAATAAGTTGACAGCAGCGAATCCAGAGCACATACCAGCACCTTGTTCTTTCTACACATGGGCAAACGAGGTAACCGTGGTCGGAGTTCTGGGGGTGTGGACCGATACTCCCGAATCGCATCCTCCAATGCGCTCCTCAAATGCTCATTGCACTGGGTACTTACGTTTGTAGCCCTGTCATCATTCTCGTCCTCAGCGTGATTTGACCGCAGCGGGATCACAGGTTGTGCTTGCGGTTGTACCGCCGGCTGCGGTGGGGGAGAGATGACACGGCTACTCTGCACTTCAGAGCGTAGCCTATCAAGTGCGTCGTCACTCAGCCGATGATCACGCTGAATGACGCGCACCTGATCCGACAATCGTTGCGCCGATACGTTGACAGTTGGTTCAAGAGCCTGAAACAGAGAGCATCCGGCCACGGTACGCGGTCCGGTTAGTTCCCCCCTCTGTAGCCCCAAAGTATGCGCGCATGACATTTTCGTTCATCGAATTCGTCCATCGCATGCGCTGCATACTCCCACCGGGAGCAGGGACCCTATCAGAGGCCGGTGGGCCTCGAGGTCCTATGCTGGCCGGTGGTCGGCCTCTTCCTCGCCGACGTGCAGGTGGTGGTGACGTCGGCGGCGAAAAATATTCGTCACTCAAGCTCGACGCAACTGCAGCGGCCGGTGTGGCGTCACTCACGGATGAGGCGGGTTCCAGCGGCTGCGAGGCGGAGCTGAGCGACGAAGCCGAAGGTGGTGGGCGTGCGCTCCGAGCTCTCGCCCGACTTCTCGTCAACATTGCAATTATATTTGCATGTCTATGGTGCGGTAGATTTTGTCACTGGGTGGTTTTTTCTTATAAATCATTTTATTTTTTGGTCTATTGTGTTGTTATGGGTTGAAAACTGTTGGAAATTTCCGTTAAATTTTAAATATTTGTATCAATATTTAAAATGATAATATTTCTTGATTATAGGTTAGGTTTCAAGAATCTTTATTCTCAAAAAGAACATTCAGTTCACTTATATGAGAAGCTTACATTATTCTTAAAATTACACATAGGTCGTCGTTTAAATACGAAGCATGCAAATCTAGCTATCTAATCTAAAATTCATACAATAGTACATTATTAAGGTATTTAATACTCGTTGGTGAAAATGAATCCTCCTTTTTGATGTACTGAGTACTTGGATTCTTGCTTTGCAACTTATAACAGCACAGGACGGCATTTTAAACTAATAATAGCCCCAGCTTTGCACAGCGATATGTTCCGCGAGCAACTAAATGCGTCGTTTGATCATATTAGGTTATGAGCCGTAGGTTATGGTTATGAGCTTCATGTTCAAAGTTGTGGCGCGCCCACCCCGCCTACTTAGCCTTTATAACTACTCTCTATTTCTGTGGTCCTGATAGTAGGGATTTCTACCAAATGTGGATGATATCCTGCAGTGCGTCGTGTAGTCAGTTGAAAGAAAGGAGATGGCGGACTAAGCTCATGGAGCTCTTCCGCACACTCTCCAAAGTACAGCTTGTAGAACACCGACAAACAAGCAACTGTGCTAAGCTTTGTAGCTTAGATTTTACTAGCAGTTCATCACCAATTCACCTCTCAGCTCTCTCTCAGCTCAGTCAAGAGCGGCAAGCTGGTATTTGGTGGAGCCATCCCATAAGTGACTGCAATACTCCATACACGATCGGACTTGAGCTTTATATAAAGTGAAAAGCTGTCCAGGAGTGAAGTATCGCTTCACCTTGTTTAGAATGCCTAACTTTTTGGCCGCAGTTTGAGTCTTTGCCTCAATTGTGGTGTTTGTGAAGTTGAGGTTAGTTGTCAACTCCTTGCCAAGAAGTTCTAGGTGGTCGGCGATGCTAATAGGTGTACTTTGGAAAGTAGGAGCCAGGTGGAATGGACTCCGTTTAGCGGTGAAAAGACACGCCTGAGTTTTAGAGGCTTTTCTTTTACTAATAGCAGAAGCAACGTTCCGAGATCACGGCTAAACTTTTATGGAAATAATTTCTTCTTCTTCGTCGTTCCGTGACTGCTGAGGATCGCAACCCCACATACGACGCGTTTCCAAGTTATGCGGTCTTCCGCTGTGTGGACCGCTTGGTACATGCTGCCACCGACAGCCCTCTTAATTGCATCTGACCATCTTGCCGGTGCTCTCCCTTGAGCTCGCTTCCAACTAATTTGACAGCACTAAAATTGTTGCCATCCCTTTCTTGTATCTACTATTAGTAAAAGAGAGCGATAGTTTAAAATAAGTTTAGTGTGTGAACAAGAGAATCTACACCACTAAGTTTTCTCATGTAAGTAATTGTAATATTCTAAGGAGAAATACATATATCACTAACCTCACTTCGGCATTTATAATATTAGTAGGATAAAAGAACAGAGTAGCATTAAATAAATGCAGTTATTGCCCAAAACAAGGAGAGGATTTTGGCCTGTATGTACAATATAATTATAAAACTATATAGCACATCTAAGATATCGAACCTGTAAATCGCAGCACAGGAATAATCTGTCAGTCTCCAAGCTCTTATAGTGTTGTCATGTGAAGCTGACACAACTAATTCTTCTTTTGGGAGAACACTGACGGCTTGTACTGGACCAGAATGCCCTCTCAATGGCACTCCGGCACCTATTTGCCTGGAAAATATTATTTATTAATGTTACGACGGAGGGTTAAGCAGAGTGGACTGAAATACTTCAACCTCGATTTTCCTTGACTTAGAGACGTTTTCAGCAGGCTGAAATGCATTTTCAGTCCGTATCAGAGGAGGCTCTATCACATACCAAAGAATCGAAATTTTGAGTAAGTTGCCGTTGTTTTCAGGCGCCTGAAACATGTTTTCAGGCCGTTTCAGGAGCCAACAAATCCGATGCCGACATTTCCTGAAAACCCATTTTCAGGCGTTTTCAGGACCCCTTATGGCCATTTGACACCCACATGTAAAATTGTTGATGAGTGAGCGAGATAGAGCTAAATATCAGACAAGGATAGACGAAGAACCTTCTGGAAGAGAGTGAGCAGGATAGAGCTAATATAAGACAAGGATAGACGAGATTCGACAAGCTTCGAGAACATTCCATTCTAGAAGTGAGTGAGTGAGATAGAGGATAGATGAGGTTCGACGAGGTTCGAGAACTTTCTATTTCGAGAATGTGCAAGTGAGAAAGAGTTATCTTATGACAAGGATAGATGACGTTCGAGGACTTTCCAGTACCACGACTCGCGGCCTATATAAACGGCGCAGCTGAGTTCAGTTGGAGTTCAGTTTGGATCAAGCGATACAAGCGATAACATCGAAGCGATATTCGGAGCGATTTAACTAGTAACTTTGTGTTAATAAGCGATTCAGTGTAATTGTTCAGTAATAAAGTGTTCTCTACGCATTTAATCGGCTTTCTATCTATATACGAACCCCCAGCTCGTAACATTTGGTGTCAGAAGTGGGATAGAAAATGCCGATTACGCCAAGAGAGGAGGAACCGACTGGTAATGAAACGCCGAGTCGGATGCAGACGAGACAGTTAACGGCAAGACAGACAGCTCAGGACGCATCAAGAACTATGAGTCAGGAGGAGGTCGTCCAACAGGGACCTCAGCCTCAAGGTGGAAATAACGATATTGCCAGCTTATTCAACTTGATGCAGCAAATGGCAAGAAGGCAGGAAGAGCAAGTACGCGAACTAGCCACAAGGCAGGAAGAGCAAGTACGCAGACAGGAAGAGCAAGACGCAAGGCAAGAAGAGCGGTTCCGTAGAATGGAGAAGATATTTGAGCGAGGAGCAATATTGGAGGAACTCTATCTTTCTTTAAAAAATAAACAAGATGAGGTAGAGATTAAGGTTGATCAAGCTGTCGTTAGTGAAGCAGACATATCCGAACAAGATGATGCCAATAAGAGCCAGAAATCGGACGATGACGAATATGAAGCAAATGAAGGTCAAGATGAAGTTAACATGTGTCAAGAAACTGAATATGACTCAGAAGATACAGATGGCACGTTCAACCCGAGCGGGTCGGAGGAGGATGATAGCGACTTCGACCCAGAGGTGGGCGAGGGAGTGGTGGGCGCCACACAGCGCCGCAAGTCGCTGAGCCGCTGCCGCTCCGATGGCGAGCCCGCCAAGCGCGGCCGCAAGGTCAAGGGCAAGAAGGGATGGCCAAGTAACCTGAGTCACGGTCGAAAAGCAGAGTCAGACAGCGAAGAAGAAAGTAAAAAGTCGGAGAATGAGAGTGAGAACGAGTCCGGAAGCGATACAAAGGAGTCCGAGCAGGAGCTCAAGTCGAAGCGTGGGCGGACAGCGGCAGCAGCACCGGCACACGTGGCGAGAGGCCGCAAGGGTGCCCTGGCTAAGAAAGTCAACGCTAAGGCCACGCCCGTCAAGCGGAAAGCACTCACACCACCTGCAGAGAAGAAGGCACCCACTGCCAAAGACGCGGGGCCACCAGCGAAGAAGAACAAGAAGGCTTCCTCAGACAAGAAGTACGGCGAGGGCAGCGTGAAACTCAAGGAAGAAGGTAGCGCCGAGGAGTCCAACACGCCCATCGACGAGAAGACCAAGTGGCCGTCCACTGACGAAGAGATCAAGATGTATGACCCTGGAGGGTGCAAACCTATTTGGGATGGGCCGTCACGAAGATCAACGACGTCGCTTACCGAATCCGAAAGGACGGACGCAATCAACCGAAGATTGTACACATTGATCGACTGGCCCGGTACTACGGAGATAATGATGCTCGGGACGAGCATGTCTTAGGAGGGGGTAGTGTTACGACGGAGGGTTAAGCAGAGTGGACTGAAATACTTCAACCTCGATTTTCCTTGACTTAGAGACGTTTTCAGCAGGCTGAAATGCATTTTCAGTCCGTATCAGAGGAGGCTCTATCACATACCAAAGAATCGAAATTTTGAGTAAGTTGCCGTTGTTTTCAGGCGCCTGAAACATGTTTTCAGGCCGTTTCAGGAGCCAACAAATCCGATGCCGACATTTCCTGAAAACCCATTTTCAGGCGTTTTCAGGACCCCTTATGGCCATTTGACACCCACATGTAAAATTGTTGATGAGTGAGCGAGATAGAGCTAAATATCAGACAAGGATAGACGAAGAACCTTCTGGAAGAGAGTGAGCAGGATAGAGCTAATATAAGACAAGGATAGACGAGATTCGACAAGCTTCGAGAACATTCCATTCTAGAAGTGAGTGAGTGAGATAGAGGATAGATGAGGTTCGACGAGGTTCGAGAACTTTCTATTTCGAGAATGTGCAAGTGAGAAAGAGTTATCTTATGACAAGGATAGATGACGTTCGAGGACTTTCCAGTACCACGACTCGCGGCCTATATAAACGGCGCAGCTGAGTTCAGTTGGAGTTCAGTTTGGATCAAGCGATACAAGCGATAACATCGAAGCGATATTCGGAGCGATTTAACTAGTAACTTTGTGTTAATAAGCGATTCAGTGTAATTGTTCAGTAATAAAGTGTTCTCTACGCATTTAATCGGCTTTCTATCTATATACGAACCCCCAGCTCGTAACATTAATATTTTAAAAGTAAACTACAGATAGGTAGGTCTACATATAATATATCCTTAGTATGTGGCTGAAACTAAAGTAGACTAATGCTGCTAAGGTAGATTTTGTGCCAGAAAACCATTGACCTATGAAACTATATCATCAAAACAGAAAACAGAATAAAATTATATGGTGTACACTGTATAGTCTGGAAAAAGCGTCTATAATCGGAACTATTCACGCAGATAAAGAATGGGTTTAAAAATGGAAGCATTTGTATTTGCCTCTCGCTTACACGTACGGTAATGTGTGAGGCACATAGAATAATAGAAGTGTCGCCATTTTCAATCTCATTCTTTATTTGCACTAGTAGTAATATTTTATTTTGGGTGCTATCCATAAATTACGTTACACGTTAAGGGACAGGGAGGCGTCTACAAAGTGTGACAGCGTGTGGCAAGGGGGAGGGGACGAGTCATAAGCTTCGTGACGTCACATGTATAAATAAAAAGTATTAAAACTCTAAAAAATTCGATGAACGAAACGAAATTCGCGAAAGTTTAAAAACTTCTATAACGAAAACCTTTAAAATATTACCAACTCTTATCAATATTACTACAAGATTTAAATTGGGTAGTTTTTAACTGTAGGTACACCAAAACCCGTGATTTGTTCAACAAACTATACCAATTTTCAAACAAAAATACTGATTGCACAACGAAATATGTACGGTCGACCGCACGTCGGTGGTAACACTTTGACATTAGCAGCATCTTTATTTCGTAAGCAGTAAGGGCGGTTTTCGAATTGAAGTGTTACCACTGTCATGCTGTCGACTGTACTTCAAAACGAAATAATTCAAACATCAATTCAAGTTTCTAATGTGTATCTATTTATATTTCTGAATGTATATTAAATAATACCGAGCATACGACAACATTCGACTTAAAATTTATTACATATAAAAACTTTTTAACAAAAAATAAAACCGACTTCAAAAACCTTAACTAAAAAGTAAAAAATAATCATTGTATTTATTTTAAAATCTTAACTTAAACAACATTTTTAAGGCGGCGCGTGGTTGACCCTTTGCGTCATGTAATGTACAGTCCAGCGCAATATCTATAGTAAAAACAGTTTATGTGAACGTACATGAAAATCACGCGCCGCCTTCAAAATGTTGTTTAAGTTAAGATTTTAAAATAAATACAATGATTATTTTTTACTTTTTAGTTAAGGTTTTTGAAGTCGGTTTTATTTTTTGTTAAAAAGTTTTTATTTCATACTTTTTAGTTGAGGGTTGATTTATAAATGTTTATATAACCAATTTGAGAATATATTTTTATTAACCTTTGCTATCCCACTGTTGGGCAAAGGTCTCGCTTATGTTCTTCCAAACGTCCAATCACTATCGTGAAAAAAAAATACGCATATCGGCCAAGAATTCTCAGAATGAGGAACCAATGAGCAGATCATCTAGATACGTAAAGCTAAAATAAACTGATTTATTGAAGCTGGTTAAAAAACTACTTAACCTAAGTCAATAAAATTTATATGGGACCACCGCGCGGACTTTCTCTACCAAATAAAAAAACAACCACGTAAATCGGCCCACAAATCTCGGAGTAATCGGTGTACATACATGAAAAAAAAAAAAAAAAAAAAAAAAAACCCGCGGAATACATAACCTCCTCCTTTTTTTGAAGTCGGTTAAAAAGGACCTATTTTACTATGAAGTACATCAGCTTTAATAAATAAAATAACATTTTATTTGAAATAATGATTTGATTATACTTTTTGTCCAAAACATTGAGATCAACAAATACTTGCAAAATTGCACACAAACAGTGAAACAAAGTAATTGTACCAAACAACCGCAATACCTGCAATACCCAATTATAGAAACAAGCAACAGTTCGACATAACTATTAGCACTTCCAAAAAACCGCAGCAGAACACACGGCAGAAGCTACATTTTACATGTTAGATGGCTTGAAAAACGTTTAGTTCCTGCTGGGACATTTTTTCACATTTTTCGAAAACGCGGAGCTTAAAAATCTGTATAGGGTATTATTTTTAACCGACTTCAAAAAAAGGAGGAGGTTATTATAATAGAAATCTTAAATCTATTCCAAAAAAACCGGCCAAGTGCGAGTCAGACTCGCACAGTAGGGGTTCCGTACCATCCATCGACCTAATACCCCATATAAATTTATTTAATTTACGAGAGTTTATCAAAAGATATCAACGACGTACGTGAAATGTGAATTTTTGCATCTCTTTCTTACGCAGGTACCACCACATATGTCTATGATTGTCCTGTTTTTAGTATTTTTGCTCAACTACATAGTATGCACTATAATTCGGCCAAGTTTGACGCTGGTATGTAATACCGTTTTAAAGATAGAACAGTAACATAAACGTTAAAATAAATGCATGTTTTTCGAGGTTCCTTGTATAAAGATACAGCCCTGTGACAGACAGACGGACGGGCAGCGTTGCGAGAGTAATAGGGTCACGTTTGCGCCATTTGGGTACGAAACCCTAATAATAGGGTCCCGTTTGCACCCTTTGAGTACGGAACCCTAAAAAGATGAGCAACAATGAAAAAAATCATGAAATATTTTTAACGATGCCCAAGTTATAAGCGTTGCAAAATTGTTTACTAGACAGAGATAGCACTACTACCGTCTGACGTCACAACGCATTAACGACAACAGTTCAACATACACTCAGTACAATTTCCGTTTCGCGCGACAAGGACAAAAAATGCAGGGAGTATTTTAAAAACTTAAAAAACTTTTTAACAAAAAATAAAACCGACTTCAAAAACCTTAACTAAAAAGTAAAAAATAATCATTGTATGTATTTTAAAATCTTAACTTAAACAACATTTTTAAGGCGGCGCGTGGTTGACCCTTTGCGTCATGTAATGTACACACGGCTACACATCAAGCTGTACATTTCCAGTATAAGCTGACCTCGCATTGTATAGGTTTTGCTTACAACGCGAGTTCAGCCTTTACTGGTTTTGTACAGCTTGATGTGTAGCCGTGTGTACAGTCCAGCACAATATCTATAGTAAAAACAGTTTATGTGAACGTACATGAAAATCACGCGCCGCCTTCAAAATGTTGTTTAAGTTAAGATTTTAAAATACATACAATGATTATTTTTTACTTTTTAGTTAAGGTTTTTGAAGTCGGTTTTATTTTTTGTTAAAAAGTTTTTATTTCATACTTTTTAGTTGAGGGTTGATTCATAAATGTTTATATAACCAATTTGAGAATATGTTTTTATTAACCTTTGCTATCCCACTGCTGGGCAAAGGTCTCGCTCATGTTCTTCCAAACGTCCAATCACTATCGTGAAAAAAAAACACGCATATCGGCCAAGAATTCTCAGAATGAGGAACCAATGAGCAGATCATCTAGATACGTAAAGCTAAAATAAACTGATTTATTGAAGCTGGTTAAAAAACTACTTAACCTAAGTCAATAAAATTTATATGGGACCACCGCGCGGACTTTCTCTACCAAATAAAAAAACAACCACTTAAATCGGCCCACAAATCTCGGAGTAATCGGTGTACATACATGAAAAAAAAAAAAAAAAAAAAACAAAACAAAAAAAAAAAAAAACCCGCGGAATACATAACCTCCTCCTTTTTTTGAAGTCGGTTAAAAAGCGTGTACCTCTTTAATTTTGTATGTTTTTTTTTAACAAATCATGTTTTTTTTATTCTTTCTTCAAAATTTAATTGAAAAATTGATAATTTTGAGTAATAGTCAAATACCCTATTGATTGTAGTTGAGTAGCTTTTTGTTAAGCTTTCGAATGAGGTCCGTATATTATATCAAATAGGTGTTCAAATTTCTTCTGAAAATTATGCCAAAAAATGAGTCTCCTTTGTTTGTATCACTTTGAAAGAGCCGTTTTAATTTAATAATTTCTAAATTTAAAATTGCATATTATGTGACGTCACACCAGGGGAGAACACATAAAAGTGACCAAGTGTGCAAGGACGGCGCGAAGGGTGGGGTGTCCAAAAATCATGAAATTTATGTGACGTAATTTATGGATGACCCCTTGTCAGTCTCTGTTTTATCGTGAAAGATAAAACACAGTCGGAAAAGCGATTTTTAAAGATTTTTTTAATATGTGACAAGTAGCACCCCCATTTTGTGTACTCTTTTACGCCCAACTGTATAAAGAAGTACATTAGTTAGATCCATAGGATGTTTCTATAAGAGTACTTACAAAGTGTTATCATCAGGCACCAAATCATGAGGCACATAACATGCTAATTCAACTTCAGATATATTTCGATTAAACCTTCTGTTAATATTGTTTTGTCCAAGATCCCACAACCTGATCTCAGAGTTACTGAACCCACCACATAACATGTTGCAATATTGATCTGTTTTGGCGCATATTAAACTGTGAATAAAAGCATAAAGTTCAATTTCAAGCCATTTTTTTAAATTATCTCTAAAACTACAAAACTCTATTCCACTTACTGAGTATCTGGAGCAGCTATTTTGTACAACTTGAGAGGTGCTGTAGATTCTCTTACTCCTTTTATTGCATCTTGGAGTTCCATTAGTTCCTTATCAATACTTATGTATTCTGCATGACCATTACATTCAGCAAATATATCTGAAAAAATATTTTATTAAGATAAATATATTTTTATTTGTTTAAACACGAGTATAAAGTATAAGGCAAGATGTTAAATAAATTAGAATAAAGACAGTCTTGTTTAGCCATTGCGGCGTCGTACAAATATAGAAAAATAGATTTTTACATTTACTCTGATTTTCTTAAGATTTTTATTTTTTTATTGTATAGGATGGCGAAACGAGCTAAACTGACACTTCTTCCACACTTCATATAACTCTCTCCCTTCCGCCACCCCACATCACAACCCCTGATCAAGGCATTATGTAACTAAACTTTAACCATTTTAACAACTTGTAATAAGGTTTAATTAAAAAAAAAAAACATATAATTGCTAGGCACCATTTGAATTTCAAAAAGACCCTATAACATAATTGTTTTATTGTGTTTTTTAAATAATTTTAATGTACTATTTCAATTGTCAATGTGTGATTTTGGCGATACTTTTTCCCGTACTAAGTAATCGTAAGGGCGCTTCCACTTGTTTTCTTTATTCCGTGGCTTCTGAGCTTATACTAGTTCCTTATTAGTAGAGTTACCCCAAAAGATAACGCCGTATCTAAGTTTGGAGGAAACTAACCCAACTATACAAATTCATATGGAATTATTATTTATTTATTCATTCAACAAGTAACAATGACTCACTGTGTTAGTAACAATATTACTTAATAAATATGTTAGTATTCCTATGCTATGCACTTAGCCTAAACCGCACTGTATGGTATGCAAATCCCTGCTAAAAGCTCAGCACCGAGGTTGAACGCTTGCAGCAGCGATTTACACACAAGCAGTCAAGCCTGCTTGCTATACAGCGCAGTATAACATATAGTAACGTAACGTTTATAGTATTAAAATTTTAATAAACCTTGTTTTTAGACTATACCATTAGTGTCAGTTATTTTTTCTTCTGAACTAGTTCTTGTAACACTTATTTCTTCTTCCATTTCTTCCTCATCATCTTCCTGTAAGGCATTATTAGAAGCTTTAAACCAAAGTGCTGTAATCTAAGCATAATTATATTAATTGTTATACACTTTTTTATTTGTAGAGTAATCTGATAAGTGAAAATTATTCCACGACTGCTATTTAACTATTTGTTAATTAATCTCACTGTCACAGATAATATAATACTATCACTGTTAAGTGATTGATCAAATATTTAACTTTGAAGTTTACATTTAAAATTAATAATGTTTTCCTTTATTTCTCTCTATTATTATATTTTAGGAAACAATTTTATTATGATTAAATTCCAGGAAAGTGATGAAATCTTGTCTAAATGTTTCATACTCACAGCATTCTTTTTCTTAGGATCATTATCAATATCAATATGAAACCATGTTTGTAGAACTTGTATAAGAAGAACATGGCCATGTTTGGCCAAATACGCTTTTAACATATTGAGAGCATCTTGAGATAGACTTATATCATATTTACATGACCTGAAATAGAAGTGAAATCATTACTTAGTCAGAAGTTTAGAAAGAGTGAATGTTAACGCATTATTAAATAGGACAACACAAGATTTAAAAGTAAGTAAAGACACCTGAATGCAGCGATAGATGGTCTAGTTTCAACTTCCTGTAAAGTATAAATGGAGCCAATATCATCCAATATTTGATTCATGTAGTCTTTCTCTGGTGTTTCATTATCGATTGTACCATTCTGTAAGGAATTGAATAACTGCTCCAAACTATTTGGTCTGTACAATGCTGATGGTAGATTCCCATCAATTGGTTGATGATAAGATAAATCCTTTTGAGGTAATGTGGCTGAATGTCTTTTTAGGAACATCTGTGCAGGTCCACCATGACCACCTCGTAACATTTCTAAGTATAGATGACAAAGCAGTGGACATAGCAAACCAAGTAGTTCATTTTTCACTTTTTCATGTTTAATTTCCTTTATGAAGTTAACCAATCTGAAACCAAAACTCAGGTAAGGTCTTGAAACAAATAGCCTGTATTTATTTATTTAATCGTATGGCATCTTTATAGGCTATCTATACATCTATATTATTTTATTCACAATGACAAATTGAGATTCTTTAACCATATGGTGGCGTCTGGTGTAACAGACTGAGAACGGGACACGGAAGATGTAATTACCTCAAATACAAGTGGGGATGGAGTAGCCTGTATTGGAGGGTGGAAACGGGTTTGAGGGGAGGGTTGGAGGGGGAATTACCCCCAGTTGCCCACCACCGGTGATGCGTAGTTGTTATTCTTTCCATGTTGGAATCTAAAAATTTCATTCAAAGTCAAAGTATTTTATTGTGAGAGGGTGTTATTGCTAAAGAGCATGGTGTGCAATCTCACTGCTCGCCCATGTTAGGCGTACAATTTATAATAAAATTTATAAAACCATTAAAGAAATAATAATCATTCATCAGCTAAAATAAGGAACTAAGAGAAAGAAAGTTGAAAGTTTTCCGAAAAAATCCTTCAATGATGTAAAGTGATTGGCAAATCATTTATGCCAATCGCCAGATGCTGCCGCGGCACCGCTCGCTCGGCTCGTGCGTGGTGTGGCCACAGTTCTAACATCTCCTAAAGTAGGTAGCAACTACGTGCCATCAGTTTTATTTAGTTATTACGGACCCTGACCCCTTACGGTGGCTCCACCCTCGCCAGTGCTTCGCCCCCGGATTTCGGCGCATCCCCAACAGCAAAAAATGCATTATTGCTTGAGACAAACCCCAATGACCCCCCAAAATTATAATTTACTCATATTCAGGCGACTTGATATAAGATCTAACCCAAAAACTTTTGAATGTTTCTTTAGTAGGTGTAGGTTTAAAGCGGAGTGTAGACTAATGAGAACTTCCCACAATTTATTACGCAAGAACTTCCAGATCCGTTTACACTAGCGGACATATATTTCTGTAACAAGTTGCTTTTGCAAGTGACTGACAAGTTATTGTGAGGAAGTTCGTGCAAATCAGTTTACATTGTACGGGTAGTAAAAATTACAAGCAATTCATTTGCAAATAACCGGCAAGAGCATGTCGGGCCATGCTCAGTATTATAGGGTTCCTTAAGTAGGTCTAATTACAAACGAATCAAATCGAATATTAATCATTGCTATTTTAGTTTTTGCAAACAGCGCCACCTAGCGCTAAATTTAAGAAGCTAAACTTAAGAAGTGTGTCATATCAATATAACACAAAGTTTCTTTTCGTGATTTTTTTAAATAGAAAGTAACTATAGGAGCATTATTTGCTAAGATAATTTTTCTCTAAGGTCAATGACCTATGAACTAGGACGTCTTAAGCATTTTTCAGTTTTCTCACTATAACTCAAAAATTTATAATCACATTATACTCGAAATAATTTTAAAAGAGTTTTTATAAAGGTCTATCAATGTGGAAGACTATAAGTTTCTACGTTGCATAGTTTAGAAATGGCAGGGGGGGCGGGACACATTGCAAGCCACTTTGGCGGACTGTATTTCGCAGATGGTATACCTGATAAAAAAGTTATGTATGAAACATTACCTTCATTTTAGTAGACCTATTCAATGATACCCCACACGAGGGGGTGCAGCGAAAAAAAAGTTTTCACACATGTATGGGCGCCACCCCTAAAATACGTTATCAAGATTTTTTTTATTCTTTTAAATAAAAAAGTAAATAAAATAATATTTATTTCAGATAATTTATCCATATTAGGTTAGTAAAACAAAGAAAGAACTTATAACTATGGTTAGTAAAGCTTAAAACTAGGTACTAATATTTGGTAACCAGTTCGTTGCCTGTGATGCATTTCTGGATTACCGAATATAACAGAGGAGACTCGTACCTCCCTGCTATGGTCTTCAGGATGGAGTTGGAGCTGGCCCGCACTCTGCAGAGCATCGAGGCCGATTTCTGCCGGACGATGGCATGGAAGCCATCGACGTGTGCCTGCGTAAACATACCTGATGCACTGCAGAAACGGGGCAGCCCCATCAACATCCTGAAACCGTTATTATATTGGACCCGCAGGGCGCTGATAGTCCGCTGAGTATACTTGGTCCACAGGCTGCACGTGTAGAAGACTTGACAATAAGCTTTAAAAAGCGTTATTTTAACTTGTCTGCCACAACGTGCAAACCTGCGTGCCAGCATGTTACATCGGACTGCCAGCGCCCTACGTTCCCTCTCTATATCCACCTGGTCTTTAAGGTCGTCGGTGACATAATGTCCCAGGTACTTAAACTGATAGACCCGTTATAGTTCATTACCGTTCAATATAATTACGGGCACGGCTTCTGGACATTTACCACCGTCGACCTTAAAGACCAAGAACTCGCTTTTCTTGGCATTATAAGATAAGCCATGCGCCTGAGCATAGCCCTCACAACATGTGAGCAGCTCTCTAAGCGCCTTAACCGTTGGGCTCAGCAGCACCATATCGTCAGCGTAACTGATATTGTTAACACTGACATCATCAATGCGACAACCGATTTTCTTGCTGCTGAGCTCAACGATCAAATCGTTGATATAGAGGTTAAACAGCTTTGGTGACGTTATCCCCCCTTGTCTAACCCCGCACTCTAAACCGTACGAGACAGAGAGCTTATCGGCCCATCTCACACTGTTTATCTGGTTATAGTACCAGTACTGAAAGATACGCAACAGTTCCGCTGGCACTTTTCTCTCCCGCAGCTTTTCCCACATAACTTCATACGAGACCAGTCAAAGGCACGGGATTTAAAAACGAAACCATTTTTTAACAAAATTTCATTTATGTTTATAACTGTAAAAGTTATTAAGCTGTAAAGGATTAGGACAGACGGATGGACATGACGAAACTATAAGGGTTCCTTGTTGGACTACGGAACCCTAAAAACGACAGTCCAAATAATATTAAGCTGTAGAAGAAAAATATGGTGTTGCTGCTATAGTAGAGTTATTTACCAGGGGTGTTACGGATATTCGCATCCGCATCCGCAAATGCGGAATATTCGCATTAATTCAGACATCTTCATCTGCATACGCATCTGCATCAATTAATGCGGAGCTTTGACGGATGCGGATTCATACCAACAAACTTGAACAAGCATGTCATGACATGTAAAGAAAGTAGGTGGTGCCGGAGTGACACGTGTCTCGCGCGCTTTTAATCATTGCTATCGTCATTTGCTAATTGACTAATAGGAATACACTTTGGGATTGGGTACAAGATCCTAGTCATGTTTGTTTCGTTTTAGTTATTGACGAGCTTTCCCTAATGGATCAATACAGTGTTTATTACTAAAAAAAATATGATTTACATTTATTTGTGAACTTAGAATTGAAAGAAAGTTATAAAATCTTGAAATACGCATCCGTGGATGTGAACCTCTAATAATCCGCATCGAAATTTTGGCATCTGTAACAGCCCTGGTTATTACGTATAGTCCATTTCTTTTGAATTTTCATATTTGGTAAACAATCTTAGCATATATTTCTAATGCAAATTGTAATTAATAGTTATTAAAAGCTACCATAAAAACACATTATTTTTAATCTAATTATGTGTTCGGAACTAATAATTAAAGTTGACGATGTCTGTGGTCAAATGGTTCGAGTGTCGGACTGTTGATCACAAGGTTGTGGGTTCGATTCCCAAAGGACACAAATATTTGTGTGATGAACATAAGTGTTTGTGTTGGTCTGGGTGTTTATTATGTATATTTTAAGTATGTCTTTACAAAAAAAATAGTACATAAGTATTATATCCATTGTCTAGTACCCATAGTACAAGCTCTGCTTAGTTTGGGACTAGATGGTGCTGTGTAAAAATGTCCTTAAATATTTATTTATTTATATTTTCTGAATCGTTATTAAGAAATCAACATTAAAGAGATCTACCAAGATTGTTTACAAAATTACAATCACACACAGTTGCCACTAAAATAATATTTAGGTATAATAAATAAGTCATTAAAAGTAATTGCTGTTGGTCTTCGAAATAATAAATAAATAAAATATTTTGGGTCAGTGTCGCCTTAGGCTGTGAAAAAGGCATAAAATAATGATATTACCTTGTGTACTGTACATCGTATTGACCAGAATCATTGTTGATGCAAGAAAATAAAATTGAATTAGCCCGACTTGCTTCACATTGAACCATCGTTGCCACAGCCATTTGTTCGGCACTTCTGCTTATATTGTTATTATTGCTAAACACGTCTATGTCCTAAAATATAAAAATATAATCATATTAAACCCATTTTCCTTTGAAACACAATTTTGAATTAAAACAACGTTACACTCACAGGATAGTTCCGACGTTCTAAGTAGGAAGTGACCGCAGCTTTAATTGCATCATTTCTCGTCTTTTTCATTAAAGACATCAGTTTATAAATACTTAATTTTAATAAATAACCAAAACAACAAACGTTTAGATTCTTTCTGTAGATCACCAATTAATTCTAGAAATTTAAGTAGTTTTTGACAGCTATCAAAATACTCTGTCTAGTATAGGGATGAGATACAATAAATCTAATATGTTAGAAACCTATTCTCTCGAATTATCGATTTAATTTACTTCGGGTTTGTAATCGTTTATTTTTAATTTTAACTACGGTTTAAATGTCCATCACAGAGTACATTTATACAATGTCCATTAAATTATGAGGATTAGTAAGTAGGGTTGTCTATTAGTTCTCCAACATAATTCATATAAATACTATAAAACTTTTTAACAAAAAATTGAACCGACGAAAACAGAAACTGAAAAGCGAAAAATAAAATGAAGCTTTTAGTCTTTTCTAACTAAACTAGTGTAATTGTAACTAATTATGAGTCGGCGCCAAACAAACAAGCAAAGTGCGTGCATGTTGTAAGTGGTCGAGCGGAGAACGCATTTTTGGAAAGTTATTGTTTATCGATAATCGAATAAAAATTTCACATTGTATTTGATGTTATGTTGTTTTTATTATTTACTTAAACTAATTTAATGATCTTCGTTGATGGTTTGTTTGGCGCCGACTCATGATTAGTTACAATTACATTAGTTTAGTTAGAAAAGACTAAAAGATTCATTTAATTTTTCGCTTTTCTGTTTCTGTTTTCGTCGGTTCAATTTTTTGTTAAAAAGTTTAATTTTTAATTTTATTGTGGCTAAAACATAATTCCAGGTCTCCATTATGTCGTAGTGTCTAGAACTACATTTATGTGTGCCAAGTTTCAACAGAATCGGTTAACAGGTAAGAATTCAATGGGTGAACAAGCACTCATCCTCTGTTTTCCTACCCTTGTGGGGTGGATTTTGATTTTGAAATTTAAATGGGACCAACTTCGAGATATATCCGATCCATTAAATAAAGAATAAAAATCGGACTACTCTGTAAAATGCTATACGTGGTCATACATTAAAAAAAAGATACGCATCGAATTGAGAACCTCCTCCTTTTTTTTCGTCGGTTAATAAACTTGGTCGACTTTTACGATGATGATTACAAAGACATAAATACAAGTATACATGTACGAATGTAAGAATAAAATAACAACAATTATGTGCATGTCATTATTATTAATTTCCTCGTTGACCTCAGTCCAAAATTTGGGAAACAAAATATCTATCATGGTATGTTTCTTGTTTGTGTTCCCAAAAGGCTGGGTGGTTGCGTACTGCGTGTATTTTTGCACACTCCGACAGCTGCGAGTAGCGCTACTAATGGTCACTAGTCGCGAGCAGCATACATGATGCATATACGTTAAAACGTCATTACATTGGAGTCTCACAAATAGCTGCGAGTCGCGGTACCCGAAAATGGGCGAAGTCGCTGGTACGCTGTCTGAAGCAGTGTTGCCGGCAATCAAACAAGAAAAAGTCCGAAACCAAATCAGAAATTACCCGTTTTGTAAAAAAAAAATCAATTCAATAAAAAAAAAAATGAAAAAAAAAATACCTTTACATTTTATAGTTTAAATTTAAATTTGTTTGTTTAAATCAAATATCTGTAAGGGGCGTC
Source organism: Asteroscopus sphinx (assembly GCA_949699075.1). Classification (NCBI taxonomy): domain Eukaryota; kingdom Metazoa; phylum Arthropoda; class Insecta; order Lepidoptera; family Noctuidae; genus Asteroscopus; species Asteroscopus sphinx. The sequence goes on along the minus strand of OX453013.1, from coordinate 13,345,074 downwards.
CCGCCACACTGACTTGATAGAAATATTAGGGAGCCTGCAACGGCGATTTTTTTTGTATATTTTTCAAGAAAGTCAGCCTGTGCCGATTCAGAATTTTGCTTGCCCAAAGGTAAGGGTCAATTTTTGTTACGTTTTTTCTCGGTGGTGGACTAACCCCTTTGCTAATCTAATCCTTTTGCTCGAAGTGGTGTCTAACGCAGGAAGCCTTTTTTTAATACTGCTGAAAAATAATCATACACCAATCATTTTGCAATATTGCAATTCATCATCATCATCATCATTTCAGCCGAAAGACGTCCACTGCTGGACATAGGCCTCCCCCAAGCATCGCCACAACGACCGGTCCTGTGCCTTCCGCATCCAGCGGATTCCCGTTATTGCAATTAATCATAAGAAAAATGGCAAGGTACGAGCACAGCGAGCTCGTTTTGTTTTTCATATTTTTCAAAAACATGAAGAAAGCGTGAATGAAAATTAACGCAATAGTTACTTGCATTCTTGCATTATAGTTACGCCAAGGAAGAGGAAATCAGCAGAAGCATACGTAACAGCGCGAGCGAAGCGAGCTCGAATTTTTTATCTGGCCTTTGGCGCTTTTAGCTTGATCTCTTTATTAATAATGTGTATAAACTAACAGGATATTTGTTTTCTACATATGCCCATATGACTGAAAAACAAGCGCGAGTGAAGCGAGCCCGATTTTTTTTGGTCTGTGCAAAATAACAACATAGTGAGATAGCGCTTCACAAAGATTTATGCATTTTAAAGATTAATATTTCTTCATTAAATTATGTTAATATCCAAGTCGCACTTTAAAGAACCAGCATGATGTAGAATGATAAAGCAAAAATGATCCATAAAACAGGTGCGGTGGTAGCACTTCCCCCGAAAAGCTCGTTCACAAGGAACTCTCCTGCTCCACTAACTTTTGTTGAGTATCTTCTTTGTCCCGCGTGCGTACAATGACCGTCATGATCTACATATTACAGTTAGTGACAATTGGCCAAGGACACAAGATAACATGATGGGAGGATCCAGAACTACCTAGATCATAACACTAAGGAGGACTCGACATGCTCTTTTTTGTGATTGTCGGAAAAATATCCAAAATTACCCAGCAGTCGTCGTTACCCGCCAAAAACCCGCTTAAGGCCTAAATTACCCGAAATTGGGTAAAAATACCCGTGCTGGCAACGCTGGTCTGAAGCCCTAATGCAGGGTTATTGTGATCAGATTCTGATGTTTGTGCATATAGATTTAAAAAAGAATATACCATTTCTTTACTCATGTAATGTTTGGTAAAATTTTCAATTTTTCAGATCAAAATAGATTATGTTCGGTTCCAAAGCGGTTCAAAACGGTCACAACACTACGACAACGAACCCAAGGGCTACGTTCACTTATTACGCACTCAGTGTGAAAGTCACCCGGTGCGAATATCGCTCGATCATTGACGATTTTCTCAGAGTTACTGAACGACTTTGGGCGACCTTATGAAACTGACACTAGAACAATGAAGCACTGCCAAATATGACAATCGAAACCTCAAATTATCTGTCATTTCATACTTTTATCTGTCAACATGACAGCAGAGCGTCTTTTACCCTACTATTTCACGGGGTGACCGGTGCGTACGCTCGACGACGCCCGCTCACAATACTGAACGGTTTGGTGTGAACGCCCGGACGATCACTCCGAGTAACTGAACGACCAAACAACGCTCCGGGCGTCGTCCGCCGTCGTCGGACGATAATAGTGAACGTACGGACACAACATTGTAATAACGTCGTGTGTAAATATTAAATAACGATTAACTCGTGTTTTTGAGCGCATTATTTGAATAAAAAGTGAAATTGGCTGCTTCTAAACGATGCTCATAATTATAATGTATGGATGACATAATAATAACCCAGAATTATGAGTTAGATTTTTTGATTTCTCTCATCGACGCTCGTGCAAAGTTATCGCAGCATGTAGAATGAGAAACGTCATATTTTTAGAAGAACAACAAAATAGCGATGCCATTGACTTGTACCTATGGACCAGTAATACCTACGAAATAAGCGTGGTATACCTACAATATCCGGGCCACCGTTATGGTGGCCATAGCTAGGGAAGTAAGTAATCAAAACTAAAAAGTATCGATATCGATGCTCGTGTTTCGTACCAGAGATGTGTGCTGATTAAAATAATTTTCAAGTAGTAATAAATAATGCAATTATATCAAATACTAAGTTCGGCTGTCCCTAGGACATAAAAAATCAAGCTTCTAGGTCAAGGCAATCATACGGCTATGTCACATTTTGATACTCGCAAACTCACATAAAAAACCTATAGGGTACTTCGCATTGACCTAGAATCATGAAATTTGGCCAATATATCGAAATATCTTTTTTTTTTCAATATATCGAACTCCGATTGTATATTTAAACATATCGATAGATCGAAAATCTGATATTTAAAAAACCGGCCAAGAGCATGTCGGGCCATGCTCAGTATTATAGGGTTCCTTAAGTAGGTCTAATTACAAACGAATCAAATCGAATATTAATCATTGCTATTTTAGTTTTTGCAAACAGCGCCACCTAGTGCTAAGTTTATAAAGCTAAATTTGAGAAGTGTGTTTCTTTTTGTGATTTTTTAAAATATAAAGTAACTAAAGGAGCATTATTTGCTATGATCATTTTTCTCTAAGGTCAATGACCTATGAACTAGGACGTCTTAAGTATTTTTCAGTTTTCTCACTATAACTCAAAAATTTATAATCACATTATACTCGAAATAATTTTAAAAGAGAGTTTTTATAAAGGTCTATCAATGTTGAAGACTATAAGTTTCTACGTTGCATAGTTTAGAAATGGCAGGGGGGGGGGACACATTGCAAGCCACTTTGGCGAACTGTATTTCGCAGAGGGTATACCTGATAAAAAAGTTGTGTATGAAACATTACCTTCATTTTAGTAGGCCTATTCAACGATACCCCACACGAGGGGGTGCAGCGAAAAAAAATATTTTCATCGCCATTTCACATGTATGGGCGCCACCCCTAAAATACGTAATCAAGATTTTTTTATTATTTTAAAATTGAGATCTATATCTATTCCATTTTTTGTCAAAATTTCATTTACTTATGTTTATAACTGTAGAAGTTATTAAGCGGTAAAGGATTAGGACAGACGGACAGACGGACAGACGGACAGACGGACAGACGGACAGACGGACAGACGGACAGACGGACGGACATGACGAAACTATAAGGGTTCCTTGTAGGACTTCGGAACCCTAAAAATATCAACAGCCCTAGTTTGTTTACTTGACAGCTCATGTACTATGGGCCACATTGCGGGGTAAGCGGGGTTGCCACGGGGTTATAAGTAAAAAATAATTCTTGTATGTATTTCAAAATCTTAACATAAACCAAAATTTTGAAGGCGGCGCGTGGTTGACCCTTTGCGTCATGTAATGTACAGTCCAGCGCAATATCTATAGTAAAAACAGTTTATGTGAACGTACATGAAAATCACGCGCCGCCTTCAAAATGTTGTTTAAGTTAAGATTTTAAAATACATACAATGATTATTTTTTACTTTTTAGTTAAGGTTTTTGAAGTCGGTTTTATTTTTTGTTAAAAAGTTTTTATTTCATACTTTTTAGTTGGGGGTTGATTCATAAATGTTTATATAACCAATTTGAGAATATATTTTTATTAACCTTTGCTATCCCACTGCTGGGCAAAGGTCTCGCTCATGTTCTTCCAAACGTCCAATCACTATCGTGAAAAAAAAAACACGCATATCGGCCAAGAATTCTCAGAATGACGAACCAATGAGCAGATCATCTAGATACGTAAAGCTAAAATAAACTGATTTATTGAAGCTGGTTAAAAAACTACTTAACCTAAGTCAATAAAATTTATATGGGACCACCGCGCGGACTTTCTCTACCAAATAAAAAAACAACCACTTAAATCGGCCCACAAATCTCGGAGTAATCGGTGTACATACATGAAAAAAAAAAAATTAAAAAAAAAAAAAAACACCCCGCGGAATACATAACCTCCTCCTTTTTTTAAAGTCGGTTAAAAAGTAAAAAATAATTCTTGTATGTATATCAAAATCTTAATATAAACCAAAATTTTGAAGGCGGTGCGTGTTTTTTATGTATGTTCGCATAAACTGTTTTTTACTATAGATAAGCGCTCGACAGTACATTATATTTACATTACGCAAAGGGACAGTCACGCGCCACCTTCAAAATTTTGGTTTATGTTAAGATTTTGAAATACATACAAGAATTATTTTTTACTTTTTAGTTAAGGTTTTTGAAGTCGGTTTTATTTTTTGTTAAGGTTTTTGAAGTCGGTTTTTTTTTATTAAAAAGTTTTTATTTTTGTTTTGGTTTTAGACTTTTAAACAGGTAGGTATGCATTTTATGAAAAAAATAAAACGATTCCAGTAGGATGAATTGAAGAACCACGGATCCTGTCCAGTCCAGTCCGATCTAGTCAGATCCAGTCCACTCCACTCCACGCCACTCACTCACTCACTCACCCACCCACCCACTCACTCACACACACACACTCAATCACTAACTCACTCACACAGCCACCCACTCACTCACCCATACACTCAGTCACTCACTCACCCAACCACTCACACTCACTCACCCACCCACTCACTCACTCGCCCACTTACTCACTCACTAACTCACTCACTCGCCCACTCACTCACTCACTCACTCATCCATCCATCGTACATTACATTCCGCTCGTGCAAATGCATAGAAGGTGTAGTATCTGTCGAGTGAGGACGTACCCCACAAATCGATATTTTTTTCATTATTTCATTTTTTCTCAAAACCCATACCAGTTTTTAAGTCTGATCATCAGCTTTCAAACAAAAAAGCATTTTTTAGCATTTTTTACGAAGTTTCATCAAAATCGGTCCAGTAGTTTTAGCGTGATGCTCGAACAAACAAACAAACAGTCATTTACAATTTTATAATAGTTAAGATAAGAACTCGGCACTCGAAGTTGTAACGGAATACGTCTACCTAGGGCAGGCAATTCAGCTTGGTAGACACAACAACTTCGAGAAAGAAGCCAACAGAAGGATCCGTTTGGGCTGGGCAGCATTTGGCAAACTTCGCCGAGTCTTCTCGTCGCTTATACCGCAAAGTTTGAAGACAAAGGTCTTCAACCAGTGCGTCCTGCCTGTCATGACTTACGGTGCCGAGACGTGGGCTAGTCCACAAGTTCAATTCGCTCAGCGAGCTATGGAGCGGGCTATGCTTGGAGATGTCTGTCGAAGGACCGATGGCCGCTGGAGCAGACGAGTCCATGAGTGGAGACCGCGAATCGGGAAACGCAGCGTAGGGCGTCCCCCTGCCAGGTGGACCGACGACCTAAAGAACGTGGCTGGGGGGGACTGGATGCGGAAGGCAGAGGACCGAGTGTTGTGGCGCAACTTGGGAGAGGCCTATGTCCAGCAGTGGACTGCGATAGGCTGAGTTGATGAAGATAAGAAACACCCAGACCAACATAAACACTTATGTTCATCACACAAACATTTGTGTTCTGTGGGAATCGAACTCACGACTTGATCAGTAGTCCGACACTCGCAAGACACTCGAACCACTAGATCACAGACGTCGTCGTTTTTTTTGTGGCTATATGGTATCTAGGTAATTAATCTGTACCACGTTTAATCAAGAGGTTCTGTGAAGTTTTTTAAATATACTTTATGTGTAGGGTAGTAGGGTGGTAACCACTGAACCACCTAAAGTTTGAAGCGTCACTGCTCTTATATCTATAGACAAAACAGAGTGTTTTATATACCAATACCTTAAAAATTTTAATTAATGAGACGATTTAATTCAATAACTCAACTATTTGGGGCAGTAGGGATGATTTAATTAAAAAACCGGCCTAGTGTGAGTCGGACTCACGCAGCAAGGGTTCCGTACCACCCATCGACCTGATACCCCATAGAAACTGATTTAATTTACGAGAGTTTATCAAAAGACATCAACGATCCTACGCGAAATGTGAATTTTTGCATCTCTTTCTTACGTAGGCAGGCGCGGTTCCAGCCCAAGATTTTGGGGGGGGTCAGCTTGGCTTACGTACAGTTTCAAAATGTGCCAGCAAAACCTGTTTTTCATTTATTTACGGAATACCAACAACAAAAATTTTTGGAGTTGGTACAATTTGCAACAGAATAGTTATTTCCAAAATGCGCGTTGACAAAGAAGAAACTACCAGCGCGTACAAGCGCAAGCGAAGCGAGCGAAATTTTTCATATTCATGCGAACAGTTGACTTCAATTTAAGTGTATTTTTTGGAGTTATAGGCTATGTACCACTCGTGCAGATAAAGAATGAGATTATTGAAAATGGCGGCATTTGTATTTTCCTATCGCTCACAGTATTTTGTGAGCGTGAGACACATAGAATAAAAATGCCACCATTTTTAATTCCATTTATTATCCGCGCCGAGTACTTAACATAAAAATGTAGCACAACAGAAGCCCAAAATACAAATTAACGAGGAAGCGCGAACGCAACGAGCGCGAAATTTTCATTTTTATTGATTTTTTCACCTCCAAAGCTTCAATCGCTTGTGCCTTTAATATAGTGTCCAATCGCAACGGCAGGCTCGTGCAAAGTAACGCAAATCATTGAATTGAACCATTATTTTCACCACCCGATTTCTGTCTCCCTGTACACCTGAGCCCAAGTACCTATACCTTTAGCTACTTACCAAGCAACGTACCTGTACCTACTTACTTAATTCAAACATACGAGACATTGTATGTAATATTTGTAATCAAGTCGCTCCTTAAAAAGACGTGAATCATAGGAAAGCAGTGCGTTATAACTTTCACAACAAGGCGGAGTCTTTATGTAAATTAGCTCGATGAATGGTCTGTTCACAATGGTGTTATAGTACTAGGTACTAATATTTAACATCATTGTTTAATATAATAATATTAAATAAAGAGAAGTATTAGATAGATATAAGACCATCGGGGCATCGGTTCATGAACTCATTATTAGTGTGGGTTAGCAATCGGATAAGTGGCAGACGGCAGCGACAGTCTAATTCAAGATGGCTATTGTAACACTTGTGATAACTACTTTGTCTTGTTTATTAACCCCTTTAACTGCTAGCAGTGACAGTTTGAACGGAATATTATTCAATGGAAATTACGAATTCATAGACCTTACACACCCATTTGATAATCAAACAGTGTATTGGCCCGGTATAAAACCTTTTCATTACACTAAACTTACTGAAGAATTTAAACGTACCGTACGTTGTGAAATAAATATTTGCAACATAATTAGGTACACGGAAGAAATTATTAACAAGTTATGTGGAAGATTCATTTGTCATGTTTCGTTTTCAGTTATAGTCGCTGATATCAGTTCAAAAGTCAATGATAATCCTGACTTCGTGTTGTATAAACATGACTTGGATAACATGATAAATGACAACACGGCCAAACCATGTGTATTATTATTCAGGTTTGGATGGAGTAAACATTTCAATGACCGTAAGAAATACTTGGGTTATAATGAACAAACGAATACTATGAGATTTCCAGGTGAGTACCAATAAAAAATAATGAATTAATCTTTTCATGGGCGTACCCGGGTGGGGGGGGGGGGTCAGATGCCCCCCCCCCTGGTGTTGTTGCACAACCCTGGAGCGAGCTTGCTAGCATGGATCCGGGCTGCCTTCTATAAAGTCCTACAGGTACACTCAGCTGAAGAATTATGTGCCAATGCCTAAATACTGTTGTGACTTGTGTATATAAAAACCACAAACAGAATATAACCACTTGACCGCCCTAATCATTATTGCAGAGCTGCTTAAATGTGACCGTCAGGATCGCTGGACCAAACGTGAAGCACGATTTTAATTATGATCTATATTTAATACCTATTTGCTACCGACCAAGAAGGATTTGCTACGAATAATTTGAAAAATTAAACGGTCAGCCCAGCCATTCTGACATTGATTTATAATTATGGAAGCTCACTGCACTGCGTTCTGACGTCAGGTTGGCTGACCAATTTAATTTCTCATAGTTCTAGGATATCAGATATTTCTTTAGTACCAGTATTTACTATCTATTTGCTACCTGAACATATATTATTTTCATAGTTTTTGATAGCTCATAGAAAAAGACATTAAGAATTTTGTGTTTGACACAGAATAATTAATAGTACAGAAGGTGCAAATGAAGTTCGGTGGTATGATTCCGTACGATTGGTGTCGTTCGCTGACGGACTGACGTCCTGATTGGCGGCGGGGCGTAAGATATGCAGTGCTACTGCATATGCTTGGTGACCTGGGGTGTCCGGCTAATCGGCGTCTATAGGCTTACTGGTCTGTGTAACATACTTGTTGATGGTATGTGATTCCAGTGTCTATCTTATTTCTTGTCGTATTGTTTTCGCAATGTTCTTACACAGTTTTACTACGCAAACTACAGTTTCTGGATTATTAGTAAAGTTTAATAGGACACGCAGTACGTAAACGTCAAAAATTGGTTGCTAAGGTGTTGCTAAAGGTGGCATTGACGATGCATCCATTCGAACGTCGTTTTAATGACTACATCCAAAAAAGCTTGACTTGTTCTAAAAATAACAGACGTTTTCAACATTCACGGACAGATTTTGGAATGCGGCCACGCCGCCATTCGGACTGTTGGACGCATCGTGAGACTGGCTCAAGTACGCAGACTGGCGTAGGTTTTGTTGCCGCATTATACTAGTACGCCGGCGGTATCTTGTTGGAGCGCAGCGGAAACCCATCATTCATCTATGATACCATGTTTGGAACTATATTTTGAACGTTTTTAATTACGAGAATTGCCTTTTGAGCTGTTTAAATAATAATAATAATTACCCTCCGTCGTATCCTTACGTTGACGTCGTGGTAGGGCTTGTGCGCCTTAATGAGCGCTAGGGCTATACCGGTAGATACACTCATGCCGGGCAGGTCTAGAGTGAATGGTCAGACCAAGAGGGGTACAAATTTGTTCTTGGTCCACTCCCAGACCAAGAGCACTTTCCTTGCCCAAATTACCTTTTCCTTATCCCTATTCCTACATTTCCTTCCTTACCTTGCCTAATCCCAATCCCCAATCCCTACCTAAGCTTCTAGTCAACCCCCAGGCTATGAGCTTCTCCATTTCCCAATTCCTCCAAACCAAGGTGAAACAGCATACGCCGAGGGTTTCATGGCTAAGGGAGAGCTTAGTCGCTAGTATGCGAACTCTGGACACTAGGGGACCTTCAGTTTAAAATTACCCTTGCTACGGTGAACGCAGGGCTCTGCCGTGGTCGACTTCAATGTCCCTAGCTTCTCGTGGGATCATTATGATTACAAGATCAAAAACAAAAAATGCCTTACGGGCAAACACACATTCTATAGATGATGAAACTACACAAATCTCTTCATGGACCTCTCCGAGGTCAATATTTTCTTCATTAGTATCATCACCACCTTCATATTTATCAGTTTCATCAAGATCATCATCATTATCACCATTGTCAGTAGACGTTGTGTTGGAGGCTACTTCTGCCGATAATCCTTCACCCGCTGCTGTCTCAACGATTACGCGAAAAAATGAATATATGTATTCATCCTGCGTACTTACTTCATTATCACACATTTAGAAAGAGACACAAACTCATATTTAACGTCACTTCATCAACAATTTATCGAAAGATTTCCAAACATGAATGTTTCTAAACAAAGAATTGGAGATCAAAGAAGAGCAATAGTTATTTTATTATTTTAACGCATTTTACGCATGCGAAACGAATTCTAAAGATATAAATTGTGGAAAGAAAAAATCGCTTATACGACTTTGATTTAACTGTAAAGTTTACAGTTTAATCCAAGTCGTATAAGCGATTTTTTCTTTCCACAATTTATATCTTTAGAATTCGTTTCGCATGCGTAAAATGCGTTAAAATAATAAAATAATTAGTAAGGGTAGGCATATCTATACGACTTTGATTTAACTGTAAAGTTAGTCGAGTCGGTTAAGGAACAATGTTTCTTAATAAGATATCGCTGACGTCACCCAAAGACGTATAGTGGAGGATAATTTCGATACCACGAGCAGTGTTCACGGTAGCTTAGTGGCTAAAGCACTGGCGTACTGAGCCAGGAGTCGCAGGTTCGAATCCTGCTCGTGAGCGATTTTTTCTTTCCACAATTTATATCTTTAGAATTCGTTTCGCATGCGTAAAATGCGTTAAAATAATAAAATAATTAGTAAGGGTAGGCATATCTATACGACTTTGATTTAACTGTAAAGTTAGTAGAGTCGGTTAAGGAACAATGTTTCTTAATAAGATATCGCTGACGTCACCCAAAGACGTATAGTGGAGGATAATTTCGATACCACGAGCAGTGTTCACGGTAGCTTAGTGGCTAAAGCACTGGCGTACTGAGCCAGGAGTCGCAGGTTCGAATCCTGCTCGTGAGCGATTTTTTCTTTCCACAATTTATATCTTAAGAGCAATAGTCTATAAAAAGTTATTATCTCTCACTACAATTGAAGCAATTATTTACAAACACACAGTACCTACAGTTTTACTCATACACAACCAAACACCAGATCATCAAAGTATATCTCAAACTGAAATTAATCAACAAACACAACTTAAACGTAGAATGAAATGATCAAATGAATATAACGAAATTAATAATAATAAGGTCAAGGTGGCGAAGTGAAGTATAGTTTATTGCAAGCTTGATTTGATAAACACCCTATGGCTGATTTTTTAACTTAATTGTATGTTTTGAATATTAATGATGACTAAAGATTCCTTATTTATCAGTTACTGTTACAAACATCAATGTAACTGTTGTCATCATGAAAATAAACGCGTTTTTTTAAAAGGTAGTAAGTAGACGGACTTTCCCGAGTAATTGGGGCAACTCCGTCATAAGCATAAATTGATTGGTTTTTAACAGATATTTGCAGCACCCATATTCAGTAAATATTCGAAATTAAAAGTTAATCAAATACATGCTTTAAGAACCATGATATAAGGTAGCAATCACAATCTATGGCGGTAAAATCATGAAGTGGGGTAAGTCCGGTATATTTGCAAGGGAAGGGATTGTCAACATTGAAATCAGTACAATTATATTTGATAATTGTGACAGTAGAGTATAAAAGGTAAGTATGTTTGTTGGTTGCATCTAAAATGCAATTTGAAATTTGATAATTTTCGGTATTTATATGATACAAAGTAATACAAACCAGATCTAGAGGTTCTTTAAACCATAGAAAAACTAAACGGTAACAAACAAACACACTTGGCTATATTTGTACTGTTTGAATAATAAATAAAAATCCTATATCTTTCTATTTTTTTTTCAAATGAATTATTTTATATTGCTCATATAATAAAAAAACCCACCGTAAATACGAAACGAACTTGTTGCGGCATGTACTCTATTATATTAAAAATAATAATTAATTCCTGTAAATGCTTACAAAACAAAATATCTTTGGAAAATCAACAGTACGACCTCTATACCATAGACTAATAAAATAATTAGAAATACAAGTAAAAAAAATACCAAACAATCCACAATATGACTTGCCTTAATTAGGTAACATTTTTAAGAACTTTCAATAATTCTTTAAAAAGATTAATAAATCAACAATGGACGGTGTCTCCTTATTATGAAATAATTTGCCATAATAAATAATTACTACAACTAAAAATCTTTGGAAGATCAATATTACAATTACTTTGTCTATTTTGAAATGGCCGGTAGCCTCCCAAGAGTGTTTGATTTCCATCTTTTATTATTCAAATGATCCATGATCGTTATTCTTGGTAAGTTATAAATATGAGCAGCCTTATATTCACTTAATTCCCAACTCCGGACTGCTCGCATAGCGTCTAGCTAATTTTCTTTAGTGTAAGACGATTTGTTTGATGTTCTTTTGTAATATATAATAAAATAAAGTTATTTAAATCGGATAAATGACTATTGTAGAAATTATATGAAACAAGACTCCTATCACATTATCATGATATATTTCGAATGAAGGCATATTAATAAAAAAAACTGCGAATAAGGAGCTTTGACTGTATACCTAAATAATAACGTTTAACGAAAACGCTTATACCAAAAAAGGTTTACCACATCTGCCTTGGGGCAAGATCGGCACATGACGGTCTTTCCCTAAAATACTAGACAGTCTTCCCCCAATATTGAATTTATACGTTAGGTTTTTAACACAACTAATACTTTTGTAAATATAGATTTAAATTCGATTTGAATAGAATAAAACAAAACAAAAAAATACAAGCTAGACACTTACCACTACAACAAGTAAAAATCTGTTGATATTCACATTTCACGTTAGCAAAAATATCGACATGACTCACTTGTGTTTCAATTTGTCAACTACAAAAAATTTGGAGACCGTTTTATTGTTATTAAACTCAACACAGTGCCATCTATATTTTAAAGTTAGAACGATATAGTGGCTCAGTTTTACCAACCGAGCTGTTAATGTCGTAGCTATTCAGAAACAGCCTAGAGAGGCGGTGTACGGTGTTCCCCCGTAGACGAACTTCCCCACCTTGACCTTAATTTAAATTGAAACAATTTCTTTTTATCAAGGCATATTATAGTGTGGTTGAGTATCTTAATGAAAAATTAAATCTACGTTGACATTGGTGCCGATTCTCTTGTCACAAAATTCTCTAAACTAAACTAAAAATCACCTAAATTTAGTTTAGTCCTGTCAAACGACGTTTTCTATTCTGAAATTCACTTTAAAACTAATTTTTGGTTTGACAGGACCAAAATTAGTTTAGTTATTCAACTTAGTAAAAATTTACATTTTGCTATTCTGTAATTGACGTTTTTCACCTAATATTAGAAATGTCAACCTAAATCCGACTATTTTTAGAAGGCATCAAAATACATGTCGACTATAATTAGTTATCAACAACTAAAATTGCAAAGCTTATTTTATTCATTTTTATAGTTTTTAGGTAGTTTATAATAAATAATGGATGCCTACTATGTGGTTGCAGCTGTTGTAGATTCAGCAGAAAGGTAAATTTTTCATAGAAATATAAAATGAAATTTATAATTTCGATAAGAAGAGGATAAGAAGTAGGTACATAAATCCATACAATGGGAAAAAAAAAACTATGTGACATTCAATTCTATCCTTTTATGCTAATATGTGTCCCTAAAAAGCCTGAATTCACAAATTTTCCCTCTTTTGGGGAGAAAGTCTCCAAGTTTGTAATCCTGCGTGGTACTTTTTAGCTTATATTCTAACCATTGACTTGTACCTATGGACCAGTAATACCTACGAAATAAGCGTGGTATACCTACAATATCCGGGCCACCGTTAAGGTGGCCATAGCTAGGGAAGTAAGTAATCAAAACTAAAAAGTATCGATATCGATGCTCGTGTTTCGTACCAGAGATGTGTGCTGATGAAAATCATTTTCAAGTAGTAATAAATAATGCAATTATATCAAATACTAAGTTCGGCTGTCCCTAGGACATAAAAAATCAAACTTCTAGGTCAAGGCAATCATACGGCTATGTCACATTTTGATACTCGCAAACTCACATAAAAAACCTATAGGGTACTTCGCATTGACCTAGAATCATGAAATTTGGCCAATATATCGAAATATCTTTTTTTTTTTCAATATATCGAACTCCGATTGTATATTTAAAAATATCAATAGATCGAAAATCTGATATTTAAAAAATATCAACAGCCCTAGTTTGTTTACTTGACAGCTCATGTACTATGGGCCACATTGCGGGGTAAGCGGGGTTGCCACGCGGCGTAGGTATTTTGACATCCCGTAAAGATGTTGCCAAACAGAGAATATACAAATAGCATGCGATCTCTTTCACCAGACGACATAACACGTTGGTTAACAAGAGACAAAGAATAGTTTCATAATTCAATAACGATTTAATAGATATTTGTATAAACTAGGTGGATGTAGAAGAATGTGCCACTTCCATCGGTTTCTTAATTCAATGATTCTAACTTATTCAACTTTTTTGAAAAATTTCGTGGCCTGGGTGCTAGAACTTTTTAACCACGTGTTTAAAAAGGGAAATTCCAGCTTTTAAAATTAAAGAAATAGTTTATTATTGTGATTGCCCATGGAATTCAAAGGACCTTGCATTTTTTGTAAATAGCTCTGTTTCTCGTTGTTTAAGATATACATATGATACGCTGCAATAATAACAATATATCTCCTTTGATAGGTACTCTTAGGCCCGTATTACAGAAGGTTCCTCAAGTACAGTTTAAACTCCAATCACCTGATCACTACTTAAGGATAGAATCGTTACATGAGTATCGGTCTTATTCCAGAACGGTGATTATTATAAACTTTAATTCAACAACATAACACACGAATTTGACCTGAATTAAAATAGAAATCTCTACTCAAGCGTAGTCTGGACCACACCAGAGTGATTTATTATTACAGATCAAATCTGTGATCAATAAATCTCTGCATGAGGAACGTTCTAAAATCAAAGCTCAACTCAAAACTAGTTTTAAACAGTGATCAACGCTTGAGTATCGTTCTGTAATACGGGCTGTAGAAAATAAAATAATAAATAATATTTCGTGACATGATTTTTTCTTCTTAATTTTAATGATAAACTAATAATTCCAAATATAATTATTATTTAATTTCCTTCTGTTTTTGTGAACTTTCGGTCATTCCATTCACTCTTTAATAATTTTTTCAAGATGTACTGGTAACACCGCCAATTCAACTTAGATGCGTGACTTTTTGGCGGGAAGTCAAAATAAGCGGAAGCTTTAAATTTTCTCTCCAATAATTTTAATTTTATTTTCGGATAATTAAGTAAGAAAGGAGTTTCTTTTAATCGATTTTGGTAAGTTTTTGCCCCAAAATGGGGTCGGACAGCGACGGGGATGGCGAGTCCTCAGATCGCAAAAGAAAAATGCCCAAGATTTCCGACATAACGGATGAGGAAAGGTATAAAATGTTTTTTAAAACTAATTATACTAGACTGTTTCTAGAAAATAACTCCAACGTTGACTACACAGTCTATGTTGACTCGAAAGAAAAAGAAAAACTTGGTAACAAAAACCCTATAAAACTTACCAAATTATTCACCGATAATGTGAAAGGAATAACAAGTGTATACCGCATAAATGCCTATAAAGTAGGCATTATTTTCAAAAAAGCAGCTGCAGCCAACAGCTTTCTAAAGTTAGATAACTTTTTAATGAAATATAAACTACGTGCCTTCATTCCCGCTCACTTGGTGGAGAAAGTGGGCATCATCAAATTTGTTCCCACTGACATGTCCAATGAGGAAATTTATAGAAATATTACATCTGATGCAGACGTCATATCAATAAAAAGATTTATGAAGAGGGATGCTGACCGAAAATTAGTTCCCTTGACAACAGTAGCTATCACTTTTTCTTCCACAACTTTGCCGAAATATGTTTTTATAAATTTATTTAGATATCAAGTAAATACTTACATTCCACCTCTGGTACAATGTTACAAATGTTTCAAGTTCAATCATTCAGCAAAAATATGTAGAGGTGAACAGATGTGTTCTTCATGTGCTGGAAATCATTTATATAAGGAATGTTTGGTAGATACCTTATTGTGCATTAACTGCGGTGGGGCCCACATTGCCATATCTCGGGACTGTCCAATTAAATTGAAGAAATTAGAAGAAAAACGTAATTTAATATTAAACCAACAGAAAACATTTGCCTCTATAGTTAAAAACGATAATAATTTCCCTGCTTTAAAATCCAAGTCTCCACATAAAACTGTAAATACAATTGTAAATAATTCTGACAATGTTGTAAATCCTACTTTTGTAAATAAAAAAAGTAATGTAGTAGACAAAAAAAATGAAATTGAACAAATTGCTAACAATGAAATTATTTTAAATGCTATAGTTAAGTCCTTAGTAGCATTAGCCAATTCAACTGGATCAGAGCCGATAACTTTAAATAGAATAAAAGATGTTTTTCTATCTAATTTGCTTTAATGGATAGTATTCGATTTAATAACAATTCTTACAATAAGTCATACATCACTATAGCGCATTTTAATATCCAGAGTGCCAATAATAAAAAACCATTATTAATTAACTTCCTTTCTCATAATGATATAGACATTTGTTTGTTGAATGAAACATGGTTCAGGGAAGGGAGTACTTTCGGTGTTTCAGGCTATGATATTATAAAACAGAATGGTCCTAATGGTTATGGTGGGGTCGCTATTTTAACTAAAAATATTTATAAATATAAAGTGGTTCATACTCCTTATTATGATAATCTTCAAACAGTTGCTATTATCATCAAGACTAGTGTAGGAAATTTGTCTTTACTTAGTGCTTATAGTCCTCCAAGAGGTCGATTAAAATGTAGAAAATTAAAAAAGATAATTGATGATTTGCCCAAGCCTATCATTCTATCAGGTGACTTGAACGCACATCATCTTGCATTTGGTTGCTTGTCATCGAATTCGAGAGGTAATGAAGTTTATAATTTATTAGATGAGTGTGATCTTTGCATTTTAAATACAGGGGTTCCAACCACTGTGGGCAATATTCATCATAATCCATCTGCTATAGACATATCTTGTGTGAGTCCTGTTCTAGCTCCACTATGTGACTGGAAAGTGTATGACGATCCAATGGGTAGTTATCACCTTCCAACAATTGTAAATATTCAGACTTCTGTAGAAAAGTATGAGGAAGGTTATCCATCTGAACGCTTCATATATAGCCAAGCTAACTGGTCCAGTTATTTCTCTGAAAGTGAAAAAGCATTTGATCATTTAAACTCTACAACAAATAGCTCAATTGATTTATATAACAGCTTTTGTGATATACTGAATAATATTAAGATGCAGCATATTCCGAAAATTGTGAATAAATCATCATATAAAATAAAAAAACCAGTTCCCTGGTGGGACAATGAATGTTCCACAGCAGTCAATAACAGTAAATTAGCATGGATAAATTATACATCCTATCCTACAATAGATAATTATATACATTATAAGAAGGTTGATGCGAAAAAAAAGAAATTGCTTGGTGAAAAAAAGAAACTTGGTTGGAGATTGTTATGTGAAGCATTCAATAGATACACACCTGTTAGCATGATTTGGAACTACATCCGTAGATTTAAGCGCGTGGCATTTAGAAAACCTCCTAAAAATGATGAATGGATCCCCTCTTTTCTTGAAAAATATGCTCCTTTGTCTCCACCTGAAAAAGATATTGACACAATAAGGTTAAAATACATTTTTGAATTAGCTGGAAGCACTGAAGGTCATTTTTTATCTGAACCTTTCACTTTAAGTGAATTCGAAATTGCTCTTAAATCTAGAAAGGACACTACTCCTGGTCTTGATGACATATCCTATAAATTAATTCGTAACCTACATATTAAAGCAAAACAAGTACTACTTAAAATTTACAACTTGTTATGGTTATCAGAATCTGTTCCAGACTCTTGGAAAACTCAGTGTGTGATTCCAATTTTAAAGCCTGAAAAACCTGAAAATGATTGTAATTCATACAGACCAATTTCTCTGTCATCCTGTTTAGGTAAATTATTTGAATGTATGCTAAAATTTAGATTAGAGTACTATAGTGAAAAACATAGCATCTTACCTGAACAACAGTTTGGTTTCCGCAAAGGTAAAAGTGCAGCAGAAAATTTCATGTCTTTTATATCAGATATCAAAAAATCCTTTCATAGCCACACTTATACAGCCTGTGCTTTTCTTGATGTTAGTGGTGCTTTTGATAATGTTAATCCTTCTATACTTATTCAGATTCTAAGTGATATTGGTGTACCAGGGAAAGTCTGTAAATGGATATTCACTTTTTTGTATGATAGGGTAATGTATGTTAAATATAATAATATTTTACATGGACCTAGGCATGTGTATAAAGGAACAATGCAGGGTTCTACTATTTCTCCGTTGTTATATAATTTATATACTTCACAAATTAATGGATATTTAACGGAACCCTCTGTTAAGTGTTTATTGTTTGCTGATGATATTGTTGTTTATAGTGTAAATAAAGATGTAAATAAGGCCATAAGTAACTTGAACAAGGGATTACATCAAGTACATAGATTTTACAACAGTTTAAAACTAAATATTAATGTCAGCAAAAGTGGTGCTATGTTATTTACCAAAAAAGTCATTAAACTTGATGAAATTCCTTCAATTTATTTTAATAATAATTTGTTAATTTGGTTACACGAAAAGAAATTTCTTGGTATATGTCTAGATATTAAATTAACTTTTGAAAGTCATATTAACAACATTTTAAGAAATGCCAGCAAAGGATTAAATATTTTACGTTCTTTAGCTGGTATTCATTGGGGTTCAGATCCAAAAATTTTGACTATGCTATATAAGAGTATTGTTAGGAGCCATTTTGATTATAGTTCTTTAGCTTATATGAATGCAAATATTAGCTATCTCAGAAAAATGGACATTTTACAAAATAAAGCTCTTAGAATTATCACTGGAGCCATGTGTTCAACACCAATAAATGCAATGGAATCTGAATCAGGTATACTACCACTAAAGTTAAGACGTTTACAGATTGCAGAAAAATTTAGTCTTAAATTACTGGCTACTAACAATTCATTTGTTTTAAATAGGATTTTACCAAAACAGGACCTTCCAATGACCTTAACTAATAATGTCAATATAAATGCTCAACAGCTTGTGTCTGGACATTTACCAGAAGTTTTATGTATAACGTTATATATCAAAACTATAAGCAATAATGTACACTTCTCAAAATTTTTACCATTATATTCAATTGATTTCAACTGTTTAAATGGTGATTTAATTATCATTGATTTTGAAAAGGTTTCTAGCCAGTCTGAATTTTTAGAGTACCTACACAGTCAACCAAATGTTTATAAATTGTATACAGATGGATCAAAAGTTTTGGATAAAGTTACTTCAGCATATTATGATCCACAAGTAAAAAAAACTAAATGCTTTAAATTAGACGCAAATTGTAGTATTTTTACAGCTGAATGCTACGCAATTTATAGAGCATTATTGTATGTAAATTCTGTAAATAGTTCTAAAATTTTAATTATATCAGATTGTAAAAGTGTTTTGTTAGCTTTAGAAAATAATTATTTTAGACATAAATTAAATTTTATTTTGTTTAACATTAGGCAAACTTTATTAGAGTTAAGTCAAAGAGGCAAATGTGTTAAATTTAAATGGGTACCTTCTCACTGTGGTATCTCTGGAAATGAAGTGGTGGACAGAGCAACTCGAGGAGTTTGTGATGAAGATCACTCTGTTTTACTTAAAGTTCCTTTTACAGATTATTATGAAAAGTTATCTAGGAACCTAAAAATACTGTGGCATGAATATTGGAAAATTATAAGCCAAGAAAAAGGCAAATGGTACACAAAAATTCAGGAGGTCCCGCCGCTAAGACCCTGGTATTATAAAAACAAAGATGCTGATAGCAGAAATTTCATAACTACGATAAATCGATTAAGATTTGGCCATTGTAAAACTCCAGCTCATCTAGCAAGACTTAAAATTATACCTGAAGGAAAGTGTGATCAATGTGACGGTGGTGAGGTCGCTGACCTTGATCATTTAATAATGAAATGTCAAAAGTTTAACTTTGAACGTTTAGTTTTAGTCTCTGAGTTACAGAGTGTACGTGACAAAGAAGTGCCGAAAGAATTGCAAACAATTTTATCAGAATCTTCGTATTTTAAACCTTTATATAAATTTATTGTTAATACTGTAGGAAAATTGTAATACCTAATTGATGTTTCTATTTAAGTTAGGCTTTAAGGACTTGTATCCATGGCCGTTAAATAAATTAAAAAAAAAAAAAAAAAAAAACTTAGATGCGTCAAACTCAATTATTAGAGCTGTCAACAAGTTTTCTAAAATAAGAAAAAGATAAACACAGAATAAGTTTTATGATTTTCTAAACTAAAATTTGTAAATTTTAGTTATAGTTAGGTTTAGGTGGGTGTACAAGAGAATCGGCACCATTGTTTAATAGGTTTTGACATCACGATAATGCACTTTCAAGACTTTCAATTATTTACATTTGACATGCTTTCATATTCGATATTGTATTATTCTTGACGTATGTAATGTATTGTTTTATTGCTTTAGACCAGCCATACTCAACCTTTTTTTATAGGGGCCACAAACACGTTTCAGTCAGTTAATTAAAACGTAATTCCAAGTTAACGATGTAGTTACATTATTAATGAAAAAAGAAGTTTTAACAAAGATGTTTATAAGTTTTAATGCGATTTTTGATACTGTGAACACTTTTTCAAAACTTTATCAAGATCTGGCTTGTCGCTACATGCTATCCTTAAAACATCATCCAGATGAGAATCTGTAAGTTTGGTTCTGTAAACGTTCTTTGTGTATTTCATTTTAGAAAAAGACGATTCGCACACATATGTAGACCCAAAGAATGTTAGTAGGATTTGGGCACACATTTGGACACTTTTATATTTTTGGGGAACAAAAAATCGCTGATAGCGCTCGGCTCACATTCCCGTTCTGAAACACCCATTCTCTTATGGGCGCGAAATTTAAAATGGTTTACAATAAATTTGTAACTTTAGATGGGCCAATAACAAAGGCCCAGCGGGCCGCATGCGGCCCGCGGGCCGCTTGTTGAGTATAGCTGCTTTAGACGCTTCAGTTAATAGCTTGGCGTAGAACTCTGTACTTCCTGTTGCATGCTAAATGGCAGAATATAGCTGCACAGAGATTGTTTTTATGACAATATTCATGTAACACCTACCTTACCTATGTTCGCAATGAACGATTGAATCTAATTGAATTAAAGTTTCAGATCTCTAGCTCATCGGGAAGTTAGTTTAAATTGTTTCAAATCGATTGCAAAATTTGTACGAACAGACATGCCTGAAAGGGAGTTAAAAAAACGTGGTAAAAAAGGTGATGGAGCTAAACCTATTGCTTAACACGTGTTCGTAAAAGGTGGTACTTATGTGTTTTAGGTCTCAGTACGGAAGTAGCCGAATGGATTACGTCGTCATATAAGAATATCATTGGCATTGGAGTCGATGTATCTTCAGTTGATCCAGGTTCTTCAACAGATTACGCTGTACACAAAATAGTTTCTAGAGCTGGACTATACAATCTAGAAAATGTTAAATTGGATAAACCTATTCACGGTGCGTACTAATACTATAATTTCAGTATAATATTATAAAGGCAAGGCTAATTTGTGAGGAAACCTGCACACCTGAGAGTGCTCCATACAGTTTTTAATGATGTGTAGTCCGCCAACCCGCACTAGGCCAGCGTGGTGGACTAAGGCCTTAGCCTTCTCGGACTGAAAAGAGGCCCGTGCGCAGCAGTGGGACAGTAATGGGCTGGTTATGTTGTAAGGCTAAGGCAGGAGATTAGTCTTCCCGCTAGGTTTTTTTTTCTCACCCTGAAAATCCTTTTTTACGAACCCCAATTACAATCACATGATTCATATTCATGTCTCAGTTTGTTGAGCCGACTTGCGGTACCATTAAGGTAACAGCCTAGGTGGTATTGCAGTTGTTATTGGCAAAGGTTAACACTAGGGGGGCTTTTTGCTCGGTTCGCCACCCTATACAAAAAAAACCCCAAAAACTGGGAGAAAAAAACAATGTCCATACACTTTACGGCAGACTAGGTGGCGCCACTATCGCGGGCGTCATGCGGTCCATGGCGTTTATGGGACGCCTGTATTGTCACACCGAGTTTCAGGTGTCCAGCCAGCGCTAAAGTGCAAAATTCAACAGCCTCCAGCGCAAAGTGCGGCCATACGGATCGCACGAGGATATTCCGAACGGTATTCTTTGAGGCGTCAAAAGAGCCGCAGTATGTACGCGCACAAGCGAGGGGTTGAAGCTGTCCTGCCGTGCTTTGAGGCCTAGCTGGAGAGGAGTGAGCGCATCACTTAATGGCCTACTCTGGTGTTCACCGGGCATGGTTGCTTCGGCGAGTACCTGAATAGGATCGGACGCAAAGCTACAGCAAATTGCCACCATTGTGGGTGTAAACAGGACACCCTCACAGAACACACTGGTGGAGTACTCTGCGTGGGGCTTCGAACGGCCGGTCCTGGTCGGCCGGATCGGGCAGGATCTTTCTCTGCCAGCAGTGGTGTCGGCTATGCTGGCAGATCAGACGGCTTAGAGGACTATGGCTTCCTTCTGCGAGACCGTTATACATCAGAAGCCGCAGAGCAAGATCAGGGAGAGGGCCGATAACGTTCGGAGGAGGCGCCGGGGTGGCAACCGCTCTGGCGTAAGGCCCAGATAGGGCGAAAGGCCGCATCCTCTGCCGCCACATCTGGCAGGGGATCTTCGACGCTAAAAGTGGGGGGACAAAACAAAACAAGAAAAGGTTGCGCCAATATCGTGCCGCAAAACCTACGGTTCTCTAACTGATAGCGATAAAAAATATCATTCTGTATTTTTATGCTACCATACCAATTAATAGGGTCAATAATGAGAATCAAATCCCTCTAACATTCTGTCTATGACTACCACAACCACGGACAGACTAATTCGACTAATAAGCGACCAACTCTCTGTTTAATCAGAATTGAAATCAGTCATGGTGGCCCAGCCAGGAAAAGCCACACTACTGTTTGAAGCAGCGACCATACAGCCCATAGACGCCTCATAACAGGCGATGTCCGCAACACATCTATGAAATTTTACTAATGTAGGTCACCACTATTCGCTACTTGAAATCTTCAAATCAGTTTCGATCACTTGCATGAGCCCTCAAAACTGCCCCAATAGCCGCCTTGGTAATGCCAATCGGATTGCAGTACCCCTCCTCAGCTAGTGGCAGAATTTTTTGTACACATTATATTCAACATTAGGCGTCTATTGGACTGTATGGTCGTTGGTTTGAAGATATCGTTTCTTGAAACGACACCTTATTTTCAAACTTCCACAAATGCACATCTTGTTTTTTTATGATTTCAGATTATAAGTGCACAGCCTTGATTCTACCAATGAAACTAGCATCGGGCACAGGAGCACCACTACGTTTCGTCGCAATCTGCCCCAAAGACACTGTTTAACCAACTACATGAAACGCTTTTTTTTAAATCAATGATTTATTTATGTAACTGATTAACCATTATAATTATAAATAGTGGTTTAATGTATTGCATGTTATAAAAAGATTTTATAAGAAGAAAAGTTTTATTTAGAAATAATCATGTTTTACCAAAACATAAGTTGACAGTAAACTAGTACTATCGTAATTAACAAAAAATAGACAAATTAAACTTAAATCAAACAAAGAAAAGAAAAAGATAAAACACGCAAAGAATTAAGGTCGACTTAAATTCATTCACTTTGTATAAACATATTATCTTCCAAGAGTTTCTTATATACCAACTCATTCTTGTCATTTTTTATTTCAACTAATGGTATTGTATCAGAATGGCTGATGACCTTTACATGGAATGGCCCGCGATCCAAGAAAGTTTGAGTGTATTCCTTTTGGATGACATCAAAATCTACTTCTGGATTCAGTTTAACTCCGAATAGTTTGGCCGATATAGTGGCAGGAGGAAGTTTTGCCCATTCTTCGTTCATTTCTCTTGTGTCAGTTAAAGAAATCACTTCAATATTACCATAGTCAATATACTTTACTTTGACTCGATTTTTCAATTCGCTGAATTGTAAAATAGACGCGCGGTACCATCGACCGTCTTCAGGGAAAATTGCAACACAGGCTTTATTCTCAAATATACCGTTCAGTGGCGCCATATTCATACACTCAGTCTGCAGTTCTTCGAACATTTGTTCGTAAACCATTGTAGTATCATCATCAAAAATTATACTCAGTTCTAATGTATTCAAATCATTAATAATTGTGATATTACATTTGAATTCCTCCTCCACATCTTTTGGATATGTAATGTAATTTCCATCAACAGTTGTTTGTTCTTCCTCAAGTAGTTTGTTCCAGTCTGTTCCCTTCATAGAACTAATGTCAAATGAATCGTCAGCCGAAGACAATAATTGCTCAGTAGTGTCTGGATCATCCACAACTATGTAATCTGGTCCAGAATCTGATTCAATGATGACATCCTCTTTTATGTCTTCTTTTTTAGTTTTCTCAACGGGAGCGAATTTCGTAATGAGAGCTTTGGTCCCATCTGTATACTCTGCCATTTCAAAGTCGACTAAGTGATCATTTATCCAAAGCTTATCATATTTTAATTCTATAGGTACGACTCCATTTACTGCTTCACCACTTACTTTTACGTAACACTGTTTTTCGACAACAGACTTGTGTACGTAATCCAATGTTTGCCTATCCCATTGTTTGCCAACAGGACGTATGCGACTCAACATACATTTGTGTGCTTGTGTTGGTATCTGGTGGAGTGGAACACTTTTTCTTAAGTTTTCAAAGGAACACATTTCTTCATTACCAAAATCAATGTAATGAATGATACAGTTAGAATTTTCTTTGTTTACTTCGATTACTCTGCCTCTGTA
This sequence comes from Asteroscopus sphinx, assembly GCA_949699075.1. NCBI lineage: Eukaryota > Metazoa > Arthropoda > Insecta > Lepidoptera > Noctuidae > Asteroscopus > Asteroscopus sphinx. The sequence continues at coordinate 13,320,442 of OX453013.1, read as the reverse complement.
ATAGCGGTTGTCTAGGTAGTATAACGCAACACATGGCTCTCCCACACTCCATTTTGTGAATTTCGCTTTTGGGTCTGGGTCTTTGAAACGTATATCGAGTGCTTTACGAATAAGGTCCAAAGTTCCTTGTTGGGATACATCATGTAAGTAGATCACACCATCGTTGTCTATGTACCTAAATATAAATAATCAAGTTTTAGAGTTATTTATTATTTATTTATTTATTATATTCTTTATTGTACATTACACCAAAAGAAAACAAACACAATAGTTTACAGAAAGATTAAAATAAGTACAATGGGCGGTCTTATCGCACAAGGCAATCTCTTCCAGACAACCTTTGGATGGACTAGAAGAATGGGAACCGATCGTGGGTAGGTACGGTGTAAAAGTAGGTACGATTCGTACATAATATACCTACTTAAATATAATAATATAAAGTACATGGAATTTACTTAAATAAGTATGAGAAATATATATCATATAATATACTAATAAATACAAATATAAAGTGTAGTAGTTAAGCAAATTCAAGAAGTAGTGAAACAGATTGACAAGTAGGGTTCCTTTACTAATTTATTAAATTATTAATAAATTAATTAATAATAATTAATTAATTAATTATTAATTTATTTAATTTAGAGTTATTCTTGAGTAATGCATAAAATTTAATGTAAAACATTACACTCTTTTTTCTGGTAGTCATATTCATCATATTACAATTCCTGCGAGATCAGAATGGGATAGAATCTTTTTTTCGTCTCGGAACAGTGAGGGATTTTTCGAAACAGCCCACCGATTCAGAACCACACGATAACCAGTTGTCGACCGATTCGGTTTGTTATCCCGTTTCGTCTGATGATTTACGCAACGAGAGATAAAGAGATAAGAAACCGAATCGATCGTCAACTGGTTATCGTGTGGTTCTGAATTGGGGGGCAGGACTGCTGCCGCGTAATGCGGTTTTTTCCGGCCGATACCGATAACTGTATCGTCGCCGACACACGAAAGGTACTGGTACTTTATAAATGTAAGTACCAGAGCGACGCCGGTATTATCTTAAAGCCTCTTGATTTAACGACACGGTACCGATATCGGTGACGATAAAAATAACTTTCATGGGGTGCATTAAAAGAGCCTCAACGAGTGACGATATTTAATTGATCGTTCGGTGCACTCTGTGTAGTCAGACCTGTTACCAACCTCCTGACTGGCTAAACTTTTTCCCACGGCATGAGCTGGTATCATTAAGTAGCTCATGTATACACGATAGAAAGAGATTGACTTTTACGCGGTCGAAATCAATGTGTTAGCTAGAAAACTGTATTAATTCAATATGGCAGACAGCAACTTATCCTACTAATATTATAAACGTGAAAGTTTGTGAAGATATTTGGATGTTTGTTACTCAATCACGCTAAAACGGCCATAACCCGGATTAACATAATGAGGCTTCTTTTAATCCAGACAAAGTAAACTGTTCCTAAGGGATGCACGATAACACTTCCTGTGATAAGCCGAAATTATAGTGCAGTGCAATCCGCCGTTGCATTCGAACGCGCCTGCACTGTACGCAGAAATTGGTTCATGCCGCTGCTATAATACCATGCGTTCGGAGGAGCTCGTAGCGAACGAGGTCCTGGCATTCCTGCAATACCAGTTGGATGTTATGGACGAGGTCAGCGTGACCCAAATCTGCACCTCAAACTTCAGTGAAGAGGAGATACGCAGGGCCAAAAAACCTTGCTGTACGAGTCGCTTCAAATAGCCGACCGAATGCCGTCCCGCAGGTGGGATGAGAAAGGAGAGAGAGGAGTCTCCAAGACATCATTAAAGTGCTGAAGGAGACCGACCCGGACGACGTGCCAACTTTCGTGGCGAAGGACTTGCGTAAGCTGCCCTCACTCACGTTCGATCACGTCGACGTCACCAGGCTGCTGAAGGACATTACTAGTATGAGAACAAGCCTGGCCGAGATGCAGTTGAAGTTGGAAGCATCGCAATCCACTATCAGTGATCTACGTACTGAAGTGGCAGATTTACGCAACACGGTATGTAGGTCCCTTATGCCTACTAACAACAACACACGTCACAGTGAGGTCAATGCATCGCAGCCGAGTTTCGAGTCAGCAAAATTCGACTCGTCGCCGGCCGCTGTACCTGCAAGCGATGCACAACCGCACCCCGCCCTCCCCGCACCCCCCCTCGTTGGGTGCCGACGAATGTGAGCACGTCAACACCAAGACGTGCTTACTCGGCTGCCGTAACTCAAGCTTCCACCAATCATCAACGGCAACCTAAATCCATCAAGGGAGCCCCGCAACATCAGCCACGGACAGGCCGATGAAGAAGGCTTCATTAAAGTCATAAAGAAGAAGAAGACGAAGAAGCCTGCTTGCCGCAATCAGTGCGGAACTGCACTGACTGGACCAAACATGTTGCTGCGTCCCGCTATCCCTACGACGCAGCTGTACGTGTCGAGACTGCATCACACCACGAAGGTAGAGGAGATATATATCAGAATAAAGACCAATTTTACCCTGAGGGTTGAGAAGTCAAAGTCGCGCCATAAAGTTTTTATTTACAGTGATAAATAACACTGAATGGTATCTTAACGTGTCGGTTAGTGAAAAAGCATCGAGGTCACCATAAATTTCAGTGCCCCGATATCGGCGACGATATTGCGGGCGATATTTATCGGCCAATGAAAAAACGCCCTAACGCGTCCCTGTAAAAATTTTTTTTTCCTATTTCTGATCGCGCTTGAAGAATACATTTAATATTATTTGTTTTATTATATTTACGTTGGCACTCCTGTAAACTCTTTGCAGGGTAGGGATTCAGGTGGTAACCAGTCGGTTATGTACATAACATTTGAAGACTCTGGATTAGCTGTTCTTCTAGCATTGTTATCCTCATCCTCAGGGAATGAGGGCGAGTTGGCGTTGCTTTCTAAATCAGATTTGGCAGTCTTTAGGGGTACCATGGGCATTGGCTCCAGTTGTAACCATTCATTGACTGATCCTGTTATGTTTAGAAAAGATAATGTGTTCCCAGCATCCTCAGCGTTGTCTTCAGTTACGACCTAGAACCATGACAACATACAAACTTTAAGATAGATCACACAGACAATTAATAATAACCCTCAAGGATGTTTAAATATGTATTCATAACTTTCGCTAGAATAAAGTTTAAACTTGTGTACTGGTTTTTGGTATTAAACAACCTGTCTTATAGAGAGGTTAACGGCAATGTAGGTGAATTAGCATGTTTTTAGCCACGTCCACCGATGAGGTCGAATAGCTGAGAAGGGACATCAACAATATAAAATTTAGATTTAGAAACTTATATATATATTTTTTTTAATGAAACTTACCACTTCAGATTTATCAGGGACTCCTAGGCCTTGTTCAATTATTTTCTTATTTAAACAACGCCACTCAGACTTATTAGGTTCTAATGCTCCTCCTTGTACAGTATGATACACCCACATTTCAATAGGCATACTTTTATCTTTAAAGTTTCCTAATTTTGTTATAAAAACTCTCTTGTAAACATCAAGGAGTTCTTTTAAATACTCCTTGGTAAGAGAAGGCCATTCCTCACCTACAGCAGGTACAATTCCACATAGATGACACTTTATAGCGGCGTCACCGAACAAGCCAAAGTCTGATGTCAGTTCCTTAAGACTGGATTTTGGAATTGTCTCAATAAAAGCAAAATCACTGTAAAAAACTTTGACATTCTCATTCTCCAGTTCCAGTATAACAGCGCGACGCCAAGTCTGTGACTGCTGACAAAGTGTGCAACATCTGTCGCCTACCACCCAGTCTTCTTTAACTTTGTTTTTATTATTCTTGGAATAATATTTTTGCATTTTTTCGAACAACTCGTTAAAAGATTTTTGTTGATGAACAAGCGAAACATAAATGAGCGAGGGTGACTGGTAATGCAGAACTTTTGCTTCCAACCTCAGAGGTCCCTTATCTTTTGCTTGTAAATCATCCTCATTAATTTTTGTTGGCATTTGTTTCTTCAAAATTGTTACTTTATCAGCTTTTGGCTTACGTGGATTACTGGGCTTCTTAGGTGGTGACTTGTTTATTACCTGTTCTTCTACAGGATTATTATTGAACATGTTAACCCTGCAAAGATTGTTTTCATTAAAACTGTGTTGCAGGTAGACCGGACAGACAAGTCCACGCTCGCTACGTGACGGGGCTGCTTCACGCGGTAGTGGGGGAGCGAGCGGCAGGCGCTGACCACCATGTTGTCTATTCACTTCATGAACACCATTCAGAGTTCTCTAAAATACTGTCTTTTTTGTACAAATCTATGTATGAATCTCGCCATGATCTTTACACGATGTGCGTGACCTTGAAAAAAACTGTCGCGTTTCCTTCTCTCGTTTGGTGTGCCGGCGTTTGTAACGAGGGAAGCATACCGGGAAGCATATAAGTTTGAAAGCAGAATTCTATTGGCTGGCCCGTTTAATTCGTAACTTGTTAAAAATACTTTACATAGAAAAAAATATTAATTTACTTACAAATTATCGATTATCGAGCTTGTAGAGTTATAGAGCTAGGTTAATATTTTCTATGTGTATTATTCAATAGATATATTGTTATTATTGCAGCGAATCATATTTCGATCGATATACTACGTGAAATAGAGCTGCAATTTGCAAAAAACGTAAGAAATTTTGAATTTCGCGGGCTACCCGGTAGCATTCACTTTAAGAAGCGAATATTTCATGATGAAAGAAAAGAAAGAAAGAAAGATTTTATGACGTCAAGGTTTTGAATTTAACTACCTTTATTTGCGGTTGGTTATAGAGATTGGCCCACAGATGTAGTAAAAAATATAGACGAAGTGCTGCGAACAATCACAGTGAAGCCAACCGTTCTCCTCCGTGTATAAACCAGTGCTCACGCCCACGCATGCACCTGAAAGTTGTTTGTTTTTGGCGATGTTTACTTTGTACGATGCCGCGACATGTGTACTGAGAGCGGTGATCACGGTTTCATGTGCATGTGCGTGCGTGAGCGCTGGTTTGTACACGGAGGAGCACGGCTTTGTTGGCTTCACTATGATTGTTCGCGTTCTGCGACCAGTTGGCATTTTGAGAAGTTGACATTATGCGCTGATACGCCTTTATTGGCACACTTTCTATAGTTCTACAAAGCGTTTACATTGACCGATTACAGAGTAAGACTCAATTTTCAATTTATGAGAGCATACAGAATAAGTAAAACCTAAAATATCATAAATCTTACCCAAAAGAAACAGCGAATTTGTGTTTGGTCATCTCATTGTTAATACAAACTATGTTGTCATGGTCTTGTTTGTCATATAGGGTAACGCCAATGGAGCCTCGACTGCGATTACCTCGGGTACGGTTGTCTTCCACTTGGAGTTCAAGAATATTTCCTTCGTACTTTTGAAGCAGGGCAACTGAGGCAGTACTCCACTTCTTATTGTATGGTGTTATGCCTGCTAGGTGACATTCTGTCGCCTGTGAGCGGAAAATAATATATTATTGTGACTTAACACTAACTAACTGACACATCTGCCGCATGCTAGACAATCAATGGGCCAAACTTACAAGTTACAACCTAATGGATCCCTACAAATGGCAAACACCAACGCGACAAGCCCAGATGGACCAGATGGTTCCTCCAGGTATGAACTGGACTCCTTCCAAAAAGACTGGTCCTTAACAGCCACAGATAGAGAGAAGTGGAAGAAGAGTAGCGAGGTCTTTGCTTTGCAGTGGAACAGTATAGGCTCTTAATTAGAATACACACTAGAGATGTGCCGGATCGGTCAAAATGTATATCCACGGATACGGATAATTAGTGTTACAATCTGCGGATACGGATACGAACCACAACTTTAGTAGTATTTCGTACTCTGTCGGCGCCGGTGCGCGTGACCTTGGACCGACAGGAGACGTTATAAGTTAAATGAAAATTGTTAATGAAAAATGTGATTAAAAAAATAAAAAGTTATTTAAACGAACTTTTAACAAGCAAAGTGCGTGTAAGTAGCAAGTGGCCGAGCGGAGAAAGCATTTTTGGAAAGTTATTGTTTATTGTTGAAAATTTCACGTTGTATTTGATGTGACGTTGTTTTTATTATTTATTTAAAGTAATTTAATGATCTTCGTTGATTGGTTGTTTGGCGCCGACTCATAATTAGTTATTTTTCGCTTTTCAGTTTCTCTTTTCGTCGGTTCCATTTTTTGTTAAAAAGTTTTATTTTTCATTTTTTTGTGGTTAAAATCTACCTCCAGGCCTCCATTATGTCGTAGTGTCTAGAACTATATTTATGTGTGTCAAGTTTAAACAGAATCGGTTAACAGGTTGGGTGAACAAACACTCATCCCTTGTTTTACTACCCTTAGGGGTGGATTTTGATTTTGAAATTTAAATGGGACCAACTTCGAGATATACCCTATCCATTAAAAAAAGAATCATCAAAATCGGACCACTCTGTAAAAAGTTATGCGTGGTCATACATAAAAAAAAATATTAAAAAAAAAAATATATACCAGGCCCCTCAGAAAGTATTGCGAAAAAAAGTTTTTATATATGGGAGACTGGCCAGTTATAATGTTTTTCGAAAATATGATTATTTATAAGTAAAAATAAGTAAGTTCCAATTTCAAAATTTCCCTCCACATTTTTTGCGAGTTAATTCAAAGTATTGTGTCTCACTGAAATATGGATCTGCGCCGGGAACATTTTAGAGCTATGATTTTATACGATTTCAAGTGTCGCCTGAAACCGGATGAATCGTACGATAGACTTCAAATGGCATTCATGGATGAAGGCCCTTCCAAGGCAACCGTGTATCGTTGGTATAACGAATTCAAGCGCGGTCGACCAACTTTGGGGGATGACGAAAGAAGCGGTCGCCCTTTGACGGCTGTTACCGAAGAAAACGTGCTAGCAGTGAAAAATTTAATCCAAGACAATAGGCGAATTACATATCAGGAGATTCAACACATATTGAAGATTGGATCGGGAAGCGTTCACGAGATTCTACACAGCCATCTTCGCGTGAGGAGGATAGTATCACGCTGGGTGCCGCACAACCTCACCGATGCTCAGAAGCAGGCCCGGGTGGAATGGTGCCGTGATATGCTTAACAAATTTGAAGCAGGCTCGTCTCGGCGTGTTTACGACATCGTTACAGGTGATGAGTCCTGGATTTATCAATACGACCCAGAAACCAAGCGCCAGTCGACTGTTTGGGTGTTTCAAAATGAGCCAACGCCTACCAAAGTGAAGCGATCTAGAAGCGGGGGTAAGATTTTGATCGCTAGCTTTTTTAATTTGACTGGCCACTTGGTATCAATTCCCTTACGGGATCAAAGAAGCATTAATGCCGAATGGTATACTACCAAATGTTTGCCAGAAGTTTTCTCTGTTATAAGTAACAAGCGACCAAACACAGGGCTCCGCGGCCTACTGCTCCACCACGACAATGCACCTGCGCACACCGCACTCAAAACGAGGGACTTCCTGGACAGCACGCCAGTCAAACTCCTGGGTCACCCTCCTTACAGCCCTGATCTAGCACCGTGTGACTTCTTTTTATTCCCAAAAATAAAAAATCAGCTCAAAGGGATACAATTTTCGTCGCCGGAAGATGCGCTGGCTGCGTTCGAGCAGGCTGTAAACGAGGTGTCTGCGGCGGACTGGAAAAAGTGTTTTGAAAACTGGTTTAGGCGCATGAATCTTTGTATAGAGGCTGGTGGAAAGTACTTTGAAAAGATTTGATAAAAATATATGTACGTATAGAACAATTTTTTTTAGTTTCGCAAAACTTTCTGAGTGTCCCACGTATATACGCGTCGAATTGAGAACGCGTCGCGTCGCGTTGAATTGATTTTTTTTCGTCGGTTAAAAAATAAAAAGTAATTTAATATTTATTTATTATGTTTATTCCCCTCAATACATAATATAGATAAACAAAATATACAATTAATTCTGGCAAAGGGAAATTTAATTAGATTTACAGTTAGTAGTATTTTATGCTAACTTTCTTTACAATTTGTCTAATCTGTTTATAAAGTTTATTTGAAGTTTTGGTTTTAATTGTCATTTACTTAGTATCGCTGTTATTCAATAGATGCCGTTGTGCCATGACGTCACGTTTCTAAATCGCGGTGTCCAGATTTTCCAACAGATCATGACCCTTCAAGTTAATTAGTGTAATAAACGTCTTGCTCTGGACATATTGTTTTATTCCTTCGGGAGATATTTTTGAGACTGTGTACATGGTCCTTCGTAGCCGGATAAAGGATTGGTGTGCATCTGTCTTTGGTGTTGTAGTAAGGTGGAGTGTCAACTGCAGCGAGTGACGTGGATCGTGCTGGTTGGCGTAATCAGCAGCTGCGGTGCGGGGCGAGGACTCCGCATATCATTACGACGAGCTACGTACAAGTGAGTGACAGTGAAGTGATTCGAGGATAAACTGTGAGTACTTTATAGCAAAGTGAATTAAAATCAAGCAAATTTAGACTTTCATAGACTTAGAAAATTTTGATAGCAAGTTGGACTTAGAATAATTTCAACAAAAAGTGAACTACGGGGAACCTATGCCCAATTTTTTCCCGTTGTGTAAAAGGTTCAAAGACTTGTAATTTTTTCACTTATTGACTACGAACTTTAAAAAATTTCACTCAAGAACAGTTCAAAAGGATAACATCTTTATTGCAACCATGGAAGCTTTGAGTAATTTACAATTTAACCTACATTCTACTATAAGAAAGGCACAATCTAACTTCAAGAAATCGCCTAAGGAGCGACTGACCAGTTCATACATAGAAACCAGATTGGATAATTTAGAAGCGAACTGGTCAACGTTTTCTGAAACTCATTTGAAAATTGTAACATCGGTTAAGTCTATTGAATTTGAAAAATTAGAATATAACATTCAAAACTTATATGAAACTACTGAAGAATTATTTACCGATTATAAAGCAGAGTTGAAGGAATCGTTAAAGAAGATTGAATGTTCGGATAGTTCAAATAAAGTGCCTGAATCTTCTTCAAAGGGTTCTAAGGGGATATGTTCTGTTAAATTACCAAAGATTGAGTTGCCAATGTTTACAGGAAATTATTCTGAGTGGATTAGCTTTCGTGACTTATTTAAGTCCCTTATAGACAATAATAACGGTCTAGACGAGGTTCAAAAGTTGCATTACTTAAAGTCTCATTTGTCTGCAGAGGCTGCAGGTCTTTTGCGGCATATTCCTATCACTAGTAGTAATTATGCAACTTGTTGGACTCAATTAGAGAATAGATATGATAATAAGAAATATTTAACTACCTGCATACTACAACGCTTTATGAGTCAAAGGAATATTGTAACCGAATCCTCGAACGCTATCAAAGAATTATTGGATACTTCTAATGAGGTTTTACATGCATTGAAAAATTTAGGTATAATGGTTGAGTACTGGGACATTATTGTTATACATGTATTGAGTTTAAAGTTAGACACTGAGTCGCGTAAACAATGGGAAATTAAAATTAGCGATTGTTCAGATGACTTACCTACAATGACTCAGTTTAGATCTTTTCTTGAACAAAGATTTAGATCTTTAGAATTTTTAGATAATAAAAGTCAACGTTATCAGTCTAATCGTAATGTCTCAGTTAAGTCGCTTCATGTGTCAGAAACATTGTGTATTTATTGTCAAGATAACCACAGGCTAGCTAATTGTAAAAAGTTTGCTGGTCTCGATATGGATAAGCGTCGTAATTTTGTCCAAACGAATGGTTTATGTTATAACTGTTTAGGGGCAAATCACTCCGTATATGCATGCCGCCAATCTACCAGATGTCATTTATGTAAAAGGAAGCATCATACTCTGCTTCATCTCAAGAATGTCTCCAAATCAGTTGGTGATAGTAACACCACTGATCAAGTTGTAGAAGGCAGTGATTCTGCTGGTGCAACCACATCAATCCAGAGTAAGTCCACTAGTATTGTAAGTTGTTTTGCTAATAGTCATAGCCAAACATTATTGGCTACCGCTTTAGTTGCAGCGGAATCAAAGAGCGGTACTGCTATAGTATTAAGATCCTTGATAGATCAGGGTTCTCAGGCTTCGTTCGTGACGGAGTCCGCAGTCCAGCTCTTGGGTCTTGAAAAGATACCAACTAGAGGTTTCATTTCAGGTATAGGCGGTGATCAAGGACGATCGAAGATTTCATTAAATTCGATGGTTCTCATTAAGGTTCAATCACGCGTCGACCCTAGTTTTTGTACTATTGTTAAAGCTTATATTTTAAATAAATTAACGACTGTTTTACCGGAAAGGAAGGTTATGGCAAATGTTTTGACCACAATCTCGTCTTTGGATTTAGCAGATCCTTGTTTCGATACTCCGAACAAGATTGATTTGCTTTTAGGCGCTGAAATTTATGGCCAGATTATGTTAGAAGGTTTAATCAGAGGTCCACCTGGTCAGCCCATCGCACAAAATACGAGACTAGGTTGGATCTTGTCTGGTCAAGTAGGTGAAATCAACCAAAGCGAGACATGCCACAACATCGTCGTTACATTGCATTCTAGTTATACAGATGAGAATGTAATACTTAAAAAATTCTGGGAACTAGAATCTGAGCCTAACGGTAATTACGATAGGGTTTACTTAACCCCGGAAGAACAGAAGTGTGAGGACATATTAAGGCCACGACCAAACGAGACGAATCTGGTCGCTATATTGTGCATATGCCTTTCAAGTCAAGTGATCCCGCTTGTAAATATGGCGGATCAAAAGAAATTGCACGAAAGCGATTTCTTATTTTAGAAAAGCGGTTCCTAAATAATCCTGATTTCAAGGCTCAGTACTCAGCTGTTTTAAATGAGTATATATCCCTTAATCATATGGATATAGTACAGGATAGGGATATAGAAGGTTCTGTATATTTGCCGCACCATGCCGTTATTCGCAACGACAAAACTACAACGAAGTTGCGCATCGTATTTGATGCATCTTGTGTAGGTAGTAACGGTGTATCTCTCAACCGCGATTTAATGGTGCGTCCTCCACTGCAACTTGAACTTCGTCACATTATCATGCGCTGGCGTTGTGATCCTATGTGCCTACTAGCTGACATCGTCAAGATGTACAGGCAGATTAAGGTATCCGATGATCACACAGATTTTCAGCGTATCTTATGTCGTGAAAATCCAGATGACGAACTTCAAGCCTTGCGTCATTTGCGAGTAACGTTTGGAACATTGTTGGCACCTTATCTAGCAGTTTGGTCATTGTGGCAATTAGGTCTGGACAAGGTTCGCAAACAGCACCTATACGTGTGGACAGATTCAAGCGTCATTTTAGCGTGGCTATGCTGCCATCCGAGTCGGTGGAGACCATTTACCGCGAATCGGGTTTCCGAAATACTTACCATTATGTATAGAAGTCAATGGTCACACGTGTTGTCATCGAAAAACCGAGCTGATTGCGCTTCTCGGGGAATAAGCTCCTCGGAGTGTAGTGATATACAACTCTGGAAAAAGGGTCCAATATGCTTACATAGTGAAAGGATAGACTATAATAAAGGAAATATACAGGAAACTACGCTAGAAGAAAGAAAGATAAAAATAAAATGTCATGCAACTGCTATAGAATATGATGATAGTATATTTATTAGGTTTTTTAAGTTCAGTAGGTTACTAAGGGTAATAGTTTACTGTAGAAGATTTTTACGGATGAAGGTATTTGAACGTACTATAAATAAAGTAACTACTTGGCTAACTACTAATAAATTAAGTGAAACTGTACTTACCTGCATTAAACTCTGCCAACTCCAGTTTTTTAGAGAAGAAATAGAATATGTAAAAAAGAAACGTAAATTAAATAAGGCTAGTAGACGTACCTCGTTGAGTCCTTTTCTTGACGATGGCAGTATCTTAAGAGTAGGCGGTCACTTGCACCGGGCTTCTATTGATGAGAATATGAAGCACCCCAACTTAATCCCTCATAAATCATACTTAACCAATCTTTTGATTGCTGAGGCTCATTCAAGATATAAGTATTGGATACTCAATTATGAGAAATGGACAAAATGTAATCCCGAACCTAAAATTGGAGACATTGTTCTGGTGAAGGAGGATGCTCTACCACCTGCTAGATGGCTATACGGAGTGATCTATACTATAATAAAACTGTAAAGGTCGAAAAGTCTATACATTGAGTTTTTTTTCGCGAAAACTGGCTAGGAGGACTAGAAATAAGCTATAGAACACGAATCTATCGTTTAAAAAATTTATGTCTGTCTGTCTGTCTGTTTGTTACCTCATCACGTGAAAACGGCTGAACGAATCGTAATGAAACTTAGCATTTGTATTGGTATTAGTCTAACTTAAAATATAGGGTATGTTTTATCTGAATCGGTTGAGTAGATCCAGCGATACAGCTTGACCCCTCTATTGTATTACGTTGCATACAAAGTAGAGGTCATGATTGTTGGTTGGATGCAGGTTGCAGGTTCCTAAAAATACAACTGGATTCTATTAGTATTATAGAAAATATAGAATAACATAACATAGCCCATCACTGTCCCGCTGCTGGGCATGGCCCTCTTCTTGGAATGAGAAGAGTTAAGGAACTGGATATTGTTAGTGTAATAGATTATCATAACATAATCAGCTCATTACCTACTGCCCCACTGCTGGGCACGGACCTCTTCTCGGAACGAGAAGAGTTAAGAAACTAGAAACTATAGAATAACATAACGTAGTCAACCCATTACTGTCCCACTACTGGGTATGGCCCTCTTCTCAAAATGAGAAGAGTTAATGAACTGGATATTATTAGTATTCTAGAATAACATAACATTACCAGCCCATTACAGTCCCACTGCTGGACACGGGCCTCTTCCCAGCATAAGAAGAGATGTGGTTAGTTTTATAGAATAACATAATCAGCCCAATTACTTCCCACTGCTGGGCACGAGCGTCTTCTCAGAATGAGGGAGTTTAGGTCTAATTCCATGAAATTCCATCACCTTAGCCGGTTGGTTGTAAAAACAAAATATAGTATGGTCGGTAAATAGTGTAATCGTCTGTGCAGGCGCTTATATGTATATATTTGAAGATATTGTGTTCATAATTATGACACGATGTTATTTTCCGACATCCACGCGGACGGAGTCGCGGGCACAGCTAGTTATAAATAAACATCCAGGTTTGGAGAACCTTACTCGCGTAGTAACCATATTGGTGTAAAAATAATGAGATTAAAAGACCTGTGTCTAAGTTAATTATTTTACCTGTAAAAACTTGGTTATTTTTATACCAACCTTATGATGAATTTACATTTATTCTTGTTTTTTGTACCATTTTTGATTACACAACAACTGTTTGTTAATTTGTTTGCATGAAATTGTTTTGTTTGAAGCTATATACTTTTGTTTAGTTTTGATTTACTTAAGTCATGATTTTGTATCATAGAGGTAACGCTCTGACCTAAGTTATGGAGGGCGGCCACACAACCAAATACTAATAAGTTTATATTGTTATTGTTAAGCTTGATGGACAGGGTCGTCCATGGTGGGCGGCATGTCTAATCTGTTTATAAAGTTTATTTGAAGTTTTGGTTTTAATTGTCATTTACTTAGTATCGCTGTTATTCAATAGATGCCGTTGTGCCATGACGTCACGTTTCTAAATCGCGGTGTCCAGATTTTCCAACAGATCATGACCCTTCAAGTTAATTAGTGTAATAAACGTCTTGCTCTGGACATATTGTTTTATTCCTTCGGGAGATATTTTTGAGACTGTGTACACAATTTCATATACGTAATGAAATTTATCAATGTAAAAGATCCGTTCAAGATCCGTCAAAAATACGGCGGCTACGGATACAGATCTTGATTTTACTTCGGATATCTGCGGATACGGATATCCGGAACATCACTAATACACACACTGGTACGGCACAGGCTGTGGCAGGCTAATCACCGGCTTTGTACACCGGTGGTTGTATCCGTTGTGGTGGTCAGCTCCGTCACCAGGCCGCGCGCCCACGGGCTCTGACGTCACTGCGGTACGTACCAGTGCTCGGAGCGTGGTGAACTTGGTGTGTATGTAGCGCAGCGCGGCCCAGTGCACGAGCAGCGCCACGCCGCTGTCGGGCAGCAGCACGCGCACGCGCCCGCGCCCCGGCAGCTCCGTCACCAGGCCGCGCGCCCACGGGCTCTGACGTCACTGCGGTACGTACCAGTGCTCGGAGCGTGGTGAACTTGGTGTGTATGTAGCGCAGCGCGGCCCAGTGCACGAGCAGCGCCACGCCGCTGTCGGGCAGCAGCACGCGCACGCGCCCGCGCCCCGGCAGCTCCGTCACCAGGCCGCGCGCCCACGGGCTCTGACGTCACTGCGGTACGTACCAGTGCTCGGAGCGTGGTGAACTTGGTGTGTATGTAGCGCAGCGCGGCCCAGTGCACGAGCAGCGCCACGCCGCTGTCGGGCAGCAGCACGCGCACGCGCCCGCGCCCCGGCAGCTCCGTCACCAGGCCGCGCGCCCACGGGCTCTGACGTCACTGCGGTACGTACCAGTGCTCGGAGCGTGGTGAACTTGGTGTGTATGTAGCGCAGCGCGGCCCAGTGCACGAGCAGCGCCACGCCGCTGTCGGGCAGCAGCACGCGCACGCGCCCGCGCCCCGGCAGCTCCGTCACCAGGCCGCGCGCCCACGGGCTCTGACGTCACTGCGGTACGTACCAGTGCTCGGAGCGTGGTGAACTTGGTGTGTATGTAGCGCAGCGCGGCCCAGTGCACGAGCAGCGCCACGCCGCTGTCGGGCAGCAGCACGCGCACGCGCCCGCGCCCCGGCAGCTCCGTCACCAGGCCGCGCGCCCACGGGCTCTGACGTCACTGCGGTACGTACCAGTGCTCGGAGCGTGGTGAACTTGGTGTGTATGTAGCGCAGCGCGGCCCAGTGCACGAGCAGCGCCACGCCGCTGTCGGGCAGCAGCACGCGCACGCGCCCGCGCCCCGGCAGCTCCGTCACCAGGCCGCGCGCCCACGGGCTCTGACGTCACTGCGGTACGTACCAGTGCTCGGAGCGTGGTGAACTTGGTGTGTATGTAGCGCAGCGCGGCCCAGTGCACGAGCAGCGCCACGCCGCTGTCGGGCAGCAGCACGCGCACGCGCCCGCGCCCCGGCAGCTCCGTCACCAGGCCGCGCGCCCACGGGCTCTGACGTCACTGCGGTACGTACCAGTGCTCGGAGCGTGGTGAACTTGGTGTGTATGTAGCGCAGCGCGGCCCAGTGCACGAGCAGCGCCACGCCGCTGTCAGGCAGCAGCACGCGCACGCGCCCGCGCCCCGGCAGCTCCGTCACCAGGCCGCGCGCCCACGGGCTCTGACGTCACTGCGGTACGTACCAGTGCTCGGAGCGTGGTGAACTTGGTGTGTATGTAGCGCAGCGCGGCCCAGTGCACGAGCAGCGCCACGCCGCTGTCGGGCAGCAGCACGCGCACGCGCCCGCGCCCCGGCAGCTCCGTCACCAGGCCGCGCGCCCACGGGCTCTGACGTCACTGCGGTACGTACCAGTGCTCGGAGCGTGGTGAACTTGGTGTGTATGTAGCGCAGCGCGGCCCAGTGCACGAGCAGCGCCACGCCGCTGTCAGGCAGCAGCACGCGCACGCGCCCGCGCCCCGGCAGCTCCGTCACCAGGCCGCGCGCCCACGGGCTCTGACGTCACTGCGGTACGTACCAGTGCTCGGAGCGTGGTGAACTTGGTGTGTATGTAGCGCAGCGCGGCCCAGTGCACGAGCAGCGCCACGCCGCTGTCGGGCAGCAGCACGCGCACGCGCCCGCGCCCCGGCAGCTCCGTCACCAGGCCGCGCGCCCACGGGCTCTGACGTCACTGCGGTACGTACCAGTGCTCGGAGCGTGGTGAACTTGGTGTGTATGTAGCGCAGCGCGGCCCAGTGCACGAGCAGCGCCACGCCGCTGTCGGGCAGCAGCACGCGCACGCGCCCGCGCCCCGGCAGCTCCGTCACCAGGCCGCGCGCCCACGGGCTCTGACGTCACTGCGGTACGTACCAGTGCTCGGAGCGTGGTGAACTTGGTGTGTATGTAGCGCAGCGCGGCCCAGTGCACGAGCAGCGCCACGCCGCTGTCGGGCAGCAGCACGCGCACGCGCCCGCGCCCCGGCAGCTCCGTCACCAGGCCGCGCGCCCACGGGCTCTGACGTCACTGCGGTACGTACCAGTGCTCGGAGCGTGGTGAACTTGGTGTGTATGTAGCGCAGCGCGGCCCAGTGCACGAGCAGCGCCACGCCGCTGTCGGGCAGCAGCACGCGCACGCGCCCGCGCCCCGGCAGCTCCGTCACCAGGCCGCGCGCCCACGGGCTCTGACGTCACTGCGGTACGTACCAGTGCTCGGAGCGTGGTGAACTTGGTGTGTATGTAGCGCAGCGCGGCCCAGTGCACGAGCAGCGCCACGCCGCTGTCGGGCAGCAGCACGCGCACGCGCCCGCGCCCCGGCAGCTCCGTCACCAGGCCGCGCGCCCACGGGCTCTGACGTCACTGCGGTACGTACCAGTGCTCGGAGCGTGGTGAACTTGGTGTGTATGTAGCGCAGCGCGGCCCAGTGCACGAGCAGCGCCACGCCGCTGTCGGGCAGCAGCACGCGCACGCGCCCGCGCCCCGGCAGCTCCGTCACCAGGCCGCGCGCCCACGGGCTCTCCGACGCGTTAGTGCGGTACTTCTCCACGTTCACAGCACACACCATGCCTGCACCATCATAGTAACATGTACTCGAAAAACTAAATTAGTAAGGCGCAATGCCGAATGAAAAACTTGTGAGTGACTCAACGACCATACAGCCCAATAGACACCTAATCTTTACTATTATAAAATTCTAAATGTCTGTTTGTTTGTTTGTTCCAGCATCACGCTAAAACTACTGGACCGATTTTGATGAAACTTTTGTTTGAAAGCTGATGATCTGACATAAAAACTGGTTTGGGTTTTGAATAAAACACAAACTTAGTACTCGTGGATAACTATAATTAAAAAATAAATTTTCAAAACACTTGTATAAGCGGTGGGAACGAAACCATAGCGTGATTTAGAAACACGCCGTAAAAGGGACAACGCCATCTAGTGATGAACGTAGTAACTAAAGAATTAACTTGAACATTCCGCCGGCCAAGGACTACATGAGGTCCTTAGAATCATGTAAAATATAAGTGATGAGGTTAGATAACAGTGAATACGTTATGGTTCCGTTGATTCAGTTTCAACAGGTAATGGACACAATTTAGTAACGGGTCTTTTAAACACATGATCTTTATATTGTAAGGATACTACACGAGTTATGCCATCTTCACCAGGATGTTTCTCAACGAAAGCTTTGCTGGTACGTGTACACCTTCCCGAATACAATTTCAACGCAAACGGTCCAGCAAAGTCGACTCCACTTGTTAGAAATGGGTGAGCTGGTTGGACTCGGTAGGATGGCAAATTTCCCATAAAGGGAGCTCGTGGTACTGCGCGTTGTCGAAAACAAGGGATACATTTTCCAATGATACTTTTAACTAGTCGCTTAGCACCAACTATATAATATTTCGAGTTTAACACATTAAGAGTTAGTTGGAACCCGCCATGTAAAGTCTTGAGGTGAGCATCAGTAACAATAAGTTTAGTGAAATGACATTGACTTGAAAGAATAACTGGTGATTTTAAATCTAAATTTCCTTGAACATTAGCAAGACGGCCACCAACCCTCAACATATGTTTTTTGTCTAAAAAGGCGTTAAGTGAATACAATTTTCTATTCTTGGGAATCGTCCTACCTTGTGATAACAATTCAATTTCAGTTTGAAAGGTAGCACGCTGTGACAATCGAATACAAACATCGCGAGTGTTTAACAACTCATCAGTACATAAATAATTCGTCCTATTTGAATCAAGTTTTAAAGCTTTAGTTTTACACATATGCACAAATCTCAAACAATAAGCAGTGACACGAATTAGTTTAGTTAAATTAGAATAGCGTTTTAAATGTGAGTGCCTTTCATCATCGTTTTTGTTAGTAACAAGCGATGTAACTTTGGATTTCGATTCTAACATAGTATCTGGCAAATTATCATTCCGATACACGACGTCAGATTGAGTTCTTAAAAATAACGGGCCTTCCCACCATAATGTCGCTTCTTTCGATTCGTTGGGACAAATGCCTCGAGAAGCTAAGTCAGCTGGATTTTCAGCCGACTGGACATGATGCCATTGACTACTGTCAGTTACATTTAATAATTCAGTGGTTCGGTTCGCAACGAAAGTGGTCCACGTGTTAGGATGCTTTCGCAACCAAGCCAACACTATGGTGGAGTCAGTCCATGCGTAAATATTACTCTCCTCAATTGTTATACTAGTTTTAATATCACGTAACATTTTAGCTAAAAGTACTGCACCACAGAGCTCTAAGCGAGGAAGCGAAACCTGTTTAACAGGCGCAACCTTTGATTTGGCTGCTATAAGACGTATTGTGACAACATCGTCGATCAGAACTCTGAGATACACAACACAAGCATATGCAGTACAAGAAGCATCACAAAACCCATATAGTTCAACGTTGGCATTAGTAGGTAACACACCAAGCCAACGAGGAAGTTGTATAACATTCATGTGCTCAATATTGTTGTGGTAAGTACACCATTCATAATTTAAATTATCAGGTAAAGCATCATCAGACAATTGGTGCAAAGTCCGAATTGCAAGATATGGTGCACAAGTAGTTCCGTAAGTAACGGTAAGTAGTCTGTACTCCTTTACAGCTTTATCGGAACCTTCTCCCCACAAGATTCTTTGAAACTCGGCATTTTCGCGTGCAGTAAGTATATGCCTATACATTTGTTGTATATCTGCTACCAAACAGATTTTGTGTGTTCTCCATCTTGTTACTAAATCCTTTATATCTTGTTGCAGAGACGGTCCAATCAACAGTGCGTCGTTCAACGATTTTCCTTTTACAGGTGTGGCGCTGCCGTCGAAGACTACGCGTAACTTCGTGGTTGTGCTAGACTCCTTTACAATTGCGTGGTGCGGTAAGTAATATTTACTAGTTGTATTTATTTCATTTTCAGGTATGACTTCCATGTGACCCTGTGCTTCGTACTGCTTCAAGAACTTACAGTATTCTTCTTTAAATTCAGGTTTGTATTTAAATCTCTTTTCTATTTGTGTTAAACGATTAAGAGCTAATTGCTTTGTATCTCCTAAATTCGTGTGACTCTTGAAGGGTAAACGAACTATGTAACGGCCCTCAGCGCTGCGAGTGTGAGTTTCCATATAATGCTCTTCGCACTGGGCTTCCAATTGTGTCAAGGCTCTTTCCTTGAATGTGTGTTCTTCCAGTTCCCAGAATCTTCTGAGCAACTGGTCTATCTCTAGTTTTGTGTGTGAGACAACAACATGATGAGCTTGTGAGTTAACATAACCTATTTGTCCTGAAATTAACCATCCAAGATGTGAATTGAGTGCAATCATCGCATTGTGTCTGTGTAAGCCATCGAGCATCAGTTGTGAATGCACTTCGGCTCCCAATAAAATATCTATACACCCTGGCATGTGAAATTGTGGATCTGCTAGATTCATCGTGCTTAAAAGAGGCCAGGAGTCCATAGAAACTTTTTGTGAAGGCAGTAATGACGTCAATTGTTTGAGTACGTAAGCTTGTGCTGTGAATATGTGTGTAGAATCATAAATAGAATGAAATTCTAGATTGACCATTGACTTTGTTGTTATGACTGTTTCATCAGATATCCCAGTGATTTTACCATTTACGGCAATACGATCAAGGTTAAGTATTTGTGCAGTTGTTTCAGTCACGAATGATGCTTGAGATCCCGGATCAATTAAGGCTCTCAGTTGGTAAGTAGCTCCATTTTTTGCAATAATAACAACACGAGCTGTTGCTAAAACAACTTGGACATTCTCTGTTTCAGCTTTCATGCTAATAGCTTCGCGTGTTTCTGGCTCATTCTGTTCCGGGGTTGTGCTTGTTTTGGCTGGGCTTGTGAAATGCAAAAGTGTGTGATGACGTCGACTACATTTCTTGCACCTTGTACTTTGCCTACATTGTTGCACTGAATGACCCTTCACAAGGCAATTAAAGCATATGTTATTATTTTTAACAAATTCGTGACGTTTTGATACATCCAAATTAGAAAACTCTTTACAGTGGCAAATATAATGCCCTTGAGAACAAAAACTGCAAGTACTTTCAACCTCAGTGACAAATGATTTTGCAGCAGTTGGTTTTGTTGAATAAGATGGGGTAGTTTTCGGTGAATCTCTTTTTTGTGTTTCCTTTCTAGTGCTATTGACAACTTCTAATGCTCTGAATTGTGTTTCCAGATGAGATGCTAAAGTTTCAAACGACGGTATGTCTCGTGATGAACCAAGGGCTTGTTCCCAAAGTTTGTGAGTTTCTATATCAAGTTTAGAGACAACAATGTGAACAACTATAGCATCCCACTTGCTCGTCTCTACTCCAATGTTTTCTAGAGAGTTCAGGCATTCTCGTGTGGTGTCTAAGATACCTTTCAGGCCATACGCACATTCATTATTCATCTTACGCTGACTAAGGAGACGATTTAGAATATGATTCACTGTGATCCTTTTGTTGTCATAGCGATTCACTAACGTTTCCCATGCCTTATCATAATTAGCTTCGGTAAGTGTAAAATGTTTTAACAGCTGTTCAGCTTCACCGGAAATACTGGATTTCAAATAGTGATGTTTCTCAATTTTGGACAATTTCTCATCATTGTGAATGAGTGAAGTAAAAATATCTCTATAGCTAAACCAATCTGTATAGTTACCGGAAAACTTTGGAATACTAATAGGTGGCAACTTTGTCTTTCTAGCTACTTTTTCCGATTTTTCGCTGGGAAAAGTAGCAGCAGCTGTAGACTGCTGTGATTGTTCACTTGACAGATCAATTAAATGTTCTTTGATCAAAGTCTTAAAATCCAAATAAATTTCCTCAGTTATGTCAAAGTTAGCTAAAGGATCAAACTTTATTTGTTCGAGAACTTCACTTGTAGTATTCTTTAGAATGTCCTCATGTTGTTTATTGTAAGTTCCCCAGTATTCCGACAATGTATCTAGTCTAGTTTCCAAATAACCTCTGGTGTAGCGTGACTTGGAGGTTTTCTTCGTGTTACTATATAACTTAGAGATCAGCTCACTTAAAGATTTTTGTGCTGCACATAACTGCGCCATGTTTTATCAAGAAGTTCCAAACACTGTTTATTTTAGAAAATATACAAGTCCTAATAATGCAAAAGTTTCTAAGTTAATGTTCGCACAAAATTGTCTAAGTCACTGAAGTTAAAATTTTCTAAGTGTTTAAAAATACTTCTGTCCAAAGCCACTTACGTGAGATTTTACAAGTCCTGGGTCCGTAAAAACACTAGTGACCACGGCTGCGTTCACTTGACTTACCCACTTGGAATCCAGTCCACACTTGACACAATACACAATTACACAATTTACACACAATACACAATTACAATTTGAAGAGTTAATTAATTATTACTTACTGTCACTTTTTCACTTACTGTCACTTTACTATCCGGTACGAAGGACCAATGAATAAAACACAAACTTAGTACTCGTGGATAACTATAATTAAAAAATAAATTTTCAAAACACTTGTATAAGCGGTGGGAACGAAACCATAGCGTGATTTAGAAACACGCCGTAAAAGGGACAACGCCATCTAGTGATGAACGTAGTAACTAAAGAATTAACTTGAACAGGTTTTGAGAAAGAAAGAAAGAAAAATATTAATTCGTGGGGTGGGTCAGACAGAATCGAAGCTTCTACGCATTTATTTTGCACGAGCGAGCGGGTAGTAATGTACGATGATGGATGGATGGGTGGCTGGATGGCTGGATGAGTGTTTGAGTGAGTGGGCGAGTGGGCGAAGGGTGAGTGGGCAAGTAGGTGACAGGCCAGTTGGCGAGTGGGCGGGTGGGCGAGTGGGCGGGTGGGCGAGTGGGCGAGTGGGTGAGAGGTGGGCGGAGTGGACAAGTGGGTTACAGGCCAGTGGGCTAGTGGGCCAGAGGGTGAGGGGGCGAGAGGTGGGCGCGAGGGCGAGTGGGCGGGTGAGCGAGTGGGCCAGTGGGCAAGTGGGCGAGTGGTCCAGAGAGTGGGCGAGAGGGCAAGAGGTGGGCGCGATGAGCGAGTGGGAGAGTGGGCGAGAGGTGGTCGAGTGGGTTACAGGCCAGTGGGCGAGAGAGCGGGCGAGTGGGCAAGAGGTGGGCGCGTTGGCGAGTGGGCAAGTAGGTGACAGGCCAGTGGGCGAGAGTTGGGCGCGAGGTGGGCGAGTGCGACAGTGGGTTAGAGGTGGTCGAGTGGGCAAGTTGGTGACAGGCCAGTGGGCGAGTGGGACAGAGGGTGAGGGGGCGAGAGTTGGCGAGTGGGCGTGTGGGTGAGTGAGCGGGTGAGCGAGTGGGCACTGGCCCACTCACCCACTGGGGAGTGGGCGAGTGGGCCAGTGGGTGAGTGGGCGAGTGGGCCAGTGGGTGAGTGGGCGAGTGAGAGTGTGGGCGAGTGGTGGGCGAGTGAGTGAGTGGACTGGGACTGGAGTGGACTGGATCGGGTTGGATTGGACTGGACAGGACTTTGCCCGTAGCTTCACTCTGTGGTTCTTCAATTCATCCTACAGGAATCGTTTTCTTTTTTCATAAATTGCATAGGTACCTGTTTACAAGTCTAAACACAAAAAAAAAAACAAAATAGGTCCCGTAGCTTTTGCGTGATGCTTGAATAAACAAACAAACAGACATTTACAGTTTTGTAATAGTTACTGGAAAACACCTAATTATTAACAGGATCCGTCATGGGGGGATACCAGTCTCTAAAGCGAGCGGAGCCGCGGGTAAAAGCTAGTGTGGAATATGATGCGTACAATACATTCTGCCACTAGCTGAGGTGGGGTATTGCAATTCGATTGGCCCTACCAAGGCTGCTATTGGCTAATAACTAGCACGGCAGTTTTGACGGCTTATGTAAGTGGTCGAAACTGATTTGAAGATTTCAAGTGGCGAATAGTGACGACCTGTAATAGTGAAATTTCATAGATGTGTTGAAGACATCGGTCGTCTGTTATGCGGCGTCCATGTGGCGTTTGGTCGCTGAAGTGACTGTATTGATTTAGGTTATATGTTGCATACTGAAAACTTCAAAGATAATAAGCTCACACACACAAGAGTTATCTAATATTCTTACCTATTTCTGGTAAATAAACAGTTCCGTAGGTAGAAGCCAAACTATACTCTTGTTCTAAATCTTCAGAAAGTTTCTCGTATACACCTTGTAGATTATACTGAAAGTAATATTTTTATCATATAACATGTATATTTTGTTCAAAAGTTATTTTATTATTTCCAATGAATAACAAAAAACAATTACTTTTCTCACGTAAAATTTGTCAGGGCTCACAACGTGTGTTATGCATACTAATTCTGTAGACTCGCATTGAAACTCATTGTGACTCATGTACAGCTTGGGTTTCTCCTTTACGCCTATTATTGCTGGATACTGGAACAAAGTTTAAAATTATGCTGACACCAAGGGCGTCGCCAGCCAATGGGCCGGGCCGGGGGTGGGGGGAGCAAGATGATAGATAAAGTTTTAATTTTCGAATGGACTCTTATCTCAAGCAGTACCTAGGTAATCTTGCTGCTGAGCCGGACTAGTGTGGTGGCTCTCCGCCCGTTAAGGTCTCCGCCAATAAAGGATATGAATTGTAGGTAATATAATACTTTTTTCGGCGGTGGGTAGTTGTGCTAGTAAGTGGCGAAAAAGTTAATCTCATTTTAAAATTAAAAAATAAATAGAAAAGAGTAATATAATTATAGTATTTTATATGGAACTTACTAGGTAATAACTAATACCTGCTGGTGAGTGTTATCTCCAACATTCTCAAAGATTCACCAAAAACTACACTTTGTGCAACAATGGAATCACTGAAGGGATCAATGTCCGAATTGATGACACAATTTCAGGACAGAATGTCCAAATTCGAGGCTGAACTGCAAAAGGCTCCTGTTGCTTCAACCACTGTTGCTGACTTGGCAGCAGACTTCACGTGTTACAAAAATTTTGTATTGGACGCACTGCACTGCCTGCAGACTCAAATGGAGGCGCTTGGACGAGATCTGGACACTCTGGAGATGCGGGGGCGCAGAAAAATGCTTCTGTTGCATGATGTCACTGAGGAGCAGAGCAAAGAGGACACAGCACAGGTGGTGGCTAAAGTGGTGCAGGGTCGTCTCAAAGTGGAGGGCTTCACTTTCAGCAACATCCGGCGGTGCCATAGAATGGGGCGTCAAACTGATGCAAGCAAACCTAGACCCATACTGGTAAAGTTCCAAGAAGTCGATCTCCGGGACAAAATTTGGTTTGCAAAAACTAAGTTAAAAGGTACTGGCATAACCCTCAGCGAATTTTTGACTAGATCAAGGCATCAAGTATTCATGGCTGCACGTGACAAGTTCGGCGTAACCAACTGCTGGACTAAGCAGGGCTTCATTCATGTCCTGGGGTCGGATGGTACCCGTCATCGCATTGCCACCCATAGCGAGCTCAATAAGATAACGGAACCTGAGCCTGACATTGAAAAGCAGGTTACTGATAGGCAGACTCCTTCTCCAGCTGCACCGAGGAAAAAGCGAGCGTGCGCTAACAAAAAGTGATTTCGCATCCAATGTTACTGCTCCGTCCGGGTAATTAGTTCTTTTAACTATGTGTCTGTACCTTCTTATTTTACTTTCTGACTGTCATTCCTACCCATGAATCTTGTTTATTAATTTATTTCTTCCAAACACCTTACAATAATGATTATTTTTGTTTATATAATAATGTCACGTCACTGTCACCATCACATATTTTTGACATATAGGAATACCAACGCAAATGTCAAATGTTGCGTTCCGTATTACGTTTTTGCAGAATTTGCGACATTGTGGACATGGTTGTCTCTGGTATGCCAGAGACAAGACATGATTACAGTGTTGCCAATACACATAATATGATTATATATTATTCTTTTATTGTGTTCTAAGTTCAAAATTTTTTATGTACCTTTGACTAGTAGTGCTCTAATTTTGTATGGATATTATATCATTTATTTATTTTACTCTTTTATGTCAGTCAAACTGTAGTTCTTTTATTGTCTTCTGAAACTTTTTAATGTATGACTAGTTGTGACCTCATTTTTGTATGGATATTATTTAAGTATTAATTTTACTCATTTATGTCAGTCAAACTGTAACTTTTATCCTTGGTAAGTAATCAATGCCCGGACGTAAGCGGTGTGTATGTAGTTAAGTTTTCTTTTTTATGTTAACACAACTGGCAGGTGGAAATAATTTTTATTTCAGTTAGTGTTTTTATTACTTTTTATTTATATATTTATATTTCTTATTTTTGTTTATATATATACATATATATATTTAAGTATTGTTATTTATTTATTTTAATCTGTAGGTACCTATGTCTTATTGTAGTAGTATCAGTGACAGTGATAGTTTCGTAACAGCGTGCAGTGATGACGATAGTTTTATTAGCATTCCGTCACTTGGTGATACGCTGGATTCTCATTTTTCCGATGTTCAAAATAATTTCAATGTAGTCCATATAAATGCACAAAGTATTCCGGCCCATTTTCATGATATGCTGGCAAATCTTGACTGTAAGAACATTCATGCAATCCTTGTTTCTGAATCGTGGCTGAATCCTTGCCTCCCTTCTACTTCTTATTCTTTACCTGGATTCAATCTAATCAGAAATGATCGTACAGTTAGACGTGGTGGCGGTGTTGCCATTTATCTGCGGGAAAACATTCCTTTTTCTGTTGTTAATATGTCAGCACAGCCACCCCCGTCGAATGCTGGTGAACATATCTTCTTAGAATTGAATCTACACCACTTGAAAATTTTACTTGGTGTTTACTATTCTTCTTCCTCTAGTATCAACTACTTTTCCTCTCTTGAAAACATCTTAGAAAACCTTATTCCGTCTTACAGTCATACAATCCTAATGGGGGATTTCAATACTTGTCTTCTTAAAAATGACTCTCGCTGTTCCTCACTTCGATCTATTGTACAATCTTGTAACCTGTCTATTCTCCCTCTAAATGCCACACATCATTTTCCCAACTGTATTCCTTCACTTATTGATCTTATCCTTGTTTCTTCAACTCAGCACGTCGCTAAACATGGTCAATGTGCAGCTGACATTTTCTCTTACCATGACTTGATTTCCCTTTCATACAAAATTCGCCCACCTAAGGCAAAACCTAAAATACTCCTGCAACGCAATTTTGGTGGCATGAATCTTGAAAACCTCCGCGAGGATGCCGGCAACATTGACTGGACAGATCTTGTGACTACTGAGTCGATTGACACTAAAGTAAATCTTCTCAATAAGTGCCTTATTCAGCTATACGACGTTCATGCTCCTGTTCGTCCTGTAAAAATAAAACACCTCCCGGCACCGTGGCTGACTAATGAAATCAAAGCTACTATGCAGAAGAAAGCTGCTGCGAAGTTCAAATATAAATGCAGGTCTACCTCTTTGAACCGTGACAGATATGTGACAATCCGAAATCACTGCAATAAGGTGTGTAGGGATGCTCAACGCCGCCATATTCATGACTCCGTAGAAAACGATGATCCAGCAAAAGTTTGGAAATTTCTTAACTCAATGGGAATTGGAAAATCGCGCCAAGATTCTATCCCCAAAGACTTAGATATCGAGTTGTTGAATCAACATTTCTCCTCTTCGTCCAATTGCAATAGCGCCATTAAAACTAGTACAATTAATCACCTTTCATCTTTTCCAACTCCCGATCACTCACCTTTTGTCTTTAATCAATTCTCTGCTTGTGATGTTGAGAAGAGCATAGTGTCAATCACGTCCAACGCGGTTGGAAGCGACTGTGTCAGCCGTAAGATGATACTCCCTGTCCTTGACGAAATCCTTCCCGTTATCTGTCATATCCTTAATTACTCTGTATCTTGTGGTGTTTTTCCAACGTTATGGAAAGATGCTCAAATTACTCCATTGCCTAAAAAGTTCAATCCCTCATCATTTTCTGAATATCGTCCTATATCCATATTGCCATTCCTCTCCAAAGTCCTAGAACGCCTTATCCATAACCAGCTTAGTGCTTTCCTTTGTAAAAACAACCTCCATAATCCTTTCCAATCTGGGTTTCGTCCTGGACATAGCACTGTCTCAGCCCTAGTTCACATTACGGATGACATCAGGCTGGGTATGGAAAATGGAAATCTGACGGTACTTTCCTTACTCGATTTTAGCAACGCCTTTAACACCGTCGATTTCGATATCCTGCTTGGCATACTGCGCTCTCTCAACATATCTCCAACAGCAATTGATTGGTTTCATAGTTACCTGTGTGGCCGCCGACAACGTATCTCCATTGAGGGAAGTTTTTCTTCATGGTGTAATACTTCTGCCGGCGTACCGCAGGGGGGCGTTCTTTCTCCTTTACTTTTCGCAATATTCATTAATTCAATCTCAAATCAACTTCTCTCATCCTACCACCTTTATGCAGATGACTTGCAAATATATTCGCAAGCACCTTTAAATGAATTGTCGGAAGCTTTTAAAATGATAAATACTGATTTAGCTCGTATATCTGAATGGAGTACAGCGCACGGGTTAAAGATTAACCCTACGAAAACTCAGGTCATTGTTGTCGGCAGCCCTTGGCTGACTTCCAGAATCGACTGGTCACAACTTCCTCAAATTATATTTGATGGTACCACAATACCTCTAAGTGACTCAGTCAAAAACCTTGGGATCCACATTGACAGAAACCTCTCTTGGGGTCATCAGCTGCAAGAACTCAGTCGCAAATTGTTTGCGTCAGCGGGATCCTTGAGGAGATTACGCAATTTCCTCCCAACTGCTACCAAAACTGCGCTTGCCCAATCCCTTCTTCTTCCAATCCTTGACTATGCCGATGCCAGCTATCTAGATCTTACACAGGCACAATTAGACAAGCTTGAGCGACTCCAAAATTTCTGTATCAGATTTATATTTGGCTTGCGCAAATATGATCACGTTTCCGAATTTCGTACTAAGCTCAAGTGGCTTCCAATACGGCTTCGCCGGAATACTCATATTTTATCACTTCTCTACAGTACTCTGTTTAATCCTAAAACCCCCATTTATCTCAAAGAACGTTTTATGTTCCTTCATGACACACATACTCGATACTTAAGATCATCGGAAAACTTGAGACTTCAGATGCCAGCACATTCAACCATATTCTATGACAAATCCTTCACAGTCCAAGCTGCTCGTTTATGGAATGCGTTACCTGTGCCTATAAGACGTGCTCAGTCGCTAGCTTCTTTTAAAAAACTTGTAAAGGAACATTACCTCTCTGTATAAACTGTTATTTTAGTGAGATGTTGCTACACTGGTATATACACATATTTTATTTTGTTATTTATTAAAGAATATTATTTGTTGTTACATTTGTATATATTGTATATATTTGGTATATATTTATGGATATATATTAGAATTTATTTTATTTATACATGTAATATTTTCTATGGTAGGTAAATATCTATTTATTTATTATATTAAATATTAGTAAATTTTATGAAAGTGCACCACATACTGCCCCCATCTATTTTTCACGTCTTCCTTGTCCATCCAAAGGTTGTCTGGAAGATATCGCTATTAGCGATAAGACCGCCAATGTACCCTTATTTTACATGTTAGTCCTAAGTTTAATAATGTTATTGGTGTACAATAAAGAATATTCTATCTATTCTATCTATACTCATCGACATCAAAATAAATTCACTCATAGGGGGCAAATCCGTTTTTTTAGGTTATAAATAGGAATTTGCATAATAGGATATAGTCAGGTGCAGTGAGATGTAAACAATATCTACTGATACTTTGTTTAATTATCACCTCAGTGAGGCCATAGCCTGTATATTAGGTAGCGCGAGTGGAGCGAGCGCGAAAATTGTTTTAGACTTCCCGAAAAAGTCACACCTTTTTAAGTGCAATTTGAAAAAGAGTTTCGTATTGTATATCTACAAAAGAAACAAAAACATTTTGTAAGCATCTAAATGAAATGATTTGGGCCGGACGTACTTCGAGCGTATAAAAGAGCTTTTGTGTTTCTTGTAAAAAAACGAGATTTAAGCTTCTTTCTTTATTTAACCGTCATTTAATCCACTTTGGATAAACTGAGATATCAATTTGAAAAATATTTTTATAAAATATTTGTTTAAGTACCATGACACTCATTATTGGTACTAATATACTACTTAAAAACTATAGTAGTACATCACAAATATTTCATATCATAAATATTACAATATTTTGCATTTATGAGATAACTACCGCAATCACGGATCCAGCTGAAACCTTGCAGCAGTGATTAAAAAACGCACAGTCTAATCTGCTAGCCATCATTATGACGCTGTTGGAGCTGGCCAGAATCCAGCAGGCCAGGGATGCGCATTGCTTCCGCATAGAAGCAGTCTACGTGAGTATCCGCAAACATTCCTGACGCGCTACAGTTTCGGGGCAGCCCCAGCAGCATCCTGAGTGCTTTGTTATATTGGACACGAAGGGCGCCGTATGATTTTCGAGTGTAATGTGCCCGTGACGTCAGTAACATCCCATTGAGAAACAGACAGATTTAATATTAATATACATTAAATGGCAATTTTGATTAAATAGTGTAAAGTGCGTTTTTAATAACATAATAGAGAAAGATTCCTAGCAAAAAAAAAAAAAGTTGCTTTTTTTATTATTAAGTAGGTAATAGTTATAGTAGCTCGAATGCATATTCTCATTATAATATAGGAAAAATTATTACCGATAGTTTTGGGTAAGGCATCTTGGCACGTTCATGGAACACCAACGCGTGAACAAGACTTATGCCGTTCTCAAAAGTGGTGAGGTCACACTCAAGTTTGAAATCAACGTTAGATATCGGGATAATACGGCGGATATGTATCACTGCTTGTTTGCTGAAAAGGATACAACACATCTTTAATCATAAAATGGTCTGGAATCACAATACAATACATGTCTACTAAAAGTAACAATACGACTCGGCCCTGAAGAGCACTAGGTCATTTAGGCACTATACTAAAATAACATGTAGTCTCCATTACATTACAATAAATCCATGAATATATTGGCAATGGTGTAGAATGGACTTTGATAGTCGCGTATCTTAGTGCTATTAGATGTGTATTAAACTTACTTGTCTATTATATTCTGAATAAGGAACGAGTCGTCATTGGTCCAAGCACCCGTTATTGGCACACAATTAGCCAAAGAACAATTGATAGCCAGTGGAAAAGGGCACTGAATTTTCGATGGAGGCAAAAGACGTAATCTGCAAAATAAATATTATTTTTGTAAATACGTAGTATTGTTTTAGTACGGTCGAACGCACGTCAGTGGTAACAGATCGACAGCGACAATTGACAGTGCCTTTATTTCGTAAGCAGTAAGGGCGGTTTTCTAATTCAAGTGTTACCACTGATGTGCAGTCATATGTACT
Source organism: Asteroscopus sphinx (assembly GCA_949699075.1). Classification (NCBI taxonomy): domain Eukaryota; kingdom Metazoa; phylum Arthropoda; class Insecta; order Lepidoptera; family Noctuidae; genus Asteroscopus; species Asteroscopus sphinx. The sequence goes on along the minus strand of OX453013.1, from coordinate 13,289,812 downwards.
TATAGGTTCCTCTTTGTTTACTGTTTACCTTCTAATCTGTTAAAAATCCATTACTTGTTTTATTTGTAGCATATTATGTAAATGTTAGTCAGAAGAACTACCTTTATACAGTTTTTAAGGTAATACAGCAGGAAAATAAATGATGCATATTTTATTCAAGGTTTCTTGTATGGGGAACCCCTTTGGGTTTAAACTATTTTATCACGTTTTTATTAACTCGCTTTCAGTCATGTCTGTCTGTTCGGTACAAAGGACGCTCACCATATAAAATTCGATGAGGGCAATGTGTTGCAATCTATTGTAATAAATGGATAGTACTTCACAGATGTTTAATTAATTAAGATATTAACAATTTTCAGGATATGTTTTGCCTACAAAACTTTATGACAAACAAGTAATCACTTAGGCAACCACCTAGCAACTAAACAGTTTTACTCTTCTATTCTTGTTTTGTTGTAGATGTAAAGGTGCTAAAAAGAGATTGGCTATCTTAAACTGTGGTGCCGACATATTTTTTTTCAAAACCATAGAGTACTCACAATGGATTGGTCAAAAATATCAAATCAAGTGGAGTATCATAGCCGCTCACGTTATTATTGTGTTGATTAACTTTTTTAAACAAAACTGACCGCATTAAATACGATGATTAGTAGTAATGAAAAAATACGCGTGTAATAGTTGTCGTATATATTTTATCTTTGTAACAGTTTTAAACTAACTTCCCGATGAGCTACACTTGAAACTTTAAACATAACTCAGAACTGGATGACAATGAAATATTAACTCGTTTTCGTGTTAAAAAATTGTATTTGCCATGAAAGAGGCCGCAGTAACACAAATTCCTTGAAATTCAACTGGCTACCCATTTCGGTAAAAATACAGCCCTGTGACAGACAGCTGAACCGACGGACAGACTGCGTAGGCAAAGTAATAGAGTTTTGTTGGCACCCTTTGGGTACGGAAAACTAAAAATTTAATAATTGTCTTACCTATCAACAGAAACAAACTCGATGCTTCCAAAATCAAAACAGAAAACTTGAACTATAGGATTAACATCTTCTTTCACATCGACACTAATGACACGGCATCTTTGCCACATATTATCAGCTTTATTGAAAGCCAAGTATGTTTTACCTGCACACAAAACATAATATTATTACAACATCGACTTGTAAAACATTGCTGCTATGATTATTAAAACAATACAGATAAACTGCTGACAAACAAAATGTACTCTATCTCATTACTTACATAATTTACAAAATGCTTACCCGGCGTTATGTGATTCACAGAAGGTTTAGCGAAAGATACTGCGTTTCTAAACTCTCTTAGCATATCTTTTACAAGCCCTTGAAAGCAAGCTCTTTGCACGAAGAAGTTATGAGGGTCCACAATATGTGAAATGTAGATCAACTCTTGGGAACCTAGGAAGAAAGTGTACATTATTCGTTATAATTAAACAAGTTTAACCGGATTCATTCATCATCATCATTTCAGCCAAAAGACATCCACTGCTGGACAAAGGCCTCCCCCAAAGGGGGGATATGCCATAATCGCCACGCTTGGCAGGCGGGTTGGCAATCCCAGTTGGTTGTTTAAATACTCAGAGAACGCTGCTGCCCATCCTCTGGTGAATCCCTTAGTCGCCTTTTACAACACCCTTGAGAAGAGAGAGGGTGGTGCAATTCATTACGTCCAGTACCACACGGAACATTAACTGGATTACATCGAGCATATTATATAAATTGGTTCTCCTGACGTTTCGAAAGCTTTGCAGCGTTCAGAGTTCAGTTCAGCGTTGTGACTACTGCATGCATCGAAACGATTTTAATAAAAAAAAATACAGTGGATTAAACTATTTTTTAGAAATATCTGTAAAGACGCTTGTCATCTTTGCGACCACGAATGCTGTAAAGCTTTCGAAACGTCAGGAGAACCAATTTAAATAATATAGGTACGCGATGTAATCCGGTTAAACTTGTTTTATTGTAACGTGTGATTGCGAAAACCTAAGAGATTAAATTGTTCGTATTTTGCGACAAACTTTAGAAACAGAGGCCTTTGTTCATAGTAATGTTATAATGTTATAACTATAAACAAAAGCCTCTGTTTCTCGAATGATTACTTCAGGTTTCTTGTTTATAAACATTAACATACCTTCGCGAAGTTGCTGTGGATGTTGGCTGTCCGGAAATGGTGACACTGGCTGCACCACTACTTGCTGCTGATAGTTATTATCTACAAATAGTTTTAGTAAAAGTTAATAATTTTATTTTTAGTCTTAATTTTTAATAGGCTTGCGTTTTACACGTTTACCGCCACCTCTATTGATGACTCATATAGCACTTCACGCAACAAAGTTATTAAACAAATGGACTTATGCGCGTTATCGAGTAATTAGAGTTTAAATATTCTTTATAAGGTACACAGTGCGCCTCATTATGTGGACATTGTAAAACGTTAATGTACTAAGTAATTTTCATCTGGAACAGGTGAAAAAAGTAACTTACTCTGTGTTATATAATTTTTAGCAGATGAGCCATCACTGCTGTTAGAATTAAGAGATGATACTGATCCACTCTTGCTACGATATTTGGGAGCTCTTTTATATAAAGCTGGGCCTTTGTGATCTTCTTTCTCCACTTTAGGTTTGTTTGATAGTCTTGCATCTAAATGAATAATGTCTTGTATTTAGTATATTAAGGCTTCATTTCCCTAACGATAATTCTCTGGTTAAACGACTTTTTACCCATAATCCCAGTACATTTTTTGAGTAATCGGCTGATTAATCAGAGAATTAACGTTGATGAACACAGGCGTATTTTTTTTTGCCTTGGGGAAATCCTCTTGGACGCACTCCGCCCGGGGGGGGCGCCAGTGTCGGACTCTTACCGACTAAAACCACCACGGTGTTCCTTAGCCCGGGGTGTGAGAACCCGTTAGTATTCACACAACCACTCCCGACAGGTCCGGGCCCGCCACAAGCAGGCGAGCCCCTTCTCCCCGTGCAGCCTAACATTGGCCGCACCCTCCTAGGCGGCGCACACGGAACACTGCACGCCACCTCACCTCAAGGGCCTTTACCAGCTATGCCAGCTGTGCCAGCTAACTGCATAAAAACATACTAAAAACTACCCCGAGTCTGCTGCTCGCAGGCCCCATCTTCGGATCGACGGGGGCAGGAAGGACAATTCCCCCCGCTGCCTGCCTAGTGGCAGGGTGTCCATACAAGCTTAAACGTGGTCTGATTGTCAATTTCAGATTTTTCAATTTTCCTTTTTCATTATTTGTCAGTAAACTTTGGAAGGACGTATTTTTATTGCTACAAGTTAGAAACTTGACATGACTATTATTAGGCAGTAGATATTAAGTATTTAGGATTAATTCTTCTTCTTCTGTCGTGTCGACATGAGCTACATAATGATAACAGCTCATGCCGTGGAGAAAAGATTAGCCAGTCAGCAGGTTGGTAGCGGGGCTAACTGCCCAGTGTGCGCCGGACGATCAATTAAATATCGTCACTCATGGAGGCTCTTTTAATGCAATTTTTAGGATTAATTTCAACTTGATAACTCAAGCCGTTTACGAAAAAAAACAAGAATTGATAGTGAAATGGAGACAGACAGATGGACAACAAAGTGATCCTAAGAGATTCAGTTTGTTTTAACGTACGTACGCCGTAAAAATGAAACTCGGAACAATAAAAACACATCTTTTTAGGGTTCCGAAGTCCTACAAGGAACCCTTATAGTTTCGTCATGTCCGTCCGTCTGTCCGTCTGTCCTAATCCTTTACAGCTTAATAACTTCTACAGTTATAAACATAAGTAAATGAAATTTTGTTAAAAAATAGTCTACTTATAGATCTCAATTTTAAAAGAATAAAAAAATAGCTTTTACGTATTTTAGGGGTGGCGTCCATACATGTGAAATGGAGATGAAAAAATTGTTTTCGCTGCGCCCCCTTGTGTGGGGTATCAATGAATAGGTCTACTAAAATGAAGGTAATGTTTCATACACCACTTTTTTATCAGGTGTACCATCTGCGAAATATAGCGCGCCAAAGTGGCTTGCAATGTGTCCCCCCCCCTGCCATTTCTAAACTATGTAACGTAGAAAGTTATAATCTTCCACATAGATAGACCTTTGTGAAAACTCTCTTTTAAAATTATTTTGAGTATAATGTGATTATAATTTTTTGAGTTATAGAGAGAAAACTGAAAAATACTTAAAACGTCCTAGTTCAAAGGTCATTGACCTTAGAGAAAAACGATGTTAGCAAATAATGCTCCTTTAGTTACTTTATATTTGAAAAAATCACAAAAAGTAGCTTTGTGTTATGTTGAACACACTTTTTAAATTTGGCTTCTTGAATGTATCGCTAGATGGCGCTACTAACAACACGCTCTGAGTCGCGAATGCTGCCGATTATTGCAAAAACTAAAAAAGCATAGCCATGAGCCCATGATTAATATTCGATTTGATTCGTTTGTAATTACACCTACTTAAGGAACCCTATAATACTGAGCATGGCCCGACATGGTCTTGGCCGGTTTTTATTTATTTATTAATTGCAGGTGCATAAGTATTGCAAGTACTTCAGTTACAAATTCCTTAGTACCAGAGCTCGTAGTAGTGCGGATCGAGGAGGGGTGCTGGCCAGAAAACCTCCACGTATGCCTGACGATTGCTTGTCCTTCTGGACACGTCTGGAGGGAACGGCAGTTGTTTGGGCGGTGCATCCTGGGTACGGGCAATAGAATCCTTTCGAGGGATTAACCTTCGGGGGATCTTATTCAATCAATCAACTCAGCCTATCGCAGTCCACTGCTGGACATAGGCCTCTCCCAAGTTGCGCCACAACGCTCGGTCCTCTGCCTTCCGCATCCAGTCCCCCCCAGATCTTAGGGATCTAATTTTGGGGATCTTATTGCCTGTGACGAATATTCTGGTACGGGAGGGGCCCCATGTCGGCCAGTGGGGAGTTGCTCCACGTGTCCCTCTGATGCCAACAGAGGGCACAGTGGAGCAGGGATGGAAAAAAAACAGTTTTTTTAAAATTTTATAAAACAGTTTAAAATGTTTTAAACATATGTTCCTATGTTTTAAATCATGTTTTTATTCGTTAAATAAAAACAAGTGTTTTAAACACGATTTAAACAGGTTTAAAAACAAATCATGATTATATTTTCGGGGGAAATCCCTTAGTTCTTATAAAAAGTTAACTAAGGACTCGCAAATTAGGGGAATAACCTGAAAGTGTGACAAACATAGCTAGGTGATTCCGAGAAAAAAATACAAAGTAAAGATGAGAGAAGTAGATGCAGCCGAAATAATTCAAAGAATGTTCAGTAGATACACTGTTTAACATGTAATGTTTTTTATTTGTTTAAAACACTTTAATTCTGAACATGTTTTAAACATGCCAACCCTGCAGTGGAAGAGCAGGGGCGGGCCCGGTGTGCACTCACCCTGCCACTGGGCAGGCAGCGGGGGGACTGTTCTTCCCTGCCCCCGTAATCCCAGGAGTGCCTGCTGAGTAGTGTTCTCGCGACCGAGGGCTTCACCGCCCGGACCGCGAGGAAAAAAAATACGGGAGGTAGGGCCTGCGAGCAGCAGACTCTGGGTAGTCTGCTGCCCGACCAGCAGCTGGCGTAGCTGGCACAGTTGGCGTAGCTGGCACAGCTGGCGTAGCTGACACAGTTAGCGTAGCTGGCATGCTGACCTGGCGGCATGCTGGCGTAGCTGACACAGCTAAAGGCCCTTGAGGTGAGGTGGCGTACAGTGTTTCGTGTGTGCCACCGAGGAGGGTGCGGCCGACGTTAGGCCACACGGGTAGAAGGGGCTCGCCTGCTTGTGACGGGCTGGGACCTGTCGGGGTTGGTTGTGTGAATAATCGCGGGTCTCACGCCCCCGGCTAAGGTAGTTGAAGGAACACCATGGTGGTTTTATTCGGTAAGAGTCCGACACTGGCTCCGTCTATCCCGGGCGGAGTGCGTCCATGAGGATTTCCCCACGGCAAAAAAAAAGGGCGGGTCGAGGATTTATTTCTGGGACACAATTGACATGTTTCATAAAGGATGATAGATTTGTATTACTTTAATCAATAATCAAATAAAACAATTAGGAATTATTCATATAAACGGTTCCACTCACGTAATTCCATCGTAATTTCATCTTAACTATTATAAAATTGTAAACGTCTGTTTGTTTGTTTGTTCCAGCATCACGCTAAAACTACTGGACCGATTTTGATGATTTTTTTTTTGTTTGAAAGCTGATGACTTGACTTAAAAACTGGTATGGGTTTTGAGAAAGAAAGAAAGAAAGAAAAAAAGAAAAACAATAATTCGTGGGTTGCGTACTCACCCGACAGTTCGAAGCTTCTATGCATTTGCACGAGCGGATAGTATTGTACGATGGAGTGGAGTGGACAGGGGATGGGACTGGGGACGGGACAGGGGACGGGACTGGGGACGGGACAGTGGACGGGACAAGGGACGGAACATGGGACGAGAAATGGGACGGGACATGAGACGGGACATGGGACAGGTCAGTGGGACCGCACATGGAACTGGACATAGGATGGGACATGGGACAGGACATGGGACATGGGACGGGACGATAGTGATATAGTGGGACAGTAGGACAGTGGCAGTGGGACGGTGACACGGTGGGACAGTGGGGCAGTGGGTTAGTGGGGCAGCGGGGCAGCCGGGCAGTGGGGCAGCGGGGAAGCGGGGCAGCGAGGCAGTGGGACAGCGGGGCAGCGGGGCAGTGGGGTACCGGGGCAGCGGGGCAGTAGGATAGTGGGGCAGTGGGGTAGCGGGGCAGCGGGGCAGTGGGGTAGCGGGGTAGCGGGGCATTAGGGGAGTGCGGCAGTGGGGCAGGCAGTGGGGCAGGGGGATAGTGGGGCAGCGGGGCAGTGGGGCAGTGGATTACCGGGGCAGTGGGATAGTTGGGCAGCGGAGCAGTGGGGCAGTGGGATAGTGGGGCAGCGGAGCAGTGGGGCAGTGGGATAGTGGGGCAGTGGAGCCGTGTGATAGTGGGGCAGCGCGGCAATGGGGCAGTGGGGCAGTGGGATAGTGGGGCAGCGGGGCAGTGGGATAGTGGGGCAGCGGGGCAGTGGCGCAGCGAGGCAGTGTGTTACCAGTGCAGCGGGGCAGTGGGATAGAGGGGCAGCGGGGCAGTGGTATGGTGGGGCAGCGGGGCATATGGGCAGCGGGGCAGTGGGGCAGCGGGGCAGTGGGGATTCGGGGCAGCGGGGCAGTGGGGAAGCGGGGCAGTGGGTAAGCGGGGCAGTGGTGACTCGGGGCAGCGGGGCAGTGGGGCAGCGGGGCAGTGGGGCAGCGCGGCAGTGGGGCAACGGGGCAGGCATTGGGGCAGTGTGATAGTGGGGCAGCGGGGTAGTGGGGCAGTGGGGTAGCGGTGCTGCGGGGCAGTGGGATAGTGGGGCAGCGGGGCAGTGGGGCTGCGGGGCTGTGGGGTAGCGGGGCAGTGGGGCAGTGGGGTAGAGGGGTAGCGGGGCAGCGGGCAGTGGGGCAGCTGGGCAGTGGGTTAGCGGGGCAGTGGGGTAGCGGGGCAGTGGGGCAGCTGGGCAGCGGGGCAGCGGGGCAGTGTGGCAGCTGGGCAGCGGGGCAGTGGGGCAGCGGGGCAGTGGGATAGTGGGGCAGCGGGGCAGTGGGATAGCGGGGCTGTGGGGTAGCGGGGCAGTGGGGCAGCGGGACAGTGGGACAGTGGACTGGACTGGACTGGACTGACGTGGGTTAGCAGAATTTAACGCGAGCGGAGCCGCGGGTAAAAGCTAGTTATTATATAAAAACATTTAGTTCCATCAATAATATAAAATACTGACCTTTAGGCAGTTCTGGTGGATAAACAGGAGCGGTCGGCGCTGGTGGTATTTCCACTTCCTCATCTAATTCTGACGTGGAGGACAGCTTATAAACCGATTTAACATTCCCTTCCAAGTGCACATAATCACTGATTAACGAACACAGGTCCTCATTTACAGTAACCCTGTTGGAAAAAAAATCGTAAATATTAATTATTATATTAAATTATTATTTCACGACTTCACTCTCGTGGTTTGTCGGTAAACGCATTCTGTGTTAATCCAACAGGCCACTGACGTGACCACTGTAAACTAGAAATTTGTCTATTCTCTCGTAGACAAAATCCTTCTAAACAGTCGTCATGATAAAGATAATACACCTGCAGGACTCTGTCTGTGTGCCAAATTTGAACCAAATCCATTCAGCTGTTTCAGCATGATCGAAGAACAAACAAACATCCATACTTTCGCATTTATATTAGTGCAATCAAAAACGGTCGCGTCAATGCATCGGCAGTTCTAACAGCTTATGCTTAGCTATGTAAGCGGTGCGGTGAGCGGTGCGTTGCGCGGATAATTCAAATGCATGACCATGTATGACAGCGTTCACTGAGAGATTTTTTGATATGCAACGTTGCTCGCTGCGACGCCCGCGGCGGTGGGGTCTGCGATCGCCATATTATTATTGTATTAGAGCGAGTGACACCGCGGGCCCCGTCGTTGGTATCGCCACGGAGAGCCGCCTGACGCCCCGCTCAACGCTCCACCCGACGCACCACATGTCCATAAACCGAGGCCTTAATGTTGCCCTTGATCTAATGCATGGTAAAATAATCCGTATTTAAGGCGCAATAAAGATACGTGATCTGAGGGCTATATTCTGAATGAAACAGACATAGCTGTAGACTTGTATTTAAACACAGTTCAAAATTTCACTTTGCTGTGTATTTATATTGGAAATGGTAGTTCGTTCAAAAGTAGCATTGGTATATTTATTAAACTAAACAGAAGACAAATTTTGAAAATGAAATTCATGTAAAACGAAACAGCTCTCTTGGGTCTTGAGCAGCGACGACACAGCCCCTAGACGCCACATAACAGGCGACCGATTTCTATCACACATAAGGGAAAAATCCTGTATGTAAGCCGCCACTCAAACAATTTGAATCAGTTACGACCACTTCTGTGAGCCGTTGACACTTCCGTGTTAGTGAACACAAAATTTACAAATAAATGTTATAATGACTTCTTGTACAGTACGATTGTGTTGTAAAAACAGCAAGACTTTGAGTGTCCAGAAAGACGGCATAACATTTCATCTGTGTTGTCGCTGGTCTTGAGTTACAGCAATAATAGTGTTTTTTATGGCTCCTAGTTTATATAACCATTTCATTTGCCTTATTCTTTACACCCAACTTGTAGTAACAATTTATTCAAGACGATAAACTTAAGAAATAGCTGGAAAATTGTAGATTACATAGCAGAAAAAAGGGAATTTAATTCGAGGGTCTAAGTTCCCGTCTGTGATCCAGAGGGCAGCGAAGGATTCTAAAGCAGAATTCTGAGCGGAGCGAGGTATACAACTATACAAGGACCAAGATGATTTTTACTCTACTTTTTACCAAGGACTGCGAGAAAATAAATAGTATGTAGTATAGTGTTTATATTTTCTTAATTTAAATTGGATAGTTCCGTTCAGCCAGCCAGTAGGTACGTTCAGCACGTTTTATTTGTTTTACCAAGTTTTTATTAACTCGCCTTCCTTCCTGTCTGTCTGTTTGGCACAAAATTTGCAATCGATTTTGAACCAACTTCCCGATGAGCTAGCTAGAGGCTTGAAACTATAAACATAGCTCAGAACTGGATGTCGCTTTTGTTTTAAAAACGTGGTATATAAAAAAATCTTACATATTTTGTACATTATTTGTGCTTGTTCCAAATTCAAAATGTTTTTATAAGAATGTTTTATTCACTGTTATCGATGAATTAAATGCCCTTTTTCGAGTGGCTATGGTAAACTACATATTACAGTGTAAAAGAATATCTTGAAAACAGTCTTTAATACTTTAATATTTCATAACAGTTAAACATTTTAAAGAAACAATAATTGTTTTGTACTCATATTAGAAAATCAATGAAATTATTAATTATTTTAACGCATTTATGCATGCGGAGCGAAATCTTAAGATTCTAAGATCTAAAGATTAGATCTTAAGATTGTGGAAAGAAAAACAGTAGCACAGCTAGCAGTAGCAGTAGCTGGCGTCAGCCAAGACGGATTCAAAGTGGAAGTTAAATGAGATACATACATATACATATTTTTGGGACACGATACACAACCACATACACCACGACATATACCACGATGTTAGTACTATTAGGTATTCTGTGACCATGAGCAGAGTTCACGGTAGTTTAGCGGCTAAAGCACTGGTGTACCGAACCAGGAGTCGCAGGTTCGAATCCTGCTCGTGAGCGAATTTTTCTTTCCACAATTTATATCTTTAACATGGTCTCACAGCAGTCAGAAAGTCTTTTGTAAACAGAATTGGACAATACAATGACATTAACTCACTTAAGAGATTCCTTGTTAGGTTCATTCTTGCTTAGATACCACTGAGTGTTAGCAACTTGTTGAGCTTCCTCATAAAGAACTGGTAAATTGATCTAAAAACATTAGTTGTAATATTAATTTTAATTTCTAATTCACAACTGATCCAGATAGTTACTGATGGTTTACCAAACCTGTTTAATTTTGGTTGCTTCCGAAGCGACTGTTATCTTGTTCAAGACATTTTTAGCTTTTTTAATAGAATTTGCGACTGCAGATTTAGCTTTCTGCAGAGATTCTTTTTCAGAAAATTTCAAATACAAAATTATATTTATTATTTCCTCCTTATGTTTCTGTACTATAGAACATAGTTTTGAAAAGTGTTGATCCACATTGGCTATTATTTGGGTAAGCTCTTTAGCTGAGCCAGTATCATTTTCATAGTTTTGAAGTAAATATCCAATATCCTACAAAATATATAAAACACATGAAAAAAAAAATTACTAACTGTACACCTATTATTTTAATTAAGATAAATACATACCACAGCTGTTTTTGTGAGTCTTCTAAAGGTTTCATCTACTTGTGGGGATATTTCATTTAATTTTTCCAAAAAGGTTTCATTCTGTAAAAAAGTTTATTCGTCTATGACTTCATTCAAACCTTACAAGTTGAGATTCAGATGTCTGTGATGCAAAAAAATAAGTTCCAGAGCAACAAATTCAAAGTGACAAACAGCGTATCACAGCGCATAAAAGCCAACTTCTCAAAAGTACAACTGGTCGCAGAATGGCAACTTCTCAAAATGCCAACATAGTATAAATGACTGAGAATTGAAAAAAAAAGAAAGTGAATGGTCAAATCAACTATTTATTATAATCACGAATACCGATTATAAAAAAAAAATAAGGAAGAAATAGTAAAAGTATTATCAATCAAAATTTTTAAACTTTCGCGAATTTCACTCATATTGAACTAAGTTTACGGGACTTGTCGCGCACAATTAAACCATAGTACATAGTCCGCTCGTGACCACGGCCAATGCAACTTGACCGAAACGTCGAGGTTAGTCAAAATGTTTGTTATATTTTGATTTAATTGTGCGCGACAAGTCCCGTAAACTTAGTTCAATATTATCAATCAATCAATCAAATAATTTATTCGCCACAAGATATCGTGTACAAAGATCTTAAAATTAATTACAAGTCCGTCATCTTTTTTTTTTTTCTTTTATAGTATAGGATGGCGAAACGAGCTAAAGGCCCACCTGATGTTAAGCGGTTACCTTTGACCATGACAACTTCAATACCACCTACGCTGTTGCCTAAATGGTACCGCAAGTCGGTTCGCCAAACTGAGACATGAAGATGGAAAGTCTCATGTGATTGTAATTTCACCGGCACCCGTACCCTTCAGACCGAAACATAGCAATGCAAGCATCACTATTTGGCGGAGAAGTAGGCACGGTGGTAGTACTTCCCCGGACGAGCTCTTTCACAAAGGAGCTCTACTACTACAAATCTGGCCTTTTTACTTTTTTTTTATTATTTTTTTCTTTGGAGCATGTTGAATAATGTTGATATTAGAGATACAAGCAGTTCCCCATAGTAGTATGCCATACATAGATCCAAATTGGTTTCAAAATCTCTAATATCAACATGCTCCAAAGAATGCAAAATGTTATCTTAAAAAACATCTAAAATGCACCATGGTTTATAAGAAACTGTGAGGTACATGAATATCATAAACAAAACACAGTGCACCAGGAAGCAAAACTCTGGGCAGACAGATATAGAACTCGGCTAGAGAGCCATCCAAATCCCTTGGCAAAAAGCGCTTACTAAGCCGGATCACAAAAGGCGGCTGAAAAGATTGGCTGTAATGGACCTGGGCAACTAGGAGATATCGTCGCCTCAGTGCTTGAATGTCCAACCGACCATTGACCAAATTTTACCGGAGACGCCTCTTTCAGTTTATTATTGATTTAAGATAAATACTTTTTATACCTTGAAGATTAAAGAATAATGTAATATATGCAATACTTTATTCTTAAATCATCAAAGTTCCCAAAATATTTCTCTTAAATCAATAATAAACTAAAAAAAACTTCTCCGGTAAAACTCGGTCAATGGTCATTTGGACATTCAAGCACTGAGGCGACGATATGGCTTTTTAATAAGATTTGTAGCAAGCTTATAAATTGTAAACTACCTGGGCCATCTGTATCTCGACTCATGGGCGTACCATTTTTACCTACAATTTAATAAACACAAGTGTTTAGGCCAATGCACATAATTCTTCGGCTGAGTGTATGGAAGGCAGGTCGGGTCCATACTGGCAAGCTCGTTCCAGGGGCGCGGGGGGGTGGGGCAGCTGCCCCCCTGGGTACGCCCATGTCTTGACTCGTTAATGACTTAAGCTTAACTTATAGGTTAATATACAATAGTTGATTTGATACGGACGAATAAAAATGGCGGACGCCATTTCGCTAAGAAAAGATTGAAGCACTTCGTTTTTTCCTAAACCCACTATAATTTCGACATAATTTTAAAACACCAGATATACATATTGTTATTTTATTCATGACACTACGACAATGACTACCGTCACACGAGATTTGTTGTGTAATTACGTGGCTTTGTCTTACTATGTGTGTACCGGACGGGCGGAACTCGATACCGTGTGTATGAGCCGCTGACGCCCTGTACCTATAGGTTGACTTCCCACGCCGAACTGAAGGATTATTTCGGGAACACCGGGAGAATTTTTCAGGAAATGAAAACACCGACTTGACTGTTCATGAAGAGCTTGAGGCCTCTGCTTACTCCATTTGATTTGAAGGCTTGACTATATGGTAGATTTGCTACATACCTAGCTATACTGCCCTTTCTATTCTGTCCTATAGACAAGCATAGCTAGGTATCACTATATACCTGTATAGGTATCTATTCTATTGGTAACTTGCTACGAATTCTATTGAAACTGTGTTTACTAACGCGGCACTAAACTTTAAACTAACTAACGAGAGCCGCAGGCGCCTCAAGCCATTTACAACTTTATTTATTCTATTTATTTTTACATTTCTGTCTATATCTATGTATCTAGCTGTGTCTGTTCTATGCAACCAAAACCTATGGATAGGCAAAAATCCAGGCTATCTAATGATCTATGACTCATCATTCTAGGTGTCATAGATTATCCATAGATTAAGGTTTTCTATGCAAAATTGGCCGTGTCAGGGGATTTTTATTACTTTCACCCTTAATAACTTTTTTGTTATTGGGGTTGGGACTATTTACTATACGGTATCCCCTGCACGACCATTTTGGCTTTAAATAAAAAACAATAATAGAAGTGTTTATTTGATGTAAACTAGGCTAGGTACACATATTCTACAAAACGGGTGAATTTTTCATACATTTTTTATCGGTTTGTTTACATTTTTCTTATCGAACCCAGACAAAATTTATTGAAGATAATGTTTTTCTATTGATAGTATACTATAGATATATGCATTGTCTAGCCGTAGGTGACAATACACATACCTACCTATTATTTTACTATGTTTAATTTCACAATTAAAACTTACAAATTTCATGACTCTAAAACATTGTTAAAACTATTAAATAACTTACAAATTTACATAATATTTGCAGTATATAGCGTTATTTACTATGTTCCTTCTATTTACGTTTCATTTACTATAAAAGGTTATGTATTTCTTATAAAAACTGTATTTTTAAATTTAATTTTCTATATAAAACGGTTATTTTACTATGAAACTGCTAAAATGCTACATAAATGGATAAATCTATATAGAACGAACATAAACAACGCTATACCTGAAAGATTACACTGATATTTACTTAAATAATAAAGATATAAGTTTTCATGAAGTGCATAGTTACGATTCTGTACTAGTAATTAAAAAATATACTGGAGGCAGCGCCCTCGCTCGAGACGCGCACTCCGCGCAACTTGTTCCCTGCCATTTGCATGGGTCAAATGCGTTCTACGAAAACTATGAAATTCACTATTTTGACTATTAAGCACATAAAATATCATGAAAACTTACGTGTTTCAGCACTAACACTGAATTTAGGTTAATAAACACACTGAATCTACTGTATTACGGTACTAATCACTTAAATATTTCTGTATTATTGTCTCTAAATCGTCTTTTGACTTACGAAATTTTCACTCGCGATTTTACTGTCTTTCAGTAGAAAAAACGACACTGAAACAGGGTTGCCGCGCACATTTTTAGGGTTGTCGCGAACAATGTGTATGCATGTGTGCGTGCCAGCCCGTACTTTTAAGCGAGCCGTCTTATTATGGATGCCTCACTTTTTGTTTAGCGAAATTCCGTCCGCCTTTTTTTATTCGACTTAGTAAGAATCTAAATATAATAAACTAGCTTTTGCCTGCGGCTTCGCACGCGTGGAATTAGAAAAAATAACAGCTATCCTATACATCCTTAAGCTCAGAACCGGTTCAAATATGCTGATCAATAAGCTGTTGAGCTGCAGCTCAATGACAAAATCCGCAGCTCACGGCTCAAAGAATAGTATCTATCTGTGCGACAACGTTCGTTGCACGAAAGATAAAATATGTCCATATCAATAAAAACCTGTTTGAGCCGGTGAGCGGGAGCGGCGACAGATCGGCGGTGAGTCGTAGAGTGAGCGAGCGAGTGCAGCTCAAAAAGATCGAACGCTCTGTAAGCTCAACGACTCGCATCACAGATCATAACTCGAAGTAGGCAGATACACAAATTGAGCTGATCTATGAGCCGGTTCACAGCTCCGGTTCACTGACGTGAACCGTGAGCTGAGCTGCAGCTCACGCATTTTTGTCGAGTTACCCATGTATACTCGCAGAGCCACCGGGCGGACGGCCAGCGCCCTCCCCCGACATGACCGCCCGCCATCGCCTTGAGAGCGCGCTCACCCATAGCACAGAATATCTAATAGTACTAACGTACAGAACGGCCACTCACCGCCCCCCGCCAATTCAAGATTCCTCGCCCGGAACCCGCACCCGCCCACAGTTTGCCGGCAATTGGACTGACACTGGCACCTTGGATACCTTGGACCGTGTTTAGAGGGCACTGGTCTACTTAAATACAAGAAGTGGAGTGGAAGCGATCTTTTGGCGAGATATGATATCGTGACTTACGACAACACAAGCGACGTGGAAGACCAAGCAAAGAAGGCGTTATTTATCAAGGGAAGGGCTATGCGGATGGATAAGCTGCCGACAACATTTTGCCACTCTTCTACGGCATACGAAACGAGCATGTTTACAGGCGGAATTGATCTGGGGTCATAGCTTGATAGTAATTAGCAACCCCTGAATATCCTTACTTCAAGGACTGGGAACGGAAGAAAAAAGATAGTGTTTGGACTCCATTATGGAGTAAGGAAAAGGAAACCTCAGCTTCCGTAAAGGGGTTGACGAAATGTTTCTGTCACAGCTGCATTACAGTTTGATATCTACCTAGGCTTCGCTACACTGGCCTGCTATAAGTGCCGGAGAGATTGCTACACAAACATATTATGCATATGCATAAATCATATTTAAAACATAAAATTTTAACTGGACTTGATGGGAAGTTTCAATAAATTGCTTGAATCCCTGTATTTACACAAATGAATGTTAGCTTATTTGGAAAACCATAAGTCCTATCAACATACATCTAATGACAATATTGTGGATAATTTTATGAAAAATATATTAGTCTTTGACCGTTTTCTCGAAACATTAACCGTTTTCATAGAAAATTAAAAAAACTACTATTGGGGACACAAAGTAAGGGGAAAGGGGGGAAACGATACTTTTTCGACGTGTTTCTACTTATAAATTGAAGCACATAATATGAAAGCTACATACATGCCAATTTTCATGCTTTCTGCAGGATGGAACCACATTTCGAGTTAAGAAGCTGTACTCAATTCGAGATTATTCGTACCAAGGGCTCAGCTACCGTCGTCAGCTCGGCGCTACCGACGCTCACTAAAACGATTGTAGCTCCGTTATTTATTAATCGATTGTATTGATTTAAGGTTAATTAGAAAGATGATAAAAATAATAATACGGTTTACTTTAACGTGATTTCCATAATCCTGACGGTTACCGAGCTATTTACATATTAATAAGAGTTTTATTTTTCAAAATGTAGTTTTTTGTTAATATTTCTGTTGGTATTGGCTTCACATGAACAAATGTATAAAATGAAATAATGTGCATTGTATGTTCTTTCATTTGACACCTTATTTATGAGAATCGGTCCAGTAGTTATCTAGAAATATCGCTAAACAGAATAGCCCGGCCGCCATCTTTGCTGCGTCGTAGCTACCCCCCCCCATACCCCTAGGAAGTGACTACCGCACTTTTTGTGTTCAGGAAAACATGCCGAATAAGTAAATACCAGTTGTCCGTATGGCGGAACTAGGTCCCACGGAAGTGTCGGAAATCTCAATTGGCACCCGTACTAATAATAATAACTTCTTAGGTTTTCGCGATCACTACACATTATAATAAAACAAAGTTTAACCGGATTAAATCGCGTATATTATTTAAATTGGTTTTCCTAACGTTTCGAAAGCTTTGCAGCATTTCGTGGTCGCAGGTAGACTAAGATGACAAGCGTCTTTACAAATATTTCTAAAAAAATATTTTAATCTACCGTACAATATAATTAATAGAGAAGATGGTTGGCAGCTACCACCTGTTTGGAACCCAGTCCTAAAAATAATCAAGTCCCAAACAGCAGGGAACACTGTAAAAGATAATGATATTGTGAGTGATTACTGCGTGCATCGAAACGATTTTAATTAATAATATTGTACGGTAGATTAAAATATTTTTTTAGAAATATTTGTAAAGACGCTTGTCATCTTAGTCTACCTGCGACCACGAAATGCTGCAAAGCTTTCGAAACGTTAGGAAAACCAATTAAAATAATATACGCGATTTAATCCGGTTAAACTTTGTTTTATTATCATACATAATAGTTTTGAAATTACATGTACATTTTGTTTTTCTCATAATATAATTTATTTATTATTATCATTTTAGTTGGCATTTAGAGGTTAGCATTTTGACAAATTGGCATTCTGGGACCAGTTGTCATTTTGAGAAGTTGGCATTATGTGTTGAAACAACAAACAGAAAAAAAAAAAATCTATCTCAGTTTGCTAGAATATTAAGCAATTTTCTTACATGCTTTACATTACAATCCTACTGATTTTATGATAGAAGGATCATATTCCATAGTTCCATACTTATTTCGACATTAACGGCCTGTTTCACCACCTCCTGAAATCCTGATATGCGTTGGTTAACTTATCTGGCAGATAATTTCATACAAATCTTGTTCTATTTTCGAATTTATCTAACTGTTAGTGCCTATCAGGAGGTGGTGAAATAGGCCCTTACCTTTAATAATAATATTAGTACTTACAATCTCCTGTAAAGATATCACATCATGGTTTTTGCATGATTTTTCTCCACCAACCATCATGCAGTCCATACATATGGCCTTATCACAATCTTTGCAATAGTAATCCAGTGACTTTTCAATGTGCAACTTACAGTTGTTAGGCTGTATGGTGGTTTCTGATACGAAAATATATAAATTAACAAAAATACCGTCATATAACTAATTTTAAATGAGAAATATGACAATAATCAACAAACCTATTGCCTGCAGAATGTGGCTCTTGAAAAGTACAAAATTCTTATGTGTCTTATTGAAACAGTTATCACAAAAACAAGTGGCACATTCTTTGCACATTTTAGATGTTTTTACATGGCATTCTAAACAATTGCCTGTAATAAAAAGATACCAAGATTTTAAATTATTATTGGAAACTTGCACAAATAATAATTTATATTTAATGTATTCTGATAAATTACCTTGAGCAACATTACTTTCAAGTAAAGCTTTAAGATCAATAAAATTTTCGTCATCAGTGTTCTTTTGACTTGTATCTGAAGCCTAGAACATAACCACATCCAGATTATTATTGTGAGTAGAAAGGAAATGATTTTGTAAAATAATAATACTTTCATTGGTACAGTACAATAAATTAAGTGTTTTCCTAAATCAAAGATTTTTATTTAATTAGGAGTTATTTTACCTTCATCAGATTTACAGTCAGTTCACCAATCATATGAAAATTCACAGGAAACATTTGGTGTAACTTTGTCTTATTTTGAGTAAACAGTATTGGATCTGTGATCTTTACATCTGCATCACGGTGGCAAACCTTGCATTCTATTGGCTCCAAACATTTGATAATGTTGACAATGCAATTTTCGCACATAGAATGACCACATGGTAGGAATAATGGAAAATTTCCTTTGACCTTTGATGATGTAACTGAAAAAAAAAAATGGGTATAAGTAATATGATAGCTACAGAGCCCCAGCATGAGTTTCTGTGGTATCATGTAGTTATTGACAAATTTATATGGGAATTTTACCAGCGCCACCATGTATTTATTTGGAACTAAACAATCATCTATAAAGCTATGTCTCCACCAAAGGCAAATTTTAAGTTTTCCTTTGCTGGAGAAGTAGTATTACAGATGCCAATGTTCCTAGTGTTCAAAGAAAATGTTGGTACCCACTGAAAAGTTTTAAACTTGAGCACTTGCAATTTTACCAAAAACGAACTTTTGCTCAAGGTTTCACTTTTTTATTAAAATCAATGTCCATGAACTTCAGTTGATTATTCAATTTATGTCATGAAAGGCCCGTAGCCAGGGTCACGCCAGGGCAAGCTCAGCCTGCCCTGGAAAGTCTTGAGCCTGCCCTAGCCGCTAGCCTAAGCTGGCTAAGGATTTCGAAATTACGCGAAGCAGGCACGGATCTAGATGGGGGTAATTGCCTCCCCTGAGCCTCGATCTAAGTACTTTCGAACTCGCATCACTACCAGTATTAGTAGTTAACTAAAGGGCAGTGATGTTCATTGGAAAGCATTCCTATGGCCTATGTCCAGCAGTGGACTGCGATAGGCTGAGTTGATGAGAGGAAAAACCGAAACCGCCAAAAACATGAACAAAATTTTCGAGAAAGATCAAAAACTAGTCTAGTTAGCTATGCTCAGGTTTTCTTTACAATGCAATGTGTATGGTTTTGCATAGGAACAATTGAAAGAAATTGACATAAAAATTGCCCGATGGCACTGAGCCTGAGTACTTGTAAATAGTTATGACAAAAAATTGTTTTATGTGATTATTACAGTGGATGTAGCAACTTCGAACGTAACGCCGATTCCGGGGAGATGTAGCGCAGTCGTTGTATTAAAAAAAAAACCGGCCAAGAGCATGTCGGGCCATGCTCAGTATTATAGGGTTCCTTAAGTAGGTGTAATTACAAACGAATCAAATCGAATATTAATCATGGCTATGCTTTTTTAGTTTTTGCAATAATCGGCAGCATTCGCGACAAGGAGCGTGTTGTTAGTAGCGCCATCTAGCGATAAATTCAAGAAGCCAAATTGAAGAAGTGTGTTCAACATAACACAAAGTTACTTTTTGTGATTTTTTCAAATAGAAAGTAACTAAAGGAGCATTATTTGCTAACATCATTTTTCTCTAAGGTCAATGACCTTTGAACTAGGACGTTTTAAGTAATTTTCAGTTTTCTCTCTATAACTCAAAAAATTATAATCACATTATACTCGAAATAATTTTGAAAGAGAGTTTTCACAAAGGTCTATCAATGTGGAAGATTATAACTTTCTAAGTTGCATAGTTTAGAAATGGCAGGGGGGGGGACACATTGCAAGCTACTTTGGCGCGCTATATTTCGCAGATGGTACACCTGATAAAAAAGAGGTGTATGAAACATTACCTTCATTTTAGTAGACCTATTCATTGATACCCCACAAGAGGGGGTGCAGCGAAAAAAAAATGTTCATCTCCATTTCACATGTATGGACGCCACCCCTAAAATACGTAATCATGATTTTTTTATTCTTTTAAAATTGAGATCTATATGTAGACAAATTTTTAACAAAATTTCATTTACTTATGTTTATAACTGTAAAAGTTATTAAGCTGTAAAGGATTAGGACAGACGGACAGACGGACGGACATGACGAAACTATAAGGGTTCCTTGTAGGACTTCGGAACCCTAAAAAACAACCTGCCCTGAATTTTTATGAGCATGTCCTGATTACATAGTCTCACTGTTGCCAGGTCTCCCGATTTTCCGGGAGATTCACAGATTTTCTTAGAAATCTCCCGGTTTCCCGATTTTCGACAAAAATCTCCCGATTTGTTACAGTCCCTGTATAAAGCCTAATAATAGGAATAAGATCAAAACCTGGCAAAAAAAAACCGTCACTCCCAGTGTATCGTATGTATGTTCACTAAACACAGCATAAAATAGACGTAGGTATCATACCGTGCTTACTTCAAAAACTTAGATTTTTGTTGATAAACATCATCTCCCGCTTTTTAGGGTTCCGAAGTCCTACAAGGAACCCTTATAGTTTCGTCATGTCCGTCCGCCTGTCCTAATCCTTTACAGCTTAATAACTTCTACAGTTATAAACATAAGTAAATGAAATTTTGTTAAAAAATAGTCTACATATAGATCTCAATTTTAAAAGAATAAAAAAATCGTTTTTACGTATTTTAGGGGTGGCGTCCATACATGTGAAATGGGGATGCAAATTTTTTTTTTGCTGCACCCCCTCGTGTGGGGTATCATTGAATAGGTCTACTAAAATGAAGGTAATGTTTCATACACCACTTTTTTATCAGGTGTACCATCTGCGAAATATAGCCCGCCAAAGTGGCTTGCAATGTGCCCCCCCCCCTGCCATTTCTAAACTATCCAACGTAGAAACTTATAATCTTCCAAATTGATAGACCTTTGTGAAAACTCTCTTTTAAAATTATTTCGAGTATAATGTGATTATAATTTTTTGAGTTATAGAGAGAAAACTGAAAAATACTTAAAACGTCCTAGTTCAAAGGTCATTGACCTTAGAGAAAAATGGTCATAGCAAATAATGCTCTTTTAGCTACTTTCTATTTGAAAAAATCACAAAAAGAAACTTTGCATGAAACACTTCTAAAATTTGGCTTCTTGAATTTATCGCTAGATGGCGCTACTAACAACACGCTCTGAGTTGCGAATGCTGCCGATTATTGCAAAAACTAAAATAGCCATGATTAATATTCGATTTGATTCGTTTGTAATTACACCTACTTAAGGAACCCTATAATACTGAGCATGGCCCGACATGCTCTTGGCCGGTTTTTTCATAATAAGCCTCTCGGATTTTGAAAATCGGACCTGACAACACTGCAGTCTGGCTACGGCCCTGTGTCATGAATAAAACCTTATTTAGGCACATTTTGATTACGGATCTCATTTTTAGGGTTCCGTAGTCTTACAAGGAACCCTTATAGTTTCGTCATGTCCGTCCGTCTTTCCTAATCCTTTACAGCTTAATAACTTCTACAGTTATAAACATAAGTAAATGAAATTTTGTTAAAAAATAGTCTACGATATAGATCACAATTTTAAAAGAATTAAAAAAATAGTGATTACGTATTTTAGGGGTGGCGCCCATACATGTGAAATGGGGATGAAATTTTTTTTTCGCTTCACCCCCTCGTGTGGAGTATCATTGAATAGGTCTACTAAAATGAAGGTAATGTTTTATACATAACTTTTTAATCAGGTGTACCATCTGCGAAATATAGCCCGCCAAAATGGCTTGCAATGTGTCCCCCCCCTGCCATTTCTAAACTATGCAACGTAGAAACTTATAATCTTCCACATTGATAGACCTTTATAAAAACTCTCTTTTAAAATTATTTCGAGTATAATGTGATCATAAATTTTTGAGTTATAGTGAGAAAACTGCAAAATAATTAAGGGCCGAGTTCGCGGACAATGAAATAACCACTGTTTGCAAAATCAACCTGTTATTCAACAACAGATGTTTAACCGGGACGCGGGAATTTTCGTGTTCACGACTCCTATCCGATCATTGATTCTGAAACCGAGCGTTCTGGGAATGAAAGAACGAATGATGTAACACGATTGATCAAAATGGTAACTAAATGGCAACAACACTATGAAAAGAACGACAATATAAAACGGTTGCATATCAGGTAACTCTTCCAAAATTAAAAATCCTAGTATAATGCTACTCTATACATTTGACATATCTTTTTAATTTGGCAGGATAAGCGGTCTTGGTTGCCATAGCAACCAATTAAATACGCCATTTTGATGTTTGAATATTAGGCCGCTTCACACTCGAAGTGTATCGGGCGGGCGCGTTTCTTGAAACATGATAAAATTCTGGTAGTTGTGCTTACCCAAAAGTAGCGGTAACATTGTGCAGGTTTCGTGCGAGCATCGTTTATCAGCCGCAATCATTTTTATTTTGATTAATTATACAAAAAATTATTAAAAAAAATATTACGTACTACCTCAATACGACATAAACAGTTATGTTTACACATCTTTCATAAGTTTTCTCAGAGCATAAGCAATATGTTTCTTTGTTTATGTTCGTAAACGAAAAATGCACGCTCGAAAAACGGCAACGTGTTCCGGCCCTTATTTTATTCGGTTTTTATTGTAAATTTTACGAATATGATAAAATGCTATTGTTTTGTTATATTGGAGAGTAATAATCCTAATATTAATATTTTATGCAGCATAGACTCTTCTAAAATTACGAAAAACAATCAAATACAGAATATCAATAAATAACCTCAACAATTTCAACCATCAAACGTCAAAAATGTCATGTTTAAATACCCGGTTAGTACTTAAACAACGTCCCCGACTTCGATTAGAAAAATCGATTGATTACTGTGATATAACGGTTGGTTATCGTTGGTGAACACCAAAGTTCGGGTTAAACATCTGGTTTTTATATAAACATCTGTTATCTTCTGGGTGAACTTGCCCCTAAGACGTCCTAGTTAAAAGGTCATTGACCTTAGATAAAAATGATCGTAGCAAATAATGCCCCTATAGTTACTTCCTATTTAAAAAAATCACAAAAAGTAACTTTGTGTTATATGATACACTTCTTAAATTTAGCTTCTTAAATTCAGCGCTAGGTGGCGCTGTTTACAAAAACTAAAATAATGATTAATATTCGATTTGATTCGTTTGTAATTAGGAACCCTATAATACTGAGCATGGCCCGACATGCTCTTGGCCGGTTTTTTTATATGCTGTGTCTCCAAGTTTGGAATTTATGAAGAGATTTTGTTTCAATTTAGGCAATATGTTGTGATTCATTTGTGAGTTCATTTTGTTAAAGCGCAAATCATACACAACGCGGGTGCGGGACGGGCGCGGGTCGGGTCGGGCCCGCGGCCGGTATATTAACCTGTATTTATATGGCCGACATTACACGAAACGCTGGCGCGGGTCGGGCCCACGTCGTGTGGAGCGCGGTAGCCACGTGTCTCGCGCCACTACAGACAGAGCGCGCCACACGACTCGGGGCCCGACCCGCACCCGAGCTGTGTGTGGTTTGCGCTTAAAATAAGTGTTTTAAATACCCTAGAAGTCTAGTTATTATTTATCATAAACATTTCAATAAAGGGTGATATAACGGTGGTGTCTCACAGATGGGGGGTAGGTAGTAAAAGGACGAAAATAATGGTTAGGTAGCTAAAGGTTAAAATTGTTTTATTATAATGGGTAGTGATCATGAAAACCTATGAAACTGTTATAATGTACATGTATGTACTGTTACTGTTAACATGTATATCTGAATTACGCGATTTTTAATCGCTAAATCTGTAACACACAGAATCATATGCAGGTGCCCACACTGGCAATTTAAAATATAGTGGAAAAAACATCTCAGTGCGCGAATAAAATTGCAGTGCAGGCTTAGCCTAAAGAAGAATACCTACTTATTATAAGTGTGCAATTTACAGTTTTACAAAATATTACTAATACGGTACACATCATTTAACTTGGCTGGAGTGAAGTTAGGCACGGCATATTTTCCCCGCCTCCCACCTTCAACCGAAACCCATAAAATGATTACTGCAATTGTTTTGTGACAACTTCAGTCCGGTCAAGTTAGATTGTGTTTACTGTACAGAAAAGTAGAAGAGAATAATGTTGAGTAGGACACAGTTTTAAAATGAGTTTGTAAGAGTAGCCTCTTTTTTGTAATGAGCCAGTACAATGTCCCACTTCAAAAGAGGCGAGGCGTTTTGAATTTAGACGGTTCGCGGTACAAATGAGGAGAGACTACAAACCTATTCATTTCGTACATGCGACTTGAATCTTACAATTGTATGACTTTTTTATAATGTATTGAACTGGACATTGAAATTTTTGATTATAGAAAACGAATACTAATGAATGAAGATAATTATTTTAAAAAGTGTTTACAGTCCAGAATAACTTCTAAAAACTAAACTTTTTTTTAATCTTAGTCAGTCCCTGTTTTATTATTCTATGAATGAGTCCGATATGCTTTATTGCATTTAAAATTACTATAACTATCCAAAAATCTATAGTGTCCGCTACATGTAAACATTATTATTTCATTCATTCATGCATGTCCATGCGGGTCGTTTATCGTCCTGTCCCAGTCATCATCATTATATTCATAAAAGTACTCTTTAGTCATCATGTAGTATTGTAGCGAAATGAAGTCGCAACCGTCAACTGGTGGATAGAATGCGACGCTTTCCTCTTTCGCTCTTATCTACTCACTCACCTTACACACGAAATAGAAAAGCAGCACGACAAAAATATTGAAGTAGTACATTGAATTGAATTGAATGGTCAATTTTATAAAGTTAAGCCGTCATTACAATTTTCTGTCATGTACTGCCTCTTGTAAGTCCTACTCAACACTAGAAGAGAATACATAGCCCCTAAGGCGACACTGAACAAAGATTTTCAAAAATGTGGGCTTTTAATACTTAGCATAAAATATGAATCTTTGAAAATGTTGTTATTCGGGGTTACTACATGCATTGTGTTTGTGTATTTCATTATTAATTGTACTAAAACAGCTAGTATTTTTTATTTTACTTAAAGAGAGTAAATAGCTTAGTAGTAAAGTTAGTTTAAATGATGATGTTATTGATGATGGTTTGTTTGTTTAGTAACGGCCAAAATTAATATCCAATCTATCCACGATTTGCCCTACTAGAGATAGGAATTTGACATAAGCTCCATACAAAATATGTCAAATTTCTATCTCTAGTAGGGTAAATCGTGGATAGATAGGATATTAATTTTGGCCGTAAGTTTATACGTGGATGGGATACTTATGGTATCCATACTAGCTTATTTACTGTTTTTACGTTTCATTAAGTTTTTGGTTTTCATTATTTTGCAAGTTCGATATTCTTTAGATATGCGTCGGTACTTTGTTATTGGCGTAGAAAGACCGGGTGGATTAATAAACAAATCAATAGGTACGTAAGAATGTGACGTGCTAATAACCAGATATATTATAAAGATGAATGATATAAATTTTATATCCTTATTTATACAAACAATAACTTCATACTTACATTGTATAGAATAAAGTTGACTGCAGCAGGGGCAGAATTTTTTCATGTCGTCGTCCATTGTTTCGTCGGGTTAAATATTTAACTACGTTAAGTAATCAGAAACGCTAATTAATCATTATTAGATCAATTATCGGAAAACGAAAGCTTAAAACAGCAATGATACTTTGTTTAAATCACTAAAACCACCCTGTGAGATTAACGACAACCTGCGACCATTACTTACTCGGTATTGCCAGCCCTGCCGAACAAAATGTACAAAGAGTATTTAATCACTACAGTAATATTATAAACAAAAAGTAAAACTGCATAATGACCGTAAGAAAAACTGTAAAAACCGCATTAAGGTGATCGAGGTATGTATGAATTGTATTATGTAATACCATAATGATAAGCTGGTATACTAATAAAAACTATAAAATTCAGATTTCGTTTATTTTATTTTATATGTTACGAGCTATTATCCGCTGTGGTTCTTCAGAAATATCCCAGGAATCGTGGTTATTTTTTCATAAGGGGCCATTCATTTATTACGTAAGACTATTTTCGCTAGTTTTATAAGAAAAAAATAAGAATAGGCCGACCCCCTCCCCCCTGTTTAATATTTATTACGTAAGTATCTAAAGGAAAAAATGAATACACGTTTGGTTTGTTTTAATTTATTTATTTATTTGCTTATTTATAAATTAATTATGTTTATTTTTCAAAGTAACAATTTTTAGAAATGTTTATTTGTATTTTATTTTGTATATTTCAAAGTTTATGTTTATGTAAATTTTTATTTTTATATATTTCAAAGTATAATTTTAACTTTGCGCATCTACTATCGAGACTCCCTCCCACCCCCTTGTAAGAAAAAATAAGACATGGTCGACCCCCCTCCCCCCTAAATCGACTTACGTAATAAATGAATGGCCCCTAAAATACCTACTAGTTTTTAAGTCGAATCATGAGCTTCTAAATAACAAAAAAACATCTAATAAAAATTGGTCCAGTAGTTTTTGCGTGAATAAACAAATAAACAATAAAACAAACAGACAATTATAGTATATTTCAATCCATACCTTTTCAGTGCATACTTTTGAGTGTATGATAACGTAAGTGGTTATTCGTGACTTTCCTATGTTAAGCTGGATTTTTGTAATAATCCTGAAAATAGCTCGGATGATAACGAAAATCTTTCTTAGATTCCAAGTATTCCAACTATCCGTTCCTTTGCAATCGTCCTAGGATTTTCACAAAGATTCGATTTTTCCGATTTTCCTATGACATAATTATACATCTTTGTGTATCTGACAGTACTGCATCTAATTATAAGGTTAATTAGTTGGCGACACGTCGGCACTGAACTCATAATAAAATTTGCAACCAGCTCATCACAAGGTCAACGGCCGCGCAAAGAGTATTTTATACGTATTTGAAAGATATGCAATGATAAGGTATCTGGTATTTCTTAAAAAAATACTATGTAAACCTCACGCATCAAGCGACTGTTGATCCGGTGATCAGCTAACTTTAATGAAATAATGAATTTAGAAAATCATATTTTTTCTTCTTTTATTATCATTAGATATCGATACCCATCACGTCTGTGAAGTGTCGCCAGCTAATTTGATTTTACCTTATATCTATTGGAATGAATTTAATTTAGTATCCGCTAGATGGCATGACTTTTTGGCCAAATACGCTAAGTCGGGCATTAGCAATAAAAATGTGAACAAAGATGAGTAATGTACAGTCTTTTTTAAACTGTAGACTTGCAGTTAAAACTGTAAGGTTGGTAACATTGCTGCAAATTCAAAATCTAAAGGCAACCAGGGTTGCCAGATGTGTAGAGTGGGTTATCTAGTCAGTGCTGCCATTGCTATGACAATTTCCATATTTTACGATTTCTACGGCAATCTACGGCCTACAGCAAATTGACTACAGCAGTATCTCCATTGCTTAGACCAAGAGAAAAAAGGTAGACAGAGTACCGCGCTGTCACAAGGAAGCAGGGTAAAGGAAGCTGAATTTGAAATAGGAAGCTGATCGCGTTCCAGTGCGACGCGAGAAACCGAACGCGCTAGACGTCACATTGACAGTATTGTTTATGGTCTTAATATGCCTTCCTGTGTTGTGAAAACGTGTAAAAATAACTCGTTGACACAAAAAAAGCCTTGCCGGATTACATTTCACAAAGAAGTACTTGATTAAACGAAATTTTAAATTATAAATACAATAAAATTTCGTAATGTACTGTTGGAACACAAAACCTGACGTATTGTTATCGGTGTGACCAGCAAATCGACATCAAAAATACCCCCAAAATACGGGTGACGTTTGGGTCTGATGGTATTAGGATTAGTAACTTTCGTAATTTGGCCATCGGTTTGATGTTTTTATTTATTCTGAACCTTTCATATAGTACTTAATTTAATTACGATGTGTTATTTTAATGGCTTAAAACTTCAGACACCCCAACTTATTGTAATAAATTGGTATGGCAAGTAATTATTTATTTCATAAATTTAATTTAATCAGTATGAACAACTTTTACTATGGGACCATCCCCGAAATCGTGACAAAAGTCATCTGTTACCTACATTTGTGTTCACATGAATCGACAAAATGTAGGGATCAGCTGTTTTTTTATCGCGATTTCTGTTTTTCGCGATTTCTGGTTTGGTCCCGTAGTAAAAGTTGTTCATACTGATGAGTACAATGACCCCTTAAGAGGTTTTCAGTTATTTCAATAACACGTTGTAGTGGTGATTTTTGTTGTCATACTTATTCTAATCGACGCGCCCTACTCTGCCCGCCGCACACCCCCGCGGCCATTTTCAAAGGATAATAATATCACTATTATATGATACACGTGATCACGTGTATCACGTATGTATAATTTCTCCGGCATAAACCAGAAAACAAATTGAATAAGGTCTGTTAATGAAAAGTACCTAAAGATAAGATTCCATCATACTTTATATCTAAATTAGATGGTTTACCCAGAAGTCGGTGAGAAAAGACAGTACTACCGGAAATTAACACAACACAAAGGTTTTTAGTATTATTCTCTTTTATTAAACGTATCATTAGAAAAATATGTTTTATTTACATTGCTACATATTGTCCTTAAAATATAATATTTAATATGTGAAAATGGGGTAAATTTGTTTCCGGTGGCAACATTTTTTACCAAACACACAGATGCATGGCAACTGCGTGCGACACAAGTTCACGCACACAAGTTTGTAAAGCATGCATCACATCTTTGAAAGCTTTTGTTAACACATGCGCCGTCTACCTATTTCTGTTGGTCTAAGCTCCATTGTAGCAGAATCTACATCGATTAGAAAATCGATAAAGACAAGACAAGACTTTTCTACCATTAAAGACATGCTAGAAAGCATGTCTTTAATGGTAGGGGTTTGTATTCTTTCTGATCACTGATCACTACTTAAGAATAGAATCGTTACTTGAGCATCAGTCTTATTCTCCAATACGGTAATTATAAACTTCAATTTAACAACATAGCACTCGATTTTAACCTAAAATAGGAATGCAATCTCTACTCAAGCGTGGTCAACTACACTTGAGTGATTACAGGATCAAATTTCTGCTCAAATACTGCAGTTGGACTGTGACTAATTAATGTATGCTTAAGGAATGTTCTAAAATTAAATCCCAAGTCAAAACTAGTTTTAAACCTTGGAGGAATAAAGACCTTCAAGTTTTAAACAGTGATCAACGCTTGAGGAACGTTCTGTAATATGGGCCTTAGACCGTAATAGCGATGGGCGATTATTACTACAATTAATCGAATCATTCAAATACATATACGCTTCATTCTAATGACAATAAATTATAAATATTCGAATATTGGTCGATTATTATCAAGCGCTTAGCACACGCGATTCGTGAAGACGCCATCGCGCCATTGAATTAAACCTAGTCAATGCATCGCGCCAGCGCAGCGCGTTTTTTTTTTTCGACTGGATTCTCGCAGATGGGACCGAAGTACCATTTCTGCTTAACCGGGCTTAGTTGGCGGAGAGTCCCATGTGGGACTCCATACGCCGAAGGTTTTTCCCTAATCCTAAATACTTACAAACTAAAGACGCGGTTTCAATACCGCAAGCGGGCGTCCCCCAAGGGGGGGGCTCGAACCTCGCTGGGGCATTTCAGGGGGACCCCGCCGTTCCTATGTCCCCCTAGCAGCCGTTGCTGCATCGAATTGATTTCCTCGAAAGTGCGGACTTTCGGTCTATCGGGTGACACCGTTATGCGGCAAGCCTCGCCGGCGAGGCTAAGACCTACCTAAAACCTAAACAGTGGAGCGCAGCGCGTGATACTAATACTAGTAAATAGTAATTCCACCTGCACTGCTACGCTATGAACGAATGAATCGAATCGATGCAACATCGCGACCTCAGCCGCAGCGCACCCCGTGGACGGCCACGCGCTCTATCTTTTTTCAATCGAATGATGTTTCGTGGAGACGAATTAATCGACATTCGAATGTGCGTAATTACAATTGTCGATTCATTCGAATGTTTTTTTTTGGAACAATAAGTACAATAACCATGAATTGCCAACTAAAATTGAAAAATGGCCGTCGTATTGTTCCATAGATTTTTTACCAATATTCTTCTGAGCTGGTTCTGATCTGGGTTCTGAGCTTGGTTCTGAGCACAGGTTCTGAGTAAATTGTCACTGGCCCATGAATAAAAATTGTCACTGGCCCATGTATTCACAGAGTAATTTTTAATATGTCTTATTTACGACGTCGTCAATGGTCATAGTAGGGGAGCCCACGATGCTAAATGGGGATTTATTCGAGAGTCGTCGTGGGGACCTATTGGATTTTGAAGATTAGATGGTAGAAAGAAAAAAAGATTATATGATGTATACCCTTTCACCTGTGAGGGGTGCGCCTACAGGCTTTCAAAAATATAAAAAAAAACAATTACATGGAAGTACTCGAGCGCGTCAGATATTGATAGTGTAGATTAGTCTAGATGTCCCACGTATCTCTGATGACGGAGGTATGTTAATCTCACGGTTTCCATGGTGGGGTGGCCGTACGGAAAGGTAAAAAATGCGCTTTTTTTTACGAGTGCGTCTGATTTTCAGAGGGGATGTTAAGTGAAACCGAAAGAAGCTGTCATTCCAAAGACTGAAGATTCGGACGTGACGCAAGATCGTGGCGGCTTTTTGAAAATGCAAAAAAAAATCGCTATTTTGAAATACTTGAGCGCGTCAGATTATTATACAGACGCTTCAGCTTGATGTCCTAGTTGTGCTGACCCAAATGTAGTTGGTCTAGATTCTAGCATTAAGAATAAGTATGTCCAAAAGGTTAAAAGTAATGGTTACGAGAGATCCTTTTTTGTAGATTTAGGTAGCCATTGCTCACTGAGTAGGCAAACTGATTTGTAAATAAGACTTACCTTAGCAAGTTTTGGTAGAGCAGTTGTTCAGTCTTTAGGATGTGCAGGAGTGGAATTCGAAATACAAAGTGTTAAAGCTATGATATGTAACCACATTCAGGTTGTACCTGGATCTACCTGATGCAGCAACAACACAGTCCCTAGACGGATATTATTGAATTTAATGCGTACAAATAATTCTGCCACTAGCTGAGGTAAGAGGAAGCGGGGTACTGCGATCCGGTTGGTCCTGACAATGTCATTACGTCATAGAGGCTGTGTTGTCGCTGACCTGGTGTGTACCCAAAGTATCAAATTTTGGCAGGCCAAACGTTTATTTAGATACCAAACGTAAAAACGGTCGACTCATTAATTATAACTTAGCGTAACTTTTGGAATATGGCGAAGGGTCCATATAACCCGATTCCCACCGGCTTCCCTTTAGGAATTGCTTAAATACAGATCAACGACATTTCTATGCTAATTTATTGTTCTAAAGTACTTATAAAAAAATAACATAAAATTGAATTAATTGTTGTAAATTGTTTTTAGGGTTCCGTAGCCAAATGGCAAAAAACGGATTCGTCATGTCTGTCTGTCTGTCCGTCCGTATGTCACAGCCATTTTCTTCCGAAACTATAAGAACTATACTGTTGAAACTTGGTAAGTAGATGTATTCTGTGAACCGCATTAAGATTTTCACACAAAAATAGAAAAAAAAACTATAAATTTTGGGGGTTCCCCATACTTAGAACTGAAACACAATATTTTTTTTTCATCAAACCCATACGTGGTGGGTATCTATGGATAGGTCTTCAAAAATTATGCTGTGGTTTCTAATATAATTTTTTTCTGAACTGAATAGTTTGCGCGAGAGACACTTCCAAAGTGGTAAAATGTGTGTCCTCCCCCCTGTAACTTCTAAAATAAGAGAATGATAAAACTAAAAAAAATATACGATGTACATTACCATGTAAACTTCCACCGAAAATTGGTTTGAACGAGATCTAAAAAGTAGTTTTTTTAATACGTCATAAATCATAAACCGCAATTTACCTTTCATTCAATCAACTCAATATAATTTTTTCTTTGCAAAGCTAAATTTGTCCTTCAATCCGACTTTCGTTTTCGTTTAGAGTAATGTTCGGTGCTTATCTATAATCTATGAATTTGAGTAAGTTAATTATTAAGAAAAATAAGACAAATACAGACATGCGTGGTGGTACCTATGTACCTGGTTAAGAAAGATATGCAAATGTGAAAGACATCAATGGGATGTGCTGCACCTTTAGTGAACTCTCATAAATTAAATCAGTTTCAATGGAATATCAGGTCGATATCAGGTAGGAACCCTTAGTGCGCTAGTCCGACTCGCACTTGGCCGGTTTTTTTATTTTATTAACGTGCGATCTTAGCTATTTTAGGATTTTTAGGTACCGGCTTCCCTTCTGAAAATATTCACCCTTCGCCACTGGTAGTTAGGGAATCTAGTTCGCCATTTGCTAGTCCGCTAATCTTAGTACGGAAAAAGTCTGGCAAACAGCGTTTATTAATAAACAAATAATAATAACAAACAACTAAGTGGCAGTGGGCGGGGCACATTGCTCGCAGAACGGATGGCCGATGGGGCAGTAAAGTTCTGGAGTGGCGACCGCGTACTGGAAGGCGCAGCGTGGGTAGGCCCCCCACAAGGTGGACCGACGACCTGGTGAAGGTCGCGGGAATCCGCTGGATGCGGAAGGCACAGGACCAGTCGTTGTGGCGATGCTTGGGGGTAGCCTATGTCCAGCAGTGGACGTCTTTCGGCTGAAATGATGATGATGAATGATGAATAACAAACAAACAATATTTTTAATAATTAATGGTATAAAAGATACAGTAAACGATGGTGCCTGTGCTAGTATGAACTGTGTGACAGGCACCAAAATGTATAATTATGATATATGCATAGATTATCGTGCTTTAAATATAAAAACTATTAAACAATATTACACATTACCCCAGGTCGAAGATCGGATAGATAGATTTGACGACGTCTGTGGTCTAGTGGTTCAAGTGTCGGACTGCTAATCACAAGGTCGTGGGTTCGATTCCCACAGGATACAAATATTTGTGTGATAAACATAAGTGTTTGTGTTGGTCTGGGTGTTTGTTATGTATTATAAGTATTTACAAAAAAAAAAGTATGTTAGTATTATATCCATTGTCTAGTACTCATAATACAAGTTCTGCTTAGTTTGGGACTAGATGGTGCTGTGTAAAAATGTCCCAAAAATATTATAAACATGTTATTTATTAGGTGGTTATAGCTTGTACACTACTTATATTAGACTTAGCTTCAGGCTTTTCAAATAGAATTTCCTAGAGGAGCATGCGAAACAGAAGACCGCATTTTTTACAAACGACGACGGCCATAGGATGCCGTTTGGAATAACAAATGCTCCAGTTGTTTTTCAGTGGATTATTAACAAAGTAGTAGATAGGATTATGTCATATTACCGCCGTTTGGAATAACAAATGCTCCAGTTGTTTTTCAGTGGATTATTAACAAAGTAGTAGATAGGATTATGTCATATTACCGCCGTTTGGAATAACAAATGCTCCAGTTGTTTTTCAGTGGATTATTAACAAAGTAGTAGATAGGATTATGTCATATTACCGCCGTTTGGAATAACAAATGCTCCAGTTGTTTTTCAGTGGATTATTAACAAAGTAGTAGATAGGATTATGTCATATTACCGCCGTTTGGAATAACAAATGCTCCAGTTGTTTTTCAGTGGATTATTAACAAAGTAGTAGATAGGATTATGTCATATTACCGCCGTTTGGAATAACAAATGCTCCAGTTGTTTTTCAGTGGATTATTAACAAAGTAGTAGATAGGATTATGTCATATTACCGCCGTTTGGAATAACAAATGCTCCAGTTGTTTTTCAGTGGATTATTAACAAAGTAGTAGATAGGATTATGTCATATTACCGCCGTTTGGAATAACAAATGCTCCAGTTGTTTTTCAGTGGACTATTAAAAAAGTAGTAGATAGGATTATGTCTTATAGTTTCTTTTGAAGACGGGCTGCAAAAACTGCAAGGGCTTTTAGATAGAATAAAAATTGCTAAATGTGGATTTTTCTGCGATAACATAGACTTTTTGGGGATCGAGGTTTCAGCTCAAGGAATTAGAACGAGAGAAGAGAGTTTGAGAATAAATCCCGAACGACTCTGAAAATAAGTCATCGGCGGCATTGTCAAAGGGTAGAAATATCTGTAAATTGTTTTGGTGGATTCGCACGCCTCGTTTTTGTGTCGCACGTGACACACAGAGGGAATTTATTTGTTTATTAATAGGTATTTAAGTAAAAAAAAGGAATTGATTTTTTTTATTGATTCGTGTTCAGTATCAGTGGTATTGTCACCTCCTTAAAAATGGCACGAATACAGATCAACATGTTGTATGTAAACAACTGGTACCTACCTTAATTTTTGAAATATTTTTTCAATCGATTTTAGCAATTACTGTGACCACTATTCTGCACTTACAAATCAAAGTTGCATACAATAAGGTGATGTAAGTAGCCGAAATGTTCCGTGTGGTGCCGGACGTAAAGAATTGCACCACCCTCTTTCTTCTCATGGGTGTCGTAAAAGGCGACTAAGGGATTCACCAGAGAACGGGCAGCAGCGTTCTCTGAGTATTTAAACAACCAACTGCGATCGCCAACCCGCGTGCCAAGCGTGGCGATTATGGCATATCCCCCCTTTTCGGGAGGCCTTTGTCCAGTAGTGGACGTTTTTCGGCTGAGATGATGAAGTAGCCGAAAGTGTCCATTGGTTGGTATTTCCACCCTCTTTGCCTTTTGCACTAGTCAGCAGACCCCTTGAAAGTTGCATTCAGCCGTGATGAGCGTGGGCGATTTTTTTACTCCTGTACACGTAATTTATCGTGAAGTATTTTTAACATATTTATTCATTATATGTACGGTCATTCTACCATATTCTTGAATTTTATAATGTCCCTTATTTATCCAGTCATGCTGTATAGCAAAATGTACTAATTTTGGCAACTTAAAGTTTTAAATCACGTCACAACGAAATCTAAGACTAGACGTTTATCAAAATTTTATATTTTTAACATAGATATTTTTGATTAATTCGTGTCATTTCATTTAAAAAATATTATTAATCCTAATACTTTTGTGCGCTACAGTACCTTTTTTCGTAAATTTGTTCCATAAAAAACAATGTGTGCCAATAGCCTACTACTCCCAAAAACATAACAATATTTAAAAGAGTCGATCCGCACGTTTCGTGCCAATCAAATTCGTGCTGATGGACCACTAACCCACTTTACCTAATATTATACTAATACTCATTACTTTAGTCTGAGATCGATTCATACCTACTTACTATTTGAATTTATGTTTTTACTTATTTTTCTTATAAATAAAGTACCTACTCATTACCGCGCTGGTTCAAAAATAACATACAAGTACAGACATAGTAAAAAATATAAAAGAAGTGCCGCGAATAATTTAGTGAAGCCAATAAAAACTATGCTCCTTCGTGTACAACCAGTGCTCCGTACGCACATGCACCTGAAACCATGCTCACTCTCAGTACACATGTCGCGACATCGTCAAGTAAGCATCGCGAAAGCAAATATACTTCAATTGCATGGTGTGTACGTGACCGCTGGTTGTACACGAAGGAGCATAGATTTTTTGGCTTCACTATGATTGTTCACAGCATTACGTCTATATTTTTTACTGTCTGTGACTATGGGTAGCACTTCCTTACTTATGATTAAATAATCGTATTTACTTTTACAAAAGTAGCAATTATACTATAAAGTTTTAGGGAGTTTTTCTTAATTATTATGTACACTTTTTTTTATTATATAACATACCTACATAAAAAAGTTATTAATACGTATAACACAATGTTAAAAGTAGCAACTATACGTAGGCCATAGTCCATACAAATATTTGATCCATGCGGGAATCGAACCCGCCACAGCCGCTGCGCCATTCTAAATAAAATTATAATAAAAATCCTTCGTATTTTTCACACCGAAAATTATGAGAGAACGTAGTACAGGTCCGTATAGCACAGCGACACGTCCCGCACTGACTAAACGGGCGAGCGAGGGGATTTCAAGCCATTTGCGAGTATCGATTACGTAAAAAAATCGTTAAAAAATAATTAAGAAAGTAATTTGAAAAAGTAAGCCGAAGGTGCCCTCGGTATTGTATTTTTTTATATGCTGATTGCAATAAAAAAATCCTGTGATTGATAGTTTAGGAGAAAAAAACGATTTAAATTTTACACAGAGGTTACTTTGCATATTTATTTCAGATATTTCAAATAATATTTTCAATTTTCTGAGCCGAAGAGGCCCTGCATTATATGATGTAGATTAACATTTTTTTTTTTTGGATTTTTTACGATAAAGATTACGGAGGAAAAGTGACTTAAAAAACCGAAAAAAAGCCCAATTCACGTATATCGCCGCCTTAAATCCGAAACTATAATAACAAATAGAGAAAAGTTGTCAAAGGTGTCATGACCTAGAATTTTGAGAAAACAAACATTGTACGTAAAGATTTTTGAAAAAGTAGCTGGCTTAGCAATAAAATAGAATCGAAAATAACGTACCTCACAGGAACAACAGGAGGAAAAAAAGGAGGAGGTTATTTATTCCTGTTACATGTTGTACACAACAACAATATCAACAAAAAACAAACAAGTGTAATAATGTCAAAGAAAATCATACACAATATTGCAGTCGGATGGTAATAGCACGGCAGTAACGTAGATAGATCAGATATATCTCCAAGTGTTTTGCGTTTTTAACCAACTTCAAAAAAAAGAGGAGGTTATGTATTCCGCGGGTTTTTTTTTTTTTTTTTTTCATATATGTACACCGATTACTCCGAGATTTGTGGGCCGATTTACGTGGTTGTTTTTTTATTTGGTAGAGAAAGTCCGCGCGGTGGTCCCATATAAATTTTATTGACTTAGGTTGAGTAGTTTTTTAACTAGCTTCAATAAATCAGTGTATTTTAGCTTCGCCTATCTAGATGATCTGCTCATTGGTTCGTTTTTCTGAGGATTCTTCGCCGAATGCGTGTTTTTTTTTCACGATAGTGATTGGACGTTTGGAAGAACATGACCGAGACCTTTGCCCAGCAGTGGGATAGCAAAGGTTAATAAAAAATATATTCTCAAATTCGTTATATTATATTCATAAACATTTATGAATCAACCCTCAACTAAAAAGTATGAAATAAAAACTTTTTAACAAAAAATAAAACCGACTTCAAAAACCTTAACTAAAAAGTAAAAAATAATCATTGTATGTATTTTAAAATCTTAACATAAACAACATTTTGAAGGCGGCGCGTGATTTTCATGTACGTTCACATAAACTGTTTTTACTATAGATATTGCGCTCGACTATACATTACATGACGCAAAGGGTCAACCACGCGCCGCCTTAAAAATGTTGTTTATGTTTTAAGATTTTAAAATACATACAATGATTATTTTTTCCATTTTAGTTAAGGTTTTTGAAGTCGGCTTTATTTTTTGTTAAAAAGTTTTTATTAAAGAAAGGCTTACTACACGTCCAATCTTAGTGCTGTATGATCCCACAGCATATACGGAATTCTATAGAGACGCCATTAAATTAGGAGTAGGTATAGGTAGTATTCTAATGCAAAAACAAAGAGATGACATGACAATATGAAACCCTTAACCTATTATAGTAAACATAATTCACTAGACGAGCAACAAATTTCATCGTACGAACTAGAAGCTCTGGCAGTGGTCAGTTCTCTTATAAAATTCAGACCATGTCTGGTTGGCATTAAATTTACAATAATTATTCATCTTCTTCATTTCAGCCGAAAGACGTCAGCTGCTGGACATGGGCGTCCCCCAAGCATGTTATGCATTATCGCCACGCCTGGCAGGCGGGTTGGCGATCGCACTGCTGCCCATCCTCTGGTGAATCCCTTAGTCGCCTTTTACGACACCCATGAGAAGAGATAGGGTGGTGCAATTTTTTATGTCCTGTACCACACGGAATTATTACAGAATTATAAAGACTGTTATTCATTGCACGCAACTTTAACAAAAAGAGATATGATTCCACGAGTTCCTCGATGGTGGAGTTTTATTCAGGACTTTGATTTCGAAATGAAATATAAACCAGACAGCCATGAGCCATGTTGATGCATTCAGGCAAAACCCAGTCAATGATAGAGGACTCTATGCTAAAGTACTTAGCATTTCATCCATTAATGCATACTCAGATTAATCTGAGAATGCATATATCACAAAATCACAACGGACTAGCTCATAACCGTTCAAATGGGTGATGACGAAACTCAAAGATTAAAAATTAAGGGTACTAGAGGATAACGAATCCAATGTAGTAATTCAAATAAAAGAACTAATCTGTTGTATAATACTTATGGATTTATTTACAAAAAAAAAAACAATGAAGGACTTAGATGGTTGGTTCCGTGTGGTGTACGATGGCAAATTATATTATACAATCTTGCCATGACCAAATTGGTAATTTTTCGTATGAGAAGATGCATGATAAAGTTAAAGCAGACTATATGGTTTCCAAAAATTAACTTTGTGAAAAAGTATTGCCAATCATGTAAGCAATGCGCACATGAAAAAAATATGAGCAAATGGAAAATTTCCAAATGGAAAACACCTAGAGCCCCATAGAAAAAAAAACCGACTTCAAAAAAAATTCGTGTGAAACAGTTTAGGAAGTAGGTGCCTTTGATTAAATTTAAGTATGATTTAAGAAATAAAACTTTTTAACAAAAAATTGAACCGACGAAAACAGAAACTGAAAAGCGAAAAATAAATAATTATGAGTCGGCGCCAAACGAAATTTTAATAAGCAAAGTGCGTGCAAGTTGCAAGTGGCCGAGCGGAGAACGCATTTTTGGAAAGTAATTGTTTATCGTTGAAAATTTCACGTTGTGTTTGATGTGACGTTGTTTTTATTATTTATTTAAAGTAATTTAATGATCTTCGTTGATTGGTTGTTTGGCGCCGACTCATAATTATTTATTTTTCGCTTTTCAGTTTCTGTTTTCGTCGGTTCAATTTTTTGTTAAAAAGTTTTATTTTTCATTTTTTTGTGGTTAAAATCTATGTCCAGGTCTCCATTATGTCGTAGTGTCTAGAACTATATTTATGTGTGTCAAATTTCAACAGAATCAGTTAACAGGTAAGAATTCAGTGGGTGAACAAACACTCATCCCCTGTTTTACTACCCTTCGGGGTGGATTTTGATTTTGAAATTTAAATGGGACCAACTTCGAGATATACCCTATCCATTAAAAAAGATTCATCAAAATCGGACCACTCTATAAAAAGTTATGCGTGGTCATACATAAAAAAAAAAAAAAAAAAAAATATACGCGTCGAATTGAGAACCTCCTTTTTTTCGTCGGTTAAAAATTGGCACCGACTTCCTAAATTGTTGCACACAAATAATTTTATTACTTTTTAAGTCGACTTTTACTTTTTTTAAAGTTCAATTTATTTTTCTATTTTTAGTGTCATTAACAATAGAAAGACAAGCGATTGCTGCAATTCCCGATGATTTGCTGTCATCCATTGAAGAGTTCCCTTCTTTATCTCCGAAGATCTTCATCAGATTTCCACCAAATGATACTTTCTGAATGCAAATGCTTGATTTGTTGATGATCATTATCATAACTGACCATTGTAGAAACTGGATTTTGCAATCTGGAAGAATATACTTTCAAATTTTAATTTTTTTCCAAATCTGTTTATAAATGACGGAGTTCTGAGGTAACAAACAAAAAAAAATACAATTGAATTGAGAACCTCCTTCTGTTTTTGAAGTCTGTTAAAAATACCAAACCCATTCCACACCCTGCATCGCGACCATTAATTTAGGGTCCTCTCATCCCACTCTCGTCGATCCGTTGGTGCATGAAAGAGGAACAAACCAACAACAAGTATGAGAACAAAATTATGGTATTAATTAATAGCAGCAAGAAAGATAGAATTGAAGACTGAAGACCGTTTGCTTTGTGTACCTTTCTATTTTATTGTGTACCTAGGTAAAGTTCTGGAATGGCGACCGCGTACTGGAAGGCGCAGCGTGGGTAGGCCCCCCACAAGGTGGACCAACGACCTGGTGAAGGTCGCGGGAATCCGCTGGATGCGGAAAGCGCAGGACCGGTCGTTGTGGCGATGCTTGGGGAGGCCTATGTCCAGGAGTGGACGTCTTTCGGCTGAAATGATGATGATGATGTGTACCTAGGTACGTCAATTAACGATAGGTAATATACCAACCTATTCGAAAGGACCGCTCTTTTGATTTTAGTATATTCCCATGATGTCGTGATACAGCTGTGGAGGAAGTTTAGAGGTCAGCATCGGCTCTTAGTAGGTATAGAATCTTCATGTTATGCGAGTTGCATTGCATTGAACTCATGAAATGAACATTGCGCGCTCGGCTGCCTTCGAAAGCGCACGTCGAATCGTACCGCTATGCAAGAAAAATAAACCAGTAAACATAAACTCGCGTCCGGCGCGGTTATTTATCAACCACGAGAGCCATAAGCAGTATTACGAAATTCGTCAATCCTTTTCTGAGACCTTCAATCTACTTCAATGCCGACTGAAGCCTTTTCGATTGTGACTCGGCTGAGTTGAACATGCGTTTACATATGTTTTGGTGATTGAATTTGTATATAACGATTGTTTTTATACCCAAGATGTGTGTGAGGAAGGATTTTGGATTTTTTTCTACGGTGCTGCTGTCATTACTCGTAATAACCGGTAAGTTTAGCCACCCGTTTTATTTCATTTCTCTTTATGAGTTAAG
Source organism: Asteroscopus sphinx (assembly GCA_949699075.1). Lineage (NCBI taxonomy): Eukaryota > Metazoa > Arthropoda > Insecta > Lepidoptera > Noctuidae > Asteroscopus > Asteroscopus sphinx. Next base: position 13,248,574 of record OX453013.1, on the reverse strand, counting down.
CCAGTTAAGGTTTAATTTTGAGAAACTCTGTAGGTAAACTCTTTTACATGGTGTAAATGGAGTCTATGATTTTTGAACACCTGAAATTTTAACTATAATTTTTATGGTTTTCTGGGTTTCGTACTTCAAAAGGAGAAAACGGAACCCTTATAGGATCTAGGATCACTTTGTTTAAATGGAACTAACATTAGTTCACAAATTTGGTCAGTTACTATAATAATAAACAATAAATTGTGCTTTAAACTATTTCTACATAAACGGTTTAAATGTTGTTAAACGTTTTGGGTGAGATAAAAACATTTATTAGGTACAACCACAGACCTTAATCATCTAACGGCCATAATTAATATCCAATCTATCCACGATTTGCCCTACTAGAGATAGGAATTTGACATAAGCTCCATACATCATCATCATCAACTCAGCCTATCGCAGTCCACTGCTGGACATAGGCCTCTCCCAAGTTGCGCCACAACATTCGGTCCTCTGCCTTCCGCATCCAGTCCCCCCCAGTCACGTTTTTCAGGTCGTCGCGTCGGTCCACCTGGCGGGGGGGCGCCCTACGCTACGTTTGCCGATTCGCGGTCTCCACTCAAGGACTTGTCTGCTCCAGCGGCCATCGGTCCTTCGACAGACATGGCCAGCCCACTGCCACTTCAGCTTACTGATCCTACAAGCTATGTCGGTCACTCCGGTTCTTCTCCGAATAATCTCGTTTCGGATTTTATCCTTCAAAGAAACTCCAAGCATAGCTCGCTCCATAGCTCGCTGAGCGACTTTAAATTTGTGGACTAGCCCAACTGTCAGTGTCCATGTCTCGGCGCCGTAAGTCATGACAGGCAGGACGCACTGGTTGAAGACCTTTGTCTTCAAACTTTGCGGTATAGGCGACGAGAAGACTCCATACAAAATATGTCAAATTTCTAAATTGGGTACAACAATATAACAGGATTAGGTCTTCTTCATCGGATGATGGTTCAAATACTAATAGTAATAATAGTACTAATAGTAGTAATGATGGTTTGCTAATAGTGGTATTAACCACTATTAGCAAATCGACACATTGCTATTTGAACCATCATCCGATGAAGAAGACCTAATCCTGGTATATTGTTGTACCCTTAGATGATTAAGGTCTGTGGTTGTACCTAATAAATGTTTTATCTCACCCGAAACGTTTTGATTTATACGTCAATAAAGTTGAGGAAGGTCCTATGCTTACGTAGTAACGTAATCTGTGCCTATGCTTATAGAATTACCTTGGAAGTATTTTTAGGCATTATACAGCATTATAGGTAATAGGTAAACTGCACTGTACTTCATCCTGATCCTGCCATCCTGATCCTAGATAAACTAAATCAGATCTAGCTCACTAGTTTGTCCCACGTTCTAAGCCAAATCTAGAGTCCCTGCAATGTGAGCTAAGCGGCTATATCCGCTTATGCGTGACTGGAGGATCATAAGACTTTACAATTGTTAAGCAAATGTAGTTATGAAGGATATTTGTTTTCGCGATGCTTACTGGAAGATGCCGCGACATGTGAACTGAGAGGGGTGAGCACGTTTTAAGGTGCATGTGTGTGCGTGAGCACTGGTTGTACATGAAGGAGCACGGTTTTGGTTGGCTTCACTATGGTTGTTTGCAGCACTAAGTCTATATTTTTTACTATGTCTGTGGTCGCTAGTAGTTAAATAAATAAAGTTGATGATAAAGTTTTCCCATAACACCTGGGGGAACACTAGTTTTTCAGCTTCTGAATCTTGTGTAACTTACTTACTACTACCTATTAAAATCTACAAAAATTGTTCAATGTTGTACATCATAATTTTAGCCGAATGACGTCCACTGCTGGATATAGGCTTCCCGAAGCAGTTTGGGGGGGATATGCCATAATCGCCACACCTGGCAGGCGGGTTGGCAATCGCAGTTGTTTGATTAAATACTCAGAGAACGCTGCTGCCCATCCTCTGGTGCATCCCTTAGTCTTCTTTTATGACACCCATGAGAAGATATAGGGTGGTGCAATTCTTTACGTCCGGCACCACACGGAACAATGAATGTAGCACATAGTAAGTAGGAAACTCCCACGTTAATAGTCACAGTAAAGAGGATATAAAAGTCTTTGAGTCAGTAAAAGGCCATCATTATTTTTAGTATATAAGTGCAAATCTGAATGAAATATATTAGGAATCAATTGCAAAATCGATTAGTATCTAATAAATAGGTACCATGTTTTGTAAAAAAAAAAACAATTTATTCATTATGGTTAAAATACGGTACCTACAGGTTGCTCTGTGATATGGGCTCGATAAGTTTCCGTGCATCAGGTACACCGTGGTGGTTTTTTAACCGACTTCAAAAAAAGGAGGAGGTTATGTATTCGGAGGCTTTTTTTTTCATGTACGTACACCGATTACTCCGAGATTTGTGGGCCGATTTAGGTACGTGGTTGTTTTTTTATTTGGTAGAGGAAGCCAGCGCGGTGGTCCCATATAAATTTTATTGACTTAGGTTGTACAGATTTTTAACCAGCTTCAATAAATCAGTTTATTTTATCTAGATGTTCTGCTCATAGGTTCGTTTTTCTGAGAATTCTTGGCCAATTTGCGGGTTTTTTTTTTCACGATAGTGATTGGACGTTTGGAAGAACATGAGCGAGACCTTTGCCCAGCAGTGGGATAGCAAAGGTTACTAAAAAATATATTCTCAAATTGGTTATATAAACATTTACAAATCAACCCTCGCAATTATCAACTAAAAAGTATGTAATAAAAACTTTTTAACAAAAATTAAAACCGACTTCAAAAACCTTAACTACAAAGTAAAAAATAATCATCACAGTAAAAAACAGTTTATGTGAACGTACATGAAAATCACGCGCCGCCTTCAAAATGTTGTTTAAGTTAAGATTTTAAAATACATACAATGATTATTTTTACTTTTTAGTTAAGGTTTTTGAAGTCGGTTTTATTTTTTGTTAAAAAGTTTTTATAGTCGGTAAGATTCCTACACTGGCTCCGCCTTCCCCGGGCGGAGTGCGTCCAAGAGGAATTTTCCGACGAAAAAGAAATGTAGCCACTGCACGTCACCCCTCACTGTCTCCGCCTACCGCTACCTGGGAAATCTAAGTTTTGGTGGAAATCATTTTGCAGTGTTTTAGTTTTTCGGGTGTATGTCTCGTGGACCCACCAGTGTGGTACAAAATATTATTTTGTATGCCTCGTGGTCCCACTGGCCAGTGGGTCTACGAGTCATACATCGTTTTTCGGTATACCTCATCATCATCATCATTTCAGCCGAAAGACGTCCACTACTGGACATAGGCCTACCTACGGTATACCTACTTACAAAAAATAACATTGTATAAGTTTCACAAACTCTCATAAATTCTACGTGTTCTTTGATATTTCCAGGCGGGTCTGAAGATGGTGGTCGCGTGAAGCGAGTCCGCGCCGACAGCGCCGCGGTGTCCCGGGAACCCGCGCAGGCTCTGGACGCGCCAGACCCTGAGCCCGATACTGCCCCAGCTCCACCCTCATTCCTCAGTCCCTCCGTTAAGGAATACCTTGAACTGGGAATGGCTATACCCGGTAAGTAAAACACGAGGAAATTTATTAATTTCCTATCTTATATTAAGTAAGTATTAATTGAGACTTTCACATACGGTTTTAATACCAGGTATTGATGTGTTGCATTGATGATATTTTTTTTAAATTTAATATCATTCTTTTTGATAATAATTGTAGGTACAGCTTTCAGAAAAAATTACCTGTGGGCCTATAGTGTATAACCACAGATTATAAATAACTGCTTTTACCCATTAGGGGACTGCATTATCTCGTGATTATCTCTCATGATTCTTCTGTACTGTTATTTTCGTATGTGATCAATACAGCGGGGCTATTTTGTAAGATCTTACTATCAAACAGGCCCCTCTTTTCAAGTGGGCACTCTAGGCAAGTGCCCAGGGCTCCGCGATCCATGGGATCCCCTAGTTCCTGCCAGAACTAACCGATACCTGATAAAAATATTTATTTTCCGAAAAAAAAAACCGTAATTACTGACATTAAATATTACTTAGCAGCCTTTTTGGTATGAACCTAACAAATACTGGCAACTCTGTTATATCATAGTCATAGAAAGAAATAAAGAAAGAATCATTTGCCAGTATCTTAAAGTACCCATGGCCTTCAATAGTTTAAAGACGGCCCTGCTAGAAAGCTCACTTCTGAATCCGTAGTGAAAAGTAGTAAAAACAATCATCATCATCATTTCAGCCGAAAGACGTCCACTGCTGGACATAGGCCTCCCTCAAGCATCGCCACAACGACCGGTCCTGCGTTTTTTGCATCCAGCGGATTCCCGTGACCTTCACCAGTAAAAACAATACGTATAAAATATTTTACTACGAATTTAGAAGTGAGTTTGCTAGTGACAAAGCTGGTGAGATCTTACAGAATAGCACCGCATGCTATCAAGATAGATTGATAGGTAGGTACCTACTAACAAAATTATGCGTTCAAATTTAAATTCATAAATAAGTAAATTTAATTATAACAGTAACAATAAATGATATTTACAGATTTAAACAACTATATACACAACTTACACAATAAAAATAGCCTAAAATAAATAAACAAAATAAAAGTAATACCTAGCTACAAAAAATCAAAAATCCTCCGCATCGCTTTCTACCGGTAGCGTGCCCAGAATATTGGCAGCATTACCACGTTGTATGGCAATGCTTATTCTTTGACCAAAGAAAAGGCCAGCATTCTGGTTACGTGAAGTGGTGTCGACCAATCGCCTGGAGATGGCTTAATTCATAAATTACAATCCGTCATCAACGTTTTTGCGGTTGGTGTCTCGTTATAAACTAAAATTGCCACAAATAATAATATGCTACACTGATGTCAAAAACAAATATTTGTGCTCAAATTATGGTATCTGCAACCATTAGTTTGTGATTAAATCCCCGTTATAACCAAACTTAAATTATGTAATTTCAAATAAGGCACCATTTAAAATTAAATTAGATACAATTACATACTTGGTTGGTTGATGATTGGGTATTTCACTACCGACTTAAGACTGTCTGCCATGCATTAAGGCGCTACTAAGAGCTAAGTGGCGCCCCGATCAGTAAAAAACAAACTCGCTGAGTACAATACAATACAATACAAATCCTCTTTATTGCACAACAAGATTATATTATTTTACCAAACCTGTAGGGTAATTGTGTAATGCATTCACATTGACATCAGCTTTCATTTTGAAATTACAGCAATATGCATTGCGTGGTACGTAGTTGTCAATTTGACGGATTGTCAAAACACACGGAGCAATGAACATTGAAATCCAGATGAATGTGATCGCGAGTGAGTTACGCAATTAGGCAGCAGTACCTACATCATTTATCAAAAATTCGTTTTTGACAATTGAAGTACTGGTATTGTAGTTTAATCAGAAACTATTAACTCTGTAAATTATAGTTCGCTGTAGTTGTAAATAGAAAAAATGCGAAAAACAGCCACTTTTGCATCATATTTTTTTTTACTTTTATTTTTATTTTTCACTCATAATATTTTTTACAATTATAAAGAACGAAGACGACCATTCTGTTATATATGCTGATACATTTTTTTTATTAACACATAACATAACATAACATCACGCCTGTATTTCCCCGAAGGGTTAGGCAGAGGTGTAATAGTACACCCACATTTTTTTTATTAGTAGCATATTAATTAAATTGGATACTTACTTCAAAATTATATCCCAAAAAACTTTTTTGAACAGTTTAGATTTGCGTTGGTATAACTTGATGGTGCCCAGAAAACCAGGCAAAGCAAAGCATGTTTTAAAATTCTGCGAAAACACCACAATAGACCTTTAAATGCTGTTGCGACGGTAAGCGATATTTTGACTATTGTGCTTAAGGCCCTGTCCCTGTACGAATTCCAAAAAAATACATTGTTTCTTCCCATTTTTCGTCATCTATTCTTGAAGTAGGGAGAATGGAAAAAATATATGGTGGAGTTGAGTAGTTTATGTATCCATTTTGAAGGATCGATACACGATTTAAATAACTTCGCTTGATAGAAAAAAAAACCAAACATAGCCAATTTTTGACTATGTTTGACACTTTAAATTAATTTTATGACGAAAACTTATATACAACATGATATTGAAACTTACACGATATATTTTATCGCAAGCCAAGTAATCCATTTCAGAAAAAAAAATGATAAAATTACATTAATTTAATGTTTTACATAACTAATTGTTATCACGGGCCTCAGTGCTCCAGCTCCCCACTGCGCCCGCAGTCCACCCCGAGACGTTTCGTGCAGGGACAGGGCCTTAAGAGGATGATATATTAATGACTTATATTAGTCGTACTTTTAATATGATAAAAGCGAAAGTATAGATGCTTGCTTGTTTATTTGTCCTTCATCACGCTGAAACGGCTGAACGGGGTTGAATGAAATTTGGCACACGGGTAGACCAAGTCCTGGATTAATACATAGGATACTTTTTTCGACATATCACGGAAGCAAAGCCGCGAACGTGATGAGCTGGTATAAACTATTCTAAATGTACGGTAATATTATAATGGTAGGCATAATTTATTAAAACAAGTGAATTGGTGGACGGATTTTCGGCCTCGACATTTGTAAAGTTTATTGACATGTTGGCGGATCTTGAAATGTCTATTTATTATTAGAACATAAAAGATAATCATTATTTTCTTAAAAAAATCCAAAGTTCAAGTATTTAGATGTTACGATACTAAAAAAAAACTCGTATGTTGAGTGGCCGCAGGTTGCGCAGCACTATGGAAATGTAGAGTCGGTACTCTAATTATTACATAAGGCATCAGAAGTTTCTCGATTTGTAGCAATTAATGAATTTATTAGACATTTATGGTTTCTATATTATATACCTGTGCGTTTGGGATAGACGTGGCTGAAGTCGAATCTTGCTCTTGTCATGTTTATTTACCGATTCATCATCCTCCGAGCCTTTTCCCAACTATGTTGGGGTCGGTTTCCAGTCTAACCAGATGCCACTGAACGTCAGTATTTTACACGGAGCGACTGCCATCAGACCCCCGCAACCCAGTTACTGAGTAATACCGACATTCGGAGGTTAGACCAGTTGTCAGACTTTCGGTCTTCCCACTACCCATAACGACTGCCTTAGATGTTCGTATGACAACCGGGACCTTCAGCTTAACGTGCTCTCCGAGGCACGGAGGGGTCTCGATGTGCAACGAAATGGTCACCCATCCACGAACTGAACGCGGCAAGTGTAGCTTAACCTAGCATATCATACTATCCACACGGTTGCTACTTAGCCACGAGCCCCTCAGTTTATTTACCGATGTTAACATTTTTATACAGGCTGATTTACTGAAATGGGTCAGTGGGAAGAAACCTTAAAATATTAGACGATGTCTGTGATCTAGTGGTTCGAGTGTCGGATTGCTGATCACGAGGTCGTGGGTTCGATTCTGAAAGGACACAAATATTTATGTGATGAACATAGGTGTTTGTGTTGGTCTGGGTGTTTCTTATGTACCTACCTATTATAAGTATGTATTTACAAAAAAAAAGTATATCAGTATCATATTATCCATTGTCTAGTACCCATAGTACAAGCTCTGCTCAGTTTGGGACTACATGGTGCTGTGTAAAAATGTCCCAAAAATGTATATTTATTTATTAGAGCTAGAACATTTTGTTCCAAGGGACCATGACGCTGATTCTAGAGAAATGAAAACCTGCATTCAAAGATTTAAAAAAAAATGATACACAGCGTGGGAATCGAACCCAGTAATCATTCTTGAAAAAATCCCAAGTCGTTTTATCGTGGTAGGTAATGGGTAATTTAGTCTACAATGAGTATAAAAAAATCTGCATAGAATTTGTACAGATGGCCCGAGAGATAACAGGAATCGTTTCACAAAAATTGTTCTTGTGAGGTTGCACCAAAGATGGCATTAATTAACTATTTTAACTAAATTAACAGCTTTAAAATCATAGTGAATATTAACAGCAGTCGTAGCAGGCATATTAACACAAATTAACCACATAAATTACGAAACGCAATCAATGTATTACATAAAAAGAGTAACTTGTTGCAACGTCACTCAAATCAACAAACTGTTTTAAATAAATATTTTTCTACTTATTGTAGCAATGGGGTTCCTTAGTAAGATTCATTCCTTACAACTTAAACTAACAATTGCTATGATAAAGCGCCTTGATATTTTTTCAAGAAAAATTACTGGGTTCGATTCTCGCGCCCTACACGGCGCAAGTATTTTAAAAAAACTGATACATCAGTATTTTTAAAATACTTGAATGGAGTTTTTAATTTCTCTAAAATCGACATCGTGGTTCCTCAGAACAAAATTCTCTAGTTCTCCTAGTTTAAGATTTCTGCCAGTGACCCATTTTAATTAATCATCCTGTGTACAACGTGTAACGAAAAGGGTCTATACATATCAAGTGCAAGGCTTCTTTGGTTAATAACAAATTATACGGCAAGGGTTTTATATATTTTATCTACATAATAGGAACATAGGATAAACTCCAATATAAGAAACCAAACACTTCAAACTGAAATTTACACATCACTAGCACCTATATCTTAATATTAGTAACTGACGTGAAAAGATACCTTCGTAGTGCAGTGACACGTTTTTTATTATTTGAATTCAATAAACCTAAGAAATAAAAAAATTGGGATAATTTTATAGAGTAATTTATTTTGTGCTGAAATTTTGCATAGAAATTCTATACCAGATGTACTCGTCACTCCTTTCGGATAGATAATATACCCTTTCGGTTACTTATATATACAACAGAATCTTAGTAGCTTTGGTCGAAGGATTTCAGTACAATATTATAGGTATTTAACTTATGGAAGAGACGTCATCTAATGGATCGAGGTTATTTATTTAGTGATGATGACTCACGCTATTAGTTTCCTTATTTTTTCTTAAATACATGAATATTTCGTGATCAAGATTGTGAGTACGATTTACTAATAAATTATGGTCTAATTGAGATCATATCACTTTGGCCTACATATAACATGTCACCTTAAAATACCTACTTAGTAGTTTGCAGGTGTAGAACGATTAGATACAAATTCATTCATTCTTCATATTTCATTGAGATAACCTTTGTAATTAGCCAGTCAATAATAATTGCTAAACATAATTGATTACAAGCATTCTGCACGGGGTATAATAATATAATTGTGACCTTCAAAGTGTCTCTCAGAAAGTAAGCGCATCTATATTATAATGGGAGATCGTGCCTATCTCGTGCGTTTATCTTTTGCTTTATTACAACATCCCCTAAACGAGCATTATTTTAATTTTTATGAATAGCTAGCAGTATTCTTGCGGCTTTGCCCGAGTAAAAAGTTTTAACATGCCCCGTATAATGTTACCCGACGTAGTTTTGGGAAGACAAAAATACATATTTATTTATTATTATTTAATTTAAAGAGTGTTATGTCCAGTGTGACCCATGGAAGAATTTTTTCCTTTTTTAATTTGGAAAAATATTTTTCAGCCACAATTGGTTAGACCGGAAGCCGACACCAATATACTTGGGAAAAGGTTCAGAGGATAATGATTACAAAGTCATTAAATTTAGGATAATATATAAAAAAAAAAATAGTTTTGACCGATACAATTAGTCAAAACTACTTTTGACCGGAATTTCAGTCATAACTAGTTTTGATCAACTTCCTTAGTCAAAACTGGTTCTGACTGTTTTCGTCATTCAGAACTTGTTTTGACCGGGAAAGAGTATATACAAATACTGGATTCAATTTGGCTTATAATGTTTATATGCCGCGATTCCTCGTATTGCAGCATGCGGTGCTGCGTCGCGCCAACCGCATGCTTACCTAAATCCGTAATTAGGTGTTCGTGCATAGCATGAAATATTAATTGGTACTTCATAATTTTATTATTGTCTGCTTACTAATCGATGGACGCTTACATGATTTATTAATAATTACAATTAGGCACATTCCGAAATTAACTGCATTATAGTAGGGCTATAAATTATCTTTGTTTTGATTGGTTACAGTAAACAATTCTTACTTTTTTAACGAAAATTTACATAATTGTATGAATAGGAATTGCTATATGAAACCGAAGGTTGCGTCTTAAGTCGTAACTTTAGCAACGTGCGTCGTGCAGCCTTGCTCTCTTAAGATTTTGACTAACTCCACTGTAAGTTAGCTCTTAATTGTGCTAACAATCACATACACATGTATATGGAGTGGTACTGCGGTATGGACGAGGTCGTAATCATAGCGCACGGCTTTGGGCAACGCACCCAGTGTAAGTCGGGCAGTTGCGTAATTCATTAGCATGCGCCATCGCCATAGAAGAACGACGAAAGCTGGCGGTTCAATAACATAATATGCATAATAGGTATAATATGCATTTTCGTCTTAGAATCATATTAGAAAATAAGAGAATTTTACGATATAGTTTTGTTGTGTTGAGTGCGGAATTGGTAGTCTATGTTGTTGTTGTCATAAGGGCTTAGATAATTTAAATTTGGTTAGAAAGCTCTATGATTCCGTATATTTCATTATTGTTACTGTATTTTTTGGGCGTAATGCAGAGGTGTAGGTATTATCCTGAATGCATTATTCACGGATACACATTATCATGTAATATGGAGCTTATTTACCTACCATTCATTAAAATAATTTCAGGCGCCCACAATTTTTTTTCTGTCAGTGAAATATAACACTGACTAATGAAAGCTAGAAAATCTTACAGTCGGCAGCTGTTGTTATATTATATCAAAGAGATTACAAATCCTTGTAGAAATGTCCACAATGTGGTCTAATAAAACCATAAAACCAATTGTTGCAAGAAAGCTGAAAAAATTTAATGAAATAATTTCGCCTGCAAATTGGGCGTTAACATAGATTAATAATGTTAATGGAATGGGTTTCCGCTGCGCTCCAACGTAGCGGAAACCATTATTCTTACAAGTAGGTTATTTTATTTTATAAGTATTAGATGGCAATCTCTGAGAAGAAATACCAAAACAACTAAAGAAAGTAATCAAAGAAGAATAAATAACATTGCGAACGTTCTTTTAATAAACAAGTCTGGGATTGGAAACGGATCGTGCAACTGCATTTGCGTGCATCGCGATTAGGAAATCAGTCTTTACATTAACAGTTTACTCGTTTACTTTATAATATTTACATTTTACCGTTACAATAATCAACAAAGAAGAAACAATTATTTAATTATTTTTAACGCATTTACGCATGCGAAGCGAAATCTAACGATTTTTCTTTCCACAATTTAAAGAAGAACCATTTTATCATTAATTGATGTCGATTGAACCATTGACACGATAAGGAGAAAAATAAAGAAGAAACGATAGGTCGGCGGATCGAAATGCAGTTTTCCTCAGACCGCATATTTATGTTGCCTTGTGTTGTTTGCCTTAAAAATTGGAGTCGATAGATAGTAAATCTTATTAGTTATCCAATCCAAGAATTATTATATAAAGAGGGATGAAGATGATGATCCCTCTGTATCATCTTCTTCTTCCCACTTTATATTATAATTTAATCGACTAACGATTTTATATTGTGATCTAGTCCTTTCTAACTTTATTTTACCGTTGGACCGCTTTGGTTTGGAAACCCGTAGAAGTAGATTTCTTAACTGTATTTTTTTAATGAAGTTGTTAAAGAAAAAAATTGATTCATAACAATTATATTCATATATAAAGCTAGCGACAAACCTCGGCCTGTAGAGAGTATAGATGCACAGATATGTGTCGAAATGGTTTTTTTCCCGCTTTGTAGAGTTGCAAGTCCCGCTGCTGCGCAACCGAGCATGACTTTCGATTGATGCGCCTATTTTTACCTGGCTTGTGCAGCGACTACCGAAGAATTTCATGCGTCCATAGTTCCATACATAGACATATCTTTGTAATGTGTAAATGAATATTTTGTGTAAATGAAGTACTTACCTGTGTTTTTTTTTCAAGCTTGAGTAGCCACAGTTTGATTAAGTGTTCAAGCTTGATTAGCTTGGATATCATTGACATTAATACATTTTTTGTCTTGATAAACTAGGTTTCTGTAGCCTACTTAGTAAAGTAAAAAAAAACCTGGTTCTTAAGTTTAATCTTGTTTTAAATACTTATTTACCTACATACCTATTTATTTATTTTGCATCTTTCTTCATACGTGTTTTTGACAAATTAAAAGCAATTATTTCTTTTTTAAATTATTTGGACAGTCGTAGACAGACTTTTTTTGCCCCCCCCCCCCCCCCCACAAGGTGAACCAACGACCTGGTGAAGGTCGCGGGTATCCGCTGGATGCGGAAAGCACAGGACCGGTCGTTGTGGCATTGCTTGGGGGAGGCCTATGTCCAGCAGTGGCCGTCTTTCGGCTGAAATGATGATGATGATGGTGAGACAGACTTTAAAAAAAATAAGAAGTAGGGTGAAAACAACAGTACGGAAAGTACACAATTTTTAAACCAGTTTATAATCCGTCTGCAATAGTTTTAGATCATACACTGATTGATTAAAATTCGCTGATTGCTATGAAGAGAGCTCTGATTACTTAGATTGTAGCCGTTTGAGCCAATCGCCCTGACATTCTGTACGTGGCCTCAGGTCGACACGAAGGCAGTCATGTGTGTGCACAGCGCTAATCTGTGATACATCCATCAACACGTCTATTCAACTTAATCGCTTGAAATAAGCCTCTTTATAGCAGCGACTGAGCACTCTTTGCAGTTATTGTTGTTAATAAATATAAATACATTCGACCTCCATACTAAGCGACGAATATTCCAGACTCACAAACGGTTAGTCGTAAATCATACCCATCTTGTTTTTTTCGGATCCAGACTCGCAATTTTATAAAAACGTTTAAAATTAGCCAGTAAACTGGTTTTAATCCAGCTAGACAACCAAGCAACATACATGCAAAGAACAAGAATACAACATTGAGAAAAAGTAAAAAAGGAAAAGGACTTCACTTTGAATTGGTATTTAGCTATGCTGGTAGAAAAGTTACAGTCGATTAGAAAATCAATACCAAGGCAAGCACAGAAAAACATTATCCGATTTGAATGTATCTAACACGTAACACGGTAGGGTTAATTGAGATAGCCTATAATTATAGAAACACCATAAGGGTTTCTTTTTTAACTTTTTGGTACGGAACCCTAAAACCAGGTTTTTTATATATTTACGTTACTTTCTCTACGAATACGAATACCTATGAACCTGAAACACATTTTTGAGTTATGATTTCGAAACCACTGAACTCGTTGAGATTTGTCCAAGGTTGGTCTGTTAGGCCAACATTGTTGACATTTACTATGACAATAGTAATTATTTCCTGCAATCACGTAATTTTTGACAGGCTCCAAAACAATGCTTGAGGTATTGATGTATAATTGGCGAGGCGTACCCCGATCACGTGGGCGAACAATGGTGGGTGTAAGATCACACAATGATCATTCATATTTACACACAAGACATGTTTGACCCGCACAACCTGCGCGTACGATTGTAGCAACTCTTACTTACGAATTGTTTTCAGTTAAATAAAATTATAAGTAATGAATTAAATTAAATTAATTGATTATTTTATTATTTTAACGCATTTAACGCATGCGAATTTTTCTTTTTTTTTCTTTCCACAATTTAAATCTTTAAATTAATTGAATTGTAGACAACAATATATTAAAAATATTAATTAATAGAAACCTCCATTTCCAAATCTTTTAACAAGGCTTAACCCAGATAAGAATATTAGAATTGATAACATCTTCATTAGAAAACCTTTTAAGCGTTTTATTGATGTGATGTGAGTAAAGCTCAATTAAATGTTTCTCGTTTCTGACCTTCAAAATAAGCCTTTTTCTGTACGTGAATAGAATACAAAATGCAATATTATTTGAATACGTTGGCTCGTCTACTTAACGTCACACTGCTTCGGTGCACTTGCGCCATACAGCATTATAACTGCGTTGCGGCACGCCTGGGTCATATGTGGCTATTATTAATGATAAAGATAACGCTAACGCACTGCCCAAGCCTTTGTATAGCTCCTGACAGTTTGACAGATCCCATTAAACTGCTAACTGTATAGTATAAACGGGAACGTTGTAATGTAAGATCTTGTTTGGACGACACAATGTACCTAGGTAGGAACCTACATAATATTACTCGTCCTTGTAATTAACATAATTGGATTTCATTGACCAAGTAGCTTTATATTTAAATAGTTATTAAATAAATTATCCTTTTATTCTGATTCGGTAAACACATTTAGCGTCATCAAATCATTTCTAAATATACTAATGATTCCATCTCTGGATCCTGTTGAGCCGGTTTCTGTTCCAAAGATGTACAATAAACATGAATATTGTCTCACATATCAGTAAGAAGATTTGAGTCGACGTTTTAAATGCCAAAGTACCTAAAATCGAATGAGCAATATTTAACAAGCACAAACACTGCACGCCTCTATTATTATGTGCTGTGTGCGTCCACGCAGATTCGTTAGATAGTTTAAAATGTACCTACCTACTAGGTGTGTACAATATTAGTTTGAGTATCAACGAATACTGTATTTCATGCCTGAATTATGTAATTTGTTATTTCTGAATTATAATTAAATCTCTACGTAGGTATGCTTAAATATAGGTACAAGGCCAGGTCAGCTATATATGTATAACTATGGCATAAAATTAATCAAATATAGTTTTAATTTTCGTAAAATTGTTGCAAATTAATATTTATTTTATTTTATTCAACTAATGAATAAAATAAAATAAATAAATAAATATTTCGGTCATTTTTACACAGCACCATCTTAGTCCCAATGTAAGCAGAGCTTGTACTATGGGTACTAGACAATGGATATAATACTTATAATATATTTCTTATTTTTTAAATACATACTTATAATGCATAAGAAACACCCAGACAAACACAAATACTTATGTTCATCACACAAATATTTGTGTCCTGTGGGAATAGAACCCGCGGCCTCATGATCAGCAGTCCGACACTCGAACCACTAGACCACAGACGTCGTCGAATAATAGCTAACTGTATTTATATTAGATTATAGGTAGACCTAAGTAGATCCCGTATTCCTTTTTACTGAATCACTTTATTGTGAGGACGAGAAAGATTTGCAAGCTTCGACAAATGTCCTGTGAATCGATTTTCACTGTCAATGTTAAATAAAACGTAATGTTTGTCATCACGCTGTGGTTCATCTCAAATTATTACGTAAACGCTGGCGCGACCTTGTTTCAAACCGTCCTCGCTTACAGTAGTTTGGTAGGGTCACTTCAATTCGCACTTCGATTACGTGGCAATCGTGTCAATTGGAACCTTAGCACCTGTTTCCTAAACAATATCCATGAATGAGTTATCTAACATAACAGTGACCCTATAATTGATATAGGTAGGAAGTAGTAAAATAAAGTTAAGTTGATCGCAGCCTTGTGTAAAGAATAGGTCAATCGATACGGAATTTGTTTTTGATGTTATTATTGATATAAGGATATAAAATGATACAGATCAAAAATGTGTTATTTATTTAATTTACCGTGTTGTTATTGGTTCTGATTCGGCAAATCTTTTCGTGTTGGTGTTATACCCACTCTACATATGGTATTGCCTGTAACCGTTTACTGGTCTATTACGTCAGATGTCAGTAATTTATCATCATGATAAAACATAATGCAACCACGTTACAGGCGGCATAGATATCGCCACAGATTTTAAACATTTAACAAAATGCTAGATCATAGTCATACTGTATAGAATACAGTGTATATACTATACACAAAAAAAAACAGGTGGTCCCCACATTTTATCGATTCAAGTGAACACAAATGTAGGGACCAGCTGATATATTTTTCGCGATTTCAAGGTTGGTCCCATAGTAAAAGTTGTTCATAATGATGAGTACAATGATCCCTTTTCGGGAAAGAAGCGATTAAAATTTCAGCATGAATACATTATGTCCCAGTTTGTAGTAATATAACTTTAGAGGTGGTAAAACACTCAATTTTATCGGTAAAAACATCCCACTAGTGGGGTCGAATCCCAACACCCCCGAATATGAGCAATTCTAGTATTTGATTTACATGCTTAGGCATCTGCGTAATCTAACAATCATAACTTAAGACCTAAGTCACACATAGGTGTAAATTTAATGTCATTTGAAATGCTATATATAGCATATACTATCTAAAATATATATATATATATATCTATAAAGTGAAATTTTAAACATAATTTTACACGTTATTTTACATTTTCTAAAATAATACAAAAAAAATTAAGAGTATTTTTTTTCTTTTTATGCGTTTTCTTTGATAGTTTTTGTGTTATTATTAAAAGAATCATAGCTCTACGTCAATTATCTTAAAGTTATTGTCGCTTAAAAAAGCCACTGCTCACGCCCATTCTTATAAAAAAATATATAAGACACATGGTTACTGAAAAAAAAAATTACGATAAAATCCCACGACGTTTTTTTCGATAAAATTAAATGTATTTGCCGCCCTTAAAGTTTCATTACTACAAACCAGGACATACTGTATAGTACGTATCTTTTATGCGATGTTCCGTAAATTCTTGTTTTGTCACGTAATATTAGAGCATTCGTTTATTTTTATGTACTCGTCATGTGGAAGGTTAACTCTGATTCTGACTGTATCTGAGGGACGAATTAGTCGCTACGCACACGAGGATTCATCGATGCGTTGCAGTTTGGTTAGTAGAGTGATAGAATCATTAACGGCCAAAATTAATATCCTATCTATCCACGATTTACCCTACTAGAGATAGAAATTTGACATATTTTGTATGGAGCTTATGTCAAATTCCTATCTCTAGTAGGGTAAATCGTGGATAGATTGGATATTAATTTTGGCCGTAAAGCAATATGGCAATATGGTAGCTGTATGATTTGTTAATCGTGCATTTTATGAAATAATTTGTATGCGGTTTGGTGCACTTATATTTGCTTGCAGAACAATTAATTGTCTGATCTAATCATTGACTAGGTAGTTTCACTGTGGCTTCTAAATACTGGACGTGAAGTTATTTGTATGCTGGTCAGGTAATTATCTACATATTGCATCGTTTTACAAACTTTCACTGAGTCATGCTGCGGAAACAAGGATACAATCAATAAGACACATTTAAATTATTAGATATCGGAACAGAACATCGAATTATCATTGAATAGCCAATTTTTTTTGTTTAGATTTCAATGATGTACGTACCTACGTAAGTATTATTATACAGTTTCTTAAATTAGTTATACTGGTCAGATCGAGAATCCGTCTCAGTCTTGCACTTCGACCTTTACCGATGACTTGCTTGCTACATTTGCATTTATCTATACATTGTATAGGTACACAATACTTACAGTTCCTAGAATTACATAACATTGCAGGCGTTGCATCAACAGAAATTCTTATCAATTCTTAGAGAGTAGGTAATTATTTAATTTAAAAATTAATATCATCATCATGTTTTCATCGTGCAGATTTCGTTTTGTTAAATATGATGACATGTTGTCAATTTTATAGTATTTCCATAATGTACGTTAAAGTGTGTCGTTAAGACGCTGACAACAGCCAAATACCCCAATAGGCTTCTTTTAAAAACATTTTTAGCTGTATATATTCAGTTTGTGGCAATGAAAAAAAAAAATGTTAATCTTGATCGTATTTTCTGAAACTGTATTGTGCCCAAAACACGTTTTCTTGAAGTTTTCTCGATAGAAAAGAATTTTAAACTAACTTCTTAAAACATGCTTTAAAGCAAACAATCTCTATTATTTACTAAATATTATAAATAAAATTAAGAAAACATTTGAGAAAGACAATAATCTAAACATTTGTTGTTTCTGTTTTTCAAATAAGCTTTTAGTTTTTTATTTAAAAAAAATATTGTTAATTTTCATTCAAGTTGAGCGGCGTATCCGACGTCCCTCGGCTCGTTGCCTCTCTTTCAGTTCTGTACGAAACGACAGTGACCGCAGAGGTCTGATTTTTTAGGTGTTGTCAGCCTCTTAATAGGTAATTCTCGCGCAGATAAAGAATATGGGATTGAAAATGGCGGCATTTGTAGTTGCCTCTCGGTACGGTATTGTGTGAGCAAGAAGCACATAGAAAAATACAACGTGTTATTGAAATAACTGAAAACCTCTCAAGGGGGTCGTTGTACTAATCAGTATGTACAACTTATACTATGGGACCAACCCCGTACTCGCGAAAAATACAACAGCTATTCTCTACATTTGTGCTCACAATAATCGACAAAATGTAGGGAATAGTGGTTGTTCCTATAGTAAAAGTTGTTCATAGTGATAAACCTCTTGGTTTACAGTTTTTTTTAAAGGCCCACCTGATGTTAAGCGGTTACCTTTCCCCATAACAACAGTTATCCCTGCATGTCAATTTGCATTGAAGACTGCCTTTCTATGTAATCTATTTCATTTTACTTCTAAGACAGATCATGTTTCACAAGGAAATCTATTTTCTGTGAAATAATTGCGTAAGATTTGCGGTTGGAACGCCTCTGTTCTTATATACGACGAGCACTGTAATTGAAGTTACTGTACTATAAATTAATGGAGGTTAAAGATCAATGCACCTGACTTGGATTCAAATAAACATTTACTATCATTTCTCGTTTCCAAATAAGCGTAAACTACCACAAAATCTTGTTCAACCATTATGCCTCAGATGCTATACCGCACAATCGAGAATTGCTAGTAGTGGTGTCTTGAAGTGAAAGTGGTCACTGCAGTACAAGCGAACTTTCTGTATAACTACCGGGATCGGACTTTAATATGCGCAAGAGTCGGTCGTGATTGAACGGGACTATCATTTTCTCACGATTTTGAGCGTCTAGATTCCAGACCGATTATAAAATTCCTTTGATGCAATTATCAATATTTGATTGTTAGTTGTTGTTGTCAATTGATCATTTAAGACTATTTTGCTTCCTATAGTCGTGATTTGTGAAGTTCCATCAAGCTCTAGAATAAGCAATGGTCTTATTTACGAGTGTGTATAATCATATCAGCAATATGCTGAGCGGTGGCCGTTTTGCGCTGATGTGACGCATATCTTACCACACTTATTGGCTCTGTACATGCATTTGTTCTGTTTTTGTAATTTTGTACGTCACTTTTGAAGCAAATAAATATTTTTTCTTTCTTTCTATAATAAAAATATTATACAACGTGTATCAGAAATGCGGTCATATTGTAGAAGCTTAATCAGGGAATACTATCGAACGACTTTTACTACGGGATCAATCATGAAATCGGGAAAAAAATGCTTATCTATACATTTTGTCGAGTGACATCGATGATTTTCTAGGTAACTTTTTTTTTTAACGTTTTTTTGCGATTTCGTGATTGGTCCCATAGTAAATGTTGTTCTAAGCTATATGTACCCTGAATGAGCTCATCACATTAAAATATGACCATGCTTTTCTAATACACGTTGTATATCATTCAGTTTTTAATGAGATTTCGTAATTGATGTAAAAAGAAACAGGCATGAAGATACAGATAAGTCTTATGTTTAAAGTTATAAGTTTAATTTCATCGGATATAATTAATATGGTGTTGAGTATTACCTAGCCGTTGTTCAAGGGGCGTGTCAATCAGTGTGAGAACTAGGCCACCGGTGACCGGATACGTGATTTATTTTATTTATAAACCTTTAACCTCTAAACCGTGTTCATGAAATATATCTTAATATAGTGCCTACTCAGTGTTCAGCCAAGTTTAACAATACTTCGTATGAAAGTCAAATGACTCATTTTTTATTTCAATGTTAAATTAATTATGACAAATTTTGAAGAACAACAAGTTCGTTCACTTGTAAATAAAATAATTAAAAAAATAACATAGAGCTCTTGTTATCAACACTTAACATATTTCATAAAATATCATACTTATTTAATTTATGTATTTTTTTTCTCATACAAAAGACTTCAACGACATATCAAAATAAAAGCTCATATAAAATTTAATTTAATCGTTTACAACCACAAAGCAATAAATAAACCGGCCAAGTGTGAGTCAGACTCACGCAGTAAGGGTTCCGTTACCGTAGCACCCATCGACCGATACCCCATAGAAACTTATTTAATTTACGAGAGTTTATCAAAAGACATCAACGAACGTACGCGAAATGTGAATTTTTGTATCTCTTTCTTACGTAGGTACCACCACATATGTCTATGTTTCTCCTGTTTTTAGTATTTGTTGCTAAACTACTTAGTATGCACTATAATCAGACTAAGTTTGACGCTGGTATGTATTACTGTTTTGAAGATAGAACAGGAACAAAAACGTTGAAAAAAATGCATGTTTTTCGAGGTTTCTTGTATGGGGACCCCTTTGGTTTTAGACTTTTTTTATTTTTAGTATTTGCCGTAATAGGCACCACAGTAATACATATTCTGTGAAAATTTCAACTGGGTATCTATTACCGTTACAAAGATACAGCCCTGTGACAGACAGACGGACGGACGGACGGACAGCGTAGCGAGAGTAATAGGGTCCCGTTTGCACCATTCGGGTACGGAACCCTAATAATAGGGTCCCGTTTGCACCCTTTGGGTACGGAACCCTAAAAATTATGTAAAATAGTACATTACTGTCGAGGCCGGAAATAAAACAATTGACGGCCGAGTAATATGACCCGAAGTGATTTTAAAAGGCGAGGCGCTAGCCGAGTCCTTTTTAACTAAACGAGGCCGTTAATTGCTATTTCGACCGAGACTTGTAAACTATTTATTTATTTATTTAATACTTTATGCACAACAGGGTACAAAGGCGGTCTTAACGCCATAGGCGTTCTCTACCAGACAACCTTAGGGTAATGCAGAGACAAAGAATAAGGTAGATGCACCAGTAAAGTAGTAAAATATGTTTCGTACTACGGACTTATAATTACATATAATAAAAATAGATAAATACCTAAGTACATTATACATATAATAAAATATACATATTATACATCTATTACTACTACTATTTATAACTATTGTATACTACTTTTCTCTCATTTCATCATCATCATCATCATTTCAGCCGAAAACGTCCACTGCTGGACAAAGGCCTCCCCCATTGGGTTCTCTAATTTGCGAGGAAACAATACACAAATTAATTCAACAGTATATAATTTTTATTCGTGCAGATTCGTCCGCGCCCGGTTCTGGTGTCAGTTCAAGTATTATATGAGGGGTGGTTAAATTTTACTTACTTTTCTGACATTAGGAGCGGAGGAACGGACTTAAGTCTTACGTAATTATAATACAACAAAATAGTATATAATGGAATGTATGTATGTAATGTGCGTAGTATGTAATGTGTTGTGTGTACATAAGTAAATAAATACAATTTGTAGGTTACGTAAATTTTACCTCTATACCTATTCTATGCAAAAAAAAAAAACTTATGTCTTTATAGACGATTCGGATTATTTCCCTCTTCTCCCTGTAATTAACGAAATTATACTTCTATTGTTATGTTTAAACTTAATGTTCTATTCTTATTTTCCAGGGAAGCCAGGCACAGACTACCCGGTGCTTGGTGCAGTGCCGTACACCAACTTCTACTGCGATGAGCAGCCTTACCCGGGCTTCTTCGCCGACATGGAGACCCGCTGTCAAGGTAACTGTCTAAACAAACAGATGATAGATAAGCACAAATAGTAAAGAGCTGGCGATTGTTGCAATCCTGAGTAGGTTTCTCACTAACTGTCATATATCTATGATTTATATTTTTTCTTGTAACATACCACAAAATCTTGTCTGTATTTCCCGGAAGGGGTAGGCAGCAGTGGCGAAGGGTCCATATAACACGATTCCCACCGGCTTCCTTTTAGGAATTGCTTAAATACAGATCAACGACATTTCTATGCTAATTTATTGTTCTAAAGTACAAAAAAATAATGTAAAACTAAATTAAAAGTTATTTTATTATTTTTAACGTATTTACGCATGCGAAGTGAAATCTAACGATTTAAATTGTGAAAAGAAAAAATCGCCGCTTAGCTTAGTGGCTAAAGCACTGGTGTACTGAGCCAGGAGTTGCAGGTTCGAATCCTGCTAGTGAGCGATTTTTTCTTTTTAAAATTTAAATCGTTAATTGAAAGTTGTTAATTATTTCATTTCATTTGATTAATTTGCGATCTTAGCTATTTTAGGATTTTTAGATACCTACGGCTTTCCTTCTGAAAATATTCACCCTTCGCCACTGGTAGGCAGAGGTGTATAGTATCTACTATACACCCACATTTCGTCAGATATGTCATAACATAAGCCCCATGTAATATGGGGCGAGCCTATCCTGATTCCTGGTTGCTACTGAGAATTTCCTATATAGTGAAAAAGGCTCGAGTGAATAGGTTTTTGCTGGGCAAGCGTGAACCATCGTCGACTGCACCATCGCTTAACATCAGGTGAGGTGGCAGTCAAACGCAAGCCCGTTAAGAATAAAAAAAATAAAAAAAACCCAATAACACTACCCGGCCCGGGAATCGATCCCAGGACCCACGCTTAGCAGTGGCGCTTGTGACCGCTAGACCAACGAGGCAGTCAGTCTTATAACATAATCATGCCCGAAGCGTTTTCAAAACTTGTTGATGCTATATTATATTACAATTTGTCAAATGAGTTTTCATAACTCACGATGGCATTCTATTGTGTATGATTTACGCCTTTATTTTTCGAAATACAAGATGTTAATCATATAATAAATTATAGGATTAAAGTAGGTGGAGCTTAGTTTTTATTCTTAGCATCTTTACAAGGAACACAATATATCAACAAAAAATTAACAGACAAAACAAAATTAATTAAATGATGTGGGTGTTCATCTTTTCGGTTCTATTGTCTGAACGAATGCTTTGCGATTCTGTGGTTTAGACCTTGGCCGTGCTGTAATGATTTACTACAGTGACCTTATGATACTTTGAGGTCAGATAATTATAACGTAAAGTAACCCGGAAGACGATCTCGACATGAAATGCTGGGTCAAAAACGTGAGGTCCGCCATTACGATACGCACACAAGTTTATGTTTAATGAAGTCCTGTCCAGTAATGTAAATTAAATTAGTAACTCGATTTATGACATACCTACCTATTTATATTAATTATTCTAATGAATAGCCGAGTAAAAAAATAGTATAAATAGTAAAGAATAACTTCCGTATCATTAAAGGTGAATTATGAGGAATCATCACTTAATGTTGTTTAAAACTTGCTATGCGAAGAGCGATAGTTGTTTAATTAAAACATAGCCCACGAAAAACAAGCCTTCTAAAATTAATTTACCAATTTTGTAAATTAGGCAATCAATTCTTTATTTTATATAATCGAACATATTCTTCCCACGTGCAAAAATCATCCATATTCAATGATTTTTTTGGACGCTGACTGAGTTTCTGTATGTAATGTATTTGATTTTGTATTTGAAATCAAAACATTACCACTAAAATTTTTTGTTCCATAACATAATGCCCAGTTTCCAGTTCATCTAAAAAACAAGGGTTGGTACTTTGTATGCAGAAAATTTTGGAAATCTGTGCTGGTGTATCTATCATGTAGGCATAGAATAACTTATAGTACGATCGACCGCACGTCAGTTTTCACATCAGTTTAACATTTTGACATTGACAGCGCCTTTATTTCGTAAGCAGTAAGGGCGGTTTTCTAATTCGTGTTACCACTGTCATGCAGTCGATTGTACTACCATGTAGGGCAAGTAGATACTTTAACCTTTTCTTTGAATTACCTTTCGTTATGTGTGTCACTGTATATTCTCGTTTCCATCCTGCCTTGTTTGAAGATGTATTGAGATTTGATCCAGTTTTTAGGATTCGAAAATAAACGAGTAAAGTTTTTTTCGTTTCTTGATGTAAAAATAGATTGTCGATTTAAAAAGAAAATGTAGTTAAGTGCTTGCGTTAATTCTATGCATTCTACTAGCGGGATCAGGGAGGGCTGGCCCCGCATTATGACGGACTCGACGGGGAGGCGCGGCAAAGCCCAGATAAGGCTATATACACGTCGCATCGCGTTCCGTGTGGTGCCGGACGTAAATAATTGCACAACCCTATATCTTCTCATATGTGTCGTAAAAGGCGAATAAGGGATTCACCAGAGGATGGGCAGCAGCGTTCTCTGAGTATTTAACCATCCAACTGCGATCGCCAACCCGCCTGCCAAGCGTGGCGATTATGGCATATCCCCCCAACATACCTATGCTTGGGGGAGGTCTATGCCCATTTCCAGCGGTGGACGTCTTTCGGCTGAAATGATGATGATACACCGCATCCTCTTTCGCCATGTGTTGGCAGAGGGGACCCTTGGTCGTGGGTGGGTACTGGTCACGTGCTGCTGTGGGGTGGAGAGCACTGTTTTCCCGGGACGTGCCAATAGCACAGCAGAGGGGCACCGGAGCGGTCCATAGGTTTTCCCGGAGCTCCTCTATTTTGTGCTGAGGTCGGCCACCGTTTGGTTTTAGTAAGTAGGAGTCCGGCTTACCTCTCCACCTTCCCCAGACGAAGTGTATCCACGAGGATTTCCACTCGTAAACTAAAAATAAATTAATAGTTTAAAAAACTAAAAAACGCGCTTTGAGAAGTACGTAACGTATATGATGTAAACTTTTTATTCGTCCAAGGATGTAAATGTAATAATTGAAAAGTTCCACTATCAACCTCCTGGCTCCATCATCAGATCAGCTCGATGGTACCAAATTATTGTATTGTCATCCGGATTACTATACTATTTTCATGGTGTACAATAAAGCATATTCTATCTAAAGAAAAGAAAGAAAAAATTTATTTCAGTCTCGTTACAAGCGAGAGAAAAAAAAATACATTAAAATTAAAATGTACAATAATATTAAAAATCCCCATCTCAGCATACGCTACAACACCGAAATGTAAAAAAAAAACTAAATCTATCTACCTAGCTATCTATACCTACTTGTAAAGTTTCAAATCGATACAACAATTAGAAATAGGTTAAAATCGACTTCCAAGATTGTTTTAGATAGTGAAGCTAATTTAAGCGTGTTAAAAAAGGTGTAAACAAATAACATACGGTTTTAGGCATTTTGAATATTTTTAAACCTAACTCAGCAGTATCAGAGGGCGCGTTTATGTCTTTTGTTTGAAAATGATGATGTGGCTCCAATATGCGGTGCGGCATTACCATGTTTTACAAAAATATCCACGTCATGTGTTGTGCGGGGTTGGGTCTAAGTCACAATATATGGTTAGACTGTAATGTGACTACAATGCTATATACAATGCTAGTGCATGACATACCTACTTATGAATCATTATCTGTCGCCATTAATCTCCCTTTTTAGTAAGTTACAAAACAACTACTTATACCTGCGATGTGTTGTATTTTTTTAAATAAGAGCGAATAATTTTGTCATCTGGAAAGGAGTGTCTGATGGGTCACAGCGCCACAACCACCAATGGCTGGTGGGGTCAAGGCACCGTATTTCTCGTCGAAGTCTGCAAAATTCCAAAATATTATGAAAGGACTGTATGTAACTCATAACCATAACGTAAATGTGATTTCTTATCTTTATATCACAGAAACGTCAGTGACGCTCACTACATTTTGGAACGAAGTTCCTTAATATTAGCTTGCGGTAGGTGTGATTCGGGAAAAGTGGTAACGTCACGTCAGATTTTAACTATTAAGGCCGGTGTTCATCAACTGTAATTATTTGATTAAACAGTCGATTACTCGAAAAATGTACTGGAATTGTGGGCGAACGGTCGTTTAACCAGATAATTAACGTTGATGAACACTAACTAAAACATACAAAAATACATCTTTTACTGGGGATCGAACTTAGTCCCTGGGGTATCTCAGTCCGACGCTTGATGTTCCCTGCCATCGATGCTTGTATTATATAATAATTTCTTAGGTTAAAACCAATTTAAATACTATACGCGATATAATCCGGTTAAACTTTGTTTTATTATAATGCTTGTATTAATCATCATCATCATCATTTCAGCCGACAGACGTCCACTGCTGGACATAGGCCTCCCCCAAGCATATGTTGGGGGGATATGCCATAATCGCCACGCTTGGCAGGCGGGTTGGCGAATGCTTGTATTATAGTTGCGAAATTTAGCATTATGATGCGGTCAAAAAAATAAAGAATTATAAGGATATCATGGTTCCTGACCGCACACGTTTTATTTTTAGAAATTTCTTTTATATTTTCAGCGTGGCACTACTGTGACATCGACGGTCGTCAGGCATCGTTCCTGTGTCCCAACGGCACGGTGTTCTCGCAGGGCGTGGCGTCCTGCGACTGGTGGTTCAACGTGCGCTGCGCGCTGTCCCCCGCCCTCTACCGGCTCAACGCGCGCCTCTACCGCCGCCGGAGGAAACAGACCAGCAGACCGAAGCCACACCGGCTCATAGACAAGAAACTCGTTGACGAAATCTTCCTGTAAAATGTAAATATAAGTAAGTCATGAGTTGCTAGATAAGAACTTTTATTGCCATTAACGTAGTTTGACGCCAAACTTGGTCGTTTTCAATGCTGTCAAAGGTCTTGGAAACGGTTAAGTGTAGTCGTAACTGCACTAGTTAAGGTGAGCCATGTATGTTTGTATGTCTAAGGTGTGATTTTCGCAAGTATGTTTTATCCTTTTGTAAATATTGTGTTAAGACGCTACTAAAAGCTAAGTGGTGCTCCTATCAGTAAAAAAATAATTACTCTTAATTATTATTATATATTAATTAAACTACAGTACCTGACTACTTCAATCGTTAAAAACGAATTTTCGGTAAATTATGTACTCAGAGAGTAATTATTTTTTTACTGATGGGGGCGCCACTTAGCTCTTAGTAGGGTCTTAAGATAATTTTGTATTGCAAACCTCTTTTGTGATGCATAATCTTTAATATTACTTAGATTTTTTCTTCAGATTAAAACCACCAATCTTGATAATAGAGATTAATCGGGATATACTCACATTTGAAATGTAACTTTTATTGATTCATTGATGCATCATTATTATCACATTGTAGGTAATTGATGATAATGAATGATGTATTTTTATATTTAAATGCGAGTGTGAAGTGAGAATTTGTATCATAGATTAGATAGATACTGTATCTGGCAACTCAGTATTTGTATGTAAATAAAATAAAAAAAGAGTTTCTGGCGTTTTTTATGTAGGTTAGATACTATTTCATGTAATAGAAACTAATGTTTGAATTTGTATTCATGTAGTAAACATTATAAAGTACTCTGTTTGAACGTAGGAGGTCGTAGTACAATTATTGAGTATGCTGAAGCATATATCTTCTGATTGTAGTATGTCGAAATGTCGATATCCTTAAAATTTCAAAAAATTCCTTAGTGAATAATTGAAACCTTGGTTTATTTCAGTTACCAACTTGATAAGCGAAAAATACACGGTACCTATTATATTTGAGAATCTTGTTTATACTTATTGTAAGTACCTTATTACTACAAAAGTAAGCAATTCATAATATCTCACTGTGATAATGAATAATAATAAGGCTGTTTTGTAATGTTTTCTATTACGATTCATATTGTGCCTTTCCAATTATGTATATTAATTTGTAAATAATACAGGAGTTTAACTTATCCTAAGAATGTTTAGAATGGCAGTAAGTGCTCGTAGCCAGGGTTTTGGTGATCAGCCCCCCTAGCCAAGTTGACAATCTATAATCATCAACGCTAATAGAAAACAATCAAAATGTAGGGCAATGACATATCTCAACGAAAAAGTCATTCGTTGTGTTATGTCATTCCCATACATTTTGATTGTTTTCTGTAGCGTTGACGATTGCAGATTGTTTACTTGGCTAGGGGGGCAGGCATCCCCCGAAATGATATTTTGATTAGATTTTGTCATTAATTAACTAATTGTAAGCCTATTCAGGCATATTATGTCCAGTTCACAACTCGACATAATACGCCTATCCCAAATACACTACCGCATGTAGACAAAAACAGAGTAGCTATTAATACCGACAAACGCCATTGACTGTAGGTACTCGTTTTTTGGCCCAATTTATCAAGATCTCTCTATTCGTCAAACCCCCACAAAATCAAACCCTGGCTAAACCAGTGTGTGTTTATATTTGTACATTACGCAGGCTGCTGGCACTAAAATGGACGTATATTCTGTAAAATATGAAATCTGAAAAAATTGTGGTGATTTTTTTAAACTGCTTGAATCTGACGCTTAATATTTAGAAGGCACGATCTGAAGCAAGACATTCAAATTCTGGTAACACATACTTACAAAAGAGATTGTATAGTGAATACTGTAAACGAAAAAGCTCGTCAGTGAACAAACTTAAGAACTACGAAGTTTAAATGCTAAATAACGGGTTAATTAAATACTAGAAACATTACTGAGAAACGATAATAGTGGATAAGAGATATGTACTCGTATGTGAATACCGTAATAAATAAGAGGGACGGTTCATAGTAAACATAATGCCAGTCAGCCGCTGAAAGTGAATTAGCGATAGGTGGTTTGCTGACTTTTTATACATTTTTAATTTTATGCTACAGCGTAGTCAGCGGCTGACTGCAAGTTTGGTGCGAACAGTCGTTCTAAGGCTTGCTCTAAATGTGTTTTAGAATATAATAAAAAATAAAACTAACCATGGGTACATCACGGGATTAAGCATGTGCTTACGCCTATGCCTAAGTCAAACA
The DNA here is from genome assembly GCA_949699075.1 of Asteroscopus sphinx. Taxonomy (NCBI): domain Eukaryota; kingdom Metazoa; phylum Arthropoda; class Insecta; order Lepidoptera; family Noctuidae; genus Asteroscopus; species Asteroscopus sphinx. Next base: position 13,219,718 of record OX453013.1, on the reverse strand, counting down.
CCATGTTAGAAACTATTGTATTAAATGTTACCTATACTTTGTTAAGTAAAATTGTACAGATTCATAAGTTGCATAGAAATAGTTAATAAATTTTATTTGTTAGGTGGATTGTATTTTAATTTAAGAAAAAGATAACTGTTAGGTTCCTGTCCTGTAGTAAAGGTTACACTTGTTTGGTTTAGATGCTCTGGTAGTACAAAGACGCTGTTTTTACCAGATTTGTCAAAAAGCTGCCGTGAACAGTTTCATTCGCATCGTGATTCTGTGAATTACGATGCGATTCTGTGAATGTGAGTCTCTTCAATCATAAATCATAATTAACTAATAAGATTATGTGGTATGATTTCTGTAATATAACATAGTTTTGTTTTTGTTGAGCTGAACACTTTACTAACAAAATGACTACTGGCACTCTGTTCAATCTACCCAACATCAGTATATCAATTAAGCTTGTAAGCTTAGATCTGTAGTTCTGCCTACTCTTTCGAGAATAAAGAGCGTATCTGTAAAGACCCGTACAAACCAAAAGCAGGCCAGTAGCAGTGCGGGGCATGAATGAGCAGCGTGGCAGACGTCACACTAAAACGTAGGTAGTTTTAAAGCGTTTTGACGGCAGGACCGCCATAAAACTGCTTTCAATATGGCATATCGTGTCGGTTATCAAACAATACAACTGCCCCGTAACCGCTTTGACGTCACACTGACGCGCCGCGCTGTTTTGCTCCGGTGTGGCCACTTGGCCAGTTAGTATGGATGGCGGCCGTAGTGATACAACGCAACTACGCCGCTCCTGCTCGCGTGCCGAGCTGCCTGGTTTGTCGTTGGTGGGTCCAGAGCAGGGCAGGAGTGGCGCAGTTTGTCAGCGGGCCTGCGCGATTATTTGGTGTGTCCTGTTTCATATTTTTCCTTGTATTACAACTTGCGCGGGTCCGCCTTCAATCTACGTTGCTACTGACCTGCTTTTGGTCTGTACGGGCCATTATATTATTATTCTGGTAGTTAATCAAGTTTCGCCCATATCGACGTTTTGCATCAATGAATGTAATTAGTATTACTTCATACTGCGATGAGTGTTATCACACTCTTTTTGTTTCTTTTCACTTTCGTTAGATTGAAGGTCAGAAGAAATAACTAACAATTGTGTAAATGATTGCTTTATACACCATACATAAATTAAATGTATGTTTTAAGATGTGAAATGTTAACAAAGAAAAGGGTGCAACAACAATGTAACATGATTCTCGAATGAATATTATGGGAATAGGGTTTAAGCAAAGACTTTGTATATCGTCAGTATAATACCTTTATGGGTTTAAGTAACAGGTTGAAATAACTGTCAAAGTTATACTAGCAGATTCGTTAGACCAATTCAAGCTCTATGAAAAATATCATCATAACATCACGCCTGTATTTCCCCGAAGGGGTAGGCAGAGGTGTATAGTACATCCACATGAAAAATATAGTCTTTACCAAGCGATTCTGATACTTGTCTGTACTTTACATAATATAGTTAAATTATCATCTTAGAGGCTAAATAATCTTACCAGATGAAAAAAACTCTGTCCCCAAGGCAGTCCAAGAAACGCAGGAACCAAGGAATCTTCAACATTCAATAGTTTACCATGCCCATGCCTTTTCACTAGTATCGGCTTCATATAAGTATCCACAAGTTTTTTAAGCATAATCGATATTAAAAGTACCTATGTGATAATTGTTCAAGATTCAGAATTCTGTTTTATGAATAAAAATTAATTAATTAAATAAATAACTATAGAAAATTTCTTAAAAGAATAATAATTATAAAGAATTATAATTATTTCATTATTTATAACGAATTTACGCATGCGAAGCGAAATCTAAAGATATAAATTGTGGAAAGAAAAAGTCGCTCACGAGCAGGATTCAAACCTGTGACTCCTGGCTCAGTACGCCAGTGCTTTAGTCACTAAGCTAGTGCCTTCACCGAAAGACGTAAGTGGAAGTTAAATTCGATACCACGAGCAGTGTTCACGGTAGCTTAGTGGTTAAAGCACTGGCGTACTGAGCCAGGAGTCACAGATTCAAATTCTGCTCGTGAGTGATTTTTTCTTTCCACAATTTATATCTTTAATAGTAGGTACTCCACTTAGTATTATATAAAAATAAGACAGTTAATACACACCTGAGGTGATTAATTGTGTGAGTAAAAATATTCATCGACTTGCTGTTGCCTGTACAAGTGGATGCTGTCTCTGATGTAAGTTATTCTTTCGGCGTGGCTACACCAAAAAGGTGATTAATTAGGTGAAAACGAGCCAACGCAGCAATGTTGCTACATGAAAGCCTCCTCGTTAGTCCGCTCTCTCCTTAATCACCGTGAGTGGTGACTGACGGGGCCTCTCCCTAATGTACGTAACGTCAGGGATTATCTCGTAGTCATACAATCATACGTTAGATGCTTGTACTCTATTGAACAAACTTTGTGTAATTATATTAAATACATGATGTCTATTAGAATATACACATCAAGATCTAGGGCCCATGTAAAAAAGTTAAAAGAAAGCAGTTGAGTTGATACTTCATGGTGCCTGTTCTCCTAATTAAACTGTGATGCTATGTAGTTTTTAAAGGGAAGAAACTATAAACAGTATTTTGATAGGTGGCAAACAATTGGAAGAGTTTTTATATCTGGTTTATATGTTTACGAGAGATGGAAAGCGTGTGAGATACACTGAAAGGAGAATGAGTGCTGGTCATCAGGTGAATGGATGCTACAGTTTTATGAACAGCCATGGTGTCCGAAAAGGCACAGCCGGCTGTTCATGGGGAAAGTTAGTGCCGACACTTGCGTTGCATTTCCAAGAACTTTAATATTTTTCTGGGGTTTTCATATTGTTTTTATCTACCTCAGATTATATCTTTGGTCTTTTGACAGCCATTTGGAATCATAAAATTTATTATACCAAGTAAAATGCAGCATAACTCCGGGTTTTTTTCCTTATTTCTTTATCCTCATGGATACTCTCCGTCTGGGGAAAGTGGAGGGGTATGTCCGACTCTTACCTACTAAAACCATACGGTGGCCATCCTCAGCACAAAATAGAGGAGCTCCGAGAACTCCAATGGACCGCGCCGGTGTCCTTCAAGTGCTACGCCTTTGGCAAGTCTCGGGGAAACAACAATGTTTCCTTAACAGCAGCACGCGACCATCACTTGCTGTTTTCCTCCCCATGGTTGCTTAATGGACACCTCGAGTCCCCCTATTTTTAGCGTCAGCGGTCCCGAAGGTCCTCCACCATCATGTGGTGGCGGGAGATGCGGCGTTTTGCCTTATCTGGGCCTGGCGCTACGTGCCGGGGCGGTTGCCTCCCCCGTGCCTTCGTTTGCACTCTGCGGCTTCTTTCTGGACCATGACGGTCTCGCAGAAGGAAGCTACGGCCCTCCAAGCAGTCGAATTTCCCTGCCAGCATAGCCGACACTACTGCTGGCAGGGAAAAATCTTGACCGATCTCACTGACCAGATCACGCCGCCGTTCGGAGCCCCACGCATGGAACTCTTCAAGTGTGTGCTGTGCCGTGTCCTGGTCACTTCCAAAAATAACTCTTGGCTTATCCCTTGTGGAATTCCATTGATTAAATTAAGATATACTGAGGTCGCTGTCGCTGATGAAAGTAGCTGGGGGGGACTGGATGCGGAAGGCAGAGGACCGAGTGTTGTGGCGCAATTTCGGAGAGGCCTATGTCCAGCAGTGGACTGCGATAGGCTGAGTTGTTGATGATGATAATGAGGTCGCTGTGGCGTTTTCCAGGACATCATTTGAGTAAGTAAAATACATAAGTCATCACATATTTCTATCACCCAATTCGCTCTCTACATCAGTATTTTTAACAGGGAGTGTTCTTGCGGCTTTGCCCGCGTATAAAACATTCCCCTTATAATATATCATTGTGATCCTTTGTGAAGAGAAAATAAAGATTATGAATTATCAATTATGTTTGTAACATTGTATTTACATTCATAATATGCTGTAAAAAAAAATGTTTCCCGTCACGTAGTTTTGGGAATAGAAAAATACGTAGGTATGTACTTCTTTCTTTATTATTATTTAATTCGAGCATTTGTGTCAAGTGAGTGTGACCCCAGGAAGATTTCTCATAGACCCTATATACCAATTTAAATAAAACAAAATATTTTTAGTGGGTGCCAACGTTATCAAAGGAACCTAATACTGTCCTTTCATGTTTGTAACATGAGTAGTTTCGGCTCTGCGTTGATGAATCAGTCAGTCAGGTAGGATATTTCTCTTTATAAGTATAGATAGAAGAAAAAAGGCAAATATAGTTTTAAAAAGACTAATAATCCTCTAATATTATAAATACGAAAGTATGGATGTTTGTTTACTTGTCCTTCAATTACGCTGAAACAGCATAACCGATTACATATAGGCCTATAAGGTTTACATATTTCGTTCCCAAAGGATACGTGATATCATCTTTCTGTGATAAACCGAATTAAACGCGGGCGAAGCTGCGGACATAGGCTAGTAAGTGAATAAAAGTTCATTACTAAAACTTAGATAAAGTACTGTGATAAAAGCAAGGTGCTGGTCACAAAGTAAGCAAGAAAGTAAGAAACCAGGATGGCTAACAGTCGGCACGCCTTTAAAATTAAGTTAAGGAAATATTTCCGTGAAAACAATGCAGATTCAGCTCGACTTTGATTTATCTTTATGTTATATATTTAAAGTTATATATGTAGGTATGTATAATATGTATATTTTATTATATGTATAATGTACATAGGTATTTATTTATTTTTATTATGTGTAATTATAAGTCCGTAGTACTAATCATATTTTACTACTTACTGGTGCATCTACCTTATTCTTTGTCACTGCATTACCCTAAGGTTGTCTGGTAGAGAACGCCTATGGCGTTAAGACCGCCTTTGTGCCCCGTTGTGCATAAAGAATTAAATAAATAAAGTAAGCGACTGTACAGGAGAGTACCAGACTGAGACGGCACGTTTATGTCTTTTGTTTCGTTGATTGAAAATACTTTCCACGTGGAACTGAATGGGTGACGTGGGACAGTATGCGGTGTGATATAATACCTTTTACAAAACCATTCACACTAAGTGTTTTGCATGGCCTGGGTTGAAATAAATAAAATAAAATTGAATTTAAATTGAATAAATATACGGCGGCCAAGCTTAGCACACAGCAAGATTGCACGTTTATGTCTTTTGTTCGCAAGCACGCGGCACTAGATGACGAGTCAACGAGTGTCGCGTCGTCGTGTGCGTGTCAGTCCCAATACCTATTCGGTGCGACATTACTTTTCACGAAATTAGCCAAGCATGGCTATTTCCGTGTGCTATATGCACCAGCCCCCCTAGCCAAGTTGACAATCTACAATCGTCAACGCTATAATTTATCGCTATAATATTGTTTTCTATTAGCGTTGACGATTGTAGAATTTGTAGATTGTCAACTTGGCTAGCGGGGCTGGCCTTTCGTCAGTTTTAAACACTAAAATGTACAAAAACTTCCGATGTATCAGATTATATATTTCAGAATCAGGTATTTGATCAAATAAACCTAACCACTCACTGTTTGCGAAGCAGACATATAATAGTAAAATAATCATCCTGTACACCTATATTAAATGGCTCATTGGACATGGAATAAGTTAATCTGCTGTTATTGACACTAGTTACTTGAAAGTGTGCGTATTTTTAGTACCTATACCTAATTGGAAAAATAAGTCTCTCATGCATCGCATGATCAATGTTATCCTTGAAAGATATAAATTATAACTACCTAGAAAAGCGGTTGTAGTTGTGAGCTGCAATCGATAGGGATTGGATTTCATTGAAATTGGAGCCTGTCTCTAGCTAAATGTTAATACGTAGGATTTATACCGATTAATATTTACTTTCATTTCGACACTTCGTTAGTATAGAAGCGAACCGACAGTTATGTAGTAAATAATGAAGATCATAAATTTATTCTTTTAGAAAATCCTTGACCACTAGAGCGGGAAGTCACTATCTCATATGGCTACAGACTATAGCTATACATTCTCACAAGAACACACATTTAATAACTAGCATTGTTCCATAGTTCTATACAATGTCGATTCATAGCCAAGGGTCGTCGATATGAATTGCCAACATGTTAAATAAGCCAGTCGTGGGAAATCTTTCTTGGCCACGCTGCATTTTTTCTTCTTAAACTAAGGTAGGGATACCAGTTGTCGATTATTAACATGACATTCTAAATATAATATTCTTCTTGAATGTTTCCAAATTTCCTAAATCCCACAATCACGTATAAAGATTTTGCGATTTCTGTATAGCCATTATATCCTTTTAAACCATCACCAGTTACAAATAGAGTTACTAGGGAAATATTCGTTTGACCTGAAATAACTGTGAAGAGATGAGTTTTCGATTTAGAAACTGGGTTAAATATTCTTTAAACATTACATAGGTACATTGATAGGTAGTAGGGGATCACATAACGTGTGTAATGCTCAAAGAAAGATGTTACGTATTACATATAGCAGTATTACTGGTATTATTGAACATGAAAACATTATCATTATTGGTGCAAATATTTGTAGTGGTACCTACCATATTATGTATTCTGTGGTAAATCAAGGTTAGAGTATCAAGTATTTAGAAGTTTACGATTCTTATTTTCTTATAAAGAACTGCTTTAATTACAAATTACTTACTAATTATATATGATCAATTAAATAATTGGCGTGCCACGCCTTTTATTCTTAACTAAATGTATTGTATTTGGATCGCTGAAATATGAAGTTTGGAGTATCTACATAGGAAGAAGGTTTCATTATATCGACGAAAAATTGTCTGTATGGCGCGTTTCTCAAGACATGCGGTCATTCGACATTCGTATCGCGAAGCGCGCCAGAAGCACGCGCGAGTTCGGCCGTTGCGTTTTTACGCGGGAAATATTTACGTCATTGTTTACGTGAATTTTGAATAAAACTGAATGAATGACTGCCGATAAACATTAATAATATTACAATGGATTACAAAATGGAGATAGTTGCGCTACTTTTATACGGTAAGTACATAGTGCAGTAGTTAACAATTAACTTATACGCGACACTTTAATTTGAAATCAAAATCCTGTACCTATATAAAAATTATAAGTAAGTAATTTTGCTTATGTACCTATATTGTTAAATAAAACATAAATAAAAATGATAGTATTGATATCTTTATGGTCAGGATATTAACAAGACAAAGTCTGAAATTCTAGCAAATTTTTGTCCCCATTGATTATGGTACCATCAATTCCATCTCAGGCTATCTGTATTACCATTGTTTATGATTACAATTATAATAAAAAATCTTGTGACATGAACTCTAAATGTACTTAACCTAATCTATACGATAAACACCGGAATCACGCTGAAATGACTTCAGCTATGCACCCTTGTTGCGTTTAATTATGTTAATTGCTTCGGACCTCGTTTACACTCGGTTGTTGCCCAATGACCTCACGAAAGCGCTCAGGCTGTTAAGTTTACTCTCATTGTCAATGTCTTATGAAAAAACTAGATGTTATTGGCGGCGTGGATTACGTGCGTTGCGGCTGTGTCGCGAACGTAATTACAGTTGTTGTGTCAAATAACTCAATGCTGACTTGTGCATTTATCTCAACGCTCACTATTATAAATCGTTCTGGTTTTTTTCCTTGAAATATATTTTTATGTAGCGTAAGTAAACTCAGTTAGTAAAGTCTTTGTTAGACATACTAACCTTGTGTTCATTATTCATTTGTGTAAGAAATGTTAATTAATTAAGCTGAGGCTACTATTGCAATTCGTACAAAATATATTCGTGTTTTGTGGGATCCTAAAATATTAAGAAAGTTGGTGAGAGGCTTTAATTAAACTAAATTATTATCATGACGTAGGCAGTAACATGATTTTTTTAATGATTTGGGCTAATACAGATAACAATTAATAATGTACTAATATAATAGCATAGCTGCTATACAGGGTGTCCCATCGCTATGCTACATGGAGAGAAAGAACTTTAAATATTTAAAATAGGAAATTTTACTTCAAAAAGACATCATTTTATTTTTAATATCAAGTAATACTGCATTCAAGGATTTTTCAAAAATGTCTTCCCTGAGCCGGGAATCGAACCTTCCAGTATGCCAAAAATGTCATGTATTGTACTGTATTTTTATGTCACCAATCGATAGAGTTGATAATAAGAATTAAATCACCCCAACAAACATTGTGTTCTAAGTTGAAGGAACACCACGAAATCTAACACAGCTAAGAGGTACATTTCAATAAAAGTATGATACCGGCAGCAAATTTAACCCAAAATACGCCTTATTTTATTTGTTGTTTGTTTATATTTCATGTACTTCCTTAAATTTTAGACGCTATGTTTGTTGGACAGATTTTATCCTTATTATTGAACCTATCAAGATCTGTCAACAATAGCCATAATGTATAGTTCCTATGGTACTTCTTCGCAATTCTGTTAGTTCAATTACCAGTGCGGGCTAGAGTTTAAAAAAATATGAATGCAGAACTTCTTATTTAAAAAAAGTCTGAGGTAATTTTCATATTTCCAATATTTTAAGTACTTTACCTCCATGAAGAATAACGATGGGACAACCTGTATGATTTATTAAAACAAGCCAAGTATGAGTCTGACTCACGCAGTAAGGGTTCCGTTAGTACCACCCATCGACCTGATACCCCATAGAAACTGATTTAATTTACGAGAGTTCATCAAAATACATCAACGTACCGTGAGCGAAATATGAATTTTTGCATCTCTTTCTTACGCAGGTACCACCACATATGTCTATGTTTGCTCTATTTTAAGTATTTGTCGCTAAACTTCATAGTATGCACTATAACCGGACTAAGTTTGACGCTACTATGTATTACCGTTTTGAAGATAGAGCATGAAGTCAAAACGTTGAAAAAATGCATTTTTTTTAGAGGTTTCTTATATGGGGGACCCGCTTTTATTTTAGATTAATTTTAGTTTTTAGTATTTGTCGTGATAGGCACTATCACAGAAATGGATAGAGACTACTCTCTATTTCTGTGGGCACTATAATAACACATTTTCTGTGAAAATTTCAACTGGTTATCTATTACCGTTACAAAGATACAGCCCTGTGACAGACAGACGGACGGATGGACAGCGTAGCGAGAGTAATAGGTCCCGTTGGCACACTTTAGGTTCGGAACCCTAATTACAGAGCAACTGTAACAGGTAACTGATATTCTTTTTGATGAATTTTAGCATTTTGAATTTTTGTCTTTTGAAAATCTCATTGATTTGAAAATTTGAAAAACGTTTAAAGACATATTGGATTTGGATTGTACATCAATGTACAGTGTACAACCAAACATATTTATTTGGTGGCGCCTACAGCTTATGAGGTATGAGAATACGAGTACGTATCTAGAACCTAAAACGAGAGCGTTCCTACTTACCTTAATTGGGTAATTGGACGTAGTTTAGCAATAAGGATCCCCCTCAAAATAAAAAATTAACAAAATGATATATTTGTCATTGGAATTGAAAAAATTTATCCTGTTTGGATAACGAGATTTCGAAAACTTGAGATTTTTAGCAGACATTGTCTGTAACAAAGTAAATTAATTAATAACGTTTTCAAAAACCATCTGATTAAGGACTGTGTTTAATTAGATTGGACCCTTTTTGCTAAACTACGTCCAATTATAATTGAGCCAGCATAATTATGTAACCTACATTATATTAGGGCACAAAATATTTACATAACATTTGCCTGCCACTGTCGCAACTGTTATGTGAAGATAAATATAAGTAAGTAGTGGGTGGATAATTATATCGCAATTTCGACGCCAATGTCTTTTTTTACTGAACTGTCGACATCTCACGATATGTGGTCTCATATAACTTTAAAAAATGTAAAACAATACGTTGTGAATGACAATTTTATCGTCATTGTAACGAAAATGTTCAAGACGAATTTAAATTACTTTACTTTGGTGCCAAAAGTAGTGTTTAGGATCTTTTCGCTGTGAGAAAAGATTGGTTAATAATTATAGAGTTGCGTATACAATTTTCTATAAGCGTCTTATTACAAATGTGTGCTAAAATTTGTTTTGTTCTGGTAATTAAGGAACAGTTTGTGGTTCTTGTGTTCTCATACAGTTGTTAAGTTTCAAAATTTTTGGTATATTTATTTGAAGGACTTTGAAATATTGTGCTACAATAGGTAATCTACGAAGTTATTAAAATGTGTTAAAAGCTCACACCAAAAGAATAAGATTTGGTCTGAGGTTGAAAGGTAGATCTGTACCATATTACTTTTTACATTAATACGGTACTTTCTTCTGTGTACTTTAGTTTGGATTGAGTAGGTATGATTACATTGTAAATTGCTGGAATAGTTACAAATAAATGCAACTCTGATCCAATTCAAATCAAATCTGAACCAAACCCATCAAAGGGCGCAAGGCCGCCAGTGGCAGCGAAATTTGATTAATCTAAACAAACATGAAATAACAGCAAAACAAAACAGACTCAATAAAATAGTTCCTTCACTTTCGTAATGGTAAATCAGGAAACGGATGTAGGTGCTCGGATGTAGCAAATTGTTCGTCTATGTACCTACTTGTAGTGAGTTCGAAATACGCTAATCGACAGTACCTACCTACATTAGTGGTCTGATGGACATTTCTAAAACAAGGAAATGCTTTTTTCTTTTTGTCCGCAACTAAATAGCTTTCTCCTACGAGCTAAGCGCAACGAGCTTATATTCATTTCCGCAATTAAAATATATCGCGATGAAAGACACATTAGAGACAGTTTTTTAGAGAAGATGGTACTGTCGTAGAATTGTAACAGTAAGATAGAACCTAGGGCACACTTAGCTAATTATTTACTATATTTGGATTAACTTCCAATGTAACCGGATGTAATATTTTATACGTAGATTTAAAAAAAAAAGATATACCTAACATAAACACATGAAAAATATGTTATCGTCTTCCTTTCCACCGGCTTTATGATAAATATAAGAGACGAACTGCCAATACATAACATAGCCAGCCCATTAGCCCATGTGGGGCTTGTGCCATGTGACTTCTCGCACGACTACTTCCCCCTATCCTTTGCCAAGCGTATGCATCAGGGCTTCCACACTCGAGTCATGGCAGCTGCATTATTCAGAATTCAAAACCGTCTTGTCACCAAGAGGTTTTTCTCGGATACGTGCGTTGCCCATAACGTTCTCAAAAACATAAAACTAAATAATTTAAAAACTCAAATTTTAACTGCACACAGAGGTTTTCGGGCCTACCTTTATAGGTTTAAGCTGGTGCTAGACCCACACTGCGCTTGTGGTTCCGGAAGGGAAGAAACCAATGTACATAATTTAATGGAGTGTCCAGGGTTTGGAATTGATCGACAGGCCTGCGAGATCAAGATAGATCTGACGCTGAACTTTAATAACTGGGGTATTCTGATGCGGGGTAAAAACCATCGCAAACACTTTCTGGAGTATGCGGAGAAGGCTGCCCGCTCAGCGGGCCGGGCAAATGGCTCCGAAATTGCCAATACAAGTAGATTTCACTAAATTGGTTTTGACATATTTTGTATGGAGCTTATGTCATATTCCTATCTCTAGTAGGGCAAATTGTGGATAAATTGGATATTAATTTTGGCCGTAAATATACTTACATAAGAAAAGAAAACTAAATAAAGACATTAAAAAACAATATCAGAAAAATCTTAAGGGGTATTGATTTATAAATATAAAAAAAACAGCCAGCACATTACTGTCACACAGGTGGGCACGGACCTCCACCACAGAGCACCCACGCAGACCTACTGCGGGTACAAACCCGCATTAGTCCACCCACCGGGACTATACACAATATAAAGAACTTTATGGAGCACTCTCAGGTGTGCAGATTTTTTCTCACCGATCACCGATACGGCCATACCACTGGTGGTACGGTGGGTATAAAACAATACCACCCGTTTTCACGATATTGTCGAATTCTGATTCGCACATGAATCTAGTCAGAGTTCGGGCCAGGTTCGAACTCAGACACTCCTGATTGGAAGGCATGCGTTCAACCGCTGGGCTATCACCATTTTTAGGGTTTTTTATTAAACTGCCGCCCTATTACCTTATATCCCCCCCTTAATTGTGGAAGGCCTATGTCCAGTAGTGGACGTCTTTCGGCTGAAATGATTAAACTGCCAATAATTTGTTTTTAAATGTATTGATACTTAGGCAACTATTTCATTGTGTTGCTTTAGCTCTTGCTTGACTACGTGATTAATTTCCTTGTCGCTTATAAGTTCTAAGACAGTGTTACGGTTGACTAAATTGGGTGTCGAAATACATTGACTATCTGTCTTACCTACTTATCTATTTAACTTTATCCAGTAGTATTTCTGTCTTAAGGAACACTAAGCTTTTGTTTAAGTTTCATCGATCGTTACATCATAAACAAAATAATCTAAATCTTTTTTACTTTCATAATAAGTATTGTGCAATAATTTTGCATTTTATTAGATTATACATATTTCATAACGTGGTTTTACTTTTTTTTTGAAAATGTTTTAATTAATAATTTATGAGATAGTTCTGAATCTTCTCCTGAATGGATATTAATATCATATGTTTATTATGCTTCCGGTACATTTTTAATGCGCTTACATGCATAATTTTCCAAAGTCATTCGGCTATAACGTAACCAAGAACAGGTTTTTTTTGTTAAAATAAGAAGAAATACGACTCTAACAAGGTTTTCTAGTCCATTTCTAAAAGAATAAGTTAATGATGAATTCTCATTTAAATTAATATCAAAAATGTCATCTAAAATAATAATTTTTTAAGTTTGCATTTTGATTTTAATTATATTCATTTGTTTTTTTATTATCCTTTAACAGCTCTTGACATTAATGAGAAGTGTCTTCCCTGAGTCGAGTTTTTAAGATTTATTGTTATTCGTCGTCTAAAACGGTGTGCTAATAAGGCTTTACATTTTTATTCATCAAATTCCATGCAGAGTAATCTATATCAGCACTCCAGTAAAGGACAATGGGCATTTTGGTACCGGCTCCAATAGCAATCACTGTAGGGTCGTTGGGTAGGTCTAAACGAGACGAAAAATATTTACTATGGCAACTTGTCCCAAATCTTTGTCCATTTTCCGTGAGACCGCGACAAAGACCCCCGGTTACTCTCAACTTCTTATATCACAGCTGATCAAAGTGATCATAATTACTTACCTACCGTATATTACCTAGTTCCTGGCGAGCTTTCAATTAGAGAAATGCACTTTGATTTATGATTTGTTTATTAAGACATCTTGGACTATAGGTACTGATACGGTCCCATAATAAAAGTTGTTCGAATTGATGAGTACAGTCATCAGTCATCAGTCGTCAGTCAGTATTGTTGTACAGTCATCTGTCCCTTGAATAATAGCTAATGAATTAAAAATAACCCTGCTTTGTTAATAAATTTTTTTTATTTATTTAATTGATGATGGTCGCTGCGTACGAGTGGCTTGAAGAAATTCTTTATTCTGATGCAGCGGCACAAGCCCGCTGTAGTGCAATCTTGATGCAACGGTCACGCAACGCGTCTTCAGAATAATAATTATAAACAATGAGGACGACCGAGAACGCAAGTGGCTCTTATATTATAAGAATCGAAATGTTATTAGAGTTATGCACTCTGGACACGGGGCCAGTTCACGAGTCAGTCTAGTAAGCCAATTCAGTACTGGCCTTTCACTGGGCTCGTGTACGAATACATTTAAGGACAGTTCTGTTTGTCATTGGACTGACTCGCGAAGAAGCAAAGGTGTATCAGGATCTTAGCGGGTAGAAATCCATAGTCGCTGCCTACCAATGCCAATGCTTGCCAACGGAATACAGGTGTGATAATAATAATGTATATTTGTGTAACATCACAATGAGGTTAACGTTCCAATAATTTTACAACAACCAAAACAGTTCCCATCTAATATCTTTCTTTAGATTAACTACAATAAATTACTAGATTTCAGAAATCGAATTATAATGCGCAGATTTTTTTTAAACCATTAAACCATTTATTTTGCCACACACACATAAAATATACATATTACATTTTTATTACAATCAAACTTATTCAGTAGGTACCTACAGTTAAAATATGTTTACTATAGTTTAAATATGAAGAAAGCTATTGGTTTAATAATACTGTAAGTAAGATAAAGCACGCGAATTTTTTTAAAGTAGCTGTTCAGGGAAGTCTGTCTAAAACATTCGGTTTTTTTTAACCTATATTTTAATGAAATAGTTAGACCAATACATTTAATCAAGTTTTATTTATAGAGTTGACTAAAGGTATTATTTGTTTTAATTTTCAGCTAATAATTGCTTCCGTGATTTCAGCAACAATTTTTTTTTTATATGTTAAGGCTAAGTTATGAACAAAGTTGGTATTCGTAAATAATAGGAAGTATTCTGCAAAGTTCTTGAAACAACCGTGGTTAATAAAATTTTCATTAGTATTTCAGTCATTTCTAGCTCGTATTAAGTACCTGGGTGGTTCTACGAAGTAAGAAAAAATAAAAATAAAAAGTAAAATCAACAATTCTTGCTATTTATCCTTCTCAAATTATAATTTATTACTATAGAAACATGGAAAAAATAAAGACGAAGTTTAATATTCATTATTATAAAAAATTATTAACATTTTTAGTTTTTTGCTGTAGACACGAGTGACAGCAAAGTCAACAGAAATGACCCTTTTCGCCGTAAAATGTAAAATTTATAAGATGAACTAAACAATAAACTTCTAAGAACATAAACGTAAAATAAGAGGTCTCATAATCACCTCAATTATTGTAAAATTAATCGCAAACATCCATAAAAAAATACTTTAAAAATGTCGAGAGAAGTGACATCATTTCTGTCGCCATATTAAATGATAGGTACATTCGTCACTCGAAGACGATAATAATCGTAATCGAATACGTTTTGGCCGCGATATAACGTTTAGGACGGAATCTTCATATGTTTTGTAGTAATTTTCTTCATTCCCAGGCCCTTGAGCCGCTCGGGCATATAAGTCAGAATTGGACGGATGATGGTTGCAAACGTACTCCTCATGAGGTTGCCGGATGTTCAAATAAATGTTTTACTCATCACTTTAACTTACATATTGTTTGCCAGAACATTCAATTTTATATTATTAAACAAAGAATGAAATTTATGAGATTGAAATGGTGACAACCCACGCAAGCTAAGATCATCTTCATGGCACACCAGTGAAGTGCCTGACGAGTTGGTTATAGGATATCTAACTGTTCTTGTCTATCTTCGTTTTTGTGAGTCAGGTAAGTTATTCCTATTTTATGATGGGAACATTATTTCATTGAAAGTATCGCAAGTTGAAAGCACAACCGGAACTACAAACAGGGGTCTCTATAGTACTCGCACTCATACAGTAAAAATATCCGAAAAGCTACAAAACAGGAGATATTGGTACGCGGACATAGTCACAGACAAAAACTAGTTGTAAATATGTATGTAAATGCGTATATAAATAAAGATATAACCGTTTCTGTCGACTATTACCACGTCTGTCGACAAAACCATATAATGGTGTGACATAGACGGAAGTGACAAAATATGAAATAATATTTTTATCCACAAAACTTTTAAGATTTTATAAAGCCGGTACATATCAATTTATGAAGAAACCTTTATTCGACCATGCCCTGTTATTAAAATGATTATATTATGCTACTGACCTTTTTTGTGTCTCTTTTAGAAGTGACACTTCAACTTTTACAAACTGTAGAACACCTTTTCAATAGCAAATAAATCACCAAAAATTTACCTTAACTAAATTGTGTGGTCTGAGTAATGACAGATATGGAATTATGTTGTCATTAGGACTCATCAATTATTAAAATAGTAATAAAAAATACATTTTTCTTGATTAAGTGTGTATGTTGACAGATGTGACTATTTTTTTATAACGCTTGTAGAATTATCTGTAACATTTTAATTTATAGGCCTAATTTTTTGAAATTGTTGTTTTGCTATGTTGAGTATATGTATCGTTGAAATATGAATACGTGTAAACTCTAACTTGGTTAGTTTTTTTATTTTGATCACTAAACTGGGCAGACTGGCTCGCGAACAGTCGACAGGCCGTGACATGTCACGTATTGTCAGCATAAAAAAAAGCATAAATAATGTAATCTAAAACTGCAAAACTAGATGGTCAGGTAGGTTAGGGTGTCTCATTATATGACATATAAAAAAAACTGATCTAGAACTCATGTTTTTAAAGATAATTGACGCGAACACAAATTTCACTTCTTGGTAGAATCACCCACCTGTTATATTATTGTTTCTCACCCATTAAATATCATGCTGCATAGTGGACCAACAATGGATAGTCTTTCGTCCGACAGCATCATTCTGTAACATCCTATAAGTAACAGTGATGAGATTGACTTCATTATGTTTAATTAGACATTTATTGAACCCGACAAATATCAATAAATTTAATCTTTTTTCGCATTGTTCTAAGAACACTGTCAGCGGATAACGTCCATTTGGCATAATAACTTAATTTCGTTTGTAGTTTGTTGGCGCAACTAACTGGATTAATGAGATAATCACTTCCTCATTCCTTTATTGTCGATTGGAAACCTTGCATGTGGTCGTAAGGCAGATTACAGAGTGCGAACGTAGTGTTAGTTACGGATGGCTCGCTTTCACTATCCGCGTCGGCGCGGGCGACCCTCGCGACCTCCGCTGACCAATGACCATTGCTGTCACGTGCCAAGCACATCATCTAACAGTACCGATTCGTTATTTTTAATAAATTACATAAATATCTTACGGTTTGTATCACGATCCTCACTCACTATGATATCAATCTTTGCCTTTGGTTTGAGATGCAATTATTTTTGAATGACTCACGAATCGAAACTTCAATTTGTTACGATTTTGTATGCCAGTTTCTACTTCCGCGTCTTGGCTGTAAAGTGCCGACAATCCAGTTTGTATTTCTGTACGACACCTATAAAATTATTGTATTCTACATTTGTTTAGTTACCGAATAATACACAACGTATAAGAAATGTGTGGTCATATTTAGAAATCTCATTCAGGGCATAACATAGACGCCAACCATGAAATCGAGAAAAAAATCTGCTGTTTCATTGAAAAGTACAATACCTCTCAACCTAAATGTATGGATGGACTGATTTATTTTTCGCGATTTCAAGGTTGACCCCGTAGTAAAAGTTGTTCGATAGCATTCCTTGAATGAGCTCTCCAAATATGACCACACATTTCTGATATACGTTGTAAAATAACAAAACCAGAGGATACGATGAGATAAATGCTCGTATACTTAGGTATAAATGTATAATGCATCACGCCTGTTTACCATGATAACAGACACAACTTTGAAATGCCAACACGTGGAGTACTTCTTTAGAGTTTAGATAATCCTTCATTATCATGAAAAACTCATTTAAGAATATAAATTAGTGTGAGTTATGAACCTTTCAAATAAACATTGCTCTACGACTTACGACACCCTTCGGTTCCTCCGGTCAATTATGCATAGCTAAATGTCCAGCCAAGCCAGCTTTCAAATTGGAGCAATAGTAGATACCTACTCCATGTTGACATATTATTCAGGATACCATTTCAATAGGCAGTCGTTGAATATAATATAATTAATACAAACGGCAACGGTTGGTCTAGTGGTTGCAAGCGTGACTGCTGAGCGTGGGGTCCTGGGTTCGATTCCCGGGTCGGGCAAAGTGTTATTGGGTTTTTTCATTAGGAAATTCTCAGTAGCAGCCCGGAGTCTGGATTTGTGCCCGGTCAATGGCAATAGGCTCGCCCCCTATTACATGGGACTATAACATAACTGGCGAAATGTGGGTGTACTATTACACCTCTGCCTACTCCTTCGGGAAATACAGGCGTGATGTTATGTTATGTTGTTATGTTATGTGTTACAAACGGCAGTAGTGTAGGTACATATATAATTCTTTGATCCGGTTTAAAAAAAAAAAACACTGTTAGTGCCAGTCCTATGTAGAATAGAATAATCTAAATGAGACTGGTCAGTAAAAGCACTAAGTGTTTCTTTTTACGCATTTATACGCATGCGAAGTGAAATCTAACGATTTAAATTGTGGAAAGAATTTTTTTTCATTCCACGATATAAAAATACCATATCAAAGAATTATATATTTACACTATTGCCGTTGATATGAATTATATTATATTCAGCGACTGCCTATTGAAATGGTATCCTGAATAATATGTCAACATCGAGTCCTATGTTCCGAGTAATATTAGTTTAAAGCGAGACAAACAAAATGACGCAGTCTGTACAGACAGGTTACCTTTTTAAAGAGAAATCATGTCAACCGTTTCGAATCGTATCGTCCACAGACCTACGTATCTTCACAGTTTATCTGCCAGCCTATATTCCTAAGAATTTGCGTTTCAAGTCTTATTTGCATTTGACTTCCGTTGTTAGGCTATCTCAAGTTTTTTATAACTAATATAAAATAGGTAACGTTTAACTATAGCTGAAGATTTAAATTGTGGAAAGAAAAAATCGCTCACGAGCAGGATTCAAACCTGCGACTCCTGGCTCAGTACGCCAGTGCTTTAGCCACTAAGCTACCGTGAACACTGTGTGTTTTTTTTTTACTTTCCACAATTTAAATCTTTAGAATTCGCTTAATAAAATAAAATAAAATAAAATAAATAAAATTAATAAATAAGCTGAAGTTAGATATGGAGATAATAACAAGGCAATGTTCCGTTTTCCTTGACATAAAATTCTACTCCAATGACTCATTTAATTTCAGGAAAATGACAAGAAAGCTTGATCAGTTGTCATCAAAATCTGAAGTCAAGAAATGTCTTTACCAGCTAATTTCGTAGGATTTAACGCTGCGAACAATCATATAATCCGACTGCAATAGACCGTTGCGATACGGATGTTCCACCTCACGATAAATTATAGCTTAGCTTAGGTAACAAACGAGTAGCTATTATTTAATGTGTTTTTTTAAGGACAAGCCAAGAAGTGGTTATTAAGTAATTTTATTTATAGGCTTCTTACTGCGTTAATTAAGCATCGCGTTAATCACTCTTGTAACTTTTGTTGCATAGATTATAGAGACAGGTAGATACATTCAACAGCTCGTTTGTTCTCATGGTAATCAATAAGTCCTTTGATAGACCGATGCGTCTCGCATCGATCTTAGTAACATTTGGAACTTTTTTCTTGGAATGACGAATTCAAGGAATCCCTATTGTATAACGTACATTTAGTTTATTAAGAAACGAATTCTATGTGATAATATTGCATAAAATAAGTTCACAGTAAAATTGTGGTAACGCCAAGTAAAATTTAGTAAGTAAAATTAGAAGATTTGTACGGTTGACCGCAGGCCAGTGGTAACAGTTTGATATTGAGAACCTCTTTATTTCGTAAGAACTTTTCTAATTCAAGTGTTACCACCGACGTGCGGTCGCCTGTACTTACACAGAAAGACGTAATCGCAGAAATTTACACAAAAACATCAGAGCATCAGAGCAATTGCAAATTTGAAACTGCATCGACATTCTCGCGATACTCGTTAGTTTACGTAAACAAACATTACCTTGAACTGCTAGTGGTATGTGAGGCACGCGACACGCGTCTATTTGTTACATCGTAATTAACGGTTAATTAAGTGCATGTGTAAGTGCGGCGCGCGTCGTATTCACTGACATCCATTGTGATTGTTGAGACATTCTCAAGCAACCAACGTAGTGGCGCGATGGCGGTTAGATGACATATCACTGGATACGGGCCTTTGGTGAATTGTGGGGTAAATAAAATACGATCGCTATTCGTAGCCCTAATGACCTGCAATTGATGATGATTAGGAGATTTAACGGCAAATGGAATACGATCATCTTTTCGTAAGTTTTCGCGATCACTACAGATTATAACAAAACAAGTTTAGCCAGATTACATCGCGTATATTATTTAAATTGGTTTTCCTGACGCTGCAAAGCTTTCGAAATGTCAGGAAAACAAATTTAAATAATGTACGTGATGTAATCCGGTTAAACTTATTTTATTACGATCATCTTTTATTCTTACGCTCAGAAAATTAAATTCAAAGTTGAAAAAAAGATGAGAGTTTATCTTAGAGCTAGGCTCTATCTGTTGTCTGGTGAATCACATTTCGGGTGAGTAGGTAAATGATCAAGTTTTCAAAGTACGAAATTACTACAGAACCGTAGCCCGTTCAAAATTTCGTAATGGAATGAATGCTAGAAAAACCTGAATACGGACGTAATAAACGGCATTTCATTGTGCGATCCTTATTTAGAACTTGATTCATTAAGTTGATGTTAGAATTGGGTTTGTAATTTTGCAGCTTCCTAAATATGCGTTGCAGGAACACCAACTAAGCTGACATTTGAATAGCTTGAATTTCTGTAACTATAATAAACCTATATCTACCATTGAGCATAATAACCGTCTATTAGAAACTACATACATAATTACATGAAAATCTTTCTTAATACCTAAGTAAAACTTTAGGCCCAAGCCCAAAATGATATTGAAATGTATAAAAAACTAAATTTGAGGGTTCATACATGCAAAGAGGGGGCAATATTATTTTTTCAGTTCTGCTAATGCATGTGGGGTATCGTTGAAAATAACTTTTTTAATTGATTATAAAACTATTTTTGGGAATATTCTAGGTCATGGATTAAAATTTGGTGGGCATGTAAAATTTCTGTTTTTAGATCTATTTTGTCCCGGGGTCTAACTGAAAAACGGCTCTATGTCAAAAGTTGTTACTTGTGAATTATTTCAGTAAAATCCTGTATTATACTGGTGGTGGTAGATTTATGTTTATAAAAGATACGCACAACACCAATCTCAGAGTCTTCTAACTGTATATTTTTTTTACTTGAGAGAAATGTAGGTAGGTAGGCCCCCCACAAGGTGGACCGACGACCTGGTGAAGGTCGCGGGAATCCGCTGGATGTGGAAGGCGCAAGACCGGTCGTTGTGACGATGCTTGGGGGAGGCCTATGTCTAGCAGTGGACGTCTTTCGGCTGAAATGATGAGAGAAATGTGTCGATTAAGTTCTTCAAAAAGTTTATCGCAAGGTGTCCGTTCGGGGTGAACCACATGCAATGAAATTAAATGTAAGTATGGATCAGATATGCTTTTAGAATATGCATACTGGGTTATAGCATAGTGTTGACTTAGATTTGTCAACTACCTATTACAAAAGGTTGGTCGATAAATCTCTACCTCGTTGTGGACTCAGTCCAAGCACCTCTCGCTTCGAAATGGGTGCATTGATTTTGTAACTCTAACTAGGCTATTTAATTTAATCGCCCTGAAAGTCTTAAGGTTTATATCATAGAATAAATAATAGTAAATACTATAAGTGCTTTATTTTCACATTTCAGGCGGGCATATAAGGGCATCATAATTAATTATTATCATCACTATACTTGAGTGTAAGTACTTATTGGGGCATTTATGATTTATGGGCATCACAATTAATTATTATCATCACTATACTTGTACTTGAGTGTACTTAACTACTTGTTGGATATAAAGTCACCATAGGAGCATAAGGACATATTATCCTTGTGCTCCTACCAGTGGGAGAACCCAGTTCACAGTAGGGGCATGCGGAAACGGCCATCATTTCAGCCAAAAGACGTCCACTACTGGACATAGGCCTCCCCCAAGTATATACATATATAAAAGCAATGCTAACTAATTAGATACATTTGTAAAGTGAACTCTTAACTATGTTCATTTGTATATATATCACGCATCGTTTGTCACTATGCGTTACGTCTGCCATGATTGCTTTATACGCTCTAACACTATTCAGATAGATCCGTTTCCATTGTAACCAAATATGCAGGCAAGGTTTGCAAATAAGGCGTTTCGATTTTAGAAGATAACGACCATAGACGAATAAAAAAGGCGGACGGAATCTCGCGAAACAAAAAGTGCAGCACCCATAGTAAGACGGCTCGCTGAAAAGTACGGGTTGGCACGCACACATTGGCACCCATAGTAGGACAAAAAGCCGTGATTCCGCAACAAATCTCATGTGACGGTAGTCATTGTCATAGTGTCACCAATAAAATAACGATATATATCTGGTGTGTTAAAATTCTGTCGAAATTGTAGTGGGTTTAGGAAAAAACTAAGTATTTCAATCTTTTCTTAGCGAGATTCCGTCCGCGATCTTTTATTCGTCCGAGATAACGACTATAATATTATTAAGGAAGCTGTAGGCTATCTTGTAGGCGACCGTTAAAAGAATAGCAGTGTTTCACCATACTAATAAACAATGGAATGGATAGGGGAGCGGTGAAGAAACAGTAGACCACACACTGTCGGACCACTTGCACCTATCAATTAACTATCATTAAAAGTATACGTAGGCCATTTCGTTATGAAGAGTCGGTGCATCAACCGATCCCACGGAGTGGTTAACATTGAAGATGCAGATAGCGTACGACAGAATAATGGATCAATTAATTAAGTACAAGTTTGGCCATGATATGAATTTGCAGACGGACGTCGTCGGATACCTACGTAAAGTTGTTTGAAGAAGGTATTAAGCTTGACCTAGTTATCAACTAGGTGTACATATAATACGTTAACTTTTTATGGAAGGTTGTATCGGTAGATACCTATTACAAAACCGCTATTGTGACTGTTAAAATATGTAAATACGTAAGTTGTTTTTTTATACGACAGACAAGTTAAAATAATATTACAAAGATACATTTTTGTTTGTTACCGTAGCTCTATATTACATTGACTAGTAAAAGTATCTATAAGTTGCATCTTTCTTAACAAATCTTATATTCCTTTTCTGTTTTGTATTCACTACAATGACGAGTGCAGCTTTATAAAGTAGAGAGATGCACAATCAATATTCATTGGTAAAAAGAAACTGTTCGATTTCACTAAAGCTGTTAAGTTACAAACAAGGATTCATGAACGCTCAAGGATTAAAATGAGGGGAAAATTAAGCATGAAAGTACTTTAAAATAAATTGGTGACTTTGTAGTATACAACTCTATAGCTCGATTAAAGCGATGTTTAATTAGGACGTAAAACAGTTTTAGTGAGAAGGAATACAGGAAAAACGTAATAAAACTGTTTTTTCTCTCACTGTTTCTTTTGCTTACCAATTGGAACCGTGCCACATGGAAATCAAGGGGAAGACCTTTGCCCAGCAGTGGGATATTACAGGTAACAGGAACAATAACCAATGGGTCCAAAGGCCTTACATAGATTTCTCAAAAACGTAGATAAAATTGTGATAGGTATAGATAGATCTACTTAGTCATCTTGCAACAAGTGGAGCTATGGTTCTGGTCTCCTAGTCTGGCCTAGATTACTTATTGTATTACATACTTTATTGTACACACATTATTGTTATAGTAGGAAAGCTTATGTACATCGGCGAGCTTAACTAAAAAATGAGATGTTGATGATTATTTTGACGTTCACAATTTCATATTTTTTTAAGTCAACAAAGCGATTTGTTTATACATACAACGTGTATCAGAAATGCGTGGTCATATTTTAAGAGCTCATTCAGGGCATAGCATAGAACAACTTTTACTATGGGACCAAACCTGAAATCGCGAAAAAAATATCAGCTGTTCCCTAGTAAATCATCAATGTCGCTCGACAAAATGTAATGATCAGCTGATTTTTTTTTCGCGATTTTAGGTTTGGTCCCATAGTAAAAATTGTTCTATGCTATGCCCTGAATGAGCTCATAAAATATGACCACGCATTTCTGATACACGTTGTATAGCAGGGTGTGACGTAGGTATATGGACGTACACCTATACCACCAATATAAAGAGATACATCCTTACTCTGTGCTTATACCGGGGACCTTGACATTTGGGAAAGCTGGGTACCTATTGTGCTGTTTCTCCATTAACCCAGTGAAGAGATTTTCGTCGCATGAATGTTGGTAATTTAAACACTTATGAAATCTTTATTCTTATGAACTGTAAAATCTCAACGCGACGGGAGAAATCTTTATGGACACATTATTGTACTATATCAGTCCATAAAGTATTGTTATGGCTGACACGCATCATGACTGCGGTATGGTCATCTGGCGAACCTGTCACACGGCAGTTGCGGCCATTGCGGCTTGCGGGTCGTTGCGTCCGCCATACAATCTCACCTAATCGGTAAACAAGACGCGTTTTATGTAATAACTTTTGGCGTCTGTCCCGTACACTGTGGTCGAGTTTCGCTTTCACCTTAATAATGTACTTTCTCGAACTTTGGGTTTTTGTTTATGGTAAATAACGTGATACGAGGATGACTTCGGATCACGCAAATTTCGAGTTAAAATCGAGCTTGTGTAACTGTACTTACCTACATTTTTTGATTTAATGACCGGATCTGCGTTGTATTCACTTCGCTGAATACAAGACTCTAGATTCCATCTCTGTAAAAAAGTACTTAACTATCTAGTAGTAGTATTGGAATGCATTTACTCTTTCAGGATGTTATCATAATATCTATCAATACCTTTTTTATATATTAAGTGAAAGTGTGCTTGATCCAGCTTGATCACGCATTCCATTTCTCTGTTGCCATTAACGATCGCGTTATATCATTATGGCACAGTGATGCTGATGACAAACGGATGGAAATCGATACAATGTGTTGTCAAAACTTGCTTCAGCGAAAGTTTGGTACTTACCGGATACGAAAAATTATAATTTCCTTTTATCGGTTGTGATATTTCCGTCTAGAGACCAATTTTGCTTAAACACCATTGCAAATATTTGGCTTCCATCACAAATAAAATAGCTTCATATCCGGTTATTGCCTGTTTAATGATTACCTTGGCAATGTATTTGAGTGGCTATTATGCGTACATGTATCTATAAAGATATACATATAATAGTTATGCTGATTATGTTGATATTATTATTTACTTTTAATGGAACTAATAAATTTAAAGAAAGTTGGCCATCTCTTTTTAATGCATGTTTTTGATTTAACGTTTCATTGTGCCACACGTGCTCCTAAGCATTTTGAATAAGATCAACTGATCACGACTTACACTTTTTGTACTACTACTTTTGTAGTAGATAACAGTAGCGTTATTTGATTTAGGAGAATTTGACCCATTTTCATAGAAACTAATAATATTCAATTAAATTGAAAGTTCCAAATCAAAGGATAGGGATTCCCCTATCCTTTGATTTGGAACTTTCAATTTAAATAAAAATAGCCCAAAAAAAGTATTCACTTTTTTGGGCTGTTTGCCCATTTTTATGAATACCGTTTTGGCATCGTGCTATTTATCTGAAAAAGACCTTATGTCCTTTCACACTGCACATGATATAAATAGGTACATATTCATAAAGTAGGTAATTGTGTGTAGAAGGTGACCTGGTGTGTTATCTTGATGTCTCAGCAGAGTTTAACTTATAATTTGAAAGACGTGCGCATTGTGCACGGTCTGTCGTGCGTGCGCCCGCGCAGCGTGACCGAGGGCCTAACTATTTTTACAGCTGACAACTTCTTTTTTACACAATAATAGATATAATCACGATATGACGCGATATTGTTATACTTTTTTCATACTAAAATTATTGTTATTATCATTTATTAAGCAGACAACAATGGGTCTAGTGTGTTACGGGCGGCTATATATCGCTATATCGCACGCAGGATGGTGTTGGGGTTGGGGCTGAGGCTGGGCGACAGCCTGCGCAGTGGCAACTTGGTGAGGCAAGGCGGACTTCTTCGTTGTATCCGTCGATATGAGCTCCGGAAAATATTGCCGACACACTACAATAGAGCGGCAACCGCAACAGGCAGCGCCCTGAACGCATTATTGTATTGGATAGGTACAGGTAAACAGAGCATTGTATTCCCTTTGGGTATATCCGAACCACATTGCAGAGCCCACGAGTACATCGTTGTGCAGTACCTATGCCTTAAAATTGTTTAGGTTTTACCAAAGGAAAGGGACTTATACTCAGAAGAAGTCATCTAATGTGGGAAAAGAGACTGTCCTTAAGTTACGCTTGTTAAACAAATTAAAATTGTATGAACAAGGTTCTTGTATATAGCAGTTCCACAGTAGTTTAAGTACTATAGGTAGTAGGTGAAAAATAAACACTAAGCACAAACAATTCAGAAGGCAAAACAAAGCAAAGTTTCTCACACTAGCAATGTTTATCTACGTACCTACCTATAATAAAGCAAAAACATTTTCTGCGATGGGCCATGGAATCGTGACTGATTGAAACAATGACTGGATCATTACGGTGTGCATAATTTGACAAATGAATCAATGATCACGACTTATCTTGATGTTCTGGCTCAGGCTTTGTTATTATCATCACCATCATTTCAGCCGAAAGACGTCCACTGCTGGACATAGGCCTCCCCCAAGCATCGCCACAAGAAGCGGTCCTGCGCTTTCCGCATCCAGCGGATTCCCGCGACCTGGTGAAGGTAAGCTAAAGGTTTAATAACAAACTTATTTTAATTTTTTATTATACATGCTGAAATTTTATCAACTGTGCCAAACAATGCCAAGTAATATGAGAAGTGTGAGCCGGAAAGTATAAATATTTTTTATACAGAAATAATCATGACCTTCACTGTCACCACTGACTAACCCAAATGGTCTTAATTCCGCCATTCACGACCACGACACAAAAATTACACTCACTTTGTGCATTAGCGCCGTACAACGTGCGTAATATGACTAAGCAGATATTGTCGTGTTTAATAAAGTAGATCGGGCATTTGATCTCACGTTCATGAAATAAAAGCGATATTGACGTGTCACCGGAGATTGATTGTCTTATTTACCTGTCACTAAATCAATATCCTGTTCAGGTTTCAAATTCACTCTGCCCGTAGTACGGTTCAGTAAAAAAAATATATTTTCCAGTGTTAATACAAAACAACAGATAGGTATCAAATACCATCTTTAATTCTATTTTTGTCCCCAGACATGCTTGAAATTGGTAATATCCAGTAAAGAACACGGGTGTAAAATATTGAAGCATACTAAGCACTGCCAGGTCCCCTAATTCGTTGAATAGGTAATAATAAAAATACATAAGCTTTATAGAGATATATGGTGCTCGCATTTCCGTCTAAAAATACATTGACTCTACAGGAAAGTTAATATCAAATCTAATTTGATATTTCAGACTGGATACAGTTAAAGGGCATTTTCGTGCAGCTGTACGGTAGAAACGTGTGTTAGCAGTTAAACAGTGGTTGTATTATATTCCACCGGCATGAATGGTCTAAAAGTCAGAAGGACGCTATCATTATCTGCAGGTCAAGGTATCTTACAGTATCTACGTTTGACGTAACACCTCCAGTGTTAAGTTAATTGGCAGCAATTTAACTGGAAAATCTATAGCGTTTTCGCCGTTTGCATAAAATAATACAGAGGCTATTTAGAGCAAATTATTTTAAAACAAAATGTGGAAATCAGTCGTTTAATCTTTGAAAATATTATGAACTTAGGTATACTTCCCTAGTTTTTCTCCTTCCTCTTACATTATCTTGATAGTGCGATAGAGCAGGTAAATTGAAAGCAGTTGGGACTTGGGACCCAGTTCTAATAAAAATTATGAAGTGAATATAATTTAGCTTAATTAACGTTAGGTATCGCTTGATCAGTGTGAGTTAGGCAGCCGCAGTCAGGATACGGATCTCCGTGTGCAGAGCCAGTCACTTCTCCAAGGCTCTACCCGTATTCGACACACGAACGATCCTGCCTTTCTAAAATGTTTACCTACCATTTATTTAGTTGTCGCTTTGCACACAATCTGATGTAGGTCTATTATAATATACCTATGAGGCAGGGTAGGTACCTATATGGTGAGTTTAGATACCTATTTACTTTTGCAACATTTGATACAGTGTTGTTATTAGCATGCAATTTTATAATTATGTAAGAAATTTTTGAAGTAGTGTTATTGATGGTTTAAAAACTGGTCAATCTGGACATTATGTAATTTTCAAGTTAAGATTGACATTAATTGCAAGATTGCTTGTAGTTGCATGCTAGGTAGGTACTAAGTAAATTTAATTTTCTGTAGGTATTCTGATAAAAAAAACAAATGTCATCCTCTATCTGTGTACCAAATACTATTCAAATCCGTTTTAGCGTGATTGAAGGACAAATAAACATCCATACTTTCGCATTTATAATATTAGTAGGGCATTAAATAAATAAATATAAATATTTTTGGGAAATTTTACACAGCACCATCTAAGTAGTCCCAAACTAAGCAGAGTTTGTACTATGGGTAGATACAAGACAATAGATAAACAAAAATACATTCTTATGTACCTACATACTTATTCTTTCTTCTTAATTCTTACTTATTTTATATTCTTGTACATATACATTTTTTTGTTGTAAATAGATACTTAAATTGCATAAAAACACCCAGACCAACACGAACCCTTATGTTTATTTATCATATCAATATTTGTGACATGTGGGAATCGAACCTACGATCTCGTGAACGTCGTCAAGATACAATTCTCGGAGTAATTATTACTTAAATAGATACAATTCTATTACACTAAGTTTATTTCACTTTGAAATATTGAGTGTGACGATATTATAATTGATTGCCTTTGGTTGCGTTGGCGACTGGAAACGATCCCTTTAATTGTCGAGTACCGTTTCAACGGCTTACCATAGAGATTCATCTGTATTGCGATGGGATTGGCTCCAAATACTCACATGATAATATAGGGGTGTACGCACCACTCGTCCCCTAGATTTCGCCCCTTTTATTAAAATGCACCACTCGCCCCGTTTTGAGGGTCCCACTCGTACCTTACGACGGGGCGAGATAATCTACTCACGAGATGGAATAGCCCATAAATATTAGTATGTTATTGATTACGTATATGTAGCGTAACCGTAGCTATAATTAAAGAGAGATTGTATCATCAACTATGATGTTTTAAGATTTAAATTATAGAAGGGTCAGTGCGTGTGAAAGCGAAAATTTATCGCAATGATGCAATTAGAAATACCTATTTACGAAACAGGGCAGGAAGGGTTCTGCGATTATTAGATACCTACCTAATAGGTAGGTAGTTGAAAAGTTTTCAGCGTAAAGAAACGGTGTTTTAATAATGTGTCTGAGTACAGTCTCTACATACCCAAATGTAATAAGGCTCAAAATACTTCCTAAGGCTGTTGAATGTTATTAGTTAAAATGCATTCGTAGCCATGTATTATGTATTATCTTCTAAAACACTATTGTTAAAACTAGAGTGAATTTCATAACACGAACGGGTAGGTACTCTTAGCAAGCCCGAAGGTACCTAATCGTACTAGAGACCTAGATATTTATTAGGCACTTACCGACGCAACAGGAATCTGGCCAGTGAAAGTAAAGTGTGTTTCGATATTATTAATTTGATCGGTAATCTTACTTAATAGACCCTGGTGGCTAAATAGGTCAAATTGATACTGATTAATATGATGGTTAGACGTTGGTTAGATGTAATTAGATGACTGTTTCACAATAACATATGAAAGCGATGAGTCTCGTTAAGATGAGCAGGTGCGCCTAATGTTATTGCGTAGTACTTATGTACCTACAACAAATTAATACGAAATAAATAATTGGCTCAAATCGAGTTCTTATGTAATTATTGGAACAAATTTGTAACAACGCTATAAATCGTTAATTCAATGGTCCATCGCGATTGGTCATCGATGGACCTACTTGTATAACCTACATCTTCAAAAAGAGGACTTAATTCTGCCCGTAGGTACCTATAGCAGGGGTGCTGGCCAGAAAACCTCCACGTGTGTCTGACGGCTGCTTGTCCTTCTGGACACGTCTAGAGGGAACGGCAGTTGTTGGACCGGTGCACACTGGGCACGGGCAATAAGTCTCCTTTGGACCGGGGGACCTTATTGCCTGTGGCGAATATTCTGGCACGGGAGGAGCCCGATGTGGGCCAATGGGAAGTTGATCCGCGTGTCCCTCTGAGAAAGCAGAGGGCACAGTGGAGGAGCAGGGGCGGGCCCGGTTTGCACTCACCCTGCCACTGGGCAGGCAGTGGGGGGACTGTCCTTCCCTGCCCCCGTCGGTCTCGTAATCCCAGGAGTGCCTGCTGAGTAGTGTTCTCGCGCCTCTTGGGACCGAGGGTCTTGGCTTTACCGCCCGGACCGCGAGGAAGAACACCTCTATAAAAATTACAGGAGGATGGGCGTGCGAGCAGCAGACTCGGGTAGTCTGCTGCCTGACCAGCAGCTGGCGTAGTCGGCGCAGCTGGTAAAGGCCCGTGAGGTGAGGTGGCGTGCAGTGTTCCGTGTGCGCCACAGAGGAGGGTGCGGCCGTCGTTAGGCCGCACGGGGAGAAGGGGCTCGCCTGCTTGTGGCGAGCTGGGACCTGTCGGGGGTGGTTGTGTGAATACTCACGGGTTCCCATGCCCCCGGCTAAGGTAGTTGAAGGAACACCGTGGTGGTTTTAGACGGTAAGAGTCCGACACTGGCTCCGCCTACCCCGGGCGGAGTGCGTCCATGAGGATTTCCCCACGGGAAAAAAAAGAAAAAGGTACCTGTAGCAACGCTTACCTAAAATTACCTAAGGGTGATTGTTTTGTTTCATGAATATTTAGGTATCTTCTACTACCTATTCTATTTTACAGGAGCTTATTTAGTTACCTACTTCCTTTATTTCTTATTTATTTATACAGTTAGAGTTTAATTTATTAATTGTTACCTTCCTTCTATTTAAGTCTGAAATATAAGGTCATATAAGATAATAACATGCTCCATTATGATCTGGTTTGTTAATCTAATTTGATAAATGATTTATTTTTTACATTGTTACACGACGATCACGATGTAATATAAAATCGTGAAGATTATAATATTTTTGCATAGATAATTAATTTATGTATTATGTCTAATGATTCACTGATCTACTAACTAACCATAACTTTATTATTAGTTTTTGTCGCAATCTTCTAGTAGTACCTAAGCGTTTATAACGCTTACTGAATCACAATATTCGGTACAATGTCAAGTTGAAAACCGATTTTGACCTCGAAGTGCGCATTGTCTTTTTGTGCTTGGGAAATTGTGCTCTAACGTTCTTACAACCGACTAATGTACCATGAATACCATGATGCATATTTTGTATAACTATTTTAATGAGCGCGAGCGTGTTGCAGTGTGAATAATAAACATTTTTCTTTGTTTCAGTTATACCTGCCTGTGTCACATCAATCACAATAACACCAAATGGAAACAGTCCTGAAATAAAAATGATGAAAGGGATGATGGTGGATGTACAGAATGGTTTTGTGCCAATGGAATCAAAAGTCGAAGAGACGACTATCAGAACAAGTAGTGGAAAGAAACGAAAACTTAGTAATAATAATAATTCTACGAAGTTATCTCTCAATGAAAGATATAGAAGACTGATACCTTATATGACATTTTATTATGCGAATGATTTAGCAACTCCAACAACTGATAATATAAAGGAAGTTGAAGTAGAAAAAGCAGAAATAGTCGAAGCTGGAGCTCATGGCAATCACAGAGAGACAAAGAAAATTATATATTCAAATAGAAACATCCCTAGGTACCAAGGGAACAGATTGACTCAACATAATATCGCGTCAGCAAATCCCACAAAAATATATTATAAAGGCGGTGTACCGTTATATCAAACCTCAAGTAAAGTATCTCAAAATTATAATCCATTACTGTCAGAATATAATGTACTCGTACATAATGATTACGACACTGGCAGAGTGCTCCATAAGCAAATACCAAAATCACCGGCTCTACCATTTTTATCTTCAACCCGAAAGCCTTTCTTCAATTTATATAACGAGGACTTACCTAACATCCGATATTATTTATCCGAAAAAGAGCAAACGCCAAAATATAAATTGGTTCCTTATGAGCAAACACCTCCAATTAATGTACCTGAAAACGAAAATGTGTATGACATAACGAGAAAACCAGTACCAGTATCTGTGTTAATACCTAAAGAACATGTTTACCTGAAGCCACGACCGGCTCGACCTCATTACGTTTATGACAATATTAATGTTCAACAAGCCACTATCAGGAAACAACCTACGATCATTTCTGAAAGTTACTACGAGAAACAACGACCTCCACTCCTGTTAGCGCAGCCGGTAATACAGAGTGGCTTTAAACCGATTCTCAATTCCCCTCAATTTTCCAAAGAAGCTACGATTTACACGACCAGTATACCAGAAACAGTGATTTCCGATTTTGAATATGAAAAACAACAGGAAGCACAAATACAGTCAGCGCCAAATGTAAACTTTGACGAGTTTAAGCCAAATTATTATCAGTATGTTGTAGATCAGACCACGTACAAACCACCACAAGCAACAACTTCGAACACAATACCGCTAGCGTCATTACTAAATTCGCTTCAGTTGAACAAGTCCATTCCGAAGCCCATCACAAAAGAAAACGTCAGTTCATCTATTAGAACTTTACTTCAAGTGTTAAATGTTTTAAAAGCTGTGCCGCAGCAGAACAACGTGGTTCCAATCTTAAGTACTCCGAAACCATTTGTGGCTGCCAAATTTGTGAAAATAACAGCAAAACCAGTGATTGACTTACGACCGAATCCGGAGCGTGAGCAACCTGAGGCTCAGGAAGAATGGCCCGAAGAATCGTTTCCTATTGCGCCCGTGAACCCCCCATCTCAACATCTAGATGGTAAGTACCTAATATAAAATTGTGTCAATACTAAGGATAGAGATCATTCCATGCATTTATGACAATAGGTAAGAGTAAGGGAGGTACGCATAATGACATACTTTTTTTAGGCATCATTCTTATTTTAATGCCATAGCCGGTATAGGTGAACGGTTGTAATCAACAACAATCAACTTTAGTTGTATTTTTAGGGTTCCGTAGTTCCTACAAGGAACCCTTATAGTTTCGTCATGTCCGTCTGTCCTAATCCTTTACAGCTTAATAACTTCTACAGTTATAAACATAAGTAAATAAAATTATTTTGTTAAAAAATTGTCTAGATATAGATCTCAATTTTAAAAGAATGAAAAAATCGTGATTACGTATTTTAGGGGTGGCGCCCATACATGTGAAATGGGGATGAAATTTTTTTTTTCGCTGCACCCCCTCGTGTGGGGTATCATTGAATAGGTCTACTAAAATGAAGGTAATATTTCATACATAACTTTTTTATCAGGTGTACCATCTGCGAAATATAGCCCGCCAAAGTGGTTTGCAATGTGTCCCCCCCCTGCCATTTCTAAACTATGCAACGTAGAAACTTATAATAGTCATTGACCTTAGAGAAAAATGATGTTAGCAAAGAATGCTCCTTTAGTTACTTTCAATAAAAAAAAAACACAAAAAGTAACTTTGTGTTATGTTGACATGACACACTTCTTAAATTTGACGCTATACAGAGCCATCTAGTGGCTACTAACAACACTCTCTGAGTCGCCAATGCTGCCGTCTATTGCAAAAACTAAAATAGCCATGATTAATATTCGATTTGATTTGTTTGTAATTACACCTACTAAAGGAACCCTATAACTGAGCATGGCCCGACATACTCTTGGCCGGTTTTTTTAAATAAAATCGATGTACAAAATCGACATCGTTTTGCGCGGATGTGACGCATATCTTACCACACTTCTTGGCTCTGTACCTGTATTCTTGAACTTTTTGGTAATTTTGTGCGTCACTTTTGAAGCATATTAAATATTTTTTCTTTCTTTCTTTCTAATAAAAATATAATATTTTCTATTGCAATGGTACGGAAAGTAAAGAAACTTTACAACAATCCCATTTGATTTGCCACTGGTGCAATAATATTAATTGATGTTTTTAGCAAAAAAGATTGGGTTTGATTCCAAGGCGAAGCAGCTGCTTTAAAAAAACACTTACACCGCAGTTTTTACTTTCTCGAAATTTTACATATTCATGCGAAATGTTGACTTCAATTTAAGTGTATTTTTTGGAGTTTTACGCTATGTACTACTTACTCGTGCAGATAAATAATGAGATTGAAAATGTCGGCATTTGTATTTTCCTCTCGCTCACAAGTAAAGTATTGTGTGAGCGTGAGACACATAGAATAAAAATGCCACCATTTTCAATTCCATTTATTATCCGCGCCGAGTGATATACTCATGGAGACTTTCTTTTCTTCGTGGATATACTTAATATAAAAATGTAGCACAACATAAGCCCAAAATACACATTAACGAGGAAGCGCGAGCGCAAAGAGCGCGTAATTTTTTTATTTTATTTTTTTCTCCTCCAAAGCTTCAATCGCTTCTGCCTTTAATATAGTGTCCAATCGCAACGGCGGCAGGCTCTTGCAAAGTAGCGCAAACCGTTCAACAAAATGAAATATCGCCGTCCGTCGTGTGTGATATTATTTATCGTTGAATTGGAAATTTCATCCATACTTTATTTTGGGCAAAATATCACCCATTACCCATGCTGTAAATTAAACTTTAGTAGGTTCTTACACAAAATTCCAAAATAATGTTAAGTATTTTTTTACGTACGAGTAAATGTCGTGACAACTCATTATTTGAAATAATACTTAATCTTTCTTGTTTAGTTGTTAGGATAATTTTGAGGTACCTACAGCTTGGATGGTTTTTGGAGGGGGGTCATGACCCCTGTGACCCCCCCCCTAGAACCGCGCCTGGTCCACGAGTCATAAGTTTTCGAGCTGGTGGGACCACGAGCACTGGTGGTACAAAGCCAGTGGGTGCACGAGTCATACGTCAAGGAAAACAGCTGTTCCCCTACATTTTGTCGATTTATGTGAACACAAATGTAGGGGAACAGCTGATTCTTTGTCGCGATTTCAGGGTTGATCCTGTAGTAAAAGTTGTTCATACTGATGAGTGCTCATTAAGAGGTTTTCAGTTATTTCAATAACACGTTGTATTCCTGTCTAACAGTAGGTAGGTGTAGCCTACACGACGGGATACGTGAAATGTGGGAGAGGTGGGTACAGTCGACAGCATGACAGTGGTAACACATCAATTTGAAAACCACCCTTACCTACTACTTACGAAATAAAGATGCTATCAATCTCAAAGTATTACCACCGAAGTGCGGTTGACCGTACCTACCCTAAGAAAAAAAATACAGATTTTTTTTCGTAACTTTGTGGGCGTCCTGAGAATGTATAATCATAATTATGACAAACAACTCGATAGCAAACTCAGTCTTCGAGTAAAATGGATGTAACAGACGGACCTAAAGCTGCTACTAGAGCCTGACGTTTCAAAAGTGCCTGTAATTAGTTTTTTTTTTAAATAAAAAACATTTGAATTTGGACGGCCATGGCGAAACTATCAGAGTTCCTTGTTTACTTAGGAACCCTAAAAATGGAATAGCTAAGGTGATATTTATCAAAACAATTCTCAGTAAGCAGGTATGCGACATTCATTCGCAAACAAATAAAATAATTACCTACCTAATAGGTATATGAATGACCTCGCTATTAATCTTGGGCATGTCTAAAGTTTAAGACATTTTGTGACATTAGACATGACCACCTTCAACTAGGTACTACATTAAACTTGCAAATAAGATACTGGGTACTGGGTAGGTACTTACCTATATTTTATTGGGTACTTACATATATCCCTAATAAGGCATTAATGTTATGTGTGTGTGTTACATACTTAACTATATTTGTAATGGTCACATAACTTTATTTTAAAACAATTTAATACTTACAGAATCAGATCGTCCATCTGACGGTGGAACCAGCCAACACTTCCCTTTGCAGCAGACGTCAGATGATGAAGGCGGAACTCCGGGGCGGCCGGGTGTCGACTACCCTATTCTCAGCACGATTCCAGAAACTAAGTTTGACTGCAAGACTCAACGGTACAAAGGCTTCTTCGCAGATCCTGAGACACGCTGTCAGGTAATTTGCAACGTACTTACAAGAATGCTTGAAGTCATAAGATAAGACAGTGATAGTTTCATTCAAATTTCCGGTCAAAGTTAAAGCCAGTTGAAGCCATAATGCAAGCGGCACATAAAATGTTCGCTGACACACACAGGCGCGCGTAAGTTGTACCTGAACGGAGGGATCATTCTCGTTAGATCCATAATGGATTTCTGGCTCCTATTTAGTTGCTTCAAATTGTGCGCGCGGACTTGGTTTCTATGTGTAGTTATTCTAAGCAAGAATGTTAATAAAAAAATCGGTGCTACAAGGGGAAAGTAGGTCGGCCAACTGTCGACGTCTGCCTATGCATATTGCATTTGTGGTAATTGCTTACCTACCCTAGAGGATGTCTCCCAAAATGGCCACAACAGCAGAAGTCTTGTTTTTCTTTCGGTTTATTTCTAATACCTGCTCGTGAAGGATAAATAAATGGTTAGGTACATAAGTAGGTATCTAAAGTGAATGCTTTATTTCTTTCTAGCACTCAATGTAAACTGAAAGATAACATCAGTTTATGGGTGGACTAAAGCGCCTATATGTGGGCGTAAAAATTACGTTCTTGCCTAATCAACCCTGACCCTGAACTAAAGATGCCAGTTATTAGTGTTATGAAAATTAGCTCACTTCCGTATAAATAAATTTTCCAATTTTATCGTCGTATTATACATACTCAAACGAACTTCTTTCATTTCTTCGTAGCACTAGGATTACACTAAGGTCCTGAAATGTCTGTTGTGCAGTTCGGAACGGTTATAGGGAATACATAAGCAGCCCATTATTGTCAGACTGCTGGGCATGGGCCTCTTCTCAGAACGAGAAGGTTAAGGCCTCAGTAATCTAGTCATAGGCTTAGAGGAGATAGAGGGAATAGTTTATGAAAAATTACATTTCCCATTGAAAGGTCCAATATTTAGTTTTGAATCTGGTAGTTTATTTATTTAATTCGTTATGCACAACTGGGTACAAAGGCGGTCTTAACGCCATAGGCGTTCCCTACCAGACAACCTTAGGGTATCGTAGGCTTTTTAGGTTATCTCCTGTTTTTGGCTTTTGGTAAATGGCAGACATTGATCAGTATTATGTTCCTTGCATTTTGATCTACCTGGGTGTCACTGTCAAAGAACGGCTTTCAAGACAGTTGGCTGGCGGGAGTCATTCTAGCTAACCTCTTTCGAGGCTGGGGTTCGGATTTCGAGGTTTGGCTAAGCAGTCACCAACTATAAAAATGTCGGTCACCTTACCGTAGTAGTATATATTCTATGCCGTAGGCCTCTCCAATAAAATAATTGAGTCACTCTTGTGATAACGTATATCTAAAACCTATTTATAGTGACGATGGTTGCTTTCAGGTATGGCACTACTGCGACCTCAACGGCGGGCAGGCGTCGTTCCTGTGCCCGAACGGCACGATATTCTCGCAGGCGGGGCTGACGTGCGACTGGTGGTTCAACGTGCGCTGCGCCGCCACCACCCAGCTCTACGTGCTCAACGAGAGCCTCTACAAGTACATCCTGCCGCACTCGCCCAAGTTCCCCGAAGACTACAGCGGACCGTTGGTTGATAAGTAAGTGTCAAGTTACGTTGCATCCCTTCCGAAACTGCTTTGGTCGATCTAATGGGCATCATTAGACTGAATTTTGTCAGTGCTGAATAATGGTAAGGTACCAAACCAGAATGGCATCATTCTATAGTGATTTATGTGTAGGTATTGCATAAGTGGGTATTTATGTGGAATTTAATTAAAACTGGGCTTACCAGAACCATACTTACTCCAGCCTTCTTTAACTGCATCGATATATATGTACTTTTAACTGCAAATATACCTAAGTCAGTAATATGGATTCATCCAAGGTGTATACCTATGTTAATTGTAATTTTTTATCCTAAACGGTTCAGCATTTCGTACCTATATAGTGTTGTTGTTGACAGTAAATAAAAGCTTATAAAAATTCTGATAGGATGATTAGGACAAGGACTACAAACCCCATAGACGCCTCATAACAGGCGCCTGACGTCTGTCAACACATCTATGAAATTTCACTAATGTAGGGCGCCACTTGAAAACTTGAAATCAGTTTCTACCACTTATTTGAGCCGTCAAAACTTTCTCGTTAGGGATTAGTCAATAGCCGCCATGGTAGGACCAATCGGATTGCAATACCCCGCCTCAGCTAGTTGACAGAATTTATATTCAACATTAGGCGTCTATTGGGCTGTATGGTCAATGCCTGTGTGCTTGTCGTGTTGTACCAGTAGGTAAGCCTCTAGACGCCGATTAGCCGGATACCCCTGGTCACCAATCATATGTAGTAGCACTGCATATCATACGTCCCGCCGCCAATCGGGACGTCACCTGGTCAGCGAGCGGCACCAATCAATCACCACCGAGATTTTGAGCCGACCAATCATAACGCGCCGTCCGACCCCTGTCCCCCGCCAACATTTTACGACTGTTCTCATTCGCATGTAACACTTTGTTTATGCGGCGTCTTGGGCTGGTCTGAAAATTCCTTCGGGAAACTGTTCTAACATCGATACCTAATATTATTTTTATTCATTCCAGATACCTGACTTTAAAATTCAAAGAAATGGAGGAGGAATTTAAAAAGAACAAAAATAAGCATAACTCAGCAGAAAATATGGACTCTGATGAAGAGGAATCAGATGATTCTGAAGGAGATTCTACTGAAAAAGATTCCAGGGAAGTCAAGGACACTGAAACAAACAAGGAAGGGGGTGATACCACAGTCAGTGAGGCTAGCGTCGCAGTGGGCTCACCGGGAGAAAGCGGCAAAGTAGAAAGGCTACATGAATAAAAAAGCGCTCTAATAGATGTTACTAAAAGTTGCTTCCTCAAGCAATATTTGCAGTTGTATAAAAAATACCCCTACAAAGACTGCTACCTTACAGCCGAACATTCCAATACTTTTTGTGCCGTACTAAACATTATTGCTATAATTTAAAGAAATAATGTAAAGAGATCTCGAGAAGCGTGTGTCAACGAGAAAGTTATAACGGTATTAAAATAATATTTAAATTAAGTTTAATTAACATTAAGGTGAATGTTACAGGGTAGCCCGCGAAATTCAAAATTTCTTGCGTTTATTGCAAATTGTAGTTGTTGTTGTGTATAATTCGAAATATGATTCGCGGTAGTAACAACAATATATCTACTGAATAATACTCATAAAAAATATTAACCTAGCTCTATAAGCTGTACAAGCTCGATTATATGAATTTACAATAAAATTATCGATTATCGAGCTTCTAAAGCTAGGTTTATATTTTTTATAAGTATTATTCAGTAGATATATTATTATCACTTACCGCAAATCGTATTTTGATTGATATGCAACTCAAAACAGAGCTACAATTAGCAAAAAACCCAAGAAATTTTGAATTTCGCGGGCTACCCTGAAGCATTCACCTTAAGGAGTTATAAAAACTTTTTTGTAGGGTATCTCAAAATTCTCTTAAATGTTGACAAGCCAAGCCAAGGAATAATAAAGAATTTGGTATCACGAGTCAAAGCAACACACGTGATACCATAATAATGTACCCATCTATAAGTAAAATAAATCCATCTTCCATCTCAGTGCGAGTCACATGTGTAGTAGATATTTGTAAAGATAAGTACGTTAATTAAAAATGTAGTTATCTATGTGTTCAATCAACTCAGCCTATCGCAGTCCACTGCTGGACATAGGCCTCTCCCAAGTTGCGCCACAACGCTCGGTCCTCTGCCTTCCGCATCCAGTCCCCCCCCCAGCCACGTTCTTTAGGTCGTCGGTCCACCTGGCAGGGGGGGCGCCCTACGCTGCGTTTGCCGATTCGCGGTCTCCACTCAAGGACTCGTCTGCTCCAAAGGCCATCAGTCCTTCGACAGACATGGCCAGCCCACTGTCACTTCAGCTTACCGATCCTACAAGCTATGTCGGTCACTCCGGTTCTTCTCCGGATAATCTCGTTACGGATTTTATCTTTCAAAGAAACTCCAAGCGTAGCTCGCTCCATAGCTCGCTGAGCGACTTTGAATTTGTGGACTAGCCCAACTGTCAGTGTCCACGTCTCGGCACCGTAAGTCATGACTGGCAGGACGCACTGGTTGAAGACCTTTGTCTTCAAACTTTGCGGTATAGGCGACGAGAAGACTCGGCGAAGTTTGCCAAATGCTGCCCAGCCCAGACGGATCCTTCTGTTAGCTTCTTTCTCGAAGTTGTGTCTACCAAGCTGAATTGCCTGCCCTAGGTAGACGTATTCCGTTACAACTTCGAGTGCCGACCCTTCGACGAATATTGGCCTCGGCATGACATGCATATTGAACATGACTTTAGTCTTGTCCAGATTCATGCCGAGACCGACACGTCGAGAGGCTCCGTTTAAGCTGTGTAGCATTTCGCCCAGTTGTTCCAGCGACTCAGCCATTACAACGATGTCATCGGCAAAACGGAGATGTGAGATGTTCTCACCGTTAACGTTGATACCCTGTCCAGTTCAGTCCAGCGTCTTGAAGACGTCCTCCAACGCGTTAGTGAACAATTTCGGGGATATTACATCCCCTTGTCTCACCCCTCTGCGCAGTTGGATTGGCTTCGTCTATCGTCTATGTGTTATATATGCCCTATAAATTTCAAAAGTAGGTGTATAGACATAGATGGGTACTTAACTTAATAATCTGTGATAGACGGAATTCCATGCTTAAAATCCGTTTACCTACCTAAGTAGTTGTTTTTTTTTACAGAAAGCAAATGTGACTGACTGTATTGCCAGATGTTTGTAATGATGTATGATTTATTTATAGGTAATAGTTAGCCATTTTCACGGTATACTTTCGTAAATTATAATTAGTATTAGAGAATTAAACTTGCCATATTTTGCCATGTTTAATTCAGTTTGAATGTTTGTGTGTCGCAAGTAATTTAATTTTAATGCTAGTATTTATAGTTGAATACTCATAGTGATATTTGTGCAATGTGTAAATAAATCACACCTATTGTATATTTCGCCATTAACATTATAATTATTGAAATGTGCAATAAAATTATTTCATATCATAAGTGTATTTTAATTATAATTAAGCCAAAAGAAACACCAGTTTGAAGTGATGTAGTTATGTATTTATTAAGAGCATTAAATAAGTGAATATTTTTACAAGTAAAATTTATTAAACTTTACTCGTTGAACCCTAAAACATTTTATAATTGCGGTAGCTGCAAAAAAATTGCACATTCAGAACGAGATATATTTAAAACTATGATAATAAAACAATAACATAAAGGAACAACACATGTCAACAATAAAAATATTAACTAGAAAAGTGGGTGTGACTAGCCAAGCACTTTATAACAGATGACTTCACAATGCTACGTTAACTAACCTACATTCTTAGATTGGGACTTATGACATCGATTAATGAATACCTACGAATATTGATCTATCGATATAATACTGATAAATTAATGACTGAAAGTTGACGAGATTCAATGAAATATCAATCTGTACCTACATCAATATGACATACAATAATTACGAATTCTAGTATGTATTGGACCGTTAAAAGCTAGATGTTTAGTTAGACAATTAAACAATGTGTTAAATTCACATAATTTGTCTCAAAGTATACGACATTTAGGTATATACCTGTTATGTATAGAAATAATTTACAATAGCTACTGTTACGTTAAACAATCAACTGTTTTTATCGTTACCGAGGCATATGCTTAATGTAAGAAATTCTAATAGTGAGTTAACTCGGCTGCCTGACAGAGCAATGATGGGGTGCGGTATGAAGGAGAGCGGAGGCCCCTCCTGCCCACGACGCCTGCGGTAGGCCGGCACGACAGTCGACATCGCTTACACGCTGGTACTCTCGTTAAGGTGTGTCAGGTACACGAAATCACTACCACGCCCTACCACGGGTTTGATTTTTAATTGAATTAAATCTAAGGATGGTATTATGTATATATGTATGTATATACTTTATAACATTATGTTCAATAAAAGACAATTAAAATATGTAATACTAAATATCGCAAATATTTACCGGTGGCACATCTGTATCGAGGCGGATTAATTTATTACCAGAATGCCTATTAGCCTATTTTATTCTGTTCTACTACCAAATATTTTAAATGCAAAATTTTTGATGAAAAATCTTGCGATGTTTTTTTGTTACTTAATCACGGTGAATTGGGCGAAGCCGCGAGGCATAGCTTGTAAGTAGATATAGAATATAATATATTCAGAGAAATACAAGTTTTGATATAGGTAATATACATAATATTATTTTGTGAAAGATAATTTCTTTTGTAACAACCCTTGCACATTTTAAGCTACTAGTGTTGCTACATTTTAAGCTACTGTCGGCATTTTGCGCCGCTACAAAGGAGTTGACTCACTATTAGTATTTATTACACATATGGCCATAGGTCACATTCAGCGAGGACACTAAGTTTTATTTAT
This sequence comes from Asteroscopus sphinx, assembly GCA_949699075.1. Classification (NCBI taxonomy): domain Eukaryota; kingdom Metazoa; phylum Arthropoda; class Insecta; order Lepidoptera; family Noctuidae; genus Asteroscopus; species Asteroscopus sphinx. The sequence continues at coordinate 13,177,122 of OX453013.1, read as the reverse complement.
AATTCAAGAAGATCTAAGCCGTTTCGAATTAAAGTTCATCAGTAGATTCCAAAAGTCAGAAAATCTGATTTAAATAGTAAAAATTCTTTTTACATATTATGTTGTTTCCTACACATTATGGAATGTTGATATACTTACAATATTTGCAAGTCAAGAGTAGACACCTATTATCCTTACAATTATGCGATTACCGCTGACAATATTTATACAAAAATATAATTTATAATGCATAGGACTACTATAAGGTCGTGTTATAGTGTTATTTTAAATTTTGAACACGCATTAAGTTCCAAGATTTTTTCTACCTAAAATTTTCGTGTTTTATTTACAATTTATTTACATTCAGACCATACCTCTTCATATTAAAGTCAATCACAAGTTGTTACCATCAGTCTTCACATTCCATTATATATAATTTTAATAACATACAAGCAAATAAAATAGTTTCACCTTATACACCTACCTACAGACTATGAATACGAACATTGTTAACATTGAAGATGTTGATTTAAAATGCTACTACATGTAAAGAACAAAAATACCGTTGCTTAACAGCTTGCTTCTCCATGATGAACACATCTATTTTAGCACAAGTTTAAGAAATGCTGACTCTCTTCAAATGAGACTAACTAAAATAGCTATATTAGAGCTCTCCAGTATCTTACCGTTTAATTTACCCTGTTAGTTAAAATTAGTTGTAACACAATTCAATATCTTACTCATAAAGAACAATATAAATATAACGCACGAAAACGTGCGATAAAACACATTCGATATATTATAATTACTTATCAAAATCATGCTCGACGCTCGTCAGTGTAAATAAAGACTACTCACATTAAACAAGAAACAAAGACATTTAGCTGCGGTCAGTGATGTCAACTTAGCTATTTTATAGCTAGATCTACCCATTTTTGCAACCCCGTCAAATACAACATCAAAAAAATTGTAGCTAAAAGATTTCAGTTTTATAATAACTTCTTAGGTTATCGCGATCACTACGCATTATAATAAAAAAAAAACCAAAAAAAACAAAACAAAAAAACCGGTTCATCCGGTTTTTGTTTTTTTTTAATCCGGTTAAACTTTGTTTTATTATAATGTTTCAGTTTTATATTTCATTTTTTTACTTTAGCTACTTTGCAGGGTAAAATCTGGTGATCTGGCAACTCTTGCAGAAGATCTAGCTACAAAGGTGGTGGTAGAGTTGGCAACACTGGCTGCGGTCCTGCGGTGCTGCGGTGTCGGGCGGGTAGGGGTCGCGCGGCGTCTGTCGGTTAGTGTTTGAGCAGCAGCGCGGCGTGCTTGAGGCGCAGGTGCGCGCGCAGCGTGTCGATGCGGCTGTAGGTGGCGGGGCAGTAGGGGCAGGGCGAGCGCTGCGCCGTGTGCGAGTGGAAGTGGTGCCAGCGGTTGGACACCTCCTTGCCGCACGACTTGCAGCGCCACAGCGCGCCGCTGTCCGCCACGGCCGCGAACATGCTGTGGTACGAGTACGGCGGCGCCGCCACGAGCGCGCGCTCTGCGAACAACGCACCGCGCACTGCACCACCACTGAGGGACTCTATAGTGATGTCGTCTTTGGCAAACGACGGACCGTCCTATTTACAGAATGTAAATCCGGCCGTGCTAGGGTTCGTACAGTATAGACGCTATACTTTGCGGGTGGGGTGTGGAGCATGTGAAACGCACAACTGAAACTACACGGATTTGTAACATACCACAATTTAATGTAAAAATTAGTAATAAATACAACAGATAAATGCAGGAGTTTGCAACATGTTAAAATTGCATTACATAACATCAAACAATGTGAAAAAAAAATTGCATTAACTGCTTGCATAAAACAAAATTATTTAAATTAAACTTTTAACGGAGGCATCAAACCAAGACATCAAACAAAATATTCATAAACAACAAATCGTTCATAAAATTTCATGTAATAATATAACAAGACTATACGTCAGCTGTGAGGTACACGATTTGACACCCCCTCCCTATTAGTATTACACTATTGTGATATACGACACTATAACAAATTTGCTAATGTTATAAAGAAGAAACAAAATAAACATAACTAGACCATTGCTATCCTGAAAATAACCTTAGAGCTCGTCCTGCACTCCATTGATTCAAATGATAAGATCACTTCCTTGTGATACAAATGTAAATTTTAATATACAATAAATTGGAATATTCAATAGATTGGCCAAATAAGTGACTAGGTCTACAAGACCTCAATTTCATAAGACTAAATTTAGTAATTCGTTAACCTTATGTATAAAATTCCATATGGCATAAAGTTAGCTTTCATTAAGTCCGAATGTGGTCACCATTACAATTATTAAGTTGCATACTTTTTGAAAGCTGAAAGAGATCAAAGGTAGATATTTTCTGAGCCAAACGGTGTGATACTCCAAAATATTCTGGCCAGACACTATCGTAGTATCCTAACCTAAAATATCTAAAATAATATTCTATGTTACTAATCAATCAATTTGCTATAGCAAATTCAATATTAAAAATTGGTCTCGAGTGATAATAATATAAAAATGCATTCACGATTAGATGAAGCGTTTAACGCGTGGGCAGATTGACATCGACTCGCTGGGCAATGGGACCCGTATCGGATAGCTATGATCTATCTCAACAATAGACGACAACTGCGCGACAATAAATTATTAAATAGTACACAACTATTACGATTGGCAGAGGTAAACAAGCTAACTATTAATATTACCAGCTATAAAACCTGTACATCGCCGTAACCCAAACTGCGATTCACTTAGTAGAAATAGAAATTAGGAGTAGTCACTTATGTCAATACAAATAGGTAGTTACTCTCTTTCAATGATATTAATTATATACTTTTTAAAATATCATTTAGTTTGGTTACGTAATTAAATAACTAGTAATATTGCACTGAGTATGAAATGCTATCAAATAATAAGTGCCCACATTACTATGAACAGCAGGTATAAAAATCTTTGATATCGTTAAAGTAAATATAAAATCTTTATTGAAGAAAAGTTTGGCGACTTCATATATACAGGGACGCATGAGCTTCGTGCTTATATATCGAGTGGGCCCCTATATTCAATAGTCAATTGTATAATCTAGCTATAAGTTATGACTATTTTCAAAAATTGCACAAGTGGAATTGCATGTTCACAGCTACTAAACAGCACTAACGCCACAACAAAAGTTATGGGAAACGATCATGGACTCACTATCTGGATGTGATAAATTCCTAACTCAATCAATGAACGTTTTATATTTGGTAGGCAAGGATCAGATTCGTATATTATGTAAATGGTGTCTTATCATTATATATTTATGTACTAGTAAACTTGAAGATCTCTGAAAAAATTAAGGTAAAATCTCGAGTGATACTGTAATCTCTAGGCGTGTAACGATCCATGGATTATTTACCCGTTGACCAGACAGATGCGACCTCAACTGGATGCTAGATGCCTTACATTTAATGCAAAGTAACTAATCATTAAAACATTAATAATATTATAATAGGAGTCGAATCGTAGCGTGTTAACACTCTTGGTTCTAGCACCATTCCTTTTTATCACATTTCAGTTACCGTACCACTCTAAGTGTTTAGCTAAAAATGTAACAATCTTAAATCTTAATTGAAAATACATACATAAACGCTAGGTTAGTCCCAATCGTAGAATGCCAATATTAGTTACTAAATGCGTAACCTCCAAACGTTCCGTCCTAACTTATATTAATTGATTGAAAGAGGTCTTTGACCCCAAGCACCGATCTCACGAGTGGGCGACGCCGAGCGGGCGCGTCGCCTCTACTACTAAACACCTACCAACGATAAAATAATAAAACATGTTAACATCTCAACTCGATTACTTCTAACCGTCAACTCAATATAAACTAAATCAATGTTACTATATGATGAATCGATTAAAAACAAACAACACTAATAAATCATATTACATATGCAGTTATATAAATATAAAAGTATATTATTAAATCAGACAATAGAATATATCTAAGTATAAAAAACAATCTCCGTAAATAGATCAACTAGTCTAGTATAAAAATCTTTTCGTATGTTTCCTTAGGCGCTATCCTTTAATACATCACAAATCCTTAATAATTATCCATCTTGCAAAGGCCTCATAGAGTTACAAATGCATCTACACTGAGATTCAGTCAATATTTATACGTCGTTGACCAACGACTAATCACAATCTCTTGCCAGTCCCCAAATATCCTTCTGATGTCGTTCCATACCACCCACAGGATTCAATAACATAAATACAATTAGCTACAGGAAACTCATAATTTCCTATCTAATGAATAAATATAACAAGAAAGTGTGGGCCCGTATCGGGGCCACCGCTAATAGCCAGCATCACTTCGCGGTCGCACCGCTACTCGATATAATGTATATTCTTAATATCTTAAGGTTCCTATCGATACAATATAAAAAATAATATGGTAATAGTAAAATTAACATCATATTATTGCTTTTGCCCGTTCCCGTATAGCGATTGGTATAGAAAAAAATTTGCTTACCTACTATATACGCTTCGAGTCATTATTTCAGTAACATCGACATAGGTACATTCCAGACGAGGAATCTTATACAAGATCACACTGGGGCAAGTCAAACGCACAACCGAGACGATACTAAAACGAGTCGCCCGCCGTGTGCGGGCTACGTCAAGAAAGGCCCGTTTAAGTAATAGCACTTCAGCTTAATCCTAATTAGGAAGCGGTTTCGCCGCGAGACGGTCCGTTCACAATAGACACATCAACAACGAGAGTCTGTGCTGGCGCGGGCGCGCTCACGGAGCGTCGAGGCCGAGCCAGTACATGGACAATCAGTCGAAGCCCGCGTCCAGCGGGTTGGCGTACAGCGGCGCGTGCGGCGGCGGCGCGGGCGGCTCGAACTTGCGCGTGTCGGGGTTGTACGCGGGGTGTTTGAACTTGCAGTGCGTGCGCAGGTTGTCGGAGCGCGTGTACGTGGCGCGGCACAGCGGGCACTCGAACCGGCCCGGGAAGTGCACGTGATAGTGGTTGCGGATGTGCGTCACCACCTTGCCGCACAGCTTGCACCGGTGCAGGTTCAGCGCGCCCGCCACCCGCTCGAACGTCAGCCGCATGTGCCAGCCCTTCGAGCCTGCAACCAGCGATCCGTCACTCCCTCACACACCGAGGCCCTCGCTCTGCTAGCGTCACGCGGCCGAATGCCGCAGTGCCAACGGCCACGCGTGCCCCAACAAGTGACCACTGTGTGTGTCCAAGTAATCGTGCACCTCACGAGTGACCGGTGGTACTGGGGCATTAGCTACGTGATGCGAGTCTTCCGAGGTTCACAATGTAGTTTTTGATAGTATAAACGAATTTAAAACAATTTGCAAAAACAAGAATCGATTCAAACAATGTTTATGTTAGTTCAGCACTATTTAAGCCTTAATATTAACTGTTAACGCTGTACTATGCCTTTCCTAGAACTATTATAGTATAAAAGCGTTAATAATATTTAATAAAATTTAAAACAAAACTGGAAATTATTTATTTGTAACAAAATAGTAATATTCAATGGAGATCCATGCATAAATGAATCAATGATACTGAAGAAATGGTGTTTGTTATTATCAGTGTTACGTTTGCATGAAAAAATTGTTAATTACTGTCACCAAGCCTGTAATGTAGAAGGCGATTTATAGAGAGAAATAGGTCTGCTATATATAAAGAAAGCATGGATAGAGGATGAAATGAAAAGAAAAGTGGTATAAATAAAGGAATATATTTGCAACAAACACACAATAACGATTAGATTTACATACGAATTAATCGAAGTAAATGGGAAATAAATTAAAATTAAGAGGTATGTTCCTAAATCACATAAAGATCAGTCTTAGTAGTCATCAGTAATTGTGACTGATATCAATTAATTACACTACAAGGAACAACAAGAGATCATACGTTTGTACAAACTTTTGGTATGAAATTCATTTATAAGGCACCTCAATTGATCTGCTATCGTTTAGATGACCTAGAACACAACATGTTTATCAACAATTGTGTGTGTTCTATTAAGAGGACAAGTCATCGATCATCAATTACTTCCATATACATATTTTATTGATTATTTATACAATTTTCGAGAAACTTCATAAAAATGAAAAATATTACATAAGACCTTTCCAGGTGAATTAAAAGCAAAATACCGAAATTTCTGTAAAAGGCTGATCAGTTGAGTTGATAATATTAATTATACATCAACTTATTATTTTTCACAGCAAAGCAATTTAGTTATAAAACTAAAATAAATACTGACATACATTGTTAAACACATGATAGTTTGTTAAGCACAATGATACTATCACAATACAAAAAATTCAGGATAATTAATGAGCAAAAAAATTGTATTAATTTAAAGCGATACTGAGACTGGATCCATTAATATAATAAGATTTTGTAATTAATTTCCTAGTCATACGTTCAAGAGCACTTCCATAAAAATGTGTAGGCACACATTTTGAGTTGTCCTATAGGTTAAGTATGAATTAGATAAGAAACCAAAGCCTATTTAATACATTTTCTGTTTGTTTAAAAGTTTATAATAAGAAAAAACTAAGTTTTCAATTACCCCTATTTTTTACGTTTCCCATATTTATCAAGTCAATTTATTTATTTATTTAATTCGGAAAGAAAGCAAAAAGGTTGGCCATCATAACCAGTACAAATTGTAGGACTTTAATATAATGTACCTGTTTTAAATTTTAAATATTTGACAAAACTTTTGCTATTCTGCAAGTATCAGAATGACTTATTAAGCGGAAATGCGGGCAGAGAGACTTTTGAAGATTAGGTATTTGAAGAAACTATCGCAGTCGCTTAGGCCTCAAGTGCGATAAGGACAGTTAAGTGCAGTTCCATAAAAAGTCATATTTCGAGGTTTGGCTCTCGACTATTTTCTTTTCCGAAACTGGATCAATGTGAAAGATTTCATAAAATGAATAAGTCAAATTAATACACTAGGCCTCTGTAGACAGCGATCTAAATAGGCAATTTAAAGATTTTTTGATGGCTTCTAGAAACAATTTATCAACAAAAACGAAACATAGGAGCATAGAAAAAGCTTATAGTTATTTTACTCTAAAAAACATTGCTCTGTGATTATAAACCAGAAAGAAAACAGTTGAGAGCGCTTGTATGAAGAAAAGACCACCCGCATTTCCTCTTAAGAACTGCTCATTATATTATAAGTCATTAGAATACAGAAGAGTACTTTATGGTTGTTATTTACGTAACAAAACAAAAAAACTCAAATATTTATGCTAAAATACTTCTACACATTTTTTATGTAAATGCTCTCAACACATAAGTGTATTGACAGCTGTTCTGATGTATTTCAACACTGAATTAAATTATGTCAAACACAATGCAGCGTAGAGCAACATTCAATAAGTGCCGTGTTGAACGTTTCGTATCCGGGAAAGGCACTTTAAGCTATTTTAAAATAATATTTTTTAAGCTATACAATTTCATATAGTATCTATTTATAATGCCAAGTTGAAATGAAATTGTCCAATTTACGAAATGAAAACGATGAACTTAACAAAATTAATCACACCACACCTTAATTCTAGTTACAAGATGACAATTAATTGTTAGAACCACTGAATCAGCGCATTGTGTTAGAATTGTGTTAATAAGACAAGTATAAAGTTAGTAGGTAAGACTGGTTACATCAAATGATAAAAAGTTAATCCCGGAATGAGTATTAAAGATTAAAACTATGATCACAAAATGTATGCTGTCTGTCTACTTGCGTGTTAGATCGCAATACATATTTACTATAACAAATTTTCAAATGCGTAAGCAATGAGATTCATTGATTCCTTCTAGCAGGCAAGCTAAACTTACAAACTTTAAGTTAGTTCGCATTGCTTCTGTATATTAGACAAATTATCAGAATTTAGAACAGAACAATGTTTCATGCGAAGGTGTCTCTTTAAGTTATCGGCTCGCGTGAGCGTGATAGGACATATAGGACATTTGTGCTGCTCTGGATTGTGAGATTTCATATGCTTTTTTATATTATTTACTAGTTTTCCGCAAATGTTACAAGGTCCAGGAACACCATGCGGTTTGTTGTTTAATGCCAAACCAAATGATTTGACAATGTTTTCAACACTCGCTAGCTTATTCGTTAATAGTTCCCATGGTTTTTTATTTTCGTCAACGCCATTATTTTCACCTGTAAGATACGTAATATCTTCACTGCTGGCATTTTCAGTTGGCATGCTTAATATCTCAATAACAAAATGTACCTTAATTTAAAGCAACAAACACACTTCCATTACCTTTCGAATATTATTCCTAGTTTATTTTCTTACATGCAACCCTAACGCTAGTTTTTGCACAGTTATCTCACCCACTGGGGTGTAACAAAGACAGTTTAGATTTACTTAAAATTACTCGTGTTATGCACAGTGATCATCTTAATTTGAGCCTTAATTACTTAGTTGTTCTACTTTAAAATAGTGTAAATATTGCACGACCTATGACCCTCGGGGGCGCCAAATCTTTATCAAAGAGAAATCTTATGACACCGTTTTCTTCAAAATAAGTAAAAATTGAAAATAACCAAAGCATACCATACTAAGTAGAAAAGAATTGAAAAGCAGCTACGATAAGTGCAAATTAATAATGGAATGGTAAGCAACATCTGGTGTCATGCTGCAGGTGTTATCAACATGCTTTTTAATGAACTCAAATCCAGTGATTTTAAACCAGTATGGTTATAGGAACAGATTAAAATTACTGGATTTTTTTATAATGAAAAGCAAAATCAGTGGTTAAAAAAAAAGCTTAAAATTATGTGTATCTCAAACACTTAGGCAATAATAATCTCTTGTCAATTGTTAGCATATCTAACACTATTTTTCTTGTGTATTCGAAAAAAAAAGATTCCTTGTTGTATTGTGACATGATAGCCAAATTGTCTAGACTGATTTGTGCTCGACATTTGTAACGTTTGGAAACCTGTTAACGACCGATATTAATGTTAACATCTGACAAAGATTATATGTATACAGCACACAATAAAGTCAACGGCCACCAACAAACCCAAGATGTAACAAAAATCTGATTAGTTTTACTGTACAGCTAATAGAATTGTTAAAAATATGGTTTGGGGAATATTCATAGGCCAGTCGGTGGTCGCCATGTTTGTGTAAAATAACTCACCATCGATGGTATCGGTCTGGTCAGGATGCGGGTGCAACATCGGTTCGTTGTCGTTGCACTCATTGCTTAAGCTTTGCTGGGTCAATATTGATGCCATTTCGGTAACTCCGATACCCTGGAAGATCAGCAATGTTTTATGTAACTTTTTTGAAAAAAATTGTAGTGTTAACAATCTTAGTTAGAATAAAAAACGCTTTTTGATTATACACCAACACCTATTAAAATCACCACAAAAAATTAATGGTAGTATGTAGGGATCAGCTGATATTCTTTTCGCGATTTCAGGGTTGGTCCCACAATAAAAGTTGTTCATAATGATGAGCAGAGATTACCCTTGAATTTTTTCTGGTGATTTAGGTGAATAGTGTTGTATATTTTAAGATGATTGCGTCGCAGTAAGTAGCTCTTGAGAGGGCTATGCTCGGAGTGTCCCTGCGTGATCGAATCAGAAATGAGGAGATTCGCAGGAGAACGAAAGTAACCGACATAGCCCAAAGAATTGCCAAACTTAAGTGGCAGTGGGCGGGGCACATTGCTCGCAGAACGGATGGCCGATGGGGCAGTAAAGTTCTGGAGTGACGACCGCGTACTGGAAGGCGCAGCGTGGGTAGGCATCCGCTGGATCCGGAAGGCACAGGACCGGTCGTTGTGGCGATGCTTGGGGGAGGCCTATGTCCAGCAGTGGACGTCTTTCGGCTGAAATGATGATGTGATGATGAAGTAGCTCTTGAAATACAAAATTCCTTGTTTTTTTCTCCAATTGTTGCCCTATTTCAAGTTGTATGTTTATTACCGGTATGTTTCGCTAAAATAAATACAATATATCTTCTGAATAATACTCATAGAAAACACTAACCTAGCTCTTTAAGCTATATTTGTTCGATAAATCGATAATTTGTTAGTGAATTAATATTCTTATCGTATTAATAATAATAACGTCGCAATCACCCGTTACTAAATTATTATTTTTTGCAAGATCCAAGATCAAGATTGCAAGATTTGTAACAGACAATGATGTTTAAATAAAAGCTTTTAATAATAACCTAGCAATGTTACCTATTTCTTCTCTTTCTTATGTGTAATTAGAGCAATACCTACTGGTTACTGTCGTGCTAGTACCATCCCCTGCTATACCCTTTTGTGTTCATGTTGTGCGCGTCAATAATATTGTTTTTTTTTTGTCATAATTTTATTATTACCCTTGTTTGTCTTTTTGTTGCTATTGTTGTTGTGTATGTGTTTGTCGGTTTTGTGTCCAATAAATGTGTTTCTCTCTCTCTCTCTAATAAATAAGGTATAAAAATGTCATGTTAGATTATGCACAAAAAATATATGGCTTTAAATTGGAAACCTTAATTTTGTATTCTTATAAGATACCAGAATAAATAAATAAAACGGAATTAGGTGACATACACTTTAATACTCAGTACATATGTTATTGTTTCACATTATTTTCTATTCCACATTAAGCTTTGTGTTTCACACGTAATAAATTCTCTTTAAAACATTAACATCTTATGGAATTAAATAACAAGTCTTCTAGGTTAAACAATCTTCTATGAGTGTCTATGAAAGGACATGTTATATTTTTGTATAGAGACTGGGCATAAATTCGAAACTGCTGTGAAGCGAGAAGAGATTATATTTTTATGAAAGTACATAAATTATGGAGCCTTTGTATAATTTTTGTATTTTTTTAAAGCACTCTTCTATTGCATTTTTTTTAATAATCATAATTCAAAAAGTAAAATTGCAACCCACAGTAATTACTGATTCTTGCAATACTGTTTTATTGGATGTCATTACTATCATTGTCAACGTCAGTCAAGTGTCAAATTCAATATCTTGGAGACTAATGCCTATTGCACACGAGGGCAGGGCAGCGATGCAGAGCAGTGCGCGTAATAGTGCTGCTACCGTGTGAACGCCAGAACAGTTACGGTGCTGCAACAGAACAGATACTATGCTGCGACAGTAGTTACTGTTCGGGCGTTCAGTGTTCGCATGGTAGCAGTACTGCTCCTCCTCGCTGTCCTAACATGCATTACTGGCAAACAGGTAATGTTTTCAGAAATTCTTTATGAGGCAAAGGAATCAATGCCATACTTTCAAATAATTGAGTCATTTAGTTGATTTTATTTAGCCATCTAATATTGTTTTAAAATATTTTAAATAACACTGATGTGTATGATGCCCTTTAAAAATGATATTTAGTAGATTTATTGATTGCCTTATTAAGCAAAACTAATATTACGCTGAAAAAGATCTGGTTTTGAAATATTTATTTATTAAACAATGTTGCTTTGTGGTGGTCTTGGGTGCTATTTTGTTTTTTTTTTGTTTTTGGAACCACATCATAGATAATTTTCCTTATAAGAAAAACCACACATGGTAGTGCTTCAAAAACAAAATTATTTTAGCCCCATTTGATAACATGTCTTTTAAAATAAAGCTTTTTTTGTTGAAATGTATTCTCAAGTTACATCACAAAAGTACAATAACTACATATACATTTATCAAAAATAGTGGTGAGGATGACTACGTTATTTAGGTTTCAGTCTTTTACATCAGTGTTGGCAAAGTTCTAATATTAATAGTTAAACAGGTTAACAATTGACATCATTCATTTAAAACGCGAATTTTCTAACGAGGGATATATTGAAGATCCAGTGGTCGATATTCAATCCTAATAAACGGTAAAAAGCAGAAAATAATCTATCGTCGGATTAATGGCGCCTGCGACCGCTGCAAATATTAGCTGCCTGATTTTGATTTAACATAATTCTGATCTTATAGCATAAGGCGGTTTACCCATGGAGACACAAGTCGGAGCGACACAGTGGCGGACTAACTTTTTCGGGAGGCCCAGGCGGCATCTCAGATCTCTCTAGTATGGTGTGAAAAATCTTTTGTCCATGTTTCTATAATTGTTTCTGATTTAGGTCTGTAGAAAGCGTTAAAATTAGTGCTAAAATACAGATGTTTTGTTAAAAATTACCTAGATAATGAAAAGACAAATCGATATCATGCTTAGTTATAGACCTACAACATCAAATAATGGAGTAATCGATCACCCTCCGACGTTTGTATTGTTTGAAGTGACCGGTTAGTTCAACCTTAAAACCAAAACCGAATCGATGGTATCACAGCGATTATTGCGATGCCATGTTGTGCTTCGGCGAGGCCACGTCGTTCAGACGCACAGAATGTCCCATTGCCGCACGTCCTGCTGACAATCGCATTGAAAAGTCGCATGGACGCAGTCGCGTTTCACTCCGACTTGCGTGACCGTGGGAGAACCGACTTGCAATGCGGTGGAATATGTCCCTCGTTCAAAAACTCATTCAATTTAGAATAAATTTAATAAATATTAAGTTCATGACTGATAAAGTGTAGGTGTACCATTGGTTATACCATTAATTTACTATGTATCAATCACCTCAGGTGTCTCTTTACTTAAATAATACATTAATTTATATTAATGGTGTTCACGATCGTGACAAAATTTATGAGCTTTGCATTTATCGTGATGATTTACTATTTCTAGCCTAAAGTTTGAGTTGCCTTCTACAAACGACGTCCGTCCGACGTTGGCTTTCAACTCGTGTGACCACTTTCTGCAGTAAGTACAGAACATTATGTTCCGAGACTTGTCATATTGCAGCCACGGGTAGTGCGTTAACCAACGAAAGCGGAAACTTCTAGTCTTTTTAGTATTTATAGGAGAACGGCGAGTCGATTTCGAGGGCAGGTTAATTTGTTGGGGCGGCAGGGCGAGTATGGATGCGAGAATGTTGCTACCGGGCTGATTAATGCTTAGATCCAAATACTGGTTAGATTCCTCCGAGTCAGTTGCGCGAACCCAGCCTGAACTCTGCCAACAAAGAAGGAAAGGCTCTGCTTAAAATTTTGTGACGCAATCTGTTTAATTAGGCAGATCCCTTCCTTCCTGTCGACAGATCAGCGGATCATTCAGAAAAAGAAAATCAGAAATAACAGAAGAAAAAGATCATCCTCATGAAGATAAGAATACACTTTCAGGTTAGCAGAACGGGTCATCTTAACGAATTTCATAATTAAGTAAAAGATTCCTTCCTGTCGACAGATTCGTGGATCATTCAGAAAAAAATCAGAAATAACAGAAGAAAAAGATCCTCATGAAGAAAGACTGATAAAGCGAGAACGGGTCATCTCAAGGCATTTCATAATCAAGTACTAAACTCAAAATAGTAATGCATGCCGTGTTCACTATTTTAGGACACGCAATTAAATTTTCATGTTTAAGATATTTCAATGTACAATCGACTGCATGACAGTGGTAACCACACCTCGGACACTCAATACAATATAAATGCTAGCACCACCTACACACACAAGATTACGTCTGTATACGATCGCACACGGTTAGTTAGGATGCTCGCCGTTCGTAATGCCGACTGGGTTCTAAGCGCTTCTCAGTAGTTCTCAGAGATGGCGTGCTTGTATAGTGACTGGCGATTGACTTCCATTGCAATCTCTCAGTCCAATTGCCGTCAAACTGTGAGTGAGTGCGGGGCGCGGGCGAGGAATCTCAAATTGGCGGGGGGCGGTGAGTGACCGTTCTGTACGTTAGTACTATTAGATATTCTGTGGTGGTAACACTCGAATTAGAAAACCGCCCTTATTGCTTACGAAATAAAGACGCTGTCAATGTCAAACAGTTACCACTGACCAGTGGCCTTACTCTTGAAAATAATTCCAATATCAATCCAATACCAATGTCAAAAAGTGATAAGAATTAATGGGTGTTCTTGATTAAAAATATACACAATACACAATTTTAATTCTAAAAAGGTTTAATTAATTCTAAAAACATTGAATTTTAAACCAATTAATTACAAATTTTGCATTTAAAAGTACGAATTGACATTAATCCAATGCCAATAGATCGGAATTATTTTCAAGAGTAAGGCAGCTGCAGTCGATCGTACAAATGATTATTGTCTTGACCGATTTGTGAACCATTAATAAAAGAAAAAAAAAAGAAATGTAAATAAATGTAAGTGCTGACCTGCAGGTGCGTCTGGTCGAAGGGAGGCGGCGCGTGCAGGCTGGGCACGTGCGGGTAGGGCGAGTCGGGCTCCTGCTTCACGAGCGGCGCCGGCGCCAGCGCGGGCGAGCGAGCCACGGCGCGCTGCGGCGCGTGCGCCGGCGGCGGCGTGGACGGCTCCGACCCCGACCCCGTCGACCCGCCCTTCGACGACTTCACGTGCCCCTGTACAGTACCACGTGTCACTTCATATCAACACCCAGTGGCGTGCATTGCATGTAGCCAAATAGTGAGGCTTGCATTGCTGTGTTTCGGTCAGAAAGGTACGGGTGCCGGTGAAATTACAATCACATGACACTTTCCATCTTCATGTCTCAGTTTGGCGAACCGACTTGCGGTACCATTTAGGTAATAACCTAGGTGGTATTGCAGTTGTTATGGGCAAAGGTAACTGCTTAACATCAGGTGGGCCTTTAGTTCGTTTCGCCATCCTATATACTATAAAATAAAAATAAAGTACCCAGAGCCTTCCTCATTCAAATTCAATAGTGGTGTAAGTTATTATCTTTTTTTTAAAGTATGATGATTATTTATCTTTTAATAGACCTATTAATGCTAAATTAATCTTCCTACATACAAAAATCAATAACTTAGACCACAATTAAATTCTAATTAAGTAGGCCACTGCCAACACCATACCATATGCCACCACCACCACCAGCCCAATAAACACCAAATTTTTTAAATATAATGCGTACAAAATAAATTCTGTCAACTAGCCGAGGCGGTACTGCAATCCGATTGGCCCTACCAACGACCATACAGCCCATAGATGCCTCATAACAGGCGACCGATGTCTGCGACTCATCTATAAAATTTCACTAATGTAGGTCGCCACTATTCGCCCCTTGAAATCTTCAAATCAGTTTCGACCACTTACATGAGCCGTCAAAACTACCGCGTTTGTGATTAGCCAATAGCCGCTTTGATAGGGCTAATCGGATTGCAGTACCCCACCTCAGCTAGTGGCAGAATTTATTGTACGCATATCATTCAACATTAGGCGACTATCCAAGGCGGCTATTGGCTAATTGCTAAAGCGGAAGTTTTGACGGCCGACATAAGTGGCCGAAATTGATTTGAAGTTTTCAAGTGGCGAATAGTAGCGATCTACCAGATCTACTAAGCGCAAAACACACATAGGACTGGTGCGGGTCAGTCGTGGGTCGCCGTCACCGTACTTCCGATTCGACCCGCACCCGTCCTATGTGTTTTGCGCTTCAGACCGATGTATTGACAGACATCATTGGTCGCCTCGCCTGCTATGTATGGTCGATGCTTCAGACTATTCGGCACTTACATCCGAGTGGATTAAGTTCGCGTTACGACGGTCAGAAGTGGTCCGGAGTCCGGACGAAGCAGCAATCGGATATCTATATTACACAAGGGCCTCTTCTGAAATAAGGAAGAGCCGATGTCCTTGTTAGTCTTTTTTTCGCATCGATGACGCTCCTTCCCGCCATTGTTTAAAGATGAGGTTTATGTTTTAATAAAACAAGTTATTTAAATTGGTTTTCCTGACGTTTCGAAAACTTTGCAGCGTTCGTGGTCGCAGGAAGACTAAGATGCGTCTTTACAGAAAAGTACGCTGCCAAGTTTTCGAAACGTCAGGAAAACCAATTTAAACAATATACGCGATGTAATCCGGTTGAACTTATTTTATTAAAAATGTGTAGTGACCGCGAAAACTTAAGAAATTATTATGTTCCGATTTGCTGTACCTTGAAAGAAATTCAATCATAATACATAAATAGTGTAGTACCTCGTAATGCCTGTAGGAAAGGTCGACGTCGTCCCTGGGTATGGTGGAGTTCTTTCTGCGTCTCTTCTCCGGGATTGCATGCGATGGGAGCGAGGGGTGCGTGGGGTGCGAGGGGTGTGAGGGGTGAGCGGGCGGCGCGGCCGACAGCGGCGTATGAGGCGCGGGCGGCGCGCAATGCGCGGCCGGGGGTGTGGCGAACGACTCCGAGCGGGAAAGGTTCTCCGCGCTCACTGAAGGAGTCGACCGATCTTCCGACTGAGAAATTAGAAACAATACTCTTTGGGTATATTCAGACGGACTGCATTTGAACTGAAAGCTAGCTGCAAAATAGCAGTTTGGATGCGGTTTTGGTGCAGTTGCTGTAACTGCATCGAAACTACCGACCGACTGCTTAACCCACTTGCAGTCGGTGTGCAGTTTCGATGCAGTTATATTAACTGCACCAAACTGCTATTTTGCAGCTAGCTTGCCGTACAAATGCAGTCTGTCGTTTGTTATAAAATTTAAGGTAAGTTAGTTAATTAGGTTCCTCATAAAGATGAAAAGAGAATAAATAAAATAGATGTATCTAATCTATAACAGTAGTAGTTTTTACGAACAAAAACATTTTTGTTGAAAAGATAATTAAATTATTGATTCTAATATAAATAATAAATATCTTCGGGACATTTTTACACAGCACCATCTAGTCCCAAACTAAGCAGAGCTTGTGATATGGGTACTAGAAATAAATGCTTTGAACTTTGACAATGGATATAATAATTATATACTTTTTTTTTGTAAATACATACTTATAATACATAAGAAACACCCAGACCAAAAAAAAAAATATAAAAAATTAAGATTTAATAAAATAACTCTGATAGGGGAAAACGAAAATTATCAATACGAATTTTATTCAACACACTAACTCCCACAATAACATTCATATTCCAACGGTTTTTATTGAGTTGATGCGTTTATGGATGCATATCTTTTTATCTCGCCGTGAAGTGTAACGGTTTTGTGACGTCATCGCTTTAATTTGGAATTAGGATTATTTTTGAACACCTATCCTATACATATAACCTAACTGTGTAATATTTACCGCCGAAATTGAATGCCTTTTAACACTAGCTAGTTCTTTATAAAGCTAAAATTAAAATTTCTAATTCAGAGGTCTATAGATAAAGCTACCACTGACAAAAATTTCAAGGCCAACGAGCGATATCTAATAAACCGCGTGCAAATTTTAAGTAAAAACGGAAATCTGTCTCATTTAGATCAGAGTAGTTCGTGGTTCAGGTCTATAAGTTTCAAATTTTTATTTAAATCAAAACTATTTTTAGTGTCTAATCGCGGCACGCTATGATGGCGTTTTTGACATTTGCCTGCTCATTAAGATCCGTAAATATTGACAGCTACGTATAAAGGAACAATTGCCGTACTTTATTGTGAATAGTGATGCACTGCTACAGGAATATCATTTTTCGAATTTCAAATCTGTTATACAAATTATATTTATTTCTACTGTTTTTTTATGTATGTCACAGAAAATTTGATTAAATAGCGATTAAACAAAATGGCTAGACGTTATGTATATTGAATAATTTGATAAATTATTTACTTTATGTAGACATTATTCATAATAGCTAGTTGGAGTTGGTCAAAGTAATAAACCCGGTCCCAATCTCTAGTAATTTGAAATATGTCACAACACTATTGGAAAATGTCAAAAACGCAATCATAGCATGCCGCGGGGCTAGTTGATTTTAAATAAGTACTTGTCTTTACGGATAGTCAGAAGCCCGAAAGTTTGACATCAACTGGTCTAACCTCCGAATATTGGTATTACCAAGTAACTGGGTTGCGGGGGTCAGATGGTAGTCGCTCCGTGTGAAATAATTATGTTCAGCCGCATCTGGTTAGGCTGGAAGCCGACCCCAACATAGTTGGGAAAAGGATCGGAGGATGGTGATGATTTTAAATACTTGAAATACCTATTTGTTTTCTTAGTTTCGCTGTCGTCTGCGGCTACCGCGTAGTGAACCTCTGGCTGAATAACAAGTGCCGATTTTTCTTACATTCTCATGGTAGATGAGAACAGAAATTAGAATATATCAAAATATAACCAAATTGAAAAAAAAAATCGTTTGCCAGATTTGTAAAGGACTTCCGGTTGAATTATTTTTAGAGTCCAGGTTACAGTAGTGCCAGTTTGTTGCTGTTCGCGGCGGGAATATCTATGGGACTTGTTACAAGACCGCATCAATTATTTGTCGTAAAAAGGCGAAATCTAGTGGCATACGGGTAACCGAAAGGTAGAGCGCAGAATTTTCGTCAAATTAAACATAGTACAAAAACCTCTTAAAAAAAGTGTATATATGTGTTACACCGGTGAAGAAAGAAATAAATGCTTACCTTAGGATTCAATGTATTATTTTCTGTCAAACCTCTGACTTGTAAACTTTCAGCAGTTTTTAGGAACATCGGTAGCATATTTTGGCCAACATTCACTTCACCCTGAAATAATAAAAATAATTATCAATATACTTTTTTTTTGGCACTTGACTCTTAATAAATCTTATTCCAGTCTATGTTAATAATTACCTTGTACATGAAATCCAAAAGTGATTTAATTTCTGAGAATCGTAC
This sequence comes from Asteroscopus sphinx, assembly GCA_949699075.1. Taxonomy (NCBI): domain Eukaryota; kingdom Metazoa; phylum Arthropoda; class Insecta; order Lepidoptera; family Noctuidae; genus Asteroscopus; species Asteroscopus sphinx. The sequence continues at coordinate 13,158,400 of OX453013.1, read as the reverse complement.
ATCTTTGAGGAATATTATCGGATGTGGATGATTGTTCTGTAGGAATATAGTTTCAAAATATGGGGAACATGCGGAGAGTATCGTCTGGTGTGCCTGAAACAATACAAAAAAAAAACACATTTTCACAAGTTTGCTTTAAAAATAGCATGTGTAATTTAAACAAAAGAAATGATGCAGAGCTATGTGAAGGTCTTTACGATTCTGTTAGCATTATATAGAAACAGTGCATAACTGCCATTTTGGCAGACCTATTGTTATTACAATTAGGTAGTAAATGTTTTTTCATGGACTAGGTTTTCAGACACAAGTTGTTAAAATTTACCTGGGGCCTTTGTCACAAACACATTTTCATTTTATATTTTAAACGCATTACAACACTAAGTAAAATATCTACTCATCATACTAGCCTTTCCTTATCTGTTTAGAGGACAGCGACTGGTCAAACTAGATGCGGCAGAATATCAATATTTTAAAAAAGGGCGACTGGGTACTGATTTACACAACCGAATGACATACCAATATAATAATTAGCATTTACACTTGTTTTCAGGTTTTCTTGCTACCCTAATTCCCTGCCTGTAGCGACTGTCATAGATTTTAGATGAGAGCTGGGTCTGACGGCACGTTCGTACCCGTCTCTAAAGTTCTCACAGAGGCACTGAAAGATAATCCAGTCACGGGTAAAGAACTGCGGCATGCTCAGCCTAACCGGGAAGATCAATCAGGTTACTCGGCAGCTGTTAAACCACAAGCCGGTTTGCCAAAAAACGAGTATTAACAGTAACAGATACATCCAAAATTTGACCGTTTTAGTTTAAATGTAACTTATTAGGTAAGCATCTCCGAATAGACAATCGCGATAACACTTCGGGACTTGAAAATAGAACTTTAGGACCTCCAGATTTAGCTGCTGCGCATGCGCATATAATATAAATTGAGAGAGATCATTTCAACTCCCAGCTCTTTTAGTAAAACGATACTCTGTATACAATTCTCATATATTGTGATTTCACGCATATACTATATTACACACAAACACTATGATTGTGTGTAGATAAAACAATTAATTGTTCCGTGCTCAGATTAATCCGACGACCTCTAGGGCTGAAAGTCAGGCGTTTAGCCACTTCCTCTAGTCATATAAAAATAGAATATCTACGAAAGTAAAAATAAGACATAGGCGTTTTGGAATCTATTGATATCGGACTTTCGTTTTGCAGCACTATGTTTGTTATAAAAACTAACTTTCACTCTAAACTTTATTTATGTCTGCGGCTTACTAAGATCGTCCTAGATAACATCTGACAAAACTACTTCCTGGTAATGTCCTATTTTCATGAGCGTGATTTTCAAAGACGTCTGCTATGCAGTTTTGCAAAAGAAATGTTCGATTCCATACATCGTGAATTGAAACACATTCACTATAAGAATGTGGTGAAGCCGATAGCGGTATCTAGCTAGACTGAGTCGGCAGCAGGTTTACTAGTCCTGTCTCAAACAGACTAACGCTATACTTAATTGATTTTTATCCGCTACTTAGCACGAAAATCAGATTATTCTTATACAATCGTATTACATTTTTCGAAACCCCAATAAAAATAATTAGCTTGTTTGCATTTATCAATTTAGGTTATTCAGTCTTACCGTTGCGGTGATATCTCGATGCTTTTATAGACGAAAAGTAAATGTTAGCCCTACAATTAATGCGAAATATACTAAGTTCACTCAAATGTTCTACTTAGTTGTTTATACATAACAGAAATCTTGCTGGGTTTCTGAAGATATACATATAGGTATTTTACTTAAGTTTCCAGCGAGGAACGGTAAAATTTACGGTTGTTACCGTACCAAAAAGGTTTAAAGGAACTCAGTGGTGAGACGTTGTACATCCGGTCATCCGTCTGCTTGTATGTCACCGTCGATAATCTCGGTTTTATTTAAGTTATCAACACGAAATATAGCACAGTTAGGATATTTTTTCCCTTTCCCAATTCTAAATTAAAACGGAATTTCCGTTTATCCGCTGATTGAAAGAAGCTCTTGAATGTTTTTATTGAGCGAGGTATCATTGGCAATGGTTTTTATTACAGGGGTTTGATCTCAAATTTTAAAAGATGTCACAACTCTTTTTTATATTAAATACTGGTCTATGCCTGCGGCTTCGTCCGCATATAATTCGGTTTATCACCGAAACACGTTACCGCGCATCCCTCAGTGCCTGTGTATCTTCCCGGGATAAAAAGTAGACTCTATGTTAGTCAGGTTTTAAAAAAAAATATTTTTTCGAATGGACTCTCGCAGATCGGGACCCAAAATAGGTGCTCTAACAGCTTAACCGGGCGGGTGGCGGAGAATCCCGTCAGGGACTCCATCCGCCAAAAAAATTCCCTAAACCTAACTTATGAACTAAAATCGCGGTTGCAAAATCGCATCATCTTGGCTTACTGGGGCATTGCGGGGGAACCCCGCCGCTATGTCCCCCTGGCAGCCGTCACTGCATCGGGAATGGTTTTCTCGAAAGTGGCGGACTTTCGGTATATCGGGTGGGTGACGCGTTTCGCGAATCGCCGTTAAGCGGTAAGCCTCGCCGGCGAGGGCGAAGACCTACCAAATCCTAACACAGTGGCGGTTAAGCCTACTCCTAGAAACTACTCTAGAGCATAGGGTCGGTCTCGCGTGACGAGATTATCTCCGGTTGCGATAACGTGAGGGCGTCCCTAGGGGGGAGCTCGGGCCTCGGCTCAGGGTGCAGCTTGGGGACTCCGCTACCAGACCCCCGGCAGCCGCTGCTGCATCGTGTTGGGTTTCTCGAGAGTCGGACTCTCGGCATCTGTGAAGATCGTCAGACGATCGTCGGTCCTCGCCGGCGGGGACGATATTTAGGACGACGGCGTCGGATACCTATGTTAGTCAGGGTTATGGTCTATTCGAGCGCCAATTTTCATCCAAATCCGTTCAGGCGTTTCAGCGTGATTGAAAGACAAACAAATAAACAAACAGACATCCATACTTTCGCATTTATAATATTAGTAGGATAGGATTTACGTGATAATTTAAATCTATAATTTTTATTTCCTATGCTTACCCCCAGTTTCTGAAAAGCTGATCGACACAAAAATTAACTAATTAGCTGTCAAATCCTAGGTATGTCAAGTGTTGTGGTTGGTTGTTAATAATTTTCCCGACTAGTCACAGGAGCTGACATTATATTTGACAACAAATCAAAACAATCAGCCTTCCAGAAACTGCGGGATAATCTTAATTTTGTTCAATGTTATAATTAACTAACTGACGCCCTCAGATTCGCTCCCGTGGTACCTACGTCGATAAAAAGTATTCTATATTTTAATCCAGGACAAGGTCTAACTATGTGTTAAATTTCATTCAAATAGGTGCAATAATTTTTGCGTGATGATCGAACAAACATTTTTCAGTTTTATAATAGTCTGGACAAATGCCAATTATTGCAGATCACAGAATTTATTTGGATCTAGGTATTCCAGAAATCGACATAGGGCTGTAGTTATACTCTGCCGGAGATGGGAGCAGCAGAATGCAGAGCGTATCCCGCACCCCAAACCAATGGTGTCTAGGAGGAACACGGTTTTAGTCGTAAGAGTCCGACACTGATTTTCGTCTTTCCCGAGTGGAGGGCACCCATAAGATTTACGTTAATAAGAGTTACGTTGGTAAAAACGTAAAAAAGGGCCAGAAAAGTTGCCAGAAAAAAATCTCTCTTTTAAGGGATCTGTACCAAAAAGGTAAAAAAGGAATCCTTATGGTGCGTCTCCATCCATCCGTCTGTCACAGGTGGAAGTGCCTTTACGATTACTTAGTACGGGAAGTGTCGCCAAAATCATACATTTTACATATTATCACGCCTGTTTCCCATTGGGGTCGGCAGAGATTTTCAACTGAAATAGTACATTATAATATATACATATAATACACAAAAACAATTTCTAATTAGCCGTTTTTTTAATGCTCAATTTTCCTTCAAAAAAAAAATTTGGTATTTTTGAGGTAAGTACAAACCCTCAGTGCGCAAGTCTGACTCGCAACAGGCTATTTTTTTCAGAGTAAACGTAAATTATTCTCTTACTGCCATTGCAAGCGCGTTCTGTTGTAATACGATGGCAGCTCAGGGGGGCCTAGTAAGAGTTTGATACTTACCGATACTTTAATCGAATTTGACGACTTTCACTCATAAATCAGTAGCGCCCCTGGCGAATACGAGGAGGAACTACTGATTTCTCAATGAAAGTCTACGAAAACTATGAGAGTATTTCTAAGTGTCAAATTCTTACTAGGCCCCCCTGACCAAAAGAATAAAAGGTAGCTAGGCTTATATTCAGAGACGAATCTAAGTGTGAAGTCATGCTTCCAACTGTCAAATAGCACTGCATTTTGACAGTTGGAAGCATCATGGTATAATAACACCAGGTAGTCTCTTCCCGTGACAGCTAGGTCACGTGATTGCCTCCGTACTACGTCATCGGCCGTGGAGCCAATAGCGGGCTGTTAGCGTGACACTTGTCAGTTTGATGTGCTGCCACCACAGACCAGTAAGCTTCAAGACTCCGCATAAACAAAGTTTTGTATTCGAACGCAGTCGTAAAACGTTGGTGGGGTCAGGGGGGCGGACGGCGCGTTATGATTGGCCGGCTCAAAAGCTCGGTGGTATGATTCCTTATGATTGGTGCCGCTCGCTGTCTGAGTGACGTTCCGATTGGCGGAGGGACGTATGATATGCAGTGGTAGAGCATATGCGTTGTGACCGGGGGTGTCCAGCTAACCGGCGTCTAGAGGCTTACTGGTCTATGGCTGCCACTTTGTGAAAATAAATTACCCGAGCAAAATGCATTTTTTCATTTACTTACTACTATAAAGAATCACTTTTTAACTAGTAATTTAATATAGTTTCCTTTATTAACTAATTAGATGAATAACACGAGATAAAAATAGTTAGGCTAGTTAGGAATTTATTTTATATTCATTATGAACAAAAATCTCCTTAAGTATATTGAAGATATCAATCAATGGCAGCACTGATGGTGACGTAGCTTGGAGGCATCGCGCTGTCATTGCGGGAAGAGAATACCTGGTGAAACATCTTATTATACCATGGGAAGCATAAGTTCACGCTTAGATTCGTCTCTGAATGTAAGCCTTTAGAGTGCCAGTAATAATTCCGCTTGGATTTTTTTAAACATTTATACTGTACTGTCCCAATGCTGGGCACGGGCCTCTGCTCAGTATGAGAAGGGTCAGGCTTTACTCCATCAGGCTAGCCTAGTGAGGATTGCCGGACAACACACACCATTATGAACTTTATGATGCACTTTTTAGGGTTCCGTAGTTCCAACAAGGAACCCTTATAGTTTTGTCATGTCCGTCCGTCTGTCCTAATCCTTTACAGCTTAATAACTTCTACAGTTATAAACAGTTATAAATGTAAATGAAATTTTGTTAAAAAAGTGGTCTAGATCTCAATTTTAAAAGAATAAATATCTTGATTTTTACGTATTTTAGGGGTGGCGCCCATACATGTGAAATGGGGATGAAATTTTTTTTTTCGCTGCTCCCCCTCGTTTGGGGCATCATTGAATAGGTCTACTAAAATGAAGGTAATGTTTCATACACAACTTTTTTATCAGGTATACCATCTGCGAAATGCAGCCCGCCAAAGTGGCTAGCAATGTGTCCTGGCATTTCTAAACTACGCAACGTAGAAACTTATAATCTTCCATTTTGGTAGACCTTTATAAAAACTCTCTTTTAAAATTATTTCGAGTATAATGTGATTATACATTTTTGAGTTATAGTGAGAAAACTGTAAAATACTTAAGACGTCCTAGTTCAAAGGTCATTGACCTTAGAGAAAAACGGTCTTAGCAAATAATGCTCCTTTGTTTACATTCTATTTAAAAAAAAACACAAAAAGTAACTTTGTGTTATATTGATATGACACACTCCTTAAATATAGCGCTAGGTGGCACTGTTTGCAAAAACTAAAATAGCAATTATTAATATTCGATTTGATTCGTTTGTAATTAGACCTACTCACGGAACCCTATAATACTGAGCATGGCCCGACATGCTCTTGGCCGGATTTATTTTTCTTACAATCGTTTTATTTCATTAATCGTATTTTCGAGTTAGGTTTATGACAAAAAGCCACCGTTGTGCATTCGTCTGTTACGGCCGACTGTTAAAGGTGTTTTTTTTAATTTCTCAAGTGTTTGTTCAATACTTGTGTCTGTAAGTTTAACTTAAATTCATGTTACGGCCTAATACCTAATACGGCTGGGGTCCTCTATTAGACGGATCATAAGGACTAGACAATGCGATCAGGGTTCTTCGTCTAAATGTGGAACCCCAAAAACTCACATTATATTGATTAAGTCATTTATTATGACACGTTTATACTCTTCATAATGCAATGCAACAATTTGTAGAATCCTGGGCGCCAAACTCGCAATAACAAATTCTTGTATTTTTATTAAAGCGATTTAAAAAAAAAAACTGACTTTAAGGAACACTGATGGAAGCAACATGAAAATATTGTAAAACCGGCCAAGTGTGAGTCGGACTGGCGCACTAAGGGTTCCGTACTACCAAATATGTTTGTATTAATTTACCTTCTTTTTATTATTGGTTGTTTAACTATAGAGTATGCACCAGCATCAGACCAAGTTTGACGCTTGTATGTATTACCAGTTCCAAGATAGAGCAGAAACAAACAATAACACGTTTAGAGCGACTCGGGCTATCGGGATTTAGTAACAGAATGTTATCATTGTGCTCACATTTTGAGCTCAACTGCCAATTAAAATAACACAATAGTTAAACAGTGGACCGGGCTATTGGGATTTAGTACAAGAACTTTACTATTGCGCTCACATTATGAGCTCAACGGCCTATTAAAATAACATCTTCATGTCTCAGTTTGGCGAACCGACTTGCGGTACCATCTAGGCAACAGACTAGGTGGTATTGAAGTTGTTATGGGCAAAGGTAACCGCTTAACATCAGGTGGGCCTTAAGTTCGCCATCCTAAACTATAAAAAAAAAACACAAATGTTAAACAATGGACGACATATTTAAAAGATGGTTTGGCATACAAAGGGTTATTGTAGGGACTTGATTGAAATACAGGTAAACTAAAATAAATGAACAAAAAAAGCCACGATATATCACAAATATGTATTTCTTATTTCTTTGTGTAGTGATCGCGAAAATCTAAAAAAACATTATGTATTTCTTCATAATCAGTGCTTTTTTCAGTCAGTAACATTAGTTTTATCATGTAGAATCGAATGCACAACAATCTAACCATTTCCAGTATATGTTAACCTGCGCTAAAAGGTCAACTTGGTAGGTACAAAGGGGGACCAACTTAAATTGGTAGTGTTTTAATCACGAATATCAATTTTCATATTTTTAACCTACTAGGTCAACGGGAAGTACCCCATAGGTTTTGATAAATCAGTGCCGTAGCTCTTTAATACGTTAGAAACTTGTTTTTTTACTTAGGTTTATTGGGCAATAGATATTAGTATTTAATATTAATTTAAGTTAATACCTTTAGCCATTCTCGATAAAAACAGGAATTAATGGTCGGACGGACAACAAAGTGATTCTATAAGGGTTCCGTTTTTTTTTCGATTTACGGAACCCTAAAAACCTTGAAAAATGTTTTTTTAGGTTTCTTGTATACGGACCTTCTTTGCTTTTTGTAATTTTATAATTTAAAGTATTTGCGATGTTAGAGGCTATAAATAACACATATTCTGTGAAAATTACAACTACCTACCTAGAGGCCCTAAAGCCCACAGACAGACAGACAGACGGACGGACAGACGGCGTAGGCATCGTAATAGGGTCCCGTTGACATCCATTGTATACGGAACCCTAAAAATCACATTTATTATAGGTAAATGTATGTACAAAACATACTTAAGTAGGTGTGTATTATTTTAAGCAGTATATATTTCGTTTCAAGGGCTCACATTTTCAGTTAAAAAAGCAATGTGTGTGTAATGTGATTAATAATATTGTATCACTTTAAGAGTTTTTCATCAAACACCTAAAATGGTGCCAAGGTTTGTTTAATGATGAATTCCTAACAACAGTGAAGTTGTAACACAAGAGCTAGCTAGCCAGACATTATACTATTAATTTGTATGTCTAGACCCTAAAACCTGCTTAACAACTGTAATAAAAAAATTAGAAAGTTAAAAAAACATGCAGATCTTCTGCAGACTCCTTTCAACCTACCAAACAAATTGCATTTTATTAGCATAAAACTTTAGCTTTCATAGTTAATTGTTGAATTTGAATTTAAATGGCATATAAAGGAAGTTGCTAGTCTACATGTGTTATTGACCTTTGATTTCATGAAATTAAATTTGCGAAATTCTTCTCATTATTCCTCTAAAATCAAAGGGCATTTTGTACATAATAATAAGGTTATCTACCTGGTAGGCACTTAAGAAAAAAAAAAAGATTTAGTACTCAGTATTGATCTAGGACTACTAGGTAGGTACCTACATTGCTAATTGGTTTGTAATGCAAATATAAAAATATGGCTTTACATACAAATCATATTGTATGTAGTCAGGAATGTGTCTAATTATATTTTAAAATATAGGTATTCAGCTTTAAAAACCGATTTAGGAAAGAATAACCTTGTAAAATTAGCAAATATTTAAATATCTACAATGAAGACTGCCTTGACTTGATGGCCTAAGGTAGCAATTTGACTGTAATGACAATCAAGATTTTGTGTCTTATCTTCCTCTATCTAGCTGTTATGTAGGCACATATCATTAGACACTTTTATTACTGTCCTTGGAATTAATTAATCATTTGCAATATTTCTGAATAAAATACTACATTTTAGCAAAACACTATCTAGTTTAACAATTATTATATTAGTATTACCTATCTATGAAGAAATAAAAATTAAATAATAATAATAATAATAGAGTTTAATCATAACATAAGCAAAACCCTAAAATTATCTTGTTTGAGGCATTTAAAAAAAACGAACAATCAAGACATATCTTAACGCGAAGAAGAGGAAGTAAATTTGTTTTTTTTTTAAATTAATGTTTTAGGAAATATTCAATGTAGGTACCAAATTTAAAAGAAATTGTTAGTTTAATACTTGTTAACAATGTTTAGTAAATGTAAGAAGAAAATCATTCAAAAAGCATTGTCAACAATAGGTAACAACACACAAGTGTATTACTCATGTTTGTTTACTATTTAATGCATTTTGTTGTGACATAATAATAAACTGTTGCATGTGAGTGCAACAAACAGAATATCAATATTTACATACACTTCCTACAATGTGGCATAACATTACTAAGGAGATTGTAATAAGTTAACTTTTTTAAACAACTGAATCATGTGTCTAGAACATGTGTAATGTATGTATATGAAAACAGGACTCATCTTGTATTAATTTATCTACATAATACAATTTCTACATTCATTATGCTATAGATAAACCTAGAAATAAGAATAATGATATAAAACACCAGTTTCATTGAAAGAAAGATAGAAAATATTCAGTTATATATACCTTGACTGTTTCCCCATCACATGCAAGTGTGACATCGCACAAAGCCTCTCTTTGTAGTAGACTCGCAAGCACATCAGTCAGGTTGTTCGGGTGGTTGTTCCAGCGCAAGCAGAATTGCTGGTCCATTGTTGGTGCTAATGTCAGTGACCGTGCTGGAAATAATATCATGTCACTATACCAAGGCTGAACCACATCACTGTTACTATGAAGAATTCACCAACATGAAAATTACAAGGTTATATCAATGTAAGGACTAAAATTTAAATTCGTGAACAGTTGCTGTAAACGAACCTAGATTTGCATCACTTAGTATTTAAACAAGTGGTAATTAGAGACGTGCGTCGGTTATCAAATTTACATTGAGATACTATGTGCAAAAAAATTGGCGGCCATAGGGCCTAGATAGGAGAGCGGAGAGATAAGTGACATCAGCGGCTCGAATTAATGGGGGCCGCGGGCAGCGAGCTTACTGTACTCCACATTGACAGTTAGCCCGCCGACACATATCTACTTGTTGCATGCTACAAACAACACCTATACATTATGTAATTTAGCTCCAGAAGCCAGATCGCGGGGCCACCGACCCTACGGGACGCGGAAACCTCTAGCCGCCTCTATAAACGAGTTTAAAAAAGTAGTACCGCTCGCCAAAAAAATCGCAACATGCTGACACCGTTATAATCGCCAAGCTGGATGTCCCAGTTGCTAGGTCCATACGCGTGATATGAAGAATTTGATGATGCACCAATACTTGTTGTTTATCACAGGTCATGCCGCGTGCCTAAAAATTAGCATCCGAAGCTGCATGGGATTTCTAAACGCGTAGTTGTGTCAACTTTGGCTATTCGTAGCGCCATTTGCCGATCCCGTATCACAGAATCTAAGAATTTTAATATCAATAAACACCAAATATTACGCTAAACACACAAATAATTCACTATCACAAAACAATTCGAAATCCGAGACGCGACAAGTCAATAATTCCTAACTCACCATTTGCAAAAATTTTGCCATCACAAACGCCACCCGACCCCTACCTTGCACTGTCTTTTTGACCACACACACATCTCGATTTCCGTGTTCACTCACGGCCTTCGGAATATCTTTCACATCAATCGGCCAGATTCGCAACGCGAACTTCATGCGTTTCTCACTTTATGGCGCTAAATTCAAATTCTGTTGTGTGAATTATCAATGAATAACGAATATTTCTTGCAATTAACCGTTTAAAGTGTATTTAAACCATGATTTTTACGTAAAGAAAGCTATTAATTAAATAAATTGTAAGAATAATAACGAATTTACTTTATATTTACTACAAATTCCGGATCCATAGATATTATTTTGCAAAGAGGTTATGACGCGGAAGCAACACTATTATTCGAAAATATAGGGCAATTTATTTTATTTCTATGCCTAATTTCAATTACTATATTACCAACGTAAAACATAGCATTGATTTGATCAAATTAGGTAGATGTAGTATACACATTTATTAATTTTAGCTTCGGCCTTGACATTATTATCACAATTTTTGCACATGCACATCCGACTAACTAGCGCCCTCTACAGTAGTCGCTCGTATAGATAGAGGTACTATTTAGAATTCCCGAGTTGTTTAATGATTTGGAAAGATGGCGCTGCCTCTTCCAATAGAAATAGGTTTTTATAGCTACTTACCTACCTATCAATAGTTCATTGATCCCACAATGCATGTACAATGTACAGTCAGCGCCATAAATAAGTTGTTTTTTTAATAGATGAGCATTATTACGTTGTAATTAAGGATTTTTCACAATTATAAATTAAGTTTTACTTGGCTACTTACTTCCTTACTTACCACTGGTATAGTAATGTAAAGTTCTTGGAACAAAGTTCAATTTAAGTAAGTAGGTATGTAGGTACCTTTTTTTTTTTTTTTTTTTTTTTTTGCTGCGAGGAGGTAACCTTCAAAAGGCTGCCGGCCTCATGGGGGATGGAGGCCGGGGTGTGTGGGATTTTTACCCACTAAAACCCCCACCTAACTCTAGGCAGCTTATTACCAACTATTTTCTATTCTGTGCAGTATTCCGTGTTATTTTATTACCTATAGTATTTTCAAAAGTGTGATTTTAAATATGTGGAGTAAGAATCTATTCCTAATAAGTACCTACCTACTTTAAATAATTACGAGTTACCTACCTAGTTACGTATTACATATTTTGATCAAGTCCTAACAGTTTTGAAAATAATAATAAGTAGGTAAGTAGATACCTGCTAAGCTACTTTACTTCAAAACGGGATTTTGAATGCACAGTTTCTCGTGCAAACCCTACTTGTGTACACTGAGGTATTATTTGTGTATTGTATTAATTATATTTAGAATATAGGTATTAAAGGCACTTCGGAGTGTTTTTAGAGTTTAGGACCACAAGTAGTGTTAAGCAATAATTTCCTAGATAGGAAGATAGATGGAGTAAAATTCGTTCTAATCAAGAATTGGAAGGGTCGTTGAACTTGCCAATAACTCAATAAATTCGGCCTGTTACTCTACTTTTTCTATTTGGCAATGATGGCAACTAGAACAAAAACGCCAATATATCAGTATAATTATTAATATAAACGGTTTTACTCACGTTATTTCATCGGGTGTGCCCGACCAGTTAAAAAATTAAAAATAATAAAATGAAGAAATAATATAATGTTAGTTAATAATTATGAATTTCACGCACGATAGTTATTATATGAAAATATATCAGTATAGTTAAAAAAAACTCGTTTAATTATTATGAAATTAAATATCGTAAATTGAGCTATTTTAATATTTTCTCCGCGCTATCAGAATTATCAGATTAAACTTAAGGTCAAATGCCTCGAACTGTAATCGGTAATTATTCATATTTGCCATGAATTACAAAATATTTTCGACCCATTGTTGGGCACGCACGGCACGGGCCTCTTCTCAGTAGGTAGGTACAAGAACGATTAAAATCACATGAATAAATATCCACATTTGACAGACGTACTAGAGATGCTACGCATCCACATTTATTCGTGTTTATTAACATGCGGCCCATGGTATAATAAGATGTTTCACCAGGTATTCTCTTCCCGTAATGACAGCGCGATGCCTCCAAGCTACGTCACGATCAGTGCTGCCATTGATTGATATCTTCAATATACTTAAGGAGATTTTTGTTCATAATGAATATAAAATAAATTCCTAACCAGCCTAACTATTTGTTATCTCGTGTTATTCATCTAATTAGTTAATAAAGGAAACTACATTAAATTACTAGTTAAAAAGTGATTCTTTATATAAGAAAGTAAATGAAAAAATGCATTTTGCTCGGGTAATTTATTTTCACAAAGTGGCAGCACATCAAACTGACAAGTGTCACGCTAACAGCCCGCTATTGGCTCCACGGCCGATGACGTAGTACGGAGGCAATCACGTGACCTAGCTGTCACGGGAAGAGACTACCTGGTGTTATTATACCATGATGCGGCCTAGGTCGGTGGACTTTACGATTAAATAGTCCTAGGTAAACATAAGAAAAGATTATCTATTCTATGCCATAAAAATTGTTTGTTATTAATTTTCAATTTTTGTAAAGGTATATGTTTCATCATCATCATTTCAGCCGAAAGACGTCCACTGCTGGACATAGGCCTCCCCCAAGCATCGCCACAACGACCGGTCCTGTGCCTTCCGCATCCAGCGGATTCCCGCGACCTTCACCAGGTCGTCGGTCCACCTTGTGGGGGGCCTACCCACGCTGCGCCTTCTAGTACGCGGTCACCACTCCAGAACTTTACTGCCCCATCGGCCATCCGTTCTGCGAGCAATGTGCCCCGCCCACTGCCACTTAAGTTTGGCAATTCTTCGGGCTATGTCGCTTACTTTCGGTATATGTTTATTCACAGTGAAATCTCGTTCGCTTCGCTCACGCCGGATATTCAGCGTTCGTATCACAGAAATTGAATAAAGAAACCTAAGAGGAACGTTCGTATTGCACCGCTGATGTCAATGTCAAAAATCAGCATCAGCTCATCAGCATCCGCTAATGTGATAAAATTCTGGGTCAGCAACAACTCTGGTGTATATATACATAACATAACCAGCCCATTATTGTCCCACTGCTGGGCACGGGCCTCTTCTCAGTGCGAGAAGGCTAAGGCCTTAGTCCACCACGCTGGCCTAGTGCGGGTTGGCGGACTACACACACCATTGAGAACTGTATGGAGCACTCTCAGGTGTGCAGGTTTCCTCACGATGTTTTCCTTCACCGTTAAAGCAAGTGATAATCGAATATAAATCCGCACATAAATTCAAAAAGTCAGAGGTGCGGGCCGGGATCGAACTTATACCCTCCTACATGGAAGGCAAGCGTTCAACCACTAGGGTAACCTACACATCAGCGGTGCAATACGAACGTTCCTCTGTGATACTCTGTGATGTGTGTGTGAGCGAAGCGAACGAGATTTCACTGTGAATAAACATATACCTTTACAAAAATTGAAAATTAATAACAAACTTCATTAAGCATTAGGTAGGTTGTACACAGGGACCGAAAACCGCTATAAATTACGGTACAGGTATCGAAGATTTTAGGTAATTTTTAAGGTAGAGGTTACCGCTATCTGGGTAACCAAGGAAAAAAAACATGTTACCTCTATTTAGGTTACCGTTTTAATACCGGTAACCTAAAAATGACTTTGTTTTCGACAAACAGAATATCGCAATGCCTACAATTTCCAAATATGTTTGATCACGGGCTCGTATAAAATTCGTGCGCATTTGTGATTGTCGCGTAGTCACGTTGTATTAGGACAACGCCCAAGGAAACCTGCACTTCTGAAAACCAGAATAAGGGTAGAATTAATAGGGTGATACTAATTTAGAATTATCAGGCCATAATATAATTATAATCAAATAAGTCAGTCAGAAAATGAGTCGGTTATTCTGCTGATGAATTATAGAATACTGAAACTTCATATGTGCCACTGTCACCGGCATCTCCTACATTAGATCCGAATGCATCTACTTCAGATTTATCTTTTGATATTTCATTAACTGGCGAAACCTGTATACAAATTACACATCAAATTGTGCGCATTATCATGGGTAGTACTAGGGAACAACAATATCAATACACCAACATTATAACCATAATGTACTTTTATTAGATTTAAGATTTGCCTTGCAAAGTCTCACCATAATCCAACGACTATAAAGCCCAATAGACGCCTAATGTGGAACATTATGCGTACAATAAATTCTGCCACTAGCTGAGGCGGGGTACTGCAATCCGATTGGCCCTACCAATGCGACTATTGGCTATGTCTACATTTTTTTTCGGACGTATGGCACTTGTGGGTCGCAGCTGAAAATCAGCGTTGGGTAGGCAGAGACTATGGATTTCCACCTGCTACGATCCTGACACACCTCTTTCGCTTCATCTACGTCCATTAACCTCGTCATGCATGCTCGTCGGTTTAGAGAACTCTTAACCTGGCATTTTTTGAGAACATCCGCGATTTGAACCGATACGTTCGCCGAGGTCGTCCCCTTCCAACTCTTCCATCAACACTCGCTTCGTATACTTGTTTCGTCAATCTCCTCTCGTCCATCCTCTCTATATGTCCAAACCATCTTAACATAACTTTCTCAATCTTTGTCACTACATCTTCTTTCACTCCACAACGCTCCCTTATCACGTTATTTCTTACTTTATCTCTCAAAGTTACACCACACATACTTCTCAAAGCTCTCATTTCTACTGCATTTATTCTGCTTTCATGTTTCTTCTGCCATACCCAACTTTCACTACCATACATAAGTGTAGGCACTAACACTCCCCCATGGACAGCCAGCCGTGCCTTTTCCGACACTTTGCGACTGTTCATGAAGGTGTGTAGTGCCCCATTCACCTGATTACCAGCACTAACTCTCCTTTCAATGTCCTTCACATGCTTGCCATCTCTCGTAAACATGGAACCCAGGTATACAAACTCTTTCACTTGTTCCACTTTTTCGTCACCTATCAAAATATTGCACTCTGTCATAACTTCTTCCTTTTCAAAAACCATAACTTTTGTCTTACTGACATTAACTTTCATTCCTTTACTCTTCAAAGCACCATCCATAATTGTTACCATAATCTGTAACTCCCCCTCCGACGATGCAAGGATAACTTGATCATGGGCATAGAGGAGACATTTGACAAGTAACCCATTCATTTCTAAACCATTTTCACTCTCAAATCTTTCATATAACTGTCCATGAATAGATTGAACAGCCACGGCGACGCTACACATCCCTGTCTCACACCCTTATCGATGCTGAACCAGTCAGAGTAGGCGCCGTTAATCCTGACACAAGCGCTAGAATCCACATAGAGAGATTTCAACGCTTGAATCAGGTTGCTATTCACCCCATAGATAGACAATGCAGACCATAGTTCATTCCTCATCACTCTGTCGTAGGCCTTTTCCAAATCCACGAAAGTGTATAGACTTTTTGACCTTTGGCCAAACATTTTTCAGCAATGCATCGCAAGGAAAAGATCTGATCCGTACACCTCATGCCCTTTCTAAATCCCGCTTGCACATCCCATATTTTTTCATCAGTTACTTTCATCACTCTTTCAATCAAAACTTTTGCATACAATTTGCCGACAACACTTAAAAGGCTAATGCCACGGTAATTCTTGCAGTCTTGCTGTGACCCTTTTTCTTTGTAGAGCGGCACAATCACGGCCTTACACCAGTCTTTTGGTACCAGGCCCAGGCGCGGTTCCAGTCCAAGATTTTGGGGGGGGTCAGCTTGGCTTACATACAGTTTAAAGGTCCAAATGTACCAAAAAAACCTTTTTTTTTTATTTACGCAACAACGACAGCAATTTTTTTTCGAGTTAGAATAATATGCAACAGAATAGTTACTTCCAAAATGCGCGATGACAAAGAAGAAATTACCGGCGCGTACAAGCGCGAGCGAAGCGAGCGCAAAATTTTACATATTCATGCGAAAAGTTTACTTCAATTTAAGTGTATTTTTTGGAGTTTTAGACTATGTACTACTCGTGCAGATAAAGAATGAGATTGAAAAGGACGGCATTTGTATTTTCCTCTCGCTCACAATATTGTGTGAGCGTGAGACACATAGAATAAAAATGCCACCATTTTCAATTCCATTTATTATCCGCGCCGAGTGATATACTTAATATAAAAATGTAGCACAACAGAAGCCCAAAATACACATTAAAGAGGAAGCGCGAGCGCAACGAGCGCGAAATTTTTATTTTTATTTATGCTAGGTCGGAGCCTGGACTTCATCAAATGGATGCGCTCCAGCTTCAAGTCGATATTCAGTTAGCCTCGGATAAGTCTGTGATCACTGAACTTGTATTGAACCTGTTGATTACTGAGACATCTCTGAATATGTGCCTTTTATCCGTTATAATAAAGTCTATTTTATTTTAAATCATAGCATCGGGACTCAGCCATGTCCACTTCCACTGGGGCTGTTGCTTGAAGAAATAATTCATCAAGAAAAGTCCCTCTTTCTCCAAATAGTTGACAAGCATTTACTCTATGATTTATGCTGCCAAAACCATGGGTGGGGTCCTCCTACCGACTCGCTGCAATTCTGTTCCACTTTAGCGATGTAATCCCCCATGACAACGTTGTAGTAAGCTTTGGTAATGGAGTGCAAGGCCTTCGAGAATTCGAGATGTCTTCGAATATAGCCTCGACTTTTTCGTAGAGTATGTCGAGCTAGGTGCGTAAACCTGCACGACCTTATACCTCTTGGTCAGCTTAATCACAAGGTTTGCTGCCCTGCTCGACACACTGAAAATTTCTAAAACGTTGTCACAGAGAGAACCCGGCGCCGCCTTTGGATAGCTGGTCTCCCTCTCAAAAATAAATAAGGGGGCCCTATTCCAGGGTAATAGTGCCCTCACCCTCTCCGGACTTCACACAGCCCCAAAATGTGCCACTTATCCTTCTGAGCTCTTCCTCGAGTTGCGCCAAGCGGAACTCTCTACCCTGCCGTTACAGTGATCAGGAATAGCAGGGTGGCTGGGAACGAGGGCCCATAATTTTTGTCAGCTCTCCATAGAAGTTGTGCCCATAATCGCCACACTGGGCATGCAGGTTGGCGATCGCAGAGCGATGCTTATCGCACCAATGACGATACTCCCCGTCACCCGTCTGCTAAATTTATCAACACCATTTTAAATAAATGGTTATACCGCCATTTATCGATTGTCAGAGCCTCGTCTGTTGGCAGGTGAGGTTGACTTGGGGGTTGGGTTGATTTTGATATGCCAATCTTTAGTGACCAATTCGAGACAATTTGTAACCCAAGAACAGAATTCATGACCACATACTTTGGAAGATATACCCAGATATTGTTGAATATGCTGATGTAACGTTAACGCTAGCATCATCTTTATAACTTTATTGCAATCTTCTATATTACATTTAGATGTATTTGTTTCTTTTTTATAGGTAAAATATGCATCTACATGATTTTTTCGCTTTCGTCCCATTTCTAAGTCACTACTCTATCCGCGTGATTGGTTGGCTTTGGTAGGCGCGGGTCGTCTCACTCGTCTCGACTCTTCGATACACACACACTGCGCTGTCCGCTCTTTGACTTATGCCGACGGCACGTGTAAGATAGGGGTAATTTTTATTTCGGTAACCGGTATGAATACCGGTTATATAAGTAGTAAGAATTAAGGTTACCTTTAAAAATACCTGTAAAAATAATAAAGGTTGTAACCGAAAAAATACCTGTATTAGTCGTACCGGTTTCGGTCCCTGGTTGTACAATATAATCTGGGGCGCACACTAAACTCAGGCAAGAAGCACATGTGGAATGATAACGGAAATCGTCGAGTTTTTTCTAATAAAAGCGATTCAGCGCTATAATTCAATACTTGAGAATGAAATCAAAAACAGTAATTTAGTATTTATCTAATTTACTAAGTAATACTAGTACTAGTAGTATAATATTTAGTACTTTTTGCTGAATTTCTGTTAAAAATCATATTACCTATATTAGAAAATTAAGAAAGCAATACACAGGCCAGCAAGAAAGAAGCCAACAGAAGAATCTGTTTGAGCTGGGCAGCATTTGGCAAACTTCGTCGTTCAAAGTCGCTCAGCGAGCTATGGAGCGAGCTGTGCTTGGAGTTTCTTTGAAGGATAAAATCCGTGACGAGATTATCTGGAGAAGAACCGGAGTGACCGACATAGCTTGTAGGATTAGTAAGCTGAAGTGGTAGTGGGCTGGCTATGTCTGTCGAAGGACCGATGGCCGCTGGAGCAGACGAGTCAAACGCAGTGTAGGACGCCCCCCAGCCAGGTGGACCGACGACCTGATATAAGTAGCTGGAGGGGGACTGGATGCGGAAGGCAGAGGATCGAGTGTTGTGTCGCAATTTGGGAGAGGCCTATGTCCAGCAGTAGACTGCGATAGGCTGAGTTGATTGATTGAATACACAGGCATCCCCCAGATAAATGCTAATTTGTGTGCACCCCGTTCTTATTTAGCATATTTTTTGGAATGATGTTCATTGCCCGTCCTTGCCACTTAATTCACTACTAATACTGGTAGTGATGTGATTATGATGAGTTCGGAAGTACTTAGGTCGAGGCTCAGGGGGGCCAGTTCGCGTCGCGAACTAATGTAGCGTCGGACTTTGCCACCCGAACCCCCTCGTGATGTCTTCGCCCCCGGGCCTCCTCACAGGAACATCACCCCCGGGCCCCCTAACAGGAACTTCGCCCCCGGGATCTCTCGTGGGAGCTTTTAATTTTTCCTTAGCTCCTGTAAAGGTGTAGAGCTACATAATTATGGTAAGCCTAGTTATAAAAGTACATTTCATTAATTGTATTCAACAGTGTTATTTTATTCCTGGGCAAGAATACATAATTCAATTTGGGAGAGTAGGTATATTTCTCGTAAAATATTTTGTTTAGAGGCGAATTTTTCAATAACTGCTAAAGTGGAACGTTGTAATTCATAGGTAGGTATCAGTTAGTTCGAAGGTGTAACAAAAAACCAAGTTCAGTCATAAAATTGAGAGATAGAATAGATGATAAGCACGTTAAAGTTCAATGAAACCATATTTAGGATAACTGTTCCTAAAACGTGTAAACTTCGTGCTTTGCAAAGCCTCCAAGTGTTATCGAAATGTTGTTTTGAACATCTTTATAGGTAATAGTTATCTGTTCCTAAATTATTCGTTATACCTACAGGTGAAATTTTAAAATGTATGGGCAAAGGTAACCGATTATTATATAAAAAAGGTAACCGATTAATATCAGGAGGTTGTAGCTCGTTTCGAATTCCTATGCAATAAAAAATATTGTCCAAACTATTAGGTATAGAGAAAATTCGTCAAAGGAGTCGTAGAAAAATAAAAACTACATACATTTTCGGAATATCGATAAAACATTTGGTTCAGCTGGGAGCCGACCAGAAAATTCCACTCTTTATTACTGCACCAATTGATAAGGTTGTGGATGCTGACAAGATAAATGTAGTTGGGCTAATCAAAGAAAATTACACCACATCTCATTGAGGTAAATACGCGCGTTCAGTGTCAATACCACTATATGATGTTTCCTACTTGCGATCTGCAACATGATTTGAGTCAGATCGATGGAGTCAGCTCAAGTGTTCTACTCGTGTGTCTCTCTGTAAGGAGCGTTACACTAGCCAATGCGGTGGTTAAGATGAAGTTGATATCCGGCCTGAACAATCAGAACCATATAATATATCTACGTTCCATTCCTATGTTATTATAGGTTCGATAAATAGATGAAAAATCAAATGTAGAAGCTGTTAGGGTGTTATATGTTTTCGTCAATATATTGTAGAGTTAACAAATTATTTTCTAGTAGTTTGAGACTTTTCAACACAATAAAATATCTACGAATCACTACGATCGATCAAACATATATTACTAATATTATAAATGTGAAAAATTGTGAAAATGTTTGGATTTTTTAACTCAATCACGCTGTACGTGCTGAACGGATGTAGATGTTTGACATACAGATAAAACATAAACCGGATTAACATAGAGGCGGTTTTATACCCCGGGAAGATGAACAGTTCCCGAGGGACGTGCGATTAACGATATAAACGCGGGCGAAGCCGCGGGCATTTGCTAGTACTTAATAAAGTTGCCAAAAAGAGGAACGAGAAAAGACCAGTTGAGCATCTGATTGACTATGCCACTGTGGTAAATTGTACTTTTTTATGAGGAGAAGAAACGAGACGAGAAGAGAAATCAGCAACAAATAATTAGTTTCGTTTGACTTGATAGTACTATCCAGGGTTGCCAGATGAGTGCAAGTGGATTATCGTACTGATGTTCTAAAACTATCGTATATCAAGGAATTTAGTGAAATATTATCGTAAACAGTGCTGAGCTACGAACAAAAACAATGATTTTCAGCATCAAAATTATCGTATTTCTGCGTATTTCACTAAATTTTGTATCGGACCAGAGCCAAAATTATCGTATATTTACGATAATTATCGTACGTCTGGCAACGCTGGTACTATCTGAAAATATCACATGAAGCTATTGATTGGTTGCAAGCAGTCCGGATCTTAGGCTTTAACTTCTCGGCCCTTAAGTAGGTATGATTACTAATGTATAGGATATTGTGACAATCACTTGCAAGTTTGCATAGTGAAAAATGAAGAAACCGAGGTCCCTAGATAGTCAAGTTACTAAAAGAACTATTGCACTATTCACAATTAAAGGACACATCCATTTAATTAATATTAATATTGAGGTTCTATTAACATTGTAGGTACTGAAAATCTCAAAACATAGTGAAAAATAAAGTAACTGAGGTCCCTTAGATAGTCCAGTAACTAAAAGAACTATTTGCAGTATTCAAAATTAAAAGTCACATCGATTCAATTATTATTAATATTGAGGTTCTATTAATATTGTACTGAAAACCTCAAAACGTTAGCGTTGCAATTGCGAATATTTGTGTACTCATTTAATCGACACGTGTGTGCAAAGCTGTAAGACTTAATAGAAACCTATCTAACAATTGCAATGGAATTTTGCTCGAGTGTTGTGAACAACAATCTGTTCATTACCGCGATGATGAGAGTGGCTGTCCGTGTCACTCGGTAATGTAATGCAGTGCAAATGAGTCAATCTCCACGGGGCCGGGTGGTCACACAGCGCCATTAGGTAATCGATTCGTTCTTAAACCCATCGGCATCTAGGTTTCCATATTTTATCTGGCTGTGTAGTGGTGCTGGCTTTCAATTAATGAGTAATCAAAAACATTTAGGAATCTAAGATTTTAGCTAAAAGTTTTTTTTTGTGTTTATAGGCTGAAACCTTGGAGGATAATTCATCTGAGTCTGAAACTATGAAATTTTCGAACTTGGTTTTTATTCCCTAGCGGCAGGGCTGGATTAACCATTAGGTAGAGTAGGCAGCTGCCTAGGGGCCCTGTATCGCCTGTACCGCGCGCGTACAAAAGTAATTGAAAATAGGAAAATTTGTATACTCAATTACAATAGGTATTATTGCTTTTTTCGACGCATGTTATTAGTTGATGAAATACTTCATACTTACAGAACATAAACCATCTAGTATCGTGTAGCAGAACTAATAATAAGGATGCGTTATGTAGCGTATTGTATGATAAACAAAAGTTTTGAAATGCTTGATCTGTAATTGCGATTTGTGAGTTTTGCGAATGTAATCTTTTCTATCAACTTGAAAAGAGCTGATGATCTTCCAACGGATTCCCCGAGAATTGCATTGCCTAAGGGCTCCGACATGGTTAATCCAGCCCTGCCAAGCGGAGCAGGATACAGGCCTACATAAGACTTTTATGTTATAAATTCTGTTCGTTTCCAACAAGCAGCATTTGTCACGTCACCTGCGATCTAATAATGACGTGAGAGGAAAGTCGACCATTGGCGCACTTAGTTTTCCAATCTAAACAATAGAAATTCAACGGGTGCACGACCCACGGGACGCTGATCTATCTCTATGTAAATTATGCGGCAAATAACACCGACTTGCGTTCATCAGGTCGTGCACGTGGCGAAGCGAGGCGACTACTCGGCGCGACACATTTTTTTATATCACAGCCAATCAAACTTCTTACTTTGGAGGACAACGTCGTCGTTTTAAGGGATTCCAGTTCTAGGCCGATTATAACCGGTGTCTGGATAATTACTACTAGTTTATGACTTATTCGTCGTAAAGGCAATTTGTCTACAAAAGCTAAAGTTATGTGATATCCTTGATTGACAGCCAAAATTATTATCCTATAGATTTCGACATTAAGTGGTACGGAGCTTTTAAATTAAGTCTCTAATATAAGATCAAATCTTGGATAGATAGGATGTTAATTTTGGCTTTAAATATTGTATTACCTACTCATGGTTTGAGTGATTTACTGGCAGAGGCGTGCATTGGCCTACTTCAAGTCCTAAGTCTTAAATAAAAACAATTTGATTTTTGAACATATCTGGCTTAATGACGTTATTATTCAATTAATAGGTTATTTATGAACCTAGATTAACACTTACCTGTGCATGGTGGAAGATAATAAATCGCAATCGCAACAGTAAAATGCGCAAAGCGGGAAATATTTATTCTTCCAGGACGACTCGTCATTCTCGATCTTCATATCCTTCGTCATTGCTGTGGATCGCTCAAATTATACAAAGTAATTGATTTCGCTCAGCGATTTCTATTTGAGTTTTTGTTTTGTTTTTGTGCAGTCATAAACCCACATATGCCACCAAGTGAAATTTAAAGTGATTTAGGTACGATAGCAACAAATTGTAGGTACCTAATGGAATTCTGAAGAATCTGCGAACACATACGAATACTTGGTGTATACAATATTTCTGAAATATTATAACTAGGATTTATGGAGAATACCACTTGAGTTTAATTTAGATGTTGTTGTACCTTAATGACTGTAGTGTGTATTGAGATGTTATGTCTATTCTAGAGTTAATACCTACACAAAAATAAAGTATCTTTATCTATCTGTTCATAATCTTAAACATATCATTGATCATCGTGTTATCGAGTGTGGCTGGCTTTTGGATTTTGAAAAATTATCAAAAACATTACAATCCCGTAGGAAAGGATCCCCTCCGTAGGAGCCTTGAGATAGGCGTACTATGTGACCGTTTGTTTAATCAAGATTATTTGAAAATCTACTGTCTAATGTTTTTAGGCAACAAGCCGATGATTGACCGACTAATTGAGCCACACGAGGATGACTAGACGGCCGATTAGTCGGCCTTTTTAATCGATACATTTAGAACAACCTAGAAGTTTTATTTATGCTTGTATTTTGACCCTAAGCCATACAATCTCAATCAAAGGCTCTTTTTGTTGCATTAGCTGTAGCCACAGGGAATTATTTATGACTTTTTAAATCATATTTATATTTATAGTTTATTTCACATTGTTTTCAAATTGTTTCACACAATTTCACATTTGACATTTAATTCAACACAAAAGCATTTTTAGGGTAAACTCAACAAAATTGTCATATCTTTTCGTTAAACTGTTAACGGAACAAACTGAAAATAAAAGGTTTATCTTTTATTTTTGAACCCAATTAACTCTATATTATATTATTTAGACATATAGCACAAAAGCCATTTTTAAGGGGATAGAGGTCAGTATTCCGTACTCGAAAAGCTCAAACAATATTATAGGGCATCGCACCCAGCATCTCAAGATTAGAGTAAGACAGGTATAATAAAACCTTAGCTAAATGGCCTTGTCAATCGTTCGATTGAACAACAGCACAATGTACACGAAATCAAGGTCGAATCTAATAATATCAATTACAGCGTCAGGACCATTCCATTGATTTGGGTCTATTGGATTGGATATGAGTTCCATGAGTTCCTATTAGTTGCCCTGCGTCAGTACACAATTCGAAAGTCACTTGTATAGATTTATTTTATTTCTTTCTTTCAATCGGTACTTCTCCTGACTAGCTGGAAAGTTGTTATTGATTTGTAAAAATGTAAACCACATTTTGGTGGACTTTGATTTGACATGAATTATTTACGTACTTGAAGAATTTTAGAGCACAGTTGTTTCATTCATCGATAACTTTTATGATATCCTTTAGACTTTGTTTTTTCGATACTAAGATGGAGTGCAATCATCAATGTTCTCATTAGTCTTTTCAATGTTCAGTTCAGTTACTACCATACTTTTTTCAGTCAACAAATATAAGTCTATCTCTATACCATGATGATCCTAAAAATAGCAGGCTTTTATTGTCTTGTAAGAAAGGTGCTAATTTGTCATACTTATTTTTTGATAATCAATATATGCAAGACAGTGTCAATGGTTTAATATTTTAGTTGACTCAATACGTTTTGTTACGCATTACATTGCTTGTGTTTCGTACATTTTGATCAGTAGGTAAGGTATCCACTTACCTATGTATGAAACAGCAGTTTTTTTACGATTTCAGAGTTACCACCATAGTACTAAATTATGCAGAATGATGAGTATAGATAGACAACACTTAAAGCGTTTTTGTTACATAGAAATTACCCTGTATAGTGTGTATAAAGTTTGTGTGTGTAAGTATAAAATTCACTTCGCACTGGCTGATTCGCTAGCAGGACCCTGTAAAAATAAATTGATAATTATTAGTAAATGATTAGAACAATATTTGAATAGTATGTATTTTTTGTTTATGTCCTATCTTTTAGAGCTGTATGACCATAGAGTTATTTTACGTCAGTATGGAAATGTCTTTGTGTATGACATGTTGTTGTGACGAGTATGTTCATGTCTAGTCGACCAAGACAACTGGCTGGTATTCGGACTAAGTATGCGGTTCACCCTCATATATCTGCATATACCATACATTTCGCCCTCCCTACCCCACATATTTGCAGATGACGTCACGTTTGACAGTTGTCTAGTTGTCTTGGTCCACTATCTGTGACTAGTAATGTGATAGACGAAGGGCTAAGGTAAAGTTGTAGGTTGTACTCATGAAGCTTCTCATTTATTTGATTGAGAGTCTGTAGGTGACCCATGATGGAGAGACCAGAGCGAAAACCAGCTTGCTAGTCCGGTTGTTAAATAGTTATTTAATTATTCATTAATAAATTATTATTTTGAATATTTTATAGAGATGGGATAGTTCATAGTACCCAGGGCCGTCTCTAGCTTATCTGGCGTCGGGGTGGGAACCTAACTTAGGCGCCCCCTAGCCATTTTAGCACACCTCCAGTGCCAGTGGTGTAAGGTTTGGTAATGGCTGGATGGAAGAAAATGTTTTTAGTTGTACTGCTTAAAACTTTTTTTCTTATTGATAATTTTTAGTATTTATTGTTTAAGTACAGGATATTACTGTAATCATCCATAAGTAACAACTATTGACGAGGAGCCGTTTTTCAGATAGATCCTAGGACAAAATCGGTCTTAAAACAGCGACTTTGTATGCCCACCAAATAGTTAATCTATGACCTAGAATATTTCTAAAAATAGTTATATATACTCTGCTAAAAAAGTTTGTTTTAACGATACCTCATAAATATGCATTAGTAGAAAGAATATTTTTTTTTGCCCTTTTGCATGTATATTTTTAATATTTTAAATATCATTTTCAGCTTCGGCCTAAAATTTTCCATAGGTATCACGTGAGATTTTGAAGTAATCATATTGTTTGGATTGGTTCTGACAGACAGACAAACATAAAAAGTGCTAAGCAGGCTAGTAAACTAAGAGACCTAGCTTCGCTCGGTCAATTATAGTGTAAACAGGTAGGTAAAATTAAGGGCACGCCGCAATAGCGATGGTAAGGCCCGTCATGGAGGAGTGGCTGGAGAGGGGCCGGGGTGCCCACACCTACCGGCTGACGCAGATACTCTCGGGGCACGGATGCTTCGGAAAGTATCTGTGTCACATAGGCCGGGAGCCAACGCGACGCCCGAGTGTCATCACTGCGGGAGCTGCCCAGAGAACACGGCGCAGCACACACTGGCGGAGTGCCCAGCTTGGGCCGCGCAGCGCCGTGACCTCATCACTGCAGTAGGCGGCAGCGATCTCTCACTTCCGGCCGTGGTTCTGTCTATGGTCGGGAGCGAGAGCACTTGGGAAGGCGTCGTCTCCTTCTGCGAGGATGTAATGCTCGCTAAAGAGGCGGCGGAGAGGGTTCGAGAGGCGTTAACCTCTCTCCCCATCCGCAGGAGACGACCTGGGCGTCGCAGGAGGGCGTATGCCGACCTCCAGCCACCCTAGATGTGGGCCTGCGGGCGGCGGACTCGGGGTGGCCCGCCGCCCGACCAGTCAAGGCTCGTGACGGTGCCGGTGGCGCGTAGTGTTCCGCGCGCGCCAGTCAAGAGGAGGGTGCGGCTGATGTGGCTGCCGCACGGGGAGAAGGGGCTCGCCTACTAATGGCAAGCCGGGACCTACCGGGTATAGTTGGGAGAGTAAAAGTTTCCCACGCCCCCGGCCAAGGGTCGTTAGAGGAACACCGTGGTGGTTTTTAGTCGGTAAGAGTCCAACACTGGTTCCGCCTACCCCAGGCGGAGTGCGTCCTTGAGGATTTTCCCCACGGAAAAAATAAATAAAAAAGGTAGGTAAACTTATATAATTATATAATAAGGTAAGTTTGAGCTGAGTAAAATCATTGCTCGAGCCTCGACGCCCTTAAAGCCTCGACATCTGCCCTCAGAGGCGCCCCTGATGCCTCAGCGCCCGGGTGCCCTGGACCCCTTGCACCTCCGGGTTGAGATGGCGCTTGGATAGCACGATAACTTATTATTGGTCTGACCCTGTAGATTTTGATGTGGAACTTCAGCTTTTCTTATGTAAGTAATCAAATTATGTTGGAGTTTGTCATTGACAAGCTATTTTTTTTTAATGAAAAAGTTCGTTTTGTGAGGGATCAGGTTTGTTTCAACTTTTTTTCAACCTTTAGTATTATAATCCTACCCTCCCTGGGTTCTTATTATGTAATTCATTTTACGCATGGCAAGATGTAGGTATTTAGTTCTTTACGTTGTGATTAACGGGATGTATAATTCCGGTTAGTGATAGAGTTTAAAGATATGATATGGAGTCTGGATTTGTGCCCGGTTAGTGGCAATAGGCTCACCCCCTGTTACGTGAGACTTATAACATAACTGGCGAAATGTGGATGTACTATACACCTCTGCCTACCCCTTCGGGGAAATACAGGCGTGATGTTATGTTATGTTATGTTAAAGATATGCAAACATTTGTTTCGTTTAGCTCTCGTCTTAGTAAGTATCGTGTTTTGTTGCATTTAAATCGTCGTATCGTATCGTATTTTTGGTATTAACTTTTTATGAATTTTTATGTAAGTCAAATGTAAGTAGTGATTTTATTTATTTAGAAATCATTTGGGTTTTAGTAACTTAAGGTTAAAATGATTAATGAATAAATAAGTGGATTATTTTTAAAGTACTTATACATACATGTATTATTTTGACTAATTAAAGATTTTTAATTAAGTTGTCTAGAATATTATACCTTGCCTTTTAATGGCACTCTTCACAAACTGATTTAATTGTTATTCTTTTGATAATTTAATCTAAAAATGCAGCGCATGCAAAATGTTTTTATGTATTACTTGACTTGACAGTAATCTAAATTCGAAACCACAGTTTCAGGAAAAGCTATCATGTCTCTAAAACTTTATCCTGCATATACAGCGTGTTATTGAATTAACTCAAAACCTGAAACTAGTTTGTTTAGAATCGAGAGTAGAATCCATTACATTACTTTTTAACATAGGTTAATTTTTACCAAAAAAATATTTTCATGCCGTGCCGAGTCTAAAAGTTTCATACGACGACGTGGCGCTGAGCGCAAAGGCGAGCGAGACCCAGTGAAAAAGTGTGATGGAAACTTTTGGATAACATTTGTTTTTAAAACTATTAAAACTTCGTGACAGACCCGTGGTACTACCAATTTGTCCTACTGGTAGTACCACGGGACCGCCTTATGGGCCTGGTCTTTAAGTAAAGACCAGGCCCATAAGGCGGTCCCGTGGTACTACCAGTATAAGTAATAATACAATATAGTATATACCAGTATAAGTAGTAATAGTAGTAGTATTTTAAGAGGTTATTCATCTCCCGACAAAGTACCGTCAAGAGCATCGCACGTTCGTAAATGAATCTAGCGCTATGAATCGATTGGAGTAACCATGATACCAAAAAATACAAATATCTTCTAAAATAAAAAATGAAAATTTATAATTAATTTGCATATAAATGTATTATTATAAAAACTAGTGGGGGTGTCTGAGGCTTTGAATTATTCCAATAACACGTTGTACATACATGCAGATCACGCTTTACATAAAATATATTAGACTTTACAGGAATTAATGTGCCTGCATTATTTTTGCGTGGTCATGATTTATTTATATGATAAGCTAGTACCTAATTATATGTAAAATTGTGTATATGAAATGTAAATAGGGAATTCGCATTTCGTTGATTGTATAGCAGGACCCTGTAAAAAAAACCATAGTTGAAGACAAATGTTTAACCATCTTAATATACATGTTGAAATTTTAATCGCTTATTTCCCGAAAAGGGGTAATTGTACTCATCATTATGAACAATTTTTACTATGGGACCAACCCTGAAATCTCAAAAAAAGAAACAGGTGGTCCCTAGATTTTATTGCCTTAAGTGAACACAAATGTGCGATTCAAATTTCAGCATGTAATTCTTCTGTACGTGTGTTTGTCACCTAACTCCTAAACGGCTGGACCGATTTGGATGAAATTTCGTGTGTATATTTCAATGGGTTCCTGGATGGTTTGAAAATACAATTGGACCCGGTAGGTGGCGCTGCTTTTCCGGGCAGGACGACGTCTGCCGTGTCAGCTAGTGTTATACATTTTTATTATTTATTATATTATTATATATGCTTTATTGTACACCATAAAAAACATTAGGTACATTGAATATGCATTATTATTATTATTATTTTGTGTAACAAAAAATATTTATGATTTACATACCTATTTAAAAAAAAAAAATTTTTAACGTATAAACGAACGGCTTTTGTATAAACGAGCGAGGAGAATTTCTTTTTTTCCCTCTTTAAAAAGCGTTGTCCCATACAAGGATTTCTCCTGCATAGTGGGTGCATTTACAAACACTAATCTCACATGAACAAACACTCAAACACGGAACAACCGTCTGTGGATCACACAAATATGCGTTTTTTTAAAACACGAATTGAGCATTATTCTTGCATTTTTTCATAAGGGTTAATGTTTCGGTTGTTGCAAATAAATAAATTAGCGCGTGTGTTTTTAAATAAAAAATGTATACTCCAATCATTAATTTTAGTTATGTTTTGGTTAGTTTGTTGATTTTACCATGACACTTTCGACATCCTTGAAACATTTTCATAGAGCAACATGACTTCATTTCTCTATTATCCCAGAATGTTTGTACTACAGCAGGCATTTGTAGTAGGACAATATGCATATCACTGCTCGACCATGAAGAATTTTCCTTATGAATTTTTCATAGCGAACAAAGTGGGCAATGAGCACTGCGTGCAGCATTGAACGTAACTTGTGGTATATTATCACTTGCGCAAGTATAATTTGGTATACTGGCGGTCTAATAAAGCGTGGATGATATAAAAATACTACTGTATCTAACCTGCCCCAGACAGGAAGATACAGAAAAGGATTTTTACAACAACAAACATAGTAAAAAATATAGACGAAGTGCTGCGAAAAATCCTAGTGAAGCCAACAAAACCATGCTTCTCCGTGTACAAACCAGCGCTCACGCATACACATGCATCTGAAAGATATTTGTTTTTGGCGATGCTTACTGGACGGTGCTGCGACATGAGTATTGAGAGCAGTGAGCACAGTTTGCAGTCATGTGTGTGCGTGAGCGTTGGTTTGTACACGGAGGAGCACGGTTTGGTTGGCTTCACTGTGATTGTTCGCAGCACTTCGTCTATTATACAACAGTTTTTTTTATTTAAGTGCCTTGCTATTCGTAATAACTTTTTTAGGTCGTTATTTGCTTAAGTAGCTAAATGCAGAGCTGGATTTAGGTACTTAGCTGATATCTTTTGTAACAATAAGGGTTCATACTTATATAGTTAACATGAGAGTTTACATCAACGTTACCACAATAGGTATCTTAAAGAAATCAAGCACTTATAAACTTAAATTGTGTCTAACATAGAGCGGCGTAGCCGTGGCGTGCCTCCGTAGCAACACGTTACACTAAGAAGTATTTGAAAAGTACCAGTGTTTCTCCAACTCTGTATTTCTGCCTTCTTTTTTGTGACTTTCCCAAAAGCTATTGCAACAGTGAAGTTGTGGGAGTATTAAATTTGAAGACAATCCTAATAAGTGGAAGTAATCGCTCCATAATAATCTATTTAATTTTGATAAGGTTTTGGAAAGGTTTTGGAAATGAACTTCAAGAGTCACTTCAATGTTTTTGGCTTTACCGTTTACTTCAATTGTTAAAAAAAGTTATTGTTCAGTTAATTTAAATCAGAAAAGTGAGTGCTTTTTATATGAAATTTTATTTTTCTCTACGAATATTTAGGACCTAACTTCTCAGTTTCCACTTATTGGATGATATTAGAACTTATATTGGTAGATATTATACAAGTGGAACTGGGGTGCATTAAAAGAGCCTCCACGAGTGACGATATTTAATTGATCGTCCGGCGCACTCTGGGCAGTCAGCCCCGCTATCAACCTGCTGACTGGCTTATCTTTTCCCCACGACATGAGCTATTATTATTTTGTAGCTCATGTCGACACGAAGAAGAAGAAGTGGAACTGAGTGGGACTTTTAGTTGAGTGGACATTATCCAAATATCCTGCAGCTTCGGTGCGATTATTCAAAGCAGATGCAGTATCACGAATTAGCGATGTGTACTGATTGCTCGGGTGGCCAACTCTTACTGAGCAGCAGTCATAAAAGAGGGTTTATTCTTGTCACGTTTTATATGTTTCGTGTTATTCAGTTGAGAGCCGACTAGTATTTTTTTATTGGAATAATAATTATCCTAGTTTTCTGAGGAGACTTCGTAACTTTCAGTGCTGGTAGTATGGCCACAAAGGATGTCGGGTTCAGTACTTCAGGAGCCTTCATAAGTTAGGTTTATATGATGATAATCACTGATGGGGTAATATTTTAGAAGGATTTTACTATATTTTCAATAATATTATGTTTAGGTATGTAACCAAAATCTAGCAAAAATAGTAATGTGATTGCTAATATAACAGGTAATAGAAAGGTAATTTTCTACTACCTGTTATACTATACAGGGCGTCCCACGGATATGCCACATGGAGGGAATTTTAACATTTGATGTGAAATTTTGTTCAGAAAAATGAAAAGCTGACATTGCCGTAAGGACATACATAACATAACATAACCAGCCCATTACTGTCCCACTGCTGGGCACGGGCCTCTTCTCAGTACGAGAAGGCTAACGCCTTAGGACATACAACTGACATTATCATAAGTACTTATTACTAATAAATGTACCCACTTGAGAAGTACGTATCATTTTCTTATTATAATTTAAGTGCATGAAAAAATGATAAAGAACTTAGACGACTTATTCTAAATATCCACCACAAAAAGATCAAAATATCGACAGGGAGCGAAATAATCAAAAGAGTGCGACTTTGTATTCAACAGGAAGGGACTCATTTTGAGCATTTGATACATTGATTAATTTTGTATTAAAAATGTCGAAATTCATGGTTTTCCTTTTATTTGTGACACTATGTTATATAGCAAAAAATAATCCTTATGATGAAGCCTTTCGATCGGTATAATAAAACTACAGGTGATTTTTTTTCTCATGTAACGGGTTCGATTTCCGGTTCAACCATGTAATTATTTAAATATCTATGAATGCAGTTTAAATTGTTTTTTAAATTCAAATAATGTCTTATTTCAGTAAAATGTTCCATCTACAATATTCAAGGTACTTTCCCTCCATGTGGCATATCCGTGGGACGGCCTGTATAGTACGGTCGACCGCACGTCGGTGGTAACACTTTGACATTAGCAGCATCTTTATTTCGTAAGCAGTAAGGGCGGTTTTCGAATTGACGTGTTACTACTGTCATGCAGGCGACTGTACTATAAGCAAAAAAATCCTTAAGATTTTCTAGGAAACTTTAGAGTAATCGAATCAAGTAGCGTAAGAAATCTCAGAGCATTAGTGTGAAAACTAAAAAGTATAGTGTATCTATTCAGAGATAAATCTTCCGAAAACCATTGCCTTTCATTTTTAGGGTTCCGAAGTCCTACAAGGAACCCTTATAGTTTCCGTCTGTCCGTCTGTCCGTCTGTCCTAATCCTTTACAGCTTAATAACTTCTACAGTTATAAACATAAGTAAATTACATTTTGTTAAAAAATAGTCTGCATATAGATCTCAATTTTAAAAGAATAAAAAAATAGTTTTTACGTTCTTTAGGGGTGGCGCCCATACATGTGAAATGGGGAAAAAAAAATTTTTTCGCTGCACCCCCTCGTGTGGGATATCATTGAATAGGTATACTAAAATGAAGGTAATGTTTCATACATCACTTTTTTATCAGGTGTACCATCTGCGAAATATAGCCCGCCAAAGTGGCTTGCAATGTGCCCCCCCCCCTGCCATTTCTAAACTATGCAACGTAGAAACTTATAATCTTCCACATTGATAGACCTTTGTGAAAACTCTGTTTTAAAATTATTTCGAGTATAATATGATTATAATTTTTTGAGTTATAGACAGAAAACTGAAAAATACTTCAAACGTCCTAGTTCAAAGGTAATTGACCTTAGAGAAAAATTATCATGGCAAATAATGCTCCTTTAGCTACTTTCTATTTGAAAAAATCACAAAAAGTAACTTTGACATGACAGACTTCTTAAATTTGGCTTCTTGAATTTATCGCTAGATGGCGCTACTAACAACACGCTCTGAGTCGCGAATGCTGCCGATTATTGCAAAAACTAAAATAGCCATGATTAATATTCGATTTGATTCGTTTGTACACCTACTTTAGGTACCCTATAATACTGAGCATGGCCCGACATGCTCTTGGCCGGTTTTTTGAAGAAACTTGGCATCCTGCCAAAAAATAAAAACAGACGTCAGCGCGGCAGCGGTAACAGTAACTATGAAAACTGCCCTTACTAAAAAGACACTGCCCTTACTTGCCTACGAAATAAAGACGCTGGCAACGTCAAAGACAATTTACAATACTACTAGTAAAGTGTTAAACCTCGTTGAAAGTCATTAAATAAATAAAGCTGCTTTATAAAACTGATAAAAATCTGTATTATGGAAGGGTAGATGATAGTGATAGAGAGTTCGTTGAGGCGTGGGAAATCTTGTAAAGCCTTACAGTCCGATGGTCAGCTACAGGTGTCAGGTAGTGTCAGTTCCTGTCAGTACCTACTCACCTGTTTTATTTAAATCAATAGTTTATGATGTAACGCTTGCGCTCAATTTGTTCAAAGTTACCTATACAATGTTCTGAGGGCATTAACAAAGCTGGAGGCTTTGGAGGCCAGTGCCTCATACATACCCTGAAATAAATATTGGAGCTTACAGTAACTAATAAGTAATCTGTGGCTTGACAAACAATTTGGTAAGGCGGTATTAAAGTCAATTTGATTTAACAAAACTGTTAAATCAAATTGACTTTAATACCGCCAAGAAAAAAAAATGTTTAGTTTAATTACAATGGTTTTGTAGTCTTTTTAGGGTTCCGTACCCTAAGGGTGCCAAACGGGACCCTATTAATCTCGCTACGCTGTCCGTACGTCCGTCCGTCTGTCTGTCACAGGGCTGTATCTTTTGAACGGTAATAGGTAGCCAATTGAAATTTTCTTAGAATATATGTTGCTATGAGGGGTATCACGACAAATACTAAAAACAAAAAAAAAGTGTATACCCAAAGGGGGTCCCCATGCAAGAATACTCAAAAAACATGCATTTTTTTCTTGCTGCACGTCTTTGTTCCTGTTCTATCTTCAAAACGGTAATGCATACCGGCGTCAACCTTGGTCTGATTATAGTGCATATTATGTAGTTTAGCAACAAATACTAAAAATAGGACAAACATGGACATATGTGGTGGTTCCTGCGTAAGAAAGAGATGCAAAAATTATTTTTCGCCAACTGTGCGTTGATGTCTTTTGATGAACCTCGTAAACTATGGGTGTCAGTTCGATGGGTGGTACGGAACCCTTACTGCGCGAGTCCGACTCGCATTTGGCCGGTTTTTTGAGTTACAGTTTGTTAAAGTTTGGCTACATTTGAACGATTTTTTATTATTTAGTGTATTTGCGTAATTTTAACTAGGTATTTGTGAACAGAAAGATAACAGGCTCAAAATTTTACCACGGAACTAACAATTTGCATAAAGGTCGTGCCTAAAGTTAATGTACTAATATTGTATTTCTAATTAATAAAAGGTGTTTTGTGAATTTTTCATCAGTTCTAGTGTTGGTTTCTACGTGCAATGCATTACTTTTGATTATACCACAAGTTACGTTATTAACGTTTGTTTACTGCATGTAACCATTTTTATTTTTCATTAAGTAACAATTCTAATATTAATTGATTGCATACAGAAACAATATTTTCTTCTGATCATCTGTCTAGATGATAAAAAATAGGTTTAATAATCAGTCAGATTTTCCCATCACTGCTGCACTGGGATGATGCAATACCAAATATTATATATGTGTGAACATAGATAAATAAATATGTATATTTTATAAGTAGGCGCATTTGCACTTCACTAAACAATTTTTTTTTATATATCTTCAGTATCTATCCAAAATAACTTTAAATGAAGTTGTGTTTGGAATCTACAACTACAAAAGATTTTATTATACACTTTTTATATTAAATAACTCTAATTAACTCTATGTAATTTATTCTGTAAGTTGGTATTAAGTAACTACTTTTTTACGTTTACGTTTTGAATCCAGGTTTTATATATTTTTGTATTTGTTTAGTGTTTATGTTCCGTTATTTTTAGTAAGTTTTTAAAGAAAGAGTTGTTTGAATAAAATAGATATTTGTTTACAAAAGTTTAACATACGGTCATGTGTAATTTTGCGGATTTTTAAAATGCTTATTTAAATAAAAATACATACCTACCAAGATTGTTTGCCTTTAGTTAAACACCTAAAAAAAATCAAGCATAATAGATAAGTATCGAAAATGTAAGTAGTTTATTGTAATCCGTCGCATAAGACCGTTTTGATGACACTCGCAATTTCCAAAATTATAGTAAACAGTAACCCAACTCACCCTTAGTAGTTAAATTCATCCGTCCCTCTTCAGCGTTAGCAACCAATCAGCACCGATTTACGTTGGCTGCGGGCTTATTAATTTTGGTATGCCGGCTAATTACCCTGTGAATTTGCCAAGTACTCATTCAAGTGTCATGAATTAAGCAGTGTGTATGTGTGCGGTTGCGTTCAACGTAACCAATACGAGAGGCACTTGGCGCAATTGTGCCAGCTCTTCGTTACACCGGGTACTAGGCGAACATGCCATCTAAAGAGCCCTTGTTTAACCCACACCAGGATAAAATTAAATCTGTGTGTGAATAAATATTTCAGTATGGTCAGCTGTGTGAGTAAGTGTGGTGTTGATGTAAGACAGTGTAGTTTCTGCTGTATGTGTAGGCTTACGTGTCGGAGTTTTCCTCCTGTGACGTAACGTCCGTGCTTAAAGTTGAAGTCGGCGTTTGTTTGCTATGTTTCCGCATAGTTTGAATGAAAAGTAGTTATGTGTGCTTCAGTATGGTTTTGTTAAGCTAACGAAATCTAGTTGATAGTGTTTCACGAGTGTTTGAATGTGAACTGCAGGTACCTATTATTCGTTCCGTACGTTTGTAGAGAAGTTTAACACGTTGTTTATCTGAAACGAAGAAAAAATTATCTTTTAAATATTATTCTTGTTGAAAATAACACAACAAACATTCAATATGTAGGAATATTATCAATATCTATAATTAATATGTAATACCTATATTATAACGTGACAATAATTTTCCTGAAGTCTAACTACTTATACTGAAGCTTAAATCTTAATCAGAAGAAGCTCGGTCAGTTTGGACATAAACTCAAGCGTTAAACTGTCTTCGGTTGAAAAGAGTTGTATCAATTAATAGTAAAAAAAACGGTTTATTCATAAAATATTTTCATATGTAGTATTCCAGAACAGCTCTGTATAATAAAATCAATGAAAATATTAGGTAGAATATAGAAAAAAAACGATTGTTGTAATGATTATGAACGTATTTAAAGAAGTTTAAATATAAATAAATAAGTTTTACTGTATAATAAAACCAATGAAAATATAAGGACGTAAAACACAAAAAAATATATTCAATTGTTGTAATGATTATTAACGTATAACTATTCAAAACAATTCTCGATAGCTCTACACCAATAACAGATATTTGAAAATACACTGAGCAGTTAAATTTGATAAAAGGAACGACGTTTGAAAGGAGAACATTCAGCATTCATACATTTTTGGGCCTTTTCTCGAAATGCCGGCCAGAAAAAAATTATGTTATAAATTATTAGAACTAGTCATTTTGAGCAGTAGTTATTATCGCACCAAAGCTGTAGAGTCATTCTGTGACCTGCTATATGGGTTCGAAAAATAGAGATTTTCTTACGAGATTTCGTCATTTTGAATGAAATGCCCAGACAGATCCAGATATGCCACATTCTTTGATCGACTTCGCCAGATAGATTTCAATGAAACGCAAGCAGGTAGCCGTCCGATGAAACTAAACTAGCATGGATAACTAATAAAATAAATCGAAACTCACATCCAGTGATATTTTTGAATGTCTCTGTTCCACTCACTCTCACACTGGACTCATAGTCCACAGCTAGCTTATTGTGCACTAGAGCTTGCGTTTATGCGTTGTTTGTGTCTTAATAACAATTGCTCTATATGACAATTTCTTATAGAAAATGTTACAGAATGACCCACAGCTTTTGTAGCATAATAACTATTGCTCCAAATGACCAGTTCTAACGATTTATAGCATTATTTTTTTCTGGCCGACATTATTTTTTTCAGAAAAGGCCCAATTTGAATGATGTCCTTTATGTCAGCACAGCTTGAAGGTGAGGGCCTTAAAATACTTGAAGCACCTGTTGTGCTGCTTAGGTGTTCATCTACAAGTGACTTGCGCAAGTACCTAAAGGATTTTTTATAAAACAGATAATTTAATTTTCATACTTATGTATATATGAAAATTAAAAAAAGCTACAAAAAAATGGAATATTGACCTTAAAATATTGATTCTTCCCGATTTTTATTACACTTTCTATAAAAAAAAACCTATTTATTTCCCGACTAGACTTTGCCCGCGGCTTCGCAATGCAACAATAATATACACTTAATATAAAATTCGGCTTGTCACAGAAAGTTATCGCGCATCCCTCGGGAACTGTTTATTTTCCCGGGATAAAAAGTAGCCTATATTTTAATCTGGATTATGGTCCATCTGTGTACCAAAGATCAGCCGTTTCGGCGTGATTGAGCAACAAACATCCAAACATCTTCACAAACTTTCACATTTATAATATTAGTGGGAAGTAGGACAGATAGTAGGATTCATTTTTTCAGAAACCAAAGGAAGATGTTAATGTTTTTGTCTGTGCCCTGCTTTTTAAACCATTAATAGAACACTACCTTTACAATACTGCTTCTGAAAGATTGACACGTCAGACAAAGGCACCTAAGTAATACATGGACGTAGGTTGGTTTCCTCGAAAGACCTAAGTGTCTACCCCAAAGACTAACCGTAGTACCTATGTTGTCACGTATTCGTAAGTTTTTACACATCAAAGACATCGGGGAAAATGACGTAGTAAAGAAAATTATATTGATCATTTCTTAGGATCTTTTGCTGGGCAGGCAGCGGGGGTACTGTCTTTCCCTGCCCCCGTCGATCTCGTAACACCAGGAGTGCCCGCTGAGTAGTGTTCTTGCGCCTCTTGGGACCGAGGGTATTGGCTTCACCGGCCGGACCGCGAGGAACACGACCAGCAGCTGACGTAGCTGGCACAGTTGGCGTAGCTGGCATAGCTGGCGTAGCTGACAAAGTTACGTAGCTGACACAGTTGCGTAGCTGGCGTAGCTGACACAGCTGGCGTAGCTGACACAGCTGGCGTAGCTGGCACAGCCGGCGTTGTTGGCACAGCTGCCGTAGTTGGCGCAGCTGGCGTAGCTGGTAAAGGCTTGTGAGGTGAGGTGGCATGCAGTGTTCCGTGTGCTCCACCGAGGAGGGTGCGGCTGACGTTAGGCCGCATGGTTAGAAGGGGCTTGCCTGCTTGTGGCGGGCCGGGACCTGTCGGGGGTGGTTGTCTGAATACTCATGGGTTCCCACGCCCCCGGCTAAGGTAGTTGATGGAACACCGTGGTGGTTTTAGTCGGTAAGAGTCCGACACTGGCTCCGCCTACCCCGGGCGGAGTGCGTCCATGAGGATTTTCCAAAGGCAAAAATAAATCAGTTCAGGCCAGTCTAGTTCAGTCCAGTCTAGTCCAGTCCAGTCCAGTTCAGTCAAGTTCATAAGAGTCCATACAAGTCCATACGAGTCCATACGAGTCCATACAAGTCCATACAAGACCATACAAGTCCGTACAAGTCCGTACACGTCCGTACAAGTCTGTACACGTCCGTCGTACACGTCCGTATAGGGCTTCGATTCCGAGATTCCGAGATCTCGAAATATCGGAATCTCGCTACATTTTTCACGTATTTATAATATCGGAATTAGAAAGTAAAATATCGGAATTCCAATATTTTCCAGAAAATGTTCATACATGTTCTCATGAACATCAAAAAATCCGAGAGCTAGTTATTGTTTAAGCAAAGACTAGTGGTGTGCCTCGAACGTAGACCTTACAACAAACTTTTTAATTTGTAATGTATTTTACATTCATAAATCTTATTTTTGTTGAATATTGACGAGTTAGAAGACTGGCCAGAAAGTGCTAGTGAGAAAATGCTCTTGCTTTTATAGCTTATAAAGTTTTTTTTCACTTATTAATGACAATTTTTGTTATTGTTTTTGAACGACAGGCCCATCTCACTTCTGAGCCATGTCTACAAGCTGTTTTCGAGAGTCATTACGAACCGCCTTTCGCGTAGGTTTGACGACTTCCAGCCTCCCGAACAAGCCTGATTCCGAAAAGGCTTTAGCACCGTAGACCACATACATATGCTGTGGCAGGTTATACAGAAGATCAAAGAGGCACGTTATACACGTGCCTCTTTGTTTAGCGTTTGTGGACTACGAGACTCGGGCTGTACTACAGTCTCTTCAATGGTGCCAGATTGACTATTGGTACATCAAAGTGTTAAAGTCTTTGTATGAAAACGTCACTATGTCAGTCCGATTACATGACCAAGCCTACCTTTCTGCAGCGAGGTGTAAGACAGGGAGATGTGATCTCTCAGAAACTGTTCACTGCTGCATTGGAAGATGTCTTCAGGTTTCTGGACTGGAAAGGGCTAGGCATTAACATAAACGGCAAGTATATCACTCACCTTTGGTTTGCCGACAACATACAGTCATAGCAGAGATCATAGAGGACCTCAGTACAGAGCTCGATGACCTCAGTAGAGCTTCCGATAGACCGGGTCTTAAAATCAATATGGACAAGACAAAGATTGTGTCGAATTCCCATATAGCACCCATTCCCGTAAACGGAAAATCTACACTCGAAGTTGTTGACGATTATGTATACCTAGGACTTTGACTAATCAAAGACCTAGGACAAACTGTCCAGTTAGGTAGGTCCAACTTCGAGAAAGAGGTCAATCGTTGAATTCGACTCGGTTGGGCAGCGTTCGGGAAGCTACGCAATATCTTCTGGTCCAAAATACTGCAGTTTCTCTAGAAGAAAGTCTTTGACCCGTGTGTGTTGCCAGTAATTACTTACGGTACTGAAACGTGTTGTTTTTTTTTATAGTACAGGATGGCAAAACGAGCTAAAGGTCCACCTGATGTTAAGCGGTTACCTTTGCCCATAACAACTGCAATACCACCTAGGCTGTTACCTAAATGGTACCGCACGTCGGTTCGCCAACTGAGACATGAAGATGGAAAGTCTCATGTGATTGTGATTTCACCGGCACCCGTACCCTTCAGACCAAAACACAGCAATGCAAGCATCAATGGTTGCTCACAATGGGCCTGATAAGAAGGCCCAAAGTCTCTCAAAGGGCAATGAAGGGCTATGCTTGGAGTGTCCCTGCGTGATTGAATCAGAAATGAGGAGATTCGCAGGAGAACGAAAGTAACTGACATAGCCCGAAGAATTACCAAAGTTAAGTGGCAGTTGGTGGGTTCATTGCTCGCAGAACGGATGGCCGATGGGGCAGTAAAGTTCTGGAGTGGTGACCGCGTACTGGAAGGCGCAGCGTAGGTAGGCCCCTCACTAGGTGGACCCTCGACCTGGTGAAGGTCGCGGGAATCCGTTGGATGCGGAAAGCGCAGTTCCGGTCGTTGTGGCGATGTTTGGGTGAGGACTATGTCCAGCAGTGTACGGCTTTCGGCTGAAATGATGATGATGATGACAGGCCATACAGGTTTATTAGATCATAAAGACCCATTAGTTTTCAAAAGCAACATTTTTGGCATAATCTCCACTTTTTACTCTACAAACAAGATTAGGTTTTCATTTTAAATCAAGTCCTAGTAGTATTTCAAAATATTGTGTCTCAATATCGGAATCTCGGAATTCCGATATTTTGAGGTCAATATCGGGCCCAATTCCGATATTGGAAAAAAGGCGATATTGAGAAGCCCTAAGACACGTCCGTCATACACGTCCGTCGTACAAGTCCATACAAGTCCGTACAAGGCCGTACACGTCCGTACGCGTCCGTACAAGTCCGTATAAGTCCGTACACGTCCGTACAACACGTCCGTACACGTCCGTACAACACGTCCACACAACACGTCCGTACAACACGTCCGTACAACACTTCCGTACAACACGTCCGTACAACACGTCCGTACACGTCAGTATACGTCCGTGCAATCCGTACACGTTCGTGCAATGCGTACACGTCCGCACAAGTCCATACAAGTCCAGTCCAGTCTAGTCCAGTCCAGTCCAGTCTAGTCCCATGTCCCGTCCCCTCCCATGGCCCGTCACGAACCATGTCCCGTCCCGTCCCATCCCATGACCCGTCCCGTCCCATGTCCCATCCCGTCCCATGTCCCATCCCATGTCCCGTCCCATCCCATGTCCCATTCCATCCTATGTTCCTTCCCGTCCCATGCCCCGTCCTGTCCCATGACCCGTCCCATGTCCTGTCTCGTCCTATGTCCCGTCCCATCCTGTCCCATATCTCGTCCCTTCCCATGTCATGTCCAATCCCATGTCCCGTCCCGTCCCATGTCCCGTCTCGTCCCATGTCCCATCCATCCCATGTCCCGTCCGTCCCATGTCCCGTCCGTCCCACGTCCCGTCCGTCCCATGTTCCGTCCGTCCCATGTCCCGTCCGTCCCATGTCCTGTCCGTCCCATGTCCATTACTACTCCATCGTACATCCGCTCGTGCAAATGCGTAGAAGCTTCGTATCTGTCGGGTGAGGACGCACCCCACGTATTTATTTTTATCTTTTTTCTTTCTTTCTCAAAACCCATACCAGTTTTTAAGTCTGATCATCAGCTTTCATACTAAAAAATTGAAACAAAAATCGGTCCAGTAGTTTTAGCGTGATGCTGGTACAAACAAACAAACAGACATCTACAATTTTATAATAGTTAAGATAATATTATTGATCGTTTTAACGGAGGTATTTTGTACGTTTGTTATAAAATTTATGTCTCTATTATACAAAAGTGAAAACGATTTTTGTCTCCAGTCGATAATTTATTATTCTAAAAAGTATTACAAAATTTTAAAGTGCTAACTACATTACAAAGTTTTAATGTGACAACTATATGGGAGTGAGTGTATGTATGTATGGGAGCCACAAAGGTATTATTCCAAAACATTTTAAACCCATGTTGTGTTTTTAAATATTTTATCTACACTCGTATCGTAAAATTCGAATTATGAACTCGAAAGTAATGTCATAATGACATACTTTACGCACATGTATACACTTGTAATAAATTTAAAAAGTTTCATTACGATACAGTTTGCTGAACAAAACAATGCGGTAATTTAATTTTTTTTCCATAACCGCACACTTCAGCCCAACTAAGGAGTTTTTAATGCTACTTCGACCCAACCAAGGAGTTTTCAAACCTTTTTTTTAGCAGTCGTATAGTTTGGCACCAATGAGTACACAAAATTCAGGGTGGCGCCACTTGTCATACATTGAAAATTTTTATCGTTTAAAATCGCGTTTTTGGCAGAACTTTGGATTGTCATATTGCTTTTAATTATATTTAAGTGTTTACGGGCATATTTTTTGTATGATAAAACAGAGATTGACGGAATCCTGACAAGGATAGAAAATTAGTTCCGATTATAATGTTTTCGCCAGACTATATTTTATTATCTGTGTAGGCGGGCGCCAGCGCGCGTGCGCGGCCGCGCACCACGTCCTACTGGATTTGGTCATCGTTACTTGTAAATTTATTGTTATTGTTTACGTTATTATTATGGTTTTGTATGTCGAAAGTTTTATTCTGGGCAAAAATATCTGACTACAGCAGTGATACTGAACTGAGGAGAATATGACCCCGCCTGAATTTCTGGATGCAGCAACGTAAATGACGAACAATCTTTTACCAGAGAAATCAAGAAAAACAACGACAATGTTACCAAGATTTTGACTTTGCAAACTGTACGACTGCTAAAAAAAAGGTTTGAAAACTCCTTGGTTAGGTCGAAGTGGCATTAAAAACTCCTTAGTTGGGCTGAAGTGTGCGGTTATGGAAAAAAAATTAAATTACCGCATTGTTTTGTTCAGCAAACTGTATCGTGATGAAACTTTTTAAATTCATTACAGGTGCATGTGAGTAAAGTATGTCATTATGACATTACTTTCGAGTTCATAATTCGAATTTTACGATACGAGTGTAGATAAACTACTATTTTCATGTGATTTTATGCGTCAAACGACCTAGTTTATAAGTCTACAGGCATCAGTTTAAAAAAAGGTTTCCACCCTGTACAGGTAAATACCTAAAGCGGAATTATAGAGGTGCTTAGTAGGTAAGTCACAAAATGTTGCAAAATAAATAAAACAGATCAAAAATGGCAATAAACAACTGGAATCGTATTTTATGTTTAGTGGTATTAGTTATGGCAAAACTCGAAACATTTTTTGTCTATTACCTACGTAAAATTACGTTTGGCTTAGGAGTACCTATGTGTGGATAATTTAGTCACAGACAAAGTCTTATACATAAATTTTGACAAATCAATACTCAGTTCTAACAAAAAGCTTTGTTTGCGGCCTTTTGACCGTTTTGAGTTTCAGCTTAAGATTAATGACACGAAAATTTGACTGACCTATTTGGTCAAAGGTCAGCTTACGATAGCTCTGGGTGAAGGGATACTGTGAACAAAAGTTTCAGTCGAGATCCGAGACAAGTCGTACTAACAAAAATACTA
This sequence comes from Asteroscopus sphinx, assembly GCA_949699075.1. Taxonomy (NCBI): domain Eukaryota; kingdom Metazoa; phylum Arthropoda; class Insecta; order Lepidoptera; family Noctuidae; genus Asteroscopus; species Asteroscopus sphinx. The sequence continues at coordinate 13,114,121 of OX453013.1, read as the reverse complement.
ATGCCGTATATTACATTAATCATGAATTAAAATTTCTATTCCATTTAGGTGTAATCTGAATTTTCCTTTAAGAACCTTGCAAAACAATTTTTAATTAACAACAGCAGAACAAAAACAAGCTGCTTTTTAGGGTTTCTTAACAATTAAGGTAAACACTGACATGTGTGGTGGTGCGGAACCATTAGTGCGCGAGCAAGAATAAATGTTTTTACTAAGGTTTTTACATAATATTTACCCGACTGCCTGAAACGTAGTGTAATGTTTTTTTATTCCGCAAAAGAAATTGGGAGTTATGAGAATATCGGCAAAAATAAACGAATTATCACAAACTGGTGTAAATCCGTATATCAATTTCGGTTTCAAAATATATTCACCGGCAAATTCACTCTATATTACAGGGAGCTGGTGAATAAATGTATATTTTAAAACTTGTATGATTATTTTGAAAGAAGCTTTTCGTCAGATTGTGTGAGTAGGTATTGAAAATTACTTCGCATGCACATGTCTTTATGTTTAGGATGCTTACATTTCTGTCTTGTTTATACATGCTGTGGTTTTGAACAGGTGAAATATTTACAGACGTATCTATAGAAGTTTTTAAACTTTCGCGAATTTCACTCATATTGAACTATGTTTACGGGACTTGTCGCGCACAAATATAACGAACATTTTGACTAACCTCGACGTTTCGGTCAAGTTGCATTGGCCGTAGTCACGAGCAGACTGAAGTATGTGGGTGTCATCAACTTGAGCGGCGGGTGTTTTCTCGAACTACCCGCGGTTGGTTTGAAACGTCGAGGTTAGTCAAAATGTTCGTTATATTTTGATTTAATTGTGCGCGACAAGTCCCGTAAACATAGTTCAATATAGACGTAGCTATATTGCTTACATTGAACATAAATCAACGAAAAAGTAATGACAGAAAAATGTTTTTTTTTAGTTTTACTGGAGATACAAATATAACATCACTCTGGGTTACAGTGATCAGTGAATTTAGTGTAATAAAACAACAACAGAACAATAGGTACTCTAATGTAGTAGAAATGGTGCGCTCTGGTGTCCTTATTATGTTGGCGCAGTCTTATTCTGTTTTCCATAAATAAAACAAACCAAAATGATTGGGTTACTAGCTGAATGCCCGCGGCTTCGCCCACGAATAATTTGACTTATCACAGAAAGACTTCTCGCGTATCCCTCGGGAACTGTTTACCTTCCCGGGATAGAAAGTACCTAGTTATATGTTAATCCGGGTTATGTTCTATCATTTCATCTGAATCCGTTCAGTTATTACAGCGTAATGGAGTAACAAACATTCAAACATCTTCACAAACTTTCACATTTATGTAGGATTGTAAAGCATAGATTTATTTATTTATTTATTTATATTATTGAGGACCTCCAACAAAAGATATACACAAAAAATCACAAGTGACAGATACAGGATTCTATCTGGTGTACTCCTTCACTTACAGGAGGCCACAGCATGCACAAATTTAATGACTGAGCTAACTTATAATTAAGGTGAAAGTATCTAACTCAACTCAAAACAAAACAATATGTAGGTAATACATATATCTTCCTGCATATATTATTATCTTATATTATTTTGTTTCATATTGGTGAACAACCATTTACATGTAATACTTATTAGCTCGAAAATTATTGAACCTGTTCAAAACCACAGCCTGTATACTACTGCATAGGTATTTGTAATCATAGAAATTATTGAAATTTCTTATTTACCTAAGAAAGATTATTTGTCAGGTAGGGTGCCATGTGCACTGAACGGTCCTAGGATTACATTTTATGCAAACATTTTCTACTTATAAATCGTTTTGTGTAATTACTATAATAATAATTACTATAGTAGTAATTGCTATAGTAGTATTAATTATTTAATTATTATCTGTATTTCAGTGTAACATGCTTGATTGGATATGACAAAAAAATAAGGTATGCATAATTAAATTATATTAATATCAAGCAATTTTCTTAATTTTCAAAGAAAGCTCTTAATGGAATGAAAATTGAACTAATATTTCACATTGTACCAGGCCCCTCAGAAAGTATTGCGAAAAAAAGTTTTTATATATGGGAGACTGGCCAGTTATAATGTTTTTCGAAAATATGATTATTTATAAGTAAAAATAAGTAAGTTCCAATTTCAAAATTTCCCTCCACATTTTTTGCGAGTTAATTCAAAGTATTGTGTCTCACTGAAATATGGATCTGCGCCGGGAACATTTTAGAGCTATGATTTTATACGATTTCAAGTGTCGCCTGAAACCGGTTGAATCGTACGATAGACTTCAAATGGCATTCATGGATGAAGGCCCTTCCAAGGCAACCGTGTATCGTTGGTATAACGAATTCAAGCGCGGTCGACCAACTTTGGGGGATGACGAAAGAAGCGGTCGCCCTTTGACGGCTGTTACCGAAGAAAACGTGCTAGCAGTGAAAAATTTAATCCAAGACAATAGGCGAATTACATATCAGGAGATTCAACACATATTGAAGGTTGGATCGGGAAGCGTTCACGAGATTCTACACAGCCATCTTCGCGTGAGGAGGATAGTATCACGCTGGGTGCCGCACAACCTCACCGATGCTCAGAAGCAGGCCCGGGTGGAATGGTGCCGTGATATGCTTAACAAATTTGAAGCAGGCTCGTCTCGGCGTGTTTACGACATCGTTACAGGTGATGAGTCCTGGATTTATCAATACGACCCAGAAACCAAGCGCCAGTCGACTGTTTGGGTGTTTCAAAATGAGCCAACGCCTACCAAAGTGAAGCGATCTAGAAGCGGGGGTAAGATTTTGATCGCTAGCTTTTTTAATTTGACTGGCCACTTGGTATCAATTCCCTTACGAGATCAAAGAAGCATTAATGCCGAATGGTATACTACCAAATGTTTGCCAGAAGTTTTCTCTGTTATAAGCAACAAGCGACCAAACACAGGGCTCCGCGGGCTACTGCTCCACCACGACAATGGACCTGCGCACACCGCACTCAAAACGAGGGACTTCCTGGACAGCACGCCAGTCAAACTCCTGGGTCACCCTCCTTACAGCCCTGATCTAGCACCGTGTGACTTCTTTTTATTCCCAAAAATAAAAAATCAGCTCAAAGGGATACAATTTTCGTCGCCGGAAGATGCGCTGGCTGCGTTCGAGCAGGCTGTAAACGAGGTGTCTGCGGCGGACTGGAAAAAGTGTTTTGAAAACTGGTTTAGGCGCATGAATCTTTGTATAGAGGCTGGTGGAAAGTACTTTGAAAAGATTTGATAAAAATATATGTACGTATAGAACAATTTTTTTTAGTTTCGCAAAACTTTCTGAGTGTCCCACGTACAGTGAAAAATTATGCAGTTATCAATATCTAATAGGTTTTTGTAAACATCTAAGCTGACAGCAATACTTATTTATTCTCCTTTTAAATCTAAATACAATGTTTTTTTTTTTTTTTTTTTTTATTCGTTCTACTGTCTCGTTGGTCTAGTGGTTGCAAGCGCGACTGCTGAGCGTGGGGTCCTGGGTTCGATTCCCGGGTCAGGCAAAGTGTTATTGGGTTTTTTTTCATTAGGAAATTCTCAGTTGCTGCCCGGAGTCTGGATTTGTGCCCGGTCAATGGCAATAGGCTCGCCCCCTATTACATGGGACTATAACATAACTGGCGAAATGTGGGTGTACTATACACCTCTGCCTACCCCTTCGGGGAAATACAGGCGTGATTTTATGTTATGTTATGATTCGTTCTAGCCTAAGAGCAATTAAGTATGTACTAAGTTCTAGGTGTTGGTAATTACCAACCATTCATTTAGTATGAAACCTAGTCTATTTTGAATATTTGTAGTTAAACAAATAAACAGCATATTATAAAATATTGTGTGTTACGTAGCGACTAGCGACGCCCTCGGTTCGTTTGTCGCAATCACAGCAGCTACAAAGGAGTTCGCAATAGAATTAACAAAGCTGCGATGACCACTTGTGTATGTAGGATGGTATCACCATTCACCCCACGTACCCTAGCTTGTTACATCAATATAACAGTATTGAGTCCCCTGCACACTTCAGACTATCCGATTTAATACTATCACCAAGATTTGCATGTCACAGGACGCATGCCACCCGGGGCAAATGCCGTTGTATTACGTAACACAGATTGTATTGTGCACCAATATACCTGTATAAATTAATTTTCGGGCATTAACAAACCCTAGTGATTGTCTGTGTTCTATCCGATTAATTGATTATTTGAATAAATCAATATCAATGTAGAGATGATGGATTCAAATTAATTATTTTACTAGCAGAACTAATATCTATGTAAGTTTCAATATAATTTATACGTAAAGATGACTTATCAAGTCTCCCTTTTGTCTCCTTAAAAAATTTAATTGCTGTGGCGTGCAAGCTTAAGTTTAAAAAATTTAATGAATTTATTTTATACGTAAGATATTATATGATAAATTACTCTCCTTTCCTCTTTATTTTCAAGGACGTAATGTAAGAGAATTTTGGAAAAGATCCAGATTTGAACAGATAAAGGCAGTTTCCAGAAACTCTTTCGTGTGCAGAAACAACTTAGATATTATTTATTTTTATTATTATTTAGAAAAGTATTTTCTTGTAAGCCCATACTTAGGATGCGAATACTCCTAATCGTATTAATTGGATTGAATAAGTTGAACAATAGATTGGACTGGAGGCGAATTCGTATGAGCCTTTGTGTTTGGATGCCTGTGGTCGGTTTAGTCACATAATTGACCATTTAGCTTGTAGCGGGTTACAGGTAACGGAGCTATAGCCTTCAGCGGTACGACGGACAGAGCTCGCCATCAGCCGAGGGGACTCATACATGCATTTGCATAACAAAGATACATCTGACTGTTCCATAGGCAGTATTTGTGTAACATCGGATTCGTTTGCATCGACAATAACAGAAAATACCAAAACCTGTGTTCTGAATACAAGAAGGTAACAACAATAGTCAACAATAGCAACAATCAAGACTTATCTGGGGAAGTAATAGTCTGATAGTTTTCGGTGTCTATATACACGTGTTATTGAAATAACTTAAAACCATGGGGTTTGTATGAAAAATCTTTTCTCCTGAATCGATTCATGCAAAACTTGGCAATAAATATTTAAAGTAAGTAATGAAACACCAATCATTTATTTTTCCAAAATTACTCCTAAATGAGGGTACAATAAGGTGATAAATTTTGTACGGGAGAATACTATTGCGTTGTTGGATTGTATCAAAACTCTGTATAAATAATCTTTGAAGCAATCAACGAATTAAAAACATTTTTTTTGGGGTAAAAAGGGGTGTTAAAGTTTCCATAAAAACCTTCTTGCATTTAACACAAATACTCTTCAAATTAAATAATAATAAATAAATACATATTTTTTCCCAAAACTGCTACTAGAAATATTATACCTACGGGACATGTTAAAACTAGATACGTGGGCAAAGCCGCAAGAGCACTGCTAGTACAAAATACAGGTTGTCCTATCACTATGCTATTTTATTTTAATATTTAAAGTACTTTTACTCCATGTAACATAACAATAACATAACATAACATCACGCCTGTATTTCCCCGAAAGGGTAGGCAGAGGTGTATAGTACACCCACATTTCGGCAGTTATGTTATAGTCCCATGTAATAGGGGGCGAGCCTATTGCCATTAACCGGGCACAAATCCATACTCCGGGCTGCTACTGAGAATTTCCTAATGGAAAAACCCAATAACACTTTGCCCGACCCGGGAATCGAACCCAGGACCCCGCGCTCAGTAGTCGCGCTTGCGACCACTAGACCAACGAGGCAGTCCACGTAGTAAAAGTATTTTAAATATTAAAATAGGAAAATATATTTAAAGAAGTATTTATTTTATTTTTTAAAGCAAGTATCATTAATATTAAACATAGTAGTAGCATTTAACGATTTTTCAATAAAGTTATTACATTACGTTGTTTACTCAATTTGATTAATATTCGGTTCGGGGCCCCCAGAATAGGTAGAGTATTGACACGCTACGAATAGATTACGACCATAATTAGTTTATTTTACACTTACATTTAAGTAAAACAAAGTTTAACCGGATTAAATCGCGTATATTATTTAAATTGGTTTTCCTGACGTTTCGAAAAAAATATTTTAATCTACCGTACAAAAAATCTATTAATTTTTTAGAAAAATCTGTAAAGACGATTGTCGTTTTAGTCTACCTGCGACCACGAAATGCTGCAAAGCTTTCGAAACGTCAGGAAAACCAATTTAAATAATATACGCGATTTAATCCGGTTAAACTTTGTTTTATTATAATGTGTAGTGATCGCGAAAACCTAAGAAGTTATTACATTTAAGTATTAAAAAAAATACAAAAATATAAATTTCATTTAAATACATTTTTTAAAGATACAGGACTAACCAAAATCCATACATACATTTATATTGATGTTACTTAACATACATACATTTATGTGTTTTCATCAGCAGTATATTCCATTAGCTCTATGTGTTGAGTTTTCCTTTACTGGAAACGGGTTAAAAGTAAGTTTTAAATTTTATAAAAATCTAATGCAGTCAGTTACTTAAAACAGCATAAAACAATATTAATTTTATTATTAAAACAAAGTTTTACAATAAAATGAACGAATAAAAATTGTCGGCAAATTCGTTTAATTACACTGAATAAAACACTTTTATTTGCAATTGCGCTGATGAATGCCACCGGTGTTACCGATGTAGCTATATTGTCAATTAAAACCGCCAACTGAGTCGTAATGTAAAATTGTTATTTTCATCACGTGTGCATATATGAGGCTGTGTCTATAGTCCACGAGGAACGAGTTACGATTATTATCGCTTTACATCCATCCTACTCGTACCATGTACCTTACTTGTGTAAAAAACGTAGCAAGTGAAACATACCTATAATATATTTGCTGGGACGAAGTAGTGCATAGTCTACTATTTTCCAAAGTCTAAATTTTAAACTGACTGCCTCATTGGTCTAGTGGTCGCAAGCACGACTGCTGAGCGTGGGGTCCTGGGTTCGATTCCCAGGTCGGGCAAAGTGTTATTGGGTTTTTTCATTAGGAAATTCTCAGTGGCAGCCCGGAGTCTGGATTAGTGCCCGGTTAATGGCAATAGGCTCGCCCCCTATTACATGGGACTGATAACATAACTGGCGAAATGTGGGTGTACTGTTACACCTCTGCCTACCCCTTCGGGGAAATACAGGCGTGATGTTATGTTAAATGTGTTAAATTTTAAACAGATTTTTGAAAAAAAAAAAGAGGTTTGTCAGTCTCGTAGCAGGTGGAAATCCATAGTCTCTGCCTACCTCAATGGGAAACAGGCTTGATTATATGTATGTATCTAAATTTTTATCACAAAAGAAAAAAAGACAAAAGAATGGAGTCAGGCGCAGAAAAAAATGGTAATATATTTACTATATTCCGTAAAATATAGCTTGAGTCCTGTGACAGATGTCAAATATCTACAAATAATGTCAAAATACGTTAAAAATTTACGTATTTCACATCTGTCACAGGAGAGGACTCAAGCTATAGTTTATAAACTATAGTGTCAAAAGATACCTACATTTCTTTACAACTTTCATAAAGTTCTCGATGGTGTGTGTAGTCTACTAACCCGTAGTAGGCTAGCGTGGTGGACTAAGGCCTAAATCTCATTCTGAGAAAGAGCCCGTTCCCAGCAGTGGGATAGTAATGTGCTGGTTAAGTTTCTATTTGTAGTCGTCTGTTATGTTATGTTTTAACGACGTCTGTGGTCTAGTGGTTCTACTGTCGGACTCAGCGACAGTGTCGTCGCTGGTCGGACTGCTGATCACGAGGTCGTGGGTTCGATTCCCACAGGACACAAATATTTGTGTGATCAACATAAGTGTTTGATTTGATCTGGGTGTTTCTTATGTATATTATAAGTATGTATTTACAAAAAAAAGTAGATAAATGTTATATCCATTGTCTAGTACCCGTAGTACAAGCTCTGCTTAGTTTGGGACTAGATGGTGTTGTGTAAATAACATAACATAACATCACGCCTGTATTTCCCCAAAGGGGTAGGCAGAGGTGTATAGCACACCCACATTTCGCCAGTTATGTTATAGTCCCATGTAATAGGGGGCGAGCCTATTGCCACTAACCGGGCACAAATCCCAGACTCCGGGCTGCTACTGAGAATTTCCTAATGAAAAAACCCAATAACACTTTCCCCGATCCGGGAATCGAACCTAGGACCCCACGCTCAGCAGTCGCGCTTGCAACCACTAGACCAACGAGGCAACGAGGCTGTGTAAATGTCCAAAAATATTTATTTATTTATGTTATCCTTTACTGTAGTTAATTTTCAACCTTGCATTCGCTGGCTCTTTACTACGCGTATTTTTGTAACAATGGGGCAAATTGAACAGCACACGTGCTGACGAGACAATGGACCCCAATCATGAATCCAGTTTGTCACTATACACAACAAACCGTAAACAATTGTATTAACTGATATCATGGAAAGATTAGAAATTTCGTTGAGAATATTTCCATATTTATTCGTACCTATTTGGTACAGGCATTTATTAAAGTTATTTCTAAAATGTTTTGCAACCCTGCAAATGTTTGCTACTTCTATCATCCTGATCAAAGTTAGGATTAATTAGTTAGACCTTTCGCTTCTGCGAAAAAATTACATTATTTTGGGACATTTTTACCCAACACCATCTAGTCCCAAACTAAGCAGAGCTTGTACTATGGGTACTAGACAATGGATATAATACTTACATACTTTTTGTTTTTGTAAATAAATACTTATGATACATAAGAAACACCCAGACCAACACAAACACTTATGTTCATCACACAAATATTTGTGTCCTGTGGGAATCGAACCCACGACCTCGTGATCATCAGTCCTATACTCGAACCACTAGACCACAGACGTCGTCAACATTATCTAAACCTTGCACTTAAGTTGATAACGACTCAATATCAAATCTACAGTCTTATTTGGTATTGATAAAACAATTATCTTTTTCATGATCGTAAGAAAAAAACAATTCTTCGGGCTATGTCGGTTACTTTCGTTCTGCTGCGAATCTCCTCAATCTACATAAGTGGCAGTGGGCGGGGCACATTGCTCGCAGAACGGATGGCCGATGGGGCAGTAAAGTTCTGGAGTGGCGACCGCGTACTGGAAGGCGCAGCGTGGGTAGGCCCCCCACAAGGTGGACCGACGACCTGTTGAAGGCGTAGGACCGGTCGTTGTGGCGATGCTTGGGGGAGGCCTATGTCCAGCAGTGGACGTCTTTCGGCTGAAATGATGATGATGATGATGATGATGAAGAAAAAAGAAAAAAATCAAGAAGAAAGAATAAAAATAAAATAAAAAAAAGAATAGTAAAAAACGTAAAGAAGAGGTAAGATTGTAGTGTGACATGACATGTGTAAACAATAGTTTTGCAATGAAACTTTGACGTACCGCATACGGCTATGATCTTATAAATTTCAAGATTTTTTACAGGCCTGCTATATGAAGAAATTGATTTCGTTGTAGCACAAAAGAAAGATATTTTAAAAGCATCACTGCTATGATATTTTAACATTTCAAGATTCTTTACAAGTCTGCTAAGGAAGAAACTGATTTCGTTGTAAGTACCCAAAAAAAAATTACAAAACATCTGAAAATTAGACTTAAGACTTTTATATTTAGGCATGTGTTTGTCGGGGACTAAGTATACAAATGTTGTTCTATAAAATTGTTAGTAATGTAACAATCATGACTGTATATTTTTAAATTATTTAAATAGGCTTGCATTTGGCCCACACACTACCTATATGTCCATAAAGTATCGATAAACACAATTCATTTGTCAGGCTAGATTACAGATCATATGCTACGTTTAGACGTAGATATAGACGTTTAGACTATATCCACAGGAGTATCAGTTTATATTACAATACTAAAGTTTACCAACTTACCTACAAGGAATTTGACATGAAACTATATCTTTGTTATCTTCCAATATTTTGCTGTAACGTGCTGTTACGCTTTACATGAAAATAAAAGTTAGCAGATTCTTTGATTTACTCGTGTTTGTTTACAAAATAGAATTTTAATATTCGAAAAGAATACAGGAAAGTCCCAATAGTAGAGAAATATCAGAAATAGCTTTGTAAGTAGCATGTTATCGCTACGGGAAAAATGCAATATTATTGAAAATAATAAATATAAAAGGCGACCGACACTTATGCTCAACTGACGTACCTACGTTTTCGGATTTCATAAATATTTCAAATCAAACTCGTCCCTAACACCCCATCCACACCCACACACATAAACATATATGCAAAACTGTACATACACCTTATGTTGATATCATATTTAGGATCCCGTGCCCAGGATGTCAACGGGACCCTATTTCTAAGCCTACGCCATCTGCCAGTCGGTGAAATTTTTACAGAATAGGTGTTATTTTGGTCTCTATATATCATGGCAAATACTAAAAATAATATTATATGGTACAGAACCCTTAGTGAGTGAGGCTGACTCGCACTTGACCGGTTTTATGTATTTAATTTTAAGGTAGATAATTTTCTTCCTTTATTGTTTGTTTGCGCAGTCAACGTCTATTCAAAAAATTTATTTTGAATTTCAAAATTAATTTTCTCAGGAGTAAATTTTTTGTCTAAATTATTGTTAACAAATAATGATAGAGAAGTCCATTTTTTAACAATAGTAATATTATTATTGTATATTGTCGGGATGCTCAAATAATATAGTTAAGGTGATGTTTGGGAGGGAAAGCCGGTGCTCTGTAATACAGGGTTTTCCTACACCAGACACCAGTTTTTAAGTAACGTGCATTTTTTTTGACTCTGTCCTGTATTTGATGATGAGAAAATATATAAATATTATTATTATACAACGTGTCCCAAAAATCAACGTCAAGCCGAAAACGGGCAATAGGTCAAGTCGTGACAGTCATTAGAAAAATAAATAAAAAAATCTAGGTCATATACTTTTCAAATTTTATGGATTCAAAAATAAATCTCAAAAAGTGACACCCTGTGATGATTTTTCAAGTCCTGTGACTACAAATATTAACTTTCCGTCAGTCTTTTTTCTGTGACGTAACCATGAATAACCCTTCTGTAAATTACAGTTAAAAGTTAAAACATAACTACCTCATTTTTTAATAAAATGTTAGATTTTTGCCCAACATTGAATTCAATATTATTATAAACCAACGATTATTATAGGATTATTTTTGTCCATTGTGGTAGATTGGAGACAGTGTAAAATGCGACAGCCTTATTTCATATTCCGCACACATATGATATTGTAAATGTAAAGTCACACAATTCTCCACTTTGGCATCGATTCAAGAAATCAGCGGTGGCTCTCTAACTTTTCAATTTATAAGAAAATTTACTTTGTAATATGAAATCCCAAGAATCAGTTAAAATAACGCAATCATTTTAATTCATAAGTGGACGAGGTTAAACTACGTCAATTATATCGGTCTGTTAATTATTTCATAATGGATCAATCAGTCGTTGGCTGACTAATAAACTATCTATTTTTGCACATTTTAGATTACACTGGAGGTAAAAAAAATGTACATTGTTTATGAATACTATGGCATACTGTTTCTTTTAATTGCATTCATTTATTAATGGAATTTTCAGTACCAGTTAGGAATTTGGCACTGTAGTTAATTTTTTCAGTCGCTAGTTTTAGGTGAAAGTTTCTCAGGAAATTATCGATATAATTTAAGTTGAATCATATTTATACAAAACATTTTCAAAAATATCTAAATATATCGGAAAACTTTATCTATATCTCTGCTTTATTTGTATCTGCATCTTTCGGCTATCCTGTATAATATTTATCTCTTTGTTGGAGTGTACAACATATACGTAGAAAATATACATAGTGCATAATTATTATACTATAGTGCATTAAGACGAAGATTCTCGACCGCATCACTGTTATCTGGAAGCGTGAATGCGTGAATACGTGAATCCTACTATGTTGATATTCTTTAAGGTTGTATTATTTTTCTAACCTTGAGTCTATAAATAACGAATACTCAAACGGACCATACAAAAATACCTATTAAAGACTGGTCTTAAAATAGTGGACAAGTATTAATTACTTGACGTGTGCTTTCAGATAATCACCAGTCATGTAATTGATTCTTTTATAATGTCAACGCGTTGCGGCGATGAAAGAATATTCCCATAATACCAGTCTGTAGCTTCAATCGAAATGCCAATCAAGCCTGTCAATTATACCTGTAAATAGCCGGTAGGGGTTCTACGTAGGTAGTTTAATCAAATTAAGAACTTATTACAACACTTTAAGAGCGCATTTCCCATTCAATAGGAGACTACATAAATATAGGCTCTACGAAGTTGCTACGAGCGCCGGTCGTAGCGAGGCGTAGCGGTCCCGCTAGTTTGGCTTGCTTTAACGTAGCTTGTTGTAACCGCGGTTCACGGTCATCAGTGAAGAGGCTTGATTGCAGCCTCGCTAACTTACACATATACCCATTATGTGCCACACAAGTACTGCATACTTTATTTAAGTGCAGGCTTATTATATTAACATGTTTTACATAGTGGCACATGGAATGTATACAATCGAATAGCGTATTTTCAATATTATTTGTTATTTATTTAAACACTTTTATTATGTCATTTTTATATCTATCATGATATTCGTAACACATCAACGAGTTCAGATTACACACGGATTAATTGACTACATTGTTATCCCTTGCGCATTTTGAGTGAGTCTTTAAACGTCCTTCGTGAAATTGATTTTATCGTTACTGAAAAGTTTTAACACACAGGGTCAAATTTTATTCCATTATGTAACCTTGTATTATTACTTACCTTAGCTGAAAATTATTGCTAACAGACCAGCCTGTCCCATACAAAGACACTGGATGGAGTTTGCTATACCGTATATATAATTATATGTTAACTCTAAAAATAGCAAGCAACAAGTGTTCTACAACTTAATAGGTAACACGAAGTCACAAATTAACCACTTGTAATACTCGTAGTAGCCACAAGTACGTAGTAACTATAAGTCCGCTAAAGCAATTACGTGCTTCAATTGAAAGATAATTTTTAACAATCAGATGAGGCCTTAACTAGAAGATTGAGCTAGTTACAGACGATAAATTAAGTTAGCTTCAATCTAGTAGCTTATGTGCTGTGTACACACTTAGCTTAACTGTCAGATAAATTTTCCGCTTCAAAGTTCTCGCAAACTAGATCGTTTACAGCGCGGGGAGTGAGCTACCAGGGGCGCAGAATCGCGAGCGGCCTCCATTACACGTGCCGCACTCACACAGGTAGATCCTCCGTGCATACATTCCCTATTGATGTACGCAGACAATTTACAGACGTGGCGAGCGAAAAGCGCATTTAGCCGGAAAAAATGCAACAGAATGATTTGCCTCTCAATATAATTCGATCTTGCTTAACCGAATTATAAACAACGTCAACAACGACGATTTTTTCGTCAAAGAAATAAAGGCTAATTATTGAGATAAAGAAATGTTTTCTCTGCCACTAGGGCAACCTTTACAACACACGAGAAGGCGAACGCAGTCACAAAAGCGCCACCCCAACTTGAACTGAAATGAAAGCCTGTTAGTGGAGGTCTCGAGTTTCTTTCTGAAGGCAAAACGCAGTTAACGACTTTCTAGCTACGTTTCTGGATTTATTAAGTAATGTAAGCCGAGGGAGTGGGACGTGACACTCAATTAATATTTTGATTTGAAATTTTCTGCACTGGTTTTCAATTCACTTTGGTTCATCTAATTTTCCGCCTTAGTTTTATATTTGAAATTGAAGTTAAACTAGAATTTATGTTTAAATAACAATTTTGGAGACCTTTCAGAACATTAATAGCTCTTTATTTTTATTTTTTTAACGCATTTACGCATGTGAAGCAAAATCTAAAGATATAAATTGTGGAAATAAAAAAAAAATCTCACCGAAAGACGTAAGTGTAAGTTAAATTCGATACCACGAGCAGTGTTCACGGTATCTGAGTGGCTAAAGCACTGGCGTACTGAGAAAGGAGTCGCAGGTTCGAATCCTGCTCGTGAACGATTATTCTTTTCTCAAATTATATCATTGATAGCTCGTTTTTGAAATAAAGCTGAAAAGGACTTACTTCTATACCTACGTACTCTATTTTAAATTGGTGACACGCGGTGACACTTTTAGATTATTTAATCTTCTAAAAGTGATTCATGTTACTGAATCGATATGGTAAAGTACCTATTTTCCAAATTGTATGATTCATAATAAGTGCTGAACGAGTATGATTCAAATCTACCAGCTACAGCTGGTGCTGAGCTAGATTTGTCCAACATCCAACCGGACGCGAGTCTTTAAGGCGCAATCTAATTGCACCCCTGCCCTAGTTTGTACTCTCAATGTTATTCCACCCTTTCCCCCCTGCAATTCCCCCCCCCCCCCCCCGTTACAGGAATGCCGGCGTGACTTCGCTGCGTAATACAGGCTGTCCCATCGCTAAACTTTTACGGAGAGAAAGTACTTTAAATATTGAAAATATGAAATTTTACTCAAGGAAACTTCATTTTTTTAATAAGATATTTTGCATTCATAGATGTTTAAAAAATCTTTTGCTTGAGCCGAGAATTGAATATACACAATCGCGGAAAAGTACCATGATCAGCGTTCCATATTTAGGTTACCCTTGACCGTGAAAATTCTAAGAATTTAAAATAGGCTACAAACTAGAACATTTCATTAATTGCTATCTGCCACATATAATTCGCGTTGACCTGATTTTTAAATCTTGTTGTTTTTCCAACTGAGTCTCCTGCATCAGGGTTTCCAGTGTTTCTAGGAATATGTCTTGGACATCTTAATGTTCAATGTGGGTGGTATAAGCTAACCGTTTCCCTCTATAAAACCAACAATGAATAGTATAATGCTATAGATACCCACAAAAGAGATAAATGATTCAAATCTAAAAATTACTAGGTCTGAAAACAGGTTGCATTTTAGTAGTATTTTAATGTAAACTAACATTCGATTAGGACAGATTCATATAGTCCAATTTTTGGTTTCAATGAAAATTATATTCTATAAGACACTTAAATACTATATTATCTGCTCGTAGGGTGAGCCTAGATACATATACAGCAAGACTAGATGAAAGAGGGACTTATTCAAGGGGGTGCTGGCCAGAAAACCTCCACGTGTGCCTGACGGCTGCTTGTCCTTCTGGACACGTCTGGAGGGAACGGCAGTTGTTTGGCCGGTGCATCCCAGGTACGGGAAATAAAATCCTTTCGAGGGATTAACCTTCGGGGGATTTTATTGCCTGTGGCGAATATTCTGGCGTGGGAGGGGCCGGTTCTGGGCCAGTGGGGAGTTGCTCCACGTGTCCCTCTGTTGCCAACAGAGGGCACAGTGGAGGAGCAGGGACGGGCCCGGTGTGCACTCATCCTGCCACTGGGCAGGCAGCGGGGGGACTGTCTTTCCCTGCCCCCGTCGATCTCGTAACCCCAGGAGTGCCCGCTGAGTAGTGTTCTCGCGCCTCTTAGGACCGAGGGTCTTGGCTTCACCACCCGGACCGCGAGGAAGAAAACCTCTATAAAAAAATACGGGAGGTATTTACGGGGCCTGCGAGCAGCAGACTCGGGGTAGTCTGCTGCCCATCCAGCAGCTGGCGTAGCTGGCACAGCTGGCGTAGTTGGCGCAGCTGCCCTTGAAGTGAGACGGCGTGCAGGGTTCCGTGTGCGCCAACGAGGAGGGTGCGGCCGACGTTAGGCCGCACGAGTAGAAGGGGCTCGCCTGCTTGTGGCGGGCCGGTACCTGTCGGGGGTGGTTGTGTGAGTACTCACGGGTTCCCACGCCCCCGGCTAAGGTAGCTAAAGGAACACCGTGGTGTTTTTAGTCGGTAAGAATCCGACACTGGCTCCGCCTACCCCGGGCGGAGTGCGTCCATGAGGATTTCCCCACGGCAAAAAAAAAGGGACTTATTCAAGAATATGGTAGAATGTATGTATAAATATTATACACATTGTGAAAAAATAAATCCACATAATCACGCGTATACAGGATAAAAATGCTTGCACACACTCTAAATGTCTATAGGCGTCTGTTGACTAGTTCAAAACGTGGAGAGGGTGGAAAAATTGACTGATGGACACTGCTGTGCTAGGTACTATCAGAAAACTTTCCGTTAAATAGTGGTTCATCGGAAAGTTTAAAATCGCTTGCGCTCAGTGTTCGACGGCAGCCGTAGGTCCGTGTAATGTAGCAGGATTCTTTCAATGGACTTTGTCGACGAAATGTATCTACGGGAAGGATCGTGACTGTACATCACCTAACCGCAAGCAATTTTGATATATAAACGCGGAACAGTGCCCACAGTAATAATATTGATGAAAGCGATTGCATTTTTTTACATATTTGTAACGAGAATCAAGTACTGAACATCCTCTTTCTATAAGTCCCTCTTTCATTTAGTCACCCTGTATACTAAGTACTGTATTGACAAAGATATTACCTACGCTCGCGTTTTCTAAAATAGTTAGATATATTTTTTACAATAATTGTCCACGTCACAACCCTGGCACGCCGTGTGTAAATAATCATTGTAACTGGGCAGCAGCCAAGTACATAGTACGTTACTTTCCGAGAGCTAAAAAAAAGAATATGAATTTAGTTTTGGTAAAAGTCCAATTGCTCACGTACGCATTTTAAATTTGATTATATAGGTAATTCATCTATTTATTATAAACTAACGAACCACTTTATACATATACTATACTAAATGTGGGTTTGCACCAAAAAACATTTAACATGTAATGTCTCGAAACTTGTCATATGCAACTAATGTCACAACTTGTTTTGTTGATTGTTACGTTCGCACTGCAGAAAACTGGGTAAATTCTTTGACAAATTTCAAGATTTGTTGTTGGCTGTGTTTGCACTGACTAAAAACTTATACATTGACATGTTTGTCTATAGATTTGTCACGGCTGACGTTCGCACTGATGCTTAATCATGTGTCAAAACTTGTATAAATCTCGTTTTTTGTGTTATCCAATGAGGTCGGTAAACATGTATGGCCGAAAGCAGATACTTTGAAGTGTATCGAAATTAATTGTGAAACTTGTCAATAGACTGAAATGTCAAACAAGTTTCGTTTTAACTAGTTGTGTGATAATGCGAACGCGATTCGATACATTGACAGAAAACTGACTATTCAACATGTTTTTATGTGAATGTTTCGTCAGTGCAAACTCACAGTTATACTTATAAGAAGGTTATACCTTCTTAGATAATCCCTCTTCCTATTGTTGAAAACCGTCTGAAAATCTGTACAGTAGTTTCTGAGATTAGCCCGAACAAACACGAACTCAGAGCACTTTAGTGATCACAGACATAGTAAAAAATATAGACGAAGTGCTGCAAACAACCATAGTGAAGCCAACAAAACCGTGCTCCTCCGAGTACAAACCAGCGCTCACGCACACACCATGTAACCATGCACCTGAAGGATATTTGTTTTCGCGATGATTATTGGACGATGCCGCGACATGTGTATTGATAGCGGTGAGCACGGTTTTAGGTGCATGTGTTTGCGTGAGCGCTGGTTTGTACACCGAGGAGCACGGTTTTGTTGTTGTTGTTAGCAGCACTTCGTCTATATTTTTATTATGTTTGTCGTAGTGATATAAAATGTTTTTATGGTATGTGGTGTGTTAAAGAGTGCCTCGTGTAAAGTCCACCTTTGCACAACGGCAGTACAACTCTACGGCAACGCGAGTATATAATAAAATTACTATCACTAGCTTACACAACCTGAATAACTATCAATTTATAAATTATATACTAAACTGGCTAAAAGACAAGGACTATGAACAAATTGAAAGTCTTATCTCAACTTCACCAACATAATAATAAAAAATAAAAATAAAAACCCGCCGAATACATAACCTCCTCCTTTTTTTGAAGTCGGTTAATAAAATTAACTAAAGAACGTATGTACCAGACACAGACAAGGCCACAAACGTAGTTTCATACTATTCATTATCAATTCAACTAACAACAATAACTCTCTTCCTCACACACTACACTTTCATATATACACACGCAAACTCCACACACCACACACACACACACACACAACAACAACTACAATTGTACACAGCCAAAACAGTTTTATTTCTATTCAAATTGTTTTTCATTTTATTTTATTTTTCTTATATATAGCAAATACTTGTTCCACAAAGTATTTAGCAATCTATGAAAATTGTATTCATGTAACCGTGAAGTAATTAAGTTGTGTTATTGTAACCAGGGAAGGAACTGTCTCCTGAGATACAGGCTAACACCCTAGTTCAGGAGGCAGAGTTTCATTGTAATAGTATCACTTACTGAGTTTTTAATAAATAAAATAAACAAATTAATAAATTAAAGAGAAAATAGCAAAGCGAAAATTTCACTGATTTACAAGTGGGCGATTCATATTCCAGCAAATAACGCTAAAACCCTCTCGTTTATTGGAGTTTGTCGTTTGATTCAAACGACTCCCTTCTACTTCGAGATGCAGTTGATGCGAGAAACTTGAATATTATTTATGAAGTCGCGCTATACGTTACAAAGTAACTAATAATTATTAAAAGCTGAAAAAGTTTCCTGTAGCTAATTTGTACTTAATTTCAATTTACTAACGAAGCTTCATTCGTTTGTTGTACCGATAGCAATTATGTTAGTTTTGTATCCTTTAGAGGTTGGCCACTGAATTTGTCGTTTGTTGTTCACGTAGCTAGAAGTAGCAATTGTGACAAACGTTGACAGCGCACCGCAACAAAATTAACAAGTTACAGTAACAAGCCAACTGTTTGTGTAAACTACGCTAACTAGCTAGTTTTTACGTCGGTTTGGCAGACGCACCGCGCCTTTTACACCGTTCTGCATACATAAACTTTCGCACAATGATTCGATCAAAAGTTGTTTAATTTTGTTTACAGTATGTATGAGCATGAACTTTTTGGAAGCACACGGGAAACGGTTTACCTATGACGTAATTCTAGTTTTCACTTATTTTATTTGATGTTAGATGAATTATGAACTCAATGTGGTTTACTTTTAATTTTGTTAAATATATAATATGTAATGGGCACATTCCGCAGAGGGTGCAGTGTCAGCACCGGCCGGGAATTCGACATTGCACAGGTCTTCTGGGCAAAGTCCTCAAATATGAATGATTAGCGGGCTCTGCCCATGACGGTGGGCACTGTTTAATGATTTCATTTATTTGCGTACTTTGCGCAGCTTGGATTGAGCATTATTGACATTGCTAATTCTACGTGTGAAAAGTGCATGCCTGTTATAGCTATGTTGTACACGAAATTAAGGTGGTATAATGATATTATACACTCATCACCTCAGAAGCTCTTGGCATCATAATAAAATTCTGCATAAAATGGTGTAAATAAAAGTCTACAACACAAAGGTTTATCAATGATATTCACAAATATACATATTGGTGAATATCATTGGTTGGTCTAATTTGATGGAGGGAAGACCTTGACAGCCTGACAGGATGGATGCAGGCAGTTAAGGACAGACTGGATGCTAAAGTAGCGAAACGCACATCAACATCATCAACTCAGCATATTGCAGTCCACTGCTTCTTCTTCTATCATGTCGACATGAGCTACATAATGATAGCTCATGCCGTGGGGAAAAGATTAGCCAGTCAGCAGGCTGGTAGCGGGGCTGACTGCCCAGGGTGCGCCGGACGACCAATTAAATATCGTCACTCGTGGAGGCTCTTCTAGTCTTTTTTAGTCCACTGCTGGACATAGCCCTCTCCATAGTTGCGCCTCAACACTCTCTGCGTCCTACGCACCTGACTGAATGTAATGATGTTACTTTGGTCAGCCCTACAAAGGACTGTGATACCTAAGCTGATTTGGTGATTCATTCAATGTCACTGATTTTTATTGGGTTGGCTGTTGCTCTTATAGTATACATTTAAAATAAGTTCACGTCTTAAAAAAAACAAAGTACCTATCTACATCTTACGGACGCTTTTGCTCCTTGTAGTGATACGAATCCTTTTACTTTATTCTGCCTCATGTTTTCATTACAAACAATCCACCACAATTTACGACAGTTGTGTACAAAAAAGTACCTCATAATGGTAGAGAAAAACGTCTTACAAATAAACTGTTCATTTGTTCTCCTGGTTAGTATCAACGGGTTTACTAAGAACATACATCCAATTGGACCCGTCCCAGTCCCCGCCGAGCCCCGATTAGGGACAGGCTTAAGTTTATTTACCGATAGCTCCCATGTAAGTATTAGCTAGGTCGCCTAGGTTGGACTTGGCTCGAACTTTTGTTTACCCTTGTTACCGGCAATTTGTTAGTTTAACTTCATTCGAAATCTTTTCACCGGAGAAAACAGTGGTGTAAAGTTTTGGATTTTCAAAGGTTTTCACGACTATGTAAGGTTAAGTTTTGTAAATACTACAAATTTTTATGACTACTGAACCCCACTTTATCTACAAAATTGGACTAAACCAGTAGTAAGTAATTTTTTTATTGTATGTTCACTTATAAAATCCCTACACAGCAAATAGAGTTAAAGGAGCTGGCACATGTTTACAGTGGGGTACCGCGGTGAGCTAGTTGTACGGACGTGATAATGTGAGCGCGCGCGCCGACAATTAGGTGCCGGGATAACGAGCTCGTGCGCGCGGGCGGACGAAGCGCACGCTCAAACAATTCACTTATAATACACAGGCTAAGAGGCGATAGGAATTTCACACAAAAATGCTTTTACTATGCTATACGGCGATCTACTAATTTTATTTTAGATGTATAAGCTCAATACTTATCTAATATTAATATATTAAATTGTAATTAATTAAATTTTAAAAATTTGCAATGCCTGAAAAAGGCAACTAAGTTTGTAAGAACGAAGTATATTTATAACCTACCACCAATATGTACACCAAAGGGGTAGGCAGAGGTGTATAGTACACTCAAATTTCGCCAGTTATGTTGTAAGTCCCATGTAATAGGGGGCGAGCCTATTGCCATTAACCGGGCCAAATTCAGACTCCGGGCTGCTACTGAGAATTTCCTAGTGAAAAAATCCAATAAAACTTTGCCCGACCCGGGAATCGAACCCAAGACCTCACGCACAGCAGTCGTGCTTGCAACCACTAGACCAGTAGACAGTCATATGTAAACTTACGACCAAAATTAATATCCAATCTATCCACGATTTACCCTACTAGAGATAGAAATTTGACATATTTTGTATGGAGCGTATGTCAAATTTCTATCTCTAGTAGGATAGATTGGATATTAATTTTGGGCGTTAGTTGGCAAAATAAATCTTTGAATCTTTGTATTTTTTTAAATACTAGTGGTTCGCCCCGAACGGAGACCTCGCGATGAACGTTTTGAAGAAACTAAATCGACAAAAAAAAAAAAAAAACAAACAAAAAAAAAAACAGTCCCGACTGTTTATTCAAGAAGAATAAAATAATTTGTGTGAAACAGTTTAGGAAGTCGGTGCCAATTTTTTCTTAAATCAAACCGAATCAAAGGCACCTACTTCCTAAACTGTTTCACATAAATTATTTCATTCTTTTTGAAGTCGGTTTTTACTTTTTTTAAGCTTTCTAACACATTGTATTTTTTGTTTGTTCATAACTTATTAGTACACTTGTGATTCACATGCTGCACAGGATTTTGTTAATCTCTTTCACGAATGCTCACTGTTTGCCTTCATTCTTAAGGATTATTGAAAGTGCATAAAATACACAAGTCTACATTTAGCTTTCGGTGAGGTTCTTAATAACTCTTTTTCTGTTATACGAACAGAAGATAATTGCTACATTAATATAATGCATTTACGTAGCTTTAAAACATTGATACTTATCAAACATAACAATATGTACATGCTTTCACTTAAAAAAATTTTTTTTTTTTAAATGGGATCTCAGTTCCATTTATACATGCTTATGTAGAGGATGCAACCTCACTTCATAATTACGTCATAATTATCAAAATTGAAGTTCGTGCTTGGCACATAGCATCGTGTACCGATCCTATTTCACAGTCGGATCAACAGCGTCGTTGATGTTACGTGGATCGACTTCCACGTGGATTCATAATGATAGTTGCATTATTCAAGACATTTTACACAAATAGAACAGAAATAGAGCCTGCTGTTATGGTTATTGGTAGGGTTTCTGAATAAATACTTAATATAGCTTTTTTATAATAGATGGGGGAAAACGAGTAAGAAATCACCGCTACCCATGGATATCCGCAAGACCAGGGATGTCGCCGATGCGTTGCCAACGTTTTAAAAAGACATCTGTTTTTGAAGGTTCACATGTCCCGTGTCCCATGTGAATTTGTTCGGGAAACCCGCTGACGGAAGTTGATTCTACAATTTTGCAGAACGATGCAAAAAATGGCTAGAAAGAACTTGTTAAAATTGCCCTAGGTTTGTTTAAATAATTCGACAGTTACATAAATAGGAAGACTAAGGAATAAATGCGTTATAAAATAAACCTTGGACGCTAGGAAGATAAAATCTTGCAACATGCCTGTTGTAAAACATACCTACAACACAAAGGTGCCTATTTTCTTATACACCGCACTAGATTATACGTACGTAAATTACACTATATTTCTTTCTTACTAACATCATTGAAAAACGACAGAAAATATTACCAATCGTCAAATTAGTGTATGTATGGCATAGAAATCTAAATAATTAGGTCATAGAAGTGGTAAAGGCGCGTGAACTTGTCGCCGCGTGCAGGTGTCTCATAGTACACCAGTGTGCGAACCATTTGCTTGCTGATCATCAGTGCTGTTTTGAAAGCTGAGTCACTAAAATTGTATTTAGCAGCATATCTAACAGCGGATTTTTAGGCCTAATTTACCTTGCATTGAATGCTAGAAACATGGTGGTCGTAATTGCGTATTTATGTGTTGGTAGCGGACAATCGGCGACACGCGTTCCGGACTTCCGTTATTAAAAGACAGTAGATAACATTTCTAACAAATGCGAGAGACATAGTCAAACAAATCCTGAAATTGAAATGGAATTGGGCTGGCCATTTACAGAGAGTAACAGATAGTAGGTGGTCACAAACGGTAACAAACTGGTACCCACTATATAAGAAAAGAAGACGAGGTAGGCCATACAAGAGGTGGAGCGACGATATTGTCGAAGTAGCTGGTACACTATGGCCAAGACTGGCACAAGATAGACTAGTTTGGAGAAATTTGGAGGAGGCTTTCACCGCAAAAGGCGGCCCTTACAACTAACACAATACTAACATTATATCTATTAAGACATACTAACACTACTAACCAACAAAATAAGAATAAGTAATGTACCTACTTGTAAGGGAAAATAAAGCTAAAAAAAAAGATAACATTTCTATTATCTTATTATTTAGATTTCTATTATGTATGTACTTGTAATATACGGGAAAATAGTCACGATCTTCTTGCTCCGGAGCCTTTTCCCTGTGTTGTGGTCGGCTTCCAGTCTAACCACTTAACCAGATGCGGCTGAACATCAGTATTTTACACGGAGCGACTGCCATCAGAACCCCGCGATCCAGTTACGTAATACCGACATCCTAGACCAGTCGTCAGACTTTCGGGCTTCTGACTAACCGTAAAGACTGCCATAGATGGTAACCGAAACCGACAGCTTAACGTGATCTCCGAAGCACTGAAATCACGACCTATACCGATGGTGAAAACAAATAAGTGAAATAATTGGACAGGACTATGAATATTTTCTATCCTTTTCTATGGTTTTTGTTAGAAAGAGAAAGTAAGAATAGTAAGATAAAATAGTTTAAATCGTAAACAACATTCAGCAACAATGTCATTTAATGGAGCAGATAATTCTGCTTATCTGAACATTCTATCATATAAAAACTTTTTAACAAAAAATAAAACCGACTTCAAAAACCTTAACTAAAAAGTAAAAAATAATCATTGTATGTATTTTAAAACCTTAACATAAACAACATTTTGAAGGCGGCGCGTGATTTTTATGTACGTTCACATAAACTGTTTTTACTATAGATATAGCGCTCGACTGTACATTACATGACGCAAAGGGTCAACCACGCGCCGCCTTAAAAATGTTGTTTATGTTAAGATTTTAAAATACATGCAATGATTATTTTTTACTTTTTAGTTAAGGTTGAAGTCGGTTTTATTTTTTAACCGACTTCAAAAAAAGGTGGAGGTTATGTATTCCGCGGGTTTTTTTGTTAAAAAGTTTTT
The DNA here is from genome assembly GCA_949699075.1 of Asteroscopus sphinx. Lineage (NCBI taxonomy): Eukaryota > Metazoa > Arthropoda > Insecta > Lepidoptera > Noctuidae > Asteroscopus > Asteroscopus sphinx. Next base: position 13,089,729 of record OX453013.1, on the reverse strand, counting down.
ATTTCATACTTTTTAGTTGAGGGTTGATTCATAAATGTTTATATAACCAATTTGAGAATATGTTTTTTATTAACCTTTGCTATCCCACTGCTGGGCAAAGGTCTCGCTCGTGTTCTTCCAAACCTCCAATCACTATCGTGAAAAAAAAAACACGCATATCGGCCAAGAATTCTCAGAAAAACGAACCAATGAGCAGATCATCTAGATAGGCGAAGCTAAAATAAACTGATTTATTGAGGCTAGTTAAAAAACTACTCAACCTAAGTCAATAAATTTTACCCTCCCTTGATAAAAAGTATTTCCCCATATTGCAAACTGCTATATTATTCGAAAAACTGCCACATAATAAGTAAAAAAGTACTAAGTAAAAATGCGTCAATCTATTGTAGGTACCCTCCTGTTGTATACGAGTTTATTACAAATGGCTAACATAGAAAATATTATATTGGAACTTGACACTCTTCAAGTATCCAATTCATACTCTTGCCAACCTGACCAATGTTCTACACTAATTAGAGATACAAGAAATTCCCTACAAATTCTACACATGAACATCAGAAGTATTAACAAAAATTTCGATGAATTACAAGCCTTATTAGTGGTTATTGAAATGCCATGTGATGTCATAATACTTTCGGAATGCTGGCTTCAAACAATATCAGCTATTCCCCATTTAGAGGGATATTCATCTTATCAGACATCGAATCCGTTTAATCAGAATGATGGTGTAGTCATCTACGCAAAAGATGGTCTTAACTGTTCAGTGACTGAACCATGTCTGGTTGAGGCTAGTGGCCTTCTTTGCACTATTGGAAATACAATAGCCATTCTTGCTATTTATAGATCTCCATCTTTTGCAGAAGTACACAAATTCGTTAATAGTTTGGATTCTGCCCTATTAAATCTATCCAAGTTTAAAAAAATTGCTTTGATGGGAGATATTAATATTGATATAAGAGCTAACAACGTTGATCGGTTTTCTAATGACTATCTTACTCTTACATCATCTCATGGCCTTCTGCCGGCACACCTATTACCCACAAGATTAAATAAATGCCTAGATCATGTTATTTTGAAGTCTAACCAGATTGCAACCACTCTGATTATAGGTAGTACCATTACAGATCATTCGGCAGAATTGTTATCTATTCAACTGAAAGCTCAAAAACATAAACCAAGCCGTACGAAAACCCAAATTAATCATAAGGCTATTTCAAACGCGATAAAGTCAACTGATTTGACTCATATAATGAAATGTTTTAATGCAAATGAAGCAGCTGATAAGTTTATCACTATACTTACATCAATCATTAGTGACCACACGCGTATATTACAAATTCCCCGCAAATGTAGAAATTTGAAGCCATGGATAACGCCTGGCCTGATCCGCTGTATCAAAAACCGTGATAGAATGAATTTAAAACTCAAAAAGTCCCCAGAGAATTTAACCGTGCAAATAACTTATAAGCGATACCGTAACTTTTGCAATAACTTATTACGTAAATTAAAAACTGCGTATGAAAGAAATGAATTTGCCAAATCGAAAAATAATCCTAAAGCTACATGGAATGTCATTAAAAATACAACCCATACAAATCGCACCACTACTCCCTGTACCGATCTCCTCTCAATTAGCAATACCCAAAAAGATTCAGTGAATCTGGTTAACAAATTCTTTGCAGAAATCGGATCGAACTTAGCAAAAAAGATAAAACTCGATTTGTCCCAAATGTCTGAAACTCAGTATCTCAATCACTCTCAATGTAATTCCTTCGTGCTGCAAGAGGTTGACGAGTCGGACATTGAACAAATTATTTTGTCTCTTCGCAGGGATACAGCTGTTGGCTGGGATGGCATTTCAACTGCAATTATTCAGAATTCGCGTAACATACTACTTCCAATAATAACACACATTTGTAATTTGTCAATCACCACCGGTGTTTTTCCTAAATCTTTTAAAAAAGCTCTCATACACCCAGTACATAAATCAGGCGATAGAGACAGTGTCAATAATTATAGGCCTATTTCTGTACTTCCTGCAATGTCAAAGATTTTGGAGAGAGTCATAAACAATGGACTTGTACGATACTTAGATGCTTATGACATAATAGCTAGTAACCAGTTTAGGTTTAGATCAGGTAAATCAACAGAGGATGCCGTGGTTGGCCTAAGCGATCTTATTGCCCGTAACCTAGATAAAGGTAACAGATGCCTAGGTATATTTCTGGACCTGTCTAAGGCATTTGACACTGTCTCTGTCCCCAGACTCCTACTCAAACTGGAAAGCATCGGTGTGAGAGGTACGACATTAAATATTTTTAAGAGCTATCTTACGGGGAGAACACAGTGCGTTAAAATACAAGACTCTCTAAGCAATGAATACCCCTTAAGTAATTATGGCGTACCACAAGGAAGTATACTAGGCCCAACACTCTTTATAATATACGTGAACCAGTTATGTGCATTGGCGCTTACAAACTGTAATATTTTTACATATGCAGATGATACAGCACTAATTGTACATGGATCAGATTGGGAAGAGACAAAACACCATGCTGAGATATGTCTTGTTACTGTATCAAACTGGCTTACTACTAATCTTCTTACCTTAAACGTCGAAAAAACCAAATTTATAACTTTTTCTATAAATGAGACAACTCAACCGGGAAATGAATTTAATATAAGAACACATAACTGTAACAACTCGAGACCTGATTGTACGTGCCCGTGCCTTAACAAAACCTCCCATATTAAATATCTTGGAGTAGAAATTGACCATCGACTGAATTGGAGTGAACATATAACAACACTAACAGCTAGAATCAGAAAGATCATATATATATTTAAACTGCTCAGGAACTCAGCTGACATTGACACACTCAAGACCGTATACTACTCGCTGTGCCAGTCATTGTTAACATACTGTGTGACTGCGTGGGGTGGCTCAACCAAATCATCGTTACTCCCTCTGGAAAGAGCACAAAGGGCTGTTCTGAAAGTCATGCTACGCAAACCATTCAGGTACTCAACAGAACAGCTATATTTAGATTGTAAGTTGCTCACTGTTAGACAACTTTTTGTCTTTCGCTCCACTCTTCGTAAACATGCAACTATTCCATTATCCATACCACAAAATAAGCGAAGAGCAGCTCAAGTGTGTCAAATCGAACGTCACAGAACAACATTTGCAGGTCGACAATATTACATCGTAGGTTCTAGAATATACAACAAGCTTCATATCCAATTAAATCTAAATAACCTAAACAAATTCCAATTAAAAAAAAAAATTCAAAGCTGGCTTTTAAATCTCAATTATTTGAAAACAGAAGATTTACTTTCTCCCATTAACATTTAAGCTCTCTAATCCACACAATCTTTTTGTCATTCAGCTCCCATAAACAAACATACTGTTTACTTTTACCCACAACTTGAACCACACTCTTACACACACCAACACACACACACACAGACATACACGCGCACACACACACACACACACACACACACATACATGCACCTTCACACAAACACATCCCCTCCCCCCATACACACAAACCTATACTGAAAACTATCAAATCTTGCAAACACAATAACATCGGAATATTTCATAACTGAATAAAATTATTAAATGTGTCTATCCACCAAAGAACACTGTCCTTCAAGACACAGGTTCTTTTCCTAGTTTGAAGGGCAGGGATCTCATATGAAATTGTGATTAATAGTCTTACCACAACTGTCAAAGTAACAATGTTCTGATGTACAATGTATCTTAGGCTAAGATTAATTACCTACGTAAATAAACTTATTATTATTATTATAAAATTTATATGGGACCACCGCGCGGACTTTCTCTATCAAATAAAAAAACAACCACGTAAATCGGCCCACAAATCTCGGAGTAATCGGTGTACATAAATGAAAAAAAAAAAAAAAAATTACCCGCGGAATACATAACCTCCTCCTTTTTTTGAAGTCGGTTAAAAAGGGTGAATCCTTAACCACACGCATGAATCCTGGGATTTACCTCACGAAGAAATGCTCAAATTCTAATGTTTACCAACGTTTAGAGACTCTTTCCTAAATTCCCTTTGGAGGGAAACGAAGTCGACAGAAGTAAACGGGATTTCTCTTAAGTGTAGGGAGTTGAGAGCTTTAAATAAAGTTGTAAATCTAAGTCCGGCTTCACACTCGGAATCTCGGAACGAAGCTCTACAATAAAAACTTGTTACAGTAACCGATGTATCACGATATTGTCGGTTTATTGCACGTTACACATACTTATATCTTATTAGACTGTAGATGATAATTGAGTAACGTACAGATGTATCGATGTACCACATATTACATAGCTCTGTCTTGTGCTTATTAGTAGGAAACGTTAATTTGGTACATGGTTTGCTTGATTAGTCGTTAATATATTGATATGGTTTAATTATATGGGGTAGTACAGTTGAAGTTGGCAGGGTATTTCAAGACCCCAAAAAGGTGTTTGAAGTCGATGTATGCACAAAATTTTAGACATTTCTATATTTTTTAAGCAGCACCTTAATCTCTTGATAAAAATAAAGAAGTCTTATAACGAAGACCTAGATCTGTCATGGAAGAAAAACTAGTGGTAGAGCGATGTAAACTGCAACTGATTAAAAGGAATGTTTTCCATAAGCAATAAAAAATTATAACAGACTGCCAAATGCAATAAAGACCGACCATTTTTTTTTAAATAAACTCCGCAATTGGGTTTTGGACCAATGTTTATTAAATGAGTATTTTAACTGATTTGAAATGTAATGACCGATATAATCATGTTAAATTATATGTTGATTACTTGTCGATATTCTTTATCGTGATTATATAGTATAATTGTAATTTAAATAGGTATCTCGATGGAATATATTTTTTTATACTTTGATTGATGTCTTTTTAAATTTTTGCTGCGTTTTTGGAATTCTATTTAGGTGTTTCATTACCTAATTTACCTCTATTGATACATCTTATTGTAGGACATAATATTTATAGGTAACTAATTATTTTGTAACAACAAAATGTTACACTTAAGACTGACAAATATACAAATAAAAATCTAGCAAAATCTTAAATTAAAATTATCGTTTGTGACGGTCAAAATGCCCATATTTCGCTATTAATGAAGTAATGTGCGTATAATGTAATAGAGTAAATAGGTACTAAATTAATAAATAGGTAATTAATAAAGTCGGAAGTTTGAACAAAAAGTTTGAGCTTTCTGGAAACGACTGTGTGGTAAGCGGAAGCGTGTGCTGCGGTGAAAAAGGGAACTAGCAACGCCACATGTATAGGCGTATAACCCGCATGACCCGCACCAGTATGCATTGCACCCTTATGGAGAGGTACTCTGTGGGAGAGGTACAGCATTACAAGGTTGTATGGCACGCTCTACGCTCCATGGGCAACTCAATTACATCTCCCTTTGATACGTTTACGGTGTCAGCAATGCACCTATTTCAAAATGATGCATAATAGTGACGGAAATAATAAATAGGATTTCAGTCATCTCCGAATTACTTGAAGGTTATGTAAGCCCACGAAAAATCCGAGATGGGCATTTACGTAGAAATTCGTCCCGGTATTTTAAAATAAGTATTGTCAACATGAACACAACGAAAGTAATTATAACTTTTTATGTTAATTATATTAATTTGTAATGTATTAATTTAAACAAAATAATTTGGTTCTGTAAAATTTCAATACTCCAATTAAATGTGTAATTATCACTGTTCCAATTAATTAAACAATGAATTGGTGGTTTTTTAATAGTTGTAGGTACTATAGTGACATCGCTTACATACTACGATACCTATTAAAACTTGGACTCTATACTCAAGGCTCTATACGTACTAACTTCTTAATAGATGTACCTAATGTGAACTAATTACTGGGTCACTATCGAGTGCCAAGTGGAGCGCTTGCAAAAAAGGTTCATACAATTTAAGTAGGTATTCAAGGAAGAAAATTACATTGTATTTTCGATAGACAACTTATTTGTAGTTATTTATTAGCCATACAGTAGGTACTACTTATATACTACCTCTACTTTCAGTAGTAGTAGAGCTCTTTGTGAAGCAGCTCGTCCGGGGAAGTCATCATCATCATCATCATTTCAGCCGAAAGACGTCCACTGCTGGACATAGGCCTCCCCCAAGCATCGCCACAGCGACCGGTCCTGTGCCTTCCGCATCCAGCGGATTCCCGCGACCTTCACCAGGTCGTCGGTCCACCTTGTGGGGGGCCCTACCCACGCTGCGCCTTCCAGTACGCGGTCGCCACTCCAGAACTTTACTGCCCCATCGGCCATCCGTTCTGCGAGCAATGTGCCCCGCCCACTGCCACTTAAGTTTGGCAATTCTTGGGGCTATGTCGGTTACTTTCGTTCTCCTGCGAATCTCCTCATTTCTGATTCGATCACGCAGGGACACTCCGAGCATAGCCCTCTCCATTGCCCCTTTGAGTGACCAGTGTCCGGGGAAGTACTACCTCGTATGTAATTCTGCCGCCAAACAGTGATGCTTGCATTGCTGTGTTGCGGCGTGAAGGGTACGGGTGCCGGTGAAATTACAATCACATGAGACTTTTCATCTTCATGTCTTAGTTTGGCGAACCGACTTGTGGTAACATAGGCAAACATAGGCCTAGTTGGTATTGCAGTTATTATGGGCAAAGGTAACCGGTCAGGTGGGTTTTTAGATCGTTTCGTCATCTTATAATATATAAAAAACTAATCTAAAAGTTGGCAGAAATGTTAACTAAAAGGAATTTTATTTTTTGTTTTGCACAACAGGAAATATTTTACCACGCTTCGCTGGTTGTATGTTACGCGATTAGCAAAATGCTAAGTAGATATCAGGAAGCTTTGACTGATGAAGAAAAACACAGGGGAGTTAAAAGTTGTGGAAAGAAAAAATTGCAGCGACTGGTGCACTGAACCTGCGACTTCGGTTCGAATAACTACTTCTTTTCACAATTTATTAAATAACTTTAGTTTTCGCTCCACCTGCGTTAATGCAATACACAATATAATAATAACCAGAGAGCGGAAGCTAATGGTAAAACAATTCAAATGTAAATAGAGATGTTCATTGTTTTTTATCGAGTATTCAAGCTATCGATAATTTTCAGATTTATATTTTATTGGTTAATTAACCTAACGATGATGATGATGATGAATGGCTTCATAGTTTTTAGATGATTTTGGCAACGTCAAGGTAGGAAAAGATACAGTGATCGGTTCTTATAGCTTCGAATGCTGCTAATTTACGTTAATATTTTTTTGGTTCACGTACTGTATTGCAATGAATGAATGAAATAAATTACATGAACAACTTTTACAATGGGACCAACCGTAAAATCTCGAAAATATAATCAGCTGATCCCTAAATTTTTTCGATTTATATGAATACAAATTTAGGGAATAGCTGACAGTTTTACCGCGATTTCAGGGTTGGTCCCTTAGTAAAAGTTGTTCATAATGATGAGCAGAGACTACCTTAAAAGTTTTTTTGGTAAATAGGGGTGTATAGTTCAACACACATTCGACATGACGATTGTTAATTTTTTTTTAAATAAAAGTACGTATTAAGTTAATTATGCAATAAAGTTCAAAAATAAAAGGTATCGATAGTTTGAATACCTATCCGATCAAAAATGTAATAGAGATGGGTCATTAACCCATCTCTATTACATTTCAATTGTTTTGCCATTAGATTTCTCTATAACACAGGAGACTTTCCCCCAGTTTCTGTAAGGCTGATCAATTTGATCTATTGTCAAATCTAATGTCAGCTTCTGTGATTGGCCGGCAAAAATGTTAACAATCAATCACATCGCTTGACCTGAGATTTGACAGTCTATTAGTTAATTTTTGCGTTGATCAGCCTTCCAGAAACTGGGGGTTTTTATTACAAACCTTTAGGTATAGTCAATGCCTAAAGTCGATAAACACATTTTTTATTATTTACTAAATTAAGACCAATTTCATTTTATATTGGTCGAAGACACAAAAAACTGACTCCTTAGTCACAGGATCACTGAGAAGGCAGAGTTTCCATTAATTGAGCAATATTTTACAACGAAAGCTATACTTGTTACCTAATTGGGTGAATTTCAACAAATGCCATTTTTTTATCATATCGGTGAACTTTTTCATTTATATTTCTTTTTAATATTTTTCAGGTTTTATGTAATCTTTAGGATATCAAATATCCCCAAATTTAATATCATCAACGTATCATTTAAGACTAAGGAGAAAATTCAGTTTGAATTCTGGTTTCCACCGATATGACAAACCGGCACCAATTATTTTTTCTGTACACCGATATGTTAAGTTTATCCACCGAAATGATGTACATATCCAGCGATATGATAATCTATCCACCTTTGAACATCAAAAAGGAAATAGTTAGTAGGTACCTAGGTAGGTAGGTAGGAGAAATACCAGGCTTATTATCTCGATTTTTCGGTAGCGATTCTGTTACATCATTGGTCACTGAAACACTTGTTTCGGGCAACATTTGTCTTAGCTTTTTTCCGCTGATAATATGCACGGGCACTGATTCGGGTTTTTTTTTGTGCAAAGCGACGTGCATGTGCAGTCATTTGGCTTCGGGTTGGGATAAGTCCGGCTGCCTTTCGTCTAGCTAAACGTTCTCTAACATAACATAACAACACATAACATAACATAACATCACGCCTGTATTTCCCCGAAGGGGTAGGCAGAGGTGTAATAGTACACCCACATTTCGCCAGTTATGTTATAGTCCCATGTAATAGGGGGCGAGCCTATTGCCATTGACCGGGCACAAATCCAGACTCCGGGCTGCTACTGAGAATTTCCTAATGAAAAAACCCAATAACACTTTGCCCGACCCGGGAATCGAAACCAGAACCCCACGCTCAGCAGTCGCGCTTGCAACCACTAGACCAACGACGCAGTTTGTTTAAATTACTGTTTAATAATAACGATATACGCGCTGAAAATTGAATAGTTTTGGAATCGAAAACTAAAGATCATATAACGATTATATTAGTACTCTCGATTTAAAAAAAATCACATTATTTTTCCCGAAAATCAGAATTATTAACATTCAACTCGAAGAAATTTTCACTTCTTCGTTTTACACGAGTAGGTAGAGGTAGGTAGAGTAGAGAGTGGTAGTAATTTTAGTAAAAATATTTAATTTTCATATAAAAAAAAATAGTCAACTGGTTTTAATAAAAATTAATAAAATAGTTAATTAACAAAACCAAAAAACCCGACTGCTTGTAAATATAACTGAAAAGATGTAAACAAGACTTGTGTAGGTACATGTAGGTATATGTGAAAGTATCAAATCAACACGCAGGCGGAGGCCTATGAACTACTGTTGTAATTCATGACCAAAAACATACGTAACGTAGCCTCCGCCTGCGTGTTGATTTGATACTTTCACATATACCTACATGTACCTACACAAGTCTTGTTTACATCTTTTCAGTTATATTTACAAGCAGTCGAGTTTTTGGTTTTGTTAATTAACTATTTTATTTTAATTTTTTTAGTTCTGTCATGTTTTATCTTTAAAGTCACACATAAATTTATAATTCTTTTTTAACGTTGAATATTTTGTTGTTTTTTAGCATTTTTCATTCCAAATTACATTTAAACATATAAGTTGTGTATATTTTTGTAAAGAATTTATAAAACCCTTTATTTTGGTACCCCACTCGATAGGTTTTGACGAAAAAAAAATTTTTTTGAAGAGGTAATATGGCGCCAAAAAGCGGCCATTTTAATTTTTATAATTTTGATATACCCAGTCTCACTCTCACAATTAAGACGAATCTAACAACACCTCTCAAGCTAAAATCCATCAAGCCGTTTAGGCTACAGAGCGTGCCAAAGAAATATACATACATACATACATACACTCGAAAAACATAACCCTCCTTCTGGCGCAGTCGGGTAAAAAGAGAATATTTCTTCTAGCTAAACGGTAACATGTAATTCAGATTTTTGGGGAAAACATTGTTTTCTTTTTTTAAATTCACACTACCAGTCGATTGTATAATCGATATAGTGTCTATGTTTTTCGTTTCCAAAACGACAAAATTTTCAGCGTGTAGCCTATTTTTAAACAACAGTATTGTTATTAATTAGACACAACCCATAAGAAAATTGATTTTGTAATTTAAATTTTTTTCGACTTTTGGCGTTGACTGTACTTAGTAGGCAACTATAACACTGAACTTGAAATTCAAACAAGACGTGAAAATGATCATGTCGTCATCATGTCATCATCTATCTAACTATAAGCGTTTGTTATTAAACTTGTATGTAATGCCTATTTTACACGAGGGCAGGACAGCGAGGCAGAGAAGTGAGTAGAACAGAGTCTCTAGCCTGAGTTTTTGAGCTATCGTGTAGTTAACTTTATCAACTAATTTTATGTAGGAACTTTACCAGCGCCAACGTGTGCGTATTTAGAAATAAAGAATCCCACATAAAAAAAAATTGATAACTACACGATAACTTTAACTACATGATATCCCAAAAACTCATGCTAGGGGACCGATATTTTTCAGCCAAGAGTACAATTGACAGAAATTTTTGCAGTTAAAACTACTTTTGACTGGGAAAGAGTTTCGGCTGTAACACATACATCAAAACTTTCTCAACATTTTAAATTATAATATAGCTAAATAACATAACATAAACATAACATAATCAGCCCATTACTGTCCCACTGCTGGGCACGGGCTTCTTCTCAGTATGAGAAGGTTAAGGCCTTAGTCCACCACGCTGGCCTAGTGCGTGTTGGTGGACTACACACACCATCGAGAACTGTATGGAGCACTCTCTGGAGTGCAGGTTTCCTCACGATGTTTTCCTTCACCGTTAAAGCAAGTGATAATCAAATTCTGATCCGCACATGAATCCGAAAAGTCAGAGGTGCGGGCTGGGATCGAACTCGCACCCTCCTGCACGGAAGGCAAGCGTTCAACCACATATAGCTAAATAATATAGATATATATATTGTGCCTATTAAGCGATAATGATGGTTCATAATTAATTAATTCATATTACCTACACATACACAACATGTAAGATGTTATATTGTTGTATGAATCAAAACTGACCTCGAAATTTTGGCCGTAACGCTCCAATGCCGTTACCTGTTTTGTGGATACCGGTCTATGGTGATTCTAGGCCGAAACCAGGCGTGCCTAGGTTATACCTTGCCTTACCGCGTGACTTTTGAGATACAGGCTGATACTGCCGTTATGCAATCTATACCGCTACATGGCTAGAGACTAAAAGTGTGTCAAAATACTGTTTAGTAAATAAATATTTATTGTAATTACATATTTATCTAAATCCAAAAGTAGGAAATCATAACATAGAAATTCTGTGGTCTGTGGACTAAATAACCTTACGATTTTTTGAATAACATCCATTTAAATTATTTATAAGCACGACCTCTAATTTTATAAAGTGATATCAAATCAAAATCTCATTGGTGTGTTTCACTGTTGCTGTAAGTAATAGTAATAGGCTACAACTTCTGGTTCAATACACCAGTGATGGGATGTTGCTGACGTCAACCAAAGACGTAAGTTAAATTCGCCACCTGTAGAGTTCACGGTAGCTTAGCGGCTAAAGCACTGGTTTACCGAACTAGGAGTCGCAAGTTCGAATCCTGCTTGTGAGCTCATTTTTCTATTCACAATATACAGGGTGGATACAGCGACATGTCGCTGGGTGGATATGACAATACGACATTAATTAAAACCACGTACAGAGTATCACGTCCTCTGATCGTATGCAAAAAATTAGTCAAAATTCCACTTAGCCACAGGAAATTATTTTAATTTCATTAATTTTGAATGTAGAACCATTTTTCTCGGCAAATATCGTTAGGTCAAAGACCAACAGACTCAACAGAGTCCATTTAATTTTAAACACTCTTTCATAATGATTATAGATGATTACAAATGATGTTACTTATTATTTCGATGTTTTAATATTTATTTTGTTAAAAAAATAGTTTTTTTTAATTTTTGATAAACAACTTATTTATGTGTTTAAAATGCTTCTTTAGACTAGTATATAATAACTGTGTTTTAATTTATTGTCGTATTGTCATATCCACGTTGTATATCTTTACATTTCACTTCGAATGTGTAAATGCGTTGAAATAAACCGAGTCAAATCACACAATAGTTAGTAATAAGTAGTCAACTTGACAATTTTACTACAACTTGGAAATTGTTTCAGTTTAAAAAAACGTAGAAAATATTACGAAAGAAAATTAGCGGGACTCATTTCATATCGATCAGGTTGACTGAGCAAAGGTTCCACTTATACCTACATTACTGCACTTATGTACAGTCGACTGCATGACAATTCGAAAACCGCCCTTACTGATTACGAAATAAAGATGCTGCTAATGTCAAAGTGTTACCACCGACCTGCGGTCGACCGTACATGTAGGTAGCCTCCTTCATTGTAATAATAGTTGGAATTAGTGGTGTGAACCGGAGGCATTTTCAGCCTCCGGAGATTATGCGGAGATTTTATTGAATCACCGGAGATTATCCGGATATTCTCCGGTTATTCAAAATACTCTAAATCTATATATATGAGAAGAAAAAACACGCTTAAAAAAAAATATATATATTTATTTGATATCTTGTATTTGTATGCAAACAGAAGAAGGTACTATTTGGTTACCATATACACAACTATATACACAACTTACTTAAGAATAAACAAAATAAATAAAACAAAACTAAAAGCTACAAAAAATCCAAAAATAACAAAGTATTTACATTCGGGATTTCATTGTAACTTTGCATCAAACAAAGCTTGTTTGTAATATTGTTGATAAACTATAGTTTCATAAATAATATATATTTTATAGTTTTTACATGCATTTCATATGCTACCCATACGAAGTTTATTTTTACTAATTGGTCAAACTACGGTCGGATAATACCATTTTTGGATATTTAATGTTACTAATAAATTATTAATATTTTATATAAATATTTATGTAGGTAATAACAATAATAATAACTTGGCAACACTGATAAGTCAACTGATATCTGGAGAAATTATTTGAAATTATTATTTATATTTAAATTAAACCACAATTATAACAAGAAAAAAGGTTCAATGGACTTCAAGGAACCATCCAAAGGTAATAAACAATAAAAATTATGAAGAATAAAAAGAAATATATTATAAGAAAATTCAGAAGACGACGCAATGACATCTGTCATTATATGAAACACAAAATATGGAAAACGACGACGAAACAATATTAGAATGTTGACTCGCGCCAAGACTAGAGAACAAACGACACGCCCATGACCCCCGAGCTCGTCGCTCAGCTCCGCCTCGCAGCTGCCGGAACCCGCCTTACCAGTGAGTGCAGTGACACCGGCCGCTGCAGCCGCGTCGAGCTCGAGCGACGAGTATTACTCCCCGCCGTCGTCGCCGTCACCTGTACGTCGTCGGGAAGGAGTTCGGCCGCCAGCCAGCTTGGGACCTCGAGGCCGTCCGGCCCCGAACAGGGTCCTCGCTGCCGGTGGTAATGTGTCGCGCATGAGATGGACTCAGTCCATGAATGAAAATGTCATGCGCGCATATTATAGGGCTACAGAGGGGGGAACTAACCTCACTGCGTATCGTAGTAGGATGCTGACTCTGTTTCAGGAACTTGAACCAGTCATCAACGTCTCGGTGCAACGACTATCGGACCAGGTGCGGGTTATCCAACGCAACCATAGATTGGATGACGCCGCACTTGATAGGCTTCGCTTGGAAGTTCAGAACAGCCGTGTCACCTCCCTCCCGTCACAGACCGCGGTACAGTCACAAAACTCACAAGTTAATAATTTAATTCCACCGCGGTCCGATTGTGTTGATGGGCAAGAGGATGATGGGGCTGTTACTGTTACTAGCCAGTACAATGACCAACTGAGGAGTGCTTTGGAGCTTGCGATTCAGGAGTTTAGAACAACTGGACCCGAATTAAGGCCACGATTGCCACGTTTGCCCATGCATAGGAAAAATAGGGCACTGATGTGTGCCCTGGATTCGCTGCTTGATAGTTATTTTGAGAGCAGTGAAGATCTTGCCGATACGCACTCAATCCTGTACTGTGCAGCTGTTGCGGCCTGTCGTGTAGCAAATATCAAACTTATCAATAGCGAACAAGCTACACGACAAAGACCAGCCGTACCAGCCTGGCAGCGCAGGATTGAGCAGCGTATTGGGGGGACCAGGGCACTCATTGGTAAACTAATCTGCTTTAGGGAGGGCAATACTCGGCCAAGGGTGATGCGTTTTGTGAGGCGGGCATTTTCGGGGACTGATATCAGTCGTCCAGAATATATGTCCCGCGTCACAGAACGCATCGACTTCCTGAAGCAGAAAGTCTATGCATGGGCGAATCGTATTCGACGTTACAAATTACGTGCAGAACGGTATACCCTGAATCGCAAATTCCAAAGCGATGAAAGGTGGGTATATAGAGCTTGGGAGCGTACTAACCAGTGTGTGAGTGATGGGAGCCTGCCCGATGATGAGGCTATGAATTCATTCTGGCGCAGCATCTGGTCGGTGCCTGTCACTCACGCTGAAGGGGATTGGATGCGGGATATCGAGCGAGCGTGTGAACAAATATCAGAAATGGGGACAATTACCATCAGTCCCCAAGATGTAACCAGTGCAGCCCATCCATTACCTAACTGGAAATCACCAGGGCCGGATGGGTTGCACAACTTCTGGATAAAATGGTTGCGCAGTTCACATGCTCGCTTGGCGTCCCAGTTCCAGTCTTCGTTAGAGTCTGGATCGCTCCCACAGTTCCTTACGACAGGAGTTACCCACCTGCTCCATAAATCAGGTAGTACCACGGAACCCAAGAATTATAGGCCGATCACATGTTTGCCGACGGTCTATAAACTTCTTACGTCCATTTTGAGAGCTAAAATTACTGTTCATATTGAAAGTAATTCGATAATGTCTGCCTCTCAAAATGGATGTAGGAGAGGGTCCCGCGGCACTAAGGAGCTACTCCTTATTGATATGGCCGTCAGCCAACAGGTACGTCGCTCGCGAAAGAGTCTGTCGACATGCTGGATAGACTACAAGAAGGCCTTTGACTCTGTGCCACATACATGGCTCATGAGGGTGCTGGAACTATACAAAATAAATACAGTGCTACGCACCTTCTTGTTGTCATGTATGGGGCAATGGAGAACGATCCTTCGATATCCAGGGTGCCGACAGATTCAGGGGAGCAGTGAACCGGTTAGGATCGAGCGGGGGATATTTCAGGGTGATAGTTTGAGTCCACTTTGGTTTTGTTTAGCCCTGAACCCTCTAAGCACATTACTAGAGGGATCGGGACTGGGCTATCTGTTGCGGAGAGGAGGTCAGGTAGTATCTCACCTCCTCTACATGGATGACCTGAAACTCTTTGCCCCCAACAAGTTACGACTGCTGGATTTGCTGAAGGTAACAGAAACTTTCAGTAATTCCATCAGGATGGAATTTGGTGTGGACAAATGTGCGGTCATGCATGTGAGGAGAGGGGGGATTATGGAATCCGAGGGACTACAACTTTCGGATTCCATACACCTAAGGTCACTCTCTGCAAACGATACTTACAAATACCTGGGTATGTCGGAGGGTTTAGGCATCAGCCAGGCTGACATGAAACAATTGTTGCGGGAGCGCTTCTTCGGCCGCCTGAAGAAAGTACTGAAAAGTCTTCTTTCGGGGGGAAACAAGGTGCGCGCCTTCAACAGTTGGGTCATGCCGGTCTTGATGTACTCCTTCGGCATACTTAAGTGGACGCAAACATAACTGGATGCCCTGGACAGGAGATTCCGGACTCTGCTTACCACAAATCGGATGCATCACCCACGATCATCAGTGATGAGACTGTACATCCCGCGGAAGTGGGGCGGTCGAGGCTTTTTAAATGCTAAGACCCTCCACAACCGTGAGGTGTGCAGTTTGAGGGAGTATTTTCTCCACGCTGACGTGGGTATGCACCGAGATGTGGTCGCAGTGGACAACGGTTTCACCCCGCTCTCCTTGGCTAAAGAGAACTGGCGTAAACCTGCAGTACTGAGTACTAAAGACCGCGAAGAAGTATGGCAAAGTAAGGAGCTACACGGGCGCTTCTACCGGGCCCTCCATGGGTCTGACGTAGATTCTCTAGCGTCCGTGTCTTGGCTACGGTTCGGTGACCTATTTGGAGAAACCGAAGGTTTTGTTTGTGCAATTATGGATGAAGTCATCATGACGAATAACTACCGGAAGTACATTGTAAGGGACGGGACGGTTGACATATGTCGGGCGTGTCACTCTCCTGGAGAGTCTCTCAGGCACATTACTTCCGGTTGTCCACGTCTCGCCAACGGTGACTACTTGCACAGACATAACCAAGTAGCCAAGATTATCCATCAGCAAATTGCTTTGCAATATAACCTTGTCGAGTCTGAGGTACCATACTACAAGTACGCGCCCGACCCAGTTCTTGAAAACGGTCATATCACGTTGTACTGGGATCGATCTATCATCACTGATAGGACTATTATGCACAATAAGCCTGATATAGTGGTGATAGATCGATTAGAGCGCCGCACAATGATTATTGATATCGCCGTCCCGCATGACGGGAATCTCGTGAAAGCTGAGACAGATAAGCAAATGAGATATCTGGACTTGGCACACGAGGTTGTCGACATGTGGGACGTGGATTCAGCAATCATTGTGCCGATAGTTGTTTCAGCCAATGGGTTAATAGCCAAGAGCCTCGACCATCACCTTCAGAGGCTTTCGTTAGGTGGCTGGGTCAAGGGCCAGATTCAGAAGGCGGTTCTCCTCGACACGGCACGTATTGTGAGGAGGTTCCTTTCTCTGGGGCCCTGACCGCCGGTAGCTTGGACCTTGTTCCCGATGCCGGTGGCTTACTATTTTTTTATATTTTTAAATGTTTTTTCCTTTTTATACAAAAATATTTAAAAATGTAAATTTATATGTTATTTTATGAATAAAGGAAAATAATAATAAATATGTCGCAGACGCATAAAGTGACTAGGTATAGCTTTACAGTTATAACTAATGTCTGCTTATTAGGGGCAAAGCGGGTATGGTAAATATATATATATAGGCAAATAGTCTCTCGAGCAGTGAGTCACTTTGCAATAATATCACAAGATCACAAACTAACGGCCAAAATTAATATCCAATCTATCCACGATTTACCCTACTAGAGATATAAATTAGACATATTATGTCAAATTCCTATCTCTAGTAGGGCAAATCGTGGATAGATTGGATATTAATTTTGGCCGTTACAGGATATGCTGTGCTAGGTTACAAGTATAGGTACCACGGCGCCCCTCTCGGTCAGACAGAGGGGTTCTGGTTATGTTGCGGCCATCTGGGGGGAGGTTACACTCTTCGGAGTGTATTTCTCCCCAAACAGGAACTTGGCCGAGTTTGAAATCTTCCTCGACCAACTAGGGGCCTCGGTTCGGCGGATGACGCCGGGCCACATTATGGTCGTCGGAGATTTTAACGCGAAATCCACAGCGTGGGGGTCACCTAGGACAGATGTCAGATGAGAGGCGGTCGAAGAGTGGGCGGCAGCTACAGGCCTCTGTCTTTTGAATACTGGTACTGCAAATACGTGCGTCCAACGGCAGGGGGAGGTCAATAGTTGACCTCTCGTTTGCTACCCCTGCCATCGCTGCACGTGTTCGAGACTGGCGGGTCCTTGAGAATGTGGAGACCCTGTCCGACTATTTATACATACGTATGGATGTCTCCACTTCACGGGGCCCTGGAGTGGCTTTGCGCTCTGGTGCTCGACAATTCCCGCAGTGGGCGGTGAACCGGCTCGACAGGGACTTATTAGAAGAGGCAGCCTTTCTCCAGGCGTGGTTGTCCTCACCACCTCCTACTGAGGGGGTCGATGTCGAGGCTGAGCGCTTTCGCGATGCCATGACAGCTATTTGTGACACAGCCATGCCCCGCATGCGAAAGCGGCCCCCAAAAAGAGAAGTTTATTGGTGGTCTCGGGAGTTGGCGGACCTGCGTGAGGCTTGTATTGTTGCCCGTAGAATATACTTGCAGGTCCGCAGATTACGCCACCGCCACCAGTAGCTGGAGACTCAGCTCTATGAGTCCTACCGAGTTTCCCGGGAGGCTATACTGTCCGCAATCGGTCAAGCGAAGAAGCAGGCAAGAGGCGAGGTGCTGGATAGCCTGAACCGTGACCCTTGGGGGCGCCCGTATCGTGCAGCGCGGAAAAAACTCCACGCCCAAGGCCCCCCACTGATGGAAACTCTTAGGCCTCAGCTTCTTACCCAAGTCGTGGGGGCCCTTTTTAACCGACGAAAAAAAGGAGGAGGTTCTCAATTCGACGCGTATATTTTTTTTTTTTTTCCTTTTTTTTTTTTTTTTATGTATTACCACGCATAACTTTTTACAGTGTGGTCCGATTTTGATGATTCTTTTTTTAATGGATAGGGTATATCTCGAAGTTGGTCCCATTTAAATTTCAAAATCAAAATCCACCCCTAAGGGTAGTAAAATAGGGGATGAGTGTTTGTTCACCCACTGAATTCTTACATGTTAACCGATTCTGTTGAAACTAGACACACATAAATATAGTTCTAGACACAACGACATAATGGAGACCTGAAGTTAGATTTTAACCACAAAAAAATGAAAAATAAAACTTTTTAACAAAAAATTGAACCGACGAAAACAGAAACTGAAAAGCGAAAAATAACTAATTATGAGTCGGCGCCAAACAAACAATCAACGTAGATCATTAAATTACTTTAAATAAATAATAAAAACAACGTAACATCAAATACAACGTGAAATTTTCAACAATAAACAATAACTTTCCAAAAATTCGTTCTCCGCTCAGTCACTTGCAACTTGCATGCACGTTGCTTGTTAAAAGTTTGTTTGGCGCCGACTCATAATTAGTTATTTTTCGCTTTTCAGTTTCTGTTTTCGTCGGTTCAATTTTTTGTTAAAAAGTTTTTTCCTGACCGATTAGAATTCCCGTCCCCGGTTATGGCTCTAACAGAAGGCGACCAGGACGTAGAGTCTGAGTCTCCTCCTCTGATCTCAGATGCAGAGATGGGGTCAGTGATTTTGCGAGCGCGGGCCAAAAGAACTGCCCCAGGACCAGATGGTGTGTGATGCAAAGGTGCTGGCCCTGGCGTTGGGCTGGGCGATGGAAGACAGGCTTAGGGAGCATTTCAATACCTGTCTGACGTCGAGGCAGTTTCCTAGGCCCTGGAAAGAGGGGCGCTTGGTGCTGCTGCAGAAAGCTGGACGGCCCCCGGAGTCTCCCTCGGCGTACAGGCCGATAGTTTCGCTGGACGAGGCGGGGAAGATGCTAGAGAAGATTATCGCTAACCACATCGTCCGGCACCTAGATACGGTTGGCTCAAATTTGTCGGACGCCTAATACGGTTTCCGGGCAGGGCGTTCGACCATGGACGCCATTGTACGCCTAAAGGTCGAGTCGAAGGATGTGGTTGCACAAGGAGGGGTTCTGTTGGCGGTGTCACTTGACATCGCCAACGCGTTTAATACTCTTTCAGTTCAGTTGCATCGGAAAGGAGCTTCGTTTTCACGGGGTGCCCTTGTACCTGCGGCAGCTGGTGGCAGACTATTTGAGAGGGCGGTGCGTCACTTATCATGGACGCGATGGCCAAGTTGTGCGCAGGTCCATCACATGCGGCGTTCCACAGGGGTCGGTTTTGAGACCACTTCTGTGGAACGTGGGTTATGATTGAGCCTTACGTGGTGATCTGCCGACGGCTCTATACGGGGGTGGTGCAGTCAATGGCACTCTACGGGGCACCGGTGTGGGCGGAGTCCCTAAATGCCCAAAACAAGGCTCTGTCTGCCGAGACCGCAGAGAGTCATGGCAGTCATGGTCGTCCATGGATACCGCACAATATCTGCGGAAGTGGCGTGCGTACTTGCGGGTACCCCCCCGTGGGACTTGGAGGCCCTAGTGCTTGCCAAAAGTTACCGAAAAGGAGTGGACCACCAGGCCGAAAGTGGCGGACGCCCGTTGCCTGAAGTCGTTAAGACGTGGCGCAGAGAGGCACAAGCTGTCGTAATGGAGCAGTGGAGGGAGAGGCTGGAGACGCCCAGTGCCGGGCACTGGACCGTGGGGACTATCCAGCCGATTCTCGAGGAGTGGGTGCCGAGGTGACACGGGACGTTGTCCTTCCGTCTGGTGCAGGTTTTGTCGGGGCATGGATGCTTCGGCAGATACCTGCATAAAGTGGCGAGACGGGAGGCTGCTCCCGTGTGCCATCAGTGTGGCTGCAGTGAGGACACGGCCTTTCATACCCTGGCGCACTGTCCTGCTTGGGCGGTGCAGCGCCTTGCTCTCACTACAGCAATTGGAGGAGACCTCTCACTGCCGGCCGTGGTCAGGCCATGGCCATGGCTGACAGTGGGGGGGCCTGGGATGCAGTCGCGTCCTTCTGTGAGGATGTCATCTCGCAGAAGGAAGCGGCGGAGCGGGTCAGGGAGGAAGCCTCCCTCGCGAAGACGGGACGGCGCAGGCGGCTTTACAACGACCTGATGCCGCCCTAAGAAAGGCCAGCGGGTGATATATTGGGGTGTCTACCATCCGCATTGCACGGCCCTCGAGCTGCAGTGATGTCCCAAGTGTGCCCGGACATCGCTAAAAGAGAGTTTAGGTTAAAGGTTGAAGGCCCTGAAATGGGCCGCGCTGGATGGGTCACGAATGCCATGCAATGCAGTTCTCGTGGCCCATCCACTCAAGGCGAGAGTAGGCACACGGCGGAGTTTTTAGTGGTTGCGAGTCCCACATACCCACACCGCCTCCCCGGGTGGTGTGATATAAGACAGGCATAATGTACGACAAAAAAAAAAATTGTTACAAGTATAGAGTCATTCCATAGCGATGTATACCCGCACGGAAATATGTTACGTTCACTTTTAAAAAACAACAAAAACGTTCTCAAACTAATAAGATTAACGTTGTAAATCAATCAAGTAATCTAGCAATAAATATCGTAAACTTATAATAGGTTTTTAATCAATAATAAAATAAATAAATAATCATTTATTTCGGACATTATAGCATTCATGTAACAATAACAGGTAGTATGTTGTAAATTTTTTTGTGTACAATAAAGAGTATTTGTATTGTATTGTATTGTTAGTAACAACATTAACTTGAAAAAAACTATGTTAGTAGATATTACAGTAAGTGAACATCCGGGTATTTGGATGTTTGTTACTCAGTCATGTTGAAACAGCTGAACGGATTTGACTGAAATTTGGCACACAGATAGACCATACCCCGGATTAACATACAGGATACTCTACATCTCGGGAAAATAAATATTTCCCGAGGAATGCGCGATATGACTTTCTGTGATAAGCCGAATTATATATACGCTGGCGAATTAAGCCGCGGGCAAAGTCTAATGACTAATATAAACACATTAAATCAAAAAGATTATACACAAACAAAATAAAACAAAATATATGTATATATATATAAACACATTATAGTATTAGGTGTTCCATGTGGTGCCGGATACAAAGAATAGCACCACCCCATCTCTTCTCATGGGTGTCGTAAAAGGCAACTAAGGGGTTCACCAGAGGATTGGCAGCAACGTTCTCCGAGTATTTATTCAACCAACAGCGATCGACACCCCGCCAACCAAACGTGGCGATTATGGCATATCCCCACTTTTGGAGGGAGGCCTATGTCTAGCAATGGACGTCTTTCGGCTGAAATGAAGATGATGATGATAGTTTTAGGAAGTTTGATTATATCATCTAAACAGTACACAGTACCCATGCTTATGTACAAGAATCTGTGGTTAATAACGTTGTACTTAGCGCGGGATGTTTCTGAAAGTTCCGTTACTTGGCGGGAAGTATGCGGCGGGAAAATTGAAACAATCGACGGTGACGGTCTACGGTGGCGCGTGGCTTGCCGTCCGAGGATCGAACTTGAACATAGATTGAATTCTTAAGGTGCGTCTACGCCAGATGAGCCGAGCTGCGAGCTAGAGCGGAGCACAAGTAGAGTACGAATTCGTGTAGCGTGGACCGACTTACGAGCCTCAAACGAGCACGCCGCGAGCGTTTGGCGCGTGCTCGGCAGTGCTCCGCGAATTTTCGGTTTTGTGACGAATACAAAGGGATTTGCATCGCGCTCTCAATGCGCTCGTGTTGTAGGCTCGTTGTAAGTCCACACTTGAAACCGCGGGCGACGACGTGTTGAGTGGCTTTGCACATGCTTGGCTCGTCTAGCGTAGACACACCTTTACCCACCTACAAGACTACTACTACTAAACTACTTAGTCCCCAAGAATGTTAAAAAGGTAATCTAGAAGGTAAATCAACTTCCCTAGTTTTTGGGATTCAGACAAATCGTTCAGACAAGACCAAAGGTAGATATTGCCTTGTAAATAAGTTTAAGTAAAGCTATAAAAGTGAATCCGTCGTAGTAATAGATAATAGCTCCATCGATTGATAGAAAGTATTTTTAGAATACTGGATTTTACCTTAGTAGCAATGTTGTAAGTAATTCTTTGTCATTGAACGAACGTTGTGTAATTATTTATAAATAACATTCACACTTAATGTTTTCTTATGTGTTATAATATGTGAGTCCCGTAGCTGTTGATGGCCATATCTGATATTGTGTTTTTAGTTATTTATTAATCCTTGAATTTAATTGCATGGTGCTGTACGAGTCCTAAATTTTTTTTCTTTCCATCTTCATTGAAGAAAGAGTAACACTGAAAATTAAGAAGCCATGACTTCTAAAATCAAATTAACCGAAAGCTTTCCATAGCTAGTCTTAAATCTAGTGTGTAGACATAATATTATCCTATTACAAGTCGTACGGAATTTATTCCAAGCAGCGAACATCATAAGTATCCCTGTCCATTTAAATAAGTACTACAAAGCTAATCTTTATTCAAAGTTGTGCCGCATTCGTCCTTGCTGATGCATAATAGGAGTAACCAAATATAAGTAGGTATTGCTTGCACATATCATAAAACGGAAGCACGAGAGCAACATTTTAACAAGTAAATACCAGCATTGTACGTGGTCTTACGTTGCACAGATTGCACTATAAGGTTAGGTACGGTCGAACGCACGTCAATAGTAATAGTTTGACATTTACAGCGCCATTATTTCGTAAGCAGTAGGGTGATTTTCTCATTCAAGTGGTAACACTTAAAAAAGAATTATATTATTAATGGTAACATTGTCATGCAGTCGACTGTACAATAACAGGAAAAAAAAATCTTTTTTAATGACTTATCAAATACATCATCGAATCAAGCCCTTCAGCACCCGTACGTGCCCTAAATGGACCTTCTTATGACCGGTATAAATAAGTGCTATAAAATATTGGTGGACGAAGAAAGAAGCTGTTCTTCTTCTATCGTGTCGACATAAGCTACAAAATGATAATAGCTCATGCCGTGGAAAAAAGATTAGCCAGTCAGCAGGTTGGTAGCGGGGCTGACTGCCCAGGGTGCGCCGGACGATCAATTAAATATCGTCACTCATGGAGGCTCTTTTAATGCTTTTTTTTTAAGAAGCTGTTGAAAGAATATTTTTCTATGCGAAAACACATCCTATTGACATAACCGTCGCGTACCTTTTATGGCACCCACGAATAACCTGGTAGGGTAATGTAGGTGGATTAAACACCAAATTTAGTTTATGAAGAACACCAAGTTCTGATAAACGAACTCCGTGGTTACAATTAATACAAAGCTGATAAATACTAAATCAATGTCCACCACATCAAAAAGTGCACAGGTCCATAATTAAGTTAAAAATAAGATTATTTCAGAAGTTAATTGTTCTTAAAATAATTGACTTCCATATCATCATGGACCATACGCCCCATAGACGCCTCATAATAGGCGACCGATGTCTGCAACACATGTATGAAATTTCACTAATGTAGGTCGCCACTATTCGCCACTTGAAATCTTCAAATCAGTTTCGACCACTTACATGAGCCGTCAAAACTGCCGCGTTAGTGGTTAGCCAATAGCCGCCTTGGTAGGGCCAATCGGATTACAGTACCTCGCCTCAGCTAGTGGCAGAATTTATTGTACGCATCATATTCAACATTATACGTCTATTGGGCTGTATTGTCGTTGCATATCGTTATTTGTATCCTCTTGTCAACCGAAATTATCATCAAAAATATTAGTAGGTATTCATTAAATAAACTATTTTTATACTTTCTGCAATCACCGCTTACTTTTAGTGTTGTGTATACAACATACTGGCATCGCCAAAAATAAGCGAGAATTAATGAGGAAAGCTGACCTGTCTGACATCCGTTAAGCAATAAATAATTAAGCAGCTAGCAGTAGCTACTCATGTTATTTGAATCACCATTCGTTTATCTGCGAGATTTTATTTATTAAAGTTCTTTACTCAAATTTTGACAAGTTTCCATGTCAACGAGCCCATTGCTTTATTATTTATTGATAATTACTCTGAATATCGATAGTTTCTCACGTCGAGGAGCTGCTTAATGCTCTTTTAATTTTTGTTACTGTTTTTACCACGTTTAATTAACTCGCTTTCAGTCTTATATTATTAAGTATCTTTTTGGTAATTTTTGTCAAAGCCTCACTATTGAAAATGCATAAAGATTATATCAATTTCTTATGTTCAGTAGGTACACAAATTTCACCCTTCGTACGTGGTAAAATGCAGATAATAATAGTTTAAGTTAAATTTTTTGTTAGTGA
Source organism: Asteroscopus sphinx (assembly GCA_949699075.1). Taxonomy (NCBI): domain Eukaryota; kingdom Metazoa; phylum Arthropoda; class Insecta; order Lepidoptera; family Noctuidae; genus Asteroscopus; species Asteroscopus sphinx. The sequence goes on along the minus strand of OX453013.1, from coordinate 13,064,865 downwards.
AGAAGGGGGTGAAAGGGGGGTGAAAAAGTGTTGAATATTAAAATGTAAGAAATAAGGGAGCTACTACTGCGTTACATAGCAAACTGCTTTACAGTTTGGCGGAAGTAATATTGTTTGCAAAATTGTTACTTTCCTTTTTGTTTTCTTTCTTGTCTGTATGTTCGGTACAAATGCAATCGACTTCCCGATTAGCTAGATTCTTTAAACCAGAAATATGACATGGCGGTTAATGTCAAATCTGTGCTTTAAACATAGCTCAGAACTGGATGAAAATGTAACGTGGTATAAAAAAAAACATCAAATTATTGTCGATAGGTTCCCATATCAACAAGGCTTTATAATGTCATTAATTTAAACTTTATTATACATTTAAAAAAAACGTTATTTCAAATAGATTAAATAGTAGCCTACTGGCAATGAGAACCGAGTCCAAGCCGGTGATTTGATTTGTATTTTTTTTTATCCAAGCTCCAGAAAATACCTTATTTAATACGCGGCATTTTCAGGGGTAATGTTTTTTTCATCAAGTTTATGATCAAAATTTAGATCGCAAGCTCTTGCCTAAATAGCCATTAGCCGTCATAACTATGGCCACAATAAGTATCGAATGCATATTATTACATTATTTATTTATCGTATTTATTTATGGTTACAGTTTTTATTTTAGATACTTTTTCATATAATCGTATTTATGTTATTCGTATTATCGATACTTTCCCATGCCAATGAGCTTATTGCTTTATTATTTTATTGACGTTGTATGAAGTTAGCACGTGAAAGCGATTACTGTTTTCCTGCTATGACGGTAATTTGACGTAACTGAATTGCTTATTACTCCTTGGTATTAGCCTGTTATCATTTATTCCCATTTGTGATATGGTTCTGTACCAATTAAAAAGTAAAATCGATAAAAAAAAAAACTTTTTTCGAATTGACTCTTGGTACCCAAAATGGATACCCTAAATGCTTAACCGGGCGGGTGGCGGAGAATCCCGTTAGAGACTCCATCCGCCGAAAAATTTCGCTAAACCTAACTTATTAACTAAAACCGGCCAAGAGCATGTCGGGCCATGCTCAGTATTATAGGGTTCCTTAAGTAGGTCTAATTACAAACGAATCAAATCGAATATTAATCATTGCTATTTTAGTTTTTGCAAACAGCGCCACCTAGTGCTAAATTGATGAAGCTAAATTTAAGAAGTGTGTTTCTTTTTGTGATTTTTTTAAATAGAAAGTAACTAAAGGAGCATTATTTGCTACGATCATTTTTCTCTAAGATCAATGACCTATGAACTAGGACGTCTTAAGTATTTTTCAGTTTTCTCACTATAACTCAAAAATTTATAATCACATAATACTCGAAATAATTTTAAAAGAGAGTTTTTATAAAGGTCTATCAATGTTGAAGACTATAAGTTTCTACGTTGCATAGTTTAGAAATGGCAGGGGGGGGGACACTCTGCAAGCCACTTTGGCGAACTGTATTTCGCAGAGGGTATACCTGATAAAAAAGTGGTGTATGAAACATTACCTTCATTTTAGTAGACCTATTCAACGATACCCCACACGAGGGGGTGCAGCGAAAAAAATATTTTCATCGCCATTTCACATGTATGGGCGCCACCCCTAAAATACGTAATCAAGATTTTTTTATTCTTTTAAAATTGAGATCTATATCTATTCCATTTTTTGTCAAAATTTCATTTACTTATGTTTATAACTGTAGAAGTTATTAAGCGGTAAAGGATTAGGACAGACGGACAGACGGACAGACGGACAGACGGACAGACGGACAGACGGACAGACGGACAGACGGACAGACGGACAGACGGACAGACGGACGGACATGACGAAACTATAAGGGTTCCTTGTAGGACTTCGGAACCCTAAAAACGCGGTTGCAAAACCGCATAAGGGCGTCCCCCAAGGGAGGGCTCGAACCTCGGCTTACTGGGGCATTGCATTAAAGTGTAGCTTAACCTTGCAGATCATAGAAGTTAAATAGATTATTTCTGATATGATAAGAAGAAAAAAAAAAACAGGCCTAGTGCGAGTCAGACGGGTTCAGTACCAACACATAATTATGTCTGCGTAAAATCGTTCTTTTTAATATTTTGTTGTGTATGCACTACAATTAAACCAGGTTTAACGCATGTAGTTGTACCGATATAAGATACGTATACATATATATATAAGAAAGAGCATGAACAAAAAAAACATTGAAACAATACATTTTTTAATAAAACAATTCAACCGGATTGCATCGCGTAGGTATTTAAATTGGTTTTTCTGACGTTTCAAAAGCTTTGCTGCGTTCGTGGTCGCAGGAAAACTAAAATGATAAGCGTCTCTACAGATATTTCTAAAAAATATTTTAATCTACCGTACAACCTAACGTACCCGAATACGTAAGAAATTTTCAATGCATTTTTACGCGGTTTCTTGTATCCACTCCACTCCACTCCACTTTTTTTGTATTTGCTATGATAGAAGCCATAATAACATATTACATTCTGTGAAAATGTCAACTGTCTACCTATTAAGGTTAAAAAGATACAGTCATGTGGCAGACAGATTGATGGTTGTACGGACAAACGGCGTGGACATAGCAACAGGGTCTCGTTGGCAACCTTTTGGTACAGAACCCTAAAAAATAAGAAAAATATTCAAGGTGTAGTCATTTAATTCTGAGTGAGATAACGGAAGCTAAACATTTTGTTTTAATAAACAGAACCCAAAAAAACTATTTGTCTAATCATAATAATTAAGATAAACAGTCAGAATTCATACTGGTAGAATATAGTTTCTAATAGAGCAGCAAATTGCATTAAACCAGTTTTTGGAATCGGTACCCTTTACGCCTGCGAAACAAAGTTTGCTCTTAACTTCATAAACTCTTCAGTAAGTTTTCTCTCTTCGCTTCATAAAACGTTTATATCAATTTTCCTCAGAGATATTGGATAAATGTTCTAGTAAACTTACAATATAACTGGAAACTAGGAAGATACAGTTTGTTTGATGTCACCCTTTGCAGCGAGCGTGAAGTTGAAGTGGCCTTCAAGAATATTTAAGATGTATTGATTTGGTTTACAAATTTGGTTTATTTCAAGCATATGTTTTTTTGTTGGGTAAATCAATGTGCTAGATTTGTTACTGGTAATGAATAGGTATTCCACTGGTAATGAATGTTAGCAACAGCAAATTATTGTCTATATACAACCACGCATTTTATGTAACAAAAACGTATTTAGAGTTTATTCAGAAAATACATTAAATAACAGTGACTTGATACAAAAGTTTTCCGCATAAAATTAAAATTAATTTCACAAACCACAAACTACAGCTTACCTACAGCCGCTAAAGCTTCAATCCAATTCTCCCACAAATTACGTAAAACCTCAAAAAGTTTGACTCCTAACCGCTACGAACGCCAGGCCTATAGATAGAGCGTGGTGTAAACGAGTGCAACCTTCACCGGTGCAATGTAACTATGCAGCTGCGTGCAGATATGTATGCCGGCAGCGCGTGTAAGACAGGCACCCCATCCCACGCGACCTCCCGCCCGCCCATGCTCGCCTAGTACCCGATACAGCAACTGTAAACGCTGTAAACGACCCTCTCTACACTTGAAACAACTTTTCTGCAAATATTTAAATATTCCACTTAAAATAAACTATCAACTTCACCTATACTACCCACGACTGAATAGATTTTCAAGAATCATTAGATGACATTTTGTATCCTAAAAGCACAACAATTTAATTATGCCTCTCAAATTCCTTTTATTTTGTAACAGACTTTTAACGATAGTCTTAACATAGCCTACCTATTCAATTAACTTTAAGTAAAACAAGTGAAAGCAGCAATATTTATTCTGATACAATAAACTTCTTAAAGAATACAATGAAGCTGATAAGGATGGTGAACTATTTATTTCTAAGCATGTTTTGAGGACACTGTAAATGGTGCGTCTAGAGGTGACTAGGGTGTGGGTGAGGCAAGTAAAGCCGATTACAGACATAGGTACTAAGTAAATTCATTGTTGAGTGTATTTTCTCACTGTTGCCGAGGTTACTGTAGCGAAACATTATGGACCGAATTTACAGTTACAGGCAATATTTTTATAAATTTTACGCATTATACTGTACCACCGTCAGCCTACTTACAGAATTTTGAGAATTTCAGAAGTTCATGAATTCGTACCCAATAAAATCAAAGATTCTAAAGTACTATTTTAAAATTAAATAAACGATTTGTGTTGTCACCTACTATTTTCTATAATATTTGAACGAAAGAAGAATGTTTCGTAGATCTCTTTCACATCTATTTCGATGTTATTTCGATTTACCTAAGCCTAAAAGGTACGATAAAAATATGTTTCGTAACAGAGGCGTTTATTTATAAGCGCCTATTACAGCAGACAGTTACTTATAGATCAAGTCAAGTTCTGCGCGGGGTTAAGTTTAAAGGGCAAGTTTTTTATCGATTACAAAGCTCGATTATTTAAATGTATTTGTTGTTAACTTGTTCTCTGACGATCGATTTAATTGAGGCAAAGTTAACAGAGACGGTGGTGCCTGTAAAAGTTTGATTGGTGATCACATCGCGCGCCGCCGCCACCGGACTGGGCGACTCGACTGCCCGTCGGCTATCAACGATAGCAAAATTCACGGAACAATCTAATATGCAGATCTGGGGTAAGCCATGTAATAGAAGCGTATGTAGATCGTTCGTCTAGGTTTTTTAAAGAATGGATGGAAGAACGGATTACTGAATACAAAACATAACCAGTTACAGATACTGTCCCACTGCTGGGCATGGGCCTCTTCTCAGAATGAGAAGGATTCGGGCCTTAGTCGACCACGCTGGCCTAGTGTGGGTTGCTGGACTACACTTAATTTAGCAAGTGATGGTAATCAAAATTCTGATCCGCACATGAATCTGAAAAGTCAGTGGTGTGGGCCGGGTTCGAACTCAAGACCCTCCTGCATGGAATGCAAGTGTTCAACTGCTAGGCTATCACTGTTTTTTATTATCAAATACTTATTCAGTCATATTTATAGAAACGTAATTTAAGATTATTTAAAACGGTTTGTTTTTGTTTAGAAAATGTTCTTAGGATGATATTTCTTTGTGCAATCCACCCTCAATTTCGATAATGGTAAAAATTCATATCGGTTTGAATTCGAGCCAAATTGTCCGACGCATCAAGGGGGACACTTGAGCCCAACTTTATGTTTCTTTTTGTAACTGGACTCTCAAGTACCTACTTTCTGAAAAGTTTTTAATTACGGAATATATTCGCTCTTCAAATTAAATAAATGATTAGGTATCTTATGAAATAAACAAAGATAACAGAGAAAAAAAATTAAATAACCACTACGGAAATAGTTTTCAATCAGTTTTTTACAACAAAAGTAATTAATACACATAAGCATTGATCAATACAATTATAACCGAAAACTATCGACAGCAGATAAGTTGAACTACACCACCTCTCGAGCAAGAGTGAGTTTCTATGACGTTATTCACCCGGAAGTACGCGTATTTATTCGAATTGGTTGAGTGACGTTTATAACGTTTGTCACAAAATCACAAATCCGGTAAATATTAGTCAAGTTGTCTCATCTCCTCCAACAATATATTTATTTATAATTTGGGAATTCCAACGCGCTCTGAAATAATTGTCACTACAATAATTAAATTCATTACTGTCTTTCATTTTTCAAATAGCATTGGTTATTAATTTCATAAAAGCTCTGATATTATCACAACAATCGCATCAGGGATATAATAAATTGAATTGCAAAGTAATAACATCATGCGTTGTACAAATTAAGTGTTAACCGCAGCCGGAATGACGTTTAATTTTAAACTATCGACGGGTGCGAGAAAAACTGATTTTCAATGGGGACTGCGTTGTGCCGGCCGGTACCGCGATGTTCGTAGTCAGGAGTGTGGGTGTGTAGATGCCCTCCGCCCTTCCCGGAGACTGTATCAAACCTTCTACACCTTTATATCCTCCTGGTACTATTTGGCATTGACTTAGGGGAGCCGTCCGACGATTTGTTGTCCAATTCTCTCAAGTTAAATTTGAATGTTTGTTGTTGCTTGGCCGCGTTATTACCGACTTATTTTTCCTTTTGCAGGTTTTCTTCTATTATCGTAATTTTAATAATAATAATAAAATAAATTCGTATCGTCGTTCTCGAAAACAAGAAATAAAATATGGATTATAAAATTTTATTAGGGTCTTGAAAATGTATAGAATTTTATGCGTAAGAAGCTGAGGTAAGTGTATACTTGGCATAAAAGCTCAATGTTAAACTCTAGTTTGATTTAACTTTCTATGAGATAGTCTTTTTAGAGTCGTTACTATGGAATGGAGTAGCTGGAATATCGAAACCTATGTATAATAACGCCTGTATCCATACACATTCTTAAGATATATCTGTACATAAATAATAAATACTTGTTACAGAATACCATTGGCTCTGTATAAAGTTCTATACGCACGATTTGAAATAAGTTTGAGAAATATTTCCTACTTACAGTAGCAAGGGAGCCGACTTATCAACTATTTATGCAGTAGGGGTGTTGTTACTCGATACTGCCAATTTGTGGTTACCTCGCACCGTTCGTATTTAATTGGAGTATTTTTCCATTGTTTGTAAGGAATTGCATCAAACCTTCACATTTTGTTATCTACTTTATTAAAAGAAGATATGGAACTATTTATAGGGTAACTACCAATTATTTTTGTAACTTATTGCCACTTATAGGTGTCTAAAACTTAATTGAAAATCTTAATTTACTTTTCACACAATCTCAATTGTTCTCAGCTATGTACGTATTAGGCTAACTTTAAATTAGAACGAATAGATGTTTTAAAAATATGAAGTAGAGTAGGTGTATGTATTTACATACATACATAATAAGCCTATTACTGTCCCACTGATGGGCATAGGCCTCTTCTCAGAATGAGAAGGTAGGCATTAGTCCACCACGCTGGCCTAGTGCGGGTTGGCGGACTACATACACCATCAAGAACTGTATGGAGCACTCTCAGGTGTGCAGGTTTGCTCAATAGTTTTTCCTTCACCATTAAGCACGTGATCATAAAATTCTAATCCGCACATCAATCCGAAAAATCACAGGTGTGAGCTGGGTTTTGAAATGTCTGAGACATTCAATCGCAATATAAAATTTTACGTGTTTATATAATAATATATTCATTACTTATTTGTGTCTATTTATAGTGATCATTATTTTACATAAATGTTCGCAAAACACGTTGTTAGTGCATCCACCATTATTTTTTATTATTATTTTTTCTTCCTGGGGAAATCCTCATGGACGCACTCCGCCCGGGGTAGGCGGAGCCAGTGTCGGACTCTTACCGACTAAAACCACCACGGTGTTCCTTCAACTACCTTAGCTGGGATCTACCATGTTTTGTCTCTGCATTACCCTAAGGTCGACTTGTAGAAAATGCCTAAGGCACTAAGTAAGTCTGTCTCTGTACAATAGTTTATGCATAAAGTATTAATACATTTTCCTACTTTCAACTATGTACTTAAAAATACGTACACCCTTAAAACTAGATTCCATCTAGAATAGTCTCTACCTAAATAATACAATCAGAAAATATGAGCATTCTATAAAAAAATATGATTAAAAATGCTGTTATAAAGGAACGGAGAAATATGAAGCAACAATATTTTTACATCCCCTTCATGGACAGAGATTTTCCAGCTACGCTACAAATAGCATTCGAAAAAAGTGTGGGAAGTTATGTACATGACTTTTAAGCGAATTTAAAAAAGCTTTGTTGATACAATTTTTAACCTTATTACAGGAAACTATGGTGTTTGGAGTTAATAAAGTTTTTGTAAAGTTTGCAAAAAAAGTTCATTTTCATTATAAAAGCGTCTTATGATATTATATAGTACCTATATATTAGCGCATAACCATTCTTTTTTTCAGTTTATCGTTACACATTGATTCACGTCATTGTTGTATAAGTTATCACCTCTTAATAATCTCGAAGTGGTTACAAATTGAAAGAGAGAGTTGAGACACCGAAACCCGCTTTCCCACATTCCAATGATAAAAGGGAAAATCGTTCCAACTTCGAGCTGAAACAGGACAGGGATAAGGCACCAGTGGGGGTGCGAGCAGGCAGTAAAATGAATGTAAGGGCTTACCTCCTCGCTGTCCTGGTAGCCTGGTAACTCGTTACAGGTCGCGTAACGTCGCGGCGAGCGTGGACAGGCGCAGCGGGCGTGGACAGGCGCAGCGGGCGAGCAGTTGCGACGACTCGGCGGCGCTGACTGCAATCGCGAACTATTCCGTCGGGGGTGGTGCATTTTGTGCAAGCGAGACTGCAACGCCCGCCCATTTGCCTCGTGCCTCACTTTCCCGCCCTACTGTTCCTGTTAACTCGGAAAACTTACAACACTTATCTAACTGTAAATTGCAATTACACACCTGATTGAATTGTTTAATAGATTGAGATTTTCAATTGTTTAGCTGAAGCGGAGATATGTGACAAAGAGCGATTGGGAGCTTTTAAGCTCGAATAAACCGAGAAAATCTCTTAGGTGTCTCACAGTGACAGTTTTATGAGCGCCAGACGCTTTGTAATCGTCGGAGATGTTACAATAAGTAAAGATGTTTAAGAGTTTGCGTAGCTTACAGACTATTCTGTGAGATCTGGGCGGGCCCGCCTACGCGCCGGTCGCCTATGGTAACCGCCCGTCGCCTTCGCTGCGACTCTCCACGTGTCCCGTTGCCAAGTCTACCTTAATTTTGTTCTAATAAGAAATATACTAATTTAATATACGAATGTACCAATGTAATAACATATTCATAGTTGAAGATTGGCGTATTTTTAGGGATAGTTACGAAAATTTATTAAAGATGCAAATTCACTGCATCACATCGTCATGACATCGGTGAAATTAACCGTTCTGGTCTTGAAATTTGGTAAGTGACGCTGAGGCATCTCTTATTACATTTGTTTTTACACGTAAAACCAGAGATAAATCAAGATTGAAGATTTGAAGATTGTAACTTTTAGGTTTCTGTGTTCAGACCCTGGAAACCACATGGAGACCAGACAACCCTATTGAGCCAAATTAAATGAGCCCAAACTCAAAGGGTATTTCATCCTTTGATTCTAAAGTTCCTATGGCTAACTTCCGGCTACATCACGAGACCAGTGGGGCAATTGTGTAATGCATTCACTTTGACATTAGCTTTCATTTTGAAATTACAGCAATATTCATTGCGTGGTACGTAGTTGCCGATAAGACGGATTGTCAAAACACACGGAGCAATGGACATTGAGATCCACATGATTGCGATCGCGAGTGAGTTACGCAATTCGGCAGCAGTTTAATGATACCATAATATTGTACTGTTTTGTCAGAACTACACGTGTGTGCAAATTTCAGCGTCATTGGGTGTCATTGTAACAATAAGGCTGACTTGCCAGATTTGTAAATTAACTATAGCTTATAGTATAAGCTCTACTCAAGTACACAAGCTTACAAGCTTTGTAGGTAATAAAAATAATTAGAGAAATGAAAAAAAAAATGGTTTAACGACACGAATTCTTATCATTTGTCATCGATTTTATTGTGTTCCTGATTAATAAAATTGTTAAACCTTTTATAGCTAAAATCAACAATTTCCCTTTAACCATAAAATTCATTTCATAAAACTGTCGCATGTGCATAAATAAGTACAACAATGAGCATGAATTCCCAATCGATTTTTCAAGAATGTTTCCTGTCCCTCATATTAACATGCCAATCACTTAAGAGCTGATTATGGGCCAAAGTACAGGCCTGTCGTAATCCACTACTGTAATGCAATAATGCCACGATTTTTCCCACACAGTGATGTCATTATATGAAACCTTTAATCTAGTAATTGTCTACTCCTATAATGGTAACCTTGTATTTTAATTTTATCGACGTTCTTTGATTATTATTTATAAATTGTTTGTTTGTATAAACTTACCTATTGGATTTATTCCTACATATTATCCACTTATTTATTATACATAGGTAGTACTTATATGTTAATCCGGGTTATGTCAAAGATTAAAATCTATAAAGTATCTGTATGCCAAAGATTATAATCTGTAAAGTAATTTTTGTGTGAAAGAGTAACAGACATCCATACATCCTCACAAACTTTCACGTTTATAATATTAGTAGGATAGGAAGTAGAAGTTTTTTTTTGTATTATAATTGCTACCTATACAATTTTTTTATTTTTTTCAAATGGACCCTCGGAGATCGTTACCCAAAATAGGTACCCTAACTGCTTAACTGGGCGATAATTGCTATACAAGGTGTAACATAAAGGTATAGTCACATTTGGAGAGCTCATTCAGGGCATAGCATAGAACAACTTTTAATATGGCGACCACCCTGAATTCTTGAAAACCCAGAACTGTCTACTCGACCGAAATGTGTGGAAGGGCTGATCCACTTATTGCTGTTTTAGGGTTGACCCCAAAGTGAAAGTTGTTCGATAGAATTCCCTGAATGAGCTCTATATGACTATACCTTTCTGTTACACGTTGTATAACATAAGTGTAGGTACTGTTGTTTCGTGTATTCTTTTGTGTGTATATATATATCTCTAACAACCAATGTACCCTTAATTTACATCTTAGTCCTAAGTTTTAATAATGTAGTGGTGTACAATAAAGTATATTATATCTATCTATGTAAAGCAATTGAATTCAAATTCCGACTATCCTTTTTAAGGCTTTTCCTTCACAGTGATAAGTTACGTAAGATAACTGCATAAGTTTTCACCCATACGGATAGAACTGGCAACCAAGTTTAAAGTCGAATGTAAGGAAAGTAGTGTATTGTTATACTCATTTGGATGTGAGTGCAGAAACCAATAACTTGTAAGTTTACTCACAAAGTTTGCGTTGCAGTCGCTGATAAGTAAAAAATACTTTCACATCTGCGTATACACATCGTTCTATTCGTTCTTTATTGAACTAGACTTGCAACTCTTTGGTGTTCAAGTTTGTGTGTTATAACGACGATTTAGTGATACCTGGTACACACGGCTACACATCAAGCTGTACATTTGCAGTACGAGCTGACCTCGCATTGTATAGGTTTTCCTTACAACGCGAGGTCAGCCTATACTGGATTTTTACAGCTTGATGTGTAGCCGTGTGTACCATCCCAGATAAAATGGCGTAATATACAATTGCTTAGCAGAATGAGGAAAAAACTAAACTTCTTTTAGAATTTAAATGAGGAAAATCCTTATTATATCTTTTGCTGATAATCCAATAAAAACGGCTAGCCTATAGCTACTATTACTTGACCGCCACCTCACCTGATGTTAAGGGATGGTGTGGTCGATGATGGTACACGCTTGCCCAGCAAATTCCTATTCATAGTATATGTATACGACTACTATTTTCTATACGAAACAATTCATTTTTTAAGTTTGCGGTACTATTAACTTTAGTCAAGATATCTTTTCCATTCAACATAATAATCCACAGCAGAAAATGCTAGACTGGTACAGACCAAGCGAACGAAGGCAAGCGAAAGCTACCGAGCGAACGTGCACGTTCAATGCGAAAGCGAGCGAGAGCCAGCGAAGACCTTCGTTCGCGTTTGGCCGTGCTCTTATGCGTACAGACCACAGCGAAGGCGAGCGAGCGTGCGGTGTCCATCGCCAAAAATCAATGTTCGCCTTCACTTGCCTTCGTTCGCTTGGTAAGCGATTCTATGAGATTCTATGAATATTTTAAAAAGACCTACCGCTACCAATATTGAAGACTAATGCATCCAATACTTATAAATAACATTAAAAAAACCTCAAAGCATGACCGTAAATCTCAAAAGGGTCTTTTGTGTCCCTACGTATCTAAGTGCAAATTAAAATATCTCGTAAAGTAACAAATCCCTCGTAACATTTGATTAAAAAACTTCAATAACAATATATCGAATGCGTGTTGAACTACAAATTCATACATACCAGTACATTTACTTGTTGGCTCCCGTCGCGTGGGATAATTTAATATCAGAAACGAACGGATTCATCTTAACTGATATGAAAGGCTGGCAACACTTACGTCGTAAGCGCCTCATTACCATAAAGAAAACCGACGGCCCGTGAACCACAGGCGTCTACGCAGGGTTGCCAGATAATTATGTTATTAAACTAACGAGAAGGAATACTTCATTATTAAGTTATTTACGACATACAATCAGGAGCTATAAGATTTTTTAACTGGTCTTATTGGAAATTACTATAAACGAGATTGGAAGCATGTATTTGAAAGAAACCTTATTTTGGCACTGCTAAATACGTAACGCTCGTAGGCGAAGTCATCGTAGCAACATATGGTAACACTTAAGTCACTTTTCTTACAAAAACTTAGTTAATGATGCAACGCTTTTATTGATCACACGTGTATGTGCTTTTAAATAACATTTAATGAGATAAAATCCAAATTAATTAATATCTGTGATATTAATTATTCAACGTCAGAAAATTACAAGACATATATAAATTAAATCTTACTAGTCAATAAGTCCATATATACAATATTTATTACTACACACATATAAAAAACAAGTTCAAAATAGACTGATATAAAAGGCGCGCTTAGGCGTCAAAGTATTCCTCCACATCGCTGTCATCTGGCATAGTACCGAGAAGACTGGCAGCGTTGCCTCGTTGAATAGTAACGCTTATTCTTTGGCCAACTCGTCCGCGCGCTCGTTTCCCGCTATGCCTACGTGGGCTTAGACCCAGTAAAGCTTGACCTCCCCACCGTTTCCAACGAGTTCCTCAATCCTCTGTCTGACTTTGTCTGCCAGTGGATGAAGAGAAGACCCGTTGGCAACGGTGTCCAGCGTGGACCTGGAGTCGCAGAAGATGTTCGCTTTTATGAACGCTTTTTGTCTAAGCATCGTCTCCAGTGCCTTAAGAAGAGCCATCAGTTCGGCTTGGAAGACACTGCAGTGGCTGGTCAAACGCAGTGTGGTCTTGCACTCTTCTCGGCCGTTGATCCAGCAGGTGACTGCTGCTCCAACCTTGCCTTGAAGCTTACTGCCGTCTGTGAATATTTTTGGCCAGCCATCTGCAATGGCTTCAAGTTCTTCTGCCTCGGTGACGATGCCATAGTTTTGGCGATTTCTGTACGCTGGGTGAGGCAAGCTAAACGGGCTGATCCTCTGCTGGAGGGTGAATTCATCTTCAGGGTGAAAAAGTCCGGTTTTTCTAATCTGGTAAAGTTGAGCGTTCTCCAGCGCTCGAAGGTCGAGGGGCAGTATTCCGGCTAATAGGGTGCTGGATGTGAGGGAGACTGTTCGGTGCGCCTTGCAAATCATGATGCCGAACAATCTTGTGATGCGATCCAGCCTGTTTTTCGCGTATTGTTTGTTTGCTACTGTGTCCCAAGTGCTGGACGCATACAAGACCGTCGGCTCAATGATTGCAATGTAAATAGTTTTTATGATATCAGGGTTAAGCCCCCACCCAGTTCTGGCCGCCCTAGGTACGGATTTGTAAGGTAGCTTTAGTCGTAGGTAGTTACTTCATAGTGTATCAAAAAAACTGTCAGATTTCGCCAAAATATCAGTCAGTTTCCATAAAAAAGCGGTTCGATTTATTGGTCAGCTGAATCTGAAACGCAGCGTGGGTAGGCTCCCCACAAGGTAGACCCATGACCTGGTGAAGTTCGCGGGAATCCGCTGGATGCGGAGAGCGCAGGACAGGTCATTGTGGCGATGCTTGGGGGAGTGCAGTGCAAGTTGGAGCAGTGGAAGTCTTTCAGCTGAAATGATGATGATGATGAATCTGAATCGATAGGTCATAATGATATATTTAGTTAGGTTTATGGCCGCTTTTATAGTGTCTGTCTGTTCTCGACTCAATATCAAGCATTATAATTATGTTTATTAAGTTTATATGTTACAGAACATTTGCAACGGCTTGCAGGGGTGTCGCGTGTTGCTCGGTTGAAACATTGCGGTCGACTGGATACATACGGTCAGAGTCGTAACTCCGTAAAGATTAATTACAAAATATGTCTTCCTGCGACCACGAATGCTGCAAATCTTTCTAAACGCCAGGAAAACAGATTTAAATAATATACGCGATTTAATCCGGTTAAACTTGTTTTTATTACCGACTTCAAAAAGGAGGTTATCAATTCGACACGTATGTATGTAATATTATTGGAACTGCAAAATATTAACATATGATAATCTATTAGGGCTTCCAAACAAATATACAAATTTTTATAGCTGTATGTATGTATGTTTATATGATTGTATATATGTATGTTTGTCCACGCATATCTCCGAAACTATTAATCAGATTGTGACCGTTGTTTTTTTATTGGCTTACATTTACTTCAAAGTACAGGTACAGTGCAAGTTTCATCAAAATCGGTTAAGTACTTTTTAAGATATGAGCTAATACGTGTAAGTGTGACGACCTAGCTTATTGATACGAGCTACGGGTGTGGTGTCAAAGGGTAAACATCTCAAAATCCTGGTCAAATTCTAGTGCATGTAAGTAAAATCTTTAAATATTTACAACAAAACTATTAACTATTAGAAACAAATAATCCAGTGTTTACTTAAAATTAAAAATTACGAAATAAAAAATTATATAAAAAAAAATTATCGACTTCAAAAAGAAATTAACTAGGCCACCAAATTGGAAGTAAGGTTAGATTTTGATAAAAATACATTTCATTACAAAAAAAAAAAATTGAAAAAATTAATCGACTTCCAAAATAAATTAACTAAAAATTATGAAATAATTTTTTCAAACGAAATTAACGACACATTAGGGTAGGTACTACAATTTTTTTTGCGGTCGTTGGTCGGTGCCGGCAAATGTAATACATACTTATTCAAAATAGAAACGACCCCCAACCTCAAAAAAAATTGTAGTACCTACCCTAATGTGTCGTTAATTTCGTTTGAAAAAATTATTTCATAATTTTTAGTTAATTTATTTTGGAAGTCGATTAATTTTTTCAATTTTTTTTTTGTAATGAAATGTATTTTTATCAAAATCTAACCTTACTTCCAATTTGGTGGCCTTTAAACTTGTAATCATTATTGGAACGAATTGAAAGTGTATATATGTATAGGTCACTACACTCGCGATTCTCGTAGTTTGACTTAGTAAAGCTCCTTGTGTAAGAGCTCATCCGGAGAAGTACTACCACTGAACCTATTTTTGCCGTCAAACAGTAATGCTCTCATTGTTGTGTTCCGGTGCGAAGGGTACGGGTGCCGTTGAAATTACAGTCACATGAAAACAAAATTTATTTACTAAGCTACTGTTATCGATGGATTAAAAAGAAAACAAAGTTAACGATTCCTCAATCTTTATTTGAAATTCATGATTAATTTTTCTTCATTAATTCGTAACTTACAACTTCAGAAAATAGATTGTGTAGTGCCTAATTTATTAGAACGTAACATATGTAACGTATTAAAGTAGGTGCCCATGTTTTCGTCTAACGTTTTTATGCTTTGAAAAAATACAAAGCTCACATATTATTTTTTTATATACAACGTGTATCAGAAATGCGTGGTCATATTTAAAGAGCTTATTCAGGGCATAGCATAGAACAACTATTACTATGGAACCAATCCTCAAATCGGGAAAAAAAAATCAGCTGATCCTTACATTTTGTCGAGCGACATCGATAATTTAGTAGAGAACAGCAGATAATTTTTTCGCGATATCAGGGTTGGTCCCATAGTAAAAGTTGTTCTATGCTATGCCCTGAATAAGCTCTTAAAATATGACCACGCATTTCTGATACACGTTGTATGAATAATAAATATGTTTTGGGACATTTTTACACATCACCATCTGGTCCCAAACTAAGCAGAGCTTGTGTTATGGGTATTATACACACTGGATATAATACTTATATACTTACTTTTTTGTAAATACATACTTATAATACATAAGAAACAACCAGACCAACACAAACACTCATGTTCATCACACAAATATTTGTGCCCTGTGGTAATCGAACCCACGACCTCGTGATCAGCAGTCCAACACTCGAACCACTAGACCACAGAGGTCGTCATATTCGATAGCGATCCGTCACAGAGTGAATATTGTATTTAGAATGTTATTTTTCAATGTAATTGCGTTTTTATGTGCAGTGTGTCTTATTAAATAAGAATAAATAGTTATTGCGATTTAATGTATTATTTCAAATGTAATACATACTTATTCAAAATAGAAACGACCCCCAACCTCAAAAAAAATTGTAGTACCTACCCTAACGTGTCGTTAATTTCGTTTGAAAAAATTATTTCATAATTTTTAGTTAATTTATTTTGGAAGTCGATTAATTTTTTCAATTTTTTTTTTGTAATGAAATGTATTTTTATCAAAATCTAACCTTACTTCCAATTTGGTGGCCTTTAAACTTGTAATCATTATTGGAACGAATTGAAAGTGTATATATGTATAGGTCACTACACTCGCGATTCTCGTAGTTTGACTTAGTAAAGCTCCTTGTGTAAGAGCTCATCCGGAGAAGTACTACCACTGAACCTATTTTTGCCGTCAAACAGTAATGCTCTCATTGTTGTGTTCCGGTGCGAAGGGTACGGGTGCCGTTGAAATTACAGTCACATGAAAACAAAATTTATTTACTAAGCTACTGTTATCGATGGATTAAAAAGAAAACAAAGTTAACGATTCCTCAATCTTTATTTGAAATTCATGATTAATTTTTCTTCATTAATTCGTAACTTACAACTTCAGAAAATAGATTGTGTAGTGCCTAATTTATTAGAACGTAACATATGTAACGTATTAAAGTAGGTGCCCATGTTTTCGTCTAACGTTTTTATGCTTTGAAAAAATACAAAGCTCACATATTATTTTTTTATATACAACGTGTATCAGAAATGCGTGGTCATATTTAAAGAGCTTATTCAGGGCATAGCATAGAACAACTATTACTATGGAACCAATCCTCAAATCGGGAAAAAAAAATCAGCTGATCCTTACATTTTGTCGAGCGACATCGATAATTTAGTAGAGAACAGCAGATAATTTTTTCGCGATATCAGGGTTGGTCCCATAGTAAAAGTTGTTCTATGCTATGCCCTGAATAAGCTCTTAAAATATGACCACGCATTTCTGATACACGTTGTATGAATAATAAATATGTTTTGGGACATTTTTACACATCACCATCTGGTCCCAAACTAAGCAGAGCTTGTGTTATGGGTATTATACACACTGGATATAATACTTATATACTTACTTTTTTGTAAATACATACTTATAATACATAAGAAACAACCAGACCAACACAAACACTCATGTTCATCACACAAATATTTGTGCCCTGTGGTAATCGAACCCACGACCTCGTGATCAGCAGTCCAACACTCGAACCACTAGACCACAGAGGTCGTCATATTCGATAGCGATCCGTCACAGAGTGAATATTGTATTTAGAATGTTATTTTTCAATGTAATTGCGTTTTTATGTGCAGTGTGTCTTATTAAATAAGAATAAATAGTTATTGCGATTTAATGTATTATTTCGCATCCATTTAATACCTAAAATGGACACTGACACCCTTGCGGCGAGGAGGCGCCGATTTCGTCGTAGGTCGTTTTATTTTTCTTTTGTCCAGAATTATAATGAACATCGCTATAATCATTATTGGCGACGTCTGTGGTCTAGTGGTTCGAGTGTTGGACTGCTGATCACGAGGTCGTGGGTTCGATTCTCACAGCACACAAATATGTATTTATGTGATGAACATAAGTATTTGTGTTGGTCTAGGTGTTTCTTATGTATTCTATGTATGTATTTACAAAAAAAGTATATAAGTATTCTAATACCCATAGTACACACGGCTACACATCAAGCTGTACAAATCCAGTAAAGGCTGACTTCGCGTTGTAAGGAAAACCTATACAATGCGAGGTCAGCTTATACTGGAATGTACAGCTTTATGTGTAGCCGTGTGTACAAGCTCTGCTTAGTTTGGGATTAGATGGTGCTGTGTAAAAATGTCCCAAAATATTCATTTATTATTTATTTTATTATGGAATAAAGCCAAGAACGGCTAACAAGACACAATACATTTAAAAAAAATCTTAGCTTTCGCGATCACTACACATTATCACATTACGTATATTATACTACGCGATTGTTTTATTACAAGAGATTTTTATTTGACGCGGCTGCCGGAAGCTTTGCGCTGAAATAATGGTTTGAAACGATCAGAAAAAGTACAGGACGTACCGATTATTTTCATCCGTATGTAGAATAAAGCCAGAGTATGAAAATTCCATAAAGGTGATAGACAGAGGCCTATAAGTTTGAGCACATATAGGAGGTACCTGTGCCGTGACGGACCTCTAAAACTACAAATTGAACTCTGACTAGCAATTTCTCGTCAACGTCGATGCGATGTCATTGATTTCAGTTTCACACTACAATAACAAACATCCTTCTATTCAAAAGCTTATAGGGTTGCCGAAACATTCAAGATCTTTCAATATTGTTACTTTCTGTACCAGACACATTGTAGGTACTGTTAAAAAAAAAACGTCTGCAGTCAGGGAACCCCCCCGACAGGAACGAAGTTTGCGGGGAAATTAAAGGTATTTATTAAAAGGCGCATGCGCTAAATATTGGCCGGTTCATCATAATGCTAAATTTCGCAATGTACACAGGGCCTAAGTTCAATCCCCAGTAAAACTATACTTTTTGTTGGTATGTTTTATTTAATAGTTAAAATCTGACGTGACGTTACATTTTCTTCCGAATCACAGCATCGAAGGAACTTCGTTCCAATAAAGAATGATTGTATGCAATACCCTTATTATGAAAAAAAAAATAGATAACGGCCTTTATTATCCAAATCATTATTAACAAAGGAATTCAATTAAGGGTTCCTTGTTTGACTACGGAACTCAAAAAAAAATACAATTTTTTAGTTTAATATAGAGCACATCACTCACAAGCAAAAAGTTACTTGTGAGTGTTTGGTGGACTAGCGCCGGTGTCGTTCACTACAGCTTTCTAAAATCTGGCCAAATGATTACGGCAGATATCTATTGTCAGCAACTGCAAACCATGAAGGAAGAACTAGCTGCTAAACAACCGAGATTGGTCAATCGCTCTAGGCTACTGCTGCTTCACGACAACGCAATACCACACACTGCACAACAAACAACCACTAAGTTAGATGAGCTACAATTGGAATGTCTGCGACATCCACCGTACTCCCCGGACCTTGCTCCAACAGATTACCATTTTTTCCGGAATTTGGACAACTTCTTACAAGGAAAAAAAATCAACTCTGAGGCGGCAGTCCAAACCGCCTTCAAAGAGTTTATTGATTCTCGCCCCCATGGTATTTTTAGTAAAGGGATCAATGAACTACCTATATATGAGATTGCAAAAGTGCATAGATAACAACGGTGCATAATTTGATTAATTAAATATATTTTACAAAAAAAAAATACTTTATATTCCTCCCGTACAAAACGCCAATTTCATATTTATTTATTTATTTATTATTTATATGTAAGGACCTAATATCATACTTTCCCATCTGACACGTTCGTATCGTAAATGCGAAAAGATGGCGCACAGTTCAAAAATAGATCAAGTCTGAAAATCTAGTCGATACGTGTCTCACCCCTCGCGGCTGTGATGGGTGACGCGACGCACGGTTCCCACAAAGATTCTGGTTTTGATGTCCATACCGAGACCGGTTATTACCGGCTGAAATTAGGCGGCCGGTCGACGCCCGCGGCGCCTCCGCACTGGGGCGGCTACACACTCACCGCACGCGTACAATATTTCAACGAATATGTAAAAAGTTCATTCAGCCTCGTCGTTAGCGGTCAATAAGGATCTAACAACTAATGTATAAGAATTAGTTTTTCTCATATTTTTTATGCATTTTTTTTCATTGCATTTTATATTGCACGAAATGCAATGAAAAAAAATTTAATAAATGTTAAATGACTTTTGACTTATGTGCAAAACGTCAGCCATAAGTAGTTTACACAAAATACCTTTACCTCGTAAAATGTACGCCTTATCTTTTCCCGAGCCGACGACGCCCATGTTTAACGTAATTTTGTACCAATTTTGCTTGATTAGAATCATAAATTAGGAGACGTCTGGTAATTAGGTCGAGAGAAATTTCTTGAAAACATTTAATCACAATTTTGTTTGAATAGAAAGCCATTTACATTCAATTGATTATTTTATTTATTTTATTGATTATAGACGAGCAGCGCTATTCGTTCGTAGCCAGTTGTCGAGTCTATTCTTAAATGAGTTTACAGATTACATTATTAATTTTAAATTATTTAATTACAATATGGTTTCCTGTAATCTAGAGCAGCGTCGTTGCTAGGTGGCCACGGTGGCAGCTGCCAGGGGCGCAAACTTCAAGAGGGCGCACTCGCAGATCCGCAGCCTGCAGGCCGCAGGGGGGGGCACACTTTAAGAACGCGAACGTACCCAAAATTAAAATACGAGTTTGTGCTTTTATCTTCTTAAAAAATAAACAAATTTTGCCATGGGCGCTCATTATCTTAGTTACGACATTGACCTTAAGAATAAGCGCGGTTTGTAATACCTCATCATCATCCTCCTGCCCTTATCCCAATTTATTTGGGGTCGGCGCAGCATGTTTTTTTCTTCCATACATCTCTATCAGCCGTCATCTCTGTGTTTACTTTCTTTCTATTCATATCATCTTTCACACAATCCATCCATATTTTCTTCGGTCTCCCTCTTTTCTTATACCCATCAACATTCATACTTAAAACTTTCCTCGTAACATGCTCCTCATTTCTCCTCATCACATGTCCATACCATGATAGTCTGTTGCTACTTAACTTCTCTGTCACTGGCGCTACTTTCAGACTCCCTCTTACATATTCATTCCTTATCCTATCCATTCTCGTTACACCACACATTCCTCTTAACATTCTCATCTCAGCTGCATGCACTTGCCTTTCATTAATTCCTTTCGTAGCCCAACATTCCGATCCATACAGGACAGCAGGTCTTATCATGGTCTTATATATTTTCCCCTTCAGTTTAAGAGGAATTCGGGAGTCACATGTAGTTCCCGTGACCTGCCGCCATTTCAACAATCCTGTGTTAATTCGGTGCTTGACTGTCCGGTCAATTTCACCATCGCTTTGCACAAGTGAACCGAGGTACCGAAAGTCGGAGCATACTGGCAAGGGCACGCCATCTAGCGCAATAGCAACAAAACCAAGGAAAAGTACCTACAATAATTTTTACAGTAATTTTTGCAGTCGTGTGGTCGATTCCTAATATCGGACAGGTCAGTGTTATGAGCAAATAGTGATCGTGCGCTCATAGTTCCATTATTCTATAGGGTTATGACAAAGCAGCTTAAGGATAACTCGTTAGTGGAATTATAGTTTTGCAGCGCATTAGCGAAATCATTTCATTTCCATTTTGAAATCAATACAGGAAGCAGTGGAAATATTGGATTACAGTGTTAATAATAAGTTTAAGTTTTTTTTACAGATATTCAAAGGAATGTTATAGCGTATTTCTTCTTCTTCCGTCGTGTCAACATTAGCGAAATAATGATAACAGCTCATTTCGTGGTGTAAAAATTAGCCAGTCAGCAGGTTGGTAGCAGGGCTGACTGCCCAGAGTGCGCCGGACGATCAACACTCGTGGAGGCTCTTTTAATGTAATTAATTATTATTTAATGCTCTACAAGTTCATATTATTATACTAAATGGCTTTATATGATGTTTTTTGTATAAAACGAATAGAACTGTGTTTTTTTAAAAATAAAACTTTAATAATGCTTTTTATCAGTTAAGTTTCAATGAATGAATCTAATAAAAAAAAAACACCAATGTTTGGATATTTATCAATCCTTACTATAAAGTGACTATTCTAGTGACTATTCTAAATTCTGAATCTAGTCAACTCAATACCCCACTACTGGATCCTTTCTGCTTGGACGCCCACATATGGGCAGTGGGCCTTATTATTTATTTGATCTACCGGGATTTAGATCCCGAAGCAGCTATATAGGTTTCTTGACAAAACGATACAATGAGATAAATAGATCTAATGAACAGACAAATTAATTACATGACCATAATAATAAGAAGACGCATCGCCTTGCAAAGCAAACTTTTCCTTGGTGCGCGTAACTTGAAAGGCCTGTCATCGACGAACGGGCGACACGGCAATAATTGGAAAGCGACAATCCTATTTCAATGATTACTCGCCTCTGATTCACGTACGATGTTACGAACTCGTTCCAACACTCGTGTAATACCTACACGAATACACGTATTTGTGTGACGAACGCAATTTGATCAGATGAATTGTTATTGTGTACAGTGGGCAAAAAGATTAAGTACACACATTAATTACATTAGTTTTTTTTTCTAAACAAGAATAACTCATGTTATGGTGTTAAAAGGAAAAGTCAGTTAGCAAGATTGATAGCGAGGCTGACTGCCCTTGGTGCATCAGATGGACTCAAGTAGGTACCTGTTATTACTCGTGAATAACCTTTTTTATTCCGTTTGGATTACATAAACTATGTTATAAAAAGTTACTAAGCACACTATTTATTTATTTGGCTCTTCAACAATGAGTACACTGTACATGGAAAAATTAACACATTTCAAACTTAATCTAAGTGCCCCATTACTTAAAGAAGAGCACCGCATGCCATACATTAAGCGCAATTAATATGAATACAAAAATTAGTTAGATCAAACAACAAACTTATAGCAATGCAAACAAAGTTGACCGTTTATGGTCTGTATAAAATAAAAACAAATGACAGTACACACAAAAATATTCTTAAATTAAGTGAATTTAAATATGTATGAATATTCAATTTATCACTGAATGTCCATCACTGCATACAAAAGTAGCACAGAGTAACTGTCTGTTCCATACAGTGTTTCAACGAAAATTGACATTGACAGTTTTTAAAGGCAGCGTGGACATTGTTTGACAGTTTTGAAGGCAGCTTGGGACACTTAACTCTCGCGTTGGTCGACTGTTTGGAGTGGTTAGACTGTGATAGTAGTGTTCGTTGTTCGCCAAACTTTTTTGTTGACTGTATAGACATTACTACTACATATAACATGTTGTAATTATTGCGAATGATATTACTGCCGTGATTTGTATTAGGACGAGATTTTAACATGCAGATTTGTTAGCCCGCGATTGGAGTGGATTTCAGTTCTATAGAGGTGATTGTGTCTATTTTGTTGATATGTTTGCTTACAGTACCTACATAGGGAGTGTGCAACGAAAGGTGATTTTTGTTAAGGATATGACAATAATAAACACAAGGTAAACACAGATGTGTGTCATCAACTCAGCATATAGCAGTCCACTGCTGGACATAGGCCTCTCCCAAGTAGAGCCGATCCTGCTCGGAGAAGGCGGCGTCGGAGAGGCAACCGCTCCGGTGCCTAGCTCATTAGGGCAACACGCCGCATCCCCCTGCTCTGTCGATAGGAAAGGGGGGACTTTATGGTCACGGCCGTCCAAAGTGGGGGCTTTGGGCGTCCACTGGGTGACCTCAGTGATGACGGTGGCACGCGGTGGTCCCGTGCCACCATTTGTTGTCGCATCGGGAAGGTGTTTAGGGAGACAAAAGTCTTCCCAGAGACGTGCCTTATAGGCAAAGCACAAGGGGGGCACCGGTAGTATAACCATTCCCGGAGTCCCCCCTCTATTGTGCTGAAGATGGCCACCGGGCAGGTTTTAGTGCGGTAAAAATCCCACACACCCCCCTCTTCCCCATGAGGCTGGTAGCCTTTTGAAGGTTTCCTCCTCGGAAAAAAAGGCTTCACCACCACGCTTTCCGCATCCAGTCCCCCCCAGCCACCTTCTTCAGGTCGTCAGTCTACCTGACAAGTGTGACGGTGCGGAACCCTTAGTGCGCGAAAATTTAGTACTGATCTCCATCAGTGGATCTATCTTCTATACATATATAATTACTTGCCTTGACTGATTCATCAACGCAGAGCCTAAGCCACTGGTGCTAGAAACATGAATTTCTTACAGTAGGTAGATACTTTTCTTTAAATAAACAAACTCACGGTCTAATGTTCTCATAGTAACAATCTTAAAGATACATTGATTGATAATATAGGTTTATTTGATAAGACTTAATATATTTTCTTCATAGTTTGATTGAATAAAAAATATTATCTTTACGTAATGTTACGTTATATTAACTTAACCATAGAATATATACTAACGACAAGAAGCGACACTTAAGCATGTATGCTCGTAAAATTGCTCTCGGCTATGTGTGCGGGTCAGGGCGAGCGCGGGGGCCGTGCGCGGCGTGTGGAACGGGCAGCCTCTCGGCTGCCTCAGCCAAGGGCCGCCGAGCGAGCTAGCTTAAACAGAGTACTTATAGTACTTACATTATGTTTAATGGTTTGACTCAGCGGACAACGCAAGTAGTACGTAACACGATTTGAGTATTTTAAAGTCGCACGCCGGACGGTCATTATTGTTGCAGTCAAAAAAACAATATTTTAAGTGTTAGGTATCTTACACAAATTGTTGAGCTACTTGACGATCATTGTATCTACGTACTAATAAAAAATCAGGCCTACCTATTTAATCGAGTTTTGATGTTAGAGAACATAATCTAATTAACATAAATAAAACTTATTTTTTATGTACACCCATTTTACACCTAATGATATTAAAAATTACTTTTAAATATCATTGTGTATGCCAATGTCCTAAGATAGATGCTCTGGAGATGTGGTGCTGGAGGAAAATGCTTGGGATATCGTGGACTGAACATCGAACAAATGTCTCCATACTCCAAGAACTCGGCATCAAGCAGCGTCTATCAAATTTGGTGCGATACCGCACTCTCAATTTTTTCGGGCATGTATCGCGGCGTAGTCACGACTCTATAGAGCGACTTGTCGTACAGGGCAGAATAGAGGGCTCAAGAGTGCGTGGAAGGTCTCCCATGCGATGGACTGATTTAATTAAGTCTGCCGTGGGCCGGCCATTACATGAATGCACCAGACTAACCGAAAGCAGGGAAAGGTGGCGAGGCATCGTAAGGCAAGCTACAGCAGCCCCCGGCAATGGTACATGATGGCCACGACCGCTCTGTCAAGAGCGAAACGACGAAGAAGAAGAAGACGCCTATGTCCACAAATAAATATTCATTCGATAATTTCCTTGCACCACATTAGGTTTTGGTATAGACCCTATAGCGTACACGCGCTTCCTCAAGGTCACGGGCGAGCGAGCTCACACGAAAGTGTCACCGCTGTGCCCTAATATAATAAAAAAATAAGTGTTTCTTAGAAATACTTTATTGGAATAACTCTTTCTAAATTGCTTAAAGATCATAGGATCAAAGGTTTTCATAATGTCTATTGCTTATATTTACATCAACTTTATATTTACAATACATAGGTACATTAATCGGCTAAACACGTAGGCTCTTTTTTCATACACTCCATTTAGAATAAAAAATGTTTTTTTAAATAAAATTATAATAAGTAGGTACTCTAAGACCTTGATGTACCATGTTCTTGGAAACGAAAAAATAAAATAAAAAATTGCTTATCATTGTCATTGATATCATGTTTAAATTGTTGTATTTTTGTTAAGGTATTATTAATGTTGAATTGTAGGTTTGAAGTTTGAATAATTTGCCAAATATTACTTGCTGTCTGTTAAATTTCCCATATTCGTGTCACACAATACATCTAAACGGGCTTAGCTTTGATTTTTCCCATAATGTATTATTAACCAGTGAAACCTCATTATCGTATAAATTAGTATTATCAGAAATCAATCGAAGTGATAGTCTATACAAAAATATTACGTGGCAAATAACTATTAGGTATATCTAAGGTAGGTAAGTAAGGTAGGTTTTAGGTATTTAGGATCGATGTCAGTGGCGTGCCATTAGAGAGGCCTATGTCCAGCAATGGACTAATATAGGCTGATGATGATGATATCTAAGAAATTATTGGCATTAACGTCTTTAACGGCCAAAATTAATATCCAATCTATCCACGATTTTCCCTACTAGAGATAGAAATTTGACATAATATGTCTAATTTCTATCTCTAGTAGTAGAGATAGAAATTTGACATAATATGTCTAATTTCTATCTCTAGTAGGGTAAATCGTGGATAGAAAGGATATTAATTTTGGCCGTATATTAATTCAATCCCATTTATGAAAAATCCACCACTTTTCTTGAGGGCATTTAAGCAGATTGCAAAATTACTACATATACCTACCTAATTGCATTATATTATGTCCCCAAGACCTAGGAAAACCAATAGTAAATACAAAGTTGAAGCTCCTAAGGGATGTCGTGATTCCTTACCTGCTGATCTTATAATATCGTCGCCTCAGTGCTTGAATGTCCAACCGACCATTGACCAAATTTTACCGGAGACGCCTCAGAGAAATACTTTTAAAACCTTGAAGATTTAAGAATAATGTAATATATACTATACATTATTCTTAAATCATCAAAGTTCCCAAAATATTTCTCTTAAATCAATAATAAACTGAAAGAGGCGTCTCCGGTAAAATTTGGTCAATGGTCGTTTGGACATTCAAGCACTGAGGCGACGATATATCTAAAGCTGCTACAAAACTACTTATACTACTAAATATTGCTGTTTTTCGTGAACCTGGAATAAAGAATCATCATCATCATCATCATCATCATATCAGCCGAAAGACGTCCACTGCTGGACATAGGCCTCCCCCAAGCATCGCCACAACGACCGGTCCTGTGCCTTCCGCATCCAGCGGATTCCCGCGACCTTCACCAGGTCGTCGGTCCACCTTGTGGGGGGCCTACCCACGCTGCGCCTTCCAGTACGCGGTCGCCACTCCAGAACTTTACTGCCCCATCGGCCATCCGTTCTGCGAGCAATGTGCCCCGCCCACTGCCACTTAAGTTTGGCAATTCTTCGGGCTATGTCGGTTACTTTCGTTCTCCTGCGAATCTCCTCATTTCTGATTACTTACGGTACTGAAACGTGGTCGCTCACAATGGGCCTGATAAGAAGGCTCAAAGTCACTCAAAGGGCAATGGAGAGGGCTATGCTCGGAGTGTCCCTGCGTGAATAAAGAATAAGGTGACAAAATACAGATTACATATATTGTTTTTGGTGTTTCAAGGCGTTTAACAGTCAACGACATAATAATATCAATGGTTATATAAACCATTATAAGCGGAACTGAAGTATGTAAATACATATAAGACAGGCTCTGCTTGTACTGGTTTTGTTACCATCGATATTCGCTTGATTGTACCTATATAATTTTTAGTATTTTATAACGCGTTGCCGATCTTTTAAAAATACGTATGCTCTTTTCTTGCAGGCTCCCATGTCGAATTTGTTCAGGAAACCGCACTTACTTGCTTAACCGTGAAAAATTTCAAAGTCCTTTAATTTCTGAGGGTCCACTAGTTCTATTCCAGAATATTCTTTTATGCTCTTTTCTTGCAGGCTCCCATGTCGAATTTGTTCAGGAAACCGCACTTACTTGCTTAACCGTGAAAAATTTCAAAGCCCTTTGATTTCTGAGGGTCCACTAGTTCTATTCCAGAATATTCTTTTCGAGATATAAAGCGTGGAAAGAAAAATGCGCTCACGAGCAGAATTAGAACCTGCGACTCCAGGACTCCTGCGACAGTTTTTTATCCGCTAAGCTACAGTGAACTCTGCTCATGGCATCTAATTTTATCTCCACTTTATATCCGTCTTTGGGTGACGTCAGCATTCTTCTCGAGGTCTATAAAATAAATAGTTCCAAATAATAAAAGGGTTAATCTGATTTGAGTAATATCGTAAGAGAAAATATTGAATAATGATAGAAAATGATCGCAGATTTACCTTCAATCATAATTTTAAGAACAAAAAAGCAGTCTAGACATTCTACTGCTCTTACATACATTAATACTATTTAAAACCATAGCCACCATATTTCATAAAATGACCGATCAGTTAAGGTACTCCCATGGTCCCGTCAATTGGAATAGGGGATATAATAATTAGCTCCAAACTTTTGTCCGATCTGGATAAATTATACACGTGCCAGTCTAATTCTGAAGTCGGGTGTCTGGTGGAGCGCGACCGGGGGTCACACTGAAAGCGGAAAATTAAAATGTAAATGTACACCTAAAACATGGTTTTGCTGGGCTGTAAGGTATCATTTTTATAACTCGGCAGCAACTTGTCGATAGGTACTTCAAAAGTGCCTGTAACTTACAGCTAAATTAATGCTTTGTCTTTGATCATTCAGGTGGTTCGGGAAGGGTGAAAAAAACCTCATCAACTCAGCCTATCGCAGTCCACTGCTGGACATAGGCCTCTCCCAAGTTGCGCCACAACGCTCGGTCCTCTGCCTTCCGCATCCAGTCCCCCCCAGCCACGTTCTTTAGGTCGTCGGTCCATCTGGCAGGGGGGCGCCCCACGCTGCGTTTGCCGATTCGCCGTCTCCACTCAAGGACTCGTCTGCTCCAACGGCCATCGGTCCTTCGACAGACATGGCCAGCCCACTGCCACTTCAGCTTACTGATCCTACAAGCTATGTCGGTCACTCCGGTTCTTCTCCGGATAATCTCGTTACGGATTTTATCCTTCAAAGAAACTCCAAGCATAGCTCGCTCCATAGCTCGCTGAGCGACTTTGAATTTGTGGACTAGCCCAACTGTCAGTGTCCACGTCTCGGCACCGTAAGTCATGACTGGCAGGACGCACTGGTTGAAGACCTTTGTCTTCAAACTTTGCGGTATAGGCGACGAGAAGACTCGGCGAAGTTTGCCAAATGCTGCCCAACCCAAACGGATCCTTCTGTTGGCATCTTTCTCGAAGTTGTCTCTACCAAGCTGAATTGCCTGCCCTAGGTAGACGTATTCCGTTACAACTTCGAGTGCCGACCCTTCGACGAATATTGGCCTCGGCATGACATGCATATTGAACATGACTTTAGTCTTGTCCAGATTCATGCCGAGACCGACACGTCGAGAGGCTCCGTTTAAGCTGTGCAGCATTTCGCCCAGTTGTTCCAGCGACTCAGCCATTACAACGATGTCATCGGCAAAACGGAGATGTGAGATGTTCTCGCCGTTAACGTTGATACCCTGTCCAGTCCAGTCCAGCGTCTTGAAGACGTCCTCCAACGCGTTAGTGAACAATTTCGGGGATATTACATCCCCTTGTCTCACCCCTCTGCGCAGTTGGATTGGCTTCGTCTTTTGAAAAAAACCTGTTTTTTGGAAAATATCTTTATTAAATTGTTTAATTTGTGTGGTTTACATTTTTTATTTAAATACCGGTAATATTTAGTTCTTCGAAATTATTAATTTTATTTACAATTGTTATTTTTCATATTCATATAGATTTAAATTCGTTAAAGACAACTTTTCTCCTTTTTCTTTCTCCTAACTTTTTCCTTATTATGTTATGTTCTAGCCAATTACAGCTTTTATTTGCTTAAAAAAATGTAAAGGCTTCTATCATAAAAATAAATTTTACAAAGGACTACGAATCTTTAGATTCCAGCCGCAACTGTGACCAAAACCTAACCCGGGACTACATTGGATTCTAATTTGACTTTATTAGATTTTAGCAGAATTTAAAATGCTAGTTCAAATTAGATGAGAAAATTGCATTATTTACCACTAGTGTGAAGTGTTGCTAATGACTTCCCTGCTGGAATCTCTGTTCAACTCTGGATTAAAACTTGATTAGGCATACTTACATGTCAAATATACGTATCCGTAATTGAAGCCAAAGTTTCTCAACAATTTCTGAACAACAGACAATGAAAAGCAAAATGTGAATGGTGATATGTTCAAACACATTTATTGAAAGAATTTTATTGTTTCCTTATACGTAATATTATTTTCTTCCATCAATAGTTATGACAGTTCCCGCAGATAATACAATAATGGCTACGTCGAACTGTTGTAGCTTCGTAGAGCGTCTACGTGCGCGTAGTCCGCGTAGCGTGTACCGACCGCAGCGGGAGGCGACATAAGACACGCAATTAAAAGTTTACAGCAGATGCAGTGATCGGTACAGTGGAGCTGTAAACGACACGTTTATGTAAACACGTCTCTAATTGGATCAAATACGTTTTTATACAAGTACATTCTACGAAGAACACGACGAGTCTACTAATTGCAACCTGCACGAGCACTCTTTAATTAAACACATGTAATGTATCTGCACCCCTCTTAAATTGACTGAGTCATATTGTAAACAAAACATTTCTTCATTGTGTTTATAAACAAAAAGTTAAACAGTAAACTTTGTTCAATTTATACAAAACCCCAACGCTTTCATAATTATACTATTTGGGTGTTCATTGTGATTTCATACCCAACTTTTTAATCAGCTTATTTGAACTAGAAACGACGTCGATTTCGAGCATCTGTATAACACCTACATTAAAGTCAGAATAACTTCACATGTGTGGACTTATTCGTGGCAGCCACAGACATAGTAAATTTGTTTTTTTTATTATGTCTGTGGCAGCATGGTTAGTTTTCTATTACTATATTCAAGCCAAATATATATATTTTCTGATATAAATAAAAAACAGACATAAGAAATTGGAAGTATACGTATTTTAAAACAAAACCCATTAAATTGGAATGGTCTCCTAAAAACAGCAAGTGCAAAGAATGCATAAGGTTTAAACGACGGGTCAAATTTAGCCTCGTCAGATATAATTAAAAGTCTTTACGATGGGCGAAAACGACGCTGTAAAGCGGCAAGGAAAATTATATGGAAAGCGCACAAGCACGTCACTTAATGTCGTAAAGTATGAGACATATCACTACGAGCTCAAGGCGATGTCTTACGAGAGTTACGAGTGTGCATGAGGGCCAGCAGTTGTCACAGTTTTTTATTGTGAGTATCAGTCACAGTGTTTTGTTTCCGAAGATTACCTTTTCAGTTTTTTTTTGCAGTGATTAGTAACACTTAAGTGTGTACTTTTTAAAAGCTTAAGACGATAATGATTTTAAAATATAAGTTTTGTAGTTTTTTAATTTCAAATTATAATTACTTACTATGGACACAAGTCTACAAAATACAGTAAATGATTAAATCCTTAAACAAAACCTCAGCACAGCATATTTATACCAGGCCCCTCAGAAAGTATTGCGAAAAAAAGTTTTTATATATGGGAGACTGGCCAGTTATAATGTTTTTCGAAAATATGATTATTTATAAGTAAAAATAAGTAAGTTCCAATTTCAAAATTTCCCTCCACATTTTTTGCGAGTTAATTCAAAGTATTGTGTCTCACTGAAATATGGATCTGCGCCGGGAACATTTTAGAGCTATGATTTTATACGATTTCAAGTGTCGCCTGAAACCGGATGAATCGTACGATAGACTTCAAATGGCATTCATGGATGAAGGCCCTTCCAAGGCAACCGTGTATCGTTGGTATAACGAATTCAAGCGCGGTCGACCAACTTTGGGGGATGACGAAAGAAGCGGTCGCCCTTTGACGGCTGTTACCGAAGAAAACGTGCTAGCAGTGAAAAATTTAATCCAAGACAATAGGCGAATTACATATCAGGAGATTCAACACATATTGAAGATTGGATCGGGAAGCGTTCACGAGATTCTACACAGCCATCTTCGCGTGAGGAGGATAGTATCACGCTGGGTGCCGCACAACCTCACCGATGCTCAGAAGCAGGCCCGGGTGGAATGGTGCCGTGATATGCTTAACAAATTTGAAGCAGGCTCGTCTCGGCGTGTTTACGACATCGTTACAGGTGATGAGTCCTGGATTTATCAATACGACCCAGAAACCAAGCGCCAGTCGACTGTTTGGGTGTTTCAAAATGAGCCAACGCCTACCAAAGTGAAGCGATCTAGAAGCGGGGGTAAGATTTTGATCGCTAGCTTTTTTAATTTGACTGGCCACTTGGTATCAATTCCCTTACGGGATCAAAGAAGCATTAATGCCGAATGGTATACTACCAAATGTTTGCCAGAAGTTTTCTCTGTTATAAGCAACAAGCGACCAAACACAGGGCTCCGCGGGCTACTGCTCCACCACGACAATGCACCTGCGCACACCGCACTCAAAACGAGGGACTTCCTGGACAGCACGCCAGTCAAACTCCTGGGTCACCTTCCTTACAGCCCTGATCTAGCACCGTGTGACTTCTTTTTATTCCCAAAAATAAAAAATCAGCTCAAAGGGATACAATTTTCGTCGCCGGAAGATGCGCTGGCTGCGTTCGAGCAGGCTGTAAACGAGGTGTCTGCGGCGGACTGGAAAAAGTGTTTTGAAAACTGGTTTAGGCGCATGAATCTTTGTATAGAGGCTGGTGGAAAGTACTTTGAAAAGATTTGATAAAAATATATGTACGTATAGAACAATTTTTTTTAGTTTCGCAAAACTTTCTGAGTGTCCCACGTACAACAATATTTTTTTCTACAAATAATGAAAAGCGCATTTTAATATCTCCATTATGAATCTGAGAGTCCTTTTTAGGGTTCCGTACCCGAAGGGTGACAAACGGGACCCTATTACTCTCGCTACGCTGTCCGTCCGTCCGTCCTTCCGTCCGTCTGTCTGTCTGTCACAGGGCTGTATCTTTTGAACAGTAATAGGTAACTGGTTGAAATTTTCTCAGAATATGTGTTGCTATGAGGTGTATCATGACAAATACTAAAAACAAGCATTTTTTTCAACGTTTTTGTTCCTGCTCTATCTTCAAAACGGTTATATATACCAGCGTCAAACTTGGTCAGATTATAGTGCATATTATGTAGTTTAGCAACAAATACTAAAAATAAGACAAACATAGACATATGTGGTGGTACCTCGTAAGAAAGACATGCAAAAATTCATATTTCGCGCACTGTGCGTTGATGTCTTTTGATAAACTCTCGTAAATTAAACCAGTTTTTATGGGGTATTAGGTCGTTGAAGGTACGGAAGCCTTACTGCGCGAGTCCAACTCGCACTTGGCCAGTTTTTTTTTATAGTAAGCATTACGGTTGACCGCACGTCAGTGATACCAGTTTGACCATGACAGCGTCTTTATTTTGTAAGCAGTAAGGGCGGTTTCGTAATTCAAGTATTACTGACGTGCGGACTGCATCATAACAGTATGTAGATACCAACGAAATAACTCACCATTAACCTTGTTTGAACGGCTCTTTTGCAAAAACCTGCGCCGAAATTGATATCAACTCATGCTCACAAACGTAAATTGGCTCTCTATGCATATTTACGTGAACTATTAAAAATTGATCGAGTCCGCATTTGCATGGGACCACACTTATGGTATTTTTAAATAACGATTCGTCCATCCCCTTTGATGGGATAATCGATATCACTTTATTTCAACATTATAGGTACCTATCTACTCCATTATTCGTTCGTAATACCGCGTTTTGAATACAGTAGTGTAGTGCTACAGTTTTGAGTACTAAAACACGACTAGGTAAATAAAAATGTTGGTATATTCTTTTTGAGAGGTGCGTCCTGTCGCTAGGTTTTAGCTAAATTGTTCCATACATCGGCTTTTTAACCTAAATTTTTTGATGAAATTAGCGTTTTGGGGGCAAACTGTTTTTACTCCCCAAATCTTAAAAAATCTTTTGTTTTTGGTGGCAATCGCTTTGCTAGATTATAATCTTCGCTGATATGTTTTGTTTAAATAAATTAATAGATTAAAAAACACTAGAAAAACACGCTTTGAAACCTGATCGTGTTGAAAGTCCATTACGTGGCCTTTCTCACAAGAGCAAACACGACTATGATACGATATTCCATCATGGAATGCCAGTGCCTATCTTCCGGCTTCATCATCAGACCTTGAAACCTAATCGTGGTCAAAGTTCATTACAAGACTTTTCTAATAAATCCAAAACAGCTATGATACGATTTTCCATCATGAAGTTCCAGTTCATACATATCTTCTGGCTCCATCATCAGATCAGTTCGACAGTACCATATTATTGTATTGTCATCAGAACAGCTGCCAATTTTCATTACGCTACGACCCTTGGAAGATGGTTAAATTAGTTACCTTAGATTCCATTACATAGTTAGTTACATACAGGTCGACCTAATAAAAGCGTGTTAAAAAAGATATGTTTGATTTTCTGATAAGAACTACTTTTATTCCTCATAATTTCAAAGCAAAAATTTGTTAGATTAGGTTCCTATAATAAGGAAGACAAGGCGAAATTTCAAAGAAATTAAACATAGTACATGTTCCGTTTGGTGCCGAACATAAAGAATTGCACCATCCTTACCTATCTCTTCTCATGGGTGTCGTAAAAGGCGACTTCACGCCTATTCCTCCCCCGACAGAGGCCCACTTTCTGTGGGGAGGCATAGGCGTGAAGTCGCCTTTTTAGGCATTTGGCCAGCAGTGGACGTTTTTCGGCTGAAATGATGATGATGATGAAAACATACCAGCATAGTTGTACACGGTTTAGATAACATGTAAAAAATCATAAAAATTGGATTACTTTTAGGCGTGGAAAATCTTTGGCGCTTTTTCTATAGACAAGAAGGTGGTATACTCTAGTATTAATGTCTGCATGCTGAGTGGCTAATCTTATCCCTACGGCATGGGCTAGTATCATTATGTAGCTCATGTCGACACGATAGAAGAAGAAGAAGAATGTGTGCATATCAGTTTACAGCCGGCTATAGCACAATCGTTTGAGTTTTGAGACGCCCTCAATAACCCGAGTTTAGTGCTAAGTTCGTATTCACACAGTTACCACGAGCTTCGTCGGATCCTTTACACGATACTAGAGAGGCGATCGTAAAAACTTTTAATTATTTCGGTTAAAAATAGTCCGGGAGCCCGCAAAC
Organism: Asteroscopus sphinx; assembly: GCA_949699075.1. Taxonomy (NCBI): domain Eukaryota; kingdom Metazoa; phylum Arthropoda; class Insecta; order Lepidoptera; family Noctuidae; genus Asteroscopus; species Asteroscopus sphinx. Next base: position 13,029,890 of record OX453013.1, on the reverse strand, counting down.
ATAAACCGGTATGCATTCTTTTTCTTTCGTCGGTTCGAGCGTACCGTCTACAAGACGTTAGTGCCTTGTTTTAAAGTGTTGTAAAACAAGCGTAACTTGCGCTCACCTACGGCACCTAAGTGTATGCCCTCTTGAAAAAATAAAAGTCTCTGGACACGTATTCTCGTTTTATGCTCATAGCAGACTAAAATATCAGATTCATGCAAATGGGAGAACTTGGAAAGCTTTTTTTTCAAGAGTTATTTGTTTATTTATAGGTATTAGTTCTTAAAATATGTCTTTGCTCCACAAAACCGTGTTGTCGGTTTGACTTAACTGACTGTAACTAAGCACACACTAACGGCCAAAATTAATATCCACGATTTGCCCTACTAGAGATAGAAATCTGACATAAGCCCAAATCACAAATAAAAAAAAAACGAAAAAAAAACACAAACAAATCATGACAAATTTCTATCTTTAGTAGGGCAAATAGTGGATAGATAGGATATTCATTTTGAACGTAAATATTGAAAGTCTTTAAGTTAAGCCAGTCATTCATATTATACGAATCACAATGATAATTATTTTAGTTTTGTACTTATCAAAATGATATTAAAAAAATTAAATCATATCCTTTGATTATAATATCAGTGGTGGCACAAATTTTCCACGTCATCGCCCTTCGCGTCATTGATTGGTCGACAAAGCGATGTCGCAGTCGTCACGCAGGAGAATCGCATGCGAGCCACAATCAGCGTCAAAGCGCCCCGTGACGCGGTAAGTGTCACCCTGTAAATAACGGATACGAACGTAATTGACTAGTCGACAGCTCATTGACTCGAGTTGGACAGTGATAACTGTAATAAGCAATGCAGGGTCGATTTGTAATTACGTTACATTTACTTTTTGTAAAAAAATGCTTATAATTTTTCATTTATTTTTATATTATTCTTATTATTGTTAAGCCTAACCAAAATATATAAAATAAAAACCGCCCAAGTGCGAGTCGGACTCACGCAGTAAGGGTTCCGTACCTCTCAACCACCTGATACCCCATTAAAACTGATTTAATTTACGAGAGTGTATCAAAAGACATCAACGCACAATGCGCGAAATATGATTTTTTGCATGTCTTTCTTACGCAGGTACCACCACATATGTTTATGTTTGTCTTATTTTTAGTATTTGTTGCTAAACTACATAGTATGCACTATAATCTGACCAAGTTTGACGCTGGTATGTATTACAGTTTTGAAGATAGAGCAAAAACAAAAACGTTGAAAAAAATGCATGTTTTTTGAGGTTTCTTGTATGGGGACCCCTTTGGTTTTAGACTTTTTTTTGTTTTTAGTATTTGTCGTGATACACCTCATAGCAACACATATTCTGAGAAAATTTCAACCGGTTACCTATTACCGTTCAAAAGATAAAGCCCTGTGACAGACAGACGGACGGACGGACGGACGGACGGACGGACGTACGGACGGACGGACGGACAGCGTAGCGAGAGTAATAGGGTCCCGTTTGTCACCCTTCGGGTACGGAACCCTAAAAATGGCAAAATACATGATTTTTGTTTTGGAAAAAACTCAAAATTGTTATAATTTCATAACATATTTTGAATTTTCAAAGTAGTGTTATTATTATATTTTTTATTTCTCGTTTTCTAATTACAACCCTGTCTTTAATGTTATTAAAAACGCGATCATGAAAAGTGTTTTATCATTAATTAACTCATTTTGTAAATTTTTGTGGGTTGACACGGTGTTGCTTAGTGCCGTTCAGTTGTCACATATTGTAACCTTTGTAACTGCACCGTTAAAAAAGGAAAATAATTTTCACAGTTATTTCCACTTTGATATTCATTTACTTTATGGTATTTTTAGGCAAGTTACAGGTGCATAGGTGTTATCATAAAACAAAAGCCATTTTATTTATTCACAAGTTGTCAAATTGGAAAGTGTCGTACTATATTGAGCTTTTTGATAGGCAAAAGCGCTTTGTGTCACCGAATATGTATTATTAATTGATAAAAAATAAGTACCTTGAATTAATGATTAAATAATGGGATAAGGCTGAGGGAAAATAGAAGAATTATTGATTAAATAGTAACACACGTTTCTTCGGTACCTGTACCTATTTATAAAAAAAAAAAACTTTTTTTTGTAGTTGTTATTTTCTGTCCTTATTATTTCTAGTATTCCATTTCCTGCACTATATCAATTATTGAAATTCCCGGTAGGTAAGTATAAAATTGTCGTCGTGCAAAATTATTAAACTTGTTTGAAAATACGTACAAAAGTGTTGAAAACTTCGCGATTGCTTTTCAGATAAGTAACTAGCTCGCGTTAATGTTTAGCTCTTTGTGATTCCGCTCAGCGAGGCTCTGTCGTACGTATGACGGTATGTCGAACTACTTTTCTAAGTTAATTCATGTCTCATTCACAATCCATAAACTTTCCAGTGCTACCTCGCGAAAGACGACTGTTGTGAATGAACATTTTTGCATGTGTGTCTGTTTATAATAAAATTGAAGTTAAAATTTTCTCAAAGGTTTTTCCTACCTTATTTATTATTTTTTTCGTCATTATTCTAGCATTTTTCATGTAGTCTCTGTATAGTCTAGTCTGCAAGTCAATATTGTATTTAGAATGTGAAAATGGGGATTTACTGGAATTATTATAAGAAAACCTATTTTTCTATTCATATCTCAATTAACACCTTCACTGTCCTCGAAGCAGTCACAACAGACAACAGCAGAATCATTTGATCACGGGACAGTGAAAGGATTAATAAATCGAGGAAGACAACCTCTATAAAAAATTACGAGAATAGGGCCTGGCGTAGCTGGCGTGGCGGCTGTTGCTGGCGTGGCTGGCGTGGCGGCTGTTGCTGGCGTGGCTGGCGAGGCATGCGAGGCTGGCGTGGCTAGCGTGGCACCCGTGGCTGGCGAGGCTGGCGAGGGAGTCGTGGCTGGCGTGGCCGTGACATCAGCGGGTTAGCTGTGTCATCGAGGAGGGTGCTGCCGACGTTAGGCCGCTCGGGGAGAAGGGGCTCGCCTGCTTGTAGCGGGCCGGGACCTGTCGGGGGTGGTTGTGCGAATACAGAAGCTTCCCATGCCCCCAGCCAAGGGTGGTTGGAGGAACACCGTGGTGGTTTAGTTGATAAGAGTCCGTCAATGGCTCTGCCGTCCCCGGGCGGAGTGCGTCCATAAGGACTTCCCTATGGCAAAAAAAGGATTAATAAATCAAACACAAAAATGTAAAATATTTTTCCCTAAGATTAATTCTGCAGGAGGTAGGTACATTATCTTGTATTAAAACCCACCATTAGAAAACTTTGATTAGATTCAGTTTTACGTGCACAATAACATGGCACATTTTTAGAATTGAAGACACTATAGTACTGAGAATATTATGTAGTACTGCAGTCTTTTTGCTAAAATATTGTGTGGTGCACCCACAGAGGTGGAGTAGGTACACAAATGTATGCTCCAACGGACACTTTAAATACGGATATTATGCGGCCCGCCCTGTGTTTTGATGACGTTACATTGTTTCCTTCCATTTCAAATATTGAAACGGACCCCACTGTTGGAAATAAAGGTCAATGGTTTCTGTAAAGAAGATGATATAATCTGTTAAAAAGATTTGACATAAGGGCATTTAGTGAAATGAACTGCCGGAAAATGTGAAGAACGTGACATTTCTACATAACCACGATTTTGAATTTTCAAATTACACATTACATACATTTTTGATGAGTACATTTTTTATGTAATTTTATTAACGAAATTGTAACTTTCAATGACACAGTAAAAAATTCTGATATGCAATTATTTAAAAGTTGCGTGTGGTTTTACAAGCCATAAATCAAAAAGTGATTTACATAATATAACCCAATTATATGTCGCTCATTAGGTATTCTTGTTTGGCCCATTAATTAAACCAATTCCAGCTTTAGGTCAAAATCAATATACTTCGCCCACTTGCCCAGCTGGGAATAGGATTCTCTAAAATACGTCAGCCGTTTGATTTTTCTAATTAGCGGTAGATAGTATAATAGGTATACTGAAATATCAACAACATAATTTGTGTAATATTTCATTACTTTTTTAAAAATAATAACATCTAATAATAAATTAATTTTTAGATAATTGTTTCTTAGGTTTCCGCGATCACTAGACATTATAATAAAACAATTTTAACCGGATTATATCGCGTATATTATTTAGATTGGTTCCCTGACGTTTCGAAAGCTTTGCAGCATTCGTGGTCGCAGGAAGACAAGGTGACAAGCGTCTTTACAGATATTTATCAAAAAATAATTATAAATGTGGTCAGGGTAATAAATAGGTCTTTGATTACCCTGACCACATTTTTAATTATGTGAACCAAAGTCAAGGGAATCATATGTTAACCTTCGTAACTTTGTACTGGAGTGAGGAGAGGTACTACCTTATCCCATGATGTTGTTATCAAACTTCTAAAACGTTCCACTAGCAATATACGCGTAGTTTTGTGACGCGCCAGTGGAATCAACGTCTGGCCCTGGACAAAACTTAGATATCTAATAACTTCAATTAAAACTACGATAAACCCACATACCATTTCTTTTTTAATCTGCAACTATTCCTCTAGCTGTTAGATCACATCAATGACTTAATTTCCTTTCATAAGTCAGTGCTTTAAGGATAGTTTTCACAAAAAATGTAGAGCGGACGCGCCAGGGGTATAAATTAATATGGCTTTGGTTTTTTTTTCGACTATATGTGTCCAAATTAGGCACAATCACTATCGTTCCCCAGTTAGATCATAGATTAAAGTAACCTAAAAATAGTGTGGGTCCAAGTTTTAATACTACGGGTAGTATTTCCCTCCGGACAGCACAAAATGAGCCTCTCTAGATTCACCCAAGATTCACCCTTAACACCTACAACACCAAGAGGATATACAACATGTAATTGAGATAACTGAAAACCTCTTAAGGGAAGTCACACGTTGCAGAAGGAGGAGAGAAACAGTAAAGATGGAACGACTTTCTCGAACGAACAGAAAGAGCTCTGAGTACTTCTACTAAAATGAATATTAAAATAAATTACTTCCTAAAAATTTATCACGACAGTATAACTAATTAACTAAATTAGTAACTACTCTCCATCCCCTATTCTAACGTGAGATACATAGAATTATAGCTGATGTTACTTTTATTTTAAATAAGTTGGCTTGAAAATCAACAGAATCAAAACTAAATACATGTTCTGCTCTGCTATTTTGGCGGTCTCTTCGGTTTTGTTACTATTGCACTAGATGGCGTGCTCTGATTTTGGTACCTCGGTTCACATGTGCAAAGCAATGTCGAATTAGACCGGACCATCAAGCCACAGAGTACTGTAATATATAATATATATGAACCATCAAGCACAGAATAAGAACAATGGCTGCAGGTCACGGGAACTACTTGTGATTCCCGAATTCCCCTATTATTATTTCTATATAGTATTACTTAGATATTTTTAATAAGATATTGGAACTAGTGAAGCGGGTATTTAGTTTAGATTTTTTCGATAAATATTAGTTTTGGTCTCTCTTTGTTTGTATTTTTACTGTACCTTGCACTTTAAGATTCGTACTCTAGTTCTTATAGACTCTATAGAGTATCTGAAGACCTATGGCTTTCTGAAACGTGTAGCTGTTGTATTAAATTTATTGTCATATGCTGTTTGTTTTCCAAATATAAAATAATTCAATCTAATTTTATGGTATCCTTAGTTTTCTGCATAACAAAAAGGTAAATAAAGGAGGGTACTTTAAACAAGTACGTACCTACTGCATACAGAATATGCTTTTTGTTTAAACGGATGCGATAGTGGGTAATGAAATGATGCCTTCCCGATTCAGTTCGCTTATCCGGATTAAGCTGAGCGCCTCTGTAACCTGCTCTGTCGTTTGAATTCTTATTAAACCAGAGTACCGAACTCTATTTTAGCATTTCTTATAGAAAAGATAAGCTAGAACAATTGGTATTATCTTGAACAAGTTGTCTTTTTCATAAAAGATCTTCAAGTTACGAGTTTGATTATAACTATTTAAATTAATTTGTGTATTTACAAGTATTTGGGTCAATTACGTTTACCGAAAATTCGATAATGTTACAGAGGTATCGAAAGTTATTATAATAAATACGTTTTAAAGTATCATATAAAAGTAAACTTTTGTATTTGAGGTAAGCATCAAATTTTGATAGAGTTTTGCATAAAGAGATAAGCTCGATCAAAGGATTGCTTTCAAAGTGGTTTACCTTGCGAACATATTTAAGTTTTCATGAAGTGAGGAAATGGAAAATAAATTGGATTTGTATAAGTTTCTTAAAAGCTACATATACGGGGAAATATTTACTTTGTTCTAGTCAGGATTATTGCAGTTCATTATAAGTCTAACTCTGCGCTCTAATGGAAAAGCTGGTGCCGCGTTTGCGACTCTACGCTATATTTTTCATGTGGAATCAAAAACAGTTTAGACATCATACAGCTGAAGTTGAAAGTATACGTGGGACACTCAGAAAGTTTTGCGAAACTAAAAAAAATTGTTCTATACGTACATATATTTTTATCAAATCTTTTCAAAGTACTTTCCACCAGCCTCTATACAAAGATTCATGCGCCTAAACCAGTTTTCAAAACACTTTTTCCAGTCCGCCGCAGACACCTCGTTTACAGCCTGCTCGAACGCAGCCAGCGCATCTTCCGGCGACGAAAATTGTATCCCTTTGAGCTGATTTTTTATTTTTGGGAATAAAAAGAAGTCACACGGTGCTAGATCAGGGCTGTAAGGAGGGTGACCCAGGAGTTTGACTGGCGTGCTGTCCAGGAAGTCCCTCGTTTTGAGTGCGGTGTGCGCAGGTGCATTGTCGTGGTGGAGCAGTAGCCCGCGGAGCCCTGTGTTTGGTCGCTTGTTGCTTATAACAGAGAAAACTTCTGGCAAACATTTGGTAGTATACCATTCGGCATTAATGCTTCTTTGATCCCGTAAGGGAATTGATACCAAGTGGCCAGTCAAATTAAAAAAGCTAGCGATCAAAATCTTACCCCCGCTTCTAGATCGCTTCACTTTGGTAGGCGTTGGCTCATTTTGAAACACCCAAACAGTCGACTGGCGCTTGGTTTCTGGGTCGTATTGATAAATCCAGGACTCATCACCTGTAACGATGTCGTAAACACGCCGAGACGAGCCTGCTTCAAATTTGTTAAGCATATCACGGCACCATTCCACCCGGGCCTGCTTCTGAGCATCGGTGAGGTTGTGCGGCACCCAGCGTGATACTATCCTCCTCACGCGAAGATGGCTGTGTAGAATCTCGTGAACGCTTCCCGATCCAATCTTCAATATGTGTTGAATCTCCTGATATGTAATTCGCCTATTGTCTTGGATTAAATTTTTCACTGCTAGCACGTTTTCTTCGGTAACAGCCGTCAAAGGGCGACCGCTTCTTTCGTCATCCCCCAAAGTTGGTCGACCGCGCTTGAATTCGTTATACCAACGATACACGGTTGCCTTGGAAGGGCCTTCATCCATGAATGCCATTTGAAGTCTATCGTACGATTCATCCGGTTTCAGGCGACACTTGAAATCGTATAAAATCATAGCTCTAAAATGTTCCCGGCGCAGATCCATATTTCAGTGAGACACAATACTTTGAATTAACTCGCAAAAAATGTGGAGGGAAATTTTGAAATTGGAACTTACTTATTTTTACTTATAAATAATCATATTTTCGAAAAACATTATAACTGGCCAGTCTCCCATATATAAAAACTTTTTTTCGCAATACTTTCTGAGGGGCCTGGTAATTCATATGAACTACGGTACAGTGTTTTGAATTGAGTGCGTTGATACAAAGATGTGATAAAACTTTTAAAGCAGAATGAAACTGACATGAAAAAAATATATTTGATATTTAAATACAATATTTATTAGATTTTTATTTAATGAGCTCACTCAATGATGTTTGTTTAGAGCTTGTGCTTTTTGTTATAACCTAAGTAGAACTGTTTATAGAATACGCATAAATCACCATACATAAAATAAACATGAGATAGGTACCTACTCATGTTTATTTTTAAGCACTTAGGTTCATACGTTTAACAAGCAGACAGTTCTGATACAAAGGGGAAACACATTAACATACAACTTCGTCCGACACATTGCCGGTGAGGAGTTCGAAACATTTTCACTGAAACTTTTCTATACGCGAAACGCTATTGAAAGCTCCTCACGGAGATTAACACGCGCCGTGGAAATACGCGTTCAAGGATTACCCTCCTCCCCTCACTGGGAGTGTGAAGTTGTCTTGTTATAATGTGCCGCTAACAGCCAACAGTGAAAAATTAATGCACTTCCCCGCTTGCCCCGCGGTGGGAACGATACACGTGCGATCGAAACTAGGAATAAAAAATGTTTCTAATCAATTAAACTACCTTCGTTTGATAAAAACAATTATGTATATTTTTTCACAAAGTTGCCATCATAAGACGATCTGGAACTTTGATATTTCATTCGGGAATACAGCTTGTGGCGTGTAATTAAGTTTTATGAGCAACAGAAACCGACTAGCGGCTTGTGATCGCTGAACTGGAAATGTTATGTCAACGCTTGATACATGATGGCACAATCGCTGTTACTATTCAGAATTTGTCACACATGTTTCATTATGTGTTACCTAAAAGCTTAGAATGGGCAATTACTGTCATATAAAATTCATGGCCAACATTTTCATAACCTCGGAAATAAAGAGTCATAAATCACAAGATATAAAACAAAATCATCTAAGTACACTTTACATTGCACAGAATTATGCGACCGTTTGTAATCGCAAAAGACCTTGTTACTCTTTAAAGTGGTAGGCAACCACCACCTGTGGTGCTGGTGGTGGTGATGGTAATCCGAAGGCAGAAAATTACCAAGAATTAGTTCTAGATTTTTTAGATAATTTTAAAAAGCTTGGATGTAACATGAGCATTATAAAACACTACCTTCACAGCCATTTGGACAGGTTTCCTGAAAATCTCGAGTCTTATAGCGAGGAACAAGGAGAGCGTTTTCATCAAGCTCTACAAGTGTTGGAAGATAGGTATCAAGGTCGCTGGGATGAACATATGATGGCCAATCTAGAGCATCTTATGAGAGTGTCTTGAGGACAAACATAAGAAAAAATCCCAAAAAAGAAGCTTTCTACACGTAGAATAATATAATAAACTGTTTAAAACGCATAATTTTTGTTTTGGTGGCATAAAAATCGGTGTAATGATTATAACAAATTAATTATATAAAACAAAAAACTTACAGTAATTCAAATAGAGTTGACCTTATATCGGTCTGTATGAAATAAAAACAAAAGAATACGCAATAAATTTCTTAAATTAGTTAACTTTTATAATAAAACAAAGTTTAACCGGATTAAATCGCGTATATTATTTAAATTGGTTTCCCTGACGTTTCGAAAGCTTTGCAGCATTTCGTGGTCGCAGGTAGACTAAGATGACAAGCGTCTTTACAAATATTTCTAAAAAAATATTTTTATCTACCGTACAATATTATTAATTAAAATCGTTTCGATGCACGCAGTAATCACTCACAATATCATTATCTTTTACAGTGTTGCATGCTGTTTGGGACTTGATTATTTTTAGGACTGGGTTCCAAACTGGTGGTAGCTGCCAACCATCTTCTCTATTAAAATTAGGATGTTTTTTAATTTCAATAGCCTCACGGAGCATTCTAGGTACATATCGGTTTTCCTTCGCCAGAACTTGTGGTTTATCAAATCGAAGAAAATGGTTGGGTTTGTCTAGGGCATGTTCACACACTGCAGACTTTGTGGAGCGTCTGTTCTTGACGTCAGCTATATGTTCTTTAATTCTAGTGGCTATACTACGCTTTGTTTGCCCTATGTATGATAACCCACAATCACAATCAATCTTGTAGACCCCTGCATCTTGTAAGGGAATGTGACACTTCACCGGTCTGAGGAGTTGGCTGATCTTTCTTTGGGGCTTGAAATAGGTTTTGATAGAAGCACGCTTCAAGATATGACCAATTCTGTCGGTGACCCCTTTGATGAATGGTAGAACAGCAGGTCGACGATCAACTGTGCTGGGTTTCAGGCGGCGTTTGCGATGGGGATGTGGAGCTTGCAAGTTATTATGCTTGAGAACATGCTTCACATGGTAAAGTTCCCCTGCCAGGTGGTCGGCATCGCAGATGCGGTGTGCTCTCTGTAACAAAGATTTGGCCACGGTAGCTAACTGACAAGTAGTGTCTCTGCTTTCTTAGAACATCTAAATTCTATACACAGTAAAATTCAATTTACTATGGAATTGGAGACAAACAAATCCTTAGCTTTTCTTGATATACAACTTATCCATAATCCTGATCATTCTGTTAGTCATACAGTGTATAGAAAGCCTACCCATACAGACAGGTACTTGAACGGTGAATCTCATCACCATCCTTGTCAGTTAGCTACCGTGGCCAAATCTTTGTTACAGAGAGCACACCGCATCTGCGATGCCGACCACCTGGCAGGGCAACTTTACCATGTGAAGCATGTTCTCAAGCATAATAACTTGCAAGCTCCACATCCCCATCGCAAACGCCGCCTGAAACCCAGCACAGTTGATCGTCGACCTGCTGTTCTACCATTCATCAAAGGGGTCACCGACAGAATTGGTCATATCTTGAAGCGTGCTTCTATCAAAACCTATTTCAAGCCCCAAAGAAAGATCAGCCAACTCCTCAGACCGGTGAAGTGTCACATTCCCTTACAAGATGCAGGGGTCTACAAGATTGATTGTGATTGTGGGTTATCATACATAGGGCAAACAAAGCGTAGTATAGCCACTAGAATTAAAGAACATATAGCTGACGTCAAGAACAGACGCTCCACAAAGTCTGCAGTGTGTGAACATGCCCTAGACAAACCCAACCATTTTCTTCGATTTGATAAACCACAAGTTCTGGCGAAGGAAAACCGATATGTACCTAGAATGCTCCGTGAGGCTATTGAAATTAAAAAACATCCTAATTTTAATAGAGAAGATGGTTGGCAGCTACCACCAGTTTGGAACCCAGTCCTAAAAATAATCAAGTCCCAAACAGCATGCAACACTGTAAAAGATAATGATATTGTGAGTGATTACTGCGTGCATCGAAACGATTTTAATTAATAATATTGTACGGTAGATAAAAATATTTTTTTAGAAATATTTGTAAAGACGCTTGTCATCTTAGTCTACCTGCGACCACGAAATGCTGCAAAGCTTTCGAAACGTCAGGGAAACCAATTTAAATAATATACGCGATTTAATCCGGTTAAACTTTGTTTTATTATAATGTGTAGTGATCGCGAAAACCTAAGAAGTTATTAGTTAACTTTTAATATGAATATTCAATGTATCACGTACTGAATGTCCATCACAGCTTTTTAGGGTTCCGAAGTCCTACAAGGAACCCTTATAGTTTCGTCATGTCCGTCCGTCTGTCCGTCTGTCCGTCTGTCCGTCTGTCCGTCTGTCCGTCTGTCCGTCTGTCCTAATCCTTTACAGCTTAATAACTTCTACAGTTATAAACATAAGTAAATGAAATATTGTTAAAAAATAGTCGACATATAGATCTCAATTTTAAAAGAATAAAAGAATCGTTTTTCCGTATTTTAGGGGTGGTGTCCATACATGTGAAATGGAGAAAAAAATTTTTTTTTCACTGCACCCCCTCGTGTGGGATATCATTGAATAGGTCTACTAAAATGAAGGTAATGTTTGATACACCACTTTTTCCTCAGGTGTACCATCTGTGAAATATAGCCCGCCAAAGTGGCTTGCAATGTGTCCCCCCCCCTGCCATTTCTAAAGTATGCAATGTAGAAACTTATAATCTTCCACATTGATAGACCTTTGTGAAAACTCTCTTTTAAAATTATTTCGAGTATAATGTGATTATAATTTTTTGAGTTATAGAGAGAAAACTGAAAAATACTTAAAACGTCCTAGTTCAAAGGTCATTGACCTTAGAGAAAAATTATCATAGCAAATAATGCTCCTTTAGCTACTTTCTATTTGAAAAAATCACAAAAAGTAACTTTGAAATGACAAACGTCTTAAATTTGGCTTCTTGAATTTATCGCTAGATGGCGCTACTAACAACACGCTCTGAGTCGCGAATGCTGCCGATTATTGCAAAAACTAAAATAGCCATGATTAATATTCGATTTGATTCGTTTGTAATTACACCTACTTAAGGAACCCTATAATACTGAGCATGGCCCGACATGCTCTTGGCCGGTTTTTATTTATTATATCTTCATCAAAAAATGTATGGGACCATCTCTGGTGAAAACTCTTTCAAACAAAAAAAGAATCATCATAATCGGTGCATGCATGTCGGAGTTATGCCCAAACATACATACCAGGCCCCTCAGAAAGTATTGCGAAAAAAAGTTTTTATATATGGGAGACTGGCCAGTTATAATGTTTTTCGAAAATATGATTATTTATAAGTAAAAATAAGTAAGTTCCAATTTCAAAATTTCCCTCCACATTTTTTGCGAGTTAATTCAAAGTATTGTGTCTCACTGAAATACGTGGGACACTCAGAAAGTTTTGCGAAACTAAAAAAAATTGTTCTATACGTACATATATTTTTATCAAATCTTTTCAAAGTACTTTCCACCAGCCTCTATACAAAGATTCATGCGCCTAAACCAGTTTTCAAAACACTTTTTCCAGTCCGCCGCAGACACCTCGTTTACAGCCTGCTCGAACGCAGCCAGCGCATCTTCCGGCGACGAAAATTGTATCCCTTTGAGCTGATTTTTTATTTTTGGGAATAAAAAGAAGTCACACGGTGCTAGATCAGGGCTGTAAGGAGGGTGACCCAGGAGTTTGACTGGCGTGCTGTCCAGGAAGTCCCTCGTTTTGAGTGCGGTGTGCGCAGGTGCATTGTCGTGGTGGAGCAGTAGCCCGCGGAGCCCTGTGTTTGGTCGCTTGTTGCTTATAACAGAGAAAACTTCTGGCAAACATTTGGTAGTATACCATTCGCATTAATGCTTCTTTGATCCCGTAAGGGAATTGATACCAAGTGGCCAGTCAAATTAAAAAAGCTAGCGATCAAAATCTTACCCCCGCTTCTAGATCGCTTCACTTTGGTAGGCGTTGGCTCATTTTGAAACACCCAAACAGTCGACTGGCGCTTGGTTTCTGGGTCGTATTGATAAATCCAGGACTCATCACCTGTAACGATGTCGTAAACACGCCGAGACGAGCCTGCTTCAAATTTGTTAAGCATATCACGGCACCATTCCACCCGGGCCTTTTTTTTTTTTTTTTTTTTTTTTTCGTGGGGAAAATCCTCATGTACGCACTCCGCCCGGGGAAGACGGAGCCAGTGTCGGACTCTTACCGACTAAAAACCACCACGGTGTTCCTCTACCGACCCTTGGCCGGGGGCGTGAGAAATACTCCCGTATTCGCCCAACCATCCCCGGCAGGTCCCGGCTCGCCGCTAACAGGCGAGCCCCTTCACCCCGTGCGGCACCCACATCGGCCGCACCCTCCTCTTGACTGGCGCGCGCGGAACACAACGCGCCACCGTCACGGGCCTTCACTGGTCGGGCGGCGGGCCACCCCGAGTCCGCCGCCCGCAGGCCCACACCTAGGGTGGCTGGAGGTCGGCATACGCCCTCCTACGACGCCCAGGTCGTCTCCTGCGGATGGGAAGAGAGGTTATTGCCTCTCGAACCCTCTCCGCCGCCTCCTTAGCGAGCATTACATCCTCGCAGAAGGAGACGACGCCTTCCCAAGCGCTCTCGCTCCTGACCATAGACAGAACCACGGCCGGAAGCGAGAGGACGCTGCTGCCTACTGCAGTAATGAGGTCACGGCGCTGCGCGGCCCAAGCTGGGCACTCCGCCAGTGTGTGCTGCGCCGTGTCCTCTGGGCAGCTCCCGCAGTGATGACACTGTTTGAGTGATGACACATTTTTTGCGAGTTAATTCAAAGTATTGTGTCTCACTGAAATATGGATCTGCGCCGGGAACATTTTAGAGCTATGATTTTATAAGATTTCAAGTGTCGCCTGAAACCGGATGAATCGTACGATAGACTTCAAATGGCATTCATGGATGAAGGCCCTTCCAAGGCAACCGTGTATCGTTGGTATAACGAATTCAAGCGCGGTCGACCAACTTTGGGGGATGACGAAAGAAGCGGTCGCCCTTTGACGGCTGTTACCGAAGAAAACGTGCTAGCAGTGAAAAATTTAATCCAAGACAATAGGCGAATTACATATCAGGAGATTCAACACATATTGAAGATTGGATCGGGAAGCGTTCACGAGATTCTACACAGCCATCTTCGCGTGAGGAGGATAGTATCACGCTGGGTGCCGCACAACCTCACCGATGCTCAGAAGCAGGCCCGGGTGGAATGGTGCCGTGATATGCTTAACAAATTTGAAGCAGGCTCGTCTCGGCGTGTTTACGACATCGTTACAGGTGATGAGTCCTGGATTTATCAATACGACCCAGAAACCAAGCGCCAGTCGACTGTTTGGGTGTTTCAAAATGAGCCAACGCCTACCAAAGTGAAGCGATCTAGAAGCGGGGGTAAGATTTTGATCGCTTGCTTTTTTAATTTGACTGGCCACTTGGTATCAATTCCCTTACGGGATCAAAGAAGCATTAATGCCGAATGGTATACTACCAAATGTTTGCCAGAAGTTTTCTCTGTTATAAGCAACAAGCGACCAAACACAGGGCTCCGCGGGCTACTGCTCCACCACGACAATGCACCTGCGCACACCGCACTCAAAACGAGGGACTTCCTGGACAGCACGCCAGTCAAACTCCTGGGTCACCCTCCTTACAGCCCTGATCTAGCACCGTGTGACTTCTTTTTATTCCCAAAAATAAAAAATCAGCTCAAAGGGATACAATTTTCGTCGCCGGAAGATGCGCTGGCTGCGTTCGAGCAGGCTGTAAACGAGGTGTCTGCGGCGGACTGGAAAAAGTGTTTTGAAAACTGGTTTAGGCGCATGAATCTTTGTATAGAGGCTGGTGGAAAGTACTTTGAAAAGATTTGATAAAAATATATGTACGTATAGAACAATTTTTTTTAGTTTCGCAAAACTTTCTGAGTGTCCCACGTAAAAAAACATATACAACGTGTTATTGAATGAACTCAAAACCTGAAACTAGTTTGTTCAGTATCGAGAGTAGAATGCATTACCTACACTACTTTTAAACATAGGTTAATTTTTACCAAAAAAATTGTTTCATACTATGTCGAGTCTAAAAGTTTCATATGACGACGCGGTGCTGAGCGCAAAGGCGAGTGAGACCCAGTAAAAAAGTATGATGGAAACTTTTGGGTAACATTTGTTTCCTAAATCTATTAAAACTTAACTTAAGCGTCGAGAGCGTCGCCACGTTCGTGAATGAATCGAGCGCTATGAATCGATTAGAGTAACCATGATACCAACAATTACAAATATCTTCTACAATAATAAATGAAAATTAATAATTACTTTCCATATCAATTTATTATAACAAAAACTATTTGCGGTGTCTGAGGTTTTGAGTTACTCCAATAACACGTTGTATACAGACGAATTGGGAACCCCCTCCTTTTTTAAGTCGGTTAAAAATATTTTATAAAAAAAGGGATTTTTAAACTTTTCACAGTAGGTATGTATCTAAACAAATATATATGATAATATATGTGCTATAGAACACAATTCTCCACGACGAAGATATGCGGGACCCTCTCTATAAACCGGCCACGAATCCTCCAAGATTCAGCTTTAATTAATTCCCAACAACAGCTACCTACACAATACAAAACAGATTTACACCTCCTTCAGCAGCAGTGTTGTGAACTCATTGGCAGATATACTGTTCTTAACCACGTCAGCAAATAAACATGGCAATGAACAGTGGAGTCATCCCCGCAGCTAACTAGATCTTTGAGCGCAGTTTGGACTTCGGTTTGATCGTGTTTGCTCGCTGCTCACTAGTTAGACTGCGAATTGTGGATTGCTTCTTTGTGTTCTCGAGTCGCAACTTCGCTAACTAGCTGCCGGTGACTGATTATGAACAAATGAAATTTAGGTTTCAAAATTATAATTTTATTACATACAAGGATACTCAGAAACTATTTTTTTATTTCTTATATAAATCATAATAAACAGGTCGATAATCAGTGTTGGACATAGTTCTGTCAATTAAACCAGCTATAAAACGCGTTCGTTTCAAAGCTTCGGGTCTGGACCTACGTATCAATGTGCTCAATAAATGGTTATGTAGCCCCCATTTATTAGTTATAGGCGGGTGCAAATATGGTTTAATAAGATGATGCTCGATATTCCTATGTAAAGCCCCTAGGGAGCTACGTAATGAGCTACGTGATAATGTCTCCATTTCTGTTGGTGAAAATGTTTCTTGACGGAGCGAAGAAGCTTGAGCATTGCTATTGGTTTGTTTCTTTTCAGGTAGTTTTTGTAAAATCTTTTCTAGAAGCATGCTTTGTTTTCTAGACTCACTTTCTGTGGTTCGTTTCAAAATAGTATCGTGTTGCACTTTCTTCTGAATAACTGCATCGATCAGACCTTTCATTTCGGGGGTTAGGTAATGTTTTGGCGTAACGTGTTCTGGCGAAATACGATTGTCTATTTCTATTTCTTCTTCTTCTGGAATGATATAGCGGGTTTTTGGTGCAGGTTTAATAGGATTTGCTACTTTATCCGTTTTTTCTCCTTTTACTACATTTTGTATGTGTTGGACTTCATGCGTCGCTTTTATTTTAATCAATCTGCTATTATTTTCTTTATCGTTTTCATCGTTGTCGTATGTAACATGATCAATAATAATTTCTGGAAAGTTGTGTAAACTAAGCTGTTTATTCTGTTGACCGTGTTGTGTAAAAGATATTTGTTTATTATCTTTGATTGTATTAAAATTTGCAACTATTTCTTTTTTTATTAAATCATCCAATAAGTAATTCTCTTCTATGTTATCTGAGTTATATGCTGTATATTGATTATCTGGTCCCCCATATCGGATTGCAGGAACAATGTGTTTTTCGTTTTCAATTTCCATGAAAGAGTTTCTTATTATCTTATTTGCACCTGAATATGATTCATTTTCTGATGTTGGTTCGTGATTTTCATTACTAACTTCAAAACTTTGAAGAGTTTGATTTAATCGTCGAGTTACATGTAGCATTTCGTTGCTAGATTTATAATTAATACGTGGAGATGTATAAGTCTTGAAATAATATACATTTGAATCATTACCTGCTTGTGTTTCAACAGTAGGCATGAAACTGTCTTTAATTTCATTGATAAGTCCAGTTTCATTTGATTTAGTCTGTAGTATTAGTCTATCCAAAATTTCATTAATATCTTCTGTGCTCATGTTTTCTTGGGATGTTAAGCAACAAACTGTTATTAGAACTAGCACGAAGACAACTGAAAAAGACAACATAGTTTTATAAGTTCTACTACTTGAACGCAGTTTTTGGCGGAAGATAAATACAGACAAGAGCACAAAAACCCATGGACCGCTAAAATTATCATTCTGCAAATATACGTGATGTCTTAACATATTCACCATGCTTAGTAAATCAGTATGTTATCCCTTATTTGATGAAGGAGCTTAGATGGCGTGATGAGCTGGACTCCTACTTATAGGATTGGCCAAAAATTGCCAAAAACCACGAAAAGTGCCTGCAGTGCGAAAAAACAGACTCATAAAAAAGTTGTCCCTTGATATTAGAGGTAGGAGACGGATAGTGTTGCACTTCCACCTTATTTTATTGCCATCACGGTAAAAGAAGTTTAGGGTATTCTAAGATTAGATCTAATGTATGACAATTTAAAATATTAGTTACAATAGTATGACCTTACACAGCGAGAGCCCCATGTTAATCGCCATTCTGCCAGATTACCACTGAGTGGAATACATGTTTATTATTGGGTGAATTGTGCTTCATCGTTTATTAATTAACTGTTATCGCATTATTAACTCTCACAGACTTAATTAAGGGGCAATTGATAGGCGTGAAGGTTTTCATCTACAATATTACTCAAACACGGGCTACTTCACATTTCGATATTAGTGTTGGTGCAGATAGAGCGTGTAAACAACGAAGTAGTTTTAACAGCCAATCTCGCATTAATCAATCATTACTGAGAGGAAAACATCAACTACTTAGTTAATAAATGTATCCGCATTAGTATAGAGAGATGATTTTTAGTAAATTAATTAGGTAGGTATCAAAAAGTAAAAATCAAAAAAAAAAAAAAATTAAATCAAAAATTTTGAATAAATTTATTCAAAATGACTATCAACTAAAAATAAACTTGTGCGGTCAGGGGATAAAGTTAACCTTCATAAAAATACGAATTTCAATTCATATTTTTACCGGTTCATTATAATCCTAAATTTCGCAACGATAATACAAGCATAGATGGCTGGAAACATCATGCGTCGGACTGAGATACATCATTCATCATTACAGCCGAAAGACGTCCACTACTGGACATAGGCCTCCCCCAATTAAGAAGAGAGATACCCACAGAACAAAATACCAGATACCACAGGGCCCAGGTATGATCCCCAGCAAAACATGTATTTTTGTATGTTTTATTTAATAGCTGTAACTTTGACGTTACCCACCAGATGGCGCTTATAGGTGAGATCAGCTGACAACTTTATGTCCGTACATTCACTCTATGGGTATAGCTCTAATCTTAGCGTGACATGACACTACATTTTCTCCCGAATCACACCTACCGCAAGCCCCCATAAGGAACTTCGTTCCAATAAACTAGTAAGAGTCATAAAAGTTCCATACATACGAAAGATGTGCCCTAAGGCTGACTGGTAGAAAATGCCTGTACATTTGTTGCATAAAGTTTAATTAAATAAATGAATAAAGATGTTTGTGACAATTGCAGTACATAAACAGTACAAGTTACGTAATTAAAAATATTTTCATAAAAACATCAATCTCGAGTTATTTCCATTAAAACGGCAAGTTAATGGAACTTTTAATTTGCACTATAACAATTTACAAGCGATTGGAAACTGAAAAAAGCAATCTTAGTTCTGTTATCGTTGCCTTGGACGACATCGGGTCGGCATCGGCGTGAGGTAAACATCCCGGTTCGTCCTGCATTTCAATCGACTCTATTTGTATTTTATTGCAGAAGACTCAAAATAAAGCCAAACACCACGGACCAAAGCTTTATGTTTTATTGAGTTCTTTTATGAAACTTAACTAATAATAGACTGTTAGATAACGATAAATTTAATTAGTATTCTTATAGGCACCAAAAATATTTGGATGTGGGCACGGTTGAGAAATATGTGGCTCGAAGCGACCCACGCAAGTAATAAATATCAGCACAGGGAAAGGTAACTCGTTTGTGCTATAGGTAGTATAAAGTGGATAGTCACACAGATGCAACGCATATACACCGGATGCTAGCTATCTATAATCTGCTCAGGAACCGTAAGAAGGCCGGTAGTGTTTTAAATTGCAGCAAAAAGATAACGGCACGGTGCATGAAGAACTAGACACAGGTATAGATATTTCAGAGCTTAAATTTCAGAGGTCCTATAATATCATAAGGTTTCATTTTAAAAACTATGTTATACTCAGGTACAATTTTCAAAAAATGGGAGTGCGCTTGCCATGTCAGCAGAATGCATCCAGAAGGGTGGGCAAGGATTGCTACACATTGGGTGCCTCAGGAAGGAATCATCCGTTGACAGGTAGGCCGAGTAAACGCTGGCGGGACGATCTTGATAATTTTCTCAAGAATTGTACTGAAGAAACTACTGATAGAGAAGTTTAGAAGAACATTGGGAAAACCTTTGCCCAATAGTGGGACAGTATAGGTTGACAAAAAAAACCTAAGTATAAAAAAGTGTAACACCAAGAAGCATTTGTCAAATTATAGCGGTAACATCTTACACTAACTAATAAACTTCAAGTAAGTAATATAACGATTTAAATAGTGGCATTATATTATCTGTGATAGTGGAAAGAAAAAATCGCTCACGAGCAGGATTCGAACTTTTCGAATCTGCGACTCGTGGCTCAGTACGCCAGTGCTTTAGTCACTAAGCTACCGTGAAGTAATATAACATTAAGTACGAAAAACATTAAAATGTGTAAATAAAACTAAAAAGCATATTATTCTTAACTCCACGGGATGACGGAGGTATAAAAAATTCTATTAGAAATCCATTAACTTTTTCAATTTGAACAGCCGTCTAATTTAATAGCCCGCATTTCTCGCTGTTAGTTACAATAGGTGACCTAATAAGGCTACAAGCTTTTATACACATAACTATGAAATGATCACGTGTAAGTGATTTATTTTAATGGAGTAAGTACCAGCGACATGAGTCATTGTCATTGAAGAATGCAACCTATTATGAAGATCTGAAGATGATAAACTAGCTGTCATGATGAATTAATTAATAAATGATTAATTTAACTTTAATGCGAATAATAGAAGAACCTCGTAACCTCACACATATAAAACCACACACCCAGACAAGCATCCTAACTCCCACATATACATGCACACGCAAATAATGTTTCTTTTACTTACTTAATTAATCTAACTATAGCATGTATGAATGTAACTATAGCATGTATGTTAAATTGTCAAATCATTTTGGAAGATACTGGTCCCCACGACACAGGGAATCCTAGTGTGGGGCCCAGCAGTGTACCTTGTAAAATATGCTTAATTTGGTTGAAATAAATTATCATTATCATTATTTATCATTATAAAAATAAATATTACATCTCTCTATCACAAAGAATGCAACCTATTATGAAGATCTGAAGATGATAAACTAGCTGTCATGATGAATGATTTAATAAATGATTAATTTAACTTTAATGCGAATAATAGAAGAAAATATATATTTGGGATGTGACTTGAAAAATAATAAACTACAATAATAAAAAATAATAAAAAATAAAAAAGCCTTTATTATTCCTTAATTAATTTGTATGTATGTGAACAGTAATACTCGTATAATATAAATATACTCAATTAAGGACCCCTCGACGGGTATAGGCCTCCTCCAATAACTTCCAGATTTTTCTGTCTGAAGCTTTCTTCATCCATGTTTTGTCAGTCATTTTTACTATTTCGTCTTGCCATCTTTCTATAGGTCTTCCTCTCTTCCTCTTACAGTAGTACCTCTTCCTCTTAGTATGTATACTTTAGGATTTAATTGTGTGTTCGTTAGCAGATGCATTACTTACGGCACTGAACCGTGGTCGCTCACAATGGGCCTGATAAGAAGGCTCAAAATCCCTCAAAGTGCAAAGGAGAGGGCTATACTCGGAGTGTCCCTGCAACTGATCGAATCAGAAATTAGGACATTCGCAAGAGAACGAAGGTAACCGACATAGCCCGAAGAATTGCCAAATTTAAGTGGCAGT
Organism: Asteroscopus sphinx; assembly: GCA_949699075.1. Classification (NCBI taxonomy): domain Eukaryota; kingdom Metazoa; phylum Arthropoda; class Insecta; order Lepidoptera; family Noctuidae; genus Asteroscopus; species Asteroscopus sphinx. The sequence continues at coordinate 13,008,382 of OX453013.1, read as the reverse complement.
GGCCGGGGCACATTGCTCGCATAACGGATGGCCGAATCCTGGAGTGGTGACCGCGTACTGGTAGGCGCAGTGTGGGTAGACAAAGTGGACCGACCTCCTGGTGAAGGTCACGGGGATCCGCTTGATGCGGAAAGCGCAGGACCGGTCGTTGTGGCGATGCTTGAGGGAGGCCTATGTCCAGCAGTGGACGTCTTTTGGTTGACATAATGATGATGATTATAGCAGGTGCTGGTGGTCCAGTTCTTTTGGCATAACATGTTGAAACCCTAGCAATTCACGCAATACGTGCAGAGTACCTTCAATATTAACGTACTAACAACAGTAGGTACAAAGTAAAGCTTTGAATGCAAACAATTTTACAGGGTGATTAACAATTGTATCAAAACTTTGTTCATATTGTGCACGTTACCCGTGCCCACGTGGTCCTGTGAATATTTGTCCACAAGCGACTGTTGGAATAATTGAGGTGTACATTTTCACTTTGTTCCGTTTCCATTCGATTAAAATCGTTGTACCACACTTGTACACGACCTATTCGGTGTTTACTAAACGATTTGAACGGTTCGACGGGCTGGCCAACCAGCTGTGATTTTTGCATTTTTTTTAATAACGAAAACAAATAGAACCGAATTAGAGGAAATTTGATTCGAAAAAAAAAATAGAAAAACACCAGTGAAGTGTTAACTTGGTCATTATTTACAGCTTTACTCACGTGATTCTATCTGGTATGCCCAACTAGTTTAGAGCTCGACCGGAACCTTTAATCATGAGCTGGTGCTAGTTGTTTGCTAGTCGGGCACACCCGATGGAATCACGTGAGTAAAGCCGTAAATAATGACCAATTATGAATTTGACTCACGAAAGTCACTATACAAAAAGTGTTAACTTATTTGAGTAGGTGATTAATGTTTTTGACCATTCTTATGGATTATAGTTTTTTCAGAGGTTGAATAAAAATTGATGTCGATAGTAGAACTGGGAAACCTATCAGATGTACAAAGCACATACCTATTTAAAGTCTTAAGTTTTATAAAGGTCGGTTACAGGGTAGTTTCAAATATATTGGCTACTGGGTCTCGCGAGTCGTCAGAGTACATTTTATGAGCATCTAATAAAAAATTTATCGTGTAACAGTAAAGAAGCAATCAGTCTGTTGGATATTGGCCTGCGGGGTCCGTAAACACGTGCATTTTTATGTTCGTTTGCAGTTACCAACATTCATAGATTCGCATATAGAACCACTTTTGTCGATTACCTACTTAGCTAGAATTTGTCCAAGTTCGAATCTACGAAGCCGTTAGAGGCTTCTATAAGGAACCGTGAAATGTAAGTGTGTTCAAAATCACTGAAAGTTTTACATTATTCAGTCGGTACATAAGTTTATTCGAAGTGCTTACTCCGGCTTCACGATATTTCTCCATGCTGACCCGTATGTAAGAAAATTAAGCTACTTATAGTTCCTCGTCAGTTTAAGGGTTATCAGGCTATTTCTTGTAGGCAACACTATTTCAATTCTTTTATGATACCTATTTGATTAAGAGATTAATACTTTCGATATTATTATTTTTACTTTAAATCTTTCGGATTCAGATTGCCTACCATTGTCTATTTAGATCTCATTAATTTATCAGTAAAAATATATTGATAAATAATTGTCAAGAGATCAATAAATTATATGAATAAATTATACTTATATATGTTATTGTATTGTTATTGTTTCTATATTACACGATTTTAAAACTCAAAAGTGTCTCAACATCCGGACAAACCTGTGTAAGGTGTTTGTGATGTTAAAGTAGGAAGTTATCAACTAAGGAGATACCGTTGAAAATCAAAAACGGCGTTCCTTGTAAAACTAGGTATGAATTACGATAAAAGAAACGATATTGAACCACTGTTGAACAAACACTTATTCTCACTTACAGTTGTATAGGTACAGTTGAATTAGAAACTGCTCGATGTCGCAAACCTTAACCTTGTTAATTATCATCATCATCTATCAAAATATCAACAAAAACTCTCTCTCCCTCGCCCACTAATCTCCCATATCACACGCATTGCACAGCCAAAATTGTTTTATTTCTATACAAATTGTTTCATTATATTTTTCTTATCTAAAGCAAATACTTGTTCCATACATTTATTCATATATTTATTGATTTTTTCATTTTTTTTCCATTTTAGTTATCTATGAAAGTATTCATGTAACCGTGAAGTAATTAAGTGGTGTTATTGTAACCAGGGAAGGAACTGTCTCCTGAGATACAGGCTAACACCCTAGTTCAGGAGGCAGAGTTTCAATGTAATATTGCAACTTACTAGGTTTTAATAAAGATTATTATTATTAAGATTATCATTATTTTAGCCGAAAGACTTCCACTGCTGGACATAGGCCCCCAGGCATCGCCACAACGACCGGTCGATTCCATTGTTATTATTCTATTTTTGGCAATAAATAACAATAACAATTGGCCAATCGTTAACATACTGTCCGTAACGATTTTTCTTTTCCTAAAGTTTCGGAAATATAAAGAAACTAGCCTATGACCGCGGCTTCGCCCGCTTATAATTCGGTTTATTAGAGAAAGATGTTATCACGCATCCTTGGGGAACTGTTGAACTGTGGCTTATCTTTCAGAGATAAAAAGCCTATATGTTAATCCGAGTTATGGTCTATCGTGTGCTAAATTTCATACAAATCGGTTCAGCTAGCCAACAAACATACATGCTTTCTAATTTATAATATTAGTAGGATAACCCATTTAAACCGCACTCATGACTCTTCAATTATTTTTTATTAGACAAAACTTACCAGTTTATATTTATGAATCCATAAAAAAACAAAGGTCAACGATCGATTCAAAAAGGCACACCTCTTGAAAAGTTAGTCCAAACTGACAAAACCTATTTGAATAATAAAATAGACAAAAATATTGTAAAACTGAAAGCAGCTGTACAAATACGAATAAATAAAATGATGAAAGTTTTTATAGCATCCATGGTTATGCAACGGAGCGATGACGCTGCGTGGACAGTGGAGATCCCGAGGACTCCCGCACAATCACGCACGCCCCTGGAACAGTTTGACTAGGCATTACCCACGTATACTAATATGTTTGTGAGTCCGTCCGCCTCTGTACACAGACCAGTGAGGCACGGCTACTAGGGTTTTAATTTTACAAATCACTAGGTTTTCGTTTCATTTGCCTTACTGGTTTGTTGAGTCATCTGTGAAAATATATTTAGGTATGTCTAAGTGCATGAATTTTTAAGTGCAACAAAACAATTATCTATACTTCTTCTATCTATCTATCTATCTATCTTCTATCTTCTATCTATCTATACTATAATAAAACTGTAAAGGTTGAAAAGTCTGTACATTGAGTTTTTTTTCGCGAAAACCGGCTAGGGGGACTAGAAATAAATAAGAACACGAATCAATCGTTTAAAAAATTTATGTCTGTCTGTCTGTCTGTCTGTTTGTTACCTCATCACGTGAAAACGGCTGAACGGATCGTGATGAAACTTTGTAATTGTATTGGTATTAGTCTAACTTAAAATATAGGATATGATTTATCTGAATCGGTTGAGTAGATCCAGCGATACAGCTTGACCCCTCTATTGTATTAAGTTGCATACAAAGTAGAGGTCATGATTGTTGGTTGTATGTAGGTTGCAGGTTCCTAAAAATACAACTGGATTCTATTAGTATTATAGAAAATATAGAATAACATAACATAGCCCATCACTGTCCCGCTGCTGGGCATGGCCCTCTTCTTGGAATGAGAAGAGTTAAGGAACTGGATATTGTTAGTGTAATAGATTATCATAACATAATCAGCTCATTACCTACTGCCCCACTGCTGGGCACGGACCTCTTCTCGGAACGAGAAGACTTAAGAAACTAGAAAATATAGAATAACATAACGTAGTCAACCCGTTACTGTCCCACTACTGGGTATGGCCCTCTTCTCAAAATGAGAAGAGATAATGAACTGGATATTATTAGTATTCTAGAATAACATAACATTACCAGCCCATTACAGTCCCACTGCTGGACACGCGCCTCTTCTCAGCATAAGAAGAGATTTGGTTAGTGTTATAGAATAACATAATCAGCCCAATTACTTCCCACTGCTGGGCACGAGCGTCTTCTCAGAATGAGGGAGATTAGGGCTAATTCCATGAAATTCCATCACCTTAGCCGGTTGGTTGTAAAAACAAAATATAGTATGGTCGGTAAATAGTGTAATCGTCTGTGTAGGCGCTTATATGTATATATTTGGAGATATTGTGTTCATAATTATGACACGATGTTATTTTCCGACATCCACGCGGACGGAGTCGCGGGCACAGCTAGTCTTACATAAAAACAGCTTTGTAGGTACTTGATTACAAGTTGTAACACATTAGTCAATTTTTAGGGTTCCGAAACCAAAAGGTGCCGAACGGGACCCTATTACTCTCGCTAAGCTGTCCGTCCGTCCGTCCATCTGTTTGTCACAGGGCTGTATTTTTGAACGGTAATAGGTAACCGGTTGAAAAACCTAAGGGGGTCCCCATACAAGATACCTCGAAAAACAAGCATTTTTTCAACGTTTTTGTTCCTGCTCTATCTTCAAAACGGTAATATGTACATATATATGCGTGAAACTTGGTCGAATTATAGTGCATAGGTACTATGTAGTTTAGCAAAAAATACTAAAAATAGGGCAAATAGAAATATGTGGTGGTACAGTCGACTGCATGACAGTGGTAACACTTCAATTCAAAAACCGCCCTTACTGCTTACGAAATAAAGATGCTGCTAATGTCAAAGTGTTACCACCGACGTGCGGTCGACCGTACCTGCGTAAGATACGGTCTGGTCTTCCTGTCTGTGGTCTAGTGGTTCGAGTGTCGGACTGCTGATCACGAGGTCGTGGGTTCGAATCCCACAGAACACAAATATTCGTGTGAAGAACATAAGTGTTTGTGTTGGCCTGAGTGTTTCTTATGTATTATAAGTATGTATTTACAAAAAAAAAGTATATAAGTATGATATCCATTGTCTAGTACCCATATTACAAGCTCTGCTTAGTTTGGGACAAGATGATGCTGTGTAAAAAATGTCCCAAAATATTTATATTTTATTTTAATTTTTTTTATATCTAAAAATTCATATTTCGCGCGTATTTTTTTTTGCATCGTGCGTTGATGTCTTTTGATGAACTCTCGTAAATTAAATCAGTTTCTATGGGGTATCAGGTCGATGGGTGGAACGGAACCCTTACTGCGTGTGTCCAACTCACACTTGGCTGGTTTTTTTAATAAAAATAGTCTGCATTCATATTTTATGTTTATTGTTATGATATCTATGTTATCTTATATATTGAGAATCTACCGCAAACACACCAACAACTATGCTGGGCTAACGGTACCATAAATGTATGCAAGTTAATATAACTTCAAACGAGTTCTAAAAACAGTAAAACAATGGCCCAACTTATAATAGTGTGTTCGATGCAATTGGCAGCTAATTTCTTGTTCCACGACCGACTAACACGCTCATTGCGTCAAAATTTTAATCGGTTCTCTTTGTCAGGAAATTTCTTTTGTGAATGCAAAAAAAATATAAAGTTACGCAATCGGAACAACAAATTTGTAGTATAACGCAAGGGAATCGCGTTCATTCCGGTTTGAAGCTCCATTCCGTATAATAAAAACGGCACAAAGTTTTAAAGTAACCAGAATTATTTATAACACATGCGTATCACATTCAAATCCACATCCTTTAACGTTTTTCTGCTGTATAAATTTTGGAACTTGACCAGGTATTATTAGCAGATCCAAAAATTACTAACGAGTTAGGTCAGGTGATTCTCAATTTATTATCAAGATCTGTAACCTATTATGCATTACGATTTTGAATTAATTGAACTTTAACGTTCTACTTACAGAAAATAATTAGTTTATTAATTCTACCGATCATAAACAAATTGACCTAGAAAGGGAACGCAGAGCGTTGTCAATCAGAGCGAATATGCTGGCCCGCAGGTTTGCCCGCTGCTCTAAAGAGGTAAAGATCACTTTATTTAAATCCTACTGTCAGACTTTTTACACCAGCAGCCTGTGGACAGCATATACTCAAAAGGCTGCCAACGCTCTGCGCGTCCAATACAATAATGCGTTCAGGATGCTGCTGAGGCTACCACCGTTTTGCTTTTGCAGCGCATCCGCCATGTTCATGCAGGCACGCACAGATGGCTTTGCAGCAATTTTGCGAAAAAGAGCTGCTTCGTTGCTGCACAGAGTGCGTGCGAGCAGCAACAGCATCCTGAGTGTGATAGCGGGCAGGTATGACTGTCCATTTTTTTAAAAAGTGGATGAGTCTATGTGTTTAAAATTTTGTGTATGTTATGTTTTTGTAATAGGAATACTAACATAGTTATTAAGTAATATTGTTACTAACACATTGAGTCATTGTTACTTTGAAAATAAATAATAATAATAGGATATGTTATAATATATGGTAAGGTTATAATGATCAGCTCACGGGGCGCCTACTACGAGTTTGACACTAACGAATACTTTCAAAGTTTTTGTCGATGTTCTTTCATAAATCAGAGTGTAGATTCTGAGTTTGAAACTTGTAATTAAAAATATATTAAATTATATAAATAAAAATATCATTACCTAGGTACCTTCACTCCAAAAATTACATTGGATACTTTACTACAATGATTCACTTTTCGTTTGATTGTTGTAATCTAGTTTGCTTAACATATATTCAATAAACAAAATAGTTTCTAAAGCATCCATTATTATTTTTGGTGTGACAATAAATATATTTTAATTGAACGACTTCATTATCCGGAGAAACACCCATACGATATGGAAAACGCTATCGATTTTTTTTTTCTAATGGACTCTCGCAGATGGTACCCAAGATAGGTATCCTAACTGCTTAACCAGGTGCGTGGCGTAGAATCCCGTTAGGGACTCCATCCGCCGAAATGCGTCGACTTTAATTTATACATCAGTAGTTCCACCTCGTTTCCGCCAGGGGCGCTACTGATTTATGAATGGAAGTTGACGTAAACGATCGCGTATGCGTAAGTTTCAAACTCGCAATAGGCACTCAATAGTTCCTCCTCGTTTCCGCCAGGGGCGGTACTGATTTATGAATGAAAGTCGACGTAAACGATCGCGTATGCGTAAGTTTCAAACTCGCACTAGGCACTCAGTAGTTCCTCCTCGTTTCCGCCAGGGGCGGTACTGATTTATGAATGAAAGTCGACGAAAGCTATGAAAGTATTCGAAAGTGTCAAACTGGTACTAGGCCCCCCCCTGAACAGAATTAGATTGTATTATTATAATGATGCTCTACCCCTTGGTAGAACACCATAAAGCTTGCATTCCGTCATCCGTTTTATAAACAGACGAACCAAGAATAAAATATTCTTTCCTATTTTCATTTCCACGAATTAAATGCGAAATTAACGGCACCTAGTTGCTGTACGGAAGTGTCATAAAGGTGGTAATATTAAAGTACTTGCTTAGGCGCATAATATTGCAGACGCTATGTGCGGCCGCCCCAATCCTTGGCCACGTCTCGCGTCTGTCCGGGTGGCAATAAAACCCCTCTACTTATGTCATAATATGCATATGTGATGAACTCGCCTGAGATATTACTACACTAAACTCTGTGAATCAGTCGTATTCGTACGGAACCTAACTATAATTTTAATACCTCGACACGTAAAATATGAATTTAACGCATTTTATGGATTATGGTCTGGATAAGATGCTGTGTCCACATAATGATAGACAAGTACATGTAGGTACATACTATTTAGTAATGTGTGTATGATCTAGATCTTATGTCTTCTTTGTCCATCCAAAGGTTGTCTGGAAGACATCGCTTTTAGCGATAAGACCACCAATGTACCCATAATTTATACGTTGTTCCTGTTTACTACTGTTTTCATGGTGTTCAATAAAGCATATTCTATCTATCTAATGTTCATATCATTTTACATAAATGTATTTCATATCTTTTGTGGTGGTAATGGTACCTCAATTGCAATGTGAGGCAGAACATGTTTCAAATCAATCAACTCAGCCTATCGCAGTCCACTGCTGGACATAGGCCTCTCCCAAGTTGCGCACTCGGTCCTCTGCCTTCCACGTCCAGTCCCCCCCAGCCACGTTCTTTAGGTCATCGGTCCACCTGGCAAGTCCTTCGACAGACATGACATGAGAACATGTTTGATACTACTAAATTAATTAATTATCTAAATGGCACTGATATGAAGCGATCGCGTATGTTCTGGGTCACGGGTTCGATAATTTTCGAATATTTCAGCTTACAACTCCCTGTCTATGTGCAGATACATGGGTATACATCAAGAGTAGCGTTTTCATTGCCACGAGACTGTTACCTACGTTAAATTATAATATTTTTTTTTGTTTTCTAAACCAGGATTTAGGGAACTGGGTGGTTCTGGACCCGGAGGAAGTAATTTTTATGTACAATAAAGAAATACAGATTATTTTACCTATGTATCGTCTGATAAAGACTACAAGAGAAGACCTTTTTAAACCCCCGATGCAAAAATAGGAGTGTTATGTGTGTAACGTGTGTATCTGTGTCTGTCTGTGGCATCGTACCTACCTCTCAAGCGGATGAACCGATTTTGATTTAGTTTTTTTCATTTGGAATGGTTGTGGTGAGTGTATGAATGTGTAAAGTGAATGAAATCACAAGAAGAAGAAGAAGTGATGAGAGAATCGGTTGCATTGGGGGTTTTTTTAATTTTAAATTTACACTTATACCTACTCGCTCCTAAATTAAAGAATCTTTTATTTTCGCGGTCCAAGGATTTTATACTTTGTTTTATCTTATTTGAAGAGACAAACTTAGTTTAGTATCTGTATTCATATAGCATTTAGTATTTTGCAACTGTGTAAGGTATCATCGTTAGCATAATTAGTGCGAATTTATAGTACAAGGTTAGACCTGTGTTTCTAATTACTGTAACCGGTTGTTGTCTGACACCATTTAGATTCTAGAAGCTCATTATTTTATTCGTTTATTTTAAGAATTTTCTCACCATTTAATAACATTAAATACGTTGTAAAAATGAATAATTTTTTGCTTCAAAAAAAGTCTTGTTTCCGCTACGCAATTAAAACTGAATTTATTCTAATATAGAAACATATGTCGTAAAATGCAACTAAGGGATTCACCAGAGGATGGGGAGCAGCGTCCTCTGAGTATTTAACCAACCAACTGCGATCGCCAACCCGCCTTTCCTTTCCTTTCCTGCCTTTGGGGGAGGTGTATGTCCAGCAGTGGACGTCTTTCGACTGAAATGAATGAATGAATGAATAGAAACATATTGATTGGCATATTGATGTAAGGCCCTGATATCTGTAATCGTAAGTAAAACATTATACCGGTTTAGAATTAGTAGTTTATGAAACTGTTGCATAATAGGGGTTATTAAAACACGAGTGTGAGTTTAAAAACCGAGCCGTAGGCGAGGTTTTTAATAGTATCACACGAGTGTTTTAATACCTAATTATGTCAGTTTCATACACTATTTTATCTACACTCATACAATTTTAAATAAAATACCAAAGTCAAAATCTTAGTAACATTGTCGTTGTTTTTCTTGATTTCTCTGGTAAAAGATTGTTCGTCATTTACGTTGCTGCATCCAGAAATTCAGGCGGGGTCATATTCTCCTCAGTTCAGTATCACTGCTGTAGTCAGATATTTTTGCCCAGAATAAAACTTTCGACATACAAAACCATAATAATAACGTAAACAATAACAATAAATTTACAAGTAACGATGTCCAAATCCAGTAGGCCAGGCGCGCGGCCGCGCACGCGCGCTGCTGCGCGCCTACACAGATAATAAAATATAGTCTGGCGACAACATTATAATCGGAACTAATTTTCTATCCTTGTCAGGATTCCGTCTATCTCTGTTTTATCATACAAAAAATATACCTGTAAACACTTAAATATAATTAAAAGCAATATGACAATCAAAAGTTCTGCCAAAAACGCGATTTTAAACGATAAAAATTTTCAATGTATGACAAGTGGCGCCATCCTGAATTTTGTGTACTCATTGGTGCCAAACTGTACGACTGCTAAAAAAAAAGGTTTGAAAACTCCTTGGTTAGGTCGAAGTGCCATTAAAAACTCCTTAGTTAGGCTGAAGTGTGCGGTTATGGAAAAAAAATTAAATTACCGCATTGTTTTGTTCAGCAAACTGTATCGTAATGAAACTTTTTAAATTCATAACAGGTGCATGTGCGTAAAGTATGTCATTATGACATTACTTTCGAGTTCATAATTCGAATTTTACGATACGAGTGTAGATAATAGTAGTTTATGAAACTGTTGCATAATAGGGGTTATTAAAACACGAGTGTGAGTTTAAAAACCGAGCCGTAGGCGAGGTTTTTAATAGTATCACACGAGTGTTTTAATACCTAATTATGTCAGTTTCATACACTATTTTATCTACACTCATACAATTTTAAATAAAATACCAAAGTCAAAATCTTGGTAACATTGTCGTTGTTTTTCTTGATTTCTCTGGTAAAAGATTGTTCGTCATTTACGTTGCTGCATCCAGAAATTCAGGCGGGGTCATATTCTCCTCAGTTCAGTATCACTGCTGTAGTCAGATATTTTTGCCCAGATTAAAACTTTCGACATACAAAACCATATAACGTAAACAATAACAATAAATTTACAAGTAACGATGACCAAATCCAGTAGGCCGCGGCCGTGGCGCGCGGCCGCGCACGCGCGCTGGTGCGCGCCTACACAGATAATAAAATATAGTCTGGCGAAAATATTATAATCGGAACTAATTTTCTATCCTTGTCAGGATTCCGTCAATCTCTGTTTTATCATACAAAAAATATGCCTGTAAACACTTAAATATAATTAAAAGCAATATGACAATCAAAAGTTCTGCCAAAAACGCGATTTTAAACGATAAAATTTTTCAATGTATGACAAGTGGTGCCACCCTGAATTTTGTGTACTCATTGGTGCCAAACTGTACGACTGCTAAAAAAAAGGTTTGAAAACTCCTTGGTTAGGTCGAAGTGGCATTAAAAACTCCTTAGTTGGGCTGAAGTGTGCGGTTATGGAAAAAAAATTAAATTACCGCATTGTTTTGTTCAGCAAACTGTATCGTAATAAAACTTTTTAAATTCATTACAGGTGCGTGTGCGTAAAGTATGTCATTATGACATTACTTTCGAGTTCATAATTCGAATTTTACGATACGAGTGTAGATAAAAAATATTACGTTGCTGGCTTGTCGCTAATCACTGCTCCAATAATCGAATAAAAGACGCATGATGTGCGCGCACCGCGCTCGGCGCTCCATGCAACATGTACATCATGTTGTTTTTGCCAATCGTATTAATTTCATAAATAATTAATAGGGCATATTTGGATCGGTGAGTGGACACAGATGGAAATGCACTCGACAAATTGACTGATAACCGCAGTCGGGGAAAGGCTAAATACCTGCTAATGATAGTCCGATTGATGCTTTCAACTGGCCTTGTTTTGGGGTGGACGTTCAAAAATTTCAATTACGAATATTGAAATCACAATTTTTTTTCCCCTGATTAAAAGAACCCGGTTTTTAATAATGCATTACAATCTAGTAATAATAAGTGATTATAATATAACTTATTTTTCTACGTTACAGATGTGTGTTAACTAAGAATAAATGAAAATGAAATGAAATGAATAAATGTGTGTTCTTAGAGTCTGATAATCTTAACTATTATAAAATTGTAAACGTCTGTTTGTTTGTTTGTTTGTTTGTTCCAGCATCACGCTAAAACTACAGGACCGATTTTGATGATTTTTTTTTGTTTGAAAGCTGATGATCTGACTTAAAAACTGGTATGGGTTTTGAGAAAGAAAGAAAGAAAGAATAAAAGAAAAAAAATCAGGACAGGGGATGGGACTGGGGATGGGACTGGGGACGGGACTGGGGACGGGACAGTGGACGGGACAGGGGACGGGAAATGGGACGGGACATTAAACGGGACATGGGACAGGACAGTGGGACGGCACATGGGACTGGACATAGGATGGGACATGGGACAGGACATGGGACATGGGACGGGACGATAGTGATTTAGTGATATAGTGAGACAGTGGGACAGTGGGCCGTGGGACAGTGGGATAGTGGGACAATGGGAAAGTAGGACAGTGGCAGCGGGACGGTGGGACGGTGGGACAGTGGGGCAGTGGGGTAGTGGGGTAGTGGGGCAGCGGGGCAGTGGGCCAGTGGGATAGTGGGGCAATGGGGTAGCGCGGCAGTGGGGCAGTGGGGTTGTGGGGCAGCGGGACAGCGAGGCAGCGGGACAGTGGGGCAGCGGGGCAGCGGGGCAGCGGGGCCGTGGGGTACCGGGGCAGCGGGGCAGTGGGGCATTGGGATAGTGGGGTAGCGGGGAAGTGGGGCAGCGGGGGCGGGGCAGCGAGGCAATGGGGCAGAGGGGCAGCGTGCCAGCGGAGCAGCGGGGCAGTGGGGTACCGGGGCAGCGGGGCTGTGGGGCAGTGGGATAGTGGGTCAGCGGGGCAGTGGGGTAGCGGGGCAGCGGGGCGGCAGCGGGGTTGGGGCAGTGGGGCAGCAAGGCAGTGGGGCAGCGGGGCAGCTGGGCAGTGGGGTACCGGGGCAGCGGGACAGTGGGGCAGTGGGATAGAGGGGCAGCGGGTCATTGGGGTAGCGGGGCAGCGAGGCAGCTGGGCAGCGGGGCAGTGATGCAGCGGGGCAGGGGGGCAGCGGGGCAGTGGGGTAGCGGGGCAGCGGGGCAGTAGGGGAGTGGGGCAGCGGGGCAGGCAGTGGGATAGTGGGGCAGTGGTTTAGCGGGGCAGCGGAGCAGTGGGTTACCGGGGCAGTGGTATAGTGGGGCAGCGGGGCAATTGGGCAGCGGGGCAGTGGGGCAGCGGGGCAGCCGGACAGAGTGGCAGCGGGGAAGCGGGGCTGTGGGGCAGCGGGGCAGGCTGTGGGGCAGTGGGACAGTGGGGCAGTGGGGTAGCCGGGCAGAGGGATATTGGGGCAGCGGGGAAATGAAATGAATAAATGTGTGTTCTTAGAGTCTGATAATCTTAACTATTATAAAATTGTAAACGTCTGTTTGTTTGTTTGTTCCAGCATCACGCTAAAACTACAGGACCGATTTTGATGATTTTTTTTTGTTTGAAAGCTGATGATCTGACTTAAAAACTGGTATGGGTTTTGAGAAAGAAAGAAAGAAAGAATAAAAGAAAAAAAATCAGGACAGGGGATGGGACTGGGGATGGGACTGGGGACGGGACAGGGGACGGGACTGGGGACGGGACAGGGGACGGGACTGGGGACGGGACAGTGGACGGGACAGGGGACGGGAAATGGGACGGGACATTAGACGGGACATGGGACAGGACAGTGGGACGGCACATGGGACTGGACATAGGATGGGACATGGGACAGGACATGGGACATGGGACGGGACGATAGTGATTTAGTGATATAGTGAGACAGTGGGACAGTGGGCCGTGGGACAGTGGGATAGTGGGACAGTGGGATAGTGGGACAATGGGAAAGTAGGACAGTGGCAGCGGGACGGTGGGACGGTGGGACAGTGGGGCAGTGGGGTAGTGGGGTAGTGGGGCAGCGGGGCAGTGGGCCAGTGGGATAGTGGGGCAATGGGGTAGCGCGGCAGTGGGGCAGTGGGGTTGTGGGGCAGCGGGACAGCGAGGCAGCGGGACAGTGGGGCAGCGGGACAGTGGGGCAGCGGGGCAGCGGGGCAGCGGGGCCGTGGGGTACCGGGGCAGCGGGGCAGTGGGGCATTGGGATAGTGGGGTAGCGGGGAAGTGGGGCAGCGGGGGCGGGGCAGCGAGGCAATGGGGCAGAGGGGCAGCGTGCCAGCGGAGCAGCGGGGCAGTGGGGTACCGGGGCAGCGGGGCTGTGGGGCAGTGGGATAGTGGGTCAGCGGGGCAGTGGGGTAGCGGGGCATCGGGGCGGCAGCGGGGTTGGGGCAGCGGGGCAGCAAGGCAGTGGGGCAGCGGGGCAGCTGGGCAGTGGGGTACCGGGGCAGCGGGACAGTGGGGCAGTGGGATAGAGGGGCAGCGGGTCATTGGGGTAGCGGGGCAGCGAGGCAGCTGGGCAGCGGGGCAGTGATGCAGCGGGGCAGGGGGGCAGCGGGGCAGTGGGGTAGCGGGGCAGCGGGGCAGTAGGGGAGTGGGGCAGCGGGGCAGGCAGTGGGATAGTGGGGCAGTGGTTTAGCGGGGCAGCGGAGCAGTGGGTTACCGGGGCAGTGGTATAGTGGGGCAGCGGGGCAATTGGGCAGCGGGGCAGTGGGGCAGCGGGGCAGCCGGACAGAGTGGCAGCGGGGAAGCGGGGCTGTTGGGCAGCGGGGCAGGCTGTGGGACAGTGGGGCAGTGGGGTAGCCGGGCAGAGGGATATTGGGGCAGCGGGGCAGCGGGGCAGTGGGGCATTGGGGTAGCGGGGAAGCTGGTCAGTGGGGGGCAGCGGGGCAGGCTGTGGGGCAGTGGGATAGTGGGGCAGCGGTGCAGTGGGGCAATGGTGTAGCGGGGCGGTGGGGCAGTGGGGTAGCGGGGCAGGGGGGCAGGGTGGCACCTGGGCAGCGGGGCAGTGGGGCAGCGGGGCAGTGGGGCAGCGGGGCAGCTGGGCAGCGGGGAAGTGGGGCAGCGGGGCAGCGGGGCTGTGGGGCATTGGGGCAGCGGGGCAGTGGGGCAGCGGGGCAGTGGGGCAGTGGGATAGTGGGGCAGCGGGGCAGTGGTGCAGCGGGGCAGTGGGGTAGCGGGGCATTGGGGCAGTGGGGCAGTGGGGCAGTGGGGCAGCGGGGCAGCGGGACAGCGGTACAGTGGGACAGTGGTCTGGACTGGAATGGACTGGACTGGACTGGACTGACGTGGGTTAGCAGAATTTAACGCGAGCGGAGCCGCGGGTAAAAGCTAGTATAATATAAAAACATTTTGTTCATGTGTTATATGAACAGTAGTACAGTCGAACAAAGCAATTGGTATACAGGGTAGAGAGATATAAATGAAGTTTTCTTAGAAGTTTATGGATGTTTTCGAGTGAAATATCATTTTAATAACGGACAAAGTTAAACTGTATTTATACAAAACCCTAATCAAACCATTCTATAATAACTTCCTGAGAAATCTTCATCTGTATCTGGCGACCCTGTATACTAATTGCTTTGTTAGACTGTACTATTTTGTTCACTATTATTCACTACACTAACTCAAAAGGTTTATCCCTTTTCAGTCTTCGCAATATGTCCGTGTTGTCGAGCAGCTGAATGGCTTCGACATTCACATGTTGATGACGTCGTTCATTGGATTCATAATAATATAAAAAATAATTTATTTGTACACCAAAAAGCAAAATAATAATATGAAGTACACAGAGACTTCTGAATTAGTTGTACAACAGTGACAATTACAAGTCGAACGTCAGACCCTGACTAAACTAAACTAGGCAAGTAGGCAAGTCTTAGGAGTCAATGTTCCCCGTATTATAAAAGTTGTTGATAGTTTATTTTACTCTTTGAAAAAATTGCAAAATGCACGACAATTTTATTGTCTGGAGAGGTAAAATAGCCCGCGCTATTTGGGACACTGTCTCGTTTCAATATGTTATTAATGAGCTGAGAGCTGTTTAATTATACCTGTGACTAGTCTGCGCCTGTCTGCGATAACTGGATAGTTAACGCCGATGTGAACCTGAATATAGTGCAGGTACATCAATTTGTAACAACGCGTTGTCAGACTACATAATTTGCACGTAGTCGATGCTAATCAACTCTCATTAAGCATATTGATGTTTCAGTTTCAGTGTTACAATTATTCGTGTTTGCTACGTACAATCATATTTTGTCTGTACCGCCTACGAATAAAGAGACAGCGGATCTACGGAGCGGCGTGCGCTGGACTAATACTCGGCTATTAGGTCCGCTTAAATATGTGATCGGAACCGCTTTGTGTTGCATGTTAGCTTTACATGCTCGTATTAACAAAACATCTGCTAGTTAGATTGAATATAGAGCTCAATTTTAATCGAATCGTTTGCGGGTGCGGTAAAATTTGTACAAACAAATTAACGCGAGGTGCGATTGGAAAATCTGAACAAACATTCAATACAAACTGAATTTGAATTTTGACGTACATTTGTATGTGGGTGTGCCTCTCTACAGCTAAAAATGTTTTACCAATAATGTACCTACGTATTTTTGTTTTGTTTTGTGAAATAAGTAGAGTTATATTTGCCGCCGCGTTTAATCCTATGTATATTACCTAGAATAAAATAAAAATAAAATATTTTTGGGAATTTTTTAAACAGCACCATCTAGTCCCAAACTAAGCAGAGCTTGTGCTATGGGATATTTTCTATCTTAATTTAATTCTCACTTGAATCTAAATGCGACATCAAATACTAATGAGAAGCATTAATTTAACTTCACATGACATTTATGGGAACAGTTAAGCGAGCTTGTGAAACGAAACTTATTCTATGAAGGTACACAATTTTTAGATCACAAAAGACACAAGTTCATATGGGAGGCATTATGTAGATGCAACGAGCTCAATATTGAATACGAGGCAACCCAAAGAGTGTTTCAAAATGAGAGGTGTCTGAAAAAAAACGGTTCACAAAAGAAAAAAAACTGGACCGAACTTTACCTTTCTGTGACGAAACGAGCGAGTTTGGGAACAAAAACTATTAATGTAGAGGCTCTCACGGCCCGCTGAGTTGTCGGTGCGTTTCGTTTGATAATTTCCGTGTACAGCGAGCTTTAATCGAATGAACCGCCACCCCTCCTGCGGTCCCCACCCCTGCCCGCGGGCGCAATAAAATTGTTCATCTCGATTATCGCGTCAGCGGAAGATTGCGTGTTTGGGAAGTGACATTGCCCTGTTTGTAAACAATACACGATTCGAAAATAATTTTTCATGTGTGTTGGTTCTAATTAGTAACATAATAAATAATTTTAAATATTTTTCTACCGTTGTTGATAGACAACTTTATAATTAAAATTAGGTTGCAAATTAATCTAATCAATCTTTGCGATCACTCATAGTTAGTGGACACTTTGAAGTAAATTATAAAACCAGTAGGTAATAGGACTGTGACAGCAAAGTTAGTCGAGTCGGTTAAAAAAACACTGTTCCTTATTAAGATATCGCTGACGTCATGCAAAGACGTATCCAAGTGGAGTGGAGGTTAAATTCGATACCACGAGTAGTGTTCACGGTAGCTTGGTGGCCAAAAGCACTGGCGTACTGAGCCAGGAGTCGCAGGTTCGAATCCTGCTCGTAAGCGATTTTTTTATTTCCACTTTAAACCGACGAGCATGCATGACGAGGTTAATGGACGTAGATGAAGCGAAAGAGGTTTGTCAGGATCGTAGCAGGTGGAAATCCATACTCTCTGCCTACCCCAATGGGAAACAGGCGTGATAATATGTATGTATGTATGTACAATTTAAATCGTTAACGTTCCTTTAGCTTTTTCAGACACATTATGCGGACACTAAAGAAAAAAAAACTGACTGGAAATTATAATAATAGGTAGGTAGGCCATTGGGCGCCTATCTTTTTTGAAGGAACACGCTCAAGATAAGATTGAGCAAGCTAGATGGTCTGATGCAATGAGGAGGGCTGTCCTGTCCGGGACAATTTGAACTGAGCGGTCAAATCTATAGCTTGGTGGAGAGTTGTGTGTAGTCACGATCCTCAGCAGTGAGGGAATGATGAAGAAGAATAAGTTTTTTTTATATGTATCTGTAAAGACGCTAGCATCTTAGTCTTCCTGCGACCACGAACGCTGCAAAGCTTTCGAAACGTCAGGAAAACCAATTTAAATAATATACGCGATATAATCT
Source organism: Asteroscopus sphinx (assembly GCA_949699075.1). Lineage (NCBI taxonomy): Eukaryota > Metazoa > Arthropoda > Insecta > Lepidoptera > Noctuidae > Asteroscopus > Asteroscopus sphinx. Next base: position 12,990,446 of record OX453013.1, on the reverse strand, counting down.
GGTTAAACTTGTTTTATTATAATGTGTAGTGATCGCCAAAACCTAAGAAATTATTAAAAATAAGAAAGTCGATTGAAGGCATCCGAAGTCGAAAATTAAAGTTTAAAAATTGAGTTCCTTGAACTGATTTAGGTACTTATATTTCTTATTTGGAGCGAAATCTAAAAACGTAAATTGTGAAAGGAAAATGCCCTAACGAGCAGGATTCGAACCAGCGACTCCTGGTTCAGTACACCAATGCTATATCCGCTAAGCTACCGTGAACTCTGCTTGTGGTATCGAATTTAACGATTTTTAAGTAGGTAAGGTCAAGAGCAGACATTGCGTAGTTTTCTTTCCCAATTAGATAAGCGTAGGTACTTACTTAGGATGCGGAAGGCAGAGGACCGAGCGTTGTGGCGCAACTTGGGAGAGGCCTATGTCCAGCAGTGGACTGCGATAGGCTGAGTTGATTGATTGAGGTACTTACCTATGTGCTTTAAGGTTATCATTTCCAGCTATTGTACATCAATCTATCAACATAGCCTATCGCAGTCCATAGCTGGGCATAGGCCTCTGCCAAGTTGCGCCACAAATGCCACAACATTCAGACCTTTCCAGTGGCGAGGGATGAATATTTTTCAGAAGAAAAGTCGGTAGGTACCTAAAAATCCTAAAATAGCTCGCACTTTAACAACTTTTAATTTAATTTTACATTTTACAAAAACAATTTAACAACTTCTAATTTAATTTTAATGATTTTTTTTGTAATTTAGAACAATAAATTTGCATGGAAATGTCATTGATCTGTAATCGTGTTATATGGACCTTTCGCTACTGGTCCTTTCATACATTCAAATAATGGATACAAGCCCTACAGCGGAAATCCAATTTCAGGGCAAATCTAAACTTGATTTTTATATCCACTGTCATACAATAAAACAATTAAAGCTAGTCAGGTCGACATCGAAATTAAGCCCTCAGGGTGGTCCACATCCGACGTAATAAAACACATGCAAAGTTTTTCTTTGCGCAGCGCCGAGTGGCCGCAGCAAACGGAAGCGAAGCAACAGGCTTGATTAAAACACGTGTTTACAGTACGCACACGAGACCGAACAAACGCAATAATACGAGTATACGAGCACACGTCGCTCCGTGCCACGCTACGTTCGTATGCTTAGCTGTTTAGACATTTGATATGCTCTGAAGTCTGGTCGTGGCTTTAGATAGGTAGACTAACTGAAAAAATATGTCTTAAAACCTTTTCAAAATAGTCCGAAATATAATTAGACTGACGATTTAAATTGTGGAAAGAAAAAATCGCTCACTAGCAGGATTGGAACCTGCGACTCCTGGCTCAATACGCCAGAGCTTTAGCCACTAAGCTACCGTGAACACTGCTCGTGGTAGCGAAATTCTCATCCACTTGGTACATCTTTGGGTGACGTCAGCGATATCTTATTAAGAAACAGTGTTTCTTAACCGACTCGACTAACTTTGCAGTTAATTCAAAGTCGTATAGATATGCCTACCCTTACTAATTATTTATTATTTTTAACGCATTTTACGCATGCGAAACGAAATCTAACGATTATAAAATGATTCGTGTTCATTATTTCTATGGTTTTAGGTCACTCGCTTTGACATAATCAGCACATTACTCTCCTATTGCTGGGCAAGGGCTTCCTCTCAATACGGTTATAGGCCTGGCTGCCATGACTTGAATTATCGAGGCCGGATAAACATTTCCACAATCCCGGACATTTGGGGGAAACCAGGTTTTCCTCCCGGACATTATTAAAAATTATAATTAAATGTTATTTATTTAACAACGCACAACGCGGCGTGCATCTGGCTTTCTTTTGGACACTTCTTGAAAACTCCTCCCGGACTGCCTCGTGTCCCTCCCAAACTAAGACAAATTCAGGAGAATCCGGACGGTTGGCAGCCCTAGGTTCGAGCATACCCACGCTGTCGTGGTGCGGGCTACCGATAGCTTTTAGCGGCATTACCGTCAAACGGTCTTCGGAAGTCGTTACGTTAGCAAAAGCGTGCTTTTTAGAGTTCCAAATATGTGGTTATTTAGGGTGCCAAACAGGACCCTATAACTCTCGCTACGCTGTCCGTCTGTCTGTCAAAGGGCTCTATCTTTTGAACGGTAATATGTAGCTGGTTGAATTTTCTCAGAATATGTGCTGCTATGACCCTAATCATGACAAACACTAAACATAAAAAAAGTTAAAACCAAAGAGGATACAAGAAACCTCGAAAAACGCATTTATTCAACGTTTTTGTTCGACCCTCTATCTTCAAAACGGTAATACATACCAGCGTCAAACTTGGTCTGATTGTAGTGCATACTATGTAGTATAGCACCAAATATAAAAAATAGGGCAAACAGACATATTTGGTGGTACCTGCGTATGAAAGAGATGCAAAAATTCATATTTCGTGCATGGTGCATAGTCTTTTGATGACCAGTGTAAATTCAATCAGTTTCTATATGGGCTATCAAGTGGATGGGTGGTACAGAACCCTTACTGCGTGAGTCCGACTCACACTTGGGCGGTTATTGTTAGATATAATGCAATTAAACGTCTTGGTAGATATTAAAGAACACTTGGTCTCGGTTGTCATGTAAAGATCTTCTAGTCATCACAGGCAGTGGGAAGCTTTATTGTACAATTTTTTGGGTGACTTTAGACGAAAACTGCGCCTTCACTCGCTTAAAATAAATACTGATTTAAACCGCTTCTATTTCGACTGAAAGCCGACTCTAATTAAAGACCCTTGGGAAACGACTACGGTGATGAATAGTTACTAATTTAGACGGCTATAGGTACTTAGCAGTAGAATAGATCAGTACAAATTAATTTTTAGTAGGTAGGTACTTACACTTAGTGCAAATCTGGAAGTAGGTTGACACAAAATCACTAGAATTGATTGTGATAGTTTTTATACCATGCATGTTAAAAAAAAAAAAATCTCAATGCAAAAAATATATAAAAATTATTATTATGTAAAAATTATGTTTAGATTCAGTACATCAGCAGATTCAGCAGATCGTTAATAGGCCTTTAAAGCCCAGAAAGTTTAGCTTGATGAGTTTCCGAGCGTCAGGCAGCCCCTGCACGACATTCTTCACTTTCTCCATTTCCTATTGGGGAACTTACAATAAGTCATCATTCCAGCCGAAAAACGTCCACTGCTGGACATAGGCCTCCCCCAAATGGCTTGACAGGCGGGTTGAAGATCGCAGTTGGTTGTTTAAATACTCAGAGAACGCTGCTGCGTTCCACCCTCTGGTGAATACCTTAGTCGCCTTTTACGACACCCATGAGAAGAGGGAGGGTGTTGTGAGTTGTTCCGTGTGGTGCCGGACGTAAAGAAAAAAATAACTAATCTAAATGCATGTAATTTCGTGGGTTGGAAAAAGAACTTAGATAACTCTGATGGAAACCTTTTTGGGGTTTTTGAGGTTTGTACTTAACAAAAAATAACGTTGTACGTATGGATAGATCGACTAACTTTTGCCCTAATTAAAAGGGATTGGAATTTACAATATATGGACACAACTAACTTCAAAAGCAAATTCCTACGTAAAGATTGGATCAAAGATTAGTTCACAAGCTCTACCGATTGGCGACATAACCAATCGTAAATAACAGTAGGAAATAAGTACGGCGTCACCCACCGTACGATGCAATATTCCTAGTCCACATCCCAGACTTGAAGTAACATATAACTCAGCGCATTTTTACGTCTGTAAATTATAGTTTTACGATCGAAAATCATTTTTATGTTTTCGGAGGAATTTAATATCACGCCAGCTATGCTCGGCACATTCGCTCTTTTATTGAGCTGTAATTTTATTGTTTTCTCAATTTTTATTAACTATCAACCACCTACTTAGGTCTTAGTTATAGTAGATCAATAACATTTTACTTCCGTGTATGGATATCAAAATACCATGAACATTTTATTACAGTACCTATTATAAAGTCGAGCTAAAAAAACTAATTGCCTTAGAGATATAAAGTTACAAAGAAACTAGTTTCATACAAGAAAATTACCTATTTATAAACGTTGAATGCACACTCGTATCTTTAATAAAATTCTTCAAAGGAGTTAAGTTTTTTGAGCTTAGCGGTTAATTCGCTTTAAGGAAATAAACAACGCCTTGTTTCTTTACTGGCTGACTGAAAACTAGGAGTTTCTGAACTATAGCTATAAGCAATTCTAACCTATTTTTTATAATTATTTCAGAATAGCAACCAACCAACTGAAGAGTAGGTACCTTTAAAACCTTTGGTGAGTGAAATGTGACCACATCAGCCCAAAATCTTACGAGGTCTAGGTCAAGGACCTAAGGAAGGTGCTTAATATGGCCGTCACTGTACGTGATTTCAAAATAATCATAAGTAGGTACCTATCTCATCATATTTTTTTTTTTATAAATCAGTTTCAGAAATGAACGAAGAAACCGGCCAAGTGCGAGATGGACTCACGCAGTACCTAAGGTCGGAACCCTTTGCCGTTTGATAAAAAGAATAGCATGCCACACACAGTAGCCGGATATTCCTTTTTATCAAACGGCCACTGGCATAGTAAAAAGACTAAAGCGCATACCACACACAGCGCGGGTGTGGGTCAGGTCGTGTTGCTCGCATGAGCCGCACTGCTTGTTGTGTTCACGCAGCGCGGGACAGCGGCGGGCGGCGCGGCGCTCTATCTATGAATGCCTATCGGTGAATACTTACAAAAAGTTACTCTATGAGCACGTATATTACGACGAATGTCATTGATGCTACGCCCGCTCCCGACCCGCGCTCTGTCTGTAGAGGCGGGAGACACGGGCGGCTCCCGCGCTCCAGCCGACGCGGGCCCGTCCCGCGCCCGCACTGTGTGTGATGTCATCCATATAAAAACAGGTTAATATACACGCCGCAGGACCGACCCATCCCGCACTCGACCCACAGCCGCGCTATGTGTGGTTTGCGCTTTATGCATACTTTTTCTATGGCCACTGGTATCTATAGACGCTTTCCGGTTCCTAGGCAACCGTCACTCGCTGTAACTTAGCAACATAATAAAGTCAATCGTCAGTTTGTTATGTCAAGTCTTGTACAAAGTTTTTAAAAATTAATGTTGATTAAGTTTATTTATCTTCTCATTAGGTGACTCAGCAATCGTGATTTCTTAAACATGAAGAAAACGGATGTGCATAAATTGTTAGGAATCGCACCGAATCCAACAAGCGCGAGAGGAGTGGTCGCGTGCCAGTGCGAATTAGGTCGAGAGAAGTTACTCACAGCCCCACCTTACAAAACTGCACCAACAGGCGACGACAGCAAGTCCCGCTACCCGACTGCGCCATGTGCGAGGGACGCAGAACAGTTGATATGCCCGATTAGCCACATACTAGTCACCTTCAAGTCACCCCTCAACCCCAATGATGTGTTCACCAAAGTCTTCCCAGCGACAACGCCTATCAAGTTTGTCAAACGTAAATTAGCAAAACTACTCAATGTGTCAAACAGTAACCTCTTACTGACTAAAAATAGAAACGTATTAAAAGATACAAGTCTCTTGTCTCAGCTCAAGTTTGATGCCCAAGGTACCGTCTCAATCGATGTTTTCACGAAGGATTCCGAAGAATTTTCTCTATCATCGATACCAAAGGAATCATACGTCCATGACTTATTGCATGCAGTTCTGCCCAAAAAGAAAGACATGCCATTTATAGCAATCAAGTTCAGGATCCGAAATCAGAACGCCACATTTACTCGTTCATATCATTCCATAATGAAAATTCACGAGATCAAGAAAAACTTGGGTGACCTTTTTCTTCAGGATCCCGAAAATTTGGTATTCTTAAGAGGTGAACGTCCGTTAAGAGGTCGCATGGCACTTATGGATCTTGATTATGACAAATACGGGATAGCCGAGGTTGAATTGTTGACGAAAAATAATGCCACGTTGGATTTAAACAAATTATACAAGGAAATGCCAATTAATGATGTTCTAAGTGTGACGGTACCATTTGGCACTACACTCAAACAGATAAATGTAGAAATATTTTCTGATCCAATGCGCAAGCCCTTTTTAGGAGGATACAGGAACATTTACACAAGTAGGTATCTATAATAAAAGATTTTGGTACCTATGATTTTGTTTAGACTAATAAAAAACTTTCAAATAATTCCAGACACTGTCTACCACCATGCCTATACTCAAACACCACAGAAACCAGAGAAATTGCCACCAGAATCAAAGAACTGTAGAGACACGCAGACGGCTGAAGAAAAAGAAAGGGTCCATGTACGTATCTCCGTAACTGATCTTAATAATTTGTCATGTAAACACCCTAAAGGGTTCCATAACCAAAAGGTACTAATGGGACCCTAATAATTACGATCTACGCCTCGCCGGCGCCGGCTGTCTGTCCGTCCATCTGTCTGTCACAGAGCTGTATCTTTTAAAACGTAATAGGTATGGCCGCTTTCATACCAAATATGTACTAACAATAATAAAAAGTTTCCCAAACAAAAAACCTCGAAAAAAAAGCGAAAAGCTTTTGGCGTGAAACGTCCGTCTTATACTTAAAATAAGCCTCAACCTTTTTTAAGAAAATATTGAAGTTTTTTGTATATGTGTATTGTTGTACATTTTTGTTCAATACAAGCTTGTTTTTAAAAAGCTTTTTTAGGCTTCCGTACCCGAAGGGTGCCAAACGGGACCCTATTACTCTCGCTACGCTGTCCGTCCGTCCGTCTGTCTGTCACAGGGCTGTATCTTTTGAACGGTAATAGGTAACCGGTTGAAATTTTCTCAGAAATTGTGTTGCTATGAGGTGTATCACGACAAATACTAAAAACGAAAAAAAGTCTAAAACCAAAGGGGGTCCCCATACAAGAAACCTCAAAAAACATGCATTTTTTTCAACGTTTTTGTTCCTGCTCGATCTTCAAAACGGTTATATATACCAGCGTCAAACTTGGTCAGATTGTAGTGCATATTATGTAGTTTAGCAACAAATACTATAAATAAGACAAACATAGACATATGTGGTGGTACCTGCGTAAGAAAGATATGCAAAAATTCATATTTCGCGCACTGTGCTTTGATATCTTTTGATAAACTCTCGTAAATTAAATCAGTTTTTATGGGGTATCAGGTCGTTGAGAGGTACGGAACCCTTACTGCGCGAGTCCGACTCTCACTTGGCCGGTTTTTTATTTATAATTTCAAATAACATTTTCCGGTTTAAACTAATGTACCTATTAGGTATTTGAGATTTTCAAATAACTATCTTATTTAGTTTAGAAGTTATGAGGTTCTGACAGCGGGACAGACATACAAAATGCTCAGCGGCCGATTTAACTCAAAGACCTCTTTTCGATCGGTCAATAACAGGCAAAAAAAATGTTTTAGGTATACCAATGGTTAAGGGCAGCAGCATTCTCTGAGTATTTGACCAACCAACTGCGATCGCCAACCCGCCTGCCAAGCGTGGCGATTATGGCATATCCCCCAACATATGCCTGGGGGAGGCCTATGTCCAGCAGTGGACGTCTTTCGCCTGAAATGATGATGATGATGATACCAACGAATTTACTAGCACGATCCAATAAATTAATCGATTCATGAATTTATTAATTGTGTCAAGGTTTTGTCACTATCAATTTCAGGACACGAACTACAGTCGTTCTACGCAAATGAATAGTGTGCACGCATACATTCCAAATGTGACTGATAGAATAGTTGTACCGAAGCCGTATGAGACTTATGAGGAGATGATCAAGCGACTGAACCATAACCATTACGCAAGAATCATACAACGTGCCTTCAAACGTCACCAGTTTCGGCAAACCATTCGAAGATGGTTAAAGGAATGCATGTATGTAAACATAGAAATAGATAAAATGGAAAAATAGGCGGGGCACGCGTGGCAGCACTCTCCACCATAGTGCCATAGTGCAGGGCATTTCAAAGCCTTTCTCAGCACGCCTTATGACTTGTTTCTGTAAATACTGTAACAAAAACCCGCAAAAATGCCTTATTGTGCTGTTTCTAACTGCAGAAACAAAAGCTGTAAAGTGCATTTGATTAAAGTTAATTTAAAAAAAAGACGTGTGGCACTCGGAGACTACCGCGGTAAAGCTATTGCATAGCATTTTTTTGTAAATACAAAGAGGAGGTGCCCTAACGCCGAAACTCTAAGCAGGCATGAGTCACCAGATTGCGGGGCGAAGAGGGGGATTACGCATGCGCAGTAACGCCGATACAACCAATGCCACCTAGAGGCGATTTGCAGAACTAAAGAGACAAGCGTGATATTTCAAAAAGTCATTAAAAGTTCTGCTATTCATCGATAGATGGCAAAACTAAAAAGTATCACCGCTGTGCCGGTCGGAGTGGGGGGGTGTTAGGTTATTTTCGTTACGGAATTTCTGGATTCGGTCTCCACGCTCAAGGCCCGCGATAGAAGCTATGCAATAGCTTAAAAAAATAATTACGTCAATATGGGAGGCGTAATTTGTTCGAAAGTTTGCACGCATGAATCACAAGTAAAATTGTGATTACAACCATTCTATCTATTTCTGTGTATGTAAATATTAAACATCGTTACATATTTAGATAAATAACACACCTCTCCCCACTATAACGACAATCTACGATAAAAAGACGGCGAATGTAAAGTCTGCTTTTCTCTCTTGTCTTATTTAGAAAACAATCTTGGCATGTCTTTTATATAACTACTGATACAATATAATTAGATACTAGTTCTGCACATGTAATTAGGTAAAAAAAAATATTTTGTGTGTGTTGTTAACGTAATGTCTTTTAATAGGTAATTATTATTGACAAATTGCATTAAAAAGACATGTCAAGATTGTTTACTAAATAATACAAGAAAGAAAAAGTGTACAGTCGACATAACTGGCACAGTTGCTGAGCGATCGGCTTCAGCGTTAAGGGTTGCGGGTTCGATTCTCGCACGGATCAAATATTTGTGAGATCCACAGATTATTTTTCTGGGTGTTAGTACATGTGAGATTTGTGTTTGTACGGTCTGTTTTTTCTCTCTTGTCTTATTTAGAAAACAATCTTGGCATGTCTTTTATTAAAATAACTACTGATACAATATAATTAGATACTAGTTCTGCACATGTAATTAGGTAAAAAAAAAACATTTAGTGTGTGAAATTGTTAACATAATGTCTATTAATGATTATTATTGACGAATTGCAACAAAAAGATACTACAAGATAAAACAGAGTTGAAACACATACATGACAAAGGAGAAAATCTAGTGTGAGACGTTTTATTAATAAAACTTTTTGACAAAAAATTGAACCGACGAAAACAGAAACTGAAAAGCGAAAAATAACTAATTATGAGTCGGCGCCAAACGAACTTTTAACAAGCAAAGTGCGTGTAAGTTGCAAGTGGCCGAGCGGAGAACGCATTTTTGGAAAGTTATTGTTTATCGTTGAAAATTTCACGTTGTATTTGATGTGACGTTGTTTTTATTATTTATTTCAAGTAATTTAATGATCTTCGTTGATTGGTTGTTTGGCGCCGACTCATAATTAGTTATTTTTCGCTTTTCAGTTTCTGTTTTCGTCGGTTAAATTTTTTGTCAAAAAGTTTTATTTTTCATTTTTTTGTGGTTAAAATCTAACTCCAGGTCTCCATTATGTCGTAGTGTCTAGAACTATATTTATGTGTCTCAAGTTTCAACAGAATCGGTTAACAGGTAAGAATTCAGTGGGTGAACAAACACTCATCCCCTGTTTTACTACCCTTAGGGGTGGATTTTGATTTTGAAATTTAAATGGGACCAACTTCGAGATATACCCTATCCATTAAAAAAAGAATCATCAAAATCGGACCACTCTGTAAAAAGTTATGCGTGGTCATACATAAAAAAAAAAAAAAAAAAAAAAAAAAAAAAAAAAAACAAATATACGCGTCGAATTGAGAACCTCCTCCTTTTTTTTCGTCGGTTAAAAACAGAAAAAACCTTTATGAACTATTTTCTTGTTTATAGGGAAAGAGTAGCAAGAATGAAGGAGGAAGACAGGCTGGAACGAGAAGCAATGGAGAGACGTCTACGACGGGATCTTATTACTAAAACTTTTCCGAAAACGCGTGAAGATTTTGATCAATTATATGCAATGGTAAGTTAATATATAACAAGCAACCCATAACTGTCCCACTGCTGGGCATGGGCCTCTTCTCGGAATTAGAAGGTAAGTTAATAAATAAACGTTAATACAACAGGTACGGTCGACCACACGTTGGTGGTAACACTGACATTAGCAGCATCTTTATTTCGTAAGCAGTAAGGGTGGTTTTCGAATTGACGTGTTACCAGTCATGAAGTCGACTGTACATTCAACAAATTTAAATTTCATCTCTATCACACTAATGAGATTCCGAGACGGCTAAGCAGCTTGACGGCAAGCACGTAGTTTTGTTTTGCTTGCTCAAGCATGAGGCATTTTTACTCATTTTGGACGAATTCTTATAGCGATATTAATAATAATAAAAAACAAACTCTTTTTCATGCTGTTGTTCCTTAAAATTATTATCACTGGTGTCTCACAAAGCGTCGTCACTATCAAACGCTCCTGTGCTTGATCAAGCCGCTCAAAACGTCGCGTCAAGCATTTCCGTTAAGCGTAAATATTTAATCCCATCAATAATGCCACAAGCACGTAGATGCTTGACTCGAGCAGCAAGCAAACATAGTAAACGATCAACCATGCTTAAGACGCTGACAACAGCCAAATACCCCAAATAGGCTTTTTTTAAAAACATTTCTAGCTGTATCTATTCAGTTTGTGGTAGTGAAAAAAATATATGTTAATCTTGATCGTATTTTCTGAAACTGTATTGTGCCCAAAACACGTTTTCTTGAAGTTTTCTCGATAGAAAAGAATTTTAAACTAACCTCTTAAAAAATGCTTTAAAGCAAACAATCTGTATTATTTACTAAATATTATAAATAAAATTAAGAAAACATTTGAGAAAGACAATAATCTAAACATTTGTTGTTTCTGTTTTTCAAATAAGCATTTATTTTTTTATTAAAAAAAAATATTGTTAATTTTCATTCAAGTTGAGCGACGCACCCGACGTCCCTCCGCTCGTTGCCTCTCTTTCTGTTCTGTACAAAACGACAGTGACTGCAGACGTCTGATTTTTTAGGTGTTGTCAGCGTCTTAACTCGAGCTAAAATCTACGTGCTTGGTTCAAGCCGCTTGACCGTCTCCGTTGTTACCTCTACTCCTTATGCTAAACGTGGTTTCTAGGTATATTTCCACGCTGATTTCATAACTATCCGTTATTTTATGTAGGTAGATAAGTACTTAACTACTTAGTAGGTAGTGGTACTAAAACAATGCGTTTTTCCAGGTTGATCGTTGGAAACACGCTGAAATAGCCAGAATATCACAGTTACACGCAAAAGGTCCAAAAATTGCTGAATTTTCATTACTTCTTGATAAAGAAGTGGAATTACTGAGATGCATTGAAGATTATAGAGTAAAAGTAAAAGAAGATAGCCAAAAGATAAAAGAAAAACGCTTTTTAGAAGAAATCTCTAAACCTGTAGCATGGTATGGTCGCAGCGGTAAACTAATAACGATGGAAACAGTCGAAATACAAAAAGCCAGGAAACTCAAAGAACTTTATAATGCGTTTATACGAAATGATATGCACGTTAAAGAGCGCCTAGAGCTTCTGGTCGACATGAAATTCGCGCTACAGGAATTTAGTCACCCTCTATCTGATGAAGTTATAGCTCTTTTGGATCAAGAATGTGATCTGCTTGTGAGAAGGTATAACGCTCATCAACTTGACTTTCTGAGACGTCGGGTAGCAGGCAGCGTTTTCAGACTAATACAAACATCCGAACTTAATTCTGGTGTAACCAAGTATAAAGAGGAAAGGGACTACAAGAAAATGGAGAATAGCAAACTTCACTTCTGCGAACTGTGTCATCAGGTGAAACCTTACGCGGACTTCCCACTGAATACGAGGATGAGCGGTTGCTTGATCTGCAAGTCATGCTCGTGGAAAGACGTCAATGAACGTAGCTGGATCGATATGACGCCTTTCAGATTTATCCTTAGAGCTGTGCAGCGTGACGAACGTCGCCGGAAATGTTGGGGATCTTTGGCTTTCGTTCTTCAGGAGAAAGATATTTTCTTCATAGTTGAGAAGCTTTGGCACTCACACTCGGCAATCAGCGAATGCAGTGACGTCACTGAGTTAAGGTTATGTAGATGGCACGTGCAAGAGGACTGGTCACCGTGGAACTGTTTCTTAGTAACTGTGCAAGAAATGAAGGCTCATTTAAAACTGGATGATCCTGAAGAAGTGTATGATGAAGAGCTGGTTCAGAAAGTTAAGAATAAACAGAAACTTGCGAAAGCCAACTTTGAGCAGCTGATGGCTGTGAACAAGCGGTACACGGAGACGGGCGACTGGCAGACCATCCGGGCACCCGCCACTGCCCGCGTAGATGCTGTAGAACGAATTTAATGTTTTTAGAATGTTTTATTGACGAACGGTTAATTTAATCATGGTTATCATTGGTGTCGATTCTCTTGTTCACCAACTTAATTTAGACTATTCATATCTTTTTCTTATAGTGAAATCAAGAAAGAGAGCAATGATTTTAGGACTGTCAGATTAGTTTACGTGTTACCATTACCACACCTTGGACACTAAATACAATATTAATGTTAGCACATTGTACCTACATACACATTGAGATTACGTCTGTATACGAACGCACACACGTGTAAGTTAGGGATGCTAGCCGCTCATAGTGCCGACTGGGTTCCAAGCGCTTCTCAGTAGTTCTCTGAGATGGCGTGCTTGTATAGCGACTGGTAATTGACGTCATTGCAATCGTGCAGTTGAAGTGCCGTCAAACTACGGGCGCGTACGGGGCGCGGGCGAGGAATCTTGAATTGGCGGGGGGCGGTGAGTGAACGTTCTGTACTGTAGTACATTAGATATTATGTGGTGTTACACTTTGTATTTTTAACCGGCACGTTCTAAGAATAATAAATAAATATTTTTGGGACATTTTAACAGTCACAGCACAATCTAGTCCCAAAATAAGCAGAGCTTGTACTATGGGTACTAGACAATGTATATAATACTTATGTAGATCATGACTAAACTTGCATAGAAATACTAATTTCTACAAATTTGACAGGATTAAAATGGTTGCCATCCCTTTCTTGTATCTACTATTAGTAAAAGAGAGAGAGATAGTTTCAAATGAGTAAATTTTCTGACCAAGAGAATCAACACCATTATCTTTGTTACTGTATTGTTGTAGTTTTTCTATTTGTGTTATGATTATCCATTGTAGTTTATGTACGTAGTTATTGGAAATCCCAAGGCATGAAGAGCTAAAATAGTTGTATTTTCTTTGTAACTATTCGCTACCGCATATTCGGCGCGTGTAAAGCCATTTTGCTGTTACAGGGAGAAAGAAAAAAATACGCTCTTATTGGGTATGTTTTTGTGTGTGTGACGTTTAATCAAAACATGCAACATAGATTTAGGTGGTTGTTATGTAGATAGCTACCTATTTATTCACACAAATATATTATTAGCTTACTATTTTGTTGTTTTCTTTTGGCATAAACCTTGCTTTTGAAAACCACTAAAATAAAACCAGAAAGTTATTTAAATTGTCTTCTTTTAATAATTACACGTAATACTTTATAACATAATTACACATTACATATACAATAATAATTTCTCAAGATATCAAACTCTCGTGATAATAGTTTAAAACAACATATTATTCAAAACACAGGTGATCAAAAGATGAAAAATTCATAACGAAATGCATTTAAGAGCTACGCTTAGTTCAATCATACATATTCAATAAATTACGTAAATATAATTTAGGCAATAAGAATCATAGCTGTACAGTAGAAAAAAAAAATGAAACCCAAGTCTTTTAAATAAAACCCCCAGCAGTGTAACAAAATCCAGTGATTTAATAACTTCACGTTACATAATATACCCATTTAGTCATACAACTTAAAAAAATCTTATAAATAGAGTAAAGCTGTCAGAAAATGTCGTCACATGGTAACGAAGAGCAAGGATAGACCTTGTACGGTATTCACCAATCGTTAGGCTAAGCGTACGCTGAGACGCAGGCAATGTAGAGCCCCTAGAATGAGTTTTTGCGATATCGTGTATAGGTGCGGCACGCTATAATGGCGTTTTTGACGTTTGCCTGCTCACGAAGATCCGTAAATATTGACAGCTACGTACCTTAGCTCGAATGATGAAACAATTGCTGTAATTTATTGTCAATAGTGATGCACTGCTACAGCAATATAATTTTTCGAATTTCGAACCTATTATTCAAATTCTATTTATTGCTACTGTTTTTTTATGAATGCCACAGAAAATTTGATTAAATAGCGGTTAAACAAAATGGCTAGACGTTATGTTTATTGAATAATTTGATAAATTATTAACTTTATGTAGATATTATTCATAATAGCTAGTTGGAGTTGGTCAAAGTAATAAACCTGGTCCCAATCGCTAATAATTTGAAATGTGTCACAACACTATTGGAAAATGTCAAAAACGCCATCATAACGTGCCGCGGGTATAGTTATCGAAAAAAATTATATGGGTATTTTACCAGCGCCACGTGAGCGTATTTGGAACTAAACAAGTCCCATACAAAATCTGCTCTGCTAGAGCCTGAGGGGAACTGCGTCGCCTGCGTCTCAGCATACGCTTACCCTTATGACCGTCCTGTAGCCCTAGCACGAATAATTTTGATGTATCGAAACGTTAACGTAAGCGTTTTTTTGAATAAAGAATACAACAGTTCTATTTATGTACATTTTTATTAAATTTTATGCATCATACGTACTTTGTATCATACATAGATATAGATAAAATCTTCAAGTTAAATAAATATTATGTCTCAAACGAGTATTTCAGATTCAAAGTTCACTTAATTTACGTTTCGATACGTCAAAGTGGTTCGTGCTAGGACTTGGCGAACTAATTTCGCTATTGCGTAGGAATACGCAGCGTTTTCAGAGCGGCCATAAAGATTGGCGAGTACTTTAGTGTAGCGACACACCTGCCGAATGTACCGTCGTCGACACTTCGGCGGCTGAACAATCGGTCGTAGTATTTGGTTGGCATGACACACCAATCACGTCGAATAGTCGGAATTACGCGGCGGTTTGTTCAGCGCACTACGCGAATGAAAAAACGTGGCGTTGTCGTCGGTTGGTTTCGTTACTTTCGATAGAGGTATCGATCGAGTCGGAAGCGAGCGCCGAACGTTCAACTACAGTACGCGTAATATAACTGTGCCGCTGTTAAGTGAGAAACAGGCGGCTGCGCAGTAGTCAATTTTGCAACCAAATCAGTAGCGCGCATGCGCGGTAATGGCGGCAAAGCTCTGATAGCTTGTTCATATGAATGGCAAGATGGCGGGGGACCGCATGTTCTCGCCGTCTCATTCGTTCGTTAATATTCGATGCATCCTTGTCCTGCTCACACTTATTGCGTGACTGTACCTGCGAGGCCCTTCGCAAAGCCTGGTTTCAGAGCGGCAAAGTTATATTACGCGTACTGTATGCGCGCCGAACTTCAGGTTGCGTAACGTGCTGCGTGACGTGACGCTTGCTATGCAAAATACATTGAATGCGTTCTCGCGGAAATTGACGCTCGACTAAAGGGTGACGACGACGTAATTTCGGCTGATGTGTCGTAGGTTACTGCGAGCGTGGCCGAATGTTCAGCAACGTACTTTCGGCAGGTATGGCCGCGCACTTACATTCCCGTCAGTTCTAAAATCACAAACATGTGCGAAGTAATGCGAACCGTGCAACCGTGTGATGATCGTTTACAACGATGTTTCTAGGATATCCCAATTTCACGATGCGATGTTGTCATTAAGGTTAGCCCAAAATGCGTCAAAACACGTAGAATATGAAATAACTTGACATAAATTAACATTAGGAATGAAGTTCTGTTACCGACACAGCATAATCCATCATTTTATTTAGTGCTTCAAAGAGCCAAATCGTGCCAAATATATAAAAAATGTCTTAGAAGTACATGGGATGTGAATGACAAAAATTCATTATAAGCAATCACAAAACCTAATTGTCTGTCGTAGTGTTTTACAAAACTAAATTAAAATTACGGGTTCTTCCTTTAGTGTACCGCGCCTAATAACAATTTATATTATATTTAAAAAAAAAAACTTGATTAAACTTTATTGACATATTCGAATCCGCGATTTAGAAAAACATCTAATCTCCGACACAAGATACAATTAAGTAATAGTAAAGTATGTGCCTTATTAATTAGTCCTACATTTCAATCGTCATAAAAATAAAATTTTGCTTAATGGACATCAGTCAAGTTGTGAACATAGAGTCTTTTGCAAACAAGTTTTGTGATAAGGAAATTTATCATTAAAACGCTGTCTAGTTCTACAACTGGGTAAAAATCCAAAATTATAGATTGTCCTATATTTTTATATCTAAGCATAGGTCATTCTCTCGTGGGCGAGCGCCTATGGAAGTGAGTGTTTGTACATTTCGCCCCGTCTCGTGAGGCAGCGCCTGCGCATGTGTGCGTGACGTCACGCGGTCGCTGCCACGCATTACATCTCAACATATCCGGACATCGTCAACTGTACCTACACTAAATTTACTCAACAGAAACCGAACTATTGGTACTAGCTAAAATTTATTTACAATAAACGATTGTGCCTCAATAGAACAATACTCTAATAATTTGTAACTCTCTCGGAGCGGTATAATACAAAAAAGTGCAGACACAATATTCACATAAAAGAATACATATCTATCATACACTTACTCGACTATTTTTGCACTTTTATATTGCCAGTTCAGTGGCTTAAACTCGGAATATCTCAATTTAATTAAGACTTCATAACCCATATCTATGTCGTCAACATAACTATCACCTTAACAGTCTGTGTTTATATTTACAATATCATAGAGAAGGAAGAAGTATTGATACAAAGAGCAGAGGTTCTTACAATAGTCGCGTGCAAACAAACGTCCACCACCTATTATATTGTTTTCACTTTTACAAATGGCATATCATATACTATTGCTAAAGGGTGTTCACAATATACAAGGTTTATTTTGGTTCGTATTTACAAGTCTTACAACAAATATTAACTCAAGACTCTCAAAATCACTAAACGCTTAGTAGATTTATGTTAAGACACATATGCATGCACTAACAGAACCACGTGTCATTCCTATCCGTCGGCAATTAGGAAGTCCACGTCGAAATCAACGCTTCTCAACACTATCCAATACCCTACATAAACTCTATCAGCCAACAGAACAATAATAAATCTCCGTTTTATCTTAAAACACTCCCGCTACCCCTAAACGACCTGCTTAATCAACCAAAATTTACACCTGTAGGCGAAACAATGCGATCCAAAAGGTAATCCGTCAAGCCGGGTACAGGGGTCTTGCTCCCGACTAGTTACGAGATCTGAAACAAATTCCTAGAGGAATGCAGTACGAATTGACACTAACTCGAATTCAAATTCGATTGATACAGCACTCGATTCAGTCGGGAGTAAGTCACCAGGCCGGACCAACGAATGTCTACAAATCTAATGTCCGTTGGTCCGGCCTGGGGGCCTAGTACGAATTTGACACTTACGAATACATACAAAGTTTTCATCGACATTCATTCAAAAATCAGTAGTGCCTCCTCGTATCCGCTAGAGGCGCTACTGGTTTATGAATTGAAGTCGACGAAAACTGGAAGTATTCGTAAGTGTTGGCCCCCTAGATGAATTACGGCCAAAATCTATCCTCGATTTGCCCTACTGGAGATATAAATTAGACATAGTTCCATACAAAATACGTCAAATTTCTATCTCTTGTAGGGCAAATCGTGTATAGATAGGATGTTAATTTTGGCCGTTAGCGAATGCCGACGAAGCTTCGGAGGCCATCGGTCGTGATTCGGCATTGGTTACCGCAAGTAGTGTGTCCCGGGCGGCACCCTGGCCTGCTCTCAGTGGTAGTGGTCGAGCTCGTGGGAGGAGGACAGGCGGTCGGAGGAGCTGTTGTGGCTGTAGTTGAGGCGGCTGAGCGACATGTCCTGCGGCACGTCGGCCATGTCGGCCATGTCGGGCGCCTCCGCCGCCTCCTTGTCGCTCGCCTCCATAAACTGGATGACCCGCTGCGTCGCCTTCACGTGAGCCACGATCGCAGCTTCGCCCTGTAACACCAGAAAAATTGATGGTAATTTTACGATGTGATTAAATTGTCACAATAGAGCTCACGACTCCTTCGACGATTTTTCTTATATTTTTACTAGTTTCTGAATTTGTTGTAAAGCCGAGTTATAAAGCCTGAAATACTAGAAAAAATAACATATAATTTGAACTGAAATCAGAAATAACCTCGTGCATATTTTGACCACTGGTAGAACTAAACCAGTATTTTTTCCACTCGCGGCTTACACGTCGATCCGTCGATGATATAACATATACACACAGTCGAATAGCCATGAAATAATGTATTCATCGCGGCGCAATAATTGTATGAAGTTTGAATTCTTTTCCAGTCACAATAGTTAAGAAGCGAGTACATAAATTGGGGATGAGCGACAGGAAGGCATAGTACTTGTTGAGCGTGGGCAGCAGCGCCATGTAGTGTGTGTACTTACGCTGGCAGTGAGCGACAGGAAGGCGTAGTACTTGTTGAGCGTGGGCAGCAGCGCCATGTAGTGTGTGTACTTACGCTGGCAGTGAGCGACAGGAAGGCGTAGTACTTGTTGAGCGTGGGCAGCAGCGCCATGTAGTGTGTGTACTTACGCTGGCAGTGAGCGACAGGAAGGCGTAGTACTTGTTGAGCGTGGGCAGCAGCGCCATGTAGTGTGTGTACTTACGCTGGCAGTGAGCGACAGGAAGGCGTAGTACTTGTTGAGCGTGGGCAGCAGCGCCATGTAGTGTGTGTACTTACGCTGGCAGTGAGCGACAGGAAGGCGTAGTACTTGTTGAGCGTGGGCAGCAGCGGCGCGTACAGCGGCACGCGCGCGCGCACGGCGAGCGCGAGGTGCGGCGCCGCGCTGGCCGCGTGGCCCAGCAGCAGCGCCATGTAGTGTGTGTACTTACGCTGGCGGTGAGCGACAGGAAGGCGTAGTACTTGTTGAGCGTGGGCAGCAGCGGCGCGTACAGCGGCACGCGCGCGCGCACGGCGAGCGCGAGGTGCGGCGCCGCGCTGGCCGCGTGGCCCAGCAGCAGCGCCATGTAGTGTGTGTACTTACGCTGGCGGTGAGCGACAGGAAGGCGTAGTACTTGTTGAGCGTGGGCAGCAGCGGCGCGTACAGCGGCGCGTACAGCGGCGCGTACAGCGGCACGCGCGCGCGCACGGCGAGCGCGAGGTGCGGCGCCGCGCTGGCCGCGTGGCCCAGCAGCAGCGCCATGTAGTGTGTGTACTTACGCTGGCGGTGAGCGACAGGAAGGCGTAGTACTTGTTGAGCGTGGGCAGCAGCGGCGCGTACAGCGGCACGCGCGCGCGCACGGCGAGCGCGAGGTGCGGCGCCGCGCTGGCCGCGTGGCCCAGCAGCAGCGCCATGTAGTGTGTGTACTTACGCTGGCGGTGAGCGACAGGAAGGCGTAGTACTTGTTGAGCGTGGGCAGCAGCGGCGCGTACAGCGGCACGCGCGCGCGCACGGCGAGCGCGAGGTGCGGCGCCGCGCTGGCCGCGTGGCCCAGCAGCAGCGCCATGTAGTGTGTGTACTTACGCTGGCGGTGAGCGACAGGAAGGCGTAGTACTTGTTGAGCGTGGGCAGCAGCGGCGCGTACAGCGGCACGCGCGCGCGCACGGCGAGCGCGAGGTGCGGCGCCGCGCTGGCCGCGTGGCCCAGCAGCAGCGCCATGTAGTGTGTGTACTTACGCTGGCGGTGAGCGACAGGAAGGCGTAGTACTTGTTGAGCGTGGGCAGCAGCGGCGCGTACAGCGGCACGCGCGCGCGCACGGCGAGCGCGAGGTGCGGCGCCGCGCTGGCCGCGTGGCCCAGCAGCAGCGCCATGTAGTGTGTGTACTTACGCTGGCGGTGAGCGACAGGAAGGCGTAGTACTTGTTGAGCGTGGGCAGCAGCGGCGCGTACAGCGGCACGCGCGCGCGCACGGCCAGCGCGAGGTGCGGCGCCGCGCTGGCCGCGTGGCCCAGCAGCAGCGCCATGTAGGCGCCCACCATGCTGTGCTCCATGTGCGCGCCCGCACGCGCTAGCACTGCATACAATACAAGCTTATGTTATTACTTATACTTATCTACAGATATATCTAAGCCACCTTCCGCATCGGATAATCTGACCATACAAGTTCAAAGGTGATTCGTGGCGCACAGAGCTCGCATTGCAAAGGCCTCCAGTTTTGCATTAAGAAGGGTTCGGACCAGCTGTATACAGACGGAGTGGTTTCCGTTATGCGCCAATACAATGTTGCCGATTTCATACGTGTAAGACATTTATTGAAGTAAACAGAATTACGCCATTATTCATGTTAATGAGTTTCTTCATCGTAAATTAAATTATTCTAGTTAAAATTCAATTAGTACTCACACTTTGCAACAGTCTCATCTATATCGTCTTGAGATTGCTTCTTCTTGTCATTATTATCGTCTGGTTCTTTTTCACCGTCTAGTATAGCATCGGTATTTTTCTCAGCCCGCCTATAAAATAATTTCATTTAAAAACTGCAGCTTCATTCTTGATTGATGGCAGTACTGTCCAAAATGAAGAGTCTAACTCCAAATTGCAATTTGCACTATTTTTCCACTGTATGTACAGTATTTATATAAAAGTTAAATTAACCGAAGTGAGGGTGAAGAGCGAAGAGTGAAAAGCTAATAGCAAAAAATCGTTTTGATTACACTTTTTCATCGAAAGTTTTAATGACAGCTAGCATGCAGTGAATCATTTTTAAATATTCGACTATTTTGGGAAAAAAAATTGACATTTGTAGTAGCATGGCAATGAGCTCGATCCTCGTTCAACTACCTACCCGGCGAAGATCGTCTTTCGAACTATGATTTTTTATTGCAAAGGAATCTTACCTTGCTAGGTCTTCCCGCTTATAGAACAGTTCTATAATAAGATCCAGCACGTCGACGCTCCTGGTTATAACGTCATTCTCGTTGCCGATACAAATGCGTACGTTCAACAACCTTTGCGTGTTTAGTTCATTGTTCTGGACCAAGTTTATTAACAGCAACAGTACCTGGGTAACAAGATATAACATAAACATTTAATTCATTAACGCCTGGGCGACTCCCAGGAGTCTATTTAATTAATAAAGCATAATTTTTTTTATTCCGTACTACTGTGGCCAAATGTTGTACCTTAAGTAAAAAGGTACGAAAATATATTTAAAAAATTGTTTATACATTTTGTACGGTCGACCGCACGTCAGTGGTAGCAGTTTGAGATTGACAGCGCGATTATTTCGTAAGAGTAAAGGGCGGTTTTCTAACTCAAGAGATACCACTGTCACGCAGTCGATTGTACAGTCAACAGCATGACAGTGGTAACACTTCAATTCGAAAACCGCCCTTACTGCTTACGAAATAAAGATGCTGCTAATGTCAAAGTGTTACTACCGATCTGCGGTCGACCGTACTACACTAAATTGACATTCAAAGATTTTAATTTTACTTGCAACACAAGACATATCTGGCAATCTTATGATACGCTCTTGCGATTGATGCGTTTCGTTACTCTATTTTATGAATCTAACAAAAAGTGAAATAGCCCAAAAATGTGCCAGACCACTTGTTTTATGCGTTTAATTATTTAATAAGATTACAGAGTTAGCGAAAATACTGTGTTCCAAGTCCGATAAATACATACACCCGAAAAAGGCGAACTGTCGTCAGTCCGCACGTTTCGTTGAACGCAGTTACGATTCAAGGTAGCGTTTTTTGTATTTTTTATTTTATTGAATTTTGGAGTATTTTTAATACTGATAATAATACGATATAATACAAGGAATTTTTTAAGTAATTTGTACCTCGTTACAAGATTTGGCCGAAAAAAATAATCTCCTTTACAATGTAAACATACAACATACAGCCTAAGCCAAACATTTACATAGACATCCATAATAAAAATACAAAACTGCTTTATGCCACTTGAAAGGTTTTATGGAACTCATGATTGGTCGACGATAGGCATGGAAGTGATTGCTATTTATAATTCATTATCATTCGATGAAATTATTTACTTTAATCACAATGATTTCACATTTGATTTTTCACATTTAATTATTTAAAAAAAAACATTTTTATAATTTTCCCTCATACTTGAAAAGGCTTTGAACTGACAATGTAAAAATAATGAATACACGATAGTCTTTTTTACTTAACATATATTGTGCCACAATCTTGCCTGGGACTTTTAAATAGAAATCTGTATAGATGCACTCATTGTACGTTTTCATCCAGTACCTATATAAATTTAAAGTGATTTATAATCACGAAACAAAAACTTACCCCCTTTTTATTTATACACTAAAAACTAATCCAGCCCATCTACAAGAACGAAACTATAATAATAATACAAGCATACTTCGCAAACTATAGCAATTTTATTCACAACACAACACATGTATCGCATCAAAAGATTGTCGAGCGAAATGTGAAATTTAATTTCATCTTCGAAAATTATTTCTTAAACAAACGCGATTTCGCAAACAATTATGTGTCTTTGATATGTGCTACAAATTACCGCAAGGAAATAAATACTTTACGTTGCTCAGTTTAAAGTTTACTTTTGAAATACTCTCATAGCTGGTCAAGGTCATGGTAATGTTCGGACAGCGACAAAACAATGCGGCAACGTCATAAATAACTTGCCCTTTTTAACACACCCGGCATTGGAGCATTTCCGTCCCTACTCGCTCGCTCTCTACCTGCGTCGATGTCAATGTGCTATACAATGATATTTGAGCGATCTGTGATTAAATTCACATTTTGCGATTTTCACAGACTACATGAAGGAAGGTAGCGCGTGCGATATGTGAAATCTCATATCTATGTTATTTCACATGCTATTCATGAAATGTTCCATGCCTAGTCGACGAGGATCTATTGGTTGATGAATGCCAGGATCGATAGATATGCAACTCGATGTTTCCAAGGTTGGGGCAAGACTGGCTCTGCAGTATCTTTGCTTACTCTTATACTGTAGTCTGATAACATCAGAGTTACTGAACCTTTGAATCCTTGAGACATTTGTTGGCAGTGGAATGTAAGTTTGCTCAGAGTATAATCTGACTATATAAAAATCTGTTTTGGTGATTTTACTAAAATAAAGTAAATAAATACTTACACAAACACTAAATTCGAAGTTTTTGCTGTCAGGAATGAAGTTTCCTTGGTTGTTCAGTATGATGAGACAAGTATCCATAAGGAACGGCTGCTCGCCGATCACCTGTGCTCCCAAGGAAACTGGAAAGGAAATGCATTTTTATTTTGGTTTACCTATTAATTTGGCGCATGTTTTAAGTTATATTAATACGTGAACAACACTGGTGTTGATTCTCTTGTTCACCAACTAAATTTAATTTAAACTTCTCACATCTTTTTCTAATAGTGAAAACAAGAAAGATATAGTAAGAATTTTAGAACTGTCAAATTAGCTTACGTTTTATACTTCTTCGTATTTTTACGGCCAAAATTAATATATAAGCTCCATACAAAATATGTCAAATTTCCATCTCTAGTAGGGTAAATCGTGGATAGATTGGATATTAATTTTGGCCGTTAGTCGGCACGTTCCGAGATCACGACTAAACCGTTTAGTTGACATTTGACATCGTAGTCTATTATTGCCAGATTCTACGTTTAATATAACAGATTCTATTTTTACCCACGACGTAACGGAGAAGGTATATGCGTTTAGGGTGAGAGGTTGTTTTTGACAGATTCATACACTTGACAGTCAATCTCCACAATCTATTTTTTTAGACAATCAATCAATTAATCAATCTTTCCACAGTTTATATCTTTAGATTTCGATCTGCATGCGTTAAGATGCTGACAACAGCCAAATACCCCAAATAGGCTTCTTATAAAAACATTTTCAGCTACATCTATTCAGTTTGTGGCAGTGAAAAAAATTGATGTTAATTTAGATCGTTTTTTCTAAAACTCTATTGAACACACAATTGAACAGACACAATTGTAACCGTTAAGACGCTGACACTGTTGTCAGCGTCCCAATAGGTACCCCAAAAACTTCTTTTAAAAACATTTTTATATACAGATAAAAAGGTTCAGTTTGTGGTAGTGAAAAAAAAAATGTCAATCTTGATCGTATTTTCTAAAACTCTATTGAACCCAAAACACGTTATCTTGAAGTTTTCTCTATAGAAAATAATTGTAAACTAACCTCTTAAAACATGCAAACAATCTCTATTATTTACCAAATATTATAAATGAAATTAAGAAAACATTTAAGAAAGACAATAATGTAAAACATAGTTGTTTCTGTTTTTAAAATAAGCTTTTAGTTTTTTATTTTAAAAAAATTGATAATTTTCATTCAAGTTGAGCAGCGCAGCCGACGTCCCCCCGGCTCGTTGCCTCTCTTTCAGTTCTGTACGAAATGACACTGACCGCAGAGGTCTGATTTTTTAAGTGTTGTCAGAGAACAATAATAATAACAATAATTCGTATTGCCGAGTTCACTATTTCGAGGCATTCCAGGAACAGCAACTGCTTTAATAGCACCTGAGCGAATCGCACGTGACGTATTCCACGAATAGCTACTTTCAATATTTTTGACGGTTGCTCTTCGTGGAACAATAAATTCATTAAATTTTATTCCACGAACAGCAACTATGTTAAAGTAGCTTCTAGTGATCTGGTTTATTTCATTCTTTAGGTTGTTATCAAATAAAATATATCGATAAAAACACCAGAATGTTTATATTTAATTCAAATTACATGAAAATATATATATAATCACACTAATATTATAAATGCGAAAGTCTGAGTATATATGTATGTATGTATGTTTGTTACTTCTTCACACTGTAAAAGATGGAGATGGATGGTTGCGTGTTAAATGACAAAGAAATTATTTCACGACAACCACTCCACATAATATGTACCAGAAGAGTGACATAAAGCCCTAGCTAGTTGAATTTTTCATTTTGTAACCACGAATGCCTAAGTTTGGTTTCCAGATAACAGTAGTGTGGTTAGCGTCTATTTGTGTGATGAACATAAGTGTTTGTGTTTGTCTGGGTGTTTCTTATGTATTATAAGTATGTATTTACAACAAAAAAAAGTATATAAGTATTATATCCATAGTCTAGTACCCATAGTACAAGCTCTGCTTAGTTTGGGACTAGATAGTGCTGTGTAAAATGTCCCAAAAATATTTATTTATTTATTTATTTTCCTTTTGAGGTACGGAACACTAATAGAACGCAAGGCTCGGAACCGGTTTGAGAAATACCGGTTAGTACCGGTTTATTGCGGTTTAGCTCCGAACTTTTCTTGAGAACGTGAACGTTTAAAGAACTTTATTTAACCAAATTAACCGGTTTAATCGACGAGCGCCAAGTAAGAAAGAAAAGAAAAGTAGATACTTACCCATTTTTGGATTTTTTTCAGCGGATCTGATTGAAGCTGTCAAATAAACGTTCGTCGCGAAACAGAAATTGTCTTTCTACTAAACTAAAGAAAAATAAAAACTAAACGGCGTTTGTTTGTATTAACCGGTTTTTATTTCTCTAAACCGGTTAATCCGAAAAAACCTTTATGTAAAGTTCCCTCAAAATACCGGTTTTAAAAACCGGTTTATTCGAATTAAACCGAAATTTAAAAGTTTTGCGTCATGTACATAATAACGGTTTCAAAATTTAACCGGTATCAGAGCCCTGATAGAACGATGTCGGCGCCACTCACCGCTGGTACCGAAGTGGTGCGACAGGTTGAGCAGCACCTTGAGTGCGGGCAGCGCGGCGTCCAGCAGCGGCGTGCGCAGCGCGGCGTGCGAGCGCGCGGCGCCGCACCACGCGCGCAGCACGCCGCACACGCTGCGCGCCGCGCCGCCGCCGCCGCCGCACAGGTACACCTGGTTGTCCTCGTTGGCCTGCGTCACCTGATCGACATCAACACCCACTTTAGACACACCGGACACTCCATACCAGGGTTGTTACGGATGCAAAAAATTTGACATGATGCGGATATGGGTTATTATACTTTGTAAAATATAGCTTGATCTCTGTGACACATGTCAAATACGGAAATTTTCAACGTATTTTGACATTATTTGTACGTATTTGACATCTGTCACAGGGATCAAGCTATATTTTATAAAGTATAGAGGTTCACATCCGCGGATGCGGATTTCAAGATTTTATAAATTTATTTATAATTTTAAGTTCATAAATAAATGAAAATCGATTATTTTTCGACATTTCACTTAATATAACTCAGTAAACAAAGTAATAAACACTAACCCCCAGTTTCCGAAAGGCTGATCGACACAAAAATTAACTAATCAACTGAAAATCTCAGGTCAAGTGATATGATTGGTTGTATTGTAGTATGTACTTTTGCCGACCAATCAAGGAGCTGACATTAGATTTGACAATAGATCAAATTGATCAGCCTTCCAGAAACTGAGGGTTATTGATCCACAATGTAAAGCTCGTCAATAACTAAAACGAAACAAACATGACGAGTTGGATCTTGTACCCAATCCCAAAGTTTCTTCCTATTGGTGAATTAGCGAACGAAGACAGCAATGAGAAAAAACGCGCGAGGCACGTGCCACTCCGGCACCGCCTACTTTCTTTACATATCATGACTTGTTTGTTCAAGTTTCTTGTTATGAATCCGCATCCGTGAAAGCTCCGCATTAATTGATGCAGATGCGGAGGAAGATGTCTGAGTTATTGCAAATATTCCGCATTTACGGATGCGGATGCGAATATCCGTAACATCCGCGTATCGTATTGTGCTCCATACATCCGCGTCCATTAAAGTGTAGTAGAAACCTCCTTTGTGAAAGTGCTCGCCCGGGGAAGTACTACCACCGTACATACTACTCCGCCAAATAGTGATGCTTGTATTGCTGTGTTTCGGTCTGAAGGGTACCGGCATACCGGTGAAGTTACAATCACATGAGACTTTCCATCTTCATGTCTCCGTTTGGCCAACCGACTTGCGGTACCATTTAGGCAACAGCCTTGGTGGTATTGCAGTTGTTATGGGCAAGGGTAACCGCTTAACATCAGGTGGGCCTTTGGCTCATTTCGCCATCCTATATTATAAAAAAAAGTGCCTGCCAATGGCGAAAAGTCCATATAACACGATTCCCACCGGCTTCCCTTTAGGAATTGCTTAAATATAATAGATCAACGACATTTATATGCTAATTTATAATTCTAAAGTACAAAAAAATAATGTAAAATTAAATTAAGATGTTGTTAAATTGTTTTTTATTTTCATTAACTTTTTTTTTTTTTTTTTTACTTTCTATGTAACCCCACCTATAAGTTGCCTGCTTGTGTTTATCACTGTGTTTTAAATGTTGCGCGTCGTTAACTGTGACAATAAACTATTTTTCTTTCTTAAAAGTGCGATCTTAGCTATTTTAGGATTTTCAGGTACTTACGACTTCCCTTCTGAAAATATTCACCCTTCGCTGTGGCGCCTACTACTCTTGGCATGAAGCGCCCGGGGCGCGGCAAGTTACGAACGCTCTACGATATTGTATGCAATGGATTATATCAAGCACTGTCGTCTGTCAAATAAAGTCTGCACCCGGCGAACGAGCGCCGGACGCTTGTTATAGCGCTTGTTTTTGTTTAGAATCAAGTAGAAAGATTTCATTACATTTCATAAGCATTTACTTCCATCGTTCGATTGAATAATTCTCCACTACAACCTGCTGACAGGCCAATCTTTTATCCACGACAGAAGATTTAATAATGTTATAATACTCACGTTCTCCAAAACCCGCAGACACCTATCTGCCTTCCTCAGCACTTCAACATCAGCACTGGTCCAGTTGGCGGCGGGCGTGTCCAGTTTCGCGGCGCAGTCCTGAATGGTGCGCACTATGTGGTCCACTCCGCCCAGAACCCGGAGTTCTTCTTTGAACCATTCGCCAGCGCGCTTAGACGTCAAGGACAGTAATGTTTCCATGGCCAAGTGACCCACCTGAACATCAATGATTTATGTTAACCTTGTTTGCTGTGGATTATTATGTTGAATGGAAAAGATACCTTGACTAAAGTAAATAGTACCACAAACGTAATTGACTGTTTTGTATCGAAAATAGTAGTAGTAATAGTAGTCGTATAGTTATACATACAACGTGTTATTGAAATCACTGAAAACCTCTTAAGGGGTCATTGTACTCATCAGTATGAACAACTTTTACTATGGGTCCAACCCTAGAATCGTGAAAAAAAAAAACAGGTGATCCTTACATTTTGTCGATTTATGTGAACACAAATATAAGGATCAGCTGAATTTATTTCGCGATTTCAGATTTGGTCCCATAGTAAAAGTTGTCATACTGATGAGTACAATGACCCCTTAAGAGGTTTTCAGTTATTTCAACAACACGTTGTATACAGGCTAGCCGATTTTTTCTTGGAGTATCAGCAGAAGACATTATAAGGATTTTCCTGATTTTAATTCTAAAAGAATTTTATCCGAGATGAAACAACACTCTCATTACTTACATGTATACAAGACATTACGGCACATAAAGGATTAGATAAGCTGGTTTACCTTTACTAGGTAAATAAAATAAAACTAATAATTTCCACAATTTGTCTATAGACATTGCTTAAGTCCAGAAGCATCATCATCATCTTCCTGCCCTCATCCCTGTTTATTTGGGGTCAGCGCAGCATATACTTTTCTTCCATACATCTCTATTAGCAGTCATCTCCGTGTTCACTTTCTTTCTATTCATAAAAACTTTTACACAATCCATTCATGTTTTCTTCGGTCTGCTTATTTCTTATAGCCATCTACATTTTTACTTAAAACTATTTTCGTGACATCCTCTTCATTCCTCCTCATACAGAAGCATGACTATAAAATGGATTTATATATTATGTTGATACTGTACAAAAATCATCTTTTAAGGTGGCGAAAAAGCGAACTAAAATTGTAAATTGAAAATATACTCACAGTGATATTTTCCAAGTCCAAGTGTTGAGCTTTTCCTTGGCTCTTTATTTCAGCACATAACTCCCGAACCCTCTCTTGGGTTTTGGTTAATTGGGCTGATGTCAAACCACAATCATCAAGCGCATTCCTAAAATGTTTTTTTTATTTTTAATGCTTTTATATCCATCATTATCGTGTTGTCATCAGAACTACAACTATATGCCAAATTCTGTCTGGATAACAGGAACTGGCTTACATTGGCTTGCAATATTTGTAGCAGACAGACGGACCGACAATGAAGCAAGATAAATTATTCAATGTTTTAACGCATTATACGGCGTGAAATCTAAAGATATAAATTGTGGAAAGAAAACGACGCTGACGCCATTGCTGCAAAGTGGAAGTTAAATTAGATATTACGAGCAGAGTTTTCGAAAGCTTAGCGGCTAAAGCACTGGTGTTCTAAACCAGGAGTCGCAGGTTCGAATCTTGCCCGTGAGCGATTTTTTTCCCACAATTTATATCTTTAGAAGCAAGATTATTTTATTAGTATGAAAACCCCTATCATTATTGCAAACTGCAAAAAGATTGACTTACTTGTGTGATGCATCAGATTCAAGTAAGTTGAGCATAAGTTCGAGTGATTCGCGATCCAGATCCATATTGAGACGATCTTGGGACAATACGAACATCACTGTTGCCGTACACAGACCCAAACTCTGAAAAGAAAATAAGTTTTATTTTTCTTAATAACTTCTTAGGTTTTCGTTTTATTTTTCTTTCTCAGATAATGTCAACTTCAACTTCGATATAATGTCAATATCAACTTTGACGATAGAATTTTGATCATTAATTTCAAAATCAATATCATCCACGGTATATTCACTATCAGCCGTTTTCAATAACCTATCTAACAACGATTTGCTCTACTAGAGATAGAAATGAGCTTGTCAAATTTAAATCTCTAGTAGGGTAAATCATGGATAGATTGGTTATTGAAACGACCGTATATCAATTTAGCATCCATGGTATACTGTGTAACGTGCGTTTTTTTACGTCGTCACATGTTGAATAAAATTTTAAATTTCTGTGGTTTTTAGTGTAATTTTTAATTATCGGAGTGGCAACATTGGAGCGATATGTCACTTTGCGACGAAACCTTTTTACAAGATGGATTGATTTATATCGTCTTATTTTAATTTTAATCCAGTCCCATTCCACGTTTTTATCATCGGAATGGGTTAGAATATTGCCATTCAAGGGGATGAACCCTTTTTCTAATGTGGATTGTTGAATTTTAGTCTGGCGAGTAATAATATTTCTTCCTGAGACGGCATTTTGTCCGGTCGGATTTTGGAGGCTCATGATGCTAAAATATTCGTAATTTTACTTGTTACAGACTAATATCCACCTAATCACATCGGTCCTGTCATCAACAGGCATCGATGTGTAATATTTTTTACGAAATTACCGGTGAGTAAATAACACGCGTTCGGAGTGATGACGATCGCTTTTGTCTTGTTTTCGAAACTAATTGGAGCTATTTTTGTTACAGCCCATTTGTTGGCGGTTTTTATTCGGGATTTATTATGGTATGTTAATTTTTGGAGTATAATGCGGTTCCCCCAATTACATGAAGTAACGTAATCATAAAAATTAACTATAAGGATGCAATAATAATGATAATGATAGTAATTAGATTAATACAATTCCACAATGGGATTTATTTGCTCATATTAAAAGCCTACAGAAAATAAAACTAGTGTCTTGAAATCTGGTTTTTATTGAAGTTCTCCCGCTGAAAGATTAAAAGTTTCAACTCTACTTGTTCAGCAAATCCAGGTATTTATTTTTTTAAGTGTGGCTCCTGGCGCCCGAAATCCATTTTTAGGGTTCAGAAGTCCTACAAGGAACCCTTATAGTTTCGTCATGTCGGTCCGTCTGTCCGTCTGTCCTAATCCTTTACAGCTTAATAACTTCTACAGTTATAAACATTAGTAAATGAAATTTTGTTAAAAAATAGTCTGCATATAGATCTCAATTTTAAAAGAATAAAAAAATAGTTTTTACTTTCTTTAGGGGTGGCGCCCATACATGTGAAATGGGGAAAAAATATTTTTTTTCGCTGCACCCCATCGTGTGGGGTATCATTGAATAGGTCTACTAAAATGAAGATAATGTTTCATACATCACTTTTTTATCAGGTGTACCATCTGCGAAATATAGCCCGCCAAAGTGGCTTGCAATGTGTCCCCCCCCCTGCCATTTCTAAACTATGCAACGTAGAAACTTATAATCTTCTACATTGATAGACCTTTGTGAAAACTCTCTTTTAAAATTATTTCGAGTATAATGTGATTATAATTTTTTGAGTTATAAACAGAAAACCGAAAAATACTTAAAACGTCCTAGTTCAAAGGTCATTGACCTTAGAGAAAAATTATCATGGCAAATAATGCTCCTTTAGCTACTTTCTATTTGAAAAAATCACAAAAAGTAACTTTGACATCAATCAGACTTCTTAAATTTGGCTTCTTGATTTTATCGCTAGATGGCGCTACTAACAACACGCTCTGAGTCGCGAATGCTGCCGATTATTGCAAAAACTAAAATAGCCATGATTAATATTCGATTTGATTCGTTTGTACACCTACTTAAGGAACCCTATAATACTGAGCATGGCCCGACATGCTCTTGGCCAGTTTTTTTTTATATATATTTTGGAGCTCACACACCTTTTATGTATGCTATTAAGCAAAAGTATAAATAAATTATTTATAATTTTTTTTTATTATTACAACTGGTAGTAGATTTTTTAATTAGTAATCGCAATCGTAAATAAAACTGCGATTACAACCATTCTATCTTGATATAAACGTGTGCCGTGTGTTTTTGACGTGCCGCCAAGCGACCTAGTCGTGTTACGGTACGATGCCTGGTGTAGCCGCTTGAGAGGATGGGTCGAAAAATTTCACTGCCATCCTCTCACCTTTGCTGGGCAAGCGTGTACCATCGTCGAACGCACCATCGCTTAACATCAGGTGAGGTGGTGGTCGAATGCAAGCCCGTAAAGTATAAAAAATATGTGTGCAATACTGACGAGCTTTCCGGCAATGTAGTTTCGATATTGCCGGTATGGTTATGTGTTGCTCTGTGTGGATGCAATATTGACGGAGATATTACCGGCTAGCTGACAATATGCGGGAAATGGCAGTAATTTATATTTCTTTCTTGGTCTTTCACATACGCACGTCGCTAGTAATGCGGTGTTTTTGGCGGGGAATTTTAATGTTTGGTCCAATTAAACAAATTCCAAGTCAATATCAAAGTAACTATAATAATAATTATCCAGATCTACTTCTCTGTTAATAAAAGCCATCATAATATATCGCCTCATCAAAGTACTTTTTTCCTTTTTAGGGTACCGTAGTTCCTACAAGGAACCCTCACAGTTTCGTCATGTCCGTCCGTATGTCCTAATCCTTTACAGCTTAATAACTTCTACAGTTATAGACATAAGTAAATGAAATTTTGTTAAAAAATAGTCTAGATGTAGATCTCAATTTAAAAAAAATAAAAAAATCGTGATTATGTATTTTAGGGGTGGCGCCAAATATAGCCCGCCAAAGTGGCTTGCAATGTGTCGGGGCCCCCTGCCATTTCTAAACTATGCAACGTAGATACTTATAATCTTCCACATTGTTTTCGAGTTATAGAGAGAAAACTGAAAAATACTTAAGACGGATGTCTTATCTAGGATTAGTTCAAAGGTAATTGACCTTAGAGAAAAATGATCTCAGCAAAGAATGCTCCTTTAGTTACTTTATATTTGAAGAAATCATAAAAAGTACCTGTGTTATGTTGACATGACAGACTACTTAAATTTGGCCTGCTAGATGGCGCTGTATAACAACACGCTCTGAGTTTCTAATGCTGTCGTCTATTTCAAAAACTAAAATAGCTAATTAAATTTAATATTCGATTTGATTCGATTGCAACATGGAATACTTGAATAAGAATGGAATTGGTATAGTACACAGTTTCTTCGGAAACCCGTGTCGCCTAACTCTCCCACTATCCGTCTCACTACTACATAAGCACTGTATCTAGCTTGTATCTAGATATCTAAACGCATACGCGTGCAAGAAATACTACACTGAACGCGGCCCTACTATTAGCGGTCACGTCTGTCACACATAAACGTCGACCATGTGCGAACGCACCACTACATTCGAACAGGTCGTTAGTGATGTCCATGTACAAAAAACTAATTTTATGAATGTTATCGATATTTTCAACGATTTTCGCATATGGTCTTGGAATAAAAATAATTTGTCCTACATAGGGAATTGGAAAGTTACTGTTTCATGATGTACTTAATTATTGAAAATAACGTCTGACACGTTTTAAAACAAGCAGCGCGAGGTATGGCGAAAAATAAAAAGTAGTTTTTCGATTTTTAACCAACTTTAAATTTGTTATAAGACCTGGTTTGGTGTTTTGCGTAAATAAGATATACAATTCTGCATATTTAAGGATTGGTTTTCTTTTTAAATCGTAACCTAAAAAATAATTACTGCCCAACATACTAAAGTCGTCAAAATTTGTTAGTTTTTTGTAAATTTTTTGTTTTTTTGTATTGTATTGTATTGAAAACTAAAAATATAATAATATGTCCCTTATTACGAAAGTTTAGACCACGTTTAAGGGGAATATAGCAGCCAAGCGGCGCCCCAATCAGTAAACAAATTATTACTCGCTGAATACAAGTAGGTACAGGTACTGTAGTTTAATCAGAAACTATTAACTCTGTAAATTATACTTCGCTGTAATTGTACATAGAAAAAATGCGAAAAACGGCCACTTTTGGCATTTTTTCTATCTACAACTACAGCGAAATATATTTTACAGAGTTAATAGTTTCTGATTGAACTGTACTTCAACTTTTAAAAACGAATTTTCGATAAATTATGTATTCAGCGAGTGATATTTTTTTTTTACTGACGGAGGCAACACTTGGCTGGTACATTCCCCTTAAGCACTTGTTAAAGCCGGGTGTAATCCAAACTCCATACATAACAAAGGTATTTAACCACCAAAACGAAGAGGAGAGGATATGTGTCGAACAACCAATAGGATTGCGTTATTTTCATATTTCACCGCCTAGCTTCAACATTATTTATTTATTTAAACTTCATACAATACATGTACATAGGTGGACTTAGTGCCTTTGGCTTTCTCTCCCAGTCAACCAGCTATTCTATATCTAACGCAGTCTTATTGGTGGCTTGCGACACATCTTGTCTCTGCGTTTTGGTGGAAACCGAGCCTAAAACCCGATTTTTAAACGACTTCAGGAGGAGGTTCTCAATTCAATTGTACGTTTTTTTTGTATGTTTGTTACCTCAGAACTCCGTCATTTAGAAACCGATTTCGAAAATTATTTATTTATTTGAAAGGATATACTTCCAGATTGGTTCCATTTTCATCAAAATCCAGTTTTGATGATGGGATCCATGTGAAATTGAGGTAACTTCTCTAATATTATAGGCATACACATAACGATTTTGGTATATTCATCAACAAGTCAAGCATTTGCATTCAGAAAAAATCATTTGGTGAAGATCTGATGAAGGTCATAGGAGATAAAGAGGGAACTCTTCAATGGATGACAGCAAATTATCGGGGATTATAGCAATCGCTTGTCTTTCTATTGTTAATTCCACTCAAAATAATAAACTAAAAAAAACCGACTTAAAAAAAAAAAATTTTTTTTTTTTTTTTCCTTTTTTTCTTAAATCTATCCGAATCAAAGGCACTTACTCCCTAAACTGTTACACACAAATTTTATTTTTTATTCTTTTTTAAGTGGTTTTAAAAAAAATCTACCTAAAAATAAAATTATTATGCATTTAAAATAATAAAAATGCGGAATATTTATTTTAAAACAGAAAGTATACACCGAATTAATTATATCGATAATGCATTCAATATGTTACTACACTATCGATACACGGGGATTTTGGTGACAGTCAGGCAAATAAATTGAAGGCGACATCGAAAGAAACGCAATACATTACGCGGTTACTCACGTAGTGAAAGTACGATATCCATGTTTTATAAGCAATGTATATTTTTTTATCAGTTTGCGATAACATCGTTTTTGTCATGAATCACATAATACTAAGAAAATATTTGCAAATATCACAACTAATTAAAGGTTTTTAGACTTACCGATGAAAAGAAATCCCTCCTATAGTTAAACTACACACCTCGCTTCTTTTTCGGCATGATATAATGGCGCAAGACGGCATAATTATTATTTTTTCGCACAGCAACGTACTCTGTCACAGCCTGGACGCAATGTCGCGGATTTTGGTTACATTGGCGCGTCTGCTCAAAAGCGCGGCGCGCCTATCCCGCCCACAATTCCCCTCTATTATATTCATTTCCTCTATGGATTGCAATTACACCTGCCTACGGAACACTATAGTACTGAGCATGGCCCAACATGCTCTTGGCCGGTTTTTATTTTAGGTTGGTTAAAATGATGGTACATCACGATAAATGCTGCAGCAGCAAGAACAACTTCGCTGTACACTATTTTGTCACAATCTGCTCTACCTCTGCTCAGATCTGTGGCGTAGTACAACAAACCGGCAATGCCCTTGCTGGAGACCGCACGTCAATAGTAACAGCTTGACCTTGACAGCGTCTTTATTTTTCGTAAGAAGGGCGGTTTTGGTAATTCAAGTGTTACCACTGACGTGCGGATTGTACAACGCGTCGTCAACAAGGCTACAGCTCACTTTTTAACACGTGCACGTGTGTAACGCGAGTCGTAAGCGCGCAGTCAACACGGGAAACGAGGGGCAATGCAGGTCAGGAGGAAACACTAGCCCAAAGGCTTATTTTTATAAAAGATAGTGGCTCCATCTGTTGCACCGCTTTTAGAACTAAGCAACATAATAGTTCAATGTGAAGCGTGAGATGGCACTGTATTGCATATTATCTTTTATTACGAAATATTTAACTGTTCAATATAATGCCAAAATTCAAAACAATTTATAAAGAACTTGTAGCAGGATCATCTAAGTGTCGGACGGTAAATCGGTAGGACCTGAATTCGACCCTTAGTGAAATATGTAATTTTGCATTATTTTTATTTTAGTTCAGGAGTGGTGTCAAGGTTGGCATTAATTACAACTGGGATTCAAAAAATACCGCAAGAGGGCTCTCTATTTAAGGTATATAATTATTCTCTATGATGCCGCTCCGACGAGAAGTATGCGGGCCGTAAGTGGTCCGAAGTGTAGGACGCGTGGCCAAGCGCGGTCCACACGTCGTACACTTTGTTCATCACATTTCAAGGCTTTACTTTGAGCGAGTGTGTTGAGTTGTTAAGGTGTGAGACGGCTTTTAGTTGTTTATGTGATGTGACATTCAACCTTATAGATAATGATATGACACAATGTTCAAAGATCAATTCAGGATAAGCTCAGCATACTATCATGTTAGGGAACATACTCATACTACGTGACGCGTTCGGGGGGGGGGGGGGGGGGTCTTCTAAATACCACGCTTGGTCACAGGGGCTGGGGGGGGAGGCTTAGGTTTTCGTCAAGTAGTCAATATCCTCTAGGGAAATCTCGCACTTTTTCGAGCTATATTCAAACATGGCGCGCAGCATTTCATCACCATCATTTCAGCGAAAGACGTCCACTGCTGTACATAGGCCTCCCCACGCCCTTCCCGCGACCTTCACGTTTAGCGCTTTTTAAACTCACAGATGGCAACACTGACGCACATATAAAAAACAACAAATATAAATACAAAGCAAAGACAAATATAATCAAAAATTTTTTTTTTTCTCTGCAAAAATGATTTAAAACCATTTATGAATTACTACATGAAAACTAGAGCTCAAAAATGTTTGTATGCCTCATTCAAGGTAGTTTGTACCATGGTATAATAAGATGTTTCACCAGGTATTCTCTTCCCGCAATGACAGCGCGATGCCTCTAAGCTACGTCATGATCAGTGTTGCCATTGATTGATATCTTCAATATAGTTAAGGAGATTTTTGTTCATGAGTATATAATAAATTCATAAGTAACCTAACTATTTGTTATCTTGTGTTATTCATCTAATTCGTTATTAAAGGAAACTGTATAAAACTACTAGTGCAAAAGTGATTCTTTATAGAAGCAAGTAAATGAAAAAATGCATTTTGCTTGGGTAATTTATTTTCACAAAGTGGCAGCATCAAACTGACAAGTGTCACGCTAACAGCCCGCTATTGGCTCCACGGCCGATGAAGTAGTACGGAGGCAATCACGTGACCTAGCTGTCACGGGAAGAGACTACCTGGTGAAACATTTTATTATATTCTATTCTGAGACAAACTAACCTGATCATTGGTGGCGTCATGTAGCGCGCTGAAGAACTTTTGCACGGTGCCGTGCGCCCGCAAGTGCATGCGGAACGCGGGCGCCGTACATTTACTCGCCAGCGTGATTGCAGACAGGCAGCGCGTCGATATCGGGTTGTTATCCTACAGGAAGGAAAACTGAACATTTAAGAAAATGAAATAAATAAGTTGTCATAGTAACTTCTTAGGTTTTCGCGATTACTACACATTATAATAAAACAAAGTTTAACCGGATTAAATCGCGTATATTATTTAAATTGGTTTCCCTGACGCAAAAATATTTTTTTTAGAAATATCTGTAAAGACGATTGTCATCTTAGTCTACCTGCGACCACGAAATGCTGCAAAGCTTTCGAAACGTCATGGAAACCAATTTAAATAATATACGCGATTTAATCCGGTTAAACTTTGTTTTATTATAATGTTATAGTAACTGTTACATCAGATAAAGCATAATAAAGAGCCTCGTTGGTCTAGTGGTCGCAAGCGCGACTTCTGAGCGTGGGGTCTTGGGTTCGATTCCTGGGTCAGGCAAAGTGTTATTGGGTTTTTTCATTAGGAAATTCTCAGTAGCAGCCCGGAGTAGGATTTGTGCCTGGTTAATGGCAATAGGCTCGCCCCCTATTACATGGGACTATAACATAACTGGCGAAATGTGGGTGTACTATACACCTCTGCCTACCCCTTCGGGGAAATACAGGCGTGATGTTATGTGATGTAGGTTAATTGAAACTTAACCTCTGCACTTCGGGTTCTATTTTCTTTAGGCCAATTTAGCTCTGAACACTTACAGGAAATTCAATATTATCATTCAAACATGGCATTCACACTCTCAGCTGGTACAGAGATAATTTCTACACAGCATCTAATACATTCACACCCATCCCATATTCTAAGTTATTTCCTCAAACATTTCTAGACCCCACTCAATACAATATTTCCTCCATGGTATTCAGTCGCAAAAAATTGCCATCGCTTGATTGTTTTTCTCACTCAATGTGAGGAAGAACCCTTGGTACACCACGACCAACCTTAAACCTTCCTTAAGACTGGAAAAGTATAATTTGCGACGTGATTATTGTTGTTATAAACATTGTTACAATACCGATTTTGACATTATTTGTTACCCTTGTAGGATTCCTTGACTGAGTTTCAGTCTAGAATCGTTTTGAGGAAAGAACAAAGAATATGGGTGTCAGCCTGTAATTGTTTTATTGGAACAGTTTGATTATGTTAATGTTAATGTGTTTCAAGATGTTCAAATTACCTGTAAAGCATCTAAGAGATATTCCACATCATCATTGAATTCTTGGAACTCTCCAATTTCCTGGATCTGATGTGCTTTCTTCACATTTCTCACAACTGTGTAAAACTGTAACAGGAATAATGAGTAGAATTACATCATAAGTTTCCTACAAAAATATCAATTAATTGAATAAGGTAAAAAGTATAAAAACATTCTACATTCTATGACATTGAAATAAGGTCATAAAAGGGAAAAAAAGTTATTCGGGTATGACAATAATAATACCTCTTTAGCCTCTTTAGTGCACTTGACACTGGTGTAAGATTTCACAGCTTCAACAGGATCGTCCACAATAGGATCTGGGGCCCTGTACCGTGTAACTCTGGTCAGTTCTTCTGTTACCTGGCCCACTTGATTCCTCACTTCTGGATTCTCTACAGGCTCAGGCCTTGGAGTCTCATTTCCTTTCTGGAAGTACAATAATTATAACTTTAGCAAGGCCATGCATTGATGTTTTTGTAATCAAACCATTACTTTTTAGGGTTCCGAAGTCCTACAAGGAACCCTTATAGTTTCGTCATGTCCGTCCGTCTGTCCGTCTGTTCGTCTGTCCGTCTGTCCGTCTATCCGTCTGTCCGTCTGTCCTAATCCTTTACAGCTTAATAACTTCTACAGTTATAAACATAAGTAAATGAAATTTTGTTAAAAAATAGTCTGCATATAGATCTCAATTATAAAAGAATAAAAAAATAGTTTTTACGTTCTTTAGGGGTGGCACCCATACATGTGAAATGGGGAAAAAAAAAATTTTTTCGCTGCACCCCCTCGTGTGGGGTATCATTGAATAGGTCTACTAAAATGAAGGTAATGTTTCATACACCACTTTTTTATCAGGTGTACCAACTGCGAAATATAGCCCGCCAAAGTGGCTTGCAATGTGTCCCCCCCCCTGCCATTTCTAAACTATGCAACGTAGAAACTTATAATCTTCAACATTGATAGACCTTTGTGAAAACTCTCTTTTAAAATTATTTCGAGTATAATGTGATTATAATTTTTTGAGTTATAGACAGAAAACTGAAAAATACTTAAAACGTCCTATTCAAAGGTCATTGACCTTAGAGAAAAATGATCATAGCAAATAATGCTCCTTTAGCTACTTTCTATTTGAAAAAATCACAAAAAGTAACTTTGTGTTATGTTGACGACACACTTCTTAAATTTGGCGCCATCTAGCAGCGTCGTACAACACTCTCTGGGTCGCCAATGCTGGCATCAAGTGCCGTGTATTACATTTGGCACTGTATAGCGCCATCTAGCGGCTACTGACATCACTCTCTGAGTCGCCAATGCTGCCGTCTATTGCAAAAACTAAAATAGCCGTGATTAATATTCGATTTGATTTGTTTGTAACACCTACTTAAGGAACCCTATAATACTGAGCATGGCCCGACATGCTCTTGGCCGGTTTTTTTACTATCTACTTGCAGTAAATTCAAGGTTTTGTGTAAAATTATATAATTACAGTTGTTCTCAATGTACCCCCAAGATACAGGTCCAGGCCTAGTTTGCGGGTTAGTATCAGATTTCTTGC
The DNA here is from genome assembly GCA_949699075.1 of Asteroscopus sphinx. Taxonomy (NCBI): domain Eukaryota; kingdom Metazoa; phylum Arthropoda; class Insecta; order Lepidoptera; family Noctuidae; genus Asteroscopus; species Asteroscopus sphinx. The sequence goes on along the minus strand of OX453013.1, from coordinate 12,949,948 downwards.
AATACATAATATTTTACGATATTGACTGTAAAAATTTTTGAAGCATGTATTTATAGCGTCAAATAAACATTTATTTTTTTTTTATTTTTTTTTTATGTCTGAGAGAATTTCTAAAGTTACCTATGTAGATTAAAATTGTTCTCCTAAATTGACGGGTCATAGGTCAACTGCATATATTTTATTATTTCAAGTTATCATACTTTCAAAACATTATGCAATAAAAATGTACATGCAGTTTTATATGGATTGCATTAACCTCAAGTCCAATTTTTCCAAGAATATGCATAGGGAAACTTAAAATAAAAACTTATTAACAAAAAATAAAACCGACTTCAAAACCCTAACTAAAAATTAAAAAATAATCATTGTATGTATTTTAAAATCTTAACATAAACCAACATTTTGAAGGCGGCGCGTGATTGACCCTTTGCGTCATGTAAATATAATGTACAGTCGAGCGCATATCTATAGTAAAAAACAGTTTATGTGAACGTACATGAAAATCACGCACCACCTTCAAAATGTTGGTTTATGTTAAGATTTTAAAATACATACAATGATTATTTTTTACTTTTTAGTTAAGGTTTTTGAAGTCGGTTTTATTTTTTGTTAAAAAGTTTTTATTTCATACTTTTTAGTTGATAATTGCGAGGGTTGATTCATAAATGTTTATAGAACCAATTTGAGAATATTTTTTTATTAACCTTTGGTATCCCACTGCTGGGCAAAGGTTTCGCTCATGTTCTTCCAAAAGTGAAAAAAAAAACACGCAAATCACGCAAGAATTCTCAGAAAAACGAACCTATGAGTAGATCATCTAGATAGGCGAAGCTAATATAAACTGATTTATTGAAGCTGGTCAAAAAACTGCTCAACCTAAGTCAATAAAATTTATATGGGACCATCGCGCGGGCTTCCTCTACCAAATAAAAAAACTACCACGTAAATCGGCCCACAAATCTCGGAGTAATCGGTGCACATACATGAAAAAAAAAAAAAAAACCCGCGGAATACATAAACTCCTTTTTTTGAAGTCGGTTAATGAAAAGAATTATAAGAAATACTCACATCATTAGCCCATTCATGTCTATAAAGGTGGCGTCTCTTCCTTGCCGGCAAAGGTGATGACAGGTTGTCATTCACAAGGGATTTACTCTTGAATATTGATCCTTTCTTTTTAGTAATAACTAATTTAACACTAGGCTTATCATCATTCTGTAAATGGTCTTCTGTATCACATAAACCTCTAGGCGATTTAAATACATCTTCCTGATGGTGTTTCAGAGCCTCTTCTTCAGAGTTCTCATTAGGGCAACTATTGTAAGCTGAATCTGAAGAATGTGTGTTGGCCTGGGAGTAAGTTGGAGTGTCATTTGTATTAAATGCTTGAGCAGTAACCTCATTTGTCTCCTCTTCATGAACAGCTTCTTCATCAGCTGCAGTCTGTTCTGGAGTCTCTTCTTGAGGCATCACTACATCATGGTCAGGACTTGAGTTTTTATTATGCTTATGTTTATGCTTTCTGTGAAGTTTCACCTTACGGATATCACCACTTTTACCACTGTCGCTTCCACCAGACAATATATCAATTAAGTCATTCTTCTCTATAGGAGTTTCATTTTTCTCAATGGGTTGTTCATGGTCAGGTGTGCTAACTGTAGCAGCTATATCAGCTAGGGATTCATGCTTTTTCCTAGTCCTTCTGCCTTCCTTTTTGACATCACTAACAGTTTTAGTTCCATGTTTATTAGAATAAACAGCTGTAATGACATCCAAATAATCATCATTTTCACTATAGTTTATGTTGCGCCTGTTCCTTCGAGATCTTCCTGTGGTACTACTCTCTGGGGGTTTTGGTTCTGGTGGAAGCTCATTTGGTTGAACTTCTAACCTTGGGGACTTAATAACTGAACCTGAGTCTAGCTTAGCTAGCTGAGACTCAATATCATCTCCAGCTATCACTTTGTTCTTTGACACCCTCTCATTTTCTTGTGATGGTGATGCCAGTGTTTTATAGAGGTCATATGCATCAGTCCCAGGTTGTGGTGAAGCCATTTTCTTTAATGGTTCATCATCTGAATTTTTGTGATGCCGTTTATGTGACTTGTGGTCCTTTTTGTCTTTCTTCTTTTCTTTTTTGCTTTCTTGAGTGAGACCAGCACATTTTATTGTAATTTTGAGACCTTCATGCTTTGGAGAACATATTGTTTCCATACATGGACTCTTTTTGTGATCAGATCCAACATCTGAATGAGTGTCCAGCGATGAATGCCTGTCAGAACTGGGTGATGTGAATCCTTCATTAGAATCTGTACTGACAATTCTTGATGTTCCTTTAGATATTCTGAGAACTATAGGAGGTGGCTTGCGTTCTTCACTTGCCTCTTTACTAGTTGATGGACTTGTAACAACTGCCTTCACAACAGAGGGACTAGACACTAGTGGACTGGCTTTGGGTGATGGTACTTTAGGTGAAACTAATTTTGGATGTGATGATTCATACCGAGTAAACTCTGGAATAGGACTGTTACTTCCATCTTCAGCATAATTAATTACTTTATCACGATTGCGAACCAAGTAACGCTTATTCGGTGGTTGAGTATTTTCGGCTGGGGCATCTTCTTTTTTGGATGCTTTTGTGGCCACTGCATTCTTCTTTGATTTAGATTTTTCAGAGTTGCGGCGAGGTAATTCAGGCGAAGATGAATCTCTAGTATAAGCCCTGCTTCTCTTAGTTGTCTTCTTTTCTTTACTATTTGAAGGATGTTCTGGTGACAGTGGTGCAGCAGGTACTGGAGGAGCATATGTAATCTGTGGAACTGGTGGGTAAGCCTCTGCATTACGAGACTTGAAGAATTTTTTGGGCTTTGGTGGTGGCTGCTCAGTTTCAACTGCTGGCACTGTCAGCGGACTGTTCTGATCCTGCACAGGCTTTTTAAGAATATTGTTTGTATATGCTGAAACATTAAGACAAATAAATTGTAAATAAACAATTTAATGCCAAGAGACAACAAATGTTAATTTATATCTTATAGATAACAGAAAATACATTTCATTGGTCCAGTGGCATGCATTGGCCTACTTCATTTGAATTTAATTGTGGTGTAAGTTATTGTTTATTTTTTTTTATGTAGGAAGATTAAATTAGCATTAATAGGTCTATTAAAAGATTAATAATCACCATACTTTGAAAAAAATATAATAACTTACAGCACTATTGAAATTGAACGAGGAAGGCACTGGGTACTGCTTAATTACCTATATGCATGCACACCAGTGATTGGTTCCAAGTTTAGTAGTCTTTTCTCTATTTTGTCTTATTTAGTAAACAATCTTGGCATGTCATTCAAATAACTACTGATAAAATATAATTACTAGTACTGCACATGTAATTAGGTTAAAAATGTTATTTAGTGTGTGAAATTGTTAACATAATGTATTTTAATAATTATTATTGACAAATTGCACTAAAACACATGCCAAGACTGTTTACTAAATAAGACAAGTAAGAAAAAACAGAGTTTACAAACACTTGTCTAAACTAACTTTCACCAATTGATATACACATCTACCTATCCAATGAGAATCTTGTCAAAGGAAACCAAAACATATTGGTAAGTTTATAGTATTATACATGACTTCAAGGTTGTTTATAAATGACAAATGTGTCAGTAAACGTGCTTACCGTAAGGTGCGCTTCTAATAGACGTGAAGCTAGTGATTCCCCACTTGCCGACTGTGCCCGCGGAACGAGCTGCTGTCGGGCAGTTACTATTCTCTCTAAAGAGAGCACTATCCAGCGGAACGGCCACGCTACCGCCTCGGCCTCTGCCCCAGCGCGACATGCTGATAATTTCATCAAAAACGATGACACCTGCACCAACTCCGTCTAATCAATCGTAGGCTAATGTCAAAACGAGAAACACATGCCTTTTCTAAACACTAGTTGTATTTTGGTTATACCTTAAAAATCAACGAATAACACTTTTAGAACCATTTCTAGACTTTCTCCAAATGGAATGAAAACACAACCCATAAAGATAACACACCCGCCATTTTTACAGGAGCCAAGTACTTTTCCCTCAGATGCACTATAATGCGTAATCAATCGACGAATAGTTTATGACGTTTTAACAATTTACATTATAATTATCCGATTCTCTTTGAACTGTTGAGGTAGATCTTTAATGTTTATTTTAACATGAATAAATGACAAATAGGACACAAACTGCGATGTTGTCATCTCATAACACAAAAGACGCCATATTGGCTAAACAAGAAGTTTTTTAAACAGCCAATAAAAACGCTAGAAAAGCGCAGCTAACCATAGAGTTCAATCATAGACAAAATACCAGCTAGTCTAGCTAGAGCATGAATCTATATAGTAGGATAACACACTATGGCTCGTATTACAGAAGCTTCCTTAAGTACAGTTTAAACTCCAATCACCTGATCACTACTTAAGGATGGAATCGTTACTTGAGTATCGGTCTTATTCCAGAACGGTAATTATAAACTTTAATTCAACAACAAAACACACGAATTTGACCTGAAATATAATAGAAATCTCTACTCAAGCGTAGTCTGGACCACGCTTGAGTGATTACAGATCAAATATCTGCCCAAATACCGAAACAGGTGACAATATAAAACGAAACTAAACTCAGCTGAACTGTGATAAACAAATCTCTGCTTGAGGGACGTTCTAAAATCAAAGCTCAACTTGAAACTAGTTTTAAACAGAGATCAACGCTTGAGAATCCTTCTGGAATACGGCCCTAAGTGACTTAAAACGAGCCAAGCGAGAGGTCCATAAAACTATTGCATTTCTTTCTACTAGGGTGTCCAAATAATATTTATTCGTGGATTTTCTCAAACTTAATGTTATCGTTTCGAAAACTAAGAGGGGTCATTGTACTCATAATGAAGTAGATTATATGCATATGATTATATTACTTTATTTATATATTTTTCTTACCCCGAGTAGAATCAGTATATCAAATCCGTTCAGCCGTTTCAGTGTTATGGAAGAACAAACTAACATCCATACATTTATAATATTAGTAGGAAGTAGGTATGGACATTGTCAACACGGCCTGCTGGTTTACGGTAGGCAAAGTCGATGTTTTATTAATTTTTAACCGACTAAAAAAAGGAGGAGGTTCTCAATTCGACGCGTATATTTTTTTTTTTTTTTTTTTTTTTTATGTATGACCACGCATAACTTTTTACTGAGTAGTCCGATTTTGATGATTATTTTTTTATTGGATAGGGTATATCTTGAAGTTGGTCCCATTTAAATTTGAAAATCAAAATCCACCCCTAAGGGTAGGAAAACAGGGGATGAGTGTTTGTTCACCAACTGATTTCTTACATGTTAACCGATTCTGTTGAAACTTGGCACACATAAATGTAGTTTAAAAATTGAACCGACGAAAGCAGTAACTAAAAAGCGAAAAATAACTAATTATGAGTCGGCGCCAAACAAACAATCAACGAAGATCATTAAATTACTTTACATAAATAATAAAAACAACGTAACATCAAATACAACGTGAAATTGTCAACGATAAACAATAACTTTCCAAAAATGCGCTCTCCGCTCGGCCACTTGCAACTTGCACGCACTTTGCTTGTTAAAAGTTTGTTTGGCGCCGACTCATAATTAGTTATTTTTCGCTTTTTAGTTACTGCTTTCGTCGGTTCAATTTTTTGTAAAAAAGTTTTATTTTCATGGATCATTGGTGTCAATTCTCTTGTTCACGCTACTTCAACAACTCAACTATCGCTCTCTTTTATTAATAGTAGATACAAGAAAGAGATGGCAACAATTTTAGAACTGTCAAATTAGTTTACGTGTTACATTTTACTGTATTTTAGTGGGCACGTTCCGAAATTACGACTAAACTTGTATAGAAATTTAAATTCCGACTAATTTGACAACGCTTAAATTGTTTCCATCCCTTTCTGTTATCTCCTATCAGTAAAAGAGAGCGATAGTTTAAAATAAGTTTAGTTCATGAACAAGAGAATCGACACCATTGCCAACTTTGCTAATTCTACGTGTGCAAAGATATTATACAACGTGTAATTGAAATAACTCAAAACCTCTTAAGGCGTCATTGTACTCATCAGTAATAAGCTGTTCCCTGCATTTGTGTTCACATTACACGACAAAATGTAAGGAATAGTTGTGTTTTCGCGATTTCGGGGATGGTCCCATTATTTAATTAGCATCCCGGGAAACCTCAAAAACGACACCCATATTGATTTTATTTAGAAAGTCACGTCCACCATCTTGGATCTCAAAATTGATGTTATACTCATAATCATCACCCCGGAAAACCTCGAAAATGATACCCATATTGATTTTATTTAAAAAGTCACGTCCGCCATCTTGGATCTCGAAATAGATGTTATATTCGTAATCAGTACCCCGGGTAACCTCAAAAACTATACCCATATTGATTTTACTTAAAAAGTCACGTCCACCATCTTGGATCTCAAAATTGATGTTATATTCATAATCAGCACTCCGGGAAACCTTGAAAACGATACACGTATTGATTTTATTTAAAAAGTCACGTCCGCCATCTTGGATCTCGAATAGGTGTTATATTCGTAATTAGCATCCCGGGAAGCCTCGAAAACGATACCCATATTGATTTTATTCAAAAAGTTGCGTCTGCCATCTTGGATTTCAAAATGGATGTTATATTCGTAATTAGCATCCAGGGGAAACCTCGAAAACGACACCCATATTGATTTTATTTAAGAAGTCACGTCCACCATCTTGAATCTCGAAATAGATGTTATATTCGTAATAAGCATCCCGGGAAACCTCGAAAACGACACCCATATTGATTTTATTTAAAAAGTGACGTCCGCCATCTTGGATCTTGAAATAGATGTTATATTCATAATCAGCACCCCGGGAAACCTCGAAAACGATACCCATATTGATTTTATTTAAAAAGTCACGTCCACCATCTTGGATCTCAAAATAGATGCTATATTCATTATCAGCACCCCGGAAACCTCGAAAACGATACCCATATTGATTTCATTTTAAAAGTCGCGCACGCCTTCTTGGATCTCAAAATAAATCTTATATTCGTAATCAGGACCCCCGAGAACCTCGAGAACGATATCTGTATTAATTTTATTTAAATAGTCGCGTTCGCCATCTTCGATGTCAAAGTAGATGTTGTATTCTAGAAGTGGGCGTTTAAACAAAAAGCGCTTAAAAAAGTCTAATAAAAAAAAAGCGTATAAACACGCTTTGTGATTAAAGCAGATTTCGTTTAGACTTTTTCGTAAACCAAACTTATGCTTTCAATAGTACGATTGAAATGTAACCTTATTTCTATGATCATAAGACTCAATTTCAAAGTTGACTGGTGGTGGTTTGAAACCGGCAGAATTAAATTTTATTCGTTTACGTAAAATTTGTTTAGAGAAAGCACTTTTTTAATTTGTTGATTATTTTCGTATCGTTTAAACATTTTAAACGTTTTTGACCTTGATTTATTTGCTTTTGCTTTGGCGCTTAGTTTATTTTTCGTCGTCAACGAGTGAATGCGTTTTTGAATGTTCTCCTTGGTAATTACGCGACGATTGTAGTTTGTTTGTATAGTTTTTAGTGAACTTTGTAAATAGTTTAAATGTAAATAGAATAGTGTAATGTAGACAAATAAAAGTCAATTTTTTTAGAAGTGAAAAACGAAAAGCGGCAAAAGCGTAAAAAAATTCATTGGCAGAAAAAAGCACAACGTTTAAACACGCTTACGATTTTAAGTCGTTTTTCCCAACTTTATTGTATTCATCATGCTCCACCCAATGCGGGCCCGACACGCACCGGCTCGGTGTGGTTTGCGTTTCATATATATAAAAGTACTCTGTGGGTTTGCGCTTTAGAGTTCCTAAGACTGTGGTACAAGCATGGGCGTATTCAGAATTTTGTCATCATTCAACGTAAATAGAAATAATCTACTTTTTCTTTGATTTGAATGAATGAGTTTTTTTTATTCAAAATACATGCTAAAAACGATAGACGACTTTGTGGGATTCCTGGGAATTATTTTTTCCCGATCTGTCATTCATAGTCATCTTTGGGATCCAATAAAAAAACCAAATACATTCGTGCATACAACGCATGGTCACCCTAGTGTGTCAGTGCTTTGTAAATATGAAAACCATATGAAAACACTTTACCTGTGAAAAGATAAGCCACAGCCAGGATATGATTCTTTTTTACAACCACGTACGCAACAAAAATTCACCATTTTATAATAAAATATACTGAAAATTCAAAAACATGAAAAATTAGAATAAACCGCCATAATTGTTGTCAATATGACAAATCAGTGTTGACATGTAAAGGTTAATGTTTACACCAATAATATTTTATAAATTCAATAAGAATACGTATGAAAATAGTACGATCTACTTTTATTAATGGCTTACATCACTATTACGAATTTCACATTATCGTATTATAGAAGTGCGGTAATAACGAAATTTAGAAAACTATAATTTTGATTTAAAAACTACTATAGAAATTTTTATTTTTCGTTGGCAATTTTTTAGACAAGGACACACAAGTCGCTTCTCGGCTCTCCCTTTCTTTTGGTTTTCTGCTTACATCACTATTACATGAAAATAAACCTTAAACCATAGACTTAAGGTATAGTTTTGTATTGATAAAAATATGTCGTACTTTGTCCAGGAATGTATGTAATACATACGTTGTACTACCAACGGTAAATGTCATGTCTCTGGTAGATTTGCTGTAGCTCAAGAACATTATATTATATGACATATATTTAGAGAGACATGACATTTACCGTACGGCGGTAAATGTCATGTCTCTGAAATCTACAGACTTACAGACTAATAGGTCTGTGCTACAGACGGACATACAGACGCTACAGCGTGCTACTGTACCACCAATTTTTATCTGTGAACTAAAGGGCAGTGCTGCTAATTGGCGGAGAATTCCCCGATTAGCTGGAAATGAGAGGCCTGCGCGGGGAGAGCGTGGTCTCGACTAAAAGCGGGGAATTCCGGAGAATGGACAAATTAAACATTTTACCGATTTTTATTAACGAATCAATTTCTTTATCCAACAAATGGTTGTCTATGCTTGTCAGGAACATGTGGAAGGCAAAAATATGGGAAAAAAATAACCACCCATTTTTATTGACTTGAATTTTGATGAATTTTTATTGACCATCATAAGATAAGATAAGATAAAATTTATTCAATTATAAATACGAGTGCAATATTTACATAACTCAGTATTACATAGGTTCACTTATGCACTAAATTATACAGTTTCACTGGGCCCCATACACGGGTCTAGACAAGATCCACTTTCCACAAACGCCTCACGCCTGCCGAAAGGAAAAAAGTACGGGAATGACATAAGCTTGAGAGATGTCACGTGACTATTACTAAATTGGTAGACAAAATCCCACATTCATTCGTGCGGAAAAGATAGCGCTCAAACCCAACGTCAATCTTCATATAAACGGTTGACAAGCGCCATGTTTGAATACGGAAAACTTTTTTTTTCTGTTCCGCAACACGCTCGTTTTACGTGAGGTCGGACCCTGACGCTAAGGAGTAATCAGTAATCAGACATATTTATAGTGTGCTATTTGCTAAAAAAATAACTTTAAAAATCTAAAATGCATTCTGTTAGTGTTCTGTTTCATCCTAGTTATTGGCAGCCTATAATAGTTTATAGGCTGCCAATAACTCTAGTGGTTCGAGTGTCGGACTGCTGATCACGAGGTCGTGGGTTCGATTCCCACAGGACACAAATATTTGTGTGATGAACTTGTGTGTTTATGTTGGTCTGGTTGTTTCTTATGTAATATAAGTATGTATTTACAAAAAAAGTATATAAGTATTATATTTATTTATTAATTTCCAATACACATTGTTCTACACGATTAATGATATTGCCGTACACGAAAACCGCTAAGGACTTATCTGTGTACGGCGAGTCGTTCATTTTAAACATAAAAAAATCAGGTTATTTTATTTTCTAAGAATATATTATTAATTATACATAAAAACAATTTTTAGTGATGTTATGTTATAACAATAGATTAAGAATAGTAAGGTTCAGGCGACAAACGCGTTTTGATGCGTTACAAAAAATCTTTTAAATTTGTACTTATAACTTTTCGAACGTTTATTGTAAAGGGTTTGCAGATCCTCTGGTAGTTTATTAAGATAGTAGGGAACCACGTAGTTAGCAACTCTCGTCCCGTAGAGGTTATTGGTTTTAGGTAGTACATATTTATTTTTATGTGAGATAGGTCTTAAGAAACTCCATATCCATTGTCTAGTACGCATACCACAAGCTCTGCTTAGTTTGGGATGGTGATGTGTAAAAATGTCCAAAAAATATTTATTTATTTTATTTATTTATTTTATTTATTTATTTTATTTATTTATTTATTCTTTATGCACAACAAGGTACAAAGGCGGTCTTAACGCCATAGGCGTTCTCTACCAGACAACCTTAGGGTAATGCAGAGAGTAAGAATAAGGTAGATGCATCAGTAAAGATAGACACCAGTAGTGATTTATCACTCATTAGACGCCACACAATAACAAATTATCTTAGAGAATTGGAAAAATAGATGCTATTCCAGAATCTGAATTTATTTATGGTTCTTGACTTAACAAAGCGTGTTTATGTACTGATTTAAGACATTCTACAAGCTTAATAGGCACCCGGTAATTAAATTTAGAAACAAAGGTAAGTTTTGGGTAAACCTGTTTCTGCCTTGGATTTTTGTTGTTATGTTTTACATGAGAAATAAATGCATCTATGTGAATAATAGAGCACTTTCTTTACTATTTCAACATTCAAATCCTGTTTTAAGTTCTGAGTAGGTACTCTGGATCATTATGCATTTATACAAACGTATTATAGGGCTAAATCAATATTTGGTATAAAGAACAACGAAGTTCATACACTATTACATACACATACACAGGTAGTTAAGGCCCTAAGCCATCCTACAATATTGTAAATAAATTCATCATATTTCCGAGGTTGACACTAGAACGTCTGACGTCATCTTACACACTATTCCATAGACAATAGCGTGGTTTGAAACGGGTCCGTGCGGTTAGCGGTTCAATGTGTAACTTGTCTACCGTCTCGGTCACGCTAACGCAAAGGCGTTAGCGTGTGCGGATAAAGAAGCGTATGAATTTTTTCTAGGCCCCTAGGATACCCTGTGTCATAAGGTCCAGTCTCTTCCAAGGTCAAACAAGTTAAGTAGGTAGCACTCAGTACAAGAATACAAAGTAAGGTTTTAAACATTACAATAATTACTATTAGCTAGAAGTTGGATTAATTATTATAACTGAAGTAATTAAGATTACAATTAAAATACCTATAAGATTATAAAAAATCGTTTGTGTGTGTGTGTATGATGGGTACTATGTTCTAAATTCTATAATAAATGATTACCTACCATTAAAACAACTGTAAATACAAAAAATATAGAAGGGTAAGCTATATTTGTTGATAATAAAACCATTAACCCTAATAAAATGTTTTATTTCTTCAATATTAACCATGTTGGGGAATTTGCGGGGAATTGATAAAAGAGCAGCGGGGAAAAGCGGGGAATCAAGCTTATCGTGGCGGGGATTTCAAAAATATACATTGGCAGCACTGCTGAAGGGTTATGTTCAGTTATGTCACCCGACGTCGGTGGACACATGGATCGTACTTTGGTCGTTCAGTTACTCAGGCCCGTATTATAGAACGTTCCTCAAACTTTGATTACTGTTTAAAACTAGTTTTGAGTTGGGTTTTAATTTTAGAACATTCCTCAAGCATAGATACATTGACCACAGTTCTGTTGAGTTTAGCTTTATTCTACATTGTCACCAGCTGTTTCGGTGTTCGAGCAGACATTTTATCTGTAATCACTCAAGCAAGTGTGGTCGAGACGAGACCACGCTTGAGTAGAGATTTATTTCCTATTTCAGGTTATATTCGTGTGTTGTGTTGTTGAATTAGAATAAGACCGATTCTCATGTAACGATTCTATCCTTAAGGAGTGATCAGTTGATTGAAGATCAAACTGTACTTAAGGAACGTTCTGTAATACGGACCTCAGAGCGATCATACAAACGAACGCCCAAAGAACGTTCCGCGCCGCGTGCGTCATAACTGAACGAAGCCCTAGAGGTGTGACTGGTGTGAGCATGAAGTTAGAGTAACTACCATTGAATTAAGAAGCCTATGGAAGCGGCATATTCTTCTATATCCACCTAGTTTATACAAATATCTATTAAATCGTTATTGAATTATGAAACTATTCTTTGTCTCTTGTTAACCAACCTGTTATGTCGTCTGGTGAAAGAGATCGCTTGCTATTTAATTTTGTATATTCTCTGCTTGGCAAAATCTTTACGGGATGTCAAAATACCTACGCCGCGTGGTAACCCCGCTTACCCCGCAATGTGGCCCATAGTACTTGAGCTGTCAAGTAAACAAACTAGGGCTGTTGATATTTTTTAAATATCAGATTTTCGATATATCGATATTTTTAAATATACAATCGGAGTTCGATATATTGAAAAAAAAAAGATATTTCGATATATTGGCCAAAGGACAATGCCCACAGATGGGCCCATTTTTGGCGCCATGTCAAAACTGTATGTTATTCAAAAATTATGTCATATTTTTTCATGGTCATTTGTTCTTTATCAACATTTCTTTCACCCTAGCATTAAAAAACATAATAAATATGTATTAAACTGAATCGTAAGTATATCCTCCATTCAAACCGAATGATAATGTTGCCAGACATCAGACTATTTAACCAATACTCGGAATCGATTCTAAATAGCGATACATCTATGAGTTCACTTTTACTGTGTTTCAGATGCTATTATACTAGACTTATTGATTGATTGATTTCTTATTTTTTATTTCCACAATTTCTATCTTTAGATTTCGGTTCGCATGCGTAAATCCGTTAAAAATTATAAAAAATCACTCATATGACGTCAAATCAAAAGAAATTGCAAAACATATTTTTGAATTATTTTTGTATAGAAAAATAAGATGATTGTTTGCTTTAAAATACCTATGCATTTATTGTAAATATTGTTATAATCATTTTAAATTACCTGAAATATTAATTAATACACCCAAAAACTTAAATTGTTATGTTATTATTTAAAACATACTACAAAATCGATTTCAAAAATCGATTAACAAAATAATTATATCTTGCAACACCATACATGGTGTCTCTGGATGTCCTTATGGGTGCGTTCAGTTATATCTCCCAACGATGCACGGAGCGTACTTATCAATCAGTTAAGGAGTTGGAAAAAATTATATTTCTCTTAAACCAGTGTGAAAAAATTAAAATCGTTTGCAGAATAATAAAAGATAATTCTTGGTCTACAAAATAAGACTAAAACCGCCGTGACATAGCAATTTTTTTTGAGGGGCCTAAAGCTCCTAAGAGAATGGGCAATGTCCTTTCATGATTCTAGGTCAATGCGAAGTACCCTATAGGTTTTTTATGTGAGTTTGCGAGTATCAAAATGTGACATAGCCGTATGATTGCCTTGACTTAGAAGCTTGATTTTTTATGTCCTAGGGACAGCCGAACTATGTATTTGATATAATTGCATTATTTATTACTACTTGAAAATTATTTTAATCAGCACACATCTCTGGTATTAAACACGAGCATCGATATCGATACTTTTTAGTTTTGATTACTTACTTCCCTAGCTATGGCCACGATAACCGTGGCCCGGATATTGTAGGTATACACGTTTATTTCGTAGGTATTACAGGTCCATAGGTACAAGTCAAGAAAATACTAACTTCATGGGTGTGAGTGTTGCTTTGGTGTTGCCAATCAATCGACAAGTGGATGAATTTTGGGTTCACATTGTGAGACTATAGCCTAAACCATTGACTTGTACCTATGGACCAGTAGTGCTATCCAAGAACATTATACAGGGCGTCCCACGGATATGCCACATGGAGGGAAAGTACCTTGAATATTGTAGATGGAACATTTTACTGAAAGAAGACATTATTTTAATTTAAAAACAATTTAAACTGCATTCATAGATATTTAAATTATTACATGGTTGAACTGGAAATCAAACCCGTTCATGAGAAAAATAATCATCCTGTAGCTTTATCATACCAATCGAAAGGCTTCATCATAAGGATTATTTTTGTCACTCATACATTTGATACCTTGCATCCACAGACCTACCTTGCATCAATTCAATGTTCCGCTGGAATTTGTCTTGAGTTTTTACTTGGTCTGAGCCTTAAGGACATAAATACAACTGAGGGCCTAGTACGAGTTTGACACTTACGAATACTTTCATAGTTTTCGTCAACTTTCATTAATAAATGAGTAGTTCTTCCTTGTATCCGCCAGGGGCGCTACTGATTTATGAATGAACGTCGACGAAAACTATTTAAGTATTCGTAAGTGTCAAACTCGTACTAGGCCCCCTGACATTATCATAAGTAGGTACCTATCTACATATATAAAAATGAATTGCTGTTCGTTAGTCTCGCTAAAACTCGAGAACAGCTAGACCGATTTGGCTAATTTTGGTTTTAAAATATTTGTGGAAGTCCAGGGAAGGTTTAAAAGGTGAGAAAATGTGGAAAATTTGCGAGGAAAATAGTAAAAACAACAATTTTATTTTCCCATACAAACTGTTCCTACCTGTCAAACATTTGATGTTCGTCCCGTTCGGTATGGTAAACTCGGGTCCCCTCTAATTTAACGAACGTATTAAATAAGATTTGGATGAAATTTTGTGTTTAAGTTTCAATGGGTTCCTGGATGGTTTAAAAACACAATTGGATCCGATAGGTGGCGTTGCTGTCGGTATGTCACTGATCCATTGACATCAGGTCACACCATCAAGCAGTGGCGTGCATTGCATATAGGCAAATAAGCAATGCCTACCTCGTTACAATTCAATATTAACTACTACTCAATAAATTAATCAGAGTATTAAATAAAAATAAATTAACATAGGTATTCAATAATAATGTATGAATTCAATACGATACTTCATAATAGGTGCAGGCATTAGGCAGGTCAGCCGCACGAATGCCTGTAACTTCACACACAATCAAAGCATTTGGCGTAACTATATACACACGCACACTACTTTAGCGACGTAATACGACAAAAACATAAATCACGTTACGGCCATGCGTAACACACTGACATTTGACAATTCGCAATTTATCCGCAATATCAGCTCTACAGGTGTAGCCTTGTCGACTCGTCGCGTCATGGGTCGTTCGTAACGTTTTTCACACGTAACCGTTTTGTGTGTAACTAGTTATTTCCATACAAACTACAAAGTGATCGTTATAATAAAACTATACACAACATTAGAAAAATAATGGCGAAGTAAAGATAGTAATTGTTTTATATTATTTACATTTAAGTGTAAATGGTAAATATATTACAATAATTTTTTTGTACAGTCGATTGCATGACAGTGGTAACACTTACAAAACCATCCTTACTGCTTACGAAATAAAGACGCTGTCAATGTCGAAACTGTTACCACTGACATGCGGTCAACCGTACATTGCTACACATTTATCGTAAAATAACGAAACTTAGTATACGCTTATATCGAATTATCGATGGCGTCATAACGTTATTTATCTAATGTTATAATGAATTGAATATAATAATTGTGTAAAATCTGTTGTTTTCGTGCTCCGTAAATCTTTTTTGTAACTTTGTTCGTAAATTAATCGCTAAATTACTACATCCACAAAACTACTATTTACACAAAACGATTTTAAGCATTTTCTCTAACCGAGGTTAAATAACGCCCAACTCTAATTTATTGCCAGTTGACATTGACACATGACAGTATTAGACATTCTTGTTTCTATTTGCGCGGGTGAATTTCATAAATCGTGTACCGTCAACAAAATACACATTGAGTTTCACTGACATTCAAGATTTTTTTTTTTTTTTTCTAATTGTTCTTTTAAAAAACACATGCTTTTCCATTGCACATCTGACATTGGCAGAATTGTCGACATCGGCATCGCTTGCCATATATAAAGAATAGAATAGAATAAATCGTGTATTAATTACGTAGACAGAGAAAAACTAATTAGGTAGTTCGTTTTATTGTGATTTGTGAAGGTTTTTGTAAAGAAACTTATGTAAAATGGATGAATTACAGTGCTCGGTATATGTGTTTAAAGAAATTACGAGAAACCCTTTCAGTCAGTTTTCGTTTGTTGACAAAACAAAAAAAGTGTAAATCAGTAGACAAATACGAAATCAAATCTGTCTTTGACTCAAGAAAAGGTAAAATGTTATGATAATTACACGTTAATACAACTGTAACTGGACTAACTGGGTGCCGTCATTCAAATGTAATGGTCTTCTACCAGTGTCTCCTTAAAACGTATGTGTACGAGATTTTTTAATTTTATTCTAGTAACTTGCTCAGAGCAAGTTGCTCTGTCTGTTTAGTGCCTGCCTACCTGGGCCGAAAACCAATGCACGCCACTGCCATCAAGTCCGGAGGTAAGGTCTCATTTTGTTAGTTGGGCTCGTTTTGTTAGTTATGATGAAACCTTACCTCCGGACTTGATGGAGTGACCTGAAGGTGTACTTCGGTGACTGCTACTAGAACTCCGTAACGTGTTGTACTAGGTGAGCCGAGTTTGAGCTCGTTTTGTTAGTTATGATGAGACCTTACCTCCGGACCTGATGGAGTGACCTGAAGGTGTACTTCCATCAGGTCCGGAGGTAAGGTCTCATCATAAATAACAAAACGAGCCCAAACTCGGCTCACCTAGTACAACACGTCAAGGAGTTCCAGTTGCAGTCACCGAAGTACACCTTCAGGTCACTCCATCAGGTCCGGAGGTAAGGTCTCATCATAACTAACAAAACGAGCTCAAACTCGGCTCACCTAGTACAACACGTTACGGAGTTCTAGTAGCAGTCACCGAAGTACACCTTCAGGTCACTCCATCAGGTCCGGAGGTAAGGTCTCATCATAACTAACAAAACGTGCCCAAACTCGGCTCACCTAGTACAACACGTTAAGGAGTTCCAGTAGCAGTCACCGAAGTACACCTTCAGGTCACTCCATCAGGTCCGGAGGTAAGGTCTAACCATAACTAACAAAACGAGCCCAAACTCGGCTCACCTAGTACAACCCGTCAAGGAGTTCCAGTAGCAGTCACCGAAGTACACCTTCAGGTTACTCCATCAGGTCAGGAGGTAAGGTCTCATCATAACTAACAAAACGAGCTCAAACTCGGCTCACCTAGTACAACACGTCAAGGAGTTCCAGTTGCAGTCACCGAAGTACACCTTCAGGTCACTCCATCAGGTCCGGAGGTAAGGTCTCATCATAACTAACAAAACGTGCCCAAAATGGGCTCACCTAGTACAACACGTTAAGGAGTTCCAGTAGCAGTCATCGAAGTACACCTTCAGGTCACTCCAAGTCCAGGACGAATAGGCTTTTAGAAACCCTACTTACATACTTTTTATAGCGAAATAAAATAAAACAAAAATCTTACTTTGTCAAGTATCAAATTATGTTTATCGAATATTTTGTGTTTGAGGCGCTCCAAACAGGCGATACGTGTCCACTCTCGACGGCGCGTCGTGCGCGGACCAAAGACAAGTGGTTATATACTCTTTGACCAAAGAGGCGCGGACTAAAGTTTCATTCAGGGTTGCCAGATGAGTACAAGTGGATTATCGTACTGGTGTTCTAAAATTATCGTATATCAAGGAATTTGGTGAAAAATTATCGTAAACAGTGCTGAGCTACGAACAAAAACAATGATTTTCAGCATCAAAATTATCGTATTTATGCGTATTTCAATCAATTTTGTATCGTACCAGAGCCAAAATTATCGTATATTTACGATAATTATCGTACGTCTGGCAACGCTGGTTTCATTCAAAATGCTTGTGCAATAAATCAAGACGGGTATCAAAAATAAAATAAACCCCTAATGCAATCGATTAAGATTCATCCAGAAGAGAAAAAAAAGTGAAAAAAATAATTAATGAACAAAAACAAAAAACCCGACTGCGTCTAAAAATAACAGAAAAGATATTTAAACAAGACTTATCAACACGCAGTCGGAGGCTATGTATGTTTTTGGTCATGAATTACATAATAGTTCATAGGTAGCCTCCGCCTGCGTGTTGATAAGTCTTGTTTATATCTTTTCTGTTATTTTTAGACGCAGTCGGGTTTTTTGTTTTTGTTAATTAATTTTTTTATTTGTTTTTTTTTAGTTTTGTTATGTTTTATTTATCATACTATTAATGTTTTTTTTGAAAAGTCAAATTCATTTTTAACGTTGAATATTTTGTTGTTTTTTAGCATTTCTCATTCCAAATTACATTTAAACATATAAGTTGTATATATTTTCGTAAACCATTTATAAAACCCTTTATTTTGATACCCCACTCGATAGGTATTGAGCAAAAAAAATTTTTTTAAGTCACATAAAATGGCTCCAAAAAGCGGCCATTTTGATTTTTATAATTTCGATATACCCAGTGTCACTCTCACAATTAAGACGAATCCAACGACACCTCTCAAGCTAAGATCCATCAAGCCGTTTAGGCTACAGAGCGTGCCAAAGAAATATACATACATACATACATACATACATACATACATACATACATACATACATACATACACTCGAAAAACATAACCCTCCTTCTGGCGCAGTCGGGTAAAAATAAGTTTTGGTTTTAATTTTTTCTGCGACTATTTATGGCATTTAGATATAAAAAAACCGCCCAAGAGCATGTCGGGCCATGCTCAGTGTTATAGGGTTCCTTAGGTAGGTCTAATTACAAACGAATCAAATCGAATATTAATCATTGCTATTTTAGTTTTTGCAAACAGCGCCACCTAGCGCTGAATTTAAGAAGTGTGTCATATATTCATATGACACACTTCGTAAATTTTACTACTTTTACTTTAGTACGTTACTTTGTGTTATCAATATAACACAAAGTTTCTTTTTGTGATTTTTTTAAATAGAAAGAAACTAATGGAGCATTATTTTCTAAGATAATTTTTATCTAAGGTCAATGACCTATGAACTAGGACGTCTCAAGTATTTTTCAATTTTTTCACTATAGCTCAAAAAATTATAATCACATTATACTCGAAATAATTTTAAAAGAGAGTTTTTATAAAAGTCTATCAACGTGGACGATTACAAGTTTCTACATTGCATATTTTGGAAATGGAAGGGGGGGACACATTGTAAGCCACTTTGGTGGGCTATATTTCGCAGATGGTACACCTGATAAAAAAGTGATGTATGAAACATTACCTTCATTTTAGTAGACCTATTCAATGATACCAAACACGAGAGGGTGCAGCGAAAAAAAAAATTTCATCCCCATTTCACATGTATGGGCGCCACCCCTAAAAACGTTACCAAGATTTTTTTACTCTTTTAAAATTGAGATCTATATCTAAACCATTTTTTAACAAAATTTCATTTACTTATGTTTATAACTGTAGAAGTTATTAAGCTGTAAAGGATTAGGACAGACGGACAGACGGATAGACGGACAGACGGACAGACGGACGGACATGACGAAACTATAAGGGTTCCTTCCGACTAAGGAACCCTAAAAAAACTAGCATTAAGAATTGAATATGTTTGCCAACAAATAGTATTTTTATGTATTATTTATATTTAGTAGCTATCCCTTTGTGAAGAGAGAAATAAATTATTATTTATTTTTAGAAATAGTAAAATATGTTAATAATAGCACAAAAAATGTACCTAAACTCAACCCAATTTGTGAAAAATGGCAACGACGGATCGATTTTACATTATAAAAAACTAAAATTTTCGATAATCAAGTACGATAGGTACTACTACATTTGAAGATGAAGAACCAATCTATACGAGGTAGTTATTAATTATATTGGATTTTGTTTGGTTATTCCTTAAAATATACCGAAAAACAGCATAATTTTGCCTGATATGCGATATGAAACGCGCCCTTAAAGGACAATGGGCTAAATGTATGGACCCCGTCCCCAGAGCTGTAGCATGACCTCACATACCTTAAACGAAAGGTCTTAACAATCGTATTATTTTATTCTAGGGCAGCAAATCTCTAACCACTGGGAGAAAAAAATTTATAGCCATTTGAAAATATTAATAAATGAGAAAGTCATCAAGGTAGATGATTTGCTTATTAAACCCTCGTATGCCATTCCAGCTTTTAAATACGACGTCCATTGTTTAACTATTGTGTTATTTTAATTGGCAGTTGAGCTCTTAGTGATTTGATGAGAATAAATCAGAAACACACGTGCAGGCAGGTTGTGAGTATTTGTAAAAAGCCAAGCAACTGTTATTAAGTCGGTGTCACTCAGTTTGTAACTGCGATCGTCAACCCGCCTGCCAGGCGTGGTGATTATCGCATATCCCCCCTTCGGGGGAGGCCTTTGATGACTTAGTTTGTGGAATTTTTCGTGTACCGACATTTTGGCATTTTAGTAAAAACTATAATAAATACAGCAGCATGGTGCTTCTTTCACGTAGTGTTGATGATTCAATCTGTATTATTATGGTTGTCCTGAACTTGGCTACGCTATCGATAGCATTATCAGTGACCTCGCAAAAGTCTTTTATTGTGCAAGTGTTATTAGACTCTAGGTGAAACATTCAAACACATACATTAGTCACATTGTGACTTATCAAAGTATCTTCATTGGATTAATTGAATATGCATCAGCCCATTTGGCTTCGAAGTCAATTTAGAGATTTCCAGCTAAGCCAAACCAGTTCGTGGCCCGCTGGGTGTTCTTCTGCATCCTTCTCAATCTCAAGTCGGGAAGGAACAGCAGTTTGTTGGGCTGGTGCACCCTGGACTCGGGTAATAACTCTACTTCGAGGGACCTTATTTTTAGTGGCAAATATTTTGAAACGGGAGGTGCCCGATCTGGGCCAATAGGGCATTGCTTCGCGTTTCCGTCTGATGTTAGCAGAGGGGACAGTGAAGATGCAGGGACGGGTCAGATATGCACTGTGCACTCACCCTACTACTGGATGAGCGGGGACTGTATTCTCCCGTGCTCCCGTCAATCTCGTAACCTCAGACGGAGTGCTACGGTTGCGTTCTCGCGCCTCCTTTCGGCACCGAGGGTCTTTGCTTTATCACCCGGACAGCGAATAAGACAACCTTGTTAAAAAAATACGGGAGGATAGGGCCTGTAAGTGGCTGACTCAGGGCGGTCCGCCGCCTGTCTAGTCTGGGCCCGTGACGGTGGCGCGCCGATTTCCGAGCGTACCATCAAGGAGGGTGTG
The DNA here is from genome assembly GCA_949699075.1 of Asteroscopus sphinx. Lineage (NCBI taxonomy): Eukaryota > Metazoa > Arthropoda > Insecta > Lepidoptera > Noctuidae > Asteroscopus > Asteroscopus sphinx. The sequence goes on along the minus strand of OX453013.1, from coordinate 12,928,533 downwards.
ACCAACGTTAGTCTGCCCGGGAGAGGAGGCTCGCCTTCTAGTGGGGAGCCGGGATCTGTCGGGGTGGTTGGCAAATGCAGAGTCTTGGTGAATAAAACCACCACGGTTTTCCTTCTACTAATAAGTAAGTAAGTCTGACATATTTTTTTTCAAGCCGCGAAAATGCCTACGCATTACTACGCATGTCACACCACCGGATAGGTGGTGTGGTTATGTGGGACTTGCACCCACTTAAAACAACGCCGTGAGCCTACTTTTGCCTTGGGTAGATGGGTCACGAGAACTGCAATGCATGACATTTGCGACCCATCCAGCGCGGCCCCTTTCAGGGCCTTCCACTTTCTTCTTAACTCTCCTTTAGCGATGTCCGGACACACTTGAAACATCACTGCAGCTCGAGGGCCGTGCAATGCAGACGATAGACTCCCCAATCTATCGCCCACTGGCCTCTCTTAGGGCGGCATTAGGACACCTTGAAGTCACCTGCGCCGACCCGCCCTCCTACGGTGGATCAGATAGCGAGGGAGCATTCCTCCCTGACCCGCTCCGCTGCTTCCTTCTGCGATATAACATCCTCGCAGAAGAGCGCGACTGCCTCCCACGCCTCCCTACTGGCAGCCATGCACTGACCATGGCCGGTAGTGAGGTCTGCCCAATTGCTGCAGAGAGAGGTCTGCCCAATTGCTGCAGAGAGAGGTCTGCCCCAATTTCTGCAGAGAGAGCACGACGCTGCATAATCCAGACAGGACACTGCGCTAGAGCAAAGAGCCCGACACTAGCTCAACCTTCCCCGGATGGAGTGCATGCCTTTCCAAAAACTAGCTTGTTTGAGTTTGAAAGTCATTGAACCGCAAACAAGCGTGTTGAACGATTTAAAAAATCTTATAGGTACACGTGGCACAGAAGCACAGTAGTTCTTCAATAACAACTTCACATTTCTAGGACAGAATCGGGTACTACGTCGCGTCAGGCATAGCACCTTCACATAAGCCAAAATTAAATTCTTAATACCGGCTTTTCAACCAATTTTAGGATTTAACTGTTAAACACAATACCAACCTATGATTAAGCCAAAGTAAATAAAACACGATTCACGAAAAATTATCATAAAGTTCCACAAACTGAGTGACACTGACTTAATTACAGTTGCTTGGCTTTTTACAAATACCCACGACCTGCCTGCACGTGTGTTTCTGATTTATTCTCATCAAATCACTAAGAGCTCAACTGCCAATTAAAATATCAATAGTTAAACAATGGACGTCGTCTTAAAAAGGTGGTTTGGCATACGAGGGGTTAATAAGCAAGTCATCTACCTAGATGACTTTCTCATTTATTAATATTTTCAAATGGCTATAACTTTTTTCTCCCAGTGGTTAGAGTTTTGCTGCCCTAGAATAAAATAATATGATTGTTAAGACCTTTCGTTTAAGGTATGTGAGATCATGCTACAGCTCTGGGGACGTTTTGCCCATTCTCCTTTAAAATATGGAACACACCACGTCACCACCACCGGCGGCTCCAGGCCGTCCCGCTTAAAAGCTGGTTTTTAAAAAAAAAAAACACCCTGGCTGTTTATACACTCACAAAATCGCAGCATTTTATTTTATCGATATTTTTCTTAATTATGTTATAAATTTTGTAGCCGACTATCTATACATACATACATACATATTATCACGCCTGTTTCCCATTGGGGTAGGCAGAGACTATGGATTTCCACCTGCTACGATCCTGACACACCTCTTTCGCTTCATCTACGTCCATTAACCTCGTCATGCATGCTCGTCGGTTTAGAGAATTCTTAACCTGGCATTTTTTGAGAACATCCGCGATTTGATCGCGATACGTTCGCCGAGGTCGTCCCCTTCCAACTCTTCCATCCACACTCGCTTCGTATACTTGTTTCGTCAATCTCCTCTCGTCCATCCTCTCTATATGTCCAAACCATCATAACATACCTTTCTTAATCTTTGTCACTACATCTTCTTTCACTCCACAACGCTTCCTTATCACTATCTATAGTTCTATTTTTAAAATTCATTCCCGCCACATTCCCGCCCTAGGGAGGAAAGCAATTTTACTATGAGTCTTTCCCGCCCTAGGGAGGGAATCAGCGTTTTTCACCCGCTACTTGGATCAAACAAACACTACTTTCCGAGTATGAGAAATGAAAATCCCTTTTTCATCCCCCCATCTCGGAAAGAGTATTTTTGCACTTCGATATCTGAGTGCCGTTTTTATCCCCTAGAGGATAAAGTAAATTGAATTTAGAACATCGTGTGCACTAAGTTTGTTAATTCAAAACATCATTAAACCTATTTACTTATCCCTCCATGCTGCCGAATTTATCATACAACCTTTTTTAATTTCTTAAAAACTCAGAATCGGAACCTTCTTGGTGTACCTACTTTTTTTTAAATTTGCTTTGCGCGCGCCTTTTTCTTTTCACGTCATATTGTTATAACCTTAGGTTAAAGCTTTGATTATTTAAATAACCAAAGGGTTAAAGTTAAAAACAAGAAACTTGAAAACAGGTGAAAAACCTAAAATGAGTGGTTCTAGCACAGATCTATAGTAAGTTTATTTGACGCCAATAGAATTGACTGAAACTGGCGCAAATGAGCTTTCTCCCTCAACAATCACGCGAGAAGTATTTGAAACAGTATAATACGATATGTTTAACACGTGGCGACTAGCTAAAGGAGCCAAAACTTTTTCAGAGAACGTTTACGCTAAGGGAATCCGATGCATCGGTACAACTATTAAGTATGACAGATAGTTTACCGAAAAACAGTACATAAGTCACTAACACAGCACCTAACAAAAATATTACACTCAACTTAAGTAACTGTAGCAACGTTACTTTAAATTTTTCTTAATTATACCTAAGTTTTATTTGTTATAATTTAAAGATTATTCTGTAATACTTACCTATCATAATGTAGTAGTTAATACTTAAACTGAAATAAAAGTATCTTGTGATTGTAAATGTTTTTATTTGCATTTAGTCATTTCCTCGCTGAGGTGGGATGAAAAGTTACGTGTTGCACTCGAGTGCAAAGATTTTTCACCTTGTGCTCTTTTAATTCCCTCGCTGACGCTCAGGATTCCAATTTTAGAATCCTTCGCTAGCTCGGTCATCAAAATTGAGCACGCGGTTAAAAAGCAACATTGCACTCTTGTACAACAAATAACTATTCTTTATCACCTCCTACTCACCACTCCAATAAATTTCCTTCATTCACCTGCACTTATAACTCTCTTCAGTTTTCTTCTGATTATTATTTTTAACGCATTTACGCATGCGAAGCGAAATCTTACGATTTAAATTGTAGAAAGAAAAAATCGCTCACGAGCAGGATTCGAACCTACGACTCCCAAAGACTAAAGACGTGCCAAGTGGATGAGAATTTCGATACCACGAGCAGTGTTCACGGTAGCTTAGTGGCTAAAGCACTGGCGTACTGAGCCAGGAGTCGCAGGTTCGAATCCTGCTCGTGAGCGATTGTTTCTTTCGACAACTTAAATCTTATAATTTTGAGCCTCCACTAGTAACGTTATCCGGCGCACCCTGGGCATTCAGCCCTGCTACCAACTTGCTGACTAGATTATCTTTTTCCCACGGCATGAGCTAATTGAGCTATTATCATTATGTAGCTCATATTGACAGAATAGCGGAAGAAGGGGATGCATTTTCAAATATCCTTTCTTAGTGCTCACCTACTTTGTCTAAGGAACTCCTGTGCAAAATTTCATCTTCCTGGACACATCGGCTTAAGCAGTGAGTTGTCTATCATTCAGTTTCTAGAATTTAATTAAGTAGAAGATAATCAATTAATCATTGATTTTAGATTCCAATCATTGCTTGTAAATGTCCATTTGTCTATTTACATTTTTATAAATAAATACTAACATTTTAAAATATATAAGTGATTTTGTTTAGTTTTCAAATGACTGATGATGAATGATGTAATTTATCAAATTGTAACTACCTAAGTACCTACCCAATTTTATTTTACTTTGTCAATGTTCATAAAACTTAATTACTTGTACACCAATTTTATTGGTAGAACCTAGAGATCGCATGTCGTTTTGTTGTGGCACTAAATCATTTTTAACCGACGAAAAAAAGGAGGAGGATTCTCAATTCGACGCGTATATATATATATATATTTTATGTATGACCACGCATAACTTTTTACAGAGTGGTCCGATTTCGATGATTCTTTTTTTAATGGATAGGGTATATCTCGAAGTAGGTCCCATTTAAATTTCAAAATCAAAATCCACCCCTAGGGGTAGTAAAACAGGGGATGAGTGTTTGTTCACCCACTGAATTCTTACCTGTTAACCGATTCTGTTGAAACTTGACACACATAAATATAGTTCTAGACACTACGACATAATGGAGACCTGGAGTTAGATTAAAACCACAAAAAATAAATCTTTTTAACAAAAAATTGAACCGACGAAAACAGAAACTGAAAAGCGAAAAATAACTAATTATGAGTCGGCGCCAAACAACCAATCAAAGAAGATCATTAAATTACTTTAAATAAATAATAAAAACAACGTCACATCAAATACAACGTGAAATTTTCAACGATAAACAATAACTATCCAAAAATGCGTTCTCCGCTCGGCCACTTGCAACTTGCACGCACTTTGCTTGTTAAAATTTCGTTTGGTTTGTAATCATTTTTCTTTTATTTTTCTTTCTTTAGATCGACTTTTATCTTAACACCATGTACACCTAAGTATATTTACAAAATATTGATTTGATTAAAAATATTTATTATAATTTCATAACTTCATGTGAATCTCTTAGACCCTATACCTATCAATACAAATTCATCTATATATGTAGCTATACATATTTATTTCAACGCATAAACGTGGGTTGCCATCTTTTATCGGGGCTCATGAAATTGGCAGGGTTATAAAAATAGAGCCACGCCATTCGTCGGGCTATAATAAAACTGGAAGGTCCCAACGACCCTCGCTTTACCCTCACACGAGCACTTTAATAGTTTTTCATTACTCAAGTAGACGCCTATAAAAAAGAGAATAAAGTTTGGGAAGAAAATTGCATGACTTGCATAATGCTTCGTGCCTACGGTGCGCCTTGAGATCGTAAATTTTATAACAAACAAAATTGGATTTAAGGATTGTTTGTCCGGAATTATTTATGGCTATAACAATAGGGCCATTCCCGGTTATAAATAAAATATTTGAAGCAAACATAGGTATCAGATTTATGTTACATTGTATTTTCATTTATTATTATATTTCTACTCATAGAATAATAAATTATAATACACTAGTCTATGCCCGCACCTTCGCCCGGCATGGATGTCGTTTAGCGTGCATTCCTCGGGAACTATTCATCTTACCGAAATAAAAAATAGCCTATATGCTAATTCGGTTTATTTTCTATCTGTATGCCAAATTTCATCTAAATCCGTTCAGTCATTACAGCGTGATTGAGTAATTCAGTAACAAACATTCAAACATCCAAACCTCCAAATATCTTCACAAACTTTCACATTTATAGTATTAAAGTAGGAAGTATTAGGATGTAATAATAACTGCCTTGTCGTATTGATCTGCTGGTCGCAACAGCGACTGCTGAGCGTGGGGTCCTGGGCTCGATTCCCAGGTCGGGCAGAGTGTTATTGTTTTTTTTTATTAGGGAACTCTCAGTAGCAGCCAGGAGTCTGGATTTGTGTCGGGTTGATGGCATTAGGTTCGCCCCCTATTAATAGAAATATAACTTAGTGGTTGATTCTCTTGTTCACAATCAAAAACTATCGCTCTCTTTTACTAATAGTAGATACAAGAAAGGGATGGCAACAATTTTAGCCCTGTCAAATTAGTCGGAATTTTCATACAAGCTTTAGTCGCAAAGAAATTAACTAAAGCATTTAGCATTTTTCTCGGAACGTGCCCACTAAAAATATTAAGAAGTGGAACACGTAAACTAATTTGCCAGCACTAAAATTGTTGCCATCCCTAGAGAGTGATGTTACAGGATGTCGAAACGAACTGAAAGCCTACCAGATTTTAAGCAGTTACCTGCCCATAACAACTGCAATACCGCCTAGGCTGTGGTACTGCAAGTCACGTTCGCCAAACTGAGACTTTAAGCTGAAACGCCTCATGTGATTGTAAAACCCTTCACAGAGGAACACAGCAATGCAAGCCTTACTGTTTGGCGGCAGAAATAGGTATAATACGGTGGTACTTAGTACCTACTTCCACAGACGAGCTCTTTTGCAAGGAAAACGTAAACTCTTTTTAAACGTAATGTGTGAGAAAACTCGTTTTATTATGGTTCCGTACCCAAAGGGTGCCAAACGTGCCAAACGGGCCTTACTCTCGCTACGCTGTCTGTCCGTTCGTCCATCCCTCTGTCTGTCACAGGGATGTAGGTACCTATCTTTTGAAGAGTAACCAGTTGAAATTTTCTAACAATATGTGTTGTTATGACCCCTGCTATCATAACAAATACTAAAAATAAGATAAAAACCGGCCAAGTGCGTGTCGGACTCACGCAGTAAGGGTTCCGTACCACCCATTGACCTGATACCCCATATGAACTGATTAAAACGAGAGTTCATTAAAAGACATCAACGCACCGTGAGCGAAATATGATTTTTTGTGTCTCTTTTTTACACAGGTACCACCACATATGTCTATGTTTACCCTACTTGTAGTATTTGTTGCAAAATAACATGGTATGCACTATAATCAGACCAAGTGTGACGGTGGTATGTATTACCGTTTTGAAGATAGAGCACGAACAAAAACGATGAAAAAAATGCATATTTTTTGAGGTTTCTTGTATGGGGACCGCCTTTGAGTTTTTTTATTTTTAGTATTTGTAGCTATAGGCACTACAGAAACACATATTCTGTGAAATTTTCAACTGGTTATCTATTACTGTTAGTGGGCCTTACTCTCGCTACGCTGTCTGTCCGTCCGTCCATCCCTCTGTCTGTCACAGGGATATACCTATCTTTTGAAGAGTAACCAGTTGTAAGATAAAAGACCGACCAAGTGTATGTCGGACTCACGCAGTAACGGTTCCGTACCACCCATTGACCTGATACCCCATATGAACTGATTATAACGAGAGTTCATTAAAAGACATCAACGCACCGTGAGCGAAATATGAATTTTTGCGTCTCTTTTTTACACAGGTACCACCACATATGTCTATGTTTATCCTACTTGTAGTATTTATTGCAAAATAACATGGTATGCACTATAATCAGACCAAGTGTGACGGTGGTATGTATTACCGTTTTGAAGATAGAGCAGGAACAAAAACGTTGAAAAAAATGCATATTTTTTGAGGTTTCTTGTATGGGGACCGCCTTTGAGTTTTTTTTATTTTTAGTATTTGTAGTTATAGGCACTACAGAAACACATATTCTGTGAAATTTTCAACTGGTTATCTATTACCGTTGGTTATCTATTACCGTTACAAAGATACAGCCCTGTGACAGACAGACGGACGGACGAACGGATGGACGGACGGACGGACAGCGTAGTGAGAGTAATAGGGTTCCGTTTGGTACCCTTCGGGTACGGAACCCTAAAAAAGTTTAAAACCAAAATGTGTCCCCATACAAGAAGCCGTACGTTTTTGTTCCTGCTCTATCATCAAAACGGTAATACATACTAGCATCAAAGTTAGTCTGATTATAATGCATACTATTTTATTTAGCAACAAATACTTAAAGTAGGGCAAACATAAACCTATGTGGTGGTAACTGCGTAAGAAAGAGATGCAAAAATTCATGTTTCACACACAATGCGTTGATGTCCTTTGATGAACTCTAGTAAATAAAATCAGTTTCTATGGGGTATCAGGTTGATGGGTGGTACAGAACCCATACTGCGTGAATCCGACTCGCATTTAACCGGTTTTTTATAAATGTTATTTTCAATACAGAACTTGTATTATTTCTACTGATTTTATGTCTTTCTTCCCTGCATGACCAAGACCACTTCAAATTAATAAAGTTTACAGAATATTATGTTGTGTTTTGTTTATTATGAAAATATCTCTAAATAACTGTATTGATGAAGCTGAGGCGTATAGATTCAACTTCAATTAAAATCATTAGGTATTCCAAAAATTATGTTAACGAGTGGTTTTCCAGCGTACATTGTATATAGTTTTTTGAATTTGAGATGTTAATCTAAGTAAATTAGTAGGTAGAGGCATAAGGCCTAGTTGTGGAATGGAAATGAGCTGATTACTGCTATGCATTTTTTTTTTTTTAACTCTATAATCATCAGCAATGAGATATCAAGAGTTCCATGTGATTCCAATTTGTGTGGTTTGTTTACATGACTATAGGAAATCTAATATTTAGCAATACGTAGAGTTGAGCTTCTGTAGGCACAGCTGATAAATATATATGAAATTATATCTGTGTGTAAAATACTTCAATTGAAAACAAATAATGAATTAATTTTATAATAATTAACATATATGATGATTTTTATTCTTTCTATAATATGTAGGTAATGAATTAATGTTCCGTGTGGTGCCGGACGTAAAGAATTGCACCATCCTATATCTTCTCATGGGTGTCGTAAAAGGTGACTAAGGGATTCACCAGAGGATGGGCAGCAGCGTTCTCTGAGTGTTTAACCAACTAATTGCGATCGCCAACCCGCCTGCCAAGCGTGGTGATTATGGCATATCCCCCCAACATATGCTTGGGGGAGGCCTATGTCCAGCAGTGGACGTCTTTCGGCTGAAATGATGATGATGATGATGAATAAATGATTTATAAAACTACTGATGTGAAAATTTACTTTACAAATAAATGAATATGAATTTTTACTAATACGTGGGACACTCAGAAAGTTTTGCGAAACTAAAAAAAATTGTTCTATACGTACATATATTTTTATCAAATCTTTTCAAAGTACTTTCCACCAGCCTCTATACAAAGATTCATGCGCCTAAACCAGTTTTCAAAACACTTTTTCCAGTCCGCCGCAGACACCTCGTTTACAGCCTGCTCGAACGCAGCCAGCGCATCTTCCGGCGACGAAAATTGTATCCCTTTGAGCTGATTTTTTATTTTTGGGAATAAAAAGAAGTCACACGGTGCTAGATCAGGGCTGTAAGGAGGGTGACCCAGGAGTTTGACTGGCGTGCTGTCCAGGAAGTCCCTCGTTTTGAGTGCGGTGTGCGCAGGTGCATTGTCGTGGTGGAGCAGTAGCCCGCGGAGCCCTGTGTTTGGTCGCTTGTTGCTTATAACAGAGAAAACTTCTGGCAAACATTTGGTAGTATACCATTCGGCATTAATGCTTCTTTGATCCCGTAAGGGAATTGATACCAAGTGGCCAGTCAAATTAAAAAAGCTAGCGATCAAAATCTTACCCCCGCTTCTAGATCGCTTCACTTTGGTAGGCGTTGGCTCATTTTGAAACACCCAAACAGTCGACTGGCGCTTGGTTTCTAGGTCGTATTGATAAATCCAGGACTCATCACCTGTAACGATGTCGTAAACACGCCGAGACGAGCCTGCTTCAAATTTGTTAAGCATATCACGGCACCATTCCACCCGGGCCTGCTTCTGAGCATCGGTGAGGTTGTGCGGCACCCAGCGTGATACTATCCTCCTCACGCGAAGATGGCTGTGTAGAATCTCGTGAACGCTTCCCGATCCAATCTTCAATATGTGTTGAATCTCCTGATATGTAATTCGCCTATTGTCTTGGATTAAATTTTTCACTGCTAGCACGTTTTCTTCGGTAACAGCCGTCAAAGGGCGACCGCTTCTTTCGTCATCCCCCAAAGTTGGTCGACCGCGCTTGAATTCGTTATACCAACGATACACGGTTGCCTTGGAAGGGCCTTCATCCATGAATGCCATTTGAAGTCTATCGTACGATTCATCCGGTTTCAGGCGACACTTGAAATCGTATAAAATCATAGCTCTAAAATGTTCCCGGCGCAGATCCATATTTCAGTGAGACACAATACTTTGAATTAACTCGCAAAAAATGTGGAGGGAAATTTTGAAATTGGAACTTACTTATTTTTACTTATAAATAATCATATTTTCGAAAAACATTATAACTGGCCAGTCTCCCATATATAAAAACTTTTTTTCGCAATACTTTCTGAGGGGCCTGGTATGTATAATGTATCAAATTCTATAAAGTCATTTGACGAAAGTTTCAAGGTAAGTATCTACATATAGAAAAAAACTTTTTTACAAAAAATAAAACCGACTTCAAAAACCTTAACTAAAAAGTAAAAATAATCATTGTATGTATTTTATAATCTTAACATAAACAAAATTTTCAAGGCGGCGCGTGGTTGACCTTTTGCGTCATGTAATGTACAGTCGAGCGCAATATCTATAGTAAAAACAGTTTATGTGAACGTACATGAAAATCACGCGCCGCCTTCAAAATGTTGTTTATGTTAAGATTTTAAAATACATAGAATGATTATTTTTTACTTTTTAGTTAAGGTTTTTGAAGTCGGTTTTATTTTTTGTTAAAAAGTTTTTATTTCATACTTTTTAGTTGAGGGTTGATTCATAAATGTTTATATAACCAATTTGAGAATATATTTTTTATTAACCTTTGCTATCCCACTGCTGCGCAAAGGTCTCGCTCATGTTCTTCCAAACGTCCAATCACTGTCATGAAAAAAAAACACACATATCGGCCAAGAATTCTCAGAAAAGCGAACCAATGAGCAGATCATCTAGATAGGCGAAGCTAAAATAAACTGATTTATTGAAGCTAGTTAAAAAACTACTCAACCTAAGTCAATAAAATTTATATGGGACCACTACGCGGACTTTCTCTACCAAATAAAAAAATAAACACGTAAATCGGCCCACAAATCTCGGAGTAATCGGTGTACATACATGAAAAAAAAAAAAAAAAAAAAAACTCAATACATAATACATATACATAACCTCCTCCTTTTTTTGAAGCACGTCCTAAAAGTCAAAATATCTTTTTTTTTACCGTGGGGAAATCCTCATGGACGCACTCCACCCGACTCTCACTCTTACCGACTAAAACGACCACGGTGTTCCTTCAACTATCTTAGCCGGGGGCATGGTAACCCGTGAGTATTCATACAACCACCCCCGACAGGTCCCGGCCCGCCACAAGCATGCGAGCCCCTTCTCCCCGTGCGGCCTAACGTTGGCCGCACCTGCCTAGGCGGCGCACACGGAACACTGCACGCCACCTCACCTCAAGGACCTTTACCAGCTACGCTAGCTGCGCCAACTACACTAGCTACGCCAGCTGCTGGTCGGGCAGCAGACTACCCCGAGTCTGCTGCTCCCGTAATTTTTTATAGAGGTTTTCTTCCTCGCGGTCCGGGCGGTGAAGCCAAGACCCTCGGTTCCAAGAGGCGCGAGAACACTACTCATTGGGCACTCCTGGGGTTACGAGATCGTCGGGGGCAGGGAAGGACAATCCCCTGAGTGCACACCGGGCCCGCCCCTACTCCTCCACTGTGCCCTCTGCTGACATCAGAGGGACACGTGGAGCAACTCCCCGTTGGCCCACATGGGGCCCCTCCCGTACCAGAATATTCGCCACAGGCAATAAGATCCCCCGAAGGTTAATCCCTCGAAAGGATTCTATTGACCGTACTCAGGATGCACCGGCCTAACAACTGCCGTTCCCTCCAGACGTGTCCAGAGGGACAAGCAGCCGTCAGACACACGTGGAGGTTTTCTGGCCAGCACCCCAAAAGTCAAACTACCTAACCTTAAGTAGTGCTTATGTTGAAAACGTTGATTATTTACGTTCTGAAGACAGAACTTAGGTTGTTCGGACTTATGTATTTTGATTTTAGATTAGGGTTGCCATAATAGTCTAAGTACTGACCGGGATATTTGATGATAACCCGAAGTTATCCTGGTAAACTAAAATGTTGGTTTACCAATCTAAGTATATAACAGTGGTGGACTAACCTTTTCGGAGGCCTAGGGCGGCAACATAAACGGGGCCCTCTAGTTTTGTGTGATTTTTAACCGACTTCAAAAAAAGGAGGATGTTATTTTTTATTTATTAATTAACCCTGCAGTCGCATCTTAATATAGTACCTACACGAATTATCGTATTCATCCTGGTAAACTAAAATGTCATTACTTATTTTACAATACTATTTATAGTTCTATTTAAGTGCATTTTTTTAAGTTTTAGTCTTTGTATGACCTTGTGGAATGTTACTCAAATTGTGTAGGTAATTCGAGGCGAAACGCTCGTGCTTCATGTTAATCGTAATCGAAATAATAAATCCCAATATTTTTATTCACAGGGAGATTTGGTGGATTAGCCGGGACGACCGGGACAGAAGTTCCAAACCGGTGACATGTCCAAGGTGTACCGGCGGGACGGCGGGACGGATGGCAACCCTATTTTAGATATATGTTTAATGAACTTTAGAAAAGGTACTTAATAGTACCTATGCTTTATAACCATCAGGTACATATTTCTAATTTAGGTTTATTGATCTTAGTTGTATACTTACCTTATTGCATTTCGGTTTTAAATATTTCGATACATAACCGATCTACTACATTGTAGACATTACCTACATTATTATAACATCTTATATTGCGTTTCTAAGGAAGTAAATAGTGCCGTAATAAGCAGAATTATTATTGTTGAGCAGGGTCTGGAATGGAATCCTATAATTTAACAAAGAGCTCGATTTATTGGCATCAATATAATATGACGTCACATGTTCCATTGTCACAACAGCACCAAACAAACATGATTTACGGTATCGTAAATCTTAAATTAGCGGTTTACGTGTCTTTTACGATGCACGGCGTAAACCGGAACTAATCAGTTCTCTAAGATCGATGTTTTCCCATCACAGCAAAAGTCCCTCTTGCAATTTTTATGTACCTAATATATAGAAATATATGTAATTTCATGGTAAATCGAGGGTGCTTTAATGGGGAGGGCGACGTTAAAGTTGAAGCACCTAAATGCATTATCTGACAAAGCAAATTGTGTGAGACATAAAGCCAGATGTGGACGAAAATAATGGCATCTTGCCCCTGCATAGGTATTTTGGAATATCGAAGATCCTTATTAGGTATATAAGTAGAGAATGACTCGGCCTTTTTGAACTTCTAACCACAAAGGATCTAAAACTACTAGCTTCTTATCATATGACTAGAGACTAGTAGATGAAATCTTAAATATATAAAATAAAGTCGGGTTGGTTACACCATTTATAGTTAACGCAATAATGGCTGTACCGATTTTAATGAAATTTGGCATACAGATAGAACATAACCCGATAACATATAACATACAGGTATATACATATAAATATCCGCGAATAAATTCTTTATACCTGTGTAAATGCACCACCTTAAATAGCTCAAATGTATTAGTCTAAGATTTTATTTGTGGAAAAGAAAATAAACGTTTTTATTTATTTATTATTTATATATCTATGGATTAACATATAGGCTACTTTTTATCCCGGGAAGATGAACAGTTTCCGAGGGATGCGGGATAAACGACATTCACGCGGGCGAAGTCGCGGGCATAGGCTAGTTAATAATATTATCCATCTAGGTTTACCAGATCCCTATGATTTTATTTATTTATTCATTCAGACCATAATAATTTGACGACGTCTGTGGTGTACAGGTTCAGGTGTCGGACTGCTGATCACGAGGTCGTGTAAGTATGTATTTACAAAAAAAAAAGAAGTATATAAGTATTATATCCATTGCCTAGTACCAATAGCACAAGCACAGATGGTGCTGTGTAAAAATGTCAAAAAAAAACAATTTTACTTATTTAATCATACCGAGGCTCATTGAAGATAGAGCGTTATAAATTCAAGATTAGGAAAATTAAAGTGTAATAATAAAATAGATTACTGCTTTTAATCTGGACAAGACAAAATTCATGTTCAATATGCATGTCATGCCGAGGCCAATATTCGTCGAAGGGTCGGCACTCGAAGTTGTAACGGAATACGTCTACCTAGGGCAGGCAATTCAGCTTGGTAGACACAACTTCGAGAAAGAAGCCAACAGAAGGACCCGTCTGGCCTGGGCAGCATTTGGCAAACTTCGCCGAGTCTTCTCGTCGCCTATACCGCAAAGTTTGAAGACGAAGGTCTTCAACCAGTGCGTCCTGCCAGTCATGACTTACGGTGCCGAGACGTGGACACTGACAGTTGGGCTAGTCCACAAATTCAAAGTCGCTCAGCGAGCTATGGAGCGAGCTATGCTTGGAGTTTCTTTGAAGGATAAAATCCGTAACGAGATTATCCGGAGAAGAACCGGAGTGACCGACATAGCTTGTAGGATCAGTAAGCTGAAGTGGCACTGGGCTGGCCATGTCTGTTGAAGGACCGATGGCCGTTGGAGCAGACGAGTCCTTGAGTGGAGACCGCGAATCGGCAAACGCAGCGTAGGGCGCCCCCCTGCCAGGTGGACCGACGACCTAAAGAACGTGGCTGGGGGGGACTGGATGCGGAAGGCAGAGGACCGAGCGTTGTGGCGCAACTTGGGACAGGCCTATGTCCAGCAGTGGACTGCGATAGGCTGAGTTGATTGTTGATTGACTGCTTTTAGCCGAGGTTAGCTGGGTGGACGTTTTTTATGAGTCTACTAGCCTATGCTCGCGACTTCGCCTGTGTGGATGTCGTGATGATGTTTATCGCGCATCCCTCAGGAACTGTACATCTTCCCGGGATAAAATTTAGCCTATTTGTTAATGTTGACATTTTGTTATTATTAGTTATTTTTAATATTTCTATTATGCACCCCAAGTATGTTTGCACGTCATACGTGACAGGATATATTTGAACACAAATTTTTTGTAACACTTATTCTATGTATACCATATTCTATCAAATAAATATATTGAATTGAATTAAATTAAATCTTATTTTTTTAAATGTTATTTTAATGTAACCTTTTCATTATAATAAAACAAAGTTTAACCGGATTAAATCGCGTATATTATTTAAATTGGTATTTCTGACGTTTCGAAAGCTTTGCAGCATTTTGTGGTCTCAGGTAGACTGAGATGACAAGCGTCTTTACAGATATTTCTAAAAAATATATTTTAATCTACCGTACAATATTATTAATTAGAATCGTTTCGATGCACGCAGTGATCACTCACAACCTTTTCAATTATTTATGTATTTGAAAAAGCGTTTAAGTCTTAACAAACCACACTTATTATGAATCATACCTACCTTGATATCCTTCTTCAAATGATTAGAGTTTGTTTACAAACTAAATGGACCTACCTAGTCTACTCGTCGAAATCTCGAAGAAAATGTGCTTCGGCAGCTTAGGTGACTTTTCGGTGGATTACAAGTCATAGGTACATCTTCTTTCTCTTATATAAAAATAGAGAGAGAGACTATGAATTCTATGTTAATGGTATGTTCGTGGAAGAAAGCAGCTAGGGTTGGTTGAATGATGATGGTTAATCGGTCGTCCACCGGTTGGCCAGCACCTAAATAATTTAGTACAGTCGACTACATGAAAATGGTAACACTTGAATTAGAAAACCACCCTTACTGCTTTCGAAATAAAGGCGCTGTGAATGTCAAACCGTTACCACTGACGTGCGGTCGACAGTGCCTAACTCACGATCGCGGTACGTTTCATGGTGGCAATACAGCAATATTAATTACTTACGTTGTGCACAGTTGCTGATAAGATTATAGTCAAAACATATGTACCTACGGTCTGTTTTTTCTCTCTTGTATTATTTATTAAACAATCTTGGCACGTCTCTTGAACCAAATAACTAGGTAATAAAAGGTTAAAAAATGTTAAACTAAAATGTAAACGTTTTTTTTTTTTAAATGTTACCTTAAATAAATTAATAGTTTAAAAACACTAGTTAACACGCTTCTACCCTATTTACACGTCAACATACATTGTATATAGATATATCAATATTATTCTGTTCACACTCTCCATGTACAGGTCTATATGTATTCATTTTATACAGGCACCTATGTCAATATTTACACTATTCAATATATAATAGGTTTGTTATAACCATGAAACCTGATCGTGTTCAAAGTCCATTACGTGGCCTTTCTCACAAGTACAAACACGACTATGATACGATATTCCATCATGGAATGCCAGTGCCTATCTTCCGGCTTAATCATCAGATCTTGAAACATAATCGTGGTCAAAGTTAATTACAAGACTTTTCTAAGAAATCCAAAACAGCTATGATACTATTTTCCATCATGAAGTTCCAGTTCATATCTTCCGGCTCCATCATCAGATCAGTTCGACAGTACCATATTATTGTTTTGTCATCAGAACTACATACAGCTGCCAATTTTCATTACGCTACGACCCAAGGGTCAAAAAAAAAAAAAAAAAAGATTAGATTCCATTACATAGTTAAAAATGTGAAATTGTTAACATAATTCCTTTTAATAAACTATTATTGACGAATTGCATTAAAAATAAATGCCAAGATTGTTTAAGACAAGTATTAAAAAACAGAGATTACATACGATGCAAAGGAAAATAAATAAAAAAAAGCTGTTGCGATTGTGAGTAGGTATGGAAAAATTATGAAAGTGACTAAAACCAGGCAGAGTTGATTGAAACAAGAAATTGAGTTGTAAGATTATTTAAACGAAACTTCTTAATTTTTATAATTCGACTAGCGGACCCGGCAGACGTCGTCCTGCCCGGAAAAGCAGCGCCACATATAATTAAAATCGTCCCTGCCATTTAGGAGAAGATCAGTGACATACAGACAGAAGGGCCACCTACCGGATCCAATTGTGTTTTCACACCATCCAGGAAACCATTGAAATATTCACAAAAAAAATCATCCAAATCGGTTCAGCTGTTTAGGAGGAGTTAGGCGACAATCAGATGTACAGAAGAAATAAATACTCGCGTTAAATTCTGCTAACCCACGTGACGGATCCTGTTAATTCAGTCCAGTCCAGTCCAGTTCCATCCATCCATCCATCCATCCATCCTTTTATTCGGACCGTCCAGTCCAGTCCAGTCCAGTCACTATCCCACTATCTCACCCCATGTCCAGTCCCGTCCCATGTCCCGTCCCGTCCCATGTTAAATGTCCCATCCCGTCCCATGTCCAATGTCCCGTCTCATGTACCATATCCCGTCCCGGCCCATGTCCCTTCTCAAGTCCCGTCTCGTCCCATGTCCCGTCCCCCATGTCACATGTCCCGTCCCGTCCCGTCTCATGTCCCATGTCCCGTCCCGGCCCATGTCCCTTCCCATGTCCCGTCCCGTCCCATGTCCCGTCCCCCATGTCACATGTCCCGTCCCCCATGTCACATGTCCCGTCCCGTCCCGTCCCATATCCCGTCCCCCATGTCACATGTCCTGTCCCGTCCGTCCCATGTCCCGTCCCATGTTATCAATTGTTCAGCAAATCAAATTTGGTGACACAACGACTGCAGCGCCACCTACCGGGTCCATTTGTTAATTCAAACCCTGCAGGGACCCGGACTCGAACGTACCTACACAAAAAATATCATTAAAATCTATCATCTATCTCATCCCAGTCGAAAGGTATCGACATCTGTTAGAATCATTTGGAGTTAACAGATAATTGTGACTGTCAAATAATAACAGACAAATAATTAGCAATAAATTAAAATTGCGACTATAATTTGAGATTTAAACTATCCTATCTCTCAAGTTGGATCGAACTCCACATGGTGTGCGAATTTTATTATAATCGGTTAAGTGGTTTAGGAGTCCATTGAGGACAAACATTGTGACACGAGATTTATATATATTAAGAAAGATATAGGAAGGAATAAATGTAATAAAAAGTCTTCTATTAGATGCGCACTTTTTATGGAGCATATAAATAATTGAAGTAGACGGTAGCGGATGGGACACGTCTACCATAAAAATAAAAAGGCTATATAAACGGCCACGATAAAAAGCGGGTCCACATAAAATTCTATGTAGAGGGTTTCTTCTTATTTACTGGATGTTTCGCAGAACATTGCATACCTACAAACGTTTTTTGACGATGCGGCGACGTCTGTGGTGGTCTAGTGGTTCGAGTGTCAGACTGGTGATCACGAGGTCGTCGGTTCGATTCCCACAGGACACGAATATTTATGTTATGACTTAAGTGTTTGTGTTGGTCTGGGTGTTTCTTATCTTAATATATATAATTCTTCTTTACGGGTTTGTCACCTAACTCCTCCTAAACGGCTGGACTGATTTGGATGACATTTTGTGTGTATATTTCAATGGGTTCCTGGATGGTTTGAAAATACAGTTGGAGCCGCTGCTTTTCCGGGCAGGACAACTTCTGCCGCCGGGTGTAGTGTATTATAAGTATATATTTACAAAAAAAAGTATATAAGTATTATATCCATTGTCTAGGTTCCCATAATACAGTCAACTGCATGACAGTAGTAACACTTCAATTCGAAAACCCTTACTGCTTACAAAATAAGGATGCTGCTAATGTCAAAGTGTTACCACCGACGTGCGGTCGACCGTACAAGATCTGCTTAGTTCGGGAATAGATGGTATTGTGCATAGAAATCTAAACAAAGGTAATAGAAGTGGCAAAGGCGTGTGAACTTGTCGCCGCGTATTACAGGTGTCTTTTATGACACCAGTGCGCGAACCGTAAGCTTGATCATCAGTGCTGTTTTGGACGCGGAGTCACTAAAATTGTATTTTCCAGCATATCTAGCAGCGGCATTTTTTTAGACTTAGTTTATTTTGCATTGAATGCTAGAAACATGGTTGGTGGGCGTGATTGCGTATTTATGTATTGGTGGCGGAAAACCGGCGACATGTGTTCCCGTAGACTCAGTGGTTCCCAAACTTATTTTGTCTACTTGAAAATCGAGAGTTCAGTCGGTGTCTAAGAGTCCTCCTAGCTAGATGAAATTACAAATCGCCCCCAATCCTTTACCCAACGCCCCCATTTTTTTTCTGGGTCTCTTACCGCCCCCCTTGAGGCCTGCAGCGGCCACAAGGGGGCGTTATCGCCCACTTTGGGAATGGCTGCCGTAGACAGTAGATAACATTTCTATTAACTTATTATTTAGATTTCTATGGTACTGTGTAAAAATGTCCAAAAATAAAGTTAAATTTTAAATAGGTTCGATTTTGATAACGTTTTAAGAAAGGTTATAAGGTAAAACCGGCCAAGTGTGAGTCGGACTCACGCAGTAAGGGTTCCGTACCACCCATCGACCTGATACCCTATAGAAACTGATTTAATTTACGAGAGTTCATCAAAAGACATCAACATACTGTGCTTACCCAAAGGGTGCTAAACGGGCCAAACAGACAGGGATGGACGAACGGACAGACAGCGTAGCGAGAGTAATAGGGTCCCGTTTGGCACCCTTTGGGTACGGAACCCTAAAAAGGTACTCAATAGTATACATATATCCGTCGCAGGTCCACTTCATACATTTATAATGTCATATACTTGTAAGTAGGTAGTAGACTAAGTGAGGACAGCAGTACGTGGTGGTCGCGTGCTACTGTGGGGAAAAAAATATTGTTTTTCCCGGGACATGCCACAGGCATAGCACTAGAGGGGCACAGGCGCGCTCCAATGGAGTTCCCGGAGCTCCTCTATTTTGTGCAGAGGATGGCCACCGTGTGGTTTTAGTTGGTAAGAGTCCGACATACCCCTCCGCCATCTCCAGACGGAGGGCATCCATGAGGATTTCCACCCGAAAAAAAAAAAAAAAAACAAAAAGGTAGTAGACCAAGTAGATACCGTTAGAATTATAACAATTAACTACTTTAGTATTGTTTATTATTCTATTGTAAGATGTGTTAAATACTTTAAATAAAGTTTTCAACCCAGAACACAAGTGGTTTTCTTCAAACGATTGTTACCAATGAGCTGCCAGCCACTGCAACGCGTCGCTACTTACTTGATTGCCATTCTGCTACAGATTATTCCCAAATTCCCCATTGAGAATTCCCCACTACTGAGGTTTGTTAGATTTTTTTTACAATTTTCCTACTAGCATCATCATCATTATCATCATTATTTCAGCCCCTGTTGGACATATGCCTCCCCCAAGCATCGCCCCAACGACCGGTCCTGCGCTTTCAGCGTCCAGCGGATTCCCACGACCTTCAGGTTTGTCAGTCCGCCTTGTGGGTACCCACGCTGCGCCTTCCAGTACGCAGTCGCCACTCCAGAACTTTACGGCCCCATCGATCTTCCGTTCTGCGAGTCCCACTAGCATGCTACGAAATATAATAGTGCGATATCGAAAAAAAAAACCACCTACCGAAGCTTGGCCTCCAGTTCAGAGTACACAATATTATCAAGATACTTTAATAAGAAATTAATTTACGGAACAAAATAGCTTTTAAAGGATCAAAAGTTTAAAACAATTACAAAAACGATTCGAAGACTGTGGGAAGTTTCAGACAATATGTTCATAGAATACTGTGCATTACTATGTTAATGTTCAGATCGTGGGAAAGTATTGACATGAAAAAATTGCTTTCGGACGTCATGAAAATGGGTCAATTAACTTTTTCTTGTCCTTAAAAATTTGCGTTATTAATTAAAAATTATTAATAACTTATTAGGTTTTCGCGATCACTACACATTATAATAAAACAAAGTTTAACCGGATTAAATCGCGTATATTATTTAAATTGGTTAGCCTGACGTTTCGAAAGCTTTGCAGCATTTAGTGGTCGCAGGTAGACTAAGATGACAACATCACCGGATGACCGGTGAAGTGTCACATTCCCTTACAAGATGCAAGAGGGGTCTACAAGATTGATTGTGATTGTGGGTTATCATACATAGGGCAAACAAAGCGTAGTATAGCCACTAGAATTAAAGAACATATAGCTAATGTCAAGAACAGACGCTCCACAAAGTATGCAGTGTGTTAACATGCCCTAGACAAACCCAACCATTTTCTTCGATTTGATAAACCACATGTTCTGGCGTAGGAAAACCGATATGTTCCTAGAATACTCCGTGAGGCTGTTGAAATTAATAAACATCCTAATTTTAATAGAGAAGATGGTTGGCAGCTACCACCTGTTTGGAACCCAGTCCTAAAAATAATCAAGTCCCAAACAGCACGCAACACTGTAAAAGATAATGATATTGTGAGTGATTACTGCGTGCATCGAAACGATTTTAATTAATAAATATTGTACGGTAGATTAAAATAATTTTTTAGAAATATCTGTAAAGACGATTGTCATCTTAGTCTACCTGCGACCACGAAATGCTGCAAAGCTTTCGAAACGTCAGGGAAACCAATTTAAATAGTATACGCGATTTAATCCGGTTAAACTTTGTTTTATTAAAAATTATTATTATTCGAAAATTGGTTTTATTTCCTTTCAGCAATTTCATTTAATTAGTTCACAATAATTATGTTAACCTATTAATTTACAATGAGTGACATAACAAAAATGGTTTTTTAAATTATTGTTAAGTTGGTGACTCGAGAGATCGATGTCCCCAAGGTATGAATGAAAATAGTGGTTTGTCCACTGAGCAACCACATTTTTCATGGAATCCTTTATGTTTAGCCATGATATTTTTTTTTCAAAAGGAGTTAATTATAAATATGATAAACTCATATTTACCCTTGGCAGGTATACAGGACACTTTTTATATTGATTAAAACACTGTTACAAAAAAGTTGATTGACCCAAATATATACCCTAATATCGTTGCTTTCGAAATTCCCGTAGCACTGCAAGCACTGCACTGACTACGACGCTGCGCGCCCCGCCGCGCCTGTAACAATTCGCAACCATTTTTTTATATTTTTCATCATATTCTTTGCAACGAATGCTATAAATGACATCATTAAGTACTTTCTAATCCACGTATTCTATTGTAGTGTGTTTTAGGTCAAGCCAGGTTATACAATAGATTCCTGACCTCGCGTGTACCTAGTAGGTAAATTAGCGATGGCTGCATTAGACTGGCCAAAAAATCTTGAAAATTATACTGGAATATAGATACCATAGTCTTTTTTACAAGTTAGATCTACAGATCATATTTTATTAATTCAAGTACAGTGTACCAATTCTATTATTTTAACGCATTTACGCAAGGGAAATGAAAGGATATCATCCATTTCGTACCCAAAAAAAAAAAAAATTCGTTTAGCTTAGATTAAATAATGAAAAAAATCTGTTGTTAAAATACATGTTTAATACATATGTATTTACAAAAAAAAATGTATATATGTATTATATCCATTGTCTAGTACCCATAGCACAAGCTCTGCTTAGTTTGGGACTAGATGGTGCTGTGTGAAAATGTCCCAAAAATATTTATTTATTTATTTACATAGGTAGATATCTAACTCGATCAAAATGTATGGAACTGTTGATATTTTTTCCTTGATTTTAGAACTGGTTCCATAGTTAAAGATGTGCAAAATGATAAGCAGAGACCATCAAAGATTTTTTGGTACTTAATAAAAATAGTGACGTTTGTTTCTCAAAAGTCGAAAATCTCGTTTAATTTGTCCGCTCATCACCTTGATTACTCAGTGAAGTCAATTATGAAGGCAGTACAAGAGTCTGCTTTGATAGTTTGTCGTCAGAATGCGTTAAATATTGTAAGCAAAAGTTAAAATTTCAGGAATTTCAAACACCACCCCTAGCAGCGTGAGGGTAGATTTAGACTTGTAGACATAGACTTTCTTTGTCGTATTAAAAATTCTCTATATGTTATTTCCTATTACAAAACACATTTTTTTTACTTTAGATTTTGCGTACAAAATGTTCGAAGCCTGAATAAATTGTAGTGTGGAAAGAAAATCTGTTTGAATCCTGCTCGTTTTCTTTTCACAGTTTATATATTTACAGTGCACCAATTTTCATTTAACTGTTGAAAACAGTTGCAAACTTTAAACTCTTCTCCTATAGTATAAATTTGTGTTTGCGCTTTAGCAAACACGTTTTCTAATTACTTAAATTTCCTTATGATAATACCTACTTGCTATTGCAAGTATTTACAATTTGAATTCATTTTGTAGGTATGATACCTAAATATATTTTAGAACCTTAAATGATTCGGGTAGCTGTTAATAATTTGCTTACCTGTATTATTGATCTATAAACTAAAAAATCTGAAAATAAAATCAACGGGGCTAAAAAGGGGTGTTAAAGTTTCAATGAAAAATACTCTTCAAATTACATAGTAATAAAGAAATACATGCTCTACTTTTACTTTTAACTGGCGAAATGTGGGTGTGATATACACCTCTGCCTACTCCTTCGGGGAAATACCGGCATGATGTTATGTTATGTTACTTTTACCAAAACTTCGACGGGGAGCGTTATACGGGGCAAGTTAAAACTTTTTCCGCGGTCTTTTTTTAGATGAAGAGTGAAAGGTATCTATGTTCAGCAGTAGATTGCTATAATATATGATTGGGTGGTATTTCAATCATGTTCAGTCGTAGAAATAACGATCTACCGATATCAACGTCCTTACTTATCCTTTAATGTACTTATTGGTAGATACCTAACTGTTTATAATTTATAACACGGAAACTGAAATAAGTTTATGGGAATCCTAACTATTATAAAACTGTAGTTGTCTGTTTATTTGTTTGACGTTCGTTTGACCATCACGCAATAACGGCTGAAACGATTTTGATGAAATTTTTGTATTAAAAAATTTGGACCAAGGAAAGTATTTTATGAAAAAAAAAAACACGGTGCCTTTGGGATAGATCTGAAGATTTTGAAAAACCACTAGAGTAAAGCCGCGGACATAATCTAGTTTGATATAAAATCACACATTCAAATTGGTCTATAAATAAGTAAAACCTACTTGCCTATGAACTTGCTTAGTGTAATTTTTCCATATATATATATATATATACCTTATGGTATCCAAATAAATCCTGTCTAAGTGCTGAGAACAACCATAGTGAAGCCAACAAAAACCGTGCTCCTTCATGTACAACCAGTGCTCACGTACACACCATGCACCTGAAGGATATTTGTTTTCGCGATTCTTACTGGACGATGCCGCGACATGTGAACTGAGAGGGGTGAGCACGGTTTAAGGTGCCATGTGTGTGCGTGAGCGCTGGTTTGTGTACGGAGGAGCACGGTTTTATTGGCTTCACTATAATTGTTCGCAGCACTTTGTCTGTTTTTGGTACACAAAAAACCATTAACTAATTATACTGACGCAGTATAATAAGTATATACAAAAAACTCAGAACATATACTTAACTACCTAACCTATGAACCTTAGAATTCTAAGCTACGAACCTACTTAACATAACTTACTTAATATATACGCATGGGTATCGATCTAGTCGCCTTACAGAATACCGGTTTGAAATCCAGTTCATTCAGCGCAGCCATACTCGTAATTCGAATAAACAGGAGTGAACCCTCGCACGTTTTGATCATTAATTTCACTCAAAATGCGCTTAGTGACGTGTGTTACCGCCTTTACAGTGATGGCAGCTGCGATACGCGCATCTGATTCGCTGGCTCGCCCCGCGCTTTCTACGCACATGCGCTTTCTAAAGCTCGGTTCAATATGGCCGACGAATTTCTTATCTGAATTAAATTACAGTGTAACACAGCACGCCATCTTATTGGTAGATATTTGGGTTCTTCTGTAAAGTGATTGGTTGAATGTTAAAGAGAATTTGTTTGGTTGCAGGAAGTTCTACAAGTTTTTTGCTGATTTGACACGATTTATTTATTTTGGACTTCTGGGAGCGGAGTGTCCTAAGAATAATCAGTGGTTAATGGAACATTCGAAATAATAAAAATATAACATTAATTATAACACATTAACGATGATCTCTCGCTGGGAAGTCAAAGTCTGGCTGGCTAAAGGTATGGTTTTAGTCATGGACAAATCGTCCGAGGTAATAGGATTTTCTCAGTTTCAGTTTTCAGTTTATTTTTTCAGTTTCAGTGAAAAGTACCCTAAATTCAACCGTATTCGCAAATTTTTCCAAAACAGTAAAAAAATGCGTTTTTTTTTTGCCGCTGTATACGAAACTGAACTAGTATTGATGATTCTAATCATTAACTGTACATTAATAATTATGAGGTACCGGAGCGGAGGTAAGTACCTACCTACCTACATACTCGTGATGGTGAGTGATGAGTAGGTAGTTTATCTTCATATCACAACAACAAGGATTCTTTACTAGCAAAAGTGAACCTTATGGTTCTTTAGAAACATGACCCTTGTTATTATATTTGTCAACTAATGTAAAAGCAGCGGATGATTTTCACTGCGTTTCATTGGCTTATCACAAACAAGCTACGTTTTAACCTTCAATATCTTTTATAGTTTCAACACACTGTCAATATAGTATAGTATAGTAGTATAGTATAACGGGCTGGTTTCCGCAACTCAACGTCCAAGCGTGTATTTCACTGTCAATATATTTTCCTCTAAATACCTAATACCTACCCGAAATAATTCTATACCCCAAAAAATACCTTAGGGATCAAAAAAAATACCCCAAGTTTAGGGGAAAATACCCTAAGTTGTGGACACTAAGGTAAGTAGACATAGGGCAAGCTGGAATAGCGGCGGTAAGACCCGTTATGAAGGAGTGGCTGGAGAGAAGGCATGGTGCCCTCACCTACCGGCTGACGCAGATATTCTCGGGGCACAGTTGCTTCGGGAAGTATCTGTGTCGTATAGGTTGGGAGCCGACGCCCCAGTGTCATCACTGTGGGAGCTGCCTTGAGGACACGCCGCAGCACACACTGGCGGAGTGCCCAGCTTGGGCCACGTAGCGCCATGGCCTTATTACTGCATTAGGCGGCAGTGACCTCTCGCTTCCAGCCGTGGTTCTGTCTATGGTCGGGACCGAGAGCGCTTGGCAGGGCGTCGTCTCTTTCTGAAAGGTGATGCTCGCTATGGAGGAGGCGGCGGTTCGAAAGGCGACGACCTCTCTTCGCACCTAGAGAAGACGTACCGGGCGCCACAAGAGGTACGCTGACCTCCAACCACCCTAGGAGTGAGCCTGCGGGCGGCAGACTCGAAGTAGCCCGCCGCAAGACCAGTCATAGACATAGAACTAAATCAAGATTTACATCAACTTTGAATCACCATACCTACATCCTGGGGTTCCGGGAATTAAATCATATAATATAATCTTCCTTAATGCTTGCCAGCATTGTGCGTGCGTGCATTGTGCACTATGTGTAGGTTGTCAGTTAGTCAGTCAGTTAAATAGTTATAATATTCAACACTTACCAATGTAGACAGACCTATTAGACTATAGAAGATCATGTCATAGCAATGTTCTTCCATCACTCTAAACCTAAAAAAAACTCACTTTCACCATTAATTTCACTTCTCTAGATAGCTGGAGAAAACTACATGCGTCGAGAACGAAAAGAGTCCCAGGTTCAATAGTGGACAAAGAGTTATCACTTCGTACTAGCAAGACTTCAAAAGGTCGAGTTAAAATGTAGCAAACACTCTCTGTGTCTGTCAACTGACTGGATAACAGCTTGGAAACTCCCTATAGCTACGGTGAATGACGCCAGTAAATGTAGCACCTAACTTGCAATAAACTCACATCTTTGATGAACTTTTATTTCAAAGTCAAAACGTGTTAGGTGGGACATTAACAGGGGCGTAATCGAAATATAATTTTTCCAGGTTGTAATAGAATCCCTAAATGTTTTTTTAAATGAGTAGTTGTTGGCTACAAACATGTGTTTTTCTTTTATTAGGTACCTACCTTATATGCTGCTATGAATAACATGTACCTAAATGACAACTATACTTACTCAATTGGGTAGGTATGGTATAAGATTTCATGTACGGTCGACTGCACGTCGGTGGTAACACTTTGACATTAGCAGCATCTTTATTTCGTAAGCAGTAAGGGCGGTTTTCGAATTGAAGTGTTACCACTGTCATGCAGTCGACTGTACAAAGACGAGCCTAAGGCCAAGTTTGCACGGCGATTTTTACTCGCGCGATTTTTTATCGCAAAATCTGTAACACATGGAATCAAATGCCCGCACTGGCGATTGGAAAATACATCTCAGTGCGCGAATAAAAACCACGCGATAAAAAATCGCTGTACGGGCTTGGCCTAATTCTAATCCTCACCTTTTAAAGCTCTACCTACTTACTATAAAAATAACTACCTATTTTTTAATCTAATCTAAAACAAAGCTTCAAGCGTTTCCTGCAAGAGAAAGTCTACGTTTTACCTACCTAGCGAATTTTCCATCGTTTCTTTTAAAGTACCTTTCATATTCATAAAACTTCCAAAATCCATTTGAAGTTGGTAGTGTTGGTAGGTGTAGTTGGTAGGTACCTAAGTCCGTCCCTGTTTAACCTTTTTTACCCCTTTAGCAGCTTGCCGTCGGTCGTTTATGATCGCGTTTACTGAACGAACGATAATCACTGGCATTGTCGTTCAAATATATAACCCAAATAAAGTTTACAACCCAGTTTTGACAATATGGCTAACTTCTTTGTTCAACATCTTATAAACTGCCTTTTGTTAGTAGGTAGCGTAAAGGTCCAGCATGCTTTGTAGTTTGTAGGATTCATGCAGTCAGACAGTCTTTTCTGTTATTGTAAAATCGTTCTTAAGTTAAGTATCATACAGTTTATAAACGTATGACGTTTGATTTCATTTGAGTCTTTTCGGGAGGTAGTAAAATAGTATGTTGACGATTCTGGTTCTGGTTCTGTCTGTGTCAAAAATATGGAGTCGCTAACTAGGTATTTTCATCTTCTAAATATTCAAAGTAGTAAGGTTTTCTTCTATTCTATATTTATTTTATTTGGCACTTAGGTACGACGTTCTTCCCGAAAAGGCTTGTTTTTGTTATTATTTTCTGGCAATCTTAAAGTAAAGTAAAAATGCTCAAAACTATCAGTAATTTGGATACCTGCTC
Source organism: Asteroscopus sphinx (assembly GCA_949699075.1). Lineage (NCBI taxonomy): Eukaryota > Metazoa > Arthropoda > Insecta > Lepidoptera > Noctuidae > Asteroscopus > Asteroscopus sphinx. The sequence goes on along the minus strand of OX453013.1, from coordinate 12,900,580 downwards.
ATTAATGCATGTAGCAAATTAATATTAAGATAAAACAAAAACCGCCTGTCATTTTATATATTTTGTAAAAGAAACGTGTACTTTTAAAATAAACAAATTATATAATTTGTTTGTTTTAAGTTCACGTTTCTTTTTTCAGATCTTGTCGTCGAAGCTTTACGACTGAGAGGAACGACAGTCGTTCCTCTGAGCTTTACGATGAAAAGTTTCAAGTTGAATTTCTAAAGATTTCAAAGAGGTTTCTGTAGAGTACCTAAGTAAGGTGGTGTAGTTAAAAGTTCTTTACGAATTCCGTAGATGTCACTGATACAGAGCTTTTTGAGATCTACGTTGAGTATAAAAGTTCAATGCATTTCACATAGATGGCGTAGCAAAAAGTTCCAAATATCAAACGCTTTACCTCTAGATGGTGTGAATTTTCAATGTTGGAACTGTTCCACAATCATTATTTTAAAAAGTTAGGGGTGGGCAGATACTGAGCCGACCCGTTAATTTTTGCTAATAATATAGATATTCTTACACCATTAAACCAATTATATCATAATATTACGAGAAAAGTCTTATTCTATAAGAATGACTATAGTTAGGTACCTAACTACCTTACCTAGTTAAATTAATAAGTTTTGTTTTCAATTCGGCCACCAAGTCATAGTCATTCTTATGGAATATGACTTTTCTCGTAATATTATGATGTCATTGGTTATGGTGTAAGACAGTAATTTGAAACAAAGTGAAACTGCAGTAACACTACTATGCTTTAGTTCATCAAAAAATCAATCAGCACTACCTAATTCAGTATGAATCTTCATGTCATTGACCCTTTGGTCCCTCAAGACTTCAATTATAGCGGTGTTTGTGAAACGGTCTAAATAAAATCAGAAGGGTCAGTCGGTGCGTGATTTTGGTTCCATTGCGAGCATTAGGCGTATTTGACCTCCCCTATTTTAATCACTTCGGAGGGAACAGAGGTCACAGTTGAATGGACATACCGGATAAGGGTGAGGGTTCTAGCATGGGATTTGTGGGACCCCATTATAGCAGTCCATTTGATTTAAATAAGAAATTAGATTGCATTAATTTTGATTTGTTATTTATTAATTTAGCTAGGTACCTACCTGTGTTCGACGTTACTTGTTGTTTCTTATGTTGATTTCTAGAACGTCATCGTTAAACGTTTACCTATATCAAGCAGTCTTCTTTTTATGCCTAAGGTTAAAATCCACAGGCTTGTTTTGTTCAGGTCCCATCTTAAACTTTCTGATTTCGCTACTTTAGTAGAATTTTATACCTTCTTAAGGGGAATGTAGCACCCAAGTGGCGCCCCCATCATAAAAAAAAATCATTACTTGCTGAATACATCATTTATCAAAAATTCATTTTTAATAATTGAAATACCTATACCTACTGTAGTTTAAAAAAAATCTTACTGATGGGGGCGCCACTTGGCTGCTTCATGCGCCTTAAATATTCTAATAAAGGTTTACAGTGATGTTATAGGCTATTTTAAAATAGAGTTCTTTACTACAGTTTACAGTTTTACTAGAGTTGTTTATACAAGGTTTAATTGAAATAACTGAAACCCTCTTAAGGGGTAATTGTACTCATCATTATGAACAATTTTTACTATGGGACCAAAAATGAAATCGCGAAAACAAATTCTGCTCCTCCATACATTTAGGTACATATACATGTTCTCATAACTCGACAAAATGCAGGCGAAAGTTGTTTTTTTATTCACTATTCCTGGATTGGTCTCATAGTAAAAGTTGTTTATAATGACTGAGTTGTTTGACGACGTCTGTGGTCTAGTGGTTCGAGTGTCGGACTGCTGATCACGAGTTCGATTCTCACAGAACACAAATATTTGTGAGATGAACATAAGTATTTGTGTTGGTCTGGGTGTTTCTTATGTATTATAAGTATGTTTTTACAACAAAAAAAAAGTATATAAGTATTATATCCATTATGTAGTACCCATATTACAAGCTCTGCTTAGTTTGGGACTAGATGGTGCTGTGTAAAAATGTCCTAAAATATTTATTTATTTATTTATTACTGATGAGTTCAATGACCCCTTAAGAGGTTTTCAGTCACAGACCAGTAAGCCTCAAGACAACGCATAAACAAACTTTTGCATGAGACCACTGTCGTTAAATGTTGGCGGGGTACAGGGGGCGTATGGCGCGTTATGATCATCATCATCATCATCATCATCATTTCAGCCGAAAAACGGCGGCAGAAAAGGTGCAGTGCAGTAGTTTTTCCACGGACGAGGTCTTTCACAAGGAGCTCTAGGTACTACTAGATAAAAAGCTTCACTCAATAAGAGTTTTCTTTTTGCCTATTTATTTATTTATTTATTTAATTCTTTATGCACAACAGGGTACAAAGGCGGTCTTAACGCCATAGGCGTTCTCTACCAGACAACCTTAGGGTAATGCAGAGACAAAGAATAAGGTAGATGCACCAGTAAAGTAGTAAAATATGTTTCGTACTACGGACTTATAATTATATATAATAAAAATAGATAAATACCTAAGTATATTATACATATAATAAAATATACATGTTATACATACCTACATATATAACTATAAATATATAACATCAAGATAATTCAAAGTCGAGCTGAATCTGCTAAATTGTTTTCACGGAAATATTTCCTTAACTTAATTTTAAAGGCGAGCCGACTGTTAGCCATCCTGATTTCATGAGCCTATACCTACTACAGTTACATAAATGCGTATCCTACATAGGTACTTCTATACAATATCTACCAACATCACCGAAACCAAGAAAACCAAAACTTGATTCCAAGTTCCATTTCCATTAAGGACTAACTACTAGGAGGCCATAACTCGACGGTAGCAGCGGAGAGGTATAATTACATAGCTGAAAGCTATCGTTAAATCCCCTCTAGTGCACGCTAATCAACGGATTAATGGCTGAGGAAATGCGGGCCGAGTCCTCTGCCCAAGATGTGATGCTGTTACGATATAAGTATATCTATAGCTATGTGAGTATGTGTAGGTAGGTATGTTGTTCTGTGAGTGAAAGTGTATTTTATTGGTAGATATAAATTAAAACAACACGATTGAATTGTCAATGTTCATTTTATTAGGTAAGTAGTTGCCTCCTTATAAAAGATTCATGTAGCTGGTATTGGAAGTTGGGAAAAAAGGTTTTATTATGTAGTTACTAGTTGTTTTTTGGTTTATATTTAACACATCTTGAAAATTATTGCTATATACACTAGGAGCCCGTAAAACCCATAAAGAAATAACTATTAAAACAAAAAAATAAAAATACAACAAAACACAAACAAAATATAATCAATAAATACAACATAGTTATTTATAATCTGGTGCTTTCTCTATCGTAAGTTTAATAGTATATTTTAAACATTTTCATCAAAAATTCCACCATATAGGTACTCTCATATTGATTGCTTCCCTCCTGCCCTAAAATCCGATTCATTTCACAGGAACTTTGCAACCCCTACTCACCCTCCGGAAACAATGCTCCCACCCTTGCGTCCCCGCAAACTCGCAGCATCCGCCATTTTTACGACCGGAAAGAGACGGAGCTATGCAGACCTGATGGAGTAAAGGAGATAAAAGATTTGGGGTGCAAAAGGAATTAGATATGAGTTGGGTTGAATGTATAACAAGGACAAAAGCGAAGGGCGATTTATCTTCCGCAGTGAAATCTTAAAAATACTCGTTCCTATGTTTGGCTGATTTAAAATTAACCTGAAAAAAAAAAGAATGAGGTGTTGAATTATTTTATTTCGCAGGTACAGGTTTATGTAGATTTGAACTAAGATGTGGTGAAATAATTTCAGTGATTCTGAACAAGGGATATAGCAACTTCGCTATCTGTAGGTATGTGTACGAATATCCACGGTGAGAGTATAGGTATAGGTACCTCAGTGAGTCTTGTGTACCTATCGTACCTAGTAGGTAGGTACCTAAATATTTAGATGAATACCTACTAGCCTAATCTGAAGGCTTGCTAGACTCTATTGTAAGTGCGATTGTAAGCTCAAATAACGCTTCTGATCAATTATAATATAGGTACACACATAGGCTATGTTCCAACATGGAGATATATTTAATTGGTACGTCGTAATGTCATTATGTATCTAAGTAGCGTATGTGCCTACCTACCATTAAATTGCCTTTGTAGAAACCTATAAGCCCGTCCCGTGTGGTGCTGGACGTAAAGAACGCACCACACTCTCTCTTTTCTTGGATGTAGTAAAAGGCGACTAAGGGATTCACCAGAGGATGGGCAGCAGCGTTCTCTGAGTATTTAAACAACCAACTGCGATCGCCAACCCGCCTGCCAAGCGTGGCGATTAAAATGATGAATGGCTGAAATGATGATGATGATGATGATGATGATAATGATGATAAGCCCGTATTGATAAACCACTTTCAACGTGTTGGTCTGAAATTCTTAAGTGGAGAAGCTGTCACAATGTGAACATCATCAGAATTTTATTAGTGTGTTTTTTTATTAGCATACACTACTATCTCTCTATTTATTTATACGGGCCATAATATATCGCATGCCCATGAAGTAGTGAATTTGTTACAAAATACCTAACCATTAAAACATTTATTTATTTATTTTATTTTATTTTATTAGGAACTCTGACAGAGAATACATGCTAATCATTGGTACATTGATTTTAGATCTTGTGTTCAGCGTCCAAAAAAAAAAAACTCAAAAGAAACTTCTTTTTAAATAAATAAATATCTTTGGGACATTTTTACACAGCACCATCTAGTCCCAAACTAAGCAGAGCTTGTGCTATAAAAATAAATAAATAAAAAAAACAATTCAATCAAATTACTCTTCATAAAAAACTAAAACTAAATTTAGAGGAGAAAAAAAGAGTACCTATTGAGTAATGAACACATACCTCAGGCTCAGATGTTTTGGTCTATAAGACGGAGCGCGTAGAACTAACGAATGAAGCCACAAAAACCAGCCAAGTGTGAGTCGGACTCACGCAGTAAGGGTTTCGTACCACCCACCGGCCTAATACCCCATAGAAACTGATTTAATTTACGAGAGTTCATCAAAAGACATCAACGCACCGTGCGCGAATGTAATAAATAATATAATATTTTTGCATATCTTTCTTACGCAGGTACCACCACATATGTCTATGTTTGCCTTGTTTTTAGTATATGTTGCTAAACTAAGTACATAGTATGCACTATAACCAGAACAAGTTTGACGCTGGTATGTATTACCGTTTTGAATTTAGAGCAGGTACAAAAACGTTTAAAAAAATGGATGTTTTTCGAGGTTTTTTGAATGGGGACCCCTTTTGGTTTTCCACTTTTTTATTTTTAGTACCTATTTGTCGTGCTAAGTATCATAGCAAGACATATTCTGAGAAAAATTCAATCGGCTACCTATTACCGTTCAAACGATACAGCCCTGTGTCAGAAAGACGGACGGACGGACAACATAGTGAGAGTAATAGGGTCCCGTTTGGCACCCTTTGGGTATGGAACCCTAAAAAGGAAAACTAAATGGAAAAGGAGTCCCAACTATTCCCGCCCACAGTGTCCGCAAGCCGCAATCTGGAGCGTACGTCTAATCCTCAAACTAAAAAATAATAAGATTGACGCTCCCGACCGTGGCTCGCGAACACTGTGGGCGGAATAGTTGGGACTCCTTTTCCATTTTGTTTTATTTTTTAGGGTTGGAATAGTAGGTTCTCCTTTGATATTTAGCATTCCTTTTTCTTGCTTCACTCATTAATTCTACGCGCTTCATCTATCTTATTCTTTTGGTCTGAGATGTGTCTCATAATACATAAATTTTACTTTCTACATTCCACTCAATATACTTCCATATAAATCTGTAATTTCACGTAATGACGAATCTGAGTCAGCATGACTCCCTGAAACATACTCAAGTGAAAACAGCCAGCAAGTAGAGACAAAGTGTATTGCCCTCATTATTGAGACTTTTATTACTAAATAAAACCTATGTAGGTATGTATATAACTTAAAAGTATTCACTTAGAAGGTAGATATTATTATAATTTTGGCATTTTGTCAATCTACTTATATTTACCAACATCGAAAAAAGACAATCTCTGCTATAGAAATATTTTCGGTATAGTCAGGAACCTTATTCCACTCAATATAATTCCATATAAATCTAACAATTTACGTAATGACGTGAGTTCTGAGTCAGCATGACTCCCTGAAATGCACTCAAGTGAAAACAGCCAGCAAGTCGAGTTGACACAAAAGTTTATTGCCCTCGTTATCGAGACCGTTACTTTCGTTATTTGATCGCATTAGGGGGTGCATGCACCCCTAGTTTGAGGAAATTTGGAGGTACATAAATAAATATATCAACTAACGTCTATAACTATAAGCAAGGAACATAATACTCTCCTACAAGGTGGAATTGAATCATGCTAAGTACAAAGGGAGGAGGAGACAAATATTGTTAATAGCGGTAAAAAAACCTATCAATATTTATTTAGGTGTTTACGGACTGGGTATAGGACTGATTATTAGGTAAGTATGTATTTTGTTTTTAAGTTATTTTTTAACTGACGAAAAAAAGGAGGAGGTTCTCAATTCGACGCGTATATATATATATATATTTTTTTATGTATGACCACGCATAACTTTTAACAGAGTGGTCCGATTTTGATGATTCTTTTTTTAATGGATAGGGTATATCTCGAAGTTGGTCCGATTTAAATTTCAAAATCAAAATCTACCCCTAAGGGTAGTAAAACATGAGTGTTTGTTCACCCACTGAATTCTTACCTGTTAACCGATTCTGTTGAAACTTGACACAAATAAATATAGTTCTAGACACTACGACATAATGGAGACCTGGAGTTAGATTTTAACCACAAAAAAATTAAAAATTAAACTTTTTAACAAAAAATTGAACCGACGAAAACAGAAACTGAAAAGTGAAAAATAACTAATTATGAGTCGCTATTTTCGCTTTTCAGTTTCTGTTTTCGTCGGTTCAATTTTTTGTTAAAAAGTTTTATTTATTCTAAACGTTAAAAGTTTAAACTGTGTTCAATTCTTGTTTTCCGTTACTGTGGGAAATAAATATTTTCAGGTGTTTGGAATTTAGATCCTATTTTACATTTATTTTATTACAACATGAAACAACTATTTCATTCCAATTTTATGTTTTATATAGCAACCTGACACAATTTATACCAGGCCCCTCAGAAAGTATTGCGAAAAAAAGTTTTTATATATGGGAGACTGGCCAGTTATAATGTTTTTCGAAAATATGATTATTTATAAGTAAAAATAAGTAAGTTCCAATTTCAAAATTTCCCTCCACATTTTTTGCGAGTTAATTCAAAGTATTGTGTCTCACTGAAATATGGATCTGCGCCGGGAACATTTTAGAGCTATGATTTTATACGATTTCAAGTGTCGCCTGAAACCGGATGAATCGTACGATAGACTTCAAATGGCATTCATGGATGAAGGCCCTTCCAAGGCAACCGTGTATCGTTGTTATAACGAATTCAAGCGCGGTCGACCAACTTTGGGGGATGACGAAAGAAGCGGTCGCCCTTTGACGGCTGTTACCGAAGAAAACGTGCTAGCAGTGAAAAATTTAATCCAAGACAATAGGCGAATTACATATCAGGAGATTCAACACATATTGAAGATTGGATCGGGAAGCGTTCACGAGATTCTACACAGCCATCTTCGCGTGAGGAGGATAGTATCACGCTGGGTGCCGCACAACCTCACCGATGCTCAGAAGCAGGCCCGGGTGGAATGGTGCCGTGATATGCTTAACAAATTTGAAGCAGGCTCGTCTCGGCGTGTTTACGACATCGTTACAGGTGATGAGTCCTGGATTTATCAATACGACCCAGAAACCAAGCGCCAGTCGACTGTTTGGGTGTTTCAAAATGAGCCAACGCCTACCAAAGTGAAGCGATCTAGAAGCGGGGGTAAGATTTTGATCGCTAGCTTTTTTAATTTGACTGGCCACTTGGTATCAATTCCCTTACGGGATCAAAGAAGCATTAATGCCGAATGGTATACTACCAAATGTTTGCCAGAAGTTTTCTCTGTTATAAGCAACAAGCGACCAAACACAGGGCTCCGCGGGCTACTGCTCCACCACGACAATGCACCTGCGCACACCGCACTCAAAACGAGGGACTTCCTGGACAGCACGCCAGTCAAACTCCTGGGTCACCCTCCTTACAGCCCTGATCTAGCACCGTGTGACTTCTTTTTATTCCCAAAAATAAAAAATCAGCTCAAAGGGATACAATTTTCGTCGCCGGAAGATGCGCTGGCTGCGTTCGAGCAGGCTGTAAACGAGGTGTCTGCGGCGGACTGGAAAAAGTGTTTTGAAAACTGGTTTAGGCGCATGAATCTTTGTATAGAGGCTGGTGGAAAGTACTTTGAAAAGATTTGATAAAAATATATGTACGTATAGAACAATTTTTTTTAGTTTCGCAAAACTTTCTGAGTGTCCCACGTATTATGACATGCCAATTCTTGATTATAAATAGCAACTTCAAACTATTTATATTACATTCCAATTTTATGTTTTATATAGCAACCTGACACAATTTATATTATTACATTCCAATTCTTTATTTTATATAGCAACCTGAGACAATTTATATTATGACATGCCAATTCTTGATTATAAATAGCAACTTCAAACAATTTATATTACATTCCAATTTTTAAATGTTGCCTGACGCCCTTTCAAATATTTCGGAGAGCTCATTATAACAGATTTTAATTCACTTAGGTACCTGCTGCACATAAAAACAGAGTAATAAAACAACCTTTAAGTGTTCTTGCCAATTTTAACTTGAAATTAAACAGATATTTCACTACCCTGCTCTGAAACGGCGTAGATAGAAGGTACCTACCTATTGTATCCCCAAACCCTTAAAACAGGAAATCAAGCAATAGACATTTATTTACGGAAGGCATTAAATCAAGAGGGTTCTACCTCCCTAACACATTTGCTTTTATTAAAATGCTTAGGCACGTTTTTAATCAATTTCCTTAGATGCAGTGGGTTCCTCTAGTTGTCATGCAGCACGGAAAAGATTCAGTTACGCTCATAAATATTTAGTAGGGGGCGGCTACGAAGAAACTATTTATTTAAAAAAATGTAAAGTACCTACCTAATTTGAATACTACATTTCAGTGTTAGATCTTATAGTTTGAATTATTTATATTGACATTTCGTCGTTTCAAACATTTTTATGACTCTTTTATTAAGTCTGTAATTAAGTCTAATTATAATATACAACATACATTTATTTAATTAATGATAGGTATTCGAATTACATCTCAATTGATTAATTATAAATCTTTTTATAAAGGATGTTCATAATAAATCGATCACGACGTGCTTTGAGATTGCCAACGTGAAACGTAATAAAAAACGGCCAAGTGCGAGTCGGACTCGCGCAGTAAGGGTTCCGTACCTCTCAACGACCTGATACCCCATAGAAACTGATTTAATTTACGAGAGTTTATCAGAAGACATCAACGCACAGTGCACGAAATATGAAGTTTTGCATGTCTTTCTTACGCAGGTACCACCACATGTGTCTATGTTTGTCTTATTTTTAGTATTTGTTGCTAAACTACATAATATGCACTATAATCTGACCAAGTTTAACGCTGGTGTATATATTACTGTTTTGATGATAGAGCCGGAACAAAAACGTTGAAAAAAATGCATGTTTTTGAGGTTTCTTGTACTTTTTTTTTGTTTTTAGTATTTGTCGTGATACACCTCACAGCAACACAATTTCTGAGAAAATTTCAACCGGTTACCTATTACCGTTCAAAAGATACAACCCTGTGACAGACAGACGGACGGACGGACGTACGGACGGACGGACTTACGGACGGAAGGACAGCGTAGCGAGAGTAATAGGGTCCCGTTTGGCACCCTTCGGGTACGGAACCCTAAAAAATAAAATAGTATTATACTTAATTATTTGCTTGATTTAAATAGTTATCAGTCATCATCAGCCCATTTTTGTCCCACTGCTGGGCACGGGCCTCTTCTCACTACGTTGGCCTAGTTCGGGTTGGCGGACTATACACAATATTGAGAACTGTATGGAGCACTTTCAGGTGTGCAGGTTTCCTCAAGATGTTTTCTTTCACTGTTAAAGCAAGTGATAATTAAATTCATGATCATTCAAATTCATGCGCAGGTTAGGTAAGTAACACCAAAAGAATAAGATAGACGGAACGCGTAGAACTAGTGAGTGAAGCCAGCCGCGATTGCGATCGTCAATCTTATTCTTTTGGTCTGAGAAACACTCCCGATCGTGGCTCGCGAACACTGGGCGGAATAGTAGGTGGTACTCCTTTTGCTATTAAGTATTCCTTTTTCTGGCTTCACTTATTAGTTCCACGCGCTCCATCTAACTTATTCTTTTGGTCTGAGCTATAGGTACACGGACACGGATAGAATCGGATAGCTAATAATAATATAGACACCTCATTATTTCTGGGATATGCAGAATTAGTAAATAGATTATAAACTCATCTTAATTTATGTAGTTTGTTACTTAGTTGCGTCCAATATATGTTGTTTCTTTATTTATTTATTCAGGCTTATATACAGCTTGTGCATACAATATTTTTTGAATACAAACAATAAATGGCCTCGGGCTCATACACTTGCCAAAAATCTTATTAATGAAATGAAATTAATTAAATTAATTAGTTATTAAAATTTATGTTTTAAAACTTACAAAATATGGCACTTGAGCTTAAAATAACATAACATAACATCACGCCTGTATTTCCCCGAAGGGGTAGGCAGAGGTGTAATATAATAGTACACCCACATTTCGCCAGTTATGTTACAGTCCCATGTAATAGGGGGCGAGCCTATTGCCATTGACCGGACACAAATCCAGACTCCAGGCTGCTACTGAGAATTTCCTAATGAAAAAACCAGATAACACTATGCCCGACCCGGGAATCGAACCCAGGACCCCACGCTAAGCAGTCGCGCTTGCAACCACTAGACCAACGAGGCAGTCAAGAGCTTAAAATAATATCATAAAACTGAAAACAACTTACAACAAGTAACTTATATGCTGGCATGGCCGTGACATCAGCGTGTCAGAGCTGCCTCATGGCGGAGCCGGTGAGGTGGCGCACAGTGTTCCATGTGGGCCGCCGAGGAGTGTGCGGCCAAAGTTAAGCCGCATGGGTAGAAGGGGCTCACCAGCTTGTGGCGAGCCGGAACCTATAGGGGGTGGTTGCGCGATTACAGAGGTTTCCCACGCCCCCGGCCAAAAGTGGTTGGAGGAACACCGTGGTGGTTTTAGTCGGTAACAGTCCGACACTGTCGCCGCCGTACTCGGGTGGATTGCGTCCATGTGAATTTCAGCACTGCAAAAAAAAAGAATGGAAATTTCATCACAATAATTATATTAAAGTATGTAGTTTAACTGTCATGACTTTTATGGGATTACATGAAAATAGAACATCTGTCTACCAAAAGAGCTGAAACGTTAAGAGCCTCAGACTCCAGAACCGAATTAACCTCAAATTACTCTATAAAAAGATCAAAAAGGTCAGTTCAGGTTCAGTACAAAAAAGCAATCTGAAGTGCAGTTCCACAATAATTTTCAGAAAAAAAAAGACTTACAGAATTAACAATAGGTGTAAATCCTGCTGTAGGTATTTTACAGGAGTGCTTTTATACATCGTACATCATTAAGCTCGATGGCTGAACTGAACATTGACAAATTTTGTATTTACACAAGTCAAAATTTCATGAGCACAGAAGAAGAGTTACTTACTTACTACTTACTCCTCTGGCTCAGCGACTCAAAGTGAGTCATGGTTTCCGAAACGTGAATTTTCCACTTTGCACGATCTTGCTTGTTGTTTAGGTTTAATAACTGACAAAAAAGAACAACACCATGTCACTGTTATCTGTCGATTATAAGTAAGTTGATATTTAAGTACAATATGAAGAAGAAGAATAAGAAGAATTATTTCTAAATAGTTTACATGCTACAATTCGCTTAAAGCTTACAACTGTATTTATTGCTATGGTGTAGAACTTGTTAGAGATAATTTCAAAGACTTCTTGAACTAGAATAGGATACATTACTTATTTTTGCTGAATTAACAATTAATAATACCGTAATTAATTTTTTTATCTGTCTAGATGATTAATAGTTATTGTAATTATGATAATTTAGTAATTAAAAACATGTAGAGCATACATAAACTTAAAAATAGGACATAGATGTTAAGATTAGCGCACTTCGGCTTCTAAACCTTAACATATAAGTACATATATTTAGAACTTAAAAGGGACTACTAAATCTTACTAGATCTAAGATTTATTATGTTTATTACTAAAATATCAGATCAGTGACTTACTCACGTCATTCATCACAACAAACTGTATCTGTAAAAAAAGCCACAGCGTTATTTAGGTCCATGGTGAACAATGCTAAGAATTTAAGTTTCTGATACCTGTGAAGATTTTTAAATGGCACAGGATTACCTATTTTCAGCATTATATAGATTCTGTTTGACTGTAAATATTCCAAACTATAAATAAATAAATACTCCACGACTAACTCGAGTCGATCGAGAGGCGTGCCAAGAGGCTAATTTGCAATGATACGCTGGTCGATGCCAAACTACAAAGTCTCGAGCATCGGCGCAAAGTTGCTAGTTCTGTCGGTCTTTTATCGGATGCATTTCGGTGAGTGTGCGTTGGAATTGCACGATCTTATTCCCCCAAGCCCTTTTCATCATCGGACAACCAGACGCACGGCGATGCGCCACCGTTATATGGTAGACATTCCACCCTTACGCACGAACCGATTTGCTAATAGCTTTATCATGCGTACCGCTAAAGAGTGGAATTCTTTGCAGGCGTCTGTGTTTCCCGATAAGTATAATCTAGTGGCCTTCAAGACTCGAGTGAATAGGTTTTTGCTAGGCAAGCGTGTATCATCGTCGACCGCACCATTGCGTAACATCAGGTGAGGTTGCGGTCAAACGCAAGCCCATTAGATATACAAAAAAATAAAAAAATAAAAACTCCCACTTCCTAAAAGACTGCTCAATTTAATCTGTTGTCAAATCTATAGAGCTGCTGTGCTTCATCATCAGCGCTATCCCACTAGGCACGGGCCTTCTTTCATCAGAATGTGGTCTCAGGCTTTATTCCACCGCGCTGGTGTAATTGCGGGGTGGTGGACTACAAACACCATTGCATCAAGTATAGAGCATTCTCAGTTGCGCAGGTTTCCTTCACCGTTAAAGGAAATGATAATCAAATCTTTTACCGCTTATGAATTCGAAAAGCCATAAAAGCCCCAGCTTCAAATTCAGACCCTCCGGCAAGGAAGGGAAGTGTTCAACCGCTAGGCCATTACTGATGCTGTGATTAGTTGACTAAAATACTGAGATTTGTCACCAAATAATCAAATTGCTTGCTTTAACTAGTCTTGTACAAAATAGAGGTTAATTTCTCAACGACTACCAAGTATCTTGCCAAACGGGTTTAATCATTTTAATTGACCTCTCGTCTAGATTTTAACCGTACAAAGCTATAAAATCCCAAATGGGCACATGGTCATTACAATATTTAAAGGGGAATTGCCCCACACGTCGTCTAAGGGCTTATACCCTCCAAAGGTGCCTCAAATTCCATTAATTAATGTTTGAATTAATTAATCATTAATAAAGTGACACGTGCGTTTAATTACTGCAGATTAAACTGGCGGGTAACTAGGTGACTATTATCTTAACTATAAGCTTTGGCTATCAAACTTATGCGGGCTTGTTTACTTAGGCCGTTTGCTTATGTGGGATTTATTTACTTAACGCTAGGGGAGGAAATTAAAATTATACCTACCTTAATGTGCCAACCACGGACGAATAAAAAAAGACGGACGGAATCTCGCTAAGAAAAGATTGAAGAACTATTTTTTTTCCTAAACACACTATAATTTTGACAGCATTTTAACACACCGGAGATATTGTTATTTTGTTTATGACACTACGATAACGACTACCATTACATGAGATTTGTTGCGTAATTTCCGCTGTTAGGCTTACTATGGGTGTGAATGGCCCGTACTTTTAGGCGAGTCGTATTACTATGGGTGCTTTACTTATCGTTTAGATAGATTCCGTCCGCCTTTTTATTTGTCCATAGTACCAACATTAAGTCTATAATAAGCAAAAGATATAAGATATGAAGAAAAACCTTTTTCTCCATTTGGAAACATTAGCAAATTTATTTACTTTAACAAGCTCTGCTTAGTTTGGGACTAGATGGTGCTGTGTAAAAATGTCCCAAAGATATATATTTATTTTATTTATTTTTTATTTATTGTTAGTACTATAGGGTCATAACCTGAAGAATTGCCAAACTTAAGTGGCAGTGGGCGGGGCACATTGCTCGCAGAACGGATGGCCGACGGGGCTGAAAAGTTCTGAAGTGGCGACCGCATACTGGAAGGCGCAACATGGGTAGGCGGCCATAAGGTGGACCGATGACCTGGTGAAGGTCGCGGGAATCTGCTGGATGCGGGAAGCGCAGGACTGGTCGTTGTGGCGATGCTTGTGATCATCCAGCAGTAGACGTCTTTCGGCTGAAATGTAAATGATGATGACACGGGTAAAAAAAATCTTGATTGATGATAAGATATCTATCTATAGGTATCTATACAATTTATTGAAGAAGTTAAATTATCTTGAACAAAGTCAATATTTTCTTGAGCCAAGAGAATCATTCTTGGTTCAAGAAGGTGTCTCTTGCCTCAAGAAAATATCTCTTGGCTCAAGAAAATATTTACTTTCTTCAAGATAACGTCTTCTACAGTATGTAACAAAAACCCTGTTGTTCCTGTGAGCTACGTTATCAGAATCGATATTCATACGTAAGGACACAACTCATTAGAAAAAACTCATCAACAAAAATAATCAAATTAAATATTAAATTACTATTAATTGTATACTATTATACTATTTATTGACTGCCTCGTTGGTCTAGTGGTTGCAAACGCGACTGCTGAGCGTGGGGTCCTGGGTTCGATTCCCGGGTCGGGCAAAGTGTTGTTGGGTTTTTTCATTAGGAAATTCTCAGTTGCCCGGAGTTTGGATTTGTGCCCGGTTAATGGCAATAGGCTCGCCCCCTATTACATGGGACTATAACATAACTGGCGAAATGTGGGTGTACTATTACACCTCTGCCTACCCCTTCGGGGAAATACAGGCGTGATGTTATGTTATGTTGTTATGTTATTAATTGTAAATTGAAAGTGATTATATCACTCAAAACTCACTCACTCAGTGATAATATCAATAAAAATATTCAAATTAAATATTAAACCATTATTAATTATAAATTAATTGTGATATCAATCAACTCAGCCTATCGCAGTCCACTGCTGGACATAGGCCTCTCCCTAATTGTGATATAATCACTTTTAATAATGATTTAATATTTAATTTGATTATTTTTATTGTAGAGTTTTTCCAAATGAGTTACTCTTGTGTCCTTACGTATGAATATCAATTCTGATAATATAGCTCACAGGAACAACAGGGTTTTTGTTACATATTGTATAAATCTTCACTCAAGTCAACTTTTTTCTGTGTGTACGGTCAACCGCGCATTAAAAATAGACCTAGCTTATGCAAGTTTCATTCAATTTATTGGCTCTGTTTATCACCATAACACAGAAAAAAAAAGTTTGTTAAATGTATTTGATTATATTTAACGCATTTTACGCATGCGTAGCGAAATCTTAAGATATAAATTGTGGAAAGAAAAAATCACTTACTAACAGGATTCAAACCTGCGACTACTGGCTCAGTACGACAGTGCTTTAGCCACTAAGCTACCGTGATCTCTGCTCGTGCTCGTAGTATCGAATCTAACTTCATAGTCATAGTTATAGTCTATTTATTGGTATCAAAAAGATTACACGTCAAATAAATGAATGATTAAAATCACATAAAAATATTCACAATATCAACATACAAACTTGTAAGTGCATATAACCAGATATACATTATACAGTGTTCAAATAATTAGTATTAACATCACACAGATGATATAAAATAACGAGAAATATAAAAAAGTAGGTATATAGCAGAAGCTAATTAATTATTAAAAAATCATCAAAACTGTAACTTCCACTTACTACATCTTGTAATGTAGCCGAACTTTCGCTACCTGTAACATAAAAAATGTGACTACATAACTTGCAAGGTAACCTAACCAAAAATTTCATTTAACTTTAGTAACGTCTTACCAAAAATTTGGTTGTCACTCCAGTTTGGTTAAAAAAAAATCTGTGTAATAAGCGCTTGACTTTATAAAAGCTATCTCAGTACCTTATATTAATTGAAGGTATGTTATAAATACCTTTATGATATTAAACATTTAAAGAAAACATTCAACCAGTCACTATAACTCTACAAGATGTTGATACGTATTCGTGCCATATTTAAGGAGGTGACTATACTACTGATACTGAACACGAGTCAATAAAAAATCAATACCGATTATTTTTTATTATTTAAATACCTATTTGTAAACAAACAAATTCCCTCCGTATATCGCGTGCGACACAAAAATGATGCGTGCGAAACCACCAAAAGAATTTGCAGGAATTTTCGACCTTCGACAATGCCGCCGATGACTTATTTTCAGAGTCGTTCGGGATTTATTCTCAAACCCTCGCTATGTTTCTAAGTAAAAATTTGGGTATTAAATAATGGTAGAATTTTTCAAGTATTTTTAGATGACTAATCACATTATTTTTTAGTTGCTCCAAAAATATGGCACGGTTACAGAACAACATCTTGTACAGTCAATTATTTATTTGGTTTCAGTAGCACCAGTTAGTAGGTACATATACAAGTTACCATTTAATTATTATTAGGTTAACATCTATATAAAACATAAGTTAACATAATCATAAAAATAAATACGGGTTGTAAACCTAGTACATTTCAATTTAATGCTCTCAATCTAAGCAAATATTTAGTCTGTTATTTGAAATCGTACCTATAAACTATCTTGAAATAGCTAAGCTACTTTTCTAAGGAGAAAGCAACCGCAGATCTAATTTTCTAAGTAAAAGTGTTTCCACTAAGAATAAGTCGGCGCACACTGAAATGAATAGCCGCTTTACAAGCCGCAAGGAAAACGTTTTATTTTTTCACTTTTGCGCGTGTAAATGCGCCTATTCTTTATTTTTACGATCCCGTCGGCTTCTAAGTGTAGAACGTATAGGCTAGTTAGTATGTGAGTATGGTAAGTGTGGAGGTAATGTAATGGCTGTGTCGGGCCTCAGGCAGCCGCCCTTTAACGGCGTCGTAATTGCAAGCTGAAATTAAGTGTTATTTTTATGGTGATTTCTCTACTACTACTAAGTTGCTTTAAGTAGGCGTAAAGCGTTTTATTAATTGAAATAATCGTTGTATAATATTTTTTCATGTTTGTGAATAGATACTGTTTTAATTTCATTGTTTCGGTTTTTGTTCATGATCGACTCAGGATAAAAAGAAAATAAGTTCACATTTCTCTTTAGATATACAGACAGCTGTAGGTAAGTACCTAAATTTACCAAGT
Organism: Asteroscopus sphinx; assembly: GCA_949699075.1. Classification (NCBI taxonomy): domain Eukaryota; kingdom Metazoa; phylum Arthropoda; class Insecta; order Lepidoptera; family Noctuidae; genus Asteroscopus; species Asteroscopus sphinx. The sequence goes on along the minus strand of OX453013.1, from coordinate 12,882,910 downwards.
GTTTTATTCCATTATGTGTATTTACGTGTTCTTACATGGTTCATTGTTCATGTATTGTATTCTTGAGTCAAAACCCGTTGCGAATTCATTTATTTATAAAGGAAAGAACACAACGTATTAACAATTCAGCTCTAGTCGGCAACCAGCTACACAGCTCGTATTTTACGCATTAGATACGTACCTGACCTCATGGAAGGGGTTAGCGGATATTTATGACTTCTATACAAGTTGTGTCGGCGCGGTGCATGTGCGAACTCAGCCCAGCGATCATAAACTGGCCAGCCATAAATTACTCGCAACTTTGTACTGTGTGCGCCGGCCCTTACCGCCCATGCATAAGTGCACTGAAAAATAAATTTTATTGGCTCAGATACAAGACTTGTAAGCGGAGAATATTAATTTGGTCTCGTTCTGTACATGGAAACCCTTTTAAATCGACAAGCTGAGTAGATAGTGAGACGATGTATTTTTCGTAATCATTATTTTGAGCTGCATAATGAGCTAAATACACACTTTCCGATCCGGTACCAATTAAATACATCACATAAATCTGAATACTGCGTATATCAATACAACGGATTATTATCTCCATTCTAAAATAGATTTCTAATCAGATAATTGCGTAGTTCTCTCAACTTGATAACTGAAACTAATTATTCTAAATCAACACAGACTGAATTTAAAACAATCTTCACAAGCTCTTCCAAAAGCTACATTTGTAAAGCTAGTACACAAAGAGGTGTTATTAACTATAAAACTACATGTTTTCAATAGGGGACACCTACACGATTTATTGTTAATTTGTACGTGATATATAACGGACCGACGATCAATTAAACCTGGGCTGCTAATCGGTCGCACTGCTGCGTTAATTCTACAAATTTTACGACCTTATATTAGAGCCTTGTCACAATGCGCGTGGGCACGTGGATGGCTGATTTTCATATCTACGGATGGCACAAAAGTTCAAAGGTAGGTGTTTCTTGTGTAGGTACAGTTATTATTGTTTTTTTTTCAGTTATCACGATGACTGGTCGTTTTATTAGTATGTTTTTTATTTTATAACCGTATCTATAGCTAATAAGATATCTGCCATTGTTTTTCTGTTTTATTTCTGAGATAAAGCCTTTTGCTTATTTGATTTGCCGAGTTTACCTTTTCCTACTTTTCCTTTTTTTCATCATCATCATTTCAGCCGAAAGACGTCCACTTCTGGACATAGGCCTCCTCCTTCTTTTTTTTACTTATTTAAAATTAAGTAAGTTGAATAAGAAATTGCAGTTAACATTGTAGGCTTTCTGTGGTCTAACAATTTTACAATCAAATTTGAACAAAGAAAATAACAAAATGCAAACGTCTACAGGAAATAAAGCTGAAATTTATCTATCTTTACAGCGGTACCGGAACGTGGCCTACAATTCCATTCGACATCAAAGAAGAACATTATCCTTTCTTCCAGTCGTCATAAAACCTTATCTCGAAGAAAGCAAGGCGGGCAAGCGACGCGCAATCTACATAGAGCTGATAATGGCAAGACCGACCAACCCAGACCTCTCAGCCTTTCTCATTTACAAACAATATTTGGGACGATAATGAAAACCAGAGGTCTAATTTCCCTGGTCGCGATATAAGTAATCTTGGAGGAGCGCAGTGGGCGGTTTACGATCGCGGGCGGAGAAGGCTTTTATATTTATTAAGTAAGTTGGGCTTTCGGCTGTATTAATCCACCTTTATGGAGGGGCGTCTAGGCGCCTGCTGACGATGGAAAGCAGGACCGTGTATACCTATAAGTATCAAGGTTTTATACTTATGGGTATGAATATCGCCACCTTTAAGAACTTCTCTTTCAATCACAAAAGAGATATAATTGGTAAATTGGATTGTATGCTGTCGATTATACATTTATTTAAATTCTATACCGGCTTTGAGGGACAATGCAATGTACCGAATTATAAAAAAATAAAAAGGAAAGAAGATCATTTCCACGAATTTGTTGTAGTTCATGAAATATAAATTGCATTAATGAATTTATGTTTTCAATTATTTTCACAATAATACGAATGAGTGCAATTCATATTTCCATAGCTAAATCGTCTCTTACACCAAGTACAAAAATATTTAATCCAAATCAGTAAGTTTTCCATTGATTCGTAAGTTCACGTCATGACACCTACAATAGAAAAAAAAACTACAAAAACAATTTCTCAAGCAGGTTCTGAATCGGAATTGTGTACGGTTCAGGTGGCTGCACTTCGGTTGTAGGCAGCCCGGTACTAACGACGCAGTAAACGTGGTGTTTTGATGGTGTCAAGATGTCTCCTGTTGGTCATATCCTATGTCTAATCGTAAGCATGGTTGCGGTAATATAATCCGCAATTCCATTAGTTATCCGGAGAGCTGAACTTGTTTATGGCTTGCCCTGAGACACACAAGCTGTCTTGTGATTTTCATGCAAATATCTGTAGTCTTGTCCAAAGAAATTTAAATAATGTTGTCACATTATTTAGATGTTTGTTAGTCTGGTCTCAACTCGCAACGAGTAAAAAATACAAAACTAGGTACTGATGCAGCGATTTTCTTGATTGCTGAAAGTAAGTACATATTCTGGAATCGTATATACTAACAATTAAATCTTCTATAAGAATTAAATAATCTGAAAAATCGCTTAAACATACTTGTTTAAAAAAACGATTGTAAGATTTGTGTTGTAAAAATTTACCTATTCAATTGATATTATATTTTTTTGTATAAAAGGCTAAAAAAAAAAGATAAGATAAGGCAAAGATTCAAACGGACTAAATGTGGTTAAGAAATTTTTAACACAATTTCAACAAATTAAAAAAATTACAACAGACCGGTCTGAATCGATCGTGAATCTGTACGATCCATACAAAACAAAATAACAATTCGACATAAAAAAGAGACAACACAAGAGTTTGTTAGTACAGTATAACTCACTTAACTATGTTACTTAAGTGTAGAATGTTCTAGTGCCTCAAAAAGCGACTGTCCAGCCTGCTCTTTATCATCGTCAGGATGTTGCTGGTATTGGCGTGGGCTCTGCTCCGCATGCGCAATATGGCGTGGAAGCCATCTACATGTGTGTCTGCAAACAAATTCTAAAACTGGATACAACAAGAGGAAAGAACACAATAGGTATTCCAATTTCTTAAGGTCGTACCGACATGACAGTGTATATGTCTTATCCAGCTTTCTGATTCCATTACGTTTTCCGGGAACAGTTATTAGAGTGCTCTACGTAGGCCGTGCTCCAATACAACAACCGCTATGCCAACATAGCCGCGTAGCACTGCGTACTGCGTAGGTACACAAAAAAGAAATTTTATTAGCCCACGCATCAAAATTCTTTGTTTAAAACTACCTAATTAGTGCAAACGAAATGTTATTCTAAAACCGGAATGTGTGAACGAAGTATTATTAAAAATCGCAGCTTTATGTACACAAGTAGGTGTAGGTAGGTAGGTGGGTGCCCGTACGTGAATGTTATCATATTTTTACGGGGTACGTGAAAACGCGCGCTTTTATTACGGGGTGTTTTATTACGTTATCTAGATTAGGAGCGAGCCGGGCTCGGCTCGGGCGGAGGTCACTCGGAAATAGGAAATTCCTGAGATCGGCCAGCGCGTGTCGGTATTGCCGATGCGGGAATAATGCCGACGTGGTCCAATTTCGTCACGAACGCTATACGGGCTTTTGAATATTAAGTAGGACGCACGATGTTCTATTTATTAATTAAAAACTTATTTGACTTTACGCTTACGTCATCTTTACGTAAGTATTTGAACTTCAAACACCTGTAGACAGCTTTGTAACATAGTTAAGTACAAGGTTCTCTGAATAATAATGATAGATGATGACTAAAATTCAAGTATTTTCAATATAAAAAATAAATCCGTCTGAAATTCGGGGTGTACCAAAGAAAAACAATCTGCGCTATGACGCGTGAAGGAATCGGCTCGTATTTATGGGGGGAAGTTATTGTTTGAAACGTCTAAGTCGTAATTCCACGACATAAACCAGCCAGGCTTCACTTTGGACCCTCCCCCCTCTTTCCCCCCACTTTCATCCACCCCCACCGAGCGGGATGCTGTTTTTCCCGGGCGAAATGGCCCGTTTGAAATTGTTGTTTTATGGAAGTTTTTAGTAGTTGACTTTGCCCGGGAGAAAATAATATATAGAACGGCAATCTTTATGTCTAGCTATGCATACTTATAGATTTATGAATTTTATTATAATAAGATAGACGGGGCGCATAGAACTAGCGAATGAAGCCGGAAAAAGGAATATAAAATGGCAAAGGAGTACCTACTACTCCACCCACAGTGTTCGCGAGCCGCGGTCGGGACCGTTGATCTTATTCTTATAGTTTGAGGATTAGACGCACGCTCCAGCCCCCTTAGCCAAGTTGACAATCTACAATCGTCAACGTTGTAGAAAACAATCAAAATGTATGGGAATGACATATCTCAACGAATGACTTTTTTTTTGAGATATGTCATTCCCATACATTTTGATTGTTTTCTATTAGCGTTGACTATTTGTAGATTGTCAAGTTGGCTAGGGGGGCAGATTGCGGCTCGCAAACCCTCTGGGCGGAATAGGAGGTACTCCTTTGCCATTTTGTATTCGTTTTTCTGACTTCATTCGCTAGTTCTACGCACTCCGTCTGTGCTATTCTTTTGGTCTGAGACTATTTAGGTACAAATATGGATAGAAAAATTAGGCACGGATCAAATTCAGATTGTATTTTTATTTCAAATTGACCTAAAACCCTACAAGTACTTATGTAACGTCGACTTTAGTTGCAAGGTTCCAAATAGTAGGTCCCATAGAAATGTTATATGTCTATGGTAGGTCCTATGGAGCAGAACCTGAAAGACTATTATTTAGACTGTTCAGCATGTTAAAATTGTTTAATTAATAAATATTTTTGGGACATTTTTACACAGCACCATCTAGCATCAGCAACCATCTATATTTGTACACCGAAAATGGTGAAATGTGTAGAACAAAAATTTTATTGTAACACCTTTTCTTGTACCACATTTCATGCAAATAAAAGGATTTGATTTGATTTTTAAGAAAAATCCATGGGCATCCTTTTCGGAACGACTAACGCGGCTTGCAGTAGTTGTGATTCGTGAGAAAATATAATGTTACGTAAGATTTTTGCGTTATGAGCAGGCATATACGCACACCACGTGCTTTCTTTTTTACCTCTTTATAGAGTGTCTGTGTGTGTGCGTGAGGAACTTCGTTCCTGACGGGGGTCTCTTGACCGCACATTTTTTTTTTAAATAATTTGTATTATAGTGTAATAAACAAGCAAGCATTAATTATATCAATTAAGCATTTGATATAAACAGTTGTTTACCAATATTAAATATAATAATAAAAACCATTATTTTTTATTTATAGAAAATTGAATATGACCGCGCTTTCATAATAGGAACACCGGAGAGCACCATTTCTACCAGTTCTATGTCCATCGTTATTCTGTCTTACCCTAAATTCACTGATCACTTGATTTATCTCTTAGTTATTGTATACAAAGAAGATCCATGTTTCATTTTAATTTTTAATATGTGTAGTTAAAAAACTTTTTTTTCCTTTACTATTTTTTCCTTAATTTGTGTCCAGCATATGCAATAAAACTAAGTCCGTAAATATTACACCTGTTTAAAACCACAGCATGTATAAGTACGTATGAACCTGCTGAATATATTTGTCCTACTGTCGATGTTTAGGTAATTATAATATACAAGCCTGTGCCCGCGCCTTCACCGGCGTGGATGTCGTTGATCGCGCATCCTTCGGGAACTGTTCATCTTCCCGGGATAAGAAGTTGCCTATATTATGTTAATCCGGGTTATATTCTTACTGTATGCCAAATTTCATTAAAATCCATACAGTAGTTTTTGCGTGAAAGTGTAACAAACATCCATTCATCTATACATCCTCACAAACTTTCACGTTTATAATATTAGTATGAAGTAGGATTTGAAGAACATAACCTTCCGACTGATATTTTCTATACCTGCCTAGGTATTGCAAAAATTCAATATGTTTTGCTAAGTTTAATTTTATTGTGAGTAAAAAATAATGGAATTTGTAACTGACAAATTATATATGTAGTGACAAATTATTATATTTTATTATATTAATTTTATAGCGCCCTAAAATCTCATATCTATTACACTGAATCGAAGCTTGTCTAAGCACCTAGACAAAGGTTAGACAACAAAAGTTAAAACGAACGGAAAATTCAATTGTTACCAAGGAAAAAAGAAAATACTATCTCATAAATGCCAGTTTTCAATAAGCTGTGTCTACTACTCTCTACAAAAACGTAGGTAGGGAAAAATACAAAAAAAAACTTTAACCAAATGTATCGACCAAAGATATCTCAAGAAATATTGAACCCACGAACCGATAAAAACTCAAAATAACGACCTGTCACAAATAATATACAATGAAATTATCTCCACCATTTTTAAAGTTGGAACGCGCGTCCGATGCTTGCTCGCGATTGGTCGGATCTTGACAGCTGGGTGAAATACGCCGCCGTGCCTGCCCCGGCGCAGCGGGTGACAACATGGTGCCACTAAAGTCCCCTAATGAAATTAAATTCCGTACGTTTTAGATTTGCTCGTAAATAATCCGAGTATCTAATCCACTGATTAATGAACACCATGGAATTTTCTTTTTCATGGAGTTTTTAATCTCGTGGAGTAGTCTTTTAAATCGATTAGCCGTAGCTGGGTATAGCGATACCGGGAATATAATGTTCAAGCTCAAGACTTATCCGTGTTTTATTATATCGATAAATTTTTGTAGGTGTTATTATTTATTTGTAACATTTTATGTATGTTTGCGTAAATCTGTTTATTGGGACTGAGCCCCGTACCTACCTATAAAAGTACGTACCTACACACATCGGTAAACAGTCACAAACCATAACAACAATAAATCGAGCAGACGATCACGAGACACTTTTATGACAGTAGATACAGCGTACAAATCACGACAATATATTTATTTAGACAACCCTGTCGCTGGCACTCACGCAACGTACCCTAATGTCATAGATAGGAGACATCTTAGCACTTTAAAAGCATTTTAGATAAAACGGCGTGTTGGATAGGCCTGTGGATTTAGTTACAACAAAATTACAAGTTTACGACTAACAATATCGTCGTATATACCACCACTCATGTCTCTGTAGGGTTGGTCTCTAGGAGAGTTAGATTTTAAAAACGGTATTAGGTACTTTTGGTGAAAATTTATCGTTGATAAAGTCGAACATGTGTATGGCAGGTGTAGATTGTGAATCAATGAATGTTAGATGTTTAAGTTAGGAAGGTTATAGGTACATTATTTCTCGTCAAACTGCAAGCTGAGAGTCATATCAACTATATATTTTGAGGACCTATAAAACCCTTTCAAAGAACTGTGTGTACTTCAAATCAATCTGTTAATCCAAAGAAATATCTCGTCCTTGTCAGCCCTAAGTCCACGGGGCACTAAAGAACTGGTTTAGTGTTCTCCTGATGATTTACTGGGTGCATTCCTGGAGTGCCATCGTCCCTGGGTCGGCGGTATATTGCCGGTGTAAATGTACGAGATTAGTGCTTGACGATCACATATTGCTACTTAGTCACTCTATCTTGTGTAGGTGGCTTAAGTAAGTCGTCGTACTACTGTTTAGAGATGTCTTAGGAGAGGTAAACTTTTTAATATATTTGATTAATTGAAACTTATATTTCAGTTATTTTCTGGCCTAATTATTATATTTGGGAATGACGTTCACTTTTGTTAAGCAAGATTTATTCGTAATAATTTCTTAGGTTTTTGCGATCACTACGCATTATAATAAAACAAGTTTAACCGGATTATATCGCGTATATTAATTAAATTATCAATTTAAATATAATTATAATATAATAAAACCACAAGTCCTGGTGAAGGAAAACCGATATGTACCTAGAATGATCCGTGAGGCTATATAAATTAAAAAACATCCTAATTTTAATAGAGAAGATGGTTGGCAGCTACCACCTGTTCTAAAAATAATTAAGTCCCAAACAACACGCAACACTGTAAAATATAGTGAAATTGTGAGTGATTACTGCGTGCATCGAAACGATTTTAATTAATAAAAATTGTACTGTAGATTAAAATTTTTTTTTAGAAATATCTGTAAAGACGCTTGTCATCTTAGTCTTCCTGCGACCACGAACGCTGCAAAGCTTTCGAAACGTCAGGAAAACCAATTTAAATAATATTTGGAACCATAACCATATATACGCAATATAATCAGGTTAAACTTGTTTTATTATAAGATTTATTCTTGCTCATCAATAGAAAATTATAGGAAGTATGTTTCATTTGTATTAATCGTAATTTTCATCAATTTATTCATTGCTTAGATACAAATAATACAGATTCATCACAGAATCACAATCAACGATAAGCAACTATCATAAACGGTTAGCATAAAGTGAGTTCCAATAACGCTCCGCAAAGTTTTGGCCCACCCATGTTCGAAAATAACAAAAAACGAGCCATATCACGTGGAGTGTAAGGCATAAATTAGTGATGAAAACGATACGTTCCCCGGGCTATCATAAAATACGAGTATATAATTTTAATAACAAAGACTAAAACAAAATACTTTAACGACTGCCTACAGTTAGTCTCATGATCCAATGCTACAGATTAAGGCGCTGATCTTAATGTGAGTGGGTAATTTATGAAACAGCCGCATTAATTTACACAGGGGTTCACGATACGTGAGCAACCTGCCTTAGGTGCCTCCACGGGTATTCTGTTTCCTTCAAACCAGTTTGCTTCAAATTATCTCGGAAATAGTACATACAAAGAACCAATTTGCATACCCCAAAACGAGTGCCTATTTTATTCGAACAGAAATCTCTTAAAATTTTGTAGATTGGTTATATCATCATTATAAGCCCATTACTGTCCCACACACTTTACCGTACGCAAAATACACGCTTGGACGTGGAGTTGCGGAAACCAGCCCGTTATACTATACTATACTACTGTCCCACTGCTGGGCACGGGCCTCTTTTTAGAATGAAAAGACCTTAGTCCACCACGTTTGCCTAGTGCGGGTTATCGGACTACACACACCATCGAGAACTATATGGAGCACTCTCAGGTGTGCAGGTTTCCTCAAGATATTTCCCTTCACCGATAAAGCAAGTGATAATCAAATTCTGATCCACACATGAATTCGAAAAGTCAGTGGTGCGGGTTGGGTTCAAATTCAGACCCTCCTGCATGGGAGGCAAGCGCTCAACCGATATATCAAGCGATATATGTGTGTGTATGCTTGGTTACTATATTTTCTCATATTCATCGATCTCGTATATGGCAGGTGCACAAATCATATTATTAATAGCAAACACCTTTCCATAAAGCATTCATATCTCAATCTTCGCGTCGTATCTGTCTTCATAAAACCTTATTTCAGCATGATTTCAATATTTTTCTTGCGACACATGCGTCCCGATTCAGTGGAACGGCATAGAGTTTACGATCCAATATTTTTATGCAAAGTGCGTCGCCAAATGTGCCACGTCGGTGCCGAAAAAATACACAGCCACGTCCTTTCGCACGTAAAAAAGGATGCGACAAAATAAATATACACGAAGCCACCCTTTTTGTCCATTAAACGAGCGAAGGTTTTTTTCTGCTGCCTCCATAAAATGTGCCCCAATAAATATGTAAATCTACCGAGAAAAAACGCTGCCGAGTGCCGATGCCGCCCGGTTTTGTGAGTTTCACTTTCGTCCGTTCAAGTTAATTGGTACAATTGCATTGAAAAAGTTTCAACGTCTCGAAATGCCAACGACCTTTGTCACGACTGATCGTCCTTTATTTGTTCCACAATCTGATACCTAAAATGCAAATTAATGTTTTTGTTGAAAGTCGTTATTTATATATGGCTATTGCACGTAGTCGCATGGTGGCCCCACGTATCTAGTGCTTTAGCGATAAAATTCCCGTTTATCTCCCCCAGCATTTCCTCTAACACCCCTTTCGAAACTAAGCCGTTAGCTAATACTTGAGTGGCACATAAAGGCGACATTAACATCAAAATAAAGATAAAATTTCTTGTCTACTCACACGTACCTACTGTTAAATAGGTGCTTGAGCAAACGAGGTAGTGAACCTTAAATGTGGCAGGTTAGTGTATTTATCTGGATGTCATTTCAAGTCGCGGGAATCCGCTGGATGCGGAAAGCGCAGAACCGGTCATTGTGGCGATGCTTGGGGGAGGCCTATATCCAGCAGTGGACGTCTTTTGGCTGAAACGATGATGATGATGATAAATTTCAAATAGATTTGAATTCAATATTTAATTTGAAAACTAACATTTTGCGGAACATGAAATGTTTTATTTTGGTAGGTATTGACCCAAGCTATCACCCTCCGCAGTATGTCGTACTATTTACTGGGACACCCGTAGAATACAGACCTACTAACTTACTCACTACACTTCCACCCTTATTAACTAACTTAATACAACAAAACGTACTCTTCAGGCAATCAATAATCTAATACAATATCACTGAGAAACATTTTAACCGCGAAATATAATTTGAACCTTATATTTAACATTCTGTATTAGACTCACTAAAATCAGGTATATATTTGTCTTGTGATTTTACTAATTATAATTTAATACATATAAACTTAATCATAAACAGTCTATAAATAAATGCTGAACTTGAATTTTATTCGATTATAAATAGTGGTTATAAACATAAAAACATTAGCACTCAGTGCTTGACTTATTACGTAAGCATAAAACCCATTAGTGCATATTATATCTTTGCGGTAGTTTCCTAGATCTAAACGGTCGGTTTCCACTAGCGGTCGAGACTACTCCGTTGGTTCGATTACTAACTGGCTAGAGGAGTTGCAATTAACTCTCGCTCTGAGCCAGCTCTATCACTATTGCACCTTTATCTTCCACAACAACCCCTGAGCTTCCCCCTGGCAGTATTTCCATAACCAACAAGCAGATTTTATTCACATCTAAATACCTTTACTACAAAATCTTCTTCTAAGGAAATAAATGATCTGCTCCAATATGCAGAGAACGCTAAGAGCTGTATCGATCGGCCCGGGCTACCCTAGAGGGTTCCGACGTCCGCCATCTGCCCTCCGTACATTACATGACATTTGGTTCTACAGCTTTAGTTTGTTCTAATTTTAAGGAATAAGCAATTTAATTTTACGAAACGTCGCCCAATGGTTCGAGCGTAATTCATAATTTATGATTGAACTATGCCGAAAAAAAAAACGGTTATGAAAATCGGTCGACAAAAAGAGGAGAAAAAGGTACTGAACCGTTTTTTCTTTGCCTATTTATATATAGATTAAAATTATATGAACTATAAGTAAAAGGTACTCTGTACTTAAGAATACAACCGGGCTATGATAAACCAATGCCTCAATGCCTGCGGATAAAATTTATAGACGAAGGATAAGATCCTACGATGTTTTTGAGGGTAATTGTTTAAAACAATGCACAGGCAGGCAGGTAATTCCCTTTTATTTCTCTTATTTTCGTGCTTTTCAGTTTGCCCGTTTTCCCACAAACGATTTACAGTTCACGACGACCAAAGAAAAAAGGCGATCGTAAAGATAATACCTGCTTAGTCATTATTTACGACGGCGTATTCTTACATTACGCCAAAAAGCATTTTGAAAACCGCAAACGACCGATACGAGAAACATCGAAACGATACATTTTTCGTTAATGAATTGTATTGATCGCGGGCTCTGGGCTATAAGCGTATAATTTACGACAACATTCTCGGGTTCGCTTCGCGTGCTGCTCCGAAGGTGTGTTATTTATACCCCCCTTTTTTATTTATGCCCCCTTTTTTCGCAGCTCGTAACGGCTGGCAATAAAGGGGACGTAATTTTAATTTCATGATTGGAAAGCTCGATTGGTCGGTTATGTGGCTTAATGAGTTTATGGCGGCAATGAGTGGACTATAACGGTCAACGGATTGAACGATTTGGGGTTTAAGGTCATTGGTAATAGCGTTTGTGGGCTAATTTTAGGGTCAAATGTTACGTCACGTGGTTTGTTTGGTGATTTGTTAACGTAACTTTAAAGTAGAGTAGGTTCTACGCTTCTATTTTTACCACGTTTTCACTTTTTTCGTTTTCGCTTTCAGTTTTGTCTGTCTCATCATCATCATCATCATCATTTCAGCCGAAAGACGTCCACTGCTGGACACAAGCCTCCCCCAAAAAGGGAGGATATGCCATAATCGCCACGCTTGGCCGGCGGGTTGGCGATTGCAGTTGTTTGGTTAAATACTCAGAGAACGCTGCTGTCCATCCTCTGGTGAATCCCTTATTCTTCTTTTACGACACCCGTGAGAAGATTTAGGGTGGTGCAATTCTTTACGTTCGGCACCACACGGAACACGTTTGTCTGTCTGTTCGGTAAAAATTTTGCAAACAATTTTAAAGTAACTTCCCAATGAGCTAGATACTTGAAACTTTAAACAAAGCTCGAACTGGATGACATAGAATATGTATATTCCCATTCGATTAAAAAACATGGTATAAAAACTTATTCATTACATTATTTTATATTACTGACTTTACTGAGTATAGCCACCGTATGTATAGTTTTAGTCGGTAGGAGTCCGACATATCTCTTCACCTCCACCACCAAACGGAAGATATCCATGAGGTTTCCATCCAAAAAAAAAGGGTCTATGCTTTATTTTAATGCCTACGAGCTACGGGCTACGCCATTTTGACTGATGAAGCACACATTTCATCACTAGGTTGACCATAGTAGCAGGGAATGTGCTTAGAAAACTATATTGAAGGAAACCTCTGTTCCGATAGATTTCAACGATCACTTTGTCAAAATAGAACTTTTTATTCCTGTTTGTCCTCCTACGGGGACAGACCGGAATAATTCAAGGAAAATGTGAAGGTGTTCCACAGATACACCCGATTCCCCAGAGTACACCTAGGTGAACCACGGGTACAAAAAGTAAACCGTGGAACACCTAGGTGAACCACGGGTACGAAAAGTTAACCGTGGAACACCTAGGTGAACTACGTTGGTAGACCACTGGTATGAAAGGAAATTTAGTAGGTAGGTATGTTGTGTTTTATTCTGTTATGTATTTTAACGAAGCCTCCACCAATATAATTAGATAAACTTTAAAATACGCGTTTTCCGCTGATAAACAACGCTGCTTGTACCTAGTTTAAATACCTTTTTTAAATTTCATTCTACATGTATATAACTCTCAGGTACTGCCTACGTAGGTAAAAACCACAGAAGCACAAAAAAGTTTCAAGCATCAAAAATACAGAAACATTTTTGTTTAAAATAACACAGGCCGTGCACATGTCGACGATTGGATGAAGTTCGAGTTCATTAATTTTTTCACCGCAGTACTTCACCAGATTAAAGCGTGTCTTCATAAATAAAAGCCACTTGAACAGCGATGCCTCGTCGGTAAATGAGCCTGCAACCTTGCGACGGGCTCTCACATTCCCACACCGTATTGGAAAAGATAAATCTTCGTCTCACCCCGCCCTCGGCTTCGATCCATTAAAATGGACGCTTTTGTATCCTATGTGGGTATGGTATACATGTCTATTCTATTTCTTTAGCTATGGAATTAATCTAGACTGGACTGAAATGATAGCTTTATTGTAGAAATGTTTGATAGAATTAGACAGTCACCCAAAGAGATAAGTATCCAGGGTCACCATGCAGATACAAATTAACTTTTTTTAGGAGATTATGGATGTTTTCGAGTGGAATAACATTTAAATTACGGAAAAAGTTAAACTGTATTCATACAAAGCCTTATTAAAACTGTTCCATCATAATTTCCTGAGAAATCTTCATCTATATCTGGTGATCCTGACTGAACCTCCTTTGGTGACTGTACATATAAATTTACCCTATATTACATGTGTTTATTACAATATACTTTATAACAGAAGTACCTAATGAAAGCACTAATTTATAGAGTTCAAGAAACCATCACACCGAATAAATACCATACCATAACATACAGTATGTGAACGCAGCTACCTACGACTGACACATAATTATGTCTACAAAGTAAACTTCTTACTCATAACACATACCCTTAAACTCACGCTTTTATTAATAAAATGTGATAATAAAATATGAACAGAAAAACCGTTTTGAAGCGAAGCAAAAAGGCAGAAACATACTTGATTTATATGAACCGCCTTTTGAGCGAGAATTATGCTCGCACTTACATTTTTTATCCCCTTTATTATTTGCAACTTTGTTACATACCTACGGAGTCACTTAACAAAAATATGGCGTATTAAATCGCATAAAGAAAACAGTGTTTTCAGAAAATAGTTGAGGATAAAAGGAAAGTTGTAAGGACGTCGTAACTCGGGACATAAAGCTTTTGAATGGAAAGAATCTATCGCGAGTGAATTGTTAATAAAGATATAGAGCAAGCGAGGTATTAAGGGACATTAGTGACGTTTTACGAGCCGAATGATGGCCGATGTGATGAATGCACCCGGAGATTCCAGTGATTCGTTGTTTTGTTGCGATTTATCAAAATTATGGGATTTTTCTAGCTTTTGTGTGACGAAACCGCTAACAAATGATATTCCCAAATAAATTATCACATATTAAATAGAACATAGAATGGAATAACTCAATTTAAACTTAACTCAGTGGTCTATTTTATCAAAGGGAATATTGGAAATTATGGAAAGTCACTCCTACTGAGAACCTATTAGGTCATAATCATAAACCAAGAAATCTAATAAATAACATAATACCAATTTATATGCTACCTACATCAGCATACCTACCATGTTATATGTTCTTGTATGAATGTTGCCAACATTATATGTTATTTACTGTCTTAAGCAATTGATACCTACTTAGCGTCAATTTTATACATAGGTAAGTTCGTATATACAAAATGCAGAGCCATAAATTTATTAATTATCACTAATACCTAATATGGATAATCAACATCATCATAAAATTTGCACCTGCGTTTATAAATCATCTTAATTATTTTTAATTGCTTCCACATCTCCGTACCTACATAAGTACCTAATACTGTTTTGAAAGGTGTAAACTTGGTACCTCAGTAGGAATATCTAAACAGAGTTACTGAAAATTCATTACATGGTAGGTAACTAATAAAGCAAAGAGGTACTTTTAATGATCATAAAAAAAGTAACAATCATCAAAAGATCAAGGTAAAATCATCATCTACCATTAAAAGTACCTAACAGTTAAAACCGTTGTTCTACATAACTTATGCAATTATGTAAAAAATCTGTACAAACCCAACAAGTAATAAATTTTTCAGAGGAGAAAATGTATTATTTTAACAAAAGTTCGTTATTTTTAATTAGATACCTCAATAGCGGCCAAGAGCATTTTGTAATAAGTTTCAGTAAACCTGTACGTACATTACTTAAAATGTTTTTTTAAACTATAAGTAGGTAGGTACTTGGCAGAAATTGCGGTTTTATAATATACGTTAGTAAGTATAGGTGGCAGAAAATGCTGTTACCTAATATACGTAAGTATAGGTATCCAATACATATATATATTATTCTACATAATATACGTAAATTTAAAAATGATTCCACGGTACCTATCTCAAGCCAGGCTATAAATGTCTCGGTCAGGATAATATTTTACGACGGCTTATGCATCTGAGCGAGAGGCGGGCTGAGCCTTATCTCGCTTCAAACCTCCACATGTGGAATGACAGGCCAAATTTATCGACTTAAAAATACCCACCCAGATTAAAATGAGATACGCCGACGAAAATCCGACCCTACCCGGTACCACTTGATAAAATATTATTTTTAGTATCAGTCTCGTATAAAAAATAGAATTTTAAGTAGAGTTTTGGTAAATTATGTGTATTCGATTTTCATCAGTAAGGCGACATATGGTTTCCTTTCCATTTTTTTGGATAGTATTGATAGCTATCGGAATACTAATTAGCTAGTTTCTTTTTGTAGAATAAAGTAGTAAATAAGTACCTGCTAACTTATGCACCTACTATTAAAATTAAAACAGCATTTTGATAACTTCAAAAAATATCGCACTGTACTAAAGTACAAAGTAAAGTATTCGTTAAAACGAATTGAATTGATATTGCCTTATATTATAACTACATAACACGTCATGCTCATGAATGGGTGCAGTCTGTCGGGACAGGTCAGCTCCTACATTATATGGCAACATTTTATAATTATTCATAATGTTTCTAAATGTATTTTTTTTTCTGACATTAACTTTAACGAATTTGTTGAGTTGAACAATTATTTTAGAAAGATTACCCATGGAGTTTCTTGCCGATTCTTCTCCGAAAAATGAAATAACAATAAATAAATACGTATTTTTCTTTTCCCAAAACTGCCCCGTATAATAGGCAAGCCAAAACTTTTTACGCGGGCAAAGCCGCATATCTTCTCATGGGTGTCGTAAAAGGCGACTAAGGGATTCACCAGAGGATGGGCAGCAGCGTTCTCTGAGTATTTAACCAACCAACTGCGATCGCCAACCCGCCTGCTAAGCGTGGCGATTATGGCATATCCCCCCAATATATGCTTGGGGGAGGCCTGTTTCCATCAGTGGACGTCTTACGGCTGAAATGATGAAAGCCGCAAGAGCACTGCTAGTTTAAAATAATAAAAAAATGAATTTGGATGTACACCCAGGTGTATATATTTCACCATCAGTGCCTTCCGTACAAATTCCGCACCTACAGACCAACACGGAGGTATCTGTTTCTCTACAACTTGTGTGAAAATTGACACCAGTCACAAAACACGAGTTCACAGGTAAACGGGGAACACTAAGTAAATAAAAGATTATGTAACAGATATTATTATAATATACAGTTAGATGAATCTGACTACATCTCGGTGAAGCGGATTTGGGTAGCGTCACAAAAAGACATTCGATTTGGTCTAAAATCCTTCGAAGCAAATAAAAGGCACAACCTCACATTTTCTCTTTATTCAGGAAGTTTAGTAATAAATATATTTTAGTTTAAGTTCTTCTTTGCTAATGCGAAATAAAGTCAGTTATAAATAAATAAATAAATATTTTTGGGACATTTTTACACATCACCATCTAGTCCCAAACTAAGCAGAGCTTGTGGTATGGGTACTAGACAATGGATATAATACTTATATACATTTTTTTGTAAATACATACTTATAATACATAAGAAACAACCAGACCAACACACTCATGTTCATCACACAAATATTTGTGTCATGTGGGAATCGAACCCACGACCTCGTGATCAGCAGTCCGACACTCGAACCACTAGACCACAGGTCGTTAAAAATGAAACGCAATGAATGGTCATGTATGTTACGTCTTCGTATTCACAAGATAAAATAATTGTTGTAAGTAATTATGTACCGATTTAATGAAATAAAATAATCAATAACTAAAAATAATTATGTGTTGAACAATTATTGGGCTTATTGAACCGAGAAATATAATGGCAAGGCATTCGAATATACCTGTAGTTGATACTTATTTGGAAATTTCAGGACTAAGGCTATGGCATCTTTTATACACACACTTTAGTGATCTGTCTGACTCTGTTTGCAAAATGACTTAAGGTGAATGCTATCGCCAACCCGCCTGCCAAGCGTGGCGATTATGGCATATCCCCCCCTTTTGGGGGAGGCTCATGTCCAGCAGTGGATGTCTTTCGGCTGAAATGATGAATGCTACAAGCAAGCCCGCGAAATTCAAAATTTCATGCGTTTTTTGCAAATTGTAGTTGTATTTCGCCTTGTGTATAATTCGAAATATGATTTGCGGTAGTAACAACAATATATCTACTGAATAATACTCATAAAAAATATTAACCTAGCTCTATAAGTTGTACACGCTCGATTATATTAATTTACGATCAAATTATGGATTATCGAGCTTCTAGAGCTTATAAAGCTAGGTTTATATTTTTTATAAGTATGATTCAGTAGATATATTGTTATTACTACCGCAAATCGTATTTTGATTGATATACAACTCAAAACACAGCTACAATTAGCAAAAAACGCAAGAAATTTTGAATTTCGCGGGCTATCCTGTAGCATTCACCTTAAAATTAATTAATTTCCGGAATAAATTATGTGCCTACCTAAATACTTAAGCATATGATAAAACACCATGTAGTAAATTAGTTTTAGAAAAACTTTATAATAATATGGCCAAGTAAACTATCAGGAAATCTGAACATTTTCCAGACATTCTTAGGATACATTACGGTTCCGGCATTTAAAGATACAAAAGTCTTAATTAATGTTGAAGTTACCTACAGGGTCTCAGTTTATACCGCTAATAACTCCATTATATTCTACTGTGCACTCAAATGGATGTTAATTGTTATTGAACCTTTAAAATTAATTAAACGACGGTCATATAATAATTAGACAGGCTGCGCTAAGAGGATATTGTAGTCGTATTAAATTAAAATCAATTAATTTCATAGCTGTCTCAAGGTACTTGAGGCTAGCCCACGCTTCATATTCCTAAGTCTTCTTTTCCTAGGGATCGTGGACGCTAAGAGTAATCACGACACCGACGACCGAGGACTCGAGGCGTCTATTAAGCGACCCTGGGGAGGTCAACAGTACGTGGTGGTCGCGTGCTACTGTGGGGGAAATAATATTGTTTTCCCGGGACGTGCACCGGTGCGGTCCAATGGAGTTCCCGGAGCTCCTCTATTTTGTGCAGAGGATGGCCACCGTGTGGTTTTAGTCGGTAAGAGTCCGACATACCATTCCGCCGTCCCCAGTCGGAGGGTATCCATGAGGATTTCCACCCGAAAACAAAAAAAAGGTCTTCTTTTCCCAAGTAGTGAGGTCTCGGTTTCTGGTATCTCACAAATGGCACCTTTCATAGAAATAGTAATTAACTGCATTTGTAAACTAGCTTCCGACCATGCCATCATTCCGTATGAGCTTTGAATCCCCGTTACATTCTCTTCAGGTTTGTATTTAAAAAAATCTCTTCTACGTTAAACAAACCAGCGAAGTGCGAGTCGGACTTACGTATTAAGGATTCACCACACATGTCTAGGTTTACCTTTTTATTATTTTTTGTTAAACTATCCAGTATGCACTACAGCAATCATACCAAGTTTGACTTTTGTATGTTTTACTGTTTTACAATAACAAAAAACGTTGATGATACATGATGTATTTTTGTCGAGGTTTTTGCATGGGTACTTTTGATTTTGATGGGATTTTGGTGACTTAAAGAAGGTGACTGGATACGGAAGGCAGAGGACCGAGTGCTGTTGTGGCGCAACTTGGGAGAGGCCTATGTCCAGCAGTGGACTGCGATAGGCTTGATTATTGATGACTTTTGATTTAGAATAATAAAACAAAGTTTAACCGGATTAAGTCGCGTATATTATTTAAATTGGTTTTCCTGACGTTTCGAAAGCTTTGCAGCATTTCGTGGTCGTGGTTAGAAAGTTACAGCATACAGCCCTGTGACAGCTAGCCAGACAGACGGACTGACAGAAGTCGTAGGTAGAGTAATAGGGTCAAGGAACTGTTTCATAATACACCTAAATTATAGGTACTCTTTATTGAATACAAGAATTACAGCAGGTATAATATGATACAACTTTATTAATTCAATCTTATCAATAAGCTGCCTCTTCAGGATCTTACAAAACATTCGGGAAATCCTATAACATGATATTTATTAAAACTTTTTTGACGACCTCTGTGTCTATTGGTTCGAGTGTCGGACTGCTGATAACGAGGTCGTGGGTTCGATTCCCACTGGACACAAATATTTGTGTGATGAACATAAGTGTTTGTGTTGGTCTGGGTGTTGCTTATGTATTATAAGTATGTATTAAAAAAAAAAAAAAAAGTATTATATCCATTGTCTAGTACCCATAGCACAAGCTCTGCTTAGTTTGGGACTAGTTTACTTACAGTTTACAGTTACAGTTACTTAGTTTGGGTGCTGTGTAAAAATGTCCCAAAGATATTTATTTATTTACTTATATGTACAATATAAAGGCATGGCATGGCCAGTCAACGTTTGAGTCTAAGTAAACAGGGAGCAAAGTAGGGAAAAATATATTTGAAAAAAAAAAATCTTCTTCTATCGTGTCGACATGAGCTACAAAATAAAAAAAATAATGTTAAATAATAACCATGAAAGGTTATTAAAGAAATACAAAGACTAAAATAAGAAGAAGAAAAGAAAGAACAAAGATTTGTTTTTTTTTCTTTGTAAGAACCGGAATCCGTGGCTAATTAAGTCTGATCCGTGGACACAAACCCATTTTTTCTTGAAAATAAAATAAGTTGTAGCAGTTGTAGTCTTGACGTTGTAGAAGTCGTAGCATAGTAGTAGACTGCAACTACGTCGTAGCCTACATTGTAATGACTACATTGTAGTCAAATGAGACGTAAATTGGAAAGTCAAATGGGTGAAATAGAACGTAACTTTGGTGACAATAAGCTATGAGCTGTTACGGACAGCTTAGAAAAATATTATTATAAGTTTTATATTTATGTCATGAAGCAAATACAGGAAAAATATGAAAACCTAATAAAAAAAACTTATTCATTTAATAGGTAGTGAAATATTTTACTTTTTCAACGATTTAAATTGTGAAAAGAAAAAATCGCTTCACGAGCAGGATTCGAACCTGCGACTCCTGGCTCAGTACGCCAGTGCTTTAGCCACTAAGCTACCGTGAACCGAAAGAAAGAAGAAAGACTTCTCGCGCATTCCTCGGGAACTAAGTATTTATTTTCTCGGGATAAAAAGTACCTAGCCTATATTTTAATCTGGAATAAGTTCTATCTGTGCCAAATTTCAACCAAATCCGGTCAGCTGTTTTAGCGTGATTGAATAACAAACATCCAAACATCCAAGTATCCAAACATCTTCACAAACTTTCACATTTATAATATTAGTAGGATTTGACCAAAAATGATTTTTCTACACCAAATGATTCGTTTTCTCTGACATACCTCACGATATAAATAAGTTACCTTAGTTATTTAGTTTAATTAGTTTACCTACCTACAAATGCCATCAAGATTGAGACTTATTCTTTATGTCTACCTAATACCAAGGTGGTACCCGCTCGTAACGTTCTGCATTGGATATAATCGTGGTTCTTTGTCGCGGATAGTACCTAGCAAATACACGACAGTGCACTTAGCTATTCGCTAAAATGTACTGGATTTCCATTGGTCATAAGAGATATAAGCGGTCTCCGGATCGGATCGGAGCGGTCAGCGGATTCGAAATCGCGCTAGAAAGATAACTGTACGAGTATCTGAGTTACGGAAGTGCCTTCCTCTTTCTCATCACCATCATCATTTCAGCTAAAAGACGTCCACTGCTGGACATATGCCTCCCCCAAAAAGGGTGGATATGCCATAATCGCCACGCTTGGCAGGCGGTTTGGCAATTGCAGTTGTTTAGTCAAATACTCAGAGAACGCTGCTGCCAATCCTCTGTCGAATCCCTTAGTCGCCTTTTACGACACCCATGAGAAGATATAGGGTGGTGCAATTCTTTACGTCCGGCACCATACGGAACAGAGCCTTCGTCCTTCTATACTATGCATTTCAGTTGAAATAATCGTGGCGAGTCTATTGATTTGTAAAAAAAAAACTAGTTTTTTTTTAGATAATTCAGAATAGCGGAATGAATTGTTGGTGACCAAGGATCAACTTTAGTCATTGAAATGTTTTTTTTTATCCCCGCAATAATAATATAATGTAAATTATCATTCCATTGTTATCATTGAGTCAATTTCTGAAAATGACTAATTGCCAGCTGACAGTACGACGCGTTCAGAAATTAGGTCAATTTCAGGGTTCTAAAAAATATTTTAAATGCCGAAAGTTATTCTTTGGGGACCAAGGGTCAATAATAAAACTTTTCCAACTTCTCTAAAAATCTTTATTTTTGGGTAAATCCTGCCATGATTATTTTAATTGTATTGTATTGTATATTAATGACATATTGATATACCTACATATATTCTGTGTAAGGCCTGAACTTCTCTCATTCTCAGAACAAATTCTGCCTCATATTAGTTACGTGTACATTTAAATTCATCATCATCAACTCAGCCTATCGCAGTCCACTGCTGGACATAGGCCTCTCCCAAGTTGTGCCACAACACTCGGTCCTCTGCCTTCCGCATCCAGTCCCCCCCAGCCACGTTCTTTAGGTCGTCGGTCCACCTGGCAGGGGGGCGCCCTACGCTGCGTTTGCCGATTCGCGGTCTCCACTCAAGGACTCGTCTGCTCCAACGGCCATCGGTCCTTCGACAGACATGGCTAAGCCACTGCCACTTCAGCAACATTTGAATTAGTTATTCCTATTCAGTTTAGTTTTTTTTTAGATCCAATAAAATTAAAGATTTGTTCTTACACGAAAGAGAGTTTATAGACTGCTGTCTATAAATTCGGGAAAATATTTGGCAGTTCTTTAGGCTATACATTTTTATAAAAATAAGCAGAACATTCATTTGCAGATCTTATTTGGTAGTTCAATGATCAGCTTAAATCAAACGTTTCTGTCGAGTAAAGTAATCTAAAACAGCCTTCAGTATGTAAACTGTTGCAAGTAATAAACAGTCCACTAGAGTATTATAGGATTTCAGTTTGTAAATCAACATAAAAGAAATGGAGAAAGGACTCTAATTCTGTGAGGTCACTTTTAAAATTTTCAAGTTTCAGAATTACGTAAAAAGCCTAAACCTCTTACCTTATGTAATATTCAATGTAATTAAAACTTGTGTGACACAACGGTGGCTTTTATTTTGTTCCCATCATTTTTAATTTTGTTCGACCGTGTGGAGCATTGCGGAAGCCCAAACACAGCTGCGTAGCAGTTGTTTGAACGACATCTTGAAGTAAGTAAACATATTCTGATGAACTGAAACAGACAATAAACATAATTCAAATGATTAAAATGAAAATTGAAGCAACCAACATGTTGACGTATTTCAGTCACTGCAATTGATAGGTATATAATGTTCAATATAGCAACGTAAGATACTGAAGACACTCGAATATATCCTGAAGACTGGTATTCAACACAATACAGTAAAAAAAGAGAATATATGATGTCAGACGGCCAAATATCATGAGCTTGTAGAGTGTAGCAAAGAGGTATTCAGGGTCACCAGATATAGATGAAGTTTTCTAAGGTTATTATGAATGTTTTCAAGTGGTATATCAATTAGGTAACGGACAAAGTTAAACTGTATTCAAACAAAACCCCATTGAAACCGTTCTATAATAATTTCCTGACAAATCTTCATATAAAACAGCTCCTATGAATGTTATGTACGCCTTTAATTTGTTTAAGCATCGGATAATGTACCTGTAATATTAGAATAAGATAATGTCTGATGTTTATAACTGTTGGTGTATTATTAATAATAAATAAATAAATATATCTTACGACCCGGGATACTTATCTCTTTGCTAGTTACACTGTAGATATTACACTACTCTTTTTCTGACAAAGGCAAACTAAAACTAGAAATAGCACTGAAACGAGGCAATCAAGTTATCTTTATGAACGTAAGAAACGCGAATTACTTACAGCACCAAGAAGATTCAAATGCACTCACAACTAAAACATTTTGTTAATTTCAACATAAAACTGTCTAGCCTCGGTTGTGTTTCAAATTGGACTAACAGACGGCCGTAGACTCGCCGGCCGAGTTATATGAGCCTCCAATAAACCAAACCGCATCTATTATTCGTATCGGACGAGACTGGCAGCTGACGTGGAATTTTAAACAAGCTTTATGACCCAACTTGCTCTTGTTCCTATCCCTTGACCTAATTTCCTACTGCTTTTGTTAGCATTAATTTTTAATTAAGCTCAATTAACTGGCGTTTCCGCATGATTCTAGTAAAGAAGGAGGCCAATCTTTGCCGCACTTCTGGGTGTCGTTAGTGGCAAATGAGTTTTTTTTTTTATAATAAAGGGAGACAAATGAGCAAGTAGGTCACCTGATGGTAAGCAATTCTTACTGCTCATGGACATCCACAACACCAGTGGAGATGCAGATGAGTTACCGACCAAAAATACATAATAAGAGTATGTTATATTTTGAAAGCTCTAATCTCAAGTCTGATATCGTCAATAGAATGGACAGCAGCTGTCTCCCGTTTCCTAACAACAGTATTCAGCAGTCCTTCCAGGGGTACATTAAAAGAGCCTCTACGAGTGACGATATTTAATTGATCGTCCAGCGCACCCGCCGACTGGCTAATCTTTTTCCCACGGCATGAGCTATCACCTTTAAGTAGCTCATGTCGACACGATAGAAGAAGAAGAAGCAGTCCTTCACCAGCAACCCGATTGTCTAACATGATGAGAGAGTTCTCCCGTAGCTGTTCATTTTAACGGTTAGTATGATGATGATGATGATAATGTATCATTCTTTGCTACAAAATCATTAAAAGCTTAGGTCAGTGCATGGGTCACATGACATCTTGAGTAGGAGGTATTTATTGAATGAGAATTTTAGATGCATAGAACAAACAATTACCATCATCCACGTTTCACACTTTGTCATCGTAAGCTTCACAACGTCGCCGGCGCACAAAAAATGTGAACAATCAACTAATATTTAATATCAAATATCGACCCTAAAGTCTCATATACACTACACATTAGGACGTAGCTTTAAGCCGGCTCAAAGTGATGTAACAGAACGTGCAAACACACTGTGTGTATCCAAATTATTAACAGATCTTCACTGCATAACACCACAGTTCCAGAACAACACAACTCCTAATTTTATATCTGTTGAGAAATCAACCTTATTCAGATATAAATACAGTATTTTTTCAGGATTAAAGTTTTTTTTTTAAATTGCATTCAGATCATCCGGTCAGCGTTTATTGCACCCAAAGGCGATTCGTCCCGAGTTAACGTTTGACTAATTTGTGAAGTTATAGAGGCATCATAAAACGAGAGTGACATGAGTAACGGACTATCAGCTGATTGGTGTTAATATGTGTTATCTACTGATAGTCTCGTTGAAAGGGAATTAAAAATGTTTAATGAGGAGCTACCGAACTTGGATGTTGATAGAAGACGATCCTACTAATATAATAAACGTGAAAGTTTGGATGTTTGTTTGTCTTTCAGTCACGGTAAAACGGCTGAACAGATTGTAATAAAATTTGGCACATAGATAGACCATAACCCGTATTACCCGTATGTAGACTTTTTTTCCCGGAAAGATAAACAGTTCCCGAGGGATGCGAACCAAATTTTGCTTGGGCGAAGCCGCGGGCATAGGTAGGCTAATTGTTAATATTTTTACATGTGAATATAAATGGGTACAGATATGTCAAAGATGTAAATAGGTACAAGATAAGTGAAATAACTTTACCTGTATTGTTATTGAATCGAAGTTTTTCAAGCAAACCAACTCTGTTCAAAATATATTCTCACTAGCCTTTACTTTTAACTGTTTTAAAATAGACACGGTTATAATATCGACACGTGACGTGTAATGCACAAGAAACCGAAACATCAACTGGCCACAACACGTCGTATTACCTTGAACCTTGTTTTCACTTTTCGCGCTCAAATAAACGCGTGTTTTATTGTTCTGTCCAGTCTTATGCAAATGAACATCGGCAGTAGCCAACTTATAAAAGGGTTTCCTAAAAACTTGAAAGTGAAAGCCAACTGGGAGCATATTGTGGACATAGTCACGCTTCCTTCGCGCTATTGTCGGGATAAATATTTACGTTACGGCATGCAAAAGAAGTTTTTTCGGACTGTGCTACCGAATCGTCTTTGTTCTTTAAAACAACAACCCTTTTGGCAGCTTTCGGCAAGCTTTGTTTATTGATGCTATTGACAAGGATGTTCTGTTTGTTGCCTTTGCCATATCGGGTGCTAAACGCAAAATAATAAGCTTTGGTTGACTTTAAGCTTGAGTCAGAGTGTTTTCAAATTAGAAGCAAGTTTTTACTTTCTTTGGAGAAGCGGTTTTGTAAATTATGTCTTAAAAAATAACTCTCGTTGGAATTTTAATTGCCACGGTGCAGATTATTGTAGATTGTAAATAAATAAATTGGAGGTATTAGTTGTAAACCAGTTGCTACCTCTCCGTATATGATTTATGAGACTTATTACCAGTATTAGGTATTACAAGCACTTAACGTACCGTCAGGATCATACTTAATAAAGAAATTGCTAGTGGAATACGGTTTAGATCTCAAAGATTACCAGATTATTGCCTCTGGTATAAACAAATAAAAATATTTTGAGGTGCTAAATTAATCACGTAGGTAGCTTGTTTGAAAAATTTCTACCTATATCTAATAATCATAATCCTTAATAATAAATTAGGTATATATTATTAATTGTTACCGACTAGCATGATGAGAGCCTTTAGTGCGGTATCTCAGAAAAACCACTTTGTCAGTTATAGTAGAATAGAAGTAGGTACTAAATAGTTTATAAGTTTCATTGTTATTAAGATCGTTTGTATGGATTATGTTGTCTGAAAAATAAAGTATTAATTAACTAATCATTTTTTATTTTAATGCATTAACGCATGTCGAGCGAAATCTAAAGATATAAATTGTGGAAAGAAAAACTCGCTCACGAGCAGGATTCAAGCCTGTGACTCCAGGTTCGGTACACCAGTGCTTTATCCGCTAAGCTACCGTGAACTCGAATTTAGCCTCCACTATGTGTCTGTCTAGGCCCGTGCCTAGCAGTGGGACAGTAATGGGCTGGTTATGTATGTATCCGTCTTTGGGTGATGTAAGCTACATCTTAACGTGTTCCTTAACCGACTCGACTAACTTTGCATTTAATTCAAAGTCGTATAGATGTGCCTACTTATTAATCAATTAATTAAGATCTAAATTGCTAGACGGTATATCAGAAATCTAAGAATTTGTGATACAGTGAGATTATCATAAGATTTATATACAGGTATTGTTGTAGAGCGCGGTAGCAAACCGGTATTAAAGTTTACGACGGGGATGCGAGACGTCATAAAACTCGAGATAAATCCAATCGGGGACCCAAGAAAAACAATCCACTTCGTTCCGAAATTACTTCAGATAGGGACCGCCTCGCGATTCTGCATTACGGTTAATATTAAAAAGTCTGACGTTACCTACTTCATTTTATTCTCAGTAGCAGTCTGGAGTCTAGATTTTTGCCCGGTTAGTGGCAATAGGCTCGCCCCCTATTACTTTGGACTTATAAATGGTGTAATGTGGGTGTATCTACTATTACACCTGTGCCTCCCCCTTCTGGGCAATACAAGCGTAATGTTGTGTACTTCATTTTGCTAACCTATTTTTAACGCGATTTTTTTACCTAACTATTGATTTAACACTTTAGATGTATTGTTGGTTATTCTGCTGTATATTATAACATAACTTATGTAACGGTTTTTGGCTGATTAAAATTAATGTTTAGATATAAGAAAGTTTCAGCTTTGATGCTTTTGGCTTACCTTTGTACAAATTTTTAAACAACCCCGTCTAACAATGTACCTATGCCTGACCTGCCGGTCTTTGCAGATCTACGACAATTCTAATCCTGCGCTTTGCAAATTCCCTTTAGGTAAAAGTGGTCGAACCACATCTTCCGCAGGCTCCACGCTCCTTCTATCTGTACTGGTATTCTGTACGGCTGTTCTGTATGGGTTCGGGTATCTTCCCGTTTATTGCCTACCTATCTATAGGTACAATATAAAATCAGCTGAGGTGCGACGTCTGGTCGGCAATTAGCGGCGCACTTTGCAAACAGCCACACAATCCTTACTAAGATCCTAATGTATGGACAACAGAAAAGACATGAAATTGAGACATGAAAAAATTGTTGTTGTTTTAGTAATAAAATTTAATTGAAATGTTGCCTTAAATGAAAAAGTTGATAGGTACAGAAAATCATTCGAAATGAAGAAGTCAGCTATATCAACAAGCCGAAAAATAATATAAACTTCTTAAGTTGTGTAGGTATTGTGCTGAGGATGACCACCGTGTGGTTTTAGTCGGTAGAAGTCCGACAAATCCCTCCGCTTTCCCCAGAATGAGGAAATCCATGAGGATTTTCAGCCGAAAAAAAAGAAGTAGATAGTAGCAGATATAGGTACTTACACCAAAGCGAAGCCATAAGTTGACATCGACTGTTGAAATTGCCGTCCCAATAGACTTTACACAGAGAAAAAATTGTCATAATCACTGTAATATAGTTGTTCATCAAGGGATCGGTGATGACTGAAGTTTGTAATTTTTTTGTATGGAATTGGATGGCAAAACAAGCTAAAGGGCCACCTGATGCTAAGCGGTTAACTTTGCTCATAATAACTGCAAAACCACCTAGGTTGTTGCCTAAATGGTATTGCAAATCGAGCTCACCAATCTAAGACCTAAAGATGGAAAGTTATGTGATTATAATTCCACCGGCACCCGTATCCTTCGCACCAGCAATGCAAGCATAACTGTTTGGCGGCAGAAATAAGTATGGTGGAAGTACTTCTCCGGACGAGCTCTTTCAAAAGGAGCTCTAGTTAGTAGAGCTCCTTTGTTACCTGTTTTGTGAAAGTCAACGAAAGATTATTAAAAAACGGTCCCAAAAATAATTAATCAGTAGTATATTCTAGCTAGATTATCGTATTATTTGCGTTGGATGCGGAAAGCGCAGGACCGGTCGTTGTGGCGATGCTTGGGGGAGGCCTATGTCCAGCAGAGGAGGTCTTTCGGCTGAAATGATGATATATTCTGCTGATATACAACGTGTTATTGAAATAACTGAAAACCTCTTAAGGGGTCACTGTACTCATCAGTATGAACAACTTTTACTATTGGACTAACCCAGAAGTCGCGAAAAAAAATCAGCTGATCCTTACATTTTGTCGATTTATGTGAACACAAATGTATATCGATCAGCTGTTATTTTTTCGGGATTTAATTCTTACTTATGAGTACAATGACCCCTTAAGAGGTTTTCTGTTATACATACCTATAGGTTCAGCTTTCAGTTTCATTTTTAACGCCTTGACCCAACTGACCGTTTACTAAAGTTTCATCTTTGAAGTTCGACCTTCATACATGACGTCATGTCCAGAATTAGTCTTGTCCGGTTTGACTTGTATCAATTATATTGAATTTTATTTAATCGAGCAATTAGTCCTTTAGCATACACGTGATTTTTTTTAAACCGAGTTTCTTAGTTCCTTGTTTTTGTTTTGATTTTGTCCATTCAAAATGTAACTAACTAACCTAACCTTCTTTGTAAGTGTCAGCGTTTGGGTTCCGTACACAAAGGGTGCCAAACGGGACCCTATTACTCTCACTGTGCTGTCCGTCCATCCGTCCGTCTGTCTGTCACAGGGCTGAATCTTTTGAACGGTAATAGGTAGAATTTTTTTCAGAATATGTGTTGCTATGACTCCTATCACGACAAATACTAAAAATAAAAAGTCTAAAACCAAACCACACAAGAAACTTTGAAAAACATGCATTTTTTTCTATGTTTTTGTTCCTGCTCTATCATCAAAACGCTAAATCATACCAGCGTCAAACTGGGTTAGATTATACTGCATACTATGTAGTTACGTCTATGTTAGGTATTTCTGACAACTGGTCTAACCTCCGAATGTCAGTATTACCCAGTAACTCGGTTGCGGGGGTCTGATGGCAGTCGCTCCGTGTAAAATACTGATGTTCAGCCACATCTGGCTAGACTGGAAGCCGACCCCAATATAATTGGGAAAAGGCTCGGAGGATGATGATGACTATGTCGTCAAGTAACAAATAATAAAAATGTCATATCTCAAAATTTTTTTTTTTGTTAAGGTACGATAAAAAAAATCCAAGAATAAGGCAGATTTTTATTCTTCTTAGGTAAACTGGTAAATACCTTTTTGAGATACGTTTTTCCATTTTTATTCCTCCAAAATATTGTTGTGAACTACAGTTTCTGTCTGTATGTCCGCAGGCCAAAGTTACTTTGTGTCAGCCGAGTCAATACACCGAGGAATGTGGCACGCGTTCGCCTCAACAGGCAGGCATGCCTACAAATACATTCTGTGTTTAAATATTGCAAGGCTGCCTCGCAGGATTCGTTACAACACTGTAATAAAACCATTTATAATGGTAAAAGAGATGCAAAAATAGAGACTGCTTGGATACGAATAGTAAAAAGAATAAAGAAGCAATAGCCAATGAAATAATTATCTTCACCAAGGGCCTCTGTCTTGGTTAATATTTGTTTTTGAAAAAGGATGGTTTTAGAAAAGGGGATTTTTTTATCAAAAGTAATCTGGCATAAATAATAATTGAGTGTATAAAATAAAAATTCAATCAAAAGTAAGAAAATATTTTATAGATATGAGCTGGAAACATAATTGATAGAGAGTTAAGAAGGAGATAAAGATAAGAGGAAAATTAGGTAGATATTGCCCTGCAGTTGGGGAATACAGGTTATTTAAAAAAACATTAGTCGTCACATGACGTACCAAAAAAATCAAGACAATGCATTTTCTAAAACATTAATTAAAACATTGTACCTACATAGTGTCCATGAGTACGGGCTACGGCTACGGGCTCATAGACCGTAGTACAGGTTTATTGTATTAATAATTTACAACGTAATTCCTAATTATGATTATATCTTACACAGTTTTTGCATCAAACATTAGGTATATAATTTAAATAAAGTGGGCTATATT
Source organism: Asteroscopus sphinx (assembly GCA_949699075.1). NCBI lineage: Eukaryota > Metazoa > Arthropoda > Insecta > Lepidoptera > Noctuidae > Asteroscopus > Asteroscopus sphinx. The sequence continues at coordinate 12,852,065 of OX453013.1, read as the reverse complement.
CTGCGAGTAATTAGCAAATTGGCACGTAGCACAAGTAATAATTAAGATAAATAATAGTGAATAATTGACTGAAATGATATTTGAATATCAACTGGTTTATAAATTAAAATTATAAATATTTATAAATTACTAACAAAAATGTGTTTGAGGATTATCTACTTAGCTATTGTAAGTATCTCGAACCATAAATTCAATCGTTGTATTTGATAAACTTATTTAAATAACTGAATCTAGTACTTACCTAATGTTCCTAGCAATTAATAGGTATAGTGGTTAGAATGATCTTGCAACTATATTAATAATAATTAGTAATTATACCAAAGATCCTAAAGGTCGGTACATTATTAATTAACTACTTAATAAAACCTTTCACCTCTTTATTTCCAAAAACGATTATTTTGAAAAACCCTTAACGTTATACTTACTTAAATATTCATAACGGTTATAATTTTAATCATAAAACCTATATATAAACTAGTTTTAATAATGGTAAAAAATCAGAGTTCGTGTGGTCGCGGCTTTATTAGCGGCACTTTATAAAACAAACAGTATTGCCCGCTTACTACGAAGACCGTAGTGGCACCGTATTATGGACCACTAAAGTAATTTTGTTACCCTGCAACACATCTATTAAATAATTAACCGAACGGTGGCTCCATCATTAAGGCATTATAACAAAAGTTCACAATTAAAATTAAATAAACACCACCTAAGAAGCCACGCCGCCTACGATAACCATCTTATTTTAATTTGAACCTCAATTACACGTAATAAAATTGCGTACGATGTTCCCAAAACAAAAAAGGTTGGTTTTCGGTTCCGTTTTTGATGATTGTGGAAACAATTGAATTTATTTCACAACGAATGTACTTTGTCACTAATTTGCACAAGCCTACTTCGTAATGATGTAAATAATAATAAAAAAATAAGCTTTATGGACGATTTCACTTTAAGTGACACGATCACATGGGGTGAACTTGTAAAGAAAATCCCATGGTTTGGGCGTGAGTGTTGATAAGTATATTATGTTCCTATTTTAATAAAGGTGGGTTTTAAAACAACTGTTGTGTCGTGGTAATGGGCGTCTCTACCTTAGCTATGAAGATTGGCCATTTAGGTTTTTCAGGAAATTAAATGTTAGTAGTACTAATTTAGTAATCAATTCAACACAATGTGGAGGTGGGGTAATTCCGGACCTGGGGTAATTCTGTTAAAATGGATTTGACGCAGTGTAGCGTCATTTTTAATTGCTGGCAGCAATAGATAGATATATAGATAGAGATAGAGTATACTTTATTGTTTGCACACCATAAAAATAAAAAATAAGTTGTAACTAACATGAGCACAGTACTAACAATTGGCGGTCTTATCGCTAAAAGCCTAAAAAATTAATATCGCTAAAAAATTTCTTACAGACAAACATTGGATGGACTTGAAATGTATAAGAAAATATAACGGGCAGTTGGCGGTGTACGAATAGAGAAAACGTACAATACAATACGTAGCAATAGTGTGAGACGAAATTTTATTCTACCCCACGCTTTAGTGTGCTTCGTTATATTGTTACCCGCCCGCCAAGAGTAACCTCCCTTTTGGGAGGCCTACGTCCAACAGTGGACGTCTTTCGGCTGAAATAATGATCCGATGATGTCCGGAATTACCCCAACGCATATATGGTATCTTTACTATGGCTAGCTCTTACATAAATGTCAAAGTGGGGGGTCCTATTTAGGTGCGTACTTACCTATATATTTAAAACTATTGCCGAAAACAATAATATTCAGACTGTAATTATACTTTTTAAATTATTTATAAAACTAGTGGATAATTTATACATAGGTTTTAGTACACTTTAAAGATAAAAGCATTTTTATTACACACATGAAAATCCGGATTTTCAGGCCACTTTAATGCCCATTAAAATCTGTAAAAGGAAATAAAATGGAAATAATTATTCAGTTTGATATACAGGTGAATAAAGTCACAGTAAACCACATCCATTAGGCATTGCTATGGTAGGTACTAACTCATGAAATACGGTGTGACTCTCAATGTTATGCATTAGTTATACCTGTCATAAACTGTGATGGTTTTTATTTACTAGTTCACACACGTAGAATGGCGTGTATGCGATTAAGTTCTCTCTTTTAAAATATAATGTATGCAATAAATGTATAGTGAAAGCATAATTGATTATGCTTTCACTACTTCAAGTTAATTTTGGCTGTATATTTTTTTTGGGAAAACTGGATAGATTTTCTTCATCTTAATAGCTACTAAAGGCACGCGTCGACCTATCGGTATCGTACGCATCGTACGAATCGCATTAAACGAATCCGTATAGCATAGTGCGTCCACTTATCTGTAATCGGATTGTCAATATTGACATTCGGTTGCCGATGACGTGATCTGCATTTTTGAATACAGTGCGATTCGTTCGATACGTACTGTACCGATAGGTGGACGCGTGCCTTTAAGCCTACTCGATTCTTAAAATCCTATGTCTCTAGATATTGAGAAATGGTGCAAAAGTAGGTACGCAAGTACGATTTGAGGTCCCAAGACAATAGAAACAGTCATGAAAAATCATGAAAAAAGAAAATTTCCTAATACTCTCAAATTATTCAAAAAACTCCATAGAACTAATTAAAACTTACCCAAATATTTACTAGTTACATAAAAACCAAGATAAAAATCGCATAGCTAAGTTATGCCGCGTTCAAACTATGACTCCCTTAAATTTTATTACATATAAAATTAATTTGAATAATTACGAGTGCGTTAAGAGTATGGTGAAGCACTTATTTATATAACGACGCTGTTAATGTTCCGTGTGGTGCCGGAGATAAAGAATTGCACCACCCTATCTCTTCTCATGGGTGTCGTAAAATGCGAATAAGGGATTCACCAGAGGATGGGCAACAGCGTTCTCTGAGTATTTAACCAACCAACTGCGATGTTAACCTGGCTAGCCAGGAGTCGCAGGTTCGAATCCTGCTCGTGAGCGATTTTTTCATTCCACAATTTATATCTTTTGCATTAATAATAATAAAATTACTGTGAGAAGCAGAACTGATTTTTTTTTTTTTTTAGAGTTAACTACCGCGCAGATTGTATGATATGCAAGGTGCTTGTGCTATGGGTACTAGATAATGGATATAATACTTTTTTTATCTTTTTTGTAAATACATACTTATAATACATAAGCAACACCCAGACCAACACAAACACTTATGTTCATCACACAAATATTTGTGTCCTGTGGGAATCGAAACCACAACCTCGTTGTCAGCAGTCCAACACTCGAACCACTAGACCACATAGGTTGTCAATATTTACTCTTATTATTATATTTTTTTGTTTGGATACTTCTAATTAATATCTAACTACCTATGCGTGGACTTCATATTAAGGATATCAGCTATTGAAAATACGTAATATTGTAAGCTTCTACAACACAAACACCTTTCATCAAATTTTACTCTACCCTTGTTTTATTTTTCCAACTAGAGTCTTAGATGATGCCCTTGATGTCCTGTTTTTATGTTCCTGAAAGGATTTCGAAAAATCCCGTCTTAATGGTAGCTTTAGTCATAAAAGGAATGAGCTGCTTCAAAGGTCCTAGCATTCCAGGATCAAGGCTGCACGTGGATATGTCAGTTACAATTCTTAGAAGAACTTAAATGAGATTTGATTGGTTCCATGAGAGGTATCATCATCATCATCATTTCAGCCGGAAAACGTCCACTACTGGACATAGGCCTCTCCTAAAAGGGGGGATATGCCATAATCGCCACGCTTGGCAAGCGGATTGGCGATCGCAGTTGGTTCGTTAAATACTCAGAGAACGCTGCTGTCCATCCTCTGGTGAATCCCTTAGTCGCCTTTTACGACACCCATGAGAGGTATAAAAGCATCAATTCTTAAACAAAAAAAAAACTTATAAATACCACTTCGTTGGCTACTGATATCACTATATTACATTTAAGTCGAAAAAACTTCGTTCAAAAATCATTCGTCAGCAAAACCAAAAATACTTAAAGACCAAAAAGAAAGGGGACGGTGAGTGGTCGATAATTTTCCCGGGTTCCGATTACCTAATGTATTAGAGGATAAGGCAAGAGGCAAGACAAGGGATGTGTCGGCGCGCGCTTCGAGCGGCTGAGCGAAGCCAGCAAGCCCCGCCCGCCCAGCGCGCGCTGCCACTACGTCGCACGCCGCCGACGCGACCGGCCGTCACCTGGCACCGGCTCACGCGCTACCATAAATAAGTGCACATAATTAATTTACAACACAGTAAAAGTGATGATACAAGTTTATCGACTATAAATCTGTGCAGTGCTGTGATCGCGTGTCACAGGTAAGTGATAATTGCTCAGTTGTTGCCGCACTGTTTGTGAAGCAAACACGCGCCCGTGTGAATTGCGCTCGGGAAACAAACCGTCGGGAACCCTTTGGGTGACGGGTTGTTATTAGTCTGTGACAATTCGACACTTTTCGTTGAATGCTGGAGGACCGTTAAGAATTTCTTGTTATGAGTAAACTTCTTTGTTTTTGTTGGATGTTTTTTCTTTGTGAATGGATTGATATTCTTATTGGAAAACATGGCGTTGTTATGTGGCGAAACTAAATAAGCAATATGAATTTGCTGTCGACTTTTTTAATGGAATTAAGACGAGCTTCACGGGGCAATTTGTTTAATCACTCTTGAATAAAGGTGCTCAATTAAAGTGTATTGTTTTTCGGATGTTTTCTGCACGATTATAACTTTGATTAATGTGTAAATTGATACTTTAACTCGCTTTTCAGCTCCTGCTACATAAGTTATCCTGCATGTATGTATATACATACATATATGTATAAATTTACTTAACTTTTATATTCTACCTAGTTACCACTATAGATCTAAATGGATATCTTTTTTGAAACCCTATATTACATAACATAATTAGCCCATTACGGTCCCACTGCTCGGCATGGGCCTCTTCTCAGAATGAAAAGGTTCAGGCCTTAGTCCACCACGCTGGCTTAGTGCGATTTAGCGGGCTACACACAATCGAGAACTCTATGGAAAACTCTCAGGTGTGCAGGTTTCATCACGATGATTTCCTTCACCGTTAAAGCAAGTGATAATAAAACTGAATCTGAAAAGTCAGAAGTGCGAGCCGGGTTTGAAATCAGATCTTTTAGGCCCGTATTACAGAAAGTTCCTCAAGCATTGATCACTGTTTAAAACTAGTTTGGAGTTGGGACTTAATTTTAGAACATGCCTCAAGCAGAGATTTATTGATCACAGTTCAGCTGAGTTTAGCTTTATTTTATACTTTCACCTGTTTCGGTATTTGAGCAGAAATTTGATCTGTAATCACTGTAGTGTGGTCCAGACAACGCTTGAGTCGAGATTTCTATTCTATTTCAGGTCAAATTCGTGTGTTATGTTGTTGAATTAAAGTTTATAATTACCGTATTGGAATAAGACATATACTCAAGTAACGATTCTCAGGTGATTGAAGTTTAAACTGTACTTGAGGAATGTTCTATAATACGGGCCTTAGTAGTAGTAGAGCTCCTTGTGAAGGAGCTCGTCCGCGGCAGTTCTACCACCGTACCTACTTCTGCCGAAAAACAGTGAAGCTTGCATTGATGTGTTTCGGTGTGAAGGGTACGGGTGCCGATGACATTACAATCACATGAAACTTTCCATCTTCATATCTCAGTTTGGTAAACCGATTTGCGGTATTATTTAGGCAACTGCCTAGGTGGTATTGCAGTTGTTATGGGCAAAGGTAATCGCTTAACATCAGCTCGTTTCGCCATCCTGTACCTACTATAAAATAAAAAAGATCCTACTGTATGGAATGCAAGCGTTGAATCACTAGTCTATCACTGCTAAATCCTAAATTACTTATACCTAGGTATATAATTATAGACCCCCGGTACTGTTGCCGGTTATTACTCTAGTGAATGTAGTTTGATACCGTCGGCGCGGCGTCGGCGTCGCAAACAATACAGTGAAAATTATATATTAATAAGATTTATTTCTTTTAAAATTCAGGAAAGTATTTTCATTAAATTTATATTTATATATTTTAAATAAGAAGATTTTATTATTAATAGCTATAAGTCGGTGAAAATTTTTGAAAATGCACATTTCCTATCAAACCATTCCGTAGAACTAATAAGCCTCACAAATGAATTTCTCGAATGTTTTATTGCAGTAGTATAATTTATAGTTTTTTTTCTTGATCTGATGGCTGATGATCAAATATTGAAACGGATTTAAAACTTTTAAACTATGAATTAGGTATTTAGTACCTATATGTACGGATAACTTTATAGGTATTTGAAACTATTACCTAGACCTTCTTAGTAAGCTGTAACTTTAAAATTTCATAAGGAAACTTAGTAGATACCTGAAACTACTATTTAGTAGGCCTAGGCTGTAACTTCAAAACTTAATAAGAAAAACTTCGTAGGTACCTCAAACTACTACTTAGTAGGTAGGCTGTATCTTGAAACACTTGATAAGGAAAACATTGGAGTTACCTCAAACTACTACTTGGCAGGCTGTAACATGGGAAACAACGAACAAGGTAAAGAAAACTTAGTAGATACCTGATACTACTATTTAGTAGGCCTAGGCTGTAACTTCAAAACTTAATAAGAAAAACTTCGTAGGTACCTCAAACTACTACTTCGTAGGTAGGCTGTATCTTGAAACACTTGATAAGGAAAACTTTGGAGGTACCTCAAACTACTACTTAGCAGGCTGTAACATAAAAACTCGGCGTAGAGATGGCCGATGGAGTAAAGCGTTGACCGAGTGGTGGCCAAGGTCAGGTTGGAGAAACCCGGGCCGTCCGAAAGCGCGCTGGGTTGATGATATCGCCAAAGCCGCAGGAAACACCTGGATGAGGGACGCACAAGATCGAAGAGGCTGGCAAAAAAGAAAGGAGACCTATACCCAGCAGTGGGTGATACCGGGCTAGAATGATGAACATAAAAACTTGGTAAGGAAAACTTAGTAGATACCTGAAACTACTATTTAGTAGGCCTAGGCTGTAACTTCAAAACTTAATAAGAAAAACTTCGTAGGTACCTCAAACTACTACTTCGTAGGTAGGCTGTATCTTGAAACACTTGATAAGGAAAACTTTGGAGGTACCTCAAACTACTACTTAGCAGGCTGTAACATAAAAACTCGGCGTAGAGATGGCCGATGGAGTAAAGCGTTGACCGAGTGGTGGCCAAGGTCAGGTTGGAGAAACCCGGGCCGTCCGAAAGCGCGCTGGGTTGATGATATCGCCAAAGCCGCAGGAAACATCTGGATGAGGGACGCACAAGATCGAAGAGGCTGGCAAAAATGAAAGGAGACCTATACCCAGCAGTGGGTGATACCGGGCTAGAATGATGAACATAAAAACTTGGTAAGGAAAACTTAGTAGATACCTGAAACTACTATTTAGTAGGCCTAGGCTGTAACTTCAAAACTTAATAAGAAAAACTTCGTAGGTACCTCAAACTACTACTTAGTAGGTAGGCTGTATCTTGAAACACTTGATAAGGAAAACTTTGTAGTTACCTCAAACTACTACATAGTAGGCTGTAACATAAAAACTTAATAGGTTCCTCAAACTACTAACTAGGTACTTAGTAGGCTGTAACTTGAAAACTTGAAACGGAAAACTTCTTAGGTACCTCGAACTACTTACTTAGTAGCACAGTTAGTGGCCTGACCCCCTAGCCAAGTTGACAATCTACAATGGTCAACGCTATAGAAAACAATCAAAATGTATAGGAATGACTAATTACTCGATTAATAAGTTACTCGACTGTTAAACGGCACGTTTATATCTATTGTTCGCAAATTAATGCTTTCCTCGTAGCACTGACTTGGGGTCAACCATTTCAGTGCTTCGAGGAAAGAAAACTTACACGTATTACGAAACCACCCACGCCATGTGCTGTGCGTGGGTTGGGCTCAATATTCGGCGGGCCTAATCGTTGTTAAGTACTTCTTAAAGTTATTAGTAACGGGCTGTGCCTCAGGGCTGGATAAATATGGTAGTTATCATTTAAGCATTTTACAGTGAGGACAATTTATGTGAACACAAATGTAAGGATCAGCTTACTTTTTCGCGATTTTATGATTGGTCTCATAGTTAAAGTTGTTCATACTGATGAGTACAATGACCCCTTAAGAGGTTTTCAGTTATTTCAATAACACGTTGTATGTAGTTTTGTAATAGATTATATTATTGGATGGAATGGAATGGAATGAATTTTGATGTAATTTGGCACACAGATAGACCTTTATCCTATAACTACACATAATACTTTTTATGGACTTACTACGGGGTGCTACGGGAGCGACGCTGCGGGCGTGAGCTGGTCTGCCATAAGCGTAGTACCTAGTGTTGAAATATTCAATCACTAGCTTTCACCCGCGACTCCGTCCACGCACGTCCTGTTCATTCCATGCCCCATGTGAAAAAAAAAAAAACTTATCTACATCATTAAGGGAACATCTGTGCAAAATTTCAGCTTTCTAGGTCCAAAGGTTTGGGCTGGACGTTGATGAGTCCGTTAGTGAGTGAGTCAAGACTTTTTATATGTAGATATTGATTAACATAACTTATAATCTTCTTCTTCTTCGTGTCGATGATTCGAATTTAATTATATTAATGTGGACCAAAATGTAGCCACGTCAACAGCACTATCAGAAGCCTAGCATAGGTCTATGATTGTGCAGTTAGAATTGCACAGTGAGCAAGTCAAGAGGTGAGGCATCGTCTGTGGATTGACTCCACGGTCAACTTATAATGGGAATCCTAGTTGTGTCCCAAAATGTAAATATCCCAATTTGGGATATCTTCATTTTGTCCCTCATACGCTTAATACTGTTTTTGAGGATAAATGAGGTTGTAGAATGTGCATAGTACCTCCACATACATAAATGTATTACGGTACAAGTAAGTTTATTTATATGTTCATACGATGTTTACGTTAGCCTTCTCTCTATTGTAAAAGAGAAAGTACTTGTCTATATACCTATCTAGGTACCATTTACAATCAACAGCCAAGATAGGCTATCGATTAACAGTATTTCTATAGTATCTTACTTCCTTATAAAGGTATGGTTGTTCCTAGTACAGCAACGGCACGGCCGCGTGCTTATTAGATTCTTAATTAATTTCTTGATGAAAGCTCGTCATACAACCTGCCTTTTTAGGTACGTAAGTCGGCTATGATTTAAAAATTATCTTCTGTTATATTTTAACGGTTAAGATAGATATAACACCTGTATCAGAAATGCGTGGTCACAATTATTTGAAGAACTCATTCAGGGCATAGCATAGAACAACTTTTACTATGAAACCAACCTTAAAATCACGAAAATAATCAGCTATTCTCTACAAAATCATCTATTCCCTACAAAATCATCGACGTCGCTCGACAAAATATATGGATCAGCAGATATTTTTTCGCAATTTCAGGGTTTACCCCGTAGTAGAAGTTGTTCGATAGCATTCTCCGGAATGAGTTGTTTAGATATGCCCACGCATTTCTGATACAAGTTGTATAGAAATGAGAGTATGAACTAATACATGGACATACTTCTCCGCTTAATTATTTAATTTATTTTGCCCTTTTTGTTAATGAAATAAGGTAGGTAAGGCAAATGACTCACGATTATCTAAAAAGTAGAGCCATTTTTATTTCGAAGATATAAATAAATAAATATTTTTGGGACATCTTACACAGCACCATCTAGTCCCAAACTAAGCAGAGCTTGTACTATGGGTACTAGACAATGGATATAATACTAATATACTTTTTTTTTTTGTAAATACATACTTATAATACATATGAAACACCCAGCCATACACAAACACTTATGTTCATCACACAAATATTTGTGTCATGTGGGAATCGAACCCACGACCTCGTGAGCAGCAGTCCGACACTCGAACCACTATACCACAGACGTCGTCATATTGTAATGATTCGCTATGAAAATAAAAGATTGGCATCTTAGTAAAAGGTTTAATTAAAAATTAAATTTATTGACAATTATGTAGGTACCTACTACCACTAAACGACAAGTATACCTATCTAGGGACAAAAGTGGGCAAGGATTTTTGAAATAAGATAGTTTGTTGCCCACAAAGACATTAGAATGTTCACCAAATTATGGCAGATCATTTTTGACCGTCTTTGTGGGCAACAAACTATCTTATTTCAATGCAACGACCATACAGCCCAATAGACGCCTAATGTTGAATGTAAGCGTACAATAAATTCTACCACTAGCTGAAGCTACTGCTATATGATTGGACCTACCAAGGCGGCTAATCACTAACGCGGCAGTTTTGCCGGCTCATGTACGCACAGCTACACATCTAGCTGTACATTTCCATTATAAGCTGATCTCACATTGTGCGGAAAGCCTACACAATGCGAGGTCAGCTTATACTGGATTGTACAGCTTGATGTGTAGCCGTGTGTACGTGCAGTCGAAACTGTATTGAAGATTTCAAGTGGCAAATAGTGGTGACCTACATTAGTGAAAGTTCATAGATGTGTTGCAGACATGGTCGCGGTGCATGGTCGTTGTACACTTCTGTCCCTATTCACCCCTGCATTCCTATTCACCCTGTTTTACGGTCCCTTTAAATGCTTGCTTCTAATGTGCTCGTGAGAAAATTTTATACATTGACCTCGCTATTATTCGACCATAAATCGATTGTCTCTGTTCATATTTGCAAATAAGGTTTACATTGACATTTATTTATTTATTTATTTGTTCAGTGGTATACATAACAAAAACATTCTAAAGATGTAAACGTATCATCGACTATGCAAACAGGTAAACAAAAATATATTTAACAAGGTAGGATAATAAATAAGTACAATGAGGGTAGATACCAGATAATATTTAGCTACATTATGAAGGAGCGAACACCGGTGACTGCGCGAGCCATCTTTAAAAACAAAGTGGTGGAGGATAGGTAGTATTCTCAATTATGTATACTACTCGCACAGACAAAGAATGGGATTGAAAATGGCGGTATTTATATTCTTCTAACTGCCTCTCACTCACACAATACCGTAAGTATGAGCGAGGCAAATACGAATGATGCATGTTCAATCCCATTATTTATCTGCGCGAGTAGTAACTGGAATATTAAGTTGTATATAACCTACTTTATTTATTTATTTATTTATAGAAGTACAGCCACATCACGTACATTAAAATAATCACTATACTCTTAACTAATCTGTAACTGGTCTGATGAAAATGACAATAACGGCGTACATAACACTTATAATTATTTGGCTATAGGCTACATAATTGGCCAAAGAGAAGTAAAAATTTGAATTACATGTTACACAATTACATAATATAGGCAAGTGCATACATTAAAACTAAAACAAATACAAACTGGTTTTGATATTTTGATTCAGCCCGAGTATTCGGGCTAAATCAAAATATCAAAATCAGACTAAATCAAAACAAAACAAAAAAGCAGTGAAACCTTTGAAAGATTTTTTAAACATTTCCTAAATATCTATTACGAGTATTACGACGAGCTCTCAAGCTGATACGATTTGATTTTTTTTTTGAAACCCTGAAGTTTGTCGTGAAATACGTCCAAATCGTGTATATGACTGGTTAAAGTGTTGTACTCATTGATGATTCTATGGAAGGGTGACTGCAGACCTAGGTTTGTTTTCACTACAGGGGTGTAAAAAAGATTTTTAATTTTGCTTCGGGGATATTTGTGGGGGACACTAATAGATAGATTCTGCATAAAGTAGGTACATTGAGTTTGACCGCTCATGACTTTGTGAAAAAAGCATAAGTCCAGCAAACGTCGTCGTTCGCGGAGAGTACACATCTTGAATTTTTTTAATCGTATGTCGTAAGTATTTCTGTGTGAAAATCCACTAGAGATATAAGCCAAATGTCTTGTAAACGCCCTTTGTATGCTTTCAATTCGATGGGAGTGGACTGCGTAGAAAGGATTCCATACAGCGCTAGCATATTCGAGTTGACTGCGCACTAACGTATTGTAGAGAAGGATTTTGGTTCTTTCGTGTTTAAAACCTCTAGTGTTTCGTTTCAAAAATCCGAGCATCTGTGCTGCTTTTGTTACTATTTTGTTTGCATGTGAGGAAAACTTTAGTTTTCTATCAATTATAACACCAAGATCTCGGATTTCCTGAACTTCTTCCAGATTTACGCAGTCAAGCTCGTACCCCGTAACAAGTGGAATTTTTTTCCTGGTAAATTTGATATGAAAACATTTGCTAGCATTTAGAGTCATGCGGTTGAGCTGGCACCAATATAAGATCGCGTTTAAGTCACTTTGTAAGAAGTTCGAGTCATCATAAGAATTTACCGTTTTGTATATTTTTAAATCATCAGCAAATAATGATACCTTGGAATATTTTATGTGATCAGCAACATCATTAATGAATATAAGGAAAAGAAGTGGCCCAAGGTGCGAACCTTGGGGCACACCAGATTTGGCAAAATAAGAGGTCGAAGTGAAGCCGTTGACCACTACCGTTTGCGGTCTCAGTCTTAAATATGATTCAAACCATTCAAGAAGTGTGCCTCCTATCCCAAACGCTGACAATTTAACAAGGAGTATTGAATGGTTAACTTTATCAAAAGCGCTGCTAAAGTCTTTATAGATGGCGTCCACCTGCATGCCTTTGTCGACTTCATTAGAAATATCAGATACGAAAGGCACCAGATTAGTAAGTGTTGAGCGACCATGTCTAAAACCATGCTGAGAATCTTTTAAGCTATTATCTACAAGTCGTGAAATTACAGGATATAGAATACGTTCGAACAGTTTCGCGAAGCATGACAGAATAGACATAGGGCGATAATTACAGGCATCAGATTGGTCTCCCTTTTTGAAAACTGGCACAATGCGTGCTTTTTTCCATTCTTCAGGAAATGTACCTTCACTTAATGACCGGTTAAATATTAGTGCCAGCGGCATACTAAAAGCCGTTGCACATTTTTTTAGAAAAATTGGTGGGATATTATCTGGCCTTTTGCTGGATCTAACTTTTTAATTAATTTGATAATTTCAGATTCCTCAATTTTATAGCTGTACAATATTTGCTGAGAATCAACGTCAGGTTGAAGCGCCTGTAAGTTAAGTGGTTCATATAGCATTGTATCTGGTGAATAAACTGAAGCAAATTGTTCCGCAAATAGATTTGCTACTTTAAAGAAGGTACGTACGTTTTTAGGGTTCCGTAGCCAAATGGCAAAAAACGGAACCCATTTCGGATTCGTCATATCTGTCTGTCTGTCCGTCCGTATTTCACAGCCACTTTTTTCCGAAACTATAAGAACTATACTGTTGAATCATAGTAAGTAGATGTATTCTGTGAACCGCATTATGATTTTCACACAAAAATAGAAAAAAAACAATACATTTTGAGGGTTCCCCATACTTAGAACTGAAACTCAAAAAATCATCATACCCATACGTGTGGGTCATGGATGGTTGTGTGTTTGTCAAAAATGATATTGACGTTTCTAATATAATTTTTTTCTAAACTGAAAAGTTTGCGCGAGAGACACTTCCAAAGTGGTAAAATGTGTGTCCCCCCCTGTATCTTCTAAAATAAGAGAATGATAAAACTAAAAAAAAAATATGATGTACATTACCATATAAACTACCACCGAAAATTAGTTTGAACGAGATCTAGTAAGTAGTTTTTTTTTATACGTCATAAATCGTAAACCGCAATTTACCTTTCATTCAATCAACTCAAATATAAAAATAAAACAAAACATTATGGGCTCGCATATAGTTAGATCTAAATCCCATCATTTAGGTACCTAATTATAATGTTTACTTATCAATAACTTAATTTAAAAAAAAACACTATTTTTAAAACATCGATCAAATTTACAACGAACTACAAGAACTTTTATATTATGTTACTTGCTGCTACGGAACCCTTCATGGGCGAGTCCGACTCGCACTTGGTCGCTTTTTTAACTTTTCTGTAGGCAGTAAATATATTCTGTCATGATCATCTCATCATTTCAGCCGAAAGACGTCCACTGCTGTAAATATATTCTGTACCTATATGTAATAGGTAAGAGAGTTAGGCTTATTAAAGGCGTATTTGATTTTGATTCATACAATTACATACCTACAAAGAATAAATAAAATCTAAAGTTAATATTAGACACGTAGTGATGTATATTATTTCTATCCATCCATCACGCGCGATTCGCTAAATGAATGACACCAGCCATAAACTCATAATAGTCTAACGTCGATTCACCCACGTGCTTGTACAGACAGAACTAACTCGACACCTTTTGATAAACCTTACTCTCATAAAAATAAGGCTCACATTTGTTTGAAGGATGCGTTTAAAGAGAAAAAAATGTAAGTGGAGTGAGAGAGACATGTAGTTTATTACACTTTATGCCGTTCGACATAAAACTAGACACCCAAGTAGTGGATTAGAGAACAAGAAATCCCTGCCATTGCGCAACTTTGTAGTTGTAAAGCAGTTTGGAAGGCGGAGGTCAATATTTAACCGTCCACTTGAGTAGCTTTTACGATTTGTTGTTATTGTTACAGTTTTAAATTTGAATGAAGCTCTAAAGGGTTATCATTTTAATTTAAAAGGCTTTTTCATTTGTTTGATTAAGTCAGATACACATGGTGTTCGTTTAAGTACCTATATTTCTTTATATTTGAATGTAGGTAGACGAAGCTGGTTTTGTGACCTTCCCTTTACCTATGTTTTCGTAAAAAATATGTATATATATACTTTCCTATACATATTAAGTTATAAGTATTGTTAGACACTTTTATGTTGCCTTTTTCATTCATCTTAAAGTTTATAATCTGATTACATCTAGAGGACAAGTCGTCCCAATAATCTATAAACAGTTTTATATGAAGTGACATAAACTTAAAATATAAGTGACACTTGTATAAACTTTAAAATACATGAAAATCCTTCTACCTACCTATCTACCTAATCTTTTAACTAGGTAACTACCTCTACCTAGATTGTTTTCAAACGATAGGTTATCTATATCTACCAAAGCTATGTATCAAGAAAAAAATTATATATATCTTGCTGCCTCTTCGCCTGTATACCTCCTTAGGTATTAGTAGGGTACCTACTCATTGTCAGACAGAACAACAATAAAATATAGCGAAACATCGTTCCATTGCGATACCGTTCGATTTAAAACGATTTAATGGTATGTTTTATTTAATCAAGAGAGGTAATAAACTCCACTCAGGTAATTACAATCGAGTAGTGAGTGTAAATTTGTGGTGGCACGATGTTATTTGAAGAAAAGAATCGCCATTTAAACCAGTGAAACGGTGGGCTCTAATCAATATCCAATCAGTGTTGGGTAGTAAAGTTAACTAAGCGGGAAATTAACTGCGTCTGCGAGGGAACTGTCTAACTATACCTACCTAACTACTTATGTAGTACACCTGTACACGACGTCATACCTAAGTTACGTAATGTGTGATGCATGTCTTAGAAAAGATCTAAGGTACTTCCCTAGTTGTAAAGCTATGTGGTCATTTTCTTAATTTATATCTGGTTGATGCAAAAGTATTCATACAAACAATTAAAACAGCATGTATGAATATTTAAATTTTAATGTTGATGTGTTATTTATTGTCGTTTTTGTTTGAAATGTATTAAATTATTAAATAAAAATAAATAAATTAAATAATAAATATCTTCGGGACATTTTTATTATGTTAATGACGTGGACACTGACAGTTGGGCTAGTCCACAAATTTAAAGTCGCTCAGCGAGCTATGGAGCGAGCTATGCTTGGAGTTTCTTTGAAGGATAAAATCCGTAACGAGATTATCCGGAGAAGAACCGGAGTGACCGACATAGCTTGTAGGATCAGTAAGCTGAAGTGGCAGTGGGCTGGCCATGTCTGTCGAAGGACCGATGGCCGTTGGAGCAGACGAGTCCTTGAGTGGAGACCGCGTATCGGCAAACGCAGCGTAGGGCGCCCCCCTGCCAGGTGGACCGACGACCTAAAGAACGTGGCTGGGGGGGACTGGATGCGGAAGGCAAAGGACCGAGCGTTGTGGCGCAACTTGGGAGAGGCCTATGTCCAGCAGTGGAATGCGATAGGCTGAGTTGATTGATTGATTGATTATGTTAATGAACATTATTAAAAATTATCTGTGTTAAATAGTTTTAAAAACTAAATTAAGTTAACAAAATGAGTTAGATAATCTCAAAAAAACACCTAAAATGTAAGTACATAATGGACTTATTTTTTATGTTTACCTACCGCATGTTGTCTTGTTGTGGCAATAAATCATTTTTCTTTCTTTATTTTCTTTAATAAGCATTATAAAAAAAAGGAACTACTTCTGATAAAACTGTAACCAGCGTGCGGCTAATCTGTAAGATTTCCCTAGCAAACTCACTTTTGAATACAATGTTTTTTTTCGTATTGTTTTTACTACTTTTCACTGGGGATTCCGAAGTGAGTTTGCTAGTGAGATCTTACAGAATAGCCGCGCTGCTTTCAGTTTGTAGGTTGTTGGTATTTTTACCAAACATTAAAGTCTTTGGAAATTGTAATGAAGTGAAAGAGAGGAGGGAGGGTTCTGCTGATTTCCACATTCCATTGGAAGTCCCGTTTAGGTTGAGGAAAGTTTTCCTGGTAGTGGTAGTTAATTAAACTACATTAGTTTATTATGTGACATTTAGGCTATAAGACCTTACCTTTGTGTTATTAATGTATTTCTAGCGAATAAACGTTTGATTTGAATTGATTTGATTAATAGATCTTAGGTACGTTTATTTTTACTTTAAAGTACTTATCTCTAAGATACTTTATTTGAATTACAGTCTAGCCTTGTGGCTTTTAAGTAACTTAATTTTAACCTAAATTGCTATGTAAACATGTTCTAAGAATGCGTCCAATAACTTTTCTTAGTTTCTAATAAGGGGAAGCCATTTTGTTCTTGTGTCCTTAATAGGTAACACTTATTAATACATTTTGCCCGTCACTACACTATTTACTACTCTTATTGAAATGCCTTTGTCCGTTTTAGTCTTCGCAGTATTTCTGTGGTATCAAGGAGCTGGATTGCCTCGATATTCACGTGGTGATGAAGTCTAAATTCATGTGCTTCTGCGTAATTCTTTATTACTGTATCTACAACGTCTACGTTACGGTCCCTATGGAGATCGGCATTACTGATGTACTAGGGTGCATTAGTATGTACAAGTAATGTCAAAATCATTTGATTAAGTAGGTATGACTGAGTATTGACGTAGCCATTGTTCGCCTAACGAAACTGGTCAAAGCGCGGGCAGATTATTATGTGGTCGGTCAAAAATAATTTAATTTGAATAAACCTACCTACCTATTAGAATTTATTAGATATTTAAGAAGGTCAATTCAAGTTAACTTTATTTATGATAAAACAAGTTTAACCGGATTACATCGCGTATGTAATACTTTATTTGCTTAAGTTGCCCAGCTACTACTTATTTTGATAAATGTATGTACGATGTTGTTCTGTCTCAATTAAATGTTTTTAAAATACGATTACCAAAGAAAAATATGTAGCGAGCGAGCAAGCTTTTAGGTGTCATCATCATCATCATTTCAGTCGTAAGACGTCCACTGCTGGACACAGGCCTCCCCCAAGCATATATTGGGGGGATATGCCATAATCGCCACGCTTGGCAGGCAGGTTGGCGATCGCAATTGGTTGGTTAAATACTCAGAGAACGCTGCTGCCCATCCTCTGGTGAATCCCTTGGTCGCCTTTTACGACACCCATGAAAAGATATAGGGTGGTGCAATTCTTTACGTCCGACACCACATGGAACTTTTTCACGGAGCTTTTAGGTGTAATGTTGGAAAAAGAAAAGATGTGTTTCATTTACTTTCAAGATTTTTTTTTACAAATTTTAAGTGAATCAGTCCTTGCAGGAGAAAATATTTTTCATTCTAACTCTAACACACTATTTCAACACCTTAGCTAAGAATTTCCAAAAATCCTTTCTTAGTATGTAAGCACCCACGCCCACGTTACAAAAGAAACCTATTCCTAATGTCAAATTTTTTATGTTCCTAACTTTAATTAGTTTCGGCTCTGCGTTTCTGAATCAGTCTGTCAGGACATCTCTCTTTAGGTATAAGTACCTACCTGTAGATTTCAGGAAAAAGTGTAATTTTTTTAATTTTCCTGAAAGGTGACGGTTTTACTCTTACGCCAATTGAAATTACACGTATTGATAGGTAATATTTTGCATGTTACGAGGAAAGTTTTAAGTATGAATGTTGATGGCTATAAGAAAAGAGGGAGACCGAAGAAAATATGGATGGATTGTGTGAAAGAAGATATGAATAGAAAGAAAGTGAACACGGAGATGACGGCTGATAGAGATGTATGGAAGAAAAAAACATGCTGCGCCGACCCCAAATAGATTGGGATAAGGGCAGGAGGATGATGATAGGTAATATTTTCACGCATACGTATTATAGACGTGGGTTACTGAACATGAAATATGTCTCTCGTAGCCCGCTACGGCTACGATAAGCATCATGCTTGGGCTGTGTTATAATATAATTGTCAAAAAGACAGAAAACTCACTTAACTGTTTTTTTTTTTAAATTATTTTCACACATTTAACATTAATTTTAAGGGTTCCGTACCCAAAGGGTGCCAACAGGACCCTATTAATCTGCTTGCGCCGTCTTTCCGTCTGTCTGTCACAAGGCTGTATCTTTTTAACCGAAATGGGTGCTTACCAAGTTTAAATTTTCATAGATGTGTTACTATACTATGGCTTCTTTCATAGAAAATACTAAATATAAAAAAAGTCCAAGCCCATGAAGGGGGCCCCATACATTGAACCCCGAAAAAAAAAGCTTTTTTTAATATATTTTATTCCTGCTCTATCTTAAAAACGGTAATACATACAGGTGTCAATCTTTCTGTCATTGTAGTGCATAATACTGCCTATACCTACCTATATATAGTTTAACAACAAATAGTAAAAATAAGGCAAACACAGATATGACATGAACCTGCAAATGCAAATATCAAAGACATCAACGTGTAGTGCTGCACCTTTTGTGAACTCTCATAAATTATCTAAAGAAGTTTTTACGGGGTATCACCTCGATGGAATGCATGGGTGGTAGGTACCTATATAAAAACTTTATGTAGGTATACGCAAGTCCGTCTCGCACTTGACCAGTTATTTTATTAATTCTAAATTTATCTTTTTTTTTTTTGTTTAGTAGTCAATGGTCTACCTATTCTATTTGAAAAATCATACGTACTACTATGATGTCAAATGATAAGATCTCTTAATTTTATTTTGTATTCATTATAATTTTAAATGTTTGCCACAATGGCGGGACATAGCTGATCCTATTTAAATGTGTTTGACATCTTATGAACCTGTGATACCTACAAAATACATAGGAATATTAAAGGAATTAAAAGTGAAAGAAAAAATGAATTAAAGGTACGGTGTGTAGGTACCTACCTACCTAATAAAATATTATGTAGAATGTATCTAGACATAAAAAACCAAATCATAGCGTCGAAGCTAAGTATACTTAGAATCAAAGCAATAATCCTTAAGCATTATGAACTTTTGAGTCAATAAATCGAGCGAACGACTCTAAAGGTTTGTTGTTCCTCATAAACGGTTACAAATGGTTAATAAAATTGTAGTTGCTGTGACGTCATGACGTGTACACACAAATTATAGGCTGGATAGGTTAATGGAGTGTTTATCATTTATGTTATGGGTCATGTCCGATTCTAACCTTCAGTTGTAGGTATTCGATTGAATTAAGTTTTAGAATAAATGGTATACCTACCTACGTAGTAGAAGTACGGATATAGATTTAGCTTGTATTTACACAGACGTGTCTTCTGTGATTATTTTACTGGACAAGACAGGATGATAAAAGACAAAAATATTTGTACCTACCTACCTATATACTTGCACAGATTTTTAGGTATAAATAAAATAGGTAGGTACTACTATCTACCTACTACTACTATCTACTAAAGTAATAAAAAATTAAGACAAACAGATTAGGTAAGTAAGTAAGTACCTACCTAGAGATAGATAGGTTTTAAATAAATAAATTATTAAAAACCCGTACAAGGCCAAGAAGGGTCCCAAAGTTACAAACAATTATTGTTGTATAAACTTACGAGTGTAAGGCATTTTTTGTAGCCTAATTGCCAGATTTTCAATAATCTGACAACTTAGGTATAGGTACCTACCTAACTAATAGGTATGGAATAAATTTGACGCTTTGACTTGGTAAGTATTTTCTGTAGTACCTACCTACTTACAACAACTGTCAAAATTATTCCTCAGATAAAAGTTAGGTGGTCTGCTGGTGATTGAAAAACTTGCCCTTAAAGTCTTGTAGTGCTCAGCAGTTTTTATGTAGGGAGTTTTCCGGGGAATCGCGCCCCCTACCTCCAGTCTGTAAGACATTCATGAAATATTTAGAGTTATAATAATAATTAATAATAAAAATAAAAATAAACATTTGTTTCAGATAGGTAGGTACCTACCTAATCAGATCCATAAAAAAAAAACAAAAAATATAATAATATCGAGAAAAGTTAATTAATAATGTCGAATGTAAAAGAATGTCACAAAAGAAATATAAATTATCATTATTTCATTAAATTATTATTACACGTGAATATTGTACCTATTAAGTGTTATGCTCGTACCTACTACTAAAAACTAAAAAAAATAACTAAAAAAATATAGACTAAGTGCTGCGAACAATCATAGTGAAGCCAACAAAACCGTGCTCTTCCGTGTACACCAGAGCTCACGCACATGCACCTTAAACCGTGCTCACCGCTCTCAGTACCTACACATGTCGCGGCATCGTCCAGTAAGCATCGCGAAAACAAATATCCTTCAGGTGCATGAGGTACCTATGTGCAAACCAGCGCTCACGCACACACCATGCGCCACGTACACGGAGAAGCAAGGTTTTGTTGGCTTCACTATAGGTAATTGTTGGCAGCACTTCGTCTTCATTTTTTATATTTTTGTGCACTAAAATCACTAAAACTTACCACCGCCTCTCTCTCCGTGGGTTACCTACCTACCTACTAAAAATATTTGGAATCTACTTATGATAAAACTTTTTAACAGAAAATTGTACCGTCGAAAACAGAAACTGAAAAGCGAAAAATAAAATGAAGCTTTTAGTCTTAATAGCTATTTTCCTAACTAAACGAATGTAAACAAATAATTATGAGTCGTTATTAAATGGGACCAACTTCGAGATATACCCTATCCATTAAAAAAAGAATCATCAAAATCGGACTGCTCTGTAAAAGTTATGCATGGTCATACCTACCTATATAAAAAAAAAATACGGGTTGAATTGAGAACCTCCTCCTTTTTTTCGTCGGTTAAAAACAGTGACTCCATCAATGTTGCTTTTATCTTATACCTACAGTTATAATATCTGGCAGCACGGTTAAATATTAATCTGAGTAGGTAACATCACAAAGAAAGATAAATGGCTAACATCTGATCAATGTTCACAAACTCGACTTCCACAAGTCACACGGTAGAAATGGCGGGAATCCCATTAACAAGTTACTCGACCAACTCAAACTGCCGAATATCTTCAACAAAAGTTCATAAAATTGGAGCATATCTAATTTGGTTGGGTTATCATTTAAGCTCCACCCCAAATGGAAATGTGACAGTAGCAATGGCAGAGGGCAGATACAAAGGCGGGAGTGTTTCGGTGGGTCCTCGTGGGCGGGGCTTACAATCGCCCAGCCCTTTGCAAATGGCGCCGAATTCAACCAATACGGTTTAGTAATACGTTCGTACATTTTAAATATTTTGTCTGTTGCCAGGCAACTGAGAGGAAGTCGAGTGGTGTTTTTTTTTTAGTTAGGAATCATAATTTGCATCTCATTTGGTTTTATTAATTGTTTTACCTTGATAAGATTGTTTGACATACTTATTCAGTTTGCAGTAAATTGGTAACCTAGATCTTACGTCATAGCCTACCTACCTACTTGTTTTTTCATAGCTAATTTATTGAGTGTCTATTAGATAGGTACTTAGTCAAAAATAGGTAGGTTACATAATCAAGTCTAACATTATCTAAATACCTACCTAGCTGTTTTGGTAAACATGATTTTTTTAAACAAACAATGTTTACAGAGCAAGCTACATAACAAACAGCAACAACAAGCTACAAGGTCGTTGAAAAGTATGGAATAATTATAATTAGGTAGATACCTATTTAACAGCAATTTTCTTCTTCTTTTCTTCACTTTTAGTTATCTACTTATAGTCCAGTAGGTATTACATGTTTTTAAAATACGTAATAGGTTCACTAGAATACTTTTAATAGAATATTTATTATAGAGACATCTATGACAATAACTAAACTTTATCACAGTAGCTTTTGAAGGAAACAAGAGAAAGCCTCTGTCAACCCACCTATTACTGTAGGAACCTAACGAGCTACGTAGTTCGCCTTGACACTCAGAGATGTCGCTATTCAACTAAAGGAGAGCTTAATTTCTGTCATGACTAATAGATGGCGCTTTGTGAAATATTTTATACGTAGCCAGGTAGAGATACCTAAAATGTTTTTTATTTGTATTTTACTAGGGTGTTGCTGCAATACTGTTTTTTTTTAATGTTTGTATTTATTTCAGGAGGATACAGTAGTACCATATGTAGCTAGCTAAATTGATAGATATCTTTCTGTTTAGGTACAATATATGATAACAATATGAAAGTACGTAGGTAGGAGGATTCCTGGTAAAAAAATCACCACCCACCATCTCTCTCCCCGTGGGTTTCTCAAAGTATGAGCTAATATTATTAATATTTTTTGTTATTTAGGTATTGCTATAATCAAAACGTTGAGCAAGCTCATTGCTTACGGCCAAAACAAAATACAGTACCTACATAGGTACCTACCTATACTTGGGTAGAAAATAATTAAAAAATTGTTTTGGCCGTAAGCAATGAGCTTGGTAAACGTTTCTAGTCTATGCAGCATCATTTTCATAAGTGAATGCTTACGAACTGCTGTGATAGGTAGGTTATTATGACGTAGGCAAGTAGGTAGGTACCTAGGTAGATATGTGTGAAGATGGAAAGGCGGAGGTAGGTACAGAGTATTCAACTTTCAACTAGGTGCCATACTTAGGTAACTTACTATTAGCGCATATAGAGACTGGGATTAGAAATGGCGGCATTTTTATTTGCCTCTCGCTCACAAGCACAGTATTGTATGAGTGAGAGGCATATTATTATAGAATAATAAAAGAACTTTGACTTGGTTTTATTTCAGAAAAAAATGGCACCGACTTCCTAAACTGTTTTACAAAAAATATTTTATTCTTTTAGAAGTCGGTTTTTACTTTTTTTAAGTTTCTTTTTATTTTATTTGTGGCATTAACAAAAGAAAGACAAGAGATTGCTGCAATCCCCGATGATTTGCTGTTATCCATTGAAGAGTTCCCCTCTTTATCTCCGAAGATCTTAATCAGATCTTCACCAAATGATACTTTCTGAATACAAATGCTTGATTTGTTGATGAAAATATCAAAATCGCATGCATGCCTATAATATTTGAGGAGTTCCCTCAATTCCACATGGATCCCATTATCAGAACTAGATTTTGATAAAAATGGGACCAATCTGAAAGTATATATATCCCTTCAAATAAAAATAAAAATCCAAATCGATTGATAAATGACGGAGCTCTGAGGTACCTAACAACCAAAAAAAAAACTTACAATCTAATTGAGAACCTCCTCCTTTTTTTGAAGTCGGTTAAAAATTAGCGTATGCCATCGTCGACCGCACCATCGCTTAACATCAGGTGAGGTGGCGGTGAAACGCAAGCCCGTTAAGAATAAAAAATAAATAAAAAAATAACACACTTGACACGATTAGCGCAGTGGTTGAGTGATCGGTTTCAGCGCTAAGGGTAAGAAAATAGAAAGAAAAAGTATTTATATTCAGAAATAGCAATTTTGCAAACAATATTACTTCTGCCAAACTGTAATGCTTCAGTTTGGCAGAAGTTTTGTGTGTGTTGTTTGCAAAATTGTTTGTAATAGAATTAATATTGAACTAAGTTTACGGGACTTGTCGCGCACTATTAAATCAAAATATAACAAACATTTTGACTAACCTCGACGTTTCGGTCAAGTTGCATTGGCCGTGGTCACGAGCAGACTGACTAATTAATATTGTTTGTTGGCAGATGTTAGCTCCATTATTTCTTTCATTTTAATATTCGACACTTGCACATTAAGGACTTCTGCTGATAATGGTTTTTTACCATCGATCTGCGTTTGTAGAGACAAGCGCATAGGTAGAGTTAGGTTAACCTAACTGCATAATTTCCGCCTTTGGTGAATGGGAATATATAGAGTATGCTCTACAATTATACCAAGCTTGACATTTGTTATTTGTATGTTTTTTTTTTTGTAAGGTAGAGCAGGAACTATTTTTCATTTTAGTTTTTTTATAGGATGTCGAAACGAACTAAAAACGTTTCTTTTTTCTTATAAAGAGGGTCTCCCTTTGGGACTTCAGACTTTTTATTACTTTAGTATTTACCTAACTGCCTCGTTGATCTAGTGGTCGCAAGTGCGACTGCTGAGTGTGGGGTCCTGGGTTCGATTCCCGGGTCGGGCAAAGTGTTATTGGGTTTTTTCATTAGGAAATTCTAAGTAGCAGCCCGGAATCTGGATTTGGGCCCGGTTAATGGCAATAGGCTCACCCCCTATTACATGGGACTATAACATAACTGGCGAAATGTGGGTGTACTATACACCTCTG
Source organism: Asteroscopus sphinx (assembly GCA_949699075.1). Taxonomy (NCBI): domain Eukaryota; kingdom Metazoa; phylum Arthropoda; class Insecta; order Lepidoptera; family Noctuidae; genus Asteroscopus; species Asteroscopus sphinx. Next base: position 12,827,150 of record OX453013.1, on the reverse strand, counting down.
CCTACCCCTTTGGGGAAATACAGGCGTGATGTTATGTTATGTTGTTAGTATTTAATAAATAAAATAAAAAGCCTTTTATTTCATACGTTACAGAAAATTGTCACAATAATTTATACTCCATGCTAGATAATAATTAGAAATTAATTGTTAAGATTAGTACTTATTTCCATTTTATTACTAATTTAATAGTTAAAATCAGTTTGGTATATATGTAGACAAACCTACGTAAAGCGTCAAGCTTTTTGTGATTGTAGTGCAAAAACGCATGTGTGGTTGTACCTGCATATGAAAGAGATGCAAATATGATAGGCATCAACATGGTGCCGCACCTTTGGGGAACTCTTATTAATCTAATCGCTGTAGGTTCTTTGGTTGTTAATAATAAGGATTTATTGATTGAATGAGTGGTTGAAGGTATACAGGAGGCTCGGCTAATAACAAAGTAAGCCATTGTGGCCACTAGTATAGGTACCTACCTATCTGAAATTTTGGAACAGATTATTATTATCTATAAGTAGGTTTGTAGGTACCTTCTAATTTTTTGAATTAGCTGCGGTACGGTGGTAAGTACCTAGGTCCCCCAACTTACTTATTTACCTTAATGGACCTTCAAAATTTTATTAGTTAAATAGATAGGTATAAGTTCTATCTAGGTAGGTAAAGATACCTTATCTATCGGTACACCTAATTATGGGTAGGCACAAACACAAAGCAAATAGATATCTACTTACCTATTTGGATTTGTACCTATCTACTAAAACAAACAAAAGATACATCTAAAATTCGTCATTACTTTATAAGGACCTTGCTTCCTTGGAGTAAGGATTATTTTAGCTTGCAAATGTTTTTGCTGTGTGTCATGAACGGGGGTGAGCTGGGGTGGCTCCCCATATTGATCGGCCGCCATTTTTTTTCGCGCATGCGCACTGCTCATTTCGCTTTTGTCGAGATAGGAATACAGATGGCGTTGTTGAAATAATGCAATTTAGAGATACCTACATAATTTTTTCATGTAAAAAGGTTTTTTTTTCTCTTTTTAATGCAAATATATGAAATATTTAAAAAAATGCAATTTTATCAGATTAATAATCAGGTCTTTTATGATGTGCCTTACAGGCGTATCATAGGGAGGGCTCCGGAGGCATATTACATTCCCGGAGTCCCCCCTTATTATGCTGTAGACGGCCATTGGGGGGGTTTTAGTGGGTAAGAATCCCACACACCCCGGCCTCCGTCCCCATGAGGCCGGCAGCCTTTTAAAGGTTTCCTTCTCGCAGCAAAAAAAAAAGGTATGTAGCCAATGTTCTAATTCGTTCTGTGAATGAATGTCATCATAAAGGCATCTTAGGTACAGGCTTACCTAGCATGGGGTCAATAGATTAATGTATTTCGTATAATGTGTCCTTTTGGAATTAAATCATTTTATCTTATCTTTTCAAAAAGAATTTTAAAAAAACCTAGTAAAATATCTTGCTAGAGCAAAAGCTTTTTGCCCTTAATTTGCTCTTCTTTAGATCTATTTACCTACTTAAAAAAGCTATTATCTACTGTCCAAGTGTTGGGCACGGGCCTCTTCTTAGAATGAGAAGGGTTCAGGCCTTAATCCATCACACGCTAGCCTAGTGCGGGTTTAATACGTCCTCCATGAGTGACGATATTTAATTGATCGTCCGGCGCACCCTGGGCAGTCCACCCCGCTACCAACCTGCTGACTGGCTAATCTTTTCCCCACGGCATGAGCTATTATCATTATGTAGCTCATGTCGACACGATAGAAGAAGAAGTGCGGGTTAGTGGATTACATACACCATCGAGAACTTAATGTAGCACTCTCAGGAGTGTAGGTTTTTCCTCAAGATGCATGTTTTCTTTCACCTGCACTAAAGAGTTACTTATGTCTTAAGTACTCATATTTTATTAGCAGCTTTATTTAACATAGAAATATATATTTGAAAAGAAACGTTTTCAATTATTTAGAAAAAAAACCGTTGTTGCAAATTGCCGATCTCGGCACGAAGATCGACTGCGCCTAGAAAACATAAAATTGGGACTACTTAAGACAAATCTTTGCTTAAATGAAAAGTGCCACAATAAAAAAATCAACAAAGTCGATTTCAATAAAAACTACACTACTAAACTTTGTTGATTTTTGATTTGTGGTACTTTTCCATTTAAGCAGCGAAATGTTAACTGCATGTGTGGGGAATGCGAGACTCCTACAATAATAAATGCGATTGCGGGGCCCACATTCAGTCCATGGCCCATGTGCTTACTTGTGCCTTGCACCCTGCCACCTGTACAAGAGAAGACAAAAACAAAGCCACGAGCAACGCAATAGAAGTGGTCAAGTATCATATGAATACAGTGTGAACTGAGTGAGAATCATTGACACGTAAGAAGGTGATTAAAAACTCTACAAACATTATAAATATGAAAGTTTTTGAAGATGTTTGGACCCCACGGTTAAGCAGTTAGGGTATCCATTTTGGGTACCGATTCTGCGAGAGTCCATTCGAAAAAAAAGAAAAAGAAAAGATGTTTGTTACTCAATCACACTGTAAGGGCTACAGGGCAGCTACTACAGGGCTATAGGGATTTGGATGTAATTTGGCATCGTTGTCGTCGTCGTTCTAGCCCGGTATCACCCACTGCTGGGTATAGGCGTCCTTTCTTTTTTGCCAGCCTCTTCGATCTTGTGCGTCCCTCATCCAGGTGTTTCCTGCGGCTTTGGCGATATCATCAACCCAGCGCGCTTTCGGACGGCCCGGGTTTCTCCAACCTCACCTTGGCCACCACTCGGTCAACGCTTTACTCCATCGGCCATCTCTACGCCGAGCCAGATGTCCCGCCCAACTCCACTTTAGCTTAATTGCCCATTGTGGCAAGATATGTTGGGATATTTAAATATGTATTTTTTTGCCACTGTACCGTATTATATTTATTTGTTTAACAATTTATGCACATTATTTACGTATGTATGTATGTATATACATACATATGGTGGTGGTATATATGGTGGTTGTTTCTTAAGTATTATAAGTATGTATTTACAAAAAAAATGAAGTATATAAGTATTATATCCACTGTCTAGTACCCATAGCACAAGCTTTGCTTAGTTTGGGACTAGATGGTGCTGTGTAAAAAATGACCCAAAAATATTTATTTAGGTATTTATTTATTTTATACATTTACGTAGGTATTTGATTTTTGTAAGATTGATAAAGATATATGTATTTATTTGCTTTGACATGTATAAAATTACAGTAGGTACAACGCAATGAAAATGTACCTAATGGTCTTATTCATTACCTATAAGTACACCGACCTACATGTTGTGTTTTTGGTTTCTTACCTTTATTTCTAACTACAATTTTACAATTTACATTCAGGATATTGAGATTAAAAACATTGAGATTAGTTTGGAACTATATTTTGAACGTTTTTTATCAGGATAATTCAGTACGAAGTTTGATAGATCAGATGAGCGATAAAAAAATGAGTACTGCCCCCATAGCCAAGTTGACAATCTACAATCGTCAACGCTATATTGAAAGAAATATCTGCAGGCCGCTAGGTTAGTTATATAAGTTGTTTTATTATTAAATAAACGTTCAGTGCTTCTGACAGTGTTATTAAAATTATTTTCCAATAACTTTTACATGTGTTTTAGATAATTTAAATAACAACGCTGGGTCAAAAGTTGTGATCAAATTATCTGAACATTATGGAGTACCAATTCGTAGTTTTCCCTTACACTCAAATAAATAAGGACAATAGCTGATTTGCATTTTTTTTAGTTTATAGAAATGACAAATCAAATCAAATACTTTATTTCGGACATCTAAAAGTTCCATAATTTGTTAGTATTATAACAGACATGAACTTATATAAGTAATGTTAGTAACATAATAAAGTGACATATATTTAAAATTTTTGCATAGATCACTCGACAGCTAGGTGATCACTCTATGCACAAATTTTTTAATCATAGCAGAGCAAGTATCTGCGGCTGTCGCCTTCAAAAGAATATTATTATATTAATATTTAATTTTTCACAGCTGCATCGCCTTGAAACGGGTTGTTCTGATGTTGAAGTGTGCCGTCGGTAAAGTGCCGTCGGAACAGTTAAAAAATCAATGTTTGACTATAAAACTTCATAATTAGTAGTAAAAAAGTATTTCATGATTAGAAATACTCCTTTTTTCCTGTACCCTTCAATTATTTTCATGTATTTTGGAAATTTTCAGTATTATATACCTAGTGAAGCAAGTAATATCTACACATAGGATACGAATTTACTAAACACTTCCTTGGGTTGTTCTAAAGTCTCTGTTTAATAGGAAAAAAATACATAACAAACACTATTCAATTCAATTTATTTCCAAAATATAACTATGCAATACTGTCATAGATATTTGTGAAATATTTACAGTCCGATAGCCGCATCTGGTTAGATTGAAAGCCGACCCAAATACAAGGTGGCCGATAAAATGACGTCCAAAGGAAAAATCTAGACTTCTCATGTCGTGCGCCATCCGAAATTACCCCATGTACTTATGTTCCGCGATTTTTAGTAGTTTTCGAGAGAGAGGAATCGAACTGCTACGTATAACGCTCGCGACCCATCCGGCGTGGATTCAGGACCTACCTATTACCTTTTTAACTATAAAACTCTTACGCTTTTAAACCTTTTGTAACCTATACCTAACAGAAACATTATTTATCAAGTACTCATTGTTTTTATTAATAGCTACAAATCCTATTTGGTATAACAAAAACAATATAGAGTACCTACCTACATACCTATTCACGGTATAATAGGATGCTCCATAGTACTCTTCAAGTAAAATGTGTTCTCATATCATGAGGGTCGGTTTTATGTGCGTTATGAATAACGAGAGGGACTGTGTCCTCCGGCCTATCCTACCGCTTTGTTATGTTATGCATACCATTACAGTAACCTTCTTGGGCTACATTGAACGATACAATGTAATGGCACAAATCTTGAATTTTGTATCGGCAGATCTGAAATTCAACTGGGAAACTTCAGTAAAGTTATCTACTAAATGATGACCAATTCACTTTTTCTGGGATAGTCACCCTCACCAAATATTTCCAATGCAGTTTGCCAAAGGCGACTACGGCATTGTGTCTAAACGAAGGTCAACGGCTTCCTTTTGTGTGCTAATAACGACACACTGCGATCAACAATCTCAATGTGAAAGCAAGAAACACCGAATTGAACTTTGTCAGTGATATAGGTAGTGAATTTGATCAGTGATCTAAGCAGAGAATTTAGTCAGTGATCTTGTTAGTGAACTTGATCAGTGATCTAGGTTCTCAACTTGGTCAGTTATCTTGTTAGTGAACTTGATCAGTGATCTAGGTTTCCAACTTGGTCAGTTATCTTGTTTGTAAACATGGTCAGTGATCTTGTAAGTAAAATTGGTCAGTGATCTTGTTAGTGATCTTGGTCAGTGATCTAGGTAGTAAATTTTGTCAGTGATCTACGTAGTGAACTTGGTCAGTGATCTAGGTAGTAAACATGGTCAGTGATCTTGTAAGTAAAATTGGTCAGTGATCTTGTTAGTGAAATTGGTCAGTGATCTTGTTAGTGAACTTGGTCAGTGATCTAGGTAGTAAACATGGTCAGTGATCTTGTAAGTAAAATTGGTCAGTGATCTTGTTAGTGAAATTGGTCAGTGATCTTGTTAGTGAACTTGGTCAGTGATCTAGGTAGTAAACATGGTCAGTGATCTTGTAAGTAAAATTGGTCAGTGATCTTGTTAGTGAAATTGGTCAGTGATCTTGTTAGTGAACTTGGTCAGTGATCTAGGTAGTAAACATGGTCAGTGATCTTGTAAGTAAAATTGGTCAGTGATCTTGTTAGTGATCTTGGTCAGTGATCTAGGTAGTAAATTTTGTCAGTGATCTACGTAGTGAACTTGGTCAGTGATCTAGGTAGTAAACATGGTCAGTGATCTTGTAAGTAAAATTGGTCAGTGATCTTGTTAGTGAAATTGGTCAGTGATCTTGTTAGTGAACTTGGTCAGTGATCTAGGTAGTAAACATGGTCAGTGATCTTGTAAGTAAAATTGGTCAGTGATCTTGTTAGTGAAATTGGTCAGTGATCTTGTTAGTGAACTTGGTCAGTGATCTAGGTAGTAAACATGGTCAGTGATCTTGTAAGTAAAATTGGTCAGTGATCTTGTTAGTGAAATTGGTCAGTGATCTTGTTAGTGAACTTGGTCAGTGATCTAGGTAGTAAACATGGTCAGTGATCTTGTAAGTAAAATTGGTCAGTGATCTTGTTAGTGAAATTGGTCAGTGATCTTGTTAGTGAACTTGGTCAGTGATCTAGGTAGTAAACATGGTCAGTGATCTTGTAAGTAAAATTGGTCAGTGATCTTGTTAGTGATCTTGGTCAGTGATCTAGGTAGTAAATTTTGTCAGTGATCTACGTAGTGAACTTGGTCAGTGATCTAGGTAGTAAACATGGTCAGTGATCTTGTAAGTAAAATTGGTCAGTGATCTTGTTAGTGAAATTGGTCAGTGATCTTGTTAGTGAACTTGGTCAGTGATCTAGGTAGTAAACTTGGTCAATGATCTTAGTGATCTAAAACTTTTAAATACTGCAAAGTATATCTCTCTCCTCAAAATACTTCTCTGATATTTTTCCAACACTTACGTTGTTATTTTTGTATAACAGAACAGTACCTACCTTGTTAGACAGGGGTCGTAATGTGGCTGTCTGCGCCGTCAACAAACAATATGGAAATAAGATGATCTGTAGGAGTTCGTCGCCCCTGTTGTAAAAATATCCCTCGGTCAAAGCAGACGCTGTGCTCGCCTCAGATACTGTCGACGTAACCAACAATATCTATTTTAGTTACAAAACTCTACAGTGTTGTTGTTGCTCAAATAAAGTCTCAAGAAAGAAAAAATATGTACATGGTATAGAGTAGGTTCAGGCAAAATGGTCAGGATTTTATAAACATGACATTTTTTATGGAATTTTCTAAATAGATAGGTACTTAAGTAAATTCAATGCATGGAGTTGACATTTAAACTTATAGTAGGTAATCCTTTTTATTTTTATTAATAAAGTCCATTGTTAAATGACTAAATAAAATTAAGTCACGTCAAGGATACAAAAAGTTAACCGTGGAACACCTAGGTGAACTACGTTGGTAGACCACGGGTATTAAACGAAGAAATCAAATACTTTTGAGACTACCAACCGTATTCTCTAAAATATTAGGTACCCACTACCGTACATAACGAAACTTCACACAGCGACATTCAGCACATAGGTAGCTTAATACCTAAGAGAATTCAAAGGCGGGATCCGTGTTCGCGTCACGTGCTTCACGTAATAAAAGCCAGTCGAGTCACCGGAGAAACGCTATCTCAGGGAAGTGACTTTCTTTTATACTTTCTTTTTACATTTATATACTTTTCTTTTACGCCTCCGTCGGGTACGAGACGTGAGGGAGACATTTTCTTTGAAAATACAAATGTTTCACGTAGATAGAGACTGTATTTTTTGTTAGATATTTTGGGACGTAAAATATAATTTATTGTTGCTGAAGTTTCTTTGGAAGTTCTTACTTTTCTTTAACAGGAAGTTGTCGCTGTTTACATTGTTATACTTTCTATCTTAGCCTTAATTAACAATTCCTTACAAGGCTAAAAGTGTTCTAATTTTGGTAAGCGATAGCTTGTTTAGTTATAATCAAAAGTTTTATATTTTGTAGGTTTTTTAAATTTACAAGTCCTCAATAATTACTGAATAATTTTACTCTTTACAACACCCATCCATCGTCCTAGCCTTTTCCCAATTTTATTATATTGGGGTTCGGCTTCCAGTCTAACCAGATGCGGCTGAACATCAGTATTATACACAGAGCGACTGCCATCAGACCCCCGCAACCCAGTTACTGGGCAATACCGACGTTATGCTGTGCAGTGCTCTCTGAGACACGGAGGGGTGTAGATGTGTAACGAAACGAACGGTCACCCATCCACGGACTGAACGCGGCAAACGGAGTTTAACCTCGTAAATCGTACATTCCATACGGTTGCTACGAGCCCCTCTTTTACTCTGTATGACACCCATTGACGGTTAATTCAATAAGAGTGGTAAATTCTGTTTTACATGGTTTTGAAGATGTTGGAGAGCAAAACTAGCAATAAGGGGATTTACACGAGATCACGTGATGTTCACTACTTGAGTGATACATCATTAAGTGATACAGTGTAAATACAGGCTCATCACTAAGTAATGATCACTTGAATTACACAGCATTTAGAGACTAGTCCAGTTTTACAGATCATATAGTGATGCATCACTTAGTGATCTCGTGTACATATTTATTATTTATTATTTTGAGGAAAGAGGTAGGGGTCTTGAACGTCCCTAAGCCACTGTGACCTGATAAGATCTATTGCGACGCCTCTTCCAGCATTACAGCACTTCCCCAAGCTGCAAGTCAATCATGAAGTCGACTATGACCTTGGGGGAGGAGGATTTGATCTCCTGCGTTGAGATGACGTGGCCTCCAAGATGTTGGCTCGTGTACATATACTTGTATCGCCAATGATGTATCATTAAGTGATACATAATCAATGACGCATCACTTAGTGCTCTCGTGTACATCCGCCATTACATTTTCATATCGTACCATACCTACTTATATGACGTAACCCTTTTACTCAAGCACGGCGGTGGGTCTTCCGGGCGATAATTAAATCTTCCACATCCCGTGACATTTATGCTGATGCCAGGTATCGACCTTAATGAGCAGGGCGGTCGCTTTGACCGATCTTCCGACCCCTTTAATTAACATTTCCAAGATACTGTCCAGTAATAGCCGACTAAAATATGGGCAGTATGGTTATCAGGCCAATCCTTAAATCTAAGACGTAAGGGTAAAGGCGCTCCCTCATCGCAAGCATTCGCCTGTAACGTAATACATTCTCCGGAACAAATTAATAAAATTTGTACCGGTGAATTTGTTACATTACAAGTAAATGCTCGCGGTGAAGGAGCTCTCTAAGGATTAGAACCATGGTTGATAATGTTAGAAATCGATATTATTAGAAAGTTACTAAAATGGTCATGTTATTTGGGTATGTACAAACCTCGGCAGTTTTCAAAGTTGCTAGACGATTATCCTACTTCCTAACATAACATAACATCACGCCTGTATTTCCCCGAAGGGGTAGGCAGAGGTTTATAGTACACCCACATTTCGCCAGTTATGTTATAGTCCCATGTAATAGGGGGCGAGCCTATTGCCATTAACCGGGCACAAATCCATACTCCGGGCTGCTACTGAGAATTTCCTAATGAAAATACCCAATAACACTTTGCCCGACCCGGGAATCGAACCCAGGACCCCACGCTCAGCAGTCGCGCTTGCGACCACTAGACCAACGAGGCAGTCTTACTTCCTACTAATATTATAAATGTGAAAGTATGGATGTTTGTTTGTTTGTCCTTAAATCACGCCGAAATGGCGGAACGGATTTGGGTGTTTGGCACACAGATAGACCTTAACCCAGATTAACATATAGGCTACTTTTTATCTCGGGTAGGTAAACAGTTCCCGAGGGATGCGTTCTGTGATAAACCGAATTATATGAAGGCGGAGCCGTGGACTCTGGCTATATAAATCTGAAATATAAATCTGTGGTCAGAACCTCAATGCCTGTACCTATATTCCCCTGATAGCCAAGCTCTGATGTGTTCCCGCTCCTACATGACACATATTCTATGCTTATCCATTGTTAATTTGGACTCATGTAGGTACAGTGGGGAATACCTACTGCCGTTTACTGAAAATTAGGCATTGTCCTATAAAGCGACTACGAGACCATCACAAGCTCGAGAGAATTTTGTTCCAGAAATTTGTTCGTGACATCGCGTTGTCGATAGTTATTATCGTATACGAGGACCCCACCTCGTATACGATAATAACTATCGTGCCTTATTCGAGTTTGACACAAATACTTTCATAGTTTTCGTAGACTTTAATTCATAACCAGTAGTTACTCCTCGTATCCGCCAGGGGCGCTATGGATTTATGAAAAGTTTTCGAAAACAATGAAAGTGATCGTAAGTGTCTACTCGTACTAGGCCCCGAGATAGTGCGACGTCACGAACAAAATTCGTGCGAGTTTGCGATGGCCACGTAGTCGCTTTGTATATTAGAACAACACCTTAGGAAAAAACAAAGAGATAATAAAAAAAAACAATAAGTTAACAATTTCCAAATTTTAATAGAACAAGGTACAAAATAAACATGATAATTAATAATTGAAATAGGTTTAGCTGTGCTTATATCGTTTGTCATACATTAACACGCTGTTCCATCACTTCAGCCTATAGGAGAATATTGCTGAATAAATACGATTATCAAATCCAAAGAACGTAGTAAAAAGGTGATATTAACCAATGGTAACATTTCTATAGTAACTGTTTACTACTACCAGGAAGTAAATTAGCACTGAAAACAAATAAAAAACGCATTTTTGCTTGAGGTTGGAACGATCAATTTCATTATACTGAATGCGAACGAATGGTTTTGCCAATCTCTGGTGCGGGCTTAAGAATGATTTTTGAGAGACCAGAGTCTGCAGTTGTGGGGAGACTTATCAGGATGCATGTGACGTGATGAGTTCTTATTAAAAATCTATTGTAATGGGGATTTTTATAGATACTATCTATAACAAAATATGTACATCAATTATTCTGAAAAAAACCGATTTATTTATAATAAAACAAAGTTTAACCGGATTAAATCGGGTATATTATTTAAATTGGTTTTCCTGACCTAACCCCGAACTTGGTTGGTTGGATTGGTTTTCCTAACTTTGTTTCATTATAATGTGTAGTGATCGCGAAAACCTAAGAAATTATTATGATTTATTTATTTTTATTTATTTAAGTTAGTAATCGAAGACAAACAATAAAAATTAAATGACTTCAAGAAAAAGGGCAGCGCCATCCTTTAAAAGATTTAAAAAAAAATATCCATGACCAGCTCGCGTTTGATCTTTACCTCACCGAAGGCCAATTCTCGTAATTATAAACGTTCAAAATGTAGTTTAAAACTAATCTCAATGCTTTAAATCTCAATCTCCTAACAGTAGATGTTCCTGTTTACAGTTTATTTGTGACACATAGTTCATTAATGTCACCAATAAACGGCAATCAGAAACATCTTCTATTAGGAGATTGAGATTTAAAATATTGAGATTAGTTTGGAACTATGTTTTGAACGGCCTTCGAAGAAATGGCCTTCTGATGGTAAGCGATGGTCCAGTGGACGATGGTACACGCTTGCCTAGCAAAAACTTATTCATTCGAGCCTTGAAATCTACCAGATACCAATCAAAACAAACTGTTATCACCGACCCGTCTCCAAGCATTGTCCCAGAATGACTATACATCATCCGGGGAAGTATAATATATAATAATAATAAATCCTATTTCTGCCGCCAAACAGTAGTGCTTGATTTGCTCTACTCTGGTGTAAAGGGTACGGGTGCCGGTGAAGATACACAGAGTAAGTTACATGAGACTTCAAATTTTCATGGCTCAGTTTGTCGAACGCGACTTGCAGTACCGTTTAGGCAAAAACCAAGGTTGCAATGCAGTTGTTAAGGGAAAAGGTAATCGCTTAACATCAGATGGGCCTTTAGCTCGTTTCGCCATGTTATACTAAAAAAAACCCTGCAGTGGACGTTAAAGGGCTAACAATATGATAATGTTTTCAAAATTAATTAAAAGTACACTTACATACAGCACCAAAGAACGTTGCACCTCCAAAAAGGTATGGTGTAGTACAATTTTTATCAGATAAGAATATCATCACAGAACTAGTAACGACATTAAAGATAAGCAACAATACAGTCGTGTACATGAACAGAATTGCTGTTTTTGGCACCCTCTGGAAAAAAAAAACGGTTGACCACTTTAATACCGAGTTACGTTACCTAGTTTTCCACCAATTTTGACAGTTTTTCTGAGCTCCAATATCGTAAATTTCATCTGTCATCTCAAAAGGATTGACAAGGATTGTCGCAGCCGTGCGGAATAAAATGTTTTATAAATTTTCCATTATTATTATTGTTTTCTTGTTTACCCTTGGGGGATTAAGCCCCAGATACTGCCCAGGGGCGAAGCCTCCCCGCAATAAGAAAAAAGTGACGGCAGATAGGTTAGGTTATGTTAGAACGGGCACGCCGTTATCGCGGCGGTAAGGCCCGTCATGGAGGAGTGGCTGGAGAGGAGCCATGGTGCCCTCACCTACCGGCTGACGCAGATACTCTCAGGGCATGGTTGCTTCGGTAAGTATCTGTGTCGCATAGGCCGGGAGCCGACGCCCGAGTGTCATCACTGCGGGAGCTGCCCAGAGGACACGGCGCAGCACACATTGGCGGAGTGCCCAACTTGGGCCACGCAGCGCCGTGACCTCATCACTGCAGTAGGCGGCAGCGATCTCTCGCTTCCGGCCGTGGTTCTGTCTATGGTCGGAAGCGAGAGCGCTTGGGAAGGCGTCGTCTCCTTCTGCGAGGAGGTGATGCTCGCTAAGGAGGCGGCGGAGAGGGTTCGAGAGGCGATGACCTCTCTTCCCATCCGCAGGAGACGACCTGGGCGTCGTAGGAGGGCGTATGCCGACCTCCAGCCACCCTAGGTGTGGGCCTGCGGGCGGCGGACTAGGGGTGGCCCGCCGCCCGACCAGTCAAGGCCCGTGACGGTGGCGCGTAGTGTTCCGCGTGCGCCAGTCAAGGGGAGGGTGCGGCCGTTGTGGTTGCCGCACGGGGAGAAGGGGCTCGCCTGCCAGGAGTATTTCCCACGCCCCCGGCCAAGGTCGGTAGAGGAACACCGTGGTGGTTTTTAGTCGGTAAGAGTCCGACACTGGCTCCGCCTTCCCCGGGCGGAGTGCGTCCATGAGGATTTTCCCCACGGAAAAAAAAAAAAAAAAAAAAGGTTATGTTAGAACAGTGACCACAACACGATTGCCAATCACTTTACATCACTTTCTAAAAGTCAAACATAATATAATTTCAACCCCTACATTCGTGACTATAGATATGGCGAAATACGTAGTTTATATGGAATACGGAATTGTTTTCCCATTTTCTCCTAAGCTATACGTTTCCTCACCTCCCCCCCCGCCCTTTATAGGGGGTTCATCTAACCCTCCCCCTTCCAACCTCCTACACCACAACCCCTGACCAATGTAGCACGTAACTAACCTTTAACCCTGAACAATACTTACCCATATAATACCATACAGAAAAACAACAGTAAACACAAATGTTACTATACAAACTGCAAGTGCCAAGTAACCTAAAATTTGCATGAACGGTCCTGAAAAGTAGCATTTACTAAATTCCTTGTTTGCTGAACTACCAGAAAAGGCTTCAACCTGTAAAAAAACACCAAATATACTGTTATGTATTGTCCAAAAATATACTGTTATGTATTGTCCAAATATATAACGGGTTGGAACAATGGATTAAAAATATAATAGGCAGAAGATGGAACAATTGTTAAGTAGCTGAGGTCTATTTAAGGCATGAATGTACTCATCTTAATGTTCCACCTTACACCTATACAAATGTTACACCTTATACAAAATACAAATACAAAATAGTTTATTGTGCTTTAACAAATAATTTTACATGTCGCTTGGAGTCTCTTTTTAAGCAATTAATGCCTGTGTTAGGAAACTCCACTCTTTATATTCACTGTCTATATAGGACCGTCATCATTATCATCATCATTTCAGCCGAAAGAAGTACCACTGCTGGATATAGCCCTACCCAGGAGGGATATGTCATAATCACCACGCTTGGCAGGCGGGTTGGCAATCACAGTTGGTTGAGTATATACTCAGAGAACGCTGCTGCCCATCCTCTGGTGAATCCCTTAGTCACCTTTTACGACAGCCCGAAAAGAGATGGGGTTGTGCTATTCTTTGTGGGGAACACCACACGAATGATTCATAGGTATAAGGTGTAACAATTATTAAGTAGCTGAGGTCCATTTAAGGGGTAAATGTACTCATCGTAATGTTACACGTTTAAAGCCCAGACTCCACCAAAACGGAGAGGAGAAGAGATGTGTCGCAAGCCACCAATAGGATTGCGTTAGATATAGAATTCCGTTGAAACTTGGCTGTAACATGTGAAAATCACGCAATCCTATTGGTTGTTCGACACATCTGCGCTCTTCTCCGCTTTGGTGGAGTCTGGGCGCAAAAATGTTACTCTTTATACCTATATAGGACGATATAGGGGCTGAAATCGAAGTTATAGTCTTAGTGAATATTGGTTGTAGCCTTTGGGGCTCTATGGAGAAACGACTCGCCCTTAAGGCGACTCTCCGACCTGAATATTTCTAAGAAAGTTTAAAAACAACGGTAGGAAATAGTATCAAAAACATTAATAATGAAATACCGTACTTACTATTAAAAGTATATAGGTTATAGCTATTATAATACAACCCACTTTGAGATTGAAACAAAAGCAAAATTTTTGCACTTGTGGTAACGGACCGAAAATGTAAAGTTTCATTTTATTTATTTTCTGAATCATACAATTATTTTATTTGTATTTATTAAGTTTTACGACAAACAATTGTGACAGATCTCACTGACAAATAAAACTTAGCGTCACAGTGGAAAAAGCAGTGGAACCACAGACGTGTCTCAACGCGGAATGTGGTAGGCCCTTTGATAATAGAATCTAGGTTGGCCACAGTGGTAGGTGACCAGCCATTCTGACGTTCACAATAATTTTAATGTTAAGCATGGCATGAAGTTAGCAAATAGAATTTAATCAATTTTGAAGCATAGTGCCACTGCCTGCCCCTGGAATTATGTCCAGGGTTGCGATTGGGGTTACCTTCAATGCCTTTTTACCTAGTTATTGATAACATAGTCGATCTCTGGGTCGATGAGAAAGCTTTTTCCAAGTAATAATTTTAAGTTAAGTTCACCTTTGTTTATAATATCATTTCTACATATTGATAATGCATTGTTCGATTTTTCTGGTGTATAATAAAGAATAAGAAACTTCTTGGCCTTTATTGCTCCCAGGTTACAAAAACTAGTAAGATCATGTCTTTTTTGTTGAAGTTTTAAATTGGAATACCTGCGCATCCTCTTAAAATGTTATTAGATAAAAAAGAAAAAGCAAAAGAATGTCCATAATTTTAATGATAGGTAGTAGAAAATAAATACAAAAAACTGTGTGTAACTTACGCCGTCTTCGGCGATGTAGCAAATTTACTTTATTAGTTAATTAACTGTGGTTTCGTAGTTTTCTTGACTGCTTGACTTCTCTTGAAGGTGATAATAATGATAGAAATTAATATAATCATCTTTCGCCTAACGATACATCATGACCCGATGGTAGCTTGCTATAATAATCAAGCAGTAAAAAAACACTGAAAAAAATTTTTTCTACTTATAATTTTATACATACATCACATGAGACTTTCTATCTTAGTTTCGTGAACGTGATTTGCAATACCACTTAGACAATAACCAAGGTGGTATTGCAGTTGTTATGGGTAAAGATATTCGCTTAACATCAGGTGGACCTTTAGCTCGTTTCGCCATCATATGCCATAAAAACATCATTAGGTAGGTATACTGTTATATTTTATAAATCAGAGCCAAATATAATACCTACTACCAAGTGTACCAAGTAAATAACTAAATATACCTAGGAACCCATAAAAAGTGCAACCATAATAGCATGTAATAGGAATAGATAACAAGCATACAAAGACATAGGTTTTCTTCTATTTTAAATGCCTAGAAGGATGCTACTACCCATAAATCGCTTAGAAACCTTAAATGAGGGGCTGGCCTGTTCTTTGCTAAGAAACTTAGGAGCTGCTAAGTTTTGGGTTTACCAAGTCTAACAAAAAGTCAGTTGTACGGCTGACACGAAGAAGAAGACTTACTTACCTATGGAACTTAACAACGATGCTCCTCCTAAAATATACGGTGGAGGGCAATCTTTTTTGGTCCCCTCTATCATCAGAAGAATACTCAAGAGTATATTAAATATTAGCATCGATGATGACGCGTACATAAACCAGACAGCGGAATTTGGTATACCCTGTGAATGAAACGACATGGGTGTATTTATTATAAACGATAGGATATAGATACTATACATATATGTAGAGTAAAAAATCAGAAGGTAAATAAATTAATATATGATAAAATTAAAAGAATTTCATTTGAAGAAAGGCAGAGACAAGGACCCGCTTGCTCGTTTGCCCTCTTCTATAATAGAAAAGCCTACCGCTTTTCAAAAGCCATTCTCAACAAGAGGTATGTGCACTGTATATATACCACGTATATACCGTAAATAGGTATAAATAAGCGGTTTTACGAATCATATCAAGCAATATCAATAATCATAGAATTATCTGCTGATAATAATCTGTCCCACTCCCTAACTGAGCATTTTTATTTTTTTATTTAAAAGTTCAGCTATCAGCAAACTTTCCGGTGAACCACCACTAAGGCTAAAATCGATCGCGTTCAGTGTTTGACGGCAGCCGTAGGTATGTGTAATGTAGCAGGATTCGTTCAGGGGACTTTGTCGACAATATGTATCACCGGGAAGGATCGTGACTGTACATTATGAAGATCCTTACACTTAGTAAAAATATGTAGGTTTATGTATTGATACCTAATGTTAGGGTAAAAATGAATAAAATAGCATTCAATAAATTATACACTTACTTTAAAAATACCGATAAGGAAATAAATAGCAGCAATTAATACTGCTATGGCCACAATAATTGCTACATAACCTAAGACTTTCATTAATTTTCCTGTGGAGTAGCAATTATTAAAATCCTTAATGGCTCCACTACCCAAAATGGCTTCAATCTGAAAAATTTAATTGTCATAATAGCTACTGTAGTTCATTAATGTTTTATTGGATCGATTTTGTATGAATATCATTTGAAAATGCAGGCAGCGTCTAACAATATTTTCAAGAATCTGGGGTCTTAATTAAGAAGAGTTCTTTGACCAGTAGTGGTATGGCTGATTTGATATATAAGTCCACAGAAATAAAGTTTTAAATCCTACTTCATGTTATAAATCTGAAAGTTTGTGAAAATATTTGGATGTTGGTTACTAAATCACATACATACATACATATTATCATGCCTGTTTCCCATTGGGGTAGGCAGAGACTATGGATTTCCACCTGCTACAATCCTGACACACCTCTTTCGCTTCATCTACGTCCATTAACCTCGTCATGCATGCTCGTCGGTTTAGAGAACTCTAACGCTGATGAAATTTAACACACAGGTAGACAATAACACGGATAAATTAGATTTTTTATATCCTGGTAAAATAAGCAGTTCCTGAGGGATGCGTGATAAGTGTTTCTGTGATAAGCCGATTAATACGCGGGCGAAGGCGGAGGACCCAGTGTTGTGGCGAAATTTGGAAGAGGCCTATGTCTAGCAGTGGACTGCGATGGGCTGAGTTGATGATGAAGCCGCGGGTAAATTCCAGTATATAGAATATAAATTAGGAAGAATGTTATCCCGGCCTTCACACATTTGGCCAAAGAATCGGTCCAACGTTGACATAAACGTTCTCCATTCGTCTGAATGACAGAAACGTTGAATGAAGGCCACCACACTGGCCTAGACTATTCCAGCCTGTAGTTTGGGCCTATTGCCTAGACTGAAAAGAGAGTACCTACTATGGCACTTACAACGGAAACTACATGGATCAAAGCTATAATAATACTCCCTATCTTGAGACTGCAGCAAAAGCAACATCTTTCCACATGTGGCAAGCTTTCGAAAATGTTCATCTTACTTATCTTCAGTTAATGGTATTTTAGGTATCAAAGATAAATAATATAATCATGGGAATCCAAGTGGAATCCAAGTTGTTTTGATTTTCATATGACCACAGAGAAAATAATCATATGACAAGCAAGTAGCATGACGTATCGAAGACCAAAGATAATATAATCACTACGTTTTATCGAAGACTAAAAGCAAAGGGATTATAATCACTACGTTTCATAAAGGTATTATACTGACGTAATAGAGACACTGTCACCTAATTATCACGTCACCGAAAGCGAAATGAATATATGTGCGAAATTGACACGTGTAGGAGTGATTTTTAGTGATGTGACATGAACGTTATTGCATTATCGATATATTTCAACCGGCCGGGCCTTACTTTTAAGGAGTGGTAGTATTTTAAAACTGCTAAGCTATTAAGTAACTATTGTTTTAAAATTACAGATATTTGAGACATAATTTTATTTGTTTTAAAAGATTGAGTTACGCAATTAAGGATTATATTATAATTACTATATTAATGTCACGAAGGTAAGGAATACTTATGTAAGAAATTAAAAAAACCAATTAATCATCATTTCAGCCGTAAGACGTCCAGTGCTGGACACAGGCCTCCCCCAAGCATATATTGGGGGGATATGCCATAATTGCCACGCTTGGCAGGCGGGTTGGCGATCGCAGTTGGTTGGTTAAATACTCAGAGAATGCTGCTGCCCATGCTCTGGTGAATCCCTTAGTCACCTTTTACGACACCCATGAGAAGATATAGGGTGGTGCAATTCTTTACATCCGGCACCACACGGAACATTTTACAATTCATCATATTAGTTTTAATTAGGTGTATAGAAAGGTTTTCAATCCCGGAACAAGTTCCTATACACGATTCCGGAATTGGTCAAATTATTGAATTTTTATGAAAAATTACAATATCTATGAACTTGACAAGTTTTCTTGTCCAGTCAACTTAAGTTACACATCAGACTTATACATTATAATTTTATCGACTTAGATTTAGAAACATCAGTGTTTCGATAATTTCTAGTTATTAGTTAGTTTTTATTTCAAATAGGCAAAGAATTAAATGTCGAGAATTTAGTTGCACGATTACAAAAACAAAGATATAGGATCTTTGTTTTTGGAATCGTGCAACTAAATTCTGAGGATGAAATTGGAGGTGGAGCAAGAACCTGGCCATGATTTTCGATTCGATACAGACGACCGAATCATATAAAATCAAGTCCGCGTCAGCTCAAGAAAGGGTTTTCTCAGCGGCAGGCTAAATTTGCAACCGGCTAACAATCTATCTCTTAGCATTCGCATACTTGACAATCTTGCATTTGCAAGAACCCATTTTCAAAATATGGTATATTTTTACAAATTGAATGATCACATGAGACTTTCCGTCTTCATGTCTCAGTTTGGCGAACCGACTTGCAGTACCATTCAGGTAACAGACTAGTTGGTATTGCAGTCGTTATGGGCAAAGGTAACCGCTTAACATTAGGTGGGTCTTTAGCTCGTTTCGCCATCATATAACATGAAAAATAAGTGTATAAAACTTTTTTGTTGTATTTTTTGTATCTATGAGATTTGTTTTAGTAAAAAGGACCTATCTGATCAAACTTAAAGCCGCGGATAGCAACCTAGTCCCTTCCATGATTAAGATGCTCTATGAAGTTTCATGGGAATTTGTATTCCATGAGAACAGCAAGACCAGTGGTTTCTAGCAATGATGACCAAAGAGCCCAGTTCGCGCGCCGTTAATACTGATGATCTCCCGATATACGTGTGTGGTCATATTTGAAGAGCTTATTTATTTAGTGCTATCGAACAACTTTTACTATGAGGTCAACCCTGAAATCTAATAAAAAACAGCTATTCCCTACATTTGTGTTCACACGAATCGACAAAATGTAGTAAACAGCAGATTTTTTTCGCGATTTCAGGGTTGCTCCAGTTATAATAATGTACTCTGTGGTTGCTCCCATAGTAAATGTTGTTCGTTATGATGAGTTTTTATTTATTTTATTTATTCAATCACAGGTACAATTTCTTTAGCTTTAATTTACTAGAAAACTCACCAAACTATCAAGTTTAACGGCGAGATGCGCTCATACATATGTATATTATCTTACCCTTACGTAAACATGCAACATGAAAACAAACTTAATTAGCAACTAATCAAACCGTAGGTATGGATCGTTGGTGATTTCATTAAACGATACAGTTATCCTTAAAATATCTACTGCAAACCCTGTAATTTTTTCGAGGCTTTCAGCTTTTTTTTTATTGTATAGGATGGCGAAACGAACTAAAGGCCCACCATATGTTAAGCGGTTACCTTTGCCAATAACAACTGCAATACCATCTAGGCTGTTACCTAAATGGTACCGCAAGTCGGTTCGCCAAACAACATGAAGATGAAAAGTCTCATGTGATTGTAATTACACCGGCACCCGTACCATTCTGACCGAAACACAGCAATGCAAGCATCACTATTTGGCGGAGAATAGTAGATACGGTGCTTATTCGTTTTAACATTTGTGCCCATCCATTTTTAGGGTTCCGAAGTCCTACAAGGAACCCTTATAGTTTCGTCATGTCCGTCCGTCTGTCCGTCTGTCCGTCTGTCCGTCTGGCCGTCTGTCCGTCTGTCCGTCTGTCCGTCTGTCCGTCTGTCCTAATCCTTTACAGCTTAATAACTTCTACAGTTATAAACATAAGTAAATGAAATTTTGTTAAAAAATAGTCTACATATAGATCTCAATTTTAAAAGAATAAAAAAACCGTTTTTCCGTATTTTAGGGGTGGCGTCCATACATGTGAAATGGGGAAAAAATAATTTATTTCGCTGCACCCCCTCGTGTGGGATATCATTGAATAGGTCTACAAAAATGAAGGTAATGTTTGATACACCACTTTTTTATCAGGTGTACCATCTGCGAAATATAGCCCGCCAAAGTGGCTTGCAATGTGTCCCCCCCCCTGCCATTTCTAAACTATGCAATGTAGAAACTTATAATCTTCCACATTGATAGACCTTTGTGAAAACTCTCTTTTAAAATTATTTCGAGTATAATGTGATTATAATTTTTTGAGTTATAGAGAGAAAACTGAAAAATACTTATAACGTCCTAGTTCAAAGGTCATTGACCTTAGAGAAAAATGATCATAGCAAATAATGCTCCTTTAGCTACTTTCTATTTGAAAAAATCACAAATACTTTGAAATGACACGCTTCTTCAATTTGGCTTCTTGAATTTATCGCTAGATGGCGCTACTAACAACACGCTCTGAGTCGCGAAAGCTGCCGATTATTGCAAAAACTAAAATAGCCATAATTAATATTCGATTTGATTCGTTTGTAATTACACCTACTTAAGGAACCCTATAATACTGAGCATGGCCCGACATGCTCTTGGCCGGTTTTCTTTAATAACAGCATTTACAGGAAATCTGGAAGTTATGAAGTTAGCCGGTCAATATTTTACAGCATTTTTAGCCCGGCCGCACATTGTCATAAAATAGCACCGTATTTACATTTTAATATGTCAAAAGCAGACATACGATTCGGAAAATTCTGTCAGTCTGCGGGGCTGGTACTAAAATTAACTGTATAAATGTAAAATAAGCATTATGAAAGTAGTATTGTCCTGCAGATACTTACCTGTGAAACGTCTTTTTGCCATAGACGTACAACATACTATTATAACATCGTAAAAGTACAACCATGGTATAGGTTCCGGTGCGTCAGATTTTTTCTGTGATCAATGAATGAATCATTGTGATTTCCTTCCAATGTGCGGCCGGACTAAATCAACCTTTCAATACTTTCAACCGACTTCAAAAAAAGGAGGAGGTTCTCAATTCGATTGTATTTTTTTTAAAGCAGTAAGGGACACTAACTTGTGACATGTATGGTGCTAGGTAGTACAAAAAATATATAATTGAAACTATCGACATATCGATATATTTTGAGCAATCCATATGCGAAACGGTTTCATTTTCACGTACACAATATTTTTTTATCTAACACATAATTATTTAAAATAACATATTATATAGAAAATACGGTATTAACTGCATGTTATTAATGTATTACTAAATAATTTTAAGAATAACTTCTATGAAAATAAGCATTATGAAAGTTGTATTGTCCTGCAGATACTTACCTGTGAAACATCTCTTTCTTTAGGTTAATAATGTAAATTACACAGCAGTATAACACAGAACACTACACCAATACGATTATTGATATTAATAGGATAAAATATAGAACGATTGTGAAATAAATCATAAAATAATACGAGATTATATTTTGATGGGACGCTATGGGAGATTACAATTTTCAAAATCGGTTCTACTGACATTTTATTATGTCTCTTTCTAGCATATAGGTTTTTTCGTAATGATCGCTATCTCAGTCGCACACTGTAGTGGTCTATTACGTTAGTATAGAAATGTCTTTGCTACGTTTAAGGGTGGTATGCCATTGGTCAAATTTCTTTGTGCAATCTAATTTATTTTATGACAACTGTGTTTTTACATAAAACATTTGATGAATAATTTCTTTGATCAAAGTCAAATTAGACAAAGAAATTTTAAGAGTGTCATACCACCCTAACTAAAGGAGCAGAGGGTATTAACATGGTATTTATCTGGTATTATATTCTCCTTTTTCACTAGGGTTCACTTGTAAGAGTGATTAGTTATCTATGTAGTAATCAAGTAGTGTGCAAGTAGTGACTGTTCCACCGATTGTTCCTTTGACTAAGGATTGTTCCGATTCCATTATCAAAGATTGTTCCTTGATTATTATCTTTGACTATGGCACCAAGGGCACAAAACACAGATATTGGCACCAAAACGTGGTCATCGTTTTACTACTACTTTGTTCTCATTAGAAAGCAAAGTGTCTTAAAAACTGAACTCGCGTGTCGTCTGTTAGAGGCCAAATGCTTTAGTTATTTTTTTGAGAGACTGAACGAAATATTAACTATAGATTTTGGTCAAGTCTCCAAACAAAATTGTTTCGAACATAATATAGGTAGGCCCGCGGCTTCGCACTCGTAGCATTTCAATAAAAAGGATTTTATATTTGAATCCAGGACATTATCTATTTGTGTGTCAAATTTTATTTAAATCAGAAGGTACAGTAGTTTTTGCGTGATCCTCGGTTTACCAAACAAATGATTACAGTTTTGTATTAGTCAGGAAGTGATCAGGAAGTTATAGATTCTCAAGTGGCAATAAATTGCTCTGACACCGCCACTTAAGAATATCTAGTGTAGGATGAGTAGCTCAGAATTCTCAGTTATAATAATGTAGTCTGTACTCAGAATACAGGCGGGCAGCAATAAGGCCCGTATACATATTGCACTCACGCCACTCACAGCTCGTGTGAGCAGGCCAGGCGTAGTTTATTTATTTATTTATTTAACAGTTGCCTACTGTACTTACAGTTGCCCAACACGTACAGTAGGCCAAGTTATAATTTAGGTACATATATAATTCTTATAAGTCTAATTAAGGGTTCATTAAAAGAGCCTCCACGAGTGACGATATTTAATTGATCGTCCGGCGCACCCTGGGCAGTCAGCCCCGCTACCAACCTGCTGACTGGCTAATCTTTTACCAACGACATGGGCTGTTATCATTATGTAGCTCATGTCGACACGATAGGAGGAGGATAAGTCTAATTAAAATCAGTTAAAAATTTATGACAAAAGTAGTTAGTTTTATAAAACGTATGAAGTAATGCTGCACCGCATATTGGTCTTATGCTCAGGTCTCACGTCATCCAGTGCCTCGTGGGAATATTGGGAAGTATTTTGGTGCGTTTGTTGTGCAATCCACCAAAAACCTAAAATAATCGTTGACAGATGTCAGCTGACATTTATTTGCTACGAGTTGGACTGCACCTGCGCCGGGCGTCCGTGGTTGACGTCCAACGCGCGGGGCCTTTGAGCGGGAATGACAAAGATTTGTTAGTTTTCAGTTAACACTTTTTAATGACATTTTTTTTGTAATTCTATTCACTACATACCGTTATAGATCTGACGGGCTACAATCGTTGTGTAACCGATCCAATATGCCAGCAATTCTTTAAATAGTCCACTAGTTTCAAGTTCAAGGACGAGGTTTTTACAGTTTACAAACAAAAGACATAAACGCGCATTTTGGCCATGTGCTGCACTGGGCTAGACCAAAGATAATATAATCACTACGTTTTAGGTTAGACTGGGGGCTGGGTCTTTGTTTTCATCTAACATTTGTATTATATTAAACAGTCCATCTAATTGTACAAGTTCACAAAGGCTCATATAGACCGTGGCCATAATTAATAGTGAAAAAATATTGCCATTATGTTGTCCTTTTTCTAGAAAAAGTAAATAAATTGGTTTGAGTGTGCGAACCTCAACAGAATTGGGCAAAGGCTAGAAGAAAGAGAAGAGTAGAAGTAGGAAAATGATGTCCACTGTCCTAAAGTTTCCCCAGTCTGCATATTCGTCACATTATTTTAGAATTTAATAGGGAATATAATATATTGAACCTATCGGGGTAACAGGTTTAATTCCAATAAAATACTTTAAAATCTGTTTTAATGTGTAATTAATATAAAATAAACTATAAAATAAAGTGATACTAAAAAAACGTTTACATATTATCCCTATGCGAGTTGACGATGAGTATGAAGTAGCACCATACTGAAAACAAAGATGTTGTGTTAATAATGTTTCTATTGATCCCTACATCCTTTGAGACCAGTTGTATATTCAGAAGATTATAGATTCTCCCGGTTAGTCTAGCGGTTGCAAGCGCGAATACTAAACGTGGGGTCCAGGGTTCGATTCCCGGGCCGGGCAAAGTGTTATTGGGTTTTTCATTAGAACATTCTAAGTAGCCGCCCGGAGTATGGATTTGTGCCCAATTAATGACAAAAGGCACGCCCACTATTCATCATCATCATTATTTCAGCCAAGAGGCTTCCACTGCTGGACATAGGCCTCCCCCAAGCATCGCCACAATAACCGGTCCTGCGGATTCCCGTGACCTTCACAAGGTCGTTGGCCTACCTTGTGGGGGGCCTACCCATTTTATCAAATATCTCTCAAAACAAAATTGAGAACTTACGTAAAAAGTAAATGAAGTGAGCGATTATATCACTCGGGTTCCTACAATCAGACTCAAGTATTTGAAGTGTATTGAATACTCCATGGACAAGCATGGTGACTGCAGTAGCAAAGCCACATAACATGAAAATATCAGCCGTGTATCTGTACCCCTGAAAATTATGTTTTAATATATAATATGTTTTGTAAGCAGTGGACTGCACCACTGCTGGACATAGGCCTCTCCCAAGTTAACAAACACTTTATTGACTCATCCAATTTCGAGGAAATCTGCACATCTCTCGACGAAGTGTGTATTGCACCAACCCACACCAGGCCGGAGCGTAGTAAACCTTTCTTATTCTAAAAAGAGGCACATGTCCAGCAGTGGGACAGACACTATGTTAGTTAATTGTTGAAATCTCTTTTCTCCAAGCCTTTTCCAAATTATGTTCGAGTCGGCTTCCAGTCTAACTATCTAGTTATCTGATGACACTATTAATATACATCTGATGTTATTAGTATTTTACATAGAGGTACTGCCACCAGATTTCTACAACCCAAAACTGGGTAATACCAACATCCTATGTTTATAATGTCCTTGTGTAGTAGAAAAACTCTATAATAGATATCTAAAATATACAGTTACACTTTGCTTTGTGATTGGTTATATCTTACCATAAATAGTCCTAGCAGGTAGGCAAAACTGCTGCACAACATCGCCAAGTTGAAACCAAACAGTACCCACATTATGATCGTTAACACTTCGTGGTATGGTCCATCTTCTTCGGTATACTGTCTGCAGCAAGCTGGACAAAACAGGATTCGAATGCTGTGAGAAGTTGCCAACTGAAAACGTTAAGTCTTATAATTATACCTACATATACCTAATTATGTTACGAGCAAAGACCGCAGAGGGTGCAGAGTCAGCACTGCCCGGGCATTATCAACATTGCACAAAGCAAAGTTCGCAAATATGATTAATTAGCAGGCTCTGCCCGGTTTTCTATAACACTGTCAATACTGTCCGAGTGACGGTGGGTACCTCAATGACCGCCCGCAGGCCCTATCTTCCTGTATTTTTTTATTGAGGGTTTTTTCCTTGTGGTCCAGGCGGTTAAGCCAAGACCCTCGGTCGCAATAAGAGCCTCGAGAACATAACGACAGCACTCCTACTGGGGTTACGAGATTAGCAGGAGCAGGGAAGGACAAACCACTGCCTTCCCATTGGCAGGGTGAGTGCACACCGCCCGTCCCTGCTCCTCCACTGTGCTTTCTGCTAACATCAGAGGAACATGTGGAGCAAAGCCCCTCTGGCCCAGATCAAGCCTTTTCTGTGCAAGAGTATTAGCCACGGACAATAAGGTCCCCCGAAAAAGAGTGCAATTGCCCAGGGTGCATCGGGCAACAAACTGACCAGCGACGGTTCCTTCAAGACTTCTCGAGAAGGACCAACAGTCATCAGGTACAAGAGGAGGTTTTCTGGTCCAGCACCCTCAGCGGTTTGGGCTTGCTTTATTTGCCTTCCAGTCACAGAAATGTTTTTAGATGTATAATTACGAATTACACATTCTTCATTTATTTAGTAGTAACAATAAATGATATTTACAGACTTATACAACTATATACACAACTCTCACAACTGCTTAAGAATAAACAAAATAAATAAACAAAACAAAGATCTACTACCATACTCCAAAAGCAAATTAAAATGCATGCCACTTTTAATTTTCTCGTACAACAGCAACATCGTTTGAGCTTTGTTATAGGTAAACCTCCCATCTTAAGTATACAAATAGATTTTTCATTATAATTTCTTAAGATTTACTTAAAATTATCTCGATAATCTCTTTCTTTTGGTGACAAAATGATTTTAGAAAAGTGAGAATGAAAAATGAGAACTAAAACGATCACAGATTTGACATCTACCAAAGATAATATAATTTTAACCATAGTGATTATATTATCTTTGGGTATAATAAGATGTTTCACCAGGTATTCTCTTCCCGCGATGACAGCGCGATGCCTCCAAGCTACGTCACGATCAGTGTTTCCATTTATTGATATCTTCAATATAGCTAACATAGCTAAGGAGATTTTTGTTCATAATGAATATAAAATAAATTCCTAACTAGCCTATTTGTTATCTAATGTTATTAATGTAATTAATAATTAAAGGAAACTGTACAAAATTACTAGTTCAGAACTGATTCTTTATAGAAGAAAGTAAATGAAAAATGCATTTTGCTCGGGTAATTTATTTACACAAAGTCGCAGCACATCAAACTGACAAGTGTCACGATAACAGCCTGCTATTGGCTCTACAGCCGAACGTAGTACGGAGGCAATCACGTGACCTAGCTGTCACGGGAAGAGAGTACCTGGTAAAACATCTTATTATACCCAAATACCCAAAGACTTTGTGTACTGACACTGACTGACACCATGGTTTTAACATCTACCATAGAAGCATCTATCACTCTACCACCGTAGCTACCACCGGTGAAACGATTGACATCACATTGAAATACATCTCAATTGACATTAGTTAATTGAGAACACAGATTTGGGTACATCCGTAGGTCTGTGGTACATCCCGTACAACCGCGGGTAGATGTCAAATCAGTATAAGTCAAAGCTTAGAAAGTCTTTGGTCAAATCTGTGATTGAGAACTTTAGTCAATGATTGAGAATGAGAATTAATTCAAAAAATATTTACTAACTTTCAATACAAGTCTTTTTGTCTCAGATTAATAACTAAAGCTTCTTCTTGTCGTAACTGTTGTCACTCTCACTAAGGATAATGATATCATGAGATTAATTATTAAAGTCAGAAAAATTACAGTAAACAACACCACCGATGTCGTATTTTCCTATTACTAACTGGACATTAGGTATCCTCATAGCATAATAGTGTAACTCCGACAGTGGGTACCTCTTTCTGTATTCCGAGTGGGTGTCCTTATTGCTCTAGAGACAGTTCAGCTATTACCTATCTTGTGACTTAAGAATAGAGATCATTATTGACCTGTATCTGTATTTATTTTGTCATTGGAGTTCTCAGATTACCTATTGGAGTCTAGGAACAAGAACTATAGGAGTTCATAGGGTGATTATCATAGCCCAATCATAGCCAATCATAGCCTTCGTACTAGGCAACCTATAATGTTGATTCAGATAATCTTTTTAGAGTTTCAGTCAGTTCAGTCACAGATTTGATCTGAATTGATTGATTTGATCTAATAAAATCTGTGGTTTCAGTGCCGTATTTGGCACCATGAGGGAAAGTCCTATGTCTAGCAGTGGACGTCTTTCGGCTGAAACTATAACGATTTGGCACAAATTATATTTTGTTAAATTTCAATTTGAGTGATTCTGGAGTTGTAGCTGAACTATTTAGGAAAATATTTTAGACTCCATCAGAATCAAAGAATTAGGAGTCATATAATTTTAATGCTCCCGATAATTCTTTTAGAAGTATAATCGTTTTTGCGAAGGTACTAATAATATCACAAAAATATGTTAAATACGTTAGGTGCTTTATTTCAAATAATACAAATTACAGACTCTTTTACACATTCGTTTCGCGCTTATCATAACTTCGGTTATTCTTCTTCGGGTACAGTTTGAACATTCCATTCGCTTGTGACGTAGTTTCCTTAGTGCATATTATCGTATGCTTCGAGATCCTGATCCTGCAGTATTATTTCTGTAGGAATTAACTACTATTAAAAAGTAGGTCCACACTGAAAATCAAGAGAAAAACAAGTTACTAAAGAGAATTGTACCCGAAGGCTGTAGATATGTACTCGTATATCATGTTCCATAATACGGCTGGTGAGAATAGTGTCATAGTTTCTAGTATGGTGTCTAATTGATTCGTAGGAGCAACTGGTTTCATCATATCTTGTATTCGTATAAATGAATTTATGACTATTACAAAGTAGATCCACATTGCATAAACTGAAAATGAAATTAAAGCCATTTTGTAATTCAAACTTATTAATTTCCACTTCATCGGGAGTAATAGAAAATCTAAATATAGGTAGGCTGCACCTAATATTAACGGTGTAACGTTTCTCGTGGTCTCAACGAAAACTATTGATATAGGGCACCAAAGGCTATCGAAACCCATGTTTGTTCCGCGAAAATCTCCAGTTTTCGAGAAAATCGCAATTTCCTTATTTGTTTTTCCTCACAGTGCCTACGAAAATTGGTTTTGCGCTCAAACTATTATCGCAGGACGTGTATTTTTTTCGTCTTTTTAGCGAGCTGTCTTATTATGGATGCTTCACTTATTGTTTTGCGAGATTCCGTCCGTCTTTTTTATTCGTCCGACTAAAATAATATACCACTACAATTTGTCATAGATTTCTTACTTATTTTGGCGTCATCGATGATTTTACATTCTTATAGTACCTTGCACAAATTGTTAAATTTTATGCTTCTACACACTTTTAACTATCTTTTTTATTGATCGTGTCTCGATACACATCAACATCTTTATAAAAGTTTCGCTTAAGCCGTAGGAAGGCTTGTTCCTGTTAGTATTTCGGGATGAGTTGATTGCATGTTGTATTACGGCCAGATTACATGACCTACTTGATTTTCCTACACGAGAAGTTGCCAGGTCTTCTGGAAGAAGTCTATTTCAGGCGAAGGCTTATGACTGAAATGTCATTAGCAAAGTTAACGGCCATTTTGCAAGAGTCCAACATCTGAAGAGGCTCTCGTTAGGCTTCTGGGTCAAGGGCTTGATACAGAAAGCGGTACTTCTGGACATGGCACATATCGTTAGGAAGTTCCTCTCTCTGAGGCTCTGACCACTAGTAGCTTGGACCCTGTTCCCATTGCCAGTTGGCTAAATTTTTTTTTTTTTTAAATTATATTATTTCCTTTAGGCTGTCAAAATATTTAAAATGTAATGTTCTTTGGGTCGGTTTCGTTGTTGAATAAAAATTGCCAAACCGAATGCGCTAACACGACTATTCGTATCCCAGAAATAGATATAGTACAATGGTTGTAATCACAATTTTACTTGCAATTCATGCCTGCCAACTTTCGAAAAAACTACGCCTTACATATTGACGTCATTAACTTTAATCACATGTACTGTACAGCTTTTGTTTCTGCAGTTAAAAACAGCACAATAAGGAATTTTTGCGCGTTTTTGTTACAGTATTTACAGAACCAAGTCATAAGGCGTACTGAGAAAGGCTTTGAAATGCCCTGCACTATGGTGCAGAGTGTTGGCACTCGCGCCCTACCCACTTTTCCATTCTATCTATTTCTGTGATTTATATTAAATAAATAAATATTTTTGGGACATTTTTACACATCACCATCTGGTCCCAAACTAAGCAGAGCTTATACTATGGGTACTAGACAATGGATATAATACTTACATACTTTTTTTTTTGTAAATACACATACTTATAATACCTACATAAGAAACACCCAGACCAACAGTTCATCACACAAATATTTGTGTCCTGTGGGAATCGAACCGACGACATCGTGATCAGCAGTACACACCATAAAAAAAGAAACATTTAGTTAAGTACCCAAATCATCCTTCATACAAATGGCTAGACTTGTAGTCAGTGCTGTAACCTAAGCATAAGCACTGAAGCCTGCAGCTACATTAAGTACGTACTACAGATAGCATTACATGTAAGATGCAGTTTACACGCGGTATGTCAGCAGTTACCCCTTTATGACCTGTTTTACTACACACAGCTTTTAGGTCCCGGAGAAATGAAGTATACTTTATCTATATGGTCTACTTCACATACCTGCTGCAACGTGTGTTTCTGTTCACTAGTATCTACGTATTTAAGATGATTATGAATTATGACATGGTTGGTGAGAATTCACACATCATTTATCATTGTCATCTGTACGGTGCACGTACATGAGTTTTAAAGTATTGGTATTTGTAGAAATAAGTAACTAGTAGGCTCGCGTATCTGCACTTTGTTCGCGACCTACATTTACAATTGTAGTGACACACGGCGGAACATACATGATACATTTATGTTAAATATTTAGTGTTCAATTAGACGTGGTTTGGGTCGGTCAACTTGCATTTTCATTTAGACTTATTATACCCGTTGAGCACTCACTGACAATTCTGACATTCTGACAAATCTGCGTAATATTGTCAATTAATGTTTGGGGGGGACTGGATGCGGAAGGCAGAGGACCGAGCGTTGTGGCGCAACGCATCCAACATCATGATTTCAGTCAAAGACGTCCACTGCTGGACATAGGCCTCCGCCAAAAAAGGGGGGATATACCATAATTGCCATGCTTGGTAGGCGGTTGGCGATCGCAGTAGGTTGAATAAATACTCAGAGAATGCTGCTGCCCATCCTCTCGTGAATCCCTTAGTCGCCTTTTAGGACACCCACGAGAAGAGATAGGGTGGTGCTATTCTTTGTGTCCGGCACGAATTCAGACATGTTCAAATTTAAAAAAAACCACCGCGAGCATAATTTGAATCTGGGACTTCTGGTTCAGTGCAGTGGCCTTGCTTTTGTTATTAGATTAAAATAATATAATAATTACTTAAATAATGAATAATAATTATTATCAATAATTCTAATAACTCACTTATCACATCTACAATGCAGAACAAGAACTCGAAAACTGGGAAGGCTCCCCCCACTGATAAGCATGCTCCTACATACAGCATGCCATAGACAAACGATAAGAATATTGCTGTTATACATGAGATTATAAACCATCTTGCTGCCTTTCTATCCGGTGGCTGAAAACATTAAAAAAAATTAGGAGAATTAAAAAAATAACTTTAACGAAGGTACAAAAGCATCTCTGCGTTTGGAAGAATCCAAACCCGGCACAAATAGTGCTATATAAAATGGTGTCATTTAGACAACCATATAATATTTTTATAATACTAATTTGGGAATGAACATACGACTCATAATTAGTTATTTACATTAGTTTAGTTCGGAGAATAGTAATTAAGACTAAAAAGCTTCATTTTATTTTTCGCTTTTCAGTTACTGTTTTCCTCGGTTCAATTTTTTATTAAAAAGTTTTATTTTACATTTTTTTATGGCTAAAATCTAACTCCAAGTCTTCATTATGTTGTAGTGTGTCTAGAACTACATTTATGTGTGCCAAGTATCAACAGAATCGGTTAACAGGTAAGAATTCAGTGGGTGAACAAACACTCATCCCCTGTTTTCCTACCCTTAGGGGTGGATTTTGATTTTCAAATTTAAATAGGAACAACTTCAAGATATACACTATCCAATAAAAAAAGAATTATCAAAATCGAATTGAGAACCTCCTCCTTTTTTTCCTCGGATAATAAAATAATGCTTTGTCATCTCAGTAACTCGAGCGTAAGAAAAAAAAATTTAGGGTTCCGTACCCACAGTGTGCCAAACGGGACCCTATTACTCTCGTGTTCGCTGTCTGTCCGTCCGTCTATCCGTCTGTCTGTCTGTTACAGGGCTATATCTTTTGAACTGTACCTAATAGGTAACCGGTTTCTGAGAATATGTGTTGCCATGACCCCTATCACGACAAATAATAATAATTCTAAAACCAAAGGAAAAAAACCTATACAAGAAACTTCGAAAAACATGACATTTTTTCAACGTTTTGGTTCCTGTTCTATCTTCAAAACGGTTATACATAACAGCGTCAAACTTGGTCTGATTATAGTGCAAACTATGTAGTTTAGCAACAAATACTAAAAATAGGGAAAACATAGAAAATATAAATATAAATTCATACACGCAAGGTGCGTTAATGTCTTTTGATGAACTCTCGTAAATTAAATCAGTTTCTATGGGGTATCAGGTCGATGGGTGGTACAGAACCCTTACTGCGTGAGTCCAACTCGTACGTGGCCGGTTTTATTAAGCGTTCATTTCTTTACAAAAATATCCTGAAAATCATTTTCACGACATTCATAATACAGGAAGTTCTTAAAATTTTGTAAAAAGTGCTAGCAAATAAATTACTTAATGTGCGGCTGCTGAGAGAAAGCGTTCTTGATAGTTCCTGTTTTTCATATTCCTATGTGTGAAACAGTGAACAATAATAGTACATTACTGTCGAGGCCTGAAATGAAGCAATTGAATTAAACGTTAATTACTATTTCGGCCGAGACTTGTATAGTACTTTTCTCTCATTTGTGAGGAAACAATACACAAATCAATGCAACAATATCTAATTTTCATTAGCGCCAATTTGTACGCGCGGTTCTTGTTTTATTTTTAATGTTATGAAAAAATTGCTCATTCAGCCTTTATAATGATGAACATTTTGTACCTAAAAACCATTGAGGTAATATGTACTACGTACTGGAGAAGACATCAGGAACAAAAATTTTTGCACATATTGCTGGCCGCGGAGCACGCGCGGTGCGAGCGTGGCTAAGCGAGTGAGAGTGCAGGGGCTCTAAAACGTGCTACAAACATTTTGTTTGAGTTGTCTTCTCTAGTAGGTACGTAGTACATATTACCTCAGTGCTAAAAAAACCTAATTTATGTAAGTGTGTACTTAAAAACCTCGGTAGCATAAATTTAAAAATAAAACTTTCCAGCAATTTCTATTATTGCCGTGTTGGATATTACTTGCCTGATATTTCGCTGCGTACGGAAAAGATCCGATTGATGTATTCTTTTTTTGAATAATGAACCAATTTTCGAGCAAGTGGGAGAAAAAAATATTTTTTCGTTAATGCAATGAAATTATATTACCAATGTCATTCATCATTTCAGCCGAAAGACGTCCACTGCTGGACATAGGCCTCCAATGACCAATGTCATTGGTTAAATGCAATACTGATACAAAATGTAATATTCAAAATTATTCATAGCAGGCTGAATTTATAATAAACACCCGGGGGCGTGCGTCGAGCGCGCGCCTCATACACCGTGTTTCGAATGCTCTATGAAATTGTATGCAACGGATATCAAGCGCTGTCGTCCGTCAAACAACTTACATAGCGTCCGCGCCAGACTCGCGTCGCGGGGCCCCGGGCGCTTGTTATTAACTTAGTTATAAATACAATAAACTACAATCATTTAGCGCTGGAAATGCTTACTCTCAGCGGCCGCTCTTGAAGCAAAATAATTGAATAACGACTTACCCTAAAAAGTCTGTAAAGAAAGTGTAAACTGAAACCTAAAAATACAATGTCGGCAAAGAGAACAATCCAGCCCATCCATCGGACAGTTTGTACATAGCTGGATCCTGAACTTGAATCAGAGCCATCCGTTCTAAATCTTGTGGTTAGTTTTGTGAAATTCTTAGGACCCAAGCACGATGGTCCAAGACCAGCATTCGCACCGAAACCGAAGCTTAGCTGTGAAATAAGACAATATAATTGTTTAATTTCCAACGGATGCTCATATCAAATTGAAGAATCCTGATGTGGGGCAGTTAGTTCAATCAGTACGGGGACCACAGACATAGAAAAAATATAGACTAAGTGCTGCGAAAAACCATAGTGAAGCCAACAAAAACCGTGCTCCTTCATGTACAACCAGTGCTCACGTGCACACCATGCACCTGAAGGATATTTGTTTTCGCGATGCTTACTGGACGATGCCACGACATGTGAACTGAGAGGGGTGAGCACGGTTTGAGGTGCATGTGTGGGCGTGAGCGCTGGTTTGTACATGGAGGAGCACGGTTTTATTGGCTTCACTATGATTGTTCGCCGTACTTCGTCTATATTTTTTACTATGTCTGTGACGGGTAATTAAAGGAGTGCGCACACCGGCAGACACGATTTTATATAAAAAATTATAACACCCAACTATCAGCCGACAGTTTGGTCTAGAGTCTGCGAGGGTTCTTATGGTTTGAGGACATATTAAAGCCAAAATGTCCCTTACGCTGCCCAGATGTATCTGCTTATTATCAATGGCTTTGACTTAGATGGACTTTGACCAGAAAATGGCACACTCTATTCCCCCGTTTGTAGCTTGCATCAAATCCTCCCGGGAGGAGGGGGGCACAGCGGGCATGCAAGTAGGTGACACATGCTTTGCGTGGGAATTCCACAATCGCAGACCGGTTTTACTTGTGTCGTTGAAACCCCACCTGGCTAGATTATTTATCATTGCAGCGACAAACTTGTGCCCGTAAGCGATTAAACGACTTCCAAATTGGTCACTGTAACTCGCCTTTGGGAGGAAAATGCTCAGTTAAGCGCAAACCACACAGAGTGCGGGCGCGGGTCGGGCGCAGGACGGGTCGGGTCCTGCGCCCGGTAAAATCAGGTTAATATACCCGCCGCGGAGCTTTGTTGTACTTACGATATTATTAAGATTGATGTCCACAACGTCTGCTCGTACTGCACTGGTAGTCACAAAGCAAGACACTCGGATTACGAAAGAGTGTCTTACGACGGCCCAGGATACTGCTGGGCTTGTCACCTGAAAAAAAATTATGGAAAAATATATATGTATATAAATTGTTGGGTTTTTTGTTAGGAAATTCTCAGTAGCAGCTCTGAGTTTGAATTAGTGTCCTGCAAAGGTCATTTGGCTCGCTTATGTGACTTGATAATATTATCATACTAATATTATAATTGCGAAAGTATGTATGTTTGTTTATTTATTTATTTGTTTGTTTGTCCTTCAATCACGTTGTAAGTCCTGAACGGATTTGAATGAAATTTGCTACACAAATAGATCATGTCGATACACAAGATACATAATATACTTTTTACCATGGTATAATAAAATGTCTTATCATACCATGCTTTTTACTAACACCACGGGAGCGAAATCGCGGGCGTCTGCTAGTTACTTAAATGTATGTAGAAAAGAACTCCAATTTGGCTGCTCCGGGAAATATAGGCCTGACGTGTATAAACCCAATATACAATACGCAACACAAAATCATGCCTAAACATTTCAAGTACCCAACCGTTAAAAGCATTTGGTGCTTTTAAAACCAGACACTCACTACACCGAGGACGGAAATTATTGCAGCTGCTGTTTTCAAGTCTGTGACGCAGCCACAACATTTCTCCACCAATGGCAATCTGTTCCACGGCATAATGCAGTATATATATATCAGGTATATTATCATATACAAATAAACCTATAACAAATATTATAAAACCACTTTGATATTTAAAAAAATATGCTGATGCGATTGAAACGTCAAAAAGACGTGAACCACAGATGTTAGATCCTGAATCACGCACAGACAAATATTTCGAAAGTCTTCTCTTTTGTGAAAGTAGGTTAGTTGGTGATGGTAAAATATTTGTTTTCAACAGTTTCAGAAACTACAAAAGTTTTTCAAATAATGGAAATAAAAAATTGTATAACATTATTTATCAAACTCTAGCGTTTGCTTAGGATTGTAAAAAAAAGATAATAGGAACTATGTTTACGGGACTTGTCGCGCACAATTAAATCAAAATATAACAAACATTTTGACTAACCTCGACGTTTCGGCCAAGTTGCATTGGCCGTGGTCACGAGAAGATAATAGGATGTTTTCAATGTGAAATATCGAAATAAAAAAGTAAAACTTATCTTATACTGAATATTTTATATCATTATACTCTGTTGTTTGTGCTATACGCACATATATACCTAATATAACGATAGGTGAGTGTAAACAAACACTAATTTAGCTATGGATTCCACCGTAATGCCTGGCTTAGTTTAAGCGCCGAAAACCGGGGGGGATTTCAGCATTATTGCTTCCCTTCGCGGTACGGGGGTGAGATGAAGGGGCGGGGGGCCTCTTAACAAGATTACATTGGAGATAAAATGGCTCAGATAATAGCGCCCCCGTAAGCTGGCTTTGAAGCCTGGCTCTAAAACAAAATTAAAATTGGACGAAAAGTTCAAAATTAACTTAAATTTGGCAGTCAGTTCGTCTTCTTCTTGTCGCCTGTAAATAAATTGTATATTGGATGGCCAAAGAGCCAATAGCTGCACTGCTCGGACGAATAAAAAAGGCGGACGGAATCTCGCTAAACAATAAGTGAAGCATCCATAGTGTGACCGTAGTCATTGTTGTAGTGTCACAAATAAAATAACAGTATAAATCTGGTGTGTGTGTGTCTGGTCTGGTCTGCTTTCGAAATTATATAAATATATTATTAATAATATAATTTAGGAAAAAATTAAGTGCTTCAGTTTTTGTTTAGCGAAATTTCGTCCGCCTTTTTTAGGGTTCCGTACCCGAAGGGTGCCAAACGGGACCCTATTACTCTCGCTACGCTGTCCGTCCGTCCGTCCGTCCGTCCGTCCGTCCGTCCGTCCGTCCGTCTGTCTGTCACAGGGCTGTATCTTTATAACGGTAATAGATAACCAGTTGAAATTTTCACAGAATATGTGTTGCTATGAGATGTATCACGACAAATACTAAAATTTAAAAAAAAAAACAAAAACCAAAGGGGGTCCCCATACAAGAAACCTCGAAAAATATGCATTTTTTTCAATATTTTGTTCCTGTTCTATCTTCAAAACGGTAATACATACCAGCGTCAAACTTGCGTTTGATTGTAGTGCATACTATGTAATTTAGCAACAAATACTAAAAACAGGACAAACATAGACATATGTGGTGGTACCTACGGAAGAAAGAGATGCAAAAATTCACATTTCGCGTACGTTCGTTGATATCTTTTGATAAACTCTCGTAAATTAAATCAGTTTCTATGGGGTATCAGGTCGATGGGTGGTACGGAACCCTTACTGCGTGAGTCCGACTCACACTTGACCGATTTTATTTATTCATCCGAGCTGCACTGGTTTCTGGTCTAAGTCTTAAATCAATAATCACACTTACAAAGTTTAAGTTCCCCACAACGGTTCTATTTAGGAACCTGAAACGACACTTGTCAGACAGTGAAAAAGCTTTTGTAGTCATATCCGTATGATCTGTTATTTTTGAGATGGATAAAATGCCTGCCGCATGTCACATCACCTGGGAAGGTGACGTGGGACCTCCATCGTGTGCGTACCTACTCTCGCCTCGAACTAAAATGGATGGCATTCGAGACTCATCCATCGTGGCCCACTACAGGGCCTCCCAATTTCTTCCTTAACTCTCTTTCAGCGATATCCAGGCACACTTTGGACATCACCGCAGCTCGAAGGCAGCAATGCGGAGTATATAGACTCCCCAATATATCACCCGCTAGCACCTTTTAGGGCAGCATCAGGCTGCTGTAATGTCGCCTGCACCGACCCGTCCGCCTGCGGCGGATCGGATCAGCGAGGAAATCTTCCTCCCTGACCCACTTCGCCGCTTCTTCCTGCGAGATGACATCGTCACAGAAGGACTTGACTGCTTCCCACTGCTCCCTACTGTCAGCCATGGCCCTGACTGCGGCCAGTAGCGAGAGGTCTCTCCCAATTGCTAGATCAGTACTGTGCTCGGCTTAGTCAGCTCTTGTGATTTCGCTTCCTTGTCAGCATACGAAACACCATAATATATTTCAAAAAACAGATTTTAACACTCAATAATAATTACACTAATACCTACAGGAAAGAAAGAAAAGAAAGAAAAACTTACATTTGGCACAGGGCAGGAAGGTGGTATCCATGGTTGTATTACATTATTCCTATGTAATTTTCATTCTCGAATTGCTTGGCTTATCTACCGCATTACTTTAAGAATTTAATTAAACTCAACACTTGATATAATAAAATGATTTCCCACATTAACTTTATTTTAAATATCAAATAGCATAAAAACGTAATAGGCGTAGAATTAACTAATGTTGATGAAATTAATTGAAAAGCGACACTTTTGTTTCCGCTTTTATAATCAGTAGAAACCACCACTTGTTACATTAGCAAAAGCAACCAATACTAGTAGGTATAATATGTCCAGATGTACTGAGCTTCTGTTTCTTCCAAAATATTTATTGAAATGCTAGACTTTGCCCATGGCTTCGCCCCCGTTAGGTATAATTCGACATATCACAGAAAGGATAAGGATCATCCCTCGAGAACTGTTTATTTTCCCGGGGTAAAAAGTACCCTATATTTTAATCCAGGTTATAGAAAAAGAAAGAAAGAAAAAATATTTATTTGCTTCAAAAGTGACGCACAAAATTACCAAAAAATTCAAGAACACAGAACAAATACAGCCAAGAAGTGTGGTAAGATATGCGTCACATCCGCGCAAAACGGCCACCGCTCAGCTTATTGCTGTGCCTCATGCACGGAGCAAAGACACAGCGCTGGTTTTCAGCGACAGCCGGCGTCGACACAAATTCACAATGCAATAACGTAGATCAGTGAGGCGTGATGTTGGTAAATAACGATAACAAATAAATAAGTAAGATTATTATATATATATTTTTTTTATTTTTTTTTATTGTATGTCTGTGTGCTAAATTTTAATCAAATTCGTTTAGCCGTTTCAGCGTGATTGAGTAACAAACATCCAAACTTCTTTACAAATTTTCACATTTATAATATTTGTAGGAGTAGAATTTCTTGGTTAATTTAGTCTTAGTTAATACCAAATTACCTACTACAGATCTTCACAATAATCCTTTTTTACAGGTAACTTTTATAAATGAACATAATCATTATTAGCTTTTTTATCAACCCGTTACGTAGGCTGCTGTTAGGTAGTTTATGTACTTTCTGTGATTTCTATTTTCTTCCTAATACCAGTATAATATAAGCCTGTTACCTTCTATCCCTCAATGTTTAAGTGAGATAGGTAAATAGCGGGTGTGAGCGCTTCGGCACTGTCTAGTATTGATCGCCGCACTCGCTTGTTTCAAATTCAATTCGCAGAGTGGGAATAACAATAAAACTTGGACCGTGTATCTCCAGCATCACCTGCGCCCCAATACGTGTACTGAATATACAAAGCTTTGGGAACCAATTTTAAACTCGATCTACTATGTATGTTTATGTATCTTGGGTTATTTATTCTGAAATGTGAAATAAACTTCGCACTACCAAAAATATTTTCATGTCAACAGCCTATAAAGAGCCTTCATTATTTCAATGTTCAACTTACTGCATTCATATTATATAACGGATCGCGTTATTTAGGTCAATTTATCGAGGTAATTCAACAGGAAATATGTATTTACTTCATGAGAATTCCCCATAAAAACTCATGCCTCCGGTAATGATATTTGAAATACTTTTTAAGACTCCGTTGTGCGTGCTCGTAACTATAATCCCAAAAATAAGGTTCATGTGCCCGTCGACTTTATTGTATATGTATATCTACCTAGCATGTGTAGATCACATGTGATAAATAACAAGATTGTTTCCACGAAGGAACACCCGCGTGCCACGCTCGTTCCCGCGCGCCTCTACCGAGAAATGTCAAAATATTTCATACAAAGACTTTTGTAAATATGAGAGGCGGACCGCTCTATGACATATATATCTCTATTTTTTTTACAACCGAGGCTCTTATCCTCGTAGATACGCGGCAAAAACACGCCTCAGGCTCGAGTCACGAATCGCAATATGTGCCTCGTGATAAATCTTCACGAATTCCAGTTTTATTTATTAAGTTGTATGGTGTTTTTACGATGTAACGCCGCGGGGGCGCTCATTACAACACTGCCTCCGCGGAACATGATGAAAAAACTTTTCCCGGCGATATCTTCTTAAAACATTAATTACGAAACTCGGAAAGTTCCCTGCCTTGTAATAGCGCCACTCATTTATATTTCTTTTCCCACTTTCTGACGGAGTCGGCAACAATACATTTTTACGATTTTCTTTTTCTAGAATGAAAAGGGACGGGCCTAGTTCCCTCGTGGAGCTGATAAGAATATGTCGGGTAATACAGGCAGTAAAAATACTGAAGACATCACGTAGCAAAACAGGTCTGGGAGTTTTATGTGAGCAATTTGGAGCGTTCACAAAAGAAATGCTAACGTTGACGCGAACGTGACGCAGCCGGGCGACCCCGGAGCCAAATGTGTCCTCCGAACCGTGCCCCATACGTATTGTAGTTTTACTATCCTGACTTATGTATTTACATTAGATTTATTTTATTTCCTACTTATGTACAGATATCGCTTTAAACTTTGAGAATACTTCAGGAAATTGACGACAACGTTGAACTTAAGGGGAATGTAGTACTTAGCCAAGTGGCGCCCCGATCAGTAAAAAAAATATTACTATTTATAAATGCGAAATACTGCCACTTTCGGCACTTTTTGTATCTACAACTACAGCGAACTATAATTTACAGAGTTGATAGTTTTTAATCTTCTTCTATCGTGTCGAGATGAGCTACATAATTCATAGTTCATGCCGTGGGCAAAAGATTAAGTTTTTAATTAAACTACAGTACCTGTACTTCAATCGTTAAAAAAAGATTTTCGATAAATGATGTATTCAGCGAATAATATTTTTTTTACTGATGGGGGCGCCACTTGGCGACTACATTTTTCTTAAACAAAACGTGGGCAGCAGCACCTTTTTAAATAATTCTTGCATACATTAAAATTTTATACGTTTTTCATCGATATGCGGTGGTTATTACTGTTCAATAAAACCTACTCAGTAACGCACGTAAGCTTAAAACATGAAACTTACGAGTGTTTCAATAAAATGTACATCGGAATGACTTGCCAAGACGGCGCAATCGCCGCCCAAAACCGGTAATGAATCGACCCGAGAGATACCATAATCGAATATTTTCGAGGGTAATGGCTTTTATAAGAGATAATTGAAGTTCTGGAAGAAGCAAGGGTTCCGTAGGCCAATAACTGCGTAGGGCGTATCTGTGAGTTAATTTATGTTACTATAACTCAGTTGGACAGGTTGTGTTCAATAGGTAATTTAGATGTTGGCAACATTGTCGTAATGAAAACGGAACTGTGGTGGGATTTATTAGTGCGTTGAGTTGATGCACTGCATATGGATGGTGACGTATTAACAAGTTTTAAGATTTTTTGGTATTACATTACATTTTATAGTAGCCCTTGGTTTATTTTCTTTGGTGATTAGAATCAAAGAGTAGAGTAACGATAGACTCTTCTTGATCTTGATTCTCTAGTTCACCAACTTAACTCAATTTAAACTCTTCATTCTAGTGTAACAAGAAAGAGATTTAGAACAAATTTTAGAACTGTCTGTTTATGTATATTTTATTTTATTGTATGTGTATTTTAGAGGCTATTTTTTATTTCTTTATTTGTTATTTTACTTACTTCCTTGAAATTTTTACGCTTTGGACAATACATTATTTCTATATTTTTAGACACTTAAACAAAGTATGGGTAGCTGTGCGGTGTGCCTGAGCTAGGCAAAAACTTGTATTTCAGGTGACAATGCTTTTCCCTTATTAATAAGAATTTAATAACAATAAATTGGTCTAGAAGTTTTTAAACTTTCGCGAATTTCACTCATATTGAACTATGTTGACGGGACTTGTCGCGCACAATTAAATCAAAATATAACAAACATAAGCATGGCAGTGGGCGGGGCACATTGCTCGCAGAACGGATGGCCGATGGGGCAGTAAAGTTCTGGAGTGGCGACCGCGTACTGGAAGGCGTAGCGTGGGTAGGCCCCCCACAAGGTGGACCGACGACCTGGTGAAGGTCGCGGGAATCCGCTGGATGTGGAAGGCACAGGACCGGTCGTTGTGGCGATGCTTGGGGGAGGCCTATGTCCAGCAGTGGACGTCTTTCGGCTGAAATGATGATGATGATGATAACAAACATTTTGACTAACCTCGACGTTTCGGCCAAGTTGCATTGGCCGTGGTCACGAGCAGACTGAAGTATGTGGGTGTCATCGTCTTGAGCGGCGGGGTGTTTACTCGGACTACCCGCGGTTGGTTTTTCGTAACGTCGCCATCCGTAACAAGATATGCTGAATCACGACACACAATGCTGACAGTTTCGGCGGACATACATGTTACCACGACGCGAACACTTGTCCACAACGAGGACAACCTATATCCATCTTCCCGATTGAAATTTTTATATTTCTTTATCTCAATCGCTTCATGTACAATTCTGGGATAGTACGACGATCAGTGGAGAGGATTTGAGTGTGTGCGACAAGTCCCGTAAACATAGTTCAATATAATAAATTGGTCTATTTTGAACATTGAAATGATTTGAGGGGATGTGTGTATGTGTAGGAGGGTATGTGTATGTGGTGTGTGTTGTAAGGTTAATCGGACTGCATACAAAAAAAATCATAAGCAACGTTTTCAACTAAATTTAGAATGCAATGTTTCAAGTCCGGTTGTGTCCTTGTTATGTTTGAGATAAATTAAATTAAATATCTACAAAATTTTTGTCGTTAGTCATCTTTAGTGGTAAGAAGATAACAACTTTGCCGAAAAAGTACTTAATGACGGAGAAATGATATCATATCGTTCCGAAAACGGTGTTCAGTATATACCTGGTATATTTGTATATGGGTACATACTACATCGTGATACTTATAAAAATCTTTTTTATTTTTATTTCTTAAAATAATACATTTAAAGTCAAGTAAGTCCGCATTTTATATCTACACCTCCGTGTTATTAACAGTTAAGTAAAACATCTAAAGGGCGTTCCTTGCCTTTAATTTTGATAACGAACACACAGCCTAAAATATAGCAATTTCAACTTTATGTCTTCGGAGTTAAGGATTTAAATCCATTTTTTCTTATGTGGCTTATGTCCTTAGTAAATTACAACATTGAAGCTTTGACTTAAACGAAAAAGCTCATAATATACACAAGATATGGCTTCGTGTGGCAGTTTGTTATGAAGTTTATAGTGGAGGTAACACGGTTTTAGTTACATGCTCATTGGGAGATGAAAAAAGGCGGCGATCTTGAACATTATGTGTAATAATTTAGGAGATTGAATTGCTTTGGTAGAGAGAAAAAAATACAGAAATTATGAAAAGTTTTGAACGAAGTTATCGGATAGTTACATATTTTATGTTTTATGATACGTAGGTGGAGGTAGTGTTATGATAAACGCTACGGGTAATATGGAACATGATGTTGGAATGTTATTAGAGATTTTTATTAAAACTACGGTCGTAAAGCAGATCATAGGGGGACCGCTTCAGCGTTTAATGTTCTCTGTGACATTATATTAATTTGTTATGTGGTGAAAGAGTTAATGCCCTTTTAACTGCGTGTGTTTATCTGTGGCATTCAGGTGAGGGACAAGTACAACTATCCCATACGTAACTTAATTTCAGGTACCTTAACGAATAGAACCTACAGTTTTTTCTATGTCACTAATGGCCGGTTTTTCAATCGAGGAATAAATTAGACGTTTTGACGGATTGTCTATACAAAACTGTCAAGATTACAAACTTATTCTTCAGATTAAATTTAACTGGTGATTGGAAAACCGGTCTTAATTGTATATAAATACTAACCTATAAATAAATCATCATTATGGTTCCTTTAGAAGTAGGTGACGATAATAGTTTAATTTGATTGGAATTGCTGAATTAAAGATTGCCCGTTAGCACGGCTGCCGTGTCCCATTTATTTTTGTTTTTATAAACATTTTATCATCATTTGATCATAGATACAATTTATGTATCATACATATCCTAAGTATATTAAATAACAGTTAGATAACGCTCTACTAAACACTTTTAAACGAATATGATTTATGTAATGCACATAACACAATGCGTGGTTAATATTTTATGAGTGTTAAATCTATATTAAATTTGTGTCTGCTAAATGTAGCGAGAGGAAATATCACTAAACGGTTTTACGATGTGATTTTGCGACAAACAGGTTCATAG
Organism: Asteroscopus sphinx; assembly: GCA_949699075.1. Lineage (NCBI taxonomy): Eukaryota > Metazoa > Arthropoda > Insecta > Lepidoptera > Noctuidae > Asteroscopus > Asteroscopus sphinx. The sequence continues at coordinate 12,782,406 of OX453013.1, read as the reverse complement.
CCTGCACTATTGCTTCAATACGAATTATACAACGTGTATCAGAAATGCGTGGTCATATTTAAAGAGCTCATTCAGGACATAGCATAGAACAACTTTTACTATGGGTCAGATTTTTGCGATTTCAGGGTTGGTCCTATAGTAAAAGTTATTCGATAGCTTCACCTGAATAAGCTCTTCAAATATGACCACGCATTTCTGATACACGTTGTATAGGTAATATTTATAAATTGAAAAGTGTGGGAAAAAAACCAGATTCCCACGTTTTCTTCTCAAGAAACTACTGGAAAAGTTACTTAATGAAATTATTGGTAATGATACAAGATAATTTACAAAATGTCTGTAGGTACTTCATGTAATTAATTATTCATATTCTTATTCTTTATTGCACACAAAATTCATTCAATTAATTAATTATTGATATTTTTATGAATAGACATAGGTACTTACACAATATGCACAACAGAGAGCTTACTTATACATACCACACTGCCGTGCTTGTGATATATCCAGACTTTTAAAATTTGTAACGTATGTATAGGTTTGTTTTACAATTTGTATATTTTTATTTTACTTTAAATACAATATTTAAGTGGTAAAACTTGAAAAAGTATTTAGGTATGTAAATAATTTAAATTAAAAAAAAATAAGTTTTTCTTAACATTGCATTGGTAGGTAAAGTCGACTGCATGACAGTGGTAACACTTCAATTCGAAAACCTAGAAGCTCATGGAATAAAGATGCTGCTAATGTCAAAGTGTTACCACCGACGTGCGGTCGACCGTACGTGACTTATTGTAACAATCTTTAGTTTGAAGTAGATACTGCAACAATGATTATGGAATGAGCTATGTTTATATAGAATTACGAAAATAACACTACTCTAACTGTAAATATATTAAGGTTTAGTAGACAAATGTTTTATTTCTATCACATAATACCTATTATAACAGCAAGTGCCACTCACTGTTAATATGTTTCAGTGATACTTGGTAAAAAAATACTCATAGCTTAGAAATATTAATAGAAAGATTTACTGTGGCAATATTCTAGGAAATTGTTCATCATTATGAAAAAATCAAACATATCTGCTCATACTGTATTTGTAATTATTTATTACAAATACAGTCTTGCCTTGGCGCAAAACGTGTCCTACTTTAGTAATGCTTAAGCTTATCTGAGGTTCTATCTCACATTTTCAAACATTGAATTTACAGAAATGTAGATCTCAATCTCCACATTCCAAATATGTACTTAACTCAATATCAACAAAAATGTGACTGATTATCGTAAGCGCGGCAGCATAAGGCGGACTTAATGCCATTTAATTTTAATTAATTATTATATATTTTTTTTTATTTTTTTTTGCCATTTTTACAGGTACCTGTTACCATTTTTCTGTAAAGAAAATTTATGAAAATAAACATTTTATTATTATTTACTTCTCTCTCCAAATAAATCTTAAATAAAATGACTTTTAACAATTTACTTAACAATATTTCATCCAATTTTATAAAAGCTCAGACGTCTAAACACAAAACGTAAACTTCATCTACATCTCTGAATATTTAGAGGAACTTAAAATTTTGGTCATTGTAGGAAGTGCGCGGGGAGTAGTAGGTAGGTGTGCTCGTAAACCGTACGTTTTATGGAAATATAAGATCCTTGTCGGCAAAGGTACATGCCGCCCTGCCCTCCCCGCGAGCCTCCTCGAGAATGTACCTGACTACGTATCTTTACGTACTATGGATTTGATCTCGTGATATGGTAGATACCTATATGTAGGCAGAGGTTAAGTTACTTTGATATTTATAGCTAAGTAGGTAAGATTGAAAAACTCTTTTTTCCAGCTTTACCAAGGATATTGAAAAGAATGACGACCTCTGTGGTCTAGTGGTTCGAGTGTCGGACTGCTGATCACGAGGTCGTGGGTTCGATTCCCACAGGACACAAATATTTGTGTGATGCACATAAGTGTTTGTGTTGGTCTGGGTGTTTCTTATATATTATAAGTCTGTATTTACAAAAAAAAAGTATATAAGTATTATATCCATTGTCTCGTACCCATATCACAAGCTCTGCTTAGTTTGGGACTAGATGGTGCTGTGTAAAAATGTCCCGAAGATATTTATTATTATTTATTATTATTAATGAGTCAGTAAAATCGAAGATATGGAAATAAATTAAGTAAATAGTAAAAAAAATGTTTTTATACAAACACTGCCTTCAAGGAACTAATATTATGAACGGTATAAACGAAATGAGGGTACTCCATCAATCATAATATTTTATTGAGTTTTTACGTGTAGATTCATGTCATGTCAAAATATCAATACGTATACATGTTGCTGTTTACGTGTGTAAATACAATGAAGTCTTTGAAATATGGAAGCTCTTCACATAATTTATGGAATATTTACCTACTTGAGTTTACTCGATTTGTGACGATTTGAATAAATTTTAGCAACAACAACTGCATATAAATGGAACCTTTATCCGAGGCAATCAAATTTTGATAGCGATCGGATAGGCACGACTAGCAGTCGAAATACTCGAAATAGCGGGCATTACTTCCGAATTCTCAAATGCGGACGAGTCGAATCGATAGTCGATACCAATAAAACAGCTTCGATTCGCGAATACATAAAACGTCGGATTCGAGACTTGCGCTCTTTATATAAAGCTAGAGAGAAGGGTTCTCATTTTATTGCAAGGAATTTGCATATAAAGTAACCATTGAAGAAAAGCGATCTCCGTTTGGCTCCGTGTATTTTTTCGTATTCATTGTTGCGAAGGCCGCGGCTCACATTCCGTTTTATGGCTCGTGATGCTTTCTTAGCGTTTAAATAAATAATGGTATCAACAGTTTTTTTTGCTTTTGATTTATTTGAGAAAGCCTTTTATGTTTTGATGTGAGATGGTTAATTATGTTTATTTTGGTCGTAAACGTTCAGTATTAAGATTTGTATCTATTCAACCTCTATTATGAGTAATATTTTGTTTTGTATCTTTACAGATTAATGGATTGCCAGCCGACGTGATTATGGATTCATAAAATTGGTAAACATTCATTTATTTATGATATCGATTCATTTAAATTTTATTCCTACATATTAACATTGTTGGGGTTACATAAAATTGAAGGCAGTGTATAAAGTTATGATAAAAAACAAAATAAAGTGTTTAGTGACCGCGGGGCGTTACCAGGGATTCCTAATAAAAATGATATTTAATTGAAGTCGATAACGCGTCGTGTCGAGAGGCCTAATAAACTGCCTTTATTATTGTTGTGTTAGGTCGCCTCGGCCCTCGATAAAAATTACGTATCTATACGACTCGTTCTGTTCACAGTAAATGCTTGTTGGGATTTGGTTGTCTTCACATAAGTATCCCTCTATCTTATCGCGTAGACTTTACGAAGGAAAATCTTTTACTATTTTACCGACGGCGATAACTTTCTAGCTGTATTAGCGTCTGGCGCGGAGCGTATATAATACTGTGAGACTACAGCCATTTAAATATTTATATTGAAGCAAAAATATAAGTAGGTACCTACTCAAATGGAAATTCAGGTTATTAAAAGAATACAAATTGCCAATGTTCTTAATGGAATTTCAAGAGTTGATGTCAATGGCAGATTTATGTTATTAATAATTTATGAAAATTTATACCTAGTCTCACCTAAGGCTAGGTTCACGTTTGTCCAGTGTCAACCGGTCAATAAATTGTGTTTAACAGCTTTAATATCTTGGAGGAACACGTTCTTGCTTCGAATAATTTTTGCTTCACAAAGTAAAGGTACTCTCACATTGTTGCTGATGTATTTCGTCAGCATTGAGATAAAAGGAGTCCAACACAATGGCCTTTAAGTGATAGTTATGGCACTTTTTATAGGCAGTTAGATTTATTTTTACTGCACTGTTTGTTTTAATACGCTTTTCGCGAGTCAAGAGGTCGCGACAACTGCTTTTTCATTCATTTATCGAGTTGCGTTCAGACTATTCTGGGGGTCTACTCGCGATTGACGAACGAAAAACGAAGTATGAATTTTCGTTCCAACTGATGCGTACACAATAAAGATAGGCACTTAAATACTGGTCAAGTGCGAGTTGGACTCGCGTAGTTAGGGTTCCGTACCTCTCAACGACCTGATACCCCATAAAACTGATTTAATTTACGAGAGTTTATCAAAAGACATCAACGCACAGTGCGCGAAATATGAATTTTTGCATGTCTTTCCTACGCAGGTACCACCACATATGTCTATGTTTGTCTTACTTTTAGTATGTGTTGCTAAACTACATAATATGCACTATAATCTGACCAAGGTTGACGCCGGTATATATTACCGTTTTGAAGATAGAGCAGGAACAAAACGTTGAAAAAAATGCATGATGTTTTTTGAGGATTCTTGTAGGTCCCCATACAAGAATCCTCGCGCAGTAAGGGTTCCGTACCTCTCAACGACCTGATACCCCATAAAAACTAATTTAATTTACGAGAGTTTACCAAAAGACATCAACGCACAGTGTACGAAATATGCATTTTTGCATGTCTTTCTTACGCTGGTACCACCACATATGTCTATGTTTGTCTTATTTTTAGTATTTGTTGCTAAACTACATAATATGCACTATAATCTGACCAAGTTTGACGCCGGTATATATTACCGTTTTGAAGATAGAGCAGGAACAAAAACGTTGAAAAAAATGCATGTTTTTTGAGGTTTCTTGTATGGGGACCCCCTTTGGTTTTAGACTTTTTTTGTTTTTAGTATTTGTCGTGATACACCTCATAGCAACACATATTCTGAGAAAATTTCAATTGGTTACCTATTACCGTTCAAAAGATACAGCCCTGTGACAGACAGACGGTCGGACGGACGGACAGTAGCGAGACTAATAGGGTCCCGTTTGGCGGGGTGCTGGCCAGAAGGGGTGCTGGCCAGAAAACCTCCACGTGTGCCTGACGGCTGCTTGTCCTTCTGGACACGTTTGGAGGGATCGGCAGTTGTTTGGCCGGTGCATCCTGGGCACGGGCAATAAAATCCTGCCGAGGGATTAACCTTCGGGGGATTTTATTGCCTGTGGCGAATATTCTGGCGCGGGAGGGGCCCGTTCTGGGCCAGTAGGGAGTTGCTCCACGTGTCCCTCTGATATCAGCAGAGGGCACAGTGGAGGAGCAGGGGCGGGCCCGGTGTGCACTCACCCTGCCACTGGGCAGGCAGCGGGAGGACTGTCTTTCCCTGCCCCCGTCGATCTCGTAACCCCAGGAGTGCCCGCTGAGTAGTGTTCTCGCGCCTCTTGGGACCGAGGGTCTTGGCTTCACCGCCCGGACCGCGAGGAAGAAAACCTCTATAAAAAATTACGGGAGGTAGGGCCTGCGAGCAGCAGACTCGGGGTAGTCTGCTGCCCGACCAGCAGCTGGCGTAGCTGGCACAGCCGGCGTAGTTTGCGCAGCTGGTAAAGGCCCATGAGGTGAGGTGGCGTGCAGTGTTCCGTGTGCGCCACCTAGGAGGGTGCGGCCGACGTTAGGCCGCACGGGCAGAAGGGGCTCGCCTGCTTGTGGCGGGCCAGGACCTGTCGGGGGTGGTTGTGTGAATACTCACGGGTTCCCACGCCCCCGGCTAAGGTAGTTGAAGGAACACCGTGGTGGTTTTAGTCGGTAAGAGTCCGACACTGGCTCTGCCTACCCCGGGCGGAGTGCGTCCATGAGGATTTCCCCACGGCAAAAAAAAAAAAAAAAAAAAAAAAAAAAAAAAAAGGGTCCCGTTTGGCACCCTTCGGGTACGGAACCCTAAAAAGGCACAATAGAGATAGACTACGATTCATACTCGTATAAAATTGATCGGAGATCAGCGAAACAAATGTCAAGATACGATAATCGCATGCGATATGGAAACGATGGTTGACCGGAGTAGCAAATTGTGCGATGAATGGTATACGATTAATCGAATATCATCAACCGCGAGTAAACCCCTGACTCTGTTTGAGCTATATATTTATTTTAATGATGTGAATGAATCCATATTACGAACGTTTAGTGGTTGTTGAAATCAAGTGCGTCTAGAATTGTGTCTACTATCAACCCAGTGGGCGTATGAGCCTTGAGTCTTGTTTGTCAACGATGATGACGAAATAAGCGCAATGTTTTTTTTTTATTAAGACATTTATCAATTAACTCATGACTTGTAGATTTATGGTACATTTTTATAGCTCATGCAGAGATAAATGAAGTGCAACGACCTGGTGTCTGACTGACCGGTACATAATTGATTGATAAGAATATGTTTTAGAAAATAAGCGTGAGAATGCAAGTTTACTAAACTGTTTTCTTGTTCTTAGAACATCTAGGTCATGGATGGCGAACCTCTTTACATTAACGTGCCAATTTTCTCAACAAAATGGTTAATGTATACATAAGGTGCCAAAAATAATCATAGCTTTGTAGAAAATATTTTGAAAAATGTAGTACCTACAATAATAATTTCAACTGTGATAGTAAACTTTTTGACATCATTTAACACATTTAATGCTATTTTGATTAAATGCCATGCTCACAATTTCTTGTTGCGTGCCATTGGTTCGCCATCCCTGATCTAGGTGAACAGAACAATATAATACTTGCTAGCCAGTGTGTAAATGGCACGAGGTTTAATAAAACACAGTATATTCTTGAAGCTCTGAGGGGCTCGTAGCGATGCAACGACTGCGCGGATTGTACGATCTGCAAGGTTAAGCTGCACTTGCCGCGGTCAGTCTGTGGATGGGTGACCGTTTTGTTACACATCGAGACCCCTCCGTGCCTCGGAGAGCACGTTAAGCTGTCGGTCCCGGTTGTCATACGAATATCTATGGCAGTCGTTACGGGTAGTCAGAAGCCTGAAAGTCTGACAACTGGTCTAACCTCCGAATGTCAGTATTACCCAGTAACTGGGTTGTGGGGTTCTGATGGCAGTCGCTCCGTGTAAAATACAGCCGCATCTGGCTAGACTGGAAGCCGACCCCAATATAATTGGGAAAAGGCTCGGAGGATGATGATATTCTTGAAGCTCTCAGGCATTTACATCTAGAACTATAGAACTGCGAACTGTGAACCAGTAACCATATGAATAAAGAGATAGTGACAGGATCCAGATATCTTCCTTAAAAATCAACGAGAAGAGTCACTAGCAATAATGATAAAGTCTTTGCTGATGGGTGGTGGGTGATACAGGCTGACAAAAAAATCCTCACTAATTTCATTAATGCAAAAGAGCGCCAACTTCTTGTTACTTCTTCATGACTAATCAAATTGGAACAGCTCTTCTTTATGAGGAGTACCTACCCCTTAAAAGGACCTCAGATTTCAGCTAATAATGGTACACCACATATCCACACTAATATTATAAATGCGAAAATAGCCTTGTCTGTTTGTTTGTTACCTTTTCACGACTAAAGCTCTGAACCGATCGTAATGAAACTAGGTAAAGTGGTAGCCTGGGACCTGAAGATGGACATAGGCTATTTTTTATCCCGGGAAGATAAAAAGCTTCCGAGGGATGTGTGATAATATCTTTCTGTGATAAACCGAATAACACTCGTGCGAAGCAGAGGGCAGAGCTAGTATACTTAGTATAAATTACCGAACCGAGCTGAAACTTGGCAAAGATATCCCAGGCTATCTCTATACCAAGTTTCAATTAAATTCTGCTGCAGCACATGGTCACTTTTAAATAACTACCACACCAGCAAAGCCACTGGTATAGGTAAGCAAGTATAAATATACTTACATAGCTATGATTACTCGCTTTATCTCCCATCGAGGGATAGGGATCGGCTCTCATTAGCTGACCACGCGGGCTACTGGTCGGCCCAGCGGTCCTAATAAGGAAATATAGGGCAATAAAACTGGTCAGTGGCGAGCCATCTTAATCAAATTGTCGAAATGGCCGATGGGTCGCCTAGGTACCACCGACATCACCATAATTACCTACACAGTACCCGCTTAAGCTAATTTATTGTAATAGAAAGTGTTTTGGGAATATGGGTTCATGAGTATACCCTATTAACAACCTATATTTAAATTCATCTAAAACAGTTCATGAAACAGGCATCGAACTTTTATAACTAGGTACTTAATTTATGTGATAATTCTATTGTTCTCTTCCACTATGGTGTTGCTTGTTTTCGTCTCTTCGTTTTTGTTTTTGATCAATGATTTGAGCGGTTTTCTATCACAATAATATTATATTAGTCACGTAGATTTTTGACTAGGTTTATCTGCGTTAATTTTTTTCGGAACGTGAAATTCCCTAACATATTCACAGGTTTGAGACAAAAGATTTAGAAGGCTTAGATGGGGAAACCCGCGTGAAATTTTAATATAATCTTGAACCGTTATCTTAAAACAAAGATCTCATCAAAAATTCAGCATGTGACTCTCGGGATGTATCCAATAAATCAGTTTTACAGCATTCCCGTGTCATTTCAGTCGTCGAACGGCATAAAATGATAATTTTACTGCGCTCCCCTTCCGTCTCGAGGAGTTTACGACAATTGTGAAATGTATCGACAGTTCGGGTGTCACCTAGATGGTGGACGAACGTACGAAGAGAGCACCTAAACTTTAAAATCACCTTTACTCACAGCAATAAGACTCAAATTCGCTAGACATGGTCCATTTTCCCCGCAAATACCCAGCTAATCCATCAGCAACATATGGTACCTGTCTCCCCGCTCTCCTCTCCTTCAGTTTTCCTCTTGAACAGTTATTTTAAGGCGAAAGCCATCAATCTTTCAGGTGGCTTTACTGTTTAAATATAATGGTGAATTATCTGGATTAGTCAATACATATTTATAGAACTGGAAACTACTCAACGAGTTTTTTATTTATGTATACAGGGTGTCCCATTGCTATGCTTCATGGAAGAAAAGTACCTTAAATATTGAAAATAGGGAATTTTACTCAAACGAGACTTCATTTAAGGGGAATGTAGCAGACAAGTGGCGCCCCCATCAGTAAAAAAAGTATTACTCGCTGAATACATCATTTATCTAAAATTCGTTTTTAACTATTGAAGTAGGTATATATACTGTAGTTTAATCAGAAACTCTGTAAATTATACTTTGCTGTAGCTGTAGATAGAAAAAGTGCGAGAAACGGCCACTTTTGTAATTTTTTTGCATCTACAACTACAGCGAACTATATTTTACAGAGTTAATAGTTTCTGATTAAACTACACCTACCTGTACATCGATTGTTAAAAATGAATTTTCTATAAATGATGTATTCAGCGAGAAATATATTTTTTATTGATGGGGGCGTCACTTGGTTGCTTCATTCCCCTGAATTAAAGAAAATAAGAAATCCTGGTTTTGACGATTCTTAAAAAATCTCGTGCCTAAGCTGAGAATCGAACTAACACAATCGGAAAAACGTACTATCCTGTATTTTATAGCTCCTGTTGATAGGGTCAATAATAAGGATGAAATCTGTCCAATAAAACATAGTATCTAAAATTAAAAGAAGTCCATGAAATATGGCATGGCAATTTTTTGGCATACTTTGGCAGAGTTTTGATTCCTGGCTCAGGGAAGACACATTAGAAAAAATTCTTGAACGCAGTATTGATTGCTTTAAAAAATAAAATTAAGTCTTCTTTAAGTAAAATTCTCTATTTTCAATATTTAAGGTACTTTTCTTCCATGAAGCATAGCGATGGGACATCCTGATGTATAACGTTTTAAAATAAATCTATAGGCATACTATATGTAGGTGGTTTACCTACGCAGTACAGTCACGATCTTTCCCGGTGGTACATTTTGTCGACATAATACCTTGAACGAATCCTGCTACATTACACGTACTACGGCTGCCATCGAACATTGAGTGCAAGCGATTTTAGCCTTAGCAGTGGTTCACCGGACAGATTTCCGACTGTACCTATATTTTTCAACGTAATTTTCTACCGCGTGTAACAGATAGGTGTAGTCCTATTTGGAGAGGACATTCAGAGAAAACATAGAACAACTTTTAATATGGCATAAACCCTGAAATTGTGAAAAATATATCAGTTGTTTCATAAAAAAGTGATCTACTCGACTGAAATGTATGGAAGGACTGATTTATTTTTCGCAATTTCAGGGTTGACCCCGTAGTAAAATTATTCAATAGCATTCCCTGAATTAGCTCTCCAAATGTGACTACAGGTTTCTGTTAAACACGTCACAATTGATTCAGTATAACCTTAGAAGATTACGTAGTTAGGTAATATCTTTCAAAACTCACCTAGAAATTATGATAATAATGATAGATAGCTAATCTACTGATGATGATGTTAATCTACTGTCTAAATTATTCAGGGATATAAATTATGAACTTAATAACATTTATGGAATGAAATTCCAAGCCGTGTTTCTACATCGGCCTATCCGTCTGTCTATCCGTAGGAAAGGTCGACCCTAATTTAATTTATGCGCTCCAACCTTTTTTCTTACAGTATTACATAACAAAACGGATATAATTTACAACTATTGATATTCTCAGGCGTGAACCCTTTTCGGCATAAACATTCATTATAACAACATGCAATAAAACCCGAACAATGGTTAATTACCATTTATTTATTGCCCCAAATTAACAAAGCCGTAATGATTGAGAGTCAAAGAGTTTTGTCAACAAAACCAATTATTTTGTTTGTATAAATTATGCAAATATCTTTTGTTGTCATTGTAATGTAATTAATTACATTTCTTTTGTAAAAATGCTTGAGAATAGTTTGTTTTCTTGACTATGGTTATTCGAAATTAGATTTCTATAGAAGATTTTGTTAAAACCAATGTATCTTCGAGTAGGTACCTAACTGCGTAAACCGGGACATATTTCAACCGACATCATCATCATTTTAGCCGAAAGACGTCCACTGCTGGACATAGGCCTATATCAACCGTATTTTATGCTAATTAAAATTTCAGTCTAAGACTTTTCGTACTCAAATCATATAAGATGATTTTATGATAAACGTTTTAAAATTTCTAGTTTATTAAAATCCTACCTAGACGCTGAAGAAAATTTATTTTATAATCTTATTTAAATCATCTCCCTACAGACTACAACCAGCTTCGCCTAACACTATGGTTGTCTTGTCTAAGCAAAATACGATGTTTTATCGTCCACCGTCACCTCTAGCTGTTGACCCAAGCAGTGTTGTAGGTACATAAAGTACGTAAAGTCTGGTGCGACAATCGCATGGTTTACTACATCGTTTCACTTTTAACGCTATTAAACGAACACTATAAAATGTTGAGCGTACCACCATGGATCATCGGTTGTGTTTAAGCACTTACTGATGTTAAGTTGGGCTTTTTATTAGAGAGGCTGCCTGTAAGGGTTAAGTTTATTTTGCTGTTACACAACTGCCCAAAAAAAGTTTAACCTAATGTTTTCCATACATTAAGAATTAAGTATTACTATCTACCTATTGAAAAAATCGAAAGGATTAAAGTCCCCCGCCGCGCTGAGTTCGTGTTTGTTCGGGCTAATCTCAGAAACGAAAGATTATTATACGGTTTTCACCAATAGAAAGAGGGATTATCTTCTTAGATAATTAGGTTACAGCAATGATTTTACATTATCATTGGGTTACAGGCTATAATTGCTATCCGTGCAAATCCGGAGCGGGTCGCTAATATAATATAAATACGAAAGATGCATCTTGGTCGGAACGTCAAGTTTCATCAAAATGTTGTTTTGATTTATCTTAGTGCAAAAAGTTCCGTAATCATAGTAGGATAGAAGGATTGAGAAAATACTATTTCATTACAAAATAGTGAGAAATACCTCCACCTTCCCTCTCTTTAGTTGCTTAATCAAGTGTAGTTATATATAGCATAGCTTGAGAGAGGTCTACGTCCTATAAAGCATCAATAATTTTCTATACAACGTATAACAGAATAAACACAAGACCTAAGACACCCCAACAAGAATATTATGGTATTATTATGGTCTGTATTTCAAAACCGCAAAATTACATGGTTTTTAGGCATCAGTAAATTCCCGAGTTGGTTGCTAGATAGCTTGAAAACGCCGTGTGCATGTTCCTGACATACATAAACCCATTTTGCTGGTCTTCCTAGACCTCAAGGATCTACTCGGGATCTGCTCATATACCTACATATTTATCCTTGGTATCCAAAACAAAGGACAATGCCCACAGATGGGCCCATTTTTGGCGCCATGTCAAAACTCTATGTTATTCAAAAAAATTGTCTTATTTTTTCATGTTTATGTGTTCTTTATCAACATTTCTTTCACCCTAGCATTAAAAAACATAATAAATATGTATTAAACTGAATCGTAAGTATATCCTCCATTCAAACCGAACCAAAATGTTGCCAGATATCAGACTATTTCCACAAATAATCGGAATCGATTCTATTTACTTTTACTGTGTTTCAGATGCTATTATATTAGACTTATCTTGATTGATTGATTTCTTATTTTTTTCCATCCACAAATTATATCTTTAGATTTCGGTTCGCATGCGTAAATCTGTTAAAAATTATAAAAAATCACTCATATGACTTCAAATCAAAAGAAATTGCAAAACATATTTTTGAAATCTTTTTGTACAGAAAAATAAGATGATGATACCTATGAATTTGTTGTAAATATTGTTATAATCATTTTAAATTAACTGAAATATTACTTATAAAATCGATAATAATTAATACACCCAAAAACTTAAAAGCTTGCAATCTTATTATTTAAAAAATACTACAAATATCGATTTCAAAAATCGATTAACAAAACAATTATATCTTGCAATACCATACATGGTGTCTATGGATGTCCTTATGGGTGCGTTCAGTTATATCGCCCAACGATGCACGGAGCGTAATTATCAATCAGTTAAGGAGTTGGAAAAAATTTGATTTCTCTTAAACCAGGGTGAAAACATTAAAATCGTTTGCAGAATAATAAAAGATAATTCTTGGTCTACAAAATAAGACTAAAACCGCCGTGACATAGCAATTTTTTCGAGGGGCCTAAAGCTCCTAAGAGAATGGGCAATGTCCTTTAAAAAGAATTGGGTAGGTAAAATACACGCTGAAATTTTAATGGTTGTTTTCCTGAAAAGGGGGCAACTTTTCCTAAGGGAATTACGCTAAAATCGCGAAAAATATTCTGCTGATCCAGCTACAGTTTATCGATTTATGTGATCACAAATTTAGGGACCAACTGACCAACTTTTTTGCAATTTCAGGGTAGGTCCCATAGTCCCAAACGTTATTCATAATGATGAGTACAGTGACCCCTTCTCAGGAAAACAACTATTAAAATTTCAGCATGTATATTAAGCTATAAAAAAACAGTAATCGATTCACCTTGTGATTCTGAACATACGATCTTCTTATTTTTTTTCGAATGGACTCTCGCAGATCGATACCCAAAATAGGTACCCTAACTGCTTAAACGGGCGGGTGGCGGAGAATCCCGTTAGGGACTCCATCCGCCGCAGACTTTTTGGACTTGCTTTTATTCTGTTACACGCACCACGCAAATATTCTGTGTTTCTCAGCACGTTTAACTATTCTCTTACTTCCAATAAATAACAAACATCACATTGCTACCCTAACATAATTACCACATCTCCATTCAACCACACTCAAGATCTTACCGAACCTTCCCAAAGTTCCCAAGTACAATTAAACCTCCGACAAAGATAGTTAACAAGAGCAGTGAGACCCTAATGACAGGGATTAAGACGTAAAGATAGGGCGAGATACGTCATTACAGCCCCCAGACTCATGCATCTATGGATGTCGGCTCTCATTAGGGAGATACGCCCCGCGAGAGTTAATGATGCTCCCTTAATGGATGCTGGCTATACGGACATCTGCATAGATAGGATTTATTGAGAAAAAATATGTGTGTCGTGTTTTCTGTCAGAGGTAGATTATGATTTACGTAGATACCCAGTTCTTTGAGTGAAAAACATAATTAGTGAAACTCTGGTTTAGCTATCTACAATTTTTAAAAGGTAGGTAGGTACCTACATTAAAATAACTGTAAGGTTTTTGAAACGAAGTTCCTTATGGCGGCTGCAGTAGAAATGTAACGTCTCGGCAAATTTAAATACACTGAAAAAAAAACTTGATAACATTAATAAAAAAAATGTTTGCAGCAATCAAGGAACTTGTTTATATACGAGCACATAAAGTAATATGATTATGGCAATAAAGTTATCTTGATTAAGTAACAGACAAGTTGTCTTGATAAAATCAAACAAAGTAATTGTCAATACAATCAAGTTTGGTTATCATGCCAATGACTTCTGTTAATTGGTGTTATTAACGAACTTGGTAATGGTTATCAAGTATTTTAGTTGTTTGTAATAATGAATATTGTAAAGTTATTCAGTTATCTTGTTTAAAGCTATAAAGTACTTTTATTGAGACTATTAGGAAAGATATTTATTCTTATAAATCGTGTTATTGAAATAACTGAAAACCTCTAAAGGGTTCATTGTACTCATCAGTTTGAACAACTTTTACTATGGGACTAACACTGAAATCGCGAAATAAAAAATGTTACCTACATTTGCGTTCACAAGAATCGGCTAAATGTAGAGATCAACTGCTTTTTTTTCGCTATTTCTCGTTTGGTCCCATAGTAAAAGTTGTTCATACTGATGAGTACAATGAACCCTTTAGAGGTTTTCAGTTATTTCAATAACACGTGGTATAATTAGATTAATCAGCATTAGATACGAATTATAAATTAAGATGTCTAAATTGCTTTTACCTAGCACTGACTATTTCTCAAAAATAATAATGACAGAAGTTATTATAAAAAGTTTTTATTTCTTTCTAAACAGAGATCAATATTTTTTCTACCTACACACTTACACCTACTATAAAGATATCTTGATACTGCTCAAGTCTTATATTATCGTCTAAATCCGACTTCCACATTTTCCAGCTGCGTAGAAATAGGGTTCTAGGCCTTAACAGAGGAATCATCTCTTTGATATCGACATCGGTAAGCGCAGAAAGCGCTTTCATATTCTGCAAAACAATCGTCGATTAATTGGTGTGAAAAACAACATATTATCATCGTTGCTAAAAGGGTAGTTTAGGTACTTACTGATAAAATTGGCACGTAATTCGGGCAGCCTCCAAGCCTGGAGAATTACGCACACTTCTTCCATCACAAACAGGAGTATAAAACCACTACGACGGCTACTGAGATTCACTCACAGCACGATTCACTGAGTTCATAGGATACCTTGGTGTGTTAATAACGATCAGTGGGTTTTGCTTTTGGGTGTAACCGTGCAATAACTTGAAATCTAAATAATTTACTCCGCGTAACAAAAGCGTGCCATGCTTAGGCTCACGAACGAACGGAATGAACAAGTCTAGACCTGAAACACTGACGACTCCGACCGACAACAAAGGGCGTGTTTACATTGATCATCTGACTTGATTAAATCTGTGATGTGCCATGTTTACACTATCTTAATCATGCTATCTTTATTCCTTGTATGAAGTGAATGATAGAGAAGAGTTGATCATTTTAACTTTATTGTGACAACAAACCGTGATTAATATATTTTTATAAGTTTTTGATTGCTTCATTCATAATTTTTTCTATCAAGCAAAATGTCATGCTTGATTGACCCGATTTTTTTCAGTGTAAATACATATTTTGGAACATTTCTTACACAGTAGGTAGGTACCATCTAGTCCCAAACAAGCAAAGCTTGTACTATGGGTAGGTATTAAAAAATGGATAGGTATAATACTTATATACTTTTTTTTGTAAATATATACCTACTTATAATACATAAGAAACACATATTTTTATGAGAAACACCGAGACCAACACAAACACTTATGTTCATCACATAAATATTTATGTCGTGTGGGAATCGAACCCACGATCTCGTGATGAGGCAGTCTGACACTCGAACCACTAGACCACAGACGTCGTCAAAACTGAACTATTAGTTTTTTTTAAACTATTAGGCATTTTTTACTGGGGATCGAACTTAGGCCCTGTGATAGTCTGGTGGTGTGGTGTGGTCCGACGCTTGATATTCCCTGCCATCTATGCTTGTATTTCAGATTCGAAATTTAACATAATAATGAACTGGTCAATATTTAGCGCATGCGCATTTTAATAAATTCTTACGTTTAATTTCGCCGCGAACTTCGTCCCTGACCGCACACCTGTTTTTTTCCATATCTTGCCAAATGTAATACCTACAGAATATTTTTTCAAGGAGTGCGGATAATTTACATAGTGGTCCAGTATCTGTTCCTTATCTCTACCAAGTTTAGAATTCACTATAACACAAAATAAAAAATTGCCTTGTGTAGCGCGCGCTACAAAATTTTCTCCCATGTAAAGTCATTTTCTTATTTTGTTTTAAAGTGAATTTTAATATTATGATTAAACAGATTCTAAACCACTATGTAAATTAGCCGCATTCCTTAACAATGTATTTTGTATAGATATATACCTATCACAAAAAGTAATTTACCTACGTAAGTATTTACGTATTTTGCGAATTTTTTTACGTAGGTACGTAACTGTTTATTAATTTATCATGTCCATCCACATGATTTAAATAAAAGTAGGTAGGTACGAAAAGTGCTTTATTTAATTTCAAGTTCAATTTTAACTACCTACTTATAATGAAATTAATGAAGCTCTTACTCTAGTAATTTCAATTAAACTAAAGTGTGCATACAAAAAAAAATACAAAGCAAATACCTACATACTCAGTAACCCAATTTACGTATCACCTAAAAAGTAAAACATAAACAATTGTGAGAAATGAGAATCATTATCATTATGCAGTTACCGACATTACGCTACGATACCCGTACTACCAACCAACCGTGAGTCGGGTCACGCACACAGGCGCACGTGGCCGGTCTGTGAGCGAGTATGGATTAGCGCGGGCTGCCGCGCGAGCGAACGTCACAAAATGGCGGCCGTAAAAACAAGAGAAGAGTGAGTTACGGTCGGACGCGGGTCGAGGGGGGCGCGGCTCGAGGGGGGAGCTACCGACCAATGGCGCTCCGCTGAGCGACTAACGCAATTCGCCCGCTAACTCTGCTCTTTCTTTTATGGTCGACGTTGTTTTTCTCTGGCGCGCTTTTTCCTGTTTTTTTTGCGGGAAATTGTTTTGTATGCTTTGTAAGGAGCGCTACAATGTATATTAAAGTGTTTTCCCCGTGTTTCGTGTTAAAATATACGGCCTTTTCTTTAATGCGGTACACCTTTTTCGTTTTAAAATGTTACAAGTTTTGCTATTTAAAAGAAGTTTTCTTTAAAGAGATTGTTATTTTCTAAGAAATTAACTAATTTAATTGGCTCGAAATTTTCATCAATTATGTATTAGATTTCTTGGAAATCGTGGTGTTCTTAAAGTAAGTTAAATGACATTATTATGTTAATGGATTTACATTAATATCTAATAATTAACACACAAAAAAAAACAGATTGTCTTAATTTCTTAAACTTTATCAAACTTTTTAAAACTGGTATTTCATTGGTATTATTTATCACGTTATTTAGGTATATTGCTGCTGTAAATAAGCGACGGGAAGTTTGAGTAGCGAACTCATTGATATTTTTATCGACTCAAGTTTTGACTAAAGTGGTAAAATAATTACAATCTAATTCAGAAATTCTTCGAAACATTTACGTAAGATATGTATTTAAAAATTCAGGTAAATTAGGATAAGACCATTTATTTTAAAATTTTAAAAGTACAGCTCCACCTTTTTAAATATTCAACACCAAATTCCCAGCATTTCAAAACACAACAAAATATAAGCTACCTCCTAAAAATAAAATGAGACATCTCCGCTTAATCCTCAAGGCAATAAAAAGTAAAAAGTTATTAGTTGGAGCGGAGAACTCATCGGGAAAAGTTGCAGCGTAATAATTTACTAAGACAGGCCGCGTCTTAACGTCGCGTAATATTCTCTACTGACATATTTATTGTTTTCGGAGGGCAGGGGTTCCTCGAAGGGGAACCCTACCTTGCCTGCCTTGCAGGGGATGCAACAAAACACGATGTAGAGATCAAATATTTTGATACTAGGTACAAGATAAATTGCTATCAACAAAAAATAACAAGCCAAGAAGATCAGAACGTTTGTTAAAATAAAATAAAAATACTAACAAGGCTGGCATTTTCTATTGAATTATTAGAATTACTACCTGTTTGTAGATTGAGACGTACGATTTTTGTGGATTTCGAATGATACAATTAATTATTTCATTCGATTTTTATGGCTTTAGATACCAATCGCGATTCGCAAGAAAGATTTTTCAAGTTTGTTTGACAGCTCGTATTTTAAGTCTAGTTACTTAACTAAACATTTTATTTTCCAATTATAAATACGTGTTTATTGTTCTTTAAGCTAATAATAGTAGAGTATACTCATTATCATATAGTATTTACTATGGTGATTAAAACCAACAACTGAATAACTATCTAATAATAATAAATTATCATTGTTATATCCAGCGATAACATTAAATATTAAACTTTATTTGTTTAATGTACGTTGTATAAAAATATTAAGCAAAGGCAAAAAATTATCTATTCATTATGAATAAAACCTAAACAATTTAAATTTATTTTCAGAGATTTATTTATATAATTCACTTGATAATCTTGGTTTTAACTCCTCGCAGGCTTCATACCATTCAAAAGCAATTACCTACTTCATATTTCAATAAGCATAAATGTTAAACTAGCTGTCAACCATAATTATTGTTTATTAACAATAACTTCAGCGATTAATACAATGGTTCATGATTAAGGCTTGGTATTTTTAGTGATTTTGTAAAGTAGATAAATAATCAAAATCTCTAAACGAGAGAGCGATTCTGTTTTCACTGCCTGTACTATGGAGAATTCTTTATGTAGGTACCAACTCACATTTTATCCGAATTAGATCATCGTATTATTCCACCTATCAATCACTATAGGTAGGTATCCACTACTTCACCTGTTTTTAATACTCTTGTCAATTAGTACAACTGTATATGTTAACATACACATTGCCGTACAACCGACGTTATGTTAAAAGGTGTCGGCGAACATAATATATCTACACGACTGTATGTTTAAGGGTGTGTTTATACAGGCTTGTGTCAGCTGCAAAGTAAAATTAAAAAGCGGACGAAGGAGTTGCAGTAGGGCCGTCAGTAACTAGTTTTATGGATAGTAACTACTTGTTTAATATAATAACTTTGATTCAAATGTTTCAGATGTAGTAATTTCTGTGTTTTATGTGTGTAATATTACATATGGCTACGAATTTGCTACGAAACTCGTAGCAGTAATTTTTTTGTGTCTTTCCTTATTCCCAGTACGGATTCCGGTGTAGATTACAAATATTAACATTAATTAATTAGGAACTTTCATTAATTAGGAAGAAAATTACACAAATTGGTTTCTAATTCATTAACGTTGATGACATTGTGACAAACATATTATGAATTAGACAGAGAATAACACAAATTGTTTTCTTTTTCGCTCTCATTGTTTAGTCACAATACGTCTATCAATCTTTGTACAAAACTTGTTTCAACCAGTTAGTATATCAAGATCAGGTCAAACTTAACCATATGCATCTGGCAGCCCTGCTAGTTGAGCAGCAGCGTGGGGCGTCGGGTTCATCGACCGGCCGCCCGCGCCGCTCTGAAATATCGCCTTGCAATATCTTGCTCGGCTTAATCCGAGCGCCGCGCCACAAGTCTGACCTAACCTTTATAAACGTTTATAATAAGCTAGAACATTTATAAATGTTAATATTAAAGTTATAGCATAATGAAAATGAATAGACAGCGTTTGTTTGTGTAATTAAACTGCCTCGGAGCGCCTGCTGAAAATGCTAATATAATTTCTCATTTTTCATGCTTTGTTGATGATTTGTGAAATTCTGTTTTATGTAGAACGGAGTACAGACGCTGTTTTGAGTCACCTATATTGAATAATGTTATTATTTATTATTATTTTCAGCCTATATTGTGCCACTGCAGGGCAAAGGCCTTCCTTTCCTTATTCTACTCTTTCCGGTCAAGTGAAATTGTGAACCAGTCTTTTCTATACGAGTCCAGCTCGTCCCGCCATCTTCGCCTGGGTCTGCCGCGACGCCGTTGCACGTTTTTCGGGACCCACTCGGTACAAATTTTTGCCCAAAAATTTACCGACATTCGGCAAACGTGTCTGGCCCAGTCCCACTTAAGCTTGGCAGCTTTTTGAGTGACGTCAGCAATCTGTGTTTTGGAGCGCAGTATTGTGTTCCAGATTCGGTCTGTGAGTCTGACTCCCAGGATACTGCGCTCCATTGCTCGCTTGCAAACCTCAAGCGTGGACCTCTGGTGAACTGTCAAAGACCAGGTTTGAGCACCGTATGTGAGGATGGGAAGAATGCACATGTCCTTTAGTTTCCGTTTATGGCACATGGAAGGTCGCCCTTCATGAGTTCCTTCATAGACCAATAGCTCTTCCAGGCGTATTCGGTGCGTCGAGTGACTTCTTTTTCCTGTCTCGCCTGGAAAGAAACTATTTGGCCTAGGTATATATACTCTGGGACATATGCAATCTCCACGCCCTCTACATATAGTTTTCGTTTGGTGCTATTAGTCATAAGTTTGGTCTTTGACATGTTCATCTTAAGTCCAATTTCGAGGCTTGTTTGGTTGAAATTTTCGAGCATTTCACCCAATTCAGCTGCCGAGGATGAACGACACGACGACGACGACGACGACGATGTACGGTGTACGATATTAAAATCTGAATAATATTAAAATCTGAAAATCTGATAACCCTCTAGAACGAGGAATGGTTTGTTTGAGTCATCTGTGATTCATACACCTACTATGTCCGGTAGGTACTTATGACATTCTTCCCAATTTCTGAGAGGTGTAAATCGTGACTTAAAAATAAAAAATAAAATAAAAATATTTCTTTATTTCAGGCAAGGCATAAGTTTGCCTGAAATAAAGAACCGCCAGGTGGACCGACGACCTAAAGAACGTGGCTGGGGGGGACTGGATGCGGAAGGCAGAGGACCGAGCGTTGTGGCGCAACTTGGGAGAGGCCTATGTCCAGCAGTGGACTGCGATAGGCTGAGTTGACTGACTGATAAGTTTGACATCATACACATACACCCATATCATATTATTATAATTACCTACAATAAGACAATTAGAATTACAAATGATCAGGGCACGCCGCAATAGCGGCGGTAAGGTCCGTCATGGAGGAGTGGCTGGAGAGGGGCTATGGCGCCCTCACCTACCGGCTGACGCAGATACTCTCGGGGCACGGTTGCTTCGGGAAGTATCTGTGTCGCATAGGCCGGGAGCCGACTCCCGAGTGTCATCACTGAGGGAGCTGCCTTGAGGACACGGCGCAGCACACACTGGCGGAATGCCCAGCTTGGGGCACGCAGCGCCGTGATCTTATAACTGCAGTAGGCGGCAGCGATCTCTCGCTTCCAGCCGTTGTTTTGGCTATGGTCGGGAGCGAGAATGCTTGGGAGGGCGTCGTCTCCTTTTGCGAGGAGGTGATGCTCGCAAAGGAGGCGGCGGAGAGGGTTCGAGAAGCAACGACCTCTCTCCCCACCCGCAGGAGACGGACCGGGCGTCGCAGAAGGGCGTACGCTGACCTCCAGCCACCCTAGGAGTGGGCTTGCGGGCGGCGGACTCGGGGTGGCCCGCCGCCCGATCAGTCAAGGCCCGTGATGGTGGCGCGTCGTGTTCCACGCGCGCCAGTCAAGAAAAGGGTGCGGCCGATGATGCCGCACGGGGAGAAGAGGCTCGCCTACTAGTGGCGAGCCGGGACCTGCCGGGGATGGTTGGACGACTATAAGTTTCCCACGCCTCCGGCCAATGGTTGGAAGAGGAACACCGTGGTGGTTTTAGTCGGTAAGAGTCCGACACTGGCTCCGCCTTACCCGGGCGGAGTGCGTCCATGAGGATTTCCCGACGTAAAAAAAAAAAAAAGAATTACAAATGATTAAATGAATTATTACTTCATTAACATTGACTTAACTAATCAAACATTATTTACACCAATTTACTATTTTTAAACACGTTTAAATCTTATCTCTGATCAGGTAGGTGTCTTTTTGCTATTTAATCCAAAATAAGACAATTTACATTTATTTACATACTTACATAAACGTTATTCATATATTTTATGCCTACGGAAGGTTACTCGTACCATCGAATGGGTAAAAATGCTCTATGTGGCAATGACAACCGCACCTAAATCTACCTTCGTAGAAATTAGCATAAATATTCACGCAATACGCTGTTGGATTTGTTTTAAAGTATGTTATCTATTTAGTAATTAATTCTACGGAAATTACGTGGGTGGGCCCATAGGCCAGCTATTTCTACAAGTTGATGTATATATATCCAAATATTTTCAAGAATTTTTTATCGTGTTGACGCTAAAGGACATTAATTACGCACGGAAAATTTTACGCACAGAAAATTTCACGTGTAAAAATGTGTTGTAACCTACTAAAGTTAGTTTCATGGAAGGCCTGTCCTCTTAAATATTTCATAAATGAGCTCAACATATTTCTAGATACATACACAATGGAGCTGGCAGGAATGTGGGCCAACTAAATTTATTAATAAATAAATAAATAAATATCTTCGGGACATTTTTACACGCACCATCTAGTCTCAAACTAAGCAGAGCTTGTGATATGGGTACTAGACAATGGATATAATACTTATATACTTTTTTTGTAAATACATACTTATAATACATAAGAAACACCCAGACCAACACAAACACTTATGTTCATCACACAAATATTTGTGTCCTGTGGGAATCGAACCCACGACCTCGTGATCAGCAGTCCGACCCTCGAACCACTAGACCACAGACGTCGTCGTTAATAAATTAAAAAAGTTTAGAATTCCTAACGTGCTCCCACGAAACTTTAAATTACTTGAGAACTAATGACAGCCTCATTGTTTTTCCTCTTTATAAATAAGCGTATTAAATTAAGCAAAACAGGAACACATGTTTCACAGGCGTTTCTCTCTAATTTAGCACTTTAATAGGCGAAATTTAAAAATGTATTCTATAAACACCCTTCAGGGTAACATTACGAATATTTATTTAAAACATATTGTCGTCCTGATTTGTTGCTTAGAAGGAGGAGAGAGAAAAAAAATATTTCTTTGTTATTCTTTTTATATAAATCATGTATGCAAATAAAACCATTGTTTATATATTTGTCATGACACTCTAAAGGATGTTTATAGTATACCTACATTTTTAAAATTTCACCTAAAATCTCTTTAAGTCTTTTAAAAAAGCTTAAAATTACAGCAAAGGGCTGTGAAACTACTAGGCCTCTTAACTCAATTTGAAGAAACAAAATAATCACTTTTAAGAGCCTCTAACAAAATGTTTATGAAGTTGTACGACCACTGCTTGTGTCTTTTGTTATGTTTGCCGTAAAACTTATAAAATATTCTATTGAACATAAGTCTTCTCTATACTGGCAATGTACAAATGATCATGAAAAGTAATTGCTATCATAGTCTGCCTTGCGAATTGGTTTCTTACAACTTGATTTTGGAATTAACATGTCAATGATAAACAATGAACAATACCACTGTTCTGCTAATTCCAATGGATTGTAGCTCTACAGATTGTAGCAATTATATGTTGTTATCTTTTTGGTTTTCATGTTCGAACAACTTCGTTGATTAATATTCTATCAACCCAGTATGAATCTGTAATATCGAACAACCTCTGCTGGCAAGTTCTTGGAATCTTAGTGAAGGTTAGCATCTCATACGTGTATATCTATATGAGTAGGTTGTAAGAATAATGAAGTAGTCACGTCATCGGGTTCGTGAACAAAGTAGGTTGCGGGAATTGCTTGAGCACGTTCGAATTAAGACGTTTTGCAAACCACAAGAAATGCTGAACTGGACTCGGTCGTTCGTTATTTACATAGCTACTAGCCTATAAATAAATACCGGCCCTCTCACACACACGTGCACAAAATGACGTTGTTTTAACTTTATTTTATTTTTAAACGCGCGAGCGGTGGAGCGCGCGCTGGCTGTAATTTCGCGGTGGTCGCGGCGCGCAGGCGTTTACGCACGCCGGACCAAGATGGCGGCCGACTCGTTCTAAAGTTTAATATTAAAATTTCGAAAACGGTATTACGATATATCGATAAGCGTACAAACTACTTTGCATGTGAAATCATCGTTATTTCGAATCGTGCGCCGTCTGCCCCCTTATCGCTCGCTATTTGCTCGGACATTGATTTTCACAGAGTGCTACATGAGTATAGTTGCATGTTTATAACTTCATTACACAGTTATGACTCAGAGTCATTATGTGCCAGAAGAATTAGGAGATTTATGGATTGCTAGTGAGTAATTTTTATGATTATGATGTTACAATTTTTTAAATCAGCGCGCTTGCGAGCAAGATTGATTGCTTTGATGTTTTATTTTAGAAATGTTTTCTGAAAATTAAAAGTCTTATTTTTTAATTTTCTAAAAATATATGGGAACATGTGCATTCTCACGTAATATTCTATTTTTAATTTAATAATACCTAACTTGCATAAAAAGCTAAACGAATGTGGTAATCGCGTTTTTATTCTGTAATGTTTTCATTTGTTGGCAGACAAGCATTGCTTTTTTGCTTTAAGTAAAGGTACCACAATAAAATAAAGAAAATTATAATAATTTGTACTGGTACAGATTTGTAGGTACATAATAATATTAAAAATTACGACCAACATATTATATGTGTAATACTAAACACATACAAGGCTAAAATGGGCCCCTTTATCTCAGCATATGCTGCCACAGTAGCTAACTACTGTAACAGCGCTGGTTTTCTGATAGGACCACGTGAAACCACGAGAGTTATAAGTCATATAATCACATAATTATATAAATTTATGGAAAAGAGATATTGTTACGAAACAGCCTGATAAAACTTCATATGGAACATGGAAAGTCAACCACTACCTGCCTCTGAAGTTCGCGACGCCAACCAGTTTATTATTTATATTCAAGGATTTAATTCAAACATAATACTTGTTTATTTTGCATAAAGATTACACGTTCCTACTCACGAATAGATAGATAATTTATTTCACAAAACCGGCCAAGTTTGAGTCGGACTCACGCAGTAAGGGTTCCGTACCACACATTGACTTTATACCCCATAAAAACTGATTTAAATTAAGAGAGTTCATCAAAAGACATCAACGCAATGTGCGCGAAAGATGAATTTTTGCATCTTTTTCTTACGCAGGTACCACCACATATGTCTATGTTTGCCCTATTTTTGGTATTTTATGCTAATCTTCATAGTATGGACTATAATTAGACCTATAGTTTGATGCTGTTATGTATTACCGTTTTGAAGATAGAGCAGGAACAAAAATGTTGAAAAATGCATGTTTTTCGACGTTTCTAGTATAGTTCAAAAAAGTCTAAACCCAAAAGGGGACCCCCTTTGGTTTTAGACTTTATTATTTTAGTATCTGGCGTGATAGAGGTCATAGCAACACATATTCTGAGAAAATTTCAACCAGCTTCCTATTACCGTTTAAAAGATACAACCCTGTGACAGACAGACGGACGGACGGACGGACAAGCAGCTTAGCGAAAGTAATAAGGTCCCGTTAGGCACCCTTTGGGTACAAAACTCTAAAAAATTAACTTGAATGTCTCTATGATATCATGACATTTATGCTAATAATGTGTGAGTAACTGTTAAATAAAATAAATAAATATAATATTTAAAAATTAATATTAATATTTATTCTGTAACTCCGTTGTGTAGGTAGTGTTACATAAAAAAATATTGAAGAAAGTCTGAAAATGTGAAGTAAAATATAACTACAGAACTGAAACTAAGTTTATTTCAGTAACATATGTTTATATTTTTTTTCCTTCAGTGTAGATATTTACCATTAAGGAAAAGTGACCCTTAAAATGTGCTCTTTCTATTGATACTGATTCTTTAATTTTCAAAATCATCTTTCATCCTAAGGTGGATAATATTTTCTTCGTCCACCGCAGCGGCGCCACTTCACAAATCCACGGATCCAGTCGGTACTATGTTCCTTTATAACAGGCATGACCATACCAGTTTCACACAAGAGTAGTAGATTTTGATCACCACTTGTTTTAACTGTGAAAGAAAACATCGTGAGGACACATGTACACCGGAGAGTGCTCCACAAAGTTCTCGGTGCTGTGTATAGTCTGCCAACCCGCACGGCCAGAGTGGTGGACTAGGCTCAACTTTCTTATTCGGAGAAGAGGCTCATGCCTTGGACAATAATGGGCTGATTATGTGGTAGACTTTTGTTCGCATCAGCAATTTTTTACCACTTTTTTATTAACTCGCTTTCAGTCATGTCTGTCTCATTATCATCATCATTTCAGCTGAAAGACGTCCACTGCTGGACATAGGCCTCCTCAAGCATCGCCACCACATTTCTGTCTGTTTGTTACAAATTTTGCGATCGATTTTAAACTGACTTCCCGATGAGTCTCTAGACTTGGGTCTAGGTCTGGATGACAATGTAGGTAAAATAAACGCTTTTTTTTGTATTAGAAAAGTGTGATCTTATGTCCGAGATAGACGTATTCTTTAATGATTTCGACAGGCAGTTGTTAGTTTTGTACGTTGGGTGGACGACATCCGATGACACAGGCCTGTATTGAATGTCAAGGGCTCAAGACCGCCAGGTGGGGAGGAATTTGGAGAAGGCCTACACCCAAAAACGGGTATTATAAGACCGCAATGATATGATGATTAAAAACTATTTTTCATCAAACAATTATTAAAAAAAAATTGGTAAATCAAACTTTATAGGTCAAAACAATGTCACTTCTACGGCGTTGTCAGTGGCAGCGCAAAGGTCATCCAGGATACTAAGGCTATACTCCCGACTGGTTCGAGTTCTGAACTAAATCGAGTTAATGCCAATTCGTAGAGGAACTGGAGTACGAATTGACACTAACTCGAGTTCAGATTCGATTAATATATATTTCAATTCAGGCCTTACTTCCGTAAGGCCCCTGGTATTGGGGCACAACGAACCAGGATGAAAGGTGACTCATCGATTGCGGGTCAGTGCCACAACCGCACAGTAATGTTATTCGATCGATGAATTCGATCCGTAAATCTCAGTAAACGTCCGTAGCTTCGAGTTAACTAAATTGTAAACCATAGTTTGTGAATCAATAGCTGTTAGGTACTCCAGCATTGTACGGTCGACCTAGTTTTACATTGACAGCGTCTTTATTTCGTAAGCAGTAAGGGGGGTTTTCAAATTCACGTGTTACCACGGACGTGTTGTGGACTGTACCTACCACCTTAACATTTAATAAAAACGAGAGGTAGCCCAATGGTCGAAAGTCGACAGTAATTCATTAAATTTTTATAGTTGAACTATGCCGTAAAAAACTATTTCCAATTTTTTTTATTCATATCACTAAAGTTCGTCAATGGCAACTAAACAAAAAAAAGAAAATCGGTTGACAAACAGAAGAGAAAATGGTACCAAACCGGTTTTTTCTTTGTTAATATTCGACGTGTTATTAAAATAACTGAAAACCTATTAAGGGGTCACTGTACTCATCAGTATGAACAACTTTTACTATGGGACCAACCCTGAAATCTCGATAATTAAATCAGCTGATCCCTATATTTTGTCGATTTATGTAAACACAAATGTAAGGATCAGCTGATTTTTTTACTACACTACAACAGACTATATACAGATTTCTAATCAACAAGATAGTATTCATGTCTAAACTGAGTATCAAGAAAAAATCGCAAGAAAAAAACTAGTTAACTCAAATTTGTATACAGCCATACGATAAACATAATTATATGCTTCTTTGTTTGAGTCGTAATACTCACCTACGCGTTCTGACTAAGCTGAAAACGATATTGCTTTATCCGCGCCTGCGCATACGACCTCGTATGTTTGCGGCGCTCTTTCATCTCTGTATTTATAGTTTCTAGTTGGGTTTTCTGCTGTCGTGTTCATCTTCCTAGTTATCGCCTTCATCCTGAATGTGGGTGTACACAATTGTAGATAACGGCGATACATTGATTTATTAGATTCAGTGGGAGGTTACCTTCGTTTTACTTATCAATGTTTGCGTGTAAAGCATAATAGGTACCTACTTCGGTTTTTGGATTCTTCTTGTTCTTCGTCGTTCCCTCACTGCTGAGGATCGCGACCACATACGACGCATTTCCAAGCTATGCGGTCTTCCGCTGTGTGGACGGTACATGCTGCCTCCGATTGCGGTTTTTGGATAAACTGCTTTAAATTATTCTTTTACCTTCTATCA
Organism: Asteroscopus sphinx; assembly: GCA_949699075.1. NCBI lineage: Eukaryota > Metazoa > Arthropoda > Insecta > Lepidoptera > Noctuidae > Asteroscopus > Asteroscopus sphinx. The sequence continues at coordinate 12,753,999 of OX453013.1, read as the reverse complement.
TCATCTCAGCCGAAAAACGTCCACTACTGGATAAAGGCCTCCCCCAAAGGGGGGATATGCCATAATCGCCACGCTTGGCAGGCGGGTTGGCGATCGCAGTTGGTTGTTTAAATACTCAGAGAACATGCAACCAAACAACATGCAACATGCATGCCAACTAGGCGAAATGACGGATTTTTATTTTATGATAACAACTATATGTAACTCATTTCTAGCAAATAAACATTCTTATTCTTATTCTTAAAGCTGCTGCCCATCCTCTCACCTTCTATAATACCAACTGAAAACAAAAAAATAAAAACTAGCCAAGTGCGAGTCGGACTCACACAGTAAAGGTTCCGTACCACCCATCGACCTGATACCCCATAGAAACTGATTTAATTTACGAGAGTTCATCAAAAGATTTCAACGCACCGTGTGCGAAATATGTATTTTTGCATCTCTTTCTTACGCAGGTACCACCACATATGTCTATGATCGCCTTTTTTATTATTTATTGCTAAATTAAACAGTGTATGATGCACTATAATGAAACCAATTTTGACCCTGGTATGTTTTACCGTTTTGAAGATAGAGCAGGAACAAAAAGGTTGAAAAAATATCATGTATTTCTTGTATGTGTAATATGTAATTTATTACTTTTATTACTGTTACTTATTATGTATTTTAAGTATTTTTCGTGGTAGGAGCTATAGTAACACATATTCTGAGAACATTTCAACTAGCTACCTATTACCGTTCAAAAGATACAGCCCTGTGACTGACAGATGGACGCGGACGGACGGACAGCGTAGCGAGAGCAGTTGGGTCCCGTTCGGCACCCTTTGGGTACGGTACCCTAAACATGCTATGTATATTTAATTTAATTCAGGAGTACATATTTTGTTTAATATTTTCCTTTCATTACATAGTCTCCTTCTGTCGTGACGTCATGAGTTATAATTATAATGATAATAGCTCATGTCATCCAGTCAGCAGGTTGGTAGCGGGGCTGACTGCCCAGGGTGCGCCGGACGCACCCATTAAATGCACTCATGCAAACATAAACACAGTGCTAAAGAAATATCTACCAAACTTATACCATTATAAACTAGTTTATCTTCTCCAAGGCGATCAATATAAACATGTAGCTACTATTCTGTTAATTCTGGCATGATCCTGTATTTCAAGTCAAAACTGAATATTAAATGCTTCGTGACCGTCGCTATCAAGTACATTACACATATTTATGTTTAATTGCCACGACTGCAACTCGTGAGTGGCAAACTGAACTGTCGTGTCACACGTTTCGGAAGTAGGTAGGTACAAAAAACAGGCACATAAGTAAATAGGTATTTATTTTCGTCGATAAAAACGTAGTACCTTAGGTGGGTATTTACCATGCATCTAAAGAAGAAAATTTAAAAAATTTCACGTTTAATTTAATTAAGTTCATTTTAAATCCTTATTTTATTGTCTTTTGCATGATTTCCTTTTTATTTACCTTTTTTGTTGTCATTTATCAAATTGGAATAATCCTGTAACTTATTTTTAATGGGAACACACTGGCTCCTGTAATACAGTAATTTTAATAGTGCAGGAGCCAGGGAATTCTTTAAAATGTACAAAGCAATCTATACTTATGTCAATAATAGTACATTATTGTAGAGGCCTGAAATGAAGCAATTGACGGCCGAGCAATATTGGAAGTACGAGGCGAAGCCGAGTATTTCCTAAGTGATTTTAAAAGTGATTTCCTTTTTAACTAAACGAGGCCGTTAATTGCTATTTCGGCCGAGACTTGTATAGTACTTTTCTCTCATTTGCGAGGAAACAATAACACAACAAATTAATTAAACAGTATCTAATTTTCATTTGCGCTAATTCGTCCGCGCGCGATTCTTGTTCTATTTTCAAAGATTAAAAAAAAAGAACCGCATTCTGCCTTTATAATAATAAACATTTTGTACCTAAAAACACCAAATTTATGTAAGTGTGTACTTAAAAACCTCGGTAGCATAATTAAAAAAATAAAAACTGACCAGCAATTTTTATTATTATCGTGTTGGATATTACCAGCCTGTCATTTCGTTGCGTACGGAAAAGAACCGATTGATGTTTTTTTTTTTTAATAATGAACCAATTTCAGAGCAAGTGGGAGAAAAGAGTATTATTATTATTATAGGAAAGAAGATTGCATGTAGCAGAGATGAGAATGTTGAGATGGATGTGTGAAGTGACAAGAATGGATAAAGTAAGAAATGAATATATCGGAGGAGTTTTGAAAGTGGCGCCATTGATAGAAAAGCTGAAAGGAAATCGTTTGGGTTGGTATGGGCATGTGATGAGGAGGGAGGGAGAGACCAAAGAAAAGATGGATGGATTGCGTGAAGAACGATATGGGTGAAAAGGGAGTAAATGATGCGATGACGGCTGACAGACAAAAATAGAAGAAGGAGACGTATTGCGCCGACCTCAAGTAATTTGGGACCAAGGCAGGAAGATGATGACTTAGGTATGTTTTCTTGTGACAGAAAATTAATAAGTTACGAAGTGTTTCAGATTTTGGGCATTCAAAAATGTCTGAAACATTATAAAAGACAGAAAGAAAGAAATTATTTATTTGCCACAAACTAGAGACAAAAAAGGAACACAAAAAAAATGTAGTTTTATAAAACATTGTGTGCCCCATGGCTGCGCCAAATAGGTCATAATGACTTTTCCAAGGCATCACTTCCCATTAGTATGACTATACCCCACATTTGTACATCCTACGTGCTCTTAACTTCGGTCTAAATTTGTCGTGTGTGTGGTGGAACCTACGTGCTCCTTGGTATGGTAAATTTTTTATCGCAAGCCCGTTATCGTGCCGATCATAAATCTGTTTTCGAATCGTGAGTCGCCATTGCTGGCGTAGCGTTGCAAGCCCATATTGAAAGCTGACACAGAAAATTGGACCGTTTCATGCGAGCAATAAAGTATAATTTAGTATCGCCAGCGACCTTTATTTAGCGCATTTAAGATTCCGTAAGGTTTATTGTCGCATTGTACGTAAGTATTTGCCAATGCACGTAAAATGCTAGGCGAGGTTCTCAAAACGCCAGACTTATTTACGGTCTAAGAGCGTTGTCGTTCAGTGCGCCCGTATCCGTAACTTGGAAAGATAATGGCCACCCCTGAATTATGTCTGAATTTTTAGAGACTCACATGAAAAAACGCGACTTGAAATTATATTGGAAAAGTCTGCGGTAACGTTTTTCCTGACATTAGTGTATTTTACTGGATTATTTTGTGAAATCAATCATAGAGTAGGTATGGACCAGTTTTGTCTACAAATAATGTCTAATTTAGCTACTTAACTTGAATACATTTTTCATGTCGCTCCCCACATTGGAAAATTGACGAAATCTGAAAGGCAATAGGAGCACCTGATTTTGACAGCTAAATAAGTACACACGATCTTCAAAAGGCTCTTATTTCAAGCTAACTAATACCAAGTATTAGGTAAGATTCCGTGTGGTGCCGGTCATAAAGAACCACCCTACCTCTTCTCATGGGTATCGTAAAAGGCGACTAAGGGATTCACCAGAAGATGGGTAGCAGCGTTCTCTGAGTTTTTAACCAACCAACTGCGATCGCCAACCCGCCTGCCAAGCGTGGTGATTATGGCAATTCCCTCCCTTTAGAGGAAGCCTGTGTCCAGCATTGGAAGTCTTTCGGCTGAAATGATGATGGTGATGAATACGAAGTAAATGCTTTTTAGGGTTCCGTACCCAAAGGGTGCTAACGGGACCCTATTACTTTCGCCACGCTGTCCGTCCGTCCGTCCGTCTGTCTGTCACAGGGCTGTATCTTTGTAACGGCAGTTGTAAATTTCACAGAATATGTGTTACTATGGTGTCTATCACGACAAATAATGCTAATTCTGTTTGTAATGCGTATAATTGTACTTGCCCATTTTGTGTGGAATTTTGTTGTTGCAACAAATATTGTATTTTAAATAAGAGTAGGTAATTATATCTATTAGTTATAAAATATAAACTGTCGCCATAAAACTATTCGGTGAGTAATCGATAGCACCAAAAGGGATACGATTCCCGTTCTTTGAAATAACTCTAGTTGGTTGCGGAAATGGTGTATATTACAGCAGAGGAGGATTTTTACTATACATAGAGATTTATACGAGTGGCCGAGGTATTAATTGTGAGGGGTTTTATTGGCACAGTCAATAACCATTTATTGCTTTCCCAGCGAGACTCAATTACGTTGGATTAACTCTACGATGAGTTTGTAGGTGTGAATAGCCACGTAGGTACGTATATCCACTTTCTAACCCCGGTTTGTACAAGTGTTTGTTTAGTAGAATGGTTACAGTAATTAAACAACGAAATTGGATTGATAGCGAGGCGTACCTACGTGTTATAACACAATGTGTCCCGTAATGAAATGTAATCAAGCGTTAAATTAAAATCTTTTGGTTTATCAAAGTTTTGTGGGATTTTCAGCCATGTAGGTATTGTTTCTACGTTTATTATGTGTTTTGTTATTTCAATACGTATGTATAATAGGATATACATATGGGCTATAGAGTATATAGTATGTAGTATATACATACAGTATATTCATGGAGTTTCTTGCCGGCTCTTCTCCATAGGCCCAACTTTTTAGAATCGTGGAACTAGATTCATAATTATTATAAACGTTTTGAAAGTGCATGTAAATGCTTTTTTGAAATAAAATAAAATACTTTGACTTTGGCTTACTTTACGTGGCTCATCGTACTTGGGGTTACCATCTGCCATTTCTTGATTAAGGGGTTACCAGCATCAAAAATACGGGTTTTTGATTTTTTTACTGTTCTATATGATGATACCTTTGTTTCTAAAATTATACTTATTTTTTGAAAAAAACAAACTTTCAAATGCTCTGTATAAAAATCTGCACATTTGAACTTAAAATTACATTTAACTTGTAGCTCATTTTTGACAAATTTATTTACCTACCCCGTATTTTATTTTGCTACTTACGGGTTCCTATTTTGGAATAGCCTGAAAAACGAGGTTGGCAAGCCTAATCCCACTGGTTGTTCATAATATCAAGGAAATGATCAAAAAAAATAATGCAATATCTATAATAGATACTTAGGTATAAGTGAAGAAGTGAAGTGGATAAGGTCTGCTGGAAGTAATTTCTGAAAGCATTACCTTTGTGGTCAAGTGTTTTATTAAACAGGATATTTTTTAAGGAGTGTGGAAAATTTGTACAGTGGTTCCTTATTAAAATCACATTATTTAAATTGACTAACATAATAATAATTTACTCTGTTGGGAGACACACAAAATTTTGTAGCGCACGCCATGCAAAGGCAATTTAATTTTCTGATTTTGTTATAAAACAATTTTTTCTAAAGTGGTTGCTATAAGAAACAGGTACTACCCTCGTATGACAATATACCGCACTCCTTAAAAAAATATCGTGTTTATATCTTTTTTAAGTATTGTGTGTCCATAAATCCTACTATCCTACTTTAATATTATAAATGCAAAAGTTTGTGAAGATATTTGGATGTTTGTTACTCAATCACGCTGTAAGGGCTGAAGGGATGAAGGCTGAACGGATTTGGATTAAATTTGGCTTACAGATAGAACATAACCCGTATTAACATATATGTAGGCTACTTTTCATCTCGGGAAGATGAGCAATTTCCGAGTGATGCATGATAAATGACATCATCGCGGATGAAGCCAGCTGGCATAAGCTAGTAAATAGATACATTTTGTAGTTAAATAATCTAATTGGGAATCTATACCTATACCTAATAACTATCAAGTAATTTGCAATAAATTTTTTGTAGAGCTAAAACACGATCTTCAACCGTAATCCAAATATCTGAGGTCATTTATTATAACAGTAACGCGAACGAAAATAGGCAGATATCGCATTACAGAATGGGACCGAAAAATTCCTTTAAGAACCGCGTCGTTAATCCGTCAGAAAGTTTCAGCCGTGGTTTACGACACAGAAAACCGACGACCTATAAAAAAAATTGTGCCCGCACACCCGACTACCCGAAAAGTTTGATTTATTATGAGATCTAGCAATTAGCTGGTGCGGGCCAGTGAGGGATTGATTTATGATGATTCATAGTAATCATGGGCGAGCCTGTGATCCGTCCAGTAATTCTATTTTATGACAATTCCCCTGATGAATGGCTGCGCGCGGTTTGACGCCATGTTGGATTGAGTTGCTGGTGTCTCTGTGTTGCGGTTAGGCTGTGACTTGTGACAATTCTAGGCTCGAAAATATAGTTGTAGGCTCAGATTAAGTACAATATTATGGTAGAACATTCAAAATACAGAGTACCTACTAGAGATATATGCTTATGCTTTTCCGCAAAGAAATCTGAATGTTTTTTTAAAGTGTTGTTTAGTTTTGGTAAGTAGATAGAATATTCTTTTGCAGTATGAAAAACATAGTAACAACATTTGACGGTCTAATCGCTAATAGCGATATCTTCTAGACAACCTCATTTATGTAAGACCCGATTTTTTTTTTGTATATCAACATTTGTTATTTAATTAGATAGGTTCACGCCTATATCTTGTTTATTCAATGGCTATTGTCTAGACGAGTTTAGCCTACGTATACATTAGAGTAGCTACATGAACTCATCATGTTTGACGTAGCCGTGGTGTTCCCAATTCATTAACCCTTTATGTTGTGGTCAAGGCTGCCTCGTTTCTAGGGTTGTATCGGTGCCGTATAAATCGATATCTACCTACTTCAGTTGAAGGTACAGTACATTTTTTTTTGTGGGAAATGTTTTTGAAAATAAGTTAGTTACATATTAATATTTCAGCTTGGATAACAGCTGTGAAAAAGTTTTTCCGTAAGAAGTTGGTCCCACCGTGTGGCTCCTTTAATTGGACAATTTTGCATTTGTGATTTTTTGAGTTTCGAACAGCATAATGATTCTTGAATAATTTTAGCGTACTATAAAAGAGTAAAACTATTTTAATGTTTATAAAACAAAAATCATAGATTACTCTATGTTGATGGTCATTTATTTCATCTCTCAGGCTCGTAAACGAGCTTTCCCTTACTTACGCACCAATAAAAATAAATACAAAATTTTCTCACGGACGGCCGCTTACGAGTTTCTAAACACACCTACCCACTTCGATACCACTAGCTTGACACAACCAAAAAGCTATAATAATAATAATAATGTCCTCCCGGCCGAATTTCGGTCACGGCGGCCAATCTCAATGGAGACTAGCCATCTGCGCGGGACATATTATAGTGCACAAGTGTGTGCGCAAACACAGGTGCACTCTCTGTTCCCTCACTCTCATAATCCGAAGCTAAAAATAGCTATAAATAGGGTACTAAACTTAACACTTACACATAAAGAGATCGGAGGTACATACAGGTTTGATACCGCGTCGCCGCCTGTCGTCGCCTCGCCGTTACCGATAAACAAATCGTCGACTTTACTCAACGGGCCCTCTATCGTGACAGTAAAAACTTAACTATCCGGTAACACGAACACACCTGAATATAAATCACGAGCACCGGTAACGGACTTATCGAAATATGTACGACACGATCGCTCTTTATGAAAACTTTTCACGCTCACAACAACCGCTCGGTACCAAGAGGGAAACTAAATTATTGCAAATCACGCGTGGAACCGATTCCTTCGAATGCCAAGCTCTAACTATAGGTTATTAAGTACGTTTGCGAGTCAAAAACGAAAGTACAGTTTACCACAAAAGCCAAAATATTTCACCAGAAAGAGTTATTTCAATATTATGCAAATTTCACCCTTTGGAGTTTAACGGCTCGAAGGAAAGATAATGCAGTCGATAATTTGGGTATTTTTTGCTGATTTCGGACTCGTTTTGTCTGGTTTTTCGAGCCCTAATAAAGGCCCAAATAATTTGCCTAATGCGTATCGACAATTTATGTAAAGGTTACGCAAGTCAGGCCCTTTGTTAGGCTATAGTTACACTTTCGGTTTCAGCGTACTCATTTGCATAACAGGGTGTGTGCACAATGCTCGGACACCCTTTCTTGTACAATACTTTATAGTTTCACTTTTAAAGTTGCATTGTTGACATTTTGTGCGAGTAATAAATAAATCAAGCGCAAATTTATAAGGTCCAGCTCATGTGTAGACGACAACAATGTTGCCTTATGTCGGCGGAGTCCTTGTGAACTTGCTTCGTTTATGTAATGGCCAGTATATACGGTACTAAAGGCACTGTTATGCGTTTTGACGAGTAGTCGTGAGAAAATATTGTTCTGTGAGAATAACTTGAAATTCAGCGAGTACTTAGAACACAGTTAGAGCTCATATACACTGAACTAATGCTAGACTCACAACTTGCGTTTTCAACGTTTGTTTATGTGTAGCTAATTTGTTTTTAATTAAACAATAAACATAAACTTTGAATAAGTGGTCATTGATGGTAAAATGGTTGAAATAAATGCCAATAACACACGTCATTATGGCGTGTAATATCGTTTTACAACTTTAAGGCAATAAATAAATTGACTGCCGTTTGTACATTTTATTACGATTTAAAAGTCGATGAATGTTTGAGACGAATAATTGATTTATGCCGGTTATTAATGTTAATTTGATATTATCGTGTTAAGTAACGCTTGTAAATGTTTAGTTCTTATTTTTTTATTATACCTATAATGGAACTATGGGATTTTATTACGAAATTGTCCTAGTTTTGGTGGTTTTTTATCAACTCCGCCTATCGCAGTCCACTGTTGTACATAAGCCTTACCACAACACTCGGTTTTCTGTCTTCCGCATCCCATCCACCCTAGGTACCTTCTTCAGGTTCAGGTCACTGGTCCATCTGGCGGGAGGATGGGGGCTTCCCTAGGCTGCGCTTGTTCTAGGACTCGTCTCCTTTGACTCGTGTATCGCGTGTCGCTTGTTTTTTGTTCTCGCCGCCTCATTTGGTGGTGTTTACTGAATCGAAACTAAAGAATTTATTTAATATCGTTACACTATGTACTTAATACATATCGAACAATACACATAGAAGTACTTATAATAATTGATGAATATATTTTAAATTAGCTTAACATACATATAAAGACCAGTTGTTAAAATAACATGCCTACATCAAGTGATGCCACAAAACTAATTTCAGAACTGTAAAATAAAATACCCAAACCTATATTTTATGACATCTCACTTCGGTTTTAGTCCCGGAGAACAGAAAGCTGCATCTAACATAAGTCCAGTATTTATGACTGGAGATTATTTTTACTGTCCCGTCATACCAATCATAATTAGTGGGCAAGTCAAAACGGCAGCCTACGAGTATATCATACATATGTTAATGACCCGACTTTTCTACAAATGTTTTAGTCTTTTAACCGTTTAACACGTGTTAATAACTAATAAAACTATTTAATGGTACATAAAAAGTTGAGATTTATAACGTATAGGTATGCCTTATGATTTGCTTGACGCGTGCCCGGCTTACAACGTTATTTAATTCAACGTTAAAGTTTCATTGACTTTCACTACGACTAGTAAAGATTGCAGCAGCAGTGAAATCTAATAATCTATGTTGTTATTGAGATTAGTATCACGGTTATTAACAATTACGTATCTACTTTACTGGTTTGTTCAATATTTTTGTTTGGTTTTGTAGTTTTTCTTTGCGACTTTGATCTGTTTGCTCACTTTTATATCCCTAATTGTTTATTTAACGTTTTTAATTTCAGTTGAGTAATCACGGTAAATACTGATAAAATGTTGTTGTATACTGTGCCAGGCAAAATGGAGCTTTACCTATCAAGAAATTAGTCAGAGTATTTTCTGAAGGAGTCCCTAGTTCACAAAATACTTTTCTGCTTTCATGTATGGTATAAAAAAATAATGAAGATTTTGACGTTTAGTTTAAGGATCTATTTAATATATTTAAACAAAAAAAATTGTCAATAAATATTGGTCCATCTTAGTTAAGCCTAGAATTTTAAAAAAATTGAATAATTTGATGAAAAATAAACTTTTATAATACCACCATTTTAAAACGAAAGTGAGTTAATATTGCATTGTCATCCAGGTCTGAGTAATGTTTAAAGATTCAATTCTCTAGCTCATTGGGAAGTTACTTTAAAATCGATTGCAAAATTTGAACCGAACAGACAAACAAGACTGAAAGAAATGATATTTAAAAGTACAGATATGTCATACCCTATATAATAGAAAAAAAAACGAAATAAATAAATTTTACGTACGCAGCGGCAGCACAATACACATAAACTATATAGGTAGTACAAAGAATTTATATTTACAGACTTGTACAACTATATACACAACTTACTTAAGAATAATCGAAATAAATAAACAAAACAAAGTACAAAGTAAATTGGTTACTTCAAGTTACTTTCGCATCATAATTGGAACATTGTACACACAAGACGGCATTTTTGTTTTTTTTTGTCCCGGTCACGCTCGGCGCCTTACTTGATAAATTTTAATAGAAAAATGTCCTAATTAAGACGTTTTCAAGTCTTCAGATTGTGAGCGCAAGTAACATAGCTGTACTTTTAAAATATCATTGACTGAAAGCGAGTCAATAAAAACGCGGTAAAATGAACAGAAAAAAAAAGTGTGCATACCTATGCCTTAAAATTATAAACCTGCAGCCACCGAAATCCCTTCTACATACCTACCTATACATGTTAAACCATTTAAACATATTCGAGGTGGGCCGTATTTTGAAAGCCAATCAGAATGTCCCCAAACATTTGGATAGTGGGCAGTATAATATCGATAAATTGTTGGACTTCACCATAATATTCTAAACATTGGAGGTGTAGGAGGACGGAGTAAAGACCTTTCATATGGATATACGGAGAAAGGGTTTGAGTGTAGATGACTCATTAAAATTGTGTCATCGTTTAGTTACTTTTGTGAGCTTATAATAATACTTATTGATTTTTATGCATGCACATAAGTATCATTACACTAGTTTTCATACACAATACACATTAGACATTTTTGTCTGTTGCCGCGAAGTTTATGGTTGATACCGTTTCCTTATGACATATTATTTTTTCAAATCTTCCCTCAGAAATTTTTGTGCAGCTCAAATTACTTAAGCGTATTTCTCCGTTGATAACGTGCGTGTTTCACTTTGTTAAAATTTATATCTGAAGTGTTTGCTACATGAGTGTACATCTAGCACAATTCAAATCATTTTTGCTACGTATGTGGAGAATATGTGTATGTGTGTATTATCAATACTTTTTTTTTGTAGTAAATTCATTTGTTTTTTTCTGTTTTAAATTTAGGTATCTAAAATTTAAAACCAAGAACTGATTAAAAAAATTCAAGTATGTGTTTGAACTTAGTATAACATAGCCACAACAAAAAAAATCCCGGCAACAAATGCACTGTAAACTAGTAAATTATCAACGTCAATTTCAGAAGACTCCATTAATTTTTACAAAGCTTAGGTTAGGTTAGGTTTGGTTCTTCATATAAAATTAAAGAGATCTGAAACCTTTCTTGAAATTTGATTTTCGTTGGTCGAATTAACCTGAAAACGTTTCCAAACCTAAGCACACTTCATGTAGGTATAACTAACATTTCTCGCAACAGTTCGTCGCACCGTCAACCCACGTTCGTGTGAAGGGACACCAGCGGCGTGGGAGCGGCATCTGGAGCGAACTGGCGGAGCTCGTAAACGATCAGAATTAGTGCCCCAGCCCCGCCGGCCCCGCAACCCGCGGCCCTGGCTGGCTGGGGAAACAAAAACCAGATTTAAATTTAGAACCCGTGGTATATCCGTATCCTCTCTTGTTTCATAGATATAGATACAACTATGTAAGTAGTTGTGTAGGACCATTTTGTACGTTGTTGAACCTTTTCCTAAATGTTTCCGCCTGCGCCGCCGCCTCAATAGGTATTTTTTTTTTTTTTGACAAGGTACGGTACTCTTTCCATCCTTCTTCCAAAGTAATAATAAATAAATAAATATTATTTGGTACATTTTTACACAGCACCATCTAGTCCCAAACCAAGCAGAGCTTGTGTTATGGGTACTAGACAATGGATATAATACTTATATACTTTTTTTTGTAAATACTTACTTACTCATAATACATAAAGAACACCCAGACCAACACAAACGCTTATGTTCATCACACAAATATTTGTGTCCTGTGGGAATCGAACCCACGACCTCGTGATCAGCAGTCCGACGCTCGAACCACTAGACCACAGACGTCGTCCACTCGTCGTACTATGTGAAGTATTTGGGAATCTCTGGGATACATAATTACAAGTATATTCCGACTGACACACAGGAGATGACACAGTAGCAGTTTCATAACCCTACCCACATATATTGAACAATATATTTTATAATTATTTATATTATTATGTATCTTCCTACGCATACATCACAGTAGAAATTAACTTAATAAGTTTTAATCAAATATATTACGTCTCCTGTTCCCTGTTCTCTATTATTTATATTTTTTATTCTTACAGTAGTTAACGTTTCTATACTGCAGATATTTCTATCCACATACAAACATTGTTTACTGAAATATCTTCTAGCAAGTTCTCGTAAAAATAGAGTAAAATTTAGATTGAAAAGCCAAGCGATGCAACACAAAAACAAACAAAGTGCTTCAAGCATCTTTACCATCACGGTTTTATTGCTAAGATGTATCGAGTTTACAGTCGCTAGCTGTAAGAAAATAATGTCTTACACCAATACTCAAGAGAATACTCAAGAGGTTAATTAAATGAATGATTATTATTTACCCACACTGGAGCAATTACAACTTTTCCCATCAAATAAAATATTAAATTAAAACATAGGACACCCCTATTCCTCCGTCACAGTTTGATTTTTTAATGGCGATGTCGCCCATTTTAGGGTTGACTCCAAATTGTATGGGAAAGGGTGGCGGTGTGATCCGGTGCGGGTTATTATTGTAATCATGGAGGGAAAATGTTTTTGTGACAGATCTTGTCTAAGAAAATTACTTAGTTACATAACAATGGTTACATAATCTTGTTTAGTAGATTTAACTTCGTTTACATGGCTGAGGAGGAGCTTTTCACTGAAGCAATGTTCAACAATAAATTATTATCTGTTTCCCAGTTTTAATTAGGTGATACGTAAAGGTGGAGACTGATTTTTAACATTCACGCGTCATGTAACATTCGGAGCTCTCATTCCCACTCACTGTACTGACATCTGTCGTATTCACTTCACACGTTACATTACACGTGAATGTTACAAGTCAGTCTCCACAAGTCAAGTCATTTTTTTTTTCCTCCGGTAAAGAGAAAAAAATGTTCAATAAAATAATATAAATTTTTGTTCCTGATCTCTCTTAAGCTACCTATAATATTGTCTCTGGTAGGTATGATTGCTCAAGGGATCTAAGCAGTATCTCCTTACAAAAAAATAATGCGGGTTGTTTAGTTTATGTGGAATGAATAATGCATGAAACAAATTTAAATCTCAAAAGAAGCATCACAGACCATTTCCCCGGAACTATGAGTTAGCCAAAATTATATCTATCTTATAGATAGCGGGGACATCATGGGGGAATGCCCGTCTTTTTTATTATTTATGTAATATTTTGCAATTTTTTAAATATGAAGGGTGGATCCCTTCGCTAAAGGGTGGGCCCGGCCTGAATGAATTTATAGTCCTTTGTAGATAAACATATCAATTTGTTAGTGTTTTGTTAGTGGCATAAATATGTGATACAATTGTCCCGTACATAGCGCCAGTCGACTTGATCACTCCGATGGACGCACTTGGAATTAAGAGTGATTTTATATCTACTGGTGCTCTCATTTATAAATGGACTTTGAGTAGTGGAAAGCGTGTTCGAATATCTTGTAATTAATTGTGAAATCACACCTTTAAATAGAATTGTGTCTGGTAGAACAATGATGGTGAAAATTAGGTAAGTGATCCAATTTCAGTCCCATTTTTTTCTTATCACCCTTCCCATGTAACTCTAATTACGTCTCGATTGACGTATAGTATAGGCTTAAGTAAATAAACAATAGTTTACAACAGGCTTGTTTACCACGCATGCATCTCTTCCGCGTTCAGCAGTATCCGCCAACCACTTCCTCGCTACGGTAAAAAAGTCTGAATACAAACACTAGCGGTAATCTCCGAGCGACTTTACCCGTGAACCGATTGAAAGGCAAGCGAATAAAATCGATTTTCCCCCAAATTGAATAGTCGTAAAACGTAGGTAGCAGCAGTTTTAATGTCCAGATTGTTTACACGGCGGCGTCACGAGTGTAAACGCTTGTCGATAATTGATGATTTGATTTACAACATCACCAAACAACTGGTGTTTGGGAGATCGCGATACGTTTGCCGCGCCTTTGAATGGAACGATATTACGTATCTAATAGCCGTAATATAGGTATTTGTACGTATTTACGGTTGGGAGAAAATACATCGGCTATAACTTTCTGTAGAGAGTGGATGGGAACCGTATTGTCAGATTCCACATTGATTTAGTATCAAAGCTAGTGCTAAGCAGACATACCCACTTTAGATAGATAGATAGATAGATCATTTATTTGTCAGAATATGATACAATACAGTTGTTATTAAAAAAAAATTGGATCCAACATATTCTGCCGTTTCCGGCGTACAAATATTTAATTTTTTTAATGGTATTGGAATAATTATTACTATTATTATTTATTATTATTTATGCATTTATATCGTCCCACTGCAGGGCAAAGGCCTCCCTTTCCTTATTCCACTCTTTCCGGTCAAGTGCAAGTGTGGACCAGTCTTTTTTATACGAGTCCAGCTCGTCCCACCATCTTCGCGTGAGTCTACCACGATGCCGTTGCACGTTTTTTGGGACCAAGTTTTAGGCCAAAAATTTACCGACATTCGGGAAACGTGTCCGGCCCGGTCCCACTTAGCTTATACTACTTAAATATATCATCATCATCAGCCTATATTAGTCAACTACTGGACATAGGCCTCTCCAATGGCACGCCACTGACATCGATCCTCGGCCACTCGCAGTTGCTACCAGCCACCTTGGCAATATCATCGCTCCACCGAACCTGAGTCCTACCCTACGTTTACCGATTCGCGGTCTAAGGACACGTCTACCCCAGCGGCCATCGGTTCTTCGGCTGCTGGACCACTGCCATAGCTTACTAATCCTGTAGCCTATGTCAACAACCTTGGTACTTCGGTATTTCGTTGTCGATTAAAAAAAAAATGATGATTGGATTATTCGTTGGCGTAAGTGTATAGGAGCAGACTTTGAAGGCGATAAAATAAATTGGGATGAATAACTAACATTTTGTGTATTTATTATTTATTTATTTATATATGCGTTATTATACACCATAAAAAACATTACCATTGTGTACCTACTATTGATCTTTTCCCTGTAATTTCTTGACAGAGTAGTATGTCATTTCATACTGTTCTTACGTATAATTTTCTTTGCTACGTAGGTAGGTAGGTACTAAAAAGCTTTCAAGCTGTTTTCTGCTGACTTCACAGAATAAACGTACGTCGCTGCGTTATTCCAGCCATTAGTTTTATGGCTGTGAGCGGCTATGAGAAAATAAATTCGGTCATGTAAGGAAATTGTCATCATCCTTAAGATTTTCCTTGTTCACATACCTAACACACATTTTATCATCTAACAAAACTTCGATATCTTGAAATTAGCCGCCGGTGCAACCTCATAACAATAAAAAATCTTTTGTATCACATTAGCCGTTCTCTGATGAATATTTTTTGTAGGATTGCAAACTGGACGTAACGAAATTATATACATTATTTAATCAAGTTGGAAAATTGCGATAGTCGGTTATTTAGGTGCCAACACGGCATGCATACGAATATCACACATTATATAGTTTTTACACGTTACTTCAGTACAATATTATAACTTAGGATAGATTGTAAAAATAACACAAAATAAAATTAATTACAATTTGCCGTGGTTTTTTTAATGCCGCAAGAAAATCATGACTTTTTTAAACTCCATTAGGGAACCGCTTTCATATCCATTTTAAATGTAGCGTAAATATGACCAACCAACATTCCATGCAGACGTAGGTCGCATGCTCGCAAGGTGTAGGTTACATTAGGCAGGCAAGCACGCCCGAGCCTCTCGAAAACAATGCGTCAGCCAACAATGAAATATTAACGAATACTCGCACTCAACCATTAAAAAACCGTAATCAAGCGATTCAAAGTTCAACGGCCATAGCCGTGCTCTCGTAAACGGTAAGCGGCACCTATAAATTTTATACGATAAACAAAGAAACAATCGCGCTGTTGTAATGTCAAACTTTTGCGGTAGGTTATGGAGCATTGTGAGTCCTTCCGTGTGGTTTTATGCATTTTTTATAGTGTCGCCTTACACGGCCGCGATTGGAGCAAATTAAGGCGGCACCTATCGCTGCTAGTAGCTCGGCTCACGCCCGACGAGCGACGGAGAAACGCAGAGCATAGCGCACAACGTTTCGTCACGAGTGCGCAATAAACTTTTATCGCTTGTTCTTTCAAGTATTATTTGACAGTGTTGATGCGTTAAATTGCAATTAATAGATGATTAGCTATTCGGGCGTGCGTTTATAGCGGTCTCGTAATAAATTCACTTTATTGCGTATCAATCACGCGATAGTCGTCGCGGTGGACGCGACTCAACTGAGTTTTGCCTCCGCCTTTGCAGCCGTCCGTAGTAAATATTTTTTTTATTGGGGGCTATAACTCTTATTTGTAACTGGTAGCTTTTCGCTGCAAATGCTCTATGCTAAATAGGTTTGCGACTGATAGTTAAACTTTTTATGAACGGATAGGTTATTATAATGTAGTGCAGGTATGATTTATTGAAAGTGTAGAAGAGTTTCAGTATGATAACGGTGATCAAGCTTTCAAGATTTCCCTTACAGAGCGCGTGAAATAATCAATTTTGAAATAGTCACTTTAAATAAAGAGAAAAACTAGTATGACGAATAATTAAAGTTAGTTTACCGCGATGATATTTTGATTGGTTCAATTATTACAATGGGGAATGCTCTGAGGAATTGTTCGACCTTATACCAGCCACTGACTTCCACCATCGTACCACTCGCCATAAATCTAAATTCCATCCTCACCATCTTGATGATTGGCGATCAACAACTGTACGTTTCACACGTCATTTTTTGCCGCGTACAGCAAAACTGTGGAACCAACTCCCGTCAGCGGTTTTCCCGAAACAATTCGACATGGGAGCCTTCAAGAAATGAGCATACGTCTTTTTAAAAGGTCGGCAACGCATCGGTGACTCCCCTGGTGTTGCGGATGTCCATGGGCGGCGGAGATTGCTTACCATCAGGTGACCCGCTTGCTCGTTTGCCCCCCTATGTTATATAAAAAAAAGTAGTAGTAAATAAAGCCACATTTTTATACAGTGTGAGTCCCCATAAAGTGCACATATGAAATTGGATGGAACAAGACCATTTTATCGACGGGAAAAAAGTAATAAAAATTATTGATTTTTCTTGGTTTTATATTAATAATAATAAATTTATTTCAGATTAAGATCCATAGTTAATTACACTAACATTAATTATTTAAAACAAATTACATTCAAATAAAAATTATAAACGTTATAGGTACCTACCTTTTCCGGAAATTCTTCGTTATTTTTAAGTGGCGGAAATTTTCTTTTTGAAGACCGCCTTGATTCAAATGTTAGGTATATCGTTTTCTTTACAAAAGTCCACAATTGCTGATAAAAAAAATACGTGTGAAAATCCATTTTAAGGGTTCCGTACCCAAAAGGGTGCTAACGGGACCGTATTATTCTCGCTACGCTGTACGTCCGTCCGTCCGTCCGTCTGTCTGTCACAGGGCTTTATCTTTGTAACGGTAATAGACAACCAGTTGAAAATTTCATAGAATATGTGTTACTATGATGCCTATCACGACAAATACTAAAAACAAAAAAAAGTCTCAAACTACAGGGGTCCCCATACAAGAAACCTTGAAAAACAAACATGCATTTTTTTCAACGTTTTTGTTCCTGCTCTATCTTCAAAACGGTAATACATACCACCGTAAAACTTGGTCTGATTATAGTGCATACTATGTAGTTTAGCAATAAATACTAAAAAAAGGTCAAACATAGACAAATGTGGTGGTACCTAGGTAAGAAAGAGCTGCTAAAATTCACATTTCGCGTAGGTATGATCGTTGATGTCTTTTGATTAACTCTCGTAAATTATATCAATTTCTAAGGGGTATCAAGTAGATGGGTGGTACAGAACCCTTACTGCGTGAGTCCGACTCACTCATCGCCGGTTTTTTTTTCCTTGTCGATAAAACTATGTCTTGTTTGACCCGATTTCATACGTGCTCTTTATAAAGACTCACAAGTCACACTGTATTAGATCCCCATAAAAACATATATAATAAGAAATATCAACGACGGATGTTACAATGCAACATCCTAGAAAAGGCAGAGTCGACTCAATTTTCTATTCTACTTAATACATGCCTGTAATCATTGCCGAAGTATATAATAACCGTACACGTAATGTTTAGACACCTAACAAAGTACAGTCGCCAGCAAAAGAGACAGCGAGATCACGGCACCTTTAGTTTAGAGTGTCATAAATTCACCGCCATTAATATTTGCTTAACTTACCATAAAGTGAAGTGGCGAACCGCTTCGGGCCGGCCACTAAAACGTGCACTTAGTAAAGATTATCTCAGAGGTATGTGGCTGTAAATAATCGATGTTACTGCACTGTAGGTACCTACGTACTGAGTTAATTTATGACTAGTCGTTGTATAGCTCTTTAAGCTTAGAGTAATAAGACATAGAGTGATAGTTTCATACAAAGTTCCGCTCAAAGTTAAAGCACAAAAGCAATCGACGTGTGCCCGCAAGCGGCACGCAAAATGTTGGCCGATCTACATACACGCTGAAAATTTAGTTGTTTCGAAAACGTAGAGGGGTCATTGTGCTCATCAGTATGCACAACTTTTCTATGGGACAACCCTGAAATCGAAAAGTCAGCTGTCCCCTACATTTGTTTTCACATACAAAATCGACAAAATGTAGGGATCAGATGTTTTTATTCGTGATTTCAGGGTTGTGCCCATTAGTTAAAGTTGTTCGTAATGATGAATACAATAACCCCTCTTCGTTTTCGAAACGAATACATTTTCAGCGTGATAAGCACACGTAAACTGTAATGAACGTAGTTTTTTAAGGCCAACTTGAATTTGCTTCACTTCGCGTGCGACTAATGTGGTTCTAAGCCTAATTATTCTAAGTCTTTAAGTAAGCAACTAGTGTGCAACAAAGCTGTGCTTTGCGTTGTTGGCCACTGTTTACTATAAATTACTGTAATTAAAAATAAATTAGTTCAAGTTCTAAAAGAAATATGTACCGGAAGGTGTTCGCGGTTTACTATAATTATTTCTGCGAAGATAAGAAAGTTAACAAATGGCAGGAAACGCTTCAAATACTTATGTAGTGACGTCCTACACATAGGCTATGTAGTAATTAATTGAGCGAAAGGAGCGAAGTCTCTGAGTGAACTCGGCCGCTCAGCACTTTGATCGTCAGTCCGTCCGTCAGTCACAATGATATAATTTCTAAACCAAATAATATAATTAATTGGAAATCTCACATAATACCTACGTAAAACTTTACTCCAAAGCTTAAAATGATAGATTCTTCGGTACGTGTGTTTGTCACCTAACTCCTCCTAAACTGCGGAACCGATTTAGATTAAATTTTGTGTGTATATTTCAATAGGTTCCTGGATGGTTTAAAATTATAATTGGACCCGGTAGGTGGTGCTGTTGTCGGTATTTCACTGATCTTCTCCTAAACGGTAGGGACGATTTTAATGATACTTTTTGTGTATGTTCGAGTGGGTCCCTGCAAGGTTTGAATCCACAAATGGACCCGGTAGGTGGCGCTGCAGTCGGTGTGTCACCAAATTTGATATATAAAATATTATAATTTTAATGTGGCGCTGCTTTTCCGGGCAGGACGACTTCTGCCGGGTCCACTAGTGAAATTATACGTGTATCAGAAATGCGTGGTCATATTTGAGGAGCTTATTCAGGGCATAGCATAGATCAACTTTTACTATGGGACCAACCCTGAAATCGCGAAAAAAATATCAGCTGATCCTTACATTTTGTCGAGCGACATCGATGATTTAGTAAGCATCAGCTGATATTTTTTTCGCGATTTCAGGGTTGGTCCCATAATAAAAGTTGTGCTATGCTATGCCCTGAATGAGCTCTTAAAATATCACCACGCATTTCTGATACATGGATGGCCAGCAGCGTTCTCTGAGTATTTAACCAACCAACTGCGATCGCCAACCCGCCTGCCAAGCGTGGCGATTATGGCATATCCCCCCTTAATTGGGGGAGGCCTATGTCCAGTAGTGGACGTCTTTCGGCTGAAATTATGAATGATTTCTGATACACGTTGTATACAACGAAATTTGGGGAAAAACGGCTAAACGGCAAAAAATGTTGTTTATTATTTCAGTAATATCCTGTACATAACATAACATCACGCCTGTATTTCCCCGAAGGGGTAGGCAGAGGTATAGCACACCCACATTTCGCCAGTTATGTTATAGTCCCATGTAATAGGGGGCATGTCCCATGTATCCTGTACTTAAACAACAAATACTAAAAACAAAGTTTAACCGGATTAAATCGCGTATATTATTTAGATTGGTTTCCCTGACGTTTTCCGTTTTTTGACGTTTATTATAATGCGTAGTGATCGTGAAAACCTAAGAAGTTAAATACTAAAAATGTTTCTAAAAGCCAAAGCATTTTCTGAAAAGTACTTTCTGGCTATTCTTTGAACTATGCTGTATACATTCAATGGTCAATATTAAACAAAAACCAGATTAATGTTTGGAAAAGATTTCACACACCCAATACCAATAAGATAAGATAAGATAAGATAAAGTTTATTGGGCAACATTATTACAAGTATAACAAGGTACAAGAGTACGATAGTAGCTGCAGTAGTATGCACTGTGTCGCAGCTGCCATCGCCCACCTCCAGATTCTACAGGAATATAATGCAATAACTGTGCTTGAAAAACATGATCAAAAATAAAACCAGTGAAATAAATATTTAGATAAAATACAAATAGTTACTATTTATCAGCCTTCTGACTGTATATTTTTTATTTGAGAGTAATGTGTTGTTTTAAAACTACACTCTGTCATTTCTTACATGTCTTATTTAGTAAACAATCTTGGCATGTCTTTTTAATGTAATTCGTCAATAATAATTATTAAAAGACATTATGTTAACAATTTCACGCATTAAAAATAATTTTTTAACCTATTACACGTGCAGAACTAGTATTTTTATATTTCATCAGTAGGTACCTAGTTATTTGAATAAAGAGACATGCCAAGATTGTTTGCTAAAAAAGACAAGAGAGTAAAAACGGACTATACAAACAAACATATTTGTTTGTAATTTTATTGTTAAAAGACAATTACGAAATTCTTAACGCGAGGTTTTCCTTTGGGGCGAACCACTAGTTAGGTAGTATATTTTTAGAGATGCGTTTATTTTTATTTATTTTATTACAGATCTTATCAAAATGGTATGAAGCAAGAAAAGTCCGTGTGATTGTCTGCAAGACGTTGCCTAAAAGGTAAGAGAGAAAGATACCTACTTAGGATAGAAGATACTCACTGTATCTATATATCTACTTATCTGTGTATTATACCAGCATCTACTAATATTTATCAACATACAACACAATATTTGAACAAAAGACCAACAAATTTGACCGCAAATGTATTTTCCTAAATACTTTTTTATTGCATTGCCTTGATAAATTAATAACATAGTAAAAAACCGACATTTAACAATTGTATTATCATATCTGTAAACTTTACCCTTCTAATTAATATATTTTTAAACAAAATAAAGGGTTTTTATATGTCACCTACTAATATAGACATAATATATAAGTTTTTTTTTACTAACAAAGTAGGTACTTATGATAAGTAATTTTTTTTTTAATATCACAACTATTCAAACATAAAAGTAAAAGGACATAGAAGACCGAAAATAATAATCGTATGAAAAAGCTCAAATCGATTCAATACAAAAAAAAAACAAAAAATATACCTACCTACTTAAACTCAAGAGAAATAATATCCAATCTCATAAACCGCATTTTTGTGTTTCCGCCATCTTCAAAATATCCCAAAAATGTCCGCCGGCCCGTCCTACCGCGCATCGAACGGGATCGCCATACTTCTTTCTTTTTAATTTTTCATTCCCCTTCTCAAATCGAAAGAACTCACGCTGCGATCACCCAACTCTCCCGTCGCTGTGCGAAAGAGATAAAACGAGTGTTTTTTTTTCTCGTTACTCTTTAGTCGTATCTCGTATGCGGAAAAGAGACAACAAATAAAGTAAAATGGCGTCGATAGTACGGCATGGCAATGGCCCTGCAGCTGAAATTCTTAAGCACACATTCAAAGAATGTTAGTGTGTGAGTTTTGATGGTATTGCCGATTGGGAGGGCCCGAAGATCAGATGTCTTCAACCTTCGTAGAGACTAAATTCTTGTAAGATTTGTAAAAGAAGGATTTTTTG
This sequence comes from Asteroscopus sphinx, assembly GCA_949699075.1. Taxonomy (NCBI): domain Eukaryota; kingdom Metazoa; phylum Arthropoda; class Insecta; order Lepidoptera; family Noctuidae; genus Asteroscopus; species Asteroscopus sphinx. The sequence goes on along the minus strand of OX453013.1, from coordinate 12,731,328 downwards.
AAGAAGATTTTTGCTACATGTTATGTACATATGTAAGATTTTTGCTCGATACGATAATCATATTTGAATAACAATTTTAACATAATTTACAAAGAAATTGTTATACCTATCTCATAAAAAAAAGTTGTAACGCTGTTGATAGGGAAATTCTGACGTGATAATTATGATAAAAGGTAGTCAGAGACCATTTCCAAGAACCAGTTTGTGTTAGTAATTAGTAACTGAGGTTGTGGGATATGATGGCAGTCACTTTGTGTAAAATACAGATATTCGGCAGCATCTGGTTAAACTGAAAGCCGACCCTAACATAATTTTGAAAAGGCAAGAGGGAACATATATAATATAAGATAGACATAGAAACACTTATAAAAATTACAGAAACATGCTCCTGAGTAAAGCAGTAATTATTAAAACAATCATGAATAAAAACAGTCGAAATAATTGCAAATCTAAAAATAATAATTTTAACAGGAATCTGTCAAAAGGTTTGTGACCACTTCTCTTGCACGAAGTAGATTCATTTGATTTCGGAGAGATGGCGCTGTTCTCAAAACAAATGTGAAATGTAGAGCCTTACCAATCTTTTGAATTTATTATCTATTAAGATGAATTAATTATTATGTCACATAAAAATACAATAATGAGCATGATGACGAAAGTTGCTTTGATAACAATGAGTCACTTCAAATATCTCTATCAAAATTTAAAGGATTGTTGCTTATGAAATTATTTATGACAATTGCTATAGGTTGGCTTCAGTCGTGCCTTTTAAAAAGCTGTATTTAGTAATTACCAAAGTATTTTCTAATAAAAAGAGAATACTATACCAGTAACAGCAGTAGAAGAGTAAATATAACAGCTGTAGAGTAGTTTGTAGTACCAATATTTAGTACCTACCTAGAGCAGATGTAGAGTTTGTACATTAGGTATATTATTTTCAGAAAAGGAGTAGTAATACCAAGTTGGTACCTGGAGCAGATGTAGAATACCTGCTTAAAATATTTCAAGACAGTAATATGTACTTTATTATACCGTATTTTGGCAAAATTTAATTAGTACCTACCTATCTAAGTATCTCTTTAAGTCTCTAAATTAAAAACTAGGTATTGCAGAAGTCTTGTAGGTACCTCATAACACTCTACCATTAGAGTATTATTAATATTTATATACATTTATATTATTATTTACACAGTTTACAGGAGTTGTATTCAGCCGTCTTTCTGTTAGAGATGATGAGTGAGATATTTGTGCTTCTTGAAGCTTCTAGAAGTTCCATACGATTTTAACAGATGGCGCTTTCTTGAACAAAACTGATAGAGCTAGTCAACGAATATGTTTTTGATCTAAAAAGTAAAATGTAGAGATGGGTTTGAATAATAATGTAATGTTAATGTTATGTTGTAATGCTATGTGTCAATCAACTCAGCCTATCGCAGTCCACTGCTGGACATAGGCCTCTCCCAAGTTGCGCCACAACGCTCGGTCCTCTGCCTTCCGTATCCAGTCCCCCCCATGTGTCAATATGCCATTTATATTATAATATTTAAAAAAAAAGAAAACGTGCAATTTCTTTAGACTCTACAGCTTTACACTCCATTGTTGTTTATATAAATAGGTATGTAGAAACTCTAATGATATTGTTAAAAATTATATCGTTTAAAATGTAAATTTAAATGATTAAAATAAATATACTTTGTTTATTGAATTAGATAAAAATAATTTCCCATCCTCAAATATTAGTTTCTACCTATCTATTTCACGAAAAGCAAAAAGAACAAAAATTATAAAAAAAGGGTTTTTGTCATTTCTAATTAATATTCTGATAAAAAAATGTTTACATTTGAAGACAGTTGCATCTGCATAGAGACAATGCAAGCAAAGGCTGCGCATACGCTTCCTAGAAAGGCAAGTTGGCCCAATTTTCTATAAAAATTCAAATTAGTTTTTTTTTGCGAGCAAAGAGAAAGCTGAGTAATGCCCGTCAGTATAGTTCCAGATTTTATACGTTAAAGTAGTGTTGTGTGTACGAAAAATGACGAAATCATGTTTTGTTTTATTTCCAAAAAATCATTTTGATGTAAACACAGGGTGTAAACGAATGCGTGGTGTTTGGCTTCGCGCCAAACATATCTCGTCCAGCGTCAAACACAGATGTCGACGGAGAAACGCGTCTAGGTATGTTGTTTGTCAGAATTTTCCTTGTAACTAATTAAAAATTGTCTCTGGTTCAAATTACACGTGGCGGAAATTAAATTAGGAACCCATTAATACTGCCAATGAATGAATGAATGAATGTGAGGAAACCTGCACACCTGAGAGTGCTCCATACAGTTCTCGATGGTGTGTATAGTCCGTCAACCCGCACTAGGCCAGCGTGGTGGACTAAGGCCTTAGCCTTCTCGTACTGAGAAGAGGCCCGTGCCCAGCAGTGGGACAGTAATGGGCTGATTATGTTTATGTAATACTGCCAATCTAACTGGTAACTTCTCTTTGAATCAATAAGTGGTTCGATCAAAAAACTTTGAGCTGATTTCTTAGAGCATGATCTAATTAAATTCTAACCTTATTTTTCAATATTTTTTCGTTCAATAAATATGTCAGATGTTTAGTTCAGATGTGACTAATATACACGATGTGGTTTGAACAGATTCAATATTTTCGAGCTAATTTAATTATAACCGAATCTCTTGATCTGTTTTATTGATGGAAAATAGAATATGATCGCCTTTTCATAATAGGAACCCCAGAGCGCACCATTTCTACCAGTTCTACGTTAGAGTATGTTCTATTATATTCTATTATCTTATACTGAATTCACTAATCAATGTGATTCAAAGTGATGATTTCTTTTTAGTTTTATTGAAATTAATAAATGAGATTTTTTGATCATTATTTTTCGTTGATTCGTGTTCAGTTACCTAATATTACCTAATATAGGTAGCTACGCCTGTAAATAATTCACCTGTTCAAATTCACAGCGTGTAGAAGTATTCATTCTTCGAAAACTTGCTTAAGCAGGTTTGTTAAATAAATTGAATTATAAATCTAAGAGACCGATACAGAATTCCACGTGGTGTGTGGTCTCGTTAATATAATATTTTGTCTCGAAACGCTCCGCCTGGTCAACGGCTTAATGAGCTTAGGATGCAACTTAATTTACTGCGGATCGGGATTATCTTAAAAGATTATACGTGGATTATTTTAACACTAAATACCTACCTACTTATATTCTTTCTTATTACAATAAGTTAAGTAAGATGTAAGTATAGATATACATTAGACAATTTTTTTTGTCTAAAATGTTATCTTACTTTCTACTAATATTATTAATGTGAAATTATGGATGTTTGTTTGTCTTTGAATCACGCTGAAACGGCTGAATCGATTTGCATTAAAACCTCACAGATAGACCATGTCTTGGATTAACACAGGGTACTTTTTACTGACATTCCACGGGAGCAAAGCCGTTATATAGTGTCAGCAAGTCGTATACAACATGTTATTGAAATAACTCAAAACCTCTTAATAGGTCATTGTACTCATCAGTATGTTACGTGTGGTGCCGGACGTAAAGAATTGCACCACCCTATATCTTCTCATGGGTGTCGTAAAAGGAGACTAAGGGATTCACCAGAGGATAGGCAGCAGCGTTCTCTGAGTATTTAAACAACCAACTGCGATCGCTATCCCGCCTGCCAAGCGTGGCGATTATGGCATATCCCCCCATTTGGGGGAGGCGTTTTTCGGCTGGAATGATGACTCATCAGTATAAACAACTTCAACTATGGGACGAATCCTGAAACTGCGAAAAAAAATCAGCTGATCCCTAAATTTTTTCGATTTATGTGAACATAAATGTAGGTATCAGCTGTTTTTCTTTGCTCTCTTTCTTCTCTCTGCTTTTCGCGATTTCAGGGTTGGTCTCATATTAAAACTTGTTCATACTGATGAGTACAATGACCTCTTAAGCGGTTTTCTGTTATTTCAATAACCCGTTGTATTATTTAAATGGTACCATCATTGTAAAATGTTGTTTATTTTCAGTATGTTTTTTTATTTTCAGTATGTTTTTTATAATAGAGTGGGGCAAAGAAGCAAGTGGGTCACCTGATGGTAAGCTATCACCACCGCCTCCAACATCCGTATCACCAAGGAAGTTGTCGATGCGTTGCCGATCTTTTAAAAAGATGTTATGCTCTTTTTTAGGGTTCCGTACCCGAAGGGTTCTAAACGGGACCCTATTAATCTCGCTACGCTGTCCGTCCGTCCGTCCGTCCGTCCGTCCGTCCATCCGTCCGTCTGTCTGTCACAGGGCTGTATCTTTTGAACGGTAATAGGTAACCGGTTGAAATTTTCTCAGAATATGTATTGATATGAGGTGTATCACGACAAATACTAAAAACAAAAAAAAAAACAAAAACCAAAGGGGTCCCCATACAAGAAACCTCAAAAAACATGATTTTTTTCATCGTTTTTGTTGCTGCTCTATCCTCAAAACGGTAATACATACCAGCGTCAAACTTGGTCACATTATAGTGCATATTATGTAGTTTAGCAACAAATACTAAAAATAAGACAAACATAGACATATATGGTGGTACCTGCGTAAGAAGACATGCAAAAATTCATATTTTGCGCATTGTGCGTTGACGTCTTTTGATAAACTCTCGTAAATTAAATCAGTTTTTATGGGGTATCAGGTCGTTGAGAGGTACGGAACCCTTACTGCGCGAGTCCGACTCGTACTTGGCCGGTTTTTTTAAGGCTCTCATGTCGAACTTGTTCGGGAAAACCGCTGACAGTATAGTTGGTTCCACACGTATCTAAAGACGAGGCTGTGGTTGGTTTCAAGTATGCGAATTCCTATAGTGCATGTTCTTTGCTACTGTAACTGTACCATCTATAACCTTTACGAAGTTGATAACATTATTATAACAATAAGCAAGTCAAGTTAATCTTATTTATTTATCTTTTATGTACTAAAACCGGCACATAATATCAATAATAATATAATAATATCTCATCTAAGATTTGTATTGTTTTGAATTTTATTCTACTTATTTATTATAATGATAAATATGAAGTGTAAAATCATATAACCTATCTAACCATCATCATCATCAGCCCATGACTGTCCCACTGCTGGGCACGGCCTCTTCTCAGAATGAGAAGGTAAAGGCCTTAGTCCACCACTCTGGCCTAGTGCGGGTGGCTGGCATGTGTAGTCTCACATGCCATCGAGAACATAATATGGAGCACTCTCAGCTATGCAGGTTTCCTCACGATGTTTTCATTCACCGTTAAAGTAAGTGACAATATTTCTGATCCACTCATGAATGAATTTGTAGCGTGTGGTGCCGGACGTAAAGAATTGCACCACCCTATATCTTCTCATGGGTGTCGTAAAAGGCGACTAAGGGATTCACCAGAGGATGGGCAGCAGCGTTCTCTGAGTATTTAAACAACCAACTGCGATCGCCAACCTGCCTGCCAAGCGTGGCGATTATGGCATATCCCCCCTTTGGGGGAGGCCTTTGTCCAGCAGTGGACGTTTTTCGGCTGAAATGATGATGATGATGTCTCATGAATTCGAAAAGTCAGTGGTCTGGGCCGGTTCGAACTCAGTTTATCTAACCATAAGATAGACTAAACCCCAATTTAGTCAAATTATAGTCTCCTTCCCCGTTTTGCCCTTGGTCGACTAATTCCTTATCTACCTGGAACGCCCTACTCAGGGAGCGGCAGGCCCCTTATTTTATCAATAACGATAAGGCTATTTTGACTTCAATCTCGGACTGTTATCTTAATTATTTTCTGATAATAGAATTGATATTATATCTTTACACATCAACGATGTCAATGGCATGCCATCAGTTTTTTCTATTGTGTCCAAATAAGCATAGAAATAGGTTCAATACTTTTTATATTAACTGTAATCTGAAAATTATTTTGTTTCATATTTTTTTCTTATATTTTTGTTACTATGCTCGTATCCTGCGCAGTCGTTATAGATGATTGAGGGGGACTAGTCAATTTATTTGTGCGAATGGACAAATTAACTAAGGATTGTTGTCCATTTTAACTAATTATTTTAAGGGTTAACACCCTATTAATTAATTTTGTAGTTAACCTTTGTTTATCCACCATTTCTCTCCCTAATTAGTAAATTAAAAGCAAACTTAACAAAAAAAGTGTTGAAACAAAAATGTAATTTCTTCGTTTTCGGAACAAGTGTTGCTAATTAAAAAGAAAGCTATGTAGGTACGGTAGTCCACGACGCGGGTGTTCCAGTACAGTTAGTAAGTTATGTGTCCGTTTGTCCGCGGGTAACGAACGCCGCCTTTATGGCCTCGTTACTGCTAATAAGTCTCGGCTATCGTTCAACACTACATCTTGAATACTTACGTAGGTACTCCACCTTATCTATTATCTTATTTATTTGATTATTTATTTATTTTTATTTATTTATCTGACTTAATCTGACTGAAGATAGGATTTGTGAACGAAAATTATCTAACAATTAGAGTAAAGATCGTTTGGTATGTCAATAACCTGTTTAGATGATAATAAAAAACCGGCCAAGTGCGTGTTGGACACACGCAGTAAGGGGTCCGTACCACCCTATCCGTATCGACCTGATACCCTATAAAAATGTATTTAATTTGTATGAGAGTTCATCAAAAGACATCACGCACCGTGAGGGAAATATGAAATTTTGCATTTATTTCTTGCGCTGGTACCACAACATATGTCTATGTCTGCCCTATTTTTAGTATTTGTTACTGAACTCCATAGTATGCACTATAATCAGACCGTTTGACGCTGATATATATTACCGTTTTGAAGATAGAGCAGGAACAAAAACGTTGATAAAATTGCATGTTTTTCGAGGTTTCTTGTATTCCCTTTGGTTTTTTAATTTTTAGTATTTGTTGTGATAGGCACTATAGTAACACATATTCTGTGAAAATTTCAACTGGTTATCTATTACTGTTACAAAGATACAGCCCTGTGACAGACAGACGTACGGACGGACAGCAGCGTAGTGAGAGTAATAGGGTCCCGTTTGGCACACATTGGGTACGAAACCCTAAAAAAGATTAATAGGCGTGAAAATCATTATTAGGCTATTAAGGGCCGGTTTTTCAATCGTCTTATAACTTAAACTGAAGAACAAATGTGTCGCTTTGACATTTTTTGTACAACAACTGTCAAAATGTCAAACTTGTTCCTAGGATAAAAGTTGATGAAATTGCGATTAAAAAACCAGTCTTTATAGACTTTATTTATTTTTATTCGATTTTCAAATGATTTTCCAGATGTGGTTTTTTTGTATAGGTAATTCACATTTCTTTAATATTATCCGACCCAGTGAGCACAGTTCTGAATAAGATACCTTTTTAAGTGAATTACTGTCCTGGAAAATATCCTAATAGAAAAAGCTAAGTAGGGATGTAAAAATCTCGCCGCGTAGCCTACTAAGCAGTCTGAATATAATGCCATTGCGTCTTAGAACATTTTGTGACGACATGTTTTGAAAACACAATCAATTTAATAAAATATTTTGGCCAGATTTTTACGACTCCTACAAGAGGGGTGTAAGTGAAAACATGTTCGGAAGCGGGGATATCCATGCAATAACAATAACTCATACAGTTTCGCGCGCCCCCCGCTAGATGGCGCGCCACGGACACAAGTAATCCATTTATTCTCGGGGCGAGCTTTATGCAGCGAACTCTTAAGAGCCAGTGCTATATTGTTTTATGTTATTATTTATAAATATCAGCGGTGCGTGTGCCGACTGGCTCAGTGGGAATTCTGAGAAAAAGCTCCCTCTCTCTCCCACTAATGCACCTCCACTTATCTTAATTATCCATCTGACATCCATTAATCTGGAAATTTACTAAATATTTTATAAGTTTTTTAAGCGGCCATATACAAGTAACCAGTTGCCCAATCAAAGTCTAAAGTCGGTAATGTGATAACTGCTGACAAATTAGCATAATAATACATTAAACTCTATCAAGGTGTTAATGTTACAAGAGTTATCAGTTACTTCAAAGCATTAGTGCATCTTTATAATTAGTGGATAGTTTAAAATCATAGCTATTATATGCCTTAATTGCTTATGGATAATTAGGCCTACGATCCACTGGAGCGTGCCATATGAATATTTTCTAACAGTCGTAAATTACCATTTATTTAACAGATAAGTTTATAAGGGTCATATATCTTTTCAAATGTCAGTTCACACGTTACACACCAGTGGACGGAATCCTTAAGTAATAATTGTTCCTTCAGCGTCGGTAACGCAGTGACATTCCGTCCGAAGTGGCAACAAGAACTCGGCTGTAAGATATCCGGGGAATGTGAGGAGCAATTACCCTCCCGTGGGGGGTGGAGGGAGGAATCTTAGAAGTTTCCGACCCTGTGGAATTTTGCGGATGAAACGTTTTAATTGGAATCTCTCGAGAATATTTTGTAATTGCAGCCTCGAGCAAGCAAGCTAAGAGTCGAGGAATTCGTTTGATATTCAGCGTTTGAATTTCAAATTAAAATCTCATGGTACTCTTTGTTTTGATTTCTCAAGGATTACGTAACGTTTTTCAAGTCAAATACAGATTAGAAATATTACTCTTTGTGTCATTTGTAGTTTTGGAGTATTTAAGAGTCGAGGAAACCATTCCATAAAAATCTTAGGGTCTATTTAGACGGTCTGCATTTGAACTGCATGCTAACTGCAAAATAGCAGTTTGGATGTGGTTTTGATGCAGTTTATATGACTGCATCGAAACTGTCGACTTACTGCTAAGTCTTTAGTCGTTCAAACTGCACGCCGGTTGTAATTGGAACAAAAAAAAAAAGAAAGATACATTTATTTGGCACAAGACACAGATACCTTTTTAGATACCAATTACACAAAACACATTTTAGTAAAAAAAATAGTTAATTAATAGGTGCAGTGTGTCCAGCAACTATGCCAAATAGGTTCAATTCAGCATAAATACCAGGCAACTATAGTGCCTGACGCTGGTTTTCAACTGAACCTATTATGAGTAGTAATGTGACGGAAGTAAACCAGTTAAAAAATAACACAAAAAAAAAGTTATAATTGTAAACAAATACTAAAATAGTCAAAGTAAGTAACTGCGCAGTCAGTCAACCGTTTTGATGCAGATATATCAACTGCACCAAAACCGCATACAAACTGTTATTTTGACGCTAGCTTGCAGTTCAATTGCAGACCGACTGAATAGACTCTGTTATCCAAAACAACTTGTGGTTACCAAAAACTGGACGGAGATAAGACCAAAAATAACAAAAGAAAATAACTTCTTATAAAACAATGCAATTTACGTACAATTACATCCTTATCAGTTTGAACGCTCCCTTATTCTTTGAGGATGAAAAGCCTTAAATTCTTATCTCAGAGTTTAAAAAAAAGTTTTTAATAACTCCTGCGAACAATCCCACCGGCCCTTTTGCCGTGAGGTTACCCGTCAAAAAGTAATTTAAACCCATAGTACCTATGTGCAGTGATTTCCCCTCGAATAGAAGAGCGTTAGAAGGAATGAAAGAGTTTAGTCGATAGTATCTCGGTAACAAAGAAAGTTTTTATTGGCAAAGTTGCCGTTTCGACAGGATTTGATCCGTCTCAGCTTTTCCAATTTAAGAAAAGTAGTAGTAAAAGCTAGCACAAAGGTATTTAGATAGATTAGTTTTGTTCAAGTGAAACTTAGTAGCTTGGGTTCAGAATTTATTGGAAAGTTACGCTATGTGAGGGACAAAGATCCTATACCTGAATTGTTGACCTTTTTTTGTAAGCACCAGCAAGAGCTATAGGTATAGGTACAGACATTCTAAAATATACAACGTGTTATTGAAATAACTGAAATCCTCTTGAGGGGTCATTGTACTCATCAACTTTTACTATGGGATTGTATGAACAACTTTTACTAGGCGACCAACCCTGAAATCATGAAAAAACAATCAGCTGTAATGTAGAGAATTAGTGTGTGATATTTTGCGATAAAACGATGTCTCTTAGAATAAGTAGGCTCAGAACAGCAAAAATCATGCGCAGAGTAAAGCAATTTCAAGTTGGCCTTAAGAGGCTACGTTCAATATGTCGGAGAACATTTAATGTGCCGCTTACGGACACACACTGATTGTTTTGTGCTTAAATTTTGAGCGAAACTTTAAAAGGAAATTATCACTCGTGAGTCTTATTATTACTCTAAGCTATAAATAAATAAATATTTTTGGGACATTTTACACATCACCATCTAGTCCCAAACCAAGCAGAGCTTGTGCTAGTAGACAATGAATATAATACTTATATACTTTTAAGACTTATACTTTTGACTTTTTTACTTCTTTATTTTTATGTTTTCTTAATGTTTCTGCCGTCTGAAAAAACAAGTAAAATAATATATTCGTAGTAATATGTCTGTCCCGTCTGTACAATAGTAAATCTACTCTCAATATAGCATCAGCGGACCGCCTTTATGTTTGAATTTAAATTGGTACATTTTTATAATAATGTCTTTCAAACGACGCCGCTCGGTGAGGCCCCTCCGGTTCTCTTTCTATTCTTTTTATAATGTAATTTTCTTAAATCACCTCCTCTGCCCTCCCTGTACCTTACGTATCTATTATCGCAACGAAATGATGTTCAGAGGAAAAAATTATGTTTTATTTTTGCCTGATAAAGAAGTAGGTAAATACCTATGCGGGTTTTTAATGCGTATTATACAGCGTATCATGAATAGAGCAAATTTTTTTTGGCATATTCTAGACTTCGATCAAATATACTCTAGATGCACGATCGCCGCTCGAGAAACAGCGCCATCAAAACTGTGCAATATTCAGTCGCGTGCACAGTTTCGCTTTCAGTCGCTTCACCACCGCGCGAGCCTTGAAATGTTTCACGATGCTAAAATGTGTAGAAAAATATATAAAAAGAATAGGTACTCCAAATGTGCAAAATAAAAAGGATGGAGAGTCATACTTATCGTTGACGCAAACATAATAATTACTAGTACACTTTATTGCAGAGATGTTTTTTGGGTTTGATTTTGTACAAGACCGTGCATCTATATTAGTACTTATATTTGATCAAAGAATCTAGACAAAATTTTAGTGTATATCTATGATTATATAGTCTCCCAAAATACAAGCTCCGGCTTAGTTTGGGATCTAGTATCTTTATCGTTATACATTTATATGGTAACTTTAAGGAATGCCATACTGCGAATGTAATGATAAGTGACAATAAACACTTTTCATTTTTTTTCAAGTGCATGCTGTAAATATGAAAAACATCTGCCTATAAAGACTCCTATGTAGGTTTGTAAAAAGCATAAAATCAAATGAATTCACAATTTAACACAAATTGCTAGTAATTAATAAACCACTATGCTTACAATTAAATGCTAAACGAACTTATGCTGTGATAATAAAGATTGTTATCATGAGCAATGTGCATTCTCATGTGCAATTTAAATGTTTTATGGCATCAAAGATAGCGAGATAGAGCTATTAATACATTGTCAAATACAATAATAAAGTAATTAAAACTATTTAGGGATAAAACCTCAGGTTAATGTGGACACATATTTAATAAATAAATCGTCGGCGCTGGTCGTGCAGCGCAAGCGCATCGTTCTCCGTTCATTCACCCCAAACATCTGTTCTCATATTTCAGTCAGTCTTTATCAACATACGTTCTTGACCGTAAATATATCCAGGAGTTTGTTATCTTCGAATTGTATAACATTTTGTTTGTAAATTATAGTATGTTTATTTGAAAATCCATAAAGTTTTATTGTGTGTCTGTACCTAGGTCAGTTACAAAGGCTATCTAACTAAATATCGTAAAACACGCTAATACTGGTGTAAAATGTTAACTAGTAATTTACTATCTATTTACGTGGTTTATAATAAATTTCAGAGAAATTTAAGATGATTAAGCATGTAGAACCGCATCAGTAAAATAAAAATAAAAGTAACATTTTGACATACAACATCAGCTGGGCAGATGTTATTATATTTCATTTCATTTATTCATTAACAGTTACAAATTGTGTCTGAATGACGTAGATACACGAGAACAAATAATTATAATAATAACGAAAACATTACAATGTTACTACCTATACATAATAAAATACAATACTTAATAAAAAAAAACACGATTAATTATTTAATTTAATGTCAATAACAGTAAAATGCCAAATAAATCAAAATTCAATAAAACACACAACTATACAATTAACATGTCAATTTAATATCTAAAATTCCAAGAACAAGACATTCGTAAATTCAAGTAGGTACCTACTAATAAACAATACAACACAAAATAACATTAATAACTAAACTTACATGTATTACACAATTCTAATCTCAAACAAAAAACACAGGTATCTCTTGATATCAGAATACATTTTTTTCCATACAACCATTCACTGTGTCCTTACAATACAGAATGGCTTGACACTATAGGCAGGTACCCACCCGCCATATTGGATTTTAACGCAGAATGCTCTGTGATTGGTCGGCGTGACAATATGGCTGCGTTGTAATTATAGGAGATAGCTACTTTGTATGAACCCGTTCCAAAATTGATAACATATCTATAGAAGGTTTTTTTTTGTACTTCAGACATCAGACATTTATTTGCAACTAAGTGTACCAAAGTTCTTAAATTACGTTTTGAATATAGGCATTTAGTTTATTTTGTTATTTTTGATATGATTTTTTTAATTGATTCAATCAAATGTTTGTCTCTCTTTTCTATCTCAATTTTGTTTTAAATATAATTAAAATAGTTTAAATATAGCACACCTAAACATTTATTTACCGCTAAAAAAATTTGTACCTAATAAGTTTTACCTAAATAATTTTCGTCCGTGTGGTGCCGGACGCAAAGAATTTCACCACCCTATATCTTCTCATGGGTGTCGTAAAAGGCGACTAAGGGATTCACCAGAGGATGGGCAGCAGCGTCCTCTGAGTATTTAACCAACCAACTGCGATCGCCAACCCGCCTGCCAAGCGTGGCGATTATGGCATATCCCCCCCTTTGGGGGAGGTCTATGTCCAGCAGTGGACGTCTTCCGACTGTAATGAATGAATGAATGAATGAAATAATTTTGAAAATTGAAATCGAAATGAAAATCACAGAATTTACTGTCTGAAAATGTGTTGGCAGCTGTTGATACTAACTATATTATTTGGCCTTTGGCAAAGTTAATGCAAAACAAATGACGCCCAAAACATTGTACTTATGTCGAAGTAAACAGTACGAATTATAGAAATATAACAGATTTTTAGAACGAGCATTCTGTTTTCGATATGAGTTGGTCTGTGGCCCGACTCGCTTATTTTCATCCAGAGAGAATTCAAGAGATTTACGACCGGCTTCGACGCTCGTCGATTCAGCACATTCGGTCTCGGAGACCATAACTGACAATCTTCTGTCTCGTAATTTTCATGAATTAAGTTGATTTTTTCAGTTTTAAATTGAGAAGAGAATTTGGCCTACATTAACCTCGATTTTTGTTTTTTTAATCTCAGAAATGAGTCTGTATTGTTGACAGCAATTTGGTGTTTTTACTGCAGTCGTGTTATGTCTCAGCTGAATAAATAAATCTTAAATGTAGCAATGGGTTGTAATAACCAAAACAATGCTCTGACACCTACGTATATCTACCTACACATAATGTAACTGTAGATAGGTAGGTATCCAACCTAGAAGTTATTTGAATAGTTTCAGCTCTGCGGTAACTGGTTAACTCGTCTGAGAGGGGTTTACTGAGCCAGCATTGCTTTTGTCTTAAGTTCTGTAATATCTTTGCTGCTCGACTGCCGCATTCAATTTACAACCTTTGGTTTTGGGTGATAAAATTCAAATTACAATGGAATATAGGGTCGTTTGTGATATTTGAGTTTGCAAGTGGTATCGTTCGTTTGGAGTGAGTTGTTTAGTTGAACCGAGATAACGTTTCCGGACCGTAGTCAGCTACAGCGGTGTTCCCTTGACTGCGCGCTTAATACCACGAATGTTGTGCTTAAATCTACCAATCTTATAAAGTAAAACAAGAATTAACAAAGAGCTCACCTATTTGCATATCAATTTAGCTATCTGTTTTAGCTAAGCTCGATTTAAACATGATTTAAATTCGTGAAATATAGGTAAAACATCATCTGAAACCAAAACTGTCTTTTTAAACTACATTTTATTTTATTTTTATTTATTTTTTCTTAACGGGCTTGCGTTTGACCGCCACCTCACCTGATGTTAAGCGATGGTGCGGTCGACGATGGTACACGCTTGCCCAGCAAAAACCTATTCACTGGAGTCTTGAAGACCACCAGATTATATTTCTCGGGAAACACTGACGCCGGCAAGGAATTCCACTCTTTGGCGGTATGCATGATAAAGCTATTAGCAAACCGGTTCGTGCGTAAGGGTGGAATATCTACCATATAACGGTGGCGCATCGCCGTGCGTCTGGTCATCCGATAATGGAAAGGGCTTGGGGGAATTAAATTGTGCAATTCCAACGCACACTCGCCGAAATGCATTCGATAAAAAACCGATAGGCTAGCAACTCTGCGCCGATGCCGATGCTTGACATTTGCAGTAAACCCTGCAACGCATATACCTAAGTATAAAAGCAATGTTGTAATCATAAATTACGCCAACAATGTCCTACCTACCTTTCATTATTATCTTAATTAAGTAAATTAACTGGAAAAAATAATGAAAAACAAAGAAAATTTTGGCATCATTAAAAAGATAATAAAATGTGAGCCGAGCCTACTCGGTGTTTTGGCCAGAATAAAAACAAAACGGACGGACACATGGCTTCTGTTGTATTCACATACAATATTAAGCTAGGGCTTTATTAAGAGCACGACCGGGCTTAGCCCTTGCCGGGTCCGCTACGCCCTTACCCGGGTTATTTAATAAATACCGACCGAAACAATTGAGGAAACTCGTTGGGAAACTGAGGATGCCGACCGCTTAATAGGCGAGTGGGAGAAAGTTTTGTTCAGTCCATCTGCTGTGTTTTCTAGTTTATAGACCTATTGGTTTATTTTGGCAGAGCTTGTAGAGAAAATAGCGTGACTACCTACCTATGTCAGTGAAAATTATGGAATTGGATATTAAATAAATAATAATAAATAAATATTTTTGGGACATTTTTACACAGCACCATCTAGTCCCAAACTAAGCAGAGCTTGTATTATGGGTACTAGACAATGGATATAATACTTATATAGGTACTTTTTTACATATTTTTTATACATAAGAATAATGAAATATAAAGTTTTATTGAAATAACTGAAAACCTCCTAAGGGTAACCTCCATGTACTCATCAGTATGAACATCTTTTACTATGGGACCAACACTGAAATAGCAAAAAAAAACTGCTGTTTCCTATATTTTGTCGATATAATGATATGTGAACTCAAATGTAGGGATCAGTTGATTTTTTTCCGCGATTTCAGGGATGATCCCATGGTAAAAGTTGTTAATATTGATGAGTACAATGACACCTTCAGAGGTTATCAGTTATTTCAATAACACGTTGTATTTTATTTTATTATTTTTAACGCATTTACGCATGCAAAGCGAAATCTAAAGATTTAAATTGTGGAAAGAAAAAACCGCTCACGAGCAGGATTCGAACCTGCGACTCCTGGCTCAGTACACCAGTGCTTTAGCCACTAAGCTACCGTGAACACTGCTCGTGGTATCGAAATTATCCTCCACTGTGGTACGTCTTTGGGTGACATCAGCGATATCTTTATTAAGAAACAGTGTTTCTTAACCGACTCAACTTAACTTTGCAGTTAATTCAAAGTCGTATAGATATGCCTACGTTGTATATTCTCTGCAAACTGAAAAAATCTACTGCAAGCAACTTTCCTTATGGAATGTAGATTAGATTTTGCGCAAAACCGCTCAGAATATCAATCACAATACAACGGAAACAGAAAATGTAACTCGAGAAATCTGAATATAAAGCACTCACACTTCCGTTCTGATAAAACGTTCAGCGCACAGTAACAAAAATAATATTTTTAGCGTAAAACAGAATTTTACCATCGCGGCTATTTCGAAGCGAATCGTTGGCAGTCACGAAAAAAAAAATAGACAAAAGGAATTGTGCTCGGTCGTTGTTTTCGGCCCAATTTCACCAAACAAGCCATTCAAATTCATACCGGGTACCCTTTGTGCCGTATTACGCAACTCAGCTTTGTTGCCCCTTTCTTCTGTTGTTAATTTATCTTCCTCAAACTTTATTGAAAGGAGTTAGCCTTTGTCAGCAACAATAAAATTATCTGTCAATCTACATCATAACGTAACTTTTTCTGAAATGCAAATGTAGGAACTTAGAAAGTCCGTTATACTTTAATGGCGTTTTACTTTATACATTTATGATACCTATATGTGTAGTATATTTTGTGCCATTTATTTATTGTAGTTTAATAGTACGCCACGGACTGCCCCCATTATCTAGATCTTACGTCTTCTTTGTCCATCCAAAGGTTGGCTGGAAGATATTGCTTTTAGCGATAAGACCGCCCATGTACCCATAATTTATACGTTGTTCCTGTTTACTACCTACTGTTTTCATGGTGTACAATAATGTATATTCTATCTATCTATCTGCCTAAAGGCTTTACTTATGCAATTTCTAATGTTTACTTTACGTTTTTATTTACTCTGACGTCATATCTGTCACGTGTGTGTAATCTGGTAATTATATTAACGATTTATGACAAAGAACCTTCTATAACTCCTTATTAGATACCTATCTAAAACTCTGTTTAATAATATAGTCACGAACTGCACACACTTACAATATGTTTTTTCTTTCTTGTCTTATTTAGTAAACAATCTTGGCATGTCTTTTTAATGCAATTCGTCAATAACAATTACTGAAAGTCATTATGGTAACAATTTCACATACTGAATAACATTTTTTGACCTGATTACATGTGCAGAACTAGTTATATTTCATCAGTAGTTATTTGAATAAAGATACATGCCAAGATTGTTTACTAAGTGAGAAAGGAGAGAAAAAACAGACTTTAGGTACTCACAACAAAAACTGGAGCGACTTAATTTAATTTGCATACTTAATTGTGGACGTTCTTTAAATATTTTATGAAAAATATTAAGTTGAGGGGTTTTTAAGTAAAAAAAGAGATCCACTTTACTTATCATACTTAACGAGATGATAAAGGCTTCGCTGAGTCGAGGCTCGGCTGATTTACATACGAATGATTATAACTTGGTCGCGTAGGCTCTGGCCCTAAAACCGGTCCCGGAGACCTACTACGATGTAATATTTAGGTATATAAAACAGCTATGTACTATACTTTGTTGGACAGATGGAACTAGGTATGTTTTTATTATTTTTGTAAATAACATTTGTGCCTGCGTACGTTAAACTAATAGCAGTCACCTTGCGGCTTCTCTCGCGTAAAAAGTTTTAAGATGCCCTGTATAATGTTTCCCGTCGTAATTTTGGGAAAATAAAATACGTATCTATTTCTTTATTTTTCAACTTGGCACAAATACCTCTTCAAATTAAATTCGCTTCAAAGTAAAACTCCTTCCTGGGTGATCTCCAGAAAGGTTTACCATAGAAAATTTAAACACCCCTTTTTATCCCATTTGGGTTAAAATTTTGAAAAATTAAAAAATATGTAATTCAATAATTGCTTTCATTCATCACCATCATCATTTCAGCCGAAAGACGTCCACTGCTTGACATAGGCCTCCTCCAAGCATATGTTGGGGAGATATGCCATAATCGCCACGCTTGGCAGGCGGGTTGGCGATCGCAATTGGTTGGTTAAATACTCAGAGAACGCTGCTGCCCATCCTCTGGTGAATCTCTTAGTCGCCTTTTACGACACCCATGAGAAGAGATAGGGTGGTGCTATTCTTTACGTCCGGCACCGCACGGAACGCTTTAATTGCTTTAAAGAAAAATAAAGAAAAAAAGAAAAATATTTTTTTGACACAACTGGGATACATACAAAAGAAAGGATATAAACATAAAGATAAAGATATCTATAACGAGTTTCAAGTCCATCCAGTCAAGCAATGATATTCTCCCATACAAAATTAATGGCACTATTACACCCCCTTTTCTAGGGTAATTTTGAAGAAAAAAAAAGGTTTTCATTATATACTTTAAATATTATTTTTCCCAAGTTTTGAGTGAATCAATCCATAATAAAGATAAAATAAAGAAGATAAAGAAAAGAAGATTTTTCATAGAAACTTTAACAACCTACTTTAGGGTTAGAATTTCTAAAACTGCCAACTTGCTTTGTGGGTGCCTTACGTTATAAAAGGAAGCAACTGTACAAAATTATGTTTCTAACTTGAGTTAGTTTCGGCTCTGCGTTGATTAATTAGTCAGGACATCTCTCTTTATAAGTTTAAATATTTTAATAGTTGTTTGGAGTTAGTTCTGATGACTGATTCTTATTGATCTTAATGAATATCTAAACGTAAATCATTATTGAAAAATATAAAAGTCTTATGGTATCAAATGCTCTGTAATAATTACATAAAAATTTGATAATTATAACGTTATTGTTCGTTGCCCTTATCAACGTTTCCACTAGCTAAGGAATTCTAATTGGACCTTCTTATTGTAATTTTATTCAGAACCCTCGCTGCTTAGAAAATAAACTACAATACACAGTATATTTTGCATTTCTTTGCATTACAATAAAATAGACACAAAGAGAGGAGGATGAAGTCTAAAATGGCGTTTTAACGCCCCCGCGCAGGGGAGAGCCGTCCAGATGCATAATTATGAGAATCTATTTGAATTTTATGCGAAAATTCATACAATTCTGTAAAAGCATACTTGGAGGGATTTTCATAGGAAAATATGAATGAAGTGCTTCAAATTCTGCCGTAAAATATTGCAGGGAAGTTTCTAAAATTTGTATTAAAAGATGGGTATAATAATATACGGATTCTTTGTGTCTATTTCTCTGTTGTATTGAGATAACTATAGATAGGTAAGGTTAAATAAAATTAGGTGGTTGGCGAAATTTTGCAATCGCATTTGTTATCTGTTGCTAGGTTTATACATGTGATGATATTTATCATTTTGTTTATTTATTATTTTCAATGGAAATAGAACGTGGCCCCACGCGCCGCAAGCCCTCGCATAGAAGAGTTAGTAATATTTTATTTCCAATATCAATAAAATTATAAACAATAAAAATGCATTTTGTTATCTCTAAAAATGATCCTGGTAAAGTTTCGCCTACTAATTTTATTTAACCCTATAGGTATGCTATTTTCATAGCTCACGACGAATTTTTATTGCATTTAATTTACATGGAATGTAATTATTTATTCCATTCATTATTATGGAAGTGATTGGTAATTTTTGTTATCATACTTATTCTAATCGACGCGGCCTAATCTCCCCGCCCCGCAACACCGCGGCTATTTCCAAAGGGTTATAATATGACATGCTCCTGTTTACCTACGAAGGTATTAGTCTCCCCCTCAGAGTCGTGTTGTATGAATCTTTTAGACTCGGCATAATACAATAGTTTTTTGGTAAATGTAATCTATATTAAAAATAGTGTAAGCCATTCTACTCTCGATTCTCAACAAAATGGTTTCAGGTTTTGAGTTATATCATTAACACGTTGTACCATATAAACGTTTTAGATGTAATTTAGTAGAAAGCTCTTCGGTACTGCGTTATAAAAAAAAAAACTATCTATTTCAACCTGCGAGCCGCAAATCTTTTAAACATTTTGACACGCTACCTACCTATAAAACTTAGTGATTAAGTAAGCAATCTTGTGTAAGGCGATGATTTCAACGCCTTATATAACTTATCTGCATTTCTATCGAAGTAAATATCTAACTACACGTGTAGATGCTAGATAATATGTTAATTGCAAAATCGAAATTAAACGATTGTATATTCATACACAATCTAGGGAATCATTAAAAATCAAATTATCTTTACGTGTGATCAAGTCTTTGAAAGCAATTTGAATTCTACATACAATTTTAATCTTACTATGTCTCCTGCCGAACGGCAGAACAGTTTGTCGCCAGATATTTTCATGGATACACATTTATTATCTTATAAATTACATTAATTTAATTTTATAATATAATAATATATGTAGCTGTATCTTCTGAGTGGTCGCTATTGGTTACTTCACTAACAAAGTAGTAGGTAGTCAATCAAGTTATAAGAAAAAATATTATTAAATAATTCACCACGCATGTGTTAATACGATAACTGTCTCCACAGATAACGGAATGTAAGTATATTGGGCAAGCCGCCTAGTTTGCATGGAATCCGAGTGTCACAAGTTTAACTGACGCACACAATGCAACAAATGCAACAATAAATTACAACAAAAACAAAAAATTACTCGCAAACATCCTTACGGTATTTTGGAATCAAAATAAGTTATCTCTCAAAACTAGCGCACTTACTCTGGTGCAAGTAACGGTCAACTAGCGGCAGTGTATGCCCGCTGTGCATACAACGGTCAGCCGTTACGCAACGGCTTGTCCTCTAGTATTCTGTTGCTCTGAGACTGTCTTCAAAGTGTAGCTAGACAATAGCTTCTATAAAAGCGTTCGTAGCTAGAATTTGACGACGTCTGTGGTCTAGTGGTTCGAGGGTCGGACTGCTGATCACGAGGTCGTGGGTTCGATTCCCACAGGACACAAATATTTGTGTGATGAACATTTGTGTGTTGCTTATGTATTATAAGTATGTATTTACAAAAAAAAAGTATACATGTATTATATCCATTGTCTAGTACCCATAGCACAAGCTCTGCTTAGTTTGGGACTAGATGGTGCTGTGTAAAATGTCCCAAAAATATTTATATTTATTTATTTATTTTCTAGTTAGTTCTTTTATTGGAACGCAAGTATTACAAAACACTGAAACTGGTAAGAAATTAAAACGATTCGTTTTTAATACAGGAACCGGGCATTTATTTTCATATAGAATAACTATGTATCAAGTATACGATCAGATTGGTCACACGTTTTCCTAACGTGCTCAGCTTACGAAGCGTAAAGCATTTGTAATCCATATGTACTGCTGGCATGCCGCGTGGAGATCAAGATAACTCACGCGTTATACTCGTCACCCGAAATAGATGGGAGAGGATATTATTACCTGCGTTGAGATTCTGGTTATGAAAATATTTTTGAATTTTCGTATAGATAGGTATGTTTTATGTTCGATACAGTAAACAGCATCATGCTGAGTGGGTACCAATGCTTAGCGCCGGAGGCAAATTTTGGCTCGATAATCCAGTTTTTTATCACTGTTTTGAAATCTCCGGTGATTCTCTGGTTATTCAGTGGTTTCCAAAAATAATTTGTAAAAGTAAAATACACCGAAATTTCAAAACTAAATACAATTTATTATTTCTAGTATTTATTATGTGGCGGAACTTGGGAGAGGCCTATGTCCAGCAGTGGACTGCGATAGGCTGAGTTGATGATGTCTAGTAAATCGAATTAGTCCTAAATTGGATATTATTTTACTAAAATTACTAATTCTTTCATTAGTATCATATTATTTGTATTAATCTAACGGATGAATGTACCGAAGTAGGTACTTAGTATGTATTAAAAGCATAAAAAATATATTATTGTTCTCAAATGATGCAGATGTGCAATTATGTACCTGGAAATAATGAATAAAATAGGTACATTATCTGTGAACGAAAAAAAAAGTAGTTTCGTTGGTCGTATATTTAATGAATATTTTTGTTGCTGACATATATAATATGAAAGGAGCTATATTAGGCTATAGCTATACATATTGTCTCTACCATTTTATCATCACATTTTAGAATCATATCGTCAGGGCCCACAAACTCCATGAATCCCAATGTCCCGGAAAATATAACAAGGCGATTTATATTCGGGGGTGGTTTGGGCCTCGTTTTTCTATCAAAAATCTGGGCCTATATGTGCTCCGTATAATAGAGGTAACCCTCCGCCATTCAAGTTATTTGTACCATCTGGGATGAAACTTATTCAACTGAAACGCACCGTTAAGGCGTACTTCCATTACATGAGCCGATACGGTTTTAAACTTTTTGTATTAGTTCCAATGCGTATTAAATTCCATCGAAAAGGGTACAAAATCTGTGAGGTTAAGCTGCACTAGCCACGGTCAGTCCTTAGATACGTGACCGTTTTGTTGTATATCGAGATCCCTCCGTGCCTCGAAAAGAATGTTAAGCAGTCGGTCCCGGTTGCCAAATGAATATCTATAGCAGTCGTTAAGCGTAACCAGAAGCTCGAAAGTCTGACAACTGGTCTAACCTTAGGATGTCTGTATTACCCAGTAACTGGGTTGCGGAGGTCTGATGGCAGTCGCACCGTGTAAACTATTGATTTTCAGCCGCCTCAGGATAGACTGCAAGTCTACGTCAACGTAATTGGGAAAAGGCTCCGAGAAAGAGACAAAGAGACCACTAACGCAATGTGACAAGACATTGAAATTACTAAGTAGGTAGTAGTAGAGCTCCTCGTGAAGAAGCTCGTCTGGGGAAGTACTACCACCGTACCTACTTCTGCCGCCAAACAGTGATGCTTGCATTGCTGTGTTTCGGTCTGAAGGGTACGGGTGCCGGTGAAATTGCACTCGCATGAGACTTTCTATCTTCATGTCTCAGTTTGGCGAACTGACCTAGGCAACAGCCATAGATGGTATTGCACATCAGGTGGGTCTGTAGTCCGTTTCGCCATCCTATAATATATAGTAAAAAAAAACTGAGCACCCAAAACTAATAACAAAAAGCTTTCATAGTCTGTCTCTGCTTATATAAATACTTACTAAGTATGTTCACCTAACGTTTTAATTTCTTTCTGTCTTAGCTAAATTGATAATTCAATCACGCGTTACGGTTGCATCCTGCCAACTGCAAGCCACGAATGTCAACTAAGAGGGTGGCAACGAAATAATATCTATTATGGTAGCGGGTGCCGCCCCGAGACAAAAGGTTCGCGCTAAGGGACGCGTTATTTTTATACGAAACGACTACAGAATAACAAAACGACGGCTTTTCTTCGTAAAAATATCTTAATAAAAGCCGGAATTAGGCGATTACATTCTGATCATGCGCCATCTCGCTTCCTCCGTTTGCCTCCGAACTATTGTTTTTGTTGAATTTGATTTATGTTTACTTTAGGAAAGATTTATAGTTATTTAAAAGGATACGTTTAAGTTTTATTACATGTATAATATCCTATACAGTGTGTTTGATTAATTAGTTTATGTATAAGGTCAATGGTGTCGGCGATTAGGACGTATGCGCTCGTAATTCAAAGCACTTAGCGACGAAAGTAACTGATAAGGCCAAGAAGAAAATAAAGTGTAATTTTTTTCCAAATACTTAATAAAATTTATACAGACCGCCGCCAAATAAATTCTCGTTTCTTACGGACATTTTTATATTTCCTTACATTTGTGCATTCACTTCAAACTTAATTAGACTTTATAGAGCGTTCCTTCCCAATTTCGTTTTACTCTCGTCTGACGCACGCTGAGACTTATTCATTGGAGTGAGGGCGTGGGAGGGGTGTGCGGAGGGCCGAGGGAGGGGGGAGGACTTTGCCCGAAATAGCAAATAAATGAGACGAAAATGTAAATGTTGCGCTTCAAAGATGAAAAGCGCGCCGCTGGCTCGTTCTTGTTAAGCTCATCGCAAATGTACCAAAATTAGGAGCTCGGCTGAAATAATTTTCAGGCCAGATGTAACGAACACCGACATTGTGAAACAGGGTGTAAATGAAAATACAAAATGGTTTATGTCTACTAATTAAAGGGAATATAGTTATACATTTTGCTTTGCTTTAAATATGAATTTTCTTGACGCACGTGTTTCAATGTTCACTGTAGGTAATAAATATGTGCTACTGTTTGTTATAATTTAGCATACATTTTGTTACCTCCAGCGAAGTCAAATAAAGCACTAAGTATCGCTTCAAATCCTACTAATATTATAAACGTGAAAGTTTGTGAGGATGTATGGATGTTTGTTACTATTTCACGCAAAAACTACTCTATGGATTTTAATGAAATTTGGCATACGGATAGAAAATAACCCGGTTTAACATACAGGCTACTTTTTATCCCAGGAAGATTAACAGTTCCCGAGGGATGCGCGATAATCGACATCCACGCGGGTTAAGCCGCGGGCACAGGCTTGTAAAAAATAAATGCAAACCGCCTCCTTGCAAATTGTCCCCTCTATAAACAGAACGAAAACAGTTAATACGTAAAGTAATTCAATATTACCTTTAACGAAGCTTAATAAAGTCGTTTACTCACAATGTCTCAATCGAGTACAATGGTCCAAAATCCACCATATTGTTTTCCCAAATAAGTCGATTTAATAAAAGTCCGCATAAGTCTACGACATATGTCCGGGCCGGATTATATTGAATCATTGCTCTGCCACCCTCGTGTGTTCGCTGCTTTATCTCTGTTATTGCTATAAGTAATTGAATTCGTACATTTTTATGTATAGCTACGTATTGTGTTTGTATGATTTTTATGTTATTTCTTTGGACCTGGGTATGTAGGTGTGGTTTGATATGAACGACGTGTGCCCTTGGGTTGTGCTCAAAATTATCCGCACGTAGTTGGCTTTGAGACGCTGATCTCTGTATAAATATATCTTCAGTGTATATGAGCTTCAAAACGCTCAATAGTTCAATATATTTTGTAGTTGTGGCAGAAAATGTGTGTAAGCAAAAATGAACTTTTCTTATTCTGATTTATATGCGGTTGATACAAGAAACGGTTTCCTAAGTCAATATTGTAAAGACATTAATTATTTAAGTATAATAAGGCTAAGGCTATTGTATCAAAAATGACATAAATTCTATTAGCGGTAACATAACATAACATAACTTCACGCCTGTATTTCCCCGAAGGGGTAGGCAGAGGTGTAATAGTACACCCACATTTCGCCAGTTATGTTATAGTCCCATGTAATAGGGGGCGAGCCTATTGCCATTAACCGGGCACAAATCCAGACTCCAGGCTGCTACTGAATTTCCTAATGAAAAAACCCAATAACACTTTGCCCGACCCGGGAATCGATCCCAGGACCCCACGCTCAGCAGTCGCGCTTGCAACCACTAGACCAAAGAGGCAGTAACATACTTATGAAATGATATAGATACCTACAACGTACACCAAACAAAATAAAAATTTTCCGAAAAAAAAAAAAACGTGACCAAAGTACGTACAACGTCGTGCAAAATAACATGTACCTGTACCTTCCTAACTGTTATTATGTTCTTAATGGCCCTTTGACCATAGCGCGGTACTAAGACTGTACTGCAAGTACCCAGGTACCTTATGTCACGTTGCGTAGTGACCTCGCCATAAAGAAAGACATAAAACTTGTGAAACAAAGACTCGCATTCATCAGCCGCCCCCTCTAAATTATGATAAGACCATAAACGATGCAGTCGCATGCGCATGCGCAGCGAGGTAGGTCACACATCCGCAACATATTTATTTATGTTAAATATTATATCATAATTGGTCATTTATACGATGTGGCTGAAATTTTTGAAACATTCTTTGTTTTATAGCTTAAACCTTTGATTGTGTGTCTTGTTTATTTAATAACTCAGTTGACTATTTATTACTCCGTCATCAAAATAATTTAATTAGTGCACTTTTATTCAGAGCATAGAAATATAAACAGCTAATAATTGCGTGACAAAGTCTGGCGTGACAAAAGTCACTCCATCTAAATAAGTTTTCCTCAGTTTTCTACATAATTAGATTTCGACATGAAATCGAAGTAGAACGTATAAGAATTAGTTGACTAAACTTACCTACGCCTACTTGCTACGCCGTAACTGCGTAGGGCGAAAATTGTTACTATGATATTTAGGAAGATAAATTGCTTCGTAATCGTAACTGATATTTATGGATGGTGTAATATAATCTCAAAGTTTTTCCGGTTCATAAGAATAAGCAACTGCTTGTCACGTATTTCAATATAATTCGAAAGAAGTAGTTTCGACGCCTAAGCGCGCCTTTTTATACAGTTTTATTTTGTACTTGTATTTTATATTTGTGTTGTAAATACTGTACATACGTTTTCAAAAATACAACTAGAAGACATTTGTAGACAATTAAGTATAGAAAATTTTAATGAAACATTAATTTTATTGTAAAAATAAAATAACTTAATAATTGTTAAAATAACTTTAACTGAGTAATTTAACGATACTCAATGGGATAATACGTCTTCAGTAGTTTTTAAATGAAAATTTAAGGACTGTAGTTAGAACTTAGGACATGTTAGAGTGATGACAAAATTTAAATGATGTAGTTTGCACCATCTTACATTAAAAAAGTGAGAATTACCTCCTCCCTTATACATTACAGTGGGTAAAAACCGACAGCATAATACCGAATCCTACAATTCTTGCTCACTTGATACACTTAACAACGTCAACTCCACATAATCTTGCAAGTTCTCATTACGTTATACATTATGTACTTACGTAAAAGTACATACGCTTGGTATCTGTGAGTGCATCGTTGCAGCCGCGTCGCGCGACGTAACGACTCCGCGCCGACAGAAAGATCCCTGATACTGCACTTCTTAGAAATCGGTGCAATGCACTCGACTTTTTGCATGGCATTTGTTGTTTTGCTGTTTTGAGCTGCATACCTACTTGATATTATAGAGTTGTGAGTAACTATCTAGCTACGTTGAGATATAACATAAGGAGAGATTTTAGATGGTGGATTATTTTGTTAGCAATATACTGGACCAAAAGTACACAAAAGAAAGATTTATTTTTATTTTTAGCGCCGCTAATGATGCGTGTTAACCATACCATGCATAAACTGTTTAACCTGTTTTGTTTTTTTCTGGTTTATGATAAATAATACTAGGATGTATATTAGAACGAGAGATTTTAATTTGGTAACAATTTTACGCAACATATATTTGACAAGAGACTGAGGCGCCATACAGTGGAAACTTTATAAACTATAAAGTAAACTAAAATCACGAACAAAACTGTTTGGTTCACATATCTAGTATAACAAAGAAAATATGCAAAATACCAAAATTACCTATCCCTAGGTGTTACGTCGTGTAACACACAATTATGTTGTAAAGCTCTGACCCAATTTCCGGAGCTAAGTACATTATTCCAAGTGTTCCCGAAAAAAAATATCTCCGCGATGAATAACGTTGAATATTAATAATGTTTGTTCATGAAAATGAATTAATTTGTCCAAGTGGAAGATCGGGGACGGGATCCACTCATGAATTCATCCGGACCCCGTAAATATTTTATTGCTGCCGTAGAAAAAAATCCGAGCAAATTATACCTATTACCGGAAAATATCGCGAGCTGTTTTCAATCTTATAACTTAAGTGGTACAAACGATAAAAATAAATTCAGCGCTTGTGGGCATTTATTACTGAGATTTCTAGAGCTTTGAAGGGTAGACGCACTTCCATTTTCTTGGCTGCTAATGGAACCTCCCTGGGGAGCGTTAGCATCGCAATGAATTAGAAAAGGAAGTTTTCTTTTAAAGAAACCTGTCTGAGTTGAGTGCTGTAGGTTTATTTTTTATATGGTTCCAAGCTATGGGGAGTGTTCTGTTGGTATTTCTAGGGGCAATATCCTCTTTAACAATACGGCGAATATTCTTGTGAAATATTAGTTGTTAAAAAAGATTTGATCTTATCTATCTACTTGATACTCTGATCTCTTTCAATAATTTTGGCAAACCAGTTAATATATTAAATTTTACTAGATATATTTGCATTTACATTCAAATCTGTCAATATATACAATTTCAAATTGAAGAATAAGAATTATAAGGTTATAATCTTTATATTCATTGATCCGCTTCATTTTTTTCTAGCACAGAATCAGATATAATAACTGACATTGGCACACAAATATAAAATATTTATGAAGAAATAATTTTAACTAAAAAGTGCGTTTTTATTCTAGATTACAACAAAACCGGAATATCTAATAGAGCTGTTACATGTTCAAATTTATATATAACCAAATATTATCATATAAATAGCACACATTATTTTAAAAAATGGCCTTCAGGAATCCAAAAATTGCTTTAAATATGCGCTCATGTTCTCATTTGGAGATTGTGGTTATGAGCATATAATAGAACTTCATATTTAAAACCTGTCTGTTTATTGTCAAAATATTCAATGAATGAGCTTTTGGGATTTCATCTGATAAAATAATGTCCTCAGGAACATAATTGATTAATAAATTATTATTTAATATTCAATGAAAGAGCTTTTAGAATTTTGACCGATAAATGTCTTCAGAAATAAAATAAACTTAAATATATGTGCCTACTTTTAATAAGTATAAAAAATAATCTGTCCTGCCAGTTTCTAAAAGCATGTGTTGTCAACACTATTAACCGCGATTGTCGTCGGCTGACTATTAGATTTAATTTATAGCGTTAATTTACTTAAATAGAGTTTGAGCATGCTATGAATACGTATATCGAATAGGTTTCGCCACCTATCGGAATATTTTAATGTAGGTAACTGTCATGTCGATTACATTATCGAATAACGGTATACAATAGATGCAGTTTCTTGCCGGTTCGGAAAATACACTTAAATAATGCATAAAATGTCGTATAAACTGTATCTTAGCCAGGATTATCCATGACAGTTAAGTTGCATTATTTCTTTGGTATCTATCAACACTTAATCTAAAAATATAAAAATGAATGTTTCTTTCCTTTATTGTCCCTTATACGTTCCTATACCATTCATCCGATTGAGATGAGACTTGCTTGTGAGTTATTGTGAGTGCGACCGCAAAGGTACTCGGTTGAAAAAAAAATGGCATTGCAACGCATGCTGGGCACAGCTAAGTATTAATCTGTTATTAATATAATTATTACTCTATATTATTATAAGTTTTATCTTCACGTATTAATATCCGCGAAGAGAAAACTTTGTACCACTTTTTAAGCATATTGCGCGCACGGGGGTGTGTGAGATTTGGCATAGTTCAATCATAAAAATATAATATGGTTTAGCGATAGTCTAGAACCAGTAAAAGGACTTAAGCTACTTTTATCCCGAAAAACAAAAGGGTTCCAGCGCATACATGGTAAACGAAATCCACACAGGCGATGCTGCGGACGATGTCAATTTTAATATAATTACTATACTCTTTGTTTTTCCTAGCTTGCTACGCCCGTGTAACAAGCACCGTTTTATTGGTTTGACATCAAATACGGATTCGAAACCCCAGTTACGGAAACTCAGGTAGGTAATTGGATTCTTCTTTGTCCGATCAATGTCAAAAAGGCGCGCCCCTTATCACATTGGGGCCTAATACTGTCATCAAACCGTGGATGTACGAAAGTATAGGCAAAGCAATCCTGTGAAAAGCCTAAAGCTGTACTAAACTATACTGAAGTTGCTTTTGTTTTTGACTTTGACTTGATTAATTGATTGATTAATTATCCTTATAAGCGTTACCAGAATTGTGTAGGTATATGAGGTTACATTTAATTTATTAATTATCCTTATAAGCGTTACCAGAATTGTGTAGGTATATGAGGTTACATTTAATTTATTAATTATCCTTATAAGCGTTACCAGAATTGTGTAGGTATATGAGGTTAAATTTAATTTATTAATTTAGATACTATTTATCAAAGTTGTTAATAATTAAACTGCCTCGTTGGTCTGGTGGTTGCAAGCGCAACTGCTGAGCGTGGGTTCCTGGGTTCGATTCCCGGGTCGGGCAAAAGTGTTATTGGGTTTTTTCATTAGGAAATTCTCAGTAGCAGCCCGGAGTCTGGATTTGTGCCCGGTCAATGGCAATAGGCTCGCCCTCTATTACATGGGACTATAACATAACTGGCGAAATGTGGGTGTACTATACACCTCTGCCTACCCCTTCGGGGAAATACAGGCTTGATATTATGTTATGTTATGTGTTAATAATTAATACGGGATTATTACCATGTAAATAATTTTGACTGAGTTTCCGATATTTTGGCACTTTTGCGAGCGCCATGGTAACGGGTAAAAAAACGGGTAATATTAGTGTAAATAAGTGACCATGTTTGTTTAAAACACATATTTATTAATGGTTTTATGACTCGATTATTCATGAGCGCCTGTTATTAGGTCTATACGAAAAAATAAAATTTGAATTTGAAATGATGTCTAGTTTCTGAGGTGTTTCAAACGCGGTTTATCTATTCGATAGTGCTATTGAATGGATATGTTCCTAGTGGTGCCGGACATAAAGAATTGCACCACATCTCTTTTCATGGGTGTCGTAAAAGGCAACCAAGGGATTCACCAGAGGATGGGCAGCAGCGTTCTCTGAGTATTTAACCAAGCAACGGCATTGGCGATCGCCAACCCTTCTGCCAAGCGTAGCGATTATGGCATATCATATCCCCCAATTATTTGGGGGAGGCCTGTGTCCAGTAGTGGACGTCTTTCGGCTGAAATGATGATGATGATGATTGAATAGATAAACCGCGTTTCGATGGCGCTATCGAATCAATAAGCCGTGTTTAACATAGCTACCTCAGAATTGGTTTCAGATACAGGGTCAACAAAATAATGTTGATGAGTCATTGAACTTTAACTCTGTATATACTCTGTCTATAAATCACTTCAATTCCCCACGGTATATCAAATCTTTATATCCACAAGTACCTATTTCCTTTTTCCTGAACTCTTACAAAGTAACGAAACAAAGAAAATGTTTGTCACGATTGTATCAGTATTATGAAGTTCGTTCCACTAAATAAAGCCACTTAACGAGTTTCATATACGAAGAATACTTGTTAAGGGCACAACAGAATATGTGCCTTTTCCAGTTTTACTGCGTAGTAAAAATTCTATAAATGTTTTTAACTAAATTATTGTGGTAATATCTGCAAGATTGTTGCATTTAAAGTGTGGGTGTGAATGGCTATGTATTGTTTTTGTGCCTATATTTTAATATTTTTATTAGTCTGATATGCATCCCACTTAGGGAATAATATACGCTTCGTTTCATGTAAAACATCTTATGTGAAATCATGATAAAAGCTATAGGGCTATTAATATAAGCGGCGTGCTATGGTTGTTACACAAGCATAGTAAAAAATATAGACGAAGTTCTGCGAACAATCATAGTGAAGCCAATAAAACCGTGCTCCTCCGTGTACAAACCAGCGCACACGCACACACCATATATAACCAGCTCATTACTGTCCCACTGCTGGGCACGGGCTTTTCTCAGTACGAGAAGGTTAAGGCCTTAGTCCACCACGCTGGCTTAGTGCGGGTTGGCGGACTACACACACCATTGAGAACTTTATGCAGCACTCTCTGGTGTGTAGGTTTCCTCACCATGTTTTCCTTCACCGTTAAAGAAGAAGAAGAAGTAATATTCAAATATAAATCCGCACATGAATTCGAAAAGTCAGAGGTGCGGGCCGGGATCGAACTCACACCCTCCTACATGGAAGGCAAGCGTTCAACCACTAGGCTATCACTGCCATGATCTAGGCTATCACTGCCATTAGGGCGCTGGTTTATACATGGAGGAGCATGGTTTTGTTGGCTTTACTATGATTGTTCACAGCACTATATTTTTTACTATGTCTGTAGGTTGTTATAAAAAACAAATAAAGGTGTTAGTGCATGACTCTTTCAATTAGTTTTGCCGATCACTTCTAATTGCAAACTGCAGGTGCAGTTTTTATGATTAATTAATTAATATTAAAGTGATTTTTGTCCTCGAAGATCTAATCTTTCAAAGTACGTACCTACCTAGGTACTGTACCTACAGTCAGCGTCAAAAATATCGGGACGAATAGACTGTTCACAACTATAAATTTACAAATGAAAAAAACTCTCGTACTTAATTCGTCACAAACTACATCGTACACCAAAATTTCACATCGATTAAATGAGTGAAAGTAGCTTATAATCCCTCATAAATTTATCCTCATTTCTCATTCCTGCTCCATCATCAGACCCTGATCACCATCTATCTCTATTATTATTGTTATTAAGAGCCTGTACAGTCCCACTGCAGGGCAAAGGCCCCCCTACTCTCCTTCCACCTCTCTCTGTTTGTGGCTAATAAGCCAGTCTTTTTGAAAGTTGTCCAGTTCATCTCTAATATATAAAAATTTATTAACATAACATAACATAACATCACGCCTGTATTTCCCCGAAGGGGTAGGCAGAGGTGTATGTACACCCACATTTCGCCAGTTATGTTATAGTCCGATGTAATAGGGGGCGAGCCTATTGCCATTAACCGGGCACAAATCCATACTCCGGGCTGCTACTGAAAATTTCCTAATGGAAAAACCCAATAACACTTTGCCCATCCGGGAATCGAACCCAGGACCCCACCCTCAGCAGTCGCGCTTGCGACTACTAGACCAAAGGGGCAATAAAAAAAAAAAAAAGTCAGTAAAATTTATTATTTATTTTAAAAGTATGTAAGTATTATATCCATTGTCTAATACTCATAGTACAAGCTCTGCTTAGATTGGTGCTTTGTAAAAACGTCTGGAAATATTTATTTTATTTATTCATTGAAACCATTCCAATTAACCCAAACACCATACCTCTGCTGTAAGGTGGTGAGGAGTTTGGTATCCTGCAGATTCCAGTCGATGCTGCAGCATCAGGTCAAGGTTACCATGTTCTGCAATATTATTGAAATAACAGGATACCAAACAGGCTGTACAGATTTTCTTGAATATTAGCTAGGAACACTCTAGTCATCTTTCAAACAAAAAAAAAACTAAATCAAAATTGCTTCATCCGTCTGGGAGCTACGATGCCACAGACAGACATACATAAGTTATAAACATTACACCCCGCTGTTTGCGTCGAGGGTTAAAAATGATCTGAATAACTAAGAAAATTAAACCATATCTCAATGACATAAGTGGTATTTCAGACCAAATACCAACTAACGCCAACTGTCTTATCGCATTGAGATATTTTTTTATTTGTGTAGATCATTATTAGCAGTATGTTCGTTTAGATATTTTTGACCGTGACTGTACAGTAATCTCTTCCGCTTGATTACTATGAATGATTGCTTTTTAGAGAATATTGAAATTCGGTAAGATTTTTTTTATAAAACCATGTATATTTTCTACATAAAGTATTTTTTAAATAAGGTATATAAAAGGGTTTTTCCATTTGTTGCAGGCGTGTTGCGGGTAAGGTTCGGGCGCGGCCATCCACGCGGTCGACCTTACTTACAGGTGAGGCGGCGACGCCACACAGAACATGATACTAAGGTTTGAATTTCAACTTTATTTTATACGTCATAAAGCTTACTTTCATTTCCACATCCCCATCAGCTTACCTACTGCAATTAACGCTGAGCTTTCAATACTGACTGCTAGGCTGTTTTTATGAAAATAGGGCTTAATTTTCGGTGTGTGGGCGCATTAATTTTTTAAATTATGTTCTAGGAATTGTTTTAATGTAGCATTTTATTAAAATACTTTAATTTTTACGTGAAAGGTTTTTATACAGTTCATAGTTAGAGCCTTGAGATAAAAGCTTGCGAAAAAATGTTCATTTCGGCAGTTCATTAAAATTAATTTGGCTTTTTTTTGCTGTAATTAATCTAATCTTTGTTATTCTTCCTGAAT
The DNA here is from genome assembly GCA_949699075.1 of Asteroscopus sphinx. NCBI lineage: Eukaryota > Metazoa > Arthropoda > Insecta > Lepidoptera > Noctuidae > Asteroscopus > Asteroscopus sphinx. The sequence goes on along the minus strand of OX453013.1, from coordinate 12,697,563 downwards.
AATCGTCTATTTTTATTATTTTTATCTGTCTCTACATTATAAATAGACTAGTAGGTATAATATTCATTTATAATAGTTTTAAAGTGACAAAGAATTTATTAATGCATAATATTCTGGTAGTTGTCATTATTTTTCGCCGCGTGTATTATTAAGGCATCTTTACACCTAAACACATACTATTTTTATGGTTGCAAAACGCGTACCGTACCAAAAATACCTTTTTAAGGCATATTTTTTTTTACTAAAACAGTTCTCACGACGAAAATTGCAAGTAATAAGCATGCAGGTAGCTCTCGGGTCAAATGCATTATGTGCAACGTGCTTTCGTTGTAATGTGCCCCACCCGCTCGCCGCGTCATTTACATTTTTATTGCAAACACTGATGTAAGTACATGAAAAATAAGTAGGTACATATTAATGTGAAACACGAGATGTTATCTTTAGAAGGAGGGTTGATTGAGGTTTTTGTAATTTTTGTTGATCTGTAACCGTGCCATATTTCTAGAACAAATGATAAATAATGTGCTTAGTCATCTAAAAATACTAAAAAAAAACTACAATTATTTAATACCCAAATTTTCACTTAATTTTCATTTTTACTTTTTTTTTACATAGTGAGGGTTTGAGAATAAATCTTGAAAGACTGAAAATAACTCATTGGTGGCATTGTCAAAGGGTGAAAATACTTGCAATTTTTTTTTTGTGATTTTGCACTCATCCTTTTTGTGTGTTCCCCTAGGAGGGGATTTTTTTTGTTCGCAAATAGGTAGGTACTAAACAAAAAAAAAAAACAAGTTTTGATTTTTTTATTGATTTGTGTTCAGTATCAGAGGTATAGTCACTTCCTTAAATATGGCACGAATACAGATCAACATGTTGTATATTAAGGTATTAAAAAATGTATAAAGTTATTCATCTAAGTTATATTAGAAAAAAGGTGCTCAAAAATAGAACAGCATAGTTTCAATAACTACAGAAATTTAAGGCATGGAAGAATTTAATTCAGCAGTATTATTTGTTATGCGGTTGTCTTGTATCCAGCATAAAATATTCATCCATATACCTACTAACACAACCAACTTAATACCGTCACAAAACTGCATAACTATAGGTGGATATATATGCAAGTCTAATTAAAATATACAATTTTGACATCAAAGTTTCGTTAAAATACAGGCCATATACATTCCGACCTGACACCTTGTCATATTAATTCAGCGACTTAATTTATAGTCATGCAGATATTAAAAGCCGACGAAAAGTCGCTACAATGTTGCGATTGTGATATTCGTGGCGACGTTTTAATCTGATCGTTTGAAGCCGGGCTAAGTGGAAAGGAATGTTCGTGTAATAAGTTCAGTATGTGTGCAAGTCGTTTTGGATGATATTCAAATATAGACGTCAGGTCATATAAATGAATACTATATAAATGAATGAATGCTACTCGGACGAATAAAAAGGGTGGATGGAATCTCGCTAAACAATAACTGAAGCATCCATAGTATCGCTTAAAAATACGGGCCGGCACGCACACATTCACATCTATAGTATGCCAAAAAGCTGCGATTACGCAAAAAGCCTAGTGTGACGGTAGTCATTGTTGTAGTGTCACAAATAAAATAACGATATAAATCTGGTGTGTTAAAATGGTTTCGAAATTTTAGTGGGTTTAGGAAAAAATTAAGTGCTTCAGTCTTGGTTTAGCGAGATTCCGTCCGCCTTTTTTATTCGTCCGAGTAATGATATATAAATGAAGTATAAGTGATTAATCATTCAATCATTATCTACATAAAGTGATTTTTTAAGTAATGTCTGCTTTGTAGTTGGTAATAGTAAGTCCTTTATATTAAATTTGCCAATTAAAGAAGTACCTACCTTACAATCATTAAAAATATAACTAAATTAAGTAAGAGTCAGAGATCCGTAATTTTTATTTTTCAAGAATAATACAAAAACCACAACGAAACAACTACAAGTCACCACCAAACCTGTAGTTTTTGTTAACCACAAGTGGTTACCAAAAACTACAGAGTCCTAAAAGTGGAAATATCTTTCAAAGTGTTTTGCTGACTTTAAAAGCATAGAATTCTATGTCGTTTAAGATTAAATGAAATAAAAAATTTAGATTTAAATAATACAATAAGTAGGACTTCTACTTAAGTAAAATATGATAAAGCTAGAAGCGTTCTGATTCGCCGTGACTGGCATTTATTATCTGTTTTGTTTGAAATGCCCAATCACAGTTAAGTAACCATGTCTGCGTCCAATAAAGGCCCGCATTGACCTCCTACGCACAATCAAATACATTTCGTTCGGCTGTCTAATCATTCTTCATTGTTTTATTTTTGTTCGTAAACCAGAGAGCCAACCAAATGAGCATTTACTAGGGGGCTGAATAAGTTCAGCAGTCGATAAATTAACATAGGTATTGCAAACAGTAAAGTTCCCGCCAGAATTTGTTCGACGCATGAAAATCGTTTCACGCAAACGCAACGTAGAGAGCTCATAGACATTCTAATTCATCGATCGGACGGTATCGGGCGGGCGATCTATTCCGGGCCGGGTTACGATTACGAATCACAATATATGTCCTTGACGATAACATCGACTTGCGAGCGTGTTTAGAATACTAAGTAAGATGGACCACCGGCTTTTCGACAAGTACATGCATACGTACGGCTATGTGTGTGGATGCCCTAATGATTCGGGATCCGGTGTGGAAAATTGTATTGTTCCAAGAAGGATGACGTGTACACGTATGAGAAATATTTATAAGGTTGGCATTGTATCACGTATATTAATAGTATAATCTTGGACGCTAGACATAACTAAGAGCTAGAAAAAGCTTCATTGTCTTAAAACGTATACCTACATAACGTAACTAATTTATGTCCTCTAAATCCTATATCTCAAAAAGGAAACCCACACTCAACTCAGTATTCTAATAAGGAGTGGATATCTAGGAACCCGTTATTCTAATGTTTAATAACATTCATAATACCAAATCAGAGACAAGACAGCCGTGTTTTGACGTCGGCGAGGCATCGCAGGCGACTCGTATACAAGTCGTAGTTAGAATTGCAAATGAATCGACCGTTTACTCTCGCGTCGTAAACTCAGGGATATGATCCAGTCAGTTTTCGCGCCATTAACTGCTCGGACCTCGTCCTACACCCTCGCGATCCTGTTATTGTAAATATGGCGTCATAGACACAAATTATAGCCTATATACAGCAGTCGTGGCTATTACATAATCTATATATCTTCAATAAAATGATAATATTTAGCCATTTGTCTAACTCCACAACATTATTTTTCTATTATAAAGACATAAATAAATCACTTTTAACATATCCGTCATCGGAAGTATTTTGTCGGTCCTATTGAGATCACTGCCGACGACAGTTTTATGATAAAACGCCACAGCATAAACAGTTCTGTAGCGTCGGCCTGACCAACCAACCGTGGGAGAGACATTCCGATAACATATACTTGTGGTACAGATAACGTGAACTGACAGCTTGTAATACGCGGCCAAACTCGTCCTGACACTCCGGCCATTGAAATCTTCTACCCACCAGTATAAAAAGACCCCTAAACTCATATCCGGGTATCATTGGAGTTGCTTCATTACGTGGCTACGCGGGAGGAGTGGGGGCGCTAACTAAACTGGGAAAATTACACCCCGTTTGGCTAGCCGGCGGCCTATGTTTTGGGATTGAGTCGTAAATGTCAAGTCGAGTGCCCTCCGCCATAGTTCTGTTGCTCTATTTACTCGTACTTGATGAAAAAAGTAAAAAAGTCTCGGTTAACTAAGTCCTCGGCCGGATTACGCGTACCAAAGTTTAGTTCGGACGGAATGAGTATAAACTTAGATGAGCGGACCAAGTTTTGACGCAGACGGGTCTCAAGTTTTCCAATTAGTATTGGACTTAACCGCTAATCTCTACTAGTTATTTAATGTGTAATACGAGTGAATGTCAAATAGCTGCAAAACTTCATTAGATCTATAAAGTAATATATAGGTCCCTAACTATAACTATACATGCCGCCAGTTTACAATAATTTTGATTTGTCGCAACAGTTTATTTCCAATCTTTATGTGAAAATTATTTAACATAACATAACACCACGCCTGTATTTCCCCGAAGGGGTAGGCAGAGGTGTAATAGTACACCCACATTTCGCCAGTTATGTTATAGTCCGATGTAATAGGGGGCGAGCCTATTGCCATTGACCGGGCACAAATCCAGACTCCGGGCTGCTACTGAGAATTTCCTAATGAAAAAACCCAATAACACTTTGCCCGACCCGGGAATCGAACCCAGGACCCCACGCTCAGCAGTCGCGCTTGCAACCACTAGACCAACGAAGCAGTCAAAATAAAAATAAAAAAATCAAAATTATTTGGTGTATTTAAATCATGTTTGTAAGGAAAACTGTGTTAAGTATCAATCATCACTGCCGCGTCCTCTTAATTGTTAGGTTACACAAAACATTTTACGACTCCCACACGTACACGACGCAATCGTTACCTAAAAAAGGCTTGTAAACATGTTTTTTTTTTGCTCATAAATATAGGGTAGCACCCCCAACGAAAATCAGAAAAAATAACCGTGGCATTCGGCGCAAATCACCTATTTTATGTAAACTTCGTGACTTACCGCCGTATCGAATGACTTAGAAAGGATTTATTTATATTTCTACTGGCTTCGAATGGAGGTAGGAAATAAAATTGTTACCGTAGATGTTGTCAATGGGATGTTTGTGGGTGGAGGAGTGCCTTGCCTTAAAAATAAACTGACTAATGTCGGCGGCGGGCGTGCAGTGCGCGACGATGATTTAATGCGCAGTTCCACGCGCGCTCATTACACACGTCGTAATGAAGCCTCCCGATACAAACTTTCTCCGTAATTGGCCCTTAAGTCACGTATAAATTTCCTTAGCCGTCAGTGTGTAGCGACCGTGAAGAATGACTCCACAGTATCCTTATTTTATCCTCCTTTGCAAAGTGCTTGGTCGTGTAAGTAAAACCAGTGATACAAACGAATTAACGTCATCTTCGGTACAAAATTCGATAAAATATGACTCCTTCATTTCCAAATAATCGTTCCACCTGACTAAATATCATCCATTCACGCAGTTATAAAGTTTTAACAGTTTTTTATGGAAACAAAAAACTTTTTCCAACGACTTTTTTCAGTTACACACAGCTTTTGCTCACGGCATAGGATAGGTTAATAATTACAATAAAAGTATACAATCTCATAAATGTCTACACATGTCATTAATAATCGTTTTGGTTGTAGCAAGCGCGTAGGTCTCGAAGTAATTAACGAATTAATTAAAACACGCCGCATAATGTTATCCATTAAACGTTTTACAATTTACTGATTGGATACACCTTAGACTCGCTTAGTGTGTAATTATGCGGCTGTATACAATGAATGTGTATAATTTATAATGCAGTATACATAATTCTATACTTTGTTCACAGGTTACCGTGTCCTTTTACGCAAACGTCGCTAGCGAGTTTACGACAAGGTGAATATTATTTTTGATTTTTTTGTAATATTATATTATGTAAATTGGTGTATATATTTGCGGATTATCGCAAGTTGCAACGTTGACATTATCCGCGCTATAATTTAGGCTTAGCTTAAGTCCCATCCGACCTGTACTTACATTATGGGATTAAATTACAACCTGACTCATTTTAATGTCATGTTTTTATAGAATTTTATTCAAACCTTTCAAAATTAAAAAACAGGCCGACTCACCTTAGTAGCATTTTCATTCCCTGAATGTATGATTGACAGTATTTTAAACCAAAAACAAGGATATGTCCTTATTAAGAAAAGAAAAAAAAACTGTTTGTAGCTACATTTATTAGCAGCTATTACGCATTATATTATCAGGTAATGCTAAGAATCGATAATAAACAATTTATACAAAAATCATTGATATTTTACGCCAAATTTTGACGTATCAATGCATGTTACATTACATTCCTATTTTTATTACTATTGTAGAATGATTGATTTACATGCTACACTATTTTCTTTATATTACGTCTTTTTATGGTATCGAGGTACTAAGAACAAAGTTTTGAATAGATTCTACAGCATCATAAGCTTAGTCCAACTAGTATAAAGATACGTAGGTACTTATATACCAAGGTACCTTTATACTGAAACGTGTCCATAGTGCAGTATATTATATACTATAGGTAATGGCTATAATAGAATTCCATAGCTAAGTTCTTGGAAACCTTAGCATTTGCATCAAGATTTGCATTCACTTATCTAGTCCATATACCAGTTTCATAGTAATCTTGATATATATATATATTATATATATGTATATAATTAAATTCTTAATCGAACAGTCACTGATAGGTAGGTACTAAGTAATTCACTGCGACAAAAATAAAACAATTGAACAATTTATTATAAGTTAATACCTTGTGTAGGTACAGTCAGAAGCAATGATATCTGTCTGTCGACATATTTAAAACTGCCCATAATATCCAAGACCACAAAGACTCAAGCCACACAAATGAATATACCTATGACTATGAATAGAAGGGCCACCTCTTCTATAATAGGTCTAGCCACATTAGGAAGGGTGGGCACGGGATGGTCGCAACGATTTCGATTTAAAATAATTAACTTCAATTCTATTAATAATATTAATAATTTACTTCAATACGGGAGCGCATTGACGACGCGGTGACAGACGTGCGGACGGGTGGACGGGCCCGTCCGCACGTCCGCTCGACCGCACGGGCTGTCTCAAATCTTATAAATATAAGGATTATTTTGAATAAAAATCGTGTTGTGCACGTCGTGACGTGAATAGAACATTAGAAAAAAAAAATCCACTCTATCATTCAGTTAGCCTTTAAAAGCATCGGTAGGGAGATATTATTGCTTCTGACTGTACCTTATTAAGAGACCAAACAATAACTAACAAATAAACCGGTAATCTTACCAATTATATTACCTCCAGCATATATCTGTCTCAGTTATTTATGCCTGTAGATAAATCGAAAAATTCGGGAAACTTTTACGTTCAATTTTAAATGAGTGGAGTTTAACAAGCTGAACTTAAATAAGTTTAATTTGCACTGAACGGTAACATACAGTTCCAGGCTACAAGCCAATTTACAGCCTGTCTTCAGAGAAAGTTGAAAGCAGACGAGTTTTTCAATTGGGACGAGTATTAAAGGCTTCTTTACAATATATTTAATGTCCCGGCGATGGGAACGCGAACTCGCTGGACCGTTAGCCGCGCCGATGTTTTGCAGACTCGTTCTGTTGTCGATAACTCGAGTATATCTACCTCAATCTGATACTGAAAATAATCAATTTAATGTATTATTTATTATATAAGATGTAACATTATTAGCTGAGGTCTGTATAAGAGGTCATTCACGTCGCACAGATGTCTTGATTTAAAGCTTTCTTTAAAGATTTATATAGATTTTCGGCGAAATTGAAAAAAAAATTCTAGGAACATCCTTTAGAGTGTCATCACAAATATTTAAGCAATGGTTTTATTTCCATACATGATTTACGTAGGAAGAAAATAAAGTATTTTTTTTAATATTCTTAATGTTACTCTAAAGGATTTTTATAGAATAACATTTCCAATTTCGCCTAAAGCTCTTGAAATAGGTGCAAAATAGGAACAAGACGGCTGTGAAATGGTACACCTTATTATTACATAGTTCAATATATGTATAACACTTAAATTATATAAGTAATTTTATGCTGTGGCAAAAATATGTTTCGGACCAATAAATTGGAAACTGTTTTCTTGCGAATCTTTGGTAGTAGGTATGTATTTGAACCAATATACTTCCACGTAGGTATAGTCAATGTCATATTTTTCGTAAACAATATTTTTAGAAAAAAATCTATACTAAAGACTCAAAGATGTATAAGTCGAAGTAAAGAATTACTGATGTTTATTGTAATTGCACGATTGTAGTCTGAAGTTTACAACACGATAAATTATTAATAATTAATTATCCTAGTAGACAATGCATCAATGAGAACAGTTTTTCGTTTCCGATACCCATTGTTGCTATGTTACCGAGAAAAATATCAACTTCGCGTGAGTCTAACCTACGAACATTATTTATACATAGCCCCAATCCAGCGTTTGCGCAACTCCCTCACACATGTGCCGAGATAAGAAAGCGTACTTTTATTTACGTACTCGATGTATGGCCGACCATTGGCCTGAAGAGTTTCCTAACGTAAATATTTATAGACGGGCTCGGCGCAAGCGCACACTTGTTCCTATGTTTGTTTCTGTCATTCAACGCGAGACTCGGCCTGTTTGTGCTTCGCTACTGCACCAAGATAATGTTACTTTCATTTTGTTGCTACATAAAGCTCCTCTATGTTGTAAACCATATCTTTGTTTGTCTATGTTACGCCAGTTTTACTTTTATTTGCGTAAATATGAGCATCTCTGGCATGTCTAATGTACCTTCCTCTGTACATATACATACATAGTAGGTACATGCAGTTGAATATCTACGCAGTTTTTATTAACATGACATGTTCTTAGAAATATGTGGTTATGAATAACTCCATAGATATATATACTGCGATACCTACGTATACATATATAAAGACAGAATTATCCAACCTAGTATTCAAGTACATAAATCATGACTAAAAATAGAGAATTACATATAATTTTACTCTTTCCGAGGTGACTATTGTGTTCGTTACATTACCGACTTACACAATGTACCTTACTACACCAAACAGAAGCTAACGATAGAGGTGTACTTATAAATCTCTTTTGTGTTGAAATTTTAACATTTGAAAAGCACAACATAATCCATGTTATTAGTTTTGTTGACACGTCCACAAAGTGTTGCGAATTTATCGTTTTGGCTTTCTTTGTACGACATCCATTGTAATTACTCATACGCTAAGTGTGGGAAATTAATGTTTGGTTCCACAGTAACCTTCGGCAATACTGACAGCGAGAAGCGAGTAGGTAAAGCAGATGCTTGAAAGGCGTAAACATGACCATGGACAAGTGCTTAACTGGAGGAAATTAAGAATAAATAAAAGTTACAGTAGGGGCGGTAAAGTTCTGGAGTGGCGACCGCGTACTGGAAGGCGCAGCGTGGGTAGGCCCCCCACAAGGTGGACCGACGACCTGGTGAAGGTCGCGGGAATCTGCTGGATGCGGAAGGCTCAGGACCGGTCATTGTGGCGATGCTTGGGGGAGGCCTATGTCCAGCAGTGGACGTCTTTCGGCTGAAATGAATGAATGAATGAATGAAAAGTTACACAAAATTATTTTCTTGTGTTTGATGAAAAGATAATCTTCAAATGGGAAATTGTAGATGTGTGCCAATAAAAATTGCACCTGTATTTTTTCTTATGAAGTAAAAGTGTTGTGTGATTAAATAAATGAAATATTATGAACTAAATTAAATACTTGACATGACATTATAAAAGGAACCAAGTGGTCCAATTAGTTCTATAATTATTTTAAAACATGAAGGTCTCAATTAAAAGAATTAAATGTACATGTAGACAATGTTAAACTGCAATTTAAGTAAACTATATATATTACGTATTTTTCTATCATAGGTCAAACGTTGTACGACAGAAAATACGTAATAAACGTATTTTTAACGTTATAAAAGCATTTTTTGTCGTAGCTTGTAGCTACGTGCTACGAAAAAAGGCTTATTCGGTATTGTAAAATACGTAGCTACATATTTAAGGTGTAAAATTATTCAACAGTAGCTTTTGTTAAATGTATTTTATTCATGTTTTTTTTTGCATAAGCAAGAGCAAGCCTGAAATCACGAAAAAAATACATTTGTTCCATACATTTCCAAGCAACATCGAAGACTTTGTATGCAACTGCTGATTTTTTTCACGATTCCATCAGTGCTCCCATATCTAAATTAATAATTTTATACATTAAAATAAAAAAAATTGGGCGTTAAAGTATAAAAAAAATATATTAATTAATGGTTTTTGGTAATAGTGAGTACATTCACTTCTTAAAAGGATCTCAGCGTATAATGTTACACTTACAAGATACATTTTCGGAGTGCCGATAATTTGCATAGTGTTTCAGTATCTATTCCTTTAAAACATACATACATTGAAGTTATGTTAGCTCTTGTTAACTTGCCGAATAACACACCGTGCTAATATAACCGAATTGTCAAAATAATAAGGAGGTGAGCGTTGTTCAGAATGAAAGCGATTAGCGATTTATTTTGTCGTTTTGTCAAACATTGTAACAGATAATTTACTATGCAGTTACACAGGATATATTTTTTCGGAGTGCAGATTATTTGCATAGTGGTTCAGTATCTGATCCTTATCGTCACAACATTATTAAAATTCACTTTGAAACCAAATAAAAAATCGATTTTGTATGGGAGACTCAGAAAATTTTGTAGTAAACCCCATACAAAGACAAATTTTTCTTTTGTTTTAAAGTGGATTATAACAATGTGGTTGCTATAAGGATCAGATACTGAACCACTATGCAAATAATCTGCACTCCGAAAAAAAATATCCTGTGTAACTGCAAAGTAAATTATCTGTGTTATAATGTTTGACAAAACGACAAAATAAATCGCTAATCGCTTTCACTCTGAACAACGCTCACCTCCTTATTATTTTGACAATTCGGTTATATTAGCACGGTGTGTTATTCGGCAAGTTAACAAGAGCTAACATAACTTCAATGAATGTATGTTTTAGCATTGTTCGCCTGATATATTTTATAGCCATGTCTTGTGTAAACATACATTATACATGTTGTATATTGTATAGTGTGAAATATTACTTGAATTTATTGGTTGTATGAACTTGTAAGGCTTTGTTCGAGGGGTGACTCGGGAGGTGAGGCGAATTAGACGATCAACATGTTCTTTAGATGTTTGAGGATAATTAATTTTGTGATTTTTTGTGTGGTTGTACTTGTTTGTGGGACTTGTAACAATTAGGTGTGGATGAAAAAATGTAGAGTCAATTAGTTTTTTTAATATGATATTATTTTAACGCAATAAAACGTTTGGAAGTTAAATCCGATGCCACGAGAAAAGTTCACGGTAGCTTGGCAGTTAAAACACTGGTGTTTGAACTAGTAGTCATCAAATCGTCCTATCGCAGTCCACTGTTGGACTTAGGCCTCTCCCAAGTCGCGTCACAACACTCGGTCTTCTGCCTCACGCAGCCAGTCCCCCCCAGCCGCATTTACTCATTTAAAATCATTTATCGATCTAGACAGATAATTATTGCAGTACGCATAACATTATTAAGTTTCACCGTCACTGAACTAACCGAATATAAGGCATTAGTCCGCGCAATGGCCTTGCCATTGACAATAGCAATAAAATAAAATTATATAATTTAATCTAGTAGGTGCCTAACATTATTTGTGGTGAAATTAACAGACGATAAAATTAAGTTTATACTCACAATAAAATGTGAGTGAGTTGCCGTCATAAAGTCTCGCGTTTTTTATTGGTGGCAAGTCGACGATGGTCGAGTGATGCTTGCAGTTTGGTTAAACGGCAGTTTATGGCTATTTTGCCTCCATTAATCGCTTTACTACGCACCCGCGCCTCCGCTCTCGACAACCCTTTGAAATACAGCGATACAAACTGAACTCACACGTGTTCAACTTACGTAGAGTCGTTGTAATTTTTTAGATGGTAGTACATTTAGTAACTAAAAATTTATTTGGGAAGTAAATTAACAAAAATAAAATTAAGCAACCTTTAAAAAATATAAATAAATACGGTAAAGAAGTCGTAAAACATTTTTGAAAAGTAAAATCCAATATTGAAAAAAAAACCCAAAACTGAAAACCAGGAAAATAAAGCGAGGGAATAAAACTGGGCGCCTAGCCAGCCCGCCCGCCTACGAGCACGAGTAGTGTTCTGTTCGGCGACGCGGCTTAGTTCCGCCGCCCGCCGCCGGATGGCGCTGGCGTCGTGTGCGCGTGTGTGTGTCTCACACCGGCACACGGCGCCGCCACTCCGCGCTCGACCGCGCCGCTGAACGCGCGCCTCGCGTATCCCTCCCGAACCAACCGCCATAAACACGACACGTTCGCGACAACAACCTACCAACACGTCCACTCAAATAAATAAGAAAACTGTTGCGTCACTCACAAACTTTATCCAGCGAATACAAAAACTTTACCCTTCAGAAGAAAATTTTCGTGTGAATTGTTTACATTAAACTACCGCAAAAAATAATAGAGACAGTTTCATACTCCTAATTGGACTTGAATTTTTTTGGAGTATACGAAAGCCTACCACATCAGTGACTGTTCGATGGACTCTCGAAATAGTTTCTAAAGCTTCCACCGAAGCCAAGAGTTATAGTTTTTTGGCCAGTTAACGTTGCGGTGAGTCTCGTCCGGCCGGCTAGCTAAATCGGGATCGCGTTTTAATTTTCATGTGCTGCTGCTGTGTGTGCGACGCGTGTGTTCGCGGTGCAATGTGCCCGCGGCGCGCGTGAACCGGCCCGTGACCGTCCCGATCCCCCGTGGCTTGCCCGGCCGCCACCCTGTACCCTGACAACCATGTCGGGGGCCTCGGCGCGCCCTGTGATGCGGCGGCCGCGTCGCCAGCGCCCCCATCCGGCCACTCCGCCGGGCCGGCCTGGTGGACCATGATGAACGGGGTCGGCGGCGCACTCTACGAAGAGCCGCACGCGTCGCCCCCAGGAGGCAGCCCGCCGGCCGCCCCCGCTGCTGCACCACCCTCCGCGTCCAGCGCCTCGCCTGCCTCCGTGGGTTCCAACCCGCCGCAGCCGCCGCTGCACATCCCGGCCAAGCGCTACGAGCCGGAGCCCGGGGTCATCCGCCACGCGCAGCAGCCCTGGGGCTACCCGCCTGACGCGCCTGGCTCCTTCGAGCACCAGTACCCGACCGGCCCCACCTACTACAACCTGCCCGTCGAGAGGGAGCGTAAATCCACGCTGCCTTTCTGGCCGGCAAGCAGCGGCGAGTACAAGCCGTACGCTGACGGTGGCTGCCACCAGGGCTTCTCGCAGCCCTGCTGGAACTACCCTTACGGAGGCCCACGCGGCGACCAGCCCCTGTCCTACGTCGGTGGCGACGAGCGCAGGACGGCAGTCTCCGAGGCGTCGAGTTTCTCCCACGACGCGTATGGACTACGAAACTACGCGCCCGAGTCAGTGTCCAGCGCACCTTACCCACCTCCAGGTTCTCTGCCCGGTCAGTAACATCTCATTACTCATGTATTTATGGTCGTAACCAACCCAGAGCTCACGTTTTTTGACGTCCGGTCGCGGCATCGCTGTTTGTAATCTTTGGAACTTATCGGTGGCTCGAGACTAGAACCAAACATAGTTCAGCAAACATTTAACGGAATTTACAAACAAATACTAATATAAGTTCAATATACCAAAACGTGAGTTCTTGGGTCTTTTTCAGTACTTTAAAGTTTGAAGTTTATAATAATTTGAGACAAGCTGAAGCTGATAAGTTGATTTGTAAATAATTTATTATGAGTTTGTCAACCTTGACCCATGCTTGCGGTCTACTGGGCGCTAGAGGGCGCTGCGCGGGACGCACACAGCGACTGGAGGCGTGCATGTGTGCGGCGTGGGGCACGCACACAGCCACAGCTTCTCTCGCATGGTTGTGGGGGTGCCTCATATCAAGCGAGCACACTCGTCGCTTCTGATACCGCATTCTTTCCTCTAATCGAAGACAGCTGATTGGCACGACTGCACGATACTTCACACTCGTGGACTTTATGTGTATGTAATAATGAATGTAGAGCTGTTTGTTCTGGCCATTTGGTAACTGAAATTAGTTTTTGTAAAAAAATAACTAATCTAGGACGTAGATTTTGTTTTCTTACTCAACAATTTGGCTCAAAAATACCTATATGAAATGTTATTTGTAATTTTGTAGAGCCATAGAGTCGATGTCAAATCGAAAGTTGCCTCATAAAATTAATTTCCTTCAAAAGTAGAGACGAAGACAAAAAGGTAGAGTTTTAATCCTAAGCAACAGGTAAGTTCCTACATAGTTATACGCATCAGATATCTACCTACAAAGAGTCTGATAGAATAAATTCCCAATCGCAGCACTAAACCAGTCGATAACATCGGCTGTAAGCCAAATAAACACTGGCGCAACGTTCGTAACGGAATCCCTTAGAGCTCCCTCTGAAAGCCACTGAACTACCAAACCAAAACATTTTCCCACAGACCACCATAAATTTGATGAATGAACGAAACACGTGCTACAAATGTTTAAAAATGAACCGTAAGCACCTTTTTATAGGCAATGTAAAACGGCGCTATACAACCGACAATAAATTAAAGTTTACGTAAAATAAAGCGCCAATAAAAATGTATAACTAATAAATAAACACGATACCTGAGCGTTAAGACAATAAACCGATCTTTGAGTAGTGGCAATAAACCAAATATTGCTACAATAAACACATTACAGGTTGATGAGGTGATAAAAAACTAGGACGCTACTGCGACCGGCCGGCCGGTGCATACGCAGCGCTCTGTAGATACATATCACTTTTATGAATCGTAAAACCACAGCCACGTCACATACATGCAATAATACTGGTTCCTACCCCAAATCGCGCTAGTAAGTAGTAATTACTAAACTACAAGCGCCATGTAAATATGAGAGTAATAAAAAGGCTCCATTCATAAACGCTCGCCGCTAGTTCGCTTTCGATCGCCGCCTAACCATAAAGATGGGTTTATCGCGCCTCTGTTACGGCAGAGGTGTAACTTGACATAATTTTGCGTAAAACGCGCATATAATGGGCCATTAAAAGGAAACAATTGTTGAAAAAGTTATACGAGTGTTCACGTCACTTTATGATTGTGTGTTTACGGCCCACCTGAGGTTGACATTGACTTTGATTTGTGCATTTACGGCTTAGTAAACGGTTTGTGGAATGGCTCCGTTAGTGAGTCTTGCTCAGTACGTTCTGATTTCTCGTCCCGAATACCAGATGTTTTTATCAATCTTGGAACATACGGTTCATACGTCTTGTAATATTGGCAACAACTTAGTTTTAATAATCGAAAACTGAAGCCAAATCCCAGAAATTCATTTGTGTTCTCACTGTATACGTCAAAGAAACATCTCAACTCAGAAATTCCTTTCAATCATACGTTTACTCGGCCGTTCTGCAACAAAAACGAAATACTTTTTTTAGTACCATTCTGAACTCTATTCCGTTGGAATAACAGAGGGTCTCCGTAGCGAATTGGCAAAGTAATGTTGGTACACGAAATAGACAAAGCCCGCGGTCGGGTAGGTAAACTTTTATGGTCGAAGAGAACCCGCACTTTTATAGCTCCTGATCGCTACCTATTCCCTCATAATTGACAACTCCACTTGTCATTATGTTCTCTTTAAACAATTGCCGTTTGTTCCACGGAATAAGGAACCCGACTGGATGGTTTTTACGCCCACTTGCTTATTATTTTTGCCTTGGACTGCAGCAAGCGCTCTGTCTATTCATATCCCTTAAAGACGGTCTTGGTTCTTTTAAAGATCGTCAAGGAGCAATTTGTGTCTGGAAGCTCTACGGTAGCTATTAAATATTATTTTGTATGAATTTCTTTATGTAATATGTCCAACTGAGATGGCTAAAACGGTATTTGAGGAATATTTCAAATAAAAAATCTTTCAGGTTGTCTGACATTTTTTTTATATATTTTCGGTGCAGTATATAAGCACAAAGACACCTTTTTTGATCATAGAATTTATTGTTTTTTTACTAACTAAGGTCTAAAGAAATTTTATGAACAGTAAAGCACTTCCAGTGTATTTCTACATCTTCGACTCTACTCTCCATTGATACCAACTGCAGTACAAAACTTTGTCATGTGTAAATCAGTTTTATAGTCCTCATAGAGAACACAATCATGGATTGGTTACCTTTTGTGGTTCATACCACCTGTTAAGTTGTTAACCTTTATTGGAGACCAATAAACTCAACCATTTTGTTACTCTAAGCATTCAATAAACAGTATAAGAAGTTGATTAAGAATGTTATTAATTTATTTTCATATTATCTACTCCTTAGAATCGACGCTATAAATCAAAGGTAATAAATACTTGGTCAATAAGTAGAAGAAGATTTATTTAACATTTGAAGCTCCCGTTAATATGTTGAATTTATTCGTCTTAAGTCTCACTAATTTTACAACATGGCGTCAGTACAATACAAATTGATACATTAGTGGTATTTAAGTATTTAATCAATATTCAAAGAGTAGTTCAAAAGAAATAAATCATGACATATAACGGGACGTGGTTGCGGTAGGGCAGTTAAGTGATCGTTTCATGTATATTATACAAGTAGAGATGGATTGTTTAACAGAGTCTAGAGGTAATTACTTAAAGATGAATTATGAACTTATTGAATGTTGCGTCTCAGTTACTTATTAGTAAATTTGTGGCATTTCATATTTTGGTCATGCTTTGAATGTGGACAGAAATGGCAAGATGAGTGGGTGAAGAGAATTGGTAAATGATGAGACCGCTTGCAATAATAAATTTAATAACAATCCAGCCTCTGACCGCAATAAATCATAAAACAAATCAACTTCTTGTACTCGCATTTCAAAATAGAAAAGTAAAATGTTACAAAACAATATTTTTCAATTTAAAAAGAGTAAAATATTTTCCAATACAAGTGTCAATAGTCATGTTTATAAATCTCGTAAGAATTCGATAACACGGAATTGCTCCAACTGTATCAGAGATTATTTCAACACGAACAATTTCTATTACCTACACATGTTGCCAGTATACACAAGTGGTAATTTCCTCGGATTACATCTTATACATCAATATGAAACAGAAAATCGATATACAAGTTACACTTAAACTGACGTTTCTATACCAGAGTTAATTTGTTTTCCTTTCTAAAGTAAATGGCGTCTAGTGCCCTAAAGCACGATTGAGACAAGCGCTCGTGTCGTGTATAACTGAGACGTAACGATGTACTGTCTGTTTCGAGATGTGAACATGTCTTACAACACCTGGTCATACTCATCCGCTAGACAATGAGGCATATATTTCAAAATGTTCATACATGTACCATTTTGAATAATAGGAAATGGTGCAGTGTGTTGCACGCATCGAATATCGAGAAGGTCGCGGATCGCATACAAAGTTTATTACGGGTGATCTCATCAAAAGGACCGGTCGCATAAATCGCGGTGTGTGTTAACTTCTAACGCACCGTACCGGCCCACAATTGTTTCTATGAACACGGCATGGAAATAGCTAGTTAAAAGCAAAACGTGCAGCCGGTGCAGTTTGTAATGCATTCTGCCCGAGACAATTAACGAATAGCGGAGCGAATAGGAATGACCCAGGTCCCAGAAAGTAATTTAAATCGTTCTGCTGTGGAATTGAAATGTATTTAACGAAGGAAGCAATTGAAATATTTAAAAGAATCATGAGATCCAAAAAAATGGTTTGTAAAAAAGAATATTTTTAGAGAATTTGGAACAATTTTCGGTATTTATAATATTTTTAAAACCCTGCAATAAAAAAATATAATTTATCATTTCATCGATAACATTGAGCTAATTTCTGTATAGCTGGCTATATGACGCGTTCAGAAAATAATTCAATTTAAAATTCTTCTTCTTCGTGTCGATGGTACAAAAATTTACTGATAGTGGCACAGTAATCAGACACTGCTGGCCCAGAAAATTACCACGCCTCGTGCGTTGTCTGTGGCATTGTTAAGGTCACTTGATGTGCAAGTGCTTGGCCATAAGGAGCAGCATAGCAAGTGTGACATTGATTGAGGATCAATGCCATACGTGCAGGCTGTAGCCGTTTGGTCTATCTAGCCCCACTTACTCAGATTAAGCCTGCATCTGCCTACCTGGGTCCGCAATCGGTTTAGCGACTTCCAAGTAGGCCAGGGGAGTTTATACCCTGCAGGAAGCTTCTCACTGGGTTGGATGTAGTTTGCGGGTTTCAAATGATTTACTTTGAATATTTTATTCCGGGGTTCTAAAAATATTTTAAATGCCGAAAGTTATTAGTTTTGGACCAAGGATCAATATCAAAACTATTCAAACTTCTCTAAAAATCTTTATTTTTTTTGTACAAAATTCATGATTCTCTGTGAAGTATGTGTCTTAACTAGATTTATTCAGTGCAGTCGTGCCAACAGATATTTACGTGTTCGACCCATTTTGATTAGGTTACAACAACTGTTTGTTCAAACCATCGAAATATGTTACACTAGAACATGTGTAGTCTTACTAATGTCTAATTTTACGCAAGCTACCATCGTTCCAAGTAAAACAACTCGTTTATTTGTGCAGGTTCCCTGTCAATGTCGGTGGGCGTGGGTGTCGGCTGCGGGTCTTCGAACCCGCTGGACTGGACTGGCCAAGTGACTGTGCGCAAAAAACGCAAACCCTACTCTAAATTCCAAACGCTCGAACTAGAGAAAGAGTTCCTCTTCAACGCTTACGTGTCGAAGCAGAAAAGATGGGAGTTGGCGCGAAACCTAAACCTGACAGAGAGGCAGGTGAAAATATGGTTTCAGAACAGACGGATGAAGAACAAGAAGAATTCGCAGCGGCAGGCGGCGCAGGCAGCGCAGAACAACAACAACAATTCGAATGCGAACAACCACAACCACCACGGTGGGCACCACCACGCGTCGCACCACGTGGCGCTGCACCACGCGCCGCCGCCGAAGCATCATCAGTGACCCGCGCCCTTCTCTGGGACTTACCCCCTTCACCACGGTATAGCCAGCTAAACAGCCGGGAAGGAAAGGTTCCATAGGACTAAAGTGTGGAATGTGGTCGTACTTAAGGTTCCAGGAGGACTATGCTCAGGTTCGTTACCCGATGGACTAGATGTTTGTTCGATATACCGTGTCGTACGTAATGTGGACGCTTCGGTGCCGGGCGCGCCTCAGTCCCAGAGAATCTCGCACTAAGATAAAATAATGTGTTGTCGATTTGTGTATAGTATTAATTACGAAATTATGTTCTGTAATTTTAACGAGACTAAGTATATACATGAGTAGATAACGATTCCTGATATTAATAATGTCTAGTAATAGCGCTGATTATGTATTTGAAATTTATTTAAGTACGAATTACGAAATATTAAAGACGTCACCGATGAATTATAGTTTCTAGATAGTTTATTGAAAATGAATTTTGTAAAATATTTTGTGAGACTGCTTATTGTTGTATTCGTATCGCTGTTTGGAGGGTGAATTAGTCTTTAATCAGTTAACTTTTATTTTGTTACCAAATTGTTGAACGACTCGGGTTGCTTTGGTGGCAGTTATAGATATATGTTTGCTCGCGACCTGTTTACCTATCCTCAGCCGACTAACAGCCAGACGCAGCTAGCTTGCTCATACGACGTACCTATCACTACCATCGACGCATCACATATATATACATAAGCAAATATAGAAATCGCATTATGATCAAATATTTATTACTGTTTAATTTCTTATCTCATAATTCGTAAATTTTGTTATTTAAATTATGGATTTCTGACAAAGCTTTAACTCGGTTCCAGTAGAATTATACATTAAGTTACTGTTATGACTTTTTTAAATATTGAAGTTGATGTTATAATCAATTAATTAGGTAATATGGGCAAGTGCATTAATATTGTCCTCTATTGATCATTGTACTGTTCGCTTTAGCCTGTCTATTACTTTTTATTTTTGTTTTAGTTAAATATTTTATTATTTATTTATACACGAGTAAAACTAAAATCTATTATAAACGTATCTTGGTGAACATCGAACGATTGAGTACTCTAGGTACTGTTTTATTTGATATTATTTGGATAATCATCTAGTGATCGAAGTGAATCATCCCAGTCTTAGAATATCATCTTTGTACTATTTAGCTACCTATTTTATATCTATGTACCTACCTAATAAATGTTTTATTGTAAACTTAGTAGTTTACTCCTCGGATCTAATTCATTAAATCTGTATTGTCCCGTAATGATATAGTGAAAATTAAAATTAGGTGTTTTTGTACAAAATGGCGACCTCGTCTAGGTAACCGAATTTCTATATAAATGAGGAGCGAGGCATCTAATGAACCTTTGCTGAAACTTAGACGAATGGAAGACTAATGTAAGCGAATATGACATTTGAAAGCATGATCTATTGTATGGTACATATATCGGAATATGGATCCTATTATTTGTTTTATCAAGTTTATCTGAAAAGCAATACAAGAACGCTCAATTTTATTAAGTTATTCAAAACATAGTCTCCGTTTATCATTCGGCTAAGTACTTAGTACGCACGGCTTATATCAAGCTATAAATTTCCAGTATAAGCTGAACTCTCGTTGTAAGGACAGCCTGTAGATTCCGAGGTCAGCTTTTAATGGAAATTTAAGCTTGATGTGTAGCCGTGTGTACCGCGATTTAATTAATCATTTCGATCGTCCTCGATCCACATTAGCAATTTGCTTTTCAGATAAACCCATCAGAACAGCTTGACTGTGTATTATTCAACGATTTCAGTAGATACTACGATTAGAACCATACTTACCTAAACTATAATAATTGTAATAATTAAAGGTCTCGTAATTATTATTGTACAGTTAAATTAATGTAGTTAATCACGCCAGAAAATGTGAGGTTTTGTTAAGTATAATGTATAATTAAACATGAATGTGCTCTCCACAGTTTTATGACGAATTTAGAAGAGAATGTATGAAAGGGGAAAAATTAAATACTTCGTCGTGTCTCGGTTATTTTTTCTTTTGTAACCCTCTTGAGTTTTCCTTATGTCTTAATAAAGTTGAGTGAAACAGCTAGTTTGTAAAATCTAGTTTACTCTGATAAAAAAAGATTCAGAGCTATACACTCGCCTATAACTAAATAAATCTTCAATAGATTGATCCAGAATCTGAGCTGAGATTGAGCTAGCATGAGTTTTTGAGCTATCGTGTAGTTATCGACAAATTTAATATGGGAATTTCACCATTGCCGCCGTGTGCATATTTAGAACTAAAAAATCCCGTAAGAAATTTGTCTATAGCTACACGTCAACGACACGATATCGTAATAACGACAACGTTAACCACACGATATCGTAATAACGATAACGTTACCGACAAGATATTGTAGAAAGTCATTCTAGGGGCTCTGTACCATATACATTATGGAAACGTTGTGTTGTAGTCTAAAACACGGTTATTTAGTATTTATTTTATTTTTAAGTAATTATCATTTTATTACTTAAGCTATTAAGTTTAAATATCAGTTACTAGTTCGCTAGTTTTAAAATCCTACTGTATAATATCGAGGAAACAATCGCTTGACACTTAATTAAATTCACCATCCTGTATACTATAGTCATGTCATTATGGCAGTCTTTAATACGATAATTTCAAAATCGATTAGCGTGTAACTCAATTCGCATATTAATTAGTTTGAATTAGCTGTTTCACTCAATGATATAGTTACGAAACCATAAGAAAAGTTTATGACAGACTATACCAATGGGCATAAGGAACATTAGTCCTAAAGTGAGGTGTGGTGCTCTGTCTCTTTCTGTCCTCTGTCGTTTCTGTGTGAAGAGACTTTGTTAGACACACTAATAATCCCGTTATACCTGTTCGAAATATGTTCATGAAATAAAATAGTCATCTGATATATTACCAGATTTCATTACCTACGTATTTTTATTTGAGGGGTAGCTTGGATAAAAAAACAAACCCCTTGTTTACGTTTGTATTAAGCAAACAGGTAAGTATGAACGAACACGTGTCTAAGATTGCGTCATCCGATGGGAGACTAAAAAGTAGCTACCTACGTACTTAGGTACAAAAGAGGTCCTATAAAAATCTAAATAAATTAAATAAAGATACTTGCAATGTTATTTCATTAAGGTAAAAAATGGATTTATATGTTACAAATAAAATAAAAAAATCAAGATGGCTTAACGTCAACTCCGATCATGAAAAGCTAAGCTTCAGTTCCAGCTTTAGTACCTAGGTACAGAGAACTCAATCGTAGAATACACAGAAATAACGTTCCATTGCCTTTTTTGAGTGTATTAGGCTTGTCAAAGTAATCTGTAGGCGAGCAATGGACTAAAAACATTGAAAAATATACTCTAATGTGGAAACAGTCAAGTGTTTTACTCCAAGTAATTACTTCATGAGAGTAAGCATGTAGTAGCTACTTATAATTCGGTAGATATTCAACAAATTCTGTAAATTCGAGAGTTGATAATTTTATCTACTATTCAACCTACCTACAATTCCCATTTCTCGGATTTTCCTATTCCCGTTTTTTCTGATGACATTCTTTAAAATAAACACAAGTTCCAAAACACTAGTATTATTTTATTAGATCGACCATTAGTATCTTTATCTCCCGTCAGAAAAAAAAACACTTAAAATTGCGTTGTTGGTAGCAAGCTACACATAAAATATATCGTGAAGAAAACGCAATGAGACAAGTGAATGTTTTGCATTTGCTTGTTATTATAAATGAGATAGTAATTGTACCTTTTTTTCGTCGGTTAAATCCTACTTGTGGTCAACTTATGTAAGTAGATGGGTACCTAAATATACTTACGTTATCTACTTGTTTACAGAATTTCAATGAACAAATTAACTATTAACTGGTTTTTAACCTGAGAATGAAAGCGATTGCTCTATCAGCATACCTACCTATTTTATTTACTTGATAAGCAATACGTAATTTAAATTAATAAAATTCCATATCCTGCCTTTTAAAACTAGAAACTCTAGAAAGTAAGATACCTACATGCAATTTACATAGATACCTACATTATTCCATATTTAAATTTGATCGAAATTCATAAATTGCGATTCAACATTTGTTTTTCAACCCTGCCGTGTACCTACCGTGTAAATAGAAAATATAGCACAAAAGAATCAGAAATTTACTTAAACGAAATAAAGCTGTTTTTCATTTGTCATAAAAATATGGCATGTAGCGCCCTCTCAGAATCAGTCAACTGAAAGAACAAACATGTCGTTTTCCTGAATAAATGAATATTTACTAGGAATCTTATTGGAGTTTTATAATACCATAACATTTTTTGAGTCAAAATGGTATATAGATACCTACCTCGGTACGTAGGAGTATTTGGATAAGTAACAAAAAATATGTTTCCTTCGGAAGAAAGTTGAAATCACGCCATCTATCGGTGTAAAGTCACCAGTGTTTGCATCGTTATGAAAACTTTCTTCGTCACTTACCTGGTAGTTTTCTACATTCATCTGCATTATTATAGATTTTAGGAGTGATATGAAGACGTTGTCACATATCTTTGAATAGGAAAATGGTATCAGGTTTTCATAAGTTTCCCCTTAGTTTTTAGCGGATGGTGTGGATAGTAAAAATATTGAATAGAATAGTAGGTAGGTCCTACCTAACCTATGTTACCTACATATTCTAATGTCCACCAAACAGATACCAGAAATAAACTAAATAAAAAAAAAAAAAAAAAAAAAAAAAAAAAAAAAAAAAAAAAAAAAAATTAATAAATATAAGAATAAACTAAGGTAAACACTGGCGGTCTTATCGCTAATAGCGATATCTTCCAGAAGACCTTTTTTTTTTCAACAAAAACATAAACGTAGATGTAAACGTAATTTTTTGTGTGGTGCATATGCATACCTCAAATAGGTAGGTACCCCAAAAAGATTCCCATCAAAACTATTAGAGTTATTTTTTTCTAAATCACAAAACGAGATGCTTTTAGAAATGAATACTGTATGTTCCCTCAGTAGAAAGCTGAGACAGTAAAGCATGTCATGCAGCGTTTAGGTACCTACCTGTAGACCTTCACATACTTACCTAACTAAAGAAGTGCAGTTGTGGTTAGGTTTCGATCAAAACAATGCTTTTTGTATTTTCTTATCTAGGGCGATCGCTGTCAGAATCGAACTGCAGCATCACTGCAACTTGATCGGTGCGTCGGTGGCCAAATCGCACGGAAAATTATTAAGCTGAACTTCCTGAGTCTTATGGATTGATTCACGACCCGGTTGGTTAGTTTAAATGTAACATACCTAGTTTGGTTAGTGTAAAAAAATATTCCAATTGATTCTGAACAAACTACTTTCTTGGTCTTACGTGGTCGTCCTTCAACCTATGCCACAATGTTTGTCGGAGTGATTTAATCCTTAGTACCTACCTATCGACTCTATCGATTGGTGGCATAAAAAAATACGGAATGATCTTTTTTTGCATTCTTGAATGTTCGATTCCCGGCTCAGAAAAGACACTTGATAAATTCTTCAATGCAGTATTAATTGATGTAGGTACGGGCTGCTCTCCCCGCTGGCGTCAGTGTCGTTTGTTACGCTGACGACACTTTGGTGTTGGCCGGTGGGGATACCTTTGATGGGACCATCCGGCTTGCTGAACTCGGGGTGGCAAAAGTTGTGGCCAAAATACGCGAGCTAGGGCTGCAAATAGCGCCCCATAAAACCGAGGCGCTATGGTTCCACAACCTGCGACGGGGTAGAGAACCACCCAGCTCGACGGTTCGCGTTGGTGATGCGCAAGTCCAGGTGGGCCGATGTATGAAGTACCTTGGCCTCTTCCTGGATAGTCGCTGGGCCTTTGGGGAACATTTCGATCGCCTGGTCCCCCGGATCGAGAGGGTAGCTGGTGCACTGCACAGACTGCTGCCCAATCTTGGGGGACCTCGGGAGGAAGTTCGCCGCCTCTACGCGGGAGTCGTGCGGTCCATGGCCCTTTATGGGGCGCCTGTATGGTCGCACCGACTGTCAGAGGCGTCCAGCGCTCAAGGGCAAAATTCAACAGCCTGCAGCGCAAAGTGGCCAAACGGATCGCACGAGGATACCGAACGGTATCCTTTGAGGCAGCAACTGTCCTGGCACGCTTCCCGCCGTTGGACATCTTGGCGGATATGGATGCGAGGGTCTACGACCGGATTCGTGTCATCCGCCAAAACGGTGGGAGTGCGCCTGCGAGGGCGTTTGAAGTGCTGAGGCGGCAGGAGCGACGACACGCGCTCGAGATGTGGCGCGAGCGGCTGGAAGAGCCGCAGTATGCGCACAAGCGAGTGGTTGAAGCTGTCCTGCCGTGCTTTGAGGCCTGGCTGGAGAGGAGCGAGCGCGTCACCTACCGGCTTACTCAGGTATTCACCGGGCACGGTTGCTTCGGTGAGTACCTGAATAGGATCGGACGCGAAGCCACGGCAAATTGCCACCATTGTGGGTGTTACCAGGACACCGCACAGCACACGCTGGAGGAGTGCCCTGCGTGGGACTCCGAACGGCGGGACCTGGTCAGCCGGATTGTGCAGGATCTTTCTCTGTCAGCAGTAGTGTCGGCTATGCTGGCAGATCCGACGGCTTGGAGGGCCATGGCTTCCTTCTGCGAGACCGTTATGCTTCAGAAGGAGGCCGCAGAGCGAGATCGGGAGAGGGCCGATCCCGCTCGGAGAAGGAGGCGCCGGGGAGGCAACCGCCCTGGCGCAAGGCCCAGATAGGGCTATGGGCCGCAACCCTGCCGCTACATCTGGCAGGGGACCTTCGGGATCGTGGATGCTAAGAGTTGGGGGACTCGAGGCGTCTATTAAGCGACCCTGGGGAGGACAGCAGTACGTGGTGGTCGCGAGCTGCTGTGGGGAAAACAATATTGTTTTCCCGGGACGCGCCAAAGGCGTAGCACTAGAGGAGCACCGGCGCGGTCCAATGGAGTTCCCGGAGCTCCTCTATTTTGTGCAGAGGATGGCCACCGTGTGGTTTTAGTCGGTAAGAGTCCGACATACCCCTCCGCCGTCCCCAGACGGAGGGTATCCATGAGGATTTCCAACCGAAAACAAAAAAAAAAAAAAAAAAAAAGGTACGGGCTGCTGTGCCGATACACTTAATTATGTCAACGAGAGATTTCAACCTAGTAAAAGGCGGAAAATGACAAAGAAACAACCTCTGCTGGGAGTCTTTACTGCCCTGATTTGATCTAATTGAGAAATAAATTACATCGACTAAAATCTAGGTCGCCGTTTTGTCGACGTCTGTGGTCTAGTGTTTCGAGTGTCAGACTGCTGATCACGAGGTCGTGAGTTTGATTCCCACAGGACACAAATATTTGTGTAATGAACATGAGTGTTTGTGTTGGTCTGGTTGTTTCTTATGTATTGTAAGTATGTATTTACAGAAAAAAAGTATATAAGTAATATATCCATTGTGCATTGTCTAGTACCCATAGTACAAGCTCTGCTTAGTTTGGGACTAGATGGTGATGTTTAGAATGTCCCAAAAATATTTATAAGAAAAAAACAAAAAGGCCACACGTGATGGACGCTATGCATTGTCATCTAAAGAAATTATATACATAAAATAGATATACGTTTGCTTTTCAAAATAAAGTGAAGTCATTCAAGTAAAATTTTATATTTTCAATATTTAAAGTAGGTACCTACTTTCCCTCCATGTAGTATAGCAATTGAAAACCCTGTATACCTGGGTATACCTACACCTACCCTCCTGGGTACCTTTTTTTTTTGTTTTTTTTTTTGTTTTCGAGGAGGAAACCTTCAAAAGGCTACCGGCCTCGTGGGGTAGAGGCTGGGGTGTGTGGGATTTTTACCGCACTAAAACCTCCCCTTTGACCATCTTCAGCACAATAGTGAGGGAACTCCGGGAATGGGTATACTACCGGTGCCCCCCCCTGTGCTACGCCTGTAAGGCACGCCCCAGGGAAGACTTTGTCTCCCTGAACACCTTCTCGATGCGAAAGCATAGGGCGACACAATACCACAGCGTGTCCCCGTCATCCCTGAGATCACCCAGTGGACGCCTAAAGTCCCCACTCTGGACGCCCCACCCTCCTGGGTACCTACCTACAGATTGGATCTATCTGTAATATCAATTCACCTGCCAAGCGCAGTGATTATCTCATTGTCCCGTAATTGTCCATTGTGACCGAGATTGCTGAACGCCGCAGGCCTATATTTAAAATAAGTGCCTTCTAAGCGGGTTGTACATACAAACACTATTAACTCGATGGAACAATCTACTCGTAATTTTATTGAGGCCAGCCCACGCACAGTATGCAATGTGGATAGTTTTGTAAAACGTGTAAAATAATTCCGCAATGCATAATTATTAGTCCTACGTCACCGTACGTTGTGCCTTAGGGAAGCGATTGTGAAGAAAAGATATAAACGCGCCGTGTGGCACTCTTTTGTGCTGCGTTTAAATATATACCTTCAATAAACTCAGCCTATATTTAAGTCCACTGCTGGACATATGCCTGTCCCAAGTTGTGGCACAAATCTCGGTCCTCCGCCTTTTTTTTTATAGTATAGTATGGCGAAACGAGCTGAAGGCCCACCTGATGTTAAGCGGTTACCTTTGCCCATGACAACTTCAATACCACCTAGGCTGTTGCCTAAATAGTACCGCAAGTCGGTTCGCCAAACTGAGACATGAAGATGAAAAGTCTCATGTGATTGTAATTTCACGGGCACCCGTACCTTTCAGACCGAAACACAGCAATGCAAGCATCACTGTTTGGCGGCAGAAGTAGATACGGTGGTAGTACTTCCCCGGACGAGCTCTTTCACAAAGGAGCTCTACTACTACTAAAATGCCTTCCGCATCCAGTCCCGTCCCCCCCAGCTACCTTCTTCAGATCGTTGGTCCACTTGGCTGGGACCACCCTACGCTGTGTTTGCCAACTCACGGTCTCCACTCAAGGCCACAAGGTCTGCTCCAACCATCGATTATTTGACTGACATGGCCAGCCCTCTACCACTTTAGCTGGTCTACTAGTCCTAAAAGCTATGTCGGCCATTCCGGTTCTTCTCCAGATAATCTCGTGCCTTTTGCCTTACTATCTGCTAATAACAATATGCTGCAATCACCAATCCGTCAGTCGCTTGGTGATGATGACAAAATCCTCTATAAAGGCAGATTTACATTGAGTTAGACCAAAGGGCGTAAACGTAAAATCGTTTGCATATAGTCAGTTAATCGTGCTTTTTAAGATGTATTAAATATAATTGTAGATGCCATGAATTAAAAAAAGTAACTGCGAGTATGACTACGCATGTTGTTGAATTAAGTGTAATTCTATAGGAATATTATTAAAAAAAACGGATTTGGGCAATAAAGTGAACAGAAGATAGTGAGTTTGTGATTATAGAAAATCAACACGAGGCTCAGGAAAAATGTGACGCCACTATATAACATGCAAGGGACTGACACATGACTACTTCAGCATACACACGTGGTAAGTATCACTGGCGTGGGGGAAATTGAGGATTGGGGTACTTTCATCATCAACTCAGCCTATCACAGTGCACTGCTGGACATAGGCCTCTCCCAAGTTGCGCCACAAAACTCGGTCCTCTGCCTCCTTGGGGGAGCTTATTGACCTCAAAAATAGACGCCGTTCTATTTCGAGTTAGTGGTGACTAACACAGTGGTCAGCTCTGGACTGACTTATATACGATTCACACGATAGCAGAATAAAGTCTGTACCGACTTACCTATAAATGAATAAAGTCTGTACCGACTTACCTATAAATTAATAAAGTCTGTACCGACTTACCTATGAATTGGCGTCAGTTATTAACTCAATGTAAACTCGCCGGTGAATTGAAAGCTCACTATGAAAAGTAGGAACGTAACGTAAGCAAAGTAGTACATACTTAAACTATGAAAAGTATTAAATATACGCACTAACTAGTACACACAGAGTACCTATAGCGACATCCCTTTCTTGCACCAAAACGATGATTCTAAGGCTATTTTTCAAGCAATGCGGACCGTCCGGACGGAGCTTCGCGGTGAAGACACACGTGTGGCGTTAGACTACCAATCAACTCAGCCTATCGCAGTCCACTGCTGGACATAGGCCTCTCCCAAGTTGCGCCACAACGCTCGGTCCTCTGCCTTCCGCATCCAGTCCCCCCCAGCCACGTTCTTTAGGTCGTCAGTTCACCTGGCAGGGGGGCGCCCTACGCTGCGTTAGACTATACATAGGTATATTTTATTTTTGAATAAAGTAATTGACCATTTAAAATTACAACGTAAGTACTAATCCAAAACCAAGCGAAGATAGGTGGAGAAACTCTAACGCTCTATCACGACAGTTTTTCCACAACTGCGGCCGGCCGGTGCGTCTTGGCTGACACGTTGAAAAATAAAAGGTTTCAAGTCTTTTAATATTTTTCTCGTCACCCGAGTTTGTGTGGTTTAGAAGTTCCTGCCTGTTCCCTGTAACGTATAGTAAGTATTATTTGTTGACGATATAGAATTTAAGTGTAAAGCAAAGTGAAATCCGACAAACAAAAATGATAACTCGTTGTAAACATCACCTTACTGGACTGTACTTTCTTTATATTTTGTTTTACTTTTTTTTGTCTACCCACCTGTTAGTTAACTGTTTGTGTTTCTGTTGCACTGTTATTTAAATGTTGCGCTCCCTTAACTGGGACATAAAAAACTATTCTTATTTTTTTTCTTTCTGTATTACCTACATTAAAAATTCTAGAATATCTCAGGGAGATATGAATCGATACCCTTATAAATCTGTATTCCCGAGATAATCGACAAAGTAACCGGAGTGGTATGCACCTACACTGCGCCCGCGGCCCTACCGGTTATTGTGGAGCACGCCGCCTCCTTGCCGATTAGCATATAAATGAACCGAACCGAGACAACTTCATATTACACCACCAACATAACAAGACCTCCCCCCCCGTCACACGACGCCATAAAACACTTACCAACGAAAATATCACGTCTCATTCTCACTGGACGCATTACAGTTTAAATGTGGAACTCGTTTCTATTGGTCGACGTCAACCCTGCGTCCTCTTGGAGCCCTGTAAATCCGCGCGCGCGCAACTCTTCGACTAAATTATGAATAAAATATCGTCAGTATTTTACACTTTCCATTGCATTTTTATTCAGTTCTGATATCTTAAGCAGTGATATTATGGCAACACTGTATGTCGCGAGTACAAAGTAAATATGCTGTAATGAAATCAGTGGTTTAGTGTTATTGAAGGTTCGTGTTATGGGTATGTTAGCCTCAGAATTATCCATCGACTTGTTAATATTCAATACTCATCCTTAATATATCGTATTATATTGCTAAGGCCTGGCATTTAGGTAAAGTAGTTGATATTCTGTTAAGAATTATTTTGTTGTGTATTTCTCTTAGTTTTATTTGAGTTTAAACGGGTATAAAATGTTGATAGCCATTGCGGGATAAAACTAATTTATGATGCTAATACTGCCCACCTTCGACGTAAGTGGGTAGCTAAGCAGGTAGATACAAGCTAAAAATAAGTTATTTAGGTAGGATAATATACAAGGGTAGGTATCTCATCGCATTAATTCTTCATGGACGGAAAAAAGTACTTTAAATATAGAATGTATGAAATTTAAATCCAAAAAAAATTAATTTCATTTTAAAAAGCAAATAATACTGCATTCTTGATTTTTCAAGAATTTTCAAGTGTCTTCCCTAATCCGGAAATAGAACCAGGATGAACAGAAAAATATCATCCTGCGTACTTTTATACTGCCAATTAATACGATCAATAATGAGAAAAAAAAGATTGAAGATAAACCATGAAATCTTAACATTAGCTTAGGTAAATTTCAATGAAATTACATCACGGCAGAAAATACTCAACAACACCTTATGTTATTTGCTGTTAGTTCTTATTTCATGGAATTCCTTTAATTTAAGATGCTATGATTGTTATAGAGATTCGATCCTGTTTATTGACCCTGTCGATATCTATCAACAGAAAACAGAAACAACAAAATAGAGGTGGTATTTCTTCGCGATTATGTAAGTTCAATTCCCGGCTCAGGGAAGATATTTTTTGATAATCTGTGAATGTAGAATATCTTATATCAAAAAATTTAACAAAGTTTCCTTAGTAAAATTTTATGTTGCGATGGGACACCCTCTATTTTTCAAGATAATTCGAGAAATAAATAATTCACAGTAGAGAAACATGGAAACTAATTTTGATGATAATCTTCTTCTTCTATCGTGTCGACATGAGCTACGTAATGATAATAGCTCATGCCGTGGGAAAAAGATTAGCCAGTCTGTAGGTTGGTAGCAGGGCTGACTGCCCAGCTTACGCCAAACGATCAATTAAATATCGTTACTCGTGGAGACTCTTTTTAACCGACGAAAAAAAGGAAGAGGTTCTCAATTCGACGCATATATATATATATATATTTTTTTTTTTGTATGACCACGCATAACTTTTTACAGAGTTGTTCGATTTTGATGATTCTTTTTTTAATGGATAAGGTATATCTCGAAGTTGGTCCCATTTAAATTTCAAAATCAAAATCCACCCCTAAGGGTAGTAAAACGGGATGAGTGTTTGTTCACCCACTGAATTCTTACCTGTTAACTGATTCTGTTGAAACTTGACACACATAAATATAGTTCTAGACACTACGACAAAATGGAGACCTGGAGTTTGATTTTAACCACAAAAAAATTAAAATAAAACTTATTAACAAAACATTGAACCGACGAAAACAGAAACTGAAAAGCGAAAAATAACTAATTATGTAGTGATGATGGCACTTGGGAGTGGCTTACATTAGCCTATCGCAGTCCACAGCTGAACATTCAGCAGTGGACTGCAATAGGCTGAATTGATGATGATGGTTGTGATGATAATGGAAATTGATAACAAAAATCTTTGTAATCATAATCCTTAATTTGTGAAACAAAGGTACAAAGGCCTTATTTACTTATTTTACTCGAGTGAAGAAATAAGTTAGTACTCTACTGATATTAAGCTGCATGGTGCAAAGGCAAGGATAGTTAGGAAAAAGTTAGGAGAAATCATCATCATCCTCCGAGCTTTTTTCCCAATTATATTGGGGTCGGCTTCCAGTCTAGCCAGATGCGGCTGAACATCAGTATTTTACACGGAGCGACTGCCATCAGACCCCCGCAACCCAGTTACTGGGAAATACTGACATTCGGAGGTTAGACCAGTTGTCAGATTTTCAGGCTTCTGACTACCCGTAACGACTGCCATAGATATTCGTATGACAACCGGGACCGACAGCTTAACGTGCTCTCCGAGGCACGGAGGGGTCTCGATGTGTAACGAAACGGTCACCCATCCACAGACTGACCGTGGCAAGTGCAGCTTAACCTTGCAGATCGTACAATCCACGCGGTTGTTACTTCGCCAAGAGCCCCTCTAAATACAGGCGTGATGTTATATTATCTTTGAGTTATACGTCAAGTTAGTTAGTTAGTTAGGAGAAATAAGCATGTAAAAATTTCTACAGTACAAAATACAATATGTAAAAAAACCCTGTTGTTCCTGTGAACTATGTTATCGGAATCAACGTTCATGCAACTCTCAACATTATTAATTGTGAATTGAAAGTTATTAAATTACCCAAAACTCATTCACTCTGTGAATATATCAATAAAAATAATCATTATTATTTGTAAATTGAAAGTGTTATAATCACTTTTAATAATGATTTAATATTTAATTTTATTATTTTATGAAGAGTTTTTCCAAATGAGTTGTGTCCTTACGTATGAATATCGATTCTGATAACGTATCTCACAGGAACAACAGGGTTTTTTGACACATGTTGTATATTTTTTTATTACCGTTCTCCGTTTTTAACTTCCATACTGATAATAATTATTACTTTCAGCCGCAGCGCCAGAAGCTCAATAAGAGTAATTAGAAAGCTGTTAAGTGCTACTCTCACTTGTCAATAAAATGTAATGTAATGAGTCATGCATTTTCACTTTACTTGCTCGCACTATCAGAAGAAATCAATGTAGGTGGATAAATATACGGATATAGATCGCTCCATCCACGAAGACGCTCCCCACTCTTCTTTGTAAATCGCTTATAGTAAAGTGTGCAACATTCTGCTAGTGTTTTAGTTTTGTCGATACACAAATGCACAAGAAGACTACTGTGAATAAACTAATAAATAATGTTAATAAATAATGTAATGTAAGCGACTATAAAGAAGAGTGGGGCGCGTCTTCGCGGTGGCGTGATTTGTTTTGTCTGTTTGTATCTATTTAAAATGTATAATCAGCCTACTACCTACTAGGTACTATTAAGCTAATATTGGAC
This sequence comes from Asteroscopus sphinx, assembly GCA_949699075.1. NCBI lineage: Eukaryota > Metazoa > Arthropoda > Insecta > Lepidoptera > Noctuidae > Asteroscopus > Asteroscopus sphinx. Next base: position 12,664,355 of record OX453013.1, on the reverse strand, counting down.
ACAGGAGTTTCCTTTAAATAAGATGGGTTTAGGTCTTAAGTCCGCCAAGCAGGCCTGGTGCGTCTTGGGCTTAAATTATAATTTACAATAAAAAAGTACTCGAAATTTTTAGACAATTAATTAAAGGTAAACAATTTTGAGATATATTTTTATCTAGACAGTTTTAATAAAAAGGCAAACATTACGAGTTTGCAGATTTATAAAAGCATATTTAGGTAAAAAGATACGTCAAGATAGTTTTGCTTTAGTTAATTACGTAAACATTTCTAGTATAGTTATGTAATTATGTAGTATGGCCTATCAGCCTGCCCTTCTTCTTAGTTAGTTTAACTTCAAGTAATAAATGTTTAAATTTAGGTTGAAATTCATCCATAAAATTTACTCAGAAGCAAGTAAATAAAAAAACCGGTTCAATATACATACGAAACATTATCACTTAAGGTCTTATGGTAGCTTCCATTTCAGGCTTTTATGGCAACACTTTCGTAATTATCAAGCGGAATGTCCAAGCGTGAATAACCTTTGATTGCCAAATCGTGCGAAATTTTTTATGAAATAACCAAGATAATTTTATTTTCTTAGCAATTGTGTTGTTAAGAAAGAATTCTGAATAGGCTAAGTTTATTTTTAATTGCTTCTTATAGGTGAAAATGTGTGTAAATTACGGCGAAATAGACAGATACAGTTAGTTGGTGTAAACTTTAGCGCTGAGCGCCACCTCTTCGCTCCGACGCACGGAAACTGGTTGCAGGTACAAAGTCCTGCTTACTTTCAGCTTACTATTGATGCCTATTTACGTTTAGTTGACAAAATGAGAGCATATGATATACCTATAAGAAAAGTGTAAGTACAAAGATAAAATTTTCCTTTTTGTATACAACATGTTACAGAATTAACACAATTATATCCATTGTCTTGTACCCATATCACAAGCTCTGCTTAGTTTGGGACTAGATGGTGTTGTGTAAATATGTCTCGAAGATATTAATTTATTTTAATTCCTGAAAGTAGTTTCTATTTATCTACGAGAAGAGTTTGTTTACTAGAAGAATTTTTTGAAAGATTGGTATGGTTTTTATACCATGTTACATTTTAGACACTGATGTCTAAAAACCATAGTAGATAGATAGAGTAGATAATGCATCAATCATATTAGACGCTGTATAAAATTAAGTATATAAAACAACTTATACACACTGGCGAGTGCTTACGCACTTAGATTTCCAAATCAGTGCGTGTTTCAATCAATATCCCGTATCAACGTAAATTCCCTTTTATTAGAGCGCTAAAAAATAAAATTTACACATGTGGGAAATTGGGGCGCTAACCGTTTATCAGATAATGTAATTATGTTCGGGGCGCTACGGGACACCTCCACTCTGAGTAATTGAGTGTGCCCTCCGTACCTCGCGCCTGCTATTAGGCAAATCGAATCTCGTCCCTCCCGACCTCCCAACCCTCCTTTGGCGGATGAATATGTGAACGAGCTTCCTCTTGGCGTCGAACCAAGGATTCAATTTGCGCGAATGTAAATAAAACGCTTGGCTTGCGTTAGGTAGGTATATATTATGGTATATACTCTGAAATTTGTGTGGTTCAGTCTTATCATATAAATTCAAATTTTGCAGACAGGTTGGTTAATGCTCCATTTAGCACCTAATTTTATATGCAAGTATTTTCATTGCAGTTTAATTTGAATTGTATCAATTCCAGTTCCAGTAATTGTATTTATTATACTGTAGGTATGTATCTATTTAAGTTGGATATGGCAGTAATTTAAGTGTTAAAGACCTCAAATTAGAAAGCTAAATTCAAGTATTTTCATGAGTAATGATAGAATTTTCATTTTGAGTAGGTATGTACTTTTTTCTCGAGTAACAAAGAAACTCGTTTATAGCTAAAGGTTGCCACTGACGATGCTTCCAACCATGCGAATGGCGTGGCCGTATTCCAAAATCTGTCCGTGAATGTTGAAAACGTATGATATTTTTGAACAAGTCAAGCTTTTTTGGATGTCGTCTTTAAAACGACGTCCGAATGGATACATCGTCAGTGCCCATCTTAGCATTTAAGGAGAAACTAGTAGCCTAGTTCCGTGTGGTGCCGGCCGTAAAGAATTGCACCACCCTATATCTTCTCATGGGTGTCGTAAAAGGCGACTAAGGGATTCACCAGAGGATGGGCAGCAGCGTTCTCTGAGTATTTAACCAACCAACTGCGATCGCCAACCCACCTGCCAAGCGTGGCGATTATGGCATATCCCCCCAATATATGCTTGGGGGAGGCCTGTGTCCAGCAGTGGACAGCTATCTTACGGCTGAAATGATAGTAGCCAAGTGGAGCCCCCATCAGTAAATAAATTATTACTCGCTGAATACATCATTTATCGAAAATCGTTTTTTAACAATTAAATTACAGGTACTGTAGTTTAAGTAGAAAATATTAGCTCTGCAAATTATAGTTCGATGTAGTTGTAGATACAAAATATGCGAAAAACGGTCACTTTCTGCACTTTTTGTATCTACAATTACATAGTTGATATTTTCTAATTTAAATACTGTACCTACCTATACTTCAATCTATTTTCGATAAAGAATGTATTTAGCGAGTAATATTTTTTTACTTATGGGGGCGCCACTTGGCTAATACATTCCCTTTAAGTCTAAATAATGCATACCATAAGTTAACTTTTAAAACTTTTGTTAAACAAACTAATTAAACTGTTTAAGAATATCTTTTTACAACTTCCAAAGGAAGGATGACAAAAAAGTATGTAAACCAAAACTCCGAATGAAATAAATTTGAATAAAATCGTTATATTAAGCCACTTAATAAGTAAGCCATAACTTTATTAAGTAAATTCCAAGGCTAAGTGAGAAACGTTGACACACCGCCCACGCTGAGGGCCATCTGAAAGTCTTAACGCCTTAAAAAAGTTACGTTCAAACTTTGATCTCAGCAAAACTTGATTTCATTCGCAGCGTTATATTCGATCCAAATGTTTGTTTGTGTTGCGAATAATAAAAGTATTGAAAGTGCAAAAATATATGTTGTCTCGTTTCCTCGTGGAGTTTTGTCTTTTTCTCGCAGGTTGAGCGGTCGGCACGTCCGGGGGCCATAACGTCGTTTGATGTTCTGCTCTCCAATGCTGGTAGAGGCGATATAAGCAAGATGTACGGCTGCGCTCTCGGTGACGCCTATATTTCCTAAACATCTTTCGGCGTTATAATTCCGTACGAGGTAACCTTGTGAGGGCGGTATAACCGTTTCTTTTTCGATTCAAGTTTTTTTTGTAGTATGTTCTTGTTGCTCGTAGCTCGCTTGTACAAAGTAGTGTAGATTGTGTAGCAAGTTGCGTGGAGGTGTACTGGTGCAGTTATGTGAGTGTGTTGTTTATTTGTAGGTATTTAGCGTATCTATTTAAAACAATTGAGTCACTCTTATCACAGTTTGTTTAAATACCAATGCTACATGCTACGTCGCGCTACGCAAAGGCCTACGTTCTTTTTGAGAACGAGTAAATAACATAATATTATTTTAAGGGGTATTTTACTCTGTGGACCTGTGGTTCCTAAGTTTATATTTACAATTTATCACCTTCGTAAGCAAGTAATAGCTTGCTACCTTGCTCACGCCAGACCGGCACCGACCAGCAATGGAGGAGCAGGGGCGGGCCCGGTGTGCACTCACCCTGCCACTGGGCAGGCAGCGGGGGTGTCCTTCCCTGCCCCCGTCGATCTCGTAACCCCAGTAGTGCCCGCTGAGTAGTGTTCTCGCACCTCTTGGGACCGAGGGTCTTGGCCTTACCGCCCGGACCGCGAGGAAGAAAACCTCTATAAAAATTACGGGATGATGGGGTTTGGGCCTGCAAGCAGAAGACTCGAGGTAGTCTACTGCCCGACCAGCAGCTGGCGTAGCTGACACAGTTGTCGTAGCTAGCACAGCTGGCGTAGCTCACACAGTTGGCGTAGCTAGCACAGCTGGCGTAGCTGACACAGTTGGCGTAGCTAGCATGCTGACCTGGCAGCATGCTGGCGTAGCTAGCACAGTTGGCGTAGCTGGCGCAGCTGATGTAGCTGACACAACTGGCGTAGCTGGCACATCTGGCGTAGTTTGCGCAGCTGGCGTAGCTGGTAAAGGTGCGCCACCTAGGTGGGTGCGGCCTACGTTAGGCCGCACGGGGAGAAGGGGCTCGCCTGCTTGTGGTGGCTGGGACCTGTTGGGGGTGGGTGTTTGAATACTGACGGGTTCCCATGCCACCGGCTAAGCTAATTGAAGGAACACCATGGTGGTTTTAGTCGGTGAGAGTCTGACACTGGCTCCGCCTACCCTGGGCGGAGTGCGTCCATGAGGAGTTCCCAACGGCAAAAAAAAAAAGGTTCGAAGGCTTACACCATCTTCTTCACCACCGCTTCCGTCATACCCTTCGTGTAAGGTTCTTGCGATCATACAAGAAAAAATAGGAGCCCCCCTTTGCGCTTCTCTTCGCGGGGCTCCATCGACACTAAGTATTACAGTCGTGTCGATGTTCCATCCTGTCGAACTAAAGGCTTGTTGCTGTCCATCCTAATAATATTTTTTATTTAAACTAACACTGGCTGGGTGCGTTGGGTAGAACTTGTATTACCCGGGTAAATGCCGAATTAGAATTGATTTTAAATTTATTTCGAATTTACCCTAAGAGCTTTTACCCGGGTAAAATTAGGTTTACCCGTTCTTCTAACATTTCCCTTAATAATTATCTTGATAGCTGTGAGTGTAGTTAATAATTCTTCATGATATCAATTATTTCACTTATATGTTAAATATGTATAAGATAGGTATATGTATAAGATAGGTATGTATACGGTAGGTAGGTATACATAACAGTTTTTGTAGACTTCGTAGGTACGTATGCGTAGCTAAAATATCATGGCTTCAACTTGAATTTTCAATTCAGGCTGCCTTTCACTGTCTTTAAGGGTAATGGATAGTGGTTCACAGGTTATGGGGCCTAGTACTTGGTTATACTGCGTTGCCCATACTTTTACCTAAGTACCTACCTAATTAGATTATGCATGTGTTTATGTATGTTTTAACTCGTCTTCATTTTAACAGTCTTTTTCTCTATCCACTCATAATGGTGGATAGAGAAAACGATTGTTCAAATTATTATTTGACTGATTATCCATGATAAGATATGAGTTAGATTCTGTGTATATTCATGTAAATTGAATTGGACCTGTTTTCCCTTCTGACGAAACGATAAAAAAAACTTTGCTAGTTTTCAATGTACACCACTACAAGGTTATATCTTATAAAAATATGCAACACGGCGGCGAAACGTTACCGAGCGGATACCAATTCTATCAACAACCCATAAACCGCAACCTTTCTTTGTCTCGCCTCTTAATGCTATCGTGTTCTGGAGTGAGATAGAAATCTACAAGTTTAATGGGCCGTTACGCGAGAAAAAATCAGTCTGCATTCGCGAGCGTAGATACGCGAGTGATAGTGGCAAGACGGAAGGCCACCGGTGGACTGGTGCAATAGTGCAGTGCTTGCGACGTACACGACGATGCGACGGCGATGTCGACGACGACGCGACTTGTTGCTACGCGACGGTGACCTCGAGCACGCCACGTGAGTATTATGTACGTAGGCTACCTTTATAGTTTACTTGTGTATCTCTGCGACCTCGACGCGTCATCGCTGCATGCTTAACATAGTTACACTGAGCAGTAATCTTAGCTTACCAGAACCACTGCCGACCGGTTCTTAGATAACCTCCTTCACTCGTACTTTATGTTTTACTCGGTTTCCAGTACGTCATTGCATCGCATTATGTCAAGTCGGGTTGTCAATAAAGATTGATAACGTGCTCGACGACGAATAGCGTTCAGTCAACTTGCCATTGTGTAGATACCTATGTTTATGACTGCATGAGTCAAGTTTGATAGTTGATTTGACACAATCATACCTACATACGAAATGTATGCACGATAAGTGAATTAAATCTACATTATAGTTGGTAGGTACAAAATTATTTACTGGCTTGTTTTAAATGACAAATGATGTGGGCACTTTAATTTATACATAATGTATTGTATATAGGTACATAATCACGTAATTAAATCAAGTGCAAGAATAATGAATAATGAATGCAATATTGTTGTACGTTTATTTATTCTAACTAGAAAACGAATCGCAAACGCAGTTGCGCAATGCCAATATAACATTAAATTAATTGATACGTGTCTGCACCGCCTGTCTTTTATATATATCATTAATCTGTGTCTTTTATCATTATCATCAGGACTTAATATATGATTTAAGAAAACACAGAATCATATGCATTTGACTGCAAGTCAGTGGTAATACTTGAATTAGAAAAACCGCCTTAACTGCTTACGAAATAAAGACGCTGTCAAAGTCAAACTGTTACCTTACCACTGACGTGTGGTCGACTGTACACTGTAAATTCGTTTATTTCTTGTTTACTAGCTGTGATAATAATAGAGGTACCTACAGAGACTTTTTTATGTTGACTTTCTCAAAACATGGGCGACTATCTATACGACTATTAATATAAGGTTGTCCCTAAGGTTGTTTGGTAGAGAACGCCTATGGCGTTAAGACCGCCTTTGTACACAGTTGTGCATAAAGGATTAAATAAAATAAAACAATATCTCTCCATTTAGATGTTCTTAGAATTAAGTATTTCATTCAAGGGATGCAGCATTGTTCGACTGTATGCTACCACTAATTGTGTAGCAAATACCTTCCTGAAAATATCAGTATGTTTAAAAAACTGACATGAACAGCTTTCCAGTAGTAAACTGTATATCATTTTAAAGTTAGTAGTTACAATTACTATTATCCTACAACTGTAATACACCCGTTGACATACCCTATTGTAATGCAAAACCAACCCTGCAAAAGGGTTTGTTTCAAATCATCCTTTCATAAATTTTTTCATCACAAAACTTTCACAAAATTATCATAACAACATGCGTCGAAGTCTGTTTGAAAACAATTTCTTTAAACCAATTCCGACAGGCTCATTGTGAACCTTTCCGTGTATTGACGCTTATTTGCATAAAAATGTCATCGAACGCCTGCTTTCCAGTTCGATAATAATCTTAAAAGTTTCGATAAAGATTTTGGAGTGTATACTTTAAATCGAACGGTTTCTCCTGGTACAGTATCTTCTTAATAAGCTTACTTGTTTATTGATACAGGTACTAAGAGTCGGGTGGAGACCAATTAAGGAACAAGTATAAATATGTAAAGGCGTTAATGGGAAAAAGGTATACGGATATTTAAGTGAGAAATATTTATTTTGTCATTCATGTATACTTATACCTATTTGTTAGAGAGTTAGTGACTTACATAGTGTAAAAGTGACTGCAGGAACTTATGAAAGTTATCACGATGATAAGTTAAATAAAAAAATTCAGTTCTAGATCTAAGATCTAGTAGGTAAAACTTTCTCAAATCATCATCATCATTTTAACCAAAAGACGTCCACTTCAAGACATAGGCCTCCCCCTAGCTTTGCCACAACGACTGGTCCTGCGCCACCCTGCGCTTTCTGCAGGAGAATGAAGATAACCGCTGTAGCCCTAAGAATTGCCAAACTTAAGTGGCAGTGGTCGGGGCACATTGCTCGTAGAACTTTTTCAAATATTTCAAGAAAATGGTACCTAAATCAATGAAATTCGATTAGGTCATGTTGGGTTAAATCTTACTAAGCAGACATTCTTGGAGACTTTTTTCTCCTAACCTTTTCCCAACTATGTTGGGGTCGGATTCCAGTCCTTAGCTGTCCTGGTCTTGTTGAATACCAGGTTTGGCTTATTATCAGTATTTTAAATGGACCGACTGTCATCGGACACCCGCAACCCAGTTACTGGGAAACACTACTACTACTGGCTTCTTACTAACCATAACTAGTACCACAGATTTCATATGGCAACCGAGACCGATAGCTTCACATGCATTCCTAGACACGGAGAGGTCTCTGAGGATAACAAAACGGTCAGACATTCATAAAGTCTTTCTTTTATTAATAAATTTATGCTTAATAACTTCTTAGGTTTTCGCGATCACTACACATTATAATAAAACAAGGTTTAACCGGATTAAATCGCGTATATTATTTAAATTGGTTTCCCTGACGTTTCGAAAGCTTTGCAGCATTTCGTGGTCGCAGGTAAACTAAGATGACAAGCGTCTTTACAAATATTTCTAAAAAAATATTTTAATCTACCGTACAATATTATTAATTAAAATCGTTTCGATGCACGCAGTAATCACTCACAATATAATAATATAATCAAGTCCCAAACAGCACGCAACACTGTAAAAGATAATGATATTGTATAGACCATAAGACCATATAGACCATATAGACCCGGATAAACATATACGCTGGCGAAGCCGCGCATGGGTTAGTATTTTATAATTTTCTCTCAATACCTAGAACATGTTATTGAAATAACTGAAAACCTCTTAAGGGGTCATTGTACTCATCAGTATGAACAATTTTTACTATGGGTTGCGATTTCAGCTATTCCCTACATTTGTGTTCACATAAATCGACAAAATGCGGGGAACAGCTGTTTTTTTTCGCGATTTCATGTTTGACTCACATCAAAAGTTGTTCATACTGATGAGTACAATAACCCCTTAAGAGGTTTTCAGTTATTTTAATAACATGTTTTATATAACACATCTAAGTACTCAATTTCCAAACAACTCAAATTGTTACGCTTACCGACTTCTATCACTGAACTAAAAATACTCATCACGTTTGTGTCCATCCTGCAATCTGTCTGTAAGTAGTTTCACCACATTTACATAACAAGGGCTGCGGTCCCAAGTGGCTCGCCGTACATTTGCCTTGGAGATGTGGACGAGTGTCTTGAGTGAGCTGGAATGTGGATGATGGCTTTGGATAATTTTGTCGACTTCTTTTCTTGCGTCCTATGGTGGTAGTAGGGTATTTGAGTCTTGCCTTGCAAGCATTGGGTTATTTTTATATGACGTAATTTATGTAACCTTTTTGTAGGCAGATTTTAGAATTATATTTTTCAGTATAAAAAAATCGACAGCAAGATGAACGATGACAACTTTTTTAAACCATTGAAAGTTTCCAGTTATTTAATTAGCTGAAGCTTTTTTAGCGAGAGGATTTTTTATAAATAAGCAGAAAACTACACAGGTACATATAATTATGTATGGTTTGATTTTGGTTATTTTTTAATATCTGCAAAGATTAGCATAGTAAGTTAGAGTTTAATTGTTACAATAAAAGTCATAGTCCCTGAAAAAACAACAGTAAAAATATATCAATAATATCAATTAAGTACCTAATATAACAGTCAATTCAAATATATCTAACTAGACTCAAAACTGAAGTTCCCATTTTTTTACCCAAAACAAACAAATGACAAAAATTGTCACGCCAGTTTTTCTACATCATACCTAATATCTCAGTTATTGTTAAAAAATATGAAATGTTAGAAATTGTCTCAGTTTTGGCCGACAGGGCGGCTATTTACATGCAAATTACTTATGTAATATATGGCCATGCAATCTTCCAGGCTCATCATCATCATCATCATTACAGCCGAAAGACGTCCACTACTGGACATAGGCCTCCCCCAATTAAGGGGGGGATATGCCATAATCGCCACGCTTGGCAGGCGGGTTGGCGATCGCAGTTGGTTGGTTAAATACTCAGAGAACGCTGCTGCCCATCCTCTGGTGAATCCCTTAGTCGCCTTTTACGACACCCATGAGAAGAGATAAGGGTGGTGCTATTCTTTAAGTCCGGCACTACACGGACCAGGCTCAAGTCACCTTAAACTATCAATATTAAGTAATTTAATATAGCAGTTAATAAAAATATATCTAACTAAACTCAAAACTGAACTTCGTATTTATTTTTCATAAAACAATAAAATTACAAAAATTGTCGCACCATTTTTTCTACGTTATGCAAATCAGTACTCCCTGTTGTCGTAAAAAAATAAAACAAGTTAGAAAGTATCTCGGAGCTTTGTTTGACAGGGCGGTTATTTACATGCAAATCACTTATAGATGGCCAAACTTCCAGTCTCTAGTCTCCTTAACTGAGGATGCAAACAAAGTAATGTTGACGTTCTTTGAAGATGGAAGTCCCTTGTGTGTTCTATGAAACAAAGTTTGTGTGTGATTTGATCTCTGTGCTTTGATATTATTCTGTCTTGAGTGTGTGATGCAATCTCTATTGATTAGTTATTCTGTGTTAATAAAATTGTGAGTGGTAAGTGTATTCAAAAAATGGTTGCAAAGGAGTTCAATGGGATGAGGAGGTTATCTAAGGAGTGTGGTAACAAATCCTACTAATATTATAAAAATGCGAAAGTATGAAAGTTTGTTTTGTTTGTTTCGCTAAAACAGCTGAACGGACTTGGATTCTATTTGGCAGATAGATAGACCATATACTGGGTTAACACATAGGATATTTCTTGTTAACATAATATTATGCCGCCCCGGCCGAATTTCGGTCACGGCGGGAAACTCAAAGGAGACTGCGGATCTGCGTGAGACATATTATAATGCACAAGTGTGTATGCAAACACAAGTGCACTCTCTATTCCCTCACTCTCATAACCCAATGGAACGGCAATCCGACACGACCAGAGAGAGATCAGGCGCAGGACTAACACCTTTACGTGCTCTCAGAGGTAGGAGGGTGTAGCACTGCCAACTTTCTGACTCTGGGCTGCTACTGAGAAATTTTCTTGAGAGAAAAATTTCAATAACACTTTTGCCCGACCCCGGCAGTCGACCCCAGGACCTAACGCTTAGCAGTCAACATACTGTGGAAGTGAAGCAGCAGGCATCAGTAGTATAAAGTAAGTATATAGTAGTTTAAAGTTTATTTGTTAAATACAAAACAACTATAATGTAGGTATTTCAAAGGTGTTAGGTAATTACCCAGTTGATTGGCAACTGCATACCTAAGTAGTATTTTATCTTGAATATACTTAATTACTTACTTAATTCAAAACCTGTTTAGTATTTACCTACTTTTTTGACACCTAAATGAGAACACGTTCAAGATAGGTAGGTATAAACGTATAAACTACTCGAATTTTTCTATTGCAAAGTCAGACGTGGGTATTAAAATCCTACTTATATTATAAATGCGAAAATATAGATGTTGTTTGTTCTTCAATCACGCTGAAATGGTTAAACGAATTTGAATGAAACTTGGCACACAGATAGAAAATAACCCAGATTAATATTTGGGTTTATTTTTATCCTGTGAAGGTAAACTGTTCCCGAGGGATGTACGATAATGTATTTCTGTGATAAGCCGTAATATACGCGGGCTAGTAATAAATAACATTTTTCTTCTTTTTCTGTTCAGTATTGAGTTTTATACAATTATGAGTAAGGATGTATGAGTACCAGCAATTATTAAAAGTAGGTAACAAAACAGATTGTAATGACAGCATAAACCTGAGAAGATTGCTTTAAAAAAAGCCTATTCCTAACTTGAAGCGAGTTTACTGATCAAATAAGAGACTTTTCCAAGGCCCTTGATAGTATTTATCTAATTAAAATCCATTAATTATACTAAACTTTAGTGAATAAGATGCAATTTTTCTGAAATTCTATACTATTGATAATTTTTAATAGGTATATAAAAATAGAAAACTATTGGGATACTGTCAAAATGATAATTCCACATGGCTCACTAACCCTCAGTTTTAGGTCTAGTTATGTTTCTCATTTAGATTATATTTGACTTTTGAAACATGTAAGAATGGATAAAGTCGTATCTCTCTAGCTTTCAATGTTCAAATATAGCCAAAAGTAACTGCCTACTTATTTTAAACAAGTATAGTAATGGTCAGCAACGCATGGGCGAAACCTCTGGTGTCGCGGATGTCCATGGATGGCGGTGATTGCTTGCCATCAGGTGACGCGGTTAGTATATCAAAAATATCCTTCACATAAAAATAGCCTTGTATTATAAAAAAAATCTCTGCCTTAAGCTTTAAATCTTTAAACTAGATTTTTGTATAATATCTAGTTCAGTTTTTACACTGAAAAAAATAAAACGACACCATTTAGTGTTCTTGTACAGTAAAAAAAAAAAATTAACAAAAACAAAAAACCCGACTGCGTGTAAAAATAACAGAAAAGATACAAACAAGACGTATCAACACGCAGGCGGAGGCTACGTATGTTTTTGGTCATGAATTACATAATAGTTCCTATGTACCCACCGCCCCCGCTGCGTGTTGATAAGTCTTGTTTGTATCTTTTCTGTTATTTTTACACGCAGTCGGGTTTTTTGTTTTTGTTAATTAATTTTTTTATTTGAAATTTTTTAGTTTTGTCATCATGTTTTATTTATCATACTATTAATGTTTTTTTTGAAAAGTCAAATTCATTTTTAACGTTGAATATTGTTGTATATATTTTTGAAAAGAATTTATAAAACCCTTTATTTTGATACCCCACTCGATAGGTATCGAGGGAAAAAAAAATTTTTGAAGCCGTAATTTGGCGCCAAAAAGCGGCCATTTTAATTTTTATAATTTTGATATACCCAGTGTCACTCTTACAACTAAGACGAATCTAACGACACCTCACAAGTTAAAATCCATCAAGCCGTTTAGGCTGCAGGGCGTGCCAAAGAAATATACATACATACATACATACATACATACATACATGCATACATACATACATACATACACTCGAAAAACATTACCCTCCTTCTGGCGCAGTGGGTAAAAAAAAACGGTTCAGGCAACCTATTTTTAGGTTAAAATATTTATTTTAACATAAAAATCGGTTGCCTGAACCGTTTTTTTTATTCATTTGATTACTGACTTTATTTTCACTGTTTTTCAGTTATTTTCACTGTTTTTTCAGTTATTTTTACTTCTCTGGAAAATAGGCTCTATTTTTAATGACCAAAGCGGTGAATATTACCGAAAAAATATTTTTTTTTTCAGTGTATGTCATACAAGAATCTGTTAATACGTTTTTACAATCAAGAAATGAAAAAATAACCATTCTATTTTTTCCTTTCAACACATCTCTTAATTAAGTCATAAATAAATTTTTTGCGACGGCATAAATTAATTCATAATACAATCTACTATCATTTAAATTCGTAGGTATTGTAATAAGATTTACGTATATTTTAATATTCTGCTTTAATTAATATTCACTTAAAGCATATAACTATAATTCTCTAATAATATTTAATAAGAAGGACATGTCATTTTACTTAACGTAAGGATATAAAGAAGCCATGTTTATTATTTTAAATAAGGCTTGTTTATACGATTATGTAGATGTATAATGTTATTAATTTGCATGCGGCGTCATCCAAGCAATGTTAATTAGTATATTTAGCTACAAAGTTGCTTATCGATCGATTAAGTTAGTAATACGGGCTTAAACTAAGCATATTTTGTAATTATTATTGTCTAATTATTAGTTAAAAGGTAAGTACTAACCAGTTTTACGGTCGATAGATGGCTCTCTTAGGTAATATTAAGTACAGAATTTTCTCGGTTTTGTCGAAGAGTTTATTTTCAGTAGGTATTAATATTTTGAATTTTAAATTGATATTATCAACATGGAAGACCAGTTTCCTGCTTACAATACAAACCACTTTTTATTATTTTATAGAAGATATTTGTAATAAATAAAACACAAATAAATATGTAGGAATAGGATTTGAATGATATTAAAAACAAGAAACACAACTTTCACCACCACTACCCACGACCGGTTCCCATTCTTCTAGTCCATCCAAAGGTTGTCTGGAAGAGATTGATTTGTGCGATAAGACCACCCATAGTATTTACATAATCTTTCGGTAAACTAATGTCTTTGTCTTCGTTTGGTGTAGGTATGTACAATAAATAATATAATAAATAAATAAACTTTCATGTAGAAATCATGCACGTTTTCATTTACATAAATAATATGAACTACAAACCTACAATGTTAAAACTCATTACTTGCAAAAATATGTGGGCATAATCATTATCGTTTTCCATCGCATGAGGCGCTAAAATAAAACTAAATACAAATAAAAAGCAAACACGCGATTCTCAATTAAACGCAACAAGAAAGAAAGAAAAATAAACTCGAAATGTGTTTAAAGGGCAGCGTCGTCGAAATATAAAGTTGTATGTAAATGATTTGATATCAGCAGAAACATAAAATCTATATAGGAGTGGGCAATGGACGCTGCAACGTTGTTGCTTGGCACCGTATCGTCGACAATGTCATCCCTGTCTCTTAAATCGTGGGATAAAACCCGAGCCTCGAATCGTTGGATCGACTTTAGTTTCCTTTATGAATACCAACCAGTCTGCCCTGTAGTTATAACACATTTATTCGAAATATATTCTTGTTTATTCTCGGTTGCATTTCGTTGGTGTTTTTTACCTGTTGCACTTATATGGTGGAGATATAGATAAGCTTGTTGGTAAATTACCTTTATGTGGAATATTGTAAAATGTACTTGAATGCAGATGTCTCGTTGTTGTATTTTATTTTAAGTTACAATGTAAATGTTTATATTTAGATTTTATTTATAAGAGTACCTACATAAGTACATACCCCCCCATAAGGTGGACCGACGACCTGGTGAAAGTCGCGGGATCCGCTGGATTTGGAAAGCGCAGAACCGGTCGTTGTGGCGATGCTTGTGGGAGGCCTATGTCCAGCAGTGGACGTCTTTCGGCTGAAATGATGATGATTATGACCTACATACCTCAGACCAAAAGATTAAAATAGAAGGAGCACGAAGAACTAATGACTGAAGCCAGAAAAAGGAATACTAAATGGCAATGGAGTAGCTACTTTTCCGCCTACAGTGCTCGCGAGCCGCGATTGGGAGAGTCAATCTTATTATTTTGGTTTGAGAATTAGACGCACGCGTCCGATTGTGACTCGTGAACACTTTGGGTAGAATAGTAGGTACTCCTTTGCTACTACGTATTCCTTTTTCTGGGTTCAATTCAAATTCAATTTAAATTATTTATTTGCTAGAATAATTATTGTTCAGTCATTAGTTCTACGCGTTCCGTCTATCTTATTCTTTTGGTCTGAGCTACATACCTACAGGATTTACCTACATGTAATTTAGGTTGATGAGAACTCATTTATGCAATTTCCGTTATTTAATTGTTTTATAGACTTTTCAGATATCAAATATTTTCTGATATGTTCTTTCTGATACTTAGGTATATACTTTTTTTTTGTTAATATATCCTACCACCCAAGAATTTTACGAATGTTTTTATTGCAAGCACAACTCATTGACACTTCTTCATAGTTCTGTTGTTAAAACAATAATTAACTCCTACCCTTCTGAACCCTTAATTAATATTGTCGCCCCCTTTAATGGAACAATTGAAACGGGACGCTCTCCTGTCCACAGGCAATTGAATAAATTGTAATATATAGACAGATGTAATCAAATAATAGTTATGGATGTTCAGTTCGTTGACTCTCATCAATAGTTCAAGTACTTATCATACATACTATATACATTGATGATATTCAGGTCATTCATATAGAAAAGACAGCTTTGATTCTCCAATGGATGTTGACACAATTTTTTTTTGTTGTATCTGTTCCTCATCGCGACCACATTATTAAAATACACTTTAAAATAAAATTAAAATTTGCCTTTGAATACCTATCGTACATTACAAAATTTTCTGTCTTCCATACAAAGCAATTTTTTGTTGTTGTTTTAAAGTGAATTTTAATAGTGTGGTTGTTATAAGGAACAAATACTAAATCACTATGCAAATACGCACTCCTTAAAAAATATCCTATATTTAAGCCTCCATAATAAATTACAATGTAATAATATTTTGGGACATTTTTACACAGCACCATCTAGTCCCAAACTAAGCAGAGCTTGTATTATGGGTACTAGACAATGGATATAATACTTATATACTTTTATTTGTAAATACATACTTATAATACATAAGAAACACCCAGACCAACACAAACACTTATGGTCATTACACAAATATTTGTGTCCTGTGGGAATCGAACCCACGACCTCGCGATCAGCAGTCCGACACTCGAACCACCAGACCACAGACGTCGTCAAAATTATTACTGTGACTGGTAGCATGTAACATCCCACTGCTGGGCAAAGGCTTCTCCCGTTAATTTCACCCACCCACATCTTGTTGTAATGAATGTCGACGGACCATGCGGTGTACAGAAAAACCTAAACTGGTTTATGTTCTACACTGTATCTGCCAAATGTATGATTTTTTTTTGTGGAAATAAATAAGTAAATAATAAATAAATAAATTTCCAAAATTATTATATTGCATAAAATGTATTCACTATGTATAATAATAATAAATATTTGTGACATTTTTACACAGCACCATCTAGGGCATCTAGTCATAAACTAAGCAGAACTTGTAGGTACTACGGGTACTAGACATAGACAATGGATATAATACTTATGTATTTTGTTTTGTAAATACGTAATTACAATACATAAGAAACAACCCAGACCAACACAAACACTTACGTTCATCACATAAATATTTGTGTCCTGTGGGAATCGAAACCACGACCTCGTGATCAACAGCCCGACACACGAACCACTAGACCAGAGACGTAGTCAAAATATAAAAGATACTTTAATGATTTCTAAACATTTACACTTACCTGCTTTTGTTAACTTCTATCTACATTATTAATAATCCAGAAAAAAACTGGAAGCTTGGTCATAGGAAAGTATATCAGAATGTAATGGATATAATAAGGTACCTAATATATGAATAAGTATGAAATAATTTTAACTACAAAGATACGATACTCGATTTTTTTCTTTTAGAGTCTCATGTTTTACTGATATATGCGAAATAAAAATAAATGTTTCAATAAAAACCTCAAGAAAGTCTATAATCCTTCACTATTCATTGAAGAAATATCAGGCCAGCACAAAATGAACATCCCAGTCTACATTTACACTACTACCAACTCTAACTCATTAGATTGTTACATTGTTATATCTAATACACTATAGTTACGCTGTACAAGTACTATGTAAAAGTAGCGTCCAACTGATGTGTACTCGCACAGTTGGACGGTATTATTAAACGTCCAGTCAGAGTCACACGAATATAATATTGAGAAAATAGCGTGGTAAAAATTTTCACCGTTTAAGTAGGTACTATTTGAGAATTTGTAAAAAAAGCTAATCTCACTTCCCATCTAATAAGCCTTTGGTACCTCAGAAGTAATTTTTTTCATTACTGTAACTTTCCGTGTATATTGTATTTCTGTGTATTTTTTTTAATAATAAATACATTCATTAGTATTAAAATTTATGAAGGAAGATATTTTTATATTTGCATCTCAAACACGCATTAATGGTTGAACGGATTTAAATAAAACTTGGCATACAGACAGCCAAGAACGCCGGAAAAGCTTAATATACCAGGCCCCTCAGAAAGTATTGCGAAAAAAAGTTTTTATATATGGGAGACTGGCCAGTTATAATGTTTTTCGAAAATATGATTATTTATAAGTAAAAATAAGTAAGTTCCAATTTCAAAATTTCCCTCCACATTTTTTGCGAGTTAATTCAAAGTATTGTGTCTCACTGAAATATGGATCTGCGCCGGGAACATTTTAGAGCTATGATTTTATACGATTTCAAGTGTCGCCTGAAACCGGATGAATCGTACGATAGACTTCAAATGGCATTCATGGATGAAGGCCCTTCCAAGGCAACCGTGTATCGTTGGTATAACGAATTCAAGCGCGGTCGACCAACTTTGGGGGATGACGAAAGAAGCGGTCGCCCTTTGACGGCTGTTACCGAAGAAAACGTGCTAGCAGTGAAAAATTTAATCCAAGACAATAGGCGAATTACATATCAGGAGATTCAACACATATTGAAGATTGGATCGGGAAGCGTTCAGAGATTCTACACAGCCATCTTCGCGTGAGGAGGATAGTATCACGCTGGGTGCCGCACAACCTCACCGATGCTCAGAAGCAGGCCCGGGTGGAATGGTGCCGTGATATGCTTAACAAATTTGAAGCAGGCTCGTCTCGGCGTGTTTACGACATCGTTACAGGTGATGAGTCCTGGATTTATCAATACGACCCAGAAACCAAGCGCCAGTCGACTGTTTGGGTGTTTCAAAATGAGCCAACGCCTACCAAAGTGAAGCGATCTAGAAGCGGGGGTAAGATTTTGATCGCTAGCTTTTTTAATTTGACTGGCCACTTGGTATCAATTCCCTTACGGGATCAAAGAAGCATTAATGCCGAATGGTATACTACCAAATGTTTGCCAGAAGTTTTCTCTGTTATAAGCAACAAGCGACCAAACACAGGGCTCCGCGGGCTACTGCTCCACCACGACAATGCACCTGCGCACACCGCACTCAAAACGAGGGACTTCCTGGACAGCACGCCAGTCAAACTCCTGGGTCACCCTCCTTACAGCCCTGATCTAGCACCGTGTGACTTCTTTTTGTTCCCAAAAATAAAAAATCAGCTCAAAGGGATACAATTTTCGTCGCCGGAAGATGCGCTGGCTGCGTTCGAGCAGGCTGTAAACGAGGTGTCTGCGGCGGACTGGAAAAAGTGTTTTGAAAACTGGTTTAGGCGCATGAATCTTTGTATAGAGGCTGGTGGAAAGTACTTTGAAAAGATTTGATAAAAATATATGTACGTATAGAACAATTTTTTTTAGTTTCGCAAAACTTTCTGAGTGTCCCACGTATGAACTAGGTATAAGAATATACACGAGCGAAGCTGGAGGTTTCTTCTAGTAATTTATAATTATGGTTTTAGCTGTTACTATATTAATCCTATGTATTTATTTGTTTGTCTTTCAAGCTGCAACGGCTCAACGGATTTGGTTGTAATTTGGCACACAAATACACAATATCCTGTAAGATAGGTGCTTTTTATCAACATATCACAGGAGCAAAGCAGCGGGTGTCAGCTAGTTAGTTAGATGCTGGTAGTTAAGTTTTTATATTTTTAACCGACGAAAAAAAGGAGGAGGTTCTAAATTCGACGCCACAGACCTACATCGACGCGTATATTTTATTTTTATTTTTATGTATGACCACGCATAACTTTTTATAGAGTAGTCCGATTTTGATGATTCTTTTTTTAATGGATAGGGTATATCTCGAAATTGGTCCCATTTAAATTTTAAAATCAAAATTCACCCCTAAAGGTAGGAAAACGGGAGATGACTGCTTGTTCACCCACTGAATTCTTACCAGTTAACCGATTCTGTTGAAACTTGGCACACATAAATTTAGTTCTAGACAGATCAACATAATGGAGACCTGGAGTTAGATATTAGCCACAAAAAAATGAAAAATAAAACTTTTTAACAAAAAATTGAACCGACGAAAACAGAAACTGAAAAGCGAAAAATAAAATCTAAATTATTGTAAATAACTAATTATGAGTCGGCGCCAAACAAAACCTTACCTTACCTTTTTACCTTTCGGAAAACTTTCAAATTATTTGTGAATTGACAGTATTGTCTATTGCCGTCCAGTTTCACTCCCCCGCGGCAAAGTCGATGACCGGTGCCACGCGGCGTCGCGTCGCGTCATTTTTATATGACGATGTATTACGTCACTGATTTACAGCTTTTGGCTTAGGACCAATTAAAATTGTTTATTTTTTGAACTTGAGGTTTACTGTCATGGTAGTAATAACATAGTACATTTTGTGGTAATAATAGTGCGGTGCTGGTTATTAAAAGCTTTGTTTTATTTTTCATTCGTCTTTTATCTTACCATACGTACTTATTACCAATTTTATTTTATTTTTGGACGTCTGTGGTCTAGTGGTTCGAAGGTCGGACAGCTGACCACGAGGTCGTGGGTTCGATTCCCACAGGACACAAATATTTGTGTGATGAACATAAGTGTTTGTATTGGTCTGGGTGTTTCTTATGTATTTTATGTATGTATTTACAAAAAAAAAGTATGTAAGTATTATATTCATTGTTTAGTATCCATAGTACAAGCTCTGCTTGGTTTGGGACTAGATGATGCTGTGTAAAAATGTCCTTTAAATATTTTTATTTATTTATTTGTAAGGGTGGTATACCACTGGTCAAATTTCTTAGTCCAATGTGACTTTGATAAAAAAAAATAAGATGACTTTCATTAATGTTGTATGTATTTTATCACTGATCATCATATAAATTGGATTGGACAGAGAGATACGACAAAGAAATTTTATGAGTGGCAAATTTTACTCACCTGAATATGACTTGTTTTTGATCTTAATAAAAAATCTAATTCTATGAAAGAGAACCAGCTGATTGTTAGGCGTGAGTATAAAAAATATTTGGATAAATGTAGGTAAGTGAACTAGGTAATTATTAATATTCCAATCAAATCGTAAATGATGATCGTATCTTATATTAATTAATTTTAGTATATTATAATTATTTGACACGCTACCATACATTGATCTCACTTGACTTTAATCAGAAGATTGTAACAATACCAGATTGTACGGTCGACCGCACGTCGGTGAAAACACTTTGATATTAGCAGCATCTTTATTTCGTAAGCAGTAAGGGCGGTTTTCGAATTGAAGTGTTACCACTGGTATGCAGTTGACTGGACCACATACCTATTATTATATTAAAACAGTGTCCATGGAGTTTCTTGCCGGCTCTTTTCCTAGGATTTACGTTTTGCGACGTTTCATAAGAGCATGCCTCAATGCTAAATGCATGTCTCATACTTTATGTGCCTATTAGTGATGTAAGGAATATTTGCATTTGTGAATGTTCGCTTAATTTTTGACATTCGCATTCGCACAATTAATGCGATTGTTTTACGCCTAAATACTTTTAATTTCAATTAGATGACTTTACTACCTACGTAATCTACGTATCCTTCATTAGGGTATCAGACTATTTATCGTGTAAGAAAAAAAAAAAGTAGTTTTAAAAACTTTTGTTAATCTACGTGCATTCAATTATTTTATTAGGTATCGAAATAATGTTTCTTGTTAAATCATTATGTACCTATTTGCAATAGAAGTTTTTAAACTTTCGCGAATTTCACTCATATTGAACTAAGTTTACGGGACTTGTCGCGCACAATTAAATCAAAATATAACGAACATTTTGACTAACCACGACGTCTGCTCGTGACCACGGCCAATGCAACTTGACCGAAACGTCGAGGTTAGTCAAAATGTTCGTTAAATTTTGATTTAATTGTGCGCGACAAGTCCCGTAAACTTAGTTCAATATTATGTACCTAAATAAAATTTTATATTAAAAAAATATAGGTACCTACAACGTGTATCAGAAATGCGTGGTCATATTTTAGGAGCTCATTCAGGCCATAGCATAGAACAACTTTTACTATGGGACCAACCCTGAAATCGCAAAAAAATATCAGCTGTTCCCTACTAAATCATCGATGTCGCTCAACAAAATGGAAGGATCAGCTGATTTTTTTTCGTGTTTCAGGTTTGATGCCATAGTAACAGTGTTGTACGATAGCATCCCCTGAATAAGCTCTTCAAATATGACCAAGTATTTCTGATACACGTTGTATAACAACTATCTTTGAATTTCAATGAGTATAGTTAATCGGTAATAAAAATACACTGTATCAAATTATTTTGCTAAATATCTACTTAATTAACTAGCTAATTATCCAGGCACCACCCATCACATACGTAATAAATTCCCATGGACTGGACATCCGTCGATAATCTGATGCAAATACAAGAGCTGAGGCTGCAACGCGCATGAGCACTCCGCATATCCGATCGTAAAACTGTTACAGCCGCGGAGGCTACCCCCATCGCACCTACCCCTAAACCACCCCCTCCCGCCCCTCTCACTTCACCCCTCACACCCCCGGCGCCCGTCTGCAAACCTCTTTGTTTTTGGCAATACCTCCGAGGGAACTAAACCCGGACTAGTCTTAAGACCCTTTAATGGCTATCTCTGTGGCAGGAAATTTCCTCTTTTGTTTTGCCAAAGGGTTGAAATTTTCCACTCAGAGTTGGACCGATGAATTTTAATGAAATGATAATGGTACTGATGAGCATATTGTTTTGAAGACGTTGCTTGGAGGAAATTTTCGTTAATTTGCACCAAGAATGACATAACTAAGTCAAATTTTCTCATTATTTTTTAATTTTTGAGAAAATTATCTAGTAAAGTTATGCAATGATTATTTAATGATTTCTGAGTTCTTGATTATTGAGTTATATCCTCCTTGTCACAAATGAGTTACCTATGTTAGTATCCAACACGCTGCTATAAAACTTTTTTCTGGAAAAGTTGTTGAATATTTAGTTTCACACAGAACATTTTCTTGGAATCAGTAATTTTTGGAATTATATTTGTTTCACTTTTAATAACATAGTTGTGCCAGATACCTACATAAATAAAATACACATACATTCTTTAATAGGTATTTTTTATAATAACTAAGTATATTTCTACTCAATTAAGTAAAGTAATAATAATAAAATGTTTTTTGTTTTTTTTTGTTTTGTAAAAATATTTAAAAATATAATCAATATGTTTAAGCAATTAAATAAAGGAAATAATAATAAATTCTTTTATTGGCACTAAAAATGGTTTAACAAAATGAGTTTATTTAGGTAGGTACATACTAAAAGGGCATTATCACTAATTTTGAACCGTTGGTGCCTGTACTAATGTAAAACACTGTATCACAGGCATCAGCGAACTTCCACTTATGGGGGACAGTACAAGTAAAGCAATTTAAGAAAACATTAATTGAATTAATTTGATAATAGTAATATTAGGATACAAAATTAAAATAATATATTAACTATCATGCAAGAAGTGGATGTGAGATAGGGTGAAAGAGGATGTGAGGTTGTATGTAGGGTATGTATGGGGGTGGGTGTGAGTGAGTATGGGTGGGGGTGTGTGTGTGTATGGGTCGAAGTAGGTATCAAGTATACTTACCAAATACTGACTACTGAATACTTGACTTACTTATAATGTGTAGTGATCACGAAAACCTAAGAAATTATTACACTTACCAAATTTTGTTTACTCGGTACTAATGTAAGTTTATTTCCAAAATAGAATTAGGTACCTACTTAGTTAAAGTTAGTTCACACACTAATATGATCCAAACTAATCGTACCACCCTTTATATCAGCCGCCTATTAAACCAGTAGGTACAGACATTATCCGCCCTTTAAAACGTGCGAATAAACAGGTCCTTTTAAAAATCGTTTGTTATTCAGGAGTCGTAGGTTCAGCGGACGGCAGGTAGCATATGGCTGGTACCTATAGGTACCTACCTTTAGGTACATGTAGGTAGATATGAGATGACGTACACTTTGCCGGATTCGCAGAATCTAACCGGCCGGTATATTGTGCAGTGGCGGACAGATTTATGAAACACCTTTTTTCTGTTTTATACTTATTAAATTCAGAAATTGTCGTTGATAAGAAAATCTTGCTAAAACTATTCAATAACGATGCTTTAGGTAATGTTCGGGTAATGTAGGTACACCTCTTATTTCTGGTATATTATGAATAAACATTACAATAATTGATGATTATGATAACGTTTTATCTGACAATGACAAATACTATAACAGCAAACTTATCATTGCACTTAACAATTAATTTACACATAAAATGTTATGTCAAACAATTTTTATAATATTATATGTATTATGTGTTTGAAATCATTTCCTTAGACATTAAACGGATAATTTACATAGACATAGACATAATAAACGAATAAAAGTTGTTGTAAGCTTACCTTGATCATAAAAAAAAATTGTAAATAATAATAATGTTAGAGAAATTATAACGTACCTACCTATCGAACTTCTCAGGTAACTACAAAAAAAGCTATTTGAATTCAAGTTTGTATTTAAAGACTAAAAATATATTAGACAAACCAAGTGTGGAAAAAAAAACTCAACAAGGCACTTTCCCGCAAACTTCGCAATATTAAATACCTAAATAAATCTTAAAGCTGTGCCATTTTCCTGTCCGCCAGTGCAGTCAAGGCGTGTGCTGCGAATACAAATGGTGTCAGGTTGATTGTGCCCGAGGTTGCGATCGATCTGATACACAGAGACGTGTCAATTTGTACGTACGAGTATTAAGTATATGTGAGTGTTGCCAGACGTTGTGTTCTTAAACTTTTTTATAATTGGTGTATTCTGTGTTCCTGTGAGGTATCAGATAAAGTTTTTAATTCGCTAAGGTTCTAATTTTATGTCTAATAGTGAATGAAAATGAATTTTTGGTGAGAGGTTTTTAGTGGTTTGGGTTTTTTTGTGAAAGGTTGTCTGATTTTAATTACTCTAGGTATGCTACGTGGATTCGTCTTTTTAGACATTACCTAATGAAAGTTCAAACATCAGAGTGAATACAGGCATTCAATTGCGTCGGTCAATAATAAAACATTCTTAAGCCCATGGACGAATAAATAAAAGGCGGACGGAATCTCGCTAAGCAATAAGTGAAGCACCCATAGTAAAAGTACGGGCTGGCATGCACACATTTATACCCATAGTAAGCCTAAAGTAGTAGTAGTAGTAAAGTAAGACAAACAGCTGCGATTACCCAAAAAACCTCGTATGACGGTAGTCGTTGTGGTAGAGTCACAAATAAAATAACAATATGACGTCTGGTGTATTAAAATGTTGTCGAAATTATAGTGGGTTTAGGAAAAAATTAAGTGCATCAATATTTTCTTAGCGAGATTCCGTCCGCCTTTTTTATACGTCCATGCTTAAACCCTTGTCTGACTGAACGTGGATCCAAACGAGACATAATGGAATTTTAATTGTGCTAGGAATTGCAAGAGGTTAAGCCGCCTAAATTATCCTTAAAATGGACAAATAATCCACCCTCATATCGTGCGTATAGAAAATTAGAAACACGTTTGTCAGACGCTACACACCTATTCTTTAGAAAAGCTTGTATAACTAGTTTCAAAACAACAGACTTCATACAGCTATACTACATAAGCAGCATACGATATCTTAACAGATAAATTCCGTGTCTTGTCGCACCAGGGATCTTAGGGTGACCACGCTATTCTGTAGATGAAAGACATCCTGATTCTCAAGGACATCCGTGTGTTTCGTGCACGGAATAGAAAACAAAGTGGAAGTGCCTAAACACACGCGTGGCACAATAAAGCGCAAATCTGCATCATTCAATCGCGCTATATTCACGCTGCGACACGACGAAGTCTCGAACAATTACGTGAAATACTAGATTAAACCGTATGGTGCAATTTTAACGTGTAAAAATTATAGCAAAACGTAAAAAGATTCTCGTAGGCGTGTATTATATCCGGGTAAGAATTTAAATCGTGACTCAAAAGCCTATCACTCAACCACTATGCTTATCTGTCGTATTTATTCATGCAGAAATATGCGAGAATGTTAAAAAAGTCCCCCTGATTCAGTACTACCGAAGATTACAAATACTAAAAAGTAAAAAATGTTGGTACTCATCTAAAAACAATTATACGGAAACATCATTTTATTCTTATAATAAAACAAAGTTTAACCGGATTAAATCGCGTATATTATTTAAATTGGTTTCCCTGACGTTTCGAAAGCTTTGCAGCATTTCGTGGTCGCAGGTAGACTAAGATGACAAGCGTCGTTACAAATATTTCTAAAAAATTATTTTAATCTACCGTACAATATTATTAATTAAAATCGTTTCGATGCACGCAGTAATCACTCACAATATCATTATCTTTTACAGTGTTGCGTGCTGTTTGGGACTTGATTATTTTTAGGAATGGGTTCCAAACAGGTGGTAGCTGCCAACCATCTTCTCTATTAAAATTAGGATGTTTTTTAATTTCAATAGCCTCACGGAGCATTCTAGGTACATATCGGTTTTCCTTCGCCAGAACTTGTGGTTTATCAAATCGAAGAAAATGGTTGGGTTTGTCTAGGGCATGTTCACACACTGCAGACTTTGTGGAGCGTCTGTTCTTGACGTCAGCTATATGTTCTTTAATTCTAGTGGCTATACTACGCTTTGTTTGCCCTATGTATAACCCACAATCACAATCAATCTTGTAGACCCCAGCATCTTGTAAGGGAATGTGACACTTCACCGGTCTGAGGAGTTGGCTGATCTTTCTTTGGGGCTTGAAATAGGTTTTGATAGAAGCACGCTTCAAGATATGACCAATTCTGTCGGTGACCCCTTTGTTGAATGGTAGAACAGCAGGTCGACGATCAACTGTGCAGGGTTTCAGGCGGCGTTTGCGATGGGGATGTGGAGCTTGCAAGTTATTATGCTTGAGAACATGCTTCACATGGTAAAGTTCCCCTGCCAGGTGGTCGGCATCGCAGATGCGGTGTGCTCTCTGTAACAAAGATTTGGCCACGGTAGCTAACTGACAAGGATGGTGGTGAGATTCACCGTTCAAGTACCTGTCTGTATGGGTAGGCTTTCTATACACTGTATGACTAACAGAATGATCAGGATTATGGATAAGTTGTATATCAAGAAAAGCTAAGGATTTGTTTGTCTCCAATTCCATAGTAAATTGAATTTTACTATGTATAGAATTTAGATGTTCTAAGAAAGCAGAGACACTACTGTGAGGCAAGATGGTGAAAGTGTCGTCAACGTACCTCTTGAAGATCTTCGGCATAGCCGGGGCGGTCAGGAGAGCTCTCCCTTCAAAATCCTCCATGAAGATATCCGCTACCACCGGGGATACCGGTGAACCCATGGCCACACCGTCGACTTGAAGGTAAAAATCATTATCCCATAGTAGGTAGCCGCTGGTAAGGCAGTGGTCAAGTAGCTCTGCATATGCTAGAGGCATGTCATTATCACTTAACCGCTTCTTTACAACTTCCAGGCAGTCCATTACTGGTAGATTGGTGAATAAGGACTGTACATCAAAACTGACCATCACTTCATTTTCAGTGAGTTTGAGGTCCTTGATTTGGCTGACAAAATGATAAGAATCCTTCACATATGTGTTAGACTTGCCACGAAGCTGTGAGAGTATCTTCGCTAGGTGTTGTGCCAGTTTGTAAGTTGGTGTGTCAATCTGGCTGACTATTGGTCGCAGAGGAACATTATCTTTGTGTATTTTCGGCAGCCCATACAGTTTTGGTGGTTTGGCGCAAGACGGAGTGAGAATGTTTACGTCTAATTCTAAAATATCGGAGTATTTTGATATTAATTCTTTAGTTTTTTTGAGAATTTTATCAGTAGGGTCTTTGTTTACTTTTTTGTATGTGGCATTATCCGACAAAAGCTCTTGAATTTTCTGTTTGTAATGATCGCGAAAACCTAAGAAGTTATTATCATTTTATTCTCCTTGAATACCTAATAAATAAATAATAATTCCTAATTCCTTCTCCTTGGATTGGTTGCACATCGAATTTCTATGAGAAGACTAAGCACCATATCTTAGAAGGTATTGTCCTTTCAAATTAATGATTATTGAATGTTGATAATATAAAAGTGTGAATGCAATTTTTTTTTTTCCATTTTAGTTAATTCAAATATACCTAATTAAAAATTACTTTGTCAAGTATAAAATTACATGTATAATAATAAAAAAAAACCAGTAGGTACCATAGTTCATAAAAATATTTTGTAACACCTTAATTTACCTACCAGTTTTGATGCAAATACATAACATTCTGTTCTATTCTATTCTGATTGTACAAAATTATTTACCTTTTATTTCCAGAAATGTATACCTAACATAGCATAACATAACATAACATCACGCCTGTATTTCCCCGAAGGGGTAGGCAGAGGTGTATAGTACACCCACATTTCGCCAGTTATGTTGTGAGTCCCATGTAATAGGGGGCGAGCCTATTGCCATTAACCGGGCACAAATCCAGACTTCGGGCTGCTACTGAGAATTTCCTAATGAAAAAACCCAATAACACTTTGCCCGACCCGGGAAGAAGAATAATTGAACCCAGGACCTCACGCTCAACAGTCGCGCTTGCAACCACTAGACCAACAAGGCAGTCAACCTACCTATGCAGGTATTATTCAAATATTAAGAGAACCCCTTGCATAACATTAAAAGCTTTGTCCTAAATTCAGTCACATTTTTCATGGTAACATTACCTCATCGCGTATCGTGAGTGGACTCTATCAAGAGTCGTAGTGGGACAATGTCGCATTCCGAGAATGTCTCTACCTTGTAGGCGTATCTCTACATCTATTGTACCTATTCGCGTAGAGATAACATCGTGACTTAACCTCTTGTGTCATATTTACTACGCGTGTTTCAATTACTAACTCTACATAAGTTTTAGTAAGTTTATTTATATTTTATACCTAGAGTTGCTAGCGTGTCTTGTGTGTAGAGTTCTATTTCGAAGGATTCTACTTATTTCTGTTCAACTTTTGTAAGTTTGTTTGGCTTACTCTTCATGTTTTAGAGTTCATTGATTGATACGTATTTATCTAAATAATGCCTCGTTGGCCCAGTGGTTGCAAGTGCGACTGCTAAGCGTAGGGCCCTGGGTTTGATGCCCGGGTCAGGCAAAGTGTTGTTGGGTTTTTTCATTAGGAAATTCGCAGTAGCTCCCAGAGTCTGGATTTTTTCCCGGTTAATCCCTTACATGGGACTACTATACACCTTTGCTTATCTCTCCGGGGCGATACAGGCGTGATGTTATGTTTTTGTTACACTTTTTTCAACTAAACCTTTCATATAAGCCTATTAGAACTATTTTATCGTATTTTGACTCAAGTAAATAAGTGCCTAAATATTTATCTAGTCGTTGTAAATAGAGTTCATTTCAAAATATTATAATGAATTCACAAAAGTGTGTTAAAAGTGTGTGGGAATGATTTCAAAAACAAAAGTAGCGTCTGCTCTCTATGTAGGTATTTTAATTCATTCCAGCCATTCATTCTGGTATTTTACGAGCTCGTAGCTAGATACCTACTGTATAAATAGGTATACAACTATGTATTGTTGTGTAGGCACGGTGTAGAACTAATATCGAGCGTTCTTCTGGAACCACCCCGTCCAAACATGATGCCAATTAAGGCGCCCAACACCCAATTGTTGATCATTAGCCACTAATCCGTCTCATATTCAATCAATACCCAAAACTTTACTCGCACACCTCCACCCGCCTCGCCCCTCGTCGCGCGACATTTAATGACACCCGTGCAACGGCCAACACACGCCATTATAGCCTCTCCTCTCTCCACGTAAGGGCCACACTCCCCTGAACCCGCCCACCACGTTATATAGCACCGAGGATCTATAAAAGTTACGTCTGTAATCTAACATAAAACTCGGGCCGTTTAGATGCGAACGCGGCCACGGACGACACATCTCGGCTCGCTCCGTACTTTTACCGAAATATGAAGGTGTTTTTTGTGTAAATACTCGGGTTTTTTCGTGTAAAAACAAGGTTAAATCGTTTGTCGTCGGTGTAGTGGCGCGGACGTGGACGCGCGTCGTCGCGGCGCGCTCACGCGATGTGATATCACCAACTTTGACGTTTGCACGACGTACAAAAACAATTCGTGAGTACTAAATTTGAATATTTTACGCGGAATGTTGCTCCACAACTGTTCTAAAAATTATTTATGATAGATGTCGCTTTAGTACGCCTGCATGCTATGTTTTAAACGCTTATCTGCAAGAAATTTAGCCGTTTTTTGTGGTTATGTCGTGATTTCTGACTGAAAATGTCTTATTTAACGCGAATTCTGTATTGGAATAACTGCATCTAGTGAAATATCAGTGAATACAAATATTTTACAGTAGTTTTAATACATGAATTCAAGGGAAAAGTCCTCCTATTCCGATGTAATAAAATATTTTTCCCGGAAGTAAGACGTACTTATTTTTCAGTAATATGAAATAAATCATCAAACTTATTATTGGAATGGCATGAACGTTATGTTTTTATAGATATTTTAGTAGAAAAATTCGAAAAGTCCGTAGCACAATAATTAATAAAGCACTAAATAAAAAGCGTTAATAGTAGGTAGGTAAGTATAGACTTTTTTGGTTAAAATTAGTTTTGTTACTTGCATGTTTTGTTTGTTAATAATGTATTACTTAATTAGTTTAAAAGAAATGAGCGTAGGCTAGAATTGATTGATTTTTCACCTTTTTTGAGCATGATTGACCAAGTTTTCTCAGTAGTTTCTCTTTAAAATTCAGTTTTCTTATAAAATTGTTTGTTATAAAAATATTTAAGAGCTTACCGAAGTAGATAAGAAAAATAATTACAAAATTTCCACTAAATCGGTTGCAAAAACTGCGTAGCGCCATCTTTTAAACGCACTGCAAACTACATAACTGAGAATTTTGAAGAAACTTTATTGCAACATGGCCAGTAAATTCCATATATTATCCATCCTTGTCTAATATATGCACCCGAACTTATACCTCTACTCTTCATATCGGCCTCCATTTGAATGACACAGTCAGTGCATTCGCGCGATCTAAATACAACCCTCTCGCCCATATGATAAGGTTGCACTTGCAACGCAAATGATTCTTATTTAGTTTCTATTAAAGATGTTACCTTGCCGCTGCAGCGTGCACCTTAAAATATGGTTATCTCGCTCGCACACTAGCTGTCATCTCTTTTTGTTGCGTGTAGTGTTATATGTAGATATCTCGTTCGGTGGGAGATAAACAGATGTCTGTTAGTAGTGACAGTTTATATGGGATGTTAAGAAGGTAGAAATACCACCATCATGAAATAGGCGGAGCGTGTGGTTTAGTTCCTCGTTTAGTAGGATCGCAGTGTTAAGGTACGATTATGGCGGTATGGATGGAAACTGCCGTATTCTATAGGTATTATTTGAATAAACTCTGGGCTTTAGTGGATAGAGCAGCCGAATTGTTGAATTATACCAACCGGTGCTGTTAAATTTGTATGGTAATTCTGGTTAGCAAGTATTCTGTTTCAGTGCCATATTTTATAGCTATGGTTTATTTACATATGTAGGATATAGGAATCTTATGACGTGCCTAAGCCGCGTTTGAGTACCTTCTGATTGGGTAGGTATTTTTTTAACCTTTTTCTAATCCCTGTAAGATATTTTCATTTCAGTTTATCAAATAACCCTACATCACCACACTTTTAAAATGAATTTCAGATTTTTGATGCACATGAAAAGTCAGAAATAAATTTATAGGTATAGGCACTATTAGGTAAATGTAGAGTCTGCTTCATTTAATTTTGATTTCTTTATTTGGTAATTTTATTTTATCAGTTATGTTTATTCAAAGTGCAGGTACCTACAGGTACGTCCTCGCACAAGCTGCACGGGCTAGCCATTTTGGTTAGATTTTTTTTATGCTAAACGGAATAGTGGAATGGAAAATAAAGCCAAACCAAAATGATGGCTAGCTCATAGGGGCTATAAGAAATAAAAGTATTATTTAATTGAAAGTTACTAATATAAGGTTACCAGCACTCACTCTCCTTTCAATGTCCTTCACATGCTTGCCATCTCTCGTAAACATGGAACCCAAGTATACAAACTCTTTCACTTGTTCCACCTTTTCGTCACCTATCAAAATATGAATGAGGCAGTGACACACCTTCATGAACAGCCGCAAAGTGTCGGAAAAGGCACGGCTGGCTGTTCATGGGGGTGTTAGTGCCTACACTTATGTATGGTAGTGAAAGTTGGGTATGGCAGGAGAATCATGAAAGCAGAATAAATGCAGTAGAAATGAGAGCTTTGAGAAGTATGTGTGGTGTAACTTTGAGAGATAAAGTAATAAATAACGTGATAAGGGAGCGTTGTGGGGTGAAAGAAGATGTAGTGACAAAGATTGAGAAAGGTATGTTAAGATGGTTTGGACATATAGAGAGGATGGACGAGAGGAGATTGACGAAACAAGTATACGAAGCGAGTGTAGATGGAAGAGTTGGAAGGGGACGACCTCGGCGAACGTATCCGATTAAATCACGGACGTTCTCAAAAAATGCCAGGTTAAGAGTTCTCTAAACCGACGAGCATGCATGACGAGGTTAATGGACGTAGATGAAGCGAAAGAGGTGTGTCAGGATCGTAGCAGGTGGAAATCCATAATCTCTGCCTACCCCAATGGGAAACAGGCGTGATAATATGTATGTATTATATGTATAATATGTATGACGTAATATAAGGTGTCAATAGGTGATAGGTAGGTGTGCTCTTACGAGAGATGTTACTCCAGTTCAAATAGGTACCTATCTCATTAATATTACTACTGAATAGGATATTTTAAACAATTACCATAATCAATAAGTAGCTAGG
The DNA here is from genome assembly GCA_949699075.1 of Asteroscopus sphinx. Taxonomy (NCBI): domain Eukaryota; kingdom Metazoa; phylum Arthropoda; class Insecta; order Lepidoptera; family Noctuidae; genus Asteroscopus; species Asteroscopus sphinx. Next base: position 12,632,008 of record OX453013.1, on the reverse strand, counting down.
TGGGTAGAGTGGGTACACACTTACTTACATAGGTACCTAGGTACTTAACTACAGTGTTTTTATTCAACAAAAATAAAAATCTTGCAAAGATCCTCAATAGTCATTACATTTCTTTTTCTCTTCCATCGATATCGAGTCTCTACATCTTTCTGTCAACGGTCTCTACATCTTAATTTTCTTTGCTGGATATATTACCCAATAATTTTGATACAATTATAAATACCTATACCTATAGTTAGGGTGGATCGAGTAAGTTCCCACCCGTACGCAAAATACACGCTTGGACGTGGAGTTGCGGAAACCAGCCCGTTATACTATACTATACTAAATACCTATACCTGCCTCATATTCATAACTATTTCCACTTTCTTTCCGTTTGGAATTATCATTTTATATATTTAACAATTTATTCACACAGAAAGTTACACAAAAAACAAACTATGTTTTAGAATACACAAGTACAAAGGTACTGATGATCTGTAAAGAAATATTTTCCAGCAGACCAGCGAGAAGATATTTAGAAGAAAAGGGAAAACATGAAAAAATAAATTAGGGCAAAATAAATAGAAAGTTACTTGATCCATATTACTGATATAATTTGAATTGAATTTGATTAAGAATAGGTACTCTTTTTATCTATATTTAGTACCTACTACTACTAATAGGTATTATTAGCAATAAAACATTGGTGGTAGTCATGTTGAATATATTTTTACAACTTGTACTTAATACTTACCTAAATTCTCTATTAGTTTATTACTGTCCACCTATCTAACATATCTACTTAAGAAATGCACAGTCTTATAAGTTTTAATAAAAAAAAAACATAATAGGTATGTAGGTAGGTACAAGAAGTCTTTTTACGCAACATCCAAACTCGGAAATGAAATTTGAATAAAAAAATGGTAAAATTATAGCAGTAAAATAATATTACTGAAATAATTATCAGTTCTGTATGGTTACTAAGTCAAACGTCAACTTTGTGATGCCCTATCTCAATATCTTATAATGCAGAGTGATATAATAAGAAAAACAAGTATTTTTCGGAATCCTGCACACCTGAGAGTGCTCCGTAAAGTTCTTGATAGAGTGTGTAGTTTGCCAACCCGCAGTATGCCAGCGTGGTGGCCTGAAATCTCATTCTTAGAAGAAGCCTGTGCCCAGCAGTGGGACAGCAATGGGCTGGTAATGTGTAATGCGTGTGTTCCACCGGATGTGAGTGTTATTGGGTTTTTTCATTAGGAAATTCTAAGTAGCAGCCCGAAGTCTATGGATTAATGGCAATAGGTTCGCCCCCTATTACCTACATGGGACTGATAACATAACAGGCGAAATGTGCTTGTACTATCACCTCTGCCTACTCCTTCGGGAAATACAGGCGTAATGTATGTATGTATTTTTAAACTGACTATAAAGTTACGGAACAAATAATAAATAATATGTCTAATTAATAGTTAATATGCACTATTAATCAGACCAACTTTGACACCTTTATAAATAAAGAGCTGCAATAAAAGATGTTGAAAAAATGCATTGGGTTTAGACTTTATTATTTTTAGTATTTTCTTTGATAAATTTAAGCTTAGAGTATGCAGTACAATCAGGCCAAGTTTAATGTTTATATCTTTTATCGTTTTTAAGATACCTAGAGTAGCACGAAAAAAAGTTGAAAAAAAAAATCACTGTTTTTGAGGTTTCTCCCTTTAGTTTTTGATATTGTTTTATTTTCGTATTGGCCAGTATATAAACCATAGTGAAAATGAAAATAATGATCCTGTGAAAATTTAAATTAGCTACCTATTATGATTAAAAATATACAGCCCTGTTTCAGACAGACGGACGAACGGAGAGACGACGTAGGTAGGCTTATAATAGGACCTAGTTGGGCTAGTTGGTACCCTTTGGGTACGGAACCCCAAACTAATATTACCTACTGCATTTCCTAAGGTAATATTACTAATATTTTTTTATCACGCATTTCAATTTATACCTAAGTATGCTTGTTTAGTAAAAACAACGGGCATGCACTTTTGCACCTTTTTATAACAGTCACATGTCAGTCACATGTTTTATGCACTTAGTTTTTTTTTTATGGGATTGTGTTTTGTTTTGTAAAAAAGTTTTATTTGTAAAAAATAATAATTTCATAAACCTATAACCTGCTATGGTAGTATAGGTGTGATATAGGTACTAGATTTCCTAATCAGGCCATTAATTCTTCCCTTGCTTTGAGGCTAATGAAAAAAAAATCACAACCACTAAGCGTGCAACTATACGAAAAAAAAGTTTATAACAGTGTTAACAATCCATAGATCAACCTAGATATTTAACAAAACTTTTTTCCCGCCTCTCATAATTTCACTGCTGGATATAGGCATCCCCAAAAGGGGGGAGAAGCAAAATCAACACGCTTGGCAGGCGGGCTGGTGATCGTAGTTGGTTGAATAAATACTCCGAAGAGAAACTGCTACCCATTCTCTGGTGAAACCCTTAGTCGCCTTTTACGACACCCATGAGAAGAGATGGGATGGGGACTTTTATTATGACACCAACTGTGATTTTGACAAAAAAAATATTCTTTCCATAGAATATGTTTCGTGTACTTGATCAAAATGCTCAGAACAGTTTTTTTCTCATTTAATTTCGAGTCATAATAAAAGTTGTTTTAATTGATGAGTACAGCAGTGGACGTCTTTCGGCTGAAACGATGATGATGATAAAATTGATGAGCAGGTATCCAAAAACCGTTATTCATAAATTAGAAATAGACCTGTACGTACTTCCAATTTCTCTAAATAGGTTTTCAGAACATCTGCCATCAATGGTTGTAGAATGTATTTAAATTTTTTGATTATCTAACAACCCGAAGATATCTGAATTCATTATTGGAAGTTCGGTAATAATGTTGATATTTGTATTACCGTTGGTATATAGATATGCACCCTCGATAAAAGTTTACACAAATATAAATCAATGCAACAACTCATTCAGTAGTTAGGTAGTAATGTTCATATTACATGCATACAACTGATGTTCATGTCAAACAAGTATTAACATGGCGGTTTCCACTCCTATTCCTTTCATCGTAATTCTCCTTAAACACATTCGATGTTACCCATGGTATTAGCTTCAATAATGGCATGCTTTCACGAAAACTTACTGAAGTACCTGTGGGTAAGGAAACAGAAATTGGTCGGAGGTTTTTTTTATTAGTTACAGTTGGATTGTAAGGGGTAATCCAACAATATGCGGGTTTCCCACTCGGTAAGTACTTATAAGGAGTAGGGTATAAATACAGAAATAGATGGATAGAATGGTTGTAATCACAATTTTACTTACGATTCGAGGCGTAGTTTGTTCGAAAGTTGCCACGCATGGCAACTTTCGAACAAACTACGCCTCCCATATTGACGTCAATAATTTATTAAAATTAACTTTTATTAAATGTACTTTACAGCTTTTGTTTCTACAGTAAGGAACAGCGCAATATGGCATATTTGCGGTATTTTTAAATGGTTTTACAGAAACAAGTCTTAAGGCGTACTGAGAAAGGCTTTGAAATGCCCTGCACTCTGGTGCAGAGTCACGCTCGCACGTCTGGCACGCGCGCCCCACCCACTTTGCCTTTCTATAGATAGATAGAGATAGAGTATACTTTATTGTTTGCACACCATAAAAATAAAAATAAGGTTATAACAAATATGAGCACAGTACTAACAATTGGCGGTCTTATCGCTTAAAGCAATTTCTTCCAGACAACCATTGGATGGACTTGAAATGTACAAGAAAATATAACAGGTAGTTGGCGGTGTACTATAGAGAAAACATGTTATGTATAACATATCTTTCTATCTATCTATTTCTGTGCGTGTAACAGAATTAGCTAAAGTAAAAGCTGAAAGTTGAGGTGAATGATGTACCTACCTACTCCTCATAACGAACAACTTTTACTATGGAAGCAATCTTGAAATCACGAAACAAATCGGCTAAGTGCGAGTCGGACTACGCACCGACGGTTTCGTACCTTCCTTGGATGTATAAGAAGTTATTTAATCATTCACCTCAAAAACCGGACCGCATAATAAAGTTTGTTTGTGAAAGAATATTGATGATTAAAAAGAAACTGTGTTGGAAACAACGTTCTATGTTTTCTGTAATATTTACACAAACTTCTATCTGTAATTACCTAATGGTATTTATTTGACACTAGCTTTTACCCGCGGATTCGCTCGCGTTAAATTCTGCTAACCTTCGTGACGGATCCTGGTTATTCAGTCCAGTCCAGTCCAGTTCCATCTATCCATCCATCCATCCATCCTTTCATTCGGACCGTCCAGTCCAGTCCACTCACTGTCCCACTGTCCCACTATCTCACTATCCCACTATCACACTATCCCACTATCTCACTATCCCTCTATCCCACTATCTCGTCCCATGTCCAGTCCCATCCCATGACCCGTCGCGTACCATGTCCCGTCCCGTCCCATGTCCCGTCGCGACCCATGTCCCGTCCCGTCCCATGTCCAATGTCCCGTCTCATGTCCCGTCCCGGCCCGTGTCCCTTCCCGTCCCATGTCCTCTCCCCCATGTCACATGCCCCGTCCCGTCCCATGTCCCGGCCCCCATGTCACATGTCCCGTCCCGTCCCATGTCCCGTCCGTCCCATGTCCCGTCCCCTGTTATAAATTGTTCAGCAAATCAAATAAGGTGACACAACGACTGCAGCGCCACCTACCGGGTCCATTTGTTAATTCAAACCTTGCAGGGACCCGGACTCGAACGTACCTACACAAAAAATATCATTAAAATCTATCAGTTTAGGAGATCAGTGACATACCGACAGCTGCGCCACCTACCGGGTCCAATTGTGTTCTTAAACCATCCAGGAACCCATTGAAACATAGACGCAAAATTTCATCCAAATCTTATTTAATACGTTCTTTAAATTAGAGGGGTCCCCTCCGGGTCCGGGATCCGAGTTTACCATACCGAACGGGACGAACATCAAATGTTTGACAGGTAGGAACAGTTTGTATGGGAAAATAAAATTGTTGTTTTTACTATTTTCCTCGCAAATTGGGAGAGGCCTATGTCCAGCAGTGGACTGCGATAGGCTGAGTTGATTTGATTTTTTGATTCTGAGAACATTAACATTCATTTTCAATCGACATTCTCCATTTTGTTTTGACATTATGTCGAGTTAGAGATAAAGATTACGACGTGAAAATCACCCCCCAGACAGTTTTCTTATTTTCAAGAACCACACAAACTACTGTATACATATATTTATTCAGTGTATATTCTTAGAATGGCAACCCCTTAATCTTGCCATGGACAACTCTAAGGCCTACTGCATAATTGAACCCAACTTAGCACATGACCTGACGGCGCGTTTATGTCTGTTGTTGGCAAACGCTTCCCACGTAGCACTGGATGATGTGGACCAACTTTTGCGATGCGGATTCCTTTACACTTTTTAACATCCACGTCTTGTGTTGTGCGTGGACTGGGTTCCCATCCTCTAACCATCTCATATTGATTGATTGCCATACCATATTAGCCGATGAACCGATAATCTTTAAGGTACACGTGTTCTTGAGTGAAGACTGCGTATCGGAATACGAAGGGACGCCCTCAGGCTCGGTGGATCGATGATATTGGCAAGGTGGCTGGTAACAGATGGATGCGAGTGGCTGAGTATAGATGTCAATGGCGTGCTATTTGAGAGGCCTATGTCCAGCAGTTGACCAATATAGGCTGATGATGATGATGACACCATATTTTTAGAAGAGCAGCTCCATTATCACTCTCATGGACAAATATAAAGCCTGCCGCATATTAACCCCAGCCCAACTTAGTACACGAGCGGATGGTGCGTTTATGTCTTTTGTTGGCAAAATCTTTCTAAGTAGCACTGGGTGATGTTGGCCTATCTTGAGGTGCGATTTTACATAACCATCCACGCCGTGTGCGTGCATGGGCTGGGTTCAATATGTGGAGATCCTAAGACCCTCTTAAAACCTTTTATTGATTTTAAAGGGAAATCCAAGGTGAGTTTAGGTTGATCCTTAAACTCACCTCGTATTCGTAGCCAATGCCTACGCACGTAGACTCGTAGGTATTCCAACGCTACGTTGGGTTGGTTTGTCTTAATTCAAGCAGCGTTTTTAATGTCCTGTTTCCCGTTTGTCCAAATTAGTTAGGTCATTGAAGCCACAGGTGGTAATTTATTTACGTCCACATACGTAATTATGTAAGCAAGCGCAGGCATGGAAAAAATAATGCCTAATTTATTTTATTACATCAAAAAATATGTGTGAATATAATAAATTAAACCTTTAAAATAAATTTTCTATAACTATGGTATTTCATTCACGCAGCGTAGGGCGTCCCCCGCCAGGTGGACCGACGACCTGAAGAACGTGGCTGGGGGTACTGGATACGGAAGGCAGAGGAAGGAGTGTTGTGGCGCAACTTGGGAGAGGCCTATGTCCAGCAGTGGACTGCGATAGGCTTTGTTGGTGATATTTCATTTTTTCTTAATTAAGTATTGTTAAATAGGACTCCAATGCTCACAATGGGCCTGATAAGAAGGCTCAAAGTCACTCAAAGGGCAATGGAGAGGGCTATGTTCGGAGTGTCCCTGCGTGATCGAATCAGAAATGAGGAGATTCGCAGGAGAACGAAAGTAACCGACATAGCCCGAAGAATTGCCAAACTTAAGTGGCAGTGGACGGGGCACATTGCTCGCAGAACGGATGGCCGATGGGGCAGTAAAGTTCTGGAGTGGCGACCGCGTACTGGAAGGCGCAGCGTGGGTAGGCCCCCCACAAGGTGGAACGACGACCTGGTGAAGGTCGCGGGAATCCGCTGGATGCGGAAGGCACAGGACCGGTCGTTGTGGCGATGCTTGGGGGAGGCCTATGTCCAGTAGTGGACGTCTTTCGGCTAAAATGATGATGATGAAATAGGACTCCTAATTCCTTATTTTAACCTTAGTTTTTATGTCATTGTGAGTCTTTATCCCCATCTTGGATTATCCAAAGAAGTATCCTTTGTTACTAGAAAGAAAGAAGAAATCAAGCAAAACGTTTACATATATATATATATATAGTTTTTTTTTCTTTCTGATATCCATCAATAAAAGAACTTGATAAACTGTGAAGAAAAACATTGTGAAGAAACCCTGCACACCTGACAGTGCCCCGTGAAGTTCTTGATGCTGTGTGTAGTCCGCCGACCCGCACTAGGCCAGCTTAGTGGACTTAAGCCTGAACTCTTCTCATTCCGAGAAGAGGCACATACTCAGTAGTGGGACAGTAATATATTGTTCAAGTTATGTTTTTGTATCCATAACAATGAATCAAGCTTAGTTTATCAGTCTTCTGTTGGACATAGGCAACGTTATACTGCGCTGTATAGCAAGCAGGCTTGACTGCTTGTGTGAAAACTTCTCCGCCAAATAGTGATGCTTGCATTGCTGTGTTTCGGTCTGAAGGGTACGGGTGCCGGTGAAATTACAATCACATGAGACTTTCCACCTTCATGTCTCAGTTTGGCGAACTGACTTGCGGTACCATTTAGGTAACAGCCTAGGTGGTATTGCAGTTGTTATGGGCAAAGGTAACCACTTAACATCAGGTGGGCCTTTAGCTCGTTTCGCCATCTTATATCATAAAAAAAATAAAAAAAACCGCTGCTGCAAGCTCACTATCTCAGTGCTGAGCTTGTAGTAGGGATTTGCATACCATACAGAGCGTTTAGGTTAAGTGCGTAGGATAGGAATACTAACATAGTTATTAAGTAATATTGTTACTAACATAGTGAGTCATTGTTACTTGTCCAATAAATTATATCAATTTGCATCATAACACTCGGTACTCCGACATATAATTTATGTTCTTTATCAAGCTGTAGTGAGCATGAGTTCATACATACATACATACATTTTATCACGCCTGTTTGCCTTTGGGGTAGGCAGGCACTATTATGGATGAGATAAACTGAAGTAATCTATAAGCCGTGCATAATTATAATTACATACAACCCTGTAAAAAAAATCGATAGTAAAACCTGCAAATAAATCACTCGATTTATTTATCTGTGACAGTACTAGCCAATCCTAAACCAAAAGATATATAGGCAAATTTTCTTTGGATACATAATTTTAATGATAGTATCTCGGACGAATAAAAAAAGGCGGACGTAATCTCGCTAAACAAAGACTGAAGCACTTAATTTTTTCCAAATCCCACTATAATTTCGAAAGCATTTTAACACACCAGATTTAAACTGTTATTTTATTTGTGACACTACAACAATGACGTGAAATAAAAATCAGCTATTCCCTACATTTGTGTTCACATAAATTGACAAAATATAGGGATCAGCTGATTTTGTTTTCGCGATTCAGGTTTGGTTCCATAGTAAAAGTTGTTCATAATAATAACTTCTTAGGTTTTCGCGATCACTACACATTATAATAAAACAAAGTTTAACCGGATTAAATCGCGTATATTATTCTTCTTCTATCGTGTCGACATGAGCTACATAATGATAATAGCTCATGCCGTGGGCAAAAGATTAGCCAGTCAGCAGGTTGGTAGCGGGGCTGACTGCCCAGGGTGCGCCGGACGATCAATTAAATATCGTCACTCGTGGAGGCTCTTTTAATGCACCCCAAATCTTTTTATTCCCTTACAAGATGCAGGGGTCTACAAGATTGATTGTGATTGTGGGTTATCATACATAGGGCAAACAAAGCGTGGTATAGCCACTAGAATTAAAGAACATATAGCTGACGTCAAGAACAGACGCTCCACAAAGTCTGCAGTTTGTGAACGTGCCCTAGACAAACCCAACCATTTTCTTCGATTTGATCAACCACAAGTTCTGGCGAAGGAAAACCAATATGTACCTAGAATGCTCCGTGAGGCTATTGAAATTAAAAAACATCCTAATTTTAATAGAGAAGATGGTTGGCAGCTACCATCTGTTTGGAACCCAGTCCTAAAAATAATCAAGTCCCAAACAGCACGCAACACTGTAAAAGATAATGATATTGTGAGTGATTACTGCGTGCATCGAAACGATTTTAATTAATAAATATTGTACGGTACATTAAATTATTATTTTTGAAATATCTGTAAAGACGATTGTCATCTTAGTCTACCTGCGACCACGAAATGCTGCAAAGCTTTCGAAACGTCAGGGAAACCAATTTAAATAATATACGCGATTTAATCCGGTTAAACTTTGTTTTAGTTGTTCATAATGTTGAGGACCATAAAGAAGTTTAGTATAAACTAAGAATTAGGTTGTATATAGATTCAGGACTAGAGAAATCTGTTACACTCATGCCTCAGGTATCTTTGTAATTAATTGGGCTATGAATAAACGCAAATTTCTTTGGATACATTTAGTGTTACCTTTCATATTTGCTCTTGTAAGGCCGATTCCCGGGTCGGGCAAAAGTGTTATTAGGTTTTTTCATTAGGGAATTCTCAGTAGTAGCCCAAAGTTTGGATTTGTACCCAATTAATGGCAATATGTTCCCTCCTTATTACATAAGACTTATAACAGGTAACTGGCGAAGTGTGACTAACCTCTACCTATCCCTTCGGAGAAATACAGGCGTGATCATCATGTTCCTCGCCTTATCCCAACTATGTTGACATCGGCTTCCATTCTATCCAGATGCGGTTAAACATCAGTATTTTACACGGAGCGACTGCCATCAGACCCCCGCAACCCAGTTACTGGGCAATATCCACATTCGAAGGTTAGACCAGTCGTTAGACGTTCAGGCTTCTGACTATCCGTAACGACTGCCATAGATGTTCGTATGAAAACCGGGACCAACAGCTTAACTTGCTCTTCGAGGCACGGAGGGGTCTCGAATAGTCTCGATGTGTAATGAAACGGTCACCCATCCACAGACTGACCGCGGCAAGTGCAGCTTAACCTTGCAGATCGTTCAATCCGCGCGGTTGTTATTTCGCCAAGAGCCCCTCTAAATACAGGCGTGATGTTATATTATCTTTGAGTTATACGTCAATAAAAAAAAACGGTTTTTGTCGTTGGTCCTTGTAAAATAACATTTTTTAATTATCAATAATTATTCAGTACCTGTAAAAATTGCATGACTTAACCCTTTCCCTGTCCCGCAATTCACATATGGGTCACGGCGTTTGTTCAACTATTGTTACCATAATAATGTATTCTGTGAGACCAATTTACAGTTATGGTAAGCACACAAAAAAATGGTACATCAAAAGTCATGTTAATTCAGAAATAAAACTTAATTTTTTGTGCAATGGAGTATCCTTAGACCACGTACCTACCAGGATACTTTAAGCTATTTCATGGGGTCTAGTTTCCTTGTAAATAGTGACAAATTAGGATACTAGGAGGAAACCACAAGATTCTAACATATAAATAACACTTTATTTATTTGTATATTTGCCTCTTTATTAAATTAAATTAAATTAAAATCTTTTATTTCAGACTGTAAGTCCATTTGCATTTTCTTTAGCAATGAGTATACTATTACATAAATATTAATACATTTAAAACATTATATTATATTATTATTATATTATAGACTGCCTCGTTGGTCTAGTAGTTGCAAGCGCGATCGCTGAGCGTGAGGTCCTGGGTTCGATTCCCGGGTCGGGCAAAGTGTTATTGGGTTTTTTCATTAGGAAATTCTCAGTAGCAGCCCGGAGTCTGGATTTGTGCCCGGTCAATGGCAATAGGCTCGCCCCCTATTACATGGGACTATAACATGACTGGCGAAATGTGGGTGTACTATTACACCTCTGCCTACCCCTTCGGGGAAATACAGACGTGATGTTATGTTATGTAAAACATTATCTAAGTACTCCATTATTTAAAGAAGAGTATCACATTCCTTATATTAAGCGCAGATAATATTATGGTTACAACTAATTACCTAAATAAATTTTATTGATTTTATCATAGAAAGTAGGTAGGTATTAAAAACTGAAGAATTGTCAAACTACTTATATTGTTTATATTAACTTTATAAATACAGGTACAGGCACTTTATAAATAAAATATATTGTGTATGATTGAGTAGAAGCTTGTAGGTTGTTTAAAATGTACGTGTTAAGTGTAAGAATATTGATCAGTGTTCTCATTTTTAACATTTTAGTGTTTTTAAGAAAAAATACAACTTGACATAATTTTCGGCCATTCGACAGGGAAATGTATTTTCTAACAAACTTTATAAATTAATTCTCTTAGGTATAAACTTTTGGCGCGAAACTCCTCAAGGGTTAAAAAGCGTTTATAAAATGCCAAATTGCTGTAAGCGACAGTCGCTTGTTATCGCAAAAAGGTCTTTAAAGTTAATAGGTTACGTTTTATAGCTCCGTCAGAGGCAACTTCGTTTACGTGATGGCAATCGAAGGGGAACGGTCGTTAGTTCCGGCTGTTGCCGCATTATCGGCGGCAGCACTGTTCGAGGTTTTCCTGAAATTAAATTATTTTTAGATCTAATGACCACGTAATTTATTATATTTCTGTGAAAAAATATTTATTTCTTTCATAGAATTTTATTGAAGATTACAAATGAAATTCATTTCATACTTTTTTGTGTACCTTGGAACTCTACTTAGGCAAGTGTCTACTAATGATTTCTTAATCACATCATAAAACACTGATTACATCTGCTTTTATAATTATTCGTTTCAATCTAAACTTAATAAAATTATTCTGTAAGTTTTAAATCTATTCTAAGGAATTCAAATCTACATTATCCATCCGCTAACCATTTTAGAGCAAGCAGCGCCATCTCGTATCGAGTGGCAGAACTTCGTAGCAAGCTCACGCACACATCGTCGCATACTCCCTCCTGTGTCTACATTTAGAATCCAGCACACCACGACACCAAAAAGCAGACGGCCGCGCGGTAAATCGGGATCGGGATATCTTATGTAAAAGATCAGGATAGCATGTATTAACTGATTAACGTTTTATATGATTCTAGATTACATGCCTCAATAAGTATATTATGTTCAATTGGAATACAGTAAGAACGATTTTTACAGGGGTATGGATATTTTTTACAGTGATATGTGAATGTATATTTTCGGTTTACTAGCCTTTCCAAACCTGAATTAGATTATTTTTGCGTAGGAAATGTTTTTTGTATCTTAAATTATAATGTATTACCTAATAGAGACAATGATAGATAGATCAATTTAGAGGGAAAAGAAAAGTAGTAGATATACTTATGTCAGACCACAGAAATAGATAGTGTCAGACAAAGCATATAATATAGGTACCTACGGGTTTAATATATAAATTGTAGTATTATGTATATTACAAAATAACTTGGGTTGTCTAAAAAATATTCAATGACAGTCTATTATTTTTTAAATTACCATTAACCAGAAGTCGCAGGTTTGAATCCTGGTTGCAAGTGATTTTTTTTTTCAACAAAGTGTAAGTAGGTAGGTATCTTTAGATTTCGTTCTGCATGCGTTAATGCGTTAAAATCACACTAATATTATAAAATTGCGAAATTTTTTGAGTGTGTGTGTTTGTTACTTTCACGCTGTAAAGGCTGAATGGACTTGGATGAAATTCTTAGTACACAGATAGACCATGCCCTGGATTAACATAAAGGCTACTTTTTATCTCGGGAAGATAATCAATTCCCGAGGGATACGCAATAAACGATATCCATGCGGGCGAAGCCGCGGGTGCGTTCTCTAGTAATAGAACATACTTTTTTATTGTAATTTTCTCTATAATCAATCAACAATCAATCAACTCAGCCTATCGCAGTCCACTGCTGGACATAGGCCTCTCCAAAGTTGCGCCACAACGCTCGGTCCTCTGCCTTCCGCATCCAGTCCCCCCCAGCCACGTTCTTTAGGTCGTCGGTCCACCTGGCAGGGGGGCGTCCTACGCTGCGTTTGCCGATTCGCGGTCTCCACTCAATAACTCGTCTGCTCCAACGGCCATCGGTCCTTCGACAGACATGGCCAGCCCACTGCCACTTCAGCTTACTGATTCTACAAGCTATGTCAGTCACTCCGGTTCTTCTCCGGATAATCTCGTTTTGGATTTTATCCTTTCTCTATAATGCTATGTTGTAATTGTTATATAAAATACAAACCTAAGAATTAAGTCATTTTGAAAGATACGGAAATTGAAACAACAAAAGGGGACAATAAAGTTATGTACCCACCTATAATACCTAACAATAGACCGTAGATTGATACAAACGGATTGAGGCCCTCATTAGTCATAATTGCTCATTGTATGTGAAACGGCATACCTAATGACACAGGCTTCATTAGTTATGACTTCATCATTTCAGGAAATATTACTAGGTAGCAGAACTTTCCCCACCGTGTATCCCCACGTTGTCGCCGTGGTGGGGCTTGCGTGTCTCAGTGATCTTTGGGGCTTTGCCGGTAGAGCTACTCATGCCGGAAAGGTCCAAAGGGAGAGACCAGACCAAGAAGGATACGAGGCGGAGTCCTTTAAGGACTGCCATGAGGACGTGCCATCCGTAAAATCGGACGGTGTGCAATTTCGCTCTTTGGGGTTGCCACGGAGCGAATTAGGGCAGGGTGTAGTCACTGGGAGAGTCAGTTGCTCCTGGTATGTGTCTGCCATCAGACATGACCGTGGATGCAAACCAGTGACTAGAGGATTGGGCCTCAGGTCCTCAAAGAAGAGGGGGAGAGATAGGGGCGACGGGTTTGCTAGTCAGTTTTGACTAGCAGACACGATCTAGTTCAGATCACAAGTCGGTCCGACCCGTAATCCTCATTGAGAGGGACGGGGGTCCTAAGGGGCTGCGGGGAGACAACCCCTATAAAAAATCCAACACCTGGGGACCTCACCCCATAAAAAAGGCAAAGCTGTGTTCAGCAAAAAAAACAAAAAATGAAAGCGAATCGAAAAGAAGTATTACCCCAGGAGGGTACCGGCTGCTCAGCAGTCGGAGAATCCCTCACCGAACGTAGTTCGGTCTGTCCCTCGTATTCTGGGGGGGACACCGATCGCTTTTCGTCCAACCCGGACGTATCTGTTTCACCGTCCATTAAGGGCGCATTGAGCCAGGGAGGCTCACGTCTCAGTGGTGTGGAGTTGTTGGGTTTTGTTCCCAATAGGTCTGCACCACCGGGACCTAAACAGCAACAGGAGAACGCTGACCAATCCTCTGACCCTCGGAGGAAGGATAGCTCTCGGGAATCCTCTTGTGGAAAAGTAGTAGTGCATAGCGCACCTGTTGTGGAGGCACAGTCGTTGTCAAGGGTGGTAAAAAACCGAGCGATCTTTGTGCGACCAGCTACTCCAATAGCCGATGGAGTAGTGAGCGATAGCGTGGAGTCTGATTGCTCACAGAAGTCGTTCGCCTCTCAAACTTCGTCGACGGCATCAAAGAGAAAAACGCGCGCGCGCAAGAGAACGCGAACAACGGGGAGTGATGATTCGCTTAAGGCTAAGAAGAAGTCAGCCCCGACTAGACCCTCAAGTGAGGACGGAGAGGAAGATGAAAGTCTCACAGGACCTTCAGCGAACACTCGAGCAAAACAGGATTTGCCAATGCCTGAGGAGCTGACTGTAAAGATGCAGGCGCAGTTAACGCCCGATCTTAGTGCTTGCATCGAAAAAAACTTGCAAATGGTGGTAAAGGTTGCGGACGAATCCCGCAACCTTAAAAAGAGTTTTGTCCAAGATCTCAGAGTGGCAGCACTGACGGTACAAGCTGCAGTGGCAGAGATAGCCCAACGATCAACCGTTGAGGTCAGCGTTGTAAGGCTGGAAGCTGAGAATGCGGAATTGCGTTCCCAGATTGCCAGCCTTACAATGCACATGGAGAAGTTGACCGCGGAGATAAAATTACTCCGTCGCCAGGGTGATGGAACGGCGGACCCTAGCAATGCCGTTCCACCAGTGACCCCTGCGAGCATGACAGAAATGCAGGAGTTTGAGCGTTCCATCATGCTGAAACTGGGTGGAATGATGGACGCCAAGCTTGCTGGACTTGAGGATAGACTGCTTCCTGAAAAGCGTCGTCGTCCGGCACTTGCCGCAGACGTAAATGAGGATGTGTCTGCGCCAATCATACAGACGCAGCCTAGCAGCACTCAAGAACCTCAAAAGAAGAAAAAAAGAAGGGGGAAAAAGGGAAATAGTGGTCCAAGTCCAGTGGAAGACTTACCTGCTGTGCCTGCGCAGGCTTTAGAGTCTGCAGCACCTGCTGCCACACAGCCACAGTGGACTTTTGTCGGGAAGAAGGCAAATAACTCGTCTTCTCCCCATGCTCCGGATAAGGCAAAACAGGGGCAAAAACAACAAATCAAGTTGCCCAGAGCTCCAGTGTCAGCGGCGATTACGTTGTCGTTGCCAGTGGGATCAGCTGCTACTTTAGCGGCAGCAATGGCAGCAGTTAAGCAGCACATCCCGCTTGACGACCTCGGGCTTCTCGGCCGCGTTAAGCCGAAGAAGGCCGCAAGTGGTGGGTTGGTGTTAGAGGTGTCTGGCGCTGACAGCAGCAACAAGGCGGACCTACTTGCCAAGCGAATGCGGGAGGTCCTCGTTGATATGGATGTACGTATTGCACGTCCAACTAAAACCGGCCAGCTCAGGTTTAGGGACCTGGACGATTCCATTACGCCTTCCGAGGTGGCTACGGCAATCGCTCAGGCGGGTGGATGCCCCGTGGATGAAATAAAGGTGGGTGAAATTCACCGTTCACCTAATTCCTTGGGGACTGTCTGGGTCGGTTGTCCATTGGCAACCGCAAAGAAGTTGGCTTCTGCTAAACGTTTCTGCATGGGATGGACGTCGGTTCGCGTTGAGGCGTTAGCGGCACGGCCTAGGAGATGCTTCCGATGCCTCGAGATTGGCCACGTTGGAAATCAGTGTCCTGGTACGGTTGACCGGAGCAACCGGTGCTTCACCTGTGGTGTGCCTGGCCACAGGACGAAGGAGTGCACGGCACGTGCCGTTCGATGCCCGTTATGTGCAGACCTCGGTCGACCTACGGACCACAAGCTGGGAAGCAAAAATTGCGCTCCTAGGATGAAAAATAAAAATAAGGGGAAACAGGCCCCTCTTACCCCAGCCACCAAGGCTGGAACCGAGACGGCATTGGCAAGTGACCCACTGGAGGCTATGGAAACATCATGTTCCCAGCCTTAAAAGTATTACAGGGCAACTTGAACCACTGCCGCAACGCGCAGAACCTGTTACTGCAGTCTGTTGCGGAGCGGTCGGTTGCCATAGCAGTGGTAGCGGAGCCCTACAGTGTGCCGGACCATCCTCGTTGGTTTGGAGATGCTGAGGGCTCTGTCGCCATTTACTGGGCTGGTGGGCCTCCCTGCTCCATTTTAGAAAAGGGTTTGGGCTTTGTTGCCGTTGCGTGGGGTACTCTGGCAGTAGTGGGCTGCTACGTCTCTCCCAATGTGTCCCTCGCTGAGTACGAAGAATACCTGGACGGGGTGGCAAACTGCGTACGTCGCAAATGTCTACCTCGTCCGGTCCTCGTCCTGGGTGACTTCAACGCTCATTCCAGATTGTGGGGGAGCACCCGGGACAGGCCGAGGGGAGAGATTTTGCAAGCCTGGGCGGCGTCACTTGACCTCTGTCTTTTAAATCAGGGGTCCGTTCCTACGTGCGTCCGGTGGCAGGGAGAGTCGATCGTAGACTTGACATGGGCGACTCCTTCGGTCACCCACTTGGTGTCAGGATGGAGGGTGGCGGAGGAGATGGTTACGTTGTCCGACCATCGCCATATTGTTTTCGATTTAGCACTCCACCCTCCTGTTGGTCCGAGCAGTTCGAGCTCTGGCTCATCGCCGCGACGTTGGGCTATCAAAAAACTCGACAAAGATTTACTCGTCGCAGCTGCCTTCGTCGCGGCGTGGTCAGAGGGTAGGGATGCCGATGAGATCTTGCCCGATCCCGAGGAAGAGGCCACTTGGTTCCGGGATACAATGACGTCCATCTGTGACGCTGCAATGCCCCGGGTCAGATGCACTATGTACCGAAAGGTATATTGGTGGTCGGAAGAAATTGCACAGCTAAGGGTGGTTTGTTTGAGATCCCGCCGCCGTTACACGCGAACCCGACGCAGACGTCGAGCTACAGCCGAGGAGACGGCCGAAGCTTATGAAGCCTATAGGGTGGCTAGAGAGGCACTCCACACTGCTATCACAGAAGCAAGGGCTCGGTCCTGGAACGAACTTATCGAGGAGCTGGACAGAAACCCGTGGGGACGACCTTATAAGGTTGTTATGGGCAAGCTACGCCCTTGGGTACCCCCGCTAACGGAAACACTGGACCCGGGCTTGTTGGGAAGAGTCGTGAACACGCTTTTTCCTACAGTCCAGGACAGTTCCTCGCTGTCTCCGCCTCCCCTGGATTGGTCTGATGAGTTGGGGGTAACAGAAGGGGAGTTAGACCGAGCCATCGACCGCCTTAAAGCTCGCAACACCGCGCCAGGACCCGACGGTATACCGGGTCGGGCGTGGGTCTTGGCTTTGAATGCCTTAGGAGACCGCTTGAGGCGGCTTTTCAACAGTTGCCTCCGTGCTGGTGTATTCCCCTCCGGCTGGAAGGAAGCTGGATTGGTTCTCTTAAAGAAGGAAGGTAGGGCCGCGGAATCTCCCTCTGCATACCGTCCCATCTGTCTGCTCGACGAGGCATCAAAGCTATTTGAGAGAATAGTTGCCGCTCGCCTCGTCAGGCACCTGTCGCGGGTAGGTCCCGACCTTGCCGATAGCCAGTATGGCTTCCGTCAGCGGCGTTCGACTGTAGACGCGATTCTTCGTGTCCGCTCGCTTTCGGAGCAGGCAGTATCCCGGGGTGGGGTGGCATTGGCGATTAGCTTGGATATCGTCAACGCTTTTAACTCCCTGCCTTGGGACGCGATTAGGGAGGCCCTTGTATACCATCAGGTACCTCCGTACCTACAGGGCATTGTCGGGGCCTATCTTCGCGATAGGCACATACGTTATGTGGGTAGGGACGGTAGAGTCCATCGGAGGGAGATTACGTGCGGCGTTCCACAGGGGTCGGTTATGGGCCCACTCTTGTGGAACCTGGCATATGATGCGGTTCTGCGTGTCGATCTTCCCGCTGGCGTGAGTGTTGTTTGTTATGCAGACGACACCTTGGTCATTGCCGGCGGGGAAAACTTTGAGGGAACCATCCGGCTTGCCGAGCTTGGGGTGGCTAAGGTCGTGGCTAAAATCCGCGGGCTGGGTTTGGAGATAGCACCTCACAAAACGGAAGCGTTGTGGTTTCATAAACTGCCGCGAGGTAGACAACCACCCAGCACGTCGATTTGCGTCGGTGACGCGCAAGTCCAGGTGGGCCAGAGTATAAAATACCTTGGCCTAACCCTAGACAGTCGCTGGGGCTTTGAAGGGCACTTTGGACGCCTTATTCCCCGGATCGAGGGGGCAATGGGTGCTTTGCACAGATTGCTTCCTAATCTCGGGGGACCTAGAGAGGAAGTTCGTCGCCTCTACGCTGGGGTCGTGCGGTCGATGGCCCTTTATGGGGCGCCTGTATGGTCTAATAGACTATCAGGTGTCCGGCGCTGCAGAGCTAAGTTTAATAGCCTGCAGCGTAAAGTGGCCATTCGTATCGTACGAGGATATAGGACAATATCCTTCGAGGCGGCAACTCTCTTGGCGCGCTTTCCTCCCCTGGACATACTGGCGGAAATGGATGCGAGGGTATATGACCGGATCCGCACCATCCGCCAGAGTGGCGAAAGCGCGCCCTCTAGGGCGTTCGAAAGGTTAAGGCGGCAGGAGCGAAGACACGCACTAGAGCAGTGGCGCGAGCGGCTTTTAGAGCCGCAGTATGCGCACAAGCGCGTGATCGAAGCCATCCTGCCGTGCTTCGAGGCCTGGCTGAATAGGAGTGAGCGCGTCACCTACCGGCTTACTCAGGTGTTCACCGGACACGGTTGTTTCGGTGAATACCTGAATAGGATTGGACGTGAGGCCACGGCGAATTGCCACCATTGTGGAGGTGACCAGGATACCGCCCAACACACGCTCGCAGAGTGTCCTGCGTGGAACTCGGAGCGGCGGGTCCTGGTCGAAAAAATCGGGCAAGATCTCTCTCTGCCAGCGATAGTTTCTGCTATGCTGGCAGAGACGACAAATTGGATGGAAGTGGCCTCTTTCTGTGAGACCGTCATGGTTCAGAAAGAGGCTGCGGAGCGGGATCGAGAGAGGGCCGATCCTGCTCGGAGAAGGCGGCGTCGGAGAGGCAACCACTCCGGTGCCTAGCTCATTAGGGCAACACGCCGCTTCCCCCTGCTCTGTTGAAAGGACAGGGGTCCTTTATGGTCACGGCCGTCCAAAGTGGGGGCTTTGGGCGTCCACAGGGTGACCTCAGTGATGACGGTGGCACGCGGTGGTCCCGTGCCACAATATGGTGTCTCATCGGGAAAGTGTTTAGGGAGACAAAAGTCTGCCCAGAGACGTGCCTTTTAGGCAAAGCACAGGGGGGGCACCGGTAGTATAACCATTCCCGGAGTCCCCTCTCTATTGTGCTGAAGATGGCCACCGGGGAGGTTTTAGTGCGGTAAAAATCCCACACACCCCAGCCTCTTCCCCATGAGGCTGGTAGCCTTTTGAAGGTTTCCTCCTCGGAAAAAAAAAAAAAAAAAAAAAAGGTAGCAGAACTTTACGTAGGCCCACTGATAGTTTATTTAAATTAATAAAATTTACAAACGATGATGCTATATCCTACTTCTTCCTATCCTATCTTATCCTACTAATATCTATCCTACTATCTTATCTTACTAATATTATAAACGTGAAAGTTTGTGAGGATGTATGGATGTATGTTTGTTACTCTTTCACGCAAAAACGATTGTATGGATTTTAATGAAATTTAGCATACAAATTGGCTACTTTTTATCCCGGGAAGATGAACAGTTCCCGAGGGGTGCGCGATAAACGATCCACGCATGCGAAGCCGCGGGAATAGGCTGGTTTTATAATAAATCATAGCATGGTATATTTGAAGAAACGGCAAATGAAAACACGTGAGGAAACCTGCACACCTGAGTGTTGCATACAGTTATTGATGGTGTGTGTAGTCCGCCAACTTGCAGTAGACCGGCGTGGAGGACTAAGGCATCCTTCTCATGCTGAGAAGAGCTCCGTATCCAGCAGAGGTACAGTAATAGGCTGGTTATGTACGGTCACGATCCTTTTCTGTGGTACAGTTTGTCGACAAAATCCCTTGAACGGATCCTGCTACATTATACGTACCTACGGCTGCCGTCGAACATTGAGCGCAAGCAATTTTAGCCTTAGTGGTGGTTTACCAGAAAGATTTCTGACTGTACCTACATACAGGTTGTCTCATCGCTATACTTAATGTAGGGAAAATACTCAAAATATTGAAAATAGGAAATTTTACTTGAAGAAGACAAAATTTTATTTTTATATCAAGTAATACTGCATTCAAGGATTTTTCAAAAGGGTCTTCCCTGAGCCGGGAATCGAGCCTTCAAGTAAAGTCGATAACAAGTACTAAATCACTCCAATTAACATTTTGTCCTAGATTAAAGGAAGACCTAAAATCCCTACTATCAGGACCAAGCGCTTTGAGAACTCTTTCATAATGCGCACAGCCAAGTTGTGGAATTCACTGCCGGCATCTGTATTTCCGGGCACTTATAACCCTAACGCCTTTAAAGCTGGAGTGAATCGGCACCTAATAGGTTTGCTCGCTCCATCGTCGACCACATCCTGACAAAGCTGTCTAGATTGTGGTCAAGAGCAGATCTATAAATCATAAAAAAAAAAAAAAAAAAAAGACCACGTATTCTAACATTACTCAGGTACATTTAAATAAAATTATACCTGGGCAGCAAATTTTACTCAAAAAGCACCTTATTTTATTGATTGTTTCCCCATATTTCATATACTTCCTTTAGTTTTAGACACTATGTGTGTTAGACAGATTTTATCCTTATTGACCTATCAAAATCTATCAATATAAGCTATAAATAAAATACATGGGATTATACTTCTTTGCGATTATATTGGTTCGATTTCCAGCTGAGGCTAAAGACTTTTTAATTATTTATTCATATACCTATGATTTATTGTAAACTATAAAAAAACATTAGATTGAATATGCATTTAAACTATTGTACAAATGGCGGCCTTATCGCGATCAGTGATATCTTCCAGGCAACCTTAGGATGGACAAGAATGAACTAGTAACTAATTACTTTCCCTCCATGAAGCAACTTGTATATTTGAAGAAACGGTGAAAGAAAACATCCTGAGAACACCTGGGTTTTCAGTTTTCTGGACTTAATTTGATGGCATAATGTATTCCAACAGCCTGCACTAAGTCAGCATGATGGACTAAGGCCTAAACTTAAACCCTTATCTTATAATATCATATATTTCATCATATCTTATAATTTTAAACACATAAATAAGTTGTTTATCGAAAAAAAAAAAAAAAAAAAAATTAAAACATCGAAATAATAAGTAACTCTATTTGTAATCATCTGTAATCATTTATAAAGAGAGTTTAAAATCAAATAGACTCGCACAGGTCTTAGACCTAACGATATTTGCCTAGAAAAATGGACCTACATTCAAAATTCATGAAGTTAAAATAATTTCCTGTGGCTAAGCTATTAACTGGATTTGATTGATTTTTTGTGTACAGTAAAAGGACTTGATAATCTGTACGTGGTTTTATTTAATGTCGTATTGTCATTTAACATACATAACATAACATCACGCCTGTATTTCTCCGAAGGGGTAGGCAGAGGTGTAATAGTACACTCATATTTCGCCAGTTATGTTATAGTCCCATGTAATAGGGGGCGAGCCTATTGCCATTGACCGGGCACAAATCCAGACTCCAGGCTGCTACTGAGAATTTCCTAATGAAAAAACCCAATAACACTTTGCCCGACCCGGGAATCAAACCCAGGACCCCACGCTCAGCAGTCACGCTTGCAACCACTAGACCAACGAGGCAGTTTTGTCATATCTACTTTGTAAACCTACTTAAAAAAAAAAAAAACCTAAAATAAATAAACAAAATAAAACTATAGCTACAAAAAAATCTAAAAATCCTCCGCATCGTTGTCTACAGGTAACGTGCCCAGAAGACTGGGAGCATGGCCACGCTGTATGGCAATGCTTATTCTTTGACCAAAGAAAAGGCCAGCATTCTGGTCACGTGAAGTGTCGACCAACCGTCATATTTTGTCAGAATACAGATACACACACACATATTTATATGTATGTGTTGTATATGTAATGTACACACATTTATTATAAAAAATACAACTGAACTGTGCGCCCTTTCCGAAATACAGATAATACATTTCTGCAAGAACATGTTAAAGTATTTAGTTATATGTATCTATAGCATTCACTGCATAAAACATTAACTCTTAAATGTACTGAGCTATTTTTAATGAAATATTAATGGTATGTAGTGGCAGATAGTTACTCTCCTAAGTATCAATCATTTTATTGGTGAGTACAAAATTTAAATAAATAATTGATATAATAATAATTGATAATATTGAATAATTGATTGATTGATTAATTGAGTGAGTGTTTACGCTCCAAAGTTTCACATATTTTTAACGTATATAATACGAATCAAAAATAAATGAAATAAACCTAATAACTCTATAATTCCATGTAATTAAATAATGGTAATAAATAAAAGAACAAAAAAGGGTGCACCTAGGCGTTGAAGTATCCTCCACATCGCTGTCATCTGGCATAGTGCCCAGAAGACTGGCAGCGTTGCCACGTTGGATGGCAACGCTTATTCTTTGGCCAAAAACAGGCCAGCTTCTGGTCACACAGTGTCGACCAGCCTCTGAGTGACTTTGGAGTAGGTATTTAAATTATTACGACATAGGCCTATCTGGTTTATTTTTCATCATACTAACATATCAGTAATTTTTTGAAATGTATATATTATTGAGGCGTTATCAATCCATGACCCATGACTACATATAACTGAAATATATTCCGTACGACTAATACTAAACCTCAAATATTTGACTCTATAACTTGGTAAAACCCAAAGTAACGGAGCGGATATCATGAAAAAAATTGTAACGCTCAATTTCTTGGCACTCAGGCCCTGTGAGGCCTATTACGAGGTTTTACACAAAACAGCAATGAATAACGATGTTTTTTATAATCTTTATCCTAATAATGACCGACACTTTGTTTCGCAACTGCGGTAACCCGTAAAAAGTAGAGTAAAAACTCATTGTAAAAATGTTACCTTTTTATGTGCAAAGGGTTATGGCACAATGCTATGAAGGACGATGCGTTTATAGGGCACTATAAATACACAATAGTCGTGTGACATTGGTTTTTACTAATGCTCTTTATAAAAATAAACGAACGACATTGCTTCGGTATGCGTCTCAGTACGATTATTTGTCTTGCACAGACGAGAGCGCGTATGTTTAGTAAAATTAATCACCAATCCATGAATATTTGACCAAATGTGTGTACATATATGTTGATAAGTTTAAGATATAAATTGTTAAAAGAAAATATGATGTTGATAAGTTGTTGTATGTGTGTGTGCGGTGAGGTGATAACGAAGTGTCAAGGAAAAAGTGTTTTATCGGTGAGAATAGCATTTTATTAATTACATGCTTTGATGTGTTATAAACCTTTTAATTGCCCAGTTTATGAGCTTGATATTGAATAGTGAGACTTAATTAATAACACTGTTTTTTTTTTGTGTGAGCTATCAACTTGAATGAAATAAAAAAAATATGGAGATTGAATAGGTTGGTACCTATTAACACCTACTTATCGTAGCAAGTTGAGTGCCTAGATACAATTCGCATTATATTATTAAGTTTGCTAAGGATATGATCGCCTATAAGTATATAGATACCTAATGTTCGTCGGGTGTATGTATGTAGGTATGGCGGGCTTACTATATGTAGGTATGTGCGCGTTAAATCCTGTTTCATTTTAAATTAATAATGTACATGTGTCTTATAATTTCCTTAGTCCAATATGAATCGAATTTTATCTAACTATAAATATACATGATCATACAATTATAGACCTATTTAAGTATATTTTACGTACCTAACCGACTCTGGTACATAAAAAACCATTTTACCAATATTTTATAGCAATATATCACTTAATTAGGTATTAAGTTTATTAAAAAACATTGTATATTATTATAGAGGTTTCGTCATATTTCTTAATCGATGATTTATGACGTGAAACAATAATACCTTCAGAATTCTTAAATAATATTAACATAAATTATTATATAAATTATATTAAACATATCAACCAGCAAAAATGTGTACTATAGCAATCGAGAGAACGTTTTCGGACACACTATTTAGTGTATCAAATATGTCCTATAACAATGATGTAAACGTTTACCCAGGCAGGTTTTGGCGCAGTTACATCGCAATTTTGTGACAAAGCCAAGTTATTGTAGCTCCATGCGTCACAAGTTAGTGCTATACCTGTACTATAATAATGTCGTAAAAGTCTTTTCAAGGTTTTAATAGTGATTCTGTGGCGCTTTCATCACAAAACAGTTACAAAAAAGCCACCACGACTCTATTAATGGACATTTTTGTACTATAGTAGAGATCGGGGATCTTTTATAGTACAGTTTAATTTAGTGTCATTTCCCGTATAGATTGTGGGTTTGATGTGAAATAAAATTAAATATTATTTCTTGGCAAGTAAATCGATGTTACTATAGCAATATGGCGCTCACGACTTTCCATATTAGTGTATAATCTATGCTCACGACTTGTAAAATCAGTGTTATCTTATATAGACAGTCAATTTTACTTGCGACTAAAATTTTATTGATAAAGTAGTTAGTATTTTTTAACAAATTTTTAATGCCCCCCCCTTGATTTTCAATATTTATTAAATTAAAATCAATTGAAACATGGTAATGTCTCCAGTGTTGCTATTAACGGATAAAAGGTACCTACGTGCTTACTATAGGCTTAATTAGTGCACACAGTGACAGCCATCGGCAGCCATGATAAAAATAGGGTTCCTTGGTACATCTTAGATTAAACCACTTGATTGTCGAGGCATATTCCGCTAAATAATAATCCTATTACTCTGCATTATCATTATCATCGTCTGAAGATTCACAAACATTAGCATATACACAGCAGCCATTTTATAAACAAAACGCGGGACTTACGTTGTAAAAACGATGTTGAATTTCTTTTATAGGATGTTTAGGTTGACTAAAACTAGTAATATACTACTTTTATGTATCTTAAAGGTCCAATAAAAGCGATAAAAGCTCTGTAACGTCACTGTAAGATATACAAGTTACGTAATAGTGTTTTGATGACCTTTCAGTGTTAAAAGAGTATACTCGTGACAGCTATGACATTGACACTATTGTAGCTATTTGGAAGATTTTATTGCTCAAATTCGAACTTAACAGTGATGTAAAATCAGCAACAGTACATTATTGTTTTATAGTTGTGTTTTCAATACTATTTAAACACTTGTACTATAATACTCATTTTCAAGCTACAATAACACAAAATTGCTTCAAAACAGTATTGTAGTACTGTGATAAAGGCGTAATATATGGCGTCGATGTAAACGTTTACAACACTTATTATTGTTACCAAAATTCTGTTTAATATTATACAGCTAAAATATTGTATAAATCGCTATTATAGAACACACGGTCATAACGGATACTTTAATAACGCTTTATTTTCACTTTTTAGTGATAAATGCATTTCTTAACGGACTACTTTGCTGGTTGGGTAATTACACTTATTTTTTTTGGGCAGTCGTGTAAAAATAATGTTATTGTATAAGAAGATTAATTATAAATAAATGATAGTTGTTTATTTTTAAATAATGTTAGGTAGATTATATTCTACAAACGTCCTTAAGAAACAAAGTAGCTTTAAGACTGAAATAATTGATTTACATTAACACAGTTATGCAAATATGATGTCCTACTGTGCTTGCACATTAAGCTTATAATAATATACATGAATAAATAAACAAATTAACATAGAACTGGTTATAGAAGAATTATTATCAGACAAAAAATATTATTGTTGTCTTTGATATTGCAATGCAGTTATGAATATTTAAACTCATTTAGAATAATATCCCCTATATATCTAGTTATATTTCAATTTAAAGGTGGAATAAAAAAGGTGGTAAATTTTCATTTACTAAATGTTGATTACGTGTACAAATATTCAACTTTTACATAATGAATTATTAAATATAAACCATGTCTTAGTTATTTTGAACTCATTTACATAAGAATATTGTCTTAAGGCTGTATATTGCGCATCTAATCAAAGCCTGCGTTATAGTCAGTAGATATAGACATAGAATGCATATATTTAATATACATAAAAGTGTAGTATGCAAGGCTCCATTAATTTATAATAAAATTCCGAATTACGTCAAACAATTGAATAAAGACCTATTTAAGAAAACACTAAAAAGCATTTTGACCAATAACAGTTATTACAATATTGACGATTTCCTAAATGACAAAACTCTATAAATGTAACAAATTTACTCATTTTAATTTATGAACAAACGTAAACTATTATTATTATTACTTTTTATGCTTGAATTTTATTTTGTTTATTAATTATTGAAATACTATTGACTTATTATTATTAAATTATTTCATAAATTATAGAAATTTTGTCAATTTTTAATTTAATGTTTTTTATATTTGTACACCAGTCATGGACAAACATGTTGATCCAAACCATCATTTATATCTTTAATAAGCATCTCAACCATGTATTATTATCTACACATGTTTTTGCAAATAAATGTATCTTTATCTTTACATACATCCTTCAGCACACTCGTGACAGGATACTCAGCAATTAATATAATTGTTTGTATTCACAATGTAAGGCAGCAATCATCGGTGACCAATTAACATTCAAGTGTCGCTACTATGTGTCAGGCCTTACATTTGGCGAACGATTTGGTAGACATGTATCTGCATCTATTATTTACTTTAGGCGAGGTGGTCGGCGCCTGCATTGATATGCCTTATTTAAAATACAAAGAACCCTTGGGAAGGCTTGGTTTTGCTTTCAGCTCTCCCGTCTTTTCTTGTCATAAAGTGGCCCTTGATTGTAGTATTGTTTTTATTAAATTTCGTCGTTTAGAAATAAAATTAAATATATTACTATTAAAAAGATTTTTCTGATTCTTGTGTCACATAATTTGTAACTATCTTTTCATATCTGCAGGGAAAATATTGAAGAAAGTTTCATCTGTCTGTGAAGTTTACATTTCAATATCTATGGAATTTATTAAATAATATTAAAAATTACTGAAACGCTGGCTTCATTCTGTAAATGATTAAAATAATTTTCGCTATAAATATTGGACAAGGTAATAACCGACTTAATGTCAACTTTCTGTTCCCTTAACATAAAAAGATAAAAGAAAGAGCAAATAATTCCCCACACAACGTAACAAATAAGCAGCAATTAGTATTTAATTATGTCTATTCACGTACAATGTAACAAAGTATAAGGTTGTCATGTTACTAAAGAACTGAAACCACAGGTACGAACAGTGGAAGCAATTTGGGCGGGCTTCGACAACACGCAACCTCGCGTGCCGTCGGACACTCACAGCCGACGCAAAACTTGCCTACCCAAAGCAAATACCCCATAGAAAAAACAATAATCACACTTAATATAACCTTTACTAAACCTACAATAAAGAACAAAATCCTTTGACAATAGATTTCTGTAACTACAACCGCTATTTTGGCTTTCTAGGCCTTGTCAGCGCAAGGAAAACGTAGGAAAACGGAATGGACTTGGCAATTGGTCGATTTAGTTGTTTATTGTATTTTGAATTATTTATTTTGATAATACACGCATGACTTGTTGCGATTTTGGGTAGCCTAGATAAATACCTATGATAAAAGTATTTCATTGCCTACATATTCAGCCAGATAGATATTTTTGATAGCAATACTCTTGCGCTAATTTCTTCCTCGTTGATGTACTTATGTAGGTATTTACCATACTAAGTACTTTTTAACCAATTTACATACAAATAAGTAGGTTATTTATGTATTTGATAAAACATCAAGGTGGTATAAATATCGGTAAATTCGAACATTTCACTCCTTCGAAGTTTTCATTATTGCGTGTGATGTTGTCAAAACTGTGATCGACGAATGACACGATGGCAGTACAAGGAAACTCTGAAAACAAGTTTTATTATAGAAACAATGACCTTTTCGTGTGTAACACGCATGAAATAACCCTTAAAGGTACGTATTTTTTGCTTACAAAACTTTGTTCTTAGTTACAATTCTTGTGTAGGTATTTCTACTATACGAAAATTTCAAAGTATTCGGGTATGTTAAAGTTAAAAAAAACAAATGTGTAGTTTTTCTGTATTCTAGAAACTATAAATTGAAATAAATAAAAAAGATAATCAGGTCAACTTATTAGTTTATTTTGTCAGATATTATTTGAAATCGGTGAGTACTTAATATATTTTTCACGTAGAAAATTTTCAGAAATTTCATAGTCCAGAGGTGCTAGTTTTATATTTATAAGAGACACTTATCATATAATCTTAAAATTATAAAACAGAGACGTGACAATTTTATGCAGACACATGTAAAACCAATCAACAGTTTCTTTACACAATTCCAATTACCTGCATTTCTTAAATAGTTCTATTAAACGACATGGTTCACTTCCATTATGCCGCAGCATATAAACTGGCTGCGATACACCTGATACCTTGCACTTAAACCAGACTTTATATATACCTAGGTACCAATTATAAAGCTGTACTGCCTACTTATTGGATCCTATCTAGTCTTATTTATGTCTTCCTGGTACTTGTATTGATAAATACGCCCTTTTGCTACCGACTTGGATCCTAGATGTTCTTGATAAAAATCTAGGTTGCTTTCAAAAGATAGGTATATTCCGTACCTTTTCTTAATCATGAATCATAAGTTGATTGTAATGTCACCTACATTTTCAAATCAGGATTATCAAAGTATGTAGGTACTTACTTTGTGTTTGTAATTAAAGTATATACCTACATCCTGAATATATGCGCCTGATCTCTCTCCGGTCGTGTCGAATTGCCGTCCCATCGGATTATGAGAGTGAGGGAATAGAGAGTGCACCTGTGTTTGCGACAACACTTGTGCACTATAATATGTCCCACGCAGATGGCTAGTCTCCATTGAGATTGGCCGCCGTGACCAAAATTCGGCTGGGAGGACATTATTATATACCTACATGATTATTCTTAAAACAATTTATTTTATCATCATCATCATCATTTCAGCCGCAAAACGTCCATTGCTGGACAAAGGCATCCCCCAAAGGGGGCACATGCTATAATCGCCACGCTTGCCAGGCGTGTTGGCGATCGCAGTTGGTTGTTTAAATACTCAGAGAACGCTGCTGCCCGTCTTCTGGTGAATCCCTTAGTCGCCTTTTACGACACCCATGAGAAGAGAGAGGGTGGTGCAATTCTTTACGTCCGGCACCACATGGAACACTTAATTATTAAAACACTTTATTTTATCACTTAATTATATTTCGCTAATTTAAGTTACTATAGTCATTAAAAGTTAAACGTCTTTTGTACCTAATTGTTGTAGTAAATTTCAAAATATCTGTGGGTAGAAAAAGTGTAGGTAGTTAAAATAAAATATCTACGAACAAATTTGACCATTTCCATAACTAATCAAGATGTAGAGCTCACGCTGCGATCAAACGAGACGTGTTAATTTTTATAAATTACGGCCTTTTCATTAGCATTTTTGTTCTATAAAAAGTTTTCCTTAATCGAATTACTAATTGGACTCGTAATTACTATAATAGAAACAAAATATGGTCGCCAGAATTTGTGTAAAAAAATATTCTTCATCAAAAAAGATATGGCGTTATGTAGGTAACACACACCTTGTCTTCGTCATATTTAAAATAAAATATAACCCAAAATCATTTCACTTCAACGTCAAATGAAGTGTTACTAATGACATAATTTAAACGAAATCCATTTCCAAACGAAGAATTTAAATCGCTCCAGCTCCGAGTGGTTTAGAAAGGCTAGCATTTAAGGTGACCTTTAAATATTTTATCTGGAGTTCGCTTGATTGTCGACCCACGGGTCCCTTTCTCTAGTACCTTTATATTCGCCCAATATATCTTGATATCCTCCGCCTCCACCCGAGAAAACAAAATAAAGCAGTAATGAGGAAATGCGGCCCCCATTTATGGGTCCTTCAAAACTGGATGGTATGTAGGATTGGATAGGTAGTACTTATCTCGAGAAGAAACTTGACGTAACTCGAAAATAAGTCAGTAGGTACTTGAGCGCCCAACGATTTATTGACGTTGGTAAAAAAATATCTAATTTGGTTACAAGTGGGCCTAATATTTCTTCATGTAATGTGGCTGTCAGTCCAACAAAGAGATTTCGTGTTTAGATTATGTTAAGAGTTGTGTTTCGATGGGACGGATGGGATTTAAACGTAACTTACAATTTACATGCAATTACAAGCAGTTGCGAGGTGCTGATGTTGTAAATAGCGGCTTCACGTTAAATTAAAAAAGCATATAACAAAGATACGAGAGGATTAAAAGAAAAGTACAAAAAAGTCCAACGATTTAAACAAATGCAAGTGGCAAAAAATAATCTTAAGCAATTATGATATAAAAACAAATGTTTACTCATAGATAGAAGTGATGGAAGTTTTGTAAGCTAACAGTAACAAAACTTACGTAAACGTTAAGTTTTATAGTTTCTATAAAACTGTAATTATTGTTCATTACTCACCTTTCTATTTAACGATTTCAATGAATCTTGTAGATGTAATCTAACCGTATTGTGTGTTTGCTCCCCTATATTTTATTATACAAAACCAACACTCAACCCACGCACTATTTTCCCCCTCCACTAAAATACACCTCAATATCATCGTATCTTGCTCGATCAAGTAAACATCCCCATTTGCATTGACCCGGAAAGAATTTTCTCAGTTTATTTTGCAAAAAAATCCACACTCGCGGGGAGTAGTGTTTGTAAATTTTCCCTCTGACCTACTTGTATATCTGCGAGGCCAGATTACATTGACCTTCTGCGCCCCCCTCTATCATGAGTGAACCTTTAAAATAAGGGGGTATGGAATATATTTTCGGAGGTCTTGTGCTTCTGGTGCGGTGCTGTGGTATGGATCGATAGAACCCTGGCAGGTCGCCCAGCTTCGTTCCCGCATTATTGTTATTGCAAGCCGTCAGTATCTATCTGCTTCCGCTATTGGTTCTGAGCCTAGTACCTAATGTCTTGAGACAAAGATATGAGAGCGAAGCTTCGGAATACGGTAGTAATACCTGATACACGTACACAAAGAACAGTTTCGTATTTTATGTTGGTATGATTGGAAGAACTACGAAGTAAGTAAAACTAGCGAGCAGTTTTCCACGTAGAAAAATAAAAGTATGTATGAACGTAATTTTTTTTACTTTTAAACTGATTAGACAAATCCCAAACAAACGGATTTAAACATAAAAAAGTTTTTAGTACGCAGAGAGTACCAGTTAGACAACATTTTGGGAATCCAATCACGATTTTTACTTTTATACCGATCGTAGATAAAATATTAAAATGCCTTTGAATCCGGGTTTGAATGACTTTGGTTGAGTGTTGTTTTTATAATTATCATTTGTTTCAGATAAGTAGATATGTTCTGTGTGGTGCTGGACATAAAGAATTGCCACACCCTATCTCTTCTCATGGGTGTCGTAAAAGGCGACTAAGGGATTCACCAGAGGAAGGGCAGCAGCGTTCTCTGAGTATTTAACCAACCGACTGCGATCGCCAACCCGCCTGCCAAGCATGACGATTATGCCATATCCCCCCAACATGCTTGGGGGAGGCGTATGTCCACCAGTGGACGTCTTTTGGCTGAAATGATGATGATGAGACATGCCTGTTGATATATTTTTGGCTACTGACGCAAACACTTGGCGAGGACAGGTTTAATCTCGGGAATTAAAACATAAACAGAACAATTTATTCAAAACGTTACTTAATTTATTTAAAAGGTTCAATGAATTAACAAATTTATGTAGGAAGATTTAACATTTGTTTCTGCGGTTCTTCATAAATTTGTGAATAAAACTATTTTCACTACCAATTACCTATATTTTCATTACATGGGACTTTTATCATAACTGGCGAAATGTCGGTGTACTATTAATACAGATCTGCTCTTCACCTTTGGGGAATACAGTCGTGATGTTACATTGTTGTTTTGTTGTTATAATAACTGAATAAAATTTTATTTTTATTTGACTTATTTCATAATAATTATTATCAATATATAACTATAAACTATTATTTTCGGTCAACTTTTACCATTTTGCTATCTTTGGTATTCTAAATAGGTAGACTAGTGGTTCATAGGTAGCTATTTAGTTATAAAATTACAGCCACATAACATTAATCAAAATTATCACTACACAAAAGTATACACTACTAGCCTATGCCCGCAACTTCGCCTGCGTGAATGTCGTTTATTGCGCATCCCTCGAGAACATCTTTCCGGGTTAAAAAGTAGCTTTTATGTTAATCCGGGTTATGTTCTATCTGTATGCCAAATTTCATTAATATCGGTACAGCCGTTCTTGAGTTATAAATGGTGTAACTAACCCGACTTTTTTTATACATTTAGATTTTGTCTGATGTACAGTCTAACAAATAGATAAGTATCCAGGGCCGCAAGATATAGATAAAAATTTCGAAATTATGATAGAACCGTTTGAATAGGTTTTGTTTAAATATACAGTTTGACATGATAATAATAATGTCCTTCTTTCCTGTCGCAGGTCTGCTGGAAGAAATTTATTTTAGAGATAAGCAGTACCTTTGTGCTCAAGTGTTTGTTCTGTATGTTTTATATGATAAAATGTGTTGTGTGTACATAAATAAATAAATAAAAAAGATATTTCAATCGAAAACATCCTTAATCTACTGAGAAAACTTCATTTCTATCTGGCGACCCTGGATATTTATTTATCTCTTTGTTGGACTGTACATGACAATAATGGCATACATAACACTTATAACAAGTTGGCTATCTATGTATTAATTTGGCTTTGATAGAATAGATAGATAGATAGAATATTCTTTATTGTACACCAATAACATTATTAAACTTAGGACTAACATGTAAAATAAGGGTACATTGGCGGTCTTATCGCTAATAGCGATATCTTCCAGACAACCTTTGGATGGACAAGGAAGACGTGAAAAATAGAAAACGTTTGCTTTTGGTATACCGACTACTTGTGTCTTACAGATAATAAACAATATTTTATTTACTCTCATGGATACCGTTACATTTATGTGTAGTTATTCAAAATTTTCAATTTCAAAACTGGTTTCTTTTCGGAGAGCAGTAGCATGAACTCCACGTCCACGTAGGACATAAATATAATTTTATATATAAAATTTGCTTATACATCGGTTTAATATTATAGGGAAGTGTCAAATGATTTAGATTTTTCTTTGCAGTTGGCGGGACACCCATTGTACAGTTATATTTATGTTAGGAATTTATTTAAATCAGTGTACGGACCCAATATTTATGTTTTCTTGGTACACACTGTAATAAATGAGGGAATAATATTGACAAGACCATGATGACATCAAAACGAACAAATATAAAAACAAGCCTAGTTTTTTTACATCTGTATAAGAAATAATACATTTTATATATCATTCCAATGAAAGTTTTCCATGTATCTATCACCTTTCAAACCTTCAATATGTGTCGATGTATACAAAATCGTAATTTATTAGCAACATTTGTTACATAAATAAAGTGAGTTAATTTATGTGTTATTCGAGGTCGTATCCATCCTAATTCCTAACATAACACGTGTTTAGGTACAAAGCATTCGCTTACAGTCATAACATCCACGTAAATTAACCAAAGTATTTATCGTAAGTAACTATATTCAGAACCCCACATGCTCACATATTTTGTTCCTACTCTTAGTACGGGGTATTATAAAAACATTACACCGATTATGCGCAATTTACTTTATCAACTCTTATTAAATATGTTTCCTCCTAAGTGATTTAACTCTGTATTATCTACAATGTTGTCGTGATACGACATGTGACTCGACAAAACGACTGTACATTTGTACATAAGTACGGTCGACCGCACGTCGGTGGTAACACTTTGACATTAGCAGCATCTTTTTTTCGTAAGCAGTAAGGTCGGTTTTAGAATTGAAGTGTTATCACTGTCATGCTGTCGACTGTACATTTTTTCGATTTAACTCGGTGTCTGCGACGTCTGTAAATCGCTTCATTATGGAGCGGCGATCAGGAATATCGATGGTCGACCGGCCTTAATTACGTATCGATATCGCGTATATTACATTCACGTGAGTCGTAATATCGAACAAAATATGACCGCGGACCGGTCCGATAATCGTGGATGATAATTCCTTCGGATCGAAAGATTCGAAAATAGAACGGTGAGATGCTTCGGGCGGCTTGATTCCTCCCGCCAGCCGCTCGCCCAATCGATACATACTTTGTAGCTTGAGGCGGGACCGCGTAGTACGGATAAAAAAGTATTATTTATAAATACTCTGCCAGTTTGGTCCACAAATAAAAATGGAACATGCCCGTCGAATTTCGTGACGCTCACTCGAGTGACAAAATTGATTGCTTGATAAAAAATTTAGAGTAGGCCTAACAGAGTTTACATTAAATAATCATTTTTTAAATTAGCATATTCTAATCAGTTTATATATAGGTCCATGTCTATTGATTGCTTCTCGCAGCTTTGTTGTTTTTTTTTTTTCTGAACTTGAATTTTATTATGATAGGAGCGGAATTCATGTAAAGAGACCATTATAAATAATTTGCATAATTTGTAAGTCATAATCATATTTTTTATGAAAACAAAATTAAAATTATCTACCTACTAAATTTTATTGGCTATTTATTTACTAAAAAAAGAAATCACTGTTTTGTTTATTACATCTTGTTATTTCTACCCAAGTAGTTAATAGTGTACGAGAAAAATTACATAATGAAATCTTTTCCTTGTTTTGCAGCTAGGTTGGGTAAAGTTGCCCGGTTTTATTTTATTAGATACAACGCAACGGTCGAGCTTGTTCTTAGAAGAATTCTGACGTAAATTCGTTATTCGCGACATGTTTTCATTACTTTCATCTTGAATGTATGAAACATTGTGCTGGTGAAATATTAAAGATCTCTTCGTAAATTCGTACCACAGTATATTCTGTTCTTTGAAGATATATTACGTTGAAATACGGTTACACGGTAAACAAATAAAATCGTCTACGATTTTATTATGACGAATTTTGGAAATAAGAATTTTTAAACGATAATTCATGAATTAAATTTTTTATACATAGTAGAACTTCATCTATATCTCGTATCTTGGCATAACGCTTAACGCGAAGCGAAGCTATGCTAGAGAGCGCACGTCAAGAAGAAAAGAGAAGAGCTGGAAATACGATATAAAAAATGTACTGGCTCCTTGGCATACATTCACCGTTGTCAGTATACAACAAAATATTACTATATAAACAAATTTTAATGCCAATATGGACATATGTTATTCAGTTGTGGGGCTGTACCAAAGAGAGTAATCGTCAAATCATCCAACGATTTCAAAACAAAGTACTGAGGGGCATCGTCAATGCGCCCTGGTATGTTAGAAATTGCGATCTCCATCGGGACCTAGAAATGGACTTCGTGAATATAATTATTAAAAAAAATACGCAGAAGCTCATGAACATAGGCTTCATCATCACGTGAACATCGAGGCAATACAGCTCCTCGATAACACGGATTTAACAAGAAGACTCAAAAGGATAAAACCCTTAGAGTTAGTTTATGAGTAGTTAGTGAGAGTGCAAAACAATAAGTGCTATAAAGAACACATGAACAAAGTGTCTTCACCTTAATTAGAAACGAAGGAAAGTGTTTATAGGACGCATTCTTAGAATTTTAATTGTTTAGAAGTTTAAGTTAAAATTAAATTACTTATTAGCCTTAACCGCTAGATTGTAATATAAATAAAGTAGACGCTTTATCAATAAAAAAAAAATGTTTTTTAGTTTAGAGTATGTATTTTCAATAAAAATTGGCTACACTTTTAAATGTGACACTGGATCCCACACTAGGATACCAATTTAATTTACTAAATAAGTAAATAATATTATTAAACTTAATTTGGATTTCCAAAAAGATTTTTTGATCGATTCGATTGACAACTCGGCTTCGTAAATTTATTTTTAGTAACGAGGCGAATGCAAATCTTCTATGCGAATTAAGTGAATTAGACACATTTTTGATGTGCTTATAACTTCAAGGTCTTTGTTTAAACCCAGCCTAAGACCTATTGTGACAATTTTAACTCTTTATTCTTCTCTTTCTGTAATCACAATTTAAATATAACTAAACAAAATTGTGTCTGATGTACAATGACATATTTATTTATTTATAAATAAATATGTCATTGTAAATTGTTATATAAATAAATTAGATACGATTGTGTAGAGAATTTCCCTCTTTGTTAAAGACCATAATATTATTAGGTACCTATATTTTTTCTGAGAGTGGGGAAAATAACACTAGTAGCGGTCCCTATTTTGCCGTCTTTAAAATCAGTGCCATCCTTTTTATTTTAGCACCCTACATAGGTAAAAGCGGGAGTGTATTGGCTTTGTTTACCCATAAATTTTTCCATCAATTTTAATAGCTAAACAATAACTCGGAGGCAATTGTCCGCCATCACCGTTTTCAATTTGCGCTACGGCGATAAACTTGTGTACCTACATCTGGCGCCTCCATGAATTGTAATTTTATCACCACAATGACATTCTCCTGCAGTTCAATTAGTTTTAATACTGCCTTCAAATGAGAGGGATGCAACCAATACGTCTATTAATTCATTATAAATTTGCTCAACTGGCATATTCGTGAACAGATTTTTGCTTTGCGTGTTCCAATGCAACTAAGTTTATCAAATGTTATAAAATATGCATTACATAAAGTAAATAATACAATTAGGAAATGTGAAGTTTCCTTTGTTAATGCACTAAATGTCATAAATCATAATTTTATTTATAAACGTACGAGTACTACACTAAATGTTAAGTAAAAGTTATGCACTTATGAGAATAGTTATTAACTATTAAACTTTGTGGGTGCGAGTTCGATCCCGGCCCGCACCTCTGTCTTTTCGGATTCATGTGCGGATCAGAATTTGATTATCACTTGCTTTAACGGTGAAGGAAAACATCGTGAGTAAACCTGCACACCTGAGAGTGCTCCATACAGTTCTCGATGGTGTGTGTAGTCCACCAACCCACACTAGGCCAGCGTGGTGGACTAAGGCCTTAACCTTCTCATACTGAGAAGAGGCACGTGCCCAGCAGTGGGACAGTAATGGGCTGATTATGTTATGTTGTGCAGTAGGTACATTAGATACAAAATTTATTACTTCTATATTCGTAATAATAAGTAATCAAAGTTACATTTTGTAAATAAAAAATAAGACAAAAGGTTTTACTTTTCTTCAGAATTAAAATAAATATATACAGAATGTCATGGAGGGAAAGTGCCTTTAATATTGAAATTAAAAAAAAAAACCTAATAACCCTCCTTCTGGGGCAATCG
Organism: Asteroscopus sphinx; assembly: GCA_949699075.1. Classification (NCBI taxonomy): domain Eukaryota; kingdom Metazoa; phylum Arthropoda; class Insecta; order Lepidoptera; family Noctuidae; genus Asteroscopus; species Asteroscopus sphinx. The sequence goes on along the minus strand of OX453013.1, from coordinate 12,594,209 downwards.
GGTAAAAAACATCTTATTTTATTTGTTGTTTGTCCATATTTCATGGACTTCCTTTAAATTTAGACGATATGCTTGTTGTACAGATATTGTCCTTATTATTGCCCTATCAAGATTTATCAACAGAAGCCATAACATACAGGTTGATACTTCTTAGCGATTGTATTAGTTCGATTCCCAGTTCAGGCAAGATTTTTTTTTAAATCTTTGAATGCAGAATTTCTTATTTTTTAAATTAAATTTAGTTTCCTCTAGGTAACATTTCGTATTTCTAATAAATATAAAAAAAGTATTAAAATAAAGTACTTTACCTCCATAAAGAAAAAATAAAAAGAGAGTGAAAGAAGATGTAGTGACAAAGATTGGGAAAGGTTTGTTAAGATGGTTTGGACATATAGAAAGGATGGTGGAAATATAGAGAGAATGGACAAGAGGAGATTGCCGAAACAAGTATACGAAGCGAGTGTGGATGGAAGAGTTGGAAGGGGAAGATCTCGGCAAACGTGTCGCAATCAAATCGCGGACGCTCTCAAAAAATGCCAGGATAACAGTAATCTAAACCGATGAGCATGCATGACGAGGTTAATGAATGTAGATGAAGCGAAAGAGGTGTGTCAGGATCGTAGCAGGTGGAAATCCATAGTCTCTGCCCCAATGGGAAACAGGCGTGATAATATGTATGTATGTATGTTTATCTCCATAAAGCTTAGCGATGGGAGACCCAGTATATTATATAAAAATAAAATATCTCAGCTTGATTTTCAAATTCTATCACGTTTGGTATGCGTTGATAGACAACTTTCAGGTTATTTTCTTCTCAAATTGAATGTTTCCATTTACTCCTGTCATCAAATAAACGTATTTCAGTCGCGTTGATTGGAAGCGATGTGAGAAGATACTTTAAAAATAATTAACAGAAGTGTGAAAATCTATTTGGACATTTCTAAATGAAAACTACCTACCTAATTGAAATTCTTTATTTAATAGGCATTATTTATATCCGGTCAGGTGTTATTTTAGATAATTTCTAAGATACTTTTGATTCTTAAAATACTATGAAATAACTGAATTTTCGATAATGTATGGTTTTGATGACGTCAGGTATTTTTTTCTGTGACGGAGGATATCCATGAGGATTTCCACCCGAATACAAATAGAAAAGGTATCGGAACGAAGTTCCTTATTGCGGCTTGCGGTAGGTGTGATTCTGGAGAAAATGTAACGTCACTTCAGATTTTAACTATCAAATTATTCATACAAAATGACATGTTCTACTTGGGATCGAATTTAGGCCCTGTGGCTTAGATTATTGTTCTATAATCTGAGCTCCGTGGTATCTCAGTCCGATGCATGTTCCCTGCCATTTAAGATAGATAGATAGGGGTGAATTTCAACAAATGCCATTTTTTTTATCATATCGGTGAACTTTTTCATTTACATATTTTTTGTATATTTTTCAGGTTTTATGTAATCTTTAGGATATCAAATATCCCCAAATTTAATATCATCAACGTATCATTTAAGACTCAGGAGAAAATTCAGTTTGAATTCTGGTTTCCACTGATATGACAAACCGGCACCGATTATTTTTTCTGTACACCGATATGATAAGTTTATCCACCGAAATGATGTACATATCCAGCGATATGATATTCTATCCACCTTTGAACATCAAAAAGGAAATAGTTAGTAGGTACCTAGGTAGGTAGGTAGGAGAAATACCAGGCTTATTATCTCGATTTTTCGGTAGCGATTCTGTTACATCATTGGTTACTGAAACACTTGTTTGGTTGTTTTGGGCAACATTTGCCTTAGCTTTTTTCCTTTGATAATATGCACGGGAACTGATTCTGTTTTTTTTTGTGCAATGCGACGTGCATGTGCTGTCATTTGGCTTTGGGTTGGGATAAGTCCGGCTGCCTTTCGTCTAGCTAAACGTTCTCTATCTTTTCTTAAATGCTCCTCTCTTAACACAGGAACGCTTTTGAATTTAGCATTTCTTATTCTTTCCAGCAACCACTTTCTCTCTTTTTTCTCCTCCGCTTTTAGTTTTGGCTTCGGCATTCTTAGAAAAAATTAAGCTATTGTGATGTTTTCTTTTTATCTATTTATTATTTTGTTATTTATTATTATGGACTTACTATTTTTTAACTAGAAAATATTTTCTAGAGAAACCTTTAATGCGTTCAATTGCTCCACCTCACCATCATCACCTCAGCCTATAGACGTACATTACCGAATACAGACCTCCCCTAATGATACATCTTCTACTACCCAGTGGTATCGTGGTAATGATTTTGTCTATGTAGGTAAGTATGTATGTATGTATGAATGTTTGTATGTAGGTACATATGCTGCCAGGTGGACCGACGACCTAAAGAACGTGGCTGGGGGGGACTGGATGCGGAAGGCAGAGGACCGAGCGTTGTGGCGCAACTTGGGAGAGGCCTATGTCCAGCAGTGGACTGCGATAGGCTGAATTGATTGATATATGCATATAATGTATGTGTTTGTATGTATGTTCCATTGTTTCTTTGTATACTTAACGAAATGACACGGGATCTACCGATATGATAAAACGACTCACCGAGATGATAAAATGATCTACCGATATGATAAAGCTATCCACCGATGTGACAAAACTGTGCGTTGATCATGAATCAAAACACTGATATTAGATATAAGACACCGATTGTTTTTTTCTTATCATTTCGGTGTAAATTATCACATCGGTGGTAATAAAGACCACCGATTACAGCGATATGAGAACAGCGACGTGAGAAATAACACACTTTTTAGAATATAAGAACAAATGCATAATATCTAGGATAAATGCAATAACAGTCAATGAAGCTAATTCACTTACTACCTTTGTTAGCACCAAACAACAATAATAAAACTACTCATTACACTAGAAAAATGCAACCACCGATAATATAAAATAATTGTCCGGGAAACCGACCAATCAGCCTGACCTCCTTTTTGCTAAAGACCTTGGAGAGGCTCTGCGAAAGGGAGCTGAGGGACGGCGCACTTAAAACTATACCACTGCACGGCAACCAACACGCATACAGCTCAGGTAAGTCCACAGAATCTGCTCTCCATCTGGTGGTTAGTCAGATAGAGAGAGCGATACACAACAAAGGTACTTGCCTGGGCACTTTTATAGACATCGAAGGAGCATTCGACAAAACAAACTTCTCCAGCATAAGAACAGCCCTCTCCAAGCACGGAGTGGAACAGGTACTAACTGACTGGATTGCAAACATGTTAAGTAAACGGGTGGTTCGTCTTGAAGGAGAGCAACAGATGGCCATGATAGCTAGAGGCTGCCCCCAGGGAGGGGTGCTGTCTCCCCTTCTGTGGAATCTGGTAATTAATGATCTCATTACCAAACTCAACGACAACCACTACTACACAATAGGATATGCAGATGACCTCGCCATCCTCGTATCGGGTAAGGTGACTGGGACCATCTGCAACCTCACCCAACAAGCGCTTCGTATTGTAGAACGCTGGTGCAGAGAATTTGATCTTTCAGTGAATCCCACCAAAACTGAGTTAGTCATGTTCACCCAAAAGCGAGCATTAGGACCCTATTGCTTACCCAAACTGTTCAGTAATGAACTCCAGCTGGCCAACGAAGTCAAGTACCTCAGTGTCATCTTAGAAAGTAAGCTAAGTTGGAGTAATCACCTAGAAAACAAACTAAACAGGGCCTGCATCACCTTCTGGCAATGCAGGAAAATGATAGGTAAGAAGTGGGGCCTATCCCCTAAAATTATACTATGGCTATACAGCGCGGTAATCCGCCCCATGATTGCCTATGGGGCCGTAGTTTGGTGGCCTAGAACCAAGCTGATTACAGCTTCAAACAAACTACAGCGCATGCAAAGACTTGCCTGTGTGGCGATTACAGGCTGTATGAGGACTACCCCGACTGCAGCACTCGAAGCCATGCTGGGAATTCCACCGCTCCACCTTTTTATACAACAGGAGGCGGCGATGGCGGCAGTACGTCTAAAAACACTAAATCTATGGAGTAAGAGTAGTACACAACACACCGCGTTGATAGAGGAACTCAGCAATGAATTCCCTCTGTTGAAATCCATTAACGACCGGATTCCCAAGCAATTTATTTTCGACAAGAAGTACAAAATCCAGCTGTATGAGGATCACCAATGCGAAGGGCTGTGCCCTGCAGAGGTGCGAATCTTCACGGATGGATCCAAAACAGGTACAGGTACGGGTGCCGGGATCTTCTCGGAAGACCTCAATGTAAACATAGCCACACCATTGGGGGTCCATAACACGGTGTTCCAGGCCGAGTGCATGGGCATTTCCCTGGCAGCTTCGGCGATTATAGCCAGGAAGGTTAAAGACTACTCAATTCGTATACTCTCGGACAGCATGTCTGTACTACAAGCACTAAGCAGCCACACGGTAAACTCGGGGCTGATACACGAGTGCCAGCAAAACCTCAACCAGGTAGGTAATCTCAATAACATAACCATTCAATGGATAAAAGGACACAGCAGTTCCCGAGGCAATGACGCAGCGGATGAACTGGCCAGAAGGGGATCGAGTATGGTAGTCGTGGGACCTGAACCCATAGTGCCACTCCCCTTTGGATACCTACGCAACTTGGTAAGGAAACGCACCAAGGACAAACACTACAAACTATGGAAAGACCATGGTGAGTGCAGGCAGGCCAAGGAGGCACTTCCCACAATCGACGGCCGGTTTACGAAACAGGCCCTCCGATTGTCAAAACAACAGCTGCGTACAGTCACAGCTGCTATTACTGGCCACGGGTCCTTTAACAAACATCTTTTTGTCATAGGTGTCACGGACAGCCCACTGTGCAGAGCCTGCATGGTGGAAGACGAGACAGCAGCCCATGTGCTTCTAGACTGCCCTGAGGTCGCCACATACAGGGCCAAGTACTTCGGTAACCCAGGTACCCTCAGAGAGATCACCAGCAACACCAAGGCGTTGCTGGCCTTTTTCGAGGAGTTAGGGTGGATCGAGTAAGTTCCCACCCGTACGCAAAATACACGCTTGATCGTGGAGTTGCGGAAACCAGCCCGTTATACTATACTATACTATACTATTGTCCGGGAGCAACTGAAATGGCGTACTTACGTTATTGGTGGGAATATGCTGCGATTTGACACACATCCGTCCTGACTGTGCACTAGCACACACTACAGAGGGAAATAAAATTGGAGGGGGACGCTGTCAGACTCGTCGATGTAAAGTTAAGTTTAAATTACTTTTGTCCAGCGATATGAGAACATTTTACAGGACAAGTACGTTTGTGCCTCTCAGTAATAATAATCGTTAATTATGTAATAAAATATGCTATATATTAATAACAAAACTAATATTCTATGAAATAGAATAAGTTATATACTTAACTTACTTATTTTTATTAGTGTATAAGCTTTTTTGTTAGTAAAAAAAGTAGAGGGAAAGCACCGATTTGAAAAAAAAACAGGTTTATGTATTTATTTCTACCTTTTTTAATAGTCCTAGGCAAATTATATTTTTGCCACAACCCAATAACTACCCATTGAATACTAAAAAAAAAAATCAGAACAATATTCCTTTTTTCAAATACAAATTTCACCGAAGACAAAAAAATAAGACATTTGGGAAATTCACCCATAGATATAGTATACTTTATTGTACACCATGAAAATAGTAGTAAACAGGAACAACGTATAAATTATGGGAACATCGCCTATGTTATCGCCTTATCGCTAAAAGCTTAAGCTTGTATTATAGTTGCTTTATAATGAACCGGTCAGTAGTCAGCGCATGCGCCTTTTAATTTACCGCACAATTTATTTTTTCACTATAGCATTTGTTCACCGCAATCTTCTTCTTTAGATCCAAGATTTTTTCCAATTATTTTGGGGTTGGCTTGCAGTCTAACTAGATCCAACGAAACATCAGTATTTTACACGAAGCAACTGCCATTAGACCCCCGCAACCCAGTTGCTAGGTAAAGCCGACATATTAAGGTTATACCAGTTGTCAGACTTTCAGGCTTCTGACTACCCGTAATGACTGCCATAGATATTCGTATGGCAACCGGGACCAACAGCTTAACATGCTGTCCGAGGCATGGAGGGGTCTTTATGTGAAAAGAAATACCCACCCACCATTCAAGGTCAACCATCCAAAGACTTTACTTAAGGTTTTTGTTGTTACAATATTTTAGTATGAATTACATAGACATATATACTAGCGTAACATTTAACCTTTTGAAATAATTGATGAACTAGCATTGCTGTAATTTATTGACAATCAAGAAGTCTAACTTTTCACAAGGTTTAAGCCTGAGTTCCTTTTGAAAAAAAGTATCAGGGTTCACTCCATCAGTTTAGATCAGTTTAAGGACTGACATTATTTCGCAGAATATGAGCGCTCAGCCGCTCTACTTTATGCGGATATCTCTAGATATATATTAGGCACAAATTCACTGAGATGGTTAACTAGCTAGGGCGTTTAATGCCTCACGCAGCGTCAAGTAAAGTGATATTCACCATAAAGGCGTTCATGTTCGACATAGCTGCAATGGCTCATGAATATTGATCGTAGGCAGGTACACACCGACTGCGACATATGTTTCAGGGCGGGTCAGTGACACACAGTGCATCCGCTGTCTTGATTGAATGAAACATGTCGCATTATGCGCCTCGTCTTGTCTGCACACTCGATCAGTGCCACTCACACCCGCCCAACCGTTTGTCTCACATTTTTCGTTTTAAAATCCCATTGAGAGTTCAATGACCAATCATCAGATAACGGACTCGTCGAAAATGTCACTGCGATCAAAATTGGAACGAGTTTTCGGTGCGTGCGTTTTGTGCATTCAGCTTAATTTACAACGACATTGATTTTACATATTATTATTAAAATGGACATCTATATTCTATATAAAACAGTCAGGTATGTTAATCGTTTACGTTTGTTGCAGGTACTGTGTCGTGTGTCGTGATGAAACTACGCTCCGCGCAGGTTGGTCGCTCGTTAGAAAGCTTTAAAACTACGCATATTAATGTCTGTCATTATAATAACTACGGGATAGTATGTCGAGAAATCAAGTTTTAATCCCCAAAAAGGTCTTAATTAAGCTGGGAAAAGAGGTCGAGAAGAAAAGTCCGAGACACCTCGCGTTTCATTACTGTGATCCCTCGGCCTCATTAAGCAGTCGGTGTTGTATAAAAAGCGACTTTATATAAGAAGTTAATTCGGCATCACACCTGTCGCGGTCGTAACTTCTCCCTTCGGATGGCTATACAATGAAGCTTGGCCTCATCCAACGCCAGTACTATTATTTTACCTTTACTTCATTCTTCTTGGCGGCATCGTCAAAGAAAACATAAAAATATATAAAGTCTTCATTACATTGACGTTTGACAGTTCGATTTTCGAAATAGTCCGCACCGATTGGTTAGATTATTAACGGCTTCGGGCGTCATAAAAAATAAATTCGATTTTTGTGCGCACGATTATGACAAAATGAAGCTGAGATAATTTGATTAGTACTTTTCACCTGCTGTTGAGTTGTATATTAGGAAACTAAAATTATGATAGTTTTTGCCTTTATAGTCAAAGCTGACCGTTGAAAAATAATAACCCAATAGATTGTAGTACAATAGACATAAAGTTTTAACGTTCTCCCTGAAACAACCATTTCGAGTGGATTACATCCAACTTGAATGTTGATAAAGGTTAGAACTTTAGGGAAAGCGTCAAATTTTAGCGGCAGTTAAGCCGTAAGGTTTTTAATAGATATTATAATAGTATTTTTACGTCTCAGTTTGAACTTAGTTCCATTTTATCTTAGTTTGGTTACTATGAAACACGTAATATTGTATATTATTATGTAGGTATATAAAAAATACAGGATTACAAACCCATATTAACTACTTACAATCATAGAATATGTATCTTAAGAAAAAATACGACATACATATTTTAGAAAAGCAATTTAAGTACGTATAAATACCAAATAATTAGATAAACTAATCGTTAATAATTAAAAAAAAATATATATAGGCATAAGGTTCTACATGCTTCTATCTATAGCACGTAGTTCGATTATTTTTATATTCAGCAGACGCAAATAGATATCAAATAAAATATGTAGCAAAAATATTACTTTCCCCGCCAGAAATTCTATTAAATTGTGTAGGTAAAAGTAGCGAAAGTATGATGGCTGCCCTCAGCTAAGTAAAGCGAAGTGAATATTTTCTGGAATTTTCTACGAAATGTTCCAATTCCATTTCGGTAAGAGACTAATAATATACTTTTTTCCTCTTTTTACTTCTTACTTCCACCCTTTACTGTTATATACGAAAATGGAATGGCGTAGAGCCGACCGTTTGCAAACTTTTTCCAACAGTCGTGAAAATGTAGGACTTTTACTTTACTGAGCAATGACCGAGAGGTATAAAACCTTCGTACGTATTAACGTGATTTCATTTTGCGAAAAAAACAACGTAATTTGCATTAATTTTATTTAAAAAAACCCACATACTTGTTAACAATCGACACAATATTGACGATAAATGTTTCAGCGTGCAACAAGAGTTTTAGCATAACAAATGTCACTTGGTAAATAAAGTGATATTTTAAATCGCATACAAGTAGGCGTGTGTTTATTATCGGAATGAAATGCGTCAAGGCCGTCTCCATTCATTTGTTGGTTGAACTAAGGAGTTGCACAGTCGGACGGACAGCGGACGGGTCAATTATTTAGATTGGTGGCGGCGACGCTACGCCCGGAGCGTTACGACTACGTGACGACTGCGTGATGACCCTGCCCTGCAGTCTCGCTCTCTCCCGTCATGCTTTGTTGCTTTGTTTTTATTTTCAGAGCAAAAATACAAAAGAACGGGGTGGCATTTTCATTAGTAATCATAATAAAGCTGGCTGTGATAAGCTTGTAGAACTTTGCACTGCAATTTATTTAGTCAGACGGTGTATCTGCTTGATTTAAAAATGTTCTGGCTCTGGTACAACAATTTTACATTCCCATACATTTTATTAAAACTTTAAGAACTACATTAACACGTACCTAAAGGTACATGGTGCCTTTTCCTCGAAATACCTAGGACACTTTGATTTGGACAATATGAAACCTTATTCCCACTACGACTATTGTTAATCAACTTAACGCCTGGCTTATATACTGCGGCTTATATTTAAGTTACCGCATCATACCACTTCAATACCTGCCTTCGAAATAAATTTCCTTCGACGGGAGTAGCATAGGTAGCAGCTTACGTAAAAATTCCACGTATGAGGAGGTCTCACGCTGTTGTGCAAGTCATGAGAAAGTAGAGAACATTAGGTATATTGTTTGCCTTACTTTTCAACAGATTGTATTTCGTAGCATTAGTTTTCCAAATGAATAAAAGAAAAACCAATAAATAATAATAATAATAATAAAAAAATAATAAAAAAAATAATGAATGGAAACCGCTTCAAAATACGCATTCACAATGGAACATACACGAAACAGAATAAATGCCTATTATGAGTTCCTGAAAGTCTAAAGTATTATTAGCATTCGTAGTCACTATTAGTATTCGTAGCATCGTTTTTTTTTTTAATAACATGTTTTTCCCTGTTTCGCTATTAAATTCAGAACTGGCAAAGGTGTGATACAAGCTAAAACTTTAAATAATGATGAATGTCAGTTTTATGAAAACTAGACGGCCAAACGGGAATCTAGAGATATCAGGAAACAATTCCAAATAACAATATCAGAAATTGACGGATTTTTTCGTCGATTAGAATAAAAAGTATGACAAAATTACCACTATCTTCTACAAAATTTATGGAAATAAATAATCAGGTAGGTACTTGCCAAATCAATTTATTACAATAAAAAAGTTGTTGGTGTGTCTGAGGTTTAGTTCAACATCTTGTATAGCTTTAAATATTCCTTAACCGATTTATGTACATAAATATTCCTTGTTCGATTTATGTAAATAAATATTCCATGTCCGATTAATGTACATAAATCTGACAAGAAATATTTAAAGCTATACATGGTGTTGTTTAATGGGTCATGAAAGAGGCCCTTGATTTTATTATCACAACGGAAAAGTCGTCCACTGTTCTCCTCGAAAATGTCGAAGGCGCTACACGCTACACCGCAGTGGGAGCCCAAATAATTATTCACCAAAATGCATTGTTATACTGTACACGCAACGCCTTGAAAGCGCGTTTAGTTTAGTAGTACCAAAGGTGGCATGTGAACAGCGATTGACAGTATGCATTAATTGAAGTAATTTTTGCTTGTTTCGTAGGTAAACGCGAATTCCCGGACAAGCATAATGCTTTTCGCGGCCAACATTGTCCTTAATTTTTCTCGGACATCTTAAAAAATTTCCCATAACATAGGTTTGTCCCAGATTCTTAAAACTTTTAACAATTTTCCATTTGGTATTACATAATGTTATATCAGGTATAGGTCTTTACCTATCATATATAAAAACTATTATTTCCGTTTTCTCAGTAACAGTTATAGCAATAACAAAAAAGGTGCTTTTAAGGTTAGAACTATTGGGTCAGGAAATTAAACAAGTAACGTTTTCACAGTTACTAACTTTTATTCTTTTAATGCTGTACACTTGTCACTTCATACAGTGCTCCAGCGCGACTGCCTGCTCGAGACATCCCCGCCATTAAATGTGGAAGATGTCATCATGTGTCAAACCATCCCACCATTTAAGTGGGGAGGCCTCAATCAATTCAGTAGCTAATAAAACGTCAATTGATCTACTGAAATACATTGACAAACTAATTAATTACTAATAAATTCGGCTAACAAGAGATAATTAAAATAATTAATTAATCAACCATAAAAAATATAACATACAAATTAATTAGTCAGTGCTTAACTTTCTAATGTAGATAGATTGATAGACTATTATAATACTTCATAAAACCAAAGTAGACAATACACCATCTTTAATGTACTAGGACCTTACAGAACACTAATCCCGACACTAGGATTCCCTGTCACGTAGGGAATAGTTACTCCCATTAGGTATTCGAGAAAAAAATATAAAACTGCAAAGTTAGTCGAGTCGGTTAAGAAACACTGTTTCTTAATAAGATATCGCTGACGTCACCCAAAGACGTACCAAGTGAATGAGAATTTCGATACCACGAGCAGTGTTCACGGTAGCTTAGTGGCTAAAGCACTGGCGTACTGAGCCAGGAGTTGCAGGTTCGAATCCTACTCGTGAGCGATTTTTTCTTTCCATAATTTAAATTGATAGAGTTTATGTATTTCGTTTTTAGGATGACTAAAAACTCCGCATGTAATGTGATCCAAACATTATCATAAAAATTCGAAACGTAATCGCTTCCGCTACCCTAAATGCTGTACGTCTATAACTTACACCAGCCTCTAAGCGTACAAGCCGATAGTTGTGAGTCAGCACGCGTTTGCTCGCCGTATATCAATCGCTGTCGACGCTCGCTTTTCAACTGTTGCCTTATATGATATACGTAGCCTGATAACGTAATACAGCTTCATATATAAAGTTATATGGGTTATACAAAAGAGGTTTGACTTTAGAAGATACATGAGTATCAACAAAAATATTACTGGAAAAGTCAAATTTGGTCTTTTAGAGTGTTTGTTGCGATATTGCAGATGAAAATTTTCGTAATTTTAGTATTTTAAATAAATACCTATAATAAATGGTGAAGTATGGAATTTAAAGCTTTTTTTTTCTTGATTCTTGAGGAAATAATCCGTCGCCATCCGACCATCGTGGTAAACCATCTCATGAATTAAAAAAGGAAAAAAAAGGTCAAGGTTCTTTAAAGGTCTCCGAAGACTGCAAGATGCTACCTTAGTTTTTGGATGTGTCATGGGACACATACCATGCAAGATTATTACTGATTGTCCCAAAAATTACTGAATGTCGTTTAATAGAGACATATTGTAAAAAAATAAGAGGCAAAAACAAAACAGATTCTTCTAATTATAGTAGGTGGGTTGTACTTTTGATTAAACTTTATTAAAAGCATCGAATTTTAATTACTCAATCCACTACGCGTTGCTTAAGCATAATAATTTCACTACGCCCAATAGATCTAAAATAAATATAACATTTAATTCCATGTGTACCTATACCTACACCAAAGAGCAAAAGAGTCAACAGTATTGGAATATCATATGCTAGAAAGAGAGGACTTATGCCCGGCCCTTTACCTCGTCAATCGAGTTCACAAATTAGGGAGGTGGTACACCGTGCATTCATAGATTATGTATAATTTTACCAATAACAGAAAATGGCAATGTTTTGCTACTATTGCAATGTTTTTTTTTGTTTTGTTTACAACTAATTTTATCATGAAAATGATAACAAGAGGGCGTAACCTGAATGCATATAAATTATACTTATTAGCAACATTGTAGTCCTTGTTTATACATGTATTGCAGTTTAATACGATTTTATTGGTTTTAGTTTTCCTAGGCTCAACATAATCTGGTTTTTACCGATATAAAGCTATCAGTCAATGAATTAAAATCTACGCATAAGTACAACAGCAAATCGTTATCGGATAACTCAATCGCTACTCCGTGATTAATTTTTATTATCGAAATTGAGTAGTCTTCGTGTGAACAGTAGCATTCACATAATTATACGAATGAATATATATACTATACTGCATATAAACACCACCCACGTATTCTATTGCTTATGACAGAAGATAAAAATAAACCAATGATTATACGACTCTTTATAATTCAAGGCATGTAGGCATGTACCTGCGTTGTATGACAGTTTTAGAATATTAATATATTTCAACCAAACTGGTCTAGTGATTTCTGATTAGGTTTAAACTCAAAAATTGGAGTTTTCAATTACATATAGATTTCTTTTGATAAGGTATGAATCTCATTTTACTCACATGTTCATATAACATTGTAAAAATATATGCAAAGTTACTGACAATATCAGCTTTTAAGTACGAATTTTGGAAACTGTAGCTTACTTATTAAGATAAGTGCAGTAAAATAGTTTTAGCGCTAAAGTTCTGTTACGTTAACTCTTGTGTTGCCTTACCTTATTTTTATTAACTGTGTAGTGAAAAACTTTTCCCTGTACATTATATATTACCAGCATTAAATTTTAAACCAACCGGGAAAGAAAAAAAAAATATTTTAAGGAACTTCTTATAACTTAGTATGCCTGTGTCAGTATAGTGGCAGAAATACTGGGTCAATTTTTATACCTTCTCGATTTTGATATGCCATTTAATACGGTAGCTATAGCTTTCGGTCGGTGTAGAAATATATTTAATTATTTTTTAAACCAAATCCAATTATCAAATTATAAAAACAACTAGTGTATTTGCGGCTTGAAGGACCAATCACAAGGCTCATAAAGGAGTCAAGTCCCCCTTTGTAATCCTTAACACTCATTTGTGAACATTTTCGGTTATATTTGCATCGAAACTGCGTTTGGATGGAGTCAATTTGATTATGCAAAATAACCAGTAACCAGTGTCGCCAATTTGCAGTAAGTTTTACATTATTACAACGTTATGTGAAATGGGACATGTCTAATGGTTTCTTGAGAACAAGCAGTGGGCTTCGAGAACCTCAAATAATGGTTGAACGTAGGAGGTTTGACAAAAAAATCTTGTCAATAATTTTGGATCAAATGCTTGACTGTCAAAATTTTAAAAATATACAAACGTGTTCAAATACATTATTTAATATTTATCGTAAGTAAGACGTAATCTGTTTTTTTCTGAGGCCGATTCCATCTCCAATAAAGTTGGGCGTTTAAATGTCGATAAAAATGAATGACCACAATAAATCAACAAGTTAAAGTTACGACTGTGTTATTATGTTGTATCCAACTAATTAAATAATTAATTATCTACTATCTTTAGGATTATCTAATACCATTAACTCTACTATAATGAAAACATGGGGTTGTTTGAATTTTTTACAAATTGTTGTAACTTTGCTTGTCGGAAGTGCTCTGGTACAATGGGTTTTATTTATGACTCGGATTATGAACGAACATTTACTATTTAATACTACTCTGTGCCCGTGACTTCGTCTGCAAATAATTCGGCTTATCATAGAAAGATTTATTGCGCAGGAATTGTTAATTTACCCGGGATAAAAAGGAGCTTATATTTTAATACGGGTTATGGTCTATCTGTGTGCCAAATTTCATCTAAATCCGTTTAGCAGTTTAAGCGTGATTGCAGCATGAGAAACTTTCACAATTTATAATACTAGTAGGATCATTATTTGGCAGTTTTTCAATAGTTATATATGTATAGCAATTATTGATTGATGATTAAAATATTCCGTAAGTTGCGTAACCAATATAGTTTACCGTTTATAATAATATATACAAATTTGTAATATACGAACAAACATATAACAGTATAAATAGTAATATCTTAATCTGAAGCCTCAATAAATGAGATTGTTTGATGAGATAAGTATGGTCCACAAAAAACTTTATCAACCTACTTGTGTATTTTGATGCCATCTGAAAACAAAATTGTACATTATACCGCTTTTTTGGCTTAAATCAACGACAAAATTATTCAAATGGAGCATGGTAGGTACTTATCCTGTAGTAAAGTGGTATTAAATTAACGTTACGGGACATTGACGCTTTTCCGAACCCTCCCCGCTTCCTTTTGGCCGTAATAGAGCCACCTACCGCTGGCTAATTAGAATTAATTAGAAAGAGCCGCTCTATTTTCGTGATTGCCTTTTTGTGACATCCCGTTACGTGTTTTTTTATAGAAAATTCTTTTTTCTTAATTAGAAAGTTTGTTGATGTTGAGTATAAGGAAATATGTTGTTGGTGGATAACATTAGTATGTAGGCAGAAGGTACGGTTAAATGAAGATGTGCTACACATTTAAGCACTAAATTGTGCGTAACTCAAATAGTGGTACGCCCAAACGGCAAGTAGGTATTAAATGAAACATAACATAACATTAACATAAAATCACGTCATTATTTCCCCGAAGGAGTAGGCAGAGGTGTAATAGTACACCCTTTCGCCAGTTATGTTATAGTCCGATGTAATAGGGGGCGAGCCTATTGCTATTGACCGGGCATGAATCCATACTCCGGGCTGTTACTGAGAATTTTCTGATGAAAAAACCTAATAAAACTTTGCCCGTCTCGGGAATCAAACCCAGGACCCCACGCTCAGCAGTCGCGCTTGCAACCACTAGACCAACGAGGCAGTCTGTCATGAAATATAAAGGTGGCAAAAAAATTGCGTGGCAGTTATTTTTTAATTAAGCATAAAATTAATAGCATCTGGTTCGCCTGGAAGCCAACCTCAATATAATTTTGAAAAGGCTCGGAAAATGATGAAGAATAAAATGGTTATATACATATATTTATTTATTTCATAAGGCAATTACAACAAGTAACAATCACATGGTACAGGTGGTCATAAAATAATAGGTATTGTGCTGATTGATACCCTAACGTAAACGCACAGTATGATAAACAACGCTATTATTAAGGAAGAAAATGAAATGTATCAAGTTTAACACACAAAGTTTAATATAAAAATATACAGAATTTCAATGCTATAACTTTACTACAAATAATTTATTATGAGTGTTATACAACAAACTTTATAAAAAACTGGCCAAGTGCGAGTCGGACTCACGCAGTAAGGGTTCCGTACCTCTCAACGACCTGATACCCCATAAAAACTGATTTAATTTACGAGAGTTTATCAAAAGACATCAACACTCAGTGCGCGAAATATGAATTTTTGCATGTCTTTCTTACGCAGGTACCACCACATATGTCTATGTTTGTCTTATTTTTAGTATGTTTGTCGCTGGTATATATTACCGTTTTGAAGATAGAGCAGGAACAAAAACGTTGAAAAAAATGCATGTTTTTTGAGGTATCTTGTATGGGGGCCCCCTTTGGTTTTAGTTTTTTTTTTGTTTTTATTATTTTTCGTGATACACCTTATAGCAACACATATTCTGAGAAAATTTCAACCGGTTACCTATTACCATTCAAAAGATACAGCCCTGTGACAGACAGACGGACGGACAGCGTAGCGAGAGTAATAGGGTCCTGTTTGGCACCCTTCGGGTACGGAACCCTAAAAACAAGAATGAGCATGACTACCTTCTGATACACATCCTACATCATATAATTGAACGTTATTACTGATAACTAGAAGTGTCCTTGGAATCTATTACGAATTCTAATATGTGAATTTTCCTACGTTTGATTATAAATTTTCATCATCATCTCAGCCTATCGAAGTCCACTGCTGGACATAGGCCTCTTCCAAGTTGCGCCACAACACTCGGTCCTCTACCTTCCGCAAGCAGTCCCCAAATTTTACTCAATCATAATCAAAGATAATATGTTTTTTTTTTAATATGACTCCAATATCCATCTATTGGAAAGTTTGTAAACAATATAGGTATTTTAACAGTTCATCATCATCATCATCCGAGCCTTTTCCCAATTATATTGGGATCGGTTTATTTTAACAGTTATGAAAATTATATAGAAATTATATTAGCATTTATAAATACATTATCAAAATCTAAAGGAATGACCAATAATGAATCGTTAGGGAAGTTTTACAACTACCATTCAATATATTTAAATTATTCGAACAACTCTCAAAATGATGTCTCTCTCGTTTTAGATAACCACAGTTCTAATTTGAGTATCAATTCATGAATTTTTTGGGCATAAATTTAGATTGAGTGTAGTCAGTCTGAAGCAGGTTTTTATAAACGATTGATAGTAAAATTATGTTAATTGAATTATAAAAATTAAAGATTAGGTGATTTTAGGTTTTATTTGGATAGGTTTAATAAATGTTTTAAAAATATCTGAAAATCTAGTTTGGTCGTATAATAAATTGATGTTTTGATCTGTAGTAGTAAAAATAAACGTCTGCCGACGAAGTCATGAATCCTGGCGGAACAAGTAAATCCTGCTCTTACTTATCTTTGAGTACTGCAGATAATTCAATTTAAGTACCTATACCTATCCTCCGCTTACTGCCGCGCTAACGTCAATGTGTTTATCTCCAACTGGTGTATTTCAGGAACCACCTCCTTTACGAGACTGTTATCCTGGTCTTGAGAATTTCTGTCCGACCAACCTGCACGGCCGCAGTAAAACCCCAAGTGCAGTGCATTTTTAAAAGGGAACGCCCCGGTCCGTTGTCCGGGCTTTTCATTATTTTAAATATTCAGTGGTGTGCAGTGTGTCCAAGGTTCAAGTCCCATGTGACGCCAGTGCTTCCACATCGGTGAGTACACTTTTACCTTAAGTTTATCGCGAACCCTTCCACCGCTTTTAGTATTTATCAGTGAAAGCACTTTGTGTGCCACGCTCCGGTCCGACACGAAACGCTCTTCATCACTACCGTTAAAATTAATCGTCCCCTTGCTAAATTAAAGTTATGCCCTATAAAAATATTCATACAACAGTCGGGGGACCTGATAGTCTCATTAGTTCCCATCACCGCTTTTACGAAACTCGTTACTGAGATAATTTTCGTCCTTGGTCCAGCATTAAGCATAACGCGCAGGCCCCGTAAAACTCGGCCTCGACATAGCCTGGCATTAAACACTCCCAGAGGCTTTGCTATATTCGTACAATTATTCCCTAAAGCGAACTCTTCGCTGTGTAGCCTACAATTACCTTCCATTCAGCTAGAGGCGTTCTGCTCTGCGAAAATAAAATAAAATTGAGCCAGAAAATAAAATGAAATATCGAGAGATTCGTTCAAATTACCGTGTGTATCTCCGTTGTGGAGGCTGCGTACCCATTACGCACGTGTACCTATGTTTTGCAGGTATAATTCGAAGTGCGCGTAAATTTTGCACAGCAATTAAACTGTTGGCACGATGCTCGAGCAAGTAAATTGTAGCCGAATTTAAAAGCTTTAATATTGAGTCAAATCCCTGAACGCAGCGTCATTGCACCACAACTATAAAAATACATGTTTTATAGTACTACATACTGTATAAAATTAACAATATTATGCAAGTACACTCACGTTCAATATGTATTCAAACTTTATATATACTTTGTTCGATAAAACACTCCACATGAATATAACGATATTTAAAACGAGAGAGCTTACCCGTCCGTACATCTCAAGTTTTTCTTCATAAGCTCCTCAAAACGTTAAATTTATTCCGGCCCGGGAGCGTTGAATTAAGAGCCGCCTTAATCCTTTCGGAGCGAAGTTAACCTAATATCATAAAGATGGAACAAGGCAACTTGTACAGAGTAAAGTCAAATATTACCCTTTGAGAAGATTAAGGAGTTATTAAATCCACGTAGGCGTGCGATAGGACGACACTGCAGCTATAGGATTCTAATGCCACGTTATATAATCTTGATATATTTATTTAAGCTTTTGATCAAATGTAGTCAAAACAGAGAAAAATCAAAAATATTTATTCCAAGATAAAATAACAAAACACTCACTTAATTTTACTATAGGCCTACTTATTTATCATTACGAATGTGTTTTGCCTTGAGATCAGCGAAACGAGTAACTTTGTAGGGTGTAATTTGGAAATGATCCAAGTCATGTTCAGGAAAAAAGTTGGTAAAAAAGTTAGTACAAACGTACTTGCATACTTAAACTACAGTCTGTTTTTTTAGGATTTTATTTGGTAAATAATTTTGGCATTTCTTATTAATGCTAAACGTAATTATTAGTTAATAAAACATAACATATATTTTTTTTCGTATTTAATAATAAAAAAAACTAATTACGTGTACGGAACTAGAAATTATATTTTCCCAGTATTTATTAAAAAAATCAACATTAAGAAAACCTACCAAGATTGTTTACTAAATACGAAAAGCAAAAAAAATGTACCTTTTATAATGTTGTACAAGGAAACAATTTCTTAGTATGACAAAACGTATACACTGATTCAAATTAGTGTAACTTAATTTAACAGGCAGATATCCTTAATGGAATTCGAAAAAAAACTAATGGGTGCGACAAAATGGTCGAATGCTAAAAAAATGAAAGAGAACAGTCAGCTGTGCGGCGGCCATTTTGAGTTTTGCCGAGAGGGGCGGCGCAACAGCGACCGTTCACCGCTTGATTTATTTAACTAACGCATGGCGCTAATATGGAGTTCGTAGATTTTTGTTATTGACTGTACTACAGTTTTACTATTACTATAGTACGGTACTTTTACCTATATTTTTCTTAGTTGTTTTGGATTTTATATGTAGAAGTTTTCAATGTTATGTTATGTTATAGTCTTTCAATATTTAAAAAAAAAAGGATGACGACTGAAAAGTCTGTCATACTGACTGTTGTGAAATTAATTGAATTGATTGAATAGCTTATGTCGTAATAATAACCAATTAAATTAAAAGTTTGTTAAGCATAAGAATGGCAGCTAGGAGGAACCAATGAAATGCTTAACATAAAATAAAAGAAATATGTAATATGAACGTCAGAACCATTTCATAGGGACAAACCCTCATTTGAATAAAAACGGGGTATTATTTCTGTAGTCAGCCATCCTCGATGCACTGCGGTAGGTCAGCTGAAGGGCTTTTTAATATGATAATCAAATTAAAATTATCATCACTATAATTAGCCACATTATTGCGAACATACGACTAAGAAATACGCGTAAATGCTCGCTCCCGACATTGCTACTTGTCTCTGATACTTACATTGTAAGGAACAGCTTACAGAGAATGAGATCTCCATTTCCATGACAAAACGACTCACGTGATAATAAAACACATGCGATATTAAACTTTGTCAAGCTGTAATAAAGATTATATTTGTAAAATGAAGTTACGCGTTGATGCGTTTAGCAATAAATTGTTTTGGATTAAGACGCAACATTGTTCCATCGAGATTAGTCGAGCTGGGTGCACCGTCCTTTTCCTTCACAAAATAAAGATATTGAATTTTGATAAGGCCGTCTCTGTCTGCTAAAATGTCTTTGATATTCTCCGGTATAAAATAGCTTTCGTAAAATGTTAAAGATTATGTCAAATTGGATGGCGAATAAAACGGTGTAATAGGCTTTATTTATTTTAGCCACCTATATAGAAGCTTTTCTCTAGTATTAGGATGGGTACAGTCAAGCAAAAAAGGTATCAAACTTGCGCGATTTGTTCAAAACAATTAAAAATAAACAAAGAACACTTAACTGGTATCAAAGTCCTCGTTTGCTAGAAGTGTCCTAACATCCTTCTTTTGTATTTGAATATTAAATCATAGATATTCCCATTGTGCATTTATAGAAATAATGTGTATGTTCAATGATGCATATTTCTAAACTACATCCTTAATAAATCTTTATAAATACAAACACATTGTGTAAGGTTAGTGTAGGTGTGAAATACAATAGGTAATATCTCCCACCCGTACCCTTCACTTAATTAAATTACTTAGCTGACAGACGTGAGGTGGCTGTCGTTGTCTCTAACTTTATACTTCAATAAATTAGTATGTTGTGAAGATATTTCAGTGTATATTTTCGAGATGGATACTTATTAAATTTTTAATTATTACTTATTTGTATAATAGGTACGGTCAACCGCACGTCGGTGGTAACACTTTGACATTAGCAGCATCTTAATTTCGTAAGCAGTAAGGGCGATTTTTGAATTGAAGTGTTACCACTGTAATGCTGTCGACTGTACGTACTAATCTACAAAAATACAGAATTAAATCCTAGTTTTAGGTATTTAATGCTGGGTAATTTACGTAAATATATTAATCAGGATAAAATACTTACCAAGGTAGGTACTTACCTATGCCTAATTTGTAATTGTAATCGTGGATATCTTATATTTTTAACCGACTTCAAAAAAAGGAGGAGGTTATGTATTCGGCGGGGTTTTTTTTTACCTAATTTGTACCACCAAAGTAAAAAAATGTAGAGCTAAAAATACAAATTTATTCTTACCAAAGCATAAAGCGTTCTTCTATATAATTATGTGCCTCCAAAACATTTATTTTCACAAGACATAGCGCCTCGTGTCTACGACAAAATTTCCGAGCGCATCGGCTGAGGCCCCGGGTGGAGGTATTACCTATCTCACAGTTTCACAGAACGTTTGCGTAAGCACAAAATACACTCCGAATATTTCCTGTAAATTTCTCTGCAGTGAGGTATAGTTTTTCATATCTAACTCTGACCTACATTTTCCTGCTACTTTATTGCGATTGCGTTTATTTTAAATTGTATAAGTCAGTAGAATATAATAAATAGAAATGGCTGAATTATAAAATTGCTGCGCCTATTGAATAAATTCTACTTAATAGATGCTATTAAATTTCATTAAATGGATCAAGTAATCGAGGCTTAGTCATTCAATAGATACAACACATGTAACTAACCTTACGTAAGTAAATAGGTGTTATAGAATATAATTTTACTTTTTTTTTAAATTTATTTAACTTAATACAAACAAAAATGATTATAAAAACATCACAAAAACCTTACATATGTTTGTCTGGATGTACATATTATTATTAAGTATTTCTTTTAATTTTTTTATGCATTCCACTTCACTTACACTCACACTTCACTTCACTTTCACTTGTCCATTCGACTCGTTCTACGAGTATATACCTATTTTAGTAAGTATCTGTAACAATTTGTATCTTAAAGTAAAAAAAAAATTACCTAATTAGTTCGAAGTATAGTTTGGCCTTAGGCGTCCCGGTAATATCACAATTTCACGCTGAGGCGGAGATCTCGTTACTCGGCCGGGATTTGGTCCCGGCTCTCCGGCCATCGCTAATGTTCCGGAACGAATAGTCAGCTCACATGTGGAAAATAATTATAAAGTCATCCGCCCAAATCGTACACCTTTTCGTGAGAACTATACGTTTATATGACGGAAATTACTTATTTATCGCACCCAAATAAGTTTGTAATTTGTTACCCTAACAGGGACCGAAAAGGTTGAATGCCAACTAGCATTTTTTTACATGCAATTGTTTAAAATATTAAATTTTTCAACAGTTGAAATGTTTTTTTAATTCAGTTTTTACTATTTTTCACCAGCACGGCTGTCGTGTCGGCGCTACAATCGACATCAATATTAAAATGGCATACCAAAACCAGCCCAGGAAATGGCTCATCGTCCCTGTTTAAAATTTTAGTCATGACCAAGCTTAGGTCGGCCAGAGTAAACACCAAAAGGAGCGTGGTGATAATTGTTTTTCTTATCTGTACATTTTCCCCAACATTTCCAGTAAGCGATAATAAAAAGCTTGTTCGTATAACTCGGCCACGAGTTCCACAAAACTCTTGTCAGCGAATGGACGATAATCCACCGCTTAGTCGTCCTTTTTTACGCAAAAAAAAACTTTTCCTTTTGAATAACCCCCTATTTTTCCGGCAGCCGACCCCTCTTTATTCATAAGCCGCTGACGTAACTTGGAGATCCCTAAATGAATGGTTGTTCGTTGTTTTACGGGTCTATTCACAATGCTTTAGGTTGGAAACTTTAGAGATTTGCCACAAGAAAAAGTAGACGAGATTTTCTCATGAAATTATATGATGCCTGCCAAATTATTATATTATCTCAGAATGTCCGCAGTATAGTGAAGATAAACATACCTACCTACTCTGTTCGGATACGTATCTATCGGGCGTTGATATAAAGATTGAAATCATTATGTGGTCCGCTTAAACTCGATGTCGCAAGCGTCTAGTTAACGGGTCATGATTTTAAATTGAAAGATTAAATAACTGTAGCTTATCAATGTGGGGTTCAATTCTCGAGTAAATTGTATTTATTTATGAACGCACGCCTGTGGGTAGGGACAAAGAAAACAAATATCCATGTAAGTATTCCGCCGCACAGCCATTGAGTTGAGTGCATGCCAGACACGAGTATTTCCAGCATTAATTAATACGTTAGCCTTCTGTATTAAAACACACAGTCGCATGGTTCAGACGCTTTAAATACAATGTTACATTTTAATTAGTCGGCAAGTTGAAAGTGTGTTGCATTTTGTAGGCAACCATGACTCTGTTGCCGTCAATTGGACCGGTCTCTGTATTTGATAATTTAATATAAAAATGCCTATGTAAATAAGAGTTGATGTGGGTACCTTACGATGGCTCTAAAGATATTTTTATGTGATATGAAAGGCAAAGCTCATGTTGCCCACCTGATGGTAAATGGATAGTGAATCTCATAGATGTGGGTAAGTAATGTTAGAGTTATGTAATGCTGTACTGCCAAACTAGTTACGATAATGGTTCCCTTTCAAGCTCCCGGATTGTGTAATACCGCATCTTATTTTATGTCCGTAGGTGGATCGAATGACAGAATTTCTTAAGGTGAACATCGGAAAAGCTGTAAGCAAAATCAATTTACAGTCGCTGGTATAAAAATAGTGTAATCGTAACGTTATAAAATGAAATTCATCTCTTTTTATGCAGATACGGGGTCGTAAGGTTTTGCCTGAGTTGAGAAGAAAAATTTGAATTTAGATGTCGCAGGGAGTCGCGTGGTAACGGGTTCCGAGATCCTTCGCTTTACGACGCTCGGCTAAAATGCTGTTCTCAACTCTGGCTGAAAACTGTGCTCAGTTTATTCGAAACGGAGGCGGAGAAGTATCCGAGAGAGCGCGAGCCAAATGGCTACCTCTCGGGACGAATGCTACGGCCGGCCGTTTGTACGGGAATGGTGGCAGCCCCCATTCTGTATTTTGAAGGCAATAGCTAACAAAAAGGTTTTGTCTCGTTTCTTCAACATTTTGATGATAAAACAGTCTCACTGTTGAAAAGAATATAAAGTAGGGTCTCTGAACATTACTTCTGACAACAATTTGTTAATAATATCAAATACCTACCTACATGTAGGTACATATTACGTTTTATTTTCTAACACACGTATGTCAGAAAAGTTTAATTTCTAGTGTCACCAAAATCTTGAAACGAGCTATCTTCACTTCTTTTGTGATATCTTGACTTACCACCGATATAAATTCTTACATATACATAAGCGTGCATATATTTCCTTCATTGCTATCCATATAGCGACAGTCGAGAGAGAATTCCTATAAAAACACGCAATGGGCACCATTATCGGGCCCCGGAGGAAGCTTGCTCAAGTCCGTTACATACAAATGCCTTTCATTAACTTGTCGATGTTTCGTCCGAAATGCTACGGGACTATTGTGTTTTAAGCCATCTCCTCTCTTATTACAGCGAATGTATTCCTCGATTAACAGTAAATATACTTTACGACGACAAATAATATATTTGCTTCTAGCTACGAAAATATCCCAGTTTATTTTTTGAATCAGATTCAATTTTTGCAAAACTTACCTACTAAGAAAGGTTCAGATGGAATTGTAGCTGTAAAGAAAATGAGATCTTTCGGCCACAGATGCACGTTTCCTTGCCGCACGCGATCAAACTTATCCGCTCGGAAGACATTCTGATAAGGCATGATATGAATTCAGATTTGGGCCATCTCTCTTTTATGTCATTCGTGATTTTTTCTCAACGTTTACTGATTTGTTCGCTTTATACTTTATTGATCCATAGAAAAATATGTATATTATGAATATAAAAATATACTATGTACATAAATCTGACAATATTATGGCTTACACAATTTTCATCATGTTTACGTTGAAAGCGTCTCCCACGCGACGAAATAAGATATTACCGGCATCGAGTAAAAGTAATATTTTGTTATTTCCTATCGGCCAATAAAAAGCAGGAAAGCAATATTCACGTTTTGTAAACTGACAGCAAACGAAAACTCACGCTGAGAGAACTCAAAACGTTTATAAATATAAAATCGAGCGAGTAGAAATCCAATCTACCGACGAACCTCATCAATATTCCACCATCTTGTTATTTTCCTGGGGCTTTAAAACAAAACAAAAGAGGTCTGTTATTTAACTCGTTTCCGATACAGCCTATTCCTTAGTATCGAAGGAAATTCCCTCATCTATCTTTTGTACAGAAGGTGTAATAAAACTAACGGGATCGATTCTGCGAGTTCGTATTTAAACAAAACGAATAAAAAAGAATGCGAATTTTCTTGGTTTTATGAGTCTCTATGTATGAGATTCTCAAAGTAGGTAGGTAATATGGAGTAGAAAGTGGAAAGGTATATAAGTAATAAAACGAAAATAGAGGGGCCTATCTCTGTATTACTTACAAAGAAGGTGTATTTTCAGTAGCAGAAAATTTTCAAAAAATGCCTTCCACTTTTTGCGATGCCTACCTACCCTAACTTTTCCGATAGGATTTGAACACAGGGATTTTTTATAAGTATGCAAGGAGTTTAAGTATATGTAAGTATAATAATATGTTCAAATAGGTACCTAACTTTTTTTTAAATATAATTTGTCGAACAAACAAAGCTGCGCTTGCGAATCAATGTAATATAAAATTTGTGACATCTCGCTTGTTACAGAGAATGGAGACCGCACCGAGAATAACAATAGGTAAATTTATGTAAATGAACATTCTGCGTAACAAAAAGGAAATGAGCTCGCTGTAAGACATTCAATTCAATCATTGAACGTCTGCAACGAGACTTTTAGAAATATGCGCCACACACAGTATATACAAGAATTTATGAGTGGAAGTAAGTAAACATATGACGACGACCTCTGTGGTCTAGTGGTTCGAGTGTCGGACTGCTGATAACGAGGTCGTGGGTTCGATTCCCACAGGACACAAATATTTGTGTGATGAACATAAGTGTTTGTGTTGGTCTGGGTGTTGCTTACGTATTAAAAGCATGTATTTACAAAAAAAAAGTATATAAGTATTATATCCATTGTCTAGTACCCATAGTAGAAGCTCTGCTTAGTTTGGGACTAGATAGTAGTAACTAAACGGCGACTAATGATACAGCTAAAACATTTTACCGTTCAAAAAGCAAGTCTGAATTTAAATTAAACAATGTAACCATTTAGTTTCCTCCACACGTAGGTGTTGAAATCACAGTTCAATTAGACATAGTGACGATATTAGCTCCTACTTTTTACTGTTCGTAGTTTATTATTACGCAACCAGAATCGACCAGTCTTTCGCTTATTCTGAGATGTATCGCCGTACTTTTATTTATACTCTTTCATCTCAGCAATATCTACAAACTCGGTAAGTTTCTTTATTATTATGCCTGGCTTTATTTCTTTATTGTTTGGAACAAAACATGGAGCGCAAACTTGTTTGTTTCGCTTCCAATGTTTCGGGAAACATAAATTCTGGAGAGAATATATTTGTACAAAAACAGTGGGTATTAAAACACCGTGTTTTGATGCAAAGAATCAGAATTTCATTACAGTAAAACTCGCTAATCAAATTAAGAAACATAAATTGCAATACATATTTATAGTTAGATTTAATTTCAAACGAAATCTATAAGAAAAATATGATAAAATGTAATACTTCTCTAAGTTTCCTCTCTTCCATACGTATACAATGTTTTATCGATATTATATGGAACAAATCCTGAGAGTTTCAGAACAATATCTGGCGGTACCGACAAACACGACTATTATTCTTTTTACTTTTCTAGGAATACACACACTTTGTTGAAGTTTTCATATCAATATAACTATTTATTCGTGTTCGTAGTACTACTTACTTAGAATAGAACTTTGGAGTGTGAAGAAAATATATCAGCTTGTGGGAATTATAAGGTACAAAAAAGGTTTCAAGCAGGTATGATAAAAAAAAACACAGACTTCAGACAGAATTAAAAAACAAAATGGTGATGCCACTTAATTCCTTCATAAGATACAACGTGGATATGAAAATACGACAAAAAAATAAAACATGGTTAAAGTTGTTACATTAACAAATGGAGGCAGACAGTTGACAAAGTTTAAACGGAGTCACGATCCTCAGCAGTGAGGCAACAATCAAGAAGAAGA
This sequence comes from Asteroscopus sphinx, assembly GCA_949699075.1. Lineage (NCBI taxonomy): Eukaryota > Metazoa > Arthropoda > Insecta > Lepidoptera > Noctuidae > Asteroscopus > Asteroscopus sphinx. The sequence continues at coordinate 12,567,240 of OX453013.1, read as the reverse complement.
AGAAGAAGAAGAATAACTTGTTTATCGAACATTAAAAAAAGTAAATTAAAAACAAAGTAAATATTAAAACATCGAAATAATAAGTAACACCATTTGTAATCATCTGTAATCATTGAGAAAAAGAGTTTAAAATCATATGGAATCGCACAGGTCTTTGACCTACGAACTTTGCCTAGAAAAATGGTCCTACATTTAAAATTAATTATATTAAAATAATTTTCTGTGGCTAAGCTATTAACTGGATTAGATTGATTTTTTGTATACGGTCAAAGGACGTTATACTCTGTACTTGGTTTTATTTAATGTCGTATTTCCATGTCCACTTTGTATAAGAAAATGTGTCATTGTAAAATGTGAAAAAAGCGAAGAAAAAATTTATACATACATACATACTATCACGCCTGTTTCCCATTGGGGTAGGCAGAGACTATGGATTTCCACCTGCTACGATCCTAACACACCTCTTTCGCTTCATCTACGTCCATTAACCTCGTAATGCATGCCCGTCAAAAAATTTATATAATAAATAAATAACATGCAATTGTTGTTGTGTATTTACATTCAGACGTTTGTTAGAAAAACAGATTTTCAAACAGTTCACTGCAACATTGATCAGCGTAGCCTTTTGCTGTTATTATTTTGCCTTATTTATTTTGTTAGTTCTTTACTGCATACCGATATTCCGTGCGGGTAGGCGAGCTCAGAAAACAGGCAATATATTTTCTACGAAGGATATAACGGAAGGGGTCTCATTCCTTACGTATGTATAAAGGGTACCTAAATACATTCCGCCTTCTTTTACTTTATTCTGCTCGTGTCGAAAGTGGAAAAACCTCGCAAAACTTTCATTGCTAGCCAAGCTTACCTACACGTGTGTGACACATCACCGAAATATCTGCCAATTTCATTTCTCCGCTCACCTCCCCGGAGCGTAGTAAACACCACCCCTCCCCCCACCACTTACAGAACTCTCCCCCCTCCCGTGTGTTTGTCCAACTGATATTCTTGAAGATACACAACCGGTCTTTGAAGACCTCCCCCACCTCTTTACATTCGTGTTTCTAAATACTGAAGGGACGGGAACGTATTCAGATTCGAAGGTCTCGGTTATGTGGTCTGGAATTTAAACTTGGGCACTTTGTGCAGCAGTCGCTTTGAACAAACATGATGATGCGTCTAGAAACTTCTATAGAATAGATGAATGGAGATAGGTACTAGTTACAAATGTTTTGTTTATTGGATAGTAAAGAGATTGGAATCCCCGACGCTATAATAGAAGAATGGTTGCAAAACTTCATAAAAGTGTGAAAACAGGGGCTACATTTTCTGGAGTTTATTTGCAATTTTTTAGAATTTATTATCATTTGCATAAATACAAAATTTATATCTTACATTCTGTGACAGATATAATATTGGTTGTTGATTAATGATTTAAAGTCACGATCTTTGAATGAAGATTGATATTTGTCGCCAAAAAAATTAATCTCATAATTGATAAAGTAAAGTTTAGTTGTCTACTTTATTTTAATTAAAAGTAGACAACTAAACTTAAGTTACGTAAATCATCAAAATCTAAATATTTTAAAACATAAAATCCTTAATTATTATAACCTGCAAGCAATACAATCCGATCAGAATACCAAATGTGGATGTACATAACATAATCATGAACGCACAAAACAAATACTCAAGAGACACGAAATAGCGTATCCAAACATCGAGACACGGGTTCGATCGGCCCTTATTGGCTACAAGTACTCGACGCTCAGAGTGTTTGCTGGCTCTCATTAACTTTGTTTGTGTGGACTAATTTACGACGTGTTTGCTGGAGGTTCCCACTAATTGACCGATGACGTATCTAGGCACTGATGTTAGATTATCGAGTGGACTATTCTTGTATCCGTGAGAACCAAACATTTCTTGATTTATTAAATACTTACAAGAGGTCTAATTCGTAGTTCTACAAGAATTATGAGCTAAAGTTGCATGTGTTTTTTATTGTAAAAAAATATTAAACATCACTGCACGAGATACTTGTACCTGTAACTTACTCAAGAGGTTGTAATACCATATTCTTACACGTCTTAAGTCCGCCATTAGTTCTTCTACGCAAAAAGGGTAAAAGCTATCGAGTTAGCAAGAGAATTTATCGCTTACATTTTTACTTATTTGCACGTGGTGTTCCAACACCCATTAGTTAAGACCATGGCTCCATTACTAATTATCTTGAAGGACGACTTACATATGGGTGGAGCAATGTATGTAACTCTAGAGGTTAGCCGGCTAAGCGTTGAGTGGGCGTTGGATTTGAATCATGACGTGCTGGTGTTGTATAAGGTGGGTTTATAATGTGTTGTAGAAATGCAAATCGATACCCTTGAAGCTCAAAAGGCGTAAGAGCCGTTAAAGCTGATGTCTTTTATGCCTTTCATCATACATTTAGTTTTGTGCAGAAAAATTTGCTTCGTTGCTCGGAGCAAAGTGAAAGAGCTTATAAATCGTTCGGTAGAGGAAATTCGGGACGTTTTATAAAACGGAACCACTTAAAGCTCCCGTGGGGGGCCACCCACATGGTGGCTCAAACTTCCGGAGCTATAATATTCATTACTGAACTCCAAAGATATGACAATCTTAATATTAGGTAATTTAATAAAGTTACGATCGTAGAACAGTTGTCGGCTTCGATGTTAGGAAATGAAATGAATAAAGATCGGATTTTACATCATGAGTAAATAGAAATAAAAATAACATACTTTACACTGCCTGTGAAGGAAGAAAATCACTATATTATTATATTATTTATTATCACTATTCACTGTGTCTTTGCTCCGTGCATGAGGCACAGCAATATGCTGAGCGGTGGCCGTTTTGCGCGGATGTGACGCATATCTTACCACACTTCTTGGCTCTGTACCTGTATTTGTTCTGTGTTCTTGAATTTTTTGGTAATTTTGTGCGTCACTTTTGAAGCAAATAAAAAATTTTTTTCTTTCTTTATAGAAACAAAAGTTTATATTTTGAGTTTTCAACAAAAAATTGTGTAGGTTTTTAGCTTCAAATATTATAATTGCTTATGTACGGAAAACTTTAAAGCTCGTATAATAGCAGGCGGTTATATAAACAACGAATAAGGTACGTGTGCTATAAAGTTTTCAGAATATTGTTTGGCACAAAACTCGAGTAGGAAACGCTCTCATTTTGAGAATAGTGCCTGTTTATGCCAGAGTCTTCAAAACAGAAAATACTTGCCATCCACCCTCTTACGGTGCGGTTGTTAAAGGGGAAAGAGGGGATAAAATGTTTATGAAAATATTTATTCATAAACATGCATTAATATTTTAATAAAATATACATGAAAGTAAAGAATAATGTTTATAAATTAACGTTATTTGTTAATGCAATTATTTTGCTCTTAATAATATCACAAGGCTTCATAAACTTTTTATTAAGGCCCGCCATGGTCTACAAACATAACTTCCTTGTACTATGACTGTGTTGTTTTCTTCATATCTTATTGTTTACTACATCAAAAGAACTCCGCTTTGTATTAAAGGTAGGTATACTCTGTAACTACCTATTGTTTAATATAGGAGATGTCATCGATAAAATTGTTCAGTGACGGATTTTGGACAAAGTGCAATTAAGATTATTTTAACGATGGCTTTCTGCAAGTTTGTGCGTAAGCACTTATCTAATCAATCTGTCTAGACATCTTGCAACCCTTCTAATTTAACAAGAGACGTAGAGTCTCCTTGTACTATTTGTATCCACATTTAAATATAAAGATGATGGTTTTTAACCGTTTAAGCGCATAATGTCAAAAGCACAAAATAACAAACGGATGCAAAATTTCAAAAGAGTAAAATGTCCAAAGAGTGAAATGTCCAAAGTGCACAAAGACAAAAGAGCAAAAGATCCAAAGCACAAAACGTCCAAAATTCCAATTAAGACCTACGGTTAAATAAGCTGCCATGATATAAAGTTTATTTTGGAAAGTCAGTGACAAAAAAAATATCTGTATTCAATAAGTAATAATTTTCAATAATAAAACAATTTTCATCATCACTATCCTCTGCCACCTACAGAATCGTTTGTCATTTTGTGCTTTTGAAATTATGCGCCTAAACGGTTTTCAACATACCAATAATGTATCAGATTTAATACACCAAGCAGTCGCGTCGCCTATATTTCTATATCGCATTCCTTCAAAAAGGTATCTCCCAGAATACATACCTATCTTTAACCAACCAGCCAGCTAGATAGAGATATAAATAGATAACGTCTCTGACAGTTATGTTAATTCAGCTTACGTAACGTAATATTCCCGTGAATGATGTGGAAGCGGTAATGAGATGCGTCACAAAATTCTTAGGCCGTCATTAGCCGATCGGGTCGGCCGGCCCATCCGGCTTACGGCCCGTGTAATGGCGCGGCTATGTCTCGGATAGACCGATCCGGCGTAATGACGGACCGGCCAATATGGAAGAGAGGTAGGTACTAGGTAGTTGTACACTGCTCACTTGAGTGTTACGTAAAGGCGTGGTCTTATAGGGAAATACTTTGAAGGTTTTTCTGCTTCAAGAAAATCTTACTATGTTTTCTAAAGTTTTCTTACTATAAACTATTAAGTAATTATAATAGAAAATATATTTTTAATTGACTTCAAAAAAGGAGGAAGTTATGTATTAAGCGGGTTTTTTTTTAAGAAACGCTTTTGCAACTGATTTTCGTCCGATACACTCAAAATAAGGTCCAGTTGAAAACCAGCGCCAGACACTATTAGTTGTCTGGCATTTTTGCTGAACTGAGCCTATTTGACGCAACCGTGGCGCACACAATTATAGTTTAGGAGTAAGTTATATTAAAGTGATGTAATAAAATTTTATATTATTGTGATTGTGTGCCTCTGACTGTATTCAATAAACCATTTTTCTTTCTTTCTTTTTTTTTCTTTTATAAGACACGGATTTGGGCTCTTAGAAAATGAGCTCAAACACCATCAGTCAACGGTTATTCATTAAGGAGTTTCATTGTATACCTTCCGTATCCATCATTAAGTCAGCTCTTTGTTACTTACTATAATATTGTATTGTCATCGGATTTACATTTGTGTACTAAAGTCCAGTCAATTCTGATAATGAAAACTGCTTCAAAAATTACTTGCAAGATTTGTCTCAAACATAGTAACACACTAAAAAAAGAAAGAATGAAAAATTGTTTATTGACTACAGTCAGAGCCCAGAGGCATACTATAACAGTAATATACAATTTTATTATATCACTATAATACAACTTACTGCTGAAATATAATTGTGTGCTCCACGGCTGCGCCAAACAGGTTCAGTTCAGCAAAAATGCCTGACGACTTACGGCCAAAATTAATATCCAATCTATCCACGATTTGCCATATTTTGTATGGAGCTTATGTCAAATTCCTATCTCTAGTAGGGCAAATCGTGGATAGTTTAGATATTAATTTTGGCCGTGTGTCTGGAGCTGGTTTAACAAGTACTAACAAGTGAAGTTAAAAAAATCAAAGCTACCTAACATTGAAAATAAATATCTAAATACCCCAAATTATTACAGAGCTTAATTTAACCGTCTACTCATACCTTAACAGAAATGACTGCATGAACATAATATGAGCTAAGATAATGGATGAGAGCAATAAAAGCCTGTTTTCAGCCAATTGAAGAGGATAAGATTACAATGTTTGCACGACATAAAACTATGCGGAGTGGCTTACTAGTCTAATTATTTTGCTGAAATATATATGGTTGTTTGCAATGGGCGTCGCCTTCTCGAATATATGTATAGCTAGAGTCATTTTACTTATAATCAAAAAATTTACAAAGTCGGTTAGTTTGTACGCAAAACGATTGCTCCTTAATCGTATTCAATGTGAATATTATGCTATCTGTGTCGATGTCACCTCTTGCTACACCTATGGTCTATGAATGGTCTTTCCCTAGCTGAAGTTCAATGTTTCTATAGGTCTCAAACGATATTGAAAGACGTGCATTATTGTGAAACATTAACAAGACAAGCAATAGTGTCAAAGTAGAGTCAAATCAAAAACCATAGCCAACGCGTGACAGCTGCGCGAGCGGCTCGCGTTTGGCGACTGGACGCAATGTTGCCATATTTTGTGTGTCATTCCCAGTTCTTGCTTTAATCTAATTACTTCATTATACGTTTTTATTGTTATTTATTTATATTAACCACGCCACACTGATCGACATTATCTTTTCGATGCTGGCTGTCGCGGAAAACCAGTGCTGTGGCTCTGCTCCGTGCATGTGGCACAGCAATTTGCTGAGCGATGGCCGATTGACGCACTTTTTGATTCTATGTTACTGTTTTAATCTTAATTTTTGGATTTTTTTGGTTATTTTGTGCAAAAAATAACTCCCACTTGCTCGGAAATTGCTTCACTATTTCAAAAAAGAATACGTCAATCGGATCTTTTCCGTACACAACATAATAACACGCCAGCAATTTCCAACATAACAACAATATAAATTGCTGGACAGTTTTCTTTTGAATTATGCTAGTGAGGTTTTTTAAGTACCTAACCACTTAAATTTGGTGTTTTTAGGTACACAATGGTGTCGATTCTCTTGTTCATGAACTAAACTTATTTTAAACTATCGCTCTCTTTTACTAATAGTAGATACAAGAAAAGGATGGCAACAATATTAGAACTGTCACATTAGTTTACGTGTTACATTTCTTTGTATTTTAGTGGGTACGTTCCGAGATCACGACTAAACTTGTATGGAAATCTAAATTCCGACTAATTTGACAGTTCTTAAATGATTGCCATCCCTTTCTTGTGTCTACTATTAGTAAAAGAGAGCGATAGTTTAAAATAAGTTTAGTTCGTGAACAAGAGAATCGACACCAATATTTATTATTTTATAGGCTGAATGCGTATTTTTTTTCAATCGTTTGAAAATAGAACAAGAAACGCGCGCGAACGAATTGGCGCGAATGAAAAGTAGATACTGTTGAATTAATTTGTGTTTTGTTTCCTCGCAAATGAGAGATGAGTACTACCTATACAAGTCTCGGCCAAAATAGCAATTAACGACCTCGTTTAGTTAAAAAGTTTTTAAAATCACTTCGGAAGTAGGTACTCGACCGTCAATTGCTTTATTTCAGGCTTGAACAGTAATGTACTATTCTTTTCCTTCTTGAAAAAAATATTGTTTGATTGTTTTTTCGAACTGTTCTCATAATAGGAAACAGTGTACGTAAATTTAACAAATACACGATGCCAATATTCTGACACTTTGGGTACACGCCTCTGTGTGTATGTGCGTATATCCAGCGTTACACCTCACTCCGTCATATGACCCCATTATCCCACCCTTATCACACACCCAACCACAAACATCGACCTTAACATCTAAGGGCCAAAGTTTAAATTGGATTGAACCCTCCCAACTAATATACCAACAAGCGACTTCGCCCGAACACGAATCAGATAATAACTTACGTATTTTGTAAGTTGATTTCGGGCAAATTGTCGAGAGACATGGAGATTATCGGGTTTCAAAGCTGATCGGTGAATAAATTTGGTTTGGAATACTGATGTAAGAGTCTTACCTTCCCACACTGCGTCGACGTCGATATAAGAGAAAAATGTAAAGATTGTGACACAAGCACTACCAAATATTTCTACTGTAATGTAATAAAACTTGAAAAATTATATGGTACAGTCAGCAGTTTTGAAGCGAGCAAAATTTTTGTCGTAAAAAATTTAATCAATTTCAACTTTTTCTGTTGCACTTTCAGAAAAATCTTTTATCTTAGTATCACTAAATGAAGATTGACCAAAAATTTATTAATATTTTTCTGTAAGTAAAAGAAGTAAGTTCAGACCTTTTAAACATAATGCCTAAAGTATACATTACAGTAAGTGTTCTTGTTTATTAGATATATAATATAGTACCTACAACATAAAGGGTTACTGCCAGCAAATTAGTTTTGTTTACAATTGTTGTTGTACATTTATAGCAGGGCTCTGTAAGTGGCAGCTCTTTAGAGTATAATTCTAGGAGCCGTTTATGTAATTGACCCTCCTAAAGTAAGTCTAAGTCGTCTTAAAAATGCGATTGTGCGAGATAAGGTTTTATTTCAGCAATCTTCTTTGTTTCTGTTAATTATATGCCGAGGAAAATTCTAGCAAATCTTGTGATTCTTTTTTAGACTTATCTCAAGAATACGCAATTTTTGCACGGAATTTAATTTATTTTATTTTTTCATCTTAATGAAATGTTGCTCCGTTGCCCTCTGTAACAACATTTTAACAAAATTACAGCGCTGACTGTACTTTTTAATGTATATCATCCACAGACACATTCTGTTTGGATGCAGCATCCATATATGTTAATTATTAGAGTACAAATAACTTGTTTTTGATACAATCAGCCAACACCAGCATCAAGATGTCTTTTTAAAATAAGTACTATGACTTGAAGTGTATTGACCCAAGAAATCTGTTCATTAGATTTAATGATAAAGAAAGTTGAACAAACTATCCCTATACTGGATAGTACTTATGCATCCAATCGCGACGATACGCTGGAAACATAATTACCATACGCTACGTGATTCACTTACACTTATGTAATTTCAATGTAAAGGCATAAAATGTTTCGAACAGTTAACCATAGACATTTTGATCATATTTTACGTGTTTAATAGATTTAAATTTGTTTTGACAGCACATTTGTCTACGTAAATTAAAGTTAAGCAGGTCTATTTGTCAATTTGATTTTATAACTGGTTCATTTCGTTCATGATTAAACTAGATTATTATTTATAGGTCTGTGTTTCATAAAAAAATATGGTGCCATAGTCCTAGTTTTAATTTATTCCATTACACAGTTTTCAAATTCAACATAAAGTCTATTGTTCCAGATAATATGTCTAATTTTACTAGTCTAACTTAAGATGTCAATTTGATTGACTTGATCAAACATTATGATTGTGACGCATTTATGAATTTCCAAAAAAAATGTTTTCTCAAAATCAAGTGAATCAATATTACGAAAAATCTGGAATTAAAAGATAACCAAGTTTTGTAGATACATATTTGTACAACTACAGAACATGATTTTAATAAATAAATTTGTTAGTATATATTTTCCAATAAAGACCGCCATGTATGCCAAGCATAGACTGACACTGATGACCATAACTCTAGAGATATTGTTTACCGACAAGCAAAGCATAGCGTACACTAAGTATGTTAACAGTTATATCCTTCGCCGTCACTCAGCTCGGGTCATGGCCGCTTAAAGCCCTTGAAAGCGATTAGGTTAGGGTTTTATTGCACGAGTAAAGCGGTGAAAGTTACTGACACGTGCAGTTAACGTAAACACCAGTCTTACATTTAAATAAAGTCATGTACAATGTACATATATAAAACTTTGGTTAAATACACGTCAAATTATTATTGGATAAAGTTGGCTGTTTATTAAGATGTACCGTAGCGGGTTTATGACTGAAAAGTATGAGTTCTGACTAGCAAATAGATTTGAAAGTAGCTTCATACTTGCACTTTGCGCGTTAATATACACTAATCTAGTCATGATTTACTTGCTATATAATTTCTGAGTGGACAACATTTAAAATGACCCAAGTACTGACAGACACTAAGCAATAATTTAAACTTTTCAAGAATAATTTTCACGTTTTTCAGGACGGCTTGGAATTTTATTTAATGCATCTATTTCTGGCTTGTATTTTCTAACAGGTTCTCGCTCGTTTTAATATCACTTCACCAGTCCATTAGCGTCAATTTACACATGATTTTATGTTGTGGAAACCACATTTCGTTGCTGAAGTGGCCATCCATTTTAAATCTGTCTGTTTAAAAAAAACTTAGGTGAAATAGAATGTTTATTAAAGTATAGCTTGAGTCTATGATTGAGACGTGATCAGAGATAAATACCTACAGCATTCTTACTCGATTTCAGGCGTAAACTTTATGGTTTTTGTTTCATCATAATATTATTACTTATGTTTTTTTCTTGATTGTATATAAACCATATGCTTCGTAGCTTTTCTCATACCCACGATTTCGTAGACACTCATGTTTGTTCATACAGATTATCCTAATCAAATCTCTTAAGATTGTTGAAACATTTGATTGATGATACCTAAAAATAAATCGTTTGAAGTTGTTGGAATTTTAAAGCTTTATTATTCTCCAGACAAGCCGTATCATTCTAAATCCTCGCTAAAGCCTATCAGTGTGGCTAAACCTAAAATTAAATCTCCAATCGGTGCTACGCTCGAGCGGGCTCGTAAATCGTAACGAGTTCATGATTTATGTGTTCAGACAACAACGCATACATATATTTAGAACATTACAAAAAACATTGCAGCGACGGCGCCCGAGTGGATCAAGTCGCGACCAATTGTAGCAAACATCCTGTAGCTATGAGTGATTGACAGTCCTGAAAAAATTAACTGATTGGCTGTTACAATAAAAAAAACAAAATAGTTTTTAACAGAAATGGTCTAAGTATTTTGCAATATAAATAAGGAAAAAATGTAACCAAGCAATCATTAGAAAAAAAATTGGCATAAATGTTTGCTTAAAAAATAGTTAAGTATTATGAATTTTAAAATGGTTGAAACAAAATAATAAAACAAATATCATGTAACGTAGCTTTAAGCTGCATTCATCTTGTCTGGATGTTCCATAAAAATGCTGGTAGGTATATCAGAGAATATTAACCCTGTAGGTACCTACTAATAATGCATGGAATTAAATAATTAAGTTCTAAACACTTAAGTCACATGGAATGTATAATAATACTGGGAGAGATTTTCTTAGGCGGTGAAAAATCTACCCATTCAATCTATACAATATGTAACAAAAACCCTGTTGTTCCTGTGAGGTACGTTATCAGAATCGATATTCATACGTAAGGACACGTTTACTCATTTGGAAACACTCTTCAATAAAAATAACCAAATTAAATGCGTAAATGCGTTAAAAATAATAAAATAAATATTAAATCATTATTAATTGTAAATTGAAAGTGATATAATCACTTTTAGTAACGATTTAATATTTAATTTGATTATTTTTATTGAAGAGTTTTTCCAAATGACTTGTGTCTTTACATATGAATATCGATTCTGATAATGTACCTCACAGGAACAACAGGGTTTTTGTTACATGTTCTATATGTAGGGGTAGATACCTACATGTAGGTAATAACTGTTCTATTTATTTTTTTATTTTTACTTTTGCCATGTATCTCTCTTAAAGTATTCTGTGTTCTCACTCAAGTCTAATATTATATTATATCCAACATAACTTAATAATGTTCTCCACTCACTGCCTATTTTTATTCTACACTGGGTAGGTACCTTTCATAATTCGCCCATTATAAACATTACAAGATAAAATAGTTCCTATGTTTCCTTTATTGCCATTGGCAGTACAATTACAGGGTTTTATAGCCAATTATTGGAGAACATTGTCCCCCAATAACTACTTTTTGTACCCTGTAGATAAATATGAACCTAATTGTATATTTTATGACACTTTTTGTTTTATAGTATTATGCTGTTTGTCTCTTTGATGGCTTATTAACAGATAGTTTCGATATTGATGTTAAATTAAACTAGCTATAAAGATAAGAACCAACATGAAAAAAAAGAGCAGTTAACAAGCTTAAGGCATTGTTATGATCACATCAAATTCTGTGTGTTCTTCAGTAAAATAACTCCTAGTTAAGTAAGATTTGTAGCATTAATAAAACGCTTCAAATGGTTACTCAATAAGTACACACGGTAACGTAGTAGTTAGATAATATGACCTAAGCATAAGATAGGTACATAGATACAGTATATACATACATTTAAATTTTAGCACGTCAAGGATTTGTCATTTACAAAAGCTGCAATCCTTTTCAAAAACCGTGCCTACGTGCCGCAAGAAACTTTGTTTTGCATTTTACGGTTTTAGCCTAACCCAATGCACGTTGCGCATAACATTATTTAACAATAGTTTACAGAGAAGAACTGTAACAAAACTGTCTCATCTCAAAAAAACCATCATTGTCCATCAGAACAAAATCAATAACCCTTTTTTGCATATAATTGTGCAAGTTAACGACTTCCTCGACTCATTTTTAAATGACAATAAACGAAACTGGAGCAAAAAGTCTCGGAAAAACTGCTCTCAATAACGGACCTAAAGTTACCTAGAAAGGGTTTAAATATTGCGGTTAACTGTTAAACAATCGGTACAGTTATTGTGGAAGGTTTATGGCCTTATGGGTTGTAAATCATTTGGGAAAAAAGCTGGAGAATGACGTCATAGGCCGTAAAGATTTAACGGCGTGGTCGATCAGCTGAGGTGTGAGGTCGACTCGGTCACAGCCGCTGTGACCGAGCATGTGCTGTACGATATTATCCTATATTGAACCTGCATTATGGTAGGTGGCTTTAATATACATGCGTAGGATTATGTTACCAATAAATCTATTCATGTTGCGGTTATAAGTAACTTCAAAACGTTTCCTAGACATGTGGCTGGATAAGAGAAAAAGAAAGAAAAATGGTTTATTTACTACAGTCAGAATGATTGAAATCAAGTTTTTTTCGAAATTAGTCATGATTTATTGGATTCTGGATGAATCCGTAACATCTGATTTAGATTCATATTTCCATTGACTAATAATAGAAGATATTTTTTTTTATTCTTATTGGGCTAGCGTTTCACCTGTTGTTAAGCGATGGTGCGGTCGACGAGGTCGGTGCAGTCAACGAGCAAAAACCTATTCACTTGAGCCCTTACGACCACTAGATTATACTTATCGCGAAATACAGACGCAAGAAATTTCACTTTTACCGGTACGCATGGTAAATGCATATGGCATATCCTCCCAATATATGCTTGGGGGAGGCCTGTGTCCTGTAGTGGACGTCTTACGGCTGAAATAATGATGATGATGGTAAATTCAATACTGTGCCTACGTAAGTACATACATTTTTCTTTCAGCTTTATATCACGCAGAAGCCAAAGAATGGGTATTTCAAACTAATACTATATACATACATACATACATAACATCACGCCTGTATTTCCCCGAAGGGGTAGGCAGAGGTGTAATAGTACACCCACATTTCGCCAGTTAAGTTATAGTCCCATGTAATTGGGGGCGAGCTTATTGCCATTGACCGGGCACAAATCCAGACTCCGAGCTGCTACTGAGAATTTTCTAATGAAAAAACCCAATAACACTTTGCCCGACCCGGGAATCGAACCCAGGACCCTACGCTCAGCAGTCGCGCTTGCAACCACTAGACCAACGAGGCAGGCTACTACTTGCAGGTAGATATAATATCATCGAACGACAGCCCAGTGGCCTTCAACATGTATACACACTTATTATTACGGAATTTTGAATAAAAAATTGTGCCCAAGGGAACTGAATTGTGAAGATACTTATGTGCAGCTTACGCATTGCGATGTCAAGAGGGGTTGCATGAGAACGACGTTTATAAGTTTGTGTGTATACATTTTATGTGTTTGTGTGTGTATATGGGTTACTTTGTAAGCAAACTGTAATCTTCCGTCTTCATTTGGCCAAGGTCACGAAATAAGATACGTGGAATAATGTTGAAATATATGAATACCGCAGGGAAATTGCGTTACGTGAAGTTGCGTTAAATGTTACAGAGTAACAAATATAAAGGTTTTTTTCTTTAGGTTTAAACGTATATGTAGATAAGGAATGTAGATGGGTCTTAGTTAAGATAGACACCCACGTTATTCTTTTTTTTCCTGCGTGTTATGTAGAAATTGCTTTTGGCGATAACACCGCCATTTATACACTGTATTTTTTAGATTTATTTTTGTAATTTACCTTCTTCTTGGTATCAATCAATCAATCAATCAACTCAGCCTATCGCAGTCCACTGCTGGACATAGGCCTCTCCCAAGTTGCGCCACAACGCTCGCTTCTTGGTATGCAATCTATCTATCTATTATGTAGGTATACACGTACTCCTGCGATTTACATACGTATAGTTTCTTAGATAACATTACACAGATATTTTTTTTGTATTTCTGTCTATTGAGCATTAAATTGTTTAATTGCATTTAATTCTGGATTTGTGCCCGGTCAATGGCAATAGGCTCGCCCCCTATTACATGGGACTATAACATAACTGGCGAAATGTGGGTGTACTATGCACCTCTGCCTACCCCTTCGGGGAAATACAGGCGTGATGTTATGTTATGTTATGAGCATTAAATTATTGAGTATTGAATAGCAGATCTGCAGATAAGATGGAGTATGTGTAGATCTCTCAAAAAAAAATTCAGTATCTCACTGAAAATGCACAATTACCTACCAAACGAAATATTATTATTGTGTATTTTTTTGTATACCTGCTTTGCATGTTTTTGGTTTTAAATGTTGTACGCTGTTAACTGGGATAATAGATGATATTTTAAAAAGTACAGATATGTTGTTGCGCGTGCAATCTGAAGACTTGAAAACGTACTTTGCTACTAGTCACCGTCAAGCAAGGCGCCGAGCGTGACGTGTGACATAAAAAAACAAAAATGCCGTCATGTTTCTGTACACGAAAGTGTACCTACTAACTATGACGCGAAACTAACTTATAGTAACTAACTTACTTACTTTGCACTAGTTTATGTGTATTGTGCTGCCGCTGCGTGCGGAACATATTTTTCGTTAGTTTTATTAGGGTATGACATATCTATACTTTTAAATATCATTGGAGACAATAAACAATTTTTTATTTCTTTTTTCTTTAAATTTCGTCTTCTTTATTTCTTTAAATTAAACAATTCCGTTTTAAAAACGTAAAAGTACATACATACATACATATTATCACGCCTGTTTCCCATTGGGGTAGGCAGAGACTATGGATTTCCACCTGCTACGATCCTGACACACCTCTTTCGCTTCATCTACGTCCATTAACCTCGTCATGCATGCTCGTCGGTTTAGAGAACTCTTAACCTGGCATTTTTTGAGAAAAGTGAATTTCTGTATTACAGCTACTCCTAATCTCCACACGCCATATACCTAACACAATAACAATTTCAAAGCGCAAATCCGAGATAACGAAATGGAGCAACCTCCGTTGTTGATAACGAAGCCGACTTTCTACGCATATTAAACTTGATAAACAGTCGCGATAAGGCCTATTGTTGTCCAGAATAGCTAATCAAGAGATCTCGATTGAAAAATCTTTTGAGAACGCTATCAAGATTGAAATCGATTGGAAGGAATTGGAAATTAGACAGATTTAATAGAATTTTCTTGTAATTATCTGTAAGCGATTTCTTTTTCTGTCTCTTATGCCTGGTTTCTGGGATTTTTTTAACGCATATTTCTGTTTGATAGCGCTATTGATTGATTTGATTGGTTGTCAATATTTTGGTTGACTAATAAAAACAATTAATAGCACTATTGAATTGATAAACTACATTTAGAATTATGAATACTATCTAGTACCTAGTTTATTTTTTTTAATTTTATTGTTTTAAGGCATCAGTAAATTCCCAAATTGGTTGCTTGACAGCTGCAAGATGGCGCGTGTGGGTTATCTGATACACGGAAACCCATTGTTCTGGTCTTCCTGGACCTCAAAAACCTACTTGAGTCCCGCTAACATACTTATCTTCATAACAAAAATGAATTTTTAAAAATAAATTGCTTAAATGTAACAGGGTATAAAAACATACCAATCGATTCTGAACAAAACCACAAACAAACACCTTTCAGGACTTGCGTTTATTCTGTTACGGGTTGTGTAAATGCTTTATTATTTGTTCTTCAATATTATATGTTATTATTATGCTATTCAACGTGTAATAGAATGGTGTATACATATTTGGAGAGCTCACTCAGGGCATAGCATAGAAGAACTTTTAATATGGCAATAACCCTGAAATCGCGAAAAAAAATCAGCTATTTCATAAAGTGCAATACCTCACCATCACCATCAACTCAGTCTATCGCAGTCCACTGCTGGACATAGGCATCTCCCATGTTGCGCCACAACACTCAGTCCTCTGCGTTCCTCACCCAGTCCCCACCAGCCACGTTACATAATTGAATACCGTGCAATACCTAATTGACCGAAATGTATTATGAATAGGCTGTGGTGATAGGCGATTTCAGTGAATGAGTTCTCCAAATATGGCAACACCTTTCTTTTACACGTTGTATATTCATCTACTTAAGCTATAAGCTTTTTAGGGTTCCGTACCCAAAGGGTGCCAAACGGGATCCTATAACTCTCGCTACGCTGGCTGTACGTCCTTCAGTCTGTCACAGGGCTATATCTTTTGAACAGTAATAGGTATCCAAAAAAATATTCTCAGAATATGTGTTGTTATCACGACAAATACTAAAAACATAAAAAAGTCTAAATCAAAGGGGATCCCCATACAAGAAACCCAGAAAAACATGTTTTTTTTTTAAGTTTTTATATCTGCTCTATCTTCAAAACGGTAATACATACCAGTATCAAACTTGGTCTGATTATAGTGCATACTATGTAGCTTAGCAAAAAATACAAAAAATAGGGCAAACATAGACATGTAAGGTGGTACCTGCGTAAGAAAGAGACGCAAAAATTCATATTTCAAACACGGTACGTTGATGTTTTTTGTTGAACTCTCGTAAATTAAATCAGTTTTTATGGGGTATTAGGTTGATGGATTGTACGGGACCATAGAAATCTAAATTATAAGGTAATAAAAATGTTATCTACTGTATTTTACAACGGGGACGCATGTCACTGGTTTTCCGCTACAAACCCATAGGTAAATACGCAATCACGCCCACCATGATTCTAGCATTCAATGTAAAATAAAATTAAGCCAAAAAAAAATCCGCTATTAGATGTGCTGTAAAATACTATTTTAGTGACTCTGCGTCTAAAACAGCACTGATGATCAAGCAGACGGTTCGTGAAAAAAACAGTGGGTGTCCTAAAAGACACCTGTACAACAAAAAAAAAAAACACAAAAAAAAACAACAACAAATTCACAAATTCACGCGCCTTTGCCACTTTTATTACCGTTATTTAGATTTCTTTGTACGGAACCCTTACTGCGTGAGTCCAACTCGCACTTGGCCGGTTTTGTTTTTGGATTACTTGCGTCTTATTTTATACTTATCTGTCGTCAATTCAAGAAAAAAAATATAGGTAGGTACCTACTTACCCAAAATGTCTCTTAAATTCAAGGTGATCTAACATGACATTGATCAAAATATATTTTTTTAGGTTTTTTGTACTATTATGCTTAATATTTGTGTGCCAATATTTTTCCGTTCGTTTTATTTAAAAATATTGACTAAGTTAATATCTATGAATATAAAACGTTATAATCTTTACCTCATTTTAAAATCGAGTTAGGTACTAAACATTGCGGTTATTGTTAGATACCTATTTGTCATTTTAAATTCGATTTATGTCCTACTTTTACCTACCAACAAATTGGGTACTTATTGCTATAAATATAATAGTGTTATTTATTATACTTATGTAATTGCGTAGATAAGGCACTGAAACTCTACCTACTTAATTAAGTAATTTAATTAACTAATTTAAACGGTACCTACATTTTTTTTTCTGAAAACCTGTAACATAGTTAGGTGTTTCAGGCAACCGCTCTCGTAACCTAGTGAACGAAGTGCAAATCTGTTCAACACATCGCCATTAAAATCTGCCTATAAAACCTATTATGACTCCTTTTATCGGTAATGCTTCAATAAAAGTCGCAAGTGTAACCGACCCGTATAAATTGGCAAACTAAACAATAGCCAATGCAGTTTCGCTCCACATTTCTACGCGGTTTTTTTGCTTTGTGTAAAAAATAGCCGCAATTTATCACAGTTATGAGAAAACCACGCGTTGGCCAGCACGTCTTTATGGTTTTAATTAAACACCTACAGTGCCCCCGTGTGCCTAAATTTGTTGCCACTACCCACTCGCATGCACGTGCCTCGGCCCGAATATTGTCCAGACGTGTTTACTGAAACGCGTGAAAAACACGCCAACACCGCCAGCAATATTTTTGGTGAGTGCTCATATCTATACCAGGTTTTATATCGCGCATAGTTGTTCGCGTTACACCCAATGCCATCTATCCGGCCAATAGATAACAACTATGGGACACGACCGACGATGGTACAACCTTTTGTACATGGGACGTAAAACAAACACATAAAAAATCCACTACACGCACAACAGTGAACTCGTTTGTTGCGTGAGTGTGCGTAGCAGCTTTCACGCACACTAACGGCCCTTTAAGTCGTAAAAACAGCAATTGAAAAGCTTCAGCCGTTCGCCGCGCGGTGGCGCTGTCTCGATGGTTCGTTTCTCGTCCGACTGGCGCCAACTTTACACATTTGGCGCTGCTGTGCCACCAAAGTTTTAAATTAGTTTTCTTATTAGACGGGACTCCTTTTGTTGGCTTGTACTTATTAGACTTAGTCACGAGTAAAATAGATGAGAAGAATACTGATAATACAAAATATTCTTTTGTATTTTAACAAAAGGCAGCTCTACATAGAGCATAGATAGAGACCTACATAGTTGTTATAGATAAAGAAATATTTTAAATAAATAAATTTAGCTTTGACGGTGTATATTACATTTAACTTAATTACTAAGAGCTTTCTGAGATATTTATTCATTAATCGACGAACAAATTGAAATCGAATTTGAGTTAATTTCTTAATAGATAACAAAAAGTCTAATAGGAAACTCATCTTGTTCGAAATAATAAATAAATCGGTTTGTGAATCCTAATCGGATAAAAATATATTTTGGAGTCGTATTTAAATTAAAATCAAAAATTTTAATATAGCCGTTATACTTTATTTCGTAAAATTTTAAATTTTTGCATAAAAAAAAGAATTAAAAACTTGAAAAGAAATAAAGATTTAAATTGTGGAAAGAAAAAATCGCTCACGAGCAGGATTCGAATCTGCGACTCCTGGCTCAGTACGCCAGTGCTTTAGTCATTAATTAAGCACGTTTCTTTTGCTTTTTTCTTTCCACAATTTAAATCTTTAGATTTCGCTTCGCATGCATAAAAGGGTTAAAAATAATAAAATAATTTGAAAAGAAATGTTCAAAACATATATTAAATTTATACGATGAAAAACAGGCACTCGTAATATTAAAGATCCAGGATTTCCTAATGCTGCACTGCACCAGATTAAAAAAAAAAGTTATATCTTTACGATTTGTCGAATAGTCATTTTCGAAAAAAAAAAATGCTTCTTATTAAAAAATGTTAAAACATTTTTTACATAAACGTAGAAACCGTGCGTTTTGTACGGGTTATCAGTAAAACTTGAAGCAGACAATTGGCATGGCTAATCACGTAATGCGTATCGTAGATACGTTGAGGCAAAATGTACGCTTACGTAGTCGAACCTGCCTTTACTTTGTGTTATGTTGTGTTATTAACTATGATTTATTGTTTCAATTTTTTTAAATACAAGTGACCAGAATTATCTTATAACTTCTTAAGTGTTATCAACGTAGGTAAATACTTGGTGAGTTAATTTTGCCAATCATAATAAAATATCTAGTCTAATTAACCAATCATAATAGTGAAAAATGAGTGCATTCTTAAAAAATATATTATTTACATTAGGCATTTACATCTAGAATTATAGGTTTATATTCAAATGTGGTAACGTAGTAATCACTAAAGGTTTAAATTTAAAAAAAACATGAAACATAAAGCCGCAATGCTATTAGATAGGTACCTACATACATTTCACTTTTAATGCTTTCAACCTCAAGGTTATGTACTTTTTCTGAGAAAACGCTCAAAATCTAGACGAATTCAAAGTTTTTACCGTCTTTACGTCATCTTGGCTCGGAGAGTGACGATCGAGTGAGCGCCTCCCGCCCCCTCTCATCTAACTTCTTCCATTACCGAGACTGTTCCATTCGTTCGTTCCAATTTCAAATTTGAAGCTGATGGCACATCTATGGCACCGCAGCTTTGGCAAAGCTGGCTTCAAAGAGATTGGGCCAAGGGAACGTAAAATGGATTGATGTGAAATATATTTATACACATATGTATTCATGTTGAAGCCTACTTCTATTTTGAGATTAATGCATATTTGAAGGATTGGGGTCGGTAGAGTTTTTATAAAACTAAAATGTCAGTTTCCCGATTCCTAAAAAGATATTGTTGCATTTTAACATGCTATATACGCAGATACCTAACTTAATCTACGAAGATGAACAAATAGAACTACAAACGGAGGCGAAATAGGTTAAATTTATGTAGGTATTTATATGTAGACATTAAAGTTTTGTTAAGGCAGGTGCTACAGTTGGATGTCTAATAAAAAAATAGTCATCTGATTATAATTTACATCATATATTTGACTAAATTGGCGGCGGAGATTGCTTACCATCAGATGACCCGCATGCTCGTTTGACCTCCTATGTTATAAAAAAAAGTGTATGAAGTTAAGCAATCATTATTTTTCATTTAATTCAAGTTTAAAACTCTTCTCCATACAAATAAAAAAAAAAAAACTTAATACATATCTCATGATCATGACTATATCTATAGGTATGTACACACGGCTACATATCAAGCTGTACATTTCCAGTATAAGCTGACCTCGCATTTTATAGGTTTTCCTTACAACGCGAGGTCAACCTATACAGGTTTATACAGCTTGATGTGTAGCCGTGTGTACCTATTATGATTTATTTAGAATACCTACTTATGGACATACCTAGTTACTGCAAAAATATTTTTTTGTGATAATATTAGTTTATAGCAGTCCATTGCTTGTACCTACTCACCTCTTTTTAGGGTTCCGTACCTAAAGGGTGCCAAACGGGACCCTATTACTCTCGCTACGCTGTTCGTCCGCCCGCCCGTCCGTCCATCCGCCTGTCTGTCATAGGCTCACAGGGCTGTATCTTTTGAACGGTAACTCGTAGCCCGTTGAAATGTTCTCAGAATATGTGTTGCTATGACTCCTATCACGACAAATACTAAAAACAATAGGGATCCATACCCTAAGGGTGCCAAACGGGAGCCTATTACTCTCGCTACGCTGTCCGTCAGTCCGTCCATCTGTCCGTCTGTCTGTCACAGGGCTGTATCTTTTGAACGATAATAGGTAGCCGGTTGACATTTTATCAGAATATGCGTTTCTATAACTCCTATCACGACAAATACTAAAAATAAAATAAGTCTAAAACCAAAGGGGTCCCCATACAAAAAACCACGAAAAACATGCATTTAAGTCAACGTTTTTGTTCCTGCTCTATCTTCAAAACAGTAATACACACCAGCGTCAGACTTGGTTTGATTATAGTGCATACTATGTAGTTTAGCAACAAATACAAAAAATAGGGCAAACATAGACATATGTGGTGGTACCTGCGTAAGAAAGCACGGTTTCGCACACGGGGCGTTGATGTCTTTTGATGAACTCTCGTAAATTATATCAGTTTTTATGGGGTATCAGGTCAATGGATGGTACGGAACCCTTACTGCGTGAGTCCGACTTGCACTTGGCCGTTTTTTTAAACAAACTTTCTTGTAATCAGTTCAGCGTCGTATTATACAATAAATACGTAATTCATAAAATTACTGAATAAGTTTCATAACATTAGTGAATAAATTTCGTAACATATAATTCATTGTTCATTAAAACAAGTGTGAATACGTATTACTACGTATCTACCATGTATTGAACCGTATTAATTTGTATGAATATACATAAAAGAGTCAGCTATATAATAATTAATTTGTGATCAATAAAACACATACCTACTGGGTTAATTAGAATTTATTATCATTATGTCTTCATTAATTTTATTTGTGTATCAACAAGCTTTGGTTTTATTTCTCTTTGAATTGGTAATTAATTGCTGTCTCAGATTATTATTTATGGCATGTATAAAACCTTTTTCGTTGGATAATTTGAGCTTTTTGCGATAATAAGGGACCAGTTATTTAATAATAACTTATTGTAAGTAGATTAAGGTACTTATAATGTTAAGTAGACATTCTGTCTCAACCCCAAATAAACCGGGTTAAGGACAGGAGAATGATGTAGATATAAACCAACCAATTCAATTTCATGTCTAAATAATGGCTGAATATGACTAGTAATTATAATAATATGTGTCTGTGCTAATTTTGATCGCATAAATTGGTACATTTTGTTGCCTATTACCTATTCTCTTCAGGTTTAGTTTTATAATTTTCAGTCTTAGTTTTAACATGTATTTTGGTAGAGAAAAGCACCCACATTTTCATGGCTTAAAAGAAAATACTTGCAACGGTGTGGTTCTTTTTAGTTTAAACAAACTCTTTCTTTTACGTTACTCTCCTGAATAATTGCAAAACACTTTTCCTTTTTTAAAACAAAACATTTCCAGAAAATCTTTTTAGACCAATCTAATTTATTAGGTACTTAGCAAGAGAAAAATGCTGAATCATAAAAGCATTACCTAACAATCTACACTCATATTTCTAGAGTATTCTTTAAAAAAACGCGTATTCTGTTTTTAATTAAAAAACAATTATTTCCTTCAGTGCGGTAACTAGCTTTCAAACAGCTTCTATCTCCCCTAATTGCTTTAATCAACACCTACCAGCTACATTAATCACAAGGGGTAGCAATAGAATATATCTATAGGTACCTACCCACATTTGACGGAAGCTTTCCTTGTAGATGTTGTGATGTTTATACTTAGTTCTAGGTATGTCTGTTGGTGTTTACTCTAAGCCCCCCCGCAGACTGCAGACTTTTAATTAGCCGATAGTTTCATCTGATTTGTAGGTTAGTTTCAGAGCAGTACGGATTTATCTGCGGACCGTCCGCGCCGAGCTCCGGAGCGGAGACTACGCACTGACTACGGCCCGCAGGCGGGCAGTCCGCAGACAGATTCTCATAGTGAAAACAGCTTTAATCAGTACGGGGAGATACGAGATTGCGCACACAGAAAATAATATCACAGTTTGGTCTTCGGGGGTTCTAAGGCAGAGGCCCAACTTTTTTTAACGACAAACTCTTAGGAAATGCAAATGATTTTTATGGCCCCCTTGATAACTAAAATATAATTTGTAATATTTGTAATTGTTTTTTTTTAATATATAAAATTTTGTAGTTTTAATTGACCCCTTGGGATATGCTTGCAGACCCCTGGGTGCCCACGGCAACCAGGTTGGGAAACCCTGCTCTAAGGTACCTACTATGTGTATTCTGAAAAAAGGCAACTCTCTTTCTATCCGTTCTAAGATACTGTTTTCCGGCGAACTATAACCACATATATACGTGGGACACTCAGAAAGTTTTGCGAAACTAAAAAAAATTGTTCTATACGTACATATATTTTTATCAAATCTTTTCAAAGTACTTTCCACCAGCCTCTATACAAAGATTCATGCGCCTAAACCAGTTTTCAAAACACTTTTTCCAGTCCGCCGCAGACACCTCGTTTACAGCCTGCTCGAACGCAGCCAGCGCATCTTCCGGCGACGAAAATTGTATCCCTTTGAGCTGATTTTTTATTTTTGGGAATAAAAAGAAGTCACACGGTGCTAGATCAGGGCTGTAAGGAGGGTGACCCAGGAGTTTGACTGGCGTGCTGTCCAGGAAGTCCCTCGTTTTGAGTGCGGTGTGCGCAGGTGCATTGTCGTGGTGGAGCAGTAGCCCGCGGAGCCCTGTGTTTGGTCGCTTGTTGCTTATAACAGAGAAAACTTCTGGCAAACATTTGGTAGTATACCATTCGGCATTAATGCTTCTTTGATCCCGTAAGGGAATTGATACCAAGTGGCCCGTCAAATTAAAAAAGCTAGCGATCAAAATCTTACCCCCGCTTCTAGATCGCTTCACTTTGGTAGGCGTTGGCTCATTTTGAAACACCCAAACAGTCGACTGGCGCTTGGTTTCTGGGTCGTATTGATAAATCCAGGACTCATCACCTGTAACGATGTCGTAAACACGCCGAGACGAGCCTGCTTCAAATTTGTTAAGCATATCACGGCACCATTCCACCCGGGCCTGCTTCTGAGCATCGGTGAGGTTGTGCGGCACCCAGCGTGATACTATCCTCCTCACGCGAAGATGGCTGTGTAGAATCTCGTGAACGCTTCCCGATCCAATCTTCAATATGTGTTGAATCTCCTGATATGTAATTCGCCTATTGTCTTGGATTAAATTTTTCACTGCTAGCACGTTTTCTTCGGTAACAGCCGTCAAAGGGCGACCGCTTCTTTCGTCATCCCCCAAAGTTGGTCGACCGCGCTTGAATTCGTTATACCAACGATACACGGTTGCCTTGGAAGGGCCTTCATCCATGAATGCCATTTGAAGTCTATCGTACGATTCATCCGGTTTCAGGCGACACTTGAAATCGTATAAAATCATAGCTCTAAAATGTTCCCGGCGCAGATCCATATTTCAGTGAGACACAATACTTTGAATTAACTCGCAAAAAATGTGGAGGGAAATTTTGAAATTGGAACTTACTTATTTTTACTTATAAATAATCATATTTTCGAAAAACATTATAACTGGCCAGTCTCCCATATATAAAAACTTTTTTTCGCAATACTTTCTGAGGGGCCTGGTATATATTTTATAACCCCGCGAACTAATTTGACGTTTCAAAAACGTCAAATCAATCGAAGCTTGTTTACATAAAGGTCATAATAATAAGGTTATAGGTATGCCAATTTTTAAACGGCAAGCTAGTTTGCGAAATTCTTCAGTCAACTTGAGGCTGATTATAGAGCCTTTTTATGGGTGTTAGTCTTCTTGTAGATACCTATATGCAGTATTTCTATTAGTTCCGACATCTTTGTTTGTGTATTCGCAACAGTGGGCGAACTTAAAAATAATTTCTTACATTTTCAGAGCACGTCCGTTCGTTATTTTAGTCTGGCCAATTCCGCAGTCCGCTCTGCACAACGGTGAAATCTGAAATCATTCGCTCACATACACAGGGAAAAATAAAACTCCATATTGGTTGGAGAAAGTTTTATATTTGTTCTTTAAAAGTTTCGTTTAAACAAAATGTTTATTATTCCTTTTAATTTTGAGTTCCACTGTAGTTTTGAATAATGCAAAATCTGTTGTGTTTAGGGCTGCCATTATTACCTAAATTGCTGACGCCGGACAAAAAATCCTAAAACCCCGGACAAATTTCCTGTTTTCACGAAAACCGGTTTTCCCCTAGACATCCTTAAAAAAATACGTGTAATTTTTATTACCAACGCGGTGAGCGTCCGGGTTTCACCCAGATACTTCATATGAACCCCCGGAAGAACAAGCTAAGCCCAAGCTAGCACGAATCCGGGGAAAAACGGACGGATGGCAGCCCTAGTTGTACTATGCTTGTTAAGTATTTACTATATAGAAGTGCAGTGATTTTTGTAGATAAAAAGGGTTAGGATTTGATACTTTTAAACTTCATAAGGTCACGTGCCTTTTGCCGGCCGTTATTGGGAGGAGAATACAGAGAATTACCTACTCCCCCGGCCAAAGGTAGTAAGAGGAACACCGTGGTGGTTTTTAATCATGATGAGAGAGAGTTTTTGTTCTCAAAATCTTGTCCAATAAGTACCCAGAGAGAATAAAGATCTTCCTGTTTGTACATACGGCGGATAGGAAGAATACAGAAAAAATCCCCGAAAACTTACTGAAACCTACACAACTATAAATATGCATGTAGGTATATTTTTCTAATAAAAGGAGGGGGAAACTAGGGCAAAAGGCAGAACTTTCCGATAACATGATCAACTTTCTCATATCAAGTGTAACACGTTTTTGTCGCAATACGTCACGGATAAAGTTTGTTCCGACGCAAATATCGACGCTGCGATGTAAACACAACATGTACACATGTGTATACATCAATATGTTGGCAAAGTATAGCGCACATCGAGAGCGTAATATCGGCCAATATGCGAATGGGAGACGGCGACAGGCGCCCAATTTGTAAGGGAACAACGACGAGCAATTCACCGCCATGTTTTTCGCTGTTTGTATTATATTTCGTGTTCGTCGGATGAAAAAAATATGTAATCTGGCTTGAGAATTTTGATTACGCATTGTGTCATACGTTTGTAATATCGTATCTTGAGACACGCTGTGGAATTGGATTGTTTCTTGATTGTATTCTGCTGAATTAAAAAATTGGTTGGTATATTTACAGACAAATAAGACTCTTGTTCTGAATATAAAGTCTATTTAATATTATACAACAACTTACGCTAAACCGTCTTAGAGATGATGATATAATCATTCATTTACAGACAATTATGACTCTTTTTCTGAATATAACGTCCATTAAATTCAATGCAACTTACGCTTACTACCTTAGAGATGTTAATATCTTACCATTTGTACCTATTTGATAATAGAGGGAAAAATAAAAAGTAAATTTGTTGTTCAATGAGTTTCTTTATATTATTCAGTAACAAACAAATCATATTTTTAACACCAGGTTTAGCAACGAATATGGCAGAAAAACAACCTGAAACCAATTTACACAGGGTCAACAAATCATCGTGTGTGGTCCCCTAACGTTTCCAAGATGTGAGATGGTGTCATGTGAGATATCGAGCCGAACTTCCCCGTTGGCGCGCAGCCGGCGAGCGTCCCGCGATAACTTGTCCTGAACTAAGGACTGTCGACCGTTGCCAAATGACCCCACTGTCCCCAAATACCGACATCGCTAAGCGACTGTATCAATAAATTTCTTAATTTAATTAAAGTTATTTCTCGTCGTCTCTGAAAGTCGTATCTATAAACAAGATTTCGTTTGATGCAACTTTGTATTGTGTCTCATATTATCTTCAAATACCGTCCATCCAGCTGATTGTATCACAAAATTTATTATCTACTACAAATTATTGTCAGTACGTATGTATCTTTCTTGAGATAACGTAACATTTTTATACATTGCATTAACTAAGTACAAATTATGAAGATTAAAACAGAACTTCGACGTTTATCTTGAGTTGGAATTGTCCGAGCGCGGGTAAATTAAAATTCATGAATTCAAACATTTGTATCTAAGTAGACGTTCTGAGCAATTAACTAACTTAATAAACCTTAAAAATCCTACTTCAACAAATTTTATTGGTCTAAAACTTTGATGTAGGGATATTTGTTTCTGCCATCTCATGTGAAGCAATCCCCTTCATAGTAAAACATAAGTAGTATCTCTCCATAGGAAGCATGTACCAAGTCGTGTTATGAAAACGACAGTCGGTAATTTACAATCACTGCGAACGTAAATCGAATAATTACAACCAGTTTGTTGTATTTTCCCGTCAAAAAATGCGTAGGTAGAAACCCAGAATTTACAAAGTATATCGATTCACACCATTAAACCATCAAATGTGATACCAATAAATGTGGCAGGAACTTCAATAAGAGTAACTGGGTGAATTTTCAAAAAATCTTACCAACAATTTAGAAAGTCATTATTCTCTTGAGTTGTTTAACACAACAATTGTTCCAATTGTTTTTATTCTTGTGATCTTGTCTCATAAGACATTCACCATTAGACAGGATCACAAGAATAAAAACAATTTGAACTTTTATCGTGTTAAACAACTCAAGAGTTTAATGACTGTCTAAATTGTTGGTAAGATTTTTTGAAAATTCACCCAACTATTAAAACGATATAATATGTAGCGTGTATAGTGTAGCATCCCACAAATATTTCTATCCTTTTCGTACACGTTACGTCAGAAATAAAGTGTATTGCTGTCTCGATGTTGATGTTGTTTGATTTTTGTTTTCTCTTACTATAAGTTTTGTTGGTGGTAAAGTACAATATCAATACTTTTGCAGTACCTATAGATATATTTACAGGTCTTCAACTCTCCAAGGAGTCCTTAAAGGGGGTTTGGCAGAGTTGTAGGTAGCTATTGACGTACGGTCATAGTTCATCAATGGCGATATTATGTCCCGATGGGATAGAGGGTGAGCCTTTCGCCATTTTATCGGGCACAGATCTCGGGTCATCGTTGATTTCTAATAGAAAAATCCAATCAGCTATATACGTGATACGGTTACCAAGCAGGTTTTTTCTTACCTGTTTTTCTGACAAGGATTTAATTCATACATTATGTCCGTCTAAAATCGTGAACAAAATCGTGCGAATATTTCAATATTTTTATCATTCATTTTTACATAGAAAATTAATTAGAAGGGGCAAAAAGAAAAAAAAAATGTTACCCTGATCGCAATCGTGCTCCTGATTAAACTGAACCCATTTATTAAACCCTTACCCATTTAATTGTGATTCTTGATTTTGATTTTTTCAGAGCATTTATACCGTTTTTTTACATACATTTTAAATATTTATTGTTGTATTTGAAGGTTATAATGCTATGTTATAAATTTATATCTAAAATTTATAATTAACTAGCTGACACCTGAGCTCGCTGGCTTTACTATCTTGGTAGGCTAATAAAAAAGTTTTATGTGTTAATCTAGGACATGGTCTATTTGAGTACCAAACTTCATCTAAATCCGCTAAGCCATTCAGCGTCTTTGTAGGAATAACAACAAACAAATATCCATACCTACTTTCGCATTTATAATATTAGTAGGATTGTAGAAATCAGGATTTTATAGTCTCATAAACATTGTTGTCACAATCATATTTGAGACAATCAGCTGTTATCTTAAACAGGTGTTATTCTTAATTAATTTTACTGTCAAAGTGACATTCAATACTTTGCTCAAGTTTTTTTTGCTAAAATCTGTAGTCTAGCAAAAAATATAGGTAAGTATCTAGATTTACATTTAGGTCCTATATACCTACCATCCATAAGATTTACATAGATATTTCCCACTGAACATTTCTCACAAGCCAAAGCGTTGTTTGTCGTTTCACTCTTCACTAATCCTGTATTAGATACATTACCCGTGATGAAGTAGGAAACAAACAACAGGAAAATGTCTAGCCTTATGACCTCTAAGAAGGCTATATTTATTTATTCAAAGAACAACGCCTTTTGTTTAGGTTTGACAGAGTTATGTATCTATTTGCGGAAACATTTTTCAACACTCCTCATTCATTGTCTAGGCACAGAATAATAAATAGATAGTGGCGTAACAGAAGACTCATCATCATAACCATTTAGTCAAAAGACGTCCATTGCTGGACATAGGCCTCACCCAAGCATGGTCAAAACGACCGTGCAATCAATCATCAATCAACTCAGCCTATCGCAGTCCACTGCTGGACATAGGCCTCTCCCAAGTTGCGCCACAACGCTCGGCAAACGACCGTGCGCTTATTTATTTATTTATTTCCACAAAAAAAAATACATACATTTGGCAGATACAGTGTAGAACATAAACCAGTTTAGGTTTTTCTGTATACCGCTTGGTCCGTCGACATTCATTACAACGAGATGTGGGTGGGTGAACACGACGCATCGCGCTCGCTCGCCCCGTGCAAAAAATTCTCAAATACCCTCAACTAATTTATATTTCTTCTCAATAGCAAATTTCTTACAAAAATACAGCATGTTTTTTTTAATGCTATATAATTATAATTCATTATTAGGTTTTAATTCCTCTAAAAGGTGGCGCTAAATATCAATGTCTTCTCGCCCAAAATACCGCAATGTTTCAAGAAGACGAAAGTCTTGCCAGTCTCTTTGACCAGTGTGTGTTGCCAGTGATTGCTTACGGCACTGAAACATGATCGCTTACAAACATAATCTACTCGCTCCCTTACAAATCGGTCACACACAGCACTACAAAAACGTACCATGCGCGCATCGAAGAGAGGTACACTGAACGACTGACTGTGAGTGCCGAGTACAAGGACGAGGAAAAAAAGAAGGACTCCGCGCCACATAATTATAACGAAAGTGAAGCACCCTACTGAGCTATGTGTGCGTAATTTGAGAAACGAAACGCTGCATAATGGCGGTTGACGAGCGCACTAAGACGTGTGTGTGCCTGAGGAACGTATACAAATAAGCCGGGTCAACTTACTTAAGGTGCTTCACTTTTGCTATACGTGGCGCGGAGTCTTTTTTCTCTCATCTGTGGCCAAGTACGGGTACGTAGTGTCGCGGGTCATGTGACCAAGTAAGCCAGGCCCGGTCTAGGTTCAAGTTAGGATTCCTTGTGTCGTGGGTGCTATTACACACTCAAATCACATTCACAAACCGGATGAGCCAGTTCGCCATTTAGGTTGTCATACATTTCCGATGGTAACGTAATAAATTTGATGTTTTACATATTTTCTGTGACTCTAATTACGCTTACGTTAGGTGATGTTAAGAATATAATCAAGATTTGTGTCTATAATTTAAACATAAACATAATCAGCCCATTACTGTCCCACTGCTGGGCACGGGCCTCTTCTCAGTATTAGAAGGTGAAGGCCTTAGTCCACCACGCTGGCCTAGTGCGGGTTGGCAGACTACACACACCATTGAGAACTGTATGGAGCACTCTCAGGTGTGCAGGTTTCCTCACGATGTTTTCCTTCACCGTTAAAGCAAGTGATAATCAAATAATCATAAGTCGTAATATGATAGTGATAATAATAGTCTATAATTTGTACGTATTAGAATAATACCGCACATGTCCATGTGTGCATCATTTTATATTTTTTTCGGATATGTAGGTGACTGCCTCGTTGGTCTAGTGGTTGCAAGCGCGACTGCTAAGCGTGAGGTCCTGGGTTCGATTCCCGGGTCGGGCAAAGTGTTATTGGGTTTTTTCATTAGGAAATTCTCAGTAGCAGCCCGGAGTCTGGATTTGTGCCCGGTTAATGGCAATAGGCTCGCCCCCTATTACATGGGACTTACAACATAACTGGCGAAAGGTGGGTGTACTATACACCTCTGCCTACCCCTTCGGGGAAATACAGGCGTGATGTTATGTTATGTTATGTTAGGTAACTTGTTACTTATTTTAAGAATTTTAAGAACATAATTATAATTAGTTTCAAACCTATTAAATCAATCAATTACTGATTCTATTGCAGTTAATTTCTGAACGAATTTGTACAATTGTTCTTCCAAGATACTTTACACAAAATCTATCTTCTCCGTGTAAAAAAAAATTCCAAAAATCAGACTCACTTAACTAATAAAAAAAATATAGACCTAATTCATCAGTAAAAATGCTAAAGATCTAATAATCACAGTTATTCTAATTCCCACATGCACGTTGCGAGGCGCCACAGCACAGAATAATTAATTAGTAATTCAAGTCAGCTAACACGTCCATTCACGGCTTTGTACGGCCGTATCGAACGTACTCTGCTAAGTAGCCGCTGTTTTTAGGGTTCCCTATCCAAAGGCGTGGGGGTTCCCTATTACTCTGCCTACGCCGTCTGTTCGTCCGTCCGTCTATCTGTCACATGGCTGTATTGTTTAACCGTAATAAATAGCCAGTTACAAATTTCACAGAATATGGGTCGCTAAAAGCCTGTGTCATAGAATATACTAAAAATAAAAAAGTAGAAACCTCGAAAAATTATGCGTTTTTCAACGTTTTTTGTTCCTGCTCAATCTTAATAATGGTATAACTAATACATACAAGCGTCAAACTTTGTGTGATTGTAGTGCATACTATAATTAATTTTTTTAAACATAAAAGTGTTTTTGTGATGTTTGTGTAATTATTTTTGTGTTTGTTTTAAGTTAAATAAAAATAAAATAAAATTAACAATATAGTTTAACAACAAATAATAAAAATAAGACAGACGCAAAAGAAACAAATGCAAATATGAAAAACATCAACGCGCAGTGCCGCATCTTTGGCGAACTCTCGAAAAATAATCAGTTTCTACGAGGTATCATGTCGATGGGTGGTACAGAACCCTTAGTGCGCTAGTCCAACTCACACTTGGTCGTTTTTTTTTTAATTCACCGTGTCTAGACCGTTGAGATTCGTCGAGAATTTCTATTAGTCTTGAACGATGGCGCTATGGAATTAAGTTACTGTTTAGTTTCCAACACGGGATTTTAAGTAAATCTAAGTTCGGTCAGTTTGGGTAGCATAAACTGCGTGGTTGTGTCACTGAGGAGGTTCACTTTTAAAATAAAAATCTTACGAGCTGATAATATTATTTAATTAACGATTTAAATTGTGGAAAGAAAAAATCGCTCACGAGCAGGATTCGAAACTGCGAATCCTGGCTCAGTACGCCAGTGCTTTAGCCACTAAGCTACCGTGAACACTGCTCGTGGTAACGAAATTCTCAAATCTCAATTAAAAAATTCAATTTTTTTTCTTAATTTTCGTTACCACGAGCAGTGTTCACGGTAGCTTAGTGGCTAAAGCACTGGCGTACTGAGCCAGGAGTCGCAGGTTCGAATCCTGCTCGTGAGCGATTTTTTCTTTCCACAATTTAAATCGTTAGATTTCGTTTCGCATGCGTAAAATGCGTTAAAAATAATAAATAATTATTTAATTAATTTTATTAAAACGGAAAACATTGATCACTGAGGAGGTAGGGACAGTGAAACCTTGCTTTGCTAACGATTTTTTAAATAAATAATTGCGGTTTTCCAAACGAATTCAACATGGGAGCCTTCAAGAAAAGAGCATACACCTGCGTTTTTCTAAAAGGGCAGCAACGCATCGGCGAATCCCTCGATGTTGCGAAGATCCATGGGTGGTGGAGATTACTTACCATCAGGTGAAACGCTTGCTCGTTTGCCCGGTGTGTTATAAAACAAAATAAAAATAAAATAAAGGAACTCTCAGATGGTTCACTCATATGCAACCATCCAAAATTAATACCTACTATGTTTATATGGTAATGAAATTATGTAGCTTTAACATGTCCGGTTGCCTATAGCAACAAATTTTAGTATTGTTTCCAAACATATACACCTGCTCAATATTGATACCTAAACACGTCAACACAAATAACGCTGACGTCCCAAAAACAAAATGCAAACTTGTTTTATATAAAAATAGTTAATTTTGTTTTCTATACAAATTTTAGTATTATTTCCATATATATACACCTGCTAAATATTTAGATAGGTACCTAAACACGTCAACACAAATAACGCTGACGTCCCAAAAACAAAATGCAAACTTGTTTTATATAAAAATAGTTATAAACCCAACTTTGTTCCGAGGACGAATACCAAGTTTTCCTACAACGCGAGACGCTTCATGCAAAATGTATTGGACTGGAGCGTTCGTGAAATTTGTATAAGAAGGGGGATAGTTTCACTTCGTTCGTGTCCTCTTTTGCTACGAGTTTGATATTTTCCTTATATTCGTATTTTTGTATACGTAGATATATACTAGTATACATATGTTGTACTAGAAGTTTTCTATTCGGATAAAAATATTGTATTTTTTAGGTTAATCAAGGCAATCGATTTTATATACGTTCTCCTATCAACAGGATATTTCATGTAGACTATATACTTAAGCGATTTGTCAGCTCTGTGACATTTAGACGGATGCACGGATGGACGGACGAACATACAGCGTAGCGAGAGTAACAGGGTCCCGTTTGGCACCATTTGGGTTCGGAACCCTAAAAAGGTAAACACAGACACGGAAACCTTAGTACGCGAGTCCGACTCGTTCATGTCTGGTTTTTTACTATATTATTTATCGTTATTAGATATGTCAAAAATCTATCTTTCGTTCATACATAACACCTTAACTTAACATTTAATTTTGATTAAAATAAAATACATTCGTCAACAATATTAAATATCACAGCGAAATGACAAAAATTTTATATAAAATGCTAACTTACTGAATATAAAAACACTTTCATGAATAATTTTCCTAAATTAAGTCGAAAAGCCTTTCTAATTTTCTACTATTATTTGAGCAACAAGAGCTATAAGGAAGTTGTATTTTAAAAATGTACACTACATTTGTCATTTAGGTGAGAATCGCGTGAGTCTGAACAATAGTACGAGAAGTAGCTGAAAAAATGGTCTGTCGTGTTTTTTGGCTGAAACAATATTTCATCTCGAGTTCATGGGACTGGGACACGCCATTGGTCGGGGTTATTTTTGAATTTCCTTTCAAATAGTCTGCCTGCATAATTTATATACAACGACGAACGTTTTCTGTAGTTTTTTAGGGTTCCGTACCCGAAGGGTTCCAAACGGGACCCTATTACTCTCGCTACGCTGTCCGTCCGTCCGTCCGTCTGTCTGTCACAGGGCTGTATCTTTTGAACGGTAATAGGTTACCGGTTGAAATTTTCTCAGAATATGTGTTGCTATGAGGTGTATCACGACAAATACTAAAAACAAAAAAAAGTCTAAAACCAAAGGGGGTCCCCATACAAGAAACCTCAAAAAAATGCATTTTTTTCAACGTTTTTGTTCCTGCTCTATCTTCAAAACGGTAATACATACCAGCGTCAAACTTGGTCAGATTATAGTGCATATTATGTAGTTTCGCAACAAATACTAAAAATAAGACAAACATAGACATATTGAGAGGTACGGAACCCTTACTGCGCGAGTCCGACTCGCACTTGGCCGGTTTTATCTTATAAATTACCTTCGAAAGAAATTGCAATGGTATCTTCTATTTTGAAATTTCGTTGTAGGATTCTTTCAGCATGCAGCTTATATTCAGTAGGTACCTATTTACATTTTTAGCTATAAAGTCTTTTTTTTTAAATAGTTAAAACAGGAGTTAATATTATCTAAGGGCCAAAACACATACACAAGATACGACGCGGCGACTTTCATCGTGGCACGTTGCAATGTCGTATCGCGAAGCGATGTTGTGTCATGGAAATCTACGACGTGCAGTCGACTGCATAACAGTGGTAACACTTCAATTCGAAAACCGCCCTTACTGCTTACGAAATAAAGATGGTGCTAATGTCAAAGTGTTACCACCGACGTGCGGTCGACCGTACTAATTGTCTGCTGTGAGAATGCCACGGTCGACTGTTAAAAATGACGTCATAAGGCAATTTACAGCGTTGCTATTGGTCAGTATTGGTACGGTCGACCGCACGTCGGTGGTAACACGTTTTTGAATTTAAGTGTTACCACTGTCATGCTGTCGACTGTACTAGCCGGGCCTGGCTTGAGGTGCGGTACGACGGCGCGGGAAGGGAAAACGGCATTTTTGTAGCCTGCAGACATGTAGTACGTAAAAATTTACGACACAATGTCGTATCGTGATAGGTACGATGTGTGAAAACTGACGATGCCATCCAGCGCATTGATGTTCAATAGTCAAAGATGAAGCACGACGTTGATGTAGATCAATTAATATCTCCAGTAGAAAAGCGTACCGTGCCATAGGACAAAACACCTCCATATCTCCGAATCAACTGTGGCAATTTTGCTTCAAATTACAACGACATCGTATCTAAGGCCCGTATTACAGAACGTTCTTCAAACTTTGATCACTGTTTAAAACTAGTTTTGAGTTGAGATTTAATTTTAGAACATTCTTCAATCATAAATTAATTGATCACGGTTCAGCCGAGTTTTGTTTCATTCTACACTGTCGCCTGTTTCCGTGTTTGAGCAGAGATTTGATCTGTAACCACTCACAGATTTCTTTCCTTTTTCAGGTTATATTCGTCTGTTATGTTGTTGAATTGAAGTTTATAATTACCGTATTGGAATCAGATCGATGCTCAAGTAACGATTCTATCCCTAAGTAGTGATCAGTTGATTGAAAATCAAATTGTACTTGAGGAGCGTTCTGTAATATGGACCTAAAAGTTCGTGCTGTGCATTGTAACCCGATACGACGTCGGCGTCTTATAATATCATGTGTATGCGTTTTGGCTCTAAGACGAAACTTTTTTTGCAACACTAATGAGTCTTGACGAGTTCAATTTCTGCATTGGCGTCTCGAATGCATCTGCTCAACCTGATTATCCTTATCTACATATAGATTGATAATTATTAACATAAAATACATTATGTTACATACCTACCTAACTGATGAAGACATCTTTTGTCGTCAAGATATTTTTGATATGGAGATTATTTGATAAATCTTTTTCACAATATTATAAAAGTATAATTTTTATTTTACACAAAATATTTACATTTTTACTAAATTGATTTGCATTTGATAAATACGTAATTAAGGGGTAAATGAGAGTTTAATTTTATTTAGTAGTACAACCTGACTTGGAAATATTTTATTTTTATTTGCATGCCGCTATGCCTGCAACAGGGAAGCGAAGGACCGGTCGTTGTGATTCTTGGGGGAGGCCTATGTCCGACAGTGGCTGAAATGATGATGATGCCTGCAACCAAACATATATAGTACCAACCCTGGATCATATTTCTGGCAAATGTATTTGGTACATCTATTTCTTTCCACATTTTATATAAAACTATTCAATGGCCAACTTTTATGCAGAACTTGTGAGACTTATATAGTAAAATGGGTCATTTAAACGTTAATATCAAGCACTAACTTGTCGAGTTTTGATGTGTCGTTAAAGAGAAAATATGAGGCATGTATTCACACATGGCAGTTGTATTTGCGTAGCATTTCCTTAACACACTTCGCCTTATCAGAGATCTAAGACTCAGTAACGAGTAACCTAGAAAGCGAAGTTAAATCATTAACGTCCAACCTATTTTCCTAGGTTGATTTTAACAGCATAGTTTCTTTGTTAGATAATTCATAGAATAACTACGAGGCCTTGGTACTTTTCTCTGATGCTCTAAATGGCTTTTTCAATCCTGAACTAATTTTATTAAATAAATATTGGGACGCAATTATACACTCTTTTACAAGGATTTAGTACTACTTAAATAACATAATTTAACTATTTAAATTGTGGATTTAAAAAATCGCTCACGAGCAGATTTGAACTTGCGACTCCTGACTTAGTACGCCAGTGCTTGAGCCATTAAGCTACCATGAACACTGCTCGTGGTATCGAAATTAACCTCCACTTTGGTACGTCTTTGGGTGACGTTAGCGATATCTTATTAAGAAACAGTGTTTTTAACCGACTTGACTTACTTTGCAGTTAATTTAAAGTCGTATAGATATGCCTACCCTTATTAATTATTTTATTATTATTATTAACGCATTTACGCATGCGAAAAATGCATTTATGCATGTTTTTCATTCAAAAATTTAAATCGTTAGATTTTGCTTCACATGCGTAAATGCGTTAAAAATAATTAACATAATTTACTTCTCCTACGCTACGTGGGGCCCTCAAGCAAGGTGGAGTGACGATCTGCGCAAGGTGGCTGGCGATGAGAGTAGCCGAGGTCAGATAGCGTGGTATTGGAGAGGCCTATAAAAACATTTATTGAGAATTAACCCACATTACTCATCATACAAAATTATTAGTATAAAATAAAAATAAAATCATGAAAAATTAAAACCATGTTAAAATTAAATTGAAATAAAAGGTCACTAAATTAAATAGATGAGTGCTAAAATTAACAATTAGGTAGGTAAATAAAATAAAATAAAAATTAGAATCGGACTTGGACATCCAAGTCAGTTTAAAACTACATAGGCACAGTTCGGCATAAAACAGTATACAAAAATATAGCACCACCACCAATCATACATTACAAAATTTAAACTTTAAAAATAGCTTTTCAGGCAGAACTTTGGAAAGTCTTATGTCCAGCAGTCTTATTCCTATGTCTAGCAGTGGACAGGTAAAGGCTGATGTTAACGATGATGGTGATATACTGCCACTTCCCGAGGTAATCCTTTGGTATTATAAATACAAGCATTTTTTTTTATTAGTCCTTTTCAAAAATACTTCTAGCTGTCCATGTAAACTTTCTTCGTGATGTAAACAAAGGAGAGGAAGACAAAACATACTCCAAAACATGGGTCGCATAATGACGTCATGTCGATCTACCTGCACCATTACCATACGTCTGGATAGAGGTCTGAGCCCGGATCATTCTGACCCGAGGGCGAACTTAGCTCGAATGGGCGGTAACTAAAAACTCTTGCTTTATAGGCACACACCCCAGTATAAACGGCTCCGTAGCGTGTGGTCTAAGTGATTGGGATCAGCGGCTCTGCAAAAATAAGAGGATATTGGTTTACCAATGACATAATTAGTTATCTTCAGATTAATTAATTAGTTTATTTATTTATGTTATTGAGGACCTCCAACAAAAGATAATATTATAACTACATATAAAATCACAAGTGACAGATATAGGATTCTATCTGGTGTACTCCTTCAATTACAAAAGGCCACAGCATGCATTAATGAAGAGAAATGGGAAATAATTATTCAAATATAAAGAAAATTAAACTTTTAAAACTGATTCATATTAATTTGATCTTTATAATTATTTATGTACAATCAAAAACCCAATAATATCACTTAGGTATACGGGTGCATTAATAAAAGCTGCTGGTGTTGACAACTATAAGTTTTAGTATCAAGTGGAGCTGACCAAAAGTAACAAATGTTAACAGCAAAATGTTCGTAATAGATACAAGTACAATAAAATAAGTAAGAATGTTTCAAGGTGTACAATAAAGCATACAAATAAATTAATAAAATCAGTCCACAGGGTATGCCTTAACTATGGTAGGATAAGTATAGATGATATATTACTTAGTGTCTGTTTTTTTTTTTCATACGTTTGTTCTAAATGGAATAAGGCCTTTCAAATCAATATCTTAACAATTTCATGCATTTCTGTTCACAGTTGGATATGTTTACTTCGGAAGTTAAAAAATCGTCGCACCTTTTGTAAAAAGGTAAATAAAACAACTCAATGAAAGAAAAGGAACGGTAGCAAATTGTCAGTAATAAAAAATTGTAACAAAGCTTCATGTTTACCTGTATTATGAATTGGTAGCGTCTTTTTATGAATACAGAAAGTGAAATCTAGTTGAATTCAATTTTAAACTTTTTGTTGAAAGTGAAAGCCAAGGCGGCGAGTTTTATTGCCTTTTGTTAAAAAAGGTAAACGACTTTTTTATTTACTTATTTTAATTG
Organism: Asteroscopus sphinx; assembly: GCA_949699075.1. Classification (NCBI taxonomy): domain Eukaryota; kingdom Metazoa; phylum Arthropoda; class Insecta; order Lepidoptera; family Noctuidae; genus Asteroscopus; species Asteroscopus sphinx. Next base: position 12,528,228 of record OX453013.1, on the reverse strand, counting down.
TCATTGTGCTAGAGGTATTTTTATAATTTGATATAGGTAAAATAATTACACGTGCTTGTTATTAAAAAATAAAACAAAACGTTTAATACACTATGTTTTACAGGGATATTATATTTTTATGTCTACCTACTGTAACTGATTACGGCTTTAAACATGTATCTACAGGATTATATTATTATTGTTTATGTTATATAATAGCGAAACGAGCTAAAAGCCTACTTGGTGTTAGACGATTAACTTTGCCCATTATAACTGCAATACCACTTAGGCTGTTGCTGAGAGTCGATTCGCCAAACTGATACGTGAAGATGGAAAGTCTCATGTTATTGTAATTTCATCATTCAATAAAAAATAGTACTTGAACACATCAAAACCATATCCTCATTTACAAGAAAAAAAACCAATAACTTAATAATAATAAATTTACTGTGCAAAAAAGATACATTATACAACTTAAGTATACATACACATTCATTTTACACTAATTCCATAATTTTATTAGAAACATCTGTGTCTGAACTAGATAAGGAATATCTGTCTCTCAGACAACAGCGCTCTTTCCTGAGTTGAAGCCACCTAAATATAAATTTAGCTATACAAGCCTTAATAGCATTTACAATATAAACGACGTAATAATTGGAATTTAATCATCATCATCATCATTTTAGCCGAAAGACGTCCACTGCTGGGCATAGGCCTCCCCCAAGCATCGCCACAACGACCGGTCCTACGCTTTCCGCATCTAGCGGAGTCCCGCAACCTTCACCAGGTCGTCGGTCCACCTTGTGGGGGGCCTACCCACGCTGCGCCTTCCAATACGCGGTCGCCACTCCAGAACTTTACTGTCCCATCGGCCATCCTTTCTGCGAGCAATGTGCCCCGCCCACTGCCACTTAAGTTTGGCAATTCTTCGGGCTGTGTCAGTTACTTTGGTTCTCCTGCGAATCTCCTCATTTCTGATTCGATCACGCAGGGACACTCCGAGCATAGCCTAGCATAGGAGCCCTCTTGACCTTTGAGTGACTTTGAGCCTTTTTATCAGGCGCATTGTGGAATTGAATAAAAAAAATATAAAAAAATATAAAAAAAAAATGAGTCAAACATTGTCCTCCCTATGTGTAAAATGGTAAATGAGTGAGTGTATGTAGGAGGGTGTGTAGTAGGAGGTAAGCTACTTTACTATGGCTAGTTAAGTTTTCAGTGTCATTGTAGCTTAGCTTTTGGATATATTCAATGATCTAACATTTACTTTTCTTTTCATTTTGCTTACTCTTGCAATTTCTTACACATTTCTATGATTTTCATTTCTTCTCAAATTGTTATTAGTATATTGTATAGTGAATTAAAACATATATAAAATTCAACTCGCTTCCGCTCATAATCACACCACGCGTTAAAACCCACACTTCGCTCCAAGTAGTTAGTAGCCAAACATGAAGGTGCAGTACAGCCACAATTATTCCCAACACTATTATTTATTCTAAAGCCTTCGCAGGATATGCAAAATGCAAATACTTTGAACTTTTGTTATTCAGTTGTCTTTGTTTTGTCTGAAACTCTTCATTTCGTGATGCTAAAACGTAAAAGTTTTAGGTATTCGTTTCTTGTGTTTTCTTTGTTTTTCGAGTACATAAAACTGTATTGACTAACTTTGGTTCTCAGTAGAGCTGAGTTTTAGAAAATCGATGGTGTGTTCTAGCATAGTGTAGACTGCTATGTATTGTTTCTTTAGGAAAACAATAATTAATCTCACGACTATTCAAAATTAAATCAAATTCTTTATTCAGACAACAATTAATGGTCTATAATGTGTTTGTAACAAATGCAACTTATCCTATGTTAGTACTTAATAACTAGCAGAGATTTAGTCCGGTTGACAAGCGGGCTATCAGCCCGGGTGGCTATCGCACGCAGCCATCGCAGGTATCGTGTTGGGGCTCCCGCGCAGCCTGCGCAGTAGTGAGGAAGACTTTTTACGCCAGACGGCGTCGAGCCCGTCTGTACGTGCTTCGGCAAACATAAAATATAACGGCTATCAGCAAGGATATAAAGATGTAAATTGTGGAAAGAAAAAATCGCTCATGAGCAGGATTCGAACCTCCGACTCCCGGCTCAGTACGTCAGTGCTTTAGGCAGTAAGCTACCGTGAAAACTCCTTTTTTATACAATTTATATCTTTAGATTTCGCTTTACTTGCTTGCTTGCTTTAAATTAGTTAAAATAATAAAACAATTAACGAGGATATTTTCATCATCATCATCATCATTTCAGCCGAAAGACGTCCACTGCTGGACATAGGCCTCCCCCAAACATCGCCACAACGGCCGGTCCTGCACCTTCCGCAAGGATATTTTCATTGTAATTATTGGAATTTTTACATAATATTTCACTAGGTACTGACGCCACATGTATAATTTGTAATTTGGACAGAAAATATGTTTTAATTTATATTTTATATACCGCCTTTTATGGGCCGCCCTCCCCAGACGGAGGGTATCCATGAGGATTTCCACTCGGAAACAAAAAAGTAATTGATGAGGTTCAATATTCACTAGTTTCATATATATAGCCCTACAATAACAAACAGCTTACTTAACAAGCGCCATGAAAATGTGTAGAAATTCCTACACATTTTACGATTGTTTGATGTCGTCCATAAGTTAAGCAGATAACTGTCATACTCAACGAAAACACATCTAATACAACGAATCACTCATCTCAAATAATACGTGAGCTCGCAGAATACCTACTCATAAGAGAAACTTATTCTGGGCGTCGCATTGTCTGTAGCATTATGTAGATACATGTTTTAATCTTCACGAAGACAATCCCATGAAGCCTGGCTAATAGTGCGCGCTCAATGCAAGTCACGAAAGAACCCAATATCAGGATGTAGATTAGAAAAACATGTAAATAGAGGCACGATGTGGAGGCGATACTGACGCAGCCTTCGTATGTATAGTCTAACAAAGAGACAAGTATCCAGGGTCGCCAGATATACAACATGTAACAGAATGAACGAAAAACCACAGACACCCCAATTAGAATATTATAAATACTATCTGTTAATTAGGGTTCCGTACACAAAGACGACGACATCTATGGTCTAGTGGTTTGAGTGTCGGACTGCTAATCACAAGGTCGTGGTTCGATTCCCACAGGACACAAATATTTGTGTGATGAACATGAGTGTTGGTCTGGGTGTTTATTATGTATTTTAAGTAGGTATGTATTTACAAAAAAAAAGTATCTAAGTATTATATCCATCGGCTATGTCCAGTAGTCATAGTACAAGCTCTGCTTAGTTTATGACAAGATGGTGCTGTGTAAAAATGTCACAAATATTTATTATTATTATACTTAGTGAATACATTTTATGCAATATAATAATTTTGGGAATCAACGGGTTAAGTTATATCCATCGATTAAGTCTATATCCATTGTATATGTCTAGAACCTATAGTACGGTCGACCGCACGTCGGTGGTAACACTTTGACATTAGCAGCATCTTTATTTCGTAAGCAGTAAGGGCGGTATTCAAATTGAAGTGTTAACATTGTCATGCAGTCGACTGTAAAAGCTTAGTTTGGGACTAGATGATGATTGATGAGTAAAATGTTCCAAAAAATATTTATTAAAAAAAAAGGTTGCCAAACGGGACCCTATTACTCTGGCTACGCTTTCCGTCCGTCCGTCCATCCGTCTGTCTTTCACAGGACTGTATCTTTTAAACGGTAATTAATAGGGTAGCCGGTTGAAATTTTCTCAGAATATGTATTGCTATAACCCCTATTACTAAAAATACTAAAAAAACTCTAAGGTAAAGGGGTCTACAAACAAGAAACCTCGAAAAGCATGCATTTTTTTCAACGTTTTTGTTCCTGCTTTATCTTCAAAAAGGTAATACATACCAGCATTAAATTTGGTTTGATTATAGTGCATACTTTTTAATTTAGCAACAAATACTTTAAATAGGGCAAACATAGACATATGTGGTGGTACACACGGCTACACATCAAGCTGTACATTTCCAGTATAAGCTGACCTCGCATTGTATAGGTTTTCCTTACAACGCGAGGTCAGCCTTTACTGGTTTTGTACAGCTTGATGTGTAGCCGTGTGTACCTGCGTAAAAAAAGAGATGCAAAAATTCATATTTCGTGAACGGTGCGTTGGTGTCGTTTGATGAACTCTCGTAAATAAAATCAGTTCCTTATGGGGTATCAGGTCGATGGGTAGTACGGAACCTTTACTGCGTGAGTTCGACTCGCACTTGGTTTTTTATTGTTTTTTTTTTTCAAAATAACAAAATTACATGGTTTTTTGGCATCAGGTAGTTCCTGAGTTGGTTGCAGGATACCGTTTGGGCGTAATCTGATACACCGAAAACCACCTCTCTGGTCTTCCTGGACTCAAGAACTTACTCGGGATCCGCTGATACACCTATTTACCTTTAGTCTTCAACGTGATTTTTCACATTTTTATTTGGAAAAATGTAACTTGGTGTAAAAACCATACTAATTGATTCTCCGGGTAATTCTGAAAAAACTACTTTCAAGCCTTGCGTTCATTCTGTTACATGTTGTGTATGGAGATTACTCAGAAAATCACGGTATAACTGTTTGAATAGGGTTTTGTATAAATACAGTTCAACTTTGTCCGTTACTGAAATGATATTCCACTCGAAAACATCCATAGTCTCCTGATAAAACTTCATTTATATCTGCCAACCCTGGATACTTATCTCTTTGTTAGACTGTACGTCACATCGACGTTCTGAAAGAGATTGATTCTATTAACATGTTTGTGTAGGGCGGGAACCAGTAGGTACACAAGTACCCAAAAGTTTCGTCACAATATAGTGTAACGTGAGAAACAGGCAGCAAAGAGTATCTCTGTCTTCTAATTTTCATATTATGGAAATAACCGGATACTCATCCCAAATGCGGCTGTTAATGCCTCATAGAATTTAACGTTAACAAATTTGAATTAACGTTATGTAATAAGATATCTAATGAAATTACAATAATGGAGCCAACGGCTAACTTATCGAATATGCTGATAGAGCTGTTAGAGTTATCAAGTGGAGGATAGTAAATATACAGATTAAAGCGGGACTGTCAAATATTCACCACAACCGTTAAGTGGGCCTAATATATCGATTTCATGAGATATATATGTATTTATTATATTAACGGAATAGAGTGTGAACTTTCTACAAAGAGGTTGTGAATTTCAATATGACCTTACCGCCTTTCGAGTTCAATCGATACGTAAGCCCGATTAGAATCAAAGGCCAAAAAATACAGCAAATATTTCAAAAAGACAACCGATAGATAAATATGGATGACAAGCTACAAGCTGTATTTCGCAACACGATTTTTATGTAATGAACATCTATCAGAATAAACCAAAGCATAATTGGATGAGATTATGGGATCATAGCAGCATGGGGTGTTTATCGCGAGCTTTCCTTAATAAAGTTCAATGATATCAACTTACGGCAATTTCTATGCTAATATAACAACTCTTGCTCTTGTAAAATATTATAATATTTTCGTCGTTGGACTAAAAGAAATGAGAAGAATCGCAAGTATTTTCACCCCTATTTGCATTAATATTGCTTTGTTTTTACAAGTTGAATTGTATTTTAATCATTTGCATTGCAAAATAGGCTCTATTTACTTACCATTAATTATCTTTTTGGCTGATTGTGAGTGAAAATTAATCTATAATACCTCAGCTACAGATATAGTAATTAAGTAAGTGGTCGAGTCAATTGAGACAAACTAGGTTACTTAATTAATTGATTGAAAGCGGGTTTGCAATTTATCAATAGCTATTGACATTTATCTCGCCATCGGTGCAACTTACGGTCAAATATATAGCGCAGCGTGGGTAGGCCCCCCACAAGGTGGACCGACGACCTGGTGAAGGTCGCGGGAATCCGCTGGATGCGGAAGGCACAGGGCCGGTCGTTGTGGCGATGTTTGGGGGAGGCCTATGTCCAGCAGTGGACGTCTTTCGGCTGAAATGATGATGATGATGATATAGCTTTTATAATCTAATATCTCATATAACAAAAAGTCCGAAATTGCTTTTTTTCGTTTCGTAACAAAAGTATTTTGAATTTATGATATATGCAGAAGTTTTGAACCACAATTTCTTCAAACCAGTGAGCTTATTATTTGAAACGCACGCATAATCGTCATATAACCCAAAAAGCCGTGAGTGTGAAACTCAATGGTGAGAAAAACTGAAGGCGTGTGGAAACGCTTCAGTAAGAAGATAGCTTTTGTATGTACAGACGTGCGACTTAACGCATTTTTTTACAAATTTATCTCAAGTTTTTGGGCGCAGGTAAATAAAGCTTTTCCAAAAATCTTCTTTATCATATAATCGTTGATGCATCTGTTAGTAATCATGTAACATCTGAACGAAGAAAATGGTTTATAGCTATGGTAACATTCAATAGGTGGCGCTACAGTCCAGTTACTGAGAAATTCTATATTTATGGATAAAATTACTTATAGGGGTGTATCAAAAGGGTCTCCACAAGTGACGATATTTAATGATCGTTCAGCACACCCTGGGCAGCTAGCTTCGTTACCAATCTGCTGACAGGCTAATCTTTTTCACACGGCATGAGCTGTTATAATTATATAGCTCATGTCGACACGATAGATGAAGAAGATGGCTCTTCACGACTTAGAAAAAAATCTGGACCCCATAGGTGTCACTGTGAGCGAAGCCACTCTATAATAAAAAAAAATAGATTCTATAAGGAAAATAGCTACTAGATAATTTTTATATAAATTGAATAAGAACCTTCGATCGTGATTTTACTTTGAAGTAGCTGCTTATAATTCTACACAATCGTTCCTTACGCTCCGTAATTGTTCCAATTAACATAATAATGCTGCTGTGGGGAATAAAGAAACGAAAACCAAAACTCCTGCATGTAATGTTACCGAAAAATTAGACTCTTATCAGAAGTAGAAGTGTCGAACCAAATCCTTCTTGATGCTATCGAGCACCCGTTTAAAGATGCATTAGAAACATATTAGGTTACCATTATCATTTAAAAGCCCCTTAGATTGAATAATATAAGATGGACCAATAAATTATTTGTATTATATCGTAGGATAATCGTAAAAATCGGATTTTTGCTCCAATCCTAGGACGATTGGAAAGGACCGAATATTTGGATTCTAAGATATATTTTCGTAATCATCCGAGCTATTTTCAAGATCATTGCAAAAATCCATAACCTCTCACGTTATGAGTGCTGATTGGCTAGTATGAACTTTATGCACTGACGGATGTGCTGATTGGTTAACGGCTGGTTTCCTTTGTTTTTTGTTGTTATCACATATTACTTTAGTGTTTTGTTAGAATTTTGTGTTATTTGATTAGAAAAGAAAATCACGAAGTGTTTACGACAATCAACAGATGTTATTTTTTACCAGTGCAATAAATGAAATGACTGAAGTTAGATCTTTGAAAAGAGCCATGTACTGATCAACCAGAATAAAGATGTTATAAATCGACTGTTTCTCGTAGATTATCCACTCAGCTTTCAAGTTTCCAATCGTCATAAATAGTCTGGAATTTTGCAATGATCCTGATAAAAGATAGATAGAGTATACTTTATTGTTTGCACACCATAAAAACAAAAATAAAGTTATAACAAACATGAGCACATTACTAACAATTGACGGTCTAATAGCTAATAGCTTTTATGATTACGAAAATCTTTCTAAGATTATCTTACGACATATCATTATTATATAAATGATTTTTAAATCCGTTTGATAGCAAAGTTCTGACACTCATTACAAGATCCGTAAAGCGGTTTGAGTTTAACATTGCGATTTTTCCGCGCTCGTCTGCAAAATCCCTTTAAGGGTAGACCTAACGTGAAATTAGAAGGGAAAATAGGACGAGATAATTGTGCCCCCACTCTCCTCCTCCCCCGGCGGCCCTCGTTACCGAGTTTAATCTGTTTAAACTTTTATTTACTTACGCCAAATTGAAGCGATTAGCAGCTTGGGCCTTTCCATGGAAATGCTTTTGTTTTAACGCTGTTCCAAATTAAAGTTTCTCAACTTATTAGAAGACGAATGGAATATCCAAGGAATTTCATGATCGCTTTAGGCAATTCCACCCTGTTTTTCGAAATTGAACACCTTTATTGAATTGTACGAATTCAATCTATTTTGAGAGGTCGCTCGACGGATATGTGGGTCGACGACATTGTAGATATCGCAAGGACAGGTAGGGAAGCCGGGTACAAATGGCACGATACGAAAAACATTTCTTATCTACCTATCTAAACATATTGTTAGAAATTATTCCGTACCTTACGTAGGCTGTAATGTTTTGTTTGTTTCTAATGTATAACGTTTCTAATATTTTGATATATATTTTATATTAGAAATGCGTGGTCATATTTGGAGAGCTCATTCAGGGAATGTTATCAAACGACTTTGACAACGGGGTCAACCATAACATAATAACACGCCTGTATTTCCCCGAAGGGGTAGGCACAGGTGTATACTAGGTACACCCACATTTCGCCAATTATGTTATAAGTCCCATGTAATAGGGGGCGAGCCTATTGCCATTAAACGGGCACAAATCCAGACTCAACCAACCATGAAATCGCGAAAAATAAATCAGCCCTTCAATGTAAATAAAAAATTTAAATAAAACACGTTTATTGCATAAAACATAGGCACAAGAAATTGAACATCTATACATTTCAGTCGAGAGGTAATGCACTATTCTCTGAAACAACCGTTTTTTTTACTATATCAGGGTTGTCATCGCATTAAAAATTGTTGCTCTTAAAATATGATCATTAATTTCTCATATATATGTTGAGGAATTATATCCTCCTTGCTTTTTCCTAGCTATGTTGGGGTCGGCTTCCAGTCTAACCAGATGCGGCTGAACATCAGTATTTTACACGGAGCGAACGCCATCAGACCCCCGCAACCCAGTTACTGGGTAATACCGACATTCGGAGGTTAAATGTTGTATATAGGAAGGAATATACCTATAATATACCAGGCCCCTCAGAAAGTATTGCGAAAAAAAGCTTTTATATATGGGAGACTGGCCAGTTATAATTTTTTTCGAAAATATGATTATTTATAAGTAAAAATAAGTAAGTTCCAATTTCAAAATTTCCCTCCACATTTTTTGCGAGTTAATTCAAAGTATTGTGTCTCACTGAAATATGGATCTGCGCCGGGAACATTTTAGAGCTATGATTTTATACGATTTCAAGTGTCGCCTGAAACCGGATGAATCGTACGATAGACTTCAAATGGCATTCATGGATGAAGGCCCTTCCAAGGCAACCGTGTATCGTTGGTATAACGAATTCAAGCGCGGTCGACCAACTTTGGGGGATGACGAAAGAAGCGGTCGCCCTTTGACGGCTGTTACCGAAGAAAACGTGCTAGCAGTGAAAAATTTAATCCAAGACAATAGGCGAATTACATATCAGGAGATTCAACACATATTGAAGATTGGATCGGGAAGCGTTCACGAGATTCTACACAGCCATCTTCGCGTGAGGAGGATAGTATCACGCTGGGTGCCGCACAACCTCACCGATGCTCAGAAGCAGGCCCGGGTGGAATGGTGCCGTGATATGCTTAACAAATTTGAAGCAGGCTCGTCTCGGCGTGTTTACGACATCGTTACAAGTGATGAGTCCTGGATTTATCAATACGACCCAGAAACCAAGCGCCAGTCGACTGTTTGGGTGTTTCAAAATGAGCCAACGCCTACCAAAGTGAAGCGATCTAGAAGCGGGGGTAAGATTTTGATCGCTAGCTTTTTTAATTTGACTGGCCACTTGGTATCAATTCCCTTACGGGATCAAAGAAGCATTAATGCCGAATGGTATACTACCAAATGTTTGCCAGAAGTTTTCTCTGTTATAAGCAACAAGCGACCAAACACAGGGCTCCGCGGGCTACTGCTCCACCACGACAATGCACCTGCGCACACCGCACTCAAAACGAGGGACTTCCTGGACAGCACGCCAGTCAAACTCCTGGGTCACCCTCCTTACAGCCCTGATCTAGCACCGTGTGACTTCTTTTTATTCCCAAAAATAAAAAATCAGCTCAAAGGGATACAATTTTCGTCGCCGGAAGATGCGCTGGCTGCGTTCGAGCAGGCTGTAAACGAGGTGTCTGCGGCGGACTGGAAAAAGTGCTTTGAAAACTGGTTTAGGCGCATGAATCTTTGTATAGAGGCTGGTGGAAAGTACTTTGAAAAGATTTGATAAAAATATATGTACGTATAGAACATTTTTTTTTAGTTTCGCAAAACTTTCTGAGTGTCCCACGTATAATGTGCAGGAACTAATAACTGTCTGAAGAAATAGCCGACGAATTTTGCATTCACTAAATCATAATTATCCAAATGTACATGAAACAAAAACATTATATTACCGATCATTTAGAGTTCAATGCCGTTATCTCTTTACACATTGAATTTCAAACAACAAGCCTCAAATTGTATTCGACATTGAATTATCTTCAGATCGATATTTATGTAAATTGTTTGTAGAATCATTTATATTCAAATATCTGCATAAATTTATATCAACACATGTTACATATTTTATCGAGTATTGGAATAAAATTAGGGTTTCGATTAACGTTTTGTCATAATTATTTCAAAAATTATAAGTTATGATATAGATTGATACACCGTATACGATATGATTAGGTAGGTAGATATAAATTGTGCTATAAGTTAAATTTTATATGACTGCTGACAACCGATGTATAGGTGTGTAGGTATTCTGAACATTTTCCGGTACCGCGAGATTCGGCCCATACATTTGGAGGTCGATGCACTGTATTTTTATAGACGTGGACCTGTTTGACAGAAATTTTTCTTAACATTTTTCTTTTATTTTCATAATAATATTACCATTTATAAGACAGTTAACTTACCTATATTCATTAAATACTATTTCAAAATCATTTATCTAATTTGTATTAGGACATTATATTGGATTATATCTCGTTACGGATTTTATCCTTCAAAGAAACTCCAAGCATAGCTTGCTCCATAGCTCGCTGAGCGAGATTATCCAGAGAAGAACCGGAGTCACCGACATAGTTTTAGGATCAGTAAGCTGAAGTGGCAGTGGGCTGGCCATGTCTGTCGAAGGACCGATGGCCGCTGGAGCAGACGAGTCCTTGAGTGGAGACCGCGAATCGGCAAACGCAGCGTAGGGCGCCCCCCAGCCAGGTTGACCGACGACCTGAAGAACGTGGCTGGGGGGGACTGCATGCGGAAGGCAGAGGACCGAGTGTTGTGGCGCAACTTTGGAGAAGCCTATGTCCAGCAGTGGAATGCGATAGGCTCAGTTGATTGATTGGATTATATAGGATTAAGGGTCGGTCTTTCAATAGCCAGTTAACTTTTAACTTTGACATTTTGACAGTTGTAGTACCTATACAAAATCTGTCAAAACGTCACATTTATTCCTCAGTTTAAAGTTATCAGACTATTCAAATACCGGCCCTTAGAATCAAATAAATGCGGTTTTTTAGATTTAAAAAGAGAAAGTCAAACTTTCCCACAGGGTAAAACCTTCTGCATCGAGCACCATTCTTTAAAATGCATGCAGATGCAATAGCCGTCGGCCATGTTACCGACCCGTCTCTAATAGCAGTTCCTGTGCACCCCATACTCATATCTTTCTTTCATATGTGAAATGATATCTTGTCATCTCGCGCCCACGGGAACCTTACACGGAATTAGGGCAATACGCATGCGCGGCGTGTCAATGTCAAATCAATCCTCGTAGGCTGATGCAATCGGTTACACACAATTTACTAGGATAGTTACAAACGAGTTGAGACGATTAATTAATGCCGTGATTCTTTTTTTTTTCAGAACATACCGGTTGTCGGTTGGATACTACGGAAAATGGATGTACTACCATTAGGAGTGTGGACGGTATGTTTGAACCATTGTTTTTACTGCTAACGTTTTTAGGTATAACTCGGAAAGGGCTGTTACTGTTAATGTCAGTGAGTAATGCTTGCCCTCCTGGCCTATTTGCAAACAAAGGTAGAGTTCTTGTTACAAGAACATACACTATTTACCCAATTTTTTATTATTTTATTGAAGCAGGTATTTCTTGTAGCAATTAATTAAGTTGGTGGACCTATGGAGCAAATAAAGATCATACTAAGGAATTGTGAAAACTTTTTATCAACGGCTAATTTAGCCTACTTAAGTATGTATGAATACATAATTAGGTATGCCATATACACATTTACTGTTTTTAGAGTAGGTAGACGATAACTGAGTATCGATACCTACCTATGATCAGACGCCTTTCTTTTTTTTTTTTTTTTTATTCTTAACGGGCTTGCGTTTGACCGCCACCTCACCTGATGTTAAGCGATGGTGCGGTCGACGATGGTACACGCTTGCCCAGCAAAAAACCTATTCACTCGAGTCTTGAAGACCACCAGATTATATTTCTCGGGAAACACTGACGCCGGCAAGGAATTCCACTCTTTGGCGGTACGCATGATAAAGCTATTAGCAAACCGGTTCGTGCGTAAGGGTGGAATATCTACCATATAACGGTGGCGCATCGCCGTGCGTCTGGTCGTCCGATAATGGAAAGGGCTTGGGGGAATTAAATTGTGCAATTCCAACGCACACTCGCCGAAATGCATTCGATAAAAAACCGATAGGCTAGCAACTCTGCGCCGATGCTCGAGACTTTGTAGTTTGGCGTCGACCAGCGCATCGCTGCCAACGAGCCTCTTGGCGCGCCTCTCAATCGACTCAAGAGCCGCCAGTTGATATTTAGCCGAGCCATCACAGAGATGAGAGCAGTACTCCATACAGGACCGAACTTGTGCTTGGTACAAATTGAGCAGCTGTTCAGGTGTGAAGTACCGCCTCACCTTAGAGAGGATGCCCAGCTTTTTGGCAGCAAGTTGAGCCTTGGACTCTATGTATGAGCCGAAGTTTAGGGTGGATGTTAGTGACACGCCAAGAAGCTCAAGGTGGTCAGTTATCGGCACGGATGCATCACAGAAAGTTGGAGTAAGTTCAAATTGACTCCGTTTAGCAGAAAACAGGCACGCCTGGGTCTTAGCAGCATTGAACTTGACCAAGTTAGCATCACCCCATTCGGAGACAGCTTTCAGGGTCAAGTTCAAGCGTTCAACCATGGCCTCTCTAAGAGACTGGATTTGCGTCCGACTCGCTCGTGCATTGGATGTGTAACTCTCAACAACGGTGCTGTCGTCTGCGTACCCAAAGGTGCCGGGTCTTAGCAGATCATTTATGTGGAGCAAAAACAAAGTTGCGGAGAGTACTGAGCCCTGAGGGACCCCGGCATTTATAGCCAATTGGTCGGACGTGCAGCCGTCAATGACAACTCGGATCGACCGATCCCTCAGGAAGTCTGAGATCCAATTACACAGATCAGTAGGCAGGCCGAATGAAGGAAGCTTGTTTATAAGGCTATCGTGCCAGACCCTGTCGAAGGCCTTCGAGATGTCAAGAGAAACGGCAATCGCTTCTCCGTGTTTCTCGATGGCCTCGCTCCAAATGTGGGAGGCATACGCAAGAAGATCTCCGGTAGACCGGTTTCGGCGGAAACCGTATTGTCGGTCACTCAGAAGGTCATTAGCTTCAAGGTATCCTAGGAGCTTGTTATTAAGTACTCGTTCCATACTCTTACAGAGTATGGACGTTACTGAGATGGGCCTGTAATTAGCAGGGTCAGCACGACTGCCCTTTTTGGGCACTGGTTGCACATTAGCCTGCTTCCAGGATTTCGGCACTTTACCAGTCACCATCGAGAGACGAAATAGGCGTGTCAGGATCGGAGACAATTCAGGCGCACAGGTTTTAAGGACTATGGCTGGTATACCGTCGGGGCCACTGGCTTTGTTCACGTTAAGATTGCGTAGCGTTTTACGGACCTCCTTCTGGTGGATGCGAATATCCGACATACAAGTCTCACATCCATTTTGTAAAGAAGGGGGTGTAGCGCCACCAGCATCGAGACGTGAAGAATCCGCGAAGAGAGAGGCAAACAAGTTTGCCTTCTCCTCAGCAGTGTGGGCCAGTGACCCATCAGGCTTCAGCAGTGGAGGTAGTGAGGGGCGACAGAAGTTCGATTCGACCGACTTCGCCAGGGACCAAAACGCCTTACTACCCGACGGGTAAGAAGCAAGTTTGTTACCTATTCGGCCTATGTGGTCAAATCGAGCTCTGCGCAAAGCCTTCTTACAGGACTTGGCAGCCTTGTTGAAAGCTCTCTTCTTCTCGCTTAAGTCCTTAGTTTTGCGGTTTCGAGCGTCGACCCACTCCAGGTATGCCGTGTGTTTCAGCGCCTCAGCGCTTCTACACTCGGCCCCAAACCATGGACGAGCTTCGCCAGACATTGTTACATCAGAAAATGGAATGTAATACTCCATCCCCTGACGCAACACGTCCGTCACGGCGCTTGCACAAACTGAAGGATCATCAGAAGAGAAGCAAGTCGGCTGCCAAGGATAAGATGCAAAAAACGACCGCATCTCATCCCAATCTGCTGCTTTGTACCGCCACACTCGCCGGATGCCTCTAGGGCTGGGATCGGGCGGAGAGTAGACGGATACAGATTTCACCAGACAGTGGTCAGAACTACCTAAGGGTGATGATACCGACAAGGAATACCGGTCTGGATCATTTGTCAGCAGAAGGTCCAAACAGTTGGCTGTGTGCGACTCAACATCAGGCACCCTCATTGCCCCTTGGACCAGCTGGGTGAGATTTAACGCTAAAGCCAGCTTTCGCGTCTCTCTCCCTGCGTGGTCAGTTATCTGGTATGGGAAAAGCCACTCCTGGTGGTGGGCATTGAAATCCCCCAGAATCACTAACTGGGCCGAAGGGTACCGTTGCTGGGCCGCATCCGCCGCCTCACTAAGGTACTGTGTGAGCCTGGTTGTCTCCTGATCTCCGCTATGTGAACGGTAGACGCAGGCATACAGAATTTTCTCCATGCCTGTGTCAACCAAAACCCAAAGTATGGAGAAACTGGGATCTTCAAGGTTTCGAAGACGCCGATAGCAGATGTCGTCCCGGGCGTACAGGCATACGCCCGCACGTGGTTTGAAGTTGTGCTCCAGGGTAAACCCTGGGTAGGAAAGGTACGACACGTCAGACGGACATCCGATCTGCGTCTCCGAGAGAAACAGGAGTGATGGTTTATCAGTCTCGAGGTGGTGGTGGACTGCAACGAGATTTGAGTGCAGACCTCGGATGTTGTGGAGGTGCACTTTGAGAGAGAGGGAGTGCAGCCGCTGTGAAACCATTTTTCTCTTGCTTCTCTTTATCATTATTTTTGTCGAGTGAAGGAAGGTGCGGGGATGGCAGTGAAATGAGGTTCCACGCTGCTAACGTTCAGACACACACTGACAAGTCACAACATTGGGGGACTAAGCCGGAGACTGCGGGGACGCCCGAGCCCCCCCAGGAGTGTCCATCGGGCCCTCTCAACCGGTCGCCGACCGGCACGATGGCGCATCCCGGGATTTTTCGCTAGTTGGCGGGGCAGCCTTTCATGTGTGGCTAGCACACTAATTGGGCCCCCTACTACCTGCGGTCGGCCAGCGGTGCACCGTGCCTCGGATCCCGCTACCCTCCGCGATTAGCCTCCCGATGTGACAGTATCAGCGCGCGTCAGATTGGTCTGCTTGCAGTGAAACAACTATTTCGACCCATCCTCTCGAGTGGCTACACTGGGCATCGTACCGGAACACGACTGGGTCGCTTGGCGGCACGTCTTTGCCCGGTGGGTGGTCGCAAGCCGTAGGCTGAGGCCTACCACCAGTATGTCACCTGATTTGCACCACCCAGGGATCACGTGTAGGGATTCGGAAAAGGGGTACTCTCCTACGGACGTGGATGACTCGACCCCCAATTGTAAAATCTATTACCTACTCCATTTTAATTGATGAATGACATCATATTACACACCTATTGTTTAGAAAACTCAAGGTTAGCTGCTTCGGAACGCGAAACCGTTATTTTAAGACTCTTAAAATTAATTCGTAGGCATGCTTTGAGGCTTCTATTGAAGAATGATTGGAGGTATATAAGTGGAATTTTTTCATTACTGTAAGTAGAAATATCGATAATTATTATATAAATACTTTATATATTTACTGCCTACCTATAGGTAGGAGTTCGAAGTGAAAAAGTTTTAATGAAAGAATTTGAAGTTACCTATACTTACAAATTTTAAAACACCTTGATATTGTTGACATTAGTAGAAAATAATTATCATCCATAAACACGAAAATAAAATGTAAAAATGGGCAACAAAGCGACAGAGCTGTAGTCTATATTTAGATACCACCTTTGCTGGACACAGCAAGTTAGTTAAATATTTAGTCATAGACCGGGAGCCAACGACCATATTTTTACGAGTGGCAAGAACGTCTCATTACTATCTTATTACGTAGCGTGTCGGCCGGGCCACGAGCCGCAACACATCCAATTTCCCAGCTTCCCATTTATTGATATTGACTCTACGAGGACGCCTCGTGAATGCCTCGGTTCCAGATATTACAACTAATAGATACGACACCTACGCGACTTTACGCTACCTTATTACACACGAGGCGGTTATGAATTGTAAATTTTGTAAATTATCTACAATTTTTTTACGTTTAAAAATGGAATGTTCCAAACCGTATTGTTGAATCTATTTTTTTTTCTTTTCAAAATGGTTTAGTGTGAATGATGATTTCGAAAATGGAACGCCTCGATTTTTATTTTTAAAGTCAGTGCTCATATTTATTTATTTTATACGTATTATATGCACATTTTGTGTACCTACATTCGCTTACATAACTGTTATTCAGCTACAGTTCCGTTCCTATATAATCTTGGATCAGAATGTATGTAATATATACCTACCTACAAACAAGGTTGTATGCAAACTGACCAGATGACCAGAGTATTCATCTTACGTGTACTTACGATTGTAAACAACGGCCCTGACCTATGCAAGAAGACATGAAATACATCATATAGGTATCAACTAGTTAGTACATTGCATGTGAATGAAGAAATCAAATCAATTTATTTGCGAAATATGGGTAAAATTAAATTTTTTTTTTTTTTTTAAGGTTCTGATGGAATCTACTAACTTGAGTAACTTGTTGTTGATTTCTGGTCTATCTGTGTGCCAAATTTCATATAAATTCGTTTAGCTGTTTCAGCGTGATTGAAGGACAAAAAAATACATCGCATTTATAGCATATTATAGCAGGATCTCCATATCGAATCTAGTCAGCGACTTTACATCCCTGTGAGCCATATTTGGCGGTATCACTTATTATCATCAAACCTAACGCCGGATAAGCTTGAACCGATACGTGACTTGCGAAAAATAGACATTTTACCCCCCTTCACTCCCCAAAAGTTCGTATTATTTCACCCGGTGCACGCATCGAATTGATAGGAACATATCTTACTATGCATTCATACGAATACCTAGATAAATGGAATCAGATTCCTAAATTGATTGAAAGTTCCTGTTTGTAAGGAATGTTTCTGAATTTCTGTTAGAAAATATTTGCTAACAATTAGCGAAGCTTCTAACATTATTTGATATACTTTCTAACTGTATGGGTTGTGATTTTTCGGTGTAAATTACCTACATGTAGGTAATTTATGCACATTATTTACTAAAAAAAAAACAGTGCATTAAATACCTATTACCTATACAGAATACATTTTTGAGTGCGGATAATTTGCATATTTTATTTGGATGGTTCAGTATCTGTTCCTTAACGCAACCACATTATTAAAATTCACTTTAAAACAAACAAAAAAAACAATTTCGTATGGGACACTCAGTAATTTGAGAAAATTTTGTTGCGCACTCCACACAATGGCAAACATAAATTTTATTTTAAAGTGAATTTTTATGATTTGGTTGCGATAAGGAACAGATATTGAACCACTATGCAAATTATCTGCAATCTTTAAAAAAGCATCTTGTATTTTTGCTTTGTGCTTGCTACTTTCGTTGATACATTAAAAACTACGACTCAATTTACGTCGTTTCTGTCAAATGTTTTTATGGTCAGCCTATTAGCGTTTACTGCTGGTCATAGGCCTCTCCCAACACTCGGTCCTCTGCTTTTCACATCCAGTTAATAACATTAATAGGCATCAATCTACAAATCTCAATTTTCCTCAAAAACATGGTCCCCTACAGCCTCCAACCCCAACGTAGTCGGCCTTAATCGATTTCAAGAATTAAACCGCTTACAAGTCAAGTCACTTAACTGCTAAAGTTTGGCCAACATTTGGCAATCCGGGTTAAGAACCTTGCTGAATCGTCCGGAAACTTTTCGAGATAAAAGTTCCAACTAATATTATAAGTAAGACCCGGCTAATCTTACACTACGACATTTGTTAAACCAAGTTTCTTATTTAAAACTGTTAAAAACTTTGTGTTTTGCTTGTATATAAAATGGGGATTTTGTCCCACTTTTTCTGCCCTGAAAAGCGTTCTGTGTTTCCTACTTAATTAGCAAAACGTTCGGTATACGGGCGTGCTGGTGGCTTATTTATCTTGATTAAAACACATTCGCTGAAAACAACAACACACACACGGTATTGAATGCTTATGTATACGTACCTACTTATACCTGATCAATGTTTAACTGGGCAAGTAGGTACCTACTTGCACTTTTCATTTGCATCATCTGAGTGTACGTATTTCAGCGCTCAGAATATAAACTGCAATACTAAGACCCAAAGTTACCAATTTAAGGGACTAACCACCATAATTATCATAAAATACAATAAACTCGCCCGGTGAATCTATTTGCCACTTAAAAAATAAACTCGCTCATACAAGTACCTACTTAATAAGAAATAATCTACCTACTTATAAATAAATCCATTTAAAAACACGTGTATCGGTGTCTGTACGCGGATATTATGTAAGCAGCCAGGCGCAATTGATGTCATAAATTACGAAATAATTGTTCTCCATCGAGCAATCATGTTTATTGGACTACAAAGGGACCGAACGATCAAGACTTGGTTCACGCGACTAATGAGAGAACTGTACTCGTTATACTTACGATGTTTCTTGATACTTGCTTTTATTAATTAAATAAAATGTCGGTGAGTAAATTATATAATATATAAATAAAATCTGCAAAGAAAATTCCAATGGCAAATTTTGACATTCCCGATTTATAAAACCGGCAAAGTGCGAGTCGGACTCCTGCAGAAAGGGTTCCGTACCACCGATTGACCTGATACCCCATAAAAATTTACAAGAGTTCATCAAAAAACATCAACGCACCGTGCGTGAAATATGAATGTTTGCATCTCTTTCTTACGTAGGTACCACCACATATGTCTATGTTTGCCCTATTTTTAGTATTTTTTGTACATAGTATACAGACTATACAGTATACACCATATTCAGACCAAGTTTGACGCTGGCATGTAATACCGTTTTGAAGATAGAGCAGGAACAAGAACGTTAAAAAAATTCATGTTTTTCGAAGTTTCTTTAGGTATAGGGACCCCCTTTCGTTTTAGACTTTTTTTAAATTAGCATTGGTCGTGATAGGGGTCATAGCAACACATACCTACTCTGCGAAAATTTCAACCGGCTATCTACTGCCGTGCAAAAGATACAGCCCTGTGATAGACGGACGGACGGACAGATAGCGTAGCGAGAGTAATAGGATCCCGTTTGGCACCCTTTGGGTACGGAACCCAAAAAAAACCGTTACTTGCATGCCACAAAATAATTCAGGGAAGGGTCAACCCTTCTACTACTGGTTAGGCATCAAGTAGATAACGTAATAATAAAGCAAAAAATTGTGAGAGAAGAAGGTGTGTTCGTACGTCGATAAAGGTCTTTCATTAGAATAAAATAAAGGCGAAATTATGCCTGTCAATCGAGCCGCGGCTTTCAAAGGGTTATTTATCGCTTATTCGATTCGTAAAGATTGAAATTTACTTATACGGCTGATTGACATGACTGGTATTTCTGTGCAAGGCCTTATCTTTGTCTCCCATCGCTTGGCTTGGAGTTACAAAAGCAAAGTCAGACTGTTTGTTTACATAATAATACAGTTAGGATTTATTGTATTCTGTGATGCGATTTTGTATTCATTTGATTTAAGCTCTTGATATAAGTCATTTTTATTTAATAAACTGATCAAAGATTCGGAAAAAAATTAGAAGCAATGTTATCAATAAATCAAATAAATAAATCATTCATTTATTTCTCCACCACATGAAGAATTTTTACAGTGTAAACCATTAAAACAAATATTTGCTTAACATTATGTTGTGGAGACTGGAGCCTGTACTAGGTGAACCTGTGTTACAGGTCTCCAGGACTCCCAACTACCCGGACATAGTAAACAAAAGTCAATATATTATTTTAACATTTCAGAATTATTCATAAAAATCTTGGTGTACATAATTTATAGTTAAGGTAATAATAACAATGAAAGTGAAAGTTTAGTGTAAGGATGATGATCAATGAATGCTTTTTTTTTTAAAGTACCTATATAGGTATTTATATTTTCCACGCTAGAAACTATTTTAAAGGCACATTGATGCCTTGTGGAGTAGTAGGTAAGTACAAAAAATACAAAAATAAAACTCGTCACCTATTTTTTCCCTCTGTACCATTATCAGCAAGTAATACCACATTAATGTTCATAATATGTATTTTAAACATTGAATTCCGCAATCCGATACAGAGCATGCACATTCGTTTACATATTTAATTATGTAAACACCGCTCCGGGTTCCGTTCGAAATTGGAACCTGTCTGTCAAAGCGGAATGAACCGAGCCAATCAGAGATAAATAACCGTCGGTCCGCGAGCGTGGCCCGTTTCATTTGCATGTCAATGATGCGCGGGGCGAAAGGGGAGGGCGGGGACACGACCTGCAGGTACAATGCCTCACCTGACATGCCGTGATAGGACTGTTTTTGGTAAAGATCGTGTTTGTAACATACGTTTATTTCTAAAGGTAATATTCTCACTTTTAAACTTTTGTTTATTTCTGGCATTAACCTACATTATACTCTATACTTATATACAGAATAAATTTGATGATGATTGATGTAATAAACAATAACCTATTTTATAAAGAGTATATCCATGGAGTTTCTTGCCGGTTCTTCTCCATAGGACCCACAATTTGGAACCGTGCAACTAGAGCCTGACGTTTCAAAAGTGCCTGTAATTAGGTTTACTTGAATTAAAAAACCTTTTTTTGTGAGGTCCTGGGTTCGATTCCCGGGTCGGGCAAAGTGTTATTGGGTTTTTTCATTAGGAAATTCTCAGTAGCAGCCAGGAATCTGGATTTGTGCCCAGTCAATGGCAATAGGCTCGCCCCCTATTACATGGGACTATAACATAACTGGCGAAATGTGGGTGTACTATTACACCTCTGCCTACCCCTTCGGGGAAATACAGGCGTGATGTTATGTTATGTTGTTATGTTAAAAAACCTTTGAATTTGAATCTGTTAAGCGGGAATAAAATTGATAATACTGAGGTAGGTGTGACTCAAATAACATTTATGTCTAATAAAAAGGGTCAAAGAGATAAAGTCAAGCCACATTTTCAATGAAAATTATGCATTGAATAAAAAATAACTTATTTGACTAAAACAAAAAGTATTATAAAGAAGATTTTTACGAACTTTTTTGCTTAGGTGGGTGGAATTTAGTAAAATTGTGCTGAGCCTTATTTTTGTAACTCAAATAAAGCTGTTGAGTTCTAATACACGTTCGGGGGAGCGGGTTCACGACCGCTTAGGTACACTTCAGTGTTGCTGAGTCGAGTCAAATGTTCTGCACCGCTGCTGGCCAACGAGACTCTTATCTGAAAGAGAATTTTAAATTTAAAAAAAGTCACTTCTGTGGGTAAATTGAACATGAGTTACTTAATACACGACTTAAGTACTGTCTTTGCAATCATCCATATTTAAATACGAAATTTCTTATTTGTTTTAAAGTTGTGTTCTACATTTAATTTTGTGAAAAAAAAAACTTGTGATTTCAGGATTTATTTTATGTTACTGTAGGTATTAAATTATATGAATGAAAAAGATCATCTACTTAAAAATCCCGTACATTACCTATCACCTATTTTTTCCTCTAAATCAACAAATATAACAACTCCTACGCTTGAAAAGTAACAACAAACATGATTGTTTGAGTAACGGAGAACAGCTGAATGGTCTGACGTCATTTTATGTCAGGCACGAGTGGCTATGAAAGAGGATTCTAGTGTGACGTCATGAGCTAGCCGTTAGTGCCCCGTCTCTTCATGGCACCCATACGAGTAGAATGTGAACGTTTATCATATTTTATCAATAGATAAGTACAGACCTCCGGGATTTCTATACCGTACCGTTATACTAACATATCTTAATATGTAGAAATATTATAGCAGATTTTCACGCAAGCTACAGAAATGACTAGCATTTCTGTAGCTTGCGTGAAAATTTCATCTTTTTCTGAATTGATCTTTTGTTACAACTTTGGATTACTGCCTGTTTTAGCAACAAATTATCATAAGTTTCACGTTAAAAAACAATCATAATCTTCATAACCAACTTCATCATTTCAGCCGAAAGATATCCACTGCTGGACATAGGCCTCCCCCAAGCATATGTATGTTGGGGGGACCAACAACTACCCATCCAACTTGTTTTATTTATAATAGGAAATAAGAGGAAATTTTATGGCTAGGTACTTAATATACATACGTAATATATACATACGTACGGTTACTTAATATATACATACATAGGTACGTAATATATACTTACGTAGAATAATAACCAATACTATTACTTATCATAGACATAGATACGTTTTACTCTAAGTAAAGCTATGCCTACGATCTAGTCGCTTGAATCAATCAATCTATAAATCACGTAGAAGCATTGTTCATCAAACGTAATTCCCTAACAAACAAACGAAACTTTCATCCATACAACATTAGTTAGTATAATAGTTACAGTTAGATGTAATTCCTTAGAGGAAAATAGTGAACAAAACCAAGTCCCGCTGACTCGTCAGAGACCGTCAGCCATCATTTTCATAAACATAAGAATATATTTATGGTAATTTTAGTATCTCCTAGCTTTTGTCAGCCTCTTCATCTTCGTAGATATTTATCTACTTAATTCAAGGGAATAGTTACTTGATATTATCTTTTAGATAACGAAAGGTCTATCAAAAATCAGTTAGTCGACGGAATTCGCACAAGCGAGCCTGGGAGTTAGAACACAAAACCGGCCAAGTGCGAGTCGGACTCGCGCAGTAAGGGTTCGGTACATCTCAACGACCTGATATCCCATAAAAACTGATTTAATTTACGAGAGTTTATCAAAAGACATCAACGCACAGTGCGCGAAATATGAATTTTTGCACGTCTTTCTTACGCAGGTACCACCACATATGTCTATGTTTGTCTTATTTTTAGTATTTGTTGCTAAACTACATAATACCTATACACTATAATCTGACCAAGTTTGACGCTGGTATATATTACCGTTTTGAAGATAAAGCAGGAACAAAAACGTTGAAAAAAATGCACGTTTTTTGAGGTTTCTTGTATGGGGACCCCCTTTGGTTTAGACTTTTTTTTGTTTTTTGTATTTGTCGTGATACACATCATAGCAACACAATTTCTGAGAAAATTTCAACCGGTTACCTATTACCGTTCAAAAGATACAGCCCTGTGACAGACAGACGGACGGACGGACAGACGGACGGACGGACGGATGGATGGACGGACGGACAGCGTAGCGAGAGTAATAGGGTCCCGTTTGGCACGCTTCGGGTACGGAACCCTAAAAAGGAGGAAATAAAATAACAGAAACTTAATGGTAGCTTGATTTTATAAAAGACCAATGTCTATAACGGCCAAAATTAGTTTCCAATCTATTTACGATTTGCCCTACTAGAGATGGGAATTTTACATAATTAAGCTCCATACAAAATAGACAAATTTATATCTTTAGTAGGGTAAATCGTAGATAGATTGGATATTAATTTTAGCCGTAAGTAAATTGTTACTGATCAATGATATAGGTACTTGTATAATATACCTAATACAATATATTCTCAATGTCACGCAGAGATGTTACGTCAGCAAATGATGTAAGAAAACAAAAATATTTTTTTTATAATCGAACAACATACCATAGAGATCTTCAAATCGATGTACACCGAAAATATGAATGTATATCAACATTAGCATCAGATTGTGGACAGTATTAACATACAAAGATAATAAAAACATGACAAGTGTTATATCGGGATAATCTGGGCTCACCACAGTGCGTTATTCGGGCCCTTGTATAATATTCCGATCAACGCCGACCAATGCCGAACATGCCCGAAGAGCGTCAAAGAATATGGCGGTTGTTATACCTAGACAAGCTTGTTAGTTTTATGATAACAACCAATGTTTATATCAGGACGGTGATTGTACAAAAATGTGTACTATATAAGATCTCTCTTCAAATAACAAAGGAGACAATTTTTCTACAGCTAGCTTCTTATTTTGTTTAGTATCTCAAAACGCTAGTCATTAGACTGTTACTGATTGAAAAAAGTAGGTATATTAAATATTCAAAATTATAAATTATCTATCCACAATTTGCTCGACGAGAGATAGATATTTGACATTAGCTCCATAATAGGGGAAGTCGTGGAGATAGTTTTAAATAGGTATTTAATTTTGGCCGTATGTGTAATAAAGGGAACGAGGGATTAATATCAATCAATTGTAATCTAAGGATTTAAAAAAATCCCTAATATGTATTCATTCAGTAAACATTATCATCCTATATCTACTTGAAATACTCGAATGCAATAGCAACATTGTATGTTTTGTTTTTCACTTTAGCAAATTTTCACCAATTCTAAATAAATTAAAAATATTTTATGTACTTATAATTGTAGCTATAGCTATAACAAAGGAATTTTACGTAGACGAACAAAACATAACCATACCGATTGCTTGTTACTTAATTTAGTAATTACTCAGACAAAAACTTAAAAGAGTTACTTTATAAAATTTAATGAAACAGATGAACGAACTTTTTACATTTTTTTTTATAAATGTCAAATGGGCTTGCGTTTAACCGCCACCTCACCTGAGTGCGGTCAACACTGATACACGCTTGCCCAGCAAAAACCTATTCACTCGAGTCCTGAAGGCCATCAGATTATACTTATCGGGAAACACTGACGGCAAAGAATTCCACTCTTTAGCGGTACGCATTTACATAATATTTATTAACTCTAGAGTTAACAGTTAGTTAAGTTATATAACATCACTCTAGAGTGTTTGTGTCTTTTGTATGTTAAAATTATTAAAGTGCATATGTAATTGGCCTGAAGCCATTTTAATTGAAGTAAAAAATATAAATGTAATGAATGAATGCAATGAATGAATTAGGTAAGTAAATAGGAATGAACGTTGACTACAAAAGCACTGCTTATTTATTTAAGAAACCTCGTAACAACAGAAGTAATATTGTGAGTTTACGGAACATGTGACCTGTCTGTTTTCTTCCGTATTAATCTATGACAGGGTCGGTTATTCGAGTTAACTGGAAGCGTCATTTCGGCCATGGAATCCATTGGTTGGGTACGTGACCTTGCCAGAAACTCCCTTTTCTCAGCAAAACAATGATTATTTTATCCAACTTCTGCACTTTAGCTTCTATGAAACCATTGGCTACACTTCGCTTGATAAATTGATAGATTAAGTATTTCTTTATAAGTACCCAATAAATACAGAGAAAATGGGAGAGAGAGTAAAATCACAGAGCGTAACAAATATAAATATGATGAGGTCAGATGAGGAGACGGTCAAACGCAGGCCCATTGGAAAAAAAAAAGATACATACTTTTAAATACTACACACTACGGGGATCCTAAGACTTTTTCTAATACTTTCAAAATATTAATTAATCTGGAAATTTTAAAGTATTTCTACAATACCGTAGAAATGTCACTTGCTTTCGAGTTTTAGGAAATGTCATGAAAAAAATAACTTTATAGTGCCTATATTTTTAATTAGCGAAGATATTCGCTTCAGAATAAATCTTTTTATAAATATTCCCATATTACGTGTGTACTAACAAAATGTAAATGCATGCAGTCTTCCTGTCTTATTAACCATGTATAATGTCTCGAGAACGCCAATAGGTTGCGCTAGCTGTTACATTGTACTTAAATTACTCTTGAGGGACAAATGTGAGTTGAAATTTTATACCTACTTAATTTTGTACAGTACTATTCTCTATTATTTTGAATGAAGGATACTATTAGTGACGTTCAAATGTAAAATTTAAGTTCTAATCTAAATATTTTGTCAATTTTGCTTTTAATACAGCAAGCAAGTTTTACAAAACAATATTTTAATATTCCTTACGTCACCTGTATGCACTATTTTATTTAAAATATTTCAGCCAAAGTTTTATTTGAAGCGATATTACACAAGCAAGTTCGTTCCCTACACGTTTGTAGGTGGCAGTAGGGTGAGTGCTACAAATATAGGAGGGACGGGCACGGGCGCATGTTTTATATTATTGAGACTCCAACGGCCGACGACAGGCGAGTTTACCTTGTTTACACACACAACCCAGTGAATATGTTTACTATATGTAGACCTATGCTTTACAGGATTTTAAATTTCACCAAAAATAATTTGGCTTCCAAACGCCTTCGGCAATAAAGGTAATCGATTTAGACATAGGTACACGATTCAACTCTTTATTGCAATACATACAGTTTTCAACCGACTTCAAAAAAAGGAGGAGGTTATGTATTCCGGGGCTTTTTTTTCATGTATGTATATCGATTACTCCGAGATTTGTGGGCCGATTTACGTGGTTGTTTTTTTATTTGGTAGAGAAAGTCCGCGCGGTGGTCCCATATAAATTTTATTGACATAGGTTAAGTAGTTTTTTAACCAGCTTCAATAAATCAGTTTATTTTAGCTTTACGTATCTAGATGATCTGCTCATTGGTTCCTCATTCTGAGAATTCTTGGCCGATATGCGTGTTTTTTTTTCACGATAGTGATTGGACGTTTGGAAGAACATGAGCGAGACCTTTGCCCAGCAGTGGGATAGCAAAGGGTAATAAAAAGAAAAAAATCTCAAATTGGTTATATAAACATTTATGAATCAACCCTCAACTAAAAAGTATGAAATAAAAACTTTTTAACAAAAAATAAAACCGACTTCAAAAACCTTAACTAAAAAGTAAAAAATAATCATTGTATGTATTTTAAAATCTTAACTTAAACAACATTTTGAAGGCGGCGCGTGATTTTCATGTACGTTCACATAAACTGTTTTTACTATAGATATTGCGCTGGACTGTACATTACATGACGCAAAGGGTCAACCACGCGCCGCCTTAAAAATGTTGTTTAAGTTAAGATTTTAAAATACATACAATGATTATTTTTTACTTTTTAGTTAAGGTTTTTGAAGTCGGTTTTATTTTTTGTTAAAAAGTTTTTTATTATAGTAGAAACGTCTACTGATTGTGAATATGGCACTTTTAATCGATACTTAGAGTTTATCTAATAGTTTACAACGATTTTTATTGTTGTGTAGAAGGTTTTTTCAAACACTTATCTTGTTCTTCATATTATGTGAAATTGCTTTTAACAAAATTTGTTTGTAAATATGTTATGAAAATATCTCTATACCTATTTACTCTTTTTTTATTATTTCAACATTTTATAAAATAAAGTTGCCAAAAAAATTCTGCTACTATTATCCTACTAATATTATTGACAGGTGTATCTGCATATAGCTATGCCCGCGATTTCGCCCACGCATATAATTCGATTTATCATAGAAACATGTCATTACAGGACAGGTGGGACGCCCCCATACTGCAGCATTGGTTACGCTTACACGCCCCAGTGGCATAGATAAGCTACGTAGGTATTTTAATTAAATTAAATTCGAAATTTGTAATTTACTAACATTAGGTTTTAAGGGCAATGTTTACTAACAAAATGGATACAAATCTGAAATAAATGATTTATTATTATTATTACGCATCCCTCGAGAACTGTATATTTTCCCGAGCTAAAAAGTAGCTTAAATATTAATCTGGTGATGTCTGCCAAATTTTATCCAATTCTGTTTATCAGTTTCAGCGTGATCAAAGGACAAAGAAACGATGGATGAGCGATAACATATTTTTCTGTGTTAACCGAATTATACACGGGCGAACTTGCGGACATATAGTATGGCTATAAAATCTTCTCAAAATTTATACTTAGCTATGTGCAAAGCCAAAAACCCCAATATCATCGCACATCTACTTACACAAATGACAACCCACCCGATCCAATATGAAGTTAAACATTTGCATTTGTGAGAGCGACGGTCGTCGAGCCCGAATATCCTTTCATATAACATTGAACAAAAACAAAAACATTGTTTGGACAGAAACTGGCATCCCTTGATTATATTTGAACAAAATATTCTCCTTGTACCGTGTACACAGTATAATAAGTCTCTTGGGCGAACAAATGGAGCCGAAAGGAAAACCATCGTGTCTTAGGGTATACTTACGCTTTACGTGATCCGAGTGGATATGTATGGAATGGAATGGACAAAGGGAAAATCTCTTGAGCTGTATTAAGGTGTAAAGGTAGCGATTTCCAAATGGTACAGTTATTTTGTCGTATTGCGCGACAGGGACGCGAGTGCATACGCCAGAAATTGAATCTCGATGGGCAAATGGAAACATAAAAAGGGAATGTTGACAGAATGAAACATGTCTGCGAGGGGAGATATCTCTGATATGGCTTTTAACACTAATCAAATCTTTGCAAAGATGTTGTAGTTTTTTTCGTCTCCCAATAAAGCCCTCTTTACTTATGGCAAATGATAAGTTAGGTAACTATGTTCAGTTTTTTATGTTCATATCTTGAAACAGGTTTGTAATTGAGAGGTAAAGAACCGGTATTTTCCTTATATATTATCGATAGCAGTGATAAATCAAGCTCATTCTTAGGGTTCCGTACCTCAAAAGGAAAAACGGAATCCTTATAGCATCACTTTTTTTGTCCATCTGTCTGTCCGTCTGTTAAATTTGTTTCTTTACATAACAGTGGCGAAGGGGGAATATTTTCAGAAGGGAAGCCTAAGCCAAGGAATAGCTAACATCGTATATTAATAAAATAATAAAAACAATTAAACAACTTTTATTTAATTGTACATATATTTTTTGTACTTTAGTACAATAAATTAGCATAGAAATGTCGTTGATCTGTATTTAAGCAATTACTAAAGGGAAGCCGGTGGGATTCGTGTTATATGGACCCTTCGCCACTATTACACAAGCACTTCCTTAACTAGACGACGAGAAATCATAAAATGCATCGTTATTCGAAGTTAAAAAATCTATTAAAACAGTATCTACAAGAAGTAGTAACGCTATTTTAGAAACAAGCACAATGGATGGCCGATAAGGCCGTAAACTTCTGGAGTGACGACCGCGTACTGGAAAGCGCAGCGTGGGTAGGCCCCCCACAAGGTGGACCGACGACCTGGTGAAGATCGTGGGAATCCGCTGGATGCGGAAAGCGCAGGACTGGTCGTTGTGGCGATGCTTGGGCGAAGTCTATGTCAAGCAGTGGACTTCTTTCGGTTGAAATGATGATGATGATGATGATGATGATGATGATGATGAAACAAGCACAATGAATGAAACTTAATGTCGTCGGTAACACCCACAATGGTCTTATGAACATTTCTCGTTACCCCGCGACCTTAATGTTAACTTATTGGGAAACAAAACCACTATGGACGCAAATTTGAATCGTAATTTCCAACAAATGACACTGGAAAGAATTTATTTAATCCATGTTGTTCCAAAAACTGATGCTGCGAGTATACAGTTTCGCGAAGAAATTCCGCTTCAAGTGTCTTCGACGATCGCGGGGTGTTTAGGGAAAATGGTCCCTGTACACGAATACAGAAAGTTGATTATCTTTTATTGTTATTTAAAGATGTATTCAGCGGGCCGCTAAAGAAATTCCAACCTTGGTGTTGTTTGAATAGGGTATAAAATTCTTTGGTGGAGTGGGTATGTTTGTAAAATTGAGAGTAGCGCACCGCCCGTCGTGATGGGACCGCCGAATATTGCGACCCTTATTTATGTCCACTTGAAGTTTGCCGTAACTACAGCCACATCGAGGCACAACGTTTTTTTGCAAAACACGCATCGCTAGGACGTAGGCAATCTGGTTAAATTGGATTGCGTGATCTCCCAGAGCATAATTAAGCTTGCATGAATAATTAATTCGGTAGCATTCGAGGATTCGTAAATTTTTGCGACATGTGCATTTGGCTGGGCCCGTTTGTTTTGCTTGTTAACTTAAATACCTACTGATAAAATGTTATTTCAGGGTCATATTTTGAGGACGAATACTCAGTAAATGGCAAGAATATGGTAGTTATATGGTAATTAATATCCAGTTTTCCAATTATAAGCTGTGTGCCAAAAATATACCAGGATAAACCTAGAGGAAATAATGTTACATTCTTGCAAAAAGAATAGGTACGACAAAACAAAATATTTTCCCACAAGCTAAGCCATTCTCTCGAAGGCATCGGATGGAAAGCCAGCAAAACAATAGGGAACGAAAATTATCCCGCTAAAGCCCAAAGCAATAGAGCCCCACACTCATACATTTCACATGGATTTCTGAATAACATTACAGTATATATTTTCCCCTTCCTCTATGTTTTGTATTCTGTTCTTTTTCTGGCGTAGCTCCGTTGAAATTTACTAGACTGTGGTAAATAATAATATTAAGACAGCAGATACTTCGACGTAGATACGTTCGTGGGAAATAAGGATAGAATTTAGCGTATTGCTAGGATATGTTTGCATAAAAATCATACATATTGGGTTCTAATATTCTATTTGCTTGTTCATTTTGAGATTCACAAAAAGTTATTATGTATATTCAATGGTTTTCTATACATTTTCTCATTTATATTTCGTTACGGAAGGCTCTGTAGTGTAGGTAGAGCAATCTTAAAGGGTTTTTAGGTAAGACGGGCCGGGATTGCGGTAAACTCCGACTTCCTTCTCGGTTTGAATACCATTCGCCCCTCGAGATGCCTGCCAAGGCTGCCAACCACAGATGTAAGAAGCTTAAGTCATCTTAAGAGATTCGAGACTCAAATAATTTTGAATTTGGGTCTCCATGTCTAAGGTTTGATTGCTTTTCTGCTTAGTTTCATTTGCGAGTTTTGCTTTTTCGTACTAGCTTCTTTGATTTGAATAAGGCATAGGTACTTATCTATTAAAAAAAGTTCACGCGATTTAGTTTTGGAGGCCTCATGAATGGGTATAAAATTGACGTTCAAAATTGATTGGTTTCCTATTAATCTGTATCTACACGTGGAGACCGACAACTTCAAGTTTTTTAACAGAGCGAAAAACTTCTTTTAAATATATAGATATTATACATTTTTAGTTTTCTATAAGAACAGACTAGAATATGAATAAGATATATGCATTTTCATTCGATAAAAATGCATTATGGAAAACTCTGTTACCATACAAAATGGATTACAGACGTAGCCCTCGGCTTCATCCGTGCGAAAAGTTTTTAGATTTCTCTGATGAAAATTACCCTACAGGTACCTTTGTCTCGGTTCCAAGTTACTTTGTTGGTGAATTACAATATATAACTATATTGTGAATGATGAATGATCGATGAAAATGAATTTAACTTACAAACTGTCAGATATAGGAACAAGCAGATTGTCAGACGAACACGCTCTCGCATTAATTGAGAACATTAGTACGGATGATAATTTTGTTATTTAAAAAAGGATTTAAAAAATATTGATATAATATATGCATGTGATTTTTTCTTATCAACTCAGCCTATCGCAGTCCACTGCTGGACATAGGCCTCTCCCAAGTTGCGCCACAACACTCGGTCCTCTGCCTTCCGCATCCAGTCCCCCCCAGCCACGTTTTTCAGGTCGTCGTTGATTTTTTCTTGATATACTACTTTTGATTAAACTATCTGCAAAATATAAATATTGTAAAGTAATTTTCTTGTTCTATATACCGTAAATACCTGCCTACACCTAAATATACCAACATACACTCCGTTTTTCTATACTTGTCTTATTTAGTAAGCAATCTTGGCAAATGTTTTTATTAAATTTGTCATTAATAATTATAAAAAGACATTATGTTAACAATGTTACACACTTTTTTTTTTAAACATTTTTACGTGTTCAGAGCAATAGTTCTAATAATCGCTAGATTAAATTTTCTCAGGAGTTATTTAAAAAATCAACATTAAAGGGACCTACCGAGATTGTTTACTAAATAAGACAAATTTAGAAAAACAGACTACATAGTTATTTATTCAAAACAGCAAGCAAATTTTTGTCACCTCTCATCCTTCGCACATTCTTACAACGAATGTAGGTATTATCTAAAGCGTGAAGGATTAAAACGTATCTGCCTAATATTTGACGCTCCGTGTGTCGTCGAGGGGACGATATGCTATGCTTTGTTCCTACTTTAATAAACTTCAACAACATTCACGTTTCTTGTAAGAGTATAGCTACCAAGTGTTTAATAGGTTTCTTTGAATGTTTGGAAATCTTGACGCCGATTTTTCTTTATCATATTTTCGTCCCTGAAATTATCCAACTGACTTGTAGGGTCTTTTGAAGGACAGGTAAAAATTACAAATCTATATCCTAATATTATAAATGCAAAAGTGTTCCCTTCTTTATCTCCGAAGATCATCAGATTTTCACCAAATGATACTTTCAATACAAATGCTTGATTTGTTGATGAAAATACCAAAATCGCTATATGTAGTTATGCCTATAATATTTGAGGAGTTCCCTCAATTCCACATGGATCTCATTATCAGACTGAATTTTAATAGAAATGGGACCAATCTGAAAGTATATCAAAAAGTTCATTTCAAATAAAAAAAAATATTTCCAAAACGGTTTATACAGGATGTTGATCTGTAACCGTGCCATATTTCTAGAGCAAATGATAAAGTCCTAAGGAAACAATCATTTAAAAAATATTCACTGGTCGGGCACACCCGATGGAATAACTCGAGAGAAACCGTTAATATTAATAATTATTAAAAAAAATACAATCAAATTGAGAACCTCCTTCTTTTTTTGAAGTCGGTTAAAAAAACCTATTAATTGCATGCGGTTCCAATATCAAAACTTAGAAGTCAAACTAGTTGGGTTATAATATTTGCTCGACCTTCGGATCAAATTCAAACCCAATGTCATAATAGCATTTCAAGCACAACGGATATGTCAGGCGATTATCCAAAACTTTTGCTCACAAACCATTTTAAAACTATATAAATGTCATCCGATACTTCAGCTACATGCCTACATTTTCCTTGTACAGAAAACAGAATTCTCCAACAAAGTATAATTTATGGCTTGTACAATTATATATCAACGTCACAATTCAGACTCAGATTCGACTTCAGAATTGATTATAAAACGATTTATCGCATTATTTACGAGACAAATGATAGATTATGCGCCTACGCAGCCGGTTAAGTAACTGTTCCCCGGTGTGATTCATGCAACGGCTTGTAGGAAATACCTACATAAAATTAAATTATATTATGTCTTTATAGAATTTCAGCAACAGTAAAATGATATTGACATAATGTGAAAAAAAATAGGAGTTGGCTCGAGCTAATTATCACCCTTTTAAAATATTAAGATTGATAGTATGTTATTATTATTGACTAAACTAACCAGATGGTGGCTTAGTATGATACATGTAAAAGTTACCTTCATATGCCATTTAAAAAACACAAACACTTTTATAAAAGGACATGATAGAAACGAGAACACAAAATATGACTTCAGATCCATTTAGTATTTTAAAATTGACAGTAGAAGCTACATAAATTTTGGATAACCTTTTCTATAAGCCCACTCAGTCACTCATCAAATACCATAAAAGTAAAATTTCCGTCCAAAATATTATGTGGGCGACAAAATTAAGAACTAAAAGCACTGAATATGACAATTTATTCCTTGTTTTCTTGGCTAACAGCGCCACTAAGAACTGCCAAGATATATTGGGTACCTTGTAGTCATAATCATAACATAAACATGTCAAATGCACCAAATGAATAACGGCTGGGGCTACATTGTTCAGTAAGTGCACTTGGCCGTCTATCTACACTAGATAAATAAAGGTAATGCATACCGCAGTAAACTTGTTACTAGATATCGGTAGGGGTAGTAACTAGGTGTGTACTGCGCTTAGTCTTAAGCTCAGGTTTTACTGTGCGAGCAAGCGACGAATTTATGCGGAAAAAATTATAATTTGATACATTTAGTGTCAAATGTCGATTGATATTTTAAAATAATCTGTATCATTGATCAAATTGTAAATAAAACTATTTGTATATATTATGCATTATAAAATACCTTAGATATTATGCAAATAGTGCAAAAAAAGTTTTTTACATAAAACTTAAGGCATTGTAGTTTCAGAAACCAGAACATAAGACCGACAAGCGCGCTAAATTCAATCATCGCTGTATCGTAGACGGCTTTAAAATGGCGATGTGCATGATTTTGGAAGAATCCCATAATCTGCCAATATTCATACGTTTTTTATTAGTTGTTTTTATTTAATTTTGAAAAAAAACTATCGGTTTATAATATTTTAGTTATATGCACAGTTTATAAAAAATATTTACCTGTTGCTTACAATATAGAGAAATTTAAGTTGAAAAAAATACACTTTTTTTGAGATTATTTCCAAGATTATAAAGTATTTTTTGGAAATCTTAATTATGTCTTTAATCTTTACGCTCGACTGTTCACGGTATTTTTTTTGGCTTATGATATGTCTGGATACAGCTAACTTTGCAACGAAAAACTGGATGTATCACAGAAAAATTAGAACATCCCTCACCTGAAGCCGATTGAAATCTACGCTTCTTACTACACACTAGGCACTGAATTTTCTCGGAAAATCTTTTAAATGCTTACTTCTACTTATTCTTTCTATATTTGTAAATTCTTGCTTAATTATACCTATAAAACGTGTATCAGAAATGCGTGGTCATATTTGAAAACCAACTTTTTCTATGGGGTCAACCCTGAAATCGTGAAAAAATAATCAGCTGATCCGTACAAAATCATCGATATCGCTCGACAACATGCACGGATCAGCTGATTTTTTTTCGCGATTTCAGGGTTGACCCCCGTAGTAATAGTTGTTCAATAGCAATCCCTGAATGAGCTCTTCAAATATGACCACGCATTTCTGATACACGTTTTATAGGTATAAAATACACGTTTTATATAGGATCTGTCCGCTCAGTGGAAACACAGCTTTACGATGAGATGTCAGATGATAAGTGCTTGGCTTTTAACAGGTAGCCAACTAATATGCATTGGACACTCTATGTAGGTATTCCTTTACTTAATTTCTTACTTTTAACCTACATACATAGATACCGAGTGAATGATAACAAGAACTGTATAAATTATGATAAGAACAACTTCTCAAAAAACCTTCAAAATATCTAAATGATATTTTTTTGATCTTTTGAACTATTCATAAATTAAGTAACTATGTAATTATTTACTTGTAAATTGTCTTCGCAGTACAACATTTAAAAAAATTTTGTTTATGCGATACCTTTTAGACAACGTATACTGAAGCACACCAACTTAATAATTCACTTCATTTTTAGGGTTCCATACCCAAAGGGTGCCAAACGGGACCCTATTACTCTCGCTACGCTGTCCGTCCGTCCGTCCATCCGTCCGTCTGTCTGTCACAGGGCTGTATCTTTATAACGGTAATAGATAACCAGTTAAAATTTTCACAGTATATGTGTTACTGTAGTGTCTATCACGAAAAATAAATACTAAAAATAAAAAGAGTCTAAAACCAAACCCATACAAGAAACCTCGAAAAACATGCATTTTTTTCAACGTTTTTGTTACTTTTTTTTTTTTTTTTTTATGGTATGGGTTGGCGAAACGAGCTAAAGGTCCACCTGATGTTAAGCGGTTACCTTTGCCCATAACAACTTTAATACCACCTAGGCTGTTACCTAAATGGTACCGCAAGTCGGTTCGCCAAACTGAGACATGAAGATGGAAAGTCTCATATGATTGTAATTTATTAATTTTTACTGCTCTATCTTCAAAACGGTAATACCAGGCCCCTCAGAAAGTATTGCGAAAAAAAGTTTTTATATATGGGAGACTGGCCAGTTATAATGTTTTTCGAAAATATGATTATTTATAAGTAAAAATAAGTAAGTTCCAATTTCAAAATTTCCCTCCACATTTTTTGCGAGTTAATTCAAAGTATTGTGTCTCACTGAAATATGGATCTGCGCCGGGAACATTTTAGAGCTATGATTTTATACGATTTCAAGTGTCGCCTGAAACCGGATGAATCGTACGATAGACTTCAAATGGCATTCATGGATGAAGGCCCTTCCAAGGCAACCGTGTATCGTTGGTATAACGAATTCAAGCGCGGTCGACCAACTTTGGGGGATGACGAAAGAAGCGGTCGCCCTTTGACGGCTGTTACCGAAGAAAACGTGCTAGCAGTGAAAAATTTAATCCAAGACAATAGGCGAATTACATATCAGGAGATTCAACACATATTGAAGATTGGATCGGGAAGCGTTCACGAGATTCTACACAGCCATCTTCGCGTGAGGAGGATAGTATCACGCTGGGTGCCGCACAACCTCACCGATGCTCAGAAGCAGGCCCGGGTGGAATGGTGCCGTGATATGCTTAACAAATTTGAAGCAGGCTCGTCTCGGCGTGTTTACGACATCGTTACAGGTGATGAGTCCTGGATTTATCAATACGACCCAGAAACCAAGCGCCAGTCGACTGTTTGGGTGTTTCAAAATGAGCCAACGCCTACCAAAGTGAAGCGATCTAGAAGCGGGGGTAAGATTTTGATCGCTAGCTTTTTTAATTTGACTGGCCACTTGGTATCAATTCCCTTACGGGATCAAAGAAGCATTAATGCCGAATGGTATACTACCAAATGTTTGCCAGAAGTTTTCTCTGTTATAAGCAACAAGCGACCAAACACAGGGCTCCGCGGGCTACTGCTCCACCACGACAATGCACCTGCGCACACCGCACTCAAAACGAGGGACTTCCTGGACAGCACGCCAGTCAAACTCCTGGGTCACCCTCCTTACAGCCCTGATCTAGCACCGTGTGACTTCTTTTTATTCCCAAAAATAAAAAATCAGCTCAAAGGGATACAATTTTCGTCGCCGGAAGATGCGCTGGCTGCGTTCGAGCAGGCTGTAAACGAGGTGTCTGCGGCGGACTGGAAAAAGTGTTTTGAAAACTGGTTTAGGCGCATGAATCTTTGTATAGAGGCTGGTGGAAAGTACTTTGAAAAGATTTGATAAAAATATATGTACGTATAGAACAATTTTTTTTAGTTTCGCAAAACTTTCTGAGTGTCCCACGTACATACCAGCGTCAAACTTGGTATGATTATAGTGCATACTATGTAGTTTAGCAACAAATACTAAAAATATGGCAAACATAGACATATGTGGTTGTACCTGCGTAAGAAAAAGATGCAAAAATTCATATTTAACTCACGGTACGTGATGTCTTTTGATGAACTCTCGTAAATTAAATCAGTTTATATGGGGTATCAGGTCGATGGGTGGTACGGAACTCTTACTGCGCGAGTCCAACTTGCACTTAGTCGGTTTTTAATAACCTTTTTACATATTAAACTTTCATAGGTATGACCTATTCATGAAGGCAGACTCACAAGAAATTACTTTCTAACTAATAAGGCTCACTAGAAGCTACCAGTTATTGCTCATTCTGTTAAAGAGCCAATATGTCAGATGCCCTTGTCTTGCAATAGTGCGTAGCAACTATATTGTTTTGAGTAGATTGTACTGTGCAATATTCATTTTGTATTATGGTGAAAGTTAAAACTAAACTAGGTAAACATTTTTTTTTGTCTCAACTAGGTAATTAGCCATCAATTTTTTTTGTTGTTGTAAGGTTCTTTAAACATTGTTTCCTGAAATTTATGTATAGGTGTCTTGGATTAAATAGATGAAGTAAAATTACTTGAGATAAACTTGTAATTTTAATATACAAGTATATGGATAAAAAAAACAATCTCTTTAAAAAAAATACTTCTGTTATCTGCTTAGAGTCCACTCTCTCTCTAATTATAAGGTTTTGGTATAACGTGCCCAATTGTTTTGTAAACTGTGTTTGTTTTTACAGAAAATATTCATTGGACCATATTGACACCATGCCTGTGACATATCAACAATAAATAATCAATGCCTCTTATTTGCATGAATGTTATAAACAAAAAGAAACATCTTACTTCTCATAAGGGTTCCATACCTCAAAAAAAAAAACGGAACTCTTACAGGATCACATTTTTGTCCATCTGTCTGTCTGTCAGTCTGTCTGTCCGTCTGTCAAGATTTTTTCAGCAGCAACGGGTAGAGGTATGAATTTGAAATTAATATCAAATACCAAGATCAACGGTCCTGTGTGGTGGTACCTACCTGGTTAAAAAGGAGATGCAAATATGAAAGACATCAACGCGTAGTGCAGCACCTTAGGTGAACTCTCATAAATTGAATCAATTTCTACAGGGTATCAGGTCGATGGGGGATACGGAACCTTTAGTGCACGAGTCCGACTCGCACTTTGCTGGTTTTTAACCGACGAAAAAAAGGAGGAGGTCAATTCGACGCGTATTTTTTTTATTTTTTTTTATTGTACACCATTAACATTATTAAACTTAGGACTAACACGTAAAATAAGGGTACATTGGCGGTCCTATCGCTAATAGCGATATCTTCCAGACAACCTTTGGATGGAAAAGGAAGACGTGAAAAATAGATAATTATTATCATACACTTTAATATTATAAAAGTGAAAGTTTGTGAAAATGTTTGAATGTTTGGATGTTTGTTACTCAATCACGCTGTAAGGGCTGAATGGATTTGGATGAAATTTAGCATACAGATAGAACATAACCTGGATTAAAATATTCTTATTCTTTATTGTACACACATATTTACATTGATTTTACAGTAGAAAAGTTTATGTACATCGGCGAGCTTAACTCTGAAATGAGTTAGTTAATGTACTAATGAATATAGGCTTTTTATCCCGAAAAGATGCAGCAACAGTTTCCCGAGGGATGCGCAATATAGGACATCCACGCGGGCGGAGCCGCGGGCATAGGGTAGTAAAGAATAAAGTTAGGAGGTATTGACACTTCATCGTGGATATATCATGTCTGGTGCAAGTCATTGACAAGAAGCTGGGCATACATGTAGGTATAACTAGCGACTAAGTGCTAAGACAAAGGGGCATGCTCTCCAGTATTTGTAGTTACTATCTACGATTTTAAGCGTTATATATGTAAATATGTATGTGATTCTATACGTTAGTATTTGTTGTTGCTGGAATCATTAGACGGTGCAGCACCTACAGAGAAGAGGCTGGCATAAACGCTCAGCGATTAGCCTTTTTCTAAAACAAAGATTTAAAAAAAACGTACCTATACATATAAATAATATGTTTATGATGTAAGTAAGTAGGTAGGTGGAGGTAAGTATTCGGGTTTGGATTTGTGTGTGCAAAATAGGTAGGTAAACTTGTTTTAAACTAGAATGAATTGTACAGAATGAGCTCAAATACTAGCGATAGCGACAAATCATAAAGGTAGATTATACCAATGAAACGGATTTTTTTTCGTAATAAACATTGGTTGTAGGACGTAAAAAATATTTTTACTTCCCGTACAAAATGCTTGTTTATCGCATGTATTTGATTTCACTTGTATTATGTCCGATGTAAAGTCATTTGATGTAGATTCACTTAAGCAAAAAAGTTTTTTTATAGTGGCAACTCGTTAAAGATAAAAAGTTATTGGTGGTCATGGTCACGATTAAAACATTAAAAATATCTATGATAGGTAGGTACCTAACCGAATGACAGAAAAATTTATGAAATAAAATGTTTTCTTAACAATATAGAAAGGTCACAAGGTCAGATAATTACATGATGACCATGTGATTTAGTTTTACATAACAATAACTATATATGATATCTCTGCGGATATAATCGTGTATTTTTTTCTCTTATATAGGTAGGTAATTATGATAACAAAATTATCAATTCTGAGTTTGGCGTCAAATATGAAATTAACAGTCAGTTATATCTTTGTAGTTGCCGCTAAAACGTTTTTTATTAAAGCAATCATTTATATAATTAACTAGCAGCCCGTTCCGGCTTCGCACGGGTATTTAAGAAAAAAATCAAAAATTATAAATTTTAACACATATAATATACACTCACACACAGACACCCTTCTTTTTGCGTCGGGTTAATAAGAAAGAGTACATTATATAGAATGTTTAGATTTTAATTTTTTTTTGTCATTATTTTTTAATATTCGATTATTTCATTTTAATTTCTACTGTTTGTAAAAAGATCATAACTACAAACAAAAGCCATTAAAATTAAGTCAGAGCTTCCCTGTAGGGGCTGGCCAGAAAACCTCCACGTGTGTCTGACAACTCCTTGGCCCTCTGGACACGTCTGGAGGGAACGGCAGTTGTTAGGCCAGTGCATCCTCGGTACTGGCAATGGAATCCTTTCGAAGGATTAACTTTCGGGGGATCTTATTGCCTGCGAATGTTCTGGTACGGGAGGGGCCTCATGGGGGCCAATGGGGAGTTGCTCCACATGTCCCTCTGATGCCAGCAGAGGGCACAGTGGAGGAGCAGGGGTGGGCCCAGTATGCACTCACCCTGCCACTGGGCAGGCAGTGGGGGGACTGTCCTTCCCTGCCCCCGTCGATCTCGTAACCCCAGGAGTGCCCGCTGAGAAGTGTTCCCGCGCCTCTTGGGACCGAAGGTCTTGGCTTCACCACCCGGACCGTGAGGAAGAAAACTAATTCTATAAAAATTACGGGAGGATGGGGCCTGCGAGCAGTAGACTCAGGGTAGTCTGCTGCCCGACCTGCAATAGTTAGCCGAGCGGAGTGAGCAGCCACCACGCGACTTTTTTCTAATACTTACATTTTTGAACTCGTGATATCTTTCGAATGGAATGTCCGAATTGAATAATTCAAAAAGTTATATAAAGGTATTGAAGCAGTCTTCAGTATAAAGTAATTTATTTTGATAAGGATTAATACCAAGGTACAAATAAAGAGCCTTTTCTAGCGGCGGCATTTCAATTGTTTTTTTTAAAATAAAAGAACACTTATTGTGACATAACTATAACAGTTAGACATATGCTGTCGCGACATTTTTTGTAGATAATGACGGGTTTTGCAAAGTTTTAGTACATTATCTTATTCTATCATCAATAGTTTTAGCAGCGCACGCGATGAAAGGAATTTTATAGGTATTTTTTTTACACCTTGGGTTACATTATTGGAGTTTTAGTAAGGATCCCTAATTTTTTTGAAAATATAATATAGCCTATGTCACTCGGAGATAGTGTAGCTTTCCAACGGTGAAAGAATTTTTCAAATCGGTCTATTAGTTTCGGAGCCTATTCAATGCAAACAAACAAACAAACAAACAAACAATCAAATCTTTCCTCTTTATAATATTAGTATAGACTAAGTGTAAATAATGAGAAACATATCTAATCAAATGAGGTCAATTAGTTTCAAAGCATTTGATAACAAAAGAATAATTAGCATATGTCACATATTTTTGCTTCAAAACTGAAGTCTACTAAATAAGATTTATTCTGCGAAAGGAA
Source organism: Asteroscopus sphinx (assembly GCA_949699075.1). Taxonomy (NCBI): domain Eukaryota; kingdom Metazoa; phylum Arthropoda; class Insecta; order Lepidoptera; family Noctuidae; genus Asteroscopus; species Asteroscopus sphinx. The sequence continues at coordinate 12,486,255 of OX453013.1, read as the reverse complement.
AACACGAGATTTATAAAACTTTTTAACGAAAAATTTAACCGACGAAAACAGAAACTGAAATGCGAAAAATAACTAATTATGAGTCGGCGCCAAACGAACCTTTAACAAGCAAAGTGCGTGCAAGTTGCAAGTGTGCGAGCGAAGAACGCATTTTTGGAAAGTAATTGTTTATCGTTGAAAATTTCACGTTGTATTTGATGTGACGTTGTTTTTATTATTTATTTAAAGTAATTTAATTTTAATGATCTTCGTTGATTGGTTGTTTGGCGCCGACTCATAATTAGTTATTTTTCGCTTTTCAGTTTCTGTTTTCGTCGGTTCAATTTTTTGTTAAAAAGTTTTATTTTTCATTTTTTTGTAGTTAAAATCTAACTCCAGGTCTCCATTATGTCGTAGTGTCTAGAACTATATTTATGTGTGTCAAGTTTCAACAGAATCAGTTAACAGGTAAGAATTCAGTGGGTGAACAAACACTCATCCCCTGTTTTACTACCCTTAGGGGTGGATTTTGATTTTGAAATTTAAATGGGACCAACTTCGAGATATACCCTATCCACTAAAAAAAGAATCATCAAAATCGGACCATTCTGTAAAAAGTTATACGTGGTCATACATAAAAAATAATAAAAAAATATACGCGTCGAATTGAGAACCTCCTCCTTTTTTTCGTCGGTTAAAAACAAGTTATACAGTCACACGGCCAAAACTAATATCCAATCTATCTTCGATTTGCCCTACTAGAGATAGGAATTTGACATAAGCTCCATACAAAATATGTCAAATTTCCATCTCTAGTAGGGTAAATCGTGGATAGATTGGATATTAATATTGGCCGTTAGTCCGCATAAAAATATGCATAATAATCAACAACGAAAACCACATGCAAATCTGGCGATCAGTTTTCGAGTTAAAACTTACAAGACAGACAAAACAATAGTAACTTAATTATCATTCTTACCTCATCGCATCGCGTGTATCGTACTAAGTTCAGATGATTTTTAATTACACGCTTAAATTAATTACATTAATAAATTCTTTACTAATACAAAACGAAACATGCGACCGACTAACACGTCGGAAGATTTTTATAAAGAATTCATATTTAAAAGGGTCGCGAAAGCAAAAAAAAAACCTGGGAAAGTTAACCCTATTGTGCCACCCTCATCTAAAAACTGGGCCAATAGGGGACGGGTATGGGACGACAATGGATTTTTTCCTACCAATCGATATGATTTCACAAAATGGCTGCTTTTGGCCGCTTCATTTTTTGTGTTTGGATCGACAGCTATGCTCTGACGTCACGGGCTATTAATAACAATGGGGCACGATTCCTTTTTCGGGTTAGTCTTGTTTGAGTTCCGTAGTTTAACTTTATTTGAAGATAATGTTTTCACTACTAATTTTTAACAAAACTAGAGAGACTTAATTCTCTAAGGATCTACTGTGTTAAAGATTAATACTGAAAATCAGTCGAAAGAGAGATTAAATTATATTTACTCTTATAGCATAGGTACCTAACTCAAGTCAATATTTACATTGTCTAAATAAGTGTCCTAATACCAACTCACCAATGGGTTTTCTGTCATGTTACCTATGGGGTGTGGTATGTGAAGTCTGTATCTACATACATAATAGTCAAAACATACGTAAATATCCAGCATACCTATAAATAGGTAACCATATGTCCTATTTTGCCGTAATAGGGTTAGGCCGGCCCCTTGTGTTTTTCGTCCTTTCTGCGTACCCTTGCACTGTACCCTTCCTTATTATAATTTATTTTGAGGTAGTACTTAGGTGCCCATTTCAGGCCTTGTAAACAAAAATCGCAGTACCTACCTGCTATAACCGTATTTTTTTAATAAAACGATACTTGTTCAATATTGTGATTAGATCTGCAGCCCCTAAAACGTTTATTTTCATCCATTGAAAAAGTGTTTCCTACAGCGGGTTTTTATGCGTCAATGTGTCGAAAACACAAAATAAAGTTAAAAAATAGGTTCTCTTTTGACCTATCACAGTTCAATGTTTGTTCTTGAAAACATGCTTTTTTTAAACATATTTTTGTTTGACGCCCAATGTCCCGTGAGATCTACATTGTAAGTTATCTTTAATCTTTTCAATGTTCTTTCTACATGGGCAAAATGTCAGAATGTGACCTTTCCTATTTCTATGCCGACCTTTTTTTCGACCAACCCTCCTTTTTATAAAAGATAAAATAGGTATCTAACTCTAAGTAGCGAAATAAGTTGAGAATTTTAATATTCCTGATAACCCTTCGAATAATGCTAAACTTAGCTGTAGGTAGTTACCTATTAATATTATTTATAACACAATAATTTATACTTATGAGTAGAAATTAATGTCTCCAGTGCTAATGAATGCTCTACTAGTGCCCGAGATACCTACAAGTTCTAAATTCCTTTTTTCTTACCTTATTTAGTAAACAATTTTGCTAGGTGTCTTTAATGTTTATTTTTTAAATAACTAATGTGAAAATATAAATTTCGTGTGTGGACCTAACACGAAATTAGACAAAAAAAATTGGTATGTAACATTGTTAATGTAATGTCTTCTAATCATTAATTATTAATGACGAATTGCATTAAAAAGACATGCCAAGATTGTTTGCTAAATAAGACAAGTAAAGAAAAACGGGCTTGTTCGGGTAAAAACAGGTTCGGGTTGCAGCTCCCAATAAATTGTTACTGAAGCTAAGTTCCATTGTCATGCTCTGTGGACTGTTAGAAAATGTATGATTAATAAATACATTATCTTATCTATTTAAAAAGCTAGCTATAAATAAATAAAAATGTATTTCTGTAAAACATTGTCCTATCCACTAACAAAAACTATAAAATAAACGGCTAAACTCCAAAATGTATGTATCGAATGCTCCTAATATTAAATTCATCAAGTGAAAGTAAATCGGCGTAGAAAAGCCAAGGAACTCACCAGCAACCGAACAATCTTATAGGTGGATACCACAACCAAACAACTATCGATTTCACAATATAAGCTTCATCTTTACCTACTATACAAACAAACTTACCTAGTATCTATAGAACAATCTGTATTTAAAACACTAAAGGCACCATTGTCCAGTAACAAGCAAAATGAATAAAAATCCCCGCCATTCAACTTGTAATTCTGCATAATTGGCCACTTCAATGTCAATATCAACAAAGAAAAAATAAGATAACATCTGCCCCGTAAGATTACACTAAAGAGAAAAAGGCCCCGAAATCAAGCAAGTCGCGCCATCTATCCGATCTTCAGAAATTCTGCGAAGCTTACTGTACATACACTCGCGCCTGTGTGTATTCGTGTTTTATTACGTAAACACGCTTTTACTCACACCAGTTGAATATAAAGTCGTGTATTTACTTGCCATACGTTCGGTTGTGTGCGTCGGCAAAGTAAACTTTGCGCAGGTGTGCCTCGTCCGTACGCAAGTTTTCTGTGAGCTATTTTCTTGGTGTGCGTTTCTTGTGGAGACGAGGAAGTTGGCGCACACTAGCAAAAAACTTTTTCCCGACGTTACTCGTAGCGACATCTGGTTCGCAACAATGGAACTAACATGTAACAGAGCTTTTGCAAAAAGCTGATACTGAGTTTTCTAATTAGAGATTATTTATAAATATATAACATTACATTAAACTCAACTTTTCCCATTGGAAGTACATTTGCAGGTATGAAAGGTCAGTTATCAGAATCTATTATGAATATTTAACTTCTTTTAACTCATTGGTATACAAAACTATGTATGTTAGTCATGACTGATGAATAATAAACTGATTAGTAAGTAGACAACATGAAATAGATTTAGATAAATGTCAATTATAACTTGAATTGAGATTTATCGTTGAGCTATTATGCAGATTAGGTACCTTAGGTATACGTTGTAACAATAATAACTTGTCGCAGTTCTATATAAAATACAGATAAATACGCCAGTATTTTACTTTATTAACTAGGTAAGTACTAGATTTTGCATAAGTATGTTCATTAATATCATATAGGTTATAATAATAAAACGTTTATCAGTAGATAAACCTGTTTCAGTTCTTAATCACCATAAATAACTGACTAATAGATTTATTGATCTCTCAATATGGTCGTAACCGATGAGTTAATGATTTAATTATAAAGTGATATCACTTAATATAAAAATAAACATAGCGGTAGTGATTTGGTCCAGAAAACGTCTGCGAATATTCGTTACGATGTTTTCACGAGCGTCCTTCTTCACGTGTGGCGCGGTTAAGCTTAAAATAGACATCTTTATCAAAGACTTCCTTCACGTACGGTCGGATTGAATTCGATTTGGATAATTATTACAAAAGCGTGTACTAATTTATAATTCAAGGATGACGGCGGATACGTAATCAATTATAATAAAAATGCACCAACGTAATAACAGTTAATAGGCAGGCCCCGAAATTAATTAAAACAAAAGATAATTTATTCTCGCGTTATTTCCATTTTAATCACGTAGCTAATTAGATGTTTTTATACCGCTCAAGAATATCGTCTTACATACTCCCGACATACAAGATATATTTAAATTTATTTTCAAATATCGGTACCTACCTAAATCAGAAAGGCTTTTTCCTGTACATTTGGCGATCACAATCGCGTGTTGGTTGACAACGTCACATCAGCGGTGTCGCGTCACGTGGCCATTATGTCATTGCATATTATTACACGCGACGAACTCGGTCAATGGCCTATGAAATATTTGATTGCAACACGCAATTTTCGTAGTAAAACTTTGTGTAAAACATCTCAGAATAATGTTCCATTCTTAATGAAGTTTAGCTAAGTTCAATCTTAGTTATTTCTAGTGGCGTGCCAAGGATACTGCGTGGAATGAATCCAGAATTAACATTTTTGCTGCGCAAGGACGGGCTCGGACGCCTACGATTTGTATCGTGCGGAGATTAGTAAAGTTCATTGACGTTTCGCGTAGACGATACGAGGGGATTAGGGGCCTGCGTGTTGGCTCTTGTTGTGCCGCCGTGTTAGAGTGAGAGCGCGCCCTGCCTAGCAAATTGTCGCGCGAGTCTCGTGGTAGCAGGTGCCCATAATTGGCATTTAGTCGGCCGCCTGTTTGAACTTTTGAAGGTCGAAAAATAAACATTTGGCGAGACTGACTTTTCTGTGTTCTTTTAAACACAGATGTAAAATTCTGATTTCGTTTTGGCAGATCTGAATTCGCAATAAATAAAACATGACACTAAATATCGAAATGTCTTGGATTTCGAATACTTTCTACGTCAAAGTAAGTTTTGCCATAGCTAACAAATAAAATGAAGTTCCATATTAATTATGAAAAATATTAAAATTTATGATAGACAAGTAAACGAGTTCAATGTAAAATCTTAGTAAGATTTTTTAACATTCGCTCTTATACGTAGCACTCTCCCTTATGCAGCGCTCGCTGGCGTGAAAATAGTCCTCAACGGGATTTAAAGTTTCATAAACTACACTTTAGCATTCATGTATTTTTACACCGAAGTGGAGAGTTTCAGAATGTTATTTTAAAATGAAACCTTTTAAAATATTTTTCGGTGAACCAAGCCATTAAGAGCATAGTAAGTATTGTTTTGTTTTTGCTATCCGAATTTGTTATTCAAACGTTCACACAAACTAAACGCGTCAAATTGACGTAGAACCATCCAGTCAGACAACAAATCTTGAATACTTGAGTAAAAAAAACTCGTACATTTCTGCTAAAGAACTGGTTAGTTTTAAAGCTTCCAAGGACTAAGTTCAAAGGCAAAAAAGTTGTCCAATTAAGTAAAACGGGCTGACTAACGAAACTTACGCAATCCGTCCTTCAAAGAGCTACCTAGGATGAATTGTGTTTCCAAACGTCTGGAAACTAGGACGTAGCCAATATGGGAGGTTGGCTGCCCTACATTTGCGTACGTTGGTGAAGTTTAATCAAAACAAATTTGCAAAAACAGATACCGTCAGTTCGCTCGATGATAATGAGTTGTTCGCGACACGCTTAGTTTGGCCTCATCTTATTAAAACAATGCCAATTTGTATTCTAGTGGGTAAAAATAAACGACGTCGACGCTCTGAAAACATATTTTTGCTTCGAGATTTTTGTGCGGCTTGCCAGTATCAATTTTGGCTGGCAAAATATACTTTAAATAAAAGATAATTTATTCAAATAGGAACTTATAGTAAAGTCGTGATTGACGTAGTTTTATACCATGTAATCAGGCACTAATTAAAAACATGTACCGACAAGACAACATTTCTTTGAGTATTGTATCATTTTTAGACTTCTCTTGATACCGTCATCATAGTTTTGTCCGCAACATGAGGTCTAGATTGGGTATATAAATAATAGTTACAACGTGAAATCAACCTTATACCACCGTAATAAGATGAAAATTCGTAGAGCTTAGGAACGAATAACCGAAGATTTTCTTCTCCGTGTGATGTAACCGAAGCAACGGGAAGGCATTAGTCAAGATTCAAACACGGTTATAGACATTACAGTATTTGGACCAGGCTCACCGCCCACATCGCACAAAGCGGGTTTAATAATAAAATTCATTGATTAAGCCTCACCGCAGGCGGAAATTAAGCACCGTTTCGAATCGACATCTATCCCTATCATTTGTTATGATGATAGAGAGAGACGTACAATCCAAAATCGAACCGGTCTCGTATCCGTTTAGTAATGAATCGAAGGAATCGATCGCCTCGCGGTCCTTTTTGAGAGGTCCTGGATTTCCCGTGGGAATTTTTGAATTTCCCGATTAATCCTGGTCGATTAGAAAAGAAGGCTTTTTAATGGAATACCAAATACCTAAGCAGTACTTTAGCTAGTTCCTATAATTACCCAGCTTTAATAACCTAGTAGACGTCCCGAAAAATTGTAAAGGTCGTTATACAACGTTTATCAGAAATGCGTGGTCATATTTGAAGAGCTCATTCAGGGCATAGCGTAGAAGAACATTTACTATAGGCCAATCCTGAAATCGCAAAAAAATTGCAGTTCAACAAGGTCTTCGACAAAATGTATGGATCAGCAGATTTTGTTTCGCAGTTGTCCCCGTAGTAAAAGCCGTAGTAAAATTTGTCCGATGGCATTCTCTGAATGAGCTCTTCAAATATAACCAAATATTTATGATACACGTTGCATAGCCACTATCAGTATAACTACTCTTCTGTAAAAGAAAGACATAACAATAAGTCAGCTAAACTAAATTAAGACAAATCTTCAAACCGTACCTATAAGTAACTACCTTTCACTGCTGAAAATACCTTCTCTGAATATTGCGCTACAGGGATCCCTAGGGATGCTAACCCCTTATTCGTCGCTTAGTTCACTCATGGGAAATGATAGAGTGGCACCTACAATCCGTAGCCGAGACCAAAAGTCTTATATATAGCAAAAATACAAGGTATTGTTACACCCACACTCGGTTTTTTCTTACTTGTCTAATTTAGTAAACAATCTTGGCAAGTCTTTTTGATGCAATTCGTCAATAATTATTATTAAAAGACATTATGTTAACAATTTCACATACTAAATAACAGTTTTTAACCTAATTACATGTGCAGAACTAGTAATTCTATTTGATCAGTAATTATTTGAATAAAGAGACATGCCAAGATTGTTTACTAAATAAGACAAGAGAGATAAAACAGACTCTAAATTTTTTTTTGTGGCATCGTAAGTCTAAACTAACTAAATGACCAATTAAGCGATTACCTTTGCTATAATAACTGCAATACCACCTAGGTTGTTGCCACTAATCGCGTTCGCCAAACTGAGATCTACCGATGGAAAGTGTAATCTGATCATGATAAACTTAAATTCTGTAAAATGTTATACCCAATAATAATTACAACCGCGATAAAAGATAAAAGCTGCAACGTATTAAAGATAGACCATAGGTATATTCAAATTAACGAACTTTTACTCCAACGTTACGTAATTATCATATTACGTTCGTTAAATCATTTCTTTCCTTTATATAGGAATGGCTAACTACGTAGATAGTTATACATTTTATCTTACAATAACATCAAAGTGTGTCATAATTTTCGGTAACACAAGACTAATGGTATCACGGAACTGAACACCAATTTAATTCCACGCCAGTAGACGCGATAAAAACTCATAAAACTAATAAATTTTCCATATGTCAGGTTATTTCACATGCACACTACCTATTATGTATGATACATATGACAGATAGGGCAGCCCGCTATCAAAGAGTTAATTACCTAATTAAGAACCTCTGTCTATACATATTCAGTAGGTATCTATATAATAATATAAAAACGCATTAATCTGTAGGAAGTTAAAGGCCACACAAGCAGTTTACGTAATGATTGCTATCTCGCTCCCGCTTGATATGATCGGATATTGGGAAAAAGAGATAGATAGAAAGTAGGCTGTCGCGTCCTTCGAAAGGCTTTACCGGGGAAACTGGTTTCGATAAAATGCTGCGGGACGTCGCGTTCGTTTCGGAAAATTCTGTTTTTTTTAAATCTTTAATAACTTTTTATCAAAAAAATATATATGTAGGATGTATTTGCTAGTATAAGTATAAGCGATTATAAGTATTAAGTTTTGCAAGACTTAATGTTCATCAATACAAAGTTTGTTAGATTGAAATTAATATATGCCATCAGCGTTAACCTGACAAACAAAACCACAAATAATTTTCGATATTATGTAACTTATGCAACAAAGTATAATATTATCAAGATAGCTTTAAATCATTATATTCACAATTATTTTATCAAAAAAAGTTCGTCACCCATCTTTATTGACATATGCACTGGATATAAATATGATATTTTTCGTTTTCATAACGGTATTAAGAATCAAATGTATTTTTTAATGCAACTAATTCTCCATGTACAATTTATAAACAACACTAGAGAAACCATAACACTTTACAAATAAATCTATCCAAAAACAAACTTTGAATCAAACATGACGCCTACAGAACAAAATAATACGTCAAGAAAAACAGCGCTACGAAAATATTCAGCTACGTCCCGTAGCATTCGGTGTAGTTTGGAAAAGCCTCCGAGGATTTTGGATAGATGGCGTTAGGCTCCGCGTAATGGCTTCCTTCCTTTCTTTCCCGCCAACTATACTCGCCCATACATATTCTGTACATTTTAATTTTCCAAAACAAAACCTACAAATATTTAGACATTTTTCAGCCAAAAAAATGCAAATTTCAAGTATTGGATGAGCACTCCAACAAGAATTCGGTCTGAATAAATTTGAATACATATTATTTTCATACATGGCGTTGGAGCGAAGCTTATCTCAATACAAGTTATTTATTAGTATATCAGATTCAAAATAAATGCTGAACAATTTTAAAATTTAAAGTAAATTTTGTATAAAGATAAGAAAACTGTGATTTCATGTTTGTACTTTGCTAAAGATATACGAATTTCAGCCTTCTCTCTTTCAGTCTTCCGTGTGCTCCCATCTACATAATCTTAAAAAACCATCGTCATCTTCGTTCAACTAGACTGCTTATTTGATTTCTTGTATAATCTTATAATATTTCCTACATGTTTATAAGTCAACAAATCATCTTCAGAAAAAGAAAAGTCGTTCCAGTAAGATAGCTTATAAGAGGGAATCTGTTTCAAAATGGCCGCTCCAGCGTCGGCTCTATAAATTGTATTAATGGATGTTATTTTTTATTAAAAAAAATCCTAATGATCGGTAAGATTTATTGGGATGTTTCTAGATCAAACAGTATTGCATAACGGATGAAGGGCGGGCGTCCCGTCGCCATATTTATAGCGACGCACACTGCCGCCGTCGGCTCGCGCATGCGCACATACTAACCCCCTTATTTGTTGGTAAACATGGCCCCTTGTGTGGTCGATAATGTTTTGTGCACCTCATGGAAATTAATTTAGAGCTTGATAAAGGAAATGTGCAGAGGGCGTTGATTTCGCTTTTGCTTCGCGACGTAGCAAACTTCCCTTGTAAGAAAATCATTTCGGGCTATTAGGCTTGAATTATCGCACCGTAGGCATTTAGATTTAATGAGAAATGGGCGAGGGAGTAATTAGTAAGGATTTCTGTTTAAGTCAGTGTTTGAAATTAAAAATATTCATAGAAAACTCGCTAAATGATAGCAGAAGCATTTTTCTGATAACGTAACCTTACATAACATTTGTCCTATGTACTTCATGCGGGCACCAGCTGTTTTTATTACATAACATCGTCCGGGAAACTACCTACTCATAAAAATCATACCTATTAACATACATGCATTATACCCGACCATTCACGCGGAAAAAAACCACTTCGCTTACACCCCGACTAGCGTTGATTGAACGTGTCAATACTCCACATACTATTACAAACATATTTTTACTGTTCACAAAATATCTAGCAACTTGTAACTAAAAAAAGATACAGCTGAAAATTCTATGTAAATTGTTTTATGTAAGTGCAAAGTTAAATTTGTCGCTAAACACAGGTTATCTACAATCAGCAGTTTGTTTATAGTACTTTGGGGCACGTGCTCATATTAAATTGGTCAATAACACTATGTTGTGTATGTGATTATGTTATGTATCTGTAGAAAATCATTCGACTGGTTTCAAACGGATGTTATTTGGTTAAAAATATTGATTTACTAGTGTTCGCCTACGGTTTCGCCCGCGTAGATGTGGTTTATCACGTATTCCGCAGGAACCCTTTCATTTTTCTGGATAAAAAGTAGTCTATATCCTTTTTCAGGTCCCAGGCTACCTTTTTGCTTTATTCCATTATGATCGGTTCAGATGCGGTCAGTCGCGATGCGGTAACAAAAAGACAGAGTTCTTTTCGCATTAATAATATTAAGTATTGATTCCATTTTACTCAAGTATGCATACTCTTCATTATTATATTATTTTTGTATTATATAAGCAGGTATCTATTATAATTCTTTATCTATAAAAATGGAAACATTAATGAGGCGTACTTATAGGTCAATTAAAAACTCTTATCAAAAGTTCCCTCTCTCTATCAACTATTTAAAATTCCATTCATACACAAGCCTCATTAATATTGAACTAAGAAGCCTCATTAAGATGATTTAATTCAGTAACTAGCGCCGTTTACCTGAATTATTATTTCTTTAGAGAATACTAGACTTTTCCTACGGCTTCACTCGCGTATAATTCGGATTATCACAAAAAGATGTTATTGCTGATGATAAAAGTAGCTTATATGTTAGTCCAGGTTATCATCTATCTGTGTGCTAAATTCCTTCTAAAACCGTTCACCCGTTTCAGCGTGATACTTCTTCTATCGTGCCGACATGAGCTATATAATGATAATAGCTCGTACCGTGGGAAAAAGAGTAGCCAGTCAGCAGGTTTATAGCGAGGCTAACTGCCCAGGATGCGCCGAACTATCAATTAATTATTACCACTCGTGGAGGCTCAGAGAACAAACAAACAAACAAACATTCATACTTTTGCATTTATGATAATATTATACCTAGTAGTATTTACCATTGGCACGGATATTACAGGTATATTAACAGATTTTTTGTAAAAGTTTACCATTTAATTCTATGTAGTGTGTGTGTGTGTATGTGTATGACTATTGTTTCATCAAAATGATAATAATACAATTGCCTTTTTACTTAAACTCAAACCAAAAATATATCTAGGTACCTATTCCATTTTACTCTGTGAGTACCTACATCAATACATCTCAATGAGCAAGAACACTCTATGTAAAACTATACATATGTACCTACATTACGTAGGTCCTACCTACGCACGTCCTATTTACGTTTTACAAAATAAACTTAACATTCAACAACTGACGATAACTCTTCCAGATATATATTTCAATTAGATAGCGGAGCGGCGCCGGCGCTCGATACCTCTACATCCTGTTATCACAATGTTATCGGCACCTCTACAAAATAATTATTAAAATTTTCAACTAAATGTACTTACGTTGGTTTGTGCTTCTAGGTAAAACCATGGTATAATAATATGCTTCACCAGGTATTCTCTTCCTGCGACGCCCCAAGGCTACGTCACGATCAGTGTTGCCATTGATTGACATCTTCAATACAATTAAGGAGTTTTTATTCATAATGAATCCTATCCTACTTCGTACTTATCCTACTAATATTATAAACGTGAAAGTTTGTGAGGATGTAACTCTTTCACGCAAATCTACTGTATGGATTTTGATATGAAATTTGGCATACAGATACAAGATTAACGTATAGGCCACTTTTTATCCCGGGAAGATGAACAGTTCCCGAGGGATGCCCTATAAACGACATTCACGCGGGCGAAGTCACGGGCATAGGCTAGTATTAAATAAATAGCTAACTAGCCTGTTTCTTACCTCGTGTTGGATTGAATTGAATTCGGATTGGTTATTAAAGGAAACTGTATAAAATTACTAGTTTAAAAGTGCTTTTTTAAGAGAAGCAATTGAGTGAAAAAATGCATTTTGCTCGGGTAATTTATTTACACATAGTGACAGTACATCAAACTGACCAGTGTCACGCTAACAGCCCGCTATTGGCACCACAGCTGATGACGTAGCCTTGGGTCAATCACGTGACCTAGCTGTCACGAGAAGATGGGTGTTCATATGATTTTGGCTAATAAAGGATTCTTTTCACGTTCAATTGGACAGTACACAGAGTCACAGCTAGGTGGACCGACGACCTGATGAAAGTAGCTGGGGGGGACTGGATGCGGAAGGCAGAGGACCGAGTGTTGTGGCTCAATTTGGGAGAGGCCTATGTCCAGCAGTGGACTGCGATAGGCTGAGTTGATTGATTGACACAGAGTTAAAATATAGCAGAGGTTTCCTAAAAAAATAAACATTTTTGTAGTTCATATCAGTCCAAACACAGGCATTTAAATTAGGACACCTATCAGAGATTTTCATGAAAAATATTCAAACTAAAAATCGCGTTAATTTTCAACAGGCAGCCCCCAATGCATGAGCTGGAGTCCCGATAAAAAAAAAAAAACCATTGATACAAACTAATGGAGCCACGACATGCCTTAAGCGTTCACTTTAAGTTATAACTTGAACTTTTTCCAACGAAAACTTTACTTACTTTATACATTAACATTATCTTTTGGAAACTAAAAAGCGTCAAAGTTGGACTTTTTGAAAGTAATTTTGACGCGTTAGCGTGAAAACTTATCTTGAAATGTACACTTTTGTGTTTATGTACTACGTTATCTGCTATGTATTCAAATAATTCCGTATCTGTCGAGAATAATTCTTAGGTGTGAGTAAACTACTAATATTAGGTGTATGTGTTATTTAAGTTCTCTAAAGAACAGAATTTTGTATTCAAGATAATGGTAACGTTTGTTTTATGCATGAAAAAGTTAATTTGGTCGTATAATCTATTTTCTTCTATTAAATAAAAATCAATTGCCGCATGTATGAAAGAAAGAAGAACACACATGAGAATGGCTCCACCGATTTAGCAGTTGTTTTTTCGTTATGTTCAATTGTCAAGACAAGGTCAAAATTATTTGAAAATGAATTGCACCGGTGCGAAGTCAGGGCGCGTCGCTAGTATGTAATAAAAATATATTGTTCTTAAAAATAAATCGTTAAAATTAAATCAGTAAGGTTTTGGTTTTTAGGTTTTGTGTTATACTTTTTGTGCGTTTTGTTTACAAGTATTTGTAAACAAAACTCGGAGACAAAGCTACCTACTTAGGTACATAATGTAAAAGTTCACGCATAATGCGGTATAAAAAATGAACGAAAACATAACAAAGGCAGGGGACAAAGTTCCTTAACTAAGCTACATAAAAACAATATCTACCTACCGACTTATCTACCCACCAAATTAACCTTCTCACACAAGTTTCGCTTCCCGAGGCATTCTGAAACAAACAAACATCGCGCCAAGCGACGTCCCCTCCTCCCTCGGCGAGGGGGAAGTGGGGTTGCAACACCCTTACTCAAGGGTACACAGTATTTCTTGATTACCACAGGTCCTACGCTGCACCAAGCTAAAGATCTGCATGCGAATTTCCAAATTTACTAAATCTCGATTCGATATTCGAAAATGATATCGATTCTAGGAACGAGTGCTCCCAACGAGACGACATTTTGATCGTACCGGAGACGTTCGCCGTTCGATTTACGTTATCGTTTACGAAATGCATTTAGTGAGGGACGTGATCTGTTTGCGTTTAGTTCATTTAATTTATTTTGTTCTTTGTTCTTGGGAATTAAGTAAATCGAAGGCAACAGAGGCGCGGGAAATGGGATGCAAATGTGTGGTGAGGCGGGAACGAAGCGGCCCCCATACATTTAAATCATATCATTTGTGGCGCCGCTGCCGCCGACAATATATGAAATGTCGTGATACATCGCGATGGGAAAAAAAGATTGGATGGATATTTATAACAAGAATCGGTAATCCAGTTGAGACAGGAAATTATACCGACATGAATTTAATACTAAGGCCAGTATTACAGAACGATACTCAAGCGTTGATCTCTGTTTAAAACTAGTTTAAAGTTGAGCTTTGATTTTAGAACGTTCCTCAAGCAGAGATTTGTTGATCATAGTTCAGCTGAGTTTAGCTTTGTTTTATACTGTCACCTGTTTCGCTATTTAAGCTGAGATTTGATCTGTAATAACTCTAGGGTGGTCCAGACTACGCTTGAGTAGAGATTTCTATTATATTTCAGGTCAAATTCATGTGTTATGTTGTTGAATTAAAGTTTATAATTACCGTTCTGGAATAAGACCGATACTCAAGTAACGATTCTATACTTAAGTAGTGATCAGGTGATTGGAGTTTAAACTGTACTTGAGGAAGCTACTGTAATACGGGCCTAAGATGAAAATGAATCGTGGATCTAAACAAAATCAGAGCAAATATAATCCTGCAGACTCTATATAAACACAAGTATTCACGCTTAATTTTTTGCCGTTTTGGAAATGGAAAACTTAGATACCATATCAATAACAGAATCGATATGTAGTGTTAATTTGAAGAAAAAAAAACAGCTAAGTGGAGTTGGACTCACGCAGTAAAGGTTCCGTACCACCCATCGACCTGATACCCCATAGAAACTGATTTAATTTATGAGAGTTCATCAAAAGACATCAACGCTCCGTGCGTGAAATATGAATTTTTGCAGATCTTTCTTAAGCAGGTACCACCACATATGTCTATGTTTGCCTTATTTTTAGTATATGTTGCTAAACAACATGCACTATAAGCAGTCCAAGTTTGACGCTGGTATGTATTACTGTTTTGAAGATAGAGCAGAAACAAAAACGTTGAAAAAATGCACGTTTTTCGAGATTTCTTGTATAGTTTTTTTATTTTTTATTTTTGTATTTGTCGTGATAGGGGGACATAGCAACACATATTCTAAGAACATTTCAAATGGCTACTTATTACCGTTCAAAAGACACAGCCCTGTGACAGACAGACGGACGGACGGACAGACAGCGTAGCGAAAGTAATAGGGTTTGGCACCCCTTGGGTACGGAACCCTATTTAACTTGAAGAAATTATTACTTTTTCGAGTCGAATTGTAATCATTTTAATAGTAAAATTAAATTTTAATATAAAACAATCGAAACTGTATTTTTTTTCAAATTGACACTGCCAATCGATTCTGATATTGATATTGAGTCTACGTCTTCCGTTTCCAAAACCACAAAAAATCAGCATGTATAGATTTTTTATATACCTAGATCTAGTGTTATATGTATAGCTATAGTGTTATATAGATGTAAGCACTTTCAATTATCTTAATCCAAAGAGAGGATACTCAAGCAGATGATATTATTTTACGGTGCTCCATAAATTGTAATTATGATCCAATTTCATATGCAGGGACCTGTCTAGTCACTGTACATAATTTTAATAATGATTCTTAATTAGCGAGCTCAAACAAGTATGCAAACTAATTTGCTATCTTTACTTATATTAAACAAACTACGGGTTGTTTTTTAATTCATTAGCAACCTATAAATGGATAATTTTTTTCATCAATTTGAACATTCTTTATTACTCTGATATCGTAAAAATAAATCAGCAGTTCCATACATTTTACTCAAGTTGTACACGGATTATTTTCTATGGAACGGATTTTTTTTCACAATCTCAAAGTTCCATGACAAAAGTTGTTCAAATTGATGAGTACAGTCATCCCTTAAAGGGTTGTTAATGAATTCAAAAACACTCTGTATACAACGTGTTATTGAAATAAATGAAAACCTCTTAAGGGTTCATTGTACTCATCAGTATGAACAACTTTTACCATGGGACCAACCCGGAAATCGCAAAAAAAAACAGCTGTTCCCCTACATTTGTGTTCGACAAAATTTAGGGGAGCGGCAGATTTTTTTGCGATTTCAGGTCATAGTAAAAGTTGTTCATTCTGATGAGTACAATGAGCCCTTAAAAGGTTTTCAGTTATTTCAATAACACGTTGTATGTGTTGAAAAAAATCTTATTCTTACGTGTAACTGTTAAGTAATACAGTAATACTCGTCTCAAAGACAGCGGGATGTCGAGCAATTAATATGTAAATCGATGATGTTTTAATTAAAATTTGCATAAATACTTCACTAATTTGGGAATGTTTTAATCACGAGAATATAATCAACGCTGATAGAGCATAAATTACGTTATTGATTACCTTAAATCGATGCTCCGCCCTTTCTGAAAGTAACATCAGATACGACGATAAAACGATATGTAAGTACCTAACTGTTCAAATTAAGTAACCAATCTACCTTTACTTATCTTTGTTTAGTACGAATAAAAATAGCGGTGTTTTTTGTTGAAATTGGCATAGTCAGTACATTTAATAAGATTATGAGCGATAAAATGTTATTACGTACCTTTGTATCGTAGCTGAAAATCAAATTGTAATATATATTATATTTTCTTGATCACTTTCATTTTCATACCTACTTCAGAAGTGGGCCCTATTATTTATATCACGTGAATCGTCAGGACATCATGTCGACTCAAAAATTAATATCTCTGCGCATGTGCAAGTTGCTAACTCGAGCTATTTGTAAGCGATTCTGATCTCCAGAGTTATCCTGCAATCAATTTCATGAAATCGACTAAAGTTTTCAATGTATACCTATAAATATACTGCTGCTGTTATTTTTTAGATTGTAAGCCATCCAAATAAAATAAATAAAATTAGACTCTACACAAATTATACGGTACTTACTTGTACACTCTGCAATATAAAATTTTATTACTAGGAATAAAAAAATAAAAATAAAAGTGGGCTCTACCTATATTACGTGAATCATCAAGATATCATGACGTTAAAATTATAAATTAATCTGCGCATGTGCAAGTTGCTAACTCAAGTTATATGCATGCAATTTCGATCTTCAAAGTTATCTTACAATCCACCTCATAAAATCGACCGCAGATTTGATGGTATCTACGTAAGATTCTACACACAATTGTGTAATTGTGCATACTGCAATATAAAACGTAATTCTAGGAACTTAAAACTTAGTACAGAAGTGGGCCCTATATCAAGTGAATCGTCAAGATATAATGATGTTAAAATAATTAATTGCTCTGCGTATTGCAATTTAAATTTTCAGAGTTATCCTGCTATCTGTCAGACAAACATAATTAGTTGATACTCACAGCGTCACCTATCGGGTCCAGATTTCGTGAATTTCTGGTTTGCACCAAACCAACATATTATATTGTAAATAAGAGTAATTTTGTTCTATAAATATAGAATTTGTTAATAAATTGACTGCTGCGCCACTATTGGATTTAGCATAGCTATAAACTATTTTATTGACAAACTAAATATGTGAACGTAGCCTCAATCGGTCAAGTTTTTCAGAAGTTTCACGATTACTAACAGACGCACGTGGTCGACGGCAGGTCAGTGGCAACAGTTGACTTTGACAGCGTCTTTATTTCGTAAGCAGTAAAGGTGGTTTTCTAATTCAAGTGCTACCACTGTCATGCAGTTGAGTGAACCTATTTGTTCACACTGCCATGTACAATTATGTAGATTGCAATTCCAGGAACTGAAAACTTAATAAGAAGGCACTTCATCCACATAATACCTTATTTAAATTTAACTTTATTTGCATACAGCCTTTGCCCGATCTTGTCTTGTATCTCGAATTACGTGGGAACCATCAATTCTTTATTTTATGCACATAAGTAGGTACAAGAGACTAAAATATTTTGCATAAATTCCGATTTCTTTGACACCTGCTGTGTGGGTTGATAACCTCCCATAAATAATTTTCAGCTACATACGCGGTCGAATTATTAATATTTTACGATTGGTAGGTAAATAAATATAACCTTCATATAATAAACAGTGTCATAAATGGAAGCTGAGTAATTGGTGTACAAAATGTTATTTTTACTAAGAGCCTATACTGCAGGGCAAAGGCCTCCCCACTCTTTTACCACATTTTGTTTTCCTTTTTGTACAAAATATGGATTTGTTTTAATTTCTGTTTTGTTATACTATGAGCATCTATTCTATAGCTTGACCAGAAAAATAAAAAACTTGCTCCGGAGGCGCCACATTTTGCTTTTTTCATTGTAACATAAAATATTACAGCAGAAAATAATCTATTGGTTTTCCAAAATATTGCGAGGTTTTATATATTTTTTTCTGGTCAGGCTTGTGGTGGTGGTAGTTTTTACATTATTATTTATTTAATATTATAGAGCTAGAATCTTTGAATTTTTTTTCAAGTTCCTATTATCGATAAAGAATCTGAAACAATATTAATGGGAACTTGGTGTAACTTTGCAGGTGCCATCATGCACATAACTTCAACTACCAGGGGATTCCAAAATGAACCCATCACAAAACCCAATACTTCATTAAAACAACTAAAATTAAACATCAAATTAATGTTTTAATCTCCAGTCAAGGACCGCTAAAACCGATACAATGATTTTTCTACTACAAAAATGTTCCGTAACTATTGGCCCATAAATTATTGTAAAGATAATTGAGTATTATAATAAGCATAAAAGATTAAAAAGAGCCTCCAAAGAATCGAGAAACGAATGTGTCTTTTATACGGGAGTGGGTGAGAGAACCTGTCTATATGCACCTACCCACATTAATATATAGTATATATTATATTGGTAGGTCCAAGTTATTGACGTTTTAATTCTAAAGCCTCGTAAGTCAAGAATAGTGGCTAATATATTCGAATTAATCGTAGGACGCCTCATTTAAGTAACTTAAAAATATAATTTTAAAAGAGATTACCGATGGGAACTCAAAAATCCTAACGTATTTTTGTAATTTGTAAAAGAGCCGAGTTCCCATGTTATTAAGCCATAAATTACTCTAATTCAAATTACTAGTCTGGTAAGATTGGAACTAATTTTGATTGAAAACTATAACCATTTTTGCTTAGGTCAGTGGTCACTGTAGTCTACTGTAAAAATAAGTACTACATATACTTACCTACTTTCAAAATGTACGAGACGTACGTTTATGTACGTAGTACGTTATACATTTACAAGAATTACTATACTCAGACAAATGAAAACAAAACTGAACAAGGAAATTCCGTAAATGGTTGTACCTAAAAACTAAAACATTTGTCTGAAACTTAAACAACAGTTTTATAAAGTATGTATTTATACACCCTGGTCCGGACGTAAAGCCCCATCCACACAGAATGTGGTTGGTGGGTATTAAGTGCGTCCAGACGGCACGGTCAGCTGCGTCAGCATCGGAACCCTTACGTATTTCAACCCTTAGACGGCGGAACCGCTAAACAAGTCTGAGTGGCTTTCCAGTTTGTTTTGCGTGGTACATGTCATAGGAGGGTTGCGATAAGTGAGAGTTAAGCGATGTCGCGTTTTAGTACAGCTTTTATTTAATTTTAACGCGTTTAAGTCGTGTCTGTCTGTTCGGTACAAATTTTGCAATCGATTTTAAACTAACTATCCGATGAGCTAGATACATGAAACTTTAAAAATAGATCAGAACTGGATGACAATGCAATATTAACTTGCTTCCGTTTTTAAAACGTGTTAATAAAAATCTTCATCAAATTATTATTAATTCAGTGTTGTTTTTTTTTAATCAAAGGATTTTTTTTTTTTTGTATATAGTATGCTATATCATACTTTTTGCAAACAATTTATGTTATTATTTTAGGTAACCTGTGCGTAAGTTAAGGAGTATAGTACACCCAGCATCAAATTGATCATCATTGGATGCTGACTGTAAAAGTTTTATGAATCACAAGTTGTCTCATTACCATATTTATCGTATTGACAGTCACAGAAAAACCTTCCCAGACACAAGATTAGATAAGATACTAGTTTTGACAAGATTACCTACGTGTGATTTCAAAAAAACTGATACATATTTTAATCAATGATTGTTTGTTATGTCAATAAATGTGTATCTTGAAACACAATTTGGTATCACGTCACACTAAATACATAAGGATATAAAATCTGATGATATCAAAAAAGATAAACGGAGACGATTTAAAAAAATACAGAAATGCTATGATATTTAAAAGTACACATGCTACTATCTCGCGCAATCTGAAGACTCGAAAATGTCCTAATTAGGACGTTTTGCTATTAGTCCGCGTCAAGCAAAGCGCCGAGCGTGACCGGTGACAAAAAATGCCTTCGTGTGTGAACCTACAGAAAGTAGGTATACCAATTATGACGCGAAAGTAACTTAAAGTATATACCAATATTTTATCCATTCTTACGGTAAGTAACTTACTAACTTTGTACTAGTTTAAGTGAATGTGTGCTGTTGCTGCGTACGATGTTTGTTTTCGTTTGTTTTGTTGGGGTATAATATATTTATACTTTTAAATATCATTGCAGAATTCTTAGACTTTTTTTAAATGCCACAGAAGCTAGAGCTTATAACATTACATCTTCTCGTCTCTTATTCCGTATAAAACAACTTTATTCCTCAACAGGGAAGGGGCCCGCGTTGTTAGGTACCTTACTAAAGTACGGAAAACGTCGGTCAAACGTTGAACTTTAGAGGAAATGTTCTCCAAACTACACGCTTAGCATTTGAGGGACCAAAACTTTAGTGAGATAACCTTTTGTTGGAATGTCTGTTACTTGTTTCGACTGTTGTTAACTATCTTGGGATGCGTTTTTTGTTTGAAATTTTCTGTGTATTTGTTTTATTCCAGCACTTTTTAAAAAAATGTAAGTAGGTAAATACTGCTTTAGTAGATAACCTTTATATTTGTTAACTGATTCAGTTTTTTAGCATCGTTATTTTGACATAAAAATATGTGCAGTAAGTGAATTCAATTTATTTGTGTTCCATCTCCAGTTCAGGTCTACATAAACCATAGAAATTCGCGAAATTGAATTATGGTTGTAAATATTTCTATAAATCCAATTATTTACAGATGTTTAACGAACAGAACGAGTTAATTTAAGAAAGAGCTACCGAACAAATTAGATTCGAGTCCCGAAACGCTGTTACGTATCCAAGAGTCGATTACTCGGTGCATTAACAAAATAATTAGTCAACAATTATTTCAGCATCGTAACGTTTTGATAACGCTCACAGACCCGTTCGGGGCATCTGTTGCCTGCCCACAGTCGGATACTCGATCTTGGCACCTACACAAACTTTTAAATTGCACCCCAGAAACATTGCATGACCCTTATCTCAAAATATTAAGGAATAAAATCGTCTACGCTTTATTTTAAGATTTGCAAATTTAAGGGCACCATGGTAGAATGTTGTTCTGTTCTTAAAATTAATTTGGGCCTCTTGAGACTCTACTCGGCTGTCGGACGAGATTAAATCAATCTCCAGCTAATGAATTTTGGTATGTATCTAAAAATTACTGAGAAAACATCGGCGTTGAAAGTAGCTTTCTAAATTAAAAGATTAAATTCATATTTTAAGGAGAAAATGGGATACTTGATGTCGTTTTGATAACTTGTAAAGTGGTTTGTAAATTATATTTTACATTAGTTTAATACTTATTTGATGTAGATGTTATCTAATATGTACATTTTGTCACTTAAATATCTCCCTACACAATACACATAATTTAAGTTTTATGGCTATGAAAGTCCAAAAAAATATCAATGGTCATTGATCGGTGATTCTTGGGTACGACTTTAAATAACGGTTAACATAGTTTCCTATAATTAAGCTTATTTATTATTTATTTTCAGACTATATTGTTCCACTACAGGGCAAAGGCTTACCTGTCCTTATTCCACTCTTTCCAATTAACCTTATTATATTATGAAATAAATTAAACTGTAAATATCTGTCCATAATATTTCTATCAGCTACTCTTTGAAGGTATTGAATTGGTATTATTGGTATTGTTTAAAGGCATTGTACTTGTTACTACTATTTAAGATTGATCCCTAACATATACTTTATTTTTGTAACAGACGGTACCACTTTTTATGAAATAAATAAATAAACATGAAAGAAAAGATTCTAATTTTTCGCGACGACTTCATTCGATTCTTGCATTACTTACTCGATTGACACAATATAACTTGTCACGTAACATCAGCATGTGAGCACAGAAAATCGATTCGCATGCTTTCCTGAGTTTTCCGGCTTCTTGTCCCCATTATAAGTTGGCTCTATGATCCCCAAGTACCCGACGCGGGGGAGAGGAAATACCTGAACATAACACTACCTACATATCTACGAGTATTTTAGCTGAATCATTTCGCGAACCTTTGCATTTTGAATCATGTAGTTAGGTATTATTATATTGTAAATGAATCAGGTTTCCTCGAAATTACTGTTTTTGTTTTGAAGCTCTTTTTCACACAATTCTAGGAAGTATTGTTGGTACATTACGCAAAGTATTAAGTCCTTGCTTGTCAACATAGGTATATCAGTTTGCATCGGTTGTGTCCCTTCGAAACTAATTATATTAAATATTCATACATAAATCGATTTGATCCAGATAAATATATTTCAACTACCACAGAAAGAAACGTTGACACGTTCATATATTTTAATTAAAATTGTTTTTAACATGTATACCTTATTTATCCAAGAAAATAAGACGATGTCGTTGCTTTCGTGTGTTTATGATACGTATTTCGATGCGTTAATTCGATATGTAATATAAAATCTGTGAATTTATTCGCGAAGCAGAGACTAAACCTTACATAAAGTAAGCGTTTGTATGTCCATGTGTCAACCAAGTTGCCCTGAAACAAGCTTGTAAGATGCTATCAGACCATTTTCGTTTCACGCTGCGAGGCTTTTAACGGAATTTCGATTTCGCAATGCATTTAAATGCAAAATAATCCGATGCTTTTCGATTTCTTACATAACAATATCAATTTATTTGCAAAGGATATAAAGTTATTAGAATATGGACAGTAGGTTTTTAATGCAACGATTTGTAATGGCTCTTAAATTACAATCTTCATTTTCGATCACCTATTTAAAGAAATTAAAACTAAATTGAAACATGATATGATGTGGGGCCGTGAAATCAAGGCTTAAATTCAAAATCTTATAAAAAAAAGCTCAAAATCCGTCGGCCATTTTTAAATCATGTTCCATCGGCATTCGATTTTTAAATATGTTGCGGAGTGCACCGAACCCCAATTCGATAGTCTGATACAATCGTCCAAATTAAAGAGAACTCGTGAACTGCCCTTTTTGCCTTTTCGGGATCTGTAGGTCAAAGGATTGTGGGAGGGGTGGAGGGTCTTGTATTGTTGGTCGTCTGGCGGCCCGTCTCAGCCCTTGGGAGTGGGGACGGAACGGTACTGGCAACACGCGAGGGCTTGTCGATGTCAACATCTATCATACGTTTTATGTTTGAGAGGCTTGAAAGCGAACCGCTTTACATGCGAGTCTATCAACTATTGCCTTGTTTTAGTACTATAATTCTAGGGTCTAAAATTAGCCATTGTATTACTTTTAAATCCTATAAATCATTCCCACTTCGTTAAAGTAAAAGGAAAAGAGTTACTGATTTAGCATAAACTAGAGTTATAGGTGTCACATTTTACTCAGTTGGTTTTAAGCAAATAAAGTTAATTTGAATTTAAATTTTGAATTTGAATTTAAGATAAATTATGACTAAAATAGGTTTATTGATCTTAATTATTTATGTTTAAAATTATTTGACGTTTCTATAAAAAAATACTGATTCGAAAAACTACATCCAATGATCTAATTATGTTTGAAACGACGGCGACGGCAACTTTTATAAGCCAGCTGCCTTGCTCCCAATCTTTGAAATTAGATTGTTTATAAAGTTCGTCTTATATCTGGATTAGTCACGTTCGAGGGCTTAACTGCGTTATCAAAACTTCAATACTTAACGTCGAAACTGTTCCGGGAAAACGGGAATACGTAATCTCGACGTCGAATCCAATTCGCATATTATCACAAATCCTACATAAGATCGCTGGTTGGATCGCGAATACTCGACGCTGCCGTGCATGTCAAACCCGCAAATACTATCATATTTTACAAGGGTTTTATTGCAAAAAAATGACTCAACATCTAAGCTGCTTCAAGGAAAATCCACTTGAATCCCGTAGCAGCAAGAATCAGAATTGAATTATTTTTTGGCATTCTTTATATCATTTTGTGTCTCAGCACACTGATCAGCGAATTCGGTAGGTAAAACTTTGAATCCCCGTCCAATTTTGAGAGAGTCCATTTGCATCTCTCCTTGCATTAACTAACGGACCCGCGTCGAAGTTCTCTCTTCGCGAAACTTCTTTTCTGCTTCAACTGTTTTGGTAATGCGCCCATTTCACGGAACGAGGATTAAACAAATTTCATAATATAAAGTTCTTTCGTAATAAAACTCTTTGGAACAAACCTGAATTTGTACATTTGCAAAAAATAAAAAAGGCGCGGGTTGATAAAGGATTGCGTTAAATAATTTTTGTTGCTTTTTATTTAAGCTTAGGAACAATTATCTTACTTTCTTACGATAGATATTTATTTCCTAATACAGGAAATCTTGAATGTTCGCCTATCTATTTGACGTAGGCAGTGGTGCGTTCCATTTCAATTTTACGACTTCTCATTATTTAACCATAAAATAAAATTAACTCAGATCGATTTAGTGGTATTTTGAAAACGGTTTGATGTGTATATCTTTGTGTTTATAGCTTAGCGTAATAAACGTGGCTATCATTAAAACGTTCCCAACACGCGTAGTATTTACCCGCAAGTAAGTAACTGCGTCAATTGCCTTATCGGCACCCCCACAGTCCTATTTCGTGACCAATTGCCGCCGTCTTGGTGTAATCAACGCTTTATTGCACCAAAAAGAAAAAGCCAACGAGATAATAACAGTACAACATGTGTAATAACTGAAAATGTTTGTCGCTACGTGTCACGCCTGGATATGTGATGTTTGACACAACGGTTCGCACGTTCCACAAATATTGTGCTACAGACATGGCAAATACGAGGCAAATGTGTGTACCTTAGTATGGCACAAACATTGGGGCATAATGCCATAGTAAATTGTGCACGCCGATATGAAATTACGGGTCGTTACGGCGATTGTCTTTGGCAGCGCGAGCAGAGCACGTTCGCGACTTATCGCTTGTTCAGTTTTTCGCACAATCGAACCATTTTCTGTTATTGGTATGTATTTTCATCGGTATTTTCGGCGATGCTGAGCTTCTATTCCAAATTTTATGTAGCTACATAATATGAGAACAAGTCAGATATTCACGATTTTATTATGAAAATTCTGTTCAAAACTATGAGTTTGTTTTTCACGTATTTGCTATAGTCATTACATTCAAATATCAAGAGGAAAGACCTATTTCAAAAACGATAACAATCTATTCTATTTGCTACAGACAATCACGGTTAAGTAGAGCACATCTGAAAATGACAATTGCGATTGTGAAGACAATTGTTGGTTACGGTACCTAATAAGTATGTCATTGTTTCTTTGAATCTACTCAAGTAGGCATTTGAGGAGACGCGATGCGATGTTTAACTATACTGTATCAAGTTATTGACTACAGTTATCTACACTTTTGACAATGTCATTCGTGATTGTATAGTGTATACGGATAGCACCAAAGAAAATTCCTAAAAAGAAAATACATTTTAAAGATTTAGCCTCACCTCGTACTGTACCACTCTCACTGACCACAGTAATAAATCAATGATCGTATAAAAGAAAGCAATTAAAATGGCTTTTGAAGACAAAGATGCACATTATCACAATGAGAAACGACCACCTTCACTACATCACCTGTAATTTTAAACTGATGTATACCTTGCCAGTGCGCATTGTTGCAATGCGGAAGGGTTTGACTTTTTTGTTTATGCTCCAAATTTTTATGGAGCCCACTAAAACACCAACAAAAACTGTACAATATGAACAATGCACTTTCAGTTTCTTTATAAAAATACAACAATAACAGGCCAAAGGACGGGGTAAGGTGTTTTTTGATTGTAAGAACAATGGTTTGTTACGCAACTTTTGTTCGTATGGGTGTCCAATTTTTTCGTAGTTGCATGTTATAGAATATTGTCAGTCATTCTCAGAACATTACTGGTGTGTTATAGAGCAAAAAGTGTAACAACGTGAAGTTTTTTGATAAACAGAAAAAGTTTTAAAATAACCAAATGTGCCCCTGAGTCGTTATCGTAGAAAATAAGTTGGCCAGATTCAGTTTCTCGTAAATATTGGAGAAGGGCATTTCTGGCAGTCTGTGTATCCTGATGAGTATAATCTAGTGGTCTTCAAGGCTTGTGTGAATTTCTGCTGGACAAGCGTGTACCATTGTCAACTACAGTGTCGTATAACTACAGGTGATGTGGCGGCCAAAAGCAAACCAGTTAAAAAAAAAAAAAAAAAACAATTCTCAGTCAAGGCTGTAGAACGTGCCGGACCATTACATTAAGAGGTAAATATAACAATATTACAAGAACAAACAATTCCTAGTAAAGAACAAATGGACGGCATATCCGATAATTTATTAAACAATTTTCGATATTCTTTCTCTGCGACGAATAAGAGTCGAATAAATAAGGATTTGCGGAATGTTAACATGAAAATTATGTTGAGGAAGACATTTTAGGAATCTAGTGAGTCTCGTTGATATTCGTTCGTGTTGTCGTATATTTGTTTGTAGCTATGAGTCAAGGTTGGTGATCGGGACCGGGGCACAATCGGCTGTCGTATAAATTACACATTTCACTGACATACGCGTTCGCTGTCGGTTTCTAGATACATTCTTATGGGCTTACGACTCTGATCTCGATTTCTATCATTTCTATGTACATAATCTATACATAGGCAAAAATGGATTCTTCTTGTACTTTTTTAATTCACTTGACGTCATTTGCTGTCGTAACTTTTTGTAAAACTTGTTGAACTGTGTTGAAATCACTTTACTTTAACATAAATACCAAAACACTTATCATCATCCTCCAAGCCTTTTCCCAATTATATTGGGGTCGGCTTCCAGTCTAGCCAGATGGGGCTGAACATCAGTATTTTATACGGAGCGACTGCCATCAGACCCCCGCAACCCAGTTACTGGGTAATACTGACATTCGGAGGTTAGATCAGTTGTCAGACTTTCAGGCTTCTGACTACCCGTAACGACTGCCATAGATATTCGTATGACAACCGGGACCGACAGCTTAACGTGCTCTCCGAGGCACGGAGGGGTCTCGATGTGTAACGAAACGGTCACCCATCTACAGACTGACCGCGGCAAGTGCAGCTTAACCTTGCAGATCGTACAATCCGCGCAGTCGTTGCTTCGCTACGAGCCCCTCATAACACTTATGCATAATGTATTTATCTTTATTTTAATCGATGTTATACAGGATGTCCCATCACTATGCTCCATGGAGGGAAAGTATCGTAAACATTGAAAATAGAGAATTTAACTTAAAGAAGACTTCATATTTTATTTTTTAAAGCAAGTAATACTGCATTCAAAGATTTTTTTAAGTGTCTTCCCTGAGCCGGAAAACGAGCCTATAAGTATTCCAAAAAAATATTACCTCTATATTTTTATCTCACCAATCGATAGAATCAATAAGGAGGATTAAATCACTCTACAAATATTGTGTCCAAGATTGAAGAAAGGCCACGAAATCTAACATAGCTGATGTATATTTCAATAAAATGATACCAAGAGGCAGCTAATTTTACTTAAAAACACCTGATTTTATTTATTTGTTGTTTGTCCATATATCAAGGACTTCCTTTAATTTTAGACACTATGTTTGTTGGACAGATTTTATCCTTATATTGACCCTACCTACATAAGCCATAAAATACAGAATGGTACGTTTACGCGATTGTGTTTGTTCGATTCCCAGTTCAGACAAGAGATTTTTTAATAATCTTTAAATGCAGGATTTCTTATTTTTTTTTATTAAAATGAAGTCTTCATTAAGTAAAATTCCCTATTTTAAATATTTAAGGTACTTTCCTTGCATGAAGCATAGTGTTGGGACACCTGTTATATTGACTAGATGAACACCTTGTATATTTATTGGTTGATTTTATACCCATAAATTCGTGATTTTATAACGAGGCTATTTAATTTAATCGTGACCTGCAAAAAGCCTATTGTAGTAAATAGTTTTAAGTTCTTCTATATTTGTAGTTGATTGCACTAACTGTAATAAAGACAAATGATTATATTTGTATGTAAACAAAGTAGTAACCCAATTAGTTAAGTATTTTAACTTCGTACGCACTACGCAAGTCCATTGTAATTTCCTAATCAATTTGCATATACAAAACTTAATTTATCCAATTTCAATTCTGTTCCTCTACGACTACATCTAGTTAAGAGTTTCACTGTAATTGTTCGGGCTCAATCACACTCAGAAGTTTTGCTCATTTCTGCTGAGAAAATAATTGTGATTCGTCCCCCTAATTTTGTAAATGCTTAAAGCGGAATCTTCTGTCTGTTTTCTTTTAAGTTTCCGCATTCAAATGATAGAAAAATATCTACTGTAAACTTAACTCACTCTCAGTCATTTATCAAAAATACCTAGACCGCGTTTTTTAAGCGCTGTGGTGACAAGGCTTTAATTAAAAGTGAATAATTTTAAAACTGCATGCAAAGACGAAAATGTATTGTTTTTTAACCAAAATTACTCTTTATTTGTACTTACCTTAAATGCTGAATTTTTTTTTGCAACATTAAAAGTACGGAAGGTAGCTGTTATGCTACACGTAGAAGAAGGGTAAAATCCCGCCATAACTTGTCCTTTTCCATAACCATGACGTCATGACTGTGACACCCAAGGGGTTGATGGGGATCGTACTCTCACTGCTCGTCGCTTGCAAAAATATTGCAATTTATGGGGCATTTTTTGTGTTTTACCCTTCAATTCGCGGATAAACGCTCTTATATATCAGTAATGCTTGGATATATTTCCACTTTCTAAGAAAATACAGCGCAATGATACAATCATGTCTGAAACAATTTGATAATTAAAGAAAGAAAGAATGAAAAACTTTTATTTGGCACAGAACAGTGACAGGACAGCACAACAATAACATTAATAAAAATACTAAAGTTAATTATAAGTAAAACATGAAGTTGCTGCCGGGCATGCCCATGTCAAAAGGGTCACCAACTCAGCATGGGCTGGCGTGGAACATTCAGCGCTGATTTTCAGTTGGCACCCTGCAGGAAATTAATTATTTATATAATATGTTTGAGTATATAAATAACCCAGCACTACCCAAGACTGCTAACTGAATAACTTAACCCTTGGATATATCGATCGGCGAACAAATTAGGATTGCCCTCATGTCCATGAGAGCTCGACATTTTCCTTATTTCGGTGAGAACCGGGTTTAATTTGTCGTTTATACGTGAGTCGATGCACGAACCGGGTACCTGCCTAATTTGTGATACCCAATCCGGTTGCAAGCTACCTACATAAATATGATTTTAGTGTCGGTCTTGTAATTACAATTTAGCTTGATTGCATTTTGTGTTTCGATTTCAAATGTTTGTTTTGGTTGCAAAATGAATTGATATGCGATTTTGAATATCAGTAGATAGGTAACCGTATACCGACATATAAGTTTATGCCATAAAAAGAGCAGCATTAGAAATGAGATTTAAATGATGATGATTTAGATGGGTGCATTAAAAGAGCCTCCTCGAGTGACAATATTTAATTGATTGTTCGGTGCACCTTGGGCAGTCAACCCCGCTACCAGCCTACTGACTGGCTACTGTTTTTCCCACGGCATGAGATATTATCATTATGTATCTCATGTCAACACGATGGATTAACAATTATGGCGGGATTTAGAAGAATAATTATATACCTGATAAGTGCTTATCAGGCTTAGTTTGACACTAATTTATAGAGTCGTATAGAATTATAAATTTGTCGTTCTCATAGCCATTTAGATAATGTAATAAATAATACCTTAGAGACAGGTGCAAATGGCTGAATCGTTTCATTTGAATTTCAACGAATGAAGATATCTTCTTTTAAATATTGACTAGCTAAAAAATATTGAATAGAGATCAGCAAAAAATTAAACAACTACTTGCTGGCTGGCAATGAACAAATAATTCGTTTCAGCGTCAAAACGAAGACAAATGATATTGAAGTTTTGTAAAACCAATATGACTGTCCAACCAAGGTAATTTTTTTTAGAATATGAATTCATGTATTCATTTCAACAAACTGTGTAGACTATGAAGGCTTATAACCACACATTTTCACCACTTTTTTCTAAATTATTGATATTATTAATGGTGTACAATAAAGAAAGAGTATTTATATATATATGCCTTCTATGTGAAAACTTTCTATTTATGAATCTTACTTATCTTGTCTATATTCACCCAAGCGCTATATCCTGATATTTCCAAGGGCCTTTTAATAGTCCAGGATCGAGCTTTTATACCAGAATATCAAAATTGGATCAAATGGGACCGGCTCTTAGCAATCTTAAAACTAAAGATATTTAAAATTTAACTTGGTATAAAAACACGGATTAAATTATACCAAGAATCTTTGCTCTGAAGTAAATTTTATAAAAGTACCTATTACCTACGTTATATAAATGGAATTATGAATGGTTGTTTACACTCGAGACTCGCGTTTTAATTTATAGGTGCCAATTAGGCACAACTAAGAAACATCTAATGTAATAAAATGTCATTCTACAAGATTTGTTCCTCTGTTTGTCCGTTTGGAACCACATCACAAACGCCGCTGCACTAATTCTGATGAACGTTACGTTTGAAGAATTTCAAATAAGTTAAATTCATTCTGTATACCTACCGTCGTTATGTAAGTCTGTTTGTGTATTCGTGTTACGATGATTGCACATTAAATATTCTGAACTCAGGCTTTGGTTTAATTTTATAACATATTACGAAGGTGAGTAGGTTTAAGTTCAATGTTATCAAGTTTACTATTCGAGTTAACTGCCTATTTTAAAATGACGTTATGTTATATTATATTGACTATTTAATATATTATGCGCTGGATGCGGAAGGCACAGGACCGGTCGTCGTGGCGATGCTTGGGGGAGGCCTATGTCCAACAGTGGACGTCTTTCGGCTGAAATGATGATGATGATGGTTTAATATATTTATATTTTAACAAGTTTCACATTATCATTCAAAAGGAAAAATACTTATCATACTAGTATTATAAATGCGAAAGTTTGTGAGTGTGTATGTATGTACCTATGTATGTTTGTTACTTCTTCAAGCTGTAACGGCTTCATGGATTTGGATGAAATTTGGCACAGAGATAGAACATATCTTAGATTACGAGATACGCTATTTTTATCTCGGGAAGATACGAAGTTCCCTAGGGATGCGTGATAAACGACATCCACGCGAGCGAATAAGGCCGTAGGTATTTTTATTTTCTAGTATAAATTAAAAAAACACGCATTGAGAAGTAAGTAATGTATATATAATAATTGATATGTAATAATTGAAGATTTCCACTATCCACCTCAGGCTCCGTCATCAAATCAGCTCGATGGTACCAAATTATTGTATAGTCATCCGGATCATATTTACATGTAGGTACTCGCTTGCCCAGCAAATAAATAAATATCTTTGGGACATTTTTACACAGCACCATCTAGTCCCAAACTAAGCAGAGCTTGTGGTATGGGTACTAGACAATGGATATAATACGTATATACTTTTTTATTGTAAATACATACTTATAATACATAAGCAACACACCCAGACCAACACAAACACTTATGTTCATCACACAAATATTTGTGTCCTGTGGGAATCGAACCCACGACCTCGTTATCAGCAGTCCAACACTCGAACCACTAGACCACAGAGGTCGTCAAACATCTATTCACTCGAGCCTTGAATAACACCAGATTATACCAACAACACACACACATACAGGTGCAATATTTTAAGCACCATCCACAAAAGTAAAGCTTAAGGAAACTCAGTATTATAATTTACAAAAATCCTTTAAAATATCCAAGAAGCAACGAAGTATCATCCTAGCGACTAGACTTCGATCGAAGCGGCCTGCCAAACTGGATAACTGCCAATACGAACGAAATCACGAGGAAAGGGAAGAAGGTCCAACATTTGCTCACTTCCGCCACGTTATAAAAAAAATATACCTACTTAATATTTTCGGAATAACAAATTGGTTCGAATCTAATTTTAATGTAACTAATGTTGTTAACTAATAGGTCAGAGAGCAGAATCTTGTTAGAAAACTTATATTTATAGAAGCTTGGATAAATAACATACCTACCTATTATTTGCTAATGAATTGCAAATACACGTTAAACATAGCAGGTAAGATATATTACGTAAATTTTAATGTGTTAAGCCCGTTTTTTTAAACTTTTCATATTTAGTAAACAATCTTAGTAGGTCTCTATAAAGTTGATTTTGAAAATAACTGCTGAGAAAATTTAATTACTAATTCCAAACACGTAATAAGGTATTCTTTAAAATTTATTATGTAAAATTGATACTTTGTTATTTACCTGTTAATAATTATTAATTACGATTTGCATTAAAAAGACATGCCAAGATTGTTTACCGAATTATCCTACTAATGTTATAATAAATGCGAAAGTATGGATATGTTTTTTGGTTTGTTTTTCAATTACGCTGAAACGGTTGAACGTTTTTGATTAAAATTTCACACACAGATAGACCATTATCATCTTGGTTAACGCGTTGAATACTTTTTATCGACAAAGGTACGACATGAGCGAGGCCACGGGTGTCAGCTATATCATCATCATCATCATTTTAGCCGAAAGACGTCCACTGCTGGACAAAGGCCTCCCCAACCATTATGTTGGGGGATATGCCATAATCGCCACGCTTGGCAGGCGGGTTGGCGATCAGCTATATAGGTCAGAATAAATATAGTGAATAATGCTGTAAATTATGTACATTACACTACAAAACATTCACATTTTAAACTTTATCGAAATATCTAACGAATTTCATCATGTGTGATTTTCAAATGAACATAATCTTAAAGATGGTATAAAAACTGTTTTAGAATGAAGTGGTTATGAGTTTAGCGTACGAATACATACATAATAATGTTGTTACGCGCGTTTAATGACTATGAAATAAGGTCTATCAGCTAAGACTAGCGATTATCTTTAGTTCAGCGAGTTGCGCACGAATACAAATCCGAGGGTATCGGTTTGACTACGAAGACTACCGAACTCTGATTTACGAATATTTTTGATCTATACAATTTAATTTTGTATACATTAAAATTAAATCCTTAACTTAACATATGTTGTATGGCTATTATAAGTTAAATTTACGCATATGTCTATAGACGAATTTATTATATAGGTACATACCTACCTACCTACGTTATTTATATAATTTTATCTACAAATATTGTATATAGGTCAGGGGCAGCTAACCAAAAGTTTTCTTCCTAATAACTGGCCCTGTCTTTAAGCTACCTTTTTTTATTTAGAAGTTAAAATTTAGGTTCATATTGCGTCCATATGAACTGTGTTTAACGTCATTAAAGTCTATGTGTATTATAATAAAACAAAGTTTAAGCGGATTAAATCCCGTATATTATTTAAATTAGTTTTCTACCTGCGACCACGAAATGCTGCAAAGCTTTCGAAACGTCAGGAAAACTAATTTAAATAATATACGCGATTTAAGACGCTGACAACAGCCAAATAACCCAAATAGGCTTCTTTTAAAAACATTTTTAGCTGTATCTATTCAGTTTGTGGCAGTTAAAAAAATATATGTTAATCTTGATCGTATTTTCTGAAACTGTATTGTGCCCAAAACACGTTTTCTTGAAGTTTTATCTATAGAAAAGAATTGTAAACTAACCTCTCAAAACATGCTTTAAAGCAAACAATCTATATTATTTACTAAATATTATAAATAAAATTAAGAAAACATTTGAGAAAGACAATAATCTAAACATTTGTTGTTTCTGTTTTTCAAATAAGCTTTTAAATTTTATTAAAATAAATATTGTTAATTTTCATTCAAGTTAAGCGGCGTATCCGACGTCCCTCGGCTCGTTGCCTCTCTTTCAGTTCTGTACGAAACGACAGTGACCGCAAAGGACTGATTTTTTAGGTTTTGTCAGCCTCTTAATCCTTAAACTTTGTTTTATTATAATGTGTAGTGATCGCGAAAACATAAGAAAAAAGTCTATATGTAATTTGAAACACATAATAATGATGACAATTATAGTAATTTTTTCTCAAAATTTATTATGGAGAGAATAAAAATCTGTACAGCAAAAAAAATGAAGTTAAATTAGTCAGTATTTTATTTAGTACAGTCGACTGCATGACAGTGGTAACACTTCAATTTGAAAACCGCCCTTATTGCTTACGAAATAAGTATGCTGCTAATGTCAAAGTGTCACCACCGACGTGCGGTCGACCGTACATAAAATTGTATTTAGGTTACCCATCCTTTATTCTCTAAAATCATAGGCTGAATGGTCATTTTACTGTTACATAGCTTAAAATTATAATAAGTATATTATTTGTATTAAGTGTCATCTGTCACGATGGTTTGACAGTTGTTACCCTTCACTCCCTTGATCAGTCTGTGCTGCATGAAAGTTGAAGATTAAGGCCCAGACTCCAGCAAAGTGGAAAAGAGCGGAGATGTGTCGAACAACCAATAGAATTACTTTATTTTCACATGTCACCGCCTAGCTTCAACGCAATTCTATAACTGACGCAATCCTATTGGTGGCTTGCGAAACATCTATTCTTCTCTCGGCTTTGGTGGAGTCCAGGCCTAAGTCAGTATAACAAATCCAGAAACATCAGTAATTTATTACCACACTATCGAGTATTATATTTAGATGGACTGAAATTTAACCTCTCTGCTCGACAAGATTCTGACATTTGTTGTATCAGCTGACTCGGCGACTTGTCGCAAATTACGTCATGAAATCTCATGAAATCGGGAATTTGCATACAACTTTCATTTTATGAATTTAATGTGAAACTTAGGTTTTTTCTACAATTTAATACCCAGTATCTATTGAGTATTTATGAAATGATGTGTTATGTCTATAAAACTGGATGCATCTTACAATTTCATGAATATAAAACATAAATTTCTATACCTATGCAATTGTAATAGGGGTTTGATAAGCTCAAAAAATGCACACTAGTAACCTAACCACTTGTTAAAACGCTGGCAAAAGGGAAACTTAAAGATATTTCCTTTTTATTGGCATATTAGTTTTTATCATTAACAATACATAATATAATAAATAGCACGATGAAATTTACGTAAAATTCTACGTCAATATAAATGTTAATTTTAAAAAGTTGAGAATCACTAGTGCTGACCATTTATACAAAATTGTTATCACAATACAAATGTTTCATTCAGCCATATCGATACTCATTCTGCCTAATCGAAAAATTATCATAAAAAAATAAAACAATGTTCGTATACGTTTTTAGTCCCGCAAAATTTAATGATATGAATTCTTTATTTATCGTTAATATTCATCATTAATTATTGAATACGACTAATTTATTTTTAGCTTATAAATAAATAATTTGAAATAATAAGTTTAAAAAAGTTCCTTAACGCGGCTTGCGGTAGGTGTGATTCGGGAGAAAATATTACGTCACGTAAGATTTTTGCGTTATGAACAGGCATATACGCACACCGCGCAATCTCTCTCTCTTTCACTTTCTAGTGTGTCTGTGTGTGTGTGCGTGAGGAACTTCGTTCCTGACTGGGGTCCCCTGACCACACAGGTTTTTTTTTGAAGTAAAACTTCTTTACGCATGCTTGACTTGGGGAGTAAGCTGGTGAATGCGTTACGAAAAGTGTTACGAAAAGTGTGATCGGGCGAGGCGACTTTTATTTTGAGATCCAAGGTGGCGGACGCGACTTTTTAAATAAAATCAATATGGGTATCTTTTCGAGGTTTCCGGGGGTTCTAATTACGAAAATAACATCTATTTCGAGATTCAAGATGGCGGACGCGACTTTTTAAGTTAAATCAATATGGATATCGTTTTCGAGGTTTCTGAGGGTGCGGATTACTAAAATAACATTTATTTTCAGATCCAAGATGGCGGACGCGACTTTTAAAATAAAATCAATATGGGTCTCGTTTTCAAAGTTTTCCGGGGTGCTGATTGCGAATATAACATCTATTCCGAGATTCAAGATGACGGACGTGACTTTTTGAAGTAAAACTTCTAACTTCTTAACTTCTTCTTGGATCTTGTAACCAACCTATTTTACGCAAAATAAATACTTTGAATACGCACGCTTGACTTGGGGAGTAAGCTGGTGAATGCGTTACGAAAAGTATGATTGCGTTACGAAAAGTGTGATCGGGCTGTAGGGGCAAGAGATTTTTTTTTTGTGAAGTTTTACTTCAGTCGTGTGGTCTAAAGCACACTTGTTTTTTTTTAAACTTAATGTATTAACATAATATACATAATTTTGTATGTTATAAAATGTGCTTAACTTAACTTGTGCCATGTGTGAGCAGAATTATAACTAGAATTATAACTGATTCTGTCACACTGCTGGGCAAGGTTCTCTTCTCGGAATCAATGGCCAACATAGCGGGCAGTCCACCGCGGACTAGCGGCCTAAGCACTAGTCCTTGTAAGCTAAACTACAGTGTGCCCAGTATATTGGCCAAAATCGAAATGTACTGAATTTGTCTTTGCCATGTGTGAGCAAAATTATTAACCTGTTACAGTCTATTCTCAAAATGAATGGCCAGCATGGTGGACTATGGCCTAAGCCTTTGTTAATATTGATCTAAACAAGTGCTCACGATATATTAGTAGATTAGCGAAAAGGTGTGTGATTTCCCACTGCTGGGCACGGGCCTCTTCTCAGAATGAGAAGGATTTTCGCTATGCGTGAGCATAATTAGCCCAATTACTATACCACTGTTGGACACGTGCCTCTCTTCTTTAGACTTTAGTCCATCACGCTGGCCTGAATGTTGGTTGGCAGACCACACGCATCACTTCTTAGAGCACTCTCAGGATGTGCAGCTTTCTTCATGATATTGTCCACAGAAATTTTGATTCGCTTACCTATTAATTCAAAAAGTCAGTGTGTGCCGGGTCCGAAGAGTTGGTAGCTAAACCATTATTGTAGGTAATAGGTGAGGTACTTATAGGTTTTGCAAGAGATGTCTCTCCATTGCTTTTATAAAATGTAATGTAGCAATTTAGTCTAATAATTTTTAACGTCATTGCGAGATTTGTTTCATAGATAAAATTTATTTTTCCGTATTGATTGAATAATTTTGGATAGAATCTTAGAATAACTAATAGGCCTAAGAACCGCAGTAGTCACATGTGGAGTGAAGTAATTTCAAGTTGGCCTGAAGAGGCTACGTTCGTATATTTATTGCACGCCTGTTTGTGTGGCGGCGAAATTTTAGGTGGCCCATTGCGGGCGCACATAGATTGTTTTTGTCCTTCAACTTTGAGCGGAACTTTGAATGAAATTATCAATCAGTGTTTTATTACCTAGTCTAAGGACAGAACGCTCATTTTTAGGGTTCCGTAGTCCTACAAGGAACCCTTATAGTTTCGTCATGTCCGTCCGTCTGTCCGTCTGTCAGTCTGTCCTAATCCTTTACAGCTTAATAACTTCTACAGTTATAAACATAAGTAAATGAAATTTTGTTAAAAATGGTTTAGATATAGATCTCAATTTTAAAAGAATAAAAAAATCTTGATAACGTATTTTAGGGGTGGCGCCCATACATGTGAAATGGGGATGATTTTTTTTTTTTCGCTGCATCCCCTCTTATGGGGTATCATTCAATAGGTCTACTAAAATGAAGGTAATGTTTCATACACAACTTTTTTATCAGGTATACCATCTGCGAAATACAGCCCGCCAAAGTGGCTTGCAATGTGTCGTCCCCCCCCCCTGCCATTTCTAAGCTATCCAGTGTAGAAACTTATAATCTTCCACATTGATAGACCTTTATAAAAACTCTCTTTTAAAATTATTTCGAGTATAATGTGATTATACATTTTTGAGTTATAGTGAGAAAACTGCAAAATACTTAAGACGTCCTAGTTCATAGGTCATTGACCTTAGAGAAAAATTATAATAGCAAATAATGCTCCTTTAGTTACTACCTATTTAATAAAATCACAAAAAGTTACTTTGTGTTACATTGATTTGACATACTTTAAAAATTCAGCTTCTTATATTCAGCGCTAGGTGGCGCTGTTTGCAAAAACTAAAATAGCAATGATTAATATTCGATTTGATTCGTTTGTAATTAGGAACCCTATAAAACTGAGCATGGCCCGACATGCTCTTGGTCGGTTTTTAAATTTTGAATTACGAATGCAAATGAATTCCAATCGAACGTGGATAAATTCGGCGCCAAACGACATTCTTTATTTTCAACTAGCTGTGCCCGCGACTCCGTCCGCGTGGATGTCGGAAAATAACTACATGTCATGTTTATGAACACAATGTCTTCTAATATACTTGAGCGCCTACACAGACGATTACACTATTCACCTACCATTCTATATTTTGTTTTTACAACCAACCGGCCAAGGTAATGGAATTAATAATAATAATAATAAATATCTTTGGGACATTTTTACACAGCACCATCTAGTCCCAAACTAAGCAGAGCTTGTGCTATGGGTACTAGACAATGGATATATTACTTAAATACTTTTTTTTTTGTAAATACATACTTATATAAGCAACACCCAGGCCAACACAAACACTTATGTTCATCACACAAATATTTGTGTCCTGTGGGAATCGAACCCACAACCTCTTTATCAGCAGTCCGATACTCGAACCACTAGACCACAGAGGTTTAATTAGCCCTAAACTCTTCTCATTCTGAGAAGACGCTCGTGCCCAACAGTGGGACAGTAATTTGGCTGATTATGTTATGTAATTCTATAA
Source organism: Asteroscopus sphinx (assembly GCA_949699075.1). Classification (NCBI taxonomy): domain Eukaryota; kingdom Metazoa; phylum Arthropoda; class Insecta; order Lepidoptera; family Noctuidae; genus Asteroscopus; species Asteroscopus sphinx. The sequence continues at coordinate 12,446,788 of OX453013.1, read as the reverse complement.
CACTAACCACATCCAGTTCTTTAACGCTTCTCATTGTAAGAAGAGGCCCGTGCCCAGCAGTGGGACAGTAATGGGCTGATAGTGTTATGTTATTCTATATCACTAACAATATCCTGTTCATTAACACTTCTGATTTTGAGAAGAGGCCCATATCCAGCAGTGGGACAGCTGTAATGAGCTGTCTATGTTTTGTTATACTATATTTTCTAGTTTCTTAACTCTTCTTGTTCTAAGAAGAGGTCCGTCCCCAGCAGTGGGTCAGTAATGGGCTGATTATGTTGAGATAATCTATTACACTAACAATATCCAGTTCCTTAACTCTTCTCATTCCGAGAAGAGGCCCATACCCACCAGCAGTGGGACAGTTCATTACGATCCGTTCAGCTGTTGAGGTGATGAAGTAACAAACAGACAGACAGACAGACATAAATTCTAAAAACGAATGATTCGTGTTCTATTGCTTAGTCACCCTAGCCGATTTTCGCGAAAAAAAACTCAATGTACAGACATTTCGACCTTTACAATTTTATTACAGTAAGTATAGCTAGATGTGGTGAAATACTTCGAATAATAATTTATATGATTTAAAAAATATATTTTTGTTTTCACTTAGGTAATTACATGTAATATTTGATATCATAAATATGAAAATATCGATTTCTTATATTACTTATTTTATTAATCGATTCGAAAAAAAAAACAATAAATAATCGATTCACATAATCGCATTGACACATCATTGTCCAGTAAAAAAGTAATAACTTACGTCATCTATGGTATGGCGGCTAATTCTGAATCGCAAATTGGGGAGTGATAACAAAGATTTTGTTATATTTTATCAACGTGTTTGTTTTTACGTTATAACATGGCTATTTTCTTGTAGTTTATTGTATTTTTCAATAGATTCTGGCATTTTTCTACCACGCGTACTAGATACAGTGTGTGATAATAGTGATAATATACAACGAAAAACGCGCAATCGGCGGGAAACTTCTACTTTAGATAATGAAAAACTTTGTTATCACTACTAGTTTTACCAATATGAAGGAATATTCCTACGAATTATTATATGATGAGTGATTTATTAGTTGATTCTGTAAAGTTTGGATGTACAGAATCGACAAATTTTATGTTTTTTAGCCTCGATCATCACTGTTAAAAAATGGCGGTCATCGCACATTGACTTGGAATTTTCAAAGGTATATATTATAACGCGCACGCGCTAAATATTAAAGATATAATGGCACTGACACACGTGCTTTTTATTTAAATATCCTAATTAGCGTACTCATACATGATTCGATAAATAGTACATTATATATTCATATCTATAATTAGGGTGACGTTTGACATATTATTCCGTCCCATAAATGGGACCAAACTGAGCTTACGGTGGTTCTCATGTCGGGGGCATTTTAGGGACCACTACGAACTATACGGTTAAGAACCATGTGTGTTGAATAAAGCTAACACATAAATACTCGGTGACAAAGATTTCTTTAAGTAAATAGCTACTTATTTTTTGTATATGTATCAATTGGGACTATTATTTAGTAGGTAGGTAACTACTACCAACTTAATATGAAAAAAAAAGATCCTAAAATGCGTCTGACCAATAAGTATTTAATACGTACCTAAATTGTACCCAAAGTCCACAGCTTACGCAGTTATCTATCCATAACTAATTGGCTTGTGTCCAACACAGAGCTGTTCTTCTAAATTTTAATATAGAAACAACTGGTATTAACAAGGTGGCTTGTTACTCTATTTTCATGCTGAAAGCCCCTTTGTTTTCAGTTTCTAACAAGCCCGGCTTTCAGCTTTCAGTATTGGATCTTGTTAGCGTTATAGGGTTAGTTATTTATGGCTAGATGTTATTTAACTGGCTGTGGATGCTCTTTGTGTAGTTATGACGTTTATGAGTTGAGTATGGGATAAGATTTAACGAACTTTGTTTGCTGCACTTCTTTGAGAATGTGGGCTGTGTTTTGTGGTTGACGACGTCGACGACGGTAGCTTTATCGGTAATAGATAAAGAAGTTGTCTTTTTTTTGTGAGGTGATTAAGATTTTTTTTTTTTTATTCTTTTAGCTAGCACAATTTAATATAGAAGACCATGCAGCCTATAAAATAAATTAGATAGGTAAATGAATTTAAAAATTAAAATAACATTTATCACCTAATTCTAACAGAAACAATTTAAGTTACAAAAGGTAACAGAGAGATTTTAATCAGGATACATAATTAAATAATTTACTTACAAAGATTTTATACTGAATTACAAAACAGTTATTTTTATTATTGAATAAACAACTCAGAACAACACAACACGGAAGCTGTCAATTGTACATAATTTATATGTTTTCATATTCTGTAAAAGAATTTCATCCCAAATTCAGTACCTACATAAAAAAGTTTGTCCGTAACTTTCTCCTTTATTTGACCGTATTGAATTTTACATCATATTAAATTAAATCATGACTACAGTTATGTTTTAAAATCTGTCACATATTTTCAACATGACTTGCTTGAATTACTCTCGGAGAGATAACTTTGTAATTTAGCATGCATATATTTTAAGTTATGATGCTACATTTTGTCTGAAGTCAAGTGCATACATACCTACCCATAACAATAACTTACTCTTATATTCTTTCGCAGAATTTTGTCCTAATTGTTTGTTTAATTTTTTTGTGTATAAAGTTTATTTAAAAGTTGTATGTTCTTGTCAAATGAATTTAAATAATAATCGTTACATATAACTAAGTACATCGGTGAATCTTGTAGAAATATTGATTTAAAAGTAACACATTTCTGTTTACATAGAGCACACTTCTGTTTTTTTTATTTCTGTTTAGATAGTCCCGTAAATATAGTTCAATATGAGTGAAATTCGCGAAAGTTTAAAAAATTCTATCGAGGTATAGGAATAGAAAAGAAAATACAAACTCTGAAACAAATTAATAAGGCAAGTTGTTTAGGTATATAGCCTGTCGATAGCCTGAATAAAATCTAACAAGCACACAATATCAAAAAACATCAAAGAATAAGTAACACAACATAAACATAATGATTTATTCAGCTGAATATACTCGGTATCGTAACAATAATTGGAAAAAGCTTTCACCCCGAGGCACCACCCTATTGGGGGAGGGTTGTGTGTAGCATGCGAATGTCGCGCTGTTCCGATGCTGATCGCACTTGCATTTCCTGCACTGTTTTAAAGTAGCGACTGCAAAAAAAGAAAAGAAAAGCTATTTAATTTAAATTTGGAAAATTGCATTAGGGTTACGGATTGCTATATCAGGTATGTAGTATTAACTTGGGTAAGATAAGCCTTGGATTAGGAAAACAACAATTCGGGGGTAGGAGGAGAATTGGGAGCGTATCCCACGCCCCCGGACAAATGGAATATCGTGATGGTTTTAGTCGGTAAGAGTACGGTACTGGCTCCGCCTTTCCCGGGCGGAGTGCGTCCATAAGGATTTCGCCACGTAAGAAAGGCAATTATTTTAGTTTATTGCAATTTTCTGCCGAAAACTGTCCTGCACTAACGATAGGTAACAGCCATAGTCATTACGCTAGTCTTGCGGATTGCTACAGTCAGCAACAAAAGTAGGTTAACACTGTCCAAAATTGCAAAAGTGATTTATAAATTAAAAGTTCTTGGAATTTTTTATAAGAAATTGTGATAGAGTAGAGAATACTTTAATGACTAACATTATGATAGGTTTATTTAAAATAATAATTGGGTTCTATATAATATCAGTAATAAAAACCGGCCAAGTGTGAGTCGGACTCCCGCACTAAGGGTTCCGTACCACCCATCGACCTGATACCCCATAGAAACTGATTTAATTTACAAGAGTTTATCAAAAGACATCAAATAACATACGCGAAATGTGAATTTTTGCATCTCTTTCTTCCGTAGGTACCACCACATATGTCTATTTTTGTCTTATTTTTAGTATTTTTTGCTAAACCACATAGTATGCACTATAATCAGACCAAGTTTGACGCTGGTATATATTACCGTTTTGAAGATAGAGCAGGAACAAAAACGTTGAAAAAAATGCATGTTTTTTGAGGTTTCTTGTATGGGGACCCCCTTTGGTTTTAGACTTTTTTTCATTTTTAGTATTTGTCGTGGTACACCTCATAGCAACACATATTCTGAGAAAATTTCAACTGGTTATCTATTACTGTTACAAAGGTACAGCCCTGTGACAGACAGACGGACGGACGGACGGACAGCGTAGCGAGAGTAATAGGGTCCCGTTTGGCACCCTTCGGGTACGGAACCCTAAAAACTAAATGATCATCTACTTATGTTGCTGACTATACTTAGAAGTAGGTAGTAATATCGCACCTATAATACCTACTGGCATGAACAATTTCTAATCAATATTCATTAGGAGGCTTACTTGCAATGTAGGTAGGTAGTAGACTTGCCAATAAAATCGTGCCATAATTTATATAAGGAAGCTCATTATATGTAGCAACTTGCAAATAAAATTGCAAATCACGTCCAAACCACACAAAGACGATTAAAATACGACGCCCTGGGAGGTATAGCAATCAAGGTATAATACTTATAAAACTCAAGGCGACCGAGTATCGACCAACAAGAAACAAGTTCACCCTTTTCCATATACCTACTTTACATAACAGTGACACAAAATTATTCCAAGCCAAGAAAAGATTAAATAAAAATTTCCGTCACTTCTCAAAGTGTCTGTCAAGGATACAAGGAAAGTTGTAAGAGTAAACAAATGTTGCGTAGGCGTTACGCTATGTCCAATCATGAGATTACAAAATAACACGACACGTATCCCTGTGTGGATAATCTAATCCATCGATTAAATTGTGAACGGCTTTGTGGGCGTGAGCCTCAGTCATTAGATACTAGTTTTATTTACCAAATCTGACGTTTAGTAAAAACGACAATTCGTGGCAGGTGAACCAACAAAATGTCGAAGTTACTGCCGCAGCTATAAACATTTAAATTGAGTTTTTTTATCAAGATACTCTGTCGGTAGACGTAAACGTAGTTTTATTCCAATTATTCGATGAGTGGATAGAGGCATTTTCTTAATGAGTGGATGCGAATGAACCAGCCGTTTTATCTTTAACTATCTACATAGTTTTACTTCTTCTAATAAGTAAGACGTATGAATTGATGTTGAAAGTTTGGAAGCCTCAGTAGATGTGCTTCTATAGCCTTTTCAAATGCTTAAACTTATTTTTTTTTTTTTTTTTTTTTTTTTTTTACATTTATTTTTTTGGGTGTACTATACACCTCTGCCTACCCTTTCGGGGAAATACAGGCGTGATGTTATGTTGTTGTTGTTGTAAACTTCATTATTAAGATATTTTTGAGTTGCGCAATAGTGTGTCAATGTGTCGATTATGATAATGACAATATATTAATAGCTAATCATTTTCATGTTGATGTTTTTAAATGAATACCTAAACATCGTGATTGTCAAATAATGAATCTGTGGGAGTTTTAAACCACGTTAATAAACAATTTTCATTGCTATTTCAATAAATTACCAATAACCATAGAGTTTTATCTAAAAAAACAACTAAAATAAATATTAGAAACATTTAATGTTTTTTAAACTGACTTCATAATAAGTAAATGGTTGGTCTAGATATTTTTATTTCAAATAAACAATTACCTAATCTTCATTATAAAGTAGCGATGCCATAAAATTTATATGAAAATAATCCTTTGATTTGTTGTTTTTGCTAGCGCTACTAAATCCACTCTGGGCACAATCTCGACGCCCCATCTCGCGAGATAACATTACACCTACTCAGCTTAAATATAAGATATAACAAACTAAAAAAAAAATGCCTAATGAACGTCGAATTTATTCACGATTCCTGTTTTGAAAATTCAAAAAATACTTGAAAGTATGGCGGTGTCGCGCTGTCTCATAATTTTCAACATTTTATTTGAACATTTACAGGTTTTTGGCGTTACATGTAATGCACAAATGGTGTTAATATTACATTTTATGCGTTTAGAGAGTCGGTTGTGGTTGATTAAAAATTTGTCGTGTAATTTTTTTTTTCAATCTTATTTTTAAGCCGTGGGAAGGCTCTACGGCTTTTGGCGAGTAAATGAACTTTGTTAAAGCGCCTTAACTCTGTGTTTATTTGTTTTTACTCCCTTTATTACTTTGCAATCTTTTAATCTTAAACAAATTGCCTAAAAGAATATTACATTACGTTATTTGGGTAGTAAATACTTTTATGTTAAGTTAGGTAGGTAGGTATTCTTTCCAAGTACCTAAACTTGAATCCTTAATCCACAAAGAGCACTATGTCGGAAGTGAAGGCGAACTTCTACCACAGCTTCTACTATCAATAATGCACGGGCCACTTACACAATATTCTATCGGGAACACAGACGAAAATCGAAAAACATAAGTCCTCGCTCCGAGGAGGGCATAACGCAATAACAAAAATATTTACCGAAGCTCTCCAAGCGAATAAAAAGATGTCCCTTAATGCGACCCCAGATGCACTCCACCTATTATTTGTTTCCCCTGAAAAGGTTACCTCTGAAGAAATATGAATACAGGTAATATAATGCAAATTCCTTCTTCGGGTCGCGCGACTCCTGACACTATTTTCCTATTCTTCTATTTATCCGAGGGCACCACTGGGAATAATGTTATTAAAGAAAGATAAGTGAGGCGAGAAGGATCGTATCTTATCGACCTTTCGTATTTCCATCTAAAGAATTTGTGTGTAAATAGGTAAATAAGGGTGGCCCTCACATAAGGAAACGACGCTCCGAGTCGGCGATCCTTTCACATCCAACTCGATAAACCTAGTTACTCGATACCGATGTAGAATGAGATCTTCAGCGATTAAGCAATAAAATTTGGTAGAGCTCATCGCGTTTTTCGTTCGAACGTCGGTTAATCGAAAAGCGCTGACGTTTAAACGGCATATCTAATTCCCTGCACTAATTCAACCGTAGCAATTACTCGCGTGGATCAATCAGACCCCGACTAGTTCAATTAAAAATTTAAAACAGTCGCGTGCAATGTTAATACGTTGAAACTGAAAGTTAGCGCATTCGTATGAGTCACAAGATCGTAGTACGCATCAGAGTTATAACCATCACGTCACAGATTACGACAAGCTCGTAAAATTCGTCCGTCCATTGAGCAAAACAATAAAACGCGATTTGGATCAAACGGTGTCACTAGCCCGGCGAAGTTCAAGTGCGCTATTAAGTTGCACAACAGGCAATAAACATTTGAAATAAAAACGTAAATATTCGCGTCGTAAACTGTGTATCATTTGTAATAATAGCATTTGCGAGATGGTTATTTTTATCCGGGTATCGTCGGGTCGTAAATGCCGTAGACTAGAAGCAGACGGGTTTTACGGTGCGGCCCGCGACTGACGGTGAACAGGTGATGAGGTGTCTTCGCTTTATGGTCTGCACGACCGCTGCATCTCTCACAAGCTATTGCATTATGGCCGCTCAACTAGAATTACACTCTGTTTTTCTTACATGTCTTATTGAGTAAACCATCTTGGCATGTCTTTTAAAAGCAATTCGTAAATAGTAATAAATTAAAAGACATTATGTTTACAATTTCACACACTAAATAATTTTTTTTAACCTATTTATATGTGCAGAACTAGTAATTATATTTTATCAGTAGTTATTTGAATAAAGAGACATACCAAGATTGTTTACTAAACAAGACAAAAGAGAAAAAATACACTTTAGGTCAATATATTTAACTAATACCTTAGACTAACAAATAGTTTTTTGATGGTCTGAGACTAATACCTATACTATAGGGTCCGATGTAGGTATTCTAAAACTCAACGAAGAAACATTTTTAGGAAAGACGTACCAATAAAAAACCGGCCAAGAGCATGTCAGGCCGTGCTTAGTATAGGGTTCTGTAGGTAGGTGTAATTACAAATAAATAAAATTGAATATTAATCATGGCTATTTCAGTTTTTCCGTTTTTGCAATAGACGGCAACATTCAAAGCGAGTTGTTATACAGCGCCATCTAGCGGGCCAAATTAAAGAGGTGTGTCATGTCAACATAACACATAGGTACTTTATTTGGTTTATTCAAATAAAAGGCAACTAAAGGAGCATTGTTTGCTAAGATCATTTTTCTCTAAGGTCAATGACCTTCGAACTAGGACGTCTTAAATATTTTAGAATAACTAATTATATAATACGTATTTTATAATTGCTCGGGCAAAATGTTATTGGGTTTTTTCATTAGGAAATTCTCAGTAGCAGCCCTGAGTCTAGATTAGTGCCCGATCAATGGCAATAGGCTCGCCCCCTATTACATGGGACTATAACAAAACTGGCGAAATGTAGGTGTACTATTACACCTCTGCCTACCCTTTCGGGGAAATACAGGCGTGATGTTATGTTATATAATCACTAGAATTATATTTTATCAGTTGTTATTTTAATTTAGAGACATTTTTTGTAGGTATTCTTAACGGGCTTGCGTTTGACTGCCACCTTACCTGATGAAAAGCGACCTCACATGCCAAGATTACTGTTTGTTTACTAAGTAAATAAGACAAGAGAGAAAAACAGACTTTACCTACCTACATATAAGTATCTACACTGAGTGTTTAATATCAAGCGTCAACTCAGCCTATCGCAGTCCACTGCTGGACATAGGCCTCTCCCAAGTTGCGCCACAACGCTCGGTCCTCTGCATTCCGCATCCAGTCCCCCCAAGCCACGTTCTTTAGGTCGTCGGTCCACCTGGCAGGGGGGCACCCTACGCTGCGTTTGCCGATACGCGGTCTCCACTCAAGGACTCGTCTGCTCCAACGGCCATCGGTCCTTCGACAGACATGGCCAGCCCACTGCCACTTCAGCTTACTGATCCTACAAGCTATGTCGGTCACTCCGGTTCTTCTCCGGATAATCTCGTTACGGATTTTATCCTTCAAATATCAAGCGTACCTTGTTATAAACTCCTTAAAATTAATCTAAAGACATATTTTCGTAATTAAAAATGTCCAAAATATAGATTCGATCTAATCTTAATCTTCTTTAAATATGAAATTATATAGATTTCAGTGCAGTCACCCTCGGTAATTTTGGCCCGTTTTAAGTTAACTTTGACCATCATTAAAAGAGTGGTTTTGCTTTTTAAGTCGCTAAATCATCAACAAATTGAGTACCATTGGATTCTAAACCAAATGGTGATTATGTTTTTTTATTCACTTCTAACTATGTTTATTTGAGGTGGACAGTGATATCCTGAAACGTTACCCTGGTTGACTGTAATAAAAGACCATAGAGTATCTAAATGTTTTAAATTAAATCAATTTCATGACAGTAACTGGTTCTAGCTGACGTTTATTTCAAGTCGTTGAGTTTGGATCAGCTCCCCTAGCCAAGTTGACAATCTACAATCTTCAACGCTACAGAAAACAATCAAAATGTATGGGAATTACATATCTCAACGAATGACTTTTTCGTTCAGATATGTCATTCCCATACATTTTGATTGTTTTCTATTAGCGTTGACGATTGTTGATTAAGAACTTGGCTAGGGGGGCAGAACTGTTGGAAAACTCCTTTGCCATCGCGACCGAAACAGTATTTTTTAAAATTTTAAATTAAGAGAATAAGCCTTCAGGTGTATAAACACTGTGAGTAATGTAAGCAATAATGAAATTACGTGCATGAGTAGGTACGTAAACAATGCGTTACAAAAATTACCTAGCATACCTACTACACCTGAGCTAATTAGAATTCATTCAGAGAGTTTGTTAAACGTGTCTTTAAAAAAAGTCGTGTTAAACTTCTTTTCATATGTAGGTACCTATGTAGTTTTATTGGTTCCACAGATATTTATCTAGTACCAGGTAGGTATCTGCCTAATACTCAAGTATCCAATAAGTGATGTATATTAATTTAAATCTCCTTTTGTTTCAGATGAATAAAGAATTTGGATGATAACGTGAAAGGATACCATCAATTTGATTCAACTGAAAAATAACGAGGTAAGTTGCTATTATAAACAATCACCTATCTAGGTACAAGGAGAAAAAGGTTGATCTAGCCAATTGGCTTGATATATAATCAAAAGAAAAACTCAAGTAACTATATAGACCATTCGTTATCGTATGTTTACCTATTAATTTGTGCCCCTTTATTTTATTTCTTAAGTTGTATATTATTTGTACTGTATGTATGTACAGTAAGTAAGTATGTACATACTTTACTGTACTCCTTTTTAACCCAAAGGTTGACTGGTAGAGAAGTTTATAGGCTTTAAGTTAAGTTTTTATTTCTATTTTTCTTTTTATTATTATTTATAAACTCGGAATGTATAACATGTGCTATAATCCTTCCATATCGATAGGGGATCGGAACTGTCTCTCCTAAACACAGGTTACTTTGTTGCCTATCTAGGAGAACAGTACTCTACCCTTTAACTAGATTAAATAAGTACTTAAATTGTAAGCCTGTGCTAAAATCCTTCAATGTAATCTAGTCCAAGTTTAACAAATAAATAACTATAACTATAAAAAAATAAAAATAACTATAACTTTGTAGGTACCTATCTCTTTATCTCTTATTATACGTTACATTGAATAATTAATTAACTTCGCATGAAAATATAATTACTTACCTAACTTCTTCTGTCGTATTGACATGAGCTACATAATGATAATAACTCATGCCGTGGTGTAAAGATTAGTCAGTCAGCAGGTTGAAAGCATGGCTGACTGCCCAAGGTGCGCCGGATGATCAATTAAATATCACCACTCGTGGAGGCTCTTTAAATGCACCCTACACCCAACTATAATAAAACATACTTACCTAACTAATAATTATATTTTATTACCACCTGTTTTGTTGCATCGGAACCCGATTATTTAAGTGCCATTCTAACATTAATAAAAACTTATCTTGAAAAAAATACGAACATTTCCAAAAAATTGGCAGGTAATTCTCTGCAGCCATTTACATTCGAGATATAATTTGATTCAAAGAGAACAGAGTGTGACTTAGTCAGCATAAAGTTAATAAGATAGGGGTTAGCTAGCCGGGGGCAGTTGGGCTTTGCCATATTGGACAAATAGGACAATGTAGGACGTTCCCAATGTCTATCATGAAATTCTTCTTGAAAACTCCTATGAGATGTTATTAGGGGCCTAAATGTAAATGTATAGATATTTACGCATACGGTATTCGTTTGTGTTTTAATTTTCCTAGTAGTACCTATAATATTCGGTATGTGATACGTTAGTAGTAAAATCATTACATTAAAGAAAAAAGTCTGCAAGTACGTATACGATAATTATACAAGAAATAGCCGACATTTTATCTAAAATAAAACAAAAACTTTAAGCACTTGTTTTAAACATTTGCATAAACACTCACTTTTACAAGAATGCTGTAACGTTTTATCAAAGGCAGCCGTTCCCAAAATTAACCTCGTACAAAAAGGCCTTACACAACATCAGGATGAAAGTACATAGAAAAATTCCCAACAATATCTGCAAAGAATTATGAAGGTCTATCCCAACATTACGTACCTAAATTAAAGAGGTAGGCCATTGTAGAAACTAAGGCAGCTCGGTAAAGTGAATGTGCTTAGTTAGGAAAATGTTGGGGCCTACCTAATTTGGGTAGGTTATGTTACACGTTAAGTACTACACTTTAGCCGGTTAGTAGTTCGAGTTAAGTTACGGGACGGTAAAACGCGCGTACAGTCACTAACATAAACGATTACACGAGTTTAGTTTGCCTGGCCATTTTATTAAAACTTTTGTCCATAGGTAAAATAACTTTGCGTAGATTAATTTGGAAACATAAACATGCCACCTTTTTAGGGCCGTGTAGATAACAAAATTTGCAAATTTGGCAATTTTTGTCAATTTGATACGTCTTAAAAAACTTATTTTTTATTTTATTTTTATTTATAAAAAGCCGTTATTGTTATTGTTATCAGCTCGGACCCCAAACATAAAAAAGAGTCGAAATGAAACTTTTTACTTTGTTTTACATTAAAATAATCTTTTATTAGCGTCTTTATGAGCATTTAGCAAAACCACATAATATATGTAATGTTATGATAATAAATAAGTTAATGACCGAGTAATAGGGCAATAAATGCACGACGATTAACGATAAACACGTGCTCGTATCGTAAAACTGTTTTGAATTCAACTGCGCCCGTCTAGAATCTGTCTGTCTAGGCACGGGCCGAATGACTATTTTATTGGCGATTCAACGCTACGTCATCTTATTTTACGGTGGCGCCTACTTATACGAAATCACATAAAACCAAACACGTCATTGAGACTACTATAATGTTCTATTAGGGGCAATTTAAACAGCTCCTTACAATTTTACGATTTCGACGGCGGTTTATGGCGTGGCACGCGCTTGAGTTTGCTCGTAAAAACCTACGGTCACCTGTTGTGTGTTATCCTTCCTACAATGTGTCAATAAAATTTTGTCAATGGACGACGTTTTAATGTGCCAATTATGGTTCGATGTTTCATTCACAAGTTCCACTTTTACGACTCGGTTTGTGGCGCTTCGCTCCATTCCCGTAGGTAAGTTCCCACCACACTACGGGCCTTCAAGCGTGAATTGATAAAGCTTCACCAAAATTTTACCATATTTTTTTTCTTTTTTGACATCTAGTAGATCTACTCAATAAAAAAAATTCATCTTGCCGACCGTCGCTCGTCATCGAAACGACTTTGATCAAGGAAATAATTTCAGAGCGGTAACAATACCTACTCGTTTGCGACTGTAACTGTACAACAATAAATGTTTATGAGTGTGGCTTCTTCACATTAGTAGGTATTTTACGGCCTGTATTTTGGACGCGACTGTACTTGCAGAATATAGGTTTACAAATTCAGTTATTTTTATATTGGCGTTTGTAAAAATTTGATCTTTATTGCAATTTTTTTTTTCACGCTTTTCTAGTTATTGTTCTGACGCATTTAAACAATTCTATCCCGATATACCTGTCTAATATCCCGTTTACTTAAATTTTACTTTTAGAGCATACTTTTCGTAAGATATAGATCATAGTGATATATTTATGAGCCAAACCACTGTCAGGGTAGATGAGAATCCATGTTTTTAGGTTTTTATTGTGACGTGTTCTATCGTGTTTATTTTATAACATAATTTAGTACGGCAAAAACAAGAGTAGGCAATCTAATTTAACTACGTGTAGCAAGATTTATTGCAATGCCGTCGGCATACCAATCGCCTTGGCAAAAGTACCTACTTTGTTTTTCGTATACTGTAACAATCTCGTAGCTCAGCATTATTTCCTGAAAAAATATTAAAGAGAAAAGGAAAATTCAGCAGATTTCTTATAAATACACGTAGTCCTACGCCATCGCCCATAACTCAAATGACTGCATACGTCAGGAATATAAAGGAGGAACTTTAGCCAAGCCCCACCTAAAATAGCATGGCCGTTCATTCAGCGAACACCCGCCGCAAGACGATTGGCGGAAACTCAAATAAACAAGTTTACCCGCTTTTGCTCTGACCAATCAACGCAGAGAATATTTAAAAGGCAATTTAGAAGACATCTTGGGAGGTATCCTTATCTCTGTCATTACGTATGCGAGTGAACGTGACAGGGTATACGTCAATGTAGTGGTGAGCGGTTGAGTTGTCTCGAGTTTCGTATAGATGGCGTTAGTCGTTAAACAGTTCGTCTCTTGCACGATAGATGGCGCGGCACACTGGTGTAATCTTATGGGAGTCAGCTGTTGGTAATGGCATTCTAATGGAATCCGGACTTGGTAACAGTTTTCAAGAAATAGATCAGATTTTCCATTTCTGCTTGTTTTATTGTATAAAATACTTATCGTTTGGCTTGATTTGTAAAACATTGTGTTAAAATTTAGAGTTTTAGAACAAATGTGAAAACGCTTAGGCTACTCAGAATATTTAGGAGGGCATGTTATTGTTCAGCTATTATAGGATGGTTGAATTACAGGGACAAAAATTACAATGAGAGAAATATTTAAAAGACTTTATGTCATGTTCTTCTCTTAATAATAATATAAAAATGACTATATGTTAATATCTAGGTATTAGGTATAAATACAAGGAATTTTATACTTATTTTAGCATAAATTGTCTAATAGGTATGTTAAACCTGAAAAATTTGTATGCCAGTACAGTGCAGAACATTTAAGTAAAAACAAATTACTAGGTACTTATTATACCTACCTACCTACTATATTTAAGTAAATTAATATTATACTATTCTATTACTATTTGATTTTTTCTATTTTATTATTATTTGACTGCCTCGTTGGTCTAGTGGTCGCAAGCGCGACTGCTGAGCATGGGGTCCTGGGTTCGATTCCCGGGTCGGGAAAAGTGTTATTGGGTTTTTCCATTAGGAAATTCTCAATAGCAGCCTGGAGTCTGGATTTGTGCCCGGTTAATGCCAATAGGCTGGCCCCCTATTACATGGGACTTATAACATAACTGGCGAAATGTGGGTGTACTATACACCTCTGCCTACCCCTTCGGGGAAATACAGGAGTGATGTTATGTTATGTTATTCTATTATATTCTCTAATTAAATACTTGGGGTGCATTAAAAGAGCCTCCACGAGTGACGCTATTTAATTGATCGTCCGGTGCACCCTGGGCAGTCAGCTCCGCTACCAACCTGCTGACTGGCTAAACTTTTCCCCACGGCAAAATTATCATTATGTAGCTCATGTCGACACGATAGAAGAAGAAGAAGATTAAATACTTATGTAGGTATATAGGTATATATACTTATCGATCTACTTTGAAGAATTGAATATTTTATAAATATAATAATATCTACTACCAATACCACTATGGTCTCAATCAAATTAGAATATAGAACCTGATCTATTAGTAAACCTGAATAAAATACTAACATCAAGGAAATGATAATTTAGACAAAATCTCATAAATCTGTCTAGGTGTTAGAGTTACGTATTAGAAAATTAACCAGTCATTAGCATTAATGTTTTATAAATAAAAAATTGGGGATTTAACAAAATTTTAATTATTGTTAAAGAATGCTTAAAAGTTGTGAAAAAACATTCCTTGATGTTTCTGTCTATACTCAAAACGTTTAGGTAATTAAATACAGATGATAATTAACTATTTAACTAACTAAGGTATATGTTAACTAATCTTGAAATGTATTTTTATCTAAATATTTTTGTATAAAATATAAATGTTTTATTATAAAATACAAACAAAATTACTTAGAGTTCATAAAACGTTTACATACCTATATTTTATTCATTTGTAAGTTTATAGATTTTTAAATGGATATTTAGATATAAATATATTGTTTATCTGTATTTAATTACCTTAACATATTGAGTACAGGTAGGTTATATATTAAGTTTTATTTCGCTACCTATATTATATTCGTGCATACTTATTATCGACTCTACTTTTTTGAAAATTGTAGATATTTTTAACTGTTAGGTATTATACTTTTAGGTATAAGTAAGTACTTAGCGCATATAATCATACTACGTTAAGATTGAGCGCTATTTTAATATCATATAATTTATTAAACGTGTGTGAAATAAATACATAGCTTGAAGTTTAAATTTATTTTATTTTAATTTTTTACTAATTTAATAACCAAAGGGTGGAAAGATCTTAAAAATTATCAGTATATTTCCTCATTTATAATCATCATTTTAAATGATCATTAAGAGAATACGCTTACGTTTTAATACTTGGTTTATATCCACAACAAAACACGTGTAAGTAACAAATATACATTAACTAGGTATATCTTACTTATATACATAAATCGTATTATTAAATATTACCTATGTACAGAATATAAGAATATTTCTTTAATAACATGCAATTTAAGGCGAGAACTTATACCTACATGACACAACGCACAAAATATTTTACGCTAGAGGAAAAAAATAGTTGTCTCATAAGATTATTTTTAACAAGTTGTTTATTAAAAACCTCAACAATATAATAATTTATTTAATAAAAATTTAATTTTACGAACTTTGTCTACATCTTAAAGTTACTTTTTTTACACACATGCTTTTATAGATTAAATTATTTCACTATGTACAAAATTACAAATCTTTTTTTTTACTTTTAAAACGGCTACAATCCAATTACAATAATTAAATACATTAATTAAACACTGAGAAATAGAAATAATAATTATGTCATTCACTTTGTGTTTTTTAGCGCCTACCTACCTAAGTTTAGAAATTCTACAGTCATAAGATTGCTTTCGACATTAAATTAAACTAAAATTAAATATTCTTCACTCGGGTGTCTATAAGGACCCATAATGTGTTAGTACAAACTTAACAGCTATTGTTAATAACAATTCAATAAAATAAAATTCTTCTTCTTCTTCTGTCGTCGTGGACATGAGCTACATAATGATAATAGCTCATGTCGCGGGGAAAAGATTAGCCAGTCAGCAGGTTGGTAGCGGGGCTGTCTGCCCAGGGTGCGCCGGACGATCAAATAAATATCTTCACTCGTGGAGGCTCCAAAATAAACGAAAATCTACGTTTTATCTGGATTCTCTGCAAATACATCGCTATACAATATTGTGGTGCAATTTGAATGAACAAGAAGAGGAGACGTCATCATAATTTCTTGGAAAAAACTTATATTAAGCTTATTAGGACGTCGTAGTACGAAATCCTTTTTTATTGATATTGAAATTATTCAGATTTTAAGTTTTAAATTGCCCGTCTGTGAATGATTGCCTCTGTTTAATGTATTGCAATTATTTAATGGTTTTATTGGTTATAAACATTTAATAATTTTATAGATTTTTTTATTTAATTAATTTCGTTGATTTGTTTATTTAATTAATTTTAGTTGATCATTTCTGATGATTATTATCATTATTTTTATGTTATTTATACTTGACTTTATGTAAATATCTACATATAATAGAATAATTTGAATCTGAAACGACTATAAGTAATATTGCTTTATGAGATAATGGTAGGCCCCCTGGTGCTATGTAAAAAAATATTCAAGCAAACTATTTTATACTAAAATAAACATAAATTAACGATCTTCAATTATTGTAGCATTTGGATAAGTAAATAGTTATAGATATTTTGCACTTGAACCTACTAACTGACTAGTTGTACTAAAGTTAGGTTACCCTGGAATTAACTTGAAATGAAATTTCAGGTCCACTCCTGGCATTTATGAAAATGTTTCTGTCATAAATCTGTGTGTGTGTGTGTGTGTGTATAAACCCTGAATAATAATGAACAAACATTTTCAGTTTCTGGCCCCCCCCTCCTCCTTTGCCTACCCCTCCGTGGAAATACAGGCGTGATGTTATGTTATAACCTTGTTTAATTTTTATACTGCTCGTTACGGGACCTAGTCCTGTAAATAACTTTCTTCTTGAAAATATTAGATAACATAGTACGAATGTTAGTTTTATCTTGGGGTACTTACATCGTCATCACCTATTCAACGTGTATCAGAAATGCGTGGTAATATTTTAAGAGCTCATTAAGGGCATAGCATAGAACAACTATTACTATGGGACCAACCCTGAAATCGCGAACAAATTATCAGCTGTTCCCTACTAAATCATCGATGTCGCTTGACAAAATGTAAGGATCAGCTGATTTTATTTTCACGATTTCATAATCATAATCATATTCATTTATTTTGCTCATAAAACACGGTACAAAAGTTCTTAAATAGTAAATATGGGTATAAATAATATGGTAGTAATATGGGTAATAGGGTTGGTCCCAGAGTTGTTCGATAGCATCCCCTGAATAAGCTTTTCAAATATGACCTCGAATTTCTGATACACGTTGTATATTGGGTATTGTTAAAAGTATATGACATGACATTGACATTATTTGTCATGTATGTACATGACATAACATAACATTACGCCTGTATTCCCTGAAGGGGTAGGCAGAGGTGTAGTAAGACCCACATTTCGCCAGTTAGGTATGTTATAAGTTCCATGTAATAAGGGCGAGTCTATTGCCACTAACTGGGCACATACATCTGGTCTGCTAGGTTTTGAGAATCCTTAATGCAAAAACCCAATAACACTTTACAGGACCCCCCCCACGCTCAGCAGTCGCGCTTGCGACCACTAACAACTGCATATCAACGATAAAAAACCATTATAAGAAGACCTAGTATGGGATGTAAGTTTCATACGAAACAGGCTCTACTTATATTGGTGATTCAATCTGAGGTTGACTGTACATGAAACAGGTCTCCAGTCTTAACAGATACCTCTAAAAAGACTCTCTCTCCCTCCCTTTCTGTAAACTATTGTCTTTGTTTTCGTTTGGTGTAATGTTCAATAAAGAATATAATACATAAATAAATAAATAAAAGCGGAAGTAATTACTATAGGTATAATTAAATCAGCCGATTTAACTATAGATATCTACTCAAATTGAACAATATACTTACAACATTACTTTTTAACCGACGAAAAAAAGGAGGAGGTTCTCAATTCGACGCGTATCTTTTTTTTTTTTTTTTTTTTTAGTGTATGACCACGCATACCTTTTTACAGAATGATCCGATTTTGATGATTCTTTTTTTAATGGATAGGGTATATCTCGAAGTTGGTCCCATTTAAATTTTAAAATCAAAATCCACCCCTAAGGGTAGGAAAACAGGGGATGAGTGCTTGTTCACCCACTGAATTCTTACCTGTTAACCGATTCTGTTGGGCACTTCAACATAATGGAGACCTGGAGTTATTAGATTTTAGCCACAATTTTTTTTAAAATAAACCTTTTTAACAAAAAATTGAACCGACGGAAACAGAAACTGAAAAGCGCAAAATAACTAATTATGAGTCGGCGCTAAACAAACAATCAACGAAGATCATTAAATTACCTACTTTAAATAAATAATAAAAACAACATCAATAGAATCAACATTAAATACAACGTGAAATTTTCAACGATAAACAATAACTATCCAAAAATGCGTTCTCCGCTTGGCCACTTGCAACTTGCACGCACTTTGCTTGTTAAAAGTTCGTATGGCGCCGACTCATAATTAGTTATTTTTCGCTAATCAGTTTCTGTTTTCGTCGGTTCAATTTTTTGTTAAAAAGGTTATAGTTTATACTAAACCTGTAGAGAGGTCATTGTATTCATTATTATGAACAACTTTTACTATGGCACCAACCCAAAAATCACAAAAAGAAAAAAAATCTGCTGTTCCATACATTTTGTTGATTGGTGTCAATGTGAACACAAAAAAAAGGGAACACCAGTTTTTATTGCGATTCCAGGGTTGGTATCATAGTAAAAATTGTTAAATTGTGCCTCATAATTATGAGTTGGTACAATGAAAGCTAAAGTCCTTATAAGTAATTAATGAAATCATGATAACGAAAAACTTTTACTATGGGGGAGCAACCCTGAAATCGCTCGACAAAATGTAAGGATCAATTGGTTTTTTTTCACGATTTCAGGGTTACTCCCATAATTGTTCGTTACGATGAACAAGTGCCTACGTTCACCCCTTAAAAGGAGCTAATAATATACCTTATATAACCTACCTATCTAGGTCAATGAGTATTATTAAATTTATTATAGCTAGGTATCCTTTTATACCTTTGGCTTGAGCAAGATACCTTTAAGAATACATTTTACACATAGAAGAGGGAGCGAGAGGTGACCACCTCGGGAAGAAGGAGCTAGCCTATACTAGTGCCGAGCCGGACCTGTCGGGGTAAATGGAGACTAGATCGTATCCCACGCCCCCGGCCAAAGGTTAACAGAGGAACACCGTGGTAGTTTTAGTCGGCAAGAATCCGACACTGGTTCCGTCACTCCGGTGAAGTGCGTCCATGAGGATTTCCCCACGTAAAAAAGGTGTCCTATAACAAAGGTGTCCTACCGGCGGCATATTATATGGCAAAGACTATCATTCTTCCTAATATATCCCACATGCATCGAGCTCTATTGATAATCCTCCCATTTTAACTTAGGTACCCACTTACCATATTTAGTGTGGTAACTCAAAAAATAAAAAATCAATACACAATCATCAATATGGTAGTCAATCGGCAATAAAAACGATTCTATATCCGATTATACTCGCTTCTAGTCCGGTAAATCGATTTTTTACATCTCGAATGACGAAATCGATTGCTTATAGCAACATTGTATGGTTCTAGTACCATTGAGTAGAGCTATTACTGTAGGTATAAAAAATCAAGTTCATGGTCGTATTATTTTATTGTATAACTATAAAGATATGTGTTAGTTGAGTTTTAGGTGGATTCCTAACATTTTTCATCAGGAAATTCTCAGTAGCAGCCCGGAGTCTGGATTTGTGCCCGGTCAATGGCAATAGGCTCGCCCCCTATTACATGGGACTATAACATAACTGGCGAAATGTGGGTGTACTATACACCTCTGCCTACCTCTTCGGGGAAATACAGGCGTGATGTTATGTTATGTTGTTATGTTGTCCTAACATTTTTGTTACGCAGCCACTTCCTAAAACACTTTGTTATAGTTTAAAAGTTTTTGTTAGAAGAAAGTTTCTGCTGTAATTTTCCAGGAATCCAATATAAGTTTCGGGAAGTAGGTTAGTGTCTGTTCCATTCCATTCAGAAGTTCTTTGGTTTTCAATCCAAGTTTATTTTATTTTATGAACCTATATTACCTACCTTGGTACCTACTGTACCTATAGTCAGCAACGTAGTAGGTTAACACTGTACAAAGTTTCAAGTTATATGCATGATTTGCTTGCTAGACCTACTTATGGTTTTTTGTAACAAATTATTACCTATACAGTAATTATTGTATACCGTACAATAATTACCGTATTACCGGATTAAAATATTTTTTTTAGAAATATCTGTATAGACGATTGTCATCTTAGTCTACCTGCGACCACGAAATGCTGCAAAGCTTTCGAAACGTCAGGGAAACCAATTTAAATAATATACGTGATTTAATCCGGTTAAACTTTGTTTTATTATAAATTATTATAGAGTAGAGAATACCTTAATGACTAACATCATGATTATATTTAAGACATTTATAAGAGCCCATACACACTAGCGTGTCTCCAGCGTAGGCGTTCGCTAAACATAATATGCGCAGCGCAGACGCCGCCCGCGACAGTGTTGCCTACTGCACAGTCGGCACCATCATCTTTGTGGCTAGATCTTTTGCAAAAGTTGCCAGATCCCCAGATTTAACCCTGCAAAGTAGCTAAAGTAAAAAAAAATACTAGAATTCTGAAACTAATTTCAACATAAAATTAAAATCTTTTAGCTACAATTTTTTTGAAGTTGTAGCTGACGGGCTTGAAAAATAGCTAGATCTAGCTATAAAGTAGCTAAGTTGTCATCACTGGCGACAATGCGACGCACGCGATGCAAACGTCGCGTTGTCGCGCTAGTATCGCGCACACGCCACTCGATCGCGACATCGTTTTGGTATTATTATTTTCTATTTAGTCGTAGCGTCTGCTCTGCGCATACGTTTTTCGAAGGAACGCCTACGCTGGAGAAACGCTAATCTGAATGGGTTCTAATATCAAATAACCTAATGAATGTTTTAAATATATCACAATGTCAGTCATTAAGGTATTCTCTACTTTATATTAATTTGTTATAAGAAACCATAAGTAGGTACTCTTAATTAATGAATATCTCGAAACGTTCATCGACTTACATTGCTGACCGTACTATCCTTAATCCTTACATGCAGAGCCGTCCGTGTGGTGCCGGACTTAAAGAATAGCACCACACTTATCTCTTCTCATGGGTGTCGTAAAAGGCGACTAAGGGATTCACCAGAGGATGGGCAGCAGCGTTCTCTGAGTATTTAACCAACCAACTGCGATCGCCAACCAGCCTGCCAAGCGTGGCGATTATGGCATATCCCCCCTTAATTGGGGGAGGCCTATGTCCAGTAGTGGACGTCTTTCGGCTGAAATGATGATGATGATGATGATTTTTTTAGTTAGGCTGAATTTAATTTTAAATTTAAGTTTTTCAAACACTTTCCTTACAACAGTTTTCCAAACTTCTAACCTAGCAATTTTATACAGCCTAATCAAAATTTCTGTAACGAAATTTTTCCTTGAAGTTCTCCACAATCCTACGTACCTACTTAGATATATCTAGGGCTGCTTGACCTTAATTGCCGACACTGGACAAATACTTCTAAAACTCCGGAAATGTGGGCAATCCCAGGTTTCATACCTAGACAGCCTTAAATAAATTGATATTTTCTTGCCAACTCGGCGAGAATCGAGGTTTTACCGGGACATTCCTTGATAACCCTTCTTAGTTTCCCCCGGACCCGGACGCCATTAAAACTAGAACAAATCCAGGGAAACACGGACGGTTGGCAGCCCTACCTATATCTGTCCATTTTACGTTCCCTGGTAAAAAAAATCGCTTCATGTAAACAAACAATAACAAAAACTTTTTGTCAAAAAATTTAACCGACGAAAACAGAAAGTGAAAAGCGAAAAAGAAAATGAGGTTTTTTTGTTTTGCGCCGACTCATAATTAGTTATTTACATTAGTTTAGTTAGGAGATTAGTTATTAAGACTAAAGAGCTTCATTTTATTTTTCGCTTTTCAGTTTCTGTTTTCGTCGGTTATTTTTGTTGTCAAAGAGTTTTATTTTATTTTATTTTTTGTGGCTATAATCTAACTCCAGGTCTCCATTATGTTGTAGTGTCTAGAACTACATTTATGTGTCCCAAGTTTCAATAGAATCAGGTTAACAGGTAAGAATTCAGTGGGTGAACAAGCAGTCATCCCCTGTTTTGCCGACCCTAAGTGTACCGGACGGGCGGAACTCGATACCGTGTGTATGAGCCGCTGACGCCCTGTACCTATAGGTTGACTTCCCACGCCGAACTGAAGGATTATTTCGGGAACACCGGGAGAATTTTTCAGGAAATGAAAACACCGACTTGACTGTTCATGAAGAGCTTGAGGCCTCTGCTTACTCCATTTGATTTGAAGGCTTGACTATATGGTAGATTTGCTACTACATAGCTATACTGCCCTTACTGTTCTATACTATAGACAGTATAGCTATAACTGTATACCTGTATAGGTATCTATTCTATTGGTAACTTGCTACGAATTCTATTGAAACTGTGTTTACTAACGCGGCACTAAACTTTACCGGCACGAGAGCCGCAGGCGCCTCAAGCCATTTACAACTTTATTTATTCTATTTATTTTTACATTTCTGTCTATATCTATGTATCTATCTGAGTCTGTTCTATGCAACCAAAACCTATGGATAGGCAAAAATCTAGGCTATCTAATGATCTATGACTCATCATTCTAGGTGTCATAGATTATCCATAGGTTTTGGTTTTCTGTGCAAAATTGGCCGTGTCAGGGGATTTTTATTACTTTCACCCTTAATAACTTTTTTGTTATTGGGGTTGGGACTATTTACTATACGATATCCCCTGCACGACCATTTTGGCTTTAAATAAAAAACAATAATAAAAGTGTTTATTTGATGTAAACTAGGCTAGGTACACATATTCTACAAAACGGGTGAATTTTTCATACATTTTTTATCGGTTTGTTTACATTTTTCTTATCGAACCCAGACAAAATTTATTGAAGATAATGTTTTTCTATTGATAGTATACTATAGATATATGCATTGTCTAGCCGTAGGTGACAATACACATACCTACCTATTATTTTACTATGTTTAATTTCACAATTAAAACTTACAAATTTCATGACTCTAAAACATTGTTAAAACTATTAAATAACTTACAAATTTACATAATATTTGCAGTATATAGCGTTATTTACTATGTTCCTTCTATTTACGTTTCATTTACTATAAAAGGTTATGTATTTCTTATAAAACTGTATTTTTAAATTTAATTTTCTATATAAAACGGTTATTTTACTATGAAACTGCTAAAATGCTACATAAATGGATAAATCTATATAGAACGAACATAAACAACGCTATACCTGAAAGATTACACTGATATTTACTTAAATAATAAAGATATAAGTTTTCATGAAGTGCATAGTTACGATTCTGTACTAGTAATTAAAAAATATACTGGAGGCAGCGCCCTCGCTCGAGACGCGCACTCCGCGCAACTTGTTCCCTGCCATTTGCATGGGTCAAATGCGTTCTACGAAAACTATGAAATTCACTATTTTGACTATTAAGCACATAAAATATCATGAAAACTTACGTGTTTCAGCACTAACACTGAATTTAGGTTAATAAACACACTGAATCTACTGTATTACGGTACTAATCACTTAAATATTTCTGTATTATTGTCTCTAAATCGTCTTTTGACTTACGAAATTTTCACTCGCGATTTTACTGTCTTTCAGTAGAAAAAACGACACTGAAACAGGGTTGCCGCGCACATTTTTAGGGTTGTCGCGAACATTTCTCCCGCCGTGCAGCAGAGCGTCGACCCGTAGTGGAGCGTGCTGCAGATGACCCGGAGAGCGACATCACTTCGGCAGGGGCACCAGCTTCTTGACGGGGCGTTTGAGGACCCCCGCTGCTGTGCGCAGCTCGACGGTCCTGACTCGTCCGTCGGCGCCTGGGTAGACAGCGGTGATTCTCCCTCGCGGCCATGTATTGCGAGGGAGCTGGCCGTCGGCGATGAGAACGGGGTCGCCGACTTCAAAGTTGAGCCCAGTGTCATGGGGCTCCCGCCGGTACTGCAGCTCGGGTAGGTACTCGCGCACCCAGCGACGCCAAAACATGTCGGCTAGGATTTGGGCGCGCCGCCAGTACTTCTTGCTGTCGAGGTCGGACTCGCTGAACTCGCCGAGGGATGGTAGTCGTGCTGAGCCCCCGAATATAATGTGATTCGGGGTGATGGCTTCGTCGTCTTCTGCTTCTATGGAGACGTGCGTGAGGGGCCGACTTTTTACGGTGTATTCGGCCTCACACAGTAGGGTTGCGAGAACTTCTTCATGCGGATGCTTTTCGTGAAGGACCGTATAGAGAGTGGTCTTCACGCATCTGACGAGGCGCTCCCACGCGCCTCCCATGAAGGGCGCTGTGGGAGTGATGAAACGCCACACGATGCCGCGACGACTTGCTTCTTCTTTCACGGCTTCTCTCATCTCTCTGTCTGCGCCGTGCATGTTGGTACCGTTGTCGGAGTAGATTTCTGTGGGGCAACCTCGGCGCGCTGCGAACCTTCGCAGCGCCAAGATTGCGGAGTCAGCGCTGAGGCTAGCGGCGACCTCGAGATGGACCGCTCTGCTGGTGAGGCATGTGAACAGCGCCACATACCGCTTCTGGTGCTGTCTTCCGACGGTGACGGAGAGCGGCCCGAAATAATCTAGGCCCGTGTAGGTAAAGGGCCTCTGATGATGGGCGAGGCGCGCCTTCGGATGATCCCCTGTGGCTGGCTCTGGAGGCTGCGATTTTCGAATGCGACATTGCAGACATTGATGCACTATTTTCTTCGTCGTCGGCCGCAGGCGAAGAACCCAGTAGTGTTGGCGTACTTCGTTTATGACCAACTCTGTCCCGCTGTGATGCAAGTTTCTGTGCGTCCAGTCTATATAGAGCTGTGTGACGCGGTGATCGCCATCCAAGATTGGCGGTCTCTTTGTTTTCTCGGTAATTTCTTCTGTTGCAGCTATGCGACTGCGTAGAGTGATCACGCCGTTGTTTATTTCTACGGGCAGTGATCGTAGGCGGCTGTCATTGGCGACACCTTCCCCGCGCCGAAGCTCCCGGAGGTCGACGCCGAGGGAGTCTCCTTGTAGCGGTTTCACAAGGAGGTCTCGGCGCCGCGAATGTGTTCTGCGGGGAGAAGCACGAAGGCCTGGGAGTCGGCGGCGGGGCGAGATGCAGCCCTTTCCGACGTCGTGGTCTTCGTCTTCTTTTCGTGTGACGCCAATCTGGATCCGTCTCTGGATCCTGTATTGTTCCTCTGTATGGAACCTGGGCCTTGGGTTTTCGGCGCAAGGCTGAAGACTGCCGAGCTTTTTCTGTAGCTCGTGGGTGTCTTTCCGATTTTGAGAATCTGTTCGTATGTGGGACGGCCTCCGACACATTCTGTGCTTGCCGCGATTCTGTGACTGTTGTGATCCGTTCTTCCCCTGGTGCCTCGTTGACAACGGGCTTCACAGCGGGCAGTTTTTCTATAACGGCTGTCATCCGTTCTTCCCCTGTGGCCTCGTTGACGACGGGCTTCCCAGCGGGCAGTTTTGCTGTAACGGAGTTCACCTGTTCTGTATATTTTGCTTTCGGTTCGAGACCGCGGTCGAGCTTCTTTTCTGTAGACGCAAGTCTTTGTGTTGCGTTCTCGTAGCTATCGGGCATGACGAAATTTTCTGTCTTCCAGAGAAGGGCCGTTTCTCTGTGTCTATCTTCTATCTGTTTCATATTCTTCTCAAGAATATCTTCAGCTGGCTTCTCTGGATCTGTATTCGGGTGGTACGGATTCACGATTAGGGATCCAAAAACGAAGTGTTCCTGTTGTCGTGATTCTATGTTCACGTCGCTCGGTGACAACTGATTGACGCAGTTATCGCTGTGACCCAGTGTTCGTGAGTGTGCGCCGTGCAGCACCCATCCTAACGATGTCAGCGATGCAACCGGTTGATGACTGGGACCTTTTCTGATGACACTTGCGATGAGTAGATGCCAATTGTCTTGTCCAATCAGCACCTTCGGGACGCCTATGTTGTAGACGAGCTTCTGTTTGATGTCTTGGAGGTGCCTGCAGTCTCTTAGGTCATCTTCGCTGACCCTCTGTGGCGATAGATGCAGGCCTGGAACGGTGCGCGCGCATAAAGGCACTTGCCTGCCCTCAGCGCTCCTCATGGACAGGTTGACTCGTCTCGAACTGGGCATGTCGAGTGACGTATCCCCGATGGCTCGTATGGTGAAGGGATCTAGATGACCTTCTGCTCCGACTGCGTTAGCGACGTCTTCATCTATGAGCGAAATTGTTGACCCATCATCCAGCAGTGCGAAGGTGTTCGCTTCTCCCGCCGGTCCAACTATCTGCACAGGAACTATCTTTAAGTAGGCTTGAGGCTTCGCGTGTAGACTGGAACTTGCTACTGTTTCTTGGTTCTCAATCTTCGCCTCTTCTCTCGGCTTCCTTTCGTAGTGCAGGAGTTGGTGGTGAGTGGCGGGGCATCCTTCTATGCCACATTTCTTCGCCTTGCATGAGTGCCCGTACGGTCGTGTGCGCAGACAACGAAAGCACAATCCGTACTTCTTTGCGAGCTGCCATCTTCCATCTGAGTCAGCTGTACGAAACTTCGTGCAGTCCGTCGCATAGTGTCCGACGCGCTCGCATATCCTGCACTTCGGGGCAGGGGCAGAAGCGCCGGCCGCAGCATGCTTCTCGGTAGCGGTGTGTGTCCTCTGGATGGCACGACGAGTCTGCTGACCTTCTTCTGTACGGATGTTCTCAGCTGGCGCGAAGGCACTGCAGTAGCGCGCTTGTTCTGTGACGAAGTTGCTGAAGTTGCTAAGGTCCGGCATCGAATTGTACTTTTCGGTGTACGTTCGATACCACTGTACGCGCAGGGAGTTCGGCAGCTTCTCCGTCAGCACGCGCAGCAGCTCTGCATTGATGAGGTAGTGCTCCTTCTTCAATGCTTGAAGTGTGACGACGCTGGTTCTAATTTTGCTCGCGAAGAAACAGATGTCCTTGGGAGCTTCACTGCAGCGCGGTAGGGTTCGCAGCTTGTCTGTTTCGGCTTGAGCGATGGAGTCCGGTCGTCCGAATTGAAGTTCCAATTCTCGCATGATGTCATCTGGTCTTGCGTGCCCGATGAGTTCCGAGCTCACTGTTTCCAACGCTCTCCCCTTGAGGCATCTTCTAAGCCTCGCTGTATTTTCCACGTCGTTGAAGTATCTTCTTGTGGTGTCGTATATTGCACGAAACGACAACCACTCTGTATGCGCGCCGCCGAAGGTCGGTAGTGACATGATCACTTTTGAAACCGCTGGATGAGGCGACGTGTACGACGAGTCCAACGGCTTCCTTTCGGCGAGCGCAGCTATGGCGGAGGTGAGATCGGTGATGAACGGCTTCAGTGAATCACCTCCCTGTTGATGAGTTTCCTTCTTCTTAGGATCTTCATCTTGATGCTTGACATCCAAAATATTTTTCTGTTCCCCTTCCTTCCCCCCGGGTGGGGGTGCGGCCAAGTCGGTGTTTCTCCCGGTGTCGGCTTCTATAGGGTTGGGCTGTGGTTCCGGTCCTTCTTCCAACCATGAACGAACGTAGTCAGCTTTCGATTGTCCGTCTTCATCATAGTCGTCAGAGTCCGCTTCCTCTTCAGCCTTCTGTAACTGTATCTCTGCTAACTGTAGTTTGATTCTTAGAATCTCTTCACGTGCCTTCAACTGTTTTCTATTGGAGCGATTCGTAGTTACGGAGCGTCCGCCGCGTCCCTTTTTCTGTTTTTTCTGTTCTTCTATACTGTGGGGCGCAGCACGGTCGGTTGGACGCAACGTCTGATCCGAATTTGTTCCTTTTCTATCCTCCGATGTGTCCCGCCTCGAAATAGACGGTACTGTTCCCTCCGCGGGGTGCGGGGGGGGCGGCGGCGCATCGGCGCTGTGTGACGTTGACGTTGACGGTGACCGCGGCGGCTGTTCATGTCGCACGCCGGGTGTACTGGTAGCTGCTGCTTCAACGTCCAACGTCCAGGATTCGGGAGCTCTTCCTTTTGAACGCGTAATCGGCATCTTGATTTTTCAGCTGTAATTCTTCAGGTGATAATTCTTCAGGCACGTGATGAAATCCGGCTCGAAGGACCAGCGAATGTACCGGACGGGCGGAACTCGATACCGTGTGTATGAGCCGCTGACGCCCTGTACCTATAGGTTGACTTCCCACGCCGAACTGAAGGATTATTTCGGGAACACCGGGAGAATTTTTCAGGAAATGAAAACACCGACTTGACTGTTCATGAAGAGCTTGAGGCCTCTGCTTACTCCATTTGATTTGAAGGCTTGACTATATGGTAGATTTGCTACTACATAGCTATACTGCCCTTACTGTTCTATACTATAGACAGTATAGCTATAACTGTATACCTGTATAGGTATCTATTCTATTGGTAACTTGCTACGAATTCTATTGAAACTGTGTTTACTAACGCGGCACTAAACTTTACCGGCACGAGAGCCGCAGGCGCCTCAAGCCATTTACAACTTTATTTATTCTATTTATTTTTACATTTCTGTCTATATCTATGTATCTATCTGAGTCTGTTCTATGCAACCAAAACCTATGGATAGGCAAAAATCTAGGCTATCTAATGATCTATGACTCATCATTCTAGGTGTCATAGATTATCCATAGGTTTTGGTTTTCTGTGCAAAATTGGCCGTGTCAGGGGATTTTTATTACTTTCACCCTTAATAACTTTTTTGTTATTGGGGTTGGGACTATTTACTATACGATATCCCCTGCACGACCATTTTGGCTTTAAATAAAAAACAATAATAAAAGTGTTTATTTGATGTAAACTAGGCTAGGTACACATATTCTACAAAACGGGTGAATTTTTCATACATTTTTTATCGGTTTGTTTACATTTTTCTTATCGAACCCAGACAAAATTTATTGAAGATAATGTTTTTCTATTGATAGTATACTATAAATATATGCATTGTCTAGCCGTAGGTGACAATACACATACCTACCTATTATTTTACTATGTTTAATTTCACAATTAAAACTTACAAATTTCATGACTCTAAAACATTGTTAAAACTATTAAATAACTTACAAATTTACATAATATTTGCAGTATATAGCGTTATTTACTATGTTCCTTCTATTTACGTTTCATTTACTATAAAAGGTTATGTATTTCATATAAAACTGTATTTTTAAATTTAATTTTCTATATAAAACGGTTATTTTACTATGAAACTGCTAAAATGCTACATAAATGGATAAATCTATATAGAACGAACATAAACAACGCTATACCTGAAAGATTACACTGATATTTACTTAAATAATAAAGATATAAGTTTTCATGAAGTGCATAGTTACGATTCTGTACTAGTAATTAAAAAATATACTGGAGGCAGCGCCCTCGCTCGAGACGCGCACTCCGCGCAACTTGTTCCCTGCCATTTGCATGGGTCAAATGCGTTCTACGAAAACTATGAAATTCACTATTTTGACTATTAAGCACATAAAATATCATGAAAACTTACGTGTTTCAGCACTAACACTGAATTTAGGTTAATAAACACACTGAATCTACTGTATTACGGTACTAATCACTTAAATATTTCTGTATTATTGTCTCTAAATCGTCTTTTGACTTACGAAATTTTCACTCGCGATTTTACTGTCTTTCAGTAGAAAAAACGACACTGAAACAGGGTTGCCGCGCACATTTTTAGGGTTGTCGCGAACACTAAGGGTGGATTTTGATTTTCAAATATAAATGCGACCAATTTTGAGATATACCCTATCCATTAAAAAAATAATTATCAAAATCGGACCACTCTGTAAAAAGATATGCGTGGTCATACATTAAAAAAAAAAGTACGCGTCGAATTGAGAATTTCCTCCTTTTTTTCGTCGGTTAAAATTGGAGCTTATCACGGACGTACACGTGATGTTTTGTGTCTATGGACATAAACCTGCTGATGTAAGCACTATGCACAACATCAACAGAAATTGTCAATATTGCTCTTACAATATTACCTACTGACTGTACTATCGTGTAAACTTGGCCCTATGTATGTAAAAAGTGTTTTAATTTTGAAAGTTTCAGTCAAAATTCAACTCTATGCCGAAAAAGTTTGGGTTGATTTTTGATTGTATTTTTTGCGATATCATGGCTCGCGTGTATATCCGAAAGTCGCAAATTTGTATTCAAAAGATACCTACCATCGAAGTACGCAATAATCGTAAAACGAACAATTTAAAATCCGATTTTGTCGAGTTTCGAATATTGCTATGCCATTGAAACAGCGAATAAGTATGTATATTATATACACACTGATCTACTTATTATCATAAGTTCTTGCTTAACTATTATTTACTTTATAGTGGTGTTTTGACACCCTATGTATTTAATCCTATTTTAATGTTACCTACAAAAATACATACTTAAGTGCATTTATTAAGGTTTTTATGCACCTGCCTTAGTGCATTTAATGAACCATAATATATTCTTGTAGAATGAAAATGTCACATAAGATAAAATTCTTTAGATATTTACAAAAAATTGGGTACCTATATAATATATTTCTTCGCTGCAGACAAGCATTAGGGTTTCCTCGAAGTGCTTTCAAAGATATTCTATTGAAAACTAATCATAAAAATAAAACATTAATTAGGTACCTACCACACGTCAAAACATTCATGATTTTACTTTACTATCTTGAATGACAAAAATTTAGAAAAGAAATCACAAAATCATCACTGATCAATATCTTTGTTAATTAAATCAACTACAGGAACAAGTTGTAACAAATGTAATAAAACAACCGGAAAAAGCACACTTTATTTCACATAAAACACATTTTTAATGCCTCATAACATACAAAATACAAAATTTTACATTAAAAAGTACGTTTATATACAAAAAATGGTTAATACTGTACATCAAAGTTAACTAGATGTGTACTAATAGTCTTTTAATTGTACCTACTCATCTTACTACGCCGTGCGAACTCAAAATCATCTCCCTCGCTTTGTAGTGTTGCCAACCTATATAATATATTGAGAGACACGTCCACAAAACTGAGGCGAAAGTCAATAAATTATAAGCTACACTATTAAAACACAAAAACTGTTTCTTCTCGTTCTTTATTCTGAAATACAGTTATAATTTAGCAAAGATTTTATTATAATTGAATTCTTTGAGTATTACTGTTTAATGACCTGACACAGGAAGCGATGCAATCGTTATGGCTTTGTGTTTCCTTACATACATTAACATAAAATTAGTTGGTGTGGAAATGTGCGATTTGCAGGCTCAGTAGACGTTATGATGATAAAGATTTAAAAAATTGACTAGAATTTTCATAACTTCTTAAATGAGTATTTATAGTCACATTCTATTATTTTAATTAATTAACGTAAGCTGGGTGAAATCTTGAGGAATAGGTAAATTGTGGAAAGAAAAATTCGATCGCGAGTAGAATTCAAAACTGCGACTCCAAGTTCATTTGGTAGATATTCCTATTACCAGTGTTTAAGCCACCAAGCTACCGTGAACTCTGCACTGGAGTCACACCTAGGCCACTCAATATTATATAAATATATTGAGCTAGCGCCATCTAAATACACAAAATTTCGTATGTATACGAACGCACACACACGTGTAGGTTAGGGATGCTCGCCGCTCGTAATTCCAACTGGGTTCCAAGCGCTTCTCAGTAGTTCTCAGAGATAGCGTGCTTGTATAGCGACAGGCGATTGACATCCATTGCAATATTGCAGTATAATTGCTATCAGACTGCGGGTGCGTGCGGGGCGCGGGTGAGGAATCTTAAATTGGCGGGGGGCGGTGAGTGGCCGTTCTGTACGTTAGCACTATTAGATATTCTGTGCTGGAGTACTAAAACAGTAACCAGTAGTCACAGATCCGAATCTTGCTCGTCAGCAATTTTTTCTTTCCACAATTTATATATGTATGTGACATTTTTTAAATTATAATCATGTTATCATGACTGATAAATCTATTTCACACACAGTTTCAATAACACTTTCCTTGACTCTGAGAGAAAACCTTCAAAAAGCGTTAGTGGTTGGCCGAACTGCGTTATACACTAGCAATGCGGCAAAATTTGGATATCCCACAAAATTAGGGACGGGTGGCCACTCTACGCCCACTCTACATAATTTTATGAGGCTCGATAGCGACTGTGTTTTAGGAGCGAGATAACTATGAGTTGGCATGGTCTCAAGTCTACTATAAAATTATGAAAATATGGTAGATTGGTACATTTGCAATGAAAATAAAGGAGAATTTATTGTAATGAGTTCCGGAGCAGGCTTCGCTGGCGTCTTGTGCAGGCTTTGCGCTCCACCCATTGAGTAGTTTTTCTATAAAAAAAGAGAACAGCTTTTATTTTAGAGGTATTTAAGCAAATGAGTTTTGATATCATTAGCAGACATTCGTCAAATGAACATAATTAAATAAGATAAGTTATTCGTTTTATATTATAAAATAAATAAATATTTTCGTAGGTTTTTACACAGCACCATCTAGTATTCTTGTCCCAAACTAAGCACAGCTTGTACTATGGGTACTAGACAATGGATATAATACTTATATACTTTTTATGTAAATAGATACTTAAAATACATAAGAAATATTTCTTAAGTAGTGTTTGTGTTGGTCTGGGTATCCAGACCAACACAAACACTTATGTTCATCACATAAATATTTGTGTCCTGTGGTAATCGAACCCACGACCTCTTGCTCAGCAGTCCGACACTTGAACCACTGGATCACAGACGTCGTCGTAATATTATGTATTGTGTAAATAGGCACCCCTAATTTTTTACACAGGTGCAATAACTTTACAAATATAATAGGAATCCATAAAGTGTAAAGTTTATAAATTACTAACCGATAATTTGGTGTAATTAAGTTTTAATTAAATAGTCCGTGGGCGTAATTTATACACATTTAAACTTAGTGATTATATTATCTTTGTACACATTTATCGTTTTCTAAAAAATGTGACGCCGAGCGAGAACACAAAGACAGTAAAGTCACAAGTTTACAGATAATGTAACCTGACCTTAACACACACACTTACACATTTCTGTATATATATTAGTCTTTTAATTATTCCTGAATTCATTACTTGATAAATTTAACATTAAGCCGTAAAAAACATAGCACCTACGCGTCCCTAATTAAACGTATTATTTTATTTTTAAGCACAACGCGTGCTCTGTTCATACCGAGTAGCTACGGCGTAATTAAATTTCTTATTTATTTTATTAAACAACACCTTGGTGTAGAATTAAACAAGTATTTGCAGGTATATAAACAGTGTACATTATATCTTTCCTTTTAAAATATTTGACAACACTCGGATAGCTCGACTGGGACAAATCTAGATCCAATAAGTATAATCTACGTAAATAAGCATTTTCTGTTCTTGTTTTGAAGCGAATTGAGGCTGCATATATTTTGTAAAATACATATTCAAAAAGTATTTAAGCCAATTTATTGTCATGGTGATTTTTTAGCGAATACGTATTCGAGACGAGAAAGTTATAAATATGACTAAATAGTAAAGCTTATATCACTACTTTTTATTATCAACTCAGCCTATCGCAGTCCACTGCTGGACATAGGCCTCTCCCAAGTTGCGCCACAACGCTCGGTCCTCTGCCTTCCGCATCCAGTCCCCCCAGCCACGTTCTTTAGGTCGTCGGTCCACCTGGCAGGCAATTTTTTATTACCAAGTATAGTATCTGCTCATAATTTTGTACAACTTTCACTATGGGACCAATTCTAAAATCGTTAAATATAAAAATATTAATGAGTTAGTTATGTTCCGTTCATGTATGAAATAGCGGTTTTTGTCCCCCGATTTTGAGTGTTGATCCCGTCGTGATAGTTGCTTAGAATTATGAGCAGACACTATATATAAAGATTTTTTGGTTATTAAAAATAGTGTTGTATATTTTGTTTTTTATATTTTGTTTTAACATAACATAACATCACGCCTGTACCTACCTATTTCCCTGAAGTAGTAGACTATAGTACACCTACATTTTGCCAGTTATGTTATAAGTCCCATGTAATAGGGAGCGAGCCTATTGCTATTAACCGGACACTAATCCAGACTCCGGGCTGCTACTGAGAATTTCCTAACGAAAAACCCCAATAACACAGCAAAAACATAGTTTTTTTAATGTATGGTATAAAAGTTAGAAATATTATAAACCATATAATCAATAAAAAAAAACGTGTGCGGTCAGTGGACCCCCGTCAGAAACGAAGTTATCCTAAAAAATCACATTTTTTGATCGGTTCATTTTAATACCTAATTTCACAACTGTGGTACAAGAATAATAGATGGCAGGAAACATCATGATGATGCATGCATCGGACTGAGATACCACAGGGCCCAGACATGTCAAAAACATGTCTTTTTGTTTGTTTTATTTAATAGTTAGCTGGAACTTTGACGTTAGCCACCAGATGGCGCTTAAAGGTGAAGTCAGCTAACAATTCTATGTCCGTATATTCAGTGTACTCTATGGGTATAACGCAAATCTTAGCGTGACATGACGCTACATTTTCTCCCGAATTACACCTACTACAAGCCCCTATAAAGAGCTTCGTTCCAAAAATATAATAGGTAATCTATCACCGCCATTACCTAAAATAACATCTATTCATACGGATTTCTACAAATACAAAAGGTAGGTAGAAGGTGTAGGTACCCATCTGAACCCGTATCAACTATTTACCCAACTTAAATGAGGGTCTTATCAACATAGATCTTGACCACACAATCCTTCGAGTAACCTCATCAAATTCCCACAGGTGCCAACCCAATTTGAGGAATGAAAAGGATGTATCCACATCTATGAAAACTACGTAGATAATAAATAGGGACTATAGAACTTTATAGGCATTTTGAAAAAAATGTTCACTGTAAGCATAGTTTCTGTATCTAGACTTTATGTAATAGGTAGGTAGGTACTAGCCTATGCTCGCGCCTTTGCTCACATACAACGTGTTATTGAAATAACTGAAGACCTCTTAAGGGGTCATTGTACTCATCAGTTTGAACAACATTTACTATGGGACAAAATCTGTAATCGCGAAATAAAAATATGTTACCTACATTTGTGTTCACATGAATCGACAAAATGTAGGGATCAGCTGATATTTTTTTCGTGATTTCTGGTTTGGTCCCATAGTAAAAGTTGTTCATACTGATGAGTACAATGACCCCTTAAGAGGTTTTCAGTTATTTCAATAACACGTTGTATAATTCAGTTCGTCACAGAAAGACATTATCGTACATCCCTCGGAAAATGTATATGTATCTACCCGGGATAAATAGTAACATAACATAACATAACATCACGCCTGTATTTCCCCGAAGGGGTAGGCAGAGGTGTACACCTACACCCACACCCACATCCACACACACACCCCCACATACATACACACCATACACCCACATTTCACCAGTTATTTTATAGTCCCATGTAATAGGGATAAATAGTAGACTAGATGTTAATCCGGGTTATAGTATATCTGTGTACCAAATTTCATCTAATTTCAGCGTCACTCATACGAACAAATAAACAAACATCCATACGAATAATAATGATAATAGCAATAGTCCTGCACTCTCCCAAGACGGAATGTGACTGAACTATACTATAGTGCTGCTGTGAACTGCCTTCAGTTTGTGCCCCCCGTCCCATAAATTCCTTAGATTAAACTTATCAAAAGGGCGACTTCTAGCAGGACCTGTCTCCTCTGGCAACCTTCCAAAGGTCCAGACTTCTTCTTGGCCATAAACCGAGAATAAACTGACTTTAAAAATTTGTTGGATAAAAAACTGTATAATTTGTACCTTGCCTAAATGAAAACTTAACTAATGTCTTAGCAAACAATGCTCGTAGGTAGCCTTCTATTTGATTAAACCATACCATTACCATTTTGATTATTCTACTTGATTTGTTTGAAATGATTTTATATATACGGAATCCTATATCTAGCCCGACATACTCGTGGCCGGTTTTTTAAGAAATCAAAAAAACCTATACTTTCACCTATACAGCGCAAGAAAAATTCTTCTAAAACATAAGTTACGTGTCATGAATGCGAGTAGGTGCGTGGTATAGCCACGTGTATATTTCTATATATATTGTATACTCGTGTGTACGTTGGTTCAGGAGCTGAAGTGCAGTTAGGGAATACCGCACGGACTGATACGACATAAAGTAGGAGCGTGGCACACGAGAAGCGAACACCGGATGTGTCGCGAGATGTGTATCGGGCTTTACGTCGTTTTTTATTCGTCGTTGATTGATGTATGATGTCATGAAATGATTGATGCGCCATTTTAGTTGTGTTTTCTTTGAAGTTCAGATTCGGAAGGTCTTTTTATGGTGAAGGTCGACAGTTATAGGTATCTTGTTGATTTATGAATCAGACAATCAATGGCTCCTGAAATGAGATCGTCAGATCTATTTAGGTACGTATGTTGTGATATCTATAATAAGTGTATTATGAAAAAAAAAACATTTCTGTATAGTAGTATTAAACTGATTTATGTTTCAAAGCTTTTCTTTCGTGTCGGTAAATAAATAAGTAGTTATTATTGTTACT
The DNA here is from genome assembly GCA_949699075.1 of Asteroscopus sphinx. NCBI lineage: Eukaryota > Metazoa > Arthropoda > Insecta > Lepidoptera > Noctuidae > Asteroscopus > Asteroscopus sphinx. Next base: position 12,409,389 of record OX453013.1, on the reverse strand, counting down.
GGTATTTTCATGGTGTACAATAAAGCATAATTATTCTATATATATGTAAAAATAACCCTTAAATTTGTTAAGTCAAAAGCTTTTCAGTTAAAAATAAACGAAAATGTAGATTATTTTATTATTTTTAACGCATTTTTACGCATGGAAAGTGAAAATCTAACGATTCGATTCGATTTCTTTCCACAATTTAAATCGTTTGAAAATGTAGATTATTCAAACTGCTTAAAAGTACAAAAATAAGAAAGAAGCTTTAAGATTCACGTAGTGGTAACATGAGCAGTAGATTCAAAGTGTGATTACAATATTTTGAATAAGTAGATCGAAGATAACCGAGTCAATGCTCTTATCTACACTTAACTTTTTTTTTCGAGACAAGATAAGTACAGACACATTCGAAATCAAAGTTCTATATTAATTTATGCGTCAACAGTCCAATTAAAATATAATAACAGTCCATCTGCTACATTATTAACCCACTTACATTACCTAATAAGTTATCTATCGTCGGATCTATCTCGTAGCCTCGTCGCTTGTGCACCATTCTTGTTCAATAAAATATGTAGGAGACGCGACGCACGGTTCGCCCTCTCTCGCCTTTTCTATAACAAGAAAGAATTTTTCTATGCATTTATTTTCTCACTGAAAATTCTTTTGAGTTTTTTTATTTGTTAAAGCGATAACAAGACTAAAACATAGTCCTTTTTGTGCGTCATTGTACCCGAACAAGACATTGTAGGTGTGTTTTACTTAGTCGAAGACATATATTGAATTTATAGTTTGTTTTGCCTGTATATGTCTCGTAGTACCTTCGTTATGGGCCATACAATATATTAAGACAGGACCTTGTACCTTTGTGTACGTCCGTATAAGTAACCCTGTTTTGTGGAGGTACACGTAGGTTGTTAAGAAGAGAAACTTCTGAACTCATTACCGGAGACTCTATAGAAGCATTAAAATAAATAGATTCTTGCAGAATAGGCATCTAGTCTCAAAAGAGAAGTAATTCTCTATTGATCAAATGTAGATACGTACCTACTTAAGAAGGTACAAAATGTTTATGGAAACAAATCAGTTGTATATTTATTCCATTAGATAAACAGTGTAATTGAATATTTATTTTCAAAACATTCATATACCAATCAAACTTAAGAGAAATCATCCGTAATTCAATGTAACAAATGTTATGATATTTCTCAAGTATATTTATGACATCAACAGTATAATTTCTTATTGTCGGGCGCCGTTACAAATTATTGTTTAATAACACTGAAATGTTTCAATTGATTTAAGGCAATAGTACCTACAGAGCGTAATGCGATATAGATTCTATTTATTCCAAGTGTAGCGCGGTTCACGAATTTGTGAGACGTTGATTACGTAGCTGCAGAGTGTTAGAGTTAATTCTATTAGCTGTGCTGATACGAATAAATAATTCTGTCTACGTGTTTCTACAAAATTTATTTCGTAGAAGTGTTGTTTTAATGTGGTAAATAAAATTTGTGTACTAATATATTTAAAGGAGATAAATCTATCTCTATTTTTACTAGGTATAGGTATTAATGTAATATGTTTAATATGTATAGTTTTATTTCGTGTTATTTATTTATCTGCTTAGGGGGTGGCAAAGTTTGTATGGAGAAACATTAATTATTTCTTGGAACATGTACTGGGTATAGGATACTTTCTATCGACATAGGTACCACGAGAGAAAAGCCACGGACATCAACTAGTCAATAATCTAAGTAGACTTAAAAACACAATCCTTGAAAAAATCCAAAATTGCAAATATTTTCGAACTTATTGAATTACAAAGGAAATGCATACACGGATTCTTTTCCCCTAAACAATACTCGAACATTCATCACCCAACTAAACTTTTCATCAAAACTTCAGTAATTCTATTAAACGGTACCTTTATTCTCGTGCCGCGTAATGTTCGACACTAAAACGATGTTGTCTCATTAACCGAGAGGCAGTGGCCGTTGTGGTAAGTTAGTGTTGGCTTGCTGCAGTAAAATACGACACTTGATTGGCGGACAAACATTGGCCTTGCCGGCATAACTTACACGCCGCCGCCGCCCAGGGTAGGTTAGGGAGCAATGCGCGTATCGATTTCGCAGACTCGATATTATCTTTAATGTACCTACACGTCCCGTTAGCCGCTATAAGCATTAAGGATAAATACACCGGTAGCCACCAATTACTTAATTGGATTAAGTGCAATGCTTTTGGAATGAGTTGTCGAATTTTGAACTTCAATGATCATGGACTGATGGAGTGATTTGTAAACTTGCTGATTATGCGTGTTTTTGTGGGGGCTTTTTCAGTTTGCTAACAGATAATTTATGTTCTGTTATTATATTTTATTCTAGAGAAACGGTTTCGTTTCAAAAATAACTAGGGAACTCTTATGAAGTTATGTTTAGGATTCGCCAAAACATTCTAGAGATTAATGCTTGTTTGTGTAATATATTTGTTATGTTATTGGCTTCCAAAACATCGCGATCACGCAACGATCCAAAATAAGTATCTTCTAATAAACTGGTCCTTTTAAATAAAATAAGCTACAATGTAGAAACCCAAATGAGGTTTTTGCCCCAATGAGCAAAATTTCAAAAATAATTAAGTTACTGGCTTCACAGCAAAAATAACTTATTTATTTAAAACGAATAATTTTATAATTTGAGCAGAAAATGTTTAAATTAAAATAATCCGATAGGGAACCGGCGGTGATCAGCCGACGCAAAAATGATCACGACAATATTTTACAAAAAAGGAAGAGGTTTATTTGCCTTCAGAGTATTTTTATCTACGTTGATTACGTGTCAAATGTAATCTTAATCTGCAAAAAATACCTACGCGCTTCATGTGAGTTCGGTTCGCCTCAAAACAGGTCTGATAATACGCAAAGCAGTTAGATACTAATTTTACGAGACATCCCAAGTAAACGCCTTCGGCTTTCACAGGTAGATCGCCGACTAAATTTACATCGGCCTTCCGCCTCGAAATTTATTTTTTATCGGAATCGTGGAGGAGGTATCGGGAATATACTATCTACCTATAGCTACATTCATCTTGGTGCACCCCGATTCGAAAGGTATGTAAAGCTATAGACATGTGATGAAACATGACCTCCGTACCGAAGCATTCACGAAAAATAACAGATACTTAAATTTTACAATCGAAATTAAAATCGTTAAGGAATTAAAGAAGACTCTCATGTTAACATATGATCAGATTATAAAAGCCGTTTCGAAAACCTAAAAAATAAACCGTGAAACAGCTTTTTATTTCCCAAGCGTAGTATGACGAAATGGACTGCACGCGAACACAAGATTAAGCTACTGGCGAAGTAGCATTTTCACACTCGATAAGGCGAAACTCAATTTCACATCCCGATATTCCGATCTTAAATCTTTAATTGTACGACGTATATGAAAGATTTACAGTACGGAATGAATATGAATTTTTAATTTGTCACGATGGAAACTCGAAAAGGCGTTCTTTCACTTGAAATTATTAACACATAATAATGTAATTTTATGGTTTCTTTTAATGGAACGTGGGGCTATCGGAGTGGCTTGGGGTTCGAGATACGGCCTCAATAACGCTTGATGTTAATGGACTCGCTCGATAGAGGTGTGTATATACTCTGACCAGTATACGTAGGTATAATAGTCGTATACTAACGCCGTAATGACTCCACTATATAGACAACCGACCGCCGCGTACTCTCTCGACCGTACGATCTACAGATAAAGAGTATTAAATATAATATTTATCTAATTAGTAAACCATATAAATCTAACCTATTTTCTTCTTTTAATTTCTGTTTCACGTGATACTTATTTTCCTACATTTCCACTGATAACGCGTCCGTAAACCTATTTGCAAAATTATTTCCATGTAGGTATCTATTACAGTCATATGTTTACCCATTTTAATCATTTCCATCATTTGCATAAGTCATAATTATAATCGTACATATGTATTGCACAAAAAAAACATATTATAGAGAATCATTTCGTAAATATCCATTCGATGCTGGTTTTATATTACTATTAACACTATATCTAACGCGACTAAAATATCGACATATTTTGTTATTCTTTTAACATCTATAATTCAGAGCTAGTGTGGGGAACCACACAAATGGATCTTGAAAAACAACCAGTTATTTTGACAACCGAAATTTGAAAATAGGTCGTAAAAGCTTCAACGTTCGAGCGAAAATTCTCTCAAACGTAACACGTTAGAGTATATTTCAGATTGCAATGTTTTGATAAAATATAAGATTCTTTTCTTTAGTTACGCTAGACCTTAATTTTAATTTGGAATGAGCTTTTTATAGAGGACTCTCTGAAGAGAAACGATTTTTCATAAGTGATGAGGCGGCACTGATTGTGTATATTGGATAAATATTTTTAAGAAAAATCTCCGGGGTCGCGGTCGGGAAAAATGTGGGGTGTAATAAATATTAAGCAAAAGCAACGTCGACACGTGTAACTAATCTTTCGATTATACATGTTCGTAATGAATTAGCCCCCTCGAGAGTTTAATCAGTATAGAGGATCGGATTTACATGAAATATAGGTGTGTTTGGCAGGTAAATATTAAAAATATGTTTCACGTAGATACGTTGTATTAAAAGCCGGGGATAAAAGAGAGGGCGAGTAATATAATCCGTGCGTACCCATTGGCATCGTTTTGATACTTAGCTTCAGGAACGCAGATGTTCGTAATGATTTAATTTCGCCTAAATCCGTCCCTTCGCCGGGACATTGTTCCTTGAATACCTAAATTCAGTGAGCTTAATCTACATTTTTGCTGCTGTAATCTTCAATAAGGAAACGCTCATATTTTCTCTGTTATTATGGCTGATTTCCTCGTGATTATCGCGGATGTAGTTCTATTTATGAATACAAAACAGAATCTAGTGTGTATTTTGGACTTCACTCAATTGTTATATATCAGCTTTAAATAATGGTATTATTCGGTTTTCAGCTGCTTATTATCATCATCATCATCATAATTTCAGCCGAAAGACGTCCACTGCTGGACATAGGCCTCCCCCAAGCATCGCCACAAAGACCGGTCCTGCGCTTCCCGCATCCATTTTTATGTATTTAGTACTTATTTATTTATTATTATATATTTTTGGTGTGGTGCTGGACATAAAGAATTGCATCACCCAATATCTTCTCATGGGTGTCGTAAAAGGTGACTAAGGGATTCATTCACCAGAAGATGGGCTGCAGCGTTCTCTAAGTATCCAACCAACTGCGATCACCCGCCTGCCAAGCGTGGCGATTATGGCCTATCCTGGGGGAGGCCTATGTCCAGCAGTGGACGTATTTCAGCTGAAATGATGATGATTTATTTATCCTTTATTATTATTTATTGATTTAATTATTTTTAGTTGAAGACTCAAGTTATATTCCTTTCAATCCTAAGCAATCAAAGTCGTATACACCAATAGTTATGAACGGATTAAAGCGTGGTCATGGTATATCAATTACCTCATGCGGTCAAAGCCTACGGTCGTAATTATTATACATAATATAGGAAATTTAACATCCAATTTGCATTTTAATAACCTTGGATTCTTCACACACGTATTTTGCTAGAATTTACACGGATCGGATTGTCAACCGAAAGCAATTGGAAAAACATAAAAATGCTATAAAGTTCGGTCGTAAAAGAATTGTAAGTCTCGTGCATATTTTTTTCAACACGGTATCGAATTGAATTGGTTTCTACTTCTGATACCGTCATTTAGTTAATTATTATTATATTGAGACCGAGCGGAGCTGTAACAAAACCCTCGGTATGAGACAAAAACAATATTGCAACTAAATATTTGGCACGAGGCGATTTTTATGATGTTTTAAGTGTTACTAAAGATATTTGTATTTTGTTTAGAGTTATACATTTTAGATTGACGTTTTCATTTACCAACGTTATCTATGGTAATGATAGTGTTTGCTCATGATAGTGGTTAAATTGCGCAATTAAATTATATAGGTACTTCAGTTTTACGAGCAGTAGGTAGTTTGACGACCTCTGTGGTCTACTGGTTCGAGTGTCGGACTGCTGATAACGAGGTCGTGGGTTCGATTCCCACAAGACACAAGTATTTGTGTGATGAACATAAGTGTTTGTGTTGGTCTGGGTGTTGCTTATGTATTATAAGTATGTATTTACAAAAAAAAAGTATTTAAGTATTATATAAGAAGAAGGCCTTCGGCTCTATCGAAACTTGGGCAGTTCTGGATGCTCTTCAGCGATGTTACATTGATGAGCGGTATATAGAGATGCTGAGATGCCTATACAACGCTGCTACCATGACTGTTCAGCTCCAGGACCAAAAGACGAAGCCAATCCAACTGCGCCGAGGGGTGAGACAAGGGGATGTAATATCCCCGAAATTGTTCACTAACGCGTTGGAGGACGTCTTCAAGACGCTGGACTGGACTGGACAGGGTATCAACGTTAACGGCGAGAACATCTCACATCTCCGTTTTGCCGATGACATCGTTGTAATGGCTGAGTCGCTGGAACAACTGGGCGAAATGCTGCACAGCTTAAACGGAGCCTCTCGACGTGTCGGTCTCGGCATGAATCTGGACAAGACTAAAGTCATGTTCAATATGCATGTCATGCCGAGGCCAATATTCGTCGAAGGGTCGGCACTCGAAGTTGTAACGGAATACGTCTACCTAGGGCAGGCAATTCAGCTTGGTAGACACAACTTCGAGAAAGAAGCCAACAGAAGGATCCGTCTGGGCTGGGCAGCATTTGGCAAACTTCGCCGAGTCTTCTCGTCGCCTATACCGCAAAGTTTGAAGACAAAGGTCTTCAACCAGTGCGTCCTGCCAGTCATGACTTACGGTGCCGAGACGTGGACACTGACAGTTGGGCTAGTCCACAAATTCAAAGTCGCTCAGCGAGCTATGGAGAGAGCTATGCTTGGAGTTTCTTTGAAGGATAAAATTCATAACGAGATTATCCGGAGAAGAACCGGAGTGACCGACATAGCTTGTAGAATCAGTAAGCTGAAGTGGCAGTGGGCTGGCCATGTCTGTCGAAGTACCGATGGCCATTGGAGTAGACGAGTCCTTGAGTGGAGACCGCGTATCGGCAAACGCAGCGTAGGGCGCCCCTCTGCCAGGTGGACCGACGACCTAAAGAACGTGGCTGGGGGGGACTGGATGCGGAAGGCAGAGGACCGAGCGTTGTGGCGCAACTTGGGAGAGGCCTATGTCCAGCAGTGGACTGCGATAGGCTGAGTTGATTGATTGATTGATTATATCCATTGTCTAGTACCCATAGCACAAGTTCTGCTTAGTTTGGGACTAGATGGTGCTGTGTAAAATGTTCAAAAGATATTTATTTATTTTATCTAATGCATATCAAAACTTTTGTATTATGCAATAGCGGAAAAAAGGCAAGCTACTCGACTTTTACATTGAAAAGTCAAACACCTACGGGATCTCCTTGAATCTTTTTACATTTTTCTCACAAACCTTCATGGAACGGCGAATGTAATAGAAGTTCCGCCTCGGAATAGGTGCGTTATCAAAGTAAAAGATAAAAGTTTTAAGATTTTATTTAAGAGACAGTACCCGTTTGTTCAAACTTCGGTCGTAACGAACGACCCTGGATCCAACGCTTGTTGTATTTCTACTGAACACTTAACTAAAACTATCAACCTTATTTCTATTTTATTTTTATTTTTTTCTTAGCTTAGAGCGTGATTTTAACGTACAAACTTTTATGCAATCTGTACTTTAAAATTGGCGGATGTTTCTCACGCACTTATCCGTAGTTATTAAATTTTGGTTGTAGCAATGGCGCATTTGAGCTTAAGGCTATAAGTATAAATAACAAGCATGTGTGATGAGCAATCGCCGAAGGAGTGGGAAGGTAAGGAAAATGGACTCACCAACTATCTCTTCAGTTGCTCACGTCGGTATCAGCATACCGTTACAATGTCTAATTTTGTAAATGTAACAAATCGCGTAAAATTATGCACTTAGTTTATTATTAGCGGGCGCCGGCTCAAATCACGCACTAGTTACTTTATAGGAAAAATTAACAAGTGTTGTTTTCTTTTGTTTTTCAACGTATAATATGGCGTATCTCACTGTGAGACCTCGCTTTTTAAGAAGACAGCATTGCGTCTTCTTTTTCTCTTAACCATAGGGATCAGGAATAGGAGGGAAAGGGAAGGAAACAGGAAACGAACGAAAGCTCATCACAATTAATAGCGGAAATCGAATAAATAAATACTTAATTTGACTATAGAAGTCACAGATAATTATAGGTGTTGCGGTATGAAAAAAATGAAAAAGAATTTATTTATGGCCAAAACAATAATCCTTGGAGCTCATGGGAACGATTTCATTTATTAATTTTAAATTTATTTTTCGTTTCGGAGCCGTTAGGTACAAAATTTTGGAAATCATGAGAATAAGCCATCATTAACATTATAAATCAAAATATTAAGGTGAATGCTACAGGGTAGCCCGCGAAATTCAAATTTTTTGGTGTTTTTTGTAAATTGTAGCTTTATTTCGCGTTGTATATCGTTTAAAATATGATTGGCGGAAATAATAACAATATATCTACTGAATAATATTCATAAAAAAAAAAAAAAACAAATATACTCGTCGAATTGAGAACCTCCTCCTTTTTTTCGTCGGTTAAAAAATATTAACCTAGCTCTATAATATGTACAAGCTCGAAAATCGATAATTTGATCGTAAATTAATATTATCGAGCTTGTACAGCTTTTAGAGCTAGTTTAAAAAAATTCATGAGTATTATTCAGTAGATATATTGTTATTATTTCCGCCAATCATATTTTGACCGATATACAACGCGAAATAAAGCTAAAATTTTCAAAAAACGCCAAAAATTTTGAATTTCGCGGGCTACCCTGTAGCATTCACCTTAAGTGTATTGAAGATCAGGTTTCCTAGGTTGATAGTCATAAGCTGTCATTTTATAATTTATTTTACTGCGTTAATGGATATCAACGCCACAAAACATGTTTTAAGTGGTCTAAGAACCACTCTACACAATTTTTTGTTACAATCATTTTAAATTATTATTTTACTACAATACCTGCCTATATTACGTGTTAGTCAAAAAAGCCAAATAAATCCTATTACAAAGCTTAAATCACACGAAAGGGGAGATAAAACCTAATATTTTCCGTCCAATACCTCCACGGAAAATGAGTTGGCAAGGCTTACCTGTATAAGGTAAATTTGTACGTATATTTGTCGTGAACTACGTCGCTTAGACGTAACAACAGCCCCACGCCTCAGTGAGCCCAAACATTCAGTACGTAATACCAAGAAGGAAAGTAAAGATTGCCAACATATTGTTCCTTCCTTCCGCCAAAGATATCAAACAGATATAACGAGATAAGATTTAGTTGGTGGTCTTTATGACGTCATTACAAAGGACCTAGCTCCTGACAGCTGTGAGCAGAAAATACCGGAGAAACTTTGACTCAAATATCTAAGGGTCGATCGATAGATACGAAAGGGTTAGCAGATCTAATTTACACCCGTTACATTACATTATTTCTACTCTTTTTCATTTTATTTTATTTACAGTAGCTCTTGATTATCGACCACAAAAATAAACGCTCTATCGAAATCGTATAGTAACGGTATAACAGTTCATTTGGTTACGAACAAAACTACCTCCATCTTCCATTAAACTCAATAAAGAATGCACTATAACTAAAGAAATTACTTACTGACTCTTAAACCTGGCAATTTCCATTAGGTTGATTAAGAAAAGATCCAACAACATGAAAACATGTTGGTATTTAACTTTTAACTATCCATGCACACATATCTCTATAGCCGTGTGTGCGTTTCCGTCTGTAACATGTGTAGGTATAAAGCAAATACGAGAGAAAATTTCCGATGAAAAATGTACCTTGGTTTTTCGCATGTAAGGCATATTTTCGGGTGGAAAACGGTGGAGTTTATGACGTGATATCACGACGATATCACGTATCGATTGGTAGCGGCTCAAAGCCGATACAACCGCTTCTATTTACGCTCTTTACCTATTTATAAACCAAGCTATCTGACTCCCTACCTGCTCGCCGCTCTGATGTTAGCTCTCGATATATTCGATAAACACATACGGATATTGTATTCGATAGAAAAACTGGATTCATTGCGTAGATAAGTGAAGTTTTTTTAGGAAATAGGCCAGTAGAGCTACCGATCGGGAATCGATTTTGTGGTTTTAATAAATGCAAGTGCATGAAAAAACTTTCGTTCTAATGCAATTTGTTTTTTCTTCTAATTTCTCCAAACCGTTTCCCAATTATGTTGGGGTCGGCTTCCAGTCTAACCAGATTCAGCTGAACATCAGTATTTTACACGGAGCGACTGCTATCAGATCCCCGCAACCCATTTACTGGGTGGTACCGACGTCCTAAGGTTAGACCAGTTGTCAGACTTTCAAGCTTCTGACTACCCGTAACGACTGCTTTATAGATAATCGTATAGCAATCGAGACCGACAGTTTAAGGTGCTCTCCGAGGCACGGAGGGTTCCCGATGTCCAAAGAAAACGGTCACCCATCCAAAGACTGAACACGGCTAGTGCAGCTTATCCTCGCAGATCTTGCAGTCTACGTGGTTATTACTTAGCCACGAACCCCTCAAATTGTTTTTTTATTCAAATGCACCAAATTACATCATCATCATTTCAGCCGAAAGACGTCCACTGCTGGACATAGGGCTTCCCCAAGCATCGCCACAACGACCGGTCCTGCGCCTTCCGCATCCAGCGGATTCCCGCGACCTTCACCAGGTCGTCGATCCACCTTGTGGGGGGCCTACCCAAATTACAGGCACTTATGAATAGTTGATTCTAAAGTCTGTTTTTTCTCTCTTGTCTTATTTAGTAAACAATTTTGGCATGTGTCTTTCTTCAAATAACTACTGATAAAATATGATTACTAGTTCTGCACATGTAGATAATTAGGTTAAAAATGTTATTTAGTGTGTGAAATTGCTAACATAATGTCTTTTAATAATTAATATTATTGACTAATTGCATAAAAAAGACAAGCCAAGATTGTTTATTAAATAAGACAAATAAGAAAAAAACAGGGTGTAGTTGCACGATTTTATTTTTAATTCTCGTGGTTAGAATAAAATAATCTACATCATCCTTAAAATATATTTTTAAACGTCTATCTGCCCAAACGATTTTCTCTCGCTTATGTAGATTTTAATGAAAAATAACTGCGTCTACAATTAACGCTCCCGATGCTCGTAACTGTCAGACAGATTCTGATTAAAATAGGATTGGGTACAGCGTCGATATGAAATAAAATCGTTTCGAATAAAAATTACAAGGCAGAACAAGAATTAAAAAAAAAAAATAGTTATTGCTTTGTATGTGTTTTATAGATTTTTAAATGAGATTTGCTAATAAATGGTTTCAGTGAAATATGACAAACAAATATAATTATATTAGAGCGGTGTGAACCACATTGTGCGGTCACTGACTCTAATGCATCGATAGGACTGTTTCACTCAGCCTCGCACCGACGCCGACGTGCTCCAAACGGTCTTAAACCTCGCATATTTATATGATAAATTTAAATTACGACTCACCGTACTAATTTCTTATACATTTTCTAAAAGCTTATATTACATTTAATAGATATACGGTGGGTGAGGAAACGTATCTCTCAGTATCACTATCAACATCTACATTTTATTAATCTACTATACACAAGTTAATACAACTTTTTAACAAAAAATTGAACCGATGAAAACAGAAACTGAAAAGCGAAAAATAAAATCACAGCTTTTAGTCTTTTCCTAACTAAACTAATGTAAATAACTAATTATGAGTCGGCGCCAAACAAACATTGAAAATTGACATTTAAAATTTTTTTGTGGCTAAAATCTCACTCCAGGTCTCCATTATGTTTTAGTGTCTAGAACTACATTTATGTATGCCAAGTTTCAACAGAATCGGTTAACAGGTAAGAATTCAGTGGGTGAACAAACACTCATCCCCTGTTTTCTGACCCTTAGAGGTGGATTTTGATTTTGAAATTTAAATGGGACCAATTTCGAGATATACCCTATCCATTAAAAAAAGAATTATCAAAATCGGACTACTCTGTCAAAAGTTATGCATGGTCATACATAAAAAAAAACATATATATACGCGTCGAATTGAGAACCTCCTCCTTTTTTTTGTCGGTTAAAAACCGCATTCGTCTTGGGCTTTCTAATTTCTCCCGCCACCTGCTCAAGGAGGCAATTTATTTCTGGAGCCCAGCGATCACTATCACCGATTTTCTTCCGCCTAGCTTAACTACGGTTAAACTGAATTTATCAAGTAGCAAATGTCGTGCAAACACACGCGTGCTGACGACTTTACTGTCCATAAACTGAAGTGTTAGAGCTCATCTTTCTTGTTAACGAGCGCTGGGAATTGTTTATAGTGTAAAAAATTGCCAAATCGCGTCCGAGCAGTCTTCGGATTAACGACCAAAAATATTTACGTTCAGTGTCGTACAACACTCGTTTAATGAGAGAGAACGTTAACGTCGGTGGCGCTTGCCTTTAGCACTATTCTTATTTACGGATTTGAACAACTATAACAATGAATATCGCTCCAAAACCACGCCCAAAGCCAATATTTGCACTAACATTCGCATAAGGCGAAACTAAAGGAAAATTACGCAACGCCCCATATATTATTTAAGTCGGCCGTAAAATGCTTGAGTTACCGATTCCATCGACGTTTAGTGTCGAACAATCGGCCATAGTCGGTGAGTCAGTTGGCGCCCGAGGACGGACGTCGAACTACGCCTACAAATCGGAAAATATCCCTTACCATGTGTTACTAAATAAACATGGAGCTCTTTGCCTACATAAGCAACGCCCGTCTCGGTCGTTCCCTGCACGTACGCGCCCATTATCTTTCGAAGTCACGCTCGAATCGAATTCATTATTAAACTTTATACTTATAGTAATCGTAGTTTAGAAGTACGCAGAACACACAATATCTGAATTTTGATTGGGATAATTTTATGCGAGCCGCGATTCCTTCAAAGAAACGCTGCATTGTTAAATCCCCGAACAGATGGGATGTCCCGCGAAGCCAGTTTCGCCTGAACCCTAATTAAATATTTTAATATATTCTCTCCATCCGTTCTGGGTATTATTTCGTCTATAGGTACGGAACATATATGGTATGTTAAATTAAAATTCATTGGTTAATTCTGCTCAATAACATAATTTGGTAGGCATCCCATCTACCCATTTACGGTCGCTACGCGGGCTTATGAAACGTTTCGTATTTCTCGATATAAAGATGGCCATTCACGGAAACTTTATGTCTTTGCATTATCATAAACAGTGAAAAAAATAGTATGGAGGAAGTTCCGCAACTGATCTACCACAAAATAGTCGTGTGAGAAACACCTAAAAATCTACTAAAACAATTAAAATGCTATAAAAGCCGTGGTTTCCCACCATAATCATTGAGTAATTCTGTATCGTTACTACGGGATGATAAACACGCCTCTCGTGCCGAACGTAAAAACAACTTTTGTTACCATTTTATGACAACAATTACGACCTATAAAACGTGTAGCGATTATTCTTCGTACCGATTGTTGTGGTCTCGCTGTCATCAGCCCGTGCTGCGGACTGGCTACTACTAACACGCTTCCACTTATAAAAAACTTAACTGTAACAATATCACATCGTAAATTAAACTTTATTTTATCACCGATAAAGTTTAATTTTTATCGCCGCTGTAGGTGATATGTTCATCGCCTCCCTCGGCGCTGATAATACTGGAGCCTACGAGCTTTGACTTTGTCAGCTGTGTGTTTATAATTCTTCAATCCCTTCATATTCCGTGTAAGTTTTATGAGTTTTGTGGACTATTTGGACATTAATGTGCACTTGAAGAGAGAATCTTCGCTTAACAGATGACATTTTATTGTTATCTACTTCCATAAAGTTATGCAAATGAGATTTTTTTAGAAGATCTTTTTTTAGAATTATAGTCAATTTTGTCGAAAATTATTATGTGTTTTTATATCATATTTATTTTAGTAAAGGGTTTTATTGCCGCTTTATTTCGCAGTTGAGGAACAAAATTGTAGAACACATGCCAACACAATGAGACTGCCTGTTGACAATGGTATCATGTTAAAATTTCGCGTAGAAATGCACCCAATTTAGCGAATGGAACAAGGGGTTACAATTTGTGTTGATAGTTGTTATCTGTGCCACCCATCGCCGAGTAGGTATTGTACTGCCTACAAAAAAATCGTACTTCCATACTTCCATATATATTTTTCTAATTCGCAAAAAATGCCTCGACAATTTTTAAGTAGGTAGGTACTTATATGCACACTAAAATTGAGTAACGAATAGTCTAACTACTGGTTTGGTTTAAAAATAGTTTTATCCAATTCAGAGGATTTTGTAAGAGCAGCATAGGGATTATAAGCAGATTAAATATGGCCAGCATGCAGCCACATATTAAGAGTATACCACTAATCCACCTGGATGAGAATCCTAGATTTATGAGTTATATACCTACATACTTTGAGGGAGGATCATATCCAGTAGTGGTAGGAGCTTCACGTTCTGTTTTTTTTTTTTTATATATATGTCTGCTCTTGATTGCAATCTAGATAGCCTTGTCAAGATGTGGTCGACGATGAAGCGAAACCTATTAGATGCCAATTCACTCCAGCTTTAAAGGCGTTAGGGTTGTAAGTGCCCGGTAATATTCATAGGATAATAATGGATGAAATGATGTTAAGGTTGAGTAAAACTTACCAGTGCGTTACTAATAAACATTATTTCAGCTTTATTAAGGAAGGTGTTGTTTAAAATATTTCAAAGGTGCTACAAGTAATCATGAAATAACAACAAAACATTTATTTGACGTCTGTGGTCTTGTGGTTCGAGTTTAGTACTGCTGATCACGAGGTCGTGGGTTCGATTCCCACAGGACATAAATATTTATGTGACGAACATAAGTTTTGGTTTATGGCTGGATTTTTCTTATTATTATTATTATTAAAATCTTTATTGCGGACTTTACAATCCATAGTGTTAGTTACAAGATCTTAAAGCTATGTTAGTATATAAAAATAGACAGGAAATAATCACTTTACATATAGAAGTGGCTTTGAGCACCTGGTCGATATATGTAAATTGACCCAGTGCTCAATGAATGGGTTATCCATTTTCTCACTTAATGTTTTTAGGATACTATTTTCACTCCCGCGCATCCTGTCCATCATTGACGCTGTATAATTATTATATATATAATAATTTATTTACAAAAAAAAAAGTATATATATAAGTATTATATCCATTGTCTAGCACATCCCTTAGAAACTGTTAATCTTCCCGGAATAAGAAGTAGCTTATATGTTAATCCGGGTTATGTTATATTAGTGTGCCAAATTTCATCCAAATTTGTTTGACCATTGCAGAATAAATGAGTAACAAACTTCCGATCATCTTTACAAACTTTCACATTTATAATATTAGTAGGATTCTGTTTTTTATATGTGTAAAAATGTATACCAACAACAATATATATAATCCGATACAGTTTAAGCTATTAAAAGTATATATACATGTATCAACTCAGCATATCGCAGTCCACTGCTGGACATAGGCCTCTTCCAAGTTGCCTCACAACACTCAGTCCTCTGCATATACATGTATACAATGAAAAATAACATCAATTTTTCGGTAATATTCACCGCTTTGATCAGTAAAAAGAGAGCCAATTGTCCAAAGAAGTAAAACTAACTGAAAAAACAGTGAAAATAAAGGCAGTAATCATTTATTTTAACATAAAAATAAGTTTCCTGAACCGTTTTTTTTTTACTGTACAAGAACAGTAAAAAGTCTCGTTTTATTTTTTTCAGTGTAAGTTTATTAAACTTGAAAATTACTGCTCTACTTAAAATAAAGAACATAATGTTAGCCAGGAAAGTGTGTATTGGGTTTCATTGAATCTTTCTAATAAATATGAACGTACAAACAATGTTTTAAAGCGGAAATCAAGTCCACATGACAATAAAACTTATGTAAAACGTAAGCACATAATTCAACCCACGTATTTTTATTCAACCGCTACGTAGGCGTCCAAACTTGTCTTAACTATCAAGTTTTTATAAACTATCCTCTATTTAAACTAACGTTTGTCACAGTCTCTGTAAACAGATAATTCTGCCATTTTATTACGCCTGGGAATATAGGAAATATATGAGATATAAATAATACAATATTTTACATACGCGCTGCGCCGTAGTAATTTTTTATACCAGGCCCCTCAGAAAGTATTGCGAAAAAAAGTTTTTATATATGGGAGACTGGCCAGTTATAATGTTTTTCGAAAATATGATTATTTATAAGTAAAAATAAGTAAGTTCCAATTTCAAAATTTCCCTCCACATTTTTTGCGAGTTAATTCAAAGTATTGTGTCTCACTGAAATATGGATCTGCGCCGGGAACATTTTAGAGCTATGATTTTATACGATTTCAAGTGTCGCCTGAAACCGGATGAATCGTACGATAGACTTCAAATGGCATTCATGGATGAAGGCCCTTCCAAGGCAACCGTGTATCGTTGGTATAACGAATTCAAGCGCGGTCGACCAACTTTGGGGGATGACGAAAGAAGCGGTCGCCCTTTGACGGCTGTTACCGAAGAAAACGTGCTAGCAGTGAAAAATTTAATCCAAGACAATAGGCGAATTACATATCAGGAGATTCAACACATATTGAAGATTGGATCGGGAAGCGTTCACGAGATTCTACACAGCCATCTTCGCGTGAGGAGGATAGTATCACGCTGGGTGCCGCACAACCTCACCGATGCTCAGAAGCAGGCCCGGGTGGAATGGTGCCGTGATATGCTTAACAAATTTGAAGCAGGCTCGTCTCGGCGTGTTTACGACATCGTTAAAGGTGATGAGTCCTGGATTTATCAATACGACCCAGAAACCAAGCGCCAGTCGACTGTTTGGGTGTTTCAAAATGAGCCAACGCCTACCAAAGTGAAGCGATCTAGAAGCGGGGGTAAGATTTTGATCGCTAGCTTTTTTAATTTGACTGGCCACTTGGTATCAATTCCCTTACGGGATCAAAGAAGCATTAATGCCGAATGGTATACTACCAAATGTTTGCCAGAAGTTTTCTCTGTTATAAGCAACAAGCGACCAAACACAGGGCTCCGCGGGCTACTGCTCCACCACGACAATGCACCTGCGCACACCGCACTCAAAACGAGGGACTTCCTGGACAGCACGCCAGTCAAACTCCTGGGTCACCCTCCTTACAGCCCTGATCTAGCACCGTGTGACTTCTTTTTATTCCCAAAAATAAAAAATCAGCTCAAAGGGATACAATTTTCGTCGCCGGAAGATGCGCTGGCTGCGTTCGAGCAGGCTGTAAACGAGGTGTCTGCGGCGGACTGGAAAAAGTGTTTTGAAAACTGGTTTAGGCGCATGAATCTTTGTATAGAGGCTGGTGGAAAGTACTTTGAAAAGATTTGATAAAAATATATGTACGTATAGAACAATTTTTTTTAGTTTCGCAAAACTTTCTGAGTGTCCCACGTACTTGGAATTTACTTGTGACATCGGGTGTTTAAAAATACCATTTATCAACAATTTTATAGAAACAAAAAAGATTAAAACCCTTTTGAAACTGACTTATAACGTGATAGTTACGAAATGTCTTAAATGCTCACCTAAAACTACGTAAAATACGATCAATATTGGCCATTTACGTGGCGTCGACAGGCGAATGCAGCATTGTGAAGCATTTCCAACGACAGCTAATATCGAACACTGCCCTTTCACAAACACCGTCTGCAACGTATGACATTTAATTTAATATTCATTGCCTTATTTCATACCGCTGTATTCCAAGTCGGATTTTAAAGGGCAAATTATCACTATAAATATAAATACAGGTATGAATAGCGTAGCGTGTCACCTTAAGGCAAATATACGTCTAATTAAATGTTCTGTCCCGCTCTAGCTAATATGCATTTTACATTGTAGTTTCTTGTTAAACTTTTCGTAGTAAATAAACTAATATTGCAAAGACACTTATGTTCTGACATACATATTCATAATATCATATTTCGTAGCAATCTATGTAAACGATAAAATTAAAATTAGGTATATCTTTCTTAAAAAAAAAATTGCTCCCTTCTGTTTTCAGGTATATATGGAATAGGTTATACAGAAGAAGCTTATAGACAAATTATTCAGGGCGTCCCACGGATATGCCACATGCAGGGAAAGAACCTTGAATATTGTAGATGGAACATTTTACTGAAAGAAGACATTATTTTAATTTAAAAAACAATTTAAACTGCATTCATAGATATTTAAATAATTACATGGTTGAACCGGAAATCGAAACCCTTACATGAGAAAAATTATCATCTTGTAGCTTTATCATACCGATCGAAAGGCTTCATCATAAGACTTATTTTTTGCTAAATAACATAGTGTCACAAGTAAAAGGAAGACCATGAATTTTATATTGTAACTAATGCCTAAACTAAGATAATTCTATATCCTATAAAGATATTAGCGCCCACCTTCAGAAACACCATTACAGTCGATATAGCATAAACTAGTTCGATTTTCAGAATGATGACACAAAGTACAATAATACCTAAAAAAAAAAAATTGCTCCCTTCAAATTTCACGTATACGTAGAATAGGTTATACAGAAGAAGCTTCTAGACAAATTATATAATTTCCTGTTTTGTGTTAGAACTAATGCCTAAACTAAAATAATTCAATATCCTGTATGGGCAATAATAGGCATTAGCGCCCACCCTCAGAAACATTATTACAGCCGATATAGCATAAACTAGTTCGATTTTCAGAATTCTATGATGATACAAAGTACAATAATCAAACAAAAAAATTGTAAAACAAAGGTAGCCTTATTAGTAGTTTATTTCTATGTAAACAGAGTGTGAGAGGCAACATGTTTATTTTCCGACGCTACCCTGTTTCATATTCGGCTCGCGCTCCCCAGCTATATTTTGAATGAGACAGTCTCCAGACCTACGTCCGACTATCCTATACACACATGTTCCGGCTGTTGAATGCTAACTTTCATATACAACACACGTATAATGCGGAGTCCTATTCAGTTTCCACACTTTTCCATTTTTAAAACTCAGTGCCGAATGACAAATTTTCTTTAAAAATCTTTTGGATAATTTTCTGCTGAGGTATAAATTTATAACAATATCTGTCTCAGCATTTCAAAGGCACGCTAACAAACTTTTCAACGCTGAAGGCAAGAATTGGGGTTCTCGACCAATTTATTAAAGTGAAGTACGATTTACGCTCTAATTTAAAAAGAAATACCTACCTCGTGTTAGCATTGGATATACGAGAGTATCGTGTATTCTACGCACATACTTAAGTTCGCGGGTAAAATTAATTTATTCCCTACCTACCTACATGTTCTCACTTTAAGAGTTGGTAATTTTTGGGAGGTGATTCAAACGTTTGTGGGTGAATTTTAATATTCCATGATTTGATTACATTTAATTTTGGACTATATACAGTCAAAATGAGGAAGGTGTACAATAATAAATCCTATTAATAGTATAAACGTGAAAGTTTGTGAGGATGTCTGTATGGATGTTTGTTACTCTTTCACGTAAAAACTGCAGTATCGATTTTAATGAAATTTGGCAAACAGATAGAACATAACCCGCATTAATCTATAGGCTAATTTTTATCCCGGGAAGATGAACAGTTCTCGAGAGTTGCGCGATTAACGACACTCATGCGGGTGAAGTCGCGGACATAGGCTATCTATGGGGTATCAAAATAAACTATTGTCATTATCATCAAAATAAACCATTTTAATTCATGTAGCTATAAATGTTTAAGATGTAAAAAACAGTATACCTAGTAATTTTTATAACAAGGGAGGCAAACGAGTAAGCGTGTCACCTGATGGTAAGCAATCTTTGCCGCCCATGGACATCCGTACCACCAGAGTAGTCACCGATGCGTATACAACCTTATTCTTAGTTTTTAACCTCTTAAGGGGTCATTGTACTCATCAATATGAACAAATTTTATTATAGGACTAACGCTGAAAACGCGAAAAAAAATCTGCTGATATTTGTGTTCACATAACTCGACAAAATATAGGGAACAGCTGTTTTTTTTTCACGATTTCAGGTTTGGTCCCATAGCAAAGTTTTTCATAATTATGAGTACAATGACCCCTTGAGAGATTTAGTATATGCTAAGAATAAGGTTATGTTGATATTGTTAAATAAACTAGCAATTTATGAATCTGTCGGTTTTAGAAGGCGAGGCCTTTAATTACTATAATGGGCTATAATACTTAATTGCTTGTATAACCAGAGTTTAATTCACACGCAACACACTTGGCGGTATATTTCACATGATATTGTGTAAGTATGAACTGGATCAATGTTTTTTTTTTGTATACAATACTTTATGTATTAAATGAAAATATATATAAAAAAATATCGAAAGGGCTAAAAGTATTGGAGAGGTAACTACGCGATTTTCATTATTCATATTTGACAGACGAACATCGCCCCTCAAATTCTGACTTCCCCAGGGAAACTCGCAAAGAAACATACGAATTTCCCTTATTTTTTTATACAGACAGGCACCTGCTTGCAGAAAACAGAATATATATAAAAATGCTTTCAGAAATTGCCTAGGTAGATAAGTTCAGAATCTTCGAGTTATAGATAAAAATTTAGATTCGTTCAGCGTTTTCAAAATGAATACAAATAAAGGTCGGGTACGCATTGTGTAGTTGTTGTCATGAGTCACACGGTATAAATGTACAACTCTTAGGTATATGCGTCAGAAAAACTAACTTGAGATATGAAAGCGCTCGTGTTTTTCTGTCGGAAGATAAAAAAATAAGAAAATGAAAAATAGACAACGTTTTGTTATTTTTTTAGAAAAGTGGAAAAAGACAAGTATGTGTTTTGTAAATTAGCCCACAACCTATAAAAAAATCATGCTTCCATAGGAATAGAAAATTTAAATATCTATTAGGTATTGATGGATTTTATTTTCGTATTATACAGAAACTAGCCTTCACGTAACAGTTCAGCTTGTCACAGAAAGATGTTATCGCGCATCCCTTGGGAACTATTTATTTTTCCGACATAAAAGTAGCTAGCCAGTAGTATATTAATTTGGATTTGGTCTACCTGTTCGCCAAATTTCATC
The DNA here is from genome assembly GCA_949699075.1 of Asteroscopus sphinx. Lineage (NCBI taxonomy): Eukaryota > Metazoa > Arthropoda > Insecta > Lepidoptera > Noctuidae > Asteroscopus > Asteroscopus sphinx. The sequence goes on along the minus strand of OX453013.1, from coordinate 12,388,058 downwards.
CAAATCCATGAAGTGGTTTCAGTGGCATTAAAGGATAAACAAACAAACAAACTTCCAGATTTTCGCATTTATAATATTAACACGTCGATATCGTTTATCGCGCATCCCTCGGGAACTGTTCACCTTCTCGGGATAAAAAATTGCCTATGTTATAATCCGCGTTATGTTTTATCTGTATACCAAATTTCATCTAAATCCGTTCAGCCCTTACAGCGTGATTGAGTAACAAACATCCAAACATCTTGACAAAATTTCACATTTATAATACAAGTAGGATTATACATAAATGATCAGCTGTGTTTTGCTTTGAAGTTTTTATCCACCTCAACATGTTTTTTCATCTCATATTCCCCTGCCATGGACGGGTCACCCCGTTTTTTCCCATGGGACGACGGGGTTATATACAGGCGCATGGACAGCAACATCTACCTGTACGTGGGAGACACTCAGAAAGTTTTGCGAAACTAAAAAAAATTGTTCTATACGTACATATATTTTTATCAAATCTTTTCAAAGTACTTTCCACCAGCCTCTATACAAAGATTCATGCGCCTAAACCAGTTTTCAAAACACTTTTTCCAGTCCGCCGCAGACACCTCGTTTACAGCCTGCTCGAACGCAGCCAGCGCATCTTCCGGCGACGAAAATTGTATCCATTTGAGCTGATTTTTTATTTTTGGGAATAAAAAGAAGTCACACGGTGCTAGATCAGGGCTGTAAGGAGGGTGACCCAGGAGTTTGACTGGCGTGCTGTCCAGGAAGTCCCTCGTTTTGAGTGCGGTGTGCGCAGGTGCATTGTCGTGGTGGAGCAGTAGCCCGCGGAGCCCTGTGTTTGGTCGCTTGTTGCTTATAACAGAGAAAACTTCTGGCAAACATTTGGTAGTATACCATTCGGCATTAATGCTTCTTTGATCCCGTAAGGGAATTGATACCAAGTGGCCAGTCAAATTAAAAAAGCTAGCGATCAAAATCTTACCCCCGCTTCTAGATCGCTTCACTTTGGTAGGCGTTGGCTCATTTTGAAACACCCAAACAGTCGACTGGCGCTTGGTTTCTGGGTCGTATTGATAAATCCAGGACTCATCACCTGTAACGATGTCGTAAACACGCCGAGACGAGCCTGCTTCAAATTTGTTAAGCATATCACGGCACCATTCCACCCGGGCCTGCTTCTGAGCATCGGTGAGGTTGTGCGGCACCCAGCGTGATACTATCCTCCTCACGCGAAGATGGCTGTGTAGAATCTCGTGAACGCTTCCCGATCCAATCTTCAATATGTGTTGAATCTCCTGATATGTAATTCGCCTATTGTCTTGGATTAAATTTTTCACTGCTAGCACGTTTTCTTCGGTAACAGCCGTCAAAGGGCGACCGCTTCTTTCGTCATCCCCCAAAGTTGGTCGACCGCGCTTGAATTCGTTATACCAACGATACACGGTTGCCTTGGAAGGGCCTTCATCCATGAATGCCATTTGAAGTCTATCGTACGATTCATCCGGTTTCAGGCGACACTTGAAATCGTATAAAATCATAGCTCTAAAATGTTCCCGGCGCAGATCCATATTTCAGTGAGACACAATACTTTGAATTAACTCGCAAAAAATGTGGAGGGAAATTTTGAAATTGGAACTTACTTATTTTTACTTATAAATAATCATATTTTCGAAAAACATTATAACTGGCCAGTCTCCCATATATAAAAACTTTTTTTCGCAATACTTTCTGAGGGGCCTGGTATATAAGCAAGATCAGATGGCAGCCGCCATGCGTGAAACTATAGTTTTTATAGTGAGTTTTGGAGATAGAACCCAAGGGTCAAACGGAAATACGGAATAGACAAAAGTCATCAAAGAAGACTCAACATTAATTCTGGGGAAGCCAAAAACTAAAGTTTTAGATATTTGAAAAAGTTCGTTCAGCCGGAAATCATACCCAATATTTTCATTATATGTAGGTAGTTGCCACAAAGAATATGTTGGATAAAGGAACTAGCCAGGCAATATAAGTAATAGATTGAATAAGCCCACGAGTGTTCAAAATCTTCTCTTTTTTTTATAACATAGGAGGGCAAACGAGCATGCGGGTCACCTGATGGTAAGCAATCTCCGCCGCCCATGGACATCCGCAACACCAGGGGAGTCGCCGATGCGACGCCGACCTTTTAAAAAGACGTATGCTCTTTTCTTGAAGGCTCCCATGTCGAATTTGTTCGGGAAAACCGCTGACGGAAGTTGGTTCCACAGATTTGCTGTACGAGGCAAAAAGTGGCGTGTGAAACGTACTGTAGTTGACCACCAACCATCAAGGTGGTGAGGATGGAATTTAGATTTATAGCGGGTGGTACGATGGTGGAAGTCAGCGGCTGCAAAGCTAGAGGATCTAGTCGATTGGAAATAGCATAGTCGCCAACGATTCGAGCCGCTCTGCGCTGAATGCGGTCAAGTGGAAGGAGTAGGTACTCGGGTGCTCCAGCCCAGAGGGGAGAGCAATATTCCATGTGCGGCCGGATTTGTGACTTATAAAGTTTTAGTCTCTTTCTGAACTATTTTCCCAAATACGTTGGTTTTGACTTCCAGTCTAACCAGTTGTTGCTGAACATCAGTTTATTACACGGAGCGACTGCCATCAGACTCCCGCAACCTATTTACTGCAACTACAAGGTTGGAACAAACCTTATAAGATGTCGTTATTACCCAGTTGTCAGATTTTCGGGCTTCTGAATCGTAACGAGTGTGAAAAATATCATCATCATCATCATCATTTCAGCCGAAACACGTCCACTGCTGGACATAGGCCTCCCCCAAGCATCGCCACAAGGACCGGTCCTGTGCCTTCCGCATCCAGCGGATTCCCTTCACCAGGTCGTCGGTCCACCTTGTGGGGGCCTACCCACGCTGCGCCTTCCAGTACGCGGTCACCACTCCAGAACTTTACTGCCCCATCGGCCATCCGTTCTACGAGCAATGTGCCCCGCCCACTGCCACTTAAGTTTGGCAATTTTTCGGGTTATGTCGGTTACTTTCGTTCTCCGGTGAATCGATATATGTAGTTATAGTTATATGAATATGCCTTTATAGAAAGCTAATTTTATGCAAAGACCTGTACTGCTGATATGTATTTCTGGTAGTTTTTATTTTTTTTCATTTTTAGGGTTCCGTATCCGAAGGGTTCCAAACGGGACCCTATTACTCTCGCTACGCTGTCCGTCCGTCCGTCCGTCCGTCCGTCTGTCTGTCACAGGGCTGTATCTTTTGAACGGTAATAGGTAACCGGTTGAAATTTTCTCAGAATATGTGTTGCTATGAGGTGTATTACGACAAATACTAAAAACAAAAAAAAGTCTAAAACCAAAGGGGGTACAAGAAACACATTTTTTTCATCGTTTTTGTTCCTGCTCTATCTTCAAAACGGTAATATATACCGGCGTCAAACTTGGTCAGATTATAGTGTAGTTTAGCAACAAATACTAAAAATAAGACAAACATAGACATATGTGGTGGTACCAGCGTAAGAAAGATATGCAAAAATGCATATTTCGTACACTGTGGGTTGATGTCTTTTGGTAAACTCTCGTAAATTAAATTAGTTTTTATGGGGTATCAGGTCGTTGAGAGGTACGGAACCCTTACTGCGCGAGGCCGACTCGCACTTGGCCGTTTTTTTTATAAACACTTTGGGACATTTTTTTTTACACAGCACCATGTATTCCCAAACTAAGCAGAGCTTGTAATATGGGTACTAGACAATGCATATTATACTTATATACTTTGTTTTTGTAAATACATACTTATAATACGTAGGAAACACCCAGACCAACACCAACACTTATGTTTATCACACAAATATTTGTGTTCTGTGGGAATCGAACCCACGACCTCGTGATCTGCAGTCCGACACTCGACACTAGACCACAGACGTCGTCAAGTATTTAAGTTCAGGCAATAATAAATTAGGCTTACCCAACGATTATTGCTATGATACTACTACATTATTGTTACTGATATAGCTAATGAAATATTAAAATGACGGGATACTCTGTATATAAATTATTGATATTTTTCTCCATGCCTTCCTACAGAAAATCAATTTTTAATAAAATATTTCACTTTGGTGTTGTGAATTAAAAAAAAACTTAAATGTAAAGATAAAGAATTATAAACTACTTATGTTCATTTTTGAAACTATACATTGCGAAGCTCTATTTCTAAAACTCAATTTTAAGTAATATGTGATAATTAAAATAAATAAATTAAACAGGACATTTAACAGTGAATTCAAAACCATTCAACGTCACTTCAAAAATGCTAATAGCATTTATTCAAATTTCTTAAGAATAACAACAAGCAACTTAATTACATAAATACTTCCTTTTAAAGTATAATTTCAAACAGAAACACGCACAAAAAGTGAATTACCCCCAAAAATAATTTGTTAGTAAGCAACACACGGGGAAGTAGGGACGACTGGGCAGAAGTACCATAACACGGTCGGACAGGGATCATCCCTTACAAGTGCGGTGGCATAACTTTATTTTGAAATTAACATAATTAGAGAACATTGTAAGCTTAGGGCGGGTACACAGACCCAGTATTATTAAGTTAATGCGGACCAACTCTAATTGTAATAGCAGAAATGGCGGAAAACAGGTGTTAAATGTCAAGGATAAGCTGGTGTGCTTTGTTCTTCTGGTACCGGAAAGTTTCAGGACGGATCTTTGTGTTTTGATACGGGTTTCAAAATACAAGTGTGGTTAGTTATTAATATTCATACAAATATTATTTATTTAAACTTCATGCAACATGTGTATATAGGCGCAACATCTGTAACGTGGTGATTATGGCATATCCCCCCCCAACATGTTTATGCTTAGGGGAGGCCTATGTCCAGCAGTGGACGTCTTTCAGCTGAAATGATGATAATGATGATGATAAAAATATGAAATAATATTTTTATCTATTTTTCACGTCTTCCTTGTCCATCCAAAGGTTGTCTGGAAGATATCGCAGTAGCGATAAGACCGCCAATGTACCCTTATTGTACATGTTAGTCCTAAGTTTAATAATGTTATTGGTGTACAATAAAGAATATTCTATCTATTCTATCTATCTATCTTAATAATGTATCATCTACGGCGTAGATTACGTAGCACTATGAAATATATTAGAAATCCGTTCCGAATTTACCCTATAAGGACAAAAAATCTTTAAATAAAATTTGAAATCTTAAAGAAAGTCAAGGAAGAATTTCAGGTAACACCTAAACATTGGCACAGATTTTGTTTTGTCCGAGTGTCGCATATTTATAAACGTCGCACAACCATATCTTACGCGTGCCTTTTGTTTTCCGGTCTCGTAGAAGATCAAAGTACGTAATTTACGAGAAACCGTATAATTTTTTAAAGATAAGTCTGTAGGACGTATATTTTATATAAATGGTTTTTGTTATTCATTAGTGAAGTAGGTACAGCCGGCAGTAATAAAATAGAATAATTTAATTAGGGATTTTGGGGACACTTCCATCTTTAAGGGGACAGAACCGTCCATTCCGTCTCCGTTGCAAGAAAATCTATTGGTTTAATATTGGTGGGTATTATAAATTTAAGAAAATCCCCTGACATCCCTCGAAAAAGGTGGCGTTGTGGGTATCAGGTGTCCCAAACTGATCCCTAAGAATAGTATTATCCGGAACATATTTTCCAAGCTGGGGTCGTACAAACCACTCGGAGGCCCCACTCTGAATAAATTACTTATCTACATTGATTTTTTTATCGCATTTACATAGAGAAAGATTTTGAGTGCGAATACTCTGCTTTATCTCAGCTTCATAGTTTTATCATACTGGTATATTTTGCAGGCTGTGGGCCTCGTCTGAACACTTAGCTCGAGATAAACTGAACACTTTTGAACTCAGCTTTAACTAAAACATTCACTTTAGAACTTTAAATTTGTAATTTTACGACATAAAGCAAGATAGTTAAAGCAACTGGGAGGGCTAGCTAGAAATTATATAAAGTAGGTAAGGGCTCAAGCACGCTTATATAGAATTACTTTATAGTAAGTGTATACCTACACTTTTTATAAAGAAAAAACAAAGAGTGTACGTACACACTTTGTTTTTCTTGTCTTATTTAGTAATAAATCTTGGCATGTCTTTTTAATATAATTAAGAAAAAGTCATTAATATTTATTAAAAGACATTATATTAATAATTTTACACACTAAATAATTTTTTTTAACCTAAATACATGTGCAGAACTATTAATTATATTGTAAAGTAGTCATTTAAAAATCAACATTAGAAAGACATACCAAGATTTATTAGGTAGATACTAAATAAGAAAAAACAGAGTTTAGGTATATAAGGTCCTACATTATTAAACCAAAATATTTGAAGTGGTGAATCTACTCATCATTATGAACAACTTTTACTATGGGTCTAATACTGAAATCGCGAAAAAAAAAACAGCTGGTCCCTACATTTTATCGATTTAAGTGAACACAAATGTAGGGACCAACTGATTTTTTTCGCTATTTCAGGGTTGGTCCTATAGTAAATGTTGTTTGTTATGATGAGTAGAGTCGCCACTTCAAATATTTCGTATTATTAATGTAGGACCTTAAATACATTTATCTGCTTGTAATGAGTATCAAGTATAACACAGTAAAAAGCATAATCCCAGTGATATTTTTTTTTAAAGTGTTACAGGAACAAAAATGTTGTAGCAGAAAAGTATTTGAAAAATAACCATCTGCACTAGCGAAACAAGAGAAACGTATGAGAATGGTAGAAAGCTTTCTTGAACAAATCCTAATAGATAAAAGGGTATGTATCTACGACGCGAGAGCCAACCCTCTGTATTAGGTAGGTACCTACCTAATTTTGTTCTAAGTAAAGATTAGGTACCCGTAGCTTGGCCTTCAACAAAGATCAAAGTTCAAAGTCTTCCAGTCCTTGGGTTCTTTCAAGTAAAACTAGGATCCAAGCCAACCAAATAACTAGTAATTTCTGAGCTTAAAAGTACTACACCATTTATAGAGCAAAAACGTCGCTCTCAATTATAAATTCAAATGTACACTATAAAAATGTTACAACTAAAAGTTGAATTAATTGTGAATTAAAAAGTAATAAAAACGATCCGGATTCGTATGCGGTAACTATTGAATAATACGCATTAAAAATCACCATAGCTTCAACCTTGGTTAGCGTTGGTACTTAGGTAGAGTTGTCATTTCTGTGTAGCTGATCATATATGGCCAGATACGGAAAAATAACACTATTCTTTTTTAATATTTAAAAATACATTTATGAAGCACTAATTTTAACCATTTTAAATTTTTTTAATTGCATGTAATTAATTTAATTTAATTCTTCTGGGTACGTTACCAGTTGAAAGCGACGTGGAGGAATATTTTGATGCTCTTTTTTAATTATTAGATTTAGTTTTATTTTAGATATTTTTCTTTATAAATAAGTTATTTCATATAATTGTAATTACTTTTGTTGTTGAGTGGTGGAAAATGAATAAATATTGAATTACAAATAATTTGATTAATTTTATAATTTAGGTATATTCTTTTAGTAATGAGATTCTTGGACCCATTAACTTTAATCTCATATCTCACTGACTTTTGAAACATAGGCTTTAGGTATAATGCCTAGCTCTGGACTCAAGGTCATACTATTTCTGTAAAAAGTGCTCCAACATCCAGACAAACCTGTGTAAGGTTTTTGTGATGTTTTTATAATGTTTTTTGTTTATGTTTAAGTTAAATAAATTACAAAACAAAAAGCTTTTCTTGTTTTTCTCTACTAGCACCAGTTAAGTTTTAATTTACCAATTTTAAAATATTTCCTACACGTATTTAGTTTTCAAACCTACACAAATACCTGTATCTATCACTTGAGGACGTTTGGAAAAACAGGTTATTCTACAAAGCTATCGAACGCATACGCGTATGTATGTATATGTATGCATACATATACATACATACCTAACTATTCGTTCGAACTAGTTGTATCTCAAAAGCTTCAATGCCACTGCACTATACTGAGAAAAGAAGGGAGAAATATCCCAAATTCCATTATATAAATTGTAGCAGCGTCTTAAACTCGTAAAATATAATAAAGCAATTCAATTTTGATATTTTTCTACTAGATAAATACATTCTTACATGAATAAAAATAAGATGGCAACTCCAATTTACCAGACAAATAACATTTAGGCCTTCAATTACACTTTGCTACCCGTCGACGAAAAAATCAAAATGTCGCAGCATTCGAGGGGTATTTTCTTTTCAATTTACTATGACCTTTCGTCCGGACGTCGAACCAAGAACCCCCGTCTAGACAATCTTAGTGCTGCGCCACAGTCAGCTGATAAACGCAAACGAGATAATAAGGAGATGCCTTGCCAAACGAAATATGTGGAATACAGGCTATGCACAAGAGATTTGGCACGAGAACTGAGTAGCAAGATTTACACTTTGCCGCTGTGCACACTGCACAGGTATTGACGTCATCGCGCAAGTGTGTCGCTCGCCTTACTCAACCCTCCGGCTGCAGTCCATTCCTTGCATTTCCCTACCACTCATACTTTTATTTTACGACATGTTATCTACGCGAGATACCCTTAAATGTGCTATGTAATATGTTTAAATTGGACTGAACTCACAAGTACTTTCACACAGTGCTTGTAAAAGGGTTGTTGACAGATACGAAATATTTTAAATGGACACTAAAAGTCCATAGATAGGCAGTGACTACAGAATATGTTATTTGAATGTGTAGATAATTTTTTTTTTCTTTGTTTCAGGTATGGAATCAAACAATATCAAACTTAACCAAGGTGTGTGTTAAATAGGTTATAATTTTATAATACCCCTATTATGCTTAACTAGGCATTTCTTAACTGGCAAAATGTGAGTGTACTATAATACGCCTCTACCTACCCCTTCGAGGAAATACAGGCGGGATGTTATGTTATGTTGCTACGTATTTATTATCTAAAGTAATCCTACTAATCATTGAATACAATTTCCTTCATTAGAGAGCATTTCAACAAACCTAATCTAGGGAACACACTGTTACAGAAATCTTCATCCAAATTTAACCAGTAAAGTAGGTACATATACATACCTAACTATCTAACATTTTTCGTCTGAAATACTGAAGGGCAGGTAGAGAATATCGCTTAATCGTGGCGGGAGGCTCTGACGGAGGAGGCACATTAATCGGAGGCTTTACGAGGGGAATCCGAGCCGCAGACGACGGCAGCCTCTTAGCGTATTGAGCGCGTATAGCGGAACATTGCAGATAAAATATGTCTTGCTTCATAAAAATATATAAATTAAAAAGACGTGAGAAAATATGACCTGGCCTTGCTCTGCCAAAACATTAATGTATTACATTACAACATTTTAATTAAAATTTAATTAGTAAATAGGTATTTAAAGCTATTATCCCAAATGATGGTCGTAAACTGCATGTTAATTAGCAACAATTTTTATTACAGAGTATATCTTTTACATTTAATGCAAATACTTGCATAATTATATAAAAATTATATGTTAATTGAAGTCATATCATTTTCAGTTAATGGATAATCATACACGATAATTACATAATCCTACACGGTAAGTATCCAAAATTTGTTTTCATATGAATTGGCGCAGTAAAAGTTCCCGTGGCATCACCCGATTCTGCGTATCCTACACCACCGCGGTTCTACATAGAGAGAAAAAGTAGGGCTGGAATCGAAGGAGTTCGTCCAAACTGGAAATATAATTTTAAAGATGGCTGCCGCTCTCGACCTACCCCCTCCCCGCCCGCTCCGCCACCCGCACCCTGACGCAGCCTAAAATATTATGCACCCAAAAACCATTGTCTGTTGCCATGACAACGGGCCGCTCGATACCAGGGACTCGTAGTCGCACAATCAAAGTTACAGTCATCTCGCTTACTCTTTAAGTAGTCAGATGCTGGGTCCGGAATTGGACGATCATCGTATTCGCACAGCGATGGCTGGATGCCAGTGTTCGTAGGGTTAGCATAAATGCTCCTCTGTCGGTTAAGTGAGCCGGCGGTCTTGTTGGAAAGCTTCCGTCGAACAAGAATGTAAATGATATAAGTATATTGAACCGATCGATCTGACCTATATCGAACTATGAATTGGATATAGATTGTATCTAATACGTGATCTTACAGCAAATATCTCGTACCTAATTTACAACACAATACATCTATATGACTGTAACTTTGGTTAGGTCTATGATTAGATTGTACTTACTTGTGAATTGATAGTATATTCTTATTGTTGGACGTAATCAGTTGGTCATCTGATTTCGTTATACGAGTAGGTATCTTTTCCATATAATTTGTGTTTATAAAGGGCATTCTTGGCTCATGCCTTTGTTGATGAGTGATATCACATATGGATGTATTTTGCAAATCACTTCACAAAAATCTTTTCCGTGCATCACAAATTAATTTTCCACTTTAATATTAATCTAGACTAAAGATAAGCACTAGATTCACTTCACGGCAAAATATGATTATAAACTTCGACTTTATCACATTTCATCTTCCAAAGCTACCGTGCAAATGACTCAAAACTTGGGGCAATTTCAAAAACAAATTAGAAAGTTCTATTTTCGGCTCCCCTATTGGTCGATTGCACAAATGTTATATTTTTTTCCTCACCTTAGGAGTAACTTTCTCTTTTTTGTTACAGTTCTTATTCTGCCTGGTTTTCTACCTCTAATGCGGAAGGGTTTTAAAAACTTTCACCCCTGAAACAATAGCTTATTGCGTTCGATCCTTTTGGGGCCTTGAGACAATAACAACTGGGGCTTTTTGTTAAAAAAATGTTTATTTATGTTTATTGTACTGTAATGACGTAATATATTATTAAAATATAGCGTATGTGTCAACAGTAAAGTTTCATTTTTATTTTGTTATAGACATATTTATGTCCTTTTAGTATAATGTTTTACCTACACCAACCACATCATCGATATTATATTACATTTATTTTCGCAGTTATTCATTCATTTTAAAATAAACCAATGAATCGAGTATTTTAAATAAGTGTATTTGCCGAAAGTCCTAGTACAATTCGTTTTACGTCAAAACTTTGAAGTATTTACCTAATTTTAATCTATAGACAGGTCTGGTATAGCAATTAAATATTTCAACATCAACACTTTAAAAAACTTTAACTCCACCAAACAAAAAGTAGAGTCCATCGTGACAATGTCTCTCCAACATAAAAGCTCTCCCAAGCTCTACGGTTACGAAAAAGTTCGGCCTTGATGTCAGAGATGGCGCTTTTGGCGACACATAAAAATGTACTAAGTCCAGCGAAATTGCACGGGTTAAGCTGATAGTAGGCAGTTTTTCACGTGGTTAGTTACTTAGGTCACATTTATAGACTAATAATAGATTTATTGGTTAGCTCAATGGCACCTAACCTTCCTTAAAACTATGATGTAAGTCGAATCCTTATGTCGACCCAAACAATTAATGGCAAGAACTTAAAACTTCATGTTATAATTGTTATAGGAAAATTATGTAGATATAAAAATAACCTTCTTCTTTTTGAAGTCAGTTAAAAAAAATTGATTTGCAAAAAGATAAATTTGTCTTATGAGTGCTTAGTGTTTTTATATATTTTTCAAGAACCTATCAATGTTTTGTGTTTCTAGGTAGGTACTTTATTTTTTATTTAGTTACCCAAAATGGTAAAATACCATGTTTATTTGCTAATGAGTTTATTCACACTATTCTTTGATTCTTTTTTCTACCCTTGTTTGCATTTGAGTTCATGAGAATTCGAAGGTGACACGACCTACCAGATCTAAGACAAGTTTTCATGTTACTTCAAGTAGGTACAAAGACTTAGAATAAGGTTTTTATTTTACCAAAATTATTTATTAGTCTAACTTTGCCATATATTATTATCTCAAAACAAAATGGTAATTGATATTCAATAAACTTGAATATATCCATTAACTACAAAGCTTTTTGATTTATAATATCTACAACGTGTTATTGAAATAACTGAAAACCTCTTAAGAGGTCATTGTACTCATCAGTATGAACAACTTTTACTATGGGGCCAATCCCGAAATCGCAAAAAAAACAGCTTTGCCCTACATTTTTGTTCACATGAATCGACAAAATATAGAGATCAGCTGGTTTTTTTTTCGCGATGTCAGGGTTGGTCCCATGGTAAAAATTGTTCATTCTAATGAGTACATTAACCCCTTTAGAGGTTTTCAGTTATTTCAATAACACGTTGTATACAGGATGATTTTCAATTCACTAACAATTAAGGGATGATTGTATGTACTCATCAATTTGAACAACTTTTACTACGGGACAAACCCAGAAACTGCGAAAAAAAAAACCAGCTGTTCCTTACGTTTGCGTTCACATAAAGTGACAAAATGTAGGAAACAGCTGTTTAATTTTTTGCTATTTTTATAGAATTCCTACAATCTTCAATACTATCCTATAAGTATACTATACTGCTATAAAACTGTAATTGTCTGTTCGCTTGTCCATCACCCAATAACTATTGGACCGAATTGAATGTGGCATACAAATAGACCATGTCCTGGATTTGATATTGAGGTGCTTTTTACTGACTTTTCATGGCAGAGAATCAGCGGGTGTCAGCTCGTATATTATGAAGGAGAATAACTTACTTCTTTCCCAAGAATATATACATAAGTTTCTTTATTTCATAGAATGATTCATAGTTGCTGTTTATTTGTTTGATCTTCTGATTATTATTATCAGTACCTATATACTTACGCATATCCATACTTACTTGAAACTGGAGTAGTGACAGCTATAACCTTTTTCCAGGAGCATTCCTAGAGGAATTTTTAGAAAGAAGAACATTTTTTTTTACTTTTAGAAGAATCATAATCAATTAGGTTGGCCATACACGGGCAGCTTGAAGCAGTCATGACCAACCGCTTTAAGGGGAATGTAGCAGGCAAGTGGCGCCCTCATCAGTAAAAAAAATATTACTCGCTGAATACATCATTTGTCGAAAATTCGTTATTAACGATTGAAGTACAACGAAAAAGTCATTCGTTGAGATATGTCATTCCCATACATTTTGATTGTTTTCTATAGCGTTTAAGATTGTAGATTGTCAACTTGGCTAGGGGGGCTGGTACTGTAGTTTAGTCAGAAACTATTAACTCTGTAAATTATAGTTTGCTGTAGAAGTAGATAGAAAAAGTGCCAAAAGTGGCCGTTTTTCGCATTTTTTCCATCTACTTCTACAGCGAACTATAATTAACAGAGTTAATAGTTTAGTTAGCTTCTAATATAACAACAGTACCTACACTTCAATTGTTAAAAACAATTATTCGATCAATGATGTACTCAGCGAGTAATTATTTTTTTACTGATTGGGGCGCCACTTAGCTCTTAGTAGGGCCTTAAGCTGCAACTACAACCTTTAAATAATAATAAATAAATATCTTTGGGACATTATTACACAGCACCATCTAGTCCCAAACTAAACAGAGCTTGTAGGTACTATGGGAACTAGACAATGGATATAATACTTACATACTTTTTTTTTAGTAAATACATGCTTATAATACATAAGAAAGACCCAGACCAACACAAACACTTATGTTCATCACACAAATATTTGTGTTCTGTGGGAATCGAACGACCTCGTTATCAGCAGTCTGACATTCGAACCACTAGACCGCAGACATCGTCTTCGTCGTTGTCGTCGTCGACTTTATTTCATTGACATACACCAGACCACGCGATCAGCAGCACGGCGGCGGAATTCCATCGTGCGGTCGAGCAGTTACAAGACATACTGCTCTGTGCTCTCTCTCGACTTCTCGAGCTGTCCTGCTCAGTCTGCTCTGGTGCAATTATCCCCCTCCACCAGTATTTTTGCAACTGCAGTTAAATTGTCAACTGCTCCAGTGGTTGAAAACGACTGCTTGAGCAGTTGACAATGACTGCTTGAGTAGGCCGTGTATGATGTTCAACGGTTAACTGCTCGAGCTGCCTGTGTATGGCCGTCGATGATATTTTAAAAAGTACAGATACCTATGTTGTTCCGCGCGTAACCAGTACGCCTACCATGAGTTGTTATCGTAAGATTACTCGCTAGCGTCCAACTCGCTAGCGTGTTAACGTGGTTCAAATAGATTTCGATAATGCTTGCACCATAAGTTTTACGGAGTCTTACGGAGGCGCTAGAGTAAGCTCGATAGTCTTAGAAATGTTATTTTGGTATAACGTAGTTAACTAGCTAACATCACTCATATTTTGTTTCTTTCTCTCTCAGTACAAAGAAGAGAGAACGGCTCATATGTTAAATATGTAGTGGTATCGCTATGCTAAATATGTTATAACAGTCAACACGAAATATTCCGACTGAAATTAAAGGGTCAGCGGTTTGTGTTTATGTTAGTGAAGTGCTTATGGTATTTAGTGATTGTTGAATTTTTATACCTTGAAATATTTCAATGTCGTGTCGTCTGTTAAATTATTTGTAATTTTCTTGACGTTGTTTAATTGTGTGGCTCGCGGCATTTTTGATAAGTTTATTTATTAAATAGAAAACAATGAGGACACAGTGAGTGTGTGAGTGGGTCACAATTTCAATTGTTGGCGGAGTTAATCGAAAGGTATGTTTCCAATAAATTATTTCAAACATAAAGTTACAAAATTTCCAAATTATTTCTAAACAACGTAGGTAGAATAGGTAGATAAACAAAGCCACTTGAAACTTTGAAGGTGTAAATTTAGCTAGGCTCAACTCATATACTCATTAAATAAGCTCTTTCAGACATTATTTTGACTTTAATATGCACAAAAAACTATTTAATTATTATGTAAACACATGTTTCACACCTCAAAGTGCTAGTGAGCTACGTAACTACTATCGCAAGCGTATTTTTCGATAGCGCCTGTCGAATTAGTGACTCATGGTGCCGTTTTGTATGGTAACAGCTGCAAAACGTTAGTGACTATCGAATAGATTACGTGAGGTTTCTTACCTATCGAAATCTATAGTACTCAGGGTACGAATTTTAATTATTTCTGTGACCGCTAGGGGCGCTGTACAATCTTTCATATAAATTATTTACGGAGACGCTAGCGAGTTTTGGCAGTGTAAACTCATGTAAACTGAAGACTCGAAAACGTCCAAATTGGGACGTTTTGCTACTAGTCTCCGTCAAGCAAGGAGCCGAGCGTGACGTGTGACAAAAAAAAATGCCGCCAGGTGTGTACAGAAAGTGTACTAATTATGTCGCGAAACTAGCTTAAAGTAACTAATTTACTTACTTTGCACTAGTTTATGTGTATTGTGCTGCCGCTGCGTACGGAACATATTTTTCGATGGTTTTGTTAGAGTATGACACTTTTAAATATAATTGATGGCCGCCCTTAGTTATTGCCATCACTGAGACGATTCCCAAAATTGGTAAAAAAAAAAAATTGGTAATGATTATCTTCGACCAATATGATGACAGAATTTTCTTCAACCACTCATCCTCATCATGTTGTTCCGCTCATCATATTCTATAATATATTCAATCAAAAGTAGACACATCCGGGCTAATTTGACTAAACATTATATTGTAAACTATCTGTGTAGGTAGGTACTTCTCAATCCGGGATCGAGACAGGGCCGATCCTGCTCGGAGAAGGCGGCGTCGGAGAGGCAACCGCTCCGGTGCCTAGCTCATTAGGGCAACACGCCGCATCCCCTTGCTCTGTCGATAGGACAGGGGGGCCTTTATGGTCACGGCCGTCTAAAGTGGGGGCTTTGGGCGTCCACTGGGTGACCTCAGTGATGACGGTGGCATGCGGTGGTCCCGTGCCACTATTTGTTGTCTCATCGGGAAGGTGTTTAGGGAGACAAAAGTTTTCCCAGAGACGTGCCTTTTAGGCAAAGCACAGGGGGGGCACCGGTAGTATAACCATTCCCGGAGACCCCCTCTATTGTGCTGAAGATGGCCACCGGGGAGATTTTAGTGCGATAAAAATCCCATACACCCATGAAGCTGGTAACCTTTTGAAGGTTTCCTCCTCGGAAAAAAAAAAGAAAAAAAAAGGTACTTCTCAATCAAACTTTCGTATTATCTGGTGGTCTTCAAGGCTCGAGTGAATAGGTTTTTGCTACATCAGGTGAGGTGGCGGTCAAACGGAAGCCATTTATAATAATAAAAAAAAACCAGAGTTTAATGATAATCACAATTTTTCAGATTATTTATTTATTTATTTATACCTATATGCTTTATTGTACACCATAAAAAACATTACATTGAATATGCATTTAAACTATTATACAAATGGCGGTATCATTACACTAAAATAATATTAATATATTACCTATATTAAGTAAACAAAATTCTGTCAGTACATTGGCACGCGGTCGCGCTGCGTATTATTTGGGTTATCACAAGAAGACTTACCGTGCATCCCTTGGGAATCATTTATTTTCCCGGGATAAAAAGTAACCGTTATTTTAATATAGGGTATGGTCTATTTGTGTGCCAAATTTCATCCGAATTCATTCAGCCGTTTCAGCGTGATTGAGAAAAGAAAAAACCTTTCACATTTTAATATGATGAGTAGGATAGGTCAGGATAGGATTCAGATTTAAAAAAAAACTGCTGTTCAAATATCTGCAAAACCTCCAGACATCCTATAAAGTTCAGATCACCACAGGGCAAGTACATAACATCCGGCGGGAACTCAACATCCGTTATATAACTCCACGTAATTGGTATAACAATTACAATGATTAACGACCTCCTACTGAATATCAATCTTGCACAGTCAACCGCTTAACAATGGTATCAACCCATTATAATCGGAACTAGCTTAGAATGTAAGTTTCATAGAAGACAGGGTCTGCTTAAACTGGTTTTGTTACCATCGATATGCGATTACCTGTACAACTGACAACCCATTGTTAATAGTAATGGTTGAAGATACGCATACATGGAAGAGGAAACAATACTGGGCGTAATTTTGCCTTTGTTTAAGTGTCACTCATAATCGGTCTTAACTACTGGTAGGTTTCAATTGCTGTTTTATAAGTAATTGAGATAATTCTTGCAATTAAATGTTTAAATTAATTGTGTATGTAGTCTATTTATATTTCTAGAGAGATTTGTTGATTGACTTTTATGTTGTTTTTAAAATCAACATGCAAATCTGCTCCTTTTAAAGGAATTTTGATAGGTAGGTGTGTATAAAAGCTATAGAGTGGAACCTGAAAATAGATATCAAATAAAACCAAACGATACTTTAATTAATGTATTTATTTTCAAGAAGATAACCTGTAAAGTGTTACACAAAAGATTAAATACAGAATCATATAATTTTCAGTTTTATATAAGCTTATCATTATTGGCATTTATTGCAAACTATATGTACATATAAACACAGATTAATGTTATAAAGGAAGATTATCACATCGATCCAATTAATTGCTTACTTTTATTACAATTACCGTAAAAATAATAAATAACGTGTAATTCACGTGACACCTGTATAGGTAGCATGCCATGTGCATTCATGTTATGGCAATACAATTGTTAAAATAAAACCCAAACAAAAAGTCGAAAAATTTTAGAATATTGAAAAGATCTGTTTAATTAAGAAGTCTATTGCAGCTGCTCTAGTACCTGTGAACATACAAAAATGTGACACAAAGATACATGTGTAATTTTTTTGGGTGTAAAATAAAGCATATATAAATAATAATAAATATAACGCAACGTCATGTAAATACAGTCATCAGGTCAAGAAATCTTCAAGTCTTCGTCTTCGCAGCGGTCGACCAGTGTCATCTTCTGTTACGTATACTGAAGGTATACCGGAAAGAATAAGGCACTCAGGATACATTCAGTATACGTACAGAAGGCGACGCGTACTCTTCTCTTCTTGGCTCCAGAAGAATGCTGAGGATCAAATGGTAAGCCTATTCTAAAAGTAATTTTAGGATTAACTGTACTTTAATATTAATTTGATTCTCTGACGCTCCCAAAACGTTAACCCTACTAGCTCACTATTTAAATGTGAAGTTTCACACGTATCCCCTTTAATATCTTAAAAGCTCACCGAGCGAAGCCACTCTATGCCGGACTCCCCGCCACTCCTCTGGGAACACCACCTATAAAATAAAGCAACCGATTTACAACACGCCTGGGTCTTCAAACCGAAAAGGGAAACACTGATAGGTCATGAATTTCGCTATCGTAACTCCGCGCGTAAAATGGGAAAAAATATTCGCTATCGTAAATGAAAATTGTTTTAACTTTAGACTCGCGAAACAATCTATTGTACTCGCAGACCAATGAGAGTACAGTCATTTGCAAAAACACACCATTGGCTTGCAAAAAATATTTTTGCGAACCTACGAACCGGTAGCAAGGCGTCTCTTTGTTTTTTACAACCTATCCACCGAGCCAGAAACGACAGACGCCCGCAGGCCTTTTGTCCACCGGCCTTTGTTGCACAAAAAGAATAAATTACAAAAGACAAGTTTCGACCACCACTCGTAAAGATAACTAAAGAATTCCAAGTTCCTATGTGTGTGTCAGCCGGGGGATTGAATAGGAAAACATGAAAGGGCGTAAGGGTGTATTATATTCGTAATTTACGACGCGAACCAACAACACCGGGCCTGCATTATTGATTGTAATGCACAAACGAAAGATTCTCTATGCACCGACAAAATATTCACAAAAATGCAGCAACTAAGCACTGGAGCGAACGGGGGCGACAGGGATACGCGAGTCGTGCCGGGCGCGGAGGAGAATGAATAAAGCACGTGACTTACCGGTCCGGTCGGTCAGCTGTTCGCGTCGTCCGATAAGTAAACATTGAAGGATGACGGATGGGGTTGCGCGCGGTTTGAAGGAGCGTGTGTTCAGGGACGGCGTCTCCGGGCGTCTGCCGGTCTGGGCGTCGGGGCGCGCGTCCCGGCCCGCCATCGATTGCCGCCCTCGCCGAGTCGCCGCTCGGCGCGCGCCGAACCACACCACGACTAATGCCGATGCAAGATTTTCATTACATACGCCATGATCGTTGTTATTTGCACCCCGTAATGTTTTTTGATAGTTTGCTTAGGCTTCGCGACCGTTTACATTACGAATATCTATTTACGTTTACATATTATTTAGATAGTCTCGTCGGCGGGCTTATCATAATATTACGTATGTACGAGTGCTGATAAAAAAGTCGATATTAAACAGTAGACAAGCTGCGCCACCTGTTCCTGTTCTCTCGGTGATTACCGTTCCGCCCTGCGGCAAGACTCGGGATTTTTAATACTAACATAGGTCGGCTTTATGTCGCAAACGTAATAAGTGGGTAATGTAGATTTTGGCAATTTTATAAATAGAAAACATGAAACGAAATTGTGTATATTTTTGTGAATTACTTGCGCGCCGTTTTCTGTTCTATTGCCTCCGGTTAGGTTGGTAATGAAAAAATAGTAAAACCTCAAGTCTCGACGTATTCAAGTTATCGTTTAGCAGTAATTTATGAAGGAATCTTTTATGGCAGTACTTTTGCGGTGTTGCGTTGAAATCTTTTGTCTATATGAACTTTTATCTAGGTAGAGCCCATTGTTTTGGATTATGGTCGAATGAATAATCTTTATTAAAGTACCTACACTAGACTAAGTCCGTGGCTTCACTTCCGTAACACAAAAAGCAAAAAAGTAGTCTATACTTTAATCCATCTGTGTGTACAATTACATTCAAATCAGTCTAGTAGTTTTTGTGTGATGCTCGAACAAACAAACAATCAAACGAACAATAAGCTGCAAGAGATTTTCACGTCAATGTCTTGAAAATCATGTAGGTCATGGTCTTATTGTATTGTACCTATAATTATGTTGTCAGTACCTATTAATAACCTGCCATAAATTGTATTTTCGTAGTTCTTAAGGTTTTTTATTGTATGTAACAATAAATAAATAAATATTTTTGGGACATTTTTACACATCACCATCTAGTCCCAAACTAAGCAGAGCATTTACTATGGGTACTAGACAATGGATATAATACTAACATACTTTTTTTTTCGTAAATACATACGTATAATACATAAGAAACACCCAGACCAACACAAACACTCATGTTCATCACACAAATATTTGTGTTCCGTGGGAATCGAACCCACGACCTCGTGATCAGCAGTCCGACACTCGAACCACTAGACCATAGACTAGACAATTTTTTTTATTAAGAAAACATAAAAAATACACTCGAGAACAATGAATTTGGGTCTACAACATATAAACCTCAATATTTGGGAAACTAGGAATGACAGCTTACTTATTTAAATAGAAGTTGATAGTAAATACATAGTTCTGTTAAATAATAAATAGTCTTTTTAGCTAATAAATTGTCTATAAAATACTTTTTGATTGAATAAGCTATCATTCTTAGTTTCCGAGATATTTAGATTTTTGTTGGTGACTCGGATTCATTGCTCCCGAGTGTATTTATTTATATATAGATGATTATGTTAAATATATGTATAGGTATTCTTGCTTATGATATATTCCAGTAACTAAAGTACCTATCATTATCATTTACAATCATTAAAACACATAAACATTTCCATTCTATTTCAAAAATCTTTTAATAGTTTCAACTCAATGAAATATAACCAAGATCATTTAGATCAGAGCGATATTATGACCTACTTTCATCATTTACGATGTCTCCAAAAACTCTGGAACTAACGGTTTCATTAAATAAACTTTATAGTTTTTAATGTAGTTATAAATAATGTTTTACACAAAGTGCATCTATTTTTTACTAATTTTAATGGTCGCCATCATTAGTAGCATAACTGACAGCCATTGATTTTTATCGTTTTCCTGAGATCCCAGATTAAACCTAGACTTATAATAGAAAACCTAAAAAAAAAACTGAGTAGCATCCCAGAGTCTGGATTTGGCTAAAAAAAGCAAAAGGCTCACCCCCTGTTCACATATATGTTTTATAACATTACCGGTTAAATGGGGGTGTACTATACACCTCTACCTACCCCTTCGGGGAATACAGGCGTAGTGCTATATATGTACCTATGTAGAAAAAACTTGTAGATAGGTATGCAAAAATATGTGTAATCCCTTTTCTCTCTAACTGAAATTCTTTGTTCTTTTTCATAAAATCTTAGTCATTTTGTGGTGACTAATAGGTGTCCTATATTCGGGAGGTCATTAACCATAAAATACTGCCGACTAAGCATCGAGGTGGGTAGCTATGTAGATCAAACCAGGTCACAGAAAATTGGGCGCTGCCGGGTCGATTAATTAAGGTATAGCTATTATTTAATTGTTTAACTATTACGTGGGCCTAGATTTAAGCCTAGAATAAAAATTGATGGTAAATTATATTCCACTCTGTCTACGTAGGTTTAAAAGTAGCTATATAGTGTGTAATTCTTTTTAAGGGTTCCGTACCCAAACGGGACCTATTACTCTCGCTACGCTATCCGTCCGTCCGTCTCTCTGTCACAGGGTTGTATCTTTTGAACGGTAATAGGTATCTGGTTCAAATTTTCTCAGAATATAACACATATTCTATGCTATGCTATGACCCCTATCACTACAAATAATAAAAATAAAAAAGTCTAAAACCAATGGGGGTCCCCATACGAGAAACTAGGTCAGATTAAATTATAGTGCATACTATGTAGTTTAGCAAAAAATACTAAAAATAGGGCGTACATAGACATATGTGGTGGTACCTGCGTAAGAAAGAGATGCAATAATCATATTTAGCGCACGGTGCGTTGATGTCTTTTGATGAACTCTCGTAAATTAAATCAGTTTCTGTGGGGTATCAGGTCGATGGATGGTACGGAACCTTTACTGCGTGAATCCAACTCGCACTTGTTTTTTTATTTTTTTATTAGGTTAAGCCAAAGTTAAACAGGCAGCTTACATGATGGCTAACCGCTTTTATCTGTAATCCTTCACACTCTTTAGAAAGCACGTTTAGTCTTAGTTCCGAATGATCACACCAGGTGGCGCTTGCAGTTGCTACGCGCGCGTGTAGGTCGTAGCCAAGATTCAAGAAGACTTTTTCAGTTATTTTTACTACAGATCGATATGATATGTCTCTTTTATGATATGTCTTCAAAAAAGTAGAATTATACAAAACTCTGTGACAAAATTATTTCTAGGTCTATGACTAGAATTTCAACCAATGTAGGTACTGGTTATTTTAACTTTTTGGAGAAAATAAACTTGTGATTTTCATCTTGGTTCACTTAAAGAAGGTCTGATATTTTATATTGATATGTTGTACCTATTATGTAGGTAAATGTTAATTGGTCAATGGCGATAGGCTCGCCCCCTATTACATGGGACTATAACATAACTGGCGAAATGTTTGTGTTACTATATACCTCAGCCTACCCCTTCGGGGAAATACAGGCATGATGTTATGTTATGTTTATTATGTAGGTATTATAGTTTTTTGTTTTTGTCTATATTTATTTTTACCTATGAGGCTGGCATAGTCACTACAGTGTGATGATGCCTCGACAATTTTTTTTTTACAAAATGCAGAATTAATTAAGTCGTAATATTTCCAAATTTCATTACATGATCTAATTATAGACTAGTTATTAGATATAGAAGCTATGTTCCTAGTTCCTGAATTTCTTAGTTAGTAAGGCCATTGCAAATAAAAGGTCTGTCACCTAAATCTCTAGAACTCCTGACCCTATTAAGTAGCCTAAAACACTTATCAGAGTCGAACAGGCCTCCTTTTCGTCCTAACGACCATATAGGTATGGGTATCAACGACATCATATACATATAAGAATATTGAGACGGGTGCCTATACTTCTCCATCGTTATACCTTTGTGCATACATAAGCAGCCCCACGGTAGTTCCCTCTTCTCAGAATAAGAAGGTTAAGGCTTTAGTCTACCATGCTAGCCTAGTTCAGGTTGCCACACTAAACAAATCATCGTGAACTGTATCGATGCACTCTCAGGTGTCCAGGTTTCCTCACGATGTTTTTCTTCACCGTCAAAGCAAGTGACAACCAACTTCTAATCCGCCTTGGAATTTGAGGAGTCAGAGATGCGGGCTGGGTTCGAATTCAGACCCTCCTGAATGGAATGCAAGCATTCAACCACTAGGATATCAATTGTGTGTTGATGATAAATTAGGGAAGATACCTTTTTTTTCTGCGAGGAGGAAACCTTCAAAAGGCCACCGGCCTCATGGGGGATGAAGGCCGGGGTGTGTGGGATTCTTACCCACTAAAACCCCCCCAGTGGCCGTCTACAGCACAATAAGGGGGGACTCTGGGAAAGTAATATGCCTCCGGAGCCCTCCTTAAGCTACGCCTGTAAGGCACGTCTCAAGAGAGACTATTTGTCTCCCGGCACAACTTCCCGGTTACATGGCGACACGTGACCACAGCATGCTGCCGCCTTCCCAGAAGTCACTCAGTGGACAATCAGAGCACCCACTCCGAACGCCCGTGACCTCGAAGGCCCCCCGCAATTCAATCGAGTATCGACCGGGCGAGGGGTACGTCGATTGCCCTGAAGGGCTAGGTACTGGAGCGGTTGCCTCTCCGGCTCCTCCTTTTCCGAGCAGGATCGGACCTCTCTCGATCCCGCTCCGCAGCCTCTTTCTGAACCGTGACGGTCTATACCTACCTACCTATATCGTGTAAGTGAAATAACTGAAAACCTCTTAAGGGGTCATTGTACTCATAAGTATACAAGAACAACTTTTACTATGGGGCAAACCTGAAATCACGAATAAAATATCAGCTGTTGTCGTGAGTTATGCGAACATAAATGTATGGAGCAGCTGATGATTTTTTCATGATTTCAATGTTGGTCCTATAGTAAAAGTTGTTCACAATGATGAGTACATTAATTACACGTTGTAAATGTATTATTGTAATGCTGTAATTCTGATAGAATCAAATTAAAAACAAATGACATCTCAAGATAATTATGTAGGTCGTGTTACCTACTCCCAGGATCCCTTGAGTAGTCATATCATATCCGCTACCAACCTGGCATAAACCATACTTAATTATATTTAGTGACGACACGAGAGAAGAAGTGAAAATAATTATACTATCCTAGTTTTAATACAAAACTAACCCAGAAGTTAGGTTACTGACCTTAGGTAAATAGGTATCTATGTACTCATAGACGTGCTGACTAGAATAGTAGTAGACCTCCTTGAGACAGAGCTCGTCCGAAGAAGTACTACCACCAAACCTATTTCTGCCGCCAAACAGCAAGCAAGCATTAATGCATGAAATTATAGAATTATTTATGTAATAATTATTATTATGTAATAGAATTAATTAGCATGCAAGCTAATGCTTGCATGGCTGAGTTCCGGTGCGAAGCTAATGGGTGCTGGTGTAATTACAATCATATGGGACTTAAATTAAATCTTCATATTTCAGTTTTGCAAACGTGACTTACAATATCAGTTAGATAACAGCTTTATGGGCAAAGGTAAAACCGCTTAACATCAGGTAGTCCTTTAACTCATTTCTCTATCCTGTAACATAAAAAAACCTAGACATTTATGTAGGTCTAACTTAATTTTATGTATTATAAGTATATATTTACAAAAAAAAAGTATATAAGTATTATATCCATTGTCTAGTACCCATATCACAAGCTCTGCTTAGTTTGGGACTAGATAGTGCTGTGTAAAAATGTCCCAAAGATATTTATTATTATTTATTTATTTATTTATTAGACGCCCGACAATACTGGGAGTCAAAACAATCATCATCATCATCATCATTTCAGCCGAAAGACGTCCACTGCTGGACATAGGCCTCCCCCAAGTATCGCCATAACGACTGGTCCTACGCCTTCCGCATCCAGCGGATTCCCGCGACCTTCACCAGTCAAAACAATAGTTTATATTATTATATTTTCTTCATATACTTCACGATGCCTGAAATGTTAATAAATAAAAATACTTACTTAAATAATACGCACCTCTAAAATTCCGCAAAACTCTTTAAAAAAAAATCAGAAAACTTACCTCCAAACGGCGTCATCCCGACATCATCATGAAACATAAGAATGTCCAGTTTACCATTTTTACCAGTTGAGACTGTGTTCTTCCGCGGTCGATGGTCAAATGAATGAATAAGCGGCTTCAACCCTAACGGCCAAGGGGTGGGACAAAAATGGGAAAAAATGGGGTGGGACCAGACACCGGCGACCTCTGTAACAAAAAAATGAAGATTTATTTGTGAATATCGTTTTGTAATAGTAATAATAGCTGTATGATTGTGTGTCTGGATGCATGGCAGAACGAAGATAGGTATGTTCTTGGTACATCTGTTAATGTAATGTAGGTACAGCAATGATTACTATATAAGTCTATGAGGTACAGCATAATTTTAAGTTTGATTATCCCTTGACCAGCTGTTTTTTTTTTTTTTTTTTTTATAGTATAGGATGGCGAAACGAGCTAAAGGCCCACCTGATGTTAAGTGGTTACCTTTGCCCATTACAACTGCAATACCAACTAGGCTGTTGCCTAAATGGTACCGCAAGTCGGTTCGCCAAACTGAGACATGAAGATGGAAAGTGTCATGTGATTGTAATTTCACCGGCACCCGTACCCTTCAAACCGAAACAGCTATGCAAGCATCACTATTTGGCGGAGAAGTAGGTACGGTGGTAGTACTTCCCCGGACGAGCTCTTTCACGAAGGAGCTCTACTACTACTAAAGAAGTACTACTGTTGAAGTAGACTCTAATTGATGAGCTGTAAAATGCTGTTCTTAAATACCTATAGATAAATAAACGCTTTTAAACTAACGAAAACCCAGTTAACTACTGTTGATAGCTAAATACTTGCCTATAGAAATCGTAAAGAATTCAAATAACCATAATTAAACCACTATATGACCGGTAACTAAATTACGAATCAGCTGTTTGTACAACTTAATCAAAAACCTATTTAATACTCCAATGCCCCAGAAAAGGCTCTATCGTTAATTATCAGATAACGGTAGGCAATTAACCCTTTATAAACATGGATACGTTAACTGCCAATACATAACAATTACCTACCAGGTCATCAGAGCACATCCTTGTACCATGACTCACACTTCGATGCACCTAAGTAATGCATGAGATAGGTATTTCCGATTATATCTGAGCATATCGTACGTATATCAAGTCCGTTTTTCACAAAACCAGTACGATTTTTCGCAGCATATGCGATGAATAAACATAGCAACTCCTAATTAAGTTTGTACGAATATCAACAGCTCAAAAAGGGAAGCCTTTGATCCCCACTTTGTTATTTGAGTCGCCAGGGAATGAGATAAATTTACACGTTTAATTGCTGTGTACCCGGTCGATAATTCTGCCATACGAATTGCATATGAACGTGCATCGACGATATATTTACGCGTCTTAATTATCGATATAATTATGATCGAATGCAATCGCAATTTAAATAAATGGTGTCCGAACCATATCAATCAATCAGAGTTAAATTACACTCAGATGTTTAATTTTAGAAGAGAGTGCCACCTACTGATTTACATAAAATAGGTAGGTATCTTTAGTTTCGCAAAAAGAAAAAACCTTTTTTTTAAAAAGGTACTAGGTATGAAATAAAATTATTAAAACAACAGAATTTTTTATAATCTCTAAATTTGAATTTAAAACAATAAATTTAAAAATGAAAAGTTTTCAAAAATTATTAATCAAATTTTAGAAAAATATTCGGTTGAAAAAAAAAACAATTCCAATAAGACAAAACTAGGTTAAATAGAGTTTACGTTTACAACAACACAAAAAATACTTTAATGTGAACTTAAATTGACCGTCATAACAGTCTATATTTTTTTTAAATATAATTTTTCTTCAAAAACACAAAGGAAAACGCAAAAAAAATTGAATTAAACACTTACCTTTCAACAACAAAACAACACAGAATTTACACTAGTTCCTGTATTAAAGTAACCAACTTCACGAATGAAATAGAAGCTAGATTATTCAAAATATTTTTTTAAATGATTTTAACACGTTTTCATCTACGAATTTAGTATTATTTTGAATTTTCTTTTCATGTTTAGGCCTAAACACAACAAAAGCGGCGGCGGACGGCCGACGGCGGCCATCTTGTGGCGCTGCCGTCGCCCGTCGCGTCGCGCTGCACGCTCATTGGCTGAGTGACGTCAACCGCGCCATGACACTCCACCATTACTACACACTACCAACATCGGTTCAGTATTCGCACACTGAATAATAAGCACTATGCGTCAGACACACACGTCCCACTATCCGCACTACTAACTTTGTAGCTTGGTACACGCGCCTATCCTCGTCGGCTCGCATTCTTGCGTTGTGAATTATCGCTTTAGAAGCTTTTAGGATGCACCCTAATCGGGCAAGGGGGAACATTTAAAATTCAAGTGACTCGACACTGATAGGTTGGAAGATTTTAATTGGCTGCTGATTTTTGTCGTCTCGACTCGACTAGTATTAAATTAGGAAATGTTTTCTAAAGTAATGTTAAATTTACATCGAGGTGTTAGAATAGGCTTTCACCGTGAAATTTCACTATTAAACAACTATTTCTGTGTGTTTTTAGAAAATATAAAAGGAATTCCTAATAAACTTGCGCACAAAAGCTTTCGAAGTAAACGACTGTCTAGGAAAGTATATGAAAGATACATTCTGCATTTCTAGATCTTTTTATTTCTATTTATTGGGGTCGTATGTGTGAGCGATACTTCCTGTGATTTTATGGTCCAGTAACCAGATGCAGGTAAGTTCTCTTGGGTACGTAAAGACCTTAAAATGTAACGGTGTAAGTACCTAAGCATAAGTAATGAATGAACAACATTGTAAGCTCGACTTCATCTAACATAGAAAGGGTTTCCAGTGAAAGGAATTTATGAAGGTAGGTACTCTTGCAAACTGCCTGTACAGCGACAACGCTGTTTAAATTATAGTTGTAATGTATAAGAGCTGCCAATAACGTTGGGTAGGCAGCAATCTGAGTATATTGTACTTAACAATTTCGTTTTATGCCTGGAATAAATATAGGCAATTTGTTATTTACTTGCCTGTAAAACGTACAGATTTTTTCTGAGAGTAACTCTAAAAATTTAAATTCTGTAGATACCTATTGTAGGTATCTATTTATTTAAATATTTTGCAATAATGTGTGGGTGGATGACGGCTGATAGAGATGTATGGAAGAAAAACACATGCTGCGCCGGCCCCAAATAAATTGGGATAAGGGCAGGAGGATGATGATGAATGTGTGGGTGGATGTAGATGGTTATAGGTAGGTACTATAAAAACAAAGGTAGACCCCAAAAACATGAATGGATTGTGAGTCACAGCCAGATGCGCCGGATCCTAGTGGCTGCATGGAAGGAGTGACTTGCGCAACCCACCCAGGGCATGCTTTAATAGCAGCGGTAAGGCCCGTCATGGAAGAGTGGCTGGAGAGGCGCCATGGCGCCCTCACCTACCAGCTGATGCAGATAATCTGTGTATCTGTGTCGAATAGGCTAGGAGCCGATGCCCGAGTGTCATCACTTAGGATCTGCCCTGAGGACATGGTGCTGTACACGCTGGTGGAGTGCCCAGCTTGGGTTACTTGGCACTATGACCTCATTACTGCAGTAGGCGACAGCGATCTCTCAATTACAGCAGATAGTTATGTCCATGGTCGGGAGCAAGAGTACATGGGAGGGCCTCGTCTCCTGTGAGGAGTTAATCCTCCCACAGGAGGGCGTACGCTGACCTCCAGCCACCCTATGAGTGGATCTGTGGGTAGCGGACTTGGGGTAGCCCGCCACTCAACCAGTCAAGGTCCATGACGGTGGTGCACACAGTGTTCCGCGCGGGCAAGTCAGGAGGAGGTTGTAGCTGACGTTGACGCTGCACAGGGGAGAAAGGGGCTCCCCTACTAGCAGCGAGCCGAGACCTGTCGGGAGTGGGTGGACAATGCAGAGTAGATCCAACGCCCAGGGCCAAGGGCAGTTGAAGGAACACCGTGGTGATTTTAGTCGATAAGAGTCCGACACTGGCGCCGTCTTCCCCAGGTGGAGTGAGTCCATGAGGATTTCCTCAAGTAAAAATAATGGATGCATTTTGAGTGAAAACCTAAAGAGATGATATGAATAGGAAGAAAGTGAACCCTGACGGCTGATAGAGATTTATGGAAGAAAAATACCTAGGTATATTTTGTGCCGACCCCAAATAAACTAGGATAAGGAAATGAAATGAAATGATTTGTTCTGTAAATTGGATGTTAAAATCTCTTTCACAAGCCAGTTATTTTAAAAACTAGGTGGTACACCTGTTTTAACAACATAAATTTCACCATAGAATTGCTATGAGATATTATTTTGATCATTGCCCTATGTGCTACGCCGTAGACCTATTTTTCGTAGACACAAAAAACTAACAAAAACACAGAACTATAGGTAATATATTAAAAAAAATACAGAAAGGTGCATTTCATTAACTACTTGACTATAAATTAAAACAGACAATTTTCTTAAATATCAAACATAACACCAAAGCAAATATAACAATAAAATTATATAATAATAAACTAACTCTACGAATTTATCTATCGTAGCACACTAACGCAGCTACCATAAGTCATCGTAGCACTCATTATAAAGCGTCACTGGATATTATTTATTATAAAGAAAATCACCCGAACCAGCTTAATGAAGTACTATCATATTTTTATCTTAAATAATTAAGGACCACCTGACCACTTGGACTTAACAACTATATCACTCCTTTGTGATGCCGACGGTTGTTTCTCGCTTTTTATTCTCTTTTCTAAAATTTATTGTTGTAAAATATGAAATTTCGAATAAAAATGTAGGTGGGGCTGCGACGTGGGGTACGCCATCTGTTGTTCCCCCATATTTATGTGATTAGTTCATGGATTGGTCCGGTGTACGTATAATTTTTATTTAAAATCGCCAATTTATGATTATAATCAGGTTCTGCTTCACAAGCTGTCAAAAGTTTTAATCGATTTATAGTACGGCTGCGTTGTTTGTGTTGCCTGCCTTCTACTAACTTATGTATCCTTTTTTTATTCGTAGGTAACTTTAAAATTGTATCGCAAGACTGCTTCAGAATGTATAGATAATTTTCTAAACCAT
Source organism: Asteroscopus sphinx (assembly GCA_949699075.1). Lineage (NCBI taxonomy): Eukaryota > Metazoa > Arthropoda > Insecta > Lepidoptera > Noctuidae > Asteroscopus > Asteroscopus sphinx. Next base: position 12,357,842 of record OX453013.1, on the reverse strand, counting down.
TAAAGTAGTTATTTATGTAATTAAAATAGTGTTTTGCTATTCCAATTAGTGTTATCAAAATCAATTGCATTACTTAGGTCCTAGTAATTACTTCATCAATTTATACTCGTTTAAAAAGCCAGCTTTTACAAAACTTGTTCATACACATTTGAGATAGGTATATACGTTCGCAAACCAATTTTGTAACTTTATATAGAGGTACAGAACGCAAAATAAAAACACTTGGAAAAACATAGACACGGCATAGAGATAGAGGGACCTCTTTGCTTAAAAAAAATGGTCAGCAAAAAACTTTATCTGTGTGCCCGGATCTCCAGGTTAAATAAGTAAGTATATTCACTCTTTTTGGTATAATATAACGGTAGGTTACACAAAGAAGCGATGTCCCTACATTAAGGGGGATCTGAGCCATCTGTGAGATCGAGTCCGCCGACAACTTGTATGGGATGCCGTTATGGGGAGTCAAGTGGGTGAATCAACACCCGCCATGTGTACCATGGACGTAGGTATTATGTATTGATTGAATTACTCTATCGTTATTATTCCGTGAGCGATATTTACCTTAAAAAGTGTAAGTTTAAAACATTTTATCTCTAAAGACGACGTAGTTGACATTCAGAAACGTCGTGACTGAAGTGAGCGTGAAAGAATGCGATAACCTACTTTTCCTGTTTTTACGTAACACATGATAACAAAAGCTTAAAATAAACAACATTTATTAAAACAACTACATGTTTTGATACTTATTTAACACTTCCGTAGACACAAACGTACTTTTACTGGTTTCCACGGTCAAGCTCAAAAACACACTAAACAAAAACATTACGTAATTTTACAAAGAAATACAACAACAAACAACTACATAACCGCACCTAAGTTTATCAGCATCTAAAATACCAACGAAAGTAACATCTTGAAACCATACTGTGTGGTGGGGTCGATGCACTGGACTACATAAGTCTTAACACGGCGGCATAAAGTCCTCAATCGCACCGTAATGCACCACTGGATCCGAGTATCAATGTAGACGATCACAGATGCAGATATTCGTGTGACGTGTGACATGAGGCGACGTGACCTTGACCCACGAATGACGGATTCCGGCCTTGCGGGGTCGGCGAACTGTACATGTAGGTTGCTACACTATCTAGTCAACATCTTCACGTTGTAACGTTTAACCTAGTATTTTGCTTATAAAAAATATAACCGCGACTTTTTTGTTGCACTCTATTAGTGCTCGCGTATAAATAACGTAGAATGAAAAACTCGTAGATAAGGTTAGTTTTCTATCTTACAATTTATTTTGATAGCTGAAGAGTGACAGCGCGATACTTGAGCTTATCGATAAGTTATTTGACATTAAGAAAATTATCGCCCAACTAATAGAAAAGATAAGTGTCCGATACAAAATATTACACAATAAATAGATAATACACACGCTGTTATGTTTTATACATAAAGCTAAAGCCGATCGTTATCGGCCGTCTTTACAACAATTGTGTAGTAAATAGATAGTTTACTTTTTGTGTTTACAACTATAGGTATGTGTTTTGAATAAAAAGCGGTTTGTACGACAATGCAGATAGCATCACGTGGATGCAAATCGTGGGAGGCGGGACGAGACGTTTGCTCTTTCACGAAAATATGTAACATATATGTAAAAACATACTCTTTGTCCGTAATTGAATGTGCCTGTACATTGAATTTTAAATGTAATACACTCTTTGTTTTCTTAAACTACCAACATAAAGGTAAATAAATTATACATCGAGTTGATAATAATCTTGCTGGATTATTTCATTTGCAGTTTACCCTTTTTGTGTGCTAGCAACCTCATGCGTGTATTGATGAACTTTGAACAAGATAAGATTTTATGTTTATTTCAACAATGGGCATGTGTTTATACGGAACGTTAATCGTGATTTTGATGTCGCTACCCACTTAAAAATCGCTTCATAAATAATATCAGATGCACAATCGTGTTGCTACTGCAAATGAAAATTTACAAGAGTTCAACAGAGCATGAATTCATGGATCGTCCGCCCGACCACTAAATTATTTATTAGCCTCAACAAAGGAACCATTTCGGGCGAACAAATCGCCCCCAAATACATTGCATTTGATTTAAAACACAGGTATTTGACCGAGTCGCCGCCCGCTACGAATAATGAGTTTATTTATGACAATAGAGGCGGCGGACAAGGCTCTTTATTGTAATGATTAGTTGCGATTCCCGACAATTGCTCGAGCAAATTTTAAGTGCATAACAAACGAGACTGTTATTTATATAGACGTTACTGTTATGTGTGCAATACTTTTTATTAATTTGACCATTTAATTGCTTTTATCGTTTCAAAACTGGGTGAGCGATCATAGCAATACACAGTGGCATTGTAAAGCTCAATAAATCAGTGTACACTCAAAATACTCGTGTTGGTTATTTTGGTCGGGCGATCACTGACGCCAATGCGATGCCTTGCATAATGTACGTCGTTAATTGCATTGTAAATTCGTCGGCCGTCAACAGGCAGCAGGGTGATGTGAAGATGCAGCGCTGAGCCGCCCAAATTTCGTTTCGAGCGACCACAGGATTTGTCCCCTTGCCAAATATCCCGGCTGTGGACACAAGCGCGCTCTGAATACTGATTAAATGTTCGTTATTGTTTTCGTTTTTTTTTCACTTTCGTTCTTCGGCTGTCGACCTATTGAATTTTTCATGGTGTTCTTTATTGGAATTTCGTATGAGCTCCGCTGATAACTGGCATGTTAACGTCTATCTATATGACCGAACGATTCCGCAGGAGGAAGTTTCGTCAATTATACCAAGTCAGCGGTGGCATTAGCATACATTTCGCATCCAATTCAACGGTCTTTTATCGACGTTTGAATTGCTTTTATTTGCTAAATAAAAATAAATGAGTCTTTATTCAGAGAATAATCGATTCCAGCCGGATAGTAGCGTACGACCAGAATAAAATTATATTTAATCCAGCTAGATATGTAACGGCATCGCAGACGCAACAAACCGCTGGATGCCGCCACTCAACATCTGTGTAGGATTAGCGCTATGAAAACAAATCGTTACTTAGAAGTAGATTTTCCTCGTTCACAAAATATAAATGTGTCATAACACTGTCAAATAAACTTGTACTTACATGACAATACAGATACAAAATCACGTTAACCCATAGAATGGTATCGACAAAAAGCACTAAAGACGCCAATTAATAGAAAATTTCAAGCGGCGTGACTGTTGTCGTAGCGCGTTTAAAATACGCGACAGTGTGGAAACATCGGGTATACAAAATAGGACCATCTCTGTCCCGCATGAACGGTTACCTACAATTTGAAACGAACGAGCATAGTATGTGCAGTTCCGTTTATCTACAAAACGCATTCGTAATAGTAAAGTAATCCACTTTATGATAGCTACAATGCACATTTTTATGAAGGGCGAAAAGGGCGAATATCAATATCGAACTCATTCAAATATTAAACGAGTCTTACATATTATTGTACCATCAGTTTTGGAAAATCCATACGCAAGTAATGTAAATTTAGTACTGTTTACTCGTTCCAAAACTCGTACATGCTACGAAAATAAGTCTGCATTAGAAAATTGAAAGTGAGGAACGATTAAATAATAAACATCCTTATCTGAAGCCGTAAACAAAGGAAAATATTTATATTGAACGGTATTAAGCGCTTAATCCTTTTAACTTTTAATTGACGTAACATGTACCACCTGGACTCAAAACAATAAAATGCATAAAACTCACCCCGGGTACTCGATTTTAAAGAACGTAAGTACATTGGCAGCGTTTTTAAATCACGATTTTAGGAAAAAAAAACGAGATTGGGATCCAAATTTACTGATACTCGGGAATGTAAGTTCAACTTGTTGAAAGTTTTAAAATATCATTATCGAATGATGTGTTACGTTGGAAAAACGGTCGTATATCTTTCCATGTGAGATTTATTTTTGTATATCGCTCTACGCGCGTTTAAGTCAGTTTTCCAGGTTAAGGGAGCTGATGTAGGACGTGCAAATAAACACGGTATTTTTATCGCAGCAAACCTTTATATAGTTGCGGTCGATTTCTCCTCTTTATCTGCTCAGAGCGGTGTTTGCTTTATCTTGAATAAAAAGAAAGATACGTGTCGACTGTCAGAGGATTCCACGTCAAGTGATTGCATTGGCTATGATTTCGAAAAACATAGGGTGACCAGGGGTGACCATTGCTGCCATATTGTGGTATTTCATACGTTTACTTAATTATCCTTTGATTATACCAGTCTTCACACAAAGTTTTATATGCAACATGAAAATTTAACGACCGTCAATAATAAAGATAAGCGAACATTATTATTACCGATGTAAATATCTACAAAGTTCACACGTAATTATATAATTAACGATAATTTTTATGAGAATAATAAAACAATAAGGCCTTTTCGTTAACAGAAACAAACAAAAATGTAAGCGAGTGATCCTATCGTGTTGTTGGTTGTAATTCAAATTAGGTCTTTATAGAAGTTACACGTTTGTTTGTCCTGGAGAAAAATTTTGATTCGATAAGAGATCGTAAAACACTGCCCCCCGTGTCATAAAATCGAATCGAGTCTGTCATGCGAATGTGGCCCTAAATGCCAGGTGTTATGTAACCTGGAATCATTTTTTTCGCATGGCCCGTGTTGCCTGCATTGTTTTATGACCGTGGAAGGGTTACCAAGTTACGTAATGCTACAATAAACGTTTTGAGGGCAATAAATTTTAATAGAGCAGAAATTTATGGTCAATTTGTGGAGACATTTACAGCTGATGAATAAAAAGTTTATTTTTCATGCCCTTGTTTGTCAGGGCATAAATCTTGTATCGGTATCGGCTTTCGGCTGTCATAGGTATTTGTGTCACGACGAGTATGAACGTAACGCATTCTAACGAATAACAATAAAAAACGATGTTGAACAGTATTCTGTGCGCTGAAAACATATTGAAAATTGTTTTCAACTGAAATAAAATGTTCTGAAAAGATGTAACAAATTTCTGTTCCAAAACAACTGTCATTTTTGCTACCTACATTGGCGGTTTTACCTTGATATGAATCGGAAAAAAACCCGACTTCAAAAAGAATAAAATAATTTTTGTGAAACAGTTTAGGAAATAGGTGCCTTTGATTCGGTTTGATTTAATAAAAAATTGGCACCGACTTATTAAACAAACGACTTACTTTCCTAAACTGTTTCACAAAAAATATTTTTTCTTTTTGAAGTCGGTTATTACTTTTTTAAAGTTTATTTTATTTTTCAACTTTTAGTGCGTTTTAGCAATAGTAAGACAAGCGATTGCTGCAATTCCCGATGATTTGCTGTCATCCATTGTAGAGTTCCCTTCTTTATCTCCAAAGATCTTCATCAGATCTTCACCTAATTATACTTTCTGAATGCAAATGCTTGATTTGTTGATGAAAATACCAAAATTGCTATATGTTTTCCTATAATATTTGAGGAACTTCCTCAATTCCACAAGGATCCTATTATCAAAACTAGATTTTGATAAAAACGGGACTTCAATCTGAAAGCATATTCTTTCAAAAAAAAAAAAACAATCAAGTCGGTTGATAAATGACGAAGCTCTGATGTAACAAACATAAAAAAAATACAATCGAATTGAGACCCTCCTTTTTTGAAGTCGGTTAAAAATAAAAGCATTCATATCTGAAACTTTCCGTTTTAAAAGTGTGCCAAAATATTTTTCCAATTTGTTATACGTTTTAAAGATATAAAAAAAGTTACGTTTACGCGTTACGCTTTATTTGGCATTATCATGAAACCCTCAATATAATAAAGTTGTACAATGTTCCTTGATGTGTCAAACGAGGAGCTACATCGACTAACCTAAATACATTAGACTCGTTTGTATCTATCGCCTAACATTCCGTTTTTATGTCAAAACTATATCCAAAAAGAAAAAAAGAGCAACGGGATACGTGGCAAAACGAACGCTGCTAAGCCAATATATTGAAATTGCAATACAGACGAGGCAAGTTCTTTCATTAGGGTTGGAAAATAAAAACAATACAAGTGAAAAGGGTATCGGATACTGTGCGCATATTCGCCAGAGAAAATTTCCTATTATGATCCCTTCCCTAAAGTCAACTACGTACCTATAGGTACGAACTTGTATAGCAATTGTCTGCTGTCCGAAAGGGACGTGCCTACATCGATATCATAATAAAGCAATAATAAAATCTGTATGCTAATGTCTCAGATACATTCATAATAATTATTAGAAATCTAAGAATATTCTATGCGTATATAATTGAAGATTCATGGTATTTAGATATCGGTAGCGTCCATAAAAGTAACATAAAGTATCATTTTATAGTTTTCCAATTATCTGGCAATTGTCATAGTCGGTTTGATAAGGATTAATTAAGAAGAGTATCGACAATTACCGGTAGCGATGAGTCTGTGGCGCGTCCCTACGCCCCCCGCACGCTCACACAGGAGTTACGTAGTATGTACACGGTGCACACAGACGTACAACAACACGCTTATACAAAGCTTAAGGTACGTATTTAGAGACATAGTTTCATCCGCGACCAAGAGTGGAAATTTCAATAAAAATGCAAATTTTTCCCGAGCAATTTCCTTCTCACTACCGCTGCCACCGTTATTGGGTCCTACCGCATTATGTTCGGGTTTGCAACCTTATAACATACCTACAGAGGTGGATTATCTAGCTATATCTACCTACATTACTTCAATTTACTTGTTAATGTACACCATCGAATTAAGGTTATCTCACGCGCGCAAGAATGGAGTGTAATCCCCCTTAAATCGACAGTTTGTTAAGTTAAACGGAATGTTAAACAGTATTTACACAGGAACAAGTTGCTATTGACGTTATTAGCTGTATTTGCTTTTTTTAAAGCGTTAGCGTGGTGTTGACTAGTTAGAGAAATAGCTTGATGCCAACAATATAAAAGTTAATTTTATCTAGTTCTAAGTTGTCGCATGACGCCAATGTTTGTATGAAACGAAAAAAGCTCGGCTTAACTTTTTGTTTCATAAATAGTTACATACCTACTTAACGCTATTTTTGTTTTAATTAAAAAGCTGTACTTCAATGACATCGTTATCATGCAATCTACCTAATTCGCACAATAAAAACAAGTGCGTATAATCTGCATAAATACAGTGTTTTAAAACTTTCCGCTTAGTTGGGGCGAGGCGTCGCCGGGGGGCTGAAAAGGGGTGGGGGCCAACAGGCCAGATTAAGGACGCTGGAAGCGAGGAAAGAATACACAATTAGCTTTCTGCTACCTGCTGCAGATAACGTATCCAGTTTAATATGATCCCGTTTGACACTTATCCGGCGCAGCATTTCGTTACGTTTTTATGTTGGCCGCCGGGGACAGAGGTCTTAGGTTACGCTGGTCGCTTTCGAGTTGGGGATTTTAAAAACGCTCGGCGAGTTTTAGCTGCTTCCGGAACCAAGGGGGCTGGGATCGATCAGCGGAACTCGGATCCTCGTTGGCTTTGTTGAAAAATCAAAATTAGATACTTAGTATTCACGTGCGTAGTGGATGAAGTAGATAACTTTCTCGTATTAGAGGAAAGTCGTAGGTATTCCTATAGATACATTGATACAGCGGATTAAAATTAGGAAGATTTTCGCCCCCGATTTAGAGTTTTTTTAATACTTTCTAACGTAATGTGCTTAAAAACCTACTCCGCATTTACGACCACACAAACATGCACATGTTTCCACAAATGTAACAACTTCTATACCTAAGAAGCTCAAGGCTTTTGTGGGAGAAAGGCGGTAATCGGTTGGACTACGAAAAATAACCAACAAAACACGTGGCTCGCTACAAAACGCGGCAACCGGCGTTTCCATGCACATAAAACCGTGTGCTCACTGCTCACACACAACATTATACAGTACGGGACCCTATGTTTGCCAGTAATACTTTACAGCATGTGTACGAAAACAAACACGATACACTATGTCATATTCATTATGGACTAAATAATAAAGTCGAAAATTGAACACGAAACCGTTTAAGCGAATGCAAATAGCATGTAAATATTTTGCGTTTATTTTCAGCGTTGAAGCAACGAGATAAAATTCGCGGCCGTAAAATAATATAGCGAGGCGAAAGAGTATATTGTTCGTGGTATCATTACGCTTGTTCGCATAGTACTTAGCCTCGCTGTTGCTATTATAAACGCTCTTTGTTGTGCATTTATGAGTGATTAAAGTTGATGGAGAATGAATATCTAGTGGACAATGTAAAGTTTATGTTTCTAAATTAGTTTTTACGGTGTTGCTAGTTAGTTTTGCGTATTTACTGGCTTACATTATGTTTAAGGCCTATTTATTTAAAATACAGGGATTCGTTCTTTGTTTATTTATTTATTTATTTAATTCTTTATGCACAACAGGGTACAAAGGCGGTCTTAACGCCATAGGCATAGGTCTTTGTTCGTCCAGTACAGTCTACCGCATGTCAGTGGTATCAGTTTGTCATTGACAGCGGCTTTATTTCGTAAGCAGTAAGCCCCAGTTTTCTAGTTCAAGTGTTACCACTGATGTGCAGTCGACTGTACATGTTGAAATGATGGTTGGACATTCTTCTCCTGTTGGCTTTCATTGAAAAGGTTAGTTAGTAGTTGCTGCTTGAGTTAGTTAAGCACAAAATAAGTAATCGTTATATTTAGTTTTATTTCTGTCATCATCTTAAAATATTTGCAGAAAAAGGCATTAAATTACTTCACTGTTTCTTGAAGTAGGATGTTATATATTCGAGTATTAGTGGTTATAATGTCTATAAAACATGATTTTTTTGTATAGTGCAAATACTATAAAAAGTTGTCTCCATCAGAATCAAAACTGTCTGAGAATTTTCCTAATTTCAAAATTACCTAGTACATGCTTTTAGATTGAACGTAATAAGTTCCCCAGTGGGAAGCGGAAAAAGTGACGAATGTCATGCAAAGGCTAACATGGAAACTGATTGAGCTGAACTTATTGGGCCAATATCAATTCACCATCCGCTGATGCATTGAATGTAACCATAAAATCCAAATTGAGTTTTAACATGCATATATTTGCTTTTTTAAACATTCATCATTATCATCATTTCAGCCGTAACACGTCCACTGCTGGACACAGGCCTCCCCCAAGCATATATTGGGGAGATATGCCATAATCGCCACGCTTGGCAGGCGGGTTGGCAATCGCAGTTGGTTGGTTAAATACTCAGAGAACGCTGCTGCCCATCCTCTGGTGAATCCCTTAGTCGCCTTTTACGACACCCATGAGAAGGTGGTGCAATTCTTTACGTCCGACACCACACGGAACAAACATTACAAGGTATAAAAACTACTCCAATCGATTCTGGTAGTGATTCTGTATAACTATTTTCAAGTTTGCACTTTACTGAAAATAACGTTGAGTAGATAAACAAGCACAAAAGTAGTCTACCACAAAAATAGCCCTATATACTTACAAATTAAGTATAGTAAGTACCTATATATATCCCGAAAGCTAAAATTTCTTAATACCTTCAGCCATTCCGGAGCCACCCTCGGTAATAAGCCAGCCGAGGTCCACAGGGAGGATCCACAAGTGATTTAAAGAGATTGTCAGTTAATGAGCCCCTGTCCGCCACAAATTCAGCCCTTTTCCGTTACCTTCAGAGCTAATCACCCTTTTAACTGGAGACGCGCCTAAGTCCTGCAACATGGCTTATATTAAATAAAGACACTAAATTATGGATGAACACTGCAATGGTTAAAATTGAGTACCCTGATATATTTATAAATATAAGCCTTGTCACTTGATAGATTGCTATTTCCTTTACCCCTTGTTCTTATTAAATAAGGACTAAAAATAGTTATTAGCTTAAAATAATTGTAATGCGTGGGTAGGCCCCCCACAAGGTGGACCGACGACCTGGTGAAGGTCGCGGGAATCCGCTGGATGCGGAAGGTGCAGGACCGGTCGTTGTGGCATTGCTTGGGGGAGGACTATGTCCAGCAGTGGACGTCTTTCGGCTGAGATGATGATGATGATGATGAATTGTAATGCTCTAACGGGAGGGTGGAATGTCCAAGCATACTCTTTGCTTAAAAGAAGATTCTACAATACACCATTGGTGTCGATTCTCTTGTTCAAGAACTAAACGTCTTTTAGTAATAGTAGGTACAAAAACCGGCCAAGAGCATGTCGGGCCATGCTCAGTATTATAGGGTTCCTTAAGTAGGTGTACAAACGAATCAAATCGAATATTAATCATGGCTATTTTAGTTTTTGCAATAATCGGCAGCATTCGCGACTCAGAGCGTGTTGTTAGTAGCACCATCTAGCGATAAATTCAAGAAGCCAAATTGAAGAAGTGTGTTCAACATAACACAAAGTTACTTTTTGTGATGTTTTCAAATAGAAAGTAGCTAAAGGAGCATTATTTGCTATGATAATTTTTCTCTATGGTCAATTACCTTTGAACTAGGACGTTTTAAGTATTTTTCAGTTTTCTGTCTATAACTCAAAAAATTATAATCACATTATACTCAAAATAATTTTAAAAGAGAGTTTTCACAAAGGTCTATCAATGTGGAAGATTATAAGTTTCTACGTTGCATAGTTTAGAAATGGCAGGGGGGGGGACACATTGCAAGCCACTTTGGCGGGCTATATTTCGCAGATGGTACACCTGATAAAAAAGTGATGTATGAAACATTACCTTCATTTTAGCAGACCTATTCAATGATACCCCACACGAGGGGGTGCAGCGAAAAAAATTTTTTTTTTCCCATTTCACATGTATGGGCGCCACCCCTAAAGAACGTAAAAACTATTTTTTTATTCTTTTAAAATTGAGATCTATATGCAGACTATTTTTGAACAAAATTTCATTTACTTATGTTTATAACTGTAGAAGTTATTAAGCTGTAAAGGATTAGGACAGACGGACAGACGGACAGACGGACAGACGGACAGACGGACGGACATGACGAAACTATAAGGGTTCCTTGTAGGACTTCGGAACCCTAAAAAGGGATGGCAATAATTTTAGTGCTGTCAAATATATTTCTTTGTATTTTAGTCGGCACGTTCCGAGATCACGACTAAACTTGTATGGAAATTTTAACTCAGACTAATATGACAGCACTAAAATTGATGCCATCCCTTTCTTATGTCTACTATTAGTAAAAGAGAGCGATAGTTTAAAACAAGTTTAGTTCGTGAAAACGAGAATCGACACCACTATGTAACATCATTTACGTTATTTAAATAAACATGCGTTTATAATGTGGGTGTACTATACACCTCTGCCTACCCCTTCGGGGAAATACAGGCGTGATATTATGTTATGTTATGTAAATAAACATATATGTATTTATTGCTTTTTGCACTTTTTTAAATTTCATTTAACAATTTAATCTTTTCATTCCGATGTTTTCGCAAAAAACGTCGGCATTCCTATATTTGTCATGACGAAAATATGTTCTGCGTACGAGAATTAAAGGAATAAAATACCTAATGTATATCTCGGAAGAATAAAAAATGGCGGACGGAATCTTGCTAAGAAAATATTGAAGCACTTGGTTTTTTCCTAAACCCACTATAATTTTGACATAATTTAACACACCAGATACATATTGTTATTTTATTTGTGAAACTAAGACAATGAATACCGTCACACGAGATTTATTGTGTAATCGCGGCTTTTTGTGTTACTATAGGCGTGAAAGTGTGCGTGCCAGCTGCCAGCTCGTACTTTTAAGCGAGCCGTCTTACCATGGGTGCTTCACTTTTTGTTTAGCAAGATTCCGTCCGCCTTTTTTTATTCGCCTAACTAAGATGTATAATTATGAACGTTTTAAAAGCATTTCGTTATTTTAGTAGCACCTGACAATCGTTCATTCCGCTACATTACACGCAGTTAGGTTTACCAAATAAACGTTTAGAATTCTCATGGAACTCGGAAATTTATTCCTTTTAATCCTACTATTTAATTATATCCTACTATCCTACTAATATTATAATGTGAAAGTTTGTGAGGATGTTTTGATGTTTGTTACTCAATCACGCTGTAAGAGCTGAATAGATTTGGATGAAATTTGGCATACAGATAGAACATAACCCGGATTAACATATAGGCTACTTTTATTCCGGGAAAATGGACAGTTCCTGACAGTTGCGCGGTAAATGACAAATACGCGGGCGAAGCCTCGGGCATAGGCTAGTATTACTAAAAAAACACAATTCCTAAGGATTGTCGTGTAATATTACCCACGTTAAGGTAAAAGCATAATGTTAAAAATTACTATGATAATCTCCAAGCTGACCGCAAATTAAACCACAAAAATAATTACCCATCCAATATAGAATGTTCAAAGCTTTAAATGTTTAACTTGTACATGCATCTACATAACTGGTTTGATTGCGGTCTAGGGCCGGGGCCCAACGTCCCTATGTGCCTTCGGGTAAGCGATATGTGTACGGCCGTGTATTCCATACAATTTTATCTTTGTTCGACCGAGTGTGCACGACCGCCTTATTCGGCAATCGTCCCACACCTTTACCTGTTTCCAATATCAACAAGACGAAAAAAAATCGTCCGAATACGCTTTCGTTCACGCGGCACTAGGATAAAGTTATTCTATTCTAACATTCTTTATGAACATTGATGGCTCTTATGAACTGAATTAATGTCATAATTGCGGCAGTTTCGGATAAAATAAATCGATATAGCCTGCTTACATAATACCGCCCGCAGTTTGTCTGTAGAACGAATTCCAATAACCATTTTAACTTGAACTCTATTAATTTATGGAATTCCGTGTATTTGTGATACTTTAGTGCAGCTCGAATCAGCTAAGAGAGGTCAGTATATTTAAAATAGATGAGCTTTAAAAGACAATTTGAAGTAGAGTTTCTTATCTAATCCGTTGATATACGAAGGCCTATTTTAATCTATTATCTAGGTGCACCATACGTATATACTTATATTAGATTTTAATATGTAAAAGTTTAAGTCACATCATTACGTAAATTTGTTTTTTTTGTGTACCGATGTGTTCTATCAAAAAGCTTTTATATTTATGTGCATTTTAATTATAAGTATTTGACACGAAATTTCAATTAAGTCGAATGTTGGTTTGCCAGGGAAGGATGCTGTAGATAATAAACGATTAAGACATTTTATAAACAGTACGACTTTGTAGTTTGCATAACATCAGAAGTGGGTGGGTTGAATTTGGTATCAATGAAACAGGTAGTAATACTTTTAACAGAAAAGTCGAGTCGATTTATTATAAATATTTACTTATTGACATTTGGGACAGAAATTTAGTTGTACCGATCTTCACGATTCAATAAAAATGCACAAACTGGATAGGAAATCCTGTAATTTCAGACGTCCACTACTGGACATAGGCCTCCCCCAATTAAGGTGGGGATATGCCATAATCGCCACGCTTGGCAGGCGGCTTGGCGATCGCAGTTGATTGGTTAAATACTCAGAGAACGCTGCTGCCCATCCACTGGTGAATCCCTTAGTCGCCTTTTACGACACCCATGAGAAGAGATAAGGGTGGTGCAATTCTTTAAGTCCGGCACCACACGGACAATCCTGGAATTTGCTAGTAATGAAATATTCTCTAGCTGAAAAACTAGTAATCTTTTCACTAGTGACGGACCCATGTAACGAACAATTAAATTAGAAATAACACAAGAATATAAAAAGTAAATAAATTAAAGATAATATTGTTGTAAAGCGGAGTCCATTATAACTTCAAGACATTAAATTAGCGGAAGCTTAAAGCTCTAGAGAATATTCTAATTTAGTTTCTGTCTGTCTAGTTATTTCCGTCTAACGTAACTTGACCATTTTAATAAGATCTTTGGCCTCCACTTTTCTCTACTACGGCTTTTAGGGTTGGCGTCTCATTTTAAAATGGTCGGGGTTATATAGATGTAGTAAGTACATAATATAGGTGTGTATCGCATTTTGTGAAATTGCGAAGAAGCTTGGAGTATTCCCGACGTGCCCAGGGGAAAGCGTCTGGACTAAACACCTCGTTTTTGTTTTATCTTTGGTGTAGTACCTTTGTACAGTATTTTGATCTAGTAGGGTTTATATGTATTTGGAAAGTTTATTTAAAAGGATACTCTGAAAAGGATGTAAGGTACCTACCTACATTACATTTCTATAGTGATTATCCATTAAAAAAAATTCAACGGGTACTTGTAATATTAACACCCAACTAATGACAATTTTTTTTTGTTTCTATAGACTTTATATATTTAGTACGAAATTCATATTTAACATCCACTAAATAATAACTACTGACTCAATTAATCTATCTACAAATGTATATTTACAACACAAATATAAAATACAAGTACAAGTACAAAATGAAATAATAATAATAAATAATAATAATGACATTACACTGCTTGGTAAATCGTTAATTTGTCACGTAATTGAACTTACTATTATTGTTTGATTATTGATCTAATACAAAGTTCAAACACAATGTGTAAATTAAATATCTACCAGAATAGGTAGTTAACTGAAAATTCTTCTAAGTGTAGGCAATCTCATGAATATTAATTTTTAATCCCAAACCGCACTCAATTCTTGTAAATTAATTTTATTCAACACCATAACCACCCTATATTTTACACTGAAATACGTATAAATATACCACAGTTAAATTCCACACCATTCTGAGAACCAGTAGTCAACAGAAAACAAGGGACGTCGGTTGCGCATCGCGTACTAATGCCTACATTCATATTAATTTATTTTATTGTAACTGGCCGGTGTTAAAACCGCATCTAATTCACACTTATAAAGGAGATAAAGTAACTGGTTGGACACAAAAGAAAATATTTCACGTGTCCGCAAAATATATTCAAAGGATAGAAAATTGTACTTGTTTTAACCGTATAGTTCGTAGCGGTCCCTAAAATGCCCCCGACATGAGAACCACCGTAAGCTCAGTTTGGTCCCATATATGGGACGGAATAATATGTCAAACGTCACCCTAATTAAATATATGAATATTTAATGTACTATCTATCGAATCATGTATGAGTACGCTAATTAGGATATTTAAATAAAAAGCACGTGTGTCAATGCCATTATATCTTTAATATTTAGCGCGTGCGCGTTATAATATATACCTTTGAAAATTCCAAGTGAATACTGCAATAACCGCCATTTTTTTACAGTGATGATCGAGGCTAAAAAACATAAAATTTGTCGATTCTGTACATCCAAACTTTACAGAATCAACTAATAAATCACTCATCATATAATAATTCGTGGGAATAATCCTTCATATTGGTAAAACTAGTAGTGATAACAAAGTTTTTCATATCTAAAGTAAAAGTTTCCCGCCGATTGCGCGTTTTTCGTTGTATATTATCACTATTATCACAAATTGTATCTAGTACGCGTGGTAAAAAAATGCCAGAATCTATTGAAAAATACAATAAACTACAAGAAAACAGCCATGTTTTAACGTAGAAACACACACGTTGATAAAATATAACAAAATCTTTGTTATCACTCCCCAATTTGCGATTCAGAATTAGCCGCCATACCATAGATGACATAAGTTATTACTTTTTTTTTGAACAATGATGTGTCAATGCGATTATGTGAATCGATTATTTATTGTTTTTTTTTTTCGAACCGATTATTAAAATAAGTAGGTATTATAAGAAATCGATATTTTCATATTTATGATATCAAATATTACATGTACCTACGTGAAAACAAAAATATATTTTTAAAATCATAAAAATTATTATTCGAAGTATTTCACCACATCTAGCTATACTTACTATAATAAAATTGTAAAGGTCGAAATGTCTGTACATTGAGTTTTTTTTCGCGAAAGTCGGCTAGGGGGACTAAGCAATAGAACACGAATCATTAGTTTTTAGAATTTATGTCTGTCTGTTTGTTACCTCATCACCTCAACAGCTGAATGGATCGTAATGAAACATTGCATTTGTAAAGGTATTAGTCTAACTTAAAAGAAAGAGTATGTTTCATCTTAATTGGTTGAGTAGATTCAGCGATACAGCTTGACCCTCTATTGTATTAAGTTGCATACAAAGTAGAGGTCATGATTGTTGGTTAGTTGAAGGTTCCTAAAAATACAACTAGATGTTAACGACATCTAGTTGTATTTACTAGTATTATAGAAAATATTGAATACCATAACATAGTCAGCCCATTACTGTCCCACTGCTGGTGGGTATGGGCCTCTTCTCAAAATGAGAAGAGCATTAACTCTTCTCATAGGATATTGTTAGTGTTATAGAAAAACATAACATTATCAGCCCATTACTGTCCCACTGCTGGGCACGGGCCTCTTCTTACAATGAGAAGAGTTAAAGAACTGGATGTGGTTAGTGTTATAGAATTACATAATATTATCAGCCCAATTACTGTCCCACTGCTGGGCACGAGCGTCTTCTCAGAATGAGAAGAGTTTAGGGCTAATTCCATTACCTTAGCCCGTTGGTTGTAAAAACAACATATGTAATGGTAGGTGAATAGTGTAATCGTCTGTGCGCTTAAGTATATTAGAAGACATAAACATGACATGATGTTATTTTCCGACATCCACGCGGACGGAGTCACGGGTACAGCTAGTTGAAAATAAAGTATGTCGTTTGGCGCCGAATTTATCCACCTTCGATTGGAATAAGTTTGCATTCGTAATTCAAAATTTAAAAAATGAGCGTTCTGTCCTTAGACTAGGTAATAAAACACTGAGTGATAATTTCATTCAAAGTTCCGCTCAAAGTTGAAGGACAAAAACAATCTATGTGCGCCCGCAATGGGCCACTTAAAATTTCGCCGTCACACACACAGGCGTGCTATAAATATACGAACGTAGCCTTTTCAGGCAAACCTGAAATTACTTCACTCCACATGTGACTATTTCGTTTCTTAGGCCTATTAGTTACTCTAAGATTTTATCCAAAATTATTCAATCAATACGGAAAAATTAATTTTATATATGAAACAAATCTCGCAATGACGTTAAAAATTATTTGACAAAATAGCTACATTACATTTTATAAAAGCAACGGAGAGACATCTCTTGCAAAACCGGGATAAGTACCTCACCTATTACCTACAATAATGGTTTAGCTACTTATTATCAACTCTTCAAACCCGGCACACACTAACTTTTCGAATTAATAGGTAAGCGAATCAAAATTTCTGTGGACATATCATAAAGAAAGCTGCACATCCTGAGAGTGCTCGAAGAAATTATGCGTGTGGTCTATCAACCGACATTCAGGCCAGCGTGGTGGACTAAGGTCTAAAGAAGAGAAGCACGTGTCCAACAGTGGGATAGTAATTGGGCTAATTATGCTCACGCATAGCGAAAATCCTTCTCATTCTGAGAAGAGTTCCGTGCCCAGCAGTGGGAGAGACACGGAACAAAATAATATATTCTTTTCCTCTATGGGGAGAATAAAGGGATGATTATGTCATAGCTAAAATCAAATTATGTACACCTTTTGGATTTTCTCTAATATACTATTTGTGAGCACTTGTTTAGATCAATATTAACAAAGTCTTAGGCCATAGTCCACCAAGCTGGCCATTCATTCTTAGAAGAGACATGAAGACATGAAGAGACATGTTAATAATTTTGCTCACACATGGCAAAAGACAAATTCAGTACATTTTGATTTTGGTCAATATACTGGGCACACTGTAGTTTAGCTTACAAGGACTAGTGCTTAGGCCATAGTCCGCGGTGGACTGCGCGCTATGTTGGCCATTGATTCCGAGAAGAGAACCTTGCCCAGCAGTGTGACTGAATCGGTTATAATTCTGCTCACACATAGCAAAAGTTAAGTTCAGCACATTTTATAACATACAAAATTATGTCGTTAATACATAAGTTTGAAACAAAAAACCTGTGCGGTCAGGGGACCCCCGTCAAGAACGAAGTTCCTCACGCACACATACACAGGCACACTAGAAAGAGAAAGAGAGAGAGAGCGCGCGGTGTGCATATATGCCTGCTCATAACGCAAAACTCTTACGTGACGTAACATTTTCTCCCGAATCACACCTACCGCAAGCCGCGTTATGGAACTTTTTTAAACATATTATTTCAAATTATTTATTTATAAACTAAAAATAAATTAGTCGTATTCAATAATTAATGATGAATATTAACGATAAATAAATAATTCATATCATTAAATTTTGCGGGACTAAAAACGTATACGAACTTTGTTTTATTTTTTTATGATAATTTTTCGATTAGACCGAATGAGTATCGATATGGCTGAATGAAACATTTGTATTGTGATAACAATTTTGGATAAATGGTCAGCACTAGTGATTCTCAACTTTTTAAAGTTAACATTTATATCGACGTAGAATTTTACGTAAATTTCATCGTGCTATTTATTATATTATGTATCGTTAATGATAAAAAGTAATATGCCAATAAAAAGGAAATATCTTTAAGTTTCCCTTTTGCCAGCGTTTTAACAAGTGGTTAGGTTACTAATGTGCATTTTTTGTGCTTATCTAAGCCCTCTTACAATTGCATGGGTATAGAAATTTATGTTTTATATTCATTAAATTGTAAGATGCATCCAGTTTTTTAAATTGGGTATTAAATTGTAGAAAAACATAAGTTGCACATAAAATTCATGGAATTAAAGTTGTATGCAAATTCTCGATTTCATGAGATTTCATGACGTAATTTGCGACAAGTCGCCGAGTCAGCTGATATGACAAATGTCAAAATCTTGTCGAGCAGAGAGGTTAAGCTCTTATATAGTGTGACACCCCTATTTTTTTTTAAATCAAATCAAATCAAATATTATTTATTTCAGAAACAGGTACAATTTTTCTATCTTTACTAACAATACACAGTTAAATGTTTAAATCTTACCAAGCAAGTATTTATCACGGATTTTATAAAGTTAATGTATGCTCAGAGAAAATCTTCAGTTAAAATATTGACTTAGATCGAATCATCAGCTTATTAAGCAAGAGTTCTTAATGACATGGAAATATTCAGTAGGTAATGTAACATTTTTGTACATTGAACACGCCCAAAACCTCCATTTTAATTTATAATTATGTAAAAATTGCTGTTTTTCTACAGTTTAGCATTAAAAATCCATTTACTAGTTCATTTATCTACAACAAATTACTTTACTACTATCATAAATCTTTTTCATTGCACTTAATGAGGATATTATCAACACAATATTAAAAAGTCAGTCATTGAATCTATAATTTAGGTATATAAAAACAGGTAAAGACAAAAAAGCTCAGTGCCTTTATCTCCTCTGTTTGTCAACGGTTTTTTTTTGTTTAGTAGCTATTGACGAGCTTTAGTGTTACCAACAATGATGTATCATCGGATACCAATAAAAAAATTTGGAAACAGTTTTTTTTTCCTACCTTCGACGGAGCTTTAGTGTTATCAATAATCTTGTTTAAATACGAGAACAGAGAACTTTGTAACCCTTTCTAAGAATTTGCGTGCACGGCGGAGTATGAGATTTGGCATAGTTCAATCATAAAAAAATAATTAATTACATTCGAATTTCAACCATTCGGCGACCATAGTCAGGAATAATAACACAATTCAATGGAAATTTCAAATCATATTTATAATATATTCTGAAATTTTAATCGCTTCTTTTCCAAAAAGTGGTCATTGTGCTCATCATTATAAACAACTTTTTACTATGAGACCAACCCTGAAATCTCGAAAAAATAATCAGTTGGTCCCTGCATTTTATCGATTTAAGTGAACACAAATGTAGGGACCAACTGATTTTTTTTCGCGATTTCTGGGTTGGTCCCATAATAAAAGTTGTTCATAATAATTAAATAAATAAATAAATATTTGTGGGACATTTTACACTACACTAAACTAGCTTACTAATACTACTACTACTAACTAGCTAGCTAAGAGCTTGTAAGTACTATGGGTACTAGACAGTGGATATAATACTTGGTTTTTTTTTTATAATGATGAGTACAATTACCCCTTTTCGGGAAAGACTCGATTAAAATTTCAGCATGTATACATAACAGATCTGCTCTCACACCAGCATCATCAAAGGACAGTCATTAACAAAATCGCAAGACATTACTCCCGTATCGTTACGACGCTTAACGCTACGCATTACCCTTAATTATTATCCACACAATTGCTACGCCATTCCTACGCTACGTACTACCACATTAGCAACTCTCATAACACTATATCTGCTATGAAATATGTTTGTGACTGTCCATTGATGGTCACTCAAACAATTTTGTTCCTTATACGTCTTTGTTACGGGCGAGTATTGTGTGCGGTGTGGTATAAAACTACAAGTGTGGGGACGATTTTGTTTTAAAAGGGAGGGTTCTAATGTCTGGTCATCGGTCGACTCTTGCTTGACCGTAAGGGTAATTTGGAGGCAGACAGCGGACACATTTGCATTACAATGAGAGTCGGATCTCGGGGAGGCGGGGAGGGGCTTCCGTCCGACGGATAAGCCCGCGTTTTGTATGTATAAAAGTGTGTAAGTTTGTCTGGAAGCTCGCTGAATACTTGAATATTAATTGTTCTTAGTAATTTTATTATATTAGTTTTAACAATTCAATTGGATGGTGTATTTCTGGTTTAAGTTATGATTATCGAATTTAAATATCGATGTTCATTATATTGTGTTGTGTGTGTGTCACGTAGACGTAATTTATTATTCGGAAGAGAAGCTATGTATTAGGTATTGGTAAATTTATCTGATTCAGTTCAGGTTTTATAGCTATTAAACAATTTTAAAAAGCAAAATTTCTGTAATTTGAAATTCACCTTCAAAAAGAAAGAAAGCAAAGAAAAAAAAATCGTTTGCGTCTGTAGTGACGCATCAAACTATCAAAACATAATTAGAAACAATAAAAATATTAGCTATTATCTACTTTTTGGTAATAAAAAAAAGTAAAGTTACTTTAAAATGAGGTCAGGACTCCAGAGCCATAAATAAAGCATAGAGAGTAAAGTGACCGTTGTTTTTGTTTCTATCTGTTTGTACCCCGTTTTATGTTACATCTTGACACGACATCAGGAAGTTTGTAAATAAAAAGGTACTATATCGGGTAAGTGGACGCAAGCAAAGTCAGGGTATCGGACCAGTGTGCATAAATGGAACAATGTTTTAATTAACTTACCTATAGATATAACAGTCGGCCTTACGTTTGTGAAAACACTTGAATTACAAAAACCGCCCTTACTGCTTACGAAATAAAGACGCTGTCATGATCACGCTGTTACCACTGACAGATTATTAAGGTCAACTGTACAATATTTGGGAAAAAATATTGTAATTAAAACTTTAAAGAAACTGATTGATTTTCCAGTTTTGTCCATATTATCGGGCTAATCTCATCACATTCCGTTGCTGAGTGGGCCTCTTAATTAGCTACTGTAAAGAATGATCGTTTCAAATAATGTCCTTGACAATGGCGGGTTGCTAAAATTCATACAGTATACTGAAAAAGCGGGGTTAATGAACGCAGAGTCAACCCTCATGCAGCGGGGTTGTGAAACCATTAGGAGTCAATGAAAATACCAATATTATTAATAACTTAACCAATAAATAATCTTTCATGAACTTCTACAATCATCGCCAACTAATAATTTGAGATCAAGGCACTTTATGAAAAGCTTTATTTCGTCTACTGTTTTGTCTAGACAAGTTCTAATCAATGAATTTTGGCAGTCAACTGCTCATATTCTTTATTTTTATTATAACTAGTACTTAAACTAGACTGGAAAATAGATTCTGACTCACGAAAATTGCTTCTAATTAATTGTCTTAATTAATTAAATTCTAATTAATTGGAGGTGGGGCATATTGCTAGCAGAACGGATGGCCGATGGGGCAGTAAAGTTCTGGAGTGTTGACCGCGTACTGGAAGGCACAGCGTGGGTAGGCCCACCACATGGTGGACCGATGACCTGGTGAAGGTTGCAGGAATCCGCTGGATGCGGAAAGCGCAGGACCGGTCGTTGTGGCGATGCTTATGGGAAGGCCTCCCCTTGTACAGCAGTGGACGTCTTTTGTTTGAAATGATGATAATGATGATGAATTGTCTAAACATTTTTTTACGTGTTGTTGTAACAAACAAAATATATACATGACAAAAAACAATTATAGGAAGTAATATATTTATTAATTTAATCCAGGCTGTTCGTAAAAGCAAGAAATTATTTCTACAGAAAGTTAAAGTATAGGAGGAGTTTTTTCAAGTCTGCTCGTGACCACGGCCAGTGCAACTTGGCCTAAACGTCGAGGTTGATCAAAATTTTTGTTTTGATTTAATTTTGCCCATAAACTTAGTTCAATTTAGGTAAATAGGACATCTGTTTTATACATTATGAGTATGATAATCACGAAAACTACACAAAGTTATTTAGATTAGGGACAACAATAGCTATTAGATTCGCTATTGCTGTTCCTAATCTAATTATCTAACAATAAAAAAATTCATGATACCAAAGCCATCATAGATTAAAACAGCAACACACTCACAATAATCAAGCAAATCATATTTAAGACCATCACAATACATTGAACGTGCTCCAATAAAGATCACAAACGTTCTGTGAGAACTTCATCCAGTGCATTAATAAAATATATCGCGTAGGGGCGATTACGTCAAAATAGATGCTTCCCAAAGGCGCCAACGCACCGAGTGCGGGACAAATACCAATATGTTGCAGTAAAGTGCAGTACGACGTGACGCGAATGTACTACAAAAAGGACGACGTAGGGTAGCCATGAGATAATTTGGGACCAAGAAGCAGTATTTTTCTGGATCGACCTGACAAGTTTAGCTTCCGTTTTAGAACTATCCTACATTAAACGTTCAGTTGAAATAGATTTTCAAAGGCGCCAACGCACCGAGTGCGGGACAAATACCAATATGTTGCAGTAAAGTGCAGTACGACGTGACGCGAATGTACTACAAAAAGGACGACGTAGGGTAGCCATGAGACAATTTGGGACCAAGAAGCAGTATTTTTCTGGATCGACCTGACAAGTTTAGCTTCCGTTTTAGAACTATCCTACATTAAACGTTCAGTTGAAATAGATTTTCAAAGACGTCAATGCACTGAGTGCAGGACAAATACAAATGTGTTGCAGTTAAGTGCAGTATGTCGTGACGCAAATATACTACGAAAGAACGTACTTTTGTGAAGTCGGTTTAAAAAAGGATAAAGTAGAGTAGCTATGGAAAATATGTATAGTCTGGAAGCAAAAAGCAGTAATTTATTTAATAAATTGATTAGATCAATAATTACAAAAAGAACGGTGTGAAGGATTACCTACAAAGAGTAGACTTTTGTTTGTACGGTATTCCGTGTATTATTTGTATTTTTACTAAGCTACATTTTTAGATTTAACTCACTCACTTTTTTACATAAACTCTAATGAGTTTATGTTTACATCTTTAGAATGTTTTTGTTATATATACCACTGAACAAATAAATAAATAACTAAATAATTGTACGAAAAAGTAATGAAACCTTTGTTATTAATGAAAGGCTTAGCGTAAAACTAAAAGAATCACGAATATTGATTTTTATGAGCCCTGATTTGCTTCAAAATTACTATACAGGGCGTCCCACGGATATGCCACATGGAGTCCCATGGATATGCCACATGGAGGGAAAGTACCTTGAATATTTACAATACAATTTAAACAGCATTCATAGATATTTAAATAAGTACATGGTTGAACCGGAAATCGAACCCGTTACATGAGAAAAATAATCAACCTGTAGCTTTATCATACCGATCGAAAGGCTTCATCATACGGATTATTTTTTGCTGAATAACATAGTGTCACAAATAAAAAGAAGATCATGAATTTTAAAATTTTTAATACAAAATAAATCAATATCTTAGCCTTCTCGTACTGAGAAGAGGCCCGTGCCCAGCAGTGGGACAGTAATGGGCTGGTTACGTTACGTTTTAATACAAAATTAATCAATTTATCAAATGCTCAAAATGAGTCCCTTCCTGTTGAATACAAAGTCGCACTCTTTTGACTATTTGGCTCCCTGTCGATTTTTTTATCTTGTTGTGGTGGATATTTAGGATAATACGTCTATGTTCTGCTTGTAGCTCGTGGACACTTTCATACTGGTTCTTGTAAACTAATTTTTTTGCATAACTCCATAAAAAAAATCAAACTTTCACACATTTCAAAAACAAAATTTCACATCAAATGTTAAAATTCATGGTCTTCCTTTTATTTGTGACACTATGTTATTCAGCAAAAAATAATCCTTATGATGAAGCCTTTCGATTGGTATGATAAAGCTACAGGTTGATTATTTTTCTCATGTAACGGGTTCGATTTCCGGTTCAACCATGTACTTATTTAAATATCTATGAATGCAGTTTAAATTGTTTTTTAAATTCAAATAATATCTTCTTTCAGTAAAATGTTTCATCTACAATATTCAAGGTACTTTCCCTCCATGTGGCATATCCGTTGGACGCCCTGTATAGCATTTAACCAGAGATATCTCATTGAAAGACCTAATTTTACAAAAGCATTGTATCGGACCTGATAAAGAGGGCGGGCTGTTTATAGAAGCACAGTCAGAAATAAATTATGAAAAAAGCATTACAAGGAAATATCTGTTATCTAATTATGGCAGCCAAGTAAAGAAATAAAATGCCAGATATGATATAACCATTAAGGTATCAAGGCCTAATTGATATGCTAATTGAATGGTGCATTTTAAATTTTAAATATAAACAATATTCGCCGAGCCTTTTCCCAATTATGTTGGGGTTGGCTTCTTATGTACCTAATATAAAATATAATATAAATACATAAATAAAATTAAATAAATATTTCAGGACATTTTTACACAGCACCATCTAGTCCCAAACTAAGCAGTGCTTGTACAGTCGACTGCATGATAGTGGTTACAATTGTATTAGAAAACCAGCCTTACTGCTTACAAAATAAAGGCGCTGTCAATGTCAAACTGTTACCACAGACATGCAGTTGACCGTAGTATGGGTACTAGACAATGGATATAATACTTAGGTATATACTTTTCTTTTGTAGACAAATACTTATAATAGATACATAAGAAACACCCAGATCAAAAAAATAAACAAAACATCATATAATATAGGCAAAGTAGCATTTACCTGCGATAAAACTAAAGTAAATAATATATTTACAATTTTGAAGATTGTGGATCAAAAACCATTGGCATTTTCGCTATTCCCTTCGAATTGTATCGGGAATATTTTCGGTACATTCCGAGAAACTAGAAAACAATGGAGTCCCTACAATCAGACAAAGTACACAATATAATTGTAGTCTCGATATAATCACATATCGTAATGTAAACTGCCTTTATATGTAATGCCACAGGTGTTCTCAACCCATCTGATGTCCACTTGCTAGATCATTGCAGAGCGCTGATAGATTTATTTATACCAATGTACATGTTATATGCATACATACATACTGTCGTTATTGAAGGAATTATTGCTTTGTTATTGTTTCAAGAAGTTCATTTACAAGAAGATATGTATGTATATAATAAGAAAACGTTATCATGCTTTTCTTTGTCGCTTTGGGAGTTTTTGGATCAAATACTATAAATTTTCTACTTTAACTAAAAATATCAATGGCAGTCGTTACGGGTAGTCAGAAGCCTGAAAGTCTGACAACTGGTAACCTCCGAATGTCAGTATTACCCAGTAACTGGGTTGCGGGGGTCTGATGGCAGACGCTCCGTGTAAAATACTGATGTTCAGCCGCATCTGGCTAGACTAGAAGCTGACCCTATTATAATTGGGAAAAGGCGAAGAGGATGATGACTATTAATTTTCTAATTACTGCTTTTTAGGGTTCCGTAAGTGTGCCATCAACTCAGCCTATCGCAGTCCACTGCTGGACATAGGCCTCTCCCAAGTGTGCCAAACGAGACCCTATTACTCTCGCTACGCTGTACATCCACCCGTCCGTCTGTCCGTCCGTATGTTTTTCACAGGAGTGTATCTTTTGAACGATAATAGGTAGCCGGTTGAAATTTTATCAGAATATGTGTTGCTATCACGACAAATACTAAAAATAAAAAAAAGTTTAAACCAAAAAAGAAACCACGTTTTTTTTTTTTTAACGTTTTTGTTCCCGCTCTAGATTCAAAACGGTAATACATACCTACCAGCGTCAAACTTAGTCTGATTATAGAGCATACTATGCAGTTTAGCAACAAATACTAAAAGTAGAGTAAACATAGATATATGGGGTGGTATCTGCGTAAGAAAGATGTGCACAAATTCATATTTCGCACACGGTGCGTTGATGTCTTTTGATGAACTCTCGTAAATTAAATCAGTTTCTTTGGACTATCAGATCGATGGGTGGTATGGAACCCTTAATGTGTGAGTCCGACTCGCACTTGGCCGGTTTTTTCATATAGGTAGACTTATTGCTCGCTGTAGTATCTTATTCATCCTGATTGTTATCGTGCTTCTCTGGTCATTGAACCCCTAACAGCGCATTAGAATTTACTGCCAAACAAAGTCTTTCCAAATAGACCGGCCAGCCTTGAGAAAAAAATCGCTTCGTGAGGACTGTTGTCTATTTTCTTAACCCGATTTAAGGTCAAATCTTACAAGATATCGAGCGAAAAGGTGGAGCACTTTCGTGTGTTTGTAAATTGGCATCCCACTATAGAACCATGGTGTCATGGTGTAATTGAACATTATTGGACACCTAATATGAATAATACTAACTGCATTAGCAAATATGTCAGAAAATAATCAATTCTAATAAAATTGTATATTATAAATGTACATTACGTATTACGTAAGTACCTTAAGTATATAAATAACGATAATATTGTAATATTCACAATGCTGCACTTAACACATTATGAAAAGCAGTGTAAGATTAGCGGTTAGGTAAAGCTTGCCTCCCATGCAGGAGTGTCTGAGTTTGAACCTGAAACCGCACCTCTGACTATTCGAATTCATGTTCGGATCAGAATTTCATTATCACTTGCTTCAACGATGACGGAAAATATCGTGAAGAAACCTGCACACCTGAGAGTATTCTGAAAAGTTCTCGATGGTGTGTAGTCTGCCAACCCACACTAGGACAGCGTGGTGGATTAAGGCCTTAGCCTTCTCATTCTGACATTCTCATTGGGCAGACTGTGTAGATAAAATAGGCAGTTATTTCAGTAGTAGTAGAGCTCCTTTGTGAAAGAGCTCGTCCTGGGAAGCACTACCACCATACCTACTTCTCCGCCAAATAGTGATGCTTGCATTGCTGTGTTTCGGTCTGAAGGGTACGGGTGCCGGTGAAATTACATTCACATGAGACTTTCCATCTTCATGTCTCAGTTTGGCGAACCGACTTACGGTACCATTTAGGCAACAGCCTAGGTGGTATTGAAGTTGTTATGGGCAAAGGTAACCGCTTAACATCAGGTGGGCCGTTTTAGCTCGTTTCGCATCATAAAAAAAAACTTAAATTTTATATACTGTAGGTACATGCTTACTATTTCCCACAGATTCCCTGTAGGTAAGTTCTTACTTTTTCTAATAAATTGTTGTAATTCACTGTAGTACAAAACAAATCAACCACACCAGCACAATCAAAACACTCCAGACAATACACTTGCCTACCGCACATTAAAACTAATCTAAAAAACAAGTCCTAGCTCTGAACTCAGTTCAATTTTATCATACAACAATGTAATGCAGACGGCCTTCATAATCAATGCAGCCAGCGTGCACATTTGCACAATCACCCATAATGGACTGATGTATGGGCTGAATGCAGTATATTAGCGTTGTATGGTCCTGGACGTGCAATGCGGATGCACTGATGTTCCTGCCGATGAACGTGGGCTCGTCTGACTTGGTACTTATGTAGTTTTAAGTTATAAGTGTTGGGTTAGTGTTTGGTTTTGAGCTTAAAGGGAAACCCCTTAAGGCTATCAGATGACGTCTTCTTTCACCACTCAGACCAAAATAATAAGATAGACAGAGCGCATAGAAGTAGCGAATTAAGCCAGAAAAAGGAGTACAAAACGGCAAAGTAGTATCTACTATTCCGCCCACAGTGTTCGTAAGCCGCGGTCAGGATCATCAATCTTATTTTTTTGTTTGAGGATTAGACGTACGCTAGCACAACCAAAATCAGATGTTGCAAAAAAACTATGTCAATTAGTTTACTTCATTGATTAAGACTTTATTTTGTTATACTTTAGGGATTCTAGTATTAGTTTTACTTAGATTGCATAAGGCATGGTGGGGTTGATGTATCCACATGGATAAAAACCCCAAATTAAATAAATAAATATCTTAGGGACATTTTTTTGATTTTTTACACAGCACCATCTAGTCTCAAACTAAGCAGAGCTTGTGCTATGGGTACTAGACAATGGATATAATACTTATATACTCTTTTTTTGTAAATATATAGGTACTTATAAGCAACACCCAGACCTACACAAACACTTATGTTCATCACACAAATATTTGTGTCCTGTGGGAAACGAACCCACGACCTTGTTATCAGCAGTCCGACACTCGAACCACTAAACCACAGAGGTCGTCAAAAAAAAATAAAAAAAACCTAGCTACGCTCCAGATAGGGCAGGCGAACACTGTGAGTGGCATAGTAGGTACTCCTTTGCAATTTGGATTCCTTTTTCTGGTTTCATTCGCTAGTTCTACGCGCTCCGTCTATCTTATTCTTTTGGTCTGAGTTTCTCCGAGCCTTTTCCAAATTATGTTGGTGACGGCTTCGAATTCTGACAGATGCTGTTCAACATCAGTATTATACACGAAGCGACTGCCATCAGACTTTCACAGCCCAGTTACTGTGTTCGCCAGGTTCGACTAGTTGTTAGACTTTCAGCCTTCTGACTACCCGTAACGACTGCCATTGTTATTCGTTTGGAAAATTGGGACCGACCGTCTTGATGTGCAACGTACCGGTCACCCATCCAAGGACTGGCTGCGGCTAGCGCAGCTTAACTTCGCAGATATTGGAATTCACGTGGTTATTACTAAGCCACGGGCCCCCTCACACTTTAACCCCCAGTGATGACGTATGAGCAGTAATAAAAACTTAAGGCGACTTGAAGCACCGTGGTCCCTTTGAGAGCTATTAACTAGAAGCTAGGAGCAATTTTGTAGTTAAAGAAGAGCTAAACTGCAATTTGATCTAAAAGGTTAGACAGAAATGGCAATATAATAGTTTACTAAGATACTATACATAAGAAACAATCAGAACAACACAAACACTTTTGTTCATCACACAAATATTTGTGTCCTGTGGGAAACGAACCCACGACCTTGTTATCAGCAGTCCGACACTCGAACCACTAAACCACAGAGGTCGTCAAAAAAAAATAAAAAAAAAATAAAAAAAACCTAGCTACGCTCCAGATAGGGCAGGCGAACACTGTGAGTGGCATAGTAGGTACTCCTTTGCAATTTGGATTCCTTTTTCTGGTTTCATTCGCTAGTTCTACGCGCTCCGTCTATCTTATTCTTTTGGTCTGAGTTTCTCCGAGCCTTTTCCAAATTATGTTGGTGACGGCTTCGAATTCTGACAGATGCTGTTCAACATCAGTATTATACACGAAGCGACTGCCATCAGACTTTCACAGCCCAGTTACTGTGTTCGCCAGGTTCGACTAGTTGTTAGACTTTCAGCCTTCTGACTACCCGTAACGACTGCCATTGTTATTCGTTTGGAAAATTGGGACCGACCGTCTTGATGTGCAACGTACCGGTCACCCATCCAAGGACTGGCTGCGGCTAGCGCAGCTTAACTTCGCAGATATTGGAATTCACGTGGTTATTACTAAGTCACGGGCCCCCTCATACTTCAACCCCCAGAGATGACGTATGAGCAATAATAAAAACTTAAGGAGACTTGAAGCACCGTGGTCCCTTTGAGAGCTATTAACTAGAAGCTAGGAGCAATTTTGTAGTTAAAGAAGAGCTAAACTGCAATTTGATCTACAAGGTTAGACAGAAATGGCAATATAATAGTTTACTAAGATCCTATACATAAGAAACCACCAGAACAACACAAACACTTTTGTTCATCACACAAATATTTGTGTCGTGTGGGAATCGAACCCACGACCTCGTGATCAGAAGTTCGACACTCGAACCACTAGACCACAGACGTGGTCTAAGTCGGATATAGCGTAGTTTTAACGGGATCGTTGGAAGAAATAACTGTCTATATGTAGCTGGTTTTTGCTTAACAACAATATAGCGTGTAGGTATCTATACCACCAAAAAACTGGGCTGGTTGGCAGTTGGACTTCCGGGGACTATTCCGTCGCCATTTTTATTGAAATTTATTTCTGGAGCTACACAAGAGATTTTTTTCAGAAACAATTCTCGTTCCTTTCGTTTGACCTAGAAATCTAAGACAAGATCCGGCTAGCGATTAAATGATCCTTGAGCACGTACCCAAAAATTAGGTCAGCCTGACACGAGAACCTTCCTAGTTCACTTTATCTGGACAGTGGAAAATAGTATAGATGACGTAGAAAGCTAGCACTAACCTAGTGGTTTACCTTACTGTATGAAAATGAAATCGTTATTTGCAAATTTAATTACGAATTTGCCTAAAATTGATTTTGCAGCAATTTCGGGGAATTTGTAACTTCTGTTTTTATATGTCGGTTCTCTAACTGTGTCTCTATTTTTGATTAAGCTAAGTAATTGATTTCATGAAATGCCCTTTATTTCCGGTACCTTACTCAAAATTACTTTAAATATATGAGGTATGAGAGATGGTATTCACTTTCAACGATCATGTTATTCAAGTGTGGAATCTACTTCCATCAGCGGGTTTACCGAAAATATTCAAGAAAATAACATATTAATAAGTTTTTTGTGTTGCGGATGTCCATGAGTGACGATGATTGCTTACCATCAGATGACCTAATTACTAGTTTTCATCACCATTGTTCAAAAAATACTCGTGCGCAGAAATAGTAGCCTATCTTTAGCAAGAGACCTCCCGGTCGCAGACGATAAATTCAAAATAGATAGATCCGACCGAAAAATAAATACATGTAAAAACAGCGCATTCAGAAACATTTCGTCTTTCAAATCACAGGACACAAAAAGCACTTCAAAATTATAAAAACAAATAATAAAACTTCTAAAACAGAAACAATAGGCACATAACAATGAGACACGGACGCAAACGTTAAAATAGTAGACAAAAGTAAAAAAGCAACAAAAACACACAATATACCATTCAACCCTTTCGTCAAAATATTACTAGAATTGACACTTCCTTATTGCCTCGTAAATTTAACAGGCGACGTACAAATCTTCGGAGACAATAACATATTTTTTATTAGAAAATATTCGTTACCAGTCCTTAAAGAGCCAGTGTACTGTGTACGTGTTGGAAATAAAACTTTAGTTCATTTAAATAGTTTACATAGTAAAACACGTCTGAGTAACACCTTGTTCCATTCTAAGAAAATACCTTCATAGGTACATATCAAAATTTTCAAGCCACATAATATTACATCTAACATCTGAGGGAAATCTTGGCCACACAGCGAAAATACTTCCAGCGAAAAAGGTTCACGAATTCCATTAAGGAAACTATTAAAAGGAGGGGTCATTACCAAGTAAGTGGGTTTTTGGTTTATACCTACATGTGTTCTAAGAAACGTTTGCGCTAGCTAAAATTTTACTGACCGAAGAAATTTCACGGGACCATTGGTCTTATCAAAATTTGCTAGGAAGCCATTTTGAACCCGCCATTCAGCTTTCAATTTATTGCTAACGATATCGCTTAGAAATCTGACCAGCCAAATACCTTACACAGAAAATAATGTTATACTTAGGTAAGTTATTTCTTTCTGAAGAAAATGTCACGGAATCGTGGCAATAAACTTGAAGGTGTATGGTTGGCTTTAATGTAGTCCGTTACAGATATTTATTTGTTTTTCCTCCAAATTCTTAGTTATTCATTCATTATTTCTTTACTAGAGTCATAAAAAAGCTGATAAACTCTTAGAACAGAAGCATTTGCATGAGTATTACCCTCCAAGATTACCATATTCACTATAAATTGTAACAATATTTAATCTTTAGTATTCACATAGTTGCATTAAAGTATGTTATGTATGAGCATGTCCTTACAGTTCTTTTCTAACGAGATGAGTTTCAAGTGGTTTTGAAACAAAGACTTTGAACACAATAACTTTACTGTGTTTGGTTTCAACGCTACTGCGTTATACTATACTGTATTACTATCGAACAGTGTAATAATTCAAGATTCGAAAGTGAAAGCACTTAAGTCCAATCTCACTCAGAAGTGAAAAGCACTTAAGTCAAATTTTACTCAGAAGTGATAAGCACTTCTAGTTTTGACTAAGATTTGACACTTTCGAGTCTAGAATTGAAAGGTTACGATTATTAAATATCAATGGATATAAAATATCTCCTTATAGTGACGATATTACTGAAATTACCTATTTCTTTTTCAATAGATATTATTTATTTGGTATTTTTTTTAAATGTTAGAAATTTGCGTGCTAATGAATAGATTTATGTATCTTTATCGGTACCTACCTACGAAGTATTTTATGAGCATTTTAGTGTGAATACTGACGATTGATTTACAAACATCGCTCCTAGCCTCGTAATATTTTATTATCTTGCTCATAATAATAATTAGGTACTCTCAGTAATTAAATTTCATACACAACTGTTAAATGTGAAGGCTCCTGTAGTAGATGTATCAAATACTAATTAAACACATCGGTCATTTGAACATAAAAGAGCTTAGAGTTGCTATATTGTATTAAAAGGCAAACCAACCATCAACCTAAGTTGTTGGACTAAACATCGATTGTGAGTTGGTATTCTTACGGCCAAAATTAATATTATATCTATCCACGACTTACCTCACTACAGAAAGAAATTTTTATGGACCTTATGTCAAATTTCTATCTCTAGTAGAGTAAATCGTGCATAGATAGGATATTAATTTTTGCCGCTAGGCTACTGGTAAACAATAAGACACAACTACTTTATTTACGGATTTATGGGATTTATACACCTTGGTTTTTAATTCCTAGATAGAATCAAATTTGCATGTTTTTACATGACGAAATCCTGATCCATGAGATATGGTGATGACTATATTTACCACTATTACAAAATTTATAACACCATTAGCAAATAAATAATATTTAATTGAATTGAAATTCTTTCGCCTATTACATGGGGCTATAACATAACTGGCGAAATGTGGGTGGGCTATTACACCTCTGCCTACCCCTTTGGGGAAATACAGGTGTGATGTTATGTTATTTTGTTATGTGAAATTCTTTCGAATAAGCATTTTCATGCATTCTCAAAACGTTACGAATCTAGTTGCATGGTTTCAAAAAGTTGGTCTTATGAAGAAGACAAGAAACTTCAAGGATAGGCTTTTCAAATCTCATACCAATTTTTATTGGTCCGATATTCAAACCACATATGGTACAATTTTTATTACATATTTTAGCAAAATTTGTGTGAGACTAATGTACGTAAACAATGAGATAAATTCACTGGTAACCTGATAGACAAACGAAGGAATCAAATAGACTGAGAATATTCATAAAAAATATAATAAAAATTGTGTCTTGTGCATTTTATTATACTTATTACATCCAGCTGTAGGTAGGCCTGTAACCAACAAATTTATTAGTCATTGTATATTCACTATTAAATTAATTTAAATATCCACTGTTTATTACCTATGTAAGCCTACATTTACATTGGCACATATTTTTCGTAATTTATGAAAAGTATATCGATAATTTTGAAAAACTTATTGCTTTTGGTTTGCAATGTAAATGTGTATCCTAGAGATGGTGCTATTCAGATGGTCATGTACCTATCTACTTCTTGAATTACTCGATTTAATAACTACTTGGTTTGTAGAAACTCTTGTCATTCTAAATATTTATGTAATGGGTTTGCGAGTTGCGTAAACTTAAGGTGTGAACACTTTTGGAAACAATTATCGTTTTCCAGGCGCGTGCCAAAGGCGCAGCACTAGAGTACCGGTGCGGTCCATTGGAGTTCCCAGAGCTCCTCTATTTCGTACTGAGGATGTCCAACTGTGCTTTTAGTCGGTAGGAGTCTGAATACTCCTCCAACTTCCACAGACGTAGGGTTTCCATGAGCACTCCCACCCGAAAACAAATAAGATCCAGCCAAGATTTTCGAGGTTTCTCGTATGGGTATTTTATTTTTCATTTTTGCGATGATGAAGGCCATGGTAACACATATTCTGTGAAAATTTCGGCTAGCTACCTATTACGGTTAAAAGAATACAGTCCTGTGACAGACGAACAAATGGATAGATGGAAAGATAGCGTGGAGTAGGTAGAGTAATACGGCTCTATTGTCACCCTTTGGGTATGGAACCCTAAAAAAAGTGGGAATCCTACTAATATTATAATTGTGAAAGTTTGTAAGGGTGTTTGGTTGTATATTACTCAATCACGCTGAAACGGCTGAACAGATTTCAATGAAATTTACACACAGATAGATCATAACCCGGATTAATATAAAGGATACTTTTTGTTAGGAACAATAAATAGTTCCAAAGGGATGCGTGATAAGTCTTCCTGTGATAAGCCGAATTATATCCGGGTGAAGTCACAGGCAAATTCTTGTACTTCTATAAATTATTAACCCATTCTGAATTATCAAAATCTTCTCTCTATCTTCTGTATTATCTTTAACTTGTATCAGTCACAACATTAGTTAAAAACCCAATGTTGGTTACCTTTGAACCTGAATAAATTAAGAAAAAACCTGTATCATTATAATAATTAAAATCACGCTATTACTATGAATTACTAATAAATGGCATGCTTACAATATCAAATATCATTTTGGAATGTAAATCGTCATATTTATCGATATGACACTCATCTGTAGTAGGCAATCGTATATAATTTTATTCATCTTTTTCATCTATTTCGTTATACAACTTAATTTTTGAGATATGACCGATAGGAAAGTGAATTGTATTGATTTATGATTGTTATTAATTTTATTTACTGGCCGTTATTGGTTACAACGTATCTTTAATCTTTGAATTTTTCTACTAGCTATTGTTATGGTTTATAATGAAGCATAATCTATATATTTAAGTATGATATTTAATCTTAAATCCTTCATAGAAATCTAAATAAAGGTATAGAAATGGCAAGGGCACGTGAACTTGTCGCCGCGTACAGGCGTCTTTTAGGACACCAGTGCGCGAACCGTTTGCTTGATCATCGGTGCTGTTTTGGAGGCAGAATCATTAAAATTGTATTTTGCAGCATTTCTAGTAGGTAGCAGACTTTTTTTAGGCTTAATTTATTTTGCATTAAATGTTATAAAAATGGTGGGCGTGATTGCGTATATATGTGTTGGTGGCGGAAAACCGGCGACATGCATTACCCTAGTAAAAAACAATAGATAACATTTCTATTACCTTATATTATTTGGATTCCATACATCTGTTAACGTTCGAGGCTCAAATTGGCTTTTTATAGGAAGTTTTTATACAATAAATTCTGTTGGTTTATCTATGATTTCTATAGGCATTTAGATGAAGTATATAACTTGTAACAGAATAAATGCAAGACCTCAGACGCCTCAATTAGAATAATATGAATAGAATATTAGGAATATGATCTGGTAATCGTAATTCCATCAGGTGTGCCCGACTAGTTTCAAGCTGGTTGCGCGACGGTGTCGTGAGTGAAACTGTTTATGTTAATAATTATAAATTTAACGCAAGATAGTTATTGCATAAAAAGTTAGTTCCCGAGTTTTAGTTTTAGAGGTTACCTGACACATGAAAACCAATTTTGCGGTTTTTCCTGCGCCTAAAGGACCTACTCGGGATCCGCTAATATACTTAGTATCCAAAATGAAGTTTAATTTTTTTGTAAAATGTTACATTTCCAAATTATTTCCAAATTAATGTACAAAGTATGTGCAACATTTACAGCGTAGGACTTACAGGTGCAAAAAGGTTTGGTCAATGATCACCGTGCTAGGAAGATCCTGTGTTACAGGGGTCATGTATCCGTCCATCGAGTAGGATTACATACAGGTAAGTAGTACCTATTTATAGTGGAAAAACAGAGTTTGTAGGGGTGAGTGTGAAAAGGTGTGAGTGTTAGGTGTGAGAGGGATGTGTGCGAGTGTATAGGAAATGGGTTGTGAGGGGGGAAGAGAAGAGGGGCTGTGAGGATGTGTTTGGGTGTGTGTGAGTCAGTGTTTTATGGATGTGTTAGGTTTGTAGAGTGGCCATATAAAAACCATAACAATCGATTGTCCTTGTGTTTCTGAACAAACTAATTTCAGGCGTTTGTTCTGTTACATGTTGTATTTTACTATCTTATAGTTAAAGGAACCCAAAATTATTACATCGAAACTCAATTACAATATTATTTTTACAATCCCCATCCCTACTAGTTGCCGTGAGCATATTTTAAATGCTGTCAGAGCAATATGGCGCCAAACAGTTCCAAACTTAGTAGAAGTTAAATTAGGGGTGAGTCGCCTTATGTGTGTTCACTACAAACTATTGTGTGAAGCTATAATTAAACTGTTTTGATAATAACGTAGGCGTTCACTGAACTTGTTAGTAAGTGTGTTTTATCGCAATTAGTTGTAATATTAGTTGTTATATTAACAAACAGTTTTATACGATTATTATACAGATGTCCCATCACAATGCTTCATGGAGGGAAAGTACTTAAAATATTGGAAATAGGAAGTTATACTATAGTTTTTAAAGCAAGTAATACTGCATTCAAAGATTTTTCAAAAGTGTCTACCCTGAGCCGGGACTCGACCTTTCAAGTATGCCATGAAATATCATCCTGTACATTTAAGAAAAAAATAAAAAAAATAAAATGACTTGTAACAATTGTTATCAATAAATACAATACAATACAATACAATACAATAAGCCAGTAATCGATAGAGTCTATAATAAGGATTAAATCACTCTAACAAATATGTCCTAGATTGAAGGAAGACCACGAAGTCTGTCATAGCTTAGGTAAATTTCAATAAAATGATGATACATGGCTATGGCAACAAATTTTGTTCCAATAACATCTTATTTTATTTGTTGTTTGTCCATATTTCATGGACTTCCTTTAATTTTAGACAGTATGTTTGTTGCACAGATTTTATACTTATTATTGTAAACATTTTATTATTCTTATTTTTATAACAGAAGCTATAAAACCCAAGATGGTACTTCTTCACTATTGTGTTAGTTCAATATCAACCTCACGCAAGAGATTTTTTAATAATCTATGAATGCAGATTTTCTTGTTTTTAGGTAAAAATTAAATTATGTTTCTTTGAGCAAAATTTTATATTTCCAATATTTAAAGTACTTTCTCTCCATGAAGCATAGCGATGGGACACCTGTATAGGGATGTGTATGTTTTTTTTTTGTGAAACACATTGAAATGACCAAAAACCACAGGGGTTTGTCCGGAATGCTTAACATTCTGCAAACAACTTGTTATGCGACAACTATCAACAATAATCAAATTGCATTTTAAAACACAGTTCAAAAAATCAAAATAGTTTCAAAAATAGTTTATTTGCAAATACAGGTTTTTGTGGTCACAATTATTTGTGATTGAAGCCTCCTTTTAAGCAAGAATTGCCTGTATTAGGAGACTCCCCTCTTCTATAACAAGACGTACATATAATTATCTATTAATTAAGGCAAAACTTATACTTATAATCAATGCTGGAATATAATACTAGTATGTTTATCTAAAAAATCTGGGCGAAATGCTGCACAGCTTAAACGGAGCCTCTCGACGTGTCGGTCTCGGCATGAATTGGACAAGACTAAAGTCATGTTCAATATGCATGTCATGCCGAGGCCAATATTCGTCGAAGGGTCGGCACTCGAAGTTGTAACGGAATACGTCTACCTAGGGCAGGCAATTCAGCTTGGTAGACACAACTTCGAGAAAGAAGCCAACAGAAGGATCCGTCTGGGCTGGGCAGCATTTGGCAAACTTCGCCGAGTCTTCTCGTCGCCTATACCGCAAAGTTTGAAGACAAAGGTCTTCAACCAGTGCGTCCTGCCAGTCATGACTTACGGTGCCGAGACGTGGACACTGACAGTTGGGCTAGTCCACAAATTTAAAGTCGCTCAGCGAGCTATGGAGCGAGCTATGCTTGGAGTTTCTTTGAAGGATAAAATCCGTAACGAGATTATCCGGAGAAGAACTGGAGTGACCGACATAGCTTGTAGGATCAGTAAGCTGAAGTGGCAGTGGGCTGGCCATGTCTGTCGAAGGACCGATGGCCGTTGGAGCAGACGAGTCCTTGAGTGGAGACCGCTTATCGGCAAACGCAGCGTAGGGCGCCCCCCTGCTAGGTGGACCGACGACCTAAAGAACGTGGCTGGGGGGGACTGGATGTGGAAGGCAGAGGACCGAGCGTTGTGGCGCAACTTGGGAGAGGCCTATGTCCAGCAGTGGACTGCGATAGGCTGAGTTGATTGATTGATGTTTATCTAGGTGCTAAATATTAAAAACAACTATTTACTTACGAATTAGGCGTTTGGGGGTGTGTATGTGAGTGTATATGTGTATTATGTGTATAGTTAAATCCATTAACTTATTATGTATTTGTGTGTATAGTAACAAAATGAATTTCGTGTCTAAATAAGGGCCTCTAATACCTTTTTAATGTCTAATTTTTTGTTGTAAATAGACTACATATATACAGAGAGGAAAGTTTCCACCCTGTATACGTTTATTTTTTTTATTATATAATGGAGCAATTTTCTACATACATACATACATACATATTATCACGCCTGTTTCCCATTGGGGTAGGCAGAGACTATGGATTTCCACCTGCTACGATCCTGATTCACCTCTTTCGTTTCATCTACGTCCATTAACCTCGTCATGCATGTCGTAATTTTCTATATTAGTACATAATATTAAGTATATTCATAATCAGCCTTTTGTTATAAACTTCTCAATTCTCAGAAAATCAGTTGGCTTCAACAATCAAACGGTTAAAAATACGTTCCATAACACGTATCTAACAGTATGGATCGTTACTTATAAAGGAATGGCCTCAACAAATCGACGATGGTACGTAATAGATACCAATTGATAGAAACGACATAGTTAGGTGTGAAAAGTAACTTATAGCTGGTAGTTTCCAAGTAAATGGTTCTATTAAGATGTTGAAAATTCATTTATGTAGCATGGATTTGACTGTGACGATTCAAAATCTGTATGATGAGATAATTTCAATTTTCATCGAATTTTTATAATCATAATATATTACTATATATATAATAATACACTATACTCTCAGAATCCGAATACTATACTCTCAGAATTATTATTATCGTCATCATAATCATTTCAGCCAAAATCATTTCCACAGTTAGACATAGGCCTCCCCCAAGCATATGTTAGGGGGATAAGCCATAATCGCCACGCTTGTCAGGCGGGTTGGCGATCGCAGTCGGTTGGTTAAAACTCAGAGAACGCTGCTGCCTATCCTCTGGTGAATCTAGGCGCTTTTTACGACACCTATGAGAAGATATAGGGTGGTACAAATCTTTACGTCCGGCACCATACGGAACAATTTTTTTATCCACGTCCTAGTAATATGCTAGTTAATTACACTATTAATAAACTTCTACCAAATTCATGAACATTATCATAAACATTTTCAACAAAGAAAGCCAGACCGTCGTTATTAAGTACTCTATTAATGCCCTGGAAAATTGATCGGCTATTGCCATAAAGGAATCTATTGGGTCCCTAACGACGACCAGCCGAGGTCGTCAACATGTCTACCGTAATACTGAATCATATAAGGTAGCTACGTCATGAATACCCAAATAAAGCCCACATTTTCACGTTACATAAACTCATAGGTATTGATAACCTGTCTTAATTAAACCTTGGGCTCATAGTGCTTTTACGGACGTTTTTAGGATAATAGACACCGCTTTTTATGTGAATTGCACACGTAATTAAGCAATAAATTGCTTGAAAAAATTGCTTTATCATATTTTTATTACTTTCTGGTTTCCTACGGATGACACTCGCTGTAGTCAATATGCGTTTTTATTTACTTGTCTTTGCATTTTATCCCTTTTGCTGAGTATATAAAATTGTAAAGAGCAATATATGATAATTCAAAGTTTGCGTTGTTACGTCTTATTGTCCTACTGGTATACATATTATGCATATATTGGTGATAGTTTCTTTATATACCTATTATATTTTTATTACATAAAAGTTTGTATGAAAATTATGTATGTAGGTAGGGAAGGTACTTTTTTAAATTATGCGATATCGTTCGATGTTTTTAATTTTGTGTAATCATGATATTGATAAGCAGTGATAGCCTAGTGGTTGAACACTTGCCTATCATGTGTGAGGGTGTGAGTTCGATCCCGGCCCGCACCTTTGACTTTTCCAATTCATATGCGGA
Organism: Asteroscopus sphinx; assembly: GCA_949699075.1. NCBI lineage: Eukaryota > Metazoa > Arthropoda > Insecta > Lepidoptera > Noctuidae > Asteroscopus > Asteroscopus sphinx. The sequence continues at coordinate 12,317,179 of OX453013.1, read as the reverse complement.
TCTAAATTCGATTATCACTTACTTTAACGGTGAAGGAAATCATCGTGAGGAAACCTGCGCGCGCACCAGAGAGTTCTCCATACAGTTTTGAATGGTGTGTGTACTTGTAGTCCGCCAACCCGCACTAGGTCAGCGTGGTGGACTGAGTTCTTATGCCTTCTCGTACTGAGAAGAGGCCTGTGCCCAGCAGTGGGACAGTACTGGGCTGGTAATGTAATGTTATGACGTTAATTCCCTATATAGTAGTATCAAAATATTCTTTAATTATCTTTCTGCTATGTTAATTGACAATATCTTAATTTAATATAATTACACATACCTATAAGTTGGATGTCTCAAGTTCTCAACGTCTCAAAAAGTTATTTGATTACTTTTCATCGGAAATCAGAAACCAGTTCGATTAATTATAATGAAGATTCGTAATGAATGAGTTTATTGACTTTGATACACTTTATGCGTCCATAAAAGTTTTATGTGCCAAATATAATCTTACGTCTAATGTTTAGACAAATTATGGATAGAATCACCGATTGAATTAATTGATAATGAATACTAATAAATCGTAATACCGTAATACCTATGCAACGAATTAAATTTCAATTAAAATACAGTTACACATCTGCGTTTTCTCATGATTTTGAAAAATATATACATACATCGACCATACAGCCCAATATACGCCTAATGTTGAATATAATGCGTACAATAAATTCTGCCTTTAGCTGAGGCGGGGTACTACAATCCGATTTGCCCTACCAAGGCGGCTATTGGCTAATCACTAACGCGGCAGTTTTCACGGCTCATGTAAGTGGTCGAAACTGATTTGAAGATTTCAAGTGGCGAATAGTAGCGACCTACATTAGTGAAATTTCATAATGTGTTGCAGATATCGGTTGCGTCTTATGAGGCGTCTTTGGGTTGTATGGTCTATTTATACATACAAGATGTTATTGAAATAACTGAAAACGTCTTAAGGGGTCATTTTACACATCAGTATGAACAACTTTTACTATGCGAGCAACTGTTAATCGATAAATGCACACTGAATGAATTTTTTGATGATGACTTTATAACGTGATTCCTTTGTTTTGAAGACATTTGTTATTAATTTTTTTTTTTTTTTTTGACATTTTGATATAATTTATTATTCAAAGAATTATTGTTTGATGATAAATACTTTATAATTTTACCTATCTGGAGACATTTATTTAAATTTTAATTTGTGACTATTTATTTTACAAGAATTGAATTTTTAAAGATGACTGAAGCATTTATTATAATTATGACATAGAATTAATTGCTATTTACTTTAATGATTTATATATTAACTAATTCTTTATATTAACTAATGCTACTATTCAAATTGTATTAAATTGTTGTGCCCGACAGGGTCCATGTGGACTTGTATTAATATTAAGACCTTGTAAATACACATGGTAATGCAATAAAGAATTGAATTGAATTGAAAGACACCCTGAAATCGCGAAAAATAATCAGCTGATCCTTATATTTCTGTTCACATAAATCGACATCGAAGATCATCTGATTTTTTTCGCGATTTCAGGGTTGTAGTAGAAGTTTTTCATACTGATGAGTACAATGACCCCTTAAGAGGTTTTCAGTTATTTCAAAAACACGTTGTATATAGCAAAACACCAAAAAAGTGCCTAAAAATGATCTAAAGATACTAATGGTCCTTGTACATTGTGTATGCAACTGGAGCATATAACTGGTGCGAGGCGAGCTACTTACACGGGCTACACGAGCGGGCTTGCGGCGCATTTACAAGGCACTGAACCCCCGCATTTTTTAAAACGGTATTTACACGATGCATATACCATACGCAAGTCATCATGCGCATGTTACCCGCGCCGATTACAAGCACCAAAAGGCACAAAAAAGTCTAGAAAAACCAATTTCAAGCCGAAAACAATATCTCACTTTATAATTAACATTCCAATCTAAAGCGGACATTCCACGATCCTAGACGTTCGTGCTGGATCCGACTTACAAAAATGTCTTCGATCCTGTAAACGGGCGAAGTTTAGCAATTTAATAGTGTCGCAGCCAGTCTAACTCGGCACTTAATTACATTTTGTATAATTGAAAGTTGGAAAGCTTATCGTGACTAGGAGTTGTATCTTTTGGTACCACAGGGAGAAGGCGAGAGGGTGTTTCGTATAGCTTAACTTCAGGCGGATTATTAGTGTTCGACGTATCGATAACTTATGTTTTTATTGGTGTTCGTTTAAAGTTTTCTGTCTGTGTTTATTTCGGAAAAGGGAAATGTTTTTCAAACTATGTAGAACATATTAAGAGTATCTACTCCTATGTATACACGTACAATTGTACATACCTACTCTGATATTATGTACTTAGTTCTCGTTGGTCTAGTGGTTGCAAGCGCGACTGCTGAGCGTGGGGTCCTGGGTTCGATTCCCGGGTCGGGCAAAGTGTTATTGGGTTTTTTCATTAGGAAATTCTCAGTAGCAGCCCGGAGTCTGGATTTGTGCCCAGTCAATGGCAATAGGCTCGCCCCTTATTACATGGGACATTATTTAGAAGATTTACAGTCAAACATAATCTATGTAATGCTGAAAATAGGTGACCCCGTGCCATTTAAAAATATTCACAGGTAGAAAATGCTTTTAATGCTATTAAGGCACGCGTCTACCTATCGGTATTGTACGCATAGTACGGATCGCATTAAGGGGAATGTAGCAGCGAAGTGGTGCCCCCATCAGTAATAAAAATATTACTCGCTGAATACATCATTCATCGAAAATTCGTTTTTAACAATTGCATAAAACTACCACTTTTGGCACTTTTTCTATCTACAACTACAGTGAACTATAATTTACAGAGTTAATAATTTTTGATTAAACTACCTAATTGTTAAAAACGAATTTTCGATAAATGATGTACTCAGCGAGTAATACCTACTATTAGCAACAAGCACAGGATAAAAATGTATAGGTGTGTGTGACCATACTTTTACAGTCAAAAGGTAATGTCTGCTTATCAGGGGCTAGGCGGGTGGGTATGTTCAATAATAGTTACATTAAGACTCTCAAAACCAACAATGAGAGCACTGTATTTTTAGGTTAGGTATTAGTAAGTAATTACATCAATATTCAATATTACGAAATAAAAGGCCAAGTCGTGTCGGGCTATAGAACGTCCGTCTTGTTCAACGACTCGTAGCGAAGTGCGCGCCCCGCTCCAACCGCCGACAGTCAATATGGCCGACTTTGGTGGGGTATCAATCTGTCATAGCGCAGTGTTGCCATTTTATGCCGCCGATTCCTAACACTACATATTTTACTGATGGGGGCGCCACTTAGCTACTACATTCGCCTTAAACGCATCCGTATAGCGAAGTGCGTCCAGCGTACGGATTGCCGACGAATTTCTATGAGCAATCGGAATTTCAATACATATTGACATTCGGATGCCGATGACGTCATCCGTATTTTTGAATACAATGCGATCCTTCCGATGCGTACGATACTGATAAGTGGATACATGCCTTTAAAGGTCACTTCTTTTTTTCCGGAGATCATAAAGAAAACTTTATGTTTTCTTTATGATCTCCGGAACTTTAAAATCCTTCAAATATTTATAGGACAAGAAGTGTTAACCAAATTTCTAAAATAAAAAACGCTCTAATGCTGATAATAATATTAGTTCCCTACATCAGCGTCTGGCTACTCTTGTATCCTCTTTTCCATAGCATAGAGAATGTTTCCGTTAGGTCGAACGATACATTTAAATGAAATTGAAACACAAAACCTATACAAGTTTACCGACTTCCCTAATAAGGAACAAAGAAAGTAATCCGCACATGTTACGTCTGGCTATATTATGAACTTTCAGACATTTTTATTCTCAACAGCTGGTTATAACCTATTTCTATTCCTTAATACATACATTTAGAGTCCTTACTCTTGCAGACCACTTAAAACAGGGTAGGATACGTCATGTTAATCACCATACCTATCAGCCATAATATAGTTGGAAAACTATGACAATAGGTTATACAACCTTATTTTTAGTTTTTGCTTAACCTCTTAAAGGGTCATTGTTCTCATCATTATGAACAACTTTTACTACAGGACCAAACCTGAAAGAGCAAAAAAACAGCTGATCCCTACATTTGCGTTCACATGAACCGACAAAACATAGGGAACAGTTGATTTTTTTTCGCTATTACAGGGTCGGTCCTATTGTTAAAGTTGTTCATATTGATGACTAAAATAACCCCTTAAGACGTTTAGTATATACTAAGAATAAAGTTGCATCATAATTTAATTAATCAATAAGTATATTCGGATTGAGGTCGGATCGGAGGAGACTAGTGTTGAAAACGACCGTTTAACAGAATTAAATATTTGTGTCAATCTTTCTGATAAAGATCTCATATTCAGCTGCCGAATTGTGTAACTCACTCGGGACTAAAATACTGTTGATAATCTGACATACTTATGCAGCACGCTTGTGTGCTTATTCTAACTCAAAAAAAATAAAGCTATTTTCATTGCATTTGTTTTATGAGTGTTATTTGCATTTCTGTTGCATTGTGAGTTACACAATTGGGATAATTGTTCTGACTCAAACTGATCAGTTTACCTAATAAAGGGTCCATATTTAGATGCCAGCGCTTAGATACGGGACAACTGCCTGCTTTCAAAAAGTCAACCTGTATATTTTATTCTTATTTAATAATTTTCTAAGCAGACTACAAAGTTTCAGTTTGGTTTCAGCAACTAATCAAAAAGTCAGTGATCTGTGGGCTGACGCTTTGATTTAGTTGTTACCTAACTACTTAAACAACTCACTTAGTATGGAACAGCATTTTTTTTTTTTTTCAGAGTTATTGCCGCAGCAAAAGTTGTTTAGAATGATGAGCATAAACCACCCTTGAATTTTTTTTGGTGTATTAAAAATAACCCTGTATATCTACACAATTTCAATTCTAATAAGGATTAATTAGTTCTAGAAACACTAAACATTGAACTAATTTAGTGCTAGGTTTTCATTAAAGTGTTGGGACCTTAGTCCAGTGCCGATCGATTGGAATTATTTTTAAGAATAACCCTACATGTCCTTTATGCAAGCATAACCCTACATATCTTTTATCCACGACATGTCCAATTGTCCACACTGTTTAAACATAACGTCTAAGGATTCATTTGTTATAAGAACACTAAATATTAAACCAATTTAGTGCAAATTTTTTATTCGAAAGTTCGAATTGACATTAGTCGAATGCCGATCGATCGGAATTATTTTCAAGAGTAGCCCTATTTTTATGTCCTTTTTCCAGGACATGCAAATTTCATACGGTCTAATAAAAACGTCTACGGATTGAATAGATTAAAAAATATTAAATAATATGTAGGATTGTAGGTAAACCAATTTAGTGCTAATTTTTCATTCAAATGTTCGAATTGACTTCAGTAATTATTTTCAAGAAAAAAAGAAGAAAGAAGTATTTTTTTCTACATTTCCTATATACAGGCCATGGCAAGTTTCACACGGTCTAAACATATTGTCTAAATACCTTAACAGTACAGAACCCATTGTTATTCGAGCAAAATGTGTTGAAAGTTGTTGCTTTCATTAATTTGGGGTCCGTAGAGTAATAATTGTTCTTGAGAAGCGCGGCTCGCGTCTAAACTTGCTTATTAACATTTATTCGGTAGCCCATGGCTTCTACAATGGTGTGTCCTAATTATAAACTTTCCTAATTTTCTTTAATCACGTCGCTATTCTATGTATTTCTTGTCCTTAGTGTAGCGACTACTTAAGTAGAAAGTACCAAATTTTTTAATTGATAGACTTTTTGTTTGTTGAGTTTTCCCGCCTAATCTACCTACAGGAAATTGTATAAAAGCAAATCACGGACGTTCTAAAAAAGACCAGAAGCACTCTGAACCGACGAGGATGCATGAGGACGATGAATTAATGTAGATGAACCGAAAGAGGTATGTCAGGACCGTAGCGGGTGGAAATCCATAGTCTCTGGTCAGACCAATTTAGGAGTCTCTTGCCTATCCCAAAGTAAAACAACCGTGATAATATAGGTATACCTAAATGTATACAGAGAAAAAAAATTCTATCACGGAACAACAACTTATACCAACCTACAGTAATCGCCCATTTAACCTGCTTTTATCTTAGTTAGGTACCTTGTAGGTACCTATGATATAATATATATACCTATATATAGATACAGGGAAATCTCCCAATTTTATGATTTTTATGCACAGGACAGAGCCTTAGAATGTGGTTAATGTTTCCTTCTTACGTTTCGCTTCTTATTTGTAATTACATTATTAGTTCTGTATGCAGAAGATTATTTCCTGAATAACAAATTTGCGCCCACACGTTCAACCTAACGAAGGATGTAGCATACCTACGTAATACAAATTCACGACACACAAGAAAATGCAATATCTAATAACTAATACTATCCCTACATAGGTACGAATTTCCTCCGTTCATCTCTTAATTAGGTATGTACTATATGTATAGGTACCTATATAAAATCTTCACCATATTTATTCGTATGTCTTTCTCGTATATTTTTTGTTTCTGTATCTATTGTGACCTTGACGATACAAAACTATACAATGTGTAAGTATCAGAAATGCGTGGTCATAATTATAAGCTCTTCAAATATGAACACGTATTCCTGATACACGTTGTATAATTAGGTAGGCAGCACGTAACCACACCACACCACACCACCACCACCAAAGGAACCACATAATATGATTCCTACTGGCATCCTTTTATTAACTTTCTTTGGCATTAAACATTAAACATACAATAGACTTAGCCCGCTTCTCTTCGCAATATTTTCACCCTCACACCCACATCATCATCATCATTTCAGCCGAAAGACGTCAACTGCTGGACATAGGCCTCCCCCAAGCATCACCACAACGACCGTAAAACAGTAATAGATAGTGATAGGCAGTAAAACCACTTAATTAACTACAGCTAACTGTCTGTAATCATCTAAGCTAACCATCTGAAGCCCAATTTTCTTATTAAAAAAAAACGAAATTCCCGATCTTATCTCAATCTATCATGTTTGACGTTCTTTTGTGACATTTAGGATATTGAAACTAGATTAGGACTATATTGTGAACATTTTAAATTACGAGAATTGGCTCTCAGAGGTTTGAAAAATGTGCGTAGAGTAGGCTTAGTCAGCTGCGTAGCGCAGTTATATTTAACTTTTGTTTACGAGTTCCCTAACCTCACACTTTGAATAATTAACAATTCTACATACTTAATTAATGTCAGCATACACACAATTTAATGTAATTATAGAGTAATAATATTTTTATTGCCACTTAATTTCTTGGAAGCAGTTGCGACTGGAAAAAAAAATCCGTCTTAAAAGCACATTTTAATAGAAAAACATCATAAGGGGACTGTTTCTACGCGTTTTTAAGTACCTTTGTATGTATTATAATGTATCATTTTCATCATTTCAGCCGAAAGACGTCCACTGCTGGACATAGGCTTCCCCCAGTGGGGGGATATGCCATAATTCCCACGCTTGGCAGACGGGTAGGCGATCGCAGTTGGTTGGTTAAATACTCAGAGAACGCTGCTGCCCATCCTCTGGTAAATCCCTTAGTCGCCTTTTACGACACCCATGAGAAGATATAGGGTGGTGCAATTCTTTATGTCTGGCACCGAACGGAACATAACATAGTTTAGGTGACCATAATTCGTATATATTATGTACAACATTCTCTTATTAAAACCTATGACCAAAGCAAAAAATCTGGCTAACAGAAATATCTGCTCATCAAACTTCACTTTACATAATGACAAACGCAACAAAAAATTGTCTAACCTAACCAAATATGATTGCCAACTGTACCGAGCGTTTCGCATGATGGCGGACGGTCGTAAAGGGCCGGAGTTGTAAAATAAGTAAAAATAAAGGGCTTGCCAGCGGCACGACGGGTAAAGTTCAAAAGGAACTTTTGCTTTTTAACCAGTCGGTCGCCAAGTTTAAATTGGTTTCTACCATCACCTACCCTTCGCCGAGAGAATGGGAAAACTAGTAACGAGAAAATTTAGCTTCGTATACCTATTTATTAAGTAAAAGTTGGACTGGAAATAGACGTAACACAGCGACATTTGTCAATCTGATAGCCGATCGAGAATTGCGCTAAAGCATCATTTTATTACGACTACAAATCAATCAGATACTTATATATATCTTCCTGTATCTAATTTCGTATATTGTGGACGTATCATTATCAAACTAATTATTGACATGCGTCCAACATTAAATTACGTTTCGAGGCTGTAAATGATTGCCTGATAATTAAAATAAATGGCGTCAAAATACGATCTATCATCATAAACAACTACTGACACTTTTAATAACTTCAACTCATTTCAAAATAATTTTGGGAGCATTTTCTTGTCACTTAGCTGTATTTCAACGTCTTTATGCAATGTTATCCTTGGGTTGATTGAAAAACATTCTTATAGGTCATCCACACATCTAAAATTAAATCACTTTTAAGTTATTTTTTACACCTATTACGTCATACGGCGTGCTGTTGCCAATAATTATGCTGCGTCCTGTCCTTAGCACGCGATTAGCGATTTAAAATGGACGATTAATACTGATATCTCTTTTATGTTATATGGAACAAATTTAATTCGGATATTAATTAGGTTCCTATAATTTTATAAATTTTATACCGAAAGAAATACTCAAAGGAATGTTATCGTTGATCTTATACGTAATCGTTTCCCGTAGGCTTGTGGTATTTTTAGATATGTTTAACATAATGACGTAATTACCAGAGTTCGCGCTATTTTACATTTATATTTATCTGCTTGGCAATAGACGCCATGTTGATTCACAAATCACTCATTCGTTACTACACGATTTATAGTCCCGATTTGATAAGCAACAATGTAAAAGATGATTTAAACAATAAAGGAAACCTAAATCACTTACCATGTAAATTTGATTCATTGTCGCTATAAAATTTGCGTGAGACAATTTCAAGGTCGTAAAATGTCATAAAATTATTTACTCAGCAAAACCCTTGCCGCGTTTGTTTTATAACGAATATTAATGATGATTTATTGTAATACATATCTGTTTAATGTGTGTATGTATGGGTAATAAAACGTTTTATGGGACAGTTTAGTGCGGTGCAACCTCAGAAAATGCTTTTATTGGTATCTAAGCGCCGTACAAAATTGATGTAGGCTGAGGTGAGAGAAGTGTTTCTATGTGAGATGCATGGGTTGTTCCGAAGACTATTAAGTTGATTATTATTACTTTCTAACGTTGGAACTAATGGCTGCGGTGATGGGCAGTCATGACATGGCGCCTTGGGACACGCGATATCAGATTGATACATAGTACCTATGTGATTTTATTTTACAGTACAGATCATAGAAATCTTAAAAATAAGGTAATAAAAATATTATCTATGTCTTTCAATACATGAAAGTGTGTCGCCGAAATGCCGCTACCAACACATAAATACGTAATTACGCCTACCAAGTTTCTAGTATACAATGCAAAATAAATTAAGCCTAAAAAACAAACCGCAAAATTCAATGTTGGTGACTTTGTGTCTAGAACAGCACTGATGATCGAGCAAAAGGTTCATGCACTGGTGTCCTTCGAGACACCTGCTGCCTAATTGCGTAACTCACTCGCGATCGCAATCATCTGGATTTCAATGTTCATTGCTCTGTGTGTTTTGACAATCCGTCATATTGACAACTACGTACCACGCAATGAATATTGCTGTAATTTCAAAATGAAAGCTGATGTCAATGTAAATGCATTACACAATTACCCCACTGGTACGCGGCGACAAGTTCACGCACCTTTGTCACTTCTATTACCTTATTATTTCGATTTCTATGGTAGGTACAAATTTAGTAAATTTATTTCAACACACATAACAATATTTTGCGTGCATATCATATAATTATGATATGTTTTGATGTAGGTGAAAAATAGATAGGTCTTTGGGCTCTGGGTACATAAACTAGGAAAATAAGTATTTTCCGGAATTGCTGAAGACATTATTATTGGCTTAAATATGATACTTACCTATGATTTATAAGAATAAATAAAACATTTCGTATTTCAACGCTTCATAGATAAACGATAAATCGTTACACTAATACTTCGCCTACCTGTAACGATTAAATGACCAATTTATTATCTACTTATATATTTTCACACTGCACACAAATAACTTGGCTATAACACATTTAACACGATTTGTTTAACACCCTGTTTACACTTACTTGCACAAATATTTGATTAAATTAGTTATAACACCTATATTTTAACAAACGCTACGAGTAAAATGCCTTGCGACTAAACTTGCACTGCAGAGATTCACCTTTTTCAACCCTCTAATGCCTGTGATTATTACTTTTACCACACCTTTGTCAAGTAATTACCTTCACAGTTACGTTTTTACAATGCTCGATCCTGAAAACGTAACGATAAAACCTATATTAATCCTTATTCGAACTACACAGAGTTGTTATTTAGGTTGTTCTTCTTAAACATGGAAAGGCATTGACAGAAATATTTATTACACCTTAAAGGGTTGAGTAATAGCGTGATGGTTTTATGGTTCCACGTTGTGCAATTTTCCTGCATTGTATTGTTAGCTACTACGTTGTCTAATCTTGATACTTGAATGAATCTCTGCGTAAATGTCAAACCAAATCTAATGCAAATGTCATTAACATGAATGGACAAAAAAAGCATATTTTTACTAATATCATTAAATATTAGTAAAAATAGCTTTTTTGTCCGGAATATAAATGCTGAAATTAAATGATAGAAAGTTTACATCTTAGCTATAGTCCAAGACATTCAAGGCAGATTACACAAAAATGAAAACTTATAAGACATAGGTAACGGAGAACACACAATAAAGACACAATACAAAAAATATAGTAATGTAAAAATTCATAAAAAATTGAGTACCTACATAGGTTGATTTTCATTTTACTATCGCTGCCGTGCCGATGAGAAAATTAAAGATTTTTTCCATGTACTGGAGATAAAGTTTTATTATTAACAATTAATGCAAAGTTATTCACAAAATAAAATATAGGAAGTTACTTATTGCAACAGCCCGTTTTAAAGCACCATATTAGTTTTATAACACATTAAATATCGATCAAGAATAATAATAATGAGAAATCACAGATAGCAATGTTAAACACCACTACAGATGACGCCATCTTTTCTAATAACAATGACAACTGTGTTATATTATTGACATTTATATCGCACTAAAACAAAAAGCTGATAAAATGTCAAAGGTACTCTCTTTTATTATCACTAGGATGTTTATAGTGTAATAATATATTGCATCCATAATATTTATTTACGCTTAGACCCATGCTAAGTAGTATCATTATGTCTGATATAAAATTATATATTTAACACCTCGTTGTGTAAAATATACACGCAGGTTGATTTTATAATTGAGAAAATTAATCAAGCTAGAGACAAATCTTTTGTGAAAACCTGCGAAGTAAAAAACTTTTTATTTACGATGCATTTCATTGTGAGATTATTCTTGCATTGTATAATTTATTTAAATTTTATATAATTAAACTATGTAATTACCTACTGTCTCATTGTTCTTATAATTTTATTTACACCTCATCATCATCTTTTGTTTTATTTTTGCCTGTTATTCTCAAGTATCAACGCCACTTAGTCGCACTGTATGTTTGTTTTAGCCAGCAATTAACCACTAGACCATCAATAAAGCGTGCTAGTAAGGTGGACACCGACAATAGGTCCATTGTACCTTCACGTAACCCTTTCTTCACGCCAGGAACAGTTATAACACCTAGCCAACCAATAAATACAGAACAACGGAATCTCTTACTCCGACTATTGTTTGTCGAACCGTGATTTAAGTTTAAATATTACGGTGCATTTTACCTGTTGCGTTTCAACGGTTAACAATTCTCAAGGTTGAGTAATTTATTTTGGGAGTAGGTATGAAGATTACAGGTCGTCAAAAATAGAATTTCAATAATGCGAGAATAATGTTGACCTGACTGCTAGTTATACTACGATTAAATTGTAAAAACCACATGTCTGGGTATTTAACTAACAATCTATGTTTTCGTGCATAAGTATAAATTGCTTTTAACTATTGCTCGTGTAGTATGTACAGTTTTAGACTGTTATCTATATCAAAAATATTTGCATGCCCTAATTTAAGCGGAACCTTACCTATGTGCTAAATTACAATTTACACCATATATGTATCATATATATTCACGCAATTATGGAATTGAACTGAACTTGTCTGCATGTTTATAATAAGTACCTAACTTCATCTACATATAATTAACCGAAGCAGCATTAATTAATTTCATAAAGTGGCTTTAGGTTAATGTATAAGAACCAGTATTATCAATGAGACTTTCCATCTTCATGTGTCAGTTTGGCGAAACGACTTGAAGTACCATTTAAGCGACATCCTAGGTGGTATTACAGTTGTTTTGGGCAAAGGTCCCGCTTAACATAAGGTGGGCCTTCAGCTCGCTTCGCCAACCTATAATATGTATATAAAAATATATATTAGACTACCACCAGTAAAGCTATTTACTTATTTAACAACTATATTCTGAAACGATCATATTAAATCAGCAATTACGTTTTTATCCTATGCCTCATTAAGTGTTTAGATATTATAAACCCAGAATTTTTGATATTAAAGTAAGTACTACTAGTAGTAGGTACCTACTACAATTTTTTTAAGATTGGCATTAAGAAAAACCGTGAAAAATATTAGTTAAAGAATTGCTCAACAAGTAAAAGCAGATTTAAACATCGGCAATTATTAACAATTAAAGCTAGCGCATATAGGTGCATAAGCAATTACCGATTAACGCTTCACATAAATTAATAAAGTTATAAATTTAAATAACCCTTATTTAATTATTCATACGAAGTAGCAAAGAGACTATAAAATATGGTACCTATACAGTGTACATATCTCGATTAATACCATCTATATTTCTTGACATATGGCTAGACCAAAATACAGAATAGTATTCTGATCTGATCAAAATCTGCAATAGCACCATCTGTGTATCAAAAGACGAACTAGCTTGTCTAGTGCAAAATACAGTAGCACCATCTTTGGGGAACGACGGTGTCTGCAATAATGCGCCACCCCCTGCAACCCCTGTCTGCAGCCAGGGGTGACAAACATACGGTTGCATTACGCAACGCAGTCGCTCGCCTTTAACCCAAGGCGGCCCGACTCTATATACAACCCCGAACCGCTCGGCCCAAATAAGTAATGCCCTCATATTGTATTTGGATTTACGACATATAAATATTTTTTATCTTGATTATTTGTCTGAACTGCATATAAATATCCTAATTGTTATCACAGCGATGACGGAAAAGCGTCGCGAACAATAAACTAAGTTGATCCAGACAAACGAATTGTTTGGCTATGACGCGGAAATGAATTGTTACCATATTTTCTGGAACAGTTTTCATTGATGTTACGCTTCGGTGATTTTGTCTTGTGAAATCTGGGTCGTATTGTTGTATACGATATGTGTTGATAACTTGACAAGACCGTTCAGAGCACATCGTAAGAGGTAACATAAATTTTCACTTTGGAAGAAAAAAAGTTGTCTATCATTTTTTATGGGACAACTTTGGTCCTAAATGTCTTGTTAGTTAAAGTGAAATTTTCTGAAACATTTTTATACCACATGTGCACACTGGTACCTAATTATATGAGGGTATTATGTAAATGTAGGTGCCCTTAAGTCCTTGTAAAGTAGACCGTTTACGAGGCCAGTTAAACGGTTGCAACTCTGTCGTCCCATATATAGGACGTTGTATAGAATTATTTATCTAATTTACACGTACCTGTCCCATTTTATATAGATATTTAATAGTGCAGGTTTTCCGTTTTAAAAGTATGTTGGCCGACATCAGGTATAATTTTTTTAAATATCTCTAGCCCATGGTCATAAGTCTTGACTTTTATCACAATTATCACATAGGAGACGACGTAATTCTGGCCATTACTAAAACCCTGTATTTATCTATTTAAACTCTAAAATATTCTGCTAATAATTCAATTATACTGACCTACATATTTTGGCGGAAAACTTCTATAGAATAAAAGCCAAATTGAATCTTTAGGCTCATCTAAGACTAGATTGTTCGCGCTTCTTTATCTTTTTGTTCTGAAGAAATATTCTTAAGCGACCAACACGAGACCACTATACTATCGATAACACTACAATAAAATCCGAAAATGATTTCCTTTCTTAGCGATAACGTATCGAAACCGATACCGATACTAGGTATTCAGAACCGACTTTAAGCAATCTTTATCCACCCATAACATATCGATCGTGCATTTACACTTAATTTGCAGTTTTTTAAGGGATTATGTTAATCCTTATTATTCAATTAAAACCTCTTTCCATCGAAGTTGTAATGTTTGTTTTTAGTCGTCTACAATTTAAATCAATACTATAGCTTACCTTATACAATGTATGTATTTAAAATTCCATGGTTAGCAAGAAAATTAAATCAGCAGATTTGTTAATTAAACTTGTTGCTACTGCATTCCACAGTGACTATTGGTTTGCAGCAAGCCTTGATCCGCCACTTCGATATAAAACTAGAAATGCCTACTTCGTGACACGTATCTATATAAATCTAAGATTATTCTGTAATCTGGATTATTCTCTATTACTTACTATTTATTATTCTGCCTTGAAAGTTGCAAACCTTAGTTTCGTTTTCAAGAATGTTGAAATCGACTGCATTTTCTACTGTGGAACCATTGCATGTCAAAAAGCGGATGTGAACCTGGAAGGCTTGATTTTTATGCTCTCAAATTAAATTAATTATGAATTACACGATATAGGTACTATCACGTGTCGTCATCTGAAATCAATGAAGGTTAGAAGTGAGCTGGGCAGCTTGCCAATAATGTTACTCACTAGATACCCACGAGCAGGGCCAGATTAAATCATTTAGAGGCCCCTAGGCATTACAAATTTCGGGGCCAAAAAAGAAAAGCCGTACTATAATTTTATTGTTGAACGCATTTAAACTCCTTTTTTCTTGTTAAATTTTTTGCATTTTTAGCTCTTTCAAAGTTTCTTTACCCTATACCTTTTTTGCAACCGTAGCCACTGGGCCACTTAGTGACGTGGGGCCCATAGGCACTTGCCTACTCTACCTTTAGGTTAATCCGGCTCTGCCCATGATACTCTCGAACAGAGTTATCCAGCTACAGCTTTGTTAATCCAAGCCGTAACTTCAAAGATTGTCAGTGCTATGGTTTGAGTCTTTCTTATTAGATCAATAGTATATTTTTAATATATAATATGTGCCGCGCAGATGGCTAGTCTCCATTGAGATTGGCCGCCGTGACCGAAATTCGGCCGGGAGGACATTATTATTATTATTATATTTTTAGCCCATAATAAACATACTATCAATTAAACAGACGATATCACCCATTGTTAACACAAAACAAACTTCAGCTACCTTAATACAAGCACTTTATCCACGCCGCGCTCGTACCTACCTGCCTACTCACTGTAACATTAAAAGTAATTCAATGTTTCCAAACTCCTTTTAACGTGCTATCGTCCAATAAATTCCGTATAATCGACTCAGTATCGACTTGTATCCTTCCCACATAACAAAGAACGCCGAACTATGAAAATTCAAAATTCAAACGAACAAGAAATTGCGTGACAGAAATAAATACTTTCCCTATATACAAGCAATATATAAATATATTCAAACACGTGTTCGTGAGGAAACGAGCCGTGTGTACAGAATGACAATAGGGATTTCCCTTTCAAGCGGAAAATTTACGTGATAAAAATTCTAAATAGTCGCGTGTGAAAAAAATTGTATAAGGTCCAAAAATAAGTGGCTGCGGTAGGTGTCATTATGTAGTCTTATAGCGGTTTTGTGTGCGGCCGTAAATCAGAGAAGAACGTGAGAATGGACTCATTATTTAGACAATATACGATACGTGGCTGGCGTTTACGTAGATGAGCTTCGTATACCGTTTGCAGGGTTGCCTTTATTTATGTTTGCACAGATTTCAGCGAACTTTGACGTCGTACTGAAGCAACGTGCGAGATTGAAACTTCATTATTTACGCTATACAGACGTTTAGCACAAACTTAGTTCCCTGTATATTAAAGGTTACTTAATAATACATAACATAGCTACAAGACAATATAAGTAAAAACTATTAGTTAAGGATGAAAAAACAATCTGTTCTATCATCAACAAAAGAAATAAAAATCTCTCATCTGTACAATAGAACTCTTTACGCAACGACGAAAGAAAGACAAATTCTATTACAAATCTACCTACATTTTTTAACTAATGCCATTTGCCACTCAACTTGTCAACACGTAACCTCGGGTGATAAGAACGGCAACCCTACAGTATCTACCTAGCTACGAGCTACGGGCCATTGGCTCAATGATTCCCGACGATACGAATCTCCACGATTTTGCGTAAACTTGTTCGGTTATGTAAACGTGTATTAGATTCTGATTAAGCGATTGACTAAAAACGCTCGGTTTTGGAACGGAATGTTGTCTTTTTTTTTGGCCTTGAACGTCACTGTAATGTTGTGTTACGGTAGATGGGTGATTGATTTAAGGCAGTGTCAAGGTGCACCGAGGACCTGGTGAAGGTCGCGGGAATCCGCTGGATGCGGGAAGCGCAGGACCGGTCGTTGTACACGTTGTGGCGATGCTTGGGGGAGGCCTATGTTCAGCGGTGGACGTCTTTCGGCTGAAATGATAATGATGATGATGATGAGTGTCAAGGTAGAAACTACTTAAGACGTTGATGACGATGTTGATAATACTTACCTACGTCATTATGTAACAATTAAACGTCATAAAAATTGATGTAATATACAACTAATAAAAATAATTAAGACTACATAATTTTAAGTGCTTAGTTTGTAATACGTATCTTATAATGTAAATTTTCTTTGGTAGGTAGTAGGTACGAATTAACGTATTAAATTCTCATTGTAAGCAAAGTTTGTACGAGTAACCATTTCAAGTTAGGGGGCGCAGCATGCACTTCTGTTAGTGCAGTCTCAACCCTTCCAGACAAACAGTTCTCTATCCCTCTGAGAGATGGCGCTACTTTCTGTGCACTATACGTTTGTTATCATAACACTATTCATAATAAACGTGCTTCGACACATAAAATGAATTTAAAGTGGTTTATAGTCAAATAGTAGCAAAATAGAATACAATTTGAATCATCGTTCACTGGTTGAGAGGTCGGGTGTTGACCTTGCCAAATAGTTGCCGCGCAAAGTCACAGATGGCAGTATCTGTGCGAAATTTGGCAAGAACTAATCGCAGATAATATGAGCTATCTATAAAATATACATTATAATAATTTTAATTTACTTTTGTTATTTTTTATTAATGTCTCAGTGTAATTTATATGTTGATGTTATTAATTTACAATCTTAATCACATTTTAATTAATGTAAATCAGGGCCGTAGAATTTAACGATAAATTTAATTAGTTTTATAAATATGGGAAGTAGGTATAAATACTGTCTAAGAATTATCTTTTAAAATTAGTTTAGAATTAGCAACGTTTACGTTATCATAATTTGTGAGGTCTTTGGTGTTTACGATATTTGTGATGTGATTCATCATCACCAGCTTAAGTCCACTGCTGGACATAATCCTCTCCAATAATGCACCATGTATGTCGATCCTCGACTACTCGCATCAAGTTGCTACCAACCACCTTGCTCATCGCTCCACCGAGCCCGAGGGGGTCCTACCCTACGTCTGCCGATTAGCGGTCTCCACTCAATAACACATCTACCCCAACGGTTATCGGATCTTCACCTAAAATGGCCAGCCCACTGCTGCTTCAGCTTGCTTATACTGTGGTCTATGTCAACAACTTTGGTTCTCTGTCAGATCACCTCGTACCGGATTCGATCCTTCAGAGAGACTCCAATCTCAGTGATGTGATTATCAATGATGAGCAATGATTTATTTTTGTGTGTATGTTTTTTGTGTGAGTCTTCCCTCTTGATTGTTACTCAGTTCTGCAGCGTAGCTCCGTGCCGCAACCGACTGCACTCACTCTTTTAATATTATATGTATACGGAATAAACAAAGTTGTTGCGGTATGAGTAATAAATAGGTACACTACGTAGACTTGAGACATTAACAATGTAAAATGCTTCAAACATGTCCCCTTTCTACTCTCTTAGTGGCTAAAAAAGATTATACTATATTAGTAAGGAGATAGAACTAAAAGAATGTACGTATTTAAAGACGATAATAGTCAAAACTAACCGTGCTTGTTTCAGAATTAAATTCACGACATTTTTTGTTAATAATGGAAGTCGCATTTAGGATTCGTAGTAGTCAACGCAACGCTACGAAAATTAAGTACCTCCGTTAGATGCCATGTCAGGTCCATCTGCCTGATGCTACTTGATGTAATGCCTTCAAAATTTTTAGCTCGGCAATCTGTACTGTGCCAATTTTCACATGCATGTATAATGTCGATAAAGTAAGAACAAATAACTATAGAATTTCTTACCGGTTCTTTCCAAGCTCGAGGATTTATAGGTCCCATTATAATTATTTCTCTACATAAATAATTTCTGATAAAGATCCGCTCACGATACATTCTATTAATAACTATAGCATTTTATATGTGTTCGGTTTGCGGTAATATACAAAACTACACAAGGCTCCTGAACTCAATTAGAATTAATTTGAAATATTGTATTTCCTTATTGTCTTTCTATTACGAGTATTTATCTCAGATATCTATCTTAAGCTGAAAAATAACTTCATGTATCTATAAGTTAAGAAAGTGACTACATAACTAAGGTAAAACGCTGTAATACCGAACCTCAGACCAAAATAATAAGATAGACGGAGCGCGTAGAACTAGCGAATGAAGCCAGAAAAAGGAATACGAAATGGCAAAGGAGTACCTACCATTTCGCCCACAATATTCGCGAGCCGCGGTCGGTAGCGTTAATCTTATTCTTTTAGTTTGAGTATTAGACGTATGCTCCAGATTGCGGCTCCCAAACACTGGGCGGAATGGGGAGTACAGTCGACTGTTCGTCAGTGGTAACACTTGAATTAGACTATCACCCTTACTGCTTTCTAAATAAAGACGCTCTCAATGTCAAACTGCTACCACCACCGTGCGGTCGACCGTACCTACTATTCCGTCCACACATTTGTCAATTTGTATTCCTTTTTCTGTCTTCATTCGACAGTTCTACGCGCTCCGTCTATCTTACTCTTTTGGTGTGAGTAACAAATAAATAATGTTGTTCTCTAAAGATAAACAGTTTTGTTATATCATATTAACTTTAATAACGCTGTGGGTCGATTTCACATAAAATTGGGTACCACGAATGATTTTACACTAATGAGATCATGACATAAATGAAATCTAAATCACGCTAATGGCATGCATATTTTTATTGGTTTACAAAGTAAGTTTAGCCTTATTCATATTGATGAAGATTACTGTTAACAAATTGTAAAAAAGTTTATCAATTGTTGTTTCGATGTCAAAGGTTTTAATATTGATCATAAGAAGACTTAATTTACATTTTTAAACCAATAAAAATATGCACATTATTAGTGTGATTTGGATATCATTTGTGTCACGATCTCATTAGTGTAACTTCATTCGTAGGCTGTGAAATCGACCCTGTACCAAATAATGGATAACCAGGTACCATGGTAGTGTATGAAGTAAGACCTCAATGCACCTACCATATACTAAGAAATAAATATTATTCTATTCTGTTTTATTCTATTCTATTCTAACTTTAATAACGCTTTACCAAATAAAAAATATTTTTTTTTGTGTTTCAGTTTATCTCTACTAGAACGTTTCAATGCCGAAGCGAAGCCAAGTGTGAAACAAATCTTAGTGCGTCGGTTTTTGTCAAAGACGCGTGTATCATTTAAGTGCTGGGTCAGAGATCACATTAAACTCGTGTGCTAGCAGTGACAGGTTGCCCGAATCTCGCCTACGAAGGTTACGGTAACCCATTTACTTCAATTTACCAAACAACCTGCGTGGGATGCCAACCAGCTGCCACAAGAATGTTTTGTATTATCTAATTCAGCGACCAAATTAAATAAAAATGTATTTAATTTAATTATAAGATGATGCACGATAAAATGTAATACTTATTGAACCATTCAATGGACGTATAGTGAAAACATCTATGGATCGCTACGACACTTATAAGCGCACATGTGAACACCTTATAGCATATTTCGCTAAATAAGAAATACCTCTAGCATCGGCTTCCCTTTTATACCCCCAAATGACACTACTGAACGTTCGGAACGCACGTCTATCAAAAACTATATTTCTCACCTCCCCAACACAAAGGAAAAAATGACGTACATACTCAACGTAAGCTTCTAAATGTCCCGTAAAAGCATTGAGAGCGAAAAGTCGCTAAATTTGAGGCGTTCTTTGAGGCTTTTTGAGGAAAGCCCCGATGCTGGTGTTATAGGCTATGAGAGGGCGAGGCGGGAGGCTCTATAGGCACTTTACACGCTCTACCGCAGCTAACCTCCACCCAAATGTAATAACACGCCGCCAGCTCTCTGTTTCAATTTGGGAACAAATTGAAATTGTTTTTATTTGAATAATATTACTGTGCAGTTGCTATAGTATCCACAAACGGCCAGTTATGCTATGATATTATTTTATAACGATATCAGCTTCATGTTCTTGTTGAAAGCGATACTGATCGTAATCAGCTTTAGTCGTGGGAAAATTTCTTCGTTTCGTCGAGAAGTAAACTGACACTAACGCATTAGCTGATGTATTGGGAAAAATAGGAGGAATAACGATCATTATTATTAAGAATAAAGGTCTTTATTCCTCCTAGAAGAAAAAGAACCTACTTAGAATAAATAATCGAATATATTATGTGATCGATTTTATCATTAGGTATACCTAAACGAAAACTGAGACTTACGTCATTCAAAAAGGGTAAACTTAACTTCGATAGTCTTCCTTACCGATTTCGGTAACGATGACGCAAACAATTTATTTCCTAATATAAGCCAAACTAGTAAGAATATGTGAAAATATTTAAGTATAGTGGACAAGCGGTAGCGCAGACGCATGTCTACTCTTTTGTCCTACCCTCTGTGGACCAATAGACTGGACCTCTGTGGACAGCAAAACAACAACAGAAAAAAGGCCGCAAACCTCTATGTGGATTTTAGTAGATACCCTTGAGTTGCTTCGCATTACTCTGCTGCATCGTTTTGCTAGTTGGAAGTTAGTAAACACCTTCACAACGAAACAGACTTCGTGTACATTGAGAGATCTCTCAAATTCCCTTAGTCGCTTTTTAAGATACCCATGGGGAAGAGATGGGGTGACTCTTTCTCCGGGTAACACACCGATAATAAATTCGATAAGTGGTTGTCAGAGACGTCTGTGTTATGGGCTAGATGAAACACAAAAAATAAACACACACGTCGTTGACCGCGCTATCGCTTAACATCAGGTGAGGTCGGTCAGACGCACGACCAATAAGAATAAAAAAAACGCATTTTTGCAGGTTTCGCAACCAGGTTGAAAACTACTGAAGTAAATGTTAATAGCTAATTGAATTTGTGACAGGACTATTTACAAACCCCATTGTAACTCCTCTCAATAGTTTGTATCAACTCAGTAGGAGTACAAGTGGTACACTCATTTCACTCCGAGATAAGTAGTGAAACAAAAAGGAATAGGACTATACCTTTTATTATTAGGCAAGAGTCGAAATGGGTTCAAAGCCCTTTCGCAAACTCCCCTAGGTAAATTTAATTAGTATACTTGTATCAGCCTGTTTTACTTAGAAATTGTCTTAGTTACAAAATTTTTGTAAAGTATCTACGCTAAGATAGAAAATTATATAAGAAATATATATAAAATTATAAAGATATAAGAAAATTGCAGAAAAATAGCGTAGGTACCTTAATTCACGATTATTTTATACCCTTTCTGATTCCAATTCGGTTTCGTATTCCAGTCTTGTACAAAATAATTCCTATTAATAAAATTATTATAAACGGTGTTCATTGTTACGCAATTCAGGGTGCTTCAGTAGGATGCGGGGCGCGCGTTGCATCCTTTATCACGGTGCGGGGGGTGGGGTAGCCGTGCGGGGTCGAGGGGAGCCGCTGGAAAAATTGCACATAAATATTGAAGCTGCCACTTACACGTGCGCCCACCGAATGCTGCTCGCTTAGTGTGGATGTGGCTTAGTATTTTTTAATTCTGAAACTTTATGAAGGCTTTTAATTTCAAGGTTTTCACGCTAATAATAAATAAGAAGGTAGGTAGTAGGATGAAACATGAAAATTAGATTAGTATCGTTTTTCATTTCTGCACAATTTTACTCGATAGGACTGAGATGACAATTAGGTACCTACATAAGCACGAAGCCTTTTGCTAATAGCTTCATTATGCATACCGCTAAGGAGATGAATTCCTTGGCGGGTGGCGAGTCTCTATACGTCTGTGTTTCCCGATAAGTATAATCTGAGTACCTAGTACGAGTTTGAAACTTATGTGGACGCGATCAATTGCGTCGACTTTCATTCATAAATTAGTAGCGCCCCTCGTGGAAGCGAGGAGAAACTACTGATTTATGAATAAAAGTCGACGCATTCGGTAGCATTTTCCACACTCCGACGCCGTCGTCCAAAATATCGTCCCCGCCGGCGAGGACCGACGCGACACACACACAGAATCCGAGAGTCCGACTCTCGAGAAACAGAAACACATGCCGACGCAGCACCGGCTGCTGGGGGGACCGGTGGCGGGGTCCCCCTGCTGCACCCTGAGTCGAGGTCCGAGCTCCCCCCTGGGGACGCCTTCACGGTGTAAGCAACCGGAGATAATCTCGTCACGCGAGACCGGCCCTATGCTCTAGAGTAGTTCCTAGGAGCAGGCTATTGCGTAGCCACTGTTTAGGTTTTTAGGTAGGTCTTAGCCTCGCCGGCAAGGCTTGCCGCTTAACGGCGTTTAGCACGTCACCCGATAGACCGAAAGTCCGCTACTTTCGAGGAAACCAATTCGATGCAGCAACGGCTGCTAGGGGGACATAGGAACGGCGGGGTCCCCCTGCAATGCCCCAGCGAGGTTCGAGCCCCCCCCTTGGGGGACGCCCGCTTGCGCGGTATTGATACCGCGTATTTAGTTTGTAAGTACTTAGGAGTAGGGAATAAACCTTCGGCGAATGGAGTCCCACATGGGACTCTCCGCCAACTAAGTCCGGTTAAGCAGAAATGGGACTTCGGTCCCACCTGCGAGAATCCATTCGAAAAAAAAAAAAAAAGTATAATTTTCTACTTATAGCGATAACGTAAGTTTCAAACTCGGAATCAGCACTCTGGTGGTCTTTAAGGCTCGAGTGAATAGGTTTTTCTGGGCAAGCGTGTACTATCATCGACCGCATCATCGCTTTACATCAGGTGAGGTGGCGGACAAAGGAAGGTATAGGTAATAAAAAAAAACATCATCACTCGGACTGAGTCGGACTCCTACTTTTGGCTAGAATACACAAACAGTCGCCTAGTCGTTTTGATGTCTTGAAGTTCGAGAAACGCCCACGTTTCGTACTAATAGTCTCCTAACTATTCTAAACACCTGAATTTCAGTTATTTTTTTCAGGATTTTCATAAACATTAGATATCAAGGTTGAAATGCATGAAAAATCGCTTGGATTAATAGTTTTTCTGGTTATTTTAAAAATTATCTTGACATATTGAAGTTCAACACACACGCATGTCATACAGCAAAAACTCAGGAGATAAAAGGAGGCTATTAGAATTTATTTATTGTACAGTACACCATAAAATACTTTACATTGAATAAGCATTTAAACTATTTCTATTACTATTTGTATTATTTTACTAATTATCTGAGAGATGAAACGGATATTTATTTATTTAGTTATAATTAGGAAAACCAACAGCTATATAAAAATTAATAAACAGCTAGCATAGGTTACATTAAGCCAATTACAGGTTTCCACGGATAGTAATAGGATAAATTAACACTGATTTTAACGAACACTAGCAAGCACAAAAACTACAATTGATTAGAGTTGAAAAATATTAGGACATAAAATACTTGTATATTACTTATTCAGTCATTCTAAAGGTTTAGCACATTGCGTACCGTAGAGCTTTTTGAAGTAAATGGGTCAAATAAGAACTCTTTACAAAGTTCATTAAAGTATTTATAACTATCCGGTATTTGGCCTAAATTAATATTGCTCGAAGAACAGATGGCCGATGGGGCAGTAAAGTTCTGGAGTGGCGACCGCGTACTGAAAGCGTAGGTTGGGTAGGCCCCCCACAAGGTGGACCGACGACCTGGTGAAGGTCGCGGGAATCCACTGAATGCGGAAGGCGCAGGACCGGTCGTTGTGGCAATGCTTGGGGGAGGCCTATGTCCAGCAGTGGACGTCTTTCTGCTGTAATGATGATGATGACTATCCAGCCGGATACCGGATAATATGCCCAAAATATTATTATTCCAGTATAAAAATTACTTAGTTCAGCAACCCAAAGCGAGTCATCATTATCATCATCATTTCAGCCAAAAGATGTCCACTGCTGGACATAGGCCTCCCCCAAGCATCGCAACAAAGCGAGTCATTGCCTCCGAAATGAGAACCCTCCACTTTGCACGATCTTGCGCAATATTTCGTAATTGGTATAGCTTGGAACTCTAAATCAGCTTCCATAGCATCCCCCCAGCGATATCTAGAGCGACCCATCGGTCTACGTCCAGTTTGGTTGGCCCAGTTATCAAAAATTAGCTTAGATTTATCAATGGCCAGTTTTGATCCTGGTTTATATGTTATTAATTAGGTACTTTGGAAAAAAAAGGCATAAGACAAAACGCATTGGAATGTTTAACACAGAAAAGCTGTTTTTGTTTTTCAAACTTCTTCCTTGCATAGCTATGGAATCGTTACAGAAATTTCAAATACACTTTAGATTTTGAAAGGATGAAATATTATGGTTAAGATGAATTTTAATACTGAGCTTTGATTTACCACAGCTTAAAGTTAGTTTTTGCAGCGAAAACCTTAAGTAGAAACCTCTGAAGGTAAAATTTTGCGTAGAATACGCATTAGGTACTCTCCGGAGATATAATGATAGATAATTGCTAGTTTTCCCAGCAAAGCCAATCAAAGTAACAACTCATTACTGTAAGTTTAGAGCGTAGTTTTGCAAGTAATTACAGCTTATGCTAAGTAGTAAGAACAGAACTTGCAATCCCACAAATATAAGGAAGAAATTCTTTGATTAGTTTTTTATTGTCTTCTGTTCCATAAATTGTTACTAAAACATTGAAATTCAGCAGCATTTTGCAAGCCTACAATAAATGTTGTGTTTTATTCATATGGTTATTAAAACATATTTATTGGTACAGGCTGGCATAATATAGGTACGTAAGAGTTATAATACCATTTCTTTGATGAATCAGATTTATAACATGAGTTATTGTTATGTCTAAGTTTGTTACGGTTTTCTAAAATAACTTATAACTGATATCTGGAAAATAATGAAATATAACATCTAGTATATCTACTATCAAAAGCTACCTAATAGTCAAAACCAGAGCCTATAGTGCATCCATTTTAGCTGTTTAGTTCACGGCGTCGTTAGTACTTAGCAGTAATACGACAGACTTCTTTCTGACATAGCTTTTGAATGTTTGCTTTTGTTCAAACTTGCCTATGCCCGCGGCTTCACCCGCATTTAATCTGGTTTATCACATAAAGATGTTATCGCGCATCCCTTGGGAACTATTTATTTTCTCGGGATAAAAGTGGCCTACATCATTTGTTTCGTTAATTCGGGCTAAGATCTATCTGTTTTTATATCCATTCACCCGTTTCAGCGTGATTGATAGCTAAACAAACAAATAAACCTCCATACTTCGCATTTATAATATTAGAAGGATTATGGTAACCATAATAGTTATGATGGTCGCAAGCTTAAAGGCTCAGGGGCTTTACTCCCGATTGGTTGGAGCTCTGAACCAAATCGAGCTACTGTCAATTCATAGAGAAATGCAGTCCGAATTGACACCAACTCGAATTCAAATTCGCTTTATACAGAACTCAATCCAGTCGGGACTAAGGCCTCGCCTCGCCTCGGATCTCGCGCCACATCCACACAAATCCAACGCCGCGGCGCTGCGATGGGAGCCCTCGTTCTTTTTCTTGTAGCAAATTTCGCAACAATCTCACTTATTATGCCACACAAATTTCCGCTCCCCGCCCAACTCCAGACGTGAAATTAAAATTTCCTACTTGTACCTCCCTTTTTGTATACGATACGAGCCGAATAGCTAAATAAATATTGCTACTTAAGAACCTTTAGTACGCGGGGTACGTTATCTTTTTATGGGGATTTGTACTTATTAGGTTCGAGCTAAGAAATTGGGGTAGGTATTCCTTCTTGATCCGATGTAGATTTTTTTGCGGTGTACTAATCGTATAAGAAATTATAGGAAACACTCCATTTGTCTTTCTAATTCCTGCATCTCATATTTAGTGTCAACTGAAGGTTTGAGGAATTACATTTATTTTTTACGTGTCTAATATCAGTCAGCTAGATAAAAATTGAATTGTAACTTTGGAGTCCGAAAAAAATATCAACAAATAAGACTTCATGACATTAGCAATTGTCAAGGCCAGAGTGCAGATACATGAGTGCAGTATTTGTGACAAAATATTATGCTATAATACCTACTTTTCTAAGATCTCTCGCTGAAGCTATACAAAGAGGGGTCTTGGAAAATGACTACAACCCTGCACTTGACAAGGCTAAGGATAAATAACCACAGTACCTATAATAAGTGCACAGATGCCACTGCCTGTTTTCCTTATAACTCCTTAATATCCTTTTGTTCCATAAGGCAGATAAGAGAAGTAATGTGGCATAATGTTGATCCTCAGATCACACTGAAATATGAAAAATATTGACCAAGTTATTTTCTTGAAAGTAATTACTACGTACGTAATACATTACAATTAATAATTAACAATTACAAAAAAAGAACATTGCTAGGCATTTTCTGAGTCGGTAACAAAGATAAAAAAATCAGCTCTGCTTAGTTTCATAAGTTATTTTGGTGGTGATTTATCATCCACAGTATTATTTCTTGTTTTGTGTAGAACTACTCAAGTTTATCTTTCGCAAACTTCACGTATCACCACATCACATTTCACCAAATTTAATCAGCTCTCTGATGAAAATTGTCCGTATCATATCAATTTATACTAAATTCGGTTTGAGGTAAAGTCCCAGCACAGCATGCATTGAAAATAAGTTGAAAAGAAAAGTGTTAATAAATCTTATAAGTTTCCTTCATTGATGTTTGTTTCTGTTTCAGGTGACGATGACAACTTTGTGGGTGAGAACAAAATTAAAATAAAATCGTAAAAAAACTTATTGGACTCTAACAAATCTTAAAATCCTTCTTAATTGAAGAGTCCATTCATAACAAGAAGTTTCTAATAAGTTTAGATATTATAAACTTCTACAGATAGCGGATTTTTCTTTATATAAACATTTTTCCCACATGATAGCCTACTATGCTTATAACAACTGGTATCTGAAAGTTTATCAAAAAATTTGCTCATGACTGCATGGTGCTGAAATATTCGCAAAAGTAATGATTTCATAACATTTATGATTGTATGTTGAATAATAATAAAAGAGAAGGGAAAAAACTTCCGTCAGCGGATTTCCCGAACACATTCGACATGGGAGCCATGGCAACGCATTGGCGACTCCCTTGGTGTTGCAGGTGTCCATGGGCGGCGGAGATTGCTTACCATCAGGCGACTCGCATGCTCGTTTGTTCGACCTCCTAACATAGGAGGGCGATAAAAAATTAAGAGAAGAACCGGTCGAACCGATATAGCTTATAGGATCAGCAAGCTGAAGTTGTAATGGCCTGGGCATTTCTGTCGAAAGACCGATGGCCGTTGGAGCAGATGAGTCCATGAGCGGAGACCAAGAATTGGCAAACGCAGAGTAGGAAATAATGATAATGATAATAATATAATGTAATTTCGAAATTATTATGTATTGTTGTGATTTTTTTGTGTGCAATAAAGAATAAGAATAAGAAAGTAGGGCGCCCCCCAGCCAGTGTGCCGACGATTTAAAAAAGGTAGCTCGGGTGGACTGGATGTGGAAGGCTTAAGACCGAGTGCTGAGGCACTGATTGGGAGAGGCCTATGTCCAGCAGTGGACTGCGATAGGCTGAGTTAATGGTATTGAATAATAAGAGGAAACGGCAGAAAAAACTCAGAACTAGCAGAATCGATACATTTTTTTATATATTATAGGATGGCGTAACGAGCTCAGGGCCCATCTGATGTTAAGCGGTGACCTTTGCCCGTAACAACTGCAATACCAACTAGGCTTTTGCCTAAATGGTACCGCAAGTCGATTCGCCAAACTGAGACATGAAGATGGAAAGTCTCATGTGATTGTAATTTCACCGGCACCAGCATCACTGTTTGACGGCAGAAGTAGGTGCGGTGGTAGTACTTCCCAGGACGAGCTCTTTCACAAAGAGCTCTATTACTATTACGTATTGGTTATTGTAAGGCCCTGAATTAAATAATCGTGCATACATTATTTTTCCTAGGGTCGGTCAGAGTCAGCACCAAGGAAAATGAGATCCAAGTTTGTGTGGAAATATGTAATTTTTAAAATAAGCATTTGAAAATTGGTATTTAGACTTTCGGTTAGAAGTTACAAAATGATGTGTTTTACCATTTCTGTAAACTTTGCTCCTATGGCGGTAAAATAAGGAGTGAAAGTTTGTGTGTTTTTTTAAATACATTATGGGAATCGAATCCCTAAGACTAGGAAGCGGGTATTCTATATGGCCATTGTGTACTTTAAGATGATTTGTAATTAACATAACATAAAATCACGCCTGTATTTCCCCGAAGGGGTAGGCAGAGGTGTAATAGTACACCCACATTTCTCCAGTTATGTTATAGTCCCATGTAATAGGGAATATATTTGTAATTAAAACGTTATAAAAACTACTGGTACTGGTTCGATTCGATAAACAAAGAAAAATTCTGATTAATTGTAGCATTAATATTTATAAAGTTTTATTATACCTTGATGATGGTATACTCGGCTGAAATGATGATGGTATACTATGGTAGGTATGTGTATAGTTTCTGCTAGAGTCTGACCACGCTAACTCTGCATAGAAATGATAGAAACACCGTAAACAATCACTATCAAAATCTCTGTAATGATCTTATTATTCCAATGTGGAGTTAACCTTTACTGGTCTGTACTTATTTAGGTACTTAGTTACTTACTCTTCTGTCTCAGTGAGCCAAAATGAGTCATGGCCTCCTAAACAAGGACTCTCTACTTTGCACGAACTTGCGTGATTGAGTGCCAAGGTCCAAAAAGACTTCAAGAAGATGTGGAAGAGATGGAAAGAGGGCATATATTATTGTATGCACGTGTGCATACAATAATGCCCTTATGTGTGCCTTATGTGTGCCCTTCTTCGTATAAGGATGTCGGCGACTCTGTTATGTCCATCAGACCCAGGTTTGACGGTGACCACTCTGCCCAGCAGCCATAGAAGAGGAGGAAGATTGGCGTCTCTCACTATGTCTGAGACAAAATTGAAAGAACTGGTAAAGAGGCGTGGTGGCTTTAAAGCTAAGCTCACACATTTTAGCAACTTAATTAGATTATTACCTGGAGCTTGGCAGTTAATCATCAATAGCAATCACTCAGTTGGTTGGTTGGTGGTTGATACTTATTTACTTAGTTTGACAAAACTAACTCTGCATTGGAATAATAAGATTATTACAGAGATGTTGATAGTTATTGTTTACAGTGCTGCCATAATTTCTATGCAGAGTTAGCGTGGTCAGACTCTAGTTCTGGGTTTTGCCCAATTTCCTTTTGATGGAAAATTAGATCCAATTTAAAAAGACCCAGCGATATCTACACTGTTTTCGAACAGCATCATTGTATAAAATAAAGTTATTTTTGTACCTATACAACGTGTTATTGAATTAACTGAAAACTTCTTAAGGGGTCATTATACTCATCAGTATGAACAACTTTTTTTATGGGACCAACCCCGAAATCGCGCTGTTTCCTACATTTGTGTTCACATTAATCGACATAATGTAAGGAAGAGCTGATTTTTTTTTTGCGTTTTCAGGTTTGGTCCAATAGTAAAAGTTGTTTATACTGATGAGTACAATGACTCCTTAAGAGGTTTTCAGTTATTTCAATAACACGTTGTATAAAGTTGTCATGTAAGTACCAATTTGTTTGAATAGAGTTATAATTTAATTTCATCCTTACCTAAGTTTTAGAAATACTTTTTAAACACGTTGGTAACTTTTGAAAGGATTCCTATCTTTATTAATTATTTGTTTATTCCATAATTTTACATTATTTTTGTTCATTGATGTTTTTTATCCAAAATATAATGATTGTGAGGAATTTTCAGTAATTTTTTGGGACACAATTTTTCACTGCATCTTGAATAAAACACAAAAATTTGGAAGAATAGAACTTATTTACACGAAAATATACCGGTAAATTTTGACGATTTCCGATGCCAAAATAAAAAAATGTCTTACTGAAAATTATATCGAAGACAGAATAAATACTGAAAATGATCCAGCAAGAATTACTGAACTGGAATGCCGTAAAAAACTGATAGCCGTTTAACATAAAACATTGGCCACAATTACACCACTATACAACATAAGTGGGACATTTGTCACATTGATTGCTGTTTCATTGAGACAAAGCAACTTTATATCGAATTTAAAAGCGTTGGATCTATAAACTGGTCGTTAAATCTCACAAGCGATAGTTGTAAATTTTCCAAAGACTCGAAGCACTTTTACGATGGACGTTGTACCGCCCACCGGCGAGTTTGCGGCTTGCAATATAGAGGTTCTCGTACATCGATACATCCATAAAATAAGGGTGATTGCACCAACGCTCATGTTCTTTTTAGGGAACGTTCCTTATTTGGTACATGTTCCATATATGAGCAAACTTGATCTAGTTCTTAAGAAAACCTTTATGAGATCTTTCGACTATGTAAACGCAATTTCAAAGCAACTAAGTACAGTCGACTGCATGACAGTGGTAACACTCCGATTCGAAAACCACCCCTACTGCTTACGAAATAAAGACGCTGCTAATGTCAAAGTGTTACCACCGACGTGCGGTCGACCGTACGTTGCTTTTTCTCTAGATTTTATCGTTGTAACATTGTTTATTGTTTTGTAAACAAGATGCTAAAATCACGTTATTATGAAAATATTGTTTTGTTAATTTTAGAACGACAACAAACTACGATTATATGAAATACAAACAACCAAAGAAAACTTAAATAGTTTTTAATAGGTATTTCGAGTTAAATGAAAATATCTAGCCAAAGGTCGAGCTTCTCCTTGTGAAGAAGCTTGTCCTGGGAAGTACTACCAACTTACTAGGTACCTCCTTCTGCCGCCAAACAGTGATGCTTGCTTGTCTTTCGGGGTGAATTTACAATCACATGAGACTTTTCATCTTCATGTCTCAGTTTGGTGAACCGACTTGCGGTACCATTTAGGTCACAACCTAGGTGGTATTGTAGTTGTTATGGGCAAAGGTGACCGCTTAACACCAGGTGGGCCTTTAGTCGTTTCGCCATTCTATATCGTAGATGAAGCGAAAGAGGTGTGTCAGGATCGTAGCAGGTGGAAATCTATAGTCTCTGCCTACCCCAATGGGAAACAGGCGTGATAATATGTATGTATGTATGCCAGCCTATACTATAAAATCTAGCCAAATATACCACCTGTCGTAATAAACATTCAGAAAGAAAGTATAGTGTAATAAAGTGTTTCTTATGTATTATAAGTATGTATTTACAAAAAAAAAGTATCCAAGTATTATATCCATTGTCTAGTACCCATAGTACAAGCTCTGCTTAGTTTGGGATTAGATGGTGATGTGTAAAATGTCCCAACAATATGTATTATTTATATTATTTATATACAGTGGATAAAAATTATGTAGGTATGCTAAAAATAGCACACAACAAATTTTTCCATTTTAATGTTTTGAAATTCTAAATGGAACAAGTGTTGTAAAAATAAAATGTAATTCTAATAACAACACATTTATATTCAGTTCTTAAGTTTCTTTTTAAATAATATACAGACTTATTAGAAGCAATCTTTGTACTTAGGTACAGGTAATTGTTTTTCTTAGTAGCTGCCTATTGGTTCCAATAAGACTCAATATGACTAACCAATTATTTAGGTAGTTAGTCAGTCGACTGCATGACAGTGGTAACACTTCAGTTCGACAACCGCCCTTACTGCTTACGAAATAAAGATGCTGCTAATGTCAAAGTGTTACCACCGACGTGCGGTCGACCGAACCAGTTTTATTGGAATCAGTAGCCAGTACCTAATGAGCTAACAGGTGCTAATTAGTTTGGTGTAAGTGTGTAATTTTATAGTGTTCATAATTATTACTAACATTATTTAATTTTTACAATAATTGTTTTATGTAGTTAGGTACATGGTAGATGGTAGGTAGGTACTTACGAAATTGATATCTACTATCGACGCATTTGTTTTTCTTACCTACTTACATGAGTAATAACTGTAAAGTGATACCTACATATCTAAAAATAATTTTGGCATACACTACGATACAACAGGGCTATAAGTTTCTTAAGGGGCTCCCAGACGGGCAAGAAGATTGACCGAAAGCACGTAGTTTCGTTTTGATTTCTCAAGCAGCTTGATGCTCACGTCAAAACACTCGGGCAAGCATGAGGTATTTTTACTCATTTTAATCGCATTCCTACAGCAATATTTATAATATAATTATAATTGTTCATTCTGTTGTTCGTTATAATTATTACCTATCATTGGTGTCTGACAAAGCATCATAGGACTGTGCTTGATCAAACCATTCGTGAACACTGTCGAAACGTAACGTCAAGCTGTTTTGTCAAGCAAAAAATTAAAATCATATCAAACATGTAAGTGCTTCACTCAAGCATCAAGGAAACATTGTAAATGATCAACAAGGCTTGACTCAAACAAAAATCTAAAATTAGTTTTTTCTCTCTTGTCTTGTCTGTGTTTACTAAATAAGTAAAAAATCTTGGCATGTCTCTTTATTCAAATAACTACTGAAAAAAAATTGATATATATACAGTATCTATGTTATGTAGTACCTATATGTATTCAATTATGTTGTTACACTGCGAGCTACCCCTTTCTTTACTTTCCCATATTGTCCATCCTAAGGTTGTCTGGAAGAAATCGGCCATTGTACATAAATATTATCATCTTTATAAGTCATGTTGTGGCTTATTTTTTTGTGAACAGTAAAAAGTATTTTTATTGTAATGTATTGTAAAATATAATTACAAGTTCTGCACATGTAATTAGGTTTAAAAAAATCATTTAGTGTGTGAAATTGTTAACATAATGTATTTTAATAATAGTTATTGACGAATTACCACCATCGTCTATCTTACCACACTTCTTGGCTCTGTACCTGTATTTGTTCTGTGTTCTTGATTTTTTTTTGGTAATTTTGTGCGTCACTTTTGAAGCAAATAAATATGTTTTATTTCTTTCTTTCTAATTGCATTAATAAGACATGCCAAGATTGTTTACTAAATAAGACAAGTAAGAAAAAACAGATTGTACTACCTACGTACTTATTTCAAGCCGCTTGACTGTCTCGGAACCCCTTTAGGTCGGGTGCAGACTATCGAATCTTTTGTCGCTCTACCAACAATCGAAAGTAGAGCTGTTAACGCGATCAGGTCGATCGTGGACTAAAGCCATTACGCTGCGGTTTAAAGCCCCTTTTTTATTTAAAAAGTGTTGTTTTCACTAATAATTGGGTACCTACCTAGGTATCTACTTACTGTTTTTTTTAACCAAACTAGGTTAATAACCATAATTTGGTAAGGCATTATTGAAGTTAATTTGATTTAACAAACCTGTTTATCGTTGCAGAATAATATTTTTGATTAGGTAGTTACTTATTAGGTACCTTAGTTATGTAGGTAGTCACTTTTTTAAGTTACGGGTAGACCAAAGTTCGGCTTCATTTAACGAACTTTTTTTAACAGTGTATAAATATTAGGTACCCATCACAGCATGAATATAGATATTGAAACTTCTTTCTTGCTATTTTCTATATATACTATCTGAGTAACTTGGAAAATGGTAATAAAATATTTTATGCTCTAACTAAACTCTTTTGTTTAAAATTTTCAAATAAATATGTATAGAGAAACAATAAGCAAACTAGGAGAAGCGGCCTTATTCTTATTCACTCATCAAAGAGAATGAAGTCGTCTATCATTTTTATTTATTGTCTTTTTACAATATTTATATGCTTCGTATTACACTCTTCTATTTTAAGAATATTTCCGCAGTCTCAAAAGAAATATTGGATACGAGATTATAATTTAGGTACCAACTTATTTTTTATTTACTTATAACACATCGAAATTCAAAAACGATATCTACTTGTCATAACAATTTATCTACGCAAAATGCAAAGTTTAACGGTCTAAAGAGTTTCCTCTAGCGGAGCGATACATTATACTGTCATTAACCTAATTTAAAATCAATAAAAAAATTGCTTATATCGCAAAATAAACGACTTTAACTGGCCATATCATGCATTCCATACGTTTACGGCGAAAACATCACAATAACAACATAAAACCTATACTTATGCAATGTTCTACTGCCTCACAGTCGTACCACCGACCTGATAAAGCTGAAAAGGCAACTTAAGCCTATAAAAACCATGCACTAAACACGTTTAACAATCAAAAGTGTAACAAATAAATAAACTTCTCAGGCAATAAACGGTTTTATTTTAACAATCGTAAAGTTTGTTATTGCACATGTGCTCGGTGTAGTTACGACCAATACGTATGAATGAAACGTGCGACAGAGAAGGGGACATTCAAAGGAACGAG
This sequence comes from Asteroscopus sphinx, assembly GCA_949699075.1. NCBI lineage: Eukaryota > Metazoa > Arthropoda > Insecta > Lepidoptera > Noctuidae > Asteroscopus > Asteroscopus sphinx. The sequence goes on along the minus strand of OX453013.1, from coordinate 12,281,964 downwards.
ATGGATAGTACCCGTTCGTCCACGTGGCCGGCGTAATACAATTTAGAGCAATTCTTGTTTTGAATATAATAATTTTAACATTTGTAATTATTATACCAGATATTTCAAAACTGAATAACTGGTATGAATATTGAAAAACTGGTTACTAACATTTTCTATTAAAGAGTTAATATACGATTGAGAAAAATACTTCTTTTATGATAACAGCATGTTTTATTGAGCAAGTTATTTGCGATTGTAATCATAAAATATGTGTTATTTATCTCGTTTTCTATAACTTGCAATTATTATTTTTATTATTATTATTTATTAAATTATCAATAAGATACACAATCAAAGATGGTACAAATAAGTACTCCTGGGTTTGAGTGTGGCACGTAATATTCATCCTTGTCTAAGCACTTTTACTTATAAGGATATCAACATGCTATTTTTATTAACAATTTACATTTAACATTTATTAAAAAAACTAAAACATAATAAAATAAAATTGTTTAATTTTTACCTTTTTACCTACCTACAATAAGAAGTAGGGAAAAAATACCGTTGCCCAAGGTATTCCCTACACTCAAATTTTAACATTATTAAACGTTTTACCATTTAAAAGTTTAAACTTTTATGAAGTTCAAATTTTAAATTGTAACAGGTAATAATAATACCTATACCTATCTACTTATGTATAACCTAACAAGACAATGAAGCAATAACTATTTTCTCTTTTTAAATACTTACATGTGGCTTACTTATGTATAATTTGTGTAATTTTGTGTCATTCAGGAAGTAAAAACGACTTATTAAAGATTTAAGAAAACTCTTTATAGTATTTGTTAAAACACGAAAAAAATACAGGATTACAAAATATTGCACCTACACTATAAAAGTTTATTCACGTTTAGTACCAGATAATTACAAAAAAATACATTTAATATTAAAAGTAATGTTGCAATTCTGTTTAAAGCTATTCAATTTGACAGCTAGAAGTGCCGGAATGGTTTGTGATTGGCGGTGAATGTTCTGCACCGGATCACTATTGGTGTAGACGAGGTCGAAGCGGGGGTGCGGGGTGCCCGGCGCCATTACGAACAATGGCCGTCGCAATGGTCGTTAGCGAATAGCTTTTATCTCTTTCTAATATAAGCCACGCAGGTAGGAATTAATGAGACGGAGAGGGTTCTGGCGGGTCGCCCCCGATCATCGTCGCATCTCGCTCGCACGCACGTGGCGGGTTTCGCCGTCTCGAGCGCGGCGCGCGGCAGCGGTAACGCTCGCCACGACGGGGAATTCGGAGTCGTAGAGCCTCATACGCGGGTCATAAACGATCCGCGGCCATAGTAGAGGTGCACGCGCGAGAATCGATCCGAATCGCCGGCGATAAACGCATCTCCCGCGAGGCGATCGTCGCGCGCCGCGTCGCCGCCGAGCGATGAGTTCCAAGTTCATCATCGATAGCATGCTCCCAAAGTACCACCAGCAGTTCCACCACCAGAATTTGTTCGCCGGTGCTGGGGCGTCGCCTATAGAGGCGTCGCTGTCATCTTCGCTGTCGTCGTCTCTGTCGACGTCGCTGTCAAGTTCGCTGTCTGGCGGGCTGGGAGCGGCAGCGCTGGGGGCAGGCTCGCCGGGCGCCGGCAGCCCGCAGCGGTCCTCGTCCTCGTCATCGGCATCGCCAGGCGCGCCGGCGAGGATGTATCCTTATGTGTCACACCACCAGCAGTTCGGAGGTTCAGTGCCGTTTTCTGCTGGTGGCGGTTTATCTGCGGATGACAAGAGTTGTCGGTACCCGACGGCAGTTGGAGGAGACCCGATGGTAAACTACGCGCTGGGTCAGCACAACGGCGGGGCGGCGGTGTCCGCGGCATCGGCCAGCATGGCAGCCGCTGCACAGTTTTATCATCAAGCAGCGGCTTCTGCAGCATCGGCTGCGTCCGCCGCCACCGTGGACGCTATGGGAGCGGCATGCTCGCAGCCAGGCTCTGCTCAGCCCCTGCCAGACATACCGCGGTACCCTTGGATGTCCATCACTGGTAAATGTTTTACTCCTTCACTGCATGCCAGTTTGCGTTTGAGATGTTGGCGTTCCTGAAAAAGTTGATACAAATTAGTTTTTGTTTTGCTTTTAAAGCGGAAGATCATTTTTATTATTGATAAGAAGTCTTATCAGACCGTTATATGAACTTAGAACCTAATTAGATTACAAGGCTTGCAATGTTTTTGTTTTTTGTATCTAGGTGTTCTCTGTTTTGATGCCGTTTTTAAAAGCAATTTTTTGTTTTGCTTATGTATTTTGGGTAACAACATTCTTTATATTCATAAAGGAGGTCTGTTTTTAGTTAGCTTATAATATGATTTCAATGAAGTACTTTATATTCAATGAATCAACTGAGACTTAACAATCACCTATAATTTTTTATAAAAAAATATGTTATTCGGTACCTATTCTAATTGGAATTAGTCATTCCCCTATTTATTGAAAATTAAACCCATTCCCACACGATTTTAACAATAACATATTTCAAACAACGCAATATAAATGCAATAAAATTGACCGTTATTATTTTCATTGACAATGAATCACAATAAGTATCCAATAGAGATACTTAATAATTTTGGAAAAAAACTGGATGATTCTAAATAGCTTAATACAATCAATTATCAATCAATTTATCATTCATAATTGTTTTATTGAATATAAATAAAGTATTTAAAAAGTTTAAGGATGTTTTTGGTATAAACAGGCTATAAAAAAATGAGTAAAAGGTCGTAAATGTTGCGCGGGCGCTTCGGTACTGTTCTCTTCTCTTTCGGTACCGTTCGGCCGACGGTCGCCGTCGCTCGGACCGCCCCATTCCCGCCGTCGGCAATGGGCGGGACTATGTTACACTTGACATGAAATACATTAAAAAACGTATTGAAATTATAATTTTGAACTGCTAATTATTATCATGGGCATTTTAATTACTGTTTATACAATTAAATACATGTTTAATGATTTTAATAACGCTATAAAATTTGTTATTTAGGTACATCAAATTTAGCCATAATAAATAAAGATTTATTTACTACTTCCTTCTAAATGGGTAGATTCTTATGCAAAAAATCACTTAGCTAATACCTAAATACTTTTTAGCGTTTATCGTTTTAGCTAAAATTTAACCAATTAAAAATGGCGAAACATTAACTAAATTAAATATCAATAACAATAAATTTAAATAACTGCCTATTCTTAAAAACAAGCTAGTTGAGAAGGTAATGGCCATTTAAAAGGTATGTGCTTCTTAAAAAGAATGCATTAAAATAGTTAAACGGATAGCCAAATTCATTTTGAAATTCTTTAGTTGATTATATAAATAAGTAGGTAAGTACCTACTGATTCACTTATCCGGTAAAATAGAATTTAGGTCAGTATGTATTCAGAGTATTAAAGCACCAATTCTTGTGGGGTCTACTTAGTACTCAAAAAAGGCGAACGATTACAGAGTCAAAGTGCCTGTACGTTTTGCATACAATAGTGCGATTATTTTCGTTCGTAGTTTTATTATCTAGCAATCAGTCTTCCGTGGTTATTAAAGGGCTGAATATTGAATTCAATTGAATTGAGCAATGAAAATGCTTATTAATGACTTATAATAAAAGATTTTAATAGGTAAATGGTGCTTGAGACGATTCTAATTATGACAAATCGGATACCTACCCGAGTCTTATTACCTACAGAAGAATGAGTCAGTTATACAGATAAATGAGTCTTATTATAGAGGAATTAGTCTTATTTTAGAGCAATGAGCCTTATTATAGGGGAATAAGCTATATACCAACCAACCAATTTTGAAACATCAACAACATAAACAGCTAGAAATATAGTTTTTTAAGAGAAAATTATTTTATCTTGTAGATATAGGTAGGCATATAATACCTATATGATAATGTATACTCTATTTTTTAATAGAAAAAATGGTATAAAGCTGGTATTCAATCAAAACAAAACTAAAATAAAGTGAATGAAAAGACAGGATTTATACTCCATTGGATTGGGGTGCATTAAAAGAGCCTCCACGAGTGACGATATTTAATTGATCGTCCGGCGCACCCTGGGCAGCCAGCCCCGCTACCAACCTGCTGACTGGCTAATCTTTTCCCCACGGCATGAGCTATTATCATTATGTAGCCCATGTCGACACGATAGAAGAAGACTGCATTAGATATATCTAGCTATTAGCTTATTTAGCACATAATTAAAGTGAAATCATAATTAGGTACCTACCTATATCACTGTTTAACAATGAAAAAATGTGATAGAAAGTCAGTCAATTGCCAAACTTTTTATGCATGAAAGGTTCTATTTTTTGTTTATTTGTAAGACATAGGTTAATACGTACTTCAACAGTAAAATAAAATAAATAACCAAGCAAGTTAATAGGTTATTTTATTAAGAATACATTCCTATTTTTAGCTGTCTACCTATGTATACCTAATAGGTAAACTAATCGAAAAAATAAATCATTTAAAAACAGTCCTGCAAAAATGGGTCATTAGATAAAATTAAATTCATACTAAATTAGATACTAAATTAAGGACAAGCATAAATATTTTTTATCGCTTGAATAATCAATTAAATAATTAATAAAAAAAAGCAAACAGGCTGTCAAGCAGGTACCTACCTACAGCCAAAATTAACCTATTAATTAAAAATGCCGTGTAAAATTATGTACCTACCTACCTACATAATGAATGTCACATTGAAAAATAATATTGTTGGGTTAGGTAACATTTAGGTATTTGATTTATTATTGTTTTTTTCATTTTCATTTATCACCTATTTATTACTCTATTTCTAAACTACCGTTCGGTTTCCAAGTTATCGATTGTTGATTAACTACTTTATAAATATTGATAAATAGTTATTTATTACTAATTTTATCTTTAAAATCATACATAATGACCTTATTTAACACAATAATGGTCTTTATTCAAATAAATTATGGCCATTACCCACATAATTTTTATTTGCCTTTTGTATTTATTTACATAATCAGTCAAGTATATGCCTAAATGACTTGTGTCTGTGTATACAATACATAGGTTTTAAAGATTTGTAGACAAGAAAACATAAACAAATACCTACCTACTGAAAAAAAAATTGCAGCATAACAAGAAATTTAGTAAGGCGTTATTAAAGTTAATTTGATTTAGCAAAACTGTTTGCCTTTAAAGAATAAAAATTGAACAATAATTTTGGTTGATTCAAAAAATTTAGTACAAAACTAATGTTACTTACAATAATATAATATTTTTATGGAGTTGCAGGTTGTTAAAATTTGGCTACAGTTAAACAAACTTTTTTTCAGTTCATATGGAACAAAGAATTGAGCAATGTACCTAGTACATTGAAATAAAAAACAGCTGACTAGTTGCTACTTCAAAAATTGCCAAGTTTTAATTAGTAGGTTACCTACCTATAAACAAAATATTTGTTTAAATAGCTATAAACTGATTTGCTGCACACCTCATTAGCTACTAGTAGATAGCGTCAGTTTATTAGTCGTCTTTTTTGTTACTAGCAGCTAAAGTTTGTGTAAGTAGTAGGTAACTTTAAATATTGATTCATCGTAGAACTTGAAAAATGAAAGGCAATGTAAGACTTATTTTTATTTATTAAAAAATTTACTGGTCTTTTGTGAAAGTCAAAAATGATTTAATTTTTAGAGAGTTATTCAACTGTATCATTTGGTAAATATAGCGCAAGAATATATGCCCGCATGACTTAATTTGATAAACGGAATCGTAATTATGCCAAGAAATCTGCTCGTATAAATAACTCTCAAACCGCGACACAGATAAGATATGTGAATCAAACTTTTTCACATCTAGTACTGAATCGACGCTCTTGGCACTGACTGACGCATACCTACAGTTGTCAAGCAAAAAAAACTCTTCAAAGCCAATGTTACGTCATAACAGCCTCGTAGATCACTGAAATTAGATAAAATGGCTTATAATCATCTTGTTTTTGTTTAGCAATGGACTATTTTCGTGATTTGTCGGCAATGTTGGCATATAAAAATGTCCGGGCTGATGTAGGTGAAAATTCGTCTCGGCGAGACAAAAATAACGTGGCAGGTGCTTGCGCGCGCGCACACGAAATTAAAACGGCTGATTTGTCAGTAGTCGACAGTTATACGTCGTAACGCGCAACATTCTACAACAATTTGACAGTAGCGCGTATTACGTTCAAACACTACTCCGGTGTTAGTTTGAATGAACTTTAGTGCGATTCAATGTTTTTTTGTTTTTCAGCGTTCTTAGCGCTGAATTAAAAACCCAGTGTGCGTCAGTAAAAATATAACTTCTCCCACAAACTTTTCCAACATATCAATCTTGACAGAAATTAATGAAGTAGATTAATTATTATCTATCTACATAAGATCATCACAAATACCTACAACAAATTTTATGATTTACTAGCTGTGCCCGCGGTTTCGCCCAAGTACCTACTGAAATAAAATATAACATATACACGCTGAAATTTGAATCGCTTATTTCCCGAAAAGGGGTAATTGTACTCATCATTATGAACAACTTTTACTATGGGACCAACTCTGAAATCGCGAGAAAAAAATCAGGTGGTCTCTACATTTTATCGATTTAAGTGAACACAAATGTAGGGTCCAACTGATTTTTTTTTCGCGATTTCAGGGTTGGTCCTATAGTAAAAGTTGTTCATAATGATGAGTACAATGACCCGTTTTCGGGATTTAAGCGACTCAAATTTCAGCATGTATATTACTTCTGGATAAAGTAGCTTTCTAATGCTGAAAGAATTATTAAAATTGGTTCAGTAGTTTCAGAGTTTATCGATTACAAACAAACAAATCGAACTAATAACGGAAAAACTCTGAAACTGAAACTGAAAGGGGTCATTGTACTAATCAGTATGAACAACTTTTACTACGGGACCAAACCTGAAATCGCGAAATAAAACAGCTGGGTCTTACATTTGTGTTCACATAAATCGACAAAATGTAGATAAAATGTTTTTTTTTCGTGATTTCAGATCAGTTATTTCAATAAGACGTTGTAGATAGGACACAACATATTAAATTACATAACATCACGCCTGTATTTGCCGAAGGGGTAGGTAGAGGTGTATACTACATCCACATTTCTCCAATTATTTAATAAGAAGTCCCATGTAGGTAATACGGGGCGAACCTATTGCAACTAACCGGACCCAAATCCAGACTCCGGGCTGCTACTGAAAATTTCATACAATAACAACCGACAATAACCTATTACATATAATAATATAAGTAACTAATTCAATTCCATGCCAAATATTAAATAATATAAAATCTTTTTAAAAGCAAAAAATAAAAATATTTAAAGCTACGAGTCATTTTAAACTTAGAACGCAACTCGCACTTGACAGTTAACATTGTACCGCGGAAAAGAAGAGCGCCAGTCACATGTGTGCGGCGCGTAGAGCGCATGCGCCGAACAAATATGGCCGGCTTTTACAGCCAATCGCAGCTCGCCGTGAGCAATCGGAACCCACATGCCATCAAAAGCCCTTTATACTATTGATTGCTATTTGTAGCACGGTATTAATTAAACTGTTAATACCGTATTGTTTACACAAACCATTATTTCATTAACTACGTACCCTACTTATAGTATTTATTTGCAAATTAAAATAACTTACTTTTATTTTAACATTTCAAAGAATCCTGATTCATTTGCGCATATTTACGACCTTCTACTCTGTTGCAGCGTTTCCAAAAAATCAATAAAAAACTTTCAAGTTGAAAAATAACATCATTATCTTTCCCCAATGAAATATGGGACTGATACAGAACTCTTAACCTTTTCCATTTTAGGGTTACATCGCGTTTGGAAAGTTTCGACAGTCGACTTTTTGAAGTTTTCGATTGGAGACCGAAAGCCTGTTGTTATCTCGGAATGAGTTGTGAATTTTCGAGTATCAATATACGGCATACGATTCGTATAATCGATTTTTTTATGCATTCATCGTGTAATTAACTGCTGCACTCAATCGAGACAATTTAAATGTATCCGATAGATAAAACTCGTTAAATTTAAACGTTGCTGAAGAACCGGAGTAGCTCTACATGCGATCTTAATTGGACGTAAAAAATCGTGAGTCGTTATATTTGTGATGTTTAGAGTTTTTTAATAGAATGTTTACCTACCGCTATTTTATTTGGCTTCTTAGTCAGTACTAATTCACATTTTTGTTTTGAATAAATGCCAAAAAAATAGCACCGTTAACATTGTCACCCTTTTAAAGATAAGTATATTTTATAAACAAAAATCTTTACACATTCCTAGACCAACTAATTTCAAGCCTAAATGCTAAATTTAATTATATTTGAAACAATAATAAATAAAAATATACAACGTGATGTTAAAATAACTGAAAACCTCCTAAGGTCCTAAGGGGTCATTGTACTCATCAGAACAACTTTTACTATGGGACCAACACTGAAATCGCGAAAAAAATATCAGCTGTTCACAGTGCTTTTATCATTTGTGTTCATATAAATCGACAAAATGTAGTGTTTTTTTTCGCGATTTCAGGGTTTATCCCATAGTAAAAGTATTTCATGCTGATGAATACAATGACCCCTTAAGAGTTTTTCAGTTATTTCAATAACGTCGTATGTGTGGTTAAAATTTATAAACTAACATTATATTTATATTTAGATATTCTTAAACCAAATGATTGAATGGGAAATAGATATAACGATATAACATATAGGTACCTATATTAAATTATTAAAATAATTTTGGTTTAAAGCTAAGAGATAACCTTGGCTGATAAATAAAGAAGCTTCTTTCACCTAAATGCCCGCAATGCTTCCGTTTTTGGCAATTTTACATACCTATTTCTGTTTAGTCTTCTTATTCCATTTTAAATTGTTGCTTACCTCATTTTATTACTGTTTGGTTTCGTTTCCTATTGTTTTATGCTTCTTATTATAAAATAAGTATAACGAAGGGTACATTTTATAGTTTAGGTAGGTAGGTACTATTAATTATAAGGTTTATTCAATAAACCAAACAAAAACACAGCAACATGCTGAGTGTCAACCTCCTTGCTGCAGCTACGACATGCAACGTTACTTTCCATATGATCGTTTAAGTTTTAAAATGAAAGATACTTTTATACATAGTTCTCTTTTTTATGTACAGACGACTGCGTGAAAGAGGTAACATTTGAAATAGAAAACCGCCATAACTGCTTACGAAATAAAGACGCTCTGTCAATGTTAAATTGTACCTCTATTATGATTTTTTTTTATCTACTGTTGCTATCGACTTAGAAAAATATTGGCTTGGACATTGACAGTGACATTGCCCGAGATAGCTCGCTCTTATCGTTCTTGTTATCGTATCTAGTCGTTCTTATTAGTAAGAGTGCGAATATTTTTCTATAGTTGGCAGCGATAGTTAGATTTGAACATTTTGTAAAACTCATAATAGAGGTTACAGTTACTGTTACAATTAAATTGCTTTCGACCGTACCTATCGGCCTATCGCATGTCTTTAGTAGCAATTTTTTTTTCCTTCAACAGATATATATCAATTTATAGCAAATAAACTTGATATTTATTTTATTTTAATCTTTTTAAATATTGCTTAATTATTTCATAAAGCAACCTCATCAATAAAGCTAGATATATATTTATACACTACGAGATTTCTCTAAGAAAAGAAACTTACAAATGATGTTCTTGGATCTTGGAATAGGAATACTTACACATAACATAACATAACATCACGCCTGTATTTTCCTGAAGGGGTAGGCAGAGGTGTATAGTACACCCACACTAATACTAACACAATAATAAAATACAATAATATAGTATATAATATAGTAGTAGTAGTGTAGTTTATATTAGTATAGTAATAGGAATACTTACCATTCATAAATCCATTCAATTCATTCATTTATACAGCATTAGACAAAACATAACCTTAAACGCAAAGAAAAGTGTAAAAATAAAATAGATTATTGCTTCTAGTCGTGGTTGGAGACACAACAAAACCTAAAAGGCAAGAAAAAGTGCAAAATTAAAATAGATTACTGCTTTAAGCCGAGGTTGGAGACAAAAAAAAAACTCAAAGGCAAGAAATAGTGTAAAAACAAAATATATTACTGCTTCTAGCCGAGGTTTGAGACAAAACATAACCTAAAAGGCAAGAAAAAGTGTAAAATTAAAATTGATGACTGCTTGTAGCCGAGGTCGGAGACAAAACAAAACCTAAATGGAAATAAAAAGTCTATAAATAAAATAGATTACTGCATCTAGCCGAGGTTGGAGACAAAACATAACCTAAAAGGCAAGAAAAAGTGTAAAAACAAAATTGAATAGATTACTGCTTCTAGCCGAGGTTTGAGACAAAACATAACCTAAAAGGCAAGAAAAAGTGTAAAAGTAAAATAGATTACTGCTTCTAACCGAGGTTGGAGACAATTTAATTGACACGCTGAAATTCTGCATGGAGAGGTGCATCAAAAATATTCATGGCCTCGTTAGCTATATGCTAAATAAATGAAGTATACCTACTATATAACCGTAGATAATACCTACTATTTTCTATTTGTTTAACTCGTAGACTAACCGCACTACAAGACCAACATTATGTAATGTAGTGTAGTGCACAATAAAAACCAAATAAAGGTTTTAATTGATAAAGCGCAATTAAAAATGTTTGACTTGTAATTTAGATTCACGTTAAAATGTAACTAAATGCCAATTGTTTTAATAGTTGATACCAACTTAGTTCACATGAGCAATGTCTGTGAAAATCTATTTAGTGCCTAGTGGTAAAGTATTAACTTTTTAATAACCAATTTATCAATAGTCATAGTCATTTATTGGCAACTAAATGGTTACACGTCAAGATTAATCAATTGATTTCATTAAACTGATTATTATAGGTAATATGCGTGGTTCAAAAAGTAAAGTAAAATAATTAAAATTTATATTAATCAAATCGAACTGTAATTTATTTAAAACAATTTTTCATGGAGCCCTGAAACGATCAATTGCGAATGTCAATGTTTCCGTGATTGAAGCCAAATTATTCGATCATTTACAAAGCTAACCCCCAGTTTCCGAAAGGCTGATCAACGCAAAATGTAATAAATCAGTTGTCAAATCTCAGGTCAAGCGATGTGATTGGTTGTTAATATTTTTGCCGGCCATTCACAGAGGCTGACATTAGATCTGACAATAGATCAAATTGATCATCCTTCCAGAAACTGGGGGTAAGTGACGCAATTGTCAATTATTTCCCGGCAATGACAACAAATTATGAAAATTTTGATTGAATGCAATTGTCGCGCTGAGAATTGATCGCCATTGATGGCAAATGACAAAAAACTAGAGATGGGCCGACTTCACATTGGCAAGGGCGTGTAATCGCCGACTTTTTGGCAAAAAATGCTAAATAATCGGCATTCATTTTCAGCACTAAAAATAAGGTTTAAAATAAAATAAAAATAATAGAAATATAATTATTATGATCATAGATATTCCCAGCCTCAGAGAACAGTCTCTCACTATAGACAGTGCTAGTGGTATCACTCAATTTGGCAATACGAGCCATTCCTATGTTGAGTATCTCATATTATTCTGGTGCCACCATTCGAAAGCGTCTTCACTGAAGACTGTAATCGTCTCAGTGCGAGCCGGAGATGGCCGAATTCAACCAAAGTATGGATGATTGGCATTACCGACTAGTTGGCCAAGTAATCGGCATTATTTAGCCGATTCGTCAGCTAGTAGAATAATCGGCAAAACCGGCCATCACTACAAAAAATACGTTAAAAAATATAGGCACGCTACACGACACGACTATCTTCATGGAGTTAAATAAGCTGAATCAGGCGCACGCGAATGACATGCCCTCAATCTGAACATCAATTGCCCATAATTTGTAACATATAATTATGTAAACATTGAAATTTGCAATTGATCGTTTTAGGGATCCTTTAGCTTTCTCAATTAGACACAATTTTTATATAAATAACTAACATAACAACATAACATCTCGCCTGTATTTCCCCGAAGGGGTAGGCAGGGGTGTATAGTACACCCACATTTCGCCAGTTATGTTATAGTCCCATGTAATTGGGGGCGAGCCTATTGCCATTAACCGGGCACAAATCCATACTCCAGTCTGCTACTGAGAATAATAACAATAACTATCTATTTTATTTTTACTAACAATTATAGACACAATTTATCTAATTATGCTATTTTTTGTAGACCCTCTGTATAAAAGGCTGAGTTTGATTTAGAATTATTTGATTTAGTTTGAATTAATTTAATATTTTTATTTACGATTTTGGAATAGTAAGGTTAGTGATGATTTTTAGCAAAATCAGCAGTCAGCATCAGCAAGACTCAGTGTTAAGGTAACCGCATTAGATATAATATATACACACTATAAAAGTTAATTTTTTCATGAGTAGCCACCTAGGTAGGTAGGTAGGTACATACAACCTTTATTTTTCTTAGGTTTACGCATTAACCATGTTCATAGTGATTTATTAAAATAAATATTTTTACTCGCTTTAAAACTTTGTAGTCAAAAGGTATCTTTTAAACCAATTTACATTTATTTTTTATTTCATTAAAATTCTACTGGCACACTGTGTACCTGTAGCAACGTGTTTTTTTTTGTGTATGTATATAGGCTTTACATGTTGTGCATGTGACTTGGCCGAAACAAAGAACTTTCAATACGATTGATAATAGATTTTCCATTTCCAGATTGGATGAGTCCCTTCGACCGGGTGGTCTGCGGTGAGTTCAATGGTATTTATCGTTTCAAATTTATTTTCTTTTAGTTTTAAGTATATTTAGTTTAGGTGTAGGAATCTTAACACACATACGACTAAACAACGCTTTTAATGGCTTATCGCCCGTTCAGAAACTTTGGAATTCTCAATTTCGGAACTGAAAAGTGATATATTTATAGCCCTTAATGGTGGAACTTTTAAAACCACTTGTGAATAAGTGATACGATTAAATGCAGAATGTTTGAAATGAACTTCGTGAAAATTAGCTACTAAATCGTTTTGACTAAAACAATGTCTGGGCCTAATAGTCTGCCTGATTAATGATTTCTGGGAAAGCATAGTTTGAGGTTTTTTAATGGGTAAGATTTTTCGAAACTAGGTCGCTTGATATACATAACAGTCAAAACATCGGCATCCAATGTAAAAAGATATACGATTAGATATTTTAATTTCATTTGAGAAAAATCCTACTTATTTGAAGTATTAGAGTAAGTCCGGGGAGTTAGCCATAGTTTTTTCTGAAACAAATTACCTAAATAAAAACTTTAAGGAAAAATTATACGATACGGTAACATTAGCCCTTCGAGAACTTTGAGCTATAGGTGTAACAGACATTGTAAAAAATATAGACTTAGTGCTGCGAACAACCATAGTGAAACCAACAAAAACCGTGCTCCTTCATGTACAACCAGTGCTCACGTACACACCATGCACCTGAAGGATATTTGTTTTCGCGATGCTTACTGGACGATGCCGCGACATGTGAACTGAGATCGGTGAGCACGGTTTAAGGTGCATGTGTGTGCGTGAGCGCTGGTTTGTACACGGACAGGAGCACGGTTTTATTGGCTTCACTATGATTGTTCGCAGCACTTTGTCTGTATTTTTTACTATGTCTGTGGTGTAAACAAATAGACCGATGTTACTTTTTTTTTTTTTTTCCTACTTCGAGCGGAATATCGGTCCTTCCTACACTCTACAAAGGTAATCATAAAGCGAACTAGCCAAAAAATTGTGTTCTGTGCTGAGCATAAGTAATATGTTTATTCTTGTTGGCCAGCTCTCCCTTACAGCCAAGGCCCCCAGACTTACTCCAATACCTTAAATTACCATTTTAGTCGCATGTGTGAGAAGATTCAGATTAAGAACCTTTAAAGGCTGTCGTAAAATTATGTTGCAATTATTCATTTGAAATGGCTTTGTGGAATTATTGCAATCAAAACCTTTTTCATTGACAAAAAATTTGTCATATTCTTTTGTTTTTCTCAAGGTTTTGAAGTTAAATGAACTAACTGTTATTTTAAATTATTGAATTTGTGTAGGTAACTATACCTATTTCATCCTTAAAATGATGTCAAAACAACTTAAAACAAAATCAAAGGTGTATCAACTAACCCTAAAACGCTACCTGTCTTTTGCATCACGTATCACGTCGTTTATTCAGAACTTTTTGCAAAACAATCTTTTTATTATTGTCAAGTTTTTTACTACTGACAATGGTGACAATTGCAAATCAATTGTTCTATTGCAAAAAAGTGACGAAAAGGGTTTAAAAGATTCGCAACGGACACAAACTTTCTCCAAGAACAAAAGCCTTAATAGTGGGTCAATATTATGCAACCAACCATTAAGGTAAAAAACGGGCAGGGACCTTCAATTCTGGGTAACTCTGTTCCGTACAGATAAGCCGCACAATTATTTCCCTTTGCCGTTTTCCTTTCATATTTATAACTCGGGAGTATTTTCCTCCCAAACGCATATAATATATAATATAAATAAGCAAGCCGGGAGCACCCGAGTAGCATTTAAATCCCCCATCTTTAATAACTATAACAATAAATTTTTAGTTGATGGCAACATCCCGGTCCTTCAAACGCAATCTTGTAACAGAACGTGTTTTGTAAACGATTTCCCATTTTTGCGTAGGTACGGAGGAAACTTAAATTTATACTTTTTCATATCATGTAATGTGTATCTACTGATACTGGTGAACTGTAGGGTTTTTGAGTATACAGTGTGACTCACGGAACCATAAAAATCAGGTTTAACAGACAAGCTACTTTCACAATGTTTTGCAAATTTATTGAAAAATCTAAACAAAGGGTTCACGGCAATAGGGTTGTGCAAATTCTCGTTTTTGTTGTAAACAGCGATCCTTTGTGCTTACAAGATGTTTACAAATAAGGTATAAGTCAAAGGGTTTTAAATCACGGCGTCGAAAGCTTTTAAAACAAGCTTAGAAAGGGGTCCATTGTTTTGTTGGCACGCCCGCAAATTGCTTTATTACGGACGCTTTGCGGCTGTTGTGCGAAAGTCGATATCGCCAAAATTGTAGTCAAAACAACGTTTGTTATCATACGGTGTTCACAGGCCCAAATTGAGGGCCAAAGCCGTACTTACCACAATAAACATATCCATGACGTTTGCACGAGTTTATCTTGCATACTTGAGAGAGTCGTGAACAATAAATTCATTTTCATACGTAAATCTATCACTTTTGGAGGTTCATTTCACATACGTTTATTAGAGTGTGAAAGTGGTGATTCGCCACATTTTAATCATCAGTAGGTAATATACAAACAGTATATCAACGTGAAAAAATGGATAATCATAACACTTAATGGATAATCATATACGGAGTATATAAAAAGGAGTTTTATAGCGTCATAACAATTAAGGCTTAATCAGTGTCAATCGTAACTCCACCGTTATAAAGTGATTGACGCTTGTGTTGTAAAAAAAGTTGGTCCGCGAACAATAACTGTTGAGAATTGACCATAAACTGGCGACCTTGTGGCAATAAAAATTTAACGAGCCAAGCCGTGGCGTAGTATAGTACAAACACATTGTCAGATTCGTGAACGTGACTGTCATAGAAACAGCTGGTCCTACATCTGTGGATCGCCTCAGCGACAGACGTTTATAAGTCATTAAAAAAGTAAAGAGTTGGGGAAACAACGAGTGATTTATGCACGCTATTTAATATCTTCTTCACGTTAAGTTGTTTGGTAAAACCAATCGAAGATTTAGTGTTTTAGTTTTTCAACTGTTTGATTTACAATCAACTATCGTGCCTAGTCGTATTTTCAATATTTTAACGTCTTAACAGCATAATAATTCCGTCTGAGGTAATTCGATGCGATCGTATTAGATGAGTATTTTAATATGAACAGCGGACGTTTATGGGTTGTAAGCGCCAAAGTATTTTAGACGGAAATTAATTTCCATAATGGTCTATTTGACCACCAAGTCGCGTTGTCGTGATGTGCTTTGCGAATGCGTAGATGCACGAGCACGATTCAACCGTCGGCCGCGGCGCCTAATAAGTTAATTCTGTAGATAGCAATGCCCTATTCTGCTATCTCCTGGCTTACTCAGTACCCTACTGTCTTAATATTTTCAGACATACTTTTAAATGTTGAGATGTCTTATTTTATATTTAGTCTCTGTCTTCGTTGAAAAAGATATAGAGGGCATCATATTATTAAGTTATAATTGAGATCCGGCGCACCCTGGGCAGTCAGCCCCGCTACCAACCTGCTGACTGGCTAATCTTTTCCCCACGGCATGAGCTATTATTATTATGTAGCTCATGTCGACACGATAGAAGAAGAAGAAGATTAAGATACATTTTTCTTGTTTGTTTTATACACTATTTTATTCACTTTTGACACTGCTAGTTCAGCATGTGTTTAAGATCAGCCGGTTTTATAATAAATAACTACACTCAAGAGCAATGAATCCGAGTCACCAACAAAAACCATAATATCTCGGAAACCAAGAATGATAGTTTATTCAAATAGAAAACATAACAATAGACTATTTATTGTTTTATATACCTATTTACTATAAACTTTTTATTTAAATAAGCTGTCATACTTAGTTTCCCAAATATTAAGGTTTATGTTGGTGACCCGGATTCATTGCTCTTGAGTGTATAATAATGTCTTAGGTTTTTGCGATGACTCCTGCACATTATAATAATACCTACTAAGTTTAACCGGATTGTATCGCGTATATTATTAAAATTGGGTTTCCTGACGTTTTGAATACCTTGCAGCGTTCGTGATAGCAGGAAGGGAGGTTTAATACCTAAATACTGTACGGCAGTTTTTTTTAAATATTTGTCACACGCCTGTCAAATTAATCCTCTTGCGACCACGAACGTTGCAAAGTACTCAAAACGTCAGGAAAACTAATTATATATTCGCAATACAATATAAAATCCGGTTAAACTTTGTTTAATCATAATAACTACATATTATAGTAACTGCATTTATCTTATCGTCATTTTTAACGATCTCATAGTTATAATTTAATTAGATTCAGATCAGAAAACGGTTCATTATCAGTAATATGATTTCAGATCAAGAATAACTTACTATTTTGCCGTCATAAATAACATCAGAGACTAAAAAAAATATCGGAGAATGTCTATTAATATTTTTATCGAACTGAAAATCTTCGAGACAAGTTTTTATCGGTGTTATAAATTTTATTTCAACTTCGTCTTATAAAATAATGTCAATGCCATGCTTATATCTTTAACATGCGGCTTTGCGTCGTGATCTGCTTACCCACATACACTTAAAGTATCAAAAATGCCTATTCATTAGACGAACAAGACAATTGAGCGCTTGCGCCTACTTTACAACTCCCAAGGTTGTATTTGTTGATGCTGGTCCACATTGCGTAACATACTATTTTTGATATGGAAAACTAGAGTTCTTTGACCTCTCAATTTGAGTGCAGTATCATATATGTATTTGGTTTAGAAACGTGTTTAGCTGTAACTAAGTTAAATACCGCTATGTCTTTAATTCTATTAATTTATGAACTTAATAACTTCTTCATTAGTATTTATAAATGTTAATATTTTAGTTTCGCTATCTGCTCAGAAGGGAGAAGTAAATATCAAAATTAAGGTTGAATTTTGTCGCAGTTTATTTTTCTGTCTCTCAGTTTTAATTCAGATATCTTAGATTCTTCCAATACCTAAATAAATTCATATATAAATAATTTTAATTTATAAGTAAAATCTATTTATACTCACGCCCGCGGCTCCACTTCCATGGTATGTCAATAAAAAAGTATCCTATTGAACTACGTTTACGGAACTTGTCGCGCACAATTAAATCAAAATATAACAAACATTTAAAAGTATATAGTATTATGTAGTTTTATTATTAGTAGTATGTAGATTTTTTTTTTAAAGTATCCTATTTATTAATTAACACAGGTTATGGTCTATCTGTGTGTCAAATTGTATCCAAATCCGTTCAGCTGTTACAGCGTTATTGAAGGATAAATAAACAAACATCCATACATTCGAATGTATAATATTAGTTGTTGTTGTAATTTTAATCTCCAGTTTCTTTAAATACCTACAAGATCATCAGATATAAATGACTATACAATACTAAAATTCAAGTCTGTTAATACTCGCTGTCCTCACCAGTATATTAAGATAAATATAATTGATACTGTATTAAATTTTAGACTTGGAACCGCGTAGATATGAATATTCAAATTAATATAAAATCTTGGTAGGTACACACGACCAGACACTAGCATTTGTGGGTTAAATATTGTAAATCTAAAACAGACCTACCAAGTATGTTCAGATATTTTTTAATTAACATCAAAGTGAAAGGTTTTATTTATACTATGATGATAATAAAATAACTACCATATTTATATAATTTTAATATTAGAACTTTTGCCTAAAATAAAATTATAACATAACATCACGCCTGTATTTCCCCGAAGGGGTAGGCAGAGGTGTATAGTACACCCACATTTCGCCAGTTATGTTATAGTCCCATGTAATAGGGGGCGAGCCTATTGCCATCAACCGGGCATAAATCCATATTCCGAAAAAAATAGAATATATATTAAGTATGCATTAATAGTCGGTCTTTTACCCAAGAACGTGAATTGAACACCAAATTATACCGACAAGGTCTTTACAGTCCAACACTATGCACGAACATAGAAACTATTTAACACTTCAACGCTACACGTTAAAAAAACAAAGATCCCAACCGCATGTCTGTCAGTATGTATGTTCAGGATAATCTCGAAAATTACCCGAGAGATTTTAGTACGATTTCAATCACCACTTAGAACGTTTTTGAGAGGGGTTTTGATGTATTAATTATACGCGTGCGGCTTAGTTATCCCACAAAATTAATAGTCACCGATCTGACTACGAAAACAAACAAAGCGTAGATTATTTTTTTATTACACTTTATGAATGAAACTGGTTCTTTAAAATTATATAAACACTACCGAATGTACTCAAGCCTCATATTTCAACAGCTTCGGAGTTTGGAGAAACGATCTGAGCTAATGATTTTATTAATACTGCGAACGGACCACGTACGATGTCGCCATTTTTTAGTAGTTACACGCTTCTTGGAATAATTTTTTGGTGGAAAAGGAAATCACGACAGATCAGCAACATGCCTCCGATGGACGTGGTCCTCGATCTAGATTTTTAAAAGACAGCGTCATTTTAGTACTGATTTTTAAGACTGCAGAAACCTGTCAATGCTCCTTACTAAGCTTTTAAATCAAATATTGGTTTTTTTAGGGTTCCAGGACGGGACCCTATTACTCTCGCTACGCTGTCTGTCCGTCTGTCTGTCTGTCACAGGGCTGTATCTTTGGAACGGTAATGGGTAGCTAGTTGAACTTTTCTCAGAATTGTTAAATTTGTCACAACAAATAATAAAAATAATAAAGTCTAAAAACAAAGGGGGTCCCTATACAAGAAACCTCGAAAACATGCAATTTATTCAACGCTCAGACCAACAGAAAAAGGACCTTCTGTGATTCGACGTAATTGTTCCTGCTCTATCTTCAAAACCATACCAGCGTCAAACTTGGTTCGATTAAATTATAGTGCATGCCTTTGACAAGATACCTATAGACCAAATGTCAAGAACAAAAATTTGATACATTAAAAACCCTGCCGATTTGCGTAGTACACGCGAATTACGCACACACTCATATTCAAACCAAGCCGAACTGTTTATTGTATTTCGAATCACCGAACGTGTCACCACGACACTTAACTGTCAAAGAGCTTTGAAAAAAATCTTAAAATGCCTTCGTATGTCGTGAAACGGTGCAAAAATAATTCTACAGCGCATAAAAAATGTGATGGAATTACTTTTCACAAGTTAGTAATTTATTTTAATCATATTTTAATGTTTACAATTCATTTTCTTGTAACCTTACCGCGGCAAGGAATATTCCTGTGTTGCATGTTAATAAATTATAATTTATCCCAGAAATCGGGTAAAATTAATCGTCATGTTACTTTTACGCTTTTTTTACTTTTTAGCTTTCCGAAAGACCATAACAGAAAAAAAGAGAGGGTTGAAGTAATACGTAATAGCATAAATGAAAATAATTGGTCACCATCCAATTATTCACTCATTTGAAGCGAACACTTTGTTGAGCATGATTTATACATGACTAAAAACGTGATCCCTCCTTTTGGGCTGCGCCGCAGTCGGGTGAAAATTTCTATTAAAACAACATAATGAATCCTTCATATCTACCACAATGGAATCCAATGAAATGAGTAATTTTTGATAATTTTGCAAATAATTTACCAAGGAATAGTACACAATTATCCAACCAACAGCAGTAATTTTATTTTTAGTTTTAGTATAATGTTCCATTTTTTAAGTAACTACTATGAATAATTAAACCCTGATTAATTATATTTCAATTGTTTTTCTTACATCTAGCATTTTCTTCGCTGCAGTGAGATGAAAAGTTGTGTGTTTTGCACGGCTGCAAAATTATTTGCGTCTCGTGTCTTTACATTTGTTTGATTATATTTTAAAATTCAATCTTATAGCCTTCGCTTGCTTTAATAGAAGAAAACGCGCTAAATAAAAACTTTACAGTCTTGCATAGCAAATAACTATTTTTTATTATATAGTTATATTCTATGTACGGCCAGGGACACGAATTATTTAGCAAATTAAGACACAAATTTTGCCGTATTTTGCCTTTCTAGCCCTGATCCTAGTCGTTGGTATACTGATAACGAATGACAATAATTGTGATTAGTAATATATGGAAAATTTAAATTGACAGTCAATTTGCTAAACAATCCCTTTCCGTGACTTTTCATAATTGATCGTATTAATTATTTAAAGACTTGATATTAGTCGTGGTCAGTTGTTTGATATCAGGGGTAAAAAGATTTTATCTAGCAACACTCCCATCGCTGTCAATGTCACTCATACATTTGCAGACCCTGCATCAATTCAATGTTCCGCTGGAATTTGTCTTGAGTTTTTACTTGGTCTATGGTGCATGCTATGTAATTTAGCAACAAATAATAAAAATAGGGCAAACAGAGTCATATGTGGTGGTACCTGCGTAAGAAAGAGATGCAAAAATTCCAATTTCACGCACAGTGCGTTGATGTCTTTTGATGAACTCTTGTAAATTAAATCAGTTACGAAAAACCAACCGCGGGTAGTTCGAGAAAACACCCGCCGCTCAAGACGATGCCACCCACATACTTCAGTCTGCTCGTGACCACGGCCAATGCAACTTGACCGAAACGTCGAGGTTAGTCAAAATGTTTGTTATATTTTTATTTAATTGTGCGCGACAAGTCCCGTAAACTTAGTTCAATATTAAATCAGTTTCTATGGGGTATCAGGTCGATGGGTGTTACGGAACCCATACTTAGTGAGACTGACTTGCGTTTGGCTGGTTTTTTTTTTTTCATATAGTTAATAAAACTAGTTAAGGTTTACTGGTAGAAAACTCGATTATGAGTTAAGCTCGCCTTTGTACATGTAATTTCAAAACTATTATGTATTGTTGTGATATTTTTTTGTGTGCAATAAAGAATAAGAATAAGAACTATACCTACAGATATAAATTGTGAAGAGAAAATTTCGCTCACAAACATGATTCGATTGCTTTAGCCGATATGCTACCGTGAAATCTGCTTGTGGTACCGAATTTAACTTCCACTTTGAATACGTCATAGGGTGACGTCAGCAACATCTTATTGAGAAACAGACTATGTTTTTTAGTCAACTTGATGAACTTTTCAGTTAATTTAAAGCCAGCAGCTTACTGTAGCTTATCAGCTAAATAGCTGCTGTACTGAACCAGGAATCGCGGATTCGAATGGGTTTATATTCGAATCTGCGAGAGAGATTTTTTCTTACAATAATTTCTATTTTAATATTTTACTCCAAAAATAATATAATTGTTAAAATTATACCTACCCTACACTATCTCTTCTCATGGGTGTCGTAAAAGGCGACTTAGGGATTCACCAGAGGATGATCAATTGGGCAGCAGCGTTCTCTGAGTATTTAACCAACCAACTGCGATCGCCAACCCGCCTGCCAAGCGTGGCGATTATGGCATATCCATCTTGTGAGAGGCCTATAGCCTATATCCAACAGTGGACGTCTTTTGGCTGAAATGATGATGATGATGATGATGATGATGAATATTTTACCTTTGTCTACCTTCACAGTTCAAATTCGCAAAATTAATTATTTTTCGTAGAATGTGAATTTTGATGACCTTGTCCTCTTCCTCTAGTGCATGTGTTAAACGCAAGTTTGTTTCCTTTTACAATTCCTAGTACTCATTTGACATTTAATAAAATGAATAGATCGGTGTATGATAGAACTTTTTTACACAAAGTTCAAAACTTCAGTACATTTTTATACGATAAGTTAGAAAACATTATCGCTTTGCAATTTTATTTTAACGTCCATCCTGTTGGCATAAAACTACCATGTTATTGCTTACCCAGCCTATCGATCAACATGTTTGTTTAAGTTCGCTAAATAATACATTTCGCACTCTTGTTGCAAGAGCTGCATTCAAACAATAGTGAATGTAAAGTCCAATCGCTGAAATTGTGGCGCCCTGTGATCCCGAGGAGGCTTTCAGTGATGAAGAATAGCGTTTAATTTTTATGCAGTTATGCATATTTATTTAAGTATTAATAATTTAGTAAATCTCCGACCACATTTTTTTCTGCCACCTTTTATGTTACCTACTTTAAATTTGTACATGCCATTTGAGTGTAGTGCCATTTGAGTGTAGTCATACCGCAGTGTCTCAAGACGAAAGTCTTTGACCAGTGTGTGTTGCCAGTAATTACTTACGGTACTGAAACGTGGTCGCTCACAATGGGCCTGATAAGAAGGCTCAAAGTCACTCAAAGGGCAATGGAGAGGGCTATGCTCGGAGTGTCCCTGCGTGATCGAATCAGAAATGAGGAGATTCGCAGGAGAACGAAAGTAACCGACATAGCCCGAAGAATTGCCAAACTTAAGTGGCAGTGGGCGGGGCACATTGCTCGCAGAACGGATGGCCGATGGGGCAGTAAAGTTCTGGAGTGGCGACCGCGTACTGGAAGGCGCAGCGTGGGTAGGCCCCCCACAAGGTGGACCGACGACCTGGTGAAGGTCGCGGGAATCCGCTGGATGCGGAAGGCACAGGACCGGTCGTTGTGGCGATGTTTGGGGGAGGCCTATGTCCAGCAGTGGACGTCTTTCGGCTGAAATGATGATGATGATGATGATTTGAGTGTAGCGCTACTATTTGATTGGATGGACTACAGACTACACCTAATACACAATCGACAAAACTGGACAATGTTTGAAGTAACAATCTAGAAACAGTATTAATTGTAGGTAGAAGAAAAACTTATTAAAATCCATTGGCAAAATTCTTGGGCTGAATTGTATTAAAAAAAAATTGTTCCTTAGACTTAGAAAAGAAGTTCCTTAACGCAGCTTGCAGTAGGTGTGATTCGGGAAAAAAATTCACGTCACGTAAGATTTTTGCGTTATGAGCGCATACGCACACCGCGCGCTCTTTCTTTCTTTCTAGTGTGTCTCTGTTGTGTGTGTGAGGACTGAGGAACTTCGATTCTGGCGGGGGGTATTGATACGGTTCCACTAATGTTGTTTATGAAATTTTAAACACATATTATTGGCATTTTGAATCCTTCTGTTTGGTCGACAAGTTTATAGAGAAGAGTGTGAGATTAAATACGTGATTTTTGAACAGGAAATATATTATTATCTAGGTAGATGACACATCTAATATAAAAAACAGTAATAAGTATAAGAGGCATGCCTGGGATTTTCATGCCCACTTTGAATTAAAAACCTCTCTATTTAATAGCTAATTAATAAATAGTATGTGGAGCAGCTGCCCTACAAGAACAATCTTAATTAAAATGTAAGATTCTCACTCATTTGTTATGTAAAACTATTGCCAACTTTACTCCGTGGACAGACGGATCCATCTTTCTGTTAATATTACGAATGCCTGGCACAGTCACACACTATAAAATTATGCTATGAATACACTATACGTAACTCCCACACATACAACCAAACGTATTGTCATGTAAATGTGTCCATTTTTGTTCATTCATCTATTGACATTTTGATAATGTGTATACATTGGAAATTGTACTTAATTAATATGGTATTGACTGTACAAATGAATAATGAATGCTGGAACTCTCATGTAATTATGTTCTGATCATTGCCAAGTTTAGCTTAACGTATGGAATAAAATACAAGCTTGGCTAGGAACTGAAATTATTAGTATAAGACGTGATTAGAATCATGATATTGATCAACTCCTTATACAAAAGGTGTAAGGTGCATTTCTTAGAATGTCACAAGGATGTTTACAACACGGACGAGAAAAAAAAGAAGGACTCCGCGCTACATATAACGAAAGTGAAGCACCTTACCGAACTATGTATGGGGAATTTGAGAAACGAAACGCCGCGTTATGGTGGTTGATCAGCGCCCTACGACGTAGAGTCGGTTTTTAGGGTTCCGAAGTCCTACAAGGAACCCTTATAGTTTCGTCATGTCCGTCCGTCTGTCCGTCTGTCCGTCTGTCCGTCTGTCCGTCTGTCCGTCTGTCCGTCTGTCCTAATCCTTTACAGCTTAATAACTTCTACAGTTATAAACATAAGTAAATGAAATTTTGTTTAAAAATAGTCTACATATAGATCTCAATTTTAAAAGAATAAAAAAATCGTTTTTCCGTATTTTAGGGGTGGCGTCCATACATGTGAAATGGAGAAAAAAAAATTTTTTTCGCTGCACCCCCTCGTGTGGGATATCATTGAATAGGTCTACTAAAATGAAGGTAATGTTTGATACACCACTTTTTTATCAGGTGTACCATCTGCGAAATATAGCCCGCCAAAGTGGCTTGCAATGTGTCCCCCCCCCCTGCCATTTCTAAGCTATGCAATGTAGAAACTTATAATCTTCCACATTGATAGACCTTTTAAAATTATTTAGAGTATAATGTGATTATAAGTTTTTGAATTATAGAGAGAAAACTGAAAAATACTTAAAACGTCCTAGTTCAAAGGTCATTGACCTTAGAGAAAAATTATCATAGCAAATAATGCTCCTTTAGCTACTTTCTATTTGAAAAAATCACAAAAAGTAACTTTGAAATGACAAACGTCTTAAATTTGGCTTCTTGAATTTATCGCTAGATGGCGCTACTAACAACACGCTCTGAGTCGCGAATGCTGCCGATTATTGCAAAAACTAAAATAGCCCTGATTAATATTCGATTTGATTCGTTTGTAATTACACCTACTTAAGGAACCCTATAATACTGAGCATGGCCCGACATGCTCTTGGCCGGTTTTTCTCTCTTATTTAGTAAACAATCTTGGCATGTCTCTTTAATCAAATAACTACTGATAAAATATAATTACTAGTTTTGTATATGTAATTAGATAAATAAATGCTATTTAGAGTGTGAAATTTTTAAAATCATACGAATAATTATTGTTGAGGAATTGCATTAAAAAGACATGCCTAGATTGTTAACTAATTAAGAGAAATAGGAAAAAACTGAGTGAAAGTGTGTGCATGAGGCACGTATACAAACAAGCCGGGTCAGCTAACTTAGGGAGCTTCACTTTCATTATATGTGGCGCCGTGTACTTCTTTTTTTTCTCGTCTGTAGTTTGCAAGTTGCAAAGTTGCAAGACATTAAGGTTAATATTAATAAGTGTGAGGTTAAAAACCTATAGGTATGTAGTTATCATAAATAGAGTTTGTATATAAATATTTGACAGTCAACATGTTTACTTGAAACTCAAAATACATAGGTAAATATTAAAAATATTTAATACATTATTCTGCTGATTTAATTATACATACCTATGACTGATTTATTCAGCACGAGATCATTGTAGATAACTTATTCCATATTTATAATAAAACAGCTAATTTCCATTCGGAATTATTGACTCAACAATGTACTACGCAGTTACAGTAACACATAGGGTTAGTTATGTATGTTATACAGCGTGTTATTAGTACATAACGCTCACAGACGTGACTCAATAGCTCCAAGAATGTGAACGGAGGCATTGTTCAACAGTCCGTCGAACTTTCTGAAAGTTTTAGTTTGCTCCGTTTATGCCAACTACGTTATGCTAATATAGATACGATGTCGTCTGCCAGTTCGCTACTACGAATTTATTTTATTCGTTTGCTATGACACGAAATTTAGGTACCAACTAATGCTAATGTTACGTTCTAGACAGTTTATTGGTTATTTCAAAGTTGACGCTGCCATTATTTAGAACGTATGGCGCTTTAAATAAATCGCGAGCTTAAGGCTGGTTTTCCACCAAGATTGTGCGAGGTAGCTAGGTGGCTCGAGGATATGTAGCAGCGCTGTGAATCGGTGTGATGGTTTCCACTAAAGTGTGCAATGAGATTGCGCTGTGCGAGGATGCGTAGCGAAGCTGTGAATCGGTGTGCAGCTGAATGGTGTGAGGATGCACAGCGGACTCTTTTCAGCTACACACGACCCTAGCACACATTACTGAAACAAGCCAGTGAAACTGTTAAAATATGGGGAGGTTATCAAAGTTAAAATAACAACCTCTAAATTCTGTATATTCAATTCAATTCAATTCAATTATACACAATTTTATTTTTATTTTTAAAGTCGTGGGTAGGTAAAAGACCCGTCACTATGTATTTCCTTTCGTTTTCTAAGGCGGATGCGCAGGTACTATCCTGGTTCAGCCGCCGTGGTGGTGAAGACCGAGATGGTGATGGGCAGCTGGAACTCGCCAGGCAGGATGGCACCGGCCGGTACGAGGTGGGCAGTACGGGCCTAAGGAGAAGGTGCACCCGGGACGTAGCATCCCCGCCCGCATCCCTTGCACATATCTCTGTTTTTTTTGTATGTAAAAATACCTAGATCCACTAGCCCTTTTCCACCAGAGCTGCGCTATGTGCAGGAAAGGAAAATTAAGTAATCCTATTGATGGATTTTTAGAACGAAGTTCCTTATGGTAAGTGTAATTCAGGAGAAAATGTACCATCTCGCCACGCTAAGATTTGCGTTATAGTCATAGAGTGCATTGTATATACGGACATAGAATTTTCTGCTGAACTCACCTTTAAGCGTCATCTGGTGGGTAACGTCAAAGTTACAGCTATCTATTAAATAAAACATACAAAAAGACATGTTTTACTGGGAATCGCTCCTGGACTTTGTGGTATCTCAGTTCGACGCATGATGTTTCCTGCCACCTATGCTTGTATTAGAGTTGTGTTTAGCATTGTAATGAACCGGTCAAAAAATATGAATTTTAAGGATAACTTCTTTCCTTACCGCACACGTTTTTTTTATCTTCACGCACCGCCTCGCTACCTCACACATATCTGGTGAATACGCAGCCTTATGCTCGTTACTATGAACGAGATGTTGGTTTAGGTTACGGTTGTAGTTTGTAGTACCCTGGGAGTTTGATCTGACGTTTGTTACACATAAGCGCGGCTTAAAGTCGGGAAGTCCACATGTAGGCGACGAAGCATCAGCTACACGTCTGCTCCGCCCGATAACGTTTCGTAACGCTAAAGGGCGTCGATTTCGCTCAAAGGGATTAAATGGAATGCGTACAATTTATAACTCTATTAACATAGAGTATTGTTTACACACGTCTGACCGCGGCCTCGGAGGCCAAACGCAGACGCTTGCGAAAACATTCGCTTTGAGATTAAAGGTAGACCTGGCCACAAGTGCCGGCTAATTCTGACCCGCATGGTACCGCCCAATTGGTAATGCGTCGTGCCCCCGCAGAGGTCAGCGTATATTAGTCGCGTTTAAGTTTGTTTACAGCGGGCTCAGCGTTTCCGACCAGTTTGCATAACTCGAGGGTAGTCTCAATAAAAACAAATTGGCTCGCTGACCAGAGTTGCGCATTACACACGTACGAGGAAGCCGGGCGACATGCCCGGAGGTGATTTACTGACATTTCATGCCACTAAGCCCGAACGGTTATGGAAAATAGATGTAGACTACTATTATGTTCTAAGCTTCCAAATAGTACTCTAGGGCGTCCCACGGATATGCCGCATGGAGGAAAAGTACCTTGAATGGTCTTCCTTTTATTTGTGACACTATGTTATTTAGCAAAAAAATATCCTTATGATGAAGCCTTTCGATCGATATGATAAAGCTACAGGTTGATTGTTTTTCTCATGTAACTGGTTCGATTTCCGGTTCAACCATGTACTTATTTAAATATCTATGAATGCAGTTTAAATTGTTTTAAAAATTCAAGTAATGTCTTCTTTCAGTTCCATCTACAATATTCAAGGTACTTTCCCTCCATGTGGCATATCCGTGGGATGCTCTGTATAAGCGCTCTCGAAGGTGCATAACTGACTAATAATTTTACGAGGGCAATCTTTAAAACTATTTTAATTCGATATAATGAAAAACGTGTTAAACTCCAACGAGCATAAAGTACAAAGCCTAAACACACATAGGTACATTTTGTTCATCGTCTACTAAACACATAATCTTTAATTACCGGTAATGTAACCTTCTATTTAAAAGGCCATTTACAATCAAAACCTATACATAGGTAACTAATATCTAGTTAATGAAATAATGTCTATATTCATAGATAGTAAGTTGACTTAACCACGCCACTTTATCAGTAAACATAAAAAAAATGTACATAGTAGAATTTGTATTAACTCAGTTAATAAGGTGTAGAAAGAAACGACAGGTAATGGTACCTTCAGGCTGTTAGGGCACCACGACACTCTTGCACATTAATCTGAGTGATACAATCGCGGTCACAGCGAGCTACGTAAATCTCAGATACGGATCTTGATATATGGTGGGGGAGAGTGGGGGTACGTTTCACCTTTGTAAGGCCTTTTGCGGAATGGGGCGACACCTCGGCCTCGATATGGGCCGGCATTGTTCGGATCATATCGTATTAGGTACGTCGTTTTGTTTCTTTACTATACGGACGTACGGACGATGGTGTGGAATCTGTCTTTAAAATTTTTGAAATTACTTGCTATTACTTAAATTTTACGGTTCATAGGTTTTTGATTGAAGTATTTAAATATTTTAGATAGATAGTGAGGTGACTAAAATAAATATAAACTTATTGGGTTATGTTTCGGAAGTTACTCCAAAGATGAGAAACAAAACTACACAGCAAAAGTGTTACGAAAAACGCAGTCAAATTCATACAACGTTTATCAGAAATTCGTGGTCATATTTTAATAGCTCATTTAGGGAATGCTATCGAACAACTTCTAGCTACTACGGGGCCTGAAATCGCGAAAAAAATACAGTTATTATTAGCAAAATTGTTCTGTCTCTTTCCTTTTGCACCATTAAGTAGTAAATAACAGTTTAACTTTATTTTGTTACTGCTAAAATGTGCACACTAAATCTGTAGGAGGAAGGCGCTGGTGCCTGTCACACAGTTAATACTAGCACAGGCACCATCGTTTACTCTATCTTTTATACCATCAGCTATTAAAATTATTGTTTGTTTGTGAGCAAAGATAGAATGTACCAAATGTACCAAATTTATGGAAAAAAAAAATAAAGAAAGAAAAAAAAAAAGAAAGTTATTCCCTAGAAAACCAAATATTTAAAAGTATACCTGCTGAAATTTTAATGGCTTCTTTCCCGAATACAATGACCCCTTTACGGGAAAGAAGCCATTACAATTTCAGCATGTAGATATGTTATATCGTAACAAAACAGACGAAAAAAATGTTCCTTACGCAGCAGCAGCACACATAATTAGTCATAAACTAGTACAAAGTAGTTACTTTAAATACTTTAAGTTACTTTCGCGTCATATTTGATACACTTTCTGTACACACACGACGGCATTTTAGTTTTTTTTTTTCACGTCAACGGTCACGTTCGGTGCCTTGCTTGACGCGTATTAATAGCAAAACGTCCCAATTAAAAGGTTTTTGAGTCTTCAGATTGCGCGCGCTAGGAACATATCTGATGATTCTGATGGGATCAGGTGATCCTTTTTTCGCGATTTCAGGGTTGGTCCTTTAGTAAAAGTAGTTCTATGCTATGCCCTGAATGAGCTTTTCAAATATGACCACCCAGTTCTGATACACGTTGTATATTTAAAAAATCTAAGAACTAGAAGTTATTGTTGTAGTATAAAAGTTCACAAAATTTTTTACTACATAAAGCTCGGTAGTCAATAGACAGTCATCCTTTTATAAAATACACTATGGCTGTCTCACACATTATTTTTACATCGCTGTACCGACTATAAATAAACGATATTTTTTTGTTTCTTGTTCCGTCCTACGAGAGAGGCCAATAAAAATTAATGCGAACATTTTGTTCAGATTTATGTCAAATGTTTCGTTAAATCAAACAGATGCGTTGATATGCATGTTAAGGTATTATGAAACTATATAGAACAACTTTTATGACGTTATCACACCTTCAAATAGTCCACTTCATCAACTCAACCTATCGCAGTCCACTGCTGGACATAGGCCTCTCCCATGTTGCGCCACAGCACTCGGTCCTCTGCCTTCCGCATCCAGACCCCCCAGCCACCTTCTTCAGGTCCACTAGTCCACATGCTCGTATAACAAATGAAGTAATAATTAACCAGATTTCGTGTGAGCCAGAAATTTACATTCCCGTTCACAAAATACAAAAGGAATACCTTCCTACGACTTATTTGGTTTTTTTTTTCAACAAGAAAATTCACTTCGCTTCGTCCTGACTGGAATAAGCAACTTTGGCTCGCTCCGGCCAATTACGGCGACGTTTAAAGTAATTTAATCGCCACTAATAAGAAATTAAAATGTGATTTTATTGTAGAGAAGCTTAATTGTACGATACGGGTATTTTTGACGCGCCTACCTTTTGAGGTCAGCCGACTGTGGTCAGCCCTTTAGTGCGTTCCACTCGAATTAATAATTAAAACAATTTAATGACTTTATCTAGGCATATGGCATCTGCGATGTCATTCTCATGTTGCTTTCATGTAGTGAACATGAATTATGGATTTAATCTAGGCCTCGCTCGTATTGCCTACGGTTTATGGAAATGAAGCTTGGAAAAATGTAATCAAGAATTGTTAATTACAAGCGGTTACCACCCACGTTACTTATTCGTACCAAATTATTATTATTTATGTAAGGGAAATTTTATTTGGTCGGGATGTATGCGATATACTCTACATCTTTACTTTTTTAGGGTTCCGTACCTGAAGTACGTCCGTCAGTCCGTCAGCCGTCCGTCCAACCGTCCGTCTGTCTGTCACAGGGCTGTATCTTTTGAAAGGTAATAGGTAGCTGGTTGAAATTTTCTCAGAATATGTGTTGTTATAAGGGGTATCACGTATACTTTAAAAAAAAAAGGTCTAAAACCAAAGGGGGTTTCCATACTAAACCTCAAAAAATATGCATTTTTTTCAACGTTTTTGTTCCTGCTTTATCCACAAAACGGTATTACATAACAGCGTCAAACATGGTCTGATTATAGTGCATATTATGTAGTTTAGCAACAAATACTTAAAGTAGGACAAACATGGACAAATGTGGTGGTACCTGCGTAAGAAAGAGATGCAAAAATTCACATTTCGCGTACGATCGTGGATGTCTTTTGATAAACTCTCGTAAATTAAATCAGTTTCTATGGGTTATCAGGTCGATGGGTTGTACGGAACCCTTACAACGTGAGTCCGACTCACACGTGGCCGGTTTTTTTATCTATGGGATAGGATCCATTAGGTATATAAGTTGTATTACATAAGTTTATGTTGGCAGTTAACATAAGTTTCCGGTAAACTTACTTTGGTACTTTAAGAGAAAAGTTCATGTTGTTTTTTTCTTGCAAAGAAAGAATTTTATTTGCTTGGTTGAATGTAGAGATAAAAGCCGTTTCTTGATGTATACAAAAAAGTTAAATGGATGTAATTGAAGCCATCATAATGTATTGCGAAAACTCTTAGTATTTACTTGAGTGGAGATGAAATTACGTCAATGTATACTCGGAAAAGCAGAGAAAAATCTATTAAATGTATGAGTATAACTGTAGATACACAAACATACAACGTATTTTCATCAAGAGCAGTCAAACATGATACGCGTGTTGCAGCTCAATCGCTCGATATAAATAGTGATGCTTACATCTGTAATCTTAAAATACGCTCTGTTTGATAACCGATAATGTAAACGATTTTATACATCAATGGAGCATGCCTACGAGTATGAGTTGCCAGCCCTTTGGCGTAATTAAGGCGATATATCTATATTTTTTAGTAATACTGGCTATTTAGCATGTTTCTTCTTAGTATTCACCGACCGGATACTGAGTCGCGATAAATTCCATGTTTACATTACGATACGTATCTCTGTTATGGACGACAAGATTTCAATGAGTCGGGAGATAGTGGTACTTAGTAGTTGGGGCAACATACGAGGGGAAAAAGTTGTACCTATAGCTAACCCTTTCACTGCAAATGATATACGAGGTGCCGAATCTGAAATTGTAATTTGACAATAAAATCCATGCAATTGATATAATTTTATACAGCCGTTAGCATTCGAGTGGTGTTGTGTAATGTATGTTGGAGGGATATGAAGGGGCATCCGTGGGGTTTAGGGGATCAGGGGACAGGCGCAGGGTGCGTCTGACATTGAAGAAGTGCCAATAACAGAGGTATAAATAGCGGGGGCCGGCGGCTGAGGGCGTTACTTCGCTACGAGATCAGAATATTTTGTTAGTTCACTCCGCATACTGTCCTAAACAACGGATTACAATGCGGGAAGGCAACTACTGAACGATACCGATCTGTATCTACTTGATAAATTGTGAAGCTGATACAAATTTATGGGTTTTACGTGTCGCTTGACACTTAATGTAAAACATTTACGTATGAGTACTTAACATTTAAACGAGCAGTAAGCATAATAATTATTTTTGTTTCACACGAAGGCAACTTGTTTAACCTCGGACAATGATACCTACCTAAGTAATTTTGTTTTACAAATCCTTTTACAAAAAGTTTTTGTCAGAGTTTTGAAAGACTTCGTCACATTGTAAACAAGCTTGTTAACTGATTAACTTTGAGAAGTGATCCGTAACCCAATTTGAACGATTCAATAACTTGGAGTTTACAATGAACGAAGCGGGTTTCAGTAAACATTATTTGTTGGCTCGAAGGCTGGTCACATACATCTAGTTTCAAGGTGATATTAGCCCGAAAAAAGTCATAATAAAATCCATAAATTTTCCCCTAAATATTGGTCACCCTCGAAGTAGACAAAAATGACCAGAATAAATTGGAATGGCAGTGGCAGCCGATAAAACATTCAGTTTATGGGGTGTCATATTTACATTCGGGAAGATATCGACGTGGGAATACAGATAAGTACTTATTTCGGTGTACGTGGTGAGCACAATATGTTCCTATTCTTCTCCATATATATTTGTTTGAGTGACATAACTCTACGAACACAAAACATAAGATGAAGTTTATCTGGAGACAAAAAGACCGCATTACGTACGCGCCAGTTGATTTTTTCTAACTGAAATGTTTGTGGATAATACATTTACCTTTTTCATTCATTCATTACTTACGGAAGTGATAGGGGCTTGCCTATATTGAGCCTGTTAATCCAATCACGGTAGCACTCCAATTAAACAAAGCCCTCTCGCTGGTGCTAATCGATTGCCAATAAATTGGGATTCGAGCGAATTCGGAACGCATAATTTCTTGCACCCTGCGGTTGTGTAATGTAATGTAGCTTTGGGGTGCAAAAGCATTTAAATCTATGGATTACGTTCCTTAGCTGTGAAGAAACCGATAACATAAGGGAAGGGGCTACTAAAATTACCGATAAGTTACGTCCTAGCTCGTGCGTTTTAGCTCGTTCTAGGAAATAGATGTGTAAAAGTAATGTTTATTTTTTCGTTTATATATTTTTGAGTAAAGTCACTTATTATTCATGACTCCCATTTAAAATGTCCCTTACGCAAGGGATTCCCAAAAATTAAACGTATAATTTTATGTTTCATACTCTCGTTAAAGCCCCATGCGAACGCGTGTAATCTCCAGACATATTTATTCGAAAAACGCGCGAAAACACCCCTAAATGGAGAATCAAGATTAGTCGGAGCCATTCCAACACGTTACGTGAATAGCGATGCTACCAAATAAAATGTTTAGGGTCATTTTGGCCGACAACGAGCGCGCCTAGCTCACCCAAATGCCAATAGGTCTATTTTACCCCCACGCCCCGAGGGGAGCTATACGGCCATCATAAATTGTCCGCCGCAAATTTGCAATCCTATCTTTTTTGGCCCGGTGAGGGAGGTCCAACATTAACATAACTGTATGTTGGGCAATTCCACGTGTAGCTTTATGAACATAACAGCTTACCCAAGCGAGTATGTGTGCTCGAAATACTGCGTTAAGGGCCTTATATCACGACCCCGTAATGTAAGCAAAGGTGCGCCTTAAACAACTCACCAAATTTGAATTTCTCTATCATTTTTGCATATTTTGGGTACATAATAAATGGAAGAGATAAGCTAAGAAAACGTAGCACATTTATACAGCTGAAGTAGGTTGCGTAAAATGTTTTCAAGACTTTGCATAACCGAAGAGATCATAAAACACATTTTCATTCATATTAATGCCTTGATTTAGAACCCAAAAATTTACAAAGAAGAATTTTAATGAAACTTCATGAATCTGGATAATTTTTTAATTATAATTGCGGCATTGCAAATGGCGGACGGCGACGCTAGAACGCGTGAGAGGCGCGAAGTAATCACTCGTCTTATAACAAGGGTGGGGGTGAGGGGGGTAATATTAAGCGCGTTCTTGAGTTATTAAAGCCCCTTAATTGCGCTTAGATATTTTCTGGTTCATTTAATACTTAAGAATTATAACGAGATACTTGAATGAACGAGATAAGTAGCGTGACGGGAATGAGGTATCTTATGGGGTGATCAACGTTGGAATTCCTTCTGTATTATCTGCGCTTTCCATCGAAATGAATGATGAGAAAAAAATAACTCCCAGCTGCTTTATTTATCCCACCGAAAGAGTGATATTTTTGACGTCAGCCTGCTCACACATCCGGCGTCTATTAAAAGTGTATGACAAACAGAATTATTTTATACGACGAAAATACCTATAAACAGTTAAATTGTTGCCTATTATAATTAACTGAGTAAACGCTCTGTGACTGTTTAACACAGTAATACAAACACGAAACTGGCCCTTTTAAGCGGCAGCACGCGTGGAACGTTGCCCTATCATAGTTTACAAGCACATAAGGGAGGCTCCGTCGTTGGGCGCTTAAGGGCGCATTACACCCTTGAAATAGCGACTCCGTAATTAAAACGCTTTAAACTGACTATTATGAAGTACCTATGAAAATAACACGTTTGCCTCCTATGAGCCTTTCAACGACGTAGATGCTGGAGAAATTACTATGAAATTTCATAGCGGGGAAACCGCATTGCTATGGAACCCATATCCACTTCATTGCTCATTTCACGGGTATCAGTTGTTCATTAGTTTGCAAATTCTAACTAAAACGTCTTTTATGTAAAATTGTATTATTTATTCGAGGCACGTTAACGATATTGTATACTTGAGCGAACTTTAAAACGTTTGTGGTAAAAGATTTTCGACCCTATCTCTTTTGTATAGAGTTGCAAGTCAAAGTTCTTGCTTTGTATACGCGATCGGTATTCTATGTTTGTCTAGATTTTAGTGATCACAGAAAGTTGGTTTTAGTAATGTTTTTTTTATTTACTGTTTGATCTCATACGTACGTACGTACGCTTAAGTACGCGTACCCGATTGTGTATTTCGAAATGAAACATTTTGTACCAGCAATTATTTTGAAAGTTTTATTCTTTCTCAACGGTTAAGTACCTATGTGGGTACATTCTACTTTATTTACCACAAGATGTACTAACAGAGATACACAGTCGGGCTTATCCTTAATTAAAAACAGTAGATATCCAGCATCAAGGATATTATCTCGTCATATCTCCGCCCGCATTAACATTCAATTAAAACAATTTATGCACCCAACGCAGTTCCCGAGGTTCTGACGTTGAAAATTGTATCGCCATAAATTATACAGTTGTATTAATAAGTGTACAATAGACGATCTAACGAGCTCAGTTGGCGTCGACCGCCTGGGTGCATACGAGCAAATTAAATTTGCATGTTTGCAACCCCATGACACCCCTTCGCTCCGCCCTGTCCGTTGGTACGGGAGTTATTAGCAACAGCCGCCATTTTTGGCCAGTTCGACCGTGGGGTGAACCACTGGGGGATAATGTGGTCGGCAAGCAATTTGTTTTCGGATTTAGTTTTGTAATTGGAAACGTTTCACACCCGTGCATTCGTAAATTACTTACCTAGCTACCGTTACATAGGCTCCGAAATGTTTTCACAGTTACCTACCTCAAACTCATGAGTATATCTATTACGGGTAATGCCAGAAGAATGAGTAAACGTAGTTTTATCCGGGTATATTTAGAACTATCCTAAGCTCTTGGTAAAGTCGGAAATATCTTAAAAATAAATTCTGATTTGGCATTCACACAGACACACCTAATCAACTCAGCCTATCACAGCCCACTGCTGGACATAGCCTCTCCCAAGTTGCACCACAACACTCGGTCCTCTGCCTTCTGCATCCAGTCTCCACCAACTACTTTCATCTGGTCGTCGGTCCACCTGACTGGGGAGCGCTCTATGCTGCGTTTGCTGATTCGCGGTCTCCACTCAAGGACTCCTCTGCGCCAATGGCCATCAGTCCTTCGACAGACATGGCCAGCCCACTGCCAATTTGAGCTTACTGATTCTACAAGCTATGTTGGTTGCTCCGGTTCTTCTCCGGATAATCTCGTTATGGATTTTTCCTTTAAGGAAAGTCCAAGCATAGCTCGCTCCATAGCTCAGCTCAACTGTCAGTGTCCACGTCTCGACACTTTAAATAATGACAGGCAGGTTGCACTGGTTGAAAATCCTCGTCTTCAAACTTTACGGTATAGACGCCGAGAAGACTCGGCGAAGTTTGCCATCCGCTGCCCAACCCAACTACAACACACCTTAGGTCTACCCAAAGCTGACTGGATAATGTTGGATTAATTAATAAAATTGGACCTTATAGGATTGATAGCAGGCCACAAGCCTTTACTTCGACATGGTGAAACTTCGATACGACTCTGATACTAAGAGTCAACGGGGGCTGCGACTTTTTCTTGCAAGATCACAAATAACCTAACATGAAGAGTATGGTGAAGCGAAAGTCTTGTGGAAATCTCCGCCATACTAAATTAGTAAATTGCCGAAATCGGTTATTTATTCATGATACCTCGAACCTAACCTGACGGTGTCGGGATGCAGTTAGTCGTAGATGGGCCTTGTCGAAGTTAGGGCTCGTCGGAATTAATTTTAATAGAGCTCCTTGGCAGTGCTCATTTTGGGAAGTGCATACTACTACACTGTACCTATTTCTGCCATCAAACAGTGATGCTTGCATTGCTGTGTTCTGGTGTGAAGAGTCCGGCTGCCGGTAAAATAACAATCATATGAGACTTTCCATCTTCATGTAACGTGTGTCATTTGGCGAACGTTATTTGCGCATCATTTAAGGAACAGCCTAGGTGGTATTGCAGTTGCTATGGTTAAAGATAACCGCTTAGCATCAGGTGGATTTTTAGCTCATTTCGCCATCCTGACCTATAAAAATTTCAATAAACATAAATAATAATAATTTCCTTTAGTTAAATTGATTTACGTAGTTTGTAAAAATTTGCATGCTGTGTATTATATGGGAACATGTGTCTTTGCACCTATTTAGAATGTACCATCCTCTGTACCACATTTTAAGCAAATAAAGTTAATTTGAATTTGAATATGGTACAGTCAGCGGTATACACTTGGCGAAATTAAAACGTTAATTTAAGAAAAAGTAGGGATTGAAATCTTTCAATATTGCTCACTTAGCATCTGATAATACATACGAATACCCAGTTTGTATTATTCCCCAAAGCTTTAATGAACAAGTTTTTAAAAGAATTGCGTTTTAATTTCGTGAAGTGACATATATATCTTTGTGCAACTGACGACACAAGAACATTTCAGATCTTCTGGAAATTCAAGACATAAGTAGATAGAATAATATTCTCTTCTTTGAAAGAATGGAGCTATTAAATAGTCGTATTCCGCAACACTATTCGACAAAACAGCAATTTCTCCAGAGCTAAAAGCATTCATTTTTGTGCGAAAGCTCTCTACCTAGACATTTGGTACATTAAGGGGGTCTATTCTAAAAAAACATTTTCGCTTCTCGCCTGGGGTGGGCGGGGTGAAATTATAAAATATAACAGCATTGCGCCCTTTGTTTTTTAAAGGTATCGTACCTATGAGATGGGGCGCGAGCATCCATGCGGTATTCAAATTTGGGAGCTCTGCAGGGGTAAACTAATTCGTTTTAAATTACGTTACGATATTGCGTTTCGACTTAAAATATAGCTGATATAAACAAGCGGGAGAGGGTTCTAATAAAATATTTGATGGCACTCAGGTTCGTGTCGTAATTAGATTACCTATTAGATACGCACTCACGTGTCGCAATTCATGTCAGAGTACATGATTCTGAATTCTTTAATATCTATTAATGTGTTTTCACGGGTGGCAATATCCATATTTAATGGGTAATTTTTAATTTATGGTGGACGTAATTACTCTGTATGTGTAACATTTATTAACAAAAAGATGTTACGAAGCACAGTAATGAAGTAGACCATTATTACTGTACCAAAAAGGTACAACAGGAACCCTTATGGTGTGACTCCGACCAGGCGTCTGTCTGTCTGTCTTTCCGTCTGTCACAGCGGCATATTTCAGCAACTATAATGCTATTGATTCGAAAACAGGAAGAGTTTAAAATATTGAAAAAAAAAGTGGAAATAATCTTTGGGTTGAAATATGGCTGCTAGTTCAAATCGGGTATCACATGAAAGGGCCTTATTTGCTCAGACCAAAACAGGTTTTTTGAAGCCGCGTAGTTTTTGACGAATGATGAAAAATTTAAAAAAAAAACTACTCTTATCTCCGAGTCCGAAGTCCGTAAAGCGAGAAATTTAAAATAATTACAGTTGATGAAAGTTTATGTATCAACCCAATTATTATAGGAATAAAAGAACGTTGTTTCTGACTAACACAGTATTTTGAGAAATCATTAAAAATCCTTCACAAGCAAACAATGTGGTCCGGTTTTTTAACCCCAGTTATGCATTTGATCGAAGTAGATAGTTATGGCCCAAACTGTGGAAATCGCAATCAATAAAATGGTTACGATTTAAATTGCGGAAAGAAAAAAAATCGCTCACGAGCAGGATTTGAACCTGCGACTCCTGGCTCAGTACGCCAGTGCTTAAGCCACTAAGCTACCGTGAACACTGCTCGTGGTATCGAAATTCTCATCCACTTGACACGTCTTTGGGTGACGTCAGCGATATCTTATTAAGAAACAGTGTTTCTTAACCGACTCGACTAACTTTGCAGTTAATTCAAAGTCGTATAGATATGCCTACCCTTACTAATTATTTATTATTTTTAACCGACTTCAAAAAAAGGAGGAGGTTATGTATTCGGCGGCTTTTTTTTTTTTTTTTTTTCATGTTTGTACACCGATTACTCCGAGATTTGTGGGCCGATTTACGTGGTTGTTTTTTTATTTGGTAGAGGAAGCCCGCGCGGTGGTCCCATATAAATTTTATCGACTTAGGTTGAGTAGTTTTTTAACCAGCTTCAATAAATCAGTTTATTTTACCTTCGCCTATCTAGATGATCTGCTCATTGGTTCGTTTTTCTGAGAATTCATGGCCGATATGCGTGTTTTTTTTTTCACGATAGTGATTGGACGTTTGGAAGAAAATGAGCGAGGCCTTTGCCCAGCAGTGGGATAGCAAAGGTTGATAAAAATATTTCCTCAAATTCGTTATATATATTTATGAATCAACCCTCGCAATTATCAACTAAAAAGTATGAAATAAAAACTTTTTAACAAAAAATAAAATCGACTTCAAAAACCTTAACTAAAAAGTAAAAAATAATCATTGTATGTATTTTAAAATCTTAACATAAACCAAAATTTTGAAGGCGGCGCGTGATTTTCATGTACGTTCACATAAACTGTTTTTTACTATAGATATGCGCTCGACGGTACATTATATTTACATGACGCAAAGGGTCAATCACGCGCCGTCTTCAAAATGTTGGTTTATGTTAAGATTTTAAAATACATACAATGATTATTTTTTACTTTTTAGTTAAAGTTTTTGAAGTCGGTTTTATTTTTTGTTAAAAAGTTTTTAACGCATGCGAAGCGAAATCTTACGATTCAAATTGTGGAAAGAA
The DNA here is from genome assembly GCA_949699075.1 of Asteroscopus sphinx. Classification (NCBI taxonomy): domain Eukaryota; kingdom Metazoa; phylum Arthropoda; class Insecta; order Lepidoptera; family Noctuidae; genus Asteroscopus; species Asteroscopus sphinx. The sequence goes on along the minus strand of OX453013.1, from coordinate 12,241,327 downwards.
AAAAACATCAAAAACTTCTAGGTTTTTATACATCCAAGGTAAGATCGAAACCCTCGATACGCGAATCTGACTCGCATTTGGCCTGTATTTTTTTCTTGAATATTCTATAATCCTACTTAATAAAAAAATAAAAAACGTATGTGGTCAGGAACGAAGTTAGAATAAAAAAAAACCATCAGGTCAATATAATGCAAAATTTTGCAACTATAATACAAGCATAGATGGCAGGAAACATCTTGCGTCGGACTGAGATACCACAGGGCCCAGGTTCGGTCCTCAGTAAAAAATGTCTTTTCGTATGTTTTATCTAATTAGTTAGCTGTAATTTTGGTCGTTACCCACCAGATAGTGCTTAAAGGTGAGGTCAGCTGACAACTCTATGTCCATTGTCCATATATTCAATGTACTCTATGGGTATAACGCAAATCACACCTACTGCAAGCCCTCTACAAACTTCCTCCCAAAAATACTAAAGTATGGATATTCGTTCGTTTGTTTGTCCTGCAATCACGCTAAAATGGCTACACGGATTTAGATGAAATTTGCCACAGCGGTCTACACATACCATCAAGTGTGCAGGTCGCAGGTTTCCTCAAAATATTTTCATTCACGGTTAAATTACAATCACTTGAGACTAACCGACCGACTGCGAGTCGGTTCGCCAAACTGAGATATGAAGATTCATATCTCAATTTTTGCGAACTGACTCACAGTAACGTTTAGGCAATAGCCTAGGTGGTTGCAGTTGTTATAGGCAAATGTAACCGCTTAACATCCGGTGGGCCTTCAGCTCGTTTCGCCGTACTATAAAAAAATGGGTTAGGTACACAGGATACTTTTTATGCAACATAGGAACTATGGGAGCGAAGCCGCGTCAGCTAGTAAATATAAAATAATTGTTATTGTTGGCTGATTACGTTCAAAGCAACCCGCCTTCCGTTGTGTAAACAAAACAACGATACCGTTAGATAAGAAAGCTCTATGAATTCAATTATTTGTTTACAGGCATATCTTTCTAACACATTGACATTGCACTGAATTTTTTTTTATGTTTTAGTAACATTTTGGTAAGTACTAAAGTTTAGTTGATTTAACAAAACTGTTTATCTTTAAAAAACAAAAATTTTGGTTAGTTATTACCTTACAGGTTATGAAGTCATTTTTATATGTTACAGGTAGCGAAAGTTTGGCTAAACTTAACAAACTTTATTTTTTCAGTGTGGTCAGCCTGAAGTTGATAATTTTGTAACCTCTAATCTTAAAATTATGAATATTTAAAAAAGACAAAAAAAAAACATTCGAAAATTCGGATTTAAAAATCCATCTTATCCACCCACTGACATAATTTATAACTGCGAGAGTGTAGCCCTGTTATCGCAACACGTTTGCACTGATATTTATTAGACAGGTGCATATTTTATTAGCTTTCGAACATAAAACAACACATAAAAACTATCACTCTGACACTCACTGAACAAGTCCGGAACACAAATCTTGTTCGCAATAAACGAGACGAAACGAAACGCGAACGTTAATAAAGATATAATAATAAATATTCGGAGGAAAACCTTTCGGGATTCGAATTAAACTAAGGGTAGGAAAATTGCGAGAGTCCCCAAGGAGGTGGGCGAGCGACAGCTGCGAGCCTAATGTCCTTTCTATTTATCTGTGATCGGGGAAACGCTGCGCTGTATAGATATATATTACGTCATAACAGCATAATATATGGTATTCCCGATACGCACCACGACGCTCGCGCCGTGCCACTTGCCCAATACGACAGATGTGTCGATAGAAAATAAACGCGATTAATAACATAATAGACGCCCTTCTGTATGACATGCGAAGACATGTTTCTTAGAAATCGTGCCAGTTTCAACGAACTCTTCTAAATATTCATGAAAACATATCCGGTGTAGATGATTTAATGCCAATAAAAACTATTCAGCAAACAAAACGAATTAATACGGCATGATCGCCTATTCGCACTGATATTGCGTAAGTCACGATGAAAATCTCTGTTTTATGGTGTAGACCTCGTAAATGTCTATTAATATGAATGGGCTCCAATTACTTTTACGATTCGCGTTTTGTCGAGAGACGTTCTAAAAAACTTTACGATCTTCCGCGCCCCTGGTCTGTTTGACTTTATATCTAGCTGGGGGTGTGAGGCTATTCAGGACGGATCGAAGCGTGGACAATCGGCCCGGTGGCAGATGGCGCACGGATTGCTGTCACCTGCCAAGACTACCTTGACTATGATAATCTAACCTATAAGCATAACTTTAATTGGCTCCAAGAGTCGACAATCTCATTGTTTACTTTAAGTTCCTCGTTCAAATTTTGGCACAGTCATTGACATTACATTAGGTAAAGTTCAAAGAGACTTGTTATATTTGGACTCCTACAGCATACTTACCTTAGAAATAAATGAGCGGATACCAGATAATATTCAGAGCATATGAATGGTTCATTTACGTATGTTTCTCAAACGCGACGATGAAGCAATTACGATGCAACATGCGCCCTGTGAAGTGGTGAACGATTTTATTACAATTTAAATTCATGTTTATTTACTTTAGAGAATGATTTTATAAGCTGGGTAATTTGCTTTAATTTTCGACTTCTTTCTCCGCTAAATCCCTTTTGAAATGGAACCATATTATAAGTAGGAACTTCAGGTAGTTCAGGTACGTTAATGTACAGCAAATATAGCCAACTAACTTATGTTATGAGATGAGTCATAACGGTTGAGTTATATGCGATATTAGACTCGGATATTAGCTTTCAAGCACATAAAACAAACAAAACCATGATCTACACATCTGAAATGTACAATAATTCCCATTAATTGAATCAGAATGCATCGACGCGAATGACTATGGACCAATAATGTAGTGCCAACTTCCTCTGGTGTGTGCCAGCGTGCCGGCCGGGCGTCTATCACATCATATGACCCGCTGAATGCGTCTTATTACACTTTTATCGGTCGTATCAGTCATAAAATGCTAATGAACGAGCGTTTCGGACCAAACATCCGAGCGAGAGATTCAAATGACGGTATAAAACGTAACCCGAAGTCGACACTTCGTTGGAAACGTAATCGTAATCGGTCTATGCGCTTTCAAAACAACGCGTAACACGAGCGTTTGTATGGCCGCAGAGATACCACACGATGTTTTTAAAAGCTCTTTTATTGTGCGACCGATATACCTAATACAATTATGTACACTTGGACGGTTCTGCGCTGTTGTATTCTGTGCTCAATGTCGTGCGACGTAAAAACGAAGTTTGCTCGGAAAAATTTCGCTCCGTACTACGCTACATCGAGCGTCACTGTGATTCATAACTTCTATGGGATTTTTACAACGTACAATAGCATTTAAGTGCTAATATTTCATAATATATGCGACGATAATATTTTTAATTACAATAAACCACTGTTGTATAAATTTTAACTGGTTATAACACATTTGTTTATTGTTTATGTTCTTCGGTTTTGTTTTTCCTTATTGCTCCCGTATAAGAGTCTATTCATGTAATTTTAATGTTAATAAATTCTCGGTTCTTTTTGCTTTTTGAGCATTCACAACATTTATTGTTCTTATTTCAGCAAGTCTAGAACTGGTTTCAAATCAATTAGCTATAGAGTTATTTATCATATTTTGTGTCAGCAGAAAATATATTTTATGAACGCAATGATAATATAGATTTCAACAATAAAATCTCTTTCTATTAAAAAGTAGGTAAAAGTGAAGTTTAATGGGAGGTGTTGACTCTTTTATTTTGTGTGATCTCATAGAATAGTATTATTATGAAGCTAGATAGTGTAGCTACATGGTTCCTAGTGCATAAATCAATTACATCCAACTCCCTCGTATTTAACTGACAATAACGTCAGAGTTATTACTGAAGTCCACTGAACAATATTTAGTTACTTTAGAATTGTACGTGACACATAATACGACATTACATTTTTTGTGACGCCCCTGGAACGTTATCTGTGACTGATGGAGTCATTTTCAAAAATAAATCGGCCCTCTCCTCTTGCGATGGGAATATACGACCACTTCACATTAATATATTATCAAAATAACGCTTTCTGAGCCACGAGTGTGCTCGAGCAAGCGGCTTATCTACAAATACGAATGCTCACAAATAATATCTAATAGGAAATGAAGTATGTACTTAGCGAAGTAATTTGGTGTTTCAAACATCCTGTTATAGTGTTAACACGTGGGCTTCTAATATAAATAATGACGACGAAAAAATTAAAGCAGTGTAAGTCAATTGTTTCCGGGACTTATATTTCAAACATTCGGGGCTTAGATTAAATAAAAAAAATCTTTTGAATAAATGAATTGCTTGCACGTAGGTTTAGAAACAGACTATACGGTTGCCTGAGTCAGTTGTGGAAGAATGCAAAAAGTTCTTAATTAAAACATCAGAGCAAGCGAATTAATCCCTACATTGCGGTGGGCGGTAGACTGCACCTATTTTATTTGTGTCGCTAACGTATATTTCAGACGTAGCTTAAAGGGGGAAATCCTTGCTGAAAATTCTCTAATATTATTTTAGAGTGCTAAAATGATCCTTATGTTTTACAAGATAGGGACTGGAATTGTTTGTGTATAGGTTGGACTTTTGACTTTTGTCAGGTGGGCGCGCGTCCTGTGCAGACTTTGTATAATTACGTTCAGTGGGATTTGGCGTTTGGAAGCAATGTAATTATAACTTGCACACACATGCACCAACAACGCGGTTTTTTTTGTCTGGAGTGCGGCATCGTTGGAGCAATTAGTGAGTTGCTTGAATTATGTAAACTTACGTTCATGTTATAGGTCTGAAAGGATAATAACATAATATAACATAAGTTAAAATAGAACAATTTTAGTGCCGTTAAAGAAATCATTCACATTTGTTATTTATAAAACTGTATGTAGTACCTATTTAAGCTGTTTAACTAGGACGACATGGTTGCTTTTCTTTTGTGTACCAAGTTCAAAGGAAAATAAAAGAATAAAGAAGTAGTAGTAGTTATTAAAGAATACTGGAATCACTATACCATATCAAACCAGACTTATTATTAGCAGATTGTATCTTATCTACATATAATCGGTAATCAGTAATCAAAGGTAATGCTGTTGGTCTTCTATTAAATAGATAAATCAGTTATTATTTCATAGTGCAACGTAGTCTTTGGTTTTAAATATTGCATTGGTGCACAATTTGAGCGTTGAATTCTATAATAATATAGACAAACCTCCACAAAGTTTTATTACATTAACACTACAAGTTAATGCAGCTAATGAACAATGATCAATTTGTCAAGATAAATTAATTTCCAAGTTTCGTCATATGAGAATACATTTCTATCTAACGCACGCACACCTGCGAAAAATAAATACAACCTAAAACGTCAAAATTTGTGAGTCACAAATACCTACGAAAAAATATACAAAATCATGCGCACGAGAGCTCCCCAGAGGCGTTCTTCATTGGCCATTCCGCAAACGTTACGAATGACTTCTTTACATACAAACCTGTTTGGCGAGGCTACTGAGAATACATTTTACGGCCCATGACAATGATCTATGCCTTTGAGATAACTTTCTGTTAAAAGTATGCGCTTGCGCTCCCCTCGCGCTTAAATAGGAAGCTTGTTAAACTGTAACACGCTGATAAAATGTGTGTGGTATGCATGTGGTGATTTTATCTTGGGATGTATCTGGTCTACTATTAGAGTAGTTTTACTCAGTAGGTCAATGATATAACAGTTTCTATATTTAAAAATTGACCTTCCTATGTTTTTTTTTCAAGGACGTTATGTTTTGGTCCAGTTTAGAATTATATTTCTAATACTTATTGAAATATTTCTTTACTGTGGTATTAAGATATTTTGTGAGTTTCTCAACTGCCAAGACAAGAAAGAGACATTCTAATATTACAAAGTGTGTTGCTACAGTACCATTTTAATCCCTTAGATATCTTCCTAAATAAAATATTGTGTCTGAGAATCATATATTTTCATTTCTGTTGGACTTTAACAATAAATCGAGACGTAAGCAGCTGTCCGACTGTTTACCCTTTGATCCTCGGCTCAACTTAAACGTATTATTCCCACAGTTAGTTTACTTTAAAGAAAATTATTATCAGTATTAACCATCTGGAGTTACCTATATATATAAGCGATTATGTTGTTTTCCTTTTTGTTAAAAGCAGATGTCCGCGACATACTTATTTACACGTTTTCAATTGACATTAAGGAGGTTGACGCACTAGGCAGGGTAACTGCAGCGACTATTGGTGCTTGTACACGGTCACAGATAATATAATACTATACACACGGTGCATATAACTGGTGCGGACTACATGCGCGGTCTACACGCGCGCGCTAATGCGGTACATTCATAAGGCACTGGACCCGCGCATTTATTTGTTACGCGGTCGTTTAAAGTTTAAACGATGCATATAACCTATGCGCATGCATATACATGCGCTTGATATCACGCCGTGTACAAGTACCATATTCCTACAGTTTCACACACTGACAACTACAACCCTTTGTTTGCACGTGGGATTGATAACAGCATCGCTTTTGCCAGCTGATTTGTTTTCACATTTGACCGCGGCAGTCTATCCGCCAGGTGCGTTTTTTGCCTTAAAAATATAAATATGATTGAATAAATATAAATGTCGACAACTCGATCAGATGGTGTAACTTAGCGACTGGCTATTTCAAACTGGTTTTATCATAGAAATATATCGTATTGACAATAAAGCTTTAAGTAATCGTTGCTAAAGGCGATACCCCGTAAGTGGTTACTATTTATCTAAAGTCTTTAGTGTTATTAGTTAAGGCATATAGTTCATTATTCATGATACCTATTGATTTTGTGGCTTATCAGGGTTCAGTAGCAAAAACCTTAATTGGCTGAGCTACAGTACGCACTGATCTTTATTGCGGCTTCGAAATTAGCGCTGCGCAGCGCCCCATACCCCGAATGATACCCGCGCACTCCAAATCTTGCTACTGTGCAGTTATAGTCCGATTGTTCACACATCCACCATAAAGATTGGTGCGTAATCTACGTAGCCTTACGGCCAAAATTAATATCCAATCTATCCACGATTTGCCCTACTAGAGATAGGAATTTGAAATAAGCTCCATACAAAATATGTCAAATATCTATCTCCAGTAGGGTAAATCGTGGATAGATTGGATATTAATTTTGGCCGTTAGCCGTAGCAGCTGATCTACGCAGCTACGCAATCCAAACGTTTTTTTTTTTTCAAAATTATTCGTAATTGATAATAATAATAATAAAATAATCGTTATTTGCACCAAAAAACGTTTACGTGGATGTAAACCAATTTATTACAATGTTATTAATCCACGAGAGACCACACGACATGTTAAATTAGTTCTGCTATAATACCTATTAACTTACTTAGATATTAATACGTACTTATAAACTATTAGACCTTCATCCCCCCTACAACCCACGCACAGAATACAAACAGCTGATAGATCCAACATTTTCTTTTATACGAGCTCAACCGCTCACACACCATAGTAGATACAATTATATATAGGTAACTCGATAATGGAAACATTCAGACTAATTAAATCGAATATTATATGTCATTTGCGATACCGTTTGACCTATTTATCTCGAATAAAGTCATCCATTTCAATAATAGCTGTCATAACGTCCACAATGTTCGACTTGCTATAGTAAAATAGTGTTCTATAACTATTATTATGTATTAGCAATCTGCAAACTCCCTTTTACTACATTTTGTGTCCACTGTTCATTATTATGTATGATTGAGTCATTGATTATAGTTATTGGAGTTTTTACTGTTTATTTACATAAATGATGTTTTATTGGTATTTAAGTACTTAGTTGTTCATACGACTTCGTAATTGGAATTTATAATCGAGCCCGGTGTGCTTTTTAGGGTTCCAAAGTCCTACGAGGAACCCTTATAGTTTCGTCATGTCCGTCCGTCTGTCCGTCTGTCTGTCTGTCCGTCTGTCCTAATCCTTTACAGCTTAATAACTTCTACAGTTATAAACATAAGTAAATGAAATTTTGTTAAAAAAATAGTCTACATATAGATCTCAATTTTAAAAGAATAAAAAAAATAGTTTTTACGTATTTTAGGGGTGGCGTCCATACATGTGAAATGGGGATGAAAAATTTTTTTTCACTGCACCCGCTCGTGTGGGGTATCATTGAATAGGTCTACTAAAATGAAGGTAATGTTTCATACACCACTTTTTTATCAGGTGTATCATCTGCGAAATATAGTCCGCCAAAGTGGCTTGCAATGTGTCCCCCCCCCCTGCCATTTCTAAACTATGCAACGTAGAAAGTTATAGTCTTCCACATTGATAGACCTTTGTGCAAACTCTCTTTTAAAATTATTTCGAGTATAATGTGATTATAATTTTTTGAGTTATAGAGAGAAAACTGAAAAAATACTTAAAACGTCCTAGTTCAAAGTTCATTGATCTTAGAGAAAAATGATCATGGCAAATAATGCTCCTAATGCTACTTTCTATTTGAAAAAATCACAAAAAGTAACTTTGACATGACACACTTCTTAAATTTGGCTTCTTGAATTTATCGCTAGATGGCGCTACTAATAACACGCTCTGAGTCGCGAATGCTGCCGATTATTGCAAAAAATAAAACAGCCATGATTAATATTCGATTTGATTCGTTTGTAATTACACCTACTTAAGGAACCCTATAATACTGAGCATGGCCCGACATGCTCTTGGCCGGTTTTATGTGTTTAATATGACCAGGCTAGTCTGTAGTAAGGGAAACCGCAAGGAAATAGAATTAATTATCTTATTGCTGACAAGGGAAGACGCAAAAAGTGTTATTACTAGGTTTGCCTATAATTATTTTATTACCAGATACCGTTTATCGTAAATCATATTTATCTATCAATATGCTATTTTAATTTAACTCTTTGTGCTTGTTTATACGTTAAATTATAGCTTTGGAAATAACGTCCATAAGGACGCCATGTCACTTAACACAACAATGCTAAATCATTCCACACTAGTCTTCTTAACTCATTGCCTAACTTTTGAAAAATCATTTACAAAAGTCTCATATTTAATGCTAATAATACCAACACTATTGCAGTGTATTATTGTATTTACAAAACAGTTAATCGCTTAAATGTTTGAAGTACAATAATGTTTACTAAAAAAATTCGTTGTAAGAATATAGTAAAGTGCATGTAGTTCAAAGATTTTTCAACTTTGTAAAGAAAGCTTTTAGATACAAATAAAAATAAACGGTATCGAATATATTTATGTAATCGACAAATTTGCGATACATATCGATAAAAAAAAAAAAACACCGTGCGTGTTCCCGAAATAAAACGGCTTGTTATTTTTACACAGAACCCTAAATTAATTGCACCTGTAAGGTACAGGCGAGGCGTATTGACATAGAAAATGCAAAATGAATTTGAATAAGATGCTAATGTAACTAATCAAATTATTTAGGAAGGGAACAAACTCATGATATAGCGTCATAAACAATTATCATACTAGTGATGTGACTCGAGTCCAATTTAACCACTCGAGTCTTTCGAGTCATTTTAAAATTTTCCACTAGTGGCGATATTTTATTGATCGTCTGGCGCACCCTGGGCAGTCAGGCCCGCTACCAACCTGCTGACTGGCTAATGTTTTTCCCATGGCTCATGCCGTGCTATTATCATTATGTAGCTCATGTTGATACGATAGAAGTAGAAGAACTCGAGTACCACTCGAGTGGTCGAGTCACCCAAGTGGTTCACAATTAAGTGAAACACTCGCCTCATTCGAGTCACCTGTCAAAATCCTTGAGGATTTATATTAATTGAATGACCTAATTGTATTTTAATAAAAATTTAAAAGCTTGTTCCTGTATGAAAATACCTTCAAGATTTTGATTAATTTAACCCAACTAGTCGTTACGCATGTCTCGGTAAGTGTAAGGCGAGTGATTTGAGTCAGAGTGAACTCGAATCGGTATTTTTTTACTCAAATACGATTATTTTCGATGCCACTCAAGTCACTCGAGTAAAAGTGGACTCGAGTCGCATCACCATTATCACTTGCTTACTATGCTAATGAGCCTCAATTAACGTGTATACAGTTAAAATCGTTATTTCTATTACGTTAGTTATTAAATTCATTCTAGCACAGCGTAACATTCAGAAGGCCAATGAACGATCAAGAATATTTATTATGTTCTAAACTGAATAATTTTGCTTGCCCAGGATTTAAAAAATAAGCAAACGCAAATCTACGAGTAATAAAAAAGCTTCGTCGTAGGTCGTAAACATCAACTTAGTGGTTTAAACATACTTACTTACTTTACTTGTTTCCCATTGAGGTAGGCAGAGACTATGGATTTCCACCTGCTACGATCCTGACACACCTCTTTCGCTTCATCAACGTTAATTAACCTCGTCATGCATGCTCGTCGGTTTAGAGTACTCTTATCCTGGCATTTTTTGAAAACGTCCGCGATTTTCGCGGAAGATCGCGATACGTTCGCCGAGGTTGTCCCCTTCCAACTTTTCCATCCACACTCGCTTCGTATACATTTTTTGTCAATCTCCTCTCGTCCATCCTTTCTACATGTCCAAACCATCTTAACATACCTTTCTCAATCTTTGTCACTACATCTTCTTTCACTCCACAACGCTCCCTTATCACGTTATCCCTTACTTTATCTCTCAAAGTCTGGTGTAAACCACACATACTTCTCAAAGTTCTTATTTCTACTGCATTTATTCTGCTTTCATGTTTCTTCTGTCATACCCAACTTTCACTACCATACATAAGTGTAGGCACACTCCTCCATGAACAGCCAGCCGTGCCTTTCCCGACAAAAAATCTCTATAATATATATAGTCCTCATTACCAATTTCGGTAACGCGACCCCAAAAAATTATTTCCTAGCATGAGCCCCTATATGACTCGCTAGACCGAATTTGGTCTTAAATACCCTATTGCAAGAAAATCAATATATAGTACAGGATGTCTCTGCGTATTTGGATTTTTTTGTCAAGTGTTTCCAGTCAGCCAGCCAGCCAGTCAGCCAGTCAGTCAGTCAGCGGTGATATGGAATAGGCGATGATTTGTCAAACTGTCAATACAACGTGTAATCATGTTCCTCGCCTTTTCCCAAACATGTTGGGGCCGGGTCCAGTCAAACCAGATGCGGCTGAACATCAGTATTTTACACGGAGCGACCGCCATCGGACCCCAACAACCCAGTTACTTGGTAATACCTACATTTGGAGGTTAGACCAGTTGTCAGACTTTCGGGCTTCTGACTACCCGTAACGACTGCCATATATATTCGTATGTATCATATGATATTAGTAGGACCGGTCATTGTGGCGATGCTTGGGGGAGGCCTATGTCCAGCAGTGGACGTCTTTCGGCTGAAATGATGATGATGATGATATGATATTAGTATGCAACTGGGACCGACAGCTTAACGTGCTCTTCGAGGCATGGAGAGGTCTCGTTGTGCAATGAAAATGGTCACCCATCCACGTACCGACCGCGGCAACTGTAGCTTTACCTCACAGATCATACAATTCAAGTGGTTGCTGCTTAGCCACGAGCCCTTTTGTCAATAAAACGTGTAATTTTGTCAAATTTTAAACCACTACGCAGATGCCAAAGGCGTAATCAACTGCTTGCGACCAAAAAAAATATCCTTTCTGAATACCTACATCCTTCCATTTTGTCTTAAAATGCTTTTGTTGAAACACTTTGTCAATACCTAGAGTCAAGACTTATATAATAAGTACACCTAGGTAAAGGTAAGTAAGTCGGATATTTCTTATACAAGTACGTAAGAACTATCCAATGGATCGCTCTTGAATTCTCTAGGTACACGTAGAGAATTACGAATAATACATAAGATGGATACGTTTCTACTTTCATTTCGATCCATTGCATTTTATATAGAAAAACCTTGCTGATAGGGTTCCTGTGATAAACTCAGCCTGATTTCTATACTTATACCACAGGCATCGTAAATATAGACGAAGTCCTGCAAACAATCGTAGTGAAGCCAACAATACCGTGCTTCTCAAACATGCACCTCAAACCGTGCTCACCGCTCTCAGTACACATGTCGCAGCATCTTACAGTAAGCGTCGCGAAAATAAATATCCTTCAGGTGCGTGGTGTGTGCGTGAGCGCTGGTTTGTACACAGAGGAGCATGGTTTTTTTGGTTTCACTATGATTGATTTATTTATTTATATATGCTTTATTGTACACCATAAAAGACATTACATTGAATATGCATTTAAACTATTGTACAAATGGCGGCCTTATCGCGATCAGCGATTTCTTCCAGGCAACCGGCGATTGATCGCATTACTTCGTCTGTATTTTTACTATGTCTGCGACTTATGCATACCAGCTGATGCCAGCGGCTTCGCTCACAGCACCACCTATTGTTTCCAGATCTTGTGATTACTTTTTTGGCACTAATCCAACATACATTATGAATATGAGTCATTTTGGTCCATAAATATAGAATTTGTTAATAACGTGATTACGTCGCCACCTATCGTATCTTAGTATAGCTATGAACCATTTTTTCAACAACAAAAAAATTGTGTGAATTTGATTGCAGTACGTCAAGTCGTTCAGAAGCTACACGATTACAAATGACGCATCCAACGATTATAATATATACAACCTTATTCTTAGTTTATACTAAACCTCTTAAGGGGTAATTGTACTCATCATTATGAACAAGTTTTACTATGGAACCAACCCTGAAATCACGAAAAAATAATTAGCTGATCCCTACATTTGAGTTCACATTAATCTTTAAAATGTAGGGATCGGCTGTTTATTTTTGGCGATTTCAGGTTTCGTCCCATTATGACCCCTTAAGAGGTTTAGTATTTGTATAAACTAAGAATAAGCTTGTGTAAAGATTTCTACACTTTTCAGTATACATATATACATATATATTATCACGCCTGTTTCCCATTGGGGTAGGCAGAGACTATGGATTTCTTCCTGCTACGATCCTGACACACCTCTTTCGCTTCGTCTACGTCCATTAACCTCGTCATGCATGCTCGTCGGTTTAGAGAACTCTTAACCTGGCATTTTTTGAGAACATCCGCGATTTGATCGCGATACGTTCGCCGAGTTCGTCCCCTTCCAAATCTTCCATCCACACTCGCTTCGTATACTTGTTTCGTCAATCTCCTCTCGTCCATCCTACTATACTTATACTATACTATATATTGTATTATATTATACTTGTACTATGTATTGTAATTCTTATAAATTCAGAAATTCAAGAAAAGAGCATATTAAGTCTTTTTAAAAGGTCAACAACGCATCAGCGCCTCACCTAGAGTTGTAGATTTCCATGGGCGGTGCTGATTGCTTAGTTACCAACTCGTATGCCCCCTCTATTTTAAAAAAAAACAACTAATTTATAAAAGCTCGACTACTACAGCTTTTCTAAACGTTTCCACTATTCCTGCACTAAATGAGAATCAATCGAAATAGCTAAAAATGAGTGTACCTATATGATAATCTCTTAACATTTTCAGTAAACGCCAATAGTCTCTTAAAAGATTGAATCAATAATATCATTAAAATTTGTTATACAACTTTGTACTACCTATTTCAACTACCAATTACAATAAATCGTTCCAATACTATTGCTTTCAATTATGTAACTGCACAGCGTAATCTACAAATCACTAACACTCACATTACTTCAAGCATATTTGACAAACAGGCCTGATCGTGTGGAGGTCTTAAGTGGAGAGAGCAAGGGGCATCGACCCGCCTGCCTTAAATCAGGTTGTCTGCGGTTGTTAGTTCGTTTGTGCAAGACGCAGCTGCACTTAACTCATGCACACAATATAATAGTGTGAATGTACTGACCGTGTATGGACTGTTGTTAAGACGAAAAAGGATTACTGAGAGTTCCTTTCGCGGTCAAAGTAGTTAAAGGATTTAAGCGAGCACTTCTGATCTAAATCTGGCGGTTTTGTTTTTACGCAAAAAGAAAAAAATACTCTTCAAAACTCGTGTGTGATAAAAAAAACTTTGAACTAGTTTTATAAATGTTTCAGGCACTTTTTTCAATCAAAAGCTTTGCCATTATCATAAAATTTAATCCATAAGAAGATAAAGAATACAATGCTTTTTACCTTCCAGAATACACATGCAATTTTGAACTCTGCCTAGACGGAAAAGAGTCGTTTATACCTCACCCGACATACCAAAAAGTGTTCCATACTATGCTATGTATAAAATTACGCTCATGTCGTTTCCAACCCTTGCTTATATTTTGTGATGGCACTCAAGGGACAAGTCAATACATAAGGAACTGGTCATGTGCAAATCGGGATTACGATAGGTCCCATATGTTGTAAATATTTTTTCATATCATCGTTTACTGTGGAGTGAAAAAGAGATGTTATCAAGAAGATCGCGATCTAAAATTTCCCATCAATTTTGAATGAATTTTTGTCCTAGCTACCGAGATAAAAATTGTCTAAGTCAAAAGATTTTATTTCGAATAAGCATTCACATGCACTTTCAAAACGTTAATTATGAATCCAGTTGCACGATTCCAACTGGCAAGAAACTCCATCGTATGAATAATTGAATACACTCTTTTAAAATAATAAGTGGTACAATGTTTCATTGTTACATAATTTGGAACGATTTGAGTGAGAATAATGTAAGTTAATCATCATCAACATCAACTCAGCCTATCGCAGTCCACTGCTGAACACAGGCCTCTCACAAGTTTGGCCACAATACTCGGTCCTCTGCCTTCCGCATCAAGTCCCTCCCACCCTCTCTTCCGGTCATCGGTCCACCTGACGGGGTGGCGTCCTACGATGCGTTTACCTAGGTTAATGACTGAGACAAATTCATTGAAGTACACCAATTAATTATTAATTATATTTAGGCTCAACCATAATAGGAGGGAACCCAATAATCCAGTACTCTATGCCATTAATGGCTAAATCATGCTCTGATATTTACATAATCACTGTATATATATTATACTAAACGGTCTTGAAATACAATGTTAAAATATTGTATAATAAATGTCATAGCGGGAATCCGCTGGATGCGGAAGGCGCAGGACCGGTCGTTGTGGTGATGCTTGGGGGAGGCCTATATCCAGCAGTGGACTTCTTTCGGCTGAAATGATGATGATGATGATATGTCATAACGACAAAAAAAATATGAATATAGTACGAATAAGCTCATTTGAAATCACAAATTAGTAACATAATCTATGTGATAGTTTTGGGTTTTTAGTTATATATTTTTTGTATAAAAATTTAATAAAAAAATAAAAATTATTTATTATCAGACAACATAGTCCATAGGCACAGTAATTGTTCAATCAAACAATCAACTCAGCCTATCGCAGTCCACTGCTGGACATAGGCCTCTCCCAAGTTGCGCCACAACGCTCGGTCCTCTGCCTTCCGCATCCAGTCCCCCCCAGCAACGTTCTTTAGGTCGTCGGTCCACCTGGCAGGGCGGCGCCCTACGCTGCGTTTGCCGATTCGCGGTCTCCACTCAAGGACTCGTCTGCTCCAACGGCCATCGGTCCTTCGACAGACATGGCCAGCCCACTGCCACTTCAGCTTACTGATCCTACAAGCTATGTCGGTCACTCCGGTTCTTCTCCGGATAATCTCGTTACGGATTTTATCCTTCAAAGAAACTCCAAGCATAGTTCGCTCCATAGCTTGCTGAGCGACTTTAAATTTGTGGACTAACCCAACTGTCAGTGTCCACGTCTCGGCACCGTAAGTCATGACAGGCAGGACGCACTGGTTGAAGACCTTTGTCTTCAAACTTTGCGGTATAGGCGACGAGAAGACTCGGCGAAGTTTGCCAAATACTGCCCAGCCCAGACGGATCCTTCTGTTGGCTTCTTTCTCGAAGTTGTGTCTACCAAGCTGAATTGCCTGCCCTAGGTAGACGTATTCCGTTACAACTTCGAGTGCCAACCCTTCGACGAATATTGGCCTCGGCATAACATGCATATTGAACATGACTTTAGTCTAATTGTTTACAATTTTATTATTATGTTAGAATACACGCCGTCTGCACAGTAAGCTCACTTTACTCCGAACACATGGAGTTCAGTAAACTTACTGAGCATGAGCAGTACGGTATCTTTTCTATCTCCTATCATCCTCAGCACACTGATCGGGCTCCCTCGCACACGCCGCAATACCAACGCCACCTTTTTACGCATAATGGCGTTATGCTAGCCCGTAAATTAAAAAAAAAACATTCCTACACAACATCGACATTCGCAGACACTTTCCTGTGCCATCTAGAATAACTAAGCAAGACCTACACTACAGCCACAATTCCTGGTAAAAATAAATTATTCATCAAGTAACGCATAATCGCATGCAAAGTGCATTCACTGAACTTTATAATAAAGTGAACAAGACTTTATTTTCATAATTTCTTAATGACGACCGTACGCACGTAATAAAATACTAATTTAATTGTGTACTTAGTATGTGTGTTTTATCTACATTTAGATTGTTAGATAAACGTAATTATGAAACATTAATTAGTAGTTACGTATGCTTACGTAGGCCTCTGAGTGAATGCATTATAAATTTATACTGTAACCTCATATACATTTTTATTGTTTTTTATACCTTCACTATTCTTCACCAAAAATAGAATCGTATTGTTTCGACAACCAAACAAATCAATAACAGATTATATTTTGACACTTGGGAGTTCTACGAACCTACGCTTTGCGCTACAAAAACCATGCTTCATATTATAATCGGTGAAGATACGCTAGTTTTAATTCAAACTAAGAACATTCGGTTAGACCAGTGTTTCTTAACCTTTATGTAGTGGAGGACCAATTTTCCAAACATTTATGTTGTCACGGAATACCAATTGTTTGCCAGTAAATCATCATCCTCCGAGCCTTTTCCCAATTATATTGGGGTCGGCTTCTAGTCTAGCCAGATGCGGCTGAACATCAGCATTTTACACGGAGCGACTGCCATCAGACCCCCGCAACCCAGTTACTGGGTAATAGGTACTGACATTCGGAGGTTAGACCAGTTGTCAGACTTTCAGGCTTCTGACTACCCGTAACGACTGCCATAGATATTCGTATGACAACCGGGACCGACAGCTTAACGTGCTCTCCGAGGCACGGAGGGGTCTCGATGTGTAACGAAACGGTCACCCATCCACAGACTGACCGCGGCAAGTGCAGCTTAACCTTGCAGATCGTACAATCCGCGCAGTAGTTGCATCGCTACGAGACCCTGCCAGTGAATACTACTTTAAATTAATTACAATTTTACTAGGGGCGTTTTGATGATGTTGGATGGCTTCACAGACCACCAGTATTTCGCATACTACAAGTGGTTTGCGGACCACCAGTTAAGAACCTCTGGGTTCGAGGAACCAGGCATTTGTGCACGGTACACTATGATATTTAAATGAAATTGGAAAAACTCAGTTGGAAAGCAAGGAAAATGGGTTATTAAAAATATATATACTTATACTAAATACCTAGGCTTCTTTTCCTTTATGGTTGAGATTTTTTCTGCTTCTACTAGTTCATTGTTTATTTCTAAAATACTAAAGTTGACTTTTCCTAACTAAAATACTAAAGTTGACGTTTCATCAGTTATTATAATCAGCTAATTTCTTAGTAAATATGTTTTTATTACAAGCAATTTTTTGGTATGCAGTGAGGGATTTCCGTATTTACAATAGATATATTTTAAATTGGGCTGGATACATCTGCTGCATGCCAGAAAACCAATGGGCCAAACGTACGACCCAATGGGCCCCCACCAATGGCAAACGCCAACGCGGCAGGCCCAGACGGAGATGGCGGGATGAACTGGACTCCTTTCAAAAAGGAGGTCCTTATTAGCCACAGTTAGAGAGAGGTGGAAGGTGAGTAGGGAGGCCTTTGCCCTGCAGTGGGACAGTAATATAACATAACATAACATCACGCCTGTATTTCCCCGAAGGGGTAGGCAGAGGTACACCTCTGGCGAAATGTGGGTGTGCTATGTATAGCACACCCACATTTCACCAGTTATGTTATAGTCCCATGTACTATTATTGATCGAAGGTCCCATGTAATAGGGGGCAGTGGGACAGTACAGGCTCTTAATAATAATAATATTTTAAGTACGTACCTACTACACGTAGGCTACACGTAGAAAATGAATAGAACTCCAGTAGATAAATAAAGTTATTTTCCGTAATACAGTCGTCAGTCAGGTCATAAATAAAAGGTATACGGCAAAACATGACGTAATGTCTATTTTAATTTTAAACTATGTGTGTAATGTATGAGTAAATCTTTCAACTTACGATTCAACTAGGTTGGGCTAGGTCCAAGTAATTGCAGCGTGGGGATCCCCCAGGACTGATGTCAGAGGAGAGGCGGTTGAAGAGTGGGTGGCAGCTACAGGCCTCTGCCTTCTAAATAGAGGTACTGCTAACACGTGTGTGCGACGGCAGGGGGGGTCAATAGTGGACCTTTCTTTTGCCACCCCTGCCATCGCCACACGTGTCCACGGTTGGCGGGTCCTGGAGAGTGTGGAGACTCTGTCCGACCATTTGTATATCTGCATGAATGTCTCCAACTCGCAAGGGCTCGGAGTGACTCTGCGCACTAATGCTCGGCAGTTCCCGCGGTGGGCGGTGAAGCGGCTTGACAGGGACCTACTAGAGGAGGCAGCCATTGTCCAGGCGTGGCTGTCCTCACCACCTCCCACAGAGGGGGTCAATGTCGAAGCTAATCGTTTTCGCGATGCCATGACGGCTGTTTGCGATGCAGCCATGCCTCGTACGCGGAGACGGCCCCCAAAAAGGGAGGTCTACTGGTGGTCCCGGGAGTTGGCGGACCTCCGTGAGGCCTGTATTAGTGCCCGGAGAATCTACTCGCAAGTTCGCAGATTGTGCCACCGCAATCAGGAACTGGAAGCCCAATTGTATGAGTCCTACCGAGGTACCCGGGAAGCTCTACTGTTGGTGATCGGCCAGGAAAAGAAACGGGTGAGGAGCGAGGTGCTGGATGGTTTAAACCGTGATCCTTGGGGGCGCCCGTATCGTGCGGCGCGGAATAAACTCCGCGTCCAAGGCCCCCCATTGACGGAAAGTCTCCAGCCACAGTTCCTTACCCAAGTCGTGGGGGCCCTTTTCCCTGACCGGGTGGAGTGTCCACCACCGATCATGGCGCCACCAGAAGGCGAGCAGGAAGTAGAGTCAGAGACCCCGCCGCAGATTTCGGATTCAGAGATGGGGGCGGTTATTTTGCGGGCACGCATCAAAAAGACTGCCCCAGGTCCAGACGGTGTGCCTGCAAAAGTGCTGGCCTTGGCGCTGGGCTGGGCGATGGAAAATAGGCTTAGGGAGCTGTTCAACGCCTGTTTGACGGCAAGACAGTTCCCTAGAACCTGGAAAGAAGGTCGCCTGGTGCTGCTGCAGAAGGCTGGACGGTCCCCAGAGTCTCCTTCAGCGTACAGGCCGATAGTCTTGCTGGACGTGGCGGGGAAGATGCTCGAGAGGATTCTCGCCAACCGCATCGTCCAGCACTTAGACACGGTCGGCCCGAATTTATCGGACGCCCAATATAGTTTTCGGGCAGGACGTTCGACTGTCGATGCCATTCAACGTCTGAAAGTTGAGGCGAAGGATGCCGTTGCACAAGGGGGGATACTGTTGGCGGTGTCATTGGACATTGCCAACGCGTTCAATACTCTGCCATTTAGCTGCATCGGAGAGGCGCTCCGTTTTCACGGGGTGCCCATGTACCTGAGGCAGCTGGTGGCAGACTATCTGAGGGGACGTTGCGTCAGCTACCAGGGACGCGATGGTCAACTCGTGCGTAGGTCCATCACGTGCGGTGTTCCGCAGGGGTCGGTTTTGGGACCACTTCTGTGGAACGTGGGCTATGATTGGGCCTTACGCGGTGGCCTCTCCCCCGGGCAGGGCATCATATGCTACGCTGATGATACTCTCGTCACAGCCCGGGGACAAAACTTTGAGGAGACGGCACGCTTGGCCACCGAAAGCGCGTCCCTGGTGATCGGGCGTATCGAGGCGCTGGGTCTTAGGGTGGCGCTAGAGAAAACTGAGGCCCTGGTATTTCATGCGCCCCGGCGCCGGCCACCGGCTGGCGCCCACATTACCATTGGTGATGCCAGTATAATGGTTCGGACGCGTATGAAATATCTGGGCCTGGTCTTGGACCGACGATGGAACTTCGGCGAGCACTTTCTGCAGCTTGCACCAAAGTTGATCGGCACAGCGTCCGCCCTTAGCCGGCTGCTGCCGAACCTGGGTGGACCAAACGTGAGCTGCCGACGGCTTTATACGGGGGTGGTGCGGTCGATGGCACTCTACGGGGCGCCAGTGTGGGCGGAGTCCCTGAATGCCCAAAACAAGGCTCTGCTGCGGAGACCACAGAGAGTCATGGCAATCAGGGTCATACGCGGATACCGCACAATATCTGCAGAGGCGGCGTGTGCACTAGCAGGCAGTCCCCCGTGGGATTTGGAGGCTCAGGTGCTTGCCGAAGTCTATCGGAATGGAGCGGACCATCAGGCGGAAAGTGGCAGACGCCCGCCACCTGAAGTTGTGAAGACGTGGCGCAGGGAGGCGCAGGCTGCCGTACTGGTGCAGTGGAGGGAGCGGCTGGAGACGCCCAGTGCCGGTCACTGGACTGTAGCGGCTATCCAGCCAATTCTTGAGGAGTGGGTGCGGAGGCGACACGGGACGTTGTCCTTCCGTCTGGTGCAGGTGTTGTCAGGGCATGGTTGCTTTGGCAGATACCTGCACAAAGTGGCGAGACGGGAGGCTACTCCCGTGTGCCACCAGTGCAGCTGTAGTGAGGACACGGCCATTCATACCCTGGCGCAGTGTCCTGCCTGGGCGATGCAGCGCCGTGTTCTCACGGCAGCAATCGGGGGAGACCTCTCGCTGCCGGCCGTGGTCAAGGCCATGGCCCACAGTGAAGAGGCGTGGGAGGCGGTCGCGTCCTTTTGCGAGGAGATTATCTCGCAGAAGGAAGCGGCGGAGCGGGTCAGGGAGGAAGACTCTCTCGCTGATCCGATCCGCCGCAGACGGACAGGTCGGCGCAGGCGTCTATATGGCGATCTGATGCCACCTTAAATAAAGCCAGTGGGCGATAGATTGGGGAGTCTATCGTCCGCATTGCACGGCCCTTGAGTTGTGGTGATGTCCCAGGTGTGCCCGGACATCGCCAAAAGAGTGTGTACAATGAAAGTATGTAGGCCCTGAAGTGGGCCGCGCTGGATGGGTCGCGAAAGTCATGCGTAGCAGTTCTCGTGGCCCATCCACCCAAGGCGAAAGTAGGCACACGGCGGAGTTTTTAGTGGGTGCGAGCCCCACATAACCACACTGCTTCCCCGGTAGTGTGACATGCGATAGGCATTTTCTCCGCTTAAAAAAAAAAAAAAAAAAAAAAGGTCCAAGTAATTGGATACAATATTCTTTCTTATTCCTACTTTTACGGTTACGGTTTCCTTTTGTAGAACTTCAGCTGTCTTCAATCATATTTGTGCTAGGGTAATAGGATGTTTACGGGGTAAATTTGGTACTTTGAACTGGCATATTCGCAATGCTTAGTTACTAAGCTTTGCATATTAAGCCTTAGTAACTGGTTAATTTTTTTAGGTAAACTTCAAGCTAAATTCACCAACTCCCAACTCACTCAAATTTACTCTACTTAGTTTTCGTTTCAGTTATCTTCCAAATCAAATCGGTTTAGTTGATCCAAAGACTTACAATAGTTCTTTGTAAGTCTTTGAGTTGATCATCCTATCCTACTTCCTACGTATGTTATAAATGTCAAAGTTTGTGAAGTTGTTTGGATGTTTGTCACTCAATCATGCAAAAACAGCTAAACAAATTTGGATGAAATTTGGCATCAAATAGACCATAACCCGGATTAAAATATCAGCTACTTTTTATCTCGGAAAAATAAACACTTCCCGAGGGATGTGCAGTAAGTCAAGTCAAGGGATGTATAATAAGTTTTAGTAGTAGTAGAGCTCCTTTGTGGAAGAGTTCGTCCGTGGAAGTAATACCACCGTACCTACTTCTCCGCCTAATAGTGAAGCTTGCATTGCTGTGTTTTGGTCTAAAGGGTACGGGTACCGGTGAAAGTAAAATCACATGAGACTTTCCATCTTCATGTCTCAGTTTGGCGAACCGACATACGGTACCATTTAGGTAACAACCTAGGTGGTATTTAAGTTGTTATGGGCAAAGGTAACCGCCTAATATCAGGTGGGCCTTTAGCTCGTTTCGCCATCCTATACTATAAAAAAAAGTCGTTCTGTAAAAATTCTAGTAGTAATATAATAATATGTTAAGGGAAAACCACTCAGTGAACCCATATTATATCGTAGATATGCACTTAAGTTAAACAAAGCAATAGGCTTGCTAATTCTAAAACGATCTCCTAACAACCTATGCTTGGAAAACAGGATATTTCTACAGTATATGCACTCACAATATTAGCCAGAAACACCCATATTTCACAAGATCAAAGAGACTACGCGAACACAGGGACGGTGAAATACCGCGTCCTATATTAGTTAGTCTCTTTATTCCTACATTGTTGCAAATGAATACATTATCTAAGTAATACAACCTTTATAATTATGCAAATACGTGCCTACCTGTCTGACAGGTACCTGATCGGTTGCAAAATAAGAATTTAATATTATCTATACAACTGCACAATTTATTTTAATTACCTAACTTCAAGCATTTTGTCCTTATTTTCGTTTGTTAATCACTCTCGAGCTCCTCGCTCCTGCGCTAGCCGCGGTCAGTCCGTGGGGTGACCGTATTGAAGAGACTGACCGATAATGGATTTTTATTTTCGACCGAAAACGAAACTGAAATTAAGCTGTATTTTCATCCAAAAACCGAAACCGAAGCCGAAACCGACCTCAAAAATAAAAACATGTTTTATACTTCTTTTATATCGTTAGATTTTGGTTTGGCAAAAGTACTATAAAAATAAAAAATAATTACAAAACATCAATCTTTAAATTAAAGATTATGTTTTATGTATGTATGATTACTGATTATGTTACGAATTGAAACATACGAAAATTATCTTTATTTTTTTCTCAAAAACATATTGATATGCAAGAAAAGGCATTTTCATACATTACTGAATTTGTCTGCATAAACTTGACCCGCTGAATAAATAGTAGATTTCATGATCGCGTAGACTGTTTTCGGTGATTATTTTGGCCGAAATCGGCCGAAAACCGAAATTCAGTCGGACTGAATTTCGGTTTTGTTGCAAAGCGCTCCCGGGTTGAACTCTCTTGGAACCCGCAACGAAATTAATCAGAAAAGAAATTAGGAGGAGTAGGAAGAAAATTCGTTTTCACTTCCCTACGTATCAAGCGGAAGACAAAAGAGATAAAGGCCATAGGCGCAAGAAAAAGATGTTTGCAACTGGGATAAGTACAGCTACCTAGCACCACGGATTAATAAATGTAGTGATTTATGGGTTCTATTTGAGAGCTGTTACACTTCAAAAACGCTTGAATGCACAGAAATTTGTTGAAGTCGACATGTAACATATTAGGATTGCAATAAATGCAAGAACCTGCTTTCATCGTCATCAACTCAGCCTATCGCAGTCCACTGCTGGACACAGGCCTCTCCCAAGTTGCGCCACAACATTCGGTCCTCTGTTTTCCGCGTACAATCCCCCCCAGCTACTTTAATCAGGTCGTCGGTCCACCTTGCCGGGGGGTTCCCTATACTGTGTTTGTCGATTCGCGGTCTCCACTCAAGCATAGTCTGCTTCAACGGCTATTTGTCCTTCGACAGACTTGGGCAGCCCACTGCCACTTCAGTTTACTGATCCTACAAGCTAAGTCGGTCACTCTAGTTCTTCTCCGGATAATCTCGTTACGGATTTCATCCTTCACATGAATTCCAAGCATAGCTTACTCCATAGCTTGCTGAGCAACTTTGAATTTGTGGACTAGCCCAACTGTCAGTGTCCACGTCTCGGCACGGTAAGAACCTGCCTTATTTTTTTTACAATTTAGTATTTGTGTACGTAACAGTTATAGAAATATCGAATATACTTACATACAACCAAAACGTATGTCAACATAGAATCTGTTGTAGGCTCTACGCAACATAACATAACATCACGCCTGTATTTCCCCGAAGGGGTAGGCAGAGGTGTATAGTACACCCACATTTCGCCAGTTATGTTATAGTCCCATGTAAAAGGGGGCGAGCCTATTGCCATTAACCGGGCACAAATCCATACTCCGGGCTGCTACTGAGAATTTCCTAATGAAAAAACCCAATAAAACTTTGCCCGAACCGGGAATCGAATCCAGGACCCCACGCTCAGCAGTCGCGCTTGCGACCACTAGACCAACGAGGCAGTCTACGCAACACCTGAGGAAAATAGGTAGGCCAATAAATGTATATAATAAATGGGGTGCATTAAAAGAGCCTCCACGAGTGACGATATTTAATTGATCGTCCGGCGCACTCTGGGCAGTAGGCCCCGCTATCAACCTGCTGACTGGCTAATCTTTTCCCCACGACATGAGCTATTATTATTATGTAGCTCATGTCGACACGAAGAAGAAGAAGAAGGCCAATAATGGCTTTTTTCCTCGCTTTGTTACTTTTCACTATATCTATTTCTTGTTCATGTATATTTCTTTTGTATGTGTCTCAGTTGTGAAAAATAAATGTTTTTCTTTCTTTCTTTCAATAAAAAAACTGACCACTTTGACCGCAACACAGCAACACTGTGGTTCCTCAACAGTCATAATGTTTACACTATGTTGTCAGCAGTTGCATACGGGTAGGTCCTCCGGATATAAAACTTGTTCCAAACGGATTTCAGGTTAAAGGTGAAGACAGCTGTAATTACCATGTTTAATTAATACTCTATGTGCTTAATTTGATTAGCTAATTAATTGAGAATTCTCTTTCTTTCGATTAAGGTGTACCTTCTATTTAGGGTTCCGTACCCAAAAGGTGCCAAACGGGACCCTATTACTCTCGTTAAGCTATCTGTCCGTCCGTTCGTCCATCTGTTTGTCACAGGGGTGTATCTTTTGAACGGTAATAGGAAGCCAGTTGAAATTTTCTCGGAATATGTGTTTCTATCACTGAGGTATTATGTAATACGTACGTAGTACATATTACCTCAGTGGTTTCTATGACTCTTATCACGATAAATACTAAAAATAAAAATGGTTATCAAAGGGGGTCCCATACAAGAAACCTCGAAAAACATAAATTTTTGTCAATGTTTTTGTTCCTGTTCTATCTTCAAAACGCTAATACATACTAGCGTTAAACTTGGTTTGATTATAGTGAATACGATGTAGCTTAGCAACAAGTACTAAAAATAGGGCAAACATAGACATATTATGTGATGGTACCTGTGTAAGAAAGAGATTTAAAAAATCACATTTTGCGCACGGTACGTCTGATGTCTTTTGATGAACTCTCGTAAATTAAATCAGTTTCTATAGGGTATCAGGTTAATTGGTGGTCCGGAACCCTTACTGCGTGAGTCCGACTCGCGATTAGCCGGTTTCTTTATTATTTGTGGTTTAACTGTAAAGTATGCATTATAATCAGACCAAGTTTGATGCTTGTATGCATTACTGTTTTTTAAGATAGAGCAGAAACCAAAAAATGTTGAATAAATGCATTTTTTTTGAGGTTTCCTTTCGTTGAATTGAGATTCCCTGTAACAGACAGACAGGCGGACGGACGGATGGACAGACGGCGTAGACATAGTAGGTAGTAGGGTCCCTGGTGGAGTGCCCAGCTTGGGCCACGCAGCGCCGTGACCTCATCAGTGCAGTAGGCGGCAGCGATCTCTCGCTTCCGGCCGTGGTTCTGTCTATGGTCGGGAGCGAGAGCGCTTGGGAAGGCGTCGTCTCCTTCTGCGAGGAGGTGATGCTCGGATGACGCTAAGGAGGCGGCGGAGAGGGTTTGAGAGGCGATGACCTCTCTTCCCATCCGCAAGAGACGACCTGGGCGTCGTAGGAGGGCGTATGCCGACCTCCAGCCACCCTAGGTGTGGGCCTGCGGGCGGCGGACTCGGGGTGGCCCGCCGCCCGACCAGTCAAGGCCCGTGACGGTGGCGCGTAGTGTTCCGAGTGCGCCAGTCAAGAGGAGGGTTCGGCCGTTGTGGTTGCCGCACGGGGAGAAGCACCCTTTGCGTACCTACGGAACCCTTAAAACTAGGCACTAAACATGATATGCTTGCTCCATTTTTCCTACGTAGGTAGGTAGATAGATAGATAGATAGAATATACTTTATTGTACACCATGAAAATAGTAGTAAACAGGAACAACGTATAAATTATGGGTACATGGGCGGTCTTATCGCTAAAAGCGATATCTTCCAGACAACCTTTGGATGGACAAAGAAGACGTAAGATCTAGATAATGGGGGCAGTCCGTGGCGTACTACTAAACTAAAATAAATAAATAGCACAAAATATATTACACATATAGGTATCATAAATATATATAATATATAGGTACTATTCAAGTATTACTTTCTAGCGACAAGTAAGACAATTATAAAATTGTATCGTAATTATTCAATCAGGCATGACATCATGGTTATTGAGCGCCTATTGAAATGAACAATTGGCTTCTGTTCACTCATTAACTAATCACTATTGTAATCAATAATCTAGCGGGCTCTATTGATCTTCATATTTTATTACCTACGGACTTTTAAGCTTAATTTTTTAGTGAGCTTGGAGTTTGTTGTGTGTGTGTGTCTGCAAAGAGTGAGACTTTTTTTGCTTTTCGGGAAATCTCATGAATGCACTCCAAGCCCGGTGAAGGCGGAGCCAGTGTCGGACTTTTACCGAATAAAACAACCACGGTGTTTCTCTAACTACTTTTGACCGGGGGCCATTGAGATACGTGCATTCTCCTACCAACCCCAACAGGTTCCAGCTAGCCACTTAGTGGCTAGAATAGTGTGTTACTAATGTCTACCAATAGACGAGCCCCTTTTCCCCGTGCGGCCTAGTGGGTCGTTAGGCATACCTTTTTTTTTTTTTTTTTTTTTTTTTACTATAGGTATTATCCATAGAAATCTAAATAGTAAGGTAATAGAAATGGTGTCTACTGTCTTTTACTACGGGAACGCATGTAGCCGGTTTTCTACCATCATCACATAAATACCCAATCACGCCCACCATATTTTTGGGAATCAATGTAAAATAAATTAAGCCAAAAAAAAATTTGCTGTTAGATATGCTGTAAATAAATTAATAGTTTAAAAAACACTAAAAATTCACGCTTCAAAGTCCATTACGTGGCCTTTCTCGCAAGTGCAAACGACTATGATACGATATTCCATCATGGAATGCCAGTGCCTATCTTCCGGCTTCATCATCAGACCTTGAAACCTAATCGTGGTCAAAGTTCACTACAAGACTTTTCTAAGAAATCCAAAACAGCTATGATACGATTTTCCATCATGAAGTTCCAGTTCATATCTTCCGGCTCCATAATCAGATCAGTTCAACAGTACCATATTAGGTATTGTATTGTCATCAGAACTACATACAGCTGCTAATTTTCATTATGCTATGACCTTAGATTCCATTACATAGTTAGTTACATACAGGTCGACCTAATCAAGTTTAATGACTCTGCGTCCAAAACAGCACTGATGATCAAGCAAACGGTTCACGCACTGTGGTATTCTAAAAGACGTACGCGGCGACACGTTCACGTGCCTTTGCCACTTCTATTACCTTTATTAGGATTTCTATGGTATTGTCACTCTTAAGATCGGTAATTTGTATAAATGAGACCCTACTGTTCAGTAGTGGTCATTAATTTTGTCAATTTACCAATACCATATCAAATATTAACCCAAACTTTATACAGTCACCCATTCCTTAAACGCTTTATGTTCCTATCAATTGATCAGATCTCCCCTACATACATACATAACACACCTACATACTGCATGTTTTTTACTACAAAGTTAACAGTCAGTTATTCGGGATGAATAAATGGTGACGTCAGCAAGGCGCGCCGCCCCTGGATCAAAGATCGTTTCGCTTGAACACACCACTGTGCGTGCGCGCAACTGCTGCAGGGATGTCGCTAATAAGCAAAAAATATCAAATACATAATTAATTGTGATATAGGGAATGGAATTATAATTACTTCCTGTGTTATTTTTTTTTCATTTGGGTTTCCGGGCGAATAACATATTGAAATAAATCAGCAGTTTGAATAACTAATTAAGTATACCTACCTACATACAGCCTATCGATCTTTTTATTTGTCGTTTTTTTAATTTGTTCATATTGAACTTACAGCTTGAAATATGTTTATTCTTCGATCTTTTTATCAGCTCAGTAAGTTTTAAGAGATCTTGTTTTTTTTGTTTGTTGTTTTTTTTTGTACGTTTTGTGTTATTTTTAAAGCATAATGTCAGCTAAACAGTAACTTTACACACAATTTTTTAAACATGCTAAGTAGAATTCACGTGGGTGAATGCTGTGGAGCTGGGCTCTATCTTATCCAACGAAAACTTATGATATTTCGTCAAAGACAAAGTTTCTTGAAGTTGGAAGATAGAGGAAATATGCTTGTGACTTCCCCTTTCGTTGTTTCCTTTTACTTCCGTTTTATACACTACTCGCGTAGATACTATTTGAGTACGTTATGTATATTTCTTCGTTCAACTTACTGATGTCACCGTTAATCGTAATATTTTTATTTTCTCAACATTGACCATGGAATTTTTTCTCGAAAGACTACTCAGGTAGGCGCTGCTGGGGCAAAGGGCACAGTTTCTCATCTCGTTCCGTAGATACATACTCTTCGTCGTGATAACCAGTCCACGATTCTGTGACACATGCCACGCATATCATAGCATTTGTATCACATAATTTCTATCTGTTACAAACTTAAGAATTATCTGCCTAAGTAGGACGGATTAAAATTCTGGTCACAATTTGGCGAGGATTTTTTTGTTACCATAGAAGTCTTCACTGGTCAGCCCTACAGTAAAGGCAATGTCCTACGCGAGGCACAGAACAACATTGTGATGATTTAGCAATCACTTACAATGAGCCAAAATAGTTCTTTCCGACACAGTCAAGCATAATCTGTACTGGCTGTAATGTAGTGTACATTCGTATATTGTAGGTTAGAGCTTAGTTGATATTTATTATTATTATTATAAATAAAACCTAATAAACTATTATAGAAAGGAAGATAGATGGAAACAGAGGAAGACTGAGAAGAACTATCATGAAACAAGTACCTACAGGAAAAAAAAAAAAGTTGTGTTCTATCAGGAAGTTAAAAGAGAAGCGGAATGCAGAGAAAGATGGAAATTACTCCACCGATTAGAGCCTAGCTCTCAAATGAATGATAATGAAACAGAACCTAGGTTTTTTTTCATGACATAAAAATCACAATACATATTCTAATCAAAATCTGATATGATATATATATTGTATATATATATGTACATTCTTATATTGTAGTTTACTTAAATTAAAGCTTAAAGCTTAGTTGGTATTCGTTTTCATAAAGAGACTTTTAGAGAAGGGATGGGAAGAATGAAGAATGCAGAGAATCATGGAAAATACTCCACAGATGAGAGCCTATTTCCCAAATGATGAAACAGAACTTTTTTTAATGATAATGATGAAACAGATTTTTTTAATGACTTATACATACCTAAACATTATTGTAATCAAAGCCTATGAATTACGTATTTACCTAATTAACTAAAAGTAGTGTCAATAGGCGCCTGTTAACACACATTAAACGCACTATTCAAATTTAAAACAGTTGGACGTTAAATTAATTGCCTGTAAATTAACGGAGCTCCATGACCTCCTACAATGGACCTCCATATTAATTATACCGAAACAAAACTGGTTTAATAAGCGTAATAGAAATTTTGTCTTTTAACTACAAAAGTGCGTGCGTTGTAATCATTTCGTTATAGGATCATCGCTTTACACTAATTGTAAGAAAAGCATCATAATATCGTTACTCAGATACGGTATCGGTATCGTTATTAATAATAGATCCAAGAAAATCGATTGTCACGCGTTGTTATGTAAAATAATTTTATCATGCGATATGAAAACGTTATTTTAATATGTTCGTTAAACTTTAGGTAAACATGTTACTAACCATATTTCTTCATGTAATTATGCTGTTAGTTGTTTTGAAAATCATTATGATAATAAGACTTTTATAATAACAACGCGTGAAAATCGATTTATTTATAATGAAATATGGCCTTAAGACTTCCTCAAACTACAATTAGATCAAAGGAAGACTGCGCATTGTACCTATTCAAAACAGAACTCAGCATCTAGTACTTAAGCGCTTAAAAGCGCAGGAAACTGCACATCACAACAATACAAAACGTCAAACATCGATCCGGCAACAATAGGAGAGAGTCTACATTTGAATTTCGAACACGAACTATTTTAAGATGGCGTCCCGAACGCACACGAGAGTTTACGAGGATTCGCGAATTATGAGCCAATAAAGTGCGGTGTCGCTGACACGCCGCTACAGCCCTTAAAGCTTTTAATGTTCGTTTAATTGATATAAGCTATACTTAATAATGCTATCGATTTATTTTACAGTCGGCTTTATTGCCAGTATTTAATTATATGATCCAGTTTTATTCTTAAATTATTTACACATACTTGCGTTAGTCAAACGCGCTATAAATATAATTTTTTCTCGGTTTAATACATCAAGTGCCTCGGTGAGAAGCAAGTCTCTCAATATTTTCCCTGCCTCAGTTTATCTTCACGACTTCCACAAATCTGAGACACTGACCAAGGCTTACTCGTTCCATAAATAACCCTCTTACTGGACAAAAATTCTGTTATAAATGTTATAATGCACAATCAGACCTTTAATATCCCGATCCGACGGGTGAGCATTAATCAAATACATGGAACGGGTTTGTACAAAGGCGGGTAAGTTAAATAAAATAATAAATAAGCAGCATTCCGTGAGATTTATTTCGAAGAAAAAAGGCAGGGTAAGAGCCGGGTCATGTCGCAGTATGTTTATTGTCCGCGTCGGTGTCGGCCCACAATGTACGGTTCTAATTAATGCTATACCTCGCTTTCAAAGATATATCGTGTCCATGCCAGTGTCTTTTTAACTCAAGATCCTCTTTTTCTAATCTCGAAATTAGGTAGAAAAAAAAAATTATCGAGTCTCACAAACAAAACATTATATATATCCTTTTAATCTAAAATAATATTATCAGATTAGATGCCAATTACAGAAAAACTATGAAAATGAGGTTAACGTACTTTATCCTGCGTAGTATTCGATGCGATTGTTATCTCATACATATGGGAACGGTGGTTCCCATTAAAAAAGATGAGCTCTTACAGGTACAATACGACGATAGTCAAACCTATTCGCGACAACAATACTGTATGGAATAATGGAAGCCAGCTGACGGGAGGTGCCTTAAAGTCCGTTGTCATGGCGACCGTACGAAGGGTGAACCTGCCTAACATATCACCATCCCCGACAAAAAATAGTTACACTCACCCTCTTGATATCTGATTTTGGACTCTACCCCATAAAGCAGAAGGATCCTTTGACGCGTCATCAGACATCACTTACGACCTTTCAATGTAATCGCATTATTGGGATACGTTTATTGTGTTTTGGGTTCCATCTTTGCTTTTTAAAATTAGAATGTATATCGCTTTCTCACTCTATCATACGAGCGTTATTATCTATCTTTGCTAGTCTAACCACACTTGTATAATTATTCCATTGTCTGTTTATGACATTTTAAACAGTTTTTAAGTTTTTGTTGAAATAAGCACGAACCATAAATGTTATTGCGGCAGTAAAAATGCAGTTTCGGTAATTTATAGCTCATGTAAACGTGGTATCAGAGTTTCGGGCAAGTCACTTGATTTATATAGTTGCTGCATATTTTTTACTTTGTAATGAGCAAAGTGAAAAAGTGGTATGATATTATAATTTTTTTATCAAGAAACATAAATTCACATTGTTATAAAATACTGGGTTAAGGGATGCCCTCGTAAGGTATAAAATATTTAAAAGGCAATTACTTTCATTCAAACTTATTACTACGAATCAATTCGAAATTTACATTTTAATTAAACGAACGTTTGTATTCGATTAAGAGAATACTGACATTATGCCAATGAAATTAAAGAACACCAACAAAGATAATCATATGCATTTTAAATAGGTTATAGAAAGTGCTCTAAAGAAATTCTAATGTGGGAAGGGAACACTATGAAAACAAATAAATTAATTTAATTTATTCTAAAAGAATCATTATGCCTTATTCCCACAACTTCTGCGTATGATAACAAACGATAATTTAAGAATAATTACTTAATTAAGTTACATTTTATGAACGCTTTATTTAATTCAATACGCAACAATTTAAAGTGTTTGTACACCAATTAAAATAACCCATTAGTGGTATCGTATCTATATTTTTTTTTAAAGCGATCAGGTAACTAAGGCCAGCCTACACGGCCGAGCATTCCGAGACTGTTGGTCCGCTATCAATTTTATACACGGTGGGAAGGCTATTTATCTTACCTTATTTATTGGCTGACTCGAAAACCAGTCTTGGGACCCGATTGCTTTGTGGAACTCGGTATTTACCTGTTTATGTATACTCGACTTTACGACGCGTATGTTGAATATGAGAATTCGCCCGTCGAATTCTTAGGTATTATAATTAAAGTTAAATGAACCGTTAAAATCTCAAAAGTGTTACGTACGAGATTTTTATGATGCTAAAGGGTAAAACTTTCACAATTTCTAAGAAAACGTCTTCTGCAGGATCAAAATAAAGGGACACCTTACAAAGCATTAGAAAGTTGCGCAACCCTTCTTTACGCATCCCTGACTTTTTTGTAGCGATTTCTTTTTAGAAAGGACACTATTGTTCGCGGACCGTTTGCTTCTAACCCTTTCCGTTACTTTTTTGCTTCTTGGCGATATTGTTTTTACTTATTTTTATTGTAAGCACAACTGTACAACCTTACGGGACGAACGCAGAACCCGTATCCATCGATACTCGTAAGGACGGCGCGCCTTGGGTGCTCTTGCTTTGTGATTAATTCCCATCGAGGTTGGTCTCAGTAGCGGATAACTCTAAAATTAACTTTAGTGTGCAATAAAATATTAATGAGCCATTAAAATCTAAAATGGTATAAAAGTGAAATTTTAATGGTTTCTCTTGAAGCCTTTTGCGAATCGAAGCTCTTGGAACGTGATATATGATGCTATAAATCGATTTAAAAAAGTCCAATTTAACCGTTACTAATAATTTATTTCAGATTAACGTTGTTTTTATACTGCAAACGTTATTATTTTTATTATAAAACAGAATCTCTAATGGTATTTTTTTGTTTATTTTCAGGACCGAACGGATGTCCACGAAGGCGGGGCCGGCAGACATACACGAGGTTCCAAACGCTAGAACTAGAAAAGGAATTCCATTTCAACCATTATCTGACACGCCGACGCAGGATAGAGATCGCACACGCGCTCTGTCTCACAGAGAGACAGATCAAAATATGGTTCCAGAATCGACGCATGAAGTTAAAGAAGGAGCTGCGAGCCGTGAAAGAGATAAATGAGCAAGCTCGAAGGGACAGAGAGGAGCAGGAGAGAATGAAGCAACAACAGCAAGAGAAGCAAGCTAAGCTGGAGAGCCAGCACCACGGGCACCACGTGACTCACCATCACGACCCGATGAAGATGCCCATCGACAAGGGCTCCAACGACCTACTCAAAGCGAACAAGGTCCCTACGTAAGGCGTCCGCGATGCCGTATAGGAAATCTTGACTGATTCTGTATCATATAGTGTGAGAGGAAGTGTTACGTCCATAAGGACCTGCGGGCGTTAGTCGATTCGTATCCACTAGTTTTATGTTTTCGCGTTGGAGTTCGCCCTCGTTGTGGAGGAGCGGCCTCCCGGTTTATGTAATAATGTTCCTTTAGTGCGAAGGACTTGCCTCGGTGTCGTTCGCTGGGTGGACAGGCTGGTGATGTGCTTTAAGCATTTATTTTGTTGCCATAACCACACCTTGTATTGCAATAATATTTTACTAAAATATACAAAAAACGTGTTAGAATCGCTCTAAGGTTTAAATAGGAGCCCGAGTGAACTTCGGTATTGTTAGTTAAGATTTTAAATCTGTGAATCTCATAGTATTTATTGCTACCACTTACTCTTAATCCATTATGTTATATTTTTATTAATAGATATTATATTATGTACATTTTGATGTATATTTTATTATTTGTCCGCTGTTAGCGGACTGGTTATGTTTTGATGGTCACATTTTTTATGATTGTAAAATTTGTTGTATTTTATCAGTTGATTTGGAAAGAGTTACTTCTTTATTTTTCTTTTTGACCAGATTGTGATTCACTACAGTAGTTTAAGTCCACAAATTGTTGTTTGGTTTGTTCCATTGATTTCGATGGTATAATATTATCGACAAATATTAATTACATACCTGCATAGCTAATTCCGTAATAACTTAAAATGTATATTTATAACAAAATACGTATGGAAGTACAATTGCAAATAGGTCTTCGTCGTGACGAACGTTGTGTTTTATATTTTTCGTCTTCAATAATTATGAATATTTAAATGTAGACGGTATTTTTTGATAATTCTAGTTGAAAATACCATGTCCATATAATAGCAAACGAACAAAACGAACAAGATTATGGAGCGGTACTGCATACGGCGTGTTGTTGTCCATAAATCCCGAGTCATCTGATGTTCAAAATTATATACGTAACGATGATACATATAAAAAATTACAATAATGTGACTAAATATAAATTTTACACGTAATATTAAAAGTTGAGTAGTTTAAGTGTATTATACATAGGTAAATAGGTTCGACTTTGTATGAAGTATTGCTAAGACTAGGTACCTACAACATAAACCAATGTACGGCGGAATAAACAGTGATCGCACTTTATCATCGCAGAAAGTCGATTATTCCTTTTTTTCAACGAAAGTTAAAATGACGCCGTTTGTCGAGTACCAAACGGTGGCGGAATTATGTTTCCTGCAATTTAACGTAGCCATATGCACATTTGAATTTTCCAGCTCAGTAATTTCATACATAAAATGCCTACAAAAGGCATTACAAAGTGGAGCTCGGATGAAACTCAAAAATGTTCAGTTTTTTTTCGTGAAAACGCGAGCTTGTTTAACATGGCTGGTTTGAAATTATTCCACACACCATATTCGCTTTCAATTCCACGTTGTGCCAAAATACATAATTAGAATAATTTATTAACACGTACATTGAAGTATTTGTTCCGCATCAAAACCAGTTTTTTAATTTTCATTCTTCTAACTCTATACGTAAATAACTGAGCAAAAATTAGAATTTTAAAAACTTAGTCTTGATAGTCACCATTATACGTAAATTAATGTCAGGGTAGAATAAAAAAAGATAAATTAATAGATAACTGTATTAAAATTGGAGTCTTCGCTTGATTTTTATAAAGATCACCCTCTCAATATCTGTCCACTGTGTTATTTGGAAATTTTGATATCTGTAGGCTCTGTGTAAAGGCAAAATGAACATTTTTTGTCGTGATATCATTAGGAAAGATTTAAGTCGTCGTCGGTAGGTATAAAAACATGAAAACTCATTTAAATGTCTTTTCACGTTTCATAAATTAATATAAAATTAAATTACGGGTCACAATTTTAACAAATGTCATTGAGACTAAACGAGTTTACTCAATTAATTTGCAACTTGTTGTGTCAACATTGACAGTTTAAATATAAAAATTTTGGTGGTAAAAAAGTCGTATTAAGACATTCACTTTTTTGCCTTTTTCCTGCTTGATAACGCTATTAAAAATACTGAAAATATATCATAAATTATAAAATAAAAGGCAATAAAATTGACATGAAGACCTGATGCTACTCATAATTTAAATTAACAAAATAGCTATCAGAATTCTAATGAAACTTTCTTTATTTGGTACAATCTCGACGACTTCTAAGCATTGATTGTTTATAACTACTGAATCTATTTGAGTATTGTGCACGTAAAGCAATGGATATGTAGGTCGATTATGAGATTTTATATTGATTTCCATTAAATTTACCCTAGTACGAGTGCAATAACTTCAACCCACATTATTTCATTAAATCCGTAGTCCCCTTAAGATACATAATAAGGTTGTCGTTAGTTATATAACTTTATCCCATCTTATTTTTAAATATATATAAAAAATCGAGAATGAAAATCGAACAAAATGTACTTAAGTAACTTCGAGATAAGTAGGCTTTATAAATTATAAAACGCATAGTTATTAAAAATATCGTAGACACTTGTAATAAAAATTAAGCGTAAATCCGATGGTTAGTAATTGAATTTAAAAAAAACGCTTAAAATTATTTAGTATCGTTCGTAGATGGTCATTTGGAAGGTGAATGGAAAAGCTTTTAAGTAAAGGGACGTACACACTGCAAACTGATAATGCGTGAACTTACATAATTACACAAAGTGTGTATACGAATTAAATTGTTATTTCTGCATTTGGGAATTTAGATAGTTGTTTTATCGGTTTTTGATTATTGTTTGGGACTGTGCAAATAGACGGCAGATTTCGAAGTGTCAAGCATCTTCCTCTTAACTATCCATTAAGTTTCGTGTATAACAATAGATAAATCTTGGAACATAGTAAAGATATTCGAGTGTAGGTATGTACGTTGTACGTCCGATGATTTATGTCAGGTACACTTTATTGTTTCTGCCTCGTAAAGAACTGTAATCCACGGTGAAACAATGAGCAATTTGCTAAATAGATTATATATGTCCTCCATCCATAATGCTGTCTTGCCATATTGCTAGTGTTTGTAGACTGTAGGTATTAATATACCTAACCGAACATTATGTATATCAATAATAATATTAATTAAAATAACTTTTCACATTAGGCTATTACCTCTTTCCCGGTTGTATTCCAAAATTTTCACCTCTTAATACTTTATTTGTCGTATCTGTTTTATTAGTTTTAATCTTTGTTGCGTTTTACAAGTTATCGTATTTCCATTTCTATGTTTTTTTTAACTTTATGAATGATAACAAGACTTCTGTTTATTAGTTTTTATATCCTAGAAAAACGATCAATTTTTATCTTTAATATAAATGTAGCTATGTATCTATGTACCTATATCTATATTTTTGAATATAGTTATTAAAATCGTCTTAAAAGTTAAGTAACTGTAAATAGTCGTGAAAGTTTTATGTGGCGCATTATTTTTGTTTAGATTTTTTGTTTTATGTTATGTATTTATGTATTGAGATGTGTCGTATGCCTGTGCAATTTGACCATGTTAAAGGGACACCTAATAGGTACCTTAATAGCACTAGTGTGTACTGAGTTCAAGATTTTTGGTCTTTTCGACATGGTTGTGAGTCGTACGCGACTGTTACGAAAAGGTCTGATTGAATTGGATTCTGTGTAAATCGATTCGCTGTCTGATATAACTTGAACTGTAATTGAATACACTGGTGGTCTACGTTAACGTGGTCAAGTGTGAGCTAATGGTACGATTCAACGTGACTGTGTCGTGTTATATAAGCAAATAGTTGGGTGATTGTATATGAAGCCCGCATTCAATATTGTAATATTAATTTCAAAAATTCAAGAGAATAAAGAGTTAATAAAAGTATGGCTTTTTGATTTTTGTTGTTTAGATACCCTTCGACCACAAAATGCTTTTTGATACTTATGAATTATGAAATTAAATTACAAAAATGAAATACGTAAAACCATTTTAAAGTAGAATGTAATTATGAGTATGACCGATATTTATAAATAATATAAATTTCAAAATTTGAAGTTTTACTTTTATTTCGATAATGTAGTACATACCTACCTACCCTGATTATACATATACGATGCAAAATAAAAACTATATCAAAATTAAAAGATCCTTAATTTGCGGTTTATTATAAGGTTTTTAACTAGGTATGTAAACCAAAACTATTACTTTACAATTCAAAATAATATCAGTTAAAGAAAATGTTTAATAATAAATATGAATAAATTGGCACAGATTTATCTCGAGATCCGTGTCCGTGACTGAATGTACTGCAGACCTCGGTAATCTAATCCTTTCTGCTTAGCCTCAATATGACAATATTGGATATATATCTATATGTTAGTACTAGCTAGATCATTGCTATGTAAATTTAAATGAAACTATAATTTATACAAAATGTAAGTAAGAATCAGTCGGACTCCGATGTTAATATTTTACGTAGAGTTTTATCCCGTTTTTCAAAAGCAAAATATCTCTCTATTCTACATTTATTTTTCATTAATAAAGATATCAATCAACTTAGCCTATCGCAGTCCACTGCTGGACATAGGCCTCTCCCAAGTTGCACCACAATGCTCGGTCCTCTGCCTTCCGCATCTAGTCCCCCCCAGCCACGTTCTTTAGGTCGTCGGTCCACCAGGCTGGGGGGCGCCCTACGCTGCGTTTGCCGATTCGCGGTCTCCACTCAAGGATTCGCGGTCTCCACTCAAGGACTCGTCTGCTCCAACGGCCATCGGTCCTTCGACAGACATGGCCAGCCCACTGCCACATCAACTTACTGATCCTACAATAAAGATAGAACGAACGTAAAAATATGTCAAAAAAGGTTTTACAGACGGTAGAAAAAAGTCAGATCAAAAAGTTTAGAACCCAGTGACTTCATTCTAGATGTGATTTTTATGAGCACATCGAAATCCTTTAGTTAACGTTAACCAAAACCAAACCCAAAACCCTAGTTTATTAAAGGTATAGTATAAATTTAGAGACCGCGAATCGGCAAACGCAGCGTAGGGCGCCCCCCCGCCAGGTGGACCGACGACCTGAAGAACGTGGCTGGTGGGGACTGGATCTGGAAGGCAGAGGACCGAGTGTTGTGGCGTAACTTGGGAGATGCCTATGTCTATGAGTTGATGATAGTATAAATTTGTTAGATTGAAAAACATTCTTCATCAGGAATAAATATAATGATGACGTTAATCGTATTTCGGTTTTTAAATACTGGAACGATGATCGGTAAATATTTTCGTTAGACAAGGGGCATGTTTAACTAAAACCAACCATTATAATTAGCTTGCACACTTTGCATGTTCACCTAAGTTCAACTAAAAACATTCAACTTGAAATAAAAAAAGGTTGCTGATCCTGCTCTCGTGTCAAGGTTTACAAATTTGAAATACCATGGCAATAAGAGTCAGCCATCGAGTCGTTTGTAGCATACAGTAACATAAAGCAGCAGCAAATACTGTTGTGCAGCATTCTTAGATTAACAATAGACTTAAGATAAAGTGTAGCAGTGTACATATCTTATATTTATTTCACCTTGGATTTCCACTAACAAGACAATTAAATATTTGTATAAATATATCTACAAAAATCTAATATAGAATGTAGGTAGACCAATATTTTGTGAGTGCACTGCTGGTATGTCACAAGGATCTGTTCTCGGACCAGTGCCATATTGTATCATAAGATCTCATTGATTTCAATATGTCATAATATATTATCACGACTGTTTCCCTTTGAGGTAGGCCATGCGCCAACATCAACTAAATTAAAGTGAAGACTATCGAATAATAAGGCTTTTAACTGCAGTAGTCGGACGCAGAGTGAAGCAAATTCACGTTAGCCTTAAAAAGCTACGTTCAGTACAGTCTACGCGCGCTTATGTGTGTGTTTGCGAATATTTTACATGTCGCATGCGGGCACACAACGACTATTTTTGTGCTTCAACATTGAGCGAAAATTTGAATAAAACTATCACTCTTATCTTATTGCTATACATTCAGAGATGAATTTAAACGTGTCGAACTGTCTAACTGTTATTAAATAGAACTGCATTTTGACAGTTGGAAGCATGAGTTCAAGCTTAGATTCGTCTCTAAATATAAGTAATAGTATCTAATCATATAAAATATTTAAGCTAGTGCACTCCTGCGGCCAACTTAAAAAGTGGACGTAAAGCAGTGTTGCCAATGCTACGCCAATTACCGTGTTCTACGGTTTTCAGGCCGAAAAACTACAAAATCCACGGCCTACGGCTATAACCCCATGGCCGTAGCAAAATCTACAGTCAAATCAAATCAATATATCACTCCATGTATCCAAATACATCTAGTGCGTGTTCATCTTTGCTTGTAAATTCGAATTCCAACCTTGCAAAGTTGTCTATATGGACGGAGATTTCCCGATTAGATTACCCATTTAAAATTAAATGTTATTATAGGAACTTCTTTAAAAAATAATAATTGATAAACTATTAATTTTCCATGAAAAAAGTAAAAAACAGCGCCATTTGGTTGGTGCTGAAACGTTCTTCCTTTTTTTGGCAGTGCAGTGCTACGGCCGACGGTTTATCTTTTTCCATAACAACACGGCTATCTACAAATTTTCATTGGCAACACTGACATAAGGTGAGTGTTCAGCTATTATGATTTTGGAAAAAGAGGTAAGGTCTTTGCAAGTCCCTTATGTCACTGCGACCTAAAGGATCTATTGTAACGCCTCTAATAGTAGACTACAGCAGCACCTCTCCAAGCCGCAGGCCAACCATAAAGTCGACTATTGCCTTGGGGTTTGAGGATCTGATCTCATTAGCTGAGATTGTGTGGCCTCCAAGATGCTGACTTCTAATGTGGTGCACTGCATCACATTCGCATAGGATATGAATGGGCGTTTCATCCTTTTCGCGACAAAAGAGTTTTCCATATAAACACGGCTATCTACAAATTTTCATTGGCAACACTGACATAAGGTGAGTGTTCGGGTAACAAAATTACTACTAGATATAATATCTGGGGGTAGGTAAGTCTCCAACAACATGTGAACAAAATGTATGTTAATATAAAATATAGATAAGTACCTATTTTAATTTACCAAGCATTTTACAAGTTTTGGTTTTTCTTCAGATGTGAGAGCAGCTTCCAGTGTACCATCTTTTATTCATCCTAGCGTTTTGTAACCTTGGAACCGTTTCCTGTAAAACAGTTTCGATTAGCTTTTTAATGAATAATTTGATTAGTTTCTTGAATACTTTTTTATAGGTACTTTGAATACGTTTTTTTAGCATCGAAATATATGTTTACATATAAGTAGATTGCTGTTTTTTAGAATCTTGTTTACCTACTTTGTAAATATCTAGAGCGTCCGTTGCAGTCTGCCAAAGTCTTTCACTAAGCTGCTATTATATAAGCCTGATTGAATTCAAAGCTACTCGAAAATCTCCAAAAAAAGCTCTTGTAAAAGCTGTTAGCACACATAAGCACCAGCTACTCAACCATATTACATAATTTAACCACATAAGTAGTTTAAATTAATAATATAAGTAATAATATTGTCTAATTGAATTTTTATGTGTAAATATTGCATGCTGTGAAACGGCCAAATATGTGGAACATACATTTAATTTATAATATCCTCTGTACCATATTTCACGCAATAAATGATAATAAATAAACATAGATTTCATCACACAGCATCTTCTAATTAATCACTTATTGAGACAAACTCAAGCTAAGGTACCTAAATATTTTATTGTTAGCACTGTAAATCAATCAAAAAAGACTTTACTTTTCACCTCTAAGTCTGAACTTCAAATTAAATTACACATTTTTTTTTGTAGATTCAAACTCATATTTGTTTTTTTTATTCACATAAACCATATTAAAGGTAGATAATTATGAAAATATAGTCTAGTTGCATCGTTTGCCACTATTCTCACAAATAGTCACAGATCAAAACCAAACAATTACCTCATGAAAATTCCAGGATTTAGCATTTCATAGATCGATAGATAAATCGTTGAGGTAACCGCAAAAATATCTTAGTCATAAGTATTTCGAAATAGGAATGATAAATAATAGATAACTGTATATTGTACAAATTTTATTTTAGTCAACACATGTAGGAGCACGTTTTTAAAAATTTCATCCACTCCAACAAAGAAAACCCAGTTTGACTACCACTTACGAAATCAAACCTCATTTTAGAGATTCACGAGCTATCTTATCACAAGTCACACCACTTAAAACGAGATTAATTTCCCACCGTAACTAACTAGCCCACTGTCGGCTACAACACTCTGTGTCTCATATATCAATAGGGAAGAAAAAACATTACCCCTAATAGTTAAATGGCCCTAAATACCAATAACGTTTGTCGGATCCCCGCCAAAAACAAACCATGAGTTATGTCCATAATGTATTCTACCATTCCGCCATTTTCCATTCTCCACAGACACTGGGGCTGTCAAATAAATTTTAGACCTACGGAATTCACAATAGGTGGGACCGATCCACGCTAAACCGAAAATTGCTTAGCACACCACTCTTATTTTAATACAAAAAGTACTGGCAAGTGTACAGAATTGTAAGCGATTCTCGACTTAAGATACTAAGCAATTTTTTACACCGACCTTTCATCTGATACTTTGCCTTTATAGTTTTTGTTGATAGTTTTTTTCGAGTGCTATCTATGACATTACCTTTATGGCGCCATATCTGGTAGAGCGATCGTAGCAAATTCTAATGGCTATTAAAGCTCGCTAAAATAGCAAGTTACTATACCCAAAC
Organism: Asteroscopus sphinx; assembly: GCA_949699075.1. Lineage (NCBI taxonomy): Eukaryota > Metazoa > Arthropoda > Insecta > Lepidoptera > Noctuidae > Asteroscopus > Asteroscopus sphinx. The sequence goes on along the minus strand of OX453013.1, from coordinate 12,198,487 downwards.
AAATTCAGTTGCTATTAGATTAATTTTTATGGGAATTCAAATTCTGCCTTATACGCGATAGATCGATCGATAGCAATAGAAAATGTCAACGTCACATTGTTAAACAATGTAAGCAGTGAGATAGTTTAAAGGTAGCTAAAGTAAAACAAGGGGAACCGGTATTATTAAGCTTCAGTTAATGAAAATTACTTGTAGGTTGTGTGTTTATAAATACTACTAGCTAGTAGCTATGTGCCCGATGGGATTTCCCATCGGTAACATTAACATCTCAGGAACCATCTGACTTTTCTCCCCCTATTTAAACTCCTTAGGGAAGGAATTTCCAAAAACAACGAAACTCGTTTCTTTATTTTCAACCAAAAAGCCAAATTAAATACGAATTTTCATAGATCTAATTTCATAGATGACGGATGTTCATACAAACTCTAAACCCCCCTATTTAACGGAGGGTTAAAGGTCGATTTCACAAAAACACTGATACGAATTTATTTATTTTCAACCAAATAAAGAGCCTTAAATCTTAAAGCCACAAGCAACCAGCTAGGTAATTAAATAAGCAACTTTGTACAAATACCTATGTGAGAATCAAATGCAGAGCTTTTGGATGAATAATCTAGTTCAATAGCAAAAAGAACAACAACTGCTGCTATATTTGCTGCTATTTTAATTAAAACTTTATAGCGTCGTACAATGAATACGTATTAAATTCGATTATATATGGAAATGGCTGAAATCCTATCCACTGGTCGGCCATTTAACGCCGGTGCGTTGCTCTGATGGTATAGACTGGGCCAATTTCATGGTCTAACGCTTCCACCCTGCATTGGGATCACTCACTACGTGTCATCCGTTTCACCTTTCCATATCTATTACTACTGCCTGTGCATTAAAAAAAATACAAAATAAGCAATCAATACGATTTTTATAGCAATCGGAAATGGTTTATTCATAAACTTTAGTTAGTGCTTTTGACAAGCAATTAGCAATAATTTTAGAGACTGTATTAACCTTTTGTAAGATCGAATTAAAATTTATGACACATCGTAAAATAAAATGATGTTATGATTGCAAAATGATTCTTTCGAATATGTACGTAATAGGTGCCTCTCTGAATTGAACATGGCGACTGCGATCCGCTTGCAAACTATTCCGGATGCGATAGAAAACTCCATCCTTTCATTTTATTCCCTTTTCTGTTTTTATTCTATTGAGAAAATTGTTTCGTTTCACCAAAGGTATAAAGTTTTTTGGGTACTATACTTAATTTAGTAGATTGCCTTTGACGGTATAGATTTATGTAGCAATGTGAAGGAAAAGCAAAAAATAAAGAACACTGAACAGTTCAACTAGCAAAATAAATAGATTATTCTAATTACTAATATTAATCGCGGATGTTCTCAAAAAATGCCAGGTTAAGAGTTCTCTAAACCGACGAGCATGCATGACGAGGTTAATGGACGTAGATGAAGCGAAAGAGGTATGTCAGGATCGTAGCCGGTGGAAATCCATAGTCTCTGCCTACCCCAATGGGAAACAGGCGTGATAATATGTATGTATGTATGTATGTATTCTAATTACAATGCTTTTTAAGGTTCCGTACCCAAAGGGTGCCAACGGGACCCTATTACTCTCGTTACGCTGTCCATCCTTCCGTCCGTCCACCCGTCCGTCCGTCTGTCTGTCACAGGGCTGTGTCTTTGTAATAACGGTAATAGATAACCAATTGAAATTTTCACAGAATATGCGTCACTATGGTGCCTATCACAATAAATACAAAAAACTAAAAAAAGTTGAAAACCATACCAGAAACCTCTAAAAAAACTTTTTTTTCAATGTTATTTCTTCATGATCTATCTTCAAAACGGTAATACTATAAAGTTACTATACCGTCGTAATAGAGAAATAGTCACCTCATTATCGCGTCACCGAAAGCGAATTGAGTATATGTGCGAAATTGACACATGTAGGAGTGATTTTTAGTGATATGACATGGACGTTTCCGCATTATCGATATAGTTCAACCGGATTTACTATTAAGGTAAGGAGTGGTAGTATTTTAAATCTGTTAATCTATTAAGTAACTATTCTTTAAAAATTACAGATATTTGAGACAGATTTTTATTTTTTGAAGATTGAGTTACGCAATTGAGGGCTATATTATATTACATTATAAATGTCACGAAGGTAAAGAATAAATAAGTAAGAAATAAAAAAGACAATTAATCATACTGGTTTTAATTAGGTGTATAGAAATGTTTTCAATCCCGGAACTAAGTTCCTATACACGATTCCGGAATTGGTTAATTTATAGATTTTTTATGAAAAATTATAATATCTCTGAACTTAACAAGTTTTCTTCTCCAGTCAACTTAAGTTACAAATCAGACTTATAAATTATAATTTTGTCGACTTAGATTTAGAAACATCAGTGTTTCGACAATTTCAAGTTATTAGTTAGTTTTTCCCTATTTCTTCTCATGGGTGTCGTAAAAGGTGACTAAGGGACTTTACTCATGGCGCGACGTGACGCAGAATTGCATCGATTGCCGATATCGGTCAGATATCGCAACAACATGTGTTCGAAGAAAATGTATTGAAAATCGCAAATGTCTTCAGACAAGATCGCATGTATTGACGATATCGCTCACAGATCTGCTTGATATCGAATTGCATGTGCGTTCTAATGACCTGCTATCCTATTTCAAATAAATACTTAGGGGCGTGCGAACGCTGGCACCTGTTTTGACTTGCTCGCGATTCTCTGTTCGGGATATCGATGAGCGACTTCTGTTGCGCAACTAGTAATCTGTTGGAAATATTTTTGGTATCAATTAGAACGTACGTACAACTCGAGTCGACAATCGATGCGATATCGCTCGCATCGCATCGCGTCATGAGTAAAGTCCCTAAGGGATTCACCAGAGGATGGGCAGCAGCGTTCTCTGAGTATTTAATAATCCAACTGCGATCGCCAACCCGCCTGCCAAGCATGGCGATTATGGCATATCCCATATCCTTTAATCCTTTTGGGGGAGGCCTATGTCCAGCACTGGACGTCTTTCGGCTGAAATGATGATGATGAGTTAGTTTTTATTTCAAATACGCAAAGAATGAAATGTCAAGAAGATGTGAAGTTGCACGATTACAAAAACAAAGATATAGGATAATTGTTTTTGCAATCATGCAACTAAATTCTGAGGATGAAATTGGAGGAGAAGCAACCGAGAAACCGGACCGAATCATGTAAAATCAAGTCCGCGTTAGCTCAAGAAAGAGTTTTCTCAGCGGCAGGCTAAATTTGCAACCGGCTGAGGATCTATCTCTTAGCATTCGCATACTTGACAATCTAGTATTTCCAAGAACCCATTTTCAAAAAGAAACTAAATTATGAAAAATTTGGTATATTTTTACAAATTGAATGATAACATGAGACTTTCCGTCTTCATGTATCAGTTTGCGAACCGACTTGCAGTACCATTCAGCTAACAGCCTAGTTGGTATTGCAGTTGTTATGGGCAAAGGTAACCGTTTATCATCTTTAGTTCGTTTCGCCATTGTCTGCGCCTGATACTTTGTTTGCATATCACACGCGCATGCGACTGATTGCTAATCAGTTTGCTCAGGCGGTATAGTGAGGGTACTTCTGTACCAATAAAAGTAAATGAAGGAAAAAATTCTACCTCACATTTTTTATATCAGAAGCTATTATTAGAACAAACAGGACGAACATCGGTCTATACATGTTTCTTTGATTTTCAATATATATTGTATTTAAATATAACGCAGTGTTATCCCAGTAATTAAATTCATTGTTTACATTATTCTCTTCGTTTTATTGAGCATCAAGCTCCAGTGTCTCAAGCATAGACATAATTGGCGACCGGGACAGGACAGAAATCTGAAGAATTTTGAAGTAGTTAGTTTGGTCTAGCTGGAGTTGGTCAGCACAACGCTGCAGCAATCAGCCGGTCAGCATCGCGCCATATCCAGCCTTTGGAAGAAGCTACGTACATTTGAAGAAAACAAGCAGTACTTAGCACCGCCGGACATTGACGTTAATTGCAGCATCACACCGTAGCGCAGCAGATTTTCTGCAGCTAAGTGCCCTTCCTTTATTCCTAAATTTCCGTTAAAGCCACGTAACCTATTTCCTTATTCATTTTCTGTATGGTTTTTACTTGTGCAATTTCATATTTCTATAGGTTCACCTTTATCAAGGTTAAAGTGTTGCGTCATAAATAAATGGTATTTTTACCCGACTGCGCCAGAAGGAGGGTTAAGTTTTTCGAGTGTATGTATGTATATTTCTTTGGCACGCTCTGTAGCCTAAACGGCTTGATGGATTTTAGATTGAGAGGTGTCGTTAGATTCGTCTTAATTGTGAGAGTGATACTGGGTATATCAAAATTATATTTAAAAAAAAAAAAAAAAAAACATTTAAAACTGGCTGACCCTTCTTTCCATATTCCGTCAGTAGTGGATATTCTGGTTGGTGCTGAAGTATTTTGGGATGTCTTAGGTGCTACATCTATTAACCTAGGAAAAAAACAGACAAAATTACATGAGACTAAGTTTGGGTGGATTGTTTCAGGCCTTGTGGCTCTTCCATTACATCCATCACCAAAAACACAGTCTCATTTCTGTAATACTTCAGTGAGTGAGGTACATAATGGTTTAAATTCGTCTGAAAATAGGAAAGTTTATTTTAAAATGTTAGGCCTACATTGGCTTTGGGAATTTTTATATAGTTTTTTCTGTCTAACATTTTCAATTTTTCTCGAATCTAAGTGGCAGATTACAAAGCGTTACATTTTGTCTGTGACCAGTCAAATATTTGACTCACTAGGCCATGTTAGTTCATGGTTTGTTGAGACAAAAATACTTATGCTTAAGTTATGGATGGCTAAGTGTGACAGAAATGATTGGGTGTTAGATAAAATAAGTAGATTATGTTATTTTTTGTTAATATACTCCTGTTTGAATATTTTGAAAATACCTTGGTGGGTTTTATGTGGTGTTTCTATAGCGTGTGAAATCTACATTTTTTACAAACAATTCTTATCGCACCAGTGTGTATGTAAGATCAATGGACAAGGAAGGATTGGTTTCAGTACAACTATTGGTGTCTAAAAATCGTGTAACACCAATCAAGCCAAGAAACACTCCAAAGCTTGAGTTATATGGAGCATTGTTAGTAACAGGGTTGTGTACTGGTGTGTTTTGTTTGTTATGTTTTGTTCGTAATCGCATTGACAAAATACAAGAGCATACCTACCATACGTGGAGCTACGTGCCGTCTAAGGACAATCCGGCAGGTCTTGTTTCTCGCGGGCTGAAGGCTGACCTTATCAGCGGGTGCTAGTTATGGTGGTCAAGTCCTCAGTTGTTGTCAAAATATGAAATATACTTGCCGAAAATGCCCAATGAGAACGTGAAACAGGATCTACCTGAAGTTGTATCTTCACACTTCACTGATCATTCGTTTCATCATACAATTTACATAATCAATCATTCATAAATTCATTAATTCGTAAATATTCCAATTTAATCAGTTTTAGAGAGCAGTTGCCTATATACAATATTTGTTTATAATTTGAGAAATAATCATAGTAATTATCAAGGTTCCCTTCACGTCAAGAACTTACTAGTGCATTTATTGATATTTTACGTTATTCTCAATTACCTACACAAGTCTTGTTTGCATCTTTTCTGTTAGATTTTCATAAATCCGCTATATTTAGTGTCACTGATCATTTAAAATGATATCTACGTTACATATTTTTTATTGTAACCCGTTTTATTGGGTTTTCAAGCGGATTTTTAAAATTTATTTCATATCTTAAAGTACCTACATACACACTAATAATTATTACCTACGAACTTTTTATAATATTATATTTTCCTATAGAAAATTTATTCCAAAGGCTCGCCAGCCTAATTAGTTCCGTTTAGTGATTATTCCGCCGAACATTTTAGATTTGCCCGAGTTTCCCGTAAGTTGCTGAGCGTTGTTGCCGCAGTGCAGCGCCAGTGCAGTGTCCGTGCAGTCTACGGCTGTTCGCAGACCAGGGTGGTGATTCTCGCGTCGTAGACATTATCGAATTCGACATAATGTCGAAACAAGACAACGAATGTCGATTGAAAATAAATTTTCGTATTCTTAGAATGTCACATTAGAGATATGTACGCCTAATATTTACTCTAACTTCATGGCCTAGCACAAAGAGTGGTTCATAGCAGTTGACATTATCGGCGATATTTTTGTAGAGATATAAAATTAGAGATTATCTCGAATTAGACATTTATCTCTATAACGCGAGAATTGAGGCCCTGAGCCTGCGACTTCGGCCTCCCGTGCGGCAGAAACCACCAATCAGGGGCGTGAGTGAGCGTATCTATTATTTTATTCGGTTGATTTTAGCGATAGTTTTTCTTGAGTTTATTTCAACTTTGCAGTACTTTAATTTTGGCCGCACATTGTCATAAAATAGCACCGCATTTACATTTTAATATGTCAAAAGCAGACACACGATTTGGAAAATTCTGTCAGTCTGCGGGGCTAGTACTAAAATTAACTGTATAATTATATATGCCATAGGCGTACAACGTACTATTATAACATCGTAAAAGTACAAACTGTTATAGGTTCCAGCGCGTCATAATTTTTCTGTGATCAATGAATGAATCATTGTGATTTCCTTCCAATGTGCGGCCGGACTAAATCAACCTTTCAATATTTTGCCTCGTTGGTCTAGTGGTTGCAAGCGCGACTGCTGAGCGTGGGGTCCTGGGTTCGATTCCCGGGTCGGACAAAGTGTTATTGGGTTTTTTCATTAGGAAATTCTCAGTAGCAGCCCGGAGTCTGGATTTGTGCCCGGTCAATGGCAATAGGCTCGCCCCCTATTACATGGGACTATAACATAACTGGCGAAATGTGGGTGTACTATTACACCTCTGCCTACCCCTTCGGGGAAATACAGGCGTGATGTTATGTTATGTTATGTTCAATATTTTCAACCGTCTTCAAAAAAAGGAGGAGGTTCTCAAATCGATTGTATTTTTTTTAAAGCAGTAACCAACACTATCTTGTGACATGTATGGAGCTAGGTAGTACAAAAAATGTGTAATTGAAACTATCGACATATCGATAGATTTTGAGCAATCCTTACGCCAAACGGTTTCATTTTCACGTACACAATTTTTTTTATCTAACACATAATTATTCAAAATAACATATTTATAGAAAATAGGGTATTTAATTAATGTTATTAATGTATTACTAAATAATTTTAAGAATAACTTCTATGAAAATAAGCATTATGAAAGTTGTTTTGTCCTGGAGATACTTACTTGTGAACGTCTCTTTTTTAGGTTATTGATGTAAATTACACAACAGTATAACACAGAGCACTACACCATTACAATTATTGATATTAATTAGATAAAATACAGAACGATTGTGAAATAAATCATAAAATAATACGAGATTATATTTTGATGGGCCGCTATGAGAGATTACAATTTTCAAAATCGGTTCAAGTGGTTTTTTTTTTCTCTCTTTCTAGCATGTAGGTTTTTTCGTAAAGATCGGTATCTCAGTCGCACATTGGGGTGGTCTATTACGTGAGTATACAAATGCAAATGGCTTTGGGTAATACATCCAGCGTCAAACTTGGTCTGATTATAGTGCATACTATGTAGTTTAGCAAAAAATACTAAAAATAGGACAAACAGAGTCATATGTGGTGGTACCTGCGTAAGAAAGAGATGCATTTTTTTTTGCAAAAGATTTAAATTTATACTTCGCACTGTGCGTTGATGTCTTTTGATGAACTCTCGTAAATTAAATTAGTTTCTATGGTTCTATGGGGTATCAGGTCGATGGGTGGTACGTAACCCTTACTGCGTGAGTCCAACTCACACTTGGCCGGTTATTTAACATTTTCGGTGCATCGAGCTTGCAATCTATGTATCTTTGTTACTGTGGATGAATATATAAAATATAAAATAAACATAAAATGCTATGTATGAGGAATCTTCCGGAAATTTTAAATCTGTTTCAATTAAGTACTACAGCATTTCAGGTTGCAGTCAGAGTAGGTTGCTTTCTTGTCTAAGAATAAAAGCATATTCTTTATTAATTATATAGTTTTAAGTTTACTAATCATCATCATCATCATCATCATTTCAGCCGAAAGACGTCCACTGCTGGACATATGCCTCCCCCAAGTATCACCACAACGACCGGTCCTGTGCCTTCTGCATCCAGCGGATTCCCGCGACCTTCACCAGGTCGTTAGGTTTATTAATCTCAAACTATTAATTACAGTGCTTACATTGCTTACAATTTGTTTTATTTCTGTAATTCAAACAAAATTAAAGAAGAGGAATTGAAATTGGGTACCTCACTAATTTTTTTAGAAAGAAGACTGACCAAAACCAGTCTTATTAAATCAAAGTATCATTATAATTATTATTATGAAACCGCTGATGGAAATGGAAGATCTACAATGAAATCCTTGAAATGAAAACTCATCCTGACGTTACGATGTTACGTTAGACACGATCAGCAACCATTCTGTCTTCAAAATACGCTTTCATTTTCCATAAACCAACCGAACATAAAAGTCATTAAATTTTTGAGAAAAATGGTAGGGTTCTTGAAAGACACTTTATTACCGTGACAAGATCTATTGTGAATTTGTGATGCCTTTAGTATATAGGTACAGCATCTAAGAAAATCATATTCTGTTCGAAAAAAATGTCCTCCTCTTGAATATGGATTCGATCCAAAATCTTTAGTCCATATAATTTTTTCACTGTATCTTCTGATAAGTATAAGCTGGTGGTCTACGAGGCTCGAGTCAGTAGGTTTTTGCTGGGTAAGCGTGTACCATCGTCGGCCGCACCATCGTCGGCCGCACCATCGTCGACCACACCATCGTCGACCGCACCATTTTAGTGGTAGTAGAGCTCCTTTGTGAAAGAGCTTGTCCGGGGAAGTATTACCTTCTCCGCCAAATAGTGATGCTTGCATTGCTGTGTTTCGGTCTGAAGGGTACGGGTGCCGGTGAAATTACAATCACATGAGACTTTCCATACCACCGACATAGCCCGAAGAATTGCCAAACTTAATTGGCAGTGTGCGGGGCACATTGCTCGCAGAACGGATGGCCGATGGGGCAGTAAAGTTCTGGAGTGGCCTGGAGTGGCGACCGCGTACTGGAAGGCACAGCGTGGGTAGGCCCCCCACAAGGTGGACCGATGACCTGGTGAAGGTCGCGGGAATCCGCTGGATGCGGAAGGCACAGGACCGGTCGTTGTGGCGATGCTTGGGGGAGGCCTATGTCCAGCAGTGGACGTCTTTCGGCTGAAATGATGATGAATGATGAGACTTTCCATCTTCATGTCTCAGTTTGGCGAATCATCTTGCGGTACCATTTAGGTAACAGCCTAGGTGATATTAATTTTTTTATGGGCAAAGGTAACCGCTTATCATCAGGTGGGCCTGTAGTTCACTTCGCCATCCTATATTATAAAAAATAAACCGTCGTTTAACATCAGTAAGCCAATTCATGTAACTAAAGAAGTGAAGTTGCAGTGTAGTTGCAGTTAAGTTTTGATCAAAATAGCACTTTTCGTGTTCACTTACCTTCGGCGGTCACTGTCAGATACGAACTGCAGCGTCACTGCAACTTGATCGGTGCGTCATGAAATTACATGAATTAGGGCCCAGGTGAGATGACGGGCAAACGCAACAAAAAATCTCCCCAAGCTGCATGCCAGTTATAAAATCAGTTATTACCTTCGGGTTGAGAACTTGTTCTTATCAGATGGCCTCTAAGATGCTGGCCTCTTATTTAGTTTGCTACATCACTTTTGTATACTAAGAAACTCATGCTTTTCTTTCATCCAATCATCTTGTAATATATTTATATAGGACAGAGTATTATGCACAATTGGACACGAACACAATACATTTCTATTTCTTCCTTCCTTATATTGTGTTGCACAAATTCTCAACATTATCTTTAACGTTCCTTATTAGATAATCCACATTCTGTCCGGAACGTTGGCCATTATTTTTATTCCCCGTTAATAACGTTAACCCCGAGCAATTTGGTTAATGAGAAAATTTCCTCCTTTCTTTTGTCTTAATCTCTTTGTATCTACTTAATTTTATTATTGGAAGTGACACAATAATTTAACAGATAACTGCTGGAGAAGCCATAACTGGAATTGTTATTGAACAACATTTTACGTGATATTTTAAAGCTGAAATTTAAAGAGAAGCGCATGCAAACTAGCGAATGTCTCATGCTGAACTAGAAAACATCGATCGTACTGAATGCTTACATATGTTGTCTCTATTACAATATATGTACGAAAGGACTTTGGCAGAGTGAAAGCTACAATTCAAAGATCGTTTACATCACTGTGTGGTTGAGCCAAGCTTCAGAAACAATAGAAACAAATTTATTTTTTACAAATCAATCGAAGAAACCAACCAAACCAACCAGCGCTGCAACATTTCGGTGTTGTAGCATATGCTGAGATGGGGGCCTTTTTTAGTCTCATACAGGCATGTAAATTTTAAGTTTATTGTTAATATACTATTTTTAGTTTTTTTTTTTTTTCTCTCGCCTGTACCGAGACTGAAATAAATATTTTCTTTCTTTCTTTCTTTTCTTTTAAGAAAAAATTTGTTTGAAATGAATTTGCTTTTTATTGTAGCAATTTTCTATACAAGTAGTTGCTACCGCCCATCCTTTTGACAAAAAGGCATAGTTTTTTGCTAAGGAATAGGGTGGTCTTGTTCGAAACCAGGACCACACAGTCATTATATTAATTAGGTACTAAAATATGCACTGCAGACATCTGGGTGCTTCTGTACCCGAGAGTATAGGTACTTATCACCACAATGATACCACAAAGAAACGGTAGAACTTTCAACGACATAACTACTTCTTGGTACCAATTTTGGGTATTTTTTGCTCCTGAACCGTTTAGTTTTAGTGGATACAAATGCTAGTCACTTGAGTAAAAAATCTGAGATAATATTAATGACTGAAATTGGTTCTCTGGGAACGTCTACCTTTTCTGCTCAGAGTTTCATGCTTGTTCCTTGCATCAATACCTTCCTGGTTTTCTATCTTGAAGATAGTTCATAGTTGGTAGTAGATAGTTCTAGTTTGTGTGTAGTGTTTTAATAATACGTGATATTATAAAAAAAACAGTACATTCGTAGTTCTTGCCATTGTAATTTTAATGCGGCAAACACAGTTATGTAAACGTGGGCTCAACTGACTGGCGAATATACCTATACGTGGATAAGAAAAGGATTACAAGTATTATGGTTCTGTATAACCACAATAAATTTATTCTACTCTTCTGACAACACATTGAAGGTAAAGTATGTTACATGTAATAAGAATGCCAAAACTTGTGAGAAAAGTGTTATTTACTTTTGAAGCTTACTCTGTTGGAACAATTTTGCACGTAGTAGATATTTATTATTTTACGCAATTATCTTATACTACAACACTAGTATCAAAACATTAACACATATTAATAAAATTATTGTTTCCATTAACCCTACCGCAATGTCTACAATTGTAGCAAAAGCACCAAAATATCGCATCAAAGGACCAAAAGTTAAGCGCGAACTCAAAAATAGTGTGAAAACACCTAAGTGGCAAACGGCGTCGTGCAGTATCGATTGAACCATCGTTTATCGGTCCACATCCCTCCTCGAGACTCCAGGCAACTCTCTTACCTATGTAAGTACGTACATTTTTATAAAATAGACTTGCTATCGTTTGAGTCGTTTAAATAAAAGAAAGATATGTGCAAGATTACTGCAATGATGTTAGAGGAAGTAAATAATAGGTAACACTAAAATTCCCTAAGTAAAGTGTAAGTGTGTAGTTTGTGTAATGATTGACTAATCAAAAATGAATTTGCGTCGCATCTATAGCTGAAATAACATGGGTTAACTTTCTCACCATCTTGTCCATCTTGTGGGTAGACCTGGTGAAGGTCGTGGGAATCCGCTGGATGCGGAAGGCACAGGACCGGTCGTTGTGGCAATACTTGGGGGAGGCCTATGTCCAGCAGTGGACGTCTTTCGGCTGAAATGATAATGATGATGATGAACTTTCTCACGAACCAACCAATGGTTGTAATTCTGTTACAATATTAAGCTAATCTTATTTTTTCTTATTTATAATACGTACATTGATAACAAAAACACCATTAATATTTATATTATAAGAACACTCCATTCGAGTGCTTACATAAAATAAATGTGGGTAATAGAAATCACTCACAATTTCAACTTTGTCGGTACTTTTTTGTCATAAGAAATTCAAATAAGATGATTTTATTTGTAAGTTTTCAAATTAAATTAATACAACGAATATAACTGAAAACCTGGTAATACTAGAATACTACACCAGTCTACATAGAATATATTCTTACGAAATACTCTAAATGGCTATCTTATATGAACCTAAACAGTGCAAGGTTAACAATTAAAACTAACATGAATAAGCTCAGGCTTAAGTAGAAAATGTATGAGCTTTTGCTTAGTCACTTAATTGATTCTTGACAGATTTAAGCTGCGGTTAATTCTAAATTCTGTACAATCTTAATCTTATGAAACCCTCCCAAGATACTTCAAAGAGTGATTCAGTAGCTTGGCATGTTAAAGACAAAGAATTAAAATCGATCTAGAGCTTTCTAAAAAGCGAACCAGACAAGCTGTAGACAGCCACTTTCTAAAACCACAAGAATAATAAAAACTATCAAAAGTCAATATTAAAATAAAATAAAATTCTTATGCATTTTTAGGAAATTATATTGACTTTAGATGTACAGGAACTGTTCCTTAAAACAATTTCAGTGCCTGGGACAACACTTGACAACATATGACGTTGATCAAAGAAAGACAGATTCATTTATTTGCGTGGAACACAAGTGGTACCAGATATAAAATAGGTGGTTTTTGAACCACCAATTAAATCAACAATTCCAACTGAATTGTGTAGATTCTAACTTACTAGGAAATAAGATATTTTTCGGTCATGTTAGATTGCAATGAAATTTACATTTTGTTTTACCAAATCTATAAATCTATTAGTATCATTTAGAAAAATGGACCTGAAAGAAGTATTTTGACTTCCATAATACACATAATGTGTTTAGTAGAACGTTTATTTTTTTATGAATAAACAAAGCGTTTGATAACGCTATTTTTGCTAGTGAATTATATTTTTATCCATCAATAAAATAATGTAATGTTTATTTATGGAACACATTTAATATTAAACTAGTAATCAATTTATTTTTTTATTCATTATAAGTAAAAAATTATACGCTTGTCATTTATTAATTGAATCATCGACCAAAACGAATTGATTCACAAAATTACAATAGGTATGCTAATAGAAATCAATGAATTTTGTATGAGAACATTTTACCTACAACTTCTAATTGGTAAGAGACCAATGTAACACAATTAGTTACATAAATAATGTGGAGAACTCAAAATATATACTACACACAATATGCAGTAAAATGTTCAGAAGAAAGGGAGAAACTTTCCACATATTTTCGGAAACAAAAAACAGAGATTCCTATACTGTTGTAGGTACAAGTATTAGCATTTTTATCGTCGAACACGCCGTCTCATGCGTAGCAGGTACGTTATTATTATTGGTATCATCATCTTATGCTAAATTTAGTAGGTGATACATTTAAACAGATAAAATTATCAAACAACAAAAGATTTACTCCTCATTCATTCAAATCAATAATTTCAATCAAAAAATCATTTAATAAAAGAGCTGGTTTTTCTACTAGCCGTGTATAATTTTAAAGCATCTGCATAGAAAGTCGTTCCGAGTGGCTGTACCTTCTGACCGGTAGCGTTCCATGAACGTTTTGCGACTGCGCGAAAACTTGCTAATAGCCACATTGATTTTGCAGATAGAAGCCAGGTCGCAGTGTACAATCCTACCTCTCGTTCCCGGAATGGAGCGCCCATTCACCGCATAGCTGCAATTTTCAACTATTGAACTCATACTACGCAGTTAAATCGCGTCTACCCGTTGTACGCACGCAATGGAAGTCGTAAAACTCGAAACGGTTGATGTGACTGCACGAAATTGTTGCTCCTGATACGAGGCTTAGGTTAAGGGAAGGTATAACAATAACTATATTATTATTACCTATGTTCCTTTCGACTGAAGCCTCAGTTCGTTCTTACTTTACGTCCAATAACGACGAATTGCCATTGGGAAGGAAAATCGTTATTATATAACAAAATGTAATATTACTGGCCTCGGTCGATTACGTTTTCCGAGGGAAAATACAGGAATATTGAAAGAAACGGTCGAATTGTCCTTTTCCTATTGGGATGGTTGTAATAATTTGAGGACTCCTAGCAATTTTATGCACTGTCGGCTAGAGTCTTCATTGAAATAAAGAGGAAATATGAAAGGTTATATGCGTGGGGTTTTATACCTATCTTACTAAAATATTAATCTAACCAAATTATCTACGAATAGATACTACACTACCTTTTTATTTTAAAATTGAATTTAATAGGGATTTTAAATCGTCAACACATAAAATGAAAACATTAAAAATTTCCACTTAATAAATCCAACGTGATACAAATCCGTCCCAAGTCCCTATCCGTAACCATCCAAAACAACATTGTATCGATTACAAAACGTTCCTAACTCGCATTACTCGGTCGTTTATTAAAACAAACGAAATTAAGGACACCTCAGGGCGCGTAGTGTACACACATAAATTCGTAGCAATTTAATTGGATCGTATTACGTGGTGTATGGCGGTACCCGAGCCGCGGGCGCAATATAGGACGTTATTCGTACTCTTAACTATCCAGCGCGAGTTACGACTAACCAGCTCGTTTTTGTTGTGCCACTCGCTTTGTGTGGGTCCGACACCGTTTGGAGCATTCCAGTCTCAGGGCGAGTCACTTGTCACAAGAAATTCAAATAAGGAACAAAATAAAACTCATTCGATGTTTGAATTACCGATTTATGTCTGGCAAGTAAACAATCGATAAAACGAAAAATGCAGCTGTCAATTCGAATTTTAATTGCCTCGATGTCGAATTATTTTATGAATTTCGCTTGTAGTGTAGCCGTTTGCAATCTAAACATGAATCACTGCAATCAATTTGTAATACTTGTCTATAAGACTTGATTTGTATACACGTTCTAGTCGGAATTAGCTGGCGAGTTGCGTATTATGAGACGAATTATTACTGTCTCATATAATAAACAAATTGAAACAAATCATCGCATAATCGATATCGTATCGATCGTTATTCATACACTTTATTATACTGCAATAATTTCGCATGAGTCAGTTTAAATTCAGTGTCAGGTCCTTCTAAAGTACGATGGATTACAAAATAAAGGAGTATGACTAAGTCTCGGTCTCGATTCAATATCTGAATTATAGAATGCCCGCTATTGCAAAATACATTCTTTGTAGGCTTAGCTCTGATAGCGCCAGTTACTGTAAGCAAGTTCAGTTATGTCCGGTCGAATAAGAAATAGCTTTTGATAAACGTCGTTTTCTGACATACAAAAAAGACTCGAATAAACTTTGTCCTGTGTGACCCAAAGAAATGCTGGCATATTACTGAAGAGTCGTATCCACGTTTTGTAGGCTCGCAGACGTATCGTTTAAATTTTAAAACTTCTTAAAGATTTAAAGAAATTTTAGGCAAAATTGAAAAATGATTTCTATAAACATCATTCGAGTGTCATCACAAACATTGAAGCAATGGTTTTATTTCCATACAAGATTTATTTAGAAGGAAAAATAAAGATATATTATATATTTTTTCTCTCCCCTCCTTCTTCTAAGCAACAAATCAAGACGAAAATATGCTGCAAATATTCGTAATGTTACCCTGAAGGATCTCTATAGAATACATTTTTCAATTTCGCTTGAAATCTCTTGAAATCTTTAAAACCGGCCAAGTGCGAGTTGGACTCACGCAGTAAGGGTCCTGTACCACCCATCGACCTGATACCCCATAGAAACTGATTTAATTTACGAGAGTTCATCAGAAGACATCAGCGCACCGTGAGCGAAATATGAATTTTTGCTTCTCTTTCTTACTCAGGTACTACCACGTATGTCAATATTTACCCTATTTTTATTATTTATTGCTGAACCATATAGCACGTACTATAATCGAATCAAGTTTGACGGTGGTGTGTATTACCGTATTGAAGAGAGAGCAAAGCAAGTTGAAAAAAAAAAATGCGTTTTTCGAGGTTTCTTGTATGGGGACCAAACCACCTTTGGTTTTTAGCCTTTTATTATTTTAAGCATTTGTTGTGATAGTGATCATAGCAACACATATTCTGAGAAAATTTCAACCGGCTTCATTTTACCATTGAAAAGATACAGCCCTGTGACATACAGACGGATGGACGGACAGCGTAGGTAGCGAGAGTAATAAGGTCCCGTTTGGCACCCTCTGGGTACGAAACCTTAAAACGTCCTAAAATTAGAGCCTGACAGCCCAGCTGTGAATTGTGAAAAGCCCCTTGAAACTTATGGACTTTATTCGAGACTGCCTCAAATTATTGCATTAACAATGCACCCTGGCGATTGCAAAGATTAGTAGAAAAAGATTAGTGAAAATGAAAAGCGTACAGGGAAGTTTTAACTTTCGTTAGCTTAAGACGCATAGGTATTAAGTTTAAAAGTTATTACCTATGCGTCTTAAGTTATTTATTTATGTTTAAAAGTAGGAAGAAAGGAGTAATTTTATGTACTTCTTCCTTCTTTCAGTTTTGTAAAGGTCTTTAGGAAACAATATGAGGAGATATTAGAATTAATTTTATCGGTTCCCTTAAATCTCTGCGAATTAATATTCAATGAATATTACATAGGTATCTAATTAAAAATATGTTACTTAACTTATTGATACCGCTAAATTTGATTTGTGCTCAAGTTCCATTACACGAATAACAGGTGGGGTAATTGCAACGCGCACACAATGACAATAACTTTTTCTCCCACTTGCTCGGAAATTGGTTCATTATTAAAAAAAAGAATACAACAATCGGCTCTTTTCCGTACGCAACGAAATAACAGGCCGGTAATATCCAACAGGACAATAATATAAATTGCTGGACACTTTTTATTTTTTAAATTATGCTACCGAGGTTTTTAAGTACACACTTACATAAATTAGGTGTTTATAGGTACAAAATATTTATCATTATACAGGCTGAATGCGCATTTTTTTTTTCAAAACTTTGAAAATAGAACAAGATCCGCGCGCGCGCGATTTGGTGTGAATGAAAATGAGATACTGTTGAATCAATTTGTGTTGTATTTCCTCGCAAATAAGAGAAAAGTACTATACAAGTCTTGGCCGAAATAGCAATTAACGGCCTCGTTTAGTTAAAAAGGACTCGGCTTGCGCCTCGTCCTTTTAAAATCGCTTAGGAAGTACTCCGCTTCGCCTCGTAGTTCCAATATTACTCGGCCGTAAATTGCTTCATTTCAGGCCTCGACAATAATGTAGGTACTATTATTCTGACATTAGAGTAATATTTATTGCGTGGTAAAAAGTAGCCGTTAAGACGGATGGTAAAATCATACGTAAGCAATGAATATAGAAATCCTGGTGAACGCTATCGCGAGTGAGTTACATAATTTGGCAGCTGGTTTTATTCTTACTTGTACCAGTTCCTACAGCATTAGAAAGTGTCAAGTCTCTTATTAGTACCAAATGGGGAAAGTAACACTGATAACTTTTACTAGAATGTATTACAGGCAAGTAACTTGAATTAGTGAAGGCACCTTCTACCAACTACCTCCCATCCATCCCACTTAGCAAGACCCGTGACGAAATGCCTTAATTCCCTTTTGTGGTCTGTTTTTGTTACGGTAGCAGGCAGAGGGATGGGTCTTACTATAGTGGTATGTAGTTCTATGTGTGTGTAGGGTGCAAGCGTATAAACAGGTGGGGTTGTAATTGTGGTAGTGCAGTGCATCGCCTCACATCTGTGTGTATAGAACAATGGGACAGTTCATAGGAAAATAACTACTGTTATAAATATTTATAAAAAAATTATTATGATACTTCCTGAAAAATATTAGCTTGATAATATATCCGATGTTTTTTTTTTTAATTATTAACTACAAAAATCACCAAATAGTAAATTTATAATATCTAATTCCTATCTCAAACTGTCAGAAAAAGGCTGGGCTTAAAAATTCTATGAAAATTATACTTGGAAAACTAGAGAAGTTAACACGTATAGGTAACCAATACAAAAAATGGTGAGCTGACTGAATAGATCGATACTGAAACGTTTCCTTAAGCTTAGGGAAAAGCTTTAAAAAAGTTTTGAAGAAACATCGTTACGTATTTCTCAACAAAATGATTTACGTTTCAGAACAAACACAAAGTTGCATGAAAATAACTCAACTCCATTTAAGTCACCTGTTTTATTTATTTTGTTTTCCGATTTTTCCAACTTGTAAGTTATCGCCGTGGAATACAATATGCGATACTTCTCGATACGATTGTACAAGACGAGGGTCCGTTCATCGAACGAGTTCACAACTCAACACCGAAACGTCGTATAACAATCCTATATACGCCAAACAAACGCCATTTCACCCTCCTAAATACATCCAAACCCCGTCGGAAACTAATGTCTCAACTCCCTTCAAATTGTTCGTCGCTTACGCCATTCTTATTCATAGTGCTTACGAAATGTCTCGCGCAAAACCGAAATGTAGTAAGTTACGGCTCTCCCCAAACTCATACGACATTTGTAAATAGAATGTGTACAGTCTTATCTCGCCCGTAGCAAGGTGATTTACTATAATTAGAAAGATAGCGGTAGATGCCTTTTGTTATAATTTTCCAGGCTGGCTCACGAGCGTTTTCCCGCGCAAACTCATGAAAATGGCGGCCATTTTGTAATGTGCCTTGTTTTTTGATAAGGGTATTAAAATAATGGCGCGTTCGGACGGTTCTTTAGTCTGCTGTGGAAGGTATTTGTGTAGGCACCTAGGTACGTGATCGCACATTTTAAATGCAAATTGGAAGAGTTGCTAATGAAATTTAGGAAAATTAATTGTTCGAGATACCTACCTCCTTTCTGTTGTAAGGTTTACATGAATACCTAATAAGATTATCTATTGATAAATATTTAGGTTTATTTTTTTTATGTTTAGATCCGAATTCAATCTTAGTAATGAAAAATAAATATTGCAAAAATTATGCCCTGTACTGTTTCTTATTTTTTAATTTTGACAACAAAATATAAGTATTTAACTTAAAATTTAATAAAAAATACTTAATTTAAATGAATAATAATGTATTTAAAAAAATATTTATGCTATTCTAATTACGTATTTGATGTTCTTGTTAGTATTAATTTAAAATAAAAGACTAACTAACTTATAACTATGGGTGAATTTGCCTGAAATAAAATTATTTTATTTATTTATTTATTTTTATTTAGGTATATCTTTTACTGTTATATGAGTACCTAACATCGGAATTAGGGAAACATGCAAAGGAATTGTTTCAGCAAATATCTTGCGAATTTACGTAAACGACCAATACTTTGTCTTAAATGTATGTTGTACTTTACTTGAGCTTTCTCAGACATATACTAATTAGTTACAAAATTCTAATTACCTTAAAGCCATGTAGCGTATAACATAAATTCCAGTAGACAATAAAAACCATAAATTATTACGCTTTTTACTCAAATCTATTGGAAATGTGTACATTAAAGCTGCTATCAGCGCTTAATTCGGTTTCACTCTTCTAAGCATCTCTCTAATTGGAAAAAAATATCGGTAAGGGTTTTTCCGCTGAATTAAATTGCTTCAAAATTCCAAGGCTAGCTTTCTTCGTCTGGCCGAGGCCATTGTTGGGCTGATCGACTTAAATGGGCTGAATGGATAAGCTCTGGAATACAGTATGAAGCCGTAAGATATTTTTACGGATGATATTTCGTTGTCCGTTTCTACTTGGTAGTCCAACAGAGTGAGTACCTACTATTTTGGTACCATTTTCCACAATTTCAAGTGATATATATTGGATTCAAAAGTCTCATAAAACTATCTGAGGAGACTTATTGACAAAAAAAAACTAAACATAATTCAGCAAAATTTTTCGTGGTAAGTTTACTCTTAATTTGAATCCAAAAAAATATAATTTGTAATGGTTTTCTTAATGTCAAATTTTTCAAAACTTCTATGGACTCTATACTCTCCAAATATACCAATACAAAAAAAAACAAGTACTTTACGAGAATAATTTCCTTGCAAATTGGCAAAGAAAATGTACCAAATCAGTAAAACTTCCATAGTTAGTTACATATAAAATTCTTATATTGAATTCTTATTCTCATAAGAATACATTTATAAAAACGTGAATTTCTCGAAAATTACAAAAAATCGTGGATCATACATGGGGTCATTTCAGATGGGGCACGATATAAACGAAATCTAGATTTTTCCATTGGACGTCATTTTATCGGTCACCCGATATAATATGCAATTTTCTAATATATGTATATATCAATATGTATTGGTATCGGTTAGCTTGCGTAGTATGATTGTAAAAGTTTAACAAAATGTGAGATAGGTAGGTTTTGAGGAAGATGGATAAGAACCTAGCTATTAAATTACTGATAATGATGAAGTAAGTTTTAAGTTCTTCTCATAATTACCAATTTGCGCTGAAAATATAATATTTCAACTGTAATCGACTCCCTTTGTTTCAAGTGGATTAGTAGCAACATCCTTATGCAGGAACATTTTCAGAAAAACAAATTTCCTTAAGTTAAAGTTTAGACAGCAAAGCCGTATAACAAAGACCGCTATCATGTAATCTATGAACCGACTAACTCGGCTTTTGTGAATGTTTAGCGCACAACTTTACTTTACTTACATAGTTCCTTATAGTAAAACGGACATGTCAAACGAAAATTGTCTAAAGAACGTACCGTTTTATATAAAGCGATATTTTGTATTTGAATAATTGCGTAGGTACCTATGCATTTTACTTCAATAGGCGTGGTCGTAAAAAATACATGCATGTTGCTAGTTATAATCTGATAAGTACTATGCTAAATTCAAGAAATTGTATATATTTTAGTATCGTTTCATTTTCTATAGATAAAGGGTGTAGTTCTGTTCTGTTATCTCAACATTCACAAGATACTTGTATTAATACTAACATACTATGAACCTAACCAAGTATGCTGAGTTTTGAAAAGCTGACTGAAAATTTTACACAGTAGCCCTAGCCCGAACGCCCCGAACATTTTTGAAGTATCGAAACGTTAATGTGAGCGTTTTTTGAATAAAAAATACAACAGTTCTATTACATTTTGATTCAATTTTATACATAATGCGCACTTACAAAGTGATATGGATAAACAGAGATATGGCTATAATCTTCAAGTCTACTTCTAGTTCTGTCGTGTCGACATGAGCTACATAACGATAACAGCTCATGCCGTGGTATATTGGTTAGCCAGTCAGCAGGTTGGTAGCGCGGCTGACTGTCCTTGGTGCGCCGGGCGATCAATTAAATTTCGTCACTCGTGGAGGCACTTTAAATGCACCTCTCTTTTCATCTTCAAGTTAAAAGAATATAATGGCTCAAACGAGTATTTCAGATCCTTAGTTCACTTACATTTACGTTTCGATACGTCAAAATGGTTCGTGCTAAGGGCTACAGATCAGTGAAATTTTAAGGTTGCGCTAGTCGCTCATTCTTCTCAAACGCTGCTGTATCGGTCATTCTTCCACGCAAGTATTGTTTTATGTTGTTAGATCAAAACATTTGCTTTATTGTAATAAATATAATATTAAATATAACTTTGTACTCATCTTAATACCTATCTATCTACCTATACTTATTAGTTTATGTACAATATAAATATGTACAAAACAATTTTTTTAATGAAACACTAAAAAAGGTGGACTTAGGGGCGTCGAAGAACCCCTCCACATGACTGCCACTTGGAAGCGTGCCCAGGAGACTGGCAGCGTTACCACGTTGAATGGCAACGCTTATTCTTTGTCCAAAGAACAAGCCAGCCCTCTGGTCACGCGAAGTGTCGACCAGTCTCTTAGAAATTTCCTTGAAAAGGAGCCGTGCACTTGGACCCCATGGCCCGAGCGTTTCAACCCCAAACGGCTCAAAATCAACAACAATAAATAACAACCAATGAGGTTGCTATATTTACGCCGCTTGAAGTTCTCCGGCTGCAGCGGCAGCGCAGCCACAGCCCGCCGAGCTAGGAAGGTGGGATGGAGCAAGGGTGTCGACACAAGTTGCGTCCCACACCAGAGGCCTACGCATCTTCCAACGCAATAAGGTCATGCCATCTGGTCTTCATCATTTCCTTTGTATCCTTCAGAATCTGAAAATAGATATGTAAAAAATCTAAACGAAAATCGATTATGATTAACCCCAAGACAGGATTCCTTTCATCCCTTAGTATTATCCTGATATCTAATCCCATATCAATAACCAAACAAAACTCTATGGTATTACATATACCATAGTTAATACCACGATAATGCAAATACCGCCAGTGAACGACGGCGGAGGATGTTAAGGCGGCCATTACTGAAAATTTCGCCACGTCTACCTCCCGTGGGCTTTAGCTAACACACTCGCTATCAACTGCTTTTTGTTTTAATTTTAATAAAATTTTACGATATGTGTGTGCGAAAACATGGATACCGACGTTTGAAATTTAACAACTCGACAGAATTGCCTAGTCTGTGTACGCGTAGGTGTTTATGTGTGTGCGTTAATTGTGGAGGACGATGTTGTAAAATTGAATAGTTATGAAGTTCTTTGGTTAGTTACTTCCAAATGGATGGAATAATGTTTGTGTTAGTATACATACCAAAGTTATTTCGTGGTCCTTTTCCTTTAATGTCGCTGTAGAATTCCGTTTTAAGCTCAATTCTTTGACTTCCTTGGGTTATACCTGACAATTTGTGAGGTTAGACAAAATTGTTAAATGTTTTGGACATAGTCCAGGATACAATTCCAGTAAACTAGAACTTATCTGTTACGCAAATACCGAGAAGCGACTTTCAATGTGCCCCAGGACATTATAAACTGCATTGGAATTAACAAAAGAGAGAATGGAAGATTTATTCTTAATAACATACAATTATTATTTTATTATTTATTTTATTTTATTTATTTAAGTTCATAGAATACCTACCATAGGTATTTTAGAAGTGATTGACACTTCACCTAATAGTCTTATAGATATTTTTAGAGAATTTTAGGGGTTTTCCAACATTCTATCGAAAATTGCGAAATAAGTAATGATACTTACCTATGAAGGTACCTAGCTACCTTTTTAGTAATAACTGTCTTACTGTGAGTTTGCACTGACGAAACATTCACATAAAAACATTTTGAAAAGTCAGTTTTCTATCAATGTATCGAATCGCGTTCGCATTATCACACAACTTGTTAAAACGAAACATGTTTGACATTTCATAGTCTATTGACATGTTTCACAATTAATTTCGATACACTTCAAAGTATCTGCTTTCGGCCATACATGTTTACCGACCTCATTGGATAACACAAAAAACAAGTTTTGACATATGATTAAGCATCAGTGCGAACGTCAGCCGTGACAAATCTATAGACAAACATGTCAATGTATAAGTTTTTAGTCAGTGCAAACACAGCCAACAACAAATCTTGAAATCTGTCAAAGAATTTACCCAGTTTTCTGCAGTGCGAACGTAACAATCAACAAAACAAGTTGTGACATTAGTTTCATATGACAAGTTTCGAGACATTACATGTTAAATGTTTTTTGGTGCAAACCCACAGTTAGGCTTACATTCGAAGACTAATCTAAGCGTGAACTCATGCTTCAAACTGTCAAATAGCACTACATTTTGACAGTTGAAAGCATGTCTTCACGCTTAGATTCGTGTCTGAATATAAAGCCTTAGAGCTAGCTTTATGACGCAGAACCAAGTACTTATAAGATATAATGAGCTTAAGTGGCACATAGCCTATTTATATGTACCTACGGCTACCAAATTATAAATGCCTTTTCATATTTTTAGTATGTTTTTTTTCTCAGCCCTTAAGAAAAAGCAAATATATTTAACAGAAAATGTGGAGCTCAACCAATCTAGTATTCCTCTTCGGTAGTCGTTTACAATGATATATATAAATGACCAGTAAATAGGAAATCCAGGAATTCTGAATACATCACCCCCATTTAACAAAAGACCCTGAACACCTACGTCAGAACACCCACTTTGTATCGAAATAAACTCTTGAAAATTATATGTTTACATCGAAAAACTAGCTCGCTTGTAAAAGTGCATTGAAACTTTCGACCAGCATGTTATGAATTTAAACTTGCCACCACTCAATCGAATGAATCGAGTCAGGCATCGAACTCGGATTACATTCCATTTGATATATCGATAAAAATCCTATACCGTGACGTTGACACACCGTAACGTCTTTTATTCAATTGCATGGAAAATCGGAGGATTTTGTGCACCACCCTACTTCTTCCATCCTTTTCATTTCTCTTGTGTTTGATAGAGAGGTCCGTTTGTAAAGGTAATTGAGGGTAATAAAGAAATAGTTTCAGTCTAGACGGTAAGTTGTATGTCAGGAATGATAGGCGTGAGTTTGGAGAGAATGTATTGTAATAACACTTTATGCTGAGGAGTCATCGAATGGATCTGCATATACCTAGTTGCGTTCTGACTGAGATCCTTTCTTATTTTTATTCTTATTCTTTACTGTACACACATATATACATTTATATTACTGTAGGAATGTTTATGTACATCGGCGAGGTTAACTCGGAGATGAGTTTTCTAACAGCAAACCTTACAGCGATATACTATTGATTGATTTTGATACCTAGTTGACAATTAATTATACAAATCGAAACTTCACTATAAATATACAAACGTATAATATAGAACTTTATTGTTGTGCGGATTGAGAATTAATTTATTTTAATAAAATAAGTAACTCTACACTACCTATATTTTTCTCTTAATAAAATTTTCACTCCTTTTTTTGGGTTCCTTACCAAAAAGGTGTCAACGGGATTCTATTACTCTGCCTACGCCTTGTGTCTGTCCGTCCGTCTATCCGTTTGTCCGTCTGTCCGTCCATCCATCCATCTATCCGTCCATCTGGTGTCTGTCACAGTGCTGTGTCTTTTTGAACGTAATAGGTAGCTAATGAAATTTTCACAGAAGATAATTATTGTGTTGCCTCTACCATCATGGCAAATATTAAAAATAAAAAAGTGCAACTCAAAGAGGATACCCAAAGACAATGATTTTATTGTCTATGGGTACTCTCTTCGATTTAGACTTTATTTTCCTTTTTTAAACATAGGTACAAGAAACCTCGAAAAAAATGCATGATTTAACCGTTTTTTTTTCCGTTATAAGTCCCATGTAATAGGGGGCGAGCCTATTGCCATTATGGATTATGGATAGTAAAATTGTGTCTTTAGTAGGTAAGTATGTAACAAATGTACCTACCAACTCTACTCTATCTTTCTTTACTAGGTAGGTACCTACCAACGTCTGATGTTCACCAAAGCAGTCCTTAGAGTTTTATGTTTATTTCTGTTAGCTACACAGTTGTCTCGGAATAATGTCCTTTTCAACTATTTGCGAAATTGTTACAAGTATACCTCATAGTGTTTAAACTGCGAATTGCTACATTTGCCCGGGGAGACTCTCGGCCTATTTGCTGCGAACATGGTTATAAGGAAAATTTCATCGCTTAATTTTCTATTGCAAGAAACTTTACAGTTCATGTAACAATATCCAAAATTGACTATGTAAGGCTGAGCAGAAGACACAGAAGTTTAAAACTAGAAAGGAAAAAAAAAAAAACCGTGTTCCTATCGAACGTACGAAACACACAACACTTCTTGTGCAAAATGTGGCCATAAAAACGTGCTCAAGGCACCATAAAAGTATACTATTATCTAAACATAGGTCTTGTTCGTTTTTATAATGCCACAAAGTTATAAATGCCATCAAACGATAGCACAACACACCTGCGGTCAACTTAAAACAAATACTCCGGGTACTACATTCACCTGCCAGGACTTTATGCCCCTATAAAGCTCACGAGCACCCATAAAAGCATTATTACCTATTAATTTCACACCACATTAGCGAAACACACAATAAAACTTTAACATTTGGTTCGGTGACAGTGATTTGGAGTTTTGTGTTTAGCGCCATCTATCAGCGACGGGCGGAGCCTCGCGGAAAAAGATTATAGGCATTATACGGCCGAGTTTACGACGTCGTAAAAGTATGTCGTAAAAGCGAAGGGCACGCACGCCCTCTGTTAATCGTTCAGAAACCGATATTGCGGTGAGGCCTCGAGATAGATTACTTTTAGGAACGTTAGGAATAACTTCTTGGCGTTTGTCTATTTATGGGCGCGTGCCGAATTGCGTAAGTACCATAACTCACTCGAGGGTAGTAAAATGTGTAATAGGTTGTTTATGTAACCAGTCAAATGAGGTCACGAGATTAGAATACGTGAAAAATAAGGTATCAGGAAGTAGAGATCTCGAAGAACAAACATGACTTGGCAAGATCCTCGAACGATTCCGTGAACGCTGAATATACAACCAAAACATTTTATTGAATGAAGGAGCAAGTTTCTCAACGCCAATTGGCTTGTTTATTAGCTACAGTAATTAACTATGCGCACAAATAAGACAAAAAATAGCTACAAACTACCATACAATGCGTAACAATTTTATTCGTGCACCCTCGCAGTCGTAAAATTTTTATTGACTCCAAACTGCGTGACTTTAAAAATACACAAATTTATGGTCACTCAAACTGGAAACGATTATTCAACACGTCGTAACTATTTTATTGCATCAATGTAAACAAAGCATCAATTTTGTTAGGTATCTATTGGAAGCCATTTTTTGTTGAAGATTGGTGTGACAATACCAGTTTTATTTATTTTTAATCGGTGATCACTTAAAAAGTTGAACATAGTCATAACCGGATGCAACTCTCTGAATATCATAAACCAACTTCAACCTAGGACCTAGGTCCGGTCGACCACACGTCAGTGGTAACAGTTTGACATTGACAGTGCCTTTATTTCGTAAGCAGTAGCAGCGGTTTTCTAATTCAAGTGTTACCATTTTCATTCAGTCAACTGTACTTAGGTACATGAATCTACTACGTAAAACTGAAATATTTCAAATCTTGTAAGTTTTATTTACCTATTTTGAACACAAAATGTTTGTTATATTTTGATTTAATTGTGCGCGACAAGTCCCGTAAACATAGTTCAATATTTTGAACACATTAGATAACTTACTACCTACTTATATAGGTACTTATACTATTTTCATTAAATATGTAGCATAATTTATTATTATTAGTAGTATAAATATACTAGTAGCAAAGAGCAAGAGTTCCTTAGACTGTGCTATTATTATCTAATTTACCAACACCCAAATACGGTTTCTCGAATCAGAAATCTATTTGTTGGTGACAAACCACTTCTATTCAGCAAGTTCCACAACTCCTAAAATTAACATTCAGAAAACTCAACTAATCATCTCTGATTCGAAATAAACCTAACACCTCTAACACAAAACAAATTATCAGGACAGTAAAATACTCTTCCACCATGTTGTAAAAGTGAATACCTACCACAGAACATCGCGCCATGGCAAGCATTCTTGTGTACTCAGCATTATAATGCTGCACTAACAGCCTCTTGCGTATTCTCTCGACACTAAACACAAACCCCAGCGCACTGCGAGTGCAAATAGTGCACGCGCATGCCCATAGATGGCAGGCATTAAAAAAGTTTTGAATGGGTACGTTACCCTGTGGTCACTGTAAATTTAGTAGTGGCCTATAGATGGTGCTGTTTTAAGCTTGTGCTTTAAGATATTTTTTAATGTTTTTTTTTATTTGGATAGGCACAGACTAAAAAAAAATCCTTACCTAACAATTTGATAAACAAATTTCGTTGTAAAATTTTCACTGATTGGTTATTATATTTTGCAATACCTAACTACTTTGACTTTAACACTTTTGTATTGTAGGCAATCTAGGCTCTTACGCCGTAGTTAATCGATTTACAGACAAATTATCACTTTGAACACTGACACAAATAACACTCAAGATATAAATTGTGGAAATAAAAATTCTCTCACGAGCAGCGAATGCTCCGCTCCGCATGCGTTAATACGTTAAAATCATAAATTAAATAAATAACACTCACTTCAAAAGTCGAAACAAAACTAAATGTTTTTCGGGCAAATTAAAACGGGACCTAAAATTGTATAAAGCGGAAGGGGTTTATGACTTACGCAATGGTATTTATTGCCTTGAGCTTTAAAAGCAGCCGTCATGCAATTGAAACAGAAAAAAATATAACTTTTTCATACCTTGTTACAAACATTGTTTATAGGCAATTCAGTTGTAAAATAAAACAATACTTTCTAACTGTAGATATTTATGTTTTACTGTTTCAGATTATTGCATCAACCATTTGAAGATGAAGGTCAGTCAATGGACATAAAGGTAAGAAAGGAACTACTATTTATTTCAAACACCTATTTATTTTCTAAAGTGTTATATTATATTAATTTTATCTAAACAGCTAATCAAAATCTCCCTAAAAATGCCATGAGGCAGTATCTATTCAAATTGTCTTATCACTAAGCTTCTGTTTTTTAGTTTTAAATACCCGTTTAAAGTGAAAACTAAATCGAATTATTTTTATGAAGCTATTAAAGGGGCTAATAAAAAGTGATTAGCCCATGTGTTTTATTAACAAGGTAGAGGAAATAGCCATTAAACTTAGTTACCCCCATCATTGACGACTAGTGGCTATTCGAATCTATGGTTAAGCCAAGCCCCTTGGACGAATAAAAACAGGCGGACGGAATCTCGCTACACAAAAAGTGAAGCATCGATAGTAAGACGGCTTGCTTAAAAGTACGAGCCGGCATTCACACCCATAGTAGGTAAGACAAAAAGCCGCGATTACGCAACAAATCTCGTGTGACGGTAGTCAATGTCGTAGTGTCACAATAAAATAACAATATATGTAGGTATATCTGGTGTGTTAAAATTCTGGCGAAATTGTAGTGGGTTTAGAAAAAAAGGAAGTGGTTCAATGTTTTCTTAGCAAGATTCCGTCCGCCATTTTTTATTCGTCCGAGCCAAGCCTGATATAAACGAGTTTTCCTTACTTTACCTATCTGATTGCTAGTTTATCTTAAGTGATCAAGTATTTGCGAAACGGGTCCTTAAGATTTGTAAGACTGTCGCACAAAAATAGTAAAAATGTAGACGAAGTGCTGCAAACAATCATAGTGAAGCCAACAAAACCATGCTCCTCCGTATAAAACCAGCGCTCACGTACTCACATGCACCTTTTAACCAAGCTCTCCGCTCTCAGTACACATGTCGCGGCATGTCCAGGAAGCATCGCGAAAACAAATATCTTTCAGGTGCATGGTGTGTGCGTGAGCACTGGTTTGTACACGGAGGAGCACGGTTTTGTTGACTTCACTACGTTTGTTCGCAGCACTTCGTCTATATTCTTGACAATGTCTGTGGACTGCCATAAAATGGATAAAATCTTGCCAGTGAAAACTAATCGAAATCAAGTGCTTTTTATATAAATATCGACAGTTGTCCACACCTTTGGTTTTTTTCTAAGTTTTTCTTGTGGGCAGGTGTGCTAAACCAATGGGGTAGGTTATCTAAGCGGCAAGAGTTATGTGTGTCTGTAGATTAACAGGTGACAGGTACACAAGAATATTCTAGTGTATATTTATTTTTTCCGATGACCTGCATCTGAGGATCAAGGACAGGTAGGCACGTTGTGGTTGTAAATATATAAAAAAAATGAGGTAGCCCGTAGCTTTGCCAGCGTGGATTTCGTTGATCACGCATCCCTCAGCAACTGTTTATCTCCCCGGAATAAAAAGTAGTTACCTATGTCCTTCTCCAAGTTCCAAGCTAATGCAAATGCTAATGTAGTTTAGCAACAAATAATAAAAATAAGGTAAACATAGACATATGTGGTGGTAGGTACCTGCGTAAGAAAGAGATGCAAGAATTCATGTTTCGCTCACGGTGCGTTGATATCTTTTGTTGATCTCTCGTAAATTCTATATTGGGGTATCTAGGTCGATGGGTACGTCACCCTTACTGCGTGTCTCCGACTCGCACTTGGCTGGTTTTCTTTCAGTTAGGTTCATGTTTTTAAATGTGTCATTTTTAAAGAGATTGATCAAAACAATCGTTACCTCAGATTATAGAACAAAAGTAAAAAAGATTTTTTTTTACTCTATAACTTCTCTGAGATAATTACACTTACATTGAGGAGTTTCTCAACATTAATTCATACTTATTTTGTAATTCGACTTGTTTTATGAATACCTAAATAATTTAATTTCAGTTCATTTTTTTTTCATAGTTTATTATGGCGAAACAAGCTAAAGGTCCACCTGATGTTAAGCAGTTACCTTTGCCCATGACAACTGCAATACCACCTAGGTTGTTGCCTTAATGGTACCTCAATTCAGTTCGCCAAACTGAGACATGAAGATGGAAAGTCTCATGTGATTGAAATTTCACCGGCGCCATTATCACAGGGGAACTCTTTACTTTGTGCCCGTACCTTTCACACCGAAACACAGCAACGCAAGCATCACTGTTTGGCGGTAGAAAAAGGTACGGTGGTAGTACCTCCCCGGACGAGCTCCTTCACTAAGAGCTCTACTACTGCTAAAATTCCGATTTATAAAGGCTATTTGAGCATTAACGTAGATGCAGCGTAAAGAGGTACCTATATCAGGATCATAGCGGGTGGAAAACCATAGTCTCTGCCTACCCGAACGAGAAACATCTGTTCATCTGTTTCTCGTTTGGTATATATGTATCGATTCTTATAACATAACATAACATCACGCCTGTATTTCCCCCGAAGGGGAAGGCAGAGGTGTATAGTACACCCACATTTCGCCAGTTATGTTATAGTCCCATGTAATAGGAGGCGAGCCTATTGCCATTAACCGGGCACAAATCGAGACTCCAGGCTGCTACTGAGAATTTCCTAATGAAAAAACCCAATAACACTGCCCGACCCGGGAATCGAACCCAGGATCCTACGCTCAGCAGTCGCGCTTGCGACCACTAGACCAACGAGGCAGGTCTTTTCCTTTTTTAAGTAGAGAAAAGTATAATTTTAGGAAGAAAAAACTACTTAGAAAAGGTAATATGAATTATTTTGATTAGCTTCTTCAAGTTATTAGATCTCAAAGTTAGTTGATAAATAATATTTTTGTTGAATATCAATTCAGATTATATTTACTACTGACTGGACATTTCTTATGCATACTACTGTAGGCCTACCGAAAGTTGCGCCACAGCACCCGGTTCTCCGCCTTCCGCATCTAGTCTGCCACAGCTGCCTTCCATTTATCATTAAGATACTGTTACAATTTCGTAACATTTATCATCCAAAAACAAACATTATAACAACATTTTTGACCTTTTTCCGGTTCTCGTATTGTGCCCACCATTAGATAATTATGTAGATGTGCTATTTATATGGAGATAACGCTGTTATTGCCTACAACGCGTATAATATTGTACCTACGCATAAAAAACATATGTACGAAGACTTATACATCCTCTGCCAGGAGCCAGCTCTTATCTTTCCCCGCCATCTAGCGGAGACTCTCGACAATTTTTATCGGTTGATTAAATCGCTCCTAGCTACCCCTTTATGGGCGAGGCGTGTATTTATCCACTTGTTTGTTTTTGGATGAGCAGGGAGATAAAATCTGTAGGTGTTTTGTTGTATATCAGAACATTAAATCAGTGGAATGTTTCGTTCCGTGTCAAAATATTGAGGAAATAAAAATGAAAATTCATATTGGAGCATTTCATTGTTCTATATTTTTGCGAGCTTAGCTTTTAACGTGTGTAATATGTGTAATAAGCACTCCATACCCAGTATTGAAGCCTTTATTAGACTCAAAAAGTATTGAAGCGTACTGAATGAGATAAAGAACAACATATCAGATCTATTACTTCTGGTAAACAGGATGATTATAATTAACTGAAATACAACTGTCATAAAAATCACCAAAAATCTGCCGAGAATCACATTCTTAACTTCTCCTTTTATCATCATCATCATCATCATTTCAGCCGAAAGACGTCCACTGCTGGACATAGGCCTCCCCCAAGCATCGCCACAACGACCGGTCCTGTTCCTTCCGCATCCAGCGGATTCATGCATTTTTACTGAGTCTTAGAAACTAAAGCAGCTTCAGCTTATTACTTTCCCACTGATGGGTACGGGCCTCTTCTCCAAATGAGAAGGGTAAGGCCTTACTCCACCACTCTGCCCTCGTGCGGGTTGACAGACTACATTTACCATCAAGAACTGTATGGAGGACTGTCAGCTATGATGGTTTCCTCATGATGTTTTCCTTCACCGTTAAAGCAAGTGATAGTACATAATCAAATTCTAATCCGCACATGAATTCGAAAAGTCAAAGGTCATCATCATTCCTTTACCTACCAAACATCTCTTGTCCTTCTGTGGTGTTTGCTGTTCCATTTCCATCCTACTTCCATTATTACTTTTATATCAAAAGCTGCAATACATAAACCGGTCACTATATAATTTTCTACTTAGAAATACTTTTTTTAATCTTTTACTATCCGGCTGTACACACGGCTAAAGATCAAGCTGTACATTTCCAGTATAAGCTGACCTCGCATTGTATAGGCTTTCCTTACAATGCGAGATCAGCTTATACTGGAAAAATACAGCTTGATCTGTAGCCGTGTGTACCACTCTCTCCTGAAAATTACTGATAACATTCGCTGGGCTGTGGAAAATAAATCCCTCATTATTTTGGTTTTATTAGACATCAGCAATATGTAGGTACTCAAAATTGTTGAATTTTATATTGTTCTTGGTACATACCTATCCAATTATTAAAGTTTCTTATTCAGCTTCCAACATGGATTTTTGTTGTATATCTTTAGCTGTGCTCCTATAAAACCCATAGGTTGACTGGTAGATAATGCCTTATGGGATTAAGTCCGCCTTAAGTAACTCTGTTTTATGTACATTGAAACCTTATAAATAAATTGGGTGCATTCTTATCTTTGGGGCTGCTTACAGTGCAATGTGTCCACCTTGATGAGACCTACTCTAACTGTTGTGACCTTGGTACGAGTAGCCTCTCTTTTCTCTTTTTCTCTATATTTATAAATTTAGTCACCAGTCTTTTCTTCTAACTACCAGCGCCACACAGCTAGACGACCTGCAGCTATACAGATATTTTTCCGAGGCTCTGTCATGAAACAGGAACCATATAGGAATCCTGACCAGAACCCTTACTGGGCACTGCAAACTGAATAAACACCTTCACATAATGGGTCTTAATGATATACACAGTTTTTAGATTCTGTCGCAAAAAGGATGAGACATCCATCGAAACAAAACGAATAATATTATGTCGATTGATAGGTATTAGCTAACTTGACGTAATTGCGCATACATTTTAATCAAATTAGTTAAAAAAATATAAGTGCATTTAAAACATTTTTGTGTGTATGAAAATATCATCAACGTAGCAGCATTAACATCGAATAACACAGGGTTTTTTTAACGTTTACCCAAACGATGTTACAGGCCAACAGTTACAGTTTACCCAAATACTCATAATCATCATTTCAGGCGAAACTCGTCCACTGCTGGACATAGGCCTCCCCCAATGGAGGGGGATATGCCATAATCACCACGCTTGGGAGGCGGGTTGGCGATCGCAGTTGGTTGGTTAAATACTCAAAGAACGCTGCTGCCCATCTTCTGGTGAAACCCAAACACTATACTTTCTGTTTCAAATAAGTACACACCGAAACTGTCATTTTTTGGTGATACTCGGTGTTTATGCTGCTACGTTGGTGATAGTGGTATATTTCTAATTTTTTTTTAAATTAGATGTATTACGAATCAAATTCGAATAAAATGTACCTTGCGGCGTTTACTTGGGGGCTAATATCTATCAATAGACTGAAGCTTCATTTCTATCCACTCTGGGTTAATTGGCCGCACAACGTCAACGCCATTCTTCTTCCTATCATAAAAATAATTTAAAAAAAACATGCTGTATTTTTGTAAGCAATTTGCTATTGAGAAGTAATATAAATTAGTTGAGGGTATATGGGATATTTTGCATTGGGCGAGCTAGCGCGATGCGTCGTGTTCACCCACCCACATCTTGTTGTAATGAATGTCGACGGACCAAGCGGTGTACACAAAAACCTAAACTGATTTATGTTCTACACTGTATCTGCCAAATGTATGTACCTATGTATCTTTTTTGTAGAAAATAAATAATAATAAAATAAATAATACAAAATAGGTTTGTACATAAAAACATAACATTTTTACAAAACGTCTATACCTACATCTTTACCATAAATTGTAACAACCCATAATAAATAAGTCATTACTCTGTTATATGAATCAGCCTTGTATATAAAACAGAAGCCGCAAATGACGTAAGTAAATAAACATTGTAAGGCGAATATAACATCATTATCCAATGAAATACCTACCTGATAATTCCATTAAAGCAATGGAAGACGTATGCGCAAGATAACTGGTACTGCGTCCGCAATATATCTGTTGGATGTGAAAAAATCTTTATTTTAAAGATGTTATACACTTGTATTTGTTTGTCTAAATTGTCCTTGTATAAAATGAAGAAATCTACCTCAGATTATAGAACATAAGGCCTTCTGCTATGAGTAGGCGGCAGTGATCTCTCGCTTCCGGCTGTTGTTTTGGCTATGGTCGGGAGCGAGAACGCTTGGGAGGGCGTCGTCTCCTTTTGCGAGGAGGTGATGCTCGCTAAGGAGGCGGCGGAGAGGGTTCGAGAGGCAACGACCTCCCTCCCCACCCGCAGGAGACGGACCGGGCGTCGTAGGAGGGCGTACGCCGACCTCCAGCCACCCTAGGAGTGGGCCTGCGGGCGGCGGACTCGGGGTGGCCCGCCGCCCGATCAGTCAAGGCCCGTGATGGTGGCGCGTCGTGTTCCGCGCGCGCCAGTCAAGAAAAGGGTGCGGCCGATGATGCCGCACGGGGAGAAGGGGCTCGCCTACTAGTGGCGAGCCGGGACCTGCCGGGGATGGTTGGACGACTATAAGTTTCCCAAGCCCCCGGCCAATGGTTGGAAGAGGAACACCGTGGTGGTTTTAGTCGGTAAGAGTCCGACACTGGCTCCGCCTTCCCCGGGCGGAGTGCGTCCATGAGGATTTCCCCACGTAAAAAAAAAAAAAAAAAAGCCTTCTGCTATGAACAGGATGATTTTGACTTTATTAGCAATTCTTCAAGGGATGGTTGCACTATTCAATTTGAACAACTTCTACCATGGAACCAATATACAAATCGTGAAAAAAAAACAGCTGTTCCCTGTTCACATAAATCGACAAAATGTAGGGAACATCAGTTTTTTATCGCGATTTCAGGTTTGGTCCTATAATCAACGTTGTACAATTTAATGAGGCAATCATCCCATACAGAATTGCTAATGACTTCAAAATCACTCAGTATATCAAACACCAAATTGATGAACTGTAGTCGATTCGATGGCTGATTTAGCAGATTTTTCGACTAAATTGTCAGTCTTAAAATTTACTGCAAATTTATATAACATAGGGGGGCAAAAGAGCAAATGGGTAACGGGTCCTGACGGTAAGCAATCTTCGCCGCCCATGGACATCCGCAACAACAGGGGAATCACCAATGCGTTACCAACCTTTTAAGAAGACGTATGGCTGAATGCTCCTTTATTGAAGGCTCTCTCTCATGTCGGTTTTTGTTCGGGAACATCGCTGACGGAAGTTGGTTCCACAGTTGGTTGGTTGGTTTGGTTGGTTGCTGTATGAGGCAAAAATGGCGTGTAAAACGTACATTATAGTTGACCGACAGCAATCGAAATGGTGAGGATGGAATGTAGATTTATGTTGGGTGTTACGATGGTGGATGGTGATTATTCAGTTAAATTCAATCATCAGCATGTACCTCAACTGAATCTACAATATAGAATTCTTAAAACTGATTCACAGACAATCCACAACCTGAACTGGTACGTTTAGGAGTGTGAGATTTTGCACAGGAGTTCTTTGGATGAAAGAAAGAAATAAAGAAAGGATCATTTATTTGCGTAGAATACAGTTGGTACACACGGCTACACATCAAGCTGTACATTTCCAGTATAAGCTGACCTCGCATTGTATAGGTTTTGCTTACAACGCGAGGTCAGCCTTTACTAGTTTTGTACAGCTTGATGTGTAGCCGTGTGTGCCAGATATAAAATTTGTGGTTGGTGGACGTAGGTGAGCACTAAGAAAGGATTTTTGGAGTTGAAAGTTTGTAGGAAAAAAATCGCGGGTGCGGGCGTCAGCTATATAGTATGATATAAACAACAAGAACAATAAAATTACAGAAGAATGAGGCTAGGTCATGGAAATAAATATAAAATCACATGATTTTAAATCTAACCCTCAGAATTAACCGTCACGTTGTATGTGGCTTTAGTTAGTAAAACAAGAATAAATCTTATCGCTGCCATTTTAGTCGTTAAAATTAATCAACAACTTGTTAAATATGTGCTTAGAATATTAGTAAGACCCAAACTTAATTAAAACTAGAGCCATAGGAGCTCATAATACATTGAAAACTATGTAATTGATGTGACATTAATTTCTGTGACCTTATAGAGACTAGAAAACTTTGTGTCCGTGAATTTAGAAGATATAAACTAAACTTCCCAATGAGCTAGAAACTTTAAACATAGCTCAAAACTGCATGATAAATTGATAATGCTATATTCTCAGACTAAAAAGCAGTATTTTTTAGAAACCGTCTAATGGGTAAAAAATTAAATTAAAAAACTGGGGAGCATGCAATAGATGTAAGGAGTGCAGAGAGTAACTGTCGTTGAGAACACACACATGGCTCAACAATGCAATAAAATAATATTTTTTCTTTAAGACTCTAGTGGTGTTTGATGGGCAAGCGTGTATCACCGTCGACCGCAGCATCGCTTAACATCGGGTGAGTTGGCGGTCAAAAACAAGTCCATTAAATACAAAAACATTAAATTTTCATGGATCAATTATATTAATGTCTATTGCATGCACCCAATGTTTTTCGTTCTATTTTATTCGTTTACTCGTGAAAACGTGGTCGTAGGTCGTCGGATGTAAAAACCTAATTGCAGGTATACCCACTTATGAAAAGTTGACTCCAGTCACAGACATAGTAAAAAATATAGACGAAGTGCTGCGAACAATCTAGTGAAGCAAAAAAAAACTATGCTCCTTCATGTACAACCAGCGCTCACGCACGCACGTGCTCCTCAAACCATGCTCACCCCTCTCAGTACACATGTCGCAGCTTCATCCAGTAAGCATCGCGAAAGCAAATATCCTTCAGTTGCATGGTGTGTACCTACGTGAGCGCTGGTTGTACACGAAGGAGCAAAGTTTTTGCTGGCTTCACTATGATTAAATAAATTAAAAAAATTGGGACATTTTGACACAGCACCATCTAGTCCCAAACTAAGCAGAGCTTGTAATAAGGGTACTAGACAATGGATATAATACTTATATACTTTTTTTTTTCTTTTTTGTAATCACATACTTATAATACATAAGAAACACCCAGACCAACACAAACACTTATTATGATTGTTCGCAGCACTTCATCTATTTTTTTTAATATGTCTGTAACTCCAGTAGTATAGTTCCAAATAGTACGTCCTATGAAGATGGACCGGTAAGAAACTCCATCTACTGCACACGATTATTGGCACATTATACGCTGTTGCAACACACCGTAAGTGTACAAACAGCTTTAATCCAAA
Source organism: Asteroscopus sphinx (assembly GCA_949699075.1). Taxonomy (NCBI): domain Eukaryota; kingdom Metazoa; phylum Arthropoda; class Insecta; order Lepidoptera; family Noctuidae; genus Asteroscopus; species Asteroscopus sphinx. The sequence continues at coordinate 12,160,418 of OX453013.1, read as the reverse complement.
GATTTGTGCGGCGCACGTATAAACAGTGGCTATTAGGGGGCGTCCACGATTTACGACCAATTAAAATCTATATCGTGGAGCCAATTAAACCTCTAGTGGTTTATTAGTATTGAACGCTGTGTTTATCGACTCTGTGGCATTTCAACCGGTCTCGTACTAGTGCTGCCCTCAAAGTTATTGGATTATCTTTACTTAATTAAGCCTCGCCTACTGAAAATGTTTTCTTTTTGTTTTATCCTTTTATCACTTTTGTATCTAATATGCTAGCAATGCCCGCGAATTAATGGTTATTGTATCTTCAGAAGTTACATTTACGTATTAAATGGTAGATGATATGGGGTAATTTCAAAGTGTCTCAATTTATTAGGCCGTATCAACATTAATTATGACATCTAGATAGATGAGTAATAGAAACATTGTTATTTTATTTCCACACTAAAATTGTAAATGCGAAATTAACTCTGTCTGCCTGTTACCTTTTTAAGACCTTGTACCGATTTTATTGAAACTTGGTACAGTCTAACAAAGCAATTAGTATCCAGGGTCTCCAGATATAGATGAAGATTTTTATTTAATTTTGTTTTAATTGATTTTTTTTTTTTTTTTTTTTTTTTGAAAGGTGTGATAACAGATGTTATTTTAATTTGTGATATTTGATCATGTGTGCAAACATTAGGTTAAGTAAAAATATGTAAAACTTTCTATGGGATTTCCTGAAATAAACGATTTATTATTATTATTATTATTATAGAATGGCTTGATCAAGGTTTTGTATAAATACAGTTTAACTTTCTCCGTTATTAAAATTATATTTCACTCGAAAACATCTATAACATGTTCTGAGATAACTTCATCTATATCTGGCAACCCTGGATACTATTTGCTTTGTTAGTCTGTACATAGATAGTCTGAAATCTGGAGAAGGACATATAATTTTTTTTATCTAAAAATTAAAGGGATTCTTGCGGAAAACGTAATAAATGACATCCACGCGGGCGAAGCCGCAGGTGCTCTATAGTTGTTAGGTAATAAACGAGAGTTTGTTATGAGGTTCCGCTTTTAATTAACCACAAACATGACCTTGTGTGATTTGCTATATAGCAAATTCAAGAGAATTTTTGATTTCAATAACATTATAAAATATGTTTTTTTAAATTACAAAGAGAAATTCACGACACAACTGTTTTCTTGGAACTTATTATATAAGCCATTATTTTTTGTACTCTATTTATAACTTGGAATTTTTTAAAGTAGGTAGGTACTTATCTTAGTTATATTAGAGCAAGAAGAGGTCTTCGGAACTTCATTTAATGTACTAACCCTAGTTAGTACCTATACCTAAACAAACCAGAAAATTACAACCTGGCCAACCTACCACCACAGAATATCTAATAGTACTATGCTACCACATTCTAATAATATTTCCGATCACTAAGGAAGTTTTTTCTAATTATTATAAAATTATAATGACATTAAAATGGACAGATTAATATGAAACACATAATTAAATCGCTCTATTTATAGAAATAAATTACCCTTATAGTTTAATTATCACATATTTGTTTTTTTTGTCGAGTTTAATTATACATATTATTTCAATTAATTAATATTATTATGTATAATCATAGAACTCCGTAGGTGCTTTATATTAATTGTGGGCTTCCTCATACACTGATATACCTAATAAGTAGCAAGAAAAAATTGGCAAACAAACGACGTTCTTTTTGAGTGATCGAGAACGCTGTTTCCATCAATTCCGTTTGCGTCATATACAATATTTCATACAATTATTATTGACGTTCTTCATCGCTCAAATGAACATCGTCCGAACGTTTATAAGTAACTCTGTCTAGCTGTTTGTTTGTTACCTTGTCATGAATAAATTACTGAACCGATCGTAATAAAATGTTATGAAGAGGTAGTCCGGGATTTGGAGAAGGACTTCTAGTACCTACTGGGCTACTTTATACCCTGGGAAGATAAATAGTTCCCGAGAAATTACGAAACGTATTTCTGTGATAAGCCGAATTGTATGAAGGCAAAGCCGTGGGCATAGGCTAGTAATATATAACTCGGTACTACAAGATACTTGGTGGTCGAAAATGTAATCCAATTAGGCCAATCTAAATTTAAATCTTATAAGAATTAGCTTCGTATTGCGCTTTCGATCATATTAGAAAATATATTTGAAGATTCGTCCTTATTCAAGAATAATTATACACGGTTACCTTAATTATGTACCTATAATTCCGATAGGAATAAAATACCCCATTATTGTCGCATACAGAAACAAAAAATCACCTAAAATAATGGAAGAAACTCACAAAACTAATCACTTAAACTTTCCAATCCTATCGTAGGCCATGCAGGGTCAATACAACAAATTTTCAATTACCCCCAATGGTAGCAAATTCAGCTGAAATGTAAATTATTTCAGCGTGTGCATTATAAATATAATTGTAGGTGTTTCTGGGCGGGGAATGGCGGGCCAATGGCAGTGCTCGCCGGGCTTTGGGCGCCGCCCGCCGTAAGACTGATGTTTTGCCCGCGAAGCCTTCGTGGAGGACGCTACGCTCGCACGGAACGAAACTGTTGCGAAGTTAAATGATTTTGAATTTTAAAATAGAAGTAATTGAATAATTTGTCAGGATATTTTATAAGCTATACATTTTACATTATGAAGCCTCGAAACAACGATTGAATTTAGTTTAAACCTTTGAAATTTGTTTTAAAGATAAAAAAACAATGTTTAAAGATAACTTACAATAAAATTTAACATATGACACTGTCAAAAATCTTTTTCAAAAACTTTTGCCAATTATTATATTAATAGTTATCGTTTGACTAATAAAAATCTACGCTACGGACACTCACGAAAATATTTAGATATACAAATACTTAGAAGTTTAAGAATAATCACAACACATGAGGATTTGTATGAGCAAATACGTTGAGCTTGCCTGGGAAAAATAATTACTTATCTTCAATGATATTAAAAAGTACTCTTAAAATATCATTGTATCTTAGTGAAAATGGCGATTATTATAATTAAATTGTTACACGAAGTTTTGTTCTTTTAAATAACAGTTAACATCTAAAATATGTAATTTACAAGATTTTATAGGCTTATAACCATTTCCTCGGACGGATTCAGAATATTAAGGAAACTGCTGTTAAGTTGTACATATTACATATTATCACGCCTGTTTCCCATTGCGGTAGGCAGAGACTATGGATTTCCACCTGCTACGATCCTGACACACCTCTTTCGCTTCATCTACGTCCATTAACCTCGTCATGCATGCTCGTCGGTTTAGAGAACTCTTAACCTGGCATTTTTTGAGAACATCCGCGATTTGATCGCGATAAGTTAAGTCAAGTATAAGTTGTTAAGTTGTAAACAACATAATAATTGATTCTTAATTATTATTCAAGTTATAGCCTTAAACGCACATAAAATAATATAGAAGAGGCAAATTTGCAATTATGTAGACCGTTTATTGAGAATTCAAGTTTTTTTTTTCACAACGCACTTCCTGTATAAAACATAGGTATTATAAAAAGGAACTAAAATTATTCAAGTTGAAAGTTTATTAGCCTTAATAAAGATAACAATCATGCTTTTATAGTATTTATACCGTTTTGATTGACGTTTATACGATAATTTTATCACAATTTTCAATTCATTAAAATCTAAAAAAAAACATCATGACTTCTAAATCCAGTAGCAGTTCACCTCAAAGCAACTTAATACATTATACAACATATGGACATTAAGTGCCACCAAATGACTCATAAAATTGCCCAAATATCCCACAACACAGTAAATTTATCGATGAACACGTCATTCACGTCGTAAAAGCGTCAAGGAGAATCATTCCCAGCGCGGAACGAAATACTCTCATGTCAATCATTAACGTCAAACAAAATATAAAAATCAATTTACGCGACATCCAAACCATTATGCGGTAGTGGAAACCGCTTCATTACCACTCATGGTCCCCATAAAAGTGCTCATGTTCCCGCGTACAATGGCAGCCATGATTTAACACGAGAATATATCTCAATATGTAATAATAGTTTGTTCATTGTTAATTCGTACCACTCCATGCCTCAGAACAATAAATTTGCGATTAGATATAAAGCAGAAATATGTCTAGGATGATTTAAATGCGAAGGGAAGACCCTGCCGCTATTTACCTGAAGTGTATTGAGTTTTCGATGTGATAATAATATAATGTGGACCACAATGTAGCGAAAATAACCTTTTTTTGTGTGTGTGAAATGCGATTCTGTACGTTCATTATGAATTCGCATTTCTTTTGTTACAGCCGACAAAATGGATTGGAATTTCGATTCTATTCTATTTTGTTACGGAGAAATGGTTCACTTTAAAGAGACAGTTGACAAAAAAACATTAGTAAAGTTAGGTTATTTTTAAGAGGTTTTTAAGTTCAGCGGGTATAAACACACAGTAAATTAAATTTTGTATGAGTACGATGGGAGAAATGGCAACGAAAATTTTATTACCGTAAATATTTTAAGGATTATTTGCGGTACCGACAAAAGGTTAAAATTTCTTGAAAATAAACGCATGTGTCTTTGAAATTAATACATCAGTAAATAATTTTCACGCAAACCTTTTTAGTTAATCGTGCCCATTTTCTTCAGTTATCACTTTATTAAATCATCTTTTGATACGTCCTCATAAAGAATATACTTACGTCATCACACGAACTCAAAGGATGAGCCAATCGGGAAATTCTTGAAACCGGTGCCTGACAGCTTAACAATTTAATATACAAAAAAGGTAATTTCCAAAAATAATATTTAAACATAGTTTTCGGCAAAAACAAAGCATTTCAAGCAATCCTTCCGATTTATTACAAATAAATGGCCATAGAGGGCACACTTGAATTTCAACATAATCTTTATGTGCCCGTTAATATATTCCTGGACTTATTTATTGAGTCCCAAAGGCCGGTCCAAGCAGGTGGTCCGTACTTAATCAAGACGTTACCGAAAATAAAAAACGTGTAGTCATATTTTGTTTTTTGTCTGAATTATTGTTCGGCCTAACGTAAGTTATTCAAGGATGACTAGACCCCGTTTTGTTTAGTTATTTATATAATGTCTTTTAATACGATGGGAAAGGGAAAGACATACGTTATAATGAATATATTAGCAGTAAATTAGGGAATACCTGGTGGAAACCAGTTGTGTGCAATAAAGTAACATTACGACATGTTAATAACGTGAACAAATGCACGTTTAATAGTTGAGCACCGGGTATGATCTATGCTCGAGATAATACGGGTGAAAGGTGTCTATTCTAATGCTATTGCTTTAAGTAGACACACTTTGGAAGGTATTTTAATCTCTTAGAGGTGTCTGTAAATAATCGCATTTAACATTTTGTCATGATAGTGTTTCAGTATTATGGCTTACTAACAGTTTAATGCGACTATCTTATTATTTCACAAATAAAGTTATATTAGCTTACTGATGAACTTAGATTAATGAAACAATAATTCTAAATTCTGTATTGTAAATTACATTTAGAGCTCAACTGTCCAATTAGCAAACAAAGGAAAATGCGATGTGCACAGGGGGTTTAACTCAAAATTGAGTTTATATGTTTCAAATTATTTCACAAATAAAGTTATACTAGCTTACTTACCTTACTAGTACACCTAAAGATTAATAAAACAATAACTCTTAAATCCTTATTGTAAATAAGAGCTCAAATGTCCAATTAGCAAACAAAGTAAATACGATGTGCACTTTGGCTTAACTCAAAATCTGAGTTCATTTGTTTCAAATTATTTTACAAATAAAGTTATATTATCTTACTTACCTTACTAGTACACCTAAAAATTAATGAAACAATAATTATACATTATTGTAAATTACATTTAGAGCTCAACTATCCAATAAGCAAAATAAATGCGATGTGCAAAGGAGGGCTTAACTCAAAATTGAGTTCAATTAATAGGTGTATCAGGAATTTAGGAACTAAGCAACCGTGTAGTTGATTCTTTCAATAAATGCAACGTCTTACTAAATTAAGTATGACTCCTCAAATTCACAAAAGGACATTTCTTTTCTACTTTATCAGCTCGCACAAAGGCCATCCAACACACAATCCAATGCCCTTAAAATAGTCCACAGCTAAAAACAAAAGAGATAGGTGGAATCAAAACAGTTGTAGGTACGGCCAAGACGGCACAATAAAACAGCATCCTACGGAGATCCGAGTCAAGATAGCAAGTTGATTTAGCCATCTCGCCGCTAAGATTTACGCAACTGTGGGCTTAGCTTTATGTCGGCATCCAGTCGTTATGTACGACGGACAATGTTGTATATGATGGTTGTTCGTTTTGGTGTTAAAATAGTTAGAATATATGGGTGTGTTTGGTAACGTATTGGTGTCTTGTTAGAATGTCTTGTTTGTGGTGTAAAATTAGACAATAATCTAATGATTTAATATTATCTAATTAATATTTGCCATAAAAGTAGCTGATGGCTGCGGCTTCACGCACAGCGCTTACCCATCGAATTATTACGAGTAATTTTGTCCATAAATAGGTATATTATTTGATAATAAATTGACTACAGCATCATTTACAGAATTTTAGCATAATTATAAACCATTTTCTTGACAAAAAATATAATGTGTGAGTAAAACTTGAATCGGTTAAGTCGTTCACAATTTACACGATTCCTAACAGACTCACCAACGTTAATTTATATAAAGATTTACTTTTATTTCCTATCAGAAACGAAACAATTTTATTACAAAAATATTATATAATAAACGATTTCATTATGTGCTTTAGCAAAATTACCAACATGTTTAGTGAAAAGTAAAAATAAGTCTATACACCTTGATTTTTTTTCTTGATTCAATAATAAATTGAGAAAATACATTAAACGAAAACCTTTGAAAGCAGGAAACAGAAACAGATTCGGAGTCTGTATTTACCGAGAAGTATAATCTGGTGGTCTTCAAGGCTCGAGTGAATTGGACATTTGCTGAGGAAGCATGTACTATCGTCGATCGCACCATCAAGGTCCGTACAAACCAAAAGCGGGTCATTAGCAGCGTGGAGCATGAGCAGCGTGGCAGACGTCACACTAAAAGGTCGGCAGTTTTAAAGCGTTTTGAAATAGAACCGCCCGCTATAGAACTGCTTTCAATATGACATTTTGTGTCGGTTGCCAAACAAAAAAACTGCCTCGTAACCACTTTGACGTCACACTGACGCGCCGCTCTGAACTGCTCCAGTGTGGCCAGTTAGTATGGCGACCATAGTGATACAACGCAACCACGCCGGTTCTGCCCGCGCACCGCTCTGCCTGCGAAGAAGCAGCGTGGTTTGCCAGCAGGCTCATGTTAATATTTAGTGTGTCATGTTATATTATATCTTGTATTACAACTTGCGCTTGAATGCCTTCAACCTGCGCTGCAACTGACCTGATTTTGGTCTGTACGGGCCTTTACTTAACAACAGATTAGGTGGCTTAACCGCCACCTCATCTGTTGTTAAGTAAAGGCCCGATAAGAATAAAAATTTAAAAAAATTGGCTCACAAATTCCCACAAGCGTCATTGATATCATCATACAACTATAATCTAATCCAGGATACTGTCCACTGTATTACAGTCCGTTTAAAAAAACACCCCTTAGGAACTTATCCTTAGAGGGCGAGGGGCGACCCAACAAAAGATAAAAGAGATATATAAGTGGCCCTCACAGTACCATCGAGTCGTTACAACAGTAGTAAAATATTTCAAATTGTACCCAATGCCGCGGAAAACGGAAGTTACGCGTTTTTCTCCCTACCTCCCCGACCCGAACACTATGTGTTTTTAATTTCGTTCTCGATTTTGTTACGTTATTGGAAATGTACGTAATTAGTCGGTTGATTTATTCTGTTTCGGTAAATGGTTTGGAATGGACTTTTAAGCCTCTTAAGTTTGCGATACTGAACCGTTTGTGTGGTCTTGTAATGTGCTTAATGATCACTTAGTAATGGTCAAGTATCTTCCTGCTTTCGGTTTGATATTTATGTAGGTACTTTTATTTAGTTAGACTGGAACAAACCATAACCTGTCCACTCAGACCAAAATAATAAGATAGACGGAGCGCGTAAAACTAGCGAATGGAGTCTGAAAAATGAATACAAAATGGCAAAGGAGTACCTACTATTCCGCCGACAGTGTTCGCGAGCCGCAATCAGGAGCGTACGGTTTTTTATATTCTTATCGGGCTTGCGTTAGACCGCCACGTCACCTGATTTTAAGCTATGGTGTGGTCAACGATGGTTCATGCTTGCCCAGCAAAGGTGAGAGGATGGCAGTGCAATATTTTGACCCATTCTCACAAATGGCTACACCGGGAATCGTACCGGAACACGACTAGGTCGCTTGGCGGCACGTCTTTGCCCGGAGGGTGGTCGCAAGCCGTCGGCCGTAGCCTACTACCAGAAAGTATAGTGGTCTAATACTCAAATTAAAAGAATAAGATTGACGCTCCCGACCGCGGCTCGCGAACACTGTGGGCGGAATAGTATGTACTCCTTTGCCATTTTGTATTCCTTTTTCTGCCTTCATTCACTAATTTTACGCGCTCCATCTAACTTATTCTTTTGGTCTGTGTGGCCAGGTTATGGTTTGTTCCAGTCTAACTAAATAAGATTAATCTTATTCTTTCATGTTCATTTATTTGTAAAGTCAATTTAACCTGTGCGTAAAAACCGTGTTTTTTTTTTGTCTGATCCTGTCCATGTACCATACTGGGCATGGGCCTCTTCTCAGAATGAGAATGAATAATTTATCACGCTGGTGTACTGTGGGTTGGCGGACTACACACACCATCAAGAACTTTTAAGAAGCCGTCTCAGGTGTACCGGTTTGCTCAGCAAGTGATTATCAAATATATTTTTTCCGGAAGAAGCTTTTTCTAAGACCAGAAGACAATCCAAAAAAAAAATTGATCAAAAATAGTTCGGTACTTATTGAAAACAATAATGCTGCTGAGTTTGATAACAGCTAACAGCAGTTTAGACAACCAGACTCCTTTCTAATAGTAAAATTATATTAGCCTTGATCGCGTTTCCAGTAGGTACAGTCAGAAATCTTTCTGGTGAACCAACACTAAGGCTAAAATCGCTTGCATTCAATGTTCGATGGCAGCGGTAGGTACGTGTAATGTAGCAGGATTCGTTCAAGGGATTTTGTCGCCAAATGTATCACCGCGAAGGATCGTGACTGCACATACTAGATTTAACCGAGTATACGGGCTGTTCCATCGCTGTGCTTCATGGATGGAAAGCACTATAAATATTAGAAACATGAAATTTTACTTAAAGGAGACTCCATTTTATTTTTTTAAATAAGAAGTCCTGAATTCATAGAATTTTTATAAATTTTATACCTGAGCTAGAAATTGAACTCACACAATCGCGACGACATACTATCTTGTGTTTTATGGCTTCTGATGATGGAACTTGATAGGGTCAATAATAAGGATACAATCTGTCCAACAACCTCCTGTCTGACCAACTGCCTAGTTGGTCTAGTGATTGCAAGCGCGACTGCTGAGCTTGGGGTCCTGGGTTCGATTCCCGGGTCGGGCAAAGTGTTATTGGGTTTTTTCATTAGGAAATTCTCAGTAGCAGCCCAGAGTCTGGATTTGTGCCCGGTCAATGGCAATAGGCTCGCCCCCTATTACATGGGACTATAACATAACTGGCGAAATGTGGGTGTACTATTATACACCTCTGCCTACCCCTTCGGGGAAATACAGGCGTGATGTTATGTTATGTTAATCTGTCCAACAAACATACTGTATAAAATTAAAGAAAGTCCATGAAATATGGACAAACTCCAATTAAAATAAGGAATATTTTGGGAATTTGCTGCCGGTATAAAATTTTGGGAATTTGCTGCCGGTATCAAATTTTACTAAAATGTATCTAAGCGGTGTTAGATTTCGTGGTATTCCTTCAATCTAACACACAATGTTTGTTGGGGTGATTTAATTATTATTATGGACGCTATCGATTGGTGGCTTATCAATCCTGTCTTATTTAATTAACTGATATTTTTTAGCATACTTGAAGATTCGATTCCTGGCTCAGGGAAGACACTTTTGAAAAATCTTTGAATGCAGTATTACTTACTTTTACAAATAAAGTGAAGTCTTCTTGAAGTAGAATTACCTATTTTCAATATTTAAACTCATTCCTTCCATGTAGCATAGTGATGGGACATCCTGTATTTATAAATCAACCACAAAGTCCACAACTATCAATTTGAAATCAAATATAATTCCAAACGCAATTCAAACTACCGGACACTGGACAGCCGTAACCAAACCGGACATGACATTTCAATAACTCGAACTATAAACCAATTACGAACTACGCGTTAATATTCATCTGTTCTATATATTGTCTATTGTATACCTAACAACGGACTATATACAGGCGTCCATTCCCATGATACAACAATGGTTTACAATTAGATGCAAATATTATTTGAATGGTGATATTAACAGGGATAGGGTCAGTCATGCAAATGTTCGAAATTGTTGGATTTCCCCAGTGACCATCCCTTCTATATGAAGTAATAACTTTTGCACTGTAGCCAGTTTGTTTGTACTACATGGTCCAGTGAAGGGGTGGTCAGATCGAGAGTTTGATGGGTGAACGCATTTTGCAATGAAAAACAAATTGAAGAAAATATTTGGTATTCTTAACTATTTCAATTTTGAACTAAGTTTACGGGACTTGTCGCGCACAATTAAATCAAAATATAACAAACATTTTGACTAAGCTTGCCGTTTCGGTTAAGTTGCATTGGCCGTGGTCACGAGCAGTCTGCTCGTGACCACGGCCAATGCAACTTGACTTGAAATGTTTGTTATATTTTGATTTAATTGTGCGCGACAAGTCCCGTAAACTTAGTTCAATATGAGTGAAATTCGCGAAAGTTTAAAAAACTTCTATTTAAATTTTTGTTGTTTTTTATATACCTATACATAACAGAGAAAATAAATGCAGTGTCAAAGATTTTATTAGAGTGAATAATTCTAAAAGTCCTAATGCAATAATTTATTTTGGACTGTTAAACCAAAATAAATTATTTATCACTTTCTCGTCACTTTCCTTCAGGAATGCATGTTTAAACGATGAGTATCTAATAGGTACCTACTTAGCTAAAATAGTATCTATAACATAACTTAACATAACATCACACCTACATTCCGCGAAAGGGTAGGCAGAGGTGTATAGTATACCCATTGCACATTTCGCCAGTTAAATTATAAGTCCAAAGAACTAGGTGGTGAGCCTATTGCTATTAACCTGGCACAAATCTAGGCTCCGGGGTACTACTAAGAGTTTTTTAATGAACAAACCCTGTCTGACACGGGAATCGAACCTAAGACCTCACGCTTGGACAGTCGCGCTTACAAAAATTAGACCAGGCAGTAAAATTCTATTCAGATGTATCTTCATGCATGGATAACTTAGCTTTGCTAAAAAATTGAAAATTTAATACTCACAGATAGGTATGTCATTAATTTAATATGCAACTAAAGAACGTAGGTATGTTGCGCAGCTATTTTCAAACATAAAATCTTGGAAAACCAGGAAACACTGCAATGCTGCCAGCCTAACCCAAGAATAAAATAAAAATCTATATCAAAATGTATAATCTAGTCAAAATGTCTTAACGGATATCAATGACCGAGCATAAATTATTAACGAAACCCATTATTGATAAAAGCAAAAAAAATACAGTTTCATCATCCTTAATATTGTTCTAATTAAAAACTAATTTTGAACAATGGCGTACTTCATCCCTAAAATTCTTCTTAAAAACTTACTTTGTATAACCAGAGTTTTACACTCTCTTTGATTTTGTGACCAAGTTTGTCGTCTGCAAAAACATTACACAGTAGGTACCTACACCAAACCTACACGTTGTAGCTACATAAACTAGGTGTGTATAAGCTCACTGTATAGAGATGTCCATGTTCAACGTACCGCGGGTAGTTTCACGCATGGTCGCCGCTTGCGACCGTGCTGTTTGTTTTGCTGTTGTTATGTTTTAACTGTGTACCTATAGTTAGGGTTGTAGATACTTGTAGGTTAAATAGAGCGAAGGGTAGGTTAATAGTTTGGTTTTGAGTAGCGGTAGGCATTGAATCAACGAACCGCTTTTTAAAACAGCTTATTCATAAGAAGCGAATTAACTGTTTTCCATAGCTCAAAAAACAGGTTAAAATTTTTATGCATTTTACAAACGAACTGGTAACAAAATACTTATGCATTGACAAACGAATTTTTTCAAAAAACCAACTCAATTTAATTTTTATTTTTTATTTTTTATAAATAAAACTATTTTAAATGCAGGAACGTTAAAATTGGATAAATTTATAAAATCAGCTGTTTTAAAACGTATTAAAAATTAACAGCTTTACAACCTATTATTTATTGGAAAAATATTGTTAAATTAGGCACATAATATAATACTATAGTACATTAGGTACATTGACATGAAAACCATCAATAACCCATCGCTAGTTTTGAGGTCGTGAGGGAAACTAAAATTGGCAATGGTATAAGCAGTAGCATCTTAAAAATATCACTATTTCATGTGTCTACATAGGTGTGTCTAGCAATGAGACACGTTAATTTGGGTACCTATTTATAGAAATAAAAAAACGAGAAATTTAAATGAATAATATTAAATTATTAAATTTTCTGTTTTTTTATATTGTCGACAGAGCAATATTATCTTCTTTCTCTGAGCCTTTTCTCAACTATGTTGTGGTCAGCTTCCAGTCCAATGATAATATTCTAGCCTAACTAGATGCGACTGAACGTATTTTACACGGAGCGACTAACATCAGACCCCTGCAAGTCAGTTACTGGGAAAAACCAACATCCTAAAATTAGACCATTTGTCGGGCTTCTGATTATCCTTAACGACTACTTTATAGATCTGTTCGTACTGTAATAATTATACCCTTAAATACTCGAAAAATATACCTGAAAGTTCAGTATTCCTTTAAATCTATGTCCCTTAGCTTTTTATTTGTTTCTCACTAGCCATGAAGTATCTTGTGTAAGCTAAACATTGAAACATAAACCTCAACTGTCCAGGTATTTGATTAATGAACCAAAACAAGCAATTACACTTAAAAGCCCACTTCTTCAAAATAATCAACAATAGAATCAAAACAACTATAATTATATCCTGCGTATATTACCTACCAACCAAACAAAGAGCATAGCGTGCGAAGAGTTCGTAAAACTTACCCCTTGTTTATGTAACCACCTAATAGATGGCGTTACGTGCCACAACTTTAGATCGATACATGGGAATAAAAACATCCGTAGCAGTCATTTGAATTGATACATAGTTTCTTTACGTTTTCTGTTGTTTTTAGAATTTCTCGTTTTCTTTTAATTTCATCTTGTTTCTCCGTGAATCGTGGGTTACGAACTATATCAAGCAATTCTTGCTTTTTTATTGCTGACGTATAAAAAAAATTTCACACACGTTCAAATAATTACACAAAAAAATAGCCCTTAATCATAATGGAGTAAGATTACGTGCGCTATTAATTAATAAATATTATTCACTCCCAGGCTTCAGACTATAATATGTAGTCTTTTTTTTTCTAGTATAGGATGGCGAAACGAGTCAAGGCCTACCTGATGTTAAGCGGTTACCTATGCCCATAACAACTTCAATACCACCTAGACTGTTGCCTAAATGGTATCGCAAGTCGGTTCGCCAAAGTGAGACATGAAGATGGAAAGTCTCATGTGATTGTAATTTCACCGGCACCCGTATCCTTCAGACCGAAACACAGCAATGCAAGCATCACTGTTTGGCGGAGAATTAGGTACGGTGGTAGTACTTCCCCGGAAGAGCTCTTTCACAAAGGAGCTCTACTACTACTGAAAGTCTTATTATTGACTTAAAGTAATAACACAATTATTGACTAGTTTGACTTATAATGGACCCAGACGTACGCCTCTTTTCGATTCTTAAAATTTTTTTAACTATAAAGGGGTTTTCAGATTGTTTTTAATTTGTTGAGGTTTTTAATTTTTTAATTTTTAGGAAATTTTCTTCGGTAATTTGTTTATAATGATCGTAAGTGCTAATAGTAGTAGTGTAATATAGTAGTGTAATATAGTGTAATGTACTGTAGTACAATAGTAGTAGTGTCCCAGCAGTGGGACAGTAATGGGCTGGTTATGTTATGTAAGTGCTAATACGTCCATGCCCTTTTGGCAAATTCGTTGTAAACTGTAGGTAATTTAAACAGAGGCAAGTATGAAAGGTTACGAAAACTATCTGGCTATGTAACTAATGAAAATATATAAGTAAACAGAATAAGAAAGTGATATTTTTATACGTAGAAAAGATAAAAAGAACGCTGTCATGAACTCTTTTAGCTAAATTAGCTCTTTGTGCTACCAAACCAAAACAACATTGTAGCTAGTTTTACAAATATTTTAGTTCATCAGGTCAAGTTCTGAACTTTTAACCTTATCGATACATACCTACTAACATAATCCTATTGTCACTACTACTTATCATTATACTTACCATGAGAGTAAACCATAATAATGATAGAGTTATGTTGTTATGTTATGTTGTGTGCCTCGCTGGTCTAGTGGTTGCAAGCGCGACTGCTGAGCGTGGGGTCCTGGGTTAGATTCCCGGGTCGGGCAAAGTGTTATTGGGTTTTTTCATTAGGAAATTCTCAGTAACAGCCCGGAGTCTGGATTTGTGCCCGGTTAATGGCAATAGGCTCGCCCCCTATTACATGGGACTTACAACATAACTGGCGAAATGTGGGTGTACTATAGGTACACCTCTGCCTACCCCTTCGGGGAAATACAGGCGTGATCTTATGTTATGTTATGTGTTATGTTCGGATGTTGACCTGTGTTTCTTGTAACTTTCTTCAAACATAATTTTTATCTTCTTCATACAGATTGAACACAGATACTTCCCATTGCAGCTAATCTAACCAACGCAACGCAACCTGTGAAATCGTTGCCATAAATATCATAATATACGTGTCCATATTATACATTTAAATATTTTTACATGTTCACTGTAGAATTATTCCAAGTAGGCATTCCGTTTGACTTTTATAGCTGTGTTGATAAATGTTTTATTTTTATGTTTCCTTCATGAAAATGTGGAAATATGGGATACAGGTGACAATGTGATGAGTAATAATGTTATTTTTTCATTTTTATTTTTAAATTAAATAAAAATGCGCGCTTAGGTGTCAAAGTATTCCTCCAAATCGCTGTCATATGGAAAAGTGCCCGGAAGACTAAATATTTTTCGGATATTCTACACACCACCATCTAGTCCCAAACCAAGCAGATCTTGTATTATGGGTATAATACTTATATACTCTTTTTGTAAATACATACTTATAAAACATAAGAAACACCCAGACCAGCATAAACACTATGTTCATCACATAAATATTTGTGTACTGTGGAAATCGAATCCGACCTCGTGGACAGCAGTCCGACACTTGAACCGCTTGACCACAGATGTCATGTTAAGAACCTGTCTGACATGCAATTGTAAACACATGATGCTAGCATGATGCATGATGCCCCTGATTAGCATTTAAGTATTTTTAAAGGAAATCCCCTGGAAACTTCTAATCATAGAAATCTCAATAATAAAGTAATAGAAATGTTATCCACTGTCTTTTAATAACGGAACGCGTGTCGCCGGTTTTCCTCTACCAACACATAAATACGCAATCACGCCCACAGTATTTCTAGCATTCATTGCAAAATAAAAATAATATTAATAATATTATTTTAGTAGTAGTAGAGCTTCTTTGTGAAAGAGCTCGTGCGGGGAAGTACTACCACCGTATCTACTTCTCCGCCAAATAGTGATGCTTGCATTGCTGTGTTTCGGTCTGTAAAGTATGGGTGCCGGTGAAAGTACAATCACATGAGACTTTCTATCTTCATGTCTCAGTTTGGCGAACCGACTTGCGGTACCATTTAGGCAACAGCCTAGGTGGTATTGCAGTTGTTATGGGCAAAGGTAACCGTTTAAAATCAGGTGGGCCTTTAGCTCGTTTCACCATCGTATATTTGAAAAAAACTAAGCCTAAAAAATCAGCTGTTAGATATGCAAATAAACACAATTGTAACAAATCCGCGTCCAAAACAGCACTGATGAACAAGCAAACGGTTCGCGGACTGGTGTCCTATGAGACACCTGCACATGGCGACAAGTTCACGCACCTTTACCACTTCTACTACATTATCATTAAGATTTCTATAATTCTAATACTGTTTAGTAGGTAGGTAGTATAAAGAATTGATTAAGGAAGAACCTTAATTAGCATTAGATGTTTACGGGATTATATAATTACTAGACTATTACGGCGGCTTCGCCCGCATATAATTCGGTTTATCACATAAAGATGTTATCGCACATACCTCGAGAACCGTTTATTATCTCTGGATAAAAAGTAGCCATTATGTTGATCTGGGTTATGGTTTATCTGTGCGCCAAATTTCATCCAAATCTGTTTAGCCGTTTCAGCGTGATTGAATGACAAACAAATAAACAAATAGCCATATTTTTTTAATTTATAATATTTCCATGTTGTTTTTTTTTAATTGACATCCTGCATGCAGCACCGAAATACATTTGCTGCGGGTGGCGGAGAATCTCTTTAGGGACTCCATCCGCCGAAAAAGGACGATGATGATTTTATACTAAATCAAGGCATAGCTACTATTTGTTGTTTTCTTCACAACATTTCTAAGATCCTGAATTCCTGGTAGTCGGTATGGTTGCTTGATAATTCAATACTAAATTTTATCACAAACAACATACTGAAACTTACCTCTAAGTTACCAGTTTCCGTAGTAAAGGCATGTGCTAAAATAAATATATGCATAAGGTCCCTTTGTGAGTAGTCGTTGTTATTGAAATAAGGTGTCTCTGGCAGCATCCGATCGCGGTTATCGATATAGCTTTATCTATAATCCCTGCGCCTTCCCGTCTTGTTTACTTCCTTTAAGATATGGCGTTGTAAAACTTTGCTATGTTTGTTTTGAACATTCCTGAAGGATTTTGTTAAGAAATTGTGCACGAATATACTTGAATCGGTACTTATTACATGGAAAAAAAAACGTACAAGTTATAATCAAAAGAATAATTAGAAAATTGTAAGAAATTCAAGAAGATCCTTACCTTCTTGAATATCTACCTAAACTAGGCCGCAGCCTTTACTATAAGCTTTAGTGTTCACCCCCAATACGACACTAATTATTTTCAGAAATAAAATGATTTAAATCAATTTTTTATTTATTTAATACAGACATTATCATCTTAAACCAAGTAAATATTTTCTTGAGCCAATAGAATCTTTCTTGGTTCTGGCTCTTGGATTTTGGCTTTACCTAAAACAGCAAATGGTCTTAAAAAATTCAGAGTTTATTTCATTTGCAATCAATATAAAAAAGACTCGTGTATTTGTGGCTGCTTTTAAATTGTAACTTTATAAGGAAGTTGCAGATTGCAGAGGCTCCAGTTTATCAACTTAGAGTTTTGTGTTCTGTTCTAAGTAAAAAAAAATGTTATTGGTAAAAAAACATGAATATTTTGGTTATCTTCCTAACATGGCCCGAAGAATACATCAAATGAAACGACTGAGATTACCATTTAAATTACTTAATTATAATACTAGTTCGCCTACATATACAAACCTATGTGTTTCTGTTTAGGTTCTCATAGTAGCCACATGGACAATGGGACATATAGAACCAATATGCATAAGAATAACATATACAACCAGACATAGGGAAAAATAAATAAAGCCGTATATCTCTAAAGTATTTTAATGAATATAATTTCAAAAGTGTAGCACGCATACGACGATTTACGTACGACTGTCACGCGACGCAAAATAATCTGCTAATGAACAGAAAGCTTTTAGCTTATTTAATGAGTTTATTTATGGTAAAAAAATTTGAGTTGAGAACATCTGCTGCCTATCACAGGTGAATCTGAAAATAATTAAATTTTATCATTGATAAATTGTGTTTTTGGGTAGAAACATGACAAGTACAAAAATACAATATTTCAGTATGACACAATTTTGTGACAAGACATGACAAGAGAGACAAAGTGTGTTTTTTGATACAATATTTCTTTCAGAAAAATGTTGCGATATCAAATTTTTACCAACAAAATTTTACAATTTCTATACAATTTAAAGGTGTCAGGGTTAGACCAAAATAAAATATGGATACTTTTAATGGCATTGTAGTACACAGAGAGGTAAGTACCTACATTGTAGTACCTAACTAAAATTCGACCAAAATGGAGTTATCATGTTTCTCCCCGAAACCACTAAATTAACTTGATTTTACTTCCGATTTAAATTGCCATTGATTCAAGTAAAATGATTACAATAATAAAACTATGGATGGATCAATGTATACTAGAAATGAATACAAAAAGGATCGTGCATTGGACACAAAGAACTCAGTATCTAGTTCATAACAGCAGTAACAAAATATGAATATCTGTGTGACCCATTTTCGTTACTATACTTTTATGGTTTTGCATGACTAATAATCTAGATCTTCTTGGAAAACCTGTTTTGATATAGTATCTTTTATTTTAATATTAGACTGGCTGCCTAATTGTGTAATTCACTTGCGGTCACGGTCATGTTGATTTTAATGTTCATTGCTACATGTGTTTTGACAATCCATCAATCCATGAGACTTTCCATCTTCATGTCTCAGATTGGCGAACCGACTTGCGGTCGCGGTACCATTTAAAATAAAATAAAATAAATAAATTAATAGTTGAGACATCTTTACACAGCACCATCTAGTCCCAAACTAAGCAGAGCTTATACTATAGGTACTAGACAATGGATATAATACTTATGTACTTTTTTTGTAGTATTGCAGTTGTTATGAACAAAGGTAACCGCTTAACATCAGATGGGCCTTCAGCTCGATTCGCCATCCTATACTATAAAAAAACCGTCTTATCGATAACTATGCACACGCAACGAATATTTCTGTAATGTCAAAATGAATGCTATTTTCATTTTGCGCGTTACACAATTTTTCCTCGGTTTCCTTATTTAGTTAAGTAGAGATTAACCTACTTGGATTATAAAGTTATTACTATAGTAAACTTTTTTCAGCAACAACACAACTCAGCAACCCAATCGCCAATACAAAGCAATTGGCATCAAATCATAACCCAAAACTAACAACAATAACAGCGCAACAACTCACGCCCACAACTTGCAATACGTACCGAAATACGTTTTCGGCAATAACTGGGCAACATTGAAACAATTTAATATGGCATAAACAATAGAAACGCCGGTTGTACGCGGCCCGGCGGGTATGTAAGTGTGCAGCGCGTACGTTAGCGTACGCGTCGTATTTATTGCGTATGGTATTGTGGTACGCTCGTTACCGTATATCTGTGAGTGGGGGCGTATGGGAGCGCCCTATCATGAATCCTGATACACGACGACCGCTTTATTGGGAGCCGCGAGCCTTTTAACGATCGCTGCTACGAGGATGGACTTTCTATTCTGTATTAGGTGAGGTACATTTTCAGAAAAAAATAAGACTCGACTTTGTACAAGTTTATTGGGAAGATGTTGTAAGATTGTAAAATAAACAATGCAAATACATTTATACAGAAACCACAAAAATCTATTCTATGAGCAACGTCCGACTATTATGACATAATATGACGTGAGCATTTTGACGTAAACTTTTTTGATTTTCTCGGCAGCTTACGAGTTAATAAATTTATTAACTCGTAAGCTGCTTACGAGTTAATAAACTACCTTGTAACGCAAATTATTTCAAACAAGTCATTGTCTGCGGCTTCGCCCACGTATAATTCGGTTTATCACAGAAAGACTTCACGTGCATCTCTCGGGAATTTATTATTATACCGGAATAAAAAGTAGCATATAATTTAATCTAGTTTATTTGCTTGCTAAATTTCATCAAATTCAAATGTTTTTTATTTCAAATAAACCCAATTACAGGCATTTTTGAAACGTCAGGCTCTAGTTGCACGGTTCCAAATTGTGGGTCCTATGGAGAAAAACCGGCAAGAAACTCCATGGATATGTTCGTTTTAAAATAGGTTATTGTTTATTAGGTACATCAAATTCATCTAAATCCGTTTAGCCATTTCAGCGTTATTGAATCTCAAAGAAACATCCAAACATCTTCACAAACTTTCACATCATTTAGTAGGAAGTAAGTATCAACGTCAATGGAGTAATTTACAATTGAAACATCAACAACATAGAGCTATTACGTACCAACACTAAAACTTAACACTAAAATCGCTCATGGCTGTACCAAACCATTTCAGTAGCTCAGAAAAACAAACAAAACCAGGACCAAGCTACATTGGCGGTAGCGTGAAAGGGTTTGTTGATTGGACCGGCCTCCCGGGTCCCCGTGACCCGTGCACCATGTTAATGGGTTTAATCGTCTGTATAGTCCGTCCGAACAATTTATGTATCATTTTCGATCCCGTTATGTTCGCCGGATTATGCGTACGTGCAACCCTCCCGTTTCAAATCCGTAATGGTGATGGCTCGAGATATCTGAATTTATAATGTTATACCAACACTTTGATAATTTAGTTCGGTCAGAAAGGACCTAAATAAGTTATTGTTACGTAAGCTACTGCTGAGTCACTAAAGTTATTCGAATATTTCAGTGGAAATTGCAGAAACTGTTTTTGTCTTTTCGCGACGCGAAGGAGTTTGGTAATGGCTCGGTCGTTCCGTTCAAAATATTTTAGAGATTGCTAATAGAATAACTATTATTATTTTGGATGTTAAAAAGTGGAACGAGCTTACGAAGTTATCCACAAAATTCAATTATAGTGATACTTATATCTCAGACCAAAAGAATAAGATAGACGGAGCGCGTAGAAGTGACTAAAGCCAGAAAAAGGATTAATAAATAGCAAAGGAGTACCTACTATTCCACCCGCTGTTTTCGTGAGCCGCGATCGGGAGCATGCGTCTAATCCTGAGACCAAAATTCATATATTTAAACATTTAACTGTGTATTTTTAGTAAAGTTAGAAAATTTGTACCTGTTTTTGAAATAAATAATATTTAATTTGATTTGAAAATAATAAGATTGACGCTCCCGATCGCGGCTCGCAAACACTATGGGCTGAATAGTAGGTACTCCTTTGCTATTTAGTAATATTTTTTCTGGGTTCAGTCACTAGTTCTACGCGCTAAGTCTATCCTATTATTTTGGTCTGAGACCTATATCAGAAAAATATAAAAATGTTGTGTAATTAATTTAATCATAATAATATCATCTCTTCAACGTCCATTGACCACAGAGAGGACTCTACTGTTAAGAAATATTAAGAATGATCGTAAAAAATCATTAAAAATGGTCCTGGTAAAAAGTGACACAATCACTTCGTTGATGGTAAGTACTTGGTGAGTGCAGAGAAGCCAGCAAACAGAATTTCCTTCAGATTAATTTACTACATAGCATGAATACTTATTTACTTGAAAATTCCTACATATTATACATTTAATTATATATTTTATTTTTCAGAACAAACAATTGCGCAATCATGCATAATACAAACAAAAAGGAGTATCATACAAAGCTTAGGTAATCACGCAACCAACACCGTTATTACCTTTTTTTTTTGTTTCAGATATTATGTTGTTATAATTCTATTTTTAATTTTAATATTTGTGTAAAAGTTTTGTTGCACGCTGCTTTCTTGTGGCAATAAACGATTTTTCTTTCTTCTTTATTCACAAAATAATACATATTTTTTTTACAAATACAGCAAGCTACTTTATACTACTCTAGCACTTTATGCAGACAGAATTAATGTATAATTATGAGCGAAAATTAATATAGGTTAACAAAACTTGTGTATTATCTTCCCCTATACCCAGAGTATTCCCACAAATTCATAATCCTAAATCCAAAAATACCTACATTAAAGTGCCTACGAATAACAGGTGCGGCTTTTATCAGAATTTAAAATAGGGATTAACACCGCCCGGCTCGGTCGCAGCGTATCGCTGTCGCCACGCCCGGCTACCGGATCCCGGCGTATTTACCCGGATTTAAACCGGATTAATCCGCTTCGACGCTGCTGCCAGCTTTGTAGATATCACATTGTTTATTCCACATTTAAATTTGCAAATGCATTATTTTAATTATATGGCTATAGTAGTGTGATACGACGAGTTATATATAATATGGAATTATTTTTGAGTGTGTGAAAATACAATGAGGGCTTTATGTTTAAATGCTGATTTGAAATTATAATAAATACTTACCAATTTATAACAAATGCTTTTAGCAATCATAGAAAAATAAAATAGTGGACAAACTTATATCATATCAGTTTTTATATAATAATTTCTTAGGATTTCGCGATCACTACACATTATAATAAAACAAAGTTTAACCGGATTAAATCGCGTATATTATTTAAATTGGTTTTTCTGACGTTTCGAAAGCTTTGCAGCATTTCGTGGTCGCAGGTAGACTAAGATGACAAGCGTCAATACCAATACCAATTTAAATAATATACGCGATTTAATCCGGTTAAACTTTGTTTTATTATAATCAGTTTTTATATGTCAGAATTTACAAGTAATGAGCGTAATTTCTTAATATTTTATTAACAGCTTCCTCCATTTTGTAAGGTTATCTGCTCATGAAGTAACTCAAACAAGTATCACACTAACCTATACACACTACAGTATAGAGTGATATAAATGAAACCAATACACATACATAAAACTTCGCCATACAATCTCCTGAATCCGGCCCCCGCTGCTACGTAGACCCGCTACGGCGTAGCACTAACATATAATCCTTTTCGCTACAATAGCAATTTCAAACTTCCTTAGGGGCTTCGGATAATCTTTCTTTATATCGAGCTACGAGTCGCAAGCGGAGTCATTTTACATCTCCTTCTTTCACCTAATTTAGTCGTATGCGAGATAGAGATGGAAGATACAAAAGCCTGAAGAAAGCGATAGACTTCTCAATAAAGAGGGGAGAACAGTAATGCGTATTTAAATTTTGGTTCAAGTGTAATAATTTTGTTTTTTAATTTAATTTCTTATGGCGTTGTAAATCTAGGGTGAGAGTGAGAACCATAAATTGTTTTGGTGATCTCATTTTTAATCTGAAGACGGCAGGGAACTTTTCTTTAACTTTTTCTTTAATCTTATACAATATTTGTGCACTGTTATGATTTTTAATTACGACTTTTTTGTACATAAGTACAAAACCATTTACAACTCACAAAGACTAATAGAACATTGTGGATAATACAAAGGAAAACTTGCTATTGAGTGATGTGGTCACCATAGCAGTAGTTTCAGTTTTTAAAAATGATGAAATAGTTTTTTTTTGTATTAGACTATGTATTATTTCATTGTCATCGTACTACGTCATTATATTGGTATTATAATTTCATTACAGTACATAAAAATAGACAGTAGATATTTGGCATCAGCGACTTCAGATTTAAAGAGCAACTTCTGCAAGAGAGAATTACTTCTGCAAGAGCAAGACACAGACAAAATATGACAACAAAATAGTTAATATTCGTTTTCTTTTAATCAAATCGACAATTTTCAAACAGAAATCGGCGAACAAGTAATTTCAACTTAAAATATTCTCACGCAAAACAATGAGTATTGATCGTCTGGAATACGAGCACCAAATGCGACCTAAAAATAATCTATATCAATTTCCTTATTAATTTCGGGAGTGGCAAAAGCGTTACTTTCATAGCCACTTTAATGGGTAATTTTCATAAACAAAGTTGAGGATCCCTGAAGATGGGGCGAGGGGGTGAAGGGGGTACAAGGGGTGGCGCGGGTTCCTTTCCGAGATAGAAAACAGCTCTGGAGCTCGTATAATGGGTTTTTGGAATGGCGTCGTCCGTCTTGCCCCACCTCCCCCGGCCCTCTCTCCTCCCGGGGCGAGAAAGGATGAATTCTTATTTCCTCATCTCGAGCCGTCCGGTACGAACCCTCCATGTAGATTGCCTTTTTCTCGTAGAACCTCCGTATAACATAACAATGGCTTGTTTTCAATTTTGTTGGTGTTATTTCTTCTTTTTTTGTTTATTTGGACATTGAACACGCATCAGGCTGGTTTGATAATAGAGATGTACTTTAACATTGCTGTATTCGGTAGGGTTGCTATAACGTTGCTGTATTTTCTTGACCTTCTTTGTTCTTTGACACGACCTCATCGAAGAGATCCTGTAAAAATAATATAACTTAATCAATTCATTGCCTTGTCTGCCTTGTTTAGGAGTACACTATAACAATTTTTATTTGAAGATGTTTCTAAGAGAATCTACACGATTGGGTTATTTATACAAATAAATGGTCGTGGTGCCATTGACACATGGATATATTTGCTTGTCTTTGAACGTTACCTACATATCAGGTTCTAGGATTTGGCTAACGTTTACTGGTACTATTAAATGTAACTTTAAAATCTATACAATACTTCGTGTTTTTAGTCCTTTTGTGCCTTAGCCCGCGGCTTCGCCTAGAAATACACAGTTCTCGAGAGATGCGCGATAATGCATCTCTCGAGAACTGAGTGTTTTCCCGGAACATAAAATGTCTTGTGTTTATCAAGGACATGGTCTCAATACGGTTAAAGATCTTTATTTTCTCAAAAAATTACAAATTCACTTACAGAGAAAACATAAAAACTTAAAATAAAAGTAAACAATATGCCATTAAGCGTAGCTCAAAAAATAATGTAGGTATGCATAGCGATGACTTTGCTTGAAAACATAACATTGATACTCATTAATACTTTTGGCCTACCAAAACAAAACAGTAGTAGGTAGTTTTACATAAAGAGCAGTGGAGTTGTGAATATGCGAGGCGCGGGTAGGTCGCGTTGCATTAGCGTGTTTACTAAGGCCTATTCCATAGTGTGGAGCCAATAAGCGAAATAGTTTAAATGGCGTGTTTTTGTTTTTATAAATGTGTTACATTACATGGATGTGTTTATTGAATAGAAAATGTATTAAATGTAGGGATTTTTACTATAACTTTTTTATTTTATTAAATTTACGTATTTTTTATAAAATTGTAAATTTAATAAAATAAAAATGTATTGGATAAATGTATTGGAGTTTCTTGCCGTCTCTTTTCCATAGGACCAACGTTTCTTAGAACTGTGCACCTAGATTCATAATTAACGATTTAAAAGTGCATGTAAATGCTTATTTGAAATTAAAACTTTTGACTTTGATTTTGCCAATTTCATAAAAATTTGTTCAGCCGTTTCAGCGTGATTGAAGAACAAACAAACAAATCATCAGATATACTTTCACATTTATGATATTAAGAGAAAGTACATAAGTAGGTACATACTAAAAGAGACGGTTAGAAATTCATGTAAAATATAATAATCGATCTTCAAGATAACTTCATACTTTTAATTAGGTACCCACTTGAAAATTAAGATATTTATTGCGTAAAATGTTCATAATAGTAATACCTATATATATATCGCAACTGCATTCATGAAGTGCTTCGCGAGCCAAAAATACTTTGATACTGTGCCAAAACATGCAAATACACTCATAAAGTAAGACTCGACCAACGCTTGTTATGACGTGCTTTTTAATTTACTTTGACAGTGTCACGCTTGCCTTGATTTAATATGTTATTGTCTAGAAGAAATTATTGTTCCAAAAATAGGTTAGGTTTGGACTCCTTTGAATGTGTTATTTGTGTTTGAAAATTGAGTTACATTGATTATACCTACTTCTGTATCGTATTACTCCAGCGAGAAGCTAGGTTTTGCTTAAAATACTGTTTATGCTAACCTATAAGCCAATAACAAAATTAAAATTCATAACGTGAAAGAAAAACATTAACAAATATATACTATTTAATTTCAATAATTTTAACGTAATTACGCATATTCTGGACTAACGACATTTAAAGTTAAATGAATTGTGTGAGTGTGTAAATTTTTCTTTCCACTTTTTACATCTTTATATTTCATTTCCAATAGAGTTAAACTGAAATTATCGATTCCTTCAAGAAAAACTCTCTATGACACTCCTAATGTATTATATAGGTAATAACCAATTTGCCGTACCAATACACCTTTTTTTTTTTTGTTTTCGGGTGGAAATCCTCATGGATACCCTCCGTCTGGGGACGGCGGAGGGGTATGTCGGACTCTTACCGACTAAAACCACACGGTGGCCATCCTCTGCACAAAATAGAGGAGCTCCGGGAACTCCATTGGACCGCGCCGGTGCTCCTCTAGTGCTACGCCTTTGGCGCGTCCCGGGAAAACAATATTGTTTTCCCCACAGCAGCTCGCGACCACCACGTACTGCTGTCCTCCCCAGGGTCGCTTAACAGACACCTCGAGTCCCCCAACTCTTAGCGTCCACGATCCCGAAGGTCCCCTGCCAGATGTAGCGGCAGGGTTGCGGCCCATAGCCCTATCTGGGCCTTGCGCCAGGGCGGTTGCCTCCCCGGCGCCTCCTTCTCCGAGCGGGATCGGCCCTCTCCCGATCTCGCTCTGCGGCCTCCTTCTGAAGCATAACGATCTCGCAGAAGGAAGCCATGGCCCTCCAAGCCGTCGGATCTGCCAGCATAGCCGACACTACTGCTGACAGAGAAAGATCCTGCCCGATCCGGCTGACCAGGTCCCGCCGTTCGGAGCCCCACGCAGGGCACTCCTCCAGCGTGTGCTGTGCGGTGTCCTGGTCACACCCACAATGGTGGCAATTTGCCGTGGCTTCGCGTCCGATCCTATTCAGGTACTCACCGAAGCAACCGTGCCCGGTGAATACCTGAGTAAGCCGGTAGGTGACGCGCTCGCTCCTCTCCAGCCAGGCCTCAAAGCACGGCAGGACAGCTTCAACCACTCGCTTGTGCGCATACTGCGGCTCTTCCAGCCGCTCGCGCCACATCTCGAGCGCGTGTCGTCGCTCCTGCCGCCTCAGCACTTCAAACGCCCTCGCAGGCGCGCTCCCACCGTTTTGGCGGATGACACGAATCCGGTCGTAGACCCTCGCATCCATATCCGCCAAGATATCCAACGGCGGGAAGCGTGCCAGGACAGTTGCTGCCTCAAAGGATACCGTTCGGTATCCTCGTGCGATCCGTATGGCCACTTTGCGCTGCAGGCTGTTGAATTTTGCCCTTGAGCGCTGGACGCCTGACAGTCGGTGCGACCATACAGGCGCCCCATAAAGGGCCATGGACCGCACGACTCCCGCGTAGAGGCGGCGAACTTCCTCCCGAGGTCCCCCAAGATTGGGCAGCAGTCTGTGCAGTGCACCAGCTACCCTCTCGATCCGGGGGACCAGGCGATTGAAATGCTCCCCAAAGGCCCAGCGACTATCCAGGAAGAGGCCAAGGTACTTCATACATCGGCCCACCTGGACTTGCGCATCACCAACGCGAACCGTCGAGCTGGGTGGTTCTCTACCCCGTCGCAGGTTGTGGAACCATAGCGCCTCGGTTTTATGGGGCGCTATTTGCAGCCCTAGCTCGCGGATTTTGGCCACAACTTTTGCCACCCCGAGTTCAGCAAGCCGGATGGTCCCATCAAAGGTATCCCCACCGGCCAACACCAAAGTGTCGTCAGCGTAACAAACGACACTGACACCAGCGGGGAGGTCGACACGCAGGACCGCGTCATATGCAAGGTTCCACAAGAGCGGGCCGAGTACCGATCCCTGTGGAACCCCACAACTAATCCCTCTGCGATGAACGCAACCGTCCCTGCCCACATAGCGAACGTGCCTGTCGCGAAGATAGGCCCCAACAATACCTTGCAGGTAGGAGGGCACACAATGGTGTACAAGTGCCTCCCTAATAGCTCCCCAGGGCAAGGAGTTGAAGGCGTTGACGATGTCAAGACTTATCGCCAACGCCACTCCCCCCCGGGGTACTGCCTGCTCCGACAGCGAGCGGACACGTAAGATCGCGTCCACTGTTGACCGCCGCTGCCGGAAGCCATACTGACTTTCGGCAAGGTCGGGACCGACCCGCGACAGGTGCTCAACGAGGCGTTCGGCAACTATTCTCTCGAATAGCTTGGATGCCTCATCGAGCAGGCATATGGGACGGTATGCAGAGGGCGAATCCGCAGCCCTGCCTTCCTTCTTTATTAGGACCAATCCAGCCTCCTTCCAGCCGGAGGGGAACACGCTGTGACGGAGACAGCTTGTGAATAGCCGCCTCAGCCTGTCCCCCAGAGCAGCCATAGTCAGCACCCAGACCCGACCCGGAATACCGTCAGGTCCAGGTGCCGTGTTACGGGCCCTCAGGCGACTAACGGCTCGGTCCAGTTCCCCTTCTGTCACCTCCAAGTCCTCAGACCAATCTAACGATGCCATTAGGGGCACTGAAGGGCCGTCCCGGACTACTGGGAATAATGTATGGACAACTCTGCCCAATAAGTCCGGTTCCAGAGTTTCCGTAAGTGGGGGGACCCACGGACGTAGCTTGCCCATGACTACCTTGTATGGTTTCCCCCACGGATCCCTGTTTAGGCCCTCCAGGAGCTCGCTCCAGGACCGAACCCTGGCGTTCTCGATCGCTATTTGGAACGCCTTCGTAGCCGCCCGATATGCCGCATAATTGATGGCTATTTCTTCGGCTGTAGCTCGACGTCGTCGTCGGGTTCGTGTGTACCGGCGTCGAGACCTCAAGCATGCCGCGCGAAGTTGCGCAAGTTCATCCGACCACCAGTACACCGACCGAAACCCACCCCGCCTGGCTCGGGGCATTGAGGCATCACAAATTGCCATCATCGCCTCACGGAACCAGGCTGCCTCCACCTCCGGATCGGGCAAGATCCCTTCAGAGTCTGAACTCTCCGTCCACGCCGCGACGTAGGCAGCTGCAACCAGTAGATCTTGGTCTAACAGTTTGAGGGACCAACGCCGCGGCAAAATGTTATGATCTGGGCGGCTGGAGCGGTCTGGAGGACGGAAGGTCACCTCGAGAACGATGTGGCGGTGGTCAGATAGAGTGACCACTTCCTCCGCAACTCTCCATCCAGACACCATGCGGGAAGCAAGAGGAGTCGCCCACGACAAGTCGACGATCGACTCCCCCTGCCACCGGACGCATGTGGCCACGGACCCTTGATTGAGAAGGTGAAGGTCCAATCCAGCCGCCCAATCTTGTAACGTCTCTCCCCTGGGCCCGTCCCGACGGTTTCCCCACACTCTTGAGTGAGCGTTAAAGTCACCCAGGACGAGCACTGGACGAGGTAAGCAAGTGTTACGGACGCAGCGTGCCACCCCGTCCAAGTATGCCTCGTAGTCGGCAAGGCAGATGTTGGGAGAGACGTAACAACCCACTACAGCCAGAGAACCCCACTCCACAGCGATAAATCCCTGCCCTCTTTCGAGTAAAGTACAGGAAGGGCCACCCTCCGTCCCACCCCAGTAGATGGCCACGGAGCCAACAGTGTCACCGAACCAACGAGGATGAGCCGGGACGTTATAAGGTTCCGCCACCGCCGCTAAAGCAACCGACCACTCCACAACAGTTTGCAAAAACAGATGCTGCGCGTTGCGGCAGTGGTTTAGGTTGCCCTGGATTACCTTTAAGGCTGGGAAGGCGAAGTTTCCATAGCCTCCTGAGGGGCACTGAGTGGTGCAGGCGCCGACGCAGAACCAGCCTTCACGGCCTGGCCCCGTTTACCTTTTCTTTTGCCTTTCGGGGCAGAGCATTTCTTGCTCGCCATCCTATGGGTGGCTGGCCGACCGAGATCCGCACATAGCAGGCATCGTAGGTTCTGCGCCGTGCACTCTTTCGCCTTGTGGCCGGACTCACCACAAGCGAAGCATCTTGCGCTACGGTCAAAATCACTTCGGCACTGTCGACTGACATGCCCAGTACCAATACACCTAATAAAGGTAATGAAACAAACACGCAATAAACAAACTGGTAAACATAACAAAACTAACATAACAAAACGTATTAGGACTCATAATCAGTTGCCGAAAATCTGCTTTCATTCGTGCGACGCCATTACGAAAACGCCTAACGCAGCAACCATTCTTACATGACCCGTTATTTTCTTTTACGTCATACTTTTTTCATCACGGAATAAGAAGTTAAAGGGGGTGGGGTAGGTCAAGGTATACTGGCGATTATATAGCAATCATAGCAGTTGTGTGAAATGAGAAGTCTCCCTTAAAAGGATAAACAAGTCGCGTGTGTACGAAACAGCCGAGACGCGCTGAATTCATATTTTACTTCAGTCTCCCTTTAGGAGAGCGTTGCTAGGAGAAGAGGTGATATGGTGGGACAGCTGCTCTATTTCTATAAAAGCTGAAAATATAAATTTTTATTGCTATAATACAAAAAAAATTACAATAGGGTACACTTTAACCCAACAACGGGCAAAAAGCCGCCGTCGGTCACGATAAATTTTAAAAAGTATTTTTCTCATTAGTCATTATTTGTTGAAATACTAATCTATTTCGAGTCTTAGATCGAGTTCAATGTAACTGGAATTACTAAACAGTTTTCCATGATAATTTAAAACGATTAATAATAATCATCATCATCATGTCAACCGAAAGACATCCACTGCTGGACAAAGGCCTCCCCCAAAGAGGGGGTATATGCCATAATCGCTACGCTTGGCAGGCGGGTTGGCGATTGCAGTTGGTTGGTGAAATGCTCAGAGAACACTGCTGCCCATCGTCTGGAAATTTTAATAAATAGTTTATTGGTTGTTTCACGGTTGCTTATTATTCTTGAAAAACTAATTAAAAAATATGATTGTTATTCACCTTCCCTATTTCAAAAGTCGACATCGATTTTACATTTAAACACATTTTATATTTTGAGACAAGGCATTCCCAATAATGGTATAAGTATATCATAAAACCTTGCTAAAAAAAGTTTTTTTTAAACATAAATGTAATAAATAAAGAAAATTGCTACATAGAGCATCTATCCTCCCGCATCTCAAAAGTAATGTACCAAAAACGTTCCAGTTGTACCATTCCACCATCAAAATTGCTTTCCTTATATCTTCAATAAATGTTTAAAACATCCCGGCAAGCATGTGTTTTATAGGTTTTAGGGCTTGTTATATTAATTTCACTGGTTTCTGTACTTATACCGCGGTGGAGGGTTAAAAAATATTCAGGGTCGAACATTCGGTGGAAGTAATTTTTCTTATTAAATATTTTTTGAACATTTTTAAGGCTCAAGTGCAACCAATCTCTAACGCATTTGGTAAAATGTATAATGTGAGCTATGTTTGTGCACGGATGTATAGTCTGATGATATAAATATCCCTTAATAAGAAAAGTCTATTACACTTCCATGACGTCATTGTTATGAAATATGCGAAAAAGTGTGCAAAATTGCATTCTTTTGAACTTCTTATAATAAAATGCTTGCCTCTTATATCGTAGAGGGAAATGTCATGTGAGTTACATGCATGGAATAAAGAATAACCATCTGTCCTTGGGATGCTATACATATCAAGACAATCTTGGTCTTATTTTAAACTTTTTTGAAAAAAAAAAAAAAAAAATCACGGACGAATAAGAAATGGCGGACGGAACCTCGCTAAAAATAGATTGAAACACTTATTTTTTTTAAACCCACTGTAGTTTCGACAGTATTTTCACAGCAGACGGCATATCTTTGTCCATCCAAAGGTTGTCAGGAAGATATCGCTTTTAGCGATAAGACCACCCATGTACCCATAATTTACGTTGTTCTTGTTTACTATTATTTTCATGGTGTACAATAAAGTATATTCTATCTTCTATCTATCATATTGTAATTTTTTTTTGTAACATTTCGACAAAAACTTCCATCACACGAGATTTGTTGTGTAATCGCGGCTGTTAGACTTGTTATGAGTGTAAATGTGATGTGCATGCCAGCTTGTACTTTCAAGCGCTTGCTTGAAAGTCAACAAGTCAGCTTTGACTTACTATTGGATGCTTCACTTATTTTTTTGCGAGATTCCGTCCACCTTTCTTTTATTCGACCATGATTAGTTTAGCAAAAAACTGTCAAAACTTTAAAGATTTCTATTTTTCATATCATGATGTAGGTAGGTACAGTGTGTCCTAGTCTCGTAACGCAGTGCAGAATACTACCTTTCCTTTTTGCAATAATTTTAAGTCCTCAAATTGTTACCAACCTTAACACTGTCACTTAACGGCCTTTTAGTTATCGGACGGCAGCATAGGTATCCAAACACAACAAAGTCACAAAACAAAGTAGAGCAAAATGTTTATCTTTTTTACGTTTTCTTAGTCTTTCATAAATAAATAAATTCTACGTATAACATAACAATAAAGTGGGTAGATACATCGTGGTCCGCCTACCGAGATTTATGCTTATCTCACAGCTATAAAACAGCATTAATGCATATAAATATATCAGGAGGTAGGGTGGACATTGTTTTTCTTGAAGCTGACCTTAGAGTGAGTTAGTGAACTTTCTGCTTACCTATATAAAAATATGTATGAGTAGACGTTTGTTACGCTAGCATTTTAGAAATTTAGCTGTATTGCCCTCGTCTTAGAAAAGGCCACACAGAATATCTACACGACGGTCACCTAGAGAACACGAGAATACAACGTGTTATTGAAATAACTGAAAACTTCTTAGGGGGAATGTAAGCAGCCAAGTAGCGCCCCCATCAGTAAAAAAAAGTGGCCGTTTTTCGCGAAAAACAGTCACTTTTGGCACTTTTTCTATCTACAACTACAGCCAACTATAATTTACAGAGTTAATAGTTTCCGATTAAAATACAGTACCTGTACGTCAATTCTTAAAAACGAATTTTCGATAAATGATGTATTCAGCGAGTAGTATTTTTTTACTGATGGGGCGCCACTTTGCTGCTACATTCCCCTTAAGGGGTCATTGTACTCATCAGTATGAACAACATTTAACAACCCGGACATCGCGAAAAAAAAGCTGTTCCTTACATTTGTGTTCACATAAATCGACAAAATTTGGGTACAGCTGATTTTTCTTTCCCGATTTCATGGTTCGTTGCATAGTAAAAGTTGTTCATACTGATGAGTACAATGACCCCTTAAGAGGCTTTCAGTTATTTCAATAACACGTTGTATAGCTTAAGAATTATGCGAGGAGAATAAAAACTAGCAGTAGCTGAAGATCAAAAATGTCATATAGAAGGACAACAGACCAAAACATACAACAGACATAATCAATTTTTTTTTCTTTTAAGTACTTATTTAATAAGACATACAATGTGAAAACACATAAATCTTGAACAAATTTGAGTTTTTTGTTTTTTAATAATTTAATAACGTTTATTTAAGTATATAAGTATTATATCCATTGTCTAGTAACCATAGCACAAGCTCTGCTTAATTTGGGACTAGATTGTGATGTGTAAAATGTCTCAAAAATATTTATTTATTATTTTATTTATTTTACTTTCGCAAAACACGTTATTACTAAAGGTTAATACAATATAATGATTCACACAAAAAACTGCACCAGCAAATAAAATAAAATAAAAATGTCCTCTGTCCCCAAAATACACAGTTACCCCATCTGAACAGGATGCCCGATCTCCCTTTCTCCGGTTGCCCGGGAAAGTTCGCCAGATCCGTTTCCTCTGTTTGCCATTTCCCCCCAGAGCACCCGCTACCCCTGATTGACTGCTTCCACAAATAAATACGACTACCCTCCGAAAATAAATCTGCTCGTACGAAAAATAACGGCAGCATTAAGGTATTTTTTATATGGTGTTATGAGGATTTAAGCAATTTAATGTGTTACATTTTCACATATGACCTGCTACTCGTCATATCAATATTCATAGTTTAAAAGTTAATATATAGCTAGTTGTTAGTTTCTTATATATTGTAAGTATGTATTTACAACAAACAAAAAAAAGTATATAAGTATTATATCCATTGTCTAGTACCCATATTACAAGCTCTGCTTAGTTTGGGACTAGATGGTGCTGTGTAAAAATGTCCCAAAGTATTATTTATTTATTTATTTAATATGTTAGTAAGATAGTAAGTTTTTTTTTTTTTTTAACTAAATGTAAATCTTAATATCCTTTGTAAAGCGCAAATCACACACAAGGGTGCGGGTCGGGTCGGGCCCGCGGCCGGTATATTAACCCGCTGCCTAATTGCGTAACTCACTCGCGATCGCATTCATTTGGATTTCAATGTTCATTGCTCCGTGTGTTTTGACAATCCGTCATATTGACAACTACGTACCACGCAATAAATATTACTGTAATTTCAAAATGAAAGCTGATGTCAATGTGAATGCATTACACAATTACCCCACTGTTTTTATATGGACGAAATCACACGAAATGCGGGCGCTTGCCGGGCCCGCGCCGGTTAGAGCGCGGGAGCCGCTCGTGTCTCCCGCGCTGAGTTTATAGTTTCTTACTTCAGATGAAAATAATTTTCGATAAATTATTACTCAGCCAGTAATTACTTATATACTGATGGGGGTGCCACTTTAGATCTTAGTAGCGCCTTAAAGAAGACTATCTTCTGCCCGCTGCTTTGCACGTGTGTATTTCGTTTATCACAGAGAGAAATTATTGCGCATCCTTCGGAAACTGTTTCTCTTCCCGGGATAAAAATAATCTTTATCCTTTTACAGGTTTCACGCTACCCCTTTACCAAATTTCATTACGATCGGTTCAGAGGTTTAGCCGTGAAAAGGCAACAACAGACAGAGCTGCTATCGCAATTATAATATTAGTGTGGATTTTTCTAGTATGAACACATTCTGAAAACAGGGAACAACAGAAATATTAATAAAAATAAGAAGTATTTAATAATACTAAATATCTTTGGGACATTTTTTACACAGCACCATCTAGTCCCAAACTAAGCAGAGCTTGTGCTATGGGTACTAGACAATGGATATAATAATTATTTACTTTTTTTTTTAATACATACTTATAATAGATAAGCAACACCCAGACCAACACAAACACTTATGTTCATCACACAAATATTTGTGTCCTGTGGGAATCGAACCCACGACCTCGTTAACAGCAGTCCGACACTCGAACCACTAGACCACAGACGTCGTCAAAAGGTAACAACAGATAGATAAAGCTACTTTCGCTTTTATTTTATTCTGAAAACAGGGACCAACAAAAATATTAAAAATAAGAAGTATTTAAAAGCATAACTGTGTATTTCGCAGTTAATTAAATCACATTAAGCTTCCATTCTCTCGTTAAAATAGAAGCATAAAACTCATTAATTTTACACAACTACCAACAAACATCACAACAATAATAAAAATCCTACTTAAAGTCACTGTAATAGGCCCATGTGAATAACACATAACTGTTCTCTTCCATATTCATATTTATCACTTCATTAAAACACTAAAGTTAGAAATTTGAATATAATCAGTGAGTACAATCAAATAGTTCATCCCTAGGAAACATTAAAATATATAACACAAACATTAGCATACAAAGCGATTCTAAAATAATAAGTGTTAAGTTTTTAATATACAGTATTAACCGGTTTTACAATTTTCTTATAAAGCAATTTACTTAACGTGTAAGAGATCAAAGGATGCGGTTGAATATAAAAATTAATGGTTACAAACACTCCATTTCAGAGATATAACTTGAAGGCAAATCTCGACTAGAGTCAAATACAAAGATGTATTAATATCTGTATCTGCTAGATAGGTTTGAAAAATATGAGTCAGTTGTTTCTACCTCTCTCTTCTTCCTGGTGTGCAGGGTGAGGGTTAACCAACAACCATGCAGCCTATAGACGCCTAATAACAGGCGGCCAATGTCTGCAATACATCATTTCACTAATGTAGGTCGCCACTATTCGCCATTTATAATCTTCAAACCAGTTTTGACAACATAAGCCGTCAAAACTGCCGTGTTAGTGATTAGCCAATAGCCGCCTTGGTAGGGCCAATTGGATTGCAGTACCTCGCCTTAAATATTCAACATTAGACGTCTATTAGGTTGTATAGGCGTTGGAGTCAACTCTAACTTTATACTGCGCTATATAGCGAACAGATAAGACTCCTTGTGTGTGAAGTGTGAACTGCTGCTGCAAGCTTCCTACCTCGGTGCTGAGCTTGTGGCAGGGATTCGCATACCATACATTCTAGTAGAATAGGAATATTAAAATAGTTATTTAAATATTATGAATAACACATTGAATCCTAATTACTTATGAAATAAATATGAATAAATAAATTACGGTCCGTACGACGACGGCGTCGGTCGTTGACGATGGTCAACAACTTGTCATATTCAGCTGGACAAAGACTTTTCCAAAAAAGTGAATATTTGTGAATATTTTGTGTCATAATTTCTATTTTCAGCGATATGAATTTCCCTTGTTCGTAGAAAGCGTGCTGCTAGATTATCGAGGTCATAAATCTACATAAAAGGTCATGTTTTATAGCAAAGCCGCGTTACTAAGCAATTAAGCGTCTAATGATACTTGCTTTAAATTAACTTAAGCGACAGGTAATAAAATATTAAAGAATAAAGTAGCGATAACATGCGCACAATTTGGTGCTCATGTTATCTATACTTACAGTACAGTACAGTTACAGTAATACAGTTTGGTTTCGGTTAAAAATAAAAACATTTCATTGCCATCCTAGCATAATCAACATTAATATGTATTTTTCGATTCACATGAACAAATCAGTAAAAAATACTAAATAATAATAATAAATCAGTAATAAATACTAATTTACTTTTTTATCAACTAGAAAATGTTATTCATGAATTCCTGAACATGGGCTTCAAATTCAAAAGTTTTTACAGTCAAACCTGAGTGAGTGAGAACTGGATAAACGAGAAAACTCTACAAGTGAGAGTAATTGCCAGGTCCCTTCATTTTAAGCCTCAAAAACCTCTACAAGTGAGAAACAGAAACCTCTATATGAGAGAGTCGGTTTTCACGTCTGGACCTCTATAACTGAGACTGCCATGCCCAATACCTCTATAAGCGAGAGTTGAGCGTATTTATTATCTGTTATGACACTTTCTAAATTTCGTGGAACTAACGCACATACGGTTCGCCTAGCTAACAAAAAAAAAAACAAGAAAACGAGCGTCTTTGTGTCCCACCCAGGCCATTGTTTTTGCACCACATTCTTTTAGAATAGCCAAATGTGCATCTGCACCGACCTTTTTGTTAAACTTATTACAGTTGATATGTATCAATTGCAAAGAAAGTGTCTACAGCTATTAAGTTACCTCTGTAAGTGAGAAAAACCGCTCCTGAACCTCTATAAGTGAGAAACTTGGATAAGTGAAAAACCTCCATGAGCGAGAAAAATATTCCGGTCCCTTGAACTCTCGCTCTTCCAGGTTTAACTGTATTTTGAATAAGTGCTTACATGCACTTTCATAACGTTAATGATGAATCTAGTTGCACGGTTCCAAAAAGTTGGTCCTATGGAGAAGAGCCTACAAGAAACTTCTTCGTAAGAGATTGACTATAAAGAGGTCGTCAGCACAAAAATACTCTAAGCTTAAGGCAGAAAAAAGTATACATCGCAATAGCAGCGGTAAGACCAGTGAGGAGTAGTGGTTAGGGAGGTGCCATGTCACCCTCATGTACCAGGTGACGCAAATACTCTCGGGGCACGGTAGCTTCAGAAAGTATCTGTGTTGCATAGGCCGGGAGGCGACGCCCGAGTGTCATCACTGAGGGAGCTGCCCGCAGCACGCACTGGTGGAGTGCCAAGTTTGGCCCAAGCAGCACCGGCGCCGTGACCTTATCACTGTCATAGGTGGCAGCGATCTTTCGCTTCCGGCCGTGGTTATGTCCATGGTCGATAGTTAAAGCGCTTGGGAAGGCATCGTCTTCTTCTATGAGTATAAGTGACGCTCGTGAAGGAGGTGGCGAATAGTGTCCTAGAGGCACCTCTCTCCCTATTCGCTGAAGACAAACCGGGTGCCACACCTTAGGAGTGGGCCTGCGGGTGGTCAAGGCCCGTGACGGTGGCGCGCAGTATTTAGCATGCGCCAGTCAGGAAGAGGGTGTGGCTGCTGTTAAGCCGCACGGGGAGAAACCGAGTACCAAGCCGGGGAGAGCCAAGAACTTTTGGAGGTGGTGGGAGAATGGGCGTATCCCAAACCCTCAGCCAAAGATGCTTAGAAGAACACCATTGTGATTTCAGTCGGTAAGAGTCCGACATTGGTTTCGCCTTCCCCGGGCGTTTGTGTCCATGAGGCTTTCGCCATGCAAAAAAGGCGGCAAATTCGAAGTGGTGTTGACAGGGTATTCAGCGTAGAGCGTAGTGCTTAGTGGAACTGCAGTTAAACGCCTCGCTGCTGCACACTGCACGCATTGCCCAAGCTTCTCAAAATTTGCGGCCTTAGAGAGTTGTATGGACATAATGGACTTTTAATAATTGCATAATCTTCAAAATCCGCTATGGTCTTAATTTTGAAGTAGTTCTTATTATAAAAACGGCATCTGTTATTTTAGACTTGAACTAGGAATAAACCATTGGTGTTTTTATTTTAATTTACTAGATACCTACGAAAAAATGGGTTAGGCATCTTTTACGGTGATGGCCTCTTATCATTGCAAAAAATATTTAATCACTACACTACGCTCTTGCGCAAACAGCAAACAGACAGAATTACAGGACAGTGTCTGCCTGAACTTACATATGACATGACGTCTCTCCTGATTCCCTTGCATACCAAAATCACACACAAAATGAGAACAATATTTGAAAAATCAATTATGTAACAACATGTTCCGAGACACTTCTGTATCATCTACATCGAGGTATTAAAAGCAACGTTGCAGTCAACAAAGGCGCTCGATAGTGGCACAATAAACCGCCTCAAATGGCCCGGAACTTTTTCTCTAATGGTTTATTTAAAAAATCTCACAATTTTCATTCGGAGTTTCCTTTGGGGTGGCTAATAAATCTCTTTTATTCGCCTCCTGAGACATTCAGCTTTTGATCGGAATAGCTTTTATGTGATGTTTGTGCTCTTTCTTAGTATCTTCGTGATTTAATGTTATGGTCTGGTCGACGTGTCCTTCTTTCATAGACACGACTCCTTTGATAGTAGGAGGCTTGTATGACGCTATTGAATACATAAGAAATCCTTTTTATCAACTTATATTTCGTATTAATGGAGTCTGAAATCGCCAGGGATTCGGGTCAACTGAAAATACTTGAGCTTAGGTACGTTAGACATTACTGAACTATGAAAATTGCTACCTTTGTCTCAGCATTTATCCTTTAGATGAGTCTCATTATCAACTTCACTGTTAATACAAACCTACATATACACACGGCCTATGTGAATAGTCTTGACTGGTAGTAATGTCTTTACAAAAAAAGTATATAAGTATTATATCCATTGTCTAGTCCCATAGCACAAGCTCTGATAAGTTTGGGACTAGATGGTGCTGTGTAAGAATGTCCCAAATATATTTATTTATTTATTAAAATTAATGTTCTGCGTCAGGTCGCTAAGCTTCCTAAAATATGGGTGAGCTACATGATGGCTGATGCATGCGTGCTATCAGTTGGCACAGGTCCACTCAATCTGACCTGGCACTTTCAACAAAGGCCAGTCCAGGCGTTGCCGTTGTCCTGCATTGTCTTAACGTGAATACTTAATACAAGAATTTAAATGATTGGGCTTTAAAAGAGACTTTGATCCCTGAGTTTGTTTCAGCGTTTCCTCCCCTAGTTTTTAACATCCAATTTGCAGAATAAATATTATAATTTCATTTCATTACATACATCAATTAAAAGTATAATTTATCGATGTTTACAACAGAACTAAAACATTTTCTTTCAAAAACATTTCCGGTGTTTACATTCTTGAGATCCTTCAAACACACCGGTGGCCCCCTCAAAGCCGCGGTATCGAAGTCGTCAGGGTCAGGCAATCGCGTTTACGACGCATAAAAGTTAGTCTTTATAGGCTCTCCGTGTATAAAAGTGGCGTTTATGCCTTTTTAATTAATTGTCGTGCCGTTAAAAGCCATATCAGCTTTGTCGTTGATGGCTGATGCCCGGGAAATTGTTAACGAATAGTGATTTAATAATAAAACGTATTTGATGGTCGGACAGTTCATAAAAGTCTCGTAAAATGTTCGTTGTAAATCGTTTAGTTCGTAAATTTTCCCACAGCTGTGATTTATACTTCTCGTTACGGCGACTGATATGTATTAATGAAAGGATTTTATGACCCTAAATTGGTAGTGTTATTAAACTCCATTTTAAAAGCGTTCGACCAATTTATAATTATTACGGTTCGGGTGTCTAAAAATCGAAGAAAAAGTAGCTTTATTAACATGTAAAGTTCATCGAAATGTATAATAATAAATTACTTGATCAGTAAATTTCGAGCCCCGAAGTTTTTATAAGATAAAACACCCAATTAATCGGTTTCGGTGGGCGGAGCTGAGATATCTTCATTGTACGATAAATTAAAACTAATGTTAACTTACACAAGATTGTATGAAAGCAGCATCCATTAGTCACAGCTTGAAGCCCCATCTATTCTTGCTTACCGGTCGTTCTATCCGTGCAATAAATAAAAAGATTCTCTAAATAATTTTCCAATACTAACTTATATTTACCTATTGGTTAGACCTTGTTGCCTGAAAAATAAATACTAAAATCCCTTGATGCGTTTTATAACATTTAAAATTTATTAGGAATACATTATAGGTACAGCCTCTTAAGGGCAGTTATTAATAATAACGAAGTGACATTCACAGTAGGTATGGTACACGTGTCTCCTTAAGAAAATAAATTCAACGAGATGGGATTTTCTTATTTATTGTAATTTCAGACATTCTTTTTACATTTGAATCCCTTAGTTTACTTC
This sequence comes from Asteroscopus sphinx, assembly GCA_949699075.1. Classification (NCBI taxonomy): domain Eukaryota; kingdom Metazoa; phylum Arthropoda; class Insecta; order Lepidoptera; family Noctuidae; genus Asteroscopus; species Asteroscopus sphinx. Next base: position 12,119,397 of record OX453013.1, on the reverse strand, counting down.
CCTACCCGACAATAGAGTCAACTTTAGAATGAAGTGTTAGACGTGTTCACTACGGAGAGGGTTATGGTAATCTATAGTCCCATAACGTCGTCCCTAAAACTAACATGGACTAACTGCCGTACACCATTAACCTTTCATGATGGTTTATCGTGGATACTATAGTGCTCTTTGACGTAATCAGCTCTTATAGGTAGGCACCTTATATTTTGTAGGCATCTATCTATCTTTGGCTATATGTATAGGCTCAAGAATAAACGACAAAAACATGCGCATAAAAGATATTAAAACATTCAATTATCCAACAAAACTCAACTCCACTCTACCGCTGACGGTATTTACGACCTGCGCCAATTAATTTTTCCCTCATTTTTTTACTCCGTCAACAGTAAAGAGTACAAAATGGCCATAGACACAAATACAAGTGGCTATAAAATGAATGTAGCTGAGTCAGTGGCAGTGGATGTCTCGAACGCGCATGTGCGGTACATTCCGGTACTTTTATTGATTTCAGTAGCACTAACGGTCCATAAAGCCGACGTGCCGGACCGGAGCCGCTACTCTATGCCCCTTATTAGGTACTCACGATTTCCACTGAGTTCTACTTGTTAACTTTTTAAATAGGTAATTACTTTTTGAAGTTTTTTCGCGTTTAAGGAGCTTTAGCAATTTGGAGTTGATTAAGCAAGTAGCGTTTAGGATTAAGATCTTTTTGGACGATTACGACTTGTAATTAGCGATAAACTTTAAGGAAGAAGATACTGTGATGTTAACAAAGCTCTTTAATGTAGGTAACATGTATCAGATATTTCCCATACATATCAAATAAGAATAAAGCACTATGAATATTAATAACTAGACTTTGCCTGCGGCTTCGCCCGCGTACTGAAATAAAATATAACCTTTGTTACTACTCGTTAAAATAGCTTTATAATGGTGAACGAATTATTAAAATGGTTTCAGTAGTTTTAGAGTTTATCGATTACAATCAAACAAATCTTTCCTCTTTATAATATTTGTATAGATAGTACAGATAAGCAGTAGAAAACTGCCTGAAGTCATTTTCACTGAAAACAGTTAAACCCCCATTTTTCTCCTCAAAACAAACCAACCTGTAAATGCCGACGGTAGTCAATAAACACCCAACGCACGTATTTTCGGATTAACTGCGTAGGGAGTCGCCAATCTTAATTGCCTACATTCTCTGCGGGTACAACACGCGGTGGTCATTGGAACCTGCGGACCTGCACTACATTATTTTGTTTGTACGCCTCATTTACGAGGGTTGACTAAATGTTTCGGTATGTGTGGTTGCAGTTAATGTTGTTACCGTTATGGGTTGAAAGTCTTAATTAAGTGAACCTATATAGTACCACAATTTATGAAAATTTGGACGCAACAAAGTCGTTCAAGATACGAAGAGAAAAAACTCAGAGCAACAGAATACTAGAGAGAGGACAAGTCGCAAGGTAAAGGCTGACCGTTGTATGCACAGCGGGCATACACTGCCGCTAGTTCACCGTCACTTGCACCCGAGTGAGTATGCGCGCTAGTTAGAAAGAAAACATTATTTTATTTCCAAAATGCCGTAAGGATACAAGTGTTCGTGTTTTATATATATGCATGCTTTTTGGTATAATTTATTGGTGCGTTTCCTGCGTTGTGTGCATTAGTTGAGCTTGCGACACTCTGACTTCATGTAAATATAGTAGTAGTAGAGCTCCTTTGTGAAAGAGCTCGTCCGGGGAAGTACTACCACCGTACCTACTTCTCCGCCAAATAGTGATGCTTGCATTGCTGTGTTTCGGTCTGAAGGGTATGGGTGCCGGTGAAATTACAATCACATGAGACTTTCCTTCTTCATGTCTCAGTTTGGCGAACCGACTTGCGGTTCCATTTAGGCAACAGCCTAGGTGGTATTGCAGTTGTTATGGGCAAAGGTAACCGCTTAACATCAGGTGGGCCTTTAGCTCGTTTCGCCATTCTATATTATGCAAAAAAAAATACTAGGTGGCTTGTCCGATCTCCTTATATTCCATTATCTGTGAGAAAAACAGAACGAAAATCCTAAAATGTTTAAACAAGTACAAGTATTCTACTCAACCATAATTCCTTACTTTGATCTCAGACACGGCATAAGCCAGAGATTGTCAACCCTAAGCACATAATAATGCTTCAGCGTAATATGAAAAGAGGACATTAGTGGGTGTTCGTCGTCTGTAATATCAACGTTGCGACGGCTGCGGTGGTCGCAATAGGGCCTTTATTAAAACAAAATTTCTACCCGCAAAATGTCCACAAGCTCTGTCGGAACCTTTCTACTTTGAGACTTTGAATATTAGAATTTAAATTATTAAAAAGCTTCCTGATGCAGACTTTTGTTATGTTTGTTTGCATATAATGGTGTTGATTCTCTTGTTCACGTACTAATTTTATTTTAAAATATTGCTCTCTTTTATTAATAGTAGATACAAGAAAGCGATGGCAACAATTTTAGTGCTGTCAAATTAGTTTTCGTGTTACAAGTCTTTGTATTTTAGTGTTCATATCCGAGATCACGACTAAACTTGTATGGACATTTTAATTTCGACTAATTTGACAGCTCTAAAATTATTGCCATCCCTTTCTTGCATCTACTATTATTAAAGGAGAGCGATGCACAGTGTGATAAGATCCCGGTTTTTGTCTCATCGTGTTTTTATTGAATTAATCGATAGAGTTTACAATTCCGAAGATTAGACTAAAACTCCGGGTTCGCTCAGACTTGAGGTTTTTTTTTAAAAAAAATGTCAAAGTTTCGCAATATCCGACTCTTGAAAAATGAAAAAAAAATCATTATAATTTAATGGAAGTACTTATTACAGAATTTATTTATTCTATCGAAAAATGGAATAATAGCCGACCGTTCTACCAATTCCTGTTGCATTAGTATGAATGGGTCGAGAGATATGATTTTTTTTCTCATTTTTCGTTTTCATATTTTTATTCATCTAAACCACCGTAGTAGGTGGTCATTCCTACATCAAAAAATTGCTGATACTTTCTATTATGTGTAGTATTAATTCCAAAACCTAATTCGTTGGTTTCCAGGAGTTATTGGAGATTCAAAATTTTCCTTAGGGGTGACACTTTCATGTATCCGAAAAAAAAACAATAAGAATATATTTTATCTGAAAAAAAAAGAAGGTGTTTTAAATACTTTTTAATAATTAATATGGAGTTGGCTATTTGAAAGAATGAAAATGAAAGAAAGAAAAAATATTTATTTGCTTCAAAAGTGACGCACAAAATTACCAAAAAATTCAAGAACACAGAACAAATACAGGTACAGAGCCAAGAAGTGTGGTAAGATATGTGTCACATCCGCGCAAAACGGCCACCGCTCAGCATATAGCTATGCTTATGCTAATATGCTACACAGCGCTGGTTTTCAGCGACAGCCTTCGTCGACACAAATTCACAATGCAATAACGAAAGGAAAATGTATATAAATTTGTAACATATTATGTAGGCTAACCGAACTAAAATTCATCTTCATTGTTAGTTACAATTAATTCAACATGAGAATAATTATCGATGGCTAGATTTTGTTCATTAACAGGTAAAGACAATGCGGCCGGTGGCAATGGAATTTTTTTAGCCTTTTTTTTCTCTAAGAGGTTGAAGTTGTATACAAAGTAAATTATTATAAAGAATTGTTATAAATCAAAAAGTATAATAAAATTGATTTAAAAGAATTGTAAAATATAAAAGTATACTAAAATTTATTCAAAATAAGTTGTAAAATAAATAACACTTTTTTTGAGTCTGCGCCAAACAAACGAGCAAAGTGCGTGTAAGTTGCAAGTGATCCATTTTTGGAAAGTTATTGTTTATCGTTGAAAATTTGACTTTGTATTGTATTTGATGTTATTTTGTTTTTGTTATTTCTTTAAAGTAATTTAATGATCTTCGTTGATTGTTTGTTTGGCGCCGACTCATAATTAGTTAACTACATTAGTTTAGCTAGGAAAATAGTTACTAAGACTAAAAGCTACATTTTATTTTTCGCTTTTCAGTTTCTGTTTTCGTCGGTTCAATTTTTTGTTAAAAAGATTTATTTTTAATTTTTTTGTGGCTAAAATCTAACTCCAGGTCTCCATTATAAACCCGACCCTAAACATATTTCCGACGTTTTTAAACATCATTTTAAAGTGGAGTCACCTTTAAAAACGTGTGTCTTACCTAGCACTGTTACCAGTGATGTCTGTTGCGTTACACATTCAATTCGAATTACTAGTGGGGAGGTACGTCAGGCTATTGGCAATATGAAAAGAGGAAAATCGCCGGGGCATGACGGGCTCAGTGTGGAGCATCTTAAGTATGCGGGTGTTCACATACATAGGTTGCTGTCTATGTTGTATACTCTGTGTATAAGGCATTCATATTTGCCACCAGACTTAATGAAAACTATTCTTGTACCACTTGTTAAGAATCGTACGGGAGATATATCGGACAAAAATAATTATAGACCAATCTCACTTGCAACTGTGATTGCAAAAGTACTAGATAGGATAATGGACGAGCGCCTTAGTGGATGCATACAACTTCAGGACGCTCAGTTTGGTTTTCAATCAGGTTTGTCAACGGAAACGGCGATTTTGTCACTTAAGCATACTGTGAACTACTATGTTGAAAGAAAAACACCAATTTATGCATGTTTCCTAGATCTATCTAAGGCGTTCGATCTCGTGTCCTATAACTTACTTTGGGCTAAGTTGAAACAGGTGGGTGTTTCTCTGGAGGTCATAGAAATGTTCTCATATTGGTACGGTCATCAGAAAAATATTATAAAATGGGCAAATGTTTATTCAGATGAATACTCATTAAATTGTGGTGTGCGACAAGGAGGGTTAACCTCTCCTAGACTTTTTAATTTGTATGTAAATCAGCTGATTGAGGGGCTGAGCAGCATGCATGTCGGCTGCCGAATGGATAATGTTAGTGTTAATAACATTAGCTACGCAGACGATATGGTGCTGCTGAGCCCGTCAATCGGCGGTTTGAGGAAACTTCTCAGCGTATGTGAAGTTTATGCTGAGGAACACGGTTTAAAGTATAATGAGAAAAAGAGTGAGTTTATGGTTCTGGTTGGAAAGAATAAGAGACCTAACAGTGTTCCACCTTTGACTCTGAATGGAGTTCAGCTGAACCGTGTTCCTCAGTTTAAGTATCTCGGGCACATTATTACTGAAACTTTACGCGATGACCCGGATATTGAGAGGGAAAGGAGGGCATTGTCGGTGCGTGGCAATATGTTGGCTCATCGATTCACTCGTTGTACGGTAGAAGTCAAGCTTACATTATTCAAGGCTTACTGTCAAAGTTTTTACACGAGTGGTCTATGGGTTAACTTTACGCAAAAATCCTACAATGCCCTCAGAGTTCAGTATAATAACATCTTCAGGGCTCTGTTGCGCCTCCCTCGGTATTGTAGTGCTTCAGGCATGTTTGCGGATGCACATGTGGATGATTTTCATGCCATCATACGCAAGAAAATTGCGTCTGTTGTGCAGAGGATGCGGGGGAGTAGCAATGGAATCCTGAAGATGTTAGCGGGAAGGATGGACACCGCCGTCCTCAGTCGTTTCATTGATTTACATGTGAGAGGTGCGAATCAATGACTCGACATTTGTTAATATTTATTAATGATTGTTATCTGTAACATAACATAACATAGTTGTTTAAGTTTTTCATTGTTACTAACAAAAATGATTATGGAATGTTGTTTTCTGAAGATAAAATATTTTATTATTATTATTATTATGTTGTAGTGTCTAGAACATTTATGTATGCCAAGTTTCAACGGAATCGGTTAACAGGTAAGAATTCAGTGGGTGAACAAGCACTCATCCCCTGTTTTCCTACCCTTAGGGGTGGATTTTGATTTTCAAATTTAAATGGGAGCAACTTCGAGATATACCCTATCTATTAAAAGAAGAATCATCAAAATCGGACTACTCTGTAAAAAGACGAATTGAGAACCTCCTCGTTTTTTTCGTCGGTTAAAAAGTAAAACAAAATTGATTTAAAAGAATTGTAAAATTAATAACAAAGAACTAGATTGACTAAGAATATTTAATAAATTGTCAAAAATGTTGATATAGGTATATTACTCATGTTTAATGTTGATTTATATACTTATGAGACATCGGAAAGGATTTTCTTTTATTTACTATTAGTTGAGTCTTTTGGGTTAGAATTTATAGACGGTTTACAAAAAACGTGTAACAGTCAACATGATACCAATTTCTCCATTAGTTTTTTAATTTCCTTTATAAAATTACTCAATCTTTGCCATCTAAGCCACAAAATAATGATATCTTGTTATGGTCGTGATAAGGAAGCTAAAACTTAATAAAAATAAACAAATTATGTTTTGGTTGAAGTGGCAGCCCTAAGTACGGATATTTCGGATATTACTAAAATTTCCAATAACTCCTGGAAACCAACGAGTTAGGTTTTGGAATTAATACTACACATAATAGAAAGTATCAGCAATTTTTTGATATAGGAATGACCACCTACTACGGCGGTTTAGATGAATAAAAAAATGAAAACGAAAAATGAGAAAAAAAATCATATCTCTCGACCCATTCATACTAATGCAACAGGAATTGGTAGAACGGTCGGCTATTATTCCATTTTTCGATAGAATAAATAAATTCTGTAATAAGTACTTCCATTAAATTATAATGATTTTTTTTTCATTTTTCAAGAGTCGGATATTGCGAAACTTTGACATTTTTAAAAAAAAAAACCTCAAGTCTTAGCGAACCCGGAGTTTTAGTCTAATCTTCGGAATTGTAAACTCTATCGATTAACTCAATAAAAACACGATGAGACAAAAACCGGGATCTTATCACACTGTGCGATGGTTTAAAATAAGTTTAGTTCGTGAACAAGAGAATTGTCACCAATGTCAACCTAAGTGCTAGTTGCGTTGCTGTATGTTGTAAAAATATAAATAATAAGTTATTTTCAGTTGAGTATAATAAGCAAAATAAGTCGTGGTAATGTAGAATACAGATCACTTTATTCCGACTTGGAACTACTACGATGACACAAATAAAGTTCACCAGCAATCTCTAGAAATAACAAAACTCAAACATATTTCATTGGAACTAACAAAAAGAATTGGCACAAAATAAACCCGGGGACTTACAAACATTCCGTACAAGTTACTCAGTGATTTCATTCCGGAACCGAAAGTCCAAATTGAATCAAATATACCCTACTATCTACTGATTACAATATCTACTAGGTTAGGTAGGTACGTACAATATGTCCGTACACCACACCGACCGGCGTTCGGCAGTGAAGCGATGATTTCGGTACATTTGCCGAGACCGTAACGATGGCTGGAATCGTCTTGATGGACGCTATGAATGAGCTCTCACAACATAAAGAAATCCCCTTAAAAAGGGTAGCGTTGGGGTAGAATAAAAGAAGCCAGCGACGCTCAAAAATTTTCTTTGAAAGAAAATTAAATAAGAAACGTTTGTTACGAGGAATGAACGGCTTGGAATTTAATTTTATATTAGAATAGTAACAATGGATGTAATTTCAGATTTTATACCTTGCCTGTGTTACGTAAGTTTGTCGAAATTGTTCAGGAATATGTTGGGAAACGTTGCAAGGTGAGATAACGTTGGAGACGCAAGACTGAGTTTGGCTAAGCTAAGGGTGCCGTTTTATCTCCTTGTGCCGCCTAGCAGCGCTGAGCTTCGTCTTATGCTGAATACTTCTGCCGGGATTCACTTGATAACTTCAAAGGATTGAATCATTTCTTTCTTTATTCATTATTATATTCTTTAAAATCATCATCATCCCTTTCTAATTTAGTTCCCACCATCCTAATTTAGTTGGGGTCGGCGCATCATGTCTTTTTCTTCCATACATCTCTATCAGCCATTATCCCCGTATTCACTTTCTTTGTATCCATATATCATCTGTCACACAATCCATCCATATTTCCATTAATATTCTTTAAAATGTGAACTTGAAATCAATTAATGATCTTTGTGTAAAGATCAAAACCACTATGCTCAAACATTAAAATATCCAGTAAATTACACAGCCTTTATAACAGTTCCATAAAGAAACTTCCTGAAATGATATCGGTACTTAAGCATAAATCGAGATTTCTTTTCCTTTAGGGCAACTAAAATTGTTCTACCAAAACCCAATAAATATTTGTTCCGGCTAAAATATTATTCTTCAGCGTTTTCTTTCTTTACATTCTTAGTACAAAAGTGGAGATAGCGGCGTGATTTAAATCCATGTTTACCCGGACTCAACCTGTTCAATATCCACGTTGTTAAATAAAACTACACAAGTTTTTAATATATATTTTTATTCATAGTTTTATTACTAACAGTACGTGTTATACCGGTATATGTAAATGTAATTAACACAATTAATTTCATCATGACTCTCAATAAAACTGTACGAGTTGGCACTTTAATACAATTGATACTTCGTTATGTAACAATAAATTGGGAAATTTAACACCAAATTTGCAAAATAAATATTCAAAATCCAGGTACAATTACTTTATTATGTTACTAATACCACGAATAGTGTACATAATAGTCTGTTTTTTCTCTCTTGTCTTATTTAGTAAACAATATTAGCATGTCTATTTAATCAAATAACTACTGATAAAATATAATTACTAGCTCTGGACACGTAATTAGGTAAAGCAATGTTATTTAGTGTGTGAAATTATTACCATAATGTCTTTTAATTATATTTTTGACGAATGGCATCGAAAAGACATGCCAAGATTGTTTACTAAATAAGACAAGTAAGAAAAAACAGAGTAAACATTACATTTTCTCCTTTAAATATGTAAAACCAAGGTTTGGCGAACTCCATTACATTACGTTGTTAGATTTATAGTATCAAAACAAGCAAGAATATCTCATTGTGTTACATAATAAATCGGCAGACTTGCTTTTGGAGCGTATTTCTGACCTCCCCCGCGGAATGGGGAGTAAACAAAACAACATTTTTTCCAACTCGGATGAATAAATAAGACGGTAAGGGTCGCAGTTCGCAGGGGCCATCCCCAATGTTGGAATAGGTACTTGTTTGATTTGCATGTTTTAATCCTTTCCAAATCTTACTCTCAGGCGGAATGGCGCACAATAATGGTTTTAATGCAGATCTAGAGCTCGACTAAAATTATTGTTAATTTATGAAAATGTAATTCATTTATTTTGTCGTTTGTAGAGTTTAGGTACCAAGCCGTAACGAATTTAAATCCTATCCATTATCACAAAATACATACTTTTATCTAATGTTTTAGTTCTATTTTTAGATGCAAAATTCCTGAATTAGTTACATAATTCTACTTTTATCCTTTCTGAGTGACAAAAACTCGCGATGCCGGGACTAGGCCCGTGAACCCCGGGCGATGAAACTAACGGCCCTGGGTATCAACAAAAGAGCAATAAGATATGCTTGGAAAAACTAGTGTATGCGTCCCGCGGGCACACTCCGGGGCCTGCCTGCCCCGCATCGCCTTCGGGGGGTTAAGAGGACGTGCGTACGGAAAGTCGATCCGGGAAATATACGACTATCGGTATTGCCCTGACGACATTTGTGGGCGAAAATAGATTGATTTTCATTCGATTTCGGTATAATCTGATATTAGGTCCGATTGTTCTTTGTAAATCTGAAAAGGAATCTGAATACCCGTGTAAAATCAAATTATTTGCATGTTTATGTTAGGTATTATTTTGCATTTATTTACATGTTATAAATTACTAAATTTACAAATAAAGGTTCACTATGAAACCAAGTCTAGTATTTATCTAAATTTTCATTAAAATATTAAAATGACAATATACGGGTATTTATTACAGCAATTTATTTTAAATGTTTGTGATTAGGGAAACTGCTCTTAAATCAAGATTAGATAAGTAATTTATCTATAGCTATGACAAGGTGTCGTAACTCAGAATTAAATCTTATTTAAATATTTACCATTGGCTAGGTTTTACTTGAGTTTATCCTTGTCTGAAATTGTTCAACTTTTCCTCGTCAAATAGAACATTTCATAAATATAATTTGGAAAGTGATTCATCAAATATATAATTATCGTACTGTTTTACTTTTTACATCATTTTTTCCAAATGAATACACAACTAGTTACATATTTTAATAAAATAAATGTTGGCTAAATAAAACTGCTATCTACCAATAAAAACAAATAAATATTTTTTCGAGTCGTGCCACGTTTGCGATATATCGGAACGGGGTCGGCAATGCTGGCTTTATGTATAATTGCCAGGCCGTACCCGGGACTAGGCCACACGTCACCGGGATTGCCGCGTATTTCCCGGTAATTGGAGAGCAACCCGGGATTCCACTTTCTTTATTGCGAATAAACTAGTCCCGCACTGGTGCTGTTCTTGCATCTTGGTGTGAGTATCAAGCGGTAAGCGATTGTTGAAGATGTCTTCATTAAAATATTTGCATTTTACAGATGTTATGTTCCATTACAAAATCTGGTTATTATTCAATTCTACCATAATAAGAATAAGTATACCTCAGACCAAAAGAGTAAAATAGACGGAGCGCTTAGAACTAGCTAATGAAGCCAGAAAAAAGAATACAAATGGCAAAGTAGTACCTACTATTCCGTCCACAGTGTTCGTGAGGCGCGTTCGGGAGTTTCAATCTTATCCTTTTAGTTTGAATATTAGACGTATGCTCCAGATTGCGGTTCGCGAACACTGTGGGCAGATTAGTAGATACTCCTTTGTCATTTTGCATTCCTTTTTCCGGCTTCATTCGCGAGTTCTACGCGCTCCGTCTATCTTATTATTTTGGTCTGAAAAGTATACCTATAACTTCAGAAGATATGTCTATTTCTTCTAAATACAGATTACTCAGTAAGCTAGAAAGGAGAACAGCACATCACGTAACTATTTTTCTGTACGACATGCTTTTATTTAAATTAGTGGCCCACCCAGGCTTCACAAGGCTGCATTTTTTTAAGAAAAAAATCTTTAATATAAACCTTATTACAAACCCAACAAATAAAACAGCTAAATTGATCGAGCCGTTTTCAATTGATGATGTTTCATACATGCGGCAATTATAAATTACTTTCGTAATCAAAAGTTTGTACACTCCTTAAAGTTACTCAAGCTATTATAAATACATATATTATGGTGTATGTAGAATAAAATTATAAAATATCCTCAATGTTAAACTAATTAAAGATGTAAGAAACATATACGTGTTATTGAAATAACTCAAACTTCTTGTATATAATATATATATATATAGCTTTATTTTTTATTATATTTGTACTCGTCAGTATGAACAACTTTTACTATGGGACCAACCATGAAATTGCGAAAAAAATATCAGCCGTTTCGTAAATTTGTGTTCACATAAATCGACAAAATGTAGGGTCCCACAGTAAAAGTTGTTCATACTGACGAGTACAGTGCCTCCTCAAGAGGATTTCAGTAATTTCAATAACAAGCTGTATATATTCTTATTCTTATTCTTTATTGTACACACAGATATACATTTATATTACAGTAGGAAAGTTTATGTACATCGGCGAGCTTAACTCAGAACTGAGTTTTCTAACAGCAAACCTTAGAGCGATAGAGAGATGTTGAATGTAGAGGACAGAAACAAGTGTACAACATAAATTAAACCTACTTTATTTACTTACAGTACTAGCTAATAATATATAATTATTTCTTTCTACAATTTATATATTTAGATTTCGCTTCGTATGCGTAAATGCGTTAAAAATAACAACATAGTCTGATAACATAACCTACTGTTATCCAAAACATGTTTACATCCAAAAAAAAAAAAAAAAAACAAAAACAAAAGAAAAAAAAAAAAAAAAAAACAAAGACAAAGTGCTGCGAACAATCATAGAGAAGCCAATAAAACCGTGCTCCTCCGTGTACAAACCGGCGCTCACGCACACAAATGCAACTTAAACCGTACTCACCCCTCTCAGTTCACATGTCGCGGCATCGTCCAGTAAGCATCGCGAAATCAAATATCCTACAGGTGCATGTTGTGTACGTGAGCACTGGTTGTACATGAAGGAGCACGGTTTTTGTTGGTTTCACTATGGTTGTTTGCAGCACTTAGTCTATATTTTTTACTATGTCTGTGGAAGGCATAAATAATCTCGAAGTATATCAACAAGGTGCTACAACCCTCAGAATTATAAGCCTAGCGAAGGGCATCTCGCTACCTCCCTTACCTTATGGCAAGCAATCGGAGATAGCGTTTGTGTAATTTACTGGTTGAACTTACGATCGTACTCATTACTGAAAGTGTTTTGGAAACGATTTGTAATGGCCCGTTTTATTTCTGAACTAAGTAGGCGTACGTCGTTCGAAATAGACTCCAAACCCGTTTGAAACGATATAAAAACGTTGTAACACCTACACTTCACGTTTTTTATTATGTAAATAGTTACCAAAATGCACATACACTAGTAATATTGTATATTTCATTCGTTTATAGAATAGAACGATCCTGATGTTTGATTTGATGGCTTCTTTAAGACGTGTTAATTTAAGATTCGAGTTAAAGATTACGTTTTATGAACTATAACGTTGGTTGTGGAGAACAAACTGCTACTTTCATTGACATTTGAAGCGTTTTGTTGAGGATGATTTTGTGAGACGGTTTCTTTATTCGTTAATGCTTATTGTTTTATTATAATGCTTTTTGATGGTATACCCAGTGGCGTGCATTGCATATAGGCAATTAGGCAGTATCCAGTGCCTTCTTCATTTAAATTAAATGGTGGTGTAAGTTTTTTTTTCAAAGTACGATGACTATTTATTTATTAATGCTGAATTAACCTTCCTACATAAAAACATCAATAACTTACACTACAATTAAATTCAAATGAAGAAGGCCAATGCACGCCACTGGTATACCGTATGTGCTTATTAATAAATAAAGCCTCTCAAATTTACAATGGGTATACATAGTTCTATTAAATTTGTGATTTTAAATTATACATTTAAATACTTGTAATTTATTATTATTTTATTATCTTGCAACATTATTTTATATTTATCATTGCATATGTACACTACAGATTAAATTAAAAACAAAATATTTATAATCATTATCCCATTTCATATTCCATTTACACATTATAGCTCATCAATGCTTATTAATACGACTTCTAATTTGTTGAATAAAATAACGTTTGTTAAGGAATTAATTTCTTTTTGAAAAGCTTCTCCAATAATGGATAGACAGGCACAACAAATAAATATAGCGCTAACTAGAAGAACCATAACCAACAATACCATATTTCAGATTGACGAATTGCTTTGTTTATATTATATTACTAGACTTTGCTCGCGGCTTTGTTCGCATGTAGTTCGGTTTATCACAGAACAAACTATCGCACATCCCTCGGGAACTGTTTATTTTCCTGGGATAAAAAGTAGCAAAACTTTTAATCCGAGTTATGGTCTATCTGTGTGTCAAATTTAATTCAAATCCGTTTAGCCATTTCAGCGTGATTGAGTAACAAATAACGAAATGCCCAAATATCCAAATACCTTCACAAAAATTCACTTTAAAATTTATAATATTGAGTAGGATTATTATACTTTTAAAAACCCCTATAATACAAACCTTTCGGTTTTAGCCAATGTAATTTATCATCATCATCATTTCAGCCGAAAGACGTCCACTGCATCGCCACAACGACCGGTCCTCCTGCGCTTTTCGCATCCAGCGGATTCACTTCTCCAGTTCGTCGGCGTCGGTCCACCTTGTGGGGGCCTACCCATGCTGCAACAATGCTGCAATGCAATTTATACAATAATAATATTAACAAAGATTTAAAATATTTTCAACCCGCAAACTGCCACTTCCAATTTTTCGAACTCCCCTTACAATTCTCATGTGAGATGTGACAAAGTTCCGTTGTCGTTCGATCGTTTCCCGTCGGCTCTAAGTAAATTGCACCACCACTTGTTTTCCCCAGTTATTCAAGCTTTTCTTCTGTTTCTCTTTTATGAAAACATTTGGATGTCTCTATTGGCAACGAGCCTTATTTTGTGCGTCATTTTTATTTTTTTGACCATTTTGGTGGTTAGAATAGGCGATGTTGAAAAAGATTTTTGTTCACTGTAATATTAGTTGTTTTTAATATTGTGAACGTATGCATATATCTATGCTTAGCACAATTAAGTTAGCACAATTAGGTTAGCACAATTTCCGTAAGCTATGATGTCCGTGTGAAGACGTTAACACAATTTTTTTTAGTCTATTTTCATTGTTATAATTCAGATCTTAAGTCCTTGCTACTGATTTTGATATTAGAAATTATTGTGTTTAAAAGTTTAGATATGATGGGTACCTATTTCAAAGCATTTTATGTGTTTTATTAAAAACAATACACACACACAAACAAACATAACATCACATCACGCCTATATTTCTCAAAGAAGCAGGCAGAGATGTATAGTACACATATTTTGCGAGTTGTGTTATAAGTCCCATAGAGGGCGAACCTATTGCCAATAACCGGGCACAAATCCATACTCCGGGTTTTAAAAAGCAATGAACCAATTAAATATTTTCTGTGTTTTATTAATTTACACACAATATTTTCAAATCAAAATACGCAGTGAAGGTACAAAATGAGGCCTATGAGCACCTATTGATCGGTAACAAAAACATCACCAAATCGTTCTAATGAATATTCCGTCCGATAATTTATCTAAATGGTAGATTGTATACAAGTATATAGGTACCTCTATATACTACATGTTGAGCTCAATGGCTGGCAATGAATACTAATTTATACGCATTTAATGTGCCAAGCAATTAAACTGCGACTGTCAAGCGTTTCGCCTGACCTAGTATATAAATACAGACTGAATTAGATATATATTATTTTAGTTAAGTATTTTCATGGAAAATAAAATGTATCCCAGTTTTTCCTATTTAGGTAATTACTTAAAATTTACTCTTGAAATTGGTGTAAAATAAAGGATACTCTACTTAACTCCACAGTCTCTCTCTCTATGAAACGTGTGTTTTCCTACAGTTAACTAAAATTACCTCAAAATCTAGAATAGAAGCACTCATTCATAAGCCATGTCTAACAGCCGTAGAAGTCCTTTGGTCAATACAAGTCTTTGCCGTGCACCGCTACGTCAATCTTGTGAGGGTCATGCCACCTTTGACCTTTCTAAGAAGAAGAATCCAGTGAAGTGTCCTTTGACAGCAAGAAGATACTGCTGGCCAACAACCTGAAATAAAAAAGTAAATAATCTTAATAAATACTTTGACGGATAGTTCAAAAGAACACAAATATGTTATAAACAATACAAGGAATAAAATATAAGATATCTATTGTTTATTGATATTACAGCCAACTACCTAATTAATAGTGAGTGATAATAATAATAATGTAGGTTAATTATATCTAGAGAGCAAATACAATGGCATAATTAATTATCAATACTCTGAAAAGCTCCAAAAATGTAGCACAGTGTCCGATAAAAAGAATAGAAAAAAAAAGTCACGATCATTGAAATTCAATAAAAACGCAAATGAAGCTTCGTTAATTAAAATTCACTGTGTATTACACAAAAAAAAAAGACAAAAAAACAAATACTTTTCAAAAATGCATTCTCCGCTCGGCCACTTGCAACTTGCACGCACTTTGCTAGTTAAAACTTTTTAACAAAAAATTGAACCGACGAAAACATAAACTGAAAAGCGAAAAATAACTAATTATGAGTCGGCGCCAAACGAACTTTTAACAAGCAAAGTGCGTGCAAGTTGGAAGTGGCCGAGCGGAGAACGCATTTTTGGAAAGTTATTGTTTATCGTTGAAAATTTCACGTTGTATTTGATGTGACGTTGTTTTTATTATTTATTTAAAGTAATTTAATGATCTTCGTTGATTGGTTGTTTGGCGCCGACTCATAATTAGTTATATTTCGCTTTTCAGTTTATGTTTTCGTCGGTTCAATTTTTTGTTAAAAAGTTTTATTTTTCATTTTTTTGTGGTTAATCTCTAACTCCAGGTCTCCATTATGTCGTAGTGTCTAGAACTATATTTATTTGTGTCAAGTTTCAACAGAATCGGTTAACAGATAAGAATTCAGTGGGTGAACAAACACTCATCCCCTGTTTTACTACCCTTAGGGGTGGATTTTGATTTTGAAATTTAAATGGGACCAACTTCGAGATATACCCTATCCATTAAAAAAAGAATCATCAAAATCGGACCACTCTGTAAAAAGTTATGCGTGGTCATACATAAAAAAAAAAAAAATATATACGCGTCGAATTGAGAACCTCCTCCTTTTTTTCGTCGGTTAAAAAGAATAGAAAAAAAAAGTCACGAACATTGAAATTCAATAAAAACGCAAATTAAGCTTAGTTAATTAATTTTTTTTTAAATTCACTGTGTATATAGCTATTACACAATTTCTAACAATAAAATGAGTCACCATGAAAAAAAATCGAATCTGCGTTAAAAAATAAAGGTAAGCTGAAATTTATTTGTAATGGCCGCCATACAAGAGAGTTGATACTGCAAGAAAATACACTCGCTGAACCAAAAGTCCGTGCTCGTTTTTACGAACAATCCTTTCTATACACGGTCGGGGACTTTGAGACCGGCGCGGTCTAAAAGTACCTGGTCGTTTCTCTCAGAAGCGTACAAGGGGAGGCGATACGGGTCTTTCGGCCCGCGGCATTCTCATATAGAGTTGTCAAGGGCGGGGTCTCGTGATGAATTGGAAACATTCTAAGCGGGCGGGGTGAGAGGGGGCTTTTTTGAGGGGATCTCAGTTCGGAGGAGCTTGGGGTATGCGGGTGCAAGGGGGTTGATTAATGGCCCCCGCTAGAGGGAGCCATGTTCATTATACCGCCGGAACGATGTGTTACTTGCCTACTAATATATTTTGCTTTAGCCCGAAAGCTTTGGGTATGTTATTAGTTCATTATTTTTAGACATTTTTATCTCTTCCGGAGATAAAAAATGACGTCTCACTGATTACGTATCTTTTGAAAATATATTATTTTTGGTTGTTTTCGAAACAATAATTTTGGACGGCGTCGTGTTATATTTAAAATAGGTAGATAATTAAAAATAGTTAAGCGCTCTATTTATACAGAAATATAATTGAATAATGATAGTCTTGGTCTGTCCAGCAGTGGATGTCTTTCGGTTGAAATTAATTAAATGAAATGATGATGATGAATGATAATAGCACAATAGATTGATAGGATATGGCGCCAATGAACTAGCTGTTTTTAGTTTAATTATGAAAAGAGTTTTCTTTTACTTGTCAATTATATTTTTGGTATGAATCAGCGAAACTTAAGCTTAGTTCACACAGTCACATTTGCAGCGCACCTGCGTCACAGAGCACGCGCGCCCTCTCCGTCAGAAAGCGAATTATAAGTGAAATACTGAGCTAATATTGGGGCTTATAATGTGGTGTAAAAAGGCAGCGCGCGTGGAATCGCGAGATAGGCGCCGTTGAACCCCAGGCTTAGCTTTCATATTAATAACATTTATGTGTATAAGACGTAGTTATAAGTTTTTGTTCTGTATGTGTATACTTAAAATGTAAGAATATTAAACATATAAAATGAAATAGGTCAATATATTTAATTGTATTCTCAACAAAATGAAGTTTGTTTCGAATTTTAAAGCTTTATTTAAATTTATTTTATGTGTTGTGTTGTTAAGAATGTAACGTTGTACCTATAAAAGTTTGATTATTTTATAAAATAAGAAGAGCAATAATAACTTTAGATACACGTAAGGTAAAGTTTGAGTTAAAATATCCTCTATTAAAATCCATTGATTGGAATTGGCCATTGACTACAAAAGACAAAATATATAACTCCTGTAGACCCCTCTACCGTTCTCTATTACTGTAACTACATACGTGACTTTTACAAAGGTGAACTTTCATGCAAGCTTTTTAAAGTCATGACAATATTCAAAAACTGCAGGTTCGTTACACACAACGTAACAAAGAGGTCTCAAACTCAAGTATTCCATTCGCACACCGCGTTTAAAATAGAAACAATGGCACCATTAAAAATCCGCTCTCGGATATTTTCCGAGCGTATCCCGTAACACAAATAAATCGCTAGCTTTCCACCGAAGCTATTTCCAAACGAGCATTTTCTATTCTGAACCGTGCACCCGTTTTTCTTAGACGCCCATTATAAGGCGAGGGTGGGTTTTACCCCGGGGTGGCAACCCACCCGAACCCCGAAAGTAGAGGTTAAGTCGACGTATAGGCCGTTATGAAAGTTTATAAGTAGAATGGATGATAATTATACAGGCTTTATGTATAGGGCGTGCTTTTTAAACGATAACACCTTAAAGAGTTTTCGGTGAATTGCAAATTTGGATTATCCCGTATGGTGTGAAGGGCCTGATTTATTCAGCTATGAACGTAGGTATGAATTTATTTTAAGATTTAGCGATGGTGACAATTAAAATACAAGTTGTTTATTATAAGTATAGTAAATACCTACTTTATTTATAGATCGTTGGTCTATGATAGTTTCACTACAAAATACGATCAAAAACAAACTTGATTCGATTCTTTTCTTCGCAACTTCATCGCCAATTCGAGCGTAGAATTCCGTTTGCGTTTGAAACCACAATAGAGCCGTTCAAAAACAAACTAATCTACAATCATTGCGTTAATTCACAACATACGTTAACCCAACACTACACAGCCACGCGGAAGCGCCATACAACACCGCAAAGTTCGAAACACCAGCTCTATTTACATGTAAATACTTTGAAAAAGTAATTTGCGCTCAGCGTCTCCCGCGCCGCCCTCGAGATTGCGAAAAGGCACATTAAGCTTCCTCCAGGTGATGCATGATAACTGTTATAGCCGAATATAATTTTCTCAGGGCCGCATCGCTCCCTTAATCCCCGCAAAGAGCCTTCGGAATTATTCCTACAGATATTTACGGTTTCGTGAATAAATAAAATTATGAACGGTGTGTACGGGGATCTAACTAAGTCGGAGCGGCTTGGCTCCGTCTTGTTTATTATTATACCTATATTAAGTTGTTTATCTTTTTAATGGTCACAGAGAGTTATACGGGTCGATGCGATTTATGTCGTGTAGGATAAGAAACTCGGGAGGATAAAAAGAAGGAATGTCGGGACTCGACTCTGATTCCACGCTGAGATTGGATTTTTAAATTTAGATGTGATGATATTGTTCCGTTTGCTTTATGTTTATGGATTTTTTGTTTGAAATTGTTAAAGAGAAAATTGTGATCAGATGCTTGAGTGGATTACTTAAGTGGTTTACAATATTCTAAGGTCTTCAGAAGTGTGTTAAGGCACTGCATAATACAACAAATACCTGTGAACATAGTTGTGTACCGCACCCTGTCTAAACACTAGTTAGTAAACTTGCAGTTTCATCTGCCATTACCAAATAAACTTCAAACGAAGGCAAATAACAATCACATTTTTTAAATTCAACTAAACCACAGTTCACATTTTAAAACGCGAAGTCACGTCAGACGTATATAACGTCCGATATTACACTCATAACAATCTCAATATGCACTGAAAGGGGTTCTAGTCTTACAACAAAAGTACGATTTTTTAAAACTCTTTCTGAAGACTCTTGGTCAGCGCCGGACAAAGGAAGCCAGGAAATTCAAACAATATTTCACAAAACGACACTTTGTGCAATATATCGTCATAAAAAGAACAATAAACAAAGAAAGGGTAACAAAGTCACTCCTCAAACCCTTTTATTGCTTTCGAAAGAAAACAACCCTTCCATTGAAAACACAAAGAACTTTTGTTTCGGCTCACCCGTTATTTTGACGTAACTGCTTTTAAAATTTCTAGGAAAGCACTCTTTAAGAATGTAAACAAAGCATCTTCTGTACATTTTTTATAAACACCTAGCAGGTAATATATTGTTCTTTCATGAAAAAAGTTAACGGATTGCCATTAAAGATGGTAAAAAATTGTTACTCTCTTACGTTGAAAAATAAGTGTTTCAAATAGCCGACTTCAAACGGGGCGTTGCTGGCAATAAATTCGTTTACAGCTTACCCACTGGGTGTTACATGATATAAATTTATTCAAATTTTTCTTGCACTTAAGTACATACCTATATTGGTAGTCGGGTATTTTTATTTTGAAGACAGAACGATTAAAATTCAAGGCGCGTAAAGATAAAGACTACTTGAACATTTTAATACATAGATAGACCTCACATGATACCATGACGTAATATAAATCTGTATCAATGTGTATATGTCTGTACCAATAAGCATAGTAATAATAGACATGACTAACACACTAGTACGACCAAATGCAAACACTCCGTCCCCATCTAATCATAACCAAATACCGGGGACTACCAAAGTAGCGGTAAAACTGAGTGCAACGACCTCATTGCAGACCCTACCCAAGGTCGTGCTAGTAAAATGTTTATGGACTATAAAACCTCGTCTGCACTGTGTCTCTATGTCAAGGACTCCAGACAATTTTATTGACCATTCTGACGATTCGACGAGACAGAATTTACAACCTACTGTCAAATGTCAACTCTTTATTGTTTTAAAAACAGATGTTGAGCACAAGCGAGGTACTAAAATGCCCATTTCCTTCATATTAAGGATGAGAATGCAGATGATGATTTTTTTCGTTTACTATACAAATGTCTGAGTTAATCGTTTCGTTTTATTCTGTGACAATTGTTTTTTTTATTTATTATAGCAGTATTATAATTCTTTTGTATTAAATAAGATTTAACGATAGGTAATAAAAGGCTTCTGTCTTCTGGAATGTCTGAAAATCAAGACATTTCAGAACGTACTCGCGAAGTCCAGTTAAAAACTTTGTTAAGAACAAAGCAATAGATAATAAAAGTTTTTTTTATAGTATAGGATGGCGAAACGAGCTAAAGGCCCACCTGATGTTAAGCGGTTACCTTTGCCCATAACAACTGCAATACCACCTAGGCTGTTGCCTAAATGGTACCACAAGTTGGTTCGCCAAACTGAGACATGAAGATGGAAAGTCTCATGTGATTGTAATTTCACCGGCACCCGTAACCTTCAGACTGAAACATAGCAATGCAAGCATCACTATTTGGCGGAGAAGTAGGATGGTAGTGCTTCCCCGGACGAGCTCTTTCACAAAGGAGCTCTACTACTACTAAAGTAACAGTTAACCTGCCTTACACGCCTTGAATCACTTCAGTCATGTACGCCATAAAACTTGCAGCAAGACGAAGGGTCGAAATTAAATATTCCATAAAATCGCAGCACTTCTAAAAGAAAAGTAATATCGGATACGCAAGTGGCTAATGACAATTTGATGCCGACGGTATGGCGCAGTCGTAAAAAATCACTAGAAATGATCCCATTTTGATTAAAAAATCACAAGGACCCACCCTCAGGCGCTCTCAAAAGGAAACTTCCGAATGATTTAAAAGTTTTAATAACGGAATTCTAGTGAAATGACATTATACTTTCAAATTAGGAGTGAAAATTTAATTTAAAGGAGAGACAACTCGCCGTTGGAGGGGGAATGAGATTCACCATCGTAAAAATGTACAAGCTCTTCTTTCACACAGTTTCTTTTCAGTGTGCAAAATTTATGCCGCTTAAATCTCTCCGAGGAAAATTAGAAGGGGCCTGTATTTATTAAACTGGATGGTTCTCACTCGTTAGAGGAATTTTAATGGGCGAAGTTTTCCTTATGAATGCGGCTTTCGCTATGACTTTCGAGTTATCTTTTATTAGATTTCAGTCCTCCTAATTAGGGTTGTCAAGTGTTCTGGAACAAAATCTTTAATGACCACTTATTACACAAAGTCTGGGCCGCGTTTTTTTTTTCTAAAATTCAATCATCTTTCGGAAACTACAAGGTCTTCTACATAGTTATTCACAAACTTAACTACATACATACATACATATTATCACGCCTGTTTCCCATTGGGGTAGGCAGAGACTATGGATTTCCACCTGCTACGATCCTGACACCTCTGTTGCTTCATGTACGTTTATTAACTTCGTCATGCATGCTCGTCGGTTTAAAGTGGTCTTAACCTTAGGTGCTCCCGACTGGTTTGAGTTCTGAACTAAATCAAGCTAATGTCTATACCTAGAAGAACTGAAGTACGAATTGACACTAACTCGAATTCAGATTCAATTGATACGGAACTCGATCCAGTGGTCCGCGATTTGGTGAAGTTATGCTATTTTATACTGAAATTAAACAGAGCACAATATTCCAACTTTACGCTAACTGCAGACATCACACAAGCAAGCTTTTCAACTTTTAATTTATAATTAGAGAGGCGCATTATTAACAAAACAAACATTGTGTGTAAACTAACATGGCGAACGCAAGAGTGTGATATTGCTATTATAATTTTGTTTTAAACGGGAGCCCGTACACGGGCCGTCTCAGTTTCAAAGGATTTTCATGTATAGCTAATTAAAATACGCTGTCGCAAATGTAAACGGCGCGAGCGGTCGCTTTACACGTATATTCAAATTATTTTGTGCCTTCGTTAAAATTATTTTTTACGTACTTGCATTGTTTGTGAAGGTAAACTGATGATTTTTGTTTATAGAGACTAGAAAAAACTGTTAAATAAGTAGCACTAAGTAGTACTTAATCATTTTTATCCAATTACGTACTTTTTGTTTCCTTGTTTTCACGCTCTTACGCAGGATTTCAGACTGTTTTGGTTTTGCACGACTTTGATTAAAAATGTTATACAAACATTGATGTCATTGAATTAAAAATTTGCAAGTAAAATAACATACATACAAAACAGAGTATGAAAAAACTGTGTGTTCTAAAACTGTGACATATAATAAACTTCGTATATTTTTAAAGGTTTTTGGCGTGTTAAATTAAATAAATCACAAACGGTGTTTTGTCTTCTTTGCGTTATGAAAATGTAATGGCCTTTTTATATTTATACCTAACCGTGAGCAAACACTCAATTTAATATTCAAGATTTATAACAATTTTCATTCCAATCTTAAGTTCTTTTTTCCATAAATTAGTCTAAAATACGTCCCCATGCCATTTTCGATTCGAAATAAACTTTGAATCTTGTCATAAAGAAATAATATTAGAAAATATAATATAACGCCTGGAAAGTTTCTAAGAGTCATTTTTAGAATTTATAATGTCAATATTTCTTAAAAATCTATTTCACGTTTATTGTAATTCTGAACTTTATCTTGATATTTAAAAAGTTGTTCAACAACTTTCCCTAGCCATATTTATTATATTTTACAAGATAGCGATAGACTACAATATTAATAATTTACGGCTTATCGTTTTGTAAAGAACCAATATAATATTAATAATTTGCGACTTGTCATTCTGTAATGTTATTAAAAGCCTAATTAATTTAATACAAAACGACCAAAAATCCCAAATTTATTATATTTTTGTATACTTCTATGATTTGTATAATATACAAATGATTTTATAACTAAAAAGAAAGAAGAACATAACATCACGCCTGTATTTCCCCGAAGGGGTAGGCAGAGGTGTAATAGTACCTACACCCACATTTCGCCAGTTATGTTATAGTCCCATGTAATAGGGGGTGAGCCTATTGCCATTGACCGGGCACAATCCAGACTCCGAGCTGCTACTGAGAATAAAAGAGAAGAAAGAAGAAAAGTTAATTTATTTATTTTACATAATTTCAATTTTTTTTACATCTATTGTTTTGTTTTTATTTGCTGTTCATGTCCATTGTCCATGCATCCAAAGCACAAAGCTTCATTTAAAAGCTATCTTCCTACCAACGAAATTCAAATTACCAATTACCTTATTTAAATTAACAGTGTAATTCAAATTAACTCAAAATTTATATTTTCAAACACAAATATTTTCAAAATTTCTTACAACAAGCCAACAATAAAATAAAGTACATGAATCGTTTGCTGGCCATTTTAAAAACGTTAACAGCCACACTAGAAGAGCGTCCATGTTCATTTTGTAAGCCATTAGCCAACCGTTTGGCTATAAAGTTGACAAGTCTTGTCGTTAAGATTAGGTACAGTACACCATTATTGGGTCTTCAGATTTCTTATTATAGTGATGACAGAAATGTAGGTGAAGTGGTTAAGAAAACATTAACACAAAGCATTTGAAAAGTCAGGAAAACCAATTTTAATAATATATGCGATGTAATCCGGTTAAACTTGTTTTATTATAATGTGTAGTGATCGCGATATGCTAAAACCAGCAGTAACTATAATTGCAGTATTTAGTTTTTCAGGTTTTTTTAGTAATACGTGTCATGTTATTAAGTAATAATAGTATATTAAAAAATTATATATTATTAATATATTATTATTATTAAATATTGTATTATTAATATATTATAGCCTATGCCTGCGGCTTTGCCCGCATAAATTCGGTTTATCATAGTTTATCAATGATGACAAGATGAAGAAGTGGAACTGGACTTCTGGCATTACATCTAAGTGCTGATTTTGGTTTGAGGTTATTTAGTATTAGTGTTAAATTATAAAGGAGCTTTATTCTACAATGTTAATGGTTTAAAAACAATCAACTTTTAAATTTAAAAGTTGATGGTAATTACACTAATTCTATAATTCATTTATCTTCTTGTTTCTCGGTTTTAACTGGAACCAACTTTAATTGCAGCGTCAGAAAATATTTTTTTCTCTTGTGTTACTTACTACTAAATATAAATTTTAGTAACGTAATGAAAGGAATAAAAGTGTAGGCATCTGAAGGTTTGTAAAATGTCTAAATCACATACTTATTCATATTTTATGGCACTAAAAAAGATAAAATGTGATCCAGTTTCAGTCGGAAATTACAAAGCTAAATGTAGGCCTAGATGACTGCTCACTAAGTTTAACAACACATTATAAGTGTTTAGTAACGGTATAATTATATACCCTTTAATTTCACCGCTCATAGTTACTACAGAAGAAGAACAGTAGTAAGTAGCACTTGAGATTTTTTTGAATAGGCTGAGCATATTTTTGCAAAAATTAACCGTTTTTGTGATACTTAACTTAAATAATGTTTGTATAGATGTGCAATTTTATTATCATTACAGGCATTTTAATTACGATGAAATGTTAAAATAGAAGCTAAGTTAATTAATAGAAAATTAAGTTGTATGAAGTTCTTAATTAGCCCGTTAGTTTCGTATGTTCTTGTATGATTATGTTAACAATGTTTTTATCTACTTTATAATTTAAGGTGAATAGGAACTCACCAGTGCAACATCAAGCAAGCATAATTTTTTTTTCGTGCTTCAATGATTTCTTAAATTGAGAAGCGCTTTTGAAAAGTTTACTACTATCAACCTACAAAAACAATCATAGTTAATTGGATATATATTATTACCAAAAAAAACATCTGTTACGAACAAGTTCTAAGATGATTTTTTATAAAATAAAGAATGATTACAAATATTAAAATTGGAAGAAATCCGATTCAAAGACTTTTTTATAAGATATTTTTTTAACTTTCTTGAATTTCACTCATATTGAACTACATTTACGGGACTTGTCGCGCACAATTAAATCAAAATATAACAAAAATTTTGACTAACCTCGACGTTTCGGCCAAGTTGCATTGGCCGTGGTCACGAGCAGACTGAAGTATATGGGTGTCATCGTCTTGAGCGGCGGGTGTTTTCCCGAACTACCCGCGGTTGGTTTTTCGAAACGTTGCTGTCGTCAACGTCGAGGTTAGTCAAAATGTTTGTTATATTTTGATTTAATTGTGCGCGACAAGTCCCGTAAACTTAGTTTAGTTCAATTTTTTTTTTTTTTTTTAAGATATCTATGAAATATTGACAGCATCTGTAAGTCGATTTATCACGATAATTACATTAACATTAATAGGATTCGTACGTAATACATAAAATACTCGATGATTTCATTCTGCCTAGCTTTGAAATAACATAGTCTATCAAAATTTTCAACATAACTTTGTACATAGCTAGGTATCTATAAGGAAGGCAGAGGACCAAGCGTTGTGTCGAAACTTGGGAGAGGCCTATGTCCAGCAGTGGACTGCGATAGGCTGAGTTGATTGATTGATTGAGGTATCTATAACATGTTGAAGTTAAACGAACGGCCAAAATTAATATCCAATCTATCCACGGTTTACCCTACTAGAGATAGAAATTTGACATATTTTGTATGGAACTTATGTCATATTCCTATCTCTAGTAGGGCAAATCGTGGATAGATTGGATATTCATTTTGGCCGTTAATGTATCTTGTTAGACACTACTGATAGCTTACTTAAAATTTTGCAAGCCAACTAGACTTTTATTTAATGATAACAGCTTGTATGTCACTCAATTCAAGAAAATAAACGTTCTTATTCTTAATCTTTAACTGCAATTTAACCACAGATAAAACAACAAAATTAAGTTATTTAAATACCAGTAGGTATGTGAATAAAATATCTTCCAAAGATAACAATAAATTGAAAAGGTCTTTTGAGTTCATATAAACATACATAAATGTCACATCATATGTGATTTAATTATGCTTTAATTACATTAACAATTCTTAATTTTGTTTTTTTGTTTAAATCAGCTGTCGAGAATATCTTTTTAATTTATATTAGAGCTTTAATGTGAGGAATAATCGTAACATAATTCACTAGTAAATGTTTTTAGTTTGCTATTATATTAGAGTTCATCAGAATGTGTCATTGATTGTAGTACCTAATAATAATAAACAAGCTACAATGTATTTCACACTTTTTTTTTCATTCATCGTTTTATTATTTATCTTAGTAAACATCCCTTACTAGGCTTGGCCCACGTATAATTAACTTTATCACATAAAGATACTAACGTGTATCCATCGGAAACTGTTTGGTTTCTCGGTATAAAAAGTTGCCTATATGTTAATCTGGGTTGTTGTCCATTTGTGTTGCACATTTCATCCAAATCCGTTCAATAATTTTAGCTTGATTGAAGGACAAATAAACAAGCATTCATAATTTCACATTGATAAATTAATATTAGTAGGACCACAGAGCACAGAAAAAATGTGCCTTGGAGCACAGAGCTTGGAGTGCGAGCAGGCTTTGTTTCCGTGCTCTGTGAGTAGGATTAACTGACACCCGTGGCTTTTCTCCCGTATTTTCTTCACACAAACTTATAACATCCTCTAATTTGGCGCGGCCATCTTGCGCGATCTGTCATAACTGGCAAGCCCAGGATATTAATATTAGTAGGACCACAGAGCACGGAAACAAAGCACGCTTGCACACAATGCGCACCTATGGACCCCGGAGGGCGAGTGGGCTTTGTTTCCGTGCTCTGTGAGTAGGACTAACTCACGCCCCTGGCTTCACTCCCTGTTTTCTTCATACAAACTTTACCTCTCTTTTCACCCCTTTACAGATGGAATTTCATAAAATCTTTCCTTCAACGATGCTCAAGGAATATTTCCTCTAAATTTCAAATCTCTAGGTCCACTGGCTTAGGCAGTGTGTTGGTGTTGTCTTTCAGTCAGTTAGTCAATCATGGTACTATTTTATAGGTATAGATGTACCTACATACCTAGCACATTTACCTGTCAAAAAAAATATAATGCGGCTGTCATAAACATTTTTTTTTCAACCATTTACATAAATACAAAACACTTATTCAGTGAAACAAATAATGCCATGATTTTAGTAAATTAAATCCAATATTCCTGAAAACAATTTTGCTTATTGTTTTTGTATTATGACGTGCAAGAGCAATGTGCAGCTGTTGTCAGTTGATTCGCAGATCATTGATAATTGCCAGTTAATTGTGTATTTGGTAAAAACAGGCATATTATGTCAAATAAAAATCATCATAATAGCAATCGCATGAAACTCTCCAAGACTCAACCACGTCGCATACAAGTCAATGTTTTATTAAAATCGTTTCTGAATCTAATACGTTTGCTTCTCGAAATACGGTCGGACGGTACCCCATAACGAATGGGAATGACCCCATTAAGGGCACCTTTTAACGTATTAAATCGAAACTTATCGGAAGACCTGTCCACGGGCTAACCCGAGGGTGAGCCTTATCGAACATACCACTCACTTAGGATACTAGGATAGTGGATGTGGGATATACGATGCTCATTTGTGGTTTATTCTGGGGACATCTCTATAAATTAGTAGGTATCCCGGCCTCGTATTTATGCATTCGCAAAGTAATGAATAGACATTGATATGGCTTCCCCCTTTGTTGAGGAATTTAATTTATTCAGATCGTGTGGGTTAAGAAGTTGGAGCAAGGTCGAGTTTGCGTGTTCTTCAAAGTATTTATGCAGTGACAAACTAATGAAGAGCTTATGTTAATCCTCTGCCAATAATCAAGCATTAAGTAACCTATCTACAAATAAACTATACTAAAAGAAGAATATACCTATCATAATCTGTTTTATTACTATGGTGCAAATAGACCTGAGTATTCACTCAAGCTGAACATTGAAGAATCGTCGCTTTTAAATGTTTGCGAACTGAACAGCGACCGAATTTGATAGTAATTTAACATCGGCTAGAATGCTCATTACAAGTGAATGCTCAGTGGGGTAATTGTGTAATGCATTCACATTGACATCAGCTTTCATTTTGAAATTACAGCAATATTCATTGCGTGGTACGTAGTTGTCAATATGACGGATTGTCAAAACACACAGAGCAATGAACATTGAAATCCAGATGATTGCGATCGCGAGTGAGTTACGCAATTAGGCAGCAGGTTTATCACCGCATTTCTTAAGATAAAATTTTACTTTTCTTGTAACAACAGTTTTATGTTTCAAATCTAACTAGCAAAACATGAGAAATATATTTTTGTCTCTATTTATCAAAACAGTGGTGTGAAAGCTTTCTATTTCTGTGTAGTTTAAAAATAGAAAGTAATCACAATCAAGTCTCTTATTCTAATACTTTCATTTCATTTTAATTCTTCTTGCTGAGTAACTTGTACTCTATTTGTTTTTGTAACAGTTTTTATTTACATAAGCATCTCTATAAATAACATATTTTGTAAAGCCAATTCAAATAACTTAGTTTCATCTGTTTACGTTTAGTAGTGATTCCTGGGTCGGGCAAAGTGTTATTGGATTTTTTCATTAGGAAACTCTCAGTTGCAGCCCGGAGTCTGGATTTGTGCCCGGTTAATGGCAATAGGCTCGCCTCCTATTACATGGGACTATAACATAACTGGTAAAATGTGGGTGTACTATACACCTCTGCCTACCCCTTCGGGGAAATACAGGCGTGATGTTATATTATGTTAGTTTCATCTGCCAATATATATTTTAAGGTCTTTGTTTATTGTCAATTTATGTGATGTTTTAATACAATGGGTGTGAAGTTTGACAATACCTATGTAACTTCTAGAACTACTATAATTAAAGCTCACACAACAAATAAAACATTTCAATAACATTACAATACCAACAAAAGTTGAAAGATTTGAAATCGGAAATTTCGTATTGTGTGAAGGTTCTATAAAATGTTCGACGGACTTTCAGCGCCACGGGACGCAAAAGTTCGTGTTTCCAATCAGCTTGGCAGCGTAGAAGCCTTCGTCGCCACGTAGTTCCAATCCTCGCTACGAGATGGCAGTACCGGTACGATACGGTAGTATCCTCATTAAATTAATTTCAGTGGTTATGTAATCACTTTTATGTGGCTTTAAGAGTTTTAGTATGAAATTTAGGTGAATAGACTATGAATTAAACTGGATTTGTTTCCCCTGCGTGTATTTAAACGTCATAGTGTGAATTTTTGAATAATTTCAGGGCTTTTTAATATTTATTAAAACAAAAAATCACAACTAAATTATTGAAAAGTAAATCATGTTCTTAGATATAGACCTTTTAAAACAATGAAGTTAATGGAAACTAAATAATTATTAGCAAAATGATGATTATAGGTAGGAACACCTATCTAATAGAAGAAGTAGGTACCTAGATGGATACTGAAAATGCGTATGTTCATTCAGATTTAAAATAGTTACTATTAACGTTTGAGTCATCCTTGGGATCATAGCGTTAAATAATGAAACTTTAAATGCACTACTTTGTTAGCTAAAAGTGTTAATACGTTTTTCTCACACTCAACTTTATTCATTAACGAGATTAATATTTATCGTTTGGATATCTAATTTACAAATCCGTCCCCTTATGAAATAATGACAATAAAAAGTCATCGAAACACGGCCATTACCACTCATATACCACTTAACATCGACACAACGCCCCTATACGCCATTTCACTTCATTGCTAAATTGGTGACCACATAAATCCTACTGTTTAATTTAATCAACACTGCTGTTCTTCATTTATAAGTACACATAAGACGTGACCATTGAAACTAGACCTCTTAACAATTAACAATTTACCCCTTTTACTTCAAATGAAGTGAGGAGCAAAGAAGCGGGGTAGGTCATGTTATGACGGTCAGTAGATTATCCATAATTTCATTTATGTGGGAGCTTACCCACGCATTTGTTAAGTTGCTGACATGAGTGTAAGTTAAATTACATTATTATAAGGGCTTGAAAAATGATGTAGTTGAATGCAATTTTTTGTTCTAAAAATAGCTCCCACAAAATTTAAAATCAAAACATAGTTAACCCAGTTTTTGCTGTCGCACATTTGAATAAAAAATCCCGTGTTTGAAGTGTGAAAAGAAGCTACAAAATGTCATTTTTAAATTTGAAGAACTCTAAACTATGATACAAGTATGATAATTATTCAAAAACACTACAGTTTTCATTTTAATCTGAACTCTAAATGTTATAAATATTTTCCCTTATAAGAAAACTTTAAGTAATAGCAAAAAATAATTCTCAAAGATAGATTAAACCTAAACAAAATGAACAGTCCACATGTTTCACACAAAACACACTTATTAAGCAATCGTACGTGTAAACAAACGCATAGTAACGATAAACATCAATACTTTGGTACTCCAAAGAGACATTATGGATCATTGTTTATCATATTTCTATAACAATAATGACATTTCAAATTCAAATGTGAAATGGCGTCGGGTCGGGTGGGGTTCCTCCCTACCGGATGCGCAGTGTACCGTCGGAAACGAAGGGAATTATTTATGAGACTGTCATACAATATTTATTTTATTCCCAACTTTCGATGACATACTAATGTTGAGCACGACACATAACATTACCATTTAAATAATCAACAACCGTAAACATAATTTTTCTCATCGCTAAAATGACGTAGAGTTTATGAAAATTAATAAAACAACCACGTATTCAACTAAAATTGTTCGTACATAATAAAAATAATGAATTTATGATTTTAATCTCCAGTTTGGCGTTAGTTGTAATTTTATCTACGCAACTACCCGCATGATGACGCAATTAAAATCTATTAAACACAGTAGGAATTTTATAGAAATAGGTACCTACTTACCTACCTAAAATTTTTATGTAAATATTTTTGTTTGAGGTAATATATTTTGGTTAATTTATTGGCTATTATGTAAAATAGTGACAAAAATAGAGGTTTATTTATGTGTTTGGATAAAAATTTAAAAAAGAACAGGTTTTCGTGATTGGCTAATCTTTAAATGGATGTATTAGTGTGGGAGAGACGATCCTACACTAACGGGGAGTAAATAAAGCAACTTAAACCAACAAAGAAGCATTTGGAATGGCAGATAATGAGCGTAGCTAGCGAGGAGGAACGAAATGTCTGGCTGGGAGAGGTTACGATATTTCCGGGCCATTTCACACTTTGTTGTTACCCTACACAGTGTCATGGGCACGCGGCGGGGGAAACAAGAAAGATGGTCCAAATAAAATTGTTTTATGTATGTATATGAACATTTTTTAGACATCTTGGGATAGTACTATACATTTTTAAATAAGCAATGTAATGTGCAAGTTATTAATAATAAACTTTTACACAGTTCCACCTTATTACAAAATAGGGTTTAATAATAGGTTTTGCTTAAGCCAGACTAAACACCTTTTTAACCGACGAAAATAAAGGAGTTTAAGCAATTCGACGCGTATAATTTTTTTTTTCATGTATGATTATGTATGGAGTTTGACGTATAACCCGGTTTAAACAAGGGTCTAAACCTGGTCTAAGTTTTTGTAAAAAGTTTAGTTTTTTTTAGGTTTAGTTTAGAGAATTCATTTTCTGTGTAGATTTTTTACAATAAATAAGATATCTTTCATCATTGCTGAATTATTGTATCTTTTAATTCGCAAACCTATCTCCATAATAGTTAATTTTACATGAGACATTAAAACTGTATTATTTTTTTATTTATTGCATTTTTATGTATACACACAAATATCATCGCACATAGATGTAACAAACAATAGAGTAAATATTGGAGTTATTCATATAATTTAACACGCGCAATCGTTTCGAAAAGACGTCCGTATATAAACATTTTTTTATTTAATGTAAAAAGTGGAGTTGACTTTGCAAATTAAGGTATCTGTAATAACCTAATTTATTAAACAGTTTAGAGAAATAGACCGAAGAAACCAATAAAAAAAAAAAATAAGTAATACTAGTTTAGGAATGTGGTAGTCAAAGATAAAATCGTAAATGCCTAAGGTATTAAGTCCACCTATGTACACATGTTGCATAAAGTTTAAATAAATAAATACTTAAAAAAACATGACTCAAACAAAAACAATCTTATACATATTAAAGTTAAAACTAATAGCATATCTATTAACTCCACACATAGCCGACGACAAGAAATAACTTGTGTAGATATAAATAACATTCAAAGCCGGTGAAGTAATGAGTGGAAATACTTATGTGACGAGGGTTCTGTTGAATAAAAAAAAAAAAAAATTTATATCAACAAAAACCTAAATAGATTTAAAATGTATAATAGAACAAATACAAACAATATAATAACTGTATTAAATAATATACCAGGCCCCTCAGAAAGTATTGCGAAAAAAAGTTTTTATATATGGGAGACTGGCCAGTTATAATGTTTTTCGAAAATATGATTATTTATAAGTAAAAATAAGTAAGTTCCAATTTCAAAATTTCCCTCCACATTTTTTGCGAGTTAATTCAAAGTATTGTGTCTCACTGAAATATGGATCTGCGCCGGGAACATTTTAGAGCTATGATTTTATACGATTTCAAGTGTCGCCTGAAACCGGATGAATCGTACGATAGACTTCAAATGGCATTCATGGATGAAGGCCCTTCCAAGGCAACCGTGTATCGTTGGTATAACGAATTCAAGCGCGGTCGACCAACTTTGGGGGATGACTAAAGAAGCGGTCGCCCTTTGACGGCTGTTACCGAAGAAAACGTGCTAGCAGTGAAAAATTTAATCCAAGACAATAGGCGAATTACATATCAGGAGATTCAACACATATTGAAGATTGGATCGGGAAGCGTTCACGAGATTCTACACAGCCATCTTCGCGTGAGGAGGATAGTATCACGCTGGGTGCCGCACAACCTCACCGATGCTCAGAAGCAGGCCCGGGTGGAATGGTGCCGTGATATGGTTAACAAATTTGAAGCAGGCTCGTCTCAGCGTGTTTACGACATCGTTACAGGTGATGAGTCCTGGATTTATCAATACGACCCAGAAACCAAGCGCCAGTCGACTGTTTGGGTGTTTCAAAATGAGCCAACGCCTACCAAAGTGAAGTGATCTAGAAGCGGGGGTAAGATTTTGATCGCTAGCTTTTTTAATTTGACTGGCCACTTGGTATCAATTCCCTTACGGGATCAAAGAAGCATTAATGCCGAATGGTATACTACCAAATGTTTGCCAGAAGTTTTCTCTGTTATAAGCAACAAGCGACCAAACACAGGGCTCCGCGGGCTACTGCTCCACCACGACAATGCACCTGCGCACACCGCACTCAAAACGAGGGACTTCCTGGACAGCACGCCAGTCAAACTCCTGGGTCACCCTCCTTACAGCCCTGATCTAGCACCGTGTGACTTCTTTTTATTCCCAAAATTAAAAAATCAGCTCAAAGGGATACAATTTTCGTCGCCGGAAGATGCGCTGGCTGCGTTCGAGCAGGCTGTAAACGAGGTGTCTGCGGCGGACTGGAAAAAGTGTTTTGAAAACTGGTTTAGGCGCATGAATCTTTGTATAGAGGCTGGTGGAAAGTACTTTGAAAAGATTTGATAAAAATATATGTACGTATAGAACAATTTTTTTTAGTTTCGCAAAACTTTCTGAGTGTCCCACGTATGGTGTAATAATTTAAACACAAGAAAATTTAAATTTTGAAAAAAAAAAAAAAAAAAAATATTGGCTTAATGAAGAATCTCTAACACGACTACATTACTTTATCTGGTAAGACGATGGTCACCATTTGCTATTAAGGTTAAGTTAACTACATATTTAGAAGGTTGCATCGCAGGGGTAGCAAATGAGCAGGGTGCATTGACAGGTCTCTTCTTTTTCGTGTCGATGATACAAAAATTTACTGACAGTGGCACAGTAATCAGACGCGTCTTGTACGTTGTCTGTGGCATTGTTAAGGCCATTCAATGTGCAAGTGCTTGGACATAAGGAGCAGCATAGCAAGTGTGACATTGATTGAGTAATTGAGTATCAATGCCACACGCACGTGCAGGCTGTAGCCGTTTGGTCTATATAGCCCCACTTGCTCATGTTAAGCCTGCATCTGCCTATCTAATTCCGCAATCGGTTTAGGGACTTCCATGTAGGTCAGGAAATATTATAGCCTGGAATTTCTTGCTGGGTTTGATGTAGTCTGCGGGTGGTGGTAATTTTTCCAGCCACAGTTTCCGACGATCCTTATCTGGAAAACCTTGTAGATCCTTTGTTGATTTATGAGGAAACTATGACGGCTCTTTAGACGTTCGATTGACAGGTGAGCATCACAAAATAATAAAAAGCAGTCCGCATACAATATATTTAGCTGCAATATGGGCAATCAGTTCCGTGTGGTGCTGGACACAAAGAATAGAACCACCCCATCGTATCGTAAAAGGCGACTAAAGGCTTCACCAGAAGATGGGCAGCAACGTGTTGTGCAACGTGTTTTGAGTATTTATTCTACCAACCTGCCAAAAGCGTGGCATATCCCCCCTTTTGGGGGAGGCCTATGTCCAGCAGTGGACGTCTCTCAGCTGAAAAGATGATGGGTAATCATTGGGCTTCATTTTAAAGTTTTGTAATTTATTAACATTCCACAATAAGTTAGTATAGGCATTTGCAACTACATACATTAAGTTATTATGGCAAGGTGTAACTTCCTTACCAATCAACTTGGAATTATTATGTTTTGGCAGTTATTTCAATGGCGATAGTATTCTTTTTATAAATAATTCAAAAGTTTTAAGATATTTGTTTGATTCTATTTCTGTCTCTACTGTGGAATCACTAGGTAGGTACTCCATATAAAATTATTAGGAAAGTACCTCAAATTATAGAACTTATTACATAATCTGAGGAAAGTAATAATTTTTTAATAAGACTTTGGAATAGTAAAATTTCAGAATATGGTTAAAATGTTTATTTCCCTTTCAAAACCTGAACATAGCATTATAAGCATATAGCTTAATATAGTAGGAAAAGATAATATTTTATTTGTATGAAGGAAAGAAATAAGTTGTACTTTATTTGAGTAACACTCCACCAAGAGTGGTACTCAAACTGTCAACATTTTACCTGTAGAGCAGTCTTGAGATAGCAGTAGGAAAACTCACCACTGTGATCACCAAGTTTTGGGAGATTTAAGCACACAATTTGTTATTATGTTAAGACTTGATTAGTAAATTCTGTCGATTTATGTGAACACAGATGTAGGGATCAGCTGATATTTTTTTCCGCGATTTCAAGGTTGGTCCCATAGTAAAAGTTGATCATAATGATAAGTAGGTACAATGATCCCTTAAGAGGTTTGGTATAAACTAAGAATAAGGTTGTATATTAGGCTTACTTATGTGTAATGTAAGTAAAATACTAATAATTTTGCCACCTCTTCTAAAATCAACTTATCTAGGTACTTATGTATGCATCCACAGCTTCTAAGAATTATATTATTATTATAACATAATATAACATCACGCCTGTATTTCCCCGAAAGGGTAGGCAGAGGTGTATAGCACACCCACATTTCGCCAGTTATGTTATAGTCCCATGTAATAGGAGACGAGCCTATTGCCATAAACCGGGCACAAATCCAGACTCCGGGCGGCTACTGAGAATTTCCTAATGAAAAAACCCAATAACACTTTGCACCACCCGGGAATCGAACCCAGGACCCCACGCTCAGCAGTCGCGCTTGCAACCACTGGACCAACGAGGCAAAATAAAGGAAGCATTTATCAAACGTATGCAGAGAAGAACATTAATTGAACTGTTACCGGTGTTCTGCGCAATAATTATGCGCAAAAGTAAATTAATAACAAATCACTTCGGAGATTACTATTATTTTAAATGACGCAGTTGAATATTTATTTATTGGAATTGAAGGACACTGCTAGCTGAGTTTTCCAGTTTATGAGCTAAAAATTGTGGTTTCGATTTCTAAACAACTTTTTTTATTAAAGTTACAAACCACTTACAAACAATACTTTTACAGCTACTTAAATGACATTTGATGATATTTTATTTAAGTAACCTATGAATCAGAAGTACACAATATTATATATTTACTACTATACTGTTAAAAAGAAATTGATTTTCTTTCACTTTATTTAAAGTGGAGTCATTTTAATAGGTAACATTTGACAATTTATCAAAATTCAACAACGTAACCTTGTAACGGCGGGCATACTATAATATATTTTTTCGTTTTATTAGAACTGCACAATTGCTTAACTTTTTTTAATTACGATTACATATTTATTGTAATAATGACCGATACGAGTAAATTTACGATTTGCTTTCACTAATAAACCATTCTAAACAATTTCCGATCTATAGAACTGAACGTCGTTACAATGTTGCGTCAGTTAACCCTTTTTCTTTTTAAACACTAGCGATGTTACTCTAAAAATCGACTTCAATGATTACTTGTGAAGAAATATCACCATAAATTAATAACTACGTTGTGATTATAATAAAACATAATAATATTTATTATTCTTTTAACTAACTATAAAAATACAAAAAAATATACATAATTTTTATAAACAAAAGCCTCTGTAGTAGCTGTTAGTAACATTCGTTCCGTTGGATATCGTGGACAGCTCATTGCTGGAAGAAATACCAGTATCCTACAACGGCTGATGTGACAAGGTAAGTAGAAGGAAAAAGACCTAGAGGCCGGAGCCCAAAGCGTTGGATCAGATATCGAAGCGAGTATCGGACCGTTGTTGGGTTCCCTCCTATAGCGGTCGAGCCTAAACTTAAAACAATTATTAATAATTAATTAGTTTACTTTAGTAAACTTGTCTCAGTTATTAACCTACATTGTTCACACACTACTTAACCAGCCCACTACTGTCCTATTGCTGGGCACGGGGCTCTTCTCGGTACGAGAAGGCTAAGGCCTTAGTCCACTACGCTGTCCTAGTGCGGGTTGGCGGACTACACACACCATTGAGAACTGTATGGAGCACACAAAATTTACACACAATTCTTTCAAAATTATGTTACAAACCATTGTACCATTTATTATTTTAAAAGATTATATCCATGGAGTTTCTTTTCGGCTCTTCTCCATAGGACCAACTTTTTGGAACCGAGCAACTAGATGCATAATTAATGTTTTTAAAGTGCATATAAATGACTAGTGACAGCCTCGTTGGTCTAGTGGTTGCAAGCGCGACCGCTGAGCGTGAGGTCCTGGGTTCGATTCCCGGGTCTGGCAGTGTTATTGGGTTTTTTCATTAGGAAATTCTCAGTAGCAGCTCGGAGTCTGGATTTGTGCCCGGTGAATGGCAATAGGCTCGCCCCCTATTACATGGGACTATAACATAACTGGCGAAATGTGGGTGTACTATTACACCTCTGCCTACCCCTTCGGGGAAATACAGGCGTGATGTTATGTTATGTTGTGTTGTTATGTTATAAATGCTTATTCTAAATTAAAACTTTTGACTTTTACTTTGACTTGACCAACTGGAGATACCCGTCAGTGCCCAATTCCACCAAGCGGCTTATTGAACAAATGGAGGCAGACAATTGACCAACTTAAACGGAATCACGATCTTCAGCAGTGAGGCAACGAAGAAGAAGTGACATTCGCAATATTGACAAAAACATCAATATTGAACCAAAATAATTTTCGTGTACCTACCTATACCTACTCATAAGCACACCACTACTGTAGAGTACTGTACTGTACTGTCACTGTAAACGCTATAAGTACCTAAAACTAGTGATTCTGATGAATAAAGCAATTGATTATATGCATGTTAATAAGTACACGACAGTTTCGAAGAAAGTCATGGAGTCTAACCATGGGCCAGGCAAACGATACGATGAAGAAGAGACAATTGTAGTGACTCATAATCACACAATGGAGCTCTAAGTAGGTAACTAATTCATGGAATGGCTAATGGTTACATTATTTTAATTGATACGTGTCTCTAGGTACACCTATCAATATTATAGGCCATGAACGAATAAAAAAAGGAAGACGGAATCTCGTAAACAAATAAGCCAAACACCCATAGTAAGACGGCTCCCTTAAAAGTACGGGCTGGCACGCACACATTCACACCTATAGTAAGACAAACAGCCGTAATCACGCAACGAATTTCGTGTGACGGTAGTCGTTGTCGTAGTGGCACAAATAAAATAACAATATGTTTGGTATGTTAAAATGCTGTCGAAATTATAGTGGACTTAGGATAAAATTAAGTGCTTCAATCTTTACTTGGCATGATTCCGTCCGCCTTTTTTATTCATCCGTGGGAAATGATATTTAAGAGTATAGATATGTCTATAAAAAAACAAATGTAAAAAATGCGCCGGCAACACACATACACATAGATTGGACAAAGTAAGTAAGTTGGTTACTTCAAGGTACTTTCGCGTCTTATTTGGAACATTTTCTGTACAGACACGACGGCATTTTTTTTTTTAATTTTCAGTCACGTTCGTTGCCTTACTTGACGCGGGTTAATACAAAAATATCTTAATTAGGACGTTTTCGAGTCTTCAGATTGCGAGCGCAAGTAACATATCTGTACTTTTAAATATAATTGTCCGTGGGTGTCTCTATAAAAATCACAACTGGATTGATTTTAATAAGGTACAACAATTACGATATAAAAATAAAATAGCACAGATTGTTCCGGGCTCAGTCAGCACCCGCAATGTATATAAAAAACTCAATTTATTTTAACATCAATAACGTTCATGAAAATGCATGAAACTCTGATGAGTTCGAACGCGGAACGTCGAAACAACGCGTGTATTCCGAACTTATTTATCGACAACGATAGCTCTTGCCGTAAAACCGTCAACGTGGGCCCGATCCTCGCCTCCTATCGGGTCCGTATCACCGCCGTAGATCCCCAGCTATCTATAAGCCACGACTTTTGATAAACGACCAAGAAACCATTGGTTACTGCACCTATCTGTGATATATGC
The DNA here is from genome assembly GCA_949699075.1 of Asteroscopus sphinx. Classification (NCBI taxonomy): domain Eukaryota; kingdom Metazoa; phylum Arthropoda; class Insecta; order Lepidoptera; family Noctuidae; genus Asteroscopus; species Asteroscopus sphinx. The sequence continues at coordinate 12,079,738 of OX453013.1, read as the reverse complement.
ACGGATTAGCAAGCTACGCCGTTAATTCGTGACTATTTGTCACTGCAACTGTTTTCAAAGGAAAATAGGGGCAATAAAATTATTAACGTTGACAATTTTCCTGTTTTAGGTTGTTGTTTCGGTTGTAAATTGGTCTGCAATCTATTTGTTAACGCTACCTCCCACTTGCACCCACATTCGTCCACTGTTTTGGCCTTGCCAATTATATTGACAAAATATATTTTCCAAGATAAACACTCAACTACTTTATGAAAATAGTTTATCTACAGATTGAAACACTAATATATCGAAAAAAAAATTGACACTTAATGCTACATAGATATAATTTTACAAAATTACCTCACATTAAATCTACGTTCATTCATGAAAGAAAAAACAATATCATTTTAATTTATTCGTAATTACAACGACAATGATTATTAACATATTTCTTTAGTATCTGCCAAATAAAACGAGTAAACTATTGCAATTAAACGTACGATGTAGAACAAACAGATATCGCTACAAGTCATGTTACCACAAATTACAAGTGCTGTCAATTTAATAACTGCTTCCGTCCCAGTATACATGCTGGACAACATTTCAATACACTACATAATTCTTATCCAGTAATTAAGTATTAATGTTCGTGTGAAAATGAAAATAATCGGTTATAAATATCGAATGACTAGTCAATTACGTGGGACACTCAGAAAGTTTTGCGAAACTAAAAAAAATTGTTCTATACGTACATATATTTTTATCAAATATTTTCAAAGTACTTTCCACCAGCCTCTATACAAAGATTCATGCGCCTAAACCAGTTTTCAAAACACTTTTTCCAGTCCGCCGCAGACACCTCGTTTACAGCCTGCTCGAACGCAGCCAGCGCATCTTCCGGCGACGAAAATTGTATCCCTTTGAGCTGATTTTTTATTTTTGGGAATAAAAAGAAGTCACACGGTGCTAGATCAGGGCTGTAAGGAGGGTGACCCAGGAGTTTGACTGGCGTGCTGTCCAGGAAGTCCCTCGTTTTGAGTGCGGTGTGCGCAGGTGCATTGTCGTGGTGGAGCAGTAGCCCGCGGAGCCCTGTGTTTGGTCGCTTGTTGCTTATAACAGAGAAAACTTCTGGCAAACATTTGGTAGTATACCATTCGGCATTAATGCTTCTTTGATCCCGTAAGGGAATTGATACCAAGTGGCCAGTCAAATTAAAAAAGCTAGCGATCAAAATCTTACCCCCGCTTCTAGATCGCTTCACTTTGGTAGGCGTTGGCTCATTTTGAAACACCCAAACAGTCGACTGGCGCTTGGTTTCTGGGTCGTATTGATAAATCCAGGACTCATCACCTGTAACGATGTCGTAAACACGCCGAGACGAGCCTGCTTCAAATTTGTTAAGCATATCACGGCACCATTCCACCCGGGCCTGCTTCTGAGCATCGGTGAGGTTGTGCGGCACCCAGCGTGATACTATCCTCCTCACGCGAAGATGGCTGTGTAGAATCTCGTGAACGCTTCCCGATCCAATCTTCAATATGTGTTGAATCTCCTGATATGTAATTCGCCTATTGCCTTGGATTAAATTTTTCACTGCTAGCACGTTTTCTTCGGTAACAGCCGTCAAAGGGCGACCACTTCTTTCGTCATCCCCCAAAGTTGGTCGACCGCGCTTGAATTCGTTATACCAACGATACACGGTTGCCTTGGAAGGGCCTTCATCCATGAATGCCATTTGAAGTCTATCGTACGATTCATCCGGTTTCAGGCGACACTTGAAATCGTATAAAATCATAGCTCTAAAATGTTCCCGGCGCAGATCCATATTTCAGTGAGACACAATACTTTGAATTAACTCGCAAAAAATGTGGAGGGAAATTTTGAAATTGGAACTTACTTATTTTTACTTATAAATAATCATATTTTCGAAAAACATTATAACTGGCCAGTCTCCCATATATAAAAACTTTTTTTCGCAATACTTTCTGAGGGGCCTGGTATATGTATCGAACAAATTGCGTCCATAACAAGCAGCTTTGTTTCGTTTAAAAAGGAAAATGTCATGTTGGAACAAAAACTATGAATTAGTGAAATAATTTAATGAACGTTCGTTTTCTATCTGTTTTTGAAAAACATGTCTTGTTGTGAAGTTAAGCAGCTAAAAAAAATGTAATAACGTAAGTCCTCTTATCTATAAATATTCTCAAGTACGAAATAAATCTCGACTGAAGGTTACCCCAGTGCGGCAAGAAAAAAGAATCGGTAGATGTTATCATTAAGATTTGTTTTGCACATACTCTTACGAACAAGGATTAATTTCAGGTTTACTCTTATTTTACATGGCTATTCGTGTATCTTACGTTTACATAAGTATATGCAAGTAGGTATGTGAACAACATTCAGTTTCACATGAAAAATTCACTACTAATATTATCCCCGCAACCAACCCTTAACAATTAACGCCTTCAAGATCGCATTTGAATTCAAATCCATGAACTACTACTATCCATGTTACTACAGGGCGTGTGCAAAATGAAATAAACTAATTAAAGGGCTACACTGACCGGCCAATTACACTCGTTGATTTATCAGTGCTGCCTGATCAAATAATTAAAAATACGCCAGCCGGTAGATGGCGGCACGATCGTAAATCGGCAGCGTTCGCGCATTCAATTTGCGGAATGAAACTGGCCGGCCTCAATATGTTCAGTGTATGAGAATTGATGATTAACTGGCCCCTGAACTGTGCATTCTTCGAATAATCGAATTATTATAAATAAAACGGAGGCGAGTGTTGATGTCGCTAGCAGCAATGTCTCTCTACATTCTTTGTCCCGAGAGATTTTTAAATCGCATTCCTGGTTTTGATCTAGTGTGTTGCTAAGTTACGCCTGAGGTTCCACTTATCTAAGCCTAACAGCCATAAAGGAGGATCTTGGGGGAATCCAAATGATGAAGTGGGGGTTACAAATGATGGATGAAGTGGGGGTTAGCCAGTTCAGGCAAAGTTAATTGGGTTTTCGACTGTTTTATCATGAGTATAATTTTATATAAAAGGACTGAAGTTAGGTAGGTGTACTATGCAAGCACATAAGTATAAACCCGGTTTTATAGAATTATAAAATTACAAGACCTGTATTCTTAGCGTCAGAGTAAGGCTGGTCAATAGAAGGAGTAACCAACCCAAGCATACTCCTTCTTATCATAATTATTGCATTGATACCAATAATGTTTTATGTAGGTACATACATTTATCAATTGTTGGTGTACGAATAAGTAAGTATGGTCTTAAATCATGAAAGTACATAAAATAAATTACCCTTATCTTTCTCAACATATTTAAAATCTATGAACATGAATCGAGTAACATTATTCATTTGAATAATTACACTAATGAATGTATAATTCCCGGCGGATACTTATGTATGAAAGTAGGCATAACATTATATTGTGGAAGTTTATTGACATTAGAACATATTCATTCACACATTTGAATTTACTGTTTTATTTTATTTTTATTTATTACAATTTCAATCATAAATCATTATTTCTGATTCAAAAAATATATTTTTTAATCAAGTTTGATGTTTTTTTTAATACCACGTTTTAAAACGAAAGCAAGTTAATATTTAACTATCATCCAGTTCTGAACTATGTTCAAAGTTTCAAGTCTAGCTCGTCGGCATCGTCGGGAAGCTAGTTTAGGATCGATTGCAAGATGTGTACCGAACAGACAGAGAAGACTTAAAGCGAGTTAAACAAAACGTGGTAAAAATCGAAGTTTGTTAGAAAAGTACCACTTAAACTTACTTCCCCTTATTATAAAAGCTAATACCAGGTTTAGACTCTTGTTTAAACCCGGTTTAACGTCAAACTCTATAAAAAGGTGTTTAAGCCTGGCTTAAGTAAAACCTATTGGGTTAGAGTGTGACATTTACAATCATTTATATTCATATTACAGCATATTTAAGGATATCAGATTCCACTTGTTAACAATATCATTTATCAACCTAGGTTGTTCAACTGTGAATGGCATTCATTAAAAATATAACATAGCTTTTTCTTGCTACACTGTTTCCAAATGAGGCTTTATTGATGAAGGTTTTGTGGCTATTATATTTAAAATTTAATTTACCTAGACATTCTATGCATAAAACCAGGCAAGGAAAATCTAGTAAAAATGTTAAATCTTCCTTCACTCAGCTTTTACTAATTCTCCATTTGACTTTAACAAGTCATAGAAATCGAAATAATAAGGTAATAGAAGTCGTAAGGACGTGTGAACTTGTCGCCGCGTAGGTATCCCGTAGGACACCAGTGCGCGAACCATTTGCTTTGATCATCAGTGCTGTTTTGGACGCGGAATCACTTAAATTTTATTTTGCAGCATACCTAACAGTGAACTTTTTTTAACATAACATAACATCACGCTTGTATTTCCCCGAAGGGGTAGGCAGAGGTGTATAGTACACCCACATTTCGCCAGTTATATTATAGTCCCATGTAATAGGGGGCGAGCCTATTACCATTAACCGGCTCCATACTCCGGGCTGCTACTGAGAATTTCCTAATGACAAAACCCAATAACACTTAACTTTTGAACTTTTTTTAATATTAATTAATTTTGCATTGAATGCTAGAAACATGGTAGGCGTAATTACGTATTTATTTTATGTGTATGTGTTGGTAGTGGTGACACGGCAACACGGGTTCAGGTATTAAAATACTGTCGATAATGTATATTACCTCATTATTTATATTATTTTTATTTATTGGTTGTTTCTTATGTATGTATTTACAAAAATAAAAAGTATATAAGCATTATACCCATAGCACAAGCTTTGCTTAGTTTGGGACTAAGATGGTGATGTGTAAAAATGTCCCAAAAATATTTATTTATTTATTTAGATTTCTATGGTTGGAACAGAACACTAGATCCTCAAATTTCCGTATCCAGTTTTGACACGACCGCACCAAAAGATATGTGCTAGTAGCAAACTCATGGCTCTATAAATCCCGCGAATAAATCTCTTCTATAATACCTACATTTGTTTACGATCTGGCTGCTAATTGATGTCAACGATGTTGATGTGTTCCGCACGCAACGCGTTCCAATATATTTACGAGTGCATTCTATATTTTTCCTGAAGGCATTAATGCGTGATGCGCGAATTGAAATATGGGACAGGAATCGGGATGCGGTTATGCTGCGTTTGATGCGAGGCGAGTTGGGATGGGTAATGAATAGAATGCGTCTACCTGTTGTGTTAATATATTTATGGGTTATAGACGATGACATTTGAAATAGGTTTAGCTAGTGTAACGTTTTGTCACTCGAATTTCGAAATGGGTATTTTGGTAACATACTAAATGTTTTGGAAGACATTTTTAATTCATTGTCAGTCGTCAGCCAAAACATTTCCTTTATTAGAAGCCATTCTCCCACACAGGGGTCATCTTTGCTCTTCATTTATCACCTACTAACAATTACCTACCTAAGACACACACAAAACTTAATATAATTCACATAGCAAGTACTAGAATACCGTATCGAGTCCTTAGGAAAAGGTCATTTCTAATTTTACAATCTAAATTTCGGTAACTTACTAAATGTTTTGGAAATATTTTTTTAATTCATCGCCAGTGGTGAGACAAAACATTCCCTATGTTAGAAATAATTCTCCCAAACCGGTAATTTTTGCTGTTTATTTATCACCTACTACCAATTATCTACCTAAGACACACAGAACTAAATATAATTCAGACACCAAATACTAGACTACCGTATTCAGTCCTTAGGAAACGGTCATTTCTAATTTCACAATCTCAACAATCGTACTTCACTTCAACATCGACAAGCAGATAATTGTCTCAAACTAAATCCTTTACCAATAACTCTACTCGCTTACAATTGTAAATAAATCGTGAACTAACCTAGTGGTGTGTAACGAGCTCAAACGGGGCTCCGATGCGATATCTCCAGTCCAATGCTATATTGCTCAGTCGCCAGTTAAAGTATGAGTTTTTGATCAGTCTCGCCTTGAGGCCGATGAACTGGCTTTATTAATCATACTGCACTCTTCGTCTCTTTAAAGTATAGTACGAAAATATGTGCAATGATAATGGTTGTGTATTTGTGTATAAATAGCGTATTGACGTTGTTTATTGATAAGTTCGAGAAACGTTTTTAAATATTTTCATAAACATTTTTTAAAAAGTAGGTAAGCATAATGAATCTCATTATATGTTTTACTTCTCAATACAATACAAAAACTCGACGACCAAATAGTGCGGTAGGTATTTAAAGACAAGTAAATCAACTTGAAATTTTACTTATACATCACAATTTCTGACTCAGTCACTTTGTGAATGACCGACTTTTTGAGTTTGAGGATCTTCAAGCAGAGATTTATTCAATAGTTGTAATTTATTCAATTTATATTTCAAACAATACCTACTTAAATGTTGTGCAGTATGTAGGTACATACTCACAAAATAGATGCAATTAATAATGTAATTTTATTCAGAAAGAGTCTTGCAATGTATTTTTAACCACCCAATAATTTACTGGTTGAAAAATACATCAGTCTATAGACATCGACGTAAATATCAATTAATTTTATGGAGAACTATAAATTGCACATGGGCGATACAAAGAAAAACTTGTATTTATCGACAGAAGTGCGACAAGGATACTCAGATCATCACAAGTACCTACTAAAAATAATTTTTGGTAAAGATGAGCTTACACATAAGGATAAGCAGACGAAGCTAGCTGAAAAGTTGTTTTACTTTCGTCTATTTGTAGGCTAATAAAATCCATAGTTGCCATGGTATTTAATAGTGTAACCACGTCGTGTTCTAAAAATGTCGCACATGCGTATAGAAAATATTGGTAATATAATCCAGAACCAACATAATATTACACCGCACACGCAATAACTCCTATAGGTATGCGAGTCCTTTCACGGTTATCAATTTTTTAAGTTTTTTCTTGCTTTTAGCACGTATAATGCTTGCATAAACACTGAATACATACTTGACATAAAATAAGGTTTTTTTTAAAAATAAATACACCTCTAACTTAGCAACCAAAATTTCTTTGTTTACCTGCCTACATATTTTTTCAACGCTGCATTTGCTGTACTTTTCCCTTCGATCGTTCGAATGATTAATTAATAAAAATGTATTACGTTGACATTTCAAAAAGTGGCATTAAATTTTAACTACACTGCTCACGTCGCTTCGCATCGTATTGTCGTAATTATATATAAGGTGCGAGGAAATGTAACGATCATAACTCGACGTTTTTGTTGTGAAATACTTAATAATTATTTAGTAATGGAGGTGTTAATTCCTGAAGAAAAACAATTCAATGAAATACATCTAAAGGAATGGCACCTATTTATCATTTACAGTTGTGGCAACGTTAAGAAATTCCTAATAAAGTATACAACTCTTACTTTACTCATATATTACACTCTTACTTTACTCACACATTTAAGACATAACAACCTCCATGATTTAGATATGAAACCTTAGTAATTGTCAAGTCTGAAAACTTCGCAACCAAAACTCTAAACAGCGACGGGGGATCTTGCGTAGCTTCTGTGTTGCGGTTAAACTTACGGGACATCCGCAATAAGTTACAACAAGTTTGCGGGGAGCCCAAAATCGGTACCTTCTCAACACAGAATCCCGCAAAATGACACCGTGTCAACGTGTGCTTTAGCACCTACTTAAATGCCAAAGGATCTCGACACTGTGTCTTTAACTGGAACACGCCCATTGGTCGCAGTGGCCAGTATAAACATCAGGGTGTTACAAACTTATTTGCATTTACACGGGCCGAGTAATTGCGTTGCGCTACAGGGAGAACTTTAATTAAACTTAAGAGTCTTAAACTTAAGTAGATATAGCTTAAGTACGTAATAAGAAAAGTTTTGTTAATTACCTAGGTTGATACTAGGATTACCTACCTTCATATGTACTTGGATGGAGTTTGTTGCCAAAAGCGGAATTAGCAAATTGGATGTTATATTTCAGCGGAATACATACGTAGGAAGACAGGAAGAATTTTCTTGGAGCAATTTGGTATTATAATGTATTGTGACATAAATACTTATCGCCAGGATTGCTGGCTCTATTTCTATAAGTCACCCTGTAATCGGTGAAGGGGATAGTGCATATACCTACAACCTACAAAAGTGAATATAAATTCTTTTTGCCTTCGGTAAATATTCCGTGATACTGATATAGGAGGGAAGAAAAAAATGCAATTTTCGGCAGTTCCCGACTAGCCTTCCCAGCTTGCATGGGCAAAACATTATCTTTATACACATACCTATGGAATCGTTGGTGTGTCTGTTAGTAATCGTGGTGTAACTTGTGAACGACTCGACCGATTGAAGTTATATTCACACAACATATTTATATTGTGAAGAGAAAAGTTTATAGCTATGCTAAGATGCGATAAATAGCGCTGTTATCAACTTGTTCACAAATTCTATATTTATGGACGAAAATGACTCATATTCACAAGATATCTTGGTTTATGCCAGAAAATCGCAAAATCTGGACCAGATAGGTGGTGCTGTAAACAAAACCACAGGCATCAAATAGTTAGGTAGATTATGGTTATGACCTATTTAACATAGTTAAGTTAAAATTGTTTAGTGACATTTCACTAAACAATTTGTTTTGGCACAGTCTTTTGTGTGATTGTATGTAAATTAAGTTTACAAAAGACATTTGTGTAACAATACAAAAAAAATACAAAAAATATTATTATTATATTATTATTATTTTATTTGTGTAAATGTGTATATGTGTGTAATAATAATAATAATAATACTTTTGTGCCATTTTATTTAATGATACGCGGCAATAATCATCAAGCTACCAACTAATTGGACAGACAATGCTTTTCTAATAAAATAACAATCATAAAAAATCCCGACCACACATCAAATGCAATTTTCATAACAAAAGATTAGCATAAGAAATAAATAAAATAACTTTATTTATTACAGTTTAACGTTAATTTTCGCGCTATTAAAGACTTAACACCCGCAGAAAGCATTAGTCGTCATTAAAAAGCCATAGCATAATCCCGTTATCTATAACCAATTGAAATAAACTAAAAGCTTTATTTTATAACGGAGAAATCTAAAATACATATAAAATCGTTAGTAAGAAGTAACAACGCTTTCGAATCAGCTGTGAAATCAATCAATTGATTAGTTACGGTTAAATTAATAAAACACAGTTCGTATATAAATTGAAATTGATTGTATCAATAGTACGTACGTAAGTTATAATTTAACAAGTTGTAAGGCGGCGTGTACAATAATGGCTAGTAGCGACTGTACGGCGCTGCTGGGTGAAGCTTGATTAGTTTTCTGTATCTGATTTTATCTGTATGTAAGTAGGTAGCAAATGTACTGGAAAGTTTTTTGTATGTACATAGAAAAGGATAGTTATCTCTATTACTCAAAAAATATCTAAAATAATTCATACAGCGCGGTAATTTGAATTTTTGTCATTCAGTAAAGGGGTACAAAAATGTGTTGCCTAATTAAAAGGCGTGTATCCATTTATTTTTTCAACGAGATTCACTACTCGCCAGTATAATGTTGATCATCAAAACAACACCCAATACTTATTGATTTACAACGATTTCAAAATCATAAGCACCTGTGTAATACAAACGAATTATAAATTATCAACGTTATCTCCTTCGAACCAATCAAATAAAAAATTCTAACTCTCTTGAGAGATAAAAAATAATAGAAAACAAGTCAAATCTTTCGGTTTGGCGTTCGTGACCATTATATTTGTATACAGCGGGAAATAACAGTTACCGTTACCGTTAGTCATTCGCTAGTGTGAACTAGGTATTACCTAGCTCTTGCGTTTATTTTTACTACCCAGTATGTTTCTAGTGGCAGCTATTAGAACATAAAAATTGCGTTTTTAATAACAAATTAATAGTTTTCAACTCACTGGAATTTCTCTTTTTTTTCAAAGTTATTGCTTTAATTGATTTTCTGCTGATGCAGTGAATAACAAAAGTTTTTGTGAAAAAATATTTTAATACTGGCTTTTGATACCAATTTTATTTGTGAGTTAGCCTAGAAAAGCAACAAGGCTGTGAAAACAGTTGAAGAGTACAAAATGTTTAAAAGAACATTTTTTAGTTTCAGTAGCTTTTGTCTTTTATCAATCGATAATCTGGCTCCTTTAATGGGTATTTCATTTACAAATAAGAAAAAATACATTGCCTTCTCAAACTCTATCAAATGCTCTACTGGAATATGGACTACTGCTACTACTGCTAGTAGCTAGTAGCTATAATAACATGTTCGCCCAGAATAGAATTATATACACATGTAATTTATTACTTTCTCTGTTATGCTTAATGTTCTATTTTAAACCTAAACATCTCATTAAGAGCAGTTGTAATAGGAACTTTACAATTAAAAGGAAAAACCGTGGCAATTAAAAACATATTCCTTACTTCACGTTTACTACAAACTTGTACTGTACCACAGAATATCTAATAGTACTAACGTACAGAACGGCCACTCACCGCCCCCCGCCAATTTAAGTTCCTCACCCGCGCCCCGCACGTGCCCGCTGTTTGGCGGCAAGTTGGACTGCAATATTCAATGGATGTCAATCGCCAGTCGAGTGCGTTACGCAATATATTTTTTGGTGTTTGTAGTTGTATTTTAATTGAAAATGGTAGTGTATTGTGCTTTACACGGATGTGTGTCTACATCGAGACAAGGAAACAGATTTTTTTTTCGATTTCCGAAGGATGAAATAAGGTAAGCCACAAAAAAATCTTTATAGGTAGAACTACAGAACAGCGAGCATTAAATTTTACAATTAAACGATTTTTTTGTACTTTGCCAGTTATTACAAAAAGGAAAAAATAATTTGCTTGTAATGCTTGAAAGCAGATTCCTTTGAGTACCTATTTATTGTATTTTATTAAAGGTAGGTATCTACTTACCGCGAGAGTTTTATTTCACAACTATAGGTAGTGAGAGATTGTTTACTGTAAAATTACGTACTTATGATAAGAGAGGAATTGTAATGCTTGCAAAACAAAACTTTTTTTGAGATTCCGTATTTTCAATGTCATACGGTTCAATAACCGCCAATTTAAATCGTTTAGGCGTAAATTTTTCAGTGTGTGTAATATATAATTTATTTAATAATTTATTAGGTTTTCGCGATCACTACACATTACAATAAAATAAATTTTACTGGATTACATCGTCAGATACAACCGATGCAATTTACGCGATGTAATCCGGTTAAACTTGTTTTATTATAATGTATAATTTCTATGACAATAATAATATAATACATTTTTTTGATTAATTAACTGTTTATTTTATTTTCCAATATACATATATAATGATTGATAGTATTTTAACAAGCTTCAGTAATGTGATTCAGTAGTACGAGCTCTTTAAGTAACAATTTACAATAAATAAAACTATCAATTTACTGCAGCTAATTAAAAATACTAAAATAAATTATTTACTTCGCCACCCGTACAAACTCACTGCGTTCGTGCGCAAGAATAACTTTCGCTACACAAGCTAACGCCATCTCTGAGAACTACTGAGAAGCGTTTGGAACCAGTCGGCATTTCGAGCGGCAAGCAACCCTATTCATTCCCGTGTGTGCGTGTTTGTATAAGATGTAAGCTTGCGTATGTAGGCGGTGCTAGCATTCATATTGTATTGAGTGGCCGGGGTGTGACTGTACACTGTATCTTCATTCATTATTTTGTTCATTTAATTAAAGGTACAATAACCAAGTAACATCTACTTCTTGTTCTACTGAGCCCATCCAAAACATCCTACATCCACAGTAATCCACACTAATATTATAAATTCGAAAGTAACTCAGACTGTCTGTCTATTTGTTACCTTTTCATGACTAAACCTCTAAACCGATTATAAAGAAATTTGGCAAAGAGTTAGCCTGAGACCTGGAAAAGAAAATAGGTTACTTTTTATCCCGGGAACATAAACAGTTTCCGAGGGATGCACGATAACTTCTTTCTGTGATAAATCAAATTACATGCGTGCGAAACATCTGGCAGAAGCTAGTTGATTTATTTCTTCAGGTCTTTAAACAAGTTTGAGATATCTTTTTTAGTTTGAGATGTTTTTTTTTTTTTTTTTTGATCAGTAAGCTGAAGTGGTAGTGGACAGGCCATGTTTGCCGCGAATCGGCAAACGCAGCGTATAGGGCGCCCCTCGCCGGGTGAACCGGAGGAAGGTGGCTGGGGGAACTGGATGCGGAAGGCAGAGGACCGAGTGTTGTGGCGCAACTTTGGGGAGGCCTGTGTCCAGCAGTGGACTGCGATAGGCTAAGTTGATGATGTTGATGAGCTATAATAAGGCAACTTGGGACTTAGATCCTGTCTTTATTTCACCCTAATTGGCACGATTTAATATGGTGTTTTGCTTGTGAGTTATAAATAAAATAAATAAATAAAACATAAATACAATTTCTTAATTTCAGGCAAGGCATAAGTTTGACGTCATACACATACACCCACATCACATTATTATAATTAGAAAATTAGAATTAAATGAATGAATTATTATTATTACCTTCATTAATCAACTAGACAATTATTATTATACTACTAATTTTATTTTTTTATAGTTAAGAGTTTAAAATTACATTTCAATTAAACAAAAAAATCAGTTCGTTATTCCAACTAATTTATAAATTTAGTTACATCATCTAGATAGAAAGTAGCCCATTTACGCAAATGTGTGACACAAAGTGATGTAATATCTAGTTAAAGTCCTAGCTAGCTATAAACTGATTCTGATGTACGCGTACATGTTTAAGGGGGCCGCCGACACAAATTGAAAATTATGGGATGACACGTCACAGTAACGAGTCCGTTAAATTATATTACGTAGCATGTTTATGTATACTTTGGACTGTTTTTAGATTGGACAGCCCTAAAATATGTTGTCCCTTTTTAATTGCTATACCAAGAATTGTTTAGGAGCTTAGTTTTTTGATTTAGAGAAATATCAAAATGAGTGAGATGTTTTATTGGCCCGTAGAAGTTAGACTTGAGACACACGTGTCTTTTAAGTTTTTTGTTTGTACGGTTTATTTCAAAGAAAAGCAATTTGAATTGAGCAATATAAAAGAAATAAAATTTTGTACATTTGCTTGGAAGCCCTAATAGATTATCATATGTTAATATTTTGCAATTCCAATAACATTACATGCATACGTGTCGAATTGATAAACTTACGTAACTCACCATTTTTTTTTTCAATATGAATTGCCGTAGGCAAAGGCAATAATGTCAGAAAACCATACACATTTTACAAGATAACGTGACAAATAAAAGAATAATTCTTTACTACTGTTACTACAAAAATAGTGGACGGTAATTAATTTCAAATAAAAAAAACCGGCTAAGTGCGAGTCGGACTCACGCACCGAGGGTTCCGTACCTTCCTTGGACGTATAAGAAGTTATTTAGTTGTTCATCTAGCTATAAATGTGGTTAAATAAGGTTTATGTTTATGAAATTATGGTTTTTAATTTTATTTTTATATATGAGTTGATTGGATTGAATGAAAGGTAAATTGTGGTTTAAGATTTATGACGTATTAAAAAAAACTACTTACTAGATCTCGTTCAAATCAATTTTCGGTGGAAGTTTACATGGTAAAGTACATCATATTTTTTTTCTAGTTTTATCATTCTCTTATTTTAGAAGTTACAGCGGGGACACATTATACCACTTTCGAAAAAAATTGTATTAGAAACCTCAATATCATTTTTGAAGACCTATCCATAGACACCCCACACGAAATGGGTATGATGAAAAAAAAAATTTGTTTCCGTTCTAAGTGTGGGGAACCCCCAAAATTTATTGTTTTTTTTTTCTATTTTTGTGTGAAAATATTAATGCGGTTCACAGAAGAACTACTTACTTACTTTACTTGGTTCTACTTACCAAGTTTCAACAGTATAGTTCTTATAGTTTCGGAAAAAAGTGGCTGTGACATACGGACGGACAGACAGGCAGACAGACAGACATGATGAATCTGGGTAATCCGGAAAAGGGTTCCGTTTTTTTCCATTGGGCTACGGAACCCTAAAAACTAGTATCAATTCAATAAAAAGTACAATGATACGGCTAGACAAGCGTTTGGCCTCAACAACTCACAATGATTAATTGCAGCCCCAGGTAGCCGTTTTATTAATAGTGATCCGTTATCACTGTTGGCCAATGTGCAAATAACAAATTATTGCGTTCTGTCCCATAATTTATTTTGTGTTATAGATGTGCTCACTGCCCAGTGTAATGATTGCACATCCAATTATTTGCTTGAAAGTTTAGAATTTGAAATGATACGTGGTTATAGAATTCGTGGAAAATATAACTGACTGAGTTAATCTACTTCGAAAAATGGTTTCAAAGTTGAAAAAAAAAATATATTACAGTAAATACTATAAGTAATAATATAAATTGGCGAAGAATGATGTATAATCTGAAGTATGATGTGTCTGAATATTGGAAGGAATTTACGGTGCATTCGAATACTTTGCCGGCTGTCAAAAATAGGTTATTACCATGATTTGATATTGTCAGGTCCTCCTTTCTCCGAGTCTTTTCCCAAATAAGTTGGAGTCGTCTTCCCATGTAACCAGATGCAGCTGAACATTAGTATTTTACACAGAACGGCAGCCATCAAACCCCTGAAATCCAGTGGCTGGGTTATACCCATAGGAATTGTCTATGGTTATATCGATATCCTAAGGGTAGACCACTTGTCAGACTTTTGGGCTTCAGACTACCTGTACCGACTGCCATAGCCGGATCGACAGCTTAACGTGCTCTCCGAAGTATGCAGGTGTCTCTATGTACAACGAAACGGTCATCCATCAAAGGACTGACCGCGGCTAGCGCGGCTTAACCTCACATCTTGATCTAACGATAGACGCGGTTTTTACTACGAGCCTCTTTGACGTGTCATGTCAGGAAGGAGAAATTGTTCGTGTAACTGGTTATTATTATAAAATTTATTTTCTTCCATTTGCTCGAAAATTAGTTCATTATTTAAAAAAAGAATACACCAATCTGCTCTTTACCGTACGCAACGAAATAACACGCCAGCAATATCCAAAACGACAGTATAGAAACTGCTGGACAGATTTTATTTTTTAAATTATGCTACCGAGGTTATTAAGTACACACTACATAAATTAGGTGTTTTTAGGTAGGTACAAATATTTATCAGTACAAAAGCTAATTGGGCATTTTTTTTTCAAAACTTTGAAAATAGAACAAGAACCGCGCGTCGATGAATTGGCGCGAATTAAAATTAGATACTGTTGAATTCATTTGTGTATTGTTTCCTCGCAAATGAAAGAAAAGTACCTTCTATACAAGTCTCGGCCGAAATAGCAATTAACGGCTTAATTTAGTTTTAATATCACTTCGACTCTTCCAATATTACTCGGCTGTCAATTATTATTGCTTCATTTCAGGCCTCGACAATAATGTACTATTTAGTCGAGTAACATAGACTCATATAGTGTTAGTAACAGATTGCTTAGAGACTATGTAATTATGTACATTTGGTGAGTATTTGTTTTGATATCGTTCCCGATAACACTACCGCAAGGTCACAGGTCCAACTGAAACCTTGCAGCACTGGTTCAGAAACGCACAGTCTAGCCTGCTAGCTAACGTCATTAGGATGCTGTTGTTGCTGGCCGGAACCCTACAGATCAGGGATGCACATTATTTTCGCATGACTGCATAGCTGTCTGCGCGAGCATCCGCGAACATCCCTGATGCGCTGCAGTATCGAGGCAGCCCTTAGCATCCTGAAGGCATTATTGTATTCACAGATTGTATTGGACGCGAAGGGCGCTCTGTATGTTTTTTGAGTGTAATCTTATGTGGAGCTTAAATTTACCTCTAACTTTACTGTAGTTCGCTTAGTCTTATTATTACTGACAAACTTCGCTTGAATGATACTACTGCAGAGTACCTATTGCAACAAAAATGTAACATGTTCCGTTTTAAACTTCATGTAACATTTAACACAATCTAACTGATAATAACTTTATTTCTACCGTGTTTACCCTAGAAAACTTCTACAAAGAAACTAATTTCTAACCCAAAAATAAAAAATGAACCTTGATCCCCACGCTTAAAGTTGAAATTTCAATAAAAATGACAACGAAAAAAACTAGAAATTTTCTCACGTTCTCAGTGTGCTACCATCTTCAAGGTTAGATATGACAGATAAAGCACAGTACACATAGGCCGGTGGTACTTAAAATGGTCATTTTCCACATCAGTTGACCACTCGGGTCATGCTTTTGTACGTGATATCCATTACAACTACATACATAGTTTGACTATGCAAACGTAAGCTCAGGCCTAGAAGCTGACTTATGGACAACTTTAAGTTATTACGGTCTAAATTTTAAGCTGTGCGTGTATAGTCTTGTTCGCTGTGAGTGTAAACGTCCATTAATATTAATGACACTTCTGAAAGGCAGATGTGCTAATTTCAAATGGAAACTTGATAAGTGTCTATGTCTGCGGGTGACTAGACAATTTTGAATCATGTTCCTGTTTAAAATTAATCCTTAAATAAACAACTTATTCACAATTATAATAAACCAAAGTTTAACCGGATTAAATCGCGTACCTATATTATTTAAAATTGGTTTTCCTGACGTTTCGAAAGCTTTGCAGCATTTCGTGGTCGCAGGTAGACTAAGATGACAAGCGTCTTTACAGATATTTCTAAAAAAATATTTTAATCTACCGTACAATATTATTAATTAAAATCATTAAGATGCACGCACTGTAAAATATAATGATATTGTGAGTGATTACTGCGTGCTTCGAAACGATTTTAATTAATAATATTGTACGGTAGATTAAAATATTTTTTCAGAAATATCTGTAAAGACGCTTGTCATCTTAGTCTACCTGCGACGACAAAATGCTGCAAAGCTTTCGAAACGTCAGGAAAACAAATTTTAAATAATATACGTGATTTAATCCGGTTAAACTTTGTTTTATAATAATGTGTATTGATCGCGAAAACCTAAGAAATTATTATTATTCACAATTTTTTTTTTAGATTGTAACAAACTACACAGCTGTTTCTCGGCATATCAAGTCCATATTTCATACATTCTGGTACTGGAAAATGCATATGACGCACAGCTGACTCACCGAGATGATCGACCTTATGTCTACGTAGCTTGCAACATCTCTAGTTACTATCTACATCTACGAACACGTTGATGGCATGACATTTACAGCGTGTTGGTAAACTTCGGTCGAATATTTTCGATAAATTTTTAAGTTCCTCAGATTCAACATCGAGCAATGAAACCCATCATACCTCTTTTCCTTATCAATCTTATCATAGAAAAAGAAACACAAACAATAAGAGAAAAAAAACCCCTTGTACTGCCAGAAACAGAGATTCTAAGTTAAAAGAAACAGAGAGTTATTAAACGATGTATGAAAACCAAAGTCACATAAAGGCACAGACATAGTAAAAAATATAGACTAAGTGCTGCGAACAACCATGGTGAAGCCAACAAAAACCGTGCTCCTTCATGTACAACCAGTGCTCACGTATACACCATGCACCTGAAGGATATTTGTTTTCGCGATGCTTACTGGAAGATGCCGCGACATGTGAACTGAGAGGGGTGAGCACGGTTTAAGGTGCTTGTGTGTGCGTGAGCACTGGTTGTACATGAAGGAGCACGGTTTTAATTGGCTTCACTATGGTTGTTCGCAGCACTTAGTCTATATTTTTTACTATGTCCGTGCATAAAGGTAAATGAAAGCGAATAACAGTCATAGTTATTCATTGGTGTGCGGACTAATTGTAAGTGGAACTTTGCTCACGGGGTAACGTCAAAATAAACGCGAAACACGTGCCCGTACAGAGCTCATATAAATTCCACAAGTTTCATTTGCGATGAGACGTGTGGTGTAAAGTGAAAGGGTTAGCGGGATAGATAGATAGATAGAATATTCTTTATTGTACACCATTAACATTATTAAGAGGCTGACAACACCTAAAAAATCAGACCTCTGCGGTCACTGTCGTTTCGTACAGAACTGAAAGAGAGGCAACGAGCCGTGGGACGTCGGATACGCCGCTCAACTTGAATGAAAATTTACATTTTTTTTTTAAATAAAAAACTAAAAGCTTATTTGAAAAACAGAAACAACAAATGTTTAGATTATTGTCTTTCTCAAATGTTTTCTTAATTTTATTTATAATATTTAGTAAATAATAGAGATTGTTTGCTTTAAAGCATGTTTTAAGAGGTTAGTTTACAATTCTTTTCTATCGAGAAAACTTCAAGAAAACGTGTTTTGGGCACAATACAGTTTCAGAAAATACGATCAAGATTAACATATATTTTTTTCACTACCACAAACTGAATAGATACAGCTAAAAATGTTTTTAAAAGAAGCCTATTTGGGGTATTTGGCTGTTGTCAGCGTCTTAAACTTAGGACTAACACGTAAAATAAGCGGGAAGCGGGAAACTTAGCCAAGATCAGTGCAGAGGTCAAAGTTGAAACGGCAAAGTTTACGTTTACCTACTAAAAAGGTAATTTGAAGAACATTTTGTTTTGTTTTTCCTCCGGGGAAATACAGCCGTGATGTTATGTTATGTTATGTTGTGTTATTTTGTTTTCGATTAATCTCTTTCCACTTCTTCTTATCGTTCAAATATATTCTGTGGCTAAATATTTTTGGCGTTTTTAGTAGCGGAGTAAAAATCGTCTCTCGTGCAGGTGTTTGGATGACACAGCAGCAAGTGTGACTTGGATTGCTCTGGGTCACCGCAATCACTGGTCCACTCAATTAAGTTACAAGATAGCAAAAGCGGACATTTTCCAAAAAAGTTCAGTCATTCAATCGACTTTAAAATAGGAGAAAATGAAATCCCGTTTAAACTACGCTTGATTATGAAAAACATCATGAGCCTACTCGTGGAATTAAAAAAAAAACATTGTGAGCATCGAATTTTTAATTATTCGTTTTTTCGACTTAATTTTATACAGATCTAAAATTATTTAAAATTTTAATCATGATTATTATCATCATCATCAATTAAAATACCAAAGGCATCTATGCCTACGCTACCGTTCTCCAAACTTGTTTTACAGGATACCAATTTCACACATCATAAACCGCATAATTATACAGAGTGCTCACTGCCATTATAACTAGGGATACGGTGAAATATGGCACTAAGTGAAATAAACTGAATTGGATATACTGTTGAGATTTTTATTTGAAATCAGCGCCACCACAAAGAGCCAAAATATAATGGTAAATTTTTCCGCTTGCGTCCATACCTCACGCCCGTTTTAAGAGGGGCATGTTGAACGCACTTATGAACATTTAAGGTATCCAGATCAAAGGACTCCCTTTGACGTTAATTACAAAATGATCTCACTACAGTTCCTTTGGCAAACAAACCGCCGCTGATAGATAACCAAATGCTGCGGCAAGTAAGTGCCATTTCAAGGGTTTACGTGCAACACAGAGTACCTACAGTCGGTGGCCGATTTCTGTTGGTAAAATGACATTTTATTCTACAACTGCGGAAACTGGGTCCTACCTATCTACCTACAAAAAAACTGAAATGGGACGGCTGACTGACATATCCATTTGGGTCCCAGAAACGGACTTTCTTTTTTCTCCGAGCCCTTTCCCAATTATGTTGGGGTCGGCTTCCAGTTCAACCAGATGCGGCTGAACATCAGTATATTACATGGAGCGACTGTCATCAAAATCTTGCAATCCAGTCACTGGGTAATACCGACATCCCATGATTAGACCAGTTGTCAGACTTTTGGGCTTCGACACGCAACCGGGACCGACAGCTTTACGTGCTCTCTAAGGCTTGGAGGGGTCTCGATGTGCATCGAAACGGTCACCCATCCAAGGACTGACCATGGCTAGTGCAGCTTAACCTCACATGTCTTGCAATTCACGTGCTTATTACTTAATCAGCTCTTTGTGTAGAGTCATGACGAAAGACTTATGAAAAGTAGGTACCTAGTTAGAATCGGTTACCGACAATCGGATCTACAAGAAATCGGTTGTCTGTGATATCCCTTACCACATTAGACCGCCATTAACATTTCTTACTGAAGGACGACTATATAAGCGTAGTTTTCAGTCATTTTGCTTAGAAGTACGTCGTTAGAATGATTTGCTTTCATTATTATGGTTCTGAAATGTTCAGTTCGCGTTTCATGGTCATAATGCCTTTGATTTCGGTGACGACAACGTGTTTATTATACAAACTTGGCTTTCTATTTTTAGGAGGACTGAATTAAATCGTGTGTCATTAACCACATCGTATTTACTTGCAGAGATAGTTGTGTGTACACAAGAAATAAATTACAAATAACAATTTTATCTAACACAGTATCAAATCCTACTAATACAAGATGTTGATCTGTGACCGTACCATATTTCTAGAGCAAATGATAAATGATAATGTCCAGCAGTGGACATCTTTTAGCTGAAATGATGATGATAATGATAAAATGATTCATCTAAAAATACTTACTGACTGACTGCCTCGTTGGTCTAGTGGTTGCAAGCGCGACTGCTGAGCGTGGGGTCCTGGGTTCGATTCCCGGGTCGGGCAAAGTGTTATTGGGTTTTTCATTAGGAAATTCTCAGTAGCAGCCCGGAGTCTGGATTTGTGCCCGGTCAATGGCAATAGGCTCGCCCCCTATTACATGGGACTATAACATAACTGGCGAGATGTGGGTGTGCTAATACACCTCTGCGTACCCCTTCGGGGAAATACAGGCGTGATGTTATGTTATGTTATGTTAAAAATACTTAACAAATTCTACAAGTTTTCACTTAGAAACATAGTGAGGGTTTCAGAATAAATCCCGAACGACTCTGAAAAGAAGTCATCGGTGGCATTGTCAAAGGGTGGAAATACCTGCTTTTTGGTGGTTTCTCACGCATCGTTTTTGTGTCGCACGCGACACTTGGGGCGAATTTGTTTGTTTACAAATAGGTATTAAAACAAACAAAATTTTTTATTGATTTTTTTATTGGTTCGTGTTCAGTATCAGTGGTATAGTCACGACTATTATATTCTCCTACTCCTAAAATATGGCACGAATACAGATCAACAGAAAGCATCAAGGTTTATTTGTTTGTGTTTTAATTACGCTGAAACTTTTGAACGGATTTGAATGAAATTTGGTACACACGGCTACACATCAAGCTGTACAAAACCAGTAAAGCCTGATCTCGCGTTGGAAGGAAAACCTATACAATGCGAGGTCAGCTTATACTGGAAATGTACAGCTTGATATGTAGCCGTGTGTACATCGATAGACCATATTCTGGATTAGAAATCATCATTTTGGGTGTAAGCCTCATCTGAATTCCTCCACTCCTGGCAATCTTTAGCCTTTTGGGTGGCCGTCCTCGAGATCAAGTATGCGTCCGTGGTCGCCACTCCAGCAGTCTCCACGTCCATCGTTCCTTATCCACATAGATTAAAATAGAAAACTTTTTATTGACATAATACTACGAGAGTGGAGCCGCGGGCGAGAGCTAGTATTTTCATATGAACCTGCTGATAACCTGGTCAGTGATACAAAGAAAAACGTAGATAGCATACATTTTCTATTTCCGCCTCTTTCGGTTCTTCTCAACAACGTATTTGACACTGAAAAAAAGATGTATTCTACACGGACATCATGGCATCTGCGCTTGTAGCCTTAAATGTGACGTACAACATAAATGTGTACCTACATAAAATTCCTTGTAAAAATACTATCAGCACCATCAAGTAAAACCGGAGTACAGATTTAAAAAAAAAAATAAGAGGCTCCATCGATATAATGTGAGTAAATGGGGTCAATACGATGCGATGTCACAACTTTCAATCTTGCTGCACTCCTATACATTGTAAAAAACGTTAAAATGTCAGGGTGTGTAGAATATACACCCTGACATATACGTAGCTGTCTGTATAATGAGGTTTGGCTGCCAAAAGCAATGATTCATATTCGTAATGGCGTCAATCTCGCGTTGTTGCCAAATGAAGGTTAGACTGAGACCGCGTATACTGAGTAGGTTACTAATGCATGTAAGCATTTGGCAAGTAATTCAGCACTTTGATGTAGGTCAGGCATAGACTGGTGAAAATAAGCATTATATTTATAAAATCAATATTGGTAAATGCAACTCCTTACAGTTGTAATGCACTTGAAAAAAAAACAGGTGGCATAAGTTGATGCACTTGACGCCCGATAGAAGCCGAGCCGATAGAACGTCCACGCAAAGAGCTGTGTTTACATGTTCGAGACAGTGGTTTAGCCGCATGCTAATAGAGGGCGAAGTGAACGGTGACGCTGTTGTTATGTTTTTTCTCGGTTTACTCCCCGGGGCAACCGAGTACGCATCAAAGCTATACATAGAAGTTTCGCTTCAAAACAAATATAAATATTTGTAGCGAAAACATGAATGCCGTCTTCTATAAGTTCTATTTTCTCCCACAAAAGCAAACAGCCACACCTCTACAACACAAAGTACACACCCATTTTATTTGTCTACCCATACCAGTCTAGATAGGTATTATGGCCACATCTAAGATTAGCGAGGTAGGTAGTACACAATAGCTGGCTTCTATTCGTGCGCGCGTGGGCAAACACGAAAGCAATACTTCATAAGTTCTACTAACAAACCCTTTTGTGCTCCCAGAGTAACGGCCGACGGGACTCTAAAGCATGTCAGTGTATATTTATAACACTACGAGTTATATCCATGAGGAATGGGACTTATGTACCCCGCTGCATTATACTGTTGTAAATCCAACCTAGTGTCGCGTTTACTATTTAAATGTATTCATCCATGAGTTTATCCGGCGTCATGGCGAGAGGCTTTCGCGGCGGAGACACCCATGAATAATTTTCGTATAAGCCTCATCGTGTTGTTGGGATCCCTACCTTAGCTGTGATTTCCTAAAAATATCTAAATATTTTTCCGGGATTTTCTTATTCCGGAATTCGTAAACACTATTCTCCAAAAGTTATACATACATATATAACATTATAGTTTTTAGAATTGTAAACATCCACTCCTGAACTTCGGTCTCCAAAAAGAACTACATACATAAGCAGTCAAATTATTGTCCCATTTCTGGGCACGGGCCTCTTCTCAGGATGAGAAGGCTTAGACCTTAGTCCGCCACGTTGGCCTGGTGGGGGTTGGCGGACTACACATACCATCGAGATGTATGGAGCACTCGCAGGTATGCAAGTTTTGCTGACAATGTTTTCCTTCGCCGTTAAAACAAGTAACAATCTAATTTTGATTCGTACGTAATTCGAAAAGTCATAGGTACGGGCTGCAACTCTTCTCCCTGTCCCGCATGGAAAACAAGTATTCAATCACTAGGCTATCACCGAACTTCTAAAAAAACGTTATTAATTAACTATATATTTATTAAACAATTGAAATTACACACGCAAGAACTTAATACCTTTATCATGCGTACCGCTAAAGAGTGGAATTCCTTGCCGGTGTCAGTGTTTCCCGAGAAGTATAATCTCGTGGTCTTCAAGGCTCGAGTGAATAGGATTTTGCTGGGCTAGCGTAAACCATCGTCGAACGCACTAACACCGACTGCAACATCGCTAACATCAGGTGAGGTGGCGGTCAAACGCAAACCAATAAAAAAAAACATGAAAGGAATGCATTGGATGGGTTAAAGGCCCGCTTAAAAAAAGGAACAATATGTTTAAGCATGATTTTGTAAACTGACTACCTAGCTGACTGTTTTTTTAATTTTTTTTGGCAATTTTAACTTTTGATAATGAACGGCGTAGTAATGGTAGTTGTAGAAGTTCAGAGTTAATTTCAATAGAAGCAGATGTTTATCTTCCAATACAAATTGCAAGTGCCATCCAAAGGAAATCGTAATTTAATAGCACTGGACGCGATGAAGGTGCGATTACTTACGCTCTATAGCGATATTTCAATCGATAAGAAATTGCTTTTAATGCTTATAATAATGACAAAATATTGAAGAATCTTGATTCTATAACCTAGCGGTTTCCAAACTTTTAAGTTTTCGGAAACATGTTTTTTTTGTATTTTTTTTTGTATTATCATTATGAATAAATAAATATATTTTAATAACTTCTTAGGTTTTCGCGATCACTACACATTATATTACAAAGTTTAACCGGATTAAATCGCGTATATTATTTAAATTGGTTTCCCTGACGTTTCGAAAGCTTTGCAGCATTTTGTGGTCGCAGGTAGACTAAGAAGATGACAATCGTCTTTACAGATATTTCTAAAAAAATATTTTAATCTACCGTACAATATTTACTAATTAAAATCGTTTCGGTGCACGCAGTAATCACTCACAATATCATTATCTTTTACAGTGTTGCGTGCTGTTTGGGACTTGATTATTTTTAGGACTGGGTTCCAAACAGGTGGTAGCTGCCAACCATCTTAAAATATTTTTTAGAAATATCTGTAAAGACGATTGTCATCTTAGTCTACCTGCGACCACGAAATGCTGCAAAGCTTTCGAAACGTCAGGGAAACCAATTTAAATAATATACGCGATTTAATCCGGTTAAACTTTGTTTTATTAAATATATTTTGTTTGACTTTTTTACACATCACCATTTAGTCCCAAACTAAGCAGAGCTTGTACTATGGGTACCTACTAGACAATGTATATCATACTTACACACTTTTTTTATGTAAATACATACTTATAATACTTAAGCAACACCCAGACCAACACAAACACTTATGTTCATCACATAAATATTTGTGTCCTGTGGGAATCAAACCCACGACCTCGTAATCAGCAGTCCGACTCTCGAACCACTAGACCACAGACGATTAGTTACATACATACGTAATTTAAAGTATTAAAATTTCAATACCATTTCACTTTTAAATTACTAGTTCATTTGGTATGTGAATAAAAGTGAAACCGATTTAATTAAGAATACTGATGTAGTCCGATTGTATTGATGATGAGTGTTAAACTAACTGGCTATTAGTTAATGGGGATATAAAACCCTGATTTTATGATGGAAGATTATTTTAAACGCGGTTACATGTTACGTTATTTGTGGATTAGAAAAGAATAAAGGCTGTGTGTTTAGATCAATTATTTATTTTCTGCCAATGATGATTTTGTTTGTTTGTTATTATTAAGGTTGAGTATACCTAATTAGAATTAGAATAAGTATTATGATTGCATGATTTAATTCGCTCAAGCCCTTTCCATCATCGGATAACCAGCCGCACAGCGATGCGCCACCGATATATGGTAGACATTCCACCCTTACGCACGAAACGATTTGTTTATAGCTTTATCACGCGTACCGCTAAAGAGTGGAATTTCTTGTTGTCAGTATTTCCCGATAAGTATAATCTGGTGATTTTCAAGACTCGAGTGAATAGGTTTTTGCTAGCAAAGTGTGTACCATCGTCGACCGCGCCATCACTTAGATTCAGGTGAGGTGGCGGTCAAACGCAAGCACATTAGGTATAAAAAAAAGTTTAATTTATCTGGATATAATGTACAAGACATGTATTTTACAGCATACATAATGCAACATAATTTAAAAAAACCAGCCAAGTGCGAGTCGGACTCGCGCAGTAAGGGTTCCGTACCACCCATCGACCTGATACCCCATAGAAACAGATTTAATTTACGAGAGTTCAACGAAAGACATCAACGCTCGTAAGCGAAATGTGAATTTTTGCATCCCTTGCCTATGTAGGTAGCACCACATATGTCTATTTTTGTCCTGTTTTTAGTATTTTTTACTAAACTACATAGTATGCACTATAATCAAACCAAGTTTGACGCTGGTATTTATAACCATTTTGAAAGTAGAACAGGAACAAAAACGTTGAAAAAAATGCATGTTTTTCGAGGTTTCTTGTATGGGGATCCCCTTTAGTTTTAGACTGGTTTTTTTTAGTATTTGGCGTGATACACTTCATAGCAACACATATTCTGTGAATTCAACTGGTTATCTATTACCGTTACAAAGATACAGCCCTGTGACAGACAGACGGACAGACGGACGGCGTGGCGAGAGTAATAGGGTCCCGTTTGGCACCCTTCGGGTACGGAACCCTAAAAAGCATGGCACGTCACGGCTATGATAGCTAGTCATCTGGATTCTCTGTACTTGAATCATTGTATAGCGATGCATATGGAGAGAATTCAGACAAAACAAAACGTAGATTTTAGTTTATTTTATTGAATTGTTACTAACAATAGTTGTTAAGTCTGTACTAACACATTATGGGTCCCAGATACCTGAACATAAAATATTTAATTTAAGCTCTTCCTCCTCATTTTCGAAACATAATTTCACATTCATGAAATTACATTCTAGCTCTTTAATAACTAATTATGAAAACCCTTTAAAATCCAAAAAAAAATAACTTGACTACAAAGTCTCAGTAGTTGTCTCATTAATTAGTTAATTGAATACTAAAACCACCTTAATTACATGCAATGCTAATTGTCACTATGTCATGTACTCCCTACCTATTGTATTAATTTGCCTAATGAAGCAAGCGTAGCTCGCTGAATAATGCAAGTCTATGTTACATGTATGAACGTGTTTATTTATTAACTCACTGATTGGATTCTAATTGTTTTATTCTAAGACTAGAAACAAAATAAATGTATTATAAATTCGGTAAGATGTTTGAGATTACTGAAATTAGCATAACCTCCGCAGACTACAGACCAAACTGTCGGCCGAGAGTTGGGTGTCATAATTCTTGTATGGGAAAGCTGAAGTGGCAATGGGCCGGCCAGATGAAAATTTTAACCGGCTACCTATTACCTTTCAAAAGATACAGCCCTGTGACAGACAGATGGACGGACGGAGGGACAGCGTAACGAGAGTAATTGGGTTCCATTTGGCACCCTTTGGTTACGGAATCCTAAAAAGCAACAAGGTGCTATTGAAAATTAATGTCCACATTTACGGCCAACATCACGTCAGTGGTTACAGTTTGACCTTGACAGTGTCTTTATCTTGTAAGCAAGCGGTGGTTTTCGTAATTGAAGTGTTACAACTGACGTGTCTGACTGCACTTTACTCTGTAGATATTACGACTTATATCAACATATTCAATAGGTAATTAATATTATTCAAAACTGTTTGTATTAATCCCCAATTAAAGTATTTTAATTGCTTAATTTAAATTACAAGTTAATAATAGGTATAACTAATAATAATTATAAACACAATAGTTATTTACAACACATCAATCAATATAAACAATAACTGGATCTTTACAAAATAGCAAAATACGAATGTTACGAAACGAATTTAACCCATCACTACCGTAGACAATAACCCTAATCGCTTCATGGCTTTTAACTATAATCATGACTACGGGACCCATGATTACAGCCATTACAAGTAGGCTCTCACATGGTATAGGTATTCAAATCACTGATAAAAATGAGCGAGAAATTGTAATCGTCTATGGCCAATCAAAACATAGTTAACCTTTAATTGACGATGGAGTATTTTCACGAGGATCAACTGTGACCCAGCGAAGGCCTACTTAAACTTGCCTTATCGGGCTCGAAAATTGTCGTTGAAACTTTCGAAATAATAAATCTTGGGATGGAGCTATGGAACGAGCGTTTAGCTGAGTTACGTTTAAGGAACAATAGCTCAAGACAGCTAGTGGGCGGTTAACTGGCCTTCTGTTTGATGTAGCACTTGAAAACAGCCGGATTGATGGCCACAGTAAGATTGTATCGGTATACAGTTAGAAGCTGCCAATGCAATCCGATCCAATCTCTTAGAAACCCTTTAATGGCTAACAACGACACCCACGGAAGATAGAGGATCCATCTTGTTGTTAGTTAGAAAGCACACAGCAAGATTATTTAAAAAAATATGTATGTGGGTATACGTATTTTTGCAAAATTAATAATGTAAAATAATTAGAAAAATCAATTGTAATTTATTTTCTACTCTATGAGAATATCTTAATCGAAAATTTCCATCCGAGTCCAAGTGATTAGGGATGTTTAATCGATTGTTTCGAAAAATCAATAACAACGCATGACCAACTAATCAACAATGCCCAATCTTTGAACTCCAATTAAAACAATAGAAATAGCCAATCAGTCACGCTGCTCTCTTGGCTCCGTACTTGAAAAAGTTTGTAAAAACTGGGACCAGTTTCCCGTTAAGTAAAATAAAGTTGAAACTTGAAGCGGCCGTTTCAAAAGAAGTGGAAACATTCGAGAAATGCCGATATCGTGTCTGGACCCATTGATTCACTGGTTAACCAAACCCATACAGACCGAGAACGTAAAGCTTGCGAGCTGGTGAAATAAAACTATCCAGGGTTATTAAACAAAACGGGCTGTTATATCCTAATGGTAACCCAAAAAAAAAGATGGGTGAGTGGTCCGCCAACCCGCAGATGGCTAGCGTGGTGACGCATGACGTGGTCTCAATCCTTTTTATTCTAAGAAGAGGCCTATGCTCAGTAGTTGGACAGTGATGGGCTCGTTATGCGTGATCAAACAGAAGATATCATATCCCTCAACTTTTAGTACACTTCTTGTACTTAAGATGGTTTTCTGGGTAGTTTGCTAATTGCATCACATATTGTCATGTCCTGGAATTTATACTTCACAAATTGTTACTGTCGTTAAAGATTGGACTAACAGCTTTTCTCTAATTACCACTTTATATCTTAATTGTAAAACAAAGTGCCCTTAAGCGCCTCTTAGCTCAGTTAAGTCTAACCACAATCACTACAAGCAGGCCTGCTGTTAGCACTTCGGTGGCAAGATCACAAGACATATTGTGTTTCGATTTAAAATGATTTTTTACTTTAATTTGTAGAGAGAATACACGAGAGGAGATTGACGAAACAAATACTTATACGAAGGGAGAGTGGAAAGAATTGGAGGGGGATAACCTCGGTGAACGTATTGCAACCAAATCACGGACGTTCTCAAAAAAGTTCAGGGCCCTAATTCACGTAACTTCATGACGCGCCGATGAAGTTGCAGTGACTCTGCAGTTCGTTTCTGACAGCGATCGCCGCGCCGTAGATAAGTGAATACGAAAAGCATTGTTTTGATCGAAACTTAACTGCAACTGCACTTCTTTAGTTACGTGACCTACAGGTTAAGAGGACAACTAAAATTTAGAGTCTAAACCAACGACCATGAATGACGAGGTTATTGAACGTAGATGAAGCGAAAGAGGTGTGTCAGGATCGTAGCAAGTGGAAATCCATTGTCTTTGTCTACCCCAATGGGAAACATGCGTGATAGTATGTATATGTGTATGTTAAAAGACAAAGTCCAATACATATTATGTCACCTTAATGGACTTTGGGGCGTTTCTACAAAGACTAAATTTTAAATGGAATCTAAAAAATATAAAAGAAAAGAAGAAGTTTTTTTTTCCTATATTTTTGAGGTAGCGTCGAACAAAAATCAGCTACGTCCTATCAGTATTACGTACAAAGGTAAAAAGCATCAGTTTAACTATAGGTATTTAGTCACCTGGGACAATAAAAACAACTGCTTATAATTACTTAAGCACGCCCCTACATGGCCCCCGACTTGTTGGTATCCCGATGATTTGTACATAAATTCAATATTGTCACTATATTTTATTACCAAACCCATAATTAGTTATTGTCCATTGTTTTTAACTATTATAAAATGCCACGCTTGACAGTTTGTCTATGTGAGTCGAAAGTACAAGGCACCGAGTTTTTTGTTTACGTAATATACGACTGTACTTGTATGTACTACAGAACATGTACAGAATTCACTTTCTGTTTTTGTCGTGTTAAATGGTTTACTGAAGAAGGTAGGTTAAGCTGAGTTATATTGGTTATAGTTAGTAGATTTCCGATTTGGCGTCTAAACTTTATAGGTTGACGTTCAAGAATTAAAGCTTAGTTATCCAGGCCAAATGGTTGCTGCAGTACAAAATAACATGAATTGTTAGAAATAAATTAATGTTGCCTGTTCGGCATTTATTAACCTTGTTTTTATTTCTTCGTTACAGGTACAGAAAAGAAGGATTTTTGAATTGATACAAGGTATGTTGCCCTCCTTATTGCTTTCCATAGATGTCTAATTATTTTTATCGTTGTAAATATTATTTAGTGACTCAGTGTCAAATGATTCGAATGCAAGTCAATCATTGCCTGTTTTTAAATAAAAACAAATTCATCCGAATCAAAAATGGAATTCAGTAGAAATTAGGTATCTCTTTTTATTTCTTAAATATTACAAAAATAATGTGTTTCTATATGCATTTGTAATACATAGGTATACCTCCACGCAAAATTTTAGGTGGTTTTGGAAACGAAAAGGGGTCATTATACTTATTATTATGAACAACTTTTACTATGGGACCAACCCTGAAATCGCGAAAAAATATCAGCTGTTCTATCCATTTGTCGATTTATGTGAACATAAATGTAGGGAACAGCTGTTTTATTTTTGGGATTTCAGTGTAATGACCCTGTTTCGTTTCCAAAACCACATAAAATTCAGCGTGTATAGTGACTGAATGTGAAGATGCGTAGGTACCTCCATGTCTCCAAAGTCAATATCAACGAGACAATCAATTCTGAAAGTCGTCTGGATATTTCGAATGCTTTTTTTATTAGCAGTCATCGGAAGTCACGTCTGCCATATTAATTTGCTA
Source organism: Asteroscopus sphinx (assembly GCA_949699075.1). Taxonomy (NCBI): domain Eukaryota; kingdom Metazoa; phylum Arthropoda; class Insecta; order Lepidoptera; family Noctuidae; genus Asteroscopus; species Asteroscopus sphinx. The sequence continues at coordinate 12,048,910 of OX453013.1, read as the reverse complement.
CTTTTGCAGCAGCTGATCGCACATGAAGTCTTGTAAATTGGTGCAAAAACATACAATTTATTGGGCCTACATTGTAAGTAATGTATTGCATTGGATTGTAGCATTTATTTTACAGTTTATTTTTATATCAGCTTAATCTTTTTCAGCCTATTAAGCAGCTAATTGTTCCTTATCTCACATATTATTTTGATATATATCAGCACCACTTAATTCTATTGCCTACACTTTTTTTTTTACTTGGGAATTTCCTCATGGACGCACTCCGCCCAGGGAAGGCGGAGCCAGTGTTGGACTCTTGCCGACTAAAACCACCACGGTGTTCCTCTTCCAACCATTGGCCGGGGGCGTGGGAAACTTGTATTCGTACAACCATCCCCGGCAGGTCCCGGCTCGCCACTAGTAGGCGAGCCCCTTCTCTCCGTGCGGCATCATCGTCGACCGCACCCTTCTCTTGACTGGCGCGCACGAAACACGACGCGCCACGGTCACGGGCCTTGACTGATCAGGCGGCGGGCTACCCCGAGTCCGTCGCCCGCAGGCCCACTCCTAGGGTGGCTGCGTACGCCCTCCTGCGACGCCCGGTCCGTCTCCAGCGGGTGGGAAGAGAGGTCGTTGCCTCTCAGACCATTTCCGCCGCCTCCTTAGCTAGCTTCACCTCCTCGCAAAAGGAGACGACGCCCTCCCAAGCGTTTTCGCTCCCTACATAGACAAAACAACGGCCGGAAGCGAGAGATCGCTGCCGCCTACTGCAGTGATAAGGTCACGGCGCTGCGTCGCCCAAGCTGGGCATTCCGCCTGGGTGTGCTGCGCCGTGTCCTCAAGGCAGCTCCAACAGTGAATTGCTTAAGCTTATAATGACGTGGACATTAATGTGACTTACGTATACCTACTTATCTCATGAAAAATGTCTCTAATGGAGTTCTGTACGCAAGAATGCATTTCCAAGGTATTATTTTCTGAAATTTTTGTACTAAAATTTGGTTCAAATTAGTTTTTTTTTTGTTTTAAATAGAGGAAAAAAAATGGCTTTTGAGCAGGATTTCAATCTTTTTGATTTCTGGTCCAGGACAAATTTATAATCGCTTTATTCGCAATAATATACGCGATTTAATCCGGTTAAACTTTGTTTTATTATAATGTGTAGTGATCGCGAAAACCTAAGAAATTATTTTGCAATAATTCGTTAAAGATAATAAGAAAAAAAACCTAATAGTATATCTTCTTTGAAAAGGACCCAATTTAGACACTAATAAATCTTATCCAGTTAACTTAAGTGACCTGTTAAGTTAAAGGCTTTCATGAGAACAGCGAGGCTGTAGGTGTATAATAAGAGAAAGTCTGCTCAGAATAATGGGTACTTATCTTGTTGCCGCTGATTGGACATACATTAACGTAGTAGGTACCCAGTGTCTGTACATCGGTTATCTGAGTTAAAGTTCAGGGCATTCAAGCTACTTACCATAAGTTATCATGTTGTAGTAAAACTATAACCAGCCTCTGGCTTCGCATGTGAGGATTAAATTAACAAACTTGCTCCGGACTTTTTGGAAATCGAATTATTATGAGTCGGTTTATTTAAGAATAGAGATACAACTAATCGGCTGGTCGTCACTAGGGCTAAAATTCATTGTCCTCAAAAAGATAGAATATCTTATCTCTATCAGAAAAGTTACTATACAAATTAAAAATCATCATTATCATCATCATTTCAACCGAAAGACGTCCACTGCTGGACATAGGCCTTCCCCAAGCATCGCCCCAACGGCCGGTCCTGCACAGCGTGGGTAGGCCCTCCACATGGTGGATCGACGACCTGGTACCTTCAGGTAGCGGGAATCCGCTGGATGCGGGAAATCAAAAATATTGGTAACAAATTAAAAGTGCTTGTAATATCTCTGTACAACTTATTATATTAAGATAATATATATAAAAAAAATACTAGTATAATTCAAGCAAAATTGCTATGCACTTAGTCAAAAACGAACCCATATAATGCAACAAATAACAAACTCATTCCACTGCTTTTTAATTCACAAGCGTAGCACCGTAGGCGTATATTAAAAAGCTCTAATTTGTTCCAAGCGCGGGCTAACTTTGAACGATTATAAATCGCACTCGCGCCTGCTTTGTAACGCCGAGTAGCCGCCTGATGGCACGCTATGTTCCTACAGCCACGCCAACTCTATTATTTTAAAACTTTACCAACAACTGTTTAATCTTTGTCACTTTTAAAGTTAAGCATAGTTTGGAGCCACCATTTTTAAGACTAGTAGGTAGGTATTGTAAAAGAAAATGTTTCACAGATAAAAACAATGTATTGTATTAACCTAGTTAAAACAAAAAGATTTTTACAATCTTTTAGCGGACAATTAGGGCCACCAAGATATGTTAGTTCTCAGAGACATCCTACATAATTTTGTCGCATCAAAAATCATCGTTAATAATACTAGTATCAAAGCAGGTAGTTCTTATAAGTAGGTATGAAAAAAAAGCATAAATTCCGGGTCCTCAAAATTCGAAGAACACAATAAACGCAGCCATCGACGCCTACCACGTTCGCAAAAAAACTACAAATTCAGACCCCGATGATAAACTGGTTTCCGAATGGGTAATTCGTCTTATCCTCGGTCTCTCTCGCACTCGTAAAAAAATTGTATTGAAAGAAGAGGACGTAAGCTCCAGGTAAGCTAAAACTTGCGATTCCAGTTTTATTTATTTCTTAACTTGTTGCTGGCACATAAAACATTTTTCGATTTACGTCCCAAAGCTTGGGTAATTGCTTTAGCATCGGACTTGACTAATTTGCATGGTATGAATTTTAAATATGGCCGCTGTTACGAACGTAAATAAATGATCTCATGGGCGCTGCCTGTCTTTATATTTGCCTGTGGTTGTGGACTCCGCAGTTGGTAAGGAGAAAGGTAGGTTGCGCATGGTTTTAAAAGGGGTTTTTTAGATCATAGGTTTTGCAAAGCTTTTTTCGACATAGATGAATTTCAATTTGATATTTCAATCGAAAATAATGACAACTGCAACTTTTGTGATATTTATTAAAAATAAATGTTATTTCAGTGTTTTTCCACTAATTGTGAGTCTTACTTTATAGTCATAGTTCTTGACACGTATGTATAGAAACTGAATTTTTTGGAGAGTAATTAGGTATATCAAAGATCACAAACTATACTACTATTGGGATACTTTACTTTTGGTGTCTTTGTTTAATTATTAAATAGGTATTTTTGTGTAGGAACACGTATTTATAATGTTATACTTGGTTTACATAACTTAATAGGTACACTGAAAAAAAAGAATTGTTGAATGTACTAAAGTAGCGTAGGTTGACTAATGAACTGCCATAGTCAACCCTTTTCATAGTTAATTTTACTATAACAAGAGTGAATTTAACAAAATCCACTTTGTTGATTTTACATAACAAAACAGATTGACTAAAACTATTTTAAGTATAGTAAAATTTATCAAACAAATATTTGAATACACTAAAGAATGTTTGTAAAATACTTTCGTAAGAGTTCTCTAAATTTCCAACAGGTGACGATACTAAATTTGTTCGTAACACTAACAAATAAGAAAGTTGATTTTACTTGACACAAATCATGAGATACGTTTAATATAATTAACACTAGAAATATGTACATTTTACACAAGCTTGTCAATAAAATCAACAAAGAAGTTTTGTTTAAACAACAGTACGAGTTTCGCAACACAGTTCTCCAGATATCCGATAGGTGTCGCTTGCTACTCTACTAAAGTTGTTCGTAAAATCTAACAAATTGGAAGATTGATTATACTTGACACAAATTATGAGATGCATTTAATATAATTGACATTAGAAATATGTTAATTTTACGCAAGTTTGTAAATAAAATCAACAAAGAACTTTTGTTTATACAACAGTACGAGTTTAGCAAAACAGTTCTCCAGATATCCGATAGGTGTCGCTTGCTACTCTACTAAAGTTGTTCGTAAAATCTAACAAATTAGGAAATTGATTTTACTTGACACAAATTATGAGATACATTTAATATAATTGACGTTAGAAATATGTTAATTTTACGCAAGTTTGTAAATAAAATCAACAAAGAACTTTTGTTTAAACAACAGTACGAGTTTAGCAACACAGTTCTCCAGATATCCGATAGGTGTCGCTTGCTACTCTACTAAAGTTGTTCGTAAAATCTAACAAATTAGGAAATTTATTTTACTTGACACAAATTATGAGAAACATTTCATATAATTGACATTAGAAATATGTTAAGTTTACGCAAATTTGTAAATAAAATCAACAAAGAACTTTTGTTTAAACAACAGTACGACAACACAGTTCTCCAGATATCCGATAGGTGTCGCTTGCTACTCTACTAAAGTTGTTCGTAAAAACTAACAAATCGGAAGATTGATTATACTTGACACAAATTATGAGATATATTTAATATAATTGACATTACAAATATGTACATTTTACACAAGCTTGTCAATAAAATCAACAAAGAACTTTTGTTTAAACAACAGTACGAGTTTAGCAACACAGTTCTCCAGATATCCGATAGGTGTCGCTTGCTACTCTACTAAAGTTGTTCGTAAAATCTAACAAATTAGGAAATTGATTTTACTTGACACAAATTATGAGATACATTTAATATAATTGACGTTAGAAATATGTTAATTTTACGCAAGTTTGTAAATAAAATCAACAAAGAACTTTTGTTTAAACAACAGTACGAGTTTAGCAACACAGTTCTCCAGATATCCGATAGGTGTCGCTTGCTACTCTACTAAAGTTGTTCGTAAAATCTAACAAATTAGGAAATTTATTTTACTTGACACTAATTATGAGAAACATTTCATATAATTCACATTAGAAATATGTTAAGTTTACGCAAATTTGTAAATAAAATCAACAAAGAACTTTTGTTTAAACAACAGTACGACAACACAGTTCTCCAGATATCCGATAGGTGTCGCTTGCTACTCTACTATAGTTGTTCGTAAAAACTAACAAATCGGAAGATTGATTAAACTTGACACAAATTATGAGATATATTTAATATAATTGACATTACAAATATGTACATTTTACACAAGCTTGTCAATAAAATCAACAAAGAACTTTTGTTTAAACAACAGTACGAATTTAGCAACACAGTTCTCCAGATATCCGATAGGTGTAGCTTGCTACTCTACTAGAGTTGTTCGTAAAATCTAACAAATTAGGAAATTGATTTTACTTGACACAAATTATGAGATACATTTCATATAATTGACATTAGCAATATGTTAAATTTATGCAAGCTTGTGAATAAATTCAAAAAAGAACTTCAGTTTAAACAACAGTGCGAGTTTAGCAAAACAGTTTTCCAAATGTCCGACAGGTAAAGCTTGCTAATCTACTAAAGTTTAAAGTTGTTCGTAAAAACTAACAAATTGGAAGATTGATTTTACTTGACACAAATTATGAGATACATTTAATATAATTGACATTAGAAATATGCTAATTTTACGCAAGCTTGTAAATAAAATCAACAAAGAACTTTTGTTTAAACAACAGAACGAGTTTCGAAGTCAGTTCTTCCCGACGAAAGTTTCTGTCGGTTATTAAAAAAAAAGTTGATGTTCCATACATTTTGACCGCGTGCGTAGGTATTGCACTTTTCTGTGAAACTGATGTTTTTTTTTTGATAACCGACGAAAAATTTCTTCGCTAGAGGGTCTACAATCGTGTGCTGAATTCACGGTTAAGTACAGTTTGCGCGTCGATGTCCCTGCCACCCTGTATATTTGAAAAGTGCTTATTAGGCCCTTTCATTTGGTACCCATTTTTTTTTAACAAAACGTCAGATATCCTATAATATTACAAATGCGAAAGTTTGTGAAGATGTTTGGATGTTTGTGACTCAATCACGCTTATGCGTCTATCTATCCACGATTTACCCTACTAGAGATAGGAATTTGACATTAGCTCGATACAAAATATGTCAAATTTCTATCTCTAGTAGGGTAAATCGTGGATAGATTGGATATTAATTTTGGCCGTTAGGTACCTACATTTTATCTCGGAAAAGGATTGGAGGATTGGTAGGATTAAACAAGATACTATAGAGCTGAAACAAGATATGAGAATTCCGGCGAAGATGTATGGGAAGCCACTTGAGCTTTGTACGAAATTCAGAAATGTGATCATATTTACGCAAGCCAAATATAAATCATATGCAAAAGTTTTGAAGTCGCTCAAGTTTATCTAGTTGTGCCTCAGTGAGATCGAGATAACTGACATCAGCATAGTCAAGGATAGGAAGTAAAAGAGATTGCGCAAGCGCAGTTTTAGTGGCAGTTGGAAGAAAGTTCCGCAATCGTCTCAAAAATTTGGCAGATGCAAAAATTTTGCGACTTACGTCCTGCAGCTGTGGACCCCAAGAAAGATGTTTGTCAATCCAAACCCCGAGGTTCTTGACTTTTTCGCTTATCGGAATAGCAATTCCGTTGAATTTTACCTGGGGAAGCTGCGACCAGTTTATCTTGGAGATCATCCGTATCAAAAGTATTCTGTTAATCCAGATCATATTCTATATGTGTGCGAAATTTCATCCAAATCCGTTAAGCTTTTTATGTGTGATTGAGTCACAAACATCCAAACATCTAAACATCCAAACATCTTCACAAACTTTCGCATAGGTAATTATAATATTAGTAAGATTAAATATCAACAACCCAACCCGCCTGCCAAGCGTGGCGATTATGGCATATCCCCCCCTTAATTGGGGGAGGCCTATGTCCAGTAGTGGACGTCTTTCGGCTGAAATGATGAAGATTAAATATTAAAAAAGTAGCGATTTTACTCTAATACCAATATACCTACCTACATGTTACTTAATTAAAATGTTGATTTTACGAAACATCTTTGAGTTTTTACTAAACTTTATTGTCATTTGACGTGACGTCATATTACCAACCTACATGTTACTTAATTAAAATATTGATTTTACGAAACATCTTTGAGATTTTACTAAACTTTAACGTCATTTGACGTGACGTCATACCTATTCTTCCAAATATTCGCGTTGCGTTCGCGTTCTCGACTCGATTTTTTTATTTTATTTTTTAATTTATTCATGACCATGGATACATGTCCTTCAGTCGTAATCATTGAACATATTATACTTATATCCTAGTAAAGTGATGAAAACTTTACTTTCTCGACTCGATACGACTTAGAGTTGCCAGATTAACACCTCTCCGCCCTTTTTAATTTTATTATAAGTAATTTGACGTAGGTAATGACGGGAATAATTTTGACTAAAATTAAACGTTTTTAGGGTTCCGTACCCAAAGGGTAAAAACGGGACCCTATTGCTAAGACTTCACTGTCTGTCTGTCTATGACCAGGCTGTATCATAGGCTGCTGTATGATAGCTAGGCAGTTGAAATTTTCGTAGATGATGTATTTCTGTTGCTGCTATAACAACAAATTCTAAAAACAGAATAAAATAAATATTTAAAGGTGGCTCTCATACAATAAACGTGATTTTTTGCCGTTTTTGCTCGATATTAATAACGATTGGTACAGAACCCTTTGTGCACGAGTCCGACTCGCACTTGGCCGATTTTTTAGACATTTTGTGTACCTACTGATCATATCATGTCCGGACGTTTTTAGCGTGACAAATAGTATTCCTGTAGATTTTGGGTTGTAGGTACCGTGTTTTCGCGTCCGCATAAGTTTTTTTTTAATTTTCATGATATTTTGACACTACTGAACAAGATAAGAAAGGGTGTCGCGCTGACACCCTTGAGCGTTTCGTATAAAACTCATAATTATGCCAAGAAGCTACCGCCATTAGATAAACTTCTGATTTTAAGATTTATAATATCATGAAAATAAAATCAAAAAACTTTTATGCGGACACGAAAACATGCTTCTCCCTCATTTGTTCCGAGCATCTACAGAAATAACGTAAAATCTAAATAATGGAAATGAAGTACAGAAAATATGGTCAATACCATTTCTAAATACATTTTGGACTGAAAAAAATGCCAAGGCATGTTAATCGTGCGATTTACCCGATGAAGTAATCGTAAATAAAATATATAATTTTGTTGGATTTTTGGCGGAAAAATTCCAACTTGCATAGCGGAATTCAAAATATCTCGTTGGCAACACTGTTCTCGGTCGGTCGGTTGTCGGGGCGTGCGTGTGTGACACGTGCGCGGTGCTCTGTGTTGGATTAGTTGGATATAATCATTCATAGTTACGCTAGAGTAATAGTAGTTCATAGTGAGTGAAAATGGACTCGACGTCACAAAATACGTTAGGATTTACATTAGACTCCAAGTTCGCGATAGCACTTCTCGATTCCTGGGGAGTCTCGAAGGAAACACAAGCTGTATTTCAAGGTAAGTTCTAAGTTCCTACTTATTATCAACTTAGAATGGTAGAATAGGTACCTTCGCCCTAACAGGTCAGTCTTATCGTAAAGTACGCGGTCGCCATCCAACGGCGGCTGCCTGTTCTATGTACCTTGCCTATTGCCACTGCAAGCTGGTTTGCTATTCTGCAAGCTAAGTTGGTAACCTGCAGATCTCCTTATTTCTGATTTAAACGCGCAGTAACTCCAAACATAGCTCGTTAGATAGTCCTTGACCTTTAATATGACACCCTAGTTAGCGAATATCTGTCTGATAACCACAAAATATTGTATTTTTTTGTATCTAAAGTATCTACCTACACACCACATATTATTTGATACAAATATTAATATGTAATATAACTAGGCAGATACTTTAGATAAATGTTTTCCAAATTTTAATATCACTCCCTGGGCCCTGTTTAATAAATGCTACTAATTGTAAATTGTAATTGTATACAAGCTACAAATCTGCAAGTTTCTGTTTAATAAATAATACAACTTACTTAAATAGCATTTGTAATATAAAATATTTGTAAGATTTTTATGTGCAAAATTCTCACTATTTGTTGTGTTTATTAAGCAGTACTTGTAGTACAATTCAACAACATTTTACAAAATTGTAGGATTGTAACGTTTATTAAACAGGACCCTGCCCTGCCACCAAATACAAATTTGGTGATGTCAAACTGGGAAATTACCAAATTATTGTTTCCTTCTTTTTTTAGAATATGACTTGGATGTATTTTGCATAGAAAATATTTCTGATTCAGATATAAATGAGCTGATTCCAAAATCAAGAATAAAGGATAGAATTAAATTCAAGGCTGAATTAGCTCAATTTAAAAATGAAAATAAATCCCTGGTGAGTATTTTGAAGTATATACCTATTATTGTACCTACTTTCCAGAATGTAGCAAATGAGCCTTTAGGCTCGGTAATCTCAAGCACAGGCTTTGCTTGTTTTAAAACTGATTGATTTGTTCATATTATTTTGTTTTTGTAGGTACTATAAGAGAAAAGAAGTAAATAAACTACATATATATTACTAGCTTTTCGCTGCGGTTTCACCCACATTAATTTGAAAATGTCCAGCGGTTGTATGTAGCGTGATGATATATATTTATTTATTTAATTCTTTATGCAAAACAGGGTACAAAGGCGGTCTTAACGCCATAGGCATTCTCTACCAGACAACCTTAGGGTAATGCAGAGACAAAGAATAAGGTAGATGCACCAGTAAAGTAGTAAAATATGTTTCGTACAACGACTTATAATTACATATAATAAAAATAGATAAATACCTAAGTAAATTATACATATAATAAAATATACATATTATACATACCTACATATATAACTATATATAGCCTAAAGCCTTCCTCAAATAATGGACTATCCAACACAAAAATAATTTTTCAATTCAAACCAGTAGTTCCTGAAATTAGCGCGTTCAAACATACAAACAATCAAACTCTTCAGCTTTATAATATTAGTAAAGATTATTATTTTAAAGATTTTTAGTTTTGGTAGAAATGTTACTTTTTTTTTTTTTTTTTTTTTTTCGTGGGGAAATCCTCACGGACGCACTCCGCCCGGGGAAGGCGGAGCCAGTTTCGGACTCTTACCGACTAAAACCACCACGGTGTTCCTCTTCCAACCATTGGCCGGGGGTGTGGGAAACTTATAGTCGTCCAACCATCCCCGGCAGGTCCCGGCTCGCCACTAGTAGGCGAGCCCCTTCTCCCCGTGCGGCATCATCGGCCGCACCCTTCTCTTGACTGGCGCGCGCGGAACACGACGCGCCACCGTCACGGGCCTTGACTGATCGGGTGGCGGGCTACCCCGAGTCCGCCGCCCGCAGGCCCACTCCTAGGGTGGCTGGAAGTCGGCGTACGCCCTCCTGCGACGCCCGGTCCGTCTCCTGCGGGTGGGGAGGGAGGTCGTTGCCTCTCGAACCCTCTCCGCCGCCTCCTTAGCGAGCATCACCTCCTCGCAAAAGGAGACGACGCCCTCCCAAGCGTTCTCGCTCCCAACCATAGCCAAAACAACAGCCGGAAGCGAGAGATCGCTGCCGCCTACTGCAGTTATAAGGTCACGGCGCTGCGTGGCCCAAGCTGGGCATTCCGCCAGTGTGTGCTGCGCCGTGTCCTCAAGGCAGCTCCCGCAGTGATGACACTCGGGAGTCGGCTCCCGGCCTATGCGACACAGATACTTCCCGAAGCAACCGTGCCCCGAGAGTATCTGCGTCAGCCGGTAGGTGAGGGCGCCATAGCCCCTCTCCAGCCACTCCTCCATGACGGGCCTTACCGCCGCTATTGCGGCGTGCCCTTGGTAGAAATGTTACTAATGTATCTCAGATCAACTGCTCTTAATAGTATGAGCACTGATCCAGCTGGAGTCAACTTGAAATTGTTTTTTCACATTAATAAAAAAAAAAATAACATAGGTATCTTATCTTAATTTTTACAGAAAACATGTTCTTTAGACACAGAATCAATAGAATCAGATAAGGATTCTATGGGGCATGTGGGCAACGATTATAGTTCTGCGGCTAGTGGCTGTTCTTGTGCTACTTCGAACGAAGAGGTTAGTTTTTTACACTTTATTTTGAAATTGCCTTGTTAATAACAGATACCATAAATACCTACTACAAAATTAAATAAGTTATCTATTAAAAAGCCCGCCCTATGTTGTTCCTGCTACAAATGGCCATAATACTAGAAGAATTTCCCTGCTGTATGGCTATGGCCAGTTTTCCAGGAGTGAGTCAATGTTATTGCCTTTTTGTGTTTGTCTTTTTTCGTTACCTATTTTTTTTCTTCCAATTTTGTAAGTTAGTTTGGTCATAGGATTAAGAACAGTCAGGAAATATGGAAGAACTAATAAGGTAAATCGACAAAAAACTCATGAAATTCACTTGTAAGTACTTATGTTGTATGTGTGTTGGGGTACTTACCTATGTTGAACTTGATTTCTTTTTTTGTGAAAAAGAATTTGTCCGTACTTTCACATTTATGTTTTTGATTCAATTCAATTCAATTTCTTCATTGCAAATCTTTTAATTATCATAAATTATTATGTATGTACGATTAATTCTTTATTTTTTAATAAAAAAATCAAAGTGGTCACAGGATCTGTACCATAATAGCCGGAAACCCAGCGGCTTAGACTCGTTAGATTGGTTTTGAATAGCGCTTTGTGATGAGTGATGTTCAGGATTTGATGATGGATGGAGCCAGAAACTCACTGTGTTTGGGCTCGTTAGAATGGTTTTGAAGAGCACTTTGTGATGAAGTAAAGTGATGTTCATGGTCTGACGATGAATGGAGTCGGAAGGTGGCCACAGGATCTCTGAACCCTGGTAGCCGGAAACTCACTGTGTTAGGGCTCGTTAGATTGGTTTTAAAGAGTGCTTTGTGATGAGGTGATGTTTCGGGTCTGATGATGGAGCCAGAACATGGTCCCAGGATGATGTATTGTGATTTTTATTTCCCAGTGAGTCGAATTTGATTCCATGTCTGTAGTGAAGTTAACTTTGATTTCATATCTTTTTTTATCCATATCTTTCCAATTGATAGTTTTATTGTTTTTTTTTAATTTACTTAGTGTTATTACAAAAGATTTTTAAACACATTAACTTAGACGCCTGTTTAAATGTGATGTTGTCTCTTTCAAACAATATTGTCAAAAAATTTACAGCATTGTTTAAATTTTTTTTGTAATAACACTGACTATTTTTACCATTTCTGTGTATAAGTCCTATTTTTTTTTCTCCCACTAGTCTTTTAATTTAAAAGAAATTCTGAAGACCACTAGTATCGGACAAATATGCCTTCAGTATATGAACAAGAAGATTGATGATACAACTATAAGAAACAATTTATTAAAATGTATTATAGAATACTTCATAAAAAGGAAGGGTTCGATGGATGCAAAAAATTAAGAGGACATGTCCAGTCAAATTGTTAAATTTTTCCCATTCGAGTCGAAGGTTATATTTTTATTGCAAAAATATTTTGGTATGGTAGATTGATTAGATAATAGTATATTGGTTCTACTCTAGTAGTATTATGGTAATATAGTAACAGTAGTTGTATAGTATGGATAGCATACCATGTATAGTCTTGAATTTTCTCGGATTGTGCGCACTCTTCCCATTTGCAACTCGTCGCCAGGGCTCAGAAACGTTATTTAAAATAATGTTTTTAAATGTTTCAGTTTTTCCTTCAGTGTTCCAGATCAATAACCAGATTGTTGCAAGGAGCGCTTACACTGGAAATAAGGTATTTTCCAAATTTTTATAAACCGTTTATTTTATTAATTGGTTTCATGGAGAAAAATACATTAATTAATTTATTTATTTTATTTTTCTGTTGGATCGTTCGTCCCAATCTTTAAATATATATAAGCGGTTTTCAAATATTTGAAAACTACCCTATTAAAATTGCTCTGCTACCTATCAGCAATTTTGGTCGATGAGAATATCAAGTAATGGGTAATATCTGAAAAAAAATCAAATTGGAATTTACTACATTACAAACAATTTTTCAGGATGCATATTATGTTCATATTAGAAAATATGGGAAGTCATATATTCCAGCAAGAGGGAAATTGGTAGACCGGTACCATAACCAAAGAAGGATTTTAAGAAAATCAGGACTCATAAAGAAACACGAAACATCCACCATTACCATAACTGAAACTCATGAAGGTATATTATTCAACATTTCAACTTTGCACTATCGGGTTTGAAAATCATTTTGCTTGTATGAAAAATCGTTTAGTCGCATTAAGTCCACTTCGCATTTGGTCCACTTTCCGAAAACACGTCTCTTTCGCAGTTGGTCCATTTCGCAGAAAAGGTTAGCTTCTATATTTTCAATCACTTTATATTATTTTATTTTTTTTCCTTTTCTTATTATGTCGCAGTAAAAATAAAAATCTGACATTTGCAGAATATGAAAAAAAGAACAAAAAAACATTTACCTTTTCCCATATTTATGTGAAATATTATCAAATGGGAAATAACAATCTGCGAAATGGACCAAATGCGAAATGGACGTTTCGCGAACTGGACCAAGTGGATCAAATGCGAAGTGGACGTGATGTGCCTAAATGCCGCTCCGAACGGGCAACCAGTAGAATCGCTCGGACCGCGGTTACCCGCAGCCTCGGCGGGTTGCGCCCGCGCGCTCTGCGATCGGTTGGCGGGCGACCGCGGTGGAACTCAACTAAACAATCTGCTTTGTGAGTTCTTATCTTAACGTCTCACATTCACAGTTTTACGAGTTCAATTTTAATGGACATAGAATGTTATTTGTTTAAGAGCCCCAAAATGTATCACTTGAAGATCTTAATAATATGAAGCTATGGTTGAAATTTAATAAAGAGCCTTGGGTAGATGTTGTGGAGAAGTGGAAACTAACAAGGACATTGCGAAAAGAAGATTTATCTGGAAAAGATAAAACCATCCAGGACTTATTTAATGAGTGGGCTTCAATCAAAGCAAGCTTGGGCTACAAACTTGTTCGTATAATTTATTATTAAATATTTAATATATTTTTTAAATATTTAAGTTTTTTGTTTTTTGTTTTTTTATATGTTTTTTTTCAATATTTATGCTTGACAAAATTCGACCTTATGATATTATGCTTTTAGAATTTTTGATAATAAATATTATGCTAATTGATATTTATGCCATTTAACAGTATAGGTTTTATGTTTAAGACAAAAAATTATGCGTAGGTAATCATTCAATTTTATTATTTTAGGTTGAATTAGATTTTGAATTCATGTACCCAAACCATGACCTAGAATCGTTCAAAAAGTGGCCAATATTCATGGAAAAAGAATTGCCAATTTACAGTAAAATAAAAAGTTACGTGGATAATCTGAAAACTTTGAACGACGATAGTACCACACCAGGTCAGTAGGTACTAATTTATTTTCATTATATTAAATAATAAACAGATAATAGACAGTCCTCATTTTTACAGGCTTAGCTTTATAATAATTTTTAACTCCTTCCAGATGTGAGAGATTATGTTTACCTAAAACTGATGAGTTCGAAGATGCCACCCACCATTAAAATTCCAGTTAAAACCGAAGAAAAGAAGAAAAAATATTATAAAGCATTGCTGAATCAGAAAAGGCTTTCATTTTACATGTCGCGGTAAGTAAATAAAGTGCGCAATAAATTAAAAAATAAATAATACAAAGTATTTACCTGTGGTAGCCGATTCGTTTTTTTCTTATTATGACTTGCTTTTTGGTGAAGGAAGACATCGTGAGGAAATCAGCATTAGTTTACAGGCAATGGGTTCAGTGTAGTAGATTATTTATGACTCAGAACATCTTTTATATTTGTATTTGTTCAACCTTGTATTTGTTCTATTACAGAATCAGAGCGAAATAGTAACAAAGATCAAGCTGCGTCAGGATGAACACTTGGCCAAAGGACTTACTTGCCAACCACTGATAGTCGTGGTAGGGTCATCGATGGAAGAAATAACCGATTACTATGTCCATTATGAATCAGTCATTTATAAGATCGACACCCTACTAAAAGCAGTAGATGTATGCTTTAAAATTTTCCATGTTTTCAATTTAGAGTACCCGACAGAGTGTGTTAACGTGTGGACCTTTATCCAAAAATATTTTTACGGAATTGATTGCAAATCTGATTTAAAAAAATCAAGTGTAGCTTGTTTTATGGCAGATCTGTCTTAAAACCTTTTTAGACTGAAATTTCTATTTTGTGCCAAACATTTTATTTTGTACATAATCCAAAGACATTTTTAAGGAATTGATGATAAAAAAGTCTAATTTGTTTCCATCGTACCTATAGTTTATTTAAACATGTTTATTTGATTTATGTGTTCGTCTGTGTGAAACGACTATACGAGTGTTGAGTAACTAGTATTATCATACTACGCCGTGACATTTCCAACATGGTACCAGAGCGTGGTTAATATGATAAGTAGGATTTGACTGTAAGAATTATTTAGCATATTTTGATAAAACTTAGAAATATTTTTTGTATGTATTGATATAGTATAAAGCTGAATTGTAACTGCGTTAGATGTAAACTTACCAATAATGTTAAGTAATATAATATTAAGGTTTTGCATGGCGTTGGTATGTTGGACATTGTGGGCGGATAATTCTTTATTTTTATTGCAGAATGGGTCAGCATATTTAACTACCCTTAGAGTCACATGATTGAAGATGATCCCTTCTGGACATCCTTTAAGACGGGCCTTTTGTAAGAGGTTACCGCAACCTTAGTTTTAAGTACATTTAAATATAAATATGTACATATAATATTAAGGTTTTGTATGGCGTTGGTATGCTGGACATTGTGGGCGGATAATTCTTTCTTTTTATTGGAGAATGGGTCAGCATATCTAACTACCCTTAGAGTCACATGATTGTAAATGATCCCTTCTGGACATCCTTTACGACGGGCCTTTTGTAAGAGGTTACCCCAACCTTAGTTTTAAGTACATTTAAATATAAATATGTACATTAAGAAAAAAAACTTATTTTGGGTTAAAGCAAATTTTAATTAAAATTATAATCTATTGATGTTGGTCTGTGTACGTTTTCATTTTGTTCTCTCTGGTTTCTATGGCAGTCTTCTTATGTTGTATTATAAATGCTATTCTGTTCCTTTATTCGCAACGAGTCGCACTGAATCGTGTCACACTGACTGGTTGAGAAAAAAATTCGCAACGAGTAACAGTGTGACTCGATGCGAATTTTTATTCTCATCTAGTAACACTTGTTAGTAAATGGTTCATACTTATTCTTCTCCTTCATCATCTGAACGTGAAAAAATATTCTTTAAGTAACGGTGTTAGGTAACTGCTCTAAGAGATAAATATGAACCATTTACTAACACATGTTACTAGACGAGAATAAAAATTCGCATCCAGTAATACTGTTTGTTACGCGTTGCTAATTTTTTTCTCAATCAGTAACAGTATCACACAATTGGATATCTGACTTAAGAATGGATACTTTTAAGGTATAATAGAGCAGAAAGGGAAGCAAATTGTGAAATGTGACGTCACTATTCTGTGACGTCACATTTCACACCGCGCGGCCGCAAAAGAAAGTGATGTTTTTGCTTAGTGATGATTTGTTTGATGTGTAAACATTTAAAAAATCAATAACAACATTATTTGTAATTACGTATGGATTATAATAATCAACACTATTTTGCCATTAGATGATTTTTTTTTACCAAATTTGGAGTCTTAGAAATCATAGTAAAATTCGTCAAATTGAGCCAAAATTTCGCGTAGAGGTTTATTTTGCTATCCTTTTGCGCTCTTTTAAACCTACAATCGTAGAATCCATTCTCAAGTCAAATACCCAATTCAGTATGACTTGTTGCAAATAAGGGCTCTTATTGAAGGCACTGTGAACAATGAAACATCTGTTCAAATTGATTCCTTTTTTCCTCCAGGTTCAAAATGTACACTTCCCATAATTTACACCGGTTTCAAAAGGTAAATTTCCTGAAATGTCCACTTCTCAAAATGTACATTTCTCAAAATGCACCTTTCCCGGAATGTACATTTCCCTAAATGTACATTCTTCTAACAAAAAGTAAATAAAAATAAGTTAACCTTCTCCATATTTATGTGATCCTGGTACTTTAAAATATATTCAGTCAGTTATTCCTATCTGTTCTAAGAATGTACATTTTGAAAAAGATACATTTTGGGAAATGTAACCCTAACGCCTTTAAAGCTGGAGTGAATCGGCACCTAATAGGTTTGCTCGCTCCATCGTCGACCACATCCTGACAAAGCTGTCTAGATTGTGGTCAAGAGCAGATGTATAAATCATAAAAAAAAAAAAAAAAAAAAAAAAATGTACGTTAGGGGAAAGGTGCATTTTGGAAAAAGTACTTTTTCGGAAGTGGACATTTCGGGTGTTGTACCTACCTTTTGAAACCGGTGTACACTATGGGAAGTGTTCATTTTGAACCTGAAAGCCTTATATGATTATTTTGTGCCACATTTGTTTTGTAACACACTAGTTGATTATTTTATGTGATATTTCAGTTATTACCTCGCCTGTAAGTGAATTGTTTAAGTTTTATTGTAAAAGTAATTTGATAACAATTATAATATACTCAATTTTATTCATTTAATATTTTGTTTTCTTTTACTATTTTAGTTATAACCCGAACAAAATTATTGTAACATTTTATCATACAATTCAGATTTAATTTGTTTAACATTTAAATGTGTATTTTTAACAGTTATAATTGGAGTACTTTTTGGTAAATTTTGCTAAACATGTTCTTTTATTTTCAGTTTTATTTTGTACTATATGATACCGCTCACGGGCGGGTGATTTTGTCTTTCGTTTATTTTTTTATTGATAGTTTACTGATCTGTAAATTAGGCAGCTGACTACAAGTCTCTGGCGACAAAGTATACACGGTGACTTTATTAGTGCGCATAATTTTTGAGGATTTTCGTTCAGTCGGACCATTAGTTTGATGGTCTGAACATCCTTATAAGTTATGCGCACTAGTCACCCAGTATATTACGCTACGAGAGATTTTCAGTCAACCAATAATTTACAGCTTTCATGCATAATGGCGAAACATGTTTAATTGAATATACCTACATCCTGTTCGTACATTTTAGGAGAGCGCATTTCGTATATTTTACTACTAAAAGTGAAGTAAAGTATACGAAATGTGCTCTCCTAAAATGTACGAAATGGTATGAGTAAATGTTACAATACTAATTTTACATATTTTATTACAATACCTTACGTAAAATATGCAAAACTTATTTAATATAAGATACGAAATCATAAGAGTAAATATCACAAAATCAGTTTTGCATATTTTTAGTAAAATATACTAAACCAACAACAAGATATCTGGTAAATTGTATGAAATTAATTTCACATATTTTACCAAACACTTTTAGTTAAACATACTAAATCAACATCGTTAAATGGACGAAAGTAATATACGTGAAATATGCAGGACTCGATTAGCTGAATATACTAAATTAAATGAGTAAATGTAGCAAAATTAATTTCATATATTATACATAACACATTTAGTGACATTCATTAAATCTCACCGTGAAATATACAGGACTGGATTAGTTGAATATACAAAATGAAATTAGTAAATGTAGCGAAATCAATTTCACATTGTTTACATAACACGTTTAGTGGTATTTATTAAATCTCATCGTAAAAGATCAAAAGTAATCGACGTGAAATATACAGGACTTTTTAGTTGAATATACAAAATGAAATGAGTAAATGTAGCAACATTAATTTCACACATTTTACATAACACGTTAAGTGACATTTACTAAATCTCATCGTAAAATATCGAAAATAATCGACGTGAAATATACAGGACTTTTTAGTTGAATATACAAAATGAAATGAGTAAATGTAGCAAAATTAATTTCACATATTTTACATAACACGTTAAGTGACATTTACTAAATCTCATCGTAAAATATCGAAAATAATCGATGTAAAATATACAGAACTTTTTAGTTGAATAAACAAAATGAAATGTGTAAATTTACTAAACGTATGGGTTACATAATCAACCAGTTCTATTTGGTAAAATCAACAATTTCGTGTGTAGGACCTATATTAACCCGCGAATTTGATAAAATTTACGCGGAATTTAGTAAAATCAATCATTCTTTTTTTTCAGTGTATACGCGAGAAGATAGTAAGAACCACAAATCATTGTATATTGTTTTAGAGTATAAATTATAATACATAATTATTATTTTCATGTATTACGTTTTATAACTAATATTTATTCACGATATCTTACATTACAAGTACTTAATCAATCAGAATATGATTGATAAAGGCGGCAACAGCCCAAAAAATCAGATACACCGGGTATCTCACACACATACATCATCATTATATAAAACGTAGTAAATAAAGCTTAGGTACAGACTACAAAATGTACACCACAGTCCGCAAATAAATCGCAAATTGAATTCCAAAGACGCTTTTAAATCATGACAATACCAGATACAGTGTGCGTTATCAATTAGAACTACTTAGCAAGTTTAACTTTACATCCCAGAAACTTAAAAGTTGAATACCTGCTGCGAATTTCCATGGATTAAGAAATAAAATCGCTTGGCAGTTACTTAGCAGATAGTAAAAATGTATTGGTATAAGGATCGCTCGCTTCGGGCACGTAGCGCGTAATAAATAAAGGAGAAGAGAGTTAAGACTCGCCGTGAGCAGGGCTTGTTCCTTATCTGTCCGACTGTGTGTACTAGGCCGGGTAACCCTACACCAAGTTAGACGCTTAGGTACATCGGAAAGTATATTGTTGTATCTGTTTACTAAAGATAAGTATTAAATCTTGAGAGAAAGCTCTCGTTAATGTCGAATGGAAGCAAGTTTTAGATCATTCGGTATCGAGATTTTCCCCGACGATTTTTTTGTTACATTCTGTAGACAAGTAGTATTGATTTTAAAAAGACAAGGTACCTACATATTTACTGTAGATATACTAGATATATGTGATTATTGCAATAATGGTTGAGAAGGTCGAATAACAACATACTGTTTACCCACATTTTTTACTTTTTGTAACCGTACATGACCTATTTTTTTAAAGATCCTCTTTCAACACCCAATGTAAAATATGGGTCAGGTGGGTGCTCTATTTTTAACTAGAGACACATGCACAATTATATATTTATAAATTCAAAAAAATACAAGTCAAGCTCCTTAATAAGACGGATCACACCATTTTTTAAAGTCGTAATGGCGATTTTTACGACGTATGAAACGCAGACAACGAAAATGCAATAAATATTCCTTGGAAGCGTGAGTTTATTAACAAGGTGCAGCTGGAAAACCTGCATTAGCAGATGTTGTTGTTATTTATCTTACACCAACAGTGGGTTTTTAGTTTTTTACAGAGACAAACTCATTACAATTTTAAAATAACGAGATTAGAATTTCAGCAATACCTGTGCCTACCTACCGTTTTACACGGAGATGTAATAAAACAAAATTCCAATAAATATCCCTATAAAATGCAAAAGAATACTTATAGGTACATTATTTCTAATAGATTCGCGACCGTTCTTAAAAATTTGACGTTGAAAATTAGGACTTCCTGCCTAGAAATTAAAACTGAAATTTGAATAGTCGCATGTTTGGCAAGCAACGGGGTGCCGGGCAGAGGGGCAGATTTATATTGGAGCAATGCAGCAGTGGAGTAGTGTGCAGTTAGTATTGATTTCCATTCGTAACGCCCATCCCCCTCTCCGCATGCATCTCACCTCACGCACCGTAACAATGGCAAAAGGCCAAGTATCCAACACTGGCGACATTAAAAAAAATATAGGCAAGTAAATTTGAATATGGAATGTCTTCGTTTAAATTGTGACACGCGATGTATGCCTATGCTCCCAGTTACCACTGTACTTATTTTTGGTCAAGCAATAATAATCTTTGTTTCAAATTGTGTAACGTTTCAAATTTGATTAGCAAAATTTATTCGTTCATTCGCGTGTAAGTGCGACTCTAGTCGAGCCGTGAATTGCTTCAGTGAGTCAAAACTGTTTACCAACGCAAATGTTCCCACTGATTGAAATCGGAGGAAAATTCGTTCACTAAGCAGTTGAAAACTATTGAGAGAATGTTTATTTGCACCTGATGGTCTTATTGATCGCATGAATGAAAATTTGCTCGGAATGAATTGTTTAGGAGTTGGAAAGGAGTTTTTGATAGTCTATCTAACTTGAATAGAATAAATCTACATTTTGGTGTAATTGCCTTGTTAAAATACGTATAACAAAGTCAAATATGGATAAAATTTCGCCATGATTATCATTTGAATTATACATCCCTTCGTGTTACCTAGGTGTGAAGAGATAGGTGCTTAGAAACTTCAAATGTGGGCTTATAGTTTCAGCAAACTTCCATCTTCAGTGCTCTTAGTAAAAATATTTGGTTTTGAAAGCTAGCTTACTAGCTACTTAGCTATTATCATCCTAGTCATCATCATCATCATCATTTCAGCCGAAAGACGTCCACTGCTGGACATTGGCCTCCCCCAAGCATATGTTGGGGGGATAATCGCCACTCATCGTCCTATTAATTTTGTGTTTATTTGGTCGACCATGACGTAAAAACTATTAGACCAATTTGGATGAAATTTTACACACTGATAGATCGTGTCCTGGATTAAAATATAAAATACTTTTTTGAAAACAAGCTTTTAAAGTGTCTTTGCATGCTCGGCCGGGAGTAAATCAAGAAAACAATTCACCGTTAACTCGTGCGCACCTTCTATCCGCACTTGCAAATGCATAGAAGCTTCGCTTTTGTCGGACATTCCCGAAGCCACCCGTTTTTTTACTTTTCATACCACGACGGGAGCAAAGTCGCGGGCATAGGCTCCCTGCATCCTGATCAAGACCAAGTTCACTCTGAGGGTCGAGCGGTTGGAGTCTCGTCACAATGTGAATTTCAATTCATTTGTGGTGAGGGTTCCGACTGAACATCTGTCAACCTTCACGAAAGAAGAATTTTGGCCGAGTGGTGTTGTTTTCAGGCGATTCCGAGGACGGTTACCCAACACCGCGCGACACATGACGCCGATTTTAGTTATTATTTTTTATAGTACCTATTTTATATTATTGTATATTTTTTCATGTATTTTTATGGGCCTTGATGCCTGAAATGAAACAAAAAATATTATTTATTATTATAGGCTAAGTATCTATAAAATAAAATCACAACTTCCGAAAATTCTCTGTATCTTCGACAATGCTCTACTCATATGATTTCAGAGGCAACAAATAATAAGATTTATGAACTATATCGCTATGATAAATGCTCTCAGTGGCCTCGACCAACCGACACACTCCCCGGCCAGGGGTCGTTGAACGCCATTTCGGTTATGAAACAGCATGTACACTCGAAAACACACTGCTTACATCATTCGGAAATTCGGAATTAGAACTTTGAAGATGGATTTTTGAAATGGTAAAAAAATATTTAAGGTTTGAAAGGATTGCGATATTTATTTAATTCTTTATTAAACTAAAATAATTCCTTAATCCATATTTAATACTTATTTATTTAAAATTAACTAAAGAATACAACAGGTAGATTAGGTACTTATACTTAAACACTGCAATGAAGGAAAATAAAATCGATCTTTAAGAAACTAGCACAAATCTATAAATTCAATTTATGGAGGTTATATTACCTACATTAATAATATTTATATTTCAGGTACAAACCATCGTTTCTATTGCATGTTGCAAATGGTAAACTGCAGTGACGATTTATTTAAACCTGTCAGTTATGGAAAAAATATGATTTTCAATTCATTTCGGAACAAGTTTACCGAAAGCATATTTTAAAATATTAAAATGCAAAATTATTTATAAACGTTTCCATGTTAAAAAGCGCAGTTAATTTATTATAGACTGTCATACAATTCAACATTAAGAAATGCCGGAAAATATTCATAATATTTCAGAATGATACTCTAAAATCGTATGTGTTGGGCATAAATCAAAAGTTGTAGGTAAAAATAAAACACTTATAAACGTGAGGGCGAGCATTGTGCGTTGACGTCATTGAGTGCTGTTCGCCATTGGTCGATATTTTAGTTGTACTAACCCTCTTGTTCTTCAATGCCTAGTGGATGTAATTTATAATAAAAACTATTTCTTGACAATTCTATAACTATTGTTTGGTTATGTATAGATATTATAAAAAACGGTGTGTTATAATTCTATGCAAAACAGTTGATTCCGAGTGTTTCTTTTCATTTTCATCTTAGTAAAACTTGACAGTAACATAGTTTGGTCCATCATATTTAATTCATAAACTTAATTTAAGAAGGTATCTATCAATAGCTTCGGGGTCACAGCAAAAGATATCTAAATAATGTTTATATTTTTTTGTAATGTTTTTATTAAATGGGTATTTATCAATAACGTTGAAAACTTTTGTCCACTTCTATACTATGGATCCCTTGCTATAGCAGTTCCGGTTTCCACGGGTGCATCGCCGAGTAATGTTGAATTTGTAATGTGTAGTGGCATTTAAACGATTTTGTTGTTACAGCTTTTTAGTATAGTTACACTGATTTATAGAAACTTAAGCTTAAAGATAGTAAGTAAGGGTAAGTGTTAAATTATTATTGTTTCTAATTAAAAAAAAAGTCTAACAAGTACATTTATACAAGAAGATTAGATTAGATTTATCTACTTTATTATCAGACGACGTCTGTGGTCTATTGGTTCGTGTATCGGGCTGCTGATCACGAGGTCGTGGGTTCGATTCCCACAGAACACAAATATTTATGTGATGAACTTAAGTGTTTGTGTTGGTCTGGGTGTTTCTTATGTAATATAAGTATGTATTTACAAAAAAATAGTATTTAAGTATTACATCCGCTGTCTAGTACCCATAGTACAAGCTCTGATGCTTAGTTTGGGACTAGATGCTGTGTAAAACTTTACTAAAAATATTTATTTTATATTAAATTTATTTATCTAAAGTTTTATAGTGTCTACACCTGAAGTTTTTTTTTCATAGTTTCAAACTGAAATTTATGCACCTATACTTAATCGCCGGTGTTTAATATTAATGCCCTATAAATAAACCTTAAAAGAGAGTGTATTTCTATAAATCCGCAGTTTTTTCATAAATATTTGTCACCAACAAAACTTCTCGCATAAAATATATAACAAACAAGAGTCGGTTAAAGTAACTACTTCCTCAGATTAGATACGCGGAACAAAGAAACAAACACATAAACCTCTTTTATAGCTCATATTAGTCTAGATTATGAGCTCTCACTCGAATATATTTTGATCTAGTCAATTATTATGAGCGTAAATCATAATAGATGTATTATTAGTTTGCCTGAAAGAAAAGTATGGAATGCAGTTGTGTTAGGTTAGCTGAGTGAGATTAAAACAGGTTGATCTAAGTCTGAATACATACAACCTTCACCTTCGACATAGTTACAATTAATACATAGCAAGTAACACATGCCTCGTTGGTCGTGGTGGCAAGCGCGACTGCTGAGCGTGGGGCCCTGGGTTCGATTCCCGGGTCGGGCAAAGTGTTATTGGGTTTTTTCAGTAGGAAATTATCAGTAGCAGCCCGGAGTCTGGATTTGTGCCCGGTCAATGGCAATAGGCTCGCCCCCTATTACATGGGACTATAACATAACTGGCGAAATGTGGGTGTACTATACATCTCTGCCTACCCCTTCGGGTAGATACAGGCGTGATGTTATGTTATGTTATTGTAAGTAACACATCTGAGGTGATCTGACAGATAACCAAAGTTGTCCAGTGTAGTGGGGCGTTTCACACCACGCATATTTCGGCCCGCTGTGTGAATCGCCCATGTACTTGTTTTGAATGGGCTGTTTCGGACCGCGGTGTGAATCGACCAAGACCTTTTTTATAATGGACTGATTCGGACCGCGGTGTGAAACACCCCGGTACTCTTTTACCATTGGCCGTTTCGGACCACTATCAAAAGTTAAAACAATCTAATGTATTTCTGGTTTTTGTACAGACGAGAAAAAAATGGTTACTGAAAAATATTAAACTGTTCTAATAAAATACTTTAAAAGATTATAGATTATAATACAAAACTAAACTTCATGTAACAGTTAATGTTATTATGTGTATAATTTTGTATTAATTTATTATTGTGTACCTACTTATTTATATTATGTTTTGCTTCATTTATTCTTGTCTGAATTCATATTTATATTACTATTAATTAGTGTTTTTTTTTTAATTTCAATTTAATTTACTTCATCATTCATCATCATTTCAGCCGAAAGACGTCCACTGCTGGACATAGGCCTCCCCCAAGCATCGCCACAACGACCGGTCCTGTGCATTCCGCATCCAGCGGATTCCCGCGACCTTCACCAGGTCGTCGGTCCACCTTGTGGGGGGCCTACCCACGCTGCGCCTTCCAGTACGCGGTCGCCACTCCAGAACTTTACTGCCCCATCGGCCATCCGTTCTGCGAGCAATGTGCCCCGCCCACTGCCACTTAAGTTTGGCAATTCTTCGGGCTATGTCGGTTACTTTCGTTCTCCTGCGAATCTCCTCATTTCTGATTCGATCACGCAGGGACACTCCGAGCATAGCACATATAATTTACTTACATATCACTAATAATTAAAAATCACAATTTGTGTCCTTGATCACATAATTTATACATATAACTAATTGTTATAAATCGGAGGTTGAGTGTATATTACACATTATTACTTTTAACTAGTAATTATTCAACATACACCCACCTAGCCCCTGATAAGCAGACATTAGTTTTAACTGTAAAACTGTGGTCACTTCTATCCAATTAAATTCCATAAACGTGCCTTTTTTGTTTTTTTTTTTTTTTTTTTTCTGTCCTATCCTCATGGGCGCACTCCGCCCGGGGTAGGCGGAGCCAGTGTCGGACTCTTACCGACTAAAACCACCACGGTGTTCCTTCAACTACCTTAGCCGGGGGCGTGGGAACCCGTGAGTATTCACACAACCACCCCCGACAGGTCCAGGCCCGCCACAAGCAGGCGAGCCCCTTCTCCCCGTGCGGCCTAACGTCGGCCGCACCTTCCTAGTTGGCGCACACGGAACACTTCACGCCACCTCACCTCATGGGCCTTTACCAGCTGCGCCAACTACGCCGGCTGTGCCAGCTACGCCAGCTGCTGGTCGGGCAGCAGACTACCCCGAGTCTGCTGCTCGCAGGCGCTACCTCCCGTAATTTTTTATAGAGGTTTTCTTCCTCGCGGTCCGGGCGGTGAAGCCAAGACCCTCGGTCCCAAGAGGCTCGAGAACACTACTCAGCGGGCACTCCTGGGGTTACGAGATCGACGGGGGCAGGGAAAAACAGTCCCCCCGCTGCCTGCCCAGTGGCAGGGTGAGTGCACACCGGGCCCGCCCCTGCTCCTCCACTGTGCCCTCTGCTGATATCAGAGGGACACGTGGAGCAACTCCTTACTGGCCCAGAACGGGCCCCTCCCGCGCCAGAATATTCGCCACAGGCAATAAAATCCCCCGAAGGTTAATCCCTCGGCAGGATTTTATTGCCCGTGCCCAGTATGCACCAGCCAAACAACTGCCGATCCCTCCAGACGTGTCCAGAAGGACAAGCAGCCGTCAGGCACACGTGGAGGTTTTCTGGCCAGCACCCCCCATAAACGTGCCTGTTGCTACTAATATTATTATTAATTATATTATTTCTTATAATTATGAGTCTGCTACTTAAGTATTGTGTACCATTTTGTATTTGCTTTATTATAATTATCAGTAAAACAAAGAAATAATTTACACTTAATATGTTATTTTGATTGTTTTTTATTCAATATTAACATAATAAATATAATATAATATTTTATATATGTTTCTATTATCTTATTATTAACTAATAACATACAAATAAATATTTATTTTTGTTATTTTATCGGAGAAACATCACAACAGTTTCTACTAATTAATAGTAATATAAATGTGAATAAGTAGAAAAAAAAATGTTACCTTATTCTTAGTTTATACTAAAACTCTTAAGGGGTTACACCATTATAAAAACTTTTACAAAGGGATCAACCATGAAAATCAGCTAATCCTAACATTTTGTCAATCTGTGTGTCCATAAATGTAGGAATCGGCTGATAATTTTTTTTGGCGATTTCAGGGTAGGTCTATAGTAAAAGTTATTCATAATGATGAGGACAATGACCCTTATGAGGTTTAGTATAATCTTTTTAATTACATATTAATTATGTATTTTATTAGAATAGATTAATATGTTTCACTAACTGTTTTTCTACCCGTCTGTACAATAAACATTCGAAACATACTAGATTTTTTTAACTTCTGATAGTGGTCCGAAACGGCCAATAGGGTACTGGGCTGTTTCACACCGCGGTCCGAATCAGCCCATTATAAAAGAGGTCTTGGGCAATTCACACCGCGGTCCGAAACAGCCCATTCAAAAAGAGTACTTGGGCGATTCACACCGCGGTCCGAACAAGCGTGGTGTGAAACGCCCCACTACCCGTTGTCGACATAGGCCACAGAATCAGCGAGCTGAAGTGGCAGTGTGCCGACTATATTAGCCAAAAAAGCGATATCAGTCCGGGTAGACGTATTCTTGAGTGGAGACAGCGAATCGGCAAACGTATTGTAGGGTACAGTCTAACAAAGCAATTAGTATCCAGGGTCGCCTGATATAAATGAAGTTTTCTCAGAAGAATATGGATGTTTTCGAATGAAATATCATTTTAGTAACGGACAAAGTTAAATTGTATTTATATGAAACCCTAATAAAACCGTTCTATAATAATTTCCCTATAATACGTTTACCCGAACGGTTATCGCTTCTTCGGCTAATATAGTCGGCCCTGTGCCACTTCAGCTCGCTGATCTTGTAAACTATGTCGACAACTTTGGTTTTCTGTCCGATCACTTCCGATGTGTTGCTTGCTATGTATTAATTGTAACTGTCAAGAGCGAATTTTGTTTGTATTTAGACGTAGATCAACCTATTTTAATCTCACTCGTGCAGCTATACCTAATACGAACTGCGAACTGTCAGTGGCGTACTATTGGAGAGGCCTGTGTATAGTATTATATTATCTGTGCCTGTGTCTAGCGTGGACTAATTAATACAGGCTGATGATGATGATGAAGTAGCACCTGAGAAAAAGTCCAAAAGGCTTAAAGTGACCACAGCCAAGAGATTTGTCTACAGAATAGAAGACAAAATTAAATTGTATAGAATTTAAAATGACATTTAGTCTTTTCATTTGTAGACAAAATTCTTGTCTACAGTAGTCAGGCTACGGTTGCAGCAGTAACACAATATTGGGCTGATTATAGTAAGTTAAGTAACATCTGTCTCGGAGTGTCGGAGTGACCGACATAGCTTGTAGGATCAGAA
The DNA here is from genome assembly GCA_949699075.1 of Asteroscopus sphinx. Classification (NCBI taxonomy): domain Eukaryota; kingdom Metazoa; phylum Arthropoda; class Insecta; order Lepidoptera; family Noctuidae; genus Asteroscopus; species Asteroscopus sphinx. The sequence goes on along the minus strand of OX453013.1, from coordinate 12,020,492 downwards.
AGCTGAAGTGGCAGTGGGCTGGCCATCGCTGTCGAAGACCCGATGGCCGCTGGAGCAAACGAGTCCTTTAGTGGAGACTGCGAATCGACAAACGTAGTGTGCTAGCTAGGTGGACCGCTGACCTTGATGAAAGTAGCTTGGGGGGACTGGATGCAGAAGGCAGAGGACCGAGTGTTGTGGCGCAATTTGGAAGAGGTCTAGGTCCAGCAGTGGACTGTGATAGGCTGAGTTGATGATGATGAACACCTGTTTCCAGATTTTTCACAGAATTTGGGTTGACATTAATAAAATGTTCCTCCTTTCTTCTGTTTCTTCTCGACTTCTCTTGATCTTTAACATCTTTTTTAACAATATTACATGTGACAAGCATGTGACCTTATCCCTGTTCTGTTTGCATTAGTCTATTCACCTAGTATTAGGTCAGTCAGTTATTGTTCAGTCTGCAGTGCAATTAAACACCTAATTTTTCAGTTGATCTACGACTTGTGGAGGGTATAGCGCATAGCCGTAGCCAGAATTCACTTCGAGGGGGGTCGAGCTATGGACCAAAGACAATAAAAAACAACTTTATTTTAAAATAAGCATATATTATAATTTATATATACCTATACTAGCGGACCTGGCAGACGTCGTCCTGCCCCGAAAAGCAGCGCTACCTACCGGGTCCAATTGTATTTTCAAACCATCCAGGAATCCATTGAAATATACACACAAAATTTCATCCAAATCGGTCCAGCCGTTTAGGAGGAGTTAGGTTAGGTTAATTTATTAAAAGGCTACCGACGTGGATGATTATCAGAAATAAAGCGCGTGACCATGATCCCTGGATTGATCTCGACATCATGATGAACGCTCATCAAACCAATGCAGTCATTCGTGATTGTCTCAAGGCACTTCAGGGGCGGGGCGGGGTGGGGGGGATTTATACCCTTAAAATCAAAACCCCCTCTGCCCTCTAGTGCCTACGGCCTTGGCGTAGCGGAAGACTCTTTTAATCACAGTATAAAGTAAATCCATGCATGTTAATCAATTTAAAATCACGTTCTTGATAATAATAACCATGCCATTAAAATTTTTGTACATATACTCGTAAAATTTTCGATAAATATCTCGGTGACAAACGATATTACACCGTTTCGATTGCGCAGATTACTCATACATAATTCTATAGCTACTATATATATCTTCATCGTGAACCTCTGAGGGAGGACATTACGCGTTTTATATGTGGACTCGCTATAAGTCACGTCGACCGTAGTAAGATAACTCACGATAAATCAGATTTACGCGTATGTAAAACTGAAGCGATAATTTTCACGTCCCATAAATACTTGCTCTTACCTCCGTCCGTTTTCACTCGTGTTGTCACGAAATCGATGCACAATTCAATATTCGAGAATCACGATTCTGTTCATAATCCTAAAACCCCCATTTATCTCAAAGAACGTTTTATGTTCCTTCATGACACACATACTCGATACTTAAGATCATCGGAAAACTTGAGACTTCAGATGCCAGCACATTCAACCATATTCTATGACAAATCCTTCACAGTCCAAGCTGCTCGTTTATGGAATGCGTTACCTGTGCCTATAAGACGTGCTCAGTCGCTAGCTTCTTTTAAAAAACTTGTAAAGGAACATTACCTCTCTGTATAAACTGTTATTTTAGTGAGATGTTGCTACACCGGTATATACACGTATTTTATTTTGTTATTTATTAAAGAATATTATTTGTTGTTACATTTGTATATATTGTATATATTTGGTATATATTTATGGATATATATTAGAATTTATTTTATTTATACATGTAATATTTTCTATGGTAGGTAAATATCTATTTATTTATTATATTAAATATTAGTAAATTTTATGAAAGTGCACCACATACTGCCCCCATCTATTTTTCACGTCTTTCTTGTCCATCCAAAGGTTGTCTGGAAGATATCGCTATTAGCGATACGACCGCCAATGTACCCTTATTTTACATGTTAGTCCTAAGTTTAATAATGTTATTGGTGTACAATAAAGAATATTCTATCTATCTATCTATCTAAAAGCTGGGGGCTCGTCAATTTATTTTTGAAAAGAGAAAGCATCGAAATTTCGAGTTCGTCGACACCCACTCTTCCGGGTTCCGTATTATATGCTAAGGTTTAAATAAATAAATACGTTGCGTGAGACATTGATTCTTATCGCGTACCAATGAGATTTATTCGGGGCTTTCGACCGGATTTATCGTGTTACAAGGAACCCGTTCCGTGCCTACTTAGCTCGGTAAATAATGCCCCACCGAAATTAATGGTGTTCTTTCTTTAAATAGATGACTAAATACCGTGGCTCACGTTATCTCAGTAACCAAGCCTTGTTTATACTGGTTGCCTTAAGTAATCTAAGCTTTTGGTTCCATTAAGACAGTGACCCCTACTATTGCATTATCTTGTTTCGGTGTACTCAAGTATGCTTGTTTATTTACTGACCGATAGTTTACGTAAGTAAGCTTGATAAAACATTATGTAAAGCCACACATATTTAAATTTTTAGTGTTAACTTACATACTAAAGTGAAATTGGGCTAGAAATATCTGCCGCATGAAAGACGACCACTGGACCAAACTGACAACTCAATGGGTCACTTTACATGGCAGACGTCAACGCGGCAGGCCCAGACCGAGATTGAGGGATGAGCTGGACTCCTTCCAAATAAACTGGTCTCTTTTGGCAAGAAACAGGGAGAAGTGAAAGGAGAGTTGGAAGGCCATTGTTCTGCAGTGACACTTCAGGCTCTTAATAATAGAATGATCTAAGTAACTTACCTGTGAGTGAACTTGGATCACTATTATACGCAGTTAAATCCTCGTCTATGATGATTATGTAATGTAATACAATATGTTAGTTGATACAAATAGTACGTATACTACATAATCATCTCAGACGAGGAGTTAATAAGTATAAAAATAATACGAACACACTCATTTAGGTCTTAGAATATTAAAAAAAAAAATGCTTTTTTTGGCTTTCAAACATTGAAAATACATTTTTAAAAAATCTAATAGATATAAATCAACCACATGATAAAAAAACAACATTTTATGTACAAGTACAAGATTCCGTAAACATTAGTAAGGGCAAATTCACACTTTAAAGTCAGCAGCCGAGTCAATGTCAAAACGCAGAACACGGAACAACACTGTCCAGCAAATTGAAGACGAATATAACTAGCCTTGAACAACAGTTTGTTTCTCAATGTTTTAAGGTAAGTCAACACACTGCGTTATCGAAGTTATTTGTGGCCTACGATATTAAATACGACGCACAAAATCATAATTCAGTGTAATATATGGCCAGCGAAATGTTGGAGAACGGATACGCGTTTTTGGAGGCGAAATACTGTTAAAGTCATGTTTAAGGTGCGATGTCGATACTTTGTGTCATGGGTAATTAGTTAAATTCAATTCAATTTATTTAGTTTTAGTTTTTAGTTTTATGGTTTTGTAAAGTAAGTATTGTATTATGTGGCTTTCTTTGCCTATTTATTTACGCAGGAACTTATGAATGTTAATTTTATTAAAGGTTTAGTATAAATAAAATATCTATCCATGGATGTTTGAGTTTAATATTTTTCAGTTAGATAGTAGTAGTTTACTACTGAACCACAAATTGGGTTTATATATTTTTTATACTTCCCATACCCAATAAGTTTAATGCGTTTCCTATTTATTGACACATGCTATGTAGTAATTTTTTACAGATCCCTACACAATATTTTAAAAGCACTGAAGCTTCATCAACCATTACTATAATACATAAAACCATTTAAACCCTTATCAACATAACATCAGAATTATTTATGATTGTTTAATAATTAATTTGACTAAATTTAACAACCGTTTTACGCACGAGCAGGCTTATTTTCCCCGCAGTTAATTCCTTTACGTGACTTATTAGTTAGTTTCCCTCCAATAGTGCATGCACTCAATGCCCAAACATGAATAGATTTATACTCGAGCTTAACATACAACAGACCGGCCCTGTAGCAACACGCAGCAATTATTTACTATTTATTTTGTAATGCATTGAACTTTCTCATTGTTCGAGTTAAAATCGAACACTTCGCTAATTTGCATAAGTGCATCGCATGCAACTATGCACATTAGCGAGTTAACCTAATTTAATACAGTTCGCGTTCGATTCTCGTTGAGACATCGTGTGCTCAAAACCAGTACCATTTCACCATTAACCATTTATAACCATTTTCAACCAGTTTTATAGTTTAGTTTAGTCTGAATATAATTTACCAGTTTTAAGTGATAATTTGTGTATTATTGTGCCAAATATATAGTTATTTAATCGATATCCACGACTTTCACTTTAAACATAACATACCAAAAACAATAGTAAGAAAGAAGTGTCTTAGGTCACCATAGCGCCGACGGACACTTAACCATTACTTTCTTCACTCATCGATACTTAGTATAATCCATTAGTAGAAGCAGAAGATGTAACGCAATGTGTATCGGAATAAAACTTGAAATTTCGCACCAAGCAATTTCGCAGACCCACATAATGTACACACATAGTACATACAGATTCGGTACAACACAGAAATCCACTTACCCCGTACAGTGGGGCCCTTAAGAGTATCACGTTAGCTGTTTACAAGAAGGGCTCAATTTATTTATTCGTTCATTAAGCAGCGAGGCGGGGGATCTCTGCGAGAGACGAATTTTAGGATAATGGCTGTATGGTGTGCTTATGAGCATAGATTATTAAGGCGTATGCGGTTGATAGTGGAAAAGCCTTCGAACAAATAAAATTATACCAATGGCTCTCATTAACTTTCATCGTTATTTCGCAGCTTGTAATTTTTTGTACACCAATTTCTTTTCAAGTAGCAATCCCAAATTTTGCCCCGCAGCTATTCAATAAAACGTGCCCAATGTATTAAAAGAAAGATTTTACAAGATTCATTTTAATAGCACAAAATTTCACAAATATTCAAAAATCCAACGTAATCTGCCATAGCAATCGATTAAAAATCAGATATAAAAACTATTACAGATAATAAATCAATTACACGAAAGGTTAACGAAACAAAAACGTGAGAAACAACAAATTGATTCACCGCAATCGTCGGCTAGTTAAAATCGAATCGTCGCATATACGATGATATTAAACAAATCGTACCGTAGATTCCCATTACGAAGATAAAAAAAAATCAAGACATTTAAATTGAGAATCTCGCAGTGGGTTAAACTGAGTTGAGCGCATGTGGTTAGACTGTGGCTGTGTATCGAATCAAAGGCTATAAAACTATACGCAGTTTTATAATTCAGCTTTACAAAGGCGTTAGATTGAATTTGGCGTGTAATTCAATAATAGTGTCGGAACACCGGCGGCACTCACAGTCTAGCCCCGACTATTATCTGCAATCAACGATTTGACACAGAGAGATTGACCTTTTGCTATGAAATCGCGATGCAACCAGCAGGAGGATATTGTTAGGACGTAAAGACAATCGTTAAATATTAAATGCGGGAGTTTCAGAATCATATTAAGTGTTCTCTGAAAAAACGGTAGAGATTCACAAAAAAGAAAGTTCATTAAAAAATTCATTTCAGAATCGTGATGAATATAATCAGATTTCTATTTTATGAATATTTCATTGTTTCTAACTAAACGAAGACAGTTATAACAATCACATCTATTATGCGTTGTATTTTAATTGATCTGTTCTTCTGAGAATCTCCAGGCTGTTGTCCCAAGACGTTAATAACTTAATCGTCAGATAATTTTGACGCTCAACACTTAATGGCCAGAATACACATGCTTGTAAAATGGAGTAGTAGCTTGCATGCCAGCTACCAGCGGCATATGCAAGTAACTGACACTCTGTGGATACATTTGGAAGTAAACCTGCTTGCAATTTTCTTACTTGCATGCCTGTAACTGACAAGCAGTATATACGTGCCAGTACGCCACGCTACCGACGCGGCGACGTACGTCTTAACAGCAGATTTTCTAGTTTTTGCATTAATGAAAAGTTTTCGAAGTGTATTAAATAGTGTCATATTGTTACTGGCAGAAGAATGTGTAGCTAAATTAATGAGACAGAAAGAAGACAAGAAGAAGACGGAATTGGGTGACACTGGCATGCCTGTACCTGCCGCGTACGTTTACCTTCACATGTGCCGGTTGATGCGCAGCCCCCCGTGTTCCCTCCCTCATATTGCATGCCAGTAAATTAAATATTGTAAAATCTACTTGTTTGCCAGGTACAGGCATGCCAGTTAACATATACATATGAAAGTAGCAGCAGTGGCGTGCAGTGGCCTACTTCATTTGGATTTAATTGTGGTGTAAGTTATTGTTTTTTATGTAGGAAGATTAATTTAGTATTAATAGGTCTAACAAAAGGTAAATAATCATCGTACTTTGAAAAAAGATAATAACTTCCACCACTATTGAATTTGAGTGAGGTAGGCACTGGGTACTGCCTAATTGGCTATATGCACTGCACGCTACTGAGTAGCAGGCACGTCCTAGGAGCTGGTAGGTATGCAAGCGTATAAGTTACAGGCATGTATATCAGAGACTTAACAGTGAAATTAAAAGTGTTGTCATGTCATAGAATAGTGTGTGCGCCGCGTTATAATCCTTTTACCGCCGCACTTAACTACTACATACTGTACAAGATACACTTTCAAAGAATTTGTTAGCAAAGACATCTCCTTTACGATAATGTTCGATTTTCTATTAAACTTGAAAGCGTTCCTCGTCCCACATTCTTATCTGGAATGTTCTACGACATATTTTTCCAAAGTTTCCCGGCGCGAGCTTTCAGGCGGCCGCGTATAAAGCTCTATTCACACATGGCGGGAGATAAGGTAGCTTTCACACCATTAAGCCGCGCGCTGGAGCCCGGGGCTTTTCCAGATTAGATTATACACTCGATTTATGACGTCATTAAAGCTTTGATAATTACTCGGGACAGGCTGCGTAGGCGAGACGCGGGAGGGACGAGGTGGGGGATGCAGGGGAGGACAGGGTACGCGGAGGGGGAGGGGGTGCTTGTACTGTTTGATTGGATTCCTGGTACTGCGAGGGTTAAAGGATTAAAGTTATGGAGATTAGTTCGCCGCCCGCGGCCGCACTTCGTTTATGTTAAAAGGTCTATAGAGATATGTTCGGATAAGAGATTGGTTATTGCCAATTGTGATACCGTGGCAGGTTTTAATTCCGCCTCGGTTGCGCCGATATACGTTTGTAAATAAACTCCTGATTGGTTTTAGCAACAAAACAATAGCTTACAGTGTGAACGCCGATATTAGCTGTGATACGATTCGCGAACACGCAAACGATATTATTTACAAAACGCTATCTGTATGTGTGATTAACAGCGTGAGCTTCTACGAAATTATCAATATGAATTGCTAAGTAACTCCTAGCATGGAATTAAAATGTATTGTCTCTACACTTAAGATTATCAGCTATTGACAATTTACATAATTCTAAATAGTTGATGCATTTACTTGTACCTCAATACATAAGGACCTTATCAATTAACTTCATACTTTAAAAAAATACAGGCGTGATTTTATGTTGTTGTTATGTTGTTTTAAAAAAACACCAGGCTTGAGTGGAAGTGGGCTGGCCATGTCAAACACTGAACACCTAACGAAGGATATTGTCGTTGAGATCGACCGTGGTATAGGTGACATGACGTATTTGCGGGACAGGCATGGCCAAAATAAAAACCAAAAACCTATGCCTTTTATAAAATGGTATAAAAGGGCCCCTCAGAATCATCTGATGATCACATCACATTAATTTTTTGTTACATCCCTGAAATGTTTGTAACTTAAAAATGTACTGTGGTTATATTATGTGGCGTTATTTGGTATCTACAGTCTGTAACAAAAACCCTGTTGTTCCTGTTTGCTATGTTAGCAGAATCAATATTCATACTGAACTCAATTGGAAAAACTCTTCAATAAAAATAATCTAAATAAATATTAAATAATTATTAAAAGTGATTATATCACTTTCAATTTACAACTTACAATTGAAGAGCTTTTCCAAATGAGTTGTGTCCTAACGTATGAATATCGATTCTGATAACGTACCTACCTCACAGGGAAAAAAGGATTTTTATTACATACTGTATAGTCAAGCTCACATCGATGGTAAAAAAACAGGTATAAGCTGAGCTTGTCTTGTATGAAATTTACGTACTAAGCCCCAAACTTTTTCAGTTCGCGGCGCACTTACAGGTTTAGTATTTTGTCAAGGCACGGCAACCTGCCAGTCAGTCGAAATATGGTGTACAATGACACTAAGGCACAAGAATGAAAACAATAATCTGAAAAAAAAAAACAGATCCAGAATATTTTCAACTATAGTTTAATAGGACCCACCATTTGAAACCGTGCAACTAGAGCCTAAATTTTCAGTGCCTACAATTAGGTTGGTGGATACAACAAAAAACTAAATTTGGGATGTAATTATAGGAAAATTATTCATTGTCGGGATAATGTTTAAAGCATACTGCCAATCCTTTTACACGTGCAGCCTGTGGGTAGACTATACACTGAGGGCATATAGCGACCTGCGTGTACAGTATAACAATGCGTTCAGGATGCTGATGGTGCTGCCGCGTTATTGCAGCGCCTCCAGCATGTTTGCTGAGGCGAATGTTGACAGCTTCGCTACAGTCATGCGTAAGCGGTGCGCCTCCAACTTAACGCGCATGCGTGGCAGTACCAACAGCATCTTGTGCGTATTGGCGGACCGGTGGGATTCTCCGATGCTTGAGCGCTGGATACGACTGCATGCAGTGAAGTAACCACACGCCCTGGTATCGGATATTCCGCCCAGTGCTGCGGTTTTAGAATTAAGGTTTTGTTGTGTTGTAGTTACTAACAGTAGTTTATAAGTGTTTTGCTGTATTACTAACAATAATTATGGATTATGTCCGAAAATAAAGATTTTATTATTATAATGAAAAGCAGTTACAGATTACATATCGTAATCTATTTAAAAAGTATGACAAATATTTACGTACTATCGATGTCACCTTCAATCGTGTAGGTAAATTATAAATTCACATACTAAGCCCTTTAGTTACAAAGTGCCCAAGGCTTTGCTCACGCCAAACTCCAGTCTCGACCTAACAACTAAATAACGATGAACCCCATCACAACACCGATACCTTATAAATTATTGTAAATTGCTCTAAAAGGGATCAATTTTCACTACACGTGTGCTGTGCAGCGTATAATATTGTAATTCAAACAATTATGACCGTTGTATCTTATGTATTACAGGCAATTTTCCATCACACCGCCCTCGGGCTTTTATGAAAAATTTATATTTTCTCGGAAACAAAGGCTGTTAAGGCGACTTACTGTAAAGGCTTATCTGTTATGCCTGCACATATTTCCCTAGTCGCTTGAACGCAAAGTAAGCGAGAAATTGTTTTCCTTTTAAAGTGTAGGTATGACTTGAAATGTTTATGAACCATTGTTTGGAAGCGTGTTACTGTTGCCTAGGTGATACTGGAAAATAATGTATGTGTAGCTGGACGAAAAGGAAATTGTGGTTAGAATTGCATGGTGAGCATGCTTTCCCCTCTATTGTTAACTTTACTTTGCAGTGCCATTTTTAGGGTTTCATACCCAATGGGTGCCAACAGGACCATATTAATAAGCCTAAGCAGTCTGTCCATCTGTCCGTCTGACTGTCACAAGGCTTTATCTTTTTTAACTGTAATAGGCAGCCAGTTTAAGTTTTCACAAAACATGTGCTACTACTATACAGGGTGTCTCATCGCTACGCTAGAAGGATGGAAAGTACCTTAAATATTGAAACTAGGAAATATTACTTGAAAAAGACTTCATTTTATTTTTTAAAGCAAGTAATAATTCAAATGATTTTTCAAAAGTGTCTTCCCTGAGCCGGGAATCTAACCTACAAGTATGGCAATAAATATTATCCTGTATTTTCATGTCATGAATCGATAGAGTCGATAATGAGGATTAAATCACTCCAACAAATATTGAGTCCTAGATTAAAGGAAGACCACTAAATCTAATATAGCTTAGATATATTTCAGTTAAATGATAATCAAGGCAGAACATTTTACTTAAAAAACACCTTATTTTATTTGTTGTTTGTCTATATTTCATGGACGTCCTTTAATTTTAGACACTTTGTTTAGTGGACAGATTTTATCCTTATTATTGACCCTATCGAAGGAAGGAAGCGTGAACCATCGTCGACCGCAGAAGTGGCGGTCAAACGCAAGCCCGATAAGTATCTAAAAAAAATATATATCAAGATCTATCAACAGAAGCCATAAAATACTTCTTTGCGATGATTATGTTAGTTCGATTCCCAGCTCAGGCAAGAGATTTATTTTTATTTTTGAATTCAGGATTTCTTATTTAAAAAAAAGTATCATTTAAGTCATCATCATCATCATTTCAGCCGAAAGAAGTCCATCGTTTAAGTAAAATTTAATATTTCCAATATTTAAAGTAGGTACTTTTCCGCCATGAAACATAGCGGTGGGACACCCTGTGTATGGTCTCTAATATCATGAAAAAAAAAATGTACGGAATCCTTAGTGCGCGTGTCCAATTCGCACTTGGCCAGTATTTTGAGATTCATAAGTATTTTTACAGCGTAATACCACTAATTAAAGCCTATTATAAACACTAAAATTAATAAAAAAACATCCCTCTAACACAACGATTACACGAAGCCTTAGTCTAATTGTTATTAAAGAAACCTATTCGCCTACTCGACCTAGTAAAAGGGTGTTTTAATTTTTTACTCACTAAATACTTCCTAACCGGTACCTAACTTTTTGTCCTGACATTAGTGCAGCTATTTTGGCCTGGGACCACCCATCAGGGTCTAATGGCCGTCCGCGAATGACCCTACAATTAAGTGTAATGAGCCGACCCGAAATACCGAAGCTACGTAGGGATATTTAAATATCTATGTAGTATGTAAGTTGGTATGTATTATGTGTCTTCCTTAAGTGTTATAGTGTCTGTAATTGGATTTTAATTAAAGTAATAATTTGGACTTAAATGGTAGTAGTATTTTTTTAATTAAGGGGAATGTAGCAGCCCAGTGGTGCTCCATCAGTGAAAAAAATATTACTTGCTGAATATATCATTTATCGAAAATTAGTTTTTAACCATTTAAGTACCTACAGATACTGTTGTTTAATCAGAAACTATTAACTCTGTGATGGAAAAAATGCCAAAAGTGGCCGTTTTTTGCACTTTTTCTATCTACAACTACAGCGAAGTATAATTTACAAAGTTAATAGTTTCTGATTAAAATACAGTACCTGTACTTCAATTGCTAAAAACGAATTTTCGATAAATTATGTATTCAGCGAGTAATCTTTTTTTTACTGATTGGCGCGCCACTTGGCGCACATAACCTTAAGGGAAATGTAGCAGTCATTTCCCTTAAGGTTATGTACTGAAGTTCTTTTACAGTAGACGTCATAAAAAGGATAAAAGGATTCTTCGTTTTGGTTCATATATAGATACACTGATATATTACAGGAAAGTGAGGTCTGAAATCGTTATCAAAAATAATCGGTGGGTACTAATACAATTCTCTAAAGTATAGATATTAAAATTAGCAAATTTTTTACCGTTTTAATTTACCATTATTATATTTATTAGATATATTTATTTTTCATTACATACCTACTTATATTAAATATTAATTGTAGGTGACCATAAGATGACTTCTGTTCTGAGCCTTCACACCAGCAAAAGAAGATTAAACAACCGAAACCATTGTATCACAACCCGGAAGCCTAATCCCGGGCCATATTTCAGCTACGTAACCCATTACCGTCTATTAGTGACAGTGAATGGTGCATTAAAAGTGCCCTATCATAAGTCCGGTCGCATTTGGCAGCGGCATTGTGATCCTGATACGTCGAACAAACGCACGATAATGATGGCTGAAGGTGTTCCTTGTACTGTTAAAGCGTTGGATGCATAGAAATCTTAATGATATAAGGTTATAGAAATGTTATCTACTGTATTTTAATACCGAAATACGTGTCGCCGGTTTTCCGCTACCTAGGTACACATAAATACGCAATTACGTTAATGTTAATGCAAAATAAATTAAGCCTATAAAAACCCGCTGTTAGATATGCTGCAAAATAATAATAAGGAGGCACTTCCCACAATTGATGGCCGTTTCACGAAACAAATCCTCCGATTGTCAAAACAACAACTGCGTATATCACAGCTGCTATAACTGATCGCGGGTCCTTTAACAAACAACAAACATCTTTTTGTCATAGGTGTTACAGACAGCCCACTATACAGAACCTGCAAGGGGAAGACGAGACAGCAGCCCATGTGCTTCGAGACTGCCCTGAGGTCGCCACAAACAGGGCCAAGTATTTCGGTAACCCAGGTACCATCAGAGAGATCACCAGCAACACCAAAGCTTTGCTGGTCTTTTTTGAGGAGTTGGGGTGGATCGAGTAAGTTCCCACCCGTACGCTAAATACACGCTTAGACGTGGAGTTGCGGAAACCAGCCCGTTATACTATAGTATAACGTTATAGTATAGTATACTACGCTACGTTATGCTATATACTATGCTGCAAAATACAATTTTAGTGAGGAGTCACTAAAATTGTACTGCACTGATGATCAAGAAAATGGTTCACGCACTGCTGTCCTACGAGACACCTGTACGCGGTGACAAGTTCACGCGTCTTTACCATTTCTATTACCTTATTGTTTAGATTTCTATGGTTGGATGCTTTATTTTTTGTTGCTTTGGATTTGTCTATTTGTATATTATATGAAACAAATTGTGACTATTAGCTATTCTAAAAGTGTCTGCGAGAAGACGAAGTAAAAACAAGTCGCAAAGGAGAGAGAAGACAAGGAAAGCTGACAGCACTATCATGTGGAACTAAAACTAGGAAGACAGAGAGAGAGAAAAATTGAGCCTATGAGGACCTAACATGAAATCATGGACGATAGGCTATTTTAGAAGTTTTTCCTTCATCTGTTCTATACTGGGATTGTAAGCTACCTCAGATTATAAAACACTTTTGTTCTATAATCTGAGTAAGCCACGATGTAAAAGGGTCTTTGTCAAATGTGCTGATAATATCACGAAAATAACCGGTCATAATCAGTGGTCATAATTTAGTAACCCACCTATATTTTGACAGTGGCTACGTCACTTATGTAAATTATATACGAACAGGATTTTTATCATTTGTTTTATTCATTGTTATCGCATGAAGTAGAAAAATATATTTGATAAGATCTATGATTAGTTTAAATCAAATCGTAAATAAGCATGCAATCTGTGATTATGGCATATGATAAGTGTAAATTTAGTGGAATTTACACGTAAAGTAAAAATAAAAACAAGCATTTCGAGCAAATATTACGTCTGATATAATCGACTATCTAAATAAATACGACCGTCATTGTAACAGTAACAGACGCAATGGTATCTAATCTGGCGTCCATAGTATGAGCGGCCCTGTAAGCTTCCGATATTGTCCAGTCAAAATAGGCGATAATTATGAAATGTGGCGCCGATTGTCGCTCCATTAGGCGGCTTTGTGGCTCTGGCCAGTACGTGCCCGCTCCTAGATATGCAAATGTTTCTACTATCTACATGCTGCCACTGATTTATTTACTGCCAGCATTATAGTAGCTAATACGTCCGCCTACATAGTGCGACATTTGAATATTACCTTTTAAATTAATGATTAAAAAAAACTTACCAAACGTTGGAATGATTTGAGGCAAAAAATCTGTAGATAGGTATATAAATCACTTTTCGTTATTTCTTTTTGATTACATATTGATTAGCTCACGTAACAAAATTCTGCACCTTATTCAACCAAGGTGAACAACAAACTGAAATATAAAATACAACAATCAAACTTTCTTTGTTGAATACAGAAATGTCGTTATTGTCCTCATCACCTGCTAAATTACGCGTGACAAAACATTCATAACAATTAATAATTTTTGCGCAAAACAACAATGGGAGAAAGACTTTCTTCTAAAAAAGCTCCGAAGGTGTAATTATCTTGGTACCTTTGTTTTGTAACAAGCCTAATGGCCCGGAACACCTTTGTACATTGTCAATGTTACTCTAACAAGGTACTTTTTAGTGGTTTACGGTGCAATAAAATTGGTACGGACAAGGCCAAACATTGCGGGATTCTTACGATATTATTCGCAATATATTAGAGAATGGTGCTCTCAGTGTTTTTTTCTGAATATAAATTTTTATTACACTTCCTTCAAGGTTGCGTCACACAGTTAACCCATTTTGAGGCCCAAAAAATTGTTCTTTGTCGCCGTAAGGGTTACGTTTTTTAACAAAAACGTTGTTTTATTTTTTATTTTCCTAACAACAGGGTTCCGCGAACGCGTTCGCTACAAAGGCTAAACCGTTTTGTTAGGCCAGTTTTTGTTTTGTTTTATCGAAGTTAAATATACGTTTGAGGCTATTGTGTTAGGGCCAGTTTGTTGTCAGCCATTTAGTCTTTAAAAAATCCTTCTTGTGCACGCTTGCCTTCAGATATCTAGGAGAGATAATTGAATTACTGTATAACAAGATTAGTGAGAGTTTACGGTTAATATCTTTTTTTAAATGGATTAAGTTAATTAGTGTTTTTGAGTGCCCCGATAAGTGTTCATCGTTGGAGGTAAGCAGAACTAGTTAATTCCTATCTATATACTTTATTTTAATCGTATTTCCATGGTGCATCTTTTTTTTTTTACTTTTAATTTTTCACTTTTGTGGTAATAATTTTGATTCTGTCATTTTGTTATGTTTAACATATTTTATAAGGAGATATAAATCCTACAAGTAGCTGTTACATTGTTTGCTACATTTTAAGCGCGGTTCAAATGGTCGTGGCAAGTCGTGAGTTCAAATCTTACCTTGTTGTCACTGTAAGTTAAAGTTTATAATATGAGTTTTAGCTACCTTTGTATTTTATACTACTGCCAGTAGCTAAGAAGGTATTGTTTTTATCTCTTAAAAAATCTACTAACCTTAAACCTACAAACACCTACCCAAAACAAATTAAGAAGGAAAATATATTGCTTTTTAAAATGGAATTATCGTATTTACCATATATTTATATAGGTAATATATTGAAATATTCACAGATGCAATATTTATGTCTGTATCAATTTAGATGCCTGCCCACCAAACATGTTTTTTTCTCCCTATTGATAGCTGAGATTCTAATTAATTATACATTACCAATGCGATAGACGTAGCAAACTAACTAGTCGTAGGTAGGTATCAGCATTTTATCTACACAAAAAAATCTTAAATATATTTTCACATATTTTACAGTTTTTTGGAGCAATGATTTATGTATGTGAGTGTTTTGTATCAAGTGTCCTCTGTAGTTAATTATTTATATTTTATACATCCGTTATTCAAATTATATTAAATCTTTAATTAATTGTATTAGGTAAGGCGTGGTCTCACTGAAGAACACGCCTTGGTTTCAATTTGAATCTGAGCTCCTTCTGTCTAAGATATGAATCTTGTTAATAAGTTTTGTAACAATTATTAAACCTGTACCTAAATGTAGATATTATAGTTATTTTTCTGTCTGTGGTGAAAAATATGTAACAGATCGTTTACTTGTGTAAGCATGGCAAATCCTGAATTCTTGTTACTGGCTTGGAACATAAAATAAATATAATAGGAATAACGAACATGACAGACCGATAGGTAGATACCTATCAAAACATCTTAGCACCATTTGTAAGTTTAATCGTCAATAATGAATTCTGTATTATTCTAATGGCTCTAATAATGTCTATAAATAATGACAGCTTGTCACCTTCGAACACCGTAAAATAATCCTATAACATCTGCTTCTGACCAGCTCGCACACCACAAAAGGTAATCTAACTATGTACCAACATAATAATGTAGTGTTGCCTACTCATTAAAAAAAACAATGTTATAGGAAAAAGAAATGTGTCAACAGTTTTAATTTAATTAACAAAAAAGAGAGTTTTTTTTATAATGACACACACTGGAAAATTATCCATAATTTAATTTATCAATTCGGCCTATCGCAGTCCAGCGCCTCTCCCAAGTTGCGCCACAATATTCGTTCCTCTGCCTTCCACATCCAGTCCCCCCCAGCTACTTTAATCATGTCGTCGAACCACCTGGCTGGGGTGCGCCCTACGCTACGTTTACCGATTTGCGGTCTCCACTCAAGGACTCGTCTGCTCCAACGTCCATCGGTCCTTCGAAAGACATGGCCAGTCCACTGCCACTTCAGCTTACTGATCCTACAATTTAATTTATGCTATGCAAAATTACATACATCCTTGAAACCACGAATTAAATACATAATCAACTACTACATGATGCTTTTACACTTATACAAGTTTTTGGCATCTATAATTTTATATGCTAAAATTTACGGAATTCAACTTACAGCATCAACAAAAAAACATACACAACCTTATTTTTAAGAAGCTCATAAAAAGTCTTAAAAGAAGCCCGTAATTGAAGCCGCAGCCCGAAGCTATAAGTGCTCAATTACATTGCACAACAAAATTGAATCGGCCCTCGAACAAAAATACTACCCACTTATTACAATATTAAACGCCTATTACTAAATGAGCGGATAATACATACATTTAATATTTAGGTAAGTACGTTGACCAAACCGTCAAGCACAGAATTAACACAGGATGAATGAAATGGCGGCAGTACACGGGAACTATCTGTGACTCCCAAGTTCCCCTTAAACTGTAGGGGAAATATACAAGACCATGATTAAACCTGATGTCTTGTATGGATAAGAAGGTTAGGCTACGAAAAGGATGAATGAAAGGCAGTTACATACAGCTGAGGTGAGAATGTTAGGAGGAATATGTGGTATTACGACAATGGATATACCTAGTAATGAGTATGTGAGAGAAAGTTTGAAAGTAGCGCCAGTGACGGAATAGTTGATATGCAGTTGAATGTCATGGTATGGACCTGACGTGATGCAGAGGAATGAGGAACATGTTACAAGAAAAGTTTTGTTGATGAATGTGGATGGCAATAATAAACGAGAAAGACCAATAATAAATGGGTGGATGATGTGAAAAACGATATGGATAAAAATAAAGTGAATACGGAGATGACGGCTGATATAGATGTATGGAAGAAAAATACATGCTGCGCTGACCCCAAATAAATTGAGATAAGGGCAGGAGGATGATGATTATAAAATACGTAACTAGGTATGTACCTACGTTTAGTTAGTGAATTTTATCGTGTGTCTAGCTCTTGAAATTTATTTTGCTTGAGATTTTCAGGATTTAAATCACCTGATCGTACAAATATAGGGGTGCCAACTGAAAATCATCGTTGAGTGTTCCACGCCTAACACAGGTGTTAATAATTACCCTTTTAGCATAGGCATGCTATTTTTTGTTATTGTTGTGCTGTCACTTTCCTGTGCGAAATAAAACATATATTATCTTTCTTTCTTCTTTTCCATAAAGTTGTTAAATGAATAGTTTTATTATTTAAAAGTAGAATAGTAAGTATGTAAAAAGTCTTTGTTCATTTACAACAATAAATCTTGGCTATATGTCCAGAGTTGAGCTTATGTACCTCATCATTACAGCCGAAAGACGTCCACTACTGGACATAGGCCTCCCCCAATCATATCCATTAGTAGTTACCACCTTTAAATATAACAAAAAAACAACAGCACAACACACTCTTTATATAGGTAATACATATCTACGTCTTGTCGCGCCATAAGTCTGGCTTTCTTTAGTAGTTGTGTACTACCATGGCGTCTGTGGCATTTAGCAAGCCGGGGGTGCTATGCCGGGGTGGTTACAGCGGTTTTCAAAGGTGCATGACTGTGTCATACTCAACTCATAGTATTACAGTATCATTATATTAGTATACTAACATTTTGTCTTTATGAAATTTGCAGCTATACATAAAATACTTGCATCGCTGACCTCACCTGAAAAAAAATTAAACAAACGGATAAACAGTGAGTTTTTACATCCTATGTTAAATATTTAGTTTCAGTGTCTTTTTAATTTATGGATTATATGTAGTCGTAGATTGCCATTTTAAATGTTAATAATTACTTTAAAACAATTCCCAATATTTCATCTACATAGGTAGGTACATACTCATAGCAGTGTTTTTTTTATTTTTCCAAATCTCTGAATTTCAACTTAAACTCATATACATCAACAATCTATAAATATAAAATTATAATACTTAGAGCTCCTTTGCTCCCCCATAAAATATGCATACCACAATACTGATAAACGGCTGTCTTCATTCTATACTTCTTTCACGCTCCAGCAATAATTCAATCAAAAGGAAATTATTTTTTTGCTAGCATTACAAAAACAATCTCACCTACAAATTCACACAGTTTTTCCAACCGTTTTTGTATCTCGAAGCGCGTTCATTTATTCATTGGGCATGAATTATCCAACAGGCGAAGTGGAAAACCTAAATCAAAGAAGTAAACATCTGCATTCCAATGAAAGTTTGAGAATCAGCTGCGTTGTGCGGTACTATGGAAATACGAATTCGTCATTTATTATTTATTTTATTTAACTTTTTTTTAAATCGATACAATAGATAACTATTTTTTTTAATTTTACTAGGATAATTATGCTGAAGGGATTTTTCGTGTAGTTTTTTTTTTTAAATGATAAATAGATCAGCTGCCGAATTGTGTAACTCGCTCGCGATCGCAATCATTTGGATTTCAATGTTCATTGCTCTGTGTGTTTTGACAATCTGTCATATTGATAACTATGTACCACGCAATGAATATATATATATTGTTGTTATTTCAAAATGAAAGCTGATGTCAATGTGAATGCATCACACAATTACCACACTGCTCTTGACCGCAATCTAGACAGCTTGGTAGAACCCGGCTTGTATCTGACTTTTCAAATGTGCGGATCAGAGTTTGATTATCTTATTACTTGCTTTAACGGTAAAGGAAAACATTATGAGGGAACCTGCAAACATGAGAGTGCTTCATACAGTTTTCGATGGTGTGTGTAGTCTACAAACCCGCACTAGGCCGGCGTGGTGGCCTAAGATCTGAAACCTTCTCATTCTGAAAAGTGGCCCATGCCCAGCAGTGGGAGAATAATGGGCTGACTATCATTATGTGGTGAATCAAGGTCTCAATACGGAACTCCTCATAATAAGAAGAGGCCCGTTTCGAGATTTTGGACATAAATGGGCTGATTAAGTTATGTTTTATAAGGACGTTTTGATGTATTTGAACTTCAGTATCAAGCCGAATATATTTTCCGTAGCACGAAGTCAAAATAACATCCTAAACTCTACAAATAAATATGATATTAAAATTTCTATTAGAATTTTTAATTAGGAACAATCGATGATATTTAAAAGTATAAATATGGTAGGGTATACCTAATAAAATAAACGAAAAAATGTTTCGTACGCAGCGGCAGTACACATACATATAAACTAGTACAAAGTAAGTTAGGTATCTACTTTCTCCTCATAATTTGTACACTTTCTGTATACACACGACGGCATTTTCGTTTTTTTTATCACCGGTTATGCTTGGCGCCTAGCTTGACTCGGACTAATAGCAAAACGTCACAATAAGAACGCTTTCGAGTCTTCAGATTGCGCGCGCTAGTAACATATCTGTATAACTTTTAAATATCATTGGGAACGATCAAATGTAAATTCAGCAACGAAAAAAATCCTTCACATATAACTCTCAATACTGCAATTCCAAGTTTAAATTCTTACAATAATATCTCAGAAAACGCCATCTTAAATCACAACTCCAATATAAATCCTCGGGCAACCCTTAGTAGAGGTCTTTAGTCAGTCCCTCCATAACTCAGGACCTCGTGTCTGCCAGCAGATAGCGGCCCCCGCACCCCTCCGCCCACATAAACTTAATACTACATAACTCACACTTGAATAAATTATTGCCAACTTATTCTTGTTTGCAGAACCCCTTTTTGCCTAGTCTTGTTTATACTGCGGTGAGAATATCTGATCGTGCGCGTACATGATTGATGCTAGTGTAAGAATAGTTAGCGTTATTGAGTGCGATAATTGGCTGCGTATCTTTGTATGAGGTGTATGTTTCCACCATGCAAGTATGGTAAAATAAAGTATTCGATTTTGAACCTAATGCAATAAGTAAAAGATATTCTATTAGAGCTGCTGTTTTTTGGGTATCAGTCAGTAATAAGTTTAAAAGTTTTCCTGCATGGTAACTGCTAAAAAACAACATTAGCCGTCATTTTCGATGAGTCTGTAGGTCAAGGTTAAAAAGATCGATAAAGGTTACCTTTTATTTTGTTTTATTTATTTATTTACCTATACAACAAACTAAAAATATTCTGCTATAGGGTATCACCGTTTTTATAATAACTTTATAATTATATATGTATAATAATATTATAGACACTAATTGTCAATTAATTAATAAAAAAAAACACACACAAAAAAAACACACACAAATAAATTTATACGTGCGTACTTTACAATTTTCTTTACGTAAAACGGTAAAGAAACCCGTTAGTAAGTAAATTGATTATTTTATTTTATTTGATTTTCCGACTACCAGTATCTAGTTGGTATTTTAACACAGAAGTTACGTGTTTTAAATTAACATTCCTCATGACATGAATATTGATTGGTATACGATTTATAGTACTTCCAAAGAAAAAACACACATTCCGTGACGAGTTTTAAATCGATATGCAAATAACTACAAATAGGCACACATTTATGCTGTCTGAACATACATGCACATACATTTAGCATACTGGGTGTAAGGGGAACGCTTCCGAAAACGAAGATAGGTGCTGGTGATTACTGATACGAAACCACGAAAAAAAAAATCGATTCTTTTTTTAGATTTTTTCATATATATTTTTTTGCATTTTTCATACATAACCAGCTTTGGGCAGTTAAATAAAACTCATACATAATGAAAAAGGCAAAGAAAAAAAGAATCGCATTTTTATTTCGTGGCTTCGTATCAGTAATCACCAGCACTATCACCCTGTTTTCGTTTTCGGAAGCGTTTCCCTGACACCCTGTATATTAACCTAATTTTTTTTCATACCAACTAATATTTCTAGAGAACTACAGGTGTCATTGACTCATTACCGGATTGTTAAAAAACAACAGACAATCAACGCAACAGCTCAGAACCTTGCATTATACCTTATTACGCCTCCACACTGATTTGCAATGACCGAAGGTATCATTTCGAGGTCTTAAAAATTACCAATACACATAGTCTTTTTGTCTTGGTTCATGCAAGTCTTCATTTTATCACTAACACACAGAAGCCCTGTAAATCTGTAAATTTAAAATATTAAACTACCTACCGAGTTCTTACCAGATTTTCGTTTGATTGTATACTCAGACTTGGTCTTGGATAGGTCCAACCCAAGTCCTTGTATATACATTATTTAAGACCCAAGAAAAAACTGAAATCATTCGAAATGATTGTACTTACAGGCTGACAGGTCATGTATTCATTCGATATGTATGTCTTGTCTTGTAGTAAAACAGTGATAGCCTTGTGGTTGAACGCTTGCCTTCCATGCAGGAGGGTGTTTGTTCGATCCCGGCCCGCACATCTGACTTTTCGAATTCATGAGCGGGTTTATATTCGATTATCACTAGCTTTAACGGTGAAGGAAAACATCGTGAGGAAACCTGCACACCTGAGAGTGCTCCATACAGTTCTCAATGGTGACCCGCACTAGGCCAGCGTGGTGGACTAAGGCCTTAGCCTTCTCGTACTGAGAAGAGGCCCGTGCCCAGCAGTGAGACAGTAATGGGCTGGTTATGTTATGTTTATGTATGTCTTGTGTGTGTTTTAAGTAACTTAGATACATAACTCAGTCCTTTACATTTTTTTCTTGCTGACCATAGTGCTACAAAGTCTCTATTTTCCCAACAACAATAGAAACCCTGTAAATCCAAGACCTAGACAACAATAAAATACAGTACTGAATCACACTAAGTGCTAAAGAGCATATTCTCCATTTTTTTTATCAACCCAGAACCGTGAGTGGGCACAGGCAACGATACGGAGGGCCTTTATCTCACCGTGATGTATACTCTGTCACGACTCGCTTCGGACGTGACCGAAATGCGAGCCGATTTATTCTGTTACTTAAATAACCACTTGGACTTTGTTTTGATTCGTCACTCGAGAATTTTTCGTATGTTGTATGTTCTCTTGTTTTTGCTTCTTTTTTATTGAATTTCAAAGTAGGGAGCGTCCGTTTATCGAATTAAGTGCTTAGATTATGGTATCACGGTTTGCTTCAAATTATGTATTTTATTCAGTCGTGCGTAATTTTCGGTCTTTACGGAATGATTTCTTTTAGAACTTTTTCTTCTTTTTTTATTGAGAATTTTCCCTAATCGCTTACAGACCTTTAAATATTATGAAAGCTATCAACTCCATTCAACAATGTATCAAACCAATTTTGAAATTGTAACAATAATTTTTTTGACGGATACAGCAAACAAAATCAAAATCGATCACAAAATACACAACATTTTGCACCAATTTATGTTCTGAAACACAAAACCATACAATTAGCGACCTATAAATCAGAATGCGCACATTCCTTTATCCAACGCTATCTACTACATAGGTACCCGGCAGTAGGCTCGGTCGTTAGGAATACTTGTGCCAGCAACTTATGGGCACTGTAAAAGGATGTTCCTCCACGACAAGAAACGATAAAGCTACAAGGCCCAGGGGAATAGCGACACGGAAACTGGAGCTTTTCCCTTGTGCTCGTACTTTGCTATGTAGGAACTATAGTTTGAGAATGGATGTTTTGTTTAGAACACCTTTCGCATTGGCAGCTTGAAGTTATGGGACTAGATAGTAGATATCACTTCCTAGGTACAGTCGACTTCACGTCAGTGATAACAGGTGTATTTCGTAAGCAGTAAGGGCAGTTTTCTAATTCAAGGGTTACCACTGTCACGCGACAGAAAAAAAACAATTTGAGTCAGTCTGACCTAGTCTGTTTGTCTTGTAGTTTGTCTAGTCTGACGACCTCTGTGGTCTAGTGGTTCGAGTGTCGGACTGCTGTTAACGAGGTCGTGGGTTCGATTCCCACAGGACACAAATATTTGTGTGATGAACATAAGTGTTTGTGTTGGTCTGGGTGCTGCTTATGTATTATAAGTATGTATTTACAAAAAAATAAATAAGTATATAAGTATTATATCCATTGTCTAGTACCCATAACACAAGCTCTGCTTAGTTTGGGACTAGATGGTGCTGTGTAAAAATGTCCCAAAGATATTTATTATTATTAGTCTTTTACAAGGTACCTGCTTATAGGATTTATTAGTAAAAAAAATTGATATTACCATTTAAAGTAAATAAGTATTTTTTATATTCAAAACAGAATAATGACACAAGAACCTGCAATGTCTTGGAAAATCAGCTGTGAATATGCGCTTTGAAATACAAATCACCTACGTATTAATTAATTGCACCTAGAATTATAAGTAAATATTTATTTAGTGAATAGACTGGAATTAAAATCATAATCTTGATGGATAAAATATGAAGGTATTGGTTAGCACAACGATTTAGATAAGCTATATTCGAATAATACAGCTAACTATCATATCATGTAGGTACCTACATTTAAATTAATTGATTTGTAAATTAATTTCTGTTGTAGAAACACGACATTTACTTTATTTTATGGAAGTACTCAATACAGCTGCTGATACTGTAAACGGTTTTTAATTTAGTGCCTATTTAGCTGATAAAAAGAATGTATTGTTCCTGATAGTGAAATAATAAAATAAATTAGGTACTACATAAATTAAAATAGGTATTAAAAACAGAATTATAAAATTATTTCCAACATCTGATACTTTACCACAGGTGAAAGCATCTAAATGTGGCAAGTGTATCTTAACATTATACATATAGGTGAAAAAATAAAGCGTGCTTAGATATTCATCTTGGGGCGTAAATTAGCAAAACAATTCAATATAATACAACATTGAAAATTACAGTAAATTATGAAACACGTACCCAATCGAACATCTTTTAAACATACTATCAATAAGCCACTCTCCCTTCGAGAAACAACAACGCAAGTTGCGATGCAATCAAATGCGTCCGCGCAGTTAATTCAACGACATTTAAAACTCTGTTCGAACACATTAAAATATGTTCTAAACATCATTCTGGAAGGCTATACCTTTTGTGGTGAAAATAGGGTTCAGATTACATTGGAATCGGTCGTGTTGTAGGCTGTTGCAAGTGTTGGAACATAAGTAGATTTATAAGACACTGAACGATGTGTAGAATATTGTCTGAGGTCCTGACACCCGTGTTTAATGTCTCTGTTCCAATGAGATTCCACTGCGCAAATTATGAGAACAATGTCGGATGATTTCAGTCACCTTAGTCACTTTATAAAATTGCCTGTGATAACAGTATTTAAAGGTAGATATATTATGTCTATCATCTTGATGTAAGGTCCGTGTACATTAAAATACTCAACTATGTTACATTCAATATATAGTCTGTATTCCATTAAATTTACCGACTATGGTTGAATGTAATAAATTTAGTTTTTATTTTTATGACAGCAGCACCACCTACAAGGTTTATTTTTATATTTCTCCTGTCTAAAGAAAAATAATCGCAGTTATCATCTACTGTTTAAGCCCCCGCGCAAGACTAAACAGTAACTGTTGAAAAGGATGACTGCTACAAAGTAGAGTGCTTGCTACAGGACTGCTAAATTCTGTGCCAAAATGCAGTATTATATTTGTATTTTAATGCAGTATTAATTAGAGCTTTGCGAACTATGACTACGCACAATGCTTGCTTCAGAATAAATAGACTTATTCTGAAGTAATACAGTTCGCGTTGCACTACCGTTTCGGAAATGTAAAATTTATTCTATTAACGGTGCAGTATGTAAGATTTATACATATAGGTACTGCACCGTTTTAATATGGTTTAAAGATACCAAATTATCAATTCTCGTCCATAAAAAAATTAAAATCCTTCTTTAGGAATCAGAAAAAACGTCTCCAAAAAACTGCAGGATAAAACATTACATACCTACCTAACAGCAATTAAATTTGTCATTCTAGCATTTAATCAATTTTAGTAATAAAAGTGATTCTTTATTTATAACAATAAACAGATAGTGCAGATACTAAGAGAATTATAATAACCCAAATAACATTTGCATATATAATCCAAGATGAACGTAAAATAATAAGTAGGTATGTATGAATCATAGCGAACTCGCTACTTAGGCTCGCAATAAATTCCTCTAGGCGTTTAAAAATAGCTGACACCGAATAAATCCAACACATTGTAGAGTAATCTCGTGAAGAATCAAGATTACGGAGTATAAAACCGGCCATACACGAACCTAAAGTGTTAAGTGATTAACGATTAAATAATAAGCCGCCGCACACTCGTAAAACAAAGATTAACATACAGTTACGGGTGTAAATAGCCTATAACTTTGATTTTTACGACTAAATAATCGTAAAGGAACCCTGGTAAAGCGGCTATATTAAAAAGGCACGTTTGAATGCGGTGGGTGAGTTGAACTACACAGTTTTGTAGTCGGACGGTTTTTAATCGCGGACAATGCAAACGGGAGGCCCGTTGATGCACTTTTATTTTACGACGCACTCATAACATAAAACTCTGAATGTCTCAACAAGGGTTATGAGCCCATTTGAGGGACAGCAATAGAGTTATAACTTACTAGCCTATATGCCTGCGGCTTTGCCCGCGTATAATTTGGTTTATCACAAAAAGACTTTATTGCGCAACCCTCGGGAACTGATTAATTTTTCCGAGATAAAAGTAGGCTATGTTCCAGGTTATCTCTTTGCCAAATTTCATCACGATCGATTCAGAGGTTTAGTTGTCAAAAGGTAACAAACAGACAGAGTTACTCTCGCATTTATAATGTAACTTATTATAAAATGGAAATTAACGCGCACGTATACCTATTTTAAACCCGACGGTTTCAACCAGGTTTCACTGATTGTAATTGATAACATAAATAATAATATTATTATAAGTTTCAATAACAGTTACGTATCGAGTCGCAGTCTAATTTTTAGAAGTTTTTAAACGAATTCATTGTCCTCATGGATATCTGTGGCTGTCTTAAAAACATCAGCTGATCAATGATCATAGCTTGCTTTCAGTATAGGTACACATTTTGTATAAGTATGTAGGTGTCTCTAGGGTCTATATAGGTTAGGGAGCGGATACCAGCAATATAACTTGTCCTAAACACAGAATGATATACCCTGTTGGTCTAACCACCTAATTTCGCTGCGTCCGCACATTGCGCCCATTACGGTTTTCCTGGGCCGAAATTCTATGTAATTAAACAACTGAAATTTTAACAGTATCCAGTATAAATTTAATAAGGATGGGCTATTAAGTGTGTAAATGGACCAAATGTTTGGCTTTCGCCAAAAACCAAAATGGGGTCTGTTGAACGGGCTGCTGTGTCAGTTTCGATCGTAATGCGGTGGCACTAGGGGACAACATATGGACAATATATGACTACATAAATTTTGTTGATGAAAATTAAAGGTACAAAATAACGCTAACAATTTTTTGTTGTCAAATTCTAGTAACGAGAAGTCGAAGAGATGCTTAAAATTCGACCGTAATTCATAATTTTTTAATTATTGTACAGTCAACTGCATGACAGTGGTAACACGTCAATTCAAAAACCGCCCTTACTGCTTAAGAAATAAAGATGCTTCTAATGTCAAAGTGTTACCACTTTCGACCGTACTATGCCGAAAACATATTTTTTTTCAACGTTTTTTATACTAAAACTCGTCAATATTAGTGTACTATTGACAAAAAGAGGAGAAAATGGTACTGAACTGAATGGTTTTTCTTTGGCTATTTATATATAGATTATTGTCTTTGACGTAGAATATTAAGAAATAATGGAAAATAAGATACCTACCTAGGTATATATTCTCTAAATATCACTACATTTTAATCAACAAAAATTAAGTAAAATAAACACACTATCAAATTTCATACATGCACAATTGCATAAAAAAGTAAGCAAAAAATAAAGTATAATAGGTACCTTCTTCAAAAACGGAAACAATCAAAATAACAATCGCCTAGATTTTAATTGAACAACGGAACAGAGATTCTCAGCGAGTGCCGGGTAAACGCCGTGAATCGCCCAATAATAATGAAAGTGATGGCTGTGACGCCATCGCTGTATGAAGCGGCAGTTTTGGCTACATAAACAGCCCGTATACTACCCTATCTTAAACAAACAGGCACCTAATATAACCCTTATTTTGTACCAATACGGACTATAGTCGAGTGACGCGTGTATCAAGTTATAGGAAGTCTTTGTATAGCGCCCCCCTCCACTGCAGCGGGTGGGGCCGGGTCGGCTCACACGTAGTCAAAATGGCCGACTTTTTTGTCGCGAGTGATTGGGAACGCTCGCATTGTGTGTAGGCCATACGGAGCGGAGTTTAGAAATAAAAAATATGGAGTTTTAATATTGGTTGTGGTTCAGATCTGTTATCTTTTAGATTTGTTATTGGTCGTTTGAAGATTGTGTGGTGTGCAATTGTGTATTGAGAATATATTAAAGGTTCTTAGAATGATTTTAGGTGGAACGTAATAACTGTAGGTACATTCAGTTTTTTAAATTTTATTTGTAATATGTATATTAGTCTGTTATAAAAATTTGGTGAAAAAATCAATAACAAGTTAACTCAGGTAGGTATATCTATTAGAATACAGCTTGTACTTGTTTTGATTATATTTTGTAAGGTAGGTGGATTAAATTAGATATTTGAATTAAAATATTGTAAAAAGTCAGTAAAACACCCACGAAATTTATATAAAAAAACATGATTAATTATTAAGTTACATACCTAATTATTTCATCTAAAATAAAATATTCTCTATGACGTTCTCCGATGTTGTATTTATCTATTTATTTGTTTATTCACACACAGGGAAATTATACATAATAAAAATACATAAAAATAAATGGTACAAGGTACTGCTCATTTCTTTGAGAATTTTCTATTTACTAAGTAAATATTTTTATTCAGGTTAACCAATAATACAGAAAAATAATACAACATTTTCACCGCCATGTAAGCCGGTCTCATGTAGGGTGGGTGTGGGTATTTTCAGCCAACGCGACGCGACCGGCGCCGAATGCCGAGTGCCGACCGTCTTTTTGTTTCTATCCGTTCACCTTCTAGTCACTAGTGGGTACCTACTTATATTGTGTACTAGAATAGTACTATGTATTATTTTATCATGTTAAATTAATGTAATGCATTCTTAGATACCTACCCAGGTAGGTACCTCATGCCTTATTACCTACTGCATGAGGCGTTGGTGAAGACAGAAGATTAATATTCACAGTCGAAAAGCCTCAAACTTTATTATATAGGTAGGTACCTAAAATTTTCCTAGTCTGATTTTTTTAATGTACTTTGCTACTATCAAATTTATATTATGTCTTGAGACAGTAGATATATGAATTTTATAAAGATCTATTCTATTTATAAGAACAATTCTTAAAGTAGTTCGATACAGCAGCTACTCAGTTAAGGTTTTGATTCGTTTGAGGACTTTTCATATAGATACCTAGTTCCTACAAGCTACACAAAGAATAGTTAGCACCTAAAGTTTACTATTGCTGGGTACCTATTTATTCCAGTAGAACAAATCTCAAATTTAGATTCGATAGGCTACAAAAATAAGTTATCAAATAATATTTCAATAAAAACAAAACGTAAATTATGTAATAATAATTTTAATCAGACATTTTTTATAAAAAAGTAAATATAATTTTCTGCAGTCGTTTCTCTAAAGAATGATACCATAAAGGCATAAAGCTATTATATATCTTTGCTACATTATGGATAAAGTTTATCAAGGAAAAGTTTTTGAGTAACTACCGCAGGCAGTAGAGTCATTATTTATTTTTATATACTGGAATGTGTAAGTTGGGGAATGCTATTGGAGTTTGCCCATAATTTATAACCAACATATAAGTACATTTATAATTCTGTACACAAACTAAAATTAATTTCTCTACGACAACAATACAATAAATAACCAAAAACTAAACAATTGAATGTCGAGAAAACAAGGCAACAAACAATGGTCTAACATAATCAATTCGAATAAATCTACTTATTCATTCAAGCCAAATAAATTGTAGGCGCGATACGAATAAATCTTGGAAATTAGAATAAGGAAACTTGTATTAATTTTCATGGTATACAAAGGCACGTAACCTATAGAATACTAAGGCAATAAACTAAGGTGGTCCAATAGGAAATTATCCGTGAGCTGCGTCCCATTGTAAAGGCTGCGTAGACATCTATCTACTATTTCTGCTTCATTGGTGTACCTGATGGGGTCCTCGTGTATGTAAAACACATATAAACAGGAGTGGGATGGTAGAAGTTTATGCTCCTAAATGGTATAAGCAAGGAAAATTCTACTGGTATTTGCTTGACGTTTTCACGCCTGAATATGAAATGTCTATAGTAGGTACAACTCCGTGTGAAAGAGCTCGTCTGGGGAAGTACTACCACCAGCGCCGTTCCTATTTCTGCCACAAAACAGTGAACCTTGCATTACTGTGTTTCGGTGCAAAGGGTACAGGCTGGTGAAATTACAATCGCATGAGACTTTTCATCTTTAGGTCTCAGTTTGGCAAACGCAATAAGATTTAGGCAACAACCTAGGTGGTATTGTAGTTGTTATGGATGAAGGTAACCGGAGGAAGGTATCAGGTAGGTCTTTGACTCGTTTCGCCATCCATGCCTATGATTTAATGATAGTTTCACTTTTGCTGTTTCTATGAAAAGGTATGTTCTAGAATGTTCGGCCTTGTCGTACAGGGCAGAATAGAGGGCTCAAGAGTGCACGGTAGGCCTCCCATGCGATGGACTGATTTGATGAAATCTGCCGTGGGCCGGCTATTACATGAATGCACCAGACCAACAGAAAGCAGGGAAGGGTGGCGAAGCATCGTTAGGCGAGCTACAGCAGGCCCCGGCAACAGTACATGATGGCCACGACCGCTCAGTCAAAAGCGAAACGACGAAGAAGAAGAATGTTACGCTATTCCTAAGTACGATAGGGTTCAATGTCAAGAAACAGCTGAAACGTTACACAACTTCCAGATATTTAGAAAATATGTTCATGCTTTTTTGTAAGGAATGTCGATAACCTATCTTCTTATTAAAGAGTGCCTTCGAAACGAGAACACCCACTACTTCAGTTTTGAGTCAACAAAGTAAATAAATTGACATTGAACTTTGTTCACACTTATCATGCAGGTCTGTAATTCACGCATCTGCAAACAATTTACATAAGCTGATCGATGAATGTATTTTAACTGGCCAGCAGCATTCACTCATTCTCTAAGAACAACTCAATTTGCAATGAATAAACGGTGGAAAACTATTCATTGCATGCTTCCTCACTTAAGCTAATAATGTGTTGTATTCCGAACAGCCTTGAGAATCGGTTACATCACAAACGACATTCCATCATAGGCATCACTCAATAAAACGCTCACGCGATCGAGCAAGCTATCGAGTGTGAAAACAAACAATGCGCAGGAGTTGAATGTTAAACCGCAGCGGCGCCGGCGCACGTGCTGCCGACTGCCGATATCCGTCGAAATATTTATATTTTTATTTACGTTTTATCTTCGGGGTTGCGCTGGCGACGACGTACGAACGGCGTGACTCGATACGATGACACCCGAATAGAGCCGAGCTTTTTTGGGACCTACCATTAGATTGTATGCTGATTGATTTCCGCTTATGGATCTCTGTTAGGTTAAGTAGTTTTGGCTATTTATGTGCTAATCTATACGTTTGGAAGGAGAAAGTGGATGCAGAAGTTTATTTTTAATTGAAAGCTTCCAAGGGTAGCTTAAGTATCTTAAGCTTCTTAAACTATTACAATGGTACCTTCAAATTCTAATTTAGACATAATTTAGATACCTAGTTGTTGTTGTTATTCTTTATTGTACACTACATACTACACCATAATACACAATAACAAGGTTCAGAAAAATTCAAGTGGGTACTAAAGGCGAGCTTAACTCCGAATTGAGTTTTCTAACAGCAAACTTTGAGCGATTGAGAGAAGAAATTGACTAGGGTGACTTGTTTTTAAAACTGATCGGCAGAAGCTATTGCAGAATTTAAACTTATAAATTAGCGATGGGATATGCGGCCATGAGCCACATGATTTTTAAATGCCAAGGTAGATGCCTAGGCTCTTCAATCATACCTAACGTGAAACAGCACAGATACCTATATTTGTAGTCAGAGTTTGGAACATTTCATACTTTAGAAATACGTGAACCTGAATCACCTTCATTGAGTTTATTATTAGATTGCTCTTCATTTCAATAAACTGGTCGTGCAAAGATCAAATGCGCTTCTACCTATATACAATTGCTTTATTAATTTTATAGGTATTATTATGGTTTGTACCTATAGGTACCTGTTTTTAAACGGAGTATTTCATCTTGTTATAGGTACATGTCGACGATACATTTGTATAATTAGTTTATTATGGACCAGAATTTAGTCACATCAAAAGCATTATCAGTAGCCTCACACAGGTCTTTCATTGGCAGGTAGTTTGCATAGAGAGCAGTACAGAAGGTAAAACATCGTCTGCCATATGGGTTGATAAAGAAAGAGTATTTGTATTGTATTGTTGATTGCACAGTCGAGTAAAGGACTAATTGCAAGCTTTAGAGTAGCTTAGATTTTCTTAGTTTATGTACCCATAATTTATACGTTGTTCCTGTTTACTACTATTTTCATGGTGTACAATAAAGTATATTCTATCTATCTATCTATCCAATACACAGACATAGGTAGTAAAAAATATAGACGAAGTGCTGCGAGCAATCATAGTGCAGCCAAATAATACTATGCTCTTTCGTGTACAACCAGCGCTCACGCACATGCACCTGAAGGATATTTGCTTTCGCGATGGTTATTGGACGATGCCGCGACATGTGTACTGAGAAGGGTGAGCATTGTGAGCATGGTTTGAGGTGCATGTGTGTGCGTGAGCGGTGGTTGTACACGAAAGAGCATAGCTTTTTTGGCTTCACTAGATTGTTCGCAGTACTTCGTCTATATTTTTAACTATGTCTGTGATCTAATGTTGGATATTTTTGAATCTTGACGCAAACAGAAAAAAAACAAGTAGTTAATTAATGTCCTAATCATCACAAATTAAATATACGGCAACATTGGTAATAACATCAATATAACTCACAGTAAGTCGATACAAAATCCATTAAAATTCTATTCAAACGCGTGGGGACGTTTTTAATCTCAAGCCACTTAATCCAACGGTCGTGTTGGTCGCACTATATAAATAGAAACGGACGAATATATCAAGAGTATACACCTAACGTTCAATCTTCGAACGTCTAAGAAAAACCCTGAAGATCTTAGACACGTCCTCTTCTAACAAATCTATAGTAATTTGTACAACTAAAGAGCTCTTTTTATAATGGTTATGTGTAACGCGTGGCAAAATTAGCTTTCCGACGGCGGGAAACGACAAACGTGATTACGAATTTAAATTGCCCAATCAATTTTTAATTTGGTTGCAGTATGCCTGAATATGTTTGGGTTGTCTTGTTTTAACTAAGAAATAATTTTAACGTACAAAATAATTGGGAAATGTGTTTTCTTTGCGGAAAATTAATTATGGACGATATTTTTGGTTGGCAAGTATGGATATTGGTTTGGATTGCGGCCAAGATGGACCGTGATTGCCTTAATAAGCATCCGCTGTTGGTAGGTAGGTTTTTTTTATAGTAGGTACTTAGGTACCTATTTGTACTTATTTACTGTGGTTTCAAGGTATAAAATTGATTGGTAATCGATAAGATTTTTCTCCCATTAAGATTGAAGGTCAATTAACTCAGCCTATCGCAGTCCACTGCTGGACATAGTCCTCTCCCAAGTTGCGCCACAACGCTCGGTCCTCCGCCTTCCGCATCCAGTTCCCCCAGCTACGTTCTTTAGGTCGTCGGTCCACCTGGCAGGGGGGCGAAGATTGAAGGTACCTACTACATTATACTGGTCATTTTTTGCAGAAAATTTGACCTTTAGATATATTGCACCTAAGTTAAGTACTAAGTGTATAGTCCCAAACTCCATTTTTTTGCCCAGTTCATTCTTGTCCATCCTAAGGTTGCTTGGAAGAAATGCGCTGATCGCGATAAGGCCGCCATTTGTACAATAGTTTAAATGCATATTTATGGTGTACAATAAAGCATATTTAAATAAATAAATAATACTATCTGCCTACTTAAATATATATGAATCAATTCATGTATAACTATTATAACTAAAACACGTACCTAATGGCAAGCTTTTGCTGCTGATTTAATGTGAAAGTAGAGTCAGTAAAATATAAGATTTTTCTCCTATTAAGATTATAGGTATGTTGATTAGTTTTGCTGAAAAATTACCTTAAGATAGGTATATTGTACCCAAATAGGTAGTACCTACTTACCTACTAGGTACTAAGTTGATACTGTCTGCCTACTTAATTATCTGTGAATCAATCTTATGTATTATAAGTATGTATTTACAAAAAAAAAGTATATAAGTATTATATCCATTGTCTAGTACCTACCCATAGCACAAGCTCTGCTTAGTTTGGGACTAGATGCTGCTGTGTAAAAATGTCCCGAAAATATTTATTTTTATTATTTTATTATTAATCTATGCATAACTATTATAACTATAACAGGTGATGGCAAGCTTTTGCTGCTGGTTTAATGTGAAAGTAGATTCAGTAAAAGCAAAGATTTTTCTCCCGTTCCTACTAGGTACTAAGTAGATACTATCTGCCTGCTTAAATTTCTGTGAATCAATCTATGCATAACTATTATAACTATAACAGGTGATACAATCAATCAACTCAGCCTATCGCAGTCCACTGCTGGACATAGGCCTCTCCCAAGTTACGCCACAACGCTTGGTCCTCTGCCTTCCGCATTCAATCCCCCCCAGCCACATTCTTGTTCGGTCTTTCAACGAACGTACGCGCATTGTGAATTTTTACATCTCTTTCTTACGTAGGTACCACCACATATGTCTATGTTTGTCCTATTTTTAGTATTTGTTGCTAAATCACACAATATGCACTATAATCTGACCAAATTTAACGTTGGTATATATTACTGTTTTGAAGATAGAGCAGGAACAAAAACGTTAAAAAAAAAGCATGTTTTTCGAGGTTTCTTGTATGGGGACCCCCTTTGATTTTCGACTTTTTTTATTTTTAGTATTTGTCGTGATGGACACCATAGTAACACATATTCTGTGATATATACATATTTTTTTATTCATATTTTTTTTTTGATAGTTATCTCTAGGTATTACCTTTACAAACATACAGCCCTGTGACAGATAGACGGACGGACGAACGGACAGCGTAGCGAGAGTAATAGGGTCCCGTTAGCACCCTTTGGGTACGGAACCCTAAAAAAAGGTTTTTCTCACATTAAGATTATAAGAATGTTGATTAGTTCTGCTGAAAATTTGCCTTAAGATAGGTAGGTATATTGTACCTAAGTAGGTACTAGTAGGTACTTAGTAAAGTAGATACCATATGGTTATTTAAAATACAATATGTTAATCAATCTATGTGTATTGCATAATTATTATAACAGGCAAGCTTTTTCTGCTGGTTTAATGTCAAGGTAGAGTGAGTAGGTAGGTAATATAGCTAGGTAGGTACCTATATTGATAAGTTTTGCAAAAAAAAATACCTTTAGATATACCTTTTGCACCTAAGTACCTACCTACTTACCTACTATCTGCGTACTTAAATATTTGTGCTGTGAATCAATCTATTCATACATAAACTATTATAAATACCTAACTATAACAACAGGTAAGTAAAGGAGAGCTCATTGTTTGTTACTTCTTTCGAATAATGTAATTATACTTAGATACACCTGGTTATGCAGGTTATGTATTAGTACTAATTAGTAGGTAAGTAAATACCTATTCAGGTAGGTATTTTAATTCACATGCGGATAATGTGACAAGCTTTTCATTTTCTTTCACCTACCTACAATCTAATTTATAAGTACCTGGCAATGTACCTATTTTAAAATTAAAATCCATCATAAATTAATTCCTTTTTGTCACAACAGCCACACAAAATTATTAGTCCATTGACCTAAATTAAAACAGCAGTCAATAGTAAAAAGGTGTTTTTTTTTTACAATTTTACTACCTTAGCCGTACTCAAAAAAGAAATTTTCATGAATATTTTATATAATAACTCGTTTAAAACCGATTTAAAATTAATTTAAAATTGTTTTATAGCAGTCACAAGATTCCAATCGCTTCGCACTTACATTTTATCACCATAAGAGTGACAGAGACAGATATAGGGCTATCGATCTCTACAAACGGCGACGCGTCGCCGACGAGCGTAATGGCGGACGAAACAAACACATTCAATGTTTAAACTATTTAATTGATTATTTGTAATATTAACCACTAAAAAATTAACCACAGTTATTGTAACACTATATTTTTACACTATACACTAGTTTCCCAACGATTAAACTGCGAAATAGCACATTTCTTAGTAGATAAAATCACATTGGTCGTTCGTCGCACAGGGCATCAGTCGCCATTATCCGAATTCCTATATCCAGGGACGAATTTGACTGACCTTGGGAAGATTTTTTTTTGTGCATTTCTGTTACATGCTTGACAAAATTACGGTCAGTAATTTCATTAAACATCCAAATTTTTTTTATATAAAATGTTAAATTACGTAATTTTTATTTAAAGCACGAAAATAAACAAATACATGAAAAAAAAACATATGAATAAATAACTTACGACCTAGGAAATTATAATTATACTTAGGAATTAAGTTGATTTACATTTGTAAATAATAATATTTTAGATGCAATTTTTTTTTCAGAAACAAAATTAACCTATCCCATTTATTATAACAAAAGCTTTTCTCTAAAAAAAATACATCGCTACCTTCATTATGATAATTTAAAAATAATTTGATTTTCGGATTTTTAAGATTCTGTAGTACACACGGTCACACATCAAGCTATAGATTTCCAGTTTAAGCTGACCTTGCATTGTATAGGCTTTCCGTACAGTGAGATGTCAGCTTACACTGGAAATGTACAGCTTG
The DNA here is from genome assembly GCA_949699075.1 of Asteroscopus sphinx. NCBI lineage: Eukaryota > Metazoa > Arthropoda > Insecta > Lepidoptera > Noctuidae > Asteroscopus > Asteroscopus sphinx. The sequence goes on along the minus strand of OX453013.1, from coordinate 11,984,097 downwards.
ATGCTGTGCATACATTGGGAAAATGTGAAACCAGATGATGAATCTGTTGTTTTTACTCATTTGATCGGAATACCAATTTAGAGGATAATACAAGACTTCTTAAAATACGGAAATTTTTTTAGAGGATAATACAATACTTCTTAAAACACGGAAATTTTCAGTTTTGTTGAAGATTCTCTATTTTAGAGGATAAGACAAGAACTTCTTAAAACACGGAAATTTTCAGTTTTGTTGAAGATTCTCTTCCCGTGGCGGTAAGTATTTTACTTTCATCTTATAAATTGAAAACTATCCTTTAAATTAAAAACTGCTATGTATCAGTTTTTCAACAAGAATCTTTCAGAGATTAAATGCAAATCGCTAGACTAGAATTAATTAAATTCTTGTAACATAATAAGGACTGAATTATTCTATCTAACGAAATTCGAAGTTTGTGCATACTTGATAGTTTTGTTTAGGTTTTCAGTACTAATAACTAGTTATTAAAAAATCGTCTGTCAATTAATTAATAATGATTAAATTGAGTTTTATAACGTAAGATTAAACATAATGGCTAGTTTAAAATTCTTCTTGTGTAGAACATTATGACTTCAGTAAAGAATTGCTCAACAATCGAGCAATTTTCCTGTCAAAGGTGACCTTAATTTGATCCATATTTGACCGAACAAATTAGGCACGGCACAGAAGTAATTGTTATTATTTGGTCGGCCAGTAGTAATCCAAACTAGTAAGTGATAAAGGTGACCTTGAAAAGATCTATCGACCGAAATCTTTTGAAAAATCAAAACAGAATAGAAAAAATTAAGAATACAAAAGATGATTTTGCGGTGCAAAGTGACAAAACAGTTAAAAATATATTTAAATATATAATGTTTTATTAAGAAGAATAATATTTTTTATTAGTCCTTTGTTAGAAATAAACCTAGTAGTTTTATGTAGTACCGTAAACTGCCCTAACTTGGCCCACAAGCCCTACTTTGCCTAGTTATTTTTTGAGTAAACTATAATAGCTATTATTTCCGTACTTGGGAAGCTTTGAAAACTATGACAACGCTAACATTTGGTTCAGTTATAAAGTGTCAGTGCGTGTAAAAATTAAGTTAACGCCTTAGGCAAAGTAGGGCTTGTTGGCAAAGTTAGGGCATTTTACGGTATTAAAACTTTTTTGAATATTTTCCTTTCTTATGTTACAGTTAATAATGCTAGTCAGAAATGGAACATTTTAGTACTGTACCTATTCTTATTTATTGTTAAGTTTATTTTACTGATACTTACCTACTCAATGAATTTCATTTGAAATAATATCAACTTACAAAATGTCACCGCACGCTGCAAGATGACTCAGTTGAATGCGCCCCTGTACATGCACGCTCCGCCCATTACAGCAACAAAAGTTGGCGGCGTTCCTTCAAAATATCTCGTTTGGAGGCCATTTTGACGATCGCGTGCGATAGAGATAGCATCATCATCGCAACGTAACGATTGTACGTGCGTGAATGAGACAATTATGCAAAGTTAGTTTAGTTTTAATGTGGCTGTGAAAGTGCGTGGGGACATTTATGTGTGTGTGCATAGGATTTCATTCGGGTGGTGTTGGGTGTAGGAATTAGTGTTTTCTAACGAAGAAAATGTAGGCCGATTTTTGTAGTGTTAATTTAGTAGTTTTATAGGAACCAATATGATTTTTTAATTCGTAGATAGAGTTTCGTAGAGATTATTAGGTAGGTACGCGATTTGCATTATTGATTTGTGTGTTAATTGAAAGTTTAAGTTTAAATGCCACCAACCTATTTGATTAGGTAGATCAATATTTTGTAGAAATTTTTAAGGTAAGTATAATTGTTAAAACTTTATATTTTTATGTGTTGGTCCCAATAATTCAGTAACTAGTATTTTAATAGGTTGGTATGCATTAAAAAGTCCTTTCATTGGTATCGACTTCTTGATGAGTTAGGTATTTATTTTGAAATTATATTAAATTAAATTCATAAAAAAATATAAATAGGTAGGTACCTACTCTATTCTTATAATTTTAATGTATTTCCCAAAGAAGTCTTCGAAGATAAGTAGCCAAAAAGTATCGAAAAACATTGAAAATGTATTCCAAAATAAATGACGTCAACATTAGTAGGTAGGTAGGTAGGTACCTACTTAGATAAAACCAACTGAAAAGACTGGCTGAATATTGCCGTCCAAACCAAAGTATTTTGGGTAGGGTTAACCCACCCAAGTAGTACCTATAGAATAGAAGTGACTAAAAGATCACACTTACACAAACCACCAAATCCACATTTACGACGCCTCCATTCATTGAAGAGTTGTACGCATCGTAAAAGCTCTCACCATGAAGTGACGTCACCTAACTGCCGTGACGTAGTAGTCCCGCCACCGACCGCTAGATGGCGCTTAACAGAACCTAGTGTGGCCCACCGCTCGTAAAAATAAATTTTATTGTTATGACGAAAATAAAACGCTTGTCGTCAATTTAAACATCATTTTACTGTGTAATAAGATTTATTTTACGATTAACAAGTGTCTTGATGAATTTATATAGCTGAATGATGAATAAAGCTATAAAATTCGCTTTTATGTTCATGTTATAGCTTTTCTATTGGCAGTTATATCGCTTTTTCATACGGAGATGAGACATTATGTAACATTATAGCTGGAACATAAAACTAAATCATTACGTTATAAATAGCTAGACGTGTGTTTATTATAGTTGTCTCATTTGTTTGATAAGATTTTAATGAGGACGTTATATATACAATGTTTTGCATTTTATATCTTTGTAACTTTATTATTATCATAGTTTAGTATGATTTCACTTTTGTTGATGGAATAAAGATGTTTTATTTATTCGTTGTTTGTCCTTCCCCGGAATCCTACAAGGTTAAAAAGCTCTGCAAGCTTTCACGCAGAGGTCGCAAAGGAATGACTATAGATGGCAGTTTCACAACATTTGGCATAAGCGTTTTATTTTTAAAGTACTATGTTACAAAAAAATCTTTATAGATGATGAAAACCGAAAGAATCGTATACATTTCGTAAATGTATCTTTTACACCTTGTTAGTATGAATGTGTCTGAAACATAGTTTGCTGTATTTTACGATAGATGGCGTAACTGTCACACAGACTTGCTCCCATATTCGTCTCTATGTAGAGTCACTCAATCATGATTTTAGCATCGTGTTATTGATTCTAATAGATTTTTTATTCAAATTTGACCGTCAATAACTATAATTATATGCATCAAGCTAAAATCAAATAATATCGTATTCAAAACAGCTATAATAACCGTTTACACATCGCTACCGGTACCTATTAGCGGTTTAAATAGGCAGGTCCATATAAACAATATTGCCAATAAACCAATATGGTAACTTTAAATTATAAATCTATTATGTAGTATCGATTGTTATCAATCCTATGATCATCAATAACTTGAGAATCAATAAAAAGGAAAATTACAGTCATAAAACGCCCGCAATCGAGTCAAACCAGACATCGAGACGCTGAGGAAGCGAGCAAATCGACGATCGTCGTTATATCCTCACACGATGAAGACATAAACTATCAACGACTCCTTTATCTCTATTAAACGGGTGATACTTTAAACAAGTCAATAATGGTTCAATAAACGTCTAAAGAACGGCATAATAACAATCCACGTGCGTTCACTGGCTGCGTCAATAAAGTTTCGAATTTATATCGAGGTTTAGCCCCGGAGGCGTATACGAAATAATCTGAGCGGTGTTTACTGGGAGTTCTACAAACGGCGCAATTCACGTGACGTTTACGAGCATTGGAGTGGTTGTAAAAATCGTGTTTACGATGCGCGTGCGCTGCGCCCGCGCCGCCCGCGATGCGAATATCATCACATCTGTCGCTGAATGTGAATGAGATGCTCGTTTTTTTTTTCGTTTGTTGTGATAACGTGAACTACTGTAGTGGTTTCCCCAAATGGTTGTTTTTTGCCGATTTGATTAACTCGCATTCTTGTCTGTCTGTTTGTTTGTTCGGTACGAATATTGGAATCGATTTTAAACTAAATTCCCGATGAGCTAGAGACTTGAAATTTTATACATAGCTCAGCAGGGCAATGGCATAACTCATACGGATGTCCATGGGCGGTGAAAATTGCTCACCATCAGGTGACGCGTTTGCTCGTTTGCCCCTACGCTAAAAAAGTGCCTAGTAATTATTGTATTATCCTCCGAGATCGTTCATCTGAGCAGTCTTTGGGAGAAGTCTTCTCTCTTTCTACAGTTTATTTACATTCAAAAAGATTTAAATGTAGCAAAAAAATATTTGTATAAGTAACGCATATAGTCTGATCACGCTAACTCTGCATATAAATTATGGCAATACCGTAAACAATAACTACCAAAATCTCTGTAATTAGGATCTTATTATTCCAAGTTAATTTTACTGGTCTGTACTAACTCTGCATAGGAAAATTGACAAAAAAAAAACTAAAAAAAAAACATTTTTACACAGCACCATCTAGTCCCAAACTAAGCAGAGCTTGGTTTATGGGTACTAGACAATGGATATATTAATTATATGCTTTTTTGTTGGAAATAAAAACTTATAATACATAAGAAACACTCAGACCAACACAAACACTTATGTTCATCACGCCAATATTTGTGTCCTGTGGGAATCGAACCCACGACCTCGTGATCAGCAGTCCGACCCTCGAACCACTAGACCACAGACGTATTAAGATAATTACAGAGATTTTGATAGTTATTGTTTACGGTGTTGCCATTTTCTTATGCAGAGTTAGCATGTTCAGACTCTAAATATGATTTTTTTCCTTTTCAAAGAATAAAAAGGACTACAAGTAAATCACAGTCGAACTCGACCAATCTCTAATTTAAAACCCCATAAAATGCTTTAAGCCAACATTATGATTGAAACAAACAATGCGAAAAGTAATTTATAGGTAACTTAAAAGTGCATAAGTTACAATAATAACTAGATCATCACATGCTCGGCTACACTGTAAGCAGACAAACAGCCTTTACCTGCAAATATACATGCTGAGTTTTTAGTTGTTCTGGAAAAGAAAAACTTAACAATATGACTATGAATAATGGACTCGATTGCTAGTATCAGTTTGAAAAATACAATACAAATTTTTTCCCCAAAATTCAGAAAAGAATAATTTAACTCAAAGAAATATTCACTTTCTGAAGTTCATTGTAGCAATTTCGATTTTTTTACAGAGAAAATGAAACTAGCCTATGCCCGCAGCTTTGCCCACGCATAATTTGATTTATCACAGAATGATGCTTTATTATGATTAAAGAACAAACAAATAAATAAATAAAACCGGCCAAGTGCGAATCGGATTCATGCAGTAAGGATTCCGTACCACCCAGTGACCTGATACTCCATAGGAACTGATTTAATTTACGAGTGTTCATCAAAAGTCATCAACGCACCGTAAGCGTAATATGAATATTTGCATCTCTTTCTTAACAGCTACCACAACATATGTCTATGTTTACCCATTTTTATTATTTGTTGCCTTACTAAATAGTATGCATTATTATCAAAACAAGTTTGACGCAGGTACACATGGCTACACATCAAGCTGTACATTTCCAGTATAAGCTGACCTCGCATTGTGTATGCTTTCCGTACAATACGAGATCAGCTTATACTGGAAATGTACAACTTGATGTGTAGCCGTGCGTACGTATAACCGTTTTGAAGATAGAGCAGGAACAAAAACTTTGAAAAAAGTGCATGTTTTTCTAGGTTTCTTGTATGGGGACCCGTTTGGTTTTAGATCGGCTACCTATTACCGTTAAAAAAATACAGCCCTGTGCCAGACAAATGGACGGACGGACAGCGAAGCGAGAGTAATAGGGTTCCGTTTGGCACCCTTTGGGTACGGAACCCTGAAAACAAACATCCATACTTTCACATTTATAATATCAGTAGGATTGCACCTGAGAGTGTTCCATTCAATTTTCGATGGTGTTTGTAGTCCGCTAACCCAAACTAGGCGAGCCGTGGTGGACTAAGGCCTGAAACATTCGGAGAAGAGGCCATACTCAGCAGTGGGAAAGTAATGGGCTGATGATGATGATAAAATCCAATTGTAATGATAAAATTCGTATAATTATTACTATTTAACTGGAAGAAGTGAGAATCTTCAAGTTAATGGGTATGTAGTTATTCTGATGTCAAGGTTTTTTTTTTTAAATTAACACTACCTACCAGTCGATTCTCGAATTGATAAAAAGTCCTGTTTTTCGTTTCCAGAACGATTAAAAACTCAACATTATGTATTGCGGCTCCATGGGTTTTGTTTCGCTCAGCTGGTTGTAAAACGGTAATTATAGAGTATTAAATACTAATAAAGCTCCTGAAAGGTAATAAATTCGAACCAGTTTAAGATGGATTGCTTATTGGAAATATTTACCGTCTTATTGGATGGGAACTTAGAGAATTCTGACTGGAGGCATATACATGTATAGGTGGTGGTATGTTTGTTCATAATCGAGTCTATAGTATGTTCAGTTAAATCATCATCATCATAATCATCAGCCGATAACTGTCAAACTACTGGACACATTGCCTTCTCAGAATGAGAAGGTTAAGGTCACAGTCCACCACGCTGGCCTAGTGTGGATTCGCTGACTACATACACCATCGGGAACAGTATGGAGCACTCTCAGGTGTGCAGGTTTCCTCATGATGTTTTCCTTCACCGTTAAAGCAAGTGATAATATTTATGATCCACACATGAATTTGAAAAGTCAGTGATGCGGGCCGCGTTCTAACTTAGACCCTCTTGCTTCGAAGGCAAGCGCTCAACCGCTAGGCTATCACAGCTTAAAGATAAGCATTAAGTTAAATATTAGTAGATTTAAATATGAATAATTAGCACAGTTCCGTGTGGTGCCGGACGTAAAGAATTGCACCACCCTATATCTTCTCAAGGATGTCGTAAAAGGCGACTAAGGGATTCACCAGAGGATGGGCAGAAGCGTTCTCTGAGTATTTAACCAACCAACTGCGATCGCCAACCCACCTGCCAAGCCCCCCTTATTGGGGGAGGCCTATGTCCAGCAGTGGACGTCTTTCGGCTGAAATGATGAAAAATTAAAATTATGGATTAGCACATTGAATTTCCATGGCCTTTACGAAAAATACACAATTCCAATTTATTATTAAAAATATTTATTAGAGACCTTTTTATATTCATAGTTTAATTTCAGTAAGAGCTGAACTGTTGCACATTCCAATAGTCTAAGGTACGATTAATTTGGTCCAAATAGAGAACAATAGGGCTTGCAGTGGCTCAAAATACATAACGTCTTAAAAAAGAGCCAAAGCATTCAAACTAAAGCCAGCTGACTCTACGAGCACCAAACCCGAACACGTAGTGTTATTTTTTTTTTGGAATTTGCCTGGCCATGTCCAGTAGTGGCCAGTTATATGACGTAGATTGATGAACTCTCTTTTTTTTTATCGCAGGTTCGAATCCTGCTAGTGAGCGATTTTTTCTTTCCACAATTTATGTATTTAGATTTCACTTCGCATACGTAAATGCGTTAAAAATAATAAAATAATTAGTAAGGGTAGACGACTATACGACTTTAAAATTAACTGAAAATTTTGTCGAGTTGGTTAAGGAACACTGTTTCTTAAGGGGAATGTAGCAGCCAAGTGGCGCCCCCATCAGTAAAAAAAATACTACTCGCTGAATACATCATTTATCGAAAATTAGTTTTTAACAATTGAAGAACAGGAGAAACAGTACAAGACCGCCAGTTGTACACTAGCGCATAAGTAGTTATTTAAGAAATTAATATAATCTTGCTGTGCAATAAAGAGGATTTATAGTATATTGTATTGTACAGGTACTGTAGTTTAATCAGAAACTATTAACGCTGTAAAATATAGTTCGCTATAGTTGTATATAGACAATTTAATAATTTTACTTTTACTGATGGGGCGCCACTTGGCTGCTACATTTTTTATTTTTTTATAGTATAGGATGGCGAAACGAGCTAAAGGCCCACCTGATGTTAAGCGGTTACCTTTGCCCATGACAACTTCAATACCACCTAGGCTGTTGCCTAAATGGTACCGCAAGTCGGTTCGCCAAACTGAGACATGAAGATGGAAAGTCTCATGTGATTGTAATTTCACCGGCACCCGCACCCTTCAGACCGAAACACAGCAATGCAAGCATCACTATTTGGCGGAGAAGTAGGCACGGTGGTAGTACTACCCCGGACGAGCTCTTTCACAAAGGAGCTCTACTACTACTACATGCGCCTTAATAAGATGTCGCTGACTTCACCCAAAGACGTAGTAAGTGGAAGTTAAATTCAATACCATGAGAACTTTACACGTAGCTTATTGGCTAAAGCACTGGCGTACTGAGCCAGTAGTCGCAGATTCGAATCCTGCTCGTGAGCGATTTTTTTTTCCACAATTTATAGCTTTAGATTTCGCTTAATATCCGTAAATGCATTAAAAATAACTTCATTTCAAAATAAAAAATATGATGATAGAGTAATTATTAAGTAAAGATATTATAGCAGTGATAGCCTAGTGGTTGATCGCTTGCCTTCTGTGCAGGAGGGGTTCAATTTAAAGAAAGAAATAAAAATGGTTGAAGAATAATAAAATTAAAGAAAAATGGTTTATTTACTACAGTCAGAGGCACACGATAACAATAATATACAATTTTATTATATACTAGCTTTTACCCGCGGCTCCGCTCGCGTTAAATTCTGCTAACCCACGTCAGTCCAGTCCAGTCCATTCCAGTCCAGTCCACTGTCCCACTGTCCCGCTGTCCCGCTGTCCCGCTGCCCCACTGCCCCACTGCCCCGCTGCCCCACTGCCCCACTACCCCACTGCCCCGCAGCCTGCCCCACTACCCCGCTTCGCCACTGCCCCGCTGCCCCAATTTCCCGCTGCCCCACAGCCCCGCTGCCCCGCTGCCCCTCTGCACCGCTGCCCCACTATGCCACTGCCCCACTGCCCCGCTGCCCCGCTGGCCCACTGCCCCGCTGCCCCGCTGCCCCACAATCCCACGGCCCCGCTGCCCCGCTTCCCCACTGCCCCTCTGTCCCGCTGTCCCGCTGCCCCACTGCCCCGCTGCCCCGCTGCCCTATAACCCACTGCCCCGCTGCCCCACTGCCTCGCTACCCCACTGCCCCACTACCCCACTGCCCCGCAGCCCCACTGCCCAGCTGCCCCGCTACCCCACGGCCCAACTTCCCCGCTGCCCCACTATCCCACTGCCCCGCTGCCAAGGTACCCAACTGCCCCGCTGCCCCGCTGTCACGCTGCCCCGCTGCCTCGCTGCCCCACTTCCCCGCTGCCTCTCTGCACCGCTGCCCCACAACCCCACTGCCCCACGGCCCCACTGCCCCACGGCCCCACTGCCCCGCTACCCCGCTACCCCACTGCCCCACTATCCCACCGCCCCACTGGCCCACTGCCCTGCTGCCCCACTACCCCACTGTCCCACCGTCCCACTGCCACTGTCCTACTATCCCACTATCCCACTGTCCCACTGTCCCACTATCTCACTATATCACTATCGTCCCGTCCCATGTCCCATGTCCTGTCCCATGTCCCATCCTATGTCCAGTCCCATGTGCCGTCCCACTGTCCTGTCCCATGTCCCGTTTCATGTCCCATCCCAGTTCCCGTACCATGTTCCGTCCCCTGTCCTGTCCACTGTCCCGTCCCCAGTCCCGTCCCCTGTCCCGTCCCCAGTCCCATCCCCTGTCCACTCCACTCCATCGTACATTACTATCCGCTCGTGCAAATGCATAGAAGCTTCGATTAAAATTTAATAATTTCGATTCGAGAAAATTTAATAATTTTACTTTTACTGATGGGGCGCCACTTGGCTGCTACATTTTTTATTTTTTTATAGTATAGGATGGCGAAACGAGCTAAAGGCCCACCTGATGTTAAGCGGTTACCTTTGCCCATGACAACTTCAATACCACCTAGGCTGTTGCCTAAATGGTACCGCAAGTCGGTTCGCCAAACTGAGACATGAAGATGGAAAGTCTCATGTGATTGTAATTTCACCGGCACCCGCACCCTTCAGACCGAAACACAGCAATGCAAGCATCACTATTTGGCGGAGAAGTAGGCACGGTGGTAGTACTACCCCGGACGAGCTCTTTCACAAAGGAGCTCTACTACTACTACATGCGCCTTAATAAGATGTCGCTGACTTCACCCAAAGACGTAGTAAGTGGAAGTTAAATTCAATACCATGAGAACTTTACACGTAGCTTATTGGCTAAAGCACTGGCGTACTGAGCCAGTAGTCGCAGATTCGAATCCTGCTCGTGAGCGATTTTTTTTTCCACAATTTATAGCTTTAGATTTCGCTTAATATCCGTAAATGCATTAAAAATAACTTCATTTCAAAATAAAAAATATGATGATAGAGTAATTATTAAGTAAAGATATTATAGCAGTGATAGCCTAGTGGTTGATCGCTTGCCTTCTGTGCAGGAGGGGTTCAATTTAAAGAAAGAAATAAAAATGGTTGAAGAATAATAAAATTAAAGAAAAATGGTTTATTTACTACAGGCAGAGGCACACGATAACAATAATATACAATTTTATTATATACTAGCTTTTACCCGCGGCTCCGCTCGCGTTAAATTCTGCTAACCCACGTCAGTCCAGTCCAGTCCATTCCAGTCCAGTCCACTGTCCCACTGTCCCGCTGTCCCGCTGTCCCGCTGCCCCACTGCCCCACTGCCCCGCTGCCCCACTGCCCCACTACCCCACTGCCCCGCAGCCTGCCCCACTACCCCGCTTCGCCACTGCCCCGCTGCCCCAATTTCCCGCTGCCCCACAGCCCCGCTGCCCCGCTGCCCCTCTGCACCGCTGCCCCACTATGCCACTGCCCCACTGCCCCGCTGCCCCGCTGGCCCACTGCCCCGCTGCCCCGCTGCCCCACAATCCCACGGCCCCGCTGCCCCGCTTCCCCACTGCCCCTCTGTCCCGCTGTCCCGCTGCCCCACTGCCCCGCTGCCCCGCTGCCCTATAACCCACTGCCCCGCTGCCCCACTGCCTCGCTACCCCACTGCCCCACTACCCCACTGCCCCGCAGCCCCACTGCCCAGCTGCCCCGCTACCCCACGGCCCAACTTCCCCGCTGCCCCACTATCCCACTGCCCCGCTGCCCCGGTACCCAACTGCCCCGCTGCCCCGCTGTCACGCTGCCCCACTGCCTCGCTGCCCCACTTCCCCGCTGCCTCTCTGCACCGCTGCCCCACAACCCCACTGCCCCACGGCCCCACTGCCCCGCTACCCCGCTACCCCACTGCCCCACTATCCCACCGCCCCACTGGCCCACTGCCCTGCTGCCCCACTACCCCACTGTTAACGCGTCATCATTGATAGTCGAGGGGCGCGCGCAGATGACCGTTGCCATGGGAACGGTCTTATTGACAACCTTTTTTTTGCATCAATTGTTTCCTACTACAAATTTTATTATATTAAAGCCATATTTCTTATAATGGTTTTCTTAGTTTTCCTGAACATTTGGCGACCGTGATTAAAAGAAGACCTGCAGTCTTCAGATTTCGGAGAGAAAACAACTGCAACAGAAAATAACGTTTGCCTGAACGCGCTGGTGGACCCAGTTTTTTGCTTGTGTGGCAACGTGGAGATTGTTGGTGTTCGGAGGCTTACCAGGACAAGGCGAGGCATCGCGTCAGGTGGTCTTTCCGAGGGAAGTACGCTCATTATTCGTTTTCCCACCCCAATTTCCGTCTCTGTTTGCGTGATTAGAGTTTTTTCTTCTCAAGTTGCCTTTAAATCCCAAGACGTCGTAAGATAATATTTGACGTGTCTTATCTTTAATTTAGCACGTAAAATTTAATTTAAAGGGATTACCTAGTGTATTCATTTTTTTTTTTTTCATGTTTGGGTACTGACCAACCTACAATTTTCTATAGGCGTGCCATCGCCATAGTTATCGCTGTTAAAACTTTGCATCTTAACTTCTATATTGAATATTATTTCCCATGTCTGCAAAGCAATCCTTTTAATAAGATAGCTTTTTTAATTATTCTTGCATTATATTTCCTTCTAGTCGCTGAGTCACGCTGATTGACGTCAGTGGCCATCTTATTGTGACGACCACGAGTGGAGCGCAATCGACCGTTGGGTTTGATTTTAATGCACACATTATTTACCTAGTTCAGTGTTTATAATTTAACTTAAAGATGTCGGATGCTGAATTTAGTGAATTGATAAAAAAACGAGGTAATATTAGAGGTCGTCTAACTAAAATTTGTGAATATGTGCAGGAAATGCAGCAGATGGAAATTAATACTTTAAATAGTATTAAAATACGTGAATTAGGAAAACGTTTAGAAAGCTGTCAAGATTTGTTTAAGAAGTTTGATGACATTCAGACATCAATTGAAAGTAATTGCAAAGAAGCAGATGTAGATGAACAAATAAATTTAAGAGATTCTATTGACGCTAAATTCTTTTCTGTAATGTCTATAATAGAAGACATACTTGAAAAGCATAAGGTTGAAAAGGAAAAATTCAGCGATGCTTGTAGTGTTTCAAAAGCAGAGTCTCTTTGTTCTCATTCTCAAGCTCATGGATTTCAATCCATTAAGTTGCCAACAATTAAATTGCCAACATTTAATGGAACATACCTGAAATGGCTTGAATTTAGGGACACTTTTCAGTCATTGATACATTCAAATGCACAAATTCCGAACATCAATAAATTTCATTATCTGAGGTCGTCACTAGAGGGCGGTGCTGTTGAAGTGATAAAATCATTGGAGTTTACCTCAGATAATTATGTAATAGCGTGGGAATTATTGTGTAAACGATTCGATATCAAAAAGATTCTTATAAATAATCACCTTAAAGCGCTATTCAGTCTTGAATCGTTGAGTACAGAATCATTTAAATGTTTGCGTTATATAGTAGATAACGTTTCTAAAAATTTACGAGCTCTCAACACATTGGGTCAGCCGACTGACCAGTGGGATGCTCTAATTATATTTATGGTTACGGCGAAATTAGATTCCAGTACGAGTATGAAATGGGAGGAGCATAGGAACAACTTGCCAGACATTTCTAAGTTGGATGATTTTAATAACTTTATACGCAGTCGTGCTGATATTTTAGAAACTGCAGCAGTCGCAATAAACACAAATGACAAAGGAGATGTAAATAAAAATAAGCGGAATTTTATTATTAAACCGCAAAATAATTGGAACAAAAATAATTCTGATTCCAATTTTAATAAGGATAAATATAATTCTTTTGTTTCTTCTGTTGAAAACTTATGTGAATATTTGTGTTTATTGTGCAGTGAGCAAGGACATCGAGTGCACAAATGTACTAAATTTAAGAACTTGAATTTAGAAGATAGGACGAAGGAAGTGTCTAGATTAAAATTGTGTACAAATTGTTTGCGTGAAGGTCACTATGTATCTCGTTGCCGTATGAAGCTGTTCTGTAGGTTCTGTAACAAAAAGCATAACTCTTTATTGCATGTTAATAAAACATCTCATAATAATAGCAATAATACAGAAGCGACCTTACCGCTTGCCATTCCTTCTACGTCATCTCGTACTCCTCCTGTATCACTATCCGTAGTCTCCGTCAGCCAGGTTCTGTTGTGTACTGCTATGGTAGAAGTTGTTAATGAATGCACTAAACACACTTACCTGGTTAGGGCGCTATTAGATACTGGCAGCCAATCTTCTTTCGTGACTGAAAACCTGAAAAGAAAGTTGGAACTTACAACATTAACTACTGAACCTGTGCGCATTTCAGGTATCAATAATTTAACTTTCAATATATCTGAACGATGCTACCTGAATATAAAGTCGCGCATTAATTCGTTCAATAGTAAAATAAAATGTCTTATTGTACCTCAAATAACAGGTATATTACCTAGTGCACCTGTAAACATTCAATCACTGAATTTACCCAAAAATATCAAGCTTGCCGACCCAGAGTTTCATCACCCCTCTGAAATAGATGTTCTTCTAGGGGCAGATGTTTTTTGGAATATTGTTGGACAAAAGCGTATTTCATTGGGTGTAGGTAAACCTATCCTACAAAACTCTGAGCTAGGGTGGTTAGTCAGTGGCCCATTGGGAGAATGTAACCCTAGTCTCGTTGCATGTAAATTTACTAAAGAAATTCATGACGACCTAAAAAGGTTTTGGGAAGTTGAGGAAATGAATTCGTCTAGTGACACTTTGTCACCCGAAGACAGATTATGTCATTCGCATTTTTTGGAAAATATGAATCGTCTTCCTAATGGACGATTTTCTGTCAAGATGCCATTCAGAGAAATTCCTGAAGAGGCACTTGGTGATTCTTATTTTTTAGCTAAAAAGCGTTTCATGAGCCTGGAGAGGAAATTAAATAATAACCCTCAGCTGAAACGAAGATATACTGAATTTATTGAAGAGTATCGTAGCTTAGGCCATTTGAATAAAATTAAGAGGCCTAAGTTTGGGTATTATTTACCGCACCATGCGGTATTAAGAGAGAACAGTGAAACTACTAAGTTGCGTGTCGTTTTTGACGCATCAGCCAAAAGTACTTCAGGAAAATCATTAAATGACATACAATATGTTGGTCCTGTAGTACAAGATGATTTGCTCTCGATCCTATTAAGATTCAGAAGTTTTAAGTACATTCTTACTGGTGATATACAAAAGATGTATAGGCAAGTTGAAATTGACCCATCTCAGCGGCATTTACAGCTTATCTTATGGAGGGATGATGAATCTCTACCTCTCAAAGTGCTGCAGCTAAATACAGTGACTTACGGGACTGCTTCTGCTCCTTTTTTAAGCACGCGATGTCTTTTTCAATTAGCTCGTGAGTGTCAGGATCCTTTTATTTCTAATATCATAGAACATGACATCTACATGGATGATTTGAATACTGGATGTCAGTCCAAAAAGGACATTAAAGTAATTTATGATGGTGTCAGTAAGGTTTTATCTTCAGCATGCTTACCTCTACATAAAATACGCACAAACTGTCCCCAGGTGTTACAAGGAGAGACCACTTCTAAAACTCTTGATATCAGTAAACATTCCACGGTTTTAGGACTTAATTGGTCACCTTCACCGGACACGTTACATTTTACTATTGATATGGATACTAATAAAACAATTACAAAGCGTTCAATTATATCATCAACTTGTAAAATTTTTGATCCGTTAGGACTATTATGTGCATGTACTATAAAGGCTAAAATTATTTTACAACAGTTATGGTCTGAAAAGTTGGGCTGGGATGAATCAGTGCCAACTCATATAGTTAAAAAATGGATAAAAATTGCAGAAAATATGAATTGTTTGTCTAAAATTATTTTACCAAGAAATTCACTATGTGATTTTCCAATTTCTATTGAATTGCATTGTTTTGTAGATGCGTCACAAGAGGCATATGGAGCCTGCGTCTACATGCGATCTGTTGACAGTAAAAATAACGTCACTGTCAGACTACTATGCGCTAAGGCGAGGGTTGCACCTCTAAAAGCTATGACTATTCCTCGCCTAGAGTTGTGTGGCGCTCTGCTCGGTGCTCGGTTGTCCACAAAGGTACTTAAGTCCATTCGATGTCACAACATTGTGCATAAAGTAATTTGGACAGATTCAATGATAGTACTTGGCTGGATTAAAGCACAACCAAAGCTTTTAAAAACCTTTGTAGGTAATCGAGTGATAGAGATTAATGAACTAACGCAGGGATTTTCGTGGCGGCACATAGCAACGGAACTCAATCCTGCCGATCTGGCCTCCAGGGGTGTAGATCCACAGCGTCTGCAGGATGAATCTATGTGGTGGGAAGGACCCTCCTTCTTAAAGGAGGATTCATCCTCCTGGCCACCACAACTAAATAAAATAGTTGAATTACCTGAATTAAAGGTACATACGCAAATGTTATCTGTCAACGGTTCTAGTGGCAATTCAATCATATTTTTTAACAACTATTCTAATTATAATAAGTTACTAAGGGTACTAGCTTATGTACTGAGGTTTATATATAATTGTAAAAATGTAAATAAATTACATGATACTTTACAGGTAGACGAAATAAATAAATCTAGAGCTACCCTGATAATAATTTGTCAACATGAATCCTTTGACATTGAGATAAAGGCTCTAAGCAACGGTTCATGCTTACCTAAGAAATCTAAAATCTTATCTTTAAATCCTTTTCTTGATGCGGAAGGTTTGTTAAGGGTAGGAGGTCGTATTGATAATTCAAAATTTAATTACAATAAAAAACATCCTATTATTTTGGACAGTAAACATAGGTTTACGTTTTTACTAATGCAACACGAACACTGTCGTCTATTTCATGCAGGTCCGCAGCTGCTGTTGTCTTCCGTGCGGGAAATGTATTGGCCAATAGGCGGAAGAACCTTAGCACGCAAATTATATAAGCAATGCGTAGTGTGTACTCGTTTTCGTGGTAGGACTATCCAACCAATTATGGGAAACTTACCATCAGCTAGGACAAATGTATCCTTTCCTTTTTATTCGACTGGTACTGATTTCGCTGGACCATTTCTTATATCTAGTAAGAAGGGGAGAGGCAATCGGATAACAAAATGTTACCTTTGTTTGTTTGTTTGCCTAAGTACCAGAGCGGTACACCTAGAGCTGGTTAGCGATCTAAGTACTCAAGCGTTTATACTTTGTTTACGCAGGTTCGTATCGCGAAGAGGTAAACCCCATGAAATCTATTGCGACAATGGAACTAACTTCGTGGGCGCATACAATGAACTGAGTAAAGCTTTGCGCTCCAGCCGTGAGTCGGTAACTGACTTTGCCAGTAATGAAGGGTTCAAATTTAGATTTAGTCCAGCATACTCACCACATTTTGGTGGTTTATGGGAGGCAGGCGTAAAGGCTGCCAAATACCATTTAAAAAGGGTAGCCGCTAACGCCTCTCTAACCTTTGAGGAGATGTCAACTCTATTCGCGCAAATAGAGGCGATCCTCAACTCTCGTCCTCTTTCCCCTTTATCATCCGAGCCCGATGACTTAAATCCTCTTACCCCCGGGCACTTCCTTATCGGACGGCCACTGACGTCGGTGCCTTCGTTTTCAGCGGGGGACTCCGGACCCAACTACAACGCCATTCAAAAGCTACGCCTTGAATTTTGGAAGCGATGGCGAATGGAATACTTAACGGAACTACAGCAAAGAACCAAGTGGAAGCTTGGCACTGCAATCCCGAAAGTCGGAGATATGATAATTGTAAAGGAACCGAATCTGCCTCCACAACGCTGGCGGTTGGGACGTATCACGCGTCTACATATGGGCGCTGACAACGCATGCAGAGTGGTCGATATATATACATCTAGAGGAACCATCCGGAGAGCGGTACATTACATTATCCGCCTACCTATGGAGGAACCTGAGATTAGTGTTGAAGATACTTCAAGGCCCGGAGTATGTTAACGCGTCATCATTGATAGTCGAGGGGCGCGCGCAGATGACCGTTGCCATGGGAACGGTCTTATTGACAACCTTTTTTTTGCATCAATTGTTTCCTACTACAAATTTTATTATATTAAAGCCATATTTCTTATAATGGTTTTCTTAGTTTTCCTGAACACCCACTGTCCCACCGTCCCACTGCCACTGTCCTACTATCCCACTATCCCACTGTCCCACTGTCCCACTATCTCACTATATCACTATCGTCCCGTCCCATGTCCCATGTCCTGTCCCATGTCCCATCCTATGTCCAGTCCCATGTGCCGTCCCACTGTCCTGTCCCATGTCCCGTTTCATGTCCCATCCCATTTCCCGTACCATGTTCCGTCCCCTGTCCCGTCCACTGTCCCGTCCCCAGTCCCGTCCCCTGTCCCGTCCCCAGTCCCATCCCCAGTCCCATCCCCTGTCCACTCCACTCCATCGTACATTACTATCCGCTCGTGCAAATGCATAGAAGCTTCGATCTGTCGGGTGAGTACGCAACCCACGATTTAATTTTTTTCTTTTTTTCTTTCTTTCTTTCTTTCTCAAAACCCATACCAGTTTTTAAGTCAGATCATCAGCTTTCAAACAAAAAAAAAATCATCAAAATCGGTCCAGTAGTTTTAGCGTGATGCTGGAACAAACAAACAAACAAACAAACAGACGTTTACAATTTTATAATAGTTAAGACTAGCTTTTACCCGCGGCTCCGCTCGCGTTAAATTCTGCTAACCCACGTCAGTCCAGTCCAGTCCAGTCCAATCCAGTCCAGTCCACTGTCCCACTGTCCCGCTGTCCCACTGCCCCACTGCCCCACTGCCCCGCTGCCCCGCTGCCCCACTTCCCCACTGCCCCGATACCCCACGGCCCCGCTGCCCCGCTGCCCCACTGCCCCGCTGCCCCACAGCTCCGCTGCCCCGCTGCCCAGCTGCCCCGCTGCCCCACTGCCCCGCTGCCCCACTGCCCCACGGCCCCGCTGCCCCACTACCCCGCTGCCCCACTGCCCCGCTGCCCCACTGCCCCGCTGCCCCGCTGCTCAGATGCCCCGCTGTCCCGCTGCCCCACTACACCACTGCCCCGCTGCCCCACTACCCCACAGTCCCACTGCCCCGCTGCCCCGCCTCCACTCTGCCCCACTGCCCAGCTGCCCCACTATCTCACTGCCCCACTGCCTGCCCCGCTGCCCCACTCCCCTACTGCCTCGCTGCCCCGCTACCCCACTGCCCCGCTGCCCCACTGCCCAGCTGCCCCGCTGCCCGCTGCCCCGTTACACCACTGCCCCACTACCCCGCTGCCCCACTATCCCACTGCCCCGCTGCCCCGGTACCCCACTGCCCCGCTGGCACGCTGCCCCACTGCCACGCTGCCCCGCTGCCCCGCTGCCCCGCTGCCCCACTCCCGCTGCCTCGCTGCCTCGCTGCCCCACATCCCCACTGCCCCAATGCACCGCTACCTCGATACCCCACTGCCCCACAGCCCCACTGGCCCACTGCCCCGCTGCCCCGCTGTCCCACTGCCCCACTGCCCCACTGCCCCACTGTCCCACCGTCCCTACGTCCCACTGCCACTGTCCTACTGTCCCACTATCCCACTGTCCCACTATATCACTATCGTCCCGTCCCATGTCCTGTCCCATGTCCCATCCTATGTCCAGTCCCATGTGCCGTCCCACTGTACTGTCCCATGTCCCGTCCCATGTTCCGTCCCCTGTCCCGTCCACTGTCCCGTCCCCAGTCCCGTCCCCTGTCCCGTCCCCAGTCCCATCCCCAGTCCCATCCCCTGACCACTCCACTCCACTCCGCTCCATCGTACATAGAAGCTTCGATCTGTCGGGTGAGTACGCAACCCACGAATTAATTTTTTTCTTTTTTTCTTTCTTTCTTTCTTTCTCAAAACCCATACCAGTTTTTAAGTCAGATCATCAGCTTTCAAACAAAAAAAAAATCATCAAAATCGGTCCAGTAGTTTTAGCGTGATGCTGGAACAAACAAACAAACAAACAAATAAACAAACAGACGTTTACAATTTTATAATAGTTAGGATTAAGATAATACAACTCCTAAAAGTATAATTTGATTAAAGCTCTGATTTTCCGAAGTAATGTGTCGATCAAAATTTGATTATCACATGCTAAAGCATGTGATAATCAAATTTAAATTTAAGTTTTGAAGGAAAACATCGTGAGGAAACCTGCACACCTGAGAATGTTCCATACAGTTTTTGATAAAGTGTGCAATCTGCCAACCTGCAGTCCAACGTGGTGGACTACCACCTGAATTCTTCTCATTCTGAGCCAAGAGCCCATACCCAGCAGAGGGAAAGTAATGGGCTGTTTATGTAGGATACCAAATATGAATATTATACAAGTACTACGTTCCGTGTAGTGTCGGACGTGAAGAATTGCACTACACTACATCTTCTCATGGGTGTCGTAAAAGGCGACTAAGGGATTCACCAGAGGATGGGCAGCAACGTTCTCCGAGTATTTAACCCACCAACTGCGATCGCCAACCCAAGCGTGGCGATTATGGCATATTGGCCAGTAAGGGAGGCTATGTCCAGCAATGGACGTCTTTCGACTGAAATGATGATGACTACGTAAATCGTCGTAGCGTTTTCCTGGCGTACTTGTCACTAGGTCAGGACAGCAGGATTCTCTTTCTCAACGGAAAATAGTAGGCAGTGTTCATTAGCAAGGACGCAACCGTAAATATTCATATCCTTCCTTAATTAATGTCCTTAACATGAACATGATCCTACCTCGTAGACAGCTACGAATAACAATTTGAAGCACCCCTCACTGTAGGTACCTACCTAATGATAATGCCTACGTATGGTGCTACAAGATAAAACAGGGGCTGTTGTTATTCTTGTATAAAATATCCCTATTGTCTTCCTACGTAACCCAGTACTTGTGCTACGGTGGTCTGTCTTTTCGTAGCTGTGCTACGCTCCAAGCTACGACGAGTCTACGAACAATGTTTCGTTTGAGTAAAGTCTAAATTATTTTGCATTTCGATTCGGTTTTATACAATAGCTCATTCAATACTACAAAATGTCAATGCTACAGAATTAAATCCTAAGTCTGATTCGTTTTGTCAGATTCTTGACTGAACGTAAACAAAGCCGGAAGTGTAAAAAGAGTAACAAAAATTTCGTAGAGGGGGCTACGAAATCTAGATAATTCTTGATTATTCCCATAATCCCCACCAGTGGGGATTTGCAGTATTTTCCCATAATCCCCACAGGCATGCTATGAAATCTTTTACTTTACTTTTAACTTAGCTGTTGTTTTAGATAGAAAAAGTGAGAGAAACGGCCACATTTGGCTTTTTTAACTACATTCATCTATTCTCTTCATCTACAACTACAGCGATCTATATTTTATAGAGTTAATAGTTAAACTACAGTACCTGTAGGTACTTCAATAGTTAAAAACGAATTTTCGATAAATTATGTATTCAGTGAGTAGTATTTTTGTTACTGATGGGGGCGCCACTTGTCGGCTACATTCCCCTTAGATATATTTTTATGGAATGATCCTATTTTTAAGGTTTTAAATAATGGAAAGCTTTTACCTTAAGAAATCTCTATTATACAAAATTCCTAATATTAAGTAGAACAAAATTATGGGAAAAAATAACCTATTAAGCATGTGCCAGTCATATTTGTCATATCATAACTTATAGGTTTGAGAAGACGTGAGATAGAAAAATGATCTGACTATCCTTATCTATTGACATCAGGTTGTGGTTGCATCTTGAGACTATTTTGTCATCATCATCATTTCAGCCGAAAGACGTCCACTGCTGGACATAGGCGTCTCCCAAATAGGGTATATGCCATAATCTCCACGCTTGGCAGACGGTTTGGCGATCGCAGTTGTTTGGTTAAATACTCAGAACGCTGCTGCCCATCCTCAAGTGAATCCCTTTCGCCTTTTACGACACCCATGAGAAGAGATAGAGACTTATTTTGTAATGGAGCCTATTATATAATCTCAGTTTATTATCAGCTGTATTTAGAATGACTTTGGCTCAATTTTCACTACAATACCTATGATGCATATTCGAGTACATTTTTGCTGCGATACAATCTTGAGAATTGAATTTGAATTTTATCGGCAAGAGATAAGTATCAATAATCCTTACTTTCAAGGTTTTTTTTAAAATTAGCTAGTCGTTTGTGCCTCTATTATTTTGAAACTGCCGGCCACAGACCATTTCTGTTGGTCCAAGCTGCCACTAGAAGATCAAGTAGACTGCTGATCCCACGATTAAAATTTGTAGATAATCTTTTTCACTTAGCATTAGGTATGGTGACAGAGGGGCTCGTAGCGATGCAACTACTGCGCGGATTGTACGATCTGCAAGGTTAAGCTGCACTTGCCGCGGTCAGTCTGTGGATGGGTGACCGTTTCGTTACACATCGAGACCCCTCCGTGCCTCGGAGAGCACGTTAAGCTGTCGGTCCCGGTTGTCATACGAATATCTATGGCAGTCGTTACGGGTAGTAAGAAGCCTGAAAGTCTGACAACTGGTCTAACCTCCGAATGTCAGTATTACCCAGTAACTGGGTTGCGGGGGTCTGATGGCAGTCGCTCCGTGTAAAATGCTGATGTTCAGCCGCATCTGGCTAGACTGGAAGCCGACCCCAATATAATTGGGAAAAGGCGCGGAAGATGATGATTAGGTATGGTGACAGCAGGCCAAAACGTTATGAATAAGTGTGAAAGAGAAATCACCACAAAACTTACGTATTTGATACCTGTCACCCTACACCTGCTACATGTGCATGAAATATATACATTGTTGTTGTGTATTGTTGTTACACATAAAACAGATTAAAGTCTACCTTCATGATGTATGTAAAACATGTCTCTACATAAACATCATTGAATTCTTTATAAAGTCCTATTGATTTTGAATTCGACATGTCTGCATCTGCAATTCTGCACGTAGATTTCCGTCTTTCTAGCTGCAAGATCTTTTCGGCTTGACTTTTGAGTAGAGAAATGGATTGTGTGCAGAAACAAAAACGTTATTTTAAAACGTTCTTAATCGTGAATAGATTGTTTTTGTTTATTCAAGATCTCTCGATTTATTTATATATAAAACATAGTCCACCTTCATGTTTATACAACATGTGTCTTCACAAACATTTTTATAAGCAGTTTGTGGTTTTGAATAGGACATCAAGTAGATTTTTGGTTTCTCTGTTGAGTAGCAATCATATTTTTTGGCAATGGAGTACGAACTCTTATTATTTTTGAGTAGAGGAATGGAGTGTGTCTAAAAGCGAACATTGTTTTAAAACGTTCTTAACCAAAAAGAGACTATTTTGTTTATTCAAGACATCTCGGTTCTTTTATTTCTATAAAAAATAGTCCACCTTCATGTTTGTAAAACATGTGTTTTCACAAATGTCTTTTACAAGCAATTTGTGATTTTGAATAAGACATGGGCAAGTAGATTTTTGGTCTCTCTGTTGACTAGTAGGTAATAGGAGTTTTGGAGTACCAACTCTTATGATTTTTGAGTAGAGCAATAGAGTGTTTCCCGAAACGAAACCAAAAGTTTGTTTTGATTTTAATCCAAAATAGATTGTTTTTGTTTATTGCGGGCCTCTTGTTTTTTATTTCTTTAAAACCTCAACCCACCTTCATGTTTGTAAGATCGTTCTTCAGAAATGTCTTGGAGAATCAGTAGGTGATTTTGAATAAGACATATACAAGTAGGTTTTCGCCCTTTCTGTTAACTAGCTATAAAAGTTTTTGGTTTGGGACTACAAACTATTATTACTTTTAGGTAGAGAAATGGAGTACGTCAAGATGTATTCAACTTCTAGTTGTTTTTCTTTCCTGCTTCAGGTCAAGAGGAACTGTTTTTTTTTCATTGAAAATCAATTTTTTTAAAGAAGTGTAGAACTGCAGGTAGATATCAAATTTTATCTCTTTTTAGTATTTTTATTGATTTCTCTTAAAACAACTTATTCAAAATGGAGCGGGGAAAAATTAGCATAAATAATAATATATCGAATAGCCTCTTGCTTTTCATTGAACTAAAATTTTACTACCTGACTCTATTTGGAGATTAGGTATCTCATGTTCAAATATCAGTTTTTCAAGATGCATTCTGAATTGATAGTTAATGGGTTCTTTAATTTGAGTCCCTAGATTGGTATCTTCACTTCTATCCCATATATTTGAGGTATGCGAAATAGCTCCAGATGAAAAACGGTAGATCTCGAAGAATTTATCATTATGATATTAAATTTTATGTCTTTATCCTTAACCTTAAGTACCACAAAACCTTAAATGTCATCAAGAATCTAGATCGATGTAGCAGACAAGTCGCCTAGCATCGTGTCGGAATCTCGGACCCTAAATTGACCAATCACACGCACTTACAAAAAATCGCCACTCTGCTCCCTTTCCCGTCCTTTTTATCGATAAATATTTGTTTAAAGAGGTGAGTGCAATAAAAATGCGAGCATGTCTCTGGGTAGGCCGCACTACCACAGCCATTCATTCGTTTGATGACTTCATTTGGACGCGCGAACCGAGTGCTTGCGATAATGCGCTATTGTTTACCCTTCGATAGTGCGCCTTCCACTGCACGCGCCACACTGCGCCAGAAAGAGATAGACATACTATTTTCGGCTCCGCCGCCGCGATAAGCGTTCCGCTCCTAACCTCCCGTCACTTTCCCCCCTATGCAGCTCGCCTACGCGAGAGCGTAACAGAAATATCACTCGTAAAAACAGGTAGTAGAAGAAATAATAATCATCTTTACGACTTCTCACTCTATTCAGCACCTTGTTACGATACTGCGCGCTCATTGTGGCACGGTCGAGGAGTGGTTGTAAAATCTTTTCTTTACTCGCCCGTTTCACTAATTGTACGTTTATGAGTTTACGACTCTTGCGGCTTAACTTTTCAGTTATAGTCATTATTGGGGTTTTGTCGATGCTTTTTTTATTTATTGTATTGCGTGGGACGACAAGTTAAGTTGTACTGTTGCACTACTGTTAAAGGATGACACTTTATGATTTATGCCTTTCAGCTGATAATTGCTGGTTTGTGCAGTTGTTTACTTTAGAAGTTTGGTGGTATAGGCTGTATAGCACGTTACCATGTCTTATGTTGTTGGTAGTGGAAATGTAGGCCGGTCCTGTAAATCACAATAGGTAAGCACCACGTGCTTCAGGAGGAGTGATAAGAAAGGGAAAAGAGAGCGTAACTGATAATATTTATAGTCATTAGCGAAAAGGGGACGGAACAATCGTCGGTGTTGCGATCGCAAGCAGCGCGCGGGGCGGCGCGCGTGGCTCGCTCTCAGTAGATTGCGTGAGCCGAGCCGCGCCGGTCGCACACGGCACATAGTCGCGCGCTCCCGCCACACGCGACCAACAAACTTCGCTCGCGACACACGCGTCTGCGTCTCACACATCGCGAACTGGAAAAATTAAAGAAAAAAATCACAACACCCGCCACTTGTGTGAGCACTGTGAGACGAGCCGGCGCCTCATACAACCGCTTAAAAAGTCGTAAAACCCGCGGCACGCGCTCCCAAGTCGTAAAATAATCGTAAAAAGTAAACACACGTCAACTGGCCTTTATCGCCAACGAAGCCCATTATGACGCTCGAGTGACGTTTAAGAGGCAATAAAATTAATAAAATAAAATTACATTGTCCGTATTTGGAGTGACATTGGCGGAGGTCGCGTTATCACGGCGCGTGGGGCCGCGATGACATAAGTGCTTCCCTAACTGAGTGACGTTAGTGTCGGTGACTGATCAGAATGAACTCCTATTTCGAGCAGGGTGGTTTTTACGGGGCCCATGGGGTGCACCAGGGCGGTGGTGGCGGTGACCAGTACCGCGGCTTCCCACTGGGACTAACATACGCCCAGCCCCATGCCCTACACCAGCCGAGACCTCAGGACTCGCCGTATGATGCGTCAGTGGCAGCCGCGTGCAAGTTATACGCGGGGGAACAACAATATGCCAAGGCGGACTGTTCCAAGCCAGGAGGAGAGCAACAGAATGGTTATGGAGGCAAAGAGGCTTGGGGTTCTGGGCTAGGAGCTCTCGTGAGGCCGGCAGCCTGCACCCCGGAGGCACGGTACAGCGAGTCCTCGAGTCCGGGACGAGCTCTCCCTTGGGGCCAACAGTGCGCACTTCCCGGCGCCGCCTCCGCAGCAGCACAGCCCGTACAACACCAGCCCACCAACCACACCTTCTACCCTTGGATGGCCATAGCAGGTTAGTTACCTTTAAAATAAACCTAATTGGTATTAAAAAAACAACAGAAATAGATCTTATCTGGTCATTAATTTGATAAAAATCGTAAAAACTCAAACAGCACTTTAATTGCCCAATAATATGTAATAAAAATTTGAAACATCCTAACATTGATATTGTCTTAGAACAAGCTCTAAAATGGCGCTATCTGATTGGAGAGCGGGCCGAAATCAGAAATTCCCATTCAAGTCTCGTAGGAAACCAATAAGAAGAGCGGTGGCAGGTAGAGAGCCGACAACTCGACTCAAGTGTCAATAAAACGCACATAAAACGAACGACCCTCGTTAGCACCTTATTAGTCAAGACAGATTTGAGTGCCATTCATAACTTTATTGTTGCCATCAACTCTTGGAATCTTCATTAAATTACTAATTTTAGACTGTAAAAAATAAATAAAATGTAGCGGTAGAGTTCATTTGAGCAAAGTTTTATGGCTGGTTTTATTTTATTTAATGCCTTCCATTTCAATTATTTGATACATATTATTGTTTATAGGGCCATTTTATGGCATTTATTTGATATAAATCGTTGAATTGCACTTTATAGCACACTTATTGTTATAAAAGTGATAAAAATAATTTATAGCTCCTAAAATAAAATACCATGAGCTACATTAGCTAGTATTAATTTAATTCCTTATTATATATCTACTAGTTAATCATATTATCATGTCACACATAAGGAGGAACGATAAAATTATTCTAATAAAGAAAAATAGATTTAGTTAACAGGACAACAATTTTAATCCTAGTAAGCTAATCATGAAATTAATTTTAGTACTGAGTGGAGTATTTTCCATATTTCTCTGCAATCAGCTTTCCTCTTGACTTCCTGATAGGACACAACATCTATTTCTTTCTTTACTTGTTGCATGAAAGTTCTGCTCAGTATTCTTTCTATTCCTCATTATCATCATTAGCCCAATACTGTCCCACTGCTGGGTACGGGCTTCTTAGAATGAGAAGGTTAAGGGTTTAGTCCACCACACTGGCCTAGTGTGGGTTGGCGGACTACATACACCATCGAGGACTGTATGGAGCACACTTAGGTGCGCAGGTTTCCTCATGATGTTTCAGGTTTCCTTCGTCGTTAAAGCAAGTGATAATCAAATTTTGATCCACACATGAATTTGAAAAGTAAGTGGTGCAGGCTGGGTTCGAACTCAGACCTCCTGTATGGAAGGCAAGCGCCCAACAGCTGGGCTATCACCTTTCTATTATAGTTTTTAAATGACAGTGTCTAGAGGTATCCTAATATTTTTCCTCTCCTCTTTTCAATAACTTTTAATGTTACTTTTTACTTTAACTACATTATAAACTCCTCTTTATAGAAAGAAAGACAGAAATATACCTATTTATTTTAGATTTTGCAAAGATATCTAGTATACAATTAAAACATATTTATTACAATAAAAAACAATTAGATTATATTATAATACCCACACAAGGCTAAAAAGGGCCCCTTATCTCAGCATAATGCTGCCACAGTAGCTAACTAAGTACATACATTCGTTAGTTTTTATTTTTTTCCATTCAACTAATTCTTACCATCCTGTTCCAGTAGGAGTTCAGTAGGACATTTCAAAAGACTAGTAAGCTATAAGTGCTATTATAAGTCAAATAAAAATTACATTCAATTATTATTATTCCATTAAGCTAAAAATTTGTTGCAATTAATTATATAAGATAAATAAAAGATATATATAAATAGATACATATGGCTATTACTAATTTATTATATAAGATAGTTTACCAAGAGTACAGAATTGCAGCAGCATTGCGTGTTGATGTATTTCTGATTGGCATCTCTTTCTTATGTCTGTGTTTGCTTTATTTACACTGCAATCTCACAAACTTTGACGCATGTATTTATTACAGTTTTTAAGATAGAGCAGGAACAAATTAAAAACGTTGAAAAAAAAACGAGGTTTCTCATATGGGGTCGGGGACCTCATTTGGGTTTTTTTTTAAATTATATATATAGTAACAAATATTCTGTGTTTTCAACTGGCTACCTATTACGTTTAAAAAGATACAGCTCTGTGACAGACAGACGGACGGACTGACAGAACTATATTGCGCGGTGGCGTAAGCAGAGTAATAGAGTCCCGTTGGCACACTTTGGGTATGGAACCAGAAAAAAATACATTATAAACAGATAGTTTTTTAACACACTCAATATAACTACCGCTGAAAGCATAGCTCTTTTTTGTGTGGTTGTTATTTTAAGGCAGGTAGGTTAACCTACCAATTTTTTTTTTTTTATGAATCACACTTAAAAAAAACCCTTATGTTCAAAAAGTAAAATAATAAAATAAAGCATACATTTTAAAATAGTATCTAAATGAACTCATCATAACGATCAAAATATCGTCTCTATTACTCAGAATAATTAGTCCATCAGATTTTAATTGCTGAGGAGTCTATTTATAACATCATCATATTTTTTGCTCACATTATGTTTTATGATATCGATAAAAGCGCTACTGATGATGTACACAATCTCGGAAAACGTCTTCGGTAGCATTTTAGCGCTCCAAATGATGGCGGGAGTGCACGCCGCGCCCGCGCCGGGCACCCGGGTCAATGGCCCGATCTAGTTTGGGCGCATTATTATTAACTTGAGGAGTGCCACTGACCACTCGACAAATGACCACTAGATTATGCATCCGATTCATAAGATGAAAGCCTAATAATAGATAATTTGGAGTGACTAATGGCCCCCTGACGAAAACTTTAGTGATATGCTAAAGACGCAAGAACCTACGCGCTTTTAGATTTGTTAGCAGCAATAAGAAACACAAAATAAAATTATTGTAACAACTTATTAGAATCTTTTTCTAACTACTAATTGGAGGTAGGTACGATTTAAAATAGAGACGTTCCAAGTCCAACTCTAAATTCAATTTGGAATGTTACATCTAATAACTGGTTAGATCGAAGAATCGAATATGATTTTTTGAATCGGAACCGTGGTGATTCGAATCAATCATGGCCGCAGCGTGGAGCGACTCACCTGTACATTACTAATGCGTAATTAACGCAACGCGTGTGGTCCCGCCTCTCATAACTCATGCGACTTGATAAAATTAAGTAACACGGGCTAAAAAATAAAACAAAAATAAGTAGTCGAACTGTCGGCCATATTTCACTCGGTGTTCACGCAACACGGCTCGCGAAACAATACAAGGACGCTTGTTGGACGTGGGCTGTATGAAAAGTTCGGGCTTGTCCGGCCTGTCCGCTGTCCGACGTGAACACGATCTGCCAACCTGTGTTGGCTTTCACGAAAAAATGTCACGTATCTATGCTTTGATAACAAATACTTAACAAAGCTTTCCAATTTAAAAAAAATACTATATTTTTATTTTGTGCTTTTCCTACTTATTTCTATGTATGTATGTCCTAGTGTTGGGATCAGTGTTCTTACTTTATAAGCACTTTTTTTATTACTATAATTGTACCATATGAACAGATTTTAAGCGAATAAATTTATCATTAAATATGTCTACACAAATATACTTCATGGATTTAATGGCGACAATTTTTATTATTATTTCTAATGTGCTTGCCTTTGACCACTACCTAACCTGATCCTAAGCAATGGCGGTCGACGACACGCTTGTCCATCAAAAATATATCACTCGAACCTTTGAGCCTCTTGGCACGCATCTCTATTGACTCAAGAGCCGCAAGGTGATATTTGGCCAAACCATCCCAAAGATGTGAGCACTTGAGCAGTAGGTACTCCATACACGACCAAATTTGTGTTTGGTACAATTTGATCAGCTGCTCGGGTGTGAAATACCGAACCATACCGAACCACCAATCATAGAATAATACTTGACAATTCTTTTAAATTAGTAATTAAGTAAAACTCGAATAATCGAATAAATTACTAACGACAAGTTACCAAGTTGAATAAGTATGCAGCACCAAGAGATTACACGCTTTGAGTGATATCAAATAAATACACAGTAAATGAATATTTTATGGAAAATGCAATTACACAAAGTACCTTCACACTTATAGTCCACCCGCTCAGATAGTGGCGGTATGTCCAAACTGAAAGCAGATTTCAACAATACAAAAGGTGTGAGAAAAAATGTGGCAGTAGTTTTTTTAAATTAAAAGAATAAAATGAAAAAAAATTAATAAAAGTAAACGCTATCACTAGGAATATCCTCGGAAGAAAGAAAAAAAGAAAAATATTTTATTTCTGTGCACTATTTGACGCACACAACAACCTAATCTAATCTATACTAATATACTAATAATATTATAAAGAAGAAAGATTTGTTTGTTTGTAATCGATAAACTCTGAAACTACTGAACTAATTTTAATATTCTTTCAACATTAGAAAGCTATTTATCCAGAAGTAACATATATTTTATTTCAGTACGCGGACAAAGCCGCGGGTAAAGCTAGTACTTTATTGTTGTATGACAAATTAGTGTTGAACAAATTGACAACTGACAACACTGAAAATAAATAAACTATTTTCTATGGAATAAAGGCAAGTCCAGTCTATCGCAAGAATCATAGTGCGCCACTATTTGAGTGGATGGACTTAACTAAACGAAAATTTAGTTAGTTTACAAAATTAGCTAACCCCGGTAAATGCTAGTTTTCCATACCGGTGGTCTGTGCAGCCGGGTATTTACTATATAACATTATTTGAGATATTTTAATAACCAACAAAATTATACAATCATTAATGTAGTTTTACAAATAGTGACATTAATAATGGGCTTTGTAAAATGGTACAGTCAAGCTCATATCGATGGTAAATAAACCAGTATAAGCAGTTAGTTCCGCTTATAATGGATTTGTTACTATTGATATGCCATTGACTGTATAAGAAACTATTAACTGGCTTCCTTTGATCAATTCTGCAACTACCTATCAAATATAAAAGAATAGGTAGTATTTTGTTGTTAAATAATTAAATGTGCAACCTAAGAAATATTTCTACGCCTTCCGGCGCCTTCCTAGACTTATACAAGGATTCCGAGGCGTTCAAACGGCTTGAAACAAGCGCATATAATTAAGTTTGAGTCAAGTGTGGTTGATCGTTTACAAGGTTAGCTTGATGCTTGAGTCAAGCATCTACGTGCTTGCATTCTTAAGTGAAAATATTTAATCGCATAGTTCGCTTGAAGAAACGACTTGACGCGTCGTTTTGAAAGTATTTGTGAGTGGTTGATCAAGCACAGGAGCGTTTGATTGCAAATATGGCGGACGACGCCTTGTGAATTGTGAGACAACTGATATTAAATTATAAGAAACAACAGAATGAAACACAGTTTATTATTATTATCGGTGTAAGAATTCATTACAAAATAAATATAAAAAATGCCTTATGCTTGATCAAGCAGCTTGACGTGTGCTATCAAGCTGCTTGAGAAAGCAAAATGAAACTGCGTGCTTGCCGTCAAGCCGCTTGACCGTCTCCGAAACCCTTATCGAATGCATAGTATTGGCTGCTATATTTACATTCTACAGTATACAGTACAGTGAAGTTTTAACTCGGCCTAACCTCAACCAAGAGTGAACCTATAATTTCTAAACAGGTTCCCAAATTGGCGACTTAATATTGCCGTGGGCATTGAATGATTTTAAATGCACCTTTATTAAAGGGAATGAGGTATTGTAATCACAAGTTACATACTTGAAAAGTATTCTGTAGTTACACGCTTCATTTCGTAATTAAACTTGTTTGTATTTTACTTTTAACCGTGGGATGGATATCGGCAGGAAAATTTAATTTAAAAACATAGTTTAATTGGAAAATAATTTGAAAGTTAAATAAATAAAACGGTCTTGTGCGAGTTGGACTCACATTCTAAGGGTTTCGTACCACCTATCGACCTGATACCCTGTAGAAATTGTTGAGAGTTTCAAGTCAAATCATTTATTTTGTTAAAATGTGGTAAATAAACGCGGTAGGGCTGGTACCTACTAAGATTACCAAAGGAGCAGCAATACGCGTTGATGTCTTCTCTCATTCACTTTTTTACACTAGACTCTTAGGTCCGTATTCCAGAACGATACTCAAGCGTTGATCACTGTTTAAAACTAGTTTTGAGTTGAGCTTTGATTTTAGAACGTCCCTCAAGCAGAGATTTGTTGATCACAGTTCAGCTGAGTTTAGTTTCGTTTTATATTGTCACCTGTTTCGGTATTTGCGCAGAGATTTGATCTGTAATCACTCAAGTGTGGTCCAGACTACGCTTGATAGAGATTTCTATTATATTTCAGGTCAAATTCGTGTGTTATGTTGTTGAATTAAAGTTTATAATTACGGTTCTGGAATAAGACCGATACTCAAGTAACGATTCTATCCTTAAGTAGTGATCAGGTGATTGGAGTTTAAACTGTACTTGAGGAAGCTTACGTAATACGGGCCTTACTGTTTGCACTACGCATTGATGTCTTGAAAGACATCAACGCGCAGTTCAGCACTGTTAGTGAAATATGAATATTTGCACCTCTTTCTTACGCAGGTATGTATCACCACACGTGTCTGTTTGCCTAATTTTTATTACTTTTCGTTAAACTATATAGTATGCACTACAATCACACAAAGTTTGACGCTTGAATCTATATACAGCAGGAACAAAAACGCAGAAAACTGCATATTTTTCGAGGTTTCTTGTATAGGGACCCCTTTTGTAATAACTTTTTTTAATTTTTAGTATTTGTCATACCTAATAAAATCTATAGTTACACATATTATTTTATTATGTAAAAATGTCAATTGGCTACCTGCTAAGATTAAAAAGATACAGACAAACAGATGGATGGACGGACGGACGCGGACGGAAAGATGGCACAGGCAGATTAATAGGGTCCCGTTGGCACTATTAGGGTACGGAATCCTTAAAAGGAAATACACATACATTAAACAAAACTAAAAGAAAATCGTGTCCTCATTATTCTTTATGCAAAAAAACAATTGAACACTCATTTTTGAAAAGCAAAACAATGAATGTCAATAACATGACTAATTATTCAATACAATGGTGAATACTTAAAATTTCTTAGAAAAGTCGATGAAATTAATTGGAATTCGATGCACAAATTATACATAAATACATAATATTATAATTTTGTATAGTAGGTATTCGTAGTGTTGTGAATGCATTCGAGTCCAGTGAGACGCTACGAATGTTGCTCTACTTCGCTCTACCGAATATTCCACCGTCGACAGACTTGATTCTTTACCGAATTTAATTTATTCTTTACCCACTTTATTCTTTATTCTATCTACCAAATTTATTCCTTATTATTATTATAAAGTTTTTAAATTACATTTGATATTTGGATCGACAATTGTAAAGCTTTTGTAGACATACTTAGTAAGTAATTATAAGTTGTAGGAATACTGGTAAACAATATAATTAAAAGAAAGATAAAAATACTTCATAGTACTTATATAAATACTTAGTAAATAAAATATTACCTGCGATTAAAATATTATGTGATATGAATGAATAATGTAGAGCTTTACTCTTAAATACTGGCACTGCAAGCCTACACACTGTCGTCTGATATCGGATCTGATTTGTGCTTAGCTCTACATTACATATTTTTATAGTTTATAACAATAATATTATAAATGAACTTTAAAATATTGGACCATAATTTCTAATGAAAATCCGGATACATGTATGCTATCTGTTTCAATACTTTCAATACCTAAGCCTTTTAAATGTATGTAACACAATATGATTTTAATCAAGAAATACCTACGTTACTAACAGTCTTCGTTATACAAATAAAACACAATACAAAAACTATGGAACACAAATGATAATAGAGTCACTTAAAAACGGATAACAGGCACCTACTCAATAGAAGCATTTTGTAATGGTACCCCACATCGGTAAGCCAGTCCGCCGCATACAGTCAAAACAAACACCAATACATAGAAAAATAACAGCATAATAGGCCCGTAACAGTCGCAATCCATAAACTAATAATGGGGGAGATATGTTTTATGGGTTTCAAGTTTTGAATACGCTTATACAGTTTTTTGTTAATTTAGTGCAACGCAAACCGTCCACGAGTTAACACGTATTTCGCGTTCGAATCATTCTAAAGAAGAATGTAGTGTTCTAATTTCTGTTTTATCAAATTTTTCGGAAGATTGACGGGTCCGTTATGGCGGAGGAGGTGCGCATGCGCTTCTTTCCCGCCTGTTCGCGCGGCGCGCCGGCCGCCATCTTGAATAAGATCGATCATAGGTGCGCAGCTGTGAAGTGATAAATATGAATCCCAACTGCTTCGTGGTGTGGACTTTCTTTTTGTGGAATCGTCTCGAACTCACTGTGATCTTCTTGGAAGCCCTGCAAGACGAAATTAGATAATCAATGTGAAGTTTAAATTAAATGTGTTTTGAACTGCGTGGCGATGTGTAAAAATCATGTATTTCTATTATACAATGCGTGGTCATATTTGAAGAGCTCATTCAGGGCATAGCATAGCACAACTTTTACCGTGGGACCAAACCTGAAATCACAAAAAATAAACAGCTGTTCCTTACAAAACCATAAATGTCCCTCGACAAAATGTATGGTATAGCAGATTTATTTATCGCGATTTCAGGGTTGACCCCGTAGTATTTTTTTTTCGATATCATTCCATGAATGAGCTCTTCAAATATTTACAACACGTCTGTGATATACCTACCTACGTTGTACCTATAGAATATTTTATGTGATTAGTTATTACAGTGGTGTCATTGTCTTGTTCACGAACTAAACTTATTTTAGATTATCGCTCTCTCTTACTAGATACGATTTCTTAGTAGATACGAAAAAGGGATGACAAAAATGTTTATGTTGTCAACTAAGGTTGTCAAATTAGTTTACGTGCATGTTACATTCCTTTGTATTTTTAACCGACGAAAAAAAGGAGGAGGTTCTCAATTCGACGCGTATATTTTTTTTTTTTTGATGTATGACCACGCATAACTTTTTACAGAGTGGTCCGATTTTGATGATTCTTTTTTTAATAGATAGGGTATATCTCGAAGTTGGTCCCATTTAAATTTTAAAATCAAAATCCACCCCTAAGGGTAGTAAAACAGGGGATGAGTGTTTGTTCACCCACTGAATTCTTACCTGTTAACCGATTCTGTTGAAACTTAACACACATAAATATAATTCTAGACACTACGACATAATGGAGACCTGGAGTTAGATTTTAACCACAAAAAAATGAAAAATAAAACTTTTTAACAAAAAATTGAACCGACGAAAACAGAAACTGAAAAGCGAAAAATAACTAATTATGAGTCGGCGCCAAACGACCAATCAACGAAGATCATTAAATTACTTTAAATAAATAATAAAAACAACGTCACATCAAATGAAACGTGAAATTTTCAACGATAAACAATAACTTTCCAAAAATGCGTTCTCCGCTCGGCCACTAGCAACTTGCACGCACTTTGCTTGTTAAAAGTTCGTTTGGCGCCGACTCATAATTAGTTATTTTTCGCTTTTCAGTTTCTGTTTTCGTCGGTTCAATTTTTTGTTAAAAAGTTTTATAGACGGCACGTTCCGAGATTACGAATAAACTTGTATGGAGATTTTAATCCCAACTAATTTAACAGTACTAAAATTGTTACCATCCCTTTCTTGTATCTACTATTAGTAAAAGAGAGCGATAGATTAAAATAAGTTTAGTTCGTGAACAAGAGAATCGACACCATTTTCAACTTGTGATAAAAGATCTTATAATTATTTCTTGACAAAAAACATCAAATTACCTATTAAGTCTACTTTGGCACCTAATTTGATGGCTGTTCTTGAGCTACAGGAAACGCTACCAAAATTTGATAATGCTTATTTCGTTCTGTACCTCACGTAATTGATGCGGTAAAAAACCACCGGCCTATAAGCGGAGGCAATCAAAAAAATAAGTAGTACGGAGTGTTTCCATTGCCGAATACGTGGTGCTACATAATTTTGACCAAACTTGTTTAATACAGTACATAGGTACAGTCAGAAGCAATAATATTTGCCTTTATTGTATCTATCTGGCCTTAGCCACGAGAATAAATATCTGACCGTGGGTTTGAGGGCCATCTCTCCGTGCAAAGACACTTATTTATCCGTTCTATCGATAGTCAGACAGCTATTGTTTGCGATTTTAAAACCGTTGATAGGCAGATATTATTGCCTCTGACTGTACTTACATGGGTACCAAAAAGTGGTTAGAGATAGTTGTAAAGTATCCCCAGTTCACTATTGTTCATAAACGGCATGGCCGTAGGTTATTATGCGTTACATTGAAAATCACGGGGCTGCATCCTATTAGTTACCACTAGCTAATGCATGTGGCTTTGCTCGTATAAAATTCGGTTTATCACAGAAAGACGTTATCGCGCATCCATTGGAAACTGTTTATCTTCCCAAGATGATAAATAGTCTGTATGTTAATTCAGCTTATGCTATATCTATGTGTCAAATTTCATCTACATCCGTTCGACTCTTTCAGCGTGATTGAAGGACAAACTAACAAACAAACATCCATACTTTCACATTCACAATATTAGTAGGATTTTCTACTGTTATCTTCACTATTGCCCCGATAGCTGAAGTATGTTTTTTCTCTCTTGTCTTATTTAGTAAACAATCTTGACGTATCTTTATTCAATTAACCACTGATAAAATATTATTATTATTTCTGCAAATGTAATTCATAACATAATGTTTTTTAATAATTATTATTGACGAATTTCATTCAAAAGACATGCTAAGATTGTTTACTAAATAAGACAAGTTAGAAAAAACAGAGTGTAGATATTTCTTCCGCTTTTTCACAACACCTCTTTGTGTAGGTCTTAAATTTAATGTTAATTTTTATAACCACAAAGTCGTTAAATTTCTAGCTTTGTTACATTTTATAACTATGAAAATGTTGTGCTACATTTTAATCAGTTTAAAATTATCTGTAATTGTAAGCGGCTCTCGTATTTAATTTTTTTATCGAAGTAGATAATCTTATTAAGAAGGAAGTAATGAAACAGGCCTCAAAAATGATAATTTACTCGAAATAATTTCAGTTATTCTTTTGTTCTGATGCGAAGGCTTGTTAGGATGCCAAGAACTTTTTTTCGCCGTCAAATTGTCATATAATGCCAACATGAGTTTTGAGCGTACGTGTGTAATTTATTTTCTTTGCTCGTAGTATGTAAAAATGTATTATTACACGTTGATCGGGCGGTCGATCGCTTGCTGGGAACGTTACGTTACTCCCGTCTTCCACACACAGTCACAAGCGTAGCTATGCGATAAGCCTCAAATTTTACAAGAAAACAGGACGTGAAATTCACAAAAACCAATCCAATTTAATTCACTTATATATTCGTCATCATCATCATTTCAGCCGAAAGACGTCCACTGCTGGACATAGGCCGGGCCAAGCAGCTTGGGGGGAGATGCCATAATCGCCGCGCTTGGCAGGCGGGTTGGCGATCGCAGTTGGTTGGTTAAATACTCAGAGAACGTTGCTGCCCATCCTCTGGTGAATCCCTTAGTCGCCTTTTATGACACCCATGAGAAAATATAGGATGGTGCAATTCTTCACGTCCGGCACCACACGGAACCACTTACGGAACTACTTATGTATTAGTTACATCCAATTTAATTTTTACATGAAAAAACAACAAAACCTAAACTTAACTTGTTTCACCTACCATATCCACGTTTGATAGACTATTATATATATTTATTACTAGCGATTGGCTGCATACGGGTGCAAAATTCTAACTTTTCTAATAGATTTTCCAAAAAAAACTTTCATACAAACCTTGTCTTGAAAATTACACAAATAAACACAAAAAAAAACAGCCATATCGGTCGTGTCGTTCTCAAGTAATGATCTTTCATACATGCGGCAATTGATTTTTATTTAAACACAACGTTACTTTTTGATAATGCAATTTGAGAAACAATTTTGTTCAGAATCACGAGGAGAATCGATTGGAATAGTTTTTATACCAAGTTACATTTTATTGAAAAAAAAAAATTGATACTCAATTTGGTTATTATGGTTAAATTCAGTACATCAGCAGATCGTGCGTAAGTTGGTTCTTTTGGTCCAGGAAGTTCGGCTCAATAAGCTTCCGTGAATCAGCCTGTAGTTCTTGCACGACATTTTTCACTTTTTTCGCTACCAACTGGGAAACTTACAGTGACTCTAAAAGCATGTAATTTTGTGATTTAAAAAAAAAACTACCTAGGTATCTCAATCGGTTCCCTTAGTGATTTTTAACAAACCTGTTCCCCAAATTGCGTTAGCAAAAAGTAACATTGTATAAATCTACACTAGCAAATACAAATATCACTATTTAATTTACTGTATCTTTAATGTGGTAATAATACAGATACTAAGTTCAATGCGTATACACGTAAATTATTCAGAAGCTACCGCGGCGCGAACAGTTGTGTTTAATTTTAATCCTTTACCGATTACCGATAAATGAGACCATTACACAGGGAATAATTTGAAACAAAAGTTTTAACATTTCTTTTACATATTCGTGACAATGAAGATAATGGAGAGGGCTATGCTCGGAGTGTCCCTGCGTGATCGAATCAGAAATGAGGAGATTCGAAGAACGAAAGTAACCGACATAGCCCGAAGAATTGTCAAACTTAAGTGGCAGTGAGCGGGGCACATTGCTCGCAGAACGGATGGCCGATGGCGATGCGATGCGAGGCGATGCTTGGGAGAGGCTACAGAAATATTTCTGTGGGAGAGGCCTAGGTCCAGCAGTGGATGTCTTTCGGCTGAAATGATGATGATTCGAGACTACCATTTATGATTACTCTAGTTTAAAAGACGGTTAAACGTTACATGCACTATTTGCAGTGTTAATAATTTCTCCTTAGTTAAAAAGCAGCTTACTTGTGATTGGTTTAAACACTGTATTTAATTACATTATCTGTGCAGCTATTTGCGTCGTTTAGCAGTAAAAAAAGCTTGCCGTATCTGGTTGGTTATTCATGAGTATCGCTTCGCTTCGCATGGATGGCGATCCGAAAAGAGTTGATGTCTGGCCGGCAATTAATTGCTGCACGATATACAGCACTGGCCCTACCACGCGGTATTTGAATATTAAGATACATACTTACAGAAATATAACGATTTTGTTGTAAATCGAATCGAAATCATATGAGTAATTCTATCGATGTTTACATACATGAGTCACAGATCTAACTGTGTCACGATTTATATGTGCAATATAAAAATATGTGGCACGTTTATAATCATTTAAAATTTAGTAAAAAAAAAACAAATTGATTGAAAGTACCTACCCCTTTATCAATATTAACTATACAAGCTCACCACATCCGGTTAAGCGAAACTGCATCGTTTAATTTTTGCAACGCTAACCCGTTCTTAGTAAACTATTAAACCATATTTAATTTCACATAAACAGTGCACGGTAACATATACTCGGTATAAATAACTGCGCTGCATTCGCCTTTCATTCGATACAAAACTCTCAATAAACATTCAAATTTAATTTGTATTCCTATATTCTAAAAGTACATTTTTCATAAGCAAGGGCTTTCGTTTACATTTAGACTGAAACTTTCCGTATACCTTAAGTCTGCGAGATAAAGGTCGTTTTAGTTTAACATGGATCGTGTAAGATATTTTGAACTTATTTCCCTGACATAGAGGGCTTCGTGCCGAAACTAGCGTTTTACAGAACAATGTGTCTTCTTTTTAAACTAAGTCGGTTAATCGTGCTTCTATTATGATTCTCACATAAAGTAGCCATTTTGTGTTATCACAGTCGGTACCTCTTGTTTGTAAGCGTAACTTACAGTAACTGCATTTGATTGACATTAATTGACTATTTATAAATATTAATAAGAAAAGGCAATCATTAATTCATATCAAGGGGGTAAACGACTTCAAAGTTACACATCGGTAGCGCTAGACATCTAAATCGTCTATAATAATATCAATCTGTATCAATTGGTTTGAAAACACGTTATTCTTGTGATTGCTTAGCGTTAGAACACTAAAGTATAAATGTTGCATTAAGTGAGACGTGAATAGGTCCGCTCACCTCACTTTTATTGCACTCTCGCTACTTTTTAATTATCGTTGGTCAATCACAAGTTATATTACTGCCCGTAACAAATCTATGCGATTCGTCTCGCCACTCACGGATTTGTTTCGGCTCTCATTCTAACGACCAATAAAGTTTATCACACCATTTCAGTAGGAATCTCAATAATTATTCAACTATAAAACTTTATAGAAGTGACTGTTGTTGGTGTTTTATCATCTAATATCGGTGAAAGTCGGTAACCTTTTGATATTTTAACACTATAGCAAATGTTTTACGACAATTTAATTATCGAAGAATTAAGAACGAATTTAAAGTTGTTAACATTAAAAAAGAATAGCATTGAAGTCGTTAAGTTATAATATTGAAATATTAACGGCGGGAATCGAACGGAAAGCTTGCGCCGGCGCCGTTCCCCATGATGTATGGGCCCCACCACATACTTAACTAATAAACCCTTCCAGTTAAAGGACACACGCGGTGAAATATATCCGTCTCAGTCTGTTACCCCATTTTTATAATTTTTTACTAAAGATTGTTGATTCAAAATATTATTAAACAACATATTATTTCGTTGTATGATAGTTTTCTTTCTCGTGGAAAACATAAGCAGTATAGCTGTAAAATAAAAATAAAACAGTTAATTAAATATTCACATTCAAATCTAGTTAATTTCTCGAAATTCTTAATTAGTAGACACTTTACATTCACACACTTTCAAATGTCATTGTTTAAAAAATATGTTATCTTAAACCTCATAAAATATTATTTCATATAAAATATAATTTAAAGAAAGAGATAACGATGTTTATCACAGTTCTTCCTCATTCCCAAAATGGCCAAGCCAAGGTCCGATAAACGATCGAAAGCTCAACTTTCGGTTAAACGTTACATGCGGGTGAAAAAAAACAACGTTTCTATTATAGAAGGCCGCTTTTTTACCATGTCCACCGTCCAGAAACACAATCGTAAATTATAATTTATTAACTGAAGGACCAGGAAATTAAGATATCCACCTTTTCGTATCTATGGCGGTATCCTTTTGATTGTAAGTTTTAGTGCAACGTTGTTTTTCGAGTGCGGCAGACGTTACATCGAGGACACGTGGTGACGGTAAATCGAGTAACATTACATCGAGGACCCGTGGTTACGGTAAATCGGGTAACATTACATCGAAGACCCGTGGTTACGTTTCAGTGGCTGTGAGACATTTTAGTGACCGATATGCAATCTGAATTGTTAAGCGCCGTGACCTACCACAGCTCAATTTGTCGGCGGACTCACATCAAAGTGTTTTGAGCATGCGATGCGACACACGTATCGATAAATTTACGCATTTTTTGGCAGCTGTCATCGTTCGGTGATCATGGTCGCCGTGAACAATCTATGGCCATGACTTCCGATCTAGAAACTATGTGGGCCCTGGGCCAGTGATTGTTCTCAGTTGTTCTTCAGTGATATTACATAGCCTAGTGTTCTGCTATCGTATAATGTGCTTTTACTTTTTCACACGCATCAGACGCGAGATGTATTTTACTGTCAACGCACGAATGTTGGAATCATCGGCGCTCGCGCAGAATTTAGATGAGAATTTCCTTCTGCACTCGAGATACATAAACATTATACGGCTCGGCATCATGTTTACAACGGAAAATGAAATCGCGGACTGTTTGCTAAACAGACTTTTTTAATGCGTTTAAAATTACGAAAATAATCTTCGACCTTATTGTTTATTTCGTTTACAAGAAAACGTGACGTTGAGTATAATTTATTGTCAATTGTTTGAGCATTGTAGTATTTATGGTGCTTAAAATGTGTCAGTAAGTAATTTTAAGAGGTCAAACACCGGTGTTATGAATGCGAGCGCACGGAGCCGCCGCGAAAATATGTAGTCGCAAACAAGTAAAGCCAACAAAGTCTTAGCGCTCTTTGAATAAGTGGCCAAAGCAAAAACCTGCACTTGCATAAATGCAAAACTGTGATGTTGCCTTCACTATACTCCTAATCAATTTTCAATTAAGTCTGTGGTAATTGTTCTATGAATAATTTAAAGTTTGAAGGGGCAATTTTCTTTCCTATGACGTGTTACGTTACAAGTCACCATAATATTTTTGTAATTATTTAAACATCTTGCCTGCATTTTTTACGATAGAACTTAAACATTAATAAAATTAAAACTGCACGCTATAAACTTGCTATAAAATGTAATTTGTTGTATCAATTTTTCTTGTCAATATATAGGAATTATATGTTAAGGTGTTTGTCCATTACTTAAGGCGTGACTGATGACCATAAATGAAGTGAATTTCTTGCCACCATAGTAGCCTTAAGTATTTCTTAGGTGTTACGCTACACACAAGACCTACATTCCTCATTAATTAAAGAAAAATACTTCACGTGTGAACCTAAATTCAGAAAAAAAACGTTATGAGCTAAAAATAAACACTAAAATTCTACATTACGAAATTGCTAAATTAATACCATATAATCCTTTTATTACTGTCACTTTTTTACTCTAATAACTTCTTAGATTTTCGCGATCACTATTTACATATTATAAAAAAAAAAGTGTAACCGGATTACATCGCGTATATTATTATTAGTATAATTGGTTTACCTGACGTTTCGAATGCTTTGCAGCGTTCGTAGTCTCAAGCAAGAGGACTCATTGTCTCGAAGTTGTTTTTTAACTCTATTTCAAACCACATCCAAGTACACACGGCTACACATCAAGCTGTACATTTCCAGTATAAGCTGACCTCGCATTGTATAGGTTTTCCTTACAACGCGAGGTCAGCCTTTACTGGTTTTTTACAGCTTGATGTGTAGCCGTGTGTACAAACGTTAAAAACTTTATAAACACAAAAGAAAACGTCCAAAAGTTAGGAACATTGTACTAAAAATACAAACAACCCACAAACAAAAAACTAAACAAAATCACAATGAAATTCGCCTTCAACAGATTTAGTAGAAATCTCAAAAATACAATTCAACCATATTTTAGTCGTTCAGTATCCAGGGCATTGGGGGCGGTGACCCCCGCCCTTCCGCCTGGCCCGGTGACCCTGCTGAAACTGAAACTAACTCTCAGGCAACTCAGTAATTTTCACTCTAACTTAACTTCTGTTCCGACAATTAGGTGATTAGGTGTTAGGAAGTCTGGCTTAGGAAACTGAAAGTATAAGTCTACAAGATTTTCTTTTGTTTTTATTGTAATTTGTGATCTAAATAAGGGGTAAGTAAGCTAAAGCTCACACGGTTCGTTGAGTAGCTACAATGTAATTATTTGAATTGCAAGGAGTTTACCAGTAGTTATTATTTTTTAAAGTAAAAGTTATTAATAATTAATGGACTCAAAATATAATAAATTAACGAAGATACTGTGTAAGATAGTATGAAAGAAGAATTTATAGGTTGCAACAAAATTTGGGTAATTTGTAGTGCTCAGATTTTAGCTCTACATAGTATAAGCAAAATCAGCAGACTATTTCTGTTGCATAATAATTTATGTTGTCAAATAAGTTTTTAATTTACATAAGTGTCTACACAGATTATTTCCTTTATGATCTCATTATGCAAATCATTAATGTAGGCATTAATTTAAACATTTGTTCTCAAATAATATATGTATTCTATTTATTAACATATCTTTGTCATGTATATTATCAATATTATTATACGAATTAACAGTGTTCATTAATTTTACACAAATTGACAGAAATGTTGTGATTAGTATGCCTAAACTAAGTAAGAATAGGCCTGATAGTAGGTACTTAATAATAAATAGGCCATGCATACATGACAACATTTTTCAAACAACTTTCTGAGGAAGAAGAACTTGTATTATATTTAGTTCACCTTTCCTAAAACCAGCAAAACAAACATTACAAGTACAATAAAGTGGAATTGATTTCACTAATTTAAATAAATTAACAATAAATTCTTGATACTCAAACCATTAAGGGGAATTGTATCTGCCTATTTCACAGTTTCAGGTAAGTTCTTTAAACTTTTAAAGCTAGGTTGCAACATAAATTATGCCTATTTATTTTAGTCATGCTAGAATCCCATTCATTATCCAATTTATAATTTTTGATAACAATTTAATTTAAAAAATTTTTATTGGTAAAATAGAATCGCAAAATAGTCCCAATCAACCGCTTTCAATTTGATTATTAAATCAAGAAATTTTGCATTAATTTTGTAATTAAGGATTTAACCCTACACTGAGTACCTTTCAGAGGACTTTATCAGAGCATTTTGGGGACGGCTTAAATATTTATTATATATTTATGGACCAAAATGACTTTATTCACTATACACAAAGTGCATCAGAAATGCGTGGTCATATTTTAGGTGCTCATTCAGGAAATGTTATCAAACAACTTTAGGTATAGGATCAACCCTAAAATCGAGAAAAAAATCAGCTGATCCGTACATTTTATCAAGCGACATCGATTATAGGAACGGCTGATTTATTTTCGCGATTTCATAGTTTGTCCCGTAGTAAAAGTTGTTCTATGCTATGCCCTGAATGAGCTCTTAAAATATGACCACGCATTTTTGATACACGTTGTATTGTATATTGTCTTGAAAATCACAAAATCTGGACCCACGTTGGACCACACATTAACACACGCGGAGCGAAATCTAAAGTTATATGTACACACGGCTACACATCAAGCTGTACATTTCCAGTATAAGCTGTTTTCCTTACAACGCGAGGTCAGCCTTTACTGGTTTTGTACAGCTTGATGTGTAGCCGTGTGTACTACATTGTGGAATGAAAAATTCGCTCACGAGCAGGATTCGAACTTGCGACTCCTGTTTCGGTACACCAGTGGCTTATCCGCTAAGATACCGTGAACTCTACAACAATTGCATTTTTTTATTCTTTGGGTTTTAGATGT
Source organism: Asteroscopus sphinx (assembly GCA_949699075.1). NCBI lineage: Eukaryota > Metazoa > Arthropoda > Insecta > Lepidoptera > Noctuidae > Asteroscopus > Asteroscopus sphinx. The sequence goes on along the minus strand of OX453013.1, from coordinate 11,939,255 downwards.
CTCAATTTAGATTGACGCGGGCGTCTCATTGATACTTCCTATATTAATTAGAAAATTAAAATAGGAAGAGTATAGAATATCTTTGATATAAAAAACAAGTCTAGCCTATTCCCGTGGTTTCAACTGCGTTTAATAATTCGGTTTATCACACATAGATGTTATCGCGCATCCCTCGAAAACTGTTTATATTACCGGGACAATAAGTAGCTCGTATGTTAATCCGGGTTATGGTTTATCTGTATGCCAAAATTCATTCAAATCCATTAAGCCGTTTCAGAGTGATTCAAGGACAAAGAAACAAACAAGCAAACATCCATAATTTAGCATTTATAATATTCGTAGGAAGTTGGTTGAAAATTTTTCGTTTGCATAGGTACTGCCAGAACTTAAACAACAGTTGGTATTAAATTGAAGTGCGTGTAAATTTCCTTGTTCACAGAAGCTCAAATTACCTACCTTAAAAATCTTGGAAAAATATCGGTTCATTTAAAAAAAATCTTCCTTTCAATTTGGTTAAGTTCGAAGCACACCTCGATCGGTTCGGTAGCACTTGAATTAAGATAATGTTCACACCTGCCCGACTCTGTATAAAACGTCACATTGTGAGCCGAACGCAGTAACCAAGAGCATTTTATGGGTTAGCTCCACCGGCCACCGACGCGGGGCGGTATCGCGACCACATTTTACTTTTTTTACATTTCGACAAATTGTAACAATGCTTTAATTGAATTCCAATTGCCAATTAAAGTACTCTCGTACCGAAACCTACTGCGAAAAAAAGTTTTTTTTAATACACCCCTTATAAAATAATATTAGGTGTCTACGGCCAGTAACGGAGCAAATTCTAAAAATAGCTTCTACTTTATACGTTTTTCCATATTTTGTTCTGCCATAAAAGATTTATATCGAGTCATAAATCACTTTATGATGAATTATTCACACGCGAGTAGCTGTGGAACATTTGTTACTGGTAACAAAATTACTTACAAATCCCAATGATGTGCACTCTTCAGACTTTTCATACTTATTAGGTGATTATGAATTCAATCACATTCATAATATTTTTTATTTTTTTTAAATAACAGTACCAAAAATAGTTATAGTGTGAGGTCTAGGGCTTCAACCACTTCAACCAATGTTTGAGGTGCTTATTATTTGCTGCACGTAAGAAACTTGCACTACTGTACAGGATGACTTTTTAATCACCATCCAAATTTCTAGTAGGCATTAGATATCATTAAAAGACTCCATTATTGGAAAAAAATTGGTAGGTAACATTTTCGCAATAAAATAATTTTCCCAGGAAAATTATCAATTTCCGTGTAGTTGGTACGTCAAACGTCATTTTTGAGATACAATATCTCAATATTTTAATACTGAGTAATAATAAAAGAAAAACACGTGTTTTATTATTTTCAACACAATGATTTAGAAGTCAAATGTAAACTTTGTGATATCATATCTCAATATTTTAGTACCGAATGACTAAAAGAAAAAAATACGTATTTTATTATTTTCAGCAAAGATCATAATAAAAAAAATTGGATGGTGATTAAAAAGTCATGGTGTATACCCATATTAATACTTAATTTTTTTTAATGTTTTGTATTTTTTGGCAAAATCAAGACATTTTTATTTTATTTTATTATTTAAAAAAGCTTTTTAAGTAATATTATTTTATTTTCATTTAGAACTGCGTGTACTTAGTCCAACAAAAAACTATTTTGTTGGTCTGTGTGCGTGTATTTGCATAATTCCAGTATGGTTAGATAACAGTAACTAAGTTATAACTAGTCCAAAATTTAGTTGCAAGATTGCATGCATGCAAACAAATCACAACAGAAACATAAGCACGGTAAGTACTCGGTAAGGTACTACGGTTTTGGTACGATTTAGGTTCAGTGTGCGTTTGGCACTTCGTGCGTGTGTCGCCGAGACTCGGTCCCTTTTTATTGCGGTTCTGTTTACAACGTATTTTATAGCATCAGCTGTTTGATTACGTCACTACAGCTGGTCGGATTAGGGCTTCAAGTAATTTTCAATAGTAAACTCGCTAGGTGAGAAAATTTGGGGTGGAAAAATGTATCGTGAAGACGTAAACAGGATAATATTGCGCGCAATTAAGTGTAGGGGAAAATTAAGCTAAGTTATTGGACAGTTTACATTGAGATAAGTAATTATTTCAACAAACATCTGCTCCTGTATCTTTTTTTCTAAACAATCTTGTTTTATATTTCTACCTTGTGCAATAGAGTTGTAAAACCATAAACATTCTTGAACTCTAAAAAGGCCGTCCATCAGGTACAGGGCTATTGTTTGGTTTACCGTTGCATTACAACTGTTTTATGGTTCAAAAAACGTTGCATAATTTTATGGTCACAGGTGATTGTTGTTAATGAATGGGATCCTTAAAACTATTATTTTGTTAAGGTTAACAATAAAACTTCTTGGAACGTGTAACCGTTACCTTTTAAAATATGACAAAGAGAATTGTGGCCGAGTCCTTATACCTACTAAAAGGTTGTAATACTAATTTTTAATCAATAAATGAAGATTAAGTTTTCTTACTTTGTTACTTCACTATTTTTCATTTAATTTTCTGTTATCATCTAGTAGTTTCCAACGTACAAACAACTCTTAACCACCTACTAAGTTACCCCTCGTCATTTTCACATCTACCGATCACAGTTTGAATGGTTAAAATATTATCATCTACTAAGATAAATCCCACGATATTACTTTTCCTCATCATTTTGCCAACTTGTCCAATGGAACATCTATTAGGCGTCTCATAAAACAGCACATTTGTAAACCACTGTACAGGTTGTGTAAATCTCTCGCCATCCTCTCTGTATTTTGTTACGTTTCCGCAAAACTTCCTCCACTGACCCCTGTTATTTTGTGGCGTCCACACACTTAAAAATATTGTACACACGGTACTAAACATTGAGGATATACTGAAAAAGAAAATATTTATTAAAGAGCAAAAAGTTTTAGAAAAAAAACCTATTCGCTTTTAATATGGAGACCTATGTAATAGGTATATTGACTCCCATGGTAATATTTTCGTAAAGGATAAATAACCAAAGCGCTCAAAAGCCGTGCAACCAAAAAAACATAAACAAGTTAGTTTAATTATTTAATTACAACCAACCAAGTTTGTTAGCGAATACGAAAAAAAAAGAATATAATGAAGCTCTCAGATTTTTAATATAACATAAATCAGATTAATTACAGGGTGTTTAAATGGTTGTGTGTACAGTAATAAAGAAACAAACTGTTAGAACTTGGATAGCGGCGACATTGTAACGACTCTCACGACGAAACCGGAAAACATTAAGGCACTGAGTGGACCTACTATTAGATAATTTTTATATCTGAACATCACATAAAAGCTAAATAATAGAACATCTACTTAAATGACAAACATTGTTAGACATCCTGTTTCTACGAGGACTTGTTTCTAGATACCATCTGAGATAATTAAACCTCTAATTAGATGTCGGGAAAAATCTCAGAGCTACACGGTTACCGAGTTACCTACATCTATGAAATGCAATTACAGGAATCGGATTACTTAATTAGCGTTTGTGTTGCGTATCTTTATGTGGCAGCGATTTATGATGTGAAGGTACGTTGACGTACGTTTTTACACGTGGACACAACAAATATATGACGTGCAGAAGTTTTGAGTACCTTTAACCGGGAAATAGGTCATTATACTTCATAAAATTGCTGAAAAAAAAGGATATTTACTTCATAATCTGCATAATCATTTAGGTATTTCTGTAATTACCGTATCAGGCCGAGGTCTTTTTCAACTGTAATCAATGTAATTTCTCGACCTTGATCTTCAAAACCCTACAGCTAACCTTAAACTGCTAGTAATTTTATCCAACCAACCTGTATTTAACCCGCATGGAAATTATAATAAATTACCCGTACATTACTTGGTACGTCACATGATCGTGGGCCGGTACGCGGCGTGTGCGCAGGATTATTGAATCTGCGACAGTCCCGCCACGTCATAAATCGGTTGCGTCTCCCATTGTTCCTGCCGATGTCAAAGATCAGTAATTTGCCATTGTGGAGGCTGAGGCAGGTTTTACCGTATACTCGATCGAAAATTATTTTATGAATTTCATTTGTGAAATTGACAACACCTTTTATGTAGTGTTGTGAATGATAGGAAAATCGTGATAGCTGATTAACTTTTTGATTTATTAGATAAATGCATAATTGCATAGAGTCAAATTGACTTTGAAGTAGCTTGTGCGTTAACAACCTGTTAGGAAACTCATTCAATTTTTTTTTTCAAGCAACTACCGGCTGTGGCAAGCCTCCATAAGTACAAGGAGTTTTCCACAGCCCAACAGATAAAATCGTGAGGTAAACACATACTTTATGTTTTAATATTACATTTCAAACCACAAGCAATGTCGGTTGGCAAAAACATTTGATTTATTTGTCTGACTCAGTAGTAGTTTTTTGAAGGTTAAAAAATATATACATTTCTGTTCTACGGCTGCAAGCTATTAAATTCCTGTTTAAGGACGTAATAAGTTTTTACTATTGTTAAGGCTTGTATAGGGTCACGCATAGACTTTGTATCCCCTTGTAAACGTGTAGGAAAAGCGTTAATTGGCTCATAGATAATAATCTTCAAAAATAGGTACCAAATTTTATTATGCTCATTACATTTGCACGGAAGCACTATTTCAAATTTCATATTTTATAGCGCTTCATAATCGACTTTTGTATTTTTTAAACATTTTATGACATACGTAATTATTTATGTAAATTGAATGGAATAGTACAAGCAATTAATTGTTGTAACACCATCATAATACGTTTTAAATAAATAATAGTTTGTGAGTTGAGTATAGTCGGTGAGCCGCGAGAGAGCTTGAAGACTGGGCCCGTTAGGTCCCGAGGGCCTCAATACCGTACTTACACAACGACTGATTATCCGTCATTACATTGTTACACGAGAATCCAATCATTCCCTTTACGAAAGAATCATACCTTAAAAATACTTCGAAAAAAAAACTCCGAATTTCGAGGCGGCTCAACGCAAAAGGTAGCAATGCAGTTTTTTCTTGACAAACTTTCAGTCTATTACACAGTAACTAAGCAGCTATTGTCACTGATATACATATTTATTTATTTATCAAGTAAGTTTTTCTTAACAAACTATTAAAAATTCCGACTTTTCAGTCTATTACACAATAACTAAGCAGCTATTCTCACTGATATACATATTTATTTATTTATTAGGTATGTTTTTCTTAACAAAGTATTTAAAATTCCGACTTTCCAGTCTATTACACAGTAATCAAGCAGCTATTGTCACTAATATACATATCTGCCTACTCAATTATTAATTTTCGTATAGCCAACGATTTTAAATTCTCAGACAGATTTTAAGGCTATAGCTAAAATATAAAAAGTATTTAAAAAAGTTTGATGATAAACTTACGACGTTTGGTTATAATATTTTACTCACAGTCATTTACTTTCATTAATGTACTAACATCCTTGAAAAAATTCCTCTCAAAACTAAAACCGCGAAAATCTCCTCTTCAATCCGTACGAGTATACCATTTAATAGTGCCACTATAAGAATGATATCACTCCACATAAATGTAACTAGAACGAGTCATCTCCGAGGCGGCAAAGCCGACCGCGTTTGTAATATCGACCGTCCAAATTGTATACAAGTTCAAGGCCCCAATAAAAATTACCCACGTGAGCAGCAGACTACGGGAAGTGACGAATTAGTACGCGATATTTTATCATAAAACACGTTGATACTGGCTGTTTATAAACACAAGAGAAAAAATTAAGTAGAACGCAGATTAATTAGAACAATGTATAGTGAAAAAAAAGAACTGGTTTCGTTTGTCTTGTAATTGTATTGAAGTTTTTCCTCGTGTGACAACAGTGTCAATTAAGTAGTTTGTTTGATTGAAAATTATACAGTGTTGTCACGCTTTTTGTAAGGAAAATATAGGTACGTTATGTAAAAATGTAATGAAATTTAATTTTACACCTAAAAATAAAGTAAAAATTTAAAGTTGCTCTCCATGTCATGAACACAAAAGTATTGTGTCGTAATCGTTTTTAGGGTTCCGTATCCGAAGGGTTCCAAACGGGACCCTATTACTCTCGCTACGCTTTCCGTCCGTCCGTCCGTCCGTCCGTCTGTCTGTCACAGTCTGTATCTTTGTAACTGTAATAGATAACCAGTTGAAATTTTCACAGAATATGTGTTGCTATGAGGTGTTTCACGCCAAATACTAAAAACAAAAAAAAGTCTAAAACCAAAGGGTCCCCATACAAGAAACCTCGAAAAACATGCATTTTTTTCAACGTTTTTGTTCCTGTTCTATCTTCAAAACGGTAATACATACTAGCGTCAAACTTGGTCTGATTATAGTGCATACTATGTAGTTTCGCAACAAATACTAAAAACAGGACAAACATAGACATATATGGTGGTACCTACGGAAGAAAGAGATGCAAAAATTCACATTTCGCGTACGTTCGTTGATGTCTTTTGATAAACTCTCGTAAATTCAATCAGTTTCTATGGGGTATTAGGTCGATGGGTTGTACGGAACCCTTACTGCGTGAGTCTGACTCACACTTGGCCGGTTTTTAATTATAGCTTTGTGATTGCGATCTTAATTTCTTAATGCGTAGAACTTAAATTACAATTAAAACGAAATAACAGGTCGAATAATAAATAGGTAGGTGGTACTTGTACTTTAAAATATTTACGTGAAGTATTTGAAAAAAAAATAGGAACCGACATTAAATAAAAAATATTGTCTGTAAGCAGCTGGAATTGTTACTTAGTATTTTAAGGTCGGATCATAATGATTCTGCTTCAGCGCTCGTAGCTCTCGAATGCCGTAATTTGGGGATGTCAAAGTGGCTCTACATTAGTTAAAAGTATTTCGATTCTTAGTAAATTATGTTTTGTTTTGTAATTATTATTTATTTGTAGTAAAAAATTTCGTGTTATTTTTGTATGTACTTAATCAGTAATTTAATAAAGTTTTTTTTTTTTTTTTTCAATTATTATTTAAAAAAATTGGAGGGTCAAATATATCAGTTTTTATCTCTAATTTGTTTTTATCGAGTCGTGTGGCGACCCTATCCGTTCATGAGTAATAGCGAGCTGGGCACATTCTGTTTACAACTCTCCTACTGCTCATAGTCCGGGTGCATTCGGGCACTATGTTAAAACTATTGTTTATTGTCACCCTAGTGTCGACTGCTGCATGATTGATACTGACAATTTAAGCGATATCCCGCATTTGCAATTTAAATTTAAACTTCTGATTAACATTTATAAGTTGTACGTTTAGATACTGATTCTGAATTTTGTCTTGAGTTACCTAACAATTGCCATGCACTTTTTAATATTTTCGTCATAATCGCCTACTCTGTAAATACCTAAGTACAAGGAATTATATGTTTAAAATATTGTAATGTAATTATATTAATTGTATAATCTACACCGTAACCTTAAGACATTAATTTGCCTCGTTTGTTATAATAATTATTGTATAATCTTTGTATTGAAAAAGTAAATTGTTTAAATGAAGAGGGTAATTCTAACATTTCCTGTTCGAGGGCGACACTAATACTCAATATTAAATGTGTCTAGACGGAGCAAGATAATATGAAACATGTTTCACGGCAGTTGTACAGTTTCCCACAGGCCAGGAGACTCTGCCTCGTTTATTTTTTGATGTTAAAACACCTACAAACATTGTGAAAACTTTCATCCGATATTCAAAGGGCCTGCAATGTATTGTTTCCTATTTTTGTTGCTAATATGTAGGTACCTGACATAAATGAATTGTGAATCATAATATGTTATGTATTATAACTGAATATATTAAGACAAGAATATAATTTACAAGTATCTGTTATTCAAATCCTGTTTGTGATTACTTAGGTAGGTACAATTATAATTTTAATGCAATCATAAATTTTATTTGAAAACCGAAAATTAAGATGTAAACTGTACAATGTAGACTAATAAAACTAAAGACAAAAAATCTGTGTAAACTCAGCTAAGCTAGTAAGAATTATAAGTATTTTTAGATTTAGCACTAACATTATAATTTGTTGCTTACATTATAACTAAGAGTGTGTTTATGTTACTGTGTCTTTATATTCTTTAATAAAAAATTTAGTGGTTTTGTGTTTTATTTAGATCGTTGAAAAGTAGATTTTACCTTCATTTAATTGTTATGAAACTGTATAAAAGCTGTTTTGTTATCACATATCTGTGTTATATCAACATGCTGTTATTTATATAATTGCTCATGAGGCTTGTTAAAATCAATTAATTGAATACATAAAATAATAACACATCAATCTACCCATATTGATAATAAGTAACAATGTTCATAAAATTATAGTTTTATGGTCATAATGGTCTGGGTTATATAGGATTGACATTTTAATCTTAAACAACACAAACAAGTCTTTAATTGAAATCAATTATACAAGTCATGATTGCGATTGCAAAAGACCAATTAGTTCTCCATAATATTGATTGTGTATCTTTAACAAAAAATGGTGCCATAAGCTACCTAAAAATAATCAAGTATTTTTTTCATTCTGATGATTTGTAATAACAGTTTGAATAAAATGGGACGTGATCCGAGAATTAAATTTTTTATATTCGTGGCTAAGTTTTTGCTAGAAAATATAATTGATTATTCACCTGTTTTCATTTAAGTATATTCAAGTTTTTTGTAAGGCTGTCAAAAGATGCCTCCTACACGCGATACCTGAACACCTGTAGCTACAAAATTGTTGTAATTAAAAAGTCATTTAAGATTCTTAAAACTTTGTCTACCAATGGCTTTATTTAATATTTCATTGTTTTATGTAAATTGTTACTACAGGTAATTTCATGGCTACTGAAAATAATCGCACATGTTGAATGTAAGTAGGTACGACAACGTCCGTTTCAAGTATTCAATACAATCGATCAATGTATTTAAAACAAAATGTTTACGAGCCCTTACAAACTGCTTATACGTATCGAATTTGTTTTATCAAACGCGCAACAAAATAAAACCATCATGGCGGCTTATAGTTTGTTATACTCTGTAAGGCAAAGGAAAGTAAAGTCATTCAGCCTAAGGTTCATAGAAGAGGATGAATATTTTACCAAATTTTACGTACGTTTAGATACCGAGGGTCGATGTTTATGTCTCCATACAGGGGTTGCGTGTCTAATAGCAGTACCTACGGTTCAACGTGTCATGCGTCACCGGTGTATAACTTCGCAGTTTTATTAATTAGGATTGCTTTAGGTTTTAAAACGCATTTTAAAATTATATGTGTGATTTTCCTGAAATCAAAAGTTTTTTCGTCAAAAACTAAAATTTTAATTCAAGTACTCTTCCAGATAAATAATGGGACTGAAAATCGCGGCACTTCTTTCATGTACCTCTCATTCACACAATATCGTACGTGTGAGCGAGAGGCAAACATAAACGCCGCCATTTCCAATCCCATTCTTTGCCTCAAGTTTTTATAGATAACGAGCTGCTGTCCGTGGCTTCACTCTTGTGAAGTCTTGTGTTATGTAGATAAAAAGTACCTTATGTGTTTATCTGGGACATGTTCTATACCAAATTTCATTTAGTTAAATCCGTTCAGCTTTTTAGTGTAATTAAAGGACAAACAAAAAAATATCCATACTTTCGCATTTGTAATATTAAGTCGGATGCAACATTTCCTAGTGATTTTTCAATCCAAAAGTTAGGTAACGGTGTCGATTTTCTTGTTAACAAACTGAACTTATTTTAAACTATCGCTCTCTTTTACTAATAATAGATGCTAGAAAGGGATGGCAATAATTTTAGAACTGTCAAATTAGTTTACGTGTTCCACTTCTTCGTATTTTTAGTCGACACGTTCCGAGATCACGACTAAATTTGCATGGAAATTTTAATTCCGACTAATTTGACAGCACTAAAATTGTTGGCATCCCTTTTTTGTTTCTCCTATTAGTGAGAGAGAGCGATAGTTTAAAATATGTTTAGTTTGTGAACAAGACAATTGACACCAATCGTAGACATAATCCGTCTTAAAATGCAATTTGCAAACTAATGCCTTAACAACCTCTCTTGGTCTTTGATCTCGAATCGCAAAACCTATTTCTGGCCACCAAATGGACTTCCATTATTATTTTGATGGTAATGTATCAAATAGATAGAGTTATCACTCACGTGGCGTGTATCGGGTCTATATCACGGAGCGAGGTGCCCAAAACGGCTAATATAGCGGCGGTTAAAGGGTTATTATTGTAAATTATTATATTTTATCTTCAAGCACCGAGTTTATTTAGAAAATGGAGCGACACAAAGGATGTACAAAATATTGTGAGAAATTATGAAACATTTCAGCCCAAAAATTGTTTAGATTTTAGTGAACACAATCACAACAAAAATGCCTATGGTATTATTTATCCATTCACAAACACGAGAATATAACAGCCGATCGATCAGTAATTGCTATGGCATTTCCCTTCGTTGATTTACAACCTCAATATAATTGTAGCTTGCGTAGACTGCGAACCACTACCTTTAGTGGGACATTTTTACTAGCAGTGTGTACAGGTGTATGGATTAAAATTCATGCCGAGCATAGTTACTTAGCTGGTCAGTAATTGATGAGAACTGATGGTACATGTAGAGAGATTAACGAGACTTTTCTTATGGTAATTATGTCAAGCGATGAAGTATTGTGAATCTACTAGAAGTAGGTAATTTAATGGTGATGTCGACATTGTTTGAGTTATTTATCTCAATATTTTTCATGGAACTGTTTTATTTGCTAAGTGACAACCCTATTTGTTATATCTCACAATAAAAGTTTGTGAAGTTGTTTGGATGTTTGTTACTAAATCACGCTGTGAGGGCTGAAAGGATTTGGATGAAATTTGCCACACAGATACCTAGACCATGTCCTGAACTAAAACAAAATCAATTTCAATCAATTTCTTTAGTTTTAATTTAACAGAAAACTCCCAATGTATGACGGGAGCGAAGCCGCGGGATTCAACTAGTATATCATACTTTTTTATTTGATGAATTAAAAGTATCTAAACATTCAGACAAAGCCTTGTATCGAAGAGAATTATTTTTTTCACTGTAGTGTTTCTCATTCTTTATGGCCGTATTACACTTGTAGACGAATTAATACCTACCGCTTATCCAAATTACTTTTAAACGTAACATTGAACAAGCCTTAAACAGAAGGCCTTGGGCACTTCATGTACCTACCGTTCCTAAGTCCGCCCTTGTCATCGCAATAAATTTAACAGTTGCGACACGCAAATATCCACTAACTGAGCATGATTTATTACCAACCAATGTAGATCGAACCATTTGTTTCCAATTCCAATATTCGGTCCTTGATTCGTCAATACTTGCATACGGTAATAGATTTGATCCGATGGTACGGTAACCCAAATTGTTTACGGCGTTTTTGGTAATCGAATTTTGGAAATTACATTTTGGTGTATTTAATTTTCAAATTGAATCTTTCTGTCATGACTAACAACAATACAATCAAGACAAAACTATGTACCAGGCCCCTCAGAAAGTATTGCGAAAAAAAGTTTTTATATATGGGAGACTGGCCAGTTATAATGTTTTTCGAAAATATGATTATTTATAAGTAAAAATAAGTAAGTTCCAATTTCAAAATTTCCCTCCACATTTTTTGCGAGTTAATTCAAAGTATTGTGTCTCACTGAAATATGGATCTGCGCCGGGAACATTTTAGAGCTATGATTTTATACGATTTCAAGTGTCGCCTGAAACCGGATGAATCGTACGATAGACTTCAAATGGCATTCATGGATGAAGGCCCTTCCAAGGCAACCGTGTATCGTTGGTATAACGAATTCAAGCGCGGTCGACCAACTTTGGGGGGTGACGAAAGAAGCGGTCGCCCTTTGACGGCTGTTACCGAAGAAAACGTGCTAGCAGTGAAAAATTTAATCCAAGACAATAGGCGAATTACATATCAGGAGATTCAACACATATTGAAGATTGGATCGGGAAGCGTTCACGAGATTCTACACAGCCATCTTCGCGTGAGGAGGATAGTATCACGCTGGGTGCCGCACAACCTCACCGATGCTCAGAAGCAGGCCCGGGTGGAATGGTGCCGTGATATGCTTAACAAATTTGAAGCAGGCTCGTCTCGGCGTGTTTACGACATCGTTACAGGTGATGAGTCCTGGATTTATCAATACGACCCAGAAACCAAGCGCCAGTCGACTGTTTGGGTGTTTCAAAATGAGCCAACGCCTACCAAAGTGAAGCGATCTAGAAGCGGGGGTAAGATTTTGATCGCTAGCTTTTTTAATTTGACTGGCCACTTGGTATCAATTCCCTTACGGGATCAAAGAAGCATTAATGCCGAATGGTATACTACCAAATGTTTGCCAGAAGTTTTCTCTGTTATAAGCAACAAGCGACCAAACACAGGGCTCCGCGGGCTACTGCTCCACCACGACAATGCACCTGCGCACACCGCACTCAAAACGAGGGACTTCCTGGACAGCACGCCAGTCAAACTCCTGGGTCACCCTCCTTACAGCCCTGATCTAGCACCGTGTGACTTCTTTTTATTCCCAAAAATAAAAAATCAGCTCAAAGGGATACAATTTTCGTCGCCGGAAGATGCGCTGGCTGCGTTCGAGCAGGCTGTAAACGAGGTGTCTGCGGCGGACTGGAAAAAGTGTTTTGAAAACTGGTTTAGGCGCATGAATCTTTGTATAGAGGCTGGTGGAAAGTACTTTGAAAAGATTTGATAAAAGTATATGTACGTATAGAACAATTTTTTTTAGTTTCGCAAAACTTTCTGAGTGTCCCACGTATATAGCCCGTGGTGATAAACAGCAGATTATGAAGGCAACTTGTCATGCACAGAGTACATTTATACATACGGAAATAGAGACCAATCTCTGCCTCCAAAAAAGGTCCACACCAAGTGGCGCCTCTATATTTTAACCCTGAAATCACTCTTGAATCAGTTTTGATAACTATGTACCGAGATCGCTAGGTGGCTCTGTATTCATCCTTTTTATAAATCGAAAAAATAAAGACAAAAAGTCTCGTTACAGGTAGGATTCGAAGTTGCGCCTCCAAGATCATAAGTCCACAACAGTAACCAGCAGGCTACCATTACTCTTACGACATATAACGAATTTAACTTTCAGTTACGTCTTTCGGTAACGTCAGAACTTTTATTTTTACAATGTATGTCTTTAGATATCACTTCAATTGCGTAAATGCGTAAAACGTATTAGTATAATTATAAAAAGCAATTGATAAGTTTAAATGTTGGTATTATTTATCAAATTACGTTTTCCAACATAATTATACTTTAATAACAAAATAATAGAAATAGAATAGATTTTTTAAATTTGCCTGTTAGTTAGGCAAATTTACTTACAAAAAAAAGAAAACAAACTGGAAAAAAATCTTATTTATTGGTAAATACTTGTCTACAACTGGGAATTTTAAATTCACGCCATCTATACGCTTTTCTAGACAACAGCGCATGAGTTTTACCTTGCACCTTGCTAGTCAGTCAGATCATTAGCCTCGGGAGCATAATACGTAGATACTAGCGACATCTGTATTTTTGCCCTGGCAATAGTCAAATATAATACTGATAAATTCAAAATACGTAGTGGCCAAACGACGTTTGAGCATTTTCAGTACTCGTCAATTTGGTCGGATAAGTATTGATGGTGTTGCAGGCATGTTGTTCTAAGATTGTATGGCATGTTGTCATGCTCTTTCATCAAGTAATTCTTAAATGCCTACTTAGCTTGTGGAAATGATCTGATAAGCAAAAATACGCAAATTATTTCCTCGTACAATATTTCTTACGTTGTTTGAACTGTAAAGCTCAGCAGGCGATCATGCGCAGGCGCCGCATTACAACGTTCCCATTGGCCCTCAAGCGACAGGGCTGCCAATCTACAAATAACGTATGCCCAACACAGGCCGCTATTATAATTTAATTGAGGACTTACAATAATTACTGAGTCATGCCCCAGCGGATGTAACACAGCGATTATGGTCTTCCATTCTTAAGGCGGCGCTTAATAAGTGTACGAAACCTAATTTTATTTAAATTAATAAAATAGGGGGAACGAGGATCAATTATTAATTAAAATGAAAATTGCATGAAGTAGGTACACGTTTAGTCGGCCGCACGTCAGCGGTAAGATTTAAATTACGAAATCTACCCATACTTACAAAAGAAAGACGCAGGCAAGGTCAATTTGTTACCACAGACGTGCGGTCGACTGTACCTAATGCGCATTAACTTATTTGAGCCAATTCTGTGTTTATTTTCTTTATCGGAATGTGATAGATATTTTAAGCATTACTTAGAATATAGGTGACTGTACTAAAAATAGAGCACTCATCAATACAACGAGTGCAAGGCGAGTAGTTTATTCGCATTAAATCATATCAGCAATAAATCTCGCAAACCCGTTCTACAGCTTATCAAAACAATACGCAGACACACTTCCAAGTATGTATTGAAAAATGTCTTCTTTGCTACATCGCCCAAACTAGTTTTTAATTTATTCTATGAAACACAAGGTCTCATTTCCGTTGTCTTTGAAACGCGGATCATATCCTTTGGCATCGGGAGGAGATCATTTCAAAATTAAGCTTCAAGTGTATGATAAATTTTCATAAATCAAAACGTTATTTATTGAAGTATGGACTTTAAGGTGTTTGCGAATCGGTTTAGTTTGGTATTTAGGGATTTGAGGCGTTAAGGCCTTTCTTAACCAGGGAATTTGTTGAATAATCGGATATCGGATTCTCATCTCCCGATATTTCGCTTTATGGATGGAAGAATAAAATTAGCGGTTGTTATTACCGGGAAGATGAATGTGTGGTAGGATTTCTTGAGGTTACGTTGTTTCTAAACGTTTTAAATAGTGATGTGCCAACAATGGGTTTTGCCGATTAGCCGACTAACTGACTAATCAGTTAAAAAATTGCTGACTAGTCGGCAGTGCCAATCATCCTTACTTCGGTCAAATTCGGTGAGACGTTTACAGTCTTCGGTAAAAGATCCTTTTGAGTAGTGGCGACAGATGCATACGGGGTATTGCTGAAATATACATAAGTTACCCCGCTAGTAGCACTGTCTATAATGAAATACCATTTTCTGAGCCTGGGAATATCTATGAAAATCTTGTTAGTGCTAATTGAAAAATCTTGTAGTTTTCTTTGTCCTTTATTTTAAATCACTAAAAGTAATTGCCGAATATTCGGCATTTTTTCCCGTCTGGTTGACGGTTATCCGTCGACTAGAAAACATGACAAATAGTCTGTTATCCCGACTAGTCAGTATGCAGTCAGCCCATCTCTAGTTTTTAGTATGAATAAAACTAATAATTGTTGAATTTAAATATTTTCATTGCATGCTAGCTGCGAGGTATTATTCTCTACGTGGTGGGTTCAATATAGAGATAGATCGCGTGGTGTTTTCACACAATTAATTTTCAATAAATAACAATGTAATATGAGTTACAAGCGAGCGGACGCCCTGTGAGGCAGGCATCGCGCGACCCATCGGACCACACCGCCACAATACTCAAGGCGTTCTTATTATGAAATTTCTGAACAACTTTGTATTACGCTGTATCTTTAAAACTATGGGGTTTAATATTGTTTTATTTCATTAAAATATTATAATAATATATGTTCCGTGTGGTGCCGGACGTAAATAATAGCACCACCCTCTTCTCATGGGTGTCGTAAAACGCGACTTACGGCCAAAATTAATATCCAATCTACCCACGATTTACCCTACCAGAGATATAAATCGACATATTTAAAATATGTTAAATTCCTATCTCTAGTAGGGCAAATCGTGGATAGATTGGATATTAATTTTGGCCGTAAGGGATTCACCAGGAGGATAGGCAGCAGCGTTCTCTGAGTATTTATCCAACCAACTGCGATCGCCATCCCACCTGCTAAGCGTGGTGATTATGGCATATCCCCCCTATGGGGGAGGCCTATGTCCAGCAGTGGACGTCTCGGCTGAAATGATGATAGATAAATAGAATATACTTTATTGTACACCATGAAAATAGTAGTAAACAGGAACAACGTATAAATTATGGGTACCTACATGGGCGGTCTTATCGCTAAAAGCGATATCTTCCAGACAACCTTTGAATGGAAAAAGAAGACGTAAGATCTGGATAATGGGGGCAATCCGTGGCGTACTACTGCATGTTAATAAACTAAAATAAATAAAAAGCACAAAATACATTACACATATAGGTATTAGGTATCATAAATATATATAATATATATATAAATAATCTTACAATTTAGAATATAGATTGGACACATTGGACTTTAAAATATTAACATTTTAAGATTTTTATTATTATGAGCTGATTATGACCAATGACTCCAGCAACAGTTACTTCAAGTAGGTATTAACCACGTAGGTCTGCTCGTGACCACGACCGCCGAAACATTGGGCTTAATTATTAAGATATATGTGCGTTAATGTCCGTTTAATGTTATACAACGTGTTATTGAAATAACTCAAAACTTGAAACTAGTTTTTTCAAAATTGTAAAATGGTTTACACAAAGACATTTCTATACTGAACGTCAGTATAATACCTTTATGGGTTTACACTAGGGCCATTAAAAAGTGACGGGTTGGACATTTTAACTCCTGTTTGCTCTATTTTGCTCAAACTGTAAGTAATGCAGCTCAGTTTCGATGAAAACAATGCTTTTCGTATTCTGTTATCTACGGCGATCGCTGTCAGAAACAAACTGCAGCGTCACTGCAACTTGATCGCTGAAATTACGTGAATAAATAAATAATAAATAAATATTTTTGGGACATTTTTACACAGCACCATCTAGTAATAAGGGCCCAGAACTCGTCCAACTATCATCATTTTGGGAATAACTGCGGGGTTGGACTGTGGGGCGAGGGGGGTGCATCGTTTAGAATAAGTATGACAAAAAAAAATATGGAAAAAAAAAATCAATATTATAACGATTTAAATTGTGGAAAAAAAAACAAAAAAAAAAACCGACGCTGACGTCACCCAAAGATGTACCAAGTGGATGAGAATTTCGTTACCACGAGCAGTGTTCACGGTAGCTTAGTAGCTAAAGCACTGGCGTACTGAGCCAGGAGTCGAATCCGGCTCGTGAGCGATTTTTTCTTTCCACAATTTAAATAGTTAGATTTCGTTTCGCATGCGTAAAATGCGTTAAAAATAATAAATAATTACCAATATTATCTTGTACAATAATTTATGAAAATAAATAATTACTTGCCATAATTATCAATTTTACAATTCAAAATTGTTAAGGTAGGTACCTGAAGTTTTGAGTTATTAAAATAACACGTTGAATATAACGTATATCTAGTCATTGTAGTTAAAAATTTAAGTTATTAATGGACTGACCTAAATACAGTAAACACACCATAATTAATGTATCAAAACAATTTAATTTGCCACTAGAAACTATAGGTAAAATTATTACTTTACACTCAAGTCTATTAAACTACAAGGTAACGTAGAATTAATCAAAGCCCATATGTGGCGATAAAACCTATTATGCAAGCTCACACCCATTTCCCCTTTAATGTGTAAGAAAACGTTCTAATACAGTAAATTATAGAGCATGTTTTATTAAACTAACGTCCCATTCACTTACTTTGTAATGAACGCTTTGAAAGTCTAATGTTTGTAATTTTAGCTGCCAAGCGTGATGTCCTCAGTTCGATTTCTTTGGTTAGCCCTATTTGGCTTGTTATGGTTTCTAAGTAGATTCATAGAAATAGCTAGGGATTCAGAATGTTTTTTAAATTTTCTTAGGCTGGTGTTCATCAACGTTAATTCTGATTAAACGGTAGTTTAACCAGACAATTATCGTTGGTGAAGTCAAGTCTTAGTTAAATGAGACCTTATGTACAGTCAGAAGCAATAATATCTCCCTATCAATGGTTTTAAAATCGAAAATAATTGTTATCTAACCATTAATAGTACGGACACAGGTACGGATAAATAATTAAGTATGTGTCTAAAAAAATCTGCTGTTTCTATATTTATTATGTTCACATAAATCGACAAAATGTAGGGATCATTGAACAATGATTGATGATCAAATGTTTTTTTTTTTCGCTATTTCAGAGTTCGACCCGTAGTAAAAGTAGTGCATAATTATGAGTACAATGACCCCTTAAGAGGTTTCGTATAAACTGTGAATAATTATAAGTATAACGTGTTATTGAAAACTTCTAAGGGGGCATTGTACTTATATGTATGAACAACTTTTACTATGGGACCAAACCTGAAATCGCGAAAAAAAAACAGCTGTTCCCCAAATATAGGCAACAGCTGATAATTAAATCAAATTCCATAGTAAAAGTTGTTCATACTGATAAGTACAATAAACCCTTAAGAGGTTTTCAGTCATTTCAATTACACTTTGTATGCAACGCATAATCAGAAATAGGTGGTCATATTTGAGCTCATTCAGGGAGTGCTGTCGAATAACTTTTACTATAGGACAAACAAGCTCTTGCCTACAAAATCATCGATATCGCTCGATAATATGTACGGAACAACTGATTAGTTATTCGGGATTTCTGGGTTGATCCTGCAGTAAAAGTTGTTTGATAGCACTCCCTAAATGAGCTCTTCAAATATGATCACACATTTCTGATACATAAGTATTATATAGAAGAGATGCACTACTACCCATTATATTTATTCTTGTGGCTTGGATCAGATGGATTCGTGGGTAAGTAGATATTATTGCTTCTGACTGTACTTTGGTGACGTACTCGTATACTATGAGAGTTTGATAATATAACTCTGCTAAACTCTTTTTGAAAGCAGGCTCGTTGATAACATAAAATGATTTTATGTTGCAAGTACAAGTATTAAAGGAAGTTAACCGTTGCATCATTTGGGTCCAACCAACCCACACCCTATTCATGTAACCTCAGTGATAATCGGAATTAGTTACATTGAACCTTTGAGATGGGAATCGACATACGATCGATGGTGAATAAATCACTTTAGAACAAGCAAAATGTTTGACATGATACATCTAGTACTATTATTTATTCTGTGAAAATGATGATAATGAATTATTAAAAAAAGTTAAACAAAATAAAAAAATAAACAAACCAGAATTGCGGTGTACAGTTGCATGCATAGAAATCTAAATAATATGGTAATAGAAGTGGTAAATACGCGTGAACTTGTCACCGCGTCCAGGTGTTCCGTAGGGCACCAGTGCGCGAACTGTTTGCTTGATCATCAGTGCTGTTTTGGACGCGGAGTCACAAAAATTATATTTTTCAACGCACTTGCTCGTAAAGTGGCTCTTATTGCATCGATTTTAGGTTCATAATGTGGCTTATAACACACGCGTGCTTTTTTCATTATATTATCACACTAGTGCTTTTTACTTTACAGTTTATTTTTAAATCGCAGTAAAGAGTTTTTATTACTGAACTAAATTAAAAAGTTTTGGGAATAAATCAACTGTATTAATTAAAATATGCTATACAAACATTTCATTTCATCAAATTATTAATTTTTGGCAACAAATTAATATTAATTTGTGTTATAAATAAAAAAATCAATTTATAATATTTTTATATTAGGCTGTATGGCGGTTTCCTTCGACCACCTGCGCGCGCATAGCTGTATGTCACCGCGCGATCCGCGCGCCATTTTTATCATTTTTCACAAATTCAATATTTGTCTAAAATGTGTAATTTATGTTTTATTCCTCGCAAGTGTGTTGAAAAACGTCGTATGACACGCGTGAGCATTGACTATTATACTCTCCACTCCATTACGCCCTCGCCTTCGGCTCGGGCTGCAATCCAGCCTCGAGTATAATAGTCAACTTAGCTCACTTGTATCTTAATGTACTATTACAGCATAATCTAACAATGGTTTTTTTTTTCTATAGGATGCTAGAAACACAGTGAGCGTAATCGCGTATTTATATGTTGATAGCGGCGAATCGACGACACGCGTTCTGGTATTAAAATACTGTAGATAAAACATAAACAAACAAACATAACATCACGCCTGTATTTCCCCGAAGGGGTAGGCAGAGGTGTAATAGTACACCCACATTTCGCCAGTTATGTTATAGTCCCATGTAATAGCGGGCGAGCCTATTGCCATTGACCGAACACAAATCCAGACTACGGGCTGCTGTATACTGTAGATAACATTTCTATTACCTTATTATTTAGGTTTCTATGGTTGCATGTAAAGATGTTTGTACTAGCTTTAGTACCTATTAGTATCACTATTTAATGTCCATAATTGCTATGCTTTTCTGCAACTTATAATGAAATAAAATTACATCAATGATAAAAATTCCATACTTTAGCGTCTGCGGAAACGAAGCGAGAAAATATAACCATACGTATTGAAAACGATGCTCTTATTAATCATTACACAAGTACGTAACTGAATATTACATGTTTTTTATCTGTTTCTGATCGTAATCTTGATAATTGTGCAAAATTTCACTGTCCGCCTGTCTGTCTTTTCGCGTGAGATACCGCAGATATGAGCCTTTGTTATTCGAATTTTTAACGTGAGCCTTTTAATTTTCTTTTATCTTTAAACGGATTAAATACGCTGTCCTGATGTGGTATGTAAAAATGCACTTACGTATACGAAACAGTAATTATGTGAATTAAATACATTGTAGGTTAAATGGGTAACTATCTACATGTAGGTAGTTGCCTTTTTGTTTTCTTGGTACCGTAAGAGGCGTTATACAAAGTGGATATGACAAAACGACACAGAGTATCACGTTCTCTGGCCATATACAAAAAATCAATCAAATCCAGTTAATAGTTAGGCCACAGGAAATTATTTTAATTATAATAATTTTGAATGAAGGACCATTTTTCTGGCATATATCGTTAGTTCAAAGACCTGTGCGAATCCATATGATTTTAAACTCTCTTTCTCAAACATTACAGATGATAAAAAATAGTGTTACTTATTATTCCGACATTTTAATATTAATTTATTCGATAAACAACTTATTTATGTGTTTAAAATGCTTCTATAGACTAGTAATAACCATGTATTCATTTATTGTCGTATGGTCATCTCCACGTTGTATATTTTTTACTATTTCGTTATCATTATTATAAACATCTTAAAATCATTAATTAACGGCTAAAATTAAATAAAACACCCCTTTAAGAAAGAAAGTATCTAAGATCTCAACTTAATTCAGTTAACAACGTCAGATATTTTATAGTGTACTTCATATTATTTATTATGTTCAATAAAGTTCAACTTGAAAGCGTAAACTGGACGAGATCAAACACTAAACAGCATTTTATAAGATGGCGGATAATTGAACTCATTAAGTTATTTATAACCACCGCATATGGTTCGGTGAGCGATCGAATTGCCATAATTTATTTGTAATTTATTTTAAAGGTCACATTTGAAAGAGCATGGCGTTGTTCTAGTGAATTTTATAAAGTGTTAAATTAATACTTAGTAAGTTTACTTGCACCGCCCGCCAGGTGGAACGAAAGGCAGAGGACTGAGTGTTGTGGCGCAGTTGGGAGAAAGCCTATGTCCAGCAGTGGACTGCGATAGGTTGAGTTGATGAATAAGTTTACTTGTACCTATTAGGTCTTCATTTTATTTCTAACTCGTTTCGTATAAGTTTGTAGGCGTCTGCATTTACATAGGGTTGCGATTTACAGAGTAAAGATCCAACAAAAGATGTTTTCCATCTTCTTGTATTACGAATTGATAATGTTTTTATTCGTAATGGGCGTGATGGGCTTACGTTTGACCGCCATCTCACCTGATGCTAAGCAATAGTGCAGTCGACAATGGTACACGTTTGCCCAACAGAAACCTATTCACTTGAGCCTTGAAGACCACCATAATAATAAATAAATAAATATTTTTTTTATTGACATAAAACTGGTACAAAAATAGTATGACCCTGACTCCAGAACTAGGCATTATACCTAAAAAATATAAGCTTAGATATTAAAAGATAAAGCCTTATATTACATAGTTATCTATCTCATTCTACTATTTACCTATATATCTGAAAATCTTAGGTTTATATAAAGCAATATTTTGTACCACCCGGGACCCTCATTATAATGTAAAATTAATAATTTGTCGAACAAAGCCTGGGGGGAAATCTTTAAAATATTAACATCTTTTCAGTTCGTAAATTCTTCACCCGACGTTAAAGATTTATAGGACTAGTTGAAAGTCACAGATTTGTCTGCCAACAAAAGTTTATAGGCACTTGAATATACCATTTACTTTTTAAAGTCAAAATTGATAAGGTTCTGTAAACTGTTTAATTTTAATAATTTATGATTATAACCTATTACCTATATTAGTTTAATACAATAACCTACGGAATTAATAATTTTGCCTAAATTTAACGCTTTATTTCTCCGGTCAATGTCCACAATAACAGTTCCACATTAGGCATAGTTCACATGGCAATATCCGAAATATTCGGCCGAAACGACAGAAAAAAGAACGCTTAGTGTTAGTAGATATAGCATAAAACATACCACCAAACCAGTTTCAAACTGTACAGTCCGCAGAAAGAAGAACGATAAAATAATAATTTATTAATAATGTGGCAGACGTGTCAACAATATTGCTCAACACACACAATGATAAATTGATCTATTCGAA
Source organism: Asteroscopus sphinx (assembly GCA_949699075.1). Taxonomy (NCBI): domain Eukaryota; kingdom Metazoa; phylum Arthropoda; class Insecta; order Lepidoptera; family Noctuidae; genus Asteroscopus; species Asteroscopus sphinx. Next base: position 11,916,428 of record OX453013.1, on the reverse strand, counting down.
TACTAAATTCCCTGTTATCATTTTATATTTTATTAATATGAGAATTATTATTGACGATAATGGTAATCGAAATAAATGTGGTTTTATGGAGTGATCGATTATCGATTATTACTTGTTGTGTGTTGTGTAAATCGATTGTTGACATTTTATGGATATTTGAGTTTTTGGACTAACATGGTCATTAACACTTACACTATTGTATGTCATGGGATATTTACAATGTAAACTTCGGGAATTCGGGAAAATGAAAATAAATTATTTCTTTATTTCTTTATAAAAGGATTTACGTGGTAAATATCTCGTGACAAACAATAATGTAAATTTTATGACAATTTATTATTTATAGTGTAAGTTGCTACTTATAAAATTGTAATAAATTGTTGATATAAACGCATATAAAATAAAATAAACATTTCTTACAAAGTTAACCTTTTTTTATTTTGTTCAATCAATTATGTTACAGCCTATCATAGTCCGCTGCTGGATATATGCCTTTCCCAAGTTGCGCCACAACCCTCGGTCTATGCCTTCTGCATCTAGTCCCCCCCCCAGCTACCTTCTTCAGGTCGTCGGTCCACCTGGCAGGTAGGCGCCCTACGCTGCATTTGCCAATTGGCAGTCTCCATTTAAGGATCCTCTTTATTTTCTTTCTTTTTCACAACTTATTAATTAGCTGAGCAAGGTAAAAAACGTTGCCTCAAAAATTCAGAACTATATGAAGATATTAGGAGACATACCTAAAATTAGAAACCTATCTATACTTCTATACTAATATTATAAAGAGGAAAGATTTATTTGTTTGTTTGTAATCGATAAACTCTAAAACAACTAAATCGATTTCAATATAATAATTCTTTCATGCTATTTTGTCCAGAAGTAACATAGGCTATATTTTATTTCAGTACGCGGGCAAAGCCGCGGGCATAGCTAATATTTAATCAATTTAATCTGTGATAAAACCAACGAAACCAGTTGGCAAAATCGTTTTTTTTACTATTTAAGTATTTAATTAATTTCAAACCTATTTTTATTATGATCATCGTTGCTGACTCTACCAGTTTCCCGTTCGCAGTCGCCCTCCAAGATGATGTTATTTAAGATGAGATCAATTTTTATTGAGATTTATTTTGTGAACATATTTTGTGTTGATTTTGTTCTTTGTCTATAAATTAACTATATGAGAATCCTTGCGTTGATTAATTAATGTTTTTAAATGATACGCTTCCAAATGAACGGGCAACATAGAAATTAACATTGGTTATTATACAAAATAATTCAGTACAAAAATCTGAGAATGATGTTTATTAGATTTGTCACCTGCCAATTTTCCCATAGGAAAAGATCTCCATCCTACTATCCTACTTCCTACTAATATTATAAACGTGAAATTTTCTGAGGATGCTATGGAAGTGTATGGATGTGTGGATGTTTCTTACTCTGTCATGCAAAAACTACTATATGGATTTTAATGAAATTTGGCATACAGATAGAATATAACCTGAAATATAGGCTACTTTTACCCCGGAAAGATGAACAGTTCCCGAGGGATGCGCGACGCAGGCGAATTCGCGGGCATAGGCTAGTAATTGTAATAAATGTAAGATCTTATTATCTAAGAATAAAAATGAACAGTTTGAGTATAAGCACCTTTCAATGCGATAAAATTACATAAATTCTGCTGAGTTCCAGGCTTCATAATATACTCAACAATTTTAGTACACTTAGGGCCAAGGCGTCTAGGTCTTTAATAAAATTATAATAAAATAGCTGACTACAATATTTCCAGCTAATATCGGGTTAGAGATCTGCCACGTACTAGATAGCTGAAATTATCTTTCACTTAACATCATACTTATCTAAAGTGTTGTATGGGTATGATTTGGCGCCATTTTCTCCTTGTTCTAGCCGATAGTTTAGGAACGTTTAGCAGACTGCACCGTGAATTCTGCTGTGCTTCGTTGCACATGTCTTATATTTATGTAAAGAATAAACACAATAAGGGCGTCATCTAATGAGACCACCGACGTGAACAATAGGGCTGGCATACAGACCATATGATGTAGTTAAGCATGTGTAATATATACGGTAGGCGACACAGAATAAAGGTAAACAAGTCAAACGTAAAAAAATTCAGGATTAAAAAAATACACACTAATATTAGAATTTAAAGCCCTAAACAAAAGCTATACATAACCTATGCGGTGAGTCTGAACATTTTTATTTCCGGTAATGTAGGTACCTAAACAAATTCTTCGTGAACATCGCGTAAAGAGCTTAATACGACAGTTTTTATGAACGTTCGCAACCCTATTACAGGCCGGCGCGGCGGGCGTAATGCGCGTGAAACCGTTCATCACACGAAATGCGTCCGCGCTCTTCGAAATTCAAACCTTCGAGGCTTTACCTCGTGTCGCTTACCTACTGTGACGTTGACGTCATGATGACATGACTATAAGCGACATTTATGACTAATTAATTACTTACTTGTCTGAATAAATTTGCCATTAACTTTAGGCACCTGTTTGCTTACTATTTTTATAGTGTCCGGTTGTTTTCACTCATGATTGTCGTTGTAAGAAAATGCTTAATGCCGCAATAGGTAAATTTAATTAATGGTAATCGCTATAAAAGCGTTATTTTTATTTATTTTGACTATTATAAAAAAGAGCGATCCGATTCAACCAACCGTACACCTCCGTGTCGTACCTATATAAAACTTAGTATAAAAAATCGGTTCACGCTTGACCCATTCCGTAGCCGGCGAACTTCAGCGTAATCCCGTGGAAGAGAGACAATATGCGTTATCTCTCTCGCACTCTCTACCTTAAACGCTTAAAAAGCTTCATAGATGGCACTAAAATCGTAGCAACTGTTTCAAGCGGCCACTAGTGTCGCCATCTAGCGTCGAATAACCGAACTTTTATGGCACGTTTATTGAAGAGGGTTCTTCGGCAGCTCGTAAACGATTTTATGGGCACTAACGAAGTCTACTCTCGTGCTCGATATTACCCGACCGAGTACGGTTGGGAATGCAATATTTGGATGCTCCTGTTGAGCAGCGTTGTATTCAATTCTACCGGTGTTCATGGGCTTTTATGTGCGATTCAAGGTGCGATTGGATGGCGTGCTTGAGCGTTTATTTGGCTTTATTGTTGGGGTTTGTTTATGCGATTGCTGTTTAACCAAGTACGGTGTTTGTACATGCTTTTGTTATGATTATTATGTTGTTGCGAATAATGAAAACGACACCGTGGGATTTTTTTCATTTTAGGAATTTCTTTGAACCAATTGGATCCATTTTTTTCTGATAAGATATGCAAACAATGTATAATTATAAACATGAAATGTTTGTGTATTGGAGGCGGTAACAAAGTTCGAATTAGGTACGAAACCCAATAACCATTTATCAGTGATTTATATCCGAGTTTTCCCCAAAACGTAGCCGTGAAAAAGGCAAATCATAAATAAGATCCGATTCAAATTTGTAGAAGATGGTATCGGTATGATTTGTAGGCTCGCACCCGAGAGCGCTTTGTCTAGTGATGTGCTAATTGCTACGTCACGTATCGATAAACCGAATAAATGGTTCAACTATTGTATGCTTTACGATATATACAATATCGCTTAAAATATGTATCACGCTAGTACAGAATAATAGGGATTTAGAAGTTGAAATTAAGAGAGATGATAAATGGAATGAGACTTTTGGAAGCAGTTTTAAAATGATACATTAAGTATTGTCACGTTATTATTTGGGGTGAGATATCGTAGAAAAAAATGTTTGAGTTTTCCTTCAAAAACAAAGTGTAAGTTATATGAATTTTATCAGACAAACTTTTCAAGTAGCTTCAGAAAAAAACCCAGCGCTTTGCTGTCACCGGTTCCCCACACCAGCATGTTTCGGTCAGATCTGTTGGTGAAATATCACTTCGGCCAGTTCTTTTTATTCACCTTTTATTTCTTATTGCGTTAGCATAACGCCTCTTGCGTATGTAGGCGAAACTTACGACGTGGGTCTTCCAGACCGCGGGATGTCGCATCACTAATTAATATTTTTATTATTTAGCTGGATCATTTATGTTGTTTTATAAACTAGTCTCGCAATCTGTACCGTTGACTGTTGCTCTCAGGAATTTAATTAATTCAATACTTTTCTCCGCTCGCTTTTGGCTTTACTAAAATACAAATAAATTATGTATTTATTTATCTTTAAATCCACGCATTTCGTCGTTACGTAGGTAGTTAGCTGTAAAGCTCGTCATGCATATAAATTAGATAGACACATAGCTGCAGAATAGATACCCGGAAACTGCCGAAAATGGCCCTATGTATGGTCCGACCCGATACGAACGTGCGGACGCCACGTATCGATGCCGAAACATGGCCGATAAATAATCATTAATTTAAATTCGATACTCGCCCACGCTCTAGCGATATCATTATGATATAAGACGGTAAAATATTTCTCATAAACTCACATAAAACTGTGACTCAATAAATACATTTAATTATAATGGTTTATTTAAAATACAAATTTTTCGGGATCAATATTTGATACCAGGTTAATGTATTCCAAGCCGTGTGCCACATAATATATGAGAGGACCGATGATGTAAATGCCACCCTGAAGGCAACAAATCTGAGCCGTGTCGGCCGACAAACATTTTTTCTATACCACATACCCCAAACAATGTGTTATCTGTCCTGATGTGATTTAACAGGTAATTTTTAAAATAGATTACCATTAAACAGAGCTTGATTTATGTTTGGGCACAATGTAAATAGGCAAGCAGCAGAATGAGGAACTACATTTATTTTCATTTACCTCCATTTATATGGCGGCTCCACGTGGAGATTACGTGATTTAACAAAGGGAGTGCTATAAATCTGTCCTGTCTTAGTAGGCTTTTGTGGGCATTTTTGATATGTGCCTTTAAAAGCTTTTTTCTGTATTTAGATGAGAGTTCATTGTGTAATTCATTAGAGCGGGGGGGTAGGTCGCGTGGAGCGAAGTGCGGCCCGCGGTCGATATCGAGAGATAACGCCATATTTATTACCGACCAATGAGATGTCCAACAAGGCTGCGATACTTTTAACGGCCATCGAATTAGTCGATACAAATAAGAACATAGCAATAAAGGTGATGTATACATACAATCACCAGGAGAGGTCCAGAGCTACAATGGGAAACTGGCATTCACCTGTTCTCACTTGGTTTATTTGCTTGATTTGGAAAATATCCAGAACTCGATTTTTGTGTTCACCGAGACATCAGCTTTTCTTGATATGCCGTTCGACGCTTAATGTACATATTCTAGGACATGCCATAAATTTATAAGTGACCACGTATTTCATCAAACAATAAACTACTAGGTATGTATTATAAATTAAACAAAGTGTAGATATAACTATGTGAAATTAATATTAAAGCGCATCACTAGCATTCTGATCACGTGTTAGCCTAGACCACACAAATCTATTGCAGAGATCTGTTGTGATGTATGGGTGAGATGTGTAGGTACAATAAATCTTATTGGTACTAAATCTAACTATTACTACTAGATTCTCTCTACCAATAACGTTATAAAGCTATAGTTTTTACTAGTAAAATTATTTCCAGAGAAACAAAACACCATTATTCCTAGTTCCAGCGTCTACAATGCAATTCTAACTAAGAAACTTCTATTTTCATATTTTTCCAATAAATTGGAATCATGCTACATATCAAACACATGCATTGCAGATGTGTGGGTGGTCCTATAAACTTCTGGTCGCATTGTCTATTCTAGAATCGAACTTGCGATTTGCATTGGAACCTACTCGGCATACATTATAATGTGGCGTGGTTTGTAAGTAATTAGCGCTCATGTCGATATCGATATTCCTATCAGGTACTTCATTAGTCGTTGTTTCCGCCCTCTATTAGTGTGCAGTAAAATATCATTTTAATAACTATTCCATTCATAATTTTGTTTAAGTTAGTGTAAGGCACAAAATTAAGCAATTAAACTTAACGTAACCAACTAACGACTGACCCCACCGACCGCCAGCCGAGTAATACGTCACGACTAGACATCTGCCCCCTTTCCCTGGACCCCTCAAAGCTCCTGCTTACTGCCAGAACGGGACAGTGGCATAAAGAATGGTAGCAGAGTGAAAGAGAAGGATGAGGCTCGTGAAACATGGCGTATAACGCCCCTTGATTTATGGTAGTGTGCCAAAGTTCGAACTTTATGTGTGCGTGACGCTCACATACCTACTACAATATAAATTTGTAATGTTATTGTTATTCACTGTTAAAATACCGTTTTTAATAAATTTTGTTTTTGGAGAGATTCAAAGCTGATCTTTTTAAAAATCCGTTGACGTTAACTGCTAATATTTAGTAGAATGAAGTGATTTTAGCTCTCCTTGACCCCATTTCGTAAGTCCACGACAGAATGCCGCTAATGACGTAGCACGCATTCAAGCTGTCATAACCATTAGATGTCTATAGCCGAGAATTAAGTGTTCTAATGCAATTAAATAATTGAGTGTTCGTGTGTATGGTTGTTCAAACTCACTGAACTACATAATAACAATGTTCTAGTGTTGTCTATACGCCGATCACTATCTAGATTGTATTCAAATGAGCTATTACGGACAGTTCTTGAGTTTTGTGAATGGAGTGGCCGAGTCGCGTGCTCTTGCTTGAATTAATTTGCGTTACATTATTTAAATGTGATAATTATCTACTATTATATTATTAAAGAGGCGTTTTCTATTAGGTTTGAAAGTCTGATTCGTTTAATTCATGTCAAGTAATTGGTGGCAGAGCATGTTATTACGTGTGTTCATAGTGTAAGGTGAAGCAGTGATTTGCGTTTTTATTTTCTACTAGATTCTTAGTTATTGCTGTTTTTTAACGTATTCACTTTTTTGTTACAGGTAATACACCCTTAGAATAAAATAGTAAGTAATACAGGATGTATGTGAATATGGTATGAATAAAAAAATAATGATTATAAGTAAGTACATAATATTTAGTAAAAGAAAAGACACATTATTTCATGTCGATAAAGAATTTAAAATAGTCATAATTTTTGTCACGTTGTAAAGTCCAAATCAAATAGGTACCTATTCCTTAAATTCATTCCGGAGAGCACACGAGAGCTTATAGAGCATTATAAACACTCACATCGTCTTATAACAGAGTCTATGAACACTGCATGTGACGGTACTGTAATATTAAAAGAGTCATATATGTACTATTAGCAAAGCCCAAGCCTTTCCAGTTTTGAAACTGTTTTGCTTGCAAGCTACATTTACAACAAAAAATAAAGAAATCCGCCCTTTATTTTTTCCACCAATCAGGATCCACCAGTTAGGGTCTTTAAAACAACCGTTTTTGTAAAGCCATATGTTTTTATTACTGTATGATACTTTAACGGACTAGGAACAATAGTTCTGTGATTTATGTTCACGGGTTTGGTCATTCGCAGTTGCTTCGTGCTCCTTGCTACCTGTTAATTTCTGTTCATTTGTTTTCTGTTTAAACATCGAAGATTTGGGCGACGACGTAGGCTACGGCGTAGGTAGTACAGCAAGAAAGTAGCCAGTAAAAAAATGTGAAATCATTAACAATAATACTATTGATGTCGATTCAGTTGCGCACTTTGAAAGGACTAAACTAATGGCGTTTGTCTTTTTCTGTTTCAATAGAAAATTAAAGTAACAGATGCATTTAGTCTGGTTTAGTTTTATCAAAATGTGCAACAGAATCGCCGAACAAATTATTTGAATTTTATTGAAAACTTGAATTAGTTTAACAATAATTGTGTTAATTGAGAAGAAGAAGAAGTTAATTAAATTACTTACCACGAAATCTCATGTCAATTGAACTAATAGTTATAAGGAACAAGACGAAATTTGAAGCAGTTTTATAAACAAATACCTAATAACCTAGTCTTATTTACGTTATTACGACACCTTCACCCACAGTTAAGCCTTTGTTAGTTTTTACAGGCAGCTTTATTGATTTGGACAGCTAACCATTTTTTGCTCAAACTGCACCGCACCGTGTTTTATAACTGGCAGATGTTGCAAGGAACTTGTATTGAAATAAGGACTTTTTATTTTAACAAAGAATGATCGAAGATGGTATTATTCGCAAGTATCCTTAGAACTTATTAACGTTTTTTTTAATCAGTCTAATAGGCTAGCAGTTCATTCCCACGGATCTTTATCCGCAAAGTATTTTGTATCAACCTTTTCTAAATAGCTTTTGTTTTAAACGTGTTTTATGTTTTTTTAGGTTTTATGCTTTAAACTTGCTTTAGTAAATCTTGAATATAGGGACCTTATTACAAAAGCGACCATAGTCCCTTAATTTTTTTATTTTTTTTGAGTCAAGTAACATTAACAGCGACTTGGTTGGTTGGGGTTTGTATTATGAAATAAAATAAAAAACCAAAAACCAAAATCATTAAAAAACCTACTGACAGTTTACTCAACCGATTTTAACCTCTATTCCGTGGGCATAAGATGACAAAAGCAAATACGTATTTACAATACCAATTATTTACTGTAATAAGGGTTTGTTAACATTTCTAATGTTATTTCAAATGGAGTCTAAGTATAACTTACCACCTACTTACATTCATAAATAACTTATTTTTTCATGTTTTTATTTTATTTTGTATCAAACTAACTCTAGTGTGTAAAGAAAGTTTATTGTTACTAACACTTTTTGTGAAATATATTATTTGACTTGAATTAAATTGAATTATCTAATCTGACAAACCTCTGATAAATCTGTTAGAAATATGAGTCAGTAATTTAGCTGCATAACAAATACCCAACTCAGCTAGTACTTCCACTTAAGTTGCACAGTTCAACTGGCATTTATCAATAGTATTTTTTACACTCTACTGTGACATTGTTTGTGGCTGAGTAATGGTTAACTGATAATATATTTGTTTCATTTTCACAACAAGTCATAATGTTGCTTTGTATATCTCAAGAGCAAAAAATATTGTGCCGTCCCGACATTCTATTGGTAGACGAAAACAAAGGACCATGGGGGCAGGGTTTCTTCAGTGAATCAGTGCCAGACGAAAAGAAACCTTGAGGTGGAAAGGCGTACGATTTGTCGATAGTACAGTCCCCCATAAAAGTGATCCTGCTAATATTATAAATGTTGAAGTTTGTGAAGATGTTTGGATGTTTGTTACTCAATCACGCGTTAACCGTTGAACAGATTTGGATGAAATTTGCTACACAGATAGACCATAACCGGGATTATCATATAGGCAAATTTTTGTAAACCGGGATAACAAACAGTTCCTGAGGGATGCACGATAAAATCTTTCTTTGGTAAGCCGAATTAAACGCGGGTGAAGCCTTAAGCATAGGCTAGTGAATCATAATCTAAGATTGCAATTAGTTTGCACGTCATAAGGTAGGTCTATTTTCACTAGGAAAATTAGACAGTCTTTAGCGATATTTTCTGTTGCTAGGAAGCTTTTTAAAAATTTAATTGGTAGACCATTTATTTGGGCCGCTGTAAGCTATGATAGCCCAGCAGTTGAGCGCTTGCCTTCCATGCAGGAGGATCTGAATTCAAACACGGCACACGACTTTTTGAATTAATATGCGGATCAGAATTTGATTATCACTTGGTTTAACGGAAGTAAAACATCGTGAGGAACCCTACACACTAGAGAGTGCTCCATACAGTTCTCGCTGGTGAGTGTAGTCCGTCAACTCACACAAGGCCAGAGTGTTGGACTAAGGCCTTGTCCTTATCATTGTTAGAAGAGGCCCGTGCCCCGTGAGAGTGTAATAGGCTGATGATGATATATTTGGTACCCTATATGCATTGATTATTAAAATGCCCCATAGGTACCTGTACTATGTGTTATTTAAATAACTGAAAACCTCTTAAGGGGTCATTATACTTATCAGTATGAACGACTTTTATGGACCAAACCTGAAATCGCGAAAACAAAATCTGCTGACCCTTACATTTTGTCGATTTATTAGTGTGTTTATTATTGTAGATATTTACAGTTGAACACATTAATGTAAGGATCAGCTGATTATTTTTTCGTGATTTCTGTTTTGGTCCCATAGTAAAAGTTGTTCATACTGATGAGTACAATGACCCCTTAGGAGGTTTTGAGTTATTTCAATAACACGTTGTATATGCTTCATTAAAAATTCGTACTGCCACAACTCCTAAACTAATAAACCAGCAATTACTTCTAACAAAAATCTCCCTTATAAAGCAGAAACAACATTAAACATCACGGCTCTTCCTTCATTAAAGGGTTATTAGACACCCTGAGCGAAGCGAGTAATTTGCTAAGCAAAATATATAGCGTAGGTGGCCACAATACTGTAGGGTTGTGCCGTAAACAAGCTCAGTTTCCTCGCTAGGTGGTCTTAACTCATACTGCTATTATTTATTAGGTTCCCGTCGGGGTACAGTAGCTCTCGCTAAGTGTAACATCTGTCAGCCTGTATAAACTATGCTATGTTTACTAAATGTTTTTAGTGTTTTGATTGTGTTTTAATTTTGGTTTGGAAGACTGCTTGTAAATTGAATTTTGTTTTGAATATTGAAGGTTGAAAATGCAAAATGCAAATGCAAATGCAATGGTTGTATTTGGATATTGTCAATACCTGTAGAATTCAATAAAATTAAACAATTAGTCATGGTTGCAATATAATTAGCCTTCGTTTAAGTGATATTCAATTCTATATTTTTTTTGTATTATTTCTCGGTGTACACATAAATTTAATAAATAAAAAATAAATTTATTAGTAAATACTTATACCAGTTAAAATAGTTCTGTTTCTTGTTATCTACTAATACTTGTACTCAATCTTAGAGCTCCTAATGAAAGAGCCGTGATAAAGAGATGCTTACATTGCTGTATTCCAGTGCGAAGGGTACTTATGGGTTCCATGGAAATTACAATCCAACCATTTAGGCAACGACCTATTGCAGTTGTTATGGGTAAAGGTAAGCGCTTAACATCAGTAGAGCCTTTAGCTCGTTTTGCCACCCTAAGCCATAAAATGAAACCTTTCCTTTACTTCTTTTCCTCCACTCCTTTATGATTTGTTTGGATCTTTTGAATTTTAAATCATTTATCTTCAATTCATAACAATGATTAGAATAATTACAAACAACCAGAATAGGTAGTACATACAAACCAATAATTTGAATCTATAATTCTCATTTCAACACCACTTTTGACCCCACCACAATTACGGGTCATAATCCACTTTTTCGCGCTCCATTATTATAATTATTGTTGTATCGCATAAGAAGAGTCGGCCAAAAATCGACCAAATTTTTAACTATTTATCGATTTTCAAAAAACTTTTTGATGTTTACGAATAAAATATATATATACTGTAGCCCTTGTTAATATGCGCGTTTTGAAATCTTGACAATTTCGATACTCCCAAAACTTCCGTAGACAAAGCGAATTCGCACTACTGCTGAAAAAGGACCCCTACAAGTAGCGATGGAAGAAACATTTTCAATGTTAAATACTTTTGCTCCACTTCCTTATGATCTTTTGAATTTAAAATCTTTCATCTTCAATTCATAACAATGATTAGAATAATTAACAACCAAAAAAGGTACATACAAACTACTCATTTGAATCTATGACTCTCATTTCAACACCACTTTTGACCCCACCACAATTACGGGTCATAATTAACTGTTTCGCGCACCATTATTATAATTGTTGTTGTATCTTATGAGAAGAGCCGGCCAAAAATCGACTAAATTTTTAACAACTTTTCGATTTTCAACAAGTTTTTGAGTTTTTACGAAAAAAAAAAAAAATACTGTAGCCCTTGTTAATATGCGCATATTGAAATCTTGAGTATTTTAATACTCCCAAAACTTCCGTAGATAAAGCGAATTCGCACTATTGCTGAAAAAATACCCCTACAAGGAGCGATTGAAAAAACATATTCAATGTTAAAATCTTTTCCTCCACTACCTTATGATTTGTTTTGCTTTTGAATTTAAAATCTTTTATCTTCAATTCATAACAATGATTAGAATAAATACAAACAACCAGAATAGGTAGTACATACAAACCACTCATTTGAATCTATAATTCTCATTTCAACACCACTTTTGACCCCACCACAATTACGGGTCATAATCCACTTTTTCGCGCTCCATTATTATAATTATTGTTGTATCGCATAAGAAGAGTCGGTCAAAAATCGACCAAATTTTTAACTATTTAACGATTTTCAAAAAAAAATTTTGATTTTTACGAAAAAAATATATATGTACTGTAGCCCTTGTTAACATGCGCGTTTTGAAATCTTGACAATTTCGATACTCCCAAAACTTCCGTAGACAAAGCGAATTCGCACTACTGCTGAAAAAAGACCCCTACAAGTAGCGATGGAAGAAACATTTTCTATGTTAAAAACTTTTCCTCCACTTCCTTATGATTTTTTTAATTTAAAATCTTTCATCTTCAATTCATAACAATGATTAGAATAATTACAAATAACCAAAATAGGTACATACAAACTACTCATTGAATCTATGAATCTCATTCAAAACCACTTTTGACCCCACCACAATTACGGGTCATAATTAACTGTTTCGCACACCATTATTATAATTGTTGTTGTATCTCATGAGAAGAGCCGGCCAAAAATCGTCAAATTTTTTCACTATTTTTCGATTTTCAAAAAGTTTCCGAGTTTTACGAAAAAATATATATAGATACTGTAGCCCTTGTTAATATGCGCATTTTGAAATCTTGAGTATTTCGATACTCTCAAAACTTCCGTAGATAAAGCGAATTCGCACTATTGCTGAAAAAATACCCCTACAAGGAGCGATTGAAAAAACATATCAATGTTAAAATCTTTTCCTCCACTACCTTATGATTTGTTTTGATCTTTTGAATCTAAGATCTTTCATCTTCAATTCATAACAATGATTAGAATAATTACAAACAACGAGAATAGGTATACATAAGAAATACTCATTTGAATCTATAATTCTCATTTCAACACCACTTTTGACCCCACCACAATTACGGGTCATAATTAACTTTTTCGCGCACCATTATTATAATTGTTGACAAATTGCTATAAGATAGCACTAGATAGGTATGTTCCGAGCTCGCATTGTTCACCCAGTGACAAATAATAGTAGATAATACCATACTATCGGATGTCGGCCGCGAATTTAGCACTGTGTTTCCAGCCAATATTCCCTCTTGATAATAAACATACATCATATACATACCTAGTATTGGGATGCGTTGGCTATTTGAAACTGTTGTTTAATCGGAATTTTTGGTATGGTTTTATTAGTTAATTTTGTAGTGTGTTAGCAAATGCGAACAATACTGTTTTATTTATGCATTTACGGCCAAAATTAATATCCTATCTATCCACATTTTGCCCTACTAGAGATAGATATTTGACGTAAGCTCCATACATTTTATGTCAAATTTCTATGGGGTGCTGGCCAGAAAACCTCCACGTGTGCCTGACGGCTGCTTGTCCTTCTGGACACGTCTGGACGGAACGGAAGCTGTTTGGCCGGTGCATCCTGGGCACAGGCAGTAAAATCCTTTCGAGGGATTAACCTTGGAGGGATTTTATTGCCTGTGGCGAATATTCTGGAGCGTGAGGGGCCCGTTCTGGGCCAGAGGGGAGTTGCTCCACGTGTCCCTCTGTTGCCAACAGAGGGCACAGTGGAGGAGCAGGGGCGGGCCCGGTGTGCACTCACCCTGCCACTGGGCAGGCAGCGGGGGGACTGTCCTTCCCTGCCTCCGTCGATCTCGTAACCCCAGGAGTATCCGCTGAGTAGTGTTCTCGCGCCTCTTGGGACCGAGGGTCTTGGTTTCACCGCCCGGACCGCGAGGAAGAAAACCTCTATAAAAAATTACGGGAGGTAGGGCCTGCGAGCAGCAGACTCGGGGTAGTCTGCTGCCCGACCAGCAGCTGGCGTAGCTGGCAAAGCCGGCGTAGTTGGCGCAGCTGGTAAAGGCCCATGAGGTGAAGTGGCGTGCAGTGTTCCGTGTGCGCCACCGAGGAGGGTGCGGCGAGCCAGGACCTGTCGGGGGTGGTTGTGTGAATACTCACGGGTTCCCACGCCCCCGGCTAAGGTGGTTGAAGGAACACCGTGGTGGTTTTAGTAGGTAAGAGTCCGACACTGGCTCCGCCTACTCCGGGCGGAGTGCGTCCATGAGCATTTCCCCACGGAGAAAAAATATATATATAAATATATAGATATAAATTGAAGACGTTAGTTGATGATATGTTACATTTTTCCGAATTTTGGTTTTTCCTGTTAAATAAAGGTATTATAACCTAATGCATCTTTTTATTTATAACTTATTTAGTAAACTAGTCTATGCCCGCGACTTCGTCCGCTTGAATGTCGTTTATCGTGCATTCCTCGGGAACTGTTAATCTTCTCGGAATAAAAAGTAACCCTATAAGTTACTCCAGGTTATGTTCGATCGGTATGCCAAATTTCATTAAAATCCATACAGAATTTTTTGCGTGAAAGAGTACCAAACATCCTCACATTCATACAACCATACATCCTCTCAAACTTTCACGTTTATAACATTAGTAAGGTTTATGCACACACAGAGAAATAATTATAAAATACATAGAAATCAAAAATCAGGCACTGCTCAAAAATTCCCAAAAAATTTAACATAACACCTACATCAACTGACGTTTTCAACTTTGCAAAAAAACATTAACTGTGTTGAAACCTTAGTTGAGACGAATAAGTTCGTTTTACTCATAGTTCCTCACATTTGTTTAAATTGTCAATGAAATCCCTACTAATATTCTAAATGTGAAATTTAGTGAAGATGTTTGGATGTTTATTACTCAATCACGCTAAAACGGCTGAACGGATTTGAATGAAATTTGGCAAACAGATAGACTAAAACACGAATTAACATATAGTTTTTTTATCCCAGAAAATTAAATAGCTTCCGAGGGATGAGTGATAAGCCTTTCTGTAGTAAGCCAAATTATAAGCAGGCAAAGCCTAGTAGGTGATAAAATTGCGTATTATTATTTTTCACTTACTTTTTGTTTTAGAGATTTCATTCAGGATATTTATATGGAGTTATTTTTCACTGTAGAGTTTAATTTTTTAACAAAAAAAAAGTTATCTGTTACATAGCTTTACCAACTATAGGTAGGTATATAAATACATACCTACTATCCGTAATAACTCAACGGTTCCTCTTCATCAAGCATGGCTGAGTAATAAATTAAAGAGATATCAGCTGGATAATATATGAGATAAGGGGTTATTTCAACGGACTCTATCGCTTGCAATAATAAAATATATTTTGTTGGATAGGTCAATTTATCAAGTTTATTTATGGTCAGATATGTATGAACACATTTTTTTTTTCATTTTGAGTTAAATTTTACTTATATTTTTTTTTTCAATTAACTTCATAAAATTAACCTTTCTTCGCTCATAAAAGGTAGAAAATATTGCCTTATTAAAAACCTCTCCATTTCACTGACCACAAAGACGTGTTACACAAGCTCTGGCGTTGTCAGATCGGAGCTCAGTCACGAGAGTCACGACTCTCCGTGTACACCCAACCTAAAATAACACGCCACTCAAACTTAGCTATCTTGAGATATGTGCAAATACCTCGTTAGTCGAATGCGGTACCGGGACCGGTATTTATTGAATATCATAATTATTATTCATTCGGTAGTTCGACGGTTAAAAGTCGTGACAAAAAATGATACTGTATACAAATCTAAGGTGAGGAACTTGCGATATCTATCCTCGGAAACATAGTTTTCAGTTAATGTAGGTCATACAGCGAAACCTTGACGCCGACACAGTATCTCTATTCGAAAGATAAGACGTAATATTAGGTACAAAATGTAAACAAAAACTCATAATAATATATGCAAAATGAACATAACGACTATTATTGCCAAAAGAATGCGATAAAAATATCACTGAACATCAAAATAAACCAGCTAATATACACCCAAACAAAGCTAAAATAACACGCATCAATCTCTTATATTAGCTCCAAGAGCAGCGGAACAACATAAAAACTTCCCAAAGTTTCCTATACTGGCCCGTAAATCTCACGTTTTTTAATAGATAAATAGGGCCTCGCACAAACGAGCAATATCGCATTATTTGGCCCTCCCTCAGGAAAGGCCCTCCTGATAAAGCCTCCTTGCCTCACACTCTTCATGCTAATGTACTACGCCAGACGGTGACAACCATTTTTTGGCCCACTTGGCTACATTATGGGAGCTATAAAGAGTATTTCAAATTATATTTTCCGTGTCCATTAAAAAGGCGATGTGGCTTTCTCGGGCTTATTATTCGAATTTTTGTAACAGATTGTACAAAACTCGTTTTTTGTATCAAAGCTTCTAGTAACGTGACGTTAACCTATAGTATGCTTTTTGTTGTTATCGCTACAGGTAGCGGGTCCAGTTTTTTAAGAAAGATAGTTTACAAAACAACAATTGTTCCACCGTTCGCGGCCTTTTAAAAGGTACAAAGTACGAGTTCACGGTACAACGTAATAAATGTTCAAAACTTTGAAAAATATGCTGTCATAAACAAAGCGGTTCGGATGCAAAGTTAGATAAAGAACATCTCACACACCTGAGCTAGAAAATTGCTTTTTTCTAAGCGCCTCCAGTTTTTTACGCAACTTTCTCGGAGAATAAAAGAAGTTTTGTCGAAGAACTTTCTTTTTTTTTGTTCTTGTTTTAGTTCGTAAATCATACCATATTCCAGCGGTATGACGGGCCACGAACGCGCGAAATATGGTAACAATAAAAATATTGTGACATGTCAGAACAATTGTTTGGGACGCTTTTGTTTTGTCGAAAGTTTTTGAGCTAAAACATTTCATGTAACATTGTTTGTTTTTTGACCGCAGATGTTACGAATTTAATTCATCCCAGAAATCCCAGCATTAGTTTAAACTTATTACAGAGGGCGCATAAAGCACGGCGGACCCTTATCACAACTAGTTAAAAACTAATTACCGGGGTGACACCACCTTCCCATAAATCCCGGGACTCCTCCGAATTACTCTGACAAAAGTTATTTTTAAGAAAAAAGCCCTTGAGGCTGCGCCGCCCCTCCCCGGCCCCCTCCGTCTCGCGAGGAATTTATCACGATTTATATTCATGGCATAACAACAAGAGCCCCGTTTAGGGTGATCCCATTCAAACTGTAGACTGCTATATAAAACCTGTTGTTTTAGCTATATCTGCGTGGAAATAAAACTCTATTAATTATAGTGACAAAACGTTGCATGTGATAACGCAATATGCCTCACTAAAACATCGAATGAGTATTTATTTGGTCGTAAATATATTTTTGTGTCAATGTTAAGTGTCTATCGAATAAATTATTCTAAATTTAACAAGTTTGGGTGTGAACCCGGAGCATATGGTGTAGAGTGTTTCAAACATTGGTGCTAGTAACTCTTGGGTGGACGGAACAACAAATCAAGTGTGGTTTCGGAACGGAAGCATTTGGTGTCGGTACAACAACTGTCTAAGGGCCATTAGTTATTGCAAGGGTTGGCTTTTACTTCGATGAAATTATACTAATAAATTAAGAAACTCAATAATGTATATTAAAGCTTTTTTACGATTGAATTATGGTTTTCATTATTTACTGCGCCTGATAATGAAGTACTTAATTACGAGTTATAACTCGATTTCTTTATCGTATCAATAAAAGACTTAAATAGTTGATGAATAAGTTAAATTAAAAATGAAAAAAAAAAATTACTAGTATATAAGCTGCTTCAAAAATCGCCAAATTTTAATAAGTAGAAAACATTTTTTTGTTTCTTACTTACTCCTCTGGCTCAGCGACCCAAAGTGAGTCATGGCCTCCGAAACGAGAACTCTCCACTTTCCTCGATCTTGCGCGATATCTCGCCATTGTATAATTTTTTGTTAAAATAGCTAAATTGATTTGCTGCCTGTCACATATCAAACTAGTTGGCCTGTACCAGTAGCGGTCGCCTTTTCATATTACTAGCAGCAACAATTTGTGCTACTCGACATAAAATACACTTATGTAGTACCTATTTGAGCGTCATCTACCGATGTAACTGTGTAAATTTTTCCACCATATATTTCCCATAGTGTTAAACCTAGCACGATACACATAGTTACTAGATCACGAAGGGGTGCAACCTTCAGTCCTCGCTGGGGGTGGCTTCGCCATAATTGATGAGGTTCTTAACGCAGCGGGGCGGGGAATTATCATTGCGCCGCGACACCCTGGTACAAGCTCTCATTAATTTGTGATTAGCCCACAGTTAGAAGACTCTTGCAGAGGCTTTCTTCTAATTAGATAATCAGTTTTTCCACCAGAAGTGGGATTTAAACGTCTTGAGCAGATGTTATTAATGTTGCGTACATTAAAGGGTAGGGGAGATAGCGATTCAGAAGATTTTTCAGCGAAATCCTATTTTACATTTCAAATAACCAAAATAATTCATTTTATTATTACTTCGTAATTCAATGCTGGTGTTACTTTATTTAGCTAATTTTAGTGTTTATTTACTACAAGTTATTTAAATCCATTTAGATGCAAGTCTCGGACGTTCGGCGTTCTGCCTTCCATATTAAGAGTTGCCTGTTCATTGCAAATATCACAATACAGAAAAGTTAATAAATATAACAACAAAAAAGCTGACACAACAATCTTCGGAATAAACAGACAAATCGTGGCATTATTTATATTGAGCAGAAGTGAGACAAAAATTCGTTGCAATATCTAAAAACTCAATTCATCCCCTAATAAATATCTTAAGCATCGTTTACTTAGAATGAGGCAAAACGTTATTTCCCCCATACTGTTTATTTAAAGGTGGATTTGTTGAATATTTATTCACGTACCTACACACATGTTAAGGGGCGATACAGATGTATTTTATTCAACAAAAAGTTTACTGAAGTGATTTTTTAAATAAAATAAAGTACACAAAAAGATTATAAAGATCCCGTTGTCGTTGTTGCAAAAATGTACAAAGAATGTTAATATATTCTTCCCCCATTTCATACATTCTATACGTATGGTTGGTATGAATTCATTAAGTACCAATTTTCTGCTTAGTCTCGTGAAACTACAATAAATAATACAATTCGCATCAGCGTGTATCCCTGTTCCCTCTTACTGGCCTCTATATTTCTCCATCTAAGTGGTTTTGTCTAAGAAAACCTACGTATCAGATTAATTCGGTTAGCGGAGGGGTTTGGATGGAGCCAATTTGTCTGATTGCCGCCAATGTCAATTTATGTAAGTTACCTATGTATGCCACTGCTCTTGGTTTTCAATAAATTCTGACCCTATCTTGTTACGTCCCCATCGATAAATATTTGCGCATGATCAATTCAATAAACTTGCGCTACACAGTTGAATTATAATTAGATTTATCTTATCACTTGTATTTCCTTTGGTAATCTCGTCGAATTTAATAAATAAATCGTATGTCTATTGTTGTGTAAATCTAATATAGCTTTCTTTATTTTCGCAATTCTTTTAAGTATTAATAAAATACCAAGACTTGGAATCCACGGCTACAATAAAAGTAATTAATCCACTCAAGTGCTAACGAAAATACAGCGGAAAGAGGGAAGGAAAAAGCGGAACTCGTAAAATAATCAACTCTCACCTCATAGAGTGTAGGGCGTATTGTTAATTATAAAGGTTATGTATCCAACGACCCTACCGGCCATTACCATCGCAGTACACGCCTCTTTTGGGTAAACGTTCCAAATCTCGACACGAGGGGAAAAATCAAACAGTAAATATCGGAAAGCAATCCGAGGTGATTCTATTAGATTGAGTTAAGCAGGAGGCTTACTTTGCTTTGAGGTCTTTGGGGCTTACAAAATGGGCGTAACAATTTATGTATGACTGGAAGTCGCCTGCGTGGATGTCGTTTTTCGCGTGGATGTCGTTTGTCGCGTGGATGTTCTTTATGGTAAACTAAAGTAGCCTATGTTCTTTATGGTAAACTAAAGTAGCCTATATCCTTTTCTGGGTTCCGGACTATATCTGTAAGTTTTATCAAAATTGATTCAGCGGTTTTGGCGTCAAAGGGTAACAGACAAACAGACAGAGTTACTTTCGCATTTATAATATTACAAGCGACCCGCCTCGGTTTCACACGGGTAGCACTGGTCATCTATAGCTTATAACTTTCTTAGATAATCCCTCTTTCTATTGGTAAAAACCGTATGAAAATCCGTACTGTATATTCTGAGACTAGCCCATACAAACCCGAACTCAGCGCGGCGGCCACTTTAATCTATACTTCTATACTAATATTGTAAAAAGGAAAGAACGAGGAAAGATTTGTTGGTTTCTTTGTAATCGATAAACTCTAAAACTACTGAACCGATTTTAATCATTCTTTCATCATTACAAAGCTACTTTATCTAGAAGTAACATAAGCTATATTTTATTCAAGTACGCGGGCGAAGCCGTGGGCAGTCTAGATTATAATAATTATGTAGTGAAGTATTGACGAATGGATTTGGATTGAGTGCTTTTAAAACGTAACAAGTATTTATTTCCTCAGAATGTACCTACACTGCGATACATATTCCCCGTTTATTAGGGTTCCGTACCAAAAGGGTGCAAACGGGACCCTATTACTCTCGCTACGCTGTCCGTCCGTCCGTCTGTCTGTCACAGGGCTGTATCTTTGTAACGGTAATAGATAACTAGTTGAAATTTTCACAGAATATGTGTTGCTATAAGGTGTATCACGACAAATACCTACTAAAACTAAAAAAAGTCGAAAACCAAAGGGGGTCCCCATACAAGAAACCTCAAAAAACATGCATTTTTTCAAAGTTTTTGTTCCTGCTCTATCTTCGAAACGGTAATACATACCAGCGTCAAACTTGGTCTGATTATAGTGCATACTATGTAGTTTAGCAAAACATACTAAAAACAGGACAAACATAGACATATGTTGTGGTACCTACGTAAGAAAGAGATGCAAAAATTCACATTTCGCGTACGTTCGCTGATGTCTTTTGATAAACTCTCGTAAATTAAATCAATTTCTATGGGGTATCAGGTCGATGGGTGGAACGGAACCCATAGTGCGCGAGTCCGACTCGCACTTGGCCGGTTTTATTATGCCACATTTGGCTACTAAGAATTACTTAACCTCGCGTGCAAGTCGAGATACATCAGGCCTCGGTTCAGTTGGACCGACCGGCCAGTTATCTAGATTTCGCCTTTCAAAGGGGCTACACTTCTTAATTGGCATTTCTTGATTATCCGAGGTTACTTTAAAAAGCGTATCTTGCTATCATTTCGCACTTAATTAATCAAATGTATCTGTGTAAAATCTTCGCTGAAGTGGAACTGGGCAAACATCTGCCGCATGCCAGACAATCAATGGGCCAAACTTGCAGCCCAATGGGTCCCTAAAAATGGCAAACGGCAACGCGGTAGGCCCAGACGAAGAGGGCGGGATGAACTGGACTCCTTCCAAAAAGACTGGTCCATAACAAGCACAGATAGAGAGCGGTGGAAAAAGAGTGGGGAGGCCTTTGTCTTGCAGTGAGACAGTAGGTATAGGCTCTAAATAATAATAATAATAATAATCCGTGCAAAAGTTCTCTTTCACTTCAAAATGTATCTTTAGATTGTGAATATAAAATGAAGTAAGTAAATTTTTCAATATAAAATCTAAAATACTTTAACAAAAGCGAGAAGTACTTATGGAGTTCTTATTTAAAAGGCATTTTTACACAAATGTCAATACGAGCGCTGCAGTGAGCACGGATTAACTCTTGCGATCGAGATAAGCCATCACATTTAAGATATTTAAATCGATTTTCCCCAATTTTCCGCGGGCGGGCGCGAGTTAAAGCCCGAGTCAATTTATCCTGTGTCGCTGCGGGCCTGTGGGACGGGGCCTTTCCATTGTTCACCAAATGAAGTACGCGGCAAGCTTACAGGGCCGTTACACTGCTTCCGTCATCATTTTATGGTTGGGAAAATCGACTGTTTGCTGTCTAATAGTGATCATTTTTGTTTAAATTTATTATTGTAGCTCAATACAGTTATTCATTTTATATTTAGAATTTCATGTTTTTTTGGAAATTTTTAGGGTTCCGTACCCAAAAGGAGCCAAACGGGACCCTATTACTCTAACTACACCGTCTGTCCATCCGTCCGTCTGTCAGTCACAGGGCTGTATATTTTGAACGGTAATAGGAAGCCAGTTGAAATTTTCACATAATTTGTGTTATTATGACCTTTATCACGACAAATACAAAAAGTGATAAAAAATCTAAAACCAAAGGGGGACTCCCTTTGATTTTACGTACAAGAAACCTTGAAAAACATGCATTTTTTTCATCGTTTTTGTTCCCGCTCTATCTTCAAAACGGTAATACATACCAGCGTCAAACTTAGTATGCTTATAGTGCAGTGGTTCCCAAACTTATTTTGTCTACTGCCCACTTTGAGAAAAATTAAATATGCTGGATAGGTTTATTTTCCAAAGTAAGGTCTGTTTTTGCACTATTTTGCCTTGCATTTAGAAATTCCAATAGTTTTTACCATTGTTTTTTGTGAATAAGATATATCTTGTACATATCTAATTTATACCGCGTATCGGCAAACGCAGCGTAGGGCGCCCCCCTGCCAGGTGGACCGACGACCTAAAGAACGTGGCTGGGGGGGACTGGATGCGGAAGGCAGAGGACCGAGCGTTGTGGCGCAATTTGGGAGAGGCCTATGTCCAGCAGTGGACTGCGATAGGCTGAGTTGATTTGATTGATATCTAAATTCTAGTATAACAGATTTTTATTTAAATGTTTATTCGCTGAGATATTTGCAAAAATGTAAAAAAAACATCAAAACAGCGTGATTCCGCTCTGTTCTCACACGCGCAATTTGCCGTATGTTAGAAAGGGACGGTTGCAAATTCAATGCAGCACCTTTATTAATATTAGTTGATGTTCACAAGTTGTAATCGAAAGTCGAGAGTTCAGTCGGTGTTTAAGAGTCCTCTTAGCTAGATGAAATTAGAAATCGCAAGCCCTAGCCTTTACACAACGCCCCCATTTTTTTTCTGGGTCTCTTAACGCCCCCCTTTAGGCCTGCAGCGCCCACAAGGGGGCGTTATCGCCCACTTTGGGAAAGCCTGTTATAGTGCATAGTATTTAGTTTAACAACAAATACAAAAAATTGGGCAAACACAGACGTGTGGTGGTGGTACTTACCTGCGTAAGAATGAGATGTAACTACCTATTCATATTTAGCGCACGTTGCGTTGATGTCTTTTGATGAATTCTTATAAATTACAGCAGTTTCTAAGGGGTATCAGTTCGATGAGTGGTACGGAACCCTTACTGCGTGAGTCCGACTAGCACTTGGCCGGTTTTTCTTTCCAAGCCTCTCTCACTAGGAAGGTACCTACACTAGGTTCCTGTATGAGTAAAAACAATGAAATACATAGATAATATAATTTAATTTGTATGTTCGTGTAATAATTTTCCCAAATTCACTCAGTACTTACATCTATTGTTGAAATCGTTTTTCGTTCATTTTATTTCGAAGCCATCGCTGGCAACCCTTCAGATATTCTTTCATTAAGGAGTTTTGCTTATTTCGCTCAACCGGAACCTATTTGTTGGGTTGCTATTTAAAACATTCGCCCCGACTGCTTACATAGATCAGATACGTTCAACAAAGGCTTTTGTAATTAAGAAAGATATTTTAAGTCGGTGGCAGCTTGACTTTATATACGCAAAATGAATTTACTGAATTTAAGGGTGTTTCGAGTTTTGTTAGACGAAATTGTTGATTGCCTGCAGTTAAACAAACATGGAACAATGGATAGGTATCAATTAATGTAGGTATACCTACCGGCAAATAACTTAAACAAAGATAATAACTTCTTAGGTTTTCGCGATCACTACACATTATAATAAAACAAAGTTTAACCGGTTTAAATCGCGTATATTATTTAAATTGGTTTCCCTGACGTTTCGAAAGCTACATGAACATGCCCTAGACAAACCCAACCATTTTCTTCGATTTGATAAACCACAAGTTCTGGCGAAGGAAACCGATATGTTCCTAGAATGCTCCGTGAGGCTATTGAAATTAAAAAACATCCTAATTTTAATAGAGAAGATGGTTGGCAGCTACCACCTGTTTGGAACCCAGTCCTAAAAATAATCAAGTCCCAAACAGCACGCAACACTGTAAAAGATAATGATATTGTGAGTGATTACTGCGTGCACCGAAACGATTTTAATTAATAATATCGTACGGTAGATTAAAATATTTTTTTAGATATATTTGTAAAGACGCTTGTCATCTTAGTCTACCTGCGACCACGAAATGCTGCAAAGCTTTCGAAACGTCAGGGAAACCAATTTAAATAATATACGCGATTTAATCCGGTTAAACTTTGTTTTATTAAACAAAGATGTTGCCATTGCATGACATAAAGATTAGAATCGTTTACATTGATCACGTTATTTGCCGATAACTATACCTACATCAGTTGTAGAAATTAGGACTTATTTTCATACTTAACTAGCCTATGCTACGACTTCGCCCGCGTGAATGTTGTTTATCGTGTATCCCTCGGGAACTGTTCATCTTCCCGGGATAAAAAGTAGCCTATATGTTAATCCGAGTTATGTTCTATCTGTATGCCAAATTTCATTAAAATCCATATACAATGTGTTATTGAAATAACTGAAAACCTCTTAAGGGATCATAGTACTCATCAGTATGAACAACATTTACTATGGGACCCTGAAATACGAAAAAAATACCAGCTGTCCCCTTTGTTCACATGAATCGCCAAAAAGTAGGGATCAGCCGATTTCTGGGTTGGTCCCATAGTAAAAGTTGTTCATACTGATGAGTATATTGACACCTTAAGAGGTTTTTAGTTATTTCAGTAAAATGTTGTAATAGTTTTTGTTTGAAAGAGTATCAAACATCCATACATCCTCTCACAATTTCACGTTTATAATATTAGTAGGAAATAGGATGGGCTTGCGTTTGACCGCCATCTCACCTGCACCTACACTACTTGTTGTAATTTAAAACACCTATCTAGCCTTTGTTTGTTGCCGTTTGTTTGTTATATATTTTCCGTGTCCCATTCATTTGGTCGAAAAAGTTTACAGTACAAGCTGGTAAAACTCCAACGCCCAAAAATCGGTATCAAAGTAAACACGCAAAGCAATACTTCGGTGGGCTAACAAAAATAAATTTCCGAATTCCAACCCCAATTTAGGAGTGCATTATTTTCGCTTTCACAGACATCCGATACAATTAAAATCTTCTTTAATTAAGGGACGAACATGAATCATTCGCACGTGGCGCACTGAGTTTTCCACTTGTATACGCAGGAACCTTAACACCAAGTGGCTTAGGACTCTAATTCTACGTACGAATTTCAACTTTCCAATAAGGTACTTAGAGCCTCATTTTGCTTACTCTGGTTAAGCAGTTAAGGCGTAGCTCCGCGTACTTTTTGGGTATCTCTTTTCACTTTATCGCAGTGTCTCCGTTATTTACTCGTACGTGAGGGATGCTCGCAATAAATAGGTGCGCACAAACATATTTGACATTTACAAATACCTCCCAAATTGGTTTCCTTGGCGTGACTGGCCGTTATTACGAGTTTTGTTTACTTATTGCTCCCGCACGGTGGCAGGTTGTAATAGCATCGGAAGATTCTGTTGGGGATCATTTTTCAGGATTATGTCGTATTAAGGCTAGCCGGCAATGACGGTGACCACTCCAATCTTGTTTTATGAGCATTAAACAAAATCTATTACGATTTTACAACATCAGATTAAATACAAACATTGAAGAAAAACGTAGGCGATCTCTGTTGTGAAAATAGTTACTTTTCAGATAATTTTGAATCAAAGTGTTTCAGCTTGTAAAAATTTATCGCATTTTAAAATAGAATGCATCATAGTCCGTTAGTACCGCCAGCACGTGGATCGCATTACTCAACGAGTGATTGAACCAGCGTTTTATCCGAGAGTCACTGGCCGAAATCCAATGGAAAAAATAGATCACTCAGCAAACGAGGTGCGAGTAGTTTCACCATTCTGGATGTCCGTTGGGAGTTATAATTCAAGTGACAAATATCGAAAGCTACAATTCATATTTTTCTGCTATCTCTGCGTCCGTGTCGCCATCTGTGCCGGAGGGACACTCGCTATTGGTTCTCCATCAAGCGGTCGTGTGATGTATTTTTGTTGGGAATAAAACATTGTATTTTTTTTCCATCGGGAAATGTTTTATAAGTATTTTTATGGTTGCTACGTGACGTGTTATTTTGGGGTACGGTCATGTTTGGGGCGCAGTGGTTTTTCTGGAAATGGAAAAATGCATAAAAAATGCAACCCTCCTTGCATCACACGTACCATCTAATATAACTATCTTTTTCCGAATCTAACTAGCCATAAGAAGTACTAAGCAAAATTGTGTTGCACCAAATACATTTTACTAAATGAAATTGATCGACGTAAGTGGTCTGTAATTTAAAAATCGCGTTCATTGTATCGACCGAAAATAGTGTTGGCGGTACACTGGCCATGCATTATCGAGATCGAAAATTTCACGTGCCCATATAATTTTAAGCTCGTAAAGCCCGGACAATAATTCACTGGGAACATTTGCGGAAAATGCATTTTATTGTTAAAACGTGAATTTTATTTATCGTCGACAGCCCGCGGTATGGGGGGTGTAGTGGGGGGTTGATTTGCAGTAGCATCGCATCGAAGCCACCCTTTGGCACGGATTATTTATACTAAAGGTAATATTGACGGTTAATTATTCGGGAATGTTTGTTACATTTGCGTATTTCACTGACTATCGTTTACAGCTCATTAAAAATAAGCTACGGCTGCATTTTGCATTTTGATGTCGGTTTTGCTATTCTCATAAAATGTGAAATTTATTTTCATACTTCTATAATCATCATCAGGATTTAACGCCGTCCATAGACGCAGGCGTATGCTACGCCCCCCATGCCCACTGTATACGAATTTATCTGTCATTTTGTCTATTCTTTCGTAGACAAAACGATTATCTACAGTGGTCATGCTACGCCTGCTGGACTAAGACATTTTCAACGAGTGGATAGATCCTACAACGAGGTAAATTATCAACTCTTTCTCTATTATTACTCTACCTCGTGTTTAAAATACTTTTCCATTTTCACATGACGCGTTAAATTCGTACAACGCCATATTTTAACTCAAACACGGGCTGACATCGCGACCACTCCCCTCTTCACTGCAATCTGCAACCAAATAACATCCTTCATTAGCACTGTTCATCGTATAAAATTACCCGTACGATTTTGAACAAGCACTTCGCACAATATAACTCATACAATTTCGCTGTTATATTTTATCTGGTAGTCTAGCACGCGTTAAGGCGGCCCTTTCCGGGCTGATACGAATCGCAAGGCGTCGCCGCTACCAGCGATCTTGGCCAGCCTTCACATTACACCACGTTTAATTGCAAATCGCCTTTTTTAGTGCGTTTTTATTACGTTTTTTTTTTGCCTTTTGTATGGTATTTCTTGTTTGACTACGCAACAAGCGTAGTCAAACAAGAAGCCCATACAAAATATTTGCATCACATCCAATGTAAGTTTTAGATTTTATTTTGGAACTCTAACATAAAAATCTATTCGCAAATAAAAGATTAGTGTTTAAAATAGATAAGCACTTTTGTTGAAAGAATAATTGAAGCCTCGACAGATGTTCGCGTCTATTGGAAGCTCGAAAAGAAAATGCAAACTCTTTTAAAAGCTATTTAGCTGCAGTCCCTAGATAACGTCTACCGCAGTAGCTGGTTCGGCCCGTTTTTTCCCCGCTGAAAAGCCAATTTGGAATGAATCACTGTAACAGTGGCGAGCATCTGTGCTAATTTACCTACGGGCGGACAGTCTAATGCGACTCGTTCGATCGTAAATATCGAATCGCGACCGAGCGCCGAATATCGAAAGCCGGCATTAGTCGGATACAGCTAATACACACGGGGGTTGCTCCGATAAATTATCGTGCGTTCATTTGGGCTTCGATGTTTAATCTATCTGTAGCGATACAGTTTCGCTTCGGGCTATTGTGAGTTTTGAATCGTGAGAGAATTATTACCTAGCGATAATCTATCCTTTGAATCTCTGAACGGGCTGGGAAGGACTAGAACGTGTTAGTAGACTCAGTAGGGAGCTAGATGTTGAAAGTTTATACCCTATTTGCATTTCTAAATAACTTAAAATACAAAGAGATAAAAGGCATCACGTCCGCATAAAAATTATTGCTATGCAATAAATTTCATGCACCATCTCGATATAAAGTCTGCGAAAGACAAATTCGAATCACGAAAACTTCAGTTCAACTGACTTTGCGATATCCGAGGGAATCTTGGAGCGTACGTTGTTAAATTGAACTGTGACAATAGTATCTATTGCCGCTATCGATACGTATCTATCGATATCGTATGGACTATAGAATCGATGTTATATTCTCGCCACTATGTTTGCGTCTACGTGCTAGTGATGTAGAGCTGAATTTGCAATTCGTTCTGTCCGTGGTTTATGTGTATATATGTGTTTGTTTCATGTGATACTTCATTTACGAATTCACGTACAGTACATTATTTATTGTAATCAAATTTTCGTGTGAAATGTGATTTTTTGGCATTTTATGAGGTTGGGATAATTTTTCATCACATTGGTTATTTATGTGTGTTATCATTTTACGCATTGTACCGATTTTCCAACGATAGGTAAAAGTTTACTAAGGGGTTCACCAGAGTATTTATTTAACCAACTGCGATTGGGTTTTTTCATTAGGAAATTCTCAGTAGCAGCCCGGAGTCTGGATTTGTGCCCGGTCAATGGCAATAGGCTCGCCCCCTATTACATGGGACTATAACATAACTGGCGAAATGTGGGTGTACTATACACCTCTGCCTACCCCTTCGGGGAAATAAAGGCGTGATGTTATGTTTTATGTTAACTGCGATCGCTAACCCGCCTGCCAAGCGTGGCGATTATGGCATATGCCCCCCTTTTTGGGGAGGCCTATGTCCAGCAGTGGACGTTTTTAATGATGATGTCATTAATTCATTATCAATACACAGCATTGTACACATCTTAAACCATTGTGATTTTATTTTATCGACAGTAGAATTAAAGATAAGGGCGACACAACTTTTTTTCACACTTCACAACTTTAACAAATCTCTTTTTGTTTCAGGTATGAATCTAAAGTGGAATCGACAGCGGCTTTCCTCGGTACTTTATCTAAGCTATGCAGAGTAAGAACCCCAATAAAAAAGCTCTGACTTTATCATCCGCACAATTTTATCACAGCCCTTTGATATGCAATAATGGGGGCAATGTATCAAACTAGCTATCTAAGTTTAACGCAATTTGAAGTATGGCCGCCTCTTAAGTCTGCCACCTCCCAAAAAGCGGGGGATGAGGAGGGGAGACAGGGTTGCCTTATCGCGGAACTGCAGGCACTCCGCCGTTTACCTTAAGATCTTTAATATTAAATAATATACTACAGTTAAAGCCTTAAATGTAATGCTTGGCGATGCTTTATTGCCTTTGAGCCATTTTAAATCTTCTGGAAGCTGAATATTAATTTTAATCAGTTTTAGTAATTTATCAGATTTTCGTTAATTTTAACTACTTTATTACTGTAGTCTTACCCTTACAATAGACTGTGAAATAATTATAAAATTAATCATTCTAACAAGCGTTTGAATGGCCCTTGGCAATAATTTAAATGGTTTGATATGGCCTTCCTAATATTCCAGTTTGTCCCAAGTACTAGACCCCAATAGACAAGGTCAACAAATCGTTTACGGAAGTCTCTCTAAGGACATCCTTGTAGACCTATGAGTTGGGAACAATTTTATGTGGCTTTATGTATTTTTGGGGATTATTTAAGTTTAAAAATCGCTTTTATTTAATATGTTTCATTGTTTATCCGTCAGCTACAATACTTGCAAGACTTTTAAGCTAATTTGTTATTCAAATATATTCTTTTTTTGAACTTAGACAGATATCTTACCATGTTATCTCATATTCTGTTGACAATACTGAGTTCGCTCAGCCACTCAGCACTTTGTCCGTTTGTCTGTCAAAACCTTAGGTATAACTTCCAAACCAAATAATACTTATAATAACTTCCTACATACCTACCTACCTAACAACCTATTAAATCGTTACAAAAGAATAAAGGGTTATTTCAATCAAGTTCCAACATAAATTGATATTTCTCTTAGAATAACTTTATTTATCAACCTCTCGTAATTGAAGGATTTTCTTAAAATTGTAACTATAAAAGTTGAAATCCTGTTTTTGTAGACGACATTAAATAAACGTGACAGCTGGCTGTGCGCCATTTTTTCCCGATTACGATGAAGTCGAAAGACCGAAGGAAATATTGCGCGTACGAGTAAATGTTTGTACGAAAACTGATAAGGAAAACTTTTATAACTATCATCGATCTTACAAACTGTAGGTACTACCTAGGTGTAGGATATTAGATTCAAATAAAACAAATTTAACTGGATCAGACCTAATTGCTATAATTAATTTTAATAATGTTCGTAGCTAGTGATCGCGAAAGCCTAAGTGATTACTATTAGATTCTAATTCAGTTCATACTCTACACAAACTGCGCTTTTTTCGTCGACTATCAATTTATAAGTAACAAAAGCAGCATAAAAAGCGCTACCTACAGAAGTAGGACTTTATATAGATTAGGTAGCCTACACGCTAAGTCCATGTATCTTAACATCCGCGTGCCGGCATGCAACCTGCGTGCACCACAGGGGAATAAAGACGTTAAATAATTTAATCGGATGCCTGGATGGTTTATGTACGCATGCTCCAAGAAAACACGTTCCTCACTCAACTCCGCCTAAAGAGTAGGTGCGTATAACATAAGTACTTACTGTTCACTGTATGCTGTAGCGTCCGCTATCTTCCGCATAATGACCTGTCACATTTCATCATACCATCCAACATTAGTTCTTTGCCCGTCCTGCGGCGTGTTGCTCTATTTTCGACGTTAACTGTATAAGTTTTGGTCTCATTTTTCTTGACTGTAGAACATTCATTTCAACTATTATTTGGTTGGTACTTCATTGTTCTGCCCACATTGCCGTCTCTAATAGAAGTATCTCCATGCAATGCTGCAATGTAAAGTAAACCAGTTAAAATGTAAGCAAGTCGAAGATGTTCAAGTTTTATAAGGACTATTCCTAGTTCCTACAGATAATTATACATAACTGAGCTTAATTCCCATGTTAATGCTAGTTTACTAGATGGATTTAACATAAAGAATATTCATTAATATTCCTTTTACGTATAAAACTAATCTTGATTTGCAATTTAGAAATGTGCAGTAATGAAATGAACACCTAATAAAATGTTCAGACAGAGATAAAAAGTTATATTATTTCCTATATGTGTACATATAACCTACATTATTCGCAATATTTCATTGATTGGATTCTTTTTCAACCTCGTAGAACGCAAGACCTTATCTTCACATTTGTTTTAAAGCCTTAGAATATATATTAAGTTAAGCTCGCCTTTGTACCTAAATACTCCTTTTAATGGCTTTACTTTGTTACACAATATTACTAACTACAAAAATATATACCAAAAAAAAACAAAAAAAAAAAACTGTAATTATGTATAGAATTGCCGATCTCGTATTATTATTCCATTTATTCATTTCATAAACTTATTAATTACTTTTTTTAATATTTTATAAAACAAAAACAAAAAACATTTAAAAATATAAAAAATAGTAGCCCACCGGCATCGGGAACAAGGTCCAAGGTCAGGGCCTCAGAGAGAGGAACTTCCTCACGATACGCGCCGTGTCAAGAAGTACCGCTTTCTGTATTAAGCCCTTGGTCCAACCGCCCAACGAGAGCCTCTGTAGGTGTTGGTCGAGGCTCTTGGCTATTAAGCCATTGGCCGAAATGACTATCGGCACGATGACTGCCGATTCAACATCCCACATGTCGACAACCTCGTGTGCCAAGTCAAAATATTTAATTTCTTTATCTTTTTCGGCCTTCACGAGATTCCCGTCATGCGGGACGATGACATCAACAATCATCGTGCTGCGCTCTGATCGATCTATCACCACTATATCAGGCTTGTTGTGAACAATAGTCCTATCAGTGATGATAGACCGATCCCAGTACAATGTCACATGACCATTCTCAAGAACTGGGTCGGGCACATACTTGTAGTATGGTACTTCTGTGTCCACAAGGTTGTACTTCAGGGCAAGTTGCTGGTGAATAATCCTGGCCACTAGGTTGTGCCTATGCAAATATTCGCCGTTAGCAAGACGAGAACAACCAGAAATAATATGACGGATGGATTCCCCGGGACAGTGGCATGCCCGACATATGTCAACTGTGCCGTCCTTAACAATATATTTCCGGTAATTGTTCGTCATGACAACTTCGTCCATTATCACACAGACAAAACCTTCGGTCTCTTCGAAGAGATCACCGAAACTTAACCAGGACACGGACGCTAGAAAGTCTACATCGGGCCCATGAAGAGCCCGGTAGAAGCGTCCGTGAAGCTCATTGCTCTGCCATACCTCCTTGCGGCCATTGGTATCCAGTACCACAGGTTTGCGCCAGTTCTCCTTAGCCAAAGAGAGCGGGGTGAGTCCTTTGTCCACTGCGACTACATCTCGGTGCATCCCCCCGTCGGCTTGGGCGAAATATTCCCTAAGACTGCACACCTCACGGTTGTAAAGGGTCTTGGCATTAAGAAAGCCTCGGCCCCCACACTTCCGCGGGATGTACAGCCTCATTACCGAAGAGCGTGGGTGATGCATTCGATAAGCAGTCAGCAGTTTACGAACCCTTCTATCTAGGGCGTCAAGTTCTGTCTGAGTCCATTTAAGTATGCCGAAGGAGTACATCAAGACCGGCATGACCCAACCGTCCGTCCTTACTCTCCTTCCACTTCTCCCTGTCTATTGCCAGAAGAGTCCAGTCCTTTTATGATAAGTTTTGTAAACAAAACATAACCTGAAAATACAGTTAATATTATAATGAACAAAATCTGTGGAGTTCTGTATGTTTGTAAAGTAACAAGGGCGCTGCCAAGAAGGGCAGGGGGGCAGCTGCAACGAGAAGATCCTAAAATTCATATCATCTATCTATCATATTGCCCCTCACCCCCTTGCCCAATAGCTGGCGACGCCCTTGCAAATACATTGTCTTCATCGATATAAGCATCATCTTTTATCCGTAAGCTCCCAAGGCTGGGCACTATGGAACTTCAGCAATGTCCTTTTAACATAATTATTATCTTACGTTTATCAATACCAGTAGGTACTCAAAAACAGCCATAATGGTTGAAGTTTACCTTGTGACAGTAACAATGCAATTACTTATAGAACTTTATGTCTAGACTTCATATACCTATAGGTACATAAAAAAGCTTTATCAACTTATACCTACTGCCAAAAATACCTTATGGATAAAAAAAAAATCATTAAAAAGCTATTATTTCAGTATTTTTTCTGTTTTAATGTTTTTATGTACCTACTCTTTTTATATATACTTCATGTTGTTACTTTATTTTTTACATGTTGCATGTTTCTAATTAGTACAGTAAACGTATTTTTTCTTTTATATACATAATTGTTTTTCTATTAGGTAGGTATAAAACTTTCAATAAAGAGCTCATGAAAATAGTAAATGATCTGCATGTCATTAATTCTTGTTTATTCTCTATTACCTATACATTTTATTAGATTACGTAATTTTTTACTCCTTTTTCCTGATTTTTCATACTTCAAAAAAAAATAGGTTAGTAGTAGTACCCCGCCAATTAGGTATAGGTAATATATAAATACTCTATGTTCTTTTTATATAAGACTCATCTACCAATTATTTAAGCATAAAAGTCACACTTAAAATAGCACTAAAAGTATACAGTGTAGGTATCTGTATTATGTTATCAAATGTATAGCATCAGTAGTTAGGTTTTATTAATTTTAACTACTTTCCCATAAATTGCAGAACAGTCCAGATGATACTTAATTGTGTATAATGTTATGTTCCAAAAAAAAGTTTATAACATAGCATCACAAACTATTATCAGTATTATTTTGTGCTGTGTAGGGTCGCCATAAATAAGTAGGGCTTGTGGTGAAGGCGCGTGGGCGATGATCTACAGTGCTTAGGCTGTATTGTTTTCTAATGACTCAATAGTACAGTTCAGCATTTATACGTATTTGGATATTACTTAAGTGGACTTTGTATTAATAAGGATACTGGGCAGTGGCGCCTACATCCTTTTTTCCTGATTAAAAAAGTTTTTTTTTTTTAATAATATGTGAAAAAAATACAGGTCAGCTTGTCAAAGTCCGGTCCTATACCAAACCAGTACCAACTTTCGCCTTAAAGCAGCAAGTATAAATTTACATCTAGTTATTTTTTTTGCTTGCCTAGTGCTAATGATCAGAAAAACAAAAACAATTACTTACTAATTTTAAGGAAAAAATCCTTCAAGAGTAATGGGCAAGATGCCATTGTTTTATAAGATGCATCACAAATAATAATTGCACGTACTTCTAATTCGATTTAACTTATCTCAATTATTCCTAACGCACATTAGCAAAATTAAGATTTATGTACAGTACAAAATTAAATGCCTTAACCACAATGTATTGCAACGCGAGACCCTAATGTAGATACACGCATGATAAATAACTTGCCAAGATAGGGTGAGAAATCTTACTTAATTTAACTAATGGACTAATATAATACTGCAGTGTCTAATATGTGGCGCCCATTGTGTGCTAAAAGTTACTTCGACCAAGTTTACTAACACAACAAAATTACTGAAAGTTCATAATTGTTTCAAAGTTTTTTATATTGCGGTTCTATATAATTTTCGTTGTTCTCGCGTAAAATTATTTTCGGAACTCGCTTGTTAGAGAATTTTCCACCTACATAGATGAATTCAATTTATTTTTACTTCCGAAAATTACTCTTATTACTTTATACATTTTCAATTCAGGCCATTAATTTTCATTTGCCAGTCAATATTTTCCAACGCCCCTAATTTTTTCCAGCGTTATTGGATGTCGGATCACTGTGCACCTAACTCAACATTGAAGAACACGTGAAAGCAGTAGATTGACGACTCTCCTGTGTGTCTGTAATTAAGTTTTACCACACTGTGTAGGTAATACCCTGCGTAGGTTACATAGCTACTATTTGTTAGGTGTTAGGACAGAAGTAAAAGATGTTAGGACTATTTATTTAGGAAAGAAATAGAGTTTTTTAAATTTTAGAGTAGAAAGTATTCTACTCGCAATATAAATGACATAATGCATTAGAAAAACTACATGTAACATACATTAGTATCATTTTGTTTTTTACGTAGATAATCATCTCGGCTAAGCATTTCTATCCCCATCTCTTCTCGTGGGTGTCATAAAAGGCGACTAAGGGGTACACCAGAGGATGGGCAGCAGCGTTCTCTGGGTATTTATAAAACCAACTGCGATCGCTGACCCGCCTGCCAAACGTGGCGATTATGGCATAATCGTCCTCCCCCATTTTGGAGGAGGCCTATGTCCAGCACTGGACATCTTTCGGCTGAAATGATGATGATGATAAAGCATTTCTATGTACTACAGTTTTAGTCATGATTTGATGAAATGCTGTAAAATTATATTTTTATAATGTTTATTAGCAACCAGATATGACACACAAATGAGCTCTAGTAGGTCCATACCTGTAGAAACAAGAAAACAATGCTGCAAAGCTTTCGAAACGTCAGGGAAACCAATTTAAATAATATACGCGATTTAATCCGGTTAAACTTTGTTTTATTATAACAAGAAAACAGTGTGTCTTCTCATACTTATTTTTATGTTTATATTCGGTAAATAAATTCCTAATAATTCTTGATTAGTGATTTTAATTACTTGTAATAGGTATAATCATATAATATATCGCAGCCATGAAATGTTTTCTATTTGTTATTACTTCAATAATCACAAAAATCAAATATAAAAAATAAGGGATTATTTGAAAATGTTTACAGAAAGGAAATGACAGCTAACTCGAAAGATTCTATCGAGAAAATATATCTATCCGTTAGAAGCTGTTGAGTGCAGATAAATAAACTGGCTCTCAATGGAATGTTCCTGGTGGAAGCCAAGTAAATTTTAGAAAGAATAAAGAAAGAAAAAAATAATTTATTTGCCACAAACTAGGGACACAAAAGGAGCTCAATTTTTTTATGTGTGTATATGTGTACACAATGTTATATAAATCTTTATATAACATTGTGTGCCCCATGGCTATGCCAAAGATCAACTTCAATGTAATTTTTATTGCTATAAAAAATAATAATGAACAATGTAGTGCCTCGTAAATCTTACTAATTCTACTAATATTATAAATGCAAAAGCATGAACGTTCGTCTGTTTATTTGTTTGTCTTTCAATCACGCTGAAACTATTGAATGGATTTCGATTAAATTTGGCGCGTAAATAGATGTTCTAGAATTATCACAAATGATATAATTTAAATAATATAATGACCCTAATACATAAATTGGAGTAAAAATGAATAATGCATATAACTCATGTTGTAGGTACAACTAGGTACAACTAGTAACGAACTAAATTACCCCGAATCACCGAATCACTGTTGTACCTGCATTGTACAATTTACTCCTCCCATATTTAGCTGTTTGTACACACGGCTACACATCAAGCTGTACATTTCCAGTATAAGCTGACCTCGCATTGTATAGGTTTTTCTTACAACGCGAGGTCAGCCTTTACTGGTTTTTACAGCTTGATGTGTAGCCGTGTGTACATCATCGTTCACATTCATCTCATAAATTCGCCATACAAAGCACGTTTTTAATATGATTTATGATTTTCCGATATTAAAAAGCTTGACGTAAATTATGATCGTTAATAATATTGGACATTCCAATATCTTTATAGACACTTAAGCTTATTATAGGCAATCCGATAAAAAGGTATACATACGCCTTTATGGACAGTTAACGCAATAAAGTATAATATGCACTAACCCTAAAATTGCAACTGCGGATCATATGTAAGTATTATATCCATTGTACCCATAGTACAAGCTCTGCTTAGTTTGGGACTAGATGATGCTGTGTAAAAAATGTCTCAAAAATATTTATTATTATTTATTAAAAATTGCGGGCCGAATGTGCCCATTCAAAACACTTATCCACTTGGTCGAGTTGACTGATGTTATTAAGTTTTCACACTTATTATACACCAATGAACAAAACCGTAGTATTGTGAGGATCGGTCGGTTCACTTGCAAAGGGGGGAGTAGAGGAGGTACCACCCTCTACAAAATTATGTACGACGAACTGGGACTAATATATCAAGGGGAGGACGTGCCAGACTAAGGAGACTGGGTATTATAGGGTGGGCCTGTGGAATACTTAAGAACCCTGGTGACACCCCATTAAAACACACGTCCCGCATTTTTGGCCAGACGTTTTAATTTCGGTCCAAACGCGAATTGGATTAGGTCCGGAATTTGTGGTGTACATTTTAAAATTGGGTGTGCGCCGTGAGGGTTAAATCGAGACTCGTAGGTATGTAATTTAAATATTTTTTTCAAAGTAGATAGCATGTTGCATTGATGATGTAGGTCATTGTATGTCAAGGTAGAAGATAAATAAATAAATAAATAAATATCTTTGGGACATTTTTACACAGCACCATCTAGTCCCAAACTAAGCAGAGCTTGTAGTATGGGTACTAGACAATGGATATAATACGTATATACTTTTTTTTTTTTTTATATATACATACTTATAATACATAAGCAACACACCCAGACCAACACAAACACTTATATACAGATATCAGAACAACATTTACTTTACACTTGTAATGTGTAAAAAATCCAATTAAAACTTGCATACGAACAGTTTATTAGCAGGCGTCGTGCGTCCTCTTCATAGACTTTATTTTAACATCATTGACTCATAGTTGCAGCTTTGTCCGCAAATACGTTATTGCGACCAACTGCAACGTAAACGGTTGCAACCGGCAGATATTGCACGAAACGAGGCGTGAAACACGCGGCGCTCGCAGTACGCATCCGGAATCATAATTCCAAAATAACTTCCATCCGTTCCCCTTCCAACCCCCTCACTTCACACACCCTTACCCCGCACTTTTTTTGGATAAACTGGAATCCCCGTCCCACTGTTAATTCCCAAGATAGACATAATTTGGAATTGGATCCATCTATCGCGCGTACCTACGAACGAAAATAAGTTAGCGCGCGGTACACGGCGGATTTATATGGGCGAAAACAAAGCGGCGAGTGTTGATACGTTGTGAGTATAGAATGAGACTTGTCAATGGTTTTAAAATTGATGCATATAGCTTTAGATGGGTACTTTACTTTGATCAATTTCTAAGAATTCTAATTTAAGATTTATTATTATCAGGGTTAGGTAATAAATACAACCGTTTTTCAGAAGTTTGATATTGAACTAAAATTTCAACAAGTTTTCTCCTGAAAAATTCTTAAAAGATTTATTTAACAAAAACAGCAACTAAAAGATAAAAATTACTTAAGAGTGGCAATCAAACAATTTATTTTACGAGAGATCCTTCGCTTAACAGGTCATAAAACCAGTCATAAACACGGCCTCGTCCATTCACAAAATACTCTATGTTTACTTACCGTTTTAAATGCAAATACGATTACGGGTACGACGCGACGGTGTGACATTTACAGATGTAAAAAAAAATGTTTTATTCGCAATTTTCATCCGTATTGTTATATATTTATATGGAATGAAATACGAATTTGGCACACCCAATATTGTATGAGTATACAAGAGACCGCTGACGTTGCACAGACATCGCAAAAGATAAAGTATATACGCCTTTTTTATTTCACCTTTGACACTTTAATCCAATTTGTTTCCTTATATCCCACCCAAGGGATAGGGGAAGAATTTTGTCCTTATAATTGTTATTTTGAATTTAAAATTTTCATTTTATTTATCGGTATCTACCTCCCTTAAGGACGAAAACGTTTTCATAAATATTTGCGAGTTTTATTTTTGGTGCGTAAAAAACAGTCGTTAATTTACATATTTATAAGAGGCCGTGATTACTCATCACGAGAGTTAATAAGATTAGTTTATTTATGGTTGAAAACAAAGTTTTTCTATTATTATTACATCCGTGTTTGACCCATAAGACACGTAATATTTCATTAGAGGAAAGCGCAACGAATTAAAATTAAAATTTTATGATTTATAACACGCTAAATCAGCCTCAACTTCAACGTTATTTATAGCTTTTATAAAATAATCCTAGTTACCTATTCGCATATGAGTCAGTTATATTTTTATATTTGCAAAGGAATGCATAGTTCACGTTTCCAAAAGTTAACCCGTAAGTGGTCGTGATGGCTTTCGAGGTCGGCCTAGCGATTCTTTTTATAGCCAACTAAGAAAATTGGCTCATTAATCTTAAAGATAAATGTCCAGCCACTATTCGGCCCATCTTATCAGCGAACAGAATGAATGGAAGTGTGCTATACCTACGAATTTTGATAGTATTTGGAACTTTTTGGTGTTTTTCTCGTAGCTTTTATGGCTTTATGGGCGCTTAAAGCAGTTGTTACTGAATCATAATGACTCTATATGTCGACTAAATGTAATGTATTGCTAAAAGATTGACGATATACCTGTTCGATGGCCAATTTAGTAGACATGCATATGCCTGGTTTTGTGTGTAGGTATGTAGCACTTGCTTGCAATAAAGAATTCTATTAGGGACTATAGTTAGCATATAGTCTTTGTACATAAATATGAGAGTAGTATCGTGGCTCACGACTACACCCGCCTCGTCAGATGTCGCCCAGCTAATTGTCAGCTCGCTGACACGAGTGTCCGACAGCCGCAGTCGACACAAGACACGTATAAGTAACTTAACGCTGTGTTGCACCGGACATAAATAAAGGAGCAACAAAGTTGTGCTGTCCGGCATTTAAGACCTCCAACATTTACTTTTTGTACTTACAAGAATTCGGCATCTATTCATGTTTTATTTTTGTTAATTTGGAACAAGTTTTTGAAAGTCTGGTTCTATCTAGTGATGTAGCCATGCTGCTAAATAAATACCCGACAAATTATTACATACCAACAATTTGTTAATAATATCCACCTAAAAGTGTAAAGTAAAGTATTATTTTACTAGTTTGTAACGATAAAACCTCAATTCTAACAAGTGTAACAAGTGTACTTAGAAAATTCCTTGAACATGGCCGTTGTTTCTAAGAAATATAGATTTAGACAGTTAACGTTTGCAGAAGCGATATAAATATTACGTTTATGTAGTAATTAAATGGTTGTTTTATAACAATAACACATTTAAAAATAACCATTTCAACGTGAAACGCTTTGAAGTTTGCAGACATGTTTTTAAAACACTAATACGATTTTTTTCACGCCATATATAAAGAGCAAGTTTATATTTCGTCAAAGTTTAGCGTGTTTATTTAGAGTCGTTAAAGTAGTAAAAAGCAAAATTAATGTTATGTAACACATAAACATTTCGCCATTTTGTGTGGGTGTGATGGAGTGAGAACCTGATGTTGATTTTCATTTGGCCTTTTCTGGCATTCCTTTCAACTGATTAAACGGGAAAAACAATTGTTTAAAAAAAACAAAACGTTAACGTTAAACGTTATAAATAAACAATGTTTGCATAAAAGTTAATTAATTGTTTGTTTAGATGTTTAGGAATAAGTATTTTAATTGATTCAACTCAGTTTAACATTACTATAAGTTTAGCCTTAATGTTGTAAATAAACAATGAGTCAGATATATTTATACCTTCATTATAAGTATTTTTAAATCTATCTCAGTCTTTCTCAATTAATCTTCAAAAGATGCATTGGATTTAACACCGAAAAGCCGCGACCATTATTGTTACTAGAATGTCATGAACTGGCCATTTATGGCTGCTGTAATATTTTCTTTAATGTTGGAAAGCCTTTAAAAAACGACCATTGTCAAAGAGTGGATATCGAAAAAACCACGATCCTAACAATATTAACCCATTCCCAGTCTAATGAGCCATATATGATACACGGGATTGTTTAACCATTGTGTCTGATATCTGGATAGTGCAAGTGTTAAAACAAGAAAAGAAAATGATTACTTAAGACCTCCATCATATTAACCTGAACTCTTTTCAACAAATAAATTTCACGGCTAAATAAACTTCCCCAATCAGGTATATCTACTGAAGCATAATTAAAAAGAAAGAAAATTCTTTGGAAGAAACAATCGCGCTTGGAAAGGAAGCAAGTGTCGCGAAGGAGTCGTGAGCTGAAAGTTCTCCACATAAATCGGTGGCAACGAGTTAACCCGGCACTAGTCGGGAGTTGAACAAACTCGGCCAACACACACTGATGCACTTTTGTTTATTTTAAAGAATTAGGTATTGGGCAGTTTAGGGTTGGGTCGATTGTGGAACATTTTGTGTTCTTATATAGTGATGTATTGTACTTTGTCGCGGTAATGTGACTTATAGAAAGGTTTTTTATTTCCTTACCTAAGTGATTACGGATCAAAATGTTCGATTTCTAATAACTAACGAGTCCTTATAATTGGATTTTTAAGGTTCTAAGTAAGTTGTGTTCGCAATTAAAATAACAAAGTGTTTACGATACTAGAAATTGCTTTATACAAGATTGAAAGCTCTACATTAATTCAATTTAAACTGTTATATAAATACAGCCAGAGAAACAATTAAATAAGTTACCTACAAAACACACATACCTACTAATTAAGTTACATATTCTTCAGTCGAAATCAAGTA
Organism: Asteroscopus sphinx; assembly: GCA_949699075.1. NCBI lineage: Eukaryota > Metazoa > Arthropoda > Insecta > Lepidoptera > Noctuidae > Asteroscopus > Asteroscopus sphinx. Next base: position 11,874,404 of record OX453013.1, on the reverse strand, counting down.
TTCAGCTCTACATTAGGTGTTGATAGGTATAAAGATACGTTTAAGACCCTACTTATCTAGATAACATAGTGCCTACGTCAATGACGTAGCGACACGCGTAAACCTTTCAGTCAACGTCTTCATTCAACTAGAGATAAAGCATATCTAACTTGTTATCACACCTCTTGTCAGGAAAAAGAACAGTGACTGATTCAAACACAAAAGTGAAAATAATGTAAACAGCGACAAAGTTGAATTCAACGTTACTGATTTATTGAAATTGTTTCTAACTCCGTTTGATGCGGAAAGCCCAGGACCGGTAGTTGTGGTGAATCTTGGAGAGGCCTATGTCCAGCACTGGACGTCTTTCAGCTGAAATAATCATGATGATGTTGCTACCTCTTTGAAGAAATCAATATAACACAATATAACATAATATCAAGGCTGTATTTCCCGAAGACACCCATACTTCATCAGTTATGTTTTATGTCCCATTTAATAGCGGGGAAAGCCTATTGTCATAAACCGGGCACAAATCCAGATTCTGGGCTGCTACTGATTATTTGAATGAATTTCCTATTGAAAAAATCCAACAACATTTTGAACGACTCTGGAATCGACCGTAAATCGACCCTACGCTTGGCATAAATAAATATGAAACTAGGTAAATTACTTGTAAGTTAACTGCGTATGGTTTCTCTTTATTTTGTACCTATTCGTAAACCTCAAGTGATGTGCTAATAACACTTACATAGACAGTATGAAAGAGTTAGTAGATATTACGGTAAACGAAGGAAGGCGGAAGGCACAGGACCGGTCGTTGTGGCGATGCTTGGGGGAGGCCTATGTCCAGCAGTGGACGTCTTTCGGTTGAAATGATGATGATGATGATGACGGTAAACGAAAATTCTTGTATGGCAAATCCATAATTCAAATGCCCGTCAGTAATGAATGGCTGTGAGAACTAGATTCGCTCATTCAGCAGTGCATTTGCTCTCGTTTGCTTCGCATAAGTCACGGTTCCCGGTGCCCGCTGACCGCCCTAAATAACAGGCAGAAGACAAAAATCGAAGCGCTTCGTTTTCAATCATTTCGGTTGTTTATTCGAAATTTATTCTGTCGGGAAATACGAATGAATAGTGGGCTAGTGAGGCGATAAATTGTGTCGATGTCGCGACGTGTCGCGCGTCGGGTTAAAAGCTCGATAACCGAGACGGGCACACACCTACCCGCGCCAACAATAACCTCTCGCTTTGTTTTATTTCTGTACGTTCCAACGCGGCCCGACCAGATATCCGCCAAGTATTTTATGCATAAAAATATCGATATATAATTGCTTCATTACGTCCCTGTGTTGGTGAGTAAAATATGTGGGAGTCGCACACAGGTGGCTCTTTTCGTGGGGTTTATTCGGACCTTCAATTAAGCTCTTATCGTGCTAATTAGAACTTTATTATCATTTTCCGTGACGCATTAAAGATTACATTCACGAAAAATATACGCCGCTATAATTACCTCGCGATAACTACCGCACAGTTATATTTTATTTTATACAGTGGTAGAAATATAATCACAAAAAGTTTCGCAGCGTTTTAATTTAGACGTTCATTCGAACATAAAATGAGACTTTTTGAATTGATTATGTGAAAACAGTGCTAACCGCAAATTGTATACTTGCCAACGTGGCTATTTTTGTCTATTAAATATTTTACGTACCATTGTCGTCTTTAATTAGAGCATAACTCTTTGAATATTTTTGTAGTATTTCGTTTGTTTTGAGCTGTTCTAGTTGTATGCGTAGGTGTAAATATATATATAATTAAATATAGTGCTGTTAAAAACGCGACGCAACACCCTGTAGCGTCCAGAAAGGCGAGTTCTGTGCTGTCTGTCGGTTCGCAGTGTCGCTATCGTTGTATCGCCTCTGCCACGCCGTTTGCTTTATGGTGCCAGCTTGGGTGTAATATTTCTTAGGGATCGCACGCCATGATTCATTCCGTGTCACTTTTTAACTTTTCGAACGTATACCTGTAATGAATGTAGAAGGAAGATAATAGAATTTAAAAATGGAACGAGGAATATTGTTTTGAATTTTTGTTTTTTAACAAATTAATGGTTGGTAAACTGTAAACAGGACGCTTGTATAATCAGTCAGCAATATTGTACGAAACGGCAAACGCAGCGTAGGGCGCCCCCCTGCCAGGTGGACCGACGACCTAAAGAACGTGGCTGGGGGGGACTGGATGCGGAAGGCAGAGGACCGAGCGTTGTGACGCAACTTGGGAGAGGCCTATGTCCAGCAATGGACTGCGATAGGCTGAGTTGATTGATTGAATATTGTACGAGTAATTAATTGACATCAGATCCGTATCATTATTTCCACGATTTCGTTGAAACGTTCATTAGTAATTGAATTGATGTATCCTCTTTGTTTCAGCAATAATAATAACAACTAAAGCATGTATCGTAGGGAAATACTAAAGCATTTGGCTTGAAGGCTTGAAATTGAGCGGGCGGCCGCGCCTGCGCCGCTTGTCAGTTATAATTGGCTGAACTTGTCGACCGAGTCGTAGCGATTTTTTTTTACTTTTTTTCCCTACACCGCCATTACTCTTCGTCTCCCGGGAGAGACGTAAATTGCGAACATACAGCCCGTGGAAACAAGCATTGATGTGACGTATGAATACGCGACCTTTATTATGTATTATTAAAATTCAAATTTCAGATGAAATTTCTAAACGCTGGGGGTTCGGATGTTCATATTAATTGGTTTTATGAAAACATCGTGCTCTACATCTCATTTGCAGTTGCGCATTTGAATATTTGCTGTGGCATGGATATTGAAAACAAAAGTCTGGTCTAGAATACCTGGTAGTACATTAAAATGAGATGCCATTCTAGTCTTAATCGGATGTTAAGTACACAAAAGGACGGCACGTATATAGTACAGTCTGACAAAGAGATAAGTATCCAGGGTTGCCAGAGACAAATTAAGTTTTTTCAGGATATTATGGTTGTTTTCGATTGGAATATCATTTCAATCATTCATTCATTCATTTTAAATATCATTTTTTTTGTCTACAGTTTACTGTATTTATACAAAATCATGTTCAAACTATTCGATCATAAATTCCAAAGAAAACTTTATCTATATCTGGCGACCCGGAATACTTATCTCTTAGTTAGACTGTACATAAAGTCCGACTGAATTTCGTTTTTGATTTCAGTTTTAAGCCATTTTCAGCCAAAATAATATTTTTCGTCCATTTTTGTTTACGGTCGTTTTATTTTTCGGCCTTTACGATCTACGTGGTCGTGAAATCTATTTACTTCAGTGGGTCAACTTAAAGCAGACAGATGCAGTAATTTGTAGCAACAAAATTGATTTTCCTTGCATAACAATCTGTTTTTGAGTAAAATATACCTCATCATCATCATCATCATCATCATTTCAGCCGAAAGACGTCCACTGCTGGACATAGGCCTCCCCCAGGTATCGCCACAACGACCTAAAGTTAATTAATTTTAGTTATTTAGTTATTCAAGTTTTAACATAAGTACGACCATTTGACTATTAAATTATGTTCTTTAATGATGAAAATATTGATATTTCATAAATTGCATTGTATAGTACTTTTACTAAGCAATTGATGTAAAAGAAGTAATACATACGTTTTTATTTTTTGGACTTTTTCGGTATCGGGTTTGGTTTTCGGTCGAAAATACAGCTTATTAATTTCTGTTTCGTTTTCGGCCGAAAATAAAAATTAATTTTCCGTCGGTCTCTAAATGTACATCGTTCAGTGTTCATTGTACCAGTACCAGTGGCAGCTGGATCCTGGCACTTTACATAATTCATACATAATCGCTTTGCATATCGACAACATGTGACATGTGTAGTATTCTGTGTACTGAACGGGGATTTGTTTTTGTGACTTGTAGACAGATAAAATTGCTGCAGTACTGAATAGTGATGTGTTTGTTAATATGCTTTGGGTTCATACCGAAGAATACTAAGAAACAATAAGGCTAAAGAGGTTTTTTTAATCAAAATGGATTCGGTTACAAAACGGGACGGGAAAACGTTATGATAATTAATATTATAAAGCAAAGACAAACAGAAGAGATATCGTAGATAAGTAAAGGAATAGTTGAATAGTTTTAATTTAAAAGACAAGAGCAATACGAATCAAATAGGTATAATAAATAATTATAAAAAATAATTATTGGTTTTAAGACTAGTTTGTAGAGTACCGTACCAAAAAGTTAATAACGGGACCCTATACTATACATACATTTATTTACGCAGTCAGTCTGTCTATCTGTCACATATCTGTTTAATTGTAATAGATAGCCAGTTGTTTTTTTTTACAGAATATGTGTTACTATGGCCCTATCATACTATATGATAGCCCTATCATGACAAATATTAAAATAATGGTTTAGGCGCAGAATATAACATAACATAACATCACGCCTGTATTTCCCCGAAGGTGTAGGCAGAGGTGTATAGTACACCCACATTTCGCCAGTTATATTTTAAGTCCCATGTAATGGAGGCGAGCCTATTGGCACTAACCGGGCACAAATCCAGACTCCGGGCTGCTACTGAGAATTTCCTACTGAAAAAACCCGATAACACTTTGCCCGACCCAGGAATCGAACCCAGGACCCCATGCTCAGCAGTCGCGCTTGCGACCACTAGACCAACGAGGCAGGCGCAGAATATCCGATTCGCAAAACGTCCGGTGAGAAAAAATGGTCCAATTTACAGAACGTCTGATTCGCAAAAAGTCCGATTCACAGATTGTCCTTTTCTCAAATTTTTTGATTCGCAAAATGTCCGATTCACACAATGTCCTATGCTTGACGAAAGCGCTGCTTAAGGGGTATGTTTTATTTTTTTATGAATCATCGTTTGTTTAATAGGCATTGCGTTAATTTTATAAGTTGAATTATTTTTATCAACTTTTTCAATCACTGTGTTCTCTAATGTTGATAATTCAAATGATAATAGTATTATTTGAAGTATTTTTGTTTTGTAATAATTAACATAACAATTACCTTACCTTACCATTAATTAAGTTTTATTAATAATTACCTAAGTTTATGCTTAAAATTGTTTCCTTCTGCAATTTTTAAATAAATGTGTTCTCTACAACGTTGATTATTTAAATAATAATGATATGTGTTTTATCGTCTTTAGCGCATTTACGCACGTGAAGCGAAATCTAAATATATAAATTGTGGAAAGAAAAACTCACTCAAGAAAAATAAAAATAAAGCTTCAGTACCTAGGTAAATAATAAAGTTTTGTTTTGTTATAAACGATGAATCATAACAAATATTCAATTTTGATTTCTCCCTCTTAAAACGCTTTTGTAAAGCATAGGACATTGTGAGAATCGGATGTTTTGAGAATCGGACATTTTGTGAATCGGGCAATTTGAGAATAGGACAATCTGCGTATCAGACTTTTTTGCAAATCGGACGTTCTGCGAATCGGACCATTTTTTCTCACCGGAAGTTCTGCGCCTAAACCATAAAAAAGGTAAACACATGGTACGGAACCCTTAGTGCGCGAGTCCGACTCTACTTGGTCGGTTTTTTTTCCATTGATAAACCTGTCGACATATTTGAGAAAAAATAAATGAATCCTGCACCGATAAAAACAAAAAAACTTATTAGCGATAAATTACTCATCGGATTTAATAATCAAAGTTCCAAATAAAACCACATTTAAAGCATGCAATAAAAATTATTTAAGAGATAAAAAAATCCGCGTCTTAAGCAGTTTGCGAAATGTATTCTCCTGATTTTAAATGCAACTATCTAGTGCTAGCATCATTAGTTTTCTTAAAGCGTAACAGCTTAACTTAAGCCCAGTAAATAGCATTCGCGGCGAGAGTCCAAAAATGCATTTGGAACATAATAAATAATACATGAACCTATTTATGGGAACCTCATTAAGTTAGTAAGTTTTGGATCTCTTCCCTTTGCCTCTTTGAGGTCATTGCAGTATTATTGTGGAAATTGGATTATAGTACGGCCGCTAAGAGTATGCGTTTCAAACATCACTAATTTTTGCGCTAAGCAATTGAAGTTTGTTGTGATGTTATAATTCATAATAATAATTTTAAGTTTATATTGAATTTTGAAAAAAAAAAGTGTCTTTATTGTTTGCTACTTATAAGTAGAAACAGGTACTGTCGGTAACCCATTCTCTCAGCGGCCGTGCAATCAGTAGAAGTAGCATCTGATCATCTGATATTCTAATACGAGGATAAATTGTAAGTGCCACACTCAAGCCTGGTTTAAGTGGTACTTTTTTAATAAACTTAGATTGTGTGTGATTGATAGTGTAATAAATAAATAATTAATAAGTGGTTGTAATATTACACGGGAAGTAGTAAAGTATGAGAACCTAGAAAAAGTAAAAGCTTGTAAAGCAATATTTAATATAATAATTTTTTAACATAACTACCAGCAATGATGCCGTAAATTATGTGGGTGGATCAAAAAATTTCAGGTATTTTCAGTGAAAATTCACTGACTTTAAGGTAACCGTTTTTAAGACCATTGTTTACCTTTATAAAAACCATTTTTAAATAAATACTAGTAATCAAATTATTAATTAGTAACTTTCCGAAATTGTATTAAAGTATAAGTATAAGTACAGTCAGAAATCTTTCCAGTGAACCACCACTAAGGCTAAAATCGCTTGCACTCAATGTTCGATAGCAGCGGTAGCTACGTATAATGTAGCGAGATTTGTTCAAGGGATTTTGTCGACAAACTGTACCACCGCGAATCGTGACCGTACCTACTTAATTAAACATATTGTTTCCCAAATTACAACCAATTATTTAACCTATTTGTCTCTTTCTTTCTTCGAACCTGTTCCCAATTATTTTGGTGTCGGCTTCCAGTGAATCCAGATACGGCTGAACATCAGTATTTATCATCACACGGAGCGACTGCCATCAGACCCTCGCAACCTAGTTAATGGGCAATACCAACATCCTAAGGTACGACCAGTTTGCAGACTTTCGGGTTTTCGGGTTTGTTACTACCTGTATCTCTTTGGTTTCGCTATAAAGTAAAATAAAATAAACATAATACGGTATTTGAGTTTATTTATTTATTAGAAATCTTAAAACTAATCGAAAAAAGATAAGCAACAATGAAAAAACTAATGAAATATTTTTAACGGTGCCCAAGTTATAAGTGTTGCTAAATTGTTTACTAGACACGAGACAGCACTACTAGCATCTGACGTCATAACGCATTAATGCCATCGTAAAGACAACACTCACACTCAGTACAATGTCCGTTTCGCGCGACAGAGACAGTAAATGCTCCCTCCAAAAACTTTAAAAGCGTGTGTTTTTTTTTTTCTTTCTTTAAAATAAAACTTATAATTTTCAGTAATAGTCAAATAACCTATTAGCCTTATATGGTTGCCCTATAATTTCCAGTTTCTCTTCCTTGTCGTATCCGTCCATTCCAGTTAGTTCATTATCAAGTTAAATGTTAAGTTTTCAGTTAGTTGTTCGCAATTAGTTAGCCGCTACCGGACTTTTAATGAGCATTTCTTTGTTCTCAGAGCAATTGTTTAACTCTTTTGTTGTTATTCTTTAATTAAACCATTTTTTTTTTAATTCGTTCGTTACGAGCTTAACTATAGTTAATTGCGGTGGCAATTTAACTTTCATTGGAAATCAATAATACGTGTGTTTTTATTTTCTTTTTTAGTTGCTCTCGAGTTAAGAAGTCAAAAGGGATACCTACGGTTTTTATTTTATTAATTAATATTAGGTCGGGGAAAAGTTTTTTCGTATTTTATGTAATTATGTTAAGTTTGTTTGTTGATTGTCCGTTCTGAGGTTACGTTTAATTTTTTGTTGAGTTACTGCTTAATTGTTACGAATACCTAAACATCGTTACTGTGTTTAAGTTACTAGGTGTATAATTATTCTCATAAATCTTGAATTTTCACATGAAATTCTGAGACTGTAAACCCAAAACTATGAACTGGTACTAACTGTATTATTTTAGTACCACGTTTTTAATAACTAAAGTCGCCAAATATTATATGAAAAAAGTGTGAACCACACGCAAGAAGAAGAATAACTAATGTTTTATAAATGCGAGTTTGTTTGTCTGCATGGTACAAATTTTGCAATCGATTTTTAATTAACTTTTCGATGTGCTGCTATTTTTTTTTTGCTGTTTGCTGCTGAGCTCTTGATGCTTTTCTTGATCATAATGACTTGAAACTTTAAAAACAGCTCAGAAAAGCATGATGATGAATTATAAACTCACTTTCGTGTTAAAAACGTGGTAATAAAATAATAGTATCTACTTATAGAGACATAGTTTTATAAAATAAAAAAGATAAAATTGTCTTTATTATTCACTAGATAGAACCAATGCAAAATTAAATGCAGATTTTCTCTCTGGGTACAAAATCTACATTATATTATTATTTTATTATGTACAGTATTGTACTCATATTCGATGTAAGTAATTATTCACAGATGATTACAATCTCATGTTTATTAAGTAATAAATCGTTAGTTTAATTATATATGCGTCTACAAGAATGATTACGTTATAAATTAGTCGATCTAATGAGCGATGAGAATACAATCGATGAATATTTGCTGGTTATCCTATTTTATTTGTATATAACTGATTCTTATGAGTACACAATGATTGAGAAAATGTGTTATTAAGATCTGATTAATTAATTAAATCAAGCGAAAAATAAGAGGTAATTAAATCTTAATTTTAGATTGATGTTGGAAAATTAGAATCCACAAAATAAAATATAGAATTTTGATATTGTAGGTGCCAAATTATGTTTAAGAGCTATGTAGCAGCTATTTTTCATATTGTATTTTAAACTGTTTATAGATATTGTAGAGAAAATACATACCTACCAATTCATAAAGGTACATTATAATTTTGACAAAAAAATCTCAAGATATACCCATCGGAAAATAACTTAAACAGGCGCAGTATCTTTATTTCATTACAGTGCCATGCACAGTGATGCCATCTTTGTTCAAGTTATTTGCCAGCTACTGTACATAGCCATGCTTCAGATTTTTTCACAATATTTAATCCAAAACGTTATCTTAAAAAGCTTAACCCACTTTGTTATCTTAATTGGAAACAGAGAGCGCATTCAGGAACAGTTTGCACAATCGTTTCCACTCGGATACAACAGCAATTAAGAACAATTTCATACAACAACATTGCGTTGTCAACGCATTCTGTTATCAGCTTGACCTCATGCCACCTTTGACTGATTTGCACTGAGATACAACGACCAATGCATACTGATCTCCCTTCCCTCCCGGGCTGCTTTATATTTCTGTAGTTACACAGGGAAGTCTGAGTGTTTGTAAGGCCAGGTTAGATTGGACGTGACTCTATAACGAGTCTGTAGAAATTGTGACAGATCGAAAGCGTCGACGGGCGTAATCTTAAATTGACTGACATTTAATTGTTAAATTAATTGTCGTGATATAATGACTTTGTGTTTATGGGTTGAATTAATTTTAGAAATTGCTGTTATGTAAGGAAGTGAGTTTGTGTTAGGACGATGCCCTAAGTAGAATAATATTGTCAACGTTTGCTTCATTTCATTCCATTGGATTATAATTTAAAAATATTAATTTTATTAATGCAGGTCTCTACTTTAAGTACCTACCTTTGTACGGTCAATGACTCAGTTGATGATTATAGAACCCAATTATTCTTATAAATATAATATCATAATAGAAAGAAAAAAAAAAGTTACAGTAAGTAAGTAAGTTTAAGTAAGTAAATTATTTTCTAGTCTATAATAATTTGTTACATAATAATTGAAAGTTGGATATTTTCAACCATATATCACGTAAAATCAAGTTTAAAATTTTGTCAGTGTCAACCTACTTTCATTGCTGACTGTACTACAGGACCTACATATTTTAACTAGTCTATAGTTAACTACTTACTGCTTTGATACTTACAAGCCTGTCAAGTAAATTAATGATATGATAAATTTCTGACTTCATCTAGAGCGACTATATGACCTGAGAAATCCTCAAGAAAATCAAATACCGGCCATTATAAAACAAGAAATGACCACCATTACAGATAAGATACGCTTTAAAACGATAAATATAATATCGTTAGCGATAATAGAATTCACAAACTAACAACTTGATTCAAAACATAAATACATAATTTTGATTAAATTAAGTTCACTAATTTCTATGCAGTGAGGCGGTCTATGGCTCTCAAGTCTTAGCATTTTATTTAACCGATTCGGTTAGTAATAACCAGTGGTTAATTGCCATGGAATACCTCTGATACAGTTAAGATAGTAGATTTTATTACTATGATAAGGTTATTTTTAATTAAGTAATGAACCTGATACATAAAAGAATTATGTTGATGCTTATTTACTTGCGCCTCTGTGCTTTAAGAGTATGAATTGCTTGATATGGTGTTTGATGACCATATATAATTTCTAAAGCAGCTTTTGATATACAACGTGTTATTGGAATAACTCAAAACCTCAGACACCCCAACTATTTTTTATTATAATCAATTGATATGGAAAATAATTATTAATTTTCATTAATTATTGTAGAAGATATTTGTAGTTTTTGGTATCATGGTTACTCTAATCGATTCATAGCGCTGGATTCATTCACGAACGTGTCACGCTCTCGACGCTACCACAGAATATCTAATAGTAACGCTACTGTGTCGGGAGGTGAATAACCTCTTAAAATTAAGTTAAGTTTTAACATTTTTATAGGAAACAAATGCTACCCAAAAGTTTCCATTTTACTGGGTCTCGCTCGCCTTTGCGCTCAGCGCCGCGTCATCGTATGAAACTTTTAGACTCGGCATGGTATGAAAATATTTTTTGGTAAAAATTAACCTATGTTAAAAAATAGTGTAGTGTAGTGTGTAGTGTATGTGTGTAGTGTTCCACTCTCGATTCAAAACAAACTAATTTCGGGTTTTGAGTTTATTCAATAACACGTTGTATTTATAGTATAGGTTGTACCGTCATTATATCTCCCAAATCTTTGTAGACTGAGAATACACCATGACTTATGTCTGTTATGCACATATAGGTCGGTGTTACAGTAGGGTACATTAATAACTACCTAGACAAATATACGTATCTTTATATTTTTATATATTATAATCGTCGGTGCGTCTCTTAGTAATCGTGTAACTTCTGAAGGACTTGAATTATTTAGGTCATATTCACACAATATAGGTACTTTTTTCGTTGAGACGATGGTTTTGGATGGCGCTGTAGGCAAATTTTCGACAAATTATATATTTATAGACCAGAATTACTCATATTCACAATATCATTATTGGTTAAGTGCCAAAAAAAACACAAAATCTGAACCCAATAGGTGTTGCTGTAGCGAAATCGCAAGCATGAGCTAGTATACATAAATACATATGTTTTATATATTGACATCAATTGATAACATAATAATATGTAGTCGAAAGACAGACGCTCAGTGTGCACCCAAAATCTTCCAATATCACAGATAGAAGGAACTAGACGGCTGCTTGTTAATGAGCACATGAGTTCCCTTGACCAAAGCGGGCCTTGGCAAGGAGCCAAGAAAACGCTAAAGAAGATGCCTTTATAGCTAAATATAAGGGACAAAAGAGAATTAACTCAATACAGTCTGAACTTGCAACTACATTCAACGCATTCAGTACAAACAAAATTAAATGGCTTAAGTCTATTTAATAATTCATAAGCAAGCTGAACAACTAGGGGACTTAACCATTTTTTCAGCGATAGTTTTCTTTTTGTGTAAAGTTTTATCGCATTTTCATGTAGACATAACGAGTTAGGCGCCGTCTTATCGAAAAAGTATACAAATACGTAAAGGAGCCAATTTAAATTCAGCCAAAACGTATTCGTTGGAAGTTCTTCGATCCGTCACGCTTCCCCACAATAAATCTCATCAGATACCCGCCCTAGTACAGCATAAATAAAGTGGATCTTGTTAAAAACTTGCGGGGGTAAAAAAACGAACATTTTCCGCCATTTTTAAAACGAGACGCTCCCCTTAAGGAGGCTTCCGTGGTTTCATAAATATGCAGATATGCCTTCACCTGGGCTAAGCCACAAAATTTAGCTGAACAATTTATCGTAATAGAAATATTGTAAATACGTATACATCGTGCGAGCTTAAATAGATTTGTGTTGTGGCGTGCTTTTGCATAAGTAGCGTTCGTATCTCGCTCATTTTGCTTTGTGTGCGTAGGCCCTTCGTAAACGATTCGTTATTATCTGATAATGACTTCGTCCCCGACCAACTAAAACACATTTTGAATTATATTTCTAATTAAATCGATTAAAAATAGCCTGCATACATAAAATATCAGATGGTTGTATCCACACCGACCTATATGCCATAGAACACTCTAGACATAATAATATGGCGTGATAAAGGAGTATAACTCAATTTCTTCACATTTGCCTATCTACTAAAAGTCACTCATACAATTTAAAAAGGAAAAGTCATGATACCCCAATAAATCACAGAACGTACTTTTGACTTTTAAAAGAAAATAAAAACGACACCGCAACTATCAAATAACACATAAGTCATCGTAAGATCTGTAACTTAGTTACATTGAAAGAAAATACAGAGCCCACTCAGTAAGCAAAAATAAACTTTAACATGGTAGTCGTAGGTTCAAAATATAGTACATTTGGAGAATTAAGAAGTCTGGAAAATGTAATTGTATTTGTAGACATTGATTGAGTAGAAGATATTAGTAACAGTCAATTCAGAAACACTTTTTTGGTACCTGTATCTACTAACATAAACTTGGATTCATTTTGCTGAATTTTCGATTGTTTATTAATCGGTTTCAGTCAATCTTGGTCATGTTTTGTTTAAGATAGGCCTGTATATTTATATTTATCTATACATATTGCCCACTGTTTTGGATTTCCAATAATATTGTGTAGTACAGTACCACTTTTTATCAAATTAAATGTATTGGTTTTATCAAAAGCCAGAATGGTAGGCAGACAGCTTTATTTATATGTATAGGTGCATAACTTATAATACATTTTTTTGTTTCCTAAGTGCGTGTTAATTTAAAACTAGTCATTTATTTATACTATAATAAAATAGAAATCGAAAAGTTTGTACATTGAGTTTTTTTTCGCGAAAACCGGCTATGGGTACTAGAAATAAGCAATAGAAAACGAATCAAATCGGTGTGTCTGTTTGATACCTCATCACGTGAAAACAGCTGAATTGATCGTAATAAAACTTTGCATTTGTATAGGTATTAGTCTAACTTAAAACATAGGATAGGGTTCATCTTAATAATTTGAGTAGATCCAGCGATACAGCTTGACCCCTCTATTGTATTAAGTTGCATACAAAGTAGAGGTTTCATTGTTTGTTGATTGCAGGTTCCTAAAACTACAACTAAATATACCTAGACTGGTGGTTTGGCTGATAATGATATTATCATTTAGTCAGTAATCAAGATTATTTTATGATGAAATTAAATTGATACCAAACTGTATAATCCATGCATCCATCTATCCATGTAGGTATGTACGTGGGACACTCAGAAAGTTTTGCGAAACTAAAAAAAATTGTTCTATACGTACATATATTTTTATCAAATCTTTTCAAAGTACTTTCCACCAGCCTCTATACAAAGATTCATGCGCCTAAACCAGTTTTCAAAACACTTTTTCCAGTCCGCCGCAGACACCTCGTTTACAGCCTGCTCGAACGCAGCCAGCGCATCTTCCGGCGACGAAAATTGTATCCCTTTGAGCTGATTTTTTATTTTTGGGAATAAAAAGAAGTCACACAGTGCTAGATCAGGGCTGTAAGGAGGGTGACCCAGGAGTTTGACTGGCGTGCTGTCCAGGAAGTCCCTCGTTTTGAGTGCGGTGTGCGCAGGTGCATTGTCGTGGTGGAGCAGTAGCCCGCGGAGCCCTGTGTTTGGTCGCTTGTTGCTTATAACAGAGAAAACTTCTGGCAAACATTTGGTAGTATACCATTCGGCATTAATGCTTCTTTGATCCCGTAAGGGAATTGATACCAAGTGGCCAGTCAAATTAAAAAAGCTAGCGATCAAAATCTTACCCCCGCTTCTAGATCGCTTCACTTTGGTAGGCGTTGGCTCATTTTGAAACACCCAAACAGTCGACTGGCGCTTGGTTTCTGGGTCGTATTGATAAATCCAGGACTCATCACCTGTAACGATGTCGTAAACACGCCGAGACGAGCCTGCTTCAAATTTGTTAAGCATATCACGGCACCATTCCACCCGGGCCTGCTTCTGAGCATCGGTGAGGTTGTGCGGCACCCAGCGTGATACTATCCTCCTCACGCGAAGATGGCTGTGTAGAATCTCGTGAACGCTTCCCGATCCAATCTTCAATATGTGTTGAATCTCCTGATATGTAATTCGCCTATTGTCTTGGATTAAATTTTTCACTGCTAGCACGTTTTCTTCGGTAACAGCCGTCAAAGGGCGACCGCTTCTTTCGTCATCCCCCAAAGTTGGTCGACCGCGCTTGAATTCGTTATACCAACGATACACGGTTGCCTTGGAAGGGCCTTCATCCATGAATGCCATTTGAAGTCTATCGTACGATTCATCCGGTTTCAGGCGACACTTGAAATCGTATAAAATCATAGCTCTAAAATGTTCCCGGCGCAGATCCATATTTCAGTGAGACACAATACTTTGAATTAACTCGCAAAAAATGTGGAGGGAAATTTTGAAATTGGAACTTACTTATTTTTACTTATAAATAATCATATTTTCGAAAAACATTATAACTGGCCAGTCTCCCATATATAAAAACTTTTTTTCGCAATACTTTCTGAGGGGCCTGGTATGTAGAAGTGAATCCTCTTAATAATTGAATACTCACACATATTTAATTTTACCTAAATTAAGAAATTTATTGTATCTAAAGTCGTTATTATAAGTTTGTTGTTTTATCTAATTAATTAGTTGTAACCATATAATATGTTAACATAAGGCATGCTCTTCTCTAAGTAATGGAGCACTTAGATTAAGTCTGAAATTTATTAATATTTATGTAGGTATCATTGTTGAAGAGCCAAATAAATAAATCTTTAAGTACAATTTTTTTGGTAAAAATTTCATACCCTTCCAAAAGTTTCTTACTCTATCCAAAGTTAACAAATCAATGTAAGTAACATAAATTATTCCAATCATAAATATGTATCTAGTTGAAATGCCGTTCAGTAATGTCTCAGTAATAAATTAGACAAGATCTTATCTAGACGTTTGCCGTATAAGATAAGATACCTAGGTCTCTACGTAGGCAGTTAGATAGCGCATATAAAAGCAGAAACAGATATGCAATTATCTCATTAGTCATTAATTACTCAACAGGGACATGGGACATATCGAGGCGAACATGTGCCATTTCTATTTATAATCAGCCGTTACATATAATTATATGATTTGCATGCAGTCGGTTTGCATCAGAACTGAAATAAATTTATGACGTATTGGCAAGCAATGACTTTGTTTTATACTAGGTCTAGCATTATATTAGGGGTGAATGTACTCATCATAAACAACAACTTTCACAGTAGGAACAACCTTGAAATTGCGAAAAAGCAGTATGAGGCAACTGTTTTTTTTTTTTCACAAATTTAGGGTTGCTTCCATAGTCAACTCAGCATATCGCAGTCCACTGCTGGACATAGGCCTCTCTCAAATTGCGCCACAACACTCGGTGCTCTATGCCTTCCGCATCCAGTCCCCCTCAACATCTGTCCACCTGGCGGGGGCGGGCACCCTACGCTGCGTTTGCCGATTCACGGTCTCCACTCAAGGACTCGTCTGCTCCAGCAACTATCGGTCCTTCGACAGACATGGCCAGCTCACTGCCACTTCATCTTGCTGATCCTACAAGCTATGTCGGTCACTCCGGTTCTTCTCCGGAAAATCTCGTTACGGATTTTATCCTTCAAAGAAACTCCAAGCATAGCTCACTCCATAGCTCGCTGAGCGACATTAGACTTGTGGACTAGCCCAACCGTCCGTGTACCGCACCGTAAGTCATGACAGGCAGAACGCACTGGTTGAAGACCTTTGTCATCAAACTTTGCGGTACAGGCGACGTTTTTTTTTTTAACTCTTAACGGGCTTGTGTTTGACCGCCACCTCACCTAATGTTAAGCGATGGTGCGGTCGACGATGGTTCACGCTTGCCCAGCAAAAACCTATTCACTCGAGCCTTGAAGACCACTAGATTATACGATATTATATTATTAACTTGGCGAAGTTTGCCACCATAAAATATTTTTGGGACATTTTACACAGCACCATCTAGTCCCAAACTAAAAAGAGCTTGTACTATGGGTACTAGACAATGGATATAATACTTATTTACTTTTTTTTAGTAAATACATACTTATAATACAGAAACACCCAGCCAAACACAAACGCAAATAGTAAAAGTTGTTATTCTTTAGCTAAGTAGGTGCATTCACTCCTTTTAATGATTATAGCTAATACAAACATAATAATATAATTTTATACCTAATATAAAACAAAATAATTGCCTGTCAAAACTTAATCATGATCTCTAACATATCTACATATTTTAGTTCTGACGCAAAACGAATGCATGCAAATTATAAAGGTGGTAAAAGGTTAAGTATTAGGTATATATAACAGCAATTGAATGTTGCACCTTATATAATTTATGTCAATAATTTGTTAGTACATATCACTTTCAATTACATTGATAGTCCAGTTGCTTTGATTTATAAACTGGAATTTTTATTAGCTAAACAACAAGTTTAACGCTTTAAAGAATTTCATGATCAATACTAATTCAAAAGAGATTAATTAGTAATCCAAAAACTATTTGAAAGCTGTAATAGATTTTTACTTCAAATTTTTTTTCTTCTAAATATTCATAAAACCAGTTTTATATGTAGGAAGTAAAAAATACTACAATGAGTGAGGATTTTCCGATGCGTCAATAAGCATCAGTCAATTAGTGCTTACTGTCGGTACGCCCACCGAGGCCAACCTACTGGCCACATTTCATTCACCACTCTATACAAAAGCTACATTATCTCATACAAACATTACATAACTCGGAAAACGCAGGTGTTAAAAGCGTATTAGAGCCAACAAACAGGGCGCTAAGCTTCGGGATTCGGCAGACCATAGCTCGGTTAAAATGGGCGAAGATTAGCCGAGTGCGGGGCCCCAGATATTAATGTTAGAACCAAAATATCAAAGGTTGGAACATAATTATGTTATAATTGGACTTCAGATAACCCTACGATTTACATAAACGTATATCAAATAAACGAAATCTCCATAAGGTTGAAAAACTCGAATGCTATACCTACCGGTGTTGTAAATAAACAAAAGTTACTAAAATTAATGTAATTAATCGTCATTTGAATTAATTAAAATATTTGTGTTCAATTTACATACAGTTTTTTTTGAAACAATGCACTAAACGGACAATACTTTAATGACAAATGTCGTGACTCGATACGTAGGGTTATTCTTATAATTGTTCCGTAATACCTCACATAAACGCTTACCTGTATGCGTTTTGTCGTAAAGGCGTGCCAAGTTTTTCTCAGAATCTAATCAATAATGTGAAGAGGTATTGAAAAGCGCGCAAGTGCTATAGCATTTATACACGCGATACTACTTTTTTATTTTTTTTCGATTTAGAATGAATTATAAGACGCCTCTGCTGCATTTAATTAGACAGAATTGTTTATTGTTTCACTTTTGATTCATAATTCATTTCTTGGTCGTTCTTCATTTGAATTTTAAGAGGATTGTGTTTGAAAAACGTCCATTTTTGTATTTTTTTCTATACATTTTTAAGCGCTAAATATAATTATGGCATACCTAATGAATGTCTCTGGATTCCACCGGAGTCTCTCATATTACCTACCTTGTTTATCCCCCGTTAATGTTACTTGCAAACTTTGACAATTTCGGTGACGCACATATCCCGGTCCGGTTTCGTTAATACTGCGTACCGGGCCCGGTTGAATTTGCATTTTGCACGCGTGATAAGTGGGCCGGATTACACGGGATTCCCACCAACAGCCTCTGTTTGTTCTGAAATAAAGGGCTGTTAAATTTTTTCATGGTAATTTGGGTCACCTTCAGAAGAAACGATCGTTGTAAATTTGTTTAAGTAGGCTTAGTCCGGTCCGTTCGTTTAAATTAGAAAGAACATGCGTAAACCTAATTCGGATCATTTGGGAAATCGTTTTTCTCTTTTTTTAAAGGCTCATCAAGCATCCCTATGAAGGAACATGTGGAATGAAACTGCAGAGAAAGTTTTGGGACCGTACCTAAATAAGTGACGTCCAGCGCGGAAGTTAGTCGGAAGTGGATAGTATTTTTCCATTGCGTGATTAATGAAAGCCACCACATAGCAGTCCCGGCTGACTTCCAAAATTTCCACACTAAATCTTTCCCTTCGTTTCGCTTCTTTTGCCCGGGGAAGACTTGGCACCGTATTTTATCCGGGTAATGCAAGCATTGCACTGTAGCTAGGTAAATAGTCGTTGTATATATTTAATGTATTGCGAGCGACATATTATTTTTATGGCCCTCTTATTATTCGTGCCGTCCATAATCTGAAAAGGCACTATATATTTCTGAAAAAAAAAGAACGGCAATAGCTTTGAAATAGCGTTACATCGAGTAGGTACTATTTGGATTTATGTCTCTCTTACGACACGGAATGACTAATAAGAAAAACCTACCTATAATTTGATTCTACATCTAAATTTAAACATTAATTATACTGATTAAATTCACCGACATCATCGATTTAAAAGCAAAACAAAATTAGAAAAAATGCAAAAAGGACAAGTAAAACCGTCGCCTGTATTTCAAGTTTTTCTACGCAAGGCTATTCGTCAGTGTCCTGTACTCCTGTTTGGGATTCAGAATGATTCCATGCTCAACTTTCACAATATCGCACTGCAACTTTTGGTTTATCTGCGTCTTTGTCTTCAACGAGCCAAAGAAATACACGTTAGTGAAGGAACTGAAATAATCTTTTGTTTTTATTATTAGGTGTTTGAAATTCAGTGTTCATTTTCGTCTTGTAATATGGCGTTTAATTCAATGTCTGTTTTAATAAGATCTTACATTCATATGAATACTTATACAACATAAACTTATAAACTTATACTTATACTTACTTACTTATAACTTCAGCAAATGTGATGTCAAAAAAATTTTAACTGTTAATAATAATGAAAAACTTT
This sequence comes from Asteroscopus sphinx, assembly GCA_949699075.1. NCBI lineage: Eukaryota > Metazoa > Arthropoda > Insecta > Lepidoptera > Noctuidae > Asteroscopus > Asteroscopus sphinx. The sequence continues at coordinate 11,855,079 of OX453013.1, read as the reverse complement.
TTCAAAAGTTTTTGTGTAGGTATAAAACATGTAGTTTTACTTTTTGAAATAATTGGAAGGAACAGACAGAGAGATACAGTACCTAAATGCTGATAGTATAAGTATTATCACAGATAATATATAAAATAACTTTACCACCCTTCATTAAATAATAGGTACCTACCTCCATTAAAAAAAGTGTTTATTTCGGATGCCTAACTTGTTTCTCCAAAAACCGATCCTACCCGATTCGCGCATGCGCCGTCGGCGCATCTCAGTTATCCCGTCCGTCGGCGTCCCAATTTATATATTTTAGTCGTAAATAAATAAATATCTTGTAATGTGAATGAAAAACGTGAAGATCTACTTTTTGAGATTTGTTGACTGTTATTTGTTTCAATATCGGCGGTTTGATTAGTAAATTAACCACTATCAGAGCAGTAAAATATCGGTTAGGTAGATTTTACTTAAAATTAAAGATATTTTTGTTAGAATTAACCCTATATAATGATTGCAACTATTAATACATTTTATTTTATCAAACGAGACTGAAAAACTTATTTAATTGCAACTATTTTGTTAGTTGCCGGGGTAAACACAACAAAGCTTGTTATTTAAAAGTCCTAGTTATTTTGAAGGAAAATATACTGGATTCATATTACTAATATGTAATTTATTTCTTTGGTTATGAAACTAGAAACTACACTAGCATTTTTACCGATCTTTATTCAGACTTGTTACTAAAATATTAGTTCTGTTGTTAGGTTAAGTATGTGGGTATGCCAAACAGCGTCATCTCACTAGTTTCCAATTAGATATCATATTTTTTATATTTTTAAGGCATAACTACGAATTTGCTGCATAATTGACTTTATTTTGATATAAATAAATCGAAAAATATTAGGAAACAAACCATCACATGAACTGAACTTAGCTTTTGGCATAAGTTGTGGCGTCCTTTTGACATTACTACGTCGTTTTCACACTAAATCGTCATTTAAACGTATAAACGGTCGGCAACAAAACAATAACACGCAATAATTCACTGATTATATGAAAAATAAACCAAGAAAAACATTTAAAACCAAGAAAAACACACAAAAACAGCAAGGAAAACACAAGATACGTTTCGCATTTGTTGAGGCAGAGGGCATTGCTATCGGTGGATTCAATATGGCGATGGTTCGCCCGGCGCTCATTGGTCGGCGCGCGCATTGCTGTGAAGTTGGTTCGGCTGAGCGAGCGAGTTAGATTTATGTGATGTTTTGGCGCCGATGAAAGACGGAGAATGTGTCGGAACGAGAGTACATTTGTATGCCGGCAGCGTGTCAGACCGGTTTTGTCAGGGCGTTTACGGAGTGTGCGTATGTGCCGGCTATGTGCCGAGGGCAGGTAGGGCCCGCGCTACTTATTTATAATGATGAATTATCCAGCTCGCCTACATGAACACATTTATGTTGTACACTTGTTTCTGTCCTCTACATTCAACATTTCTCTATCGCTCTAAGGTTTGCTGTTAGAAAACTCAGTTCTGAGTTAAGCTCGCCGATGTACATAAACTTTCCTACTGTTATATAAATGTATATCTGTGTGTACAATAAAGAATAAGAATAAGAATGAATTAAAATATAAATTTTTAATATTCACTTTTTATTGTTGCAGGTAAGATTCAGCTTCGAAGTCAACGAGGAAAATACTGTTGTAGGTATCTAAAGTAAGGAAACATAAACACGTTTGGTAATTAATAATAATTAATTAATGCTTCCTTAGTATATTAATGGATAAAATTACCATATAAAAAAAAACCGGCCAAGTGTGAGTCGGACTCACGCAGTAAGGGTTCCGTATCACCCATTGACCCCGATACCCCATAGAAAATGATTTAATTTACGAGAGTTTATCAAAAGACATCAACGACGTACGCGAAATGTGAATTTTTGCGACTCTTTCTTACGTAGGTACCACCACATATATTATGCTATTTTTGCCCTGTTATTTTAGTAGTAGCTAAACTACATAGTATGCACTATAATCAGTCAAGTTTGACGCTGGTGTTTATTACCGTTTTGAAGATAGAGCAGGAACAAAAACGTTGATAAAAATGCAAGTTTTTCGAGGTTTCTTCTGGGGACCCCGTTTTGTTTTAGATTTTTATTATTTGTCGTGATAGGCACCATAGTAACACATATTCTGTGAAAATTTCAACTGGTTATCTATTACCGTTACAAAGATACAGCCCTGTAACAGACAGACGGACGGACAGACGGACAGCGTAGCGAGAGTATTAGGGTCCCGTTAGCACCCTTTGGGTACGGAACCCTAGAACATAAAGATTCATGTTTATTGAGATCATTTTAATGATGATGATTTCAGCCGAAAGACGTCCACTGCTGGACTTAGGCCTCCCCCAAGCCTGTTGGGGGGAAATGCCATAATCGCCACGCTTGGTAGGCGGGTTGGCGATCGTTGGTTTTAATGATGAAAAAAACCAAAATATTCCATACTTTTTTCTGGACTCTCCCATATACCCATACAGTAAATCTTTGACAAAAATACCAAAATATTGATCAAAAACCATAACTTACTGCCTGGCTAACTGACCAACATTTTGTTAGAATGACAGATGATATTAATAATTCAGAAATCACATGTCCTGTTTGCATCATGTTTTCAATGAAAATTATGTAGCTATGAAAAAAAAAACCGGCCAAGTTCGAGTCGGACTCTCGCACTAAGGGTTCCGTTCCACCGATGGATGGGTCGATGGACCTGATACCCCGTAGAAACCGATTTAATTTATGAGAGTTCACCAAAGGTGCAGCAGTGCACGTCGATATCTTTCATATTTGCATCAGGTTCCACCACACACCCTGTATTTGCCTTATTTTTAACCGACGAAAAAAAGGAGGAGGTTCTCAATTCGACGCGTATATTTTTTTTTTTTTTTTTTTTTTTTTTTTTTTTATGTATGACCACGCATAACTTTTTACAGAGTGGTCCGATTTTGATGATTCTTTTTTTATTGGATAGGGTATATCTTGAAGTTGGTCCCATTTAAATTTCAGAATCAAAATCCACCCCTAAGGGTAGTAAAAAAATGAGTGTTTGTTCACCCACTGAATTCTTACCTGTTAACCGATTCTGTTGAAACTTGACATACATAAATATAGTTCTAGACACTACGACATAATGGAGACCTGGATTTAGAGTTTAACCACAAAAAAATGAAAAATAAAACTTTTTAACAAAAAATTGAACCGACGAAAACAGAAACTGAAAAGCGAAAAATAACTAATTATGAGTCGGCGCCAAACAACCAATCAACGAAGATCTTAAATTACTTTAAATAAATAGTAAAAACAACATCACATCAAATACAACGTGAGATTTTCAACGATAAACAATAACTTTCCAAAAATGCGTTCTCCGCTCGGCCACTTCCAACTTACACGCACTATGCTTGTTAAAAGTTCGTTTGGCGCCGACTCATAATTAGTTATTTTTCGCTTTTCAGTTTCTGTTTTCGTCGGTTCAATTTTTTGTTAAAAAGTTTTATTATTAATAATTTTACTTACTGACATAGATAAATTATAGATTAGCACCGACGATTGCTCTAATGAAAATGTAAGTCGGATTGAAAGACAAACTTAACATTGCAGTGGAAAAACTAGATGATAAAATCTGTGGGGTAATTGTGTAATGCATTCACTTTGTTACGCAATTCGGCAGCAGGTTGTATGTTTTTCCTTATTATTGTTATTTTATCTGTTTTGTGTTAATTTTATGTTGTACACAATCTGGGCAAGCTAAAATAAATATATTTATGTCTTTCTGTCGTTCAAAAAAATGAGCTTCCATACATCGGTCTACAACACGGTTGATTCACCAACTGAATATGTAAGTTTGTAAACACAAAAAATCCTTTTTTCCTGTGATATAACCATGACATATGACATATATTCATGACATAAATGACCGTATCGAATGATTGCGTTTACTTAAAAGTTTGAATTTTTTTTAGTCTATGGGACCATTGACTTTAGTATTTGACATTAATTTCAATTTTATACCTCTACCCGTTCCTGAGATAAAAATTCTTGACAGACAGACGGACAACATAGTGATCATATAAGAGTTCCTTTTTTTTCCTTTTGAGGTACGGAACCCTAAAAAGAAACAAACCAAGTAATTTTAGGTAAATATTTAAAACTTAAAAATCTTTGGTCTTTAAAGTCTTTAGTAATCAGTATAAAACACCTAGGTACCTTATTGGTCCTGGGTTTGAAACCAAATCCTAAAACTTTTACCAAAATATCACAGATGGAGCATAAGATTAGGAATGTGATAAATGGTAATAAACTTGTCCCCTATTATATTCGGACCCAACACAGCCAAGAGCAAACTAAATGCGAGGGAGCAAAAGCGTACCTCTACACCTCAGGGACTCCGTAACTTTTAAAGGTATCATATTTATTATGATATTCATCTTAGTAGTCAATCTTGATATTCATGCGGTTAAGATAGTCATAAATAAAATGAAGTTTCACAATAAAACCCCACCAGCCACACCCAGTAGACAGCACAGCCGAGCGGAAGCTAGAATATGTGAAGTAGAGAAAAAAGCAAATATGGCCCAGGCCCAATGGCCTAAGATAAATTTATTTCCTCGTGTAACTAGCAATAAATATGCTAATTCAACACTATAACGTCCGTATGTCGCCTACCAGCTCCACCATTGAAAGAGTGAAAAAGATATCACAAAATTGCACTGCGCATTGCTCTTTTCAGTCATACAACCTTCGAGAGGCATCACGCAAAACTTTACTTTGTTTCTTTCCCTCGTAGGTCGTATTTTTTTCTTTCCGATTTATTGAGATACGCCGTTCTGTAGTCGGTTTGTAGTTTTATCGACCTACGGCAACTACTAACCCAATAAATTTTGGTGTTTCGCTCAGTGAATCCGTTCGTTGAACGAATGCATCGTCCCAGATACGAACGTGCCGGATTTGACTGAGGCGATTTATTGGTACAGTTCTTAAGTTACTGACCGAAATTTATAAAATATGACCCTCGATTGTGACGCGTGACGTCCACGTTTGTTGAATCGATACCCTCTAAACTCTAATTTCACGTCTATCAACTTATTTACATATGTATCTACCTACGTACACTTTATCAGAGACGCTTTTAGCATTGCAAAATAGCCTGACTCAACCAGTTCACGAACCCGCAGTGAATCTCTTAATTAAGAAACACAATTAATGTATAAATCGAGAGCACAACTTAATCTGCAAAATGAAAATCAAAACCAATATTTAATTGATGGGCACACCTTAATTAACTTGTAGTTCGGCGGGTCCGGAGCCCGTTGGATAAAAGAAGCCATCTGCATTTTGGTATTCAAATTATTCTCCAAACGTGTTCTCCGTTCTAACCAAGCAGCCATTAACGGAATCATTGCATCACGCTCACTCCTGCGCATCCAAAACTGGCGCGAACAGTTCAACCCTTTGGTTCGGAACTCACAGCTTTGAAACAACAATACAACGTACTCATATGGACCCGAATAAAACGGAACAAAAAATCACATCACAAAAGTTTGCCTAAACTAACCTCGTTAAGAGATTTCTGGATAAAAGAATACCGTTTTTCAGTATCATCACGATTGTGCCGTGGATCGGATAGCTCGATTGAATACGCGACTAATACTGACTGTAAAATAATTTTTAAAGTGAATTTCGTTTCTTTTTCTATTTGTAAAGTAACTGTTTATTGCACAAGTGCAAAGAGAAAGTTGGTTTTGTTGCATCGGGACAGCAAAAAAGTTTAGTTTTTTGAGTTATTGTTCGAGCGAAAGCCGCTATTGTTGAGATAAAAAAGCTTTTGTACCTGCTAAAGAACGGAGCTATCAACGGCTTAAAGTTTTTGTAGTATTCGAATAACTTCGTCGTAGAACGTGCGTGTTTTTAGTTTGCTTAAGAATGTGATTGAAAACTGTGGTGGGAGGAAAAAATTGGAGTCCTAACGAAAGCTTCTAAACCAGGTATATGTTCAAACATTTTTCCCATAACTGATGTTCTCCCAGATTAAACAACAGGTTACTTCGCACGACATGATGAAAAATTTTCCTCCGGAAAAATTAATTGAGGCCGTCATGTTTGAAAATTTAATCTCACGGTCATGTTGTGTACAGTTTGTCAGTTCAAATTAACGTTGCTTTTTGACACATTTTGTGTTAGGCAATTTACGTGACGTTATTATGTGGACAGCTTATATCGGCTTATAGGTACATGAAAGCCCGTTCTATGTCGTAATTAACATGCTTTCATATATCTCCTTACATAAATTCGTTAAGTGATTAATTAACATTTACTTTTGTATAACAGGCTTTACTTATTCATGCTTCATCTATAGCCGACATATTAATGAGGTTCGATAGATTTTCTTCATATTGCTGTATGTTTAAAATTATTATAATTATAAAAGCAGTCCAAGGTAAAGTTTTGTTTTCATTCCCAGACTAGTCATTTTAAGTTTACTTACGGCCTGTAGCAACTATTGCCAAACAAAACGAAAAAGATTCATCAATCGAACCCTTTAAGGAACGCTATCTCTCCCTACCAAAAGCAACGGTTGGAATTTAAATTCAAACCGACTCGACTTAGCTATAGGTCGATAGAATGGGACAATGCGTCTCCAGTGGTCTCTAAGAACAACAGAGAACATGTTGAATGTGTACGCACATGCAGACACAAAGGAGGAGACGCTTAATTAAACTAGCGAAGCAGGGCAAGCGAAACGTAAGCATTTAATTTATATCCCTGCAGTAAACTCCGCGGCCTCTCCCTGAATGGGCCGAGCTCAGAAGCGGAGCGGAAAATGGCGATCCTGCGTGTCACGCACGCGATTGCGTGCATAAGCATTTAAAATGCGAATATTTTCGTTTAATGAGGTATTGAAAGCTCCATTATTCAACTGACTTCGACATGTATTTTTGGGTTCACTCAAAGGCCTTTGATATTCTTCTATTTCAGTTATTTTGCTTCTTACTCGGGAACGTTACTACTTGGAGTGTTTTTGTGTTGACAAAAATATACCTACCTACAGTTAGCTCTCTAAACAAATTAATTAATTTTGATGATAACATATTTTTTTCTTTACGGGATTTAGGCATCTGACCCCTCAGTCGCTCATCGCTTTTAATAAAACCTGCGCCACATTCGCTTTACGGTCGTGGAAAAACTCGCCTTAGTTGAATACTGGATTAAAATAAACTATTTTAATTACAAGTTACGCTTGCCATTGACTCGCTAACACAATTATATGTGTACCTACTTAATTGATTGCAAAATGGGATTCGCGGCTTCCTTTCTGCTTCGTTTGTTCTGCTGAATAATTTATTTACTTTGAAAGGTAAAGCGTTCACGTAACTGAATGTATCGATTTATTTAAATTAATTTATAATTTTTTTAGATCTTAAATTGTGGATTTTAAACCTTTTGTTCTGATTCAATGTGTTAAAAAGTTTTAAGATTCTGGGAAAAACTAGCATAATAATTTTTTAGAAATATTTGTAAAGACGCTTGTCATCTTAGTCTACCTGCGACCACGAAATGCTGCAAAGCTTTCGAAACGTCAGGGAAACCAATTTAGATAATATACGCGATTTAATCCGGTTCAACTTTGTTTTATTATAATGTGTAGTGATCGCGAAAACCTAAGAAGTTATTATAGCATAATGTCATCTACAAATACCAATATGAAAATCAAAACACAGAATGAAAATATTATTCCTCGAGCTTTACCGACTAGAATAATTAATTAATTAGAATTAACAGCAAGTATAAGTGTACTCGACCACACAGTATCTCAAACTCACGTTCGAAATATTGTTTGTTATTCCCCGAAGACTAAACGGCGACCACTACAAGTACTGCAAGTTTACCATCTTGATTTCCCAGCAGCCGAATTTGAAAGCGAATAAACGTTGAGATGGCAAACATTAATATTATTGCTTTGTACGCAAACGTAAGGATCGATGTAGACAGACAGATATGTTTTGAATATTAGGGTCGTAATTTGGACGGAATATTTTGAATTGAGTTTTTTTTTAAGTGGCCATAGTATTTTTGTATCAGACTAACCTATCTCTTTTTAAAGTAACCCTACAAAATTATCTCTATACTAATATTAGAATGAAAGATTTCTTTATTCTGACTTGTACAGATATTCAGATATTGTTCAGATATTTGATAGCCTACCTACAATAAAAACAGAAAAAATTATGATGCAAATTTAAAAAAAAAACGCACAAGGCCACAAAGCTTGAAGCTAAATATTGTTTCTTCTTCATACAATATCTTTGAATACATTCATCATTCCTATATTTGAACAAGATACTGTATCTTCCGAGTTTGCAATCAACACCTCGAGAACTTCAATAATCAGACTATTATAAGTACTTATTTGGTTGGCTTTACCACTAGTGACCATCCTCTAAATTCCCGTAGATCTTTCCACCTATTCTACCCTCCTTTAATTAAGTCCATACTGGGTAGCGACAACAATGGCCGGCGACCGATGCGCGCCAAGATATTCAAATACGTCTAAGGCCACTATTATATTGCCAACATTTTATCGAGATATTACTTTTGTTATATACTAGATAATAACAGAATAACTTTATAATACATACTTTGTTTATTATTCCGTAAAAATTATATTTAACATGTGTTTTACAGTTTTAAATCGTTGTTCTTTGGATTTAAAATATGTAATGGGTAGATGACATCTACACGTGTCGTTCTCATCACAAGAAAATAAATAGAGCGAGTAAACTTACTAAACTTATGAGTTTATCTTTTTTAATATTACAAGTGTTCACGAACGAAATTAATGTTTCCGCAATCAAGATTTAAAAAAATGTCGGACAATTTCTTTCTATTTATACTGCCAATAAATCTGGAAAGTTCCATTACTATTTTGTAACAGTCTTTAAAACAAGATGTATGGAACAAATTCCGAAGCCGGAACAGTTTCTCCGTCGTCACCCCGTCCAAGTTGGATCCCAGTTGGGACGTCGATCCTCCTACTTAATTCACCGCCTGTCTGGCGCTACACGCAACTATATTTTCTACTGTGTCCTGTCAAAAAAATCACTATTTAAATAATATAAACAACGCATATTAATTTTTTTACACAGATTTTTCAAAGTTTCAGTTCTAATTTAATTTGTAACTGCTTACGAATAACTACTGGCACCTAGGGGTCTACTAGCGTTTGACGTTATTCGATTTATTCAAACTCAAACTCAAATCTTTTATTGCATTCATCTGTACATAGCTATTTCATCCCATAGGTATCTACATGGTTTCAATATGAAACCCGGTAAGGGCAAAGCAATATATTAATAATAGGTGCCATAACAATTACATAACATAACACATAACATAACATCACGCCTGTATTTCCCCGAAGGGGTAGGCAGAGGTGTATAGTACACCCACATTTCGCCAGTTATGTTATAGTCCCATGTAACAGGGAGCGAGCCTATTGCCATTAACCGGGCACAAATCCATACTCCGGGCTGCTACTGAGAATTTCCTACTGAAAAAACGAGAGAGAAAAAAATAAATTATGAAAATGTTGATGATGAATGGTATAATAATAGTTATAAATAATAATTATTTACTTATCTCATAATTAGTAATATTTTTATTATATTGGGTTTCAAATTGATTATTCAAAATAACGTAGAAGTATTTTAAAGTTATTAATCTAATTTTAATGACAATTTATTAAATCAAATATTAAATATGAATAGTTATGAAATTGTAAAATTTAATAGAGTAAAATTGTAATTTGATTTGTAATAACTAATTTACATTATTAATCAAATCCTTAATTGATAATTCGTTAATTAAATTAAATTTGTATGGAATTGTAAATAATTGTATACATGCTGAAATTTTTATCGCTTAATTCTGGAAAAGGGGTCATTGTACTCATCATTATGAACAACTTTTATTATGGGAACAACCCTGAAATCCCGAAAAAATAATCAGGTGGTCCCTACATTTTAACGATTAAAGTGAACACATTATTTCCGCGATTTCAGGTTTGGTCCCATAGTAAAAGTTGTACATAATGATGAGTATAATGACCCGTTTTCGGGAATCAAGCGATTAAAATTTCAGCATGTATAATTGTGAATTGTAATCGTACTATTCATCGCACAATTTTCTACTCCGGTTAACCGTCGTTTCCTTATCGCATGCGATGATCGTGTTTTGACGTTTGTTTCTCTGATCTCCAGTCAATTTCATACGACTATGAGTCGTAGTCTATCTTTATTGACGACGTCTGTGGTCTAGTGGTTCGAGTGTCGGACTGCTGATCACGAGGTCGTGGGTTTGATTCCCACAGGACACAAATATTTGTGTGATGAACATAAGTGTTTGAGTTGGTCTGGGTGTTTCTTATGTATTATATTATAAGTATGTATTTACAAAAAAAAAGCATATAAGTATTATATCCATTGGCTAGTACCCATAGTACAAGCTCTGCTTAGTTTGGGACTAGATGTTGCTGTGTAAAAAATGTCCCAAAAAGTATTTAGTATTTATTTATTGTGTATTTTTTATGTGCCTACCTTTATTGTGTAGGTATCAGCTGTTGGAATGAAAGTTCGTAGGTACTTCGTTTGTTGTTCGAAAAACGCGAGTAGACTCCCTGTAGGTATATTCTAAAGATTTGTTTACATGTTTTGCAATGTAGAAAAAAATGTTTAGGTATACTTAAAAGATCCGTGAAACTTCCTAGGATGTTTAGAAATATAATGCCTAATGTTTATCTACCTCTTCCAATAATCACGAATAATCACCAATCTACAATCGTCAACGCTATAGAAAACGAAAACAATCAAAATGTAATCAGACATATCTCAACGAATGACTTTTTCGTTGAGATATGTCATTCCCATACATTTTGATTATCAACTCAACTCAACTTGGCTAGGGGGGCTGTTCTGTTACTAAACGATCCAGTAAGCGTATGGAAGAAAAATAATAGCAAAATTGTAACCCGTAGCCAATTCATGTTTCCAGAACTAACTGTACATAACAACGTGACTAGATAAAGTCGTTTTGTAAGCGATACCATCTGTTATGTGCCTTACTACACTGACGTAACGAAATATAACGGTAGATGCTTTACATGTAAGTTTTGATATTTTGGACCTAGGTCACACCCTTGTGGCATACCAATTTTTTTATTTCACAACAATAAAGATCAAATTCAAATTCAATTTAAATGTTTTAGGGTTCCGTACCCAAAGGGTGCTAAGCTAACGGGACCCTATTACTCTCGCTACGCTGTCCGTCCGTCCGTCCGTCTGTCTGCCACAGGGCTGTATCTTTGTAGCGGTAATAGATAACTAGTTGAAATTTTCACAGAATATGTATAACTATGGTGTCCATTACGACAAATACTAAAAATGAAAAATAATCTAAAATCCCTAGGGGTCCCTATACATGAAACCTCGAAAAACAAGCTTTTTTTCAACGTTTTTGTTCCTGCTCTATCTTCAAAACGGTAATTTATACCAGCGTCAAACTTGGTCTGATTATAATGCATACTATGTAGTTTAGCAACAAATACTAAAAATATGGCAAACATAGACATATGTGGTACCACCACTACGTAAGAAAGAGATGTAAAAATTAACATTTCGCGTACAATCGTTGATGTCTTTTAATAAACTCTCGTAAATTAAATCAGTTTCTATGGGGTATCAGGTCGATGGGTGGTACGGAACCCTTACTGCGTGAGTCCGACTCACACATGTCCAGTTTTTTTATTTCAAATAAACCTAATTTCAGGCACTTTTGAAACGTCAGGCTCTAGTTGCACGGTTCCAAATTGTGGGTCCAATGGAGAAAAACCGGCAAGAAACTCCGTGATCATTATATATTTTTAAATATTTGGTATAGCTTACGTTTATTAAAATGGTAATTTGCCCTCCTAAGTAGGGTGAATATTATATAAACCATAATTATATAAAGACATTATAAATATTCCAACGCATATTAGTCAAACGCATTAGTAAAAGCCAAGAATGTAGATAATTACTCCGAGTGATGAATGGAATGAAGTTGATGATAGTACACTAGTAAATATCCTACTTCTATCATAAATGTGAAAGTTCTTGAAGATGTTTGGATGTTTGTTACTCAATCAACCTGTAAGGGCTGCACGGATTTAAATGAAATCAGGCAAATAGATAGAACATAACCCGGGTTAACATATAGGCTACTTTTTATCTCGAGAAGATGAACAGTTCTCGAGGGCTGCGCGATAAACTACATACACGCGGGCAAAACCGCGGGCATAGGCTAGTATTATTATAAAGGTTATAATATAAGACATTACTATATACAGAGGGCAGATGCACTTGCGAAATAAAAAAGGAAAGGTAAAACTCGACATGGCTCTTGATTAATACTTTAAAGGAAACTTGTGCAGAGCCCAACTAGGCAGTCGGTAGTCTGCTAGAATCTGCTTTTTACATACTATAAAGCTTAATGTAAGCGTTCACCTGGATTTAATTCAACGTTTATAATTAAAGCGTGTTTTTAATGAAATTGATAACAATGTGACATGTTAGTGCACATCGATTTTTTGTTTTTACTATTATAATTTAAAAAGGAGATGTGGGCTTAAAGCTGATTATGAAAATGAAGTGTAAAATACATGAAAGGTGTTGTTAAGAAATAATAAATATTCCTGAGCCCACCAGGTGATGATCTGATCGAGCAAAGAAACACTCCAGTTTTACATATGGCCGAGGTAAAAGTAAGATACTCTCAAGAGTTGCCGCATAAATTGGCCCGTTCGTGATGCAGTACCTCGTTGAATATGTATAGGTGCGCTCCCTTCCGTACTTCTCATTTTACTAATAGATTTCTCTTTGATTAAATTTGTATACGTTTTATTCATACGACCGAGACCACTATTGTTAGCTAGCCGGTCGCTTAAATCACCGGTTACCGCATCGAATATACCTCTCTCGTTTAGTTTTTATTGGAAAGTCTGTGACCTTAAAATATGCGGATATTAATTTAAAAATATTCAAATCATTTCGTGAACTTACTGTTTTACTAATTCCATCCAACATGCTTGCTTATTATCGCGTGTGTAAATTCGTGGATAAGGTAAAAATGGTTTAATTGAAACGGAACGAAAGGGCTGCAAAAAATTTAGTCAATCTTTTCTGAAATGCAAATACGTTAACGAAACGACTTTGTAACCATAATAGGCATAGGACACGACTGCACGATCGGTCTATGAATGTATCATGACGGTTTTATGCCCCAAACTAAAGCATGTTTAAAATCGATATAATATATTTAAATAGAAAGTCACAAATGCTTCAAAGTGCATAATACAGGTACACAGGTACAGGTAGGTAGGTAGGTATATTACATTACATGTCAAAATACGTATGGTTGTCGATAAGTAAACCGATATGAACGTCTCATTAAAATTATCCTTGTCTCATAAGATATACGATCGGTAACCCTTTGGCATTTGGCGTCGAACGACTGGACGTACACCGAGGAATCAGATATTTATAATGGCTTTATTAAGACGAGCAAACGGTTGAGCTCACGCCCGCTTATTATTATAATTTAGACGATTGCCTAAAGCTTCGATGAATGAAGTCATCATTATAAAGTGTTTTGCATGTGCTAGTTTTTAGGGTTCCGTAGCAAAAGAGTGCCAAACGGGACCCTATTACTCTCGCTACGCTGTCCGTCCGTCCGTCCATCTGTCTGTTGTATCTTTTTAAACGTAATAGGTAGCCAGTTGAAATTTTCACAGAATATTTGTTACGGTATGGCAAATACAAAATATTACAAAAATCTAATCGAAAAAAATGCATTTATTCAACGTTTTTGTTCCTACTCTATCTTCAAAACGGTCATACATACTGGCGTCATAGTTGGTTTGATTATAGTGCATACTGTTTAATTTAGCAAAAATAATGAAAAACCGGCCAAGAGCATGTCGGGCCATGCTCAGTATTATAGGGTACCTTACGTAGGTCTAATTACAAATTACGAATCAAATCGAATATTAACCATTGCTATTTTAGTTTTTGCAAACAGCGCCACCTAGCGCTAAATTTAAGAAGTGTGTCATATCAATATAACAGAAAGTTTCTTTTTGTGATTTTTTTAAATATAAAGTAACTAAAGGAGCATTATTTGCTAAGATAATTTTTCTCTAAGGTCAATGACCTATGAACTAGGACGTCTTAAGTATTTTTAAGATTTCTCACTATAACTCAAAAAATTATAATTTTAGTAGACCTATTCAATGATACCCCAAACGATGGGATGCAGCGAAAAAAATTAATTTATCCCCATTTCACATGTATGGGCGCCACCCCTAAAATACGTTATCAAGATTTTTTTATTCTTTTAAAATTGATATCTATATCTAAACCATTTTTGAACAAAATTTCATTTACTTATGTTTATAACTGTAGAAGTTATTAAGCTGTAAAGGATTAGGACAGACGGACAGACGGACGGACATGACGAAACTATAAGGGTTCCTTGTAGGACTATGGAACCCTAAAAAGGGTAAACATAGACATATGTAGTTGTACCTGCGTAAGAAAGATGCAAAAATTCATATTTCACGTACATATTTATATTATTACGTTCATATTTTACGTTGATGTCTTTTGATGAACTCTTGTAAATTAAATTGGTTTCTACCTGATGGGTGGTACGGAACCCTTACTGCGTGAGTCCAACTCGCACTTGGCTGGTTTTTATTTCATTTACGTGACCATACACTTTTCCTTTGTTGAAATAAACTTAGATTCTTGAACTATAAAGAAAGTTGAAGTCTTTGCTTGAGTAAATAATTACTTTTTTAACAAACTGTTTCGAAGTTAAGTCGATGTGATAAAACGCAGTCGACAAATCATAGTTGGGTTTGTTATGCAAAAATGCAAGCAAAGATTCCGTGACGCGAAGCCATGGCGGTGGGCCGTTCATGTTTATAATGTGTTTATACTTTTTGCTGGCCCCAGGTACACGTGAGCATGGGTCTTCAAACTGTATAATGAAGGGGAAATTAAAATATAAATAGATAGAACCTTGTGGCACGACATCATTTCAAATATATTGGACTAATGAGCGTCTCAAAATGATAAAAAGTTTTTTCTTAACTTAATTAACAGTACTTACAGTCAGTTGTGTTACTCAACTTCCAGTAAGAGCTACTAATCTCACAAATGGGAATATTTATGGAAGCTTTACCTCATTGGAGACATTAAAAGTTCTCCAAGCCATAACGGCGGCAACTCTTACCTCTCATTGTTCATTCCGGGTGCGTATATTGTTGGAGTTGAAATTTGTAGGCACCACTGAAAAAGTGTCAATTCATCATCGCAAAGCCCCGGGCTCGAGACCGAAGTCCCCCACATAAATCTCACTTCCATACTTTCGCGTGGGGAAAACGACTGCTTTATGAGATCCTTAAGGCTGTATGGATTTGGGAAAATATTTCCTCTGCGTGCTGGCCCCCGACAAATGAAGGAGCATTGGGCACATTAGAATGTGTGAAAGGGCCTATAGGCGTTTTTATTGTTATGCGAAGCAATTCGTTTAAAAGCCAGTGCGTTACGGTAGTACATACGAAGTGCCTATTTGCTAATATTTATTAAGCTAAAGCACCTCTTCGGGTTTCAGGATCGAGAAAAAAGTGAATTAATGTTTATGTGAATACCTACCTAAATTACTCACGATCCTCAAAGGGCTCCCGATACTAACTAGGTACTAAAATCACTTAAGTATAAATGGCAGACATGTCATTAAGCAACTATTTCTGGCGGTCATGTATCAGTGCTGTTTGGAAATCCTCACTGATCTTGATTTATATACTTCGGTCAGTCGTGTTTATTTAAATGTTATTTTGCTTGCGGCAAAGTTAAAAAACAAACTTGATACTTTTACAGTAATTCATACTTAGCTACTAATAATAATAATGTCCTCCCGGCCGAATTTCGGTCACGGCGGCCAATCTCAATGGAGACTAGCCATCTGCGCGGGACATATTATAGTACACAAGTGTGTGCGCAAACACAGGTGCACTCTCTATTCCCTCACTCTCATAATCCGATGGGACGGCAATTCGACACGACCGGAGAGAGATCAGGCGCAGGACCGACGGCTACTAACTACTACTTAGCTACTATTGCGTAATTGAAATGGGCGTAGGTATTCATTTGAATTCATACCTAAAGTACATAAATTGCTGGCGTGCGTGCGTGAGTGCAGCGCCCGCGCACACTGGGCGCGCCTCATTAGAACAAGCGCCCGCCCCCGCACCTCTGCCGACTCCTCTGCGCCCGCACACCCGTTTATCCAGGCCCGACGACATTTTCATTGCCGGTGCGGAAAATAGACGTTTTAGGAGACCAGCTACAAACACAGCAGATTCTTCTTAGATAAGTTTATTGTGTGCTAATACACTGCTACTATCTAGTTACGCACGACTCGTACGATATTCAACATAGTTTATACCTATTACTTATACATAAATGGGGGGCAAAGGTAAAATGGAATACAGTCTATAGTTATAGTGTGAGAAATCTCAGTGACTACAATCGTGCTCCGTATATGGTGCACCAGATAAATTGGAAGACTCGTGGGCGATGTGATTTGAATTGAATTAATTATGAGAAGCGCATGACTCGCTCACGAACTCCTGCTGGAAATGCAAACGAGCGGGAAAAATTACAAGATTATGGGATATTTTCACCGCTACTACGTGGAAGCAGCGCCTTATCTGGATACGGAGTTCAATAAACCAAGGGACGCGACCGCCTCGCGACTGAATTGACGACAATTTATGCGACAAAATAACGCATACAGGTGTCGCTGGGCCGGGCGCCCCTTCCAATAGCCGCCGATATGGGAACTAAATAGGCAAGGGGCTCCTTAAGCCCGCGTACCCAAGCGTTAGACACGACCGATGCCGCGATAGCGCTCTCTACACATCCCCAATTACGATTTATATAGTCTGTAAAAGGTAACCAGTAATGACGGGTACCCAGCGAATGCCTTTTTCTCGCACAATCGAAATCCAATTATTTTCGAAAGTAACTAAGATACCGGTTGCGACAGAAGCGCAGAGGCAGCCCGTAAATCGGCGCTGGATGTTTGCAGCGCGCTCGGAATATGAATTATTCTCGGTGATTGTTCTTGCGACCGCGTCATGGTTCATACATGAAGCGCGAACTAGTTTTTTCGAGGTTCCTCCCGTCCACGGCTCGTAAATAAAATCGTATTCGTGAAAAGTTGAATTTCTGCCTTGTCGTTACAGTTTTTTATGACTCCAAATTCGTCAGCGCTTCCCCGAGAGACTTATCAACCTACAATTTTTCTCTGGTTTATAATTATTAACATTATCGACAGTTAAGTTTTGGTGGTCGGGATTGGTCTTTGGGAAAGTAACTTCACGTAGTGCCTGCGGTTCCCCTTCACAGATAACCCAAATTTGTTTGGGCGAATTTTTCGAAACTCTTTTTTATCAATCGGTGGGCTGGTTTGTAATTGGCTGAGCGCGCTGCGAGGCGGCCAGCCATAATTGACGGTGCTATCATTCTGAACTTTTCGTTCGGACATTCGGGGAAACTCTTAATTGGTCCACCTTTTGTGACGTTCAATAATGCCGCCTCGATAATAACAACGACAATTATTAGCAGATCATTGTTTTTAATTAGCTGTTTGATGACTGTGAGACATTTAGCTCGGCATCAATTTTTGTTTAGCAATGCTTTATTAGTTCTTAAACGCATTCAATGAGTCCTGCTTTGAATTCCTGCAGCTCCATAAATATTGTCTTCCATCGAAGCTACGTTCATTACATTTTGTTACAAATTGAATTCGATTGTTTTATTAACGATTCAACCTTAGCGTATATTTAGTTTGCACTTGTTGATACTTATATTCTGAAGATTCGCAACATGCCTACTTAAATACTTTACAGAAATGAGCTAAGGGCTTTATTCAGTCCGGTCCCTTAATAACTTCGGATAGCATTTTTTATATTTCCAATGCGAATAGCCATTAATAAGGCATTGTCAGTGGAGTGGAGCATCTCGATTCTATAGAAGAAATAAGTTTCTTATTGGTTTACAATTAAAGCGTCTTGAAGGTGACCGTGCCATCCTTAAAGCGGATAAAAACATCGCATTCGTCGAATACTAAACGGGAGAAGCTCCGCTGAAATTCTGCACGTAAAAAGTTCCCAAACGATACTTATCAAGTGTTTGAAATGACACAACCGGATTCCGGCTCCATGACATGTAATTTTTTTCCATACGCGTATAAAACTGACGAATTTCTCAATAAAAGAGAGATGACCGGCGTGTCGTCACGTACTAGGGGCTCAGTGGGTATTTAGAGCGGTGCAGCAAAAACTATTCAGGGGCCATTATTATGGCATTTTTGTCGTCTGACGGGGCTGGAGTGGTCGCGGCCATTACAGTGCGCGGTGGGGGCGGTGCGTCCCCCGGCCCCGCGTCGCCAGCCCGCGCCTTGCCGCAGCGCACACTGCGCCATCCATCTTCGATATGCACATAAAGCGAACCGGGCCCGTAACGGCAGACCCACATTCCCGCAGCTCTTAAATTTATTTATCTCTTTATTAATTCCCCACTTGAATTTTAATGTTTTGCACTAAATTTAGTTGAGAAAAAAATGAATTAGTCGCAGGTGTATCAATTGAATTTCAATTTACTGAATAAGATTTCTGTAGCAAAACCAATAATTTAATTCGTCGTTGTATTTTAATAAAACTGCGATTAAATAAACACTTCTGTTTATTAAGTTCTTCAATGTTATCATGATCAAATACGTGCTTAATAAACAAATCATACTTCACAATAATTATGAAAAAATATTAACTACTAAATTCTTCGTTCATTAAAAGTCAGTAGTCGTACTCTTATTATACGAAACTCAATTAAAATCACCTGTTGGTCGACTTAACAATGGAATAGATAGCTATGGACCCATAAACCATGGACGAGGGCTCGCTAGGAATGATCGCTTTAATGACGTGCGAGTAAGTAACTAAGGCAATATTTACACGCGACAATTTCTGTTCACTTTATAATTGACTGTAACCGTCTATTACTGGGTTGTTTGAATGAACACTAGTTTTATTACAGACTAAACTACAAACTACTTACTACTACTTTTTTTTGTGGTCTCTAGTTTACAAAAAGTGAGCTCCCGTATTGTCAAGTGGAGAGACAGTAGCATTTACTAAACTAACTTTATACTAATGATATCTTGACGAAATCGTGGTATTACCTTCGCAAGATATTTTTTATTGTGTTCACTCATCACTCCTTATAGCGATGATATTTTAAAAAGTACAGATATTTTATTGCGCGCGCAATCTGAAGACTCGAAAACTTCCTAATTGGGACGTTTTGCTACTAGTCTCCGTCAAGCAAGGCGCCGAGCGTGACGTATGATAAAAAAAATACAAAAATCTGTCATGTGTGTACAGAAAGTGTACTAATTATGACGCGAAACTAACTTAAAGTATAACTAACTTACTTTGCACTAGTTTATGTGTATTGTGCTGCCGCTGCGTACGGAACATATTTTTCGTTGGTTTTGTTCACATATCTATACTTTTATACTTTTAAATATCATTGCCTTATAGCATTAAACTCCTGCTGTTGGTAGATTTTATTCGGGCTTCTCTAACTTGTCTTACAGTATAAAGTACCTTTCTTATTGTTCAGTCGAACATCTACTTTTTCATGGTAATATTCTTTGAACCAATTAACATCGTCAGTCTGTCCGACTTGTCGAGAGGTCATTAGCGAATGCAAGACCAGTTCCACCATCCATATTATAACGGGCTTCTGGTTTCCTGGAAAGCGACTGCATTTGACCTCCACAAACCTTACCGAAACCAGCTTTTCATAGTGTGATGCTATCTGTGTTAAGTACTGGTGGACGCTGTTGCTTATTCTATCTGATAAAAAGATTGCATCTAAACATTGCCAATAAAAACATTCAATAACACTAAGCTGACCGTATAAAACTGTTTGGAAGCCCTTGGGAGTGCAGTGGTGACTCTGACTGGCGTATTTACGAGCTTCGAGCGTCCTGGGATGGACTTAGATAGATTGCCCACTTCTTCGGGCTCGCCCCTAAATATATTAACCAATTACAACACTTGTTTCAGGCAAACCTTCCAGAAAATACTTACAAATTATTCAGACATGCGAAAATCTTAATCTAAAGTATTTGAGGCGTGTTCGGCCATTCAAAATTGTTGGTTATCAGAAACAGTAATGTCTCAAGGTGTGTTCGATTACTCATAGATAAAATGGAATTATTGGTTAATTAATTAACATAAATCATTTGTTAGTATTAATTATTAATTAAAATAGATTACTGTATCGATGAAAATCACTATCTGCGGATCTGTGCAATAAATCGCTGTGGTAGTTGGAGCGCAATCATGAATATCTAATACCCTGTAGGTGTCTAGATAGGTGTCCAGTTAGTCTAATTTGCAATAGCGCCTTTGTGTTAATTGATCCCGGGGCGGCGTTGGTTACCGTAATTGTCTATAAATTGTTCCGCGCGTTAATCTGTAGGTACATCAAATTGCTTCTTGTATTAACGAAGCATTCAGTCTGAGATTACATGAATTTATAACAACTTTATCTTCTAAAGGCCATAAAATACTCAACAGTTTGTGGTTTGAAGTAGGATTTAATATGTTTTGCAGCACTTTTTTTAATCCCACCGAGACATAATCTCGCGAACATACATCCATACACGCTTGAGAACGTGAGGAACGCACTAATTAACGTTCAACGTGAAACTTCGTCGTATACCTCTACCAATCAACCGTGATCCGCCACCCTTCACATATTTCCCCCGTCTTTGTTCCTATCGTCAACTCTGCGAAGGGAGAAGAAGGCCTTATTAAACTGGGTACTTCGTAATTGCGTGTCTTACGTTCCCTACACGTAACAAGGCCTTTTATTAGGTGGAAATTCTGTATATGGCACTACACTCGAACATCGGGTGTAGAGTTATAAGCTCCATGTGTTTATAAATAACTTACCACATGCAAATGCACAAATCTGGAGAACATACATTTATGTGTAAAAAAATTACTATAAAATTACCATCGATGAATAAAAATCACATTCTCTCAAACAGTGATGTTTAAAAATTGTGAATCTATTCGACTTTTATTCGATACGATTCGATTCAATTGATTTCTTAATCTGAATCATCGATTCATGGAGCGTGTTTAGTTCAATGAGGCTTGATACACTTGATGTGTTATTGTCGTGTTGGAAGACAGCCGTAAACGTCTACATTAGTCGAATATTATTGTTTATGGTCTATTAACACGTATTTACTTGTACATTGGTCACACTGCTCGGTTTCTTAATATATTATTCAGTGTTATTTACTGCCCACTTGCAAAAGAGAACAACTTTATGCTTATGCGAACCAAGTCTGTCATTTTTTCAGTGAACAATGTTGGAAACGGAAACTACATGCATGGGTTAAAATGCAAATTATAGAAAAACAAAAAAAAGCATAGTTACCTATTATAAATACTTCAATGTTTTTATTAACAAAACGTACTACTTGAAATAGCTAACGATTGAGAAACTTGGTGAAACTATCTAGCTCGACATTTTCCCTACAATTCTTTCCATTGCAACCAATGCAATGCAAATGTCGGCAACTGGCGGCTTTTTCTTCATCCGCACAGGTCCCAATACATATCTAGATATGCACAAACGTGCATATAGCATTGTTCGCTAACAAGCGACTGTAACCGCGCCCTGGCACGACACTGAACCCGTACTTATAACTACTTAAAAGTAAACTGAAGTACACGGCGCGCACGGTATTTATAACAGTTTATTGGATTTATTGTTTTTCTAATTTTGTCATATTTGGAAATAGTAGAATAATCATAAAGTAAGTAACATAATGTACGTTAGTCGACAAAACTAGGAATCGATATTATAACATAACATAACATCACGCCTGTATTTCCCCGAAGGGGTAGGCAGAGGTGCGTAGTAAACTTACTATACACCCACTTTTCGCCAGTTATGTTATAAGTTCCATGTTATAGGGGGCGAGCCTATTGCCATTAACTGGGCCTAAATCCAGACTCCGGGTTGCTACTGAGAATTTCTTTGAAAAAACCTAATAACTAATAACTTTGCCCGACCCGCGAATCGGACCCAGGACCCCACGCTTAGCAGTCACACTTGCGACTTGCGACCACTAGAACGATATAATAATTTTAATTAATAAAAAATAAAATAAATAAAAAAAAACAGTATTTTGAGTCGGAGTCTCAATTGACTCTCATACTAAGATCAGAGATGAGGAACAGCTTATAAAAGATTGATACCTATCAATTTAGTTTTTCTTTACAATTTTTTTATTAGGGTCTATCGTCTCACTTTTAGTAAATAATGCGGTAATCAATTGAGGGATGTTAATAACATCAAACACTTTGTTCAGGAACCATTTCAAATGAACATAATCCGTATTTTGTCACTAAGTTGACTTTACCTACTCAAACTCCACAGCAGTTTCTCAAACAGCAAATTTTCTTTCAACATAATATACCTAAGTCGACAAAACTAGGAATTTTTGAGTCTGATTCACAATTGACTCTCATACTAAGATCAGAGATGAGGAACAGCTTGTAGATTCGAAAAGAATGATACCTATCAATTTTGTTATTCTTTACAAATTTTTTTTATTAGGGTCTCCTCACTTTTAGTAAATAATCCAGCAATCAATTGTGGGCTGTGAACAACATCGAACACTTTGTTCAGGAACCATTTCAAATGAACATAGTCCGTATTTTGGCACTAAGTCTGGACTCTACCTACTCAAACTCCACTGCAGTTTTTCAAACAGCAAACTTTCTTTCAACATAATGTACCTAAGTCGACAAAACTAGGAATTAATGTTATTATTGTAATTAATGCAAAAAAAACTAAATCAGTGTTTTGAGTCTGAGTCACAATTGACTCTAATAAGATCAGTGATGAGGACAGCTTATAGATTCAAAAAGAATGATAGCTATAAAATTAGTTTATCTTAAAAAATAATTAGGGTCTATTGCCTCACTTTTAGTAAATAATCCAGTAATCAATTGAGGGATGTGAACAACATCAAACACTTTGTTCAGGAACCATTTCAAATGAACATATTCCGTATTTTGGCACCAAGTCTGGACTCTACCTACTCAAACTTCACAGCAGTTTCTCCAACAGCAAAATTTCTTTCAACCAGAAACAGTTTTATACTGAACAATAGACAAACAATATCGAATTTTAGAAAGCTGACCGTTGTGCAACTTTCTCCCTTTATCTACAGTACAAAGGTAACTGTAAAGTTAAAACGTATTGTTCAGTTTTTTTCAAGTATTCCCGTAATAATGTATCGGTTGGACTTTTATGATCGTCCTGACTTTCTAAAGTTCCTTATTCAAGTTTGTTTGGGGTCCTCAAATTGGTGCGACTAAATAGTTTTACTTTGTGTTCGAGTCTTGTCCCGAACTTTGTTGATTGTTAGTTATTGTTTGGTGTAGCGACTAATTGACTGGGTTTGTTTCATTCATATTTAAGGAACAAAGATTTTGCGGTATCGTAAATTAATCTGTTATTAAAAATGTGCAATTTTTTTAGTCCGTAATACTTAGTTTTATTATGAGCTTGAGCTTTGAATTGTGCGCATGTTACACCATTAGGGTTTTTGTTTCAATACTAGAATATATTATGTTCCGTGTGGTGCCGGACATAAAGAATTGCACCACCCTATCTCTTCTCATTAATATCGTAAAAGGCTACTAAGGGATTCACCAGAGGGTGGGCAGCGTTTCCTGAGTATTTAACCAACCAACTGCGATCGCCAACCCGCCTGCCAAGCGTGGCTATTATAGCATATCCCCTCAACTCTCTTGGGGGAGGCTTATGTCCAACAGTGGGCTTCTTTCTTTCTGTCTTTCGGCTGAAATGATGGTGATGATGACTAGAATATAGAATAAAGTATGGCAGTCAAAACTTGACCCCATTAACAGGCAATGTAACACTAATCAATTTTCCGTTCATCAGCCAACTGAATCAATTTGCTTACAATCTGACAAACAATTTATGCGCTCAAAATTGTAATTACGTGACTAAGAATATTTTATAGTGGTCCGGAATAATCATCGTACATCTAGATAGATAGTTAGGTATTAAATTGTCGTGGCGCGACGTTTACGAGCATATTGGCGGTGCAGGGTGCAACATGCTAACGCTATCATTTACCCCCGTCCGTGGCTAATTCACTGTGACAAATTAACAGAGGCTAAATTCTGGACCTACTGGTAGTCGCGTTGTCTTTGCCTGTATAGGCGACTTAGATGTGAGGAGTTTGCAATAATTAGTAATTGGGATGGCTTCCTAATGTTGGTTTGGGTCTGTGAATATTATACCCCGAATTAGTTTGCTTGGTCTCGACATATTCTTCCAAAAAAGATCGTCTAAAATTGTCCAGATATTTAAGTCCAACATTGGATTTTTACTTTCGTGATTTGCGATTCTATTTCAAATATGTATGTAGGTACATACCTATCCATTATTTTGACTAATAATGCTCTTTGGCGGAATTCAAAACGGTGACACTTAATTATTTGTCTTCTATGTAATTACATTCTTAAATTGGGACCTGTAATTACAATTTTACTTTTTGAAACGAATAAATAAATAATTTATGTCGTCCAAAAATATTTCCTATATTTTTCATACAAACTTCTTGCATATACTGTCACCGGACTTCGCGTAGCGAGCGCATTGTTAGTGTCCTAAGAACCAAGCAAACTATACAGATCTAGCCAGATGAGAGTAGATACAGCGACACTGTGAGACGTACTTGCAAGTCCGATGTCTAAACCGGATATATAAACTGAAACTTTAGGCTTGAGACTGGGAATAAGACAGATGATAGTAATATACTCATGTTTGGCTAATGTGACATTCATCACTGGGAAATAAGTTTTATTTATTCAAAAATAGAAAATCTTTCAAAAAAAGTTTGATTTTCAGTATCTAGACATTCGTTCAATAGCTTCGTAGTTGATTTAAGTAGTCTGTAGTTTTAGCAGAAGTATTAACTCTCAGTAGTAAATTTCTTGAATAGAATATGGAGTAAAATAATAGGTAATCTATGTATAAAACTTATCCCCTCAAGCGTCAGATTTCAAAAAATTCAAAATGGCGGTCGCTGCCTTGAACTGGACTTGGCCCCGCTCATTTTGTACCTACTTGCATTTCTTATAGGATTTTTCAATATCCTAATAAGAAACCCATACAAAAATGTTATTGTTTCGTAATCTCGATAATATTTCCTACCTATTTTTATAATTTTCATGTAATTTGCATGAAAATAAAAAAATTACAAAAAGGGTAGAAAAACATTTTTGCAAATAGCGGCAATTTTAAATTTCGTCAACTTTAAACCCTAATTGATACGTAAAAATTGTATGAAGATGTCAAAACTGTACAAAAATAGAATAATAATTTATTCTACTTGCATATTGATGGTTATCCAAAAAAAATATTGTTATTCATATACATGTTATTACTGAACAACATATCAAATAAATAAATAAATAATAAATAAATAAATATTTTGGGACATTTTTACACAGCACCATCTAGTCCCAAACTAAGCAGAGAGTCCCAGACTAATAAATAAGATTGATAGGCTTTATCTCGTAGCGAAATACGATAAGATAAGACTTGCCGCCAGGCGGCAGCTATCGCTATCGCCCAAGGCATTCTAACTAGCAAAAATACACAACAACATTTTCATTGATTGCAAAACCTACTTTTTGATTAGTTATCAGAATAATGACAAATTTTATGTAAACATTCCTTAAACATAAATATATTATACAAAACAGAAAACAAAACCCAATTTAATATTCAATATTAACAACTCAATGGGTCCCTTTACATGGCAGACGTCAACGCGGCAGGCCCAGACGGAGATGGCGGGATGAGCTGGACTCCTTCCAAAAGGACTGGACGCTTGTAGCAATAGACAGGGAGAAGTGGAAGGAGAGTAGGGAGGCCTTTGCCCTGTGGGACACTTCAGGCTTATAATAATAATAATAATAATTCATTCATTCACTCCATGCCGGTGAGCTACTATTTTTTATATTTTTAAATGTTTTTTTATATTTTTTTATAGAAATATTTAAAAATGTAAATAATATGTATATAAATAAATAAAGAAATAATAATAATTCACAGTATAAAACTTGGTTTCCTTATGTAAATACATATAAATACTAAAGTTAGCAAGGTTAATAACAAGCGGGCTAGATGTATGGCGCGGTTGAAACTAATATTTCATATCAGCATTGTTTACAAGCAGCCCGTTGGCCGCGGGGACTGTAGATAAACCCAATAAATTCTATATTGTATTAGTATATAAAATTAACTGGGAAGCTATTTTATTTTGGCGTTTAATTATGAATGTAATTATAAGTGTAAATGGGTACCTAGTATTTTATGGTGTTGAGCATGTGTTAAGGATTTACGTTTGAGAGGTGGATGTATTAGAAAGAGTATGAATAGTTAATGGTATCATCATAAAATTAATATTTTTTTTTATCATCAATCCTATTTTTTATATAATTTAAACCTCGAATCAAAATATCCTTGATGGTGTGTGTAGTCCGCCAACTCGCACTAGACTTGAGGCATGACATCCTCAAATTATGGAACAAATTCATAAACTGAGCCTGAAACCTCATTCTGAGAAGAGGCCCGTGACTAGCAGTGGG
This sequence comes from Asteroscopus sphinx, assembly GCA_949699075.1. Taxonomy (NCBI): domain Eukaryota; kingdom Metazoa; phylum Arthropoda; class Insecta; order Lepidoptera; family Noctuidae; genus Asteroscopus; species Asteroscopus sphinx. The sequence goes on along the minus strand of OX453013.1, from coordinate 11,828,151 downwards.
ACAGTAACGGGCTGGTGACACAGACTTAGTAAAAAATATAAATGAAGCGCTGTGAACAATCTAGTGAAGCCAAAAAAACTATGCTCCTTCGTGTACAACCAGCGCTCACGCACGCACATGCACTTCAAACCGTGCTCAGTACATGAAGGAGAATAGTTTTTGACTGATGTTTGATGTCTGTAGCTGATGATGAAAAAAATATCCTTTGATTTTTAATCACACCAATAAAGATTCTATTCTATTCTATGAATCAGATTGATATTTAACTTTTTACCTCCAACACAATGTTTTACCTTTTAGAGAAATGAGTTTTACAATACCATCAAAAGTCCCTTATTTGTACACAACATTGACTTTAAACATTTCTCTCCACATTTTAAATCTAGAAATACAAGTCTCCACATCAAAAATTCCAAGGCAGATAGATGAGGCGACTAGTAGGTAGTACGCCCCCTATTGTGAGGTTCTTTTAGCTGTCCTGCAAGATAAACCACGGCGGTCAGCCGTAAATATGCTCAGAAAAACGGTTTTAAGCCGCGCTCGTATTCGTATTCGCCAAAATAAGGCAAATCGCCAAATCAACTTGAGTTTATGGTAGGTGAATTTATAAAGCAATTTTTTTAATGAAGTTATGAAAGTAAGTTACCGTGGATGTGCCTTGGTAGTTATCGCAAATGTCTCAATTTGTTAAATATTTAGTACTTGCCGTTTTCAGCAAAATCCACAACAACAACACACATAACCTCACGCCTGTATCAAAAAAAAATCCGAGAAACTACAAATAAGAACTCGACTAATCAGTCATCGTCATTCCAGCCGAAAAACGACCAATGCTGGACAAAAGCCTCCACCAAATGGCCATAATCGCCACGCTTGGTAGGCGGGTTGGCGATCGATTATTATTTATTTTCTTATTTCTGAAACTCAAGGAATTAAAGTTGTTTGATCCTGTAATTTTTCCTAGCCTCACAAAATAGACGATTCTTGCGTAAACGACAGTGACTCAACCTATTGAAACGTTAGTAATAATATTCGGACCAATCAAACAAAACTCACGAATAAAATAAACTGGAATCCTAGAAACATAACCCTACCGCGACAGCACACACCCAATTCGTTGGTCGTCGTTGGCGGGCGGACTATCGCTTCAATCTCTTGTCCAATAAACCTCTGACGTACAGACAGACAAGGCTTAACAAACGTAACTGATCTGCAGAGTATTGTTCGAGACCACATATGTTAACAGAACTCGTATTGCAATGACAATGCTTTATGTGGTAATTGGACGATTTAAACTATGGTTGTGGCGAAAAGTTATGGAGGCTTTAAATAGTTGCACAATCTTTCATACATACATGATGATGATGCGAGGAAATTCATTTTCATTTATTTTATCATCCTAAAGGTTATCGTGTTAAATCATCATTGGTACCTACATTTTGTCCTTTTTTAATTTTTTTGTCATCACTGAATATTATGAATAGGCAATAAAGAATTAGGCAAATAGTTATTCTAGCTGAAAATATCTCTGCACGTTAAATAATTTCACAGTTTTGTAGCTCTGAGTTCATTCGTTTAATATTTTTTTAATCGTCCAACATGTAAAACATCCTGAACTTTACTAATATAAATAAAAGTGTAACCAAAAAATTGCTCTGTTTCAACAACAAATCCAGCTTGTTTGTCTGTTTTCCGAGGGGCGCTGATATTCGCATAAATCGAGCGAAAACGCCAAATTGCAGGCCACGGTTCACGCACAGCACTCAACTAAAAATTGCGATGTTTCACAAACAAATATTGCGTGTACACACGTTGTTTAGCCAATGCTTTTATTGTTATATGGCCCCTTTTTTAATTGCTCAATAGAGTTATTCTACATCGGTACAGTACTCGGAAAAGCTTGCATGTGCAACTTCCCTAACTTGGGCTTATGCCAGACAAAGTAGCAGCCTAATAATGCATTATGGATTAGGAATTTAGAGCTTATCTAAATTCAGTACGAAAACATGATGACATTGCTTTACTACGATACAATGCGAAGTTTTTCACGAGTTTTAAAGTAACAGTTTTATTCCGCACCACGCCGCTAGATTAATCCCTCAAAGCTTTGCAGCAGCGAGAACGCGCTGATAAACGGCAAAAGTAATGCCACACGATTGCATTACGATGCAAACTTTTTCAGTAACTGGCGCACCGAGCGTAAATCGAACAAAAAAGAATGAAATAAATCGGCGAGTTTTTTCAGCGGCTCCATTCGAAATTCGACGATTGGATAATGAATCCCAATGAAGGTACAATGTTATTAGTTTTGAAAAAGTTTTCAGGTGTTATTATAAATACAAAATTATTCGAAGCCTTTGTTTTGTGAGGGATGTGGGAATAAATCGCGCGCTCATAGCGGTGTATAGTAAATTTCGTTGTATAAGCGATGTTGCCAAACCGAATCAGCAATATGTGTAGTTTGTGTAGTACACGCGTATAGAGCTGGATTCTCTTATGATGATTTAGTGTTGTACGCGACACTGGTGGATGGATTTACCGCCGTATGAACGGATTATGTGGGCGAGAGCAAACACGGGGCAGCGAACGCCGTATTGTGATTTACTGCCAACTTTTGAGTCGCGGCTTTATTGCCTCTATGTTACAGAGGGATGAATTAAAATTGCACTGTGGAAATTCACCTGCATTTTGTTTTGAGTTAGGTGCAATAAATGTTACTGAAAATTGCAATGAAGGGTGAAATAGTATATTTACAATGGTGAAATAGTTGTTTTACAATACATGTTTTTAGTACAGTCAAACCTGGGTGAGTGAGAACTGGATAAACGAGAAAACTCTACAAGTGAGAGTAATTGTCAGGTCCCGTCATTTTAAGCCTCGAAATCCTCTACAAGCGAGAAACAGAAACCTCTATATGAGAGAGTCGGTTTACACGTCTGGACCTCTATAACTGAGACTGCCATGCCCAATACCTCTATAAGTGAGAGTTGAGCGTATTTATTATCTGTTATGACACTTTCTAAATTTCGCGGAACTAACGCACATATGGTTCGCCTAACTAACAAAAAAAAACGAAATCGAATCGAATCAAATCGAGCGTCTGTGTGTCCCACCCAGGTCATTGTTTTTGCACCACATTCTTTTAGAATGGCCAAATGTGCATCTGCACCGACCTTCTTGTCAAACTTATTACAGTTGATATGTATCAATTGTAAAGAAAGTGTCTACAGCTATTTAGTTACCTCTGTAAGTGAGAAAAACCGCTCCTGCACGTCTATAAGTGAGAAACTTGGTTAAGTGAAAAACCTCCATGAGCGAGAAAAAGATTCCGGTCCCTTGAACTCTCGCTCATCCAGGTTTGACTGTAGTAGTAGAGCTCTTTTGTGAAAGAGCTTGTCCGTGGAAGTACTACCACCGTATCTACTTCTCCGCCAAACAGTGATGCTTGCATTGCTGTGTTTCGGTCTGAAGGGTACGGGTGCCGGTGAAATTACAATCACATGAGACTCTCCATCTTCACGTATCAGTTTAGCGAACCGACTTGCGGTACCATTTAGGCAAAGTCTAGGTGATATTGCAGTTGTTATGGGCAAAGGTAACCGCTTTACATCAGGTGGGCCTTTAGCTCGTTTCGCCATCCTATACCATAAAAAAAAAAAAAAGTTTTTATCAAAGCGTTAATGCGGAGCTTCTGGTTTGCAAAATATTTTGTATAAGAAAACTATTATATGTAGTAATAAGTTTTCTTTTTATGTGAAATTTATATGAATAATACGGAATTTACATCCAATACCATATGGTAAAACTAACTGTAGGTTATTACTGAATGAGAGCATACAAAGCGAATAAATTGCAATTACGCAACCACAATCTCGTCGGTACATTTGTTAATAAACCTGGCAATACTTCCAATGTTACCCCTCAAATAATTTTTCTCTGCGTCCGAGATAAATAAGACAAACGATAAATCATAGCCGCCCATTTCCTCACGAGATACAAAACAACGGCCAGGGCGGGGGAGGCCGGGGAATTATGACAAATCATGCATTAAACATAGGGAATAAATGTTTTCTTATCACGTACCTATTCTTGTTTTGATATTAGTTTTCCTTTATCTTTATTGACACAGGTTTCGGGAGGGAACATTTTATTGGTGTTGTATCGTGACGCGCTGACTAAACAACGTCGACCGTATTATTTAGAGACTACTTGGGATTGTTCATGGATGTTATATTTTTCTTGAAGGAACTAAAATTTTCAGTCGGAATATTCGGAATATTTTTAGCATTACTGGAGACGGTATGACGTATCTCGAATGTTGTATTGTCGCGATAAATTCGCATAAATAATTCTTGTGTATTCATCCCTTGTGATCCAAATTACTTTATTAAGTTCATTCAGTTGTCCTAAAAGTATTAGCTTGTTCAAGATCACTAGGGAAATCAGTTGGTATGGTTTTAATACCATGTTACGTTTTACTATTTTTTAAAATTTATTTTGTTTTCTAAGGATAAATAAGTATATCAGAGGATCCTGAGTAGGTCCTTGAGGTCCAGTAAGACAAGTGAAACTCCTAAATGGCATCCTGCAGCTATCCAGTAACCAACTCGGCAAATTCCTAATTCCTAAAAAACATTGAAATTTTATGATTTAAAAAAAAAACCTATCCTGATACCACAGAATTAGTAAAAAAATATAGACGAAGTGCTGCGAACAATCATAGTGAAGCAAAAAAAAACGTACTCCTTCGTTTACAACCAGCGCTCACGCACACATATGCACCTCAAACCGGGCTCCCGGATAATCTCGTTACGGATTTTATCCTTCAAAGAAACTCCAAGCATAGCTCGCTCCATAGCTCGCTGAGCGACTTTGAATTTGTGAACTAGCCCAACTATCGATAAGCATCGTAAAAGGAAATATCCTTCAGGTGCATGGTGTACTCTACTACTGTAAGCCAAAAAAACCACCTTTCGTGTACGTACGTCCAAGAAAGGTGGTTTTTTTTGGCTTCACTATGATTGTTCGCAGTACTTCATCTAATACATAGTATTTATAATATTCTAATAGGGGTGGCTGAGGTCTTGCGGTAATTCTGTTACATGTAGTATATCTGGTACCTAAGTCTTTGTTTCCCAAGAATTAAGTTGCGAATGAAACAGTAACATCTCGACGTAAAACTCTAGACTGCAAATCTAGTATATTTATTTCAAATGCCGGTAAAATCTCGGCGCATCCTCGGAAATTTGCATTTAAGTACAATACACACTGAAGCAGAACTTTGCTAAGTTAAAATAAGATAAAAGGCTGGCTTTGTCTTCATTTGTGCTTCATATAATTCTATAAACTGGCATAAAATAAACAAGAATTGAAGCTGTAAGCGCAATAGTAGTTTATCATTTTCAGACACATTTTAATTGAGATACGTAGTAGTACGTTAGACATTTTAGTGATTAAATTCGTCTGAAGATTTTTAAAAAACTGTTGAATGCAGTACTTAGGTACCTACTTACATATATACCCTTGTAAATTTTTAACTAACCAAATCTGACAACTAGCTTTTAAATTTTAGTAGGTATCATAATTTCAGCCAAAAAATGTCCACTGCTGGACATAAGCCCCCCCAATGGGGGCAATATGCCATAACCGCCACGCTTGGCACGTGAGTTGGCGATCGCAGTTGGTTGGTTAAATACTCAGAGAACGCTGCTGCCCTTACATATTATCACGCCTGTTTCCCATTGGGGTAGGCAGAGACTATGGATTACATACTCATACTCATACATACTCATATTGCTGCCCATACTCTGGTGAATTCATTAGTCGCCTTTTACGAAACCCATGAGAAGATATAGGGTGGTGCAATACTTTACATCCGGCACCACACCGAACCGGCACAACACAGAACTTTAATAGGTATAATTGATCTGAAAACCTAACAATTTTTATAAAAAAGCTAGCTAAGAACAAAAAAATCTAGTTCAAAAGTCTCAATCCTTTCATATATTGTATCCAAGTCCTAACATCGTCTGAGATTTAAGTCGGTCTTCAGACAACGCGGCGCTGTGGTTTCTTTACTTAAATCTAACCTAAGTTACGCGGCTACGCCCAACTTGGGTTACTGAAGCTCCTGAATACCAACTCCTTTTCAGGTGACTTTGTTGTCTTTCAGCCGTTTAAAATTTTCGCAACAGTATTTCGGCGAACTCACGGATTTAAAGTTTGTATTTCGAATGTGAATTCGGAATAAGATACGTATATTTTGAATAAATTTATGTTTGTTTGTTATTTGTTATTCTGTTTTGTTGTTTCGAAGTCGTATTCAAATTCCAAAAGATCGAATGAGGTTAATGAAGAATTTGAATTCAGATAATGATCTGTGTTTCTTGCGTATACTTAAACTCTTTACAATATTTTAAGAAAGTATTTGAGTCTTAAATATACAAAAACCGGCCAAGTGCGAGTCGGACTCATGCAGTAAGGGTTCCGTACCACCGATCGACCCAGAAACTGATAGAAACTGATTTAATTTACGAGAATTTATAAAAAAACATCAACGCACCGAGCGCGAAATATGAATTTTTCCTCTCCTTCTCCGATTCGATTCGATCTCCTTCTTACGCAGGTACCACCACATATGTCTACCTATTTTTGCCCTATTTTTAGTATTTGTTGCAAAATTACATAGTATGCCCTATAATCAGACTAAGTTTGACGCTGCTTATGTATTACCGTTTTGAAGATAGAGCAGGAACAAAAATGTTGAAAGAAAAGAAATAAATAATAAATAAAATATAAATAATAATAATAATAAATATCTTTGGGACATTTTTACACAGCACCATCTAGTCCCAAACTAAGCTGAGCTTGTGTTATGGGTACTAGACAATGGATATGATACTTATATACTTTTTTTTGTTGTAAATTCATACTTATAATACATAAGCAACACCCAGCCCAACACAAACACTTATGTTCATCACACAAATATTTGTGTCCTGTGGGAATCGAACCCACGACCTCGTTATCAGCAGTCCAACACTCGAACCACTAGACCACAGAGGTCGTCAAGTATTTCGAGGTTTCTTGTATTGTTGTAAGACCCTTTTGGTGTTAGACTTTTTTTATTTTTAGTATTTGTCGTGAAAAGGTTATAGCAACATATATTCTAAGCAAATTTCAACCGGCTACCTATTGCCGTTCAAAAGATACAGCCCTACGGACGGAACCCTAATAAAATATTATCAAATTATGCACATCACCAATAAAATAAACCCTTCTTTACCACAACTTCAGATATAGAAAAATAATAAACATAACCACAGAAAGGTTATACTACTTTGCAGAAACATAGATTCCTTTACAACAGAAACGTAGGGCATTACAAAGTAATGACTAGTCTTGTAAGCGGTCACAATGATGGGTTCTGTCAACAGTTGTTTTGTTATATCACGTAATGGATCGAGGTACGGGCCTATCAATTTAATAAACCTCACAGCAACTCCACGATTTTATTTCAAGTGCTAGTTTATAGCATTCATTGAAACAGAGTACGGCTTACAGATAAATCTGGAGTAGATGGACTAGATTCAATTTTGTTTGCAATGCAAGTGCAATGTAAAAGGTTTTATTAATTCAAAAGTAGATTGAAAACCTATTTCAAAGGGCTTTTAAAATTAGATCCTTATTTAAAAAAAAAATTATAAACTTGGTTTTATTTTCATCAATTTTAAAGCTTTTAGTAACAATATCTATCATTGAAATAATACATCGAAAATGTGACTGAAAAATATAAAACAAGTCTTCTATTCATCATCATCTCATTTAAGCCGTAAGACGTCCTGTGCTGGACATAGGCCTCCGTCAAAAGGGGGTGGCTATAATAGCGACGCTTGGCAGGCGGGATGGCGATCGCAGTTGACTGAATAAATACTGAGAGAACGCGCTGCCCATCCTCTGCTCTGGTGAATCCCTTAGTCGCCATTTACGACACCCACGAGTAGAGATAGGGTGGTGCTATTATTTGTGTCCGGCACCACACGGTACTAAGTTTTCTATTGAATAATATTATCACAGAAAAAGCAGGAAAGAAACATTTGACACAAATTGAGACGACAAATTTTAATAGGTGTCCAGCTCAGCATGTGCTAGGTTGTTAAACTTGACGTTAGTATTCTCCTAAAATATCACAATAGCATCAGCATATTCATGAGTGTAGATCATAAAAACGCCATCTAGCTTTAAGAGTATCCTTAGTCTGAATTGTTTTTCTTCATCGGCAGTCAGCGCTGCTTTTCTGTCCCTACAATTGAGAATCACTTTAATAACACGATATCTACCAGATTACTATCTGTATGATTCGCTTTTATGCACGCTAAATGGCAAATTGTCGGTTCGTTTCATCAGACACTGTACTACCCATGTCTTGGCAAGTTTTATAAACCTTATCGCATCAACTTAAAGCTTAAAATACAATGGCCAATAGCATATAACTCCTTGCTAATATAATGATAAGTATTTGTGTATCTTGTGGTCTACCAGTAAAGTTGTTAGTACACCTATAAAGTTTTGCGTCAAACTGCCAAACGTGACACTTTTTTTGCAGGCAAAGAATTTTCATGTTATGGTGAATGACTAAATGTGGAGTTAGTTTCTCAAGTAAATAATATTGGTTTCAACTTATCTAACGAAGTTTCTTAAAATGGATATTGGTAGGTTCGACCTATTGCATCAACTTATACCTACGCCATCCCATCTTCAGCAACTACTTCACTGTAGGTACCTAATGTCCTTCTAGACTTATAATAGTGTGTATACTATTTTTATTGCTTTTTACATAAATCATCATACAGGCGTGATAATATGTATGTATGTATGTATCATCATCATCATTTCAGCCGAAAGACCTCCACTGCTTGGCAGGCGGGTTAGCGTAAGCAGTTGGTTGGTTAAATACTCAGAGAACGGTGCTGCCCATCCTCTGGTAAACCTTAGTCGCCTTTTATGACACCCATAAGAAGAGATAAGCGTGGTGCAATTCTTCAGGTCCGGCGCCACACGGAACCTTCTTACATAAATAGGTGTTTTATATAGAACTTATGTGAGAATTCCAAGAACTATAAACAATACTAAATGCAATCTTGATACTTTGATATTAATATCTGTCGTTTTTATAGTAGCAATAAATTAAGTTTCCAACAAAAACACGAATGTTTTGGCTTAAAATATCAAAATATAAATCAAATGCTTTATCTCTCAGTATTCGGTGCTCGCTATAATTTTACACCTCGGGAACAAAACGTCAATTTTTCAAAACATCCCGTGAAATCAAAAGATTAGTCTTTTTTCAAAGTTTTTTATTTCTGATACAAAAAATAAATATTTTTTTCACAGCTGTGAAATCACTGGAAATATTAGTTTGCCATTCTGAAGAATACAATCATTCTTCATTTAATCTGTGATCAATGTGATCATAAGACAAGGCGCACACTAGAGAAAGCCAGCTGCAATATATCAAAGTTTGACAGCTACAAGCTCGGAGCAATATGGCGACCACGCCACCCAATGAGGGACTGCCCCGTCACGCAACGCGCACCGCTCCTAACTTGGATACATTCATCACGACTGATTTATTGGGGAAGGAGTGACACATTTTATATTCTATTTTCGAAAACTCTAACGAGTTTTTCAAAATGGTCTCCATTTGAGAGATCGCAACAGCTGCATCTTGTTAGAGTTGGTTTCAGAGGTTTGCTTTGTGTTAAAATTATTTGCGTCACTGGATTCGTGTAGTTTTGGCTTGTACAAGTGGCTTGTTACATGCCCCCTTGTAAAATCATATAGATAGAGACATTATTGATGATCATATTGTGAAAATTATACGCTGCATGACCTCGTATTTAATAACAGTCTATTATTGATTTATTGAGTCATTTATTTGAGTAACAGCTGATGTATTCATCATAATAATGTCCGTCGCGACGTCCGCCCATTCAAAACGTCACATAAATGTCTTTGAAGCACATCAGTGTTTTAAGTGCTCTCTAAAATTGATTTTTAAATAACAGACGCCGCCGGCCTCCCCTTAGAAAAAAATAGACTGAGGCTTTCACGTGTCACATATGTCAGGGTTTGGCCTAATCCTCTCGGGACGTCCAATTTTTATTGCGTTCAACCCTGATGTATGGCCTAATATCGGCACGATATATCGAAAAGTAATATGGAAAGGGGTCAAACATTGTTCAGGGGTAGTTTTACATAGAACTTTACAGTTCATGATTGGAATGTTTTAACGACGTCTACGTTACGTTGTTCGACGAAGCTCTGCTTAGTATAGGAGTTTAGGACTAGATAGATGGTGCTGTGTAAAAAATGTACCAAATATTTATTTTAATTAATTATTAAAATTTTAATGTTCTGGAATTATTTTTTTTGTAATTAATTTTCATGTGTACGAATGTATTCTCAGAACAAAATTAAACGGTAGTAGGTATAATTAGGTACAAGGTTCGATTATGAACTGGTTCCTCGATTTCGACTCAACTATCGTGATGTCGATCTTGGACACCATCGTTGATAATTGACGTACAGGGGCATCGAAATTATCATCTAGGGGCGCGGAAAAATCAGGTTGGAGAAGCCATTTTGGTTTGCAAATTGTTAATTTTCTTGGTAAACGCCTTGAAAGCGTCATGTCTTTAGTGCCTTGTAGGAACCTTCGCAATTACTTTAATAACTGTCTCTGATATTGAATATATAGTCAGTACCGGCTTGCCTTTTCTCGTTTTATTAATACCTATACATACAATAAGTATAACCGATAATGCACAGCCCTGAATATTTTAACATGTTCTTATATCAAAAGGTTCTTATTTGCATATCAGGATGTACTTTAATGTAGTCGCTACCTGAAGAAAATTTCGGCAGACCAAAAACATTTTATTTTAATTGATTACGATAAGATGAAAAAAATCAAAAATAAAATTGTTAATAATTACCTTCTTAAATTTAAAATCTGTACTTTTATTACCTAGCGTCTTTGTTTTTATATACCTACTGAAAAGCCTGAATTTGTGGCAAAATCCGGTTAATTAACGTTTAAACCTGCCTATATAAATAAAAATCCCTTATCTTCTTAGCCAACTCCTACTGCAACTAAAACCTAATATGAGACTGAGAACAAGAAACTGTAACTGAATAAGCCGTACAGACACTACAGGCCGCCACGCCTTTTCTGCAGCGTTTTTTAATCACAGAGAATTGGCTCAGTGCATTGGAAACTAAATGGTATTAGCTTTTAATTAAATATATACAACGTGTTATTGATATAACCGTAAACCTCTTAAGGGGTCATTGTACTCATCAGTATGAACAAACAACCTTTACTTTGGGGCAAATCCTGAAATCGCGTAAAAAAAATCAGCTGATCCCTAAAATTTTCGATATTATGTAAACACAAATGTAAGGAACATCTGATATATATTTTTTTCGTGATTTCGGGGGTCGTCCCATTGTAAAGTTGTTCATACTGATACAAGAGTAAAATGACCCCTTAAGAGGTTTTCAGTTATTTCAGTAACACGTAGGTGAGTTAAGGCAAATAGGAATCGTAGATTCACTTTAAGAAGTACTACAATTAAATGTGTGATTTTGTTTTATGTCTCCGCATTAGTTTATTGAAAGTTAATCTTATTAGATACTGCCAGTTTTAGTATGCTGATCCTGATATGACCTCTTCCACTTGACTTAAAGATATGGTAAGAGTCAACTTTAGCATCTATAATATACAACTTGTAATTCAAATAACTGAAAACATTTTAAGGGGTCATTGTGCTCATCATTATGAACAAATTTTACTTTGGGACCAAAACAGTAAACGTGAAAAAAAATCTGCTGCTCCATACATTTATGTTCGCATAACTTGACAAAATGTAGGCAAAAGTTGTTTTTTTCGCGATTTCTGGATTGGTCTTATAGTAAAAGTTGTTCATACTGATGAGTACAATGACCTCTTAAGAGGTTTTCAGTTATTTAAATTACACGTTGTTTAAATTATTAGATGTACCTATTTCAATGTTCAAACATAATAAAAATCTGTAAAAAGTGTACCCAGTCAAGATAAATTAAAGTAAAATATTCTTAAAACATTTTAATATTCATAGATTACATTCTAACACGAAAACCTGATCACTTTTCACTTAGCTACGAATTTCCCACGAAAAACTCAATTTCAGCCACCACACTTTTTTTACACTTTTTTTTACACGAAGAAAATGGTCAATACAGTCATGCCTTTAACCTAAGCGGTCTCGCAATAGGCCTGTCAACATTATGTTAATACATAAGGTAGTGCTGCAATAACTTAGCGGTCATCAACCCGCGAGCCCAGTGTGGTGAACTGGTGACTCGTATAGTCATGATGCCTATGTATGACATCCCTTTTTGGGAGAGGACTGAGATAGTTTGAGAAGAAAATGCTGTAATAATAGGTATAGTAAACTTATATGAAACTTGCTCCGTACTCACATACGGTTTTACTCTATCGAGCAAATACGCCAGTCATGACTTACGGTGCCGAGACGTGGACACTGACAGTTGGGCTAGTCCACAAATTCAAAGTCGCTCAGCGAGCTATGGAGCGAGCTATGCTTGGAGTTTCTTTGAAGGATAAAATCCGTAACGAGATTATCCGGAGAAGAACTGGAGTGACCGACATAGCTTGTAGGATCAGTAAGCTGAAGTGGCAGTGGGCTGGCCATGTCTGTCGAAGGACCGATGGCCGTTGGAGCAGACGAGTCCTTGAGTGGAGACCGCGAATCGGCAAACGCAGCGTAGGGCGCCCCCCTGCCAGGTGAACCGACGACCTAAAGAACGTGGCTGGGGGGGACTGGATGCGGAAGGCAGAGGACCGAGCGTTGTGGCGCAACTTGGGAAAGGCTTATGTCCAGCAGTGGACTGCGATAGGCTGAGTTGATTAATTGAGCAAATACGTCGAGTATAAATCACGGGACGGTTTTTCGTACACACATTCAACATGTATCTATAGAGCGAAGCGTAAAGTTCAGTATTCACCGGTTCTGTTCGAGCCTAAACTGAATAAACACATGTTTTAACTACGTTCAACAATGGTGGACTTTCGGACACGTACTCGAGTCTATGCACTGTACATATACTCGAGCCAAGATCGACGGCTCACTTCGAGTACCTAGTTACAAAGGAAATTAATTCCATCGAGCCGGCTTGATACGATTATTCGAGTTGTGAGGTTTGCGGTTTACTCGTTGGTTTTTAATTTTTTACTCATATTAGAGTAAAACTTTCGAGTAATACATACCATATTTTATGTGAGTACGGAACTTTAAGCTTATTTTAACTTGAAATGGTTTTGCGGTAGACTGTATGTTGATAACGTTTTGCAGGTGCAGTCAACCGCATATCGATGTTAAAAAAACAGTATAAGCAGGGCCTGTCTTGTATGTAATTTACATACTAAGCAAGTTCCGTTTATAAATGTTTTTTTACCATTCTACTAATATTATGCCTGAATGTTAATGTTTTTGAAGATGTTTGTTACTCAATCACGCTGAAATAGTTGAACAAATTTGGATTAAATTCGGCACACAGACAGAACATAGCCCGGATTAACATAATTATAGCATACATTACATTATCCCAGGAAAAGAAACAGTTTTCGAGGGAAGCGCGATAAGTCTTTCTGTAATAAGCTAAAATACATGCAGACAAAACCGTGGGTAGTCTATATAGGTAGTTTGTTACAGTTGGCCCAACATAATATATTCGTACAGAATCTAATGTTAAAAATGCATAGGTATTATTAAACAGTGCTGTAAATACTGGTTTCGAGCTCTAGGTACCTATTTAGTAGCAACACTAGTAAATAACTGAAGATCACTCAAGGATTGACAGCAAAAAATTACACATCCTCATTGCAAAAACAGATTACAATCTCAATTCGTAGTTACTCAACATGATTAATAATTTAATTTTTATTAAATAATTGGTTTCGCTGACCTTACCAACCCTTATACGCAATCTCATATAACCGATTTAAATTGATTCCGTTATGCGGTCCGTCGAGTACTGATTACATAAAAAGTTGCCGTATTGCCGGTAGGGCCTCGGTTGCTTCGGTCCTCCGTTTCATTTTCAACCTTTGAGTCAATTAAGCTTTGCCAATTTAAGAGTGCGCGTACTCTTACACCGACGACTAATGTATTATTCATATTGTGTTTTTGAGATAACAAGCAAGCTCTCAAGTCGATACACATCTAGTGAGCTGATTGGAAGTCGGTACCGCAGATGGCGGGAAAGCAGCGGCATCTTGGAAAGTACATTAAAATTACACCGCGATGTTGGCATCGTTAGGATCTGTATATTATTCCGCCTTCACGAGGTATTTTATAAGATCATTCAGCAAATAAATTTTTCAAACGTCCCAGTCAAGGAATAGAGCCAATTTAAATTCAGAATTATATATTTATTTACGATTACGAGGTAGATTCCTCTAATAAATCACACGCATATGAATTTTATTTCTTCATAACTAAAGATACTTAAGTTCTCACTAACTTAATAATGCGCCGCCTATTGATCGCTACAAATCACTGTTATAAAACACTCTAACTAAATAACCATTCCACATTAAATTGCCATGCAGACCTTACAGCATTGCTTTAATTACACCGCGTATTGATACAGTAATTCATGTGAGCTTTTATTTAAATCAATAATTCACTTCGTATAGATATAAAGGCGTGCGGCAGCCAATGTGTTATAGCGCGGTGTTTATATACCTTGCAATCGGTCAGTTGATTCTGAGACCACCCAGGTGGGAGCAGCTCCGGTGCGTCCTCTTACCTGTACCACCTACATACGCAAATGCGCACACATACAAACATAATGTACAGTTAAGAATTTCATCTATACCTCCCCACCATCTCCAGAATATTTTTTCGTATCAATTTAGTAATTTGCGATTCGAGTTACCAATTTGAGTGATTATGTTTCGTCGAGCCCGTTGGCTGGGAATATGTAATAAGGAAATTCCCTAAAATGAGCGGTCGTGATTATTTAATATCGCTCGCATCGCGGGTAATGAGATGATAATGTATTACAAAAGTGCACTGAACACGTTTTTGGGGTATACATTCCATTATGGCGTCATGTTGTTCAGAAATACGTGTAAGTAACGGCCGAAAATGTATCTCAGCCTCCGTAGGTAGGTACTGGGTACATATTATAAAATTATTGAAAAATTATAGTGATAGGTTCCTTTTTATTATGAAGCTTTTAAAGTGGGCTGTGTAAAAATAATAACTGTATACATACATACATGTCAGACATATAATGCCTGTATATGCAAATAAAGTGGGCAAAACTGTAACAGATACATACAAGTGTACACTCTCACCGATTTTCGGAACAATATCATATAAGCACGTCGCATGCCTATCATTAAAATTTATAGCTGCAATTATACGACTTAGCCGGACTTGTAATAAAGTAAAAATTATATAGGTTCTGTTTATGTAATAAGGCTATAGTATCGTAGGCAAACCCAGCCTCGTCTCGACGAGTCCTAGACACATTTATTGACTTGTAGAACATGTTATGCGCACTCGAACATACCATGTTATCTTAATTTGACTCATTAGACTTGGAGCGCAAATATCTACTTTACATAATTTTATCGAAGAAAATTGTGCGCGTGGGCATACTCGTCGACGTGATCCGTTTTAATGTCGCCCTTCCATTGAAATATGCTAAACAATTTGTCCCGTTCCATCATGAACCAATCTGTCTTAGCTGAGACTGTAAAACACCCTTTACAGTTACGTTCGACGCAAAAAATTTAAAAGCTATTGTTTTTGTCATTAAAAACTGTTTACGATCCCACAAGTGTAAATAACCGCTTCCCGCGTTGTCAACCGCGCGCCACATGTTCATCGATTTTGGAAAAAATACTCAAAAGCGCCCGATCTGCTATAACAACACTTGTAAATCACGCTGAAAAGTTTTACGAATTAGGAACAATTAAAACATCGAAGCAAACAACAGTTGTTGCGAATGTCCTCCGCAACTGCGGGACCATTCTAAATTACGAGCGGTTTACAACCTTATAGATCTTAGTCCGAAATTCTTTACGACTAATATAACTTGCGCAATCCTTTTGTCGCCCGATGGGGAGAGGGGGGACAACTTGGACAAGTTTCTTTTGTTTGCGACACGTGTTGCAGAACGGGTTGTGCCCGACACTTGTAAGAAGGGAATCTTGGGAACGGTTACGAGTCGATTTCCTTGGAAGCGTTCAGTCTTTTTGCTTTAGAACTTGAATTTTTGGGAGTCAGATTATATTGTAATTTTCTCTGGTTGTTTTTCAACGAAAAATGTTGCGTTTTTAATGCGCTGCGCCTTTCCGAACACAAATTCGTTCAACCTGTTTTTGAATCGACCGCCCTGGGCCACTCTCAAATGTAATCAAGATCGAATTGAGATCACACAGTTATAGCTTTATTATTGTCGTTTACACATTCATTTTGTGTCTTCAATGTTGGTTATTTTGCTTAAAACCTCAAAATTCATCGCTCGTTTTTATGGTTACCAAACTTTAATTGGCTGTTACCGGTAATGGTGCTTAAATATGCTATATAATGAGAAAAATTCTGATTGGTCCATTATTTATTTACCTCATGAGCATGAGCCGTAACCTTTGGGGTCCTTATTGTCCCGCCCTGCGTTCCGGAACACGTAATGCGTCTGCGCAGATGTATTATTTTTCAGATTTGTGTATTACGGATACGCGGTATCATTATATACCTATTAAGGTTTGTGTGTGACACTACGCTTATTTTTTGCTAGATTACAAACTCCGCCTTTTGCGTTAATGAAGCCATTTGTGTCATGTTTATTGCTTTTACGGCGTACTCCGGATTTTGAGGAGAATTTATAAGGCGAAAATTGACACTGAAATTATGGTAGCCCTAATTAGTTGGAACACGTGCGGTGTCACTGATGTTTTCGTGTTTTTTGTGTCAGGGGAAACGTAAAACTACATAGATTTCCGCAGATTGTGTCTTGTTTATTTACATAAGTGACGTATTTATAGCCGTAAATTAGGTAGGTATGTATCGTAGCACTGTGTAGCAGTACATGCTTTTTATGCAAATCGTAAAGGGATTTTCTTACTCGTTTATTGGTTTTTGACTGTTCACTCTTATACAAAAGATTTTTTTAAATATTATAGGATGGCGAAACGAGCTTAGGGCCCACCTGATGCTAAGCGGTTACCTTTGCCTATAACAATTGCAATACCACCTAAGCTGTTGCCTAAATGGTACCGCAAGTCGGTTCGCCAAACTAAGACATGGAGATGGAAAGTCTCCTGTGATTGTAATTTCACCGGCACCCGTACCCTTCAGACCGAAACACAGCAATGCAAGCATCACTGTTTGGCGGCAGGAGTGGGTACTACGGTGGTAGTACTTCCCGGGACGAAATTCTTCAGATGGAGCTCTACTACTAAAATAGGTTGAGAAACTACTTGGAACGTAGTTCCAGTCATATATTTCTATTGAAAACTCCGTCATATAATTTTCACATTGCCAGATAAAGTCAGCAAAAATAATATTCACTTATCATTTCAAGAGTTCTACAGGACTTCTGAATCGACCTTCATTCGAAACATTGACGTAGATATATGGAGAGAAAGCTTCAATTAACATGCAAGTCTGATCTGTTTCGAATAATGAGTCTTAATGCATTTGCTTATCAGAACTCTGGTGCATTCGTCATGGCGCGGCTGATTTTTAGGTTTAATATTACAGTTAAAAGTAAGTGCAGGAATAATTTACGTTTGATATTTCTTACGAGTATACTGTGCTTTGTTGGTGGCTCGGGAAAATTTCAGGGTCGAAACTCGAAACCCACCAATACTAAATACTACCACTTATTTAAAAAGTATAGTTGGCACAGACCAACAGCATTCCTTAGATTGAATAGGATCTCTCAAAAGATCTTCTTATAAGTTTTCAATTTAATAAGTAAGTAAGTAAGTTTTAATAAGTGTTTGTGTCGGTCTGGGTGTTTCTTATGTATTATAAGTATGTATTTACAAAACAAAGTATATAAGTATGATATCCATTGTCTAGTACCTACCAATAGTACAAGCTCTGCTTAGTTTGGGACTAGATGGTGCTGTGTAAAAATGACCAATAATATTTATTTTTATTATTATTTATTAATAAACACACAATCCTTTTCTAATTTTTCAAAGAATTTAAGTATACAAGTTATTCCTTGCAAGCAGTTTTTTCATCCTTAACAGACTACATAACCATTAAATAAACACGCCGTATAGCACAATAATTCTCAAAACAGTATCTTTCTAAGCAATCATACAGTCTTAGGCACATAGAAGATGTAGAGATTACTTGCTTACAAAACACTGCAAATCCTGTATTCTGCAGATAGCTAGCCCATTGTCCTCGAGAAATTTTGCATTTTACTAGGTTTACCCTCAGACCTTAGAAAAATAAGACTCACATAATACCTTCAAGCTTCTGCCCGCTGCTTCGCACTCATGTAATTCGGATTATCACACAAAGATTTTATCACGAATCCCTCAGGAACTCTTTTATCTTCCCGGGATAAAAAGTAGCCTCTATGTCCTTCTCCGGGTTCCAGAATATCTCTGTACCAAGTTTCATGAAAATCGCTTCAGCGGCATAGAAAACGTAACAAAGACAGACAGAGTCACTTTCGCATTTATAATATTAGTTTGGATTGTACAGTCAAAGGCGATTTTTATTCTTTAAAATCGCACTACCCTTAAAACTTTATTCCTCCTACAATCGATTCCAATTGTTCGAAATAAACAACGATTTGCAGTTAAGCCCGTAAATAACTCTTACATAAGAAATGGCCCCACAATTCACGAGGTACCCACAGAAGGCTTTTACGGGTTAGGTAATTAGTGTCACTCAATTACCCACTATACAGTGGCCGCAAGAATTTTTGTTAATTATTAAAAAGGTTGCACTTAACTCGGTGAGGGAGAAATTGAAGAAAAGAAAGGCTTTCTTCTTAGAAATTTTGTTATTTCCAGTACCCACTTTAAAGCCTTGAAGTGCAGGAAACATGTACCTAAGTACTTACTTATATACATTTTGGTTTCAGTGAACACAGGCAATGCAAGAACTTCTAAACCTACAATATAGAAATCATTTTTCATTCCTTTGAGTTTTGCAGAGGAGTTTTAAAGTTAACCCACAGTTTGCTGATTTTTGGCATTCTCTTGAGTTGATAAGAGAGTTGAGCCCAGTGACACTACACTGTATGGTCGTTGGTTGAGTCTTTTACCCCAACAAAAATAAAAAAATAAATCTATTTAATTTTATCAAACCTACCTAAAATAGACCTACTATATAGAAACCATCTTTGGGTCAGACAGAGGAGTCTAAAGTTAACTCACAGTTTGCTGATTTTTGGCTGTCTCTTGGGTAAGAGAATTGAGCCTTATACCCTCTCAAAATTCAGTGAACACAGGCAATGCAAGAACTTCTAAATATTTATAGTTATTAAATCAACATAAAATATATACCTACAATATAGAAACCATGTTTCATTCCTTTGAATTTGGCAGAGGAGTCCACAGTTTGCTGATTTTTGGCCGTCTCTTGGGTAAGAGAGTTGAGCCTCATAGCCTCTCAAAAATTTATTTCACTACGTTTTGAAGACAGTCCTCCAAATTTTAACTTAAATTTCTGTTTTATTATTATTAACTCTTCAATACTCAAATTAGTAAATACAACTAACCAATGAGCTTTATATCAACAATAAGCATGTTTTACTTGCTTTCTCACGATTCCGATTAAACCATACTCCATACAACTTAAGGGTATAGATAAGGATGTATGAAAAGAGCCGCGCAGCCCTTACGCAGGCTTCGATCTTACAACTTGAGATAATTAAGCCATTAAATTGGTTGCGTACCCTTTATACTGTGAGAAGTACGGACCGTGGTTTTATTTTTGATGCAGCAACGAAAGGCAATGTGTTTCGTTCAAGTGTTTTATCGCTCATGTAGTTTGATTATGATATGTCTTTAGTAATGTTTATGGGTGTTTCTTCTTTTGATGGGGTTCCATTGTTTGGTCATGGTTTTATACGCGTGAACTCCTTGCCTCGACACTGAAAAATAATATTCTAAAGGTAAATACACACGGCGACACTGACATTATATAGACACAAGTCTCGACATTATGGCGGATGTACTCGAGATCACTAATTCATGCGGCATTGGTAATGTATCACTTAAAGAGACATCATTGATGATACAAATATGTACACTAGGTCACTCAATGATACATCACTAAAAGATAAAATCAAGATGGACTAGTCACTGAATGATATGTAATTCATGTGAACAGCACTTAATGATCAGCCTGTATTTACACTGTATCACTTAATGATGTATCACTCAAGTATTGAGTATCATCTAGTGATATAGTGTACATCCGCCTTTAGTGCCACTAACGTCTGCAGGATAGCAATTTTTATGTCGCCATTAAATGTCTAGGGTTGGTGTTACACACTAGGACACTCAGTGTCGACACCGCGTGTCAAGTCTTTATCCGAATATTAATCAGTAACTTGTGAGAAAGAAGTACCCAACATCATATTTATGAGTCTACACTTGTCTTGCAGTTGATTAAAATTTGAGATGAAATCGCTGGTATAAACTCTCCTACTTCATATATTTTCTCATCCAATGTGACCTTTTTTCTCACTGGACGCTGCCTCAGCTACTAAAATCGGGGATTGAGATGTCAAAAGAAAGCTCAACGTTCCATACATCATAAAAATAACTTTTTACCCATTCAATTATAACAGATTCGAAAGATATTTGATCGAATCGACATTTTGATCTTTTAACGCATCACAGATTACTTGAACAGTCATTTTTCAAAGGCGATAACATCAACTAGGTCGTGCGAATACTGACTTCAATTCAAAAGGTCCAAATTAAATTCAGATACATTCTGATTGGTCTTAATCTGATATATAATGTACCTACTGAGAAAGTTCGACACCGAAAAATAAAGGAATAAGTCGATCGCAGCGTGCGTTCGGTCCTATACATAATGTTGAAGAGCACGCAACGACCGGCATGCAATGAAAGCCTTCGAATAACCGCCTCGACAGGGCTGGCATTTTAATATTAATATATATTTGTAATAAATCGCGATGTTATTAATATTTCTAGATCCTGCTGGTGATAAAGTAGGATTTTGTGGAATGTTATAACTCAATATTGAGTTGTAATGAAAATATCTGATACGCTTGAAGGTATAATCCTGAAAAATGTTTTACTGTGGCTTTCAATGCCCTTCTAAGAGCTAAGTTATATTTAAAATGCGAAAAATGGGCACTTTTTCTATCTACAACTATAGCGAACTATAATTTACCGAGTTAATAGTTTCTGATTAAACTACAGTACCTACCTACCTGTAATAGTTAAAAACGAATTTTCGATAAATGATGTACTCAGCCTTAAGGAAGGGCACTTTAGCACTAAAATGTGAACTCATTGAAATGAATCTGATAACTTTATAAAGATAATTTGACTCAGGTGGAGAAAAATCAGGATTGTGCTAATACCACATGTAAAATTAATATACGTACCTCAAACATACATTCTCTACTCATAAAATATTTGTTTCATGAGACAAAAAGTCCAATGTTAATCAATTAAGTAAAGTTCGTGTATAAAGTTAGGTTGAGCAGCCCTGAAATCAGTCGAATTTTCGCGAGTCACGGCTATCGGCTTCTTATTCAGTTATCCTGTCGCGAATCGAGTTTTTGGTACGCAATTGTAAGACATTCCGATTCACCGCGATTGAAAATCAATGTTGATTTATTATATTCCTGTAGTTTCATACTCTACATCCTACTGAATCAAAGCTGGAGAGCGGAAAATTCTCTTAGTACTTATGTAGCTTGAATATTTTGATATTATTTATGTATCTGCATTTATATTGCCTGTGAAACTCAACAATTTTGCATCTGCGCCCACACGTGTTTATGTTCCTTAATCAAGTTTGCAACCAGTCTTAATTCCCGGTCGGTAGCTCTCAAAGGCTGCCCTTGCGCATAAATCAATATCGACGTTTAAACGAAATGAAGCTGTCGTCGTCGCCAATTGTAACGTCATTTGAACTAAGCTGCGTGAGACAACCAATCCCATTCAACATTCAAACGCTTCGATGAAAGCGGATCCGCTGGTACAATGCACAAACTTTTTTCCAAACAACCATTACTCTAAGGTCTCTGATTATAATTAATTATATTGATTACTAATGAACCCTTTTTCTTTTTTGTTTCAGGAGCGAATGGCCTCAGAAGACGAGGAAGACAAACGTATACTAGATATCAAACGCTAGAGTTAGAGAAAGAGTTCCACACGAATCACTACCTCACGCGGAGGAGACGCATAGAAATGGCGCACGCTCTCTGTTTGACGGAGCGACAAATCAAAATATGGTTCCAAAATCGAAGGATGAAATTAAAGAAAGAGATTCAAGCTATAAAGGAGTTGAATGAACAGGAGAAGCAGGCGCAAGCACAGAAAGCGGCAGCGGCAGCGGCGGCGGCCGCGGCTGCTGCGCAAGGCCATCCCGAACACTAAGCATGCGCACGCGCAAAGCCTTATCCAGTGATACAATCGCAGTCCGCCGAACACTCCATAGCTTTGTGTTTTTTTTTTTGTAAATTGTTTGTAATTATTTTCTCGTTATTTAAGTGTTGTTCGGTTGTTGTGATTATTTTTAAATTAATTTTTAACTAGACACAATGTTTTCTCTAAATGAATGATGGAACAATAAACTGTTGAATGCTAGACTAGAAACGGGTCGTATTATTTTGTGTTTCGGGTTTTGTTTTTGTTGATTTATTGATTTTTTATATACGTTTATATTTTAATCCGCGTAATCGTCGAAGATGTTCGCGTTTGGAAACCAGTGCAATTTGTAGAAATCTCTTCCGTGTAACATAGTGTAGGTGTATTGTAGTGCGTTTTACTTTATGTGCGATCGTAGCGCTCCCTGCTCGGCAGCGTCGGCGTCATGAACTATATTACATTGTACAAATTTAATATGCCTACCAAAGAGACCCGGTCTCGTACCCTTAAAGCTAAGTAAATAAGTTAAATTAATTATCCGCTATCGTAATACGGACAGTGTGAAACAGAATAACCTTCCGCGCCATCTAATCCTTCAATACTCTCGCATAAGTATAGTGTAAACGTGATCGTGTTCCTGCAGTTTTAATAGTCGGTGAAGTTAAACAAATTGCCATAAATATAAGTAGTTATTATTTAGCCAGTAGCGGTGTAAATAGTTAGGGTAACGTCTGTAATGATGGAAGTGAGCGGTTCGCGATTGCGCCGGCGCCGTGGAATGGGCAGAAAAAGCTTCGATGCGAGTGCGGGGCGAGAGCGAGGGCGAGCGGGGCAGCTGCGGGGCAAGCGCGGGGAGCGCGCGCCGCCGGCCACCGAACAGGACTAGGTGAGTTTTTGTCAAAGTCACCGCCATTATTTATCGAGTGGAGACGGTCGCGAAAAACTTACTCGCCGTCACCAGTCGACGCGCGATGCCATTTTTGAAGTCGCCCAAGCGCGACTTCTACGGTATAGCTGTATTGCAATGTTTTAATTTACTAAGTCCGTTGCACCTTTTGATCTTCCCGACTGTCTCCACGCCGAGCATGTAGAATGTCCTAATAACAACCGCCTTAAGTATACCTATGACCGATTGAAACAATTAAAGATAATTTACTGGTCCCCGTAGTGAAAATGGCCATGGAATGAGCTATTAGCATTATGTAGCTCATGTCGACACGATAGAAGAAGAAGTGAAAATAATGGCGTCCTACATGTTGACCGATTGTTAACTGAAAATTCCCGCCATAATTAACACTAACATAACCACTGCCGCAATACACAATAATTAGGTGTCAAAAAATTAATAAAGGCTCTCTTAGTTTGTTGATGTCTTAATATTTCGTAAGCATACATAATGACTTCATCGGCTTTACCGCCGGATGCGGACGGTGAGTGGTGGGAACTATTAATTAAATTGACTATAGTCATTTTCATCTCGGACGCCGAATATGGCGACCGAAGAGTCAAGCGGACGCTAAAAACTGAATTCCAAGCCTCGCTCCACGTACAGTCTGCAAAAGAAAAACTCACGAATATCTTTCTACTTATTTGGATGCGCTATTCATGTTGAAAAATGCTGGATGGCATTATATGTTACGTGTTAACTCGTTACATCAGGATTTAAATCTCATTTCTTCAGAGTCGAATTGGATAAAAACTAGATCGCGTAGTAGGTCTTAGTTGCGCTTTAAACTTTCTACGATATGGTAAGATATTTTACAAACTAACAACTTTGTTGTTGCGTGTTTGTATTATATAAAGAGTTGTGTTGAATTATTTGTCGCAAAAAGTTCAGGAATTAATCTTTATAGGTTTCAAACATTATTCTTGTTTGTATTGAATAATGGAAACTTGTTTAAATCATGGATCAAAAATCTATCCACAAAGTAAAATATTTCTTCCTTGATATATTGTGTTGCTGTCGTTGCACAGGTCGGCCATGTTTGCGGTCTTTGACCTGGCCTGCCAAATCGACGATAACAGATAATTATTTAGCCGATACGTAAAATTATTGGACATCGACGTATCGCAGCACGTATTTTGAACATCTCAATTTTACTGGAGTATACCGGTCGGAACTTTGTTTTATTGAACAATAATTTGATAAAGGTAATAACTTATTTATATACTTTTTAAGAGCTGGTAATGCTTAAGTTAACTTAATATGGGTATTTGAATATTTATAAGAATAAGAATAATCTTTATTTCTAAATTGTTCACAGGCTACAATTCGCATAAAGCTAGTATTAAAAGCTGTACTTATTTCTATGCTAGAGAAGATGTTACAAATAATTTCAAAGACTTCGTACACTAGTATTATTATTTTAATTGTTGATTCTGCATTTTATAAATAAACTAGGCTAGGCCTGTATCGCAGGAAGCTTTATAAATTTTTCCTGAATTTACAATTAATTAATAATACTGTAAATAAAAAGATAATTTGGTAATAAAGAGAACGTAGAGCATACATAAAGATAGAAATTGGATATAATAATATACTTCGAACTCGAAAGTAGCTACTATATGTTACATAAATTAAAAATTTATAATCATAATACAATATTTATTATGCTTATTACTATTAAATATGAGATCATATTAAAATTAAAACTTATTTATAAGCCATACATTATGTGTTTTGAAAACTCTTCTGTTTCGTCGAAATTATACGTCAATAATTATAATATTTGCCGAATATTATTTTGCCTTTGCTTCACGAACTGAAAGGTTTCTTAGGTAACAGATTTTGTTGACGTTGTTAAATACTAATGGCTATGGACAAGAAGAGATACTTTGACTTCGCCTTTATATTTTATATCAATTGTAATACATTACAATTAAAAGATAAATCTTTTCTTCTCTTTAATGATAGCACTGAGCAAAATAGGAGTTCCTTCGACAAGATCAATAGCTTCGTTTTCAATTAAGAATAATGACTACTTCAATGAAATGTTTCTCACTTAATTAAAACATACCTTAGTAAATTATATACTTCATAAATGGCAGATGTATCGATAAAAACAGAATGTATTCGTTGATAATTCGTCCATTTCAGAGCATAGGCATGCCTCTTTTGCCCTTAACGAAGTCATGGATATTTTTTCTTAGCATTTAGGTACTTAAGAATAATATGTAAGTTTTTCAGTGTTTTGCAGGCTGTAAGTCAATTTAATCAGTCAATAACTCGACAAGATGTTTTTGATGACTGTTGAATTAACTGACTAGGGTTTTTTTATTCGGTTGATGTTAAATTATGGTAATTTAATCTAGGTTATTTTTCTGAAATTAGGTATATGAAATTTTACTAGTTACAATTAAAGTGATGGTAATGAGAAAAGTAGAATTTAAAGCGTCACATTCGTACACTAAACTTTTTCTTTTAGTCTTCTACAAATTTTGTAGAAAATCCAGCAGCTTTTCCATAGCTTCTTTTTCTCATTCAGTACTAGCCTATGCCCGCGGTTTCGCGTATATCTAATTCGGTTTATCACTCAAAGACATTATTGCGCATTCCTCGAGAAGTGTTTATCTTCCAAGGATGAAAAGTAGCTTATAGGTTAAACCAGAATATGGTGTGTTGTGTAGTGTGCAAAATTTCATCTAATTTAGCCGTTTTAGCGTGATTGAAGCACAAACGACAACAAACGACAAAACAAATGAACAAACATGCACCTATACTCTGTTTTTAGGGTTCCGTACCCGAAGAGTGCCAAACGGGACCCTATTACTCTCGCTACGCTGTCCGTCCGTCCGTCCGTCTGTCTGTCACAGGGCTGTATCTTTTGAACGGTAATAGTTAACCGGTTGAAATTTTCTCAGAAATTGTGTTGCTATGAGGTGTATCACGACAAATACTAAAAACAAAAAAAAGTTTGAAAACAAAGGAGTCCCCATACAAGAAACCTCAAAAAACATGCATTTTTTTCAACGTTTTTGTTTTTGCTTTCTCTTCAAAACAGTAATATATACCAGCGTCAAACTTGGTCAGATTATAGTGCATATTATGTTGTTTAGCAACAAATATTAAATAAGACAAACATAGACATATGTGGTGGTACCTGCGCAAGAAAGACATGCAAAAATTCATATTTCGCGCACTGCGCGGTGATGTCTTTTGATAAACTCTCATAAATTAAATCAGTTTTTATGGGGTATCAATCAGGTCGTTGAGAGGCTGGTACGGAACCCTTACTGCGCGAGTCCGACTCGCACTTGGCCGTTTTTTTCTGTCTTGTCTTATTTCGTAAACAATCTTGGCATGTCTTTTTATTCAAATTACTACTGATAAAATATAATTACTAGTTCTGCACCTGTAATTCGGTTAAAGAAGCTTATTCAGTGTGTGTAACTGTTAACATAATAATTTCTTCGGTTTTCGCGATCACTACACATTATAATAAAACAAATTTTAACCGGATTAAATCGCGTATATTATTTAAATTGGTTTTCCTGACGTTTCGAAAGCTTTGCAGCGTTTGTGGTCGCAGGAAGACTAAGATGACAAGCGTCTTTACAGATATTAACATAATGTCATTTAATAATTATTATTGACCAATTGCATTAAAAAGACATGCTAAGATTGTGTACTAAATAAGACAAGTATGAAAAAACAGAGATTATACTATAGCATTTATAATATTAGTAGGACAGTAAGTAGGATATACCTACACACGAACGTACGTACCAGGCCCCTCAGAAAGTATTGCGAAAAAAAGTTTTTATATATGGGAGACTGGCCAGTTATAATGTTTTTCGAAAATATGATTATTTATAAGTAAAAATAAGTAAGTTCCAATTTCAAAATTTCCCTCCACATTTTTTGCGAGTTAATTCAAAGTATTGTGTCTCACTGAAATATGGATCTGCGCCGGGAACATTTTAGAGCTATGATTTTATACGATTTCAAGTGTCGCCTGAAACCGGATGAATCGTACGATAGACTTCAAATGGCATTCATGGATGAAGGCCCTTCCAAGGCAACCGTGTATCGTTGGTATAACGAATTCAAGCGCGGTCGACCAACTTTGGGGGATGACGAAAGAAGCGGTCGCCCTTTGACGGCTGTTACCGAAGAAAACGTGCTAGCAGTGAAAAATTTAATCCAAGACAATAGGCGAATTACATATCAGGAGATTCAACACATATTGAAGATTGGATCGGGAAGCGTTCACGAGATTCTACACAGCCATCTTCGCGTGAGGAGGATAGTATCACGCTGGGTGCCGCACAACCTCACCGATGCTCAGAAGCAGGCCCGGGTGGAATGGTGCCGTGATATGCTTAACAAATTTGAAGCAGGCTCGTCTCGGCGTGTTTACGACATCGTTACAGGTGATGAGTCCTGGATTTATCAATACGACCCAGAAACCAAGCGCCAGTCGACTGTTTGGGTGTTTCAAAATGAGCCAACGCCTACCAAAGTGAAGCGATCTAGAAGCGGGGGTAAGATTTTGATCGCTAGCTTTTTTAATTTGACTGGCCACTTGGTATCAATTCCCTTACGGGATCAAAGAAGCATTAATGCCGAATGGTATACTACCAAATGTTTGCCAGAAGTTTTCTCTGTTATAAGCAACAAGCGACCAAACACAGGGCTCCGCGGGCTACTGCTCCACCACGACAATGCACCTGCGCACACCGCACTCAAAACGAGGGACTTCCTGGACAGCACGCCAGTCAAACTCCTGGGTCACCCTCCTTACAGCCCTGATCTAGCACCGTGTGACTTCTTTTTATTCCCAAAAATAAAAAATCAGCTCAAAGGGATACAATTTTCGTCGCCGGAAGATGCGCTGGCTGCGTTCGAGCAGGCTGTAAACGAGGTGTCTGCGGCGGACTGGAAAAAGTGTTTTGAAAACTGGTTTAGGCGCATGAATCTTTGTATAGAGGCTGGTGGAAAGTACTTTGAAAAGATTTGATAAAAATATATGTACGTATAGAACAATTTTTTTTAGTTTCGCAAAACTTTCTGAGTGTCCCACGTATAGTATGTCAATACTA
This sequence comes from Asteroscopus sphinx, assembly GCA_949699075.1. Taxonomy (NCBI): domain Eukaryota; kingdom Metazoa; phylum Arthropoda; class Insecta; order Lepidoptera; family Noctuidae; genus Asteroscopus; species Asteroscopus sphinx. The sequence continues at coordinate 11,799,413 of OX453013.1, read as the reverse complement.
TATACTTTAATATTTAAATATGAAACAGGATTAAACGCGCGGTACCATTGGCACTATACACACCATATACAGGTAACTACTATGTATACATATTTCACAATAAGGTATTTTTAAACATATAATAACACACAAAACGCAAAAATAAGAAACAAATTAACCCTCACAGCATTTATGTAAATCAAGCTTTTACAACACATAATGCCGCTTATTATATCAAATAAACTACCCAGTTAATTAGACTAAAAACATGTGAATAATGCATACAAATTAATCAATACTTACTTTGATTTTATCATGTAATAATAATTAATTGATATTCAGTAAAGGTTCCTTATTAAAATATTGCAATTTTATATGGGTAGACCCGCTTGTAATAAAACGAAGGCTGCCATGGCCGGTGTTCCTATAAATATGAAGATACCTATACATTATAGCTGTGTATTTGTCAGTACTTATTTAGGTAGTTCAAGATGTGATCTCTTATGTGGCTAGTAGCTAGTCGTCTGCTTGAGGCGGGTTTTGTAAAGACGGATGGAATATTTTAAGTGAGACTTTATAGGTTTAAAATTGATTTTAGTGATGGGAATCTTTGACTGGATTTATGTTTGTTGCAAAATGAATTGCTATATTTGATGCATTGTGTATTTTTTATTTATGTAAAAATAATCATAGTTACTATATAAAACTCATATAAAGTATCTTTAATAATTAATACACATGTTTGTATACGAACTTTAGTAATCAATACGCTTGTAGGTACTAGGTATACCTACGATTTAAATATATAAGTAAACAATACCCACCTGGATTAAGAAAGCGCAGGACTGGTCGTTGTGGCGATGCTTGGGGGAGGCCTATGTCCAGAAGTGGACGTTTGTCGGCTGAAATGATGATGATGATAAAATAATACCCGTCTTTTTTTACATGGGTACCTACTTAGATAAGGTTCTTTTAATTTTAATTTGATCCAATAAACTTTATACGTCTTTATTCATCTTCTGCGTATATTTCTGTCCTTTTAATTTAAATCTTAGTAATTCTAATTACTAATCTATTACACCGCTAATCAAGAACCAGGAAAAGAACAATTGCAAAGTAAAACTAAGAACTGGTATCTATATTATATACCCTGATTTTCTTCAATGCTGTGTATCTCAATACACACATGTACAGCGACATATTGTGTCTTGGACTCAGGGTTGTCGACATTGGAAAAGTTTGTTAACTTTATTCGGATATAAATCTTCCGCTTTCACATTAGAAAGACTGATTAAGATTGAAACTCATGACAAGACTTCACCAAAATACAAAAGGAAAAAAAAAATTGCCATTATGAAGTATAGAATATAATAGATAACATAGTGGAAAACTCATCAAGATGTGTAGTGTAGCTATAAAAAAAACAAGAGTAGGAATAAAAACATAAATGCTACTTCTTGGCCACTTAGTATGAAGTGCACAGTAACAGTTGTTGAGTAGGTATAGGTACTTATGAACCTAAGTTTGGCTCGTGCTACAAAAGTTCTTCCTGCTTTATTTTGTGTTTGAATTCTCCTGAAAAAATCAGACTATTTCCGATTATACTCTATTATTTCATATAAACCTATTATATGAGTACTAGAATTATTTACTTAAACGAAGGTACCTGAAAATCCACTTCAGAGTTATCCGATCTTAGGGGAAAAAAGCCTCTATAACATTCGATACATTTTCTGATTACCGCCTGATTCTCTGTCAGCCCTTTCCCAAGGAAATTTATTTCAACCTGTCTTGGAATACTATGTCAACGATGACTCGTTTAACTTTGGAATACCACCTCTCTCTCTGTGCCCAGATATGGCATATACAAGACATTAGAAACAAACTCCCGAAAGCGTCCCTCCACTGCAATCCACCTTTATCAATAGCTTTAGAAAAAAATCGGAACATTCGCCACCGTCCCGAATCTCGTTCAACCCTATCCCAGGGAAGGTTCGTGAGTCGATAGTATCGTTCACCCGACCTGCCCTGTCCTCTACACGACTCCTTTAACTGTGCGACTAACCTCACTGTTTTGTTCCTGGGAACATGTCTTCTAACCTATACTTGGTTTTGGTTAGAGTTAGTGTACATTTTTGTTGAGTTACATTTGCATATTAGAGTAGATTATAATTTAAAGAACTGTTTGTTATGGGTAGGAAAATAATTTATAATGTTCGAATTTAAAACTCAGGGTGGTTTATTTTGTGGTAAATAAAAAGCTGTTTCGTATTTATCAACAGTAAACATGAGAAATAAATATTTATTATTATTATTATATCATTTATTTCAGACTATATGGTCCATAATTGTTAGTACATACAACTTAAAAACTATGTTAGTATAGAGACACAATTTTAAATAATGTGGAGATCGGTGTATTCGGCAATATGTATCTAAAACTATATTGCTCACACTCATCTCTCTGTATGAAGCCGAATCACAGAGTGCCGAATAGCCCGCAACAGAATTGACGGCTACGGTACGGTACGCTGAGAATACTGTTGGCGCTGCCACGTACCCTGCTTAGCATCGAGGCCGCTCGTTTTCTAAGGATGGCATGAAAGCCATCGGTACGAAGATGTCTGCAAAAAAACAATGCCTTTTTAACCGACTTCTTTGACAATGATTAAAATGAAGTAGGGAGCGGGGGGGGGGGGGCTTGTTGTAACAGTTTTTGGAAAAAGCATTGTGAAAGGAAAACTAAAAAGTATTTCTTGATTGTAAAATCATGTCTTTCAAGATTAACTATCTGGCTAGCTTTTTATCAATTAATATTAGAAAAATTGTTAATAGTAGGTATTTAAACAAAATTAAAGAAAAGTAATATAAAAAAAATATGTCGCGTGTTACTACTTACCCCATATTCGGATTCATGATTGGTTTACTTTTATGTAATATTTTCTTGGTGTCAAATAAATAAAATAAAAAAAATAAAATAAAAAAACAAAAAAAAAGTATATAAGTATTATATCCATTGTCTAGTACCCATAGCACAAGCTCTGCTTAGTTTGGGACTAGATGGTGCCGTGTAAAAATGTCCCAAAAATATTTATTATTTATTTTCTATTTATTTATTAAATTTATGCACACACAGAGAAATTATAATAAAATACATAGAAATGAATAGTACAAAGGCACTGCTTTTTCTGTTCATATTCCTTCTCTATCGCTTCTTTTTCCGGTTTATTAGTTAAAACACAGCATTTTATTTTACGTTGAATGCGGTTAGTTGGTTTCCGAGCTGGAGTTTTTGGAAAATGCTTAATTTTGGAAGGTGAAAAATCTAGTTTGCTTTGGAGACATGAAGGGCCAGGAGTTGATTCACAAGCATATGCAATCACTTGTGCTGAATTATTTGAAGCAGGCGTGATTTCAGAGTACGAGTTGTTAACGTCAACGCTTGGGGGCCCGGCAGTAGACGTGGTAGACTGTTCAATCAACTCTATTTGATAGAAACATCAATTTATAGACTCGGCACTGTGTGCACTCGGCAAATTGTGGAGATAGTTGTATTAACATGTTACAAACTGCCCCAATATTTTGTTTCAGCTTGCCCCATGGGGTAATTTTGTACTCAAATTTAGATGTATAAAAAATAACATAGTTTGAATAAAAATCACATCTACCGATACCTAATTAAAGAAATGGTCTAGAGTTTTGAATAAAAATAATAACAAAAAACCGGCCAAGAGCATGTCGGGCCATGCTCAGTATTATAGGGTTCCTTAAGTAGGTGTACATACGAATCAAATCGAATATTAATCATGGCTGTTTTAGTTTTTGCAATAATCGGCAGCATTCGCGACTCAGAGCGTGTTGTTAGTAGCGCCATCTAGCGATAAATTCAAGAAGCCAAAAGTCTGTCATGTCAAAGTTACTTTTTGTGATTTTTTCAAATAGAAAATAGCTAAAAGAGCATTATTTGCTATGTTCATTTTTCTCTAAGGTCAATGACCTTTGAACTAGGACGTTTTAAGTATTTTTCAGTTTTCTGTATATAACCCAAAAAATTATAATCACATTATACTTGAAATAATTTTAAAAGAGAGTTTTGACAAAGATCTATCAATGTGAAAGATTATAAGTTTCTACGTTGCATAGTTTAGAAATGGCAGGGGGGGGGGACACATTGCAAGTCACTTTGGCGGGCTATATTTGGCAGATGGTACACCTGATAAAAAAGTGATGTATGAAACATTACCTTCATTTTAGTAGACCTATTCAATGATACCACACAAGAGGGGGTGCAGCGAAAAAAAATGTTCATCCCCATTTCACATGTATGGACGCCACCCCTAAACTACGTAAAAACGATTTTTTTATTCTTTTAAAATTGAGATCTATATGCACACTATTTTTTAACAAAATTTCATTTACTTATGTTTATAACTGTAGAAGTTATTAAGCTGTAAAGGATTAGGACAGACGGACAGACGGACGGACATGACGAAACTATAAGGGTTCCTTGTAGGACTATGGAACCCTAAAAAGCTACTAAAACCAAATTACTAAACCTAATTTTCCAATACCTGGTAAAAACGAAGCACGTGCACATGACCACTTCATGTGTCATCCGGTCATAGACCAGTAAGCCTCTAGACGCCGGTTAGCTGGACACCCCCGGTCACAACGCATATGCTCTACCACTGCATATCATACGTCCCTCCGCCAATCGGAACGTCACTCAGTCAGCGAGCGGCACCAATCATAAGGAATAATACCACCGAACTTTTGAGCCGGCCAATCATAACGCGCCGTTCGCCCCCCTGACCCCACCAACGTTTTACGACTGCGTTCGAATACAAAACTTTGTTTATGCGGAGTCTTGAAGCTTACTGGTCTGTGCATCCGGTGGAACCCTGGCAGTGCCCATATAATAGAACGCGCTTTGAAAGATAAATTAAGTCGAAAATACTATAAATAAACCAGTGGCGTGCATTGCATATAGGCAAATAAGCAATGCCTACCTCGTTACAATTCAATATTAACTAGGTACTACTAAATAAATTAATCAGAGTATTAAATAAAAACACTTAACATAGGTATTCAATAATAATGAATGAATTCAATGCGAAACTTCATACTAGGTGCAGGCATTAGGCAGGTCAGCCGCACGAATGCCTGTAACTTCACACACAATCAAACCATTTGGCGTAACTATATACACACGCACACTACTTTAGCGACATAATACGACAAAAACATAAATCACGATACGGCAATGCGTAACACACTAACATTTGACAATTCGCAATTTATCCGCAATATCAGCTCTACAGGTGTAGCCTTGTCGACTCGTCGCGTCATGGGTCGTACGTAACGTTTTTCACACGTAACCGTTTTGTGTGTAACTAGTTATTTCCATACAAACTACAAAGTGATCGTTATAATAAAACTATACTCAACATTAGAAAAATAATGGCGAAGTAAAGATAGTAATTGTTTTACATTATTTACATTTAAGTGTAAATGGTAAATATATTACAATATATTTTTTGTACAGTCGATTGCATGACAGTGGTAACACTTACAAAACCATCCTTACTGCTTACGAAATAAAGACGCTGTTAATGTCGAAACTGTTACCACTGACACGCGGTCAACCGTACATTGCTACACATTTATCGTAAAATAACGAAACTTAGTATACGCGTATATATCGAATTATCGATGGCGTTATAACGTTATTTATCTAATGTTATATTGAATTGAATACAATAATTGTGTGAAATCTGTTGTTTTCGTGCTCCGTAAATCTATTTTGTAACTTTGTTCGTAAATTAATCGTTACATTACTACATCCACAAAACTACTATTTACACAAAACGATTATCATCACCCTCGTAAGCATTTTCTCTAACCGACTTTAAATAACGCCCAACTCTAATTTATTGGCAGTTGACATTGACACATGACAGTATTTGACATTCTTGTTTCTATTTGCGCGGGTGAATTGCATAAATCGTGTATTAATTACGTAGACAGACAAAATCTAATAAGGTAGTTCGTTTTATTGTGATTTGTGAAGGTTTTTGTAAAGAAACTTATGTAAACATGGATGAATTACAGTGCTCGGTATATGTGTTTAAAGAAATTACGAGAAACCCTTTCAGTCAGTTTTCGTTTGTTGACAAAACAAAAAAAGTGTATATCAGTAGACAAATACGAAATCTGTCTTTGACTCAAGAAATGGTAAAATGTTATGACTATTACACGTTAATACAACTGTAACTGGACTAACTGGGTGCCGTCATTCAAATGTAATGGTCTTTTACCAGTGTCTCTTACTTTAAAACATCGTCGTTAATTTTTTTAATTTTATACTAGTAACTTGCTCTGTCTGTTTAGTGCCTGCCTACCTAGGCCGAAAACCAATGCACGCCACTGAAATAAACGTTGGTTTAGTAGGCAAAAATTGGGTGTTACTACTTGCCCCTGCTACAACTAGACCCCGCTCCCCTACCTGCATAAAAGCTACCGTTTTTCAGACATCTTATTTAAACTCCACGTAAGTAGATTATACGATTATATTACTAACACCTTATTTTGGATCCTTAGACTACTTAAACCTAGAATAAGGGAGACTATGGCTAACATAGAACTACACAGACAAATGCCGTGCTATAGTGTTTCAATGATACTCCGTCCCATGTCTCAAAGCTAAGCCTTCTAAGGCACAAGCAGCCGTACGCCCAGACCATAACATGTATGTATGTCTGTCCGTATGTATCTGCTATAATCTCCGCTACATACAATAAACCTACCCCAAAGCTTTAATCGAGTTAACCCCTATAAAATAACGAGACCAATTCAAAATTTACGACACATACGAAATGTTCGCTTACCACAACAGTTATTAATTGCTGCGGATATAGCTATAAAGCTAGGAACACACTAGACGCAATAAACATGCCGCTATCTGTTCCCAGGGCCTATTTAATAGTCACTTTACAATAATTGGTGCAATCGATAGTTACAAAGTGTTCTACATGAATTATGATTGGTGGCCCTACGTTTTTATGGTCGTTTGTCATGACATTGCTGATTACTTTGATTATTAATGTGCTAAGTAGCCGTTTTACGTGAACACAAAAACTCTCAAACCAATTTTCAACAGTTTTTTTACAAAATAAATATGTAAACATAACATAACATCACGCCTGTATTTCCCCGAAGGGGTAGGCAGAGGTGTACATTACACCCACATTTCGCCAATTATGTTATAAGTCCCATGTAATAGGGGGCGAGCCTATTGCCATTAACCGGGCACAAATCCAGACTCCGGGCTGCCACTGAGAATTTCCTAATGAAAAAACCCAATAACACTTTGCCTGACCCAGGAAAAAATATGTAAAGTATGTAACAAAAACCCTGTTGTTCCTCTGAGCTACGTTATCAGAATTAATATTCATACGTTACTCATTTGGAAAAACTCTTCAATAAAAATAAACAAATTAAATTTTAAATCATTATTTAAAGTGATCATAACACTTTCAATTTACTGTTAATAATGATTTAATATTTAATTTGATTCTGTCTTAATATTCTGTTTTTGTTTAGAGAGATTCCGTCCGCCTTTTTTATTCGTCCGAGTTAGAATATATACTTTTTGTTGATATTGAACTAACTTACTGTTTACATAATGAAAGCACCTTCAGTGAGTCATTGCGCCCACTCATTTTTGCACTTGCCAATCACAATTTTGTTTACAACAAACAATAGAACGGCCGGCCCATAGGCTAAGTATAGTATGGAGGGGCGGCTGCGTGTAAGTACGTTACTGTTACTGTAGCTAACGACCTACAATTATTCACTTTACAATCACTCGGGGAGAGCTGTAAAACTGACCAATAAAAGTTCATTATCTATTGGTTTGTTCGCGCTTCCAACTTTTATTTTATTAGTTTACGACGGCACCCCGACTCCTCATAAAACTAGTTGTAACTAGCTCTGATTGTGTGCTTCTACGGCCAAATTATTTGTACGTAATTTAGTTTGATGACTGAATTATGTGTTGTTATGGTATTTTTATTGGATCGTTTATTGGTAGCGGTTCGTTTGGAACTCGTTTTATTTCCAACGCATAAGTCTTTGTGTTTAATTTAGAATACTCTCTAAGTATTTGTTGTGATTCCTCTTTTAGTTTGTTTGTCTTCTGTGAAATATTACTCTGTTCATTATACGCGTGCCGAAGGAATGCCGAGTAATTATACCTAAGTATGTTTATCTTAATGCATTTTTGAAATAGTTATATTAGTAGATCGTGTAATTGGTTGTTCATCACTGCGTTTAGTTGACTATATTTCTTTTTATTAAGGCCGTGTATATAATTAATTACGAGACTTGGACGTAATTATATACCTACCCTTTCTCACGATATAGCGTGCCGGAAAATAAATTAAATATTCATACACTCCAAGAAGAGATAATACGTAGGACGGTAGGGGCCGTATTTTTTAAATTACCATTGATTAAAAACTCGCTGAAAACATTATTTACTGGATACAAGTGACATTTGATGGGCGTGGTAGCGTTTATGCAAATTGCTGCAAGACGTGCATTAGTGTTTCGCGTATCGGCCGGTTTGTTCGGAACGTTCCAATAAGTGGCGGCTACCTACCTATTTGATTTAACGCATAAAGATTATGATTGGTCAGTGGAGCCTTGGACATAGTTAGCCGTTATGTACCTGGAGCTCATGTAATATACATAGGCAATGCCAGACTTTAACAACGTATAATATACCTACCTAGGCAATGCCTATAGGCATTCCGTAATATAAATAGAACTACATATTTATTAGTCATTAATGTTGTAAAGTCGACTGTATGTCAGTGATAACACTTGAATTCGAAAACCACCCTTCCTGCTTACGAAATAAAGGCATTGTCAAAGTCAAAATGTTACCTCTGACGTGCGTTTGACCGTACATCAAAACTTTGTAGTTAATTATGCAGTCAGACACTACATAATCACAATTATTTTGAGACACAGAATTATTGTATTGCGAGGAAAAATAAATAGGTTACCATCTGTGGTAGGTACCTATCCTACTAGCACCACTCAATAGCCGGGCAAAGTTCGGCCACGCAAAAGAGTAGGTACCTATAATAAATTAGAAACGTCGTAAATTCAGCAAGGCGTTTTAATTGAAACCCCGGCACTTAATTGAGTGGCTAGTACGTTCTGCGCATGCGCTCCCAGTGATTATACCAATCGCACCTAATTATTGAGCAGCTCACGTTTGCACTTACACCTGCATTTCCAGCATGTAAATAGGGGATGAATTAGTACGCAAAGGGTGGTGAATAAAATTAGCCGTAGCCTCTAGTTTCCTGGCATTTGCATTGCTAGATTGCGACTAGGTACTTGATTACCCGACCATGGCAAAGAAGGGTTATGATTTATGTAGGTTAGTATGCTGTATGTGCATCTGTTCCCTCATAACTCCTGAGCTACTCGTCGTATTATACAAATGAGGTATCGTCGAAAGCGTCGTGCTCTTTTGCGGGTTATAGTCTATGATGATATGATGTCACATAAAATCCAACATGGCGGCTCATTACGGTGCAAACAAAAAACAAATACCTCAGGTTAAAATATTATGTTTGGTATCAAATGAAAGGTCCTGCCTGCCTATGTTATAAATATATCTTTACACTTTGGATTAAAAGGGAAATACAGGCGTGATGTTGTTATGTTAAATGTTAACAGGATTTAAACTTTAAAAATCGTTTATACGACAGGATTTTGGATATTCTGTTTGAAAGCAGAAAGAAAGAAGAAAGAAAGAAAAAAATTTTTTTTTTTTTTTTTCTTGCTGACACCTCTTTTGACACATTTTTTGTACTGACATACCTAGATGAAAAAAATGTTCCGTTTTTAAATAAATTTTTGCCGGACTGTTGGTATCTGTATGAGACTTAAATAATACTCGAACAAACGAATACGATAAAACTGCGTAAGGAGTCGTCACGTTCGGCTCAGTTTTAAAAGGTTAAATCTTTTTTAAGTATTAACAAAAATCAAGAACGATTTAATTAATAGCTTAATTTGTTACTACCATTGACCTTGTTAATAAGGCTCTAAGCGTGTAATAAATAACTCTTGGCATTCACAATCGTAAAATTATTTACAGAATCATTTCCTTAAACACATCTATATAATCCAAAAACGCTTATCTCTTATTGTCACACTCAGAAATGACAGATGAACCTTAACTACGGATTACTTAAGGATATGTAGGTAAGTAGGACCTTCTATATCATCCTGGCCGCAAACTCAAACATGGACAAATGAAAAAACCGGCCAAGTGTGAGTCGGACTCACGCAGTAAGGGTTCCGTACCACCTATCGACCTGATACCCCATAGAAACTGAAACTGATTTAGTTTACGAGAGTTAATCAAAAGACATCAACGATCGTACACGAAATGAGAATTTTTGCATCTCTTTCTTACGTAGGTACCACCACACTTAACTATGTTTGGTTTGGTTTTTGACTTTTTTATTTTTAGTATTTATCGTGATATCATAGCAACACATATTCTGAAAAAAAAAACCGGCACCCTATTACCGTTCAAAAGATACAATCCTGTGACAGACAGATGGACGGACGGACAGATAGCGTAGTGAAGTAATAGAGTCCTGTTTTGCACCCTTTGGGTACGGAACCCTAAAAATAGCTGCTTTACGTAAATTCATCGATATCACTCGACACAATCTATAGAACCTTTTATTTTAGAACCATACAAGAAACCTCGAAAAACATGCATTTTTTTTGCTATGTTTTTGTTCCTGATCTATCTTCAAAACGGTAATACATACCATCATCAATCTTGGGTTGGTAGTACATACTATGTAGTTTAGCAACAAATAATAAAAATAGGGTAAACATAGACATATGTGGTGGTACCTACGTAAGAAATAGATGCAAAAATTCATATTTCACTCTCGGTTCGACGTCTTTTGATGAACTCTGGTAAATTGAATCAGTTTCTCCACAAAAACCCCATGGTTTCAGGTCGATGGGTGGTACGGAACCCTTACTGCGTGAGTCCGACTCGCACTTGGCTGGTTTTTTTTTTGTGATTTTATGGTTGTTCCTATAGTAAAAGGAGTATGTTATAATGAGTATAGCAATAGGCTCGCCCCCTATTACATGGGACTATAACATAACTGGCGAAATGTGGGTGTACTATTACACCTCTGCCTACCCCTTCGGGGAAATACAGGCGTGATGTTATGTATGTGTGTGTGTTATAATGAGTTCATTCGCCCCTTGAAAAGCTTCAGCTAATAATGTTACACGTTAAATAATACAGGGTGTCCCATCGCTGTGCTTCATGGAGTGAAAGTATTTTCATTGTTTAAGGTACCTTAAACATTGAAAATACGGAATTTTAAAGAAGAGTTCATTTTATTTTTTAAAGCAAGTAATACTGCATTCAAGGATTTCTCAAAAAATTTCTTCCCTAAGCGGGAATTGAACCTTAAAGTATGCCAAAAATATCATCCTGTATTGTTATCCCACCAATCGATAGAGTCAATAATGAGGATTAAATTACTCCCAGATTATTAAGTATTTACAGAAACTTTCAGAGTGCGTCAACCTAGAACCATTAGACCAAACTTTAATGCAAAAAATCAGCTATCCATTAGCCACATTTCACACCATAAGTTCTAGTTGTGGGTCCTACCATTAACTAATAAAGAACGCAGACGCCATGAAATATGAATAAAACAATGTCTACCAATTTAAATAATTTACACATCAATTAATGTCGTATATCAATCAAGATTTAGATAAAAGTCTTAATTGAATATTTATGGTAGTTTCTTTAACGTGCCTAGGTCACAGAATAGTAAAAAATATAGACAAAGTGTTGCGAACCTGACCTGAGGCCTGACCATTCAAAAGTGCCTGTAATTAGGTTCATTTGAAATAAAAAACCGGTGCCGAGACGTGGACACTGACAGTTGGGCTAGTCCACAAATTCAAAGTCGCTCAGCGAGCTATGGAGCGAGCTATGCTTGGAGTTTCTTTGAAGTATAAAATCCGTAACGAGATTATCCGGAGAAGAACCGGAGTGACCGACATAGCTTGTAGGATCAGTAAGCTGAAGTGGCAGTGGGCTGGCCATGTCTGTCGATGGACCGATGGCCGTTGGAGCAGACGAGTGGAGACCGCGAATCGGCAAACGCAGCGTAGGGCGCCCCCCTGCCAGGTGGACCGACGACCTTAAGAACGTGGCTGGGGGGGACTGGATGCGGAAGGCAGAGGACCGATCATTGTGGCGCAACTTGGGAGAGGCCTAAGTCCAGCAGTGGACTGCGATAGGCTGAGTTGATGAAATAAAAAACATTGAAATTGAAAATGAAATGGAACAATTATAGTGAAACCAAAAAAAACTATGCTCCTTCGTGTACAACCAGCGCTCACGCACACACCATACACCTGAAGGATATTAAATTTGCTTTCGCGATGCTTACTGGACGAATACGCGACATGTGTACTGAGAGGGGTGAGCACGGTTTGAGGTGCATGTGTGTGCATGATCGTTGGTTGTACACGAAGGAGTATAGTTTTATTTGGCTTGGCTAGATTGTTCGCAGCACTTCGTCTTTATTTTTACTATGTCTGTGCCTAGGTAGATAGATTTACCTGATACCTAAATGAATAATGAAGAAAAATAAAAACTCTATCAAAATGTAGCGACACAGGGCGTTGGGAGTAAATAAACAGGGAAGGGTTGAACCCCTCAACTTTTTCCTTACTCGGGATCTCGCCGACCCCCATCAGTCTTCTCTAGAGATACGCTAATTTATTTTTATCCGAGTTTCTTTATTGCGCTCGAGATTCGTTCCTCGTGGTATTGTTTAAGGGTCTGATTAAAGTCGGGGGCGTTTACACCGGTTTTTCATTATTTAATAGTGTTATTGTACAGCTAGATAAGATAATTGTCTTTTGTTAATGCGAATCGCACTAATCTTAATTAGAATGTAGATTATATTCAACGAATTTTAATCCAAAGTGAACCAATGACATTTAAAAGTATAGATATGTTATAACATATCTATACTTTTAAATTCACCCTAATAAAACAAACGAAAAAAGTGCTTCGTACACATCGGCAGCACAAAAACGTATAAACTAGTATAAAGTAAGTTAGCTAATTCAAGTTACTTTCACGTCATATTTGGTTCAAATTCTGTGCACACACGGTGGCATGTTTGTTTTTTTTTGTCCCCGGGTCACGCTTTGCGCCTTGTTTGACTCGGACTATTAGCAAAACATCCCAATTAGGACGTTTTCGAGTCTTCACTTTGCGCGCAATAGTAACATATCTGTACTTTTAAATATATCATTGAAGTGAGCATTATCAAAACAATTTTTATTTCAAAATTTCAAAATAACTGCCGCATCGGAATGCCGATTGTGTGTTAACTGTCAACAAACATAATACATTCTTATTGGAATCTATTTATGTTTCGATAATCTAATATATTAAAAGCTACTTTATATGCAGAACATCAGAATAATATTTATATTTATTTACATAATTATTCAAATTATTCACAACAATCAGGAAAACTACGGTAAATCTAAAGCTAGCGTTGAACCCACGGTTAAGACGTGACAATGTTAATGAAACGTATAACGGGATCGCATACTTACAGTAACCCTTGCATAGGGCTGGCAGAAAATTCCAGTAATTTCTGAAATGCTGCAAACATAACATAGGTAACATAACATAAATTAAGAACTGGTTCCCTGAAGGGGTAAGCAGAGGTGTATAGTACACCCACATTTCGCCAGTGCAAAAATGAAATGCCGCAATGCTTAAGAAATTTTAAGCCTTTTTGCTGGATAGTTAATTTGTCACGTCTCAACAATCTTCCTATTAGTACCTTTTTGTGCCAGCTACGTCAGCTACGCCAGCTGCTTGTGGGGCAGCAGATTACCCCGAGTGTGCTGCTCGCAGGACCTGCCTCCTGTAATTTTTTATAGAGGTTTTCTTCCTCGCGGTCCGGGCAGTGAAGCCAAGACCCTCGATCCCAAGAGGCGCGAAAACACTACTCAGCAGACACTCCTGGGGTTACGAGATCGACGGGGGCAGGGAAGGACAGTCCCCCCGCTGCCTGCCCAGTGGCAGGGTGAGTGCACACCGGGCCCACCCCTGCTCCTCCACTGTACCCTCTGTTGGCATCAGAGGGACACGTGCAGCAACTCCCCATTGGCCCACATGGGGCCCCTCCCGTACCAGAATATTCGCCACAGGCAATAAGATCCCCCGAAGGTTAATCCCTCGAAAAGATTCCATTGCCCGTACCCAGGATGCACCGGCCTAACAACTGCCATTCCCTCCAGACGTGTCCAGAGGGACAAGCAGCCGTCAGACACACGTCGAGGTTTTTTGGCCAGTACCCCTTCCTATTAGTACCTATATCAAAAGCTTTATCAATAGGTATGTTAATAGTATTCCTTTTTTAGGGTTCCGTACCCGAAGGGTGACAAACGGGACCCTATTACTCTCGCTACGCTGTCCGTCCGTCCGTCCGTCCGTCCGTCCGTCTGTCTGTCACAGGGCTGTATCTTTTGAATGGTATTAGGTAATCGGTTGAAATTTTCTCAGAATATGTGTTGCTATGAGGTGTATCATGACAAATACTAAAAACAAAAAAAGTCTAAAATTAAAGGGGGTCCCCATACAAGAAACCTCAAAAAATATGCATTTTTTCAACGTTCTTGTTCCTGCTCTATCTTCAAAACGGTAATACATACCACCGTCAAACTTGGTCTTATTATGGTGTATACTATGTAGTTTAGCAACAAATACTAAAAACATGACAAACGTAGATATGTGTGGTGGTACCTACGTAAGAAAGAGATGTAAAAATTCACATTTCGCGTACATCGTTGATGTCTTTTGATAAACTTTCGTAAATTAAATCAGTTTCTATGTGGTATCAGGTCGATGGGTGGTACGGAACCCTTACTGCGCGAGTCCGACTCGCACTTGGCCGGTTTTTTTTCTTTACATCTTAATTTTGAAGAATTGACCTTTTTTTTAAAGAAATTACTGTGTCTTAAGTATCTTAATATCATATTATAATTGAGATGTTGTATAACATGTTTATAGAATTTCATTTTCACCGAAGTGTGTCGAGTTTGGTTGGATGAAGTTATCAAAGGGACTCTTGTTTTCAAGGGACCCTTGTTTTTTAGTAGATAATTGATACTATCCCGGAAATCTAAACCGTCGTCGTGTAAAGTACATAAATAGTATCTCTATTGGGCTACAGTTACGTTATCATTTGCGGCAATTACACTCCTAAAACGTAAGTCAGAAATCTTAATTTTAAATTCACCAAAACTTGAAAAAAAATGCCATACTGACCTAAAAATTATTCGAATTGAATTTGAAAAGGAAAATGGACCCACATGTGATTTATTAGAGTTAAAAATGATAAGTATCCTTGTTTTGGACCTCTTTGGGGTAACATTGTTTTTGCGATCGCCAACCCTGTCATTATTGTTGACCATTCATGTAAGAACTCTGACATATCGCTGAAACACCCTTGGTGTGCCAATATCATTAGTGTGCAGGAAATGTGCGGTAGTTCTAATAATAATGGTTGGATCCGAATGTGAATTGTACTATGGGTTTTAAACTCATTGGTCCAATTTGAATCTCATTCCATTATCACTCGTTCTAATTTGACGCACCAACCTCGTTATTACTGGTTTGTTCCAATTTGACACACCGGCAATATTTAAAAGGGTACCTAATGAAGCAATAATGTATTCACTAGATATCAACTAACAGTTAATCTAACAAGGAAAACTCAGTCAAAGGTACAGACTTGCAAAAAATCATATTTCGCGCACTCTGCGTTGATGTCTTTTGATAAACTCTCTTAAATTAAATCAGTTTTTATGGGGTATCAGGTCGTTGAGAGGTACGGAACCCTTACTGCGCGAGTCCGATTCGCACTTGGCCGGTTTTTTAAAATTGTTTCTATTCAAATTCAAATTGGTTTTATTTCAAATAAACCTCACTACAGGCACTTTTGAATCGTTTGAATCTAGTTGCACCGTTCGAAATGGTAGGGTCTCTACGTTAGTATTGATTCTTGTGAAATAAATTGGTCCGTAGTTCGTGTATTTTACGCAGTTGGTTAGTCAGTTATCAATCAATTAAAGAAAATTCACTATCCATAACTTAATTCGACACATTTTTTTATTGATTCTAATAGGCAACCCTCATGCAATTATTTCGAGTGATAACTGTTCGATTCTAGTAACAAGGACTCTTAGTAGGGCTCAGGAGTACCAACTCAACCAAATAATTGCTATTCTATTCACACTGAGAGGGCGATTTATGTCCGGAATTATTTCCTTGTTGTTTTATTCGGGGATTTGTCACTCACCCCCTCTTTTATAATTACCCTAGATATCGAGTAAGTTTTTAAATCGAATTTATGTTGTTCCAGGGCAACTTTTGGCACGGATTAGTTGTTTCTGAATGTAATTATGGGGATTTTAGAAAGTTGTGCGATATAACTGTTTTGTGCATAATCTGGGCTTAATACGGTCTTGAGATTCGCCGCTGAAGTTGTATCTGTAAACTAGGTCTATACTTGTAGTATATAAACTGAAGTTTGTAGCTCTTTGTGACATTTATAACTCTTTGTTTTTTTAACTTATGGTATCATGTTGGTCTCCAATTTTATCCAACGCAATTTGATAGGTTTTTATATAGTACTAGGGAACTAGCCTCTGTGATGGTTTGGTAGCAGAAGATACACTGATCAGGATATTCATAATTTATTTAGATTTTGGCCTAGATAAGTACAAAAAAATATTTACAGGGAATACACAGAACAAATAGGTGTATGATGTGATGAATATAAATGTTCATGGATGGAGACGGAGAGGGAGACCAAAGAAAAGATGGATGGATTGCGTGAAGAAGGAAATGGATGAAAAGGGAGTAAATTATGAGATGACGGCTGATAGACAAAAATGGAAAAATACTTATTGCGCCGACCCCAAGTAATTTGGGATCAGGGCAGAAAGATGACACAGAACGATTAGGACCTACCTACACCTATATAATTGCCATCTTTCTCGTAGCTTTTCTCGAGCCTTTTTCCAATTATATTGGAGTCAGCTTCCAGTCTAACCAGATGCGGCTGAACATCAATATTTTATACGGAGCGACTGCCATCAAACCCCCACAACCCAGTTACTGGGTAATACCGACGCCAATATCCTAAGGTTTAGTAGTTAGAATTTCGGGCTTCTGACTACCCGTAATTACTGCCATAGATATGCGTATGGCAACCAGGACCGACATCTCAACATGCTCTCCGAGGCATGGAAATGTTTCTACTTATGTGCAACGAAACGGTTACCCATCCAAGGTCTGGCCACGGCTGGCGCAGCTTCACCTCCCAGGACTTGCAATCCACGAAATTATTGCTTACCCACGAGTCCTTCTAATTATAGCCATACTTTAACACAAAAATATATTCCCAATCATGCTTACTTACCAATTCAGTACCTTTATTACTTTATTTATATTCTGTAGGTAAAAACAAATGCTAAGCGATTCACTAACGTGCAAATGCACTGTTACTTGCTCACTATTGCAACATTCAAACCTAACTATTATTTTATTCCTATTCGTTCCAAACCATGCCAAGACTTATGTTGGCACAGCTTGCAAGACAACCAAAGTGAGTAAAAGAAACGTGATGGAAATATGTAATACCTCCTTAATTGTTGTTCTATATATTGTAGTTTTATTCAACAAGTATAATGAGAAGACTAAAATTGTGCTCCATTTGTTTGAAACATAAAATCAACATAAAACTCTACTGATAGAGTCGACTCTACCAACATGAGTAATAGTAGCGCCATCTAGTGGTTTCATGACAGTTTCTTTTTATGAGTTTCTAAGCCAAAACTTTGTTTAATCGCTTTGTTGAGATCTATTGTCCATCTTAAAATACTCTCATATGTTTTTAGTAATGTGAAATGGTTAAAAGAATGATTAAAAGTCCCAAATGCGAAGCACTTGTTTCATGTTCCAAGAAGTTCTACGATGCGCCGCTAGATGGCGCGCAACACAATTTTAAAAGCGGCGCCACTTGTTCGCGGGAATTCAGTGTACTAAACTGGTAGAGCGGGGGAAAATCCACCGGCGGGACACGAGCCAATGTTTATGATGCAATTTACAGTTCGTATATTGCCAGGCACTTCATATAACACGACAATACACTCCTGGATTCTCTTTCAAGTTGTTTGGGTTTCTTGAAACCTGCGCTACGACAATTCTTTCTTAGTTCGTTTATTATGAACTACCTACCTAGGTTTTGTACAAGTGTTTTAATAACGCTACGTGTTTAAGCTGTTATTATTATATTTTATTTGAAACTAGTGATACCCTGGGGTTTCAAGTTATTTTTATTACGTGTTTGAATAATATAACATTCATAATTATTAATAAAACAAATAGTCTCGTAGTGCTAGCGTAATAAAGCATCCGAAAACCATTCTGCAACATAATTCGTCCGCAGTGCTACACTAGCGGCATCAATCGAACTCATAAAACATCTACTTTACGACGTGATGACCTCGAATAGCTCATAAAAAGCTTCGCTCACTCACTCACAGATGGCGGCATGGTCGTTGAACGATGAGCGCCATCTACAAGCGGCGGCTGTGAGTTATATGTGAGTCGCTAAGTTGGAGGACCGAGGTTATGGTTTTATTGGGTTATAAAAGTTACGAGTTACGACGTTCGGCCGTCGAATATGGAGATATCGGAGGGCGAATGGGCGTGTAAGACAAGAGAACGACTTTTATTGTTTGTAAATTGGCTGTAAAATTATGAGTTCGCTCGTATTGTGCATAATCACGGCGATCAGCTGTTATTTTATGGGATAAATCACTTTATTACCGCAAGTGGTGGTTTATGAGGCTATAAAGCTTCATTCAAATGGGCGTCAGGTTGTCTACCGCGTCGATGTGCTAATGTACATATTAACTAATGCTTTTATAGCTTTAATAATTTATTGGTTTCGCTCTTTGAATAACTAGAACTGCTTATTGTGCATACCTAGTTGTTTTGATGACTTCTGTTTGTAGTCGTTTGATGTTATCATTTTGTTCTTTTGTAGTTTTATGTTTCTGACTCACATGCAAGCTATAAATTATTTTGATACATTTAGTATTTTTTAATATCATTTACTTAAAGATTCCGATTTTAAACTTTCTTTTATATTTATCTTATAATCTGCTAACATTTATCTGCAAAAGTTTGTATTATAGAATAGACCATTTACTTTTATTTACACAAAATTTGGGTTTTTTAATTTTATATTCATCATTATCGTCATCATTTCAGCCGAAAGACGTCCACTGCTGGACATAGGCCTCCCCAAGCATCGCCACATTGACCGGTCATGTTTGGGGGGATATGCCATAATCGCCACGCTTGGCAGGCGGGTTGGCGATCGCAGTTGGTTGGTTAAATACTCAGATGACAATTAAACGATTAATTTTTGACAATTTAATTTTCCATTAAAAATGGGAACCTAATTCAAAAATCGTTTTATCGGTTTACGACATGCTAATGATTAAGTATAATAAAGAGACTTATTCAGCCTTAATTTCAGTTTTTTTTTAAATCTATTTGAAGGTAATTTCTTTATAATCTACATGGGTATCAGGAATGGCATTATAAATACGACCAGACTATAACAATAAAAATAAAAATAAACTTATTTTTTTTAACAGAGTAGAAGTAGCGAATAAAGTCATTAGGTCATTTATTAATTTGTTTAGGATAGGTTCAGTCGAACATGCGTCAGTCACCTTTGAATTACGAAAACAGCCCTTACTGTTTACGAAATAAAGAGACTGTCAAGGTCAAATTGTTACCACTGACGTGTTGTCGTCTGTACCAAAATAGTATAAAGTTTCTAGAGATAATAAAGCGTGCGCTATCCATTGAAAGGTAGGTACCTACTCACAGTTATTAATTTATGAGTTCAATAGAAAACCCCGATAAATATTAAATTTTATTGAAATCTTTATGAACAGAAAAGGTTTCTTAATCATAATAATATAAATGACACGTCACGACACATTATTGATAGATAAGTTGAATAAGAACAACTTCCAATCGATATTCCTATTCATGCTTCCGCTATTCGATAATAGATGGCGCTACATATGATTAAACGACTCTACATTACACATTAAAGCAGCGTTATTTTTAATAAAGCTACAAAACAGCTTGATGTAAGGTACCTATGTAAAATAAAACGAAAAAAAAGTATTTTTTATCAATCTTTATTTGTTGCACCTAGGTGACCTAGAGACAAACTCTCATTCTTTATTTGCATTTTGTAACAAAAAAATATACTTAAATCTATTAGAAAAAATCCGGCCGGAAGAAAAACCTACATTTTAATTTTGGTAAACTTGTTAAAAAAATGAATGAAAAAATTCGATCTCAGTGTAGAGTCGTTTTTTCCCCACTCGAGTGTTTTTATCTCGGCAGCCAGTAGCGTCGAAGTTAACAGCGGCTAATTATTTGTTTTACGACACGTTTACGATCATCGTCATCGTTAACTTGACGTTTATGATCAGTTAACACCTCGTCCCGTGATTGTTTAGCTCGTGGCTGTTATTGCCACTTCATATTAATATTGTAAACACAGTTTTATAAATCGGAATCGGCTCCATTGAAGTTTGTGTGTATTAAAATGGATTATCTATTCTGCCATTTGTTGGATTTCTTTTTGATGACAAAATATTGTTTCATCATCATCATTTCAGCCGAAAAACGTCCACTGCTAGACATGAGCCTCCCCCAAGCATATGTTGAGGGGATATGCCATAATCACCACGCTTGGCAGGCGGGTTGGCGATCGCAGTTGGTTGGTTAAATACTCAGAGGACGCTGCTGCCCATCCTCTGGTGAATCCCTCAAATATTGATAAAATTATATCAAATATTGTTTGATCAAACTAATTTTATACTTTTTTTTTTTTTTATACGAGTGAAAAATAAAAATAGTTTTCTTTAATATCGCTGAAGTACTGCTGCCCACAAAACAGATTCCTAATACATATACTTTTTGATATACAATAAAATAGATACAAGACCCAAGTGAATTGAGCTAGCGAGTTAATAAACGGAGGGAGAGAAGAAGACAAAAAATAAATCAAGACAAAGAAAGAAATACTGAAGGAGAGACGTAATTTATGAGATGCACATTTGGGCTGAACAGCACCAAATAAAAAGTTATTTCCCGGTATGGTTATGATATTAATGTTCTTCTTCGGTTTTGTTATTAAATACTAATTTTTTTTGCACACTCTAGTTATGGAATATTCTGGACCTATTTGTGTTTACTAGTATATTTTTAAGTAGTTCACTGTAATGTTTTAGTAATAATGATGAAAATTCTGACTACAAATCTTAAATCCCAGTTGAGTAATAAAATTTAATATTTAATTCCAAAAAGTCCCGAGTTTGAAATACAAATAAACCTAAAACATGTAACGAAAAAGAAATTAAAAATAAGAATAATGTAGACATGTTTTTCGCGACCGTACCGCCTATCGCTATGAGTAAGTTATGGCCGCTGTAGGGTGAGTTACACCCTGCTTAGGTCACGTGGCCCGAGAGGGATGCCACCACCAAAAATCTGCGGGGGAAAAAAGGACAAAACAAGTTGGGGCGGCAAGTTATCTTCGTTTCATTCAACTCACACTCGCGCCGCCCGAACGTCCGTATAGATCAATAAAACTACTTTATCTCTTTTTGGCACATCCCCATCCCGTCGGCGACTTCCTAGAACGATACTTTGTTGTCGTTGCATGAAGCTTTCTCTATTAAAACAAATACACTCATTTCTTTTTGTTCGCATTCTATTGTTTTCGTTTCTTAATTTCAAAAGTCGATTGTCATCTTTTCAGAAAAAAAAATGTGAAAGCACCGAGACGAATTTTAAAAAAGGAATCCTAAATTCAAAAACAGATTGTTTTGTTCAAGCTCTTTTGTTCTTTTTTTTTAGAAAAAAAAAGGAATCCCGCCAACGCAATTGTCGCCCGTTTTTTACACGATGAGGTCGCGTAAGAACGTTTTATCCGTGTTTACAAAGGTAATGGCCATAAAATATTATTACGGGGCTATTACGAGGCAAGCCACAGGTAGGTCCTGGTGGCAGTCGCTAGTTCATTGCCGTTGCGATAGCGCACCGGTAGTTGTAAGTAATTGAAGCTGTTAATTTGTTGTTAAAGTGCTCTTGTGTCTTGTTTGAGCGGCCGGACGTGATTTACGTAGGTAGGTCGACATTTTGGTTTAATACTTTTTATCTGACCTATAGTAATCAATTTCTTTTTAAGTAGGAACCTTTTAGCATTTGTTACTTACCTATTCGTTACATAGTTTACTTTTTTCTTTTCAGTAGCTTTCAGCAAAATCTTTCCTAAATATTTTACAAGCCACGCTGATACTTACCGTTTAGAGAAGTGGCCGTTTTTCGGTAGGGCTGTCACCGTAGCATATTCTGTGGCCGACCGTCTTCCGGTATCACCTAATAAAGTAATTACTAGGGTAAAGTCGGGTAACACTCCGCCTTCCCGCTCCATCGCGACTTTACGAAGTATGACGACACAAACGATTCGTGTCTGAATTTAAAATTGAGCAATTTGATAATGTAATGACACCCTTGTTATTGCTTTGAGTTAATTCGGAAATTAAGTTGACAAAATATAGTGCACTGTAAATCTGCTACTGAACTTTACATAACATAATATATTAATCAGCCCATTACTGTCCCACTGTTTGGCACGGTCCTCTTCTCGGTATGAGAAGATTAAAAGACTATGATTAACTTAATTAACGTATTATATAATTATAAACCATTTACTATTGTCTATAGTTATTTACATGTTATCTCTTTATACTGGGTATGTAGTTACAAAATAAGTTTTTTTTTATTCTAAATGAACTTGCGTCTGACCTCCTCACCTGATGTTGAGCAATGATAGTTGTAAAATTCACCGAAATGCTTTGTTTTCCATATTTCGTGGCCTACTAATCTTCGACTGCCTCGTTGGTCTATTGGTAGCAAGCGCGACTGCTGAGCGTGGGGTCCTGGGTTCGATTCCCGGGTCGGGCAAGTGTTATTGGGTATTTCATTAGGAAATTTTCAGTAGCAGCCCGGTGTCTGAATTTGTGCCCGGTCAATGGAAATAGGCTCGCCCTTTATTACATGGGACTATAAGATAACTGGCGAAATGTGGGTGTACTATTACACATCTGCCTACCCCTTCGGGGAAATACAGGCGTGATGTTATGTTATGTTCTGTTATGTTACTAATCTTCAAGTCCCTAAACATTATTTTTTTCTTTAAAAAATCAATATAATAATTAACTCAATTGCTCCGTAAATCATCACTTAAAAACAAAAGCAAAAGAAAAATCTCTATTCATAAAACCACTGTTTGTCACTTACGAATAGTAGAAGCTACCAAAGTCATTCACATGCCGTAGAAGCGACGAAGAAATGTGATGAAGCGAAAAAGATCGCCTTTATATCGTGTTACTACTATCCTAATACAATAAAATCGTTCTTGTATAAAGCGATGGTGCGTTTGGGGCAATCTACACTTTTCCCCACTTTCCCTGATCGCGGGAACTTACGCAACATATGTATGTATGGGGATGTTTCCAGTTTTGTCACGAATAGTGATTTTTGGGACTATAGGGGAGAATCGGATCTTTAATGTTATGTCTTGTATCACTTAACATTGATATAAGTTATGCCTGGATACTCATATATTTTTAGAGTATTATTACAAAATGGATGCGGAAGGCAGAGGACCGAGCGTTGTGGCGCAACTTGGGAAAGGCCTATGTCCAGCAGTGGATTGCGATAGGCTGAGTTGATTACAAAATAATCGTGGTTGGAAGATTTTTAATAAAATTAATTAACATGATTTATGGTTTCACTTAATACTAAGAGATCTTCAAGCATGTTGCCCATGTGTGTCCCCTAAATAATTATGTCAGCACCTACTATTTCATAATAGTAGGTACTTAATGCATCGAAGATTCTGTTGCTATACCTACATGACAATTCTTAATAACTTCAAAACAGGACGAAGTTCTTATACAATGATTAATTAATTAACTATTCAAACCAACATTTTTCAGCTCTAAATCTAACATTTTTAAACTATGAACTTTAAGAAATTTGAACTCAAGTCTAAGGCAGATACAGCAATGCGCTCATACTTATATTGTCCGTATCAAACAAAAGTTTGGTCACGCTTAATGCCTTTACGACTGTCGGGGGTGACATAAAGAAAATGAAAAACATTTTGTATTATTCTTGTTGCGCTGTTACCCGCGTAACTTCAACGACCCTCTGTAGGAAGGCCGCACACTCGCGAATTACACCTGCGTTTGTCGGTAAGCTTGTGGAAGTGAAGGAATTAGTTTTATGTCCTCGGATTCGGGATAGAAAAAAAAAACCAATCTATTTCTTTCATCATCATCATCATCATTTCAGCCGAAAGACGTCCACTGCTGGACATCGACTAGGCCTCCCCCAAGCATCGCCACAACGACCGGTCCTGTGCCTTCCGCATCCAGCGGATTCCCGCGACCTTCACCAGGTCGTCGGTCCACCTTGTGGGGGGCCTACCCACGCTGCGCCTTCCAGTACGCGGTCGCCACTCCAGAACTTTACTGCCCCATCGGCCATCCGTTCTGCGAGCAATGTGCCCCGTCCACTGCCACTTAAGTTTGGCAATTCTTCGGGCTATGTCGGTTACTTTCGTTCTCCTGCAAATCTCCTCATTTCTGATTCGATCACGCAGGGACACTCCGACTTAGCCCTCTCCATTGCCCTTTGAGTGACTTTGAGCCTTCTTATCAGGCACATTGTGAGCGACCACGTTTCAGTACCGTAAGTAATTACTGGCAACACACACTGGTCAAAGACTTTCGTTTTGAGACACTGCGGTATTTTGGACGAGAAGATATTGCGTAGCTTCCCGAACGCTGCCCAACCGAGTCGGATTCGACGATTGACCTCTCTCTCGAAGTTGGACTTACCTAGCTGGACAGTTTGTCCTAGGTATACATAATCGTCAACAACTTCGAGTGTAGATTCTCTGATATTTACGGGAATGGGTGCTATATGGGAATTCGACATAACCTTTGTCTTGTCCATATTTATTTCACACATGTTCTATTTGATGAATTTACAAAATTAAATAGCGCTCAAACTTATTAATAAAATAATATTAACTATGTATGTAAATTGTTGAGAATATTAGGAGATAAAAAGATACTCACTGTAAAAAGTTAAAATCAGATTTCTGAGTAATTTACTAAAGATATTTGTACAACTCGTGAAATTTTCAACAAAGATCTTCACAATTTACAAAACATCTATCTACTCTTGATACTCACAACGTTAATTTTAAGACAAGCCTACAGAAAACAGACGCTATTGATAAAGAGTAGAAACTATGCTTGTTATTAGGTTTGTATTTCAACAATTTGAAGGATTTTTCTAATTGCCTTTGTCTACTTTATCTAGGTCTTAGGCTGATTTGGATCCATTAATGCATAATATGGTTATTTCATCTAATTAAAGAAATACATTATCAGTGTCAGTCTATACATATAACAACATCTTTGACTCCTGTTTCGTGTTCCTATTCAGATTCAAGGTGGTCAAAGAATTAATTTAAAATAGATTTCGTACCGAAATGAATATGTATGAGCTATATTTTTCATTTTATCTCCGTTAGATTGAGAGAATATAAATCACTTATCGATTGAAATGCACATAGAATAAAATTGTGTTAAAATCGTGAATTTTGAAGATAAATCGTAGTGTCTCGGCAAGCCTAACCGCTTCACTCCGTATCCAACGGTTTTTGCTTAGACAAATATCCACAGAAACTAGTTACGTGTTTAGACTTGTTTATGTCGACTTTTTAATATTTATCACCTGCTGTAATCCATCTCGCTGTAGTAAGTTATCTGGAAATGTAAGATATCGTCTTTTTTGTTTAATTAAAATAACATTAGAAGATTTCACGTGTCTCTAATTTATAATATAATAATTTTATTTAGGTATCTGCTGGAATTAATGATGTTTCAAATGTATAGGTATGTGATGAAATGCCTATTCGAAATAAAAAATTTGAAACTAAATTCAAGTAGGCGACTAACTACTGGAACAACAATAAATGGAATAATAACAACAAAAATTAGTTTTTTGTTTTAGTGGTGGTGTAGTGAAAGCTGAGTTGTCAGATTTAAAACATTGTTTTGCTCAATATTTGTCTCGCCGCTCGTCAATTATTTTACAGGGACAGGAAAACTGTTTCTAAAAACAAACTTATACATGAAAAACATACCTTGAAAACCTATTTAATGATATAGGAAATCTCAAATTTTACCAATGTAAGCCAGTAGTACGAACAAAGTGCGTCATTGAGCTATCAACAAAACGCAAACACAACGATACAAATACAGTGTAAATCAGTAAGGAAGCGGGCGGAAAAGCCCGCGTGTTGAATAAAATTCCTTAGCTGTTAGTATAATTTCGTAACATAGCCGGGCGGGGACGAGCTAGCTATAAACTTGTCAACTCAAACTATTTCTGGGCTGTTTGTTTTCCTTTTGACAAATCGTGTCGCAAGCGACGCCATCTTAGCTGCATAGCTGACGAGTTGGTTTGATACCGCCTTCGAATTAAGCTTTATTACAAGATTTAGTGTCCACGTACCTATTAAGGAAAAGGCAAGGACTTGAGTAATACGAAGTGTAATTTAAATTAAAATCTTCTCGGTCTTGATTTGAGAGACTAAGCGAATGCGTTGTCGACCTGATAGTGATTGTACTCTTGATGATAATACTTGCTTATGCAGATGCCACATCAACTTAACCTATCCCAGTACACTGTTGGACATAGGCCTCTCCCAAATTGCGCCACAACACTCGGTCCTCTGCCTTCCGCATCCAGTCCCCCCCAGCTACCTTCATCAGGTCGTCGGTCCACCTGGCTGAGGGCAGCCCTACACTGCGTTTGCCGATTGCAGATGCCTCAAAATCCTTTATTAAAAATTCGTTCTTTTATGATATTACTTATTATCTAATTAATTCAGGCTGAATGACTTATAATTCAACAACTCATCCTATGAGGTTAAGTGTGTAAAATATTAAAAAGTGTTCCAAAGTAAATAACTCAATAAAAATAGAAGAAAAATATTTAAATTAACTCACTTAAACTGTCGAAAAACATTAAAATTTATATGCACTTACTCACAGGAACCCGATAACTCTCCGATGATGTATAGACGGTGTTCGTAATGAAAGGGAGACAGTTATATATAATATTTACCCAAAAATACGGGTAATAAATTAACAAGTGTGGGCCGTATTGCGAAATGGAAGAACGTCGAGACCTTTTCACGTAGGTTTGATACAGAACAACTTTGTTGGGATGGTCGAGTCTACGTCAAAGGGATCAGAAATAGCATCAAAGAATAGATATATATGTTAGTCTTTCAGTCACGTTGTGTTGCGTAGTAAAATATAGCGTTTGTTTAGTTAACGAGTGATATATTTTTCTTGTATAACTGTAGCCAATAACAAGCAGGAAGATTTGTTAATGAATGCTTTGGCGATAGCACTGGTGAATGACGCCAATCTGATGATTTAAATGAAAAACATTTTTTTTAATTTCCGTCTCTATAACATTAAAAAAACAGTAATTTGTTCGAGCTTTTTTGCTACAGGACGCATTTAAATAAAGCTTAAAATAAGGCCTAACTTGTCTTTACGCTGAGTAAACCCCATCGAAATACTTTAATCAGTATCGTCCTTCAACATTGCTTGATAACTGTTACGTTGTAAGAGAAAATAAAACAACTTTATATTCAACGTAATTTTAATAAATAAAATAAATAAATGTCTTTGGGACATTTGTACACAGCACCATCTAGCCCCAAACTAAGCAGAGCTAGTTTATATTTTTTTTTTCGTAAATACATACTTATAATACATAAGCAACATCCAGACCAACACAAACACTTATGTTACTTAATGTTATCGGAAAGATAATCTAGGATTATTTAGATAATAAAAAACTCTATAAGTTATACGTCACCTGATAGTGTCCACATTTAAGTAGTCCCACCTCCGAAACTAACTAGGTTTTACCAAGTATAAGACATAATTCATAAATATTATATATCGCGGTCACATAACTCAGCTCGCGTCCCGGGTTCGCTCGTAATTCGTCGTGTGTGGCTCGCGACTCTTCTCCGTTACGCTTTCGGAAATATCGCTCTATTATTTAATACACGACAAACAAAAATGAGACCTATATTCCAAGAAAATGAGTCCTAAATTCAATGTGTAAAAAATGGTGGTTAGGACACTATAAATGGTGAAGAAAACTAAAACCTTAGACAAGAGATCTATGATAAACGTGATTTCGGTAACGAGCACCGTCATTGTTGATGAATGGTCACGACTCTTATTTTTCCAAGTAAAAGGGGAGAAAAAACGAAAGTGTGAAGGGACGGCCTCACTAAATAATATTGTGAAAAATAGTTTATTGTTAGATCTCGTGATTAGATGTAATAAAGGACGGACGGGATGTAATCTTTTCGAGGGAAAATTGTTTCCATCTATTGCCCGTTTGTTGTGGAAGAAGGATTATAATTTGCCGATGCGCCGAGAGAGAGCGCCACAAATCAACTTTATGGTAAACATACATGTTTTTATACTTATATACGGATGGATCACACTGGTCGACAAATTAATGTCTGATTGACTGTGACTTAGTCGTGTTTTGACAGTATTTTCTTATTTCGACTTTATTTAAGTCGACAAAAAAACGAAGGCTGAATATAGTTCTAAGTTACACCCATAAATCTTCAGACGAAACTACTGAAATAAATCGTTGAGACGACAAACTACAAATTGAAGATATATATTAAAAAGATTTCAGTATCAAGGACTAAGTCAATACAACTTTTCCAATTATGTACCTAAAAATACAATAGACAGCGGTCTACTTGGAAACAAACATATATTTAACAGTGAAGAGTGAAAAGTATTTTTTTTATTTAAACACAGTACTTAGTAAGTACCTACCTACTAATATAAGTGAATTTCTATCGAAATTATACCTAGCTGCCATAGTACCTATACGTGTTATTGAAATAACTGAAAACCTCTTAAAGAGTCATTGTACTCATCAATATTAACAACTTTTACTATGGGACCAACCCTGAAATCGCAATAAAAAAATCTGCTGTTCCCTTCATTTAAAACGACAAAATGTAGCGAACAGCTGTTTTTTTTTACAACGCTACTGCTACTGTTGCTGTTCTGTCGTGTTGTTCGTTGTTGTTGTCGTGTTTCGTTGTACGTTACTTTTAACACAACAATTAATTACAATTTGGCATCATGACTGACACCCGATTACCCTTTGCTCACCTCACGAATATAAGAGAGAAATTGCTTTATTTATTGCAATAAAAAGACGAGAAAAACATCCATATAGGTACTTAATAAACGTCAGATACTCTACAAAGACGTTCAGTAAAGTGGCGAGGTTTTATTACAAATCATACAGAGATTTATAGTGTGTGTCGTCGTCGTCCACCACTAAGCACTCACAACTGAAATATGGGGTTTTAATACCATGAGTTCGCACTTAAAAGTCTAATGGAAGGTGGTAGTGGACTCTTCCTTGGATATTGTAAGTAAAAATCCTGAAAAATTGATCTATTTGAGGTGAATAAATAAATAAAATAAATGAATATTTGGATCATTTTTACACAGCACCATCTAGTCCCAAACTAAGCAAAGCTTGTACTATGGGTACTAGACAATGGATATACTTAATATACTTACATGCTTTTTTTTTTGTTATAAATACATACTTATAATACACAAGAAACACCCAGACCAACACAAACACTTATGTTCATCACACAAATACTTGTGTCCTGTGGGAATCGAACCCACGACCTCGTGATCAGCAGTCCGATACTCGAACCACTAGACCATAGACGTCGTCAAAATCGAATCGAATGCTACAGTATAGCCCGCGAATTTCAAACTTTCTTGCGTTTTTTGCAAATTGTAGTTCTATTTAGCCTTGTACATCAGTCAAAATATGATTCGCGGGAGTAATATCAATCTATCTGGTGAATAATACTCATTGAAATATAAACCAAACTCTATAAGAACCACAAGCTCGAAAATCGATAATTTTATCGTAAATTAATATTATCGAGCTTGTATAGCTTACATAGCTAGGTTAATATTTTTTACGTGTATTATTTTGTAGATAAATTGTTAGTACTGCCGCGAATCATATTTCAACCAATATTACAACGCGAAATAGAGCTGCCTCGTTGGTCTAATGGTCGCAAGCGCGACTGTTGAGCGTGGGGTCCTGGGTTCGATTCCCGGGTCGGGCAAAGTGTTATTGGGTTTTTTCATTAGGAAATTCTCAGTAGCAGCCCGGAGTATGGATTTGTGTCCGGTTAATGGCAATAGGCTCGCCCCCTATTACATGGGACTATAACATAACTGACGAAATGTGGGTGTACACACGTCTGCCTACCCCTTCGGGGAAATACAGGCGTGATGTTATGTTATGTTATGAAATAGAGCTAAAATTTGCAAAAAACAAAGAAATTTTGAAATTCGCGGGCTACTTTGTAGCATTTACTTTGAATGTGAAATTTTGATAATACATCAAATTTCGTTCTTTAATTTAGGTGTTTTAGGATAGAAAAAAAAAAAAAAAAAAAACCCGCCGAATACATTACCTCCTCCTTTTTTTGAAGTCGGTTAAAAACAAAGCTAATAGTTGTTACATTAATTTATCTTTTTGGCATGTCGTCAAAATACAACATTATCATGCGAAGTAAGACCTAACGTACACAATAGTTAACAAACAGTTTAGAAGACCATAATTACTTGTTTGGTATACATTATATACGTGTTATTGAAATAACTGAAAACCTCTTAAGGGGTCATTGTACTCATTAGTATGAACAACTTTTACTATGGGACCAACCCTGAAATCGGGAAAAAGAATCAT
The DNA here is from genome assembly GCA_949699075.1 of Asteroscopus sphinx. Taxonomy (NCBI): domain Eukaryota; kingdom Metazoa; phylum Arthropoda; class Insecta; order Lepidoptera; family Noctuidae; genus Asteroscopus; species Asteroscopus sphinx. The sequence continues at coordinate 11,768,206 of OX453013.1, read as the reverse complement.
CTGTTCCCTACATTTTCTCGATTTATGTGAACACAAATGTAGGGAACAGCTGTTTTTTTTCGCGATTTCAGTGTTGGTCCCATAGTAAAAGTTGTTCATACTAATGAGTAGTAGACCCCTTAAGAGGTTTTCAGCTATTTCAATAACACGTTGTACCTATATATTTATCATGCAGTCCAGCGTGGTCCATTGGAGTTTTCGGAGCTCCTCTATTTTGTTCTGAGGATAGCCACCGTTTGGATTTAGACGGTGGCAGTCCGACATATCCCTCCGCCTTCCTCAGACGGATGAAATCCATGAAGATTTCCACCCGAAAACAAAAAAGAGGTACGGCCAGAAATCTTTCCGGTGAACCACCATAAAGATTAAATTCGCTTGCACTCAATGTTCGATGGCAGCCGTAGGTACGTGTAATGGAGCAGGATTCGATCAAGGGATTTTGTCGACAAAATATACCACCGGGAAGAATCGTGACCGTACCGTAGTGCTGGAAGCCATCCCCGACTTATTTGGGAAAAGGCTACATCATGCAGTATATTCATCGTTAAGCATCTCATCAACATGAACAAATCATCTCATATAATTTGATCAAATCCAATACCAAGATCATTATTATCATAATTTATTTCTTCACCTCCATCGACAAAATAATATTCTCTCTTAGTACTCACGTCGCCACGTCTCACACTCTCTCCATAACAATGGCAGCTCATCGCCAGTACACCAGTACTGTGCACCGTCTCCGCGATGTTGCCAACTCGATATCATCTTATTTCCTTGGCATCGACGCCAGCGACGACCGCTTGATTTATTCCCTTTTACCAACCTACAAAACTTTACGGATTAAATAGTTTTTTCTCGTTACAATATTTGCCAACTTTTTTTTACTCCAATTTTTTGGTCTCTACTTTAATTTACATCGTGCGTAGGTTGCCTTTGCATATATTTACATGGAGTATTTATTTGGAGCAATAAAATGGTTCGCGAATGTTTTGTAAATATAATACGACGCTGTCTGCCGAGGCGTGTTGACACATAAAGCAAAAGACACATTGTTTTATTTATTTCGAGCACAAAAATACAGTAGCACGTGAATGATGACTCGTTTTAAGGGACATTTAATATTGCGTAGGTAAACAAAATAAAATTAACGAACAAACACAAATGTCAATAAAACCGTATCTAAAGTGAGAACCTAAAATAACTATCGCTTGCAACCCTCAAATGCCCGACCTAATGGTTGCACATAACAAACTGTTACCGAAATAAATAGCAAGAAAAAGAAAGATTAGTCTGAGCACGTCGACCGCATTAGCCGTGCCCAAAAATAAAATTAATATAAATATCGTGTAGTGTGAAAGTTCACAACAGCGACAAACGATTGCGCATGCGCCTAGTAACGGTCGCCTTTTTAAAACTTATACATTTATAAAACGTATAATTGGTCGTGTCTTGAGAGATGAGAATTTATGTGAAAACCTTACAGGTTAGAATACCGTTGATGTTTTGAATAATGAATTTTAAATCTCTAGCCATGTAGCGAGTAACAAGTTACGGGCCGTAGTTTTATGTAATTTGAATAAACCTTGATTTTTTATCTAACTATAGAACCGTTGAAATATTTGAATTAAGAATGTGTGAAAGAAATCATTCGGATGTTGCCACATTGTCGCTGCTGGTTTTTAATTGGAATTGGATATTTTAATTTTCATTAAAACTGGATAACACAAGCAAACGCTGGAGTATCTTCTCGCTCATTTTTTTTCACCCGGTCGTGTCATGTTTTGTGAAATTAACGCCCAGCTTAAAGCGTCCAAAATTTTAGCTTGTGCCGTCCAAAATCCTGATAAATGTCCAGGACGGGGGGCGGATCTCTGCGGGAAAAAATCACACTACCCTTTTTTATATTAATATTGCTTGCGAAGCAAATTGTGTTAGATTCTAACGTAATTTACATAAATGAGATTTTTTTGAAGAAAATTTCTATGTTGGCATGTTGAGGAATAGGTCCAACATTTAAGCGTCCATACGAAGTAAGAGAATGAATGACTTCTAACATTAGAAGCCAAAAGAAATCGCTCTTTAATTAATCAAACTTCATATAGTTTTGGCAAAAACGTTGGCAACTATTGTAAAGGTTTTAAAAAGATATTTCTAACAATAGAAAATACAGTAATGGCGTACATGGATGGAACACACGTCAAAGAGGGCCCGCACACGTCGGGAGGGGATGTAGATAAATTGATGGCCACTCGGCGCAGGTACGAGGGGTGGGGCAAGCTCCTTTTAAAAATGGAACCCCTATTCCAATTTTTGAATTCGAATATAATTGGTTGATACAATTTTAGCCGTTTTTTGTTCCAATATGGCGTTTAAATATGACCAGTGGTAAATTATCTAAGGTTATTTTAACCGTATTAGTTTCCTTGTAAAGCTTGGAAGTCGAAAACTTTGATGATATTTACAAATTGCTATAAAAAATATTAAAGAAATTGGTAATACAATAAAAAATCCATCATTTTATTTTACGAATTCAATTCTTAAAAGAAAAAGTCGATAACTTACTCGTCCTTTTGTTTTACTTAGGTACTCTTGTTAAATTACTTTTCGTTATAATTTTTCAACCCTTTGTTAAAACCCACTGTGTAATCCTTATGAAATTTACATACAAATGTTAAGTATTTTCACATTAATCTTATATGCGTTAACGAATGTAATAAAATCCTTACAGGCTGGGGTGGAATCTGAGACAATTTGCCAGTCTCGCCCCTTCGTAAGCCCACCTATGCGTCTTTCTTATTGCCGCCTAAATCTTGAATATACAACTAAGATTAATCCCGTTGAAAGAAAGGGTGGTGCAATCCTTTTGAAGGATGTTTGTGTTAAAAAAAACAACTATAAAAAAAAAGGATTTTCTTTACAACACTAAGAAATCCAAATCATTTTCATCACTGTGCATTTTTTTACGATTTTTTTAAATGCATTACAATGTAGCCTGCAAGACTAATACGTAATTTTAATCTAAGCTGTTAATCTACGTTACGTATGTGTGTTAACTAGAATAATGTCCATTGCATTTTCTTAGAGTCTGATAATATAATATTAAAACACTGTTCATGTGTTATATGTACAGTAGCATTATCACTTATTTGTTCACTATTAATCACTACACTAACTGAAAAGGTTTAGTACTTTTCAGTCTTCGCACTATGTCTTTGTTGTCAACAGCTGAATGGCTTCGAAATTCACATGTTGATGAAGTGTGAGTGCATAATAACCATTCCTTATACCCTTCTACACCGGCTAATATCTATCGATTACGGAATTTAGATGACATAAAGAACAAGAATATTACAGTAGCAGCTTATTTGGATTAAAATTTTGTCAGTTCAAAATTCCCTGTTAAAGAAAACATCTGCGGCAAAGCTACATAATTACCATCAGATTAGTGAGAATTCGTCAAAAATGCTTACGACAGAGACCTACTGTTTTAAAATGTTGTTTCAACCAATGTTAACGCGGTCTTCATGCGTAAAGTTTCATTTCGTGCGGGTTATTGAGGTTTAATTACTTTTTTACTGGCGTGAGAAATACCTAGGTCGAGTTAATAACGGCTTCTAGGTGATAATTGCTTAGTTAATTACTGAACCAGATACGAGTCTGTGTGTTCGTTCGTTTTTAAGGTGTTGATTTTATAAAGTGCTTCTATTCAGATGCTGCTTCATTAAATTTGATTGATGTTTTATGGTGAGTTAATAGAGCTACCGAAAAGTTGTCAAGTGCGAATGTGGTTTTTATTTTGTGGATCAGTATAACTGTTATGGGCAAAAGTTTCTTCAAATATTTCTTCATCAAGGTAGGGAATTTATAACTGTTCCAGAATGTTCATCTTCTAACTCAGAAACATGAAGACAAATATTGATGATTGTTGTCTTCCACACGTACGTAGTTCAGCGGTCGATATTCATTATTTCCACGGTAGAATACTCGCAACCCTTATCAAGGGAAGACGCCCGTTTTTTCTCGGTTTTCCCAAATAATTTATTTAGCGGCCCGCCGTCAATTTATCTCTGTGGGAGCTAATTTCGCGTCGGCCCGGTGGCTGGCTGGCGCATGCTGTAATTCAACAAATTGCGCGTCCTATTGGATTTATGGGCTCTCGCACTTGACGGAGCGCCCGGCGCCCTTCTTCCATTGTTCTTGATGCTGCGTGCATACTGGTCAACATCTGGAAATAGAATAGAAATCGTGTTAGTCGCATTTGGGGTCGTCGTCCGTGGTGGCATCTCGAGTATTTGTTTTAGTTTTGTGCGGAGTCAGGTTATGTCTGGACGTATTACGTAAAGATTTGGAAAAAAACATGTGACATCATTTGGGACTGGTATATTCTAAAATTGAGCCCGTCTTAGCAAGTCAAGTCAGCGTATTTATTTATTTTACCGTTTCTTCTATTTTTTTTTGTCTATTCTTTCTGTGCACAGTATGTTGCCACCCTTATCTCTTCTCCTCTGCAGTAGTAACACATAATCGTATCAATTATTCGGTTCGCGTCCCTCTTCTTTATTACTTTCCTTGACCGGGATGGTAGGTGAACCTTTTTGTACTACTTTGACTTTTTGCGAGAACTCCCTCGAGAAACGTAGGTGTATTCTTGTTTATAGCAATAAATTACGTACGTACTGATTGCTTGGGTGTTTAATCAAACGTTTGACCTACTTAAGTAAAGTTGTAAAACCCGAAATACCTAACATATTTTTCAGTTGCCAACCAGCTTAATGAAACATATTTTGGTTCAAATTTTATTTTATTTTAAATTAAATTAAAAAATGAGGTAATTATAAATCCTCACGATAAATGATAACAAAATATTTTACAAGAGAAGAGCAAGGCAAGGCAAGTACGAACGTTTCTGTTATGTGTTTCTTACTGCTGACTGCGGATCGCCAGACAGTCGTCCCTCTCGCGCGCGCTGCCTCGCGAATGGGCCACATCAGCAGCACCGTATCTCTATAGAGCTGCACAACATTTAAAATATTCATAAACTCAGATTATAGGATGGGTTCCTTCTATTCTACAACGTGTTATTGAAATAACTGAAAACTTCTTAAGAGGTCATTGTACTCATCAGAATGAACAATTTAGTATGGGACCAACGCTGAAATCGCGAAAAAAATATCTGCTAATCCCTACATTTGTGTTCACATATATCGAAAAAAAATTGGGATCAACAGATTTTTATTTCGCGAACCTGAGTTCATAAATAATGTGTTTTAATTATAAGTAACCACTAAATAGCGTTGGGTTAGGTTAGACCGGCCACGTAGAGATCGAGCTCGTCGTTTACTTACTGATTTTAAAATGGGTACTTTTAAATCATTTTGCTCCATATACGTGAAAAATGCTTTCTTCTACCAAAAATATAAAATAGGTAGGTACCGTTTTAAGATACAGTTTATATTACTTTTAATACATGTTACTTTGACAAAGTTATATAAATCTGCTTTTATACGTATAATTATATATTATGCACGACAAAATTCCTGCCTTGTCCTTATTATGTAATATTATGATTGCCTTAATTTATCAATTTTCCTAAGTTGCATATACTTTCAGTACTCCGTGCTTGAAAGTCACTTATTTTATTCTTTAAAATATTCCACTAAACATAAATTACGGTGAATCAAATAAAGTGTCCTCTCATAACATTATGGCGATAGTTATTTAAATTACACACTTAAACTATATCTGTCACACATGCAACCGCTCTTAGCATGTCCACCGCCTTTGTAAATCAGCATATGCAAAGTGGTATAGCAATAAATCTAGCTGCTCTTGCTCGTTCTCGCATCATGTTACATCTTAATTTCAGAGCCGGCTCGACGGAGCCTGCCTGCCAGAGATACAGCCTTTTATCAAATACGCATTACGCTAGAAATTAACTTTAACTGAAAAAAAAATTCGCCGTTCCGTGAGCGTAAGCGATAAATAATGAAAAGCTGTTAGAATTCTGAGTTTGTTTTAACATGCCCATGGGGCTCGCGCGAAATTATTTGCATTTTAAGTCTGCCCTTGTTTATGAGAACGTATACCGATGTAATGAAATATCGTCGTGCGCTTTAGATTTTAAAATGTTACTGAATAGTGCCAAGCGTTTATAATGTCGCAAAAAAATACACATTTATCTCCTCAGCAATATGCTGAAATTATGCTTCCAATTATCCTAAACCAACAGCCACGATATCGAATTTTTCATACGTTGTTTAGCTAACCCTGCTTAAATTATTTATCTCGAAAATAAATAAGCTATTTGCATTTTTAATTTTTTATGATTGGCGTTTTAATTAATTTCGCTTTTCCTTTTGTTTCAGGTGGTCGTCGCGTGTAAAGCGTTGTCGATGCTTTGGTAGGTCTCTTAGGGCCGATGCTAGTATGTAAGTTAGCGCGCTCCACATATACGCAGATATTGTGATGTATGTTTCGATTGTCATATTGTCGCTCGGCTCCGCACGCCTGCGCCCCAACGCGCTTTGACGTCACAAGATCAAGATATCAAAATCGACTGTCGAATATTTTTTTACGCCAGCCCACACGAACGCTTAGGCAATCGACTACCAGAGATTTATTGTCAAAATTTCCTGTTAGTAACGCTTACTGAGCACACTCCGCGTATCACTATTTCACAAATAAAAGAACCAGTCGCGATATCATCATCGACTATAAATTATATGAAGCTCGGATGAGAAATACGCAATTCGGTCTTCGCTTATTTATCTCTCAGCTTCACTTACATACGAATACATTATGCTAATAAGCAGATGATATTAAATAGTCAAACCGATTAATATTAATCGATTCGCATCGATATGTTGCGTAACTGTTGCGGAATGAGACGTGAGCTCGCAGTGTATTCTAGATAGAACCATTAGAAAGCGTACAGTTATTGTCCAGGCAACATGGCGTTAGTTGTGAAGCTGTCGGTATCAGTCGGGGTGATCTGCTATCATGTTCCATCGGGACGGTGGCTGCTCCACGCTAGGAATAGGTCGAGTTCCCGTGTACTGTTCCGTGATATATTGTTCCGCATCTCCCTGTATAAATCTTGAACGCCTGCTGAGGTACACGGGACACGGCCGCCGCGCCGCAACTCCGAGCTTCAAATGGAATTGTGTTTTTATTTATCGTGCGAATCGTGCCCCACTATCGCTCACTTGAAATCGCACTTTATCTGCCAAAACGCAGTGTCGAACAGAGGTGGGTTTTACAGCACTTTATAGTTACTATTTTTGTTTGTATTATTGCGATGCCGTTCTTACGATTAGGTTCATGCAACATGGGATTATTTTTGATGGAGCGCTTGCCAATAGTTCATATCTAGATGAGTTCATTTTCTTTCAAATTCTTTAGTAGCGAGCAGAAATTCAAATTTTTTAAGGGGTGTAATACGTCCACTGCGACTACGGGAATTTCATCTTTGTCATATTACTCTAGTTGGTAGGTATCATAGATTGTGATGTGGAGTTTGTAATACTCAACTTTTTGACCAGAAATAATGTTATACGATTATCGATTTCTCATTACTCATCATCCTGTATCGCAGTGCACGTCTCGAAACAAATTATTATAATGTAAATATTAAGATATAGTAATTATGTACTTGTAACCGAAATCTGATGTACAACGTCTGTATACGTCTTTGAAACGCATAATAGTGATACATAAACAGACTTACAATAAATTTTGCTGGCGCGGCGCATATGGCAAATGTATACTTACCATAATTTTTATGTATATTTGTGAGATGTTTGAATAAATAAATTTTTAATTAAAGACGAAGTTTCGTGCCTACCAGTTTTTCTATCATTGTATTAAGTATTTAACATTTTAGTCAGTTGTGTCCCGCCAGAAATCCTATACGTAACTACAAAAGCTTTAGTATGAAAAAAAAAATTCCATTTATTAGTCGATAGCTTAACTTATTCTTAGAAGAATAGATTACCTATAGTCACTTAAAAATGACATGAATCAAACTAGTTGTGCCCAGTATACGAATAGCTAATTAAATTTAAGTAATAGTTAATGTAATTTATTTTAAGATACAGTAGTAGTAATATTTTTGGATTCCTATAAACATATACGTAATTTTTTTCTTCTGTGTAATGTAGTAACGATACGAATGATCGTTTAAAATTTGATCGAGATTCTTTCGGCACATTTATTTTTAATTAACGCCCTTCGAAGTGCCAAATTATTTTTTTATTAATCATCGATTCATCTAATTACCTCTTTATAGTTCCTTTTTAACGTAATAATGATTTTATTGTGTTAATTTAAACAATGATTATTTGTTGTCGACTTTGCACTACTTACCTGAAAGAATCTTGATCTAAGTTTTATTGATGAACTTTTGTTAAATATTGTAAATATTAAATACTTATTTATAAAGCTTCTTATAAAAAAGATATGTCATAAACTTGTTGCATCTATTATCAACGGAATTCGAAATTTGTACACTTTTTTTAATATTTCACAGATATTTTGCGACATTTTGAAAATGATAAGTTTACAGTTGAACGAAATCGTTAATTTATTTTAATTCGAAACGTGCTCATGAATGTAATACGTAAATTTTGTCCTTTTACGAATCATTTGTCATACGTAAATAGGTAGGCCCAATTTTATTGTAATGTAAAATAATTATAATATAGAAATAAACGAAGAGAAATACTTAAAAACTCGAGGGATTCTAGCGTAGAGGATGAATAAAATGTTTGTGTTTCATGATTGTAATTGTGTGAAAAGTTGTGTAATATTATATTACCTATCATTACCTATTATTATGAATGGATACGAAACGATATTATAATTTTTTGTACAATATTGGCTATAGTGCGAGATGGATCTGCATTAAATAAAATTCTGTTACTGTACAAGTTGCTTTTATTTTATTTCACAACACATTACCTTAACTGTTACTCTTAATGGGCCAACTCGGATCCTTTTGGGTGTCAGGCCAAATTAAATAAGGATCACTGATGTACGAATGAGATACAGAAAATGACTGTATTTTACAGGCAACTCTGGTAAGCCAAACATAATTTTTACACAGAAAAATTTACCTAAATTCAATTGTTTCTTGTCTTATTTAGTAAACAGTCTTGGCACGTCTTTTTGCTCAAATAACTACATAAAATATTATTTCCAGATCTGCACATGTAATTAGGTTAAAAAAATGTTATTTAGTATGTAAAATTTTAACATAGGTAATGTCTTTTAATAATTATTATTGACGATTCGCATTAAACAAGATTGTTTACTAAATAAGACAAGTAAGAAAAACAGAGTATAGGTACAATTTATATTCAAACACTCACGTAAAAGGTACCAACCTGGAGGTTTTAATACATAATTATTACAATGATTAATAAATAATCAATAGAAATATTATAAGTGTGATAGAAACTCTGTCTGTTTGTGTGCTCCCTGATCCCTTTTCACGCCTAAGCCGCTGAACCGATTTTATTAATCTAGGTACAAAGACAGTCTGGAACCCGGAAAAGGGCATAGGCTTTTTTAATTTGCAATAAACGACGTCCATACGATAAACAACATCCATACGGAAACCACAAGCAACCCTCATCATCATCATCATCATCATCATTTCAGCCGAAAGACGTCCACTGTCGGACATAGGCCTCCCCCAAGCATCGCCACAACCAAGCAACCCTAGTTAAAAATAATTCATTATACTTAAATGAAATACAATTTTTTTATTTAGTTTACAATTTTTTTTCACATTTTTGATTTCCAAAATTCAATACCTCTTCTTGTCTTATAGCGTAGGATAATCGGACAAATCGATTTTTTGCGAAAATCCTAGGACAATTGCAAAGAACCGGATAGTTGGAATCGAAGAACGATTTTCGTAATCGTACGAGCTATTATCAGGATCATTGATTCCAATTATCCGGTTCTTTGCAGTCGTCCTAGGATTTTGGCAAAGATACGATTTTTCCGATTATCCTACGACATATACAAAGTTAAGTTTGCGGTCGACTAGAACGCAATATTCTTCATCAATCTTTGAAGCTCAATATGAAAAATGACAGTTTAAATTCCTCGATGGTCACTAACCGAACAAGTCACATCTGGTTATTAGCCAATGAAGATAATTTATGTCATTTGATAAAACATGAGGTACGCTACGCTCGTAAATTCATAAGTGAGTTACTTCTCTGCCTATCCCCATTAAGAGGTAGTTTTATGAATTATCAATTGAATAGGGAGCTTCGTTTTTTTTATGTCTAGAATAGAATTAAACCAGTTGTTATGGATACTTTATTAATTTATGAAATATTTCAGAATGTACCAATATTGACTCGGAATATATGCTTATTCAAGAGATTTCAAAGCAAATAAAATTTTACGTAAAAGAGTAACATTAGTTCTTATCTTCAAATTTTAAATCACCTGTCTTTTTAATTTCAATATTTACCTATTGTATGTGGAAATAAATTTTCTTGATTATAATATGTAACAAAAACCCAGTTTTTCCTGTGAGCTACGTTATCAGAATCGATATTCATACGTAAGGACACAACTAATTTGGAAAAACTCTTCAATAAAAATAATCAAATTAAATATTAAATCGTTATTAATTGTAAATTGAAAGTGATATAATCACTTTTAATAATGATTTAATTCGATTTTTTTAAAGAGTTTTTCCAAATGAGTTGTGTCCTTACGTATGAATATCGATTCTGATAACATAGCTCACAGGAACTACAGGGTTTTTGTTACATATTATAATCAATAAAATTTATTTCCACATACAATAGGTAAATATTGAAATTAAAAAGACAGGTGATTTAAAATTTGAAGATAAGAACTAATGTTACTCTTTTACGTAAAACTTTATTTGCTTTGAAATCTTTTGAATAGACATATATTCCGAGTCCATATTCATATATTAACTTGGGCACATATTTTTAAAATCCATCTACAACATTTAAAATAATAATATTGAACAATTGCGTGGAAAAACCTACTACACATACCTATACAGACGCACGGTGAAATAAAGTAGTGTACACATCGAGAAAAGTAGCCATGGTGTCGTGCCAAACAGGAAGCGTGCATGCGAGGCCGCCGGGATGTTGGGTTCGATTCTTTTGCTCTGCGATTTTAGACTTTATTTATTTACTACATATTCAAAAGATATAAATTGTGGAAAGAAAAAATCGCTCACGAGCAGGATTCAAAAACATACATACAACAACAATACAACATACATACATATTCAAGTTTAAAAAATATATAAAGTTTTAGGTGGAATTGTTTTTTATGATGATGAATTTTGTGATATTGAGTTATATTAAAAAGGTGATAACTAGAATCATGTAAACATGTTTTGCAATAGCTTGCATAACGGCAGAATGTAAATATTAAGGCAGAAAGATATTTTTTATAGTATAGGATGGCGAGACCAGCCAAAGGCCCACCTGATGTTTAGCGGTTACCTTTGCTCATAACAACTTCAATACCACCTATGCTGTTACCTTAATGGTACTGCAAGTCGGTTCGCCAAACTGAGACATGAAGATGGATAGTCTCATGTGATTGTAATTACATCGGCAACCGTACCCTTCAGACCGAAACACAGCAATGCAAGCATCACTGTTTGGCGGAGAAGTAGGTACGGTGGTAGTACTTCCCCGGACGAGCTCTTTCACAAAGGAGCTTTACTACTACCTATCATTTAATTTAAAAGATACTGACGTAATAGGTACCCCTGCATTCATGAACACATAATTATTGTATATCCTCGACATAATTACATTTAAATTAATTCTACATTTAAATGAATATTAAACCAAAAATCTTCAAATAACTTTTTCTTGGAGCTTAAAAATAGATCTATACAAGCAAAAATCAAAGTACATTAGAAGAAAATATGCAACTTAGCACCTAAATCCATGGATATATAATTCTAACCACTCATAAATAAACGAAACTATTTTCAAAGAAACATATCGCGACGCACACTTACGAAACCCTATTCCCGTTAGGGATTTCTAACATTATTTATAACTCAAGAAACTAAGCTCCATTTTTTATAAAACACCTAAATTTGGTGGTCCGTCTGCGGTACCCTATAAATCAGGGTGTATTCGGCGGATTACCGCAAGAGTAATGACTCCAGTCCACCTGCTGAGGGACTCCTATTATTTAGCTATTTGCTCAACCGTAGTATGCGTCCTCTTAGGGTATTAGTTGTACTTTCGGAACTAGATTTTGCGTTTACACCACTTTCAGAGTCAATTATCTCTGCCTTATATGAACTTTCGTCAGTAATAATGTGTTAAATTATGCCTGAATTTGTTTAATAATAGATTTATGTGAAGCATCTAAACGTAAATCATAGTGATGTAGTATATGTATGAGCGATAATATAATTTATTGGACATCGTAGACACGTGGTTTGATGGATAGTTTTGAGCAACTGCAAAATTTGTGCAATGAATACCTAAGTAGATACTTGAAATTTTGAAAGCTCCAAATATACTTGTATTTTGAGACCGTACAGTCTTTTCACATAAAAAATTAGTTCATAAAGTCGTTCTTATATTATCTAAAACCTTAAGTCATCATCCGAAAACGAATTATTCATTATTTAAAAAAAACGATCTGATCGATATTTTTGTCCAAATAGGTCACATTCAAACGCGCTAAAGACACACAAAATAAACAAAGCAAACTGATACAAGTAACCAAATCCCTTCAAAAATTAAGAGCGGCTACAGATAGTGTTTTATGCAGAAATTAAGGCTCCCGTGAAAGGCTTATAATTAACGGGCTAATTAGCAACGTGAGACTGCTCACTTTATTAGCTGGGTCGCCTAGTGGAAGCCTGATATCGGATTTTGGTACTGGTTTAATTAGGCATTTTCTTGCTGCTTTTGTTTAGGTTATATGACCCTTAGCTGGATTAGTCTAGGAAGATTTTTAAGAAAAAAGATAACATTACTTATACCTATTAATTATTCAGTGCCTACAGTCAAGCATGCAGCGGTAAGGGTACAACAAGCAAAAGGTATCTTTCATACGAGATAACTTTGTAGTTGCTTGTAAGGATTTGACTTCAGTCTTTGGAAGGGTTAATTTTGAGTCCAGAATTAAATCACCGTTAAACATAGTTAACTTCGGGTAGCTAGTTCACTTCTAAGACAGAGGGGGTTGTACGTGGAGAAGATTGAGTGAGAACATAAACCAATAAAATTTAAGAAGTGGAATTGAATCAATCGAAGAATTAAAATCATTGCCTCTTAAAATAAACTATTTTAATGGCTGAAGAAAACGTCTAGAGGATTTAGGAATCAAATGACAGTAGAAAAAATAAATACCAATTAACGGCCAAAATGAATATCCAATCTATCCACGATTTACCCTACTAGAGATAGAAATTTTACATATTTTGTATGAAGCTTATGTCAAATTCCTATCTCTAGTAGGGCAAATCGTGGATAGATTGGATATTAATATTGGCCGTTATACGTATTCAAACTTGAGATTAAGATTTTAGTTTCTATAGTAAATTATTGTTCTGTACAAAAAAAACATACCAACATAAATGTACAATAGCGCCATAGCCAAGTTCTTAAATAATCTCCAACATCCACTCAAGTGGACTGAAGATTACGACATTACCTTCACAGTATTATATTCATACATCCAGCGCATGTCATACAACAATTTGCCGCGCAAAACTGCACACACAGCTATCTGTGCGTGTGCGCCGCCATATTTCGCGGGCAGCGGACATATTGAGTTATCTTAATTAGCCGGGAGGCAACCCGCCACCCGCGCGATCCAGCAGATACCTACGAACGAAACTATGTACTGGATTATCTAGGTGGTATCAAGTAACCTAAGCCTTGTGCGTGGGTTCTGTTTAATTTTACGGAGATTCTTTGTCAAATACAAATGTGTAACTGTAAGCTCGTATAGAGTAAGATTATATTTGGTATATAGGCAAAGTATCGGTAACTTTATTTAATCTATAACAGCTGGTGGCGCCACCCTCTCACTTGAGGTGATTTAAATCTAAATTAAATCCTGCTTGCTAGCAAAACCTCATGAGCGATCTGTTCCCTGCTGGCCGCCGCACCGCTGTCAGCGATTACTGACACATAGAAAAATATAATGTGAAAAAAACAATTGTTTAAGATAATTCCGCTCTAAGATCAGTGCGATCCGCCGCAATATTATATAAATTAATTTTAAACTCATCCGCTCCGCTCCATATATCATCCGCTTCCATACATCACCCGCATTACATAAAAGCCCCACAAAACTAGTGTGTGAGACCGTCCGCGCACGAGAAGTTCCGGAGGAGCCGGTGCGCGTCGCTGGCAGTGGCCGTCTATCCAGGCGGCTCTCAAGGTACGTGCATTCGCCCTCTTTAGATCGCTCGTGCAATTTTCATACGTCAACTGAGGCGTCAGTTTAAATCCAGCGCTCAAATCTACAGTCCACTCCGCGCATAGGTTGCACACTCTCAATTTGTTGGGCATTCGCGCCCAGCCACGCTTCGCCGCTTCATTTTTTGGTTCCTTCGAGCCGGATATATATCCGCACAGGTACTTTGTATTCGTACATACCTGCCCTCCAGACTTGGCATAGTTCGTGGTTCCACCACACAACTCCCCAAGTCTAGCAATACTTACTTCAAGCGCATTATTTTCACCGCCGCCCTTATAGTTGCCTTTACTCATATCGCCCCGCATAGGTACCTATAAGCGATAAGGTAGGTGTTAAGTTGAATACTTTCACCCACCTCTTTATTGTAAATAATTTACTTATATACTTTTTTGTTTGGATAATATATATTTATACAAACATGCCGCGGGAAGAGCGTCCTTCATCGGAAGAGCAAGCGTTGGCGATTTTGGAAGCAAAACGCAACGCCTTGTTTGAGCGCGTTCAGAATATATATGAACATTCCAAAATCGCTAACACTTCCGAGTACAATAAGGAACACTTCCTTAATATCACTATGACGATTGATAATGTTCGGACGGAATTCCATAAACTGCTGGATGATTATAACGCTAAGTTGCTGGCTGTAAATCCTTTAGCTAAGCCCAACTATCAAGCATATGCCTCGTTCGAAGACTTATTTTGTTCCATCAAGCGTGTGACGTCACAGTTTGCAGGCTCCTCGTCTGCCACGCACAGTTGCACTGGCTCCGCAGCTCGAAAGCCCAAGCTACCGGCAATCGAGCTAATGTCCTTCGATGGGGACATTAGAAACTGGCCGTTGTTTTATGCCAGTTTTAATTCAACAGTGCACGAAAATAAGTCGCTGACAGATGCAGACAGGTTGTACTACCTCATAGGAAAGCTGTCTACAAAGGCGCAAAGTGTATTCGCAGGCGTCACACCTAGCGCTGAAAATTACCAAATTATATTCCAGGCTTTACTGGATAGGTATCAAGATACGCGCATCCTCGCAACGACATACTTTGATCAGGCGTTAAATCTGAAGTTGTCCGGTCCCGCATCCGCTTCTAACTTTCAATTGTTTATTGATAAATTCGTGACCGCAGTCAATTCCCTAAAGAATTTAAAATTGGATAGCCTCTCTGATTTTATTCTCTTACAACTCGCATTAAAGAAGTTCGACACCGATACTGTCCGCGCTTTTGAAATGTCAGAGAGGGATACTAAAATTCCTACTCTTGACAGTTTTATCTCTTTCATCAGTCATCAGTGTCGAATCTTCCGCAACACGCAGCCTAGTGCTTCTAGTTCGTCTAGCACCAGCAAAAAATACGAAAAGGTTAAGACGATCAAGTCTGCGCCTAATCCGCAGACTTACGTAGCGTGTTTGGAGTCCCGAAACGCTCGCAAGTGTCTGTGTGATAATATCACACATGATCACTTTTATAAATGTCCATCATTTAATAACCTCTCCCCTTCCGCTCGCTTTCAATGTGTGAAAGATAACAATGCGTGTGTCAATTGTTTAAGTTTAAAACATAGGTCGAGCACCTGCTCTTCCTATTCCAAATGCCGCACTTGCAATAAACGTCATCACACATTGTTACACTTTGATAAGATGCCCTCATCATCGGATTCTGCTGACGTGGTCAACCAATCTCCAGCCGTGTCGTCACCGCTACAAGTTCAGGCTGTCAGCACAACTGTGCCTGAAATATCTTTATGCACAACATCCATTGCCACGTCGCGATCGACTCTCGTACTGCCCGATGCGACCGTACCTCAAAGTAGTCGGCAATGTGCAGTGGCTACTACGGTCTTGCTCGCTACTGCACAAGTAGTCATCTACGACGCGAGTAATAATCCACACGTGGTTCGTTGCTTGCTAGACAGCGCTTCGCAAAGTAATTTCGTTTCTTTAGATTGCTTCAAACGTCTCGAGTTATGGAACACGTTTAAGAATTCGAATTTGATTGTGAAGGGAATCGCTGGTTCTGAAAAACCTGTTAAGGGTTCCGCTAATTTAAAATTACATTCGCGTCATAACAATGACATAAGCTTTGACGTTTCTGCGCTTATTGTAGAACGTATAACGGAGACGCTGCCTACCGCTTGTGTTGACGTCTCCGCGCTAACACACCTCAAAACGTTGCCATTGGCGGACGGCGCATTTGCACAGCCAGGCAATATTGACGTTTTGATAGGTGCATCAATTTTTCCGCATTTGCTATTGCCTAATGTAGTGCGTAGCAATCATTCTTCTATACCTCCCGCTATTGAAACGCTATTCGGCTACGTGATTATGGGTACTGTACCTGCATCACGCGCTTCAAAAAATACTACGTCTTGTTGTTCCGTTCTTCAAGAAAACAATTTAGATTCGCTCCTCAAGCGATTTTGGGAGTTAGAGGAGATAATCGCAGCACCCACTCAAAGTCTTGCTGACCTTGAGTGTGAGGAACATTTTCGCTCGACTACTGCCCGTGACGACAGTGGTAGATATATCGTCGCGTTGCCATTCTGTGGTGATCCATATTTACTTGGCGACTCAAATGCTGCGGCAGTCAGACGTTTTCGTTGCCTTGAACGAAAATTTGAGACGTCGCCGAAACTGCGTGATGCCTATAACGATGTCATACAAGATTACATAAACAAGGGCTACTTGAGTCCAGTCGATTTAAGAAATGACGATGCTTCTCGCCCCTTGTATATTATTGCACATCACGGTGTCATTCGCGAAGATAAAACCACCACCAAACTTCGCGTAGTTTTAGATGCGAGTAGTCAAACTACATCAGGCCAATCTCTTAATGACATTCTACATGCCGGCCCTAATTTACAGGGTGATCTATTTGGTATCATAATAAATTTTCGGCTTTTCCAAATCGCTCTGTCTGCTGATTGTCGTCAGATGTTTATGCAAATCGTGGTTCACGAATCTGACCGCCGATATCAACGTATTTTATATAGGTTCAATAAGACTGATCCTTTAACTGTATATCAGTTCAACCGCGTTTGCTTTGGAATGAAGTCTAGCCCCTACCACGCATTGCGCGTTGTTCGCCAGTTGGTCGCTGACGAAGGCAAAAATTATCCCGCTGCAGCTGCTGCTGCTTGCTCCGCTTTATACATGGATGACATTGTGGTCAGTGTCATGTCCACACCGCAAGCGATTACGCTTAGCAAAGAGCTTATCCAGCTTTTCAAGCGAGGCCAGTTTGATCTTGTCAAATGGACAAGTAACTCAAATGAAGTTCTCGCACATATACCGGACTCTCATAAACCTTCTCAAAGCATCGAGTTTGAGAAGTCCGTACCGCAGAAGGTCCTGGGATTGCATTGGGATAAATCCAACGACAGTTTTTATTTTAAAGTCGTCACACCGCAGAACAAGTGCACTAAGCGCATTATGCTTGCCACGGTGGCTCGACTTTGGGACATAATGGGCTTTGTAGCTCCCACTATTTTGTACGCCAAGCTCTTGATTAAGGAACTCTGGTTAGCAAAATGTGGGTGGGATGACACACCACCTCCCCATATAGCTTCTGCTTGGACGCGGTTTTGCTCTGAGCTCCCCGCGCTTAATAATATTGTTATACCGCGTCATCTAGGATTAATTGATGGATGTGCCGTTAATTTGATAGGCTTCGCTGACGCTAGCGAGAGAGCATACGGTGGAGTAGTGTACATGCAGGTCCGTTTAGGCTCCAGCTACTTGGTGCAAATTGTATGCGCCAAGTCAAAGGTATCTCCGGTGAAAACTATTTCAGTAGCGAGATTGGAGTTGTGTGCGGCCGTTCTGCTGTCTAAGTTGCTCCACAAGGTTATATATACAGTATCGCCTCTCTACGTCATCAGTAAGATATACGCTTTTACTGACTCCAAGGTCGTACTTGCCTGGATAAATTCTTCTCCGCACCGTTGGCAGACATTCGTCGCCAATCGGGTCACTAAATTGACAGAATTAATTCCCGCTAATTGCTTCAGCCATGTTGCAGGTTCAGAAAATCCCGCTGATTGTCTGTCTCGTGGTATTTCCCCGAACAAGCTCGTGGATCATCCTTTATGGCATCACGGTCCTTCATGGATTTGTGATCGTGATCCATCGGAATGGCCCGTAACTGTCTTTGATGGAAATGAGACAAACGAGGATATACCCGAGCAAAAATCTATTGCACATCCCGTGACTTCCAACATTACGGAATCTCTTATTTACACGCTCGCACAACACATGTCTTCTTGGCCTCGGTTGCTACGTGCTATCGTATATGTCTATCGATTTTTAAGGCAACGGGTTCGAGGCGTCCCTATATCAAGCTCTGATCTCGATTTTGCAGAAGTCAAGATATTGCGAGCTGTACAGGATGTTCACTTCGCTGATGATATCAATAATTTGAAGAATGGAAAGCTTTGCTCTCCTGCTCTTCATAAACTCAAACCGTTTCTTGATGAGAACGGCCTCATACGCGTTGGTGGTCGCCTCTCAAATTCTAACGAGGACTTCGAATATAAGCATCCTTGTATTCTACCACGCCATGATCGCGTAGTTGACCGACTTGTAGATTTCTACCATAGAAAACATCTACATGCTGGCCCGGAGCTGCTTATGTCCTTACTCAGGCATAAGTATTGGATTTTGTCTGCTCGGAGAATAATTCGGCACAGAATCCACAAGTGTAACACTTGTTTCAAATTTCGACCACGTCCGGTACTCCCGCTAATGGCCGACCTCCCTAGCCAACGCGTCAACCAAGTTGATAAGGCTTTCACACACACCGGATGTGACTATGCTGGTCCGCTGCAGTATACGCCTATCCGTGGTCGAGGTGTAAGGAGTCGTAAGGCTTGGCTTTGTATTTTCACGTGCTTAACAACTCGAGCCACGCATATTGAAGTAGCGTCAGATTTAAGCACAGTGAGTTTTATTGCTGCGCTTAAACGCTTTCTTTCTCGACGCGGCCCTATTAAGTGTTTATACACTGACAACGGAACTTGTTATGTTGGTGCAAGTTCTTATTTACGCGATCTCTACAAGTTTCTCGATAAAGAATATCGTCCGCATCTTCAGGACGAGCTTACTGAAAACCGCATAAGTTGGAAATTTATACCGCCTGCTTCCCCGCACTTTGGTGGGTGCTGGGAAAGCATGGTTAAAGTAGTGAAGTCGCACTTATTTAAAGTTATTGGGCAGCAAATCCTCTCTTATGAAGAGCTCGTAACTGTCCTCGCTCAAGTCGAAGCATTGGTTAATTCGCGCCCGCTCACAACTATGAGTGTTGACCCCGCAGAACCTTCCGCACTCACTCCGGCGCATTTCTTGCACACGATGCCACTGTCGTCCCTCCCCGCTCCTGAAACAGACTCTGTCCGCTTGCTTCAACGACATTCTTTGCTCGACAAACTGGTGCAGTCGTTCTGGAAGCGCTGGCGTGCTGACTACTTACACCAACTTCAGATTAGGTCCAAGTGGAATACGCCTTCCTCTCCTATTCAGGAGGGGACTGTGGTCATTATTATGACAGATAATGCTCCGCCTCTGTCATGGCCATTAGGCGTCGTTGAAAAGTTGCATACTTCGAAGGATGGTATAACCCGCGTGGTTACCGTCAAAACCGCCAAGGGTAGCTATGTGCGCCCTGTTGTACGCTTATGCCCGCTACCGACTCAGTAAAGCCTGACTTGATGGTTGGGCTGCTTAGCTTTAGGTAATTAGCTAAGTAACTTCGCATTATAATAACTTTTTCGCTCAAAATTAACTCTTATCTCGTCATTCTTAATTCGCATTCCCGCATTCGCGTGGCCTATTATAAGCCAAAGTCCTTATTTTTACATCTCTTTTTAAAGGCAACCCTTTAAGGCCGGGGGGAAATGGTGGCGCCACCCTCTCACTTGAGGTGATTTAAATCTAAATTAAATCCTGCTTGCTAGCAAAACCTCATGAGCGATCTGTTCCCTGCTGGCCGCCGCACCGCTGTCAGCGATTACTGACACATAGAAAAATATAATGTGAAAAAAACAATTGTTTAAGATAATTCCGCTCTAAGATCAGTGCGATCCGCCGCAATATTATATAAATTAATTTTAAACTCATCCGCTCCGCTCCATATATCATCCGCTTCCATACATCACCCGCATTACATAAAAGCCCCACAAAACTAGTGTGTGAGACCGTCCGCGCACGAGAAGTTCCGGAGGAGCCGGTGCGCGTCGCTGGCAGTGGCCGTCTATCCAGGCGGCTCTCAAGGTACGTGCATTCGCCCTCTTTAGATCGCTCGTGCAATTTTCATACGTCAACTGAGGCGTCAGTTTAAATCCAGCGCTCAAATCTACAGTCCACTCCGCGCATAGGTTGCACACTCTCAATTTGTTGGGCATTCGCGCCCAGCCACGCTTCGCCGCTTCAACAGCGTTAGGTTAGTTTCTCGACGAGCAAAATCTGACCACAATAATATTAAAACTTACCTTATTCGACCTAATTCAAATTATGCAAAAGCTTTTAATATAAATGATAATTATTCAATACTAGGAATGTATCCAATAAATATGGACTAAATTCAAATCAATATCGATATTCAAAACAAATCTATTTCGAACAGTGTGATTCAAGTACATAATACGCAATGTACACTCAAAATGCTATTATAATAAAAATATTATTATAATAATATTCAGGTACGTGTAGTAGGGACATAAATCCTTCTGTCTACAATATCAGGCACGGCAACTCCTGCGCAGTCGGGGCTCGATCACGAGGAAATAAAGACAATATGGAAGAGAAGATTAATTATATACCTCAGAAATCTTGATGCAAACTGCTATTCACTTTTTACTTCGGGCTAAAAACTTTAATTTATTTGCATCAGACTGCAGACCAGCTTAATGTATTTTATAAATTTAATTATCTATGTATTTGCCATTGTGAGCCCCCGATTAAGATATTACCTATGTACAAAGAATTTTGAATTCTGATGTCTATCCGCCCAATCCATATTAAGCTCTGATATGTCCTAGTTACCATAGCATGGTGCCATAGTAGTGTGTGGAGGTGGAGGCCCTTGATGGTAGGTACATGGGCCTCTGTTTTAGACAGTTAAGGGCAATCATGGAAGATATTCTCGTGATATACACACAAAGAGAATAGTTTTCCGATCATAGTATAATAATATTGGATAGATACTCATAACTAATAGTTAAAGGTATTGATTCAACATCATCATCATCAGTTCAGCCGAAAGACGTCCACTGCTGGACATAGGCCTCCCCATTAAGAGGGGGATATGCCATAATCACCACGCTTGGCAGGCGGGTTGGCGATAAGGTATTGATTGGTTGATTGACTAAGGTATTGATTACCAATAGGTATATCTATAATAATCTATATATTTAATGTGGTATTGGATAGCGAAATGAACTAAAGACCAAACTGATGTTAAGCGGTTACTTTTGCCCATAACAACTGTAATAAAACCTAGGCTGTTGCCTAAATGATATTGCATATTGCGTTGACCAAACTGAGGCATGAAGATAGAAAGTCTTGTGATCGTAATTTTACCCGTACCCTTCGCACTGGAATACAGCAATGCAAGCATTACTGTTTGTTGGCAGAAAAAGGTACGGTGATAGTACTTTGCCGGATGAGCTATTTCAGAAGGAGTAGGAATATGCCTACACAAAAACAGGTGTCGCAAACGCAGAACATAGACCTAATATTCAATCGGAACTGCAAACACGAGCCAATAAGTCTACATTTAATTCCTCAGAACCATTCTGTCATACAAACGCAAACAAACAATTCAATTCCACTACAGCATTAGGTAACAAAATAAATGTTTATGCTCTAGTACCTACTCCATGGTCTAGACGCCATACCCCTGTTATTTTCATAAACAGCGCTGTCCTAGGGTTCGTTGTTCGAATCGTGCGCAGTCGAGATAAGATAGCCGCGCGCGTGCGCTGTGCCCCGCCGCGACCGCTAATTAAGTCTTTAGCTTCGATATAATTTTATAGTTTATTTGTTAATAGATTGTTACAAGTTAAACTGGATCTATGGCGGTGACGTTTTATACTGATAAATGAAGTCTTCGCGTATTGTGTTTTATTAAAGCGATAGTAAAATATACTTGTTTAATTTAAGAGCTCATCTCGATGGAGTAATTGCCTCTTCTCTTCTCTTTTTCTCTTCATCTTGACCTCTTGATATGACTCGCCTTCCACTTTCTACTTAATTTTTTATACAAAATTTTATCTGAGTTTTCTCCTTCGTGTTGTTATGAGAATTAAAATTATATTTAAGAGTCTATTAGTAAGATTAATGTAGCTGAAAGTTGTGGAAAAGAGTAGGTATGAGATCCGATAATTGCATCAGGATGAACACAACCCGAACAAAGTTGATAAGAAAAAGTTTAACGCAAAGGACTTAATTTAATATGAAGACTAGCTAAAAGGCTGGGATTGGGCATTTTCTATAACTCTAGTGCCAATGCAGAGCATGTTGAGTCAGATGTAGAATGAAATCATTGCTAAGAATTCCAAAAGCTGAATTTGTTAACAATAGTGATTATGAAAAGTCAGTCCCAAATACTAAAAAATTTTTTCTCAATCTATCTTTTATGAAGAATACTAAAGAAGTGGTCAAAAAAAGCATGCCAATAATTCGAGCGACGGCTACGCAATTTTAACAATACTTAAAAAAATTACAAAAAGTCAACCTGCCGCTAATTTGAAAAGAAACAAAGCCAAGGTGAATTCTTAACACCAAGACTGAAAAGGTGTACTTTTTACATTTCAAACAATGCGTCTAACTCTTGTTTACGTTGGTGACAATAAAACTGCTTGATACTGCGGGTATGAGGGTAGACAAAGCCGCTTGTGGCCGTCTGTCATAAATGCATGATTTACGCAATTACCTTGCAAAGACGACGATAAATTACTGTTCATTTCACTACAATAACTTACAAATATATTTTTACACTCCCAAAACCACTACTCTATAAAATTTTAACTTTATTTTCGAAGCCATAAAGACTAAAATTTCAAGATCTAGATCAGTTGAGTGAACAGCTAAGGTTGTTAAGATGTAAGACCTGATTATTCACAGATATTGTATCGGGTATTACCACCCGCTAACTTGAGGTGACGCGAAAGAAATTCTTCATAATTTTTCATTATATTTTAAAGGTACATTATGCATTTTAAGTATTAACGATACATGTTAAAAAATAAAGGTGATCTTGTATGCAGTGCGGTTTTTTGAAACGGAAACAATAATAAATGTACTTTTTGTAATAATGTTTAACGACCAATTTTTTTTTAGTGTTTTAATAGAAAAATGGGGTCTATCCCACTAGTCCCATCGAGTTGTCCCGTGATGGGACAACTGCCACTATTTTGACCCAGTAGTCCCATGGGACAAGTGGCATCGATATGTTAGACCCACTTATCCCATAAAGGAGGTTAAAATTCAAAATAACGTTATAAGCTCACTGATACTCAAATAGAAGTAAGTATCAATTGGAAGCAGCATACAAACTTGATGCTTTCAAGCAAACAGTCTAAATCTTACATATTATTAAGAATAATCTTTATCATGTTTTCTTCTTAGCATGAAGCTTATTTTGTTATTTAGACTGTAGCTTATTTATTATTTTATAAATAAATCAATTAAATTAATGGAATTTCATGACATAAATATTATCCAAATAGCCACAATTTGTAAAAACAGTGCTTGCAATAAAACTTAGTTGAGTTAGTTTTGAGTCCAAAATTATCTTTTTATCCATAGTGTGGCATTAATAATACCTGTATTTCCACATAGGTACCAAGTTCCAAAAATTTTAACTGAGTCTGACAAAAGAATTGGATTTTATAAAATAAAAAACTTCCTATTTGTTTCTGATGCTATTTTTAAACCCAACAAATTATATCTGACACCACAAACGCATTAAAACTTAATCGTTAGTTGTTGCCAAATCACGTCGTGTCGGCAACACTTTAAAGTTCTGTTCAACGTGTAGGTACGTAAAAGAAAACCGCTTAATATATGGCTTATACATACAAAGCAGTATTAACTTGGATGGCATTGTTACAACTGAATTAATCTTCATTCACAATTTTATCTTCCTTATTCGATTTTTTTCTCTTCCATCAAGAGCTTCCACGCTTCTTAAAACTACAACCTCAAATAATTCAACACCTAACCATAACATTTGTTTTATCGGTAAATAAATCTATAGAATTATCTAAATCTTCAAGTACTCTGAATCACAATACATGAATAATGTCAAAACTTTACAGTAGGTGGCTACAATGATGGGTGTCTGCGTGTCCTTCTGTGTAAACATCTAATAAACTTCTGTTGAAAATTATGCCATACTCTAAATAAGGCTAAACATTGTGCTATTGGACCTTGCAATAAAACGAGCATCCATCAACTCTCCTCACTAACCAAGGAACAAGTACTGTTAATAATTATTCCGAAAACGCACAAATCAACATGACAAGCGAAGTGATCTGCTTAGCAAATACAAGGCTCAAACCTTCCTAATGTGTTGTCAATCATTCTGCTTCCATGCATCCACGGTTTGAATAACAACACGTTTTTTGTATGGACACTGGCCACTGAATATCAATTTGTCGATGTGTCATGTCCTCATCATGTGTGTTAGGTGGAATTCCTTAATAATAGTGCTATAAACTTGAGTACAGACAAGACTGGAGTGCCGCGGATGAAAGATGTATGGTAAATGTCTTGGTGAAATAGTACTTTATTGTGCTATACATGTGGTTAGTTAATAGTACTTTGGTGTAGTTGAAAAAAGAGGCTTATAGTAGCGAGGCACATTTTTGAATTAAATGTCTGAGGCTGCAGTAACTTTATCTAAATTACTATGGTATTTTGGCCAGAGCAAAATATTAAGGGGAATGTAGCAGCCAAGTGGCGCCCCCATCAGTAAAAAAAATATTACTCGCTGAATACGGTTTGTAGATAGAAAAAGTGTGAAAAACGGCCAAAAGTGGCCGTTTTTCACATGCATAAATGCGTTAAAATATTAAAATTATTAGTAGTTTTGTTTGCGGTACTAATTAAATGTTAAAAAGATAACATTGCAACCACAGAAATAGATAGAATGGTTGTAATCACAACTTTACTTGCGATTCATGCGTGGCAACTTTCCGAACAAACTACGCCTTACATTTTGAGGTTTTTTTTTTAAATTAATTTTAAATAAATGTACGTTACAGCTTTTGTTTCTGCATTAAGAAACAGCACAATAAGGCATTTTTGCGGGTTTTTGTTACAGTATTTAGAGAAACAAGTCATAAGGCGTGCTGAGAAAGGCTTTGAAATATCCTGCACTATGGTGCATGGTGCTGCCACGCTCGCCCCGCCCACATGGCCATTATTGCAACTGTCGATTCTTAACTGATGAAAATTGTTTATAAATTCTTGGAAAAATAAAACTGATACTTATTGTGGTTTTGCTTATAAATTACAACGACAGTTACATGATGGCAATTCAATCAGTTGCCTGCGTAGGCGCTTAAAGAGATGTCATACAAAATTACAACAAATTTATTGCCGGCACAATTGTTGATACCTTAATTCACACTACAAATCACCGCACAAAATGCAAACCCTGTCGACTATTACGCGTATAAAGTGCCAAATGACTATTTATTGAGTCATAACCTTCCAAATCAATCAATCGGAGATGGTTATCAACCGCCAATACTTCCCTAGTCTGCGGTAGGTATAGTGTCTTAGATTTAGATTTCCGATTGATATTGATAGGCGATCGGTCACGTAGCTGGCGGTTTGCTTCGCGACTGCTAATTAACAGGATTTTACTCGGGCGCCTTCGGTGACGTCACTCCATTGTACGATGACATGCTTAAAATAAACTGCGCGTTTTGGATGATCGTGTGCTGTTAATCCGACATCCGGTTATGCAATACATAAAAAAACAGCTAAGACTATGTGACACTCGGTAGCCTGACAAAAGCGTCATCGTTAAACCTGAATCAGCGGTCACGAAGTTTTATCTGGAATCATAGTGTCCGTTTTTTGGAATATCTTATAAACTGTGGTGGTGGCCTTCAAGACTCGAATGAAAAGGTTTTGTAAGCGTGTATCATCGTCGACCGCATCATCGCTTAACATCAGGTAAGGTGGCGGTCAAACTCAAGCCCATTTGATATATATATAAAAATAAACTGTGGACTGAAGTAAGATGAATAAAATAAACGTATAAAATCTCCATATCACAACTAAAGAACCAACGTGGAAATGCTTAGTGCTGATGTTGTTACATCCTAAGAAATTATTCCAATGCAAAAAATCTCCATATCGCAACTAAAGAACCAAAACGGCAATGATTCATGCTGATGTTGTTATATCCTAAAAAAATATTCCAATGCAAGAAATCTCCATATCATAACTCGAGAACTAACGCGGCAATGCTTAATGCTAATGTTGTTATATCCTAATAAATGATTCCAAAACATAAAATCTCCATATCGCAACGAAAAAACCAACGCGGTCACGCTTAATGTTGATGTTTTTATATCCTAACATATAATTAATTAATTACAATGTTTAAAATCTCCATATCGCAACTAAAGAACTAACGCAGCTGCATTTAATGCTGATGTTGTTATATCCTAAGAAATTACTCCAAGGCAAAAAATCTCCATATAGCAACTACAGAACCAACATCAACTCAGCCTATCGCAGTCCACTGCTGGCCATAGGCCTCTCCCAAGTTGCGCCACAACGCTCGGTCCTCTGCCTTCCGCATCCAGTCCCCCCCAGCCACGTTCTTTAGGTCGTCGGTCCACCAACCAACCAGAACCAACGGCAACGCTTAATTCTGATGTTGTATCCTAAGAAATTATTTCAAATAATATTGCTCAATCACCGCATTAAATAGTTGCAGAATAATTCATCACAGTATAATATAAGTATCAAGGTAATATCCCTATTATGCAAAGGGCCTACATAAAAAGGCGAATATTTATATTCTCTGATAGCCAGGCAGTCCTAATGGCCTTAAAATCAGAGGAAATCGACTCCAAGCTTATCAAGGAGTGTGTCCAGCTACTAAATTCGCTAGGAAAAACAAATTCTGTGACACTAGGATGGGTCACATGCACTGCGGAATGGGTGACACAGCGGAATTAGGGGTAATGAAGCCGCTGATGAACTCGCTAGAGCTGGTGCGGAATGCCCCACTGTAGGGCCGGAGCCAATCTGTGGGGTTCCGAAATGCATCACCTCGGCTATTCTTAAGGACTGGGGAACTTATCAAAGCATTCGACTTTGGGAAAATACCCCAGGCCAAGAGCATTCGAATGCGCTTCTAGTAGGCTTCAGGTAGAGATTTACAAAAGAAGCGCTTTCGCTTAACAGGAACCATATAAGGATCCTGATCAGAACCCTTACAGGGCACTGTAAACTGAACAAACATCTACACAGGATGGGCCTCACAGATATCACAGTTTGCAGATTTTGTCGCGAAAAAGACGAAATGCCCATTCATATCCTATGCGAAGGGTGATGCAGTGCACCACATTAGAAGTCAGCATCTTGGAGACCACACAATCTCAGCTGATGAGATCAGATCCTCAAACCCCAAGGCTATAGTCGACTTTATGGTTGGCCTGCAGCTTGGAGAGGTGCTGTAGTCTACTAATAGAGGCGTTACAATAGATCTTTTAGGTCGCAGTGACATAAGGGACTTCCATAGACCTTACCTCTTTTTCCAAAATAATAATATAAATAATAATAATATCCCTATTAGGGCATTATCCTTTCGAGATTATGTCAGTTAGTCACCTCTTATGACAGTCACAGGAAGGAATGTCGTAATCTAATAAAAAAAAAACGAGAAAATATTGCATGGTATAAATGTGGTAAAATTAACCTTATTGGTTACTGATCGCTAGGACACTCGATCAAATGTTAAGGAGGTTCCTATTTTCTCTGCTAACTTGGAATGAAAGTAAAAGTGTGTGAGTCAACTTAGGGAAATCTGCAGAGGCCCTAGGTGATTTGGATCATTCTCGTTAGATCCATTCATTCTACATTGTTAATCTCTAACGGCCAAAATTAATATCCAATCTATCCACGATTTACCCTACCAGTGATAGATATTTGACATATTTTGTATGGAGCTTATGTCAAATTCCTATCTCTAGTAGGGCAAATCGTGGATAGATTGAATATTAATTTTGGCCGTAAAAGTCTATTCCACACCCAATGCCAGAAAAATTAAAATATTACGCATGCAAGCTTGCCTTTAAAAAACTTCAAGGAAGAAACGAGCTACAATTCTTCTGTGATTTTATTACTTACATGTAACTTTATCATGATCGTTTATAATAAAATAAGACATGAATATCGCTTGCTGCGTATTCCGCAGGAACTCTTTAATTTTTCGGGATAAAAAATAGCTAATATTATTCTCCAGGTCCCAGGCTACATTTTTTCAAAATTTCTTAACGATCGGTTCAGTGGCTTAGTCACGAGAAGGAAACGATAGGCAGAGTTGCTTTCTCACTTATCCGATCCGAATCCCAGGTTTGGTACATGACTGTAATATTAATTAAAACGCCATGTATTTAAGCTTCACTCTTTAATGAGAAGCTTAATACTCAATTAGTATGCATATTTTCGCGGCAACTTGGTTGCCTAAGCGAAAATATCTGAATGTTATTGTATTTTCAGTATATTCCGTGTAGTGCAAGTTAGCTTGCTATATCCTCGTGGGGCAAAGAAAAGGTTATAACACCTACTGTAAAGAGTTGATACCTACGTATATGTAAGTATGGATTATTATGGAAAGGCGTCAATGTACCGGTACCCCTAATATAATCGCAAGTTTTTATAATGAGTAACTTTTTTACACAATTATATAGGATGGCGAAACAAGCTAAAGGCCCACCTGATGTTAAGGTGAATACTACAGGGTAGCCCTCGAAATTCAAAAAAATTGGCGTTTTTTGCAAATTGTAGCTTTATTTCGCGTTGTATATCGGTTAAAATATGATTGGCGGAAATAATAACAATATATCTACTGAATAATACTCATGAAAAATATTAACCTAGCTCTATAAGCTGTACAAGCTCGATACTATTAATTTACGATCAAATTATCGATTTTCAAGCTTGTACAGCTTATTGAGCTAGGTTAATATTTTTTATGAGTATTATTCAGTAGTTATATTGTTATTATTTGCGCCAATCATATTTTTAACGATATACAACGCGAAACAAAGCTACAATTTAAAAAAAACACCAAAAAATTTGAATTTCGCGGGCTACCCTGTAGCATTCACCTTAAGTAGTTACCTTTGCCCATAACAACTGCAATTTCACGTAGGCTGTTATCTAAATGGTACAGCAAGTCGGTTCGCCAAACTGAGACATGTACACGGAAAAAAATGCTCGCGGAATTAGTTTTCCTCCAAGAATATTTTTATTCTCAGGAATATTGTTTAATGTTAAATAAATATTTACTTGAACTAAAATTAATATCTTAGTCCAAACGAAATGATATTCTACAAGAAAAATAATATTATTCTTCTTATATTTGCTAGAATCAAAACAATAATTTTCTTTTTAAGAAGTTTTGAGTGTTGTCTGAAAAATATGTTACTTTTTTGAACTAAGATTTTTCATGTGTCTCAGTTTAAAAGAACATATTCTAAGTTCAAGAGCTATTAATATTTGAATCAAAAGTTGTACCATTTACTTAAACTAAAAATAAAACACCAAAACATGTTAACTACAAATTATAAAAACAAAACCCTCATTTTCTTCCTGTTAGTAATTGATGATTCTCATAATCAGAAAGTAGGAAGGTTTTCGATGAAGAAAAATCTTTTTCGGTCTAAGAAGAATGCATTTAAATGTGAGAAAATAACAGATTTGGAAGAAGAATCTAAAATTGTTCGAAATAAGATAGACTTACATTCAGTATAATAAAATACGTGTTTGGTTTAAGAAGAGTTTGTTTTTAGGTAATTAATAGTAGCACTGATGTAAGAATCTAAAGTATTCAATTAAAGTTCGTCCAATGTTTTCAAATGAGACTTTTTTTGTTTTGTGGGAATAAGTTATGGTGTTGAACTAGGAATCCAAATTATTTCAAAATAAGATATACTAACGTTTTGTTGTAAGAAAATACGTGTTTGGGTTAAGAAAGTTTGTTTTTGGATATGTAAATACCAGCATTCACGTAAGAATCTGAATTATTCAAGTAAAGTTCGTCGAATGTTTTCAAACAAGACGTTTTTGTTATGTGGAAATAAGTTATGGTGTTGAACTAGGAATCTAAATTGTTTGAAAATAAGATATACTAACGTTTTTTTTAATAAGAAAATACGTGTTTAGTTTGAGAAGAGTTTGTTATTGGGTAAGCAAGTAGTAGCATTGACGTAAGAATCTAAATTATTCAAGTAAAGGTAGTCCAATGTTGTTAAATAAGACTTTTTTGTTTTGGGGGAATAAGTTACGGTGTTGAATTAGCAATTTAAATGTTTCAAAATATGATACGACTTAACATTTTTAAACAAGAACCCTGTTAAATCCAAGCAATATCAACCGACACGTCGTGTGACCTAGCTATGGGAATAAGCAATAAATTACTGCAAACTTCAAAGTCTTAATAGAAAAACCTACTATTCCATAATAATAACCTATGTTGTGAGAATGGCACATGGTATTAAAATATGCTAATTATATATATATATGGTTAAGTCGTATAAAATTATACAATAAAAGAATTAAAGAATATTAGAGGTAAATGTAGGTATAGTCTGATAATAATCTCTAAATTAGGTACATGCTCTAAAGAATAAAATTATTTAACACTATTAGGTATATTAAGTTGCTCAACTAACTAAATCTAATACGGAAGGATTAATAATATGTAGGTACCTACCTATGTATTCCGTTCCCTATTCCTAAAAGAATTACGTAGGTGCTACATAAACATCTGAAATTATTTATAATGAATATAAGTTTCTACGTATACCTATATGTATAACCGACTTATTATTTATCGCTATGGCAATGGTATGTAATGTAAGTGAATACATACCTACCTATTTATTTTTTAACACAAATTATTTATCAAATGTGAAGGCTGATTGCTGACCTAAACTTTATGTAGGTGTGTATTATATACGGAGATTTAAAACACTTAAAAATGAAATTAATAAACCCTCATTTTACTCCCTGCAATATCGTCAAAATTTTATACATGTCGTAGGTATCTGTAGTAGTAGGTATATATATATATATAATGTATATAAGGTCAGAAACCCAATAAATCTATACTACACTCGAGAGTAATGAATTAGGGTCACATATAGATACCTGAAAATCTCGGAAACTAAGAATGGTAGCTTAATTACATAAATTGTGTTTAATAGACAAATAAATTCTCCTTAAATGAAAGTAATAAAACTTCTTAGTTACTGTAAAGTTACACTATCAGAACGTGACAAAATAAAACCGGCCAAGAGCATGTCGGGCCATGCTCAGTATTATAGGGTTCCTTAAGTAGGTGTTACAAACAAATCAAATCGAATATTAATCACGGCTATTTTAGTTTTTGCAATAGACGGCAGCATTGGCGACTCAGAGAGTGATGTCAGTAGCCGCTAGATGGCGCTATACAGTGCCAAATGTAATACACGGCACTTGACGGCAGCATTGGCGACCCAGAGAGTGTTGTACGACGCCGCTAGATGGCGCCAAATTTAAGAAGTGTGTCGTCAACATAACACAAAGTTGCATTTTGTGATTTTTTCAAATAGAAAGTAGCTAAAGGAGCATTATTTGCTATGATCATTTTTCTCACAAAAATTTTTTTTCCCCATTTCACATGTATGGGCGCCACCCCTAAAGAACGTAAAAACTATTTTTTTATTCTTTTAAAATTGAGATCTATATGCAGACTATTTTTTAACAAAATTTCATTTACTTATGTTTATAACTGTAGAAGTTATTAAGCTGTAAAGGATTAGGACAGACGGACAGACGGACAGACGGACGGACATGACGAAACTATAAGGGTTCCTTGTAGGACTTCGGAACCCTAAAAAAGGGACTTGTAAATGGAACTACGAATTTTCTTTATCTGTTTTTGCTTTTCTTTCTATTCTGTCATATAAAAACCGGCCAAGAGCATGTCGGGCCATGCTCAGTATTATAGGGTTCCTTAAGTAGGTCTAATTACAAACGAATCAAATCGAAATTAATCATTGCTATTTTAGTTTTTGCAAACAGCGCCACCTAGCGCTGAATTTATGAAGCTAAATTTAAGAAGTGTGTTTCTTTTTGTGATTTTTTTAAATAGAAAGTAACTAAAGGAGCATTATTTGCTACGATCATTTTTCTCTAAGGTCAATGACCTATGAACTAGGACGTCTTAAGTATTTTTCAGTTTTCTCACTATAACTCAAAAATTTATAATCACATTATACTCGAAATAATTTTAAAAGAGAGTTTTTATAAAGGTCTATCGATGTTGAAGACTACAAGTTTTTACGTTGCATAGTTTAGAAATGGCAGGGAGGGGGACACATTGCAAGCCACTTTGGCGAACTGTATTTCGCAGATGGTATACCTGATAAAAAAGTTGTGTATGAAACATTACCTTCATTTTAGTAGACCTATTCAATGATACCCAACACGAGGGGGTGCAGCGAAAAAAATATTTTCATCGCCATTTCACATGTATGGGCGCCACCCCTAAAATACGTAATCAAGATTTTTTTATTCTTTTAAAATTGACAGCTATATCTATTCCATTTTTTGTCAAAATTTCATTTACTTATGTTTATAACTGTAGAAGTTATTAAGCGGTAAAGGATTAGGACAGACGGACAGACGGACAGACGGACAGACGGACGGACATGACGAAACTATAAGGGTTCCTTGTAGGACTACGGAACCCTAAAAAGGCATGTAAACAGCTTTTCTGATGTTCAATATTTATAATTGAAGCTGTTATAATGTTGCTTACACCTGAAGAATGCACCAGAATTCTCAAAATGCTGGAAATTGGCCGTAATCAGCGTGATACAGCAAGGACGTTGGTGTGTCATCGTCAACTGTACAACGAGTTCTCCGACGTTACGAGGAAACCGGCTCTAACCTACGTAGACCAGGAACAGGCAGGGCCAGGTGTACCTACCACAGCACGAGAAGATCGATACTTGGTCAACACAATGCTTCGAAACCGCTTTCTCACAGGAACTGCACTTACATATCAGTTCCGACGCCTCGGAGGAAATAACCCAAGTGCATGGACTGTAGTCGACAACATGCTGACGCAAATTTAAAACCATTAATTAAGACCTACAAATGGCCCTAAAATGGCCCTAAATTGGGCATCGTATTTCGAGATTAGCATATGCCCGGAATCACTTAAATTGGAGTATTGAAAATTGGTCAAGAGTTATGTTCTCAGATGAATCAAAATTTATACTCTATAAAAACGACGGAAAAACAAGAGTATATAGAAGACCAAGGGAGCGATTCAAGCAAGCATGCATCGAAGAGAAAGTGGCCTATAGCGGTGGATCCGTACTTGTATGGGCCGGAAATTCTGCAGAGAGTCGCAAAGAGCTGATGGTTACAGAAAACGGCACTATAACTACCGAAAGATACATTGAAGAAATCCTAAACGAATACGTTAGGCCATTTATGGTCAATTTGGGAGAGGATGCTATCTTTATGCATGACAATGCTCGGCCTCATACTGGTGAAATTGTGAATGAGTACCTTCAAAACGTTAACATTAACTGTATGTAGTGGCCAGCACGCAGCCCGGACCTCAACCCAATCGAGCATGCTTGGGACGAGCTCGAACGGTGTGTGAGACACCGACCCTTCCCCGATGACGCTTCAAGAGCTCAAAGTTGCGCTCGTAGAGGAATGGGAGAATATTCCCCAACATCGTATGAGAAACTTAGTGTACAGCATGCAAAACCGCATAACCACAGTGATGACAGTTTTAGTACTTTTTATTTATTAATCCCACGTGGAGTAATAAATAAAAAGTACTAAAACTCAAGAAAGTTTAAATATAAATGCTTTTCTGTATTTTTTTAAGACAAAGTGATACATACATTTTATTACTTGCATTTAAGGAACATTTGATTATCTATTAAACACAATTTATTTCATTGAGCTAGCATTCCTACTTACCGAACGAAACTTTTAGGTATCTTTATGTGACCTTAATTCTTTGCTCTCGAGTGTATATAGAACACTCTTACAGTAATATATATATATATACCTACTAGTATATACCTACTACGTTATCTTTCAATGAACACGATTTCTAATGATGATAATGATAAGATGGAAATCATGTTTCTTGAAAGATAACGACTCATGAAGGCTATTATTAATAGTCATCCAAGAAACGTTATTCTTAAATCAAAATCACGTTTCTTGAAAAATAACGACTCATACATTGCTCATATTATTAATAGTCACCCAAGAAACGTTATTCTTAAATCAAAATCATGTTTCTTGAAAGATAACGACTCATAGAAGACTTAATATTATTAATATTCATTTAAGAAACATTTTTCTTAAATCAAAATCATATTTCTTGAAAGATAACGACTTATAGGAGACATATTATTATTAATAGTCATCCAAGAAAAACGTTATTATTAAATCAACATCCTGTTTCTTGAAAGATGTGCTACGTCACAACCGACCACCGGGTAATGGAAAGAAAAAGGAACGAGTGTTGCAATTTCAAAAATTGTTTCCCCAATGTTTGGGAGTATGTTTTAAGTGGGATTTATTAGTGTATGAAATACAGTAGGTACAAAAGCAATTCGTTTTGTTTGATTGTACTGAAACTTAGTGGAAAATACTAAGACCAATACAAAAATAAATTATTACAAACTGATTTCTAGTTTTCAAGTAATTCCCATGTGGAAAAACAAACATGAATACATCCACAAAGTTTAATACATTTGTTTAAATGCTCAGACAAATCACATAAAGCACGTAAACATTGGCCATTTACGCCAGCGACATATACACTACTGAGTAATGGCTTAAACCCCTTAAATTATGGCAATAAAATAATGCCGGTAGGTGCTATATTTCCAAAGTAATAAGCGATCTTTCCATAACATATTTCGTTACATATGGTTTTTGAAAATGACCCTAAAGACTTTTTATTGACCAAAAAGAAAGACATTACAAATTATTACCCTTCCAATCTTTTATCCATTGGTACGCATCCACTTAAGAATCTTATGTTTTATCTTTTTCTGTTCCGCAATATAATTGTATAGAACTTTCATGTTTGAAAGCATAAATATTTTATATTTCTAGTCAGTTTCTGAATCAGTTCAATTCTCCATAGTCGTGCCTTCATCTCATGCGCTGGCGAGAACTTGTTAAAATGGTCGAGGAAAAACAAGACAATTGACAAATTTCTTATAAATATGGCTAAAAAATACGTTTGAAAATCCTATTTGAATCTTGTTAAACTAATCATAACAATAAATAAAATCAATTTTTGGTTTTATTGTTGACCATGAGTGAAAAATTAAGGTGATAGGTAGCTACATGTATTTGTTTGAATCGTGTAGGTAGGTACAATTTAAAAATGGCTTTAATTTTAAACCAAGTTTATTACAATCAATATTGTGTTATACAAATTTTACTCTGAAAAATGTACATAATGTTGGGGGAAAACGCGAGGGGGCTATCTGGCAGCACTGTCTCGATGCGCTCGCGTCTCGCCTACAGTCGGCAGCCACAGAGCAGAGTGGGGTGAAGTCGGCGTTTAGGATTAAATGTTCTGTGAGTCAGCAGCCGATTTTCCGCCCCGCTTTTCTCTGTTGCCGTGCGTTGTTGTGATGACGGGTTTTGGTGAATTGTGTTTTTCAAGATATACGGACTCGGAAAGGAATTTGATCAAAGTGAGTATTGAAGAACAAAGTTGTTAGTAGCAAATCGTTAAGTTTGTTCTAATTTACAGTGTTTCAAATATTAGATGGATGACCAAAACAACGTTACTACACTACTACACGGACATAGATACGTTACCACGAACATGGGGTATTCCAGAACTAGTTATTGACCGATTTAAAGGTAAATATATTCTCATCACTACCTACTTAACCTTTACTAGGTATTTACTGAGGGTGTCTCATGGTACACACGTGGCTTCATTTAGTAAAACTGGATGGTTCTACATTTTCAAGGGTCATATGGTTGGGACCATAGCAAGTATGAGCATGTGATCCCCGTGTTTGTTAATTAGTTAGTTACGAGTGCTTCTCCTTTGAAATAGATAACAAGGCGTGCACCCGTGCGAATTTTAGCGTAGGTACTTACCTACAGGCCTTACGCGAAAACTCGCGCCCACAGGTGGGTCTATTTCTATAAATAGTATGATTAGCCAGGGAGCCGGGAGCTTCGCCTTTGAAATGGGGGTCTCCCCAGGCGCGCACCCACGCGTGTTTCAAAAGACTAGGTACTTAATAAGTACTAAACATTTTTTTGAGTTATGCAAATGATATTCTAGAACATACAGACCTTAAAATAATAGTATTATTATTCTAAGACAGACATTATTCAGCAAAGATCATTATGGTTTTAGGTTGAAACCTCCAGATACTCAAACTAAAAATATGAATTACTTACCTTAAAAAGCTGCATTCTCAATAGTGAACGTATTAAGTATTACAGATATTACTATTTTCCAGAAAATGAAATTAAACCCAATCAATTAAATGCCTTAAGTGAAGAAATTCTTAAGGAGCTGTGCCCACTAATAGGCCACAGAATATTTATTCAATCGAAATTGAATGAATATCTCACAGCACATGTAAGTTCCATCTTAATAAGTAGGTATTATAATTACTAATATTTATTCAGTCTACCTCTAGAATGTTATTTAAATAGGTCAACAAAAACTTTATTTCAGATCAACCTGGATTTTGACCAAAAGTACAAGGAGAATTCTACAAATTTTTATACAAAGTGGCATCCATTCATCAATAAAATTATTAGTATAAAATTTGATAGTTCCAGAGATGACACACTGGCAACTTTGTACGAAAAGACAAGACAACTGCCTGATGATGGTAAGAAAATATTTTTATTTTAAACAAACCAATAATTAAAAGAAGAACAATTACCTCCTATAAAGTAATCAGTATGTAAAAACAAAACTAAAACATGTTCCCAAAATGCAGGTAGCATTGCCACGTTGTCTGGCAATTCTTAGGACAAAATAAAAACCTGCATTTTGGTCACATGTTGATGGTAAGTATCCGCATTTTAGTTATCGATAAGTATAGTGTGTTTGTTAATTTATTTCAACAGTGTCCATATTATTGTTTCAGATCAAAAAGTTCCAGATCAAATTAAGCTGCTCTGTTGCCTAATTCCTCCAAAAGGGAAATTAAACAAAAGGACAAAATTTTCAACACAAGAATGCATTGAAAATTTCATCTTTGATGTAGATGTAAGTTCACATATTTACCTGACTGCTCAGAAGGTGATAGGATTCGTCTAGTCTAGAGAGTAGCAAAAAATATCATTAAATCCAATATTTGATTTTCAGGGATATAAAAATAACTATTAAAACCTACTAACTGCTGGGTACTCGGTGACTTAGTACCTATCAAAACCTAGCATAGCTGAAAATATTACAATAAAATCTAATTATTGAAAAAAACAAACTGCAAAAATAACTGAAAAGAAGTAACACGCTTTAGAATTTTGACTATCACAGGCTACATGAAAGTTTGCTCTGGAGGTAACCTAGGTAGAGTTGAGAGTGGCGGTACGTAGGCTAAATGCCAAAAATACCGCCCCAAGACCCGACGGCTTGCCTGGAAAAGCCTGGGTTCTGGCCTTAGAGGCTCTCGGGCCCCGACTAAAACACCCTGCCCTGGAGTTGCATCAGGGAGGCACTCCAGTATCACTGGATGCCGACCTACCTCTGTCGTGTGGTCGAGGCTTATTTGACGGACAGGGCCGTCATCTACCTCGGCACCAGGGAGAATGGAACCGGCGAGAGATGTCGTGCGGTGTCCCACAGGGATCGGTCCTGGGGCCGAATCTGTAGGACACCGGGTACGACTGGGTGCTGTGCGCAGACTTCCCCAGCGGGGTCAGTGTAGTTTGCTACGCTGATGACACACTAGTCCTGGCTCAGGGGAGGTCGTACCAGGCGGCGGCCGAACGGGGTGCTGGCTAGAAAACCTCCACGTGTGCCTGACGGCTGCTTGTCCTTCTGGACACGTCTGGAGGGAACGGCAGTTGTTAGGCCGGTGCATCCTGGGCACGGGCAATAAAATCCTTTCGAGGAATTAACCTTCGGGGGATTTTATTGCCTGTGGCGAATATTCTGGCGCGGGAGGGGCCCGTTCTGGGCCAGTGGGGAGTTGCTCCACGTGTCCCTCTGTTGCCAACAGAGGGCACAGTGGAGGAGCAGGGGCGGGCCCGGTGTGCACTCACCCTGCCACTGGGCAGGCAACGGGGGGACTGTCCTTCCCTGCCCCCGTCGATCTTGTAACCCCAGGAGTGCCCGCTGAGTAGTGTTCTCGCGCCGCTTGGGACCGAGGGTCTTGGCTTCACCGCCCGGACCGCGAGGAAGAAAACCTCTATAACAAATTACGGGAGGTAGGGCCTGCGAGCAGCAGACTCGGGGTAGTATGCTGCCCGACCAGCGGCTGGCGTAGCTGGCACAGCCGGCGTAGTTGGCGCAGCTGGTAAAGGCCCATGAGGTGAGGTGACGTGCAGTGTTTCGTGTGCGCCACCTAGGAGGGTGCGGCCAACGTTAGGCCGCACGGGGAGAAGGGGCTCGCCTGCTTGTGGCGGGCCAGGACCTGTCGGGGGTGGTTGTGTGAATACTCACGGGTTCCCACGCCCCCAGCTAAGGTAGTTGAAGGAACACCGGGTGGTTTTAGTCGGTAAGAGTCCGACACTGGCTCCGCCTACCCCAGGCGGAGTGCGTCCATGAGGCGAACCCACGGCAAAAAAAAAAAAAAAAAAAAAGGCGGCGTCCGAACTCGCGACACGTGGGGTTGCGACAATCGTCGAGAGGATCCGGCAATTGGGACTTGACCCTGCACAAGTCCGAGGTCGTGTGTTTTCACGGTCCTCGGAACGCGCCACAACATCGGCGTCGAGTCGACGATGAAGTACCTGGGACTCGTCTTCGTCAGCCGGTGGAACTTCGTTGAGCATTTCTCAAGTTTGGCTCCCAGACTGGAGCAGGCCAGGCTGCCTCGAATTGGCTCCTGCCCAATCTAGGGAGTCCAAACAAAAGTTACTCCTTTTTAATAATTGTCTAAAAATAAATTCTTAAGCTTGTTTCCCTCTTATCATTTTTTTGCAGTTGGGGTTTTTTAATTATTTTATTTATATTTATAAAATTGTTAAACACTAAGAGTGGTAGCGGGTGCTTTCTTATTACTTTCGTGAACAATTAGGCGTACAATATAATTTAGTGCCTATAGCCAACAGTGATCACGAATTACTCAGTAGCATTATTTGTTTGTAAATTCACTTTATATAATAAAAAATAATTACAACAATGCAATTTGTTTCAGAGATTCGGAGACATAGAAAAGAAAATTGAAGATCTACAAGTTTACACGATTGTTGTTGTTTGACGCCAAATATAATTCATAAAGTGAATCAAAATATGTATGTCTATTTAAGATGTTAATATTACTCATTATTACCTAGTTCTGCCACAATTAGAGTTTTAAGAAATTACTGAATTAATGTTACTTCATTTGACATAGAATTAAGGTAGTACATTTGCCTTCAATTGCAGAACTTGCGATTTAAAATATTGTTTTAGTACCTACCTAGTCAATGGTTATAATTAACAACCATTTTAAAATATGTATGTTGATTTAAGATATTAATATAAGTCACTGTCTCAGAAGGGGGGTAGTTTTTTGAAAAAGTTTGTTGTTTTAATAAAAGGTATAATAAAGTAATTTTAGTTTAATTTTAAAGATATTGGACCTACCAAGACTAGATTTAATAAGAGATGGAAACATGGTACTGGCTCAAGTTTCACCAGATTGTTTTGAGAATTATTGTATTGTATAACTTAATCTATTAATTTTACTAATCCTGGAAGTTTTATAGCAATGTCAGAATAAACGCACGGATCCCTGTGCATTGCGGCCTTTTACATGTGTTACACCAAAGCGAATGATTAGTAGCCCGCCATACCTAGTGTTTTTACTGTTTTTCTGTGTCTTAGTGTTACAAGAGTTTATTATTGTTATTAGCAGTTTGAGCTTAAAACTTTCGGATTTTCAGTCTGAGTTACGATAGTAATTCGGTTTTGGTGGTGTAATATAATATAACAAAGGCTGCATTGAGCAGGGGTTCATAAATGTTTAAATAATGGTCTTGCTTTGATACTTGCGGATTTTCAAATTGAGAAAATTAATAGTATAATCTACAAAAAGTAATTCTCAACTCGAATCTCTTATTTTCTTATATTAAATAAGAAAAAAATTGACCTAACTAAATGATATTCTTTAGAGAATACACAGAAATTATTCACCGAAGGTAAATCTGATTTTAGTATGAAACATCCGGATATTCAAACTAAGAATATCAAAATATTCATCTTAAAAAACTTAAATTCTTAGTTCAAATTTCACACTTTCTTCTTTTAAATAAATAAAGAACTTGAGCTAAGAAAATGATATTCTTTAGAGAATACACAGAAATTATTCATCGAAGGTAAATCTGATTTTAGTATGAAACATCGGATATTCAAACTAAGAATATCAACATATTCAGCTTAAAAAATTTAAATTCCTAGTTCAAATTTCACACATTCTTCTTTTAAATAAATAAAAAACTTGAGCTAAGCAAATGATATTCTTTAGAGAACGCACATAAATTATTAACCTAAAATCGACCTGGTTTTAGTATAAAATATCCGGATATTCAAATTAAGAATATCAGCATACTCACCTTAAAAAACTAAAATTCTTAGTTCAAATTGCACTCTTTCTTCCTTTAATTATGATAAAGTTTGAGCTAAGCAAATTATATTCTTCAGAGAATGCACAGAAATCATTAACTTATGATCAATCTGGTTTTAGTATGAAACATCCGGATATTTAATTTAAGAACATTAATGTACTCACCATTAGAAGAGGAATTCTCAATTGAAATTTTATACTTTTGCATATACTTTATAATTAAGAAAATTTATAAAATCAACTAAAAAATGTGCATTCTTTGATTGAAATTACATTATTTTGAACTGACAATAAAAGTACTAAATTTAAATACTTAATTTGATTCTGTTCGAGAAAATCAATGTCTCAAAGTTCAAGAAATCTGCTCGTCTTCTTAAAAGACTTTGTTTTTTTCTTCAACCGAGAATATTTCTTCTTTATTTGAGATAATAAATAGTTGTTTTGAGCATTCAAAACAAAACAATAAAATGCTGGATTTAAGAATATAAAGTGTTCCCTATATATGAAACTATATTATTCTTGACCAATAAATATATACTTGTATTAAGACTATTTTTCTTTCCGTGTAGATGGAAAGTCTCATTTTGTCGCAAGCTCACCCGCACCAGTACCCTTCACACTGGAACACAGCAATGCAAGCGTCACTGTTTGGCGGCAGAAGTAGGTACGGTGGTAGTTTTTCCCTACTTACTTTACTACTACTAAAAACATTACCTCCTTTTGGGCTGCGCCGCAGGTGGGTAAAAACTTATAGAACGCATTATCTGCATCCGTTTAATTTTAAGGTTTTATTGTATCGTGACTGATCTATAATATTTTGATTGTCATCTCTTTTTAAAACCCAAACACAGTCTACCTTAGAATTTTCTTACGAGAGATTTGATACACTATCTAGGTAACAAACACCTAAGTACTCTCCAAGATGCACATCTTGTTAAGCATCAGTAGGTCGTATTTACACATTCACTTATGCTAACGCTGTGTTGTTACTAAGCGCTTTACAAATTATTCTGACGCATGGTTGGAATCTGAGCTTTCTCTACTTATTTAGTTAAAACTGTTACAAAGTGATTCTTGTAGAAAAGGAAGCCATTCTTTTTTAATATAGTCTCTTTTTTAAGACGCCGTACCCAAATGGTGCCACTGGGACCCTATTTCTAAGCCTACGTCGTCTATCTGTCCGTCTTTCTGTCACTGGGAATCTTTTTAGAACTGTAATAGGTAACTAGTTGAAATTTTAACAGAAAATGTGGTACTGTCACTTCTTTCATGACAAAATGCTTAATATAATTAAGTCTAAACCAAATGGGTATTATACAAGAAATCTCGAAAAATATGCTTTTTTTTTTCAACGTCTTTTGCCCCTGCTATATCTTAAAAACGGTAATACATACAATCGTCAAACTAAGATGTCATATGCCCATAGACGTCTCATAATAGGTGACTAATGTCTGAAACACATCTATGAAATTTCACTAATGTAGGTCGCCACTATTCGCCCGTTGGAATCGTCAAATCAGTTTCAACCACTTACATGAGCCGTCAAACAAAACTGCCGCGTTAGTGATTAGCCAATAGCCGCCCTGGTAGGGCCAATCCGATTGCAGTACCCCGCCTCAGTTAGTGGCAGAATTTATTGTATTTATTTGGTTCAGAACTCGAACCAGTCGGTTAAGGCCCAGGCCCGCATTGAAATCTAAAATTTTGTATTGCTTTTACTACTTTACACTGCGCTTTCAAAAGTGAACTTGCTAGTGAGTTTTTACAGAATAGCACTATTGTTCAGGTCCTGTAATGGTGCTTGTACACGGTGTATGTAACTGGAGCATGTATTTGGAGCGGGCTACATGCGCGGGCTACTCGCGTGGCCTAGTGCGGTACATTTATATAGCACTGGATCCTTGCCCGTTTACACGATGCATGTAACCCGCGCAAGTGTCTCAACATGCGCATGTTACACGCACCGTGTACAAGCGTACACGGTGCGGTACCGCGTTGTTTACAGTACCTGAATAGTAGTGCTATTCTGTAAAAACTCACCAGCAAGCTAACTTTTAAAAGAGTAGTGTAAAGTAGTAAAAAAAAATCATAATTTGAGATTTCACCGCGGATTCAGAGGGCCTGGGGCCCTACTCCCGACTGGTTCGAGTT
The DNA here is from genome assembly GCA_949699075.1 of Asteroscopus sphinx. Classification (NCBI taxonomy): domain Eukaryota; kingdom Metazoa; phylum Arthropoda; class Insecta; order Lepidoptera; family Noctuidae; genus Asteroscopus; species Asteroscopus sphinx. The sequence goes on along the minus strand of OX453013.1, from coordinate 11,724,529 downwards.
CACCCCCCTTGAAAATGGCGAAATCAAAAATGCCTCTAAATGACATTATGATAAGATATTTGCATATACTATACAATAAAATACCTGTGCAGCTCTTAATATAGGTACACAAATTCAGTCCAAAACCAATAACTCAAAATATAGTGTATAATTGAAATTTGAAAATGCCAAAACTACTCAATAACAATACCCAAATATGGCATTACGGCCGAGAGCACCACATAAGCCTTAATTAAATAAAATTGAAATGAAAACGCCAAATGGATTTTGCGTGCTTCCATTAATGGTGCGTTCCGTATTATTTTCGAACATTTATTATTGTGTATGTAATGCGCATGAGTGCGATCGTTATTCATGTCTCGTTTATTAAGCTGCTTCAAAAACAACATGTTTTCATTAACGACTGTTTGCAACGCTAATATTTGTTTGTTTGTTAGTTTATGATTAAAATCTGTTTTAATGGAACTGTGATGTTCATGTCAATTTGTAAGGTAATGTTGTTAGTGTTGTGTTTTTTTTTGTGGAGTATCAAAATAGGTCTTAATTCAGTAACAGTTATAAATTTTCACAAAAGAGTGCAGCTCTTTTGTGAAAATTTATAACTGTGACTGTGGGACTATTGTGATAATTATAGATTTTTTGTGACATTTTCTTATTCTTATTCTTTATTGTACACACAAATATACATTTAGATTACAGTAGGAAATTTTATGTACATCGGCGAGCTTAACTCAGAACTGAGTTTTCTAACAGCAAACCTTAGAGCGATAGAGAGATGTTGAATGTAGAGGACAGAAACAAGTGTACAACATAAATTAAACCTACTTTATTTACTTACAGTACTAGCTAATAATAATATAAATAATATACAGGTAGTTACTTTAGTATATATAATAGATACATAAGAATATATACATTCATATATATATATTTTCGTTTATTGTTTGTAAGATAATCTCTAACAATGTAGGCAGGGAAATTTGCTAAATATGTTGGGGGTGAAATAGATCTCTAACATAATGGTGGGGGCAAGATAGGTTGATGACATGGTCCATTGTAGAAATAACCTGGACGAGATTGGCGCAAAACCGGGAAGAATAAATAAAATAAATAAATATAAATATTTTTGGGACAATTTACACATCACCATCTAGTCCCAAAGTAAGCAGAGCTTGTACTATGGGTACTAGACAATGAATATAATACTTATATACTGTTTTTGTTGTAAATATATACTTATAATACATAAGAAACACCCAGACAAACACAAACACTCATGTTCATCACACAAATATTTGTGTCCTGTTGAATAATGGCGTTAAATAGAGGCTACTTATGCCCTGCCCAGGGTTGACAAAAGCTGATTTATGATGATGATGATGAACGTGGGACGTCATGTCTCGGAGCCTTTCAAAGTTTATGTCTAGAAGAATCTAATAACCATGGCAATTTTATAACATACTAAATTTCAAGTCCTAAGAACCAACTTTAACCATATAAACTAACTAGACTTTGCCTTCAGCTTCGTCAGTGTACTGAAATAAAATATAAATTAAGTTACTTCTGGATAAAGTAGCGTTTTAATGGTGAAATAATTATTAAAATTGGTTGAGTAGTTTCAGAGTTTATCGATTACAAACAAACAAATCCTTCCTCTTTATAAAATTAGCCCCTCGTATGCCAAACCACCTTTAAAGACGACGTCCATTGTTTAACTATTGTGTTATTTTAATTGGCAGTTGAGCTCTTAGTATAGATTTAATGCTTAGTCGGAAAACTGTAACAAGAAAATCTCTACACGAAACTTTCATCACTAAAATCTCGGACGAATAAAAAAGGCGGACGGAATCTCGCTAAACAATAAGTGAAGCATCCATAGTAGCTCGCTTAGAAGTACGGGCCGGTACGCACACATTCACATCCAAAGCCGCGATTACGCAAAAAATCTAGTGTGACAGTAGTCTTTGTTGTAGTGTCACAAATAAAATAACATTATAAATCTGTTGTGTTAAAATGCTTTCAAAATTGTAGTTGGTTTAGGAAAAATTAAGTGCTTCAGTCTTTGTTTATTGAGATTCCGTCCGCCTTTTGTATTCGTCCGAGACTGAAATATTCCGTGTGAATATTTGATAAGCTACACATGTTAGTAAACAAATATAAATAACAGTGAAATTTAACTATCCTCAACCATGTTCGTGTTTGTCATCCTTAATGACGTAGGAAAAACACTGGGACGCGACCGCCTAGTCACGGACATACGGACCGTATGAAGACTAAAAATAAGTAAATGTGCGGAATTGTTAATGTAACCGGTATATTTAAATTCACCTCAACGGTTCGCCCAGTTGCAGAGCGGTTGGGTTAAACCAACAGGTAATACATGACTTTTCTCTCTTACACTGTCTCGTGTAAATATTAAGAAATTGAATGTTTGTCGGTGGTGGTGTTGCGGAACTGACGCGGACTGGATGCGGAAGGCATAGGACCGAGTGTTGTGCCGCAACATGGGAGAGGCCTATGTCCAGCAGTGGACTGCGATAGGTTGAGTTGAGGGGTATGTCGGACTCTTACCGACTAAAACCACACGGTGGCCATCCTCAGCACAAAATAGAGGAGCTCCGGGAACTCCATTGGACCGCGCCGGTGCCCCTCTAGTGCTACGCCTTTAGCATGTCCCGGGAAAACCATATTGTTTCCCCCTCAGCAGGGCGTGACCACCACTATACCTAACAGATTTTTTTTTTTTTTTACAGATCGTAAATTTAAAAATTTAATGTGACCTATTTTAAATTCTTGAATTAAACGCATTGACTGTGACTGAAATTATTTTACGTTTATACATAAACAGCCCATTACTATTCCACTGCTGGGCATGGGCCTCTCTTCCGGATGAGAAGGTTAAGGCCATAGTCCACCACGCTGGCCTAGTGCGGTTTGGCAGACTACACACTCCATCGAGAACTGTATGGAGCACTCTCTGTTGTGCAGGTTTCCTCACGAGGTTTTCCTTCCCCGTTAACATAACAACATAACATAACATAACATAACATCACGCATGTATTTCCCCGAAGGGGTAGGTAGAGGTGTATAGTACACCCACATTTCACCAGTTATGTTGTAAGTCCCATGTAATAGGGGGCGAGCCTATTGCCATTAACCGGCCACAAATCCAGACTCCGGGCTGCTACTGAGAATTTCCTAATGAAAAAACCCAATAACACTTTGCCCGACCCGGGAATTGAACCCAGGACCTCACGCTCAGCAGTCGCGCTTGCAACCACTAGACCAACGAGGCAGTCGAGGCACCGTTAAAGCAAGTGATAATCAAATTCTGACCCACACATGAACTCAGATACTCAATGAACTCACACACACTCTGCATGGCAGGCAAGCGTTCCACCGATGCTATCAATTAACTGATAAAACAAACAAAAACTGCTTTTTTATTTCGATAAAATTATTCTGCCACAGTTTAAAAATATATTTTTAAATAAAATAAAATAAATATAAATGACATTGAAATAAATGTATCTATCTTTTTTTGCTATCTATCTTTTAACAACAAACACAATAGTCACACAAAGATTTATTTATTACATTTTAAGTTGTTTACCGGCCACTGTTTGCCAGAAAATGTCCTAAAAAATTTGTTAGGGTGAGCCGCGTAATTTTTTACGCGAAAACCACAGCAATGCGGTACGTTTTACAAAAAAAAAGAGATGAGAATAAACAGACGAGGAATGGCGCGAGAGAGCGCTTGAATTTTGAATACAAATGTAAATTAGTATCTCCACTAATTACCTTGGTAGACACGTCCAGGGCTATGCGTCTTGCCGGCTTACTGGGGGACGTTCATTTTTTTTTCACAGCGAAATCTTCGGCCATTTTTCACGTTAGTATCAAAGCGTAATTTAGCGCAGTGTGTGGAAATCGAGGGTAATTAACGAATTAGTTATAGCTATTTTGCTGGTCTTCGTACCAATTCGTGTAAAATATTTATTTCAAGTGTAGAAAATAATCGGCTTCACAAAATTGGGGTTTTCTTTGGAACATGTAAAGTTTTGTTTATTTATCTTCATGGTTTGGGGGCCGTAGTTCTTGAGATATTCTTGAACATTTCACGTAAGAAACATAAGCTTTTCGTGGAAACATTTAGGTCCTACTCTGTCTTGGTAGTTCGCAAATACCAATATTATATCTACAATTTTCTTAACATTTTGATAAATGAAAATAGTAAGACTATATTATGGGTGTTGCTTATGTATTATAAGTATGTATTAGGTCCTTACATATGAAATTGGCGTTTTGTACGGGAGGAATATAAAGTTTTTTTTTTTTGTAAAATATATTTAATTAATCAAAGTATGCACCGTTGTTATCTATGTACTTTTGCCATATCATAGGTAGTTCATTACTCCCTTTACTAAAAAAACCATGGGGGCGAGAATCAATAAACACTTTGAAGGCGGTTTGGACTGCCGCCTTAGAGTTGAATTTTTTTCCTTGTAAGAAGTTGTCCAAATTCCGGAAAAAATGGTAATCTGTTGGAGCAAGGTCCGGGGAGTACGGTGGATGTCGCAGACATTCCAATTGTAGCTCATCTAACTTAGTGGTTATATGTTGTGCAGTGTGTGGTCTTGCGCTGTCGTGAGGCAGCAGTGGCCTGAGCGATTGACCATTCTCGGTTGTGTAGCAGCTAGTTCTTCCTTCATGGTTTGCAGTTGCTGACAATAGATATCTGCCGTAATCGTTATGCCAGATTTTAGAAAGCTGAAAACACCGGCGCTAGTCCACCAAACACTCACAAGTAACTTTTTTGAGTCAATTTTCGTTTAGGGCAGGATTTGGCTGGGTCTCTAGGGTTCAGACATTGCGACGAGCGCTTCCGATTGTCGTACAGTATCCACTTTTCATCACAAGTAGGTAATGTTTCGATTTAAAATCCCTTCATTATTGTGTCGGTTGAGCAAAGTAACACAGTAGTCGACGCGTGTTTGCAAGTTCGATTCACTCAATTCATGAATCGTTCAAGCTTTTTTACTTACCCGATTTGCTTCAAGCGGATTAATACAGTTTTATCACTTACCCCGAAGCCCGCAGCTATCTCAGAAGTGCTTTGTGATGGATCCGCTTCCACAATAGCCTTTAATTCTTCATTTTCCACTTTGGTCTCCGGCCGTCCACGGGGTTGGTTCTGAAGGTCGAAATTTCCAGAACGAAAACGTTGAAACCAAAAACGTACCGTGCTTTCTTTTGCGACACCAGCGCCGTACACATCATTAATCCTTCGAGCTGTTTCTGCAGCACTGGTGCCACGGTAGAACTCGTACTCGTAAATATACCGATATTTCATGTTTTCCATTGTGCGGTAATAAGCGACGCCAAAGAAAAAAATAATGAGGAAAAAACAAATGAATGACTGTTTTCAAAACTCAAATGTACCAGCTAAATGAATTTATAAATTTGAATTTGGAATTCTTAACCAAAGAGGAGATATTTCAGATCAAAGTGGTCAGTACGACAAAACGCTAATTTCATATGTAAGGACCTAATATTTACAAAAAAAAGTATAAAAGTATTATATTTAGCATTGTCTAGTACGTACCCATAGTACCAGCTCTGCTTAGTTTGGGACTAGATGGTACTGAGTAAAAATGTCCCAAAAATATTGATTTATCTATTTTATTTATGATTTTGATATATTTAATTTTTCTCTGTAGATGTGTTTCCCACTTCTGATTTTTTACTTCCTTCACCTAAATATCTGTCAATATTTAATCAGAAATTTAATCAGCAAACAACTTAATCAACACTTAATTAAACAACAAAAAATATCCAGTTACTGGACATTACTTGGTATTCAGCTCGTGCCCAACCCTCAAGTGTCGGCGCTCTTCACATTTAACGCATTATTTATCATCATCTGTGCCACCCTTTTCAGCGCCGCTTCTTCGCTGGACGGTGATGTTCATATTTTTTTAGTTCGTTTAGACCTTACGATGTAGGTTAGAAATGTTGTTGAAGAAAACTGATTCAAAAGCAAAATTATTTGACAAAACATTGTTACTTAACTGCAATTTTTTTTGTTTGTCTGGGAAGCTGTGTATCATTCTTTTCGTATTTAAAATGAAGCTGTACTGATTATTAATAGAGTTTTCAGTAGTGTTTTCCTCGCGACTTAACCCTTCAGTCAAGTTGTTTGGGTAGGCATAGCACAGGAAGGGCTCCGGAGGCTTATTATTTTCCCGGAGTCCCCCTTATTGTGCTGAAGATGGATACCGAGGGGGTTTTAGTGGGTAAAAATCCCACACACCCCGGCGTCTGTCCTCCATGAGGCCGGCAGCCTTTTGAAGGTTTCCTCCTCGAATATAAAAAAAAAGAAAAGGTTTCTTAAGACATTGCATTATATAAAATATGTAATGCATGCTTAATATAATTACAGATTCTCAAGATGAGGCACCTCAACCTTACAATATTTAAATTGAATAAATACGTTCTAAAATCTGCACGAAACTGGCAATGAGACAAGTTCGGGATAAACCACTAGGGTCAACTGTGTGGAAAATTTAAGTTTTAATTTAAATTTTGTAATTCATTCTTTATTTAGCTTCAGAATCATGTAGACTTCTTCCAAGACTTTCAGGCATCTTTGCTTTTAAATGTAATACTGGAAAAAATTACAAAATTATGATCTGTTTACAGTTTTTTTTACAACGAAACTAGCTCACAAATTATCACTTCTTCACTTCACCCAAAAACACAGCTGGTAATTAATTGAAACTCTTTAAGCTCTCTTAACGGGTATAGGCGACTACTACCTCGCTTCTGTAGCGCGGCAGGGATGTTCGCTGAAACCCGCTTAGATGCCATACTATGCAATAAAGCGAAAAAGCATCGAATCCCTGTTGTGTAGTGTGAGAAGGAAGCAGTTCCAACAGTCTGCTTATCACCGTGTCTCAATTAATAATTTTGTGTATTTGTAATCTATTTATTTTTTTATATGGACTGTTCGCAACAATTTGTTGATTATTATTGACGACGTCTGTGGTCTAGTGGTTCGAGTATCGGACTGCTGATTATGAGGTCGTGGGTTCGATTCCCACAGGACACAAATATTTGTGTGATGAACATACGTGTTTGTGTTGGTCTGGGTGTTTCTTGTGTATTATAATTTATAAGTATGTATTTACAAAAAAAAAGTATATAAGTATTATATCCAGTGTCTATTACCCATAGTACAAGCTCTGCTTAGTTTGGTACTAGATGGTGCTGTGTAAAAATTACTGAAATATTTATTTATTTATTTATTATTATATAACCTTTTTATTTTCTACCAAAAATGTCGTAACTCTAAAATCGTATCGTATAAATGTCACAAACGCACCACGCCCGTCCCTCGTCCGTCGGAACTTTATAAAAACGTTATAATTTTTTATTTTTCACGTTCTCAATTTGCATGTCCCGCTTCAGAGATGATGCTCTATGAAATTATGCTCTAAAAGTTATTTATTGTGTCTGCGCATAAGTTAATGTACAGACTTAATTAAGTGAACTCATATTTATTTTATTCGAGTAAGTGTTAATGAGCTGGCCGTTTAGTACATAGCAGTAGGGAAATAAATATTCATGTGAGTATGCATGTATGTTGACCTAATTTTATGAGAACTCGAAAAGGTGGCCATTTTCAGTTATACAGACCCCTGTTGGCAATGACTGATAACGCTATCATTGATAAATTACCTACTTGCTACAGTACTAAAGTAGTCCTTTTTTAACAAATAAAAAATAAAGAAATGTCACGTTCAGCACAAGAAAGTTTACAGCAGCTTTGTTATTTGATTAAGATTGTAAATGGACAATAATCTTAAAATTTCAACAATTACAACAACATTAACATTATTAACATTATTTTTACAATTTTGGTCATCACACGTCTCAACGTATGATGATCAAAATCAATACATAATTCATACAATTTGGTGCCGTAACAAAAGCACATACCACAAAAGCCTTTAAATTCATTCTTAACTTAAAATCGAAATTAGAACCCGCAATGGCTCCAAGATGAAAAGAGTATACAAAAAAATAAAAAAGCGTTTTCACAAATGACATACCTTACAGACAATTTTTTGGGAAAAGAGTTAGGTCTCTGCAAGGATCTTATGTCACTGTAACGCTGCCATGCAGGAGGGTCTGAGTTTGAACCTGGTCAGCACCTCTGACTTATCGAATTCATGTGCAGATCAGAATCTGATTATCACTGACTTTAACGGTGAAGGAAAAACATCATGGGGAAACCTGCACACTGGAGAGTGCTCCATACTGTTCTTGTTGGTGTGTGTAGTCCTCTAACCCGCACTAGGCCAGCGTGGTGGACTAAGGCCTTAACCTTGTTATTCAGAGAAGAGGCCCGTGCCTAGCAGTGGGACGATAATGGGCTGATTATTTTATACTTCCCAGCCAGCATATAATCATAGGTAAAAAGAAAAAAAAAAAGGAATATTTTTGGGACATTTTACACGGCAACAACTAAGCCCAAACTAAGCAGAGCTTGTACTATGGGTAGGTACTAGAAGATGGATATATTTTATAATTCTTGGTTTTTTTTTTTGTTGCAAATACATACTTAATATTAGTGACATTCAGTAAAATCAATTTTTACAGGAGCATTGTTATTTGATTAAGTTTGTAAATGGAACAGAATTTCACGATGGACACGAAAATAAATCCAAAAATTAAATACAAATTGGTGCCGTATTTATTAATTATAACTAAAGACATACCACAAAAGCCTTTACTTCTTTCTTAGTTTAAAATCGAAACCGAACCCGCAGTACTCGAAGCATGAAAAGAGTATATAATTATACCTACAAAGCATTTAATGAAAAATGAAAAAGTGATTTTATAAATGACATACCAACCAGCCAGCATTTAATCATAGTTACAAACCTTTTGTTCTCTTTGTCCCAAATAAGAGATACAATTACAATTTTACAAACGCGTACCCGGGGTGACGTCATAAATTACGGCGTGAAATTTAAAATTTATTTAGAAGCAAATGCGGAGTTAATTTTTTAGTGTATCACCGGTGGCCCATTTCGGTGATTAACTTTTTTGGAACAGCTGATACGTTTTACAGTTTAATGGAAAATTTAATTTCTGCTTATTGTTTGGGGACTTAAGTTTAATAGCGCCAGAGACATCTAGTGTTATGTACCTAAACATTATAATACTAAAAACCAAGTGGAACGTTCAAGATTTTTAGCATTTTGTAATTTTGTTATATGTTTTAAACCAGTAAATTATATATTAGTGAATAAAAAGTAATTCTGTCGAAAGTAAATCGCACTAATTAAAATAAAGTGATTCCTCCAGGTCTTTCTAAAGTCAAGTCACGCATCACTTACGACAGCTTTACAACTAATCTATTTTAGAGGCACCTCAAAAAACAACTCCATGCGGAAATTTAAATATCTATGCTTAAAATTCCTTTTAGGAATAGGGGCAGGACAGCTGACTTGGACACTGATCATTGTCTAATAACACAAAATTCCGTTTTTTCGTAAATTTTCTACAGTCACGTGTATTAGAATAAAGAAATTCGACCGAGTTAGGCCTTTGACATACATACATAACAATTAGCCAGATAGGCATTCGTATATACACTGTTCATCAATGATGCAGCTAAAAAGCCTCATCTGATAGGATCTAACGCACAAGGAAAACCAATTAAAATTAATGCTACTTATTTTACGGGAGGAAATACTCATTAATACCTACAAGCCGGGGAAGACAAAAGGTTATGTCTGACTCTTACCGACTAAAATCATCAGTGTTCCTTCTACTACCTACCTTTGGTGTGGGTTTTACTTGTAATAACTATCTAATTAACTATCATTATCAGCCCTTTACCACAGTAAACATAAAATACAGTACAGAAACTACGTACAACGCTCGAAACGAGGCACTCAGAAAGACACACGCGTCAACAAGGCCCCCAAGCGTCTCTAAAGCTCAGGCAGCACTCCGACGTCTGCTATGGTTCTTGTTGAAGCGTGCGTCTGTGTGAGTGATTCAATCCAGAACGTAGGAAGTAGTTTCCGTACTGTATAATATCTTTACTGTGCCATTACTGTCCCACTGCTGAGTACGGGTAGCTTCTCAAAATGTGAAGGTTTTAGGCCTTAGTTTATGCTGGCTTGGTGGTGTGGTGGACTACACACACCATCGAGAACTGCATAGAACACTCTTAGGTGTACAGGTTTCCTCATCCAATACTCCTAAGATGTTTTTGTCCTGGGTCCAGTTTTCATCTCTTTTGGCTTTTTTGAAACATAGGGGGCAAACGAACAAACAGACCACCTGATGGTAAGCAATCTCCGCCGCCCATCATCTCAGCCGAAAGACGTCCACTGCTGGACATAGGCCTCCCGCAAGCAACGCCACAACGACCGGTCCTGCGCCTTCCGCATCCAGCGAATTCCCGCGACCTTCACCAGGTCGCCGCCCATGGACATCCGTGATACCAGGGGAGCGATCGAATCGCCGATGCGTTGCCAACCTTTTAAATAGACGTAAAGCTTTTGACTTTTGGCATCCGCTGGATGCGGGAAGCGCAGGACCGGTTGTGGCGATGCTTGGGGGAAGCTTATGTCAAACAGTGGGCGTCTTTTAGCTGAAATGATGATGATGGTGATAAAGGCTTTTGGCTTCTTCAATTCTTGCAAACAAAACTACGCAACTTATCTATCTTAGGCCAAACTTGATGAAATGTTTGTTTTTTTTTACAAAAACGAATGATTAGCTCTGAACATCTGGCGTACAATTGCCATCGAATTAATATTAGTCAATAATTCTTCTCGATAGCACAAATACTATAATACTCGATAGTCCTTTACTATTTATAAACCACATGATAGACGTAACAAGCAATCGATTTACCATAGAATAGACTTATTTTCTATAGATCATAAATTAGAAAGCAGGTCTTCGTACATTGGAAAATGTTTTGCAAAATAAATGTTGCCGACGGGAACGTGTGTTAAATGGAGTTATTCCATTCTTTTTTACTTCTACAACTATTTTACCATTGAATATCGGCGTTCATCTAGGCTGAGGTATCGCAATCTTATTATTTATTATTTTACGGTCATATTTGTAATCAAGCAAATTCAAAATCGCTCCTTTTGTCAATTTTTTTATTATTATTAAGAAAGCACGTTTAGGCACTGAAACGTGGTCGTTCAAAATGGGCCTTATAAGACGGCTTAAAGTCACCCAAAGGGCAAAAGAGAAGGCTATGTATGGAGTGTCCCTGCGTGATCAAATCAGGAATGAGGAGATCCGCAACAGAACGAAAGTTACCGACATAGCCCGAAGAATTGCCAAACTTAAGTGGCCAAACGAATGGGCAATGGGGTCGAAAAGTTCTGGAGTGGCGACCGCGTACTGAAAAGCGCTAAGCGCGAAAGCTGGGTATGCTACCCATGCTGCACCTCACAAGGCGAACCGATGACCTGGTGAAGGTCGCGAGAATCCGCTAGATGCGGGAAGCTTTTTGCAGGACCGGTCGTTTTGGCGGTGTTTGGAGGCGGCCAATGACCAGCAGTGGGTGTCTTTCGGCTGAAATGATGAAATAAAAATTGTTCAAGCAAATAAACTTTAATTTTAATTTATATTTTCTACAGAAATAAACAGAGAGTTTCATCATAACGCTAAAACTATTATTCTCTTATGTATTTTTCAACCCACTGTGACTTTTCCGATTATTTATAAACTGTCAAAATTGGTTCTACTTTCCATCAGGTAAAAAGTAGGCCATTAGTAGCAATACTCCATAAAAAGAAATTCATAATTGGAGTCAAGTTGGCCCGGGCGCAATGCACAATAAATTATTATGTTGGTACTAAGAATCTTAATAAAGCGGCTCTCTAGCTATTTGTAATAAATGACGAAACGAAAATAAGGACTGAATACCTAATGCTCGATAAAGGGGTCCAAATAATGTGCTTGCTATGTCAGTCGAAAGCAATTCTGAGCTACATACGGATTTTACTTTAGAAATATTGCGTAGCGCTTCTGTTAAATATTGGCAATTACATTTTAGCGATACGCGAAAATCCTAGCGTAGTAATTTATTTTCCCAAATGCTTATAAATTTCTGGATTACTTCAGAAGGTTTTGAAAAGGTAACTGGAACGTTTTTGTAGATACTGCAATAATGTAAAAGATGGTCCTAACAATCATCTAATATTTTGTTACCATTACCTTTGTACGGTCGACCGCACGTCATTAGTAACAGCACAGAATATCTAATAGTACTATGACAGTTTGGCATTGACAAAGTCTTTATTTCGTAAGCATTAAGGGTGCTTTTCTAATTCAAGTAATAAATAATCAATATTTGGGACATTTTTACACAGCACCATCTAGTCCCAAACTAAGCAGAGCTTGTACTATGAGTACTAGACAATTGATATAATACTTACATACTTTTTTTGTTGTAAATACATACTACTACTACTACTACATAAATAATACACAAGAATCACCCAGACCAACACAAACACTTATGTTTATCACAATTTTTTTTGTGTCCTGTGGGAATCGAACACACGAAATCGAAGAACTCAATTTATTTATTTTTTGTTCTCTGAGTATTTAACCAACCAACTGCGATCGCCAACCCGCCTGCCAAGCGTGGCGATTATGGCATATCCCCCCCTTAATTGGGGGAGGCCTATGTCCAGTAGTGGACGTCTTTCGGCTGTAATGATGAACTCAATTTAATATAGTATAAATAATTGACTGTCTCGTTGGTCTAGTGGTCGCAAGCGCGACTGCTGAGCGTGGGGTCCTGGGTTCGATTCCCGGGTCGGGCAAAGTGTTATTGGGTTTTTTCTCAGTAGTAGCCCGGAATATGGATTTGTGCCCGGTTAATGGCAATAGGCTCGCCCCCTATTACATGGGACTATAACATAACTGGCGAAATATGGGTGCACTATACACCTCTGCTTACCCCTTCGGAGAAATACAGGCGTGATTTTATGTTATGTTGTAAAATTATACATTAAATTTAAGGAAACCTGTAATGGAAATCTAGAAATGGTTTCATTAAATAAATAACTCTGACAAATGCGGTAGGTAATAAATTGTTATAATTTGCTTCTTCCTTGTGGTTTTTACTTTTCCTGCTACCTACCTGACGAGACAATTTCCACATAGAACTTGATGAAAAAGCGATTCCATTAAAATGTATTGAATTCCACCAATGCACAATGGTACTATTTTCTCCTCAAAAACAAAAAAAATCGCTAACATCACCACGAAAAAACTACGTCGCTTATTTCCTATACATTCAAATATCTAACCCAGTACATCGTTAAACAATTACCCACAATACTCGGTCTCAGTCCACACTATTTCGGTAACTTGGCAAATAAGTCCGGTACTTAGTTCGAGACGAGGCGGTTTCTTTACTGCACTTTAATGTCTTAGCCTGACTACCTATCCTGCGGTCTCCTAACATCATTGCTGTTACTGAGAATCGTCTTAGTTTCGTGTTTTAGGTGGTGCAGTTTACCACGAGGAGAAGTATTCGAAAGATAGGAAATGTTGTTTTCTTTAATTAATTAGGATTATAAATCAATTGAAGACGGCATGGGGAAGTATCTATTTATATTTTTATCCTCCGATAAAAAAGAGGGGTGTTATGTTTAAAAGTCGGGCGAGCCTATTGCCATTAACCTACTGAGAATTTTCTAATGATAAAACCCAATAACACTTTGCCCGACCCGTGAATCGAAACCTGGACCCCACGCTCAGCATTCACGCTTGCAACCATTAGACCAACAAGTCAATACAAAAATAAAAATAAAAATACAAAAAAAAATCGAGGTAAAATTGTATCTACCAAGTAAAAGTTTTATTTAGGTAGGTACCAATGTGTAAGTGTCAGACCCACAAAATATCCATAGCATTTTCTTTAATCATTTCGTTCCATCCAAATAATTATAACGAAAACAAAGCCACCACACTTATCAAGCTATAGATTCACGACTATTTATTCGAAACACAGTTGAAGCAAATATAATTCGCGTTAAACCCCATAAAAATCCGTCGCCGGGGCGGCAGGATGAATAGACCAGCCCACATTCAGCGAGCTCATGAAAAGAGCGACCAAAAACGAATATATTCCGGGAGAGAAATGGCTAAAATACGTCGACCGGTCGCCACTCCTGCGCCGTAGATGGACTGGATGCGGTATGGATCACGAGGGATTATGCAACGAAGCGTGGTTTGTTGGATAACTTTTTTTTCGTGGGGAAAATTGTCATGGACGCACTCCGACCGGGGAAGTTGGAGCCAGTGTGTTTCTCTAACAACCCTTGGCTGGGGGTGTGGGAAACTCCTGTATTCGCTTAGCTATCCTCAGAAGGTGAGCCTCTTCTCCCCGTGTGGCAACTACATCGGCCGCACCCTCCTCCTGAATGGTGCGCGCGGAACACAGCGCGCCACCACCACCACCGTCACGTTCCTTGACTGGTCGGGCGGCGCGACGTCAGGCCACCCCTATGCCTAAAGAATGAGCTGTAATTCTATATAGTTATAGATTTTTACTCTTTTCGTGTCTAGAAATACGGAGGGAAGTGTAAATTTATTTCCTTCTACTTATCTTAAATTATTTTCCAATTTTCGTTACCGATTTTGAAGCAGTTAAATAATTTTCCTAGGCATACCAAGTTTCTTTATTACGTAAAGTATGTTTTAATTAAATTCATCTCAATTCAAAAAAAAATATTGACTAACATTAGGTTGTAAGGGCAATGTTTACTGACATAACAAAATAGATGCTAATCTGAAATAAATGATTTATTATTATTGTAGAGATGTACGTGGGACACTCAGAAAGTTTTGCGAAACTAAAAAAAATTGTTCTATACGTACATATATTTTTATCAAATCTTTTCAAAGTACTTTCCACCAGCCTCTATACAAAGATTCATGCGCCTAAACCAGTTTTCAAAACACTTTTTCCAGTCCGCCGCAGACACCTCGTTTACAGCCTGCTCGAACGCAGCCAGCGCATCTTCCGGCGACGAAAATTGTATCCCTTTGAGCTGATTTTTTATTTTTGGGAATAAAAAGAAGTCACACGGTGCTAGATCAGGGCTGTAAGGAGGGTGACCCAGGAGTTTGACTGGCGTGCTGTCCAGGAAGTCCCTCGTTTTGAGTGCGGTGTGCGCAGGTGCATTGTCGTGGTGGAGCAGTAGCCCGCGGAGCCCTGTGTTTGGTCGCTTGTTGCTTATAACAGAGAAAACTTCTGGCAAACATTTGGTAGTATACCATTCGGCATTAATGCTTCTTTGATCCCGTAAGGGAATTGATACCAAGTGGCCAGTCAAATTAAAAAAGCTAGCGATCAAAATCTTACCCCCGCTTCTAGATCGCTTCACTTTGGTAGGCGTTGGCTCATTTTGAAACACCCAAACAGTCGACTGGCGCTTGGTTTCTGGGTCGTATTGATAAATCCAGGACTCATCACCTGTAACGATGTCGTAAACACGCCGAGACGAGCCTGCTTCAAATTTGTTAAGCATATCACGGCACCATTCCACCCGGGCCTGCTTCTGAGCATCGGTGAGGTTGTGCGGCACCCAGCGTGATACTATCCTCCTCACGCGAAGATGGCTGTGTAGAATCTCGTGAACGCTTCCCGATCCAATCTTCAATATGTGTTGAATCTCCTGATATGTAATTCGCCTATTGTCTTGGATTAAATTTTTCACAGCTAGCACGTTTTCTTCGGTAACAGCCGTCAAAGGGCGACCGCTTCTTTCGTCATCCCCCAAAGTTGGTCGACCGCGCTTGAATTCGTTATACCAACGATACACGGTTGCCTTGGAAGGGCCTTCATCCATGAATGCCATTTGAAGTCTATCGTACGATTCATCCGGTTTCAGGCAACACTTGAAATCGTATAAAATCATAGCTCTAAAATGTTCCCGGCGCAGATCCATATTTCAATGAGACACAATACTTTGAATTAACTCGCAAAAAATGTGGAGGGAAATTTTGAAATTGGAACTTACTTATTTTTACTTATAAATAATCATATTTTCGAAAAACATTATAACTGGCCAGTCTCCCATATATAAAAACTTTTTTTCGCAATACTTTCTGAGGGGCCTGGTATATATTTTCCTCCCTTTTTATTTTAAGGGGCAACAAAAGCCTAAACACATGGGCCCTAGCCAAGCGTGATTAGGAGCTGGGTAATAGTATAAACAGAGGAGACGGATGAAGTTTTTAATAATAGGTGTTGAGTATGACTGCTTTTTGAAGAGTGTGAAGTGTGTTCTTGGTGACCTGTAAAATATCTAAACTACGTTGTAGGCTCTTTGGTATAACTCCTTTTGACGAGATAACTATTGCGACTATGTGTATGGTTTCTGCTCATCATTGGCGCTTTAGTTCTATAGCTAAGTCTTGATATTTAGTAAGCTTTTCAGCTATATTGGATTGGATGTTCTGCATGTTTGGTACAGCTATATCGATGAGGTAAGCAGTTCTGTTATTTTTGTCATGTAGTGTGATTATTTCGACGTTTATTTGGAAATCATCATTGTACATTCTGGCTTACAGAAGTTACTGTAAGTTACAGTTTGGGGTGCATTTAAAGAGCCTCCACGAGTGACGATATATAATTGATCGTCCGGCGTACCCTGGGCAGTCAGCACTGCTACCAACCTGCTGACTGGCTAATCTTTACCCTACGACATTAGCTCTTATCATTATGTAGCTCATGTCGACACGATAGAAGAAGAAGAAGTAGTTGGTAATGTGCCGTGGGACTGGTCAGTTTATTCCAAAATATTATATAAAATTATTAAGGGAGGTATTAAAATAGTATGGCGATTTTAACTCTAGAAAATTATATTTGCGTACCTTATCTTAGAATTTAACTAACAGCTTATTATTATAGCAATACTCCAGAAATACGCCATTAGTATTAGAAAAAACCGGCCAAGTGCGAGCCGGACTCGCGCAGTAAGGGTTCCGTACCTCTCAAAGACCTGATACCCCATAAAAACTGATTTAATTTACGAGAGTTTATCAAAAAACATCAACGCACAGTGCGCGAAATGTGAATTTTTGCATGTCTTTCTTACGCAGGTACCACCACATATATCTATGTTTGTGTTATTTTTAGCATTTTTTACTAAACAACATAATATGCACTATAATCTGACCAAGTTTGACGCTAGTATATATTACCGTATTGAAGATAGAGCAGGAACAAAAACGTTGAAAAAAATTCATGTTTTTTGAGGTTTCTTGTATGGGGCCCCCTTTGTTTTTAGACTTTTTTTTGTGTTTAGTATTTGTCGTGATACACCTCATAGCAATACAATTTCTGAGAAAATTTCAACCGGTTACCTATTACCGTTCAAAAGATACGGCCCTGTGACAGACAGACGGAAGGACGGACGGACGGACAGCGTAGCGAGAGTAATAGGGTCCCGTTTGGCACTTTTCGGGTACGGAACCCTAAAAAGATTCCTTGATAGAGTTTTTGATACAGTTTCATGTTCCAGATACGCTATAGGCACATCTAGTAACCTTACGTATCATCATGCTGGCTAAGCTACATAGCAGCGGGAATACCTCGTCGGAAAAATAAAAATATAGCCAGAACATAGAACGTAAACATGTTTACCAACTCCACCGTTCCGATTAAAAACTGACGATTAGGTAAACATTCATTATTCATTGAAAAATAACTACTTCTTCTGACACATTTAAAAGGATTTTAATGCAGAAATACCCCCTCTATATACTTTGTTACTTAAATAGAGACTCAGGAATTTTTATTACGACTGGAAACTACAGGTAATCGATAGTGTTTATATCATTACGATAGTTCTGTAGATAGAAATGTGTAATTCCGGCTACTAACAATCATGCCACTGGATCCAGCAGCTTGATACTGTGGCACCACAGTCGGCAGATTGAAAATCGATCCTTTCGTCAAGTGCCATGTCCTTCCAAAAATTTCAGCGGCATGATCGTGAGGATAAAGAAAAATTTGATAATTAACAGGACTCAAACCTGCTATTCCTGGTTCAAAACAGCAGTAAGTTAGTCCTGATTTTCGTAAGTCATTATCAGCCAATCAGGTTTAGCTTTTTCGTGCCAGTATTTTAATTTTTACAATAACCATAAAGCAAGGCCGAAGATTATGAAGAAGAATGTTATGTTTACTAAAATATTTCACAGTAAAATTACGTGTGGAATTATTAACTCGATTTCGATGGTAAATATTTATTTTTAATTGTTTTTTGAAAAACTAATTGCCAATTTTACGAGCGTAATTACCTATATGTAGGTACTAAATTAATTAACTGCCATTTTTGTTTTGCAAAAAAATATTTATTGTTGTTGTGATATTGCAAATTTTACTTCCATCTTTTTTCTTGATGTTTTAGGCCCATGGGCCTAAAAGTCTCACTCAAGTTATTTAAAAATAATCTCAATTGTTCTTTCAAAAACTTATTCCAAAAGTGGTTTGAACACTGCAACAGAGTATATTTTAGGGGAGATATACGCGCGAGCCACTTAAATCGACAAATAGCTACGTTGCAATTGACAGTGTATTAAACAGCTGCCTGCATGCCAGAATACGACCAAGACTACGTGTTAAGAGGGCATTACACTGTCCGAATTCGTATTTATTATTAAACTAGCTGACGCCCGCGGCTTCACTCCCACGGCATTTCGATAAAAAGCATCTACTGTGTTAATCCAGGATATGGTCTACTAGTGTACAAAATTTCATACAAATCCGGTCAGCCGTTTCAGTATGATTGAAGGGTAAATAATATAAAAGATAAAAAGTGCTTTATTGTACACCATGAAAATAGTAGTAAACAGGATTAACGTATAAATTATGGGTACATTGGCAGTCTTATCGCTAAAAGCGATATCTTCCAGACAACTTAAATGGATAAACAAACACACATCCATACTTTCGCATCCTACTAATATTAACTAGCTAAACTAGCTTCTGCCCGCTGCTTTACCCGCGTATAATTCAGTAGGTTTATCACTGAAAGACGTTATCGCGCATCCCACAACAATAGGGAAGGGGTTTTTTTTTAAATTTGTTTTTATTAGAAAGCTCGAAACTGTTTTAAGAAAAATAAGCAATAGTGAAAAAACCAATTACCAAAATATTCAATAAAAAATCCATGTTATAAGAAATTTAAATTCGTTCACTATACAGAGACTTCGAGCACTATCAAAGTATGACGTCATTGTTCAAATCCTTCATAGAAACTTGACATATCTCTGTACCATATCCGTTTAGCATAACAAGGACAGAAAATGCCACCTCCAAAAACATAAAAAGCGTGTATCTCTTTAATTTTTCATGGTTTTAATTATTATTTTCACAAATGTTGTCGTTTCTGTACGTTCTTTTAAATAACATAACATTTTTGGTATTTTTACAGTAGTCTACTACCTACCGGATTGTTTATATTTCCAGAATAAACAGCTACGCATACAATCGGTTCAAAGGTTTAGTCGTGAAATTGTGGTTGGTGACCCTTTTGGCATGGGCATGCCCTGCAACTTCATGTTTACTTATGTCTAATTTTAGTCATTTAATTTATATTATTGTTGTCCTGTCACTGTCCTGTGCCAAATAAAAGTTTTTTTTTCTATATATCTTTAAATTAAAGTAACAAAAAGTCAGACATACAGTTATTTCCGCATTTATAATATTAAGTGTGGATGTGAAAGTATGGAGTATTGTTTGGTTTGTTATAAATAATATTAGTAGGACTTTATAATTTAGAATGATTATAAATATATTCTGTTCTTATTCCGCGAATTTATCGCTGTATATCTTTCCCTGTAACTTTAATTATACCTCATCATCATCATCATCATTTCAGCCGAAAGACGTCCACTGCTGGACATAGGCCTCCCCCAAGCATCGCCACAACGACCGGTCCTGTGCCTTCCGCATCCAGCGGATTCCCGCGACCTTCACCAGGTCGTCGGTCCACCTTGTGGGGGGTCTACCCACGCTGCGCCTTCCAGTACGCGGTCGCCACTCCAGAACTTTACTGCCCCATCGGCCATCCGTTCTGCGAGCAATGTGCCCCGCCCACTGCCACTTAAGTTTGGCAATTCTTCGGGCTATGTCGGTTACTTTCGTTCTCCTGCGAATCTCCTCATTTCTGATTCGATCACGCAGGGACACTCCGAGCATAGCCCTCTCCATTGCCCTTTGAGTGACTTTGAACCTTCTTATCAGGCCCATTGTGAGCGACCACGTTTCAGTACCGTAAGTAATTACTGGCAACACACACTGGTCAAAGACTTTCGTCTTGAGACACTGCGGTATTTTGGACGAGAAGATATTGCGTAGCTTCCCGAACGCTGCCCAACCGAGTCGGATTCGAGGATTGACCTCTTTCTCGAAGTTGGACTTACCTAGCTGGACAGTTTGTCCTAGGTATACATAATCGTCAACAACTTCGAGTGTAGATTCTCCGATGCTTACGGGAATGGGTGCTATATGGGAATTCGACATAACCTTTGTCTTGTCCATATTCATTTTAAGACCCACTCTATCGGAAGCTCTACTGAGGTCATCGAGCATTGTACCGAGGTCCTCCATGGTCTCAGCCATGACTACTATGTCGTCGGCAAACCGAAGGTGAGTGATGTACTCGCCGTTTATGTTGATGCCTAGCCCATTCCAGTCCAGAACCTTGAAGACATCCTCCAATGCAGGAGTGAACAGTTTCGGAGAGATCACATCTCCCTGTCTCACACCTCGCTGCAGAAGGATAGGTTTCGAGGCTTGGTCCTGTAATCGGACTGACATAGTGGCGTTTTCATACAAAGACTTTAACACTTCGATGTACCGATAGTCAATCTGGCACCGTTGAAGAGACTGTAGTACCGCCCAAGTCTCGGTCGAATCGAAGGCTTTCTCGTAGTCCACAAACGCTAAACAAAGAGGCAAGTTATACTCTTCGGTCTTCTGTATAACCTGACGCAGCGTATGTATGTGGTCTACGGTGCTAAAGCCTTTTCGGAACCCGGCTTGTTCGGGAGGCTGGAAGTCGTCAAACCTGCGCGAAAGACGGTTCGTAATGACTCTCGAAAACAGCTTGTAGACATGGCTCAGAAGTGAGATGGGCCTATAATTCTTCAGTAGAGCATTATCGCCCTTTTTGGAGAAGAGTACCACCACACCTCTAATCCATGCCTGTGGCGTTCTCCCCTCGAGAATGACGGAATCAAATAGCTTCTGAAGGGCCTTAAGGATCGGTTTTCCACCCGCCTTCAGGAGTTCGGCCGTAATTCCGTCATCACCCGGTGCCTTGTTGTTTTTGAACTGCTTTAGAGCCATCCTAATCTCGTACAGGCTGATGTCCGGGATATCTTAGGATATCTCGGTATAGTGTCGGGTCAATCGAGCTCTTGGGTCATTAGCCCGATTTACAGCGGGTTTCCGGGTGGACGTGTATAACTGTCCATAGAACTTCTCGACCTCCTTCAATAGCTCTAGCTTGGAGGAAACTACTCTGCCATCGTCGGTCCTCAGTTTTGCAAGCTGGCTCTGCCCAATAGACAGGTCTCTTGCGAAGACTTTGGAGCCCCTATTCTTCTCTATCGCGTCTTTAATACGTTCGGTATTAAATTGGCGTAGGTCACTTTTCAAGGACTTTGAGATCTGTCTATTGAGCTGCCGGTACTTAGTCGCATCATCTGAGGACTGCAGAATCATCTCGCGTCTTTCCGCCATGAGCTCGAGAGTGTGGTCAGAGAGCTTCTTGTTTCTGTTTGTAAGACGGGTCCTAAAGATCCTAGACCCGACCGTATAGACAGTTTCCACAAACCCATCGTTGTAATCGTGCACTGAGCTCCCTAGGCATTCGAAACGATTCTGAAGTTCGAGCTGAAAGCTCTCGGGATTTTGGATTTGGATCGGTGCTGGACGGAGCGTAGACTTCATCAGTCGAGATCTTTCCAGCTTGATGCTCAGATTCAATGTGCCTCTTACCAAACGGTGATCACTTCCGGTTTTGACCGCGTTGATCACAGAGACATCATTGAATATTTGCTTCTTCGTCGACATAATGAAGTCAATCTCATTTTTTGTTACACCATTAGGTCCCAACCAGGTCCACTTCCTGTGCTCACGCTTTCTGAAGAAAGAGTTCATCATATAGAGCCCCTCTTTCTCCATAAAGCCGGCCAGTAGATGACCCCGGTGGTTCCGATATCCATATCCAAATTGCCCCACTCGCAGCTCATCATCGTAGCGCTTGCCCAGTTTCGCGTTGAAGTCTCCCATGACAACAGTGAAGTGAGTTTTAGAGCCATGCATGGCTCTCGAGATATCCTCATACATGGTCTCCACCTCATAGTCGGAGTGTTTCGAGGTCGGGGCGTATACCTGTATAACCTTCAACGAATACCTTTCGGTTATTCTGAGTATAAGGTACGCCACCCTGGTCGAAACACTCTCGATCTTCACTATGTTGTTCACAAGAGACTTATGGACGATAAACCCGACACCGCCCTGGGAAAGTTGATCGCCCTCCCGGAAATTAATTGAATTATACCTCAGTTGATTTAAATTTTATTATGTCTAGCGTAAATTAGAACACATAGAAAACAAGTAAGAAATAGGACTATTCAATACCACATCGAAAAATCGGGAGGCACAAAGAAAGCCTTAAAAGAGTTGAGAGAGAATACCTCTTGGATTCCATGCATTAGCAGTAAAACATCTGGGAAGAAAGAAACAAAACGACCTGAAATTATGGAAATAGCAACTATATTCTATAGCAAACTATATGATGACATATAAAGTTACAGCTAACTATCAAATAAAACAAATAAAAGACATGTTTTACTGGGGATCGAACCTGGGCCCTATGGTTTCTCAGTCTGACGCATGATGTTTTCTGCCATCTATGCAAAATTTAGAATTATAATGAACCGGTAAAAAAATATGAATTGCAAGGATAACTTTGTACCTGACGGGGTCCCCTTACCGCACACGTATTTTTTTCTTCCTAAGAAGGATTTTTTTTAGAAAAGATTCTAATTAATCTCCTTCAGTATTTATTTTAAAATAAATCTTGTTCGGCACATTCTTTTTCACACTACCTAAATCACTGTAGGCGTAACAACATTCTGTAAGCTCCCTTACTCTCAGAGGGGGATGTCACGGCGCCTAGCGGGTTGCCAGAGAGCTACAACTTTTCTTTGATAGAGTTTGAATAAATCTGCGCCAAGTACGGCAATGCAGACGCTAGCGGACGACTAGAATATCGGATTTGCACTTTCCGAACGAATAATTTGTTACAGTTACAAATAACAAACCAGTAGGTACAGTTTAGTTCTATGTTAATTATTATTAATCTCTCTTTTATTGAAATTAGGGGGTAGGGATTTTTCCGAGCAGTTTTTTTTCATAATATGTTTCTTATTTTGAATGATTATTTTAGGTGTTCAGGTCTCAAAACTAGGCCGTATCCTTCTTTTCCCGTTGTTGACTTCAAACTACTGATTCTATGGTATACAACATGTAACAAAAACCCTGTTGTTCCTGTGAGCTACGTTATCAGAATCGATATTCATACAAGGACACAACTCATTTGGAATAACTCTTCAATGAAAATAATCAAATTAAATATTAAATCATTATTAAAAGTGATTATATCACTTTTAATTTACAATTAATAATAATTTAATATTTAATTTGATTATTTTTATCGATATGATCACTGAGTGAGTGAGTTTTGAGTGATAAAATCACTTTCAATTTGCAATTAATAATGATTTAATTTTTATTTGATTATTTTTATTGAAGAGTTTTACCAAATGAGTTGCGTCCTTATCTAGTACCCAAAGCACAAGCTCTGCTTAGTTTGGGACTAGATGGTGCTGCGTAAAAAATGTCCCAAAGATATTTATATAATTATTTTATGTATGAATATCGATTCTGATAACGTAGCTCACAGGAACAACGGGGTTTTTGGTACATACTTTAGAAGCTACGTACCGTACCTACTAATATTATAAATGTGAAAGTTTGTGTAGATGTTTGGATGTTTAGAATAGTTTTACCCTTTATAGCATGTTAATTGGTTGTATAGTTTAGGAAATTATATAAAATAAAGTTACGCTGCAACGCGACGCACGCACACGGGAGCAGTCTTCTACCACAGAATATCTAATAGTATTATCGTACTATAGACACCCGACAATAGGCATATTATGATAAAAAGCCACTAATTTAAAAACATGCTTTACATACGCGTATCAAAAATCATGTTCCGTGTGGTGCCGGACGTAAAGAATTGCACTACCCTATATCTTCTCATGGGTGTCGTAAAAGGCGACTAAGGGATTCACCAGAGGATGGGCAGCAGCGTTCTCAGAGTATTTAACCAACCAACTGCGTTCGCCAACTCCCCTGCCAAGCGTGACGATTATGGCATATCCCCATAGTGGGTGGCTTATGTCCAGCAATGGACGTCTTTCGGCTGAAAGATGATGATGATGATGATAAAAAATCGAAATCTACCTAAATTGTGCAAGGCAGTGCGGGCAGTGAGGCTGGGAAAACAGGTTTAATTAGGGATTAAGTAAACAAAGCACGTGTCATTATAGTGGATGTTTTTTACAACGTGATGTCGATTACTGAAAAACACGCATGCGAAGCGGCGGGCAGAAGCTAGTACGACATAAAACATGTTCTGCTCAAAGAAAATATTAAACCCTCATTTCATTTGTTGGCAACGTTTTAAGACGGCGGTCAACGCATAAAGATAATACCGGCATTAAATTACTGTTAAACTGTACTGTTATAGAGTTGAAGTAACCACTGCGTAGGTACTGCACATGATATCTACATCCGTCGACATGAATACTTACAAGATGATGTTGAGGCCCACCAGATTTCGTAGATTAAACAGATTTCACTGTTTGTATCGACTCTTGCTGACTGCAATATCTTGCAGTTCTAACATACATAACCAGCTAATTATTATCCCACTCCTGGGCTCAGACCTTTTCTCAGAATGAGAAGGATTCACATAGTCCACCACGCTTGTCCTAATTTGATTACGAAGAAATATGTAAATTGTATAAATTAAAATGTGTATGTTCAAGGGACCCCCGTCAGGAACACTTCGTGGCGAAATTAAAGGTACTTATTGAAAGGCGCATGCGCAAAATATTGACCGATTCATTATAATGGTAAAGGGCATTGACAGGATTTCCTTTACGACCCGGCCAGATTCAACAAAGATGAAACATAAGTATGTCATTTAAAAGGGCAAAAAATCTAGACTTTAAAACTGTAAGAACATTTCCGATAGAAGTACACCGGAAAACGTTATAGGTCAATTAAGGTGACCATAAAATATATTTTTCAGTCGAATTTTTGAATGTTCACATTGAATAAACCATTTAAAATGGTAACTATTAATGTAAATAAATAGATAATTAGATAAATATGTATTTTACACATATATCTACAAACAAAAAAATATTCTTCATCAAATATAAATGTAACTTGGTCATGATGTTTCTAAGCCGCTTATTGAAAATGTTCTGAATCGGAGACCAGAAGTCGCAGGTTAAAATTCTGCTCGTGAGCCAATTTTTTTTACACAATTTATACAATGTGTTATTGATATAACTGAAAAACTCTTAATGGGTCAATGTACTCATCAGTATGAACAACTTTTACTATGGGACCAACATTGAAAACGCGAAAAAAAATCAGCTGTTTCCTACATCTTGTCGATTCATGTGAACAAAAATGTAGGGGACAGGGTTGGTCCCATAGTAAAAGCTGTACATACATTATTACAATGACAACTTAAGAGGTTATCAGCTATTTTAGTAACACGTCGTATATTTATATTTTGGCCTGCTAGCGTTTATGCATTTAAAATAGCAAAATAGATTACGAATACAACCATGACAGTAGAATTTTATTTTGAGGAAAAGCACTTTGTTTGGTTTGAGGTTTGTTTACAAGGCAATAATATTTACTATAAAGTCATTTATGAATCGGGTAGAAGTTTCGGTATTTCAGTGGTCTTTCGTTAGTGGCACCTGAAAATTATTTTAAATTGATCATGAATGCTATAAACCGAGTCTCCTAAGATCATACTGCAAAATCTTGGAAAAAATCCAAACTCAGTATGCATACCAAAAGGAGCTGGAAACAACCTTACCTTGAGTAAACACACCCGTATGCAATTGACCATGACCCGTATGCAATTGGTCCAAAAGTCCGTGTGGTACCGGACTTAAAGAATAGCACCACCCTTATCTCTTCTCATGGGTGTCGTAAAAGGCGACTAAGGGATTCACCAGAGGATGGGCAGCAGCGTTCTCTGAGTATTTAACCAACCAACTGCGATCGCCAACCCGCCTGCCAAGCGTGGCGATTATGGCATATCCCCCCCTTAATTGGGAGAGGCCTATGTCCAGTAGTGGACGTCTTTCGGCTGAAATGATGATGATGATGATGATGCAATTGGTAATAATAGGCCGTGAGTGTATTAAGGTTAAGATAAGTAAGAATGTTCCTTTTCTTTCTAAAATTTGTTTACACAAAACTTGGAATTTAAATGTCAGAATGTTCATTTATAACATCAATTAATATTTTCACTTTGGCAGGGCAGTTATCTCAAGAGGTATCTTTTCATTACCTACGGAGGTATCGTATTACCCTAAGATCTAAAACTGAAAAATTCAGATGTTGGTCCCCATAATGAAAACTTGTTTTGTGTGGCAATATTTAACATCAGCGGATAAATAGGTGCAACAAATCAAATCTGCCATAATACTTCGCGTCTAATACGAGTCCCCTAAATACAATATTTATGTATTTTCAGACAGTTTCATACTTTGCTCACGATGTCCGCTCGAGTTGTATCCTTGGCCAGATTAAATAGAACCGCGACTTTCCCTCATCGCTCGTTTTTGTGTTTGTGTTCTTATTTTGAAGGGAAAATGTGGGGATCTTAATATACTGGTCAGATGTTACGCGGAGTGGCGAGTATGAATAATGCATTTTTGTTTTGGATTTTTATGAGCAAAGTTTTGATTATTTTCAGTTCGGCACCGTATAGGTACACGAGTTAAGGCAAGACTCTTTCTGTAGACAAAATAATTGTTGGGATGTTCCGTTACGGAGGTACAGGTTGTTTATTTTCCATAAGTTATTTGTGGTTTATGTTATTGGTGAAAACTTTTATGTGTTAATCAGAAGGAAATGAATAAATTTGGCTTCCATTATTTAAATATTTATGTTGTTTTCATTGGTGGTCTTTTGATAAAAGTAATATGAAAAAACCTACAATAGAGTTTCTGTAATTACAATAAAAAGGGTAGTTTCTGCCTTACTAGACTAGGTATACATTTCTGAAGACATAGTATTGCAAAAAAAACTGTTAAACTCTAAACAAACAAAAAAACTACTAATATAAATGCGAAAGTATGGACGTTTATTTGTTTTTCCTTCAATCTTGCTGAAACGTCTAAACGGATTTGACTGAAATTTGGCACACAGATAGACCATGCCCAGGACTAACACATAGAATACTTTTTATTGACATACCATGGCAGAGAAGCCGCGGGCGTCAGCTAGTTAATAATAATTTGAACAACAATGTTTATACGAATTCTGTTGGAAGTAAATCTCCCGGCATACAGGCACGGGCGACTTGCAATAAAACTACAAATATAAACAATAAATTGATCCCCCTACATTAATCATGTGTTATTGTTTATGTGCAAACTACTTTTGTCATAGTTCGGATGTGCCTTAGATAAATTCACTTGTACGGTGGATTTGCCAAAAGTTACCTGAATATGAGTTAATGTTTTAGGTCCATGGTAATGCGTTTCCGTTTTGTTGTAACTAATAAAACTTGCAAGTAATGGAAAATTGAAAATTGGGAATTGTCTACATAGGAAAAGATGTTTTTTTTTAAACTTAATAACTTTTAAAATCGTCGAGAGAAATAATTAAAAGTTGCAAATTATTTTTGTCGGATGTGCCATAGATAAATTCTCTTTTACGGTGGATTTGTATAAGTTACCTGAATATGAGCTAGTGTTTTAGGTCCATGGTAATGTGTTTCCGTTTTGTTACAAGTAATGGAAAATGAAAAATCTGGAAGTGTCTACATATGAATGCAAAATACTTTTTTTTAACTTGTTAACTTTTGAAACTGTCGAAAGAA
The DNA here is from genome assembly GCA_949699075.1 of Asteroscopus sphinx. Classification (NCBI taxonomy): domain Eukaryota; kingdom Metazoa; phylum Arthropoda; class Insecta; order Lepidoptera; family Noctuidae; genus Asteroscopus; species Asteroscopus sphinx. Next base: position 11,696,222 of record OX453013.1, on the reverse strand, counting down.
ATAATTAAACTAGGAAAATGTGCAAACTACTTTTGTCATAGTTCGGATGTCATCAACTCAGCCTATCGCAGTCCACTGCTGGACATAGGCCTCTCCCAAGTTGCGCCACAACACTCGGTCCTCTGCCTTCCGCATCCAGTCCCCCCCAGCCACGTTTTTCAGGTCGTCGGTCCACCTGGCGGGGGGGCGCCCTACGCTGCGTTTGCCGATTCGCAGTCTCCACTTAAGGACTCGTCTGCTCCAGCGACCATCGGTCCTTCAACAGACATGGCCAGCCCACTGGCACTTCAGCTTACTGATCCTACAAGCTATGTCGGTCACTCCGGTTCTTCTCCGAATAATCTCGTTTCGGATTTTATCCTCCAAAGAAACTCCAAGCATAGCTCGCTCCATAGCTCGCTCCATAGCTCGCTGAGCGACTTTAAATTTGTCAGTGTCCACGTGCCATAGTTCGGATGTGGGTATTTAATGGTGTAGGTACGTAATGGCATGGCAGGGTTATGTATTTCTGCTACTGCAACTTCATTGTTACTCACGGAATAATTTTATTTCGTGGTGTTACTATAAATACCTTTGGCTTTTTTTAGGGTAAGTGGTCAATCCGCACGAATTGGATTCGCAAGAAACGTGCGGATCGCCACTTTTAAATATTATGAATTTTGTGGGGGTCGATCCGCACGAAGCCAATTTATTTTCGTGCGGATCGCCACCTTCTCGTTTAAGTAGTAGGCGATTTGCACACATTGTTTTTTATGGAATAAACTTACGAAAAAAGTACTGTAGCGCACAAAGGTGCTAAAAGTAAAAATATTTTTTAAATGAAGTGACAAGAATTAATCAAAAATATCTTTATTAAAAATAAAGCTAATGCTTTGCTATTCTCCACAAACATCTTTGAAAATGAAACAAACAACCTTGAATGCGAGCTTCAGGAAATGTTTTCTGAATAGCAGACATCGCGCTTTTTTCGAAATCTGTAGTAAATATACGTGGAGAAAATTGAGGAATTCGACTTTTTATGAGGTTGTGGTAGTGCGTCCTCGGCGCACGCTGCGTAGCATCGCAATGGCATTCCGTAGTTTGTCACCAATATTTATAACCTCGGGTTTCAATCACAACTACGTCATCAACTGCCAGCGCGCAAGCCTCTTCGCCATTGGTTAATTAAATGTTATCTATTTGTTCTGTGCGTTATCTGTTAATATTTTTTAGTACTTAAGTAGGGCAAAATTGAAATAAATTATGAAAATCCTGATTCGTGTTTCTTTTTCTATCAAAAGCTAAAAGATAAAAAAAAATCATGTGTGTTTTCTTTTTTATCTGAGAGTAAAGTGTATATGGCTGGTAAAATGTTAGTACATTTAAAAGTAATGCCGACGTCTATGTGCAACGTGTAAACCTGTAAAAATGTTAACACGCAACTTTTAAACGTCCCGTCACAAAAAACGCTTTGAGCTTCACCGAGAAATCTCATAATTTTCTTATTTGCGAAAAGCATAATTCTTGTTTGTTTTTCTGTATAATCTGCGAAAACTAAATTTTCATAGCGTTGAGGGATACCAAATTTTGAACTTTATTAAATCGTTTTTTTTACCCTATTTATAACGTCCTTTATTTTTATATTCAGCCGGATAAAATCGAAAACAAAATTCTCTTTACAGTTTGGGATAAAAAAAGTATCTACTCAATGGAGGCGCCACAAGTCATCCATAGCAAAATTTAAACATTAAAAATTCTTTTCTTTTTGTTTTTGTCAGACTAAAAACGTAGAAGAAAAGGCGCCCAATCATTTTTGATGGCTAAACCTGAGTACTGAAATCACTCCTGCCTAACTAACACCTGCATGAAGGGAAACATGATTGGCGAATCAAATTTAACCACTAACATCTTCAAAATGCCATTAGGACTAGATCGTGTTCTCTGTACAAGCGAGGCCGTCTTAATCTTCACCATGGCGTAGAAGTCACGAACGCGTGCCTGCGCGATCATGCTAGATGCACTACAAAAACGCAGCAGCCACAAAAACACTCTGAAGCTGTTATTACATCGGTTATTTAATGGCAGTCAGTCACCAATAGTAATTTTTGGTATCCCCGACACCCTTCGAGATAGCTTAAAGGCGAAAAATCGCCTAACTTGGCAACACTGCTAAACTTACTGAATGGTAGTGAGTTAGGATTAGGACTCACTGACCCACGACAAATGCATGTGGGTGAGATGGCATATACTGCTTTGTCTGTCACTCATAGGTTTCAGCACCAAAACCAATTTGCTGTCTCACTTTAACGTATAGTTTTTTGTATATTAAAAAAAAGCTTATATGAAGTATAACCTTTTTTAGGGTTCCGTACCCAAAGGGTTCCAAACGGGACCCTATTACTCTCGCTACGCTGTCCGTCCGTCCGTCTGTCTGTCACAGGGCTGTATCTTTTGAACGGTAATAGGTAACCGGTTAAAATTTACTCAGAATATGTGTTGCTATGAGGTGTATCACGACAAATACTAAAAACAAAAAAAAGTCTAAAACCAAAGGGGGTCCCCATACAAGAAACCTCAAAAAACATGCATTTTTTCCAACGTTTTTGTTCCTGCTCTATCTTCAAAACGGTAATATATACCAGCGTCAAACTTAGTCAGATTATAGTGCTTATTATGTAATTTCGCAACAAATACTAAAAATAACACAAACATAGACATATTGAGAGGTACGGAACCCTTACTGCGCGAGTCCGACTCGCACTTGGCCGGTTTTTTTAATATACACGCCAGTAATTCATCGAAATAGTATTTTATTAATTTTTCGATATTTTTTATCATGTGTTCACGACTGTAATTTGTTTCTTTTTTTCTTTTTTTTATATGTTTAAATCGCCTACTACTTAACGGCCTGTTATCCCAATTTGCGTCTCGCGAAATTCGGTCTAAAATAGTCAAATTGTGATAAAGAAACCCGAAAAAAAAATATGTTACAGATACATGCTTATGTTAGCGAATTTAAAAGATAAAAACAAGATACATTGTATTTTTGTCGATTGAAAAAAAATCCGAAACATAGCCGATTATAAAAGCATTTTTCGTTTTAATGTTCTAAATACAGCACGAAATGCTATAAAAATTACATGCAATAAAAAGATAATGGTATTACAAAGTAACTTATACAGTTAATTTTTTGATATTAATAGTTATGTTTTAATTAAAATTTAAATAAGTGAAATGGCTCGCGCACAGCGCATTTAGTGACATTTTAGTGTCCATCCGGACGTCGTCAAGGGTGGACCTGCGTCGCCTTTTTACGATGCGCTCCCCCCGCTTTTGTTCGAAATGCAAAATAAATGAAACAATAAGCGCATCGAGAATAAATACGTCGCGCTGAATTGGCGGGGGCTGGGGTAGCGTTATTTAGCTCACAGGTCTGGGATAACCTCGCCTTAAATGTAAAGGTGGCGATCCGCACGAAAATAAATTGGCTTCGTGCGGATCGACCCCCTCAAAATTAAAAATATTTAAAAGTGGCGATCCTCACGTTTCGTGCGAATCCAATTCGTGCGGATTGACCACTAACCCTTTTTTTACTGTAACCCTGTATTTTATTTATGTAAACTTGGATGTGAAAATGCACATATTTTTTCTGCCTTATTGTAAAATGAGCGAAATTTAAACTCTGAAAGTGTCTACATAGAAATAAGATAAATATTTACAAAACTTCATAACTTTTGGAACTTTCGAATGAATCAATAAAACAAGATTTTTTTTATTTAGTTTTATAGTATCTATCTTTTAAACTATTCTGCAGCAAATTGTATGCCTTTGTTTCCATTTTGTTTTGTAACATGTTTCCACCTTTTCCTTATTTTTTATGTTTTATAGAGGAGGCAATTAAGCATGCGTGTTACCTGAAGATAAGCAACCACCGCCACCCATGGACATCAGCAACACCAGGGGAATCGCCGATGCGGTGACATTTTAAAAAGGCATAATGTGCTCTTTTGTTGAAAGATGTCGAATTTGTTCAGGAAAAGCGGTGACGGAAGTTGATTCCACCATTTTTGCTTTTCAAGGCAAAAAATGGCGTATGAAGCATATCTTTTTTTTTGGTTTCCGGTGGAAATCCTCATAGGTACCCTCCGTCTGTGTGAAGCATACCTACTGCATCCTGTAGTTGACCACCAACCATCAAAATTGTGACGATGGGGTTTAAATTTATTTACAAGTACACACGGCTACACATCAAGCTGTACATTTCCAGTTTATGCTGACCTTGCATTTCATAGGCTTTCCGTACAATGCGAGATCAGCTTATACTGGAATGTACAGCTTGATGTGTAGCCGTGCGTACTAGATACTGGAAGTTTTGTGATGAAATCAATGACCTAAATAATGAACTCGTCGTTAATTTAGGAAACGGATCAATTCAGTTTTTTGGATTGATTTTATGTTACTTTTAAAATAATGGTTTGGAAGTATTTTTTTCCATTTTATTGCCGTGACTCACCCAATAATTCCTCACACGTCACACCACAAAAAGCTTACTCATCCAACATACTCGCATTCAAATACTTATGCACTAAATCAAACGCACGGATAAAGTGTGTGTTTATTTGTAACACGGTAGTCTTGTAACATGTTTGTACAAATCTGATAAACGTCGCAAACGCACTCTCACGCGATATTTGTGGTTCAGAAAAACATGGAACTGAAGTAGAAGACACGATTTTATCTGTATTACTATTTTTAAAAGGTGGAATGAGTTTTTTTAATTAAATTTTGAGTAATAGCTATTGCTGCTTTGTTCAGAAATTTGAAATTTTAATTAAAATTGGGAGTGAATGAATGAAAGTTTTTTTAATTTTTTTATAAAAACGTGACTGTAGAACACATTATCAAAACAACATGCATGAAGGTGGTGGTTGGGAAAACAAGTACTGTCTTACTGAAATTTATTTTGTAGTGATGCAGAGTAGGTAATTTATCAATTAACATTATTAGGCATAGCACATACTGCATGCATCACCCACTTCTTCTTCTATCGTGTCGACCTGAGCTACATAATGATAATAGCTCATGCCGTGGGGAAAAGCCAGTTAGCCAGTCAGCAGGTTGGTAGCGGAGCTGACTGCCCAGGTTGCGCCGGATGATCAATTAAAGATCGTCACTCGTGGAGGCTCTTTTAATGCACCCACTGAAAGAAAGCAAGAAAGAAATATTTTTTATTTATTTGGACGGCATTGCTGAATAAAAGCTTTTCTTTACTCTACCACATTACACACACTTTGATACGGCAAAGCATCTTCCTAAAAATTGAGTAATGAGTAATTCTTTCCAAACTTATCTCCATCAAATAAAGTGAGATAGGTATAAAAAGTGATATCACGTAAAGCTACCGCTCCGCTTAGCATGCAACCGCTAACATCACTGTAATGCAACGTTACTTGTTACCAAATTCGCAGTCAGTCAGTCAAGGTAATTATAGAAACAGATGGGACGACTAAAGTCGTCTAAAGACCATAAATGGACCCTTACTTAAATGTCTATACTCTGTTTTTTCTTACTTTTCTTATATTGTAAGCAATCTTGGCATGTCTTTTTAATGCAATTCGTCACGACCTCTGTGGTCTAGTGGTTCGAGTATCGGACTGCTGATCACGAGGTCGTGGGTTCGATTCCCACAGGACACAAATATTTGTGTGATGAACATGAGTGTTTGTGTTGGTCTGGTTGTTTCTTATGTATTATAAGTATGTATTTACAAAAAAAAAGTATACATATAAGTATTATATCCATTGTCTAGTACCCATACCACAAGCTCTGCTTAGTTTGGGACTAGATGGTGATGTGTAAAAATGTCCCAAAAATATTTATTTATTTATATATTTAATAATATAATTATTAAAAGACATTATGTTGAAAATATTACACAATAAATATAATTTTTTAAACTAATTACATATGCAGAACTAGTAATTATTCTTTATCAGTAGTTATTTGAATACATTTGAATACATGACAAGATTGTTTACTAAATATGACAAGTAAGAAAAAACAGACTTTAGTTGCTTATAATAGGCTAATGAAGTGGGCAAAGGTACCTGGCTGAATATTGTGGCGTTCTTCTTGGCTTCGTTCCTGCCTGTTACTAGACCACTTTTGAAGTGAGACTTCTGTAGCATCATTGTGCGCTCGGTCACCGGGAGTGAACCGAGAAAAAACGTCACCGTTAACTCGCGTGCGTGTTCTATCCGCGCTTGGAAATGCAAAGAAGCTTCGCTTCTGTCAAGCGTCTCCCGACGCCACCCATTTTTATAGAATAGAATAGAATACTGCATTAATACAATACAATAATTTAGTTTATCTTGGACATCAGCAACATAGTTATGAGATACAACAAACTTTCTTCTAAATCTATTTATAGGCAAGTCAAATCTTGTAAAAGCACTATAACGTAACATCCCCCCCAATTATCGACACTTTAAGTTAAACGATAACAAGTATTTTTTAAATACATTGGTTTGTGATGATTTTTACGTACTTGTGGTGCACTATGGAACACTTCACTGTTTATTAGATAATATTTAACCGTATACCAAATTATTATTTTGCTCCTGGTTAGGGTTTAGGTAGGTCTCAGCCTCGCCGGCAAGGCTTGCCGATTAACGGCGATTCGCGATTAGCGCGTTACACACTCACCCGATATACCGAAGTCCGCCACTTTCGAGAAAAAACTCATTCCTGATGCAGCAACGGCTGCTAGGGGGACATAGGAACGGCGGGGTCCCCCTGCAATGCCCCAGCGAGGTTCGAGCCCCCCCCTTGGGGGACGCCCGTTTGTGGTATTGAAACCGCGACTTTAGTTTTAAGTGTGTGTGTGTTTTAGGGAAAAAACCTTCGTCGAATGGAGTCCCACATGGGACTCTCCGCCAACTAGCCCGGTTAAGCAGATATGGTACTTCGGTACCACTTGCGAGACTCATTATTAAGAAAAAAAAAAAAAAAAAAAAATTTTGCTCTTATTTTCTGAAGTTGCTTGTTTTTTTGTGGAACAATGGGGCACTGTCGGTAATTGGGGCTTTTACTGTACTACGTTACTATACTGTTTCGTACGTCATCCGCTATTAAAATTACACGAATTTACTAGGCTCACATAAAACCAAAACATTTCCTTCGAAACAACGACGTATGGCTTCCTCAACATACACCCACCATCCAGATTGAACGATTAAAGAAGTAATTAAGTATCGACGCTCATTCTGTCGTGGCGACTCTCAAATTTGCATGTTAAACGAAGTTTAACTTTGGTTTTTGTTTTAATCCCTTATTGAGATGCTGGTTGTTCGCGTGCGTCGCCTCGGGGACATCTGAGCTGCAACATTATAAATGCACTTCTATTCATTCTTATTACAAAGTGATAAGGTTGAAATTGGTGTGTGGTTGTTCGTTTTTGTGCTGTGCAGTATTGATGGACTTTTTAATTGTATTGTTAATGTCAGTGTAAAGGCGTAGAGATCGCTTGCTTCGATTGTGTGCGGTCGATGCGGTCTTGTATTTGTATTTGATTGCTTTTACCTGAGAACTGCCTAGATTATTGTGTTAACTGATTTAAATGGGCATGGTTTAGAATATCAGATGGTTTAATGGAGTTGAATTTGTCTAATGTAACACTGCACATGTGCGTGATGCACTGGAAGCGGAAAGCGCAGGACAGGGTCGTTGTGGCGATGCTTGGGGGATATATATCCAGCAGTGGATGTCTTCCGGCCGAAATGATGACGATGATTATGATGATGCGCAAGATAAGATCTCGTGATGTGTAATGCAATACGTATGCGTTTTTAAAATAAAAAGGGTGAATCGTGACCTAGAAATATCTGCATAATAGAAAAGATATAAATGATGAAAACAAAAATTCGCTCACAAGCAGGATTCGAACCCGCATCTCCTAGTTAACTGCAAAATAAAGGCCAGCGCACACCAGGGACGGCAGCGCAGGGAATTTAGCCGCCGGCCTCCTTACACTGATAATGTCAGCGGCATATTAGATACCGTGGCATGCCGGCAGCTAACAAGTCATCCTGTGGCATGCCGAGGGCCAGCGCACACCAGGGACGGCAGGGCAGGGTATTTTTATCGATTTGAAACGCTAAATTTTGTGCCGTTATCTCGTGTCGCGTCCCGTTACATACCTTGGTGAACCTTTTTATTTATTTTTGCCGTTGGGAAATCCTCCTGTACGCACTCCGCTCGGGGTTGCCGGAGCCAGTGTCGGACTCTTACCGACTAAAACCACCACGGTGTTCCTTCAACTACCTTAGCCGGGGGCGTGGGAACCCGTGAGTATTCACACAACCACCCCCGAGAGGTCCCTGCCCGCCACAAACAGGCGAGCCCCTTCTCCCCGTGCGGCCTAACGTTGGCCGCATCCTCCTAAGCGGCGCACACGGAACACTGCACGCCACCTAACCTTAAGGGCATCTACCAGCTACGCCAGCTGCGCCAGCTGCTGGTCAGGCAGCAGACTACCCCGAGTCTGCTGCTCACAGGCCCCATTCTCCCGTAATTTTTTATAGAGGTTTTCTTCCTCGCGGTCCGGGCGGTGAAGCCATGACCCTCGGTCCCAAGAGGCGCGAGAACACTACTCAGCGGGCACTCCTGGGGTTACGAGATTGACGGGGGCAGGGAAGGACAGTCCCCCCGCTGCCTGCCCAGTGGCAGGTTGAGTGCACACCGGGCCTGCCCCTACTCCTCCACTGTGCCCTCTGCTGACATCAGAGGGACACGTGGAGCAACTCTCCGTTGGCCCACATGGGGCCCCTCCCGTACCAGAATATTCGCCACAGGCAATAATATCCCCCGAAGGTTAATCCCTCGAAAGGATTCTATTGCCCGCACCTAGGATGCACCGGCCTAATAACTGCCGTTCCCTCCAGACGTATCCAGAGGGACAAGCAGCTGTCAGACACACGTGGAGGTTTTCTGGCCAGCACCCCATACCTTGGTGACCCTTAGCATGCCATCGCGTCTCTAAGGATGCCGTTGCAACGTGCCATTACCTCTCGTCGCATCCCGTTGCATACCGTCGCATCCCACCGCGGCATCCTCTCGTGCGCTCTTCAATGCCGCGAAGGGAAATTCCCTTTGCTACCTTGGGGTCGATCTCTAAACATTGGAATAAATTCTTATGAACTTAACTTACCACTTGTTACACACGTGTGAATTTACGTTGGGTAAAGATAAAATGCTCTGCCCTACCGTCCACGGTGTGCGCTGGCCTTTAGTCGAATCGGTTAAGGAACACAGTCCGTTTTTTAATTAGATGTAGCTGACGTCACTGAAAGATGTATAGGTACATAGTTGAAGTTAACTTCGATACCACGTGTACAGTCCACGGTAACTTAGTGGTATAGCACAGGCGTCGTGGGTCCGAATCCTGCACAGAAATATTGGCTTCTTTTTTCTGTAGAATCCTGCGCCTAAGCGAATTTTTCATTGCACAGTTTATATCTTTAGATTTCGCTCCAAATGCGTTATTATGTTAAAAATAAAAAATAGAAATCTTGAAGTTAATCTTTATCTCCCATAAAAATACAAGTGAATTCAATATTTATAATTATAACATCAAAAAATTAACACACAATTTTCAAAACCACGATCAATTTAAATCTCACATACACAAACAAGAATCCAGAAGTTCAAATTACAATCACACCTTTATATACGGTACATTTATAATACGGCTACAGGACATAACTCTTAACTGAGAAGGAAATAAATTATGTACTTACGTCGGTAAGCCATATAAAGCGACCCCAATTAGGCTAGATGAGATATATTGTTATAAAATATATATTTTGTTTTGGAGGGCGAGTGGATCGATTCCCCGTTAGCGGACTGTGGTCAGGCATTAAAATATTAAGGGGACTTTAATCTGCCATGATTGAATTTTACGTTACCGACGATGGCTGAGTGTGCGCCTGCCCTAACTCGTGAGCATGTGGCACTACTATCGGTTGTCGAAAGAGTTTAAGTTCGATGTAAGCATGGTTCGTTAAAATAAAATAAAACTATTTTGTTTGCCTTGCCTTGTAGGTGAAATGAACATTCTTTCGGTAAAAATCTACTGATATATTTACGAAATATGTTTAAACTCACACAAAATATTTACAATATAAACAATAACTGTTAATTTGCTTAAACACTCAGAACGATGAAAAGTATTAACAAAATCATGTGTTCATCCCAAGCTTGTGACGGGATTTTCGTCATTCAGAACTTCTAACAATGGGCCGAGTACCCTTAGTACACTTTAACCGTATGGCATAAATCTGGAGGTGGCACACAAAGCGTGCGCGGGCCCGATAGCGAAGTATCTAAAGCCGCGGAGGAGAGCCCAAATTAGCATTTTAATAAATACACACCCTTTGAACACTCAACACTCGTAAATTTATACCTACGGATCTCTATAATCAAATACAAACATATAACTCTTGTTTTGAATTGAATGTCGAGAAAAGTTTGTTTTTTAATTTGTATCGATGGGTTTTGCACGATATCTGTAATCTACCTTTATAAAATGTGTAGGTATAGGTTTTCATGTGGTATGATGAGAAATTATTAGGTAATACATCCACATTAAAAGTAACACTCATGCAACACTAAAATATAAATATGAAATCAGAATAAATCTTGAATCGAGATCAGAATCACACCAAAGTGCGATAATAAATACCACAACGATAATTACATGAAAAAATATAAATGTGAAAGTAGTAGTAGTGGTTTGCACCATTCCTATTTTCAATAAAGCTTAGCAAAATATCTGGTATAATTTAAATGCGTAGTAAGTCTTATGAAATAACTCAAGCATTGTTCCCATGATACACGCACTCCACTTAATTACAAACACTGATGTTGCGAGTCTAAAGCTAAACAAGTGGATCGCGGTCATCGTAATCTTGGATAAGGGTTGGTGCATAAATCACGCGGGGTGACGTTGCCCCGGGCCTTTACTTTATCTACTGTGTGCGGGTGACGCTACTGAAGCAAGGAGGTTAGAAGACTAGAAGGGGTATGCACAACTGAACGTTGCTTTAAGGTATGGGAAAAAATACAAAACTGTAACTGAAGATGTGAGCCACTTCTTTTTAAGGATCTTGTTAGTGATGATTAAATAATTTTATCATATTTGCAGCAACACCTTCGGTTGATCGTAACAGTTCTTTTAAGATATTTAATATTGAAAGTTTATTGTGGAGGTTCAAGGATTGCAATGACATTGTTAAGTGGTCATCATCATCTGGTCATCGTAATCTTGGGTAAGGGTTGGTGCATAAATCAGGCGGGGTGACGTTGCCCCGGGGCTTTACTTTATCTACTGTGTGCGGGCGACGCTACTGAAGCGAGGAGGTTGGAATACAAGAAGGGCTATGCATAACTGAACGTCGAAAAAATACAAAATTGTAATTGAAGATGTGAACCACTTCTTTTTAAGGATCTTGTTAGTGATGATTAAATAATTTTATCAAATTTGCAGCAACACTTTCGGTTGATCGTAACAGTTCTTTTAAGATATTTAATATTGTAGGTTCATTGTGGAGGTTCAAGGATTGCAATGAAATTGTTAAGTTGTCATCATCATCATCTGGTCATCGTAATCTTGGGTAAGGGTTGGTGCATAAAACACGCGGGGTGACGTTGCCCCGGGTCTTTACTTTATCTACTGTGTGCGGGTGACGTTACTGAAGCAAGGAGGTTAAAAGACTAGAAGGGGTATGCAGAACTGAATGTAGCTAAAACATCGAGAAATTATAAAGATTAAGAGATTCTTCGGAAGATGTGATCTACCTACATCATAATGACGATGTAGACAACCAGCCACTTCTCAATAATCTTGTAAGTAGTAGCTAGATTATTATATTGGATTCAGTAGTAACATCTTCGGTTGATAGTGACAGTTCTTTTTGTGGAGGTTCAAGGATTTTAATGACATTGTAAAGTGGTCATCATCATCATCATCAGTGATCATCGAAATTCTAGATAAGGGTTGGTGCATAAATCACTTAGGGTGACGTTGCCCCGGGCCTTTACTTTATCTACTATCTGCGGGTGACGTTACTGAGGCGAGGAGTTTGGTAGACGAATGGGACATGAATCTGCACCCTAATTGTGTTCCACACTCACAATCGTAACCAAGTTGATTTCAATGTTTATTGCACCGTATTTTTTTGGCATTACAGAACTACGGTCACGTAGGAGGCCGAAGCGCAATTTATGCACCAGTGAATATTGGTATATTGTCAAAATTGTATCTGTCATTACCGTGAGTGCATTGGACAATTACCGTGCAGATTTGTATCAAGAAATCATAATTCTGTTTGTTTTAAGTTTCGATAAGATCTTTAATCTGCTCTTACAAGTAGTATAAAAGTTGATTCGGTTAAGAACATCAAAAGGTAGCAGCATCAGCTGAGACTTTATCATCTTTATTTTGCAAAGGACAGTTTAGTTTTATAAGAAGTTGTCTTGCACTAATAAGTCTATACCTTTCTCGTTGATGCTGAAGACGTAAAAATATATCTACGTGTCTTCCTTGAAGATCGAAAGTGTAATCTGCTTATGGATTTTACTGTACCTTGCCTAATCTTGAAAAAAATATTGTTTCGAAATCAACAGGCAGCGACGACACAGCCCCGTGTTGTCGCTGTCAACAGGTAAGCTAACTGTGTCGATGTATGTTGCAAGTGTAACCAATAACAGCCCAACATTATTAATTTAAGACAAGTGACCGCAATTTCTGGTAATTGAGAGATTTCTTCCTCAAATTTAACAGACTATTCTCAGTAGGAAAGAATTCCCTTAACTATTATATACAATTGCACTTAACACAACTGCATTAAAAACATAAGAAACAATATTAAAGAACCAAATCACGATTTCCACAAGCCGCTTCCATGTTCTCTATACATTTGTCCCCGATAATTGCCGGCCACCCCGCGCCCCGCCCAGAGCACCTCTGACCCTCTGAAACTTGCAGCCGATCACAATAATTTATTGTACGTGCCACCCAGCACTAGAATTTCGCAAAAACTAGTACATTTAGGACGAGTAATTACAAAAAAATATGTTAATTATGTTGTTGAGGTGCTTTTTGTAGATTGTGAGCTTTGAATATATTTTCACATTTAGATTTGTAGTAATGTGGAAAAGTGTGTTTATTTCTCCTCGTGGAATGATGAGCGACCTGATCCTGCTTCAGAAATTCAGGTTTTTTTACAAGCTTTTATTTAACTTGTAATGTTTGTTAGTTAGTTTAAATAAGTCAAATCTTGCAAGCCAAATTTACAGTTAAGTATTGGCTGAAATTTGGTACACATATGGTGGTGGTGGTGTTGTTTAGGAACTGATCTGATGATGGAGCCAGAAGGTGGTCACAGGATCTCTGCTGTAGTAACCGTTGACACACCGACCTTGGGTTACAGTACTAAATCCGTATCTTATAAAAGCTTGTCTTTATAACTATATTTGTCAACAAAAATCTTATTTAGAAAAACACTGATGCTTTTAAGTGTATATGATTTAATTCATCTTTTGGACATATTGGAGACCATGGAACAAGAAAAGGTGATTAGTTTAAGTAATTTAATCAGGTAGACTGTGATTTCCTACAACATTTACCTATAATAAGAAAACCAATAAAGCAGTAGCCTAGCTTTAGAAAATGACTGACTTGGCACACCATAAATCTCTGGTTTACTAGACTTAATTAAATCTAATTAATTACCTAAAGAGTCCAACACAATAAAAGCGAGTGAAGTCTTCAATAATTTATGTGTGGACTAGTGTTTGCGCATGCGTCAACGTTGCCTGATTTACACACAAAACACTACCCCGATCTTATCCTGGGGACAGGGCGGTCGCATAAATAAATGAACTAATTCTGAGATAAAACCGCTTATGCTGCCTATGTTAGTGAGTTAGGTCTCTTTAGGTACAAAAAGTAGTCCGTGTAGTGCCGGACTTAAAGAATTGCACCACCCTTATCTCTTCTCATGGGTGTCGTAAAAGGCGACTAAGGGATTCACCAGAAGATGGGCAGCAGCGTTCTCTGAGTATTTAACCAAACAACTGCGATCGCCAACCCGCCTGCCAAGCGTGGCGATTATGGCATATCCCCCCCTTAATTGGGGGAGGCCTATGTCCAGTAGTGGACGTCTTTCGGCTGAAATGATGAGGTACAAAAATCTTAAAAGTTAATATTGAAAATAAAAGAATAGCTGAAATTCCTCTGCTGAAAGTTCAGCACTGCGTTAAACAAACGGTAATTACTCATAATAATTTTCGAACGCATGTTATTAAAATTTAGGAATAGAAACAGAAAAAAAAGAAACGCTCCTGAGTAATGGATATAAGTACATTTTAATAAGGTTTTCAAATTTACCTACAACGTCATTACAGAAATCAATATCTTTGCTTGTAAAGAACGATTTCAATGAATTCATTGCATATGTTTTTTAATATTTCTGGCGCATAACACCAAATTTTATGTAAGATTTCATTTCTAAAGCTCAGCCTAGCGCTTCAGAATGCCTTCATTATTACCACCAACCTAATCCTGCACTAAATAATTTTCCGATTTATATGTGCCTAGTAACACTATGGACTAGCTAAAGGCCCAAAATTAAATATTATACCAATAAAAAGGATAATAATGGCTTCCACAACATCCGACCGTCGCGATAGTTCCTGCTCCCGTCCAATAAATATACCTTCGACGTTTTCAAGTTAACTTGGTATATTTCATAATAACCTGAGGCAAGACAGGAAGGTTGCTGCCTTCAGCCCGATACGGCAATAAAGGGAATCCCTTTAAACGTATCCTTGGCCCTTCGACTTATAAATATCAATTTATCCGGGATGTCAAATACGGCGAAGCTTGGCCATTTTCACATTACGAATTGTCTGCGATCCATCTTGCCCGGGCGCGGTTTATCTCAATTTTTCTTGAATTTTTTATACAGAGCAGACTTTGGCTGTGGTACCTACTGAAAAAGTCGACGTATATTGCGATTATTAATGGTGTTTGCTTTTAATTACTTTGTAGATAATGTATAAGGATTAAAATTTCGTTTTAGTTTTAATATTAATATTTGTTTTATATCTCGTTTTTTAGAAGCTTATTGTATAAAACGTTACTTTTCGTTTACGCAATTTGAGAAACCATTATGTTCAGAATCAACAGGAGAATCAATTGGAATAGTTTTTATACAATGTTACATTTTACCAAAAAAAATATTTGAATCTCAATTTGGCTATTATGGTTAAATTCAGTACATCATCGGATCATGAATAGATCCCTAAGGTCCAGGAAGTTCATCTCGATTAGTTTCCGTGCATCAGGTAGTCCCTGCATGACTTTCTTCACTTTTTCCGCTACCTACTGGGGGACTTGCAGTAGCTACAAAAGCATGTAATTTTGTGATTTAAAAAAAATCCCAATTGATTCTACTCATGTTTCTGAACAAACTAAGATTCTCAAATTGCGTAAACAAAATGTAACGTTGTATATTAGCAATAGGCATTCTTAACGTTCCCTCGTTTCTTAGAACCATGCAAAGAATCTTAGTCAAGCGATCGATACTATTTAGATCAAAGGTAATACGCTGCACTACAGACAAATTCTTCTTCCTAAAAACTAAATAAATCTCATTCTAGCCAACACGTAAAACAGTCCAAAACAAAACACGAATGTTACAATTGTGAATGCAACTTGACATTAACATTCATTAAATAGCTGCGTCCCCTTAAATTTAAGTGTACCAACAAAAATAGAGCGATATATTAAGAGGATTTACGGTACAAATATATGTAAAGTTTGCTGGATATATTATATTTTGGGGCTGGGACGAGACGAGAGGGGGTATACGTGAAAACATTCGAGTACGTGCCTTAGCATAATTCCTTAAGGGCGCTAGGCTGGTAAGCTTCCGCAATTCGTCTTGGAGGAATCCCTAATTTGAAATGTGGATGAGTTTCGAAATTCCACGAGTTAAAGGAAAAGCCTCAACGTGCTAAAATGAATTTTTGAGACACTAGCGCCCTACAACTTACATTGAAACGAAAGCACAATTTACCTATGATACTCCTGTGACTTCTTGAAAGCAAGAAATCTAAGAAAATAACGGTTTCTGGATCAAAACAAAAATTATTTGTACTACGAGCTAATAATCCATGTCAAGATTGCTGTCTGATTAGTAGACTTTTTTGCTCTACTAAAGTACATTATAATGAAAAGCACCTAATTTAATAAAATAACGCTACAATCAAACTCTAAAAGTCATCTATGTCGTAAGATCTAATTACTTAACGGACGCACCTGGCCTTACCTAAGGCAGCAAGCTTTAATGAACTTGATATTTACTATATCTTTAACTAAAGACCCAAGTGAAACAAAATCTAAACTTGTAAATGTGTAATGTTTAACTATGGTCTCAAAAATAAAAGCAACAATCAAAAACAAAGCTAAAATCCCTTCAACACCAAACATTGTATCGTTTTTCTTCATAACGCCCAGAATACAGGATTTAAATTTTTCGCTTCAAACTTGTTAGCAGATTAGCAACAAAGCAAGCGTGATATCTTAAATGTGGATCTGTTGTAAACAGATTCGCGAGCACAACCGCTATTTATGAGTTTATTTATCATTAACAAATTATATTAAAGCTCACGGGAACACAGTTTTTTGTTGTTCCACACTTTTAGCTTGTTATTTAAGCGCTGTTACGTTATATGCGTTTTTGATTCTTATCGTAATTGTTAAAGATCGTTTGTTTAAATGAATGTTTTGAAGCGTTTGCTTCGTGGATGACATCTTGACCTGATTCTGTCTTGATAAGGGCTTTTGTGTTTAAGTCCGTGTGGTGCCGGACTTAAAGAATAGCACCACCCTTATCTCTTCTCATGGGTGTCGTAAAAGGCGACTAAGGGATTCACCAGAGGATGGGCAGCAGCGTTCTCTGAGTATTTAACCAACCAACTGCGATCGCCAACCCGCCTGCCAAGCGTGGCGATTATGGCATATCCCCCCTTAATTGGGGGAGGCCTATGTCCAGTAGTGGACGTCTTTTGGCTGAAATGATGATGATGATGAAGGGCTTTTGTAGGAATATTTTTCATTAGTTTCTTGCTTTCCGTTGTTTTACTAGCTTTAATTTTTAGTACAGGCATAAACTTTCTTTCAGTCTCTTTTTTTGCTTTGTTTTGCTATAGTATTTTCATGTAGATTCTCAGGCACTTAACTCCAAAATACGTCGTAAATCATTTACGATTATGCCCAAAACATTACAAGAGCGAATCAACAACGCACCAAGGAAGACAAAAAATCTGCCTATAACTATAAAAAGTTTACGTTTCATTCGGGACACATTTTGTTTTAGAACATTAATTTAAGCGTTTTATTTTAACGACAAACCTCAAAACGATTTACAGAGTGGTAGCTATTAAGTTAAAGCAAAGCCTACCATCAAAGGTGTTTGATTAACTGAACAAAAGCGTTTCTAGCTATAAGATCTTTCAAAACAATATCGCCCCAAAGAATTTTTCCTGAAAAAATATATTAAAAAGGTAAAGCCTGTGTAGGGGATGATATTTCCGAGGTCGACGATACAGAACGGAGGTTACAGAGGCTTCGGAACAATACTGCGACCCATCTGCACCCACTTCCGAGGTTCAATTAAATTTTTACTGGAGATTATCACGCAAACTACGGACGGCCCGATTATGGATGTTTAAAATTGTTGTTAAATATTAGAACCTTATTCGAGATTGGATTACGAGGTTTAGTGCGTGTTTTATGTTTTCAATTTGGTTAATTCATAGGAATGTAGGTATTTTCTATACCTACTATCTTTGGCTATTAATAATTTAACTTTTTCGTTCCAAAGAAATTATTATAAATTCATGAATTGATCATCATCATCATCATCATTTCAGCCGTAAGAAGTCCTCTGCTGGACATAGGCCTCCACCAAAAAGGGGGAGATATGCCATAATCACCACGTTTGGCAGGCAGGTTGGCGAACGCAGTTGGTTGGTGAAATACACAGAGAACGCTGTTGCCCAAACTCTGGTGAGTCTCTTAGTAGCCTTTTACGACACCCATGAGAAGAGATAGGGTCTTGCTCACAAGAAAGTAATTTAGTGTCTTGTACAAGTGTGTAAGGTTTGAAGTGCTCTCGATATCAATGCGTCTATTTTGGGCTTACAGTCCTTATAAGACCAGTAGCGTGATGAATAGTAGTAATATTTTTCGATAAACGTACACGTTTTTTGTAAATATTTTTTCCTTTATCCAATACGAGAATATCTACGTACATTTTTTATGGAAAAAAGTTAAAGGGCATCATGATAAAGTATACTTTCTTATCTCTAGATTGTAAGTTTATTAGGAAACATCAAATATTCATAGGCAAACAACATTACAACATACATTCAAGCAGGTTAATTTTGAAACACGAGCATAAAAAAATCGTCAAAAATGTAAAACACAATACAGAAGAAATGCATAGCAATTGTAGACCTATAATTTTTATCATGATTATAAAATAGATAGACGATATATACCGTAGTCATTACTTATTTAAAATTGTCAATCAAAAAGCTAAGTCTACACGAACTTAGTACAAGTTGTCATTAGTACTAATTGCTTCTACTTGTAGTTAAGTAAATAGTATTGGCTTTTATTCACTTGCACTAGCAGTTTTTGTAACACTATAAGCACTAATTCAGCAAGTTTACATGTAAGGCATTAGTGTAAGTGACAACTACAGATCATTAGTTACTAAGCTCGTGCAATGTTAGCATTAGTTTATTTTTTGCTAAGCATAATTGTAAAGAGATTCAAAATTCATATACCCGCCATCTTTTTCTTCCCCTTTTCTATCAACCAGGTGCAGTATCTACCACTCAAAATCTTCCCTCATTTCTATGAAACCTCTTTTACACGGAAGCAATAGAGTTTGTTCTTATATAGCGACACGTAATAACTCCGTGGCTGTTTGCAGTTCTCGCTCGTAAATGAAAAATAAACATGCGTGAGCTTTATGTGACTATGTTATACTTATTAACGTTGTTTGTCGTTTGTTTCATACTTAAATATTGTAAATCTTGTTGTTTTGTTTCACGTGTAATCAAGGGAGTTTATTTTGTACTTTTTTTTGTATGGCTTTTACAGATATATAACTGAAGTAACCTGAAGAAAATTTTGCTCCTATTCACCACAAGTTACGGCCGATTAATGGTGTCAAAACCATCCAAATAGATATCTATCCTATGACCACAGAATATCTAATAGTACTAACGTACAGAACGGCCACTCACCGCCCCCCGCCAATTTAAGTTCCTCACCCGCACCCTGCACGTGCCCGCGGTTTGGCGGCAAGTTGGACTGCAATATTCAATGGATGTCAATCGCCAGTCGAGTGCATCACGCAATATATTTTTTGGTGTTTGTAGTTGTATTTTAATTGAAAATGGTAGTGTATTGTGCATTACACGGATGTGTGTCTACATCTAGACAAGGAAATAGAAGATTTTTTCGATTTCCGAAGGATGAAATAAGGCAAACCACAAAAAAACCTTTATAGGTAGAACTACAGAACAGCGAGCATTTAATTTTACAATTAAACGATTTTTTTGTACTTTGCCAGTTATGAAAAAAAGGAAAAAATAATTTGCTTGTAATGCTTGAAAGCAGATTCCTTATTCGAGTACCTATTTATTGTATTTTATTAAAGGTAGGTATCTACTTACCGCGAGAGTTTAATTTTACAACTATAGTGAGAGATTGTTTACTGTAAAATTACGTACTTATGATAAGAGAGGAATGAATTATTATAAATTGTAATGCTTGCAAAACAAAACTTTTTTTGAGATTCCTTATTTTCAATGTCATACGGTTCAATAACCACCAATTTAAATCGTTTAGGCGTAAATTTTTCAGTGTGTGTAATATATAATTTATTTAATAATTTATTAGGTTTTCGCGATCACTACACATTACAATAAAATAAATTTTAAATTTTACTGGATTACATCGTCAGATACAACCGATGCAAATTACGCGATGTAATCCGGTTAAACTTGTTTTATTATAATGTATAATTTCTATGGCAATAATAATATAATACATTTTTTTGATTAATTAACTGTTTATTTTATTTTCCAATATATATAATGATTGATAGTATTTTAATAAGCTTCAGTAATGTGATTCAGTAGTACGAGCTCTTTAAGTAACAATTTACAATAAATAAAACTATCAATTTACTGCAGCTAATTAAAAATACTAAATTATTTTCTTCGCCGACCGTACAAACTCACTGCGTTCGTGCGCAAGAATAACTTTCGCTACACAAGCTAACGCCATCTATGAGAACTACTGAGAAGCGTTTGGAACTCAGTCGGCATTTTGAGCGGCAAGCAACCCTATTCATTCAAGTGTGTGCGTGTTTGTATAAGACGTAAGCTTGCGTATGTAGGCGGTGCTAGCATTCATATTGTATCGAGTGGCCGGGGTGTGCTATGACAGTAACGGCAACAGTATTTATTTATTTATTTATATATGCTTTATTGTACACCATAAAAGACATTACATTGAATATGCATTTAAACTATTGTACAAATGGCGGCCTTATCGCGATCAGCGATTTCTTCCAGGCAACCTTAGGATGGACAAGAATGAACTGGACAGAAAATGGGGTTGTCAAATGTTCAATTTCGATACATAATTTAGTAATAAAATAAAATACTATACTACTACTATAAAATAACAACAAAAACCTACATACGACCGTTGTAAGAGAGCTTTGTTCCAAGAGTGGTCTTTGTTACCACATACATTGGTTAGCGATGACGATACCCAGCGTGGTCTGATAGGTACGCTATACATAAAAAAGTTTTTCTCATACATATTCCTTATTCCGTCGAATAAAGTACAACAAACACTAATATCTTTATAAGCGCACCCAAAACAAATTACCATAGGAAAGAGATTCAAAAAAACTTTTCCTACACTCATACCCATTATAAGTTTCCAAAGAAAAACACTTTTCGTGCACACGTCGGTCGCTCCCGGTTTTTTCTCGGCGCACTTTTCTAAGTGCTATAAATCTTTCACGTAAATAATTGAAGCTATATTTTATGCCAAAACATTCCGCGGGTGGGGATGTCGCACCACCTGCCTCCCAACTTGTACCACTTTCCACTTTAATTTGGTTGCGTAATGTATTTTCAATTACTTCCAAGGAGCAGTGATTTGTGGTCGGTCTGAAAGAGATTGGAGAATAATTCTTCTTGCCTAATTTAAAGTTGCCTAGGTAATGTCGTTGCGGTGCCGTAACTTTGGAAGGTCTTAACATCATTTTAATCAATCACATTTAGTCGTAGCTTTACTACTCGCACAGATAAAGAATGCAATTGAAAATGGCGGCATTTCTATTCTTGTATGTGCCTCTCGCTCATACAATACCGTACATGTAAGTTTATCTGCGCGAGTAGTAGATATGTTACGGTTAGAAGCCGCAGTACGGCTACACCTAGTTATAACCGGTTAGAACTAGGTGTAGCCAGTCGCATTGGTTAGGTTAGGTTAGGTTAGATACTTAATTCTAACCGGTTAGAACCAGGTGTAGCCACGCTTCGTCTTCTATTCGTAACAGATACATCGTTTGGCTGTGTTCATAAATAGGTATATTTTGGATCTTTTATAGGTACTCTTAAATATGGGTTTCGATGTATGTAAAAGCGATCTCTTTACATCCGTTCTCACAAATCGTTTTTCTAAATGACGTGTCAAAGGAATGATTAGGTAAAAATGCATCAACTGACGATGTCCAATCAGTCATAAGTAAAACAGACGCACAGTCATTTGTGAACAAGAATCTGACGTTTTTTTTTTGTTATATGCTTTTCACTTCTACGCGCTAAAACAATCACAATTCGCTCCACAGTGCGCTCCATTCACCTCTCCACATAATATACGGCCATGAAGGAGCATCGTCCGTCAAAGCGCAACCAAACGTGCATTTTAAATGCATGGCCCAACAAGATCTGATAACGACCTTTGTCGAGGCCACAATACACTGGCGTGTCATAAATAAAACCTCACTTTTTCACTTCCAATGGGAAATTTATCATTTCGTTCGACTTTTTTTCCCCTTTTCCCCACTTTTTGTACATCTTGGATCACACTTTTAAATGCCATTTATTTCTTCGGCACTCATACCTTTCTATACTGATGAAGGTATCGTAATGTGGTATCTGATAATAAAATGCTTGAGTTGCTTGATTCGATTTGCATGTTTTAGGGTTGCTTTCTTATTTTGTGAGCAATTTATTTTAGTATTCAATGGTTCGATGTTCGTGTTAAGATACTTTATGTTACGTTTATGATAAGTTTATTTCCGTTGAAGTAGGCATTATGTTTTTAGATAAGTACTTGCCTAAGCAGAAAAGTAAAGCACATTTCTAAATGTCATAAATTGTTCTTAAATATTAAAACTTCAGCAAGTTTGTCACGATCACCGCCATAGAAGTGGCCAAATATTATATTAAAAAAAAGTGTGAACCATTGACACGCAAGAAGTAGAAGCAAGATTGTAGGTTTTTGCTTGGAATAAGTGCACTACAATAGGTACCTAGATAAGCACGGCTGTGTGTGGATTGAAAGTTTTTTTTTATTAAGCCATTATCAGTCCAACGGCTCAAACACTCGATGCTTGAAGAGTTACTATTGTGGTCACACAGCAAAAAGTTTGCGACACAATAATAGGAGAACACAAGGTATAATTTAATGCAGCTGAACCCATCCAAATAAGCCTGCGTACAGGATAATGAAATATCATTGTTTAACGGCTGTCTAATATGTTATGTTTATGGCTTTTTATTCACGCTCTATTAAACATAAAAAGTATATCCAAACTGTCGATTAACACAACGTTAATTTTTTATGTCGTCGATCCTCGCTGGAGTCGAAACGTGACTAATGAAGCGCGCCAACTCCTTTGTTCAACACAAGTTGTTTTTATAAATCCTCAACATCCATTGAGGAGTCTCGATTCCATCTCTTTGTGTTCTCTATATAAGTGCATTATAAATTTCAGTCTCTCGTGGCCATAAGTCATACGTGTAATGAATAAGGGCGATTTGTTTTGAATCCGTCCAAATTTATGGACGATATCGGCGCTTTTTACAGGCGTTCCTCGACTCATTCCGCCATTGTGATCGCCTTTTTCTGCCCCTTTTTATCCCCGCTAAAGTTTTTTTATTGTCCTCAACACTGACACTTTACGAGTTATTAATTGGTTGTCACGAGTTTATTTATTTCTCTATTTTGACATCGGAACGTTTTTCGCCGTATATTATGGAGGCCGGATTGAAAATCTATCATATCCAGGTTGTCGTAAATTTAACGTGATATAGAGCGTTACACGGTAATAATTCTGCGAAACCGTCGCGTAGTGCGGACGGATGTGACGCGGTTTAAATAACGACTTTGGATATTAAAATGGCCGCCGAATATGCGTTTTTGTCATAAATTATATATTAATTTACATTGCGAAAAAAAGCCATTATTTTGTCACCGGAAAAAGTATGAATGCGCTTTTCATGTAATCGTAAAATGTTTTCGATCGCGTAAATTAGTTTTAGAAGGGTCAGTAAACATTACTGCAGCTTTGAATTACACAATATGCAGCTGCAATTAAGGGACGATATCCAAAACGCATCAATCATGAACGAAAAAGTTTCATTATTCATCTTAGGTAAGTAAACAACGAGCACTCCACCCTTAAATAGCCTATTGGATCCGTATCACACTCGCATGTATTATTGCAAATGCCAAAATAAATGTAATGGCAAAGAGCTTTTTATAGCAGTTTAGAATACTTTATGATATAAGAATACAAATCATTCTTCAACATAATATTCAATTATTAAGAAAACGGACGAAAGAAAAACAGGAAAACACCCATACATCACCATGACAAGTTATCTGTAACATACAAACATTTTCTCATCCACTTTGTCAATCATGCAGCCCCATCTCTTAAATATTTTCTTTATTAAAATTAGAAGACCTTAATCGAAAGTACTAGGAACACATAACAACAACGCACCTAACCTGTACATTACGAAACTTGAAGCTTTCTCTTACGCAACACTAACATTCATAATGTATGTACGAAGCCCTGTATGCTATTTCCCGTCTTATGTAGGTTCTTTTTTTCACCCATAAAGCATTGTTGGCTGCTTTATTCCTTGATTTATAAGAAACGTTGGAAAGACAAATAGCCGGATTGTGTTCCAAATTTTTAAAGCCACATTTCGTTTCGCGCTCGCACCCCCCGTAGTAATACCTTCGGCGTAGTCTTGGTGCTTAGAGGATTGCTAGACTTAGACTCATTCTAGATTTGCTGGAAGTAGTTTGGTATGCATTAAATGTATGTTGATTTGAAGCCAGTTTCAAGAATTCATCACTGTCAGCTAAGACACATCTAAAGAAAGAAAAGAGAATTGTTGTGGTACCGTAACTAAATCCTGTATCAAACAGATTAGGTATATTCACAATAGAGCAAAATAAAGTTCGTTTTATTGCATCTGCAATTCTAATTTCCCCATCTTCCATCTTGTTTCTTTCAGTTAGAAGAAAACTGTGCTGTGCCACTTCAAAAAAATTCTCCCATGATATTACCCTTCCTTCTTTTTCATAAATTTGCAGAAAAACGTATCAAAACGTGTCGCGGGTGTTCATCTAAGTCCCACTAAGGTACACCCCTTATTAAAATGTGTTTTTCCAACGCCTTCCTTCCTTTGCTTGGTTGAAGCGCCATCTATCGGCCTGTTAGAGAGATTTAATGGAGAATTCTCTCATTTCTATCGGGTCTTACCACGGAATTTATAACCGCATCGCGGATCTTTTTTCCATACGAATGTACTTCGACGGATTTATTGGAGTTAGAATTTATTTTAAATTTGGAAAATTACGTAAATTGTGATTTTTCTTTTGTTTTACGCAGTTAAAGATTCTTTTTGATTGTAGTATGTTTGTATTTTTATGATTTTACAACTTATAACAGCAGCGTCACTAAATGTTTTTGCCTCTTTAATTTACTCTCGGAATCTGAGTGCTATTTAAGAAGTATTTATGCCAAAACGGTGTATTTTATTTATTTGATGTTTCTGCCAAAGCTCACCCTGAAACGTTAATTTCTATAATTTTAGCAGGTTAAAAGTTTATACATTCATAGGCGTTGTTCTAATACAACGTGACTACGAGACAGTCGCGATTTTAGCATATGCGGAGATGGGGGCCTTTTTTAGTCTCATACAGGCATGTCAATTTTAAGTTTATTGTTAATATGTTATTTTTTTTTTTAAAACTCTCGCCTTTACCAAAAAAAATTTTTTTTTCTTTTTTTTTTTTTTCGTACATGACAATATTGCGCGATTGTTTATTAGGACCCCTATTCGACACAGACCTATACGTATGATCGCAGCCTTCCACTGATATAATTCGTGCAACATTACGATGATCGCGTAGTGGCGTTGTATTAGGAAACAGGTTCGCACTCAACTTTAGTCGTTTTTCTAGCATGTTTTGCTGCCGCACCTGCCAGTAAACAAAAGCCAATCTAAAAACAATTGAATAAATGCCTTGAAACAATGTCCAATTCGACCGTTCGAAGTATCCAATTGAAAATCAACACGTAACCGTTCGCCGACTTAATTTTTACCCCATAAACGCACCCCACGAATCGCGATACGATATGGAAATTCGCCGCCCGTCGTCGGCAATATTCGGCAATATTCGGGTGGACGTGCGCCCCGAACTAAATTGCCTATTTATTCTTAACTTCATATATTACTTTGCGCGTGTTGTCTGCGCAAAACGATATTTATTGTTTGACCGTTATTGCGTCAAATGACGTATTGGTTGTACGTATTAACGGATAGGTTAAGAATGGTAGGCGCGTGACGCTGCCAACAATTGTTGCTATATAAACATTGTTGGTGTTCAAAAGTCCTTATTTGTTGCCACAAGCATACACTTACTTTTTTTCTCTGTGGCATTAAAACTCGTAACCATTTCAAAGTGTAGAAAAATAAAACGATTTATAATTTCTACGTTCACCAAAAATGCAGTTTTTTTTTTATAATATTTTTTGAAACTCAAAAGTCAAACAGGTATATTTTAACGAGGTATAGGATCTCTATACAGACGTACAATGACCCCGCGAGCGAAACTTCAAACTTAAGCCTAACTTGATGACAAACCCAGCTGTTAGCACGCCCACGTGTTTGAACACGTGTTAAGTTGTATCAACTTATATCCAACCATATGTCGATATTGAACTTACGCCGTCTTTTTTCATTGACGAGACTTATGATCAAAAGCTTTTTTGCTTCGACTACGTTTGTAATTTGTATTCCTAAACTTTCTGGCACGTGCAAGACATTCAAATTAATTTTTTAGGGTTCCGTACCCAAAAGGTGCCAAACGGGAAACTATTACTCTCGCTACGCTGTCCGTCCGTCCATCCGTCCGTCTGTCTGTCACAAGGCTGTATCTGTGTAACGGTAATAGATAACCAAACAAGTTAAACCGGATTATATTGTGAGTGATTACTGCGTGCATCGAAATGATTTTAATTAATAAAAATTGTACGGTACATTAAAATATTTTTTTAGAAATATCTGTAAAGACGCTTGTCATCTTAGTTTCCTGCGACCACAAACGCTGCAAAGCTTTCGAAATGTCAGGAAACCAATCTAAATAATATACGCGATATAATCCGGTTAAACTTGTTTTATTATAATGTGTAGTGATCGCGAAAACCTAAGAAATTATTAATAGATAACCAGTTGAAATTTTCAAAGAATATGTATTACTTATGTTGCCTATCACGAGTAATCACGACAAATACTAAAAATGAAAAAAGTGTAAAAACATACAAAAAACCTCGAAAAACATGCATATGTTCAACGTTTTTGTTCCTGCTCTATCTTCAAAACGGTAATACATACCAGCGTCAAAATTGTTTTAATTATAGTGCATACTATGTAGTTTAGGAACAAATACTAAAAATAGGGCAAACATAGACATATGTGGTGCGTAAGAAAGAGATGCAAAAATTCATATTTCACGCAAGGTGCGTTGATGTCTTTTGATGAACTGTCGTAAATTAAATCAGTTTCTATGAGGTATCAGGTCGATGGGTGGTACGGAACCCTTACTGCCCGAGTCTGACTCGCGCTTGGCCGTTTTTTTTATTTTTATTTCAAATAGGCACATAGACACTTACATATTTAAAAAAAAAAAAAAAAATCGTTGCACGGTTTCAAAACGTTCGAACGTAGCTTAGGTTCTAAAGAAAAGAGCTGGCAAGAAACTCCAAGGATAATCTTTTAAAATAATATGTGGTAAGTATCTAAAACTACGAATAAGTGTAGTAGCTTCTTAAATCGTTGATCTAAAACTACGAATAAAATCTAAAATCTGGTACTTTTTATATCTTGTCATTAAAGTTGAGTGAAAATAAAATACATATTTTAATGAGTCAAATATTATAAAAAAAAATATCTTTGGGACATTTTTACACAGCACCATCTAGTCCCAAACTAAGCAGAGCATGTGCTATGGGTACTAGACAATGGATATAATACTAAATTTTTTTTTTTTTGTAAATACATACTTATAATACATAAGCAACACCCAAACCAACACAAACACATGTGTTCATCACACAAATATTTGTGTCCTGTGGGAATCGAACCCACAACCTCGTTATCAGGTGTCCAACATTCGAACCACTAGACCACAGAGGTTGTTGGTATATTATACTATTCTTTAAAATTAAAATTACATAGGCAAGATGTGTGAATCAGTAACGCAAAGCCCGATCACATTGGATCTACCAGACGATCTGACATTCAACGATACCAGCCTATCGCAGTCCACTGCTAGAGATAGGCCACTACCAAATTGCGCCACAACACTTGGTCCTCTGCCTTCTGCATCCAGTTCCCATATTGGGATTGCCCATTCATCAACTCAGCCTATCGCAGTCCACTGCTGGACATAGGCCTCTCCCAAATTGCGCCACAACGCTCGGTCCTCTGCCTTCCGCATCCAGTCCCCCCCAGCCACGTTCTTTAGGTCGTCGGTCCACCTGGCAGGGGGGCGCCCTACGCTGCGTTTGCCGATACGCGGTCTCCACTCAAGGACTCGTCTGCTCCAACGGCCATCGGTCCTTCGACAGACATGGCCAGCCCACTGCCACTTCAGCTTACTGATCCTACAAGCTATGTCGGTCACTCCGGTTCTTCTCCGGATAATCTCGTTACGGATTTTATCCTTCAAAGAAACTCCAAGCATAGCTCGCTCCATAGCTCGCTGAGCGACTTTAAATTTGTGGACTAGCCCAACTGTCAGTGTCCACGTCATTGATTGTCCACGATTGCCCATTATATGAGTGCGAATTCAAAATTTATTCCAATTAATGGCTTTGTTCTCACATTTGCAAAATATAGGAGTTAATTTCCCTTATCTCATGCAAGGCTTAGATACATACTTCTTCTTCTATCGTGTCGACATGAGCTACATAACGATCCATACTTGAAGCAACCCTTGAAGTTGAAGTCAGATAGAAGATGCCTTATTTTATTAAAGGGGGATAAATACTTAATAAATGCTGTAATATAAATGTACCTATATACTGGATGACTTTTTAATTACCATCCACATTTTTTATAGGCATTAGGTATCATTCAAAGACTCCATTTTTGAAAAAAAGTTTATGTTATGATTTTCGGAATAAAATATATTTTCCAGCAAAGATCTTACTACTAAAATTTGGATGGTGATTGAAAATTCATACTGTATGTGTGTACAATAAATAATAAGAGGAATAATAAATACATTAATGTGCGTTTTAGACACAGGTTTTAGATGTATTTAGGGGAATGTCAGTGGCACTAGTACCACAGTCTGAGATTTAAAAGTTCGGAGCAAAGATCTGTAAAGTAAATTCTAAATATACTCTACCACTGAACCAATTTGTATAAGTTTTATTAGAAGGAGAAACAGATTTGAAGCAAATGTGTAGATAAGTAATTTTTGTACCTACTCTATATCTATAAGTTCTCTTTTTATTTGTTAGTCAATGATTGACTATTTAGAAGGATTTATCTCGAGGTGTTTTTTTTTTAATTACCTTTGAATTTTAAGTAAATAATATTTTTTTTTTGTTAGGTTGCTTGTTGTGTATAGCAGGTAGGTCACCATTATTTATTTATTTATGTAGACACAACACATTTTATGATAGAAAATATATAAAAACATACACGTTATTCTGGTTTATGGTCTATGGTACTAAAGGTACTAGGTTTTACATTACTCTTGCCGTGCTATCACTTTATTTTCTATACAACAACATACATCAAACTACCTTTTAGCCCACAAAAGAGTCCCACCATTTAATTGCAAGTTAATAGCTCTTCCCTATCTTCTACGTTCGGCACTAAATATTTTCTAACACACACTCAATGGGGGAGTAATGAATTCGTTTTATTTACGAGCCGCAGACTGGCAGACGACCGATAACGTCCTACCCAATATCATATTGCCATTACATTCGGTTACTGACTGAAATATGTCCTGGTCTAAGTTTTTGTTGAGCAAAATATGGTTTGTTTGTATTTTTGGTTTGGTACATGTGGGTTGAAGACGTCTGTTAGATACGTAGGTACTTATTTTTTTCTATAGGTTTTTCATGATACGTTTTAGGAAAACAGGCATTGTGAAGGCAATCTAAGTAGGTCAAAGTCAAATGTTTTTATTTCGAATAAGCATTTTCATGCACTTTCGAAACGTTAGTTTTGAATCTAGTTGTACGGTTCCAAAAATTTGGTCCTATGGAGAAGAGCCGGCAAGAAACTCCATGGATATACTCTTTTCAAAGAAAGAAAAGGTATTTAACAAACCTATTATGTAGGTAAATCAAAAATCAAAATTGAAAGTTTTTAAAGAAATAGGCAGTTCCCAGGTACTATTAATATCTTAATTATATTTTTCATTATAATTTCGCTGTGTGTGCCAAATCCAATAAATAAAATCTAAAGTTTATTCTGTAAGAATAAACTCCAAGTCACCATGCTAGATGGCTCTGGCGTAGTCAAGTAAAACTATAAATAGCATAATATAATAAGTAGGCATGGACGAATAAATAACACCACAGATCAACTTAAAGCCAACCTTCTTTAACTTACACAAACTATCCACGTAAAGTATAAAGTATAAAAAGTAAAACATACCCATTTTACGCTTAGGCGAAAGAATAGGAATAAGTTGACAGAGACTTCGCCCCTGAATTATGTTTCTCAAGATAAACGACGCGGGCGAAATGAAGTCGCACCCCCTCACCCCTTGCACCCCCTCTTCAGCCCTCCCAGCGCCCTCTAGAGGCAACGCGAGAACATAAATTTTGAAAGAAAAATCCACCACGGTTTCTCTCGGAATGTGTGATTTGGATTTTTAATTGAATTGGTTTCTGTTATCTGTTTTATGGATTTATTTGGCCTAATTTCTAGGTCGATGGGTAAGGGGGTATGTTTTGCTGAACAGTAGGACTTGACTAAATGACATTTGAAAGTAATGCATTTTTTTAATGTAACTCCTGCCTTTCCAAAAGTGATGTTTTGCCAAAAACACAAGACCATAACTACCTTTTTCCTTCTAATTTGTTTACGGAAAGTTTACATTGAATACACGTAAATGCATACATGACCTGAAAAAGGGCAAAGTTACAGAATTATAATTTTATAGCTAATAAAAAGCTGTAAGATCTTGTATTCAAGGATAAGCAGTCTTGCAAAAATTGATTTTGTCGTGATTATTTACCACCAAATGGAACTAAATTTTTATCCCCCTCATCAGATATGATTTGCTCATATCTTCCCGATAGTGAAAAAGTTGAAACATCTCCATTAGACCCTATCGTCGCACTATAAGCATGAAAACTCCATATAAACTTTGTCGATTTCCACCATTATTTTATCTCATAGCGATCAATCGTCTTTTTTTTTCCTGTGTTTTTTTTACATTAATAATGCGTTACTATCTACAAAGATATCTATTGCTGACCTGTATTATTGTCATAGAGATATTTACAGCGCTCATTTATTTGTCGGTGTCCCCTCTTATTTTCCGTTCGGGGCCAATCGGATAGAGGCGACTGTTGAAAAATTTTCGTAAGCAGTAATACATCTTGTCGCGAGTCCTATCTCCCAGTGAACATTCGACGGCCACCCCTATACTGTAGCCAAAGAGCAGGCAGGTGTGACAGATTGGTTAGCAGCCTTTAATGTTGGCACATCCGTGATTTTTAAAATGTTTTTAATTATGTGTACTGACTAATTAAACTTTTAAGCTTCTTAATTGATTTACAACTTAATAAAACCCTGATATAATATAAACAATTACCTTTCTATAGAAACAAACTGTTTGTGAGTTTTTTTTGTTGTTGTAAAATTACAATGTCTTGATTGCATTTTTTTACCTGATACCCTTTTTCTTGTTTCAATATCGGAAATTATGCAAACCGGACACGGGGCCAGTTCGCGAGTCAGTTCAGTACTGGTTTTTACTGGCTTCGTGTAAAGCCAGATTTACATTGGGCAAGTGTTAAGCGAAGTCAATAAGTACAGTGGGTAAGGACAGTACTGTAAACCGCTGACTCACCACTGTTCGATTGGTTTACACTACTGTCCTTACCGGTTGGATTTATTCACTTGGCCAAACACTTAACCAATGTAAATCAGTCTCTCGAATAGATTTTAAGACAGTTTAGTGAGTAACTGTGACACACAAACTGGCCGTGCCCCATGTCAAATTCAATATCAAAAGTTATTATTTCAAATAAGCATTTATATGCTCTTTCAAAATGTTAAGAATCTTGTTGTTCGGTTCCAAACAGTTGGTTCTATGGAGAAGAGCCAGCAAGAAACTCCATGGATATGCTACTCTTTTCAAGTAATAAGTTGTACAAAGGTTTGTTACATGATTTTGAAATAATTGTGTCCTCAGAGCATTATTATAATGTAATAAATTCTAGCACATATGGTATTATGGTGTATTTTACTATACTGGATATTATAATACTATACTATACTGTATATTATAATGATATAATATAATATGAATAATATAATACTATACAGGATCTTATAATGATGTTGATGACAATGAACGAATTTTTTTATATTACTTTTTTTCACAATGAAATGTTAGTTTAAAATTAAATAAGATTATCACATCTTATTAAAGAGAAAATAAAATATCCCATTATACTAAGCCCGCAGTAACTACAGTCATAGCATCAAATAAGTAGTTATAGTAATTCGATTTTTTTTTACTTTGTTTCTTCAAAAAATCTGCCTCCAATTGGCTTGGTTCAATTATAAATCACCAGCCGACAGTGTCGCATCTTCGCATAGTTTCGCTTTAGCTCGTCCCCCGCGTACCGCGCGGCCGCCGCCCGCCCTGGCTAAAACCACTTGTGCCAATTTTCTCGGGGACGCTTTCCACTTTACTTGAGCTACCACCAACACAACACCTAACGACCTAACTACGCTTTCGCTTCATTGAAAAATCACTTTTATTGCCCATGATTTAATGTCTTTTTTGGTTTGTCGAATAACCCATAGTTTACTCGGTTGTTGATGAACCTTGCGTGGTTCGAGGTACATTTGTAGGCCTAGGCATTTCTTTTCCCGCCCTTTACTAATGTCTTTTGGTTGTAATGAGAAGATTTTAGTGGTGGCTCTCATTTTAATTTGATTCTTGGCAGCTTTAGATTAGTGGTTAAGGGAATTGATATTAAAACGTTAGAGGGTGTTTGTTTTTCAAAAGAAAGTGGGTGTACAAATATAGTTATTAAGTAGTATAGTTTTTTCCGGAGTTTTATGTAGGTAACTTATATTTAAGTTCTTTTTTCTCCGTTCAAAAATCAGCAGACTGTATAGTTATATTACATTTCATACCTAGTTATGTAAAGTAGATAATATTTATTGCCGGAACTTGTACAAATTGCCAAATATGCAAATACAAAATATGCGCAAAACCACAAAGAGACGAAGAAAATACATTAAAACATGAAATGAAAAATCCGAGAAATGAAAAAAACTTACTCATCCATGCACGATCATTATCCCAGAAACTACTTTTATTTCTTGTCACAGTCACATGTAGCTAAGCGCACCATTAAGTATAGCGTTATAGGATAATTCCCGATTCCTGACAGATTTCGACGTGAAATTGACAACATTTAATTTAAATCTAATCGATCGGTAATTAATTATTATTACTCCTATCTAAGTATAAGCATCTAGGCTAAATCAGGTACTACGAAAGATGATGATGATACCTACTTAAATAACAATAGTAATTAATATTAATTAATTATTAGCTCTAGACTAAGGTAATCACACAAATATTATAAATGCGAAAGTTTGTGTGTATGTTTGTTACTTATTCACGCTGTTACGGGTGAACGGATTAGGATGAAATTTGACACACAGCTATACCATGTCCTGGATTACTATATAGATTTTGTATCTTTGGAAGATAAACAGTTCCCAAGCGATGCGCGGTAAACGACATCCACGCATGCGAAGCCGTTGGCACTATCCAGTTTACTATAATTTAGCAACATAATAATATTTTTTAATGCAGATTTGTTTTTAAAACAACTTCCACCTATTAATTACATGGAACATTTTTCAGAATTTCTTTAGGTTTTGCACCCTATCGATACTTTACTTCTCAAGCTACTAATAATTTGCTCTCTCGTCCAACAGTACTCCAAAGGGACAATCCCGCTCCGCTTGATACCATGGTTAGCGCACGTAGGTAAATTATTACCGAGCGTCATAACTCGAGCTCGACCTTAGCCCGCGGCCACACTGAGCGCGATAAATCCCGCCTGTCGGGATCAGGTGACACCACCTTCTTTATGTTTTTTCCCAAGCCATTTTACGGGAAAGATAAAAATCTTTACATATTTTGACGCTGCGCTGCCTCACCAAGGCTTATTCTCAAATTACGCGCGTCCATTACGTAATACCAAGAATGAACCACTTTAAAGAGGTGACTCCGTAACTTGAGAAACCTAGTTGGATTATAAATAAAATAATGTAGAATTTTGTCTAATACTCTCGTATGGAGTAGGTTTTGTTTCTCGTGAGACGGTTTTATTACCAGATTATCAGACGCCACTGTAAATGGTCTTTTTATGATGCATATACGTACAACGTCTTATTGAAATAACTCAATATTTTTTTACAGAAAACTTTCCCAAGTAAGTAATTTTTTTTTTACAATAAAACTGTTTTAATGAATTCAAAACCCAGTCAACACTGACTATTACAGTCAACATACAGCATTCAACCATTTTCACGGTCCAAAAAAACACCTTTAATACAAAAATGTTTACGACTGATCATTAATATCGAAACAATGAAGTAATGTCAACTATATGAATCACCAATCTTAATATCCCTCACAGTCATCCACATTTGCAAGTTCGACTACTGCACACACCAATATTGTTAGACTAGCTTACATACCTATAAAGTCTTAACACGATAGATGGTAATTGGAAAAACAAACCCTATGCTACTAGCAGAAAGGGTAAATTTTCTTTGCAAGCAAGTCTATTATAAGCTCTAACAACATTACAACAAACGATTCCCACAATTGGAATGTTCGCGCAAAACAGTCGTAAACGAAACAACATAGCTTTTAGAAAATCAGATCTAAGCAATGAAAAATTTCCGATGATTTTCCACTGCTCCCAATACAGCAACTAAAGCATAAAAGCTTAAAGCAAAACTGGCAATGTATAAAACATTAGTAGATACAGAAAAGTAGCGGAGTGTAGTGACTGGGCGTCTGTGTATGTACCCCACACCGCACTGGGCAAAACGAAAATATATTACTTTTCCGAAGATTTAGGAGTGTTTGGACCGAACAATAATGTCCGGCTTTTGTGGAAAAAGATAGATGGGAATGCATAGGTTACATGGAGCGGAGTTTTTCTTTTGTGACCGAATGAAACTTCAGTATAGGACACTGTTATTAATAATATTTATGTTTGCAATTTAATACGAGACCCATTGTTAGTGAGGAGAAAAGATTTTTCCGTAATTTTGTCTGAGAAAACTCTGAAAGCGCTTACTACTTAGCCGTGCTTTCATTACCTTCTGTTATGATAGATTGCTCGACGTGTACTTCTGTTTCGAGCTTAACTGTTTGTAGGGACAATTAGTGATAGATGTTGCTATTTTTCCCACTAAAAATCTTCTCCCCTTCCATTCTAAGCAATAAAGAAACAGAGTTGACGACAAGAAAGAAACTTCAGTGAGGATTTCTCTGTACCGACAAGTGCTTCTGCATATCGACTTTTCGGGCCACTTCAAGAATAGCCCCGAAATAATTCCGATTCCAATCCAATACCTACCACTGTATATGGGTATAAGTAAAAAAATATACACAATATACAATTCTAATTATTATTTAAGTGAGTTTAATTCATTCAATAAACACTCAACATTAAATTAATTTGGCGCCAATTTATTATTTAAATGTACGGGTTGACATTAGTCTAATACCGATCAATCAGATTTTTTAAATAGTATGTATTTCTACGTATCTGTAAGATGAAAACTAAAATAAATAACAGAGTAGATTGACCATTTCCTAGATGGATACCCTAAGGTAAAGTTGATTAATGAGACGTCAGTGGAGAAAACATCAGACTGTGGCCATCGATCTATATGTACTATATTTCGATGACTTTGGCTAAGTATTGAATTCCATACAGAACGGTCTCAGCGCGAACATGGACCGCACCTCCTTCAAATTCATGTGCGGATCAAAATTTGGTTATCACTTGCTATAACCGTGAAGGAAAACATCGTCAGGAAACCTGCATACCTGAGAGTGCTCCATACACAGCGGCGGATCTAGGATTTTGATTGGGGGGGGGCTTGACCCAGCTGAGGGTAGTCTTTATCAAGGTAAACAGTAAACCACAACTGAACTAGATTAAGTAAGGATAAGTGATGAAAATTTTACTGTAGGTAGTGTAGGAATAAGAAAGTCAGTTAATATTAAGTTTAATTTTAGATTTGTCAGGGGTGGATCCAGATGCTTTTGGGTGAGGGGGCTTGAGCCCTTAGCCCCCCCTAGATTCGCCACTGTCCATACAGTTCTCGATGGTGTATTGTCCACAATCCGCACTAGGGCAGCGTGGGGACTAAGGCCTTAAATTTCTTATTCTGAGACTCTTCTCTGCCTCTGCCCATGCCCAGCAATGGGACAGTAATGGACTGATTATGATGGGATGATTATGATGACATATTTTATGAATCTTTAAATTTCATACCATGTGTATCGGAAATGCGTTGTCATATTTGTAGAGGTCATTCAGTGAGTACCATGGAACAACTTTTATCGTCATTTCAGAGCTGACCCCGTAGTATAAGTTGATCTATTATGCTATGTCCGAAATGAGTTCTTCAAATATGACCACGCATTTCTGATACACGTTGTATATGCTATCAACATCATCATCATCATCATTTCAGCCGAAACACGTCCACTGCTGGTAATAGGCCTCCCCACAACGATCGGTCCTTATATGCTATGGATTGCATTATTGTAAAGCATTTGCTACCAGATTTTTTTTATTCTGTAAACCACCGTAAATTATCTATTCGTATCAATTCAAATTTTATCCGCCTAATTTGAATTTTGCTACGCAAGTTCACTTCATGTTAGAAGTGGGGTACAATGATTACGGATATCCTAATTCAATAAATCCATGATTTATTGATTACAAATTCTAACATTAGAATGTGATGATGTTGTTTTTATCGAGTTTAGTGATTCCGTCTGTACTGTGTGGGCTTTGCATCTTACTCGATTTCACCATATATGAAGAGAGGTTGACAGTGGTGCCGATTTTCTTGTAAGCCACACTAAAATAATTTTATCCACACTATGTCTCTTTGTCTTTATGTATTTTTGCCTTTTATGCAGGTTCGAAATTGATACAGTACACTTATGTCAAGTTTAATTTAATTTCGATCAACACAGGAAGAGCCTCGACTGTTACTGTGCTGATTAAAATAAAAAACTTGACATAATTACTAGGTATGCTGTATTAAGAAGTTTTTCTCTCTATTCATCATCCTCCTGCCCTTATCCCAATTTATTTGGGGTCGGCGCAGCATGTTTTTTTCTTCCATACATCTCTATCAGCCGTCATCTCCGTGTTCACTTTCTTTCTATTCATATCATCTTTCACACAATCCATCCAAGTTTTTCTCTCTATTGAAAATGAAAAAGTATAATTAAGTATGTAAGTATGATTTTAATTGAAAAAAATGAAAAAAAATGAAAATTAAAAATCCTTTTATTAATAATATTTTTTTATATTTTTTATTAATAAAATTGTATGGTTGTAGGCCCCCCACAAGGTGGACCGACGACCTGGTGAAGGTCGCGGGAATCCGCTGGATGCGGAAGGCACAGGACCGGTCGTTGTGGCGATGTTTGGGGGAGGCCTATGTCCAGCAGTGGACGTCTTTCGGCTGAAATGATGATCATGATGATGATGGTAGATTAAAAGATTTTTTTAGAAATATCTATAAAGACGCTTGTCATCTTAGTCTACCTGCAACCACGAAATGCTGCAAAGCTTTCGAAACGTCAGGAAAACCAATTTAAATAATATACGCGATTTAATCCGGTTAAACTTTGTTTTATTATAATGTGTAGTGATCGCGAAAACCTAAGGAATTATTATGAAAAAGTATGTAAAGTAATGTAGTCTATGTAATGTAAATTTAGGTCTCATGACATGAAATATTTGATGGGTTATCTTCTCAATGTGGTAAAAATTATTTCAAATTATTAAAAGATTCATAAGTAGGTAGGAAGTAACGCAAAAATTTTAAAGTTAAACAGTAGTAGTTAGTAGTGTAGTAGTAGTATATCCAGTTGTAACTTCAGCAACATTTATTAATTTTAAGTTACTAACATTAGGTTTTTAGGTTTTCTTTTGTTTTTACTAACACTATATGGATCTACTTAGTTTGTGATCTGAAATAAAGATTTATATATCGCACACCCAGAACAACACTGTATTATGTCGAAAAATCTCAAAATTGAGTTATGTCTATGGAAGAATAGCCAAAAATTTGCCGCGCATACCACGAAGACAGGCGTATTTCTATTTACAAAAATGTCCTACAGATGGCACGCTAACTCTCTATTGGTGAAGACGCGCTGCCAGAATCATACCACGAACACAAAACTATTTCTAGATGCAACTTGTCCGCCTTAGAGAACAGCACCATACCCTTTACGCAACAGTGAATTATTTTGTGATAATGCACTGTTGTTGAATGTAGTACGAAAATTACTCCGAATTATTTAGTTTTAATTCAGTATTGGTGACTGTGCTTATACAACGTATTTGATATTATTTCGAAATAGTACTCTGTTGTTGACGAAGGTATGTCAGATTTTTTGGATTATTCCAAAATGGTTCAGTGTTGTTCGTAAAAGGTGAATATCTGTGAAATGATGCACTATTGATGGTAAATATAAATGATGTCCTAATTTTATTAAAAAAACATAATAAATATATTTTTTTTACGCAGAACTGTTACTTGAATTATATTTAAAAGAAATGTATTTACAATTTATGTTGTTCTTTATTTACAAGAAGATTAATCATCTTTTTTTGAGATAATGCACTATTGTTGAATTTGAAAAATTTGTAATTGTTATTTGGCAGATGATGAGGGGTTGTGGTCTCCTGTTAATTAAAAAGGCAATGCAAGCAACCACAGTAGAAACCTGACCTTCTGTTCAACAAAACAGCGTGGAAAAGGATAACTATTGTAGCATCAACCGATGAAAGATCAGCGTTGACAGCATCAGCCGATGAAGAACATTTTACTCTGATACACTTTTTCTGCCTTTTAAACAAATACCTTGGCCTCTTTTAATCCCTAGAAGATTATCTTCTTCTTCCTC
Source organism: Asteroscopus sphinx (assembly GCA_949699075.1). Taxonomy (NCBI): domain Eukaryota; kingdom Metazoa; phylum Arthropoda; class Insecta; order Lepidoptera; family Noctuidae; genus Asteroscopus; species Asteroscopus sphinx. The sequence continues at coordinate 11,657,071 of OX453013.1, read as the reverse complement.
TTCGAACTCCTCGTCAGACTCCAGCTCGCCATCGTCAAGCTCCAGCAGCTCAAGTAGTTCATCTGATAAAGAATCTAATAGAGCGGGTCATTCTACAGCGAATACTCAAGGAGATTCCAATTCTACTCCGACAAACGCACCATCAACTTCCTCTGCCATTGATACTGCTCCATGAAATCCTGCTGGCTAGAAGTGTAAGATTGCTAAGAAAATTATTTTATTATTTTAACGCATTTTACGCATGCGAAGCGAATTCTAAAGATATAAATTGTGGAAAGAAAAAATCGCTCACGAACAGGATTCGAACCTGCGACTCCTGGCTCAGTACGCCAGTGCTTTAGCCACTAAGCTACCGTGAACACTGCTCGTGGTATCGAAATTATCCTCCACTGTACGTCTTTGGGTGACGTCAGCGCTAAAAGCGTATGTTTCTTTAACAAACCTTACAAAACTGATCGCTGAGTGTCAAATCCGGATTACTATTTTGAAATAAATAACAACAGGATTAGGGCATGTAAAGAGTTTTTAAGGCTACTCTGAAAATCTGTGATAGATATGATATTAAGTAGGTCTTAAAAGAACATGGACAAGACAAAGGTTATGTCGAATTGCTTTCTTAAACATAAGAGAATCTACACTCGAAGTTGTTGACGATTACCGAAAAAACACATAGGACAAACTGTCCAGTTAGGTAGGTAGGTCCAACTTCGAGAAAGAGGTCAATTGTCGAATCCAACCCAGTTGGGCAGCGTTCGGGAAGCTACGCAATATCTTCTCGTTCAAAATACCGCAGTGTCTCAAGACGAAAGTCTTTGATCAGTGTGTATTGCCAGTATTTACTTACGGCACTGAAACGTGGTTGCTCACAATGGGCCTGATAAGAATGCTCAAAGTCACTCAAAGGGAGAGGGCTATGCTCGGAGTGTCTCTGCGTGATCGAATCAGAAGTGAGGAGATTGCAGGAGTACGAAGGTAACCGACATAGCCCGAAGAATTGCCAAACTTAAGTGGTAGTGGGCAGGGCACATTGCTCACAGAACCGATGACCGATGGGGCTATGAAGTTCTGGAGTGGCGACCGCGTACTGGAAAGCGCATCATGGGTAGGCCCCCACAAGGTGAACTGACGTCCTGGTGAAGGTCGCGGGAATTCGCTGGATGCATAAAGCGTAGGACCGGTCGTTGTGGCGATGCTTGGGGAGGCCTATGTTCAGCAGTGGACGTCTTCCGGCTGAAATTATGATATTAAGACGGCGGTTTCAAAGAAAACAGATAGTGGTTTTATGAAATCTGATGCACGCCAATCACCGCAAAATAGACTCTGAAATAAAAGATAGTGTGACTAATTTCATAAATTCTGTTCCTAGAATAGAGTATCATTACCTAAGAACTCAAACTACAAGAGAATACTTCTCAAGTGATAAATTAGGCCGTTATTGTATATTGAATCTCAGTAAAAAACAGTAGAATAATAGTGCATTATTTCAGAATCAATCAGTAAAAAGCACGTAACTCGAAATAATTGTTTTTTATTTTGTTCAGTCATTTCACAACAGTGAATTAAGTAAAAAAATGCATTATTTGGCTTTATTAACGCGTTTTGAATCGACTGAACTACATAATGTTGATACGCATTGGATTCTTCACATGCAATGTTCAAAACATTTGCAATAACTTTGACGTAACATGAGATAACGGTTTTTCGTCGATTCTGAAAAATGAGCTATTTTGACTTAGTGCAGTATTGTTCTGGGGGTGCGATATATATAAAGCGTTTTCTACTCCATCTTCTACAGTGTATAATCTACACTCTCGAAGCGTAAAAACTATAAAAGATATATCGATATATCTTAATAACTCAAGACATCCTATGTTATTTAACAGAATATACAGCTTAATTCTATAAGAGTGCATTGTGTGTCAAGTAATTTTCCTTCAAAGCGGTCGCCAATCAACAAGTTTAAAATTTTCAGCACGAATATAAAACGGACACATTGACACCAGAATCCTAATGGTAAACTACTAAAAACAAACACGAAAAATAAATATAACCCAGTTCTATGAGTCGTGTTGTACCCGAACACCTATTATGGCGTACTTTTTGCGAGTACCTTTCAATATAACATAGACAAGTAGAAAAGGTTCGCTCTGTGGTCTGTTGATAGCGTCCATAGTAGGACGCTATCAACGCTTACGCACACACTGACATCAAAAAATCACCCACATTGCTTCCAGACTGTTCCCTTTTCCTTATAGCATCGCGAGTAATAATGTGTGAATGATACTACAGGGAGTTTCAAGATGGTGGGTCTTCTTGTACATGACTTTTTTGTGGCACCAGTGAAACTGCGCGGGCGCACCGTGACTTGCAGAGGAATCACCAATTATTGTAGCGCGCGTTGTCTTCTATATTAATCTGCATATTAACTTCATTCCACTCGTCACGTAAGCACGTATTTTTATGGTTTTCCTACCTTTGTTTATTATTATGGTAATGTAATTTTTTGTTGTGTTACGCAGAGTTTAAATATCGATTTCGATAACTGGTTAAGTATTGATTGAATTTAAATCGAGCTTCCGTTTTAGTGATTTATATTTATTGCTTTTGAGTCTTTGCATAACATCACGTTTTCGACTCTCAGTAACGTTTTAATTAGTGTTATAATTAAAAACATGGCCATTAAAATTAATTGACTAGCACCTATACCTACAGTAGTATACAGTAGGTATTCAAGGAAAAAAACCTCTCATCATCATTAATTTTTAGAGCTCATTCTTAGGGGTCTAGTCGGTGAATTTTTCAACTCTCTCTGCATTTCGCTTCGCTTTTCTTGATTTCCTGATAGTACACGATGTCTATTGTTTCCTTGAGGTACCTAGTAGTAGTAGTTAGTAGCAGTAACTAGTACTAGTTACATGAAAATTCTTCTCGGTCTTCTTCTCTTCTTCTTCCCATATATTTTCCATCTACAAAAAAGTAAACAAAAACTACCCACTTAACAACTATCGCTTTTCTGTTCCCCCCCCATCCACACCAAGCCAGCTTTGTGGACTAAGCTTAATCTCTCTCACTATGAGAAGAGGTAGCAATGAGAGAGTGAAGGCTGACAATGTAATTGCCACCTCCTAACAAAAATATTATTTACTTTTAAATGGGTACCTAGTAATTTCCTTAAAATTAGTTTTTTACTTTATTGAATACGGAATTCATGTTTTTTTTTCTTGATGAATGATATGAAAAAAGTTTTTGTGAATAGGAAAATGAAAAATCCCCCCAAACTGCTTGGGGAGGCCTTTGTCCAGCAGTGGACGTCTTTCGGCTGAAATGATGAATAGGAAAATGAGGTAGGTATCAAAGTAAAATAAAGAATGCACAGCAGATTATGACAATAGTAGAAAGAAGCGCATAACATTAACACAACCAGCCAAGGGCTTAACTAAGATTTTTTAGGGGGGGGCAGACAAGGGAAACTTCTAATAATACGCATGCAATTTTTTATTATTATTATTTACACTAATATTCTTCAGGTCTAACCCTAATTAAAATAATTTTATATGAGCAATCGTATAAAATTATTGTATTTGCTCTTTGGTTCGAATGCCTCAGCATCAGCTAGGAAGGTGGCAGCAACCCCTCTGCGCATACCTGGTTACGCTTCCCAGAATGAGAATGATTTAGGTCTTAGTCCAGAACGTTGACTGTGTTAGTACGTTAAGTGGTTAGCATTTTGTTTACTGAGGTAGTTTATTTTTCTTGAATGCGGTATATATAAGTAGAAGGGAAAGCACAAAATAATGAAGTGTCAGAGCCATTATTCTTTTTGTATGAAAATAAGCTCTATAAAAATTAAAGTGTGTGTGTGTTATGTATGTGTTAATAAATGTTCAGAATTAAGATAACATAAAGCGCATCTTTGTGCCATAATCGCCACGCTTGGCAGGCGGGTTATTATCGCAGTTGGTCGGATAAATACTCAAAGAACGCTGCTGCCCATCCTCTGGTGAATCCATTAGTCGCCTTTTACGACACCCACGAGAAGAGTAGGGGTGGTGCTATTCTTTGTGTGATGTGTGGATGCTTGTTACTGTTTTACGCAAAAACTGCTGCATGGATTTTAATGGAATTTGTCATACAAATAGAACATGACCCAGATTAACATAAAGGCTACTTTTTATCCCGGGAAAATGAACCATTCCCGAGGGATATGCGATAAACGACATCCATCCTTGATATGAAAAAGATCTAAATATAATGGTTTTATTTGACCGATTGTACAACGAAGATTCTTTGAAACGACTGTCCACAAGAATCCGATGCTACTTGAAATTTTTCATCCTTTTATCACAAAGCTTAGGCAACAAATAAAGGAATCCATTGCGGGGTAGGTACACAGCGCTAATTTATTGAGCGCAGGGCGACTCTCATTAAGGGCTGGGTTACACCTTGCCACCTGTAGAATGATCCGTTCTATTAGATTTATCGTTTTTACCACTTTCGCTTTCCTTGTTTTGATATTCGTCCAATTAATTCGTGGCCCATTTAATTAGATTAAGTTGAGATTTTTCCAGATTTTCTAAAATCATGCAAACTTTTTTAGGTAGAGTTTAAGTTGGTATTGATGTAACTAAAAGTAGAGTACCTACCTACCATTTAATTATAAACATAATTTTACTAACTATAACAGCTGTTGATATGTTAATACTTTTTTAAATAAAATAGGTACAGTCAACCGCACTTGTGGTATGGTAACACTTGAATTACAAAAACTGCCTTACTACTCCGAAAGTGCTGCGAACAACCATAGTGAAGCCATCAAAAACCGTGCACCGTGCTCCTTCATGTACAACCAGTGCTCACGTACACACCATGTACCTGAAGGATATTTGTTTTTGCGATGGTTACTGGAAGATGCCGCGACATGTGAACTGAGAGGGGTGAGCACGGTTTAAGGTGCATGTATGTGCGTGAGCACTGGTTGTACACGAAGGAGCACGGTTTTTGTTGGCTTCTCTATGGTTGTTCGCAGCAGTTAGTCTATATTTTTTACTATATCTGTGACTGCTACATTGTTTAATTCTAAGTTAAAGGCAGCTCATAAATTTTGTACGGTCGACCGCGCGTCGGTGGTAACACTTTGACATTAGCAGCATCTTTATTTCGTAAGCAGTAAGGGCGGTTTTCGAATTGAAGTGTTACCACTGTCATGCAGTCGTCGACTGTACCTAGAGTAAATTAGGTGGCTCGATCCCATTTGGTAAACATCCCATTTCGTCAAGTTTACTTTTGCCTACTTAAACGAATTTGAAGTTACGAAATGAGATTTCTAGCAAGGAATAAAAAAGTTTACGAAATGGTAGGTATGTAGTCAATTTGGTTAGGTACCTTAACTTTTAATTGCTTTCTGCTGAAGATGATGATACTGATGCTTTTCGATAGTGAAGGTAAACAGTTCGGTCTGTAGGTACCAAACTTGTCTAAACCAAAAGACTATTATAATAGGTACCTAGGTACTTTACCTGTAATTTCAGGGTACATTGAAATAAGTCAGTACTGACTATGTATTTGATTTATGCTTACAACTTAGTGCTTGTTTGTATTTTCATTTGGTAGATAGAGGTACATACAATGTTAGTTTTGGGATTTTTGTCTATATTTTATTCGAATTTATGTATGATTATTTTTAAATTCTTAATTAAAATAATGTGTTTTATTTTTGAACTATGACTTCGTACTTACATAGTTTAATTATCAACTAAAATTTAAAAAATAATAGTTTTCTTAAAAATTGCCTCATCTCATAATATTTTTATTAAAAATGCCTGATACTACGTCGACGCCATGCTCTCGACTGCCGCGGCTCCCACTCTTTGCATCGCACGCGGCATCGCACCCCGCCCATAAACATGTCACTCCAGACGGCACGCTGCGATTTACGACCTCTCGCTCTAACACAACCATAACTCAGACAAACAAAAGGGAAAGCTATAACGTTCATCGGTCCCATGCGGATAGTTTAATTTACGCACACATACGTAACAAAATGAGCTAGTATGCGATTTGAGGTAATAGTATACAGGTGATTTGCAGATAAATTTTGATTGATTGAAGAGGTATCGAATTATGTGTGCGGTTTTGATTATAGATAATGAAAATAAGGTGAAATAGACTTAATGTTATATGTAGCTATTTATAGATGTTCATAGAGAATAATCATAAAGTATCTTCAAATTAACCATATACTGCACAAGTCTTATTCTCGGAGTATGAACGAGCCGGCTACGTTCGAGTTCGCCGTCGGCCGAGAGTTTAATGTTTTTATCTCACTCTAACACACAATTCCCAGATCGTAAATCTCGAAATGGCCGCATGTAGGTTACGCACGCCGTCCGCGCTGTACCGGCGGGAGCGCATAAACTATGGTTTTCTCTGTTTTATTACGTGTTTTAGGGTGCGATAAAGGAGATGAGAGTATAGAGGAGAAATCAGCTGTTTGGGGCATGCTTTAAACGTGCTGAGGAATGTGGCGAACGAAATGTGCTGTTGTAACGATACGAAAGTAGCTCTACTTGGATTATTTAAATTCTATTTTGAAGGTGACTTTCTGTTGATTTTGATAAAATGTGAAAATATTCGAGAAAAAAAGTCTTCATTCACTTGATTTGTCATACGGCTTATGTACCAAGATGACCTCGAATTGTAATTATCATAATGGTAGTCCATACCTATATTATACACATGTCATTTGATGACATCACGCTTTCGTACATTGTTCCATTTACGTAGGTCTTTTTACGAAATTATTTTTGGAATAGGCTAAATTTTGACCAATCATCTAAGTACCAACGTATAGATACGTAAAAACAGTATACATTTTTATTAATTATTATGTACAGAGTTCATGTGTTCTGTGTGGCATTCTAATCAATATGTATACGAGAGCCCGTTAGTACCAAGCTTTGCACATCCCCCGTACAGTGTTTGTTATTGGTTGTCGTATCACTTAAAAAGCTAAAAGAATAAGGTGCTTATTTAATGAAAGTAATTGAAATTTCAATTGCTTTTTTTAACATTCAGTATTTGAGTTTTATATGGAAACTTGTTTTTTTTTAGTAATTTTCGAATACGAGTTCCATCGTGGATTTATTGTAGCTGAAACAGTTCGCAATATCAATGCTGCGTTTGGAGATGATACGACTAACGAACACACTGTGCGGTATTGGTTTAAGCGCTCGATCCACTCGTCAATCAATCTCGCCATTATTGCTGCATTATAACGCAAGACCTCACCACACTGCTCGACAAACCATTTAAACATTACATATCCTGCAGTCAGAAACCCTACATCATCCTCCGTACTTGCCAGACCTAGCCCAAACCGATTATGTACCTACCTATAATTTTTCCGCAAATTGGTCGATTTCCTGCAAGGAAAAAAAATGTTCTCAGGAAGCGGTACAAAATGCCTCCATGAGCTTTGTAGATTCCAGATCCCCAGAGTTCTATTACAAAGCCATAAATTATATTTCGCCGAGATGACAGAAATTTATAGATAATGAGGGTAAATACCTACTTCGAATAAATTAACATATTTTTCTTTGAAAAAAGGTGTTTGAATTTTTAATATAAAACTGCAACTTCTTACTTTAACTCCTAATACATACAAACGTAAGAACAAGAATTATAGTGAAATATAAACATTTTACATCTAAACATTTTGCGCGTGTTTTGTACGTTTTCATGTCTGCGCGTGCGTGTCCAGGAGTAGGGGCAGCTCATTGCACGGGATAAGGGTCCTTTGCAGGGCTTATTGTGCTGTGCCTGCGCAGATAGGAATGTACGTTTAAAGAAGGCAACTTTAAGAGCAATCGAATAATATACATAATTATTTAAAAAGCCTTCTGTCACGTTCGTAATTCAGGTTTGTGTTATCAATCACATAGATATCAATCAGTGTGTTTAGCTTAGCTTGTAGTAAACTATTGAATCTTAGACGCATCAGTTCGTTATGTGTTCATTAGCCAATTATTTCGAAGCAGTATAGGTAAACCAAGCCAATGTTAAGACGAGAGAAAAAAAAACTCATTAATCAGGTATAAACTGGTATTAATAGTTTCATCAATAAAGACAGTTGGGCTATCATGACTACAATCAATAGTCAATTGGTCCAGTGATTTTATGGTCAACCAACTATTTTACCCAAACTTAGCTGTCTCCAAAACAATCTTCTTAAAAAATTGTTTTTGATAAAAATATACTAGATTGTATATGCCTCCTACATGATTTATATAAACGTATTTTAGATATTTAGGCACTACTGTCAGAGTCTACAATAACTGGTGTCTATTGAATTTTTCAGATCTTTTACCTCGGATCCATTAGTTTATATTAGTTGCACAAAGAGCTTATACAATGCATTTCATCATTTTTAATATAAAATATATATATAAACACTAGAAGAAAATAAAAATCTGTAATTACTGTCCCCCGAAAATCTGTCTGCCGAGTTATTCTCAAAAGTTTGGCCAGATAACACATAGATGGCACCTTGTCATCACTAGCTTCATTAGGGACATATTTCGCTTGGCACGGGTGAGCAACCTCTGTTAGTGCTAACAAGCTGTCCAAACTGTGACAAAGTTCAGGGAAATTATTTATAATCGTTCAAATGTGTTGGTATGAAAGTTGATTCACCCTTCAAAGTCAAATGATATATAACCAAGATAAGTAAGACGATCACAAGCTTAGAATTTACCTAAATAAACATTGTTTAAATGAAAATCGACAATAATCAATATTATAGCCGAATGTCTCTTAGTACCGTATAAAACACAAGCTTTGATCATTTGTCAAAACTAGTTTTGAGTTGAGCTTTAATAATTTTAGAATATTCTTTTTAGTTCACCTTCAGCTTTATTCTAAAATGTGATCTAGATAGTCGATTCACGTTTGAGCAGAGATTTAATCTGTACTCACACAAGTGTAATTGAATCAGTGCTTAAGCATAGATTCCTTTGCTATTTCAGGTTAATATTGTTATTGAATTAAATTTTGTAACTATCCCGAAATTGATATTTTGGACAAGTTGACTACTACGTAATCACGCACGATGCACGATTTACGTCTAAAATGAACACATATTTTTGAATCCTCAAGAATATTAAAACGAACGCCCCGAAAAAATAAGTAAAATTGTCAAAATTGACAGTTGTCACTGTCTAATCTTACTGTCATGTGTCAAAATTTACAGCAAAACTAGCAAATGACAGCAGATTTAGTCACTTGAAAACTCAATCTGACAGCTAATTCAATGGTTACGTTCAGTTATATCACCCAACGACGCACGGAGCATACTTTGGTCGTTCAGTTACTCACGGCAATCATACAAACGAACGCCCAAAGAACGCTTCGTGCGTCGTCCAACGTTGTCGGGCGATGTAACTGAACGAAGCCAGTGTTGTGTCGCTTTTTGTGTCGACATCTGCCGATCAAATATATCTACTAACATCAAATAACATCTTGCTTTTCTTTGAAATGGAGGGCTCTAAAATATTTTTTTCAGTTGTTTCGACATTCTTATTTTTGCCGTTCTTATGTAATTGTAGTTTGGTGCTGGTTAGACTTATCTCGGAATCAAAAAATAGAAACCAACGTCCATACATACATACTTCTCCTTTATTTGAATGTTTATCAAAATGAAAACGAAAAGAAGAAGAAAAAAATCATCTTATAAATAGAAATAGGTACTCACACGGTGCGCAAAAGTGATGAATAAACAATTGAAGCAACCAATATGCTAACTGTTAGATTTGGATAGCTGAAAACGGCAATGATGAGTTATAACAACTTCAGAACGTCCCTCACAAAGTATATATCTATTAATTATTATTAGTCATCTTTTTAACAAAGTAAGTAATATTTTATTCTTCACGCTTTAAGTTCCGTTTTATAGAAATGAGTTCATAATGCTATCTGGGGCAGCTATTTCACATGTACCAATCAAAACTCTCAACTCAGATGTACAGTGACATAAATAAGATAATTTTACTTAGTTTGTTCCATTTATAAAGGTAGATACATCATCTTGACGTTGACAGATGCGACTGGCGCTACCTCTTATGAACTCTCATCTCGATTCGGCGGCACTGGTGGGAGAACAAGATGGCGGATGAATGAACTCTTCTGATTGGCTGGGACACTATCCTTTTGTAGTCCATTCATATTGTTAAACATTTTGTAGGTGAACGATTGCTTTTGTATTTGGGGTGAGAGAATCTGTAAAGAATATTTTCGAAACTTTTTTTAGTTTTTGAATAGGTGTATTTGACTTTGGTTGTTTCAAGTTTAAGTACTTCTGCGTGTTAGAAGTTATTATTGTAAATCGGTTAGGTAAGTTTTTTTTAGTATTATAATATTAATAATTTCTTAGGTTTTCGCGATCACTACACATTATAATAAAACAAAGTTTAACCGGATTAATTCGCGCATATTATTTAAATTGGTTTTCTTGACGTTTCGTTTCAGTATGTGAACATGCCCTGGACAAACCCAACCATTTTCTTCGATTTGATAAACCACAAGTACTGGCGAAGGAAAACCGATATGTACCTAGAATGCTCCGTGAGGCTATTGAAATTAAAAAATATCCTAATTTTAATATAGAAGATGGTTAGCAGCTACCACCTGTTTGGAACCCAGTCCTAAAAATAATCAAGTCCCAAACAGCACGCAACACTGTAAAAGATAATGCAGATATTGAGTGATTACTGCGTGCATATTTAATATTTTACTGATACTCTATGAAAGGAACTGTTTAAAGTTGCAAGAAATTCGTTTAAAAAACACTTTCAAAACTTTCACCTAGAACAGATAACATAACTCACTAAATTCTCTCAACATACACTCTCACGCACCTACACACGTACCGCCACCCCCACACTCATTCCATCCACCCCACACCCATACACATTCTTCACATAAACACATCCCCACACATATACAATATCATAATCTATACATATAATAAAATCGTAGAGATGAAAAAACTGTACATTGAATATTTTTTGAAAAAAATCACTGCTGCGCATACTAGGAACGATACTGATGCCAAAACTATAATTTTTAGAATTTCTGTCTGTTTGTCTGTTTATCTGTTTGTCTGTTTGTCTGTTTATCTGTTTGTATGTTTGTCTATACATATAATAAAATCGTAGAGATGAAAAAACTGTACATTGAATATTTTTTGAAAAAAATCACTGCTGCGCATACTAGGAACGATACTGATGCCAAAACTATAATTTTTAGAATTTCTGTCTGTTTGTCTGTTTATCTGTTTGTCTGTTTGTCTGTTTGTCTGTTTATCTGTTTGTATGTTTGAGCATGACGCCAATACTACTGAACAGAATTAGTTGAAATTTGGCAAAAATGTCGGTTACAGACCGGGTCAGGTTATAGGCTACAAATCATCACGCTTTTGTACATGGGAGGTGAGTAGAGTAACAAAATGTCTACAAAGTTATGTTTTACAGTTAATATATTGAAATGTTATAATTTATAGACTAAAAAAGACTAAAATAATTCGTTATCAGAACGTCAAACATAATATTTTAAAAAATAACCATCACGCTATATATAAAGGGAGCTAAACGACAGATATTAACAATGAAAATGCTTATTTCGTAGTTTCGCGTAAATAATTACTCATCCTGGTGGCTTGGCGTGTGGATCACGATTGTGTTGTTCTAAGATCGAATCTCAGCCTCAATCTTAGTTTTTAGATTATTTTTTGCATTTTGTTATTTAAAAAAAAAAACATCTTCAACATTCTTCAACAAATTAAGTTATTTAGCAACAACGTCCGCTAAAGAGCGGATTATTAAGTTATAAAACAATTAATTATCACGCTATTTAGTATGAGGGGTGAGCAATAGTGCATTGTGTTGATTATTTTCTGCTTCCGTATTTATTTTTATTTATTTTACTTTCTACCACAAACAATAGTTTTCTAACAGTAGTTTAGTAAAGTATTGTCTGCTAAAAAGTGCTTTACCTATTTAACAGTGAAAACATTTTTGAAATCGGTGCAAAAAGTGCCATTGAACCACTTATTTTACTAACTGCTGAGTCCAGCTTACCCAAAAAAGCGTAAAATTTTATTTGTATTGTTATCCTTAACCTATGGATAATATAACCAATTTACGACGACGTCTCCCGCTTACTTAGTTTTGTAAATAATTAACTTAATTTAAAATACTCCTTCTTTCCTAACCAGATGGCGTTAACGTCGAATTAGATCGCGCTATGGTTTCGTTCACAAAATGTGATGTTATCATGTTGGAGGCTGTTGACCGAACCCTGCAAGATATCCGCAGGAACCACAACATCATGGGTGGGGTAACAGTTCTCTTTAGCGGCGATTTTCGGCAGACGCTACCTGTGGTGACGCGAGGTACTAGGGCTGATGAGGTGAATGCTTCGTTAAAACGCTCTACTCTCTGGCCGCAAGTTCACAGATTGTGCTTGACGGTCAACATGAGAGCACGGCTTGGCGGGAATACACATGCTCAAGAATTCGCTGAAGTCCTTTTAAACATTGGAGTAGGAACTTATCCAGAGGAGAGTGGCCAGGTGGACCTACCGGAAACGCTTTGTAGAGTGGTCCCTACGGTAGAGGACCTAATTCGTTCTGTTTATGGGGACATCAGCCAAATCTCGCACCAGCAGAATTCTTGGTTGTGTGAGAGGGCCATTTTAACACCAAAAATGACCAAGCCGCTGCCATTAACGATAGCATTCTCTCAGAAATTTAAGGGAATGAAGTGGTTTATACTTCTATAAACACCGTTATAGATCTAGATGACGCTACTCACTATCCAGTAGTATTCCTTAACTCTCTCTCTGCAAGTGGACTTTCTGCCCTTATCAAACTTAAAGTCGGTGTCCGGTGTACTTTTGTGGAACTTAACACCGCCTAAGCTGTGTAATGGGACCCGACTCAAAGTCATATCCTTGCAGAGGCACATTATAGAGGCAGAGATTCTCACTGGGTGTGCGGCTGGCGAGATGGTGTTTATTCCACGTATACCACTGATTCCCCACAATTACCGTTTCCAATTCAAGCGCATACAGTTTCCTGTGAGTCTGTGCTTCACGATGACCATCAATAAGTAGCAGGGGCAGACACTGAAGGCTGCGGCTGCCGACCTCAGGACCAGCTGCTTCTCATATGGACAACTGTACGTCGCTTGCTCTCGCGTCACCAGCCCTGACACTCTGTACATTTTGGCTGCTGAAGGTTTTGTAAAAAGGCGTTTTATTGTATACATTCACATCATTCTGTATTATTTTTGTAAATTATGCTCAATATTTGTTTGTGGCCTAGGTTCTCGGTTTACGTTTTAGTATTTGACTTTGCTCCCAGCGCTTTAACAAAAAAATAATGGCAAAAAATTAATTATTGCTATCATTTGTCCATTATCTTTGATATTTGACTTATTTGAAAGTTAACCTTATGATAACGTGAGCAAAGCCACGGGTACAGCTAGTAATTAATATGTATAAAGATAAATAAAGGAAAAATAATTGTCATTGTAAAAACAATAATAATGTTTTAATAAGTTATAAGCTATCTATCGAAGAGTGAAGTCTCCTAATATAGGCATTATTTGCTTAAAAGGAGGCTACAATCACCAACTATTGTGACCTAGATCTTGTTGATGAAAATAAACAATTTGTATTTTAGAAAAACGTGATTTTATTAGTGTTCAGTTTTATTATAGACAAAACATACAGATAAGGAGAGAATTATAGGTACGAAGGTGCATGCCAGACAATAACTGATCGTTATGAACGAGCACGTGGTCGTGGAGGACATCATCACTATCTTAAGTTAGCTTATGACGCCAAAATGCCAACCACAGAGATAAGAATGCAAAATGTGTAACAAAAGACACTGTATAATCAAATTGTTTATGGAACAACTTTTTTCAAGTACGTATAGGTTAACCAAAAGGTGAAGGTGAAGGGTGGTGAGGTGGTTTATTAAAGGTTGTGCATCTGTAACTTGGATTTCTGGGAGAAGTAGAGTTTTGAAACTTGATGCTCAATGGATCAGTTTTTAAATAGGTGCTGTCATATAAAAAACCTACGATGCAATCGCAGACTACCTCTTGTATATGCGAGTCTAAATGACTTAGGTAGTATTAATGACCTTGAAACATTAATCTACGTCTATCTAGTACATTACATGTCAGTTTAACCCAGAACACTATAGAACGGGCCTCTCTCCCAAATAAGAAAGTAAGAAATACCATAAGTTACCATAATGAATGCAGAAAAACTCCACAAATATTTGGGCTGTTTGATGCCTATCGGAGTCGATGGTCATTTGGTCAGATAACAAGATTATTTTTGATCAGGGTTAGCGTCCGACGTTTGGTAATATTTTGGGTAAGCTGGATGTTGTTTTTGATTATGTTTTTATAGACAAACGCAAGCGAAACAAGTAGAAACAAATAGCTGCTAACGGCTAGCAGCTATGTCCACGCACACTGCGACTGCGCGGAATGTGCACGTGTTCATGGATAGGTACACACTAAGGGCCACTTGCGTCAAACATGGTTAGCGTGCTTAACTCAGAGTTATGCAGCAACTCTGGGTTAAATCGTTAACTTGTCTTGCGCCATGGTGAGTTAGTTGTTAACACTGGATTAAGACGGTAAAAAAATAACCCATCCATGATGGAGGGTTAAATCGTTAACTCGGGCTGTTATTGTTCCGTTTGAGGTTATTTGTATCATAAGGCGTGGTTAATTTACATTGAAGTTATGAAAATATGTATTTGATTATGTAATTATTTTTTGACGATGAGGAAGAAATAGTTAAATACGTAAGCATAGATTTTTTGATCGAAAATTCCAAATACGGAGTTTTAAACACACGGCGAGAATAAAATGTACTTCGATGAACGGTAAAATTTTCTTCACATTTTTATGATACTGTTGTTCTAGTACGGGAGTATGTAGGAGTTGTGGAATTATAACCACTAATGACATTTAAATACCCATTCTGCTTGTCTTGGAGGCTCAAACCAATAAAAAAAGGTCTTGAGAAAAAAATTAGCCTTTTTTTTAACCGACGAAAAAAAGGAGGAGGTTCTCAATTCGAAGCGTATATTTTTTTTTTTTTTTTTTTTTTTTTTTTTTTTTTTTTTTTTTTTTTATGTATGACCACGCATAACTTTTTACAGAGTGGTCCGATTTTGATGATTCTTTTTTTAATGGATAGGGTATATCTCGAAGTTGGTCCCATTTAAATTTCAAAATCAAAATCCACCCCTAAGGGTATTAAAACAGGGGATGAGTGTTTGTTCACCCACTGAATTCTTACCTGTTAACCGATTCTGTTGAAACTTGACACACATAAATATAGTTCTAGACACTACGACATAATGGAGACCTGGAGTTAGATTTTAACCACAAAAAAATGAAAAATAAAACTTTTTAACAAAAAATTGAACCGACGAAAACAGAAACTGAAAAGCGAAAAATAACTAATTATGAGTCGGCGCCAAACAACCGATCAACGAAGATCATTAAATTACTTTAAATAAATAATAAAAACAACGTCACATCATATACAACGTGAAATTTTCAACGATAAACAATAACTTTCCAAAAATGCGTTCTCCGCTCGGCCACTTGCAACTTGCACGCACTTTGCTTGTTAAAAGTTCGTTTGGCGCCGACTCATAATTAGTTATTTTTCGCTTTTCAGTTTCTGTTTTCGTCGGTTCAATTTTTTGTTAAAAAGTTTTATTAGTCTCGCTTCATCGATCTTTTGTTTTCAATTATTTGTAAACGAAGCAAGTGACCATGAGAGAACTATATACAAACTGCCAGAGTGTAAGTGAGATTGGCGTATATTTCTATTTGTCGTGTTGGTGATACTGCAGGGTTACCTAGCCCAAAGCTATTTTTGGTTGGTGCAAGACAAATGTCGAGTTAACGTTTTAAAAATTTAACACCGAGTTAACAAACTCTTGATTTACTCTTTTAACCCATGGCATGACGCAAGTGGGCCTTAGACTCAGACAGTGTGAGTCTGGCGTAGCTGGCACAGTTGGCATAGCTGGCGTAGCTGATATAGTAAGCGTAGCTGGCATTCTGACCTGGCAGCATGCTGGCGTAGCTGGCACAGTTGGCGTAGCTGCCACAGCTGGCGTAGCTGGCACAGCTGGCGTAGCTGGCAAAGCTGGCGTCGCTGGTAAAGGCCCGTGAGGTGAGGTAGCGTGCTGTGTTCCGTGTGCGCCACCGAGGAGGGTGCGGCCGACGTTAGGCCGCACGGGTAGAAGGGGCTCGCCTGCCGGGACCTGTAGGAGGTGGTTGTGTGAATACTCACGGGTTCCCATGCCCCCAGCTAAGGTAGTTGAAGGAACACCGTGGTGGTTTTAGTCGGTAAGAGTCCAACACTGGCTCCGCCTACCCCGGGTGGAGTGCATCCATGAGGATTTCCTCACGGCAAAAAAAAGACGCACACTGCAAGCACGATTCTAGCCTGTTATTTTAAATTTAATCACAACGCGGCATAGTATCTAAACAAGTAACCAATACATATAATCAAAGGATGTTGTATGAATTACTGTTTTCATGAAGTCTGTGATTATGATTAATTAGTTTATCCAAAAATTTTTTACTCCTACACATAGCGAAAGTGTTGCTGACAATCTGAACTTATTAAAATCTAATCAATTAAAATCCTAATTTTTCCGCCATTATAATTTAAATGTGCACATACAAATAAACAGAAAGAACAAAAAACCCTTATCGTTGCATTATTTGTCATATCAAGTGTTGAATTGTTCCTACATATGCGTGTTTCATTTGTGACGTGAGACGTGTTGTATTGTATTGTGTTGAGCGTGTTGCTTCACGCTCGAGTAACAGGTTAGAGTGCTACAAGCCATTGGCCTGCGCATACGCATGTATCTGGCCGAACTAGGGTGTAAGAACCTGAACCCGATAGTTGTGTTTGTTTTCTTATATCTACATTTTATCGCATGCGGCCGTTTTAAAGCTTGCATGATCAAGCAATACCATGATAAGTTTGTTGTTATGACCCTGCATATTTTTTATAAGATGTAGGTCTGCTCTTGACCGCAATCTAGACAGCTTTGTCAAGATGTGGTCGATGAATCGACGATGGAGCGAGCATACCTATTAGGTGCCGATTCACTCCAGCTTTAAAAGCGTTAAGCGTTTAGGGTTGTAAGTGCCCGGAAATACAGATGCCAGCAGTGAATTCCACAACTTGGATGTGCGCATTATGAAAGAGTTCTCAAAGAGCTTGGTCCTGATAGTAGAGATTTCTACCAAATGTGGATGATATCCTGCAGTGCGTCGTGTAGTCCGATGAAAGAATGGAGATGGCGGAATAAGCTCATGGAGCTCTTGCGCACACTCTCCAAAGTACAGCTTGTAGAACACCGACAAACAAGCAACTGTGCGTCTATGGGCTAAGTTTTGTAGCTTAGACTTTACTAGCAGTTCATCACCAATTAGCCTCTCAGCTCTGCGTTGAATAGTATTTGGCGGAGCCATCCCATGAGTGACCATACCATAAGTTAACAACATTGTAGGTATTGAATGCTAGCTTTTGTCTTAGAAGACCGCTTTTTGTTTCACTGATGTCTGTTTTCACCTAGTAGAGCTACTTTCAGTCCGTTCGAACTGGCATCAACGTCTGGTGCATCGAACGATACACGAAGAAACTTTACGACGCCGCACTTGCTCGGATCGGCCGTGCTACGGCCAACCGCCGATACAATTCTATCGCGAGTCGAGACCGGACTGTTCAATTAATCGCTCCGATTAACGTTGTCTCTCGGACATCAATGGTGTTGGATTAACGGAGGGTGGTGGTGTCCTTTTCTGTTGGTCGCAGATTTAGTGCGGCGCCGCGGCGTTCGGCGTCGCCTGGCGGGGGGTGCGCCGTCGCTCGTAAAGCATCGGTCGCCACATTCTACTGACGCGCGCCTCGGCGACTACGCGTTGCGTAACAAACCGCGCCATAAACAACACGACGTGCTTGCCTCCGCACCTGACGGCTGTCGGCTACTTACCCACGTGCGCCCGACACATTACGTATTGCGCTCATGCCGCATCTAAAACGCTGACACGTGACTTGACGGAGTGAAACTCTCGGAACTCTTTTTATTCGGTAGAACTGTGAGTTTTGTGAAGAAGTTTTTAGCGAGCGGGATGGCGCGAGCGCGTTTGCCGACGGCGAGCGCCCGCCCGGCTTAAGGTAAGTTTATTGCCAATTTATGGCTCCCAACTTTACAGGTTCGCGGCAAGGGTCCGGCAAAGGTTCCGGTCGTCAAACAAAGTTTTACAAAGGTTCTGCAAGTATTAGTTGGATGTTTAGAAACAATTTAGAGCAATGTGAAATTGATAGTGGATGTTATCAATAGCCTAAGCTAATTGTTGAACATTTTTTTTATTTCTGATCCAGCAGAATTAATTGTTTACGAATATAGAAACAGCAGTAGTAAGTATTACAAAAAAAGTGCAGCACCTACACAAGGTAAATAATGTAATAAGAAAAATACACACAATGATATTATGAAAAAAAATACCACTTGGGTAACACAAAACGTACAAAATTTAATTAAAAAATGACATCAGTACCTACTATATTTTATATTTATACGATATTTATTTTTTTAAGAATGTTATTTAAAATCTGTTTAAAACATGAAAGAATCTCATAAAAGTACCTACTACTTATCATAATCCAAACTAACAGTAAAATAAAAGATTAGTATGGTCCAGTTACCGGGTTATGCTATAACTCCGTTCTACGCATTTTTATAACGAAGCTTGAGCCTTGACTTCATAAAATTAGGGTCGAAATTTGTGTGTTGGATATCGAATATGATAGAAAAACATTACTATTTATGAAAGTAACAGTTATTGAGCTGAGACAGGTGAATATAACAGCTTCCTTGTACACCATCAGCTTTAAATTAATTTAGGAACGAACATACATTATCGTGTGTAATTGTAGGTTCGACTTAGTTTAATTGACCTCAAAGTGTAATAGCAAATAATTACACTGATTGATATGTAAAATATATACGCAATTGGTGGATATGGTTCGCTTTGATAATTATTCATTATGATATATTGTTTATTACTGACGTAAATGTGATTGTAGCTAAATAATAGATAAGAGTTAACACAGTACCTACCTAAATTGTGACTGTTATTAACACTGTTTTAAATAGAGTTATTGAAAAGAAATAACTTATTCATTTGCTACTAAAAATGCAATACAAAGAATCATGCAAAATGAGAAAAAAAAACTTTAAAAGAAAATTTTGTAAGGATCTTTGTAGAGACTACTAATCCCACTAATAGAGTAATAGATAATAAAACAATCAGTTCATTACGTTGGTACATATTTAATACATACATACTCTATATAAAAGTGTTATTATTGTAATTCTTGTTTTTCTTTTTAAATTAATAATTGTTAGTCTGATAAAAGAGACTAGACTCCACGAAACAGGGAATCCTAGTGTGGAGGCTAGTGTTCTAAGTATTGTAACTCTGCTTTTGATCAATAAAGATGTTATTGTTATTATTATTATTATACTGCTAGTAGTACCTACTTAGTAGTTTGAAGTACTTACCCAATAAAATCAATTTGAGTTTTGTTGAGGTGCTAAGTTTAAACAATATAAAATGTGTTTGTTTTCCATCTTGCATTAAAGTTCAGCGGTAGAAGTTTATGGGACAGTGATGATAATTATCTCATAATGTTAAACCATAACACTAACAAATAATGTTGAATATACAAATTTATAATCAAAGGTATTTACTTATACAATACCTAAGAATTTAAATGCACTCAAAACGTTAAGAACAGCTAGATTTTTCACCTCAGATGAATTTAGATAAGTAATTCATCTGAGACTTGCACGGTTCCAAAAAGTTGGTCCTTTGGAGAAACTCCTTAAATAGGTACCTACTCTATTCAAGTAATAATAAATGATACAATGTTAGTTTGCTACATACCTCTTTTGGCAAGATTTGTGTGAGAACAACATAGGTTAATGAGTGAGAGAAATTCACTGAAGTGAAATAATTTAACAATGATAATATGTTGTTTTTTATGTTACCTATATAAAGTAATGCATGGAAAATTAAAAAGGTAGAGTTAGATAATCAATTATATCAACTCAAAATCGAGATGAACTAGTTTTGCAAACTACGTATCTACTTACAATTATTGTAACAATTTTATGTTAGTAAAATTATTTTGAACCAGTCCTCCGACTAAACGAGTAAATTTTTTTTGCTAAGCTGGTAGTACCCGTAACAAAAGTTAAATATTATTATGAGTACCAGCGGTCTATTAGTTTCTACTAAAAAAACAGCCAAGTGTGAGTCGGACTCACGCCGTAAGGGTTCCGTACCACCCATCGACCTGATACCCCTTAGAAACTTATTTTATTTACGAGAGTTCATCAAAAGATATCAACGCACTGTGCGCGAAATATGAATTTCTGCATCTTTTTCTTACGCAGGTACCACCACATATGTTTGCCCTATTTTTAGTATTTGTTGCTAAACTACATAGTATGCACTATAATCAGACGCTGGTATGTATTACCGTTTTGAAGATAGAGTAAGAACACAAACGTTGAAAAACATCCATGTTTTTCGAGGTTTCTTGTATGGGGACCCGCTTTTGTTTTAGACTTTTTTATTTTTTATTTGTCGTGATATGCTCCATAGTAACACATCTTCTGTGAAAATTTCAACTGGTTGTCTATTACCGTTACAAAGATACAGCCCTGTGACAAACAGTCGGACGGCGTAGTGAGAGTAAGAGGGTCCCGTTTGGCACACTTTGGGTACGGAACCCTAAAAAGTAGGTAGAACACAATCATTGACTAAAATTAAATAAAAACGATAAGTATGTACAATTTTATTTACTTATAAACTGACAAGCTGAGTTAACATTCTATTAGCTAAGTAGGCCGTTCGCTCAAGGACTTGTTTACATTTTAGTATTGCATTTACATGAAACAAAGTAAATAAAATACTTGTACCTACAGCGCAAACGGATTTTCATTACCTACAAATACAAAGTAAGAACGAAGCAAAAACTAAAATACCAAAGTTACTTGAAACTTGCTTGAAACACAGTGACTGTATTATGCGTCAAAAATGGAAACGGCACAACTTGAATTTCCAACACTTGTAATTTTTTTTAAATAAATAGAGCAAAAACTAGTACTACAAATTTAATTTAAAAACCTTATCAGTCCTTGATCAAAGAAAACCAACTTCCTTAAAGTCCAGAAAAATAAAAAGAAGTAGTTCAAGGAGTGCTTGCGCGGGCGCAGTATTTGTGATTCCGCTCATGCGCGCCGCCATATTTGTCTTATTTCACATCACCCTGTTAGATCTCAATCTCTACTTATTATTCAGTGATGCTGCTGGTTGCTTTTTGTAATATTTAGCTTTCCTTGTATGCAACGGTGACTCAATTCCTTGGGATCTGATCTACCTAGTTGTAAACTGAATATGAAAATTGTTTTGAATTAATTCCAAGTGACAACATTATTTCTGACAATGCAGACACAATTGAAGAAAGGTTGAACAATTGATAAATGACCTGCAAATAAGGTTGGTATTATTTGATGAAACAGAACACTAGGTTGCACTGTTTAAACTCTGTGCACATTTGATAGTTGTGGTTTTCCGTGGCTTCAAAACACCTTGTGCAAACCAGTTAT
The DNA here is from genome assembly GCA_949699075.1 of Asteroscopus sphinx. Lineage (NCBI taxonomy): Eukaryota > Metazoa > Arthropoda > Insecta > Lepidoptera > Noctuidae > Asteroscopus > Asteroscopus sphinx. The sequence goes on along the minus strand of OX453013.1, from coordinate 11,635,266 downwards.
GGTTCACCTAAGTACTTTGATAAAGAAAGCGTTTGCAATAAGTATTAATTTAATTCTTTGTATTGTAAATGCTGCTTGGGTTTCTATGCAGTATTGCTTATAAGTTTTTCTTGTACTAAATTGTGGACCAGAGCTTTTCCTTATAGAATGATTATCGTCAGCGTCCCTTAGAATATTTCTTCGAAAAACATTGAAAGCACCACATATTGAAAATTATGGGTATAACTAATACAAAGAAAGAAAAGAAAATCTCCAATACCAAACGTGCAAGAAAAAATCTGTAATAAAATAATTTATAATACCTACTAACCTTCGTTGTCCTTTATTTTTTCACCAAAGTCAAACCTTGTCGAAACCCAAAACATAGAATAATGACTATGCCAAAAACTGAAGCTAGGTAGGTAGTCATCGATACAATGGTATTTTGATTAAAAAGAGTTTTGATCAAATCATATTTCGATTAAGTTATTCGATTTTTTTATGTTTGTATAAAATAAGCCATCGGTGTAATTATGAATCTCTGGTGTTATGTTATTTGCTCAACGGACGCCTAGGTCTTATGAAAAGTCGATGTGTCGCCAAAGTTGAAGTTTAATAGGCGAAACGTGTTTTGAAATGGCTAGGGAACCCATTTCCAATACTACCTACTTTCCAAATAAAAAGCTGATAAAAATAAATAAAAAGTATACTACTTTTTACTACTTTAACAAAATATTGATGAAGTTTTTTAACAGTGCTGATAGCTTTAACTTAACTGTTAAAAATCTTCATATCATACAAATTTAAACGCCCATAATTTGCAATTTCGGGTTACAATCACTTTTGAACAACAACTTTAATTATATCTTGTGTGACATGGTAGTAAAAAGTCGAAAAAATTAAACCCTTTAATAATAAGTTAGTAGTCTATCAATGAAATATAAGCACTTACAGCACTAATATTTTCATAGATATTTTCACAATAAAAACTCATTCCATGTGTTTTGTAACAAGATTAACGCAAATACATTTAATAAACAATGTGTGATGCACTTTACATACTATGCATGTAGCTATCAATTAGCCCCTACATATTTTTATTCCACTTCAACCACTAAATACGCAATAAAAAACTGCAATCACCAACTGTTGACATCATAAAGTAGACTTTATTCAATTTAGAAAATACTTGGCAATGCAAATCTTCAGAAAATTTCCATAAAACATTGTTCAGATTATAAAGTCCCATAAATTGACGCGCTGATTGATGGATTTATTCCACTTCTACTTCCCGTAATTATTATGATAATTGATCCAACAAAACCTATGACGCTTCGTTGCCCATCCGATGCTTCTGGACAAATTGAATACACCTAAACGAGGCGAGCAGTTTCTGCGCCTTTTTTTTTCATGCAAACGTTTGATGGGACCTTCTCTGACAAAAAGTTGTGGGGACCATTCAAGTGTGTTAGTACAGCATGAAATTGTCTTATACTCGCGGTCATAAATTATCATCTTAATAAGTTAATGAGTGATTCCAGCAATACTTTTGTTTTTGTTACGCACCACGCAAGTGCCAACGCTACCGGTCGCCGCGCACCCGTTATTGCCATAAAAGACGCGCGCGCCGCGCATCTGCCTTTATCGAATTTGATTAAACTTCATGTTTATTTATCGCGTATTTATTTAAACAAGCAGGCCTGCGCACCGATGCCATTTAGAGACAATAAGACTTGAAATGACAAAAATATTGCTAGCTTTTTTTCTGACTATTTAATTCCTAAGGTCACTCCTGTTTGAACGTTAACGGCTCGCAGGGGTGATGTTCCGACTCAACAACTAGTTTGCTTCGGAATTTACGTAGGTGAGATTTGTCAATTGCATTTTAATGTTCCAGTGAAAACATTTTTTTATAATACAGCTTTCAAAATGTATTTACCACCTGATGCGTTCGCACATGTAGAAGATGACGTTGACGTGAATTGTACATATGCTGGATCGATTCGAGGCACGTACGCGATCAGACGCTATCGAACTTTTAATTTCAGCAAAAAATGGTTTACGAAGCGTCAAATATTACCCGGTAACAGGTGAGTTGGTTACCTCCCGCGTGCAACAAGCAAAAAACGACATCTGTTAGTGAGAAATTTATGCAAGCATCGGTCGTACACACGATCATATCTACTTGAAATACGTCGCTGGAGACAAATTGCAGTCACTTCAAACGTGGCGAGCGAGTCCCACTGCCGCAACGGAATAAGCAAATAGCCGATTGTTTCGCTCCCGACCGCGGATACCGGGCTGAATAGATCTTAACCCCAACGAAACAAAATACAAAGTCGTGTAGTAGTCACACGCCGTAAAGTACCGTAAACCTGAACGTAAAGCACCGCACTTCAGCTTTGAATCCGCATAATTATCGAATAGGCAATAAATCGTGTGGTGTGCGGTCGCGTGGTTCGTATTGTCTGCTTTGACGACATTATTGTCTTTACTCTGCGGCACGGGGACGGCAGAGTCACGCGTTTCAAGTGCAAGCCGTCATAATCCACCACCTTGCATAAAAAGTAACCGTGCGTTATCAATATATTTATACCACCTGACGCGTACAGATAAAAACTTGATGTCGATTAATTACGTTTTGGTAAACGAGAATAATTTATAGCGCTGCTCTAAAAATTCGCGTGTTCAATTTTTAAATAGGTACTGACAATTTGATTAATTGTTGACAAATATAAGAAAACCATGTCTGTGCCAAGTTTTATAATCAAAAAGTTGTAAGCTAATTATTCAATGATAATAAATTTATTTGTAAGTAGAGTGGTTAAAATTGTCCAATGTTTGCTTATCCATAATTTCATCTATGATTTACAGTGATGTTCCGACCTCATCGGTTCGATAATGAATGAGGTGGTCGTAAACGGCGAAGTCAAGAGAACATTAATGTCAATAAAAAAGCCATAAACCCTATTAGCCGTCATAAACTTCACCACATCTGGTCAATAACTCGTTTCGCGTACAAATAGTACTAATTGAATAATTAAAGTTTTGTGTGGAAAGATATTGATAGTAGTATAATTTTATTTGAAAATAATGTAATGGAAAATGGAGAAACAGTTTCGAAAACGAAGATTTGAATTTGTCATATGCTGTATTTGTGAAACATTGTTTGTGAAAAAATCAGAAGAAAATAATTTAAATTCTTCGATTTCTACACAGTTCTTTCTCAACCTACATTGATATGATAATGCAGCGCAATATAACAAAAGGGCGACGATCATTTCTTTATAACATTTCCGAAAAAAGCCGTAAATTTTCATGTCAAAGATAACTTTGGCGTCGATAGAGAAACACGGAAACGAACTTTTTTTATAAACGCCACAAAACAGAACAATAAATTACGTCAAGGTGTTACGTGTATTTGGCCACAATTCTCCAAAACACAGCACTAATGCACAAGTACATTGTTAGACGAATTACCATGATAATCGGTTACCTGCTTATATGCAGGTGAATTGTCACCGTTGTCTATGGCTAGCTTGTGCAACTTTTATTGCAGTTCCTCATTGTCAAATAAGTTCTTTCTTTATTTTTTATAGCTAACGGTAACAAAAAAAATTGTAAACATAACGGTGCAAATTTGCATCTTTTCTCTATTTTACATCACAAAAGAATAGGCCCGTTTTGTTTTTTGTGTATTACATTGCGATTTTAGGAATTCTCTCCTCTTCATATAAATTTTTTAATATAGCACATGTTCTTGTTTTGACTACTTTTATTCTTTGAAACAAATGTTGTCTTTGTTCTATTGTCCCGTTTTGCTACCGTTAAGCTGTTTACCGTTTTTACACACTTAAAAGTAATTCTCTTCTTCAATACAACATGTAGTTTACAGATGTGTAAAACAGGGATTGTTATTTTTTTCTCCAATATGATATTGCGAAACATGCAAGAATTAACTACTTGTGAAACAATTGATTTCGGAAATACATTAACTATAAGTAATTTATTACCAACGTATCCTTATCAGGTCGTGGGTTCACCTGGCTGTGGGGCGCCCTACACTGCGTTTGCCGATTCGCGGTCTCCACTCAAGGACTCGTCTGCTCCAGCGACCATCGGTCCTTCGACAGACATTGCCAGCCCACTGACACTTCAGCTTACTGATCCTACAAGCTATGTCTATGAAAGTAGCTGGGGAGACGGGATGCGAAAGGCAGAGGACCGAGTGTTGTGGCGAAATTTGGGAGAGGCCTACGTTCAGCAGTGCACTGCGATAGGCTGAGTTGATGATGTTGATGTATCCTTATTTTGTTTAATTAGTTGTTATTGTAAGAAAGAATGCTACCAGATATATTAAACTTTGATGAAAGAGACTTTATAAATATCTATAAAAAAATTGGCAGAGATTTTATGTTACACATAGGTTTGAACAATTAGTTCAATGTCCGACCGGCCACATGAAATTCTCTTTGGATTATAGTGTAAAATTCATTTAAATCAAACTGTAGTAAATTACTTATGCATTCAACTGCTGCAAAGACAAAAAAGATAAGAGTTACTGCAGGCTTAAAAAACATAACTTACTCACCACAAGTTCCAGCACCATTTTTTCATAAAGAAACCACCACAAACAGAAGTTCGGAACCGCAAAAGCCAACTATCTAAGTATAAACGAACTTGCAAGTCCGTCGAAGAGCGGGGGAGGCAGCGTGCCTCGAAAATTGTAATATTTCAAAATTACTCAAGAGTCGCGTTCGCTTGAATAATGCGATAACTTTGAGCCGGGGGTGGTAACCTCCCGCGTGCGTGCCTCACCCCCTGCCCCTTGTTTTTGAACTTCTGCTCCTGAGTTTGATCAAAATATACTTGCACCGCCCGCTTCATTTGAGCTCGTTTATTTGACCAAGACAATACAGAAAGTTTTTGTTATGTTATTCAGAATTAAGGTAAGTTAGCTAAGTTTTTATACTTAACTATACTTGAATTTTTCTTTAATGAAGTTTTCAATAATTTTTGGCCATCAAACCGTATCAAATTTGATGAAAATACCATGATCATATAGGTACTTATAAAAGTTGTTCGTAAGCAACTAAATGGTATCTAACAAAACTATTCTTATAAAGTATTTCTTATATCTACCAGAAAATAACGGCTTTTATTCAGTATGATATAGTAATATTCCCAGATTCAAATGGAAACATAAGATAATATCTACTTCTAAAGACTTATGAAGTACCGAAAGCCCCGAATATTCAGGTACCTAAGAAAATTTATCATTCTTCTATGTTAAACAGTGTTCGGACTATACAACGAAAACTTGAGTAGATAATCCCGAAGACTCACGCAAGCATACTTAACATTTAGTATATAAATAACCCTTTAACACTAGATACACTTATAATGATACTTGTCCAATTAAATACCGCAGCAACAGCAAGAGTAGAAACAAAGTTTTAATGAACCGCGGTAGACCTTACTTATACCGTTTGACCTCAGGTTAGCTAATAGATTTCTTTAACAATATCCAAGTTAACGAGCCTCTAAACAGCAGGTGTGTTTGAATTTAATAGATATAATTTATAATTGCTAGGCTGTATCAACTGCTAATAGTCAACTGCTTCTGTTAGTACATATTCGTTACTGTTTCATTACCTACTGTATATTCCTAGATAAATAATGATTCATTGAATTTGAAACCAAATTATGCCCGAATTATGTCTTGTGAGACATTTTCAAGTCGTACTTTTGTTGAAATATGGATTAAACTCCTGTTGGAAGTGATGTGGTAGTCCATTCGCCGATCTTCCAACTGAAAATCTACCAAACGTAGTGATTACACGCATTGCCTTTATCCTTGGTATTGGTATTGGTATAACGGGCTATTTTCCGCAACTCCACGCTCGGCGTTTATTTTGCGTGTGGGTGGGAATAACTTGTTTACTCGAGCCAACCCAGCTCCTCGAGGAAGGCCAGCAGACGCTTGATGTTGCTGACTGTCTCTCGGAGAGTACCCGGATCTCCGAAGTACTTAGCCCTGTATGAGGCGACCTCCGGGCAGTTGAGAAGCACGTGGGCCGCTGTTTCCTCTGTCTCCATGCAGGCTCTGCACAGAGGACTGTCAGTCACACCTATGACAAAGAGGTGTTTGTTAAATGAACCGTGTCCGGTGTAGGCGGCTGTCACCGTACGTAGATGTTGTTTTGACAGCCGGAGGAGCTGTTTTGCCTTTAACCATTTGAAGTAATGGTTTTTGAAGAGGCCTGTAACTATTGATATAACTATAAATATAAAACAAATCAAATAGCTGTACATATGAAAATAAATAATTACTTTTTAAAAGAGCTACAATGTGGCGACAAATTGTTGACTAATTTAATGTATCATGGCTAATAAATTTTAAAGCAAATAGAGACAGTTAATCAGATCTCAGGCGCAATAGCAAATGCTTGGCTAACACGCCAAATCGGTTAGTTGTCGAAATATAGTAGAAATAGTATTAATTCTCTCACGCATGTCGTAAAGTAAAGTGAGGAAGAAGGCGCGTTTGACCGATATTTGGCAAACAACCATTTGATCGATGATATAAATGTTTCCTTTTACACAAAATAATGCATTCGACTGATTTATTAAACGAACTGCTTTTACTATGGATAATCTAGTAAGATAACGCCGCACGGCATTTCATAAAAAACTTTCAAGTCCAAAATCTTCGAAATTATTAAACTGATTTTAGTGAAACTTATTCACATAAGCAAGATACATAAGTCTAAAAAGTTAGTAAAGAACATTTTAAATTTTCATTAAAAAGAGTATTGAAGCTAAATAAGAGCGATTTAAAGTTTTCAGACCACCACATACCTAATTAGAATTATGTTTTTTTAAATTAGACATTTTTTTAAATCACACATTACAAAAATGTTCTAAACTTATTGTATAGACCTACTAGCCTATGCCCGCGGCTTCGCCCGCGTTGATGTCGTTTATCGCGTATCCTTCGGGAACTGTTCGTCTTTTCCCGGGATTGTTAATCCAGGTTATGTTCTATCTGAAGTCCAAATTTTATCCAAATCCGTTCAGCCCTTACAGCGTGATTGAGCAACAAACATCCAAACATCTTCACAAACTGTCACATTTGTAGGGTATATCCTACTTATGTGTATTAAGTTTCATCAAAATTGGTTTAATCATTTCAAAGATTTTGGACTTGAAAGTTTGTACGAAATGCCTTAATCCATGACATGGTGTATCTGTGTGCCAAATTTTACCCAAATCCATCTATTTCAGCGCGATTAAAGGGCAAATAAATATACAAAAATCCATACTTTAGTAATCATAATACCAATTAATCGTTACTATAATTATCAAATTATAGATTCATCATTGACGCAATACAATTATTTATATCCTTAGGAGGTCAGATTGATTATTATTTTTATTTGAGGTTTGAGTTGATTATCGAGTACTGGGTGTTTCTTATGTATTGTAAGTATGTATTTACAACAACAAAAAAAGTATATAAATGTATGTATCCATTGTCTAGTACCCATAGCACAAGCTATGCTTAGTTTGGGACTACATGGTGCTGTGTAAAAATGTCCCAACAATATTTATTTATTTACATACATACATACATATTATCACGCCTGTTTCCCATTGGGGTAGGCAGAGACTATGGATTTCCACCTGCTACGATCCTGACACACCTCTTTCGCTTCATCTACGTCCATTAACCTCGTCATGCATGCTCGTCGGTTTAGAGAACTCTTAACCTGGCATTTTTTGAGAACATCCGCGTTTTGATCGCGATACGTTCACCGAGGTCGTCCCCTTCCAACTCTTCCATCCACACCCGCTTCGTATACTTGTTTCGTCAATCTCCTCTCGTCCATCCTCTCTATATGTCCAAACCATCTTAACATACCTTTCTCAATCTTTGTCACTACATCTTCTTTCACTCCACAACGCTCCCTTATCATGTTATTCCTTACTTTATCTCTCAAAGTTACACCACACATACTTCTCAAAGCTCTCATTTCTACTGCATTTATTCTGCTTTCATGTTTCTTCTGCCATACCCAACTTTCACTACCATACATAAGTGTTTATTTTTTTATTATTTACTTTATAAGATAGAAAGAGAGAACTCGTTCGTCTAGACTTGCTCAGTAACAGTACTTAATCTTTGTTTTTTCTTACTTGTCTTATTTAGTAAAAAATCTTGCCATGTCTTTGTAATGCAATTCGTCAATATTAGTTACTGAGAGACATTAATTTAACAATTTCACACACTAAATCACATTTTTTTACCTGATTACATGTCTAAAACTAGCAAGTGTATTTTATCAGTAGTTATTTGATTAAAGAGACGTGCCAAGATTTTTTACTAAATAAGACAAGAGAGAAAAAACAGACCGTAGGTACATCTTCAATAGACTCAAGTGTGTATGTATGATTTTTGCGTCATGTAAATCAAATTCACGTCATTATCGACATCAGATTGCAACCGCACCCTGTATTTCAAGTTTACATAGCAAGAGATAGCATTTTTCAAAGATTTTACATTTCTATGATACCAAGTTATTACAGAATATATTGTTACTGAATCTTTGAAATATTAGAACAATAATATAACAAAGCGTAGTATAGCCACTAGAATTAAAGAGCATATATTTGACGTCAAGAACAGACGCTCCACAAAGTCTGCAGTGTGTGAACATGCCCTAGACAAACCCAATAATATTCTTCGATTTGATAAACCACAAGTTCTGGCGATGGAAAACCGATATGTACATAGAATGCTCCGTGAGGCTATTGAAATTAAAAAACATCCTAATTTTAATAATAAATCCTGAAAGAATTGTTTTGCTTAAAATTCCAAGGTCAACACTTTATCAAAAAAGTTGTTATGTTATGTGTGAGCGTATCTACAATAATATACCCAAGAGTATTAAGGAATTACCAATCATGTTGTGCAAAAAAAAGCTAAAAATGTGGCTAATAAAGAAATCCTTCTACTCTGTTGATGACTTATTAAAAAATTAAATAATTTTATTGTATCTGAAATGATAAATTAATTTAAATTAACTGACAAAAATATAAAAATAATTACTTCTTCTTGAAAAATCTTATTATGTAAGTAAATCACAATTTTAACAAGTATCCTTGTATCTCTTGTTGTTTTAAATTATAGCCATTTATACTGAATAAGAATGTTTGCATGTCAGTAGAACTGCTTACCCTAAACTAAGATATTTGCATGTCAATAATTTGACTGAAGTTGTAAGAACTAATCCTAATTATATGTAAGACTAACTGTGTTATGTACCAACTTATATGCGAATAAATGAATTGAATTGAATTGAAATAGAGAAGATGGTTGGCAGCTACCACCTGTTTGGAACCCAGTCCTAAAAATAATCAAGTCCCAAACAGCACGCAACACTGTAAAAGATAATGATATTGTGAGTGATTACTGCGTGCATCGAAACGATTTTAATTATTAATAATATTGTACTGTAGATTAAAATAAATTTGTAGAAATATTTGTAAAGACGCTTGTCATCTTAGTCTACCTGCGACCACGAAATGCTGCAAAGCTTTCGAAACGTCAGGAAAACCAATTTAAATAATATACGCGATTTAATCCGGTCAACTTGAAAGACTCAGGAAATTGATATCCCCTTGTATCCCAAGAACTAGGACCTGAATAAATGTCAATATTGTTTTAGAAACTTCACTAGGGTATATAATGCCAGGTCTTTTATGTCACAATATTTGAACTTGTGTGTTTTCTTTATTTAAATAGCCTTATCAGTAACAGTGATGTTTGAACCTTTGGAAAAATAATTCAGTTCACATAGTACAGTTATTGGAGAGGCATTTCGGCCACCTTGGAGGTCACATTCCAGTCACACCCTCCGAGTTTTTCCAGAAGAGGATCTCTGGTGCCTCTGAAAAAGACATTGTGCACTCTGGTCTTGACTACACCATGGCTACAGATCGGCTAGGGTACACTTGAAAAACTCTTTTCTACTAGTTTCTTTTGATAAAATTAATCACTACAAATATGTGAACTCCTTGTTATCCCGGACAATGGATGATGGACTGGCAATTACACTACTGAGAGCAAACTATCAACTATTTATTAAGGAATACCTATTTATCATTTTCAGTACCTGAGTGACTAAGTATGAAAATGGAAATGAATGGAAAGAAAACGAATTATGCAATGATTCGGATAATTGAAATGTTAACAAGAAGAATAAATAGTGATTTGAGTCCAAATCAATGGATAGTAAATGCCATGTGTCATCAATATTTTCTTAAAAAAACTCGATACAAAACAGGATAGCAAAAATTTACTTCAAACAAAACACGAGTCATTGCAACAACAGAATTCCCGAACATAAACGAGGCATTTAAAAACTCATAAAATAACATTCACCATAAACTTACTGACAATGCGTTGCGTCCTCGCCTCTTCATACACACATATATGGCTGTAGTTCGTACATTTACATTCATATATATATATTAATGTATAAGTTTGTTCTGGAGGCCGCACGTGGTCCGTACCATGTGATAAACCGGTCTTGGGCAAGCCTAGTAACCTCTAAACGACACTGTACGTGAGCACTCTTGAAGGATGCTATAGCAACACTTTTATTTTTCATTTACACCGTGAGATATATTTTGTGGGAAAGAAAATAAATCAAGAAGAGTATATTTTTAAAGATACTCGTACATGTGCTTTTTAGCGAATAGTTATACAAGTCTATACAATTTTGTCATTTTACTGTTAAATAAAAATGTTTTTCCACCAAACAAGCCTTGTAGACTTTTCATGAATTATTTATGGCTTTAATTTTAGAAGCCAATAAATCTGCAGTTATCAGCACATATCTCGGGGTGACAGCTATGCAAATCAATTCGACTGGTAAAGAAGATATCCATGTACACTCAAAAAGGCGTTATTGCGTTCTTCATTAGGTGAAGACCGTTCTGTATTCCGTTTGGAAGACTGACATCCTAATTGTTTTATTAAATCACTTACATGATAACTTAAATAGGTTTTCTAACTTAATCAAAGTTTTCAATAATTTGATTGAAAATGCGTTTGACTTTTTTTAAATAATTATATTTATTAAATACTCTTCCATTAGACTGAACAGTTAAAATGTATGTGAAAAAGAAACACCATTTCATAATCATTACGAACAAAAACAGCCTTTTAAATGTACACCTTTACTGTAAAGTAGAACAATGTACTGACATGACTAAACTAAATAAATGTTTTCGTACTATAGTACCGTTTATAGTTTACAAGAGTTGTTGCTTTTAAATTTATTAATAACATTTATAGACTTATGTACCTCCTATGATCTTGGTATCAAGTCGATTAAAAACTGATGTTTTGTTTTGAAAAAAAGTTTTTTTTTTGTTCTACCAAGTAATAAACTGGTCTTTAATTAACGTCTATATTATAAGGTTGTACTAAGTATACAAGCGAAGCCAATAATTGTTTAAATTGAAAACGCCCGTCTCCCCGGGAAGTCGGTGGATGTAACCGCACCTGCAAAACTTCGAGCCCCGGGCAACTTGAAGAATTCTTAACTCTTTGAATTCCCGGCTAGGAACTTGCTTCGTCTCGTTAGCTGCTTGCCGCAAAACCTCCTCTTATTTATGCCCCTACTTTATTCCATTTGCGGTTTGCTTTTACTATTTTAACGCTATTTTTCATTTTACGTAATAAAACTTTCAAGATTTTCTGAAAGACTGTCATACTCGTGCATATGCCTCGTACTTTTATTTCCAAAGAAATGAAGTATCTACTACTGATTTTAATAGAAAAATGTAATAAAAAACCCTAAAACTTGTAACTAATTTTCTGTACACATCGTTTCTTTGTAGAAAAGGTATTAAACAAAGGCAACGAAGCATCTCTTCATATCCCATAGCTGAATACGTAGCTACAAGCTTTACTACTCCATAAAAACAACGAATAAATAATACCTGCACATGATATAAATTGCTTAATTTTCTTATTAAATTGTCACTCATCAATTTTACTAATTTCTACAGCCACGCCATCTATCAAACGTAAAATAAAATGTCTACAATATATCAATGTAAAAAAACTTGATTAACGATTCAATGCTAATGGAGATCTTTAGTTTTGGACATTCTTGTTATGTAAATTTCTTCTGAGGTAATAATTTCTCGAGGTCGTAGTTTTCCATTAGTTTGCTCTCGGGCACCGATTACTTAATAATGGTCATGATGACTATTAATAGTCAATGATCAGAAATTAATGACAGACGCATGTTCTTTCAGCTTTTAAAGATATTTGTATAATAAATTATGTGCCTAAGAATTCAGTACTAACATATTTCTCTTATCTCTTATAGAGTCATAGTTTTTAAAGGCCAGGAGCTTGTCATTTATTCCTTTACTTATTGCATTAAGCACAGCATACCGCAATTATAACATATCAATTTTTTATCTAACATTTAATTGTAATAAGATCTGTCATTAAAACCGTCCAGTCCGATATAGCTTTCTAGAATTCGAGTCATGCAATTGTAAGGTGTCGGAAAAACGCTGGCAATTCCATGAAAATGCATCGGTGCAAAGAAACCCGCCGAGGAATGCCACATGCCGTCTTTTAATCGATATCAGTCATATCACGATCCATTTTAATCTTTCTGAATGATGGATTAATGTTAAAAATTTATTGGTAGCCATTTGGTTGTTACGACGTTTTGTCACATAACTATAATTGTTTCGAGTTTTTATTTGAGCAAGGTGCAGATATAAAATGCGAACGGCGACTAAACGTTCCGATTATAGTATAGATAGTGGTATACAGTTATTGTTTGTATAATTTCTTTAACGTATTTCGCAATAAATTACATAAAAATATTTTAAAATATTAGCGATTTAAAATGTATTACTTTTAGATGAAAGTAAAAACGAAGTAGAAGCAGCGAGTGTCATGTTATGAAATAGTCGTTTTAATGTAATAAAAATAAATATTCCAAATGCTTAGTCCATAATGAGTGCAAGGACATAACTTTTATTATCTTAGTCATTCTAGAAGACAGTAAAACACCACTTTGCAAGAGAGTTGGAGTAATTACGTGGGACACTCAGAAAGTTTTGCGAAACTAAAAAAAAATGTTCTATACGTACATATATTTTAATCAAATCTTTTCAAAGTACTTTCCACCAGCCTCTATACAAAGATTCATGCGCCTAAACCAGTTTTCAAAACACTTTTTCCAGTCCGCCGCAGACACCTCGTTTACAGCCTGCTCGAACGCAGCCAGCGCATCTTCCGGCGACGAAAATTGTATCCCTTTGAGCTGATTTTTTATTTTTGGGAATAAAAAGAAGTCACACGGTGCTAGATCAGGGCTGTAAGGAGGGTGACCCAGGAGTTTGACTGGCGTGCTGTCCAGGAAGTCCCTCGTTTTGAGTGCGGTGTGCGCAGGTGCATTGTCGTGGTGGAGCAGTAGCCCGCGGAGCCCTGTGTTTGGTCGCTTGTTGCTTATAACAGAGAAAACTTCTGGCAAACATTTGGTAGTATACCATTCGGCATTAATGCTTCTTTGATCCCGTAAGGGAATTGATACCAAGTGGCCAGTCAAATTAAAAAAGATAGCGATCAAAATCTTACCCCCGCTTCTAGATCGCTTCACTTTGGTAGGCGTTGGCTCATTTTGAAACACCCAAACAGTCGACTGGCGCTTGGTTTCTGGGTCGTATTGATAAATCCAGGACTCATCACCTGTAACGATGTCGTAAACACGCCGAGACGAGCCTGCTTCAAATTTGTTAAGCATATCACGGCACCATTCCACCCGGGCCTGCTTCTGAGCATCGGTGAGGTTGTGCGGCACCCAGCGTGATACTATCCTCCTCACGCGAAGATGGCTGTGTAGAATCTCGTGAACGCTTCCCGATCCAATCTTCAATATGTGTTGAATCTCCTGATATGTAATTCGCCTATTGTCTTGGATTAAATTTTTCACTGCTAGCACGTTTTCTTCGGTAACAGCCGTCAAAGGGCGACCGCTTCTTTCGTCATCCCCCAAAGTTGGTCGACCGCGCTTGAATTCGTTATACCAACGATACACGGTTGCCTTGGAAGGGCCTTCATCCATGAATGCCATTTGAAGTCTATCGTACGATTCATCCGGTTTCAGGCGACACTTGAAATCGTATAAAATCATAGCTCTAAAATGTTCCCGGCGCAGATCCATATTTCAGTGAGACACAATACTTTGAATTAACTTGCAAAAAATGTGGAGGGAAATTTTGAAATTGGAACTTACTTATTTTTACTTATAAATAATCATATTTTCGAAAAACATTATAACTGGCCAGTCTCCCATATATAAAAACTTTTTTTCGCAATACTTTCTGAGGGGCCTGGTACATTCTAAAATTCAACACACAAAAAATGACACATATTTTGATCAATTTATTTAGAGTTTGTCATAGTTATTGTCACTATGACTGTGTGTGTTAGTTATTACGACCTCTGTGGTCTAGTGGTTCGAGTGTCGGACTGCTGATCACGAGGTTGTGGGTTCAATTCCCACAGGACATAAATATTTATGTGTTGAACATAAGATGTATTATATTAGTCTGTATTTACAAAATGAAAAGTATTGTATTCAATTCACTGTCTAGTACCCATTTTTTTTGTATGCCTTGGGGAAATCCTAATGGACGCACTCCGCCCGGGGTAGGCAGAGCCAGTGTCGGACTCTTACCGACTAAAACCACCACGGTGTTTCTTCGACTACCTTAGCCGGGGGCGTGAGAACCCGTGAGTATTCACACAACCACCCCCGACAGGTACCGGCCCACCACAAGGCGAGCCCCTTCCACCCGTGCGGCTTTACGTTGGCCGCACCCTCCTCAGTGGCGCACACGGAACACTGCACGCCACCTCACCTCATGGGCCTTTACCAGCTGCGCCAAGTACGCCGGCTGTGCCAGCTACGCGAGCTGCTGGTCAGGCAGCAGACTACCCTGAGTCTGCTGCTCGCAGGCCCTACCTCCCGTAATTTTTTATAGAGGTTTTCTTCCTCGCGATCCGGGCGTTGAAGCCAAGACTCTCGGTCCCAAGAGGCGCGAGAACACTACTCAGCGGGCACTCCTGGCGTTACGAGATCGACGGGGGCAGGGAAAGACAGTCCCCACTGGCCCAGAACGGGCCCCTCCCGCGCCAGAATATTCTCCACAGGCAATAAAATCCCCCGAAGGTTAATCCCTCGAAAGGATTTTATTGCCCGTGCTCAGGATGCACGGGTCAAACAACTGCCGTTCCCTCCAGACGTTTCCAGAAGGAAAAGCAGCCGTCAGGCACACGTGGAGGTTTTCTGGCCAGCACCCCATTGTCTAGTACCCATAGTATAAGCTCTGCTTTGTTTGGGACTAGATGGTGCTGTATTAAATAATGTCCGAAAATTATTTTAATGATTTATTTATTTATTGTTAAATTTACCAACCCGCAAAAATCAACACGATATCGTCAAAATAATCTAATCATGTTAACGGGTCATTATGAGTGGTAATTATTGCAATTAATTATGAGCTCCTTTTAATAAACAAAGTAACCCTCCAACCCCTATATCATTAGACGTTTCAAAGACTGTTATTAATACCCCTTAGTTTAGTTTATTATCCGTAAATTGTTACTAATTTGCCGGCTCCGAACGTGTTAGCGCGACAGGGTTATTGTGCAAAATATTTAGGAAATTTAAACTTTGTCTGGTACTGGTTGACATAGTTAATAATTGATAACGTCAGTACATATCATACATCTTATCATATTTGATTATGATTATGTGAGATGATTAAGTGACAAAAAAAAATGAAATTATACATAAGTTTTCTATATATAATAGAAACAGTGTTTAGCGTTTTCTTGTTGTAAGCAAAGTTGTAGAGACACAAAGAACTGTTTATTTTTATAAATAAACAGTTAATTATTTTAACACGCAGTCATGCTCTAGTGAAGACATCATTTAAGTTTTTATTGCGTTAAATATATTAATATTCATAACTTCCAGTACTTTAATTATATATTTTAATATAAAAAACATTAATTCACACTACTGTCAATTATTATATTATGATGTTAAAATTCGTCGACTGTTTTATATTAACATCTTTGTTCAATTCTAAGCAAATTGTGTTTACACTTTCGTATACAGATAAAAATTAATAATAGATAATTGTTAAGTATTTACCTACAAAATGTTTGATAGTAAAAAAACTTTACATGTAAGCTTGCTTTAATTACAGAAGTATTCTTATTTTAACTCTCCGACACCAGAAAAATAGAGTATAAAATTATAAATTGAAATCACATGTAGGTACGGTCAACCGCACGTCGGTAACACTTTGACATTAGCAGCATCTTTATTTCATAAGCAGTAAGGGCGATTTTCGAATTGAAGTGTTACAACTGTCATGCAGTCGACTGTACAAAGGCGAGCTTAACTCGAAAATGAGTTTTGTACAAAAAAAACATTTGAGCGATAGTGTAGAAAAGAGGCTGAGGGTAAACTTAGTGCACAACTTTTTAGGTCTATATAAATTACCTACTTAATAATTAAACATACCTACATAAAACCTACATGAATAAACTACAAATAACAATATTATATACACAAATATAGTATTATTATCAGTTATTTTGAGAGGAAATGTTCCTTAATTCTTCTCTTAAAACCGTTCAGAGATGAGCTGTTGCGAAGTGAGTGTGGGATGGGAGTTCCAAAGACGAATTGCATGGATATTAATATTACCATTATTATTGAAGTAATTCTATGTTACTCTGTGATTTTACATTCCAAAAATGATGTTGTAAAATTGTGTACGGAACATAGTATAGTATAGTATTACGGGCTGGTTTCCGCAACTCCACGTCCAAGCGTGTATTTTGCGTACGAGTGGGAACTTACTCGATCCACCCCAACGGAACATATACTTATTATACTAGCATGTCATCAACTCAGCCTGTCGCAGTCCACTGCTGGACATAGGCCTCTCCCAAGTTGCGCCACAACACTCGGTCTTCTTCCTTTCCTTACTATACTATTATATACTAGCGTGTACGGAACGTGAAAGACAAACAATTAGTTGACAACTTGACAGTATAAAATAATAAGTGAAGCAATCATTTAAAATTGAATGCATTTATGGTGAATCAGATAAATACTAGTTCTTACTCAGATTATAAACCTCCTTAGCAGATTTATTTATCTATCTAGGTATCTAAACTGACGTAAGCAAACAACCATTCACGTTTAAACTGCATTTAAAAGACTAGAATAGATAAATGAAATAAATATTTGTTTTGGCGACAAACAATTATAATGGATATTTCAATATAGACAACACATCAGTGGTAACAGTTTGACCTTAACAGTGTCTTTATTTTGTAACCAGTAAGGGCAGTTTTCGTAGTTCAACTATTACCACTGCGTTTGGCCTACTAATTATCCTATGTAGATGTTGTTTTGTTTTTTTTCAAGCCTGTATAAAAGGATTTAAAGGAGATGGTCCAAAAATTAATGGAGCTTCGGAGGAGTACTTGTATTACAGAAAAAAAAAAAAAACATTTTTAATTGTTATAATCCACGATTTAATACGATTTAGAATTTTGTCGATTAATGTGAACAGAAATGTAGGGATCAGCTGATTTTTTTGGCGATTTCAGGGTTGGTCCCATAGTAAAAGTTGTTCGTAATGATGAGTAAAATGACCCATCTTCGTATTCGAAACTACAAAATTTTCAGCGTTTATAAGTACTACAACCTATGTTGTTGCGTAATTAGGTTAGTATGCGGGCGCATATGCAGGTCAGTCTCAAGGACTAATAAAGATTGTTGAATAAAACACTGCACAACATAATATTTGAGGACGAGTTATTTGGCGGTTAAATCAAATTAAATCAAATCAAAATATTTTATTTGTCAAACATAGGTAGGTTATAATGTAAACCTACCTAGGTTTACATTATGTAAGGTCTTAATTAGATTTAGTTAGTCCGCTATGTTTTGCCTTAAAGATATAAAAATATAATTGTGTACAATGTGAATGTTCACATTGTGCACAATTATATTTTTTTGTATTTTTATGTCAAAGAAGAAAAAATGAATGGATTGTGTGACAGATGATGTGAATAGAAAGAAAGTGAACACGGAGATGACGGCTGATAGAGATGTATGGCAGAAAAAAACATGCTGCGTCGACCCCAAATAAATTGGGATAAGGGCAGGAGGATGAATGTGAACATCAAGTTAAGTGTTAAGTAAACTAATTACAGAGCAATGCTTAAAATGCTTACACTTTGGGCTACCTTATGGCCCGTCGTATATTTAAGCCAGCCCAGTAGAGTAACAGACGGCGCGTTCATGTCTTTTGTTCGCAAAAGCTGCCCACGTGACTAGAGATGTAAATTTAAAAAAAAAACTATTTTTTCACAATCAAGAATAAAACCGTTTTCCACCTCAAAAATGAAACCATTTCTTAAGAAAACTACACGTGAAACTGGGTGATGAACCAATATGCAGTACGGCATTACTTTATGCGTTTAAAGGTGGCCATACACGCAAGGATATACTGACAGGTTCAAGTAAACTGGAGCATAAAATGTAGGAATAACTGAACAGTTTTATTACAAACACGCCTGCTTGCCTCCACACACAGTTCAACTCTACTGGCAGGCAAAGTCTTGCGTGTATGCTCCTTTAAAAAAACCATCCACACCACGTCGAGTGCTTTACATGGGCTGAGTTTAATTATGTGACGATCTAACGCAAATATGGGTATTTTTATTATTAATGTTTTGTTCTTGTTTTTATAATTCAGTGATCTTAAGACTATTAGTTGAATACCTTTATAATAGTAAATGGTAAATGTACTGAAATAAACGCTACCAAACACCTGTATTTTGTACAGTCGACCTCACGTTTGTGCTAACAGTTTTTCCTTGAGAGGGTCTTTATTTCGTAAGCAGTAAGGGCGGTTTTCGTTATTCAAGTATTACCACTGACGTCGAAGTTAGGTCGACTGTACCATATTTAAGTAAATAAAGACTAAAGACTGTACTTAACTAACTAACTTATAACTATGGGTGAATTTGCCTGAAATGAAATGATTTTATTTTATTTATTTATTTTATTTATAAAGATTTTTTTTAAATTATTATTTACTGAGAATCAGACCGACACGACAAAAAAAAAAAAAAAATCGTTAGATTTCGATTCGCATGCGTAAAATGCGTTAAAAATAATAAGTAATTAGTAAGGGTAGGCATATCTATACGACTTTGAATTAACTGCAAAGTTAGTCGAGTCGGTTAAGAAACACTGTTTCTTAATAAGATATCGCTGACGTCACCCAAAGATGTACCAAGTGGATGAGAATTTCGTTACCACGAGCAGTGTTCACGGTAGCTTGGTGGCTAAAGCACTGGCGTACTGAGCCAGGAGTCGCAGGTTCGAATCCTGCTCGTGAGCGATTTTTTCTTTCCACAATTTAAAAATCGAATATATATTATTTCATGTTTTTTGACTAAAATAACATTAAAAAAATTCGCTGTAAAACCACATAAATAATCACCTGTCTAACTAATAGCCGTTTTATGGAAGCTGCAATGAATAGATATTTATAAATTATGTCAGTTTGTTGACGTTTTATTTTACACTGTATATTTAAAGACGTTGCTATTGATCCTAATGTTTATTAGACTAAACTTGATCGTTAATTATAGGCCAACAAATCGCGCTATTTTTATACAAAAATTATTGTGCTATCGTCAGCCAGTCTTGATTCCAAATTATATTAAACATCATCATCATCATCATTTCAGCCAAAAGACGTCCACTGCTGGACATAGGCCTCCCGCAAAAAGTGGGGATATGCCATAATCGCCACACGTGGCAGGCGTGTTGGCGATCGCTGTTGGTTGGTTAATACTAGTAATACTCAGAGAACGTTGCTGCCCATCCTCTGGTGAATCCCTTAGTCGCCTTTTACGACACCCATGAGAAGATAAAGGGTGATGCAATTCTTTACGTCCGGCACCACACGGAACATAACATAACATAACATCACGCCTGTATTTCCCCGAAGGGGTAGGCAGAGGTGTAATAGTACACCTACATTTCACCAGTTATATTAAAGAACTTATTTTGATAGGTTCTTTCAAATTGTATAACATAATTTACCCTTTTTTTTATAATTATCTCTACGTCTCTGTAAGAGACGGAATACATACAGGGTAATTACTTTAAAAAAAAAACTTTTTATTAAAGAACTATAGGTACCAATTTTTTTTTTTTTTTTTTTTTATAATTTTTGATGGCGAAACGAGCTAAAGGCCCACCTGATGTTAAGTGGTTACTGTAATGTATTCATGTTCGGAATAAAACGTGCATAATAATTTATAAGTCCCAGAGCAGCCCTCAACTGAGAAACATTTTGTGGTACCGGAGCGTTAGCTATAGCATCTACTTTACTACTATCGGTATGCAAACCAAACTTGTTTATTCTATACCCAAGATAACAAACTTCATCCTTGAAAAACTCACATTTCTCTAATTTAATTCGTAAGCCTGCTTGTTGAAGTCGTGACAAAACTGATTTTAAATTAGATAAATGCTTAGCTTTATTTGGCCCAGTTATACAAATGTC
This sequence comes from Asteroscopus sphinx, assembly GCA_949699075.1. Lineage (NCBI taxonomy): Eukaryota > Metazoa > Arthropoda > Insecta > Lepidoptera > Noctuidae > Asteroscopus > Asteroscopus sphinx. The sequence continues at coordinate 11,614,563 of OX453013.1, read as the reverse complement.
ATCTTGAAAGGCCACAACCCCATCACAATTCAAACCACTCAATGTTTCTTCGATAAATTTTTGGAACATTTCTGGCAAACACTTTAATCCAAAAGGTGCCCTACGATAAACAAAAGTGCCAACGTGAGTGGTAATTGCAGTAAAGGGCTGAGACTGTTCATCGAGAGTACATTGTAAATAAGCATGTTTGAGATCCAACTTAGTGTATTGTTCACCTCCACTTAAAGCTGCAAACAGTTGTTCTATACGCGGAAGCGGATAGTGAAAATCTTTTAAAACTTTATTTATTGTAATTTTATAATCACCACAAATTCTTATAGTTCCATCAGGTTTCACAACCGGCACGATGGGAGTGCCATAGTCAGATCTTTCAACTTTATAAATGACATTTTCCTGCTCCAATCGCTCCAACTCATGCTCAACAGCTGTCCGCAGAGCTAGGGGCAGCGTACGGGCCTTGCAAAATATCGGAGTATCGTCTTTTAAATACAACTTCATTTTAGTTTTAGTACTTCCTAGACCAGCGGTTCTCAAACTTTTTTGGTCACGGAACCCTTTTGACAAGCAAAATACTTGACGGAACCCTACAATAAAACAATAGTTTTTAAAAGTGTATTCTTTATTATATAAGCATAATAAAAGTACAATGTAACAGTTACTAATTATTACTTACTTTAACCACATGCCAAGTACAATAATAGAAGATATTAAAAATGAAAAAATCTTAACTAATGGGAGGTATGAAACTGTTTTTTATTTTTCATCAATTGGTTGATATCAGGTTTGATAGAAGACATTTGAAGTCTCATATCAGGTTCGGCGTCCAGTCTATTGCGATATTTTGTTTTCGTGGCTGCATAGGTTGAGAATCCTGTTTCGCACAAATATGTTGTTGGGAACGGGAGAAGAATATTCAGAGCCATTCTGCCAAGCATTGGATATTCATCACGGATTCTGCACCAAAAATCGTTGAGAGGCGTCGTTTTGAACAGTGACTCCATACTTGTGTCTGATGACATTTCTAAAAGAGATTCATATATCTCGTTTGACATACTTTCGGGCTTTTGCAAGTTGGGTAAAAAAGGATTATGAATCCATGAATTCAGCTTCATTTTTGTATTATGTTCTTCGGGAAAATACTTTACAAAAGATGCGCGCATCGAAGTGAGATATTGGACCAATTCTTCAAACACATCATCTTGAAACATTTCCGAGTCGTTATCGCTAACAAACTCACTGAGTGACGTAAAGCTTTCTATTTCTCTCTTACCAACGCAAATAATCCAAAAATCTAATTTTCTTTTGAAGGCAGTTATTTTGTTATAGGCCTGGAACACTGTTGTCTGTTTACCTTGCAATGATAAATTCAATTCGTTTAGTTTTTGAAAGATATCCGCCATAAAAGACAATCGGAACAACCAAGTTTTATCATACAAACGGTCTTTCAAATTAAAAGAAACTGTATCTGCTGAAAGAAACATTTGTAACTCGGCTCTAAGTTCAAATAGCCTTGTTAAAGTTTTACCCCGAGACAGCCATCGCACTTCTGTATGGAGCAGCAGTGTTTTATGTTTGCTGCCATAATCTTCACACAATAATGAGAACAATCGGGATTGTAGTGGTCGTGATTTGATAAAATTAATTATTTTTACCGCTTCATCCATAACTAATTTTAGATTTTACGGCATTTGCTTCATCGCAAGTGCTTGTCTATGCAGAATACAATGGCTGGAACTACAATTAGGCGCTTTACTTTTTATTCGTGATACTGCTCCTGCTGTTTTACCTGTCATCGCCTTGGCCCCATCTGTACTAATGTCAATGCAATCGTTCCAACTAAGATTATTTTCTTTAAAAAATATGTTTATTTTATTAAAAATTTCTTCCCCGGTAGTGTTTGTGGGCAGCGGTGAACACATAAGCATGTCTTCTTCAAAAGAACGTTCATATGGATATCTCACGATAACCAGCAAGATAGCCAGACCAGTGACATCAGTTGACTCATCCATTTGCAAGGCGAATCGTGTTTTTTGTAGACGTGCAACTAGTTCTTGTTTGACGTAGCTTGCCAGATCATGGATTCGCCGTGAAACAGTATCGTTTGATAGCGGTACAGTAGAAAGATGCTTTGCAGATTTTTCATCGAGCATACATTTTGTTATGTCTAACACACATGGCTTTATTAAATTCTCAGCGATAGTGTGCGCTTTACCTGCTTGTGCAATGCGATAGCTAACTAAATATGATGCCTCCGTGGCCTTTTCATTGATAGTTTGTGTTACATGCATCATATTTTTTTGACTTTCCAATAACTGTTCTTTTTTACGAACGAAAAATTCTTTATTCTTGTCTTTAGACTCGGGGTGTACAGTTTCTAAATGTCTGCGTAATTTGGCAGGTGCCATGGAACTATTAGGAAGCAGTTTACTACATAACATGCAGAGAGGTGAGCCGTTGGAATCAACAAATCCGAAACTGATATATGATTCATCATACTTCCTTTTTTTCGTCTTTGAAACCGTGGAGCTTGACGTCGTGGCATCATCGTCTGGATCGGTAATTGCTGTATTCTCCGCGCGTACTGCTTTTGAACATTCAGCGTCATTAGAAGATGTCGTTGCAACACGTTTAACACCTTTAAGCCAACGTTCCATTCTTCTTTATTAATAATGTTACACGTCAGGATGGTAGGGTCAAAATAATGCACAATCGTTACTGCGTTTATGAGACAAAGTTTAGTCCAAAGAAGAAATGTACAAAACTGATACAATCAGAATACAGCGGGCAATAGAACTTACAAGAAGGCAGCAGGTTAGCCAGCTTGTAAGTAGGTAGGTACGAACTTATCGCTCCGAACGCTAATCGTCAACTGACTGACGAGGCGCGACTTTTTTTATATAATAGCGCTTTTATACTTAGTCCTAGACTCGAACTCGAACATTCTCAAAAATACTCGAGTCGGCGCCTTTGATAAACAAAAAGCGGAAATAAAAATATAAATACAAAAAAATGCGTTGTAAACAATCTCGACTTTATGCTTTTGAAGATAGAGCCGAAAGTCGCTTGTTCACAACTATAGCGTCTAATTCAGAGGCGGCTTTTATCAAAGGGACTGCGCGCTCACAAGTATACGCGCGGCGGGCGGATTCAAAACGTTCGACCAGTGACCAGAGAGAGGTGTTTTGTTTTTTTTTTCTAAATTCTTGCGGAACCCCTACAGGGGTATCGCGGAACCCTAGGGTTCCGCGGAACACACTTAGAGTACCGCTGTCCTAGACCATCCTTAAAAACATCGGGAAACTCAGTCTTCAGTCGCGATATAACAGCATCATTTTCATCGGAAAAATTATACAAATTGATTGCCTTTAATCCTAACTTACGCAACCAACGGCGTCCGAGTAAAGGTGGACCGCCGTTGTCAATGATAAAGAGAGGTAACGATGCAACCGCGGTATTTCCGCAACGCACACTAACATTAACAAACCCAAGCGGGACGATCGCGTCCCCTATGTACGAATGAAACTTATTGTTATCACGGATGATAGGAAAATTAGACAGGTAGGAATCATAAAACAACTTATTTACTGCCGATATTTTGCTGCCTGTGTCGATCTCAAACATAATTTTTTTATTGTTTATCAATAACTCGTAAAAATAGGGACTATCACTGATACAATTTTTCACAGAAATAACATTATTTAACTCATCATTAGAACTGCTTTCGGATCCAGAGTCTTTCAAAATACAATTTTGATAATGTTTAGTGACATGTTTACCTTTGGTGCACACAGCTGACAAATGGCCTTTGACACTACATTTGTCACACACATAAAATTTATACTTGCACTTGTTAGGCGCATGAGCTCCTTTACCGCAGCGCCAACAAGAGCGCCGCTTGCTGCCGGCGCCTGACGGCGCGGCCGGCGCTGCCGCGACCCGGTGCAGGGGTGCGGCCCCAGTAGGTCCTATGTCATGATCATGGCCGCTCCCCGACAGCGCGCTACCGGCCGCGGCCGCATGCCGCTCAGCCGCCTCCAGTGCGAGCGCCATCTCTACCGCTTTCTTGTAGTCCAGTGACGGCTCGACAAAAAGGCGTGACCGCATCTCCTCACTTCGGAGGCCACATACAAACTGGTCGCGAAGGTTAACTTCGAGAGTTGCTCCAAAGTTGCAGTGGGTAGCTAGATGTTTTAAATTTTGAAGAAATGCGCCCACCAATTCGTCATGAGCTTGCCGTCGCTGACGAAACGTAAATCGTTCAGCAATTTCTGAACGCCTCGGCTCAATATGGTTACCTATGAGTTCTACTAGCTGTTCGAACGTACAGTCTTCAGGAAATTTGGGTGCACACAAATCGCACATGAGCCCGTAAATGTGCGACCCAACATGTGTCACTAGGGTGGCCACGTGGAGTTCATTTTTTATGTCGTTGAGTAAAATATATTGCTTCACCAACCTCACATAAGCAGACCAGTTCTTTCCTTCCTCAGCGCGAAACTCGTGTAGTTTACCGAATGGCATTATGTAATTTTTTAAATAAATCTTCGTCGCCAATGTAAAATACGTACTTAATGAAAGACAGATTTGACAAGACAAACTTATATTTCATAAAACAAAAGAGATATATAAACGAATGGCCATGAAGGTTTTATTCAAAGACATGAATACATTACAGTTACCTTTGCCCATGACAACTTTAATACCACCTAGGCTGTTGCCGTGCTTTGAAGCCTGGCTGAACAGGAGTGAGCGTGTCACCTACCGGCTTACTCAGATATTCACCGGGCATGGTTGCTTTGGTGAATATCTGAATAAGATCGGACGCGAAGTCACGGCAAATTGTCACCATTGTGGGAGTGACCAGGACACGGCACAGCACACGCTTGAGGAGTGCCCTGCGTGGAGCCCAGAGCGGCGTGTCCTGGTCAGCGAGATCGGGCAAGATCTTTCTCTGCCAGCAGTAGTGTCGGCTATGCTGGCAGAGCCGACGGCTTGGAGGGCCGTGGCTTCCTTCTGCGAGGCTGTCATGGTCCAGAAGGAGGCCGCAGAGCGGGATTGGGAGAGGGCTGATCCCACTCGGAGACGAAGGCGCCGGAGAGGCAACCGCCCCGGTGCAAGGCCCAGATAGGGCGAATCGCCGCATCCCCCACCACCAAATGATGGTGGGGGACCTTCGGGATCGTGGGTGCCAAGAGTAGGGGGACTGGAGGCATCTATTAAGCGACCCTGGGGAGGACAGCAGCACGTGGTGGTCACGTGCTGCTGTTGGGGAAACCTTGTTGTTTCCCCGGGACGTGCCAAAGGCGTAGCACTGGAGGGGCACCGGCGCGGTCCACTGGAGTTCCCGGAGCTCCTCTATTTTGTGCAGAGGATGGCCACCGTGTGGTTTTAGTCGGTAAGAGTCCGACATAACCCTCCGCCCTCCCCAGACGGAGGGTATCCATGAGGATTTCCACTCGAATACAAAAAAAAAAAAAAAAAAAAAGGCTGTTGCCTAAATGGTACCGCAAGTCGGTTCGCCAAACTGAGACATGAAGATGGAAAGTCTCATGTGATTGTAATTTCACCGGCACCCGTACCCTTCAGACCGAAACACAGCAATGCAAGCATCACTATTTGGCGGAGAAGTAGGCACGGTGAAACTATAACAGGTACCTATGCTTTGATACCTAACTTCACTATAAATATGTCAAACATAGTAATTTTATACAAAGAAAACAAAACAAAATCCCATCAGGGAAAATTTACGTAGATAACTCCAAGATTTTCCAGTGCTTATTAATTGTCATCTTAAGAAAAAAAAAACTTCAATTAGTCTTTGTACTTTGATCTTTACTTACTGTAAATGTCTGTAAACTTTGATGTTAACTTTAAAGGGTAATTGTATGTCCTTTAACATAACATAACATCACGCCTGTATTTCCCCGAAGGGGTAGGCAGAGGTGTATAGTACACCCACATTTCGCCAGTTATGTTGTAAGTCCCATGTAATAGGGGGCGAGCCTATTGCCATTAACCGGGCACAAATCCAGACTCCGGGCTGCTACTGAGAATTTCCTAATGAAAAAACCCAATAACACTTTGCCCGACCCGGGAATCGAACCCAGGACCTCACGCTCAGCAGTCGCGCTTGCAACCACTAGACCACGAGGCAGTCAGTATGTCCTTTATTAAATTAAATACAGCTTCAGAACACCAATGATAACTATAAGCGACCGTTTACCTTAAATTCTAGTACATTTTTCTAGTAATCGGCTGTTTAATCAGATAAATAACGATAATGAACAGCGGTCTTACTGACTAAAACAATTTAATGCCAACTTTTGTCCCCTGTCACCACCGTTCTCCGAAACAGCGTGATGATACACACAAAATATAAAGCCGTTTTACTGACAGCCATTAAAAGGTCCCTTAAAGCCAAAAGCATTGTAGCTCCGATACATTGCGGCTTATCAACAATCTCTACGGATAGGAATTTTAACTAATAGTAAGTACTTATCTACCGTCGGGTATCAGTATTATACCATCACGGAGCTCTTTGTGCTGACACGTCATCATCATGATTGGGACTCCTTACCGGTTTCTGTCGGTAGGCACTGTAGGCAGTGCCTTTGGATCACTTCTTAGCTTCAAGTATTCTGTTTTTGGTTATAATTACAAGTTTTTTTTCTTTCTAAGCAATAATATTTGAAAGTACAGATATGTTACTTGCGCTCGTAATCTGAAGAATCGAAATCTAATAATCCGCGTCAAGTATGGCACCGAACGTGACCGATGTCAAAAATAAAAACTAAAATGCCGTCGTGTGTGTACAGAAAGTGTTCCAATTATGACGCGAAAGTAACTTGAAGTAACCAACTCACTTTGTATTCGTTTATGTATATCAAGGTAGTTGCCACATGTTCCAGTAAATACTCCAAAGTCACGAATGGAATGGATTCTTAGTTAAAACAAAAGTAACTAGATTAAAAAGAAAACATCACAGTTTGGACCTGTTGTGAGAATGTCGCGTCCACTTTGACTTCAATCGTCGTATCCCGTTTGACTCCTACTTTATTATTTCAATTTTAAATAATTTATTCTTGAAATTGGATGTTAAAAATCACTTGTACAAGTCGATTATTGGAACGAAGTTCCTAATTGGCTTGGGGTAGGTGTGATTCGGGATAAAATGTAACGTCATGTCAGATTTTAATTATGAAATTAAACATACCTACATAAAAGACGATGGGGATCGAACTTAGACCCCGTAGTATCACAGTCCGACGCTTGATGTTCCCTGCCATCTATGCTTGTATTATAGTTGCGAAATTTAGTATTATAATGAACCGGTGCAATATTTAGCGCATGTGCCTTTTAATAAATAGGACCTTTAAAACCATTGATAATGCGATAACCGCCATTTATCGGCAGTGATGATGGAGGCTAAAAAACTTTAGATTCTGTATAAATCTATACATAATCTGTCAGTAAATGACTTGTCATATAATAATTCGTGAATCCGTAGTATTGGCAAAATCAGTAGTGACAATAAAGTTTCTCAAAAGTAAGAATATTGTATCTCTATAGAATTTCGCGGTGAACTTCGTTCCAGACGGGGTTTTTTTTAAATCTAGCTGGCATCGGCATTTCCTATAAGTATGACTACCTTTGAGAAGAAATACCGAAACAAACTCATGGATCATAATCTCTTTTAAAGTCCAGACATGTTGTATTAAGTAATTGTGTGAGGTCGTGTCTCTCTAAACCATAAGATAAAGTTCAAGGTTCTCACAATCAAACCAATCCCGCACAGAATCAAACTGCATGTGCTAAACCGGTTTCAATGGTCACAATAAACTTTATTATTTGCAACCGATCAAGACTTAGAATTAACCGCAATGGAAATATCCTATGAAGCAATACTATCTCTGTAAGACCAACAATCACGGTAGCAGTCTTGATCGGCTACACACTTGATTGATGGATAAAAGGACGCCGTGCACAAATTAAAGAACAATCCAGAGCCAAGATGGCGAAGGAAAAGTTAAATCAACAATTAAACTCGTTATAATATAAGCGGTAAGCAGACTGGTACAGTCAGAAGCATTAATATCTGCCTATCGACGGATTTAAAATTGCCTATAATATCTGTCTGACCTAAGCCACGCGATTGAACAGTATTGCTATGAGCAGTAGGGCCATCACTTCTATACATAGACACTTATAGACGCGTCATATTTATCCACTCTATCCATAGTCAGGTCAGTTAGTCATTGTTTGCGTCAGATAGCCGTCGAAAGGCAGATAGTATTGCTTCTGACTATACTTTTTTTGAAAGAGAGTTAATATTTCAAAATAATACCTAAGTCATCAATGCTACTTTTTTAAATGATTTTTTTAGGGACTTTCAACAATTTAATGATTGTGCCAGCCCCATCATATATCATTAACCCATTAGAACCTTAACTTCTTAAGACTATCCTACTTCCTACTCCCCAGTACTCCCTAGTATTATAAACGTGAAAGTTTGTGAGGATGTATGGATGTTTGTTACTCTTTTACACAAAAACTACTACATGGATTTTAATAAAATTTGGCATACAGATAGAGCATAACCCGAATTAACATATAAACTACTTTTTATCCCGGGAAAATGAACAGTTCTCGAGGGATGCGCGATAAAAACATTCACGCGGGCGAAATCGCGGGCTTAGGCTAGTTTAACATAAATTTAAACAGTAACTGAGCTGCACACCTGTAGGGGGTAGCCAATACACTTTGGATGACACCTAGATCTAAGGAATTTAATTTTAATATTTTACATAAATGGTGCCTTTCCCCGAAATTATGTTAATCTTACATTTCTGTCATATCCAATTTATCCGAGGCTGATACAGCTGAATATAAAATAAAAGAATTTTAAAGGCAATTCTAACATAATAGTTTGCCATTTTGTAACTTACATTTTAATTTAAGTCCCCTGCAAAGACAGCAAGACATTAAATCATGTGGACTTTACTTTCGATAACAGTTTTTCATGGCGACATCTGAAATCACCCTAATGCTGAATGCAGTTATAAAGTATCTTGATAGATACAATCGCATCCAACTTTATGAACCACTAATGTAGCAGTACACTGGTTTTATGCTCAAATCATAGCACCGTGAATAATTTTGACATACAGTGTAATTAAATTTCATATAATATGTGACTGTGTACCTATGTAATTATGAACGGTAAAAAAATGCTACGAATGAAAATGTATCGTAAGAATTTGGCTAACATTTTTTCAGGTAAAGCTACCTATTATTAACATAGTTAGTTCCCAATTAAAATGTTTTACGATTGACTCGAAGAACAAGTAGGTAGACGTATTATAAATTTGTGTAATATGGTATTTTATTATGTACAATTTGAAAAAATACAGGCAGATAAGAGTCTTGTTGTTATTTTTATGTTATGGCGGTGAGAGTCACATAAAAACACATATTAGATTTTTTTATATAGATAATGAATTCACAGTAGTCTATACGTATACCGAGAAATTTTATTTAATTTTGAGAGTTTAGTGCCACAATATCTTTTTGTTAAACACTTTCTTAAAATTCAACAAAGAAAACTTATTTTATATTATTTATAGATTCAAAAATATACAAGTTAATGGAGTTACCAAGTAAGATTAATGTGGCGTTTCAATATATTTTCTATTTAACGTTATTTCCTGAGCGTTGCGTGGTCAAGGCGCCTGCGCATGTCTACGCTCACTCGTCAATCGCTTCGATCGAAGATGTCCTTTACTTTAGCGACATACCTACTTGAAAGTTTATTTACTTTGAAAATTTAAATCCTAGGTTATTTTTAAAATGAATTAAAGCCTAAGTATTCTATTAAAGGTATTCTGAATTAGAGGAGATTTCAGACTGGTGTAATAATTCAGGAACTTATGAAAAAACATCATAAGTAGTATCGGTTAAAGGAACATTAATCTTACTAAAAGGAATTTTGATACAAGGCCTCGAAAAAATCTGAAAAAGGATGTTTCACTCATTTTATCGTTTTGATCTTATTTTAACCATTTATACTACAAAGGTTGTCATAGCACATACTTTGAATTGACTACAACTTTATCATCTAGAAAGCACTATAAAATAAGTAGTTCCATGTAAATTTTAACTTTGATCAGAGCGCATAGATAAATATTAATTTCACGCCTCACCAGTTGAAAGGGGCGTAAAATGAAAGAGCAGAATATTTCATAATAAATAAGAAGGTGGTGACGCGACGTTCGTCCTCTCCTGTGGCCTCGTGTTGACTGACGTCAAGTCAGCGATGATTTATGTATCGCGGGCGCAGTCTAATTAGGCGCAGGCGCATCTCATTCTATGTAAATTTGTGCCGGCCCACAGAATGAATGATATTCTCATCGCTACGATCTCAAACTTTGTGTAGGTTTAAACAAATAAACGTACGAATAAGCCAGTCGTGCTACGAATGAGTAATTACGTTATGATACTAATATTCATAATTTAATCGCAGTTTGTTTATATTTTTATGAGAGCGCCTCGCGAGAAATAAATTTGAAAACTCGGTTGATCAACTACATTTGTACGTGAGTGAATGTATTTTCACATGCCAGATATTAATTCCGAGTAATTTTAGTACACTCTCAAACCAAATAAATAGCACGTTTCCAGCAAAAGACTGCTCTTGAAAACTCCGTACCAAGATGCTGTTGCGTTTGAGGACGTCGCGTCAAAATCTACTGGAGCGCAACCGGGTTTCTAAAATCTGTGAAGAGTAAACCGTAGCGTAGTACGGGGGCCCGAGGACGAGTAATGTTATGAGCAAGCCATTATTGTCTCGCCCCATACCGTAAAACATTACGCAGTCGTACCGGGACCGACGAATGCATTTAGAGCTGTCAAATACCCCTAAACAAAATTTTTACTATATAAATTACGTTGTTCTTAATGCAAACAATTTAAGTATTTTCTTGAGAATTTCTAAAATGGAATAATGTAAACGAACTCTAAAAATTCACGCATATTTTGTTGTTTTGGATACTTTTGATTTAGATTCAAGGGAATGTGCAAGCAAGATTCGAACAGAAACAAATTAAAAATAAATTAAGTGGAATTTCTTGGGTCAGTACAAGGCTAATTATCGTGCCTACACCGGTGCATGCCATTAATCTGAACGCGTTAAGTTCTTCCTGGGATCGTTAATTTGTGTGTTAACCTAATAAATTAATTGAATAACAGGAAGCGACAACAAAGTGTGTAATAAATAAGCACATCTCAGGACATGTGTTAGTTGTCAGATATTTTTCATTTTATTTTTGAAAATTGTTTCAACAGCTCTATATAATGTGGTAGTGAAACCGCTTAGGACCATCTAGTAAATGTGTCTACGTACAGTAAAAGATGCTACGATCTCATGGGAATAAAAGAGTTATCAATAAGTTTTATTCAATTGGAATAATTTAGTTCGAGATAAAGTGGATGATGGCGGGATTTTGGCAAGCTGTTGATTCAAGTCTTGTTACAAAACTTTATGATGTGACGGTTTTGATTTTCCTTGATGTTTTTGACATGTTTCTTTCTTTCAATAAAGTTTTAATCGCGCTTCAGTTTCGATTTTGTTAATGTTCTCTAAACAAGAAAAGAGTAGGAATAATGAATTGGGAAAAAATTAATAGAGGTAGGTACAAAATTTGTTTTCTTACTCTATGACCATTTCTAGATTATCCGCATTGAAACTACCTTCGAAAATACCTGCAAGCAGTTGTGTTTTAAAATAAAATACAAACTCTGCGCACTACACAAACCAGGACAAACAGCACAGTATGCATACATCAGATAGATAGCGCAGAACAAAGATATAAAATTTTGTCAAGCAATAGCTCGACAAGCACAAAATCGCGAAACACAAAACGAGCGTCAACATAAACTAACATCCGGCAAACACTGATGTATTGCAGCCGCAGAACTATGGAAACAAATCTCTCGCAGTAATAATTTACGGGCGCAATATGGCTCCGCAGTTCGAAAACAAACAAACAAAACAAAAACAGAAGCGCGACCCGCGATAAAAGATGTCGCCACACTAGCTGGCCTCACTTTAAAGATAGACTAGGTAGAGCTTAGATAGCGGTAAATAAAGGACATGGACTTGCGCCTGCGACTGCACAGCGGCCCGTGGCCAATCAACGGTCGCCGCGTAATTATAGGTTGCGTTCGAATTAGGAACGACTGCTGTGGCTCGTGCTAATTGAAAATAGAATTTGCTGATTTATATCGTTTTGAGTCGGAAGCCTTTGCTGATTGTTTTTAACATGATTAACGAACTCTCAAACTATATTTGAATTCAGATAGACTCCTAGTTTCTAGACAATTTATAACCTTTATTTATTCCCGCTACTGTGTTGAAAATGTTAATTGATAAATCAGCTGCAGAAATTAATTGAACAATGCCTATGCTTCGATACAATTTATTTTATACAATTTTTATTAAACATATAGGTAATAATGATTAGCATACTAACAAGCAATTAATTAATATCGATTAAATCCAATCCATTACATATAAATAAAAGAAGGCTTAATGTAATATTACTCAGTTTTAAGTATAAATAAATATAAATATAAATATTTTTGGGACATTTTTACACAGCACAATCTAGTCCCAAACTAAACAAAGCTTGTGCTATGGGTACTAAACAGTGGATATAATACTTAAATACTATTTTTTTGTTAATATATACATAGTATAGTAGTATAGTATAACGGGCTGGTTTCCGCAACTCCACGTCCAAGCGTGTATTTTGCGTACGGTAATATATTGGTCTGGGTGTTTCTTATGTATAATATATACATATAATACATAAGAAACACCCAGACCAACACAAACACTTATGTTCATCACACAAATATTTGTGTCCTGTGGGAATCGAACCCACGACCTCGTGATCAGCAGTTGACCCTCGAACCACTAGACCACAGACGTCGTCAAATTATATACCTACTTTTTAGGACATTTATATTCTGTATTGAGGTTTTAGTTGTGTTAAAACCTTCACTAAAAACAGTAATATGTACTACTTTTAATTTTCATTAAAAAAGGTAAAACAAACAGGAATTTTGAATGTCGATTATATCAGTAAGTATAATAATGTCTATGATTATATCCCAATACAGTTAAAGATGATTACAACTTGGACAATTAATAAACACAGATAAAAGTCTCTTAGCTGTTATTCGAATTATAATACAAACATGACTCACGGGGAAACAAATTAAATGCCCACTGTCCGCGCTAGGGTTGCCAGCTCGATAAAATGCTTCGAATCGTCGGGTGCCTATCGTCATTCCTGACTCAATTATTTAAAAAACGAACGCCCGTTGCGTGCGCTTCCATCCTTGTCCCGCGTGATTTTTGATGATATATCTGACTCTTTTCCTCAAATGCGCCCGCGTTGTCGATAACCGCGGAATGTGCCGGCTGACTTCAGTCGGGCGGCGCTCATAGACAATTTAAATTGGAGAAATTGGTAGCCAAGTACTTCGAGGAACTGTATAATAACGGACAAACGTCAGTGTATGTAGATAGTACGGGCACATCATGTATTACCTACCGATGACATATAATTATTATTACAAGGAAACGTACCCATTCGTATGTTATTTATTTACTTACTCAAATGGAATAATAAATACTTGTAGCAACGCAATAAGCTTTATTAAAAAGCTTTGAAATATGCAAAGGATTCATGTATAGCTGAGTTTCTAGCCTATACCCGTGGCATATGTATGATTCAGTTTTTTACGGAAAAATGTTATCGATCATCCTCCGGGATTTTTTCATTTTCGTGGGATAAAATTAAAGTATGAAAAGCCTACAAAATGTTAATGCGTATTTATAATATGTACTATGTGGGGTTAAAAAGAAAACATCATCGACTTAAAAAATATTTTCAATGTTAAGCTTATCATAGCAGTGATAGCCTAGTGGTTGAACGCTTGCCTTCCATGCAGGAGGGTGTGAGTTCGATCCGGGCCAACACCTCTGACTTCGAATTCATGTGCGGATTTATATTCGTTTATTTATTTTCGTTTTTTTTTTTTTTTATTAGTTTATCACTTGCTTTAGCGGTGCATCGTGAGGAAACCTGCACACCTGAGAGTGCTCCATACAGTTCTCAATGGTGTGTGTAGTCCGCCAACCACCCGTGTGTGTAGGCCAGCGTGGTAGACTAAGGCCTTAGCCTTCTCGTACTGAGAAGAGGCCCGTGCTCAGCAGTGGGACAGTAATGGGCTGGTTTATTTTTTATTTATATATTATATAAGCTTATCATTGATTTCCGACAGCAAAGTAAAAGCTAAAGCCTTGCAAAAAAATCCCCATTGGCTCGATGTCTTAGAGAAAAACGAGAACTCTGAACAAATTTGAAATCGAGACTCGATAAGAGCACGTGTGATAAGATATGCTATCGATATAACTGCAATAAAATCAATATGGCAGCTAATCAATCCAGCACACGTAATGTCACGCGAGTTTCAATTAGACTTGGCTCGCCGACTAGTTATTCGCGATTAAGATTGGAGATAAAAACCCTTGGCCATCATAATAGGGACAATTGTATTCAGGTACACCATGATGTGTTGTAAGTTTTAATTGGCGTCCTAATACGTATTTAAATAGGCAGTACAGTACCATTTTGTCCTCTGTTTGTCAACCGATTCATTTTTTTTTTGTTTCCATCTCAACCTATAGCAGTCCACTGCTAGACATAGGCATCTCCCAAATTGCACCACAATACTCGGTCCTCTGCCTTCCACATCCAGTCCCCACCAGCTACTTTCATCTGGTCGTCGGTGGGGGGCACCTTACACTGCGTTTGCCGATTCGCGGTCTCCACTCAAGGGCTCGTCTGCTCCAGCGGCCATCGATCCTTCGACAGACATGGCCAGCCCACTGCCACTTCAGCTTACTAATCCTACAAGCTATGTTGGTTGTTCTTGTTCTTCTCCGGATAATCTCGTTATGGATTTTATCCTTCAAAGAGACTCCAAGCATAGCTCGCTCCATAGCTCGCTGAGTGACTTTGAATTTGTGGACTAGCCCAACTGTCAGTGCCTACTACTGTCCACGTCACGGCACCGTAACCGTTTTTTGTTTAGTGGATGGCTATTAACGAGCTTAAGACGCTGACAACAGCCAAATACCCCAAATAGGCTTCTTTTAAAAACATTTTTAGCTGTATCTATTCAGTTTGTGGCAGTGAAAAAAATATATGTTAATCTTGATCGTATTTTCTGAAACTGTATTGTGCCCAAAACACGTTTTCTTGAAGTTTTCTCGATAGAAAAGAATTGTAAACTAACCTCTTAAAACATGCTTTAAAGCAAACAATCTCTATTATTTACTCAATATTATAAATAAAATTAAGAAAACATTTGAGAAAGACAATAATCTAAACATTTGTTGTTTCTGTTTTTCAAATAAGCTTTTAGTTTTGTATTAAAAAAATATATTGTTAATTTTCATTCAAGTTGAGCGGCGAATCTGACGTCCCTCGGCTCGTTGCCTCTCTTTCAGTTCTGTACGAAACGACAGTGACCGCAGAGGTCGGATTTTTTAGGTGTTGTCAGCCTCTTAAGTGTTATCAATAAAATTTCGGCATATTTTAATCATAAAAATTTCATGAATTGCGGTATTTAGAAAATTGGGCGACCTCTCGTTTAAGTAAAGAGCTATTAGCTATCAATTCATTAAGATGCAGTTGGCATAACGAACTTAATCCTTTGCTGAGAAGATCTTACGGCCTGTCAGAAAACATAAAACTCGGTCGAAAACAAAAGAAAAGTAAAATTCCAAAACTAAACCGCTTACTTCCCGAGAAAATTTTCAAGTAGTCTTGAGCGCTGTATTAAGGGTAGCATAATAAGGCTTTCTGGATTAGGTGTAGCGCTCTTGAGTGAGAATAAACCCAAGGGAAATCCTGGCGCGCAGCTTTCCTTCTAATTTATTGCTCCTCCAACGGCCAGCGGCCTTTGTATCGGATCTGCCGGGAATGAGAAATATATTTCTAGATGGATTAACATGTTTGCCACTTAGAGGTTGGTAATTAGTGTGCTCAGGTATACTTAGGCTTTCTTGACTCTGGTTTTAATGCTGTTGAGTTGAAATACACGTGAATAGAAAGAGCTTAGCATTGGATGATCAAGAAACATTACCTACTTTGAAGTCTTCCATAGTAATTTGAATTGACATAATACATTTAATATATAAATAAATATAAATAACGTTTATTTACGAAATAGTACATAGTTTCAAATTTATACATAGGCGATTCGAACCTACGACTCCTGGCTCAGTACGTAAACGATTTTTTCTTTCCACAATTTAAATCTTTAACACACTTTTATTGATAAAGTTAACCATTACTTATCAGATAAAGTACCGTAAAATGCTCCAACTTTGCCCTCAAACCCTACTTTGGCTAAGGCATTAACTGAATTTTTGACGCACACTGACATTTTATAACTGAACCAAAAGTTTTTGTTGTCATAGTTATAAAATCTCACCACGGTACGGAAATCATAGCTTTGTTAATTAAAAAAAGGCAAAGAAGACCTATTTTGTGGGCAAATTTGGAGCATTTTACTGCAGAAGCTATAATTTTTCTTACACGAATTACCTACATCAGCTTAAAAGCGGACATAAAACTGCAAGCCTTTTTAGTCACCAAGATTTCGCAAGCTCACCAAAATAACAAATAGCTTGGATTGCAGCCATCGAAAACAAAGCGATGAGGATAGCTATATGTTACTGTCTGCTAAACAAATTGATTTAATGACTTCTTAAACTAATTGGATTTACCGGTCCACTTGTATTTCGTCTTTGCACTGAGATTAACACCCTGTTCACATCTTAACTTACTCGGGATGTGTGGACAGCGTTGTTTGGCAATAAATTTAAAATTATACGCCTTTGAAGATAAAACATTTCACTTAAGATGTACATCCCACTTAAGAGTATAAAGCAGATTTGTAAAACGATCAAAAGTATAAGCAGAGTGCATTTGGATCTGTGTATTTTGCGCGGGTCCCTCTGATTCTAAATTAAAAACCGGCCAAGTGCGAGTCGAACTCACGCAGTAAGGGTTCTTTACCACCCATTGACCTGATACCCCAAAGAAACTGATTTAATTTACTAGAGTTCATCAAAAGACATAAACACATCGTGCGCGAAATATGAATGTTTGTATCTCTTTGTTACGCGGGTACCACCACATAATTATGTTTATGTTTGCCCTGTTTTTATTTTAGTATTTGTTGCTAAACTACATAGAATTCACTATAATCTGACCAAGTTTGACGCTGGTATGTATTACCGTTTTGAAGATAGATCAGGAACAAAAACGTTGAAAAAAATGCATGTTTTTCGAGGTTTCTTGTATGAGGACCTCCTTTGGTTTTAGACTTTTTTATTGTTAGTAATTTTCGTGATAGGTGTCATAGCAACACATATTCTGAGAAAATTTCAACGGTCTACCTATTAACGTTCAAAAGATATAGCCCTGTGGCAGACAGACGGACGGACGTACGGACAGCGTAGCGAGAGTAATAGGGTCCCGTTTAGCACCTTTTGGGTACGGATCCCGAAAAATGAGCTGGGAGTCTACTCCCATTTTACGATATTCAATTAATCGTACTATTCATCGCATAATTTGCTACTCCAGTCAACCATCGTTTCTACAACGCATGCGATGATCTAGTTTTGACGTTTTTTTCTCTGATCTCCGGTTAATTCCATACTATTATGAATCATTTTGTATCTTTATTGTGCCTTTTTAGGGTTCCGTACCCGAAGGGTGCCAAATGGGACCCTTATACTCTCGCTACGCTGTCCGTCCGTGCGTCCGTCCGTCCGTCCGTCCATCCGTCCGTCCGTCCGTCCATCCGTCCGTCCGTCCGTCCGTCCGTCTGTCTGCCACAGGGCTGTATCTTTTGAAATTGAAATTTTCTCAGAATATGTGTTGCTATGTACACCACAAATACTAAAAACAAAAAAAAAACTAAAACCAAAGGGGGTCCCCATACAAGAAACCTCAAAAAATATGCATTTTTTTCAACGTTTTTTTTCCTGCTCTATCTTCAAAACGGTAACATATACCAGCGTCAAACTTGGTCAGATTATAGTGAATATTATCTAGTTTAGCAACAAATACTAAAAACAAGACAGCATAAACATATATGGTGGTACCTGCTTAAGAAAAACATGCGAAAATGCATATTTCACGCACTGTGCGTTGATGTCTTTTGGTAAACTCTCGTAAATTTAATCAGTTTTTATGGGGTATCAGGTCGTTGAGAGGTACGTAACCCTTACTGCGCGAGTCCGACTCATACATGGCCGGTTTTTATACACCTATCTTTATTATTACCTGTATCAATCGGAACGAAAGTTCGTACTTCGTTTGACGGAGTAGAGCCCCAGAGCCACATTTCGTTGTATCACGAGTCCTTCCTACTATTAATCTGTAGTAGTAAATTAGTGCGATACACACGCGTTTGTAGTGTGGAGACACTTCATTATGGGGGCAGAGCATAAATTAGGACTTCTAATATTAAACGTGTCTTGATGGGGCAAATTGCGGCCCTGTCTGCGACTGTGCAGTGGATGGCAGCGACTTGATGAGCCGAATAAAACCTTACTATTAATTACCATTAGTTGGTACAGTCGACTGCATGACAGTGGTTACACTTGAATTAGAAAACCGACCTTACTGCTTACGAAATAAAGGTCCTGTCATTGTCATACTGTTACCACTGACGTGCGGTCGACCGTGCCTTCCTACTGTGCCAACGCATACTTAGGAGGCATTCCAGGAACAGCAACTGCTTGAATAGCACCTGAGCGAACGGCAATTGGAGTATTCCACGAAGGGCAACTTTCAATATTTTTGACAGTTGCTATTCGTAGAACTGCAAATATATTACGTTTTATTCCACGAACAGCAACAACATTAAAGTAGCGACTAGTGACATGATGTATTTTGTTCTTCAGATTCTTATTATAGTATTATATTATCTGTGTTAAAGGTATCGATAATAAAATTGGCCAAGTACGTGTCTGACCACGCACAGGTTAGGGTTCTGTAGTCACCACTTAGCATAATATGTACCAAGATATCTTAAATGTCGAACTAATGCTGGAAAAAAAACTTGATGTCGAAAAGATGAACAGTTCTCGAAGGATGCGCCATAAACGTCAAAGAAATTATTTGACGACAACCACTCGGGATTATATGTACCAGAGTCTCATAAACGTACACTAATATTATAAATGCGAAAGTTTGTGAGTTAGTTTTTTTTTCACGCTGGAACACCTTAACGGGATGCGCGATAAACGACATCCACGCGGGCGAAGCCACGGGCGCCCTCATGTTTTAAATATAAAAACACTGGTGCCTTTTATCGATATATTTTATTTCATAACGATCTAAAGAACAATAAATACACCACATCACTAGAAGCTACTTTAACCTAGTTGCTATTCGTGGAATAAAATTTAATATATATTCTATTCTACGAAAAGCAACTTCCTAAAATATTGAAAGTTGCCCTTCGTGGAATAATTCAGTTACCGTTTGCTCAAGTGCTATTCAAGCAGTTGCTTTTCCTGGAATCAATCATGATGATGACATTCGGTCATGAAGAATTACACTAACTAACACTAACAACTACAAATAGTATAAAATGTTACTCTCAAAGAAGCTTAATTTATAACCCGCATTAAATAACAGAGCCACAACGTGCATTGAACATAAAAAAAAAATCTGAAAATGAAATCATCTTTATCGCTACTTCCATAAAATTTACTTTTTTTCTGTCAACACCCGAATGAGATATGAAATGTTTAAAGTATTTTTTATTAATTTATTTTTTCTCACTGCGCCAGATAATTTCGCGGGACCCCACCAAGATCTTCCTACTAATGTGATTTTAATGTACTTAAATGTCTTCTCACCTATATTTGTATAATCTGTTTTGTGATTTTATTGTTATCTGAATTTTATTTGGCTTTATTTACGTACTTTAGGCGCTGAATGTAATTCAAGTTTTAGTATTTTTATCACGTTCGTATTTTCATAACACAGCTTATTTAAGAGCTCGAATTAAAATATACGATCTTCCTTGAGTTTCGGAAACGTACAAAAATTTAATATGTTGATTTCAAGCACAGATTTCTGAACATCATGTGGTATCTTTTCATCTTTACATAAAAATTCTAGGTTTACACAAATTAAATTATGTATAACCATAAAATTACGCTATGATTTCCTTAAAGTCATGTAAACATCTAGGCATGCAAAATGAGGCAATATTTAAATATAAGTTCAATGACTTAAATATAACACTTATAAACGCCATCTTCACCCATAGATAAATAAAAATAAGTAATGGGGGGAGAATTTGAGAAAAAGCGCAGTTTATTATATTTTTATCTTTTTTTGACACTATCGGTCCCTCCCTGTTTTGCGTGTTCGAGACAGGGGCGTATCGAAAGTCATTTAGGTTCTGGTCCCCCATCTGACCCTTTAAGAAATATGGGACTAGAATGGGGACGAAACTTCCACTCTTAAGTGTTATACATCGATTTTAAAATCAGGAGGATTAATTTGATTTATTAGGCGACAATTACCTTTTTAGTTAACGTGTAACCAAAAAATATAAAATGAATCGATTTGAAGTCGATTAGTTACGTTTTGTTTTACGTTACGCAATGAACAACTATAGTGAGATCCTGTTACGACTAAAAACTATTGAAAAAGTTTACCTAATTAGGTTTTATGTTTATGGTTTTATGTTTTTGACGTTTGTGGTCTAGTGGTTTGAGTATCGGACTACTGATCACGAGGTCGTGGGTTCAATTCCCACAAGACACAAATATTTATGTGAAGAAAGAAAGAAAGAATCATTTATTTGCGTAGAATACAGGTGGTACCACATATAAAATTGGTGGTTTAGGAACAGTGCTATATTCTGCTTGTATTAAGCATGCAAAAATCCAGTATAGATGAACCCAATTGAACTATATTATTATGACATTACCTACATTATTATTATTGTAAATTATATATGATGAACGTGTTTGTAATGGTCTGAGTGTTTCTTATGTTTTCTAAGCATATGTACCTATGTATGTAAGTATTATATCCATTGTCCAGTACCCATAGAACAAGGTCTGCTTACTTTGGGACTAGATGGTGCTGTGTAAAAAATGACCCAAAATATTAATATAATTAATTGTTAATTACATACCAAAATTGGACCTGTGCCCGATAAATAAGACGGATTCACCAAATTGGGCCATAATACGACTAGGATAAACCTCTGCCTACTCTCAGTTGTTGTTAGTTGTTGTAATGAACGTACAAATTCCACTATACACTTTTGCTTGTGAAAGGTGTCAATTATATTAATTGCTGTTGCATACCTTCATTTATTAAACATAACATCGCTGTTCTTGCCAACATGATGTAATGAAGTCTTGTTTTAGAGCTCATTTGAGCAATTGATCGCCTAAACGTGACTCAAATGGATCGGAAAATACTCGGGATGTTTGAAATTATTTTTGTCGCGTCGGCTCCCGTGGCGCAGACGTTTATTCGCCAGTGTATCAAAGCCCTACTGATGTATGGTGCGTTCTATTCTAACATGTACTGTATTAACTTTTTCGTTCTATTGTTTCGGCGTATTTGTTTATTCGACCGTTTTTGTGAAAATTCTGGGCTTTTTGTTTTTGTATGATGAACGCAGTTGTTTTATTTTATTGTTACGTGACATTTAACACAATATACAACAAGCTTCTATTATGAAGATATTTTTTCGAGAAATATAGGTCTAAGTGATCCAATCATGACAATGGCCAGTATCTACTGTTGTAGGTACCTGCTCAGATTGATACCCTTTGCCAAGTCTTAGATTATGATGATTACGTTGATTTTTGGGACTAATAGTTCGTCAGAGAGTAGAAAATGACTGTTCCAGTACCGATATTTTTTCGTCTACATCTTCTCTAGTACCTTATACCTAGTACCTTATCTGTGGAAATAGAATAACGTAACAGCCGTGCCATAAAAATTAAATAGCTAAAAGCAAAACGAGTGTCTTAGCCAAAACCCGACAATTAGCACATCTTTTACCCAACTCAAGTCTCCTAAACATCTTAGCTCCAACTTTACTCTAACAAACAATTCAGTTCCCACATTCGTGTCAATGGCTCGTTTGCGATGAACTTTAGAAAGGCGGCCGGGCCCTCGAGTACGTACGAACTCGCACATTAAAACTTTACGCCAAGTTCGGCCCTGGCCCACGAGTGCGTTGTACAGAAAAATGTACTTAATTAATTAACATTATTTATGATGAACCGTAAATTTATTTATTAAGATAGAAAAGTTCTGAATGTGTTTAATTTTTTTGGGCTATTTAAAAGCATTGTACATTATTATATATTGCTTTTGTGTATTGTATGTAAGCAATTTTCGAGACGAGTATAACTGAGAACGTATCGTATGTTATATGAGTATCTAATTATATAAAAGTTGCTACAAGTTAATTATTTTTGTTATTGTATTACCTACAATTCCTTACTGCACTTTAGGATTTTGTAAATGGGTTTTTTTTTGTCTCAACCTCAGAACAACAAAAAACTAGTTTTAGTTTTTTGTTGGTCTGAGGTCTCGACCGAAATTCTTAAAAAAAGTATTTACGTGAAAAAAAAACAAAACCTGTGCAAATCAATATCTATCTATATACTATTGTTGTTATATACAGGTGTACGACTATTACCAAAATGATTGATAGCAGTCTCATAGGTGGTGTTTGGACCATAATTCAGTGCGTAACTTAAAACAGTGTCTACCATAACACATGGTGCAGACACATAGTTGTAGAAAGCTATAACTTATCCCCCTCATCCCAACTATTCCCTTGGCTCAAACATACATCTATGTAACCTAGCTGACGTAGATACAGCCCTCTCTGGAAATGGTACTGCTGTTGGTACGGAGAAAGGAAAGGAATTGGTAGGAGATACAGTGATTTGTAGAATATGTAGCTGTTCTAGATACAAGGATGGGAATTAGAGAGACTGAATCATCAAAACTTTCCCTGTGAAGTTATACTCAAGATGGAGAATTTCCAAGGGTTTAAATATTGTTCCATAAAATCATATTTTATGGATAAGGTTTAAGAGTGGTTTGCTTGAACCCAATTGTACAGAAACGTTTGTAAATGTGTTAGGGTTAAGAATAATAAAATATCAACCATTATTATTCTTTACTTATGAAATTATCCAACGCTTTTCAAGCAAAATCACAAAACAATGTGTGAATAAAATTAATTTGAAAGCATCGTTTCCATTACATTTCCCGCCACATCTAGCTCCACGAACATCCATAACCCTTCCAAATATGAAAGTTACTCGCGAGCGCCGCGTGTTGTTCAATATATCACATTTTGATTCGGTCGCGCCATAAACAATACAATATATCAATATAAAGCAGACGGTGGCGAAATTTAAACGTAGCGAGTGCGTTGTATTTATGTGCCAGAATCTGTACGCATTTATGTGCTAGCGTTGTGTTTTGTGATGTTTTAAACGCATGAGGAAGTCATGTATATGTATAACATTTTGAATTCTCCTGGGAATTATAGTAGAACACATAGTGGTCTAGTATCTTTTATATGTACCTACATACTGCTAGTAAAAACTCAGGCACGTTTGGAATATGATATAAACGTAAAGTGTTCATGTTAGCAAACTGTCGAGTTTTTTTCTGAAATCAAGCGCTTAATCGTGTCATTGTCATGGTCTGCTTCACAAAAAAGTCATACGCTGAGAAGAGCTTTTATCCAAGGCATAGCTCTAATGAAAAGTTTCACTGGATTTACTCAAAGCGGCAATGCTCTCACTTTCGTACCCCTTATATGATGATAACCAAGCTCTAACAAATAAATTTTCACAACACTAAAAATTTTCGTCATCCCATGAGACAAAACTTGTGTGAAGCCAAAAAAAGCTTTTAAAACCACATGTAGTCGAGCATTACGAGTATATAATAAATGTTCTGTCATACATTTGTTACATTTTGTTCGATTTTAAACGCATTAAGTGAGTCAATAAGTTAGTTTGAGTCAACTGACTTTGTTGTGAGGTGACCGGGCATTGATCTTTGCTTCTTATAGATGCTTATGAAACGAATAATAAGCTTCGATTCATGTTCATGACAACAGTAATTACAGTAAGCAAGATGTTTGCATGTGCATTTAATGATTGTGATTTTATTGCTAAATGCTTTTCAATGATTATAGAAATAGTGTTTCTGCCACTAATATTGAAGAGACATTTAAGTTTTTTAGAGAGAATCGTAAGAACAATAGATTATACCTACTTTTTTAGTTTTTGATATCAAGTTTTTTAATTAAAGCCCGATTTAATTGATAATTTATCAACGTTAATTAATGTTGATAAACTATGCATTTTCATTATTACATTTATGCTAACAGGAATATAGAGGAAATATAAACTATCAAAGGAAATAGTAGAACGTGAGGACTATACATTGTAACATTAACATATAATTAAATGGTAAACGCTATAAATTTAGTTACATTTACTTTTTTTATAATGCTCACACCCCTTTGTTAAAATACGGACCTATTGACTTACAAACTAAACTATTATAAAGAAAAGTTTCAAGGAGAGGAACATACTAAAATTCTCTTTCAGAATACAGTTTCATCTAGCAATTATTCAGAATATTTAGCCATTCCTAAAGACATTAAGAACAGCGACTTATAGACTAAATCACTAATAGTCACGTAGCAGGTGATTGATAAAGTTATACCTAACTAGGAACGTTTTTCTAACTGACGCGCACCTATATTTTTATCTAAAATTTATATAATACACGATGAGAAAGTTTCAATATCACAAAAAAAAACAATATGTTAGCTAAATAGATTAAAATTAAATTTTGCACAAAGATAGAATAGAATGTATAATAAAATTTGAAATCAATGATAATGAAGTTAAGGATAATTATAGTCAGTAGGATTCTTTTATAAATATGTGCAAGCTAAAGTTTTCCATCAGAATTGGTACAGTTTCACCTAGTGATTATTCAGAACGCCTTAAAGCCATTTATAATGGCACTAAGAACAGCGGCCTAAAGACTATATCACTGGCAGTCACACAGTAGGTGTTTGATAAAGTTGTAGCTGTGAACATTTTTTTTTTTTTTTTTTTTTCCCCGTGGGGAAATCCTCATGGACGCACTCCGCCCGGGGTAGGCGGAGCCAGTGTCGGACTCTTACCGACTAAAACCACCACGGTGTTCCTTCAACTACCTTAGCCGGGGGCGTGGGAACCCGTTGTATTCACACAACCACCCCCGACAGGTCCTGGCCCGCCACAAGCAGGCGAGCCCCTTCTACCCGTGGGGCCTAACGTCAGCCGCACCCTCCTAGGCGGCGCACACGGAACACTGCACGCCACCTCATCTCATGGGCCTTTACCAGCTGCGCCAACTACGCCGGCTGTGCCAGCTACGCCAGCTGCTGGTCGGGCAGCAGACTACCCCGAGTCTGCTGCTCGCAGGCCCTACCTCCCGTAATTTTTTATAGAGGTTTTCTTCCTCGCGGTCCGGGCGGTGAAGCCAAGACCCTCGGTCCCAAGAGGCGCGAGAACACTACTCAGCGGGCACTCCTGGGGTTACGAGATCGACGGGGGCAGGGAAAGACAGTCCTTCCGCTGCCTGCCCAGTGGCAGGGTGAGTGCACACCGGGCCCGCCCCTGCTCCTCCACTGTGCCCTCTGCTGATATCAGAGGGACACGTGGAGCAACTCCCCACTGGCCCACAACGGGCCCCTCCCGCGCCAGAATATTCGCCACAGGCAATAAAATCCCTCGACAGGATTTTATTGCCTGTGCCCAGGATGCACCGGCCAAACAACTGCCGATCCCTCTAGACGTGTCCAGAAGGACAAGCAGCCGTCAGGCACACGTGGAGGTTTTCTGGCCAGCACCCCAGCTGTGAACATTGTTCTAACCTACGCGTACCTATATTTTAATCTGAACTTTATGTAATTATGTCGATGAGAACATTTATGTGATTCGATCTATTAGCTAAATAGTTATAACTTGTTTTAGCTTTGTACAGGAATAGAATATAATGTAGAATAAAATGAAATTCGAACACGAATAAATTTAATGTCAATGAAGCCAAGGATATAGCCAGTAGAAAAAAAAACTTACAAGAGTATGCTAAAAAATGACCATCAAAATACAGTGTCCCCAGTGATTATACAGAATGCTTTAAAGCCATTCTTAAAAGCACTAAGAACAGCGGTCTAAAGACTAAATCACTTGCAGTCACATAGGTGCTTAATAAGGTTGTAGCTGCAAACATTGTTCCAATGTTGTACGTGCACCTGTATTTTGATTTTTGATTACATAAAAGTTTAAGCTGATTATGATGTGAGTATGATATTTGTTTTTTAAAGAAATAACAGTATTTAACGATATCATGCCTTTTGCCATGTTTTCAGTCCCTGTTGCTGAGTCTACTTTAGTTCTGTTTTAACATCTAAATAAATCTCTACAGATTTAAAGATTTAAATTGTGGAAAGAAAAAATCGCTCACGGGCAGGATTCGAAACTGCGACTCCTGGCTCAGTACAAAAATGCGTTAAAATAATAAAATAATTAAATCTCTACAATTCATTGCTTTATTTTTTTTATTATACTTATGTTTAAGTCTTATTGAATTTTACTTTTCACTTACGTTTAGTTTCATAAGTTATAATATTTTGGTTTGTAAACTCTATAAATGAGATAATCATGTCTTGTTTGAACATAATGTACATTAATTATGTCACATGGACTCTGTATGTTCGTGCTGAGTATTTGCATGAACCGTCTTGTCTCGCCCCGTCCTGGCATCTCCACCTTACAATGAATTTTCACGTTTAATCACTCTATTCTACTTTAAACTTAGTTATTTAGAAAATACAAATTCGAGAAAATAACATAAATTATTTTCATCGAAATTCTCGACGACTTTATACAGACTACTATTGAACTTTGTTAATTTTGTGCTTATTCAAAACTCAAATTGTTAATACAAAAATTTGAGCACAGCACTAGAAAATTACATGAACGATTTAATTATGAAGCGTGCCTTGTTCAATGGTGGCTTACGCTCAGACAACAAGTTCGATACAAGTTGGGCGAACAGAACACGTTTACATGTTGTGTTAGCACGATCCGCTGTTTTTGGCTCGCCTCTCTGTATGAAATTGTTCTGTTTTTATTAATTCTGAACAAGAACAATCAGAAATAGGGGGTTAATTTTATATCTTTTGTTTGATTATTTGTTTATTGGTTGCTCCTACTTAACATAAAAAAGAAATCTTAACGTAATTTTTAAAATGTTTCATTATAACTCAATAAACACTATAAGTCAATGTTGAAAATGGTTTAATTACACCACTTACATCCCGTATTTTCAATTGTATATGTATAGCGTATATTCAAACGCGTTTGTACAGCCGCGCACATAACATGTTGGCCGCACTAAACATGTTTGTGCGTTGCGGTGTGTTCGCACTCGTAAGCCCGTCTTGTCTCGCCCCGCCCCGCTTGCTACATGGAATTGTTTTAAACTTTGATTAATTCCTTGCCAGCGCGGTGATGTTGCCTTGTTTTCAGTTGATGAATACCGTGTCGAAATAGTTGTTTACTGAAAAAGGTTGGAGAGGATTAATTTTCGTGATATCATTGTTGGTTTTAGGATTTTGTGTTTTTTGTTTCTGTTTATTGCACATGAGGTAGACAACAAAGGTGAAAACAATACATAGGATATTTATCAGAATTTTTAGACCAGTTGTCTTTAAGCTATTGCATAGCTTCTATCGCGGGCCTTGAGCGTGGAGACCGAATCCAGAAATTCCGTAACGAAAATAACCTAACACCCCCCACTCCGACCGGCACAGCGGTGATACTTTTTAGTTTTGCCATCTATCGATGAATAGCAGAACTTTTAATGACTTTTTGAAATATCACGCTTGTCTCTTTAGTTCTGCAAATCGCCTCTAGGTGGCATTGGTTGTATCGGCGTTACTGCGCATGCGTAATCCCCCTCTTCACCCCGCAATCTGGTGACTCATGCCTGCTTAGAGTTTCGGCGTTAGGGCACCTCCTCTTTGTATTGATAAAAAATGCTATGCAATAGCTTTACCGCGGCAGTCTCCGAGTGCCACACGTCTTTTTTTTTTCATGAATTGTCCAAATGTTAATAACTTATTATTATAACACACAACTGCATTATTTTATCACTGTACGAAAGTAACTGACGATTTGACCTGTCGACAACCGTACAAAGAAAGCCACCGAGCTTGACACATTCAAAAGCCGACACGGCAGTATCTCGAGAATTACATTAATTAGAGGTGTGGCTATAATTAATATTAATTAAAGTCACCTTTTAGCTCGCGACACTGAATGCGTATCGCAGTTAATAAATTTAACGGCATTGGCGGACCACTGGCTAACGCAGATAAAGATGCACCAGAAACTACGCAATCTTATCAGAAATTCGATTTCAATTATATACACCTTAATCTTTAAGTAATAAGGTTCAATACGACCGCATTAAGTACTTGCGAATTACGTTCACTCGTTGTGAATTTTGCAAAAAGTGTTTATCGTCCCCGCAAAGAATTGTAGGCTTTGTGACATCGAGATAAGATAGTTGACAAATGAATTAATTTACTTTGTTTTATGTCCGCTGAAAGTTTACGATCGTAAAATGTAGAAGTGTAACGGGCAAAGAAATTATAAAGTGAGGATATTTTTGATCCATACAACAGCCCAATTATGAACTGTTCCTATTTTTGTCTCAATCATGATAACGAATGTAGTTTCTTAATGAACGGAACGTGGAATGCTTATAATGGACCTGTTGAAGTTGTCATAGTTAATATTCGTGACATAAATGTCACAATTATGAAAATGTATGCGACCTTTAATAATAACGGCACGTGTTTTAGCTACAGTTTTCTTGGGAATAAAGGTTTTAGGTCTAAAAATATTATAGTATAATGAATAGACATTATTTGTTTTAGACTGCCTCGTTGGTCTAGTGGTTGCAAGCGCGACTGCTGAGCGTGGGGTCCTGGGTTCGATTCCCGGGTCGGGCAATGTGTTATTGGGTTTTTTCATTAGGAAATTCTCAGTAGCAGCCCGGAGTCTGGATTTGTGCCCGGTCAATGGCAATAGGCACTATAACATAACTGGCGAAATGTGGGTGTACTAATACACCTCTGCCTACCCCTTCGGGGAAATACAGGCGTGATGTTATGTTATGTTATATTATGTTATTATTTGTTTTGATCAATACGACATGGTATAAATGAGTTCACTTTCTCGTTGACAGCTTCAATTGATTTTATTACTACAGAAATCGCAAATTTATTTTTGATTAAATTTTAAAAAACATAGACACTTCATATTATCACGCCTGTTTGCCGTTGCGGTGGGCAGAGACTATGGATTTCCACCTGCTACGTTAAATGTTAAACAGAGGATAGTACAAACACAAATTAAACCATAGCTTTTACGTCGAACATCACTTTTACAGTAGACAGGAAAATCCTTCTGCAAAATACCACGAATTTAAGGTAAATGCTACCGGGTAGCCTGTGAAATTCGAAAATTTCTTGCGTTTTTTACAAATTGTAGCTCTATTTCGCGTTGTTTATCAGTCATAATATGATTCGCGGTGGTAATAACAAACTAAAATCCACTGAATTATAATATAAACCTAGCTCTATAAGCTCTACAAAATCGATATTCAATAATTTGATCGTAAACTAATATTATCGAGCTTGTACAGCTTGTACATAGAGCTAGGTATATACCTATTATATTTTTATGAGTATTATTCAGTAGATATACTGTTATTACCACCGCGAAACCGCGAATCATATTTCGATTGATGTACAGTCACGGGCCTTACCGGTGATATACTTTATCGACAAAGTCCCTTGAACGAATCCTGCTACATTACACGTACTACCAGCAAACTTTCTTGTGCACCACCACTAAGGCTCAGTGTTCGACGGCAGCTGTAGTTACGTGTAATGTAGCAGGATTCGTTCAAGGGACTTTATTGACAAAATGTATCACCGGGAAGGATCGTGACTGTACCTACGGCTGCCGTCAATCACTGAGCGCAAGCGATTTTAGCCTTAGTGGTGGTTCACCGGAAAATTTACTGATAGTATGTACAATGCAAAATAGAGCTACAATTTTGAAGAAAATGCAAGAAATTTTGAATTTCGCGGGCTACGCTTTAGCATTCACCTTTAGCAGAACTACATAAAATATCTAGACGCAAAAGTTTATGTGTTTCAATCTAAATAAGAAATATTATATTATTTATAATAGCCGCACATTTGCATCACATAAACAATAGCACCTAATCATTCCTCGTAACCATTCCTGACTAACCGAAGTCTACATTAACCCGTAGCTATTGTGTAGCGTTACTGCATACATTGCTGGCTTTGTGAACAAAATGCAAATGTATCATAATGTTAGTATTGCATAAATCATCGCGCCCGGCCGCGCGGATGCCCCGCGCTGATTATCTGGCTATGGATTTCAAGATAAAAGCTTTATTTGTTTATTGCTTAGGCTGAAAGAATAAAATAACCCATTTAAAATAAAAAATATAACTGCGTCTATCTAGAATATCTTCAACAGTGTCATCATCATCATCATCATCATCATTTCAGCCGAAAGACGTCCACTGCTGGACATAGGCCTCCCCCAAGCATCGCCACAACGACCGGTCCTGTGCCTTCCGCATCCATAATCAACAGTGTCATAATCATAACATATGATAAAAACGGACTGGCACCTAATAAAATATTGCAACATAGCTTAAATAATGTTCCTAATTTAAAGATTATTTGACGTTAGATTTTTAAATTCGAAGTAATTTTTCAGCTGGCCATTACTAAAACAGAGATGGGCGTAAGTAACCCTAGATGTCCACACTAAGAATGTTCATTACACCCTACATCGGCCATACATAGGTGTAGATCTAACTAATAATAAATTAAGCGGTTGAACAACCGAAGCCAATTTTGAAATAGAAAGGGTTAGGTTATTATTCCGCCGCAGACGTATTAAAACCGTTCTCGTTTTATTAAAATTAAATACAGGGCCCATTCGACCCTTTGTATATGACCACATGTGCTTGGGATATGCAAATGACGTATTGGATGTCGGGGTACAATACATACTTGATTAGAGATAGTTTTGTAGATAAATTAATATTGTACTATTCATTTCTATGTATTTTATTATTATTTATCTGTGTGTGCATAAATTTAATAAATAAAAAATAAATAAAATAAAATAGAAACTTGCAGAATATTAAATGATAATATTATTGAGAGCTAATTAGTTCTTAGTATTTTTTTACTTTAATACTTAAGAAAATCAAAACACACTATAATTTTAGGTAGTGCGGTGATTGAAATATAAAAAAAATATATATTAAATAAATAAATAAACATTATTGGTGCATTTTTACACAGCACCATCTAGTCCCAAACTAAGCAGAGGTTGTACCATGGTTACTAGACAATGGATATGTTTTTTTTTTTTGTAAATACATACGTATAGGACATAAGAAACACCCAGACCAACACAAACACTTATGTTCATCACACCAATATTTGTGTCCTGTGGAAACCGAACCCACGACCTCGTGATCAGCAGTCCGACACTCGAGGCACTAGACCACAGACGTATTATTATATGAAATCCGGAAGTTTACAAAAGTAATAAATACAAAAATATGTTTATTCGTTGTCTTCATAAAGTTTATCAAAAATTCTAATGTTCACAAACAAACGATCCTTTTAAAAGCACTTTAAATTCTGGCTGAATTTTAGATACAAAACTCGTACATTTGAACTATTTCGAACACACTTTTTTCTTTTGCTTTTCCGCTTCCAGACTACACTTAGAAGTACAGTTAGAAGCAATAATATCTGCCTATCGATGATTTAAAAATCACAACCACTAGCTCTGATCCAAGCCACATTAATAAATATATGAGTATGGGTAGTAGGACAATTTTTTGACATGAATTTCCTTTGACAGGAATTTGAATGTCTGTAATCTCAGGTTGGGTGTCACTCCGACTGAGGATTCGACACGTCAAAACTAGTTATAAGCTACTGAGTTGAAGTACCCAAATACACCATGTTTTAGAAATAACTGAAAACCTCTTAAGGAGTCATTGTACTTATCATTATGAACAACTTTTACTATGAGACCAACCATAAAATTGCAAAAAAAGTTCCCTACATTTGTGTTCACATAAATCGACAAAATGTAGGGAATAGCCGTTAATTTTTTCGCGATTTCATGTTTAATACTAGTAAAAATTGTTCATACTGATGAGTACAATGACCCCTTAAAAGGTTTTCAGTTATTTCAATAACACGTTGTATATCTTAGTAGAGCAGGCTTTCCTCGTGGTCGTTACGTATGACTCACCCGGTTAACATTTGCAGTGAAGATATAAATTAGTTCAGCGCGAAGGAAATTCATGAAACAAGCTCTTGCCGGCTGCAGTTCAAAATGAAGCCAACCCAGTATTTTTCCTATACACAGACATATCCACATAGACCACATATGACCTTCTAATCACAGTAAGAGGTTTTGTTTGAGATTTGAAAACCGTGGATAGGCACATATCATTGCTTCTGACTGTACACGATGGAATATCAAACATTCTGTCATTGAAGCATGCAAAACATATTTATGTTGCGGAAATATCTCATTCTGTCAACTAAATGCGTTTTGGTTTAACTAAAATTGCATTATAATTTTGATTTCAGAATCCGGCGCGACCACTACGATGACGGATATAAATCTATGGTGTTATATTATTCATTCCACATGACTACGTTTCGTATTAACTTGGTACTATTTACGTATATGAATGGCCGAAAATACGTATTTTGTTGGATATAAAAACTTTTTGTAATGGTTGCGTTGGGAGATAAATATTATACCATATTATGTGCGTTACTTTCTTACTTTGTTGCTGTTAGAAGAAAATTTGACAGATTTGTAGTCGATGACGAAATATACGGTGTATAGAGCTGTGTTTTTGCTTGGCTGACATAACATTTTCTGTTTATTGTATTTTATTTAAAAAATGCTTTAAATAAACAGCACAATAATTATTATTATCATCATGAATTCAACCGAAAGACTTCCACTGCTGGTCATATAGGCCTGCCCCAAGCATCCTGCCTGCGTTTTTCGCATCCTTCGGATTCTCGCAACCTTCACCAGGTCGTCGGTCCACCTTGTGGAGGCTTGGAAGGCGCATTACAAATGTTTTGACTTAAATGTGGAAAATACAAAAACACTTTAGTAAAATCTCATGTTTCAGTTTGATTAAACGCTGATAAAAAGTTTCTTGACTTCACTGTCACTACCTACTATGGTTTTATCCTTACTTACGACGCTACATGATTATTCTTAACTACATCTTTCGCATCCCATACGAAGTGCAGGGTTAGTATTAACTATTTTTTTGATAAGTTCATTAGCCCATCCGATTAGCTGGGTTCGATTCCCGGGTCGGGAAAAGTGTTATTGGGTTTTTTCTTTAGGAAATTCTCTGTAGCAGCCCGGAGTCTGGATTTGTGACCGGTTAATGGCAATAGGCTCGCCCCCTATTACATGGGACTTATAACATAACTGGCGAAATGTGGGTGTACTATACACCTCTGCCTAACCCTTTGGGGAATACAGGCGTGATGTTAGGTTATGTTATGGTATGTTGTTCATTAGCCGTATGCCATATGACCTATTTAACATAGGGTCATGTAATTGTACATACAAGTCAACTATGAATAGTAAAAAAATATCAAAAATAAAAAAGGTACGAATTTCCTAATGGAGGCTTGCAGTAGGTGTGATTCGGGAGAAAGTGTAGCGTCACGTCTCGCTAAGATTTGTGTTATGCCCATAGAGTGCATTGAATATACGGACAGAGTTGTCAGCTGACCTCATCTTTAAGCACCTTCTGGTGGGTAATGTCAAAATTACAGCTAACTATTAAATAATAACATAACATAACATCACGCTATATTTCCCCGAAGGGGTAGGCAGAGGTGATGGTGACATCCACATTTCGCCAGTTATGTTATAGTCCCATGTAATAGGGGGCGAGCCTATTGCCATTAACCGGGCACAAATCCATACTCCGGGCTGCTACTGAGAATTTCCTAATGAAAAAACCCAATAACACATTGCCCGACCCGGGAATCGAACCCAGGACCTCACGCTCAGCAGTCGCGCTTGTGACCACTAGACGAACGAGGCAGTTAAAAAAAACATACAAAAACACACGTTTTGGCCCTGTATTATTATATCTCAGTCCGACGCATGATGTTTCCTGCCATTTATGCTTGTATTATAGTTACGAAATTTAGCATTATAAAACCATGTCAAAAAACATGAATTTTAAGGATAACGTCGTTCCTGACGGGGGTCCCAGCACCAGGGCACCAGGAGTGACAGCACACGCTTTTGTTGCTGGTTTGGTTTCTATTATCCCACATTTAAATTTGAAATTAAATGAGATGGTTTCAATCCAAAACAATACAGAGCGTTCCCCTGGTTATTGAATTTCATTGAACATCATAAAGCATTTTGATTCAATTTCTCATATTTTCGCCTGACTACATACCCTACAACGTACAAACGTAAATTTATGACATTTTGATACTCGTGAAGCTAATCTTACAAATAGTATAGCGAGCTTAGATTATCTGTGATAGCGAGCTATTGTGTAGTTTTAAATGGAACACGACATAAGGCCTGTTCGACGGCCTGACATGTAGGTATCATAATAAGTACTGACAGGCAGTGGGTAGATGCTATGAACACGATATTAGAGGTTGACAGCGGTGGGTGTTCGAGTCCCGTGCGTGACCATTCACGGTGTACTCTGAATAGATGGCCATTTTTAAAACGTTTTAAAATGTGTCGTCTTTTCACAGGCGATATCGAAACTTCTCAGTTATAAATAAGGATCATTTTTAACCAAAGATGACCAAAAATCTAGAAAAATTTGGAAACTAAACGTATCATGAAATGCTTATAAATGTTTGTAATTGCATGAAATATTTAGTATTTTTAGGATATTCCAACAACCATATTAGTTTACGCAAAGGTAAACTATTTTTTACGTGATTGAAAATTGAAAAAGAAGTCAAAAAGTTTTCAGATTATTCACATTTGTCTTGGAGTGTACAGTTGTAATGTAGGGCACTCTTGCGGGCCCGAGCTCGATCTTCTCGATTTTGTTCGTTCAGATTCATTAAAAAAAACGGTGGTCAAACGCAAGCACAAAAACGAAAATAACAACATTATAAAATCTGATTTCGACATGACCTAAATAATAATAGGGCTTATTTTTTATTTAATGTCATGATGGAATACAGGTTCACGTTTCACGTTCACGGTTCCAGGTTCACGGTTTAAATAGCGATTTAGTGTAATCTTTATTTACTTTTTCACGTTTTTGTCCTCACACATCACTTGATCGTATTTTAAATTTTGATAAAATGATTGCAATTTTTTTATAATTCTGTGATATATGAAAAAAGAAAGAAAGAAGGGACTATCACAACTACATTTTTAAATACATTGGTTTCGTGATGATTTTTTACGTACTTGTGGTGCAGTATGTAACAGTTCAATGTTTATTAGATAATATTTAACCGTATACCAAATTATAATATTAGTTATATATATTTGGCTCGTAGCGAAGCAACGACTGCGCGGATTGTACGATCTGCAAGGTTAAGCTGCACTTGCCGCGGTCAGTCTGTGGATGGGTGACCGTTTCGTTACACATCGAGACCCCTCAGTGCCTCGGAGAGCACGCTAAGCTGTCGGTCCCGGTTGTCATATGAATATCTATGGCAGTCGTTACGGGTAGTCAGAAGCCTGAAAGTCTGACAACTGGTCTAACCTCCGAATATCGGTATTACCCAGTAACTGGGTTGCGGGGGTCTGATGGCAGTCGCTCCGTGTAAAATACTGATGTTCAGTCGCATCTGGCTAGACTGGAAGCCGACCCCAATATAATTGGGAAAAGGCTCGGAGGATGATACCAAATTATAATATTGCTCTTATTTTCTGAAGTTGGTTGTTTTTTTGGCTAACAATAGGGCACTGTCAGTAAATGGGGCTTTTACTATACATAAGTTCAAAAAATTAAAAAGTACTAGAACCTAGCCATTAACGAAATTTGTGCTAAGAAAAGAAACACACAATGAAAGGCCACCTTCTAGTACACTCCTTGGTTGACTGACCTGAATCTAGGTAAATTGATCGACAGGCGACGAGTGCCGTCATTTTCAACGTCAATGCGTACAAATTGAGGAACCCACATATCAAGTCTCGTTGGCGAATCTGTGATGAGATCTAGCTCTCAACGATAACCCGGAGTAAGTAGCCACTTGCGTCACTCGCATGAGTAGTGGGATGAAGTGATCTAACTAACTCATACACCAGTCACACATATTAATTATAATGGGCTTTTGTTTAACGAACCACCAGATCTAGGAAAATGTAACGGCAAAAAAAACACTTTTCTCCCACTTGCTCGGAAATTGGTTCATTATTCAAAAAAAAAAAATGAATACATTAATCGGCTCTTTTCCGTACGCAGCCAAATAACAGGTCAGTAATATCAAACACGACTATAATAGAAATTGCTGGACAGTTTTTATTTTTTTATTTATGCTACCGAGGTTTTTAAGCACACACATAAATTGGGTGTTTTAAGGTAAAAAATATTTATAAAGGCTGAATGCGCATTTTTTTTTTCAAACCATTGAAAATAGAACAAGAACCACGCTCGGATGAATAAACACGAATGAAAATTAGATACTGTTGAATTAATTTGTCTATTGTTTCCTCGCAAATGAGAGAAAAGTACTATACAAGTCTCGGCCAAAATAGCAATCAACAGCCTCGTTTAGTTAAAAAGGACTCGGCTGGCGCCTCGTCCCTTTAAAATCACTTGGGAAGTTAAGTACTCGGCTTCACCTCGTATCCAATATTACTCGGCCGTAAATTGCTTAATTTCAGGCCTCGACAGTTATTTACTATTATATTGCCAAAAATAGTAAATGATTACTAAAATTAAATCCCCATTTTAGCATGATATAAGAGCCAAATTTTTTACAACTTGTGATCCTACTTAAAGCAAACAATTCCAAATTATGAATATGTGTTTCTTAAAAGGCGTAGTTGGAGCCAGGTGGATCAAAGGCTTAAAAAAACTAACCACGAAGGGGATGGCGGGGTCTGAGTTCGCTCGCTTCGCTCGCTTACTAGACCCCGCCATCCCCTTCGGACCTAGCCTGTCTGAGTATAGGTGCCCCAAGTTTGCTCATTAAGATTTGGTGATCAATTTAGTAAATTTGGTGATTGGTACCTTTATGTTTTAGGTAATAGATGTAAACAGTCTGAAAATGTAGTGTCTGGAGATAGTGTCATTGAGAAATATATTTAATTGGTTTTGCAGTTGTAGTTGGATGTACATAAATCATACGTATGTGTGTAAAAAGACTAACGTTTTGTATTTCAAATCCATTCTCGTTCATGTAATAGAAATTATTTTACTCAATAATAATTTATTACTGGTTTGTGGGATTAAGGGGAATGTAGCAGCCAAGTGGCGCCCTCATCAGTAGCAGTTGGAAGCATGAGTTCACGCTTAGATTCGTCGAGTGCTTAGACACAAATCTAAGCGTAAACTCATGCTTCCAACTGTCTCTGAATATAAGCCTTAAGGGGAATATAGCAGCCAAGTGGCGCCCCCATCAGTAAAAAAAATACTACTCACTGAATACATCATTTATCGAAAATTTGTTTTTAACAATAATTGAAGTACAGGTACTTACTGTGGTTTATCAGAAATTATTAACTCTGTAAAATATAGTTCGCTGTAGTTGTAGATAGAAAAAGTGCCAAGAGTGGCCGTTTTTGCACTTTTTCTTTCTACAACTACAGCGAACGATAATATACAGAGTTAACTTCAATTGTTAAAAACAAATTTTCGATAAAATATGGATTCAGCGAGTAATAATTTATTTTACTGATGGGAGCGCCACTTGGCTTTTACATTCCCCTTAAAGATACAGATACAAACGGACATATGGACGCTTCTCTACATAACACCACTGATTCCAACAAAATAATTAATAATTGAATAGTGTTTTATGTACCGCTAACAGCGAAGGGCCACCACAGCGGGTACAGTACATATTGAAAAAAAAAATTACAATGTAGTATCAAAAAGTTTTATTCACGATTCCGAATTGTCTTAACCCTTCAACCCTTTCTATTCGGCTCATAAAGTTGGCGAAACGTACAAAAATACCGACATAATGCCATTTGCATAATGTTTCGAGCTTTGTTTTTTCATAGAATGGTGGGTTTGAAATGTCACCGCAGACTGGGGGTGCGAAAACACCCATTATGGGGTGCCGAGTGTATTAAAAATCGTTCGCGTCCTTTGCATTCTTGAGGTTATGGGTTTTCGTGCGTGGATCCCTTGAATGTGAAGAATGGACGGGGAATAGTACTGTGTACAGATAAATATCTATTTAGTCGTTTATTACTAAAAAAAGGTTAAGTAATGGGGGATCAAAAGAATGTCTTCGCGATGCTAATAATAATCCAAGTGATTCATAAGTAATATCATATTTTGTAGGTAGTCTGTGTATAAATTCATAAATATTTTTTGGGATATTATCTTTCCTGTTTTTAAAATAAATTTTACGAAACTATAGTTTATGTTCCGAAGTTTTAGAAGTAGTTGAGCTCTTTTGTGAAAGAGCTCGTCCGGGGAAGTACTACCACCGTACCTACTTCTCCACCAAACAGTGATGCTTGCATTTCTGTGTTTCGGTCTGAAGGGTACGGGTGCCGGTGAAATTACAATCACACTTTCCATCTTCATGTCTCAGTTTAGCGAACCGACTTGCGGTAACATTTAGGTAACAGCCTAGGTGGTATTGAAGTTGTTATGAGCAAAGGTAACTGCTGAACATAAGGTGTGCTTTAGCTCGTTTCGCCATCCTATACTATAAAAAAAAATGTTTAAATAATGTATTTGTTGTTAAACAATTTTATCAACAACATCGTTATCATTTTATATCAGCATAACCGCTACATTTAAATTCAATTTTCATTCAGTTATATACAAAGCACTTTCTCAGGAAAATCCCAAATAAAAGTTAACCTGATATTTTCCACAGCTTGACTTACAAATACCTAGACAGTGTTGCCAGCAAATAGTTATTAAGTACCTTTGCTCTCTATTGAAGCATAAGTTATTACCAAGTGTTCAAATAGTTAGCATAATAACTTAGAGCTTAGGTAGGCAATGTATATTTCTATTCGTAGAAAGAGAGTTTTTGTAAATATACTACTTCCAGAAGTTTTTGAACACTGTACCATCGACACAAAGAAGAAAAAGGAGAACTAAGAGCATGATAATAGCAGAAATTTTACTGTTTTTGACTGAATGATTAAAACTTTATATAACAAGGTATTTTAGTAACTTTAAGCTACAACCATTTCATTCTGCGAACGTGATTGTTGGAAGCAGAATTATCAAAGTGATAAATGTTTATGCTTGCGTATTTTCTGGATGTTCATCGTTTACTCACTTTAATTATTGTACTCTATTTACTAGTTTTTTTTATGGTAAAGGATAGCTAAACAAGATAAAAGCCACCTGATGTTGAGTTGGTACATTTGCCCATAATAACTGCACCTCCACCTAGGGTGTTGCTTAATGATATTGTAAGTAGCGTTCACCAAATTTAGATATGAAAAGGAAAGTCTCATGTGATTGTAATCTCACCAGAATCCGTACCCTTCGCATCGAAACACAGCAATGCAAAAAATTAATTAACAAAAACAAAAAACCCGACTGCGTGCAGGTTTTTTGTTTTTGTTAATTAATTTTTTTATTTGTTTTTTTTTAGTTTTGTCATGTTTTATTTATTATTAATGTTTTTTTTGAAAAGTCAAATTCAGTTTTAACGTTGAATATTTTGTTGTTTTTTAGCATTTCTCATTCCAAATTACATTTAAACATATAAGTTGTATATATTTTCGTAAACCATTTTTAAAACCCTTTATTTTGATACCCCACTCGATAGGATACGAGCAAAAAAAAAATTTTGAAGTCACATAAAATGGCTCCAAAAAGCGACCATTTTGATTTTTATAATTTTGATATACCCAGTGTCACTCTCACAATTAAGACGAATCCAATGACACCTCTCAAGCTAAGATCCATCAAGCCGTTTAGGCTACAGAGCGTGCCAAAGAAATATACATACATACATACATACATACACTCGAAAAACATAACCCTCCTTCTGGCGCAGTCGGGTAAAAAGTCACTGTTTGGTGGCAGAAATAGGTATGGTATGGTGGTAGTATTTCTCCGGACGAGCTTTTTTACAAGAAGATCTACTGCTACAACTATAGCTGCGTATGAATAGCAAAGACCATATAAAATATTGAGACTTCATTTTCTTTTATAGCTTTTCAAGATCCTTCTGCATCCTAACAAACGAACGCTCTCTGAACAACACCATCTTCCATATAACTGATGCATTATACCCATGTCCACATGAAGGTACTCTCAAAAATGGCAAAGACAGTTGTCGTCACCGACGCAGACTTGAAGTCTACACGACCGGATGTAGTAGTCGTTCCGGCAATAACATTTCCGGTACCGACACTTGGCTTACTTCCGTCGTCTGCGAGGGTACTGTTTCCTTCCAATTGTTTATGCCTTCGACAAATACTAAACGACAAGTGCAAATGCATCATAAACATTAATGCTAGAATAAACGATAGAAAGCTGCTGAATTGTGTAACTCAATCGCGATCGCAATAATGTTGATTGCATCGTATGTTTTGACAATCCATCTTATCGGCAACTACGCAACTCTTAATGAATAATGTTGCAAAGTCAAACGAAAGCTATTGTCATTAGAAGTGCGTTACACAATTACCCTGTGGTTATTACTTTAATATATTCTTCTTCTCTTCCAAGAGATTCTTTACCTACTCAAACTTTCTTCGGCCATTATGAAGCAACATCAAATGCTCTATCATTTAACACATTCTAAATCATACCTAGTGCAAGGATATACTATAGAAAATGGTATAAAAACAACGGCTTGTACTCATCAGAAGGTAAAGATGATGATGATGTTAGAACACCTTGACTAGTTCAAGTGTTTTGTAAAACAAAATTAGATGAAGATACAACTTTTATCATAGGAATGCTGTAGCCTAATGCACTTGCTTCATTGATACACAATGTTCTTTTACTTATTGAGGGCCTTAAGTGACAGGATATGTTCAAGTGTATATTTAGTAGTATCTTGTGTATCAATGACTTTGTTGTTCATGGTTATTAGAAAACCGTTCGATAACCCTTTGGTAATTTAGAAATCAATTGTATATTGTGTCCTAGAATACTCTGTTCCTTATTGCAAATTAAAAACCACCTATTTCAGTTGTTATATTCTTCTATTAATATATTGTCTTTGTGATATTTCTGGTTTACCGTTACTCTGATTATTTATTTCCACAAAAAAAAAATACATACATTCGGCAAATACAGTGTAGAACATAAACCAGTTTAGGTTTTTCTGTACACCGATTGTCAACCAAACCTTTCAATATTCTCTTCTTAGTCGTCACATCCATATAATATATTTATTTATATATATATTAGGTCCTTCCATTTTTATTCATTCCCATATAGCACCCATTCCCGTAAACATCGGAGAATCTACACTCGAAGTTGTTGACGATTATGTATACCTAGGACAAACTGTCCAGCTAGGTAAGTCCAACTTCGAGAAAGAGGTCAATCGTCGAATCCGACACGGTTGGGCAGCGTTCGGGAAGCTATGCAATATCTTCTCGTCCAAAATACCGCAGTGTCTCAAGACGAAAGTCTTTGACCAGTGTGTGTTGCCAGTAATTACTTACGGTACTGAAACGTGGTCGCTCACAATGGGCCTGATAAGAAGACTCAAAGTCACTCAAAGGGCAATTGAGAGGGCTATGCTCGGAGTGTCCCTACGTGATCGAATCAGAAATGAGGAGATTCGCAGGAGAACGAAAGTAACCGACATAGCCCGAAGAATTGCCAAACTTAAGTGGAAGTGGGCGGGGCACATTGCTCGCAGAACGGATGGCCGATGGGGCAGTAAAGTTCTGGAGTGGCGACCGCGTACTGGAAGGCGCAGCGTGGGTAGGCCCCCCACAAGGTGGACCGACGACCTGGTGAAGGTCGCGGGAATCCGCTGGATGCGGAAGGCACAGGACCGGTCGTTGTGGCGATGCTTGGGGGAGGCCTATGTCCAGCAGTGGACGTCTTTCGGCTGAAATGATGATGATGATGATGATTAGGTCCTTACATATGAAATTGGCGTTTTGTACGGGAGGAATATATATGAATATATAATCTGTTGGAGCAAGGTCCGGGCAGTAAGGTGGATGTCGCAGACATTCCAATTGTAGCTCATCTAACTTAGTGATTGTTTGTTGTGCAGTGTGTGGTCTTGCGTTGTCGTGAAGCAGCAGTGGCCTAGAGCGATTGACCAGTCTCGGTTGTTTAGGAGCTAGTTCTTCCTTCATGGTTTGCAGTTGCTGACAATATATATCTGCCGTAATCGTTTGGCCAGATTTTAGAAAGCTGTAGTGAACGACACCGGCGCTAGTCCACCAAACACTCACAAGTAACTTTTTCTGAGTCAATTTTCGTTTAGGGCAGGATTTGGCTGGGTCTCCAGGGTTCAGCCATTGCGACGAGCGCTTCCGATTATCATACAGTATCCACTTTTCATCACAAGTAATGATTCGATTTAATATCCCTTCATTATTGTGTCGGTTGAGCAAAGTAACACAGCAGTCGACGCGTGTTTGCAAGTTCGATTCACTCAATTCATGAGGTACCCATCGTTCAAGTTTTTTTTACGTTCCCGATTTGCTTCAAGTGGATTAATACAGTTTTATCACTTACCCCGAAGCCTGCAGCTATCTCTGAAGTGCTTTGTGATGAATCGGCTTCCACAATAGCCTTTAATTCTTCATTTTCCACTTTGGTCTCCGGCCGTCCACGGGGTTGGTTCTGAAGGTCGACATTTCCAGAACGAAAACGTTGAAACCAAAAACGTACCGTGCTTTCTTTTGCGACACCAGCGCCGTACACATCATTAATCCTTCGAGCTGTTTCTGCAGCACTGGTGCCACGGTAGAACTCGTACTCGTAAATATACCGATATTTCATGTTTTCCATTGTGCGGTAAAAGCGACGCCAAAGAATAAAATTATGAGGTAAAAACAAATGAATGACTGTTTTCAAAACTCAAATGTACCAGCTAAATGAATTTATAAATTTGAATTTGGAATTCTTAACCAAAGAGACACGTGGACACTGACAGTTGGGCTAGTCCACAAATTTAAAGTCGCTCAGCGAGCTATGGAGCGAGCTATGCTTGGAGTTTCTTTGAAGGATAAAATCCGTAACGAGATTATCCGGAGAAGAACCGGAGTGACCGACATAGCTTGTAGGATCAGTAAGCTGAAGTGGCAGTGGGCTGGCCATGTCTGTCGAAGGACCGATGGCCGTTGGAGCAGACGAGTCCTTGAGTGGAGACCGCGTATCGGCAAACGCAGCGTAGGGCGCCCCCCTGCCAGGTGGACCGACGACCTAAAGAACGTGGCTGGGGGGGACTGGATGCGGAAGGCAGAGGACCGAGCGTTGTGGCGCAATTTGGGAGAGGCCTATGTCCAGCAGTGGACTGCGATAGGCTGAGTTGATTGAACCAAAGAGACGAGTCCTTCAGTGGAGACCGCGAATTGGCAAACGCAGCGTAGGGCGTCCCCCTGCCAGTTGGACCGTCGACCTAAAGAACGTGGCTGGGGGGGACTGGATGCGGAAGGCAGAGGACCGAGCATTGTGGCGTAACTTGGGAGAGGCCTATGTCCAGCAGTGGACTGCGAAAGGCTGAGTTGATTTGATTTGAACCAAAGGGGAGATATTTCAGATCAAAGTGGTCAGAACGACAAAACGCTAATTTCATAAGTAAGGACCTAATATTTATAATCTTCTTGCTATAGTGAAAGCCTTCTTTAGTAGACTTAAGTAAAAAATGTACCCGCTCATTATTTAGTACGAAATTATAAAACTGCACTAAAATTCCAGCTATGGCTCGGCGATTTGGTGGCAATGACAACATATTGCTATTAAAATATGGAAATGGCTACCTTGTGGAAGGGACTAGGCTGTTTTTAATTTGGTGTCAAATTATTGAATATTCTGTTATTTAATTTCCTTATTGTCGCGGTATTCGCTAGTAATTTGGTTTCGCTGTTGTTTTGTTTAACTCTTTAATGTATATCTACTAGATTGTGTGATTATTTTAAAAATTTACCATTCAAACATCCAGATGAGTTAAATGGTTCCAATCGTTTTCAATCTGAATTAGGTTAGCGTTTTTTTTTTTTTTTTTGCCGTGTGGAAATCCTCATGGACGCACTCCGCCCGGGGTAGGCGGAGCCAGTGTCGGACTCTTACCGACTAAAACCACCACGGTGTTCCTTCAACTACCTTAGCCGGGTGCGTGGGAACCCGTGAGTATTCACACA
The DNA here is from genome assembly GCA_949699075.1 of Asteroscopus sphinx. Taxonomy (NCBI): domain Eukaryota; kingdom Metazoa; phylum Arthropoda; class Insecta; order Lepidoptera; family Noctuidae; genus Asteroscopus; species Asteroscopus sphinx. Next base: position 11,569,691 of record OX453013.1, on the reverse strand, counting down.
ACCACCCCCGACAGGTCCTGGCCCGCCACAAGCAGGCGAGCCCCTTCTCCCCGTGCGGCCTAACGTCGGCCGCACCCTCCTAGGTGGCGCACACGGAATACTGCACGCCACTTCACCTCATGGGCCTTTACCAGCCGCACCAACTACCCCGGCTGTGCCAGCTACGCCAGCTGCTGAAATCCCATTTAACTATGATCGCTCAATTCTTGTCTCGCTTACTCCGTTATCCTACTGAAGGGATACTTTAGGATTAGCATAGCTTTAAACTGTACCAAGTTTGTGTGCATAGTTTCTTACAGTACTTACTGTGATAAATGTTCTGAGATTTCAATGGTCTGTAACAACAAGATTTTTTTAATTTGGCGCTCAATTAATGGAGTTTCTGTTATTTAATTTCTGTACAGCTGTGGTATTCGCCTGTTCTGCTCGGTAATTTGGTTTCGTTTAGCTGTTGTTTTGTTTAATCTGTATTCCGTTGTGCTTTACTGTTGTACTTTATTTGGCGAGAGATTGAAATATGGGTCATGTATAAAGAATGGTTCGTTTACTACAAATTCTTTGCAACTTTGAGTGCGTTATCAACATGATGAAGTATTTTAGCTTATTCTCACTAAGTTACCGACTTGCGGTACCAATAAGGCAACAGCTTAGGTGGTATTGAAGTTGTCATGGGCAAAGGTAACCGCTTAACATCAGGTGGGCCTTTGGCTCGTTTCGCCATCGACCTATACTATTAAAAAAAAAAGTTGATGCTCCATGTACTTTCTTGGGAGCTTATGCGACACTATTTAAATAACAACAGCATTTTTAAATAGCAGTTTGAGTTTTATTTTTATTTTAGAGCAACTATGTAGTAATGGAGGTATGCACATAATGTAGTGCAGATTATTTACCAGAAATCTATCCCGAAAAGTTTCAGGACAGTTGTCCAATCGAAATACAACACAAAGCCATAACGAAATACTATTACTTGCCACCCCTTAGAAAACCAATAAGAACAATAATAAATAACTCTTATCATATTTCGAGTATGCTCCTGGTCGCATCGCGAGAGATCCAAACCTATATATCACTAGGAATTTACGAGGCAAGATACGACAGGAAAATTGCAAGAATGGTGGCGCAATCTATCTTAGTTGGGTTGCTTGGGGAGGCTGGGGTAGCGCCGGAGTCCCAGGGGCGCGGGGGCAGGGGCGGCAAGGGGGAAACTTCGAGAGGTTATTAGTCCAAGCATCTGTTGTTGAGCGGGGGCGTGATGAAACTCTTCGGGTAGGTACAAGCTAACAAATCTAATTGCTCAGTAGGCGCTCGTGTATACCAGCCCTGACAAAACGGCCCCCCTCATGCGGTCGCCACGCAAGACTATTTGTTAAGCGCCCAGGTGACCGTGGAAGATTTAGGATTTTTCCTAACATACATGCTTTATACTTATTTTTATTACGAGTAAAATTTGTACGTCGTTTGTAAAGTTTACGTCACATGAAACACTAGGATGTTTTTTTACAGTCGCCTTTTCTACATAACCAGTTTTATTTTAAAACGTAACTTTAGAAATATCACTGAGAATTTTGTAGAATATGTGCAGTCATTCCTTTGCGTAGCGACAATTATTATTCGCATAGTCGCTAGCCACTGCTATAATTTCGTTAAAAAAATGGAATAAGAATTATTTTGATGGAATTTGAGATAAGAAAATCTAAGTTGTTACAAAAATTGCGTGATACTTAACACTTACTGAGAAATTTTGAATTAGGTACTTGTGAGTTGCTTTAATCTGTCGGCGTGACTAATCTGCTTGGTCAGTTACGTAAGGTCTGGGTTTTTGGTCTATTACCTAAGTGATTTCGGGGAAAGGTGTAGGCGTATATTTTTTTGTAGGCCCCGCTTGACGCGAGATAACAAAATACGAAAAGTTTAGTTCTACCGTGTACCCACCTCATACAATCTTTTTATGCTTATCTTTCTGTGATTTATGAGTTGTTCGGCGTCCAACAACGGGAAAGAAAGGAGGTATACAAAAGTTATTTATTTTTTACGTTTGTTTTTCTTGTCTTCCATCGGTGCGTGCGGTACTGGCCACGGGGCGAACATGTTTTTGAAGTTGGCATTTTTAAGATGTCGCAATATGATTTATGTTTGACCCCGCGCGTAGGCGGTGCTTACTGCTTAGTCCGATCGGTATTTTCGGCTCTATATACCATAAATCATAATACATAAATAAATCATATTAAACGTCACCTCTTTATTATTGAGATTTATTTATGGCGCGATTTTTCCCCGAATATGTTGTCACAGAATAAATAAGAGAAGTAAACAGTCGGAGGTTATAATTTATATCTGCTGCAGGTTATGTTTGCGAGAAAATATACATATTGAAGTTACATACTACTTTATACAATATAAATACACATACGATTTAAATTGTGGAAAGAAAAAATCGCTCACGAGCAGGATTCAGACCTGCGACTCCTGGCTCAGTACGCCAGTGCCACTAAGCTACCGTGAACACTGCTTGTGGTATCGAAATAATAAAACGTTTTTCAGGTCGTCGGTCCATCTGGCGGGGGGGCGCCCTACGCTGCGTTTGCCGATTCGCAGTCTCCACTCAAGGACTCGTCTGCTCCAGCGGCCATCGGTCCTTCGACAGACATGGCCGGCCCACTGCCACTTCAGCTTACTGAACCTACAAGCTATGTCGGTCACTCCGGTTCTTCTCCGAATAATCTCGTTTCGGATTTTACCCTTCAAAGAAACTCCAAGCATAGCTCGCTCCATAGCTCGCTGAGCGACTTTAAATTTGTGGACTAGCCCAACTGTCAGTGTCCACGTCTCGGCGCCGTAAGTCATGACTGGCAGGACGCACTGGTGAAGACCTTGGTCTTCAAACTTTGCGGTATAGGCGACGAGAAGACTCGGCGAAGTTTGCCAAATGCGTAAATGCGTTAAAATAATTAAAACAATAAATACACATCATACAATTAACTGCTATAATATATGTTTGCTTAGTTTTCAAATTTATGACATCCAGTTGTCTTTTACTTTTACGCACCTACACCACTCTGTACGTAAGAACTTTTGAATTATTTTAATTTGTTTTTTGTTTTTACTACATATGCCATTGTCGAGGCTCCGTCAATATTAAGTGGTCACTCCAGTAAAAACTTCACGTCATAAATCCAAAACTGTCGGTTTACGAAACGAGGTTATTAAGATTCAGAAAAACGTTCACACGCTTTTATTCGACAAACACGTTGTTCTCTCAATTAAGCGTCTTTACTGGCCGGACAAGGCCCGGACACGGCCCGGACACGGCTGTACGGAATTATTCATGATGCGAGCGGCCGACATGTCATTCGGCCAAATTAGAGGCTTGTCATAATGAAGTACACTGCATGAAGCTGGCTGAGGGAAGTTGCACGTTTGTTAGTCCACAAAAATGGTAATTAGCTCATTAAGTTCTTGCAAGAGTTGGGAACAACAACAACTGGAAAGCGATTTTGACTTCAATCTTCACTTTCGTTATTTCTATTCACTATTCATTATTACTATGTTTTTTTACTATATTTACAGACATAGTCTGTAAATATAGTAAAAAAACTTTTTAACAAAAAATTTAAACGACGAAAACGGAAACTGAAAAGCGAAAAATAACTAATTATGAGTCGGCGCCAAACGAACTTTTAACAAGCAAAGTGCGTGCAAGTTGCAAGTGGCTGAGCGGAGAACGCATTTTTGGAAAGTTATTGTTTATCGTTGAAAATTTCACGTTGTATTTGATGTGACGTTGTTTTTATTATTTATTTAAAGTAATTTAATGATCTTCGTTGATTGGTTGTTTGGCGCCGACTCATAATTAGTTATTTTACGCTTTTCAGTTTCTGTTTTCGTCGGTTAAATTTTTTGTTAAAAAGGTTAATTTTTCATTTTTTGTGGTTTTAATCTAACTCCAGGTCTCCATTATGTCGTTGTGTCTAGAACTATGTTTATGTGTGTCAGGTTTCAACAGAATCGGTTAACAGTTAAGAATTCAGTGGGTGAACAAACACTCATCCCCAAAAAAGAATCATCAAAATCGGACCACTCTGTAAAAAGTTATGCGTGGTCATATATAAAAATATATATATATATATATATATACGCGTCGAATTGAGAACCTCCTCCTTTTTTTCGTCGGTTAAAAATATAGACGAAGTCCTGCGGACAATCATAGCGAAGCCAACAAAACCGTGCTCCCCCGAGTACAAACCAGCGCTCACGCACACATGTAGTACCTTAAAGATATTTGTTTTTGGCTATGCTTACTGGATGATGCCGTGACATGTGTACTGAGAGCTGTAAGCACGGTTTGATGTGCATATGTGTGAGTGAGTACTGGTTTGTACACGGAGGAGCATGGTTTTGTTGGCTTCACTATTTTTGTGTTTCTATCAAACATAATGGATAAATGGCATTGACATTGACATCGTCTTAATTTAAGATAATTCCCCGAGTATTAAAAATATAAAGGAACTGGATATGCTCTGCGCCTAGTGCGCCTTCTCCCTGTATTATTTAAAATAAACTAAAATAGTTACAATTTCAGACCAGTAACTTTCTTATCTCCCAATCAACTTGAAACCAGTTCATAATTAATTGTTTTTTTATTGTCTACAGGTATGTGTTACTACTACGTTTTTACGAGTTCAACTAAATTACGTGAGTACCTGTAGAACCGTTGGTTAATATAACCGTAATAGTGTCATAAACTTTCTACGCACTCCTAACCGCTTTATTTCCAAGAATTTTCGTCACATGTGCCTTTCTCCACTTTTTATATTTTCCATGAAAAATGTTTGTCATAAAAAGTAAACGAAACAAGCAGAAAGAGGTACATCTTCACATAGATCAGTGAATCATCGAATTCCATCCAGCATTAGGTTGATTGCAACCTTATCCATCTTCTAATATATTTCCCATAGATAAGTCGCCCTACTTCCTAATCTTAGAAAACAGGAGCGAAACCTAGTCAAACACTCGATATGTTCTAAGATCAAATACAATCATCTACCTACTCTCGAACCGCTATTTACAACAACATAACTTGAGATAACAGTTCCAAATGCACTAGCCGAACCACTCTAGTGCTTACGTCACTGGGCACGTCAAACCGCCTCCAGCGGTATCATACAAAAGTGCATGCATTATGAAGATTGCATACACATCTAGCTGAGCCAAGTACCGGGCTAAAGCTTTGTTGCCAAAAATCACACAATAAATAACACAAGAGGGCAAACTGCATGCATTATAGCCATACCTTATCTTACTGAATTTGAAGCCAAGAATTGCCCATTAAATATGCATTAAAATTACCTGTCTCGAATGAAAAATAACGGGCAGTTTTAAGCTTTATTATTGGTTTGAGGACGCATTGAAGCGTTTAATTAAGTAATTTGCGCGGTTGAGCCTTATGTCTGTATTTGCGGTGTGTTTCAGCCCTTAATGTGGAAGTACCGCATGTTGCTTACTTCCTGGAAAATCAGTAATTAAGGAAATCTGCACCTAAGAGATGTGGAACGATCAGGCTTTCAATAAGCCCTACTAACACACTATGCAGAATATTGCAGACTCGGTAATTTAATATTAGTATTGTTTTTTTTCGGTACCCTTCAAATAAAAGTACCTGCTCTGAACACTAATTCGTAAATGTCTAAAGTATTCACAATGCATAATTCCATTTCAATTCATCAAACCGTTCGTCATAAAGTTATTGTTCTAACAACAATAAAAACATCGTAAATCCTGTTCCCTTCACGACATCGATTAGAGAAATGATTGTGCAAACACACAGACACACAGGCGCTGCATTTTATATAAGACAGAGATTAGTAAATTTCATCATGTAGCCACCGGTGACACGATGAATCACAATAATCGCATTCTGTATACGCCACGGTCCCATCAATTAGACGAGTCGCAGGCAGATTGTATAAACAGATATTAGACCAACTCACCGTAAACGCATTATATAATTTGGGTTTTTTACTCAGAGTCCAAGGAATTCTAAACAGGAGAGTGGCGATATCGGATCATGCAATGCTATTTTCGAATCCATTTCGTAACCTGGGAAAACGGCCGAATTAGAATATTACATCTTCAAATATTTATATGTATTTCTTTTTGTAGAGAACTGGAGCAATGCTTGATAATGTTGAACAACAATGTATTGCCAATTGCAAAGACTTAAATGCTGCCAAATTTGTTCCGATGAAAAAATCTTACGACGATCTATTGCGTACGAATTGGCTGCAATATTATTGGCGCTGTAGACATACTCGTAACAATTGATCTGATGATTCCAAAGCCGTCACGATATCGTGACGATAGATTGGAAAGTGTACGAGGAGAAGGTCACCGTTTTGAATGATTTATTGTTACTTAGTGACCTGTACACCTTTTAACTCATCTGTAAAAGAAGAAGGGTTTATCTATCAACTAGACTGCGCAATGAATATACCTCTAATATGAAACCTTATTGTTGTTATTGTTATGATAGAATATTGGGTCTTTTTTTCATTTGAGTTAACATTCGCAACTAATGCTGTCATTTCAACTTTCCACAACTACAAGGCTTAAATTATTTCATGTTTTTGAACAAACTCTGTCCATCCATCAGACGTAGGTACATCGGGTGACATGTAACAATAAATAAATTTAATATCATCGTGCATGTTCCCAGGGTCGGTACCGGACACGGCTTTCGAAGTGTCCAGTGTCCGTTCATTGCCAACATCACTGTCTCCGATACTCTTGTTTCCAAGATTGCAACTACATGGAGCCGGTACTACTGGTCCTTGATTAACTTTTTTGAAATATCGATTTGTTTCTACCACTTTAATCTTTAAGAAAGTTATCAAAAGTTTCATTATATTAATAAGATCAAGTAACCGACTTTTTTTTTCTAAAAATCTATAATGCATTGCGGATTGACAAAATAGGAATAGGTTAATAAAAACAGGAATAGGTTAACTTCTTATATCAACTTTATGAAAAACTGCAACTCATCTCGATCTAACATCATCGCTTGCATCTACCTTTTGATCTACTATTTGAGTAGGCTCAGAATATTATACATACACCCTAAACGATGTTACATTACATTCAACTAAACAAAGTTCATTTTAGATTGAAGTAAAACAATTCTACAACTAACACCCACAGTTTTCTGCCGACGTTAACAACTTTTGCTCTAACAGTTTCCACAATCTCGCTTAGCAACTTACTGGCGCTAATCATGCTTTCCGAGTTCGTAGTAGGGCCCGACTCATCACAGGCTCACTGCCAACTGCTCGTTTGTTATTCACTAGCACACCTCCACTTGACATCACACGCATACGGAGAATACTCAATGTGGGGAATTTTCGCATACGATCAGGACCATGCGTTTCGATGGAGTACCGACGGCTGCCGTCTTTATTTTGGCTTTGATAGATGGGTAAATAAATAAAGGAAGGTCTCGTTTGTCTTATTGATACGGTAAACTAAGATTAACTGGCGATCCATGGAAGTTTTATCGTTGTTTAAGCATAGATCGATCGAAGTAGAGTACCTACGTTGATGGAATGCGGATTCTTATATATAAAATAAAGTCAGCTTTTTAGAATCACAGTTTTCATATTTGGGAACCGAGAGCAACTAGGATTGAATATGATTTTGTAACAAATAGATCACGGTGTTGGTATTTTACGCGATTTCGTTGGAAAACCCTAGTTGGCAACACTTAAACGGATTTAAATCGGTACGTAAACTTCTCGCGGCTGTACGACTACATGCGTTCTGGTCACGTTTTTATCCATTATGGATTATTGCAGGGCACCTAGCATATTGTACCATTATGCCTGTTTCACTACTGATATTAGCTAATATGATGTAGAAATTCGATTGTGTGAACAACTTCAAATTCATTCAACGACGTTCTCTCTTGTTTTCACTAAAAAGGATACCTAGTTTTTCAAAGTTTTTGTAAGTCGTTTAAAGGTTGATGGAACCCTTTTTTTTCCGTGGGGAAATCCTCAAGGACGCACTCCGCCCGGGGTAGGCGGAGCCAGTGTCTGACTCTTACCGACTAAAACCACCATGGTGTTCCTTCAACTACCTTAGCCGGGAGCGTGGGAACCCGTGAGTATTCACACAACCACCCCCGACAGGTCCCGGCCCGCAACATGCAGGCGAGTCCCTTCTACCCGTGCGGCCTAACATCGGCCGCACCCTCCTCGGTGGCGCACACGGAACACTGCACACCACCTCACCTCATGGGCCGTTACCAGCTGCGCCAACTACGCCAGCTGTGCCAGCCACGCCAGCTGCTGGTCGGGCAGCAGACTACCCCGAGTCTGCTAGCAGGCCCTACCTCCCTTAATTTTTATAGAGGTTCCTTCCTCGCGGTCCGGGTGGTGAAGCCAAGACCCTCGTTCCCAAGAGGCGCGAGAACACTACTCAGCGGGCACTCCTGGGGTTACGAGATCGACGGGGGCAGGGAAAGACAGGCCCCCCGCTGCCTGCCCAGTGGCAGGGTGAGTGCACACCGGGCCCGCCCCTGCTCCTCCACTGTGCCCTCTGTTGGCAACAGAGGGTCACGTGGAGCAACCCCCCACTGGCCCAGAACGGGCCCCTCCCGTGCCAGAATATTCGCCACAGGCAATAAAATCCCCCGATGGTTAATCCCTCGAAATGATTTTATTGCCCGTGCCCAGGATGCACCGGCCAAACAACTGCCGTCAGGCACACGTGGAGGTTTACTGGCCAGCACCCCTTGATGGCACCCTAAAACTAGCACGTCAACACGGTGCAAGGTTTGGAGTTTGGAACTGTCATTGTTAACAGTTTCATACTATGCTACCATGGATAAAAAATGCGATAGAGTAGCAGTGACGTTCTACAAGAAATCATTTCCAAACGATCATATAACATTATTACAAAATACATATTCCGTTGCTTCTTTTGGCTTCACACCTTGCCTTTAGAATATTTTGAGATGCTCCTTTTTCTTAAAAATACATCATAATTATACTCTTTATCTAATCTACATTTAGTTATAGATGCAAAATTCAAGTTTTTTAATTAAAATATAACATAATAAGTACGTGGGACACTCAGAAAGTTTTGCGAAACTAAAAAAAATTGTTCTATACGTACATATATTTTTATCAAATCTTTTCAAAGTACTTTCCACCAGCCTCTATACAAAGATTCATGCGCCTAAACCAGTTTTCAAAACACTTTTTCCAGTCCGCCGCAGACACCTCGTTTACAGCCTGCTCGAACGCAGCCAGCGCATCTTCCGGCGACGAAAATTGTATCCCTTTGAGCTGATTTTTTATTTTTGGGAATAAAAAGAAGTCACACGGTGCTAGATCAGGGCTGTAAGGAGGGTGACCCAGGAGTTTGACTGGCGTGCTGTCCAGGAAGTCCCTCGTTTTGAGTGCGGTGTGCGCAGGTGCATTGTCGTGGTGGAGCAGTAGCCCGCGGAGCCCTGTGTTTGGTCGCTTGTTGCTTATAACAGAGAAAACTTCTGGCAAACATTTGGTAGTATACCATTCGGCATTAATGCTTCTTTGATCCCGTAAGGGAATTGATACCAAGTGGCCAGTCAAAGTAAAAAAGCTAGCGATCAAAATCTTACCCCCGCTTCTAGATCGCTTCACTTTGGTAGGCGTTGGCTCATTTTGAAACACCCAAACAGTCGACTGGCGCTTGGTTTCTGGGTCGTATTGATAAATCCAGGACTCATCACCTGTAACGATGTCGTAAACACGCCGAGACGAGCCTGCTTCAAATTTGTTAAGCATATCACGGCACCATTCCACCCGGGCCTGCTTCTGAGCATCGGTGAGGTTGTGCGGTACCCAGCGTGATACTATCCTCCTTACGCGAAGATGGCTGTGTAGAATCTCGTGAACGCTTCCCGATCCAATCTTCAATATGTGTTGAGTCTCCTGATATGTAATTCGCCTATTGTCTTGGATTAAATTTTTCACTGCTAGCACGTTTTCTTCGGTAACAGCCGTCAAAGGGCGACCGCTTCTTTCGTCATCCCCCAAAGTTGGTCGACCGCGCTTGAATTCGTTATACCAACGATACACGGTTGCCTTGGAAGGGCCTTCATCCATGAATGCCATTTGAAGTCTATCGTACGATTCATCCGGTTTCAGGCGACACTTGAAATCGTATAAAATCATAGCTCTAAAATGTTCCCGGCGCAGATCCATATTTCAGTGAGACACAATACTTTGAATTAACTCGCAAAAAATGTGGAGGGAAATTTTGAAATTGGAACTTACTTATTTTTACTTATAAATAATCATATTTTCGAAAAACATTATAACTGGCCAGTCTCCCATATATAAAAACTTTTTTTCGCAATACTTTCTGAGGGGCCTGGTACATTTAGATATCGCTAAAAGGCCAGGAAGTAAAAATGACATCACATCCACAGAAATTCGAAATCGTGGGAGTGAAACTGCTCGTGTTGATCAAAATCATGTTTGTGTGTTATTTTTATGAGCAAGGTATTTTATGTGATTTGTATGGCGAACATACAATAGTACATTATGATACAAGTGAGCTAAGTTGACTATTATACTCGAGGCTGGATTGCAGCCCGAGCCGAAGGCGAGGGCATAATGGAGCCGAGAGTATAATAGTCAATACTCACGTGTGTCATACGACGTTTTTCAACACACTTGCGAGGAAAAAAAATACATTTTAGACAATTTAATATAGAATTTGTGAAAAATGGCACGCGAATTACTCTAATGTAATCGCACGGTGATATACAGCTATGCGCGCGCAGGTGGTCGAAGGAAACCGCCAAACAGCCTAATATTAAAAATATTATAAATTGTTTTTTTTTATTTAAAACACAAGTTAACATTAATTTATTGACAAAAATAAATAATTTGATGACGTGAAATGTTTATTTAGCATATTTTAATTAATACAGTTGATTTATCCCCAAAAATGTTTAATTTTGTTTAGGCATAAAAACTCTTTGCTGTGATTTAAAAATAAACTGTAAAGTAAAAAGCACTGTGTGATAATATAATGAAAGAAGTCGGTAAACACTATGAACCTAAAATCGGTGCAATAAGAGCCACTTTACGAGCAAGTGTGTTGAAAAATAATATATGCCAGGCTAAATCAATAACTAATTAAGAGCTTAGAAATATTAATAATCGCTATAGCCGTAGAGAATTTTCGCAGATAACTGAAATAAAAGTCCAAATACTGTTGAATAACAGGTTAAATCTTAGTTAATGATGTGATGATTCTTATTCGGGTTAAAAATTATCAGTTATGTGCATATATATTTTATTATGTAGGTATTATAAAAGTAGGTACGTATATTAGCAGTACCAGGCCCCTCAGAAAGTATTGCGAAAAAAAGTTTTTATATATGGGAGACTGGCCAGTTATAATGTTTTTCGAAAATATGATTATTTATAAGTAAAAATAAGTAAGTTCCAATTTCAAAATTTCCCTCCACATTTTTTGCGAGTTAATTCAAAGTATTGTGTCTCACTGAAATATGGATCTGCGCCGGGAACATTTTAGAGCTATGATTTTATACGATTTCAAGTGTCGCCTGAAACCGGATGAATCGTACGATAGACTTCAAATGGCATTCATGGATGAAGGCCCTTCCAAGGCAACCGTGTATCGTTGGTATAACGAATTCAAGCGCGGTCGACCAACTTTGGGGGATGACGAAAGAAGCGGTCGCCCTTTGACGGCTGTTACCGAAGAAAACGTGCTAGCAGTGAAAAATTTAATCCAAGACAATAGGCGAATTACATATCAGGAGATTCAACACATATTGAAGATTGGATCGGGAAGCGTTCACGAGATTCTACACAGCCATCTTCGCGTGAGGAGGATAGTATCACGCTGGGTGCCGCACAACCTCACCGATGCTCAGAAGCAGGCCCGGGTGGAATGGTGCCGTGATATGCTTAACAAATTTGAAGCAGGCTCGTCTCGGCGTGTTTACGACATCGTTACAGGTGATGAGTCCTGGATTTATCAATACGACCCAGAAACCAAGCGCCAGTCGACTGTTTGGGTGTTTCAAAATGAGCCAACGCCTACCAAAGTGAAGCGATCTAGAAGCGGGGGTAAGATTTTGATCGCTAGCTTTTTTAATTTGACTGGCCACTTGGTATCAATTCCCTTACGGGATCAAAGAAGCATTAATGCCGAATGGTATACTACCAAATGTTTGCCAGAAGTTTTCTCTGTTATAAGCAACAAGCGACCAAACACTGGGCTCCGCGGGCTACTGCTCCACCACGACAATGCACCTGCGCACACCGCACTCAAAACGAGGGACTTCCTGGACAGCACGCCAGTCAAACTCCTGGGTCACCCTCCTTACAGCCCTGATCTAGCACCGTGTGACTTCTTTTTATTCCCAAAAATAAAAAATCAGCTCAAAGGGATACAATTTTCGTCGCCGGAAGATGCGCTGGCTGCGTTCGAGCAGGCTGTAAACGAGGTGTCTGCGGCGGACTGGAAAAAGTGTTTTGAAAACTGGTTTAGGCGCATGAATCTTTGTATAGAGGCTGGTGGAAAGTACTTTGAAAAGATTTGATAAAAATATATGTACGTATAGAACAATTTTTTTTAGTTTCGCAAAACATTCTGAGTGTCCCACGTATATAATAACAAATAAATCATAGAGGAAATTAACAATAAATTATAATTTGTAGATTTATAAGGAATATTGCCAAACATAAGCTGATTAATATTATTTGACAAGCTAGTACAGTCAACCGCATATTAATGGTAAGAAAACTATTATAAGCGGAACTAGCTTGGTATGTAAATTTTATACAAGACAGGCTTAGCTTATACTGGTTTTGGTACCATTGATGTGAACTTTACTGTACCCACGAGGGATATTCAAAGCATGTTAAATGATAAATGAAAAGATACACCTTATGATAAAGCTATGCTATGTTAAAAATTAATTGTCAGATTTGAAAATGTATGAAACGTATGTATAGTGCTGTATTAGACTACCCAACAATGTTTGCATGCCCTATTTTAGGCGGAATATTATGTACGAATACAATTTTTTTTTTCCATCTATATTTACGCAAATAAAGAATATAATTGAATTGAAGCAAATCCTGGATTCCATAACAATCCTCCTCCGAGCCTTTACCCAATTATGTTCCCGCAACCCAGTCACTGGGTAATACTGACTAGACCAGTTATCAGACTTTTAGGCTTCTAGCTACCCGTAACGACTACCACAGGTATTCGAATGACAACCAAGACCGACCGCTTAACGTGCTCTCCGAGGCACGGAAGGGTCTTAATGTGTAAAGAAACGGTCTTCCATCCACAGACTGACCGTGGCTAGCGCAGCTTAACCTTACAGATCATACAACCCGCGTTTCCAGAACAATAAAAACCGCTCTATGTAAAACTTAAAACGGCCGGTGTATCACCCTTTTCGTTTGAGAACTTGGCTGACACTGCCGTGTGTCTAGTACTAACCATATCATAACTTTAAATCACAGCATTGCAGAAATTAAAATAACAAGAAGCATGATGTATGGTATATATCTATCTACACATACATCCGTATAATTTGGATGTATGTGTAATAGATAACATCTTATTTGTACGTAAGATCAAAACTAAAACGAATTAACATAACCGGAAACTACTTGATTGGAAACCCTTTTTCTATTTACTTTTCTATTATGTTAAAAAACCGATAACATCAACTGATTTACGTTCGCCATTCATATCGATTAAATTTATAACCGATAAATTTAATAGAAATTCTCAATCGTCACCAAAACATTCTTCATTCATTTAAAGCCGAGAAGTTTTGATGTAAAACCGGTTTATGAGATGTAGTTGTAAATACCGATTCGCGATAAAAGCTATATATAAAAGGTATAGAAAAAAATACGTCTTCCGATGTCATTGTCCGGATAATGACGATAGAATTCAAAGTAGTTTGTGGTAAAAAGTTATGTATGGTGTAGTATAAGCCTTATATAGCAACTGAGTTAAACAATTTTGTAAGTTATTTTATTTGACCTGTCACCTGTAATTTTCTCTTTTTAAAAGCTCAATGAATAAAGATGATTAAAATTTGTATGACTGTATGCAGGTGGTCCGACGACCTAAAGAACGTGGCTGGGAGGGACTGGATGCGGAAGGCAGAGGACCGAGTGTTGTGGCGCAACTTGGGAGAGGCCTATGTCCAGCAGTGGACTGCGATTGGCTGAGTTGATATATGCTTCTAAAACTATTGTTTTATGCATATAAATAACTAGCCAAGTGTGGAGGACAGAAATCATCATCAGCCTCCTCGCCTTTTCCCAACTATGTTGGGGTCGGCTTACTGTCTAACCAGTTGCGGCTGAACATCAGTATTTTACACGGAGTGACCGCCAACAGACCCCCGCAACGCAGTTACTGGGCAATACCTACATTCGGAGGTTAGACCAATCGTCAGACTTTCAGGTTTCTGACTACCCGTAACGACTGCCATAGATATTCGTATGACAACCAGGACCGACAGTTTAACGTGCTCTCCGAGGCACGGAGGGTCTCGATGTGTAACGAAACAGTCACCCATCCATAGACTGACCACGGCAAGTGCAGCTTATCCTTGCAGATCGTACAATCCGCGCGGTGTTTACTTGGCCACGAGCCCCTCAAGGACAAAAATAATACTCCTAACCTCCAACCGATTTAACATTTAAATAAACATGTACAGTTAATCGCATACCAATTGTATCAAAAGTATTATAGTTAGGAACTAGCTTAGTATGTTAGTTTCATACAAGACAGGCTGTGACTGAAAAAGAAACAAAGAAAAAAAAAATGTATTGCAACAACAAGATATGCGGTAGGTTAACACAAAAAACTAGCCAAGTGCGAGTCGGACTCACGCAGTAAGGGTTCGGTACCAAAAATCGACCTGAAACTCCATAGAAACTGATTTAATTTACTTTTTCATCAAAAGACATCAATGCACCGTGCGTGAAATAAGAATTTTTGCATCTCTTTCTTACGCAGGTACCACTACATATGTGTATGTTTGCCCTATTTTTAGTATTTTTTGCTAAACTACATAGTATGCACTATTATCAGACCAAGTTTGTCGATGGTATGTATTACCGTTTTGAAGATAGACCAGGAACAAAAACGTTGAAAAAAAATTGGTTGTAGACTTTTTTATTTTTAGTATTTGTTGTGATAAGCGAATCATAGAAACACATTATTCTCGGAAAATTTCAATCGGCTACCTATTACGGTACCTGTGACAGACAGATGGACGGACGGACGGACGAACGGGCGGACGGACAGCGCGAGCATAACGAGAATAATAGGGTCCCGTTTGGCACCCTTTGGTTACGGAGCCCTAAAAATAACTTCTTACATTCAAATTCAAATTCAAATAATTTATTTGCGAACATAGGTAAAATAAAATAGGTATTAAGTATAGTCTAATGTGTCTCTATGTCCTACCTTGACGGTGTACAAATTTATCTAAAAGAAATTAATACAATCATAATAATAATATTACCATTGATTAAAAAAATTACATTAGAATTAAAAGAAAAATAAAAAATAGTTTGCTGTCAAATGATGAAAAAATTAAACATTGTAAATGTCAGTAATAATGAAACTTAAAATTGTAAATATCAATCTAAAATTCCTAAATAAATTATGCAGTATAAACGTCATTTTTACAATATACCTTTGATTATAAAAGCAATATACTAAAATTAACATCAATTTACCAATACAACATGTCATATTTTATCATTCAAGAAGCTTTCGAGGGAGTAATACGTTTTCTCAATTAAAAATAAAAACAACTTTTTTTTAAACATACTGACACTTTCTGCTATCCTTATATTTTTCGGAACTTTTTACATTACTCTTATTTACATTTTAGGAATTATACTGATACATAGTTGTGACATCATAAGACTGGCTTTTTCATCATCAACATGCGTTTGACTGTTTTAGCATTTATAAATTAGGTAGTTATAATAGAACAAACTGCTTTTAAGGGCTTGCATCGTTATTTGTGGGAGTCCATAAGAAATATTTAGCAATAGAGGTATTACCTTACAACTGAGGTGTTAATGATGGTAAAGTAGATTTAGTTTCTGTTGTACACTTGTTTCTATCCTCTAATATCAACATATCTATTCTAGGATTTTCTTTTAAAATTATTTCTGAGTCTGTTAAGCTCGCCGATGTACATACAATTTGCTACTGTAACATGAATTTATGTTATGTGTGTACAATAAATAATAAAAATAAGAATGGTTAAATACATAGGTAACATTCTCTAAAACTAAAGACAGAACTTAACAATTTGATAAATTCAAATAATATTCACGAAATGTTTCTTGAAGAATTTTCTTTTCCTTATTTTCCTTCTGACAGTAGTTTAAGAAAATAAAATAAATAAATATTTTGGGACATTTTACACAGCATCATCTAGTCCCAAACTAAGCAGAGCTTGTAGTATGGGTACTAGACAATGGATATAATACTTTTTTTTGTTGTTGTAAATACATACTTATAATACACAAGAAACACCTAGACCAACAAAAACACTTAAGTATGTTCATCACAAATATTTGTGTCCTGTGGGAATCGAACCCACGACCTCGTGATCAGCAGTCCGACACTCAAACCACTAGACCACAGACGTCGTCGTTTAATTGACCTCATCATCATTGTGCGGATTTTTTTTACTAAAACCAGTTTTCATAAATACAAATCTAAGTTTAAATTATAAGCAGTAGGTAAGGCAAGACATAGTTTTACCATTATTTCCTACTACTTAAATTTCCATTATTGGCAAGAAAAGTGTTAAAACTGCAGACTTACAAAGATTTACAGAAAACTCGTAACTAATACTGTTCAACCAGCTATTCATTTCCAAGTAAATTGCATTCGATTAATTGCCGTGACAGTCTATTAATAACTTACACTGTGAGACATCTTTCATTACATCGTATAGTATCAGACCCAGTATTTACTTGCAAGAATTGCAAGTAAACCAAGTAAACTAGACTCTAACTTAGTTGTGACTATAAATCAGACTTAGAATATACGCCTTGTTCATTGAAAAATATGGCATCATGTTGTTGACAAATTGAAGGGAAACTGAGTAAATCATAGTGCAAGCAGGTAGCCCGTATCAAAGGCTATTAGCTAAGCTTTTGCAAGGGAAGTGAGGTTTCGCATAACGTACTAGGTAAATGAAAAACCACTCTTCTATCGTTTAGATCTAAATAGTATTATCAACAAACTTTCTTAAGGTTTAGGTGACACAATACATTATTTACATAAAATAATTAAAATTAGTCTTCGTTGATGGTATCGAAATTTACTGATGGCGGCACAGTACCTAATCAGACGCTGTTGGCCCAGAAATTTTCCACGCCTAATGCATTGTCTTTTGTATTTTTGATGTCACTCAATGTGCAAGTACTAGGACATAAAGAGCAGCATAACAAGTGGGCAGGCTGTAGCCGTTTGTTCTATTTAGCCTCACTTGCTCATGTTAAGCCTGCATCTACCTACCTGAGTCCGCAATCAGTTTAGGGACTTCTATGTAAGTACAGGGGAGATTATACCCTGTAGGGAGCTTTTCACTGGGTTGGATGTAGTTTGCGGGTGGAAATAATTGTTCCAGCCACACTTCCCGACAAGCCTCAGCTAGAGAACCTTGTAGAGCCCTTGATGATTTAAGGAAACTGGCAGCTCTTTAGGCGTTATGTTGGTAGCTGGGTACCAAAGAGGGGTTGCCTCTTGTAAAAATGAGAAAAGTATGTTAAGATGGTTTGTGCATATAGAGAGGATGGAAGGTAGAAGATTGATTTAACAAGTATACGAGGTAAGAGATGGAAAAGTTGGAGAGGGATGGCCTCGGTGAACGTACCGCAACGGAATCGCAGACATTCTTAAAAAAAGACCAGATTAAGAGCTCTCTAAGGCAGCGGTTCTCAAACTTTTTTGGTCACGGAACCCTTTTGACAAGCAAAATACTTGACGGAACCCTACAATAAAACAATAGTTTTTAAAAGTGTATTCTTTATTATATAAGCATAATAAAAGTACAATGTAACAGTTACTAATTATTACTTACTTTAACCACATGCCAAGTACAATAATAGAAGATATTAAAAATGAAAAAATCTTAACTAATGGGAGGTATGAAACTGTTTTTTATTTTTCATCAATTGGTTGATATCAGGTTTGATAGAAGACATTTGAAGTCTCATATCAGGTTCGGCGTCCAGTCTATTGCGATATTTTGTTTTCGTGGCTGCATAGGTTGAGAATCCTGTTTCGCACAAATATGTTGTTGGGAACGGGAGAAGAATATTCAGAGCCATTCTGCCAAGCATTGGATATTCATCACGGATTCTGCACCAAAAATCGTTGAGAGGCGTCGTTTTGAACAGTGACTCCATACTTGTGTCTGATGACATTTCTAAAAGAGATTCATATATCTCGTTTGACATACTTTCGGGCTTTTGCAAGTTGGGTAAAAAAGGATTATGAATCCATGAATTCAGCTTCATTTTTGTATTATGTTCTTCGGGAAAATACTTTACAAAAGATGCGCGCATCGAAGTGAGATATTGGACCAATTCTTCAAACACATCATCTTGAAACATTTCCGAGTCGTTATCGCTAAAAAACTCACTGAGTGACGTAAAGCTTTCTATTTCTCTCTTACCAACGCAAATAATCCAAAAATCAAATTTTCTTTTGAAGGCAGTTATTTTGTTATAGGCCTGGAACACTGTTGTCTGTTTACCTTGCAATGATAAATTCAATTCGTTCAGTTTTTGAAAGATATCCGCCATAAAAGACAATCGGAACAACCAAGTTTTATCATACAAACGGTCTTTCAAATTAAAAGAAACTGTATCTGCTGAAAGAAACATTTGTAACTCGGCTCTAAGTTCAAATAGCCTTGTTAAAGTTTTACCCCGAGACAGCCATCGCACTTCTGTATGGAGCAGCAGTGTTTTATGTTTGCTGCCATAATCTTCACACAATAATGAGAACAATCGGGATTGTAGTGGTCGTGATTTGATAAAATTAATTATTTTTACCGCTTCATCCATAACTAATTTTAGATTTTACGGCATTTGCTTCATCGCAAGTGCTTGTCTATGCAGAATACAATGGCTGGAACTACAATTAGGCGCTTTACTTTTTATTCGTGATACTGCTCCTGCTGTTTTACCTGTCATCGCCTTGGCCCCATCTGTACAAATGTCAATGCAATCGTTCCAACTAAGATTATTTTCTTTAAAAAATATGTTTATTTTATTAAACATTTCTTCCCCGGTAGTGTTTGTGGGCAGCGGTGAACACATAAGCATGTCTTCTTCAAAAGAACGTTCATATGGATATCTCACGATAACCAGCAAGATAGCCAGACCAGTGACATCAGTTGACTCAGCCATTTGCAAGGCGAATCGTGTTTTTTGTAGACGTGCAACTAGTTCTTGTTTGACGTAGCTTGCCAGATCATGGATTCGCCGTGAAACAGTATCGTTTGATAGCGGTACAGTAGAAAGATGCTTTGCAGATTTTTCATCGAGCATACATTTTGTTATGTCTAACACACATGGCTTTATTAAATTCTCAGCGATAGTGTGCGCTTCACCTGCTTGTGCAATGCGATAGCTAACTAAATATGATGCCTCCGTGGCCTTTTCATTGATAGTTTGTGTTACATGCATCATATTTTTTTGACTTTCCAATAACTGTTCTTTTTTACGAACAAAAAATTCTTTATTCTTGTCTTTAGACTCGGGGTGTACAGTTTCTAAATGTCTGCGTAATTTGGCAGGTGCCATGGAACTATTAGGAAGCAGTTTACTACATAACATGCAGAGAGGTGAGCCGTTGGAATCAACAAATCCGAAACTGATATATGATTCATCATACTTCCTTTTTTTCTTCTTTGAAACCGTGGAGCTTGACGTCGTGGCATCATCGTCTGGATCGGTAATTGCTGTATTCTCCGCGCGTACTGCTTTTGAACATTCAGCGTCATTAGAAGATGTCGTTGCAACACGTTTAACACCTTTAAGCCAACGTTCCATTCTTCTTTATTAATAATGTTACACGTCAGGATGGTAGGGTCAAAATAATGCACAATCGTTACTGCGTTTATGAGACAAAGTTTAGTCCAAAGAAGAAATGTACAAAACTGATACAATCAGAATACAGCGGGCAGTAGAACTTACAAGAAGGCAGCAGGCTAGCCAGCTTGTAAGTAGGTAGGTACGAACTTATCGCTCCGAACGCTAATCGTCAACTGACTGACGAGGCGCGACTTTTTTTATATAATAGCGCTTTTATACTTAGTCCTAGACTCGAACTCGAACATTCTCAAAAATACTCGAGTCGGCGCCTTTGATAAACAAAAAGCGGAAATAAAAATATAAATACAAAAAAATGCGTTGTAAACAATCTCGACTTTATGCTTTTGAAGATAGAGCCGAAAGTCGCTTGTTCACAACTATAGCGTCTAATTCAGAGGCGGCTTTTATCAAAGGGACTGCGCGCTCACAAGTATACGCGCGGCGGGCGGATTCAAAACGTTCGACCAGTGACCAGAGAGAGGTGTTTTGTTTTTTTTTCTAAATTCTTGCGGAACCCCTACAGGGGTATCGCGGAACCCTAGGGTTCCGCGGAACACACTTAGAGTACTGCTGCTCTAAGGCAATGATGTTCAATGCTTAATGAGATTGATTAACGTAGATGAGGCAAAAGAGATGTATCAGGATCGTAGCGGGTGGAAATTCATAGTCTCTGCCGCCCCCAATAGGAAACAGACGTGATAATATGTATGTACTTATGTATGAAATTATTTAAAACGCAGCAACAACCTTTATGAAAAAAGAGAATGAATCGTGGGCAGTCGAATTGATGTTAGCTTCAGGAGAAACACAAATAAACTTCAAAGAAAAACTTATAAACACAACAAGTTATAGACACAATAATTGAAACAGATGCCTAATTAAAACCTAATAGTATCATTATTCCAATACAAAATCCAATAGCATTCAATAATCGCGACGATTAACAAACCGATCCGATGCTTAATAACAAACTATTCAGCGTATACTAACCTGCACAATAAACAGACCAGTCAGTAGGAAGTCAATAAAATAATAGTGGATCCAGCCCACAATAGTACGGAGTGCAGAGCAAACAATGATGCTCGTAAACAATCTTACTGTAGGAGCAGACCGACGATTTTGCGATAAAATTTTAGGGTACTTTGTCTAGTTTGGCTTCGGACGGGGCAATAAATGTACCTACAAAGGAAAAGTGAGTGGACAAAGGAAAATTTGGGTAATTGTGTACAAACAATTATAATATGATTGATTAATGATTTTGAAGAAGAATTAAGTCTTAATAAATGACACGTTTTGCATCGATTTTTTTATGAAACAGCGAGAAATGATATTAATTTATTTATAACATGTTTGCACATTCAAAAATTGTAATAATATATTGTGATAATATCTTGTAATTTATTGATTAAATTAATTTCTATCTGCACTGATCTCAAAGATAGTAATATTAAATTAGTTTGATAGTGTCATCTACTGAATAAATTAAGTCTTATAAATTTTCCTTGAAACAACAGTTTCTAATAACGACTAATCGCAATCGCAAAGGTCGTGCAATTCTATCACAGTCGCAAGTTTATACGATTTTGAGTATGAATAGCGAACTTAATACTTCGCTACTTTGTGGAAGCTCATTGAAAATCAATGGAGTTTTACGATTAACAATAATATTAATGTCGGCTTTTACATTAAATTTTATTGTTAACTCCTTAGATTGTTTATTGATGGCATTTATTTCTGAAGATGTGTTGTTTTATGGTTTTGTTTGCATATTTACTTTTAAGTTTATGTCAATTACTTTATTTCTCCACACGCTGGTAGTTGCAACTTTAGTATGTAACCTAAATGACTCTAGTAACTTGACAAATTATATTTTAACGATTTAAATTGTGGAAAGAAAAAATCGCTCACGAGCAGGATTCAAACTTGCGACTCCTGGCTCAGTACGCCAGTGCTTTAGCCACTAAACTACCGTGAACACTGCTCGTGGTATCGAAATTCTCATCCACTTGATGCTTGATGCTTGTTGACTTCCTGCTCGTGAGCGATTTTTTCTTTCCACAATTTAAATCGTTAGATTTCGCTTCACATACGTTAAAATAATAAAACAATATAATTATATTTTTCTCAGAGGTAAAACACAAAACTTCAACTACCCTCTCGTCAACTGGATCCAATACTCAATACAAATTGAAGCAAGCAACCCTTTCGAATCGCAAAACCCTCTTAAGAATCACAATTTCTGTAACAAACACATGTATAACACATGTATTGATTTTAAATGAAGTTAATACAAGTTACCTCATTCAACAATAAGACGACTTAAAAATACACAAATTCGATTCAATGTGATTTGGTATTCAGACCCAGAACGAACAACCTTGAGAATATTCCAGCACCGTGGTTACGAGGGACCGTGAAATATAGTGAACAAATAATAAAATCATCAAACATCCATATCGACATTTTAAAATTACAGTCGTGACTTTCATTCTAAGACGTTGAAAGC
The DNA here is from genome assembly GCA_949699075.1 of Asteroscopus sphinx. Lineage (NCBI taxonomy): Eukaryota > Metazoa > Arthropoda > Insecta > Lepidoptera > Noctuidae > Asteroscopus > Asteroscopus sphinx. The sequence continues at coordinate 11,546,981 of OX453013.1, read as the reverse complement.
TTACGGCGATGTATTATTTAAAGCCGAGGCGCGAGTTCCATAAATCATTACACTGTCTCTTACTACAATCGTATCGATAATATTTAAAAGAATAAAACATTACAGAATAAGGACCTAATTGCGTACAATACTGACAAAAAAATTATGTAGGACGACAACAGACGTGAAGGGTTCAGCCAATTTCATAGTGTTTCACTAATTATAATCCCGCCAAAACGGTGTATAATTAATCTTATTTGTTCGTGCTTGCTGCAATTAACATCGGAATTAGGTGAAACTGGTTGTCGCTGTCATGAAGTTGTAAGAAATTGAGGGTTTAAAAATCCTGTTCTCATTACTGATTCAACGAAGTGCAAAAGCTGACGCGAAAACAATCGTTTATTAATAAAGGCGACAGCAAAACATCGGTTGGAGTCTGAATAAATCGGAAATGAAAATGCTGATTATCCTTATAGTGCATTAGGGGCACGTACAAGTCTGAACGGACCTCGTCAGCTCGAACAGTTCTTTTACCGATACCGGTAGGGTTGACTGACGACGATCCATGATATGTTGCTGCTCGATTTCTTACACAATGTCTTTGCAATTCTAAGCTTAAGTTATTGTTTATTCCTGAAGAAGCCTTTCACGTTTCACAGCGATCTCGCTCTAATGTTAGCACTTTTTTAAAGATCTCAATAGATTTTTGTCGAAATTGTTGAATGTATTCTATAAAAATCAATCAGGGTAACATTACGAAGAATTGAAACATAATTTCGTCTTAATTTGTTGCTTAGAAGAAGGAGAAGAGAGAAAAAATATTATTATATTACTTTGTTTTTCATTCTATACAAATCATGAATGGAAATAAAAACGTTTTTAAATATTTGTGACACTGAAGGATTTTTATAGAATTTATTTTTCAATTTCGCCTAAAATCTATTTTAATCTTTAAAAAAAGGCTTATAATTAGAGCGAGATGGCTCTGAAACCTGAAAGGCCTCTGAATTATGGATTCAACGAGTTGTGAAGGTTAGGAAAAGTACCAATCATTTCACTATCAAGTATGACTAGTACCCGTTTGTTTCAAGTGAACATATACCTGTATTTTAATTAGTTAATGTCGCCTTTATATAGAATACTAACCTTCCACCACTCTTAGGATTAAAAATCGTTTTTTCTTTCTTTGAATTCTTATAAATCTGCTTAAACACACAACGAGATTCTTGTTTTAGTTAAATATGAGATTTTTTGACTAGATAATTGAACTAAAATATTTTGTCAACATCCGTTACGAGAGGTACCGTGATATTGTCTAGAGATATATGTACGACCTTTTAATGTCCGTAGTAAAACCGCAGATTGCTTAAAAATTTCTACCCAAAACACATACACACACAGTTTTCTAAAATAATTGGTAAAAACCCGCAAAATTTGCTACAATTACTCCATAACCATTATTTAAAAAATATGGTCCCTGGTACACACGGCTACACATCAAGCTGTACATTTCCAGTATAAGCTGATCTCGCGTTTAAAAAAAAACCTATACAATGCGAGGTCAGCTTATACTGGAAATGTACAGCTTGATGTGTAGCCGTGTGTACAACTCCGCGTGTCATTGTAAATTATTAAAAAATAAATTTATTTTAAATAAAATAAGTATTGTAAATCTTTTTATCTACACTCATATCGTAAAACTCGAATTAGGAACTCAAAATTAATGTCATGATGACAGACTTTATGCACATGCATTTAATGAATTTAAAAATAGTAGTTTATGAAACAGTTGCATAACAGGGGTTATTAAAACACGAGTGTGAGTTTAAACACCGAGCCGTAGGCGAGGTTTTTAATAGTATCACACGAGTGTTTTAATACCTAGTTATGTCAGTTTCATACACTATTTTATCTAAACTCATACAATTTTAAATAAAATACCAAAGTCTAAATCTTGATAACATTGTTGTAGTTTTTCTTGATTTTTCTGGTAAAAGATTGTTCGTCATTTACGTTGCTGCATCCAGAAATTCAGGCGGGGTCATATTCTCCTCAGTTCAGTATCACTGCTGTAGTCAGATATTTTTGCTCAGAATAAAACTTTAGACATACAAAACCATAATAATAACGTAAACAATTACAATAAATTTACAAGTAACGATGACCAAATCCAGTAGGTCATGGCGCGCGGCCGCGCACGCGCCCTTAGCGCGCGCCTACACAGATAATAAAATATAGTCTGGCGAAAACATTATAATTGGAACTAATTTTCTATCCTTGTCAGGATTCCGTCAGTCTCTGTTTTATCATACAAAAAATGTGCCTGTAAACACTTAAATATAATTAAAGCAATATGACAATCCAAACTTCTGCCAAAAACGCGATTTTAAACGATAAAAATTTTCAATGTATGACTAGTGGCGCCACCCTGAATTTTGTGTACTCATTGGTGCCAAACAGTACGACTGCTAAAAAAAAGGTTTGATAACTCCTTGGTTGGGTCGAAGTGGCATTAAAAACTCCTTAGATTTGAATTAGTTGGGCTGAAGTGTGCGGTTATGGAAAAAAAAAAATTACCGCATTGTTTTGTTCAGCAAACTGTATCGTAATGAAACTTTTTAAATTCATTACAGGTGCATGTGCTTAAAGTATGTCATTATGACATTACTTTCGAGTTCATAATTCGAATTTTACGATACGAGTGTAGATAAATTTCATTACGATACAGTTTGCTGAACAAAATAATGCTAGGTATATATATTTTTTTTCCATAATAGTACACTTCAGCCCATCCAAGGAGTTTTCAATGCCACTTCGGCCCAACCAAGGAGTTTTCAATCCAATATTTTTTGCAGTCGTACAGTTTGGCACAAAAGAGTAGACAAAATGCAGGGCTATACACGCTACTAGACATACATTGAAAAATTGTATCTTTTAAAATCGCGTTTTTGGCAGAACTTTGGATTGTCATATAGCTTTTAATCATAAATATTTAAGTGTTTACAGGCATATTTTTTGGATGACAAAACACAGATTTACAAAATCCTGACAAGGAAAGGAAAGAAAATCCGAAATTCTTTTCGCCAGACTATATTTTATTATCTGTGTTGACGCGCTCTAGGGCGCGTGCGCGCTCCAAGGCTTAGGAGGATTTGGTCGTCATAACTTGTGAATTTATTGTGATTGTTTACGTTATTATTATGTTTTGTTTAGTCTAAAGTTTTATTCTGGGTAAAAATGCCTGACAACAGCAGTGATACTGAACTGAGGGGAATATGACCCCACACCTGAATTTCTTAAAGCAGCAAAGTAAATGACTTTTTGGGTAAAAGATTGTAAAAGAGGACGACAATGTTACCAAGATTGTGATTGTGAGTTTGGTATTTTATTTAAAATTGTATGAGTTTAGATAAAGCAGTACGTGGGACACTCAGAAAGTTTTGCGAAACTAAAAAAAATTGTTCTATACGTACATATATTTTTATCAAATCTTTTCAAAGTACTTTCCACCAGCCTCTATACAAAGATTCATGCGCCTAAACCAGTTTTCAAAACACTTTTTCCAGTCCGCCGCAGACACCTCGTTTACAGCCTGCTCGAACGCAGCCAGCGCATCTTCCGGCGACGAAAATTGTATCCCTTTGAGCTGATTTTTTATTTTTGGGAATAAAAAGAAGTCACACGGTGCTAGATCAGGGCTGTAAGGAGGGTGACCCAGGAGTTTGACTGGCGTGCTGTCCAGGAAGTCCCTCGTTTTGAGTGCGGTGTGCGCAGGTGCATTGTCGTGGTGGAGCAGTAGCCCGCGGAGCCCTGTGTTTGGTCGCTTGTTGCTTATAACAGAGAAAACTTCTGGCAAAAATTTGGTAGTATACCATTCGGCATTAATGCTTCTTTGATCCCGTAAGGGAATTGATACCAAGTGGCCAGTCAAAGTAAAAAAGCTAGCGATCAAAATCTTACCCCCGCTTCTAGATCGCTTCACTTTGGTAGGCGTTGGCTCATTTTGAAACACCCAAACAGTCGACTGGCGCTTGGTTTCTGGGTCGTATTGATAAATCCAGGACTCATCACCTGTAACGATGTCGTAAACACGCCGAGACGAGCCTGCTTCAAATTTGTTAAGCATATCACGGCACCATTCCACCCGGGCCTGCTTCTGAGCATCGGTGAGGTTGTGCGGCACCCAGCGTGATACTATCCTCCTCACGCGAAGATGGCTGTGTAGAATCTCGTGAACGCTTCCCGATCCAATCTTCAATATGTGTTGAATCTCCTGATATGTAATTCGCCTATTGTCTTGGATTAAATTTTTCACTGCTAGCACGTTTTCTTCGGTAACAGCCGTCAAAGGGCGACCGCTTCTTTCGTCATCCCCCAAAGTTGGTCGACCGCGCTTGAATTCGTTATACCAACGATACACGGTTGCCTTGGAAGGGCCTTCATCCATGAATGCCATTTGAAGTCTATCGTACGATTCATCCGGTTTCAGGCGACACTTGAAATCGTATAAAATCATAGCTCTAAAATGTTCCCGGCGCAGATCCATATTTCAGTGAGACACAATACTTTGAATTAACTCGCAAAAAATGTGGAGGGAAATTTTGAAATTGGAACTTACTTATTTTTACTTATGAATAATCATATTTTCGAAAAACATTATAACTGGCCAGTCTCCCATGTATAAAAACTTTTTTTCGCAATACTTTCTGAGGGGCCTGGTATATGAAACTGCACATAACTAGGTATTAAAACATTCGTGTGGTACTATTAAAAACACCTTTTATGCAACAGTTTCATAAACTACTATTTTCGTATTTTAAACAAAAAAAATCATTACGAAATTGTGACCCTTTTTTTCTGTCTCTCATTACAGCAATGCTTATTCTGGTCAACCCTGTGTCTGCAACCCAAAATCCGATATTCAATAATTGCTGTATGGGTACGTAAGCTTAATGTCTTCATCAATAACTGATAATTTATGTACAGCACGATCGGTACAAGACGAAATTGCGGCCGCCGGCTCCCCTTTGTAATCAGTGCAGAATTATAAAGCCATTGCAACACCGCAGGGCCAGTTTGCCGTGTTATTATAAAAGTTATATCTCAATGAATGTACTGAATGTTTGTATTTTTAATCGAACGGAAATGTGTGAAGCAAAAATATAAAGTATGTATATTAGTGAGTTTAACCAGTTCGTTTCAAGAGATGTCAAAAATGAGAAAGGTCTTCTTTCAAATTTAACACAAAATTATGCAACAAATCTTTCCCAAAAATACTCAAGCAGGCCTTCACAACAGTTTATTGTACAAGACACTGATAAATCATAACATAGCGCGTACGAAACGTCTTAAAATAAACGCATTCGGCTCCCAAAGTATTTACACTGACGAACTTGATTGATGTCTATCATTAGCCAGCGGGTGCATGGCTCTTGTTTACCAAAGATAAGTCAGTATTCGGGCTCTTGAAAATTTTCGGTGGCTATTTCGAACGAGCTCTTTTATTAGTTTTAAAAAAGGTCGTTTAGATTACAGCCGCGTTGGAGGGTTGGGTGGCTTATTGGCTTCTGAAATATTAGGTGGTGGGATTAATGGCACTCTCGAGAAATATTGTACTTATTATGAAGTATCGCTTTCTATATATTTTCGTAGAGAAAAGTCGCGTTTTTTTATTACTTGACACATTTTATAAGGAGAGGTTTTATAAAGTTGTATGACTTGTTTGCTGTCGATTGTAATTTTTTACAATTACCGTACACTATGTAATAGAATTTGTCCTGTTTAAAATGTATTGTATGTCAATTACGGCGGGTCATAGCATCACAACATAATGTACCTATTTAATACCTATCTTTATTTTACCTATATACCACAATAGAAATTGAATACATTGAAATTGAAATAATTTAGGATTAAACAAATTGTAAATATTTTGACGAAACTTTAAGCTAGGTACTACGGTTACATGTATTTTCAAATCACCTACCTACTCTCAATTCCCTATCTACAAATGCAAATCGCAAATATATTAATTATAAACCTCAAAGGAATGACTAAATGAACCTACCTAATACCGATTGCGTTTAAACGTAAGAGCTCTTACCCGTGACCTAACGCAGTACCAGTACCTCGCTCCTACAGGTAGGTATCTACCTAAATGTGTAGGTTATGCATACCGGTCCAGAAATAAAGCTAAACCGGGCCCGCCGTAATATCTTCATCAAGAGGTGTGTTCAATCGATTATACCGCTGTGCCTTTTAAACCATATGTATATATTAGTATACAACATACTAAGAGATATTGTGCGTTGTTTGATTTTTATTTGCCAGCGCTACGTGGTGTAAAAGTGGTTGAAATTTTTAGTATCTCAATTGCGAGGCTCATGATAGTGGACAGCCTTTTACTGGATTAAGTAGAGACATAATTTCGGTTCCACACATAATATTAAATGTAAACATTGTTGTTTTCATGGGTACGATAAAGTTGTCGCAATCGCAACCAAGCATTAATTAATTCTCGGGTGTAAATCAAAGTTCTGTTTTTATTACTTAATAATATGTTACCAACGTTAAATCTTAGTTCAATCAACTTTATTAAATTACTTTTTTAATGAAGTCAGCATGAAAGTAATTCTTAGAAAGATGATATCTTTAATTTTTCATTACAAAAATAAATGCGGAACAAATAGTAATCAAAAACAGTAGTTTTGTTTGGACGATCACAAATTACATGTTTCCGTCGTATCAACATGTTGTATGAACATGTTGTTAGATTTAATTTCGCAAGCTAATAATTCATTTCGGTACATTTCATCAAATTATAATACAAGTATCAAATTTAATATACAAAACGGTGCAAGCATTAATTTAAAAAGAAAAACAGCAAACATTCAGAGCGTGTATAGCGAAAGCCTTTAATCAATGCGGTACGCGCAACCGCGAAGCGAATCGCCGACTTATGCGTCTTTTACTTTAGTATGTAGATGAGCTTAATTCGCTCGTATCCACTCTGAGTATGTTAAACACTCATCGGTGGTATTTTTAATGTGAAATGTCCTTCCAGATCCCGAGATAAACAGTAAAAATTACACCGTTTTCAAGCATTTCTCTCTCGGCCGCAGTTTGTCATTTAGCACACCCTTAATATCGATGCCAGTGCCAGATAGCCTCGTGTTTATGTCGCTTAAATTAAATTGCCTGTGTTGATTATTGTGACACTGCTTTTTGTATGAGTTGAAATTTATTTTACTCCATATTTTATGTAGTGTGGACTTAGCTTATATTTTCTGGCCTTAACTTTTACGACACGATTTGAATCACGGAATAAAGAAAACAAGGGGAAGGCTTTCGCTCGCGTGGCACAATTAAGCGCAGATGCGCAACATTAACTTGATCGTGCTTAGTTTCCCGTTACACTATGACGTCTCGAATGCTTACGTGAAATACTAGATTATACCTTATTGTGTAATTAATAAGGTGTAAAAATGATAGCAGAACGAAAAATTATTCTCATAGGGTTGTATTACTTCACCGCTGTTTGTAAAATTCTGATACATTTCTATAAACCAATTTTAATTTAACAACTTGTATTAAGATTTAATTGGAAAAAAAACATTATATAATTGCTAGGCCTCATTTGCATTTTAAATAGACCCACAGCACACCTGGCCACTCAATACAATATAAATGCTAGCACCACCTACATACACAAGATTACGTATGTATACGAACGCACACACACGTATAAGTTAGGGATGCTCGCCGCTCGTAATGCCGATTGGGTTCCAAGCGCTTCTCAGTAGTTCTAAGAGATGGCGTACTTGTATAGCGACAGGCGATTGATATCTATTGCAATATTGCAGTCCAATTGCCGTCAGACTGCGGGTGCGTGCGGAGCGCGGGTGAGGAATCTTAAATTGGCGGGGGACGGTGAGTGGCCGTTCTGTACGTTAGTACTATTAGATATTCTGTGCCCAAAGTGTGGGTCCCACACATATCACATCACTTAATTGTTTTTTGTGTAGGTATTTAATGTACTATTTCAATTGTCAATGTGTGATTTTGGTGAAACTTTTTCCCGTACTAAGTGATCGTAAGGGCACTACCACTTGTTTTATTTATTTCGTGCTTTGAATAATATTATTGGTTCCATATAATTTAATTCTGCACGACTGAAAGAAACATGGATGAAACCGCGTGCCAAGCTAAGCGCCACCTTCATAAAATGGTGTCATAAAAACTAATATAAACACTATAACATTCTATAAGAGCGGCCACGATTTAGCTTAACGTCTTCATTAGGGTGCGCACGACCCCCCGATCGCAAACTTGCAGTGCAATTTTCAACTCGGCTCGATTCGCAGTCGCGTCCATAATTTGCGTTGTTCGGGTCCCGATTTGTCGGTCGGCACCGCAATTCTGAAAGCGATTGCCCGACAATTTCCAAGAGGTCTTGTCAAGCAATTTTCGAACGCGAGCGATTGGTGCACTCGCGATATTCGAAGTACCCAAGTCCCACGTCGAAATTGATGCTTGAGGCAGATCGCAATTTTAAAATTTACCATGATTAAGTGTTCACCTTTTATTGAAGCGAAACTTAAAAGCTTTCAAATTTACGCTCGATTCCAGTAATTTTAGTGAGAGATTCATTAAACTGTTGTTTAAAACAATGAATTGATCGGATATGGTTGGTTTTTTTAAACGTATCGAGGTCGTTCTGTATGAATTATAAGGTAAAAATTATATTTGGCTAAAGAAAGGTGGAGAGAATAAAAATAAATTTGCGGATGTAGCTAATTCTAATATTGTAGCTTTTAATACGTGTGCAACTGTGCATCCTGCGCATCAAAAGATAACATAAAATGTTTAAAAAAAGTATCGCACCAATTTGTGTTTTCTTTTCAGACCAGCGGTTATTACTCTAATTATCTGTTCTATTCAACCGACAGACAAAAAAAAGCCGCCACAGTTTTCTATTAGCATCACCTTTCTTTTTTACTGAAAAGGCCTAATTGTACAACCTGAACCTGCGCATGGATCAGTACAACAAAATGATTTATGATCTCTGGCTAGTTAATTGTATTTTTCTCCCAAAAACCGTCGGGCATTATCTCCCGGCGGTCGACAGGTAACAAATCTTGCTTTTTAAATATTATTACTCATCGTATTCGATTTGGGAGCGAGCTCGCTACGAATGCTTTATCACCACCTACTCGGCGTCCCGCGGCTCACGATTCTTTGGTCCCCCTAAACTTTATTCAAATGCGACACACATTCATCTATCTATCTCAGTCGCACGCGCTGCGATTAGTCTCCTTTAAAATATACCCGTCTCGTACCTCACTAAAATAGACTGTGCCCAAGCGCAAAGTGTTCGTGTCAAAACTTTTGTATAGAGTCGGATAATGGCTTACGAAATTTTTCCCCTACCTCGTGACTTTTTTTTACAGTCGAGCTTGTATGCTGGGGTCGTGAAGTTGTGTCAAATATTCTGGTTTGGTTGATGCGGTGTTTTATCGTAGCATAGGTTTTGTGTAATGACGGGCAGATGCCTTCTCCACTCTATTTGAGCCCAGAACACGACTCTGTTATAGTATGGACAACAGTGTCAGTTGTAAATAAGGATTTGTATAGTCCATACGTATCGTAGTAGTGAACGCGATCCGATACACGCCTAATTTAATACGAACTTAATCGGTCCAAGTTCAAGATAAAAGCAATAGTTAATTAATATTGTTTAGTTTTTTTATTTATAGTGTTCCAACAAGAAACTTTGGATGAATTTAATTCATCTTGGTGTATTTGATAGTGATACTGAAGATTGTTTATTGGTGTACTAGTGTCATCGCTAATCCAATTAAGTGATAGGATCGAGATTGATTGGATTTTCATTGATTGTGAGTATCAATCGAGTTTTAAACTCTTATAAGTTTCCTTTTGTTGATATTTTTTATTTACTATTATAGATTTTGAAATAACGTCTTTTTAAGCTTTATCAACTTTCATTTTTGTAGGTTAAATCCTTTTTACAAGCTCTTATATTATTAAAACTGTCAGTTTTATAATGTTGGTTATTTGTTAAAAACTTTGATATTTACATCTTCAAGCTATTTAGGAGCTAACACTATGTTATTAGAATTAAAATACCTATTAAATTAAACTTTAGACATAAATCTAGGTACTTAATCCACTGTTACAAATATTAAACAACTTTAGAATACAAATATAGCGGCTTAATACAAACTCTTTAAAGACCGTCGAGCGGAATGCATCGCGATAAAAGATGTCATCCCGATCCTCAGAGCTAAAGGCGAAATCAAACCATATTGATATCGTCCCATCGATCGAAAACCACCCTTATCCCATCATGTCAAAGTTCAATATACCTCACCCACAACGGAGGGTCGAATTACTTTTTTATCAAAGGACCGAAATAAAAGTTCAGACCTAGCTTCGGGAATTCATAAAATCAAACCTCCATCCGAATCGTTTTGTTATTCCCCGAAATCGTGCTCTTTTGTTTTTATCGAACATTTTTCATTATCATTTTAGTAAATTCTGTTTGAGTTTGCGGAATCACGCTTCACGTTCACTCTGAAAGCTTGCACGAGCATACTCTATGCAAAAACACTTATTTGCTCTAACCTGAACAACAAAATAAAAGGCGCTCACGATATTGCTAGCACCAGGAATACAGCTTTTATCACTTAGGTATTTTTGTCAGCGACTTCCTCAGATAGCGAAGCTCTTACAGCCGTGTGGAAATGAAATTCTTATCGTGCTTCAGTAGAAAGAAACTCACTTCTCTTATCCGTACAGAAAATATATCAGGGGGAGGAGAGCCGCTTGCAATATCCAACATCTGATTGTCAAAAGGAATCACGGGAATATCTCGGGATCCAGTAAAAATGTATCGTATCAAATATTTGGGGTGAAATTGAATAGATCACATTAATTGAAGGCGTTTTGTTGTAAAAGGGAGCCAAAATATTTACTTGCTTCATGTTATTGCACAAGTCAACAAAACCTTGGGCTAGTACGGTCGACCGCACGTGATTGGTATCACGTTGACATTGACAGCGTCTTTATTTCGTAAGCAGTAAAGACGATTTTCTAATTCAAGTATTACCACTGTCATGCAGTCGATAACTGTAACTAAAGAATTCGGATTTTTTGGCAAAAATGTTTTATTTGATTAAACGAAAATTTTAAAATAGTTGTAATAATTAATGGATTGCAATTAATGGAGCTGATGTAGGTAGACTAAATAAATGACGTGAAATGCGAACTCAAACAAGCAACGCGTTTATTATTGTCATGCAAAGCGACTCGATTACATACGAAATCACAGAATGCGTTCAAAATTTTTCAACAATGATGTCCCCTTTTTCATTCTGACGCTACAGAAAATTTACGATCGGCCCCCGCGACCGAGCATTTCGTGCCTGATGTTTCTAAAAATGTGTCAAACTTTTTTACAAACTTCTTTCATTTAGCTGCGTCCGGCCTTCCTCTTTAGCCTTGCAAGTTTTTATTTCTATTGTTTATTTTTTAGTCTCTATTGAAATGTCGCCAGGGCAAAGGATTTTGGGCTACACTGTTAAAACTGGGCACCCCATGAGTAAATGAAATTTCTCTTTTTAAATGCTCTTTTGTACAAGTGCCTTTTGGATGTCACTTTTCTTTGTTTATTTTTTGAGATGTAGCCATAAAGAATTCTAAGGGACCATTATCCTAAAAATTGTCCTTGTAGAATACTTTATTCTAAATTCAAGATTCAAACCACAAATTATTGTCATCTACATTGTAGCTATTTCGGGTCATGACTCTTCATACGCCAACTTCATTTCCAGTATTTCCCCAAACAGGAAGTTACCCAAATCGCTTTAGGGTTCGATCACAGGCCCTTATTATTTGTTTCTTGTTTTATCAATGTTCGCGTAGCACTTTGCATAATCGGTTTATTTAGAATTTATAAAGCGTCCCTCGATGATTTCTTTGGGTACGGCGCGGCAGTCGCGAAACCGGTCTTCGTCTGATGTTTTGTCGTATTTTCTAGCGAAACGTTGATGCTCGATTCTAATTCGAATAAAGCTGAAGTGTCACATTTCTGTACACACATAGTTAATTTAGTTACGATACGTGGTTGTGTATTATTAACATAATTGATACTTGTAAATTCATTTGAATAATTTGGTTTCCTTGTCGATTTAAGATATTTGAAATTTTCCATTTGTATTACTGAGTTTTCTTTCATGTGTTAAGAAAAAATCTGTGCTATGATCCAGGAACAAATTAAGGAGTAGATCTTGTATATCAATTATCTTCCCGCGCAAATTGTAGGAGTAAATTTAGAGGAACGAGATAGTTTGCAAATGTGGGGCGATTGTCACAAGTAGTCACAACTTTAGCTCTATATTAAAATCTTCCACATAATGTTTTGTAGCTTTAAACAGAACATTTATTTATTTATTGTAACAATTATCGCAAACACAATATACTTGACTAACTTTCAACAAATGTCACGACAAAGCTAGTAAAAGCAAATTAAAAATATTATAAGTGTGAAAATCTAACTTATTTAAGAATGAGGATTATCTAGCTGAGAAGCACAATCATCGCCATTGGTAATAAATTAGGCTTGTGCTTACTAATGAACTGCGATTTGCTAAAGTGGTTATTAAATCTTTTAAGCAATACCGATACAAGCCTATATTTCAAGCAAAAACGATACAAGCCTATATTTCAAGTAAAACCGATACAAGCCTCTGACTTCTTTAAAATAAGGATGATGATCGCTGAGAAGCATAATCATCGCCATGGGAAAAAATAAGGCTTGGGTTTAGCAATGGGTTAAAGCAAAAATATGTAAAAGATTTTTAAAGCAAAACCGATACAAGCCTATCTTAGCAAAACCAATATCGACAAGCCTACAAGCAAGACTGATATAAGCCTAGGACCTAGATGTTACCGGCGCGGTCCATTTTAATTACCCTATTTTTCCTGAGGATGCATACAGTTTTCCATACAGTTTTAAGGCCAAAATTAATATCCTATCCCTATATACACGATTTTCCCTACTTGAGAATCTTGAGACAGATCTTGTACGTAAGCTCCATACAAATTGTGTCAAATTTCTATCTCTAGTAGGGAAAATCGATAGGATATTAATTTTGGCCGTTAGTCGGTATGAGTCTGACGGAGGATATCCATGAAGATTTCCCCCCAAAAACAGAAAAAAACCGCCCAAGCGTGAGTCAGACTCACGCAGTAAGGGTTCCGTACCACCCATCGACCTGATACCCCATAGAAACTGATTCAATTTACGAGAGTTTATCAAAAGACATCAACGCACGAACGCGAAATGTGAATTTTTGCATCTGTTTCTTACGTAGGTACCACCACATATTTACATGCTTGCCCTGTTTTTAGTATTTTTTGCTTTACTAAATAGTATGCACTATAATCAGACCTAGTTTCACGCTGGTATGTATTACCGTTTAGAAGATAGAGCAGGAACGAAAATGTTGAAAAAAATGCATATTTTTCTAGGTTTCTTGTATGGGGGTCCCCTTTGGTTTTAGACTTTTTTTATTTTTAGTATTTTTCGTGATAGGCACCATAGTAACAAATATTCTGTGAAAATTTCATCTGGTTATCTATTACCGTTACAAAGATACAGCCCCGTGACAGCCAGACGGACACACGGACAGCGTAGCGGGAGTAATAGGGTCCCGTTAGCACCCTTTGGGTACGGAACCCTAAAGAAGACCAGTATGTTGATAAAATGATACAATAGGTAGAGACAGTTCATCCCAGAGGTCTAAATATTGAAATAAACTTTGTTTAGTTCACCATAAATAAGGCATAGGTAAGATTATAACGTATACTTACATTACTAGGTACTATACATAAGTGGAATCAATTACTGTCAACCTTGCAATTTGACTTGTTAATCCAATATTCAATGAGTTATAGACGTGTGAAGAAGTTGCAAAGAAGCTAGTTCATCTGACGGAAAATCAAGAAATATTTACGATATTTTACTAATATGATAATTGCCATATTAACAAATATCAATAATATTAGATAATAGTAAACAGCAGGCTTATTGTAGCACAAAACTATCTGTTTTATTAAAAGTTTTGACTCATGAGTCAAAAAAAAAATAAACTTAACACTTGATCACTTTGTTGAATCATACTGAATACCAAATGAACCAATCTATTGATTTAAATCAGTCGATTCATGAGAGTCTAACGTAATAGATTAATCCGATAATAGAATTTATTTCAATAAACAGGTTTTAGAATAAAACCCATTTGTATTATTTCCTCCTCTTAAAATTTTGGATAAATATTTCTCAAAAGCTCGGAATCGGAAGACGGTTTCATTTTTGAACTACAAGAGAACCTACTTCTACACCGTACCTACTTTTTTTTAAAATTCTTAACGGGCTTGCGTTTGACCGCCACCTCACCTGATGTTAAGCGATGGTGCGTTCGACGATGGTACACCCTTGCCCAGCAAAAACCCTAATTCTCTGCCAAATAGTGATACTTGCATTGCTGTGTTTCGATCTGAAGGGTACGGGTGCCCCGGTGAAAGTACAATCACATGAGACTTTCCATCTTCATGTCTCAGTTTGGCGAACCGACTTGCGGTACCATTTAGGCACAGAATATCTAATAGTACCTACTAACGTAATTTAGGCAACAGCCTAGTTGGTATTGAAGTTGTTATGGGCAAGGTAACCGCTTAACATCAGGTGAGCCATTAGTTCGTTTTGCCATCCTATAATATATAAAAACGAGAAAAAAAATAGAATATCCAATGGTTTTCACGCAATCTCCTTACCCAATAGCTTCATCATTTCATCATTTACTGTTACAATACCGAAAAACATAAAGACTAGTAACTGAGAGTGTAACGTTATTATCCCATCATAAGTAAGGGAAATGGATAATAAACAATATTCATCAATCAACTCAGCCTATTGCAGTCCACTGCTGGACATAGGCCTCTCCCAAGTTGCGCCACAATGCTCGGTAAACAATATTGCCTAGCCCTTTTCAATATGGCCACAGCTTAGGGCTAAGCTGGTTGAAGAAAACATATACCAGAAGCCTCCGTAAGGTGTTCATGTTCAGTTGTAGGGTAATTACTTCCCAGAGGTCAAATTTTAATGGATTTAGCAACACCTAATGACTACTTTAGCTTGATCTTCACTTAAAATTTCATTGGGGATGTGGATTATGCATAGATTTTTAATAGACAACTTTTTCTATAGGTACTTGATGCTATAGTTTTTAATGAGTTTATGTAATTAAGTTATACGTAGGTACGGTTTGCGGAAAGCAGCTGAAAATTATACCACCCTTGTTGCTATTTAATATTTTCAACAGGCCTTTAAAATTCTAGTTTCATTAAGCCACTTTACTTACTAAAGCTATTGAAAGAATTCTTGGTTACATTATAAATAGCAATTTTTTTACCTGCACATATGCATTTGTGAGTACATAGCTTAAATTTATTTAATAGAATATCTTCCCTTTGTTGTCACACACCTTTTGTAGTATATTTTATAGATAAGGAATACACTCGGTATGTAACTTTTTCATTATCTATTATTTTTAGTCCTAATTAGGCAAATAGGCAGCAACGCCCACTTCCCGTGAAAACATGAATGTTCGAAATAAATGCCTTTGTGGATAAAATAAATAGTTTTTTTAGATTTCTGTACCAGATAGCATTTGTCTTTTTATAATGAAAAAGTTCTTTTATTTAGTTGATTATCTATTTTATAAGAACTCGTTTAAGATCTTGATTGTTGAATGTTTTGATGTGAACTTAGTTGGCATTAACAAAACTAGGTATATAAATACTATGTACATTTTTGTGTAGCTATGGTAGAATATTTGAAATATTTATCATTTGTTAGTTTATTGTCGGGTAAACTTTTCGTAAAAACAAAGATACTATTGATTAAATCAGAAACAAACGTTTTATATATAATTTCTTCAATATTGAACAGAGATGATAAAAGATCGATCCACGTATCAGATAAACAGTTGCAGCTTAGCTAAATAATAATGTAAGTTTACACTAAATCCTCTAATTTTATTTTATTTAACGCATATGAAACTTTTTTTAATTATCTGAATAGACATCAGACACCAACGGAGGCGTTTTAGACAAGTTTATGTGAGTATGTAGTAATAAACAGTATTGAGTTATGGAGAATACAATGCCGAACACACGAAAATACATATCATAAAATAGATATGTCGAATTAGTGTCCCCACAAATGGAAAAACCTATTCCATGCTAACAAACTTATGCTAATTCTTCCACACAAAACGTTATCTTTTTTTAAAGACACAGCCAGCCAAGGTGTTCATATTTCGGCGTTCGAATTTCAAATTTAAAGACGCGTAGGCGCACAAGAATTAGCCGGTGTGTAAAAAGATTTTAATCCGTCCCGAATGTGGGCAGTGACTTATAGGTTTTTTCTATTATAAATTTTGCTTTCCAAGTCGAATATATCAACTAATGAGGTTAGAACACCGACTGTCCAGGGAAACTTGGTTTTCTTACGTACCTACATAACCCAGAACATAAATCAAAGTGACACGGTGCGTTAGTTAATTAATAGGATTTCACGCTTTGAGCGCAGGGTTTAATTTAATAGGTAAGTTATATACGACTCTGTCAATTAAAATTTCATGGAATACTTCGTTATTATATAATAAAATTTAGAAACGGTGTCTTCTCAGATTTGCTTCTTGATGTCAGGGAGAATACATGCTACCTGGCTATTGAATATAAGGAAGGGTGCACACAGGCGCGCCAGCGGCCACAGCTGCCTGCCGCGTTAACTGACAGCTTTTAGATTAGGGCTCCCACCTCCCCCCGCGCTTCGCTCCTGAGCCCCTCCCAAATTGAGAGCTCCATGCCGCGCTGCCTAAATTAGTAACGGTCACCAAATTGCTTTTTAATTTCATGTCCGTTATTAAGTAGATATTTTTGGAGTAACTGCGCTTTTTTGCTCACGTGTTGTAATGATGAAATTGTTGGAGATTTCTTCCCTAATTCTTTTACACGGGCAGCGAAGCTTTCGGCTTACGTTTTAACAAATTTATTGTTATAGGTAATTGTGTGTTCATTATATCCGTACAAACATTATGAGGCAATAAAACAAAACGGTCTGAGTTCAATATTGAGTTACATGTAACAAGAACAACGGGCGGACATTGAGAAATCTTTCATCTCATCTGTATCGATGCCCGGCAGTTATTCATTGTGTGTATGTTTTTTGTTTCGTCTTTTTTTTTCGATGAACCGAGTCCCAAGGCGCGCCGGCCGCGGCCCCGGCCCTGCCCTAGTCGCGGGTTTCGTAGCCCAACCCTAATTTTAATGGCTGCTTACTTCGTCACATCCGGGTAACCAAATATGGAATAGGTTTTATTATTAGACGATATATTTAGTCACGTTTGGAATGATTGGAAATTAGTGTACTCTAATTAATTGGATTTAGTAGGTTACATTACATAATTCTGCATAGGTATTACCTGCAGTGTTAATGCAACCCACATTGCTTCTTATATCTCCGTGTTGATTAGGAGGCGTATCTAATTGCGATAATTAAACTTCTATAAATCAATTACTTCTCAGTAATTTTGTAGAATTTATATGTCTGAGGTAACGTCGAGCATTCTATGGGTTTTGTATTCTTAGAATAACACCTATAAAATATATCTACATTTTGCGGCAAGATTTTTTTGTCAAAGCGGACCTACATGGCAAATTCATTAATTTATTATGATAAATGGTAGTACTCAACACGATATTTCAACAACTCACATAACTTTTCACCTGCTGTAAAAAATTGCTACTTCAACTAATTAGGTATAACTATAGGTACCTAGTTTCTTGGTTTAAAAGTATATGGTTAAGAAGACCAATAGTTGTTTATCATTTAAAAAATACGTGTATTTTAAAAGATAGATAAAAGATAAAATTCAAATCAATGAGTCAGATATCACTAGCCTAATAAATATGTATTAGCCAAGTAGATCTATATCTATATCTTTATTATTAAAATTATCTGATTCCATATTAAACGTGGTATCAAATCTAATTCTATTATTGAATAATTTAATACCTTTTCCCGCATAAATTAATTAATCCGAGTCAGATTGGATTTCTGTGTTCGAAGCGTATTAATACAAACTATAAGTCATCGGCGCTGCACTCGCGGCCAACCCTATCCCGCAAGCTGATGCATGAATTACGAGTGCGTCGGACGGGCCTCACCGACCCCGCCGTGTCGGATCGACCGACGCTTTTTGTTATATTCAACCCGTAATTGCTGAAAAGTTTTCACGCCGTTGCGCTGGTCACGCGTATTTTATTACTATGAAATTGAATTATTTATGACGCAATGCCAGCCAAAGCGACCATTGTGCGTTGAACACGTCGGCTGCTGAATTTTAATATTCGAATTATTATATTTTTGCCGCTATGAAGCGGAATTGGACGCGATTAGTATTATCAAAATCTGGGTAATACTCATCACAAAATGACATATCAGCGCGAAGGCTTAATTGCGTCCCTCCTAAAGCCTTGTCCGAGATTTATGTATATCCAATCCCGGCCACCTAATCCCGCTCCTGGCCGGGTCAATCCGACCCCGGAAAAGGTTTTCCCGGTTATTTTCCGTGGAACTTTTAATCCTGCCGAATACCGACATACATCATAGAGGATTAAGAGGTTTAAATTGGAAGTTACCGACGTCCGAAATAAATTTAAATCGGTTGGCAGTCGGTATTGTGATATCGGTGCCGATGCTAAATGGGAGCCAATTTTATCCCACAAGTAAATCTTCTAAAGAACGGACGTTTAGAAAAGTTGTTACTTATAAATATATGTATGTATGTACCTATGTAATGAATGTCGCCTCATACAAATGGGTATGGGCCGCTCTACATAAAGACAAGGGATTTGTGAATTCATTTTATTGAATATGATGTTAAGGACATAGGTAACGTGTTGTCATTTTGTGTATTGAGTTTACTTATGCTTGATTTCACCAACGACAATCTGGTTAATCGACTGTTTACCCTTAGGTATATCCAGTACACTTTTCGAGTAATCGGCTGTTTAATCAGATAATTAACATTGATGAACACCAGCCTTAGTTCATCATCCTCCGAGCCTTTTCCCAACTATGTTAGGGTCGGCTTCCAGTCTAACCAGACCGGCCTTAGTTGTAGTGTAATGATAGGCGTCATGGTTGATCACCAATTGTTTTTTTTTGGGTTCCGTACTAAAGGGTACCAAACGGGACCCTACTACTCTCGCTACGCTGTCTGTCTGTCCGTCCGTCTGTCTGTCATAGGGCTGTATCTTTTGAACGGTAATAGGTAGCCAGTTAAAATGTTCTCAGAAATCGTGTTGCTATGAGGTGTATCACGACAAATGCTAAAAACAAAAAAAAGTTTAAAACCAAAGGGGGTCCCCATACAAGAAAACTCAAAAAACATGCATTTTTTTCAACGTTTTTGTTCCTGTTCTATCTTCAAAAGGGTAATATATACCAGCGTCAAACTTGGTCAGATTATATTGCATATTATGTAGTTTAGCAACAAATACTGGCAAACATAGACATATGTGGTGTTACCTGCGTATGAAAGAGATGCAAAAATTCATATTTCGCACACGGTGCGTTGATGTATTTTGATGAACTCTCGTAAATTAAATCAGTTTCTATGGGGTATCACTACAAACCCTATCACGACAAATCGGTCGCCAACTGCTTATCGACAATGTTCTTAATCGGGGAACAGGTCCAGCTCTCTGAGCCGCCGCTCTCTGAGTTCATCCCAGTCTACCAGCCTAATGCTGATGGACTGACGGACCATCAGCGTGTACTCCATCAGACACACCACGTCTACTCGCAAAAACGACCACGACATAATATCTTTCCGAGATAAAAATAAGCTCATAAGTTAATCCGGGCTATGGTCTATCAGTGCGCTAAATTCCATCCAAATTCAATAATCCGTTTCAGCGTGTTTGAAGGACAAACAAACAAACAAATAGGTATCAATACTTCTGCATTTGTAATACTAGTAGGAAGTAGAATAGTAGGATTATTAGGATTTTATTTTACTTTTCCTCCTATTGCGATAGTAACAATTGTGTAATCGAATGGAATTTCTAATAGGATTCTTTAAATGTATACCTACTTAACAGTCGCACCATATTAATATCATGTAGATAAGTGAAAATCGATATTCTTTATTTTAATATCTACGTAGCAAAGGCACCTTGCTATACCGACACACTCAAATGGGACCAAATTAAAATGGGTATCAATAAGGGCCCCATAAATCATGTGAAAGCGTCTAGCTGGCAGAGGACCCCTCTAGAGTGGACCTTTAGGGGACACCTGACCTGCCACAGTTGGGTCCTACGTCGCATATGGTAGATATATACTTACCTTCATATTGCACACGTTGTATTAATGCTATTATTCTTCTAGACAGATTGTCGATGAGAAATTGTTTTTCTACGTTTTATTTTTAGTAACTCTAGTGATTATTTTAAAAAGCGAAAGGTGGACGCTCAGAATACAGTTCTATCAAAATTTTATGGGTGGACGTAAATTTTTTGAGACCACTGTGCTGTAAGTTGGATCACATGGCGTAGTTTTTTTTACTCAAAATTAATACATCCAAAAAAATATTCTTTAATTGTTTTTTTAGTTTCGTTAGTTTATTATTTTTCCGAAATTGTGAGTTAAGTAAGATTTTTTACCTTTTTTAAGGACAAAAAAACCTCTCTATGAACAAGTAAAGTAAAGCCAGAATCTATTTTTTTATTAGTAATCATTAACCCTTCAAGATGAAACATGCAGCATAATGATAGGTACTTACCTATGCAACTGTTTACCTACAGAGTAGGTATCTATATCTCTAACAGCGAAGTACACATAGAACATACATATACATTGTATAACCTCACCCGTATACCCTCGTGGACAACACGGAATTGGGTACGTAAATCATTAATCAGCCGCGTCATTTGTTCGCGCCAAAATTATTAATGTCCGCACTGGCGCTGCGCTTACGTCGCATTGCCTCTTTAAAACGCAGTTATTGCCTTATGTGCTGCTAACATTGCTGTACTGAATAAATTCGAATAAAAACACCAATTTTAAGGGTTAAAATAGTTGCCTGTTACGGGGTTATTGAACTTTGGTTGGAGTTGAAAAACATAGTTATAGTTATTATTTTTACTGTGTTACCTATTCCGTGTAAATTTTTCATTTCATATTACCTATATATTAACAAATTTTACTTGTAATAATTTCTTAGATTTTCGCGATCAAATCAGGTTAAACTTAATTTAAAATTTGTTTGTTAAACACAAAGACAGGGTGACTGCCTCACATTCAGAGACGAATCTAAGCATGAACTCATGTTTCCAACTGTCAAAATGCAGTGCTACTTGACAGTTGGGAGCATGAGTTCACGCTTAGACTTGCTTCCGAATGTAAGTCTTAATGTGCTAAGTATTAATTTTTTATTTCACATTGTTATTATTGTTTTAAATTAGTTACATACTTAGCAGTTCAAATCTAATCAGATTGGCCGATAAGAAGTAGATACCTATTCAATGAGAGCTTTTCAAAAAGTTTATTATTTTTAATTATAAATCCATTGTTACGAATGGGTATAACATCTCATTTAAATAAAAATAAATCTTAATTAGAACAATGACAAGAATGGTGTAGGCTTCGTTCTTACTTATACGTAGATATTTTACAAATATTGCACTTTATTATGTATTGTGTAGAACAAAATAATGTGTGAGAATGTTACGTATTTTTTCGGCATATAAATGGTCTCTAGTGATGTTATTTACATATTCGTTGAACTCTCCACGCGTTTCATAATTTTGCATACAATATCTGATACAAAAAATACAATTAGAGATCATCATCCTAATTTTCACCTTGGTTTTACTATAGTCTTTTGCTGGATTATAGTGCAATAACACCATTTTCTCCACCTATTACATACAGAGTGTCAGGGAAACGCTTCCGAAAACGAAGATAGGTGATAGTGCTGGTTATTACTGATACGAAACCACGAAAAAAATTGCGATTCTTTTTTTAGATATTTTCATATTTTTTTTGCATTTTTCATTATGTATGAGTTTTATTTAACTGCCCAAAGCTGGTTATGTATGAAAAATGCAAAAAAATATATATGAAAAATCTAAAAAAAGAATCGCATATTTTTTTCGTGGTTTCGTATCAGTAATCACCAGCACCTATCTTCGTTTTCGGAAGCGTTCCCATTACACCCAGTATAATCTAACTCGGGTACCTTTTAAGGTCGGCGGAATAAAACGGGATACCAAATAACAAATTTGGCAGGTGTTAAAAACAACACAATAAAATAATAAAACATAATACATAATGTTACGCCAAGCTTTTTTATATAACAGTATCCTACAATACGATTTAATGGCATTAAATTTCCGTAAGCTACTTAATAACCAAATCTAGGATTCAACCCGTAAATCATCATACATTGTCAAAAGAACAGCGGATACACTGAGCCGAACTTTTCCGAAGTCACCGTGGCTAATCAAGTGTAAACTTGGTACAAAGTTGGGTGGCTGTTGGAAAAGGGCGTAATTCAAGTTGGAAGGGTTGTAACCGCCGCCGGAGGGCTGAGGGCCGGAGGCGCAATAAACTGTCGGAGGACTCCTCTGATTAATGGATGTGTAATTGTTCCCACATAATGTACAATAACTCGCATAGATAAACGCTGCGCCGCTTGTGTCATTATGGATGCGGTATCAGGAATTGGAGCTATTTTTTATAAGAAGTTCTACTTTTCAAATCAGAGTTATAAAAAGGACATTTTTCACGCTAACTGTATTAATGAGAGAATTTCTTCCAAACCTTGCGAAAAAGATTAGAAGCACCAGATAATTGACCATGTCTAAGTAAAAACATATAATTTTACAATGTATAGTAAACAAGTGAAGTCATACTCGCAGTAAAAAGGTCGGTATTCAACGTCGAAAACTGGACTGAAATACTGCATGTACTACACAAATTGGAAACATTAATTTTTAGTCCCCTCTAATAGCCAACATTCCTCGGCAGGACCCAAAGACCAATCCGGGGGTCGTGCGGACCCGATGCTTTATAATGAACCCGGAGAATGTTCCACAAACTAATGTCTTTGTAATTGTCCTTGTATAGTAATGTATCTCTAGATTGCTAGGCATAAGAAATTCACTAATAGTGGGGTTGTAACACACTACTAAAGGCCTCAAATTAATCGATTAGGGATCAATCGTTACGATGTACCTATATCAGTTGCTCTAGGTAATAACTTTTCTTATTACGTACTTAATTAACTAACAAATCGGTGTTTCACATAATTCGCTAATAAAAAATTACAGTATAGGTACTGATCTTTTATTCCATTATCTAATTCTAAATAGGTACTCTATACCCTAAAATAATCGACATTGAACTCAAAATAGAAATTATAACATTAATTGAATAATATCTATCATATTCTTCCGTTCCGCTTAAAATACTCTACTCTTAAATTAAATTTGTTATCAGACGAATTAATCTCAGGGCTAGGTCACGCATCTATTGTCTCGGTTCCGTTTAACGCACACTTAATTATGTTACGTGGTCTAACGTGAACACCTTAGCTAAAGGTGAAGATTGCACTTATCTTCCTTTCCTAATTTAGCTAAAGATAAATAATTCAATTACCACACGATGGGGCGGAATTACTGGGTGGGCGAGTAATTGAACTAATTACGTCAGTGCCTCTGTGTTATTAGTAATGAATTATTGATGTGCCGTAGCGTGTGATAAATGATCTTCGCTTGTTAACTAGACAATAATTATTTTTTTCTGGCATTCGTACTACGAATACAATTTTTATTGTATAGACGAATACAGTTTAAGAAATATCTTATTAAAATGAATGCATATTTCTTGCTTCATGTAAACTGATCATTAGAATGTGGATTCATAATTTGAGCTTTTAATTCGTCTATTCGACGGCAGATGTCGCTGTTTCGAGTTGTTGCGTTTTCGCGGCCAAACACGGGAGAGCGCCACTTCCCGCCACAATAACTGTCGTGTTTTATTATTATTTTACTGCTGCTGGCTGTGTTCAGTTATCAACGTTGTTTATTGACATTCTATTACAAAGCAGTAAATAATCAAGCGTGTAACCGCAATAAAAGTGCTCGTTCATCATCCGAGCGAGATTGAGACGATAGTGAAGCGACAAACGTCCCGTAGTTCAACAGTGTAGCGTTAGAGGGCGTGATTTATGTCAACATTGATGCTCGTTTATGGTTCAATTTGTTTTAATCGACGATTATGAGCGCATTAGTTTTTACGACGTATTAAAACTTGATTTTAATGGGCGGCTCTTCAAATATTTACGTACTGCGGAGCTTAAATCTGAACTAATAAACTTATAAGGATTTATTGAAGTGTAGTGAGATCAACTTCTTGATTTAAATGTTCTAACACAATAAGTTGACGGCTGTGTGCCAAGTTGTATTTCAATGGGATTTAAATTTTGTTTATGATTAATTCAGTTGACTTTGTTATTACTTCGGGTTCTTTATTTTATGAGGAGTTTAGAGTTCAGCAGCTGAAATATTAAGAAACAAGGTAATTTTATAAAGCTTTTAAACGCCAATTCCACTATGATTGGATTTATTGAGTAAACTAAATTTTTGAGACGCCCCCCGAACTAGGACCAATAAAAAAATCAGACAAATCAAAGGGTAACAACCCTGACTGATGGCAGCCCTATACTTACCTACTTACTACACAATCTTTCATCATCATCATCATCATAATTTCAGCCGAAAGACGTCCAATGCTGGACATAGGCCTCCCCCAAGCATCGCTATAACGATACACAAACTTTCACATTTATTTAATTCATTAGACGCATCCATGGTACAGGTAGGTACCTAGGCAAAATTAAGATGATATTTCGTTATTTTTAAATAGGTACCTAACCTCTTATGATAAAAAACAGTGCTAGCATTACACTAACTAAAACCCATTACAAAAATACCTACTAACCCCACATTCGTCATGTTATCACTACTGCGCACACTTAATAATAATACTCGTAAGGGTGAGTACGAACACGGAGCACCCCTAAAAATTAAAAATGGCCGCTGTCGGGTGAGGCTCGATTGGTGGCTATAACTCATTCGGGCAGTAGGGGTGCGAGTCATTTGTCTACGTCCCACCCCCACCCGAGAAATACTCGCAAGATGGGGATGCGAGTGTCATATTGTTTTATTGTGTTTAGGAAACACTTTTAATTCCTTTTTTTCGCGAAAATATTGTTTTTGCGTGTCTGGTGAAGTGTGTTAAGTTTCCGTTATAATTAATACCTATCTAAAATTTAGAGCACAATATTATTTAGATTCCGAAATAAAATATCGTTCAAATATTCAATTAAACTAAAATTAATTAATTAATTATTTTTAAAGGTAAATAATTATTATCTATACAAAAAAATAAAACGGTAAGTATCAGTTAAGTACCTACCTACTGTATGAAATTGATTGACTCACCGACTGACAGACAGTGCACAGCCTAACCCGTTGGACCTATCTAGGTATAGATATTTGAAATTTAGAAGAAATATTTCTTGAGTAGGTATATAGGGAGGGTTTTTAACCAACCAACTGCGATCGCCAACTCGCCTGCCAAGCGTGGCGATTATGGCATATTCCCCCCTTTTAGAGGAGGCCTATGTCCAGCAATGGACGTCTTTGGGCTGAAATGATGAATGATGATGATGAATGGGTGGTAATTTTTGTTACGAATAAAAACACGTGAGTGTAGTCGAAGTTACGTACTATTTTTTGCTATTATTTTATTTTAGTATTGTTATTTTAGGTGCCTATAAGAAACTTACCGGGAATGCATATCGTAGGATTCCACGAGACAGGCTTGTCCCAGTGTGGAATCCACAAGGTAAATGTTCCTTTTACTACTTATAGCAATATTATTTACCTACCTGTAAATAAAAGCTTTTAGAGTGCATATTACTGCAAGTATTATTGGATGAAAATTACATGCTGCGCCGACCCCAAATAAATTGGGATAAGGGCCGCAGGAGGATGATGATTACTGAAATTATTATCAGCAAAATTGCATTTGCACCTATGCAAAATATCAGCCTATTTGGGTAACAGAAACTGGCTGAAAACTGACTTGCAAGTGTGGCAAACGGTCAGACATCGAAACAAGCTATTTATTTAGCTTTTGACAAAAGCTTAATAGGTATCTCAAATTCAAATTATTTTTATTTCAAATATACCTAATTACAGGCACATATGAAATTGTAGGCTCTAGTTGCACGGTTTCAAATGCTGGGTCCTATAGAGAAGAACCGGCAAGAAACTCCATGGTCTAAGTTCAAACCCGGTCCGCATTTGTGACTTTTAGAATTGATGTGCGGATCAGAATTTGATTATCACTTGCTTTAACGGTGAAGGAAAATATGGTGAGGAAATCTGCACACCTGAGAGGGTTTACAGTTTTACAGTTCTCGATGTTATAGGTATGTAGTCCGCCAACCCGCACTAGGCCAGCTTGGTGAACTAAGGCCTGACCCTTCTAGGCCCATGACCACCAAAGGGACAGTAACAAGCTGATTATCTATGATTATGTCTCTCAACGATCCTGTATAACATTAAACCCAATTTGCTGCCTAATTGCGTAACTCACTCGCGATCGCATTCATTCGGATTTCAATGTTCATTGCTCTGTGTGTTTTGACAATCCGTCATATTGACAACTACGTACCACGCAATGAATATTGCTGTAATTTCAAAATGACAGCTGATGTCAATGTGAATGCATTACACAATTACCCCACTGTTTTTTTTTTCTAAAACTTAGCTACTGTCCGTTTTTCTTATAATGCAACTAATGAATTTCAGTATTTATTCTGTACTTTCAATGTTAAGATTACTGTCACGTCTTTTTTTTAAATCAGAACTCTTGTTATGAAATAGTTGCAGCTACATACATGCAGTTACAGATAATGATCTGAAATGTAAGATCCATAAACAATCAATACTCCATCAATAAATTATGTACCTACACAGCTCATAAACGAAATTAAAGAACTATTGAGCAACTCTATGTGGGAGCCATCAGATAATACAAACTTAATTAGTTTCTTCGTGTTGCCTAAACGTAATTCTTATCTATCTATGTTTATGAATATACAGAGCTATAACTTAGAGGGACAGGTTTCACTGATTAGGTCTCCGTAATACTACCAACTTACAAATTTATTTTTACTCTTGTCGAAGGAATTTTTTGGGTGAAGTTTGGCTCCACTGAATCGAATAGTATAGAAATAAGTTACCTTTGATTTTGTCAACGGTAAAGATAAATTTGTGGCTAAGGTTGCGTGTCAGAAGGCAGTATCGGTACCCGCCTCACGCACTCTTCCGAAATAATTTTAATAAAACCAGGTTAGGTGAATATTTTGATATTTTCCCTCAAAAAACTGGGAAAGGAAATAAACGTAGAATTATTTGACACGTCGTGCTTTATTTTCTTATAAATATCGGTGTTATTTTTGACTTATTTCTTGTTTTTTGCCCTTGTGCTCCATTTCTAAGTATTATTTTTCTATATCTCTAGTTGTTTTTGTGTCTATATTAATTTGGTAGTTTAGTCTCGGGTCTGTATAACTGTGGGTTTGCACCAAAAACATTTTAACATGTAATGTCTTGAAACTTGTCATATGAAACTAATGTCACAACTTATTTTGTTGATTGTTACGTTGTTCGCACTGCAGAAAACTGGGTAAATTCATTGTCAAATTTTAAGATTTGTTGTTGGCTGTGTGTACATTGACATGTTTGTCTATAGATTTGTCACGGCTGACGTTCGCACTGATGCTTAATCATGTCTCGCAACTTGTATAAATCTCTTTTTTTTGTGTTTTCCAATGAGGTCAGTAAACATGTATGGCCGAAAGCAGATACTTTGAAGTGTATCGAAATTTATTGTAAAACATGTCAATAGACTATGAAATGTCAAACAAAGTTTCGTTTCAACAAGTTGTGTGATAATGCGAACGCGATTCGATACATTGACGGAAAACTGACTTTTCAACATGTTTTTATGTGAATGTTTCGTCAGTGCAAACTCACAGTTACGGAACAAAACTCAAGAGTTTTGAGTCGAAATTTAATTTTAGAAGATCCCTCAAGTATAGATTCATTTATCACAGTTCAGCTGAGTTTAGCTTTATTCTGTCATCTGCTTAGGTGTTTGAGTAGTGTTTGATCTGTAATCACTCAAGTGTGGTCGAGACCATGCTCGAGTACAGATTTCTTTGCTATTTCAGGTTATATTCGTGTGTTATGTTATTGAATTGAAGTTTCTAATTACCGTATAAGACTAAAATAAGACTGACGCTTAAGTAACGATTATATGCATAAGTAGTGGTTAGAAGACCAATTCTCGTAATTAAAAACGTTCACAAAATAGTTCCAAACTAATATTAATGCTTTAAATCCGCCGTAACTACCCACGATCGGTTCCCATTCTTCTAGTCCATCCAAAGGTTGTCTGGAAGAGATTGCCTTGTGCTATAAGTCCACCCATTGTACTTATATAATCTTTCTGTAAACTACTGTAATTTTTGTAGTTTGGTGTGTGTACAATAAAGAATATAATAAATAAATAAATAAATCTCGATATCCTGACATGATGTTTCTGAATGCCATTTATTGGTGACATTCATGAAGTGTCAAAAATAAATGGCAAACAGGGACATCTACTATCAGGAAGTTGATATTTAAAGCATTGAGATTAGTTAGAACTATATTATGAAAGTTTTTAATTACTAGAATTGGCCTTCAGGTGATTAAAGATCAAAATGTACTTGAAGAACGTTATGTAATAAAGACCTCAAAGTGTTATAATTGTTATGTCCTCACATTTTACAGTGGTAAAAATTATATAATGCGTCATAACTACAAGAATAATTAAGCAGTCACTGTGCTAGCTACATTACACTTTAAGGTACAGGCGTGTACAACGTTACTAGCACAATATAATAATTGAATATTTCCAACCCCTTATTAAGTCCAACAATGGTTGACCAAAAATAAATCAACAACAACAACTCTATCTTTGAAACAACAAAGCACTTGCATTCGCAACGATTATTATCTCTAAAACAAACTTAATGCATTTAAGGCTAGTAGCGACACGGTCTAAAGACATTTTACCACTCAGCAAACATAATTTTGCAATCAATTTAACCTTAAACTGCATTAAAATAGAGCCTATTTTCGGATGTTCTAATCGCAAATTTCTTAATCGTAAACAGCCAGTATCCTTTTGCGGTTAGCTTAGACTTTAGGGATAAAGATATAGCGTCTATTTTCGGTTGTGAAAGTAATACAAATGAATAGTAGAAGGACCAGTCGTGATCGAGGATCGTGATTGCGACACCGCACTGCGTGCCCTTTGAACATGGGTTCCGTAGCCGTGAAAAATCACTTGAACATATGCAAGCGGCCGGCTTGTCCCTTGGCGACATTCTAATCCAACGTAATGGTAGTAGCGACATTTATTACGTGTTTATTCTTGTAAATCCAAGTTTTATAGTTAGTTTGGAGTATGGTAGACTTACATTAGTTATTGTGTAATATACCAGTAAATTACCATGTTACGGGAATTAAAGAAAAATATGGACCATCATCTGCTCTAAAAGTGTCAGCGTAGACTGCATTTAAAGCTTTATTATTGTCCTTATAGGCAATGTGCTACTAAACTGTCAATTATATTATCTTTAACAGCTATTAACTAAAGTCAACTAATAACTCCGTATCATTTGCTTCTCTTCGTCACACCCTGACAGTAGAAAACGAACTCAAAATCAATAGCTCAAAATAAACCTAATTTTAGTGCCCACGCTCTAACTTTTTATTCGCACTGTACACTGCAAATGATCGTTTGGTAGAACACGCGAACATGCTGGCACCGTGAGCTGTGTCGAAAGAATGATTGCCCTATCTATCTCGATATCGGTTTCATGATACCTGCACGCTGTTAAGACAAATATCAAACACGATTAAGTGCCTCTAAAAGTTAGAAGTCACTTAGAAAAGTTTAGAGCTTTTAAAACAGACAGCATGTAAGCAGGGCAATTTCTCTTTTGTATGTTACCCTGAATGTAAATTATTTTTAAATAAACTGTTTTTCTATTTTAATTCGTGTAGTACCACATACCCACATACACATTAAAAAGAAATCAGTTGCGGGTTGCTCAGATTCTGAAGAAAAAAAAAAAGCTTTTAGTAAACTGTGCGAGAAAAAGTACTAAAACACGTATATTACACGTGTATTACATGAGTCATATTGTTACAACTAATATAATTATGATTTCATAATAATTGTTATTGACAGCCAATAAAAAAGTCGACTAATTATTAATCGACTCGTCGATATAATCGATACATATGCGCGCGCGTTTTGTTTAAAATTCGAACATCGACGCCGCCCGGTAAGGCGCACAAGGGATCATAAAATATTATGGCTCTATTCTTTTCGATACGTGATAACTCCTGGATCAAGTGTTGAGTGAATGTTAATGTAGGGCTGTAGCTAATGTGACACCGATATGCTTCCGGGATGTATCGATATGGTGTTTCCCAGGTTTGTTTTTGAAGTTTTCATAACGCCGGCCGACGACGTTTTAAGGAGCTGTAGACTTTTACGTAGCATTCCATATGCTACGCGGGGTCAATGGTCAGGTTTGGTTTGTTTACACTGTTCATATAGGTAGAGGTGAGCTTTCTCATAAAATATTAAATTTAAACTAATAACAGTCAAACCTGGATGAGCGAGAGTTCAAGGGACCGGAATATTTTTCTCGCTCATTGAGGTTTTTCACTTAACCAAGTTTCTCACTTATAGAGGTGCAGGAGCGGTTTTTCTCACTTACAGAGGTAACTAAATAGCTGTAGAAACTTTCTTTGTAATTGATACATATCAACTGTAATAAGTTTGACAAAAAGGTCGGTGCAGATACACATTTGGCCATTCTAAAAGAATGCGGTGCAAAAAAAATTACCTGGGTGGGACACAAAGACGCTCGATTTGTTGTTTTTTTTTTGTTAGTTAGACGAACCATATGTGCGTTCAAAATTCAAATTCAAATTAACTTTATTTGCTCAAAATGTGGTAAAGAGGATGGTCATAACAGATAATAAATACGCTCAACTCTCGCTTATAGAGGTATAGGGCATGTCAGTCTCAGTTATAGAGGTCCAGACGTGAAAACCAACTCTCGCATATAGAGGTTTCTGTTTCTCGCTTGTAGAGGTTTTCAAAGCTCAAAATGACGGGACCTGCCAATTACTCTCACTTGTAGAGTTTTCTCGTTTATCCAGATCTCACTTACCCAGGTTTGACTATAATACAATATTTTCGTAAAGTAGGTTTAGCTTCTGTTGTACACTTGTTTCTGTTCTCTAACATCAAAATGAGTACTTCCATTTTCTACCCAAAGTTCAACCCACTACATCTCTCTATCGCTCTAAGGTTTGCTGTTAGTAAACTCATTTCTGAGTTAAGCTCGCCGATGTACATAAACTTTCCTACTGTAACATCAATGTAAATATGTGTGTACAATAAAGAATAAGAATAATTTGTTTAATCTCAAAGTTAAAATCGCTTTTATAAATCAATTATTACAAAAACTAAATGGCGTCGGCATTTCCTATGTGTTTTTGAGAATAAATTCCGAACTCTCTTTTAAATGGATGAAAGTCTCTTTTAAATTAATTATATCAAAATAGTTAATGCAGTTTTGAATTCAAAGGATGGAAAAACTACAAAGTTAATTACTATTGCAGGACAGGATACCACAGAGTAACTTTTTATACTGGATACTTACGTTCAAATTTAGCATCATCAATATCTACCTGGTCTATTTCAAACCATTTTGGGCCAGCTTCCAGTCTAGTTACAACTGGCTAAACATCTGTATTTACGTTAAACGGAGCGACTTTTCCTATGTAGATCTCTCTAATTCAGTAACTGGGCATCACTGACATCCTACAGTGGCCAGTGTGGAAGTCAGACTTAATATGTGTGAATGGGGGTTTAGGGACCCTAATCTTGCACACTGTGCGGTGACCCAGAGCAATCCATATCGCACTTGCTAACGTGTCCCTTGTACCCGTACACCTGCATAAGAGATGATGTATTCGCCGCCACTGAAAACGCCATTGAAGTGGCCACTTTTTATTCCAACAATATTTGAACCATCGACACGATAAGAAAACTGACATCCTTAGGTTCGATCAGTTGTCGAAAGTTCATGGTGTTTGTTATTTCGATTTGTAATCAAATAAAAGCTCAAATATTTCGCTCTACTCGTAAATTATTTTTGTCGGCACATTGCAATCATCTATATTGAATTTTAATTATTAAAATGTCATCAACAGTTATATTTTATTATAGTTAAATTATTAGACTAACGACCTGATATTAGGTTCATAAATAATTCATCTATAAATCTATTATTTATTTAAACAAATCATAACGCCACATACACGTGCGTGTTCGAAATATTTAATTTGTAGAGCACGTGTCATTTTTTTAAAAAAGTATTTTCGGAATAGGAATGGTGATCGAAGAAAAACTATAAAACTTCGCATTAGTATTCTGATACAGCCTAATTCTATTTATGACAGTTTGGTCATGACCTGTTAGGTAAGCTTTTTTTATCTATAGACTTTTTAATCGAAGTGCCAAAAGATGAGTCAGAAAGTTCTTTTGAGTTCATCCACAGTTAGGAGTCTTGATTTTAGTACCTACATTTTTGAAACATATGGAAGGTAATTGATATTTGGAAAATATTACCTTTAAGAAAACGTTTTGGTATCGCAAAATTGTAAAGCAGCAAAGCCCTTAAAATTATCAGCTTCCGTTTCATTACCAGTGATGAGGCATCAACTACGAAAAAAGGATTTATTTAGCTTATACGTAGTGAAAATTTACCAATGAATCAGTATATTTTATTGGATAGTTTGAGCTTTCAGCGGTAGGCGTCACAAATCATCGCGGACGCATCGCCTGCCCGAACTGGTGGCAAATGGCGCAGAAACTTTATATATAGTGCATACCTAGTTTTGATGTGTGGTGACATTTGATTCATATAACATTGTAGTTTTTAAAACTAGATCAATCTATAGAGAGTCGATCAAACCTACCTATCTTATCCTTTTGAAAATATTAATGTCTTCTATGAAGGGTCACATGAAAGATTGATGCATAAAAGCGAAGAATAGCATCGAAATACATGAGGGAGGAAGCTGTATTGTATTGTTTCTGTTTTTAACATAAATTATAATTTTCCTGGTGGCTGCGGGTAGAAGACAGAGCATCTCTGTTTACTTAATTTAAAGTGTTCAATCATTATTATACGCAAATAAATAAATATTTTCGTAAAGTAGGTTTAGTTTCTGTTGTACACTTGTTTCTGT
Organism: Asteroscopus sphinx; assembly: GCA_949699075.1. Taxonomy (NCBI): domain Eukaryota; kingdom Metazoa; phylum Arthropoda; class Insecta; order Lepidoptera; family Noctuidae; genus Asteroscopus; species Asteroscopus sphinx. The sequence goes on along the minus strand of OX453013.1, from coordinate 11,513,375 downwards.
CCTCTAATATCAACATCTCTCTATCGCTCTGAGGTTTGTTGTTAGAAAACTCATTCCTGACTTAAGCTCGTTGATGAACATCCATTGACACTAGAGAAGATACCTCGAAACGATTGTTTCTAACACGTTTTAGAGCTCCTACACTCTCACTCACTTAGCCCCGCTCGCCCACTGCGTGCCCAGCGACCAGAAAGTAGCGCGATATTTTTTGTTCGTAATGTCTACTCTAGTACCTAGTACATATTACCTCAGTGATGTGTCAGTGTGTGTTGTCGATGTTACTGTAACATCAATGTATACAATATGTAACCGAAAGGGTATTTAAATAAATAATAATTTCCGAAAGGGGTGAAGAGTACACCTGGTATAGAATCTCTATGCAAAATTTCAGCCCAAAATAAATTACTCGAAAAAATTATCCCAAAATTTTGATTTCATGAGTTTATTGAATTTAAATCATAAAAACCGGCCAAGTGCGAGTCTGACTCACGCAGTAAGGGTTCCGTACCTCTCAACGACCTGATACCCCATAAAAACTGATTTAATTTACGAGAGTCTATCAAAAGACATCAACGTACAGTGAGCGAAATATGAATTTTTGCATATCTTTCTTACGCAGATACCACCACATGTTTGTCTTATTTTTAGTATAGGGTCCCGTTTGGCATCCTTCGGGTACGGATCCCTAAAAAACGTGTCACTGCACTACGAAGGTCACTATCTTCAGTAGCTAATATTAAGATATAGGTGCTAGTGATGTGTAAATTTCAGTTTTAAGTGTTTGGTTTCTTATATTGGAGTTCCTCTTATGTTCCTAATATGTAGATATAGGGTTTAAAACCGTAGCCGTATAATTTTTAATCATCCAAAGAAGCCGTTCACTTGATATGTATACACCTTTTTCGTTACTCGTTGTAAATGTGTGTTCAATAAAGAATGAAAATTATTATCAGTTCAGTCTATCGCAGTCTAATATTGAACATGGCCCTCTCCCAAGTTACGCCACAACACTTGGTCTTCCGCCTTCCGCTATCCAGTCTACCCCAGCTATCTTATTCAGGTCGCCCATCCACCTAGCTGGTGGCGCCTTACGCTGCTTTTGTCGATTCGCGGTCTCCTCTCAAGGACTCGTCTGCTCCAATGGCCATTGGTCCTTCGACAAACATGGTCAGCCCCCTGCCACTGCCACGTGCACAATGTTTAAGTGAAATAAGCAAATCAATGTTTCAGATTCTGTTCCACCTGTAAAGGATATTGCTAAAGTTCCATTAAAGCTCGGCCTATGGCAGTTATGAATAAATTATGATGCTCACCATATACAATTCGATGAGGACAATGTGTTGCAATCTATTTAAATAAACGGGCAGTACCTACTACACAGATGTTTAATTTATTAAAATATTAACTATTTTAAGGTTATTTTTTTGCTTACAAAACGAATTTCAAACAAGTGGTTGCCTAGCAACCAAACAGTTTTGCTCTTCTATTCCTAAACATGGTGAAGGTAGTAACAAGAGGTTGGCTATCATTGGCTTTCTTTTACAGTGGTGCCAACGTAATACATTATAAAACCTTAAAGTACTTACAACGGATTGGTCAAAAAAATTAAGTCAAATGGAGTTCCATAGCCGCTCACGTTATTATTGTGTTGATTAACTCTTATATAATAAAAACAAAAAATGTTTTCTGTACTATCCGCATTAAATACGATGATTAGTAAGCAATGAAAAAATACGAATGTAATTGTCGTACATTTTTTATCTTTGTAGACTCAGGGCTTTTCTTAGCAATGTCTTTTATAAGAAGGGTTTTTTCAGCACTTTACAATGGTAAAAATATGATATCAGATTCAATTATCACTTAATTTATTGGTGAAGGAAAACATTGCAATTAAATTTTCACACCTGAGAGTGCTTCATAAAGTTCTCAATGTCGGTGTGTCTCCGCCAACATACAGCCCAGCGTGGTAGAAAAAATCCTGAACCCACTCATTTTAAGTAGAGGCTTGTGCCCAGTAGTGGGTTATTATTATAATGGGCTTAAACATGTCTAACGGCCAAAATTTATATCCAATCTATCCACGATTTACCCTACTAGAGATATAAATTTGACATAAATTGTATGGAGCTTATGTCAAATTCCTATCTCTAGTGGGGCAAATCGTGGATAGATTGGATATTAATTTTGGCCGTTAATGGAATTGAAGAAAACCTTCCAGCTATACCAATCAAACTATGATTTTGATCTACCAAATCAGTTCCTGTTTGCTATACAGTGAATAGAAATAAACCATATACCTGCTTATAATAATGATCATTAAAATGCCAGGAGTCTATTGCAATAGACCACGGTAAATGCCAATTAAATCGTAGATTAGATTAAATTCAACCGTAATGTCTGTCTCAAGACAATCAAATGCAATGCCTCGTTTGAAAGCGAAGGCAAGATTAATCAAGTACTAGAGGCGAGTAATGACGTGAAATGTCGTTAATTCAGTGTGGTAAATAATATGTGTTATTATGACTGATGCATTTTATAATCATTAAGCGTCACAGTATATTTGTAGTTTGTTCAAAGTGACAATTTGATGATTATTTCTTGGAAAATCTTTAATTACTACGATAGTCTATGCTTTGAAAGATTTAAACTGAGATAGGTTAGATTTAACAGTCTTAATTAAAGGATCATACATTTTATTTGGTTTTAGCGATCCCGTCCCAATTTCTTGTAACTATATCCCCATTAAAGATTCCGATTATAATAAGTATGTCCCTGGATTTTTTTGCTGGTTTTTCTCCATAGGACCTACCATTTGGAACCATGCAACTATCAATATGTGCCTGTAATTAGGACTTAGTTGGCTCTCATATTGGCTTTCATACATCTTGCTCAAGCAGATCACTCTTCTAACTGGACCACTGTAACTACAGCTCGTCCAGGACCGATGGACTTTTGTCCTGTAGTTCATTGTGTAATTCATAAAAGTAGAAAGCAGGTTTTTACATACCTAACCAGCTGACGCCCGTGCCTTCACCCACGTGGTATGTGAATTAAAAGTCCTATGTGTTATTCCGTGTGGTGCCGGACGTAAAGAATTGCACCTATATCTTCTTATGGGTGTCGTAAAAGGCGACTAAGGGATTCACCAGACGATGGGCAGCAGCGTTCTCTGAGTATTTAACCAACCAACTGCGATCGCCAACCCGTCTGCCAAGCGTGGCGATTATGGAATATCCCCAACATTGGGGGAGGCCTTTGTCCAGCAGTGGACGCAGCTGAAAGACAGCTGAAATGATGATGATGATGATGTGTTATTCCAGGAAATTTTCTCTATTTGCGCCCAATTTCATCCAAATCCTTTTGGCCGTTTAAGCATGTTTTTTTTTGTGTTGTTTTTTTTGTGTTGAGGATGGCAAAATGAGCTAAAACCCACCTTTGCCCATAACAACTGCAATACCACCTATAGACTGTCGCCTAAATGTTATTGCGAGTTGGTTCGCCAAACTGAGACATGAAGATGGAAAGAATCGTGTGATTGTAATTTCAATGGCACCCGTACCTTTCGCACCGACACACAGGCAAGCATGATGCAAGCATCACTGTTTGCCGGCAGAAGTAGGTAGTAGGTGGTAGTTCTTCCCCGTACGAGCTCATTTACGAAGGAGCTCTACTACGACGATTGAATCACGAGCAAACAAACAAACAGCTATACTTTTGCATTTAATATTAATAGATTTACTAGAATTTGCCACTTTTGAATTATAAACTAAAACCGTAATATTTTTTTTATATATATATTCCAGTACCTACTCGCTTTAGGTCAGAGATTTATGAAAAAAATGTCTAAAATTTAATTATAACTGGAGGCTTTTTTGACACCTTATCGATCTTGTCTGTGGACGTATATGAATTGGACTAATGCATTTTAATTACCAACATAATTAGTAGAAGTAAGAAATGCTATTTATAGCTGGTAGAATTTATCTTTTTAGTTTCGAATGATGCACCAGCTTTATATGGACTTTTGAAAAAAGCTGCTATTTTAATTTTTGGTTGTCTTTTATGAATTTGAAGACGTTTTTGTGTCTTCTTCTTCTATCATATCAACATGAGCTACATAATGATAATAGCTCATGCCGTGCCGAAAAGATTAGCCAGTCAGCAGTTTGGTAGCGGGGCTGACAGCCCAGGGTGCGCCGGACGATCAATTAAGTATCGTCACTCGTTGAGGCTCTTTTATTTAATGTAATTTTTATGTAATTCGTTGTTTGACATTGTATTTTGTCCATTGCATAAATGTTAAAAATACCATTAGCATTGCGAACGTGCATTTCAGTGATACATATTTCCCATTTCATACCGATTTTTACACACACCAACCATTTACAATGACTTACAATAATCTCAACAATCTCATATCGCAAAAAGTCCGTGTCAGGCATAAACATTTCCAAATTACATGAAAAGCAATCAATTTCAGCAGCACACCGCCCATCAATCCGAACACGGCATAAAATCTAAATCTGCGCGTGCACATGCATAGTTAATCATTCGTTAGCATAGCAATCTGCATGCGTAACGTACCCGCGATGTACACAGTAATTAATAATTTCGACACTCGCCGATTAACATTTAAATCAGAGTCCCATTCGGTCGGGATTGGTCGGGATCGGTCGGCCTCGGTCGGGAGCCGTCGTGGCCGATCGACCGTGGTTGGGGGGTGAACACAGTGATGTCTGACGGATTGATTTATATTTTGTTTATTCGGCGAACAAATGGCTTTGCAGCGTGTAAGGTTTTCGTCAATGTTCTGGTGCTGAGCCAGTTTTAGCTGCTAATCGGAGATAAATAAAATTGTAACTCTGAACTTTTACACAAAGTTTCAGTTCACCGCTTGTTTTGCGAAACAAGTCATAAACTGCAAAATAGCTTATTATCACCGTAAGGTGTAAGAATACAGTTATCATTTCTTGATAAAAACTTTTCCAAGAACGAACTTAACAGTTTTTGCGCTAACTAAAAGCGAAGAAAGAAATATAATTCACAAGACGCTAGACCGTTTTTGTGCTTCAGAAAAACCGCATTATAACCATTTAAACTTGGTGCTTGACGCATTGACAGTTAACATTCAATTACATGTGGGGTAAATGTACCGGTTGCAGTACGAGACTCCGAAGTATTCAAAGCTTCTCTAAAAAAATTATATGTAAATCTTATTGCGGTTAACAGCGTGTAAATGTAGTGGCTAATCTATCACCATACAATTAGCGTGTGTCTAGACGCACACGTTGTACCTTCGACTGGTTGAAAGATAAATAGTGGCTGACAGCTAACTGGCCAAGCGCCTGGTTGATACTGATAACACTATCTGACAAATTACAGTTTACACTGTAGATACATTGCACACTGTATTTCTCTGTTGTAATTTACCTAAAGAATGTAGCTGTAGTTTATTTCGTACCTACTTACAAACATTTTTATTTATTAATCGCTACAATTAATCATTTCGTCGAAGTGCGAAACATCGTTTAGGTTTTTCTTTAACAAAAGTAAAACAAAACTATCTGCCAAATATCCTTTTATCAAAAACATGACACTAAATAGCTAGTATCCAAGTTATTATCAGGGTAGTTATCCATAATTTTCCACTTAGCAACTTAGTAATGACACTAATAATTGCACTTCTTACGAACATACCATCTACCTCTTGACCTATACCATGAGTTCAACCCTTAACACGTTAAAGGTATCGGAGCATGTCCTATAAATTACTGTAGGTAATTATGATAATATTGTCACTATAGACGTGGTTTTGCTGTACCTAGGTATAACAATACAAGCAATTCTCTTCCCGTGACAGCTACGTTACGTGATCGGCTATATAAACGTCCAATAAGCTTTGAGTTCTATAGGCAAACTTTGTTGCTATTGGTAGGAAAATGACACGAACTGTAATGTAATAACATAAACCGATTAAAAGAGTATATCCATGGGGTTTCTTGCCGGTTCTTCTCCATAGGGTCTACGATTTGGAACCGTGCAATTAAATTCGAGACAGTCCAATAGTTAGTACTGTGCCTATTTGAAATAAAAACTTGTATATTTTTGCAAGAAACCACTATTTTACTAGTACTATATTTACTGTAATTTACTGGTTTCTGTTTTCATTGTTAACCTATATACTATACAGTCTCACTGCTAAAAGAGCTACAGAAATGGTCTCCCTAAAGCTTTTCCATACATTTCTATCTGTAGTTCCTTCTAGCCAACTTTTGAGAAAACTGGAATAACATAACGCGACACTTTTTATCGACGTACCACGCGAGAAAAACCGTGGGCATCATCTAGTTACCAGTATAGTATTATATTATCTGTGATCTAGTATTATTATACCATGGTTTTGCTGACGGTCCGTCGTGGTTCACGCATGACGGCGCGTCGCTGCCCGTCATTGGATGGCACGGCTCATAAACGAGACACCTATTACCGTATGTATTAAGACTGGAAATGTATTAGTGCTAATAAGAAATTATTGGCTGCGTTTCAGATTGAGATTGTGTGATTTAGTTGGTTGTTTAATAAAGCTATCGAATTGATTGATGTCTGTGTCTCTTGTGAAAACATTTGCGCTATGGTGGGTGGGAGGAGTTACACTGAGAGCATACTTTTTAAAAGGTCGGCAACGCATTGGCGATGGTGACTCCCCTGGTGTTGCGGATGTCCCTGGGCGGCGGAAATTGCTTACCATCAGGTGTAACTAATAGGTAATCTGTGATCAGGTGACCCGCTTGCTCGCTTGCCCCCTTATGTTATAAAAAAAATTACAAAGTGCGCAACGAATTCATAAGAAGTCGTTTTAGAGTCACTTCTGTTAATGAAAAACTCGTAAAATCCAGATGACCACTTCGTGAAAAAGTGCCTTTCCATGGCTACAAACAAGAGATCGAGATGAAAACCTCAAACCACGTGGTTGACGAATATTCATAGTGTTCTGAAGAAGATAGGCCTTAGCGCAGTCTAGCCACTCCAAACAATCGTTCAACGCGAGAGTTAAGTGTCCCAAGCTGCCTTCAAAACTGTCAAACAATGTCCCGAGTTGCCTTTAAAAAAAGTCAATGTCAATTTTCGTTGAACTACTGTATGTAACATATAATTACATTGTGGCCTTCACAGAAATAGATAGAATGAATGGCCATGTGAGCAGGGCGCGCGTGGCAACACTCTGCACCATAGTGCAGTGCATTTCAAAGCCTTTCTCAGTACGCTTTATGACTTGTTTCTGCAAATACTGTAACAATAACGCGCAAAAATGCCTTATTGTTTCTAACTGCAGAAACAAAAACTGTAAAGTACATTTGATTAAATTTAATTTTAAAAAATGTATGACGTCAGTTTGTTCGAAAAGTTGCCACGCATGAATCGCAAGTAAAATTATGATTACAACCATTCTATCTATTTCTGTGGTGGCCTTAGTAAAGATGATGCCTACCAGTGGATGAGATGGTGCCGCATGATTAGTAAAGCTAACCCCGAGTAACGGGATAAGGACAAAGAAAAAGATTTATGAAAACATTCCTGTTTTTTAAGATAGTGGACCCAATTATGCTAAAACGATCCAACCACAAATTGTCAAAAAATGAGGTGATATTGACACCGATACCGGTACTGGTGTGGTGGTATTGTATTACAGTCAAACCTGGGTGAGTGAGAACTGGATAAACGAGAAAACTCTACAAGTGAGAGTAATTGCCAGGTCCCGTCATGTTAAGCCTCAAAAACCTCTACAAGTGAGAAACAGAAACCTCTATATGAGAGAGTCGGTTTTCACGTCTGGACCTCTATAACTGAGACTGCCATGCCCAATACCTCTATAAGCGAGAGTTGAGCGTATTTATTATCTGTTATGACACTTTCTAAATTTCGTGGAACTAACGCACATATGGTTCACCTAACTAACAAAAAAAAAACAACAAATCGAGCGTCTTTGTGTCCCACCCAGGCCATTGTTTTTGCACCACATTCTTTTAGAATGGTCAAATGTGCATCTGCACCGACCTTTTTGTTAAACTTATTACAGTTCTTCTTCTTCTTCTTCGTGTCGACATGAGCTACATAATGATAATAGCTGATAGTACAGTTGATATGTATCAATTGCAAAGAAAGTGTCTACAGCTATTTAGTTACCTCTGTAAGTGAGAAAAACCGCTCCTGAACCTCTATAAGTGAGAAACTTGGATAAGTGAAAAACCTCCATGAGCGAGAAAAAGATTCCGGTCCCTTGAACTCTCGCTCATCCAGGTTTGACTGTACTATCTAGCAAAAACAGTGCAAGATATATTCAAAACTGACATAATTATATGTGTATGGGTACGGGTGCCGGTGCCGGGTGAAATAACAATAACATGAGACTTTCCATCTTCATGTCTCAGTTTGGCTTACCGACTTCCGATACCATTAAGGCAATAGCCTAGGTGGTATTGCAGTTGTTATGGGCAAAGGTAACTGCATAAAATCAGGTGGGCCTTTAGCTCGTTTCGCCATCCTATTCTATAAAAAAAACCTAAATGTCACGTCACGTCACCAGCCTATTGCTGTCCCATTGCTGGGCACGGGCTTCTTCTCAGAATGAGAATGATTTAAGCCTTTATCCATTACGTTGGCCTAGTGCGGCTTAGCGCACTACACACCCCATCGAGAACTGTATGGATCACTCTCAGGTGTTCAGGTTTCCTCACGATGTTTTCCTTCACCGTTAAAGCAAGTGATAATCAAATTCTGATCCGCACATGAATTCGATAAAGTCAGTGGTGCGGGCCGGGTTCGAACTCAGACCTTCTTAAAAAGAAAGTAAGTCAAGCGCTCAACTGCTAGGCTGTCACAGCTAACATCCAAGAGAAATCACAACTCTAAACTTTAAATGTAAATTTCTCAAAATCAGTATGAAGTCAGTTGGATTTTTTTGACATAACTGGGTCAATTTACAAATCAAATAAACTTGTACACATCTTTCTGCAATCCAGGGCTAGTTAATTATAAGTTTCTCTACTTGCTCCTCTCCTCATATGTGATATTTCAGGCTTTCTCTAAACATTCTTGGTATAGACTATCCAGTATGCCGTTCTCAGTCAACAAAGCTTCTGTTACTATTGTGAATACTAAAAGCTTTTCACATACAACATTTTCAGGTGCTGAAAAATATCTAAAACTGCCTGTCTTGCACATATTTCTGATACAACTTTAATTTCGCAAAATAAAATTTCACTAGTTCAATTTCGCAATGTTTTCGCGCGCGATTTATACCTGTCAACCGATGGGTGCACGTGTGCTAAGGCACGTAGGCCATTACTTCAAGTTTAGCTACTACATGGCCGGGCCTTCCAACTAGAATACATACATACAAGGAAATGTAAATTATTCGCTTTCCTATGTTGTTCTACTAAACGGTGATTTTAAGCCTGTGAAATATGAAATAACATAATCAAATCAGGCATTTTAGCGTAGGGCGGCAAAAGTAGCACTCGAAACCATTTTTGGAATCAATTTCATTAATAAAAATTCATTAGGCGTTAAATGTATTAGAGTCAAAGGCCAACCCTTCACTCTACAATTTTATTGTTTCCAATGTGCACCAACCAAAATAGTCTTGCTAATTATAGAATTACGCAGATTAGCAGCAAATCATCTCAAATAAGGCCCCCAAAATATAAAATGACAATAACAAAACACAAATAACACAAAAAATATTTCAAAATCGCACACAGAGCCCGCATAACTCGTGTTCGACACGCGCTGCCCAGCGTTTTTTCATCAATTTGTCCATCGCATTGATATGCGAAATGTAGTCGCGAATCGCACGTCGCATACATACGATTAAAAAATCGCCGCGGTAGGTGACCGGTGCGTACTCAGCTTTAATTTAATAGATTTAGCGTCACAAGCCGACTCCTAATTGTCTAATTTGAAGCGAAAACAAGGTATGGCTGACGGACGAATATATTACAGTGGTATGCAGAAGGACTTTCTTTTGGTGCGATATAAACAATGGCCGGGAATATCAAACAGTAGCGGTTATAGAACTTTTTGACATCAATATTGATTAGGCAAGATTTTGAATTAGGTCTGGGTATTATCGCGGTCACTGGAATCCTTGCCCAAGACCTTTTATTTCGTTCGCTATCGAACTCCTTCGTCAGTTGTTCAGGAATTCAGTTATCGGAATTCTTGTAATTTAAAATGTTCACAATATAGTTTTAATATAATCTCAATGTTACAAATAAACGTCATGGAACATCAACTTTTATAAGATTGACATTTATAGAGATTAAATTGGAACTATATTTCGAACATTTTTTAAAACAAGTAGGTATTGACCTTCAGAAGGCCAATACTCGTAATTAAAAACATTCATAATATAGTGCCGGGACGGGACATGAGACGGGATATTGGACATGGGACGGGACGGGACATGGGACGCGACGGGACATGGGACGGGACGGGACATGGTAAGCGACGGGTCATGGGACGGTACTGGACATGGGATGAGATAGTGAGATAGTTGGATAGTGTGATAGTGGGATAGTGAGATAGTGGGATAGTGACTGGACTGGACTGGACGGTCCGAATGAAAGGATGGATGGATGGAACTGGACTGGACTGGACTGAATTGACAGGATTCGTCACGTGGGTTAGCAGAATTTAACGCGAGCGAAGCCGCTGGTAAAAGCTAGTAGAGGATAAAAACAAGTGTACAACAGAACAGTACACAGTGTGTGTGTGTGTGTAGATGTTCCTGTTTACCGTTTATTTAAGATACATAGGTCATTAATGTCACCAATAAACAAACGGCAATCAGAAACATCTACTATCAGGAGATTGAGATTTAAAGCATTAAGATTAGTTTGGAACTATATTTTGAACGTTTTTAATTTCTAAAATTGACTGAACGTTTGCAAAAGTAAACTAGTGTTTACAAATACGAAAACAAAATTCAATAACCTCTTATTTCACAGTTAATTTTACATTGAAAGCTTTTGAAATACATTTTTTCAGGTCCAGCACGATTTTCTAACAGTCCGTTCTTCAGTTATTATTTTCATTAATACAAACGCTTCTTATCACATTACGTCATTTTAAAAATAGCACCATACATTGTCAACATTTTTAATTATTCACAACAAACTGTTAAGGGCAAAAAGCAATCAAGACATTCAAGACACTATTGTCTGCTTGGCCTTGGGTCTAGGTGCAGCATTACTATTCGTAGTCTGACGACCATAAACCTGAAGGTATGTAGGCAAGGCATGTGGGTGGCCTATGCTAAACTGACGATACTTGCCAAACGGCAGTCGGACGATTGCGGAATACCTATGACCGCGGTCAGAGCGGTCAACAGGGAGGTCTAAGAAAGAAAAGTTTTGATATGGACGCATTGTTTTGGTTTGCTTGACAGAATTGGGGCGGGGCAGCGGTACTTTTGTTTGTTTCTTGACCTTAATTCCAACGTGATTAATTTACATATTGGAGTTTAAAATTCTTATCAGATAACTTATTCAGTAGTAGATGTTGTTATTGATAAAGTAATAGACAATTTTCTAGCAGTTACATAAATCACATCCATGTCATAATTTTCAAGCTGCCAGTAGCGAGGTTGACGCCACCTGCATAACAAATGCAAGAGTTTAATTAGTTTTATGGGGCCTGTATACATCGTCAAGATACCAATCAACAGACATGTAGTCATAGCGATCATCATGTGATAAGCTTGATTAATGACTTTTCTTTAACATTGATGAAAAAGCACCATCGTCGATTAAGTTTCAAAAATTTTCACAATTTATCATTGCGAGCAATTCAGAATATATGCAAATAAAACTAAAAACAAACCATGTTCTCGCGGCACTAAAATAAAGACAAAAGACGACACCAATAAATTTTCGCTGAAAAGTAACCAAAGCATTATACAGTTGCATAACAGTACAGTAACAGTAAATAAAAAGAGGAAAAAGGAGCAAAACTGTACACGAAACTGTGCGCTTTTAAATACGGACGACGTTGAGCGCGGGTAAGGCAAAGACATTTATGTTCACTAAACAAGTAGTAAAAGTCACTACTTGAGCGTTTTTATGGCACTCATAAATGTCAGATTGTGCGCCCGGGGTTTAGCAGGCCGGCCCGTGCGCGGGACGCCCGATGCCCGTGCCCGACCTACTGAATAAGGCATCCGATTTTACGAACCCGACCACCGATACTTAATTGATTCTGTTCATTTCTCAATTTGTGTGTTTTTTAATGTTTTCGTTTACACTCGCTTGACGTTTACGACTGTCATTCATTGTATAATAAAGCGATTTCTTTTCCTTTTTCAGGTAACCATTTCTGCTGCTTAACTGACCATAAACAATAAGGCGTCATTAAATGGTAAGTTGACGGACGGTTGTTGCGAATGTTTAGGTGGTGCGTGAATAGTATTGCCAGATGTGTCCCGATTTGCGTGGGTCGTCCGGTTTTTCAGGGGACCGTGGAAGCGTCCCGGCTTACTCATGATCGGTACGCCTAATGTCCCGATTTTGCGTGATTCAGACTTCGGTCATCAAAAAATATCTCGAACATGTGAAAGCATAGATACTAATTACTAATAAAGATTCAATTTGTCATGTAGTGAATTTTACAACTACTTACACCATGATAAAGCACTTTTAAAAGCAGTGAAGCAGTCTAACATAAAACAAAGTAATTATTTTATAGTAAAACTAAATAATTCGTTTTAATTCATTTGTTGATTATTTAGATTTTTTGTGATATGTTGTGATCTCTTGCATAATTATAATGAACTAATAATAAAAATTATGATTTTTAAATGTTAATTACAATAAAACCTAGCTTATTTTAGCTGTTCCGAATTGAAAAGCAATATACCGATTTTTTTACCTTCCGTCCTGAAATTTGGCACATCGGACCTGGCAACACTATGTGTGAATTACGAGCGAACACAGAACAAGATCGCGTCGACTCGCGATATTTAGCACTAAAGTTCACATAACAAGAGTTGCTACTGTAAAAGGATACTTTATAGGCGAAGACAGACGTGAGAATAGGTCCCATTTCTCAGCAACGGGCCCCTATGCAAATTATTGCATCATTAAACACCTCGTTGCGAGCTTTCGTGTTGGATTGACGTTTGCAACACCAGCCAGTTGTCTCTAGCTTAAACACGATTTGTAAGACCGGATGCGTTTGACTGGCGTTAGTTTGTTCAATTATTGTAAAGAAAATGTGTTGTTCATGCTGAGATTGGCGGCTGTAGATAACGCTTTATATATGGTCCTACACCATTAATCCGAAATATTTGAAGTGGTGAATCTACTCATCATAAGAAACAACATTTACTATGGGATCAACCGTAAAAACGCAAAAAAAAAAAATCAGGTGGTCCCTACATTTTATCGATTTAAGTGAACACAAATGTAGAGATCAGACCAACTGTTTTTTTTTCCGATTTCAGGGTTGATCCCATAGTAAATGTTGTTTGTTATGATGTAGATTCACCACTTCAAAAATTTCGGATTAATGGTGTAGGACCTTATATATGTTTCGATATTTTACCGGTCATGTGTGAGCGAGCATGCAAATTAAATCGCCATAATATTATTATGATTAAGGCGACCCACCCATCTTGTTGTCATACGTAGCTAAGGAACAATAAATTGTATACTTTATTGCTGCAACACGTTGACTCATTCGCAGCTAAATTATTTTAAAGAGCTGCTTAAAATTAAAATTGTTGAGATAAAACGCTAAATGGACAGTGTTTCAATATTCTGGTATGAAAATGTTGACAGCATCCGTCCACAAACCCGCGTATTTGCATAGTACGTGTTTACGACCATCTAGGGTTATCACTGTACTAAAAAACTTTTTTACTGTAAACATTTTTGCTACTGGTAAACTCGTAAAACGGAGTATCTCGATGAAGGCATAAGTGAGGGAGCGCAAATAAAATCCATGAATAAGTAGGCTGTTTCAGTTACGAGTTATGCCTTTCGACTTTTATGGATTTTTTAGGTCTAGAACAACATGGATACAAAGTTATGTAATCTGAAAGAATTAACTCAAATTAGAAGAAAGTACTACTGTTCGACTGCCTCGTTGGTCTAGTGGTCGCAAGCGCGACTGCTGAGCGTGGGGTCCTGGGTTCGATTCCCGGGCCAGGCAAAGTGTTATTGGGTTTTTTCAGTAGGAAATTCTCAGTAGCAGCCCGGAGTACATATCCAGATATGTACCCGGTTAATGGCAATAGGCTCGCCCCCTATTACGTGGGACTTACAACATAACTGGCGAAATGTGGGTGTACTGTTACACCTCTGCCTACCTTCGGGGAAATGGCGTGGTGTTTTTTTTTTTTTTTTTTTTTTTTATAGTATAGGATGGCGAAACGAGCTAAAGGCCCACCTGATGTTAAGCGGTTACCTTTGCCCATGACAACTTCAATACCACCTAGGCTGTTGCCTAAATGGTACCGCAAGTCGGTTCGCCAAACTGAGACATGAAGATGGAAAATCTCGTGTGATTGTTATGTTCTTTTTTGTTTTTTTTGTTTTATGTTGTTTTTGTAGAAGAAAGTTTTAGATATCTAATAATTATGTATGACATAGTATGAAATAATAGTATAAAAAATGCGGAAACACGAAATAGTTCAGTGTTTGTTGTCATTTTCAGTATTTTCAGTTCTTTTTGCCATATACAGTGCATTTCTTTAGAATTTTCACATTTGGTAAACAATCTTAGTATGTCTTTTTAACGAAGATCGTAATTAATCATTAATTACTAAAACTTAACAAATATATAACTAAAATAAAAAAAAAAAGCCTAATTACGTGTGTGGAACCAGTAGTTACATTTTCTCAGTAATTATTTAAGAAATCAACATTAAAGAGACCTATTAAAATTGTTTACATATTATGAAAAGGCTAAAAAATGGACTTTACATGTAGCTTAATTTAATACAGTTATAATTATTTAAAACCTCGTTGAGGATGGGCAGCAGCGTTCTCTGAGTATTTAACCAACCAACTGCAGTCGCCAACCCGACTGCCAAGCGTGGCGATTCCAGCAGTGGACGTCTTTCGGCTGAAATGATGATGATGACAACCTCGTTGAAGTTGTCTTTGATTTAGAATCACAATCTAAGTAATTATTGGTGACCATCAATCTCTTAATAGCATGGGAAGACCCAAGAGATTTATCTTGATCCCTAAGTTTTTGAAACATGGTTATTAAAAATCTAATATCTTAATGTCTTTGTTAAAAATCAAGAATTCTTATCTATTCGTTTCTGAAGAACTCAATTTATATAATACTAGCCTATGCCCGTGACTTCGCCGCGTAGTTTTTAAGGCATTCCTCGGGAATTGCTCATCTTCTAGGATTATGTTCTATCTGTATGCCAAAATTCATCCAAATCCATTCAGCGTTTCACAGCGTGACTTTCACATTTAAAATATTGGTAGATTATAGTAGGATCAAATTTCTTTATAGAGTAGGCAGCCCTACTGCCATATCCTAGGCAGTACACCTGCTTGCGGCCAGTGGACATGTGTATGGTAGGACGGTGACTTTTATTGACGCAGCCGTGTTTATTACTCGCTCCTGCCTTCTTCGGGCCCCGCCTGGCGACTGTTTCGCCTCTCGCTGTACTGTGGCTGAAGGATAACAACGGCGCGAGTGATTTCATGTGAATCGTATTGTGGAGATGAGGTTTTAAATAAATTAGATGACTTTTTGGTGGTGGTGTGTAAAATTCACATAGAAGACAATATACCTAAAACAAAAAACCTGAATTAAATCATAACTTTTTAATGTTAGATACCATAATGAATTGGAGCAGACGAGTCTTTGAGTGGAGACCGTAAATCGGCAAATGCAGTGTAGAGTGCCCCTCCCCCCACCAGGTGGACCGATGACCTTAAGAAGATGGCTGGGGGGGAATGGATACGGAAGGCAGAGGACCGACTGTTGTGGCGCAATTTGGAAGAGGCCTATGTCCAACAGCAGACTGCGATAGGCTGAGAAAAATCATCATCATCCTTTCAGCCGAAAGACGTCCACTGCTGGACGTAGGCCTCCTCCAAGCGTATTGATAGGTGAGGCGTGGGAAGGCCACCCAGAAGGAGGACTGACGACAAAAATAATATGAAAATACCTACTATTCTGTGTGGGGTCATTGAACAAAATAATAATTAATTAATTGTAATGTTTTGGTTGACTGAACATTTAATTACTAATAACTATTACATACAAGACTTTGTCCGTGGCTTCACCCGCGTACTGAAATAAAACATAGCCTATGTTACTTCAGGATAAAGTAGCTTTCTAACGGTGAAATAATTATTAAAATCGATTCAGAAGTTTCAGAGTTAATCGATTATAAACAAACAAACAAATCTTTCCTTTATAAAAAAATCTTTCATCTTTATAGAACTAGTATAGATATAGATGTCTTGTTTGTAATGCGCATTTATAATCGGAAAATGCAAACTAGAAATAAAATAAAAACCGTTGACGATTCAATTTAAGTTTCCGTTTCCGCTTGTTACTTGGGCCATTTTGAAAACTTCGTTTTATGGCTTTTGAATTACGTATGTTAAATAGAAATGAGGCATGGGAATATTCTACTTAGTCGCTTAGCGGGCCCGATCCAAAGGAATTTGATTGGAGTTGAATTGAATCTGTTTTGCATGAATTTCACTTTGCGGTCTTAGTTTACTACATCAATAAAGTATTTTATCTTTTTTTCTTTTCTCCTCTTTTACGGCAAAATCGTAAAACCTATTTTATTACTGTTCAATTAAGATCAAACGTGTAACAAAAATTCGGCTTGATAGATGCTTAATGATGGTACCTACATCAGAATATCAAAGATTACGAGTTGTTTACTGCATTTTTATTTTCATTGGCAGTACTTAAATATTTGTACTAGTTTTTTTCTTTTTATGGTAGAGTAATAAAGATTTTGTTATTGACAAACGTTAGTATTTTTTTTTTTTTTTTTTTTAATTTTTAGTAATTTTTTTCGAATAATGTCAGTCTTTTTACCATGCAAAATAGTTGAACTTCCCGTTGAAAGTGGATAATTTTCTAAACAGACAAAAAGCTTGTACTTTTTATTGGTGCATCAATTTTGCTTTATTTTTCTTAACAAATTCTGGACTTCTAGTACCTGTATCAAAATTGTATCTCTGCCAACCCCGACTTTTTTTATGTTCCTATTTTTGTCGACTGAATTTTTTTTCTAAAAAAATTGTTGTAATCAAACGCAACCCTTTCATAAACAGCTAATCATTCTACCATAAAATAGGTGCGTATACGATGAAAGCACCAATCGTAATGGCGCGTGAGGGCATGTCCGCGATCGTAGCGCCACGATAGCATTGTGCGGTGTGGTGCGCAAGAGTCGATCGCGACGCCGATTGCGAACGCCTGTCGCTTACGTGTCGCCTCCCGCCCGTATCTCAGACCGCATCGCACGCAAATTATAATCGATACCATTATTGTAATATCCGAGTGTAACATTCACACCACTATTGTTCCTTTTCTTTGGCGTAGTCTTCTAACTCTTTGTTTGCGGACGTCTGATGCTGTTACAGATCTATCTAAAAAGTCCAGTAACAGATACATTGTTCAATTATAGCTTTCAACTGTGTAATAGCAACTAATTAACAAGTGATTTATTAACACCTCTCAAATGTATTATTAATAAGATTCTCGGAAGAGTCTCTCTCGAGCTTTTTTCGCGTGCGTCGGTATGTAAAATTGTTCTTTTAATTTCGGCTGGAGAATGAAGAATTATTCATAATTTTTAAATGAGAGAATTAAAACGAAGATTGTTATGTTTCGTCGTTTTTTCGTGTAGTGTTTAAGTTTATTATCATGTTTAACGATTTCGTGTGATCATTAGCAAAGAGTTCTGACAGACCGCGGGCCGTGTTGGCCGTGAGATGTCCAATTTAAGTAGCCTACAAGTCGACACGTAGTCACGGACTGTCATCGTTTGTAAAAAGCTCATTTTGTTCCACCAGTGTTTATTTCATTTCCAACTGTCCTTTCTGGTTTCACACTGCGACCAAATAATGCACCGAATGCTCTTTTAATCGGATCATTTTTTCGTTCCGCACGAATTATGACTTGCGATAATTTTTTTTTAACAGTAATGAGCTGTCAATTCTTATAGTCATTACGACTTTTCGATTGTGTAATTGGATAATTTATTCGGTCTTTATCTTTTCAATTAGCGTCGTGTCCAATGATGTGAAGTTTTAATATTCAGCTGACAAATTGTTGCTATTATTTTTTAATAAGTTTTTGTTGTGACATTATTTTTATTTGCTTGCTTCAGAATGTTATGCATCGTGAAATTAAACAAGCGTGACTAGTATACAATTCAATAATTTATAAGCACGTTATACTACGTGTTTTTGAAATTACTGAAAACTTCTTAATGGGTCATTATATTCATCAGTATGAACATGCCCTAGACAAACCCAACCAATTTCTTCGATTTGATAAACCACAAGTTCTGGTGAAGGAAAACCGATATGTACCTAGAAAGCTCCGTGAGGCTATTGAAATTAAAAAACATCCTAATTTTAATAGATAAGATGGTTGGCAGGTACCACCTGTTTGGAACCCAGTCCTAAAAATAATCGAGTCCCAAACAGCACGCAACACTGTAAACGATAATGATATTGTGAGTGATTACCGCGTGCATCGAAACGATTTTAATTAAAAATATTGTACGATAGATTAAAATATTTTTTTAGAAATATATCTAAAGATGCTTGTCATCTAACGGCCAATATTAATATCCAATCTATCCACTATTTGCCCTACTAGAGATAGGAATTTGACATAAGCTCTATACAAAATTTGTCAAATTTCTATCTCCAGTAGGGTAAATCGAGGATAGATTGGATATTAATTTTGGCCGTTAGTCTACCTGCGACCACGAAATGCTGCAAAGCTTTCGCAACGTCAGGAAAACCAATTTAAATAATATACGCGATTTAATCCGGTTAAACTTTGTTTTATTATAGTATGAACAACTTTTACTATGAGACAAACCCTGAAATCGCGAAAAAAAAACAGCTGAACATTACATTTTGTCGATTAATGTGAACACAAATGGGTTGGTCCCATTGTAAAAGTTGTGCATACTGATGAGTACAACAACTCCTTAAGAGGTTTTCAGTTATTTCAATAACATGTTGTATAATTTACAACTACTAAATCAATTATAGTCGAATTATTATTAATAACATTAAAACAAAACCAGCCCATTGCTGTCGCATTGCTGGACACGGGTAGGGCTGCCAACCCTCCGGGTTTGACCCGGGGTCTACGGGTTTGAATGGTGCATGTCCGGGCTACGGGTTAGCATCAAATATCTCTGGGTCAGACTGGTTGTAAGCGCGAGGCTCTAGAGCAGTGGTCGTCAAACTTTTTTTTCCAAGAGCCAATGCGGGGCGGCACCTCGGGCCGCTTGGGTACCGATCATAATTATTAATTTGTCACCTATATAAATTAACTGCAGTCCCACACCTTTACTTACGTAGACCCCGATCCCATGGGGAAACCGTAAGTACCTATTGTTAAGACACTACAGACTGTAACGGTATTCTCGTCACATAACATTCTTGTAGAGGCAATTTTTGGCGACAGGCCATCCATTGTAACCGCAGATAATTGCAATACGAAAGAATAGGTAAATAAATCAAGATTGATAACACGACAAACGTAACGTGCACGATACACAATTCCACATTCACATTCGACAGTCGACATT
Organism: Asteroscopus sphinx; assembly: GCA_949699075.1. NCBI lineage: Eukaryota > Metazoa > Arthropoda > Insecta > Lepidoptera > Noctuidae > Asteroscopus > Asteroscopus sphinx. Next base: position 11,493,538 of record OX453013.1, on the reverse strand, counting down.
GACCACTGACATGACCTGAACCCGAGCAGGCGAGCAAGCACGGGCGTGGCACAGGCTGAAGACGTCCGCCCCTCTCGCACTTCCTTCGTAAGTACCTACGACTACGATCCTTTTTTATGATCTGAGCAGAGTGAGTAGCACAGTAATTTACGATCTGAAAAACGCCTTGTTTACACCTTTTTTTCTACAATCAGGCTTAAACCATGTGAAGCCAAAATTGTTTTGATGATGATGTTTGGTACTGATAGTAACAAAGAGACCATCATCATATATATCATTCTATTTGGCTTAGTTCTAGGTAGATCTTATAAAATAGGGTTGAGGGCCACACTAGACTTTAGCTGGGGCCGCATGCGTCCCGCGGGCCGTACGTAGTTTGACGACCACTGCTCTAGAGCCATCCGGCGTCCGTCACGGTGACATCCGGTTTTCGCTGCTCGACTGAACGAACTCAACCAACACTCTTTCAAGAAAGTTCACTGAATTGACTCCAAAAAGTGCTAGATTGGCTTTTGTTTTTTAAAAAGCCCGATATTATTGAAAACGCGGATAAAATAATAGAAAAATTGTCACACCTTACATATCAAGCAGCGAGGATGAACGAGCGATCTGTCAGAGTTTGCCTTTAGTTCGCCATCGCTTTCTTTCGTTGCTTGGTCTGTTATGGGCCGTCTGGAACACTGTATCATAAGCAAAAAAATCCTATATCTATGGTTTAGCCTAGGATTGGGCAAAAAACAGGAAATCAATTGGAGTATTGGAGCACAGTTTTTTTACTAAACTAACTATTATAAGTAATCATTTTAATAATCATTAATCAAGCAATTACATGATTTATGTTGTGTTGTAAAAAAACTACTTATTTTCCTAAATCACCGAGCCTGCCTTTTTTTAAAGGTGGCAGCCCTAGGCATGGACCTCTTCTCAGAATCAGAAGGTTTCAGGCCTAAATGCATCACGCTGACCTACTGTGGGTTGGTGGACTTCAAAAACCATTAAGAATTTTACCGAGCACTCTCCTAATGACTTTATCAGACTCTACCTTACTTGAGGGTTCGCGTAACTACTATTTCCTAGGCTAAATTTAAATTGTTATGCGTCAAAAAATCTCAAATAAAGAAAAAAAAGAAAGAAAGAAAACATTTATTTCAGTCTCGGTACAGGCGAGAGAAAAAAAAACTAAAAATAACATATTAACAAAAAAACTTAAAATTGACATGCCTGTATGAGACTAAAAAAAAAAAATGAAATAATAATAAATAAATAATAATTGTAATATTATATAATTATCCTAGTAACAATTAACAGACTGACAGATCTGAACAGATGTTCTCTACCACGGCTTAGGTACCTTTTTATTCCGTGGTGAAATCCTCATGGACGTACTCTACCCATGGAAAGCGAATCCATGGCCTCTTACCGGCTAAACTAACACTGTGTTCCTCCATTAACCTTGGCGGGGAACGTAGGATAGACTCAGCATTCACCAACCACCCCAACAGGTCCCAGCTAAAAGTAGTTGGAGGAACGCAGTGGTGATTTGCAGGCGCTTCTCCCAGTGCGGCTTAACGTGGGCTGCACCCTCCTCGGTGGCACACGCAGAGCACCGCGCGCCACTTTCATGGGCCTTGACTGGTTGGGTGGCAGCGGACCCCGAGTCCACCACCACCCGGGTGAAGCAAAGACCATTGGTCCCAAAAGGAGTCGCGAGAACACAACCGCAGCACTCTTTCTAGGGTTAGGAAATCGATGATGGGGGCAGAGGTGAACAGAGCTGAACTTGTGTGATCTTTCCTGGCCAGTATAGGACCTCATCCATGATTGTGGAGACAATAATCATTACAATATTAAATGTAATTTATTGTGTTATTTAAGTCTCAAACAACAAACTCGCACCACTTATTTGCGCCCAAACGCCTGCAATACCTATACCATACATTCATACATTAATAAAAACAGATAAAATCCTCCTTTTTTATCCGGACACGGTCTTTGGGCGTGTTCATGGTGCCACTGTCCCCATAAATCACAGCACTTACAAACATTGTTTCATCTCATAAATGCGATAATGTATTGTCTTTATTTGCAGCCTGTCTGATAACAGGTAGGATCTCAATTCTCTTGGATCCAATCTTGAGTGAGGTGTATCGTGTGATATGGAGTTGAAAGGTGGTGTTCTGTTCTGGATTTAGGTTCAAGTTGTGGCTGAAGTTTTGTGATTACTAGAGGTAGTTTTTTTATCATGATACGGTCTTTGGGTGTTTTCATGATGCCACTGTCTCCATAAATCACACTACTTACAAACATTGTTTTACCTCATAAATGCGATAGTGTACTGTCTTTATTTGCGGCCTGTCTGATAACAGGCAGGATCTCAATTCCCTCCCTTGGATCCAATCTTGAGTGAGGTGTATCGTGCGATATGTAGGGTCGCCATAATTGGCAGGAGCAGTTACGGGACGTTTATGTGCTCAATAATTAAAATAATCAAAAAAGTGGGAGAGCAATGGTTTATTCTCATAAAATAATCAATAAATTTATGCAATCATTGATTGATACTCAAATCAAATAAATGAAATACTATACGTATGAAGAACATGCAGAAAGCGGCTAATTTTTTGTCGCCAAATTGCAATACGGGAAATGATGGTCAAATACGAAAAACGTCCCGTAGATACGGGACGTATGGCAACCCTAGCGATATGGAGATGAAAGGTAGTGTTTTGTTTTGGATTTAGGTTCAGGTTGTGGCTGAAATTTTGTGATTACTAATAATAGTAGTAAACGACGGTGCAGTCATCGCTTGTCCGCAAAAACCTACTCACTCCAGCCTTGAAAATCACCAGATTATACTTATTGGAAAACACAGACGGAAGGAATTCCACTCTTTAGCGTGATACTCAAACAAACAAACAGACAATTACAGATTTTTATCTATAGAAGTGGCCTTCACTCAGCTGTCATTAGACATTGTGTGGAAAACGGTCCAGTGGTCATCTCAGCGACCCGCAAGGAGCGCGAGTATCGGGCCTCCTTTCCTGTAGTTGCGGGGTCGCGGCCCGTAGGAATATAGGTGGTTTGGTTGGGTTGGGTTCTGGACCCTTATAGCTGGCGGTCTGGTAGATTTCACTGCGGCAACGTGTATAGCTGCTATGTGTGACGAGATACGCCCTAGTGTTTCACGCCACCCGAGTGACCAGACCCCTGCTAGGTGAGACCTCCAGTTGCATTGGAGGGGGCCCGGTGGGGATCGATCAAGCATCAAGGGCAATCAATAATACCTGTGAGGTATTATTTCAAAGGTGATGTTGAAATTTTTTATTTATCATAGAGCATGCGACAGGCTAAATCCTCTTTCAACAAAGGCATTGAAAGCCATTATTAATAGTACTGACTATTTCTGTTTGAATTTCTGTAATAATGACGATAGTGTCAATTGAAAAGAGCACAATATTGTAATAATTTTATAAATATTTATTAATAATTCCGTCAACTGTCAGAGTATTCTTTTTCTTGATACCTTTCACCAAAGTTCATGAAATTCAAGAGGTAGGTAATTAATTGTCAATGTTTATGAGATAACATTAGGAAATTGCCCTTTTGTGCTCGTAAATAGCGCCTAGTATTCGGTCAAGAAACTCATTAACAGTTAGTTAACTTTCCAACAGCTGAAGAAACAGGTGAAAGTCCTATGCAAAACAGGGTTACTATGCTAAGGCATCACGCGAGACACAACAGCTGTTACGTAAAAGAGCGTATAACGGCTCTAAAGCTATAAATTGACGCAATATAAGGTCAGGGTCCCCATATAAACGTTCAGTGTTCGACGTTGGATGCACTACTCCGCAAAGTGGTCATTCGTTTCAAATAAATTACCATGTAATGGTGCGTTAATTTGCATACTCTACTCGGCGATACAATTATTTCTGTAACCTAAAAACAACCTTGTTGCAACGACCCAAGTCACATTTTCTTTGACTGTGTCGATTTCATTCAAAAGCTTCAGCGATGGTGCTGCCACAGTGGCAAAGCTCGGAACTGTGAGCTTTTACGAAAGTTCGTGCGCCATCCCAGAGATGGCGCTGCGGACGCAGGGTAAAATGTTTCCATTTTTGGCCGAACTTGGGTTGCTACGGGGGTTGAACTTGTTCGTGTTTGCAACTAGAGGGTGGTTTTGTCGCTTCTGGATGTTAATGGGGTGTATGAATAGATGGCGCTACACTGGGTGGTGCGTACTTTGTGAACTTTTTGAACTTTTGTAAGATGGCGTAACACCGGGTAGTGCGTATTTTGTGAACTTTTTAAGCTTGTGTAAGATGGCGTAACACCTAACTAACAAACCTGCTAGATAGAAGCTAAATTGATACGGTATAAATGAGCCATTTGTTGTCCAGTTACAATTTTACATTTAAAACTTACAGAATTTACCAACTTTTTCTTATTTACTTTAGGATAAAACGTAAAAATAGGTACTTATGAAGACCTACAACGGATAATTTGGTTCGATCAACTTTTTTTCTCTATTTTTTCTGTTTTGTAACTTTTTTGTTTTATTGAAATTTAATGGTTATTGACGTTAATTATTTATTTCATTGATATTTATGCGATTATTTATGATGTTTATGAAAAAATGTGGTTGCCTAGTTGACAAACCATTATCTTCACAATTATTTAAAAAAACAAGTTTGCTATGCCAGTCTAAGATTTTAAGGAAAAATAAAGTTGATTGACCCATTTCATGGTTACCATGTAATGAAGTCCCAACTAAGCCTATTATTATAAGTAGTCTTGTTATCTAAACTCTAAAGCTTTTAATAATCCTATTACTTAAAGTTTTGTTTACAAACAACTACTGCCACACCTTTTGAATGAAATCATCTCCACGGCACTACCTAGTTCAGGAAGCAAAAAATAACTAACAAAAGCGTCTTTATTCTAATTTCTAACAATGAAAGTGAAAGCTCAAATCTCTATGCAAATTATAATTCGCACAAACATACCTGCTTCTGTGTATTGTTCTTGAAGACTTGAAGTTGCATAAGTAAGTTGACAATTAAAGTCGTAAATCTTAAGCTTGACCCAATTCAAGACTTCTTTTGTCAACTTTTGTGATGCTCTTCAATTGTTTTGACTGTTGTTGAAAATTGTCGCTGTTATCTTGAGAGCTTTTGCAGTGCAATTTACTTCCTTGTGTAGTTTGCAAATAGGTGTCCGTGTAAAGATTTGTTTGGTTCTTCAATATAATTTTGCTATTTCTTTCATCTAATCATCACTCTTCCTACTTATATTATTGATGTGAAAGTACGGATGTTTGTTTGTTTGTCCTTCAATCACGCTGAAACGGCTCGACGGATTTATAGGAATTTGGCACACTGATAGACAAAGTTCTGGATTAATAGCACATAAGATACTTTTTTCTGTCATATCACTGGAGTGAAGCCGCGGGCATTCATCATTTCAGCCGAAAGACGTCCACTGCTGGACATAGGCCTCCCCAAGCATCGCCACAACGACCGGTCCTGCGCCTTTCGCATCCAGCGGATTCCCGCGACCTTTTCCAGGTCGTCAGTCCACCATTCACCTGATGTTAAGCGATGGTGCGGTCGACGATGTTTCACACTTGCCCAGCAAAAACCTATTCACTCGAGCCTTGAAGGCCACCAAATTATACTTGTAATAAGTCATTATAATCAACCAGAATTCCAATTCTCCTAATCAAAAATGTTCACAGTATAGTTCCGATCTAATCTCACTTTTCTAAATGTCAATTTTATGACAGCAGTATTATTTAAATTTATTTAAAGTTAGGAAGATTTACAGTTAAACAAAGATCTTTAGCAAAATAAAAATAGGTAATCCTGTGCCATTTACAAAGCTTCACAGTTAGAAACAGATGTTCCTCCTGTTTGACGTTTATTTGTGACATTTAGGATATTAAGACAAGATTGGAACTATATTTTAAACATTTAAAATTACGAGAATTGGCCCTCAGAAGTCTTAAATATATCTAGCTTAGTTGTGTAGTACGGTCGACCGCACGTCTGTGGTTACACTTTGACATTAGCAACATCTTTATTTCGTAAGCAGTAAGGGCGGTTTTCGAATTGAAGTGTTACCACTGTCATGCAGTCGACTGTACAAATAGCAGTAAGCAGTGTGAAGTATCAACTTATATTTAGGTATAATTGGCCAAAATAGAAGCTAACCCTTTAAATAATCTGGAAAATAAATAAACGCATGTGGGTTAAAACCACTACCACCAGTGACATTAATTAACTGAAAATTATTTTAAAATTATTCAATATTCTTGCACCCTACGAAACAACCGCAGCCGAGAAATTTAGACGTCTCATACACTAAGCAAACACATGATTTATATCCAAACACGGGGTCCGATGACGTTTCCACGCCATAAATTCCAGCCCTCAAGGCGTGCGGACATATCGGGTGCTTTATGAAGAGCACAGACTCGACGACAGCACGGATACGACCAGCGTACCTAGCCGGGTATAAATTGGTACACGCGCCGGTCACAGGCCGGTACACCCGGTTACGCCAGGGTATAAATCTGGCACATCCGGCCGGCTACCGCGCCGGTAGTGGCGACGATTATTCACCCAATATCGAGTTTTGGCTTCACTAGCTAGCTTTCTAATCTTCGCTTTCGTCGAACTGGATTTATGTCGGACGCTATAAACGTTTTCTGTATTTTTAAAGCCAACCTACCCAGATTTCGTTTTCAGTTACTGTTGAACCTCGTGAAATACGACTGAATCATTTTCACGTGACATACTCCTTAATTCGGTGTGTCCATCCATTAATTTCTATTACGAAACAAGAAAAAGTTAAACGCGTACTTATCCCCTCTTGACTTTGATAACATTTCGCTTAGTTACAGTTATAAGAAAGAAAATTCTGAATAACTTTCGTTACTGAGAAAACCTACCAAATTATGACGTAACTACTAAAAGCTTTCGCATCGACTTCTAGAGTGGGTGCCCTAAATCAACGTCCATACTCATTAGGGCGCGTTCGGGAATCCTCGGAGTAAACAACGCGCTGCCCTTCGACTGTCGTTCGTCTAGACATGACCTAACTCACCTAGCTTTGCCTTTTTTCCAGCGGCCAAATCCTCGAATCACACACGGCTAATACGCGACCGTTCGCAATAAATCAACTCGCCATTTTTGTTTTCAACGCACCGATAACTCTTTTGTCATAGGGTGATGTAGGTAGTAGTAGTAGGTAGGGGTCCAATGGAGTTATTTATATTGTCGTATTTTCCTTGGTGGAAGAAAATTTCCTTTCTGTTTGCTTCATGGGTCAGTGATCAGATTCGTTCGGCGGTGCCTGCTGCTGATGTTTGCGGTTAACACGCATAAGGATGTAAGTAGGTAATACCTCACATAATTGTTGGGGCAATTAAACATACACTCGCTATGTTATCTTAAGACCTATCACGGGTTAAACAAAGCGCCGGAAAATTACTTACCTGTTCATAATCTCCTTTACAACCAGCTATTATAAACGCTATAGAATTATTAAAGTTAAAAACTGCAATTAGTTTATTAAATCATTATTAACTGTTGTTGTAATGAGGTCGTTATTGGAAATTACTGTATGATTAAGTTGAAACACTATTTAAATTTTATTTGCACAAGCGAGATATTATTAGTTCTGAGATTGGTTATTTTATTGATTATCTGGTCTATTGGCTTATTATATAATTAAAGACATTCAATGTTAGATTGAGTGCTTGGACAGGTAAACCAGAATATAATATTTGGCCACGTTTTTTCTATCTGAATCCATCCATATCAGGTCTTTGACATCCACTGCTGACCGCGGGCCTCCTGAAAAGAAGTAAAGAAAACATTTTTTTTACTATTTATTGATTAATGAATTGAAGAAAGAACCTCAAAATACTCGTTCGCAATTTTGAGTGTCTCCCTTCTTCGCAGAGAGCGTTTGCGCCCCACGGCTATGGCTCCTAGTTTGCAGGCTTGCTCCCTATACGGGAAATAATTGTTTATTTTCGACAGCCACGCACTTAAGTCCACTGTGTACTAACGACCATGTATAGTGGTTGCCCTCTGAATCACGATAAGCTTGATTAGGTAAATTCATGAATTTTGTTTATGTTTAAAATCTCCAATGAATAAAATAAACATGATTGATGACTTTTTTGGACATTTTTGTTAAAGAAAGAATAGAAAATAAAGTCATTAAATATCTTATTTATTTAAAGTTAGGAAGATTTACAGTCATCATCATCATCATCTCAGCCTAAAGACGTCCACTGCTGGACATAGGCCTCCCCCAAGTGGGGGGATATGCCATAATCACCACGCTTGGCAGACGGGTTGGCGATCGCAGTTGGTTGGTTAATATTATACGAAGAGAACGCTGCTGCCCATCCTCTGGTGAATCCCTTAGTCGCCTTTTACGACAGCCATGAGAAGATATAGGGTGGTGCAATTAAGTGCGGCACCATACGGAACAGTTTACACAGATTTACAGTCAAACAAAGATTTTTATCATGTTGAAAATAGGTAATCCTGTGCCATTTACAAACCTTCACAGGTAGATTATATAGGTAGTACAATCAAGAGAGTAGTAAGTAAGTAGTATAAGCGTATAGGTTACAAAGTCTGCATCAATTGATATCAGGCAATACCAGTAGTGGTGACAAAGAAGTTATCGGCTATAAGTTTCTTAACTGAAGAAGTGCTTGAGCGAAATAGGTCTATATCTAGTGGCAAATGGTTAAAAGACCCACAAGCACGCAAAACAAACGTGTTGGCTCTGTATCCTGTTCTAGTAAACGGGACAGATAAAAAGGTTATGTTGATGTGCAAAGATTTATTTCTCCTTTTTCCATTTAGAATTCTGCTGTATGGGGCCAAACTAGGGCCAAAGCAAATCAAAAGAGTTCAAAGTTTATATTGCATTATCATATTGTATGCACAGACATAGTAAAAAATATAGAAAAAATGCTGCGAACAATCATAGTGAAGCCAATAAAACCGTGCTCCTCCGTGTACAAACCAGCGCTCACGCACACAGATGCACCTTAAACCGTGCTCACCCCTCTCAGTTCACATGTCGCGGCATCGTCCAGTAAGCATCGCGAAAACAAATATCCTTCAGGTGCATGGTGTGTACGTGAGCACTGGTTGTATATGAAGGAGCACGGTTTTTGTTGGCGTCACTATGGTTGTTCGCAGCAATTAATCTTTATTTTTTACTATGTTTGTGATTGTATGCAAGTTTTTCACATTTTGTTGAACTAGTAGTGTAGGTTGGCTGTTCAGCATATTCCTGTGCATTGCATTATGTTATTTATCGGTATACCAAGAGCTTAGTTTACATATCAAACAATACAGACAGATACTAAATAATAGTGCTGGTAGATAATAATTATACTCATTGCAGGTACACACGACGTTCTCAATACAAGACAACAACAAAACTATCACCAACAAAAAATACTCCACATACCAAATTTAAAACAATCTCCCTGCTTAAATAAAATTCGTTTACATACCAAACGCAATCAACGACAATCCTAAACTTTTTTGCACCCATAGCTACGGTAGTGACATAAATAACAGGGACATAGCGGGAAGCATAGACTATACAATGGCAAATGTCGGTGCTCACTCGCGACCATTGTAGCGTGGCGCGGAGGCGTTACGAATCAATGGAGGGAATTATCGGCACTGCGACTGGCGTGGAGATGACGTACCTGGATAAATATGGAGTAATCATGGTGTTAGCATACTATACACAGGATCTTCTTAGTAAGCACTACTGTGACAAGCAATACAATATCGATCGTAGCTCAATCAGATAATTGAACATGCAAGATCCTTAATGAGATAATCGATGCACCACATCTTCATAGTCAAATCTGCAAATTATTTGTACCTGACAACTACCGTCACAGCAGGAAAGATAAATTACTAGCTAACCCCTCATGTCGAACAGTTTTTCATACCGAGTCACCTCTACCTTGGACATTATCTGGACTTAATGCTATCCTGGATGCAAACCCAGATTTTGATATAATAGTGAATTAATAGAAGATGATACTGTCGGAATGTTTGAAGTACTTTGAGAAGAATGTATGAAAGTGTTCTAAAAATTCTCAATCATATTTGTGCGTAATTTGCCGCGGTTCTGTTTAAAATGGTGATAAATAAATAAAATGAAAAATTGCGTATAATGAGTTAAATTAAATGAGTTATCATAGACCCTCTAGTGAACTGTAGTGGTCCACGTGAGAACCATTTACGAACAAAAGACTTCGACGCACCGTCAGGCAGTGGATGGACTGTGCTGGTTTAATAATGTGGCGGGCCTTGTGACACAAACATCTTGCCATGGCATGCTAGACCTACCGAAAGACCTTGTGTACATTTCATTCATCATAAGGATACGTAGGTACTTATAATTTTCTTGACAAGACTCCAAAAGATTTGATGAGATCAGCCGATTACTGCAAACTAATGGTATGTACTGGTAAGTATCTCAGTTCCACTGCAATGTCCAATTATTCCGGCTATCTAGTATCTGCAATAAAAAAAAATGTTTAAACAACTTTTTCCAGTCTAGTTTTCTTGCAAATTATACTTCTGCCCGTAAAATAAGCACAAGTCAAAATTAGAGTGCCATTGGTCAAATTTCTTTGTCCAATTCAATTTATTTGATGACCAGTGATAAAATACATACAACATTTGATGAAAATCATCCAATTTCTTCGGTCAAAGTCACATTGTCCAGTAATTATTATCCTTATAGACAGATGTCTATATCGATACCTAATAAATAATTCATAATGCTGTAATTGGGTGTTACCATACCAATCGATCGCCGATCAGTGATATCAATCGATAGTAGAATGAGATCAGTTGACGTCAATCCACAGTATTTACTACGTCAAATCGATCTGCTCGATTTTTATCGATTCTTCATCGATTGACGACAGAATGGCTTTGGCGTGGCAATTTCCTACACCGCTACCCCGAAAGCCTTTGTATGATGACTTAAGAACATGGATTGAAGGTCAATAAACCATCGATCGATTGTTTCTATTTATTTTATCGACTGGTATATATCGATCAGTCAAGGCTTCTACACCAATCGATCGTTCGACGGTCAATGCCATCGACGATCATCAATCTATCACTGCCTTTACAACAAATGCCTTTAGATTTAGGTGGCAACCACGAGGGTGAAAACTTGCCTTGCATGCAGGACGCGGTTACGAAACCGGCCCATACTTCTATCTTTTCTAATTCATGTGCGGATCAGAATTTGATTACCACTTGCTTTAACGGTGAAGGAATGTGAGGACTGCACACCTGAGAGTGTTCCATACAGTTCTCGATGGTGTGTGTAGTCCGCTAACCCGAACTAGGCTGGTGGATTATGGCTTTCTTATTCTGAGACTCTTCTTAGAATAAGAACGCTGGACACGGGCCTCTGCCTGTGTCCAGCAGTGGGACAGTAATGGGCTAGTTAGGTTATAATGTATCTGTAACTGCATTGGCACAAAATGTCACGGCAACCCTTGATATTTTGTGTCTTATGCCAACTTCTTTCCCCAAGAATAGTAGAAGCTAATTTTATACTTTTCCTAGTATTCAAACGATGCTATAGTGGCAAAATTGTTAAAACTATCAAACAAACATACAAACATTCTCGTAATATTAAACATGACATCTCCATAGTCAATCTTGTGCCAGATTAGTTCGTCCCACGCAGCGTATCGGTTGAAGAGGTAAATGAAATGCTATCCGGAGGGGAAAAGTTAAATTACTGAATTTGAGGGTCAAAGGAATAAGTCTTCCGTAGACAGACACGCCTATTGAGTTGTCTATTGATTTAAAATGTGTTGTTTTGTTTATTGCAGCGTTGTCGTGTATGTAATGCCTTATGTGTTTGGTGCCGAAACAAAAACTTAAAGTACAAGTTAGTTATAAGGGAGTTACAAGTTATATGGAAGTTACAAGTTATAAGGGAGTTACAAATTATATGTAGTAAAGTAGTAAAGAGGGGCTCGTGGTTAAGTAATAACCACATGTAGATTGTAAGATCTGCAAGGTTAAGCTGCGCTAGCCACGGTCAGTCTTCGGATGAGTGACCGTTCGAGACGGGGTCATTGCTTCAGAGAGCACGTTAAGCTATCGATCCCGATTGCCATACGGAAGTCTATGGTAATCATTACAGGTAGTCAGAAGCCCGAAAGTCTGACAACTGTTCTAACCTTAGGATGTCAGTATCACCCAGTAATGGGTTGTGGGGGGTCTGATGGCAGTCATTCCATGTAAAATACTGATGTTCAGGCGCATCTGGTTAGACTGGAAGCCGACCCCAACATGATTTGAAAAAGGCTCTGAGAAAAAAGACTGGTAGAGTAGTAAAGTCTAAAAGCAGATTTATTAATGTTAATACATTATGATTAATATTTGTAACATAAAAAAATACTTGCTTGGGGGAGGCCTATGTCCAGCAGTGGACGTCTTTCGGCTGAAATGATGATTATGATGATGATGATGAAGAAAGTACTTATAACCTATGAAAACTATACCTTTTTTGTTTTCGTGTGCAAAATCCCATTGATATTCTCTGTTCAGGGAAGGCGGAGGGATACCTCTGACTCCTACCAACTTAATCCACCTGGTGGCCATCTTCAGCAGAGGAGCTCCGGGAACTCCATTTGACCGCGCCGGTTGCCCTCTAGTGCTACGTCTTTGACAGGTCCCGAGAAAACAACATTGTTTCCCCCACAGCAAAACACGTTCAACAAATATCCCAACTGGGCCAAGTTGTCCTACTGTAAAAAAATACATGAAAAAAATATATTATCACAAGTTAGAACATTTAATTTTGCAATTAAAAAACCTTAATGTTTTCAATTTCGTGCAATTTCTTTATCTCCCCTTGTATTCGACGAGCAGTCAATACATACATAATCAAATCAAATATCGTGCAAAGAAAACTTATCTCTAACGACATTGTATTAAAATACATTTTCATATTTTGCTGTTATTTTTTTGGTTTTTCCGCGCATAAGTGGTCAATTCTGAATTTATGGGAGTCGAGCTTACTAATCTCTTGGGGTTTCCCTGCTCTATTTCTAAATTGTACTATATTGTTGTTGCTAGGGCGAAGTCAAAATAATTCTCTCCCTGTCTCATTATACTAAGTAGAACATAAAACAAATGTTCTGTTTTTAAAATGAAGTTATTAAGTAATTGAAAGCAATAAAATTCATGATATGAACATTCAAAATGAGTCGTTTGACAAATATACCGCATTTACCCGAAACATCGAAATTGGGGTAGGGTCGTAGTAATGATCCCGTTTACTGTTATCTATGGCGATCACTACCACAAACCCCAAATTGCCGCCAAATTTAAAATTGGAACGTCATAATCTAACTTCTTGTGGACGAATTAAAAAAAGCCGGGAAAGTTTTTTATTGATTGCGTCTGTTTGATTTTATGTTTTATGTATTAGTAATTATAGTTCAAAGTTGTGTGTGTTGTGACTCTGGGAATTGGAACATCTGCCGTTGTCTGGAAGCGGCGCGCGCGCATTTGAAATTTTGAAAAAGGCTCGACGCCAGAGTAACAGATGCGACATGGATTCCAAAAAGCAGATGTTTATTAAATGCCCTCATAGATTAAAGTAGGGAGTGCTTTTGTTTTTTCATTTCTTACATTGGACAATATTGTGCCTTAACTGGTTTGACCCTTTGTGTTGATATGCGGGCATGATAACATGGTAATTGGTTTCGTCGTCTTCCGACTGATGTAGGTACGATGTGAAAATTGCTAATAATTGTGCTTATTACTTCGAATTACGCTTTGAATTATGGATAAATTTTTTCCTAATCGGTTATTACGAATATAAGGTGTTCAATATCTTAACCGAGTTGTAAGCAAAAAGTAGTTGTAAGTGGATACAAATGGTATTTGTAGGATTGTTATTCAAAGAGTTTATTTGCAGGATCTTAGGCCCGTATAACAGAACGTTCCTCAAGCTTTGATGACTGTTAAAACTAGTTTTGAGTTAGAATTTAATTATAAAACATTCCTCAAGCATTCATTCGTTGATCACAGTTCAGCTGAGTTTAGCTTTATTTTATACTGTCACCTGTTCCGGTATTTGAGCCAAGATTTGATCTGTAATCACTCAAATGTGGTCGAGATAACGCTTGAGTAGAGATCTATTTCCTATTGCAGGTTATATTCGTGTGCTATGTTGTTGAATTGAAGATTATAATTACCGTATTGGAATAAGACCGATACTCAAGTAACGATTCTATCCTTGAATAGTGCTCAAGTGATTGAAGATCAAACTGTACTTGAGGAACGTTTTGTGATACGGACCTTAGAGTAAAAATCCGACTTCAGGCGACAATTTTTTCTCAATACTATGAAATTGTGTAGGTATTGTAAACAACCCATATTGTGTGGATCGATAAATCATATTTTGTGTACATACATAACGTTTCATATGCAACGTTACTTTTTGTTTACGCAATTTGAGAAAAGAGTTTTTTCAGAATCACCAGGAGAATCGATTGGGATAGTATTTATACCATGTTAGATTTCAACCAAAAAAATTGTTGAAACTCAATTTGGTTATCATGGTTAAATTCAGTACATCATCGGATCGTGAACAGGTCTTAAAGGTCCAGGAAGTTCGTCTCGATTAGTTTCCGTGCATGAGGTAGTCCCTGCATGACATTCTTCACTTTTTCCACTACCAACTAGGGGAATTACAGTGGCTATTAAAGCATGTAATTTTGTGATTTAAAAAAAAAAACTACAAACCTAATCGATTCTCCCCGTGATTCTGAACGATCTATAGTTTCTAAAATTGCGTAAACAAAAAGTAACGTTGTATTAGCTGTAACATTATTAGCTGAGATCCTTGTACTCATCATAACGGCCGACTTTTACTATAGGACCAAACTAGAAATCACGAAAAAAAGATAAGGCGCCCCATACACTTTGTCGATTTATCTGAACACAAATGTAGGGGGTTCAGCTGATTTTTTTCTTCACGATTTCAGGGTTCCATAGTAAAAGTTGTTCGTTATGATGAGTAAAATGACCCCTAAAAAGGACCTCAGCTAATAATGTTACATCTTATATTTATTTTACAAATTAAATATAGAACTTCAAGAATTAATTGTCAATATGTGCAAGTTGCTTTTTTGCTCTACTGATACCATACCAGCTTTACTCATTTATAAAAAGGCTTGCGGTGTATGAGACAGTGTATCTAGTATAAATAATATTTAGAGTTTTTAAACTAACATGGTCACTTAGACTAATTACTTTTACACTCTGTTTTTTCTTACTTGTATTATTTAGTAAACAATCTTAGCATGTCTTTTTAATGCAATTCGTCAGTAAAGGGAATTGATCAGTTTGTTAGGGCGATATCGATATCAATAAAAAATAAAGCACTTTATTTATGTTGCAACCCAGAATCGAGCCTGCAAGTAATAATGGCGGTGCTTTGGGCGTAAAATCATCAATCAACAATCAACTCAGCCTATCGCAGTCCACTGCTGGACATAGGCCTCTCCCAAGTTGCGCCACAACGCTCGGTCCTCTGCCTTCCGCATCCAGTCCCCCCCAGCCACGTTGTTTAGGTCGTCGGTCCACCTGGCAGAATAAAAAATAAAATAAAAAAAAAATCAAATCAAATCATCAAAAAAAATCATACATCAAATTAAATAAAATCATCGCGAATACTTATTAATACAACATTTTTTACATAAAACTTTCCTGCAACGAGGTTAGCAACAATATTAATTTTAGAATTAATTACATTTATTTGATAAATACTTTTTTTTGAGCAGCTTGTCCACGTCAAGCCGAAACTGGCGATTCCCTTTCTTAAAAGACATTATTTTAACAATTATACAAACTAAATACTTTTTTTTTACCTAATTACATGTTCAGAACTAGTAATTATATTTTATCACTAGTTATTTGAATAAAGAGGCGTGCCAATATTGTTTACTAAATAAGACAAGAAAGAAAAAACAGACATTAGATATTACAGGATATTTACCAAGTAAATCATGAAACACCCGTGACTATGGCGCTTTTAATAGTGCTGAAATATCGGGAAAACAAACAAAATTATTCACATGGTAAATATCCCGTAATATCAAATCTAATATCAATAACATTCACCCACGATAAACAGAATCCAAACTGTATCACTTAATTAATTTTCAACTTAAAAGAAACTCCTTTAATGTGTTTAAAATTCCATCAATGGAAGCTTAAACTATGTCCAACATGTCATTAATTCCTACATACAATCACGACGTAAAATTTAATCAAAAATATTCGTTAGATTAACACAAAAAAAACAACGGTCTTTTTAGAACGTTATTCCCGTAACGAAGGTGAAATTTCACGGCCAATTTTTATATGATTCGTGGAAGTTGGCACTGGTTTAATCTAAACTACGGTTAAACTGCCGTTTGACATGCAACCGTTGCGTGGAAGGGAATTAGATAAAAGTTTCGAAACAATTTCATAGAAGCATTCACGGAATGGGGAAGCGACCGAAAATGGGCTGAATTAAATATTTTGCGTAAATTATAATGCGTGAATTTAATTATCACATTATTTCATCACTTGCTTTGACGGCGAATGAAAACATCCTGAGGAAAGCTGCGCACATACACAGTCATACATACACATATAAATATCATAAAGATACATGCTGACATAAAATATGCTGAACTGGAGCTAAGTAGAAGTTTTTAAACTTTCGCGAATTTCACTCATATTGAACTATGTTTACGGGACTTGTTGCGCATAATTAAATCAAAACATAACAAACATTTTGACGAACCTCGATGTTTCGGACAAGTTGCATTGAACGCGGTCACGAGCAGACTGAAGTATGCGGGTGTCATCGTCTTGAGCGGCGGGTGTTTTCTCGAACTACCCGCGGTTGGTTTTTCGTAACGTCGCTGTCCGTAACAAGATATGCTGAATCACGACACACAATGCTGACAGTTTCGGCGAACATACATGCAGACATACCACGACGCAAACACTTCTCGATTACTGGATTCCGGATTGGAGCTACGTATTTGGCACAGCCGTGGGGCACACAATGTTTTATAAATCTATTTTTTTATGTTTATTTTGTAAATAATTTCTTTCTTTCACACCTGAGAGTACTCCATACAGTTCTCGATGGTGTGGCTAGTCCGGAAACCCGCACTATGCCTACGTGGTTGACTAACGCCTGAACCTTCTCATTCGGAGAAGAGGTCTGTGCCCAGCAGTGACCATAATGGGCTGATAATTTATGTTTGTGTGTGATCTAATTATGCATGGTGGATAACATTGTTGGAAGTTTTGTAATGTGGTATAGTGTAAATGAGTGAAATTAAAGGCGAGGTTATTTGCTGAGTACTCATTACACTGACCTTTACTTTTAAGTGATATCACTGAAAACTCCACAGTGCCTTCGCCTTTTTCCTGTAGGAAATGAATAGAGTTAGACACATTTGATTTATTCTGTTAGTCTGTCAGTTTTCTTTTGTCCTTTTATAAGCCTTCTGTTAAAACTTTAGTTTTAAGTCCTGACTGAAACTCACTTACGGCGAAAATTAATATCCTTATCTCAGACCAAAAGAATAAGATAGATGGAGCGCGTAGAACTATCGAATAAAGTCTGAAAAAGGAATGAAAAATGGCAAAGGAGTATTCACTATACCGCCCATAGTGTTCGCGAGCCGCGATCGGGAGCTTATTCTTTTAGTTTGAGGATTAGACGTTTGCTCCAGATTGCGGTTCGCAAACATGGGCGGAATAATAGGTACTCCTTTGACATTTTGTATTCCTTTTTCTGGCTTCATTCGCTAGTTCTACGCTCCACCGTCTATCTTATCCTTTTGGTCTGAGATCCTTATATATCCATGATTTCCCCTACTAGAGATAGAAATTTGACTTTAGATGTTGTTATGGAGCTTACCAATATATACAATACACAATTATTTCCAATTAATCATGTAACAAATCATTGTACTATTATTATTTCAAAAGAGTATATCCATGGAGTTTCTTGCCGGCCCTTGTCCATGGGACCAACTTTTTGGAACTGTGCAACTAGATTCATAATTAACGTTTTGAAAGTGCATGTAAATGCTTATTCGAAATAAAAACCTTTGACTTTGAGTACTAGAAATCATGGATAGGTAGAGTATAAATTTTGGCCGTTAACCACATTATACCTACCATAGGTTGATTATTTACAGACATACGGCCAAAATTAATATCCAATCTATCCACGATTTGCCATACTAGAGATAGGAATTTGACATAAGCTGCATACAAAATATGTCAAATTTCTATCTCTAGTAGGGTAAATCGTTGATAGGTTGGATATTAATTTTGGCTATTAGTGAATATAATACACATCCAAAGCTCCCACTGCGCATTTTTCGTCCACAATGACGTCATCTAACATGGCACGGTATACTCCAGTCCACACAAAAGAGGCCACGGCGATTCCGGCCTCGCCCCACTACCACGGATATAATATTTATGAGGGGTACATTTTCACTCTATAATTACGTATCGATTCGTCCGTCCGAGTGACGCCCAAATATTATTCATACGACCTCTTCAATTACTATTACGTAGGTGGATGCTAGACTATTATTTTTGTTTAGAATTTTGGTACATATTTTGTCGGTAGTGATGGGCTAAATACGATTATTATGTAAGTTTTACGTCAGTAGTTTTCTTGGATCAGAGTAGAAACACATTTTCAACTCTGGCACACAGACATAGTAAGATATATAGATGAAGTGCTGCGAACACTCATAGTGAAGTCAACAAAACCGTGCTCCTCTTTGTACAAACCAGCGCTCACGCACACACATGCACCTGAAAGATATTTGTTTCTGGCGATGTTTACTGGACGATGCGGCGACATGTGTACTGAGAGCGGTGAGCACGGTTTGATGTGCATTGTGTGTGCGTGAGCGCTGGTTTGTACAAGGAGGAGCACGATTTTGTTGGCTTCACTATGATTGTTCGCAGCACTTCGTCTATATATTTTTACTATGTCTGTGCTCTGGCATTGAGCATCATCAACTCAGCCTATCGCAGACCACTGCTGGACATAGGCCTCTCCCAAGTTGCGCAACAACACTCGGTCCTCTGCATTGGTCTCTCTATCTCTGGCATTGAGCATGCTGCACTGACAAATTCAGTGTTCCAAAGAGCAAAATAATAGTAGCAGTGCTATAGTTTGCATTGCAGTGTATAATTACATACTGATTTTTTATCTGTTTTAAATCTTGAAAACTAGCTTCAGTCTAGTTTGCCTATATTTCTAGGCTTTTCACTGCCATCAAAAGTTTTTATACAACCTGATTCAGTACAATTTATATAAATCGCTATAAGTAATTTTGTTGACATACAACATGAATGACATATTTATCATAGAGATAGCCTTTTCATATTTAAGTAAAAGCCTTAAAAAAGTAATCCGAATAAGTGTCTACTATTAATTACAACTGTTATTAATTAACCTGGCTGTCAGGAATTTGCGTGTGGCATGCCACGGCCTAGTATGGACATTTTTTGAATAAACTTCCATTTTCGTACAAAAGAGGTTATACAGCATCACGTTTTAACCACCATCCAAATAATAGTATCACAGTCTAAGGAACTCTAGCTTTGCTCTGTGGTCTTTGCTGAAAATAATAAAATACGTGTTTTTTCATTCAGACCTAAAATATTGAGATATGGCATTACGAAGTTTTCGTTTAACTTAGTAATCACTTTGTTGAAAATAATAAAATACGTGTTTTTCTTTTATCATTACCAAGTACTAAAATATTTAGATAATGGTGTCGATTCTCTTGTTCACGAACTAAACTTATTTTAAAGTATCGCTCTCTTTTACTAATAGTAGATACAAGAAAGGGATGGCAACAATTTTAGAACAGTTAAATTAGTCTGAACAAAAATTTCAACACATGAACTAATTTGACAGCACTAAAATTGTTGCCATCCCTTTCTTGTGTCTTCTATTAGTAAAAGAGAGCGATAGTTTAAAGTAAGTTTAGTCCGGGAACAAGAGAATAAGAGAATCGACACCATTGCCTCTCAAAAAAATGATGTTTGACTTAGCATCCACACAGTTAATGAAATGTTTCCGGAAAAAATATTTTATTGCGGAAACCTAATACCATTTTTTTTTCAGAAATGGAATCTGCGTTTTGCCTACCTAATAATGATAATGCCTATAAAAAATTTAGATAGTGAAAGTCATGCTGTATAATTTTTTTTTTACCAATAATATGATCAATTCACAAAGATAATAAGCAAAAGTGAAAGCGTACACGTGATTGTGGAGTCCCGTTGGCATCGTACCTGTTGCAGTCTTATTTACGACCCAAAACAAACGCTTTATCTCGCCCCGTCCATATAATGGGACCATAAAACGCTCCACACCGATCCATTTACGACTTCTTGCATAACACCCTTTTGTTTATAAACAAAAAGATTTCAAGGTCCACGCTACCTTGCGATTTTAAAGTCGCAATTGAATTTAGTGACCGTTTTTAGGCCGTCCGGTAAACCTGCTCGTCGTTCTTGTGTCGAGACGAAAAAACTATGCAATTTCTACGTAAAATGTTAAAATCGTCGATTAAAATTCAGTGGACGTACGTGTCATTACCAGCTGATCGATAAATTGCGGTATTTAAATTGTTGTAGTGGAGTGGTCAATTGGTCATAAATGCGGAATGGGTTGTAAATAAATAATAAATTATGTAACGTATCGCTTAGGGCCGATAACCTGCGATTCCTTTTCACATTCATCTAAAGTTTACAACCTTATTATATTTACGATCTGCCAAGTGATAAACGAAGATGAATTAATTGGACGTATTAATTACTTCATAATGTGAGTTTTATGAGTGGTGTTGACGGATAAATAATAGTGAAACAATGTTTTTGATTAATTGATTTAAAGGTAACAATTAAAATTCCTCATATAATATATTATTATTGTAAGTCTGATTATTTCTTAATATTATTAACGGTAAGACAAATTACTTACTATGGACAGTATTAATTGAAAGTTTATCCAATTAATCCACTGGCAATTAATCTTCATTTTAGCCATATTCTACAAATCGCAACACAATTTTAGTTCATAACTTTCAGTACAAACTCAACAGCATCCAATCGCGTACTAAGCGCGAAGTATAGGTTAAAAAAACAGACAAAAAAGTAGTTCTAACGTGGGGAATGGCGGCTGAAACGCACCGGGAGGGGTGAGCGGGGCGGAGCGGGCACAAAAAACTAATAATAACAGTGTGTGTCACCCCATCACAGTGGAGTGTGTGGTGTCCCATTCCTGCGTCACCCAACGTCACTCGTGTGAACTTTGTATGCCATTTTGGATCGAGACGCTTTTGGGAGCACGTTTAATAATAGTATTTGTAGATGTTTAGATCGTTGGTTAGTAGCTATTCGCGTATCATCTGTCTCGGCAACGTCTGCTTATTAAATATTTTAGATTTGTTAAGGGATAATTGTTTTTATTTTATCACTCAAAAGCTGTGTAATAATTGGATAAGTTATATACGTATTTCAAATATACATAGACTCAAAATATTATGTGTGTATCCAACACTCTTTTACACTCATGAGTTGTGTTGAAAATGCACTGAATGTTTTTTCTAATCATCAGAAATTTCATTTCAAAACGTCGTCGAATCCAAATCTTTTTCCACATGTACTACATAGGTTTAGGCTACCTATGTTTTCCCTAAAGCTAAATGAGTGCCATCGCCTAGATTCTTAGAAAATACCAGGAAAATTTCCAAATATTCAAGACCACCGTCATTGCCAAACACAAACGGTTCACGTTCCAATCTACACACATACACATACAATTTTTCTCAGCGGATTTAAATCTCCGTTCACCTATCAT
Source organism: Asteroscopus sphinx (assembly GCA_949699075.1). Lineage (NCBI taxonomy): Eukaryota > Metazoa > Arthropoda > Insecta > Lepidoptera > Noctuidae > Asteroscopus > Asteroscopus sphinx. The sequence continues at coordinate 11,471,518 of OX453013.1, read as the reverse complement.
TACGAGGGCGCAACTAATCCAGCGTGTAATCTAACGTAATTATAACATGGCGGGGCTAGTGTAAGTCACGAATTCTGCTATCTAGGCATGAGGCGAGACTTTTAAAACTTTGCTCCTACGTATATGCTCTGATATGTATATCTATACCGTGGCCGGAATCTGATTATCATCGCGGACGGAGTTAAGTTGCGGGCACATGAGGTGGACTTGATTCAAAAAGTTCTAGACAGTGGCAGACTTTTATGGAACGTCTTACTTGCTATGTGTAGTAGAGTCATTTCCAAGTGTTTTTTTTTAAGGAATAGTATCTAACGATTTAGTTTTTGACTGCTTAGATTGTACTTACCACACTGTAAATTACATTAAATACGAAAATAAAATTTGCATCGAGGAGTCAAAAGTACATAGTTGTCAAAAGACTAGCTGGGAGAAAGAAGAAGAATTTTCCAAATCAGCCAAATCATAAAGATAAACAGAATAACTCGGAACCAGTTATGCCAAAAAGGTCAATCATAAAAAAAAGATTGACACCAAACTGATCAGAATTATACTTTTTACGATCCGGCGAAAAACAAACCAAGATATTAATATATTCGAAACTAACCTAAAAATATGGTATATTTGAACCAACCTACATGTATCAAGCGCAATCACAGTTCTAAACTTTAACGTCATTTTTAGAGTTTCGTATCCAAAGGATGCCAACGGGACCCTATTACTCTGCCTACACCGTCTGTCCGTCGGTCCGTCTGCCTTTCTGTCACAAGGCTGTACCTATATTTTAGCCCTAATAGTTAGTTACTTGGAATTTTCACAGAATAATTATGTGTATTAAATGGTGTTAACATAACATAACATCACGCCTGTATTTCCCCGAAGGGGTAGGCAGAGGTGTATAATACACCCACATTTCGCCAGTTATGTTATAGTCCCATGTAATAGGGGGCGAGCCTATTGCCATTGATCACAAATCCAGATTCCGGGCTTCTACTGAGAATTTCCTAGTGAAAAAACCCAATAACACTTTGCCCGACCCGGGAATCGAACCCAGGACCCCACGCTCAGCAGTCGCACTTGCAACCACTAGACCAACGAGGAAGTCAGTAAATGGTGTTATTTCTCTTATATTTACAAACTAAACTTATCTTAAACCATCGCTCTCTTTATAGTAGATACAAAAAAGGGATGGCAACAATTTTAAATAACTGGCAAAATGTGGGCGTACTATTCATCTCAGCCTAGTGCCTACCCCTTCGAGGGTATTCAGGCGTGATCCCAAAAGCACACCCCAAAAAAGGCATTTAAAAAATTGTTTCTGTGTGTCTATGTGCTATGTGTTTAATTAATGTTTCTTTCTTTCTACTGGCGAGCGATCAATAGAAAACCCTGGAAATAGTTCAATCATTATGATTAATGAATTACAATCAAATTTCGACCACTAAGCAACCTCTCGTTAGAGTAATAAGACAAACACAGACATGTATGGCACAGGGTACATTTGTGTATAGGAGAATGTGTGGTGGTATGGAACCCTTCGGGCACAAGTTCAAGTCGCACTTGGCCTGCCTTATTTTAAAATTAATATGACGCACACTTCAAAAATATTAAATAAGACTTTTTAACAATATCAGACTTAGCAATTAGGTGGTAGTAGTAGTAGACTAAGCCGAGCTAAAACACTTATTTTTACAATAAGTGTTTAATAAGTGTGTTATTTTTATAACAAGTGTTTTATCGTTTAAGGTTAGAGTATTCATTTTTGTTTACAAAAAACAAACTGTAGCTTAAAACTGCCGTAGCTTGTAGCACCGCTGTGTGCCCCTTGCCTAACATTAAGACCGTGAGTTAAACCGGCTGATAATCCGGGATGTAAACACGCGAAACACGATCGCCTCCCAAGCTCGCCACCGTCGCTGGCTACATCAAATAATACACTAATATTTATTTCTTTATCTACATGGATTTTGACCTAATAGAGCAAAAAGCTTGGTGTAGTAAAGTCACCTTCAACAAGAGAAGCTCAACGCTCTAGCGTTTTAAAATTCGTAATATTACATACATCAGGGGTGTCAAAACTGTCAAACAGTTCACAGAACTTCGAACAAAATTCTTTAAGAATTTTAATCTGTTATTTTTATAAAGCTTTTAAACTTCATATTATTGTGTAGTCATCAGAACTACATGTATGTATATGGAAAATCCAAGCCTTTCAGATATCATGAACTGGAATCCTATTAAAACCGGCCAAGTGTGAGTCGGTCTCACGCAGTAAGGGTTCCGTACCACCCATTAACCTGATACCCCATAGAAACTGATTTAATTTACGAGAGTTTATCAAAAGACATCAACGTATCGTGCGTGAAATATGAATTTTTGCATCTCTTTCTTACGCAGGTACCACCACATATGTCTATGTTTGCCCTATTTTTGTTTTAGTATTTGTTCCTAAACTACATAGTATGCACTGTCATCATCATCCTCCGAGCCTTTTCCCAATTATATTGGGGTCGGCTTCCAGTCTAGCCAGATGCGACTGAACATCAGTATTTTACACGGAGCGACTGCCATCAGACCCCCGGAACCCAGTTACTAGGTAATACCGATATTCGGAGGTTAGACCAGTTGTCAGAACTTCAGGCTTCTGACTACCCGTAACGACTGCCATAGATATTCGTATGACAACCGGGACCGACAGCTTAGCGTGCTCTCCGAGGCACGGAGGGGTCTCAATTTGTAACGAAACGGTCACCCATCCACAGACTGACCGCGGCAAGTGCAGCTTAACCTTGCAGATCGTACAATCCGCGCAGTCGTTGCTTCGCTACGAGCCCCTCACATATAATTATAGTATGCACTATAATTAGAACAATTTTGACGCTGGTATGTATTACCGTTTTGAAGATAGAACAGGAACAAAAACATTGAAAAAAATCCATGTTTTTCGAGGTTTCTTATATGGGGACCCCTTTCGTTTTAGACTTTTTTTGTTTTTAGTATTTGTCGTGATAGCAGAATATGTGATGACCCTCATAGCAACACATATTCTGTGAAAATTTCAACTGGTTATCTATTACCGTTACAAAGATACAGCCCTGTGACAGACAGACGGACGGACGGACGGACAGCGTAGCGAGAGTAATAGGGTCCCGTTTGCACCCTTTGGGTACGGAACCCTAATAAGGGTCAGTGCAAACCGGCAGTGCAGTGGTGGCAAAGCGGCTTATTTAGTAACGATTGAAATTCAACCTTATTAACTTCAACATACGACTGAAATTTGAATAGTGACATAAAATACCAGGCGGCTCAAAACGTGGCAGAGTGGTGCAGCGGCCACAGCCACAATCGACCTGGCTGGACATAAGAGCTGGTCGATTACCACATTAAAAAAAAAAAAGATTTGTTTTGATCTGGCCCTATAATTTCGTAATACCAGGGCTCTGTCACTCGCTCAAGGTCCCTTTGTATGCCTAGCGTACTCCCGAAAGTACAAGTATCAGTGGGGCGTCGTGAACTCTCGGTATGCGTACAGAAAGTGTATTTCTGCTTGCAGCTAACGCTTGGAATTATTATTACCATGTAGAAATTTCTTTGAAATAAGCAGTACTGTCTACTTTCATATGTTATTGTGTGTACATACATTTTAGAGATATATATTTTAGAGATATATATCATAGAGCTTAGCTCAGAACTGGATGACAATGCAATATTAAGTTGCTTTTGTTTAAAAAATGTGGTATAAAAAAAAATCATCAAATTATTTTACGATACATTATAATCTCTTGTGTCATAATATTATATCTAGTTGTCATACAAGTATAACCATACCTAATATCCAAAAATGGCAATATGTAGTTATAGATCCATTGATAAATGTCTATATCTGCACGTAGGTAGGTAATAAATTAAAAAGCGATCACTGGAATTAAGATGCAAAAACTTAATCGGATCCATTTATTGGCATTTCATCAACGTCAAGCAGTGATGGCCGACAGTATTCGGACCTTGAAGAATTATGGTCAATTTTCCGATGTTGTGGGATATTGATGTGCTTTATCATACAATCTGGACATGCAAATTAAATTAAATAAAAAACTAAACCACATTTCAATGAAGGTTTATAGTGACGGTGTTTAAGTTAATCACATTTTATATTTTTCTTTAGCTATTCAAAAGTTTTGAGGATACTCCATAAGAATAAAAGTCATGAAATATCTTATTATAAAAATGGTCGTTCAACCCTTATTAGATTTAAGAACAGTTGTGAAACAACAGAAGCTAGTTAAACTTCGATTTATGAATTTTGAATTCAGTAAAAACAATTTCATTCTAAAAAAAATCTTCTATTTAAAAAAAAACGTTAAAATTGACAAAAGAAACAATGCAAAACGCTAAATTAAATTCAAATATCGAGAGAGGAAGTCGCCGCGCGCCACCCCCGCGCCTCTACGAGATTTATTATATTTGTCCTGCGCTTATTTCATTATTGCCAGTCGCGCGATCCCGAACAGGCCCGTTGAAATTTTAGGAATAGTTTACAATGTCAATGATCTCTGATAGTCACGAAAGCGGTAATTTGGCTTTCAATGATAGTATTAATTACAAAACTCGTTTTGCTGTTGCCAAAAGATGTGTGTTGTAAATAAAGTTGTTATTTTGTTTCAGGTAATTGGAGTTTTTGAAGTGTCTACAGAATATTTAAAACAGCAGTTGATGTAGGTATATTTGCACTGCGGCATATTTTTCAATTTACTTACAATATTAAGTCTAGCCAATAAATTAGAAAAGTAGTAAGGGCCCAACTAAGGAGTTAATGGATTGAACATTCCAAAACAAGAATAACTTGAGAGGGTTAAAACGTTATGTAAATAGAACGAAAATCATTTTCTAACTGAACTGTAAAAGCGCGCAAAAACTTTTTGATGGGCCTTCCCACTGAGTTCACAGTATACTCAAAATCTTGCAATAATTAATCCCCATTTTGTATTCTAAATATGAAATTTTACTTTTTAAAGCATAATTTTTTATTAGAAGAACAATGTTGTTTAAAACCTTTTTGTAGTTGCAAAATTCTTAATTCAAATGTCGATTAAATTTTCGTAAAATTTCGCTTATACAATCACTTATGAATAGAAAGCGTTCAATGGATATCTGTCTCGTTCACACTTGGGAATAACCTTATCAATCTAACACGAATCGAACAATAGCGTCGCATGTTTGATTTATACAGTCGCTTAGTAGGAACATTACGGATAATTATAGTGCGACTAAGTGATTTTAACACTTGAAAACAATGAAACTTATATGAAATCGACATAATATTTTCGATTTAACAATGACTTTGATCCTACTATAGTTACCCCAATTTATAGCTTATTTACAATATCAAAATATAACATCTAATTTAATCGAAACGAAATAAACAACAAACATTTTAAAAAACCAGTTAATTTGCCTTCACTGTACCTTTATTGTGTTTCCGTCTGAGAACATTGAATTCGAAACATTGAGTAAGGTCATTGTACAAATACTGTAAAAATAGTTCACTGCACTAATTCTTTCTAAGCTTGCCACGACGACCTTTAAAAAGGCAATTTCAAATTGCGAACTGTCAATTGGAGCGTTCACGACAAATCCCAAGAGGTCTCGTTCGAAGTACACCTCCACAAAAGCCGAACAGAAGTAGGAGCTCAGCTCACGAGGTTTTCAAGGGTGGTGGCTGCTTTCGGCGGGAAAGCAGCGGCTTGAACGCGGGCAAGGGGTGGGGGAGGGTGGCAGGGGGGCGTGATGGCTCGTATTGATTTAGTGCCGTCGTCGACGGAGCTATGTACTGCTAGGTAGGTAAGTATCGCTCGATGTCGCTTGATGCGCTTTCTTTGAGCTGTGAATGGATGAGCGGCGGGCGCGAACATAAATGATGGCCTGAAGTTGGAGTATTAAGTGTTGTGTGGTGAATAAAATTGAGACTTTTTATTTGACTTTACTTGCTATAGTAAAACGTCGATCGAAGATGCACTCTGTTTTAAAAGTGATAAGTAAATAATGTTAAATTAAAACCCATTAACAAAATATTTTGATAAAAATATTTTAAGTTTAACTTTTAATTATAACTGTCTCAGCACAGGCCATATTATGTCTTTATAACTTATAAGAAATTTAAAGAACCATTTTTATACTAAGTCCTTTTCACATGCCGTGTATGCGAGGACTGATTAGTTCATATCAGCATAGAGTAATGACTGAGTATAATATAGGCATAACATATATTTTCAAGGTACATGCACTAGGTTACAGATCTATTTAAATATAGCTACATACTTTCTTAATCTATATGTTCTGAAAACAATTTAACAAAAAAGGAAATCAATGAAAGCAAACCCCTATCACAATCCTAGTATAACACAATCTAGCAATTTTCCGGTGCAGTTAATGTAAAAGCGCTTTTCGCTGCTGCAGCGCTGTATACCCTTGAGATCTCCGGCGTCGAAGATTTAAATGGATATTTAACTTTAGTCTCAAGGAACCCAAAGTCTATTGCCTGCGTCCTGAGTCTGACGGTTTTTTTTGCTTAGAGGAAAAACTTGCGAAGCTTCCAGCAAATCGTTTTAAATAGTCTAGATACAGCATTTTAAAACTTTTATAATGGTTTGTTTATTTAAGTTTGTACTTTTTGTCTTTCTCTTGGAAGAAAAGAGATCAAGCAAGACTGGATGGAAAAATAAAATATTACAGGTGACTTTTCACATACTAAACATGGCAAAAAAAAAGAAATAATATGATTTTCTTCTGTGCATTGTCATCATCAATCTCGGGTTCCTATTCATCATTAAAACATAGTGTGAAAAGTTTTTGAAGTGTATCTAATAACACGTTTGATGAATTAATTCATTCAATCATAGATTTTTAATAGGGTTCCGTAAAGGATGCCAGCACCGTTTGTCCGTCCGTCTGTCTGTCAGTCTGTCTGTCACATATTTTTAACTGTTATAGATAGCTAGTTGAAATTTTCACAGAACATGTAGTACTATAGCTTCTATCATGGCAATTACGAAAAACATAATTTTTTTAACATAAAGACGGTCCCCATATAAGAAACCTCTTTAAGTTTCTCCTCGAAAAGTTTTTGGTTTCTACTCAACCTTGAAAAACGGTAATAAATAAAAGCGTCAAACTTGGAGGGATTGTAGTGGATATAATATAGTTTAATAAAAAATTGTAAAACTAAAGCAAACACAGACATGGATGATGGTATGGTATCCATAGTGTGCGAGACCAACTCACAGTTGGCCTTTGGCACTTGGTTTTTCAAATTGGATCCGATAAAATGTGTGTGTGTGTGCTCGCTTTGATGACTGAAACCCATAGCGTCATCGGTAAATGGTTTTAATAGCAATATACGAAGATACTGTAGGGTCAAAAACATTGAGGATTTTCAGTACCTAGGTAGTGTTGTGTAGAAAACACTTTTCAACTAAGAGAAGCTAGGTACTTAGTTAAGAATTTTATAATTATAATTGTATACTACTTTGTATTAAAGTATAACTGATCATCATCATAACTGTAGCTACTTTACATAAAGAAATAAACAGCTACGTTGTGTAGAAAACACTTGAAACACACTGGAAATTACGAAGACCATGCATTAACAAAAGTTACAGAACTCAATGAACATCTCAAACAATTTGGTTTATAACCATTCCTTCGTCTTTTAGCAATTAAATTAAAAACTCGATCACTTAAATGGATTGTTGATACCGTTAACATAAAAACAGCCTCACAAATCCGTACAGAGTAATACAAACATAGAAACAAGTGGTACACACGGCTACAGATCAAGCTGTACATTTCGAGTAAAGGCTGGCCTCGCGTTGTATAGGTTTTTCCGTACAATGCGAGATCAGCTTATACTGGAAATGTACAGCTTGATCTGTAGCCGTGTGTACTTACCTACTCATAAAGATATAGTTTTCTTGGATAATAATAATATGATATCCTAGCTTATTCCTGCGGCTTCGCCCGCGTGGATGTTGGTTATCGCGCATCCCTCAAAAACGGTTCATCTTCCCGGGACAAAAGTAGCCTATTTGTTAATCCTGGTTATGTTCTATCTGTATGCCAAATTTTATCCAAATCTGTTCAGCCCTTACAGCGTAATTAAGTAACAAATATCCAAACATTTTCACAAACTTTCACTTTTATAATATTAAAGTCTGGTAAAATGGATTAGGTAGACAATTCAAGCGAATAGGTAAAGTTTTAAAGGAAGGAAAACCAATGATGATTTTATAAATTGTAGGTACTTACTTAATAAAAAAATTTTTTTTATTATTATGTGTACAGAAACATGCTTATGTTAAGAAATATTTCATACTTTAGTAGATTAATAAACCTAGTGAATATAATCCTGAAAATACTAAGTAAACCTTCAATAATTTCTGAGCCGAAAAGGTACAACTCGATTTACGACTCGTAGAACCTCAAAACATTCAACTCACGCTAACACGCACTCTCTGTCCACTAACCTAATCTGTGTCGACATAAAGAATTTTATGGTTGTTGCGGCGCGGCGATGCCCGCGCCTACACTTTACACCCGGTTTTGGGTACGCTTCCTACTTATTTTAATTACCCTTTTAATTGGTATACAACCGGCGATAACGATCGTTTCGTTACAAACACTATTGTTTGAATTCGTTCGCAGAACAAAAAATTATTCGTTCCTAAAAATATGTTAAAAAGTTACAAAGTACGAAAAAATATAAAGCGAATAGTAAAAAAGTTTTGACGCCTAAACGTGATGTTATTCAGAACTCAGAACTTTATATACGCTTACTTTAGACAGTTGGTATTTGCAATTCACAGACAGAAGTCGCTCGGCAGGTAGGACTTTAGAGTTATCTTTTATTTATAACTACGCAAAGAATCCCTCTCAATGGCTAACTATGGGATGTCGAATTATTCTCCCCTTTGGATTCTGGAACGAGAAACGGATGAGCCGTTTTCGAATCAATTTTTTTTTCTTTAATCACCCATATGGTACCCAAGATAGGTACCCCGACTGTTTAACTGGGCGGGGTTTTTCGAATCAAGTTAGACTCTTGGACGAATAAAAAAGACAGACGAATATCGCTAAACAAAAAGTGAAGCACTCATGGTAAGACGGCTCGCAAAAATGTACGGGCTGGCACGCACACATTCACATCCATAGTAAGACAAAAAGCCGCGATTACACGACAAATCTCGTGTGAAGGTAGTCATTGTCGTAGTGTCACAAATAAAATAACAATATATATCTGGTGTGTTAAAATTCTGTCGAAATTATATTTGGTTTAGGATAAAACGATGTGCTTCAATCTTTTCTTGGCGAGATTTCGTCCGCCATTTTTTGTTCATCCAACGTTATACTATACCTTTTATTACAATAATTGTCAATAATATAGTGATCACCATCATAATACATCATTGAACATTGAAAAAACAAATTGGATAAGTTAACAGTTAGGAACAAATAATACGAAAACTGCATTTTGTAATGAAGTAAATAACAACAGAAATATCCCTTCAAAAACATAAAGTATCAAACTGCTGCAACGAAGTAGAAATTAAAAATTGAATGTGAATTTGAAAATCGAATAAAAGACTTAGGTACCTACCTACCTGTAAATACGATTTTCAAATTATCTTGAGGTAGGCAAACTAGCTGGTAGCCAGCAAATAACTTGAACATGCGCAGTTACTGATTTTTAATTCGTTTAAAACTATTTTAAATTTCACATGAAAGCTAGTTTATTAATTAGAAATTTAGTAATAAGTGTTACGTCGCTGCTGAGGCGGGTGTTAAATAACTCTCTCATTAGTATTTTATTAACGTCAGCCACACCCATCTGACTGGCACTTGCGGAACACGACGTGCCAACGTCACGGACCTTGGCTAGCTACGCCAGCTATGCCAGCTGCGCCATCTATGCCAGCACATAAAGCTATGCCTGCTGCGCCGGCTACGACAGCTGCATAAAGGTTCTCTTCCTCGCGGTCCGGGTGGTGAAGCTAAGACCCTCGGTCCCAAAAGGAGGTACGAGAACACTACTCAGCGGGCACTCTTAATGGAGGTACGAGATCGATGGGGGCAGGGAAGGACACAGTCCCCCCGCCGCCTGCCCAATGGCAGGGTAAGTACCACAGAAATAGATAGAATGACCAAGTGGGCAGGACGCGCGTGCCAACACTCTGCACCATAGTACAGTGCATTTCAAAGCCTTTCTCAGTACGCCTTATGACTTGTTTCTGTAAATACTGTACCAAAAACCCGTGAAAATGCCTTATTGTGCTGTTTCTGACTACAGAAAGAAAAGCTGTAAAGTACATTCGATTAAAGTTAATTTAAAAAAATTAATGACGTCAATATGGGAGGCGTAGTTTGTTCAAAAAGTTGCCACGCATGAATCGCAAGTAAAATTGTGATTAGAACCATTCTATCTATTTTTGTGGTGAGTACACACCGAGCCCGTCTTCGCTCCTCCACTGTGCTCTCTGCTGACATCAGAGGGACACGTGGAGCAACTCCCCATCGGCCCAGACCGGACCCCTCCTGTGCCGGAAAATTCTCCACGAGCAATAGGGTTCCCCGGTCTAAAGAATAGTTATTGCTCATGCCCAAGGTGCACTGGCCCAACAACTGCTGTTCCTACTTCCCATCAGACGTATCGAGAAGGACCACCAGCCGAAATGTACACTAGGAGGTTTTCTGACCCAGCAACCCATCAGTATTGCATCTGCTTTGTGATCTCTGTATTACCCTAAGGTTAGGTTGACTGGGAGAGAACGCCTATGGCATTAAGTCCATAAAATAATATATCTTGTAGAATAAAACTCTGCGTGCTTGTGAATTTAATTTTATTATTTTAAACCACACACTTGCCTTGCCTGAATGCAAAACGGAAATCGAAGACAATATTATAAACAGTGTTCCAAGACACCTAAAATATATAGTGTTGCAAGTTAATTTTACAGACTAATTAGTCGATATTACTAACATAGTGCTTTATTGATTTATATGTTGAATTTACTTTAACATAGTTGGGGCCGGCAAGGTAGTCCAACAATTAAACTGCAAAATGCAATTATTACTAACAAATTTGAAATATTATACTTATTTCTTCTAATATATTATTAAATTATTTCTAAATTTAAAGTGAATGTTGAAGTAACATTTGTTAAAGAAACTTAAGTATATAATTAATTCAAAACCATGCCCTTTAATGGCTTATGTGACTATCATTATCACTGTTTAAACTTTGCCCTACGAATGAAATCATTCTTGGGATCGGTGCAAAACCACAAAGCTTAAAGAGAGAATATACTCTACATCATCTTATATACTAAAACCACATACCTACATAGGCAATGGACAGAGTTTTCTTAAAGACCGAGTGTAGATTTTACTACCAATTTTACAGTCTGCTACCCTAACTTTACCGTCAGGGCCAGTATAAATTTTTACAATTCTGGCCATAGGCCATGATAATGGAGGCACATTATCTTGTCTTACAATAACTAAATCTCCTACATTTAAATTGGATTGTGTCTGATGCCACTTTGGCCTATTTTGTAACTGTGTTAGATAGTCTCTCGACCAAACCTTCCAAAAATCCTGTTTTATTTTTGAACACATGTTCCAAAACTTAAGTCGGTCCATAGAGACCCCTGAAAAATCTAGTTCTGGATAGGAAGTCAAGGCACTACCTATTAAAAAGTGGCCAGGTGTTAAAAAACTAATGTCTGAAATGTCCGAGCTTATAGGCATTAGGGGCCGAGAGTTGAGCACAGCTTCAATCTCTGTTATGACGGTATATAGACCTTCAAACGTCAGACACAAATTACCAATTATCCTTTTAAAGTGGTGCTTAAAGCTTTTTACGCCTGCTTCCCACAGGCCTCCGAATTCAGGAGAATAACTTGGAATGAAGTTAAATTTTATCAAATTTGTAGTACAAAAATGTTCTACACAATCCCTGTGAGCCTTTGAAGAAAACAAATCATACAGCTTTCTTAATTGATTAGAGGCTCCTTTAAATGTTTTTGCATTATCACAATAAACCTGATGAGGCATACCGCGCCTTGCAATAAATCTCTTGAGACATGCCAAAAAACTCTCAGTGGTGAGATCGCTCACAAGCTCTATATGAACTGCTTTGACAACAAAACAAACAAACAGCGCGACATAGCATTTACTTACAAGAGGTCTCCTAATCCTCGCAGACTTCATACTGAATGGACCGCAGAAATCTACACCTACGACCTCAAATGGTCTTGCTGCTGTAATCCTTTGTTTAGGCAGAGAGCCCATCAGTTGCCTAGCCGCTGCAGCTTTTAACCGTGCACACTTCATACACTTGATAACCACCTTTTTTACCTCCCGATGGCCACTGATAAGCCAATAATTCTGAGATAGAGAACTCAATAAAAGTTTAGGTCCCGCGTGCAGCAGACGCAAATGTTCCCTGTTAATTAGTAATGTTGTGACATGACATGATTTCGGCATTATAATTGGGTGCATCTTGTTATAAGGAATATTATCTGCATTTTGTAAACGGCCACCAACTCGGAGTACACTCTCCTTGTCCAAAAATGGATGCAGGTTTGATATACTAGACCTAAACTTAATGACCTTATCATTTAATATTGAAGCTATTTCCCTTGAAAAGTATTTTCTCTGGGTACATTTTATAATAGCTAATAAAGCTCTTTGCAACTCTTTGGGTGTAAGACTACCAGTAATTTTGTCATTTGACTTTAAAGTGTTATCTTTAAATCTGAATATGTATGCTATTATTCTTTGCAATTTATTTAAATCACAGAAAGTTGTCAACAAATCATAAAAGTCTGATTGGTCGATGCTGCATGAGTTTACCGCAGTTAATGCTGACACAGGTGGAGCTGCAATAGGCAATATGCAATCTGCAACCGGCAAATGCACATATTCTTTACTCGACAGTTCTTTGGGACCATGCCACCATAGATTATTGTATTGCAATTTCTGTGGGTCAACTCCCCGAGAAAGTAGATCAGCAGGATTATCTGAGCTTCGCACATACGACCATTCAGCTTCAGCAGTTAGATCATTTATTTGTTTGACTCTATTAACAACATATGGATTGGACTTAATATTGTTAGACTTGATCCATGCCAAAACAATTTGAGAATCACTGTACAGATGTACCTTAGTTGGGAATCGCGACGATAAAACTTTATTCACTCTATGAGTTAGCTGAGCTAACAATAGGGAACTATTGAGTTCAAGCTTGGGAATAGTCAACACTTTATTTAATGGAGCAAGACGAGACTTGGAGCATAATAAATTCACAGTGACTGACCCATCTCTATTTAATATTCTAAGATATAGACAGCAACCAAATGCTTTTTGTGATGCATCTGCATACCCTACCAGCTCTATAGATGCTGTGTCACGAGAATTTACACAACGCATGACAGTGATAGTGCCCATTGTATTTAAGCTAAATAAAAACTTGTGCCAAATGTCTAATAAGTTCTGGGGCAATATAGTGTCCCAGCCTACATTAACTGACCATAATTGCTGCATAAAAAGTTTTGCAACAACAATAATAGGCCCTATGAGGCCAAGCGGATCAAACATTTTTCCAACAAAGCTAAGCACTTGTCTCTTGGTATAAGTGTCATTTTTATATGGTGGACTTTCAAAACTAAACTGATCTTTAGTAACATTGTATTTTAAGCCCAATGTTTTAACAATGTTATTTTTATTAAATTCAATGTCATCATTGAAATATTTGTGTTCAATAGGAACATCATCCAGCACCTGAGAAACATTCGAGCACCATTTGTGCAAATTAAAATTTCCTAATTTCAAAAGTTCTATTAGTTGCACCTTGAGATCATGCAGGGACTCTACATTGTCAGAGCCACATATTACGTCATCAACATAAGTACTTGAGAACATAGCCTCTGCTGCAAGCGGATACTTTTTATCATACCTATGGGCCAACTCTATAAGGCATCGGGTGGCTACAAAGGTAGATGCTTTTAAACCATATGTAACTGTCTGCAGTTGTAAACAACTGATGGGCATACTCGGGTTATCTCTCCAGAGTATATTCTGTAAGCATGCTTGCTCAGGATTTATCCTTACGCAACGAAACATCTTTGAAACATCGCAAATTAATGTGAAAATGTACGTACGATACCGGAGCAGGATATCAAAAAGCTCACTTTGTACCACTGGTCCATTCAACATGACTTCATTAAGGGAGACTCCACTTTTTGACTTCATGCTACCATCAAAGACCACACGCAGTTTGGTTGTTCTGCTATCTTCGTTAATCACACTGTGATGAGCTAGAAAATAAACATGTCCATTAGTAACTTCATAATCACCAATGTCAACTTTTGTCGCATGTCCCAAGGCAACATATTCTTCAATGAATTTTTTATACTTTTCTAGGTACAATGGATTTCTTTTAAATTTCTTTTCCAGAGTCAAAAATCTTTGGAGGGCGACTGAAAAGGAATCTCCAAGCTGCAGTTGCTCTAAGTCACAGATAAGTGGCATATTAACTTGAAATACATTATTTTCAATTTTAACTGAATTTTGAAAACAAACTTCAGCCTTTAAGTACTCACTACACAACTTGTCAGCTGGCTCAGGAACCTTTTCAGTGAGCCAAAATTGCTCCATGACATTTTCTAATTTCTGAGAATCACAAATAGCCAAATTTGAAACTAAATTAGTGTTTATAACATTACAATGTTTTATATCAATGCTACCCCCAACAACATACCCAAACAAAGTTCTCTGCAGAACAGGGCCATTTGGAATTTTTATATGTCCATCTAATAAGATGTTAAAGTATATGTCGGCACCTAAAAGCAAAGAAATTTCTCCTGGCAGATTGAAATTATCATCAGACAAAATAATATTTTTAGGTAGATTAAATTTCGAAATATCAATATATTGTTGGGGCAATTTGGCAGTTATGGAATTCACAACATGACATTTTGCATTAAATTGAGTTTTTGACACTGGGGAATGTAATGTAATATTAACAAAATTATTGATTTTGCTATTTGTATTTGTAATACCAATAATATAAGCGTCTTCATGTATAGGCTTTAATCCCAAAGACTTCACAAGAGAGTGTGTGATGAGGGAGACTTGACTACCCGAGTCAAGTAGCGCTCTTACATAGACTGCATGGCCTGCAATATTAAATAATTTTACCTTCACAGTTGGCAATAAAACATTGTTGCCCAATTTACTGGAATGTAATGAGATAGCCTCCTGTCCCTCAATATCTGTGCCTACATGCAGAAGAGTATTGTGCTTCTCCTTACACACTTGACATGTAAAATGAAATTGACATTTACCGTTATGTGAATTTAGGCATGTAGAACATAGTTTGTTTATAGAAACAAATTTTTGACGGTCTTCAACCGAAGCCGTTTTGAAGGACGGGCAACTATATAATTTATGGTTATTACCCTTACAAAATTTACAAGATTTTGTATTATTGGAAGTAGCAACATTGGTTACCTTATTGGGGCGCTTATAGGTGGCTTCATAAGCTCCACTGTCCTCAAGCGCCATAGCACGCTTTTCAAGGAACGCCATAAATTCTTCCATTGTAGGTAACACCTCAGGGTTCCTATCAAGTTGATAGGCCCGATTAGTAAACATATCAAGTTTCCTAGAAAAAATTGAAATAAGTAGCATATCCCAATCCTTTATGGGTTGCTGTAAATTTTTTAAAGCATATAGTTGTTGCTTTATTTCTGAAATAAATGACCTTATAGAGGCCGCAGTACTCCGCTGCATTGTAGGCAAGTCTAAAAGTACATGTATGTGATTTATTATTAATCTAGCTTTGTTGTCAAAGCGTTTTTTAAGTAATATCAAGGCCTCTTGATAAGACTGATTGACAAGAGGTAAGTTAATAATTTCAGCAAGAGCATCCTCACTTAAG
Organism: Asteroscopus sphinx; assembly: GCA_949699075.1. Taxonomy (NCBI): domain Eukaryota; kingdom Metazoa; phylum Arthropoda; class Insecta; order Lepidoptera; family Noctuidae; genus Asteroscopus; species Asteroscopus sphinx. The sequence continues at coordinate 11,455,524 of OX453013.1, read as the reverse complement.
TATTTTCTTAAATAAAATAACCTTTGAACATCTGAAAGTTCCTTGTTGTTATGTATGACAGCAGTAAAAAGATCTATAAAAGGTGTATACTTAGTAAAATCTTTGCCACTAAAGACCGGTAAGTCAATGTTTGGTAATTTTGATGATTTACTTTTACATTGGGAAACGTCAGATGCACTAAAGCCAGTCAGACATTGGTTAATTTTAGACATAATTGAAAAATATTGTTCTTCTAAGACAGCAACATCTTCACTATCTTTGTTATCTATTGACAAAATACTTATTTGGACCCTCTCATAGTCTCTGAAAGCATCAATTAATCTTTCCTTGCGAGTTTGAAGAACTCCAGGCGATACACTTACAAGATTTAACGGGTCGTTAACAAAGTTCTCGACGCGTGTTATCGTACCTTTTAGCTGTCCGCGCTTAAGACGCAGCGTCTTAAGATCTTCCATATTTATTTTAAATAACACTAGATTAAACCAACAGCACAAAATTAACTTTCGGAATCCTGGAATTTGTTATTGTTTGAAGACTGAAGTGAAGTTTTCAACAAACGAATGACAGAAGACAGCAGATGTCAACGTCACTAAGGGTGCGTTCAGTATTATCGCCCGACGACACTTTGTACAGGTTGGCCACCCTTCCAGAGAGAATGGCTGTAGATTCTTTTGCCGCTTGTTCGACTGCAATAGTGCCAACTTCACAACACCAAAACTTTTTTCACCGCCACCCTCAAGATTCGCACTTCATAGCAATGCGAACAAAGCAACGATGAAAATGATGCAATATCTTCTAGAATTGTCTAAGGCGACACTCTGACCGTATTTCGAAATAAATAGCTTTTCTTCGTGCTTCTTTGAGCCTAAGTGCGAAAATATAGACTTCGCACGAAGACTTGCCCGGGCCGGGTCGACGCACACGCGACACAAATACCTTAAAACCACGGTGAATACACGAAAAACAGCTTGAATGGAACACTTTGGCTCGTAGGACCACTTGCACATGTAGAATAAAACTCTGCGTGCTTGTGAATTTAATTTTATTATTTTAAACCACACACTTGCCTTGCCTGAATGCAAAACGGAAATCGAAGACAATATTATAAAACAGTGTTCCAAGACACCTAAAATATATAGTGTTGCAAGTTAATTTTACAGACTAATTAGTCGATATTACTAACATAGTGCTTTATTGATTTATATGTTGAATTTACTTTAACATATCTATATAGGCATATTACATTGTTGCATGAAGTTTAAGTAAAAAATAACTGTGACACAGTGATACACTTCTGTAGTTATTATCGTTCAATTGGTTATTGTAAACTATTGTTCTTACGGTTCCAAAAAAATAAAAATAAATTCTAACCTTTATGTCATTACAGTAACATGCGCAGTGGCACCATCTTCGCTCGAGTTATTTTCCAACTATTCATGGTACCATTATGTGTTCTGGGAATGACTATACCTATGTATAAGGCGCTGTCAAGCTCAAACTGTTACCTCTGACGTGTCCATTGTACCTATTAATTTCAACACTGCTATAATTTAGTATAAAAACAGTTACACATAAATAGTAGGGGGTCTAGAAGTCCGGAAACCAGCGGGTGTTCGCTCTCATAATTATATTCACATCTGATATTTTTGAACTTTCACGTGAGCGCTTTATTTCGGCGGTTTTTTTTCTAAACTCCGTGATTTACGTCAGTTGGAGTCGGATTCTGTGGATGTCGAGTGTCGAAAGCTTTATGCGAGACCAAAATTTATTTTGTTTTAAACGATGGATAAGCATTGTCTCTATATAATTTAAGTTGCTGTGAAAAATAATGTGTTAATTGTATTAATGAAAAAGATTCTCTAGGGAAATGGTGTAGGCAGAGAAAAATCTGTTGGAAATAAATTATTCTGGATAACTTTGAATCATTGCGTCATCTTAAAAACTATTTCGTAACCTGCTTACTCTACAAATTTTATCAAAACATGTATTTATGACAACAAAATTAATGCGACTTAAAAAAAAATGACAGAATCTTAAATTGCCACCGTATGACATCAGAAGTCTGACTCAACGACCAAAACCAACCCCAAAAACCAAATATTCTTCACTAAATTAATAATCAAAACACTTAAAGCAGCTATACAAAGTAAAAACAATTAGTTACCACAAAGTGTTACAATAAAAGCGTACCCACTCCTCTTTCCTGTTAGTTTTCGCTCCCTTGCACTTTTCCGGACCAAAAGGAACAAAAGATTTACGTTGGCCACGTCTGGGCCTTTCTCTAAGACTACTTTTGTTTGTAGGTAGGTATCTACTTAAAGTACTTTAATGCGCTAGGTGAGATGCTTAAGATGTATGTTGCGTTAATAAATCGTGTTTGGTGTTGCCTCATTTAGCTGAATTATCGTCTTATAAGAATAGAAAAGAGATGATAATGTAGTGTGTTTATTTCAGTAGTATTTTGAGACCACAAACTAAAATTACGATTTCTCTTCACTATGATAAGCGAACATAGTCTTGTAAATGACTTGTAAACTTAACATGCCAATCTAATTTCAATGAATCGTAGCAATCATGTAATCAAGTATGAAATCGATCCTAATATTAACTTTTTGAGTATACGTGTATCAGAAATGTGTGGTCGTATTTGATAAGCTCATTCAGGGAATGCTTTCGAACTACTTTCACTATGGGACCAACGTTGAAATCTCGAAAAAAAAACAGAATCCTTACATTTTGTCGAGCGACATCGATGATTTAGTGGGGAACAGCTGATATATTTTTCATGATTTCAGGTTTGGTTCTATAGTAAAAGTTATTCTATGCTATACTTTGAATGAGCTCTTCAAATATGACCTCGGATTTCTGATACACGTTGTATAGTGTATAAATATTTATATCGATAGACAAATAATAGAGTACTTATCTGTGAATTGAATTGCTTGATAAACCGTGTTTCAAGATCATAATTTTAGTCAAATAACGAAAGTAATTCATCTTTACAAATTTTCTTCCAACTGAAACCAGAGTTAATTATGATTTATTAAATCTATTTCCATTTCTACAAAGCTGAATCACACCCAACAATGAGTTAATCCAATTAAATTTTCCTTCGACTTCTGTGTCCTGGGCCATGTTTCAAATTCAAATAAATCACCAACTTGAACTCGTCCGACGGAAATAGCACTCCGTCCGTCCATAAATCCAAGTCTATTTAAGCAATCTCAAACGAAAAATCTGAAATAAGCCGCATAACATGTCACCTAGCACATAACTTTTTCAATTCCAAAAAGGATAAAACAAAAAGACGGTTTTTAGAAATTTATCGCGGTTGTTCGAATTAAAAACGTTTTCAATAATGTGTCTTTCAAAAGATACATCTACTTTTAACACATAGATTGATGTCACAAACTACTTTTAATTGATAAAAGTCCAGGCTGTATGCTAAATAACACTTCCCAATATTAATAAGAATAAGCGGTTAATTAATAATAATTAGTAATAATTAATTTAATAATAAGTTAATTTCCCAATAATAATAAGCGGTTCTTTTAGACACGGCACGTATTGTTAGGAAGTTCCTCTCTCTGAGGCCCTGACCAACGGTAGCTTGGCCCTGTTCCTGATGCCGGTGGGCTACTATTTTTATATATTTTTAAATGTTTTTATTTCTTGTTTTTTGTAAAAATGTTCAAAAATGTAAAAAATATGTACTTTAATGAATAAATGGAATAATACATAACATACATAACCAGCCCATTACTGTCCCACTGCTGGGCACGGGCCTCTTCTCAGTAAGAGAAGGCTAAGGCCTTAGTCCACCACGCTGGCCTAGTGCGGGTTGGCGGACTACACACACCATCGAGAACTGTATGGAGCACTCTCAGGTGTGCAGGCTGGTTTCCTCACGATGTTTTCCTTCACCGTTAAAGCAAGTGATAATCGAATATAAAATGAATGGAATAATAATAAGAACTAACTAATAACTGTCAGCTGTCAAAAAAACCTCAACTTATCTTTTCGTTAATCGATACACCCGAGTACCTTATTAATATTGTCAGTTACTTAATAACTGGTTACAAAATAGACGTTTTACGTTACAGCAATAATAATAAATAAATATAAATAAATAAATAAATATTTTTGGGACATTTTACACATCACCATCTAGTCCCAAACTAAGCAGAGCTTGTGGTATGGGTACTAGACAATGGATATAATACTTATATTTTTTTTTTTTTTTTAATATATACTTATAATACATAAGAAACAACCAGACCAACACAAACACTCATGTTCATCACACAAATATTTGTGTCCTGTGGGAATCGAACCCACGACCACGTGATCAGCAGTCCGACACACGAACCACTAGATCACAAAGGTCGTCAAAATAAATAATTAATTTTCGTGATTATCGTGCACACAATCAATGCGAACGTTCGCGCGCGATACGCATCGAGTTAAAATAATTAATGCAAATTTATGAAACGCGCGGGATTCGGAACGCACCGGTGCCATCAACTAGACTTGTTGCTATGTTCTAGTTATTTTAAGAAGCTGGGTTCGAGTTTTGGCAATAGGGCAGAGAAGACTGTTATCGATCCTTCGTTTTTTTGTAGCGTGCTTGGAACTTTTAGCCTGGTTTTTAGGGTTCCGTACCCGAAGGGTGCCAAACGGGACCCTATTACTCTCACTAAGCTGTCCGTCCGTCCGTCTGTCTGTCACTGGGCTATATCTTTGTAATACATAACCAGTTGAAATTTTAAACATAATATGTGTTACTATAATGTCTATCGCGACAAATACTAAATATAAAAAACCAAAGGGGGACCCCATACAAGGAACCTCGAAAAACATGCCAAACAACAACCTGTGAGTGGGAGTAAGAACACCGAATGTTACATTATACCTTCAGAGCCGTTAAGACTCTACACATAGATTATGTAGTTGCTGTTATTATATTTCTATAAACTTCAAACCATTTTTTACATTTACATGTTATGCTTAGGCAGCCAACAACAGTTCACGTCACCATTTTTAAATACATACCTATATGTAAAAATATTTTCGTAAATTTTTTGAATAGCATAGTATCAAGCGTGAGAACTACTTAATTAATTGCAATAATTTAAATTATAATTATACAAACTAGTTTTTTTATTATCCCTCATATCTATAAATATTTGGTCAAGGCTTTCTAATGTTATTTATACGTCCTGAAGTTGTTTGTATCGCAACAAATTGGTTAATGATGTTCTAATTACTTAAATATGTAATGATTTTATTTGTTTGTACTGTCTGAATTTTTGGGGTAAATAATGTCTTAAGCTAAGGTTAGGTTAGGTAGGAAACTTACTGGGCTAGATATCAGTTTGGGTGCTACGTATATTTTTTTTAAATCCTTGAATAAAATTTTTCATTAGTCTAGAGTCGAAAGTCGTGATTCTTTAGAGCAAAGTTTTCTGGATGTCATGTCACTTTTCTCTCATAGTTTAACTTTCTCCCCATTGGCTCAGTGAAAAAAAAATGCTGTATAATAGACTATATGAAGTCGGTAAAAAATGTAATACAGTAGGTATAAAATTCAAATAACGTAAAAAATAGAAATCACGTCTAATTTTCATATAACCTTTGATAATTTATTTACTTATAACATTGCATTGCAAACGCGTCCCTAAGTTTCATTGAGCAATTCATTCAGACTGTATACAAAACTGTGTGTGTCCCAAAAGTTACAGTAACTGAAAACGACACTATCACGTCTCGCAGCAAATATAAATTCGTCTTCACTTATCTTAAACTTGAGTGTTGTTGATCAACCGAAGTAATTAGTCTCCATAAAACCTTTGATACATATTAATTAATCCCGTCATTCCGGTTATAATAAATAAAGTACAAAAATATAAAGGTAGCAGTTATATTGATGAACTGATGTTAGTAGGTACATCAGTTCCAACATCGATGTTTATATTCTGTGGTATAATAACGTCACTAGTAGCTATGAGTGTTGTGAATGAGATTACATGTTCGATTTTTAAACGAGAGTCATTTTCTTAATTGATCATCATGGTGTTGTTTTATTTGATTTTTTTACAGCCAGTTATTTTGACAAATTATATTTTTGTAATTGCCTCTATAAGTTTTGAATCCTGTTACACGTTTTATATAACAAGCGTGTCAATAATCATTCATTCAAAAATTTCAGGTTATTATATGTAAATAATTATGTACTTAATTAGCACGAATACATTTAAAAACGAGGATTAACAACGTGACGAATTTACTAAGCTTAATACTTTCAACAGCAAGGTTAAATTAATAGTAAGACCGCTATTATGTAATTTATCACGATTACTAAATAAGCTGTTTAAGACACAATATTTGCGCATATAAATTAATTTCAAGAAGCAACGCCTACGTAAATGATTATAGAACTTAAACCGAACGAGGTAAACACTAATAACACGCACTTTTATTTCATTAAAAGAGTGTAAGACCACCTTGTATCGATATAAGTATTCATTATCGATAAAGAAATGAGCACGTACTTCGATAAAGTATCGATGTTCGGTTTAAAAATCGTTGGCGGCACCTATTTAATCATGTCGCCTGGCTGGGTGTGCACCTGCTTGCATACATATTCATTGGCTCGATATCGGTACGCAGTCACTATCAATGTCGGTTTTCGCAACACTACGCTGTGATAAAAAATACGTTTTGGAAATCGAATTCGATTGTTTAATTTAAAAACACGTGTTTGAACGTCGTGTTCTGTATTTGAATTGTCTGGCTGAATACGAGAACTAAAGCTACGTTTAAACTGTTACAGAAATGACGACACAAGTATTGGGACCTTGTTTTGTATTGTTCGCATTTGGGAGAATATTGCAGTATGAACGTTGCCTAGGACTTCGTTGACTCGTATCCAATGTATTTTAGGTAGATATATTCATACATACATTCTAATTAATACATCTGAGTATGGACCAAAATTATTATGTCTATAATTTTGAACCGTATATCTTTAACAGTGATTGTATGCGGAAGAAAAGCCACGAGCACAATTTGGTCGTGTAACAGTACTGTAAATATAGACGTCTGCAATAATTAGTTATTTCTGCACTATTAACAGCGCAAACAGCGGTTATTAAGTCGATTTAATTTAATTATTATCTGCTATATTGTGTGGTGTTAAATTACATACCACAATACACTTAGATCTTTTACAGTCTAATGATTTGGAATCTGAGAAATCAAGACCACATTAGTCAGGTATGTATGGTACCATCTCTTGCTCCTTTTACTTTTTAGTTGCGACAGCTATAAACTTTTATATGTGCAAGAAGCTTTCTTCCTCTATTTAGAGATAGCAAACTCTATGGTGGAGATAGGGTACACAAAGAATTTACGCAGCAGCTCGTCTTGACAGACTGTGCAATGGTGCAAGATCAAGATTAAATAGAGCTGTCAATGTTAAGAAAGCCTCTATGGGTAGAGGTGTGTAACTCAGCTCAGAACCGGTTCAAATATACAGATCAATAAGCTTGAGCTGTTGAGCTGCAGCTCAATGACAAAATACGCAGCTCACGGCTCAAAGAATAGTATCTATCTGTGCGACAACTTTTGTTGCACGTTAGATAAAAGATGTCTATATAGATAAAAACCTGTTTGAACCGGTGACCTGGAGCGGCGACAGATCAGCGGTGAGTCACAGAGTCAGCGAGCGAGCGCAGCTCAAACAGATCGAACAGTCTTTAAGCTCAGCGACTCGCATCACAGATCATAACTCGAAGTATGCAGATACACAAATTGAGCTGATCTGTGAGCCGGTTCACAGCTCCGCCTCACTGACCTGAACCGTGAGCTGAGCTGCAGCTCACGCATTTTTGTTGAGTTACCCATGTCTATCTATGGGTGGTTAGTTCATACAATTCTATTATATGAGTTTTTAAACTAAAGTGTTCATTTACACAAATATTTAGCATGTAAATAATGTTGATTGCGTTCCCGTATGTATCGTAAAAATATTAATTCCATTATATGGCTGAAGTGCAACTATGTATAACTTTCGAAGAATGAGCAGTTTGTTTCTAAATATCTACTTTCTCGTAAACAGTAGTCTAGCCCAAAGTCTTGCTGAAGTCTTGCATTTTCGCAAGACCAATAAGACCGCAAGACTGTATACCAATAATGGACAACACTACCCGTAAAAGACATCAAAAAGTGGCTGGCGACCCAAGATTATGTCATACCGCCCCCTTGACTCTTCTTTGAATTACAGTAGTAGTAAATTTGAGTTAGAGTATATTTTCGTAGTAGTAGAGTTAGTTTGTGAAAGTGCTCGTCCGAGGAAGTACTACCGTACTTACTTCTCCGCCAAATAGTGATGCTTGCATTGCTGTGTTTCGGTCTGAAGGGTACGAGTACCGGTGAAATTACAATCACATGAGACTGATCCATCATGTCCATCTTCATGTCTCAGTTAGGCGAACAGACTTGTGGTACGCACGGCTACACATCAAGCTGTACATTTCCAGTATAAGCTGATCTCGCATTGTACGGAAAGCCTATGCAATGCGAGGTCAGCATAAACTGGAAATGTACAGCTTGATGTGTAGCCGTGTGTACCATTAAGGCTATAATAGCATAGGTGGTATTGTAGTTGTTATGGGCAAAGGTAACCGCTTAGCATCAGATGGGCCTTCAGCTCGTTTCGCCATCTTATACTATAAAAAAACAGAGATTGATTGATTTAGTGTTGTCCAAATTCTTGGTCTTGCAATCTTGCGGTCTTGCATTCAACTCAACTTATACATAGGCCTCTCCCAAGCTACGTCACAACACTCGGTCCTCTGCCTTCCACATCCCCAGCTACCTTCTTCCTACCGTCAGTCCACCTGGCTGGGGGGTGCCCTACTACCTTCAAGGACTCATCTGCTCCAGTGGCAGTAGTCCTTCAAAAAACATGGCCAACCCACCGCCAGTTGAGCTTATTAATCCTACAAGCTATGTTGGTTCACTCCGGTTCTTCTCCAGATAATCTCGTTACGGATTTTATCCTTCAAAGAAACTTCAAGCATAGCTATCTCCATAGCTCGCTAAGCGACGTTGAATATGTGGATAAGCCCAACTGTCAGTGTCCACGTCTGGGCACCGTAAGTCATGACAGGCAGGATACACTGGTTGAAGACCTTCGTCTTCAAACTGTGCGGTATAGGCGACAGGAATACTCACATCGGTCTTGCATTAGTCTTGCAAATACTTTGGGTAATACTATTCCTACGTAAGTATTGAAGATTGCATTAAATTTTCAACCACACCGACGATCTACGTACAAATCTTTGCAATAAAATCCCGATACTAGTATCGCATTAGGGTAACCAACTAAACCTACCCGGCCCCCTCAGCGGAAGGAAAAAATTCTAATTTGCAAAAAGCTTTTTAGCTACTCAAAGACGACGTTATCACGCGATGATATCGATCAGTTCCACCGTCCGTATTTTTCCCGGTTTAACGAGTGTTTTCTAATCAAAACGAACAATGCTATCATGCAAACAACACCAATTAGAATTGTTACATAGGAACGCCAAAGAAAAATGCAAAGAGGAGACGAATTCAATTTAAAATGAGATCCGTCTGCGTTCCACTTGGTCCCGCGTCGATCGGGGCGAAATTGAAAAAGAGAAAAAAATCCGAGAGTGGAATAAATAAAAATAGAGATCCCGCTACAGCGCAAGTCTCCGTTGAAATGAAAATAAAACAGCAAAAAGCTTTTTGTGGACGAAATAAATTAAAAAGTGTGTCGCGATTTTGTGAGCGCACCGTCCGCCATGCCGCCCGGCCCGACTGTCTATGACTATCAAACTCGCACTGCGCTTGGAAATGTGTTTTTGATTCCATTTTGATGCTAAAGGCTTTAAGAATATATTTTCTAAGATATTATGTTTGTAAAAAAGGATTGATTTGTACCTTTTATCACTTTATCAGTATCAGTCGGTAGCTGGACGCTTACTGGTGGAAACAAGACTCTACTGAAGAGTGCTTCAACGATTGTCTGCGAAGAATGCAATGGCCACTTTGTCAAGATGATTCATATTTTTATGACGTATAGGCTAAAAACTGCTATCTGATTTCTTGATCAAGCCCATTCATCAACTCAGTCTATTGTAGTCCACTGCTGGACATAGGCCTCTCCTAAGTTGCGCCACGACACTCGGTCTTCTGCCTTCCGCATCCAGTCCCCCCCCGGCTACTTTAATCAGGTCGGCGGTACACCTGCGGCACCTCGCAGTACCCTACGCTGCGTTTACTGACGACGTTCGACGTTGTCGTTCACGGTCTCCACTCAAGGATTCATCTGCTCCAACGACCATCAATCCTTCTACAGATACGGCCAGTCCACTTCTTCTTGTTCTTCTTCGTGTCAACATGAGCTACAGAATAATAACAGCTCATGTCGTGGGGGAAAGATTAGCCAGTCAGCAGGTTGATAGCGGGGCTGACTGCCCAGAGTGCGCCGGAGGATCATTTAAATATCGTCACTCGTGGAGGCTCTTTTAATGCACCCACTGCCACTTCAGCTTACTGATCCTACAAGCTATGCCGGTCACTGGTTATTCTACGGATAATCTCGTTACGGTTTTTATACTTCAAAGACTCTCCAAGCATAGCTCGCTGAGCGATTTTGAATTTGTCGATCCTATTCTTAGTCAAGGACCAGACAAATATTTCTTCTCGAAATCCCATACATCACACTGTATAACAATTAATTATTACAGGTATAGTCGTTAACTTCGCTCGACATTTTTACGACTTTTGTCGACATTCGTTCGTAGTTTCACAATCCACGTGTCGTCATTATTTCAGTCGTGGCTAACATTGTGTGCCGCGGTTCGATGATGGACACTTGTCAAATGCGATTCAAACGAACGGATGACGTCACCGCAGTAGTAAATACAGCCAAGATATTGGTTATTTATGGGTTTGATTGATTGCAGAAACAATTTTCATGCCATGTTCCTTTCTGTCGGCAGATAGATAACGTCACGCATTTCTCTATACATGCTGAAATTTGAATCACCTCATTTGTGTTCACTTCAATCGATAAAATGTAGGGACCACCTGATTATTTTTTCGCGATTTCTGGGTTGGTCCCCTAGTAAAAATTGTTCATAATGATGAGTACAATGACCCCTTTTCAGGAAATAAGCGATTCAAATTTCAGCGTGTATACTGTCATTACTAGCATGCTTTAAGCGATAAATGTGCTCATTGCAATAATTGGTTTCCACTTTATAGTATTGTTTTTTTTTCGAGGGGCTCATAGCTAAGTAATAACGACTTGAATTGAAAGATCTGTAAAGTCAAACTGCGCCAGTCACGGTCAGTTTTTAGATGGGTGACCATTTTTATGCACATCTAGGCCCCTCCATGACTCGAAGAGTTAAGCTGTCGGTCCCGGTTACTATATGATTATCTATAGCAGTCGTGACAGTAGTCAGAAGTCTAAAAGTCTGACAACTGGTCTAATCTTAGGATGTCAGTATTACCCAGTAACTAGGTTGCGGGGGTCTGATGGCAGTTGCTCCGTGTAAAATACTGATATTCAGCCGCAACTGGTTAGACTGGAAGCCGCCCCAAAATAATTGGGGAAAGGCTCGGAAAAAGAGCAAGAAGATTTTTTTTTATCTGTATGCTTCATCTTGTATCGTCTATATCTTCTAAAAATTTCTCAAAGAAATTACATCTCTTAGTAATTACTGTTCTCCTCCGTTGGCATATCTACTTCATCAAAATTATGTTACAAAATACTTTACTTCTGCCAAAACAGCAACCACCACTTACCCAAACAATTAATCAAAGATATTTTCCGAGGCATTAGCAACCCTAATATCTTAAAATTTTAATTCATCACATCCCTATAAAAGTACGTCACCTATTTAATGCACCCAAGCTAACCATCGGGGGAAAGTTTTACCTAAAATTATATTTGTGGGTCGTCACGCTTTTCCGGGGGGTGCGGCGAGGGGGGGTGGTGAGCCAGGGGGCGATTAGAGGGGTCTTTTGTGAGCTCGCCGTAGGTGGCGGGCCATTGCCATATCTATAGGTACGCATTGATTGATGTTCGATTTATTAATTCCATTTTTTGTCAAACGATGAAAATAATCTTAATTTTCTCTCTTCAACGTCTAACAAAATAAAGGCAAGTCCTGAAAGTATTTCGTTAAGAATCACTTGGAGAATAGATAAGTATGTTTTTTTTTTTTTAAATTATAATTATTTTGGAACATTTTACACAGTACTATCTGGTCCCAAACTAAGCAAAGCTTGTACTATGGGTATTGGACAATGGATATAACTCTTATATACTTTTTTTTTGTAAATACATAATACATAAGAAACACCCAGACCAATACAAAAACTTGAGTCATCACATAAATATTTGTGTCCTTTGGGTATCGAACAAAAGACCTCGTGATCAGCAGTCCGACATTTGAACCACTAGACCACAGACGTCATCAAGAGTTTGTATACCATGTTAATTTTGCCCAATTCTTTTACACACATACAACGGATAAATAAGTAAGCCACAATACTTGACACCTTTTGGATCCAGTCAATACCAGCAGCTTTTTTTAGGTCTTAGTCCATCTTGCTGGGAATGTCATGACAACAAACCTTAGCCCAACTTTTTGGAACCGTGCTAGATTCATAATTAACGTTTTGAAAGGGCATCATTATCATCATCATTTCAGCCAAAAGACGTCCACTGCTGGAAATAGACCTCCCCAAGCAGTTTGGGGGGATATGCCATAATCGCCACGCTTGGCAGGCGGGTTGGTTGAAAGTGCATGTAAATGCTTATTCGAAATTAAAACTTTTGACTTTGACTTTGCCTTTGCCCCTTGTTGATTTAAAAATCACTTCCCTGTAGCCAGACTTGATTTTAGTTTACCTAATCGATTTAATGCGGTTAAACACTTAAACACAGTTAGGCGACTGTGGGAGCTTTTCGTGAAAAACAGCTCTCCTAATGTTGAGGAAAAGTCCTATGAAGTTAAAGAAGAAAGTGTTGCACCTATTCTATAAAAAAGCGGGAGACCAAGTCTAGTCCTTAAGGACAAATTGGAAATTATTTGCTGTAGGTTCTCACTTACAGTATATGCAATCTAAGTCAGCCAACCTAAAGTTGTCATAACTCCATCGCAGTTATCATATTATGTGTCATTGGTGGGCAGGGGTGGGAAAAACATGCGCAATGCCTAACTTCAGGACGGTCACGTTAAGCCAGGTCTCCTGCGACAAAAACCTAACAAAACATGTTCATATTTTGTTTAGGGCATTGGCATTGGCTTAGCTGTTTGGCTACATATAATATAATTGCATATGTAGCTAAACAGCTAAGCCACGCCCACTTTTTGTTAGAAAATCATAATTATGAGGTGTTAGAAATAACAAAACATGGTTGCTGGAGACCAAGCTTTAGATTACGCGTATTATACGTCATCATCATCAACTCGGCCTATCGCAGTCCACTCCTGGACAGGCCTCTCCCAAGTTGCGCCACACTCGGTCTTCTCCTCTTGCGTATTATACGTAATTTTCGTGAATTATTACAATGTACTGGACTACAGATACGGCACTTTTCTAATCCGGCCGGCACTTAAATTGCGGGGGCAATCGGGTGTAATGCGCGTTTACATTGTTTCTATAGTTTTCTGTTCTAAACTAAACGTACCTAAACGTTATGTGCCAACAAAGCCTTCGACCACCTTCTTCGCGAGCCTCGTAAATGTTTTACAAAATTGTAATAAAGTTAATGGCGCTCGACAAATACCTCATACCCAGCATTTATGTACGCAAATACATCAAACACGCAGTTTACTAACATATGCATATTATAGGTTGCTAGTTTTGTACTAATGAAACTTTCTATAGAAAGTATTCGTGTTCTTACACCACTGTAATTTAATTTTACTGCTGTAATTACCGAAATTAGTAGCATTTCTATTACACACATAGTGTTTAGCTACCGTATGTACCGTATGTACTGTACAGTTGTCTTCTTCTTCGTCGTTTCGCTCTTGATCTTGACAGAGCGGTCGTGGCCATCATGTACTCTTGACGGGGGCTAATGTAGCTCGCCTCACGATGCCTCACCACCCTTCCCTGCCTTCGGTTAGTCTAGTGCATTCATGTAATAGCCGGCCCACGGCAGACTTATATACCGTATGTACTGTACAATTGTACGAAGTAGGAAATTTAGTTTTAATTCTCGCCAAGACTTTTCGAAACGGCATTCCTGAGTGACGCCCCAACTTTCCAACTTTAAATGGGGATCCCGTCAAGGTGGAAGAAAGTGGTTTACAAAGAAACCATTTACGGCAAGTTGGAGTCTATCCCAAGAAGTAGAAATGTCCAAAATATTTATTTATTTTATTTAAGTGGGAAATTAAGTTTTAATTCTCGCCAAGACTTTTTGAAACGGCATTCCTGAGTGACGCCCCAACTTTCCAACTTTAAATGGGGATCCCGTCAAGGTGGAAGAAAGTAGCTTACAAATAAACCATTTCCGGCAAGTTGGAGTCTATCCCAAGAAGTAGAAATGTCCAAAATATTTATTTATTTTATTTAAGTGGGAAATTAAGTTTTAATTCTCGCCAAGACTTTTTGAAACGGCATTCCTGAGTGACGCGCCAACTTCCCAACTTTAAATGGGGATCCCGTCAAGGTGGAAGAGAGTGGCTTACAAAGAAAGCATTTACGGCAAGTTGGGGGCTATCCCGAGAAGAAAAATTAGTAAGAATTTTTAATCAGCGGCGCGTCGTGTGGGGCGCGGGGTGCTGTGGGGCGGCGTCGCGGCGGCGGCGGCAGTGCGCCGCGTGCGGCCGACGCGCCGCCCGCCCAGCTCCGGCCCTCAGTCGCCAGTCGCCCGCCGCCATGCCGCCCCGCGCGACTCCGCGCCACCTCGCGACACACGCGACCACGCTCGCGCTATAAACTCGCGCGACTCCACTCACGAAACTGAATAAGTTCGACAAATCCTCCTCCTACCTGGACCACTACATAGACGGACGAGTGTCTAACAGTGATAGTTTCTTTCTTTTACTAGTACAAAATTGTATATCTTCTGTAGAGAGAAATATTAGTATTTTTTATTGTTAAAGTACAAAATAATGTAATATAGCGGCACCGTAGCGTCTATAGTTTACATACGAATAAAATACAGGGTCAGTTTTTGTATGAATTCAATGTGATTGTAGTTTAAGTCGCCGAGGCGAGATCGCTACTGTTCATACCGCTTTTAGATTACCTACCGTGAGTAATTCTAGGTAAGTAACTGACGGTAATGATACGTCTGCTTTCCGTCTACATCTCATTAAGAATCATCGCCACTGTCGCGATACGATCGCTGTTACACTTTCCAGTCGTATCATAAATATAAAATTCGTCTTTATTACACAGCTAAAGCCTTATAAATCAAGATGTGGTACATAAATCCAAATAATACACATGTAGGTACATAATTATAGCACAAACCACATATTATTAACAAATTCTTGACCAACAACTTACAAACACGTAGGTATGAATTACACCAGCTAATATCTTCGGATACGGAACGTCTAAACAGAACCAAAACAAACCATATTTCTCGAGCGATGTGGCAACTGATGGCCGCACGGCCTGTGCAACGGTGGCTACATTCAAGCTTTGTAAATGCAAAAAGCATACGTATTCCGGTCTCGAAGACGACACCGCTATGATTTAAGATCGCAGCAAACTCCTAAATCACGCTAGGTGGCAGAGGCGAGTGCCGACCGACACCACTCCGTTGCTTGCAATCCGCAAATTGTTTGTCCCAAGCCTAACAATATAAATTTAGCACGAACAAATGCCCATCGTAAATTGAACGGCTCGCAATTGTTTTGAATATAGCCACGAAACTTAACAGCGAACAATTGAGATGCAGCGGAGTTGCGTCGAAAGTTTGATTAATCGTTCGAACACAGCCACCGGCTCGCGTTTTGTATTTTACCTAATGCGTTGTGAGTTCATAAATTGTTTTAGGCTCCATTATTACGCATTAAGTTTGGGTTTACCATGAGAAATTTTCATGACAACTTTATGGAATGTTCTGTAGTTATTTAGTGGCGGTAAATAACTCTAGTAACACTTTTTCAACAATAAAGCTGGGATGTCAAACGACTTTGTGATTCCAAACACGGGAAAACTCATACAAATTTGAATTCACACATACAGATTACCTAATTTGCAGCTTAATGTTGCTTTAGCGGTGTTCTAAGCCCATGGGAATTTTGTCCGTCACAGAAAAAAGAGTAAAAATTACCGCTTCTATCTGTGATACAAAATAAACAATGAGGTTTAACTCAAAACAATTTAGATAAAGTATAAAAATATTCGCCTTTTGCCATCTGCTTAAAACATTGCATGTTAATGAATGAGTAGTTGGTAGGTACAAAGATAATTTATGATTGGTATGGAATTCTACGAATCTGTCTCCTCTTTTTTATCGTTCAGATCTCAATAAACGTCTCGCTGAGCTGTCGACAAGAATAACATCTTAAAAAAACATATTTTGTCACAAAGGCGCATACGCAATAGCTTAAAACAAATCTTCCTTTAAAAAAAACAGTTTTTATCCGATTCTTAAAGAATGGGAAACCACTAAATCATATTTGCCCTTTTGTTCGGAAACATCACAAAAGAAAAGAAACTAGACTAGTTTTTATCTTTTGGACGCGTGTCCCTAACGGTATATTACGATATTACGAAAGCGCCCAAAAATGTTTATAACAATGGTTCACGTGAATGCGTTTGCGCAAGACATTGCTATGTTTTTGTACACGATTTTTCGTGGATAGAGCAAAATGTTGGCATTTAAGAGCTATTGTTATGGGGGTGGTCGGTGAAAGCGAGCGTCATTGAAGCTTTGTTATTTATCAGTATACAATAAACCTTTGTTGAACTACTTACCTTTAAACTAGAGCGAGACTTGACAAAAACATTTGAACAACTTATGTTTGAAAACAGCTGAGTTTTAATACCTACTTAAAACGTCAATGATCAGTAAAGTTTTCATGTTCCTTGATCTATACAAGAAATACTACTTAATCAAACGTTAATGTCACCATAATATTTATAACAAAACGTGATTTTATTATAGAACAAAGGTTTTTCTCATAGAATGCCACAAGGATCGATTCTAGGCCCCTTGCATTTGAGTAGACTTTTTACTTGTTTGTTTACCTTATATGCAAATTGCAGAATGTTCTAGAAATTAACATATATATTTATTTAGGCACGTATATAGTACATATGTAGCTTATCAAACACGCGTTAAGCAACTGATGCTGATGCCATGAGAACTCGCGGGCCGTGACCCCGTTACAAACAGTTTTATTTTTATTTTCTAGTCCAATTTCCTTTCCGACCGTGTCTAAACTTCATAAATATAACGACTTCCATATTTCGAAACACTTTCGAAATGGACACGGATTTCGTATGTTTTTACGAAATTTCGTTTAAAGCGTTTCTTATAGTATCATGATAGTTGATTGCTCTAGTTACTTGTTTGAAATACTTCATAATCTGAGGGAAATGTAAAATTTCCTAAATATTACGACATAAAAAAAGATTCCTTTCCTCATACTACTCAACGACGTACTTTACAACGAACATCACTTCACAGCCTAAAAAAATTAGCACTCTAAAAATAAAATCATCACCACAAAAGAGTCTAGTGCCATTCGCGTCTGTGTTGTGATATAAATCATTCTCGAAACGAGTAATTAAAATACTGGTGTACGCCAGAATCAGGCATTTCGAATTTACGCGGCCAGCCTGTGTACGATGTAAAAACACAAAACAGATATTGTACGAGAGTGTCTGGATATGTGAAAATGGCGACTGAATTGCAATTGAAAAATTCTATCATTTTTTCGTCGGGCTCTGAAAAAAACAATGGCTAGATTTTTTTTCATTGCGATTATTCAATGGTTTACATTCGTGTTTTTTTAAGTTTAGAAGAGATACAATTTGAGTTGTCATTACTCATCTACATTGAAATTGGAATCTTAAATATACCGTTAAAATAATATATTATTTTGTTCACATCTTAATATATAAAACAAATTCGGGTTACTTACATCATTTCTAACTCAAGAACGTCTGAACTGATTTTAATGAAATTTAGCATACAGATATAACATAACCCGGATTATAATTTAGGCTACTTTTCATCTCGGGAAGTTGAGCATTTCCCGAGGGATGCGTGATAAACGACATTCACGCGGGCGAAGTCGCGGTCATAGGCTAGCAACTAATAAAGGCAAATGGATGGATGTGTGAACAAAATACATTTCTGACGATAACACCCATGTTAACATCCAATAAAAACTTTTTCATAACACACAACGAAAAAATTTCACATGATATCCATATTTTTAATGCCTCCTACAACCGCTTTAACGGCTTCATTTGTTACAGTAATGAGCCGTTTACGTATGTAAACAAAAACAAAAGCGTTCTTTCAAATCAATAGGCCGTTGAGAACGGCTGTTATCTACAATACAAGCATAAAACAACCAATTACAAGGCTATAATCTCAATATGCCAATTAAGGTTAGTATTACGAGTGCATAAACGGTCGCTGGGTGAGCGCGGTAAGTGCGTCGTAAAGTAGGATTTAATAGCCCAGCTGACTGCCGAGGGAATCCCGGCACTGGTACAGCTTGTTTCATGGACTTGGAACAGTTTGTGGGACATTAACAGTATCAATCAGTTCAGGTTGGTTTATGTTATATGAAGATGTTTTGTAAGTTTGGAATGATCTTGGAAGTTTTGAAGTCTTTTAATCTGGGAGCTTAGATTTTTCTTTTTTTATTATTATTCAGGAAAAGTATCTTATTAACACAATATACAATGTATTATTAAAATAACTGAAAAACTCTTAAGGGGTCATTGTACCCATCAGTATGAACAACTTTTACTATGGGACCAACCCTGAAATCGCTAAAAAAACAGCTGATCCTTACATATTGTCGATTTATGTGAACACAAATGTAAGGATCAGCAGGTTTTTTTTCACGATTACAGGGTTAGTCCCATAGTAAAAGTTGTTCATACTGATGAGTACAATGACCCCTTAAAAGGTTTTCAGTTATTTCAATAACACGTTGTTATAGTGAATGCTTACGATGAGTCAAGTATTTGACAAAATAATGCCTGTCTCAAATTTTAAGCTACACTAAACTACAAAGTAATCAACTACGCCTACGAAGTACATAAGTTATAAAATAATGAGCTTATAAAGTTTGTGTAAGCGGTTAGTTTGTCTAGTAATGATATTATTTCTATGTAGACAACTTGGAATCCATCGCGTGACTGCAAACAGAAATTCTTATAGTGGGACACGCCAACTATTTTATGTATGTTATTTAGGATTCAAATGTATGTATGTTAGTAACTATCAAGACATTTATGAACATATTCATAAATGCTTAACCGTTTATTGTCACAATAAATTCAGGTATTATGCTTTTGTTTTCTCAACGTGGTAGTTTGAGTAATTCTTCTATTGAGACATAATTTTTATTCGCAGCACATAACAAATGTTTTGGTCTCCTAGCAGTTAAAAATCATTAGATTTTATAAATGTATCAGAATGAACAACATGACTTGGCAAAAACAAATAATTAATAGAAAGCTAAAACGGTCAGCACAGGAAAAAAGCTTTTCATGGAATATCTATTAAAATAGTAATAAACAACGCTAATTCAAGAACACATCAAATTAACCTTAATACAAAGAATAACACAAACCTTTATTCTGGATTAACACGATCCCAAAGGACATGAAGTCAGTCGGAGCCGTCCAAAAACCTACATTTCCATGGACAGTAACTGTGACCCCAAATTGTACGTAATTTAGGAACTCCTTCGTAAGTAAGTAAAGTGTACTTTAGTTCCAAAGACAACTATTTCATAGAGCCAAATGATAATGTTAACTCCATTGAATACTCAAAGGCAAATTACTATCAATTTCTCTGAACCAAATAGCCAATGGAAACGAAACAGCGTGTAGAAAGTCTCAGTAAAGAACACATCGACTTCAAAGCTTTACGATAATCATATCGGTTTTATCGCACGAACTGATTATTCACACTCCATTGAATAGTCAAAAGAGATTGCAATCGATTTCTCTCGACCGCACAGTCAATGGAAATGTAACAGCGCGTAGATGGTCTGAGTAAGGAACACGTTGGTTTACTTCGGCCTGCTTGCTATGCAGGGCAGCATGGTTCGCCCTGATTTTTGGCCGATGCCGACAGTGAGCCCAAAATGTATTAGTGGATTTAACGCCTACGGAATAAGAGGCTCCGATCCAGAAATGTGACGAGAATACGATATTAGAATACGGAGGTTCTAATGCTTGAGTTAACGAAGTTGAATTCGATTTGGTTTTAGCTGATTTATTTGTTCATTGGTGAGAAATTTAGAACCCAAAACAATATTTATGGTGTAAAGTGCGAATAATCCTGGATTTCTTACAATTCATCCCACGAAGGTTTGGCATTCTTAAATATTGAGAAACTGTTGTTGATACAGTGAACTTTTTTTGGAATGGCGACTTAAGGTGCTACACCGGTGTTCACGAACGTTTGTCAAATTTTAAAAACATCCGGTGTTGAAGCAGTTTTCCTTTTTCTACAAAACAAACTGTTAGGTACTATTTACAACTGTTGTGAACACCAGTCTAGGAGCACCTTAAGAGGTTACACTAATTTTATAGTATTATCGAGAGGTACAAAAACAAATTTATGTGTATGTACTCAATTTATACATCATCGCGTGTTTGAGCAACTAAGGGAACTACATTAAAATAGATTGGGTCTCTAATCAGTAGAGAACCTAATACCAAATGCAATTTCCTTTATTGTTTTCGTCCAATAAGAATAGGTGGGGTGGGACACACGGACAGAATATTTGGGTAAACGATATTATTAGCTTTAAGTGGATAACGGGGAAAAAACATGTCTTGTTATGTTTTGTTAAATGGGAAACACTATGGTATATCGTAGTATTTTCTATTAGGAGTAAAAGCTCCAAAGTTTGGCTGTTTGTTCAATACAAATACATGCTGAAATTTTTTAAATTATTATTAATTTAAATTTTATCGATTTATGTGAACACAAATGTAGGGACCACCTGATTTTTTTTTCGCGATTTCAGGGTTTGTCCCATAGTAAAAGTTGTTCATAATGATGAGTACAATTACCTCTTTTCGGGAAAAAAGCGATTCAAATTTCAGCATGTATGATAACCTACCCATTAGCGGAAGAGCTATTGCAAAATTAGCATACCAAAACCTTGGTCGGAAGATAACATAAAGCAAAGAGCAAATAACGTATACACTCGTAAAGATATTCACCCTGCAGTTTTCACACAACTTTTCTAGGTATGGGAGAAGTTTCATGAAGGTTTTTCGAGATATAAGAAATTTAATTTATTTATTGATTGGTAAAGACTATAATTATGGACTTTCTGTAGACAGATTTATTTAAATAAATATAATAGTCCCTCATCAAACATTTACCAACCAACTTATTGCATTTATTAAACCAAGAACACTTTAAAAAAAAAAAACAAAAGAAAACTGCATCAGAAACACGGACCAAGCCCACCTGCTTTGCCATATTGTTGCCCAAAGAAAAATATGAGTAGGAAGTGGGCGGTACCAAGATTAACGGTCAAAACGATCTATGTTCTGAACAGCTATTAAATTGGCACGAAATTAGCAATTATATTGCATGTAACAAAAAATACATGCAGTTAGGTAGTATTACATTGCTTTCACGAAATTTTATGTTCATTTTAATTTTAATTAATAGTTTGGGGGTCAAGCTTTTGTCTATGAATCAAGTGCAAAGTTGACAATGTTTCGAAAATATTGTTATGGTTATTATCACCTATTACTGCAACAAAGGCGAATTATTAACATCTTTGTCTAGGGACAAAGGTGTAAAAAATTCGCCTATGTAGGTAAACGGTGCTTCAAGCGGTATCAAATATTTTACAGCGCTGCCGCCGCGCTTCTAGCGATGCAATACAATGGAAAGGTCAAAATGTGCATGCTCCATGAAATACAAATAAACACTGTTATTTAACTTAATTGACTGAATTCATGATTTTCATAATTGAATTTGAACAAAATACTATTTAACTATTTTCATTTTTGTTGTGGTCATTAATTTTAAAATAACATTTTAAAACTCTCAAAACAGAAATAGGATATAATTTATCAGCCAGCTACATATTACAACGGTAAATAACAAAACACACATAAAGGTTAATGCAGACCTGCGTACATAAGGCGTCGTGCACACTCGCATCTCATTTCCCGCCCACGCCACTTCCGGTGACGTCACTCGATAGGTGCCCGCTAGGGGCTCGGCTCGTACAATGCTATAGACTAGAATGGAGTTGCCGAAAAGATAAAATTGCTATTTTGTATGACTTTAAGTAGTAGGTAATTGAATCTCAAAAAGATGGGAAGCAGCAATGTCCTGAAAGTTTATAACATAATTATTACAATCATCGATCGCACTGATCGGCGACACTAACGGCCAAAATTAATATCCAATCTATCCACGATTTGCCCTACTAGAGATAGGAATTTGACATAAGCTCCATACAAAATATGTCAAATTTCTATCTCTAGTAGGGTAAATCGTGGATAGATTAGATATTAATTTTGGCCGTAAAAGTGTTTACAATTTAACTCACGAGCGGTAGGGCAAATCGTTAGAGTCCCTACCAAACGGTATGTCAAAAGTCAAGTTGTTGCCTGCCTCTTACTTCCAGTTTTGGAGGAATGCATCATAATCATAATCATTTATTGCTTTCATGGTGTTCAAAAGGTGTTACAGTAGAATAATAGTATCAAACATGAACCCTGCTAGGGCACAGCAACATCTGGCGTACCAGATTCTATAATCTAAAATTAACTAAATTAAATACATTTCTGACAAAATCATACCTACTCAACATAGTTTTAAGTCAATTAATTATAATAAACCATATCTTGTTGACTAATTATTAATCTGTACAGTACATTCATTTTAACATAATTTTTATTAGGTATAGATTTTCAATTCTAAATTCTAATTTAAACAAATTT
This sequence comes from Asteroscopus sphinx, assembly GCA_949699075.1. Classification (NCBI taxonomy): domain Eukaryota; kingdom Metazoa; phylum Arthropoda; class Insecta; order Lepidoptera; family Noctuidae; genus Asteroscopus; species Asteroscopus sphinx. The sequence goes on along the minus strand of OX453013.1, from coordinate 11,432,319 downwards.
ACTAAACAAAAATCAAATCAATCAATCCATCCCATCATCCATTTCGTCTCGCCATCTCCTGGCCTGCTGCGACCTCGTGTAACTGCACACCAGTTCTGTGCGATTTGAGCCCACAGCCATAATTCGTACGGCATGCGGCAGACTGTCCTGCCCAATCACATTTCAGCTTGACATAACACAACGTAACATAACATCACGCCTGTATTTCCCCGAAGGGGTAGGCAGAGGTGTATAGAACACCCACATTTCGCCAATTATGTTATAGTCCCATGTAATAGGGGGCTAGCTATTGCCATTAACCGGGCACAAATCCAGCTTGACACCCTTAATTATGACTATTGATGATTTTATGGCCCATGTTATAAAATGTGTGATGTTTCTGCTCAGTCCATTGCTGGACAGAGGCCTTTTCTAATGAAAATATGTGAAAGAAAACATCCGAGTATCTCTGTTTCGTTGCCTTAATAAGTTATTAATTCTGGGAGGCATAGAATCGAGTACCTATTAGGATTGGATGGGCTAAGCAAAACAGACCTATGTTTTGATACCAATCTTAGATTCCATTTACGACAAATACACCACAAGGATATAAATGTGACCGTATGGGCACAGATTACCTATTAGTTACGTATGGGCCATAAAAGTGAGGAACTTATTAAATACGAAGAGTCTTTCATTACCTTCAATAAGGACGCGCAACATTGTTTCAAAGGTAATTTTCAATTCCTATCTTGTCCTTCCGAGAGGCTCTTAATAAGATTCCGCGAAGACATAAATTCATTCATCATGTGCGAACAAGTATTCCTTTGTCATTTGTGACTCAAGAACATAAAAATAGGTGTTTTTAAATACGTCACAGGATACTCCCACTACGTATTTTGGATTCAAAGCTAATTGACGTAAAAAATCGCCTGAGTAAATCGTTGAAGCGTTCGCATTCATTTCGTACGAATCGTGTTTGATTCCCGGATGTGATAGCGGAGTTATCGCCTTCGCGATGTGATCATTCTTTATTTTTCCGTGAACCAGCCAGGTTCGTCCTTCAGTCAATCGTGCACGCAAGAAAGGTTTCCAAAAAAGAAACGTAGGTACTTCCTGACCTTTCTGTTCGTGATTGCCTCTTTTAAATGTTGTCCTAATTTATTATTTGATCACAAAATTGTAGGTATTAAATAAGTAATTATTACAGTTTAACCTCGTATGGCCCAACCTAAATTTAGGTCGATATAAATGACGACCCAATGTACTAAAAATGGTGAAAGCAGTTGCGGCCCAGACTTGAATTTTCAAAAATATACCTGAATCGGCCCAATGAACTAAAACAGGGACATCAAATGCAAACTAAGCCAAACAGAGATGTCACTTTTTTAGGTATTTGGGCTGATATTTGATGATTTAAAAAGCTTGCACTTGAAAAAGGTGGTTGGGCCAATAACATACAAACATAAATTTTACCAGAATTTGTTCCCTTGGCGTTGTATTAATTCATCAATCACATTATAAGGCTATAAATAAAGGACTTGGTATTCGCGTATCATTATTGCCTCTCCGCGACTGTAATATTAATTCAGTTATTACTCACATAAAACTGAATAGCTTCTGACCGAACGGTTTAAAAGGCAATTTTTTAAAATTGGTTTCCATTTCTCATGTTATGGGACGAATCAGATGTCATTAATTGAAATAAGGATGCAGAGTCCTTTTTGAGTGGTTTAACAGATAAGTCCTTATAAGGGACGTGCACACAACTGGACTAGTCACGACCTAGTGTAATGAAAATAATAGATTTTTGAATTAAATATTTGGTATTCAACTTATGTCTTGACTTTTTGTAAAGAAATACATTTTCATGACATCGAACCAAGGAACTCAACTTATCACTATAATTTTTTTGCCACTTAAAACAAAGCTTTCTCATTTCTAAATCAATAAATATATCTATATGACAAAAACCAGTAGCAGTCGGTTACTTTACGCCCTAATGCGATCTTATCGGAGGAAGGGCGCGAGTCGGCGCGCTTTGCCACTTAAAGCTATGCTATTTATATCTTGGACCCTTAGACAGATTGGGTGACCGAGCATCTGTCTGCTCCCGTTGACTTCACAAAGTTCATGAAGTTTGTATATATTCGATAGGTTCGTAATAAATTAGCTTAATTTATGCTTATTTATAACTAGCTTGTGCCCACGACTTCACCCGCGTGGATGTCGTATAATGCACATCCCTTAGAAACTGTTCATCTTCCCGAGATTAAAAGTAGCGTATATGTTAATCCGGGTTATGTTCTATCTGTATGCCAAATTTCATTAAAATCCATACAGTAGTTTTTGCGTGAAAGAGTAACAAACATACATCCATCCATACATCCTCACAAACTGTCACGTTTATAATATTAAAAATAGTAGGATATTATAAGTAGGTTTTTTTTCCCAGTTTCAGCACTAGGAAAAGGTGAAGGGCGGCCATTTTTAGGGGCTGTCTCCATTGTCGACGTTCAATAAACGCTAATTGGATTTAGCCTATATTGAATAAATGCAATTTCGATTTGTACTGCCTATATAAATTATTTGATACAACAAAAGCCACACAACAGTAAGTTAAACTGCACGCAGTGCACGCACAGAAGACCGCGCCACAATTTGTAGACATTCGCTTACATAAGCCTACTAAGATACTTTTATCATTCAAAATTTGTCATTAACATTTATCCTTGAGCTGTGAATTTTATTCTCTTCTTAAGACCATTTATATGTTTATGATTTTAATAGCAAAAATTACTGAGTTGATTTAGATAACTTAGCTTCATGTTGACTCCTTACGCATATGCCCCTGGTGGGTAGTACTAGTCTTCTTTTAAAGCAGTAAATACACAGAAAACCATGTTTATGTTTTAAAATTATGATGAAAATCATTATAATTATGGAAAAAATAATTAACCGACCTCAAAAAGGAGGAAGTTCTCAATTCGTCTGTATATATGTTTTTTTATGCATGTTCGGGCATTACTATCGCATATATGCACAGATTTGGATGAATTTTCTTCTTTTTCTTTTTTGTTTGATTGAATTTCCTCCCGAGATAGTCTCATTTAAATTTGGTGAAGATCTGATGAAGATCTTCGGAGCTATAGACAACTCTTCAATTAATGACAGCAAATCACCCGCGATTGCAGCAATCGCTTGTCTATGTTTTGTTTATGCCACTCAATATAGCAAAGTATATTAAAAAATAAAAGTAAAAACTGACCTCAAATAGAATAAAATAATTTGAAACAGTTTAGGAAGTAGGTGCCTTTGATTCGGTTTGATTTAAGAAATGATTGGCACTGACTTCCTAAACTAATTCACACAAATTATTTTATTCTTTTTGAAGTCGGTTTTTACCTTTTTTAAAGTTAATTTTTCTTAGAAGCGCTCTTCTGCAAAATTTTGAATATCAAATAATTTATATTAAATTAATTTAGAATCGATTTGCTATCAAATGTTTTGCTTAACAGCTCACTACAAACATTTTGAAATTTAAAATACCTAACAGTTTAAGATAAGAAATTTTTATATAGCACCATTTTACTGTGCCATAAATTATATTTTCGTGTGAAGATATTTGACACTGACAGCTTCTATTTATTACGCACCAAAATTGACTCGGATCATAGTCGCCCATTCATTAGAAACAGATGCCTAACAAGTAACGACCAATTAAAATGCAGTGCGTTAAATGCGTTCAAATCGATATTATCTATAGCATTACGTAGCACACTATGCCCACAAGCCTATAGGTATATGTTTTTCATAATAATATACAGGCTGTTCCATCGCAATGCTTCTTGGAGGGCAATTAATTTAAATATTGGAAATAGAAAATTTTACTTAAGGAAGACTTCATTGTATTTTTTAAAGCAAGTAGCATTCAAGTATTTTTCAAAAGTGTCTTCCCAAAGCCAGGAATTGAACTAGCATGAACGGAATACACACCATCTTGTATTTAATGCTACCAATTAATGGGGTAAATAATAAGAATCAAATCTCTCCAACAAATATTTCATTTCATTATTCAATGAAATTATTATTCATATTTCACGTTTCAAGGAAACTATGAAATCTAACAGTAACTTATTTATTTATTTTATTATACAGCAGCAAATTTTACTCAAAAACACCTTTTTATTTGATGTTAGTTCTTCTTTCATGGATTTTTCTTCGTTTAATTTAAAATGCTATGTTGGCTGTGGAGATTTGATCCTCTTTATTGAATAGGGTCGATATTTATCAACATACGCCATAAAATACAGAATAGTAGGTACTTCTTCGCGATTCTGTTAGTTTGATTCTTGGCTCAATAAAACAGTTTCATATTTTCAATATTTTAAGTAAGCAGTTTCCCTCCATAAAGCATAGTGATGGGACACCGCTGTATGTAGCCTTAGTTCATGACGATGCTCGTGTGAGGGTGTTTTCTTACATACATATTTTTTACACGGAAGTAAACATAAAATTAATCGCAAAGACTGGGAAACGTAACAAAAAACCATGATCAATGATTTAAATAATAACGCAGAGCAGAATGACGGTCATTTTATAGAATTATGTTGACGTTATAATAGTCCCAACGGCAACGTGGAAATTAGGACTTAACATATATTGCTAACTTTGTTGTTTTTCTTTTTCAGGTATGTATATAACTACAACACTCTACATCAATATCAAAGATTGTGGTCAGTATTTTAGTAGTTCAGTTTTAATTATTATTTTTATTCCTAATGGGCTTGCGTTTGACTGCCACCTCACCTGATGTTAAGGTGAATGCTACAGGGTGCCACGCGAAATTCAAAAAATTTGGCGTTTTTTGCAAATTGTAGCTTTATTTCGCGTTGTATATCGGTCAAAATATGATTGGAATAATAACAATATATCTACAGAATAACTAAATACTAAATACAGAAACTCATATAAAATATGAATCTAGCTCTATTAGCTGTACTAGCTCGATAATATTAATTTACGATCAAATTATCAATTTTCGAGCTTATACAGCTTATAGAGCTAGGTTAATATTTTTTATGAGTATTATTCCTTAGATATATTGTTACTATTTCCGCCAATCATATTTTGACCGATATACAACGCGAAATAAAGCTACAATTTGCAAAAAACGCCAAAAATTTTGAATTTCTCAGGCTACCCTGTAGCATTCACCTTAAGTGATGGGGTGGTCGACGATGGGACAGGCTTGCCCAGCACAAACCTATTCACTCAAAAAGAGAGAGCCTAGAAGACCACCTTTTGATAGTATTACCAGTATTACTCATGGAAATCGAAATAATAAGGTAATAGAAGTGGCAAAGGCACGTGAACTTGTCGCCGCGTACAAGTGTCTTGTAGGACACCATTGCGCGAACCTTTTGCTTGATCGTCAGTGCTGTTTTAGACTCAGAGTCACTAAAATTGAATTTTGCAGCATATGTAACAGCGGTTGGTTTTTTACGTTTAATTCATTTTGCATTGAATGCTAGAAACATGGTGGGCGTAATTGCGTATTTATTTGATGGTAGCGGTATTAAAAGACTTAGATAACATTTCTATTACATTGTTATTAAGATTTCTATGATATTACATAATTCTTTAATGCACGAAACATATGATATGGTACTTAAGGAGGACTTAACGCCATAAGGCATTGACGTTTTGATAAAAAAGTATTTTTTTTGTAAACGGAGTAATGAGAGATTGGCGTAAATATCTACACACCTACCTAATTCCACTGAAAACAGTCTTATGATTCTCAAGAATATTCGTAATAATACAATGCATGACTAAAAGCTCGACTTCTGTACAGAACTGTCAAAGAGAAACGGAAATATCAAAAACATATTCTATAAACACGACATTCAACACGCACCGTGTGATCCTAGTGCAGAAAATAAAAAAAAATCACAATACTCACGTGATCGCAAAATCCCTGTACAAACGCTTCTCACAAAATCTTTTTACATACAAACTGCATAGAGAAGCGTTGAACTTTTACAAAAGCACTCAGGTAAGTATAGCGATAGGTAGTGCCGTTTATGGAATAGGATAGAGTCTTATCCACCATGTGAAATAGAAGCACGCAAATACAATAAGAGAGAGGGGGACGGCGGTATGCAACTCTGTTGCGTCCCTGCAAAGCTTAGAGCTCAGCTGTCTGCCCCGAGCGGTGATGTTTGAAACACGGGACAGGCGGAGCTTAGCTACAAATCACTCAATGTCACATTTTGACATTTGAGATATTAGGTCTTTTTTTTCTATAACACCGCCATCTCTTATTCCTCCGTGAGCCTCCATTTTAGCTGTACATTGACAATATTACTAATTAACGCAGAATTTGTGACTTTGTTTATTTGAATAAATTAAATGGAGAGACGACTTGTAAAAATCTCCTCGTAAGTGACCATTAAACATTCACACGGCTCATCACAACAGCCATAAAGTTTACGACGTCATAGTCATTCGGTTTTAAAATTCGAACACAACGGCACGGAACAAAGTAGGAACGGTCTTTTAGTGGTTAAAAGTTTAAAAAGTTTACTGCCAATTTACTTTGGCCTCTCTAGTCTTTAGAGACAATACTGAGTTTGAAGGATTGGAGAGGTCTTAAGTAATTCGGTCGGTTATGGTTCAAGGAAGCGCCCTCAAATAGTCCAAATGAGGCCATAAAAGTCCCGCTGGGTGACGTCTCAATACGAGACGGGTTCAGTCGCGCTAATCATATTTTTACTGCCCACATAAATTATTTGATGTAACAAAAGCCGCACAACAGTAAATTGGACTGCACGCACAGATGACCGCAGCACAATTTTTAGAAATTCGCTTACCTATAATTATTATAAGCCCACTAATTAAGATACAACATTGAAAATTAGTCATTAACATTGTTTCTTGAACCGTCAATTTTATTATCTTCTTAAGATTATATATTTAGAACTTTATGTACGAGTTTTGTGTCTCGTAGGTACGCTACTTTAATTTTATTTACTTTATATTTTATATACTACTTTATATTATTTCTGCAAGAACTAGTGATGCGACTCGAGTCCACTTTTACTCGAGTGACTTGAGTGACATCGAAAAAAACGTACTCAAGTGAAAAAGTTATCGATTCGAGTCCACTCGGACTCGAATCACTCGCCAATCACTTCCCGATACATGCGAAACGATGTGTTTTTATTCTTAAGAACGCTTTTCCATTTTATTTATGTTTTTTGGTTTTATGAATAGAATGGTCTATATATAGTTTTGATAAAAAAAAATTGCATTTTATATTAATTTCAATACATAAATGTTGATTTTGTAAGATTGACGATGCTTTGAGATAAAACTTCAAGCTTGTCGTTTTATTAAGCCTCAACTTATTGACAGAATAAAAATTAATTTATTCAAGTATTGTGACAGGTGACCCGATAGAGGTGAATGTCCGAGTGACTAGTGAACCACCCGAGCAGTGGCGTGCATTGGTGTAAGTTATTAATTTTTTGATTAAGGAAGATTAATTTTGTAATAATAGGTCTATTTTAAGATAAAATAATCATCGTACTCTGAAAAAAAGATAATAACTTACACCGCTATTGAATTTGAATGAAGAAGGCAGTAGGTATTGCCTAATTGCCTATATGCAATGCACGCCACTGCACTCGAGTGACTTGACCACTCGAGTATTACTCGAATAAAATAGTAAAATGACTCGAAGGGTAAAATTGGACTCGAGTCGCATCACTAGCAAGAACAGTATTCCGTATAAGATAGTGTAAAACTAATCGAATTTTCATTCGGATTCTGTCAATCAGTATTACCCGCGACTTTTCCTATTACGAAGCTGGAACAGCTCCAATACGGCTTTACCTCGAACTTTAACGTAGCACTTGATGATATTAATTTTCTTTTTCTAAAATATCACAACCCTGAACAATTTTATTTGAAGAACACTGCACGTGCAGCGTCTTACTTTTTTTTGTTTCAAAACAAAACAGTAATAAAGACTTATTATTGCTTGTAACAAAAAGTTCCTACTAGCATATGACATAGCTGTTTTGTCCGCAAATTACGCAAACCGTCCAAACATGTCCAGCTTTGTGAGAAGAAACAATAACCCGAGCTTTTGTTTGCATAATTAATTCTTCGTCCAAAACTGAGTTCGACCGCGATCCCATACCGTTATACTCGTAAACGCAGCAGGCTACGGAATACGGATCCACAACCTTACGTAAACACGTAACATAGCCCTTGTTATGAACCAATAAAGTTCATTTTCTATTATCAGACATGCGGAAATGACTTTGTCCATTTACAGAATCATTGTTCCACGCATTCTGATTCTAACATATTTTTTCCGCACATATAAAACAATGATTAAAATGAATAAAATTATGTGTATAATTACCAGTCCACCTCTATTCAGTATGCGTTTTGTTCACAAAATTCATGTTTCTTTTTAATGGCGCTGTAAATATAATTTTTTGATAAAGAATTAAGCAAAGCTGTATTTTTAATTGCAGTGCAAGGTAAAACCACGCTTTTATCTTGCATGAGAAATGATTATAATATTCAGAACATTGATTTAGTTAGTACCTATAATACTAAATCTAATCTATAAATTAAACTGAAAGAAATTATTTGATTAGTATAATGTTTTAAGACTTTTAAGGTCTACGCTAAAAGAACACTTGAGTTGAAATGTTTGTACATTTTAATTTAAGTGTTTCTAGTAAAAAAACTTTCAATTATTTATAAAATAATGACATCAATATCAATGAAAAATGTCTTTGACTTTCTTAGGATTTGTGGTCACGTTATTTAACCTTTTTTTTACTAAGAACAAAAGCAAATATCTACATTATTCAATAGCCAAGTTTGCAGAGCCACCCGCCCCATGACCCGTAAAAGACAAAGCATCATTCATCGTTAATTCAATCAATCAATCAACTCAGCCTATCGCAGTCCACTGCTGGACATAGGCCTCTCCCAAGTTGCGCCACAACGCTCGGTCCTCTGCCTTCCGCATCAATTCAATAAATTTTATCAATTAGACCCATTTCTATAAACAACAAGGATCATAAAATATCATCACGCCATAAAACGAAGCACCTGAATAAGCAGTAAATAAGGCAAAACCTTTGCGTTGCGGGCAATGAGCTAGTTAGCGATCGTAATAGCCGCACTCAACTTTTATGGCACCAATAAAAATGTTTTTACCAGCTTAGTTGGTTAATTTAACAATTACTATTGTTAGTATCTGATGCGAAGTATAATCAGTTACATGTTGTATCTAACTGTGTAACTGAATACATGAGATAATATCCGTACTGACCGGACAATGACGAGTTGACGACAGTTAGCTAATGTTTCTGCTTATACATGCTCAAATTTTATGAACAACTTTTACTATGGGACCAACCCATTAAAGCATTAAAAGAGCTTCCACGAGTGACGATATTTAATTGATCGTCCGGCGCACCCTGGGCAGTCAGCCCCGCTGCCAGCCTGCTGACTGGCTAATCTTTTCCCCACGGCATTAGCTGTTATCATTATGTAGCTCATTTCGACACGAAAGTAGTAGTAGTAACCCTGAAATCGCGAAAAAAATCAGGTGGTCCCTACATTTTAAAGATTTAAGTGAACACAAATATTCACAAATTCCCTTTTCGGGAATTAAGCGATTAAAATTTCTGCATTTATAATTTTTGGCTGTAGTACTGATTTAATTTTACAATGATTTTAATTTAAATTTACTTTATTTTGTTGATTTTATTTTATTCTATGAAAGTAATAAGTATTCCTGGTGAGTTAATCCTGAAATAAATTAATTTTATTTATTTATTCATATTTTAATGTCATTTTTATGGGTGTAACGATACTATACCTATCTATCTAATTCGTTTTGCACGCAGAAATATTTACTTCGTATCGCAACAACTACAAAACAACACACATTTTTTTTTCCATGTTTAGAATCAGAATTTACATTTTAATAACTTAATTAACGCAACTGTAATCGCTGAAAAAAAGAAATAGTAATTTATTAGATGGCGGCTGTATTTCTAATAATTTATAACGAAAGTAAAATAGTTAATTCCAACATGTAATTCGGTCACTGACCGGTCACTAACGACAATGGCCGATTGTCTAATGCTTGCGTAGCATCTGTTCTCATACATTATTTTATGTATTTTGTTTAGTATCAGAAAGGTGTAGACACATCAGCTGACGAAGGTTTTCTAATATAGTCGCCCCCTGTAGCGCTAAGACGGCTTGATGGATGGTCAGTATATTGAAAACCGATACCTAGCAACTTCATTTATGTCTTACACATAGGGGCTGGTCACGCAAGTATTATTGGGATTACTACGGGGCCCCAATTTGATTAATAATATTAGATTACCTATAGGGGTTATTGAAAAGCTTTTATGGTGCAGAACATTTTCATTTAATCCAAAACCGGTCTTGTAGATACCAGAAGGCTGATTCTCGTAATTAATTATAAATAATTATAATAATAAAGATTTATTTTCTCACCACAATAAATTAAATTAAGATAAAAATAATGATCAAAACACAGTTCCGATAAGGTTCTAATCTAATCTCAATATTGTAAATGTCAATCTCATGAAAGATGTTCCTGTTTGACGTTTATTTGTGGCATTTAGAATATTGAGACTAGATCGAAACTATATTTTGAATATTTTAAATTACCAGAGTTGGCCCTCAGACCGTTACTGCCGGTTTATATAAGTTTGATTATAGATTCCTTACCATTCAAGTGGAGTATTTATATGAAGTACAAAAGCTCTACTTTAAATCATACAGGGCTTGGTCCTATAATGAGAAAAAAAGGACACACAACTGACTGAATGACTGCCTGTCCTCTATTTTTTACAAGTTTTACTTCATCATCATCATCATTTCAGCCGAAAGACGTCCACTGCTGGACATAGGCCTCCCCCAAGCATCGCCACAACGATCGGTCTTGCGCTTTCCGCATCCAACGGATTCCCGCGACCTTCACCAGGTCGTCGGTCCACCTTGTGAACTTTACTGCCCCATCGGCCATCCGTTCTGCGAATAATGTGCGCCACCCACTGCCTGGAGAATCGCAGTAGAATGAAAGTAACCGACACAGCCCGAAAAATTTCTAAACTTAAGTAGCAAGTTTTACTTAGTTTAAAAAAAAGAAAACAACGGACTGTTGGGGTCGTCTTCAAGAAAACAGGTTCTGTTATATTGATTCTACGTTTTATTTGTCTATTTTTTACAAGTTTGAGATTAAAATATTCGCGACAGATTTTTTGCGTCCGCGCTCTTGTCGTCAGTTCGTAGTAGAGAGAAAGTATATCTGGCTGTCAGCTGTCAGCTGTCAAAGTTAGACGTCGCCGGTCGAGGCCGCTATTGTCACGTTCCACCTCTTCCGCTCCGACGCCGGTTGGATTTGAGACGTTCAACGCGTTCCAGTCGCATTGTAAACATCCTCCCCCCCCTTGGGGACGTGTTCCCCAAGGAGCTCTTGGGAATCTAGTTGTGTTAGTCTAGAAACGGGCCTATGAATGACGCCGCTCTTTGTTTTCACGTCGACCACTCTGCATACGCCATCTGCTCCTGGATATAGTTTGACAATCCGGCCCATGAGCCATTTCATAGGTGGCAGCTGATCGTCCAGAATGAAGACTAGGTCGCCAACACTAACGTGGTGTTGTGCATGCTGCCATTTGACGCGTTGCTGCAGAGTAGATAGATAGTCCTTTGTCCATCGAGACCAGAAATGTTGTCTTAAGCGTTCAATCAGCTGGTATCGGTTGATGCTGACTCGCTCGGTGACAGGTGAAGGCAGTGAGGTCAATGGCCGACCCACAAGGAAGTGCCCAGGTGTAATAGCTGACAGATCAGAAGGATCAGCAGACATTGAAGTAATCGGACGCGAGTTCATAATAGCCTCAATCTGCACAAACAGTGTGTACAACTCTTCAAAAGTTAAACTAGAGTTACCCGCTATCCGTTTTAAATGAAATTTTGCCGTTTTGACTCCCGCTTCCCAGATCCCGCCGAAATGCGGTGCATATGCAGGAGAAAATTTAAACGTGATGCCTTCCTTGCTCGCGTAGTCGCTAACCGATCGTTCACTATTCTTAAGCAGTCTGTTCAGTTCGTTATTGGCTCCTACAAAGTTTTTACCATTATCACAGTATATTGTGTCAGGTTTACCACGTCGTGAGATGAATCTACGCAAGCACAAGATAAAGGCATCGCTACTTAAGTCGCTCACGACTTCTAAGTGCACAGCTTTAGTACTAAAACAAACAAATATGCATAAATAGCACTTGGAGGTCTTAGCACCACGGCCCTTTCTATTTAATATTAGAAAAGGTCCAGCAAAATCAGTGCCACAAGTCTCGAATGGTGGAGCAGGAGTTACACGAGGTTGTGGTAAGTTACCCATTATAGGGTTTAAAGGTTTAGCTTTAAATCTCTGACATCGTACACACTTTCTAACGGTAGTCGCAGCTAACACCTTGCCACCTGTGGGCCAGAATTGCTCACGAATAGAACTCAACAGTTGCTGAGGGCCACAGTGTAAGAGACGAAGATGTTCTTGCTCAAATAAAAGTTTAGAGAAAGTGTGTTTGGGGTCAAGTAATATGGGGTGTTTTTTCCCATAAGGACAGTGGGATGCATTTTCAATCCGTCCACCGACACGTAATACACCATGTTGATCCAAATATGGGTTTAAAGAGAGAATCCGTGACTTAGAATTTAGTTTATTTAAAGTCTTAAGTGAATGAATTTCCTTTGAAAAGCTTTCGCCTTGTGAAGCTTTAGCTATAAGCATCAGTGAATTACTCAATTCAGAACAAGTAAGTTCACCATTTAGTTTAGTATTATTTTTTCTAATGTTATTTATAAATCTTAGTATGTAAGCGTATATTCTTTGCAATTTGTATAATTTAGAATATTTTTCAAATGGTACAACATCATTAGGTAGGGTTTTAATATTTAAACTTATTTTTGTTTCAGGTAAAGTTACAGAAGTAGATTTAGACTGGGGCCATTCATGTTCAAACTTGGCCAGAAAGGAAGGACCATGCCACCAAAGGGTATTACTAAAAAGAAGACGTGGTTGAATGCCCCTAGACGCCATATCAGCAGGATTATATTCGGTAGGTACATGACGCCAAGTAGTTATATCAGTTAGATCACGAATCTGTTCAATCCGACTGCAAACATAAGTTTTAAGGGTTTTAGGTGGAGTGTGTAACCACCCTAAAACTATGGTTGAATCTGTCCAAAATACTGAGCGTGAAATCTTAATTTTTAAAGATTGCAGAACTTTAGAATGTAGTTTTGCACCAAGTAAAGCGCCTAACAATTCTAGACGTGGAATTGTTTCAGTTTTTAAGGGAGAAACTTTAGTTTTTGCACATAATAAGTTACATTCAACTTCACCCAAGTTATTCGTCGATTTTAAGTAAATACATGCACCATAGGCATCTTGTGAGGCATCAGTAAAGCAATGAACCTCTATATAGGTTGGGGAGTTGCAGAGAATATACCTAGGTACCTTAATATGAGCAAAATTATTAGTCTCTTTATAGAATTCTATCCATGAGTTCTCCATCTCCTTCGAAATTTCATCATCCCAGTCTATTTTAAGTAACCAGAGCTTCTGTAAAAATATTTTATGAAAAATAGTGCAGGCAGATAAGAGGCCTAATGGGTCGAATATGCGACACGAGTTGGACAGTATAGAGCGTTTCGTAATTTTAGGAATAGGTTTAATTTCGACTGTAAAGTGCAAAGTGTCAGAGCTAGGTGTCCATTTTAATCCTAACACAGAGGATTGCTTACTAAAGTCTTGAGATTGATCAGTCATTTGTATATCATCAAAAATATCAGGAGAATTTGTTCTAAATTTACGCAAAGGAAAACCACCCTCAGAAAGTTTTTTAATTACTCCTGAAAGAGTAGATTTTAACACAGATTTTGAGTCTGAACCAGTATTCAGGTCATCAACATAAAAGTCATGTCTTAACGTATTAGCAACAGTTTCATCAGAGCACTCCATTGCAAGTTGTATAAGACACCTAGTACTAAGATACGGAGCTGAAGCTGTTCCATACGTGACAGTATTTAGTTGCAAGGTTTTGAGTTCTTGATCTTTGTCCTCTCTCCAGAGTATGAGTTGCAGGTGACGCTGGGATTCAGTAACCATAACCTGTCTGTACATTTTTTCCACATCACCTGTCACTACATAGGTATACTGACGAAACCTGAGCAAAATTGCCATTAAATCATCTTGAACTACTGGCCCAACAAATTGAATATCATTAAGTGATATGTTTGTAGAAGTCTTACAAGAGGCATCGAAGACTACTCTTAAGCGAGTAGTCTCACTGCTTTCACGAATTACTGCGTGGTGAGGTATATAGTAACCGAAAATAGGACGGCTGATTTCGGTAAGATGGCCTAATCTTTTATATTCATTAATGAAATCTATATACTCATTTTTAATGTTAGATTTATCTAATTTCTTTTCTAAATTAAAGAAACGCCTTTTAGCAATAAGATAAGAGTCCCCTAGAGCCTCATTAGCGACTTTCCGCAAGGGCAGTTTGACACAGAATCTGCCATCTTTCAGGCGGACCGTATTTTCAATAAAATGATTTTCACAATATTTTTCATCCTCAGAAAGCAAAGTATTTTTTGTTGGCAAGTCAAGAATATTTTCAACTTCCCAGAATTTAGTCAGAGAATCTCTAATTTCTTGAGAAAAGTTAGAATTAATGGTAGTAGCATGGCCCATACCACATGGACCAGACACTAACCAACCCAGCTTGGATTTCTGTAAGGTAGGTTTATTTTTCCCCAACTTAATTAGCTTAGAATCTACAATTTCCCAGTAAACATCAGCCCCTAGTAGTAGATCAATTTCAGATGGGCAGTAGTAGGTTGGATCTGCTAGTTCTATAAACTCAGGAAGATCCCATTGAGAAGGGTTAATCTTTGTGCTAGGCAACTTACCGGTGATCTGCGGTACTACAAGACAAGAAATGTTCGTTTGGAATAAGTTGACCCGTGATTTTAACTGTATATCACACTTTTTATTAGTATTTGTTAATTTATTATTTATTCCAGCAATTGATATATTAGTATTAGAACAAGTCAGATTCATTTTCTTTTGCATACTTTCAGTTATAAATGAAGACTGACTTCCATTGTCTAGAAGAGCTCTAACAATGAATGTTTTATTAGATCGGCTATCAACTAATTCCACCTGAGCAGTACATAAGAGAATTTGCCCGGGAATTTGCACGGAGAGTGATATAGGATTGAACATAGTGACAGTAGACGTCTGAGAGGACTCCGCCACTTGAGGAAGTGATGTCACAGAAGAAGTATCAACAGGTAAGTTTGTTTTATCATTATTGGACTGTGATTTATGCAGTAATAAATTATGTCTTTTGTTACAGATTTTGCAAGAATTATGTTTGCAGTGAGCCGAGAAATGACCAGGGCGTAGACAATTATGACAGAGCTTGTGCTTTGAAACTTCATTGTATCGAGAATCCAATGACATCTCTTTGAATTTATCACACTTATAAAGTAAATGATCTTGCGAACATACAACACAATTTTTTACGTTTGTCGAAGAAGAAACAAATGATTTTGTGTGCTTATTGTCCTTATTATAAGAAGATGAACGTTTTTCAGTTTTGATTGATAAATCATTCTTGCTATACTGCAAGGTTTCTAGCACGTCAGCACGATTACGCAAGAAACTATAAAACTCCTCAAGTGTTGGAGAAGTAGGAATAGTACTCCTGTGTTCCTCCCATTTGCGACTTGTAACACCATCTAGTTTCGTGGCCATTATAAAAACAACTAAAGTATCCCAGTGAGTTGTAGGTTCATTCAAAGAAGATAAGGCACGAAGATTTTTAGCGTAGTAATCTATCATATAGCGAAGTGACTTGTAATTTTCCTTATTAATTGCTTCAAAATTCAGAAGAGCCATTAAATGATTATTTGTAAGTATACGATTGTTGTCAAAGCGCTCGATAAGCAAACTCCAAGCTAATTTATAATTGGTACCAGTGAACTCTATTGACTTTATTATATTAGATGCGCCTGCCTCTAACGAAGAACGTAGGTAATGGAACTTGTTAATATCAGGAATAGTATCATTATTGTTAATTAAAGAATCGAAAGTGTCTCGAAATTCCATCCACTTTAAATAGTTTCCATCAAAGGAAGGCAGCTGTATGGTAGGCAGCTTTATGCTATAGTTTCGGCTATCTTGTTTTATATTCTGGCAGCTAGTTATTGAATGAGAATTAGCATTTTCAGGTAGTACAATACTAGGTGCAAGACTATCAATTAACACTTGAGCTTTAGCAATGTTTGAACAAAAGTCACTCTCAATTACATCATTCTCTTCTAACTGTTCAGGTTCTAAACCTTCAATTTTAGTTTTTAAATTATCAAACTGGTTTAATAACTCTCTGAATCTTGACAGTTTTATCTCAGTTTCAGCGAGTATTTGTTTAGAGATGCTTTCAGCACCTATCAGCATAACAGTATTTATATATTTTGAAAATATAGTTATTCTAGCTTTCATCGTTCCACGTTGCTGAATAAGAGGTTTTAATTCAGCAGCCATAATGAAAAGCACAACAAATTGAACAGACTGTTAAAGATTAAGTAGGTATACAGTACCAATTCTGGTAACAGGTATCTCGGTTAAAACAAAAATCAAAAGCCAAACCGTGCAAGTCGTGCAATAGCTACGACAACCACTCGTCAGTCAGCAACTCGCACACGAGCAAAGCAGGCCACGCAGCACAGGACGCAAGCTGTGAAGTGCAGGCAGGTGTCTTTCTTTTTAGCAGAGCATTCCAACAGGACCCAAGAAGCAGGTGCACACGGCGAATCTGGAAAATGCCAGGGTGGTCCCGTAAGCGAAATGCAAGCAAAGTTAGGTAGAAGTAGGGTCCTAGGTATGAACCTAGGTTCTTGTCATATAGTAAGGAAAATCGACACAGAAAGTAATTTCAGTCTGACTCCATAGATATTTTAATCATTTAGATATTAGAAATACGGTTGTGATCGGGCTTTGAAGTAATTATTTTGCAATGAACACTGTTAGGCAGACTGCAGCATTAAGAAAACTGTAAAATAAATAAGATACTAAAACTGGGCGTACTTCCCTGTAAGTAGTAACCAAAAAACACACGTCACACACAAGCCATTTTCATCCGTTGAAGTAGCAGCCGTAGCAGGAACAATGCGGCTGCATCGTAGTCTCAATCTTCAGTTTTTTCTTTAATCACGTCGGGGTCACCAAATGTTGGGGTCGTCTTCAAGAAAACAGGTTCTGTTATATTGATTCTACGTTTTATTTGTCTATTTTTTACAAGTTTGAGATTAAAATATTCGCGACAGATTTTTTGCGTCCGCGCTCTTGTCGTCAGTTCGTAGTAGAGAGAAAGTATATCTGGCTGTCAGCTGTCAGCTGTCAAAGTTAGACGTCGCCGGTCGAGGCCGCTATTGTCACGTTCCACCTCTTCCGCTCCGACGCCGGTTGGATTTGAGACGTTCAACGCGTTCCAGTCGCATTGTAAACACGGACATAAGTAACATTGAGTGTTAAAATCTGATTAAGTATCATCATTGTCTGGTCGTATCATACTTCTAAGCCATATATTACTGCACAGTTACTTCGTAATGAGTAAAGCATAACCTTTTCTCTTGACTTTAACAAACATGCAATGTTTTTCTTATACTTGAGCAGCGTGGAACAACATTAACAAGAAACACTTCCTGTTATAGTTAAAATAAAATTACTATTAAACTTAGTACACAGAAAAGACATTTGAAGTAAAATTAGTACTAACTCAATACAGATATTGAAATAAATGGCTATGGTTAAATTTATTCAGTTGTTTAATTTATACTAGTTGTAGTGACAACTGAGGCAGAATGCCGCTATCATAAATTTTATGTGATTCATATATTTCATTTGATATTCAAATATGTAGGTGTTTTCAAAACGAATACTGATAGATGCATAATTTAAGTCAACTAAATGTACAATTTATTCGTATTAATAGTACTTCTATTCAGTATTTCTATCTAAGACTGCAAAGCTTGATACCATTGGTTCTTCCATTTGAAAAATTACTCGGAAGTGTATAAAGCACGGTCTAAAAACAAAAAGCTTTTTATTGAAACAATGCGTTCTCAATTACAAATATACCGGCTTTACGAGCAGATGTTTAATAAAACCAATTTTATTTAAAAGCTTGAGTGTGGAAAACATGCCGATAATCGCACGGCTGGGATGTTCTTAGAAAAACAAAAGAGATTACTCATCCTGATGCTCGAACTCTATCTAAGAATTCTTCGAAGCGTACCACCACGGGACCTGTAGCGTCAGCACAGACATTTAAAATAACCACGTATAAACTAAACATACTCAATAAAAATACTCATAGGTAAGCTTAATAAAGCTTTCGTTGAATGAATACGTAGTAAATCATGATAGCAATTTTTTACATTAACTATCCCGCAAAAAAGATTCAAAAGCTCAACAACATTTCCGAGGTAAAAAAATACAATTCAACCCGTCATCGCGACGTGACCGCGTAAAATAAAAAATGTACGTGTGAGGGTCTGTCCGTACCCACCCCTAGACCGAGACGAGAGAGCGTAAGACGGAGTACAGAGAAAGTTTGAGTGACGTACCCCCTCCACCGCCCCATCTCCCCCAGCGAGGATTTACGACGCCATATTGGATTGGGACAAGATGACACGAGGCCCGGATAATTTGGGCAACGGTATCACGTGACAGGACCCGAACTCTGAAACGGCACTTTAATTATGATATTCTTGAGTTTATTCCACTTTGAGTTTGCCAATGTTTAGTACCTACAGATGTAGTTAAGTTGTGTTATGTAGTCGATTTGCTTATTATGTGTTTATTTTTGTTACGATCAACAAAAATATACATAATAATAATTGGCTACTTAAGTAGGTTTTTAATTTTACTATTAATTAGTAAGATTATTATTTTATTGTTTGTTTGATGATGTCATTAATCAAGTTCTATAACTTTTTTTACTTTCTATGTAACCCCACCTATAAGTTGCTTGCTTGTGTTTATCACTGTGTTTTAAATGTTGCGCGTCGTTAACTGTGACAATAAACTATTTTTCTTTCTTTCTTTCTTTCAAAATTAGGTAAATTATTTCACCGATTCCAAGTCAAATTGTGGTGTAGTAATAAAATGTAAATTAAAACAATAAAAAGTCAATAAGATATTCATTGGCGTTTTAAAAGTCAACCCTCAAATGAAAAGGTGCTATATAAACAAAACTAATTCATCAGTAAGGCAATAAATAACCCGAAGCGGTTGCACGCACTCGCGCGCAGCGTCTGATGTCTTGACACGCATGCGCCGTTTGGCGTGCCAAAGCACATACTCGTACTATATCTACAACTCGAATAGACGAAGAAAATAATTGAGTGCAGAAGTTTTAATAAATCTAAGTTGGAACTTTTGTGTACATTTTCACGCATTGATGATAAATACTATATTAATAATTTATGAAATCAACTAATTAATGATGATTAATTGTTTGAGTATTTGAGAATTATGATGTAACGATCGTTATGTTCCGGTGGCGTTTAATAAAAGCCGCTGACGTAGCAACCCGTGCAATACGAAACAAGGACGTCACCAAACTGCTAGTATCCGAACACTCGAGGGTGCGAATACTGCAAAAACAGAAATCTCGTTAAGATGACAATTTATGGGTTGTTTTTGCTAAATGAAAATAGTCGCGGGCTGTGAACTGAACAGACCTTTTTTGATTTTCTTAATGGAATCTTTCCGCTTGGGATTTGTGTCGAGCGATGCTTTAAGCTCTTCCGTTTACTCACAATATCCTATAGTGGCAGATTTGTACAAGCCTATTTTCTTTTTCATGAATATTTTCTCCGAGTCTTGGCTTTCATTCGGTTAATTGACATTATAAAAAAAAATGTCTTTACCGTACTCAAGCAGAAAAAGTTGATATAAAATGATATAAATAAACAACATAATAGGCATCTATACAATTAGCGGCCTTTTCATTTTCTTGTGGACAATAAAAGCTTCGTAACATTGATACAAACTTTCTTTGTAATAAAGCAACCAGCCGGAAGCATTTCATGATTTATGACAAAGCAAATTTTTATTTCCATTTCTCTTCGTTCATTGTTTTTTTATTATTATTTTGCCACAATTCCTCGCAGCTTTTCAGTGGAAAAAAGTCACCGTGGAAAGTCGCTTTCGTTTTAGTGGAAATGGAAAATGGAGGAAAAATAAAAGAAAAGGCCACATATGTGCTGCGAGCGAGAAACTTTGGCGTTATGATCGCCGGTCGAGTGGACCTGCCATATCATTTAAAGGTTAAAATTTCGTTTATATTTTTAAAACTGTAATAAAATTAGCTCTTTTTAAATAATATAACAATATGTTAAAACACCACTGCTTCTTTAAAAATAAATTAATGAATAATTAAAACATTCACAATAAAAGTATCAATTTACATGAACAATTTGTCATTCAACGTTTTATGTTGTTTAATAAAACAATATTAATAATAACATTTGCATATTCAACAATTTTTGTAAATATTGCTTGTAGTAATTATTTGTCTACCTAATGCTATAAACTTATATTGCTGGCTATATTTTACGAATTTTTTGAGATGAAAAAGCCAAGATATCTGTAACTAAGTTCACTGTAAACTACTACTACTACTACTGCATCCTAGGAAAACTTGATTTACCGTGATAATTGCACGTATTTGCTACGTACGGCAGTACGGAGTCCTGCCAAGTCCCCAGAGGTTTCACACAGCGCTGCCGAGGCGAGTACACGCCACTCTTTTTGCTTCGTTTTCCTGTCACGCTTTCTTTTTCAGATATTACTGTCTCGTTCACACTTTATACAGAAACTATGGACCTGTAGTGTAGACACGTTAGTAAACTTAGAAATTACCTTTCTATTTATTAGCCTCATTGCAATTGCTTATAAAATTTTCAAATTCTTTTTGCAACTTAACTCATTCGTTTCTACAAAATTAAAAAAAGGTTTCTGCTTGACCTAGATGAAAAACACTGATAACCAAAAAAAACGTGTTCACACAAAAGCTACTCCACGGTTTCGCTGTTCCAACACGCGTCATTCTATTTTCTTTATTCCACTCTGTTTTGTTGCGTCCCGCTGCTTCCGTACCGTGGACACTTTTGGTTAGTTTGTTCTGTTTTCCGTATAATAAATAATAAAGCCCATACCACCGGACTATGTAGAAAACATTTGCTTGCTAACTGTGTCTTGACTCTTGAATAGTTAGGGACAAACGGGCCCTGTCGCACTTAAAGGGTTAGGAATGCAAAACTTTATGGGAAGTGCCTGTTCATTTCGTCTTGATGTTGATCTATAAGGCGATATTAAGGGCAGAGTTGAATGACCTTTTTATCTCAGATGTAGTAGATTATCCAACAAGTATCAGAAATCATCATCATCATCATCATCATTTCAGCCGAAAGACGTCCACTGCTGGACTTAGGCCTCCCCCAAGCATCGCCACAATGACCGGTCCTGTGCCTTCCACATCCAGCGGATTCCCGCGACCTTCACCAGGTCGTCGGTCCACCTTGTGGGGGGCCTACCCACGCTGCGCCTTCCAGTACGCGGTCGCCACTCCAGGACTTTACTGCCCCATCGGCCATCCGTTCTGCGAGCAAAGTGCCCCGCCCACTGCCACTTAAGTTTGGCAATTCTTCGGGCTATGTCGGTTACTTTCGTTCTCCTGCGAATCTCCTCATTTCTGATTCGATCACGCAGGGACACTCCGAGCATAGCCCTATCCATTGCCCTTTGAGTGACTTTGAGCCTTCTTATCAGGCCCATTGTGAGCGATCACGTTTCAGTACCGTAAGTAATAACTGGCAACACACACTGGTCAAAGACTTTCGTCTTGAGACACTGCGGTATTTTGGACGAGAAGATATTGCGTAGCTTCCCGAACGCTGCCCAACCGAGTCGGATTCGACGATTGACCTCTTTCTCGAAGTTGGACTTACCTAGCTGGACAGTTTGTCCTAGGTATACATTATCGTCAACTACTTCAAGTGCAGATTCTCCGATGTTTACAGGAATGGGTGCTATATGGGAATTCGACATAACCTTTGTCTTGTCCATATTCATTTTAAGACCCACTCTATCAGAAGCTCTACTGAGGTCATCGAGCACTGTACCGAGGTCCTCCATGGTATGGTATCAGAAATGCGTGGTCATATTTGGAGAGCTGATTCAGGGAATGCTATCGAACAACTTTTACTACGGGTTCAACCCTGAAATCGTGAAAATGTATCGGCCCTACCATACATTTAGGTCAACAAGAGGTATTGCACTTTTCTATGGGAAAGTAGTTTTGTTTTCACGATTTCAGGGTTGTCGCCATATTAAAATTTGTTCAATGCCATGTCCTGGATAAGCTGTTCCCATGGTATATCGATAAAAATCCAAATCCGGTCAACCAGACAGCAGACAGGAACACCAGTTCAGCAGACAAACAAACAAACAAATATGCATACTTCCGAATTTATAATGTTATTAATAGACAACAATGAATTTTCTGGATTTGTGCCCGGTCAATGGCAATAGGCTCGCCCCCTATTACATGGGACCATAACATAACTGGCGAAATGTGGGTGTACTATTACACCTCTGCCTACCCCTTTGGGGAAATACAGGCGTGATGTTATGTTATGTTAATAGAAAACAACAAAGAACTTCCAAAATTTGTAATTTATTTCAACGAATCTTAAAACGAGCGTAAAACCGATAACCACAGTCATTATGTATGCAGATATAATGCAGACAAAGTCTTGATTTGATCTACGGCGTTTTAATATTCTATTAACCGATATTCACTCGTTTATTAGCATCAATGCATTATTTATATCAGACAGTAATATATCATTATTGAAAATAAGGGATATATTGTCAATGATACGATTTTTCATTGATCAATGGTAGGCACGTGTGCACTTTTATGTACAACTGATAAATAGCGCCCGTTTTATGGGGCGACACCATTGATATCGAATGTGAACGCATTGATTTATCGGTTTGGCGTATAAATCGCAATTTCAAAAACAATTTTTTTAAGCAATTAATTTTTTGTGATACATTTTATTTGCTGTTTATGAAATATAGCTAGTTAATGTCACAATATCGTTCAGCGAATTATCGGAATCGAATTCAATTTCGGACCAATTTGAACTTGATCACTAACTTTTAATATCAAATGTAACGATTGCCAGAAATTGTGCTCATCATTCTTCATACAAACAGACCGCTCAAACTTAAGCTAGACTGACGTTAAACTTAAATTGAATTAGTAATTTGCAGAAAGCTTGAACTGATCATTGCTCTCTCTTCTCGACGAACTAAAATAAAATTAATTTCACAATCAAATTAACGTAACGTAAACAAATCTTATATTAAACAACGAAACGAAAATTACGCCTACTATCTATCAATGTCATCATCGAAAAAAATAAAGAAAAGAAAACAAAATATATTCTAAATTCAAAAATACAAAATTCTAAAATTTTACGTTTGTTCGGCTCGCGATTTGCGAAAGAATCAATTTTATTGGTAAAACAAGCGGCGTCGGTGATTTATGTCGTACGAACGTGGCCGATAGCATGTCACCGGCCGGCGTGTTCGCGCCTCGCTCTAGAATTTGCTAGAATATTCTTTTGTGTTTATAAGTACTATGACTTTTTGGTGAATTGAATTTCATACATACCTTTTACAGAATTACAATGAGAAGTTTTCTACGGCTGATGCTTTTCTCTTTAGTCACGTGTATTTTTTTTACAAAATAACTTTTTAGAATAAAGATCTAGAATAATCTTGATAGTACGTGGGACACTCAGAAAGTTTTGCGAAACTAAAAAAAATTGTTCTATACGTACATATATTTTTATCAAATCTTTTCAAAGTACTTTCCACCAGCCTCTATACAAAGATTCATGCGCCTAAACCAGTTTTCAAAACACTTTTTCCAGTCCGCCGCAGACACCTCGTTTACAGCCTGCTCGAACGCAGCCAGCGCATCTTCCGGCGACGAAAATTGTATCCCTTTGAGCTGATTTTTTATTTTTGGGAATAAAAAGAAGTCACACGGTGCTAGATCAGGGCTGTAAGGAGGGTGACCCAGGAGTTTGACTGGCGTGCTGTCCAGGAAGTCCCTCGTTTTGAGTGCGGTGTGCGCAGGTGCATTGTCGTGGTGGAGCAGTAGCCCGCGGAGCCCTGTGTTTGGTCGCTTGTTGCTTATAACAGAGAAAACTTCTGGCAAACATTTGGTAGTATACCATTCGGCATTAATGCTTCTTTGATCCCGTAAGGGAATTGATACCAAGTGGCCAGTCAAATTAAAAAAGCTAGCGATCAAAATCTTACCCCCGCTTCTAGATCGCTTCACTTTGGTAGGCGTTGGCTCATTTTGAAACACCCAAACAGTCGACTGGCGCTTGGTTTCTAGGTCGTATTGATAAATCCAGGACTCATCACCTGTAACGATGTCGTAAACACGCCGAGACGAGCCTGCTTCAAATTTGTTAAGCATATCACGGCACCAGTCCACCCGGGCCTGCTTCTGAGCATCGGTGAGGTTGTGCGGCACCCAGCGTGATACTATCCTCCTCACGCGAAGATGGCTGTGTAGAATCTCGTGAACGCTTCCCGATCCAATCTTCAATATGTGTTGAATCTCCTGATATGTAATTCGCCTATTGTCTTGGATTAAATTTTTCACTGCTAGCACGTTTTCTTCGGTAACAGCCGTCAAAGGGCGACCGCTTCTTTCGTCATCCCCCAAAGTTGGTCGACCGCGCTTGAATTCGTTATACCAACGATACACGGTTGCCTTGGAAGGGCCTTCATCCATGAATGCCATTTGAAGTCTATCGTACGATTCATCCGGTTTCAGGCGACACTTGAAATCGTATAAAATCATAGCTCTAAAATGTTCCCGGCGCAGATCCATATTTCAGTGAGACACAATACTTTGAATTAACTCGCAAAAAATGTGGAGGGAAATTTTGAAATTGGAACTTACTTATTTTTACTTATAAATAATCATATTTTCGAAAAACATTATAACTGGCCAGTCTCCCATATATAAAAACTTTATTTCGCAATACTTTCTGAGGGGCCTGGTATATCCTCTAAGTATATCAAATTACATAGCCAGAAAATAAAAACTAGTCATCAACATCTTGATCATCATCATCATCATCATCATTTCAGTCGAAAGACGTCCACTGCTGGACATAGGCCTCCCCCAAGCATCGCCACAACGACCGGTCCTGTGCCTTCCGCATCCAGCGGATTCCCGCGACATAACATAACATAACATAACATCTTGATATTAATACAAAAATATTAAATATCAAAGTAAATATCAACACCAGATCAAGTAAGGTGCATTATTCTTATGCATTTGGAATCTCCTCGACATTTAAAAAGCTGAGGGTTCAGTTCGTGAGAAATTTGAAACAAAGAAACGTGTTGACCTTTGTGCAAGGTGTCTCGATTAGAATCTAAGCAATTGTAGAAATATATAAGACAAACGAGCTCTACAAATATATTAGTTGTTTCGACAGCAAAATTGTGGATCACAGATAATTATAATATAAATGATAAGTTCACAAAAGACTACATCACAGAACATATTGTTCTAGTGGTTTGCATTTTTTAATTTTATTTTTGATCGTTTTAAATTTTATTTTACCTGTTTTAAAAATTTATTCAGTTACTTCTCCGTTACTAAAAATAAAATACAATTTGTTAATTTTGATGTAATAAATATTTGTGAAATGTAGAGTATATTTTTGCCATAGTAAAACGATGAATATTCTTCTTTTATTGATCCGACACACGAATGCGAGAAAAACCGCGAACAAAAGCCAGTTCCCGATAAGCAGGTGCTACATTATCATATGGTTGTACTACAAACCGACTACGGACGCTAATCTACCCGTCAAACAGTTATTCGCGGGCTATATATCATTATCGATCGCTATTACTATTAATTCGCACGTTTACCCATCAATTCCAAATAGTTTTTTAATCATTTGTCATTTATAACGAGTGCCGCATAAGTTTAAATTGAGTGCTTATTGTTAGGAATGGTTTTAGGAAACATTAAACTGTCATTCGCAACATGGTTGCCACCGTCCAGCGATATTCTTTAATAGTTCTATTTACATTGCGCGTCCTCCATATATCTTGTTTTTGCTCGCCCAATGATGTACATTTACGATTATACCATTCTTTTCGATCGTTATCGTAAAGAAGGAGTAATGGGACTGTTTGCAAAGGTTAGAGAAACGTTTAACAACTTCTTGTAGTTAATTTAACATATAAGTAGAAGTATTAGTGAGCTGTATTTCAATATTAAAGCCCTAAATTATAACTTAGTCCTGTTCCACTAATTATCACAGTTTATTACGCATACATCTTGAGTTACTGTCATTATTAACTTGCAAATGCATTAAAATTATAGGTCTTAACGTATTAGATACGAAGTGTTACTTAAAGGCAGCTTTCCATACTTTTTAATATTCTGTAGAAACATGCAAGAAGGCTACTTACAGGAAAATTACGATCCATTATTTACATTGATATACTTAGTTAATCAACGAAACACCTGACCAGGTGAAGACTTCGTTGAGACAGAAGCTAGAAATTATTAGACTAGATAAAACTTAAATGAAAACTTGACGCTTTCTATAATTTTCTTTATAATCTATGGCTTTCGTGATGATAAAGATAAAGATATTGTTAAGTGTGATGAGAATGAGGAAGAAGAGCTTATACTCAGCAAAGCTGATCATAAAAAATAAGGTGATGCTGTCAATAAAAAACAAAATAAAATGGGATTATCTATCGCATTCACAATGACATATAGGTAAAGCTTTACAGTTGTATATTACGATGCTAAACGTTTTATATATACTTATCGGATCATTAAGATTGTTTATGGCGGCAGTGACTAACGTTGCGAAAGATCCGAAATCGGAAGGATTGAGATCACGTGCGTCGGATGATATTAAGTGGACTCAGATATGTTGTTTTCGTGACTTGGATACAATTGAGTCATTTTGTGATCGGCTATTAGATTTGCAGTTTGGTTTAAATGTTTAGTTAATCCATTACTTCCAAGTAAACTACTGATACCTACATATGTATTTTTTTTCACAGATTGGTTGGTCAATCTTATCAGGTTTTGTAAGACAGCACTGTGTTCAAAGAACTCAAATCTCGTAGCACTGCCTTATTAAATATTCTTATGTTAGATAAAGGTCCTCAAAAATAAAATATCGATAATTTTGATATAGGTACCTACGTGTATGATAGATTCCTTTTCATGCTTGTTATTGATAAGTTTTGCTTTGAGATGAGTAAGGAACTCATTTGGGATGAGATAAGAAAATTAAGTCATGGGTTGAGTTAGGAATACAGTTTGGGATAAGTAAAGAATATTAATCTATTGGGATGAGATGTCATAGAATGAATACGGAACAACCCATTTTCATAAGAGAGAATGTGAGAATTTTTAAACAATATTATCAAGAGAACAAGTTTGTGGAAAAACATAAACAGCAGAATCCAAACGATGAATAACTGTCTGTCGATCTACTCTTTTGGATAAAACTTGATCAGCCAGCCTGACAGGTAGTCGTAGAATAAATAATTGCCAGAAATCCAACTGATATGTAACTTCCTGCGGTTAGGTTAATGGACCAGCCTAATGAAATATGGGCCATTATTTTAATAAATTCTAGAAAGCTTAGGAACAACAACATAAATTAAAACTGGAGCATTTTACGTCTCGAAATCAATTACTGTAGCAGATGACAAATGAGGACTACAAAACTGTGATAAATGTTTCAAATTCGGATTCGGCGACCACCAATGTTGAGCCGATATGATTATCATATTATAATTGGTTTAACGAATGACACTAAAGCTTGAAGTTTCACTTCCTTCATTAAACTTCTTCGTTCGATTCCAATTTCTAACGGCAGAACACCGGCAACTGTTTAAATCACGCGCATGCTCCGAAAATAAACTGCGCGCGATCACTCCTCCGCCTCGCCGTAAATTCACTGCTAATTTACAGCCCCTCAATGTTATAAATAAATAAATATTTGTCGTAGAGCGCCAAATTCACTCCTGGCACATTGTGCCACCACTTGGATGGTGCTGTCATAACAGATCCTTCGTTGCACGGTTAATGGATCGCTTCGGCTACTGTTATGAAACTTCTTGTATTTGACTGCACTATACTCCAATAGCGTTTCTTACTGCTTCAGTTTTACAAAGAATATTGAAATTAGTAGTACGCTGTTAACGAAATTTTGTTGTGAATTTTCTTTTGTAATTATGTTGTTAACAAGTGTGGCAATATTCTTATTTGTCATGTACTACTTAGCAGGTTATTCAGCAGCTTTTGACGGAAACATAATCGCTTGCGCTGTTTTATAAACATAAAATCATTCAGCAACAAGAACTAATCAATTATCAACATAGTAGTGGCGAACTCACAAATTATTCTGCCACTCGTGCCGTTGGTACCCAACGAAAGTTATTGAGTGCCAAGTAGACTGAAGCAAAGGAACAGCCGCGTTAGCTCCGTGCCAGCGATCATTGGTGGGATTGTGGCGGCCATTGTAATACAAATTCCCCGCCGCTGTTACCATCTGTCTTGTAGCCGAAATCCGAAAAACAATAATAGAAGGAGAACTGCGCTATGGTGATAACAATCTAGCGGATAGTATCCGAGGTGCGTTCTAACGTGTCATAACTTTGTCGATTTGTTCGTGTCAGCGCCAACCCTTGTCGATAGAAAGCCGTCATATCTATCATACGTAAACGTAAGTTGGATAAATTAGTATGTGATGAAAAACGTTGGTTTATAGTTGATTTGCACCTGCAGCGAATTATCAATGCATGCTTCTGTTTAATGGCATTCTTTCACTTCATCAGCCACCATTAATCGTCGCTTACATTCTTAAGCCGCTAGGACAATTAATCTGATTCTTCGACCAACTGCAATGCTCTTGGTTTCTTTTCGATCACTCCCCACTGTCGTTGAGCGAGAAACACCTTGGTTTACTAGCGTGGAAATTTTTGATTTACTTGTGTCGGCTTGTAGCGTGTCACACTATATTTTAACGAATTGAGTTATTAATCATTTCAGCACTTGTCGTGACTATGATTGATTTTCCGTTTAATAATTAGTTCGTAACAAGAAAAAAATTGTGTACTTATTGCAACAATGTCGATTTTATTGAAAAACAATGCAGTTTTCCATTTTGTTGAGAGGCCATCAATTTATCGACAAGAATTACGTGTGTAATTGTGTATCCATCACTGTTGATATTTTTTGATACGCTCTGGTTGCCAGCGGGCGGAGTTTGCATGGTGCCAACTATGGCGAGCGCGTTAATGTAGCGTCGATGCGCGCGCATGTTTTTATTGTCGTCTGCGCAAGAGTCGTCTAGCGATTAGTCCACCTATGCGTTAATGCCACACACGGTGCTACATGAAAAACCTCAGGACTTTGTAGTTCAAAACCTGTTATTATGCATCATTAATTGGCCCATGATTGAGATTTTTTTTTCACAGAATCTCTTACTGTTCCAATATTTTACAAGATAAATTCATTTTACAGAGCTTCTGCTAAGCTTTATTATCAATTCGTGTGAGCTTGAGGCTTACAATAAATGTCACGCTATTAAACAGTCGTAAAAAGAAAACTCTGTCTGCGTTGTAGCCATTGTTATTTAGTTTTATTAGTTTTAACTTGCGTTGACTACATATTTGTGAGACAATATTTTATATTCGTCTGATGATACGATGACTACAATTGTTCCAATTAAACGTGATTAGAATCTAGATTCGTAGAAGCACCGTCTAGTTATTCGCGTCTCAAACTTGATCAAAGATTCGTCTGGTTATTCAATTCGTACATTTAAGAGCGAACTCTCTGTCGATGGTTAAGATAATTGGATCGTGAGATTTAACAAGTGCTGCAGTTGATGTTACGGTCTCTATATAGAAAATAATTGCGCCAGTTATCCGAAGATTTCCAAAGCTCGCGGTGAAAGCGTCTCAAATCACATACGCCGAATCAAGATCAGTTAACATCCGCAACACATACATAAACAATATGTACATATGTGTACGTGAGAAGGGCCCGTCATGTTTTATTTATTCGCGGCCGACTCGTAATAGAGTCGTGCCGTGAGAGCCACCGCCAAGTTTTTTGCCGACCGTAAGCCTCGTCGAGTATTGAGACGTCTGGATGCTGATGTCTTGTTGCCTGTCCATACTATACTTTCGACATGACGGCGACATTTATTTTTCCGATGTTTTTTAAAACATCCGATGCAAACACATGTAAGCACAGCAGCCGATGTAAAATAGTGATAGAATAGAAAAAGTTCCATTTACTAACATTTTTCATCAAAGGAACCACTGAGTCCCGACAGCTGCAAGTGGATATTAAAAATTCATTCATCACTGTAACAGCAAAAAATAAGAATTCAGATTCACACTGGAACACGGCGACTGCGAAATCTGGTGAGACGAGGAGGTATTTTCCCTCCCCCGCCGTCCCCTGAACTGTCGGGGGTGGGAGCTCGCCTCCCTTTTGACAGGAAATGATTGTCTAATATTAGCTTTGTTATAAGGTCCCTCTTTTGGGATTTGAGCGAGTTTTTTGAGTAACGTTTTGGATGTATCTTCGTAATGCTTGTTGTCTTAGCCATTTGTTTTGCAAGGTCTACGTCTTGCTATAATTCCTGTTTACATTTGAATCTGGCAAACGTAGAGCGATTCGACATTGAAAACTTGTTTACTAATACTTGTATACGATAATTTTGTAGATTATATTATCATTTATAGATTGGAACATAATGTTCACGTGTTACAAACAGAAAAAAGCGATTATAAATGTTTGTAATAATTTAGCTGACAAAGAACGCTAGCTTACATTACAGCTACTCGTTCTCATTAAAACGAATTTATGGTGTGGGTGCTTATCTACATGCGTTGGTAAAAATACACGACAAAAAGTCGGTAATATTAGAGTGTCGGATAGAAAAAATCTAATTCGTAACGTTGACTCACTTCAATAATTTAAATTAAACACCCAATGAACTGTAGGAAAAATTTCGGGTCGTTGACCTTCACGGTTGAAAAATTTTTTGAACACCCCCGATAATGACAATAAAAAGTCGTCGTTGGTTTCACAGAAATAAAACTGAAGCAGTATTTTCTAATTTATTGGTGTAACATCTATTTCGGTTCGGTTTTCGTCAACGGTCCGCTGGGAAGTGACTAGTAGTGTCGACTATGAATAGTCGCGCCTACAGAAGCCGACTAACCGTTGACTCCAGTGACAGATTTGTGTTTTACAAATGAATTCTGAGCGGGTCCGGAACACTATTTTTGGGTTTAATGATAGATTTAGTTCTGTTTTCTACGTAATTTATTCATAAATGACGTTTAGTTTATCTACTTTAATATCATATTACAAATACTCGTTTAAATAAATCAATGGATGTCGGTGTGGTATAATTGTAATTCAGAAAACAAAACAAAATAAATTGAGTCTTTATTTATTTAACACAATCGGTTTACAAATTTATTTAACTTTGTAAACCGATCGTCTGCGGTTTGCACACTGCACTTTCACAATAATCCGTACACATTAAAACAAAAGGCTTAATACAAAATTAAATTACCAATATCCGTGGAGCGAGTTGCCACAAAATATTTTTGTCGAAACGGCAATAATGCGAAACTCGCATATTGCGCGATTCGCGCGTAGATAACAGAAATAATGGGGTTCAAAAATGAAATTAATTCCAGGTTGATGATTTCAAATTGAAAAGTCACATCGGCTCGCGCCATAATTCATGATCCTGAAACGTGTCCGGGCCGCCGTGTTGGACGCCCGCGCCAGCCGAGCGCAGGGTTGAACAAATGAACAACCGTCGTTTTATTTACCAACAGTTCTGTAAAACGTTTTGATTGCATATTATATATCACGAAATTATGCACCGCAATTCTTCCTACACGTTTTTTTAATCATTCATTTTTGATAACAGCATAAATACACGCAACACATTTAACAATGTCTATTCACATTTGCGATATTAATAAAAAGGACACGACTAAGCCCGTGTCACATATTTTTGCCGCGTATTGAAAAGAACAAAAAGTTAATGCAAATATTAGCATTATTATGTAGTACTATCAACCCTAAAGCGGGCTTGGGCTCATTGTCACAGTCCTTTGTCGGAGGTCTCTTCCGCTTCACCACGCGCGATATCTCGCAGAGGTGGCGCCCTCCATCCGAATACCGAATATTCATGAACACACCGAGTTGTGGGATAAGTTTTATTTATATGAACACAACTGTCTAATACATAAACAGTACAAGTACATAGAGTTCATAGTTGTCTCGGTGTTAAAAGTAAATGATTCGTATCAAAGCTTTAAGAGAGGAGTAGTCAATAAGTGTACGGTCGACCGCATGTCAGTGGTAACAGTTTGAAATTGTCAGCAATTTTATTTCGTAAGCAGTAAGGGTGGTTTTGATATTTAAGTGTTACCACTGTCAAGCAGTCGACTGTACCTACTATTCGTTATGTTACATTTTTGTTAATCATAATGTTTTCTGAAAACTGTAAAGATCTCTCTTAACAAACGCTTTTAAAGTCCTAATAATAAAAAAAAACCTAATCCGCTTCTGCAATAAACTAGATAAATATTTGTTCATATTTATAAATTACTACGGAATTTACAACAATCAGAAAAAATATAATGATTGTGCACTGTCTATGAAATTAGAATTTACTAACATATTTTTTTTTTAAAAATCTTTATTTATCGCTCGCGGTGTCAGCCCTAAAAGGCGTAAATACTCGTTGTGTAAATACATAAGTATGTAGTTTGGAATATTACATGAAACTTTTTATTTCTTTACGTAATTTGAAGGAATCCTCTTGTGGCATTAGCAATTCATATTTTAAAACAAGTCAATTTCTACTAACCAGGAAAATTCTCGTGAGTATGCATGTGTAGATAAATTCATAAAATAATAAAAAAAATTGTAAGTTCTGGGACCAGCCCTTAAAATATTCAAGCAATTTATTTGTAACTTAATTCTAAAACATTTTCGTTCATACTAAAAGTAGTCATTAATTTCATATGACATTGGGACTCATAATTGTTTCTAATGAGTTAACGGTCCTGGAACCGGTTATTGAATGTTTTATATAGTATTCACTATAGAAATGTGGAAAGTAAGTTTTTTATATGTAAATATAGCTCGGTGGCAGGTCTCATGTTTAATGCAACCGCTATGTCATGAACATTTGTCGGTTGCGCCATTTTAGACGGCTGTAGGTACTCCCGTTAGCTTAGTTTCTACTAAACATTTGCACAAAATGTTAAATTTCATTTCGAAATAATTCATCGTTCAAATTCCATGTTAAGTTGCATATGTTTCACACGTAAAATTTCCAATCCTTAATAGTTTCATAATGAAATATTACTCACAAACAGTTAATTAAGATGAAGCCTTTTATTTTGAGTCGGCTTCCGGAATAGCAAAAACTTTTAATTAATATTTCGGAGTTTTAATAAGCTCGGTGACGTTGAAAAATTTCCGTGCTGAACATGTTAATCCAACTAATTATTGTAAGTAAATTAGAAAAGGCGTCGTAAATCATTCCATCCACAGGTCTAAGCCATGTAACGCCGCAAGGCTTTCAAGGAAACACAATAGCTCTGATGGTGTCCCTGTCTGGTACTCCAAACACCGTAGTGTTAGAAAGAGATGGAATAATTCACGAAAAACGAGCCCGTAATTTGCCTGCACGAAAATTTGATAATAAATCATAATAGTTTTAGACAGAGCAGAAGTAAAAAATAAACCAATTTGGAAAGTGAATTGTAAGGCACGGCGAGCACCGCCGTACGGTCTGTTATTAGAGCAATTATGTTATTATGTTCGCCGTATCTAATCCGAAAAACTAAATTGGAGTCGGCCGCTGCCGGCGAATGCCCGATAGGTTCAATCATTTCGACTTTTGGGTCGCACGAAATTCGTTGCGGAAGCAATAAGAAACACGAAAATTTCGAACGAAATAGTCACAAATTATCCAGTAATACATAGTTGTAAGCGAAATATCGATCGTTGGACAAAAACCAGCCCGACATATTTTTGAGACCCCATTTCGCTACGGTTCATAGTTTAGTACAAATTAAAAAAGGGTGCATTATTGCAGTACATATTTCAAAGTTCACATTTCATAAACAGCCTCGCGTCGCCCTTTGATATCCCTCACTTAACTCATATTTCATTCAATATGACCATAATTGAAGTGATCTCGTGGACTTCATTAGAATAGGACGCTTAATCCTTTAGCGTGAGAGTCTACAGTGGACTAGTGATGTATCTGTAGATAAAGAAACATCGTATGAACGATTGCCTCTTTCACAATTTGTATCTTTAGCATAGTCTGTCGGTAAAACAGGTTTTTCTCTTGTGTTTTCGTTTCAAAATGCGTGGTCCCTTTGTATTATCAAAGTATCAAATATGAATACCAAATAAGGGTTGGGACAAAAGAAAAAGTGACAACTTTTTTAATTTATGCGCGAACGAGTACATGAAAACGTAATAATAGGAGCGTGTTTGGTAAATATATTAATGTAATAATTCTCTGAGGGCGTTCCTAAAGTTGACGGGTGTTATTTTTCTAAAATTTCACGGTAGATACATCATGCAGGGCTCGTGGAAATTTTTAACGTCTTCATTAATGTTGAGTGGTTCTGTTTGTAAGCACTTTATGTCAGTTTCCACGATTTGTGTAACAATAGTGGTGCGGTGGAAGCAAATGAAGTTGTACAGTTTGACCAGCTCTAATTTTTTTGTTCAGTGTGTAATCTATGCATTTTACGAAGACGCGTGAACCATTGGAATTTGAACCTTAAATCAGTGTTTTAAGAGTTACACGACACGTATTACTGATATGCAATAGGTAATTTTATTTTACAATGTAGGTACACAACTATTAAATTAACAACGGTTATTATAACTGGGATTCGCTAAACGAATATCTTAATTTAATGATTACCGTTTAACCAATACTCGTGAATTGTACACAAACACAAAAAAAAATATCTGCGACAGTACACCACAGACATAGTAAAAAATATAGACTAAGTGCTGCGAACAACCATAGTGAAGCCAACAAAAACCGTGGTCCTTCATGTACAACCAGTGCTCACGCACGCACATGCACCTTAAACCGTGCTCACCCCTCTCAGTTCACATGTCGCGGCATCTTCCAGTAAGCATCGCGAAAACAAGGTGTGTACGTGAGCACTGATTGTACATGAAGGAGCACGGTTTTTGTTGGCTTCACTATGGTTGTTCGTAGCACTTAGTCTATATTTTTTACTATGCCTGCGCAGTACACTTACACAATGTGCATACTGGTGAGAAAAATAATAACTGTTCAAATACAAACTGAAATTAAACATACCATCATTGGCTAAGAAATACTATAACACACACATGTAGTAATTCTATGGGAATATTAACAAAATTAAATTAAGACGTCACAGAACTGGGGCCTTACTCCCAACTGGTTCTAGCTCTGAACTAAAACGAGCTAATGCCAATTCCTAGAGAAATGCAGTACGAATTGGCACAAACACGAATTCAAATTCGATTGATACAAAACTCGATCCAGTCGGAGGAGTAAGGCCCCTGATGGACATTACGTATGAAGGAGCACAATTATACAATAATCCACCAAAAAACATCAAGGACTGTCAATCAATCAATTACTGTGTATAAAACTTGCTTTATTCGTTCCTCTGAGATAAAACTCGAATGAAAAACATAGGTTGTTTTCATATTTATGACAACATCTTTGAGAACCGTTCGATCTCTTTAATAAGAACATTGTAATTTATAAATTAGTAATTTAAGCTCATTTTAAGTGAACTGAATAATAAAAATTGTACGGTAGATTAAAATATTTTTTTAGAAATATCTGTTAAGACGCTTGTCATCTTAGTCTTCCTGCAACCACGTTTTGAAAAGGTCAGGAACCCAATCTAAATAATATACGCGATATAATCTGGTTAAACTTGTTTTATTATACTGTGTTCTTTATAAGTAATACTATTCATTAAACCTAACATTCGTCATTATTATTTCTCGAAGAAAGCTTTGGTATATTGAAGAAAATCCAGAGTTACCACAGGAAGTCTGCGTAATCTTGAGCAACGTCAGTTGGCTGTTGAAAAAAGCTGCGTAAAATACGTTCTACGTAATTTCATCGGGTAAACAATTTCGTTTCCCATAAATTCCGCAGAAACCGTTCACCTCAATGTTTACCGGCTTTATCTAAGTGTTTATTTTTAAACTCACTCATACACAGAGGAAGCGCAATGAAATTATTTTTATTAATTATCTTTTCAACTTTTGTTTACGAAATGCGCAGAAATTATTTATTCTACATGTTTATCGTTTTAATTAACTATAGTTTGATAGTCCAGCATGTATTTTTTCAATTTAATTTATTACATATAATATCTCGGTTAGTGTTAAAGGGTGTAATTTAGATTCAGAGTAATTAATTCGTTTTTGCTATTTGATAAAAAGTAAGTGAAATAAATAGCTTGTTGTGTTTGTTAAATTATTATTGTGTAAATGAATACTTAGAAGATAAGTCGGTAATATTTACAATATAGATACAATACCAATATAATTATGTTAGCCTAATTATGTACCTAATGTTGACATTTTGTTATTTTTAGTTATTTTTAAAATTTATATTTTGCACCCCAAGTATGTTTGCACGTCATACGTGACAGGATATGTTAGAACACGAAAATTTTGTAACACCTATTTATGTACCATATTCTAGCAAATAAATGTATTGAATTAAATTGAATTGAATTGTTTGTAGCAATAATGCTTGACTTTTTTAGCGCTAATCGTCATACGAGGCTTTACAAGTTTTATCAACGATAAAATGAAACAGAAAACTTAAACAAAATAAAAACTCCAATTTTATTTGTAGTATCAAATTATAAATGTTTAAAACAGTAACCAGTGATTTATAATCAAGGAAATAGATTCACAATATATTAATACTTACAAATGGACATACTGTATCACCCAAATGTAATAGGTCATCCAGATAACTAAAGTACTCAGTGCCAGCTCAATTAAGTATTCAAGAAAAAAAAACCGTAATTTATTTTATCAACAAATCTACCTAATTATAAACTTAATATAATACGAAACACGATAAAACCACAACCATACCCAACATTTTTTTTCTAAGCTTAATATAAGCAGATAAAACTGAACTTGACCACAATACCAAATCTTTGTACTTAGCGCTGTTGCAGTGACCCACTTATCTGCCTACTCCACTCCTGACCCTGTAGCCATATCGCCACCGCAATGATAATATATTGACATAGGTCAAAGATAAAAGAAGCCAACGACTTTTTGAAAATATTTTTCCTTGATTCGTGATAATAATGCACTATAATGAATGACGATGTTGTTCCATATTTACATAAACATCTCCGTTCTATACCTATACTATTTCTTTTTCAATAGCAGATTGTACTTTTTTAATGGTTAAATAATAAATTATAATTTATTAATAATTATTATAATCATTACTTAAGTAGGTATGATAACAGTTTAACCGTTTAATAATAGTGTGGAAATATAATGTTGGTTTAAAGTGAAAATTATTTGCATTTTTACGTGTAATAATTTAATATTATTATACGCTTTCAACATGCAAATGTAATCTGTTTTATTAAATGGCGTTATAAACATCATCTACATGATAGGTGGTTTTGGATAACATAATTAATTGGATATTAAACTATTGTAATTTGCATTGATCACACTAATCATGTTTGCACACATAATTTGAGTGTGTATTTTCGCTGAGATAAATTTTATTTTTTATTTTATTAGTTAAAATCCAAACTATTATACAAACTATTTTACATAATCATAGTTTGATTCGATAAAGTTTTTTGTTCTATGGGAAGCAACTTTTATGGGTATAAAAAAATTACAAAATATTAAGCCGGTATTAGTATGGTAGAGTCGCAATTCTAGAAAATTTTGTGTGTATTAAAGAATAAAAATTAAATATTTCATGGGTTCATCAAAGAGAGTGAAACTTTTTTACTTTTACTTTACGAAACTGAATGTCAGTTTCAAGTAGGCTCATTAAGTCAAACTATTCAAAAACAGAACAAGATAAACGAATAACGTTCCATTTTTAACTGACCGTTTTCTTTTTTGTTGCAGGTAAGAAAGAATTCCTGGCCGCATGGAACCTAAGGAAATATGTACGAAATTCAAATTGCGAATTATGTGCGCGTGTGTGTGAAGTGATTCTTTGTTTTGTCACGTGTTCGCTGTACGATTATCAGTTCAATATGAATTAACATAAAGTCGTAATTCAATTTTGCGCGAAGACGTAAACTGTGTATACTGCGCACGTGTGTTGGTACGACAGCTGAAAATCAAAGAGAAGTTTTCTGTCTCGCTTGGTCTGAGGTAACTTGTGAATATATGAAATCAATTGAATTTATGAATGTGAATCTTCTTAATATTGTAACAAGTTTTAGGACCTGTTATAATTTAATGGATAAAGATTTGTGAATAAAGTTTTGGTAGAGCAATAATTTCAAAATGACGTAAAAGTACTGTAGCTCTTATTAAATCGCCTGTTGTAGGGTAAACTGCTAACTATTGAACATCAAGACCATCAAGTACAATAGTTGATGTTTGCATACGAAACCTAGTGTTGCATAAAAAAATTGCAACTGTTTGCGCATGTATGAATTAGGGTGGTCGTGCGTTACTGAATTTTTAGATATTTATATAATTTTATAGAATTATACACAGTACTGGTACTATACATTTTCACAATTTGTATCATATCAAACAACCGATTTATATAAAAAACTATGGTAGGCACATAGTACAACTGTAGACAAAATTGAACATTACTTACAGAATCAAACAGAAATGATTTGCTCGATTACAATCATAGCGACAGCGGCGCATCTCTTCAGAGCGTTTCCCGCCCATACGAAGCGCTCCGCTACATGCATTCGCACGCATTCGGCTAATCTCACATGTGATCGGCCACATAGACGCGCATAACCAGCCATTTTATAAAACCGATACAGTCCCAACTCCGTTTTGCAGTTAGGCATCATTTCGTCTGGCCGCGTTAAAAGCACGCTGCATGTTCGCACTCCCACCCGCCACAACACAGACGCGACTCATGTATGAATCACGTTCTGCGTATGTGTGAGTGCCCGTACGTTCGCGCTCCGCTGGAGTATGTCAGTGTGTTGGTGTCCATCGGCACACGTGCACGCGTCTATGTGTGCAGGCCCACTCATGGCAGCGGACTATGACGGCTCGTAGATTTGACAGCTAGCTCAATGCGGGTTCAGACGTTCATTATACGCCGACCGAAGTAATTTTCGTGGAATACTTGACAGTTTTATTTATGTACGATAAAGACATTAGTGTTGTGACGCCGCCTCTACATGTGACAGTGTTTAACGTTGAACTTAAATTTTGCGCGAACTTGAACTTCAGTGTTTCTCTCCAGTATTGGAGTCAGCCCAATTTGACGATTGATTTGTGACATGCCAGGTCTCAAGGAGCGTTTATGATGGTCACAATTAGATACGGCTCGTTGAAAATCTATTCGAGGGGTACCAACAGAATGAATAAAAAATCATTGGACGTTTTGCGGTACAAACTAGACGGAACGAAAATACATTCCACGACTGGAAAATGTAAATAAAGTAAACTTCAATTAAAGTGCCTAAAAGACAATAAAATTGATCAAATATGTTAAAAAAGAGGTGATATTATTATTTTCCATTCTTTTCGCATTTATTCTGGTACGTTATTAGTGTATAATATATAGAATGTATTTTTGTAAACAGTGATTATGACTAGGAGTTAGTGACTGGATTGAGTGATTAATTTATGGATTGTTTCGGAACACCAACTGGAAACGGTTTTGCCGCGCAAACATTATAGGTGAGTTTCGACAACTGTTTAGAAAATTATTTGTATATCTACAACTTCGTCCAAATTATCTAGTTTAAAACAGTTGTCCTTATAAGATACCTACTATATTAATCAAAACCTATTTATTATTTTAATTGTTCTGTAAATGATAATGAACTTGTTTCCATCCATAGCTTTTATTACAAATAATTTGATGTTTTTTTTTTTTTAATACTACGCTATTAAAACGAAATTAAGTTAATATTGCATTGACATCCAGTTCTGAACTATGTTTTAAGTTTCAAGTATCTAGCTCATCGGGAAGTTAGTTTAAAATCAATTGCATTGCAATTTATACCGAACAGGCAGACGGGACTGAAAGCGAATTAATAAAAATGTGGTAAAATAAAAGGTAGCAAGATAGCTAAATGATTTCCGTGGTAGGAACAAAAAGAAAGGATATAAATAAATTAATTTAGTTACCTACAAAGATATCACAAGCATACTTACTTAAAACCTGAACTGAATCATATTATTATTATTTATCTTGCATGAATAAATTTGCAATTATTTAGAAATGGATTTTTTGCTAAAAACTACCTAGAAAAAAAACAAAGAAAGATAGTGTTATAAAATTTAAATTAAAAAGAATGTATCAAACGGAAATATAAAAATGCAAATGAAATAAAACAGCTGTGTCGGTATATCCAAAATGAATATTAATAAAAAAAGAATCAGGTGCACATGCCACTAAGATTAATAGAGACATTAACGCAAATAAGCATAAATTTTATTGTTTTCTTTTATATATTAATGTTGAACCCTGGTCACCTTTTTGTAGGAGTTGCCGACGACAAGCAGGTACCAAAAAGGTTTGGTGATCATTTATCAAAATCGTAGTGTTATCCTTTTAAATGAGTCGACGAACGGCGAAATAGAGATGTAATGTAGACGAAGACGGGGGATGAAGTGTGGCACCGCCCTAAGAACGGCCATTAATCAGTGTTATTTTCTTTTTCTATGTATATTCAACATTTTTTAAATTCAGTTCACTTTAGTTCAACAACAACTTATGTCTAATTTTCAAAGAAATTATTGAAGTCCTTTACTAAATCATATTTTACTAAAATATTATTTAATGATTAACATTATAAAATTAAGTGATATTCGGCCATAAACGTCAATTTACATCTTAAACGTATGGCCATATATCTCTGTTTCAAGTCCTCTTAATATTGCACCTAATAAAAATATTTGGATTTAAATGATTAGCGCATCTTATTATATGCAATAAATTATTCATGTTGATTATAATCATATCATTTGGGCTAATAACTCATTTTTTAACCTTGATTTAAAATTTAGCTAAAACATTTATTTTGTTTACATCATGATTTGTTTTAGTTTTTTTACGAATGAACTCTCGATTATGAGGTACCTATGTATTATCTGGTTGCTAGGAAATTGCCTGTTTTTACGCATAAAGTCGCAAAATTGTTCAGTTAGTAGTTATAACAACTTTTGTGCGTGTATCGTGACATCACGCCCAAATTCGGCACTGTTGTATGTTTTAATTGTCTCATTAAACGAATGGGAATAATGTTTTCCACATGTTTTAATCTATTTAATGAACGTGTGTTACGTTTTATACCTCCATTCCAAAAATATAACGTACAGTAGTTTTAACAGGCGTCACTAAATCAAAATTTATGTCCAAACATTCGTTACGCAAATCAATTGCAACATTTTGTTGCAAACGTATTTAAATACTTAATCATCGAGCCAATTAAACGTGTAAACGGTGTAGTACAATAAATCAACTGAAAGGTCAATGACAAAAAATTTAGCCAAAACTGGCTCCATAAATTGATCCAGATACATGGTCGCTACGAAACTAGGCGGAGATTTCCTAGCGGCTATTATTCTAACGGTCCCTTTCACCGCTATCTTCTGACCATCTGATGAACTGCTTTTTTCAAGTGCCTTAATAAAGCGAGCAGCATGTAAGATTGTAATGTTCAGTAGACCCGTAGATTTGGTCGGTGCGATAATACGCCGTGACTGTGCGCTCACGACTTTCTATGAGTGGACTTTTAGAGATCGAGCTGTAATTTTTTGGTTAAAATTGTTGTGCCCTTTGAGATCCGGTGATTTGAAAGTCGCTTACATGATTATATCATGTACAAACATTCGCTGTTTCAATACAAAAGGGCTATTAATCAAAATAAGTTTTTTGTAGAAAAACAATTTTTCAAGACAAGCTTCTATAAGACACGAATTTGGTGCTATGTATAATCCAAAGTCAATGTGTCAATGGTAACTACAGCAGAGATCCTGTGACCACCTTCCTGCTCCACCATGAGATCAGCTCCTAAACACCATAATATTGAACACTAAAAATATATGTATGTGTATAGGTAGATATATCTTTTATTGTATTAACTTTACAAATGAATTAATATGAATATATTGCATTGTCATCGGGTTTACATACCTATGTGTACCAAATTTCAGCCAATTCTGATAAAGGAAACCAGTTTAAATTTGGCTTGCAAGATTTGACCTAAACCAACTAACAAACATTACAAGCTAAATAACATCATAATATAACATCACGCCTGTATTTCCCCGAAGGGGTAGGCAGGCGTGTAATAGTAAACCCACATTTCGCCAGTTATGTTATAGTCCCATGTAATAGAGGGCGAGCCTATTGCCATCGACCGGGCACAAATCCAGACTCCGGGCTGCCACTGAGAATTCTATGTTGGGGTCAGCTCCCAGTCCAACCAGATGCTGCTGAACATCAGTATTTTACACGAAACGACTCCCATTAGACCCCGTCAATCCAGTTACTGTGTAATACCGACTTACGGAGGTTGGACTAGTTTTCAGACTTTCGGGCTTCTGACTACCCGGAACGAATGCCCTAGATATTCGTATGTCAACCGGGACTGACAGCTTAACGTGCTCTCTGAGGCCCGGTGGGTTCTTCTTTATGTGCAACGAAATGGTCAACTATCCACTGACATAAAAAAAAAGATCATTTTATTAAAAAATGCGATCATTAACATTCATTGATTTGAGTTGTGCCTTCTGTATTCACAGCTTTGATAGCTTGAATAAAGTCACAGTAGCCAATGCTAACATTTTTACGACTATCTATTTATCTACAAAATCTTTGTATAAATCTTCTTAAGTATATGACAATTTATATTAAAAAAATCGCTATCACCAAACATTTGTATGTACAAAAATGATTACGCCCACCTTTGTGTGTCGTTAATTTAATATCATTCGTTTATGTCATCGGCTCCCACTAACAGAGCGAGCTTCTCATTAAATATTTTAATTAACTTTCGACGGTCATGTAAATGTCAAAATTATATAAATGTCCTGCCGGATGTGTGGTCATATGAATAATATTTTGACATAGGTTTTA
Source organism: Asteroscopus sphinx (assembly GCA_949699075.1). Classification (NCBI taxonomy): domain Eukaryota; kingdom Metazoa; phylum Arthropoda; class Insecta; order Lepidoptera; family Noctuidae; genus Asteroscopus; species Asteroscopus sphinx. The sequence continues at coordinate 11,388,612 of OX453013.1, read as the reverse complement.
TAGACGACCTATAATTTAGACAATTACTTAATGGTGTCAATTCTCTTGTTCACGAACTAAACTTATTTTAAACTATCGCTCTCTTTAACTAATAGAAGATACAAGAAAGGGATAGCAACAATTTCAGTGCTGTCAATTTAGTTTACGTGTTATGTTTCTTTGTATTTTAGTGGGCACGTTCCGAGATCACGTCTAATCTTGTATGGAAATTTTAATGCCGACTAGTTTGACAGCTCTTAAATTGTCGTCATCCCTTTCTTATTACTACTATTAGTAAAAGAGAGCAATAGTTTAAAATAAGTTTAATTTGTGAACAAGAGAATCTATACTATCGACTACTTTATGAATCAGGCAGAAACTGAAGTTAACTTATGTAGGTACCAATAATATCAGAATGCAGGTTTTTAATTGTCAACTGAACTGAAACTCTACTCTTCATTTATTAAAGCATTAAACAAATATGGCTGACAAGAATATGAATGTATTTTAATCCATAACTCCATGCTGAATTTCAGCTTATTAAAAATGGCCTACCGGGTTTATAGACTAACAAAATTGTCTCCGACCTCGGCTAGAACCAGTAATGTATTTAATTTTTATACTTTTACTTGCCTTTGAGGCTATATTTTGTCTAAAAATATAATCAAAATAAAGTACAGTTTAGACTGAGGTACTTACTTGAATTTTAGTAGAGACAAATGAAAAATAATAATTGTGATTAGTACCTACAAATTATACCGAAGACATGAATGAAGACTTTGTTTTTTAATTGATAGAACCCTAAATAAATAAATTATTCAGTGTAAACTTTAATAACTAATAGGTACTATTATACTAATTGTATGTAATATGTTCCTCATAGTCCAAGGTACAACTAATTAACCTGACGCAAACAAACGAGACGACAAAAAATTCGACATTGAAAAATTTCCACAAAATCGGCTTTCTGTTTATAAATTAGTACAAAATAAAGATAATAACAAGTGAATTGGCGGTTTGACATGTGAAGTCAGCGATATTAATGTATATTATAGGCCCACACCCGATCGTTGAAGCGAATTTGTAAAATTATCGGCCGAACGATTTGAATATTAATCTTGGGATGCGCCCGCGCCGCCGATCGAGCTCGTTAGATTACGAACTTTTTGTCCGCCAAACTTTTTTGATGACATACAAGATCGATGATTAATCATTGAATATACCAACCAAGCTATACATGGTATACAAGTTCGTAAAAAGGTTTATTTTTTTATTTGACTTCAATCAAAAATCAAAGTTGAATACTAAGGTCACTGCCTTCAACCAATACAGCGTGTAACAGAATGAACGCAAGACCTCCAGAGTCTCAGAAAACCCAATTAGAATATTATGGATACTATCTGGAAACTTTATTTAGGTAATCAAATCACAAAATTATATGGTTTTGGTCACCACTGAGTTCCCGATTTGGTAGCTGGATAGCTGCAGTATACCGTTTAGGGGCTACCTGACACACGGAAACCCATTACGCTGGTCTTCTTGGACCCCTAAGACGTACTTGGGATCCGCTGATATACTTACCTATTTATTTTATACTTGACTAGCCTAGCGACTTCGCCCGCGCTAATGTCGTTTATCGCGCATCCTTCGGAAACTGTTCATCTTTCCGGGATAAAAAAGTAGCCTTTATGTTAATCCGGGTTATGTCCTATCTGTATGCCTAATTTCATTAAAATCGGTTCAGCCGTTCTTGAGTTATAAATGGTGTAACTAACCCAATTTTTTTATATATATTAACTTATAGATTAACTTATATTGAAATTATTTTACTATTTTTAACGCATTTACGCATGCGAACGTACGAACGTACGCGTATTGGCGTACTGAGCCAGGAGTTGCAGGTTCGAATCCTGCTCGTGAGCGATTTTTTCTTTCCACAATTTAAACCGATGTTCATATTGAAACATGGAAAACTAGTAATTCTGAACAAAACACTCATAGGACTTGCGTTTATTCAGTTACATGTTACATAATAATACTATTTGGATACATATTATTATCTTTTTTACAACAAATATATAGTGGTTATCGTAATATTGTTTGTCCTAAAAATTAATTGTTTTAATAACAAAATCCCGGTAGTAACACTTAATGTGTTAATGTTTTGTGCAATTTAACAGCGTATGATAACCATAATGTAAAAAGTCAAATCGATTAATTGACAAAAACATACTTATTATGTTAATAACGGGATAATAATATTTATTTTAATGAAAAACTAGCTTATAGCAACCACAGACAGTAAAATATATATTTTAGTAACTATGTCTGTGATAGCAGCTGAGATTCTCTCATTAGGTATAACGTGTATCAGCGTGGTCATATTTGAAGAGCTCATTCAAGGCATAGCATAGAACAAGTTTTAATATAGCAACAATCCTGAAATCTTTAAAAAACCATCTGTTTCATAGAAAAGTGTAATAATAATAATAATAAAGGAGCTTCACGGACGCTTCTACCGGGCTCTTCATGGGCCTGATGTAGATTTTAAAGCGTCCGTATCCTGGCTGCGTTTTGGTGACCTCTTCGGAGAGACCGAAGGCTTTGTCTGTGCACAACGACACGACGACTATGGACGAAGTTATCATGACGAACAACTACCGGAAATATATTGTAAAGGACGGCACAGTTGACATATGTCGGGCATGCCACTGTCCCGGGGAATCCATCCGACATATTATTTCTGGTTGTTCTCGTCTTGCTAACGGCGAGTATTTGCACAGACACAACCTGGTGGCCAGGATTATCCACCAGCAACTTGCCTTGAAATACAGCCTTGTGGATACAGAGGTACCATACTACATGTATGTGCCCGACCCAGTTCTCGGAAATGGTTTTTATTTATTTTTTTTGTTTGTAAAAATATTTAAAAATGTAATAAATATGTTCTTGAATAAATAAATGGAATAATAATAATAATTCATTTATTTCAGGCATCAAGGCCCATAAATAATACATGAAACCATATACAATAATATAAAAATAACTAATCTATAACTAAACATTAGGTAATAGCGGCGTCGCCGTCGTGTGTCGCGCGGTGTCGGCTATCCGTCCTCGGAATCGCCTGAAAACGAAACCTCTCGGCCAAAGTTCTTACTTCGTGAAGGTCGAAAGATGTTCAGTCGGAACCTTCATCACAAATGAAATAAAATTCACATTGTGACGAGACTCCAACCGCTCGACCCTCAGAGTGAACTTGGTCTTAATCTGGATGTACTCTACAATCTCCTCGGCCTTTGTAGAGCAATGCAGCCAGGACACGTATAGCAGCGTAATAGTAGGTACTCTCGACCAAAATGTATGGAAGGGCAGTTTTTTTTTGGTGATTTCAGGGTTGACCCCCTAATAAAAGTTTTTCGATAGCATTCCCCGAATGAGTTCTCCAAATATATGACCACGCATTTCTGATACACATTTTATGCATTCATCATCATCATCATTTCAGCCGAAAGACGTCCACTTCTGGACAAAAGCCTCCCCCAAAGACGGGAGATATGCCATAATTGCCACGCTTGGCAGGCGGGTTAGCGATCGCAGTTGGTTGGTTTTATACTCAGAGAACGCTGCTGCCCATCCTCTGGTGAATCCCTTAGTCGCCTTTTAAGACACCCATGAGAAGAGATAGGGTGGTGCTATTCTTTACGTCTGGCACCACACGGAACGTTGTCATGCCTTTTACTATTATTATTATTAATTAACAATATTTAATGTTCTAACATATTTTTAATGTCTAAAGTCATATACATTTTTATCTACATTTAACAAGAATTTTAAAATTTTAAACACTTGGCCAGTGCTATATTTACAAACAAAAAAAGATATTTTTTAATATTCATCATTGTTTTAGTGAGAGGATTATTATAGTTACAACGTTACAAAGAATAAATTAAATTTAATGACATTTGGAAGAAACTTTACATAATAGAATAATCTGAATTTAAAACGACAAGAATTTACTTATATAATATTTTTTTACCATCAAGCCAAAATTCAATTTTAACAAACCATAATGACAATTATGTTTGAGTTTTTAAAGATTTTGATTATAGTTATATGTAACTTTTCATTATGAAGTTAGAATTTAAAATTATTTGAAAAATAAAAAATCATTTTGTAATTTACTGAATTATTTTCAGTAGTCTAAAGTAGTAATTTTTAAGAGAAATCATTTAAACTAGAAGTGCTAAAATAAACAGAATTTTTTCGAGATTGGCTTGTCTTGGACGTCAAAATATCTTCAGTGACTTTTATAATAGACGATATTTCAGAATCATATAGACACTGTTCTTTATTATATAATTTCATCCTTAAAACTATAGGTTAGTATAAGCTAGAGCATTTTCCCGAGAATTTCCATGTAATGTTTTGTTCTTACGAATGGTACAATTCAAGGAAAAGTTCGAAACTAGAGCGTTTTTTCGAGCATTTCCATGTAACGTATCGTTCCTGCGAATGCTTGACGCTGTATTAGACGAAATGCTTACGGGGAGTGAGCATTTACCTGTAACATTCCTCTCTATTTTGTATACTTTTTTGTTGTAATGTCAGATTTGCAGCTCGTGTCTTTGCTCGATAAAATGTTACATAAAATCGCTCGTTGGTTTGTAAACTCAAGTCACAAAGCGTAGTCTCAGCGCTTTGTAACAAAGCGTTGAGCGTAGTAATCTATGTTCGGTTCGTGAAACGACGATGAACGGTAAAACAGACAAAACAGTAGAGCAGATCGGTGTTCTGTTACAAGTAAATGCCCTAGTGTATACTTACCTTAATAACATCCTTTGCAACGCTTTGAAATTATCAAAAAAAACCTTCCATCATCATCATCATCATCATTTCAGCCGAAAGACGTCCACTGGTGGACATAGGCCTCCCCCAAGCATCGCCACAACGACCGGTCCTGTGCCTTCCGCATCCAGCGGATTCCCGCGACCTTCACCAGGTCGTCGGTCCACCTTGTGGACCTACCCACGCTGCGCCTTCCAGTACGCGGTCGCCACTCCAGAACTTTACTGCCCCATCGGCCATCCGTTCTGCAAGCAATGTTCCCCGCCCACTGCCACCTTAGTTTGGCAATTCTTCGGGCTATGTCGGTTACTTCAAAAAAAAACTTCCAATACTCTAATAATCTTGTTAAATTTGCAAAGAAAGAAATTATACTATAGATATCTTTACGAGAAAAATTATAAAGTACTCATAATCAAAGTGCAAGGCTACAGAGATGTCTAACAAAATTAATTATACTTATGTAAGCATTGCCTAATTAGATACAGCGTCTGCGTCTCAAGCGTTTGAGTTGGGTTAGACAAGACCGTTTTGAGGGTGACCGGACACTATTGCAGACCTGTTTATATTAAATATAATGCATATACATATATATGTTATGTTATGTATGGAATAAACTGTTAAGTATTATAATTGTAAGTTTTTGTGTTATGTTTTGTAACATTCCCTTGGAATGAGTTCTGTTATGGTGTTACAAAAATTGCGAATAAATAAATAATAATAAATGTTGTGATGGCAAGATTTCTTTATGTAAATCTCATACAGGGTACCCTCTCTCCTCTCTCAACTCTTCGCAATGCCACATGGAGGTTAAATATGTACTTGTATGTACTATTCAATATTGAAAATAGGAAAACTTACTTGAAGAAGATTTAATTTTGTTTATAAAATCAAGAAATACTGTATTCAGATAGTCTGTTGCATTCATATAATGGCCGGCCCACGGCAGACTTCTCCAAATCAGTCCATCACATAGTAGGTCTACTGCGAATTATTGATCCCTCTATTGTGCCCTGCACGATAAGGCGATCTATGGAAACAAAACATGGATGAGTGGCGTAGCATCGTAAGGCAAGCTACTGTTGCCAGGGGCTGAACAGTACATAAGCGTAAAAACGAAGAAGAAGAAAATACTGTGTTCAAGGATTTTTTTATAGTGTCTTCCCTAAGCTGGGGTATCGAACTAGCATGAACGGAAAAAATATAACTAATAAAAAAGTATTGAACTATGTTTACGGGACTTGTCGCGCACAGTAAAATCAAAACATAACAAACATTTTGACTAACCTCGACGTTTCAGCCAAGTTGCATTGGCCGTGGTCACGAGCAGACTGAAGTATGCGGGTGTCATCGTCTTGAGCGGTGGGTGTTTTCTCGAACTACCCGTGGTTGGTTCTTCGTAACGTCGCTGTAACCTTATAATAAAAAAGTAGCATAAAAATACAGTGTTTATGCTACCAATGAATAGGGTCATTAATGAGAATCAAATCTCTCCAACAACATTTTGTCTTTGTCTCAGATTGAGGAAAACCATAACATCTCTGTGTGTGTGTCTGTCTCTGTCGTCTCTCTCTCTATCTTGCTTCCATTTCAATAACGTGACACCTAATAAGCAGCACACTCAAAAAACACCTAATTTTATATACTGTCAGTTCTTATTTCATGGACTTTCTTGCTATGTTTGTTGAATATACTTGATCCTGATTATTGACTCTATCGACATCTATCAACAAAAGCCATAAAATACATGATGGCATTTCTTCACGATTTTGTCAGTTTGAATCTCAGCACAGGCAAGATATTTTTTGGTAATCTGTGATTTGCTTATAAAAAAAAAAAATAAGTACCCTTTAAGTAATATTTCATATGTCCGATATTTAGAGTACTTTCCCTACATGTGGCAATAAATCCTACTAATATCATAAATGCAAAAGTATGAATTTTGGTTTGTTCGTCCTTAAATCACGTTGAAACGGCTGAAAGGATTTGGATGAAATTTGGTACGCAGAATAGATATATCCTGGATATCATATCCTAGATTGACATATTAGGATATTTTTTATTGACGACATAATACCATGAAAGCGAAGTCGCGGGAGACAGCTAGTTATTTTATTAAAACTTTAAGTAAGTAACTATAAATACTTATAAATACTACACCAAGGTTGACAATTCTAATTCACACAAGTTAATGATAACAGTTAATGATAAAACACTAAATTCAACAATTAGGTACACACCTAATAATTTATCAGTTAGATAAAACCCACGTATTTAGTTCCTAAAAACAGGGCTGATTTATTACTATTTGAAAAATACAGGATGTCCCATCGCAATGTTCATAGAGGGAATTTACTTTAAATATTGGAAATGTGAAACTTTACTTGTAGGAAACTTGTTAAAATAATAGATTCTGCATTTACAGATTATTAAAATCGAACTAACACAATCTCGAAAAGTAACAGCCTGTATTTTATGGCTTCTGTTGGTTGATATCAATAGGATCATACATACATACGTACATAATATCACGCCTGTTTCCCATTGAGGTAGGCAGAGACTATGGAGTTCCACCTGCTACAATCCTGACACACCTTAAGAAATAAGAACTTAAAGCAAATAATTTTTGTAGCAAGTTTCTTGCTGCTTTGGTGTTATTGAAATGAACATAAACTAATGTTAGATTTCAAGGTTTTCCTTCAATCTAAGACATTTTTGTTGAAAAGGTTTGATTCTAATTATTGACCCTATTGGTAGCATATACTATACAGTGTAATATTTTTTTCCATGCATGCTGATTCGGTCCCTGCCCTAGTGTATCAAAACACTTTAAAAAAATCATTAAATGCTGTATTACTTGATTTAAAAAATAAAATGGAGTCTTCTTTATGTAAAATTTCCTATAATCAATATTTAAAGTACTTTCTCGCCATGACGGCGATAGGACACCCTGTTTACAGTATTGTTTAACACTCTATGAACACGTTGTTTAAATTAACTATATCTATGAGCAACAATTGTTTTGAAATATTTTATTTTAATGTAATTTGCTAAAAGCAAATTGTGACAATTGTTTTTATTGTTCAAAGTTGATTCGCTGGTAGATATCGTTAGAATGAAATTATTTGCGTGCATGATTTATTTACTTCCTATTTTGTTATATAACTTGATTATATCAATAAAATGAGTCATTCGTCATAGAAATTGATTAAATCAAGTGCTTGTTTATTTAAATTTATCTGCAAATAGCTTTTAAATTCATGTCTATAGGTAGTGTATTTTATACCTTTTTCACAAAAAGCGCATCTACAACGCAATATTAATGGTAACATTGCTTAATCGTAGCTACTTTTATAAGCAAGATTGATTAACAAACTTACGTCTACAGACTGGTTTTAAAATTTGCACCAATTTCCCACTTTACGACCACAAAAGTGGTCGCTAGTTAAATGATACCTCTAAATGATACGGCCTTGAAAGCGAAACGATTCGAAAAGCGGTTCATGATTGTTTGATTCTCATTCCGACAGCCGAACGAGGCAGACTATGGTTCATTTGAATAAGATTCACTCCCACTGTTATCAATCACTGGTATATTTTTAGTCTAGATATAAGATTCATGATTGATTGATTGAACTTTCGACGATTGATGAATGTAACGTTCATAGTAAAATGTTTGCGGAATTTCTTTTACAAGTAAGAAAATAAACATTTTTTATTCTTCATCCGTCTGCGTATCGGCCATTTTTCTTCCTATCACGAACCTGAAAAAGATCTTAACAGCAACTCTCGTTATAGGCCATCCGCTCAAATGGTGGCAGTACACCATGTGATATAAGGGTGGCAGAAAAAAATGTGGTTGAAGTTTTTTATTATTATCCTACATATATTAATATTAATATTCAATAATCATCATAATCAGCCCATTATTGTCCCACTGCTGGGCACGGACCTATTCTCAGAACGAGAAGGTTAAGGCCTTAAACCACCACGCTGGCCTACTGCGAGTTGGCGGACTGCACGCACCATCAAGAACTGTACAGAGCACTTTCAGGTGTGCAGGTTTCCTCACGACGTTTTCCTTCACCATTACATTTTGTAAGGAAATTTAAAATAATAATCCATCTTATGTAGTACTTTATCCAAAATTATATGCAAATAAATTATTTCTATTCTATTCTATTCTAAACAAGTGATGATCAAATTCTGAATTGATATTTATTAATTAATCAATATTTACATTAATTATTTATTAATGCTATAATGTGAAAATTTGCGTGGTTGAATGGTTGTTAATCAATCATGCTGTAAGGACTGAACGGATTTTAATGAAATGAAATGAATTTGAATGAATCGGATAAAACAGATAGAACATTACCCGTATTAAAATATAGGCTACTTTTTATCCAGAAAAGATGAACACTTCTCGAGAGATGCGCGATAAACGACATCCACGCGGCTGAAGCCGCGGTAATGGCTAACTACATAAAATTAAACGCTATTCTTCATCACTAGAAGTGCCCTCGGAATCATAGAGTGCCACTATTTGAGCGAATGGACCATACATAATATATTATATTTTGAAACTTTCTAAAGCCAGGTGTTAGTTATGATCGTTGAGATATCTCGTGATTTGGTAATGATAAACAAGTTTAATTAGCATTTGACATCTATTAATTGGTTTACGAACATGTTTCATGGCGACGTCCGATCCAGATTTTGTGTATAATTGTTTTTAGAGTACCGTAAAGAAAAAAACATAATAAATGAAACGTTGATGAATTATTTAGTAGGTATAGTATTTATTATTCAAACTAATAAATATGGGGTATTGGTGTAAAACAATTTAGCAATTTTATTGTTGAATGCAACATTACCTTCATAACTATTGTTGCGAGAATTTTTTGTAATTTTATTTTATTTAGGATATCCTAAAACAACATATTTCAAATCCAAATTAATTTTAATTGCTTAAAAATGTGGTAAATAAGATGGTACATAATAACTTCTTAGATTTTCGCGATCATTACACATTATAATAAAACAAAGTTTAAGTTTAGCTTAGTGTTTAATCCGGTTAAACTTTGTTTTATTATAAGATGGAACATTTTAATTTTAGGTACAAAGACACATTTTTACATATTATAACAGCATGCAAATCGTTACAGAAAAAATAATATTTTTATTTTACTACTATTTAAGTATTTATTTATAACTCATCCACAGCATAACATGATTTTTAAGCAGCAAGTTTTTAGACTTTTCTTAAATTAATTGTGCTAGTGGAGGTGCTGGTGTTTTATTAAATATGTTTATACACATGTTTAATAAAATACCTGCACCAGTTATTTAATGCGTTAGACAGAAACTCATTATTTTCTTTTAAAAATAGAAGCTAGTGATGTGCAACGTTTGTTTTAAAACATGTGCATTTTCAATCCATCTTCTTCTTGAAATGGCGAAAGAAAACATTGTGAGGTAATCGCGCTGACACCTAATAAATTTTAAACATGTGTTACTGGCGACTGCTACACACACAGTTTCCACCTTATAGATTTATTGACGTTAGTTAAGCTTAAGCTTTCCTACTGACCATGACTTAATCCTTAAGAATATAATGAAATACCTACCAAGTAGAATTTTATCAAACAGTACCTATAATGAAATAAAATAAAATATTATTTTGAAATGAATAAAAATTGTACGCCATAATGCGAAATGGTTAATATGTCGAACTAATATTTGTACCCCTACCACCTGTATTTACCACATTTTAACAAAATAAATGCTTTGTTTTGATTTGAATATTTTAACAACAGTTAAGGTGAATGCTACAGGGTAGCTCGCGAAATTCAAAATTTCTTGCGTTTTTTGCAAATTGTAGCTCTGTTTTGCGTTTGATACCAATCATAAAATGATTAGCGGTAGTAATAATAATATATCTACTGAATAATACTCATAAAAAATATTATCATAGCTCTATAAGCTGTACAAGCTCGATAATATTAATTTACGATCAAATTATCGATTTTCGAGCTTGTAGAGCTTATAAAGCTAGTTTTATATTTTTATCAATATTATTCAGTAGATACATTGTTATTACTACCGTGAATCATAATTTGATTGATATACAACGCGAAACAGAGCTACAATTTGCAAAAAATGCAAGAAATTTTGAATTTCACGGGCTACACTGTAGCATTCACCTTAAACTAGCAATAACAGTTACCCCCAGTTTCCGAAAGGCTGATCAACACAAATCTCAGGTACAAGCGATGTGATTGGTTGTTAACATTTTGCCGGACAATCACAGAAGCTGACATTAGATTTGACAACAGATCAAATTGATCAGTCTTCCAGAAACTGGGGTTAGTCAGTCAAACAAAACAGTTGTCAATCTTAAGTACATTAGATGTAGAAGTTAGTTCAGATTTTAACAAGAAGTTAGAGTCAGGTAGAGCTGGAGAGACCTATAACAAAGATTATGATGATGTAGAGTTTGTCTTTCTTTTTGTTTGAAACGTTTTATTTGCTGAAAGTATTGTGTGAATATATTATTCGTTAACAAGAAATTTATGCACCCCTGTCTTTGATTACAAGACTCAACGCTACAGTTCGATTCGGTATTCAGACAGATACCAAATTCAACTTGACTGGGTAAGTATCTGAACTTTGTAGACCAGGGTCGTATCTAGGAGAGGCGAGGGAGGGCAGGCACCCCGAGCGGCTAAGATTGGGGAACGGCCAACCACAGCCCAGTCTCACTCTGTCTGTACTATGCTCGACCCGGTTTCTGAACAAAAATATAGCCCAGAGGGCGTCAAATCGGCACTATGGACCCCCTTTTACAAATGTAGATCCAGGGCTGCTTAAGAAATTTTCATATTGAGGTATATCTAAATGATCTCCACTCCTACGTGCGAAAAGGAAATCAATTCGTACGATTTAAAACTCCTTCAAATTTTTTTAATATAGATACATAGATTACTAGTTTGTGCCCGCGACTTTGCCTGCATGAATGTCGTTTATCGTGCATCCCTCGGGAACTGTTCAACTTCCCGGAATAAAAGGTAGCCTATATGTTAATCCGGGTTATGTTCTATCTGTATACCAAATTTCATTAATATCCATACAGTAGTTTTTGCGTGAAAAAGTGACAAACATCCACACATCCGTACATCCATAAATACTAACACACTTTTACGTTTATAATACCTAAGTACGACAGTATTCTTTACACACAATACATAACATAACATAACATAATCAGCCCATTACTGTCCCACTGCTGGGCACACCAAGAAAAATTTAAATAAATATAGAAATAAATATAAACAATACAATACAATTGGTGGTCTTATCGCTAAAAGCAATTACCTATTAGGATAATTTATTTATCAGGTAGCATTTATTTGCTTATAAATCCGACTCATAGTTGTCTACTTGACCGGTTTCGTTAATCAATAACAACACAAGTTATCTAGAGTAGTTACAGTTTGATTGAAATGAACGTGTTATTGAAATAACTCAAAACCTCTTAAGAGGTCATTGTACTCATCAGTATGAACAACTTTTACTATAGGACCAATACTGAAATCGCGAAAAAAAACAGCTGTTGCCTACATTTTGTCGAGTTATGCGAACATAAATGTATGCAGCAGCTGTTTTTTTTGTAAAAGTTTTTCATAGTGATAAGTACAAGAGCCCTTAAGAGGTCTTCAATTAATTCAATTAAGTATGCCTTGTATAAGGAAATTGTTTAGTAAATCATGGACCAAAAAATCTAAGCCAAATATTTATTATCACCCACTCCGAAAAAAAAACCTCATAAATATAAAACGAAAACAATACGCACTGACCACAAAAAGTGAAGTCGAAAATATACATACCAACCTTGGTTGATAGTGAGACGATAAAAAATAATTGTTTGGGTTCCCGTACATATATATATTAGCGAATATGAATGTATATTCGAAAGTATATTCATTCTTATTGTATGCCTAAATAGGTAAACTGTGCTGATCCAAACTTGTATCTATAAGAACTGTAATGTACCTACCACTGTTGACACAATAAAGATTAAATTATATTATAATAATATTACATTAAAGATGTGTTCTCCAAAAAATAAAAGAAAGATAATAAAAAGACTCTTGGCGCCTGAAACATAGGCGCCAAGAGCCAACACATAAAACGACCTGGAAGCTAAAATTGTTGCCATCCCTTTCTTGTATCTACTATTAGTAAAAGAGAGCGATAGTTTAAAATAAGTTTAGTTCATGAACAAGAGAATCGACACCAATATTAAAAATTCCAATACCTACTATGTAATGGAATAAAAACGCATGTTGCAATAGTTACTCATAATATTTTGAAGGCTTTGAATACACAGAATAGAGCAAAGAGTAGGTACATAACATCTAACAACACATACATCAAAGTTGCTCAAGCTAGGCACGATCCCCGCCGGCTACGATCATTGCTTTCGTCTCTATAATTTCGATCTTTGCCTTTTTTTAATCGGCCCGATCTCCGATTGCGGCATTTTCGGCGTGTGGATCCTTGGAATTTTATCCAACCAGTGATGTGATGATTTATAACCGGATAACCGAACATTAAATTAAGAATTGGGTTTGTACGTTAATTAAAACATAGAACTCGTTGTGTTTACCGTTTATTTTTATATTTATAGGAGTGTTTTGTTTTTAGTATTGGCTTGTGTGTGACACGTAATTTTATTGTTATGTCTAATAATATGTTTTCAAACGTCGTGTTGGTTAAGGCACTAATTAATACCAGGCCCCTCAGAAAGTATTGCGAAAAAAAGTTTTTATATATGGGAGACTGGCCAGTTATAATGTTTTTCGAAAATATGATTATTTATAAGTAAAAATAAGTAAGTTCCAATTTCAAAATTTCCCTCCACATTTTTTGCGAGTTAATTCAAAGTATTGTGTCTCACTGAAATATGGATCTGCGCCGGGAACATTTTAGAGCTATGATTTTATACGATTTCAAGTGTCGCCTGAAACCGGATGAATCGTACGATAGACTTCAAATGGCATTCATGGATGAAGGCCCTTCCAAGGCAACCGTGTATCGTTGGTATAACGAATTCAAGCGCGGTCGACCAACTTTGGGGGATGACGAAAGAAGCGGTCGCCCTTTGACGGCTGTTACCGAAGAAAACGTGCTAGCAGTGAAAAATTTAATCCAAGACAATAGGCGAATTACATATCAGGAGATTCAACACATATTGAAGATTGGATCGGGAAGCGTTCACGAGATTCTACACAGCCATCTTCGCGTGAGGAGGATAGTATCACGCTGGGTGCCGCACAACCTCACCGATGCTCAGAAGCAGGCCCGGGTGGAATGGTGCCGTGATATGCTTAACAAATTTGAAGCAGGCTCGTCTCGGCGTGTTTACGACATCGTTACAGGTGATGAGTCCTGGATTTATCAATACGACCCAGAAACCAAGCGCCAGTCGACTGTTTGGGTGTTTCAAAATGAGCCAACGCCTACCAAAGTGAAGCGATCTAGAAGCGGGGGTAAGATTTTGATCGCTAGCTTTTTTAATTTGACTGGCCACTTGGTATCAATTCCCTTACGGGATCAAAGAAGCATTAATGCCGAATGGTATACTACCAAATGTTTGCCAGAAGTTTTCTCTGTTATAAGCAACAAGCGACCAAACACAGGGCTCCGCGGGCTACTGCTCCACCACGACAATGCACCTGCGCACACCGCACTCAAAACGAGGGACTTCCTGGACAGCACGCCAGTCAAACTCCTGGGTCACCCTCCTTACAGCCCTGATGTAGCACCGTGTGACTTCTTTTTATTCCCAAAAATAAAAAATCAGCTCAAAGGGATACAATTTTCGTCGCCGGAAGATGCGCTGGCTGCGTTCGAGCAGGCTGTAAACGAGGTGTCTGCGGCGGACTGGAAAAAGTGTTTTGAAAACTGGTTTAGGCGAATGAATCTTTGTATAGAGGCTGGTGGAAAGTACTTTGAAAAGATTTGATAAAAATATATGTACGTATAGAACAATTTTTTTTAGTTTCGCAAAACTTTCTGAGTGTCCCACGTATTACTACTACTAAGTAGTTACTTGACATTTAATTTTGTTTTTATTTAAATTAGAACAGATTATTAATTGATTGCTGTTTAATTTAATTTGACTATGATATTTTCTAATGTAATTTTTGTTATATTTATTTAACTGAATTGTTTTAAATTGTATTGATTTGATTTGATTTTATAATATGATTGTAATTTGTTAATATGGGTTTGTAAACTTGAAATAAATGAATTTAATTTAATTTAAGTGGCCCCCCATAAGTAAAAAAAATAATTACTCGCTGAGTACCTACTTAATTTATCGAAAATTGGTTTCACCAATTAAAGTAAAGGTACTGTAGTATAATCAGAAACTATTAAGTCTGTAAATTAAAGTTCGGTGTAGTCGTAGATAGAAAGAATGCGAAAAACGGCCACATTTGGCACTATTTCTATCCATAACTACAGTAAACTATATTTTACAGAGTTAATAGTTTCTGTATAATATAATACAACAGTAACAACAACAGCAACAACAGTACCTTACTTCAATTGGTAAAACCGAACGGGCGCCACTTAGCTGCTAGTAGGGTGTTATCGCTGTAATCAATATCGTAAACAAATTCAAACATTAAAATGTTATTATTTTATTAGGCAATGCAGCAAACTTACTTAAATTTTAATGAGCTATAAATAAAGTTGTTTTTAGCTGTTTTTTTAATTAAAACCTAGAGCCTTATTTTTAACCTGATAAAGTTATTAGGTACTAAAGATGATACCACATAAATACAAGGGCCATAAGTAAGTAGAACCTTTTTTTCAATAACCTAATAATAATATTTGTAGGTCACGTCTATAGTATCGTTTCTTTCTAACCGTCAATGTCACATACAAACTGAACAAACAGACAGACACATAATAAGTCTCATACATTTATAATTTTATTTACACTGTTCAATATGGAACTACATCTGTTTCGAATCGATTAGGTGATTTCGAATAGTAGTACGTGTCTATGATACCTACTATTTACCATTGGTAATTTAATGGTTATGTGAATGGGTATCTACCTAAATTATGTGTCTATGATTTTGTTATCTACGAACGATTGTAATACCTAGTTGATTTTGATAAATGTAGAGTGTAGGTACTTTTTAGGGTTCCGTACCCAAAGGGAACCAAACGGGACCCTAATACTTTCGCTACGCTGTCCGTCCGTCCGTCCGTCTGTCTGTCACAGGGCTGTATCTTTGTAACGGTAATAGATAACCAGTTGAAATTTTCACAGAATATGTGTTACTATAGTGTCTATCACGACAAATGCCTAAAATAAATAATAATATGAAACCAAATGGGGTCCCCATATAAGAATCCTCAAAAAACATGCAATATTTTCAACGTTTTTGTCCCTGCTCTATCTTCGAAACGGTAATACTTACATACCAGCGTCAAACTTGGTCTGGTTATAGTGCATTCGATATAGTTTAGCAACAAATACTAAAAATAGGCCAGACATATGTGGTGATACCTGCGTAAGAAATAGATGCAAAAATTCATATTACGCGCACGGTACGTTGATGTATCTTGATGAACTCTTGTAAATTAAATCAGTTTCTATAGGGTATCAGGTCGATTGGTGGTACGGAACCCTTACTGCGTGAGTCCGACTCACACTTGGCGGGTTTATTTGTTCATGTTTGTGGAAGGAAACTGGAGGGCCATTAATTTGATTTCGGTTTCGATTTTTGATTGATTCTTGTTATTATGCTGCAGATTTGTTGCGAAATAAAGTAAGACTGACCCATCATTACGCCCTGATTGTTACTCACCGCTGCTGTTTGTACTTAAATTAAAATATCATTCAATTTGATGTGACCTTCGTGGGCTCTTTGGCTCTTCTTTTCCTTTACGTTGTAATACCTATAAAATCACGCGTAGTAACCCTGACGGACGTAGTTTCAATAAGTACAGAAACATTTCTAAGAGCTGATTCTTATTCTTTTACGTACTCTCTAGGCATGTTGCCAGGGTCTAGAGCAGTTAAATACCTAGTAGGTTTGATATTAAAATTATTGTAAACCAATATCGTATAGTTTCTTTGGAGGATAAAATCTGTATCGAGATTATCCGGAGAAGAACCGGAGTGACCGACATAGATTGTAGGATTAGTAAGCTGAAGTAGCAGTAGGCTGGCCATGTCTGTCGAAGGACCGATGGCCGCTGGAGCAGACGACTCCTTGAGTGGAGACCGCGAATCGGCAAACGCAGTGTAGGGCGCCCCCCAGCCAGGTGGACCGACGACCTGATGAAAGTAGCTGGGGGGGACTGGGTGCAGAAGGCAGAGGACCGAGTGTTGTGGCGCAACTTGGCTTGGGAGAGGCCTATGTCCAGCAGTGGACTGCGATAGGCTGAGTTGATGAATATCGTAAGAACTATTATGTAGTATGGATCTCATGTGAACTCTTGCTTTTGCTTTCGCTTCCCTCCGCTCGTCTGTCACCCGCAAGGCGCGAAATATCTCTTGCGGTCAAGCTATGATCTAAGAATTCTCAGTTATAAAAAATAAAAAAATAAAAAATGTCCCAAAGATATTTATTTATTTATTTTATTTATCCGACGTTAAGTGTGAACGTAGTGGTTCCATACCTAGTTCTCTTTCGCAAGTAAACAAACGTTACAAAATTATCGTTAGGAACGTTTTGAAACGCAACTGCGACCAACCGCTAACAACCGGCGGGCAATAGGCGTTGCTAGTGATGTGCCACGCGCGAGGTGTTCCCGCGCTAACTGCGCACCGTCACGCGAACACCGCTCCGCCCATCCTCACGCACGCTAATGCCTGATTTTTAAAACGCCAACTCCATTTTTTACCTTAATTATGCCTGTATTTCTGCTAGTACACCGATCTGATGAAATCAAAGCCAGCCGAGCCACTCACGAAAGCTTCAGTTCATGTTTTTATATTGAACCGACTTCCACGTGCAACAAATAATGTTTGTTATTTGTTCTATTTATGGAAACAACAGTTTGAAAACAGTATTATTTATACGTAATGGTGCATTCTGCTTTCTTCTACTTATTTATAGCGAAATGCATTACAAATGCTGCAGCCGAAAGAAAATAAATACGTGGGACACTCAGAAAGTTTTGCGAAACTAAAAAAAATTGTTCTATACGTACATATATTTTTATCAAATCTTTTCAAAGTACTTTCCACCAGCCTCTATACAAAGATTCATGCGCCTAAACCAGTTTTCAAAACACTTTTTCCAGTCCGCCGCAGACACCTCGTTTACAGCCTGCTCGAACGCAGCCAGCGCATCTTCCGGCGACGAAAATTGTATCCCTTTGAGCTGATTTTTTATTTTTGGGAATAAAAAGAAGTCACACGGTGCTAGATCAGGGCTGTAAGGAGGGTGACCCAGGAGTTTGACTGGCGTGCTGTCCAGGAAGTCCCTCGTTTTGAGTGCGGTGTGCGCAGGTGCATTGTCGTGGTGGAGCAGTAGCCCGCGGAGCCCTGTGTTTGGTCGCTTGTTGCTTATAACAGAGAAAACTTCTGGCAAACATTTGGTAGTATACCATTCGGCATTAATGCTTCTTTGATCCCGTAAGGGAATTGATACCAAGTGGCCAGTCAAATTAAAAAAGCTAGCGATCAAAATCTTACCCCCGCTTCTAGATCGCTTCACTTTGGTAGGCGTTGGCTCATTTTGAAACACCCAAACAGTCGACTGGCGCTTGGTTTCTGGGTCGTATTGATAAATCCAGGACTCATCACCTGTAACGATGTCGTAAACACGCCGAGACGAGCCTGCTTCAAATTTGTTAAGCATATCACGGCACCATTCCACCCGGGCCTGCTTCTGAGCATCGGTGAGGTTGTGCGGCACCCAGCGTGATACTATCCTCCTCACGCGAAGATGGCTGTGTAGAATCTCGTGAACGCTTCCCGATCCAATCTTCAATATGTGTTGAATCTCCTGATATGTAATTCGCCTATTGTCTTGGATTAAATTTTTCACTGCTAGCACGTTTTCTTCGGTAACAGCCGTCAAAGGGCGACCGCTTCTTTCGTCATCCCCCAAAGTTGGTCGACCGCGCTTGAATTCGTTATACCAACGATACACGGTTGCCTTGGAAGGGCCTTCATCCATGAATGCCATTTGAAGTCTATCGTACGATTCATCCGGTTTCAGGCGACACTTGAAATCGTATAAAATCATAGCTCTAAAATGTTCCCGGCGCAGATCCATATTTCAGTGAGACACAATACTTTGAATTAACTCGCAAAAAATGTGGAGGGAAATTTTGAAATTGGAACTTACTTATTTTTACTTATAAATAATCATATTTTCGAAAAACATTATAACTGGCCAGTCTCCCATATATAAAAACTTTTTTTCGCAATACTTTCTGAGGGGCCTGGTACCTCTTTGATTCATAAAATAAACATGTTCGAGTTTCGAGTTCGTTAACCAATCAAATAATAAAAGGTACTTTATGATACAAGTGAGATCATCATCATCATCATTTCAGCCGAAAGACGTTCACTGCTGGACATAGGCCTTCTCCAAGCATCGCCACAACGACCGGTCCTGCGCCTTCCGCACAAGTGAGATAAGTTGATTTTCGAGTCTGGATTGCAGCCCGAACTGAAGATAAGGGCATAATAAAGCCGAGAGTATAATGATCAATGCTCACGCATTTCATACAACCTTTTTTAGGGTTCCGTAACCAAAGGGTGCTAACGGGACCCATGCTACGCATGCTACGCTGTCCGTCCGTCCGTCCGTCTTTCTGTCACAGGGCTGTAACTTGGTAATGGTAATAGATAACCAGTTGAAATTTTCACAAAATATGTGTTACTATGGTGTCTATCACGACAAATACTAAAAATCAAAAAAGTCTAAAACTTAAGGGGGTCCCCATACAGGAAACCTCGAAAAACATGCATTTTTTTCCACGTTTTTGTTTCTGCTCTTTCTTCGAAACAGTACTACATACCAGCGTAGAACTTGGTCGGATTATTGTTAGGCAACAAATACAAAAAATTGGGCAAACAGACATATGTGGTGGTACTACGTAAGAAAGAGATGCAAAAATTCACATATCGCGTAAGTTCGTTGATGTCTTTTGATAAACTCTCGTAAATTTAATCAGTTTCTATGGGGTATCAGGTCGATGGGTTGTACGGAACCCTTACTGCGTGAGTCCGACTCACACTTGGCCGGTTTTTATTTCAACACACTTGCTAGGAAAACAACACCATAAAAATACTTAAATATTTTAGACAAATATTAAATTTGTGAAAATGGCGCGCAGATTTCTTTAACCGCACGCCTCCGCTTGTGGTTGAGTTACATAATTATAGCTATGCGCGCGCAGGTGGAAGGAAGCCATAAATATAATGAATTTAGTATTTTTGTAAGACAAATAAAATTAATTTTTGTTGACTAAACTAAATAATTTGATGAAATGAAATATTTATTTATTATATTTTAATGAAAACAGTTTATTTATCTTTACTATTGTTTAAACATAAAAACTAATTGCTGAGATATTAAAATAAACTGTAAATTAAAAAGTCCTAGTGCGATAATGTAAAGTAAAAAGCACGCGTGTTTTATATTCTGCATTATGAACCTAAAAGCGGTGTAATAAGAGTCTCTTTACGAGCAAGTGGGTTGAAAAACACATTTTTAATATCATCCTAATGATTTAACTGATAACAAAACACTAAATTCATCACTGCATCAACCTTATCTACATGTATCACTACTACGGCAGCGACGTAGTAACAATCACAATGAAATAGTCCAAGTGCAGGGAACTAACACTCGTTCTTGATAAACGGCGGCCATCACTGCACGCCACGGCCTATTATGAGAGCATGACGTCACCGCCCCGCCCCCCACCTCCTTGCTTCAATCAAACCGGGGAACCCTCGTCATGCCCCCACCCCACGTTCCGCTTTACTGACTCCGCATTTTTTCTCATAATAATAACGTCGAAAAAATCGCACAAAAAATCTCGACAGACGCGGCGTTGCTCATCCCATCCCTATCGCCGCCGTCCTTTTACAAATCGAATCGTGGAATTCAAAATTTGAATGTAGATAGAATGAAAACTTATGTTTTTATTTTTTTAATTAAGAAGGAACAAAATGTATATCTAATAACAAAATATATATCGGCGACTAGGCAGGCAGACTCCAAATGTTAAGATTAGAAAAAATCATAAAAAACTATCTACCTATTTAAATCAAACTAATTAAAATTGTCCAGGTAAGCAGGATGTTTTAATCAGATAGTTAGTTAAACGTATCTAGGTACCTAGGTACCTATTTGTGTTTTTGTGGGTGGCAAAAAAAAAAATTTGGTATTTCTATCTATTTAGGTATAATTTATAAATAAAGCTTTGGTAGGTTATTCTTGGAGACCAAAAAATAAAATGCCCTTTTAAATGTTAACCTTAACCCAAAAATTATTCTGTTAGATAATCTTCTCGATAATAATAATTACCTATTTACTGCTTGATAAAGTTATTGTGCAGAAATTCTCAAACAGTCGTTACAAATTAACAAAGGCAGAAGGTCACGACAGTGGTCACAGGTGTTCCTTTATAAAAGAATAGTAAATAGTCTTATTGGATTATATTATTACCCACCTATCTAAACAAATGTATTTGTATTGGACTACCTATTAATCATTTTGTTTCTCTTATTAGTACAAGAATTTTCTTATAGGAATTACTTACCTACTACCTATAGTCCCAATTAAACTGTTCTTTCTTTTCAATAATGTTGAGAGCATTATAAATACTATCTTAGTTACAAAATACAATCAAATTTAAAATAGGTAGGTACAATAATATCAAAAGCTTCTAGTTGATCTAAGATCAAAAGTATTAAATAATGCCATCTGTCATCAGTCGAACTCGTTCGTCAAAGTCAGAGTCAAGGACTGCACTTAATGCCGCTACTCACCGGTAGAGGTCACTAGTGTGCAACTTTTTAGAAGTTTCGTTAGCAACTATCTCTTTATTTAGTTCGACTCAACATTCACAGATGGTGTTGACTTGAACATTTATGTTGTATTATTTTCATTGGTTATAGCACAAGTGTGTAATGAAGTACAAAAATGTTATATAATAAATAAATTCATTTGTAACTATGTTTCGCCTGAATGGATTAGGTAAAATTTGGCACCGAGGTGGAAAGTATCCTAGATCTGTACGCTGGTTGGGAGCTTTTCATCCCAAAAACTAAGAATTTCAGACTTGGGTGGAGTCAAAGGTTCTGAGAATATTTCTATAATATTGAAAGGACAGGTTGGTATGGGAGAATTTAAATTCCATAATCGTAAAGCTTAACCCTTGTCAATTGTGACAGCGTCTAAATTAATAGTGCGTGAAGGTATTTAGCAAAATATGGACATAATTTATGTATGAAAAGATTTATTATTACATTTTAGAACATTGCCAAATAACTGACGTGGTGGGTGTATTTAAAAAGTATTTGCTTGTTTTAAATATACTTTGATACTCTTTATTACCCTAAAGTAGTAGGTAAATGTTTTGAAATCATTGGGTAAATATGAATATACTGTGCAAACTTACATTTTACCTAAGACGTTATTGAGTTCCTATGTTTATAGTAATAAGATATAAGTGATAATTTCATTCCATTCATTCATTAATTTCAGTGATAAGTTCCGCTCAAAGTTGAAGCACATAAACAATCGATGTGGGCAATCGGTACGTAAAATGTTTGCCGACAAACACATAAGCACGCGTCGTACTGAACGTAGCCGTAGCTATTAAATGTACGATATATGTCAATCAATCAACTCAGCCTATCGCAGTCCACTGCTGAACATAGGCCTCTCCCAAATTGCGCCACAACGCTCGGTCCTCTGCCTTCCGCATCCAGTCCCCCCCAGCCACGTTCTTTAGGTCGTCGGTCCACCTGGCAGGGGGGCGCCCTACGCTGCGTTTGCCGATACGCGGTCTCCACTCAAGGACTCGTCTGCTCCAACGGCCATCGGTCCTTCGACAGACATGGCCAGCCCACTGCCACTTCAGCTTACTGATCCTACAAGCTATGTCGGTCACTCCGGTTCTTCTCCGGATAATCTCGTTACGGATTTTATCCTTCAAAGAAACTCCAAGCATAGCTCGCTCCATAGCTCGCTGAGCGACTTTAAATTTGTGGACTAGCCCAACTGTCAGTGTCCACGTCTCGGCACCGTAAGTCATGACTGGCAGGACGCACTGGTTGAAGACCTTTGTCTTCAAACTTTGCGGTATAGGCGACGAGAAGACTCGGCGAAGTTTGCCAAATGCTGCCCAGCCCAGACGGATCCTTCTGTTGGCTTCTTTCTCGAAGTTGTGTCTACCAAGCTGAATTGCCTGCCCTAGGTAGACGTATTCCGTTACAACTTCGAGTGCCGACCCTTCGACGAATATTGGCCTCGGCATGACATGCATATTGAACATGACTTTAGTCTTGTCCAGATTCATGCCGAGACCGACACGTCGAGAGGCTCCGTTTAAGCTGTGCAGCATTTCGCCCAGTTGTTCCAGCGACTCAGCCATTACAACGATGTCATCGGCAAAACGGAGATGTGAGATGTTCTCGCCGTTAACGTTGATACCCTGTCCAGTCCAGTCCAGCGTCTTGAAGACGTCCTCCAACGCGTTAGTGAACAATTTCGGGGATATTACATCCCCTTGTCTCACCCCTCTGCGCAGTTGGATTGGCTTCGTCTTTTGGTCCTGAAGCTGAACAGTCATGGTAGCAGCGTTGTATAGGCATCTCAGCATCTCTATATACCGCTCATCAATGTGACATCGCTGAAGAGCATCCAGAACTGCCCAAGTTTCGATAGAGTCGAAGGCCTTCTCGTAGTCCACGAATGCCATACACAGCGGCTGATTGTACTCTTCAGACTTCTGTATGATCTGCCGAACAGTATGGATGTGGTCTACGGTGCTATAGCCTTTTCGAAACCCAGCTTGCTCTGGTGGCTGGAATTCGTCGAGTCTTCCGGCGAGACGATTCGTGATGACCCTCGAGAACAGCTTGTACACATGACTCAGGAGTGAGATGGGTCTGTAGTTCTTCAGAAGGGTTTTATCCCCTTTTTTGAAGAACAGTACCACCGCACTCCCGCTCCATGCCTCCGGTGTAGAGCCTTGTTGGATGACGGAATTAAACAGACTCTGTAGCTCCTTCAGGACCGGAGCCCCGCCTGCTTTTAGGAGTTCAGTAGTAATGCCGTCATCGCCCGGAGCTTTGTTGTTCTTGAGCTGCTCGAGCGCCGACGATATATGTACGAAACTGTTTATTTTCAGAGGTATTTTTGAATATTTTTAAGGTGGAGTCAAATAAGTGCATTCGTGTTTTAAACTTGGTCATATTATCACGTATATCCTTGAGTATCATGTCTTTTAATTTCAGTACCATACAGTGATTAATTTTATAAGCAGGATTGAAATTATTTAGCAAGAATAACGGGTTTCGGGGCCTTAAGGTCAACTTGAATTTTCTTTTCTTTGCGTGCATCTACTGTGGTTCTTAGCCTAACTACCCTAATTAAATTAAATGCTATACCCTGCGCCCTATTATCACTTTTTGGTCAATAAAATTCCTACCTAGAGACTAACCCAAGATAATGATTTCTCTCAATCGGACTCCGGACTTTATGATAAACTGCAGCCGCGTGTGCAACCACTAAACCATTATTGAATCATTGATGTAAATCAATTTAAATTATTAATATGGATTGTTGTAGCAGGTTTTAAATACTTTGGCATTAGCTTTCTTGCAGGCCGGGATAGAACCTATCTACAAAAATAATTAAATGAAAATTATGAATGAGGAACGGAAATTTATTTTGAAAAAAAAAAAAACACTTAAGTAATATAAATAATTGCTTATTTCCTCACTCTTAAATATTCATATTCACTACACATTTCTCAAACAAACAAGGATTGAAAACTCTATTCCAAAGCAGTATTACCCCATAGATCTCACAAAGGAACGTTTATTGAGAGGAGCGTGCTGTGACCGAAGCTTGATGAATGATTTTCATCGCTACCGGCGCCAGGGCGGAAACTCTCAGATACCGCCCGCCCAGGGCAGCCGCTGCGCGTAAATTAACCCGCCCGCCATGCCACGTTTCCGTTTACATTTCTGTTACATTTAATGTAAAGCTGCGATTTACTGTTTCGATGACATGGTTATGATAAATGGTTTTTGGAATTTTATTTGAATATTCCTTTTGACGCTTATTGACGTATTTTTTAATTCACGTAGGCTGGAAAACTGTTAAACCACTGCAAACCATACTTTTTTTACTTTCTTTTTTTTACTTATTTTCTTTTCATGTTTCCCAGTTGGATTGATGATTACAGGTAGTTTGTTCTTATTCGTAGACAGAAAGACGCTGCTGCGTCTGCTATTCATTCGGTATACCTCCTACATTATAAAACTTTAAATATCTGTTTGTTTGATTGTTGATTTGTTTGAGCATCACGCAAAAACTACTGGACCGATCTTGATGAAACTTATTGTTTATTAAAAGCTAATAATAGTTAGACATATAGGTACTGCAGCCGCTGAGAGAATGCGTTGTTGACAGTTCCTGTTTTTACTTTTGAGTGGCAAACTATGTACAGTCGACTGCATGACAGTGGTAACACTGCAATTCGAAAATCGTCCGAATAAGCAGTAGCTTACGAAATGAAGATGCTGCTAATGTCAAAGTATTATCACCGACGTGCGGTCGACCTTACGATAACATTTATATGTTCTTTAATATGTAGGTAGGTAGGACTATAGATACAAATGTTAGTATGTTCAAAATTATTCAAATTATTTATAATGTCACAGTAAACTACAATCGACAAGCGCAAATTTCTGTGGTGTTTGAAACTCATTTTCTCAGTGGTATGGATTTTATGAAAAAAAAAAGACGGTGCCTGTGGGAAGTGTCTGATGAAATGAAGAACAACGGAAGCGAACCCGTGGGCATAGTCTAGTTCTTTATAATCTTTTATACATGGAATGGGTCCCTTATCTCTTCTCATGGGTGTCGTAAAAAGCGACCAAGGGATTCACCAGAAGATGGGCAGCAGCGTTCTCTGAGTATATAAACAACCAACTGCGATCGCCAACCCGCCTGCCAAGCGTGGTGATTATGGCATATCCTTCCCTTTGGGGGAGGCCTATGTCCTGTAGTGGACGTCTTTCGTCTGAAATGATGATGACATAGCATGGGTACGCTGACAGGTGTCAAATACATAGGCTTTGTGGTGATGTCTCTTTTACACTTTTTCATAAGGCATCGTTCTATCCTGCTGTCACCGGAGCGGACCCATTCTATGTGAAAAAGATTACCGATACCCAAATGTGAACCTATTCTTTGCATATGCACAATGCAAATGTTGTCAAAAAAATATGAAAATAGTATTTAGTAACAAACCAAAAACTAAAAATTACAGCATTAAAATTCCAATTCAAACTTTTTAGCTATTTCGAATAGACATTTATACCTACATGCACTTTCAAATCGTTAATTAATAATTTAGTTGCATGTTTCCAAAAAGTTGGTCTTATAGAAAGACCCGGTTAGAAACTCCATGTTACCTAGTAATAAACAAATGTTCAACGATGATTATACAGAAATGAAATTCAAGCATGGGCACGGTGACAGGTGTCAAATACCTACTTATGCTTTATGGTGAAGTCACTTTACCTACAGCAATTAAAGCATCGCTTTATTCATAAAGTATAGATCCTGTTGTCATCGTAGGTACCCATGCTATGTGAAAAACATTACTTAAGCATACCTAGTAATGACTAAATAACTAAACTTGTATAACTTTTTAACACAGTTTCCTCCAATAAGTAAACTTAGAGAAAGGGAAACGCTGATTATTCAGAATGCGTCTCGAATTATTCAATGTAGCGGGAAAACGACTGTGATAGGAATTTTAATAGAGTTTATAGACAGTCGCTTTCCTATTTAAACCTTTCCTTGAAATATACCTATCTAAGTTCTAGTAAATAATTTTATTTTGTCATAAGCACAAGAAGAAAAAACCTGTCAATGACTGTACATTTTGAACTTAAAAGTAGGTTGTTTCCTATCCGTAATGGTAGTTTAGTACAAAAAATATAGATGGCGTTGATATAAAAAAGCATAATTCGATTCATAGATGATGCTGTTAAAAATATGTATTTGTAATTTATTATAAAGTTTAAAGTTTTCATACCTTAATTAAACCATCATGTCGAAAAGTGTTTTGTAACTAACTGGCTGCAAGCTATAATTACACTGTTTGTGATAATTGAAAATCAGTACCGCCTACCTACTTATTGTCATAACATCTCACCCCCGCTCCTATTGTTCCAACGTATGCATGCAATGTTTGAATCACGTGTGCAATTACAAAGGTGTCGGCGTTTGTATCTCGCCATAAATCAGCTTTGCGCGATATAACAATTAGCCGGTATGATAGCAATGTTAATTAAACGGGTATAACTCGCCGACCCCAGCGCCGCCGCGGCCGAATTCGGAACTACAATGGAACATCACAAAATTCAACGCTTCTGTATTCACCATGTGTTGTGTTTATGGTAGGTAATATGACTAATAGGTAATCATTTTTTTAACCAGTAATTGTAGTGCAAAAATAATTGAGTGTAATAATGTTATTAGTAATTTAATTAACATTTACATTGAAATACCTATGTATAATCACTTTATAAATATTTAACAGCAGTTAACTGGAAATTACAGCTAGACATTTAATGTTAATAAAACATTAGAAATGTTAAGTTATTTATAGTTTGTTATAAATTAACTTAAATAAATTTTAGAACTGCCACTGTAAACAAACTAAAATGCCAAATACTTTTCACACATAGAAGAGTTTTTTTTTTCATTTTCTGGATCAACTTAGGTACCTATACCTTAAAAAAACTACCTGACATCCGGGGCTTCGCTCCCGTGGTATGTCGATACAAAGTATCCTATGTTATTCTGGACATGGTCTGTCTGTGTGCTAAATTTTATCCAAATTCGTTCAGCCATTTCAGCGTGATTGACTAACAAATATCCAAACATGTTCACAAACTTTCGCATTTATAATATTAAGTGGAATTAGGATGAGATTGAGAAAGTATCGATGTTTGTTTCTTTGTCGTTAAATCACACTGGAAAGGCTAAACAAATTTGGATAAAATTTGCACACAGGTGTACAATAGCAGTAGTAGAGCTCCTTGTGAAGGAGCCCATTCGGGGAAGTACTGCCACCGTTACTACTTCTGCCACCAAGCAGTGATGCTTGCATATTTTTGTTTCGGTGTAAAGGGTACGGATGCCGGTGAAATTATATATCAGATGGGACTTTTTATCTTCATTTCTCAGTTTTGCAAACCGACTTGCGGTACCAACACTGACCAGTAAGCCTCAAGACGCCACATATACAAAGTTTTGCATGAGAACACAGTCGTAAAATGTTGGCGGGGACCGGGGGGCGGACGGCGCGTTATTATTGGTCGACTCAAATGTTCGGTGATAAGATTGGTGCCGCTCGCTGACGGAGTGACGTCCCGATTGGTGGCTGGGCGTAAGATATGCAGTGCTACTGCATATGCTTTGTGGCCGGGGGTATCCGGCTAATAGGCGTCTAGACTGGATGCGGAAGGACTGGGGGGGACTGGATGCGGAAGGCAGAGGACCGAGTGTTGTGGCGCAAATTGGGAGAGGCCTATGTCCAGCAGTGGACTGTGATAGGCTGAGTTGATGATGTTGATGAGGCGTCTAGAGGCTTACTGGTCTGTGGGTACCATTTAGGCAACAGCCCAGGTGATATTGCAGATGTTATGGGCAAAAGTAACCGCTTAACACCAGGTGGCCCTTTAGCTCGTTTCACCATCCTATACTATAAAAATAATCATCATCATCATCATGTTTAAATTGTAACGTGGAAGTCAATAAAGTATTTATTATCATCAGCCAACATTAGTCCACTGCTGGACATAGGCCCCTACAATGGCACGCCACTGAGATCGATGATCAGCCACTCGCATCCAGTTGCTACCAGCCACCTTGCCAATATCATCGCTCTACCAAGCCTGAGAGCGTCCTACCGTACGTTTACCTATTCGCGGTCTCCACTCAAGAACCCGTCTACCCCGACGGCCATCGGTTCTTCAGCTAATGTGGCCGGCCCACTGCCACTTCAGCTTTCTAATCCTGTAGGCTGTCGACAACTTTGGTTCTCTGTTGAATCACCTCGTTTCGGATTCGATCCTTCAGAGAAACTCCGAGCATAGCCCTTTCCATAGCACGCTGATCTACTTTAAGTTCGTGGACCAACCGTACCGTGAAAAATAATAATAGATCAACGATATAGAGCATTTCATCATACCTACCTGGAACATATATTTGCGATATTATTTCTACTTAATCGAGACACCACCAACATTGACGTCCACAGACGTTTGATGCTGCCCCCGGACCTTGCGGAATGCCAGGCATTTTGATTGCGATGCCCGTAATTGATTGCGTTCACTTTGATTAACAGATTCCAGCTTACTGTACCTCGCTGTAATCGGTGATGTGGGACCATTTGCATCGTTATAGATATATAGAAGATGGTTGTTGTAATTAAATAGGAAGATAGGTAAATACTAGTCCAGATTAAGCGTGAGAGCTGATCTGTACTTATTGCTAGAAGTTTTGTGCTTATGTAGAGCTTCATTTTTTAGGGTTCCGTAGTCCTACAAATAACCCTTATAGTTTCGTCATGTCCGTCCGTCTGTCCGTCTGTCCGTCTGACCGCTGTCCGTCTGTCCTAATCCTTGACAGCTTAATAACTTCTACAGTTATAAACATAACTAAATGAAATTTTGTTAAAAAATGGTTTAGATATAGATCTCAATTTTAAAAGAATAAAAAATTCTTGATAACGTATTTTAGGGGTGGTGCGTGGTGCCCATACACATGTATTTCACATGAAATGGGAATAAAAAAATAAAAATTTCGCTGCTCCCCCTCGTGTGGGGTATCATTGAATAGGTCTACTAAAATGAAGGTAATGTTTCATACATAACTTTTTTATCAGGTATACCATCTGCGAAATACAGTTTGCCAAAGTAGCTTGCAATGTGTCCCCCACCCCTGCCATTTCTAAACTATGAAACGTAGAAACTAGTCTCCCACATTGATAGACCTTTATAAAAACTCTCTTTTAAAATTATTACGAGTATAATGTGATTATACATTTTTGAGTTATAGTGAGAAAACTGAAAAATACTTAAGACGTCTTAGTTCATAGGTCATTGACCTTGGAGAAAAATGATCTGGGCAAATAATGCTCCTTTAGTTACTTTCTATTTAAAAAAATCACAAAAAGAAACTTTGTGTTATACTGATATGACACATTTCTTCAATTACCTTCTTAAATTTAGCGCTAGGTGGCGCTATTTGCAAAAACTAAAATAGCAATGATTAATATTCGATTTGATTCGTTTTTTATATATAGCACTATTCAATAGGTGCGCGGCAGTCCCAGGCGAAGGCAGCAGACCCAGGCGAAGGTGGCTTGGCGCGTATGGAAAAGACTGGTCGATATAGTACTATTTTCTATTCTGTGCTTGCACTCAACCGAAAAGAGAGGAAAAAGGAAAGGGAAGCCTTTGCTCTACAGTGGGACAACTTAAGCTGAAAATAATGAAATAACAAATTATTCAATAGCTGTTTCATCTTGACAACAGTAACCTCAATCGATTATTGTGATTTTACGGTCACAAACATTGAAAGTCGTAAGAAGACTACAATTCAATCTTACTTCGAATCTATGAGTAATTTTATTTATTATACCGCTTTGGTAAGGTTGAGGTGATTGGCTGACAGGGATGAGAAAAAAAGAAGGACTCCGCGCCACATATAACAAAAGTGAAGCACCCTCATACCGAACTATGTGTGCGTAATTTGAGAAACGAAACGCCTCGTAATGGCGGTCGATCAGCATACTACGACGTAAGTGTGTGCGTGAGGCACGTGTACAAACAAGCCGGCTCGGGTGCTTCACTTTCGTTATATCATGTGGAGTGGAGTCCTTTTTTTATCGTCTGTGGTCAAATACTTCATAACGAGAAAAGGGAGTAGCATTCTCATGTTCACTGAAAACATTTTGCTTCGTAATTCTGATTGAATTTGGTAGTTTTCCCCCTTCAAAATAAATAAACTATTGATTTATCACCTCAACGATTTGTTGATATTTAAATAAAATGTCGTCGTAGGTATCTATATATGAATAACATGTGATATTTATATTGCAATACATTAGATTCATATCTCTCTGGACAATTTATAACGTAGTGACATTACAAAGGTCAAGTTGTTATTTATTTTTAATACAGCGCAAGTCAAAACTTCCGTTGTTGAACATAATATGGAGAAATGTAATTTATTAATGATGGATTATTTCATATTCATATTATTTATTTGCATTTCACAGTGTAAATTAGGATATTTCCTTTAGCTTCGTAGGTTTGACGTTGAGTCTATTGTTAATACGATTTTTGTTTTAAACTGAGTAAGTCTGTACGATTTAGCAAATTAAAAACAAACAAAACAACTTGCAAACTTAAATACTAGGATAGCAAGTTAAATTATATTCTATTTTATGTTAATCTAATATTATAATCTAATACTAATATTGTAAAGAAGAAAGATTTGTTTTTTGTATGTAATCGATAAACTCAGAATCTACTTAACCGATTTTAATAATTCTTTAACCATCGAAAGCTACTTTATTCAAAAGTAACATATTATTTAATATTATTATTTAATTTATTATTATCCCAATTTCTTTCAATAAGCGGGCGAAGCCGCGGTCAACGTCTGGGAGCAAATATGAAAAAAAAACATCAGGACCGAGTGCTGTGGCGCGATTAGGGAGATGCCTAGTACACAAGTACCTATACTTTGAAGGCCCAGATTCGGTTGAAGTTTGAAATGTATTTGGAAGTGTTGACAAATACAAATACAAATCCTCTTTATTGCACAACAAGATTAGGTACATTAATTGACCATTGTGTTGACCATTTGACATATCAACTAAACATGCATAAACCTACTAAAATGAACTAGCAAATGTGAAAAACTTAACAGGACCGAGTGTTGTGGCGCGATTAGGGAGATGCCTAGTCCACAAGTAGATTTTGAAGGCCCAGACTGGGTTGAAGGCTGAAATTTATTTGAAAGTGTTGACCATTTGACATATCAACTGAACATGCATCAACCTACTAAAATGAACTAGAAATTGCAAAAAAAAGAGCTTCCCTAAATTATACTACTGAAAATGTGATACCTACCAAGGATCAAAAAACATTTTTCTAGTCACCAAAACTACCCAGCAATTTATCAACTCTACCAAAAACTGCTATGC
This sequence comes from Asteroscopus sphinx, assembly GCA_949699075.1. Classification (NCBI taxonomy): domain Eukaryota; kingdom Metazoa; phylum Arthropoda; class Insecta; order Lepidoptera; family Noctuidae; genus Asteroscopus; species Asteroscopus sphinx. Next base: position 11,356,254 of record OX453013.1, on the reverse strand, counting down.
ACTGATGCTGACGTAAAACAGAACTTTTATGCGTGGCCACGGCATGCCACGGCACGACGTGACATAAATTAAATGATATGATACGGCTAGTGCGAAACAGTAGCCACAGATAGCAGTCTACAGCTAACAGAGCACAGATTATACTCTGTACAGCTAGATAATTGCATAAATACTTCGTGTGCAAGTGAGCAAGGCGTTTCTAATTGAATAATTGCAGAAACTTATGATTATAAACCGAGTAGTGATTATTACCTCATTATTTGATTAGACCTTCGCGCTTCTGATTTCTTCTTTTTTGGTGATCTTGTTTTAAAGTATTTAGTTTGACCTCTAGATCATCAACTCCGCCTATCGCAGTCCACTGCTAGACAAAGGCCTCTCCCAAGTTGCGCCACAACACTCGGTCCTCTGTCTTCAGCATCCAGTCACTCAAGTCCACTCAAGGACTTTCCATCGGTCTTTCGACAGACATGGCCAGCCCACTGATCTTACAATCTATGTCGGTCACTCCAGGTGACCTCTGGATGATGTAACCTAAAAACTTTTAATTAATTAATGTTCGCTTTTAGAAGAGAAAACTCTTATTCTCTCTCTCTAGACATCTCTAAAGTTTCATACATATAATACGTAATAATGAGGCATAATGAAGTTTTCATGCTATTTAACCCTCCACATACGTACACGTCAACGCAAAAAGTGACACACTAACGCGGTAATCACGGTAGCTCCCATCCCGGTGGCGTCATGAAAAATTATGGACCCACCGCGAAAATTACACAAGTTGTCTGATTAAATTTAGAAGTTGGTTGGCGTAATTAGCGGGAACATAGCTATCCACTCAGAGCACGCTTAGTGGCCCGGATTTATACGCAGAGGGGCTGTTGGTAGGAGTTTTCATGAAAAAATTTGCCCGTTTTTCAATACAGAGAGGACTCGGAATGTCACGTCAGGGAATATGACGCGTTTAAGGGTTAATAATGACGGGTTGATGATTTTTTTAGGTGGAATGTAATGAGAAAATGGGTACCCACTTTTTAGTACTTTATTTTCAAATGTAGAATAACAATTATGGAGGTACCACACACGGCTGTTGAATTAAAATTAAAACGAATTTATTATAAACAATGAAATAATGTATCAATTCTTTAATGTAATTGCATCAATGATATTTAAAAATTCAGTTATGTTACTTTCCCTCCTCGCAATCTGAAGACTCGAAAACGTCCTAATCAGGACGTTTTTTTATAAATCCGCGTCAAGTAAGGCGCCGAGCGTGACCAGTGACAAAAAAAAAACTAAAATGCCATCATGTGTGTACCGAAAGAGTTCCAAATTTGATGCGAAACTAACTTGAAGCAACCAACCAACTTACGTTGTACTCGTTTATGTGTATAGTGCTGCTGCTGCGTACGGAATATTTTTTTGGTTTGGCTTGTTAGGGTATGACATATCTATACTTTTAAATATCATTGAATTGCATATATTAAACTATTACTTTTATTTTTTATGTAAACTTCAATTTAGAACGACTTCCCTTTACACTTCGATTGCAAAACAAGGTGTCTATCTAATTAAAGGATTAATTTAACACAACACAATAATAAGAACATCAGAGGAAACAACCGCCAGATTAATGATCAGCCATGTTTAATAAATTACGCTACAGGGTTTCTTAGAAAGTCGTAGTGCAACTAATTTGAATATGACTTGTAATTGATTAGCTACTTGTGTTTTAAAAAGCAAGGTGTTTGTTTCGTAATAAATGTTTAATAAAAAAATTATAGACCATATACCTACAATTTAAAACAAAAAAAACGCCTTAGTAAAGTAATATATTGTAAGAAGTTTATTTTAACTAACATTATTTGAAAGTTTGGGATGCCAACCGAAAATCAGCACTAGGTTTTCCACGCCTAGCACATGCCGAGAGGTTTACCCAACGATATGTAAAATAAAAAAATTGTGATTACCCTTTTGGTATGGGCATACTTGTCAGCAATTATCATCATCCTCCGAGCCTTTTCCCAATTATATTGGGGTCTGCTTCCAATCTAACCAGATGCAGCTGAACATGAGCGAGTGCCATCAGACCTCCGCAACCCAGTTACTGGGTAATACTGACATTCGGAGGTTAGGACCAGTTGTCAGACTTTCAGACTCGACAGCATCTATGTAAAGTCAGCTTTTTCTCTCTTGTCTTATTTAGTAAACAATCTTGGCATGTCTTATTATTCAAACAACTACTGATGAAATGTAATTACTAGTTCTGCATATGTAATTAGGTAAAAAATAATAACTTAGTGTGTGAAATTGTTAACATCATGTCTTTCAATCAATAATTATTATTGACGAATTGCTATGAAAAGAGGTGCCAATATTGTTTACTAAATAAGACAAGTAAGAAAAAACAGAGTGTACAGTCGACAGCATGACAGTGGTAACACTTCAATTCGAAAACCGCGGGCTTACTGCTTACGAAATAGAGGTGCTGCTAATGTCAAAGTGCTACCACCGACGTGCGGTCGACCGTACATGCTTATTTTGTGTTTTATTTTTTTATTACTGTGCTGTCACTGTCCTGTTCTAAATAAATGTATTTTCTTTCTTTTAAAGTATCTAATAAGACTTTTTAATAGTATTAACAGCACTATTAATACAAGATACAATCTTTAAACATTGCAGCTAGGACTCTCAAACGGTACAAATAATATTAATATCTCGAGTTGGTATCGTCTGGCGTTGCCGTCAGGCGTGAACAAAACGAACAAACATGAATTAACACAATTCGTTTATCTGCAATCTTTAATTCTACTATACCTACTCATACAATCTTAGTACTAATTAATAAGCATTCATATACGGACGTTCGCAGATTCCGTCTTTGAAAATCGAAAATAACTTCAAAAGCTTGTACCTACTGATGTTGACCTTAACAAGAAAAGTTTTCGGAGCAGATAATAAACTGACATCCATAATGGCTTAAAAAAACGGGTTATGAAAAATTCCCTTCTTTAGATGTAGTATCGCTCCTGCCTTGGAATGTGCTCTACTTCGTTACGTTTCCTGAAAAACAAATGGAAGGTATGAATAATTTTGTAAAGTAAAATAAAAATCCATAAATCTGGTAAAAAAATATAATTTTAACATTTTCGACGACAATACATCGTGTTTGTTTCAGCGTTTTTCACGAAATTTATCACACACCTATAACGATTTCACTGCATTATTTGTGACTATTATCATACACGATGACACCGATTTTGTTTAAATCACTTTAATTACATAACGAACGACGATTAATGTCATCAGTCCTGTCATCTAACACCGTTATATTTTAAATTAAAAGTACCATAAAATAGGTTTAAAAAAACTACGAGTGAACGATTCTATGTAAATCTACGTCAACAATGAGATTTTATTGAGACAGATGGGAGCGATTTCCCGGAACTGAAAACAGTGAAATAAAACAAGGTGGAGCAACTTTTCTTGCGTACTGTCGCATTAAACCGATACAGGGTGTATAAATCAAAGTACTTTGTTCCCACAATAGCTCTCTAATTGACAAATAGTAGAAATGATAAATACACGCGTTGGGAATTTTCCCAAAATACACATCCTTTGATCGCGTCTTGATTAACAGCTGCCGACTTGTGGTCGCGAAATGTTATTAATTTTCTTTTTAATTTGGTCTCTAGTCTATTAAACGACGTATTTTCGTATGATTTATTACATGACTGTTAAAAAATAAGACACAAGATGGTCCATAGAATATTTTGCAGTTTTTACGTCTGATTAAAACATTTCCGAGTGATTTACTCGCTCGTTCTTCAATGAAATTGTTCAAAATTATAGTTATGTAAGTACTTCGGATATTAATTCAATACAAACGTGATATCTCTAAGCATTTCATAGAATGATACCGACTTTTATATATCGCTGAAAGATGCTTTAAATCTTTTTTTTTTGTGTTTGTATCACTCTAGTATATGTTGCCAATATCTCGGGTGGTCTCAATAGTAAATTCAGACTTATGATGATATTCCATGCTGTAATGATGAGGTCATTAATTTAACACCAATTCAAAACTATTTCAATTTCTTATAATATGGTAAAAAGTATGGCTAAGGCTAATCTTTCTAATTTTATCCTCTGCTTTACTCTGTCTTCGGGTGTGTACAGATCTGGCGAATGCACCGTGAATGCTCTGAATGCGAGCTACACGCGCGCTGTATTCGTGCAGTTTCTGTAACTCTTAGAGTAATAAGATATAGACTGATAGTTTCATTCAAAGTTCCGCTCAAGATTGAAGCACAAAAACGATTGATGTGTGCGGCACGTAAAATGTTCGCCGACACACCTCATAAGCGTGCGTAAACTGCACTGAATTTAGCCTTTTAAAGCCAACTTGAATTTGCTTCATTCCGTGAGCAACTACTGCAGGTCTTAGCCTTATTATTCTATCCTGCAACTGTATGGTGTACCACTACTATAATATGGCGGCTAGCGAATGCGCAGCTCGCTTGTCGCGCGTGAACAGCGCTCGTGCATCGCCATCGCATTCGCCTGACCTGTACACACCCTTGGACATCCGTATCACGTGAACCAAATGTTGCCACAAACCTATATTTCAGCAATAAATATTATGACTAAAAAGGCATATGCAATACTATCCTACTTAATATTATAAATTTGAATGTTTGTGAAGACGCTTGGATGTTTGTTACTCAATCACGTGTTAAATGAAATTTGGCACATAGTTGGACCATAACCAGGATCAACATATAGGCTGCTTCTTATCCCGGGAAAATAAACAGTTTCCGAGGGATGCGCGATAACATATTTCTGTGATAAGTCGAATTAGAAGCAGGCGAAGCCGCGGGCACAGGCTTGTAATGAATAAAGCATCTTTGTTCTACTGAAATTTAACAAAATTGACTGTTTTCTCACGATTCTTGGTGTTATCGAGATTTACAGAATAATTGGAAACAACTTAACCGGTCTCGAATTACACAACTTTAAGTTCTCTCTTGTTTTTGTCCATCTTCAATACCTTGAGTTGTCCAAGCATTTTACCTAGAAAACACTCGTAAACATTTTGACACACACCTAATTACATGCCAGCTTTACTTAGAAGCAGGGGGCATGAGAACGGACCTCGGCTGACTCACAAACCAGTTATTTGAGAAATAAATCAAAGAGTAGACGTCCGTTATCAAATTATCAAAAGCACGTGAGACTTAATTTCGACGTCGGTCAGTTTAAAGATATATTCCTTGAACGTTCAGGGTTGAAGATTTTTATCTTGGTCGTAATTGTTGGCTAGAACATTAGCCGTACGTGCTCTACAGGTCGAGACATGACTACGAGATACAGTTATAATTATTGCACATGTTAAGTTAAAAATAATAGCCAAATTTTGTTTAGATTAAATTTGAAGTAATTTCCTTAGTGTGAACACTAAATTAAGTATGTTTTATTTGACATGCTTGTGTGAATATTTTACGAGATAAGACGTAAGGGTTAACTTATTAGCCGTAGAACCGATGGCCGTTGAGTTACACAAGACATGTTCTTGAGTGGAAACCGCGAATCGGCCAATAAGAGCCCTCAGGCTCGGATGAGCGATGATATTAGAAAGGTGGTTGGCAGCAATTGGATACGAGTGGCTGAGGGTCGATGTTAGTGGCGTCTTATTGGAGAGGCCTATATCCAGCAGTGGACTTATATAGGCTGATGATGTTGTCATCAAAGTTTTATTATTAAAGAATTCACTTTACTCTAAAATAAGTAAAGCAACTAAAGTTTAATTACCCTATCTAGAGTTAAATACAGTCTACGTACACGTATCGTTCGTTCTCCACTAGCATAATTATTGGTTCTCTACAACAGGCGAGATAATAACTGGCTAACTTGAGACACTACGAAATAAGAGCTGGGCGAATAAAACCTCATAAATCACTTCTCATCTACATGTACTTACATCTATAGGACGAGAGTTAGTTGTCGGAATGCAAATGAAAATTGAAAATTAAAAAAAAGCGAGGGTCGCGCCGCTGGGGGGCGGCGAAATCGTAAATTTAAATTGTCCAGCCATGTACATGCAAATTTTCCGAGTAGGCATGCCTTTCAATTGTTGTACCTACGCGGCTATGCTCAGTTCACGCTCGCTTCAAAATAAATTAACGCTGTTATGTATTGTCCTTAGAATTTTCCAAATTTCATATGTCGTCAACAGGGAGATTGTACCCGAACCTGGAATGGAATGGATGCTATTTTAAACTGATGGTACTCGTTAAGTTATGAAATATGGTTTTTACATATCTAACTCTAGATATTTCAGTTGATAATTTTAGTACCAGATAATAATATTACATGTTCCCATGCCAATGCTGTTACACAACAAAACAGTAGCATCTGCGAGGAGCACATTGTCTCGGAGTCGCCGCCATCATTAACTGTCGCTAATGAGGCTTGAGCTTTTGGTTTTAAATAACTTGTGCCAGCCCTCAGGGGCGGCAACACTGCTGCAAGGATTTTTTACTCAGTATATGATGTTAACAAAGCATATCGAAAATATTCCGACGTGACTTTGTAATGTATCTTATTCTGAATTTAAAATTGTAGGCATTAACTACTCTCTCACAATAGCTTACCATATAAATTGAGCAAATTATGACGCAACCTGACGTTTGAAGTCGTCTTAACTCTAAAAATATTCTTGTTTTTTATTTGCTTAATTGAATTTTTTGTTCCATCATGTTTGCTACTTGGTAAATTCTAGTAGCTGTCGTATTAAGTACGCAATAAATTCTCTACGTTAAACCAGTAGAGCGAGATTCGGCGATAACGCGGTGGTTTCTGTGACACTTGTCCCTCGGCGCACAAATTAACGTCCGTGTAAAGTTATATCGTCGGGCGGCGGCGCGGTTGTCACTCATGCTCCATCAACTGCTGGGAAATGTCGAGGGTATGACGGCGGGTCAGCCACATGTCGATCTCAAGACGTGACACTATTCCATCTGCCGTCTCACTTCTCAGGATCTACTTCCTTCAGCCAGACAAAGACAGATTTCAAATATGAATCGCGTTTAAGAATGTACCGCTTAGTTATCTCGGGCGAACGGGGGCCCGTATCGCAGACAGGTTGTCGCTAATAGGCGTTTTACTCGGAACATGAGGTTTTATGACTTCGTGTGTGTCCCAGCTTTAGGACACGTGTCAGTCTGTCAGGCAGGTCGGCGGCGGCGCGCCATGACTCTGGCGCAGCTAACCGCGAGCTCGCCAACACAAACACACGGTTGATCAATAGTCGCTTCTTACACCTAAGCATTGGAATTTAATTATAGATTGACTAAGTGCATCAACCTCTCTTTTCAGATTCGAGGAAGAATCAGATGAGGAGACACCGTCCGTCAACACCGAGCAGCACATCAGTGAGACCGATTGCTGTCGTGTAGTGAATGGAATCCGAAGTGTTTGTGTAGTGACTAAACTGTGATAGGTAGTGTCGGCCCGAGGGGCCGAGAATCTGCGACGGAAGATACGGACGCGAGCCGCGCGGGCTGCGGGCCCGCGATGAGCGCCAACAACTGCGATAGCATGACCTACTTCTCTAACGCCTACATGCCAGACATGAGGAATGGCGGTGCCCACGAGCACCAACAGGCGCACGCACACTATGGCGCCGTGCCGCAGCAAGGCCACGAGATGGACGGCTGTGACCAACAGCTCAGGCCGGCGCAGCACCACTACCCCGCGCAGCCAGCGCCCGGCATGCCCTACCCCAGGTTTCCACCTTACGATAGACTGGGGTATTATCAGCAGATAGACCAAAATGGCTACCGGCCGGACAGTCCGTCTCAGATGGGGCACATGGGTCCAAAGACGGACGGATACGGGCCCAATGGTCACCAGCCACCAGCGCCAGCGGTGTACACGTCGTGTAAACTGCAGGCAGCGGCGGCGACAGCGGGGGGTGTGCCAGGCAGCCCGCCGCTGGAGCAGGCGCAGCAGATGCCGCACCACATGCATCCACAGCAGCACATGGTGCAGCACGGCGTGCCGCACCAGCAGCACCTCATGTACCCGGTGGACGACATGCAGCACCAGACACAGATGCCGCCCATGCACCAGCAGTCCATGCACGCGCAACAACCGCCCCCGCAACAGCCCCCGCCAAACACCAACGCCTCGTTGCCCAGCCCACTATACCCCTGGATGCGAAGTCAATTTGGTAAGTGTAACTTCTTATTAGAAATATACCTAAAACATATTAACAACTTCTTCAATTGCAATTATTAAAATACACAGGTAGAGCATGGTACCACACACAGCTTTCGACGGTATTAGGTCGAATGGTTATAAAAGGCCAGCCCGAGGTTTTTTTTTGTTGTAGTTAGAAATTTCTATACTCATGCATGGCATCCACTTTTGCTACTACTAGACCAAATAACATGACCAATTTACTACCTTCTTTTTCTTTAATATAAGTAACAATAGGCCTTGACTGTTCAGAATTGTTTATTGATTTATATTACGTTGAAAGCGAGAGCAAATTCTTGTGTCAACGTAAAATTTGCACAATATACATTACGTGAACTCAGGTAGCGAAAATAGATTCGACAATTTGCAAAAACACTTTCGCTCCACGTGCGCATTGATGAGAAACAATAAGTGCCAGAAACAATACCCTGCCTACTGTTCGGGGATTATTTATGGGTCGAAGAGGCATTCAAAAGGAATTTCACTTTTCATAAAATTTACAACTGCCGACACAAAAGCGCTCACCTTCTGTTTAGCTGACGCCGATCCCGAACAAAGGATCAAGTTGTGCTACCATCTCCTACTGTTTTTGAATTTGTCTGAAATCTAATTTATGGTGGAACCGGTGATTTAGGGTTTTTATTGTAATTGGCGATATCATTCGCAATAGAGATGCTGTTTAGAGTTTCGAGTTTAGTTTTGTGTGCATATTTGCGCAGGGTAGTTTGGCTACTGTCCGGGTCGAAGTTATAATTATTCGCAAAAGTTTTGAGTCAGTTTAAATAATTTTACCTTCCAGTGATATTATAGTGACCGAAGAGAAAAATATGTGAATTCCAATGTAATACCAACTTAACATACGATTCTCGATAAATATTACGTTTTTAATTTTTTTATGTGTGAGCAAGTATCAGTTTAGAACGAGTCTCTGCATCGATAAGCTTCCTGATGTCTTTTTTCAATCTATTGGCTAAGCACACCATAATAATATAGTTCTATGACTAGGGACGTTCTTTATTCATTAACTGCAATCTTGGATAGCGGAAATTCCAATGACGTGATAGCTCGTAGCATCAACAACAATAATATGCTATGAATATTGTCATTTATTTGTCGCTCTTATACCTCTATTTAATTCAAATCGAATTTGAAAACTTATAAGAAATTACAAATTATATTTTTTCGAATGGCTTCTCGCAGGTGGCATCTACCTAAAAAAATGTGATAACTAAATTATTATAAAATGTTAAGACGGTTATATTATCACGAGGATAGTCAGCAGCTTTCTCTTGCAAACCGATACAATTTGGTGCCAATAGGAATCTTTTCTTCAGAGACAAAGTGGTCCATCCATTTCCAAATATATTATTATTATTATTAAGAGCCTGTACAGTCCCACTGCAGGGCAAAGGCCTCCCTACTCTCCTTCCACCTCTCTCTGTCTGTGGCTAATAAGGACCAGTCTTTTTGAAAGTTGTCCAGTTCATCCCGCCATCTCCGTCTGGGCCTGCCGCGTTGGCGTTTGCCATTTGTGGTATAAATATATAGTAGACATAAAATCCATGGGATCTCCATGTAAAAATTACTTGTGAAGGAACACAAAGGGAGAATTCTCTAATCAAACTTGGTCTTATCGCCTGGCAAGCTGCAGCCCAATGGTTGATGTCGGCGTTCATATTAATGTTAACTGCACAATAAATCATGATAGCGGGATTCAAGATTTTTTGTGACGTCACCCAGTACGTCAATGGTAGTTCTTATGTAGCGCGATAGATAGCGTTACAGACTAATCAATTCATCGGACTATTCAATTGACTGCTTTTAAAACAGATCTTGTCACCCCCTGTAAATAAACATAGTATAAAGAATTAAGGTAGGTATATGACACGTCTGTCAACATTCTGCCAGACTCTCCAAGATAAATTGTCAGAAAATATTGTGCATGCCAAAACAGAGACTTAATTTTACAGCACAGCAATTAACAACGCAACTCATAGAGCTTTTTAAATCATATAAATCAAGTTAGAATAAATCAAATCTGATGGTATGTCAGCCAAATTTTACTAGCCCTATATCACGTGGGTTGTGGACCAATCTATGTCCAACGACGTTTTTGCTAGAGATGAGGAGATATATAGTCAAATATTTAAATAAGTGAATCATCATCATCATCATCATTTCAGCCGAAAGACGTCCACTGCTGGACATAGGCCTCCCCCATGTATCGCCACAACGACCGGTCCTGCGCCTTCCGCATCCAGCGGATTCCCGCGACCTTCACCAGGTCGTCGCCCACCTTGTGGGGGGCCTACCCACGCTGCGCCTTCCAGTACGCGGTCGCCACACCAGAACTTTACTGCCCCATCGGCTATCATTTCTGCGAGTAATGTGCCCCGCCCACTGCCACTTGCTTGGCAATTCTTCGGGCTATGTCGGTCACTTTCGTTCTCCTGCGAATCTCCTCATTTCTGATTCGATCACGCAGGGACACTCCGAGCATAGCCCTCTCCATTGACCTTTGAGTGACTTTGAGCCTTCTTATCAGGCCCATTGTGAGCGACCACGTTTCAGTGCCGTAAGTAATTACTGGCAACACACACTGGTCAAAGACTTTCGTCTTGAGACACTGCGGTATTTTTTTTTGCGGTAAATAAATGAATAATCAGGGAATAATCGATTTAATAGCTGCACCCGCCAGCTAGGTGGACCGACAACCTGATGACCTGAAAGTAGGGGGGGACTGGATGCGGAAGGCAGAAAACCGAGTATTGTGGCACAACTTGGGAGGAGCCTATGTCCAGCAGTAGAATGCGATAGATTGAATAGATATTGATTGATTGATAACCGATATTTTGAATTTAAGACTTGATTCGATGAAACATTGTTTTCGACTAAGTTAATTTATAAATTAACAAAAACAAAATTATAGGCCTGACTAGGGATTAATCTTTGTTGAATTAGAGACTCATGTTGTCCACGTAGTCTACAGGATAAGTAAGCTGAAGTGTCAAGGGTCGGTCAAATTTGCCGAAAGACCGATGATCGTTAGGGTAGACGTGTTCTTAGAGCGAAAACCGCGAATCGACAAAAGTAGCGAGGGACACCCTCAAGCTAGGAAGAGTGACAATCTTCGCAAGGTGGGTAAGAAAGAGATAAATTTCATTTTGCTGTCTTGTCTTAATTTTAATAAATATGTGCCACGTCAATACGTGAAATTATGCCAATGCATACTTGAAATCCATGGTTTTCCTTTTTTTTTACCACGTTTTTACTAACTCGCTTTCTTGTCTGTCTATTTCTTTGTCTATTCGGTACAAATTTTGTAATCGATTTTAGACTAACTTCCCGATGAGCCAGAGACTTGAAACTTTAAGCATAGCTCATTGATGACGATGCAATTCCTTTCCAAAACGTGGTACTTTAAAAAGATCAAATTATTTATATTATTATGAAATATCTGTTTTCGCTTTTATTCGATTTGGCAGAATCGTAACTTTCGTATATTTGACTACCAAGCTAATCCCTAAATCAGCTAAGTGTTTCCAACCCATGTCATAACCTATAACTGGCAGCTAAATGCCAGATAAGACGTGCCAATTTTGACTTAGTTTCTGTGTGCCAGACTGGTCTGAGTTGGCCGTTGTAGTTAATTAATTCCCAACTTCGATTCGATTTGATGAGGCAGAGATAGATTGGTACAAAGTGGGATAAGTGATGCAAACAGTTACGCCTTTTGTTTGATGATCGGACGATGATGCGTACTTTGATTTGTAGTCAGTCAACGCATTTATTGATCTCGTCTTTTAATTGCTCAGTGTGTTTGTAGCTGATTCATGTTTGTGAGGCAATTTATTACTCGTATAAAAGACTACTGGTTATTGAAATGGTTTAATGATGTGGCGGTTTGTCGTGCTAAGTATGTCTTCTTCAAGATTCTGGTCTCAGTTATTCCCTTTATTATTCATAAAAAATACTCTTTAAGCGTCATATGTCATAAAATGTAATACCATTATTTTAATTATAAAATTTCATTAAACTATTGTATTCAGATGTCACACTTCTCAATAGTATAATAAATCCCTTATTTACATCCTTATAATCTTATATGAGGAACGCGCGTTTTTGTTGCAGTTAACATCAGAAATAATAATTGCAGAACTGCAGAAACGATGCAAAAAGGGAAGACTACCGAAACTAGTCAAGAAAAAATTAATCTCGGGTATTATTTCTTAAACACCAGACGTGCCTATTTAGCATATGAAAAATACTCGGTACTTAAAGCACACGGTAGCAAATAGTCGCACTTAAACAGAAATCTCGTTATAGCCTTATGTTATCTACACGAGAACGTTCCTTCATTAATTATCTTCAAATATCGGCTGCCATTTTGAAATAAAAAACCAACCAATAGGAACACCGCCTGCGTTTGTTTGAAAATAGAACGCCGTTCCGTTTGGAGCTTAAGAATCATTAATCATTGATCAACTGTAGCAACGCGTACGCAATGATTATGTACTAATACAATCTGTTAGTATGTCTGTACATAATGAGCTACACGAAAAAAATGAACAGGAACATGCAGATGATATTAATGAATTAGTTTGGAAAATAAGCAATCAAAAATATATAGAATCTTTAAAATTCGTGTTTTACACGAGTAAATCTGCAGGAAGATATTAGTATAGCATGACAAAGACAAACTTTAGAGTTTGATTATTTAGCTTGTGTACTCTAATGAGATTTCGTGTTAAAACGTATCACGAGCTTTACTGATAGAATTATGTGACTCATTAGTTTTAAAAGACGAATGATAAATCGGTATCCATTTTTTATTTTACATCAAGAGAATACTGATGAAGATGTAAAATGGAGAATTCGTATGACGTCAAAAGATGGTCAGTTATTGCAAAGGAAATTAATCGAATCACGGGAGTAACATTTACTAAAAATAAAGTTTTTTTTTAAATATTAGGTGACGTATATTTCCACGCTTATGTCGGGGTTACAAAGAGGAACAGGATGAATCAACTGATTCATCATCATCATCATTTCAGCCGAAAGACGTCCACTGCTGGACATAGGCCTCCCTAAGCAGTTTGGGGGTATATGCCATAATCGCCACGCTTGGCAGGCGGGTTGGTGAACGCAGTTGGTTGGTTAAATACTCAGAGAACGCTGATGCCCATCCTCTGGTGAATCCCTTAGTCGCCTTTTACGACTCCTATGAGAAGAGATAGGGTGGTGCTATTTTATATGTCTAAGCACCACTCGGAACACTACCAAGTGCAGTGTTAATATTTTTTAACCAACAACTTTCGTAATTTTATTGTGATTATTATTTAATTTGTTAACTCAGGTCATCGCAGTCCACTGCTGGACATACACCTCTCCCAAGTTGCATCACAACACTCAATCTTCCGTATTCTGCATACATACTTTTCACCCCAGCTAACTTCTTCAGGTCCTCGGTCCACCTGGCTGGGTGGAGCTCTACGCTGCCTTTGCTGATTCGCGGTCTCCACTCAAGGACTCGTCTGCTACGACGTAGTCTTTCTTCAGACATGGCTAGCCCACTGCCACTTCAGATTTCTGATTCTACAAACTATTTCGATCATTCTGGTTCTTCTCCGGATGTTATTACCTGAGGCTTCAAAATATTCATGAGTTATTCCATTTATAACTCCTGAATAATAAATCAATAAATATCTTTGGGACATCTTACACAGCACCGTCTAGTCCCAAACTAAGCAGAGCTTGTACTATGGGTACTAGACAATGGATATAATACTTATATACTTCTTTTTTTTTTATAAATACATACTTACAATACATAAGAAACACCCAGACAAACACAAACATTTATGTTCAATACACAAATATTTGTGTCCTGTGGGAATCGAACCCACGACCTCGTAATCAGCAGTCCGATACTCGAACCACTAGACCACAGACGTCGAATGTTTTGAATCGGTGGGTTTCTTGTAAAATATATTTTCTTAAAAGGAAAATTTTCAACAATGTATCAGACCCTTCTTATTTCCTAAACAGGCGTGCGTTTAATTCCGTAAAATCCCTTTATCAAAGGCCGCTGGACTTATTTTCTCCAGAATTCACACAAAAACACCTTTATTTCGCCACGATTTGACGTATAGCCACACTGACTAACGGCATAGAAAGATAGACTTACCTAGTCCGAGAGGTAGGCCGCGATAAGTCGCGGGGAATCGAGGTGGAAATGGAAATATAATGGAAATCCCCCCTACGCGCCACCTCGCCCCCCTTCGCATACAATGCCGGATAGACGACTTGTTACATTTCATTGTTCAGTTATCAGCCCCGAGGCCTTTGTGAAAGCCAGATGATTGAATACAAGTATTTGTTCTCGTGCCTGCTTCTGATTTTCCCCGCTTGCCACTGAAAGCTCGAATCGTTTCGTATTAAACATAGAAACGTATAATACAATTATTTTACAAATGTGTTACGGTTGGTTGCATGTTTTTTCTTGCAAACAACAAGAATTCGGCTGTCGACAAGTTGGAAATGAAAAGAGAACGAGAAATATCAATAAAGAAGACAAGGTTCTGTTTTGTGACTTAGAAATAGAGCTATGTTGCTATAAAAGTGAACTATAAAGAAGTAATGACTTTCCATCTTCATGTCTCAGTTTGGCGAACCGACTTGCGGTACCATTTAGGCAACAGCCTAGGTGGTTTGCAGTTTTTATGGGCAAAGGTGACCGCTTAACATCAGGTGGGCTATTAGCTCGTTTCGCCATCCTATAATATGAAAAAAAAAAGTCGTATAAAGTCGTTAATTTCATGTAAAGTCGATATACTCAACTCAAAGAATAAAATTATTTAAAAAATGGTTTAAGATTTCTTGAACTGAACTGAAATCAAATACATTCTCTCCATGATCATATTTTGTCACAGTGTCTTTACATAAACAAATGACATTGTCACTTAATTTAACATTTTCCAGTAATTTTGTCGCCACCTCTGACAAAACCTAGTGATTTTCAAAGTAAAGTAGGTGCGATAAGTCCCATTGTCGGTACGTTCGACTTGATCGATTGCCGATTGTCGTGAAGTAACAATGACGATAAGTGCCTCACTAGATTGGAGTTCAGTTTCTTTTTGTACTATGCTTTCTACTTTTCTTTTCATATTTATACATTTTGATACTTTTTCAAGCTTTATGATAGCTCTTTCTTGTTGTATAATCAGCATCATCATCATCATTTCAGCCGAAAGACGTCCACTGCTGGACATAGGCCTCCCCCAAGCATCGCCACAACGACCGGTCCTGTGCCTTCCGCATCCAGCGGATTCCCGCGACCTTCACCAGGTCGTCGGTCCATTGAGTTGTATAATGTAACAACTCAATTCATTTAAAGTGTAGATAAAGTCTTCTCGATATATTTAAATAAACTAAAGAAGGCTTCCAGATATTTTAATCAGAAACATTACGTTCGTGCCATCATTGCGTTACATCTAACCAATTTTACCTAACATTTCGTGCATCATACCAATTAATCAAATTGTTCAAACATAATCATCAGGTAATTTGCTCAATTATGAATTGCATTATTATAAAACATAACAAACTTCACTTGGATTACATATTAATTTGTCGACAATATTCTGCATCATTATACCTTACCCTTCAAAATAAAACGATGGAGTAAAAAAATCTGCAACAAAATGACGTTTTTATTTATTTAACACAGGAGATGGTCCCCGCATTTCTCCAACTTCCCCTTGTATTTACACGTGCTATGCTATTATTTGCATAAAGATTTTTTTACTCAGTAGGGTAGAGTGGAGTTGACGGATAAAAATATATTTCTAATTCTGTTCGGTGGTGACTTTCCGGTTCGGCCCGGTAGCGGTAGTGCGACATTGACGAATGGCGTTTATACTGTTTTTTGATATTATTTTTTCGATGTCAGCTTAGGATTTTTGTTGGCTTTTAAAGTTACTGTGAACAGAAATAATATTAATTAGAGGATATAGTAGCTCTTCACTACCATTGTTAAGTTTTTTCTTGGCTTAAGTTAACAATTTAGACGATGTGTAGGTAGTGTTAACTTAATTGTTACTCGAAAATCCAATAAGAATGTTAGCATTTTCTTTTTTTCCATAAAAATAACTCTAGATTGTAACAAATTACGATTCATCAGCACGTCTTCTAGCGATATAGAGTAACAAAACAAAAATAATACCGACATTCAGCTTGACTAACATCTTACTTATTATTAAGCTTATCTTCATCAATATGCGAAGATGATTCGATAATGCGCACTTAATTTTCCAAAAAATTAAAGGATAAAAAGGTAAACATCTTAAGGTAACTTAAGTTCTGGGCAACTTGAAAGAAGTACCTAAGTATTTGCTTGTTAGTTCTTAAGTCGTCTGTAAGATGGCGTTAGAATCGATTTTATAAAGTTAAATAGAAAACATACGAGACACTTTAAAGTATTCGTCAATGTTTCTAAGCAATGCAATACATACTTCTAACAATAAACGTATAAGAAAACAATTTTTTTAAACTATTAATTCAATTTAAAAGAAAAATTTTATTCAGTCATCATAACCACACAAATTCAATGTATATCTATGTATATTAGGTACGTTTATACTTAGATGAAATATGAATATGATTACTACACAGAACAAAAAACAAAAAGGCAAGAAGTTGGGAGCTTATTAAAAAACCATTACGGCCCTATAATTATTTACATCCACATCGAAATACACCAATCCCATTAATATATGTCTAACGCACACATAGAAAGACGTGGACTCACGATTACCTTCTCACGAATGGGATGGTACTCACACATTGACGAGTTGAATGTTGCATGACGTGTTGTGTCAGGGTGTGTGTTAGAGTTGCCAGTTACTTTTTTTACCGTTAATCGTTGGTAAAATGTATTGTCAGTTTTTTTTTGTGATTATGTTGTTCATATTGTTACTGTAAAAGTCAACGACCATACAGCCCATCGACGCCTCATAACAGGCGACCGATGTCTGCAACACATCTATCAAATTTCTTAAATGTAAAAATATTAATAATTAATACTAGTTTAAATGTAAAAATATTAATAATTAAGACTAGTTAGCTTCACCCTAACTTGGAGCACGCGTGCGCTTTGATAGAATTTGTGAAGAGGTGCTTGTTACGCGATGTGAAAATTTAATTATTTTAATATTTTTGTTTGAATAAAAAAATCGACAGCAACTTCATGTTTTACTTATATCTATTAAAAGTCAATTCGTGTTCTTTGAACTATTCTTTGTTTTGCCTTTGCCGGCCCATGAGTGTACGATTGGTTAAGTTGAAACACATGCAAAACAACTTATTATCTGCATCTGCGTGTAGGTAGCTCAGGTCATTCAGTGAGTCAGTCAGTTAGTATTATGCCGTCTGTACGCGAGTATTGTCAAAAACTCATTAAGCAATTATAATTTTTTCATTTCGAGTATGTACTTATTGTTTATTTCTTTTTATAATGCTATAACTGGGTTCTATTTCAATGCACTTCGAAGGTCGTGTAATGCACGAGATCTGTGTTTAAAAAAAAATGTAGAATGAACATAAAAATGCACCACTTCCACGATTTAATTAATGGGCTTGGTAAATGATTTTATCTCAATAATTACAGTGACTAAACGCAGGCGGAGCCAACGCTTTACATAATTCATAATTAATGCATAATTACATAATTCTTTTAAAAACTGTTCAATAGTGAATAAACTCACAGTATTGTATAAAAGTTCTCATAATTTGCATTTGTGTAGGCAACAGATAAATTTTAATTATTTTACAGCCATCTTCCTTTTTATTTAATAACTTAATTTAGCTGTTGAAGAAGATCGTGACTCTAAGATATTAGTAATTATTCTGAAATTTAAGTATCTACTTATCTATCTTCTTAAATGTTTTTCTATAGGTACCTATCTAGGTACCTATAGAAAAACATTTTACTCCTTAGAAAAAAAATGTGCTTAAGCAAGGTCGCAATGTCATTTCTTAGATCAGCAAGCCATTTATTAAGTTCCCATGATACATTCCTTCAGTTTCCAACTTGAGTTTAGTTAACTAAATAACAAGGTGCCTCTCTTGGACCCTCTTTCAAGTCACTAATTTCAGACCAATAATTTCCCCGAACTACGTCATTTTACTTCAGAAGTAAGTTGTGTCCAATTAACTGGCAACATTGTCAGAAATCGTCTTTCTCTGTTTGGCCCGCTTTCCCCGTCCTCGTCTTACTCGAGGGCAGGATAGCTTGGCCCACATTAATTAAACGTCGGGATAGAACGCCAATCAAACTTTGACCGCCGCTAAGCCGATGAAGCCGAACTTATTATGTGGTATTAAAATTCCATTTTCAAAAACTAACCGCTCTAAATTGAAATGAATCCATAACATTATGGAATGATAGCCACTAATTCAATAAATACTAGTGTGCCGGCCATCAAATGTTGAAAAAGTATGACTTATTACTTTTTCCGGTCATAATTACCGATATAGAAAATTACATAGCTAATAGGTGGTATGTTAGACATCGAAATTAAATTCTATCATCGCTCGATACTCATTAATGCGATAATAAGTCTGTTGGTATCATTAGTTTTGTACAAAAAGCGGCATCACATGATGCGTGCACATGTGCAAGTCGACGGTGCCACATAAATCATAAACCATATCTTTGTACTTGTACCGGTAGGTAGGGAGTAGCCACGTCGATGGAGGAGCGGAAAAAAGCCCCTCCGTTTCCTGCCCGGGGATCACACATGACCGGCCTGTCTATCTGCCAGACCCGTGTCAAATATTCTCTGGAGCGGAGATCGCCCCCCACCCGGCTAACGGTGGCAGGGGAAGCCCCCTGGGGCACGCTGTCCCGCGGCGAAGCTCATCTTGGAGCCCTAATGCGTTTCGCGCTCGGCATTATGTTGAGATGAATTTTTAGGTGGCCGCAGACCACTACTTGTTTTTGTTACGTTCGCGTATAATGGATAACTAGACAACGCCCGACTTACTTCACAAGAACCTTTAATATCGACGCGAGAGGAAAATGATTGAATATTTTCTTTTTCATTAAGATTTTGCTTTTACAGGGCGGGCGTTGAAAAATCACCCACCCCGCACCTTTCATAACTTTTCACTTCGTGATCCAACGCAATTACTCACTTTCTATCGCCTTCTCAAATATTCATTCGTGCTTTTCCTGCTGCAAATTATAGTAATGGCCTGAACAAAACTGGTAATTAGCCCCCTACGTATAAGGGGTGCAGTCATTTTTATAAAAGCTTCAGGTCATTACATTACACTTTTTTATGTTTCTCAAAACATGATACTGTAATACCTAATTGATAGGTTTAATTTTAGTAATGGAAAGATTAATATTTTGATCCCCTATCGCCGGCAATGTTCTTTTATGGTTTGATTGTTTTGTATGTGTATAATTAGGCGTAGGTACACGATCCGTAGGTGCGTGTCGGCACAGAGGTCGGGTAGGATGTCGCGTCGACAGGCGGAGCCGGGCACAGAACAAAGCTGTGCGAGCCTAACAAAGACGTCACCGGCCGTGGCTGCGACGCGGAGTTATGGCACCCATTGTGCACAACAATACCCAACAAACGAGTTTGTATAAGCTATTAGGTACGCGCATTAATATATATTTTTTGTTCGCCCGAAAATTTAGCATTCCATTACGAGGGAGAGAAATGAAACGCCCGCCGCATGAATTATATTAAAATATATTTGAATATTTCATTTGACACCTTTTTTGCGGGCGGTATTTCGTTCAATCCCGTGCGGGGTGCGCGTAATTTTTAGCATACACCAAAGCTAAATTTTTGGTGAATAACATTCCATTTCGGATGCAAAACACGACGGGTATCAGCGTCAACACAACACTGACTGATGGCTGTGTGTTCACGTTATAAATTCTTTTTTAAATCCGCTCGGATTTGTGATGAAGCCTTTTGGCTGTATGTAGAGTTACACTCGTTTATTGTTATAAATTTTTACATAAGTAACCTTTTAGTATTTTAGCTAGAAACCACAGACAGTAAAATATAGATGAAGTGCTGCGAACAATCTAGTGAAGCCAATAAAAAACGATGCTTCTTCGTGTACAACCAGCGCTACACACCATGCACCCGAAGGATTTTTGCTTTCGCGATGCTTACTGGACGATGCCGCGATATATGTACTGAGAGGGGTGAGCACGGTTTGAGGTGCATGTGTGTGCGTGAGTGCTGGTTGTACACAAAGGAGCATAGTTTTATTTGGCTTCACTAGATTGTTCGCAACACTTCGTCTATATTTTTTATATGTCTGTGCTAGAAACTAGATCATGGGTTTACCTATGTCACTCTGTTTAATTTGCAACAGCATTTTCTTCCACGTAAATTTAAAATTCAAGTTCGTGAAGCTTATTTCTCAAACCATGGAACTAACTCAAACTCAAGTATACTGCACTCATCATCATCATCATCATCATTTCAGCCGAAAGACGTGCACTGCTGGACATAGGCCTCCTCCAAGCATCGCCACAACGACCGATCCTGCACTTTCCGCATCCAGCGGATACCCGCGACCTTCACCAGGTCGTCGGCCCACCTACTATACTGCACTATCTATTCTTATATTAGATACCCTACACAAATGGTTCGAAACAAAAGTCATTAGGCCAGCATACATAAAGCACTAGCAATCTTCGGTACATAATCTAAGCGAACGCCCAAACCTCGCCTATGATTGATGATTTATCAAAACTTACAAGGCGGCCATGTTAATTTTTTTTACTGCAGTAGCATGCGTCACTTGCCCTTTTGTATCAGATTTGTGAAATATTTTCCTATTAAATACTGTAACGTGTGGTGCCAGACACAAAAAATTGCACTACCCTATCTCTTCTTATGGGTGTCGTAAAATGCAACTAAGGGATTCACCAGAGGATGGGCAGCAGCGTTCTCTGAGTGTTTAACCAACCAACTGCGATAGCCAACTCGCCTGCCAAGCGTGGCGATTATGGCATATCCCCCCAACATGCATGGGGGTGGCCTATGTCCAGCAGTGGACGTCTTTCGGCTGTAATGATGAATAATAATGATTAAATACTGTCTTTTGTAGTTTATTCATTAAGATGATGCAGGAAACCTTTAGAAAAGGAAAGATTATAAAGTGAACACAATATAGGGTGCAAGAACCAAAGAAAATGAATATTTTCCTTTTGTTAAAAAGAAAAGCCCGGAAAATCAGTTAAACAGTACGGAAAGACATGCAGAAACATACCCAATTTTTTTATATACATTTTAGTAATGATATAGGGTTAAATATGTACACACACGACACATTAATCATACATGAGGTACTCGTAATTATTATGTCGCGTGTTTTGTCATCCATCGCATTTCGGCCGTGGATTTTATCAATGTATACAACAAATTGTGCTCATGCCATTAGTATACCAATTTTGTTTTTACAATGTCATTGCTGTTTTTATGTTAAGCGATATTTTACGATATAGTTATTATTTACCACCTGTTTAGTGGTCGATCGTTTATGGGTACTGTTTCGGAAAAATTAATGTAACAGTGTAGTGTGGACGCGATGATGATACATTGCCCGACAAGAAAACATACCATTCAATCCCTAATGCTGTGTAAAAGATTCGCAGAGCCTCATTCATTGTTCAGTGACCCCACTCACACCCTATCTCAGTGGTCAACTCGTTCCAAATACATAAAACCTGTATTGAAATAGTTAACATTACATTTGCCAAATGAACACTGGTTATCTTAATATCGATATTATTCTGTATCGATATTATGTTGTAAGATTTCTAAAGTATACTCAATTCTATGGGAAGCAACTTTTTTGGCCTTATCAGATTGCAGGCTATATTTGAACCTTAAGTGCATTACAATGTCGCCAATGTCTACACAAGCTTTATTGATACCGTTATCAAGTATAATATCAAGCTACTAATAAGGGCTGGAAGATTAATTTTTCCTTATAGCATAGTACTTAATTTATCGGCAGCTTTAAAGCCTAACAATCGTCACTACGACATTTATTTATTTTTATACAATTGCTATATCAATTAAACACTATAAACATGGATCGACCTTCGGTACCGACTTGTTGGTTGGAAACCAGCAATTTTATTTACGACGTGTAAGCGTTTAAGAGAAATTGCATTAATCTGAATACCCGTTTGATATCATGTACGATGTTGCAATACACTGAGTGATCCTTACATTGCTATAGGTCATAACAAACAAATGTTTGAAAACCATTTTGAGTTCAGTTTCGTTGAAAATAAAGTCAGAATTCGATTGGTTTTCGTCGCCCAAATATAGTGTTGGCGTGAAGTTGAAATGTATGAAATTGTAGGACATGAATTATGGATTGTCGATATCGCTTCAAGCTGTTGCTGTATTTTTTTCGTGTTCCTGTGGCGATACCGCAACGAATTAAATTAAAAGCTCTTTTCACTTGTCATCCCTTGATGAATTTGGTATTTAGGCTTACGCGCTTTGCCTGTTATTATTTTTTTACTCGCGGTTACGAAAATTGTTTGGGACTATTTCGTTACATGACTGGTATTGGAATTGCTTGGTTTTGCTCTTTTTATTAGGTGCATAGTTAACTCTCACAATTATATAACGTTTCTCTTTATATTTTTCAGTAATATTATCTACTTTTCGATTTCAGCAAGGCAACTTTTTGTTATTGGAAATCGTTTAGGTCCTCTATCATTTTCTAGTCCGGCCTTGACGACATCGTCTGCCCTCAGGAGATCTTAATCTACAGAAGGCAAACTTTCTGGGGAGTTACGATCGTGATATTTTATTTAGACTTGTCCTTAACTTTCTTCTTTGTATTGAAACAAAAATATTTAAGAGTTAAATTTTGTCCCCATAGCTGTTGAAACACCTGCTTTTACCGCAGGATCTATTGTACTGTATTGAATTGCTGTAGTTGCTAAAGCTATATATACGATTTTTTTTACCTTTATAAAAATTTCGAGTTCTTTCGTTTATTAGTTCTAACGCATTTAGGCAAAGCAATACAAATGTTATAATGGAATTTCATGTCACACGTACTAATTTGCTTTTAATCATCCATTGGGTTCCACACTGCAAGTAAACCTGAGCCTTAATCATCATCATCATCAACTCAGCCTATCGCAGTCCACTTGAGCCTTAAATAATTGTAAATGTAGATATAAAAATTATAACGGGTTCTTATTATAATAATAATGCCATTTATCATATATTCTATACACAACAAAAGAATATACATCTCAATTCAGTTTAGGCCGGTTACAACCGGTTCGCGGCAGCTGACCGCATTTTTCGACCCTTTACCTTTGTACACGCAACGCAGTAATCAGTACAAATGCGATGTGAGATAGCGCACGCCTTTCAATATTTTAGCACGCATTTTATCCAGATAAATGTGAACCAACCTTTACTTCTCGGGGGATTAGTAACGTATGGATTCTGTTGCAATCGCCCTGGAAAACGCATTCGTGAACTTAGCAGCTCTAACGATAATCTCTTCAGGTCGATATGTTTGTATCGATTCATTGGGTACTTATTTCTTATTTTACCCTGCATTATTCGCTTAATTCATTGTTTGTAAATGAGTTCCGTGTGGTGCCGGACGTAAAGAATTGCACCACCCTATATCTTCTCATGGGTGTCGTAAAAAGCGACTAAGGGATTCACTAGAGGATGGGCAGCAGCGTTCTCTGAGTATTTAACCAACCAACTGCGATCGCCAACCCGCCTGCCAAGCGTGGCGATTATGGCATATACCCCCAAACTGCTTGGGGAGCTTGTCCAGCAGTGGACGTCTTTCGGCTGAAATGATGAAAATGAGTTTTATACTGCAATTTTTGATACTGGATGGACTTTTTTGCTTATACGTGTACAAACGAAAATAACTTAAACTGAAATATGTCTTAAATCATAGTCCATCGTCATCCATCATTATAATCATGATGTGTGTATGATGTGTACTAGATCATAGTGATTATGAATTCGATATAGTACATTACATTTTGTTTACGCAATTTGAGAAACTAGTTTGAACAGAATCATCAGGAGAATCGATTGTGATAGTTTTTATACCATGTTACATTTAATCTAAATGAAAAATTTTGAAACTCAATTTAGTTATTATGGTTAAATTCAGTACATCAGCGGATCGTGAATAGATCCTTAAGGTCCAGGAAGTTTTTCTCGATTGGTTTCCGTGCATCAGGTAGTCCCTACATTACATTCTTCACTTTTTCTGCTACTAACTGGGGGACTTACAGTGACTATAAAAGCATGTAATTTTTTTGATTTAAAAAAAAAACATCCCAATCCATTCTCCTCGTGATTCTGAATAATCTAGTTTCTCAAATTGCGTAAACAAAATGTAATGTACTATATCGAATTCATAATCACTATGATCTAGTACACATCATACACGTACAAAACATCTACGTACGTAGGTCTCTATCTAAGGGCATATTCTAAAGTAACAATCTGTTATAGAAATCTGAACTCGGTACACACGGAAATACAAACCCAGATTTCAAAATCGTATTTCTATTCAGAACCTCTTACACCATTACCAATCACTTTCCTCAGTCCATCGTAGCCAATTTTCAACAATGCCCGGTGTTTGTCCACATCTTCGTGAAAGTAAGCCCCTTCCCCTGCCCGAGATGATTTATAGTCGCCCGACGACACATGCAGCGCTGCGCCCGACGCTCCTAAAGCTGCGATTTCGTTTAGGTAGGTTATACTGGCGGGTAAGACGCTCCAGTTTAGACGCCCGTTTGTTAGATTAGGGAAACGTTGATTGTTGCCAATGTTTTCCAGGATAATTGTAACTTGGTATGGTGTTGGGTACAAACATAATTTTAATTATTAGTAATTATTGGGTTATCATATTATTATGTTTTGGAAATTTCCATTGTCTCAGTATATTCTCGTATTCTTCATTAAGGGGAATGTAGTAGCCAAGTGGCGCCCCCATCAGTAAAAAAATTATTACTGCTGAATAGGACATAATTTATTGAAAATTCGTTTTTAATGATTGAAGTACAGGTACTGTAGTTTAATCAGAAACTTTTAACTCCGTAAATTATACATCGCTGTAGTTGTAGATAGAAAAAATGCCAAATGTGGCCGTTTTTCGCATTTTTTCTATACACTACTACACTACAGCGAAGTATAATTTACAGAGTTAATAGAGAAATAGAGATAATAGTTTCTGATTAAACCACAGAACCTGTACTTCAATTGTTAAATACGAATTTTCGATAAATGATGTATTCAGCGAGTAATATTTTTTTTTACTGATGGGGCGCCACTTGGCTGCTACATTCCCCTTAAGTAGGTCTCCTCCTAACATCTCCAGAATCAACATTCATCAAATTGTATTAATTATAACTTCACATCAATCCTAAATATCCTTTACAACCCGTTTAAGAATCGTCTAGCCGCTAACATCTCGCTTGCCTCGTGCCCTCTTTAATGCTCTTATTACGGACGGTTTAAATCTGACGGGGGGATCATGTTTTATGCATCTGAGTGTGCGATGAAACCGCTGCTGTAATATATAAAGCCCGCTAGGAAGGGGATTTCATGAGCTATATTGCTATACGACATTGTTTCGGAATTTTAGGCGTGACATGACCGATGAGATTGTGTGTTGTCTTGATGAAATGAAAGATCTAGAGACGTGGGATAAACTAAGGTCTGCTTTAGATTGGTTTTCTAGTAAGCGTTTGCTATTGTAATAACTTTTATGAATATGTTACCAGATGATAGGCTGTCTTGCACTACATATTGACGTTGATTCTACGGTTTTTACTTTTCTTGTCCAGCATGGTGCTTGCCTAAAATAACTACTTCTTGGAGAGGAGGCCTATGCTTAGTTTTGGTCTCTAATATGATAATGATTGTCTTATTTTTTATTAGCTTTTAAATTCTAATTAGTCTCTATAGAAAGCGTAAGACAAAAACAATGTGACCCAGATTTAAAAAAAAAAAAGGTTTTTTTTTTGTAGTTGTAGTCTATAGAGACTCCAGAAATTCTTCAGATGAATTCATTAGTTTATGGAGTCTCATTTGTAAGTCTAAATACCAACATGATTGGATCAATATATTTTTTGTCAAGTTATTGCATCAAATACCTCAGTCTTCATTCATATAGCTATAGCAAGATTGTACTTGAATGCGTCCCAAACCTCTGCCAGGACGATGAGGTTGTTATCAATTTCTTGAGCAACAAGTGGGCGATAATTTTGAATTCGTTGCACCAACCCTAACACGGCCTGACTCTTTTACATAACTCTGTTAAATTCCTCTAGAAATCTTAAGATTCATGTAAGCCGGTCAGAGGTTATCTATATTGATGATGTTTTAGTGCTCAGTACCTCGTTTGTCAACTCGTAACATACTGTCGTGTTTGTCATCAGATTTTTTCCTTTTTTCAAACGAATATAATATTGTCGTTCTCGGAAATCGTCGGTAGTGTGATTCGCAATGTAATCTGCGATTCGTGTCTGCGTATTTCTTCGAAGTTAGCGTGTTTATCTTGTATGGCAAGCCGTTTCGCGTGTTACCGTTGAACTGAAAATAATCAGCTAACTTTTGCTTTGTTTCAACTCCAACTTTAACTGTTTCTATTTCAATTCTGAATGTATTTATGATTTGTGAATATTACATTCGGGTTTTATTTCAATAGCATTTCGTTTTACAGAAATAAAACGAAATTAACCTATAATTATACAGGTTATTGTATAACCTAGCTAGGAGAACAGCACTTCACCCACCGGATTGAAGATATTAATGTACCCACCTATTCTGTATAAATTGCTAATGATTTTACTACAATCTCTTTTTATGAAATAAAAGTTTATTTATTATTATTTATTATTAATTATAAAAATCAAAGTTTCTGTTTATATTACATTAAACACGTTACGAACATACCTTAGATTAGCAATAGGTACTTACCTATATAATTACTATTCTATTGTACTCTATTTATATTATTATAGCTTCTCTCTTCCTTATCTATTAATGTATTTAATATTTTAATCGCTTTTGATACGTGCAGTTTCATCCACAGATATGTCTTTTTTCATTTCAAATAAATTACAGTTCAGTGCATCATCTAAACCGTGTATAATAGGCTTCGCATCTTCCTCGAAGAATAATGATTACAAAATGAAAAAGCCCTGCGGCGTCTTAAATTATTTTAATTGGCTTCGGTAGCGGTTCGGACCGAGTATTCAGTCACAAACACACGTACATCTCATTTTACGTCCTACACATTTAATATCGCACACACATACAAATACTTGGTAATATATCAGAATTATTAAATATCTGTAAATTTATTACAGGCGTCTACTTACGTCTCACTAATAGCGGTATATAATTATAGAACTAAGACCATTGCATGATCACTGTCGGTAGTAAGGTCTAGAGTCTGACCACGCTAACTCTGCAGTGGAATTATGGCAACACCGTAAACAATAATAACCAAAATCTCTGTAATGATCGTATAGTCCAATACAGAGTCAGTTTTGTCAGACTAAGTAAGTAAGTACAGACCAATAAATTTCACTCTGTATTGGAATAATACGATCATGACAGAGATTTTGATATTTTTTACGGTGTTGCTCATTTATTCCACTGCAAAGTAAGCGTAGTCGGACTCTACTTTGATTGATGCTAAGTTAATTTTGCAAAAAATATAGTTTGATTTCAAATGGCAATTCGCTGCAAATTAGTTCCATTTGCCAGATTAAAGTTATCTGCTCATGTTGCATTACATTACTTCCAAACAGTTTAAAGCTAATTATAGTTTGTAATTAATTGAGAAACTTGGTGAATTGATTATTTTGCTTTTAAACGAGCATGTTTTTAAAAGATAACTAAACTGATAAATAAGTTTCTAATAAAAAAGTCTATTGCCAGTTGCGAATACGCAAGCAGCAATGCTTTATATCTACGCTTAGAGATTTTCTTGACTTGGGCAATTACGAATTAATGTTTCTTAAATTAGATTACCGTCTCCCGGCGCTCTGATTTCTATAAGACTCCAGAAATCGCGACATCCGAGAGAGATGCCCAACAAGCAAAAACAATTAACAAATTGATAAGCTCAAAACAATTTTCAATTAACTCGGCGCGGGAGTGTTCGCCGTTTACAAATAACCAACATTTATCAGAAATGCCTATGCAGTTTTTAACGTCTGCCGTCTGTCAGGGTTGCCCCGTGTTTTTTTTTTAAATTAATGTGTTGTATTTTTCTTGTTTCGTATTAACGTGTACCGTTATCTAATTTCAGAAAGGAAGCGGGGACGGCAAACCTACACCCGGTACCAGACGCTCGAGCTGGAGAAGGAGTTCCACTTCAACCGGTACCTGACGCGGAGGAGACGGATCGAGATTGCGCACGCGCTCTGCCTCACCGAGCGCCAGATCAAGATCTGGTTCCAGAACCGCCGCATGAAGTGGAAGAAGGAGAACAAGACCAAAGGCGAGCCTGGCTCCGGGGACGAGCCGGACAACATGAGTCCGCCCACCTCGCCACAGTAAAGGCCTCTAGCTTAGTTTGCGCGGTCCAAGCTAGGGGTGACTTGTTTCAGATTTCCTCGCCCGAATCACAAACTCCGTTCTCCGCGATTTATTTTGTGTTACGAATTACGTTAGAACGCTTCGAACACAAATCTGAAACAATACGCCCCGAGACCGAAGTTACTAGATCAGTTTAATTTGTATAAATTGTATGTTGGACTTTTCATGATAATATTACATAATAACTAATACGTAACCTAGTGATTTCGAATAAAGAGTAATGATAGTGTGATGAAGAGATTTTTACAGTTGTTAAGTATAAATTAATTTATAGAAACAATCTCAATACCAATAATTACCAAAAACGCAGTGTATATGATTAGTAAACTGCATCATTTATGTGATTATATAGTTGATTAATTATCATTTTCTCTGTATTAACTACTGATTTGCAATCGGTCATTACGAACGTTTGTATAAATTCTTGACAAAGTGCTTGATACATGTTTCGTATTTTTATATTATATTTCATAATATTTATTACATAGCGACTATAAGTTGGCAGCAATAGTATTTATATTTTGGTATTTATATTTTAGTAACCACTGAAAACAAAAAAAAATACGTCCATAATTTATTGTTTTAATCTGTGTCAAGCACTATGTAAGAAATTATGGAAAATAATACAAAAATTCTCTAATAATTTTGAATCACAAAACCATAAGGACCTCTTATAATTAACCATTGATAAGAAGGCAATTAGTATCCATATTGTTATTATTTAATATATTTGATGTTTTATTTCTTAATTAAGCTATCTAAATACTATTCTGTACATACATACACAATAATTTTTAGATTATATGATGTACAATTGTTTTAGTGTGAATAATTAATTATTGAGATTAATTTGGGAAACAACGATTTTATTCGTGTTTTGAGTTTTTTTGCGGTATGAGTGTTTTAGATTTGTGGATCGTCTCTTTTTTTCTATTCGCGTAACTCGTAGTGCGGAAAGGCCAGTTTACAAGTGCAATGTATACGATTTTTGATGACACATATACGTAATTATACTGATAATAAACGTCATAGGAAATCTATTATTATTGTAAAATGTTACGAGATCGAAGCTTATAATTTAGAAAATACTTAATGAGGACATAAAGAGATATTCTTTGAACTTCTATTGTGGATAAGTGTATGCCACGTAAAGACATCTTGGACACGTTGAAAGAAAATGAAATGAATGGAGAAAAAATCACTTTATTTATAATGAAACAAAAGTTACCTTCAATATCGTAGGTGCAGAACTTGATACCCTGATTTATAAATCACTTGTGGAATGTAGGTATGAGGTTACATGTTTACAGTATACCAAAGTTAGAAAATAAACTGGTGTTTATATGAACGAATATACGTAGATACGGAGGCGCTTGACGTTTCAGGTATAACCGTAATACATCATTTTGAAAAGGTATTTTTATAAAATCATTGATTAAGAAACCCGATATACGTAAAAAAATATCTAATATATATACTCGTAACACGTTAGTTTTACGAATATTATTATATAAAAATTGGCGAGTGATAGAAAGGTTGATCTTGTCAGGATTCAAGTTATACGTTTTTTCGTAATAATGTATAAAAAAGTACTATTTGTAAATTATTTTTCACATAGATTGTAATTAGTGAATGTTTTTAATAAGAACTCAGTGAGCAGGTTCTATATTTTTTTTTCTTTTTTTTTAATTTTGTGCTGTGTTCGTTAAGTGAAATGTAAATTGTAATAATTGTATATTGTCGACATATTCAATATTTATTTATTGATTCGCTAATTAGGTTCGCTTACGTTTTCTTCTGTTGCAATTGGGTGGAATATTCGATAACTGTCTGGCTGGGATGCATTTTGTTGAATTATTTTTAATTGCTCAATTCACATGTTTGTGTTGTAATTTTATTGCTAGAATTAAGCAGTTTTATTTTGTTGTTACTTTTAAAAAGTGTACTACAATGTGTATGGTGTAATATCACCGTCAGAAATAAATCCTCTTAGATGGTAATATATTTTCAGTGCAATGTTCCACGAAATTATCAAATCCCTTGCCAGATGGAGACTATGAGTTTGAACTGTAAAATTTTAAAATTAGTTTTACTTATAAAATTAAGTTCTGATTCTTATGTCTGTCCTCAAAACTCAAAAATTAGGTCTGTAGAGAGACATTGGAACCTAATTTGAACGATTTTATTTACCATTTATGTCCTATCGATTCAAAATTTATGAAATATAACTATAATTAGTAACATAATAAGGTTAGGCGAGACGATATTGTCATAAATATATAAATACATGAAATTAATAAAGCATAATGATTGTACTTTCAGATTTTTATTGTAAACTACCTTAACATTAGATTAAGACACACGGATACATAGATAAAGCAAGTCAAGAGAATCGTTATCAAGTGGGTAATTTATTTATTATAATTTATTTTATACTAGTTTTAAGAAAAAGGCCATGAATGGCACGTTTCTAATATGTTCCTAGTATATTTAAAAAATATATGAACTCTTTCACCTAGGTAGATACCTATATAAAAAAGCAATATCTTGAAATGTAGGTACCTTCACAATTTTCATATTATAATAATATTAATACTTAATTTTGATAACCTGAAACTATGAAAAATACACTTTCAATGTTATACTAAATCGGAATAGGTTGTTTTCTCGCTTTACAAAGCAAAACATGTTCTTTAAAGAATAAAAAATAATTCAGTTTTTCCAAGATTTTGCATTACATTCACACACAATTTTGCTAAAATACCAAGTCAAGGTTTTCAAACAGTTGTTCTTAATGCTGTACATATCTCAAATTCTAGCCATAAAATAAAGGCTCTCTTCCCGATCGTGGTTCTAGATAACGTCATTATAATACGTTAGCCTAACGACAAAATAATGATTTTGCGTGATACGACCGTACCTTCCGTGTCAGTCACGGCTGATTGGTACCTTCCCCCCTCACAAATCTCGAAATTACGTTTTTTTCTGTTTCACGAAAGCTATTTGTACGACTAGGTGTGGCTTCTCTAATGCATTTTTAATAATCCCTACGTCCAATGAACGCTGAAGGCGAAACATTATTCTCGTACGCGATCTCAACTAATGCGATTTTGACAAGTTTGAAAGTGAGGCAATTATGGTTTTGCAGGATTTTAAATGGCGTGTATTTGTCTGGGTGATTTTAGTGACCACCGGAAGTTATTGTAACTATTTTCTTATTTTTTGTAATTATTCTGATGTCCTTTTTTCGGGTTTTGACTCATTATAAGCCTACTTGGTCTCATATTCGATATTGTTCTTACAAGATTCTATTTAGATTATTATCTAGAATTGTAGCAGTATCTTAAACACATTGTGAAAAAATAATTCCATTTATGAGTAATATTGTTTATTGTACTTGGCAAGATTCTATTTACCTAAAAAAACATTGAATGTTGGCACCAATATATTTACTATTTTTATCATTCCCAACGGATGTAAACAATCCAATTTCTTTCAATTCCACTCCCAGTGCAGCTAGATCCTTCACAGTGAAGAGTTTTAGATCAATTTGTTTTGTGTTAGGGGTCATAGTAAAATGGTGGGTGTTGTGTCTCAGAGAGCAATGATAAGTGTTATTTATGAGCTTCGTCAATGTGCCATTGCACTTGCCAC
Source organism: Asteroscopus sphinx (assembly GCA_949699075.1). Taxonomy (NCBI): domain Eukaryota; kingdom Metazoa; phylum Arthropoda; class Insecta; order Lepidoptera; family Noctuidae; genus Asteroscopus; species Asteroscopus sphinx. The sequence goes on along the minus strand of OX453013.1, from coordinate 11,323,663 downwards.
AGATTGGGTTCACGGTCATGCACAGATAACACAATCATCTACATATTGCCAGCAATTGGAGCAATCAATCTGGTTCTGTCTCTTGGCGCACTTTTTATAAAAATAGGTCCAGACTAAGTGTTATCATTTAACTCACTGCTTCTCAACCTGGTTGTGATAAATCATGCTTGGCAGTTAACTTCAATCTTTATTTAGTTCTTGTAAAATTCTAATAGATATGTGATGGAAGCTACAATCAAAATCTAACAAGTTTCAAACTAGGTATATATTTATGAATGCCAATTCTTTACCTGTTTTATGCGTATGTTTCCTAACTGGTGCAAAGTATTAATTTCAACAATCCATTACAAACAAACAGTAGTTCCATCATCAATTTCTCAGTTGGTTAGTTTGTCATATCGGTAATGGCTTGTTACTTCTGGTAAGAATATTGTAGTTGATAAAGCATTTATAAGAATTAGAATATTTGTACCTACATTCTATTGTATTTAAAAAAAAAAATTACTACCTAACTTATTTCGTTGTCTTCATGTCATCAAATTTTGCAAGACAGTTTTACATAAAGCAGTTACTGTTATTCAAATAGGTAGAAATTTTGTATATACGTGTAATTTTGATGACAATGCAAAAGAAAACCACAAAAGATTTTGTTAAAAAAAATCAAGATTTTATCATCAATGTAAGACTATGTAGAAATTTAGTGTCCCAAGGCAAAGTGTAAAAAATAATGCCAATTATTTTTAATAATGATCAGTAAATTTCCACTTTTTTCGTACCTAGTAGATTCTCTTCCCTGTTTTCTATCTACCAAATGTTTTGGTATTTATAGTTTGTCTGGCACTAGACTAACCAATTACTTACAAATGAATTGACTCATTGTGTCCTGTCAAAAATTGTAAACATAATATCTTCATTTATCTATTAGTTCTAAAACATACAAAAAGTCGAACAACTTGAAACTTAAACTTACTGTCCCAAGATGAAGACATAAATCATTGACGATTTTTCACTTACGACCTTGCCTCATAACGTTCAATTTTATTGACTGCAATAAACCAAAGCAATGGTTAAATCAACGCCGCTGTATCGATATAAACACCTCGTAAATATTTCCTGTCCCTTTCATGCTTATAAGATTTAAGGCATGTATGAGTGAAATAGGAAAGTCGCCTCTTCATTTAGCTGTTACTGAAAATAGTTTATGAGAGATAAGGTGTTGCACCTTAGGAATTGAATGAAGACTTTATATTCAGTAGCATAGGGTCGGAATTTCAATGGGTTGTGAGTTTTATAGCTTTTAAATGGGTCCTTAAATCGCAATAACAATTTGTTTATAGATATTCGTGCTGTCGGCGATCCATTGTAGGAATAAGTTTAATTTATTGTCTTATGTTAAGATACAAATCAAATCAGTAATTGATTTTATTGGCTTTTGACACGTTTGATAACTTGTCTGACATTTTTTTATTGATTAATTCATCACTATTTTTCGTAGAAGTAATAAACGACACTCAAAACAATAAATCAATTGATAGGAATTTTTACCGTGACTTTAAAACCTGATTTCAGATTGAAATTGATTTCTTTCTAAAACAAATAATTACTTTGAGCTGAATCATCTCAATACATTGCTAATATAAAACATTTTTTTTTATAAACTATATTTTTTTATTTTACTGTCTAAATGCTTTAATCATGTAGGTAGGTTAATTTTGTAACATTTTTTTTAACATTTCGTAACAAAATTCTCAACATTTAAAGCTTCCATTTATTTTCTTTTGAATAATTTCTAGCAATGGAAACATTTTCTTTAATTTTCATTACATTAAAACGTTTTAACTTATTTCACCATTTCAAATTGAAATTCAAAAATTGGCGCGCTCTCTGCCGCCATTTTGTTTGGGGCGTTGTCCCCGCTTGCTCCGCCCCGTGGCGCCACTCCCACGTGTCAGCCACTCGGACGCAGCCCAACTCATTTGTTATAGTGTACAGTCTACCCAACAGGTTTCTACTGCGTTTGTTATATGTAACAAAAAAACTGAATTGTGTAGAATTACAATTTTCTGGGAAAACTTAAAGTATTGTTTTAATGAAGTATTTACTAAATGAATTACAACTGAGTTTTCGACAAACTATTGAAAATACACTTTTAATTTGTTTTCAAGGCAGTGTCTATCTAACTATATGGATGTATTAATTACCTATGGATGTTTTAGATAAACAAATAAGTTACCTCTCTATTAGGTACGAAATGGAATTGCAAATAAAACGATTATTAAACGAGTAGGTAGTAACATATTGAAAAATTTACGTGTCATATAAGTACATAATGTGTAAAATTCTCAGTCAAAAAATCTAATGAAGAATTATAGCACAGAAATAACATTTAAATATTTATAAGGTAGGTAGGTACAAACTTCCTTACCCAGTAATTAATGTTATTAGACAAAACTGATAGAGGTCCAGTAAAAAAAAGCCTATTAATAAAAAAAAAATCACTACAACATTACAAGACTGCAACACATTTTCTTTAAAATACTTTATTGGGTTTGACTCTAAACTAAGTACCATTAATAGCCATCTACAGTAAGAAACAAATATTTTATTACAACTAAGTTAGTGGAGAAACTTGTGGCCGCTAGATACACGTCAGGCGTTGCATTGGAAGATGACACCGATAGAGCTATTACCGTCCTATTCCCTTATATGGATAGTTATATATTTCTGTCCTTTTTAATTAGCACTTTTTCTCAGTTCAGCTTGAAGCACAACGGTAGCGAGGGAGCAGTTACATCACTTAAGGGAAGCACGTATCAACTATATGTAGGTATATCGATATGTATGTATAAGTATATATCTATATTGTGTTGCGATCTCTTGAATTTTTTAACTGAAGCACAAATGGAATAGGTTTACCAGCTTTAAAGGATAGTACAAAAATAGATACCTACATAATAAGACTAAGGGTTACTTATATATCAGGAAAATAAGAAATAGCCATCGAAGTTCATTGTAAGGTTTTATAAGAGCAACACATGAACTTGAAGTAAGTATATTGTAGGTACATACAATACAATTGAGAAAACTTATCTATATGGAGTTGATTTTTTAAAACGAAGGTACGAAGGAACGAAGAAAAAAAATGGTAAAAGAAAGATAAATAGTGTACATACTAAAAATGCATATCGCAATTATTTTATTATGAAAAAGCCCTGCTAACATTATCTGTACAAAAATTAAAAACGTGGCGCAAACAGCTACCAACTAGATACCTGATTCTTAAGCAGAGATATTAAATAAATGACAAAAATTAAAAAGATAAAACCTACCTATGTATTAAATAAGCATTTATTTGGTAGGTAGGTACTTAACGGTAATTAAGTACCTACCAACATAACTCACCCTTGAATACCAACAATGCTAATTCCAACATTTTTTTATTCTGTAGCACATTGTAATTATTATTTTTACCTGATTGATCTAAATAAGCCCTTCTTTTGATGCGGCCAATAAATGAAATAATAATAGCATGTCATCAACAGCTCGGTTATTATAAAGAGATTTGTTGGAGAGATTGTGAGAAAATATTAACTTATCCACTGCAAAGTGGTGGTTTTGTCAATATTTTTACTTAACTTAAAGGAGAAGTTAAAAAAATATATTGAGGAATGTAATTTTTTATCAGAATTTAAATGGAGGGAAAAAGAACGTGTAGTACAGTAGGTAAATGAAAAGTCTTAACAATTTACTAAGTATATTACCATATAGGTAATTGTTACAGGTTACAAAATTAATGTTAACAAGAGATTCCATATTTTTAATGGAATCATATTTTCCATTTATATTATCATATCTAGTCGAAATTCTGTTAAATCTTATTTTATCATGTTTAATTTCAAAATCAACAAAGATTTAGTTTCCAAGTACCTAATAAATATCTTCTACAAAAATGTTATTGATCTCTAAGTTGATGTTTTTAAAATGACATGAACAAAAAAAAATGAAATGACATCATTACTTAGTACACACACACACACAACCTGTCCCTCTCATCACCTAGCTCTTACTAACGACCATTATGACTTCTGGCAGACAGCTCGGCTATTCTCAGCCTCTTACATTGTAAAATAATTACTTAATTATATCAACCAATATAGTTCATCGTGGGAATTCAAAGAATTATCTGCTGTCACTGTTGCGTTCACCAATCCTAATTAATGTAGGTAGATGACCTGTCTTCGTAGATCAATCACAAATAGACATGTGTAATGAGACATTAGAGAATCAAAAGAAAGTTTTGTTTTTGTCTTCGTCGTTAGATTTCGAACCATCTCCACCAATAGGTATCGAAGGTTTTTTGTAGGAATAGAAATCTCCCAAAAATGGTTTTGTCTTCGAGTACCTATCAATTAAAAAAATACCTTATCATTTATCTCATTCAGAAGATTATTTTTAATCAAAATCTCAGCATATCGCAGTCCACTGTTGGACATAAGCCTCTCCCAAGTTGCGCCACAACACTCGGTCACACATTTATTTTTAATAAAACTGTTAAATTTCACTCAAATAACTATGAAACTGTTCTATGTAACTTCAGATTCATTATTCAGTAACTACCTATAAACGATTAAATTTAAAGTGATATTTCTTTCTGAGAATGAGTTATCTGCTGCAAGGACGTATTAGCAGGTAATCGCACAATTTACAAACCTTTAATTATCTCATTGCATGCATTTAACAGGTGCTTCTGTTGATGAACTGATATGCTTCGTAATTTCAATCCAATCTTGGATCATTAAAGTTTACACCTTAATTATGAATTGTTATTTTCCATCTTAATTTGTTTTACTGTAGTGAGTTTTCATTTAATTATAAAGGTAGTTACTTATTGGATGCTTTGGCGCATCGAACCTATAGACCATAAAGTTAGTAAGTACTTATAAATTTTGTTTAATCTTAACTTTTCTCAAAGTTTCAAAGAAATTAATAAAAACATCAAATATTTAAAAAAAATATGAGTAGAAAAAGATATACTTAAAGTAAACTTTCTTGCGCTTAAGGTGCTGCATTGAATTTGCAACCGTCCCTTTCTAACATACGGCAAATTACGCGTGTGAGAATAGAGCGGAATTGCGCTGTTTTGATGTTTTTTTACATTTTTACAAATATCTCAGCGAATAAACATTTAAATAAAAAGCTGCTACACCAGAATTTAGATATGTATGTACAAGATATATCTTATTCACAAAAAACAATAGTAAAAACTATTGGAATTTCTAAATGCAATGCGAAATAGTGCAAAAACAGACCTTACTTTGGAACGTAGTCAACGTATTAGGTGTCCTGTACTTTTAATTAGCGGGTAAGTAACAATAGGTAACTGTTGGACACGTAACACGTACAATATAATAATAAATTAATGGTACGTTTTTGACCCCTAAACTGATCGACATTAGGCAATTAATTTCACCGTAACACATTACATAAATTATTAATGAATTAACACAAATTGTGCGAACTATAACATTATTTACCTACGTACACTTTAAAAAGTAATTAAACCCTAATGAAAGCTTTGACCTTATTGTATTGATTGCTAATTAGATTATTTTTATCTGACTCCAATTTGTTGGTATTTATAAAGGATTGTTAATGTCACTTCCGATGTTCGTGTCAATTTGTCTGTCAGTGTGCCAAGTTTTCTTGTTTTATCACCTGTTTGATATTTAATACATCTAAACGACTTCTCGGTATAAATATATTGGAGAATATATCTGGTGAAACGAATAGAGCAGGTAGTACGGCCGACGGATATTCCCAAAATATAACACGGCCGTCGGTAAAGTTTGAAATATTTTCGACACTTTCTACACAACACACAATTTGTGCAGATTCTACAAAAATATTAGTGGTGGAATCATAAACAGGGATGACTTAATATATGTTCTAGCCCACAAAACATTCCCGCAATTCCATAAAGATCTTTGTAGGTACCTATTATAGTAGCAAAGAGCTAAGTCGGTGCTATCAAGAATCTTATACTGAAATACATTCAAAGATTTTCGCTGCTCAACACAAGGTAAATCTAACTTAAGTTATATTTCAGATTTCGACATAATTTTATAACGATGCTCATTTTAAAGACCAGTTGCGATGGTAAAATAATATTGCAGCAACGGAACTTACAAACCTTAGAACACCTAACTTATTCAAGACTAATGACTTATTAATCAAACGATATAGGTTTAAGGTGATTGCGATTATCATTCGCTTTCGCTCGCGAAATTTAAAATTTCTTACGTTTTGCAAACTGTTGCTCGATTTTACGCTGTATACAGCGTATACACAATATTGTTCGGAATATGTTTCGCGACAATAATCACAATATTTCTACTGAAATATGATATTTTTACTTGTGGAATACACTGGATGCGGAAAGCGCAGGACCGGTCATTGTGGCGATGCTTGGGGAAGGCTTATGTCCAGCAGTGGACGTCTTTCAGCTGAAATGATGATGATGATGATGAATACTCATAGAAAATATTAACCTAGCTCTATAAGCTATATTCACTCGGTAATCGATAATTCGATAAGTATTAAATTAATATAATTGCGCAATTTTCTTTTAGAAAAGTTAGATGCTAAGAATGCAAGAAATTTCGAATTTCCCGGGCTATTCTTTCGCAATCACCCTAAACTGAACTTTAGTAACAATTTAAGGTTATGAAATATTTAGTTCTATGTTTAAAAAAAAAAAGCTTGTAAAAACTCAAAGGTAAGTAATACGACAAATTTCAAGACTAGGTATATCTTTTTAGTAGCTCTTTCAATTATAAAAACCGGCCAAGTGCGTGTCGGACTCACGCAGTAAGGGTTCCGTACGACCCATCGACGTGACCCCATAGAAACTGATTTAATTTACGAGAGTTCATCAAAAGACATCAACGCACTAAGAGTGAAATATGAATTTTTGCATCTCTTTTTTACGCAGGTAGGTACCACAGCAGGTACTACCACATATGTCTATGTTTGCCCTATTTTTTGCTAAACTACATGGTATGCACTATAATTAAACCAAGTTTGATGCTGGTATGTATTACCGTTTTGAAGATTAGAGCAGGAACAAAAACGTTAAAAAATATGCATATTTTTCGAGGTTTATTGTATGGACCCCCTTTGGTTTTAGACTAGTTTTTTTATTTTTAGTATTTGTCGTGATAGACACCATAGTAACACATATTCTGTGAAAATTTCAACTGGTTATCTATTACCGTTACAAAAATACAGCTCTGTGACAGACAGACGGACGGACGGACAGCGTAGCGAGAGTAATAGGGTCCCGTTAGGGTGCTAACCAAAAACCCCCTTTGGGTGTACCCAAAGGGTGCTTTGGGTACGGAACCAAAAAAATGAAATTCTCTGATATTGTAAAAATTAAACATGTAGGTACTTTCCTACTTTAAAAACTGTTTTGTAGTGAAACAAATTTAATCAATAGAATAATTAATACGTATTTTCTTAATCAAAATTTTAAGCTTACCTTTCACTTGTAAGAGCTTACGTAAATAAGTGATTTAAATAATGCTAAGTGCAAATAAATAAATGCAACTATGAATGCAAGTGTTTATAAATAAGTTGATTCAAAACCAGTATCTGCGTTAGTATGCAAAAATACACACACAGATAAAATTAACTGTATAATCTCACTATATGTCATTCGTTGCTGTTTTACAAACACAAATAATCTTTAAATATAATGTGATGTTATTTAACGGTACTTATTTAATGATTGATGTTTGCGCCCCGTGAATCGACACTGTGTTTCTGTGTGTTAAATTCACTTGTATTTTGTACGAAGTTTCTGAAGATTCTAGTCTTCTTGTGTTGTTGGAAAACAATGGTCGGTGTCGGTTGAGGCGGCTTTGTTGGCCCAAGGTTGGTTCACATCATTTGCATAGGCATCTCGTGATGCAAAGTGTGTAGTCACGATCTCTTAATGCCATTTTTATGTTGAGCAAAATATTGCACTTTCTAATTTTTGATGTTGTTTTTGCGTTACGGACTTAATCTAGTTTTTATTGTTTTATAATGAAAAACGGTATCCTAGCTAAATCATCCAAAAAAATTGACATTACTTTATTTATTATATGTAGGTAAATTCATACAGTAAAACGTGAAAAAAAAATTTTTTTTTTCTTTTCCTTGGGTCAATAAGATTGTTGAAGGAAACACTGTCTTGTCTTTTTGTCTTTGGAAACTTTGTTTTATTATTGAAACACTGTCTTCCATATCTCTTATTACCTAACAAATATTGTGAATTTCCTGAAAACAATAACATCGATAATTCTTATGTTAAATTGCCACTTTTCCTCACATTAAAATAGTGCAGCACAGTTTCTTTCTTCAAGATGAAATCACTTTTCGTATCACAGAAATATATGGTTGTAAACACAATTTTCTGTCTGTCGAAGGACCGATGGTCGCTGGAGCAGACGAGTCCTTGGGTGGAGACCGCGAATCGGCAAACGCAGCGTGGGGCACCCCCCGCCAAGTTGAACGACGACCTGAAGAACGTGGCTGTGGGGGACTGGATGTGGAAGGCAGAGGACCGAGTGTTGTGGCGCAACTTGGGGGAGGCCTATGTCCAGCAGTGGACTGCGATAGGCTGAATTGAAGCACAATTTTATTTGCGATTCATGCGTGGCAACTTTCGAACAAACTACGCCTCCTACATTGACGTCATTAATTTTAAAAAATTAACATTAATCAAATGTACTTTACAGCTTTTGTTTCTGCAGTTAGAAACAGCACAATAAGGCATTTTTGCGGGTTTTTGTTACAGTATATTTAAAGAAACAAGTCGCGTACTGAGAAAGGCTTTGAAATGCCCTGCACTATCGTGCAGAGTGTTGGCACGCGCGCCCTGCCCACTTGGCCATTCTATCTATTTCTGTGTTTCGTATCATTATCGATATCACGGAAATTCACACAATTAACATAGCAATCTACACCTTATCATTCTATAAACTTGTTTGGATTTAAGTTTGTTTTTGTAGTCTATCAATACCTATTACAAACAGTAATGTGACTAAATATATAATGATAATATTTTTAGTAGCTAATTATTACTGTCTCATGGATCATACCTACCAATCGTAAAGCTTAGGTACACCTTCTTATATAGGGATAATACAACACGATTTTGTTCTCAACAGCCTACAAAGCATTTCAGTACTATGCAAGTCTGTCGAACATCCTTCAGATAACATCTGCCCCGGCCCTTCTCATCGCGTTCTGTAACTTATCAGGACCTACTTACGCTAGTTACAGAGTAAAGACGCCGGTTTCAACGAGATTTTACTTAATAATAGCAGTATTAAATACCTACCTGACAGTGTCATCATCATCATCATATAGGTCTCTTCCCTCCTTTACCTGATAGTGTAACGACTGAATAATCGTCGCATTAAGTTGTATTGGACTATATCTGATTTCTTTTTTTTTCAAAAAAAATCTAACTACCAATCAGACTTGATTTATCATCATTGTTTAACCAGTAGATGTCTACAGCAAGACAAAGATCTACGTTACGTTACGACGAATAATTTCAAACAGGGTCACAAAGTGGATTATGAGCTTAGTTTAAAAGATTTACAGGATATCTGCAGTCTTTATTATTCATTGCCAGCTTTCTTTTCACTTAGCAATTAATAATCATTAAAAACACTTTTCTCGCAATATCTCCTTTAAAATACTCTCTAAGTTATTTCCAATTTCTTTTACCTCTCAAAAACTTGCCAACGAAAATGTTAGTTACACAAAAATAACGAACCCTGCCCTTATTGCACGGTCCGTAGTTTGCAGTAAGTTATGTGAGGTGGCGTGCTGTGAGCAGCGTGTGGGATTCAATAAAGATAATCCGCAGATACCAGCTGGTAAGCGTGTAATCATAGTAGAGATATAATCTAGGTTTAGGTGTGTAGGAATCTGGGGTGGTTAGATTTTGGAAGGATTTTATACAAGATCTAATAATATGTATAGGAATCTGAAACGATGACTGAGAATGTTGAATAATAGTAACAGCTTCGGAATCTAGGATGTTTATAGGACACTGGACATGATACAGAAGTGAAGAATGAAGTGGAAAATACGGTGGCTAGAGTAGTGACTGATGCTTATTTAAGGTCGGCCAGCCGATTAATGTAAGGTAAAATTATTTTGAATCTTATTTTGATACCCTTAGCACTTACATTTCGTTGATATCGTCCCAAGAAGACTTGAGCATACCGTGGGAAGTAGCGGCAGGATTCGGCACACCTCAGCACGTCGACGACGGTACAGATGCAAGCGCGGACTGCATACAGTGTCCCGTATCCTGCGGCATCCTTTGGCATTCCATGGCAAACTTTAGCATGTCACGAAACACTTCAGCATCCCTCAGCATTCTAAAGAATACTTTGCCATACCATGTCACACCATGCATCTGGTAAGCATTGGCCTGTTCATAAAGTGAAACCCATAACAAAGTCATCAGAACTAGTTTGTCTGGTAGCTTAGATTAATAAAATGCGTTATAGTTTAGTGCCCATAATATGCCCATAGTTACCATGCTGGCCGTACAGTATAGGTTGGTGACCCGAAAGCCTGTCTTTGCATCGGTGATACTAATACCACTGCACCGGCACCACCACACTGGTGTGATTCATTATTCTGATGAAACTTCTAATGATAAATTCAATCAACGTAACAGGTTACGTTAATACTTACGTCATCATTTAAGTAGGTGTTGGACAGATTAATGAGAGTGATTAAGTTCGTAGGGATAGTATTAATTTTATTACAAGCTAGCTGATGTACTCTTACTCATATATGGATGTCATCTTTTTACTAATTCTACAAGCTATTGAAAGTTAGAAAAATTGATTTTGAAGCATTTGGATTTTGTAAACGTTAAACATGTTTTTTTTTTATTAAAAAGCTTTAAAACGATTCAGGTGTATTATGGGATACCCAGTACACTACAGTCAAGTATATTGTGTGCTGAAAAAGAGCCCCATGGTGATAATTTCAAACACAACTCTATTTCTGCTAACCACAGACGTAGTAATTATGAAAAATATAGACGAAGTGCTACGAACAATCGTAGTGAAGCCAAAAAAAACTATGCTCCTTCGTGTAACCAGCGCTCACGCGCACACTACGCACTTGAAGGATATTTGCTTTCGCGATGCTTACTGGACGATGCCGCGACATGTGTACTGAGAGGGGTGAGCACGGTTTGAGGTGCATGAGTGTGCGTGAGCGACGGTTGTACACGAAGGAGCATAAAAACTATGCTTTGCTTCGCTATGATTGTTCGCAGCACTGTCTATATTTTTTACTATGTCTGCGCTGCTAACCTATAAAAGAAAAAAAAAAAAAAAAAAAAAGCTTTCATATCAAAGAATCAACAAAAATAAAAGTCACTGTGGTAAAATATTATGTTTATTTTTCTTAACAGCAAAACCTAACGTTTCCTTACTTCCTGGTACCTTTAATCACTCAGTCAGCATTTCTCCGCTCCGCTTCGCTCAGTGCGCTTACCGCTGTCATCGTATACAATAATACGGTGTTCCGATTTCTCTAATATCATTGCGTGTCTACGGATGAGCTCAGCGGGGTTCCTTCATATTTTTGTTGTTCCACTTTTTGTTTATTTCCTTGCCCACATTTTGAAACTTTGGCCCGAGAGCAAATGGAAATGAAATGAGATTTAAATAATATAATTGAGTTTAAGACTTCCTGCTTGGACTTTGGTAGGAGATTTCAGTCATAATATTATATTTCGAGTTGATTTTATTTTATTCAAACTCGATTTGTGAATTTTGTCAGTAATAACACATAAAATCTTATAAAATAATTTGTTTTTATCAATGGTGAATATTTTTGTCAAGATTTCATTGGGAGGTTAATGTTTATCAGAGAAAATTACCGTCAAGAGTTGCATTATTTCAGAACATGACACTACATCGTCATGCTACATTTACTACAAGACCTCTTTCAATCATTTTAATTAATTGATAATTTCGATACCACGAGCCGTGTTCACGGTAGCTTAGTGGCTAAAGTACTGACGTACTGAGCCAGGAGTTGCAGGTTTGAATCCTACTAATGAGCGATTTTTTCTTTCCACAATTTATATCTCTAGATTTCGCTTCGATAATTAAAACCGTCCGTGTGGTGCCGGACGTAAAGAATTACACCACCCTTATCTCTTCTCATGGCTGTCGTAAAAGGCGACTAAGGGATTCACCAGAGGATGGGCAGCAGCGTTCTCTGAGTATTTAACCAACCAACTGCGATCGCCAACCCGCCCGCCAAGCGTGGCGATTATGGCATATCCCCCCAACATACATATGCTTGGGGGAGGCCTATGTCCAGCAGTGGATATCTTTCGGCTGAAATGATGAATTAAATTTAGTAGTAGTAGAGCTCCTTTGTGAAAGAGCTCGTCCGGGGAAGTACTACCTCCGTGCCTACTTCTCCGCCAAATAGTGATGCTTGCATTGCTGTGTTTCGGTCTGAAGGGTACGGGTGCCGGTGAAATTACAATCACATGAGACTTTCCATCTTCATGTCTCAGTTTGGCGAACCGACTTGCGGTACCATTTAGGCAACAGCCTAGGTGGTATTGAAGTTGTCATGGGCAAAGGTAACCGCTTAACATCAGGTGGGACTTCAGCTCGTTTCGCCAACCAATCTTATAAAAAAAAAAAAAAAAATTAAAACCAAGTCTAAGTACTGTTAAACGATTATCTAGCTTTCCTAATCCTTGTGCATATACTTACGAAATATCAGCAGGTTTCTGATGCACCTTCACAAAAGCCTCCTACAGCGTCGCGGGAATCAATCTTGTTGCTCTGTGACATAATAGCAAGTATTTTATGTATCGCTTGTTTCCTAGCTTTTCTCAGCCTGGAAAGGTTCGAGTTTAGGCTTTGTTATTAGCAAAGTATAATATTAACATCCTTACTCTGTGATATTAGTAAAGGTTTCGACATCATAATAAAGTAAAGTAAACAAATAACCCAAACGTGTTGTGTAAGCTCAACCGAGACTGTAGGAGCGAGATAAGTGATTATTTTCTCTGTGCGAGACAAAACAATAAAAGTTGTTCACTGGCACGTCACGACACGAGTCGATCGTTGACATGCGGCGATGCGGCGAAAGAGTCGATTTATCCACAGACTACACAGGGATACCAGAGATTTAATTTATCTATTATGTCCAGTATGTCTCATTAGCAAACCCTTGATTAATGTGGATTCTATTAAATTTTTTATCATTTATAATAATCATGTATGTAATAATATGGTTATGTAAGTATGTGTATATAATATAAAGTATTTGTAACAGTTCACACGCACACACACACCCCCCACACACACCCCACACACTCTTATATAATAATTATTGCTTTATTTGTTTTTGGGTATAATAATCATTGGCTGCTTTTGCTGGCTTGGCACCCGCTCATCATCACTTGGGGTTGACACTGAAAATCAGCGCTGTGTTGTAACGTGAGTCACCATCACATCATGCTGAGTGTTGACCTCTTTGCCGCAGCTACGACATGCAAAGTAGGTATCATACATTGATAAAATGATTCAAGAAAAGTACCTACTACCTACCTAATTAAGTATTTTTTATGTGCACCTACCGCATGTCGTCTTGTTGTGGCAATAAATAATTTTTCTTTCTTTCTTTCTTTCATAATGATGGAATTTTAGCTAATCGTAAATGAGAATTAGGTGGACCGTGACTTAAAAAAATTTGACGTATCTTTACAAAAGTTAAATGACATTTTTGCTAACGTATCTTAATTATGTAAATTTTACTTCGTTATTAGAAGTGTTAATAGCCCAAGGGCAAAGGCGTTGAGAGGTAATGATTCAATCTCATTCAAAATTTGTGGTGAAAGAACTCCTTTAAATACATGTTCAGCTTATATGACGACTTTGACGACGTCTGTGGTCTAGTCGTTCAAGTGTCGGACTGCAGATCATAGGGTCGTGGGTTCGAATCCCACAGGACTCAAATATTTAGGTGATTAACATATTAAGTGTTTGTGTTGGACTGGGTGTTTCTTTTGTATTTACAACAAAAAAAAGTATTTGAATAAAAATATAATCTGAAAAAACAACATTACATCGAGATCACCATAAAATAGGTAATTAAATCCCAAATACTCAAATGCAACTCAGTTTTAAGTAGCCCCTAATTTTCATGTTGTCACTGTCACTCTAAGGTGCATTTGAGTGACAGAACGACTTTTAAGAATGTCTGAAAGTTAAGTGTCGTTTGAGTATTTGGGGCAAGGGGGTAAAGTCTTATTATTATGTTGAGTGATAACACCTTGTGTCTTGACTCTTGTGATCAATATTGTTGATCCTTATGTCGATAATACTAACTCCATCCGTTCAATGACCCAAAATGTTTATTTTCCTCCGAAACGAGAGAACACCACCTGCCGCGATCTTTGACTGTATCTCGCCAATCACTGACTTGAATAACCAGAAGATTATCTACCACAACATAGATATCTGGGGCGATCGGCTGGGAGTCGCCCTTTCGGTCAGCCCAGATAGGATCTCTTTGCATCTCGATCTTCTCCCATTCTCTCCATGTGACCAAGCCAACGGAGTCTGTGAGCTATGCCTCTCCTATTATATTGGATTCGCTCACGAGCTCTTCTACCTGCTTCTTCTTATTCTTCTTGATCCGCTAAGTTCCAGTTCACAAGGCTCAAGGTCTTATATGTCTTTACATGTGGTCTTATACGTCGTAATACAGATTTTATATTGTTTATCCCTATGTAGAATAATACTGTATTCAAAGAGGATTTTGGATTTTTCAACACCAGAAAAATCTGAAATCTTAATAAAATCGTAATAGCTACTAGAATACGCACAAAGGGACTTGATGTATGATAAATTTAAACTTTCATGAATCCACCAATGCCTATATGCACCACATATCTACTAATGAAATTATCTGTCCTCGTTGAAGGAACCCCCTCGTGATTAACGAGCTGTGTGAAATGGTGGGGAATGAATGCGAGTGTCGTTAGGGATTTGATTTTACATATCACAAATTAATTTTGCGTTGAAATTGAACCGTGTTCTGCAGTTCCTGGATTTTGATGTTTCTATATGCTAAGATGTGGTTAGGACGATCTTGCATCAAACATAATATTCAGATTGATCTTACCTTTAATTATGAGACTGTTCGTTGCGTTGATTGTAACAAAGCTTGGACGAATAAAAAAAGGCGGACGGAATCTCGCTAAGCAAAAAGTGAGGCATCCATAGTAAGAAGGCTCGCCCCACCTGCATATGATTCCGTGTATTACAGATTTACCGACAAAAGATGCGCGAGTAAAAATCGCAGTGCGGTGCGGCCTTGACGTGATTAATTTATGAGAAACAGTGAAATTCTCCGTGAAGGTTGTCGGTAGCAAATATTATAATACTTTATAATATTATCATATAAATAATATATAATTTATTTTAAACCAAACATTTATTAACATAATACCCAACATCCGGTACATAATCATTTATATCCTGAGCTTCCAATAACCATGTGGGTAGAATCGAATTGTCGTCACAATAACCGTTATCTAGTGTTGTGCTCTTGCCCACATTATGTAGATGTATTCACTTGATATACTCAACCAACTTATCCAGATCCACCAAATTTTTCATGTTCAGTACTTTATAGAAGGCTACGCGGTTCAAGGAATATTGGTGAGATGAGTTCAGTTTGAGGTGAGCGGTACTATTGTTGTCCTCCATTGATTAATGTCATAGTTTATCCACGATATGATAACAATAGCGTCTTGCCCGAATACCTTAATGCGTTCTGCCTATAGGTTGTATTTACCCTTCCCTTGTTTTCATTTATATGGTGTTTCTTTATTGCATTGAATATTGATGTATTTTTTTCTTTTCTTGCAGACGATGCTGTGACGTTGGTGCGTAGATCTGAAAATTTGCAACAGTAAATTTGAATTTTTAAATGATTACAATCCATTTATAATTTTTTGTTTGTTTTTTGTTGTGCATAATGAAAACGTAATTCAAGTTAATTTCTTTGTTGTGTCAAGAAGGTAATTTATATTAGTTTATGACAATTTCAAAATACCTAAAGAAATTTTTGTTCCTCATGGGAAAACCGTTTCGTAGCATGCGAGTGTGTGTGAGTGATCTGATTTTGAAGAAATTACATAATATGACCAAACACAACAATAAAAACATTTATTGACGCTAAGCATTCTTAGGTATGACGTTCTATCAAGAAAAACAGTAAAGAAACAAATTGTTGTTCCACATTTAAAAAAAAAAACATAAAATTTTCTATACATAAAGAACTATGAATTTACTTAAGAAAAAAAAAAGAGAAAGTAAGTAAAAATATTTTTGTGGTTCAAAATTTCAAATTCAACAACACTTATTGAACTCCAAGATTCGAAACATCCTGTACAAAGGAGGTGTCACTCACACAATTTGACGAATGGTATCGCATCGTACCATTATATGCAAATGTTCACCAGCGTGTACCAACACTGGCAACGATCGCGATAAAACGCTGATCACCATCTAAGTAGCACGCCACTGGTTTTGATGACGAATTACTTGAGACTTGTGGGAAATATCGGTGATTGGTGAAGATTTACGTTCACTTTTTACAAAAGCTAGAAGGTAGCTTTGCTAGGATTCAGTTCTAGCAAGTCAAAAATAAATAAATAGGTTAATATGTAATATAATTGTATAATCAACAACAACAAGTGTTTTTTTCCATTCAAAACAGTGGTTTAGAAGAATTTGTTATAAGATTGCAAGAAGATGGAAAAAGTACTATGAGTTATCTTTGTCAACTTTTAAAATCGTTTTTATGCGAAAAGGCGGACACATCAGCCACAAACCTACATACATAGCGTAGGTTTACTATACAAGAGGCCTATCTATTGACATACCTATTACAGCAAGGCAGTAAGCCTTCAATCCATACGCTGGCTTGAACTGAGCGAGATAAAAACTACGCAGCACTGCAGTTAATTGCGTAGGCGCAACTCAAAGATACAGCAGTGAGTGCTGGGTTAAAGATCACATCAATATACATACTGTGACACCTACCGCCTACAATACTAGAACCTGTTCATTGCGAAACAGAGATTAATGGATTGTAGTATCGTGATCATCTTATCTGGATGACATTGACGTGTCTGTACATGTCCATATGGCTTATTGGCCATATTTGGTTTTCTCTACAAAAAGGTTAATATTTCCGAACCATTGCCTTACCAGCCTTTTCGGACGTTTGTGGATCTCATGACCGTTCCACCCAGTTTCGGAGACAGACTGCAGACTATCATCTGTATATGTGTACCAGGCCCCTCAGAAAGTATTGCGAAAAAAAGTTTTTATATATGGGAGACTGGCCAGTTATAATGTTTTTCGAAAATATGATTATTTATAAGTAAAAATAAGTAAGTTCCAATTTCAAAATTTCCCTCCACATTTTTTGCGAGTTAATTCAAAGTATTGTGTCTCACTGAAATATGGATCTGCGCCGGGAACATTTTAGAGCTATGATTTTATACGATTTCAAGTGTCGCCTGAAACCGGATGAATCGTACGATAGACTTCAAATGGCATTCATGGATGAAGGCCCTTCCAAGGCAACCGTGTATCGTTGGTATAACGAATTCAAGCGCGGTCGACCAACTTTGGGGGATGACGAAAGAAGCGGTCGCCCTTTGACGGCTGTTACCGAAGAAAACGTGCTAGCAGTGAAAAATTTAATCCAAGACAATAGGCGAATTACATATCAGGAGATTCAACACATATTGAAGATTGGATCGGGAAGCGTTCACGAGATTCTACACAGCCATCTTCGCGTGAGGAGGATAGTATCACGCTGGGTGCCGCACAACCTCACCGATGCTCAGAAGCAGGCCCGGGTGGAATGGTGCCGTGATATGCTTAACAAATTTGAAGCAGGCTCGTCTCGGCGTGTTTACGACATCGTTACAGGTGATGAGTCCTGGATTTATCAATACGACCCAGAAACCAAGCGCCAGTCGAATGTCTGGGTGTTTCAAAATGAGCCAACGCCTACCAAAGTGAAGCGATCTAGAAGCGGGGGTAAGATTTTGATCGCTAGCTTTTTTAATTTGACTGGCCACTTGGTATCAATTCCCTTACGGGATCAAAGAAGCATTAATGCCGAATGGTATACTACCAAATGTTTGCCAGAAGTTTTCTCTGTTATAAGCAACAAGCGACCAAACACAGGGCTCCGCGGGCTACTGCTCCACCACGACAATGCACCTGCGCACACCGCACTCAAAACGAGGGACTTCCTGGACAGCACGCCAGTCAAACTCCTGGGTCACCCTCCTTACAGCCCTGATCTAGCACCGTGTGACTTCTTTTTATTCCCAAAAATAAAAAATCAGCTCAAAGGGATACAATTTTCGTCGCCGGAAGATGCGCTGGCTGCGTTCGAGCAGGCTGTAAACGAGGTGTCTGCGGCGGACTGGAAAAAGTGTTTTGAAAACTGGTTTAGGCGCATGAATCTTTGTATAGAGGCTGGTGGAAAGTACTTTGAAAAGATTTGATAAAAATATATGTACGTATAGAACAATTTTTTTTAGTTTCGCAAAACTTTCTGAGTGTCCCACGTATGTGTGTAGCGGTAGGTCCACGCACAGTTTCTAAGTTTGGGGTCGTTTCTCGAGCTACTAATAAATAAATAAATAAATATTTCTGGGACATTTTTACACGGCACCATTTAGTCCCAAACTAAGCAGAGCTTATGCTATGGGTACTAGACAATGGATAAAATACTTATATACTTTTTTTTTTCTAAATACATACTTAAAATACATAAGAAACACCCAGACCAACACAAACACTTATGTTCATCACACAAATATTTGTGTCCTGTGGGAATCGAACCCACGACCTCGTGATCTGCAGTCTGACACTCGAACCACCACCACAGACGTAAGGACCAGACCAATAAAGGACATTGCTAGATTTAGCCTCAGTCAGTTACAATGATGAACTATACTTATGATGATTATTATTTCAAACGTATTTTTAATTATTATTCATCGTATTTATTTTATGTACAGTCATTTGCACCAATTGGTTATCCAACTTACGCACAAACTCTCGAGCATGAGGGTTAACCAATTAATGCAGCTGAATGTACATAACCCATTTTTTATTTAGAGGGTAATCAACATAACATAACATACATAACATAACATCACGCCTGTTTTAGTATAGGCAGAGGTGTATAGTGCACCCACATTTCGCCAGTTATATTGTTAGTCCCATGTAATAGGGGGCAATCTTATTGCCATTAACCGGGCACAAATCCAGACTCCGGGCTGCTACTGAGAATTTCCTACTGAAAAAACCCATAAACACTTTGCCCAACCGGGAATCGAACCCAGGAACCCACGCTCAGCAGTCGCACTAGCGACCACTAGACCACGTCTCAGTCAATAGGGTCGAGGGGTAATCAACACAATAATTATATCAGTGGATATGATTCTATTCTACATCATTCATCATTCATCATTTCAGCCGTAATACGTCCACTGCTGGACACAGGCCTCCCCCAAGCATATTATTGGGGGGATATGCCATAATCGCCACGCTTGGCAGGCGGGTTGGCGATCGCAGTTGGTTGGTTAAATACTCAGAGAACGCTGCTGCCCATCCTTTGGTGAATCCCTTAGTCGCCTTTTACGACACCCATGAGAAGATATAGGGTGGTGCAATTCTTTATGTCCGGCACCACACGGAACATATTGAACATATAACACTATTCTACATATTTTTGACAAATAGCTTGTAAGTACTCTTTTATACTCATCATGCTGCAAAAGGTTGATGAGTATAAAAGAGTATGTTACGAAAAAAGTTTCGTGTATGAATGTGGATGGCTATAAGAAAAGAGGTAGACCAAAGAAAAGATGGATGGATTGTGTGAAAGATCAACATAACATAACATCACGCCTGTATTTCCCCGAAGGGGTAGGCAGAGGTATCTACATTTCGCTAGTTATGTTATAGTCCCATGTAATAGGGGGCGAGCCTATTGCCAGTAACCGGGCACAAATTCAGACTCCGGGTTGCTACTGAGAATTTCCTCATGAAAAAACCCAATAACACTGCCCGACCCGGGAATCGAACCCAGGACCCCACGCTCAGCAGTCGCGCTTGCAACCACTAGACCAACGAGGCAGTCGTTAGTCGTTGTGTGAAAGATGATATGGATAAAAAGAAAGTGAACACGGAGATGACGGCTGATAGAGATGTATGGAAGAAAAAGACATGCTGCGCCGACCCCAAATAAATTGGGATGAGGGCAGGAGGATGATGATGAGCTTGTAAGTTCTCTATGGTTCTTTAATGTAATTTTCCTTTTCACATAAGAAATCCCATGGAATTGCCTATATATTTAAATTCTGGAGCTGCTTAGGATCTTACCGGTTTAGATTAATTTCAACAGCAATCATTGAAGATATTCTCAAAATCTTCTCGTTCAGAATATTGTCATTGTGCATATGAGTAAATAATGATAACAGATATCATAATGATATCTAGTAAATCTAAAATACTGATTCAGCTGCAGATTTCTACAACTAATTTTACACAGTTACACCAAAATACCAAATTCATACGACAAATAGAACTACGAACTTCCCGCGTTCCTAAGAAGAAACAGGTATGTGTCATGGCTGATAGGCGACGACGTACACACTTCACCAAGAGAGGGAGCGGAGCAGTGACACGTCACACATGGAGCGGAGTTACAACAAGAAGGTGCAGGCCCAACACACAGTGTTGATATAAACGATCAATTTGTTTATTACGTGAAATAATAAATATAATAACTATTTAAGTAGGAAGTTTAGGTTCGAATAGAATAATAAACTTATAGGTAACATTGGGATTAATTTTTACGAGATGGAGTTTTGTTGAGTGGTATCGTAGTGAGATTCACTGATGATCTAATCAACCTTGACCCTGTTCCTTGTAGAACTTGATGTGTATTTTGTTTACGGATAATTTAGTAAAGAATACATCCAAGAAAACGCAAACATTTTTACTTTCACTCATATTACTACTCAGATAATCATCAGTTTCTGCAAAAATAATAAAATATGCATTGGACACTTTTTACTTATTTTTGTCATAACACGAAATTTGGAATAAGCTGCAGATTAGAAAGCTTACACGATATCAATCATCGAGGGGCTCGTAGCGATGCAACGACTGCGCGGATTGTACGATCTGCAAGGTTAAGCTACACTTGCCGCGGTCAGTCTGTGGATGGGTGACCGTTTCGTTACACATCGAGACCCCTCCGTGCCTCGGAGAGCACGTTAAGCTGTCGGTCCCGGTTGTCATACGAATATCTATGGCAGTCGTTACGGGTAGTCAGAAGCCTGAAAGTCTGACAACTGGTCTAACCTCCGAATGTCAGTATTACCCAGTAACTGGGTTGCGGGGGTCTGATGGCAGTCGCTCCGTGTAAAATACTGATGTTCAGCCGCATCTGGCTAGACTGGAAGCCGACCCCAATATAATCGGGAAAAGGCTCGGAGGATGATGACACGATATCAATTATATTAAGGTCAAAGGTGGTTAAACATTAACAAGGTTGTAGGATTATTTTGAGATAATAATTATAATGTCAAGACTTTAAAGTTTTGGAGTAACAGTATATCATATCAATAAGTTGGTGGGTAATATTAAGATCTACAGAATTTTTCACATTTATGACTTTTAAGACAAAATATATAATATAAAAGTATATAACTTAACACTACATTTACGATCGCAAAACGAAAGTGTAAAAGTAAAATTATCTACTTAATTGAGTTGTCTAAAAACCTTCTACTATCAAGGAAATGGTGAAACTAATGATTACGAGATAATGCGTAAGAAATGGACGATGGCAAGAACGCTTTCCTACGTCTATTCTGAAAAAGCGAAAAAAGGATCTGTGATGGAGAGACGAAAAAAAAGACCGAATTTCGTCTCAGGAGAGTAAGACTGCAGAACCTGAGTATGACCAACCAACGAAAAAGGTTATAAGTAGCCCAATAACACACTTGAAATAAGAGCTAAGACTAAAATAATTAAGGATTGTTTTCCTGTGATGAGATTAACGTTTTAGAAAGATGCTTGGCAACAAATAAAAACGTGATATCCGTGACTAGTCGGAGAGGAACGGAAGTACAAAAAGAGCGAGACAAAAATATGGCATTTTGATTAATACGTAGCCATTGCTCAGAGCGGGCTGTGTACCATTGCTAAGTAATGACCACTCCATAAAGACATGGTTAAGGTTAAAAGAAAATTACTTTATCAACGCCTTGTTTTAAATAAATATCCTGTTTCAGGAAATATTATTGTTGTTTCCAATACAAGAAATTGAGATGTTAGTGAGATGTTAAGATTCGGCCGCTTTATTGATAGCTACACAAATGATGTATTATGAGTATCGTTTATTTTGTTAGGAACTTTTGTTTCGACCGTTTTATTTGAAACATGGCGGGTTAATTTTATTACTGCTATTAATTACGCGATTGTGAATAGATAACGTAAATTAAAATGTGTTTATTGTAGTAATAAATAATATTATTGCTTGTTTTTTATTACTTAATGGTTTTATGTTTACTGTTATTTAATTAATGCTTTTTCTTTAAAGAGTTTAATGTAATTACACATGTTTTATTTAATTAAGCGACAATTTTGAGAAAATTAAGTTTGATAATTAAATGAGCGCAAACGTGGTTGTCTCTTAGTATTTCAGAAAGCTGTAACATAATGAAAGCATTTCTATATTAGAACATAGCGTTACAATGTTACAACTAGTTACAATCAACTTTTTTGGATGAGTTACAGTCCAATTTTCACTATTCATGGAGTTTTAAATCCATACAAAATATTATAAAATGCAAAAGTAACCATTTTTGCTTGTCTGTTTATTACATTTTCAGTATATATGAGAAAACATATCTAAGCATTATAACTAGTTACAAGCAAACTTTTGGCTGAATTACAGGCCGATTTTCACAATTCATGAAGTTTTATATCTGCATACTTAATATTATATATGCGAAAGTTACTCTGTCTATCTGTTTGGTACCATTTCTTGACTAAATCTCTCAACCGATCGTAATGAAATTTGACAAAGCGTTAGCCTGGGACCTGGAGTAGGAAATAGGCTACTTTTTCTCCCGGGAAGATAAACAGTTACTGAGGGATACGCGATAACATCTCTCTGTGAAAATCCAAATTAGCGGAGTGAAGCAGCAGGCAGAAGCTAGTAGATATATAAATAGTGAACGAGGCATATAAAGTACCTAAATACTAATAAAATCTTAGTAGTAAAGCAGATATAACAGTTGCGGCTTTAAACATTATGTTTGTTTTCACTGTACCTACAATTTATATTCAAGGAATAAATCTGACTTATCCTCTCCAAAAGTCTTAGTCACCTAACAAAATAATTAAATCCCTTCCCACCTAAACAAAAACAAAAAACGACCAAAGATATTAAAATGCCATAAAAAAGCACTTATACTAAGCTCGGACGGAAAAAAACGTCTCAATGTAAATCGTGCGCCTATGACATTCTCATTGGTTAAAAAGGGTTAAGACAGCTGTCAGATTGGTCCTCTACCAAAGGAATGAATAATAGCTTGAGATAATCTGTGACAGATCCGTCTTACTAAAAAAGCCGGCATTTGACACAGATAAATAAGATTATTCAGCCATATTCCAACCTTGAATTTTGTTCCTGCTTTAATTACCTGGATTCTCACAATGTGTGTCATGGCTTTGTTTATTTTTTTTTTGTGATCAGATGTTTTAATATGATATTTGAAGGGAACTAATTTTTTGTAATACTTTGATTAGATCGTTATATTAATATGTGTAGTTATTAGCAAGGGGTGAATTAATTTTTTCAGACATGAAAATAGTTGGAACGCATATCGATGGTAAAAAAACCAGTGGGTCTATGTAAACGTAGTGGTTATATTCTCTTTGGGTCTATGCATAGCCTGTTTAGTATGAAATGTATATACAATTTCCAGTTCCACTTATAATGGTTTTGACTGTTCTGAGAAAATTTTGTCTATGCATACAATAAAATACGTTTCGACAAAATATCGTAGAGTAAGTTAGATTGGAGGTACCTAGGTACTAGGATTGCAGCCACTATAAAGGTTTTATGCAACTTAACCCACGACTGCAACACGTGGTTTCAGCAGTGCAGAGACGAGACATTCTTGAGTTCCCCTGGGAGGAGTGTTCGCAGCAAGTTTCCTCTTACGGAAAACACGCAGGTAATTGGGTTAAACCAGGTAAAACATGCTTTGGTTTACAGGTGTAAGCACTGTGCAGCTAATTACGTGACAAAGCTGCTATAATTATTAAGTGCATTGAGCTGAAACACGTTATGTTATTGTCTGGACGATTTAATACTAAAAAATCATTGCATAAAACATCAATCAACTCAGCCTATCGCAGTCCACTGCTGGACATACGCCTCTCCTAAATTGCGCCACAACACTCGGTCCTCTGCCTTCCTCATCCAGTCCCCACCAGCTACTTTCATCAGGTCGTCGGTCTTCCGAGCTGGGGGGCGCCCTACACTGAGTTTGCCGATTCGCGGTCTCCACTCAAGGACTCGTCTGCTCCAGCGACTTTCGGTCCTACGATAGACATGGCCAGCATACTGCCACTTCAGCTTATTAATCCTACAAACTATGTCGGTCACTCCGGTTCTTCTCCAGATAATTTCGTTACGGATTTTATCCTTCCAAGAAACTCCAAGCATAGCATAAAACCATGTATGTATAAATAAAAAAAACATGTGTTTATAAAATATATAAATATTAGATTTTGTCTTATAGATAAAATAAAAAATAAAAAAAACAGGCGGCGCTCTCGGGGGACGCCCAACATGGCGACAGAACTGAAGCGTCTACGCATATATGGAAGCGCGGATAGAACGTGCGAGTGAGTTAACGGTCACGTTTTTTCTCAGTTTACTCCCCAGCGTGGCAGCCAAGCGCTATAGAAGCGCTTCACAAAGGTATTTCTTGTGTGTTTTAATACACAGTAAAGACACGCAAAGGTATGGTGAGCCATCAAGCAGTCATTTAGTCATCATTATACCAAAAAAGCCTTTTTTTATTATGGTTAAATACATTCTAAACACATTTATTTTTTTCGAAAAATTATCTAGCAATTTTTCCTCGACGGCTCATCCGCCAAACTATTTAAAACCGGCTAAAATTCTAAACCAAACTTCCACAGAAGGGTTCAGTTGGATAATCAATTATGTATGTCTAGGTGAGCCACCAGGCAGTTACGCACAATGGTCTCGCCATTACCAACTAATTCCTTGTCATTTGCCTGTGGCCGACTTCGCGCGACGGTCAACCGATTGTGTACTAGAAATGTACTGTGATTTTACTTTGATGACTGGTATTGCCACTGAAGGCTGGCTTGTGTAGGTAACGTTTGTGGAAATTATCAGGATTGATGGAATCATGTTGACTGACGAATGTATGATGATGAGAAGGATGAGATTTTTATGGTCTCCTTCTATCGTGTCTACATAACAATAATCTTCGATGAAATATACTATAGATTCACGATCGTCGCTCGAAAAACGGCGCCATCATCATCATCATCGAATAAATACTCATCATCATCATCAATTCAGCCGAAAGACGTCCACTGCTGGACATAGGCCTCTCCCAAGCATCGCCACAACGACCGGTCCTGTGCCTTCCGCATCCAGCGGATTCCCGCGACCTTCACCAGGTCGTCGGTCCACCTTGTGGGGGGCCTACCCACGCTGCGCCTTCCAGTACGCGGTCGCCACTCCAGAACTTTACTGCCCCATCGGCCATCCGTTCTGCGAGCAATATGCCCCGCCCACTGCCACTTAAGTTTGGCAATTCTTCGGGCTATGTCGGTTACTTTCGTTCTCCTGGGAATCTCCTCATTTCTGAATAAATACTATTCTATTCTATCAAAACTGTGCAATAATCTGTTACGTGCACAGTTTCACTCTCAGTCACTTCACGATCACGCTAGCTATGAAATGTTCCACGTTCCTAAAATATGTAGAAAAGAAATATAAAAGCTATACTTCAAATGTGGAAACAAAGAATGGGGTGTCGTACTTGCCCTGTCGTAAACATAATTACAACAACACTTTATCGCGGAGACGTTTTTTGCTTTGATTTAGGAACAAACCGTGCATCTTCAGTATATTTGATCGTAGATGATAATAGCTCAAGCCGTGAGAAACTGATTAGTCAGTCAGCAGGTTGGTAGCGGGGATGACTGCCCAGTGTGTGCCGATCAATTAAATCATCATCATCATTTCAGCCGAAAGACGTCCACTGCTGGACATAGGCCTCCCCCAACCCTGGGCCTGATAAGAAGGCTCAAAGTCACTCAAAGTGCAATGGAGAGGGCTATGCTTGGAGTGTCCCTGAATGATCGAATCAGAAATGAGGAAGAGAACGAAAGTAACCATACATAGCTTGAAGAATTGCCAAACTTAAGTGGCAGTGGTCGGGGCACATTGCTCGCAGAACGGATGGCCGATGGGGCAGTAAAGTTCAGAAGTGGCGACCGCGTACTGGAAGGCGCAGCGTGGGTAGGCCACCCACAAGGTGGACCGACGACCTGGTGAAGGTCGCGGGAATCCGCTGGATGCGGAAAGCGCTGCGCAGGACCGGTCGTTGTAGCGATTAATTAAACATCGTCACTCAACTTGACTCTTAACTACAACTATTTCCACGGCTTCGCCTGCAGTACTTCAATTTATCACAAAAAGACTTTATCGCATATTCTTCGAAAACTGCTTCATCATCCACTCACACTCCGAGCATAGTCGTCTCCATTGCCCTTTGAGTAACTTAAAAACTGCCTGTCTTCTCGGAATAAAAAGCAGGCTATATGGTAATGCGGGTTGGTCTATCTGTAGGCCAAATTTAATACAAATTTGTCCCACCGTTTCAGCGGGATTGTACGAAAAACAAACAAACAAAAATTCACACTTTCGTATTAGTACGATTATTTCTACAAATATTGCTTCTAGTTTTGCTGATTCAACTAGTTTTGTAACCAGAAAGTTGGAGTACTACCTGATTTCGGATGACACGACACGAGAAGGCATAAAGGTATGAGAAGTATGTTAAAGGCGTAAGTTATTGGTAGGAACCAGTAAGTAAGCAATAAATATTCATGAATTCATGTTAAAATTATGCAGATATGAATAAACTACGAGATTTATCAGTTGATCGATTTATTTTAATAAAATTCCAGAATTTTAATAATACTAATTTTGCATAAGAAGGTATTTGAGCTCTAAGCATCAGCACTTTAGTCTGCTTTGCTTTTTATGTATAGTAAATTTTAAACACTAGGGGTCACCCGCGGCTCCGTCTACATGAATGTTGCGTCCTCTATCGCGTACTCCGTAGCAACCCTTTCGTTTTTCTGGATAAAAGTAAATTATTTCCTTCTCCAAGTCCCAGACTACCTCTTTGTAAAATTTATTTTCGATTCCTTTTATCAAATTTCATTACGTTCGGTTTTGTCAAATTTCATTACGATCGGTTCTGTCGAATGTCATGACGATCAGTTCAGAGGTTTAATCATGATGAGGTATCAAACAGACAGAGTTACTTTTGCATGTAAAATAAATAGTGTGGATTGTATTTTACAAAATTGAAAGATTGGTAATTTGTTTATTTACGGTCAAAATTAATATCCTATATATCCACGATTTACCCTACTAGAGATAGAAACTTGACATAATTGTTGTTGTGTGTGTTTGTCGGTTTTGTGTCCAATAAATGTGTTTCTTTCTTTCTTTCTTTCTAATTTGTATGGAGCTTATGTCAAATTTATATCTCTAGTATGGCAAATCGTGGATAGATAGGTTATTAATTTTGGCCGTTAATGGTATGGAACATTTTACGAACACCTAAACCTATGAAAACTTTATCATCTTCTGAAAGCCTAGTAGCGTTTGTTTCACACAGGTACAAATTGGCATAAAAGAGTAGATAAACTGGGGGCGCCACTAGTCATATATTAGAAGATTTTAACTCAACAAATATTTTAATTTAATTAAAGTGTCTAAAGGCACATTTTTGCATAAATAAATAAATTTATTGTGCAAAAAATATACATTATACAACTTAAAAATAACTGAAAACGATTTTGGATGACATTTGACACACAGATAGCCACCACAACCATAACCTGGATTACCATATAGAAGCCAGTTTATCCCGGAAAGATAAACAGTTTCCGTGAGACGCGTGATAGCGTATTTCTGTGATAAACCGAGTTATACGCGCACAAAGCCGCGAGCATAGGCTAGTAAAAACAAAATATGCAATTTTCCAATTTTATCCTTAATCTCAGTAAATCTACTCAGGAAAGCGGTTGTTGTATTACGGCAGCAAGACAATCGATTATGTACGGTGGCCGTAGCTGCGCACACTTAGACGGAATGGTCGCGCCATTACTGGATAATCCCGTCCATTTGCGTGCGAGTACAAGACATTTCGGTGAGCATTCCACTGAGGGTCAACGTTTGGGGGAAGTAATTGAGAATGGATAACGAATTCGAGAAAAAGTTTAAAGTACAAAGGCAATTAGGCGAATATTTTCATTTCAGCTTTAGGCCATTCATTTATTGAGTTCTGCCACAGTCTAGCTACTCCAAATGGTACAGAAGGAATATAATTACACTGTGGTTGTGCTATGTTCTCGATTATTTTCTGACTATAATTATGTATGTTATACTGTATCGAACAACTCGTCAAAATCACTAAAAATGTATTTTGTATTTCTAAGAGATAGGCCGTTTGTTTTACAACAATATTAAAAAAAACAAACGCTACATTTTATAAAAAGTTATCATTCCTAGAGAGACCGGCTATTTGTTCAAAAATAAAACACAGAAAATACAATATATTAATTTGGTTGAGCTCGTCTGATACTTTGTCACCTTCATTCGACTACAATCCATCAAACTCATTGGGATTTGCGTACAAGAAAAACAAAAGTACAAAGCAAAGAAATGGCAGATCCACGGAGACGTCTCGCCTCAATCAATCACTCACAATATTTGCTATTGGCCGTAACCTGTGTGCCCAAACTCCTCACTTGAGGGACACACACACTATGGGACAAAAATCGACTCTCACGGAAATTATATTGATATTCAATACACAATAAATGGGCCCTGTCAAAAACTTGCTGTTCGCTCCTATGGTCATCCCTAAGCTATCTGTGTCATTTGCTATTGGAAACGCAGCATCTATCTGTCCCTTTTCTCCTCTATACGTCTCGTAAGTCAGAGTGAGATAACAATGTATAGTGGGTTTAGCTCGCCTTTGTCACGAGGACTGAACTAATTTTTCATCATAGGGCCCGCGACAGTTACAAATGCGGCCCGAACTGTCTCCTTCTTTAATAATACTTTTTATATTTTTTCAAGGGTAGTTCGCCCTCCATCGAATAAAGATTTTCATCTGGAAACTTGGGGAAAAAATTTAAGAAGCTTAAAATGCAATTTGTTTGTTTAAACTCTTTAATACTGCCTTAATTAGAAGAAAAAAAACAAAGCCAATTTTCGCATGTTTGAATTTGACAAAACCGGTACTAATGAAGCATCGACAGGAGAATAAGTTATACATATTTTTAAATTGGTATAGGTAGAAAAGAAGTTTTAAAACGAAATTTTCAAATTGTGTTGTGTGTTGTTGTGTTGTGTATGTTTATATGTATTTTTCACAGGAATTGGGGTGCATTAAAAGAGCCTTCACGAGTAACGAGTACGATACGCGTACGAGTCGAGTACGATATTTAACTGATCGTCCGGCGCACGCTGGGCTGTCAGCCCCGCTACCAACCTGCTGACTGGCTAATCTTTTTCCCACGGCATAAGCTGTTATCATTGCCATGTCGACACGATTGAAGAAGAACGAATTAAACATCAATCAAGGTGTTAAAAGCTAATTATACAAAAATCAAATACCTATTTGTATACTAATGTCTAGACATTTTTTTTACGTAAGATCCAACATATTAAAATGAAGAGCAAAGGCAGTTGGAAGCAGAACTATTTTAAGATCCCAAAATAATACTGACAGGCACGACTGCCGAAATTACAGCTAATAAAAATCACAGATGTTATTCCAAAATCTATCGATGAACAGAAAAACGTCTCGGGGTACCAAAACACCCTCGGCATTATAATTCGGCACCCCATCAGATGAACTGTGCGCGCTCGATCAATCTCTGACGAATCTGTCATGTTTGGTTTATGAGAAAAATTGTAAGGATGCGTCCAAAGATCCCCTCCCGTAAACTGTTGGTTATATAAAGGGTATTGGCAAGCTAAATAAATAATGTAACGATATTCAATATTCAAATTGGATTGATGAAAAAATATTGGTGCTTTTTTGCGTTGGGAATGAATAAGATATTTTTTAAATATTTATGTTAATAAGCGCAATGTAGTCCTAGTACATAGGTACAGTTATTAAGTAGCTATGCAGATACTACTTAATATTTGTAATTTATGCTGTTTATGGTAGGTACTGCATTGGTTTTGTAACCGTCCCTTTCTAACAAATGGCAAATTGCACGTGTGAAAACAGAGCGGAATCGTGCTTTTGTGATGTTTTTTCAATCAACTCAGCCTATCGCAGTCCACTGATGGACATAAGCCTCTCCCAAGTTGCGCCACAACGCTCAGTCCTCTGCCTTCCGCATCCAGTCCCCCCCAGCCACGTTCTTTAGGTCGTCGGTCCACCTGGCAGGGGGGCGCCCCACGTTGCGTTTGCCGATACGCGGTCTCCACTCAAGGACTCGTCTGCTCCAACGGCCATCGGTCCTTCGACAGACATGTTTTTTACATTTTAGCAAATTTCTCGACAAATAAACATGTAACAAAAAATCTAGAAATGTACAAGATATATCTGTAGGCTTATCTAATAGCTTATACGATTGGCATTTCCAAATGACAAGCGTGCAAAGCGTGAATAGTGCAAAAACAGACCTTACTTTGGAAAATAAATCTAACGAGATTTTTTTAATATAGTGTTTTCCTTAATCTACCTTACTTCCTTAAAAATCAAGGACAATTGGAATTCTTGATTCAAAATATTTTCATATGTGGATACGACGTAGATCAAGTTTTATATGATTTTTTTATGATATTTACTAGATTCTGGTATAAGGAGAGCTTAAGCGAGTGAATTAGTCTTATGTACTTACATAGAGCCTAAAATATTCTTCCGTATTTTTGTAATTACCTTGTGGTTGCAATTTTCATTTCTACCTCTTATATAAAATCATATAAGGATAAGGACTTGCCTTTAAAATATATTTAACAGATTAAAACCAACCAAGATTAGCCTGCGGACTTCACGAAAGCCCGAATAACAGCGACGCAAAAACATTTGAAGAAAATACTTTGTTGGAAATCATTTGTCTAAGCATCGAGGGGTCAATGCGACGCGCCCGTTCCCACGCTGAACCTGCGGCTCAAAACCAAGTCCTATTTACAATTCCTAAACTCCAACTTTATCCTGAAATAGTCCATAAAATGTAAAGAAAAAGGCTATATGTGTTAGAGATGAAATTTACCCAGCTGCAGATATAAGTTTGTCGCGGTGTAGGTATTTCGAGAGAGTTTCCGCTAATCGTCTAGAAAAAATATTTGCCGATTCAGCTTCGGTTCTTTTTCCACTGATAAATGTGCTCGGAATATGTATCTGGCAATTTGGGTGTAGTTCGGATCCTTTTGTTTCATTAAGTGCTTTAGTGGTGAAAGTTTTTTTTTTTCGTTTTCCCTGGGAAATCTGCCATGTGACGGCGATGTAAGAAAGTGAATCATTTGTCTGCTAAGTTTTTTTTTATGTAAACAGACTTAGTCCGGTAAATGTACATAGACTTTTGGCACGTTATATGGATACATACATTTATGTAGATATGTAAAACAGATAAATAGATAAATCCGTTTGTTAAGACATTGGAAAATAAATGTTTTGGCAGATATTGTTTAAACTTTTATGGCAATATTGGTGTACTTATGCTGAGCTGGACACCCATTTGTCACAATTTTGGGACACACATGGCGCATGACTGTCAATGACTTTTTCCTCGCTTTGTTACTTCTTCACTATATCTATTCCTTGTTCATGTATATCCTTTCTTTTGTATGTGTCTCAGTTGTGTCAAATAAATGTTTTCCTTTCTTTCTTTCTTAAAACATCGTTTACTGATGTAAGTTTGTTTTATTTACTTTGATACATTAACTACAATATCTATTGCCGACATATTACTAAACTAATCCAACTTCCTACCAAATATAAAATCAACTGCTTAACAAAATTAACACCGCGGAAATGAGCCATTTCCCTATTACAGTATTTTTGTCCTTGTCCCCAAATGGCCGTAATTGAAGTCTAACAAAAATAATCATGATACTTATTTATTTAACAATAAATAGCAACCTTTATTATTTTCTACTCAAATAATATCTTATACACATACATACTATCACGCCTGTTTCCCATAGGGGTAGGCAGATTATGGATTTCCACCTGCTACGATACTGACACACCTCTTTCTCTTCATCTACGTTCATTAACCTCGCCATGCATACTCCTTCTGCCTTGGCCTTTTCTGAGAACGTTTGCGATTTGTTTGCGATACGTTCACTGAGGTCGTCCCCCTCCAACTCTTCCATCGACTCTCGCTTCGTATACTTGTTTCGTCAATACATCCTCTAATAAAACTTACAACTTAGCGTATATCAGAAATGCGTGATCATATTTTAAGTGCTCATTTACGGAATGCTATCGAACTTCTTTTCCTCAAAAGGATAACCCCGAAATCACAAAATAAAAATCAGCTGTTCCATACATTTTGTCGAGCGACATCGATGATTTTGTTTTGTTTGACAGCTGATATTTTTGTTGCGATTTCAGGGTTATTCCCATAGTATAAGTTGTTCTATGCTATGCCCTGAATGAGCTCTTAAAATAGGACCACGCATTTCTGATACACGTTGTATATGATATCGGCAAAGATAATGTACGTTTAGAGATGAATCCAAATCAAAAACCCACAAACATTAAGGCAGCGGGCACACCGAGCAGATAGATATTGAAATTCAAATGGCCGCCCGTGATTTAGTATTCATTTGACGTGATGGAGGCTTTACTTCGGTTTAGGTTTCGCCAGGCGTCGTCTTCTCGTACATCATAGCGCTACGCTTCAGATGAAAGGGATTGGTATACACTGAGCGGCAGATATTTTCGTTCTGTGTGCGAGTTTGTGTCGAAGCTACGTTTTGGTATGAGAAGAATCAAGGTTGCGGGTTGTTGGTTAAGATATATTTTATTGTATTTCTACAAAATACAATAATTTATTACTTATTATTTTAAATAGGACTTAACGCTCACATCTCTATTTTAAGCCGGTTCGTGACGCAGTGGAACCTGCGCGTTATAATTCCTGTTCCAAATAATAAGGTAATAACGCGAAGGTTAACAATGTAATTATTATTTATTTATTTGAAAAGAGTTAAAACAAAAAAAAATCTTCCTGTTCATGATAAAAAGGTGTATAGATTTATTTTAAACCATTATTATGTGAGAGTCCCTTTTATATTTTGCCAACCTAGAAATAATCAATTAAAGACTGATAATCTGGACAACTTTTCGAAAAGCAATCCGGTAGGATTTCTGATCAATTTCCATACATAAAATTGAATGAATACCTAAAAAATTAAACTTTATTGTATTAAAGAAAAAAAATAGAAGAAAGTACAAACATTAGTACAGTACAATGTATTATCACTTAACTGTTTGTCTGCCTAAACGTGGATCCATGCAAGACATAACAAAATTTGAATTGAGTCTGGAACTTCGGCATACAAGATGATAAAGTTTTTTGTAAACTTCTTTTAATAAAATGATAATTACATAGTAAAGCTTTATACTAAAAATGAAATAAACCTTTACCTACATAAAGTACATTACGTATAAACCCGCCCAGTACATCCACAACCGAGTCCGGTTGACGGCAGCCGTAATCCCAAAAGATTTCCACTTGGAGCGAGCATCAACTCGCGTCCCCCACCGCTACACATTCTAAATAATAAACAGCTCTACTACCTACGCTCTCCCAGACTCTACGTACGGTATATGTACTGATTTGTACTTATATATTGTCATTTATGTGAACAAATCAATTACTGAACGGTAAAAAACATTTCTTTAATAAAATTGGTAGAGTTTTTTTATGTAGAGACTAGAAATGATTGAAAATGATTTCCATGTACGGTGGATATCAAATCACGTCTTCCACTGCTACACATTCTAACTAATAAACAGCTCTCTCTACCTACGCTCTACCAGACTCTGCATATGTTATATGTAGTGATTTGTATTTATTGTCATTGACGTGAAAAAATCAACTAAAACACGGCAAAAAATATGTACAGTTTTTATATAGAGACTAGAGATGATTATAAAAGTTATGGAAAATAGAAACTGATTTTCTATATTGGTAGGACTTGAAAATGATATAAAAATATCTCAGGATTGTCTAATAACATTATTACTATGTAGAGACCTGGATGAGTGATGCACAAGATCGAAGTGGCTGGCAATAACGAAATGAGGCCTATACCCGGCAGTGGTTGATACCGGGCTAGGATCATCATCCTAAAAAAAACGTTATGAACATTTTAAAAGATCTCTCATCAGAGATCTTTTAAAATGTTCATAACGTTTTTTTTTTATTTTCATATATTCTTACCTACGATTTTTATATAAAAAGCACATGACATCTTTACACATTGCCTCAAAATTCTAAATAAATAAGCATCTCTACCTCTGCGCTATCAGGTTTTATACTAAAAATGTCTTCATGTAGTGAATTAAAAATTAGTAGATGAAATAATCCTACCTACTATAATATTATAAATTTGAAAGTTTGTGAAGATAATTCATAATTCACAATCTTTATTGACATATTACTTTGTAGATTTTATAGAATTTAGATAAGATTAGATTTAGATATTGGGATGGTTATCCTTCAATAACGCTGTAATGAACGGCTTTGGATGAAACTTGGTATATAGGTAGACCATAACCTAGATTAACAGTTTCCGATGGATGCGTGATAACGTCTTGTGATAAACCAATTTATACGCGAGCGAAGCCGCGGGCACTGGCTAGTTATCTATACTAATATCATAAAGAGGAAAGGTTTGTTTGTAATCGATAAACTCTGAAACTACTAAACCGATTTTAATCATTCTTCCACCATTAAAAAGCTACTTTATCCAGAAGTAGCAAAAGCTATATTTTATTTCATAGGCGGGCAAAGCCACGGTCAAAGTCTAGTATTTAATATGCTGCCAACTTGAAGACGTCAAGTGCATTGTAGATAATGCGCTTTAAGATAGTATGAGCGAGATTTTTGGTCAACGATACTACATTCAACGCGGCGCCTTCCATCTACTTCGAGGAGATAAACACACAGATATTGCTAACGATCTATGACGAAGCAGACAGGTGGCTTGAGAGAGCATACGATTTATAAAAAACATTACCGAATAATGGAAAGATGAAGGGACTTGTGCGGTTAAAAAGTAAAAAATTATTATAAAGCATTTTAAGTAGACTTCACTTTTAAAGCATTATAAACTTAGTTACTTACAAAAACATGACATGCATAAGGTCATGTTTAAGTCTATCCTTCTAATATTATAAATTCTACTAATATTTTTACACATAAAAACAAAACAATATGGTAATCGCACCTTCTGCATGTGCATATGTGAGAGCGGGAGGGCAATACTGCATATTGCATTCAAGTCCAAGCTTGACAAACTAGTTTGGCGAAATTAACACTAAATATTGTAACTCCATGTCTTGTGCTGCGTCATGGAATTCCGCAAAGTAACGCCTTTATTTTAAATGTGAATTTATTAATTGTGAGAGTATGGTTGTTTATTTTCGTTTGTTTGTCCTTCAATGACACTGTAATGGGTGAATGGCTTTGGATAAAATTTAGCGCATAGATATACCATAACCTGGATTAGTATATAGGCTACTTTTTATCCCAGGAAGATACACAGTTCCCGAGTGATACAAGATAATGTATTTCTGTGATAAACCGAATTAATTGCGGATCAACCCGCTGGCATAGACTAGTATTTATATACAAAGATATAAAATATTCCTGAGTACGAGTACCGTAAGTAGTGTATGACAACGAAAAATATTAATCATAACACTTACATCAGCTTTTACCAAAATTGTACGCAATACCAGTATCATAAGTAAACGTACTTTAAGTATAAACGTATAGGTATATATTAATACCTACTTCAAGTATATAAATACATAGTTTAAGTACTCTGAGACGTTCTGCGGTTTAACCCGTCGGCTGCGGCTCGGTCGTATTGACCCCAAGGTAATGCTTAAGCCGAAGTAACATTACGAGTAAATTGTTGTGCTAAACAAGTAATTTCTATGTACATAGATGTAGCTATTATATGTTTTGTTTGGAAGGCTGATGATACTTTCTAATAGGCAGAAGAATAGGTAGAGAAAATAGTATATTACTGTCGAGGCCTGAAATGAAGCAATTTACGGCCGAGGCTGAGTACTTCCCAAGTGAATTTGAAAGGACGAGGCGCAAGCCGAGTCCTTTTTAACTAAACGAGGCCGTTAATTGCTATTTCGGCCGAGACTTGTATAGTACTTTTCTCTCATTTGCGAGGAAACACAACACAAATTAATTCAACAGTATCTCATTTTCATTCACACCAATTCTTCACACTAGTTCTTGTTCTATTTTCAAAGTTTTGAAAAAGAAAAATGCGCATTCAGCCTGTATAATGATAAATATTTTGTACCTAAAAACATCTAATTTATGTAAGTGTGTACTTAAAAACCTCGGTAGCATAATTTAAAAAATAAAAAGTGTCCAGCAATTTCTATTATTGTCCTGTTGGACATTACCTGCCTGTTATTTCGTTGCGTACGAAAAAGAGCCGAATGTTGTATTCTTTTTTTTGAATAATGAACCAATTTAAATCAAACCATTTTATTATTCTTAATGCATTTACACATGCGAACCGAAATCTAAAGATATAAACATGGACGAATAAAAAAGGCGGACGGAATCTCGCTAAGCAATAAGTGAAGCATCCATAGTACGACGGCTCGCTCACAAGTTCAGGCTGGCACGCACACATTCACACCCATAGTAATACAAAAATCCGCGATTATGCAACAAATCTCGTGTGACAGACGTTGTCGTAGTGTCACAAATAAAATAACAATATTTTGTCTGGTGTGTTAAAATGCTGTCAAAATTATAGTAGGTTCAGGAAAAAATTATGTGCTTCAATCTTTTCTTCCGTTCGAAGATTCCGTCCACCTTTTTTATTTGTCCGAGGATATAAATAAGTAAAATGTGGATAGAAGAAATATAACTATTAGCTGCAATGTTAATCGAGTCGGTTGAGGAACACGGTCTGGATCTCAATGGGATGTTGCTGACGTCACCGAAAGACGTAAGTGGAAGTTTATGAGCAGAGTTCACGGTAGCTTAGCGGCTAAGATGCACTGAACCAGGAGTCACAGGTTCGAATCCTACTCGTGGGCTAATTTTTCTTTCCACAATTTATATGTTAAATATAAATCAAGGCTACATTTAGTAAGTTCTTTAAATTACAGACGCTAAATATAATTATCCTAACTATTATAATACTGTAAATATCTCTTTGTTCGGGCATCACGTTAAAACTACTGGACTGTTTCTGATGAAGCTTTTGTGTTGGAAAGCTATTCATTCCTGTGAGATGAACTCAAGGACCACGGGAGCGAAACCGCCAGAATAGGCTCTTCCATCTAAACTAATAATATTGTACCAAAACAAAAGATTGACAAATCGGAAAATCTCCGACGTAAAATAACTTTAACTTCAACATATTAATAACACAACGGTGAAATCTTTTACAGTCAGGGCTCGCCGTCAAGTATAAATAGTCGAAGAAGGACAGAAAACTACACTCCTTTCGTTGACCTTAGGATATATGCTCTCCTCACATCCTTGTCTACAATAACATCGGTAGTTACATTTCCATTGCCGGTTTTCTTCAGAAGCAAAAATATTTGTCTGAACAAACGGGGTAGTGTATGACGAATAATTTCGAAGAGTCGTGAAACATAGGGGTGCCAGAATACGCAGCGTTGCTACAGTAGTTCATTGATGCATTTCCTGAGGGCCACTGTGCATTCGATTGATGCACCACCAACTGTGGACGTATTGCAATCGTTATGTACCTAATGTCAATGCGATCCTGTTCGAATACTGTTAGTCTGTGTCCGTGTTTAAGGAGTTTTATTTTAGTGTTAGATTGTTGTAATGCTCTGTCTGTGATCAAGGGAATATCCGCCGGTATTTGATAGGAAGATTAAGTTCTTGTTTTGATGATTGTGAGATGTAATTTTAAATGAAATTGAGATGGATGAAATGTTGTGTTTTGTGTCTTTAAGCAATATTGCACCTTGTCACCGTTGCATCACCTGGTCGACTGGGAGAGAATTCCTTAGGCAATTAGTGTGCCTATGTACTACATTTATTATATTGCATGAAGTTATTTAATTTCGCTAAACTAACTCTCTCTACTTTTGTAGTCTGGTTCATCCATGATGAACCAAACTACAAAAAAATATCTACCAAGTGTGATAGAACTACACAAAGACAAAAATATGAATTTCAAAAATGAAATGTATGCAAGACACTTCGACTAAAACTACCAAAGAAATGTTATCGTTTTTAAAAGCTGATTCATTGTTTATAAAGAGTCAATTTCAGCAAAAGCAATCTAAAACAGTTAGCTAGCAAAAAGCGAATACTGGCCAACAAGTTGTTGGTTTGGGCATTGAAACAAAAAGAAAGTTTTCGTAGCTACTGTGTAATAGGAAACTGGGGAGCAAGGAATTAAAATCATACGAGGTTTCTGGTTATAATATGAAATTAATTTTAAGAATATGTAAGGCGCTGAACAGACGAAGCATGCTGAATAAAAGCTTTTAAAAATAGTTCTTTGAATTTAAAGGCAAAACTAGAATAATTTCTTCGTAAAACGTGTAAAATACAAAACGGCCTTTCGCCAAGTATGTAATACCATCTAAAGAAATCGAAATTGCCACTTTATAAAATTGCAACATTGTAATTACTTGAGTAAGCTTATAATATATTCGTGGCATGGATTTTTGTGGATTGGCTGGATTAAGTAAATATAATATAAAAGGTATTCTCTTTTTTTTTTAAAGAATAAAACATTTAATATTTTATTGTTTTATTTCATATGTATTTTATGGATACTTATTTATATTGTATCTTGATTAATTATTAGATTAGACTCGTCTATGCTCGTGGCTTCAC
This sequence comes from Asteroscopus sphinx, assembly GCA_949699075.1. Lineage (NCBI taxonomy): Eukaryota > Metazoa > Arthropoda > Insecta > Lepidoptera > Noctuidae > Asteroscopus > Asteroscopus sphinx. Next base: position 11,284,046 of record OX453013.1, on the reverse strand, counting down.
TCGCTTCTTATTCGACTTATCACAAAAATACGTTATTATCACGCATCCTTCGGAAAATGATTATCTTTTCGGGATAAAAAGTAGCATATTTGTTAAGCCGGGTTATGGTCTATCTGTGTGCAAATTTTCATCCAAATTCATTTAGTCGCTTCAGCGTGATTGAAGGACAAACAAACAAACATCCATACTTTTACAAATAATATTAATAACTAGGATTTTCTTTTAATGTAAAAAAATTATTTATATATTTCTCTCTTGACTTATAAATTTAGAATGATCTCATTATATTCTACAATCTAAATATATAAGTCAAATAATTTTACTTTGTTTTTAGAAGTTTAAATTAATACCTAGTCTTAAATTATGACACCCCTAAGCTCATTCATAGTATTCGTAATAAAATTATTTTTTATTTTCCATGGAAACAAAATTCGATCATTTACGAAAATCCCGGCTAAAAAAAAACATAATTTTATATCTCCGACCCTTACACCACAAAAAGGTGAACCTATCCCTTCCAGCCAGCCCATAGAGCAGCTAGAACAACGTAGGAAGCATTCACAAGACTGGTTGAAACATAAATCTGGCTCGGCGGCTCGGTCGCGCGGAAACTTTTTGAATTATTAGTTTTAATTTCCGCCTAAGATCCGCCGCGCGTCCCTGTATCTGTCAGCGGACATATACAATCCGCGGATATATTATGTTTGTGTGAACTACGCCTTACATGTGGGTTATGAAGCGAAGAATTTAATTACGTGAGGATTATATTTGTGATCATTTCGCTGTTAAAATTTGTTCCATTTGATTTGTGAAAGGTTTTGGGGAAGAATGATCGTTTTTAGAAGGTACAATCTGTACATTATAACTACCTATGTCTATGTATCCATCGAGCTAAACGCCTTTACGCATTATACAAGGCGGTAATAATTAGAGGTCTTCACACTGAGCAAGCAGGTTGATGACCTGAGACCAAATAGGAAGATGAAATCATTTGAATCGTTCACATTTGATTTAGAGGCTAACTACATAAAAATCAAAAAAATTGCTAAAAATCATACCTCTGTTGTCACTGTCGTTTTGTACAGAACTGAAAGAGAGGCAATGAGAGGAGGGACGTCGGGTGCGCCGCTCAACTTGAATTAAAATGAACAGTATTGTTTTTAAATGAAAATTTAAAAGCTTATTTGAAAAACAGAAACAACTATGTTTTTAATTATTGTCTATCTTATATCATCATCATCATTTCAGCCGAAAGACGTCCACTGCTGGACATCGGCCATCCGTTCTGCGAGCAATGTGCCTCGCCCACTGCCACATAAGTTTGGCAATTCTTCGGGCTATGTCGGTTACTTTCGTTTTCCTGCGAATCTCCTCATTTCAGATTCTTAATTTATGTTTTCTTAATTTCATTTATAATATTTTGTAAATAATAGAGATTGTTTGCTCTAAATCTTGTTTTAAGAGGTTAGATTACAAATTTTTTTCCATGGAGAAAACTTCAAGAAAACGTGTTTTGGGCACAATAGTGTTTTTGAAAATACGATCAAGATTAAAATGTTTTTTTTTCTCTCCCACAAACTGAATAGATACAGCTAAAATATTTTTTAATGAAGCCTATTTGGGGTATTTGGTTGTTGTCAGCGTCTTTAAGTCTCCGCACCTTTAATCCTTCATTTACGTGACAGTATACAAGAGTACACTATAGTGTCGTCTCATTATGTCTCAACATGTTTGGGACTACCTTCCAGTATGCTCAAATAATTTAGTGGTAGCATAGGAGCACTTATGGCCTAGTGGTTGATCGCTTGTCGGAAGACGAAGATGGAAAAGCAGAAGGCTGTGAGTTCGAACCCAGCCCGCACCTCTGACTTTTAGAATTAATTGGGTCAGAATTTTGATTATCACTTGCTTTAACCATAAAGGAAAAGATCATAAGAAAACCCACACGAGAGCGTGCTCCATACAGTTCTCAATGGTGTGTTTAGTCCGCCAATCTGCACTAGGACTGCCCAGCAGTGGGGCAGTATAATAAGCCAATTATGTATGTATGTATGCTCAAGTACAACGAAATATAGACTTTCCTACAGTCTGAATATTGTTTAACCTGTGCAAACCTAAATGTTTCCCATACATCACAATCCTTGCACAAACCGACTCTTTCCCAATACAGCTTTATATCAGACATCAGCAACAATCTTAGCACTCTATTAAGATACCAGTTTGTTATTGAATGGTAGCGTAATTACAGAGTACGGAACGCCACCGGCCGAAGCGATGTTGATTTTATACTACTGCAGATCGAATACGAGATACGTGGACAAATAATGTGTATGTGTTAATACGTGGTACTTGGATAGCGATCGTCTGACTCGAAGTATGGTTTATCATCGAAATGATACCTTCTGGAATAACGAGATGCGTGAATACAGACGTTGGAGCAATGATATGTGATTTGCTATGATTTGGTGTTTACGTGTAGCAATTTGTGGGATTAAGTTCGATTGGTTACTAATCTTACTATTTTGCCCACTGATTCGAGTTGATTTTCTCATCTGTAGGTGAATTATTAGCTGCTATGAAATTTATTTATTAGAAGCACTTGTTTAAATCTTTAAGGACCGTACTTTCTGTACGTAGTAGAGTAGTAGGGATTCCAGCAAAACAAAAATTCGTCTAAATTACATTTTAATATCTAGTGTGTTCCGTGTGGTGCCGGACGTAAAGAATTACACCACCCTATGGGTGTCTCATGGGTGTCGTAAAAGGCGACTAAGGGATTCACCAGAGGATGGGCAGCAGCGTTCTCTGAGTATTTAACCAACCAACTGCGATCGCCAACCCGCCTGCCAAGCGTGGCGATTATGGCATATCCCCCCAATATATGCTTGGGGGAGGCCTGTGTCCAGCAGTGGACGTCTTACGGCTGGAATGATGATGATGATGATCTAGTGAAATAGAAATTGTGTTTGTACGACACTAAAAGCTACAGAAATAAAAAGCCGATACAACACACAAATAAAAGCGGCCGGCCGATAGGATTAATAAATTTGTCTAGTGGAAACGCCACGCTTTCACCGTTCTCCCTTTTTGCGTGTGTTTCCACATTTTTCACGCTATAAATCATATTTTTTCACCGGTAGCGCTTTTTGCGCTGGCGTCCTTTCGGTTTGCCCGAGCGTACTGTCATTTTTTTCACTCGGACATGGGAGTTTGCACTTGCTCATTTCGCTTTTGTTTTGTACAGAGAATTTATGATTAATTTGTACTGTCAGTGACGCACGGTTGAATGACCTCGACATTGAATCGTAGTTTTACCATATGCATAAATAAATCATGTGATAGGCTGTGAAAATAACGTGGGCGTTAATTAAAACGTTTAATTATCGATAAACATAAACACAGTAAAGCAAATTCCCTTAACGCCGACATGACAAATATATATTCAGTCGACAGCGGGGGCGATGGCGCACCGCTTAAAATCTCTCATCGCTGTAAATTTTAATTTAGCTACCACAACGTGAACAATTTAATTTAATTGCCAAATCATTAAGTTAAGCACGAAAATATTAGTCGGCACTAGTGCCACAGAATTAATAAACTCGACAGTATAAATAAAGAAATCAATGACGTATCTATCTTCGGAAAAAATGGCGGAGACTGTACATTAATACGTGACCATAAATTAAAGCGTGGCTTAAAATTAAGACAACAAGCCTCTTTAATCTACAATAAATGGTGGTCGTCGCTCGGAGACCGGTTTCGAGATGGAGGCGCAAAAGAAAAAAGAATAATCCGGTCCGGAGCGGGTCCAAAATATGATAGGCATCCATAATACAACATGGCCGCTAAGCTCCTATATCTGTCTCTGTCGCACGGGGAGACCTTGTGTATGGCTATCACACTTTATTAAGGTTGACCACATGTGGAGTGTTCCGCTAAGTCTAACCTTGATATCATACTCTCCGCTGTACGGGGTGTCCTTATGTCGATTTGATCTCGCGTTTTTACAATTTATTGTTCTACAACTTCGATTTATACTTTCAAGTTACCTATTTTATGTTTAAATGAGTCACATCATAAGCAAAAAAGTGAATCACGTGCGAATGTCAATAAACTTTTGGATATAAGAACAGGTCTCACAACTCCATAAAAACGTCCAAACTGAAGATGGCTTCATAACTATAATATACAATACAATGTTGGTTGTATTACATAATATACAATGTTAAAATACAATACAAATACTCTTTATTATACACAAGACAACATACGTTATTTACATGAAATATTTGACGGTTTTCATGCCAATGTAATGTAACCAATTTTTTTCCGACGAGTAACAGGTTAAAAAAGCTGTTAATTTATAACAGGTTTGAAAACGGCTGATTTTATCATTTTTTTCCAACTTTAACGTTTTTGTGGTTAAAACAGTTTCATGTTAAAAATTAATATTAATGAACATTATGCATATTGTAATAAAATTGAGTCAGTTTTTTGAAAAAAAATGTTTTTCAATGTATAAGTTCTTTGTGACCTGTTCGTTTGTCAATTGAATTTGCACATTTTTTTTAACCTATTTTTTGAGCAATGGAAAACAGTTAATTCGTTTCTGATGAAAAAGCTATTTTAAAAAGTGGTACGTTGATTCAATGTCCACCGCTAACCTACAGTAGGTATAATGGATGGTCTTATCGCTAACAACCGTAACAACCATCCAATCAATCCAATTATTAGATATACTACTAGGTCAAAGAACGCTAACTATTACTACGACTAAGTATTGACAGCACTCAAGTCCAGTATCATCACATAAAATGTCCCGTATGTACAGTACACAACACCCTATAGACAGCCGGCCCCCTCCCGCGACGTCCAACCGTCGGCGACCACAGCATTCCACATTACCAACACCACCTTATAAATAAACCGCTTATGTGAGCCTACCTGCCGAAGCCACTCTCAGAAAAACATAATGTAAGTAGGCATCCCGTGTTGACATCAATATTACGAAGTTATGATCATGCATGTTTTGCGGTAGATATTAATGTTTGACTTTTCCGCCGGTCGATTTTGAACTGTTTGAAAATTAGAACACAGTGTTTTTGTTTTTTTTTCGTGTAGTGTGTGTAACCAGCATCAGTTGCGTTTCTATTGAAAAAATAATTAGTAGGTGATATTTACGTAAGAGTAACTACGTACCGCTAAGGAGTGGAATTGAATTCCTTGGCTGTGTTCCCTGATAGGTATAATGTGGTGGTCTTCAAGGCACTGGTTTTGGTGAGCGTTGACCATCGTCGACCGCACGATCGCTTTAACATCATATAAGGTAGCGGTCAAACGCAAGCCCATTAAAGGATTTAAAAAATTAAGGATGGCAGTCTTGCTTGCTACTTACTTCGTTATAGCGACACTATTGAACTTCATGTACAAAAAAATTAAAATTCAATTTTAATATTACAGGACCTCTTATATGAAATTATACGATGCACAAAATGTAAACTGAGTTACCCAAAGCATAGAAACAAACTGAGCTGGTCAAGTGAAACCGAAACCGTGCAGTTTTGTCATGTCAGTGCGAATAATATGCAAATTGTCCCGATCGGCAGGTGGTCAGTGGTCATTGTGACAAAACGCTTTTGTCTAGCCTCTTTTCAACAAAACAAGATCACTTTCGCTTGCATTCCTGCGAATTGCTACACCTTTACTTTCAATTAGTTTTCTAAACAAATGTTTTGTAGAATTTGTTGTATGTTTGCACCCGCTCTGCTCTTAATGCGGTTGTAAATCAGTAAACACTTTCTTTTGCCAAAACGTGAAAAGAAAGTACCTGTTACAATTTTGCACAGTTCTGTTGCAATAAATAATGGTAAAGTTTTTTTGAGTTGGCACCCTTTGGTTACCTTAAGTGATATTGCAATTAATTATTGTAAGTAAAGCGGAAAGGAACCTCTTAGGCTGTGAAGAAAAGAGTTCAGTATTTTTTTTAATAAAGATTTATTATTGGGTTTGCGATGACAAAACCATAACATGTTAATAATTTCATTATTTTTGGTTAAGTTTACCCTGTAAATAAACATACTTTTTTTATACAATTATTATCCTCACACGCTGACTGGCAAAAAGTAATTAATAAAATTGTGTTCATTTTTGGCAAAGATGTATTTAACAATAGCCTTGAGATCAAATCCTCCTCCCCGAAGTTCATAGTTTACTTCATGATTGACTTGCAGCTTGAGGAAGTGCTGTATTACTACAAGAGGCATCTCAATAGAAGATCTTATCAGGTCGCAGTGCCTTAGGAGCGTTCAAGACCCCTACCTCTCTCCTCTAAATAAATGATTTTTTTAAGCCTTTTACAAGACTCATTCTTGGGATAGACATGACATAACTATTTATTATTGGGTTAAGCTTAACATGTAAATAGAAAGAATTTATTTTTTACAATTAATGACATTATAAGCAAACTGGCAAGAAGTAATTCATTTTGTTATGTTCTCCTTTTTCTTTGACGACGTCTGTGGTCTAGTGGTTCGAGGATCGGACTGGTAATCTCGAGGTCGTGGGTTCGATTCCCACAGAACACAAATATTTGTGTGATGAACATAAGTATTTGTGTTGGTCTGGGTGTTTCGTATGTATTTACAAAAAAAGAGTATATAAGTATTATATCCATTATCTAGTACCCATAGCACAAGCTCTGCTTAGTTTGGGACTAGATGGTGCTGTGTGAAAAAGTCCCAAAAATATTTTATTTTTTTATTTTTTGAAGGGTGGTATGCCACCCATCAAATTTCTTTGTCCAAGGTGACTTTGATCAATGAAAATGATCAATTTTCATCAAATGTTGTATGTATTTTAACACTGATTATCAAAGAAATTCGATTCGACAAAGAAATTTGAAAAAAATTGTTCAACTCAGCCAGCAGTCGCAGTCCACTGCTGGACATAGGCCTCTCCCAAGTTGCGCCACAACGCTTGGTCCTCTGCCTTCCGCATCCAGTCCCCCCCAGCCACGTGGACCGACGACTTAAAAAAATTGTGCTTTAATTTTTTTTTATTTTTTTTTATTTACGATTTTTATAGAGATATAGCTGAAATGAACAGTATCCTATGTGACATGATCTATTCCACGTGTATCAAAAATGCGTGGTTACTACTTTTACAACGGAGACAACCCTGAAATCGCGAAGAAATTATCACCAGATGATTTTATTATCAGATGATCCGTATATACATTTTGTCGATTGACATCGATGATTTTCTATAGGGAGCAGCAGATTTTATTTGCGATTTCGGGTTTAGTTCCGTTGTAAAAGATGTTCTTTTCTATGCCCTGATTTTTTTTTATTACGCATTTCATACAAACTTTGTATCGGTACCAAATTTAATCCAAATCCGTGAACCAACGAATATACATCCATACTTTCGTATTTATAATGTTAGTAGGATTACTATCACTCAATGAATTCACTGTATATCACTATTATAATTTTCCTTCCGCTTTACAACAATATCTCTTTCATATTAGTCACATCTGTTGATTGTGCTGTTTCCGTATTAATAGCGAGGCGACAAAACGTCGCTCGGGAGTGAAAATCCCGTATTTGAACGGAAATAAATTTTACAGCTACTTATCTAGCAAAAAATGGAAGTTTATTTATTTCACATATTATGTAGATCGAAAATTGAACGGAATCAGATTTGCCAAAATCTACAAAACAAAGCCGCTATTTCTAATACTTTTGTTTTTATATCCAACGAAAAATTATACATAGATAAAACATTGAATTAAGCTTTACGAGGTTTTCACTACTTTTTCTTCTTCTATCGTGTCAACATGAGCTACATAATGATAATCTGCTCATGATGTGGGAAAAAGATTAGTCAGTCAGCAGGTTGGTAACAAGGCAACGATAAGGTGTTTTCTTAACAAATTGTCTTCAAATTGAGATCCAAAATGTGATAATTTCCAGACTGAATGGCATATTTATTATAGTATCGCATATCAACGCTTAGCTGTGAATCGCATGCCTTCTTCAACTCATTATCGCCGCCTGCAATAACAGATGTTTCGCTGTTATTAATACCGTACGAATTAACTATTTGTTAACATACGTATTTTGTTTTATTGTTGAACTTTATAGTATGAGAAGAACGAACTTTGTGGTGTTGCATTGTTCTGAGAAAACTACTACTCTATTTTATTTAAATTCATCTTGCAACATTTAAAGAGAAAGTGTCATATTGATAAATTATTATGATATTTTCTTATGATACACATAATAGTTGTGAAAAAAATGAACTTTTTTGCTTGAAGACATTTGTTTGGGTTTTTCTTCAATTAAATGTTTTAGCTCCGACTTCATCCGATTAAATAAAATTCTTGAAGAATCAATGAATTATTAAAAATAAACATTTTCAATAAATAAATATATATCCTTATTAAAAAACAACTTCAAAGCTTAAACTTCTACAGAAATTCCACACCATCTCAGCCGGTTATTTTTGAAGGCACGCTCAACTTACTTTACACGTATATTCCGGCGTTTTATAAATACTCTTGTCGATACGGTCTCGGTACCGTTACCTCTAGACAGACGAAAGATGTATCTTGCGCTTGACCCGAGGCAAGGGCAGGAAGAACAAAGCTCCTAATTCTATTGAAACACCATTATCTAATAAGTTTGTGGACCATCAATCATCGTGGCAAGTCCCCTTACACTTCCATATCATTAATCAGTATCTATAAATGTTACGCCGACACTTGTGTATCGAATTTTGTTTTTTTTGGGACTCATGGCATGGTGTGGCGGTTTATTAGAATGTGATATGTATGCGTAAAAGTTGGGTGTGTTCCGTACTTTAATTATGCAGTTGCATGTAGGGTTCTTAGGGTGAGAAATTGTCGTACTGGCCTGGGATGTAGGGAAAGTTATCAGCTCGTTCGTTCGAATACAACGGAAGGACTCATTTATGTTTTTTATAAAACAAGCTTCTTGGATAATACAGGTTATAATAAAGGCCAGAATATTAAAAAACTGATTGATAATATTATTCATACGTAAACAAAAGTTAGTTTTATAGAAGCAGTAACAGTTTGTAAAAAAGGATAACTAAATTTTCAATCTTGATTCTTTGGCTCGCATAATTTCACTGCTAACAATATGGTTAATAAGCAACGATTAAATAATCGATTTGCGTCAATTTAAATGATCATTTAACAGACTAATCGAATAACAATTTGCTCGTCACTAAGCGAACGAGCAATGACTAAATCGACATGCTAACTAATGCCGTGCATTTCTGAAAGCATTAACTGTAAGTGCCTGAACATAAAACTGATAGGTATGCGATATATCCGAGCGGCCATCAATCTGGGACTGATTCGAATAACATCTCGATATTTAGTATCGATAAAAAAGAGCATCAAGTGCGGTGCCTTTGTTCTCGTCTAAGTTAGTGGTGATTCTTTAGTGTTGTGTTTTGCTGAATTGCAGCGAAGAATAATAATTAATTGTAGACAGAGTTCATTGATTTATTAAAATCTTAATACGAAGCTCAACGTCAAAACGAAACATTACTATTTCAACGGATGTTGAAAATGATTTAAAATACCAGTCAACGCACGCGGTTTCGCTCCCATGGTACATAAGTCAATCAAAATTATTCAATGTGTTAATCCAGGATATGGTCTATCTGTGTGCCAAGTTTTATTCAAATTAGCTGAGCCGTTTCAGCGTGATTAAAGGACAAACAAAAATATAACCATACGTCACATTTATAATAGGGAATTAGAATTTCTAATGGTGTTTAGCTTATAAGTATTTAACACAAATTTATTTAATGACATTATAAATGTTCAATTACGAATTGAACATATCCATCTAAACGTTCAACTGTGCCCTCATTAAAAATACATTCAGAGCGGCAATTCAAACAGTAGTCATATAAATCTTCTAGGGAAAAACAAAAGTACATTGTCCAAATCATAGGCAGGAAGTTAGATTAAAATCGGGCGTCACTGAGCGTCATGACTTGAATAATTCCGTCCAATAATAGGGGGCTCCACCCTACGGCATGCGGGCATTTGACTCATGTACTATGGCACGCCATCGTATCGCGTTTCGTTACTACTGCATGCCGCATACCGATCGCGTGTACAACAGGCCTTACTTACATGGACGACTTTGGCGACCAATACCTTAAAAATTTGAAATATCACAGCTTGAGATCTTGTCAAAATTAACAAATTATTTATCAAAATATTTCTAAACATCACATAATATCACGCCTGTATTTCCCCTAAGGGGTAGGCAGAGGTGTATTATTACACCCACATTTCGCCAGTTATGTTATAGTCCCATGTAATAGGGGGCGAGCCTATTGCCATCAACCGGGCACAAATCCATACTCCGGGCTGCTACTGAGAATTTCCTGATGAAAAGACCCAATAACACTTTGCCCGCCCGGGAATCGAACCCAGGACCCCACGCTCAGCAGTCGCGCTTGCAACCACTAGACCAACGAGGCAGTCATAAATATTTGTAAAGCCAAGAAAAAACAAAAGTTAAATGACTAGACAATGTGATTATTAGAAGTATACAGAAAATACAGATTATAGAAGAGTGTTTCTGAAAACGTTCTGGAAAAACCATTCTAATAATTGGAAGATTTTACCGCAAACCCCTTCTTTTCAACTTTAGTTTAGGTGTTTATTAGGTAAAGTCTTAGAAGCACCATTCACATAACTAAATAATTAGTAAACAGAAACATAGATTGTACGATCAATCGCCGCCCAAAATCCCATTAGCTGTCCTATTTTTATCTATTAAGACATTTTTGTCTGAAACGTGCGCACGGCCGTATTCTCGTGTGTCGACATCCATTTGTCACCATCGATCGCGTCCACCATCAGTCTACCTCCCAGACACGCCGATTGCCTTCACTATGTGTAATAGGTAATTGTTTTATTTGTATGGCAAAAGTTTGACATATCGCCAATTGAGTACTATTAAAAGATCAGTACGGATCGTTAATGGCCCATTAATGTTGGGTGAATTGTAAACATAGAGGAATTATGCTGTTGAATTGGATTAAGAGATTTTGTGGCTGCCGAATAGGTTTTTATGGATTAAAGTTTGTTAAAAAGGATTTTGTTCTGGTATATTGGCTCTTGGGGATTTAATCTCGAAGATTTAATTTATGAAAAAGCTGTTAACATTTTCTTTGAAACCTGTAGAGAGATTTATTCCTAATGTTTGACTTTAGTGGTTCATAAATAGTTCACAAGTGAATTCTTGTCATATTGAACTGTTGAATACCGACTGGTTTTTTATGAAGAGTTAGGTGCATACTTAAGTTTTCTGCACTAAAAATACGATATAAAGTAAGCTAGAAAAACGAATGCAAGCCGTATAGAATTTGAGTGTCTTTTGCTTGATTACATTAATGCATAACTTTAATTAAAATAACTCCAAAGTTTACCATATTATCATAGTTTCATGCATTTCCATCGTACGTCAGATGCTAGCTTCATAGCAAAAACTACTAATTCATTACAAAACATTGCGTACTAGACTATCATTACAGCCGAAAGACGTCCACTACTGGACATAGGCCTCCCCCAATTAAGGGGGGGATATGCCATAATCGCCACGCTTGGCAGGCGGGTTGGCGATCGCAGTTGGTTGGTTAAATACTCAGAGAACGCTGCTGCCCATCCTCTGGTGAATCCCTTAGTCGCCTTATTTATTTAGACTATGCCTGCGTCTAATTCGGTTCATCACAGAAAAACATTATCGCCCATCCCACGAGAATTGCTTATATTTGCAATCTTATCCTATTTATCTTTATTTTTAAAAGTATCTTATTCGTTAACCCAAGTTATGGCTTATCAGTATACCAAGTTTCATTTAAATTCGTTCAACGATTTACGCGTAATTGAGTAACAAACATCTAAACATCTTCACAAACTTTCACATTTATAATATTAAAGTAGGATCTAACAGTTTATTATAAAATCATAGTTTTTTATAAATTATTCCCTTGTAGATTGTTTCGCGAGACCAATTTAAATTGTGCAATTATAAAGTAATATCTTGATTGCCGTCTTTGTTACGAATTATGTGTCTCCTTTTTTCATATCGAATTGAACAGAGACGGAGATAACACGTACGGTGCATCGTACGTGATTGAGGAAAGTGGGCGTGTAAGTAACATTTATTGAGTGGAAATTATAGATTGATTACACCAATCATTTACAACACCATTACTGCACTACTGATTCGCGATGGATATAAAGTGAGGACACTTAATTAAGTGATCAATTAATTTTATTTTTTATTAACCTCTAGTGTATATTGTTCTACCTTGGTTAAATAACTATTCAAACTGTTGCTTGCTGTTTTTCAAACGAGAGCTGACTTTCAAACGATGTTTGGGCTATTTATACCAAAAGTAAAAAAAAATACCTAAAGTGATAGTAGCATTGGTTTATTTTATTGATTGAATACATAAATTACGCATAAAATAATAATCTCTTCAATAAACTTAACTTTCGATATCTAATAACTGCTTAAAACAACAGACACGTGTAATTATTTCTCTTTTTCTAAATTCTCAAGTTATCTTTGGTAGCGTCACTGAGCATCAGAACTTTTCTACAAAAATAGTAAAACGTACGTAGTCAGATGTGTTTTTCTTAAAAAAATCGTTCATTGTTCTCGATTTATTTGCAAGTGCTGGCAACACAAAAGCATACTCTATAAAAGGCGTCTACGTAAGTATGTTTTTTTTGTCATTAGTTTTGTTTTTGTTTTTTGTAATCGATACAATTATTATTTATTTATTTATTACACAATTTTTTACTATTTGATGTTATCAGTATCTATATCTACCTGTAAATAAAACGGTATGCCCGATACCGATAAAATTATTTTTATTAAAAAAAAAACAACTGTTTTACAACTTCAGACATGCTTCATTGCCTAAACTTCGCAAAACACTTTCGTATAACTCCACGCTAACTTTAGCCGACTTTTTATAATCACACTACTTAGTTTACGTAATAAGTCTTTCAAAAACATGTAGCGTGGGCGGTAAAAACTCCCTTTGTTGCCGCTCGAGTGAGCTGATTTCTTAAATAATGTCGGTTTGTGTAGGTAGAGGGCTGGCGAACCACATAGCAGGCAGGCATAGGCAAGCTCCGGTGCAATCAGTCTTATTCCACGCGGACGCGCCGCGATTAGTCAACGCCTGGTGCAGAGACAACCGTTCCCTTTCCCCCCGACCTCCTCTCGGGACGCGAATATCGATTGTTTGTAATCGATTTTGGTTTGGGCGTGTATCGATTGTTTTGATGTTTTAATGGAATAGTTTTTTTATCGATTTTGATTCGGTAAGTGGGACTGCAGATGTGATAAACTGGATGTAGAAGACTGAGGATCGAGTAAAGTAAAGTAACTTAGTATAAGCATGCATTACTTTGTTCAAATTCAAATTCAATTTTTTTATTTCGAACAAGCATTTACATGCACTTTCTAAACGTTAATAATCTAGTTGCACGGTTCCAAAATGTTGGTCCTATGGAGAAGAGCCGGCAAGAAACTCCATGGAAATACTCTTCTCATGTTAAATGGTACAAAAGTATGATACATGATTTGGTAAGAATTGTATGAGAACGATTTAGGTGAATGAGTGAGACAAATTCACTGAAGATAACTGATTAAGTAATGATAATTATTATTCTATTATAGAAGGAAACTCATCGATCTGACACTATGCCATTAACGGCTACATTATGCTGACTGCTTCGTTGGTCTAGTGGTTCCAAGCGCGACTGCTGAGCGTGGGGTCCTGGGTTCGATTCCCGGGTCGGGCAAAGTGTTATTGGGTTTTTTCATTAGGAAATTCTCAGTAGCAGCCCGGAGTCTGGATTTGTGCCCGGTCAATGGCAATAGGCTCGCCCCCTATTACATGGGACTATAACTTAACTGGCGAAATGTGGGTGTACTATTACCCCTCTGCCTACCCCTTCGGGGAAATACAGGCGTGATTTTATGTTATGTTATTATGCTCACATTTACAGTGATTAAAAATACTGAAAAGTCCTTAAATACAATTTCAAAATAGAGTATCTATAGTAAAAAAATCTAAAAAAGTAATTTTTTTAATAAAATCACAATGTAAAAAAAATAAAAACACAATTGTCAATATTTAGTATTGGACTGGGAAATTTTTATCATTAAAATTTAAATTCTAAAGAAAATTATGTAACAGAAAGTATCTTATGTGTTCCTTTTCAAAGTAAATAAAATCGGAACAAATATTACAAATAACTATATTTTTCAAAAATTACAGTAAATCTTAGCACATTAGCACACAATGGCATAGTTCTGTCTTTTCAAAACTCTCGAATTTCCTCCAGCATCCTTCATAGACAGATAAGTACACGCTATTAAGGACCAACCACCGCGTGAGCGTAGGTCACGTCAACCATAGCTATAACCTAAACGTTGTTCATAAGAAAGGGGTAAACAGCATGATCGGAGTCGTGCCCTAATCAAGGCCTGGCTGGCCTCCAGATAGGTCTTCGACAAATTACTGTGGTTGAGTCTACGTCGACGTTATTATGTTAGGTGAGGTTGGAAGGAGTTTCAAAATGTTCGGGCGTGTTTTTTAATGAATTTATGAGTATTTAATATTGCTGATTTTATCTTATATGAATTGTAAACCATTTTTTTATAAATATGGCATTCAAAGAATAAGACTACGTCTGTAGTTTAGTGGTTCGAGGTTCGGAGTGCTGATCACGAGGTCGTGGGTTCGATTCCCACAGGACACAAATATTTGAGTGATGAATATAAGCGTTTGTGTTGGTCTGGGTGTTTCTTATGTATTATAAGAACGTATTTACAAAAAAAAAGTATGTAAGTATAATATCCATTGTCTAGTACCCATAGTACAAGCTCTGCTTAGTTTGATAATAGATGGTGCTGTGTAAAAATGTCCCAAAAATATTTATTTACAAAAAAAAAAAGGAGTCATGTGACGTGGCTATTTTGATTACATTGGTAGATTTTATATATATGTAGGTACGTAGTACTTATTATAATAAAACTAGTTTAACCGGATTACATCACGTATATTATTTAAATTGGTTTTCCTGACGTTTCGAAAGCAACATTCGTGGTCACAGGAAGACTAATGACAAGCGTCTTCAACATACTAACACTGTGAGTGACTACTGCGAGCATCGAAACGATACGAACGAATGAACGGAAGATTAAAATAATTTTTGAAAAATATGTAAAGACCACGAAGGCTGCAAAGCTTTCGAAACGTCATGAAAAACAATTTAAATAATATATTCGAAGTATATATTGAAAATAAAAACCTATGAAATTATTGGGTACGTACTTATACCCTAAAGCAAGCGTGAATATTATTTTCACTGATTTCTACAAAAGTTTAATGAAAAAATATCACAGGAAGCAACAAGTTTTCTTTATTAACAGAAATTAATTTTAGGTAAGACCTACACACTGTAACACCCACATAACGAAAAAGAAATAAAAGCAAAAAGTTTGAGAAATGGAAATAATGCTTTGACAGAGTGGAATACACCACAAAATCTACAAATACGCCACACTTGAAACTACCATACCATGCTTTGCTAAATGTTACCTTATAGGATAATATATGTATTCTTAAGTACAAAACCAGCTACATTACCTATCGATATCTCGATCGCATTTCCCGTAAACAACTTAACACGCCACATTATCTATCCACAAGCCTTCCTTTATCAGAATTCATTACCTATATTTTATTCACGTGGTCGTCTGTTATCGCGACTTTTCTCACTGCGGCATTATAATGAAGAGTTTAAATTTAGGAGTAATGGTTGACCAATAAGATAAAAGCGAGAGGGCTCCGCTTGCAAACATAATCAGACACGTCACTTAAACTCTACCGCTCAAGACTTAAAAGTGACAATTGTGTGTGCGAGTTGGAAATTTAAGTTGGTATTTTGGTAATGACGGACGCTTGGACGGCCGCATACAAAGCAGTCAGCTACCAGAATAAAGTTATCTCGCGATACATCCCCGTATTAATGGGCAACTCGTTACTTGGGTATTGAGACGTTTCGGATCACTAAACCTGATGATTTTAAGGCATCGAACTTTTGAAAAAATAAACATGGACGTTCTTTTTATTTAACAGGTTGATGCTCTGAGTTTAAAGGGTGTGCCAAGAGGTAAATTTTACGGCTGCAAATGGTTATATAATCAAAAATTACCGTAGGCGCAGCCAGATTGCATCCGGATTTTGTGTGCATTGAAAACATAATTTAGAAAAATGTGGAAACTTTTGACCTGCTTGGTATCTCAGGCAAGTCGTTGACTGAGGGAAAGGTGAATTACTTTAGTACTTATGTCTTTTATTTTTATTTATTTATTAATTTTTTCATTTGTTCAGTGGTAGTGGTAGTGGTGGTTTTAGTAGTAGTAGAGCTCCATTGTGAAAGAGCTCGTCCGGGGAAGTACTACCACCGTGCCTACTTCTCCGCCAAATACTTCTCCGCTTGTATTGCTGTGTTTCGGTCTGAAGGGTACGGGTGCCGGTGAAATTACAATCACATGAGACTTTCCATCTTCATGTCTCAGTTTGGTGAACCCACTTGCGGTACCATTTAGGCAACAGCCTAAGTGGTATTGAAATTGTTATGGGCAAAGGTAACCACTTAACATCAGGTGGGCCTTCAGCTCGTTTCGCCATCCTATACTATAAAAAAAAAAAAAAAAAATATAACAAAAATATTCTAAAGATGTAAACATAAACTCATTAGAGTTTTACCGTACATCAGTATCATCGACTATACAAACAGGTAAACAAAAATATAGTTAACAAGGTAGGATATTAAATAAGTACAATGTGGGTAGATACCAGATAATATTTAGCTACATTATGAAGGAGCGAACACCGGTGACTGTGCGAACCGTCTTTAAAAACAAAGTGGTGGAGGGTAGTGTTTGTGTTGATACAGGTTGTTCCTACAAATGCAGCTAACTTCTTGAGAATTTAATATACTTACATTAATAATGTTATTAATTGTATTGACTATTTTATCATCGTGTATTTGTAACTTGCAAGAAATGTTGTTTTAATTTAAATTTTATGTTTTTTTTTGTTATTTTATCTCTTAGAGATGTTGGTAGTTGATTTATTTGGTAGGGTATAATATATTTTAACGTTCTCCTATTACCATGTAAATTTAAAATATTTTAGAAGTAACAATTTGGAATTAGTGACACTACGAGTTTTCATTATTATTACATTGATATAATATTTTCATACAAAATACATTACAGCAAACAGTTCTTGTACCTTTCTTCTGTCACCAATGTTATAGAGAGAATGTAGCTATTTTATTTCAAACCATGACGAACTTTAAATGAAAAATAAGAGGATTATTTATAATACGGTGGTTTTAAATTATTCCGATGACAAATTAGAAGAAAATATTAATTGAGAATAAATTGTTTAAAGAAGCACGTTACCTTATGGAAATATTTAGTTAACTGAATTACGTAAAGTCTGTTTTTTCTCTCTTGTCTTATTTAGTAAATAGGTAATCTTGGCATATCTCTTTATTCAAATAACTACTGATAAAATAACAAGTAACTAGTTCTTTACATGACATTAGGTTACAAAAATATTTCATCATCATCATCATTTCAACCGAAAGATATCCACTGCTGGACATAGGCGTCCCCCAAAATGGGGGGGAAATGCCATAATTGCCATAAAATATTTAGTGAAATTGTTAAAATAATTACTTAATGATTATTATTGATAAATTTAATTATAAAGACATGCCAACATTGTTTACGAAATAAGACAAGTAAGAAAAATCAAAGTATAGATACAGTCTAACTAAGCAATTTGTATCCAGGGTTGCCACATATACCTAGATGAAGATTTCTTAGGAAATTATTATACAACGGTTTGATTAGGGTTTGGATAAATACAGTTTAACATTGTCCGTTATTAAAAATATATTTCACTCGAAAACATCCATAATTTTCTGATAAAACTTCATTTATATCTGGTGACCCTTGATACTAATTGATTTGTTGGACTGTACCGTTAGTACTATTAGATATTCTGTGACTGTACTATGTATTTTTTTTTCACCGGCTACTGATGTTTTGAATACTTAGATAATAAGTCAAAATCCATGTTCCTAAGTATCATATATATGTACCTAATCAATATAGGTACGTAAGTAATAATAATATCAAGCCAGGTCTCATTTTAGATAGAAAGAATAAACAAGCCAACAATTCGACTAAAACTTATGTTATGAAACATTTAGTTAAGTCACCATAATGACCCGCTCACAATAGTCGGGCACGCAATCACCGCGATCTCTATCGCCCGCGCACCCATGACCGCGGCCAATGCCTGCGGTCCCAGACTATAATTTGCCAGTTTTCGCCGCCTAGCTGCCTGTAATTTTATAACAACGTCGAACAACTTGAAGACTTCATTTTGATATTTTAAACTTTACCTTTTTTGCTGCGGATAGGCCCGTAATCATTGGCTTTCGGTTACGTAAGGATGGTGAAAGTCCGTCATAATGCCACAGGGATGAACATCATTTTATCATACAAATGAGTAAGTATACTCGCTTATTGAGATGTAAAGTGACCGTTGTTTTGTCCAAGAATAACACATTAGGAATATAAGTTAATGAGTCAATGTGACTCGTTGTTTACACACGTATAGTCTCGCTTCATAGAAAACTAATCTGGTAACCAAATGTGCATTCAAATGCTAAGGACTCGTGGACGTATTGCGCAGTGCCATTGGAAAAAATCACTATGGGCGAGCGTTTAAATGTGCAAAGCACCAGTCGACGTATTTAAATGAGGCATGTGCCATAAACATCAAAGAAACGTCACATAAATCATAAAAGGTTGTGGAGACAAAAGCTCCTGGCGTCTCCAGCAGTCCTTTAATAGGATTTCGTGAAATCAGGTCAGGATAACATGTGCTTCCAGTGCATTGTTCTGTATTGTACAATCTTCCGGGTTCTGCGGCGGTCCATTGTTGGCTATCGGCATGCAAATTTTTTGTTTCATATTTGCAAGTGTCTTCGCTTTTTGATTTTTACATTGTTCAGTTATTTTTGCTCTGTTTTGAATATTGCAAAACTTTAAAATGTTGTCTGTTTTTATTGAGTAAAACCCAAAAAAACTTTGCTACAAGACATGGAACATAATTTAGAAATATTCGGGTTGCATGTCTGATATCTATTTATATTGTAGTGCCTAGATTCAAAGTACAGGCAATTTTAGGCACTTATATGATAATATCACGTGTTTCGCAGGTTCAGTGAAGTCACATTACCATTTTGTATAACGTACGTACACGCAAGGAGCGAAAATCGAATTCGTGGGAAGTCTGAGGCGTCGGACAAAACAAATCACCGTGTCATTCCATCCATTTACTTGCAAATTTCGTGCAAAAGTATCGAAAAAAACCCCAAGATAAAGGTACAAAAGTGTTCTATTCTAGTCGCCAAATGAATAATTACCTTTCACGTCTCTCCTTTCAATCTGCGCTCGTCGATCGATCAGCGTCGTGGAACTCTTTCAGTGGCATCACCCTTGCCGCGCCTCAGGTAAGGCGCAATTAATCTGAAACATCCCAAATCAGTATTACATTAAAAACTAAATAAAAAGCCCGCAGCCTGCCGTTTTTTCGCCGCCGCGTTTTCTTTTCCATTCAGATTTTTTTGACAGCACGAAAAATGAGACTCATTTATTTGACTCGTACACAATGTAGGACTGTTTGAGTACGAGTATTTGCTATAAATACGCATTTTTCTCTACATCTCCTTCCTCCGTGGGGTGAGCATTAGCCTCGGATGCGAAGGGAGTCTCACGTGTTTCCTTTTGTTCGATTTCGAGATTTTAGGGGAGTGCTGATGCTTGTATTCTCATGGAATCCATCAAAATAATCGCATACTCATGTATAATGGATTCGTGGTGTCAACAAAGTTTCCTATGATTAACTGCTGTCGTATTGGAAAGATGTGATATATTGGTTGCTTATGCGTATCAAGGACAAAAATAATACTTTATAAGAATACTTGAAAATTTTCAAACTTCAGAACAAAGTACTTACGTAAATATTCTGAAGTTTTTATATATTTAGCTACCGTAAAATTAATGTAAATATAAACTGAAATAGACGTATGTTTATTATAATATACGCATAAACTATACCAGGCCCCTCAGAAAGTATTGCGAAAAAAAGTTTTTATATATGGGAGACTGGCCAGTTATAATGTTTTTCGAAAATATGATTATTTATAAGTAAAAATAAGTAAGTTCCAATTTCAAAATTTCCCTCCACATTTTTTGCGAGTTAATTCAAAGTATTGTGTCTCACTGAAATATAGATCTGCGCCGGGAACATTTTAGAGCTATGATTTTATACGATTTCAAGTGTCGCCTGAAACCGGATGAATCGTACGATAGACTTCAAATGGCATTCATGGATGAAGGCCCTTCCAAGGCAACCGTGTATCGTTGGTATAACGAATTCAAGCGCAGTCGACCAACTTTGGGGGATGACGAAAGAAGCGGTCGCCCTTTGACGGCTGTTACCGAAGAAAACGTGCTAGCAGTGAAAAATTTAATCCAAGACAATAGGCGAATTACATATCAGGAGATTCAACACATATTGAAGATTGGATCGGGAAGCGTTCACGAGATTCTACACAGCCATCTTCGCGTGAGGAGGATAGTATCACGCTGGGTGCCGCACAACCTCACCGATGCTCAGAAGCAGGCCCGGGTGGAATGGTGCCGTGATATGCTTAACAAATTTGAAGCAGGCTCGTCTCGGCGTGTTTACGACATCGTTACAGGTGATGAGTCCTGGATTTATCAATACGACCCAGAAACCAAGCGCCAGTCGACTGTTTGGGTGTTTCAAAATGAGCCAACGCCTACCAAAGTGAAGCGATCTAGAAGCGGGGGTAAGATTTTGATCGCTAGCTTTTTTAATTTGACTGGCCACTTGGTATCAATTCCCTTACGGGATCAAAGAAGCATTAATGCCGAATGGTATACTACCAAATGTTTGCCAGAAGTTTTCTCTGTTATAAGCAACAAGCGACCAAACACAGGGCTCCGCGGGCTACTGCTCCACCACGACAATGCACCTGCGCACACCGCACTCAAAACGAGGGACTTCCTGGACAGCACGCCAGTCAAACTCCTGGGTCACCCTCCTTACAGCCCTGATCTAGCACCGTGTGACTTCTTTTTATTCCCAAAAATAAAAAATCAGCTCAAAGGGATACAATTTTCGTCGCCGGAAGATGCGCTGGCTGCGTTCGAGCAGGCTGTAAACGAGGTGTCTGCGGCGGACTGGAAAAAGTGTTTTGAAAACTGGTTTAGGCGCATGAATCTTTGTATAGAGGCTGGTGGAAAGTACTTTGAAAAGATTTGATAAAAATATATGTACGTATAGAACAATTTTTTTTAGTTTCGCAAAACTTTCTGAGTGTCCCACGTACATACAGTCATGACCTGCCTCTCAATTACTCAAACATCAAGACAATTAATAATCAGGAAGCAGTCTTTAATTTCAACAGCCTTTAATTGAAACGGCGTCGAACCCCAGACCGTGCCATACAAGCACACGCGTGCTTCGAAACGTTCTCATTAGCAAGCACATAAAAGGCAATTGTTTCTTTATACTTTTTAAATGGTGTCCTTTGTTTTTCTGAACGGCGTGCACTGGCAATGTCATATTTTCGACGTTCTAACATTTGTTAAATGCTAATAGTTTTTCTAAGCTCGATTTTAAGGTTCTCTACGTTATTGTGCGTTCAATGTACTTCGGTCGGCCGAAACATTGGCTCATTGTGTGATAAATTAGTGAACATAAATACTGTTTTGTCTTTGCCCATTCAGTTGTAATTAGGTAGCACAATTTGCTCTGTTGAATCGTTAATGAGACGGTTGTGCGCGAGACTTGTGGACAATAAGCGGTAAATCAATTACACAATGCGTTCACTGATTTTTACGCTTTTGACAGTTGTACGTTATGAATATGAAACGTTTGGGAGGCTAATGAGTTTCGAGATGATGCCCATATTGAGCAGGTATTTTAATTATTTTGAACATGTGCCCGATTTTCATGGCTATTTTCGTGTTTATCAACATACTTGGATGCATGGTCATTCAAATTTTGGTTGCAATAAATATACGATTTTGATGGTTCGTTTTGGTTTCAACTACAAATAAAATTGAACGAAGTTTTTTTTCGCAGTTAATATTTTCAGATCCAAATGATTTAATAAAAAAGCATTATTGTTTCTGTAAAATTGTTTCTCTGTGAATTAAGCGCCACATCTCTTTTACATATAACACGCTAAAAATTACATGCTTTCTATTTTACATGAATTCTTATGGAAAACTCAAGTTATCAATCAAAAACAAAATACGTTTCGTACAAACCACTCGGCGATTTGTCCAAATGATAAATTAATTATGCCGATGATTAATATAATGGCTTACAATAAAACGTAATTGCTGTTTGGAAGTTTTTACATCTTCCTCTTGTCTAAATTAATTTTCTTCAACAGAACGGTGGCGGAATTTAACATTGTTTAACAGCCTGTAAAAATACCGACAAAATAATTATTTTTAGAATTAAAATTCGACCTTCAAGACATAAATGATCTTTGAAAGATCGAATTTTATAACGTGTTTTCTTTCAAACTTAAGTACTTGCATAAATTTTTTGTTTACATATCTCAATATTATCATCTCTCATAATTTTTTTATAAAAAGAACCGTTTGAACTTATTTTATAAATTGCTCAGATGCATCAATCAATCATAGTCTCTTGCAAAAATACTTCTAATGTAATATAATAGCGATGAGCTAGTTTGACTGGATAGATTTAGAAATTACCTAAGTATCTTACTTATCCAGTATGTTATCTACATACTTAAGTCAACACGTTATTATTAGGGGGAGTCACAAAACTCCCCTATATGATAAATCCGACTTCGCAAACCCCGAAATTCATTCAATTCCAGGCATAAACTAGAAGACACCTCCCATTGAAACCTGAACCAAAACAATCAGGTGACAGAATGAGATATGACATTTCGTAAAACAATGAGCGGGATCTCGCTATAATAATGGGATGAAATATCTGTGGTAACAATTTATATTCTAACGCTGGATTCAACTTGACAATTTATTAATCAAACCGATTACCTCCCCTGCAAAACCGGGGCCTATTGTGAAAATATTGTCGCCCAAACAATCCTATGAATAATTAAGGATTTAAATTTTAACACAACAAAAGCATAAAACAATAAACGCCCTTCAAACTGGACAAAGGCATTTCTGTGAGTGGCATTTTAGATGTCCCTCGTAAAAATTTTAATGTGTGGGGTGGTCAGTTGATGGTTCAGCACTAACTTTATGTTAGCACGTAGTTAGTCACACATTCTTTACTGTAAACAGAAAATAATTTGGTGGTGAAAACTAAAATGAAAATATATTCAGAGGTGAGCTTTATGCCGAAACTTTTCCCCGCGGCTTCTTTCGCGCTGACATTCGAAATTGGAAAAATTGAAATTGGTTCTATTCAGAATGGTGGTTATCATATCTGTTGGTTAGTGTATAAAAGTATGCCTATGTTACGAGTTAAACTTAATAATTCCTTTTAAATAACAAGGACTTTATGTAAAAATCTGTACCAATTTTATTCATAACGGTCTAATAATTTCTTTTTGTACCATTTATTATTTTACTTGAACAAATGGCAGTAATTTTTTAGAAAGTAGGTACTACATAATAATATGTATTCACGTAGGTAACCTAATTAATAATAAAAATGTTAGATTAATCCAGAAATCAATTAAGGCCACCATCGGTTTGGTATACGTCTCCGACACATGTCGGTCCCCACTTCCCTCAGCTTTTTCCATAACGACCTGTGAGCCCCTCCCTTCTTTAGAGAGAAAAGCATAATCCATCACTGTACGTCACCCCTATTTTGGTGCTTGCTGTCCCGCTCGCACGCTTTATCGGAAAGTATGTCTTGCCTTGTCTCGCCCGCTAGGGGTAGTTTCTCTCAGTCGCCGCTTGACGGGTGATCATTTTTCTTGTGGCGCGTTCAATCATCGCGTCACTATCGCCTTCCCTTTCATCCGAGGGCCTGTTTTGTTTCTATCTCGCTCACACGAGCCCTTCCTGTCTTTCTATGTGTCCCTTATTTTCTGTTAGCGGTGCGTGTTCCACTACGTGCCCGCCGACCAAATATGGCGTCTTTTGTGTTTGATTTTGACGTTTTAATTTTTGTTAATAAAGTAGTCTGTTTTTAATTACTTTACTTTTGTTGCATATTTTTATTAGCTATTCCTGTAGAAGAACAGGTTGGGTAAGCAAAAATTGAGAGTTTAGATTTTATAGGTCTTGTCGTTTAAAATATCCTTCTGTTTATTTAAAACTATAAAACTTATTTAATACCATTAGATTGTAATATCTACTAACATTAATGAATCATAAATAATATTGTTGCTGATATAACACATGTTTAATTAATTTCGCTATTAATTTATATCGCATAGTAGCTTAATGTTAAGATTCAGATTACAGAGTATTAATCCAGCAGTCATAGGTAGGTACTTGGTGTAGAAACGTATGCAAATGCACTGAATGTATTTAATGGTTGTAGAGTATGCAATATTTTAAGATAAATATTTGCACATTATTTTCATGAATAACATGACGAATACCTAAGAGTCTCTTTATTTAAGACATGAAAGTCGTTATAGAAGTTCACCTTTATTGCCTTTTGAAGCATAATTAAAGTTATGTGATTGGAAGCAACTTATGTTGCATGTTTACAGGTTCTACATCAGATTCAGCAAAACATGTAATACTTGGTAATTTTATTTCTCCCTATCTCTTCTCATGGGTGTCGTAAAAGGCAACTAAGGGATTCAACAGAGGATGGGCAGCAGCGTTCTCTGAGTACTTAACCAACCAACTGCGATCGCCAACCCGCCTGCCAAGCGTGGCGATTATGGCATATCCCTCCTTTTTTGGGGAAGGCCTATGTTCAGCAGTGGACGTCTTTCGGCTGAAATGACGAAACGTCAGTAAAAGGTTTGATTTTGACATAGATTGAATTCTTATACATTACACCCTTAGGTAAGTAGGTACCTATACCACTATTTAGTCTGGCATTTAAAAACCAGGAAAATTCCAAATACCTATCCTCAACAATATATTATGTGACTGAAGAATGAACATTCTATCTTACTTAGTAATCATCCAAAGATACGATAGGGGTTGTGTAAATATTTTGATTTGTCCAGTTGCCTCTAGGTATTTAAACTTTAAATCGACAAGAAAAAACGCAGTCTTCAGACTTTGCGTATACTGTGCTACGTGCATGACGCTCCGCTGTCCGCTCCCGGGACCGCCCGGGAGCGCCGTAGATTGACTTGTCAGAATATTTGAATTTTAATCCCGGCAAACGTTACATAAACACAACTTTATTTATTCATGAGCCTACCAATGCACTGGCTACGTTTATTGTCAAGTGAATCTGGAATTTGAGGATAAATTGGAATCTTGGAATTTAATTAGTTAATTGGATGTTTTAGGTATAGATATATAATGAAATAAAGATGCAAATAAATATATGTAATCATTTTCTTCTCTATTTTAAACAAAAAAATAAGCAAGCGTAAACTCGCCTAATACTATTTTAAACAAATAATCCTATCAATTTGATAAAATGTATGTGTTAGTTCAAAAATTTAATTTTTTCTCAAACTATAGTTTAAGAATTCATCTCAATCAAACAAAGTTTTATTGACATTATTAAAAAAACAGCAGTGCTTTTTACACGATAGCTATAATTTATCCGCAGGCCCCACATTTCGTCGCACGCTTCAAGTGAGGCGCGCTGCAGTATTTTAACTTCTTGCAGTGGGGTTGTGTTACTTCCTTCAAGATTTTATTGAGTGTAAGTACCAATTTAATAGTTTCTTCTTTTTTTAATGACAAAGACCTATGTAACATAAATTTTATGAGGTGTTTGAACGTGAATTACTCTGTACCAATAACGTCATTATTAATAACTGGTTCTTACATATTTATTATTATTTTATTTATAATAAAAGGTTACACGAGCGTGCTGATTGTAAAATTCGCCTCTAGCCCCGGGTAAGGCGCGATGCGTGCACCTCTGCGGGTCGAGACAACTGGTGTGTTCCTCTTAGCGCCACTTAAAAGGTTCGTGATTTTTTTTAATCATTTTTAGCATTACTAACTTATTTCTGGGTTTTTTTATTTCAAGGATTGCATTACGTAGTAGCGCTTCAACTCTAGCGTTTTCATTAGCAATTTATTACTTATATTAGCAACAAATTAATACGTTGACTTCAACTGTAACAAAAAGTAATAATCAATCATTTACATGAGACCCTGAGCACTGACTACCGCCAGTAAAAATAAGAAAAAGCTGAAAGCTGAAAAGAATGAAAAGCAAAAATCAACTCGTAAGCACAGACAGCATAGTTTTACTATGTCTGTGCTCGTATGCTGTCAAATTTTATGTCAAGGGTTGTAATTGGTTGTTAGTATTTTTGCCGATCAATCATAGGAGCTGTCACTAGATTTGACAACAGATCAAATTTATTAGGCTTTCCAGAAACCGTAATTCATTTTGGTTGATTACGCCGGATTGAAAAACAGCTCTTTCTACATAACAGTTTTTTGCGGCAGGATAAGCCTTAAAAAACAAAAAACACGTGGGTAATTGGTAATATATACATCATCCTAAACGGTAACGGTAAGTAAATCCTATCCTATCCTAGTAATCCTAGCTTGTAATATAATGTATTATTCAATCATACCAATAAAATTATAATCGTTTATAAATATAATATAAATAAAGGCCCATAAAGAATTTTTAATTACAAAAATCCAATAAGTTACAGTCATCCCTATTAGTATTTTAACGGAATAATTATTCCGATCAGAATTTTATTAATGACTTCAAGTGGAAGATACCTTAAAGGTTCAGTAAGGCCAAGAAACCTTTAGGCTGTAAACGATTTGATGGCTTTTTAATAAGTTGCCTTACGCGGCTGGCATGAAATTTAATTGAATGACCATAACGGATAGTCTGATGCGGCGGAGCAGGAAGGCGGGACTAGCGTGTTAATTATACGATTTTATGTAAAATTGATGAAGTGGTTTGCAACAAAGGATGGCATATTTAAGCATATACTAGGCTGTTTTGGTATGGAAAAGTTTGTACAAGTAGCATAATAACCGAAAAACGTATTACCTACCTACTTATTTGTTGATAATGTGCTCTGTAGTTTATTAAAGTAATGTATGGAGCTTTCCTATAAATTACCTTTTGAAGAGTTGTTATTAGATACGTAATATGTATACCATTTAGTTTTATCCTTGACTTGACAGTCGCTGTTACATTTTTTTTTCTGTAAAAAATAAAAGCAAACGATGTATCTTATTTTGTAGTATATAGGCACCTATTTATTACTTTATGTAAATACACTGTAATACCAGGCCCCTCAGAAAGTATTGCGAAAAAAAGTTTTTATATATGGGAGACTGGCCAGTTATAATGTTTTTCGAAAATATGATTATTTATAAGTAAAAATAAGTAAGTTCCAATTTCAAAATTTCCCTCCACATTTTTTGCGAGTTAATTCAAAGTATTGTGTCTCACTGAAATATGGATCTGCGCCGGGAACATTTTAGAGCTATGATTTTATACGATTTCAAGTGTCGCCTGAAACCGGATGAATCGTACGATAGACTTCAAATGGCATTCATGGATGAAGGCCCTTCCAAGGCAACCGTGTATCGTTGGTATAACGAATTCAAGCGCGGTCGACCAACTTTGGGGGATGACGAAAGAAGCGGTCGCCCTTTGACGGCTGTTACCGAAGAAAACGTGCTAGCAGTGAAAAATTTAATCCAAGACAATAGGCGAATTACATATCAGGAGATTCAACACATATTGAAGATTGGATCGGGAAGCGTTCACGAGATTCTACACAGCCATCTTCGCGTGAGGAGGATAGTATCACGCTGGGTGCCGCACAACCTCACCGATGCTCAGAAGCAGGCCCGGGTGGAATGGTGCCGTGATATGCTTAACAAATTTGAAGCAGGCTCGTCTCGGCGTGTTTACGACATCGTTACAGGTGATGAGTCCTGGATTTATCAATACGACCCAGAAACCAAGCGCCAGTCGACTGTTTGGGTGTTTCAAAATGAGCCAACGCCTACCAAAGTGAAGCGATCTAGAAGCGGGGGTAAGATTTTGATCGCTAGCTTTTTTAATTTGACTGGCCACTTGGTATCAATTCCCTTACGGGATCAAAGAAGCATCAATGCCGAATGGTATACTACCAAATGTTTGCCAGAAGTTTTCTCTGTTATAAGCAACAAGCGACCAAACACAGGGCTCCGCGGGCTACTGCTCCACCACGACAATGCACCTGCGCACACCGCACTCAAAACGAGGGACTTCCTAGACAGCACGCCAGTCAAACTCCTGGGTCACCCTCCTTACAGCCCTGATCTAGCACCGTGTGACTTCTTTTTATTCCCAAAAATAAAAAATCAGCTCAAAGGGATACAATTTTCGTCGCCGGAAGATGCGCTGGCTGCGTTCGAGCAGGCTGTAAACGAGGTGTCTGCGGCGGACTGGAAAAAGTGTTTTGAAAACTGGTTTAGGCGCATGAATCTTTGTATAGAGGCTGGTGGAAAGTACTTTGAAAAGATTTGATAAAAATATATGTACGTATAGAAAAATTTTTTTTAGTTTCGCAAAACTTTCTGAGTGTCCCACGTATACTGTCTAGATGTAGAATTTTGAAAATGGAGAACATTTTTATTACTCGTTTTCTTCAGATAGCCAGTTTGTTTTTCTTATTGTAATTAGATACGGAGAGAGCCACAAAGGTAGGCCGCTAATCCAATTTTTTGTTTTTATTTTAACGCGTACAGGGGAAAGATAGTGGCATCCATTAGTGCTACAAGGCTGAGTAAAGAGCCAACAGCAGTTGTCGGGGAGTATCTATCCTACATAATATAAATATTCAATAGGGGTTTGAATATGTTAATACAACGTCTCCTCATTGGGTTGTAGATTGCGTCGTCGTTTTTATCTTATACGACATTTAACTCCGGTAATTCAATTTACTTTATTTGCATAATGTCGTCTGCTTTCTAAAGTAGGTGAGTATGGAAATCTCACTGAATGGGAACGCAATTCGTTTGTCCTTTGAAGTGTATAAATAGATTATTTATGTTGATTTTCCGTTTGATAAAGTATTGTTTTAATTGAGTGTGTGTGGATTTAGAAGAACAAATTTCATATAGAATTGATTACATAAAAGCTTATAGTGATATTTTACGCTTGTTTCAACCTACGCTATCGTTGTTAACATCAACTGAATCAAAGAGGTTTCATCACACTATTACGTATAGGCGAATGGAGATATCTAGAATTAATCGGGCTCTGAAGGCATACAAAGCCGTGAAATATTGCTTGCTCGTTGTTCACAATGGCTACGTCTTCATCACGACCCTATTGTTTTTTTTCTTTGGGCACCACACGCCGGATTGTTTTCTGTTACAGCTATGGAGTTGGGAAACGTGTTCTCCTGTGTCTGTGGCCATTTGTCAGGGACTAGGCACATCGACGGCTTAGCCCGCCGAGATAAAAATATCTCTGTACTTAAATATAAGATTCTTACAAACTTGTTAATAATATTTATGGACGGTGACCCGTCGATTGTGGCTGGAGGTGTGTGGAAAACACTATCATTTATTTTATCACTTATCTGTGGCTTGTCAATATAGATAATAAAACCTCACATTTTGTAGGTATATAAAAATTAGATAAAAAAATATTACTCTTATAGATTAATTACAACAATTGTTTTTTTCCTAAAACAGAACAACGTCAACATTCGAAATTACAACGTCTAAAAATAAATCAAATCGATCCTCGACATAATTAACCAAAATCAATCAATCAGTCATACCTTTCCTTGTTTCGTAATACAAATTGAACATATGGCAAGGAAATACGTTTTTACCACATACCTGTACGTATACGACAAAGCCACAATAGAACGGTGCTCTTCATTCCCCGTTATCAATCTAGCATAATGCCATCTGTGACGCCACCATTACTCAATTTCCTTTCCCGCCAAAAAAGAGCGCGTAAAAAGAATTCAAAGAAAGAATTCAAACAACCGTTTAGAAACACGGAATAGAGACGCGACGCTTCAGTGTCGTTGGTTTGATGTTGCCATTTGATTTATGACTGAATAAATAGGTATTGGAATATGCTTTTGATCGCTTGAGTCTAGATTTTGTTTACTTAGTATGCTTACAGACGAGAATTTATGAACATAAAAATAATGTAGTAGTAGGAATTTTATGAAATTCGGCAGCGGTTGAAACTATAAAAGGTAATATTTCAGTGCGTGACGAATGTGTGTGTAAAGTAAAAACTAAGGCCATGACTATGTGTTAACATTTTAAGTTTTGTGGGTAGGTTCTTCGTATATTTTTTACCCGACTGCGACAGAAGGAGGGTTATGTTTTTCGAGGTAGGATTTCGTAGTACGTAACGCGTTAAAAGATGCCAGAAATATATTTAGGTAGCAGTCATTTCATTATTTTACAGTAGATATAGGTACATAGTATAATGAACTTATTTAATATGTATTTTTGACAACCGAATTTATTTTTGAATGCTGTTCTTTTCAAGTACAATTATTCTTATTCTTATTCTTATTCTTTATTGTACACACAGATATACATTTATATATAACAGTAGGAAAGTTTATGTACATCGGCGAGCTTAACTCAGAACTGAGTTTTCTAACAGCAAACCTTAGAGCGATAGAGAAATGTTGAATGTAGAGGACAGAAACAAGTGTACAACATAAATTAAACCTACTAATAAAAAAATAAAAAAAAATAAAAAACTACCTACTAATTAAATTTTTTCATTTTTTTTTTCAAATAAACTCATATACAGGCACTTTTGAAACGTCAGGCTCTAGTTGCATACCGGATATCCAAATTATTGTAGATGTTTTGAAAATAAACCAACCAACTATAGCTAAGCAAGATCAGTAAACAAACTCCTTGTCGGAAATAGATAGATTCTTATCAGATTTGCATATAAATTTTCGGTTTCTAAGCGGAATGTGGTGCACCCACACAGAACCGAATTTGGACTCTTGCAGTGTGTTGGTACCACTGAATGATAATTTAAATTCATTCTCTCCGCCGCCCGCGCCATCATTTGGACAAATGCTGCGTCATTTGTCTAAGGGAGTGCACTGAAGTGCGGGACGGGGAACCTGACTCACAATAAAATAGGAAATTCAACCTTATAAAACTGCTAATAATGTTAGTTTTGCAATAACACCATCCGATCAGATTCCAAAATCTTCTGTTGATATAAAGCTACGCAAAATTGATATTTACGTGCAAAAATATAGAGTCTATTCGAGTTCACGCAACCCAAATCTCATTTTGTAAGCTTCCGAAAACATTTTCACAATGAAAAATGAAACTTACAAAGAATGTTCGTTGGTTGATTTTTGATCGGCAAACTTCCCTTTCAATGGGTATTGAATTAAAACTTACCGTATTTGTGCTACGTTACTAATTAATTTAATTATTTATCTCATTGTGCGCATGTTTATTCAATACACATAATTTTAATGAATAGGTACTTATATAGGAAGCTTCTGTATCTTCTATATTATCGATGAGTTTAATATAAGTATTTTAACTTTGTTTGTGGGAAAATAGATTTTTTTGTTGTGTAATTTTTTGCAGAGACAACTCTTATAAATATTCAGTAGCATCATGATCTTCAAATAAATATTTTTTAAAGTCAAAATATGTCTAACAAAACATCCAACATTTATTACAGGTATTCATTTAAACCTGAAAACAATGAAAAGAAAACCTAATTGTACTAGAGAAGACAATGGGACATACTAAGATCCATAAAATTTCTTATGCCCTCTCTACATTCTATACAAACGCAATGTTGGTACAACGTCGTCTCGGGGTGTTGCCCGGTAATGTACAGCCGCCATAAAAAAAATAAGAGGCCCTAGGCAGTTGGTAAATGTGGCTTGAATATCAAAGATAGCCTAATGTAACTAGAACTATGTGTCACAGTGCTAGACAAAGATTCTCATGATAGGTACTACCCACCCCAAGTTTACGGTCTGGGATGTTATAGTATTTTTCATAGATTCTATCTAGCTCGTACTCGGAATCTCCATCGTAGATTTTCACGTCACCAAGATAAAATATTATAATCAGTTCACGGACAATATAAAAAAGGGTACCACCCATCGACCTGATATCCCGTAGAAACTGATTTAATTTACGAGAGTTTATCAAAAGACATCAACGAACTTACGCGAAATGTGAATTTTTGCATCTTTTTCTTACGTAGGTACCACCACATATGTCTATGTTTGCCCTATTTTTAGTATTTGTACTAAAAATAGGGCAATATACTAAACTACATAATATGCACAATAATCAGACCAAGTTTGACGCTGTTCTGTATTACCGTTTCGAAGCAGGAAAAAAAACGTTGAAAAAATGTATGTTTTTTGAGGTTTCTTGTATGGGACCCCCTTTGGTTTAGACTATATTTTATTTTTGGTATTTGTCGTGATAGGCACCACAGTAACAAATATTCTGTGACTACTGGTTATCTATTACCTTTACAAAGATACAACCCTGAGACAGACAGACGGACGGACAGCGTAGCGAGAGTAATAGGGTCCCGTTAGCACCCTTTGGGTACGGAACCCTAAAAAAGGACTCTGCGCCACATATCACGAAAGTGAAGCACCCTAAGTACGCTGACCTGGCTTGTTTGTATACGTGTCTCATGCGGACACTTACGACGTAGTACGCTGATTGACTGCCATTATACGGCGTTTAGTTTCTCAAATTACGCACACATAGTTCAGTAGGGTGCTTCATTTTCATCGTATTATTATGTGGCGTGGAAGCTTTCTTTTTCTCGTCCATGAATCAGTATGTCATATTTGTTTCTTCTCAAAGCCTTGGTTACATTCGTACCTATTGTCTTTGTCGTGCGTCACGATTGATTCGATCGTGTTCGAATCTCTAGCTAGCATCCTGTTGTGGACCTATCTATAGGACGTACTAATTTAAACTATTATATTATATCATCATCTTAACAATGTATACATCAGGCACTATTCTGGACTTATATTACTGGACTGATTACCTATAACTGCAGACTGGGGTGCATTAAAAGAGCCTCCACGAGTGACGATATTTAATTGATCGTCCGGCGCACCCTGGGCAGTCAGCCCCGCTACCAACTTGCTGACTG
This sequence comes from Asteroscopus sphinx, assembly GCA_949699075.1. Classification (NCBI taxonomy): domain Eukaryota; kingdom Metazoa; phylum Arthropoda; class Insecta; order Lepidoptera; family Noctuidae; genus Asteroscopus; species Asteroscopus sphinx. The sequence continues at coordinate 11,250,518 of OX453013.1, read as the reverse complement.
GCTAATCTTGTCCCCACAACATGAGCTATTATCATTATGTAGCTCGTGTCGACACGAAGAAGAAAAAAAACTGTAGACTAAACTACTTTAATAATCTTGAGGTGACCATATACACGCAAGAGTATACCTGACAGCTTTACCCACAGGTTTACCCGTGCAGGTTACCTGTACAAGTAAACATGAGCATAAATTTAGGAATAACTGTGCCGTTTTATCACATACACTCTACTGTTTGCCTGCACAGACAAAACTATGGCCTAAAGCCACTAAAGGCTATTGATTTCAAGTCGTTGTAGTCGAATCATAGTACATTGTTTGACATAAACACCTACTGCGTATTCGCTAAATGTACTTTGTGGGGGTTTCCCCATGGGGTTTTTGTCGGGTATAGTTTTTACTGGGCAAGCATGTACTCATCGTCGACCGCATCGTCGCTTAACATCAGGTGAGGCGGCGGTCAAACGCAAGTCAACTATGTTTTTTTTTTTAAAGTTAGTTCTTGAGATATTGTGTCACGTTGAGGTTCATTTAGCGTGGTCCCTTGAAAAATTTGATCTCCTAAGTGTACCCGAGGTCGGCCAGGCTCGTGACGTCTCCACAAGGTTTATTTGGCGTCCTTTTTTACTTGCTTGCTCCATCCACCCGCGGCAGGTCCCGGCTTGCCACTAGTCGGCGAGGCCCTTCTCCCTGTGCGGCCTAGAAAGACACGTACCTACTTTTATTTTAAGTTAGGCTAGTATCAATCAAAACCTGAATATCCACCAATCGTCCAATGATCCTTCCATATTCTGTATTATATTAAAACCTATATCTTTGAGTTCTGTAAACGCTATAAGAAGAAAATGAAAAACATCAATTTACCCGGAAAGCCTTAATGTATTACATACAGGCAATAATGTTTTACGTATAGTTGTTGCTACATAAAAAGTTGAAATATATATAAGACATGTATTCCAGAGCCTCATTTGTATCGGGGTAGGCAGTCAGTGTAAAATAATCGTATCCCGTAATGTTATATTAATGATCGTCCATTTGTCGGAGTGAAATAAATTTGATGAAATTAAAAGGAAAAAAAAATTGGTGTTCGCTTGTTGTATGTCCGCCTTCTGTTATTAAATTCCACGTAGGTTTTATGTGAAATGTGGAAAGAATTATTCCGTACGTACAAGTTGATCATAAATTAGCAATGCGATTTTTTCATACGTTATTGTTATATGACTTTGAATAGTGGTAAACGGTTAAGGAAAAAAGGAGTAAATAGAAAAAAAAACATTTCTTTGACATATAATAATTATGGTAATTGATTAATTAAGATAAAGGGTGTCCAAGGGTTTCTTTTTTAAGTTCGTATTATCGTTGTTTTGTTTAAAGTAGCAAACTATGTATCATTAAAAGTACAATGTTTGCGGATTTATCAAAAACTATGAGTTATAAGAGTTATGAGTTAAGGCTTAGCCTTCTCATACTGAGAAGAGGCCCATGCTCAGCAGTGGGGCAGTAATGGGCTGGTTATGTTAATGTATGAGTTATTAGCCGAGAGTAAGCCGCTCATTTGCTGTCTAGCAATTTGAAGTTTGTTAAATTGCTCGTTCGGGCACGTCGTACTTTTTGTTCCCACTTCAAAATTCCTCGATAAAAAGATGGCCAGAGCATACAACTTATAGAAAGAAAGAAAAATTTATTGCCACAACAAGACGACATGCGGTAGGTACACATAAAAAATAACTTAATTATATGGTGCATGTCGTAGCTGCGGCAATGAGGTTGACACTCAGCATGATGCTGTGTTGTAACGTGAGTATACACAATTACACAATAAGCACAATTTTTTCTTGTGGCGTCATCTGAAGTTTAAATTTCACTGTAACAATCACCGCACCATCGATTTCCTACAAGAAATTATACGGCGTCAAATGACCACCGTCAATACCTACATAAATTTAATTCGCGTGTATTTTGCGCAAAACAAGGAAATTTTTAGAGTGTATTACTTGGGAAAAAATATTTGTAAAAAAATATAAATCCGCAGACCCATAATACTGCATTTTTTAAATCATGTTAAATGTTTAACTTATTTTTAACTTTTAATTTATTACAAAATTGAAAAAAAATCTTCACTAAAGGGAGCCCCGTTTATGTGTTGCTGTGAATTATCAATGGAGATTTTAAAGCTGATTTAAGAAGTTTCCAAACTTCTTAATTTAAATAAAGTAGGTAATTATACAGACCGAAAAATGTCCTACCACCTAATTCCGCGAATTTGATTTTTATCTCGCTTTTTTGATCCACCTACCCTACAGTCCCGAAAGCAATCTAGTTGGGCTCAGGATTACTCGTTTCTTTTTTTATTTTATCTAATTGTGCCCGCGGTATGCCCCAGAGATGGGGCGATGTGTCGCGGAGTATCTCCTCCGCTGCCCTGCGCGGAAACCAATTTCAAAAGACCCAGAAACTGTACAGAGTCGGATGGATTTGCGTTTTTTTTTAGTAAAGTTTAGTGAAGTTAGATGAAGGATATTAATCATTTTTTAGTGATGACATAAACTAAGAAGAATATAAATTTGCAACAATTGTTATCAGAAACGAATAAGCTGAAGCAGTTACGACGTTCTTGGATTTTTCAGATTGTACATAAATAACCACCACCACCACCTCGGCAGCTATTACATGGGACTATGACATAACTGGCGAAATGTGGGTGTACTATACACCTCTGCCTACCCCTTCGGGGATATACAGGCGTGATGTTATGTTATGTTACATAAATAACGGCAGATACTCTGCCACTGGAATATAGTCCAATGAAGAGAAAATTTATCTTACTCGTTCGTTTAGAAGGACTGTATTTATTTTTATCAAATTTTTGACATCGGGCAACTACTACGTGTTTTGTGCTTCGGGTCTATTTACTTCGAAAATATTTTAGATATCGATCATAAACCATACCTTCGACCCTTTACAAGCACGTAAAATCCATATTAACATACAGATGTATATCAGAAATCGTAGGGTAAATATTGTTCGGAAAGGATATCGTACTCCGGCCCTGTCGAGAGTGGCGCCCCCTTCAGCCCGCGAGTGACACTGACGGATCGCGGGACATTAGTCATAGTCGAGACCTCCCGCCTTCCCCTCCCGCACTTCGCACACCCCCCGCACATACCCTGTTTATTTACTTTTTGTAACGCTATTGATGTTTAATTATAGAGAACCCTAATGTATCTCGCCTAATTTTGACGCGTAATGTTTTGCTTGTAATATTTCATTGCATCACGAATATATTTTGTTAGTGCTATGTCGTTTGTTGAGTGCTATTTTGAAGCGATTTTCTGTCTGCACTCGATATTTCTTCGGCAAAATGTAGGAGCATTAGTTGGGCACCGAGATAGGTACTTACTAGCATATATTTTGTGTTAGTCTGGATAGAACCCAACCTGAATACATTTAAGTATAATTTTGGAAAATAAGAACTGTTTAGTTATGTAATTTAAAATGTTTCCTAATTGTGCAAATCTATTATCAATAACCTTTAAATCACAATCATCGCCAATAATAATAAACAAGCGTAAAAGGGTGAACGACAAGAAATAATTTCAAGATTATCAGCTCAGTTATCTCGTAAAAACGTCTGTTTAGTCTCCAAATACAATATCTCAATCTCTGCACGAAATTATATTTTACGGTCGTTCTTACAATAGAATTCTATAATTTCATTAAAAAATCTGCAGGGGCCTTACTCCCGACTGTTTGGAGCTCTGAACCAAATCAAGCTATGTGAATTCTTAAAGAAATGCAATAATAATTGACACTAACTCGAATTCAAATTCAATCGATACAGCACGCGCTCCAGTCGGGATCCCGATATACAAGCATGGTCCCAAGAATGTCACTAACTCGTTCATATAAGTATCGCAGTAAGCACCATCATTGCTGATAAGCTAGACAAAAATGAAACGATACAAGTTGCTCTCAGAAGAAGTATTAAAACAAGAGAAATACTGAAACTATACAGTAAGTAAGACATCATTCCGACTACGGAATGATAGTTTATATCTAGGTACCGTCAAGCTCATATTGATGATGAAAAAACCAGTATAAGCAGAGCCTGTCTTGTATGAAACTTGGTACTATACGCCAGTTCCGCTTATACTGGTTGTTTACCATTGATATTATGTTGTTGACCGTACACGTACTTACATAGGTATCATTCATAGAGTTGATAATATCATTAATACATGAATAGTTGTGTTTGAAATATCAACACGACGCGGCGACGTGTTGAATTACTTGTGGATGATGTATCTATTAGAGAAGTAGGACCCAGTAAAAAAAAGTTGAAATGAGTGACAGAACACGTGTAGTAATTGAGAATTCTGGCTTTTCTCTAGTTATACATAAAAACATCATCTTAACATCAAAATCATAAAAATATCAGAGTCTTTCATCAATCAGTCAATGTCATCGCTAAACGATATTATTTCCTGAAAATTCCGATCTACAATGAACCTAGATAAACCCTTTTCAGAACCTAATTTAGCAACTAAAATAACATGTGAATTGGGACTATTACACAGAAAGGCCTCCCACATTCACAACTTCTGACCGCTAGTTCTCGGTCTACATTCCTAAGTCATGCATAACCTTGTCTAGTTGAATCCTATCCAGTATCCAGGGATTGGCAATTGACATTATGTTTGGTTTGCTTGACATCTGTCACGTCACAAGAGGGATCTAGCAGAATACCAGCACCAGGTTTAATAACATGGCATATGCTGAGCTGGACACCCATTTTCTACAACTCTGAGACACGCAACAAGTAAATGTCAATAACAGGATTGTGGATGTATTTTTTTTTCTTCCTTTTGTGTCTTATCTATGACTGCCTACTTACTTTTTAAATCGATTTCGTGTATGTTGAGTATATATGTATGTTACATTTTCCTATAATGTGTAATTGTCAGTTGTGTCAAATAAATATGTTTTCTTTCTTTCTTCTGTTATGGGTTGTCAGTGCATAAAAGTGCCTTCTCCTCGGCCTATCCCTCCAGAAGATATTCTATTAACACTTCATTTAAAACAGTAGCAACATAATCATTAACAAATCGAATTATCCATCAATCATGGCCCGTCATCGCTTACGATATCTTTACCTGAGTGAGGTGGCGCCCCCTACCTTATCACATAGCGACATGATAAATGACTTGCGCCTATCTGTTAATTAAGATTTTCACGGCTCTCACGTGTAGACGGATGTCGGTAATTTAACTTAGAATTTGTTGATGAGAGTTGGATGACGAAAAATTGAGTTTAGATAGTGATTGTTGACGTTATAGTCAAAGATAGTGTGAAGAGTCGAATTTATTTGTAGTTATTAAACATTTACAAAAAAGTTTATTATTTATTTTCTACTCATGTTGCCGTTCTTACAGAGGGGCGTAACCGCGTATGTCCCAAGATTTGCGAGGTTAAGCTGCATTAGCCGCGGTCAGTTCTTGGATGGGTGACCGTTTCGTTGTACATCGAGACCCGTCCAAGCCTCGGAGGGCACGTTAAGCTCTCGCTCCCTGTTGCTATACGAATATCTTTGGCAGTGGTTATACCGTAGTCAGAAGCCCGAACGTCTGACAACTGGTTGGTCTTACCTTAGAATGTTAGTATTACACAGTAACTGGGTAACGGGGATCTGATGGAAAATGGTTAAGGAAAAAGGAAGGAAAATTAAAGGAATAAGGAAGGAAAAGGAAAGAAGAAGGAAGGAAAGGAATGGAAATAAGAAGAAGATAAGTTAAGTGAAAGTAGAAATTTCAGTTACGAGCGTACGTAGTTACGTCCAACCTGAAACTACGAATCGACCAAAAACATGCACAACCATTTCTACGTCAAACAATCTAAAGAAACGACTGCAAGTGCAAAGTGTATCAAGACACAGTCGAGATAGTTCACTGATCTCCGATAGAGGGCGGGCCCGAACACCCATTTGTTACCGAGAGGCTCATTAGGGTCGAATCTGGTTGAATCTCGAGGGATTAAGGGTCTCAATACGACCCTGGTCGTCACGAGTGTACGCTAATGGATATTGAAAGAAATGTCTTAGGTTTAGACCCTGGAGCTAATATCAGTTGATTTTGTGTCCGATTTGATTGATGGACGACGTATAGGGAGATTTTCCATTGAGTTTCTTGCTGGTTTTATTCCAAAAGAGTCATGATTCGAAAAAGTGGACTGACTAATAAACAGGTTTACTTTTTCTTAAAAATCCTAATAATCAAAAGAGAAAAAAGCCAAATTATATGATGAAACTGTATACAATTTAGCTAAGCTTACCACAATTGATAATATTTCAAGTAATTCAATAAGTCGGAGAAATTAAAAAAATGGCTTTCAGTTATTCTATAACAGTACTTAGGCACCATACAAACGGGCAACAAATGCGGCTACAAAACAACCGCTCGCTGCACTAGCACGCAAGCGGCCAAATCGCGGCCACAACACACGCGATCTCTCGCAATTTGTGGCCGCGACAAGTACTATCTGTGACATAACTTCAGGCGACTACAACGAGACCATTATTACACTACCACTGCCCGCCGGTTTTTTTTGCTGCTGTGCTATGGTTGTGATGTGGAGTACTATTAGATATTCTGTTACATAACTTCAGGTAGCTGCAGCGAGACCATTCTTACACGACCACTGCCCGTCGTCTTTTTTGCTGCTGTGGCATGGTTGTGGTGTGGAGTACTATTAGATATTATATACTGTGACGTAACTTCAGGCAGCTGCACAGCTGCAACGAGACCATTTTTACACGACCACTGCCCGCCGGTTTTTTTGCTGCTGTGGCATGGTTGTGGTGTGGAGTACTATGTTTTAGATATTATGTGACGTAACTTCAGGCAGCTGCACAGCTGCAACGAGACCATTCTTACACGACCACTGCCCGGCGGTATTTTTTGCTGGTGTTGTTGTGTTTGTCGTGGTTGTGGCGTGGCCCGTTAATGGTCTAAAGTATTTGAAGAGAAGAATTTAAACTTTAAATGAAAACAGCCTTAAGTATTGCCTAAACACATAATAAGATATGTCTTGTTACAAACTAGCAAGAGAAGTTTCTATAATTGATACCAAAATGCGCTCATAACTGCAGTAGCACTCGTAAGAGGTTTGACTATTACCTACTTTGTTATTATGTTATTATAAGTTTTTGTCTACAACAATTATTAGCTATCATAACAGATCTGTCATATAAGTACATAGGTATCATTACGCTAATCGGTTTGTCAAGCAAAAACTCAATCCCCAGAAAACTCTAGTTAACGCAGCTATAATTTACTGTGTACGATGTAAATCTGTGTACGGCGATTATAAAAGCATTACACGATAGATATAAACTTATCGCGACCGCCAATCACAAACGAGAAGTCGAAATAAATCGATGCTACATCCAATCATTACTCTACGTCAGGATCGACTCAATTAAAATATCGTTAATTTGTTGTAACTAAACAAAAATCAACCCTATGCTTTGAATTTAAAGTTTTTTTTTACGCTGACAATATGTTTACCTTGCAATGGTCATTATGGTAAATGTTGTATACTATAAAACCACGAAATCAGCGTGTCGGAATTGGAATAAAGGCAAAATAAACAGTTGGTTGAGCTGAGCTGGACACGAAGTTGTAACTTTTAAATAATGTAAAGGCGGTCATTATAAAAATATAGACAGAAGTTCATTGGGATGATATATTTATATTCTCGTATAGAAATCGACAAAAAGGTATTTAAATATTGTTGAAAACCATGACTGCCTAATTCGGAGGAAGTCAAGTATTTTTGTATTAGGATCAACTTTTTCATTCACTGCTACTGGCAACAGATAAACTTAGTAAAGATTTCAGGAGCTTTTCAGTCCTCAGCAAGTTCTGGAGTGCTCTTCAATACAGTTCACATTTTTCTTTCAGTAGTTGACTGGTTACACATAAATTATATTGAAATTTTTGACCGACATTATTCGCAAGCGCCTAGCAATCTTTATTCGCAATACTGACTTCAATTTTATTAAAAGCTTGTTTTGAACATTCAATTCAATAATTAATAAAGCCAACTTACCAAAACACTCCATGAAATAAGAATGACTACAATTTACATGTTCAAAATCCATATCTATCTAATTTGCATCGCAGTAATCTATCAAATTATGACTTCAGAACATTACTGAACTAAAATGATTGCGTAGAGATATCTATTTTTTCATAATCAACATGAACCTGGGTGTAATTTATCAAAGTGCTTACCTACATAAACAAATATGGCGTAGTTACTATAATCTATATCTTATGTACTTTATCTTTATCTAGGCACATAGTAATTTACTTGAACTTTAGAATTTAGATATTGGTTTACCTACAGTTATAATGTTTAGCTTCAATATAAATAGGCAAAGGTGTTCATTCTATTGTATAATTGGGAAGGAACTAACTCCTGAAACAAAGGGATAACCTAATTTTGGAGTTAGGGAGTTATTTAAATTGTTATGTGGAAGTCAATAATGTATTTACTATTTACTTACTATTTACTGTTCACAAATTAATACTATTTTAAACTATCGCTCTCTTTTACTAATATTAGATACAAGAAAGAAGAAAGGAACCCTCCCCTTCCCTTCCCTCCCTCCTCCTCCTCCTTTCCTTTCCTTCCCTTTCTTGGATCTACTATTAGTAAAAAAAGCAATATTTAAAAATAAGTTTAGTTCGTCAGCAAAAGAATCAACACCATTAGGTATGATATTTCTTTGATAATAAAATCTAATTAATTCAGCCAAAAAATTTCCAATTTCGTGATTTCTGCAAAATAGATGATGCATTTTTCCAAAAAAATAAAGATTTTTTTGACGTTGTACCTACTTTTACTTTGGCATTAATAGTTATTCTGGTATTAATAAGCTCGTCAAGGATTTCCATTTCGATATATCTTACCTAAGTTTACCCAAATATAAAGATTGCACATAATCCACTAGGCAATTCATTTAAAAAGTCCAACCTTTTTCAATCAAACAGTAGATCATCGATAAAATTAAAAAATTGCTTTCTGACTTACGAATACATGAGACTCATCTAGATTGTCGTTTCTTACTTTGGCACCAATATTTGCAGACTCAGCATTTTCCATCATTATTTTTAGGCTCAAAATACACTTTACAATTTCTACCATCTACATGAGTGCTTTTTAAAAGAAAATATTTACAGTCTCCAGCGGTGTTAGCCCCGTGTACGAACGATAAATTACTTGTAATTTCGTACTCGGGTGATACCTGAGCTCAGTGAAAAAACACGAGACATAGACGTCTTGGTGCGTCGCAAATTACCGTCATCATCTTCTCATCAGCAGCGTGGGTACGCGTTGATGTATAGCAGTTCGGCTGGAGGGTACCCAAGCGTACCCATAGAGTAGGGAAATTGAACTGTGGAATGGTATGGGAAATTGAACTGTGGAATGGTATGGAAAATTTTGGTGGACTGATATTGAAAACATGGGGAATAATAGTTTTCAATGCCTAATTCTGCGTCCTGCTATATAAGGTCCTACATTATTAATCTGAAATATTTGAAGTGGTGAATCTACTCATCATAACAAACAACATTTACTATGGGAAAAAATTTAGGATTCACCACTTCAAATATTTCAGATTAATAATGTAGGACCTTATATATTCCTATGGCAATTTTCCTTACTTATAATAACTTTTGTGTTGTTCTTATATTACAAAACATTAAGAAAAAATACTTATTCAATGTGATTTACTAATAAATGTAGACTAAATACAGTCTTGCTTGATGAATACTGAAGCTGTGGTATGAAAAAACTTTTTCCTGTTATCAATGGAGTGTTTGTTTTAAACAATGTCTAATGAATTGAATTCTGTGTTTTGCAAAATATCAATAAGACATTTACCATTACTTTTAACAACTTCAACTCTTCACAGATTGTTACACATTATCAAGGAATATTCATCAATATGATCCTCTAATGAATGTAGATTATAAACATTATTTTCTTAATGAATGCTAAGGCTGTTGCTGTGGCTGTTTGTGTGTGTGCTATTCTTAATTTAAAGAGTGTTTGTTTTAACCAATAGTTAATTTTGGAAGTTCTTTTTAAATAATCCATACCACATCCAGCCATATCCTTACTCTGTGATGTAAATATGAGCACTTCAACATCAGAGAGAGTTGGCTTAAAGAGTAAATGGGCGTTCAGCGTTAGGTTTTAAACTTCACTAAAGTTGGTGCCTCACAAGAAACAAATTACAAGGAAACAAAATCACCGCGGTAATATCCCGTTACGTTACATTACATTGCTTATATTGCCACCTGGGAGTATTGCTTTTGTGAAAGTAAGACAAATAGTTCTGTGAATAGTCGATTTTAGCGCGTTGGTAGGCTTCGTTTGTGGTCTAATCTAAGGCATGTAGTTCAGATCGATGCTAGCTAGATGTAGGCATCTATAACTAGTAAGATTTAGCTCTTGATATGAATAAGAACTTCAAAATATTTTAACTATCTCAACGTGGATCGCAAACTTTGCAACCAGTATTAATCCTACCCTATCCTACTTATATTATAAACGTGAAAGTTTGTGAGGATGTATGGATGTGTGTTACTCTTTCACGCAATAACTACTGTATGGATTTTAATGAAATTTGGTATACAGATAGAGCATCACCTGAATTAACGTTTAGGCATCCTGAGGGATGCGCGATAAACGACATCCACGCGGGCGAAGCCGCGGGCATAGGCTATATAGAATATGTAAGAAACTCGATGAGTAACTGAAACTTTTATTCTTAAAAGTATGTTTAGTTGCAGGAATTTATTTAGATAAAAAAATGGCTTCAAATATCTACACATAAAATTGTCTTATCACAATGCTCTGTTAAACATTAGACGTTACCAAAAACCGGCCAAGAGCATGTCGGGCCATACTCAGTAATATAGGGTTCCTTAAGTAGGTGTACAAACGAATCAAATCGAATATTAATCACGGCTATTTTAGTTTTTGCAATAATCGGCAGCATTCGCGACTCAGAGCGTGTTGTTAGTAGCGCCATCTAGCGATAAATTCAAGAAGCCAAATTTAAGAAGTCTGATTGATGTCAAAGTTACTTTTTGTGATTTTTTCAAATAGAAAGTAGCTAAAGGAGCATTATTTGCCATGATAATTTTTCTCTAAGGGCAATGACCTTTGAACTAGGACGTTTTAAGTATTTTTCGGTTTTCTGTCTATAACTCAAAAAATTATAATCACATTATACTCGAAATAATTTTAAAAGAGAGTTTTCACAAAGGTCTATCAATGTGGAAGATTATAAGTTTCTACGTTGCATAGTTTAGAAATGGCAGGGGGGGGGACACATTGCAAGCCACTTTGGCGGGCTATATTTCGCAGATGGTACACCTGATAAAAAAGTGGTGTATGAAACATTACCTTCATTTTAGTAGACCTATTCAATGATACCCCACACGATGGGGTGCAGCGAAAAAATATATTTTTTCCCCATTTCACATGTATGGGCGCCACCCCTAAAGAACGTAAAAACTATTTTTTTATTCTTTTAAAATTGAGATCTATATGCAGACTATTTTTTAACAAAATTTCATTTACTTATGTTTATAACTGTAGAAGTTATTAAGCTGTAAAGGATTAGGATAGACGGACAGACGGACAGACGGACAGACGGACAGACGGACGGACATGACGAAACTATAAGGGTTCCTTGTAGGACATCGGAACCCTAAAAAGCAAGGTAGGTAACGCTCATAGTCACCACGACACAATTGAGGATTAAAGAAGCTGTCACTGCGCATCCTGGTAAAACCATATCGAAACCAGCTTCCAAATGCCATCATACTTAGCCCATTTATCTAAAACAGAAAGGCAGACAGGCATTACAATATAATATATCAACTGAAGGTATTAGAAAGGCAGTAGTGAGCGTACGACGGTAACTAATCGTCGCGCATGCGTGTCCAATCAAAATGACTTGAAACAATTGCTAGCAATGCTTTGAAGTAGCTATGGGTGCTAGATTTGATGTGGGAACATGAGGGGTGATTCTTTAATTTAGGTGTTTTTTACCTAAGGACATAATTGAAGGGGTTAGAGTAAAAAGGGTTCAACTGATAATTTAACCAAAACTAGGATTTATGTACCGTTGAATTTTGTCATTCAATTATCCATCGAACGACTTTAATATTTCTCAGAATCACCTTGATATCAGTTGAACCCTTCTTCTGAACATCTCTTACCCCTTCAATTATGATTGATACATGACATTTTTATCAAAGGAAGAAGTTAAATTAAAAAGACAGTTTTTATAGTTATTATATTGCGTATGCGCTTTGATTTAACCACATTCATTTCATTGTATTTAATATAGCTGTGCCCGCGACTCCGTCCGCGTGGATGTCTGAAAATAACATCGTGTCATAATTATGAACACAATATCTTCAAATATATACATACTAGCTTTTACCCGCGGCTCCGCTCGCGTTAAATTCTGCTAACCCACGTCAGTCCAGTCCAGTCCAGTCCAGTCCACTGTCCCACTGTCCCGCTGCCCCACTGCCCCACTGCCCCACTGCCCCGCTGCCCCGCTGCCCCGCTGCCCCACTGCCCCACTGCCCCAATACCCCACGGCCCCGCTGCCCCGCTGCCTGACGGCCCCGCTGCCCCGCTGCCTGACTGCCCCGCTGCCCCACTGCCCCGCTGCCCCGCTGCCCCACTGCCCCGCTGCCCAGCTGCCCCACTGCCCAGCTGCCCCGCTGCCCCACTGCCCAGCTGCCCCGCTGCCCCACTGCCCCGCTGCCCCACTGCCCCGCTACCCCACTGCCCCGTTGTCCCGCTGCCCCGCTAACCCCACTGCCCCACTACCCCACTGCCCCACTGCCCCGCTGCCCCGCTGCCCCGCTGCCCCGCCTCCACTCTGCCCCACTGCCCAGCTGCCCTGCTGCTCCGCTACCCCACTGCCCCACTATCCCCTGCCCCACAGCCTGCCCCGCTGCCCCCCAATGCCCCGATACCCCCACTGCCCCACTGCCCCGCTGCCCCACTATCCCACTGCCCCACTATCCCACTGCCCCACAGCCTGCCCCGCTGCCGCACTGCCCCGCTTCCCCACTGCCCCGCTGCCCCGCAGCCACACTGTCCCGCTGCCCCACTGCCCCGCTGCCGCTCTGCCCCTCTGGACCGCAGCCCCACTGCCCCACTGCCCCACTGCCCCGGTAACCCAGTGCCCCGCTGCCCCACTGCCCAGCTGCCCCGCTGCCCCACTGCCCCGCTACCCCACAGCCCCGCTGCCCCATTATCCCAATGCCGCGTTGCCCCGCTACCCCACTGCCCCACTGCCCCGCTGCCCAACTATCCTACTGCCCCACAGCCTGCCCCGCTTCCCCACTGCTCCGCTGCCCCGCTGTCCCACTGCCCCGCTGCCCCACTGCCCTGCTGCCCCACTATACCACTGCCCCACTGCCCCGCTGCCCCGGTAACCCACTGCCCCGCTTCCCCACAGCCCCGCTGCCCCACTGCCCCGCTGCCCCGCTACCCAACTGCCCCAATGCCCTGCTGCCCCTCTATCTCACTGCCCCACTGCCTGCCCCGCTACCCCACTCCCCTACTGCCCCACTGCCCCGCTACCCCACTGCCCCGCTGCCCCACTGCCCAGCTGCCCCGCTGCCCGCTGCCCCGTTACACCACTGCCCCACTACCCCGCTGCCCCACTATCCCACTGCCCCGCTGCCCCGGTACCCCACTGCCCCGCTGCCCCGCTGGCACGTTGCCCCACTGCCACGCTGCCCCGCTTCCCCGACCCGCTGCCCCGCTGCCCCACACCCGCTGCCTCCCTGCCTCGCTGCCCCACATCCCCACTGCCCCACTGCCCCAATGCACCGCTACCCCGATACCCCACTGCCCCACAGCCCCACTGGCCCACTGTCCCGCTGCCCCGCTGTCCCACTGCCCCACTGCCCCACTTCCCCACTGTCCCACCGTCCCAACGTCCCACTGCCACTGTCCTACTGTCCCACTATCCTACTGTCCCACTACATCACTATCGTCCCGTCCCATGTCCCATGTCCTGTCCCATGTCCCATCCTATGTCCAGTCCCATGTCCCGTCTCATGTCCCGTCCCATGTTCAGTCCCCTGTCCCGTCCACTGTCCCGTCCCCAGTCCCGTCCCCTGTCCCGTCCCCAGTCCCATCCCCAGTCCCATCCCCTGACCACTCCACTCCACTCCGCTCCATCGTACATAGAAGCTTCGATCTGTCGGGTGAGTACGCAACCCACGAATTAATTTTTTTCTTTTTTTCTTTCTTTCTTTCTTTCTCAAAACCCATACCAGTTTTTAAGTCAGATCATCAGCTTTCAAACAAAAAAAAAATCATCAAAATCGGTCCAGTAGTTTTAGCGTGATGCTGGAACAAACAAACAAATAAACAAACAGACGTTTACAATTTTATAATAGTTAAGAAGATAAGATAAGCGCCTACACAGACGATTACACTTTTTACCGACCATACTATATTTTGTTTTTACAACCAACCGGCTAAGGTGATGGAATTTCATGGAATTAGCCCTAAACTCCCTCATTCTGAGAAGATGCTCGTGCCCAGCAGTGGGAAGTAATTGGGCTGATTATGTTATTCTATAACACTAACCACATCTCTTCTTATTCTGAGAAGAGGCCCGTGTCCAGCAGTGGGACTGTAATGGGCTGGTAATGTTATGTTATTCTAGAATACTAATAATATCCAGTTCATTAACTCTTCTCATTTTGAGAAGAGGGCCATACCCAGTAGTGGGACAGTAATGGGTTGACTACGTTATGTTATTCTATATTTTCTAGTTTCTTAACTCTTCTCGTTCCGAGAAGAGGTCCGTGCCCAGCAGTGGGGCAGTAGGTAATGAGCTGATTATGTTATGATAATCTATTACACTAACAATATCCAGTTCCTTAACTCTTCTCATTCCAAGAAGAGGGCCATGCCCAGCAGCGGGACAGTGATGGGCTATGTTATGTTATTCTATATTTTCTATAGTACTAATAGAATCCAGTTGTATTTTCAGGAACCTGCAACCTGCATCCAACCAACAATCATGACCTCTACTTTGTATGCAACTTAATACAATAGAGGGGTCAAGCTGTATCGCTGGATCTACTCAACCGATTCAGATAAAACATACCCTATATTTTAAGTTAGACTAATACCAATACAAATGCTAAGTTTCATTACGATCCGTTCAGCCGTTTTCACGTGATGAGGTAACAAACAGACAGACAGACAGACAGACAGACAGACAGACAGACAGACATACATTTTTTAAACGATTGATTCGTGTTCTATAGCTTATTTCTAGTCCCCCTAGCCGGTTTTCGCGAAAAAAAACTCAATGTACAGACTTTTCGACCTTTACAGTTTTATTATAGTAAAGATGGAGTTAATGAACGATAGATTGTCAAATATGTTTAAATAAAAACAATAGTAATTAGTAGATAACTATTGTCTATTATTAAGCTTGAAATTAAATTTTATCCCTCCCGGATATTTAGAAAAACTTTCACGGTAAATTCGTAGCCATCCGACCCTGGGAAATTTTCCTATTTTTTCAACGTCCACCCACACCTAATAGTTTTTACGCATCAAGCGGTAGTCGTGTAAAAACGTAAATTACCAAAACGGATCGCCGGTAAAAAAGTGGGCTGGCCGTCAGATCATTAGTAAGAGCCAATGGTCGTTACCTAAAAGTCATTAGCGTCAACTTTTACCGTAATTTGAAGTTGTATACTAACCTACATATAAGTGTTCATATAGGTATGTGATGGGCATTTTCATTATCATAATTTATGTAAAAGAACCAATTTTGTGTTATTAGTTACGACTTTCGATGATGACTTGATGGGGTGATCTTGATCGCGAAATTGTACCGAACGTGTTTTGTGACTTTCGATTAAGCTTTTTGCAAAAGTTTTGTTCTTTTTCTCTTCGGAATTTAATAGGAATTGTTAGGTTTTACATGTAATAACTACATTTAACTTGACGCTGTGTCTTTATCTTGTATTTATATGATTATCTTATTGATTACTATTATTTATTATAGTAAAATTGGTGCACCCAATGGCTCAATTTTCATACCGGTGCATTTAAGTGTAAAGTGCGTGTGAATGCAATGGTAAATAAATGAGCTTTTACGTTTTTTTTAATAAAAAGACTGTCACTATGCTTTGGCTTTGGTAGTAGTATCGTCTAAAATAATTGTACCATGATTAACGAAATCGTTTCTTCAAGTATAATTGACACTAAAGGCAATTTCCTTGACTAAACGAATTTCCATAACCATCGTACCGTATAAAAATTACTTTAACTTAGATTTCCCGCGATTGCCCGACGAATCAATCAAACAAAAACTCGGCTGTTTCCATCACTCTGTCGCCCGACTTTTACAATGGCATAAGTTTTTGCGCAGCCAGTGCAGTCGATTGTTCTAATTGTGCGGTTCCATTACAATAATGTCTTATAATCACAGAGCTATTTGTAAACGCTGCGTCGGGCTGCAATGAGGTGTGGAAACAGACCGTTTTGTGGTGTGCGCTTTCAGTGGAGCAGGCGTGGTGCAAATTGAGAGAAGTAGCGAGAGCGGTAGCGATTTCTGGAAAGGAAACTATATATATTATTAGGTCAGTCTATACATATTCCAAATGCATGTAAAAAAACATTATCGCGAAGAGTATGGTACGCAATCTCGCATCCCGAAAGCACACCACAAACCTAACCTGAATAAAATAAATAAATATGTCTATCGTTTTTGTATGTCTGTGCGTGATTAACTAACTACTATGGACCCTTAGTTGTTTTAGTACTGAATATATTGATGAAATTAATTAATTTGATTTGTAACAATGATTTTACGCTAGAAATATATAAGTCTATGATTTGTAGTGTCAAGAAACATGAAATTCAACTACTAAAGGTCCATTCAGACGGACCACAAATGCGACCACAACGCAGATACCCCGGTTTATATTTTTAAAGTTTTATAAATAGCATCCTACTCTTATTACTACCACCTGCACTACGGCCTTACAGATTGAAAACCTAACCAAACAAAAAATATCCCATAGTGACTAGTGGAATGTGTTAAGTAACTGGCAGAAAAAATCTAGCTCTCCGAATATTGAGATGGTAAGCAATTACTAATTGCATTAAAACGGATCTGGAAAAGGTTACAAAATTAGATAAAAAATTATACAGAAAAGCAAGCCCAATGAAAATCCGGAAAATCTTGTAAAGGAAATGATTAAAAACAAAATTAATATAGTTAGTTACTGTCGAAAACTTTAGATTTCACACAACAAGATGTTTGCCTCTTCTCGCTAAACTCACATAATTTGAACCACACAAGTTCTCTGCATTACTGTAACATTGTCGGTCGCTGATGGCCAGTAGCCGTGCGGTTTAGAAATCGATTCAACTATTCATTAATTTAATACATTTCCTGTTACTAAGCCTCTTGTAATTGATATCTAGTTTAATAACGTACAATATTATAGTGCTTAATGTACCACAAATTTTAAAATACTATTTTATTAAGTAGCTAATTTTTTTCCCTTCGTGATAGTTTTACCAATAATTATAGTGCACTATTCATAGTTATATGTATTTTTCTTAGATATAGGTAGTATGTCATATGTATTTTTTACATATCTACATTGTATACAGATTAATGTAGATACAATAATTGTAAATTTATTAGTTTAGATTTTCTTTAAATAATAATGATTGTATAATTATAATTACTTCTGTAATACTTTGATATAATTTAAATAAAATTAACCTTAATAATTATTTATTTAATTTAATAATTTAGGTATAGATAAAACCATGATTCCATTACATACAAAATAAATATTTGAGAACTCATTTTAAGTTAAGACTGCCTCGTTGTTCTTGTGGTTGCAAGCGCGACTGCTGAGCGTGGGGTCCTGGGTTCGATTCCCGGGTCGGGCAAAGTGTTAGTGGGTTTTTTCATTAGGAAATTCTCAGTAGCAGCCCGGAGTCTGGATTTGTGCCCGGTCAATGGCAATAGGCTCGCCCCCTATTACATGGGACTATAACATAACTGGCGAAATGTGGGTGTACTATTACACCTCTGCCTACCCCTTCTGGGAAATACAGGCGTGATGTTATGTCATGTTGTTATGTTGTCATTTTAAGTGGCCGCATATTCAACAATATTTAACAGAAAAGGCAAGTAAAACAAGAGTCATTCAATTAAATTTAAAAGTTTTCATTTCGAATAAGCATTTACATGAACTTTCAATAGGTAGGTACGTTAATTATGAATCTAGTTGCAGTAAATAATGTATTACAGTCGACTGCACGTCAGTGGTAGCACTTGAATTACGAAAACCGCCCTTACTACTTACGAAATAAAGACGCTGTCAAGCCCCCATAACCAAGTTGACAATCTACAATCGTCAACTATGTCATTCCCATACATTTTGATTGTTTTCTATAGCGTTATTATTTATGACTTATTAAGGTCAAACTATTACCACTGACACGCGGACTACTGTAGGTACTTATAAATCAAGCTACCAAACACAGGTGTATTGGGGTGCACTTAAAGAGCCTCCACGAGTGACGATAGCTAATTGATCGCCGGGCGCACCCTGGGCAGTCAGCCATACAACCAAACTGCTGACTGGCTAATCTTTACACCACGATATGAGCTATTATCATTATGTAGCTCATGTCGACACGACAGAAGAAGAAAAAGCTAACAACCTGCTGCCGAATTGTGTTACTCACTCGCGACAGTAGCGACTCAAATTGATTTCAATGTTCTTCAAATTCAAAATGAAAGCTATTGTCAGTGTGAGTGCTTTACAGAATAAAAGAAAGAATGAAAAATATTTATTTGACACAACTGAGACATACAAAAGAAAGGATATACATGAACAAGAAATAGATTTAGTGAAGAACAAATCGAGGAAAAAGTCATTGACAGTCATGCGCCATATGTGTCTCAAAATTGTGTCCAGCTCAGCATATTGCCAGGTTATTAAACCTGACGCTGCTATTCTGCTGAATCTCTGTTGTGACGTAGGATGTCGAACAAACTACACATTTGTAAAAATCGTTTGTGAGTGTGTGTAATAACGCTGGTCTAGCGCAATTCAATACTGAACACCGACCACTCCCAAGTTAGGTCACAACACCCAACATCTCTCCTCCACCTTCCTCGTCGAATTTGCGTCAACTTTCTTCTTCTTTACATGTTTCTTATTCTTTATTTTTCTTTAGAAGTTAAAACGTTTGAGTACAAGTTTGTTGAAAAATTCCTACTACACAATGCAGTTCCCATAAGGTTTTCAACGCTGTATAATTTATAATACAAACATCAAAATGCGAAAAAACACACTAGCGTGAAGTGTGACCTGAAATGGTGTCGGGTGTTGGCTGCGAGACGTTCACTCGACACATATAATAATTAGTCAGTAAGACAAACAGGTCAGGCACAGGGCTGTCGCTAAATATAGAGGCACAATGTTGCAAATAAAATATATAATTATGCTAATAATGAGGATGACGGTTTTTCGGGAGAGTGAAATAATTTGCAGTGAAAAAGATAGCACACTGGTATATTTTTCATAATCATTCATAAGTCGGCTCGAGATTGTCCACTACTACCTATTAGTACTCAATAATCCGAAGACCTAAATGGGCCCTATATCAAAATTAGTTGGGGGCCTTTTTTTACCCGACTATGGCGATGCCGAAGGGGGGGAGTTATGTTTTATGCAAATGATTAATTTGTTCTAGTTGCTATAGACTAAAAACTATCATTATTTTCATTATTCATTAATTACAGGCCTCTTATCAATAAGAATTTGAGATTGTGGAAAACGTCTGGGCCCCTGTAGCTCAGGGGCCCCGTATCATTGATACAGCTGATACGGCGGTAGCTACGCCCCTGTCCTAAGGTCTATATTCTAGAATGACGCGCAAGCATGAATCTAGATTTAAGAACTGTCATGTACATTATGTACGACATTTACGTCAAATAAAGTGATAATTTTATCATTTATGGACACAAACATGGTAAAAAATATATACGAAGTACCGTGAACAATTATAGTGAAACCAGCAAAACTGTGCTCCTCCGTGTACAAACAGCGCTCACGCACACACATGCACCTGAAAGATAGAAGTTATTGGCAATGCTTACTGGACAATGCCGCGAAATGGGTACTAACAGCGGTGAGCACGGTTTGTTGTGCAAGTGTGTGTGTGAGAGTGTGAGCGCTGGTTTGGTTTGATTGATTTATAATGAAAACTAGCTCGTAAAATTCGACTTTTGGGCATAAATATTCTTATTATAAAAAGTCTGTTAAATGTATTAAAAATAAATAAAGTAATTTGAACTTTCGAAATAAACTATGCCTTTGCGGTAACTTTATTGCAATTTTGGTACTAAACTTCATAAGTTATTTTTTTACGCCCAAAGTTGTGTCATAATTAGTGATGAAATACGTAAGCTATACGACGCTTCTAACTTTTTTTCTGTCTTGTTTCCATACCGGTTTATATAATAAGACTAATAAATATTATTCTTAGTTTGGATCTGAATTCGATTATCACTTCCTTTAACGGTGAAGGAAAACATCTTGGGGAAACCTTCACACCAGAGAGTGCTTCATACAGTTCTCAATGATGTGTGTAGTCCGGAAACTCGCATTAGACCAGTGAGTTGGACTAAGGCCTTTTCGTACTAAGAAGAGGCCTGTGTCCAGCAGTGGAACAGTAATGGGCTGGTTATCTTATGGTTATTTTTGAACGCACAACATCAAAGAGTAGAGTAATCACCATACAGTGCTTGTATGGAAGAAAGACCAACTAGCGCAACCTTAAACATCCTTCTATGATCCTTAACTTAAGAGTCTTTGATAGACCGCACGCAAGAATTGTCAGACCTGCGATCACAGTTTCTTAAAAAGTTGCTGTGATAATTCGTTAGTTACCTTTAAAAATCTACGGAAAGAGACTGGGTTGTCGGTTCTTTCAGCGTTGAACTCCTTCCATGTAATTAATAAAATAGTTATGTAAGATCTGCATGTCGCAAATGAAACAATAGACCATCATTCATTCAAACATCTTGATGCTAAATGCAAATTCTGGACGCGTTAATCTTGCACCTTTTATGTTAATTGAGGACATGTAGAAGGGGCCCAGAAGTCCCCTTGAGGGTGCCAGTCTAGGATAGTGATTAAACTTTGAATAAATACAACAATGCCATTCAATCTGGAATAGAAACTGTTTTGAATACGTGTGTCAGTGACAAATGATGATGAACGATAGGCAAAACTGCATGTGGTAATAATTTAAAGCTAGGTAAAGTTCAAATTATTATAACATCGTGGGATTTTACAAAAGAAAAACAATTATTTTCATATATTATTTTCATTGGCTTTCCAATTATTTCTTTGAAAGGACACGAAAAGTGAGTAAGAGAGCCGATTTTTTTTTTATGTTTCAATAAATAGCTCACACTGACTTTTGTAAGCAAAGCAAGCAGCCAATAGCAGAAAATTTTAGGAGCCAGATTTTAGAACTTGCCATGAAGATGTGGTGGATATTTGTACTCCTAATTAAGTATAAAATATTCCTAGAATAGGAACTTAGAACAACCCTATCCACTGTAGCATGTGATGTCACTAACGAGTCGACAGTGCTCGGACGTTAGCAAAAGGCGAGCTGACCCGAAATTCCACTTAGCAATGCACAGAGCAAAACTTGGAATGTAGGTAGTTACTGTAGTTGCGATTACATACATAGATAATATCACGCCTGTATTGCCTGAGGGGATAGACAGAAGTGTAATACCCACATTTCGTTAGGTATGTCATAAGTCCTGTGTTATTAGAACGAGCCTTTTGCCACTAACCGGGCACAAATCCAGATTCCGGGCTGCTACTGAGAATGTCCTAATGAAAACACCTAATAACAATTTGCCTGACCTGGAAATCGAACCCAGGACCCCACGCTTAGCAGTCTCGCGTGCGCCCACTAGACCAACGCAAGGCAGTTCTAGCAGTTGTTCCACAGAAATGTTTCATAATCATCAGTATCATCCAATTATGTAACAATATCTTCATGCGATCTGCTAAAAGTGGACATGAGCAAGAGACATTGCAAGAACGGATTCCAGCCGCTGGACGACAAAAACTCTAAAGTGGAAACTGACCACACCTACACCTACAGCGATGGGTCAATGAAATCAGACGGCAAAGAAGTCATGACTGGACAAATCGGACACAATCCGCCAGGAATGGAAAAAAAGAGAAGAGACCTAAATCCAAGAATGGATAAATAACAGACTCCAATGATGATGTTGATGGTGATCGCGCTTTTTAAAGCAATATAGCTATATGTAACATCTCATCTTCTACAACTTACATTCCCAAATCCTGTAAAAATAAATGTTTATTTCAATTACTTAAATTATGTCACATAGTGAACAATTGTGAAATGTCCTTTTAAGCAAAGAGTATGCTTGTATCAGGACATTCTGCGAAATTACACTAAAGAAGTTCTCAAGTTAATTTAGAGTGACAGTGACAGTAAAGAGTTAATGAAGTCTTGAAATTTGGCAGAATGTCATTTACTACACTGACAAATCCTACAATATTCGTCCAGGATTCGTCCTGTAATTTCACGTGACTGTATTTAATTGACTAGCAAAAATTACCATAGTCATATCATCATTTAAGAATCTTTCTACGACTGAACTAGTATATTTTAAACTTTTGGCGAATTATAGACAAGGTTATAAATATTATGTGATTAAAATTTTCACCTGATTTTCATTTATCTATTTCAACTCTGCATAATGGTATTATCCAAACAACGCCAACGGTTTGAAAATGCACGGCCGTCATCCAAATGCGGAATGACCCGAAAATCCACTTAGCCTTCGAGGTAAACTTGTGGAAGGGTTGCAAGGGTTGCACGTAAGAGCTTAAAAACAAGGGGTGTTTATTAAATTATTTTGTCGTGCATAGGGATTTAATCAGAGCCACTGATAATTTTGTAGAATTGGATTAATGTTTGCATGTAGATTGGTGCGAAGTATTTCGTGATATTTTTTTTCTAAAGAGGGATGATCTTGAAAAAAAAATTATCCACACAGCAGTGGCAGACCCTTTGTCCAGCAGGGAGATTAGAGCATTTCGAAAATAAGTAAAAATGAAATAATAATGGAGTGTCGCAAAGTTCTGACCTTTACGTCCAAAACTAGAAATAGAAAGTTTGAGAAATATGCGTGGTGTAACTATGAGAAATAAATTGAGGAATAACGTGGTAAGGGAGCGTTGTGGAATTAAAGAAGATGTGTAGTGACAAAGATTGAGAAAGATATGTGTAGATGGTTTGGATATTTAGAGAGGATGGACGATTGGAAATAGGCAAAACAAATTTATGAAGCGAGAATGGATGGAAGAGTTTGAATGGGACGACATCGACATCGGCGAACGTATCGCAACCAAATCGCGGACTTCACCAATATAGGCCAGGTTAAAAGCACTCTAAGCTAATGAGCATGCTTGACGAGGTTGATGAACGTAGATAAAACGAAAGATACCTCCCTCTTTGAGGATCGTAGCAGGTGAGAATCCATAGTATCTGCCTACTCCAATGAGAAACAGGCATGATAATATGAATTTATGTAAAAAACAAGCTTTTTCTCTGGTTTCTGCTTATTTTTAGCAACTACGTTATTTCGTCCATTTATTCTAATTACAAACTCTAATTATATTGTTTCTTAAGGAACAACTGTGATTTCATTTCGTCATAGTTAGTTACCTTATTACAAAATTGGGTTTAGCAGTTTTTTTTTTTGAGACGGAGAAAGTGCCTATCACAGCCTATCGCATATCACACCACCCGGGGAGGCGATGTGGGACTCGCACCCACTAAAAACTCCGCATTGTGCCTACTCTCGTCTTGGGTGGATGGGCCACGAGGACTGCAATGCATGGCATTCGAGACCCATCCAGCGTGGCACACTTCGGGGCCTTCCTCTTCCTCCTTGACTACTAATCTCTTTCGTCGATATCCGGGCACACCTGGGACATCACCGCAACTCAAGAGCCGTGCAATGTAGACGAAAGACCCCCAGTCTATCGTCTACTGGCCCCTTTATGGTGGCATTAAGTCGCCATAATGACGCCTGCGCCGACCCGATCTCCTACGGTGGATTGGATCCGCGAAGGAGTCCTCCTGCCTGACCTGTTCCGCCGCTTCTTTCTGCGAAATAACTTCCTCGCAGAGGGACGCAACTGCCTCCCAGGCTCTCCCACTATCAGCCATGGACCTGACCATGGCCGGTAGAGAGAGGTCTCCTTCGATTGCTGCAGTGAGAGCAAGGCGCTCTGCACTAGCAATAGGTTTAGCCTAAGCTGAGTTTAAACACCCTTTTTTATGTATGGAGTTTGATATTAGACTCGACTTAAGCAAGTGTCTAAGCATGGTCTAAAGTTCTAAATTATTGTATTAAGTGTAGAAAAAATCATGCACGTCTAAAACAGTGGCGAACATACTTCTAATAGCAAGCCTATAGTTCCAGCAACAATACTGACCCTAAGCGATCTTCACAACGTCTAATTAGATCCTACGAGAACACGTACCAACTGTTGTTCCTGTATAATGACACTGTTATTAAAACTTTATATTTGTGTCAGGTGCCTTAACAGAGTGCTAAGTTGTCTGCCAAATGACACTTGTTTTAAATTACTGAAAACTTTATCAAGACTTGTAAGCATGGGTGAAAAATTCTCACTTTTAGTTCTATGAATTTATTAGTATTTCTTATAGTTATCTAGATTTTAGAATAGTGATAAAGATATAAAACTTTAAACGGAATTAATTCACTTACATCTTTAGCATTTTTATATTGATTTATTTTTAGCTAATTTGTAGCATGTAGTAGCAAGTAGCTTATTGTAATATTTAATTTTACTTTATCATTGTTTCATCATCTGCTTTAAATCATTAGAAACCATCGTCTGCCATTTGCATTTTACATCCGTAAACTAAAAACCCGATGGACTCCCCTTAGTTTCCTAATCAAGCTTCAGTTTTCACTACACTCATAATAACGTTACCATCAAAACTCAACTCCACCATCAATAAAACATCGATAAACAAATCCCAGATGTCAGACGATCAGCTTGGCGCGACATCAAAATGCTAATACCAAAACTACGGGCGCACTCGAATAAACTACATTATGCTGGGATGTTCAGCTGTTCAGTTTTACAGCTCAACCCGCGTAACAATCCTCAGAGGGAGAAGCCGTGCAAACTTTTAATTGGCGTGCCATTAGGACGGGCGGCAGCACTAAGCGATTTGTGGTGTACCGGCCCTCTCTCTGGAGGTTTTAATTTCTCTCTCACCTCTTGTGGGGGTTTGTTGATTACGTATTCTGGATTCGGATTACAAGATCCTTAGATGCGGCACACAGTAGTAATTGTCGAAGAATGCAAAAGTCACTGGAAAACATAAGTTAAACTTTTGATTTCGGCTGGAAAATAAGTTGGTTAAATGAAAATAGGGGAAATTGAATAAGCTCTTACACTGATCGGAGCAGTTTTCTATCACACAATGTGGTTGTTATTTTTTTATTAATATAAGAATATGTGAGTGGAATCAAGCTAATAAAACATGATGTTAAGTAATATTTTGACACTTATTATATTAATGTAATATGTATCAGAGTATTCGATACATTTGGAAAAACTGATAATCCTGAAAACAATTAAGTAAATTACCATCTTTTAAAATATGGACACGACTTAATAGACAGATTTTAACTTAGTCCCAGACAGTTAAGTGAAAGACACGATTTTGTAAAAAAAGTTTGAAGCAAAAAGTTCTCTCTGAAACTGTGGAAGCAGTTATCATTTCAAGTGTTTTTCTCAGGCATTCTCCAGAGAAAAAACTTACGTAACGACAGAAGAAATTGGTAAGTTAACATGTGACATAGAAAAGTGCTTATAGTTATGTAAGCATAGAAGAAAACCAACACGACAAAATTAATCTTTTGTTAGAATCAAAACAATGCAACTCTCGATTTTTAAATTAGTCAATTATAACTTGTAGGTTTTGAGCCTCTGTTGTAGCAGGACGGTCATGTCTTCGGCTAATGACGAGTCGTTACCGCCACAAATCTCCAACATTACAACGTATTAAAACTCTAAAACTTTACTCGGCTCGCCATTTGGCTTCAACAAAAACTTTCTTACATCACAAGATTTAAATTCAAGTCTCGAAGCGCACAGAGTCATGAAAATATTTTGCGCAAGGTTGTCTGGCTTATGAAAGATTATAGTGTGCTCTTTGATTCTCATCATACTTGTTTTGAAACTCATCAATGTAGTCTTTTAGGTTTAAGGTTGTCTACTTCAATGTTGTCTTGCTTTAAGTTAATGTAGGAATCAAATCTTACTAGATTTTAAATTACGTTGTGCGTTGGAATACTATATGATAAAGAATAGTTCCGCTTTACGGTTTTTGTGATTCCAATTTTGAAATTAGTCAGAGTACGTTTCTTTATATTACGTACAATCAAGGATATAGTTTTGAGATAAATAAACAATCTAATCAGTAACAAAGGACTAGTTTAAAAAAAGTGTGTTTAAATTGTAAATCACTGTTATCTAACTCTACAGGATGTGTAACATATCTTCAACCTACAATATTAAAATAAAAATACATAAATAAATAGATCAACAGACAAAAATTACAACCTTTTCCCTAAAAACTATTTTCATATTTCGCATTTTCCACCCTACCAAATATTTGCAAGTGGCGCCGTTTTGCAGATTTTCATTCGCAACCCTTAGCTACAAAGGGATGATTATCGTTCACAATTCCTTACCTAGATGGCGCACGGTGCATCGTATTTCATATAAGCGAATACAGATGGCGTTGGTAGGAGAACCAAAAATAATTTTAAAAGGGAGGTCAATTAAATTGTGGTTACGTAGGTAAATAAATTCCATATTTTTGTGGCCGTTCACTCAGACACTAACCCCCAGTTTCTGGAAGGCTGATCAATTTGATCTGAAGTCAAATCGCATGTCAGGCGGTGTCAGCTCCTGTGATTGGCCGGCAAAAATGTTAACAACCAATCACAACGATTGACCTGATATTTGACAGCCAATTAGTAAATTTTTGCGTTGACCAGCCTTTCGAATACTGAGGGTAAGTAAATTATCACATACAAATATTAGGTCCTTACATATGAAATTTGCGTTTCGTCGTACTGACCACTTTAATCTGAAATATCTCCTCTTTGGTTATGAATTCCAAATTCAAATATATAAATTCTCTTAGCTGGTACATTTGAGTTTTTGAAACAGTCATTCATTTGTTTTTTCCTCATTATTTTTTTCTTAGGCGACGCTTATCACCGCACAATGGAAAACATGAAATATCGGCATATTTACGGGTACGAGTTCTACCGTGGCACCAGTGCAGTGGTGCAGAAACAGCTCGAAGGATTAATGATGTGTAAGGCACTGGTGTCGCAAAAGAAAACACGGTACGTTTTTGGTTTCAACGTTTTCGTTCTGGAAATTTCGACCTTCAGAACCAACCCCGTGGACGGCCGGAGACCAAAGTGGAAAATGAAGAATTAAAGGCTATTGTGGAAGCGGATCCATCACAAAGCACTTCAGAGATAGCTGCAGGCTTCGGGGTAAGTGATAAAACTGTATTAATCCACTTGAAGCAAATCGGGAAAGTAAAATAACTTGAACGATGGGTACCTCATGAATTGAGTGAATCGAACTTGCAAACACGCGTCGACTGCTGTGTTACTTTGCTCAACCGACACAATAATGAAGGGATTTTAAATGAAATCATTACTTGTGATGAAAAGTAGAAATACTGTACGATAATCGGAAGCGCTCGTCGCAATGGCTGAACCCTGGAGACCCAGCCAAATCCTGCCCTAAACGAAAATTGACTCATAAAAAGGTACTTGTGAGTGTTTGGTGGACTAGCGCCGGTGTCGTTCACTACAGCTTTCTAAAATCTGGCCAAACGATTACGGCAGATATCTGTTGTCAGAAACTGCAAACCATGAAGGAAGAACTAGCTGCTAAACAACCGAGATTGCTCCAACAGATTACCATTTTTTCCGGAATTTGGACAACTTCTTACAAGGAAAAAAATTCAACTCTGAGGCGGCAGTCCAAACCGTCTTCAAAGAGTTTATTGATTCTCGCCCCCATAGTTTTTTTTTGTAAAGGGATCAATGAACTACCTATGAGATGGCAAAAGTGCATAGATAACAAGGGTGCATACTTTGATTAATTAAATATATATTACAAAAAAAAAACTGTATATTCCTCCCGTACAAAACGCCAATTTCATATGTAAGGACCTAATATATTAATTGACAAAACGTAACATTTTTCCGAATTGAAAAAAATTATACAATGTAAAATGTGTAAAATCAATAGGTATTTTGTAAATCTTGAATAGAAACAAAATGGCATTCATGTTTAATATTGTAAATTCTAATAGACTTACGAGGTTCGGAGTTTGGACGGCCGAACGCCGGCTGTCGTCGATTAGGCACGCTAGCCGGAACATTTTTTTAATATCCCCAAACAAGGAAAGCGAGTCTATCGAGTGTTTGAAATGTATGGATGAGACTTTTTTTTGAGCACTAGTATTTTTCAAGCCTTAAAATGCTAATGAGATATTATGATCAAGTTAAAATATATCCAATGAAACCTCTTTCTGTGAATGTTGGAAGAAACGTCTAGTTCACCATTAAAATGGGTAGACAGTAACTGTTTTTGCACTGATAATGTCATCATACTGCAATCACAAACTCCCCTATTAACTGGTAATTTTGGGGCTACATCTGATTTGGTAAACATACCATTTCGTAATTTTTTTATTCCATATAATAAGTCTCATTTCGTAAACGTTCAAACTCATAAGTTAGTGCGCAAAAGTAAAGTTGAAGAAATGGAATGTTTACCAAATGGGATGTAACCAGTTGTGGCAACTGTTTAGCGAAATTCTTGCAATTTTTACCTTCGTAGTATTTTTTTTCTTGGGAAGATTGTACTGCTCAATGGGCATAAGATGATGTAAGATAATAATAAGATACCTACCAATATCTAATATTTAAAAAATCTGGAGAAAATTCCAGAATTGCATTGGTTTTTAAATAGCTACCATTTAATTGGACTATTTTTCACACGAGTTAACGCTCCATATAGCCTAGTCGCTATTCGTATCTTACCATTATATCTATGAATAGATATCTATAACAGTAATTCTAATCTGTACTACAATTTCAAGTAAACTGTCGTGTCTACACTAAGACAGCGCGAAAGGAACATTAACAGTTCGCCAGCGACATTGACAGCTACAATACGTGTCGTGGTCGGAATTAGCATACACACTTGTCGCATGCACTTGGCGACCCTGGGTATTTCCGTCTCATTCGTTTATTTTTGTTTGTTTATGTGTAAAAGGGATGGCATGATCGTGTGTGGTAGCTACTAGCTACCTTGTAAGACATTGATGTTACATAGTAGATATGGATGCTACTTCGTGATGGAATACGCATTGTTTGAGGAATGAAAAGGAAAATATAATATCCTGTTACCTATTTCACGAAAGTGCTTAGGGTCTCTATGTTAGGGCTATAGGTTAGGTACCGTCTTTGTAAGAGTTATGGATCATATAAGCTTCATGTGCAGTTAGGGTTCATTATTAATTACTTGGATGACGAATTACGAATGGATTAGATTACGGATGGCCGATGGGGCAGTAAAGTTCTGGAGTGGCGACCGCGTACTGGAAGGCGCAGCGTGGGTAGGCCCCCCACAAGGTGGACCGACGACCTGGTGAAGGTTGCGGGAATCCGCTGGATGCGGAAGGCGCAGGACCGGTCGTTGTAGCGTTGCTTGGGGGAGGCCTATGTCCAGCAGTGGACGTCTTTCGGCTGAGATGATGATGATGATTAATTACTTGTACAAAAGCCGCTTTTGCCCACTTCAGGTCCACTTAACGTCATTTATCCTTACGGCAAATAAAATCGAGTCAGGAAGTACCAACTACCTTGTTACCATTGCGAGTCGTATTTTTGAGATACACAATTTTCTTCTGTGTTGATAAAGAAAAATGTTCGAGTTGTCATATTATATTTATTAAAGTCGCTTTTTTAAATCTTCTTTCACCAATGCCACAGCTTGATTGATTTGAGTGAAATTTGTGAGATTAAGTAGAATGAAAAAAAACTTTAATTTTAAAATTCAATCCCGGTCTTGATATTGATAATATTTGATTTAGCACAACGCAAGTTGTTAGAGTCAATATCATCAATGCTTCAATTACTAATTAAAGCGTGATTGATTGGAATGAAAATTGTGTGATGAATTAAAAACAAAAGAAAACTTTAAATTGTAAGTTCAATCATGGTCTTGATATTGATAATACTAGCTTTAGCGCAACGTATGTTATGAGAGTCAATATATCAATGATCCAATCACTAATTCCAAACACAATACTAAACACAAAACTAAATATATTAGTATTATTCAAATAACCATAGAACGTTTAATTTTTAGCAACAAAGGCTGTCGGGGAGTGGCTCCACAAACACGGATTTCCAATTAAGTTAGGGCCTGATTGGCAGGTCGTTAGTCAACGCTGCAGCGTGAATGTGGGCGCACGTCTCGGCCGGGCCCGCGAAACATCGCGATTATTGATGGCTGATATACTACAAGATGTTTAGAAGCGTATTTTGTTTAAGAACAAGGTTAGAGAAATTATAAAATGCAATTTGAAAGCAAAGTATATATGACGCCTGCTTGTCTTATTGATCTGCAACTATTCCGATCTATAATATGGAATTTTCTTGCAAACCCTCATGAAATGTAAAAAAAGTTGTCTGAGGAAGTATCCATTATTTATGGTTGGTCGGATTTTTACCTATTGGCTGATAGGTACTGCAATAAGCAGTAAACGTCCCATCATCATCATCATCATTTCAGCCGAAAGAGGTCCACTGTTGGCCATAGGCCTCCCCCAAGCATTGCCACAACGACCGGTCCTGCGCTTTCCGTATCCAGTGGATACCCGCGACGTTCACCAGGTCGTCGGTCCACCTTCTACGAACTATAAATATTGGATGTCTTTATTGATAGCAACAACAAAAGCTGAGCAGCAGATGTTAGTTTAGAAATCGTAAATCGTTAGATGTTAGTTTTTTCCTTTGCTCATTTAGACAAATATAAAAAATCTAAATATTTTCACATAAATTGTTTTGCATATGTGTTACTACTCTTTAACTCCTCTGTATCACCTTAATTAAATCCATTAATTGACAGCCTTATATGGCATTCTATATAGCAATAATGTTAAATGACAACAAAATAATAACTTAGCACCATTAAAGTCTTCATATTAGCAATTATTTTCCTACACAGTAAAAAACACAGTAGGTACAAAGAAGATGTCAGCACACCTTTCATCGCCAATACTTAAACATTTGCTTACTAAGTAAGGACATCGTAGTCGATACATGAGGATGCAAAAGTAATAGTATCGATTACCTAAATATCATATCGATTACCTTTACAGAATTCTAGACATTTAAGTACATGTATGTAGGATTCCATATGTTTCTTAACAGCTATATTAATTCACAAGTTTATGATGCATCTTAGGTGTTATCCTTGATGGGATCTTTACCACTTTAAGGTGTATAATTTTGATCAGTTTCATTTCACCTGTCTTGTGAAGCATAAATAAGTGAATTTACAGCCCTGTTTTTCATCGAAGCCAGGTCATGTAGCAGACGCTTGTGTCCAGCTATCAGGGACAGTAATAAGGCATTCATGCTTGTCGTTAATTTTATATGAGTTTCCTTGCCCTGTTGAGAAGGACCACTTCGTCTAACTAAAGCAGCTACTAATAATCGTGCAGTTATTTCACAGTCATAGGATACATATTTGATCTTTAATAGAATTTTCTTAGTTTATTTGGTCTTCACAATCCATAGGTTTTAGAACTACCTGCATATGCTTGCGAAGAGAAATGTAGACCAATATTACAGAAACACCTTACAATTTGAATTTCTTTACCGCGAAAAGGCAAGCAAGTCACGCATCAG
This sequence comes from Asteroscopus sphinx, assembly GCA_949699075.1. Lineage (NCBI taxonomy): Eukaryota > Metazoa > Arthropoda > Insecta > Lepidoptera > Noctuidae > Asteroscopus > Asteroscopus sphinx. Next base: position 11,218,264 of record OX453013.1, on the reverse strand, counting down.
TACACGGTCGTTAATTATCGTCGACTGTCTCCGTATAAACATGATCGATTGACTGGTATGTACGAAAAGTGAAGATATCGGAGGGAAAGAAACATTAAGTGTATTCCTATGTCGGCAGTGATATCATTTTCATAGGCCGCCGAGGTTTCTGCAGCCCCTTTGAACGTTTGCAAACAGAGAAGGTGTGGAGATATCAAAAACTCCAAAAAGGAATTTACTTAAAATAAGCAATAGCATTTATACCCTGCAGTGGATTAAATGGCTGTGAATGATAATGATGAAGCAATAGCAAACAGTACCAAATAATGCAACAAGAAACATTAAAGTTATTAGTGACCAATACAGATAATTTCAAGTATGTTCGTCATCAAAACACTGATAGATTAGTGTTTTACTCCTTTATGTTCTTTATCAAAACTTGTGTACAAATTTGAAATAAACATATTAGATTCTTCGGGATTATACTCATTTCTTGCGGTACGAAATTAAAAATAAAATGTTATTCATAGTCCTGGTGAAGAGCACAGGAATCCGATAGATGCGGGAAGCGCAGGACCGGTCGTTGTGGCGATGTGGTCCACTATATAGAGCGTACACTACTATAGCCTATGAAACAATTATCTTACATATAAAAATCCTTTACTTTACAAAGAGGTCGGTTGGATTCGCAGACATTCGCCTAGGCACAGATAATATAATACTATAGTACTAGGTAATAGAACTTGTAGATAGAGCACTTAAATTATAGAGCGGTTAAAATTTGAATAAATGGCGACTCCACTGAAGCCTTAATCTGAGTATACGAAAGAGCAACTGAATAGTAACGCGTCGAGCAAAAAACAGAATGATTCAATCGGCCACTCTCGAATCTCGATCAGTCTTCGTCACTGTTTGTGTGTTTAGTAGACTAGGTATCGATTTATTGTCGACACTTATGAAAAACTGACGGTTTCGCTGTTTAAAAGGCTAAAGTTTCACGTAATTTTTGAAACTAGCTACAACAAACTGATGATAGTGGACATGGTACCTACAAATTACGAATTAATAATACGGTATTATCCCTAGTACATAATTATGTTAGGTTCTCTTTTCATATTTCTTTTATCCAATCTCGCTTCAGTATCTTCGAGACGGCTGGTAATATACGTGTCTCCAGTTGCAAACATGTTGTGAACAGCTTTACTTGATGTAGGTTACTTACTTTCCAAAGACCAACTGCTTCTTAAACAAACGTTGAAGAATCTGGACAGCATTATGGTGTCTGTTCTCTTTCAAAAACGGTCTTCTAATCCTAACCGTACACTACATTGAGGGTGCATTTTAATTGATGTCCGGGCACCCTGGGCTGTCAGCTGCGCTACCAACCTGTTGACTGGCTAATCTTCACACCACGACATAAGCTATTATCATTCTGTAGCTCATGTCGACACGACAGAAGAAGCTGACTGCATTGAGCGTTACTGAAACAATTTTTTAAACACACAGTATAAGCAAAAATATAACAAGTTTTGAGTGCCTTCTAATTTATTTATATAAACTATTTTCCAAAGTTCCACTAACGTGTTTTCTTATGCAAATCTATGTTAATCTGGCATTTTCACGTTTAATTTTATTTCTGGCCACATTTCTCGAATGATATTGTCTCGTAAATCAGTCGTCGGGTGTTTTTCTTGGAGCGGCCGAGCCACCATGTTTTGTTTAGAATCACGCACACCCCGTCTGGGTTGCTTCTGTGATTGTGATTTACAACTCCTGGATTTTTTTATCACTAGTTTTACACGTAATTTGAATGTGGTTCTTAAAATAAAATTGGAATTATTGTCGTTTCGGAATATAACTGATTTCAAAAATAGCTAATGACATTTTCAAGCAGTGGCGGACGGAGGAGCCTTCCTAGATTTTTAAAATTTACGCGTTAGTCAAAATTTGTAAGCTTTCGCCTCAGACCAACATAGTTTTTTGTTGGTCTGAGGCTTCGGTAAAAAAGATAAAAAATACTCATTATGGCTGCTTGGGCACTACGCTGAATTTTACGATTCATAAGCCCGATTTTTTCAGGTCAGTTATAGCAGGCCAGTAATTTATGAAGTTCAGTATGCCTTTGTGCTATATCCATAATTTTACTGTCCGTAATTTTCAATTTCGCCATATTGCAGCATCCGTAATATTTCTGACTCACACCATTTTTTGTTGGTCTGAGATTACTGACAAATGAATGGAGTAAAATTACGGACCTACGATCTTAAAATTCAGTGTAGTGCACAAGCGGCCTAAGAATTTTGATAAATTGTTTATTTCGATCTTCCTTATCACTTATTTACATATGGGAAAGTATTGTGGTAGTACCAGGCCCCTCAGAAAGTATTGCGAAAAAAAGTTTTTATATATGGGAGACTGGCCAGTTATAATGTTTTTCGAAAATATGATTATTTATAAGTAAAAATAAGTAAGTTCCAATTTCAAAATTTCCCTCCACATTTTTTGCGAGTTAATTCAAAGTATTGTGTCTCACTGAAATATGGATCTGCGCCGGGAACATTTTAGAGCTATGATTTTATACGATTTCAAGTGTCGCCTGAAACCGGATGAATCGTACGATAGACTTCAAATGGCATTCATGGATGAAAGCCCTTCCAAGGCAACCGTGTATCGTTGGTATAACGAATTCAAGCGCGGTCGACCAACTTTGGGGGATGACGAAAGAAGCGGTCGCCCTTTGACGGCTGTTACCGAAGAAAACGTGCTAGCAGTGAAAAATTTAATCCAAGACAATAGGCGAATTACATATCAGGAGATTCAACACATATTGAAGATTGGATCGGGAAGCGTTCACGAGATTCTACACAGCCATCTTCGCGTGAGGAGGATAGTATCACGCTGGGTGCCGCACAACCTCACCGATGCTCAGAAGCAGGCCCGGGTGGAATGGTGCCGTGATATGCTTAACAAATTTGAAGCAGGCTCGTCTCGGCGTGTTTACGACATCGTTACAGGTGATGAGTCCTGGATTTATCAATACGACCCAGAAACCAAGCGCCAGTCGACTGTTTGGGTGTTTCAAAATGAGCCAACGCCTACCAAAGTGAAGCGATCTAGAAGCGGGGGTAAGATTTTGATCGCTAGCTTTTTTAATTTGACTGGCCACTTGGTATCAATTCCCTTACGGGATCAAAGAAGCATTAATGCCGAATGGTATACTACCAAATGTTTGCCAGAAGTTTTCTCTGTTATAAGCAACAAGCAACCAAACACAGGGCTCCGCGGGCTACTGCTCCACCACGACAATGCACCTGCGCACACCGCACTCAAAACGAGGGACTTCCTGGACAGCACGCCAGTCAAACTCCTGGGTCACCCTCCTTACAGCCCTGATCTAGCACCGTGTGACTTCTTTTTATTCCCAAAAATAAAAAATCAGCTCAAAGGGATACAATTTTCGTCGCCGGAAGATGCGCTGGCTGCGTTCGAGCAGGCTGTAAACGAGGTGTCTGCGGCGGACTGGAAAAAGTGTTTTGAAAACTGGTTTAGGCGCATGAATCTTTGTATAGAGGCTGGTGGAAAGTACTTTGAAAAGATTTGATAAAAATATATGTACGTATAGAACATTTTTTTTTAGTTTCGCAAAACTTTCTGAGTGTCCCACGTATAGTAGTAGTAAGTATTTTAAATTTAGGATGATAAAAAGCCTTAAACAAAGGTAAGATTAACATACCTAAGAAAAGCGTAAGTTAAACATACCTATTTTAAATTTTTATTATAGCATGAGTCACCGTACGTAACCGGTAAAAATATCAAATGACCGGTCACTTTACACTTTTGATTCGTTTTCGGCCAGCTATGACGTACCCGTGCCGGTAGAAGAGTAATTATTGTTATTCTAATGGATCGTACGGGCATTCTGAACATTCCCCATTGTAAGGAGTCCAGGATCGAAGCTCTGATTAATGATTGTGCAGCGAGGGACGACTTAGGGGCGACTCGCAGTGCGAAACGTTGAAAAAAGTTGTATTTTATTAACCAAAGGTTGATATCTTAAATCTTCAATATTTTTACATACAAACTCCTTTTGTGGATAATTTTGTCACAATTGCGTATTGTTTTTTTTTATTTATTTTATTGTGTAAAAGAATAAGAATGCTAGTTAAATCATTATTTAATATTAGAAAGAAAGAAGAAGAAGAAAGAAGAAAATAGTTTATTGTCACAGTTAACGACGCGCAACATTTAAAACACAGTGATAAACACAAGCAGGCAACTTATAGGTGGGGTTACATAGAAAGTAAAAACAAAAGACACATAGGTAAAAAATTAAGAAAGGACAGTCGATACAAAATATAAGAAAAGTATAGTTGACCGCATGACAGTAAATACAGCGGTTAGTTTAACAACCTATAATTATTATTATATAGCATTGAAAAACATTACTTAAAGTTCTTAAAAACGTTCAGAGATCGCAAAGTGAACGAGTGAGTGCCGCGAAGTGAGTGTGGAAGAGGGTTCCAAAGACGAACTGCACAGATAGTAAAGGAACCACCATAACGGCTAGAGTTGTGACGCGGAGTACGGAAGAGAAGAGAAGAAGTAGTACGACAGGGTTTATCTCTGGCCACAAAATATTCAAAACGCTAACGGAGGTAGGTATATAGGATAGTTATGATTATGAAGAATAGAAAAAAGAAGAGATAGAACATGACAGTCCTGACGTTGCCGAATCGGTAGCCATTTCAGATCAGTCCAAAACTCCGACACATGCTCGTACTTTCGGAGGCTAAAAATAAAACAGACCCACATGTTCTATTTATTTAAAAGTTTATTTAAAAGTTCCTCCGTTGCATCAAGAAAAGATACATCAGCATAGAATAGCATCTAATAGAGGCAGAAGAAGAGATTGCGCAAGAGTGACCCTAGTTTGAAAAGGTATGAATTTCTGGAGTCGTTTGAGAGAGTGAAACGAGCAGAACACCCCCCTTCTGCTCACTTCTGCAATGTGAACATCCCAGGAGAGGTTGAAATCTATAAAACCTCTTAAACTTTTTGCACTTGGAATATGAGATTGGCAAAAAATCATTCATAACCGGAGCAAGAGACTGGTGATCTAGTAGATTAACCAAGTATACGCCACCAACGATGAGAGCTTGAAATTTGGCTGGGTTAACCAAAGACCGAAAGATTTGGCCCATTCGTTATTATTTTGAAGGCGACTATTGATAGCATCGACAGATAAAGCGTTTTTTTTATAGTATTGGATGGCAAAACGAGCTAAACTTTCACTTAACTTATCTTCTTCTTATTTCCATTCCTTTCCTTTCTTCTTCTTTCCTTTTCCTTCTTTTTTTCTTTACTTTTCCTTTCTTTTTCCTTTACCATTTTCCATCAAATTCCCGTAACCCAGTTACGGTGTAATACTGACATTCTAAGGTAAAACCAACCAGTTTTCAGACTTTCGTGCTTCTGTATAGCAACAGGGACCGAGAGCTTAACGTGATCTCCTAAGCATGGACGGATCTCGATGTACTACAACGAAACGGTCACCCATCCACGAACTGACCGCGGCCAATACAGCTTAACCTCCCATATCTTGGGATAAACGCGGTTAAACCCCTCTGTAAGAAAGGCAATATGAGTATAAAATAAATAGTTAACTTTTTAAACTTAAACATTTAAGTTTAATAACTAAGAATAAAATTCGACGAAAAAAAAAAGATAGTGTGAACTCTTTTTTTTTTATAGTATAGAATGGCGAAACGAGCTAAAGACCCTCCTGATGTTAAGCGGTTACCTTTGCCCATAACAACTGCAATACCACCTAGGCTGTTGCCTAAATGGTACCGCAAGTCGGTTCGCCAAACCGAGACATGAAGATGGAAAGTCTCATGTGATTGTAATTTCACCGGCACCCGTACCCTTCAAATAAGAAATCCTCTACTAATAAGCTAGGTTATTGTTTTTTTTAAATAAGTAGGTAAATAAAACACCAATATTAATTAAAATACATGGCCGAGTCTAAAAGTTTCATACGACGACGTGGCGCTGAGGGCAAAGGCGAGCGAGACCCAGTAAAAAAGTGTGATGGAAACTATCGGGTAACTTTCGTTTCCTAAAACTATTAAAACTTAACTTAATTTTAAGAGGTTATTCAGCTCTCGACACAGTAGCGTCGAGAGCGTCGCATGTTCGTGAATGAATCTAGCGCTATGAATCGATGAGAGTAACCATGATACTAAAAATTACAAATATCTTCTACAATAATAAATGAAAATTTATAATTGCTTTCCATTTATTGTAATAAAAACTAGTTGGGGTGTCTGAGGTTTTAACACGTTGTATAATAGGTAAATGCGTTAGCTCACTGTGCGCGATCCTTTAACGATGGTATCAGGTCATAATGCCGCTGCGAGAGATTATGCCATACAGTTGACCGACCGGTGTTTGTTTGCTGAAATCGACAAGCATGGGGCACCGTCACCCATGATAGAGCCGATGGGAATTCCACGGTCAGATAACCATGATTTTCTGTTTGCACTGATATTTAGGAAGTGTTTTTGAGGGATGATAAATAATAATACTTACAGAATTTTCGGTATAGTTTCCGAAAAAGTGTAAATAAAAATGAAAATAAAAATAATACACTTGTTTTTGCATGCTAAATGGCAGAATATATCATAATAGTATCATATTACAAAAAAAAAAGAATTTTGCTGCACAAAGCTTGTTTTTAGGGCTCTGTACCCAAAGGGTGCCAAACGGGACCCTATTACTCTCGCTATGCTGGCCGTCCGTCCATCCGTCCATCTGTCTGTCACAGGGCTGTATCTTTGTAACGGTAATAGGTAACCAGTTAAAATTTTCACAGAATATGTGTTACTATAGTGCCTAGTACAATAAATACTAATAACTAAAAAAGTCTAAAATCAAAGGGATGAATTTGTGCATTTTTCAACGTTTTTTCTTCGTGCTCTATCTTCAAAGTGGTAATACACACAAGCTTCAAACTTTGTCTGATTATCGTACATACTCTGTCATTTAGGAGCAAATACTAAAAATAGGACAAACATAGACATATGTGGTGGTACCTGCGTAAGAAAGAGATGCAATAAATCATTTTTCGTGCACGGTGCGTTGAATTCGTTTTGATGTCTTTTAATGAATTGTCGTACATTAAATCCATTTTCTATGGGGTATCAGGTCGATGGGTGGTACAGAACCCTTACTATGTGGATCCAACTTGCAATTGGCCGGTTTTATTTATGGAAATATTCATGTAACACCTACCTGACCATATTCGCAATAAACGAATGAATTAAATTAATCATCATCTTCATCACTTAAATTTCTTGCTGATGGCGGCCAAAACATGTTAGTATAGGGTTGTTAAGTTCGATATGGTTGAACTAAGCGATGCTGATGCTCGCGTCATACTCGCGTAAACGGGTGGCATCTGTTTGGCCAGCTCCCCGATTCAGAACCACACGATAACCAGTTGTCGACCGATTCGGTTTGTTATCTATTTTTCTTTCGTTGTGTGAATCATCAGACGAAACGAGATGCCAAACCGAATCGGTCGACAACTGGCTATCGTGTGGTTCTAAATCGGGGAGCTGGTCAGCTCCTACATGCTATGCCAATTATTTCAAGATTTACTTTTTAAAGGCACATTCTCATATATGATCTGATTTGCTTATTTCTAACATTAACCTACATTATTATATAAATTGATTGTATATCAAACAAAAGAGTAGGTATATCCATGGAGTTTCTTAACGTTTCATTTCCATAGGACCCACCACTTAGAACCGTACAACTATTATACAGTCGACTTTTTATAAGCACCCGTCTATCTGATATTTCGTAAATAAAAACTCTTAGCTTTGGTTATTCTGTTATTGTTTTAACCATGGAGAACAGAAAGGTTTTAACACAGTAAATCTATTTACCTACATAAATTGTGGAAAAAATATCTTTAGTGTTCTGAAAGATGTCGCCGGTTCGAATCATGCTCGTGAACGTTTTTTTTAAACCATTTGTATATTATTTAGATTTAGACTTCAAATATTTTGAAATGCCGCTGCCTAGTTGTTGGTGATATCAAATGTTATCCAAGTTACGATACGTTAGTCAATCTATAATAATTCCAAAGCCGTCCGTTGTTATAATAATAATCCATTATCATAACTCATAAATAAAACAACAAAGCGATCATCGCATACCTGGTTCAAACACTTGGTTTTGCTCCAATCACAAAACTATTTTAATACACAACACTACGCACATTAAATGACGGACTTAGCAATCGTGCGTGTAACTCCGTGACAATTGCCTCTTAAAACAACACAATACAACGAAAAGATAAAGAAACATCTCATTTTCTCTTTTTGTGTAAAAAAACCTTTGTAATTACCTACTTTGAGAAACGCCGAAGCTTTTTCAATATTTTTTCTCTTGCTTAGGAAGTCATAATTGTATTTATAGATAGCATTGTTGTATTTTTAAAATGTTTGTTGTTAAATTGGTCAAGGATACCCAAAACAATGACGTTGCAAAGTATCGCGAAAAGAAGCGTGTCGTAAATATGGGTTCGGGTTTTGGCAAACAAAGTTTGTCGTCACTTCACTGGGTTAGGTTGATATTTGGAAGCTCTCGATACTCTTTCAGAAGATATGACAGTAGGTAATTTTATTTGAGGAAAACGACATAGACCAGGTATTTAAATTTCAGCTTCGATCTTGGGGATTTAGTCACCCACGTCCGTAGGAGAGTAGCCCTTTTCCCAATCCCTACACGTGATCCCTGGGTGGTGTAAATCAGGTGACATACTGGTGGTAAGCCACAGCCGACGACTTGCGACCACCCACCGGGCAAAGACGTGCTGCCAAGCGACCTAGTCGTTCCGATACGATGCCCAGTGTAGCCACTTAAGAGGATGGGTCGAAATATTTCACTGCCATCCTCTCACCTTTGCTGGGCAAGCGTGTACCAACGTCGACCGCACCATCGCTTAACATCAGGTGAGGTGGCTGTCAAACGCAAGCCCGTTAAGAATAAAAATAAAATAAAAAATAAAGCTTCTTTCAGGAAAAGGTATACACTTTAAGTCAAGAGAGCACAAGTTTACAAGCTACGAGTTCTCACAATATGAAAGTGGAAAATTTTGCTAAACTCGAGAGTATAGTCGACCGCACTTCCTTAGTAACAGTTTGAACTTGAAATCGTCTTTATTTTGTAAGCAACAAGGGCGGTTTTCGTAATTCAAGTATTACCCCTGACGTGCAGTTAACCGTACCTGGAATATTTTAACCGTTTCTTCGACAATATAGAAACCGAAACCTTCCACGTAAAACGGGCTACTCATCCACATTCCGTTTGTATCAGGCTATAGACAATAGAAACTTCCGAACGGTACGTCAATGAATCCCGTTCCCCGTACGTTGGCCATAAATCTTCAAATTTACCACTTTAACCGTTCAGTCAGCGAGTTGACAAAATAAAGGTGTTAGACAATATCCTGATAATTGTCCAATTGTCAGCATGGAGCGAGACTAAATACATCTTTGTTTACACATTACTTTGTAATGAGATTACAAAGCTTACTTTTCGATTTAGAACTAAAGAAGAAGAAACTCGTGGTTTGGAAGAATGAAGATATTATGTATACTAGAATATTTAAATAAAAATAGAAAATCGATATAACGTGCAAAAAGTAGGCTAAAATGTAACCAATCACCCATCATCTTATCTTACATCCACCCAAAAACCCATAGAAAACCATCCATTCAAAAAATATACATTAATGAAAATTCCATTTTTTTTTCTTTTTTTTTTAATAAATGTCTTCGGGACATTTTTACACAGCACCATCTAGTCCCACACTTAGCAGAGCTTGTGTTATGGGTACTAGACAATGGATATAATACTTATATATTTTTTTTGTTTTTGTAAATATATATTTATAATACATAAAAAACACCCAGACCAACACAAACACTTATGTTCATCACACAAATATTTGTGTCCTGTTGGAATCGAACCCACGAGGTCGTGATCAGCAGTCCGACCCTCGAAACACTAGACCACAGACGTCGTCAATTCTCTTTGGTTTTATAATATTTTGTACAAGGAGTTCTTATCCACAGACCAAAAGAACAAGATTCTTATCCTGTTAAATAAATAAAAACCTGCAGCAAAATTATTGTACCTTTCAATGATTTAAAACACAAATGTTCAGCAAAACAAACCCTTCACATTTGACTTCACAGACTGCAAAAAAAATTGCAAACATGAAAACAGGTAAAATTCCAGTTTTATGACAGGCTGCGTGCCTTCTAAAAGAATCAGGAGATACAAATACAACTAGAAAGTATTTTATTGTTTTAAAGCCCCAATAAAAGTAGCATGTTTGTATATTCAAGAAGCCGCCTCCTGTGTTAGACATGCCGACGAACAACAATGAACTACTTAGGTACACTCCACTTTTTCGTACTTGTCTTATTTAGTAAACAATCTTGGCATGTCTTTTTAATGCAATTTGTCAATAATAATTCATTTAAAGACATTATGTTAACAATTTCACACCCTAAATAACATTTTTAACCTAACTACATGTGCATAACTAGTAATTATATTTTATCTGTAGTTATTTCAATAGAGACGTCCCAAGATTGTTTACTAAATAAGACAAGAGCGAAAGAATAGACCTTAGGTAAATACGTATAGTTCAAGGGGAAGTTTGGCTAGTAGGCTTTTTTGTATTTTGGCGGTATATTATAGCCATAGATTCGACGACGTCTGTGGTGTAGTGGTTTGAGTGTCGGACTCAATCAACTCAGCCTATCGCAGTCCACTGCTGGACATAGGCCTCTCCCAAGTTGCGCCACAACGCTCGGTCGTCTGCCTTCCGCATCCAGTCCCCCCAGCCACGTTCTTTAGGTCGTCGGTCCACCTGGCAGGGGGGCGCCCTACGCTGCGTTTACCGATTCGCGGTCTCCACTCAAGGACTCGTCTGCTCCAACGGCCATCGGACTGCTGATCACGAAGTCGTGGGTTCGATTCCCACAGGACACAAATATTAAAATTTGTGTGATGAACACAAGTGTTTTTGTTGGTCTGGGTGTTTCTTATTTATTATAACTATTATAAGTATGTATTTACAAAAAGAAAAAAGTATACAAGTATCATATCCATTGTCTATTACACAATAGTACAAGCTCTGATTAGTTTGGGACTAGATGGTGCTGTGTAAAAATGTCCTAAAAATATTTATTTATTTATTATTTATTTAGATGTTGGACTTTAGTAGCTGATTGGTAAAATAAAAACCGGGAATAACACGATAGCAAAAAGTTTAATTTTTTATTCTAATCCCAAGATTTTGAATTTTCTATTGGTATAAAACACAAAGTTCGCATGTTGCCAAGGTAGAGTTTATGGTGAGTTTCTTTCTATTAGAGTATGTTTTCAAATATAGAAATAAAATTGGTCATATATTCTATCATATCATTGTCTATTGACAATGACATATAGAATAAATAACCATAATGATAATTCATTTATCGATTTTGTTTTAATGTAATAGATTTTTTAATCAAGTTTCCGTTAAAATGGTCCTCAGAAATATTGAGAGCACACATTTTGAAATATACGCTGTTCTGTTCAACTTAAACTACTTTAAAGGTATTTTTATGAATGTCCTTTTGTATTTATATCGACACTGTACAAATATCAGTAAAGCGACAGATGTCAGAATTTTTTCGCACAAACCATAAATTAGAGAAAAAGATCCAAAGTAAATATCAACCGAAAAGCCCCGCGGTAAAACCAAATACAATATTCTGAATAAGCCATCGATTGATTTCATAAGATTAATGGTTGCACATTGTCAGCGCCACAGTATGACGAGAAGACTAGCCGAATTTGCGCAACCAAAATGTATTTTATAACCTTACATATAAGGGCTAACAAATTTCATTTTTGAAATCTTTTTGAGCTGCCAGAGCAATGAATGGTGTTCACTGGTTTTTATTTCAAATCTAACTAATATTGAACTCTATTTTCTCAGCGACAAAATTAAATTTTGTGGTCTTAAGTGTTACGGTTTTAAGTCGCTTTGATATTGGTATCTAAAATTTGGGGTTCGATAGAAATTGATTCTGGAATTCAGTGTGAAATTGAAATAAAAGTTTTTTATTTGAAAGCATAGTCGACACAAAGTAAGATTGGCTCTACGGTTAATCTGACGATTAAATATTTATTTGTTTGGTTTTAAAAACCAATAGTTCTATTTGCCCCGATTCAAATGTTCGGCCACATTAGAGTGTAATGGGTTGAAGATAATATTTTTTTGATTTATGATTGGTTAGTCCGTCTGGTGTCTGTGTTACTTTAACGTTTTAATAATATGCTAGTATATCGCATTGAGAATAATAAAAACTTAAGCTAGCGCTTTTCAATTTAGATTGTTCCTTCAAATATATCGATCTTCAAGAATTTTACCTCTAAATCTTGTAGTTTTGGTTTAGTCAGAAAATGTAAAAGCTCTTTCAATTCTTAACTTTAATTAATCACTTGGAAATAATATTCAATTTCAGACCAACATCATTTCCAAGAATTGCTTCAAATGGATCGAAACAAAATTCAAATCAAATGCAAGGCAGAAAACACAATAGACTCAGTTGGTGGGTGTGCGCATGTAACAGATGTGAATCGCTCTGGACAGGAGGTGTGTACTGTGACAAAGAATGCATATGTCGCTCTCACTGCCGATTGTATGTACCCATGCTTACTATTGGGCGCTCAATAACGCGAACGTTGCATGACTTGACAATTTTACACTTCGTAGGTATTAGAAGCTATTTACTTAGATTTCGACTTGTAGAAAGAACTTTTAGACATTTTTAGGTAGTCTGCATATTTTTTGTTTCATTTTAGAAGCTTTGCCCCATGTAATGTGCACCTATTTTAATATCTATAAGGTTTAAAATAGATAAGGTGAACTGTATTTAGTATTTAGCTAAAGCACCATTATGATAATTTATTAAAATTTAAATCATGTTTCCCTATGCATATTTTTGAGCACATACAAACATTGACACTAATAAAATTTGATTATGAATAATTCAGCGTGAAATTTTGAGAAGTGATACCTATTTTATTTCTTTGATAGGACCTACTTTAATACTTTTGCGTTAAATTTTCAATAGTTCAAAACTTTACATTATCATTATTAAATATACTTATTTCGAAAGAAAAGAGCGACCAAATTCCCAATTTTTTACACCTCTTTTCTATTTTTCAGGCCAAATTTTTCACTTTAATTTAATATTTCAATAAATTAATTAGCAGAAACATTAACGATATTAAAATCGCAAAGTTGTGTCGTGTCGCGTCGCACGCGCACGTAGTCGCATGCTGCGCCATTGTCGCGACCCCCGATTGAACTGTTACACGTCGAGATGAGTTATGTTCTAAGCCCGACCCGATGTATACATACAGGGTGTGGAATTGTTGTTACTGGTTTGGTCGCCCAGGAGTGAAAACCTCGTATTTCCACGCAACGTTATTTTACAGGACGGGAAACACTACCTACTTATATTGTAAAAAAAGTCCTTTGTTTACATAGATCGAATATGCAATGGAGGATGGAGGCGTCAGTTTTGCCACAATCTACAAAAGAAAATCGCTATTTTTGATCCAAAAAATATGAAATACAAACATGAAACATTAAATTGTGCTTTACGAGCTTTGCAGTATCAGGTGACGAAATGTAGACAATGTTTTTTTTTCCTATCTATTAATTTTGTGGAGTCCCAAGAAGGTTCCCTGGGTTTCTTTTGGCCAATATTAGGTTTATTAACTGTATAGATACTAAAATAGGGGTATTAACTGGTTTCAGCGTCTTAAATAACGTAAAAAAGCTTAGAGCCATACATTTCATTTAAAATTTCATTGGACGTTGCACCGAGGAAATTTTAAATTATCACGAAACAAGTTTAGATCACTGTGTATACACTTGACCATACGTCCCACTTTGGGCGGAACAGTCCCGCTTTCAGGCTGTCTGTCCCGCTGTCCCCAGCGAAGGCATAAACGTCCTGCTTTCGCAAAATACCAAACGATAATTTAATTTACACTCTGTTTTTTTTCTTACTTGTCTTAGTTAATAAAAAATATTGGTATGTCTTTTTAATGTTGATTTTTTAAATACTGCTACTGATGAAATATAATTACTAGTTCTGCACATGTAATTAGGTTATAAATGTATTTAGTGTGTAAAATTGTTAACATAGTGTCTTTTAATAACTATTTTTGATGAGTGACATTAAAAGACATGCCAAGATTGTTTACTTATTAAGAAAAGTAAGAAAAAACCGAGTGTAGGTAAGTCTTCCCAGAGAGTAACACCCATATTTTTATTTGTTTCCTCAAAAGTTTCTAGACTCAAACTCAGTCAAGTATACCTTCAAGGGCTCCTACAAATAATATCACAATCAGTATTCTTAGTCATTTCCTCAATAAAATTCATCTTGAGGAAATAAATAACGCCACGACGGATAATTGTATGGGTCTTGATACATGTAGATATTTCATTAATTCGTCAAAATCGGTCATTTTTCAGAATAAATAATAATAATATTTTTTTTAATTTTTTTCAGAATAGAAACAACAATAATCACGTCTCAAATTACACTTTTCCAGTCTTGAGGAAGCCTTAAGCTTGGTCGCGATGTAGTACCTTGAGTTCTTCCTCACCTAGTTGGTCTAGTGGTCGCAAGCGCGACTGCTGAGCGTGGGGTCCTGGGTTCGATTCCCGGGTCGTGCAAAGTGTTATTGGGTTTTTACATTAGGAAATTCTCAGTAGCAGCCCGGAGTATGGATTTGTGCCCGGTTAATGGCAATAGGCTCGCCCTCTATTACATGGGAATATAACATAACTTGCGAAATGTGGGTGTACTATACACCTCTGCCTTCCCCTTCGGGGAAATACAGGTGTGATGTTATGTTATGTAATGTTCCTCACCTAGTAAGGAAAACAATCAAGTGAGGAAAATGTTTGCAACTATGAATACCACTGAGGAAATATTGTACTGAGTAAAGTTGAGTGGAGTCTTGACTCCAAAGTTTCTTGAAACGTTTGACGAAACAACTTAGAATATGGGCGTAAGTCGCTAATAGTTAATAATAGGTAATATAGTTAGGTAATAGTTGGAAAATTTCTCCTTGTAATGTTAATCTGTGGTAACGGCGTGAGATTAGACTAGTTTTTCGAAGAGTGGGGGCAAAAACCAACGGCAACTTACATTCTGGGTACACCTAAGAGCCCTCTTAATTTTTTTGACGAAAACAGTAATGATAAGTGGATTTTTGGCATTCTTATTCTGTTCGATAGAAAGATCTATAGAAATTTCCATCATTGAATTAGATATCGGGGCCCAGATCGTGTGGTAGGTACAGGAGCCCACGCCGCGAGCGCAAGAAAATGTAATAGTCTTTTTATTTTAAGTTTGTGATATGATTTTTTTTAAATATTTTCATATTTCTCTAAAGATTTATGGTACTAATTTATTCTATCTTCTGTTGTAAACATTCACTAGTACCTACACAAAAAAGTACTGTAATTAAAAAAAAAAAAATTGTAAGTTGTTCCATTTGGTGAAATAAAGATTTATGATTTATTTCAATTTCTTCATATTGAAAAAAGTCTGAAGTTTTATGTGGTATATTTTTTGTTTAAAAACTTTATTCATTTTAGCAGAAAATTGAGGTCATAATTTAGCTGAACAGGAGAGATTTTTTTTAAAGATCTTTAAAAAAAAAATCTCCTGTAGTAGGTACTACTACTGTTATACAGGACAGTACCTACTACAGTTATAGTGATGATTTCAATTAGATGTTGTAAAATCTGTGTGTTTTTTTTTTCCTTTTTACGGTATTGCGAAGTATTTTCAATAAATTAAAATTAGTATCGATGATATTAAATTACTTATTTTTTAGTAGAGATGTACCGAGTTCAGGTTTACCGAGTAACCGAATACCGGTTATAATATAGGTTTTGTTTTCACCGAGTCGAGTACTCGGCCGAGTTACTCGGTTTAGGTTTACGCAGGTTTGGCACGAAAACACGTTACGTGATCGCGACGACACGCGCTGCAAGCTCTAGCCGCAAGCATGCTGCAAGCGAGCGGTACTTCTGCGTATACTACCTTGCCGACAATGTTCGCCCCATCAGTCACTTATTATTTCATCATCCTCCTCGCCTTTTCCCAAATATATTGGGGTCGGCTTCTTATTATTACTAACCGAATACTCGGCACTTGCAACGAGTTATTCGGCAGAGTAATAGTTATCCAAAAACTGTAGAGTATGCCGAGTAGGTACCGAGTAATAAACTCGGTACTCGGCCTATCTCTATTTATTAGTCTCTTAAAAAATATTATACTTATTAATCCAAATTTATTCTCGTTAGTAATATCATTACACCCTGTATAAAATGCAATCGCCAATGCAGCACAGTGACACACATACGCGGCTTTACACTAAACCAATAATAGAAATCAATCCCTACACCCTCACACACTCACACAGACTTAGCGCAATCAATGATCTACCCGTGCCTACGCGCACTCACACATATCAAATATTGGAAATATTGGCTTTGTAAACATTTACGAGATATTTGCAAAATGTCCCGCCAATCGGACCATGTATACCCTTCCCTTTCATATTCAATAGATGCATTAACAAAAGAGTGAGACAGCATACCCGGTTTTACAACTTCGCAGAGGGACAATGGTGACGCTATTGTTGAAAGTACCCCAAACTTTTTTTAGGTCACATAAAAGTATTACATTTGTTAGGGTCGTGCCGCCTGTATGCACTTACACCATTCGTTTCGCAGACAACTCCGGAGACGGGTCGCCGTCTCCTACGCAGTCCAGTTTCAGTGTTAATTACATGAAACCAGTGTCAGTGAAAGACATTTTAATAACATTATGTCTTTAGCGGCTAGTACTAATCGTGCAAGTGAAATGTGGAACAATCATGCAGATGTGAACACTCAAAGTGCGACACAACCTAAACATAACGGATATAAACAATACCAAACAATGCCACCCGAGTATTATAACAATCAAAGCAATTATTATGCTCAGAACTGTGAATATTCTAATGTTTTAAGTGCTGGTTACGGGAAAGTGTACGAACAGAATCAAAGTGACGGTATTGTGAAATCGGAACCTACTCCTTGGCAAGGTTATCATGCAAACTACATTAGTGGGAATCACGCTAATATGGAAATGATTAACCGTTGGAGAGAAATGACCTACTATGCACAGCAACAACAACAACGACAGGACAATTATGGATATGAACAGAGAATGAATATAATCAATCAAAACAGTGTGGAAAAACCTGAAGACATTAGATTAATCAATTCGCCCGGTCAGTGTAGTATTCCTGATACTAGTTACGGATCACCGCAGAGCACTACCAGTAATTTCAAATCACCAACACCTGAAGCAGATGATTCACCAAACTTAAGAGCTTTACTAACGAAACCGAAACGCAAAAACCCATCCCCTTATTTCGTAAAATGTGACAAGGCGTATACGCAGGAAATGCTACAGCGGATGATGTTTAATACAGAAGAGGTGAGCGATTGGGAAAAAAACAATGAGAGTGTGGATAAGGAATGCAATTTGTCGCAATTTCATGGTGGATTTGAAAGCGTTGAGGATCAAACGTCAATCAAGAAAGATGCAGTGGGTGGAGCGGCGGAAGGTGCACAGTCATCACAGGAGTCGGCGGAACCCTGTCAGGACGTGACAAGGGTCGAAGCAGGCGGGGACAATGCGGATTACGCAGATAACAAAATGGCGGCTGCGCAAGATGTGCAAACGTTTTATCCTTGGATGAAGAGTGTTGGTGGTAAGTTAACTTTTCTTAATTTTGACTAATTTAAAAATTGAAAGGTATATAATGACTTGATTGTTCCTTATTATTATTATAATCTCTATTCAAATAGGAAACTTGAGTCTGTAAAAAAACTTGAATCTAATAATTTTTTACTATATTTGCAGGTGATGACAAAAAGGAAGGTTCAAAACGGACGCGGCAAACTTACACAAGATTCCAAACTCTTGAGTTAGAGAAGGAGTTTCATTTCAACAAATACCTATCCAGAAGGCGAAGAATAGAAGTTTCTCATGCTCTGGGGCTAACAGAACGGCAGATAAAAATTTGGTTCCAGAACAGAAGAATGAAAGCTAAGAAAGATGGGAAATTGACTACGTCACCAGATCCGTATTGTGTTGATGATTTAAGTGCGACTAAATTAGGTAACATGCCAGAATATATGGACACCAGGCAGCGTATGGCTGGTGCAGGGGATTACACAAATTTTCACATGAATGCTGCACAGGTAAATATTTCTCCCAATGTTGCAGGAACTATTCCACACAATTATATGATGCCTCCATATGAAGGCATCAAAATGTGACCATAAAATTTACTTAGTTCATTTTTTATGACATGCTGATTAATGAAAGATCCATAACGTTCCATGTTTACATTACTCATGATTTTTGATGTCCTCATTTGCATTGATATTAAAAATTTGCAAAGTATAAAAAAGTAAGTATAAGTATATATAAATTGGTTAAATATTTTTGAATGTCACGACTAATCGTAATCAGACTGATATCATCGTAGTAATTGATATTGGCATAGATTCGTGTTGATGTTCGCTGCAGGCTACTTATGATGAAGCATATAATTATATTATTTTTATAGTGTCGTATTATTGTCAAACAAACGGGTACAAAAGATGAAAAATGTCTTTTCAGGTGTACAATAAAACAACTTAATTATTCCTACTCTGAATCGATGTTTGATCGTTTTAGTAACAATCTATTTGGATTTGTCTTTCAATTCGTTTGATACAAATATGTATTGAAACGCTAAAACGTAAAATATTATTTTTAGAAATTTGTAAATATTATCTCAACTTAGTTGTAAGAGAAAATGTTCCTATTTAGATAAGTCATTAGGTGTATTGAAATGTAGCTGATTATAATATTATTTTGTAAGATTAATTATTTATGAAAAGAATATTTTTTATACTTCTCTAGTCAATTGTAAAGGCGCTATAAATAAAAGAGGAGTGATTCCTGATTAAGTATTACATTTTGCAATTTATTTTAACCTAGTTTTATAAGGTACTGACTACTAAGATAGATAGATAGATAGAGTATACTTTATTGTTTGAACCACTGACTTTTTAAAATTAATTAAAAATAATATAATTGCTTAGATCGGGACTAAAAAAAAACGCATTTACGCATGCGAAGCGAAATCTAACGATTTAAATCTAGAACAGTGATTTTTTAGAATTTCATTTATTTTTAAATTTAATTCTAAGAAAAAATCACAGTTTAAATCTTTAATTTATGTAATTTCACGATACACTAAATATTTAAAAGTAGTCTTTACTTGTATTTAGCAATCTAACATTTGATAGAGTAGTATGTAAAAACAAATATGATAAGACTCTTTACTTCTTGTCTTATCTTAATTTTAGCCTCAAACATAACATAACCAGCCCATTATGGTCCCACTGCTAGGCACGAGCCTCTTCTCAGTAAGATAAGGTGAGTGTGAAGTGTGGGAAGCTTTAGTCCACCACGCTGGCCTAGCGCGGGTTAGCGGACTACACACACCATTGGTGTATGGAGCACTATCTGATGTGTAGGTTTCCTCACCTTAAAGCAAGTGATAATCGAATTCCGATCAATTATCACTTCACTTAACATGAAAATAATTAATTTTCACATGAAAAATCAGAGGTGGGGACCGGGTTCAAACTAGTGACGCCGAGCTGTCGATAGTCTTGCTATCGATAGTTGACCTTGAAAATCAGTTAGGATATTGATAGGGTTATCGATTGTGTCGATACTATCGATGGTATCAATAGCGCAAAATGTGTGTAGGTACTGTTGATCATGTCTAATAGTTTCGACAGTATTAGACGTAAAAGGTGACTGTGCTATCGATACTATCGTTAGTATTTGTGTTCTACGAATGTTTACTATTTATACTATCGATAGTTTGACACAGTCGATAGTAACAAAATGTTTGATAGTATTACGTATTGAACATAGGTAATGTAGAGGGAACTATCGATACAATCGATCGCGTATCCACTATTGACGTGCGATGCTATCGATAATATTGAAAATTACCAACAGTATTACCTCATTCTGCGCTATCGATAGTTCTATCGATATTCGCACTATTACTGAACTATCGATATTCTTATCAATAGTCGCTATCGCTCCTGCATAGAAGGCCAGATTTCAAACACTAGGCTATCGCTGTATTTTAGCAATCTTAGCCCGCCTACATAATAATAGCACAGCGTAATTAAACTACAAAGAGCTGAGCTAGAGTTCCTTAGACTGTGATAATAGCTACCGCTTCTTCGCTTTTTACCTCAATAGATCAGTGAATACAACTAGAGCAATGGACATAATTCTCGACGTAGGATAGTGTTGACTTGCATGAGCTGAATAAACAAACAAATTGAAAAAAAAACAATGTACTAACTAGAGATGTGCCGAATAGTGGTTTCACCGAATAACCGAATACCGAATATTATTCGGTTTAACCTTTACATTGTTAAAAAAAAAATTGAGGTTTGAAAATAAATGTTGATATAAGTTTTAAAAACAAATGTGGAATCGATTGAGGTTTAAAAAAATGTCGATTTCAAGTTTAAAAATAAATTTTGATTTAACGTTTAAAAATAAATATTATTTTGAGGTTTAAAAATAAATGTTGATTTAAGGTTTAAAATAAATGTTGACTATACTAACCATAGGTTAAGAACTAAATATGTTTTCTTTGACTTATATCATAACATAAATCTTACATAAGAAGTTTTGTATTTTAGTTCTACACCATGACATGTAGCCAAGAAAATAGAAATGCTTGAACCGAATATATTCGGAAACAAAACCGAATAATTCGGCCGAATACAAATAGTGGAAAAGATGCCGAATACGCCGAATACCGAATACCAAACGAATATTCGGCGCATCTCTAATACTAACTGTAGTGAAGATTTCGCTTTGTCTTTTTTTATCAATTTAAATAATTGATTAAAAATGTAAGTAAAAAATCAAGTCTTTCACAGCTTAAAACAAAAAGATTAAAATATTGCTTCAAACATCAAACCAGACACGGATCCGTTTAAAATTAACGCTAAACAACAATGGGATAATCGTTAACAATGTACTGAACCCTTTCACATAGTTAAAAGGGTCCGAAGTGTAAACACAGACCTCTAGGGACCAATAAATGTGCAAATGTTGTCGGTAATTTTGACATGTTTTGACTGATTTTTGGATTTGGAGGAAGCTTTAGAAGAATTGTGCTGAGTAATCCTGTTATGCTCGACTACCTGTGTTGATCGGTTTAAGGGTTGAGCTTCTGCGGTTAGTTCTGTTCTGGGTTTAGTAATTGATATTGTTTATTTTCTGGTGTTGCTTTATTTTGTTGTTATTTTAGTCTTAAGGGGCATGTAGCAGCCAAGTGGCACCCCCATCAGTAAAATAATTAATACTCGTTGAATACATCATTTATCGAAAATTCGTTTTTAACAATTGGAGTGCAGGTACTGTTGTTTAATCAAAAACTATTAACTGTGTAAATTATAGTTCGCTGTAGTTGTAGATAGAAAAAGTGCGAAAAACGGCCACTTTTGGCACTTTTTCTATCTACAACTACAGCTTGCAGAGCTTATAGAGCTAGGTTAATATTTTCTATGAGTATTATTCAGTAGATAATATATATACAACGTTAAATTTTTTATGCAATTTGAGAAACTGGTTTGTTCAGAAACACGAGGAGAATCGATTGGGATAGTATTTTTTTCTAAATTACAAAATGACATGCGTTTAGAGTTACTGTAAGTTCCCTAGATGGTGGCGGTGAAAGTGAAGAATGTCGTACAGGGACTACCTGGTGCACGGAAACTAATCGAGCCGAACTTCCTGGACCTTAAGACGCTGACAACAGCCAAATACCCCAAATAGGCTTCTTTAACTGAAGTTTGTGGCAGTGAAAAAAATATATGTTAATCTTGATCGTATTTTCTGAAACTTTATTGTGCCCAAAACACGTTTTCTTGAAGTTTTCTCGATAGAAAAGAATTGTAAACTAACCTCTTAAAACATGCTTTAAAGCAAACAATCTCTATTATTTACTAAATATTATAAATAAAATTAAGAATACATTTAAGAAAGACAATAATCTAAACAATTGTTGTTTCTGTTTTTCAAATAAGCTTATAGTTTTTTTTTTATTAAAAAAAAATTTTGTTAATTTTCATTCAAGTTGAGCGGCGTATCCGACGTCCTTGGGCTCATTGCCTCTCTTTCAGTTCTGAACGAAACGACAGTGACCGCAGAGGTCTGATTTTGTAGGTGTTGTCAGCCTCTTAAGGACCTATTCACGATCCACTTGTGTACTAAATGTGAAATGTACCATAATAACCAAACCGAGTTTCAAAAAATTTTTGGTTACAATATAACATGTATGATACAAAAACTATCCCAATCAATTGTCCCTAGTGATTCTGAACCAACTAGTTTCTCAAATTGCGTTAAGGAAAAAGTAACGTTGTATTGTTATTATTGCAGCGAATCATATTTTTATCGATAGGTATGTTACGGGCAAAGTCCGCATAGGGTGCAGAGTCAGCACTGCCCGGGCATCGTCGACATTGCACCAGGCTCTCTGAGCAAAGGCTGAAATTATGTATGTGGGCTCCGCCCGGTTTATAATGGGCATTGTCAACACTAATTGAGTGACGGTGGGCACGGTTGAATAATTTCATTCATTTGCGTACTTACCTTGCCCAACTTCGGCTAATTTGACAAAGTGTAATTTATTTTTCCTTATTATAAAGACCACGGTTCTTAATAATGCATTACAATCTAGCCTACAAGACTAGTTTTGTAAAGTGTTATATGGAAGAGCTATGATGTACAAGAAGGACATTTTAATTAGCTTTTTTAACTTTAATTCATTCTATCTTTTTCTTGAGTAAAGTTTTTGGTGTTTTTATTAAAAATGGCTTGCCATAAAGACAAAAATTGGCAGTAAATAACAGATAGAATCACTTCTAAAACTGGCTACAGGGCTATGTGTAAGAAATGTAAAAAGAAATGTAAAATCTAGTTACAAGAATGAATTATTAAATGTAAATTATTAAATCAGGGATATTTATCGAAAAAATCATTTGATTTAAATCGTTACGTAAATCATGATTTGATCATGCCAACCCTGCACCCGAAGTTTTTATTTCGTTCAATGGACGAATGGAACAAAATACATTAAAAATGCTATTTTATTTCATAACAGAAGTGTGATACTTGCCTGCAGACAGTGGTTTTATTGGTATAAAAGCGAGTTAAAATGTCTTGCTCTTCCTTTTAACACTTTGGTATATAATAGAACACGTAAAATTCGCAATATCAGCAATACCCAATCGAAGTTGGGCAGAGAACGCAAATAAATGAAATCATTCAACAGTGCCCACCGTCACTCGGGCAGTGTTGACATTGCCCATTATAAACGGGCAGGGCCCGTTAATAATTCATATTTTCGTAAAACTAGTGATAGGAGGATTCAATATCAACTTCTTTTGCTGTATGATCACCAAGCGATGCATGGTAACAATATCCTTAATTAAATTACAGTTTTTGTATGTATCCATTTTTGTGTATGATTAATTTTCAATTAATAATAATCAGTTTTCCAAAAAACAGTTCAGGAGCGAGTCGGGCTTGCGCTATCAGGGTTCCATACCAGAATTTTATCATCGCGCTTACCTACATGATTGTAAGGACTTGACAAACAGGTACGTAAATCGTAATGCGTGAACAAATAAATCACCGAAATATCACAAATATTATGTACTTCTTCATAGTCGAGTATTTTATTTTCAGTCAGCATTTAGAATCGAATGCATAACAATCTAAACATGTTCAGTATAAGCTGTAAACTTGATTCAAAGGGGGACTAACTAAAATAGGTAGAGCTTTAAGTATCATTTTTTCCTTCATTCCTACTATAAGATCTTTTATGGCAAATTTTTTCATGAGTCTCCTAAAATCTCTATGAGGCCGTAACTTGTTATTGCTGTAAGTTAGAAAATAGATTTTTTACAGGACTATTGGGCAATAGATAATAGTATTTGATATTAATTTCAGTTTGATATTTTTACCCATTCTCGATAAAAACAAGAATTAATAGTCGGACAGACAGACAGACAGATGCAGAGACGGATGGACAACAAAGTGATCCTGTAAGGGTTCAGTTTTGAGTTTAATTACGAAACCCTAAAAAGTATTGCAAGGCTGGCCTCCCGCGTCAGTGGCGGGAGAATAATAGGCACCTTTAAGAAAAAATATCTTATTAGGGTTCCGTTATTTTTCTTTTGAGGTACCAAACCCTAAAAAGCAGAAGTACTTACTTTTTATTTTATAATATTGCAATGATTCAAGCTTCAACTGATTTCCTGAAATACGTTTAATATTTCCAAGACAAAATTTAACCATCTCGAGTTTTGATGTGGGTCATAAAATACGTTTAATAAACTCGGTTTACTAAACGTATTAATTTAGTATTAACTTAAATATTAGCCCAGAGGTGACGGTAATTTTAATTAATAGAATACTTTCATCAAGTAGACAGCTGGGCAGCCGTATCAATTGCACATTGATGACATCCTATGTAAAGTTGGATAGGTCAGACGGCAGCTGTTTCTGTTTCTACGCGTAAACAATACTTAGGTACAATTTCTACTGAAATCGCACATTTGCTGAAGACACACGATGGTTATATTCTGAAAATAGCTCAAAATAGGATCCAG
Organism: Asteroscopus sphinx; assembly: GCA_949699075.1. Lineage (NCBI taxonomy): Eukaryota > Metazoa > Arthropoda > Insecta > Lepidoptera > Noctuidae > Asteroscopus > Asteroscopus sphinx. Next base: position 11,193,339 of record OX453013.1, on the reverse strand, counting down.
ATAAAAGTTTTTTTAATCAAACAACTCGTGTAAATTAGCAGTGTAAACGATTATAATATTTTATTATTTTTTTGATCAACTTCCATTCGCGGCTAACTTCCCTTTATTTTGCGCCCCAGCATTAGAAAGTCGACCCTCCTGCCTTTTGAATAGAGAATAACAATAGAGCCTGCGTAACAGAGACAACAATACATTTCTAAACTGCGTGCGAGACAGAGAGGCATACACAATCATCCCTCTATACAGGGGTAAGTTTTGAAAATACGCATGCGCGGCGGGCATTCAACCAAGATGGCTGCCTGTGTTTAGTTGGCATTATTCCGTTGGTTTTACCTTTAAATTACATTTTTTTCAGCAAACAAAACTGAAAATCATAAGAAAATAAGTTCATAATACATATTCCATGTGATCATCAATGTTTGGGCTCGTATCTAGCAGCAAAGAGTATACAACCACTACGTTTTGTCTGGAAGTGCCAATGAGATCTTAAAATACTGGGTAAGTCTACATTTTTTTTAAACTCAGACTGAAATGTAAACAAGGCTTGTAAGTCGTATTTTGTTTCAATCTGATAAAATGTTGGTTTCTTCTTCTCGTACTTATTGAATATATTTTGTAGCTCTGTTGATATTCAAAAAACGAATTTTAAAGTGTTTTTTTCTATGCCAATTTTTGTTAAAAAATCAGAATCTATGAATAAACCATGCTCTAAAATATAAAATACCTACATATCAAACCCATTAAATAACTCAATATTATTATATTTTTTATTAATTGTGTGTCTTTTTTTATTTCTTTGAATAAAAGCTTAACTTGCATAAAAAGTGCTCAATTCGTTGGCATTAAATCCTTTCCCTGGTCATAAAGGCAAAAACACAACTTTACATAGGCAAATATCAGAATATCCAAGCTTTTTTTATGATGTAACTAATCTCGTATTCAACGACGCTCTGGTTTTATTCCAGTTTCGATCGATAAAAAGCCCTTTGTTACCAATCAAATGAAAACAAGAACATTTCGGTACACTAACAAACACACCTTGGCATTATAAACCAAAATATAAATGCAGTTCTGAAACTGATCGCTGTTCGAAATGAGCATTAATATTAGTGCCCTAATGATCCCCAGACTTCAAAATTTAGTTTGCCAACGGCAAATCTAAGTTGGTCCGTCCATGCATTGAATACGTTGCCTGAATGACGGGTCTAATTAATCCTAACGTTGAACGAGCCAGCTCTCATTGAAGGCGGATCAAAAGAAATCTCCTAATGGATATTTGAATGCCACTATAGTATTTACCTTTAGATGGAATCGACTTAAGGTTTAGAAAATAGTGAGTCATATAATAGAAAAAAAAAAAATGTGGCCGATTTCGGGTGCGGTCCACATTACGAGTCATGTCAATATCAATCATAACATCTGTCTCTCATAAAGTAACTAAAGGTAAACGTATTTCGACAGAAAAAAGCAGTGTATGTAGGTATATAGGTACATACTTAATCATATTTATGTTTATTACATCGGTTGGGATTAGCCCACGCTTTAGTGTTTTTTTATCATTGCCCAAATCAGTTGCTAAGCGTCCACTGTTATTTTACCACGTTTTTATTAACTCGCTTTCAATCTTGTCTGTCTGTTCGGTACAAATTTTACAATCGATTTTAAACTAACTTCCCGATGAGCTAGAGACTTCAAACTTTAAACATAACTCAGAACTGGATGACAATTGACAATGCAATATTAAGTCATTTTCGTTATAAAAACGTCAAAATCAAACACATCACATCAAATCATATAATTTTTTCCTATATTACCTACTCGCTTTGTGGCGTCATCGAAACTTATTTTTCTATCGCACTAGACTATGCCCGCGGCTTCACCCACTTATAATTCAGTTTTTCACACAAAGATGTTATTTCTTGCCGGGATGAAAAGCAGCCCATATATTAATCCGGGTTATGTTCTACCTGTGCAGAAAATTCCATCCAAATCCGTTCTGCCATTTCAGCGTAACTGAAGGACAAAATAAGAATACAAACTTTTTTTTTTTTAAACATAGTTCATATTTATAGTATTCCTAGCCGATGCCCGCGGCTTCGCCCACGTGTAGGTATGTCGTTTATCACGCATCCCTCTGGAACTGTTCATCTTCCCGGGATAAAAAGTAGCCTATATGTTAAACCGGGCTATGTTCTATCTGTATGACCATTCATTCATCCCTTACAGTGTGATTGAGTAACAAAAATCGTCACAAACTTTCACATTTATAATATTATAGTAGGATTAAAATGATTCGTGAAATAATAATAATTTCCAATGTATTATCTACCATACTCAGTCTTATCGACACTCTCTTACACATGTACTTCCAATGTTTGATCACTTGAAACGATCAAAGTGAGCAGTTATCAACACACATAAATTACAATTTATAATTAAACATTACGACCAATTAGTATTAAAGAGGGAGCTGAATTATTGCTCATGACAAATCACTCTGATAAAAATTTTGTTTGATGTTTTGGCGTGTTTGTTGTCTATAAAGTTTTATTGGTTTTGAAACACCTTGAAATGTAGCTTAGATTTACGACTTATATCTAATTCTGGTAATATAATAAAAGGTTATCCGAATTAGTATGAAAATTGAGAGCCATCGAAGTAAGATTGTAGGTATCGCATCTTTGGAAGCGGACTGTACAATTGTACAAACCTTTACCAAACTTTAATGTATTGTAATAAAACAAAGTTTAACCGGATTAAATCGCGTAAATCACGTAATCTGTAAAGACGCTTGTCATCTTAGTCTACCTACGACCACGAAATGCTGCAAAGCTTTCGAAACGTCAGGAAAACCAATTTAAATAATATAGGTACGCGATTTAATCCGGTTAAACTTTGTTTTATTATAATGTGTAGTGATCGCGAAAACCTAAGTTTTTTTAAATGTATTGATTAATTTTTTATTTTTTTTTATTATTATTTATTATCGTTTGCGTTGAAAAAAAAACATATTTTGGGGGTGCAAAAAATCACAAAGGCCGCGCGTAAAGCCAAAAAACAAGCTCTTTGTCACGTCTTCGGACAGATCTCAATCTAATAAACTTAGAACGATCATTAATTTTATTTTATGAACCTAAACTGTCCCACTGCTTGGCAAAGATCTCCCCATTTTCCTCCAAACTTCCCTATCAGTTGGTTTTCAGTCCAATTATTGAGAAAAACATCTAAATCGTCCAACCAGCGTAGCGTCTTGGCCTACATCGGTAACGAATTCCTTCTTGAGTTACCCAATGTGTAGCGAACCTTGCCCTCCTTTCTGGATGCATTCTGTTGACATGGCATGCCCTCTCCCATTTTATAGTATACATATTGCCTCAGTTTAATGCAAAAGAAAAAGTCTAAATAAGCATTTATGCATCAATGTAAATTAATGTATAACATCAAAGAGTGTCCAACACAGCTTTATAGATACTTAGTAAAATAACCTAGGGACTTATGTATTTTGTGATACAAGCTATTATGTATTATAAGTATGTATTTACAAAAAAAAGTATATAAGTATTACATCCATTGTCTAGTAGAACCCAAGCTCTACTTAGTTTGGGACTAGATGGTGCTGTGTAAAAATTACCCAAAAATATTTATTTACTTATTTTTATTTACTGGCATTTTAGGTAGCGCTAGGAAACAACCACCGCCACCTAGAAAGCTGAAAATTACGAAATAATTCTGATAAGACTAAAAAGAAAACTCTAGACTTTTCAGTAGGTATTCTTTAGACCCATTTCGGTACAGTTTTCAAGATTTCAACACCAAACAGGATATAAATCGATACAGCATAACACGTAAACATCACGTTTGGTCACATCACAGAAACATCGGTGGACACAAAAAGTGTGGGATCAACAAAAGAATCTGCACGGCGCATTGTCCCAGCCGTTCGGATCATTTATCAACAACGCTCCGGTGACGTCGATCGAGAGCAGATCGCTAGATCAATGGAAACCAGCATGGACCGCGATTAAAATTTTTGCATCGTTATATTATTACAAGTTAGTGGGTGCTTGCTAAATATGTTTTATTAGGTTATAGGAACTTGGGTAAGTAACTATGTTAATATTTTTTATTTAAAAAATATTCTGAAATGACGATCCAGAAATTGGTGGGAGGAACATATTCAGCGTCTACCAAAGCTTGTTGGATGAGGAGAGTCAGATAAAAATTCTGACGAGTTGACAAATTTCAAGCTACATTCTAATCTTTTATTAAATAAAGTATAACTGTACCAGTCGGTATAACGCAGAACGACACAGCCTGAAGAATTGCCAAACTTAAGAGGCAGTGAGCGTGGCACATTGCTCCCATAGCCGATGGGGCCGAAAAGTTCTGGATTGGCAACCGCGTACTGGAAGGCGCAGCGTGGGTAGGCCCCCACAAGATGGAACGACGACCTGGTGAAGGTCACCGAAATCCGCTGAATGCGGAAAGCGCAGGACCGGTCGTTGTGGCGATGCTTGGGGTAGGCCTATGTCCAGCAGTGGACGTCTTTCAGCTGAAATGATGATGATGTGATGATACCAATCGGTTTAATTGCAAGCTTTCACTTAACAGATGCAGAAGTCACTCGAGAGCAATAAATCCAGGTCACCCACATAAATCTTAATATCTCAGAAACTAAGAATGATACCTTATTCAAGTAAAAAGTATTATAAAGACTATTGAATAAAAAATAAAGTGTTGTAACAATTATTGTTCTTCGTATTTTTTTTTTCAATAAGGTTTTTTGTTCCCGAAATATTAAGGTTCAAGTTGGTGACCTGGATTCATTGATCTCGAGGGTAGTTTATCATTATTATGAATGACTTTTAGTATACAGCTGATCAGAAATATATAGTCGAATATGGATTGACATAGAAGTAAACTCAGACCAAAAGAATAAGATAGTCGGAGCGCGTAAAACTAGCGAATGAAGCCAGAAAAACAAAATGGCAAAGTAGTACCTTACAGTGTTCGCGAGCCACAATCTGGAGCGTATGTCTCATCCTCAAATTAAAAGAACAAGATTGACGCTCCCAACCGCGGCTCCCGAACACTGTGGGTGGAATCAATAGGTACTCTTTTGCCATTTTGTATTCCTCTTTCTGTCTTCATTCGCTAGTTCCACGCGCGTCTGTCCGTCTATCTTATTACTTTGGTCTGTGGAAGTAAAACAAATTAAAAAGTAATAAAAATGTCGTAAGTCATAAATAATGTAAAAATACATAACCCATGTTATGATTAGGTACTTATAATGAATTTATATTTTACCAGGCTATTTACAGACTTATTCAGTAGTAATCAAGTCTAACAAGAACAAGTATGAAACGGTGATCATTTGCCCCGCCACCGTATAATAGCCATTATTATAATTCTGCAATTTAACGCCTTTGCGAAATTCATAATGACTCAATTTATGAACATTGCATTTTTCCACAAAACAACGATAGACTCTCGTTGAGTGGCTCATTATACAAATTTGATTTTGAATATCGAATAAGCATTTTTATTTTATTTCTTCAGGTTTTTAAATTAAATAGAGTGGCTTCAACCGAAAAGGTTTAATTTATAAGAATTGCTTCTTTAATGTCCATGAAATACGGTGACGACCTTTTTGAAATTTTGTTATGTTTTTATACATAACAATAGCGGTTTGAAGCAATACTTTTGTTTCAAAGCAATTATCGTAATTATCTGAAATAAGGCCATGTTATCTGTTATCTGCTTGTACGTACGTATTACTACTACTTCTACATTTACTCCTAAGTCTATAAATATCAAAGACTTTGTATAACATGATAAATATATTTTTTGTTTGTGTAGGTATAGGATATACTATACTATTATATTGTATGTGTCTCAGTTGTGTCAAATTAATGTTATTTTTTTTCTAACATGAAATCTAGAACAACCCACATTTTCCAGATTTGCCTTGATTTGATTTGATTTTTTAACTACTAGCTCTAATGGCGGACAATAGTTCTTATTGATTTTTTATCTAGGTTGTCTATAATTTACTTTCTTACTTTTCTTATTAGTATATATGAAACGGGAATTATCGGGCACATACCTATTTTAATTGTACCTAATAAATAATATTTTGCATGCCGATCATACGGTGAGACATGATGTATGTACCTGCCAAAAACCACTAACATCTTTGTAAAAACCATGTTTCTTGCAAATAAAAATCTTTATCTTTAAGTCCGACGTATTAACCAGGTATCACTAATCGTGGTCACAAGCAGACCGGTACAGCCACAGAAATAGATATAATGGCCAAGTGGGCGTTAAGGGTGGCGTGCCAAAACTCTGCACCATAGTGCAGGGCATTTCAAAGCCTTTCTTAGTACACCTTATGACTTTTTTCTGTAAATACTGTAACAAAAAGCCGCAAAAATGCCTTATTGTGCTGTTTCTAACAGCAAAAACAAAAGCTGTAAAGTATATTTGATTAAAGTTAATTTTTTTAAATTAATGACGTCAATATGGAAGGCGTAGTTTGTTAGAAAAGTTGCCACGCATGAATCGCAAGTAAAATTGTGATTACAACCATTCTATCTATTTCTGTGGGTACAGCAGTGCCACTCCGAATCCGAGGTGGAAGAATTTTCATCCACCCTCGGTTTTTTTATCATTCGCTGTAAAGTATAATAATATGTTATAATGCAACGCGATAGTTTAAAACTAAATTTTATTTCTCTCTTGACTTTCGTTTCGTTCATTTTAGACATACCGAAACTTCATTGTCAGTCATAGTTCAAATCAAAATCGTAACGTCATTTACCTGACCGTAACATGGTATGACGTGCCCGCAAAAATGTCCATTGAAAGACCAGTTTTGTGTGATCCACGCTGTAGCAGAACTAATATTTAATTTATTTTAGGATGAAAGCTCAAGTGTAGCTGGTTGGTTCGGCGTCAATGTCACTTATGTGCTTAACCCGGCGAGTGGATGGAGGAAATGATGGATGGTAGCAACCCGGCCGTTGCTGTTACGTCAACTATTGGGATTTCTATAGAGCTGTTACACCGATGCTCTTAATAATGATATTGTATTTTAGAAGTAGGTGATAGTTTTATCTTATTATAGCTTCCTACCCTATCTAAAACTAGTAGTTTTTTATTCAAATGAATAAACATTGGATTATTGTGGTATTAATTTATACAAACAAGTTAAGGTGAATGCTACAGGGTAGCGCGCGAAATTCAAAATTTCTTGCGTTTTTTGCTAATTGTAGCTCTGTTTCACGTTTTATATCGATCGCAATATGATTCGCGGAAATAGTAACAATATATCTAAGGAATTATACTCATAAAAAATATTAACCTAGCTCTATAAGCTGTATAAGCTCGAAAATCGATAAGTTGATCGTAAATTAATATTATCGAGCTAGTACAGCTCATAGAGCTAGGTTAATATTTTTTATGAGTGTTATTCAGTAGATATATTGTTATTATTTCCGCCTATTATATTTTGACCGATATACAACGCGAAATAAAGCTACAATTTGGAAAAAACGCCAAAAAATTTGAATTTCGCGGCGTACCCTGTAGCATTCACCTTAATAATTTATTGATTCGAAATTCCTAAACCCAAATGAGTAGAAACTTAATCTTAATATAACACGTGCAATTTAAAGATTGATTGTGAGAATTGTGCGTTCTAAAATATTAATCCCTACAAGTTTCTTAATTAATAGGTATTTACTTACAACGGAATAACCGTTGACTCAGCGACCCAAAATGTGTCTTAAGCTTTCGAAACCTGAAATTAATATTTACTTACTATTTCAGTAATTTAGATAACTGTAGAGCAAAATTACTGCAGCGCCACATGTCGTAGTCATTATTGTTCAACCCTAGAGCCTTGTTTTTTTGAAGCGTCGTATCAGCAGCTCTGTGAGTATACAATTTTCCCGCTACGTATTCGGACCCTCCGCGCGCACAAATTCCAAATTGTTTTTGACTGACAGCTAAATGTAAGTTAGCATTGTTTGAGCGACGCACCGCACTTGGAACCCGGCTCTTTCTCTAATTATTTCTCCTCTGCCGGTTGTAATAACACTGTTTGTGTTTGTTGCGACTTTTCAGACGTATTGAGGTTACGAGGAACTTTTTATGGGTTCATTTTGTTATTGGGTTTTTTCATTAGGAAATTCTCAGTAGCAGCCTGGAGTCTGAATTTGTGCCCGGTCAATGGCAATAGGCTCGCCCCCTATTAAATGGGACTATAACATAACTGGCGAAATGTGGGTGTACTATTACACCTCTGCCTACCCCTTCGGGGAAATACAGGCGTGATGTTATGTTATGTGTTAAGTTGTTATTTTAGCTGCACGCTGGATACTGGTACTATCTAACTGAATGGTATTGTTTGAGTCTACTTGTAAGTGAATAGGTTTTCCAATTCAATGAATTAACTATTATTGTACTTCTACGTACAACTAATTTTAAGCTGTTATTATCATTCGCAGCGTAGGGCGCCCCCCTGCCAGGTGGACCGACGACCTAAAGAACGTGGCTGGGGGGGGGACTGGATGCGGAAGGCAGAGGACCGAGCGTTGTGGCGCAACTTGGGAGAGGCCTATGTCCAGCAGTGGACTGCGATAGGCTGAGTTGATTGATTGATTGATATTATCATTTAATCGGGCGTTAAGTGATTATTTTTAGAGGGCATTAAAACATTATTTAAAACATTATTTTCTTTAACTTTCGTTCGTTTCGTTAGTTTTTTATTTTTTTATTATCAGTTATAATAATAATTATATATAAAGGAAACCGTATAAGTAGTCATTGGACTCAGAAAGATGGATATAGCTACATTAACAAGCCAACATATAAAGTATGCAAGAATGGATTAGTATAAACAACTTAATACACGCTGAAATTTGAATCGCTTATTTCCCGAAAAGGGGTCATTGTACATTATGAACAACTTTTACTATGGGACCAAACCTGAAATCGCGAAAAAAATCAGGTGGTCCCTACATTTGACGACCTCTGTGGTCTAGTGGTTCGAGTGTCGGACTGCTGATCACGAGGTCGTGGGTTCGATTCCCACAGGACACAAATATTTGTGTGATGAACATAAGTGTTTGTGTTAGTCTGGGTTTTTCTTATGTATAATAAGGATGTATTTACAAAAAAAAAAAAGTATATAAGTATTATATCCATTGTCTAGTACCCATAGCACAAGCTCTGCTTAGTTTGGGACTAGATGGTGTTGTGTAAAAATACTAAAAATGTCCCAAAAGTATTTATTTATTTTATTATTTATTTATGAAATGTAGGGACCACCTGATTTTTTTTCGCCATTTCAGGGTTGGTCCCTTAGTAAAAGTTGTTCATAATGATGAGTACAATGACCCCTTTTCGGGATTTAAGCGACCAAAATTTCAGCATGTATAGGTATCTAGGCGTTGATTAATCAACACGTATTAAAAACACATTCGGGTATTTCTTAATATTTCAAGCTATTTATAGTTCGCCTATCTGTTTAGATGCTAAGATATATTAATGATATCCTCAAAATCTTGTGAGGAATTTGCAAGCAGATTTCTATATTTGATATACAAGTATATTAAGCTAGCAAACAAATGACTAAGCTAAAAGCTAAAATTAATTAAGTAAAAGTCCACTCGCCGAATTCTTGAACAAAACCCGCCGTGCCATGGAGGATTGACGGGCAAACAAACAAAACTCTTAACGGAAATTCTCAAACTTTCCAGCCATTTTTATTTACTCGAGAATTCTCATTAAAGTGAACACTTGGTCCGTTATTTTTGTTCTAGAAGTACGGCATAGTTTTTGTTAGGGATTAATGTAATGTATCTATTACAGAAACGTCTCCTAATGGATGTCATATACAACATTATTTTTAGTAAAGCGCACACACCTGGAAGTGGTTTATTCAAAATCACTAGGAGAATTTATTGGGATAGTTTTTATACAATCTTCTTCTATCGTGTCGACATGAGCTACATAATGATAATAGCTCATGCCGTAAAAATATTAGCCAGTCAGCAGATTGGTAGCGGAACTGACTGTCCAGGGTACCACGTTACGTGTAAACCAAAAAAAAATCAAGAGTAATTTGGCTATTATGGTTACATTCAGATCTTCACTAAGTTGTAAATAGATCCTTATTGCCCTGGAAGTTCAGCTCGATGACATGTTATTCTTCACTTTCCCTGCTTCCTACTGGGGAACTTACAGTACAGAACTCTAAAAGCATGCATGTCATTTGGTAATAAAAAAAACTCATTTGGTAATAAAAAAAACTCTGAGTTCTGATGATGATATTGCATTATTTTCTGTTATAGAACTGCAACGTGTATCAGATGCTTACAATTTTTTAATAGGTGATTAAAATTAAAAATGTAAGTATGATGTGGCCAGTAATGTTTTTACAGTAATTCTATATATTCCTGCCTATCTGTTGTCTAGCAGTATGAGTCTGTAAAATGTCATGCTGATGGTGGCGTTAGTGTCGGTTCGTTAAGTTCCCTTCAATATGGTTGAGTTAAGCGATGGCTGATGCTTGCGTCATGCTCGTGAATGGGTGCCGTCTGTCGGGACAGGTCAGCTCCTACATACTATGGCAACTCTTTTTACGTTTATTTCTAAAGACAATATTCTCACTTTGAAACTCTTGTTTATTTCTGGCATTAAGCTACATTATACTCACATTGTTTGAATAAATTTGATGTAATAAACAATAACCTATTTTAAAAAGAGTTTATCCATGGAGTTTCTTGGAGTTTCTTGCCGGTTCTTCTCCATAGGACCCACAATTTGGAACCGTGCAACTAGAGCCTGACGTTTCAAAAGTGTCTGTAATTAGGTTTATTTGAAATAAAAAACATTTGATTTTGATTTTGATGAAAATCTTTTTGGAGTGTTTGAGGATTCTACTATACAGGGTAATTGAAAAAATACCGGAAACCTCTTAGCTCTAACTTTGTATTATGAGCCTGAACAACGTTTGTTCTACGACTTTTCATAATTCAAAACACACGACAACATACAAAAATAATTATGAAAGTACTCTGGAGCTGCAGTCACCAGCCTGTTTTACTACCACAACTGGTGAAAATATCGGATGGCACGGTTGGTGCCAGTGACTACAGCGCTGCGAGTCATGGTGGGTTCGATTCCTGCACGTAACACATACCTAGCTCATTATTGCCCCACTGCTAAGCCGGGGCCTATTTTCAGTACGAGAAGGCTAAGGCCATAGTCCACCACACTGGCTTAGTATAGGGTTGGCGGACTACATACACCGCTGAGAACTCTCAGGTGTGCATGTTCTTCACGACGTTTTCCTTCACCGTTTAAGCAAGTGATAATTAAATTCCGATCCTGTACAGTCACGATCCTTCCCGGTGATACATTTTGTCGACAAAGTCCCTTGAACGAATCCTGCTACATTACTACATGATTTTTTCGTTAAGAAATTCTCAGTAGCAGCCCGAAGTTTGGATTTGTGTCCGATAAATGGCAATAGGCTCGCCCCCCATTACATGGGACTGATAACTTAACTGGCGAAATGTGGGTTTATCGACTATCCCTTCGGGGAAATACAGGCGTGATTTTATGTTATGTTGCTTTTTTATCGGTGTAACGTGGTTGTGGCACGTCTGAATAAACCTATAGTGAGAGAGCGTGGTCATCAATCCTTGTTTCTTGTCTTTCCAATGTGATAAGAGAGAGGGAGAGAGAGAGGGGGGGGGGGGTCTTTGCCCTGCATTGGGACAAGCTGGTGTTATTTTTTTATCCCTAATTGGCTTGTGTTGTGCGCCACCTCACCTGATGTTAAGCGATGGTGCGGTTGATGTTGGTATATGCTTGTCCAGCAAAAACCTATTCACTCGAGCCCTCGATAAGTATAATATGGTCGTCAAGACCAGATTATAATTACCGAGAAACAAATTTACTTATCATAAATATTATAAAAACGACCACTATTGTACAAGAACCTCCGTTATGAGAATTGCTTAGTTGTTATTAGAGTTCAAATTAGAATAACCTGTTACATATTCATACGTGGGAAAATAACTGTTTTAATGCTCGTCTTTTTTAAATGTTATATTTTTTTTCATTTAATTACCATTGTTTTTTCATTCTTATTGCAATTAATTGGTACAGTGATGTTTTAATGTTCATTAAGCGGGTTGCACATTTTTCATTATTTTAATAGCAACGTGTTTATATAATTATAATTAATTGGTTGTTTTTGTTACAGGAATGGCGCCATGTGAAATTCTTTATAATAAAATAAAACATTGTTCCAAGTGCCGGTTGTATTATTACTATTAAATAACGATTAGCTATATTTAATATTAGGTAATAAATATTAAGTTCAATAAGAAAATTATGTTGATTTAAGTGGTGGCAATTATCATTAGTGATAATAGTACATTATGATACAAGTGAGCTAAGTTGACTATTATACTCGAGGCTGGATTGCAGCCCGAGCCGAAGGCGAGGCCGTAATAGAGCTGAGAGTATAATAGTCAATGCTCACGCGTGTCATACGACGTTTTTCAACACACTTGCGAGGCTTAGACAAATATTGAATTTGTGAAAAATGATAAAAATGGCGCGCGGGTACAGCTATGCGCGCGCAGGTGGTCGAAGGAAACCGCCATATAGCCTAATATAAAAATACCTAATATAAATTGTTTTTTTTATTCATAACACAAATTAATATTAATTTGTTGAAAAAAAATAATAATTTGATTAAATGAAATGTTTATATAGCATATTTTATTAATATAGTTGATTTATTCCCAAAAATGTTTAATTTAGTTCAGGCATAAAAACTCTTTGCTGCGATACAAAAATAAACTGTAAAGTAAAAAGCACTAGTGCGATTATATAATGAAAAAAGCACGCGTGCGTTATAAGCCACATTATGAACCTAAAAGCGATGCAATAAGAGCCACTTTACGAGCAAGTGTGTTGAAAATAACGTTATTCCAATTAACGTTGGTCTTCTCAATATTTTTTTCATGACTATGATATGCTAGGCTAGCAGTAAAAGTTTTGGTACTGATAAGATGGAAATATTTCAGGTCAAGATCACCCTGTTGGCTCTAGAGCCACGCGTCTGTCTGTTAACATGTCTAGACACGCTATGGTTGGGAGCAACCTGCGTTGTGGTAATATCTTTACATTGTCGGTTAAACCTGTGTTAACTCAAGTGCTCCTGGAACTCATAGACGAAAAAAGTTAAGTGTTGATGAGACCTACTTAAGATCCTAACCAGTCATCATGATTAAGGCATGACGAGATCAATCATCAAATATGCTACAGCAGTGATATTTTATCTAATCACGCTATCTCACCGTCATCTTCCATCATATTATTGGCTAATAATTTAATTTAAAGAAGCTACACCTAAGTAAGCTAGCTATAATATACAGTGCAAATAGTGAACCAGCTTCAAAACCGTCTCATTGGTGACTTTGTAGGTCTTCCTAGTAATAAATTTATAAATACTATTGTAGCTATGGTTGTAGGTTGTGGGCAGTGAGAAGGCTATGCTCGGAGGGCGTCCGTAATCGAATCAGAAATGAAGAGATTCACAGGAGAACGATTGTAACCGACATAGCCCGAAGAATTGTCATACTTAAGTGGCAGTGGGCGGGGCACATTGCTTCCCGAACGGATAGCCGATTGGTCCTAAAAGTTTTGGAGTGCTGGAAGGAGCAGCGTGGATAGGTCTCCCACAAGAGGGACCAACGACCTGGTGAAGGTCTCGGGAATCCGCTGGATGCAGAAAGGACAGGACCGGTCGTTGCGGCGATGCTTGGAGGAGGCTTATGTCCAGCAGTGGACGTCTTTTGGCAGCAATAATGATGATGATTTTAGGTATTCCATAATTGTGTTTTATTCTCATATCTATTATGAAGCAGCATGATTAAATGAGGAAACCTGCCCACCTGATGAGAGTGCTCCATACAGTTCTCGATGGTGTGTGTAAATCGCCAACCCGCACTAGGCTAGCGTGGTGGACTAAGGCCTTAACCTTCTCATTCTGAGAAGAGACCCGTGCCCAGCAGTGGGACAGTAATGGGCTGGTGATGATCATGATGATGAATGGCTAGTCTTACAATACTTAACCTTTTATTCGAAAGTATTTAAGCAACACCAGCAATGTTAATAAGTTATGGGCTAGTAAATCAATCATTTTCAGCAATCGGAAATCGGAATCCTTTTTGGGGATTCAGCTGATGGTACTAAAAACATGAAAAGTAAAAGTTATCCAGGATATCTTTAGCCTGAATAACTTTTACACAGCTGTGAGTTGAGCATAGTAGGCATGATCTTACGAAGTGAACTTGAAATTTTTGTATGGGAGATGATGCTAAGTTTGAAAATTGTTGTCCTTTATTTGGTAGTGACTTCAGAATCGTAAGTACATCTTCAGCAATAGAAATAACCCTTTTTAGGATTTTCTGGTGGTATATAGAAATAATTTTATTAAACAGGAGCACATAGCATCACACGCAGTTTTTGGCTTGCATTCGACCACCTCACCTCATTTTTCTAGACACTCAGCGATGGTAGCTTAGGGTAAGCTAGCCAATTAAAACGGTTACAACGTAGATGCATTGCCACGAATACACCTCAATCTGTAATGGCTTACTTTATGAATATTCCTTTTTCGATCATGGCTCATTGTCAGTCCCAGACAGAGAGAGTGATCTACACACTGATGATTTGCTTTATTACCACCATTTAGCATCATGTATCTGACTTCGGGATCGACTGGCGTAAATTTGAGACTTTACAGCCTGATGTTGAAAACTCCGTGTGGTACCGGACACAAAGAATAGCACCACCCCATCTCTTCTCGCGGGTAATACATAAAATAAATAATAAATATCTTTGGGACATTTTTTACACAGCACCATCTAGTCCCAAACTAAGCAGAGCTTGTGCTATGGGTACTAGACAATGGATATAATACTTACATACTTTTTTTTTGTAAATACTTATAATACATAAGCAACACCCAGACCAACACAAACACTTATGTTCATCACACAAATATTTGTGTCCTGTGGGAATCGAACCCACGACCTCGTTATCAGCAGTCCAACACTCGAACCACTAGAACACAGAGGTCGTCAAAGGGTGTCGTAAAAGGCGACTAAGGAGTTCACTAGAGGATGGGCAGCAGCGTTCTCTGAGTATTTATTCAACCAACTGCGATCGCCAACCCACCTGCCAAGCGTGGCGTTTATGGCATATCCCTTTGGGGAGACCTTTGTCGTCACCAGTGGACGTCTTTTGGCTGAAATGATGATGATGATCTGACTCCGGGATTGACTGACGTAAACTTGAGACGTTACAGCCTGATATTGAAACTTGTCTCTCTTCGACGGTTAGGGGTTACCTACTACCGTTTCAGTTGGGGGTTTATAGAAAGAATGTCATTAAACATGAGCACTTAATAACATCACACGCTGTCACTGGGTGTTTAGCGGCGGTATTAGTAAGGTCGGCGTCGGGCCCGAGTTCGAACGTTTGACAAGGGGCGACACTTTGACTAATGGTGTTTCACGTCATTCTCTTACTTTCGCCGAGACGGTGAATGCAGAGAGTGTGGAGTTGAGAAATATTTTTTGAGAAAATATTATGCGTGTGCAACAGTGTGTAGAAGTATTGATTAGAAATTAACGACCGACTTGCGGTACCATTTAGGTAACAGCCTAGGTGGTATTAAAGTTGTTAAGGGCAAAGGTAGCCGCTTAACATCAGGTGGGCCTTTAGCCCGTTTCGCCATCTTATACAATAAAAAAAAAAAGCGATTTTAGATATTTTAGTTATTTTGGAAAAAAACATAGTCAAGTGTGAGTTGGACTCGCGCTCCGTACCACCCATCGACCTAATACCCTGTAGAAACTGATTTAATTTAACAGAGTTGACTAAAGATGTAGGCAGCACTGCACGTTGATTTCATATTTGTATTTTTTCTTACGCCAGTACATGTCTGTGTTTGCCTTATTCTTATTAATAATTAACTTGCTGAAATTCATATATAGGTAAGGTAAACATCGAACATTTCTCTTATGAAAAGGTAAGACGGATTGAAGCACTAACTTACTTACATAAATGTTATCCCAAATATCGGTCTAAATCACGGTCGATGTTTCAACTGTAAATTTATGTTTGTAATAGCAAAAAGTTTTTTTTACGAGACATAACTACAAATTAACATATTTCGTATTTCTTCTTTTACGTGTGCTGTGAGACTGCTTTTTGCCAAATTTATGATTCTAGGTCAACAGGAATTACCCTATAGGTTTTGATGAGTGAGTTTATGAGTATTAATATATGTGACCCAAGTGGCATTTCTTTTGATTGCGTTGACTTAACAAGCTTACTGGCTAACTTAAAATACCCACAAGGGACCGTAGATTTTACTATTTGGTATTAATTTCAACTTAATACCTTTAACTGTTCTTGATAAAAAGGGTTTTGACAAACGGACAACAAAGTGATTATAAGGGTTCCATTTTTTTTTCTTTTGAGGGTTACGTACCCTAAAAATAAGAGATGGTACAAAACGAAATTGTAACAAGTTTGTAGCGTACCCAGTCGCACTATACCGCTGACTTCTTTCGGCGGCACCAGTCGAGTAGCAGAACACATTTATTGGACTCAACTGAACGTGAGTGAACGCTATTGTTTTTGAACTCTCGAGTTTGCATAATGTATTGATAATCAAACTTCGCATTATTGATGAAATTAAATCCTTCACAGTCCAAGCTGCTCGTTTATGGAATGCGTTACCTGTGCCTATAAGACGTGCTCAGTCGCTAGCTTCTTTTAAAAAACTTGTAAAGGAACATTATCTCTCTGTATAAACTGTTATCACTGGTATATAGGTACACGTATTTTATTTCGTTATTTATTAAATAATATTATTTGTTGTTACATTTGTATATTTGTATTTGTATTATATATTTATACATGTAATATTTCCTATGGTAGGTAAATATTTATTTATTTATTATATTAAATATTAGTAAACTTTATGAAAGTGCACCACATACTGCCCCCATCTATTTTTCACGTCTTTCTTGTCCATCCAAAGGTTGTCTGAAAGATATCGCTATTAGCGAAAAGACCGCCAATGTACCTTTATTTTACATGTTAGTCCTAAGTTTAATAATGTTATTGGTGTACAATAAAGAATATTCTATCTATCTATCTAAAGCAACAAACTTTGCTGATTTTTTCAGCATCATAATCAGCCCATTACTGTGTTACTGCTGGGCACGGGCCTCTTCTCAGTACGAGAAGATTAAGGTCTTAGTCCACCACGCTGGCCTATTGCGGGTTTGCGTTGACTTCATACACCATTAAGTAATCTCCGGTGTGCAGGTTTCCTCACGGTATTTTCCTTCACCGTTAAAGCAAGTGCATCAAATTCTGATTCGCCACATCTTTTGCATCAACAGATATTTATTAAACTGGATCAAAGGCATCCAGCGCTGTTGTTTTTCTACGAATAAAATATACAAACAAAGTTTCAGGTTCTTGATCTTCGACATATTAAATGCTAGTTTTTTAAATCTCAAGTTTGTATAAAGTACTGATAGTCTGTATTACATGTGATTCCTTCCTTCCTTTTTATTTCCTGACTATAATAAGAATGCAATGCTTTTTTTTTTTTTTTAGCTTTAACAGCTAGATTGACTACCCGATAGACAAACGATGTTTTAAAAGTTTATCTATTAAGGACGCTAACGTTCAACTACAGAAGTCTACCAGCTGGTTCTAGTATTGAAAATAATAAAACATTTTAACACAAAAACCCAATATACAGAATGAATCAGAAATGAGGAGATAACGAAGGTAACCGAAATAGCCCGAATAATTGCCAAACTTAAGTGGCAGTGGGTGGGGCACATTACTCGCAGAACGGATGGCCGATGATGGAGCCGTAAAGTTCTGGAGTGGCAACTGCGTACTGAAAAGCGCAGCGTGGGTAGGCCCCCCACAAGGTGGACCGATGACTTGGTGAAGGTCGCGGGAATCCGCTGGATGCGGAAAGTGCAAGATCGGTCGACTTATGTCCAGCAGTGGATGACTTTCGACTGAAATTATGATGATAACACACACATAACATCACGCTTGTATTTCCCCGAAGGGGTAGGCAGAGGTGTAATAGTACACCCACATTTCGCCAGTTATGTTATAGTCCCATGTAATAGACAATTGATAATTAATTAATAATTATTTGTAATTTTGATTTTTTGATTTTTGTAATTATGATGATGATGACCCAAAATACCCTGCGATGCTATTCAGCCCTACACAAGGTGTTAGAGTCCAAGCTTCTTAGAAGAAAAACCAAACTTCGCTTTTAAAAAACCGTTTTAAGGCCAATAATAATGTACGGCTGTGATGCTTGGACACTGACCCCCTTGGTGGAGGACAAGCTTTTGGTAACAGAAAAGAAAGTAAGTAAAATCCTGGAGGCAACTAAAACAGCATGGTAAGCTGAGATATCGAAATTATGCTGAAATTGTAGAGCTGTTGGACCGAGTGTTGTGGCGCAACTTGGGAGAGGCCTATGTCCAGCAGTGGACTGCGATAGGCTGAGTTGATGACGATGATGATGGGTGAGCCTAATGTTATTGACGTGATCAAAGTGGCTTGATACGTTAAACACATGATGGAGGATCCAGGAGCCAAGAGAGCGTATCTGGTCTGACCAACCGGGCGAAGTCAAGTGGGTCACCACAAATATTGCTGGGGAGATACTGTGGTGGTTAATCTGTGTGATCTTCACGCTACAATCTTACTGGCGAGAAATCGAGACCATGACTCACTTTGGGTCACTGAGCCAAAAGAGTTAGTAGTATAAGTAACAAGTTACTATATCTTAATATGACTTCTGTATTTCCTCTCTCCGGCAAAAATCGACAAATAGTACATAACAATTTTTTATTTAGTAGTAATTTCGAACAGGAAGCTACTGATATCATCAACGCTTTCCTTGTCATCAACATGGAAACATAAATTCGAATAAATTGATTAACATACGAACTGGAAACTACTATGTCTTCATTAAAATAAAATAAATGAATACCACATTTTGTATCATTAAAGTAATTTAATTAAGATGTTTTGTATGGTTGTTATTATTAATAGCAATATAATTATGAATAATCACATTTCATTTAACTGGTCACTGACATTTAAAGGATACTTTTGTTATCAAGCATGCTTTATTGAAAGCTATCATAACACCATTTCATGTCATATATTATGCTATAAGATGCTGGCTTTTGCAATAAAAACCTATTTGAAAATTATGCAGGAATTTTCTACTTTAAGGCTACTATAGTAAAATACTACTACTACTATACTACTACTACTACTAGTACTATATCTCTATAGAGATATATTTTCTACATTTTATTTATAAAACATAATCTGATCTTGGTCTTCTAATACAAAGAGATGTATACTGAATTGGGCTTTAGAGAACATATACTTTTTATTTAATATTCGTTTGTTCATAAAAATACATCCAGTGCAGTGGTA
The DNA here is from genome assembly GCA_949699075.1 of Asteroscopus sphinx. NCBI lineage: Eukaryota > Metazoa > Arthropoda > Insecta > Lepidoptera > Noctuidae > Asteroscopus > Asteroscopus sphinx. The sequence continues at coordinate 11,173,728 of OX453013.1, read as the reverse complement.
ATATTTTTTTAAACAATCCTCTGTAAGTCCAAATTCAAACTGTTTTTATTTCAAATAGACCTTTGATTTTTTTACTCTAGTTGCACGGTTCCAAATGGAAGCCCCTATGGATAAGAATCGACAAGAAACTCCTTGTATAAAATAATGGTTCGATACAATCATCATCATCATTTCAGCCGAAAGACATCTACTGTTGGCATAGGCCTCCCCCAATTAAGGAGGGATATGCCATAATCGCCTCGCTTGGCAGGCGGGTTGGCAATCGCAGTTGGTTGGTTAAATACTCAGAGAACGCTGTTGCCCATCCTCTGGTGAATCCCCTAGTCGCCTTTTACAACACCCATGAGAAGATATAGGGTGGTGCAATTCTTTACGTCCGGCACCACACGGAACATTCGATACAATAAATGTATTCAAATAATGTGAGAATAAAGTAGGTTAATGTCCTTTACAGAAAAATTAAAAATAACTTATAAAATCCGGAGCGAATTATTCTTATTCTTTATTTTACACACATATATACGTGGGACACTCAGAAAGTTTTGCGAAACTAAAAAAAATTGTTCTATACGTACATATATTTTTATCAAATCTTTTCAAAGTACTTTCCACCAGCCTCTATACAAAGATTCATGCGCCTAAACCAGTTTTCAAAACACTTTTTCCAGTCCGCCGCAGACACCTCGTTTACAGCCTGCTCGAACGCAGCCAGCGCATCTTCCGGCGACGAAAATTGTATCCCTTTGAGCTGATTTTTTATTTTTGGGAATAAAAAGAAGTCACACGGTGCTAGATCAGGGCTGTAAGGAGGGTGACCCAGGAGTTTGACTGGCGTGCTGTCCAGGAAGTCCCTCGTTTTGAGTGCGGTATGCGCAGGTGCATTGTCGTGGTGGAGCAGTAGCCCGCGGAGCCCTGTGTTTGGTCGCTTGTTGCTTATAACAGAGAAAACTTCTGGCAAACATTTGGTAGTATACCATTCGGCATTAATGCTTCTTTGATCCCGTAAGGGAATTGATACCAAGTGGCCAGTCAAATTAAAAAAGCTAGCGATCAAAATCTTACCCCCGCTTCTAGATCGCTTCACTTTGGTAGGCGTTGGCTCATTTTGAAACACCCAAACAGTCGACTGGCGCTTGGTTTCTGGGTCGTATTGATAAATCCAGGACTCATCACCTGTAACGATGTCGTAAACACGCCGAGACGAGCCTGCTTCAAATTTGTTAAGCATTTCACGGCACCATTCCACCTGGGCCTGCTTCTGAGCATCGGTGAGGTTGTGCGGCACCCAGCGTGATACTATCCTCCTCACGCGAAGATGGCTGTGTAGAATCTCGTGAACGCTTCCCGATCCAATCTTCAATATGTGTTGAATCTCCTGATATGTAATTCGCCTATTGTCTTGGATTAAATTTTTCACTGCTAGCACGTTTTCTTCGGTAACAGCCGTCAAAGGGCGACCGCTTCTTTCGTCATCCCCCAAAGTTGGTCGACCGCGCTTGAATTCGTTATACCAACGATACACGGTTGCCTTGGAAGGGCCTTCATCCATGAATGCCATTTGAAGTCTATCATACGATTCATCCGGTTTCAGGCGACACTTGAAATCGTATAAAATCATAGCTCTAAAATGTTCCCGGCGCAGATCCATATTTCAGTGAGACACAATACTTTGAATTAACTCGCAAAAAATGTGGAGGGAAATTTTGAAATTGGAACTTACTTATTTTTACTTATAAATAATCATATTTTCGAAAAACATTATAACTGGCCAGTCTCCCATATATAAAAACTTTTTTTCGCAATACTTTCTGAGGGGCCTGGTACATTTATATTACAGTAGGAAAGTTTATATACGTCGGTGAGCTTAACTCAGAAATGAGTTTTCTAACCGTATTAAACCTTAAATACTTATTGAAATCAAGCATAGTTCTAAGAGAATGGAATTATTAAAGTTGTATCAACGCCATCTATATTTTTAGACAAGACAAATTATTTGCAACTGAAACGTCGTCGCACGTGGCGCCTCTGTTGCCGAATTTTGTTTCAGGATTTTTTGGGTTAGGAGTTTTGTAAGTTACCAGGATAATGAAAACGTGAATCTGATTTCCAGATTGAAACCATGTAAGTATATAGGTAAATGGTTATAAAATATCACAACGTTGAAGGACAAACTCAGCTAATTTATATTATTACAATAATTAATACAAATACAAAACAATAAATAATGTAAGTATTCAACCTTAGATAGTTTTTATTAAGTCTAAATAATTCTTTCATTGCTAATTTATGTTAGAGCAAACATTTCATGCTCTATGCCGAGACCACGTAGCAGGCAGATAAATGATCGCTGTTTGATATTGCGACTTGTCAATGTACACCAGTGCCAAAGGCTGCTGATGTGATTATTAGGAGAAGACATACAATCCATACATGTCAAGGGTAAACCTAAAGAGTAGTTGTGTTGAGCTGATTGAGCAACCCAGTCAATTTCCTACGCGTTGTTAGCAAAATCGTGAGATAACTAGCAGAAAAAAGCTGACTAGATAATTTTGTAATCAGATACGAATATGCACAGGTCCGTAAGTATCCATATACATAAGTGAGTATAAGTGTATACATAAGTGTGTACTTCATAGAAATCTAAATAATAAGGTAATAGAAATGTTATCTACTGTATTTTAATACCGGAATGCGTGTTGCCGCCGGTTTGCCGGTACCAACACAAAAATTCGCAATTACGACCACCATGTTTCTAGCATTCAATGCAAAATTAATTAAGCCGAAAAAATATTCCACTGTTAGATATGCTGCAAAATGCAATTTTAGTAACTCTGCGTCCAAAACAGCACTGATTATCAAGCAAAACGTTCGCGCACTGGTGTCCCATGAGACACCTGTACGCGGCGACAAGTTCACGCGTCTTTACCACTTCTATACCTTGAGGAAAGAGGTAGGGGTCTTGAACTCCCCTAAGCCACTGCGACCTGATAAGATATATTGTGACACCTCTTGCAGCATTACAGCACTTCCCTAAGCTGCAAGTCAATCATGAAGTCGACTATGACCTTGGGGGAGGAGGATTTGATCTCCTGCGTTGAGACGACGTGGCCTCCAAGATGCTGGCTTCTGATGTGGTGCACTGCATCACATTCGCATAGGATATGGATGGGCGTCTCATCCCTTTCGCTACAAAACTTGCAAACTGTGGTATCACTGAGGCTCATCCTGTGAAGGTGTTTGTTCAGCTTGCAGTGCCCAGTAAGGGTTCTTGTCAGGATTCTTATCTGATTCTTGTTCAACGAAAGCGCTTCTTTCGTAAATATTTTTTTGAAGTCCACAAGTAGCACTTTCGAGTGTTCTTGGCCTGGGGATTTTTCCCAAAGACAATTCTATACCTTATTATTTAGATTTCAATGATGTACGTAGTAGCACATATGCTAATAATAATAATATCACACCTGATTTCCACCCGCTGTAATACGGTTGTGACACAACTCTTTTGCTTCATCTATGTACATTAACCTCCTTATGCGTATGCATATTCGGAGTATTCCTATATATATATATATATATATGGAGTATTCCTTGGTTAACTTCAGCAGCCAATTACTGTACCAATGCTAGGAACGGGTCTCTTCTCATAATAAGAAGGTTAAGGTCTTATTCTACTACACCACCTAGTGTGGGCTGCCAACTGCACACACCATCGAGAATTGTAAGGAGCATTCTCAATTGTACAGGTTTCTTCACGATTTTTTCCTTCTCCATTAAAGCAAGTGATAATTGGTACTGGAACGACGTCAGCCCAGTGATAAGTCTAGGCCACTGTCTTTCCTCTATTGCAAAAGAAAATGCAAAGCTAGCTAGCTAGACTTCTTTGTAGCTTCCAAACCATAACACTTTTAATCTTATTAAAGCACTACACCTAGGTCAGTGCCAATAAGTTTTGAGGTTAAAAAAAAAAAGTTAAACCTTTAAGAACCTATGTTGATATATCATGAAAAATTTTTATTACATCTTCAGCAATATCTCATCCTGAATTAATTATAGCCAGTTTTAGAACACTCTATTATAGCCTAGATTATAGTGTATCAGCTTAGCATCAAATAGAGAGTAAGCGATATGAACAACGCCTTATCTGCTTTCTTCTTTTCTGCCTTCTCAATATATTAGCCCTTTATAAAGGCAGTTACAGGCTGATATTTGCTAATAAAACGGTAAGCTTGTATGTGCAACTGGTGCAAAAATACCTACTAAAATAATTCCCGGGTCGGGCAGTTTTATTGGGATTTTTCATTAGGAAATTCTCAGTAGCAGCCCGGAGTCTGGATTGTGCCCGGTCAATGGCAATAGGCTCGCCCCCTTTTACATGGGACTATAACATAACTGGCGAAATGTGGGTGTACTATTACACCTCTGCCTACCCCTTCGGGGAAATACAGGCGTGATGTTATGTTATGTTAAAATAATTCCACTTAGAATGGATTCCGTTAGGAATGCTGCACATTTAAAAGGAATAAAGGTAAGCAAGGGCAACCTGCACACCTGAAGGTGCTCCATAAAATTCATGATGGTGTGTGGTGGTGCCACCGTGGTAGACTAAGACCTGAATCGTTTTCATTCTGAGAATAGGCCTATGGGCCTATTAAATATTTATTTAGCTTATTTATATATTAAATGGGGGGACTGGATGCGGAAGGCAGAGGACCGAGTGTTGTGGCGCAACTCGGGAGAGGCCTATGTCCAGCAGTGGACTGCGATAGGCTGAGTTGATTATGATGATATATTAAATAAGCTGATGATGTTGCTGAAGTAGCCAGTTTAACATAAGATTGTTCCGTTTGGTTATAAGAATTACTATCTACTTGCATTACATATAAAACGTGGCTATAGGCTGTTAAATGATTCTGTGGCCCTGGGATGGTAATCCCAATTAAAGGTGGACAAAACACGATTGTTTGTTACGGTTACAATCTCTTCACTTGTTATTATAATAACACAATGGCATTTTATGGGAAGGTGACAATTTTATTATTACCTATTAGTTTTTATTAGAAATCTCGAAACTTTTTCAAGAAAAATAAGCAACAGTGAAAAAACCAAAGACATTTCTATACTAACGTATAATATTCCTTTATGGAAAAAACCAATAATTTTTTTAATAAAATGTCTATGTTATAAGCGATTTAGACAGAGACAGCACTATTAAAGTATGACGTCACTGTTCAAAACCCTCATAGGAACTTGACACCTCTTTGTACAATATCCGTTTAGCACGACAAGTACAGTATAATTTTTTTGTAGTTTCTGTACTTTCTATAAAATAATGGTATTATTTAAAAGCTGTTAATGTCAAAATGTTACCACTGACGTGCGGTCGACTGTACTACACTATAACAAAGCACGATTAAAAAATCAGAGATTCTGAATAATATGTAGGTATCAGCGTCAGCCCATGATCACATGACTAAATATCCCTACAGAAGCCAAACTAGCCACTGTGGTACACTCACACATAGCATGGCGATGTGTGCACATTCAGTGACAGGTTCACGTACACACTGCTATGGTAGGGACCGATTTGCGCTAGCTCAGCTTTGAATCTGTATGGATTTTTTTTCTTGTGCCCTGATCGTGTCACTGCTGGGCACGGGCCTCTTCTCAAAATGAGAAAGGTCTTAGACCACCACGCTGACCTAGTGCATGTTGGTGGACTACACACAATATTAAGAACTTTATGAAGCACACTCAGGTGTACAAATTTCCTCACGATATTTTCCTTCACCGTTAAAGCAAGTGATAATGAAATTCTGGTCCTGAGTCCGGTAGATATACTGGAATATTATACACTCTAATTAGATTGGGTACCTATTAACATTCTGATTAGAATCTGGATCCATTTTATGTACCCTAAAAAATAATACTTATACTTAGCTACATATTTATGGCTTAGTAATTAGGTCTGGATTGATGTTTGTGGAAGATGTTACTGGAAGGCGCAGCGTGGGTAGGCCCCCCACAAGTTGGACCGACGACCTGGTGAAGGTCGCGGGAATCCGCTGGATGCGGAAGGCACAGGACCGGTCGTTGTGGCGATGCTTGGGGGAGGCCTATGTCCAGCAGTGGACGTCTTTCTGCTGAAATGATGATGATGATGATGTTTGTGCATGTGAAGATTTACGTAAACTCAATAACGATACTGGATAAATTAGCATTTCATATTTTATACTAGCGTATGGGGCAAAGGATGAAAAAAATTAAAAATCTGCATATAGGTAGGTTTGTATGTCGGGAGTATATAGGCTCTTTACAATTCCTACATATTTTGATGTATTACATAGTGCAACTTTTAGTACATATTTCAGAATAGTCTGTCTAATAAGTTATTGTCCTTGAATAATTTTAAGGGAACTTAGAAAGTAGAAAAAGGCAAGATGTAAAGTATGATAAAACATCCTTTCGTAAAACACACCTGACCGACAATTTTCACAGCAACTGAGTGCTACCTACCAATGTGTTTTTGTTTACTTTCTAAAAATCTGACAGATAAGTAGGTATAATGAGTCAATAACTTATTAGACAGATTCTATCTTACGAGTAAAATCTGCAAAGGTATAGAAGACTGTAATGACAACTGAGTGCATCGAAACGATTTTTATTAATTAAAAAATGTACGATGGATAAAAAAATATTTAAATACCTATTTTTAAAGACACTTGTCATATTAATCTTCCTAAATACTAAATAAATAAATGGTTTATTGACTTCTACATAACAATTTAAATAAGTCCCTAACTCTTAAATTAGCTTATCCTTGTGTTTCAGGAGTTAGTTCCTTCCCAATTATTGATACAGTACTAAGCCTGTCATTAGTATTTAATACAAAACAAAAAAAATATAATGGTGCATCCTGCGACCACGAACGCTGCAAAGCTTTCGAAACGTCGGGAAAACCAATTTTAATAAAATACGTACGCGATGTAATCCGGTTAAATTTGTTTTATTTTAATGGTAAAGAAGTTAATCAGCCGGTTAATATAGGTAACCAGGTAGAGAGTCTGTACAAAATTAGGTAATACATAAATTATTATAATAAAACAAGTTTAACTGGATAACATCGCGTATATTATTGTATGGAAGATTATAATAATTTTTAGAAATACCTATAAAGACGCTTGTCATCTTAGTCTTCCTGCGACCATGAACGCGAATCGTAATGTGTAGTGATCGCGAAAACCTAAGAAATTATAAATTATTATACCAAATCATCATTGAAATTGTATATACATAATTCCTTCTTTTTATGAAAGCTGTTTTCTCTTCTTCTCTATAAAAAGGTGGTTAGCTGATAGCTCCACAGGATATTATATAGGTATCTATAAAACCAAATAAGTACCAAGAAAGTACAGGTAGGTACTCCAAATGGCCATAATAACTAAGTATCGATCGAGATCGATTTGGCAACTAAATTGAAATTTATAACTGTCTCTACCTACTAATGAATAGAGGCTTAAGTTCCAACATTGTTGTAATCACCCCAAACTAGGCCGACGTAAGTATTGAGGATTCTTCTATTTGTCTTCTTGACACAGGTACCTCATCTTTTTGGCTACATCCTTTTCTGTAAACTTCCTATTTTTTATATATTCTACATTAAGAAATCTCATTTTATAAACTTCAAATTAATTGTACCTACCTATATATATATACCTAATAGGCAAGTGTACGAGATGGTATGCAGCCATATTTTAAGTCCACGGGAAGATGTGGTGGGCCGGGACCTATTGGAGGTGGTTGTGCAAATACAGAGGGTACCCACGCCCCCAGCCAAAGGTAGTTGAACGAAAAGTGGTGGTTTTAGTCGGTAAGAGTCTGACACTGGCCCCGCCATCCCCAGGCGAAGAGAGTCCTTTGAGGATTTCCACAGCAAAAAAAAAAGGCCACGGGAAGATAAATTCAAGGTGACATTGTCTTCTCGTGGCTAAGGTTCTTTAAAAGGGACAAATCGTAGAAGAAGAAATCTGACGTCACTTACCTACAACTGCATTCAATGTGAACTTTACTTAGGTTGCTGTACATAGGCATGGAATGAATAACGGAGAAACATTAAATAATGCAGTGCTAGGAACTAAAAAACTGAAGTGCATCAGCCGTATCAGGTTTTAAAGTGTCTATTAGGTATAGATAGGTACCTACCTTATTTATTCTTATATTCCATATGAAATTGTCACCTATCCAATGATGGTGGGGGACCTTTGGGATCGTGGGTGCCAAGAGTAGAGCTCAAGGCATCCATTAAGCGACCCTGGGGAAGACAGCAGCACGTGGTGGTCGCGTGCTGCTATTCGGGAAACCTTGTTGTTTCCCCAGGACGTGCCACTGGAGGGGCCCCGGCGCATCCCGGATCTTTACTATTCTATGCAGAGGATAGCCACCGGCGGAGGGGTAGGTATGTCGGACTCTTACCGACATAAGAGTCCGACATACCTACCCCTCCGCCCTCCCCAGACGAAGGGTATCCATGAGGATTCACGCCCGAAAACAAAAACAAAAAAAACCGCAATTATTTTAGATTTACCTAACTATGACTTTTATATTGAACTAAGTTTACGGGACTTGTCGCGCACAATTAAATCAAAATATAAGTAAATAATATATTAAGCCCCGTAAACTTAGTTCAATATGAGTGAAATTCGCTAAAATTTAAAAACTTCTATGACTTTTATGTTAAAACCTACCTATCTCATAAAATTATGGGTACCTACCTAAGATGAAATACCTACCTATATGGCAACATTTAATTTATTTCGATAATAAAACAAAATAAAGTCAAAATTGATTTTGGTAAATGGCCATCAATTTATCATTCATTCTCAAAAACAATTTGTACGAAATAATATTAAACATTTGTCAATAGAACATTTATCAAATAAAATCTCGATCAATTTTAATAAAACCTTTTTGTTCTGATTTCTTCTATATCCTTCTAATATTATAGGGTAGGTAAATAAAAAGTTTGTTTGGATCTTTGTAACTCAACCACGCTAAAACGGCTGACCGGATTTGCATGAAACTTTGCATAGGTAGGTACCTATGCAAATTTTCATGCATTTCCGTTCAGCCGTCAGTTCTTTGTCTAAAGATAGATCATAATCCGAATTAAAATACGAATTAACTACTTTAAAAAATATTTGCAATAAGTCTTTCTGTGTTAAGCCGAACTATATTCAAAGTATTCAAAATATTTATTTATTTGCATTAAATAGGTTGGTTACAAGATCTTATTAAATTATGAAAAAAATTATAATGCTCTCTATTTTGCTAACATACTTCAACATGCAAAATTAGCATGTATACGCGGGCGAAGCCGTGGGCAAAGTCTAGTCTACCAATAAAATTTAGAGCGCTGGGTCCAAGTCACAGCATGATAAATAATAAGTAGTCAAAAGTCACAGCATGTTCATACCCATAATATGTTTAAAAAATAAGTTTGTCACTTACCCTTCACTCGAACGCGACAAACTATCATCTAATAACTTCCACATTCCAATCACGTCGCCAAAAAACGATAGATAGTAGGAAATTTTTGTATAATTTCATAAAGTTTTCAACTACAAAACTGTTTGAAGTTTCTTCATTTACACCCCACTTCAGCAACTGTCGTGGCCAATCGGGAGCCGTCGGAGCACGCAGGAAGCCGCGCCCACGACCGCTGCAATACGCATGCTTCCATAACCGAGGTACGCTCACCCAAGCAACGTCTCCCTCCCTCTCGTACTAAACGAACCAGTGCGATAGAGACAACAACACATTTGCCATTATGATTACATGCAAATTTTTTATTCATTTGCAAATTAAGTGTTGCATTAAGTAATTATGTGTTATTATGTGGGTATCACGGTTAAGTTGGTCGATTAGTTAAAGAAATGCGTGATGTTCTAGTTACTGTCAAGGGTTGTGCAATTGCAACTATTATGTCTACAATTATAGACAATGAACTTCATAGAAACGAGGAATAGGTACACATTAGTTTTATTAGGTAATTATACCTGCATATAATAGGGGTGAGTATAAAATAAATAATACTAAAGATACAAAAGTAAAAAAATAAGTAGTAAACATTATTTCATGACAATAATAAATTTAAATTATAAGTCCTTAGCATTATTTTATTAAATGAACACGTAAGTGGAAGATAAGTAGGTAATAGGTATTTACTTTCCATTAAAGTCCTTCAATATTAATTTTATAGAAATATGTAATTCCTAAAATTGCCATTTTGAATTAATAATATTACAGATAATTAATATTTTTAAGTAGTACCTACCTTTTCTAGGGACCTTTACAAAACATAATGTCTACAGCTATTTTGTACCTTTCATTTCAAAAAAATACTTACCTAGGTAGTAACAATTCAGTAGTGGTTTTTTATATACCTATATTATATTAACCAAAATATATTAGGTAGGTATAGTTAACATAAAAATACTGTTCATTTTTACTGCCTGCCTGCCTACTTGATTTTTGTTGGCCCATATTTATCAAGAGAAACTTATCGATAAGAATCAAGAAAATTATATTATTGGATATAATTAAGTTATAATTATATTATTATTATTATTGGATGCGGAAGGCAGAGGACCGAGCGTTGTGGCGCAACTTGGGAGAGGCCTATGTCCAGCAGTGGACTGCGATAGACCGAGTTGATTGATTGCCCTATTTAAGGCTTAGGTACCTAATGGTCTTAGATATCTTATTGGCAATAGTATAGTAATTCAGGCGATTCCAAAACTGTGAATACCTACACTCTGTATTTCTCACTTTTTTATTTTATTTTTAATGCAATTTGTCAATAATAAAATTAAACTACATTATGTTAATAATTTTACTTAATGAATTAAAAAAAAAATACCTAATTATATTAGCAGAACTAGTGATTATATTTTAAAAGTATGTATTTAAATAAAAAGACAAGCTAAGATTGTTTACTAAATAAAACAAGTAAGAAAAACAGACTTTACATCCCTATAGGTATATAAAATAATAATATTATCAAGGCTCCATCATCGGATATTCCAATCCTATTTCGTAAAATCCAGTAAGATATAGAGTCCTGTCAGAACTCAAATCTGATACAACTCTTCACATTCCTTACATTCCTGGCTCCAACAAAATTAATTATTTAATACCCAAAACCAGTTTCCCATTAAATACCAATAAACGATTTTTAAATAAACATATTAATTACACCTCCTTTTCTATCTTTGCAAAAAGAACAGAGACAGGTATAGAGTCACCCTTAAGTCGTAAATTACTTCGAGGTTGTGTTGGCACACATGTGCATTTGTCGCGTGACTAGCCGATTATTAAGTCGTAATAAATTTTGTGGCCCACGGGACATAGGGTAGGTGTCTTTTGGGACATCCGACAGACCTTCAAATTTTTTGTGTGATTAACAAAGTATTATGGAAATACGAGTAAATGTTGAGATATATAACTTTATGGAAATTAGGGAGCTGATCGTAGAATAAACGAAAACTTTAAGGCCCGCAAGCATGTTGAAAGACTGAAATGTTACAATGCAATTGTCATTCGTAAGTGACGTAGGTTTGGGTAGAGCCAGGTGCTATCCTATGAAAAGCTTCTTAAGTCCAATAATATAATGCACCTTCTGTTGCTTGAGTTGTAGCTTTGGCCCTCTGATCTGAAAAAATATAAAATTTATTATAGCATTCAGCATCAGTATGAGCCTAGGATAAGACTTGAAAATAAGCAAGGACGTGATTCCAAGAAAATACTTGATTACTTTTGTCTTGTAAGCGCCAGTGCTCTTGAAATTAAATATCAACAACAACAACAGCGACTTTCAATTATTAGTATCTATCAAGTTTGCATATTGAATAATTTGGTCATTTAATTTGTTTTAAATTGCAAATTGCAAATTGTTTTATGGATTAGTTGAACAGCAAAAAGTCATATGATAAGTATTGTTTTGATTGAATTTAAACCGGACCAAAACAGCAAATCAAACGAACTTAACTGTAAGTGAAATTCGAAGATTACTAAACGAAGTGATTCTCCACAGACATTACAACTTCTTTTTTACTTGTAGTGATTAACCAAGCTCTTCCATGTTCCTCCTTGTAGTCTCCTAAGACGTAGAGGCATTATGTGGTGCTAAAATAGAGTTTTGGGAAACAGACCCTGAGAGAGACTAGCTCCTAGATATAGAAATTTGGCATAAGTTGTATGGAGCTTATGTCAAATTTATATCTTTAGTAGCTTCGGACAAATGGTGGATATACTATCATATTAGTTTTGACAGAAGATTGTTTATGACTTCAGAGAGACAGTATCACTCAGGGTCTGTTTCCCCAAACACTATTTTAGCTCCTTTAAATGCCACTACGTCTAGAAGACTAGTAAACTAGTAGCTAAGAGCAAATGATCGATAGATAGGATGTTTACATTTATTAGAATTTTGATATAAGTCTCACCTTTAGATTAGTTAACTGTGTTGCAACAATATTGTCTTTGAATAATAGGTATTCTAATCAGCTAATTCCTTACGCCTGCCTACCTATATAATTATGTTTTCTTCATTAGACAATGCAACATCTTCAAACACAGCTTTCTGAAAAATTACACACGGTTCAACATAATAAGCAGACGTGACGAAACCCGTACTTAAAACTTAAAAGCCCAAAATTAAACCATGAACCTCATTTGCATTATCCAGCAAACCAGAACATGTATACCAAACATTTGGCTGAGAATCGTGTGAAAAAACAATAAATCCAGTGTAACATTACGCTATTAGTCAGCGGGGTCGTCAGCAAGTGGCGTACTATCGTCATAATTAGCACTTAATTATAATTAAGCCAGTATACAAGACGAATGTGCGTCGTTAGGGATCATGGCGGCTTTACAAACTGATAGTGATACACTGTTTTCGGGAATGCAATTTGATTCGATAACACGATTTTTGCTCTTGACTATAGCAATGGTTTAGGTTATTACCACATGTTTTGTAGTACTTACTCAAATTTGCAAATCTAGTTAAATTGGATATCAAGTTTTCTTTTAATTTAAAATAAGCACCATTGTTCTAATTAATGGAAGGAAAAATATTAAATTTTGGTGTACTGAAGGAAACTGAATTACCTAATTCTTGTTACTTCTTAAGACTCTGCTACATAGTTCTTGTTTATAATTTTTTAATATTCTTTACAGGATATTTCCAATATTTTTCCTGGAAATGACATATTAGTTAGATACCTAGTATCAGATAACCCTTTTTAACAAACTTTCAGGTATGCATTACAGTATGAATACTTTTAACATCTGCATGCATGTTTTCCAATAGGTTAATCCAAAATGATATCAAGAAGATACCTAGAACTTATCTTGACATAACCAGGTTTGAGTACAACCGTCGACGAAACAGCCTCGTAACGAATTTAGATAAAAATCAGGAAAATATTACATTCAAGATCAAGAGCTATAACCGCCTTTCCTTTAAACATATTTCAAAATTCAAACTGCCAAGCTGCTACTATACATCTGCATGTGATTATGAAAATATAGGCTAGTGATACATTTATGCGGTGTGTGGTAATTTTTACTCCTCACCAAGACGTCGTGCGTCAGGAGTGATGCATGGCCCTTGTCCGCTCATCTAGACTAGGACTAAGCACTTTGCTTGACGAGTTATGTTACGGCTTTGGCGTGTGTTTGTTTGTATTATTGTGATTATTATAATGATCTAAAAGCCTGAAAAATTACATATTCATCGTCATAATTTTAGCCAAAAGACGTCCACTGCTGGCCTCCAAATGACAGATTATCTTTGCAAAAATATTGTATTCGATAATCTTAATTAATTAGGTCGACATCAAACGAATTATCCTGCAAATATTTCCTGAATGATTTCAAGCAATAAAGGCTCAGTCATCTCTTTCTAACAGCAGCAATAAAAACAAAGAACTAGAACATCACAAAGATCGCCCAATAGCACGCTACGGAACTGCTACGAAGCGCGAACAACCTAAATAAAAACTGGGCGGAGAAAACCCTTCAAAAGCATTCAATAAAATTTCCAACGTAGAAAAGTCAACAAAAATGGTAAAAATACTGCAGTTCACGGCTACCGACAATCGCTTACCATTTACCATCCATAATCATCAATCGGTCCATTGAAATCGGATACGTGGTGTTGCGACGGTGTACCCTAATTACGCTAATCGAAGGAGCGGGCGCGGGAGCGGTAGCTGTGCGAGAGCGGAGCGGGCTCGCACGTGGCGGGCTCAGGTGCGCCCCGCCCCGCTCGCCCCGCCCGCCGCTAGTTTGACGCCGCGTCAACTCAGCCGCTCACCTCGTTGTCAGACGCGCGCTGCACTCGACGCTCGAACGCCGGGAAAACACGAGTCGTTTTTCGTCGCGACGACTCGCACCGAAGTTTTCCGAATTTTGAAGTTCGATTGTTGAATAGACTGTAACGGTCGTATTTGATTTGAGTAGATTTTGTTGTTTTATGATTCTCTTTTTTTGTTAAAAATATTTTTTGTGTGAAAAGTGTCTGCGAATAAACTTGTGGGATGTTTTGTGATTTTGTCATCGAAAGATTGGTTGTGATTGTCTTAAAGCTGGCGGATGCCGCTGGTCACTCTAAAGTTTGATTGGAGTAAGTATAATATAATTTTCTCTTTTTGGACGTTTTTTTTTAGGTACCTATAGAAAATTATCGTCAATTGATACAGTTAACATTGAAAAGGCGCGCGTCGTAAAATTAAAGCGTGTCGTAGTAAATCTCCCAGGACGCGGTGGATTCAAACTGTCCACTTGACACGGAACATTAAAAGTTATTATATCCCGAGAGCTTTTTGGCATTAGTGGATATTAAAATAATTTTACAGCTGGATTTGTATTTATTGGAGCAACTTTGTTAGATCTGTTTAATTAACTTTTTTTGCTTTTTTATAAGATAGATATGCATCTTTTGTTTTTTTTACACATGATTGGTTTAGATTATTTTGGTTACCTCTGTTTCTGTCCCTGTAAGGTATGGATAATAATGTCAGTAAATAGAGAAAAAGGTTAAGATGAAATTCCAGATTCTTTTACAGCTGATAACCATTATATAGATACAGCTAAGCACTCGCAAAAAGATTCATACATAAAGACAAGAAAAAGGAAGTAAAGTACACACAACATAAAAAAACGCTGTAGGCTTCATATATCTAAAAAAACAAATGGCATCATCATAAAACTAGAAAACTAGATATCTCTCAGTCCTATCACATATCCATGACATAAAACACAGTAGCATGTTACCGTTTATTCCCAACGACACAATAAAAGCTATCAAAGTGCCGAATTAAAATTAAAGCAGACATCCGAGGCGTGCTCATCAAAGGATGTCTGGGAATAAACAACTGTGCTGTAAGAAAAAAAAGTCAAAAAGAAAAAAATACAAAAAGCAATGAAATCGTTCGGCCCATTTAATGTGGACCGGACGGGAGTGACAAAAATTCTAAACTGAAATAAACTGAACACATGTGTCTGTATGTCACACGATTTAAAAGAAAAACAATGAGATGTAGTGCTTTAAAGCATAATAGGGAAAATCGATAACCAAATTATTTTTAGCAAAAATATCTGTAGGTAGCACTATGGTAGGTATTTTACTATGGAGTATTCTATACAAGCCTGCAATGATACTACTCTGACAGTGCAAAAACTGCAGATTGACGAAAAAATGCGACTTATTAGTTAAAAAGATATTGCAAGTTTGTTGTCATTTAAGATGTTACAACACGCTCTAAAAAAACAACTCATGCAATTGTAGAATGTCATATTATCTTTCTTTTCAATTGATTTGTGTTATTGTATTTTCATTGTATTTCAATTTTGACGCTATTAGGTTATCAAATCAAGTAGGATAGGTAGTAGAACAAGCTTTGTTTTCATTTAAGAGTAGTTCTTCACCACAAACTGTACCTTAAACGGAAATGAGAGAATCTGTATCTGGCTGATTAGGTAGATATCAAGGATAAGTACACATTTTTGTAAATATATTACCACTAGAGTAGGTGTTTATAATTAAAACTTGTGGAGTATTATGTAGTTTAATACTTAAAATGCCTTCCTTTATTTTAGTTAAACTAGAGTAGGTATAAAAAAGGAAGTCATTTGATTCTTAAGTTGAATGTTCTGTGATCACACTGTTGATTATTTTAATTTTTCAGGATCTTTTATCTAAATGAAATTATAAATAATGTTTTAGGGAGATAATAATCTATTTTATACGCTATAAATTTTCGTAACTGCTTAGTTTTATTATTTAATTATGATGATGAGCAATTATGTAAATAGATAATATTATAAAGTAGTGCAAAGGATATTAAATAAAACTTGATGTTAAATGTTAGGTATAGGTATGCACAACAAAATATAGCAATTTATTTATATGTAAATCTTTCAATTTTTTTATTTACATATGTATTATCTGTGGAAGAAATGGAGGTAGTCCTTTGCCAAGGAATGGGACAACATAGACTCATAATAATAATTTTATAACCTACATTATTCTAAAACAAATATGACACGTTAGTGCAGATTATTTTTCTCATGCAATAAAATAAAATAAAGTAATGAGAAAAATATTATGTAACTTCGATCAAACCAAGAAAAGAAATTGATAAACTCAAAAAAATAACAGATTTTCTTAGCACAAAGCGTATTACGCTAAAATCGTTATTTATGCGCATAAAATTTATGATAACGGCGATATCCGACCGAAATTCACGCATTTATCATTCAGCGAGCAAATGCGACAAATAAATCGGGTGCACAATGACTGCTAATTTGCTCATAAAGATGTATGCACCGAGCGGAGTACATAAATCGGGAGAAGTCACATTCGGCCTACCGCTTACACCCATAAACCTCTGCGGACACTTTTATAGCCCTACCACGTGGCTGAGACGCAGTTTTTTCCACACTTGACTTGACATGTGTACCGCGCTTTAGGAAGTCACATCCCTATATTAATTTATTGTTTTAGAATAGACCCCCAGCGTGACGCAAGTGGTACACGTGTTCTTTTGATTTATGCAACTACTGCTGAGTAGGTAGGTACTATAAAAACAAAAGTGACCGTAAAATGAACCACGTTGCGAACTTTGTTATCGCTTGATTATGGGCCACCCTGGCGAATACTTGAAAAGTTAGCCTAAAAAAAGGGTTCTCGTGAGGTTTTTGAAGAGATAAGAACCCTTTTCAATCTCTAACTGCAATAACTCATGTAATACTTACATAACTTAACTTTATACCTATTTGTTCAAGAGCTTATTTTATTTATAATATTTTGACATAAAAACAAATAAAGAAGCACTGTAATAAATGTGTGGGAAGGTTAAATGGACGTTACTCACTGTAATACTATAAAATATTATCTATCGGTCATAGTATAAAATATTTTTATTGGAACCATATTTCATGTTCGACAAAACACAATACATATTTAAATCAAACACTCAAGATACGATCTGTATTACAACATTTATCACGTATAACGAGACGACGCACTTGACCAACTAATGTGTCTCATTTTATCACAGGTCCATCAATCAAGCTCCACTCTACGGGGACAATTGAAACGGACCGCGAACATCAGTAGCACTTAACATGTCCAACTAGACTATTCAGTGCTCGTCCAAACGATGACAAGTGCCGAGTGATCTTGAGAAGAAGGATACAACATACTGTTATCGATGAACGAATTAAATTATAACGCAGGGATGAGCTCCTACCAATTCGTCAACTCGCTCGCTTCCTGCTATGGGAACCAAGCGCCCGGGCGTACTGGGACGCCTGTCGAGCAAGCTGGGCATCCCGGTCTTCCGACACCTGGAGCCGATTACTATAATCCCAATGCGGCGGCTTCAGCGTATCCGAATACTTGCTATTCACCACCGCAAGTTGGACATCATTATCCGCAACACCCATATGGAACTCCCGCTTCTGGTGCTCACATGCAACCGCAAACGATGATAGACTACACACAGTTACACCCTCAAAGACTGGGTAGTACGGCGAGTCATATGCATCAGCACTCGAATCCAAGCCCCGGAGCGTTATCACCCAACCTGATGTCCACACCGCCGAGCCAAGCCGCAGGAGCTAGTTGTAAATTTGCGGATTCCACGTCTACAACTGGAGTAGCATCCCCTCAAGATCTGTCCACATCTTCTGGACCAGGGCGAACGTCGCCTGGTTTCGGCGGCGTTGGTGGACCAAATTCTAGTGGAACTACAAGTACTAAACTAGGCCTGACTACACCCATCGCTTCTCCTGTAGAACACAAGGCTAATGTCAATCAGAATATATCAAGTCCTGCCTCCAGTACATCAAGCAACGAGAGCAACGAAGCTAATAACTCTAGCTCAAACGCGAAGAATTCTAAGTCTTCGGCGTCAAACTCCACGGCAAATCCTCCACAAATATATCCATGGATGAAGCGAGTACATCTAGGACAAAGTAAGTGCAAACATTTTGAAAATTATTATAAAGTAGATTTGAGATCATAACGGAGAATATTTCATCTGTATTAATGATTTTTCCACCGCAAGAATAATCAACATTATGAACGGCTCGGTTCACACTTTTTTACCGCCAGCGTGAAATCATAAATGATTTAGCTTCATCGGCTAAACTAATAACGGCAGCGTCGACCACGCCTCTATCAAAAACTAACAGTTTGATGTAATAGAAATAAAACAATCCATCAATTGGATGCCGAGGTGGAGACAAACCAAATTATATATCTATTTATAAAGCATTAGCATGCATTAATGTTGGATCGATATGGCTGGCTGATGGATGGTGTCCATAATAAGGCATAATGGCTTTGTTGGCGGGCGCTTACAACTGAACATCCGAAGCCTTTTTTCTTCTCGTATCCTAATGATGGGGAAAGTTCGTAGTCACCGTGACGTTTCATTTGACGGATCCTAACCTTAAAGCGTGAATTGGGTTATTCAAGGGTTAATCGGCTTTAAATTAGAATACGGGAGCATCCAGTAAACTATTTGTTCTTGTTTCTTCACGGAATATTATTTGTAATTGTTTAAAAACATTCCGTTTCGAATGGAGAGAGTGATTTAAAAGTCTACTCTTAATTGCTTGCGGGTGGACAGTGTCTAGTAAGAATGTGAAAAACACAGAATTCGAAATCAAAAAGTGATATATCAGAGAGATAATAGTACGTAACAAGATGCAGGATGCCACCGCGCCTGTCACGTAGATGTCCCGATATATAGACAAGAGCAGATGTCAGCGGCCCACTGTTTCAGAGAAATCATGCAAAATTCTTATTGTTACAAGTATCACAAATCTGTTTCGACCTTGCCAAGGCTCACGACGTTCTCTTAATTGGTTTATTTTTGCAATTCTTACACATGTGGTTACTTGTCATCCTCATGATAGTGACCGAGCTCTTTTACTATTTGAAACGATTTATTTTTCAGATACTTTCTTTAGCTATTAGGATGCTCTGTAAAATTGTAATATTTTTAACCTTGTTTATCTTTATGTCCTCATCACCCTTAGACATTGTTCGTTCGTTTGTCATTTTTTAAATATGTTTCTCATAACCTTCAGCGTCAGAAAACTATTTTCGGCATAATATACAAGATTTATTGAGTTTGACTCAATAACAACGATTAAGTTACTGGGATTGTTCTAAGACATTCTGTAAAATATCTTGCTTGCTTTCTTATAGCTTCAATTCAGTAAAGTAATTTGTTTTATTCATCGTTCGGATTTCTGTTTAATCTTGAATCTATTTCTCTTTATCGGTTTACTAATTTTAGGAGCAAAAACACGTAGCAAAGTACAAACAAAGACATGCGTTTTCCTGTAAAGAATTGTAATTTTTCATTTGGTTTTATTGTTGTGTTCCTTTGCTTACGGTTAAATACCGATTAAGCAATACATGAAACTGAAGTGCTAACTTGACTAATTCTATTCAATGTGTCCGTTGCTATTCTAGCTAGATGACTTAAGGGGAATGTAGCAGCCAAGTGGCGCCGCCATCAATTTAAAAAAATTATTACTCGCTGTATACATTACTTATCAATAATAAATTTTTAACAACTGAAGTACAGGTACCTACTGTAGTTTAATCGAAATCTATTAACTCTGTAGATTATACTTCGCTGTAGTTGTAGATAGAAAAAGTGCGGAAAACTGTCACTTTGGCATTTTTTCTATCTACAGCTACAGCGAACTATATTTTACAGAGTTAATAATTTCTGATTAAACTACAGTAGTTGTACTTCAATTGTTGAAAACGAATTTTCGATAAATTATGTATTCAGCGAGTAATATTTTTTTTACTGATGGGGGCGCCACTTGGCTGCTAGATTCCCCTTAAAACTCAAACTATTGACAATATACACGAAATAAAATATTATCATAACACTGTCATCAGAGATGATTACAGAAACCAAGTAGATACATGACACCCATTTTATATGACCAAAACCTGTTTAAGAAAATAAATAGTAGGTACTCTTACAGTCATACGGCGAAACCCTGTTATTACACACAAGTCTGTAGGTTTGACAAAGCCTTATTAAAATGTACATTTCAGCCGTTAGGCCTATTGCACACGGGCTACTATCGCAAAATTTTATGACTGTTATTGACACTGAAATTAAATAAAATGATAGTTGTTTACATATTATATTGAACTCTGTGAATTAGGAATAAATATTTAATTAAGAATTTAAGAATAATTTAAATCAATAGGTACGACATATTTATAACATAAATGGATAATAACAAAGCTATACAGAATGTTCCATCGCAAATCACAATGCACTACAATACAGTATAAGTACTATATCCATTAAAAAAAATTAAGTCTCCTTTAAGGCCCTACTAAGAGCAATGCACTACAGTATAGTATACTACTTCTATTTTAAAATAAAATTAGTATCCTACCGTTAATACTTTCCCTCCATGAAACAATGAATTTTCTAAGAATCGTTTCATAATAGTTAAATTACAATGTCGTATGAGTACTTTTAGATCAGCTTCTAAGATCTTCTTTGGCCTGAATATAGTTGTTGACACATGAATGGATGGTGAATAAATTGATTTAGTGCTTCTTATAAAGCAATGCTGAATAGAATCATGATAATTATGATTATTCACTATTATGCTCACGGCTCTATTAAAGACCAATAGTTTTTTTTTTTTATAATTATATAACATGATGCATGGCAAGCACACATGCGTATCATGTTGCCAGGCATCTGTTAAATTTTTCATATGTTTAAATAACGTTCTGTAGAATATATTTGTCTGTTTTTTGTTCCTGCCTTATCTTAAAAACGGTAATACATACAAGCATCAAACTTGGTACGATTATAGTGCATACATAATCAGCCCATTACTGTCCCACTGCTGGGCACGGGCCTCTTCTCAGTACGAGAAGGCTAAGGCCTTAGTCCACCCCGCTGGCCTAGTGCGGGTTGACTCTATCGTTAAACAACAAATAATAAAATCAAGATATACACAGACATGTGTGGTTGTACCGAACCCATAGCCCATAGTGAAAGTGTAGTAGTGTGTGTGTGTGTGTGTGTGTGTAGTGTAGTGTAGTGTTCACCCGTAGTGAACCCATACCCATGTTAGTCCGAATCGCACTTGGCCGTTTTTTTATGTTAACCAGTTCAAATATTATAGGTTAGTTAGTAGTGATAATAATGACTATTGAACAAATTATCTGCGTATAAATTTTTTGGTAACAATTGAGTCGCATCGGTCGCTCGACTGTACCAAGCCGAAGTATGCAAATAGAGTTGGCAGGCAGCTAGGTCGTGTTACATGTTTGGTGGTAATAACTCAAGGAGAGGTGGAAGCCACTGCACCCCGTGCGTGCCGTCTGACGACTTATAAGAATTCAATACACCATTATTTAGCAGTGCTTACAAACCCAAGCTAAGGTATTAACACGTTAAAATTAAGTTGTTAGAAGAAAATTGTTTGGAGGTGTTAGAAATGCTTGCGAGGGAAAGTGCAGGATGATTTAAAGTGGCAGGAAATTAATAAGAATCTTTCAATGCTGGTATTTGATGCTATAAAGCGCTTTTGAGGGAAAAGCTCAAGATGATTTGAAATGGCAAGAAATTAATAAGAATTTTTCAATGCTGGTATTTGATGCTATAAAGCGCTTTTGATGGAAAAGCGCATGATGATTTCAAGTGACAGGAAATTAATAAGAATATTGAAATGATGGTACAAGCATCTAACACCTTCAGCGAATAAAAAAATTCTAAATGTATAACTATGCCTAATATTTTTTAGCAAATACCACGTTTAGTAAATACCATCAACAGGTTCCATATAAAATACAAACATTTAGCCACACCTAGCTTAATTGGAAACTAATCCCTACATTACATTTATACTTATAAATCGTACCGTGAGTCGTGACCGAATGACTGACTGACGGAAAAACAGCCTAAACCAGTGGACCGAGAGATTTTAAATTTGGAGAAAATATTCCTTGAGTATCTAGAGGTGTATATTCAGAACGGATTTTTTGAAATGTTATCTCTAAACGGGTAAAAAGGGGTGGTAAAGTTTGTATGAACAAAACACGGGAACGAAACTACGGGCGTCAGCTATCGTTAAAAAGATAAGCTAAAAATAAAATGAGAAACCGGCGGTTTTCATATTTTCATAGGATAGACCTGAAAGTTTCTGAACCTTCGTAAAAGCATAATAAAAGGCACATTCATTGAAAAGCCTCCATAATATTGTATCATATAAGGCCATCGCGTAAACTCTTTGCCAAGAAAGTCAATTAATTTATGAATGTTTTATTAAGATTATTACATGGATGTAATTTGGTCAACGTAAATTACAAAAACAAAATCCTGGGCCGAAAGTTAATACAGGCAGGATATTCTTTTAAACTTTTGAAAAAATAACTAATGGTCTTTTTTATTTAGAAAACCATTAAATCAATTTAAAAGCTATAAAATTATCATTGATACCACATAATTATTTATGTTTAGTAACTGTTAAGCGTAGGTTGTTAAATATAGCAATATGCTGACGTAATCTGTTTAAATTAATAAATTATTGAGTCAAAGTAGGTAGCAAAGGTTTTCAATTATCTTGAAATGGACATTGAAAATACATTGGGGAACCTAGTCTTGTTAGATCAGACCTAATCCTGTCAAAGTAGGGTTGTAATTTATTTGTCTTTAGTTGTGGTTATTTTGGTTTGGTTTTTAACTTAGACAAGCATTGTTTATGCCTAGTTAATTAGCAAGCCAAGAAATTGCTGAAATTTTCTAGTTAGGTATATTAATTCTTATACAAATTAACTTTCAGCATTCTTTATAGTTAACTTTGAAAAGTAGCAATGTAGTTCTAAGCATAACAGATATTGGATCGTTTTAAACATACCTATACCTACATAGAACGTTAGCTTTAATATACCTAACTATGTATTGCGAATCTATAAATAGTTGGTGCAGAATTACTTAGGAGAATCTATTGGTGTGGTTATTATACCATGTTACATTTAAACAAAAAAAAGTACGATTGGGTTACTAATCATAATTAAATTTAGTGCAGATAGCCTAGTGGTTGAGCGCTTGCCTTCCATGCAAGAGAGTCTGAGTTCGAACCGGGTTCGCACCAATGACTTTTCGAATTAATATATGGATTCGAATTTGATTATCGCACTTACTTTAACGGTAATGGAAAACATCGTGAGGAACCTGCACACCGAGAGAGCTCCGTACAGTTCTTGATGGTGTGTGTAGTCCGCCAACCCGCACTAGGCCAGCGTGGTGAACTAAGGCCTTAACCTTCTCATTCTGAGAAGAGACCAATGCCCAGCAGTGGGACAGCAATGAGCTGATAATGATGATGATGATGACTTCAGCAAATCGCAAAAAGGTCTTTTAAGGTCCAGGAATTTAAGCTTGATGAGTGCATCAGGTAGCCCCTGTACGACATTCTTCATTTTTTCCACTTTCTACCAGAGAACGTAAATTACTGTAAAGTAACTCTAATAGAAGTAATTTTGTGATTTTAAAAAACAAAATAATCCCAATCGATTTTCTTCGTAATTCTAAACAAACTAGTTTCTCAAATTGCATCACAGACATAAGTAAAAAATATTTTTTACTATCTGTGAATTGCCCCCACAAGGTGCACCGACGACCTGCTGAAGGTCGCGGGAATTCGTTGGATGCGGAAAGCGCAGGACCGGTCGTTGTGGCGATGCTTGAGGGAGGCAGCAGTCCAGCAGTGGACGTCTTTCGGCTGAAATGATGATGATGATCTGTGAATTGCATTAACAAAAGGTAATGTTAGGTAGGGACCTATATAGGTACCTATCTATACAACGTTACTTTTTACCTAAATACCTAATACCTGGTACCTATATAGGTACCTACATATATTTTGAAGAAACCTACGTGATAGATCTTCAAAATGATAAACAAAACTCTACCAAACGTTTATTTATATTATCGATTGTGCCTTTTTCTTTTAAAGTAGAGCCTAACAAAGGCATTACGATTGTAACTGAATGTAGAACAACTAACAACAAACTACTTTCAACCAAATTCCTCAAGACGATAAGGCAGGCCACACGCGAATAATTTCGATCGTTAAAGAAAGCTAACAAAACGGGTTAAATTAATCTAGAACAATTATTAAAATTGTATTAATTACATAATAGATTATAATTATCCACTTACTTTTAATAGGTATTTGATTATATCCGTTTAGTTGAATTAAACATATATTAATCATTTTTGTCTTAAGGTGCAATAATCAGTTATAGTTATAACAAAGTAATAAATAATATGTAATATAACAGAAGTGAAACCAGTTCAAACTTATTTAAATATAAAGTAAAGTATTGTACATCATAAATTTAATTATATTTATTACTTCCTTTTAAGAGTTTTAAATAGATATCAAAGCTATAATTAAGAATATGAACGGGTTTTTCTTTAATGTAATGTGTAAGCCAAGTTATGATACGGTATAGCTATCCATTAGAGTAAAGTGTTAGGTAAACTGAAAATGATTATTTTAAATAGCTGCATAATTTTCCTAAAATATATTAATTTCAAAGACAAGAAGGCTCAAAGTCACTCAAAGGGCAATGGAGAGGGCTATGCTCGGAGTGTCCCTGCTTAATCTAATCGGAAATGAGGAGATTCGCAGGAGAATCAGAGTAACCTTTTTGGCACAGTCGCTAGACACACAGCATCGATGATCCGTTTTTTGTATATTTAATTGTGTTCCTGTTGAATTGTGTCTGTGTATCTATGTGCTTTGTGTCAAATAAATGTTTCTTTCTTCTTCTTTCTTTCTTTCTAACCGACATAGCCCGAATAATTGCCAAACTTAAGTGACAGTGCGCGGGGCACATTGCTCGCAGAACGGACGGCCGATGGGGTAGTAAAGTTCTGGAGTGGCGACCGTTTACTGGTAGGCGCAGCGTAGGTAGGGCCCCCACAAGGTGGATCGATGACTTGGTGAAGGTCGGGGGAATCTATGGATACGGAAAGCGCAGGACCGGTCGTTGTGGCGATGCTTGGGGGAGGTCTATGTCCAACAGTGGACGTCTTTCGGCTGAAATGATGATGATGATATTAATTATGTTATGAAATCGACTAGTATCGAATGACTAACTATTAAGGAGATTCGTACTTCCAAAAAAAGCTTAAGTTCATATTGTAAGCTCCATAGAAGCCTAAATAAGATAATAGAAGTGGTAAAGACGCGTGAACTTGTCACCGCGTACAGGTGTCTCGTAGGACACCAGTGCGCGAACCGTTTGCTTGATCATCAATGCTGTTTTGGACGCAGTTACTAAAATTGAATTTTGCAGCATATCTAACCGCGGTTTGTGATTAAGGCTTAATTTTATTTTGCATTAAATGCTACTGCACGACTACTACTACTAGCGCGACTGCTGAGCGTGGGGCTGGGTTCGATTCTCGGGTCGGGCAAAGTGTTATTGGGTTTTTTCATTAGGAAATTCTCAGTAGCATCCCAGAGTCTGGATGTGTGCCCGGTCAATGGCGATAGGCTCGCCCCCTATTACATGGGACTATAACATAACTGGCGAAATGTGGGTGTACTATTACACCTCTGCCTACCCCTTCGGGGAAATACAGGCGTGATGTTATGTTATGTTATGTTATTAAAAGCTAGAAGCACGGTGAGCATAACTGTGTATTTACGTGTTGGCAGCGGAAACTGGCGAGACGCGTTCCGGTATAAAAAGACATAGATAACATTTCAATATATTTTTTTACAAGCCTGAAGTGTCCCACTGCTGGGCAAAGGCCTCCCTACCCTCCTTCCACTTCTCCCTCTCTGTTGCTACAAGAGTCTAGTCCTTTTGGAAAGAGTCCAGCTCATCCCGCCATCTCCGTCTGGACCTGCCGCGTTGACGTCTGCCATTTAAAGGGACCCATTGAGTTGTCAGTTTGGCCTAGTGGTCGTCTGACATGCGGCAGATATGTCCAGCCCAGTTCCACTTTAGAGAAGCAGCCTTCCGGGTGACGTCAGCTATTTTTGTTACCTTATTATTGAGATTTTTTTGTATGCCCCTGACTATTCGATGCCCCAACTACAAACCAACAGAACTTTCACAAAAACCAAGAATAACTTCCCCTTACAGCAACCAACCAACCTTAATGACATGCATAACCCTACCTGTTCTACAGTTACAAGCGGCGATTAGTAAATAAATAACAAATTAAATTCCACTAAAGATTAGTGGCGGAGTCAGTATGCGCTCATAAATAAATCAAGCGTTCGGTCTCGGAGACCGCGGTAAATTATGACTCAAATAATATTATGCTAAAGGTATGCCAGTGTAGTCGCCACTTAAAGCCGTTCCGTGCTTATAAAGCCTTTTTTCTGCTTTTGTAATTAGCTCTTCGATACATATAGATTATAGTGTACGCACTGCTTAAACGCGTACTACATACATATTATACCTACGCAATTTGATTGTACTATTGAAATTTGCTAATCATATCGTGTTGTTTTTTCTACTTATGTTTTGCTTTTTTTATTTTGCCACATGCAAAAATTATCGTCGTATCATATAATTTTTTTATTGCGTAGGTGTACCTAAATGTATGTAATTTATACACAGACAGGGTAAAAAATATAGATAAAGTGCTGGAAACAATCATAGTGAAGCCAACAAAACCGTGCTTCTCCGTTTACAAACCAGCGCTCACGCAAACACATCGAACCATGCTCACCGCTCTCAGTACACATGTCGCGGGCATCGTCCAGTAACATCGCCAAAAACAAATATCTTTCAGGTGCGTGCGTGAAAAATATACGTGTGTAAGTGAGCGCTGGTTTGTACAGTCGCCTGCATGACAGTGGTAACACGTCAATTCGAAAACCGCCCTTACTGCTTACGAAATAAAGATGCTGCTAATGTCAAAGTGTTACCACCGACGTGCGGTCGACCGTACATGGAGGAGCACGGTTTTGTTGGCTTCACTATCATTTTTCGCAGCACTTCTTCAATATTTTTTACTATGTCTGTGAATTTATATGGCAATTTTATTTAAATATGATTTGTACGCTGTACTCTTGTCAAAGCTTGTAAGTGTGCCATAGTTTATTCTATTAAACGATTAGGTATATCTGATACAGGTAGTATCCCTATGTTTGTATGAAAAGCAGCATTAAAACATTCATCTACCTACGACAAAAGCTTATTAACATCATACAACACATCATATCACCAAGCGTGGCTTGCAATAGGCTTGCTTGTGTAGGTAATGCCCTAAAATCTTTTAGCATCAAATCGTGGAAAATACTCATGTACCAACAGTTTAGCAAAGATGCTGCATAAAAACCATTGTACCGTAACTCCTATCTTACAAAAAGTATCTAGCATACCTATGACCAATACAGTAATAAAAAACCGGTTACCACCATAAATAATTCTTCTATATGTACACACATACTATTTACAAAAGCCTCGTATACAATATACTAGTTCCACTAAGAACCAGATCACCAGATAATATCGCTTGCATCCCGGTCCCCCCTCGCCTGTGACCTACGTTAAGTATGCATAAAGGGTACACAAAAATAAAGTTCTAAAACTTGAATGGTTCAAAAACGAATACATATTTTGTGAAGGGATTAGCAGTCGCCGGGTTGGTCGGTGCCTTGCAATGGCGGCGCGATGATATGGCAAAATTCTTGTTAAAGTATTACTATACATACTATATTGTAAATATATACGGTTGCAAGTTTCTCATTGCCGCTTACGCATGTTTTGTATGCAGTGTGCGTCGTTTTATAAAATTGCAGTTTTGTATTGGTTGGCAGAGATGAGAATAAAGCTTGCCGCTTATAGAGCTTTTTATATGCATGTAGATTTTAAAAACAAGTTTAAATGCCTAAATTGTTTATTAGTTTTGATGTCGTACAATTAACTTTTCTTTATTACTTGGTTATTTCTGTATCAACGTGGAATATGTTTTTCTAACGAAATTAATAATAACATAATAATTTCTTAGGTTTTCGCGATCATTACACATTATATTAAAAAAAGTTTAACCGGATTACATCGCGTATATTTTTTTCAATAATAACATTTATACAATAAAAACACGCAAAAATCATAGATTTTCATACAAACTTATTATTATTATTGAACAATAAATTTGTATTAAAATCCGTCATTTTTTAAGTCAGATGTATAAAAATTATATACCTATTTGACTTTTTGGATAAAAATAAAGAAATACGTGTTTCAGGGTTTTTGGAAAATCAACCCTTAAGGGGTAAAATAGCGGTTGAAAGTTTATATGAAATGTCATGTGCACTGTGCACACCCGCAAACGTTAATGACAAAAAAAAAGTTGGCATTGCAACGCATTGCACAACTAGTTTTTTTTTATAAACCGTCATTTTGTACAACTTTAATTACATTTCCAAATTGTAGGTTTTGACAATCAAATTGATCAGTACACATAATAATAATAACGAACCTCTTTCGCAAGTAACTTTCCAACTAAAGCCACGTACACACCGTCGATATTAACTGACCCACCAACTATAAGTACCCGCCCGTCAGGAATACTGGTAAGCCCTTCTCCCAAGAGACACAACTTCAATTATTGATGGCAACTTTTAGCCTCTATAAAATATAGGGGAAGGTATCACAATTTTTCATCTGGTTTAGCTTTAAATAACTTGTAGCATGTACTCGTTTTATTTTATTTTTCATTTGCAAGTAATTTATGTGTTGTGTTTTTAAAATAGGGTTTCACACGTAATATTAGTACGAGTATTAATAGTGTACGCTGTATGAATGTCAGCTATACCACAGGTCCGCAGGTGTATACCTTGCCTGTAATCAATCGTTTTTATGTTTTTATGTGTTAATGTTTTAATATCTGCGATAATTTATATTGCTATTATGTTTTTTGTGTTCAAACGAAGTATAAACACAC
Source organism: Asteroscopus sphinx (assembly GCA_949699075.1). Lineage (NCBI taxonomy): Eukaryota > Metazoa > Arthropoda > Insecta > Lepidoptera > Noctuidae > Asteroscopus > Asteroscopus sphinx. Next base: position 11,144,170 of record OX453013.1, on the reverse strand, counting down.
AATTTTTTTTAATACGTGCTATTGAAATAATTGAAAACGCGAAAAAAATATCTGATGTCCCTACATTTTGTCGATTTATGTAAACACAAAAGTAAGGAACAGCTGATATTTTTTTTACGATTTCAGGGTTGGTTCCATAGATTTGTTCATACTGATGAGTACAATGACCCTTAAGAGGTTTTCAGTTATTTCAATAACACGTTGTATAAAAAGAATTACTGTGTTTATTGTTCTTTTTAATTGTATGGATTAAAGCATTTTCTCGAACTATTGATCGTTGTTTCCACACAGAGAAGTTGGTCGACCTCTCACAAACAGCTTTTTCGCGTCACACTAATAAGAACAGTTTCCGGTGTACGTTTACTGTCTTATCAAAGTGATACCAAGATATTTTGTGGAGTAATACATACATAAATATTATCACACCAGTTTCCCATTGGGGTAGGTAGAAACTATGCATTTCTACACACTACGATCCAGAAATCCTGACACTTCCTTCGCTTAATCTACGTTTATTAGCTTCTTCATGTATGCTAGTTTGTTTAGAGTGCTCTTAAAGTGGCCGCGTCTAAATTTATCGCGATTTGGTTCAGAGTGACGTCAGTGTCTTTTCAGAAAGTGTACTGCTAATCCACAGACATAGTAAAAATAATTATTTTTTACTATGTCTGTGTGCTAATCAAAAAATATTCGTTGATCCTAAAGAAAACAAAGCCAAAAATATTATTTTCTTATCTGTCCGTGCAAGCTATGACTGAAAGATCATTATAATGTTTAATTACACATTCAAATCAATATTTCTTAGTTGTATACATTTTCTAAGACAAATTAGTAATGCATCTTTAATATACCAACAAGTTTCGTACATGCACGAATACAAGCAATATATTAAAGGTTATCCGACAAAGAACGTTGACAATCACTGATGCAAATATCTCATTATAATTTTTAATTACATCACATTATTCATTCTACCCCGGTACATAAATTGCATATCTATTAAGGTCCTGTTCGCATATTGCTATTTTAATATGGATTATATTGTAAAGTTATTATATGGAAAGATGTTATCGCTCTAGGATGAAAAATAAAATAAAGACGTACCTGAATTTGATGGACGGTTGATTAAATTGTAGCAGTAATTACAAGAACAATTAATATTCCATACATAATAGTTATGGTATGGAATTTTACGAAAGGATATCATCATTCATCAAGTAGATCCTGTTTGAGAAAATAACAAGTCTCTTCAAGTCAAGTTCCTATGAACTTTGAGAGATTGTCGACAAACTACTGAGAATAGTGACAATAATATAAAGAAAGAAAGAAAAAACATTTATGTGACACTACCGGATACGATACGTTAAAGTGTGAAATTTAAGTTATAGTAGCAGGTATCCACATTTTACCAAGTTATTCTGCACATTTACGTATACTATATCACAGCTATAATGGCTACAGGTAACAGTCACGAAGAAGCAGGAGAAAAAGCCCAAGATGCAGTTAATCTTGTGTATAACTGGACAAAGAAGTGGCGCATTAAGCTCAATGAATCCAAGTCGGTCCATGTCGACTTTACAAACAAAAAGTTTAAGTATCATCCAGTGTTCATAAATAACCAACCAATACCACACGCTAACACAGCTAAATACTTAGGTATGACGCTTGACGCTAAGTTACGCTGGAAGGCTCACGTCAAGAAGAAGAGAGAAGAATTGGGCTACCGCCACAAAAATATGTATTGGCTCCTTGGTAGACATTCTCAGCTGTCAATACATAACAAGCTATTGTTATACAAGCAAGTTCTAATGCCAGTATGGACTTATGGCATACAACTATGGGGTTGTACCAAAGAAACTAACATAAAAATAATACAGCGTTTCCAAAACAAAGTGCTCAGGGACATCGTGAACGCTCCCTGGTATATCAGAAATGAAGATCTTCACCGGGACCTTAAAATGGATTTCGTTAAAGATATCATCCAAAAGTATGCCGAAGCTCATGAATATAGACTTCATCATCATGTGAACGTTGAGGCTATCCAGCTGCTCGACAACACAGGCTTAGTGAGGAGACTGAAAAGGACAAAGCCTTTTGAGTTAGTGTAGTGTTAAAATTAAAATAGTGATGTAGACAATATTAATTAAAGACACATGAAAAAAGTGACTTCGCCTTAAGAGACGCTAAGATAGTGCCAGTGGACACATTCTTAGAAATAATATTATTATCTAGCAGTTTAAGTTAGCATAAAATTACTTATTAGTCTTGTAGACTAGATCGTAATTATATTAAGGTACCAATAATTAACTATTAAGACCTTAAACATAAAAAAAAAAAAAAAAAAAAAACGTATACTATATCGTTAACGTGCGGAAGAGAGTGAGCTAATAAATTCAAACCACTTTATTGGCAGAAATTTGTTTTAACACTCGGCGGCCGCTGCCGCTACCGCTCGCTTTGCTCGCTCGGCTCGTGCATGTTGTGGTCACAGCTATAACCGAACCATCCACTTTTTGATTGTTTTCGTATATTTTTTGCGTACTCCAACCTTTCGCCCCTTACCTTACTTTCACAGCTTTACTTTTAACCTGGGCGCAAGATAATCTATTCTTTTCACTTTAACAAATGCTTTGTCTTTAATCTGCAGATCTCCTAAGAAATCTGTAGATATACTTAATCCTAGTTAATTAATTAGTTAATCTGAGAACTGATTTTTTTTTTCGCTCTTTTTCGGACTCGGGTTATCTACAGATTAACCAGTTAATTAGCACCCTAACTGATTTACGAACATTAACGGTAACACATACACAAAAACTCGATTTAAAACTAAGTATATAGGCAGAAGGAAGAATACAAAGAGTATTTTTTTTACAATACAGCTGTCAGTGACATATCATACGTCGTGTGTCTCAGAACTGTGGTAAATGGGTGTCCAGCTCAGCATATGCCAGGTTATTAAACCGGATGCTGATATTCTGCGGGGTCCCTGTTGCGACGTGATGGACGTGATGGATCTAATGATATAGATTTTTTTTGCAACAAAAATAACATAAATGCACTCTATCAATCTCATTTAATTCCTGGAACTATCTAGATGTAATGTGTAGAGTCCTCAAAATTAGGACAAAAATAACATTTGTGAGTTGGTGATAGATTTGATTTTCATGAATTGAGTACAGACTAATATTCACTTCTAACGTATGATTTAGAAGGGATTTATCACTAAACAAGGCAACACCAGTTTCCGTGCAGTTGTTTGCAGTTGTTTTCAATCAAACGTGGTAGTTTAGACAGCCTTTGTAAGGACCTCGCCGTATTCGGTCATAATAGACCAATTATGGTCGAAGGCCCTACACTCCCAACAGTTTTGCAAAGTTCGAGGTAAGAAACCTGTAAACTAACCTTATGTGCTGCTAATTTAATTAACAATAACCAGAATTCTGTAAGTAATTTTAGTAAAGTTAATTAAGTAATTTTGTTAAGTTAAAGTTTATCTACAGGTAGTACAGGTACCATTCAGCATTTGTCTTTCTTCTAATATACAACGTTACTTTTTGCTAACGCTATTTGAGAAATCAGTTTGTTCAAAATGATGTGGAGAATCGATTGCGATGGTAATTTTTTTCATAATCGTGAAATTACATGCTTTTAGAGTCACTGTAAGTTCCCCAGTTGGTGACTATATTTTGTGCTGAATACTCATGTTTTACAAATATTATCTTTATCTTTAACGGAAAAAGTGAAGAATGTCGTACAGGGACTACTTGATGCACGGAAACTAATTGAGCTGAACTTCCTGGACTTTAATTACTTATTCACGATTCGCTGATGTACTGAATTAACCAAATCGAGAGTCAAATTATTTTTGGATAAAATGTAACATGGTATAAAAACTATCCCAATCGATTCTCCTGGTGATTCTGAAAAAAAATAGTTTATCAAATTGCGTAAACAAAAAGTATCGTTGTATATCATCTTTCTAGCATTTTTAGGGTTCCGTTATCAAACAAGGAACCCTTATAGTTTCGCCGTGTCCGCTCGTCCATTCGTCCGACTGTCTGTTACAGCCATTTTACCTAATGACTGAGTGCTATGGAGTTGAAGTTTATTAGACATTCTCATGACGCTTACAAAGTTATGAAGAAAAATCTGTGACTTTTATATTTTTTTATTTTAGGGTACCTACCCTACATGTAAAATGGGCGTGGTTTTTTTTTCCGCGTATCCCATCGTGTATTAGAGTACCGTTAAATAGGAATTTCAAAATATTAGGAGTTATTTTAATAATTTTTTTGATACCGGGTCTCAATTAGCTATCCGCCATTCATTTGTGAGTTTATGTTTTGAAAAATATAAAAAACAGAATCTGCAACAAGGAGTTGATGGTAAGGCAAAGAATATACAGTTAAGTCCTTAGGTGCTAAAAATTCGTCTGTTTGACGAATTTTTAAAGACTTAATAATAGGGACTATTAGACTTTATTACTTTTTTTTATTAGACTTTTGTAATAGGGGGCAATAGGCTCGCTCCCTATTACATGGGACTATAACATAACTGGCGAAATGTGGGTGTAATATTATACCTCTGCCTACCCCTTCGGGGAAATACAGGCGTAATGTTATGTTATGTGTTATGTTAAAGACTTGGGCAGCTATACAGTCATCCTGAAATATTAATCGCTAAATTCCCGAAAAGGGGTCATTGTACTCATCATTATGAACAAAAAAAATCTGTTGGTCCCTACATTTGTGTTTACTTAAATCGATTCAATGTAAAGACCACCTGATTTTTTTTTCGCGATTTTAGAATTGTCCCCATAGTAAAAGTTGTTCATAATGATAAGTACAATGAATGACCCCTTTTCGGGAACTAAGCGATTAAAATTTCAGCATGTATTGTAGCTCTACTATCTCTTACACATTTAGATCCATTCTGTGACTCTTTTTTATCAACATTGAAAAACTTAAGGCTTAGGGCAAAGAAGTTATGCCTATTTCAGGGGTATAGTAGGGTTATAGCACGCTATAACTCCTAAATCTATTAGCACTTATTTATGACCTCAAGATTTGGATTTATGCATCTCTTATAAGTTATAACTCTTGATTCAGCGCCAAAATGTTAGTTGGGTAGACTTGCACCCCTTAAAAAGACCTCAGCTAATGTTACACCTATATAATGACATCCCTAAGCAGGCTCATACCCATCTTGCCTGTTTTGCTGATGATACTGCGTCATTTACATCATCATCATCAGGCGTCTTTTTTTTTTTAGCGAGGTTATTGATTTGATCGTTGAACGACTGCAGCTATCTTTACAACTGCTCGTTTCGTACTTTACGCAATGGAAACTGAAGTTAAATGCATAATGTTCACAAGTAAGAGATCCCTTCCAATTAAAAAACTGATGATTGACGGTTGCTTCTTGCCATGGTGGACCACAACCAAATATCTCGGACTAATACTCGACAGTAAATTGAATTGGACAAAAAACACGGAATCCTTCCGCCTGAAAGGAATTAAATGCCTAAACTCATTAATCTAATTTTCAACCGACGATCCAAATTAAGCACCAGTACCTAATTAAAAATTATATAACTTTAATAAGACCCTGCAATACCTACGCCGCACATGTCTAGAGTAGCACTTGCGAAAGTAACCACACTAAACTGCAAGTAATACAAAACAAAGCATTTAAAATTTCATTAGATACCCCTAATAAACCTCCGAACAAATATAAATTATTACACAGTAATTTTAACATCATAATTTTAATAGAGAAGATGGTTGGCAGCTACCACCTGTTTGGAACCCAGTCCTAAAAATAATCAAGTCCCAAACAGCACGCAACACTGTAAAAGATAATGATATTGTGAGTGATTACTGCGTGCATCGAAACGATTTTAATTAATAATATTGTACGGTAGATAAAAATATTTTTTTAGAAATATTTGTAAAGACGCTTGTCATCTTAGTCTACCTGCGACCACGAAATGCTGCAAAGCTTTCGAAACGTCAGGGAAACCAATTTAAATAATATACGCGATTTAATCCGGTTAAACTTTGTTTTATTACACAGTAAGTTAAATTTCCCAACATTAAAACAATTCATAATAAAATTAACAAAAAAGTTTTATCTTGATACTAATCCAAACAAACATCATAACAAACTCATATCTACCATTGGTAGAACAAGATATACGGCCAAAATTAATATCCAATCTATCCACGATTTGCCCTACTAGAGATAGGAATTTGACATAAGCTCCATACAAAATATGTCAAATTTCTATCTCTGGTAGGGTAAATCGTGGATAGATTGGATATTAATTTTGGCCGTTAGTAATTTAAAATATATCGGTACTTATCATCGATATAGTCGACCTCATCACATGCTACTTTACGAATAACAAAGGTGACACGACTCGATGGCCGGACTACTACCAATAGTTCGTATAAATGCAAGTAGATCGAAAACATAATCACCTAAAACAAACGAAATTAACTTGCATTATATTTAGCATTCCTTTCTTACTATGTTGAACAAGTTGAAGTTTTCATTGACCAATAATGTAAAATTAATGGTTTTATATGCGTAACTGCATTATATAGTGTCGTATGTGTCGAAACCTCGCACTAACTGTTCACCAGGTACGTTTCTAGTCTAGTGTTAACATAAAGATTTAAATTGTGGAAAGAAAAAATCGCTCACGAGCAGGATTCGAACCTGCGACTCCTGGCTCAGTACGCCAGTGCTTTAGCCGCTAAGCTACCGTGAACACTGCTCGTGGTATCGAAATTATCCTCCACTATACGTCTTTGGGTGACGTCAGCGATATCTTATTAAGAAACATTGTTTCTTAACCGACTCGACAAACTTTGCAGTTAAATCAAAGTCGTATAGAATCAGATATGCCATACCTTACATTTTTTTTTTTCTTTCCACAATTTAAATCTTTAGATTTCGCTTCGCATGCGTAAATGCGTTAAAAATAATAAAATAATTAGTGTTAACATGTCAATAACATCGTTGTCTTTATTACATTATGTATGTTTAAATGTTTCATAAAGGTGTCTTAGCCTGTACAAAACATCGATCTAATGTGTATGATGCTTTTAGAATAAGATCTAATTGTCATAATTTTGTGTTTTTGTGTATCATTATCACAGACATAATGTCTGTGGTCATAATAAAAAAAATTGAAAATCAAATCAAAAATCTAATCTCATCGGATACCAGTGCGTGAACCTTTTGCTTTATCTTTATTGCTGTTTTGGACGCATAGTCACTGAAATTCTATTTTGCAGCATATCTAACAGCGGAATATTTTTAGGCTTAATATATTTTGCATTGAATGGTAGAAATATTGTGGGCGTAATTGCGTATTTATGTGTTGGTAGCGGCGAACCGGCACGGCACCCGCCGCCTACAACATAAATAGATAGAATGGCCAAGTGGGCAGGGCGCGCGTGCCAACACTCTGCACTAAAGTGCAGGGCATTTCAAAGCCTTTCTCAGTACGCCTTATGACTTGTTTCTATAAATACTGTAACAAAAACCCGCAAAAATGCCTTATTGTGCTGTTTCTAACTGCAGAAACAAAAGCTGTAAAGTACATTTGATTAAAGTATTTTTTTTAAATTAATGACGTAAATATAGGAGGCGTAGTTTTTTTGAAAGTTGCCACGCATGAATCGCAAGTAAAATTGTGATTACAACCATTCTATCTATTTCTGTGGCGCCGACACTCGGTCTAGTATTAAAAGACAGTAGATAACATTTCTATTACCTTGTTATTTAGATTTCAATGATTACACCTCATACATTATTTTTACAGAAAGCTTTTACGAATAAAAATAATGTAAATACTTACTTAGGTGGTTTTATTTTGTCTGGTTCATTACAATACTAAAATTCGCAATTTTTTGACTAGTAGGTATTACTAGTCGGACGAGCCGGTCGTCGGATTGTCACATCATAAATAAGTCTTAGGTTCGATCCTATAAGAAACATATATGTTTGCATGTATTTATTTATAATTTTCCACCTGACGGTCCGGGGCCTCAATTTAATATTGTTGTTTTCTGACCTAGAGTTGCGCATTTATCTTAGATATAAGTATAAGTTAGATGTAAGTGTGATATAGTCTATGGCGTTTACCGTTTACCGTCTGGCCTTTACAATCTATTATACCAAATATCGTTCTCTACGACGGCATTTAAATAAATAAGTACAAAATAACAGCTATAAGTATGTACAAAATTCCGTAAAGCTATTGAAAATTGCAGATTTCTCACAAACCGATAGTTAAGTTAAATTGCCAATCACATAATTGCCGAAGGCAAAGTTGCTAAATTTAAATTGACGCATAAAATCGCAAAGAAACATAAGCTTACACATATTATATTATATTACATACAAAATTATGGGGTGATAAAACATCTGCAATAAGTGATCAAAGTAATGACTCTAATAATTGATTTATTCAAGCTTTAGATAATAGTATAACAACATTAATGGACATGTGCATTCTTCCCATCCTCACATATGGATCCCAAACATGGTCTTTGACAAGTCAACTGAGGTCCACGCTTGAGGTTTGCCAAAGAGCGATGGAACGGAGTGTTCTGGGCATAAAACTTGTAGACTGGATAAGAAACACAACGATCCGTTCCAGAACAAAAATAGCTGACGTCACCCGTAAGGCTGCCACTCTATAGTGGAACTGGGCTGGACATATCTGCCGCATGTCAGACGACCACTGGGCCAAACTAACAACTCAATGGGTCCCTTTACATGGCCGACGTCAACGCGGCAGGCCCAGACGGAGATGGCGGGAGGAGCTGGACTCCTTCCAACTCCTTCCTTCCAGGACTGGACGCTTGTAGCAATAGACAGGGAGAAGTGGAAGGAGAGTAGGGAGGCCTTTGCCCTGCAGTGGGACACTTCAGGCTTATAATAATAATAAATAATATTAATTACAGAAGATTGAATCCGACCAAATTTCAGGTTGAGGTAAAATCCAATTTTCCGATAGCTACAATATTGTGCCATCGGATATTTGTAAATGAACTACGAATCTGAACAAAAAAATTAACATTTTAATGACGATTTTCCTTATTTCCTTTCATTCAGTATTTTTCTTTAGTTTTTGTAGTAGGTAAACGCTTTTACCGCAGCGACAATGACTGCTATTACGCCATTTCTGCCTTTAATTCCCACTAAATATACCTACATGGTGTTGTGCATTTAAAATTTCAATTCGTTTTCCATTAATAACATTACTAGTCTATGCCCATGACTTTACCCGCGTATAATTTGGCTTAACATCGAAAAACGTTATTGTGCATAGTTAACTTTTTATTTTCCCGGGGTAAAAAGTAGCCTACATATTAATCCGAGTTATAGTCTATTTCTGTGGCAACGTTCACCTAAATCGATTCAGCCGTTTCAGCGTGATTGAAGGACAAAAAAATAAACGAACAAGCAAACCTCCATACTTTCACATTTATAATATTAGTAGGATAGGGTGTAAAAGTTTAAACGTCGTTTGTGTGGCCTTTTCGAAAATAAGGTTTTTGTAAAAAAGCCACACTGTGAACCTTTTAAAGATAAAAGAAACATGCAGGGTTTTGAAGGGATTAATAATTGTCATCATTATTATATCTCACCAATAATGATGCACAGCTGAATAATCTTCTCTTCACATGCGATTTTGCCAATAAATCCACATGTTTCATGAGTTCATGACTGACATGACATGACATGAGTAAACAAAATAATAAGTGAAATCTACATTTAAATAACTGGCCATGAATTCATAATAAACAACATTAATATCTCTTATAAAACGTTCCTGAAAACAGTTATAGTTCGTAAAATATAGCTTGAATCCTGTGACAGATGTCAGATACGTAAATTTTTAACGTATTTTGACATTATTGTACCTATTTGACAGCTGTCACAGGACCTAAGATATGTTTTACCAACTACCTACATAGGTAAATACATAATGCTCTTTGAGGATGAATAGGTATTACAAAACTCATCGAACTTATATCTGGAAGTTACCTTTTTGCATATCACAATCTTTCTTCTTTCTTCTTTATTTTCTCCCTTTGTAGACTACCGCATACAAAATACAAATTTAATTTATATTAAAATACGTAAGTCCTGTGACAAATGTCAGATACGTACATTTTAACATTATTTGTACGTATTTGACACCTGTGAATGGATTTAAGGACATTTTAAATTTTACCAACTATAGGTATACCTTATTCTACTTGTCCATATACACAATGATCTATCAGGATAAGTTTAACATCGAAATTATATCTGGAAGTTTTCTTTTTGCATATCACAATCTTTCCATACTAATTTCATCCCTATTTTCTCCTTTGTAGACTACCGCATACAAAATCCCTATTTCATTTTAATTAAAATACATAACACGACTATTAAAACCATGGAGCCTGTGTTTTAATTTCGATTCAATAACCCATGTCAGTTCAAGACACTGATTAAGCTTCTCATAAGAGACGTACAGTCGCCTGTAAATGCGCCGGCGCAGTATTGCGTACCCAGAATTTGCATATTGCTTTACTTCGACTAGAGCGATGGAACTGTACTGTAGGGCAAGCACGAACATTTGAAGCATTCGTAACGTAAGCGTGTCGAGTCCACGATACGATCACGCAGTACAACGCTAGTTAGTAGCACGAAGCACATTCGCCGTCGTATCGTGAGCTCGACACGAAGACGCAGGTGACGTCATGCTAACGTAAGTAGAGACGTGCCTTGTGAATGAACAAACATAGCATATTGAACGAATGGTGCGTTCTGAAACTAGATGAATTGTTATTGTAATTTATAACTTCAAAATTTTGTTGGTATATTTGAGTGAAATGATGTAAATAATATAAAAAGATGTGTTTTATTCTGTTTTATAGAAGTATCTTGAAAAAAAAAGCTTTATTACAATAATTTTCCTTAAATTTTCAAGTTAGAATTATGATATGTTTTTGGTTTTCGAACGGCTTACCTTATCAGTTTGACAGATTTGTTCTACTAGGTACTTGTACGCGCATAAAGTTCAAATTGTTTTATGTAAGCAACTATTCTTTATGTAAACATATGAGGAGATAAGCTACATTCAACACATAATAATGCTAGAAGTTTTAAATGGGTAAAGAATGTGTAGTAAGCATAACAATGTGGTACTAAAATATAACTTAGGTTCACTTTAATGTTCCCTGACCTTGAGTTCTAAGCTTATTCTTTTGTTGATTTAAGAAATGTTGCCGACGATGTTCCCCACGTAGGAAATTAAAAGCTTATTTACCAAGAGAAAACAATTTTCTTAATCTGTTTTAGTCAAATCTAGCAATTTAGCTGACCATATTTGTTTATTCATGTGCCTGCTACTTGTTTGTCTGCAGGCAATCAATAAAAACAAATATATTTTAATAATAAAGTTATAAGCACTTTATAAATTAAAATCATGTTGGTATTTTGGTAGGTACCTATAGATACTTATTATAATTGTGTATTGATGGGACGATATCCTACTTGTAAAAGTTGTAAATGACTTGTTTACTTGCCTATTTGTTTATAAATTAGTATGAACAGTATGCAATTCCACTCATTTAGACAAGCATTATGCACATTGGCAACATGTAAGAAAAATCACGATTATATAAATGAAGTACCAAAGAACACAATAATAATAGTTTTAATGATACCACAATCACACTTTCCTTTCACAATACTCCGAGCATTCCGACAAAATCAGCCTAGTTTTTTTTTGTCATTTTCTGCACTTTGAATCGAATTTTGCAGCACAATAATAATATAACGCACTAAGTTTGAGTCTACATAGGTGCTCCTAGTGTTTTTACGTAAAATTGTGCCCTTAAAACCAATTAAATCTCATTTTAACACCACGACGCAAGTTCTCTCACCGACAAAATCTCAGTGACAAAACATTCGTATGTTCTCGATAGCCAGCCTTCGTAATTCACGATACCGTACGTCAAAACAAGGTTCGTGCTGCCGATTTCAATACAACTATCTCAAGTTACGTTCACGTGACGCTACGGCTGCGATACGAAAGTAACGCTTGGACATTCGTGCTTCCAAATTTAGTTGCTTTTACGTACGGAAGGGGCGCTTTTCAATTCTAGTACAAATTGTTGACGATGACGTTACGAACACGTACTCGCAAATTGTTCGTGCTAGGGCTACTGAGATTAAGTATGTATGTATATATTTAGCGATTGAAAGGTTTGAATTGTTTTTATTAAAAATTTAAATAATTGACAAAAATAATGTTAACATTTTAGTAAATATTTTATTTATATAACGTGTTATTGAAATAACTGAAAACCTCTTAAGAGGTCATTGTACTCATCAGGATGTACAACTTTTACTGTGGAACCTAACCTGATATCACGAATAAAACTTAGCTGATCAGCTGATTTTTTTTCACGATTTCTGGTTTGGTCCTATAGTAAAAATTGTTCATACTGATGAGTACAATGACCCCTTAAGAGGTTTTCAATTATTTCACAAACACGTTGTATACTCCTATTAAATGCTGTACTGTACTAAACAACATATGCTTGTTTAATGCAATTTCTTTCAAAATAGGTACAGTTGACCACAGTTGCAAATGCGCTTGTACCATAATTCCGTTTTAGAAATTAGCATAAGGAATCTTTGGTAATTTTTCAAACAGGACGACTCTTGGTCGGTACTAGTATCACATAGTAATTATTTGTTCAGTATATACTGCATTCAAATACTACCTATGACATTTAAGTGTGAACCTGTTCCTAAGGTCACTTGTTGAGGATTGTACTTATTTAAATATTATCTACAGTCACGTCAGTCACGAATTGTTAGGATTATTAAAAGATAAAATTAATGACGAGCCTATCACTAATTCTGATAAATCGATAACTACTTATACGTAAGTAAAGTATGAAGTTTATATTTCAATTTTACAATTATATTCAACCAACCAGTATCGAACGTACAGTCGACTGCATGACAGTGGTAACACTTTTAATTCGAAAACCACCCTTACTCCTTACGAAATAAAGATGACGCTAATGTTATAGTGTTACCACCGACGTGCGGTCGTTCGAACAACAATCTTTCAGAGTCGAGTTTCTACTACATTGTCTGTAAAAATATATAAAAAAGCAAAAAGTGATCGAATTGAAACCACAGTTCCTCCATCACTGATACATCTGAACATAAAAAATTATAACGAACTTTATTAAATTTAGAAAAAATCCTCAAGCCTTGACATAAAAACAGTTAAGTCAATATAAGTGAATCAAACCACTTCACGCACAATAATCTACTATTGTTATATCGTCCACTGTGAACCAAACATCTTCATTTAGGGGACAAAAAAATAATACAGTTATTGCTGTCAAATGTGATATAATGGTAACACTGCAATTGTTTTCGTGGCCATAAATATCTTTTTACAAAAGATTCGCGGTTTCCTTAAAAGCTAAACGGGCTGATAAACATTTTTTTTTCTTCCGTCTCGAGCCGTCTTTCCTGCGGCGGTACGAAGCCTATAAATATTAATACAATCAAATGTTTTGACGTGGGCCTTTTTTAAACTTTTATCTTGTACCTTTGCTTATTTTTTGTTGGTTCGATTCCGTTTTTATTTCGTGTTAATTTGGACAGTGAATTCGGTCTTTTAACAGATCGTAAAGTATTTGGAATGAGGCGAAGAGCGAGAATTGGCGCCAGGTGCATTTAAAAATATTTGGGGGAAAATTGCAAGGAATCTAATAAAAATCGCTGCTTAATAAATGTTTAAGCACCTTAGTGGCTAAGGATTAGGTAAAATACAATAATAATAAAAAGATCGAAAAGAACTATAATTACTGAAATACGATCTAATATGACCGGCCATAAATTTTAAACAAAACTCATAAAGCTCATGATTATATACTTGTCTCCATAGATACGTCTACAGGTCTTATCAGATTTATGATTAGTAAATAACAAAAATTACTCTGGAAGTGAGAACATTATAATGATTATGAAAATTTATAGTGCTCACATAATATATGCGAAACAAACTTTTTTATTCATAATCAGATATCATTAATGCATGAAATTAAAATAACGGCGATTACTCACACTATACCATTAATTCTTAAATAAAATCATAAATCTTTACTCTGACTCTAAAATCTGTTGAACAAACACCCACTAAAGCATCATACAATTCATAAACTTCAACTTTATTGCTGAGAATATAAAGTTTAAATGACTATGTTGCTGCTAATACAAGTTGGGTTTCGACAAGATCTGATCAAAGTATCTAAAATGGTCACAGTTAGTGGGTTAACCACTTTAAATTGTCATCTGTCTGATTTATTTCTGTATCTTTTGCGGCCAACACATTTTTGTCTCAGTTTCATTCTGATACAACATTTTTTACATCTATTTGGAAAGTTTTATTTCCTGAATCACGTAATAAAAATAATTTATTTACGTCAATATTGACCTGTGGTACAGGGTATTTATATTTAGCGGGTTAAAGTTTACCAATAATAATCAATTAAAGTTATGGGTATTATATAATTAAATAATATAAAATTTAATTTAATTTAAATCTTTATATTTCGTCGCATTTTTTTTATTCACCTAGGAAAGATTTAGGAAAGGCTCAAAAACTTCAATTAAAATGCTATATTCTACTTTTCCAAGAGACATTGAGAAATGAATCTTGACCAAACCCTGTTGATGTCATCGATGTCATTTAGAAAGACGATAACAATGTAAAGCAAAAAAAAACTTTTATTGTAATTAAAACAATCAAACAAAAAATCAATTTTGTTCAAAGTGTCTCGAATCACGGCCCACTGTGTACGCCAGAGGCTGACCTATCAAATGCTCGTAAACTATAATCATTCGCGGACCACATAAATAATTGCGCGGACCGACCCCGGTTTTTGTCGGTCGCGATGCGTTCGCGCAGGTAATATAGTCATAAATTTCCATAACCGCCACTCGATCTTATCAAACATGATTTTAATTTGATTTCGGAGCCACACGTGTTGTGGTCGTTTGGACTCGAGTTATGATCTTAGGTATAATGTTTCGGCTAACGTGTTGAGTGTTGTAGTAGAACATCGTGTTTGTAGTTTATTTCTATGATCTTTGAGGAAATATAATAGTTTTTTTTTCCAGCATACGAGTGTTCTGAACTTATGAGGGTTTTTTTTTCTGTCCAAAAAAGTAGCTGATAGCAGCAAAGTACTGCTACTACATAAAGTATTATTTATTGTTACTGTAAGAAATTTAATGTTAAGAGTAGAAGATTTTTTTGTCTCAAGACATAAAAAGTCGCTAAGCGAAGAAACTCCAAGCAACTCGCTCCATAGCTGGGCGAGCCATGTTTGGAGTTTCTTTGAAGGATAAAATCCGTAGCGAGATTATCCGGAGAAGAGGTGGGTAGAGACCGATATAGCTTGTAGGATTAATAAGCTGAAGTGGCAATGGGCTGGCCATGTCTTTCGAAGGACCGATGCATGGCCGTTGGAGCAGACGAGTCCTTGAGTAAAGACCGCAAATCGGCAAACGCAACGTAAGGCACCCCCCATCCAGATGGACCGATGACCCGAAGAGGGTAGCTGGAGGGACTGGATGCGGAAGGCAGAGGACAGAGTGTTGTGGCGCAACTTGAGATAGGCCTATGTCCAGCAGTGGACTTCGATAAGCTAAGTTGATGTTAAGATCTACAATTGATTTGATATACCAAATACACATATTGCTATGTTGCCTGTGATTTGTTAGGAAATCCTTCTGTCGATTAATAACATTACAGTACAGGTACATTATGTAATATTTAGACATATTTTATTGTATTTATTATGTTTATTGTATCTTATATTTATGTAGTTTTGTTATAGATATATGTATAGTATTTATGTTATGTAGTATATGTATTCTATTATGTTGTTACACTGCGTACTACCCCTCTCTTTACTTGCCCATATTGTCCATCCTAAGGTTGTCTGGGAGAAATCGCCTTGAGCGATAAGACCGCCCATTGTACATGTTTTCTATATAAGTCATATATGTTGCTATCTTCTTTTATGTGCAATAAAGAGTATTTGTATTGTATTGTATTGTACAGTGCAATATTTAGGAATGCTTTAACATTCTCCATAGATAAAATCATATCTCTGTAATTCAACTTTCAAGCTTCTATTGATCGCATCGACAGGTAATTTACAAACCCTATCATCGACTAGACAACAGCATTACATTATTTTAGTGAAAGTAACGCTCAATAAACGCTGAATATTAATACTTGTCCTAATTCCCACAGTCAAACTGAAACAGTGATTATTGTCAACGTAATGAATAACAGCAAAAACGTAAATCGACTTCTAATGATAGAGTTTAACAAAACACGTGACGCCTTCAATGTATCAAAGTATTTGACAGTCAATATGTCATTGAATTCAAAACGGTATGATATAAGACTGGCTAGCTTTTACACCGTATCGTAAGGTTGTGATAAAAAGCTCAACGTCTATAATGATCTTTCATGTTTTAACTATTAGCTGCAAAATTATTAATATTTTGACGCATTTTTGTGTGCTAATGATTTGATTTAAATTACGTTTCAACAGTTTACTTCGATCTGGTCCGTGTCTACTTTTTTACCCATACTACTGTCATAAATGTTTTCAATTAAACTCTCAAAGCTGATCATAAGGTGTCGACAAGATTTTCATAATGTTAGTTATTATTTTCGTTTTCAAAAGCCTATAAGTAGACCAAATCATAACTTAATTTAGAGAAAAGTAATTCCTATTTTCTTATTTCATCAAGTCCAACTTGACTTTGATGATGATTTACACGATCGACAGATGTCTCAAACACTAACGCATGTAGCATCAAGGAGAGTGTGATACACAACTGTATGACAGACGTCCGGTATAACAATCTAAAAAGTGACCATCGCTTACGAAACCACGATTTACAACCCACGGTTCTTATTATCTAGTATCAGACTTTAATCCATTTATCACCGCTTTTGTTTACGATCCTCGCGTATCATCGACTATTAATTATAATGCGTTCCTCACTTCGAACTTTGACGTTCTCGCTGTGTGACAGACTAGAGATAAGAATTTTAATGTTACTCGATACCACTGTACTTCATTTGTTACAATTTGCTTCACGAAAATGAACTTTAACTAAACACAAATAGGATTCAATGGCTAATTTCGGCAATACCACTCCAGCGTCAATACAGTTTGAACTCTTTGGAACATGATTATAGGGTTGCTTATTCATTCTAATTGTTGAAGAATTCAAACACTTCTGATGCAAAGTTGAGTTTAGTATTTTGATGGATGTGGTTATAATTGTTTCTGTATCGATTATGCCATTGATAAATATTTCGACTATTGCTCATTTTATTAATGACGTGGAAGCGGAAGAACGTTCTGTGCGATGCCCTAACGACAGCGTAATGTCACAATTAATAATATTGGAGCTGTCATAACATCTGTCAGCGGGCGCTCACAGAACGTCTGCTATTCATTTGTGACGCAATTAAATTTATTAATAATATTATCTAGACTCTTACATCGTACATCTAATTACAGATTATGCTCAACTTCTTTTAAATTCTTGTTTTCTATTGGAACAAAATGTTTCCAATTAATATATCCGTTGTCGATACTTCAGCATGAACTGAAAGTTTGGAATGGTCTGCTCCTCACACAAGATATTTTATTCATGTGTTGCTAAAGATAATTATTACGAACTCCGAACACAGCGGACCAATTTTATTATTGGACCGTATTTGGTGTATAAAAATAAAATTTCGCTCTGCATTGCAGTGTCGGCTGGTGTACCCAGATTCATTCTTTATATTAGTGTTTTGACATATTACTGAGCAGTGTTTGTATGTATCATTATGCCAGTTACTTCACTCATAATTCTTTTGTAAGTGTTATACTGGAGGCATGTTCAGACCATTACTATATATTATCAACACCTAACAACATCATGTAACTTCCTTGCATCAAATTTTTCTCAGAACTTTATCAGCAAACTATCTCTTTAATTTTAAAATTACCATAAAATGAATATAATATAACCATTGACCTCTGCTCCATCAGGGCTTGCCGGTAGTAAAGATACCATCATCTAATAATATCTTCAGCTCACTGATGGCGGTATTAGATCCCAATGTAATAGGAGTGACCTTATCACTTTGTATAAAACAAAGAGCCAATGCTGAACTGAGTTTTACCACAGAAAAGCTCAATTACACCTTTGCACGATTTAGAGTATGAACCCAGAACGTAAAGATTAGAAATCAGGTCGGTTGAAGCCGCCTTGTTTCCTATTGGATTAGTTAATACAAAAAATATACAAGACCGAACCTAGCTTTGATCATGATATTGTATAATTTTTTCACCAACTTTTTTAATTTTTATGATTATAAAGAACGTGTAAAAATATAAAAGTTCCTAATTATAAGTAAAATTTGCTGTTGATGATGGTTAAATGGGCTTGAACAAATTTTTATCAAATAACAACATTCGATGTGCCCTATTTATTGCAAATAATGAATTTGAATTTGAAAAAATCTGTCAAATAGTTCATGTTCGTCACTTCTTTTTTATTCATGTGAGGTTCGTCAACGTTAAAAAAATTTACCACTTATAAGCTTGAAGTGGGAGCTATGCTCTTGATCAATACCCTCAATGACTCTATCAGTTATATTAGGAAATTGATTACTTTCCACATAATCGTATTCAAATTCAAAATCAGGCATTTTACCTCGTTCATGACCATTCTGGTTCAAATATGCCCCGTATAATGCAACAAGTTCAACTAAATATAAATCATTGCAGTTCACCAGTCCACCATTGTTCTAAGCAACTTTGTATAGGTCCATCGATATTCCATAAGCGATTCTCTTTACATTTCTTAAACGTATAGTAGCTATGGCAATCATAAAACCGGTCAGGTTACAGTAGTGTAGGTCCGGTACTCTCATAGGGTCATGATCTTAAGAATACGCCCTCTTACGCCTGTAGACCTCATTATAGACTTCGCGAATGATTCATAATGTGTTTGTAGAGTATTTTGCACGTAACTAGTTACTTGGCAAGGGAATGTTTGAAGGTTACTATGGAAAAGTAGAACAGCGAAATGTTTTGATTAGATTGTTTTGAATTTTAAGAGTTTTGTAGAATCCGTTATTCGAAGTATAAGAGACACAGTTACAAATTGGTGTAATATTCCTTTTTTTTTTCTTCTTTCTTGCCTGGATTCTCACAATTCAAACTTTTTGAACAAAAGTTGACAATTCTGTCAACTCCCAGTTTATGGTCACTAATGCACACAAGTAAATAAAGTACTTACAGCTAAGTTCTTAACTTGAGATCGATACTGTCCCCTAGTTCAATTTCCACTAAAATTAACGGCACCGTATAAACCAGAGACGCAACGAACCGTAACGGAATTTAAATAGTCTAAAGACGCCTTTAATACCGCGGACTCGAACACCCGGAATCCGTCGATACATAAATGATCTATCTCAATAGCCAAACACTGAAATATAATTCTTCACCTCATCAAAATAAAGTCTAGTTTCGTTCGACCAGGTTCGATAAGAGTTTTCCAATATTGCTCTAGAAAAATCATTATTAAGTTTAGCGAACTCTTGTCTAGTGAAATTATTATTAAAATTCTAACAAGTTACAGAATGGTTTAGTGGGAACCGAATTTTCAATTTTACTGTTTTGGCGATTGTGTCAATCGATTAAAATAATTCATGTTTTTTGATCTATGACGATAACGGGTTCGTTTTCTGATCGATTGAGAATCTATTTCATAACGTATAATTTTAAACTGTATCTGATAAGCTATATTAAAAGAAACTTTAAAAGTTAACCAGCTTCTTGCTAACTTGCTGCAAATTGAAAAAGGGTTTAATTACTTTGATTATGGTAAGTGCCTTGAGCAGACTACTTTACACACTGTAGAAGCTTCATTTATGTATCAAGTAAAATCATGAATAAGTGGCTATTAATAGGCTGAAGAAGATTGATGAAATTATTAGGTACTCATTTTTAAAACACAAGTTCCCTAAACTAATGCGTTCTCATTTATTTTCACTATACTTGATTACAGAACTTCCTACCTTGTTATTTAAAACTTAGCGTCTTTGATTCACTTTTATTGGAAACGCTTGGTCAGAAATGATTAAAAATTAACTAGTCGGTTAGTCTAGCCAACACAGTGCTTTAACCTTTGTACTTTAAATAGGTTTTCTAAACTATTTGTTTGTGTGTTTATACACTTTATACCCTATAATGTTTTAGGGAAAGTTTGTGGAGATATTGGTCTATATCCGATAACTTTAGTTGTGCAAAATATTTTCTGGATTGTTTTGGTTGTATCTTTAGAAGAAAAAGATGCTTATCGCTGCCTTTTGTGAGAAAATAGTACTGAGGAAAACTAGCTACTAATAGGGCTTTCCTGAACTATAAGTAATAACTCACTAATCAGTGGTAATGAAATCTAAAACTGTTTAGTTATTTTAATTGTTGTATTATTTACTGATATTTTCAGATACCTTGAAGGAAATAAAGATATCTTTAAAATCATAGCTGATTGTAATAAACATACATAAACTGCAGTACCAACTTTATTTTGAAATGTATGTTACCACTTCCAAGTCTGTTGCAAAAACGATATCGATAGGTTATACAATTAATCGTTGCGTTTATTAAGTAACGTACAGTTGAAACCAATGCTTGATAATTGCTTACAAGTTGATAAGTTTCTACCATTACCTGATAATTTATTTTATTCAATATGGAATCATTTTACAGAAGTATATTGCAATAAGTTGATACCTATGCCATTATTACAGATTTTTTTGTTCACCAATACTTTCATGCAAGTACATATTACATTAAGTTACATTACGTTTTACATTGTCTGTTAAAAGAAGTTGCTTAACTAATATTGCGTGTATGTAGATTTTCAAAAGAAAGAAAGAAAGAAAGAAAAATGGTTTATTTACTACAGCCACACAACACACACAATAACAATAATATACAGTTTTAATCAATATAGACTCCTAAAAGTATAATTGTGTGCCCCGCGGCTGCACCAAATAGGCTCAGTTCAGCAAAATTAGTTGTATTATGATTATGTCCAGCAGTGGACGTCTTTTGGCTGAAATGATGATGATTATGATTATGATTATGGATATTGAGACCAGTAGTAGAACTAACAACTTTCAGAAATTTGAAATATTCTTATACTATAACAATTACTATAGTAATAAGACACTATTATATTTTGTTCTACGATTAAAATTAGGATTTGGAATATTTTCAATTTCTGAAAGTTGTACAGTCTAACAAAGCAATTAGTATACAGGATTGCCAGATATAGATGAAGATTTCTCAGGAAGTTATTATAGAATGGTTTGGTTAGGATTTTGTATAAATACAGTTTAACTTTGTCCTTTATTAAAATGATATTTCACTCGAAAAAGTCCATAATCTTTAGAGAAAATTTAATTTATATCTCTCTACCCTGTATACCAATTGCTTTGTTAGACTGTATTACTACTGGACTCAATTTCCATTATCACCATCATAATTTCAGCCGAAAGACGTCCACTACTGGACATAATTATACTACAACTAATTTTATATTAGTTTAGCTACTTCTTTTAACAGACTAATATATGTACCTGCATGAATTATCATTGAAAAATCTCGCAAATTACAAAGTACTAACAATGTTGAAACGTGTTGACATTCAAGTATCACCGAACAATTAATGTTCGTGTTCTCACTTAAAAGTAACGTGAGAATTCGTACGAAATTCAAGTTTTACGTGTTTGTATTTATACAGCGATCGGTTGTTCATGAAATTAGCTACATGATAGAGCTGCATTTTCTAACAACCTATTATTAACTTTATTGGAAAACTGTTTATATTTTAATGCAGCTGTTTGTATTAAAGTATGTAACGGTATAAACGTTGTACTAGCATAGTTCTTTAATATTTGAATACATAATTTTATTACCTACATGGATTTTACAGGACTAATATTATGAATCGGATACATCATTTGTCCTCGTTCATCGGTCACTCTTTCTCCACTTTTTTTTCGGGTCTACTTTCTTTGTGATTCTTTTTTAGGGTTCCGTACCCAAAGGGTGTCAAACGGGGTCGTATTACTCTCACTAATACGCTGTCTGTCCATCCGTCCATCCGTGTGTCTGTCACAAGGATGTATCTTTTAAACGGTAATAGGTAATCGGTTGAAATTTTCTCTGAATATATGTTATATATACATATATGTGTATAAATACTAAAAATAAAAAGTCTAAAACCAAAGGGGGTCCCCATACAAGAAAACTCGGAAAACGCATTGCATTTTTTTTCAACGTTTTTGTTCCTGCTCTATCTTCAATACAGTAATACATATCAGTGTTAAACTTGGTCTGATTATAGTGCATACTATGCAGTTTAGCAACAAACACTAAAGACAGGACAAACATACATAATGTGGTGGTACAGTCAGCTGCACAAAGATGTAGGTATACACAAACAGCCTTTATATTTCACAAACCAGGTATTTCTATGTATTAGCAGATGCTAAGTCTACAATATTGAAATATAACAATCCCTACTTTTTCTTAAATTAACGTTTTTATTTCGCCAAGTGTACATATCTACTGCGTAAGAAAGAGATGCAAAAATTCATATTTCGCGTACGGTGCGTTGATGTCTTTTGATGAACTCTCGTCGGGTGGTACGGAACCCTTACTGTCTGAGTCGGACTCGCACTTGACTGGTTTTTATTTCTCTGTCTTTGTTTTTTCTTAATGATTTTCTTTGTTGAAAAATTATAACAAACAAATCTTGTTTATAACACGTAAGTTTTGGCCTCTTTATAGTTACGTAGTTGAGTGAACTTCAGTATTTTCTTCTCCCACGCGTATCTGAAAGTGAAAGAAAAACATTTAATGTATCAGATCAGCTGTTTTTAATCACGAACAAGTTATAAAGATTGAACGCGACTGGTTAGGTATAGTTGTAATCGAAAATAGGCAATCAGCTATTACAAAATGGTATACCTACTTTAAAAAAACTTTCGTTTCAACAGAGTTATTAAATATATATTTATATAAGTAGCTTCATCAGCAATGACTGACAAAAGATTAGAAAGAGTTACATTACACATTGTAGTTTTGTGTCATTTTCATTGTGTGTGTCACATTATATCCATATAATATTGACTATACGGCGAGAAGTAGCGGCTGTCACATTCATGATGAACATCATATCGGGTTCTGTTGATTGTCCCGATCTCATTTCAAAAATGGCCTTCCATGTACCAAGGAAGACCGTAAGACATTATACTCCCATCCATTTGCCTCTGGTATTATAATTGTGACAAGTATGCAATCGGTGAGACGAGCAATTAGTCTAGATTTCTTTCAGAAAATTTTGTTTAATCTATCTTTTAATCTTCTCACTCATTTTACACAATCTAATCTCTCTATGGGTATTGAGACGGGTGAGCAGTGAGCACGGTTTGAGTTGCATGCATGCGTGAGCGCTGGTTGTACACGAAGGAGCACGGTTTTTTTGGCTTCACTATAATTGTAAACAGCACTTCGTCTATGTTTTTACTATGTATGTGCCTGCTACCGAATTGTGTAACTCAGTTGCGATTGCATTTGAATTCATTGTTCATTGCTAGATAGGTACCGTATGTTTGTTTTGACGTCTTAACGGCAATTATGCACCACGCAATGAATATTTCTGTAATATCTAAATGAGTTAAACTAATTTCTTGAATCCAAACCTATGCAACTTAAGACTAAACCTAGTCCTAATTCAACAAATAGTAGTGACACGTAGTGTATCGACATTCCAACAGAGGGTCCTGACATGTCCCGGAGTTCAGAGGCTCGACAGAAACTGACAGGGGTCGACGTGCTCACTTCATTAATTCTTGAACAACGCTGATCAATGGATGCGAAAGACATGTTCTGTGACGTAATATAAGTGAAATTGTTTCAATGATAGGGTGAGTGCAAAATCTTTTGCAGAATCGGCTTAAACTGAGGGCCAACTAACAATAGCATAATAATCATATTTTTTTATGCTAAAGCATTGCTTATTTCTTTAAGAAATTTCTTCCAGCAAACCAGCTAAAGAATTTTTTTTGACACATGGTGTGTAAAGTAATGCTTATAATTAATTAATATACCTACATAAATACACAACACAATAACATAACACAAGAAATATAAATATATATCGTTCCGTGTGGTGCCGGACACAAAGAATAGCACCACCCCATCTCATCTCGTGGGTGTCGTAAAAGGCGACTAAGGGGTTCACCAGAGGATGGGCGGCAGCGTTTGCTGAGTATTTATTCAACCAACTGCGGTCGCCAACCCACCTGCAAAGAATTGGGATTATGGCATATCCTCCCTTTTGGGTGAGGCCTATGTCCATCAGTGGACGTTTTCGGCTGAAATGAAGATATATATCGTAATATTCGCTTTAAAAAAACTTACTGCTTTAAGAATTTTTCATGGGATTAACTTGCAAGAACGTTTTTATGGGAAAAAAGTTTTTATGGGAAATTTTCTTTCCACAATTTATATCTTTTGCGTTAATGCGTTCAAATAATAGAATAACTTTTACTTTCAAAAGCTTCTAATGACAAATGGTACCGCGGAAACAATGATTAGCTTTCGATTTTGAAAATACATATTACGTATTTGCATAACGATTAATATTAAAACCGAAAATAAAACAGTCAGTTGATACACAAAAAGAATTGACGGAGCAATTGTTCGTCTACAACTGCCCCACCGCACAGTGGGGCGAGCTTCGTCCGCCGAGGAAACAAAACTGACAGATATTAATGATTATATGGAAAAAATATTGTGTTGCGTTTTCGTTTCCCGAGCTTTTAAAGCGCAATACACAGTGTGCAATTAAAACGCCAATAGCAGATTAATGTATTGATTAATTAGATTGACAGCTATTTTTATTGGAACGAAGTTCCTTATCACTGCTTGCGGTAGGTTAGATTCGGGATAAAATGTAACGTCATGTCATATTTTAACTATTAAATAAAACATACAAACAGACATGTTTTACTGGTGATCGAACTTAGGCCCTGTGGTATCTCAGTCCAACGCTTGATGTTCCCTGTTTATATGTTTGTATTATTGTTGCGAAATTTAGCATTATAATAATCCGGTCAATATTTAGCGTATGTGCCTTCTTCCTTCCTTCGCTATCTTTAATTTTGCCGCGAACTTCGTTTCTGACGTATACCGTGACCGCTCACACTTTTTTATTTATTAATGAGGTTTTCTTTGCGGATAAGTTACATGAGCTTCTTAAAATCTTTTGTAGTATTTTCGGATATACGTATAATCAAATAATTTTGAACTCACAATGCCAACTTTATATGGTTTCATCATTTCAGCCGAAAGACGTCCACTACTGGACATAGGCCTCCCCCAAAGGAGGGGATATATGGTTATTGTTATGGTGGGTTATATGGTTTATATTCTTCGTAATCTTATGAATACTCTAAATTCTCCATTTAAGTATTACTTACATTTATCTTATTTATTTTAACCAACCAGTGACAGATATTCCAAAACATAAAATGCAAGCGAGCTGCAATAAAAAAAACCAGTTCTTTATCAGGGCTTAAGGCAATACCGAAATATACATATACCCACACATGCATAAAGAGTAACCAATAAAATTGCAAAACAAAAGGAAAGCGACTTGAGCTACCTGTTACGAACTCCAATTATAAGATACGATGTTGCACAGTGGTGCAACCCGATCAGCCATATCGAACAGATTTATGAACCAATGCATAGGAATCGCGAACCAATTAAAATGGCAGCGATGGGTTGTCATTCCGTAATTGGTTAATTATTATCAGCGTGGTTGGGCGTGGTTGCACGTGCAACATAGCATTCGTACATAATGCAATCATAGTAGGTACTTGTCCAATATTTGTTTACCTAAACTAGCACCTATAAGTTTACTTGCAGTCTACCTACCTGCTCATATATTATATCAAAACCATCGCGATGATCGATTTTGTTAGTAAAGAATCGATCTTATATCGACCCTTTGGAAGTATTAATGCCTTCAAGCGATATCGACTCCTTAATTATAGATACTAGCTGTGAAAATTGCAGTAGCGCACTTTGGAACTGTTTCTGCATGGTGTATGACTACTTACACCGTTATTTAGTTCCCTTGGCCAACGTAAATTAAATCTCGTACAAAAAAATACGAGTGGATTCAGGAGACACCCAACGAGAAGCCTCTACGCAGTCTACGCGTTTGCAGATGCGGATATATAGAAATCTAAATAATAAGGTACCTAATAGAAATGTTATATACAGTCTTTTATCATCGGAACGCGTCTCGCTGGTTTTCCGCTACCAACACATAATACGCAATTACGCCCACCATGCTATAAAGCATTCAATACAAAATAAATTAAGCCTAAAAAATCCGCTGCTAGATATGCTGCAAAATACAATTTTTGTGACTCCGCGTCCAATACAATTCTAATGATCAAGCAAACGGTTCGCACACTGGTCCTATAAGACACCTGCACGCGGCGACAAGTTCACGCACCTTTATCAAAAAAATTAAAATGTCCCAAAGATATTTATTTATTTTATTTATTTATCACCTCTGTTACCTTATTCGCCGATGTACATAAGCTTTCCTATTGTAATATTAATGTGTATTTGTGTGTACAATAAAGTATCATAAAGATAAAGATATAGATTTCTATGGACGGATAGAACGAACGCGGGGGTTACGGTCAAAATTAAAATAAAATTAATACATAAGTGTTTGTGTTGGTCTGGGTGTTGCTTATGTATTATAAGTATTATATCCATTGTCTAGTACCCATAGCACAAGCTCTGCTTAGTTTGGGACTAGATGTTGCTATGTAAAAATGTCCCAAAGATATTTATATTTATTTATTTTAATATCCAATCTATCCACGATTTATCTTACTAGAGACAGAAATTTTACATAAGCCCCATACAAAATATGTCAAATTTCTATCTCTAGTAGGGTAAATCGGGGATAGATTAGATATTAATTTTGGCCGTTTGGTCATGGTCACGTTTTTCTCAGTTTTCTCCCCGGCCACCAAGCACGCTACGAAGTTAGAGAAGTTTCGTTTCAAAACTGGTGTACTGAATCAGAGGTCGCAGGTTCGACTCCTGCTCGTGAACCAGTTTTGCTTAACACAATTTATATCTTAATATTTCGCCCCGCTTGCGTTAATGCATAAAAATAATAGAATAATCACATCTCGTACGAATTTCATTAAAAAAAAACATTTTTGTATAAATCACTGAGATAACATGCTGTGATCTGTGATTTTTTGATGCTAATAAAATTGTAGTTTAACTTAAGTATTTATTTATAAATTATTTTTAATAATACGCGTGACCACCCCAGAATACGCTAATTCTGCAGACACAAGCTTGTCAATAAAGATTAATAAGAATTAAATAATCGTCACAAAGGATACGCTTTCATAACCTCACGTCGAGGTCTAAACACGTCATTAGGTATATGATTAATGAACCCTAGCCCACGGCCCAGGGGAGTCTAGGCGTCGGTGTTAATGTTCATTCAATTCATAATTATATTTTTTATAACATACGTAATAGAGTTAACCACCCTCCTGTCAGCTGTTTTACCGGAAAATATAAACGAAGTGTGAATTTATTTGAATACAATTTATCAACCATCCTAATCAGAAAAAGGGAATTAAAAAGCAGAAAAAATGTTTTATTACCATCCTCATTTACAATTGAGTTAGACCTACTTACCGGTATTGGCAAAAAATAAAGGTTAAGTAATGCGGGAAAAAATAAATTTTGAAAATAAATAAAATACACGCAGAAAAAAAGTTATAAAAAATATTCTGAACAGTAATAAAATTCTACCTTATGTGCATAATCCTGACATATTTTACTGAGGCTCGAACCTGGGCCCTGTGTTAACTCAGTCCATGATATTTCCTGCCATCTATGTTTGTATTATAGTCGCAAAATTTAACATTGTAAATGTAATGAACCGGTAAAAAAAATATGAATTATAAGGATAACTTTATTCCTTATGGGGTTTGACCGCACACGTTTATTTATTTATTATTATACTAGACACACATCTTGACTACAGGTTTAGACTTATCTTGTCACTAGAAGTAGAAGTTTAGTAGTAGTAGAGCTCTTTTGTGAAAGAGCTCGTCCGGGGAAGTTCTACCACCGTACCTACTTCTCCGCCAAATAGTGATTGAGCTTGCATTGCCGTGTTTCGGTCTGAAGGGTGCCGGTGAAATTACAATCACATGAGACTTTCCATCTTCATGTCTCAGTTTGGCGAACCGACTAGCGGTGCCATTTAGGCAACAGCCTAGGTGGTTTTGAAGTTGTAATGGGCAAAGGTAACCGCTTAACATCAGATGGGCCTTTTGCTCATTTCGCCATCCTAAACTATATAAAGAAAAAAAAAAAGACAAAATTCTTTACAAACTCCACAAGACGAGCAATTTTAACAAAAGCATTATTATAGCTCGTTCATAATTAAATTTAGTGTTTTATACGCACAGTGGTTTATTCATCGATTTAACCAGTCAAAATATGTACAAACAGTATCAAGATGGCGTGAAGAACACGCGTCGAGGTACTGACGTTTACTCCGAAGAAAGATCGGTTTGTTTTGAAATGTCGTGAGCTGTGCCGAGCCACTCGTTTCATGTCACGACGTACGTTTACGTGTATTTTACTAAATTATCAGACGGTTATATTTTCAATTAAAATAATTGAAAGCTACTTCATGGTAAGAAAAGACGCGGTATCGCTTTCATTGGAGGGGATTTCATTTGATGTATTTTTTATTAAATAGGTGTTGCAATATTTATAATACTAACACAGACATTTATCCATACGGTTATCTTCATTTTTGCTAGTCCGTTTTCACAAAAAAACATAGCAAGCTAAAAATAATCCAGAGCTCAAGTCAAAATATTTACAAACATCAAAATATTTTGGTACACATATTACAAAATTCAAATCTGAATGACGATGTCCAATTTAATATAAAGTTAACTTTAACATATCTTCACGTGCCTACTGTCCGGCGATGTGAAGAGAAGCGCACGTGCGTACACCGCGCTGTCACTCGCCGACAGCGTCTGCGCCGGTTCTACGCAGAAACGCGGATTAAATAAATCCTTTCACTAAGATCAAAATCCCGCATAAACTGGATAAGATCCACGTTATTACTCTATCAAACCATGTTATTAATAAATAATTTTCTATGAAGACGTTTAATATCGATCGCCATACTGTAATTGCAATAGCTTCGCTGTTGTAACAAATTAAAATGACTTTCTGAATTAACGTTCGACTTTACTAGCGTAGGTATATTTAATTTAACCTTACCTACATATACATAATATATCTTTAGAGATTGAGTTCTAGTTTATGTTCTACTGTGGGATAATCTGCTCTGCGTTTAGAGTTAATATAGTAAAACATAAACAATCTCTTTCCCCGCAGTTGGCCCATCAGTCGGCCAACAAATTAGTCGGTGTCACTACAATAATATACATTATGGAGTGCACAGTGGTAAGCAGGCCTCAGGCCGTCGCATAAATCGCTCAACACAGCCGAGTAATGTTTTGTATGGAGATTTCTTTCGACAATACCTCGCTAGCCGTGTGGTGGCCTTTATCTAGTCTTAGATTAATGTTTGAAATTGATAAACGTTGCTCCTTTCTTTAATAGCCGATGTACTGTGCATTTTCACTCTCGTTTTAATACGTGAGCAGTTTTTTGTTTCTGTTTGCAGTTATATCATTGTCTAGTGTATATCTACATCGAATCCTACGCTATTGATAGGATCATAGCCAAATTGCTTACTAGATATGATATCATGATCTATTCCTGGCGCAGTATAGCGAACATTTCCATCCGCGCTAACGTCGAGGTCTTTATACTCTATAGTCTACGTCATCTTTGTTTGTAGATACAATACAAACGACCGGGTACTTAATACATTCATTATGTTTTTCTTAGTCACTTAATGCCCATACGATTCTTTTAAAGTTTTGCATAAGGACACCGCAAGTGGTCGCATTTAAAACAACTCGGTTTTACAACAAAGCACGTCTTTGAAACGACATAAATCACGAGTCTGTGCGAAAATTACCAAATGTTGCAAAACGGAGCGCTAGCGTGCATTCTGCAAGGTCAACTTGCATTCAAAATTGTAACATTTTTTTCCACGTTCCGAACCATTGTGTGTTCCAAAGAAAGTTTGAAAGACTTTCGTTTAAAATGTCACTGTAATTAATTTACTAATGCATCTATTGAGAACTGTGTACTGTACTAATACTTTTGCTTTCTTTAAAAGCGTATGATGATAATTGGTTCAAAAGAAAAAAAGGCTTTTGAAAATTTGCATGGCTCGGACCCACCGCGGGCAGGTAGTGTCTCGTAATCGGACGATTTGTCTTATTGTTGGAGATGTCGTGTGTTTGTGTGCATCGACCGCGACTGTGCTCGAGATAAAAGTAATAAATTAAGTGAAACGGAAGGTGTTTGTAATGGTCGCCGCGAAGGTGTGGCTCCAAACATTAGGCTTTGACTAATTCAAACAAAAACTTTTAACAATTAAAGTTTTTAATATTAGTGACAACAATAAACCGTTGATCGTTTAAATCTATTAAAGTTGGTATTGCCGAACGTGGAGTTAAGTTATAAATAAAAGAGGTATAGGCGAAGACTCGTCCGACCAGATTTATTATTAAATTAATATTCAATTAGCTTTCCGCACATGATGCCGTTGTGTTGGGCGTACGTATTATTAAGTTTAATTTATGGCATCATTTACTGGGCGATATTTTTTAAATTATTATCGGTCCCACGGCGTCTCCAGTAATTGTGCTGAGAACGATTAAGGAAGCGATGGAAACGATATTGTACATTTATTTTATTTGGATTTTCGTGTCCGTTTATAGTTACATGTCGTGCTTGCCTACTTGCTTCTAGATTTTAATTCAGACTGCTAACGATTCACGTAGTTTTGTATCTGTGTGTTGATAATTGCACGCGAATAAATAAATATTTAGCTTGCTTTGCACTCCTCCGAGTTGTTTGTTAGTCTTCGGAAATTACACTGATATTATCATGAAATCATCGCTAAGAGTCCAATAGGTGTTTCTATGTGAGCTAATAATTGTTAAATTGAGTAGTGGTATTAGCGCTGCAGACATACCTAGGTAATTCCACTGCTCGCAAATATGGACTATCTGCGAGCCACCTCTAGAAACTTAGGAAACTTACGATCGTTTCTCAACTAGTTATCGTCTTTAAATGGACAATGTTTATTTATAATAAATAAAAATACAGGTATCGATGGACATTAAAGGCCTGTGTCCATCTATCAGAATCGTACGCATCGGACGCATCACATTGTATTCAATAATGCGGATGACGTCATTGGTATCCGAATGTCAATATTGAAAATCCGATTAGGTACTCATATAAATTCGTCGGCAATCCGTACGCTGCGGATAGGTGGACGCACTACGCTATACGGACCCGTTTAATGCGATCCGTACGATGCGTACGATACCGATAAGTTGACGCGTGCCTTTAAAGGCTACATACATCTACAAGCTACGCTTGATGTCAAAAAAAGAGACGCACACTGTTCCCAAGCAACATTAGAAAAAAGCAAAGTGCATATTTTATTAACTATTATAATTATGATAAATGTTTCAAAGGACAGTTATCGATAAATCACAATAAAAACATACATACCGTTCGCCATTCCAAGGTTTTATACTTAACTTCCTATAAATAACTCGCAGTGGTTACCGGTTTGTCCGTTAAGCTACTAAGTAAATGTAGATAGATAGGCGATTAGTCTTCTAGATAAGCGATCTGAACTTAAGTCACATAATATAATGAACTAGGTAGGTGTAAAAGTACTAACTTCAATGATAAATAGTTCAGTGCGCTTGTATTTTGCATGATTGCTGTTTTGTAAGTAAATTGATGCAAATTGATTTGAATGACAGCCTATCAGTAATTTAATAGGTACGGTGAATGGCGAATTATGTCTATAAATGTTATTAGGTTGTGATAATTTGCATACTTAATTAATTTCAAAGAAATATGATATCTTGAAAAACAGTAGACAAGATGTTTTATCTAAAAATTCAAGTTGTTATAAATTAATTATTCTAAAGGAAAAACAAAGTAACAGTGGCACAAAGAGAATACACATAATAGCAACCGAATCGAAATAGACCATCGAAAAGCTCCAATAAGAATTTATCAACGGCGCCGTCTGCAACGCACCGCTGCGCCCGCACATAGAGATTTATTGCGTGTTATGTAAATGTGTACAAGATATTAGTGTCCTTAATATTTCTACGTCGTGATTAGTGCTCACCACGAACGTGAGAAATCCACTCTTAATGCGAAGCATCGTGCCCGCTCGGGATCCAATCGGGCAATCTTCGGATTCTCTTTTATGGATCGACGATTACGTAGCCGCGCTTGCGCCGCGCAACTGGTTCGACTCTATTTGTAATTCCACATTTCTTTGCTATAAATCTTGACTATTATTATCTTTACTGAATTAACTAATTTCCTCTGTATGTTAAAGTTAATAATTTTGAGGCAACGAGCCAAATAATAACTAGTGCCGACTAAGAGCCAGTGACATTTGGGTAACATAACACGATCTAGTGGGTTGGCTGATGACATAATTTGAAACATGCGTGCGTGTGGACATCATCGCTATAATTCATTACGCTTGAAACACTACCATGAGTCGCAGTCGTGTGCCATCTTCATAAATGTAGAGTAAATAATAGCTTTAGCATATAGTTACATTACTTTACTGTGTTAAGAACCGCAAATTTTTAACATGCCTCATTATTCATAAAATTACATTATAACGCACAGACAAATAAAAATATCAGACGGAATCTCGGTAAGAAAAGATTGCAGCACTTCATTTGTTCATAAACCCACTATAATTTCGACAGCATTTTGACACACCAGACAGCATATTGTTATTTTATTTGTGTTAACGACTACCGTCACACGAGATTTGTAGCGTAATCGCGGCTGTTTGTCTTACTATGGGTGTGAATGTGTGCATGCCAGCCCGTACTTTTAAGCGAGCCGTCTTACTATGGCTGCTTCACTTATTATTTAGCGAGATTCGGTCCGCCTTTTTTTATTCATCCATGTTATAACGAAGAACTTTTCATAACCTACCTACTGGTAAAACAATTACACAGGCAATTGAAATTCATATTATGGAATCAAATGCCCAACAAAAGTCATAAAGCAAAAATCTAACGCTCAAGGGATTCCATTAAGAAATAAAAATCCAAAACTTGTTGGTAAAGTAAATCAAAAGTTTCGTAAAGTGGCACCGCGGGACAGAATGACACATTGCAGTGATACCTCGCCTGAGATAGCGCGGCCAAAAAAGTCGTATCTTCAAATAAAACCTTTACACGAAGCGCGGGTAGCTTTAAAAAGCAAATACTTGATAGGTAGGCGACATATAATAATTACTTACAAACCAGAATGCCGACTTTACCTGAAGGAAATTAAACCCTGTTCTGGATAAGGACATTTTCTTTTAAAGATACAAGCGTTTGCTAGTTTTATCGATTTTTTTTCAGCAACCATTTGGAAAGAATAAAGCTTTATTAGGGTGACCTAATTTTTTTTAAAGTTCTATTATATCTAAATAGAATAATTTGGGCTTTTGTGCACCAATCATTATGTTATTATTTCAGGATTAAAAGTTATTTAAGTTAAAAAGAACACTACTTACCAACAATAAAAGCTAAAATATTTCCAAAAAATAAAACATTAATGCTAAGTACTGTTCTTTTTAACTTAAATTACTTTTAATCCTGAAATAATGTCATAGTAATTTATTGCCAAAACGCTTCTCATGTATGGAAGTCAACACTGAATGATAAATCTGAAACGAATGACATTATAACATGACTAATTCATCAAAATAATGAAAGATATATTTACAACAACGTATACCATATGAATAATGCGTTTGACAAAAGTTTAAAATGTATCGAGACGGAGAAAAGAGTATTTATGTAGTAGCAAATGTAATTTTGTAAGTAGCAAGGAACAGGAAGGCTGTATAAGAACATGCCTGCGGCCACCTTGCACACGTCAGTCACACGTCAAACTTGCGCGTGCGACGAAGCGCTTTGTTTCAATACGCAGGTGAATTTGCTCTAGTTACGATCTTATGGTAATGTTCCCACCAAAATGTCACGATAAAAAAAAGTTAATTAACGGATACTCATTGTATATCTTAAAACGTACATTTTTCCTGGTACTATCAACTCAGCCTATCGCAGTCCACTGCTGGACATAGGCTTCTCCCAAGTTTCACCACAATACTCGGTCCTCTGCCTTCCGCATCCAGTCCCGCCCCAGCTACTTCCATCAGATCGGCGATCTGCCTGGCTGGGGGCGCCCGGCTGCGTTTGCCAATACGCGGTGTCTACCCAAAGAGTTGTCTGCTCCAACGGCTATTGGTTCTCTGACAGACATGGCCAGCCCACTGCCACTTCAGCTTACTGGTCACTTCGGTTCTTCTCCGGATAATCTCGTTAGGGTTTTTGTCCTTCAAAGAAACTCCAAGCATAGATTACTCCATAGTTCTCTGAACGACTTTGAATTTGTGGACTAGTTCAGCTGTCAGTGTCTACGTCTCGACACCGTAAGTCATGATAGGCAGGACGCGGACGCAGACAGGACGAAACAAAAATGAACACCAGTTCATGAAACCAAGGTCTAATTACGGCAAGAAAACGATATCGTATGAAGGAGCACAGCTTTTCAATAGATTACCAGTAGGCCTAGTACGAGTTTGACACTTACCGATACTTCCATTGAATTCGACGACTTTCATTAATCAGTAGCGCCCCTGGCGGATACGAGGAGGAACTAGTAGTTTATGAATGAAAATCGACGAAAACTATGAAAGTATTATAAAGTGTCAAACTCGTACTAGGCCCCCTGAGGATCTGAAAAAATGTGATAACGTGAATGTATTCATAATTAAGCTAAAGAATTGTGAATGTACGGTCGACCGCACTTCGGTGGTAACACTTTGACATTAGCAGCATCTTTATTTCGTAAGCAGTAAGGGCGGTTTTCGAATTGACGTGTTATCACTGTCATGCAGTCGACTGTACTATGTACAGTCAGAAAACTTTCCGGTGAACTTGTTCGACGGCAGCCCTAGGTACTATCAGCAAACTTCCGGTGTACCACCACTAAGGCTAAAATCGCTTGCGCTCAGTGTTTGACAGCAACCGTAGGTACGTGTAATGTAGCAGGATTCGTTCAAGGGACTTTGTCGACATAGTGTATAGGGATCGTGACGGTACGTGCACTTGTAACGTTTCCAACTCTCTATATGCTAAAATTATATAATTCAGTTGTAAGTATTTTTGTATCTAATTATAAGCGAACTGTTCTGTAAGTTCTTATGAGAAATAAATTCTTTAAGCCTATGTGAAAAATGCGGAAGAAGTTTGAAGGTTTTGTAACTCGGGTTTTCCAGCTTCTAGAAAACATTATTACCAACCTGCACGTGTATTTACACACGCATGAATCTGATCAAGGTTAGAATTTTTTAAACTCCATTTTGTAGCTGGTAGTATAGCTGTCAAAGGTATTCAAAGTCTTTGACGTAAAAAAAATGTACAAAGACGGTAAACAAAAATCTAGAATTTGAGCTTAAAATTCGAAACACTATGTTCTAAATTCAGAATTCACCCGCTATTCATGATTAATGTGTCTAGTTGTGTGAGTGAAGTCGGATGACCTGCTTGACGATGCACCGACTACTTGTAATAGGCAGATGTTATTCATTCAGCCTAGACGTCATGGCAACTGATTTAATTGTCTGGTTCGATATAGATTTCTGATTTTTTTCGTATAAAATTTGATGCTCAATGAACTTGGTTTCCGCTGCAGCTGATGATACAGAAGATAATACATTTTAATTTTAATTCAAATATAAGTATAGTTCGATTTAGTCTAGACTCTACAACTCTAGAGTTACATCCGCCTTTTCCACCCGAAATTTTTGAACGGCAAGCAGACAACATCCAGCATTCTCAATTGTCAGTCTAAGGCTTTGACGACCTGCAGGTGGATGGTGCGGCCTTACTATCTAGACCAGCGATTCCCAAAGTGGATTCCGCGGAACCTTTGGGTTCCGATGAAGGAAAGCTAGGGTTCCGCAAACAAGCAATTTTTTTTTATTTCAACCGATCTAGTTCGTTTAATTAGTGTTGGGGTTCCATAAAATAAAAATATATTTTTCTTTAATTTTACGGTTCCGAAACCATAAATGTTTGGGAACCCCTGAACTAGACGGTAAACGTCAACGCTATTACAAATACACAAAAACTGGCACTGCGTTTACCAACCCTACAGCTTATTTCCAGTAGTTTCTTGTGTCAGTTTCCTGAAATTATTTATAGAGTCAAATAAAGAAGTAAAATGCTACAATAGATTTCAAGGCGACAGATAAACATGTCAGTAGCTAGCCGAATGCATACTTATTTCGAATGTATTTATTCTATACATATACACGGAGTACCAATACGAGAAGATGTATTGCTTCGATTGAACTTTGAAGATATCTTTACAATGTACGGCAGATATGTATCTGAACAGAGTACTTTCGTGAGCTTGTACTTATTAAATGTACTGAAATAATATGCAGGTGTATAAAATCAACTAACAAATTACTAAAAAAGACTAATTAGGTACATGTATTTACAATCGTTGATACAACATAAACATTGTAGCACATAAATAACGGTGGAATAGAAGTTGATTAATAAAGTGAAGAAAAGTTTATTGGGCTAGATATCTATATTAAAATTTAACACTAGACACTAGACTTTTGATTCGAGAAAAATACGCAGGAATTACGTTATTGAAACGTGGGTTAGCTTTAATTTATACGATGCGGATGAATGCAATATTTTACAACTTGCTAGAAAAAAATGAAAAAAACTGTTTTTTTCTTCAAAAGATGCTATTCGCAGGACCACTTAATTTTGTAGAAACCATTTCGCAAACTTGAGGTAAGATGTCTGAGATAAGATGTCGCCAAAAATATGAAAAATATTATTTGGTTTCAATTACAAAGATGAATCTATTTGTAACTCAATAAACGACTTCAAAGCTGTGCACCAATTAAATGCTACGAAACAGTGTGAATATACAAACGATACAATCGACAATTATACGGCCTATGTAGACCGCAGATAAAAATATATTTGTGCCATTTTTATTGCACACTCCGCTCTCATCTAGATATCATTAGTCATTGCTTTGATCTTAGATCTCGGAACGTTTTTATGTCATGCATATATAATATACACTTTATAATGTACTCACAGACTACAGTGCTGATTGAAAAATCCTTACGTTTGATACAATAAATGTTCTAGTCGTTAACGCTGATTATATTTCATGTCCAGATTATTTTTGATGGTTAATAATAAATCATAAATGATGTGAAGAATTTCGTAATGGATGCTTGTAGGATTTAGGAGATAAAAGATTAAGTATAAATGAAAAATGCTAACATACAAATGATGACACTCAGACTGGATAGTACTGCTCATCCTAATTTATGAACTCTATACATGCTGAAATTTTAATGCTTCTTTCCCGAAAAGGGGTCATTGTATTCATCATTATGAACAACTTTTACTATGACTAGACGTCCACTGCTGGACATAGGCCCCCCACAAGGTGGACCGACGACCTGGTGAAGGTCACAGCAATCCGCTGGATGCGAAAAGCGCAGGTCGTTGTGGTGATGCTTGGGTATCCCATAAACTTAAGCAATACTAATAGTAATATTTTTTTACCAGATATCAAACCAAATTAATTAATCATCAATTCATTAGTAATCGTTAAAAATTACCAACTTTAGCACAGTAGCCATGAAAACAAGTTTATGGTAATCATAATCTTAAAAAGTATCAATTTTAACTTGATTGCATAATATCAATAAATATACCACCGTTGTGATTAAAGAGGCAGATGAACTTTCCAATGCATTCCCAAATAAAAATATAGTTCGAATGTGAATATCACGTTATGTCAAATAATGCGTCCGGACGTTGCCTATTTTAGATTTCAAATTTTCAAGTCTCATCCATTGGTAATGCGAAGTCATTCATTTAAAATTCGACCATGCAATATGTCTAGACTATGGTAGACGGAATATCAATGGTTTGTGACCTAGAATTATCTAGTTTATATAAAAAGACGACTACCGTTTTCGTATATCTTACTGCAAGTATTATTAGATCACTGGGAGATAAGTTTTTGTCTTTCACAATGTTGCGCTTGCGCAAGTAGGTAATTTTGAGAGATGAAAGCGTTATTATTTCATACTTGTGATCTCAATTATTTTTACGTGATTTAAAATAATATATCTTAGAAGACACTTTTTGTAATAAAAATAACGACACAAGTAGCACCTGACAAAAGACATAGTGTATACTTTATGAATGATCTAAATTCATCTCAATCATCTACGTGACTATTTTTATTATTATTCTTCGAAGTTGCGTTTGACCGCCAGCTCACCCGAGAGTCAATTCTCGTAATTAAAACTTTCAAAATGTAGTTCTAATCTCAATGCTTTAAATATCAAGCTTCTGACAGTAGATGTTTCTGTTTGCCGTTTATTGGTGACATTAATGACCTGTGTCACAAATAAATGGCAAACAGGGACATCTACTCGACAGTATCTCCTGACGGAAATTGATATCTAAGCCATTGAGATTACTTTGGAACTATATTATGAACGTTTTGGCCTTCTGATGTTAATTGATGGTGCGGTTGACGATGGCGCACGATTGCTCAGCAAAAACCCATTCACTCGAACCTTTACCTATATAGTATTTTAAGTATTAAGGATCATTTTCCCATCATGAGATACCTATCAGATCTATTTTATCTCAATTGCAAGAACTTTTTAATAGTATTATAGACTTATTGTTACTTGTTCTAAATTTCAAGCGTCGATATTGGTCATCCAAACGCTAGTAAATGAAGCAATATGAGCCGTCTAAACGAGAGGTGTGGAGTGTTGGCCCTTAAGAACATAACCTTCAGCAGTGAAAAACACGAAAAAGAAGAAAAAAATCCCTTGTTAATAAACCGAAACAGTTTTTTTTTCATTAAATAAACTATCTAATTCTTAAAACATAATCACCAAACACCATGTTAGTCAAACCGTATATTGGTAGTACCTAAAACTATTTCACAGTAAGTAAATCCCATCATACTGAAATTTTGTAGATCATTTTGTAGTAGCAGTTATTTGAAACAAATAAATGTTAGTAATAATAAAATAAATCATAGAACTCTGTTACTTTTAAAATATTAAAATAAATCATGGAACTCTACTTTTAAAAGTGCTTTTCATGTAAAAAATTTAAACTTAAAAAAATACTACATACATAAGTAACACCAGATAGTTTGAAACTTCTTTAAAATAGTTTTTATAAATAATAAATTACTAATGTAAAGCAAATATTTACTTTAATAATTTACACTGTAAAAATTCTTTATGTGGTGGAGAAACAAATGAATGATTTATTTATTATTATTTATTACTAATAGTATTTAACGTATAGTCAGAAAACTAATATTATTAACGGCCATAACAAAAAAGTTAGATTAAAAAAACTAAGCACGTATTCAATCAACAAAAAATCCTAAGAATTAATATAATTTTTATAATTTTATTCATTTTACGCATTCATCATTTCACGTCCACTGCTGAAAATAGGCCTCCCCCAAAAGGATATGCCATAATCCAGACGCTTGGCAGACGGTTGATCGCAGTTGGTTGAATGTATACTCAGATAACGCTGCTGCCCATCCTCTGGTGAACCCCTTAGTCACATTTTATGACACCCACGAGAAGAGATGGGGTGAGCTATCCTTTGTGTCCAGCACCACACGGAACATTTTATGCATACTTAAAGGTATTTAATTACAATCACCAAATATTTGACTGCATTTATTATGAAGGACCTGTCAATATTTCCATACATATAACTTATTTCCTAAACTTAAGCACATTCAAATTATAATCTCGATGTGACCGTCTAATCAAACATCAACATATTTGTGAATTCATGTTGAAATTCAAATGCTCCCGTATTGTATCCGTTCGTTTCGTACAAGGATTATTTATGTTAAAATAATGCTGTAAGTCTGTTGTTTGTGCATCGGCCTGTCACTAACATTTCAATCGACTTGGTTTTTGCTGCAGCTTCACTCGTACGCTTTTAAACTCGTACAAAATCGAATATTTATACTCGCTTAAACATCTTTATTGACGCGGGTCTGACAACTGATGGAATAAGAGAAAGGACTAAACGCCGGTACTGAATCTATTATTAAATGTATTGTACCAGGCAATTGGTTTATAATTACTCATTGGTTCTGCTCTGGGGCCTTACTCCTGACTTGATCGAGTACAGTTTCAATCGAATTTGAATTCGAGTTAGTGTCAATTCGTACTGCATTTCTCTAGGAATTGACATTAGCTCGATTTGGTTCAGAGGATACCAGTCGGGAGTAAGGCCCCTGATTTGTTTTAAATTGTGAAGCTCACTGGAAGAAGGGAATGATACAATCACAATTGGATGATTCAATAGGTTAATAATAATGACAAGGCTCACTCATTAGTGGACCAATCTCCTTAAAGAAATATAATAAATGGCTCAGTTTAATTTGGTAGACACACCCGAGACAAGCCGCGTATCTATCACAGGAACACTGGCGGCTGTCCAAGCCGGACCAAGTGGTGGGCCGTGCCGTCGACATGCCGTGACAGGTGCGGCATGCAACCCATGACTCGCGCGCCGTCGCCGTACCGCTCACTCGCAACTCCCCCTTTGATATTCATTTACTAACTGCACTTCATACTTTGGATGCTTTCTAAATAAACACTCCACAGTTGTGCCCGATATCCCAGCAATAACAAAAAATAATCATTTGAATCGCAAGTAGCATGTGAACCATCTTTCTCATGTGATAAACCCCACTAAAAGTTTATCTTGGCTGCGGTTTGTACCCGCAAACAGGAACAAGCATGTGCCAAAACGAGAAGGTGTCGAAGTGCGTCGCGAAACAAGATATAAATTAAGAAAAATGTGACAGCTCGAGGGAATAAATTAAAATTAATTGCACAATAGTATTTATATTTCTGAATAGAAGTCCCGTTCTTAGCTGAGCATGTAGCCGCGAGCTGTACATCACAATCGAGCAAGCGTAGCAAGGCACGAAGTCGATCGAGCCAACTATTCATTGGCGCTCAAACGAACACTCAGTTCTAAATATTAACGTGCCTTGCGTTTTGTGATCAAAATAATACTTTACAAAGTTGTACAACTTATGTGCATCAAATCGTAGTTCTTTGGAGACATCAACATCATCATTTCAGCCGAAAGACGTCAATTGCTGGACATAGGCCTCCCCCAAGCATCGCCACAACGACCGGTCTTGCGCTTTCCACATCCACATCCATCAAGCGGATTCCCGCGACCTTCACCAGGTCGTCGGTCCACCTTGTGGGGGCCTACCCACGCTGCGCCTTTCAGTACGCGGTCGCCACTCCAGAACTTTTCGGCCCCATTGGCTATCCGTTCTGAGAGCAATGTGCCACGCCCACTGCCACTTAAGTTTGGCAATTCTTCTGGCTATGTCGGTTACCTTTGTTCTCCTGCGAATCTCCTCATTTCTAATTCGATCACGCATTTACACTCCGAGTAAAGCCCTCTCCATTGCCTTTTGAGTGACATATACTAATCGTTTTCACTTAACTTTTCCAGGTACGGTGAACGCCAATGGTGAGACGAAACGTCAGAGGACGTCGTACACCCGGTACCAGACGCTCGAGCTGGAGAAGGAGTTCCACTTCAACCGGTACCTGACGCGGAGGAGACGGATCGAGATCGCGCACGCGCTCTGCCTTACCGAGCGCCAGATCAAGATCTGGTTCCAGAACCGCCGCATGAAGTGGAAGAAAGAGCATAAGATGGCATCCATGAACATAGTGCCGTACCATATGAATCCGTATGGCCACCCCTACCAGTTTGACCTTCACCCCAGCCAGTTCGCGCATCTCTCCGCATAGGATCAGTGGAATTTTTCGAACAGCG
The DNA here is from genome assembly GCA_949699075.1 of Asteroscopus sphinx. Taxonomy (NCBI): domain Eukaryota; kingdom Metazoa; phylum Arthropoda; class Insecta; order Lepidoptera; family Noctuidae; genus Asteroscopus; species Asteroscopus sphinx. The sequence goes on along the minus strand of OX453013.1, from coordinate 11,101,728 downwards.
GATAACTGATTTATTAATGTAGACAGTCGTCCGCAACGCGGGGTTGCGTGTAATATCTTGGTAAACAATGATGTTACAGCAACCAGACTGGATCAGTTATTCGCTGTTCGAAAAATTTCAATAGTGTAGTCTAATTTTGTTATTGTTATTGTGACACTACGAGTGACGAAGACAGTGTTTGTGCTGCAAGATACCATGGAAAAGAACAAGAGTGATGAGCAAGGAAAGTTAATTGCGAGGAATATGAAATGTAACATTTGAAGTTTGTTCCAGTTTCTCATACCTGTACTAACGCATGAAACGAAATCATCAAAATTTCTTCACAAAAACGTTAAATGTAAACATTAACTACAACGGTGTTAAAATTTAAAGTAGAATTGAATTTTACCTAGTCATAAGCTGTATCGATTTGCATTATTCGTAAAACTGTAAGATATAAACAACTGAATACCGATATATTGTACATTGTGGTGGCTAGAAAGTGACTAAAATTAAACAACGTGACAAGAAAGTTCTGGTATCGTTTACGTTTCATTGATTCTTTTCAACAGTACGAAGATTGATGGTGTAGAAAAACAACTCAATGAACTGTTAAACGTTGCACGAAATGTTGTGTATCGTGTTTTCATCGTAGACACTTAATATAATTAAGATAGACGTTATAGCCAGCATAAGTAGTCATCACAGAGAAAACAAATTCGGAATTGTACAGGGATAGAGTAACGGTGTACGAAGAACAACATATTATTGTTAAAGACAAAATTAATGTATCAGAAAATATTATATTTAGGTCATTTCATAATCTAGTAAAAGCCGTCACACACGGTGAAGATGCTATAATATTTTATCTGAACATTAAACATTACAGTAACTTACATTATAATAAGGTAACACACACGATGAAGATACTTTAATTTACAAAACCAATTAATTTCTTCAAAAGTCAGATACGACATGGTATGTATAAGATAATATATTACACCTTAAGACCACCATTGCTACCCGGAACTGGGTTGTGGACATCTGATGTCAGTCACTCCGAGTAAGGTACTGATATTCAGCACCATCTGGATAGACTGCAAGCCAACCCCAATACAATTGGAAAAAGGCTTGGAGAAAGAAGAAGATTATATCAAATTCAAATCATTTATTCTCCAAATTGGATGTTAAAAATCACTTGTATGTTGGTTATTTTAAAAACTAGATGGCATCGGCGTTTCCTATATTACTACCTCTGAGAAGAAATACCGAAACAAACTCAGGGATTATAGTCTCTTTTAAAGTCCAGATATGTTGTATTTGTGTGAGGACAATGCATCTTAAGATGGAATCGCTTACCGTCGCTAAGGAGAGGTAAAACATATATTGTCTTCGTCGTGTGTGAATGACTTCATTGAAATGTATGGCTAGCAACATTGCGACAGATGCTTTAAGATAATTATCTGCTATTTTAATTATAGAATCTTCATCGTGTGTGATGGCCTTAACGAATATTAGAGAGGGCTTGTAAAAGCGCTGTGAAACTTAACGAAGTAAGCTCAGTTATAGATTGTGAATAGGTAATTCCTTCCTATTAATGTAAATAACTTGTCATGTAGTAGGTACGGTGAAAAAATTAATATATACATCAAGTATGTCCCCCGAACTGTTTTATGTTCCTGTCCTTAGTTTGTAAATAACAAAGTATTTATCATATTATAAATACATATTATAGTTATAATTATTAGGTAATATTAATAGTGATTTTTTAAAGTTTCCACAAACAATACCATTTAAAAAATTTCATGTGGCTCTATTGCGTACTTTAAAGTCTTTAATGTCGTATTGTAAAATGTACTTAAAATAATGCTAGTGATTAAAAATCTTTTTCTGTTTCTTAATAGTCTTCAGTTATTTTGAAATTGTTTTTTATTGAAGTTTTGTGAAATTATCAGTTGTTAGTTAACACGTTTATAACTTCAAAATATTTATGTTACTCAAATACTGAATCAGACGCCCTTGCAAAGTTAATCCAACTCTCGATGTCATACAATTCACGTGTTGCAGCATTACCTAACCTTGTCAGAACGTCCAATGATAAATTAATGATATTCAATAATTTGACCTTATGATTTATAAATCGTCGCTTAAAGTTTTGTTGTCACATTTTTTTATTAGAAAACGTCGTGGTCAACTGTGATATTTTGTTAAATTTTAATTTTTAAGTGAAAACAGCGCGATTTGAGTTGATTTTATTTCATGGAGTATGCTTGTAATGCTTTCTTCGATTGGTACATTTGTTGCTTTATTTATTGTTTGTAAATATTAGATAACATAGTGTAAACTAAAAAATGTTCAAATTCTTAAGTAAATATAACTTCTCTCATTATTTCTTGTGTAAAAATTCTGTGCAATAGGATGTGGCCTAACTTTTTTCTGTCATCTTTCATTTTGTAAAATATTTTCCTCCTAATTTAGTTATGTTATTTCTTTATTAACTAATAAAATAACGTTTATCGTTCATTCCAGTTTAAATGAGGACTTTAGTAAAGTATGCTACTGATCATTTAAATTATTGTATTGTATTAATAAAGTGTATTGAATTTGAAAAATTGGTGAAGATGATAAAATAAATTATGATGATACGAATGCATTTTATTATCAACATTTAATTATTTAGTCTTTTCTAACATAATAATAATAATAACATCAGAAATGCAATAGATATAAGTGCAACGGTTATGTTAGTTCAATACTAAATTCATTTTATGTACAGTCGACATCATGACAGTGGATGGCAACACATCAATTCGAAAACCGCCCTTACTGCTTACGAAATAAAGATGCTGTCAATGTCAAAGTGTTACCAACGACGAGCGTTCGACCGTACAAGCGTCATAATAATATTGTGGCCACCAAGCAAACGACAATGCTTGCTTATATATCGAAGCCCTCACCGTATAAAATGTTAACCCAAAATATCTAACTTTATAGGAAAAATTAAAAACGTTAATTGCCTAGTATTTCACGTAGGTATTAGAAAGAAATTGGTAATGTGTCGAATAATTTTTTTATAAACGATGAAAAGAAAATGAAAAAAATACTGGTAGGTGTAATCCAATTTGTAGTTTTTGAAGATGTAATTTTTTTTTTACAGTATCTTGAATTTACCATTTTATTCGGTGGGGGCGTCGATATCTCTTCAGAGAACATATATTTGTACGGACACAAACTTATTATTGAATTTCGTTGACTTCAATTTTACTTTTAATAATGAGGCAGATCAGCCTAAGATTAGACTGATTCTACAGTCAAACTACAAAAACAGATTAATAGAAATCGTTATTCAAGAACTGTTTAAGCGACCATATCAAAACGAGCCTATCAGAGCCTAAGCTAATCTAAGAATTCATAGCCATTTATTTATTTATTTTAACAGCTGCCAAACAACAAACAATCACAACATCTTAAATAATATTATCGTTACGTAGAAAGTATCGAACTATTCGTACAGGGCAAGCGCCAGAGAGACGCCGTACAGCCTGATGGCAGTATTGAGCGATGATAAATGAGCATAGCAATGACATGACAGCCGAACCTGCGAGGGGCGCCAGCAGCTTACCACGTGCCAACAAAAGAGTGTCGAAAAATGTGAAGGTTGCCTTAGTTTGTAGGTCGGAGGCTGGTCCTATAAATCATGCTGTCGGAATATTTCGCTCTATACAATGTTTTGATATGGTAGCTGGTACTGAAAGGTTTAAACGATCAAATTGGTTGCTGGCTGTGAAAGAGGTGATTATTCTGTGGAACTTTTGTGGAGTTTTGTGGAGATGTACTTACTATACTAGTAGTAGTATTCAAGACGTGTCCTTCTTGATAGTAATTGATCTCTCTAAATTCAATGAAACTGATGTATAACGGATATAATGATGGAGGCCTATGTCCAGCAGTGGACGTCTTTCAGCCAAAATGATGAAAAAATGATGATGTAACTGAATATGTAATACCAATAATAATTTGTGGTAAAAAGCTAAATAGAGATATAATAATTTATTTCTTTACAAACATGGTTAAAATTATTACAGAGATGTTGTCGAAGTTTATAATTATCCATGTTCTACAAACACATGGGCATATAACTTTTTACAACCAAAATAAATTAATTCTTATCATTGCAGGAGTAGCAAGTGCTAGGTACTTATAGAACCACAGTTAATAATCTTTATTATTTTATTAAAGAAAGGATGTCTGCATCATCCGAAGGTTGTCTGGGCATTCTCTATGCCTAAGGTACTACGTCCACCTATGTAGGATGTTGCATGAAGATTAAATAAAATAAATTATATAACATTTTCTATGATCCCTAAGAGCTTTCTGCTAATACGAAGCATCATCACAATCATTATACAACGTTACTTTTTTTCAAGCAATTTGAGAAAGTAGTTTGTTCATAATCACGAGGAAAATCGATTGGGAAAGTTTTTATAAAACGTTACTCACTTTAGTTACACCAGCGGATCATGAATAGGTCCTTCTTAAGGTCCAGGAAGTTCATCTCGATTTGTTTCTGTGCATCAGGTAGTTCCTGCATGAAATTCTTCATCCAAAGGTTGGTTGTCTGGAAGATATCGCTTTTAGCGATAAGACCGCCCATGTACCCATAATTTATACGTTGTTTCTGTTTACTACTATTTTCATGGTGTACAATAATATATATTCTATCTATCTATTGTGGGTTCGATCCCCACAGGACACAAATATTTGTGTGATGAACCTAAGTGTTTGTGTTTCTCTGGTTGTTGCTTATGTATTATAAGTATGTATTTACAAAAAAAAAGGTATATAAGTATTATATCCATTTTCTAGTACCCATAGCACAAGCTCTGCTTAGTTTGGGACTAGATGGTGCTGTGTAAAAATGTCCCAAAGATATTTATATTTATTTATATTTATATCTATTTATCTTCACTTTTACTTTTACTGCTACCAACTGGGGAACTTACAGTGGCTATAAAAGCATGTAATTTTGTGATTTATAAAAAGAACATCCCGATCGATTCTCTTCGTGATTCTCAACAAACTAGTTTCTCAAATTGCGTAGACAAAAAGTAATGTTGTATGATTAGAAAAAGCAATAAAACTTTATAAACAGAAAAATCTCCAGTAAAATCTCAAAGCATCCGAGTAATTTCCAAAGAATTTTAAAGATACAAGCATTAAGTTTACTCCGGAGATGTGTACCAGCCGTGTCGCGTTACAATGAGTAATATTATTAATGTTCTGCTGTCCCCAAAGTGGACATTCAGTGATACACCTCACATTAGGTGTGTCGAAGTCGCGAATCATATTTCATACTGCGATGTACTCGCGACACTGTTTTGACAGAAATGATAAGATTTCACGTTAGCTCTTATGAGTAATTGTAAGGAATGTTGGATAAATTCTGAATGATGCTGATCTGAGATTATTAACCGTTAGGTTGAGTTCATTTAGTACTTTCTTCTTGAGCTGATCTTGGAAAAGAAGTCAAAAATAAGCATGAATTAAAAGTTTTTAAACATTCGCGAATTTCACTCATATTGAACTAAGTTTACGGGACTTGTCGCGCACAATTAAATCAAAATATAACAAACATTTTTACTAACCTCGACGTTTCGGTCAAGTACTTAGTTCAATATAAGTATGAATTAATAAACTAGCTGATGCCAGCGGTTTCGCTCCTAGTACCATCTACTGGGTCTGGCTATAGCTAAGAACCATCCAGGTGATTCCGTAAGTACACAAAAACATTGTCATAAAAATCGGTGAAGTCGTTTAGGAGAAGAATTACGAAGACACGAACACCGGAATTTTATACCACATAAAAATATAAGAGAAAGCCCTGTATAATTAAACAGACATAATAATGTCCTGTATTAATTATTACATGTCTTGTATGATTAGGTCAATGGAGCGACTTGTGTCTCATTTGTGTTCGACCAATAAGATGGTTTGATGAATTTTGTAAGTTCCAGTAGATACCGTGAAAAATGAATATCGAGATGCTTGTCCGGGATAGGTATGTACTAACTGACTCGACCAAGCAATCAGTAGTCCACTCAGTTCATATAAAATGAACAGAAGAAGGTATCTGGGGTGGACTGGACGTGGAAGGCAGAGGACCGGGTGTTGTGGAGCAACTTGGGAGAGGCCTATGTCCAGCACTGAAGTTTAGGTCATACACCATTAAATAATGAAATCGAAGTAGCTTTATGATTTTAATTTAAAGCCAGAACTATATTTATATATAAGAGTACAGTATCAATGAGACTTTTTTTTGCGTCCTTGACTTAAAGTAGAGTAGAGCAGAAACAGTTTTAGCAGGAAATACAGAATAGTAAGAGACCAATTCGAACGCACCGCCTATTGAAAGATTACCGGCTGCCTTTGTATTTGAATTGAGGTATGAACATTGAACTATATTCAATCTGGGTCACACTCATGTAAGTAGGTACCTATATAGGAACATTATCACCAGCCCAGCCAGCATTTTTTCAATTTTCAAGGTCAGGGTCCAGACCACCAGATGTGCCTGAATATTTTGATAGAGAGCGAATATCAGACCTCTATAAAATAACTGGGGTTTAACTGTGGATTGCCCACATTATTGGTTTTGGTTTGGTGTTGATAAAAATCAAGAATATGAACAGACGACGTTCTTCTCGAATGATACATTTTAGTATACGTCAATTCAAGATGGGAGCCTTCAAGAATAAAGCATACGTACCTATGTCTTTTACAAGATCGTCAAAGTATTGGCAATTCTTCTGATGTTGCGGATGTTCAAGTGCGACGGTGTTGCTTAACCATCAGGTGAACCGCTTGCTCGCTTGCTTTCCTCTATTAAAATTTTTTTTAGTCTTTTTGCATACGGCGCTAAACAAACAAGTAAATGTGATTTTTTCAATCATTCAAAAAGTGCCTACTGTGTACTAACGAAAGTTTAACCTGCTCTCCAATTCCAGAGTTTGATAGGTGTAATGGTCACAAATCTCAGTAACAAAGTATGAAAACAACACATGATATGATATGATGGACATAAACGAGACTAAGAAAGATACAGACCCAGCAGTGGGTGATGGATGACGATCCAAGGAACCATCAACAAATAAATAAATATACCGATGATAAGTACGTAGGTAAGTAGCAAGAAATCTTCAACTGTAGAACCTACAATTAAAATTAAAACTAAACTAAAACTACATCCTAGAGAATCAATTTTCTTAACTGTCGAAGTAAAACGTTCTACATGAACAAATTCATTCGAAATAGACTGAGAAAATATTATCAAAGGAGAATTGAATACAATCGAGCGGACTGTTCATCAATCATTGCTTCATATCGTTGGACTCAGCACGGAGGTAACACACAAAAGTGTTTTTTACTGAACTAGATAATGTTTAATGATCGCATCACCTTTATAGGACATTGGAGATAATAGTGCTAGTGGATCGTAAAAAATGTGTTGCTAAATAAAATTAATTTTTTGTAAAGAATTCTGTACATTTATTAACTTGCCTCACATTAAGATTTCTACTGTTTTTTCACATGCACAAACATCCACACATACACACATATTATTATGCTGTTTCCTTTTGGGATAGGCAGAGATTACGGACTTCCACCCGCGGTCGTAACACACTTCCTGCGCTTCATCTACGTTCAAGACTCAGATAAACTATGAAGGTAGTAAAAATATTAATTAATTGCGAAAATTGAACCTACATCCCGTAAGGCAGGAAACCAAACGTGTCATCAGAATTTTACTGTTCTTCCAAAAAGTCAACAGTAAAGTCACCCTTAAAAAAATTGTGTAAGTACCTAATACTTTTCAGCTTAATAATTTTGCTCACTATCAACCCGATAAATAGCCCTAGTAACTTGCAAGGACATAGGTATTATACTAACCTGAGGCTGACCTCCTTTGTCTTCTTCTTCCGTAGGCGACGTAAAAGTTGACTAGAGGATGAGCTAGCCGTGGGCACAGATAATATAATACTATACTTGGGTAACTCCGGAGGTACTGATCCGGTGTCGTACCGAACGCGGATACGAAACCCTTATTTATTCGATATATGCAATCCTTACGGCACCGCGGTTCCATTTATTCTGGAACGACAGAGCACGCGATCGTTCTTTGATTCCTTTGAAACTTTTGCTCACTCGCTCGCTATCGCTACAAATTGGTTTGATCGACAAGGACGCAAAGCGACAGTCGATACGCGGTCTTGCCGCTGCCACAGATAGTATAATACTGCCACTACGGAATTAAAAGTTCAACATTTGATTGGTTGTACCAAGAGAGCGATGTGGTAACGATCGTAATGTAATAACAATTCGGTACGCTCTCAATCCTATGGATTTAGAGTTCAATATGGAAAAAATCTTTACGTCAAGTTACTGATTTTATTTTTAAACTTGTTTATTTTTATTTAAAAAAACATCAGTTTCAATATTGTTAATGTATGTTCACTTCGCCTTTGCCCTGCAGTGGGAAACTACAGGCTAATAATAATGTTCACTTCGCTTCTTGTCTAATTAATTTCACTGTTTGAAATTTCTATTCTTAAATCAGATGAATAAAATTACCCAATGTTCAAAATATGCCAAAATGATCCAGTGAACCAAATGTATCAAATGGTCCAGTGAATCAAATGAATAAAATGTTCTGGCGAACCAAAATGAGTCAAGGAGCCAACGGTGCCAAAGGAATAACAAAGGTGAACCTGTACCGTACCCGGAGTCGGAATTAGTGAATCAATTCACTTTCCGGAATAAAAAATACCCACCGCTAAGATGAACTATCTCGACAGGCTCGTTAATATTCTCATATTGTAAGATAAGATAATTTATTGATATTGTTTAACATATGTCCACAAAACAATTGGATAGAGTAAAAAAAATTGGGAGCTGCTGGTACCCGAACTAGGTAGATCCTGTATGTCAGGCACCAGTCATCAAATCAACAACAGCATAATCAGCCATTTTTGTCCCACTGCTGGGCACGGGTCTCTCTCCGGATGAGAGGGTTAAGGACTTAGTCTGCCACCCTAGTCTAGTGCGGGTTGGTGGACTGCTCACAACATCGAAAGCTGTATGAATTAGTATGAAGCATTCTCAGGTTTCTGCAGGTTTCCTAACCATTTTTTCCTTCGTCATTGCAAGTGCATCAACCAGTAACTTCATTCAACCAAAAACATTTACTGAAGTAGGTGTTAAAATTGTGTTATATTAATAAGTTAATACAATTTTGTACATACACCACTTCCTACAATTAATTAATGTACGATGATCAAGATTGCTCACCGAAGCGTTCTACGGCCTGTTGTTTATTTTCCAGAATACAGAACAAACATAATATGAGTTTATCATCAAAATATTCTTAATAATATAACCCCCCCCCCCCCCCCCCCGTCCCGATTGGTAAACAAGCAAAGAATTAAGTCAGGCCACATTATGATTATCTATTGAACTGAATTTATTTATTGATAACAATTATCATTGTTATAAGTAGTTCAATTCAGTTTTACTAATTACGGAAGTAGGTAGGTATCATGGAGGACAGTAGGTACATACCAAATTAATTATTATTCCATGTACTTTTCCTTCCATTATATTTATATATATTTTTAGGACAAATTTTCTTCCAAAATTACTGCTTCGAACTGGTACTTAGGTATTATTTCTTTCATATTAAATTTTAAAAAATTGGTTCGGACTTTAAAATGCGACATCTTTTCAAAATTTTTGGAAGTTTTAAAACAGTTTGTTACCCAAAACTCTGCACACTATCGCCACCTCACGTGGAAAACTAGAACTAAAATGAAACCCGCAACGTAACATCTAACCAGTAGTTTTCGGTTTTTCCGTAGATGTCGCTTATTGCATACATTATGAAAATTCAGATTAGAATTCGCATCCGTACGTTCCTGTTAATAAAAATCCTTACAGGATTCTTAGTGAGAATTTTGTGTTTTCAGATTCAGATTCTAGTAGCTAGTGTGATATTTAGTATACAGAAAAGAAGGCAATAATATTTCTTCGACATTTTGGGAGATGCCCTTTCGACACGCATTCTGCATTGCGGATAGAAGGTGAGCGCATTATTATTCCTTTTGTCTAAATGTCACGACATGTTTTCAATATTTTCTTCATAGTGTTCATAAAAGTGAAATTTGGTTTTATTATTGTTTTTCCGCTAGGTATCTTCAAAGTTATATTAATATTTTGTTCTAATCCTCTGTTAATTACTGGTAGCTTACTCTACTCGCCACTAGATGGCGCTGTTCGGCGGACTCGCATGGTAAAACAGTGCCATCGTAACGGCAAGAAGCTTTCATTCAAAAAGCTTTCTTAATAGCGAGCATACGGACGAGAATTTCAGAACAATGTTTGAACATTCTCAAAAATATATTTTTTGGTGACGGCTGTGGAGCCTCCTGCAACGATCAGGTAAGTTTTCAACTGAAGTTTATAATATTTAAATATGTTTTTTCGAATTAAGAAATTTCCCGGGATATCAGGTACCTATTACCTCCCTAATCATGAAAATTTTTACTAATCAGGATCGATATTTAACTAAAAATACCTATAACTAAGCACATTTAGATGAGCTACGTGTTTTCTTAAATATAGTCTATTTCTTCAACATTTCCGGTGAGGCAAATTAGGTTTCCTGAAAAAGTTTTGTTTGCTGTTAATTTGGCTTCGATTATTTAATATACGTTACTTCCGGTTTCAAAAAAAATACTTTAACTAACCGCGTGAGGAAAGCATGTCCAGACATTTCGCATACTTTTGGTGTATCGGCTCGTAACATCTGGCTTATGTATATTTTTGACTATATTACCGCTTGAAGATAGGATAAAAGATAAAGATTCACCAAGGTCATTACGTTACAGAAGATGTTACAATAAATTTATTTACACATTGTTGCCTGACAAATCCACTTTTAGTAGGACGCTAGGATGATGACGAAAAAATCATTATTACATGGGATGTAACAACTTAACTGTGCCGAAACTACCATTTTTACAAATTCGTATTTCAGTAAAATATCTTACATTTCTAATGTAATTAGTAATTATAATGTATTTTCTACATAATATATAATTATATGCATTTAACTTATGTAAGTATATAAGATGGGTGTGGTCTTGGAAACAGTCACCCTAGCATTTAATTTCTTGCTGTACCTATTTCTACTACGGTTGTTAGTATTATTCATCAAATAGCAGGATACCGGTCACCCATCCGTTAGCAAAACGTAGTGGTTTTGTTTTTCTGAACATTATGGTCCACAACACATCATTGTATAATCTATTTTATATTGTAGGTAGGTATATATTGGATGTATTGTATTTATACAACGAGGAGATGACAATACGACATTAAATGAAAATACGGTTATTACTAGTCTATAGAAGCATTTTAAACATATAATTAAGTTGTTTATCGAACATTTTAAAACCGAATTTTTTGAACAAAATCAATATTGAGATATTGAACTAAGTTTACGGGACTTGTCGCGCACAATTAAATCTAAATATAACAAACATTTTAAAATGTTAAAATGTTATGTTATGTTATTTTAAAATGTTTTTTATATTTTGATTTAATTGTGCGCGACAAGTCCCGTAAACTTAGTTCAATATGAGTGAAATTCGCGAAAGTTTAAAAACTTCAATATTGAGATATCAAAATAATATACAACACTATTTGTAATAAGAAAGACAGTTAAAACTCATATGGATTCGCACAGATCTTCGACTTTACGATATTTGCCTAGAAAAATGGACCTACATTCAAAATTCATAAAATTAAAATAATTTCCTGTGGCTTAACTATTAACTGGATGAGATAGACTTTTTGTGTACAGTCAAAAAACGTGATACGTTTGTGGTTTTATTTAATGTCGTATCGTCATATCCACTTTGTATATTGTGAATTTTTTTTCAACTCCGCCTATCGCAGTCCACTGCTGGATATAGGCATCTCTTAAGTTGCACCACAACACTTGGTCCTCTGCCTCTTCATCATCATCTGGTCATCATCGTCATCTACGATAAGTACCTATAATAATAGTAAAGCTCGTTGTGAAAATTTTTGTCCCGGAAAGTACTACCAACGTACCTTTTTCGGTCGCCAACAACGATTTTTTACTTATAAAAAATCATTGGTCGCCAAACAGTGCATTGCTACATTCCGGTGTAAAAGGTAGGAGTGCCTAAAATTGTAATATCATAAGACTTTCCATCTATAGGTCTCAGTTCGGCGAACGCGATTTTTGATATCATTTAGGTGGTATTGCAGTTTTGGGCAAAATTAACCGCTTAACAACAGGTGGGCCTTAAGTTTGTTTCGCCATCCTATGACATAAAATTGGTAATGAGGATTTCTTTTTAGAAAACATGATAATTATTCAAATTTTAACTAGCAATCTGAACCTTGACTTAGCTTTTAGGTGTAAACAGGACTAAGTAGTTATTCAGATAAACATTACCATGACTTTGTCTCTTCCGAAAGATTCCGCCCACATCAAAGAATTTTGTTTGCTTCAACTTTAACTTAATCTCTGTACATAATCCAATTTTGTAAAGCTATGTTTTCAAAACAATCCTTGTTCCCCAAACTAGATTTTAACATAAGCCCTCCTAATCTTGTATAGCAGGCGAACGGTTGCATTTTAAAACTCAAACAAAAACATTTTTATACCTGAGTTCTATGAATGGATATTTTGGTTCGTCCCGAAAAAAGGGGCAATAAAATATGGCTGCCACAAAGGCACCTTTGCGCCTGCGCCGATCTCGTACTTGCGCATTTGGGTAACGGCTGGACTTTGACCAAGGGTTTTCGAAATTAACTCGATTAGGTAGTATTCCTTGTTACAATTAACATGATAATTTCCAGTCTAATCAGATAAAACTGAACATGTGTATGTTCTAAGTATTAATGTATTAAGTATATCGATAACTAGGCTATAAATCAAAATCTTCTCTATCAATTAAATACAAATAGTTATTCAAGCCAAAAGTTGTATTTCTTTAAATAAATGTAGCTAATGGTGTCGATTCCCTTGTTTACGAACTGAGATGCAAGAAAGGGATGGCAACAATTTTAGGGCTCTCAAATTAGTTTACGTGTTAAATTTCTTTGTATTTTAGTCGCCACGTTCCGAGATCACGACTAAAATTTTATGGAATTTTTTTGACAGCACTAAAATTGTTGCCTTCCTTATCTTATATCTACAATTGGTAACAGAGAGCAATATTAATAAGTTTATTTCGTAAACGAGAGAGTCAACACCATTAGGTAGTATTTTTCAATAACACACACCAACAACCGAGGTACCTATTAGCCTTTTTAGGGTTCCGAAGTCCCACAAGGAACCCTTATAGTTTCGTCATGTCCGTCCGTCTGTCCGTCTGTTCGTCTGTCCGTCTGTCCGTCTCTCCGTCTGTCCTAATCCTTTACAGCTTAATAACTTCTACAGTTATAAACATAAGTAAATGAAATGTTGTTAAAAAATAGTCTACACATAGATTTCAATTTTAAAAGAATAAAAAAATCGTTTTTACGTATTTTAGGGGTGGCGTCCATACATGTGAAATGGGGATGAAAAATTATTTTTCGCTGCACCCCCTCGTGTGGGGTATCATTGAATAGGCCTACTAAAATGAAGGTAATGTTTCATACACCACTTTTTAATCAGGTGTACCATCTGCGAAATATAGCCCGCCAAAGTGGCTTGCAATTGCCCCCCCACACCTGCGATTTCTAAACTATGCAACGTAGAAAGTTATCATCTTCCACATTGATAGAACTTTGTGAAAACTCTCTTTTAAAATTATTTCGAGTATAATGTGATTATATTTTTTTGAGTTATAGAGAGAAAACTGAAAAATACTTAAAATGTCCTAGTTCAAAGGTTATTGACCTTAAAGAAAAATGATCATAGCAAATAATGCTCCTTTAGCTACTTTCTATTTGAAAAAATCACAAAAAGTAACTTTGACATGACACACTTCTTAAATTTGGCTTCTTGAATTTATCGCTAGATGGCGCTACTAACAACACGCTCTGAGTCGCGAATGCTGCCGATTATTGCAAAAACTAAAATAGCCATGATTAATATTCGATTTGATTCGTTTGTAATTACACCTACTTAAGGAACCCTATAATACTGAGCATGGCCCGACATGCTCTTGACCGGTTTTAACATGTCATATACCTGACAGTTTTATATAACAGCATTCTTTTGAACCTTTCAAATTCTTTATAGTAAATTTAAGTTCTTTAGTAACAAAAAAATACGAAAGTAGAGCTAAGGACACAAGATTATTATTTAGGTACTCATTGATCCACGTTATAGCTCTTCTAGCCTTTTTTTTCGTGGGGAAAATCATCATGGACGCACTCCGCCCGGGGAAAGTGGAGCCAGTGTCTGACTCTTACCGACTAAAAATCACCACGGTGTTCCTCTGCCGACCCATGGGAAGGCGTCGTATCCTTTTGCGTGGAGGTAATGCTCACTAAGGAGGTGGCGGAGAGGGTTCTAGAGGCAACGACCTCTCTTCCCATCCGCAGGAGGCGACCTGGGCGTCACAGGAGAGTGTATGCCATCCTCCAGCCACCCTAGTTCAGTTCTAGTTAGTTTAGTGAAGAACTCGGTTTTTTTTTACCTATATGAGTTGAGGTGAAGAATGGATGGCCCTCTTGTAAATTCTACTCTTTTATTTACTTTTCATGGATTTTCTGAACTATTTCTGTAAGTGTAAGTGTAAGTGAAAAGTGGCTAAACGTAAGTACTTTAGTAAAAAAGTACTTACGTTTAGCCACTTTTCAGTTATTAAAACAAAGTTCGTGTAAATATGTAAAACAATGCTCAGCGGTCGCAAAATAATATGTTCTATAAAAATCAAGTAATTAAAATTCGTAACATTCCTACACGACCTAACTAATTATTATGAAATAGCTTTGTTTGTTTTTTATTATGATTAGGTTATGGCTGTACCTTATGGTTACAACTGTAATTATATTTACTGAAAATGAATAAAACATAAAGTTTAAAACATATAATAAATTATTACATAACATTTTAAATTATTTGGACCAGCTTCTGATACACATGTCTGTAACTTGCACGCTTGGATACCAGCTCCGTGCACGTGCCAGCTACTGCATGTGTATACGTTAACTGGCATGCCTGTACCTGGCAAACAAGTAGGTAGCTTACACAACAAAAATATCAGCTGATCCTTACATTTCATCATCATCATCATCATTTCAGCTGAAAGACGTCCACTGCTGGACATAGGCCTCCTCCAAAAAGGGGGATATTCTTACATTTGTGTTCACACAAATCGACAATGTCCCACAATAAAAGTGGTTCATAATGATGAGGAAAACGACCCCTTAAGAGGTTTAGTATAACCTAAGAATAAGGTTGTATATGTAGCTTTGTTTTTAGGGCTCCGTACCCAAAGGGTCCGTGTGGTGCCGGACTTAAAGAATAGCATCACCCTTATCTCTTCTCATGGGTGTCGTAAAAGGCGACTAAGGGATTCACCAGAGGATGGGCAGCAGCATTCTCTGAGTATTTAACCAACCAACTGCGATCGCCAACCCGCCTGCCAAGCGTGGCGATTATGGCATATCCCCCCCTTAGTTGGGGGAGGCCTTTGTCCAGTAGTGGACGTCTTTCGGCTGTAATGATGACCCAAAGGGTGCCAAACGGGACCCTATTACTCTCGCTACGCTGTCCGTCCGTCCTTCCGTCCATCCGTCCGTCCGTCCCTCTGTTCGTCCGTCCGCCCGTCTGTCTGTCACAGGGCTGTACCTTTTGAACGGTAATAGGTAACAGGTTGAAATTTTCTCAAAATATATGTTGCTATGACACCTATCTCGATAAATACTAAAAATAAAAAAGTCTAAAACCAAAGGGGGACCCCATACAAGAAACCTCGAATATAATAAAAGAATAAATAAAATATGCATTTTTTTTTTCAACGATCTTATTCCTTATAATAAATAAAACTTTAACCGGATTAAATCGCGTATATTATTTAAATTGGTTTCCCTGACGTTTCGAAAGATCTTATTCCTGCTCTATCTTCAAAATGGTAATACATACCAGCGTCAAACTTGGTCTGATTATAGTGCATGTAGTTTAGCAACAAATTCTAAACTAAAAATAGGGCAAACATAGACTTAGGTTAGGTTAGGAATTATGTACCTGGGGTGCTGGCCAGAAAACCTCAACGTGTGCCTGACAGCTGCTTGTCTTTCTGGACACGTCTGGAGGGTACGGCAGTTGTTTGGCCGATGCATCCTGGGTACGGGCAATAGAATCCTTTCGAGGGATTATCTTATTGCCTGTGGCGAATATTCTGGCGCGGGAGGGGCCCGTTTTGGGCAAGTGGGGAGTTGCTCCACATGTCCCTCTGATGCCAACAGAGGAAACAGTGGAGGAGCAGGGACGGCCCCGATGTGCACTCACATTGCCACTGGGCAGGTAGCGGGGGGACTGTCCTTCCCTGCCCCCGTCGATCTCGCAACCCCAGGAGTGCCCGCTGAGTAGTGTTCACGCGCCTCTTGGGACCGAGGGTCATGGCTTCACCGTCCAGACCGCGAAGAAGAAAACCTCTATAAAAAATTGCGGGAGGTAGGGCCTGCGAGCAGCAGACTCGGGGTAGTCTACTGCCCTACCAGCAGCTGGCATAGCTGGCACAGCTGGCATAGCTGGCACAGTTAGCGTTGTTGGCGCAGCTGGTAAAGGCCCATGAGGTGAGGTGGCGTGCAGTGTTCCGTGTGCGCCACTGAGGAGGGTGCGGCCGACGTAAGGCCGCACGGGTTAAGGGGCTCACCTGCTTGTGGCGAGCCTGGACCTGTCGGGGGTGGTTGTGTGAATACTAACGGGTTCCCACGCTCCCGGCTAAGGTAGTTGAAGGAACACCGTGGTGGTTTTAGTCGGTAAGAGTCCGATACTGGCTCCGTCTGCCCCGGGTGGAGTGCGTCCATGAGGATATCCCCACGGAAAAAAAAAAGGAATTATATACCTAATTTGCACGTCTCTGACAACCCTATTTCAGTTCATTCTTGTCCATCCTATAAGGTTGACTGGAAGAAATCGCTCATCGCGATATGGCCGCTATTTGTACCTATAATAGTTTAAATGCATATTCAATGTAATGTATTTTTATGGTTTACAATAAAGCATATATAAATAAATACCGTAAAAATAGGTATTTAGTGGTACCTGCGTAAGAAAGAGACATAAAAAATCACATTTCGCTTATGGTGCGTTGATTTCTTTTGATAAACTCTCGTAAATTAAATCGGTTTCTATGGAGTATCAGGTCAATGGGTGGTACGGAACCCTTACAAATTTATTTATTAGTTATAAAATTATGTCATTATTAGGTTTTAATTCCTCTAGAAGGTGTTTTAACTACCCTTACTGCGCGCAAGTCCGACTCGCAATTGGCTGGTTTTTTCATGTTACTTACATAACTTTTTTGTGTCTACCTATAAAATGTAATCATGAATGAAAGGAAAATTACATTGACTTTCACTTCGACGACATCCGAGTGAGTTTCAATATTCACTTCGTGACTTTCATGAGAGACGATAGTAGTGGTATTTTTAACAGATCCAGTTATCCACGAGCTGGGTTGTTTCGTTTATATTTCATTTAGTAAGAAACAGTATTTGTTCTTTTATATTAAAATGGAAATAAGGCTCGGAACGCGAAAGAAAAACATGAGCAAATAATGTAATACATACCAGCGTCAAACTTGGTCTGATTATAGTGCATACGCTTGAAAATCTATGTAGACATACAACGTGTTATTGAAATAACTGAAAACTTATTAAGGGGTCATTGTACTCATCAGTATAAATAACTTTTACTTTGGGACCAAGCCCGACATCGCGAAAAAAAACACACATTTTGTCGATTTATGTGAACACAAATGAAGGGATCAGCTGATTTTTTTAATTCGCGATTTTGGGGTTGGTCCAATAGTAAAAGTTATTCATACTGATGAGAACAATGGTTTCAGTTATTTCAACAACACGTGTCAACAACACAACATGTAACAAATCATTGTACGATTATTATTTGAAAGGAGTATATCCATGGAATTTCTTGCCGGCCCTTCTCCATAGGACTAACTTTTTGGAACCGAGCAAATAGATTCATACGTTTTGAAAGTGCATGTAAATGCTTATTCGATATAAAAACTTTTGACTTTTGACTTAGTAACTAGGTAACTATTAAAATTACGTATCTACTCATGCGTCATTATTACACAATTCAGTTATAGCATCGATTGAGATTCGTAATATTCCTCTTATCGTATGAAAAATGCATTGACATTTTTAGATTTATTTAATCATTGTATCATTGTAATAATATTTGTGCAACTATGAAATTAAATTAGGTATAATTAATAATATAAGCTGTTTAACTATTCTTGAAACATAATTTCAAATTTAAATCCAGTTATATCAGCAAAACAATTGTATATGTTCAAAGATGAGATGTTGTCCGTCCACGAAAGAAACATAAACCTTTTGGCAAGATCATAAGATGCCCCTTCCCGGTCCACCTAAGTACAATGGAGGCGTGGTCTAAAAGCTTGTTGTTTCATAGAACGCAATGACCGTTGGCTAGCGAACAAGTGAGAACGCAATAACATCGAACAAAGCTAGTGCACGGAAATTTCATAAAACTTGTTCCAGGAAATAGGTGTTTTTTTTTAAAAAACCTTGCAAGTAAGTGAAAAACATATTGTAATATAGAATCTCTATTACATATGCAAGATTCCTAGTTAGATGTTTTCTTTACTTTTACAATTTATGAGTACATTAAGAACGACCAACGTTCAGGTAAAAATTGTGCAATAAAGCAGATTTTTGGAGGCTTTCACAGAATTTCTATCAAAAGTTTAAAATTTTTGTTTTAATAGAAACCTCGATATAGTGTACAAGATACCTATTTGATAAATACATCTCAATAAAAAAATGTTACAACGCCATAATTACGTACGAGCGTTTACATGGAAAGTATGACGGGTTGGCCGTTCGTAAGAGTAGAGTTTACCAGGTGGTGGTTCTTATCCATATAAAAAGCCCCAACGGTATTCCACCCCTAAAATGTTATCCGATTTCGATGATTTTGTGTGTTCACACACAAAATCATCGAATACCCTTTCACATCATACACTTTTTATACACAACGTGTTATTGAAATAACTGAAAATCACTTAAGGGGTCAATGTACTCATCAGTATGAAAAACTTTTACTATGGGACCAACCCTGAAATCGCGAAAAAAATATCAGCTGATCGCTATATTTTGTCGATTCATGTGAACAAAAATGTAGGGGATAGCTGTTTTTTTTTTATGATTTCAGTGTTGGTCCTTTAATAAAAGTTGTTCATACTAATTAGTACAATGACCCCCCCTTAAGAGGTTTTTAGTTATTTCAATAACACGTTGTATAGGTAGGTACGTTTATTTTTTTGCGTTGAAATTATGACGAAGAAAATTTGTTTTTATTAGAATACCAAACTTTAAAAAAAAACATATCAGCATAGATTGAGGGGGTGAAAACAAATTTCCCCCGAAATGCTAATTTCATCCAAAAATGTAGGTAAACAAAGCCTATGTATGTAAAAAAAATATGTCAAAGCCTCGCGACAGGACGTTCCTCATAATATCAAAATAGTTCGAATTTTAAAATTAAAAACGAAAACTTTCGAAAACAGAACACTTAATAATCCGTTCAAGAACGACACTCGGCAAAACACCGCCTGTCGGCTGTATTCGAGGGGAGCGGATTAAATTGAAATTCCTTTTTTAAATTCACCAATAAGGGGAGGGGTGACGTCGGATTGGCTGCGAGCGTCCGAGCAAAATAATCCTTCAGTTGAGTGACGTGGGGCATTGCAGTGTTCGTAACTTATAATTTTTGAGATATCTCAACATTAAATTTTATACATCGGAACATCAGCTGTCCGTTGAAACTATTCGATTTCCACATTATTATCTAACATTACATCACATCTAAGTACGTGGGACACTCAGAAAGTTTTGCGAAACTAAAAAAAATTGTTCTATACGTACATATATTTTTATCAAATCTTTTCAAAGTACTTTCCACCAGCCTCTATACAAAGATTCATGCGCCTAAACCAGTTTTCAAAACACTTTTTCCAGTCCGCCGCAGACACCTCGTTTACAGCCTGCTCGAACGCAGCCAGCGCATCTTCCGGCGACGAAAATTGTATCCCTTTGAGCTGATTTTTTATTTTTGGGAATAAAAAGAAGTCACACGGTGCTAGATCAGGGCTGTAAGGAGGGTGACCCAGGAGTTTGACTGGCGTGCTGTCCAGGAAGTCCCTCGTTTTGAGTGCGGTGTGCGCAGGTGCATTGTCGTGGTGGAGCAGTAGCCCGCGGAGCCCTGTGTTTGGTCGCTTGTTGCTTATAACAGAGAAAACTTCTGGCAAACATTTGGTAGTATACCATTCGGCATTAATGCTTCTTTGATCCCGTAAGGGAATTGATACCAAGTGGCCAGTCAAATTAAAAAAGCTAGCGATCAAAATCTTACCCCCGCTTCTAGATCGCTTCACTTTGGTAGGCGTTGGCTCATTTTGAAACACCCAAACAGTCGACTGGCGCTTGGTTTCTGGGTCGTATTGATAAATCCAGGACTCATCACCTGTAACGATGTCGTAAACACGCCGAGACGAGCCTGCTTCAAATTTGTTAAGCATATCACGGCACCATTCCACCCGGGCCTGCTTCTGAGCATCGGTGAGGTTGTGCGGCACCCAGCGTGATACTATCCTCCTCACGCGAAGATGGCTGTGTAGAATCTCGTGAACGCTTCCCGATCCAATCTTCAATATGTGTTGAATCTCCTGATATGTAATTCGCCTATTGTCTTGGATTAAATTTTTCACTGCTAGCACGTTTTCTTCGGTAACAGCCGTCAAAGGGCGACCGCTTCTTTCGTCATCCCCCAAAGTTGGTCGACCGCGCTTGAATTCGTTATACCAACGATACACGGTTGCCTTGGAAGGGCCTTCATCCATGAATGCCATTTGAAGTCTATCGTACGATTCATCCGGTTTCAGGCGACACTTGAAATCGTATAAAATCATAGCTCTAAAATGTTCCCGGCGCAGATCCATATTTCAGTGAGACACAATACTTTGAATTAACTCGCAAAAAATGTGGAGGGAAATTTTGAAATTGGAACTGACTTATTTTTACTTATAAATAATCATATTTTCGAAAAACATTATAACTGGCCAGTCTCCCATATATAAAAACTTTTTTTCGCAATACTTTCTGAGGGGCCTGGTAAAAATAAAAACTAGAAATTTTATTGTTACCGTTTCCTACACAAAGTTTATTGCTCAAAAAAGTAACATATTAAAGCGATTATTTCAGCACCCGCTTAAGTGAAAAAAAGGCATAGGTTACTGGGTAGGTACTAAGGTTCTACGAAATTGATTTCAACTTTTGATTACTTATTTAATTAACAACACTGAACCTAAAAGTGTTATTGAACCTTGTTACGTAGTTAGATCTATTAACACCATACCATGTTCTCACGACTTGTAAAAACGGTCACGTGATGACAAATTTGTCAGAGGTGACGTCAGAGTACACCAATCACCAGCCAATTAGCGTTTAGCGAAAAATGTGTCTATTAAATTAAACTTAAAACTGGCCAAGTGCAAATCGGACTCACGCAGTAAGGGTTCCGTACCACCCATCGACCTGATACCCCATAGAAACTGATTTAATTTACGAGAGTTCATTAAAAGACATCAACGCACCGTGCGCGAAATATGATTTTTTGCATCTCTTTCTTACGCAGTACCACCACATATGTTGGCCCTATTAGTAGTATTTTTTACTAAACTATATAGTATGTACTAAATTGTACTATAATCAGACTAAGTTTGGCGCTGGTATGTAATACCGTTTTGAAGATAGAGTAGGAACAAAAACGTAAAAAACATACATGTTTTTCGAGTTTTCTTGTATGGGGACCTTTGGTTTCAGTATTTTTTGATTTTTAGTATATGTCGTGATATATCGTCGTCATGGTCATAGCAACACATAGGTATTCTGAGAAAATTTCAACCAGCTACCTATTACTGTTCAAAAGATACAGCCCTGTAACAGATAGACGGAAGGACGGACGGACAGCGTAGCGAGAGTAATAGGGTCCCGTTTGGCACCCTTTGGGTACGGAACCCTGAAAAGAGTTCTACCAACGTGTGACGCGTCATTAAATAACTTCTGATGTCTTTTGATCCTGCGAGTACCTACTAACGCTACACGTGCATTCAATAATGATGTCCGGCAGGGACATCCTGAGACTGATTCAATGTGGTAGAAAAATAGTAGTAGTAGTAGTAGTACTACTACTTGTGACCAGGGATGGAAAAAAACCAGTTTTTTCTAGATTTTATAAAACAATTAGTTTAAAATGCTATAAAACGTGTGTTCCTATGTTTTAAATCATGTTTTTTTTTCGTATATTAAAAACAGGTACTTTAAACATTTTAAACATGTTTTAAACAAATAATAAAATAATTAAAATATACCTACAAGCTCCTTTTGATCAAGTTGGCGTTCCATAGAGCCCATTCTAACTGCAAAGGTTTTTTAAAATAATCAGAGCTCCAATAAATATTTAAAACTTAAACCAACCGCTGTTGCAACTCACTAACCACGAAATAAGGGCAAGCCGCACCGTAAGTAATAAATCTAACATATACATTACCTAATCGCAATGATATAAACGCATATAAATCGCACGCACCAACGGTTACAAAGAGTTCCATACAAAAATGTATTGAGTCATTCGCCCGTGAACACCATATGGCGTCTTGTTAGTTGGACATAGACACCGGACGGACGTGTCACGATGGTTAAGCGGCGTTTAGAATGAAAATTCTTATACTGCGACAGTTTTGTTGTACGCACTTTGCCGACAAAAAGAGTAATTAGATTAGACGAATAAGCATTTACATATAATGCATTTCTTCGGAAAATATTGTATTAATGCGACACCATATTGAAATGTCATGGAATGTCTTTATTGTTGGATGGAAGCACCGACTAACGCGTCCCTTGGGAATTAACACTCTCTTATAAAACGTGATAGGTATAAATAATAATATTGTTTCTTCTTCGTTGTAATTCTGCTTTTTCCGAAAATGAAGATAATAGACGACAATCAATTCAACGAATATGTTTAAACTATGATTGACATTAAGAGAGAAGAATAGAAAACGAAAGCGAGCAGAAAAAATTAGAGACTTAAAAAGATGTAATTAAAAAATAAATGTTTGTAAGTGAGTATATTTTGAACCGACGGAAAAAGGAGGAGGTTCTCAATTCGACGCGTATCTTTTTTTTATTTTTTATTTATGAACACGCGTAACTTTTTACAGAGTGGTCCGATTTTGATGATTATTTTTTTAATACCAGGCCCCTCAGAAAGTATTGCGAAAAAAAGTTTTTATATATGGGAGACTGGCCAGTTATAATGTTTTTCGAAAATATGATTATTTATAAGTAAAAATAAGTAAGTTCCAATTTCAAAATTTCCCTCCACATTTTTTGCGAGTTAATTCAAAGTATTGTGTCTCACTGAAATATGGATCTGCGCCGGGAACATTTTAGAGCTATGATTTTATACGATTTCAAGTGTCGCCTGAAACCGGATGAATCGTACGATAGACTTCAAATGGCATTCATGGATGAAGGCCCTTCCAAGGCAACCGTGTATCGTTGGTATAACGAATTCAAGCGCGGTCGACCAACTTTGGGGGATGACGAAAGAAGCGGTCGCCCTTTGACGGCGGTTACCGAAGAAAACGTGCTAGCAGTGAAAAATTTAATCCAAGACAATAGGCGAATTACATATCAGGAGATTCAACACATATTGAAGATTGGATCGGGAAGCGTTCACGAGATTCTACACAGCCATCTTCGCGTGAGGAGGATAGTATCACGCTGGGTGCCGCACAACCTCACCGATGCTCAGAAGCAGGCCCGGGTGGAATGGTGCCGTGATATGCTTAACAAATTTGAAGCAGGCTCGTCTCGGCGTGTTTACGACATCGTTACAGGTGATGAGTCCTGGATTTATCAATACGACCCAGAAACCAAGCGCCAGTCGACTATTTGGGTGTTTCAAAATGAGCCAACGCCTACCAAAGTGAAGCGATCTAGAAGCGGGGGTAAGATTTTGATCGCTAGCTTTTTTAATTTGACTGGCCACTTGGTATCAATTCCCTTACGGGATCAAAGAAGCATTAATGCCGAATGGTATACTACCAAATGTTTGCCAGAAGTTTTCTCTGTTATAAGCAACAAGCGACCAAACACAGGGCTCCGCGGGCTACTGCTCCACCACGACAATGCACCTGCGCACACCGCACTCAAAACGAGGGACTTCCTGGACAGCACGCCAGTCAAACTCCTGGGTCACCCTCCTTACAGCCCTGATCTAGCACCGTGTGACTTCTTTTTATTCCCAAAAATAAAAAATCAGCTCAAAGGGATACAATTTTCGTCGCCGGAAGATGCGCTGGCTGCGTTCGAGCAGGCTGTAAACGAGGTGTCTGCGGCGGACTGGAAAAAGTGTTTTGAAAACTGGTTTAGGCGCATGAATCTTTGTATAGAGGCTGGTGGAAAGTACTTTGAAAAGATTTGATAAAAATATATGTACGTATAGAACAATTTTTTTTAGTTTCGCAAAACTTTCTGAGTGTCCCACGTAGATAGGGTATATCTTGAAGTTGGTCGCATTTAAAATCAAAATCCACCCCTAAGGGTAGGAAAACAGGGGATGAGTGCTTGTTCCCCCACTGAATTCTTACCTGTTAACCGATTCTGTTGAAACTTGGCGCACATAAATGTAGTTACATTTACAATGTAGTTACAGTTACAATGTAGTTACAAATGTAGTATACACTTCAACATAATGGAGACCTGGAGTTAGATTTTAGCCACAAAAAAAATAAAAATTAAACTTTTTAACAAAAAATTGAACCGACGAAAACAGAAACTGAAAAGCGAAAAATGAAGCTTTCAGTCTTTTTCTAACTAAACTAACGTAAATAACTAATTACGAGTCGGCGCCAAACAAACAATTAACGAAGATCATTAAAATACTTTAAATAAATAAAAAAATACTTAAAAAAAAACAACATAACATCAAATACAACGTGAAATTTTCAACGATAAACAATAACTTTCCAAAAATGCGTTCTCCGCTCGACCACTTGCAACATGCACGCAATTTGCTTGTTTTTTTGGCGCCGACTCATGATTAGTTATTTACATTAGTTTAGTTAGGAAAAGACTAAAAGCTTCATTTTATTTTTCGCTTTTCAGTTTCAATTTTCGTAGGTTAAATTTTTTGTTAAGAAGTTTTATAAGTCTACCAACTGTTCCGGAAAACACTTTTAAATATATAATTTTATGATGCAAACAGTAGGGGCGCCCGCATTGAATCCAATGATATTTAAAAGTACAGCTTTGTTACTAGCGCGTGTAATCTGAATACTCAAAAACGTACAAATTAGGACGTTTTGATATTAGTCCGCGTCAAGTATGGCGTCGAGCGTAGCCGGTGACAAAAAAAAACAAAAATGCCATCGTGTGTGTACAGAATTGTGAAAAGTGACCAAATTATGTTGCGAAAGTAACTTAAAGTAAGTTAAGGTACTGAGCCACGAGTCACAGGTTCGAATCCTGCTCGTGAACGATTTTTTTCTTTCCACAATTTAAATCGTTAGATTTCGCTTCGCATGCGTAAATGCGTTAAAATTATAAAATAATTTGTGAAAAGTTGTTTGTGAAGTGACATTTTGTGAAAAATAATTAGAAAATAATTAGGGACCCCAACAATAGAGATAATTACACATTTCTCATACTCAAACTCTATGTTAGCTAACGAAGAAATCACATTACTTAAGCATTAGGTAGGTATTAAACATATTTCCGACAATCTGTTAAAAATTACCTATGAATCAAAATTTCTTACGGTCATGAAAAAAACCTAAAATAATCCTATGTTTAGCATTGAGCCATGTGAACTCGGCCTCCGGAACCGGCAGGCTTCGGTTACGTCACTGCACGCGTCCGACGTTAACGGTTTCACTGTCAATAGGTAAGCACGTATTTTACTTTTGTTTGTACATCTTTGTTGGTACATGCTCACACATGCTCAAGTTGCGTAATTTTTCCGTCACGCCTAAAGTTTTACTTCCAGCCTTTTGTTTTATCAAAAAAGGTTTGGCAAAAAGATAATTTTACTTCTGTTTTATTTTCTTTAGTGTTGTTAATTATTTACGGGCGGAAAATTGACACAAGCAATCGTATAATACAGCCTAATTAAAGGTAATTAATAGGTATTATTAGGTCTAGAGCTTGTTAACTCCGGTAGCGAGGGGTGTGTAGACAAAATCTGTGAGGAGTAAGGAGTAGGGCGGTGCGGCGCGGGAGGGGTGACGTAGTAGGCTTGTGTCGCCGGTCGCACTTCGCAACGCGCAGCTGCCCCACGCGCCTCCCGCTTTCTACGGTAAGCGTAATTTTGAATTTTTCTATACCATCCTCGCGATATCGCCGTTTGATTAGTGAATTAATATTTGTAATGTAATGAATATCAATTACAAGGCTGTTTGATTTAATTCCCTTGCGTGTTTTACTGGTATAAAATTTGAAGTTGTTTTAAAATGGGAACAAATTTAATGACATAATTTATTTGGTCGATTTAATTTATGATGGTTTCTTGTTTTAATTTTAATGTTTTGCTACTTCCATGAATTTATACGGGAAAGGACGAAACAAAGCAAAAAAGAAAAAACAAAGTTGTTTCGCTTGTTTGACATTTAACCCGTCCTCTGAAGCGTATGGTCAAATGGGTCGAAGCGCCTCTGTTTCGAAGCGCGTGGAACAAATTGCATTTCTTTAGGGAGCAAAAACAGTTTCGAGAAAATTCCAAGCTTTATGCGCGCAAATACTTAATTTATTTCGAAAGAAATAGTTTAGACCTATTAAGCAGTTATTGAATTATTATACTTATCTTTACTTTTGGGGATGAATACTTGATTCCTACGTATATTAAAACTTCTTGAATTAGATGCAGACGCTAACAAAGACTAGTGTTTCATTTACTTCAGAAAGATTGAACTTTTTCTCTTGCAATTTAAGAGAAAAGTACACTTTAATAGAGCTTCTGAGAGTCACTGCAAGTCAGAATGTCGCTTAGGGAATATTTTTTTTCGAGTTACAGTTACGTCCACTATTATGTCACAAGGTTTACAAAGCAAATCATCAGTTATTCCTCAAAAAAAATCCTAATATTCAAAATAATTTCTTGGTCAATATTGATACAAACACCCGTTTCTGTCGCGACAAGGTCAGCCCATCAATTATACTGTCGTCGTAAAAAAGTCTTATAGTCGCAACAAAATCTTGTATCGAGGGCCGCTATAACAGTCCATCAAGCTGACTCCATATACCTACAGAGAACAGAAGACATTCAAATCGAGTGGGATTGTATTATTTTTATTGTATTATTTACGTTATCGGGGTAGGGAGACTGCGCGCGACGCCTGACGCTCGTCGATATTGGCGCGCGTTGTACGCATGTGCGGAACATTGGCGGTACACTGATAATATTCTGATTTCTCCTTTTATGCATGTTAATGCGTGATATCTAAAAAGGTTTGACCTTTCTCTCCTCCACCCATCGCCATCGCATTTGATAAATACCTACGTATTATGTCGTCAAACTTTTCGTTCTGTTCGATTCACTTGAAAAATTTCTTTTTTTTTTCAAGGTAATTAGAAGAACACTGTCTAGGAACAAATCATACAATGTAAATTTTGGTATCACTCATAAAAAAATATAAAGGTGCTATAGGTATTTATTAGTGATGCAACGAATACGAATACGAATATTCGTATTCGCCGAATACCATCAAATTTACGAATATTCGTATTCGCCGAATACTGTCGTGACATTCGTAAATAAAGAAATTCCTAGAAATTCCATGCAGATATTGCGTTGCGACTTGCATCTATTGCGACCGTGACGGCAAAGACACAAAGATTCATTCATCAAATCATTAAACTTTCTCATCTCTTGTTTACATCTACAGATGGTCAGCAATTGTGGCGACCTTTTTTTAGTTTTTGTTTGTAGAGATTAAAATTGGTAGGTAGCAGTGAGCATGTAATAAAAATAGTTACAAGGATCAGTCACCACAAAGCAATTTTCTATGTATTAACTGTATTTCAATGATTTATAATAAACGTAAGCTCACTGCTGTATTTCATCAACTTGTGTACTTTTTTTTAGTTTTTGTTTGTAGAGACTAAAATTGGTAGATAGGAGTGAGCATGTAATAAAAATAGTTACAAGGATCAGTCACCACAAAGCAATTTTCTATGTATTAACTGTATTTCAATGATTTATAATAAAACGTAAGCTCACTGCTGTATTTCATCAACTTGTGTACTAAAATTAAGCAGAGCCGTTTTAAATTGTTTATCTTTGACTAATAATTACGTGCAGCTATAGTAGGATCCGGTCTTGTGCTGTTGTAGGCCAATTTTGGCCCGCCGCTTTTTCTATCTCATCGGCCTATCTTTCTCGGGGCCGTCTTTGTCTACTTTTGCCTTTCGGGCCTGTCCACGTGGTTGCTCTTTTAGCCCATTTTGTGTCAACAGAACGTGCTACGTACCCTGCCCATTTCCATTTCAAAATCTGAGAATTTTTTAAAGCGTCTATCATTTTTGTCTTCTTGCGAATGGTGGTGTTTTTTTGTTTGTCTATAAGTTTTACATTCAGTATGCTTCTTTCCATTGCGCGCTAGCATGTTTGTATTTTGCTTCTTTTTTTTTGTTGGCGGGCCAAAATTGGCCTACAAGTCCTACAACAGCACAAGACCGGAAAGAATGGCAAAAAAGGAGGGATTAATTCACCCACTAATTATAAAAAATCTTATGTACTTTGTTATTAACGATTTAAATTGTGGAAAGAAAAATCGCTCACGAGCAGGATTCCAACCTGTGACTCCTGGCTCAGTACGCCAGTGTTTTAGCCACTAACCTACCGTGAACACTCAAGTGTTCGAATCCTGCTCGTGAGCGATTTTTTCTTTCCACAATTTAAATCGTTAGATTTCGCTTCGCGTAAATGCGTTAAAAATTATAAAATAATTACTTTGATGTTGTTTAATTAAGGAATAAAGAGGCTTTATTATATATTATTGTAGTAGAATCAGCTATTCGTATTCGTATTCGTATTCGCCGAATAGGAGAATTGATATTCGTATTCGTATTCGTATTCGTAAAAGTAGTATTCGTTGCATCACTAGTATTTATTCAAGTTATATATTAAATTAAATTTTAACCTCTCTTACATTGGTTTTAAAGTAGAAACTAAATCACTACCTTCAGATAAACATATACATAGCTAGACAACTAGAGTACATGTAAACGGATAGAGGCTTCCGAAGCTTAAAGAGCTTTTGGGGTCTTAATCACTAAGACTGCTTAAGTAGTTACTAAAACAACCACAAATGTTCCACCTTTCCGAAGCATAATATCCACTTAATAGCGCCGCAAACACCAGGTTATTTCCTTCCCTATTTCACAAAAAGTACACGTAATATTACAGCTAAAACTGTAAGAATGCCACTAAATTTAAATCAGGCTACGTTTTCCCATTCTGATGAATTATTGTGCAATTATTAAAAACACGGCGTTTTTGCTGCCATGGAAAATAACAAACAAAAATTATTGCTAGCATGTAATCCGCCTATATTTTCATAACGTTGGATACCTTTTATTATTAGTTATGGGTTCAGAATACGAATGTGAAGTTTAACAAATAATAAAACATTTCCGTTCCGTTTTATTAATATGTACCTATTATGTATTTTTTTTCTTCCGCAATTATTATTAACGAGCTAGGTTTTTTGTATAATTAAACAGGTATAGAACATAAGAAAAGTTCGATCAATTGCGAATGTGAGCGTTAACCGATTAACTTAATTTCAAGCTTGTGTGATGAAACTAGAAGTAATCATATTTGGGAATAGAAAAGTACCGAAATGTGTAATATTACTTTATAAAATATCTTATCTCTCTCTTTATCTAATATTATTTTTGTTTTTATAATTATATATGTACCTAAATTATAACTTGGCCTACTGTACGTGTTGGGCAACTGTAAGTACAGTAGGCAGCTGTTAAATAAATAATAAATAAAGAATGTCCCGTACATAATGGACCAAGCTTAAGAGAAAAATAGCTATCCTAAGTACTTAGGTAAAACTAATTTGATTAGTTTAAAAAAACATACTTATGGCCAACTATAACCTGAAGAACGTGGCTGGGGGGGACTGGATGCGGAAGGCAGAGGACTGAAGTGTTGTGGCGCAACTTGGGAGAGGCCTATGTCCAGCAGTGGACTGCGATAGGCCGAGTTGATGTTGATGATGGCCAACTATTAACTCTGTAAATTATAGTTCGGTGAAGTTGTAGATAGGAAATTTTCCTATGTTTAAGTTAAAAACTTATCCCTATATTTTAAAAATTAAGTAAAAAAATATCGATGTGTCTGTATCTAATAAAAATCTATAAAATCATTCATCATTTTTGCCTTTTTTCCATTTTATTGACGACATTAACTTCGGTTAGTTTCCCACTATTTGCAAAAATTTAAATTTTTCTTATTTAAAAAAAAATATGGATAAGTTGTTAACTTAAATATAGGAAATTAAAGTAAGAAGCCTTTCTGGAAGACTAGATTTGGTAAATAATTGGATAATTTTTTATAGTTAAAAATGTACTTGTTTCCTAGACACTTGATGTGTGTATTTCAAGACTAAATATGTTTTCAATAGGTGAACTCGCGAATAAAAATTCAATCGTTCACACTTTAGACTACGTGACTTGAATCGTTCACTTTTATGACTAGATGCCATGGAAGACAACGAGTACTTACATTTTGTCTGTAGCCTGTGTCTGTATTTACATAAAAATAATAGCAGCCATAAAAGTTACGTCAGGTTCAAATTCAATATCCTTTCAAGGCTTGTCGTTATTTTTTAAAGGACTGTTCCTTAAAAATATGTATCCACGTAAAATACCTTTTTTTTTTATTTGGTGGAAATCCCCATAGTTACCCTCCGACTGGGGACGGCGGAGGAGTATGTCGGACTCTTACCGACTAAAACGGTGGCCATCCTCTGCACAAAATAGAGGAGCTCCGGGTCCATTGGACCGCGCCGGTGCCATGCCTTCGCCACGTCCCGGGAAAACAATATTGTTTTCCCCACAGTAGCACGTGACCACCACGTACTGCTGTCCTCCCCAGGGTCGCCTAAAAGACCATGTAAAGCACCTACGTTACTTTGAAAGAAAACTTTTTCGTTAAAAATCCTAGTAGCGGTACTTTCTTTGTCTATAACACTTGCATATTATATTTTTTTCAAAGAGACATCTGCGTTAAAAGTTGCACCTGTAAAGTTTCACAAGAAGCCACTTCTAAAAGAAACTCAACGGTCCCCGCGGGAAAAGTCGCGTGACAAACTTGTATAAGAATTAATGTATTTTTATTACCAACGTAAGTTATTTTCATTGTCATTAAAAGTTCCCAAGTTCATAAACAGCCCTGTAAATAAATAATAATGTTCTCAAGGATTGCGTGTCTACGAGGATATTTTCTGTTTGACTTATCATGGCCAAGTTTTACAGTCCCTAAATATTTTATTATAAAAAAAAATCGTCAGTTTATTGTCTGCTCCATGCAAGTTTTATTAAGGGTTCCGAGCTGCTTGTTTGTTTTTTAAAGAAAACTGGAATTGCGTGATGAATTAGTCATGGCTTCCTTTTATATCAAGTACTAAGTGTGCTTGGTAGAGTGGATGCTTCACTTTCGTTGGGTGTGATCATTTCTTTTTTAGGGTACCATGCCCAAAGGATGCCAAATGGGACCCTATTACTCTCGCTACGCTGTCCGTCCGTCCACCCGTCTGTCTGTCCTAGGGCTACTAGGGCTAGGAACAGTAATAGGTAGCAGGTTGAAATTTTCTCAGAATACTTGTTGCTATGACTCTATCACGACGATTACTAAAATGAAAAAGTCTAAAACCAAAGGTGGTCCCCATACAAGAAACCATTTATATTTTTCAGCGTTTTTGTTCCTGCTCTATCTTCAAAACAGTAATACATACCACCGTTAAACTTGGTCTAATTATAGTGCAAACTATGTAGTTTAGCAACAAATACTTAAAATAGGGCCAACATAGACAAATGTGGTGGTACCCGCGTAAGAAAGAGATGCAAACATTCAGATTTCGCGCACGGTGCGTTGATGTCCTTTAATGAACTGTCGTAAATTAAGTTTCTATGGGGTATCAGGTCGATAGGTGGTACGAAAGCCTTATTGTGTGAGTACGACTCGCACTTGGCCGGTTTTTTACTTAACCTATGACTGTAAAACAAAGGATCTAGGTATTGTAATAGTTGCTATACATAGTCATGCATTCCTATTTCGAATCAAATGCTAATTAGACGTAGAATCATCTTAATTAGGATGGTACGAAATTCCACACGTAAAATGCGAATACTAAAATGAGTTACTCACACTATTGGTCTGAGTTCACACTTAACCACATTTTCTTCAGTTTTCAAATAAAATATTTAAATAAGAACAGAACATTTCCACAACATGTACCAATACATTTCCATCTCGTCTCAAAATCTCTTGAGTACATTCGTGCAAAATTCGAAGCTTGCGGGAAATGCGAAGTGTTTCGACGATGCCGATCGATACAATCGACACGCCTCGTTCGGAAGTCATCGATGTCAAAATATATTTTTGTCGATAAAACAAGCTGATGGTAAAAATAAATGCATGGCATTAGATAGCATTGATCGATATCGATGTAATTACCGACGACCAATAATGACGTTGGAATTAACTGAAGTCGTGTTCACATTTTTTTTCAAATACCATTCATTTTTGTTTTTATGCCGTGTTTTTGGACCAGATAATAATATGAAAAATAATTAAATGGCCTCATTTTGGAATGAATCATTTAGTAGATTGGATATTTTTATTATAATTTTTGTCTTATCCAAACTCGCTGTTTCCATGGACGAAGCTGAAATGGAAAGACATAAAGTATGCTGGCTTCTTAAGCCTTATTTAGCTTTAAAAGGAAGGTTAGGATAATGGTTTTCTTCGAGCGCCCAAAAATTTCTTTGTTTATGTTGGAATCCCTATCAACCCAACTTAATTATAAAAATGTTGGAATCAAAATTAATGGACCAAAAATTTTCCGTGACGTAAGATTTTTTGTGCTTGTTCATTTACGAGTTAAAAATCTATCTAGTTTCAAATTATCTTCGCGTTTAGAATGTACCTATCTAAAATAGTATTCCACACTGCCTTGCTATCTAAGTTAAATAAAGATTTATCAGCTACCTACAGGTGACATACTATACAGCCTTAATCTTAGTTGATACGATATTATAATGTGAATGCAAACACAGTGTGCGGCAGCTTCCGTTGCCTTAATCTCTTATCTATGATATTAAGTTCAACGTAAATCAGGTTAACATAATAATCGTTAATCTTATCTTTTCTTAGAAGCGAGGTAATTATATTAAACGAAAATTGTATATGATGTATGCTGTGTACGACGTATGCCTTATAATAAATGGGAATATTTTAATGCCTTTTTGAAAGAAGAATTATAGTACTAAATATGTACTTCATGATCATCTACTTGCCATAGATAAAGATATAAAGAAACAGTGGGACTTTTTTCTTCTTCTTCTTTCTTCTTCGTTTTCTTCATTCTTCATACACTCTCTGTCTCATTTACCTATTTTCTTTCCAAATTATCCTCTCCCAGGTCTGCTGGAAGAGATTTATTCAGAAATAAGTAGTACCTTTGTACTTGTATTTTCCTAAAAAAAAAATCTGTGTAATTTCCTATGTGCATAAATTGTCACATAAATAAACAAATTACATATGGGGTAGACGCTCTTGACAACATGAGCGCGCAGGTGTGTTAGCCAACCACAGGATTGGCTAACTCCATGCAAGCTGTGTCAGCTAATCTGAAGTGTCAGCAATTCATTCTTGCAAGTTGGATACGCTACCATGGCTTGTCTGCCTTGTTTTATTAGCAAACCTATAGAGAAAGGTGACTCTCCTTTTTCGTATCTGATGTTTAGTTTTTGCTAAAATAAACGTTCTGGTGCCAACTGCTAAAGAACAACTTGTAAACGACAAAAACATCACTGCACTGCACTGAAACTAAACATTTAATCAAGTTAAAATCTAACCGATTACAATTATAGATCAATTAAACAGTATACTGTTAATTCCTAATACATATGGATTTGTAATCGATAACTTAGCTCGTGTAACAAACTCGTTCGATAGCAAAAACGAACATCGATGTCTTAAAAGTGTAAATGGTTAAATGAAACCCGTTTACAGAATGCGATTCGATTATTGTACTGGTACAAATTACTGGCGTCTAATATAGTAATTATAATTACTAGTTTTTGTCTGTATATCGACACCTACAATTTAAAGATAAAAGTGCTAGAGTCGAATACGATTATGATGGTAAGTTGCCGATTGATTTTACATCTGTATTTGCAAATTTATTATAATTAGACCTGCTTGTACTACGACATAGTATTCAAGTCCTTTTAGTAAAGGTACCTACTAAGGATAATAAGGCCTTAGCGGCTAAGCTAAGGGAATGTGGATCTCGTTATGTCGCGACGTCGTCTCGTTTTTCTTATAATATTTCTAAAATGGTCGTTATGACTCCCGCATCGATAAAATCATCATAATCATTCGAGTCTTCTTGATCTACTATGGTCCAAAATTTTTGGATCAAGTTATTATTATTAATAATTAGGAGTTTGAAGTTTGTGACTATGTTCGTTTGTGATGAATAGCCGATTACAAATTATTAATACATATATCTATATTTATTACGCTATGGTTATAAATACCTTTCGTTTTCCATATCTGCTGGTTTCTTCGAGCTAGACTAAAATTTGTCGAACTTTAGTCTAAAAACTTCCTGTCGCAGTTCTTAAACGTCATACAAAACCAAGTCTTGGCACGCGAAAGCACCGTGAACGTGTAACTTAAAGACATATTTAACGTTAATATCCAGGCAGTTCTATAAAAGTCTATTAACCAAAATACCTACTTCAACTTGATTGAAATAGTAATGCAATGCTGGAATGCTTCAATGGATATGATTGATACCTTTTTATGTAATTCAAACGCATTCATGTAATTCAAACGCATTCTTCGAAGTAGGTATGTACCTACTAAATGATAGTTGTGAATTATGTTTAAATAAACCCTAATCTCTTTTAATAATTAGTTGCAAGAAGTAGAAATAAATTATATTGGTTGCAATTTTATATCAGTACTAAGTTGGAAGTTCAACAAATCACCTTCTAACTGAGTATCACTAACTATTTCTAATAGTAGTTCTAGATCCACAAATGTTTTATCGATTACATAAAAGAAATGTTTAGGACTGACTGATGAATTCAGTTCCTATAATCAAAGGCACTGTTCATCAAGGATTATGTCAAGGAGACCCAACAAATTATTCATAGGCGCCACTAAAGGTCCTGCTCACCCTATAAGGAAAAGATGTAAGCGTATACGTTCAAACATCATGGTTAAAAATAAAATACTTCGACACAGTGTAGACGATACTACAGATGCAATCTCAATTCTCAATGATATTTTCTCGTAGGCATGCATCTTCCTGGCTATGACAACATTCAAAGAACTGACGACGTTATTCCCTTGGAAATAAAGCAGACAATAGCGGAAAAAATCTTAACAAAAATTCAGTAACTGATCTTACATTTTGTAGCATTTCATAGTAGCTACTACACGCCCAAAATAGAAGTACAGTGATAGTCCGGATAAATAAAAAGCGGAAGACACATTTGGTATAGCGAACCCATGTTTAGGAAAAATATGATGTTTAATAAAACGGCAGGAAACCAACAATAAATCCTGAGTCAGTGACCCCGTGACTTGAATACAGCTAATTCTGTTATGCGAAACGTGTTTTGAAAGAACAAACATATCCACATGTTAAAATTACCATACTAGAAAAAGAATTCCGCTTGATTAATAAAAAATACCAAATGTTAAAATTAAGCCTACTTCTAAATTATGGGGCTATGTAAATTACCTAGGTACCTACTTATTAAAATAATTAAACTCACTTTTGTATTATTTTTATTTAGAATGTAACAATAATAATGTCAGGGCTAAACGTTTCTGTTCATTCCCGAGACGATGGACGGCCTCGCAGCAATGTAGCAAAAATGTCGTTCAATGTATGCCCAAATTTTGGTCCCGACTGGTCCCTTTTTGTTACCATCTGCACGTCTCGCCGACCCGAAAGTCCAGACAGCTCCACCCTAAAAACCGTTTAGATGAGATTCTTATCCTTTCTCACTCCTGTCAAAACGGATGTCGTTATCTCTTTCTAAAAGTTCGAACAGCCAGGACCTGTCGTCCCTCTCTTTTTTGCACGTACGCACAGATTGTTCTATCCTTTCTGGCTCGTAGTAATTCGTGTATTTCCGCTTCCCACACGAGCGGCAGCCATGTTTGGCGGGACTGGGGACTGTCAAGTCAACGCCAGTTTGGCGCGTATCAAGCAGGATGAACAAGGTCGGTTTCCATCGGTGGATGCTTTTTGTAATTCCTGCTACATTGAATTACGCTGAAGGGCTTTCATCATTTGACATAATATTTGTA
Organism: Asteroscopus sphinx; assembly: GCA_949699075.1. NCBI lineage: Eukaryota > Metazoa > Arthropoda > Insecta > Lepidoptera > Noctuidae > Asteroscopus > Asteroscopus sphinx. Next base: position 11,064,809 of record OX453013.1, on the reverse strand, counting down.
ATAAATATTAATGTTTTGTGTGGTAACCATTTCAGATGGCGCTGACCGTGGACGAGAGCCGTGAGAAAAAGCGCTTCTAAAAACGTAAGTTATTTAATAATTGCTTTAATTATTAACATCGTGGATGAATTTTGATAAAATATTTTTGGTGATGCGATGTTTAAGTTTCGCAGACTTTCTGGCATCTCGCCAAAGGACATGTTTAACCAGCTATACATTTTATGGGCAATTGTCTGCTTCCGCTATTAGATGTGGTGGAAACTGTGATGATATTTTTTAAGATTTAGTATATTTTTGTACGGCTTTTATTACCATAAGTAGGTTTATCTGTTATAGAAATTTCATTCTAGTAGGCACGGTACATGTTTATATCTTATCAAGTACAATTAATAGGTCGTATTAAAAACGTAAAATTCATTGTTCTAAAATATTTTTTCTGTAAGTACTTAATTTTTATATTCGTGTTTTTGTTTCATTACATTCAAGTAGTTAATATTTTTCCCTTATTGGTACATAAGATAATATTTACGTACATTACGTGCAAATACGTTTTATGTACCTACTACAAACAATTAGAGGTCCAGTACTTAATGTATTAGGGGATACAGTTTTTGGTACATCAACTGAATGGAGTAAGGAATATAACTCGAGCAGAAAAACATTTTAAAATGTAATTAGAGGCCCGAGGCGGAGCTTACATACGTAGCAATACGTACTATTTCAAAAAATTTAAACTCCGAAGAGTTTCTTCAATGTTTTTACCAACTAGGCCAAAACAAAATGTTGTGCAGCAATATTGCTACCAATAAATCCGTGTATGCGCCTTTGATGTTCTATCTCAGGTACCTACCTAAAACAAACAAAGATGTTTCAAATAAACTCATAAAGCCTATAAAAGGTAAAGATGCTTAAACAATAGATCCAATGTGTTCGGCTCTAAAAGATGTTACAAAGCGTTCCCGTTAATTGTTTGCGCTCGAACTAACTTTCTGGGTCGGCATTTATTAGTGCTATAACTACGGTACATTAGTCATTGCATCTGGTATTTTTGGACGAGATATCGAAAAATGCTCTAAAATATTTGAATATTTTGTTTTTGACAGCTTTATGTATTGTCTTGTCTTCAGTCTTGTGGATCGATAATATCAAAACTAGCTTAATTATTGGTATCGTTAATTTCAACATGACTGCTAGAGTGTTGATTTTTAATTTAATATATCATCGTGATCGCCTGTCATTATCTTGAACCGAAATTGTAAACATACCCGCAACTAAATGTGAAGTACCTCTATCAAGTACTAATGTAATGTAATGTAATGTATCTCTATGCATCTATTAAATGATTAAATGCTTAATTTGAATGCTACCAAACGCTTTTGTCCATCAGCGTGTCACAACTGTTCAAACACTTACTCCATTGTCTCGTCTTAAACATATTCAATGGCAGATATGCAAATGACCTACCGATCACCCACATGTATAAATGTTGTTATTAAATTAATTTTAGTAACTGTTAATGACCGTGGTTCATGGTTTTTCATATTATTTAAGGAATATCTTATGTGTAGGTACTTACATAATACCTACTCCATTATTTCGTAATGAATAAATTACTTTTGGTACGCATAAAGGTCTGTTGCTAGGATTAGGTAGCTTACCAAATATTTTTGTGACCAAAGTTATAAGTTTATTGTTTTACATAATGTATGAGATTTGAGGCAGATCTTTTTAATTAATATTTGCTTACTTATAAGTTGCGTCAAGAAAACCTTTATTTTTGTTCTTATGCATATATTTCTTTATTCTTAAGGAAGTTAGTAGACCTAGTAATAAAAAGTGAAATAATAAGCTAACTTCACTAGCCTGTAATTGTACTAATTTGCCTATTACCACCTTGGATCCGTGCCCTCCAAGCCTCCTATATGATTCTCAAAATTTTCACCGTTCGTAGTTGGCACATTCGTTTCATCTCCCGTGTAAACAGGCAACAATTATGCACGCTGGACTAACGAAATGTGTAAATGGGCCAATTACCGCCGCCTATGTAGGCTGCCGTACAATTAGTGGCTTACTAATAGTTTTCATCACCAATAGTTTCAAGCGCTTCGCCGTACAGGAACACATCATACGGAGATCGTCTCTCGCTGTGCTCACATCGTGTTTGGTGTGTTTTTTTTCTATAGTCGTTTTCAAGTTTATTCTTTAAAAATTTCCATCATCAATTTATTTTTATCTGTTTTTGGATTTCAATGGTGAGTTTTCCCATTTTTAGTTCAATTATTTCAAAGATTCGGTTCATTAATTTAACTAAAATAGTTAAACGTTCTCTGTTAGCTTTGTTTGACAGAACTAGGTCACCAGTGCAGGGTTCACTTCTAGGGTTGAAATATATTATATGGCTTTGCATTTAATTTATAAAACAAGAAATTTATGTTAACGAATACAAAATGTAGTTGAATCCGATTTATAAATCTTCGCCTTTTTCATTTTGTTTTGTTTCACAGTATTTGTTCCAATTGTTCTCCGCCACATTTTCATTTCATTTGTTTATTTAGGATTATGTTTCTCATTTTACCAGTTTTATCTAAGAACTTTTTTATCTAAATATTATTACACTGTGCCTACTTAGACAACTTTATAATATCCTATACCACTAGTGCTATAGATGCAACAATTTTGTCCCTTGAATTAGAATTTTATCGTTTCCCTTCGAAGAAGAAAACTTTTCCACCCAAAACCTCGAAGTATTCATTTGAAGATTCTCAATCTCAACAATGAAGTTTTAACCACAAATGAATACCAACTTCATAATAATATCATAGATGTCTTCGTCCCTTGTTACTAAAACTCTTCATACCTTTAATTTCATTTACAGTGAAATAACTCCAGCGGCGCAAATAAAAATATGTCAGCGTAAAGGTTTTCTTTCATAAAAATTTAGTAGGTAGTGGCTTTATGTAATACGATTCTAGAATACAAGAGAATAAAATGGAAATAACGTACATAAAAGAACTGGGAAAAGTCCGCTGCCTTCATAAATTATTCTTATGTTGAGAGCTATGAAAGGGAAACAAGATGGTGTTTGTTCAAACAGAAGAAGAAAATGTGATTTTTGGAAATGTAGAGTGAAATGAAATAACCAATATTTACAATACTTTATGAATCTCTTTGAGTTGCTTGGTTCGTCCTTCTGATACAATTGTGAGACAAGTAGGTACATTTCTACCTATTATGTCATTGGGCTATAAGGAATAGAATGAGTTCATAATGTAGATTGAATTGAATTCATGCTCAGTTGATTTGACGTCTGTGGTCTAGTGGTTCAAGTGTCGGACTGCTGATCACGAGGTCGTGGGTTCGATTCCCACAGGACACAAATATTTATGTGATGAACATAAGTGTCTGTGTTGGTCTGGGTGTTTCTTATGTATTACAAGTATGTATTTACAAAAAAAAAAGTATATTAGTATTATATCCATTGTCTAGTACCCATAGTACAAGCTCTGCTTAGTTTGGGACTAGATGGTGCTGTGTAAAAACGTCCAGAAGTATTTATTATTTATTATTATAATTTTATCTGATATTTTTGCATTATTGCATTCAATCATTCAAAACACGGAATATAGCATCAATCTTAACCTTTCGTATTTATCAGTAGGCGTTATATTGTGTAGTATCAATAACGAAATGCCTAGACAGACAATAGGAAACATCCCAAGATTCGCTTAGCAACTAGTGGGCTGAGCGCTCAACAGATTTGTACAACAGCTGCTAGGACTACGACCAGGCAAGATAGAGCTCTTCCAGCCTTTTAGCCACCCCAACTCATGCTGTCATCGTAAATAGGATCCTAGGAAGGGGAAGTCTCGTTATGCTGGTTGGTGGGCCTAAAGTGGGGGGTCCGGGCCATTCATTCGAGGGCGGGGGCGGCGCTCATTGCTCGTGTCCGGAGCACGCATGCGCGTCCCCTGACCCACTTGCCACCGCCGCGCCGCCGCCGGGCGGATGGCGACCTCGTTACGCCAAGGTTGGCGAATCAACCGACGAATTCGCGGTCCGCAGACGTAGTGACGCGCTGATTACTTGAAGTTCGATGAATAGTGATTAAATATAGAAACGATGTCGATGTCGACATTATCGACGTCCCGGATCGCGATTACGAGCAGATATTAATTAAGCAATAAAACAATGCGTAAAACTTCTAGGTAAGCATTTTGAATACGAAAACACAAAACATTTTGTAGGACAGATTTAAATTTAAATAAAATAGCGTTATAGCTGGAATAGTAGTTCAAATTGAATTCTGTAAAACCGGTTGATATAATCTTAATGTATCATAAAGTTAATAGGTACCTACAAGTTTTTGTGAGTCAACATGATGCAACATTCGCGAAACGATATTACGTGTGTGTAAAAACAAACCAATCTTTTTTTTATTAACACGCACAGTCTAAAATGCTTCCCTGCTAACAAGTTCCTTCCGTTGATATGTAAAATACTGATGTAACGGAATTTTTTGACACAACTTTCCCTGACTTGCTTACTTTCAACCTCGTGCTAATGTGATCACTAAGCCATTATTCATCTCCGGACAGTGTAAGGCTGTTCAAACATTAATGTCCTTACCTGTCTCTGATGTTTACCTTACTCTTGTCTGTAGATAAACAGCGCAATTACGATGATCGATTACGACACTTGACTTCTGTTACACGCTTGTTATGGAATTCGATTGTGTAGGTGATGCCGCGGCTACGGTATCATACGGTGATATTATAATCGATAAAGTGATCTATCGTGCGTTGACAACACTATTAATTTTGATGAATGTGTGTTTTGACATTATGTTTAAAATTCTGCCTTTTTTCAAATGATTTATTCGTTGTTTAAGACGATTTTTATTGTGATATGATTATGTTTCCAAGTATTTTAATTTTATATTATTTTTATTTCAGGTGTAAATTAAACCGGTGGCAGCGTCTTGGCAGAATCGACCTCAATGGATTCAGAGAAGTTTATTTTTATTTTCTGTAACCTAGATACCATGTCCTTTTAGCAACAAATATTTACTAGCTAACATATGTTACAATCTGAGTTATCAAATGGCTGTATACATAGATTGTGTCAGCAAATTATCTACTTTCACGGAACAATACCTATCTATCATATCTCTTGATTTAAATACTAAGAAGACACTATTTATTGTAATTAACCTTTTTGGGAATTATCTTTTTATAATAGGTATCTATTTGGGTTATATAAGTAAGTTAGATATTTAAAAAAAGTGATATTTTGTAATACATACATAGGTAGGTACAATCTGTGTAGAAAACCCTTAAATAAAACTTTTTTTTAGCCAAAAGTACAAATATCAAACAATTTTTCTATTCGTAGGCACCTACCTACAAGAAACTTTACTTTTGAAATTATCTAACGCAAACTGTTGAGTACATTTCAATCAATCAATAATAATAATCAATTTTCACGCTGCAAAGCTTTCGAAACGTCAGGAAAACTAATTTTAAATAATATACGCGATGTAATCCGGTTAAACTTGTTTTATTATAATCAATTTTCAATCAATTCATAGTCTGGCTGACTTTGCCCAACTCACCGTTATCAAATTCGGTTAATTTTGATAGCAAATTCATTTTTATCGTTTTCATATTTTGGTACAATTTTACATACACACGTACTTGTCACGAGTCTGTTTCCCGATGGGGTTGGCAGAGACTGGATTTTCACCCTCTACTGTTCTGACACACCTCTTACGTCATCTAACGTTCATTATACTCCTCACGCATGCTCCTCGGCTTACGACCAAAATTAATATCCAATCTATGTACGATTTACCCTACTAGAGATAGAAATTTGACGTATTTTGTATGGAGCTTATGTCAAACTCCTATCTCTAGTAGGGCAAATCGTGGATAGATTGGATATTAATTTTGGCCGTTAGAGTACAATATTTCAACAGCACGCAGTCAGTTTGCAGATTTTTCAAAATCTGCTTTTCGCTGATTATTTATCATTCGCTTATCGCAATAAGCTGCTAATGTTTCCATAGAACCCACAGTACAAACAATCAATTTCACAAAAAAAAAACGAAAAGTAACATGAGATAAAGGGTTAAGGGTTAAGGTACCTTTAAGTACCCATTAATGTTTATTTGAATAAGCTGCCTAATTTGCATGGAAAATATTGCCGTAGAATGTCAAGCTTTATGGCGAAACAGTAAAAATGTTGTACCTACTCGTAGACTCTGTGCCCATTATGAATATTCAATTATTAAAATAAATGGTACCTACAACAATACAACATATTATAGGTATTTTAGACATTAGATGATATGGTTCAATCAACTTTTTGACACCATGTTTTACCTAAACAATATAAAAAGTTACCTGTGATATCTGTCAAGGGTTACTACGAGTTTATCTATTAATTCATTCATCAACTCAGCCTATCGCAGTCAACTGCTGGACATAGGCCTCTCCCAAGTTGCGCCACAACACTCGGTCCTCTGCCTTCCGCATCCAGTCCCCCCCAGCCACGTGCTTCAGGTCATCGCTCCACCTGGCGATGGCGGAGGACGCCCTACGCTGCGTTTGCCGATGCGCGGTCTCCACTCAAGGGCTAGAGCAGACAGCTCCAGCGGCCTTCGGTCCTTCCACAGACATGGCCAGCCCACTGCCACTTTAGCTTAATAATTAATTAATTACTTAATTTGCTTTGCATTTTAATTAATTACTTATGTCGTATCCATTACTCATTAAGATTTCCATGCATAAATGTGGTTGCCCAGAGGACAAATCACAATTTTTTATACATATTCCAGAGGGATCGATTTCCCCTAAGTCACCCACTTTAAAATGAATTTAAAACAATTTTAGTTCTGTTAGTCATTATAAAATAATAGGTGACATTAACAGAACCAATTAAATAAAACTGCTGAAAAAAAAAGATAAGGCAGAGATACTCCTTTTAAAAAACAAGCGGTTACGTAGTTAGGTCCATTCTGATAACAATATTGATAGAGCATTATGTTATGTTGGTAGATACTTACACAAGTGAAATTAAAAATATGTGTTTTCAGAGCTTCTGTCCAATTATATACATACATACATAACAACACGCCTGTATTCCCTGAAGAGTAGGCAGAGGTGTATAGTTCAACCACATTTGGCCACTTATGTTATCATCATCATTTCAGCTGTAAGACGTCCACTGCTGGACATAGTAGGCCACCCCAAAGCATCGCCATAATTACCGGTCCTCTAACAACAATTATGTTATAAGTCCCATGTAATGTGTTTATGTAATGTTTGTCAGGAAATGTGGGTGTACTATACACCTCTGCCTACCCCTTCGGGGAAATACAGGCGTGATGTTATGTTATGTTGTCAGGCACAAATCCAAACACCGGGCTGCTACTGAGAATTTCCTAAAGAAAAACACAATAACACTGCCCGACCCGGAAATTGAATCTAGCAAATGCACTTGCGACCACTAAACCAACGAGACAATTCGTCCAATTAGCAGACACAATATTTAAACAATTGCCCGAGAGGTTAAAGATCCTTATTTAAAATTCCGAAATATATCAAAAGTTAACCTATGTATATACAAATAAGCTGTAAAGTCGTGCAAATTAATCTTTTTTTTTTCAGAAAATTCCTCAAGAGAGAAAAACTTGAAGATCTCTTCTTGGAGCTCATCGGCATCAATATTAGTGCCCTACATCTACCCTGTAGATCCGAATTTGTTTGAAGTGAGGCGACAAATTCGGTTCTAGAGAGGTTTGTGTGGTGCATGCACTGCAACGTTTCAAGACCATGATGACATCACTTAGATTGACTGGATTAGGTATTCAGCCTTACATTTTACGACCCCTGCGTACACTACCGAACTGCTAATTCACGTTTTCTTTTTATTCCACAATGTTCTGGGAAAGCTATAAGGATCTACCTGCAATAAACAAAATAAAATTAAAAATACTTCATAGGTATGTAGGTATTACACAATGTTTTAATTAAAAAACAAAATCAAAACTTGTGCGTGTGTGAAGCTAGGAAAATGAAGCAATCATTCGTCATTTTTTCCCCACGCACAGCCCAGCTTTGAAAGCCACCCAGTGTTCGAAACTGAAACTTCAAATTGTTCTCCCGTAAATTATGATGTCTGTAGATTCGATAGTTTACATAGGGGCCGTCGTATTGCGTGTAAGTATGTCGTGGTGAAGTAGCCAAAGACTGGCTTGATACGAAATTAAATTTTAATACTTTAACGCAATTTTAGTTTAGAATTCATCAAACAAAATCCTTGCTAATAATAAAAAAAGCTTGGCTGTCTAACTGCGACTCATACTCTTGTCGCAACTTTACCTTTGTGAAAATTTGTTTTGTGTATCTTCTCAGCGTTTTCTCGGCCAATTGTCAAAAATAGCTAGATACCATTTGGTCTACGTAGTCCTTATGGATACCTACATAAAATTCCGAGCGTCATACTAACAGTTGCACGCATTATTGACTCGGCGATCATGGAAAATATCCTCAATGTTTTTTGACATGTAGGTATTCACTTGTATCTAAAACTAAAATACGATATAAAAAGATTACCATAAAGTGTTTAAAAGAAACAATTTCAAGTCACTGTCCTTGGCTATAGTTAGGTACAATTTCTATGCAGAAAGTCTTAGACAAATATGCCAAAGTGAAATATTCCGTTTAGCAGCTCACAATATAACATGAAAAAGCTAAGCACGTATTGTATAAAATTCTACAATAGTTATCTAGAAATATGAAATTCCGGACACGTGTTAGGAAAAATTTTATTCCCGACACTCATACAAAATGAGTGTTCCTTATTGTTTGCAATATAGAAATGGGCTTAGAGGGAGTTTTATAGTACCTACTTATGAATATTTTGCTTGAATATTTGTTAAATAAACAATATTGTCTTCGTTATTATTCAACATTGACATACATTATGATACATAACGTTTGTATTAAATTACATTAGAAACTTTTTCAAAATATAATAAAATAAAATACTTACTTAAGTATACAGATAAAAATAATATCGCCTAACTTAATCAGCCAATTATAGTCCCACTGATACGGGCCTCTTCTGAGAATAAAAGAGATTCAAGCCATTAACATTTTTTTTTCATGTGTTAGTCATGTTTTTATTCTCCTAATCACAGTGATCTTAGCAAAATAAATTAGAATAATATTCAAACTTTCGTAACTCACAAAAGATTAACTTATAAATACAATAGCCTAACATAAAATAACAATAGTGATGTACAAAATTGAGATGAGTAGTTCATTTGTCGAGCTTAGCAACTATTATTATAAATGCGAAAGTATCCATACTAGCATGCTGGAATTCAATGAAATTTGCCACACAGATAGACCATATTGTTAACACATGGTACTTTTTAGAGACACACAATGGAAGCGAAGCCGCGGGTGTCAGCTAGTATTTTTTTTTTTTAGATTACCTAATAGGTAGGTTAGCCATGTCTGACAAACAATGTTTACATTAACAAACAATAACTGTTCACTATAAGGCACGAGCTTCTAATCAATTTTATTTAATAGCATTATTATGTCTACCATTCTTAATATATTATAATTATGCAAAGCATGACGCCATTTTCTTAATACGATGATTTAGTACAAGGATTGCATCGCAATGGAATAATTTGCTGTCACAAAGAATATACTTAGCAAGTAAAGGAACTTAAATTGTGCAAACGACTATTAAATATCTACTTTAACCATAATAGAGGAGACTGGAACTCAAATAGCTTGGTGATTTGTGAACGATTTTTGATGAATCGAGAATAGGTATAGGCTGGGAAAACTAAGGCTCGAATTCTTGAACGATACTTAAGCACGCATCATCTAGATTGAAAACTATATGAAATAACAGTTTCTTGAGTATCGTTATTTCGGACGTACGATCAAAACTAACTTCAATGTATTGCTATATTTTGTAAAATACTTCTTTGATTGTGAAAACACCTTTTAATTTGTGTCAATCTATTGTATCTGTGTCTAATATTATGTCTTTCAGTGTTTTGTTCGTGTATGATATCTTTGCAAACGATCAGTTTTTTCCATCACATAGTGCAAGTGCTCCGATTTCCATAAAGTTCGTTGTACTTGCATACTTATGTGTAATCGATTCGATTGGAACTGAATTGTCTGCATTCGATACTTTGTATATTTTGTATTTTTAATATTTGCTGTATTTTGTAAAAATACTTCTTGGATTGTGAAAAATACCGATGTATTTGTGTCAGTTTATTGTATCTGTGCCTAATGTGTCTTTCAGTTTCAGTATTTTTTTTCGCGTATTAATATATTTGCAAATGATAATTTTCAATTTTGTCAAAAAAAAAAAACATTTGCAAATATATTAAAACACAAAACAACGTGTATTAATTATTTGCAAATGATTTTTTTTTCCATCACTTCGTGCAAGTGCTCCAATTTCCATAAAGTTCATTCATCGATTGGAACTGAATTGCCTGCATTCGATACTTTATATATTTTGTATTGTACAGGTTGCCTGGTTGAACGAGGGACTTATTGAAGGAGGATGTTCAGTACTTGATTCTCGTTCCAAATATGTTTAAAAAGATTAAAAAGTAGCACCTTAAATATTTTTCCAATCGTTTTCATCAATAACTGTGGACACTATTCCGCGGTTACAAATTAAAGTTTCATGCAGTGAGGTGATGCACCTAGCACGGCAATAGCCATCGGTTGCTATTCCCAACCTCTCCGCCTTTTGTAGTACTAACCAGCAAGTCTGCTAAACAGTCAAAGCTTGCGCGAGCATTTTTTCTCCTGTACGCGTGATTTATCGTGGAACTTTTTTTTCCACATTTTTTTTATTATGTGTACGCAAATTCTGCCATATTCTTGGATATGTCCCTTGTTCATCCATACACTCAGTAGAATATAAACTTTAGATCATACCTCATCATCATTATCATCATCAGCCCATTACTGTTCTCGGAATGAGAAGGTTCAGGCCTTATTACGCCACGCTGGCGTACTGTGGGTCGGCGGATTACACACACCATCGAGAACTGTATGGTCTGTATGGAGCACTCTCAGGTGTGCAGGTTTGCTCCCGATTTTTTTCTTGACCGTTAAAACAAGAATATGTTTATTTATTTATTATATTAATTACACCAAACAAAACAACAAACAAACAAAACAAGAATATACATAATATTCAACATTGTACCCACGTCTTTATGATTACATTTACAGTTATTTAATAGTTGTATTATTTCTAAACGTATCTTCCAGTTATTATGTGTCCCTTTTATCCCTTATTTATTATGAGCCTGTGCTGTCTCACTCCTGGGCAAAGGCCTCCTTCCACTTTTCCCGATCCCGTGCCTCTTCCTTCCAGTTTTTAAGGAATGCATCCTTTTATCCCTTCTTCTTCTTCGTCGTTCCCTCACTGCTGAAGATCGGGACCACATAGACGACGCATTTCCAAGGTATGTGGTCTACCGCTGTATGGACCGCTCGGTACATGCTGCCTCCAATAGCCCTCTTAATCGCGTCTGACCATCTTGCCGGTGCTCTGCCTTGAGCGGGCTTTCCTTCTATCCGGCCCAGTATCACGAGCCTTTCCAGACAATGCCTAGGTGCTCACAAAATATGATTTATCCCTTAAAGATAAATACAACTTAGTTTCATTAATACTACAGAAAAGCTTAATTTTTCTGTGTTTCAGCACACATCGTAGATAGCAGGTTGAATATTAAAACAACACTACTTCTTCTTCTCTCGGGTCGACATGAGCTACATAATGATAATAGCTCATGTCGTGTTGTAAAGATTAGCCAGTCAGTAGGTTGGTAGCAGGGTTGACTGCCCAGGGTGCACCGGATGATCAATTAAATATCGTCACTTGTGGAGGCTCTTACACACACTAAAACAACACTAGTAAACAATGACATATAGGCGCAGCGTGGGTAGGCCCCCCACAAGGTGGACCGACGACCTGTTGAAGGTCGCGGGAATCCACTGGATGCGGAAGGCGCAGGACCGGTCGTTGTGGCGATGCTTGGGGGAGGCCTATGTCCAGCAGTGGACGTCTTTCGGCTGAAATGATGATGAAACAATGACACTATGCAGCATCAACATATCTCGAAGTTATACTCTTACTGACAAACTAAAGCTTCTATTTAAAGTATTTATTTATCTTCATGAAAACATGGTTACAAATAAATGTGACACTGGATCGCACACTAGGATACCCTGTGTATTGTAGGTACATAACATAACATAACCAGCCCATTACTGTCCCACTGCTGGACACGGGCCTCTTCTCTTCTCTTCTTAAGACTTAAGACCTTAGTCCACCTCGCTGGCCTACACACACCATTGAGAACTGTATGGGGCACTCTCTGGTGTGCAGGTTTCCTCACGATGTTTTCCTTCACTGTTAAAGCAAGTGATAATCGAATATAAATCCGCACATGAATTCGATCCGCACATGAATCCGAATCCGCACATGAATTCGAGGTACATAAAATTGTAGGTACATGAATGGAGTAAATATACCCACACGTTTAGGTACTTTGTATTTTGTTTCGCAATTCACAACTGTTTATGGCGCTCATGCAAGGTGTTATTTTCCATAAAACTTAATTGATGTTAATTGCCATTTAGCTCCTCGGTACCTACGGACAGTCATCGTCATACTAAATAGGTTCATCGTCAAACTAGGTACACGTATAAGAACGTAAAAGTGAAGCCATTTTAGTAATGTCGGATTCTAAGTTTTGTTTTGTTTGTCTTAAGATTCAGCAATATTTTCATGCTCTTGAAAGCAACGTTGAATTTTGAATCATTTGATGTATATTTTTTTTTCTTAAATCAAACATCAATAGTGCTTGTGTGTCTATGTGATAAAACTGTTTTATTTCACCTTTTCTATGACCGAAAAACATTTATCCTACTAATATTATAAATATGAAAATTTGTGAATATGTTTTTTTTTATTCTCAGTAGCAGCCCGGAGTCTGGATTTGTGCCTGGTCAATGACAATAGGCTCGCCCCCTATTACATGGGACTATAACATAACTGGCGAAATGTGGATGTACTATATAATATACACCTCTGCATACCCCTTCGGGGAAATACAGGCGTGATGTTATGTTATGTTGTTATGTTGTGAATATGTTTGGATGTTTAGGCGTTTGGATGTCAAAGTCGAAGTTTATTTCAATTAGACCATTAACAGGCACTTTTGAAAGTCGACAGTGAAAATAAGTAGGAAGTAGGAAAGGTGAATTGCCCATTCGAAAATTTAATTTCCTAAGGACAAGAATTAAGCAGAAGAAACTCCATGGTTACCTACTCTGTTAAAAATCGAAGTTTGGATGTTTGTTACTCAATCATGCTGAAACAGCTGAACAGATTTGGATGAAATTTGGCACACAGACCATAACCTGGTTTAACATAATAGCGATACTTTTTGTCCCGGGAAAATAAACGGTTTCCGAGGGATGTACGATAAGCCGAATTACACGCGAGCGAAGCCGCGGGCAAAATCTAGTCATAAATAAATAATAATACAATACAATTACACAAATACAAAAGGTTTAATTCATCGACACGATATAGGTAACATTAGTTGGTGATTGGAGCCTCCTTTTAAGCAAATAATGCCTGTATTAGGAGACTCCGCTCTTCAATAGATAGCTTAAATAACTTATAAAGGGAATATAAATAATAAATACATATTCACAAAATCTATGTTTGTGTTGGTCTGGGTGTTTCTTATGTATTTAAGTATGTATTTACAAAAAAAAAAGTATATATAATTATTATATCCATTGTCTAGTATACCCATAGCACAAGCTCTGCTTAGTTTGGGATTAGATGGTGCTGTGTAAAAATGTCCCAAAGATTTATATTTATTTATTTATGTATAATATTTCAACATTACCTATGAAGTACCTGATTTCTGGTCTAGATATAAACCTGTGTTACAGAATCAATTAATAATCAGAATCATCTTAGTACCTACCTAGGTACCTATATGTAATTTTCATAAAATAATTGTGAACTCATGTTAACTATTTCGTATGCAGTGTGTTTAATAAATGATATGAGAAAATTGTCGTTGTTTTTTAATCCATTATTGCTTTTTAACTCAAGAACGAGAACCTTAAAAAACCTTAATCAGGCTTCAGAGGTAAATCTCCTTCACCTATGTATTGAATCATTTACCTATATATCATTGCAGTGCATCTACAGAAAGTGATCAACACAAAAGTGCATTGCGAACAATTTTTATATACACATTACCTACCGCATTTAGTAGATAGGTAATACCTACTTTACTACTTAATATTACTAAATTACTAGCCCTTTTTATCATATAGGTAAGTATCTATCTGTACTCATAGGCCTCCTCATAAGCTAACTGCAGCGAATTTTATGTCCATGACGCTTGGTTATGAAGTAGTTGTGAAAAGGAGGATGATTGCCTATCGTCACGTAAACGGAAAAATAGATAAGGTCATTGATATTTATATGTAGGTACCTACTAGGTAAAAAAGATATACCTAACCTACCTGCGGAAAACTGGAAAACTTTTTCACAGTCACAAGGACTAAGAATAATAAGAATCATCGATCTATATGTACTACATATATTTCAATGATTAAAATTATATACTTACAAAAAATTACTTACAATTTCTAGAATAAACTTCTATAAAGCTCTACTAGAGCTTATTGCTTCGTTTTACCAATCAATGCAGATGCATGATGTAAATATCATGAATCTCAAAGAAAATGCGTGAAACAATTCTGTAGCAGACGATCGATAAATAAATAAATTAAACACACTAACAGACAGAGGGGAGCATACCGCACTAATGTATTCAAAGTTCTAATAATCAATAGTTTCTCTGCAAGCTTTTGTTAATCTACTCCTCAACAGATGGCGCCAGTTTTTGGTAAAACAGTCCCGTAGCAAGCTTCGCCTTAGATTGTTGGTTCTATCCAACAATAGATGGCATTAAAATCTTTTTTTTGAGTTACCTATAATACACATCTCGGTAATTGTTTTTGTCCACATATAAATAAATTCCTTTTCTTTCGTATTTTAATAAACCAAGGTTCCTTTACCTGTCAATGTCACCTACAAATAATTTTTTCATAGAAATTTAAATTAGGTTAAGCAAGTTAGGTTTAGCAAGTTTCTAACCAATATAAAACGTATTTGGTCTATTCTTAGACCAAATACGTAGCTACCTTAAGATACTATAAATTATTAAGTTCCTGACGCTGGATGCGGTAAGCGCAGGATCGGTCGACCCGTTCGTTGTGGCGATGCTTGATGGAGGCCTATGTCGAGTAGTGAACGTCTTTCGGCTGAAATGATGATGATGATAAAGAGCTTGACGTCACAAAACATGAATAATATAAGTATATGTCAATATTTACAAAGTACAAAATAAAATGATACAAAAAGGTGCGCCTAGGCGTCAAAATATTCCTCCACACCGCTGTCATCTGGCATAGTGCCACGTCGAATGGCAAAGCTTATTCTTTAACCAAAAAACAAGACAGCCCTCTGGTCACGTGAAGTGTCGACCAGTATCTTAGAGATTTCCTTAAAAAGGAAGCGCGCACTCGGACCCCATGACCCGAGCGTTTCGCCCCAAACGGCTCAAAGTCATAGTTACCTGACAGGTTACTATATTTGCGCCGCT
This sequence comes from Asteroscopus sphinx, assembly GCA_949699075.1. Taxonomy (NCBI): domain Eukaryota; kingdom Metazoa; phylum Arthropoda; class Insecta; order Lepidoptera; family Noctuidae; genus Asteroscopus; species Asteroscopus sphinx. The sequence goes on along the minus strand of OX453013.1, from coordinate 11,049,043 downwards.
TGAGCGCAGACGCAGCGCCAGTACAGCCAGCCGAGCTGTCGAGTCATTGTAACCATAAAATCGCATGCGCTAAATTTTCAATATGTATGTAATTTTTATACGAATTGTGTGTGAATACCTTCCTAAGAACATGTTAATACAATAGGTACCTAATAGAGAACTGATTTAAAACTAAATAATATGTAATATTTTTTTTACCAAAAATAAGTTGTACCTACCTAAGTGTGTAGGATAAACAATTTAATAGAGCAAAGGGTACGGAGTACTCAGTTACCAGGAATGTATAAGGAACGAATAGATTATATTCAGTGACCTATGAAACCCGATGATTATTATAGCACTAAGTAATAGAAAATTAATTTTAAACTAGGTACAGTCGACTGCATGACAGTGGTAACACTTTAATTCGAAAACCGCCCTTACTGCTTACGAAATAAAGATACTGCTAATGTCAAAGTGTTACCACCGACGTGCGGTCGACCGTACCTATGTATTTATAAAACATTAGGTGTGTTTACCAAAAAATCGTTAAAACGTCTAAATAAAACCTTCTATTTGTGAGATGAACAATTTCATAGAGCGAAGAGCCGGTACCAAGTACCAGGAATGTATAAGGAACGAAAAGATTAATGACTATCGCAGGACAGCAGGCAAATCGCGGCCGCGTTTGACAAGCGCAGGTGAGCGTTTTCAAAATAAAGTGTATCGTGTCCGAATTTATTGTCAGATTTTAAATGTGATATTTTCGATGGTTTTTTGGTTACAATATAAGTTAGATGTATTGCAATTTATGAAATTATATTTATTTCCTTCAATAGTAAGCTATTTTACGAGAAATCATAAAATTAAACTGGCTCTGCTGAAAAAAATGTCAGTTTTGCGATTATCTTAAAAGCTAAATATCTTACAACTTTGAAGAAACACACAAATTATTTTAATTGTATTTTGAAGATAATCATATTTAAAAAAAAAACTACGACATTATAGGGAAAATATCAATAACATGTGAATTATATGCTAATTTTAAGTTCGGTTTTGTCACAACTGATGTTAGTAACCGTTACTTTTTAATATTATGTAATGGTTAAGTAGTTTCACCGGGAAACTACATTATTGCTTTTGAAACATATGTTACTATTTTCAATGTTGAAATTAAATAATTTGTACCCTTTCATATCAAAAAATGACAAAAACTAAGAATTCCCTCGTCGCAAAACACAGGACAATCGCAAAACCGACAGTCCATTTTTTATAAAGCTGGGCTTACATGAATATATTTTTGAGAGGGATCGCGATAGAATAAAATAAAACCGAAATATATTTTAAATGTTTAATATTATAGGCGAAAGTATAGGCTAATAAAAAAAATATTATACTTATTTCACAAATCAGCCATAAAGTATCATAAATTTCAAGTATCAAAATAATCACAAATTTAAATTAGTTGTTACTTTTACAACTCGAGTAATACCTAAAGTATTTTCACAACCTTTGTTTAAGGCTAGGCTTTGCTTAATTCCTATAAAATTAACTATTCTTTTAATAAACATTATATTATTATTATTAGAAATCAACATTGGTCTCAGTTAAAGTGTACACCTACTAGGTTTTACATATAATATCACAAAAATTTTGGCACTTTTTTTCTCTTATCAAAAATTAAATAACGCTTAGTATACTTTTATTGTAATCTTAATAATATTAATTACCTACTCTAAAAACTTGAGATCAAGATTAAACTGAGATCGATCTACATAATTTGTCAGTCGTTGTTAACATACACTTGTAATAAAAAATAATATAAAAATAGGTGGAGGTGACAGTTACTAAATAATCAGGTAAATAATAAAGGATATAAATGAACCTACTATAAATGAAACCACAAATAGTAACAACAAACAACAGGTAGGTACTTTGTACCTACTAAAATAATATTTAAGAGTTATCATCATGAACTGACTAATATATTCAAGAATATATTACGGCATTTGCTAACAATAAACAATAAATCAAAACTGGCACTCATCATGGGCACCGTGTATTATTAGGCGGAAACAAAAACATAACACGATTTCGATTCTTAAACCAAATTATAAATCAGAAAACTAAGACGAAAATAAAAAAAAGAGTCAATAATTCCAACAAATTACACATTCTTCAGCAGGAAAATGATCGTAAACACATAGTTCACAATCATTGCACCAAAAATATGAAGTATTCAATAAGTAAAAAATATCAGTTCTAGTCATGGCTAGCATTAAATGAGTCGGTCTTTCTGCATTATTTGTATGTAGCTCCTGTCGACATCCATAGCAATATTCAGTTATGACAAAGTGAGTTACAGGCCAAGGCCATTTAATATGATTGTAGTAACACTGTTCAAAATCATATCTTGCTAGAATTTTATCAATATCGTAATAAATAACCATGGTGTAGGTCTTATGTAGGAGTTCAATCTGAAAAAAAAGAAAACAAAGTAAGTAAAGGTGCAACAAATATTACGCTATCAAACCGTCTAGTAAATCGGTAAAACATTAGAATATAGGGAACTGCAAAGCTGCTTAAAAAAAAATCAATGGATTGCTTTAGAATTGAGAAAGAAATTATGATCGAAATAATTTCGTACTAGGTACCGAAGAAATTAATACCTACATTATTTTTTAGCTTTCTAGGCATGGATCACATATGAAATCAGGATATATCTGCTGACCAATACATTCGCTGCAATATATTTTTTTGCAAACCATACATGTAGCTTTTTGTCCCGAGATGGTCGTAAGACATTTCTGACATTGGACACCCTTTATTGTTTGAATTTTAAATTTGCAACGTTGAGTGCTTGGAACGTTGTTGTCAGCAGAATTACGATGAATTTCAGTTAAGACCTTGTTTGATTTTGGAAAGAACCTCCTCTCTTCTAATATCTTTATTTTAGGTTCATTTGTGGAACTACTCTCATTTGTAGGTAAATATTCTTCCAATTGCTGTACGCTAATTATTGGAAGCTCCATCGTATCAATTATTTCAACAGTATCAACTATTTCATTGATGGATAAAGAGCAGTTAGATCCAATTTCTGCTGTCGTTTGATCGTCATTAATATCTACAGGTTGATCAAAGGGTAGATTCATCACAGCTGAAGACAATAAAAAGGGATCAACTGGATTCATACCATCCATACCATCAAGGGCTATTCTAGGATCTATCACATGATGAGGTTTTGGAGAAAAACACTCACACTGTCCTCTTTGTTCTCCACAAAAGCAGCTTACATCTCTATATGATATTTTGGATTTGTCATTTTTGTCTGTTATTATCTGATGCAATTGCATAGTTCCTTTGAGAACTGGTACTTTAGCTGGCAATATTTTTGATATGTTGTCAATATCGCTTTTTAAGATGAGGAACACTTTGGTTTTTTTCAAACAATCTTTGCAGACTTCATAAGCATCTTTTGCATCTACTATGTCGGTTCCAAGACATACTTTTTTATCTAGACTTCGTTTCACGCTGCCACCGATTCCGTCAGCTACACTTTTGCCATGATGCGCTTCATAAAATGACCAAGTCGAATACTTGAACCCGTAAGTCTTTGTGAAGTGAGCAAGTAAGTAGAAATTGTTCTTCTGACGGTACTGCGAAGACGGGCCATCAGTGTAAAAATGAAATATCTCTACATTCGGTGTTCTTGTTTTTACCATTTCGATTACAGGAGATAGGTGAGCCCAAATCGCCGGTGGCTGGTGGCTGCTCTCGTCTGACATCGTACAAAAAGACTGCGCTTCAGTTTTCGTATATACCATGCCTGTGTGCAAAGATATTTGACGTTTGGAGGCGCCAAAGTGCATGCTTTGAACTTCATTTGCCATTTTCGCTTCGTAAGATTCCGAGAAGTCACACACAATTAGACATTCGTTATCTTTTAGCTCGGATACAGCCTTTTGATATTGTTTCTGCATATGAATATTGTTAAAATGGTGTTTTTTAAATAGGATCATATCATTTTCGTATTGAATTTTTAACTCCCTTATACTTCCCTTTTTAATCACTTTTTCGGTTCTCATGGTCTTAACTTCTTTCTTTGACACTAAGTCTTTCTTTTCATATGTATGTTCTTTCCTATCCCATTGCAGCCATTCTACTTCCTGGTTTAATTTCTCCTCTGTAGCCAGATTAAACTGTACCTTTCTACCTTTGCATTGGCGACATGTATGGTACATGCAGTCGTAGTTGGTTGTGTCGCAACATATATTCTCTAAAGCGTCTTTTCTCGTGCCACTGATGATCCCATGTTTTAACAGCGCTGTATGTAAATAGTCTATATTACTATGCTTGGGGCACAAACAAGTATTTCTCGAATTTATTCCTGGCGAAAGAATAAAAAACGGTTTGCTCCTGTAAAACGTTGTAAATCCGTAGCGGCCTCCCTCACTTTTATATTTTTCAAAAGTTTTCAGTAGTGTATCACACAAGTATCGAATCTGTTTTTTGGTTTTATCTTTGGTTCTTGTTTCCTTTTTTCCTGCTGTATTGCGGCTGACGTCATCTCTCATATAAAATTTTCTTATTTCTGCGATCTCTGTAGGTTTTTTGCGTTTCTTCTTTTCTCTTACTTTGCCTTGTAAACCTAGCATTTTTGTCATAATCTTTTTGTTTTGGGAATTTTTCACGAGCTTTTTTAAAGTCTGTTTTTCTGTTCGCTTAGTGCAATTTTGATACGTTTTTTTTAGTGTATGTTCTAACATTTCATTCCTTGCTTTTATTTTTAATAACTCTGTTTCCAAATAATTTACTTCCTGTTTGTTCTGTTTCAAAAGCCTTTGGTTACGTTTTTTATAAGCCTCTTTCTGTCTTTTTAGTTTTACGTTGTATGCCATGAAACGTCTGCATTTATTCGTCAGGTATGTATTTTTCTTTGTAATGTATTGGATAGTTTTTATACAATGAGTTTGAGATGCTGAAGCTATATCTTCTGATTGTAAATTGTCGTTAGGTGCCACGTTGACACTATCCTGAACACTTTGCCTTTTTTTCTGTCTACTAGCTTGTTTTTCTTTTCGCCAAACTTTTCTCCTGTTCTCAGCTTCTTCCAGAGTCATTTCTGAAATTTTTTTTTTCTTTTGTTTTATTCTTTGTAAATTTTTTATTCTTTGTGCCTCAAGCTTATCAGGATTTTCCTTTCTCATCTTTTCTCTATACCTCCTAGACCTTTCTGCACTAGTGAGTGGCATCGTGTAACCTAAAATGTATTTAACTATTTATAAATAATAAGAATTTTAAAAAATACTGACAAAAAAACTTTATAGGAGGCCTTTGCCCAGCAGTGGGACAGTATAGGCTAATAAAAAAGAAAAATAATTTTAAAGAATACTGACAAAAAAACTTTAGAAAAAGTTCTACGTACGTATTACTTAATAAACCTAAGCAAATAAACTATACTTGATTTAAAAAATAACCCACTATTCAAACAGACCGAAAGACAATACAAAAAAGTAAATAAAAAAAGAACTGTAAATCCTAATGTAAACCTTGCTTTATGGTGTCGGTTTTGCGACTTAGCTGGTCAGCCTGGTAGGTCACGGGATAAAATGTCGCAAAACTGACGTGACGCTCTCTTCCCTTATAATATTCTGAACTGTATTCTAACGAAAACATTTACACTAGATTTGTTATTAACTATATTACGATTACATTATAAAATTGTTAATCTTTTAAATATCATGAAATGATGTAAACTTACCGGAATCAGCAGTTATTGTGTCTCAAATCCGACACACGAAATCTTGACGTTCGTGGCACAACAAAATACACGTATTGTTTACTCGGTTTCGTATCACAATTAGTCTTTTTTTATTTCGAACGGTGGACTGTACGGTTAATGTTGCCAGTTCAGAACTTAAAGAATCCTTATTTATTATTTAAATAGCAGTTTTAGCCGTGACAAACCTGTCATGTCCGGTCGGTACCACTTTTTACATGTTTGTTGGAAATTGAATTGTGTTTCTGTGTGTTTTAGGTTTAAATTAAAAAGTATCGGAGACGATAGATGAGTCAGAGTGCTTTCAAACAGTACCAAAAAGTCAATGTATCGCGTACAAAAATTTTTCAGAATAGCTTTTAACATCGAGAAATTCGAGTGGGGGACACGTCAAAAACTGACTTCTTGCTTATTAAATTGGTCATTATTTTAATTGCTCTCAATTTTTTTCATATTTGTGGCATTTCATTTAGTAGTTTAAAATGTGTTTAATGCTTACAGTCATTAAAATATTTACCATCATATCATATTACTTGTTAGTAATACTTCAAACACAAGGGACAACCGAAAAGTTGGGGGTACACTTTTTTGTGAAAACGCTCAGGTGCGCTATTTTCATAATTGGCCCGACCCGCGCCCTTTCAGCTTTCAAGAACTAGTGAGTGTGGTCATGTGAGTTCAGGTATGTTGTTCTTTGTTTTAGCTCGATCGACCGTGAGCTAATGAAGTTGACTGCATAAAAAACGACTGCAATCATCGATCCGATGTCGTATATATTACTAAGTTTTGTAGCCATTGAACCGTTCAATGGGATAATGGAGTGTTGGGGAAAGCTCATGCTTCTTAATAGAAGCTTATGAAAATGTAAAAATGCCTAGTAAAGCTACGCGTCCATCCACCTATCGGTATCGGACGGATCGCACTGTATTAAAAAATGCAGATGACATCGGCATCCGAATGTCAATATTGAAAATCCAACGAATTCGTTTCATGGGATCCGTACGATGCGTACGATACCGATAGGTCAACGCGTGCCTTAAGTCTATCTAAATCTTCAATTTCGTTCCAAAAAATGTCTTACCAAACATACTTTGCACCTAATTTCACATCCACCTCCTCCAGATATTCCCTAACTCTGTACAAATTGGATTACGTCACTAATCTCGCACCGGACAGGGGTGCCACGTGTGCGAACATGAAAATCTGACGTACAGGGGCTCACCTTTATAGGTAATGAGCTCTATTAATCACGCGAAGACTCTACGTGGTTCGGCTGAACTTAAGCACTACTTGACATGGATCTTCGCTTTGCATCTGTGCCAAAACTAACGACATTTGATGAATTAAAAAAAATATTAAGAAGGCCCCTATTATGCTTATAAAGGTGCTTTTTCGTGTGCAACTTTTGAACTGTCGAGTTTTGAAAGAAAAAAATATATTTAATGCTATTTTGCCTACCTATAATCGTTTGTATGTCATTTTAACCAATAAAGTAGATACATTGGTTTCCAAAAAAAAAACTGCTGGTAAAAAATCTTTATTATCTTAAAATTACAAATGAACCATTTAAAGAAAGAAGATATTTTAAGAACCAATCACATACCTACTGAAAAACAGATATTATATTCTCGAGAAAAGTAATTTGCGATAATTGTCTTCAGTATGGGTATTAGGTACTCCACATAGAATATAATATATTTTTTATAGGTGTGATCTTAACTCTAATATCATATTTTATGATCCACAAAATCCGCCAGTTGGCTTACACTCATGCATTATATGCAAAATGAAAAAGAAAGGTGTCGATTCTCTTGTTCACGAACTAAACTTATTTTAAACTATCGCTCTCTTTTACTAGATATATACAAGAAAGGGATGGCAACAATTTTAGTACTGTCAAATTAGTTTCGTGTTACATTTCTTTGTATTTTAGTGGGCACGTTCCGAGATCACGACTAAACTTGTGTGTAAACATGAAATCTAAATTCCGACTAATTTGACAGTTCAAAAATTGTTGCCATCCCTTTCTTGTAATTTCTACTATTAGTAAAAGAGAGCGATATTTTAAAATAAGTTTAATTCGTGAACAAGAGAATCGACACCATTGTCAATTTTAAAAATAATAATTAAAAGTAACAAAATATGTCGAGATTTGCTCAAACGTTTTACACGTTCAAATACTATTATTAAAAACCTACCACCCCAACTACTAACCCACCTACAAATCAACGTACCTACTGAATCCAAATTTTGTTCTCACAAACGTCTCAGTCGAATACTCAACTCCGCAAAATCGAACACTTCCAAAATCAGACCTACCATAGAAAAATTGTGTAACTGAGCGAAAGCATTGAAAGCAGGAAGGGCCACGTCAAAAATTACTATTATACCCCCGACATAATTAATGAACTGCTTATTCAAATACATTTAAAACTATTATTCATGCCGTTTACGTTTGAAACGTTCCGACCATTTCTTTGAAAGGACTCCTTTATGTTATTAATTTAAAAAAAGTTGCCTTATGCGATTTTTAAATAATTCAGGTTAGAGCCGTAACGAATTTTTAGGATAAATATTTTTTGTTTACAATAGTTCGTTATTAGAATATTATGTAGTTAATGATCTTTGCACAATTTAATGTACTTTGTTAACCGACTTCATATAGTAATGGGTAGTAGTTGAAAGTAATCATTCACGCCTTGTTGAGCGCTTGTTTGTTACTTAAATACATTATAAGGAGGATACACAATACGATTCTATATGGAGGCCAACGCCAAGCTTTTGTTTCAGAAATGTTTTTTTTTCTCATGGAAGTGCCCTTTTTACTAAATTATTATGAAAAAGTATATTTATCTTCAGAAGTAGAAGATGAATAAATAATAATCAGTACCAAGCTAATCAAATAACAATAATATACACAGCCAACGGTCACAGAAAAAACAATAGAAAAACTTACGCAAAGTAACAAGAAAATGTTTTCGGTAAAAACGGAGTTTCCTAGCTTGATACGAATATCTTTCCAGATTACTCTGACCTCCCCCACCTTTCTTAGCCGTAACAAAATTGGATGGAAAAGTGGTGAGGTGTTTTTCCTGTACGGTTCTTTTTGTAGTGGTTGTCGAGATTTCCCGAATGTTTTTTTCTTTGAATTTTCGCAATTCGTCGGCTTAGTAGGCACCTTCTTATTATTATTACTGAAGTGAATCCCTGGGAAAAGTGACTGGTGTTTCTCTTATTCAACGTTACGCTCGTACGCCCGGTCGCACGTTTTCGATTAGCCGTTCGCTTTGTTGTGCCTGCCCTTATATTGGCACGTATTTGGTGATTGTTACAGAAGGGTTCCATTTCTGAATTGGTTATTGATATAATTAATAACTTTATTAGTTCCCTCGCAATTTTAAAGCAGGGTGGTAATCCCATGAAGTTCAATTTTGAAGGTAATATCTGTATTTTTGCTTTGGTAACTTTGCTAAACCAATGTAGCATTTTAATATCGGCGTACATTTATTTTCAAACCAATATTCCCTGTTCAGAATAGAAATCTAAAAAGTAGGTACATTACGTAGATCCACCACCAGGAAGGAACAAAATTGACAAAACCAAGATTAAAATTACAAGAATTACAAAAAGGTTAGGCACTGAAAAATTTTATCGTGTGACTATCCTTCTTTTTTTCATTTTCCTTGCTTCACACGACATAGGTACTATTGTTAAAAATTATTTACATTAAATTTTAATTAATATAATATTATGATTATAATACCTACATTTATTTAATTACAAACACTTATACCTAGACTAACTGAGTATAGGTAAACTTAAGCGCTAAACTGGACCCCACACTAAGATGTATAGTGGGACCCAGTATTATATTTTAAGTAACTTGTGGAAAACCCACACACTTATTTTTCGTTTCAGTATCGCTATCATAGGTATGATCGACCGCAGGTCAGTGGTAACAGTTTTAACAGTGACAGCATCATTATTTCGTAAGCAACAAAGGCGGTTTTCTAATTCAAGTGTTACCACTGTCGTGCAGTTGACTGTACGTAACAAAATGAATTATATTTTTCCCGTCTGGAGACCTATAATATAATATTGCAGTTTCCATATCTAAATCCCATTGCAACATAGTATAGCGAACTTTTAATCAAGTCCTGGAGAAACGATTTACTATCAACAAAGAGTAATCACTTAATATGCAGAGGGGACACGGCTTAAAAAAAGCTGTGCTGATGTAATATTACTTTCTCGGTACTCAAAATCGTCTTGCAACGTTAGAAACAATCGAAAGGTCTATTTTATGGTCTAATAAAATATGTAAAATATTTGCAGGAAGTCACCTAGTACGAGTGACTTTTGATAAACAGTATCACAATTGTATTAAAGTAGGTAGTCAGAAGCTTCCAAGTCTAACAACCACCAACAGCAATAGTCTTATTTCAAGACAGGATATCGTTAATTATTAATTAAGTTGCGAAGATCAGACTGGTCTGATGCTCCATGTTAATAGCATCTTGTATAATAATAATCGTTTATTTCCAAAAATAAGTAATTTGTTACAATTCACATTAACGTTGATTCCCAAACTAGGTTAACCTGTATCTTGTATGTTTGGAAAGAGCCTGTCAATTCGGAAGAATATTTACTAAGTCATTCCATGTTAAATTCTCAATAAACTTGCGCTTGACTAAATTTACTAATAATAATAAACTATGGCACGGTCAACAATGGTGCACACTTGCCAAGAAAAAACATATACACATAAGATTTTGATGTTGTTGGTTTATTGCGCTGTGTGAACCAGCTGGTAACATATCCAACGTCACTTTAATTTTATTTACCAACTGGCTGATGCCCGTGGCTTCGCTCCCATGGCAAAAAGTTTTATGATAAAAAATATCCTGTTTTGATCCAGGATCTGTTCTATCTGTCTAATAAAATTCATCGAAATTCGTTCAGTCATTTCAGCGTTATTGAAGAACAAACAAATAAACTTGGACGAATAAAAAAGATGGACGGAATCTCGCTAAACAAAATGTGAAGCATCCATAGTAAGACGGCTCGCTTAAAAGTACGGGCTGGCACGCACACATTCACACCCATAGTAAGACAAAAAGCCGCGATTACGCAACAAATCTCATGTGACGGTAGTCACTGTCGTAGTGTCACAAATAAAATAATAATATATATCTGGTGTGTTAAAATTATGTCGAAATTGTAGTAAGTTTAGGAAAAAACTAAGTGCTTCAATCTTTGCTTAGCGAGATTGCGTCTGCCATTTTTTATTCGTCCGAGCAAATAAACAAACATCCATACTTTTGCTTTTATAATATTAGTAGGATTAACTTTCCATATTGCATCGAGAGACGTCGGTCTATTTGCAACCTATTACACCAAGAAAAATATGCATGTAGGCAGAAACCTTCCAAAAGTGTCCCTGTCTTCTCTTACCTAGTCTCGGCCGCCCGCCGCCGCAGTCGTCGGCCGGCGCCCGCGGCGGGCACCCACCATTAATCACTCACAGTTTTAACTCACGTTCAACGTTGACTAGCCGTACCTACTGCACTGCAATGTACAGCTTGCGGTACTGCGGAAAATTTATTTTCTGTTATTTGCAGTACCTACATTTAAAAAAAGCGAAAGAGGTTTGTCAGGATCGTAGCAGGTGGAAATCCATAGTCTCTGCCTACCCCAATGGGAAACAGGCGTGATAATATGTATGTATGTATTTAAAAAAATAAAGGATTTTTTTATGGTTCTGGGCATCTGGAAAATCTGTATAATCCTTATTTTGTAGAAGAGGTCTTGCTATTAATATTGTGAGAAAGGTTCTAACTCTTTCTCACTGAAAATTGGTATAACTTCTTCTTTCTCCGAGCCTTTTAGCAATTATGTTGGGGTTGGCTTCCAGTCTAATTAGATCCGGCTGAACAACAGTATTTTACACGGAGCGACTGCCATCAGACCCCGCAACACAGTAACTGTATAATACTGACTTCAATAAAGTTAATCTAGTTGTCAGACTTTCGAGCTTCTGACTACCCCTAACAACTACCATAGATATATGATATTGCTATGTATTGATATGGTGGATATTGCCACCGGGACTGACAGCTTAACGTGCTCGCCGAGGCACGGAGGTGCCTCGATGTGTAACGAAACGGTCACCCATTCAAGGACTGAGCGTGGCTAGCGCAGCTTAACCTCACCGATCTTGCAATCCTTGTTTCTTCAAACTTATTTCCAAATACTGCTTGCATTTAAAGTCGAAGAAATTCCATTTGCACAATTTTTACGACGTTTTTATTAACCGCTGTCAGTCATGTTCAAATTGCAATTGATTTTAAACAAACTTCTCGATGAGCTAAAGACTTGCAACAATAAACATAGGTCAGAACTGGATGACAATGCAATATTAACTCGCTTTCGTTTTAAAAACATGGATTGAAAAAAAAAAATCATTTTGCACTCAAATCTAAATCAGCTTCAAAATATTCCGAGTATACGGGTAGCAACTGCCACTGCCTCAATCGGCAGTTGCTACTAATACAATAGTAATCTCTATCAACTTACAACCAATCGGTATGTCTGTCTGTAGTACACCGTCACATTGTTAGCGCGTAGTTGCTGAGTCATCTAGGGAGCTAGTATCGAACTGTAGTTAGCGCTGATCAGCGCCATATGGGGCTCCAGTCTTTGTACAAGGGAATTAGATATGCCTTTGTTGTTAGACGAACGTATGGGTAAAATAATTAATTAATTTTCGATAGTGCATGTAAGCATAACATTTATTATTTTTGATACGGGAACAAGAATTGTTATCACCATCAGCTCCGCCTATCGCAGTCCATTCCTGACCTCTCCCAAGTTGCATCACAACACTCGGTCCTGAACCAACTAAAAAGTCTGTTTAATTTTGTCATACAACAAAGTTCTAAACCAAAGGTATGGAGCGGGAGTGTGGTAGTTTGGTTATTCAAAAAAGTTGATAAAACCTTGTTGAAGAACTACAGACCCATCTCACTCCTGAGTTATGTGTACTTGACAAGTTGCTCTCAAGGGTTATTACGAATCCTCTTGCCAGAAGACTCGACGCATTTCGGCCACCAGAGCAAGCTGAGTTTTGAAAAGGCTACAGAACCGTAGATCACATCGGCAGATAATACAGAATTTGCACGAGTTCCTAAAATTGCTTCAAACAGCTAATCTAAATAATAAAACATTAATGATAAACATGAAATTGTGGAGTGAAAACCTATGAAATTGGAAAGAGAACTGGTTTTAAGAAAAACAACTGCACGACGTCTGTAGTCTAGTGGTTCGACGGTCGGACTGCTGATCACGAGGTCGTGGGTTCGATTCCCACAGGACACAAATATTTGTGTGATGAATATAAGTGTTTGTGTTGCTCTGGGTGTTTCTTTATGAATTATAAGTATGTATTTACAAAAAAAAAGTATATAAGTATTATATCCATTGTCTAGTACCCCCATAACACAAACTGCTTATTTTGGGACTAGATGGTGCTGTGTAAAATTGTTCCAAATTTTCATTTTTTTATTTTACAGTTCTTAAATTATACCTCACAGAAGGTCTAACTTGCATTTTCAAATGAACTTTTTGCCCTCCTAATAAGTTGCATCCGTTTATGAACATCGTCATGTATTTTTGCATCTGCATTTAACGAGAGCTCCCAAAACTGTCATTGTAACTACTTGCAGACGTCTCAACATCATTACACCCAAAACTTTGCATATCACAAAAGACAGTAGCACAAAATGATATATTGCTAGTCCAAAAAATGTTTATTGTTACAATTCGCAACAATGACAACCCTTTTCTTGCAATTTTCGCAAACTACCGTTGGTAACTGTTACAATTTTTGTCAGTAAAGTAATTTATGGTGTCGTAAAGGTGGTCTATGACAATGGTAGGTTTTAGCAAGTCAGAACCCTTTGTAGGTCAGTTACTGTTTCCCTAAATCGATAGTGTAATATATTGGTTGGGCAGCGGTGCTCAAACTGTTGCGGGGATGATAAGATAACAATAGATTAAGTATTATCTTGCACAGTCGACTGCATGACAGTGGTAACACTTGAATTAGAAAATCACCCTTTCTGCCTACGAAATAAAGAATGACGTGCGGTTAACCGTACTAGCCGACAACCAGGGATTCGCTCCCGGGGCATCTCATCAACGTCAGTAAAAAGTATCCTTTATTCAGGATTTTTTTAGTTATTTTCTTTTTTTGTTTTGTTCAGTTTTTTCGGCGTGATTGAAGGACAAACTAACAAACATCCATAGATTCGCATTTATAATGTTAGTGAGATACATGATTGACATGATTCGGTTTTATAAAAAGAAAACATTCTGCAAAGTAGGTACATACATACATAGATTATACATTTTCATTTATGTTTTTTAATTTATTTCATTAATTATTCAGGTCTTTTAATGTAGGAATTGTTAAAAATCCTAGAATAGAATAAAAAAGCATAAATAAATCAATCAATGCATGCAATAAATCCGTCTATCATATTTATGATGCATGAAGTTTTTATAAATAAATAAATGTAATTATTTATTGCAATTACTAATTACTTATCGCCTGGTTACGCTGTAAATAGTGAGCAGTCAATTGCATATCAGTGGTAACAAAACCATTTTAAGCGAAACTAAGCTAAGTAAGCCAAATATGTAAATTTAATAAAAAACAGGGTCTGCTTACATTGGTTTTGTCACGCATACCGATGCAGTTGACTGTACCTCTACTCTACGAGGTACTAAAACATTCACGAGATAGACATTAATGAAATAGGAATGAGTGACGCGCGTATTATAGAAAATACATCGGTAAATCTTCACACATAATGTACACCTAACACATGTAGAACCTGAATGGTAAACGATTTCAAACAATACGCACACGCCAATTTTTTTATCCAAATAAACACTATAACGCCCACACAAGACAAACATTTTCTTCTATTAGCGTCACATATAATATATGATTCCTTTTAATTGAATTCAATAACCTCGCGGATAATAGTGAAATTAACCCTCAGCATTCATTGCGTACAATAAGAGTTTGAGCACCGCCGACATACCACCACAATGGGCAGCTAATGATCTTCTTAACATTCAAATCGCCCACGTTCGTCTTTTGTCTCCGAAAACTCCGAAGTTTTTCATTCGCATCACTATTTTTCAAGCAGCACGATACTAAATAAAAATCGCTAGTGATTAAAGGATGTAGGTCATCGAGTGTTGCGACATAAAAAAAAAATTTAAAAGAAGGTTGATTGGTTCACGGGCATTCGTTGTTTTGCTACCGAGTGTTAATTAACTGCCATAGACGAACAGTAATAGATTCGTGTAAGCTATTATGTGAGGTGTAATGAGTACTAGTGGGCTTACAATGTTGGTTTAACGCAGGATTTAGCGGATGTATTTAGCTTACATAAGCCAATAATAATAATAAGTGGATTGGCAAGTGACCGTCTGCCAACACAAATCAATTTTTAATATTTGAAGAGGCAGTCGCCGTTTTCTTCCAGCCAAAGAAGTTAAATCCAGGCGACAACAATCCACTCCGTAGCCCAAATATTTTTAGATACCATGTTTTGCAACAGTCCTGCAACTTCTTGGGATGATTCATGACTGTTCTGCTACAGTGTAACTGTGGCCTATCTCCGGTTGGTGCCCCATCCATGATTAATGTTGTCAAAGAGGATACAGGTCCAGCTCGCAGTCAGAGCTGGTCCTGTGTTCTCTGACAAGCTTTCCAAAGGTTCAGACTTCTTCCTCACGAAAAATAAGCCGTGATTGAATATAGACGTAGGTACAATTATTATATTAAAAGTATAGATGCGTTGCCCGCGTTGTATATTGGCAATATTGCTCTACATTCACTCCATCCGGCGGCGTCGGCGTCGCGGCTACACACATGCAAGCGTAGTTTTTGCATTATTTTGTGTAAAAATGCCTTCCTGTGTTTATAGACGATGTACGAATTAAACTGCAACTGTGAGAGAAAAGAAAATCTTTTCATTACATGCTTACGCTGGTATTTAACTATAGTAAAATTTGCGCTGTTTTGTAGAGCGACGATGTTGGTGTGTGACTCGTCTATTTTTAATATGTCATTGCATAGGTGCCTGCAAATAATAATAATAAATCTTTATTTCTCCAACAACCGTCCTGCTGTCTCATTTTTACCTTAAATTTAGATTTTATTTCCATATGTTAGCAACACTGGGCGAAGCTCACCGGGTAGATTCTACCCGGACTTGCTTCCCGGCTCGGACCGGTAGGTTTGTCCTGGCTAGTACATCTTTTAGGAGTTTCTACATGTTCCGGGTAGAATCTACCCGGTCTGGACCGGTTTGGAAGGTGTGTGCCCGCCTATGTTTAGAGATGCTACATCACCACATCAAGAAGTCATGTTCCTCTAACTGAAGTTCTCCAAAAAGTTCTTAAACACATTCCTCCAGGCTCAACGAATGTCGAGCGGTTTCCGTGCTCTCTTAAAATAATAAGCAATGCGTGCCGAGGATGATCGGTGACGTCACTGCCATGTGACATTGCCATCTATTAATCATGAGCAAACCACCGCGTGCGATCTGGGATGTAAAATCGTTTACAAACATCCGCTGCTTGAAATATCTGTGGTGGAGTTTATTTAAAGTTTCGAAAAAAATGTTTAATAATACATAACTATTCCTATGTTTAGCTCATGACATCTTTTGATATTATAACAACACTTGTTTGTTTAAGACATTTAAATTTTATTAACCTATGCACCCTGAGAGCGCTCCTTACAGTTATGGATGGTGTGTGCAGTCCGCCAACCCGCACTAGGCCAGCTTGGTGGACTAAGGCCTGATCCCTTCTCATTCTGAGAAGAAGCCCGTGCCCAGCTGTGGGACAGTAATGGGCTGATGTTGATGATTTTAATTTTATTTTACAAACCTATTTTAGCGTCGTAGATCTCAGTAATAGAGATGTTTATTTTAAATTTTGTTGGTGGAATATGATAGTTTTATTCATGCCATAGTTACAAAAATTTGTATAAATTTAATTTATTGCGTCTAAGACTAACAATAACCTTTTTTCCCCGCAGCTCTATTGGTTAAACTCTAAAAAGCGGTATTTTAAAGTCCTGGATCTCAGTTATCTTTTACTATGAACTATTTAAAAATAGATCATAAAATTCGGAATATTAATTAATACAAAATTTAGAACTGTTTTTTGTAACCCCAGTCCAGCTAAATGATCACTTTAAAATACCTATTTTCTAACCAGAAAATAGGTTTGATAAGGAAAAAATTTAAACAGTTAAAACAATAATCATGCACTTCGTTCACAGTATCTTCATTCGATCTTAACTGTAACAATACTAACTTTCACAATATCATGTAAGTTAAACTCTGTTCATTAACAATGAGTGTTGTTTACACGCAACTAAAAATACTTTTCTTGGTATTTGTATTTTTACAAATGAACATAGCTCAGTTGACGTGGCACGCATGCTATGTCACGTTACGTGACACCCTATATTTCAAAAAATAGTTCATTTTATTACCTCCTTGTAAATAATAATCAAAGTTATGAAATGCATGCATGACACATACATGTAGGTACTCGTATTCGTATCACAATTTTCTATTGTAATTGTCTAGATAATTTTTAATTAAACATTGTAAAACAAATTAAACCGAAGAGAAGGCTGCTCTTGTCACGGATTTTTCTTTTAAATATATCTCAGCTTATGCAGTTTTGTCATATTGAAAACCAGTAGCCCAGTAGCTTCCAATGTACGCAGTTATTAATTGAGTTATAGGTACAAAGTCACGCAAGTAATGTTTCGAACAAAAATATTAAGAAATACTCCGTGCCTTTACACAACCATTCAATTGTCAGTTTTAACATTTTATCATTATTTTAGTAAAAAATCGTGAGAATATCACCAACATGATCATTAACAACATACGTCTAAACCGAATTGTATTGTAGTACTGAAAATGGAAAATCTATCAGTATGTGCAGGAATCCATACAATGCAACAATTTCATGCGCCATAAAATATCTCTACAGAATCCGAACATTTCGACGCGAGATGAAAACGAAACGAGTGGCGTCCGTATCGAATAAAATAAATCGATTTATTTTCAAAAACGATTTCGTTATTTTCTTGACATGGGATTGAGGGGCGACGATGACAGCGTTTGTTATTTACAAAATTTTAAGATCGATGATGATGTTTTCAACAATTGTCAATTTTAGGTAGGATTTATTGAGCGTTTTATTAGACCCGAGTGAGTGATTAAAAATAGAACTTTGATAAAAATCCAATAAATATTAAGCCAAAAACAACAAGCAAGCAACAAGCTTAGTTTACAGTTACTGTATAGTTACATACCTTTCTCCCACATGCTCGGAAATTAGTTCATTATTAAAAAAAAAAATACATCAATCGGCTCTTTTCCGTACGCAACGAAATAACAGGCCAGTAATATCCCCCCCTTAATTGGGGGAGGCCCAAGTCCAGTAGTGGACGTCTTTCGGCTGAAATGATGAATATCCAACACGACAATAATTTAAATTGCTGGACGGTTTTTGTTTTTAAATTATGCTACCGAGATTTTTAAGTAGGTACACACGTAAACTATTAGGTGTTTTTAGGTACAAAATATTTATCATTATACAGGCTGAATGTGCAATTTTTTTTTTAACTTTAAAAATAGAACAAGAACCGCTCGCGGATGAATTGGCTCGAATGTAAATTAGATACTATTGAAATAATATGTGTATTGTTTCCTCGCAAATGAGAGATTGTACTATACAAGTATCGGCCGAAATAGCAATTAACAGCCTCGTTTAGTTAAAAAGGCTGGCGCCTCGTCCTTTAAAAATCACTTAGGAAGTACTCGGCTTCTCCTCGTACTTCCAATATTACTCAGCCATCAATTGCTTAATTTCAGGCCTCGATAAATAAATAAATAAATATCTTTGGGACATTTTTGCACAGCACCATCTAGTCCCAAACTAAGCAGAACTTGTGCTATGGGTATTGGTCGATAGTAATGTACTATTATTATCTTGTTTTACTGACTAACGACCAAAATAATATCTATCCACGATTTTGAGATAGAAATTTTCCATAATAATATAAAATAATGTTTTTATAATGTATGTATATGTAATATCTTAATAATGTTTTTATTTTGTATGGAGATCACTATCGGCCAAAGTTAATGTCGAATCTATCCACGATTTGCCCTACTAGAGATTTGAATCTGACATAAGCTCCATACAAAATATGTCAAATTTCTTTCTCTAGTAGAGTAAATCGTGGATAGATTGGAAATTTTAGCAGTAAATAAATTAATCGAATCTCGTGGTGACATATTGTACGATAAACTGTTATGTGACATTGAGGTCTGCCGTACGTCGTTCTACTTTATTTAGCAGAAAATTTCAGCTCATTTCGAAAAAAATAATGAATGCCATTTTACTTTGTTTTATTTTGCACGTAAACACAGTCCAGTCCTCGTTTCACTAGTGTTAATTCTCCAATTCCCAAATGGTGAGTGGTCATCACACTGCCCTCGGTAATCCACTAGAGCTGTGCCAATCAGCACTGCAGAGGGACGTGTGGCCCATAGGGATGAAGGGACACAGTACCAAGGGAGGACCACGGGAGGACCGAGGGGACAAGGGGAGAGGGAGCCAGAATGAACGATGAATCGTGAGGGGAACAAAAGAGGGAGTTTTTTAAAATCACTCGTATGGAATGGGAAAATTGTTGAAGTGTAAATTTGTCGCCGACGAAAAAAGATGGCGAGTACTTTTACGTTCGTATGTACGTTTAGGATTTTGTTGTTGTTTGAATAGCTGAAGTTATTGAAATAACAAAAACAGACTGATTAAAGAAGAAAATTATAGAGCTGGGTTAAATTATGTTAACATTACCTACTTCGAGACGAGTAAAACCTACCAACGAAATATCAACTAAAAGCACCTGTTTCGGGTAGTAGCCCATCAAAGGTGAAACTGTAATCTTCAGCTGAGTAGGCATTGCATTTTCAACAACTAACTACCACCTTTAGTAATTATTTAACTAAAATCTAAAACACAACTCAAAGTATATTTATCGTGTGACCACTCACTTAATTTTCAAACTGTTTAGAAAATTTTCAACTTTAACCCTGAAACACAAACAAAATTGCTAACTTTGCTTTTAATCTATTTTAACTTTTAACCACATTCAAGTAAGCCACACACCCTTTAGAGGTGCTAATTAATTGTGAAAGTACCCAGAGACTATCCAACATAGTCCATTAAGCATAAAGCCCTAGCTTAACCGTAACTGTTGTTTTTCCATGGCCCTCGGAGCGAAATCCCTAAAGTCCAGTCGAGTGACCAGCAAAACTGACCCTCCCTGCCTCCTTGACACTTTCAGAAATATGATATAACAGGTGCAGTGTTGAAGAGATTAGGGTTCAAGTGAATCTGGTCAGAGAGTGACCGCAACTTTTGTTTTATTCATCGTAGCTCTACCTGCTGAGAGGTGGCCTTTAATTGGATTAAAGATTGTTGATAAAAGGGCTTTTAATGTAAGCGCTGAGGCGGTCGGTGGCCGTTGACATTTCATTATGGGATGGCTATTGATTTTAACGTCTCGCGCGCCATTGGTTGGTTTTGTATGCCTTTATGATGTAAAAGAAAAAATGTGATTCAATACGAATCACATTTTTGTTTTTTAATGACATCGATATGAGTAGAAAACGTGTCTTTTTCTCATGTTGATGTTTAATGCTGCCCCCCTAGCCAATTTGACAATCTACAATCGTCAACGCTATAGAAAACAATCAAAATGTATGGGAATGACATTTCTCATCGTATGACTTTTTCGTTGAGATATGTCATTCTCATACATTTTGATTGTTTTCTATTAGCGTTGACGATTGTAGATTGTAAACTTGGCTAGGGGGGCTGCAACTTCTCTAAAAATATCTGTACAAGATCCTACATTATTAATCCTTAATACTAAAAGGGGTAAACCTATCGGTTGCAAACAATGATATTTAAAAGTAAAGATCTGTTACTTGCGCTCGCAAGCTGAAGACTCGAAAACGTCCAAATTAGGCCGTTTTTCTATTAATCCGCGTCAAGTAAGGAGCTGAGCGTGACCGGTGACAAAAAACTAAAATTCCGTCGTGTGTGTACAGAAAGTGTTACAATTATGACGCAAAAGTAACTTGAAGTAACCGACCGACTTAGTTTGTACTAGTTTACGTGTATTGTGCTGCCGCTGCGTACGGAGCATTTTTTTCGTATAGTTTTTTTAGGGTATGATATATCTATACTTTTAAATATCATTGGTTGCAAATAATTTTATTTTTTATTTTATTTAATAACATTTTATAGACACACTAAAATAATTATAATAAAGCTTGTTTCCGTTTACATAAAACCTTTATTCCTTTATGAATAGCATGCACTTGAAATACGCGAAAATAATAATATGATGTCAGTAGATGTATCGTTAGTAAAGTAGTCAAAAAATATTAATACAATAAAAAATATTAATAATGAAGACACCTAATAAGATTTTTTTTAAATTCATAGATGTCTTAATATATTTTTCTATATAATTTATATATAATTTTCTATTAATCTATTTGATTCAAAATGTAGGACCTTATTTTATATCTATTTAGAAAGTAGGTAATAGACAAATATTTGTTTCAACTTGTTCTTAATTTCTTTTTCTGCAAATTTCTAGTTTCAATTTACCTACTAATGAAACATGGCTATTGACTAATAAATAATATAAATATTTAATAGACCCTCCGCCTACAAAAACAGAATTTCATTAATGAAATGATGTATTGTCAACAGCGATAGATTTCACTTGCATAGCATGTTCTGTTTATTAAAAGAAGTCAAAACACAAACCATCAATCTACTATTATACGTATAGGTAGATGGTGCAGAGGTTTATAAATGAATGTTAAAGTACGCGAAACAAATCACTATATTTGATGGTGTAATTTGAAAGATTTGATTTCTTGATTGAATTATGCCTAGACATTAAAGTTAATAGAATATCGGCTTCTAAATTATCATCAAACACTAAAACAAAACTGAAAGAAACAAAAAAAAACATTTGACACAACAGAGACACATACAAAAGAAAGGAAAACTGAACTGAAGTCTTTCTTTATAAAAGGTTTTAAAGTTTCATATTAGGTATTTTATTATCATGGCAGTCGTTACGGGTAGTCATAAGCCCGTAAGTCTAACAACTGGTCTAACCTTAGGATGTCGGTATTACCCAGTAACTGGGTTGCGGAGGTCTGATGGCAGTCGCTCCGTGTAAAATACTGATGTTCAGCCGCATCTGGTTAGACTGGAAGCCAACCCCAACATTGTAGTGAAAAAACGAGGAGAAAGAGTATCTCCTCCACTTCAACCGATCTGGAAATGCCTTAAAATTGGCTCTTACTACTAGTACAGCTATGAAGGAAATGAGATGTTTGGAAATTCTTTGTTCATCGAAATTCATCAGTGTATTCTTCTTCTTCGTCGTTTCGCTCTTGGCAGAGCGGTCGTGGCCATCATGTACCATTGCCGGGGGCTGCTGTAGCTTGCCTTACGATGCCTCGCCACCTCTCCCTGCTTTCGGTTAGTCTGGTGCATTCATGTAATGGCCGGCCCACGGCAGACTTAATTAAATCAGTCCATCGCATGGGAGGCCTTCCACGCACTCTTGAGCCCTCTATTCTACCCTTTTTTTTTTTTTTTTTTTTGTTTTCTGGTGGAAATCCTCATGGATACCCTCCGTCTGGGGACGGCGGAGGGGTATGTCGGACTCTTACCGACTAAAACCACACGGTGGCCATCCTCTGCACAAAATAGAGGAGCTCCGGGAACTCCATTGGACCGCGCCGGTGCTCCTCTAGTGCTACGCCTTTGGCGCGTCCCGGGAAAACAATATTGTTTTCCCCACAGCAGCTCGCGACCACCACGTACTGCTGTCCTCCCCAGGGTCGCTTACAACAGACACCTCGAGTCCCCCAACTCTTAGCGTCCACGATCCCGAAGGTCCCCTGCCAGATGTAGCGGCAGGGTTGCGGCCCATAGCCCTATCTGGGCCTTGCGCCAGGGCGGTTGCCTCCCCGGCGCCTCCTTCTCCGAGCGGGATCGGCCCTCTCCCGATCTCGCTCTGCGGCCTCCTTCTGAAGCATAACGGTCTCGCAGAAGGAAGCCATGGCCCTCCAAGCCGTCGGATCTGCCAGCATAGCCGACACTACTGCTGACAGAGAAAGATCCTGCCCGATCCGGCTGACCAGGTCCCGCCGTTCGGAGCCCCACGCAGGGCACTCCTCCAGCGTGTGCTGTGCGGTGTCCTGGTCACACCCACAATGGTGGCAATTTGCCGTGGCTTCGCGTCCGATCCTATTCAGGTACTCACCGAAGCAACCGTGCCCGGTGAATACCTGAGTAAGCCGGTAGGTGACGCGCTCGCTCCTCTCCAGCCAGGCCTCAAAGCACGGCAGGACAGCTTCAACCACTCGCTTGTGCGCATACTGCGGCTCTTCCAGCCGCTCGCGCCACATCTCGAGCGCGTGTCGTCGCTCCTGCCGCCTCAGCACTTCAAACGCCCTCGCAGGCGTGCTCCCACCGTTTTGGCGGATGACACGAATCCGGTCGTAGACCCTCGCATCCATATCCGCCAAGATGTCCAACGGCGGGAAGCGTGCCAGGACAGTTGCTGCCTCAAAGGATATCGTTCGGTATCCTCGTGCGATCCGTATGGCCACTTTGCGCTGCAGGCTGTTGAATTTTGCCCTTGAGCGCTGGACGCCTGACAGTCGGTGCGACCATACAGGCGCCCCATAAAGGGCCATGGACCGCACGACTCCCGCGTAGAGGCGGCGAACTTCCTCCCGAGGTCCCCCAAGATTGGGCAGCAGTCTGTGCAGTGCACCAGCTACCCTCTCGATCCGGGGGCTCTATTCTACCCTGTACGACAAGTCGCTCTATAGAGTCGTGACTACGCCGCGATACATGGCCGAAAAAATTGAGAGTGCGTTATCGCACCAAATTTGATAGACGATGCTTGATGCCGAGTTCTTGGAGTATGGAGGCATTTGTTCGATGCTCAGTCCACGATATCCCAAGCATTTTCCTCCAGCACCACATCTCCAGAGCTTATATCTTCTTCATCTCAATTTCCCGCAGCGTCCACGTCTCAGCCACGTATAGAAATATATATATAATATATCAGTGTATTATGTGCACAGAAAGCTGCAAGAAAAAGCCAGTGTTTATTCGAGACGGAAATCTTTAGAAAGCATAAATAGACACATGCATTTCAAAATAGACTTCGTGGAATGTGTGAGTCAATATATTGGGCGTCGCTGACGGTGGGCGTCCACCAACGATTTTAGCTAATTATTACACATTGGGATGTGTACGTTGTGTGGTCACAGGATATTAATAAACTCTCAGGATGATAATAATAATAAACGTTTAGATGACTGCTCGCCGGATCTGTGTCCTTTCAAAATCCTTCCAAAGGCCCAAACTTCTTCCTGACGGAAGATAAGCAGTGATTAAAGAGATAAACGTGATTTTGATATTCGTAAGCGGCTTCATTGTCAAAAATAATAGCAGACTAGATAAGCGAATTCAAATATATAAAAAAAAAAAAAAATATAAAAAAAAAAAAAAAACTATTCTATTCTATTCTATTCTAAAAATTGCCAATTTTTTTTTTAAATAGCTAAAATGATTTGCTGCACATCTGAAACTTCTTAGCAACTAGAAGCGTCAGTTTATTACTTTTTATGTTACCTACTGGCAGCTAAATTTTGTGCTACTCAAAAAAATTTTTTTTTTCAATGTTTTCGACCTCTTTGTAAATTTAGAATCTCCCATATGGAGAAAGTAAATTTTCCGTAACTTTTCAAAAAAAGAAATATGGCAATCCAAAACCTCTTTTTGAATATCTCTTCGACAAAAATATCACATCATCATCATGTTCAGTCTCTACGATCCACCTGCAGGCCTAAGCCTTCTATTTTGCGAGCCAACCTCCACGGTCTTGTGACGGTACAAAAGGTCACATAGATGAACACACTGTCGCTTAATTGACATCCTTTTGTGCCATATGCTATGCTATATACAATTAACGTTCTCGATTTTCGATCGCTCAAAAAGAACGTCGTCTTATGCTTCTTTTCCTGAAATTATAAGAAACTCACGATAACCAGGGTTCAATTATACCTATGTAACGCAAATTATCTAAGTTATACGATTGACTACAATTGAAAAGGAACTAAACATTCAATTATTTAATTAAAAAAATATTTATTTGTGAAGAAAGGAAAAGTAAGATTTGATTTCTTAGTCCTACCAATAACATTAGTGTACATTTTTTTATTTTATTAAATGAACTTATTAGAATAAAAGTTTATAATTATGTTACAGTTTGTTAAATTACGTACCTAATAAGGACTATTGTGATATTATATTACTTTGCTTCAATCTCCAAGACATAATGAAAAGTTAAGATTTTAATTTGGGACCTTACCTCAACCAAAACAATACACAACAAACTAAAAAAACAACACGAACCCAAACTTTATTAATACCTATATACAAATGAAAACGGAAATAAATCCACATAATATATCAAGCTGTGGGCACGGACCGGCGCGGAAGGCCCGCCGCGCCGCATGTCAAGCAGCAGGATACCTCCGGTTAAATTGAAAAACAATCTCTAACCATTTTCGCTCGCCGAACGTAATAAATCTATGTACAAAAATTGTACACGTTATTTATGAAATGTATCAGACGGCGAGCCGAACTATGCGTTTGTTGTGGCGGCCGATGTCTAGGGTAGAGCTTCGTGTTGAGATTTAAATGAGTCCAGGAATTTTAATTTAGGAATTTGGAATAACAGTCAGTGAACATTTTATTTTCTTCATCAAATATTGAATAATACAGCATTTAGAAGGAACTACGTAGTTTTAATTTTTCCTGTAATATGCAGCGAGAAAAACAGGCGAGGATTGAAAGTCAAATACCTGAAAAATTACTCTGGAATTCACACACTGTCCTTTGAATGTTTAGAACACAATATTGTAGTAAGAAGATTGTTTACATTCATTAACTTCCCCTGAAAGTGCTACAGAATAACATTGGGCGTCGACATTGGAATAATTTTTAATTTTCTTAGAACTTCATTATTTTACGTTTTCTGAATATACTACTTACGTACAAAACATTAAAGAACTCGTTTGCTTTTTAATTTATATTCCAATAGACGAATAGAAACAAAAGCTTTAAAATTCAAATGCTACAAATTCAATGGCAGCCAGTGTACTGCGATGTGGCCATTGTGGGATTAATTGCATTAATCATGGCTAGTGACAGCTATTACATTTTTGGTGGCCGACTTTTGGCTCTCGACGCGACAGACCGGGTTTCACTAAACAATACAACAACGTATCGTTTTCGTTTGAAACAATTACGAATCTATTTCGATTGTCAGTCAAAGGTCTGAAATTGATTGAGATACGTTAGGGTTTGTACGTAGGTAATGTTGCACACTTTTGAAACGTATATTTATATTCATTTTAATTTTTTTATTTGCTAAAATGTGGTACAAAAGACAGGTGTTAGGTACAGTTTAGTTCAGACAAACAACACATCTTCACAGAGCCTTAAGACTAAGGCCTTCAATCAGTGCGTCCTGCCTGTCATGACTTACGGAGCCGAGACGTGGATACTCACGGTACGGCTGGTCCACAAAATTAAAGTAGCTCGAAGTTTCTCCGAAGGATCCAATCCGGGATGATGTGATATGAGCGAGAACCAAAGTTGTCGACATAGCCTACAAGATTAGCAAGCTGAAGTGGCAGTGGGCTGGCCACATTAGCGGAAGAACCAATGGCCATTGGGGTAGATGTGTTCTTGAGTTGAGACCGCGAATCGGCAAACGTAGGGTAGAATGCCCTCAGTCTCGGTGGAGCAATGATATTGGCAAGGTAGCTGATAGCAACTGGATGTGTGTGGCCGAGGATTGATGTCAGTGACGTGCCATTGAAGAGGCCTATGTGCAGCATTGAACTTATATAGGCGGATGATGATGATGACCATTACAAAATAATTCAAATGAGAGATAGGCACTTACATCAAAATTTAAGATCACAACAATAACGAATCTACATAACTGATATCTGTTCGTCGAGAATTACAAATTCTGTTGTAAACATCCACAATGTCAACATTTAGTGGAAACATAGTACGTGGACCTTGTTTCTAGTTAAATCATTAGCACATTAGCTGGATTGTTTTTTACATTAACTATAAACAGGTTCGCAGACCCCGTAACCCTAACACTATTTCCTGGTATGACATAATCAAGGTGGACCGACGACATGGTAAAGGTCACGGGAATCTGCTGGATGCGGAAAGCGCAGGACCGGTCGTTGTGGTTATGTCCAGCAGTGGACGTCTTTCGGCTGAAATGATGATAATGATATAATCAGCCATCTATCTGAAATAACTAAAAAATAGCATCTCAAGTACTCAATTTATTAAAAGAACGATACATTAATGTCCCAAGCATAATAATAATGTTAGATTGTTTTTTAAAAACGGTCTCTAGTTATTAATTTTCATGTTATACAAAAACCTAGTGTCTCTTTCTGACTGATAAACCTGAGTGTACATAAATACTTACGAAATAGGTACTAAAACTATAAAAAAACTTAAGATTTTCATAAACTCTGCAAATAATACACCACTTACCTACCTGTTTCGCTTATCCTAAAAAGTAAAATCCATAATTTTAAATTGCAACACGATTCATAAACATGAAGATCGATTAAGTTTTAAGAGGTTTTATCCATTAGCCTGATGGTCCTGGGATGTAATGACTTCATTAGCGCAATTTTCCATGCCGTAATCGTCGAGACGGTCATCTAAAGAGGATTGAAAATTAATATACATCGCACGTAATAAGGCACTACACTGTAATTACGATTATATATTGATTTAGTTCGTGTCATAGGTATAGTATTAAAACGCTATATGCAGCTCAGTTTTTGTTCGAATATAACGTTTTCGAAATCATCTATTTTCGATATTATGCTTCATCGTCAAATGTCTCCATACTCCAAGAACTCGGCATCAAGCAGCGTCTATTGACTTTGATATGGTCCCGCATCCTTGATTTTTTCGGCCATATATCGAGGCATAGTCACGACTCTACAGAGGGACTTGTCGTACAGGGCAGAATAGAGGGCTCAAGAGTGCGCGGAAGGCCTCCCATGCGATGGACTGATGTAATGAAGTCTGCCGTGGGCCGGCCATTACATGAATGCACCAGACTAACCGAAAGCAGGTAAAGGTGACGAGCCTATATAGCAGCCCTCGGCAATAGTACATGATGGCCACAACCGCTCTGTCAAGAGCGAAACGCCGAAGAAGAAGCTTCGTCTTAGATATAACAGAGTATTCAGAATGATAAATTAAAGATTCTGCATAGATATTTATGTGACATTACCAGCTTCGGTAATGCATTCTACATTGCTATCTCCTTGTCAAACAAGTATGAGTCATGAATTTCTGAAGACGTTAGTTTGTGATAGTAGCTTCAGGCTGTAATGACATGAATAGAATTAATCTTTAGAAGACAAAATGCTATTTCCATACTCAATTCTAACTTAAGAGATAGGTACCCTTCATTAATTAACTAGTAACATATTTTTATAAAAAGACTCGAAAAACTTCGGGCAGATTTTCGTATAATTCAAAATCAAAATTCAAGTGTTTCTTATTTCGCATAAACCTACATGCAAACATACCTACCTACCTTCACATACATACCTTCATTAATTACATGCAATTTTAAAAGGTCAGGCTCTAGTTGCACGGTTCCAAATTGTGGGTCCTATCGAGAAGAACCAGCAAGAAACTCAATGGATATACTCATATACACTTTACAATAAGCAAATAAGCATAGCAAAGCAATAAACAAATAAGCTTTTCATTATTTGTTGCATCTTTGAATGATTGGTGAATTGAATCTGCACAATAACCTTAAAGTAAAAATATACATACCTATTTAATATTTTGTAAGTACTTACGTAACTTGTACAATTTTCTTGATCTCCGTATATTTCGCAGCGCGTTAGAACAAGAGGCATGCGCTAGCGCACGGCTCGGCGTGACAGCTCCAGCGGCGCGCGCGTGCTCGATTGGTTTCGCTGTGCAATCATATATGTTGCTATCTTCTTTTGTGTACAATAAAGAGTATTTGTATTGTATTGTATTGTACAATACAGAGAAGCAACAATTGCAGAGATGGAATTATACTAGAAAACCATGCACCTAGTAGTAAGTATTTGTGTCCCGTTATAACTTGAGGGTGTACTAAGATTTGCTGACCCCTTTTACTCATTGAGCATTTTCTCAGTCAGCACTTCGTAGCTTAACGATGCCACACAGATGCTTTAATTTTAATCTATTCCCGCACTCGAAACCGAACGATTGCATATGTGTGCCTTGTCTGTAATATCCATTACTTAGATATCATAGTAAAGACATTTTATCTCGTCCTACATTATTTTTAATTCTTTGAAAACTCCTGTAACGGTCCTCATTTTAAGCAATTGGAAGACTTATGAGCGTGACAGGAGTCCAACTTTTCCTTGTGGTAAATATTTGAACACAATCTCACAAGTATTTATTTGCTGTCTAGTTTCTCTGTGCTTCTTGTGTGTGTCATTCAATTTTATTGATGGATCATGCTCATCTAAGGTCAGCAGAAATATCGCGTTAGTTGCCGAGACAACAATCCATTAATGCCCATCTGAAACATCAGCATCTGTTAAACTTAGTAATCTAGTCATTTCAGGTTTCCTTCTGCTCCTGCGAATCTCACAAATTGAATCATTTATCCAGGAAGAAATATGCGTACGAGTACTTCATTTCCCTTACTCTTGCCTCCGTGGTCTCGCTGTGTATGGAGTTGGCGCACAATCATCAATTACGTCCGATTGTAACGGAGATCAAAGCGACCGACCACTCATGCGCAACCAGAATGTAAATTATGATATACATTGCTATGAAGGATCGCATGAAATCTTCTTATGTTTTACCTACCTAAACTTATCAATAACGCATGCATAATATAGGTAATAAATATGTGCTCAGCTTTTCATGAATTCTGAACAAAGTGTTTATAAACTTACGTAATAATTTACTCAGGAAAATTTTTGGTTGTGCAGACTAGTCCAAACAGTAGAACATGATATTTAATGTATGGTAAGTGATAAGGCAGGCAGTGGACTGCGATAGGCTGAGTTGATGATGTTGATGATGTGATAAGGCTGATTTTTTTCATTTAAATTTCATACTAACACACTAAAATACATACATCAACTTTTTTTTTATTTTTATTTATTTATTTATTATTATTTATTTAAGTGATAAAGCTTCAATAATAAAGAAGGTAATTCAATAGGGTATTTGGAGGAGAAAAGATCCCTGGTATGTGTTACAAAATCGTAGCAGTGTAGACAGTACGTTGAAGTACTAATTTATAAACGAAATAAAGGTAAGATCGTATGTTTAGCAACTCTTTTCAGACAGCCAATTATATATTACACAGCAGAAGTTTAAACTTATAATTACTTCACAACTAAACGTTTATCATACAACAGGAAACTAGGTTAACAGATATGAAATCATTCTTCCACGACGAAACAAAAGGTACTGATCGTGAGGCACCAAGCTGATTTGATATATTCAGTGCTGCAGAATCGTGAGCACGAACGCGTAGCTTGATTTATTAGCCGTCAATCTTGCGCACACGCATACAAACAAAACCCTCCTCATTTTCAAACCTAGTGATAAATTTTAACAGTTTTTTCGAAAAATTCAAATATAACCTATTAATTGATTGGTTGAACTACAGTAATGACAGGTAATAAATATTTTCTTTTGGACATATGATGTTCGGCATGATTGATTATATTTTTTTATTATAACTGTACGTAATGCGCTTCTGGCTAGACTAAACTATATTTAATGTTTATTTTAGTTTGATATATTACGGTTCAGAGGTCAGATTACAAGTTATTGATCTTTGCAAATTTAAATTAATTGATGTTATTTTTATGTTAATTTTAGGCGTCTTAGGAAGCTGTTGAAAAAAGTCCGTTAATTTATAAACCATAGATCATTCCCATGAGTCCAATATAATGATATGCAAACAAATTAAATAACATCCTAAATTTAATAGATAGAAAGATGGTTGGCAGCTACCACCTGTTTGGAACCCAGTTCTAATAATATTCAAGTCTCAAAAAGCACGCAACACTGTAAAAGACAATGACATTGTGAGTGATTACTGCGTGCATCGAAACGATTTTAATTAATATAAATAGTACGTTTTTTTTTTTTTAATATCTGTAAAGACGCTTGTCATCTAAGTCTTCCTGCGACCTTGAACGCTGCAAAGCTTTTGAAATGTCAGGAAACCAATCTAAATAATATACACGATTTAATCCGGTTAAACTTGTTTTATTATAAAGTTAAATAACGGTAACTTAACTTAAAGGATTTACAGATTATTACGGAAAATTGTAAACTTGGTAAAAAAAAATGCAATGTAGCCGTATTTTCCTCATACCTTTTGTATTCAATAGCCTACATGAATCATATTCATTGCACCTGATGAAGTATAAATGAATTGACGGAACCTTTTAATACGACTAAAGGCAGATACAAATTACGCCAGTATTTCATTGGTACACCAAGATTTCTCAAAACTTCACGAAAAAAAAAACTGAAAATGTAACACATAAATTCATCACACTTAGAAAATTTCAAGTGACCCAATTACACGGGATATGACCAATGAATGGAGGCTATGTTTACAAACATCCTAACCTAGGCTAATGATGAACGACAGGGCGAGGTAATCAGCGTGCCGTTGACCCCGATAATGACTGCCCGATGACGTTGCATGTACGAAGCACGTGCGCGACACAATGGGGAATGAGACAGATGCGAGCTTTTTATGGTCATTTTGATTGGGGGTTATTGATTGGTTCTCGTTTTTTGGTAGGAAAATTGGCGAAATTTCCGTGGGTGACAGTATGATTCCAATTTTTTTTGAAAATTCATGTGGCTGCGCCGTATGTCAAAAAATATATGCAATACAATACATTGAAAAATTATATGCAATGTATTCTAGTAAGGTGTCATGGCTGTCGTAACTGTCGACTAAAGGATTCACCACAGGATGGGCAGCAGCGTTCTCTGAGTATCCAACCAACTGCGATCGTCAACCCGCCTGCCAAGCGTAGCAATTATGGCATATCCCCTCAACATGCTTGGGGGAGGCCTATGTCCAGCAGTGGACGTCTTTCGGCTGAAATGATGATTGTAGTAAGGTACCTGCCATATCCAAACGATTATAAAGAGATTGACTTTGCAGCAGTCACTGTTTGCTAGCAATGGTAGCGTTATAGCGACCAGTGCATTTCATGCGATAGGCGCCAGCCTGCAGGCATCATTTCAGTAATAGTAGAGCCTAATCTCTCTCCGGTCGTGTCGGATTGTCGTCGCATCGGATTATGATGAGAGTGCAGGAATAGAAAGTACACCTGTGTTTGCGCACACACTTGTGCACTATAATATGTCCCGCGCAGATGGCTAGTATCCG
Organism: Asteroscopus sphinx; assembly: GCA_949699075.1. NCBI lineage: Eukaryota > Metazoa > Arthropoda > Insecta > Lepidoptera > Noctuidae > Asteroscopus > Asteroscopus sphinx. The sequence continues at coordinate 11,016,524 of OX453013.1, read as the reverse complement.
ATTAGATTGGCCGCCGTGACCGAAATTCGGCCAGAAGTATATTATTAGTAGAGCTTCTTATGAAAATGCTCATCTGGGGAAGTAGTACCACCGTACCTATTTCTGCCACCAAACAGTGATGCTTGTACTGTGTTCTAGTGTGAAAGGTACGGGTGCCGGTAGCAATAATAATAATATTAAATAAATAAAAATTGGGACATTTACAATCAATATTATAATAATATTATTTTTATTTAGCAATCACCTGAGACTTCCCATCTTTAGAATCATCAGTTTGGCGAACGAGATTTGCAACCATGCGGAAGCGTGCCGCGTCTCTGGTGTGCAGAGTGCGAGCCACTTCCAACACCGTCCAGGTGATGATTGTGGAAAGGCTAGACTGCCACATAATCAGCCCCCCTAGCCAAGTTGACAATCTACACAATCTACAATCGTCAATGCTAATAGAAAACAATCAAAGTGTATGGGAATGACATATCTGAACGAATGATTTTTTCGTTGGGCACATCGCAGTACAACTGCCGCAGAGAAAATTCTAATAATTGTGATATATTTAATTTTATTTCTCTGATTTAATTTTAATTTTATTGTATTGTATTGTACTTACGGTTTGCCATTGAATCCCTTTTATTTTGGAATTAGTTGACATTGTTTTAATTATTAATTTGTAACTTTGATTACTATTGCTTTTGAATGTGACATTTATTGATTGACCTTGTTTGTTTTCTTGTATATGTGTGTAATTTGCCTGAAAAATTATGATTTTTAATTAATTAATTTAATATCATTTAGGTAACAGCCTACGAGTTTTTGCAGTTGTAATGGGCAAAGGTTTACCCGTTGAACATCAAGTGTGCCTGTAGCTCGTTTCACCATCATATGGCACAAAATATTTGGAACATACAAAACAATTCATGCATTTATTATGACTTTAATTTGTAACTGCTATAAGGCGAACAGATATGATAGTCTAGTGTTTGAGCGCTTGCCTGCTATGCAGGAGGGTTTGAGTTCGAACCCGGCCTGCACCACTGACTTTTCAACTTCATATGTGGATCAGAATTTGATTATCACTTGCTTTAACGGTGAAGAAAAACATCGCGTGGAAACCTGCACACCTGAGAGTACTCCACACAGTTCTTAATGGTGTGTGTAGTCCACCAACCCGCACTAGGCCAGCATGGTGGACCAAAGCCGTAGCCTTCTTATTCTGAGAAAAGGCCCGTGCCCAGCAGTGGGACAGAAATGGACTGATGATGATGATGATAAGGCGAACAGAGATACTATTACTCCAGCTCCTTGTCCATCATCGACGATTTGGAAAACTTAATCTAAAAGCATGAACACATCAATTACATATAAAAAGAATATTATAAACTTTTTGAAAAGCTGTCCTCTACAAGACAAAACCATCAAATAACTATTCCACCAAACAGAACAGCTCTACTAAACAAATGTGTATTTTATATGGCCCCTCGAGTATATAACCATTTACCTAGAATTATACATGATATTGAAAGTACAAATTTGTTAAAAAATAAAATTAAAAATATTCTTTAAACGAAGGGGTACTACAGCGTCACCGAATATCTAAATGACAATGATATAAAATGTTAGAAATATACTTGATTTGGATATATTAATTAGTAACCTTGTGAAATTGTATAGTTGTCATGTTTTTGGTACTGAAATTGGCCATAGTAATGTGATATTGTGTAATTGTTTTTTTCTCATCCTTGATATGTACCAGGCCCCTCAGAAAGTATTGCGAAAAAAAGTTTTTATATATGGGAGACTGGCCAGTTATAATGTTTTTCGAAAATATGATTATTTATAAGTAAAAATAAGTAAGTTCCAATTTCAAAATTTCCCTCCACATTTTTTGCGAGTTAATTCAAAGTATTGTGTCTCACTGAAATATGGATCTGCGCCGGGAACATTTTAGAGCTATGATTTTATACGATTTCAAGTGTCGCCTGAAACCGGATGAATCGTACGATAGACTTCAAATGGCATTCATGGATGAAGGCCCTTCCAAGGCAACCGTGTATCGTTGGTATAACGAATTCAAGCGCGGTCGACCAACTTTGGGGGATGACGAAAGAAGCGGTCGCCCTTTGACGGCTGTTACCGAAGAAAACGTGCTAGCAGTGAAAAATTTAATCCAAGACAATAGGCGAATTACATATCAGGAGATTCAACACATATTGAAGATTGGATCGGGAAGCGTTCACGAGATTCTACACAGCCATCTTCGCGTGAGGAGGATAGTATCACGCTGGGTGCCGCACAACCTCACCGATGCTCAGAAGCAGGCCCGGGTGGAATGGTGCCGTGATATGCTTAACAAATTTGAAGCAGGCTCGTCTCGGCGTGTTTACGACATCGTTACAGGTGATGAGTCCTGGATTTATCAATACGACCCAGAAACCAAGCGCCAGTCGACTGTTTGGGTGTTTCAAAATGAGCCAACGCCTACCAAAGTGAAGCGATCTAGAAGCGGGGGTAAGATTTTGATCGCTAGCTTTTTTAATTTGACTGGCCACTTGGTATCAATTCCCTTACGGGATCAAAGAAGCATTAATGCCGAATGGTATACTACCAAATGTTTGCCAGAAGTTTTCTCTGTTATAAGCAACAAGCGACCAAACACAGGGCTCCGCGGGCTACTGCTCCACCACGACAATGCACCTGCGCACACCGCACTCAAAACGAGGGACTTCCTGGACAGCACGCCAGTCAAACTCCTGGGTCACCCTCCTTACAGCCCTGATCTAGCACCGTGTGACTTCTTTTTATTCCCAAAAATAAAAAATCAGCTCAAAGGGATACAATTTTCGTCGCCGGAAGATGCGCTGGCTGCGTTCGAGCAGGCTGTAAACGAGGTGTCTGCGGCGGACTGGAAAAAGTGTTTTGAAAACTGGTTTAGGCGCATGAATCTTTGTATAGAGGCTGGTGGAAAGTACTTTGAAAAGATTTGATAAAAATATATGTACGTATAGAACAATTTTTTTTAGTTTCGCAAAACTTTCTGAGTGTCCCACGTATAATGTACCTGTAAACTTGCATGCCGTAAGGTTAAATATTATTATTATTTTTAACATCGAATGTAATTTTACCCATATGTGGCAAATATATTGATTTTAATTTTAATTGAATTTTACTTGTTTGTTTATACTGTAAGCTTTAACGGATTAGAATGATAAGAAACTTTTCACCAAACCATTTGTCTCTATAAAAACTGACAGTCAACACAGTTTTTATCATTTTTAATTCACACCATTGTCTCACTGGCTGTATGTCAACTCTGTCAGATTTCTGGTCATAGCGTCCAGCATTGAGCCGTCAGTCGAATGAAGACAAATACGTTAGCATGACTTTCAAAAAGAAAGTGTTTGCGCAAATTGAATAAAGTGCAGTTATGGTGGTCGAATGGCAGACGTATGTGTTAGTTTTTGGGGCCATTTTAATAGACGATCTAGTTTAGTCAATATTTGGGACGAGTTATATTTGAATTGGTTTACATGACTTATTATTTGATGGCACTTTCTCCAAGATGTACCTGTCTGAGTCTGGGTGGATTGATTCCATTAGATTGATTGTGGAATAGTAAGACAATCTATTTTAAATATTTTTTAATAATTATATTGTATTTTTCGTTTTTACATATACGTCAGAACTTGTTTGAGTTCAAAGCGTCCATATTTTTTGTATCTTACAATTTTATAATATTGAAAAGGCGTAGCCAGCTGTTATTTTGTTAACATATGTGATGCAGGTAACAAAAGTTTAGAATGCGATCACTAAGGATTTCAAATTTATTAAAATACATACATAGAGGTTTGGTAAAGTCTGAATGAGGATAGTTTAACGTCGCGAAGAGTACCTAGCGTGCTAAGGATAAAACCTACGCTCAGCATTGGATGAGCAAAGTCTGACCTACTAAAAAATGGAATTAAAATCAACTTTGTCATCATCATCATCATTTCAGCCGAAAGACGTCCACTGCTGGACATAGGCCTCCCCCAAGCATCGCCACAACGACCGGTCCTGTGCCTTCCGCATCCAGCGGATTCCCGCGACCTTCACCAGGTCGTCGGTCCACCTTGTGGGGGGCCTACCCACGCTGCGCCTTCCAGTACGCGGTCGCCACTCCAGAACTTTACTGCCCCATCGGCCATCCGTTCTGCGAGCAATGTGCCCCGCCCACTGCCACTTAAGTTTGGCAATTCTTCGGGCTATGTCGGTTACTTTCGTTCTCCTGCGAATCTCCTCATTTCTGATTCGATCACGCAGGGACACTCCGAGCATAGCCCTCTCCATTGCCCTTTGAGTGACTTTGAGCCTTCTTATCAGGCCCATTGTGAGCGACCACGTTTCAGTACCGTAAGTAATTACTGGCAACACACACTGGTCAAAGACTTTCGTCTTGAGACACTGCGGTATTTTGGACGAGAAGATATTGCGTAGCTTCCCGAACGCTGCCCAACCGAGTCGGATTCGACGATTGACCTCTTTCTCGAAGTTGGACTTACCTAGCTGGACAGTTTGTCCTAGGTATACATAATCGTCAACAACTTCGAGTGTAGATTCTCCGATGCTTACGGGAATGGGTGCTATATGGGAATTCGACATAACCTTTGTCTTGTCCATATTCATTTTAAGACCCACTCTATCGGAAGCTCTACTGAGGTCATCGAGCATTGTACCGAGGTCCTTCATGGTCTCAGCCATGACTACTATGTCGTCGGCAAACCGAAGGTGAGTGATGTACTCGCCGTTTATGTTAATGCCTAGCCCATTCCAGTCCAGAACCTTGAAGACATCCTCCAATGCAGCAGTGAACAGTTTCGGAGAGATCACATCTCCCTGTCTCACACCTCGCTGCAGAAGGATAGGTTTCGAGGCTTGGTCCTGTAATCGGACTGACATAGTGGCGTTTTCATACAAAGACTTTAACACTTCGATGTACCGATAGTCAATCTGGCACCGTTGAAGAGACTGTAGTACCGCCCAAGTCTCGATCGAATCGAAGGCTTTCTCGTAGTCCACAAACGCTAAACAAAGAGGCAAGTTATACTCTTCGGTCTTCTGTATAACCTGACGCAGCGTATGTATGTGGTCTACGGTGCTAAAGCCTTTTCGGAACCCGGCTTGTTCGGGAGGCTGGAAGTCGTCAAACCTGCGCGAAAGACGGTTCGTAATGACTCTCGAAAACAGCTTGTAGACATGGCTCAGAAGTGAGATGGGCCTATAATTCTTCAGTAGAGCATTATCGCCCTTTTTGAAGAAGAGTACCACCACACCTCTGCTCCATGCCTGTGGCGTTCTTCCCTCGAGAATGACGGAATCAAACAGCTTCTGAAGGGCCTTAAGGATCGGTTTTCCACCCGCCTTCAGGAGTTCGGCCGTAATTCCGTCATCACCCGGTGCCTTGTTGTTTTTGAGCTGCTTTAGAGCCATCCTAATCTCGTACAGGCTGACGTCCGGGATATCTTCGGTATAGTGTCGGGTCAATCGAGCTCTTGGGTCATTAGCCCGATTTACAGCGGGTTTCCGGGTGGACGTGTATAACTGTCCATAGAACTTCTCGACCTCCTTCAATAGCTCTGGCTTGGAGGAAACGACTCTGCCATCGTCGGTCCTCAGTTTTGCAAGCTGGTTCTGCCCAATAGACAGGTCTCTTGCGAAGACTTTGGAGCCCTTATTCTTCTCTATCGCGTCTTTTATACGTTCGGTATTAAATTGGCGTAGGTCACTTTTCAAGGACTTTGAGATCTGTCTATTGAGCTGCCGGTACTTAGTCGCATCATCTGAGGACTGCAGAATCATCTCGCGTCTTTCCGCCATGAGCTCGAGAGTGTGGTCAGAGAGCTTCTTGTTTCTGTTTGTACGACGGGTCCTAAAGATCCTAGACCCGACCGTATGGACAGTTTCCACAAACCCATCGTTGTAATCGTCCACTGAGCTCCCTAGGCATTCGAAACGATTCTGAAGTTCGAGCTGAAAGCTCTCGGGGTTTTGGATTTGGATCGGTGCTGGACGGAGCGTAGACTTCATCAGTCGAGATCTTTCCAGCTTGATGTTCAGATTCAATGTGCCTCTTACCAAACGGTGATCACTTCCGGTTTTGACCGCGTTGATCACAGAGACATCATTGAATATTTGCTTCTTCGTCGACATAATGAAGTCAATCTCATTTTTTGTTACACCATTAGGTCCCAACCAGGTCCACTTCCTGTGCTCACGCTTTCTGAAGAAAGAGTTCATCATATAGAGCCCCTCTTTCTCCATAAAGCCGGCCAGTAGATGACCCCGGTGGTTCCGATATCCATATCCAAATTGCCCCACTCGCAGCTCATCATCGTAGCGCTTGCCCAGTTTCGCGTTGAAGTCTCCCATGACAACAGTGAAGTGAGTTTTAGAGCCATGCATGGCTCTCGAGATATCCTCATACATGGTCTCCACCTCATCGTCGGAGTGTTTCGAGGTCGGGGCGTATACCTGTATAACCTTCAACGAATACCTTTCGGTTATTCTGAGTATAAGGTACGCCACCCTGGTCGAAACACTCTCGATCTTCACTATGTTGTTCACAAGAGACTTATGGACGATAAACCCGACACCGCCCTGGGAAAGTTGATCGCCCTCCCGGAAATAGAGCAAGTTACCGGATTTGAGGATTATCGTGTCCTCCCCCTCTCTTCGGACTTCAGATAACCCTACGATATCCCATCGTAACTTGCTCAATTCTTCCTCGAGTTCGACAAGCTTCTCGTCGGTCCGCAGTGTACGTGTGTTGTATGTTGCCAGGTCCAGTCTTTTTTTGTTATGGTAGCCGGATCTCTGCCGGGGATTCTTCGCACCCCCTGCCCCGCCGTTACCTAGGCCGCTACCGTAACCAGGGATAGCGGGGCCGCCGGGGACTAGGGGCCGATTTTTATCAGTGCTTTGCATGTTTGGGGGGATATGCCATAATCGCCACGCTTGACAGGCGGGTTGGCGATCGCAGTTGGTTGGTTTAATACTCGGAGGACGCTGCTGCCCATCCTCTGGTGAATCCCTTAGTCGCCTTTTACGACACCCATGAGAAGATATAGGGTGGTGGTATTCTTTGCGTCCGGCACCACACGGACACTTTTGAATTTGAAACTTTGTGATATTAGTTTACAAATCAGAGAATATGGCAGCAGCTCTAACAAGGTTTGAGCAAATGTTGGGTAAGCAGTAAAACAATAAATTCGGTTTTTTAACTCTTTAATAGTTTGGTAATATGTTATTTTTTTCAAGTTTCAACTTAATTAAAGTAGGTAGCCTAAATGTTTTTGTATGTAAATATTCCTTACAAACATCATGAAACGCTTCATCGACATAATTCTTTTTGTGCACGTATCATAATAAACCTATTATTGTTGGCTAGTGGCCACTGAGTTGGTTATTGGCTCAAATTGATATGTCCGTCTTCATAACGGAAGCCGACGGATTACGTTCAACCAGAATATTAGGCGTAGTGCCATGTTTTACTCCACGTTTCTCTTGTAAATTATATATTATGTATGATTCAAACATGATTTTGTACAAACATCCACAATTGTTTAAATGCTAGGTGCCAAATCACCGATTCTATGAGGCTAGCTCTGCTTCACTTGAAATCAAAACGTCATTATTTATGGCATATGATGGCCCAGGTGGGCCCTTATTCACGTAAGTTCATGATGCGCCGATCAAGATGCAGTGACGCTGCTGTTAAGTTCAAGTTTTAGTTCTAAATGGTATTCTTGTAATGGTGCGCGTCAACTGCACGACATCCAAACTTACCTACGTTGTGGCCACGTGAGGAAATAAAAATTAATCACTAAATAATCGAATAGAATTGATTGTGTTTCAATGAATATAACGTTATAGAATATTTAAATAGTATTCCAATACTGATTTTAGAGCTTTTTATACCACTTTTCTTACCGATCAAGTTATTTTCGAAATCACGCATGAATTACGCGCAGCAATAGAATGAAATTATAGCACTCGCATGACGTGAACTTGACGCGAGCGTATCTGACAGCGATCTCTAAAGATAAGAGAATACAAAAACCGTTGTTTTAATCGAAACTTGACTGCAACTGGACTTCTTTAGTTAGGTGACTGGCTTACTGATGTTAAGCGGTTACCTTTGCCCGTACTGGATACGACCTAGGTTGTTGCCTAAATAGTATTTCTTCTTTCTGTTTCTGGCTCTTTAGAGGAACCTGTATCTAAAAAAACCTGTAAAAACATCCCATAACTATCCTGTACAGTTCTCCTATCAAGATGAAATGTAGGCATATGAGAAGAAACAGTCAAAGCCACGAAATAAAGAAAACGAGTGGAAGTGCCCTTGATCACTTAGTACGGGAAAAAGTGTCGCTGAAATCACACATTCACAATTGAAAATACACAAAAAACAATTATGTGATTGGGTCAATTTAAAATTCAAATGGGGCCTGGCAATTATGTTATGTATTTTGACAAATCTTAATACAAGTTGTTAAAATTAAAAAAAAAAAATTACATTTATCAAAATTTTACACATAACGGTAATATACCTCTACGAGGATAATTTTTTGTTCTGCAATAATTTTTACACCTTATAATTACACAATACCTTATAATCCCGTGTGATGCCAGACGTAAAGAATTGCACCACCCTCTCTCTTCTCATGGGTGTCGTAAAAGGCTACTAAGAGGATGGGCAGCAGCGTTCTCTGAGTATTAATAACCAACTGCGATCGTCAAACCGCCTGCCAAGCGTGGCAATTATGGCATATCCCCCCCCCCCTTCTGGGGGGCCTTTGTCCAGCAGTGGATGTCTTTCGGCTGAAATGATGATGATAATGATGAATTACACAATAAGGTATAATCTAGTATTTCAGGTAAGCATTCGATACGTCATAGTGTCGCAGCGGGAAACTAAGCGCAATTAAGTTAATGTTGCGCACCTGCGCTTAATTGTGCCAAGCGAGCGGTAGCTGTATGCCACTTCCCTTGTTTTGTTTATTCCGTGGTCGTAGCCTATATATTATATTGTATTTCTAGAAACTATACAGTCAATATTCTATTTCCTTATTTTTTGTTGTATACCGAACAACTTTTCTTACAGTCTGAAAAAAAAAATAGGTTGTAAACAGGTTGTAGGTTGGTCTATGAAAAACCATCGTAAAATAAGTGAAAAAATTGCTGTTTCATATACTGAAGGCAATTTTCTTAAGCAAATGTATGGAATACTCACACCCTGTTTAAAAAAAAAGTCATTAAGTATTTACTAACATTTAAATATCCTTATCAACCACCAGTCACCTATAATACCACCGAAATCCGCATCACCATAATCGTATTTTGGTATAGATAGGATGACTGGCGTAGTTCAAAGCAACAATCGGATATCAAGCGGTGCGACTGACATGTAAATCGTGATCGACTGGGATCCGAACCCGCTACCACGGACTACCGGTGCCACTGCGCTGACTCAGCACTTACGGCACACCTGCCTTGGTAACCCTTAGAAGGAAATAGGCGAGTAGGAATTTAAGTGGTATTACAAAAGCAAAGAGGATATTTTTCTGTGAAGTTTTTTGTGTTAGAGTTTGTGCAGTAAGTGAGATTTTAGCGATTGATAAGGCTTGTTAATTATCGTATAAAGTTATGTAGATGTATTTGATTATGTTAGTGTGTCATCTGCCTGTTTATTCTCGTGCATATCGAATATAATTTTATAACATTGATTAGCTAGGTTTAGGACCATTCCAAAAATATGCCGCAGAAGTGCCTGACTACACGTAAAATAATTAATATTGAAATATTATTGGTCTGAATCTTTATATAGCTGAAAACTAGCACCTTCATTCCTAGGTCTAGTAGTTTCCGAAACACACTACTAGCGTGAAATATATTTATTATAGCAGCTACACTCTGATTTTCTCTCTTGTCTTATTTAGTAACAGACATATTACTGTCTGTGTATTTAGTAAACAATCACGGTATGGCTTTTAATGCAATTCGTGAATAATAATTATTAAAAGACATTATTTTAAGAATTTTACACAAGAAATAATATTTTTAACCTAATTATATAATAAACATACGTGTACAACTAGTAATTATATTTTATCAGTGGTTATTTGATTTAAGAGTCGTGCCAAAATTGTTTACTAAATAAGACAATAGAGAAAAAACTGACTTTATAAATGTAGTGCATGGAATTAATAAGTACTAATTAGTACTTAATTATTCCATGATATAGTATTATGGTGAGTTTCTTTATATCTTCAGTGCTTCTGTCAATAACTAATGTTTTTCAATATCAACTGCCGATTCAGAAATAAGTTCCTTACATCAGATATAACTTGAAAATTAGTTTTGTGGTTTCAACATTGAAATAGCCATATATCCGAAACTAGTCATTATTTAACGTTGCAACTTTATACAATCGATCACCGTATTATAGACTATATTTTCCCAAAATTTCAGCCAAATCGAGCGAACGGCTTTTCCCATACATTTTGTGCGGGGTTCTTTCAGGTAGGTCAACAGAACAAAATATCCAAGTCACTAGAACGAACGTACGTGTTATTTCTTCCGTCAAAAAATAAATCTATAAAGGAGTCGCAACAAAAATACACATATTATTTCTTAATCTCACAAGCAAAGAAAACCTGGTACCTGCATGTTATATACAACAATAAATACAATACATAACCAAAGATTCTCACAGACCTTCGTCAAAATTTTATCTAACGCCTTATAATCATACAGCCCAAGATTTTTTTCAACGTAATTCCTTGATCCTCTTAATGCAGAAAAAAGTAAAGATGATGTTTTTAATCTAATGTTTGAAAGATTGACAGGTCGGTTGGTTGCCTGCGGCCTAGCAGGTAACCAGTTTGATTAAAAATATTTCAGCAAAAGATCGCTCGATGGTATCGGGCTTTACCTTTTTATCTTTGTATTATTATTTTTCGTTCAGCTGTTTGAATTTTGAATATTTTTTGTTTTTAACTATCTGGAAAGCTGCCAGGGTGTGTTACTTTTTAACTGAATTATGGCCAATATTAAGGCTATTTTACTAGGTAACTTATGTTTGGCCATGTTTTGAAATGCTAATACCTATAAGATTTAAAAAAAACTTGTAAAAAAATCAGCTATTACCTTCTGTGTATGCGAAATTATGTAATAATTAAATTCACCGTAAAATTATATCAAAATTTTAGGACACTCCATAAAAAAACAGAAGCATTCCTCAATAAAATAAAAGATAGGTGAAGGCCTTATTCATATTCAACAAACGTCTTAAAACGATCTGAACACAGTTGAACGATTTTAAATGTACAGAGATAAAAGCACATACACACAGAGCCCAAATGTGCGTAAAAGATATATCACAGTTGCAAACATCTCAACCACTAGTAAATGCACCCCATAGAAGCGGCCATTTCTCAAATTGTACGGACGCATTCAACGACCCTTAGTAAAAAAATATTGAACTAAAACCATCCCCTAAAATTATTTTAGTGAAAAGAAAGGAACTTAATACAGTCCCCACCATGCCTCCCGGCGCACCCCTAGCGTGTGTATGTGTGTAAGTCCCAACTGTATTAGATTGTGGGTGTGTGAGTGCCCTCGCGCCTCGGAACGAACGGCTGACAGCTGAGTACGGAGGGAGAAAAGTACTGACTGAAAAAAGAATCCCAAAAAGTTGTAGTAGCGAAGTAGATTTTTTTCTTTTCAAATATTTTACCTCATTCTTTCAAAAAAAAAAATTAAATTACAGTTGATTTTAGAGCACTCATTCAAAATGCACATAGAGTTAATCTTCTTTCTTAATTGAATTTTTAGTTGTAGTTACTGTCAATATTTTACAATATTATTGAGTCACATGGAATATGACCCAAAATATCATGAATCTTTTTTTAAATCATAGTTCATAGTTATTTATTGATAATAGTAATTATTATAAGTCACATTTTAAGTAAGTAAAATTACATTTTCAGTTATCATTATTACATGTTATGTTATGTTTGTTTGTTAGGTAGTATGTGGAATATTATCGATCTGTAGAGCAATTCAAATAAAGTCATTCAAATCAAATCATTTTTCTTTCTTTCACCTTTGTGGTCTAGTGGTTCGAGTGTCGGATTGCTGATCACGAGGTCGTGGGTTCGATTCCCACAGGACACAAATATTTGTGTGATGAACATGAGTGTTTGTGTTGGTCTGGGTGTTTCTTATGTATTATAAGCATGTATTTACAAAAAATAAGTATTATATCCATTGTCTAATACCCATAGCTCAAGCTCTGCTTAGTTTAGGACTAGATGGTGATGTGTAAAATGTCCCAAAAATATTTCTTTCTTTCTTTTCTTTCGATTTATAACCCAATTAGAAAATAGATTGACTTATACTTGTAATATATAAACCTACAATCATTATAATTTTTGCAGAAACAAGAACCAGTTATATAATGGCATATATTTTTGACAGCACGTTTAGTACTGTGGCTGAGCAATTGGCTGTTGGTTGCGTGGCCGAACGGAAAATATTTCTATGACCTACGGAAAGTTTTTCCGAGTTTGGGCGTTAGTGCATGTGAAATTACTCTGTAAACGCCATCACGACGTAGGAGAAAACCCAATGTGGAGAAATGGTATTGTCAACGACTCCGTTCATGTGATAGTAGGAATATAACCCATGTCGTTTATAAACACAAAAGGTTAAAAAAAAGGTTAAGGTTACGTTTAAGGTTTGCTTGTAGAAAACTCATTTTTGAGTTAAGCTCGCCTTTGTACATGTAATTTCTATTTATAAGTTCTACTGTATTTTTCTGGTGTACAATAAAGAATAAGAAGAAGAAGAACACCATGTATTCTATAATAATATATTTAGGTACCTTACAATACTACCTATATTATTATTTTTACAAAATTATATATTATGATACTATTCTAACACCACCTAGTTTTCAACTGGTCGGGCACACCCGATGAAATAACGTGAGTGAAACCGTTTATATTAATAATTATTATATAAAAACCACCTAGTTAATTTTTTTTGTAAACTACCAACAGCCATGATCTCTACTTTCTATGCAATAGATGGTTCAAGATGCTGTCTAGGATCTACTAAACCGATTGAAATGAAACGTAGCTTAGTTTGGAAGTTAGGCTTATTTCTACACATTGATCTGTTCAGCCGTTCTCACATGATGAGGTATCAAATAGACGACAGACATACTTACAAGTCAAAAAGTTTGTACATTAATAAATTTTTGTTGCGAAAACTAGGTAGGGCGACTAGAAATAAGCATACAACATGAATCATCCCTTTCAGAATTTATGTCTGTCGGACCATACTACCTATATCATATCATACTACCTATATTAAAATCATTGGTGTACCAATAATAATAATAAATAATAATAATAATAATTGTGTAATATAGGTAGTATAGATAGCATTTTTCACTACTTAACAGACTAACCAACTAATTAACCTTTTTTTTTGTTCCAAATCCTACACATAATTGCTTGAAATAATTTTAAAAGCTCTCTCTACTAAGGCATATCACTGAATGTTATCAACGTTGAAGATTATAAGTTTCTACGTTGCATAATGTAGAAATGGCAGGAGAGGTATATTGCAAGATTGCAAACCACTTTGACGGTCCATATTTCAGAAACGGTACACCTGATACAATAAGAGATGTATGAAACATTACATTACTTTTTATAAACCTATTCAATAATACACACACAAAAGGGGCAGTGAAAACCTTTTTTTTTACATCTCTATTTCACATAGGCCCCTTAAAATAAACAGTAACGATTATTTTTTCTTTTATTTGAGATCTATCCCTAAACTGCTTTTGTATAAAATTTCATGCACTTATAACATACGTAACTTTTATAACAAACGTATCTATGATAGCTTAGGAGATCCTAAACTATGCGACCAAATAACATGCTGTAAGGGCTTTATTATACTTCTTTAAAATCAATATTATTACTATGGATGTATTATTAGCGTAGTGCGTAATGTGATGTGTGTCTACTGGTATATGTTAATTAGACTATAACACTAGTTAAAATTTGGATATATTTAGTTAAAGCATAATTTGTAATAATTTTCTCAAAAACTTAGCTTACTATTACTTAAATCATTTAAATAAACCAATTAAATTCAATGAACCTCAACACTTTCTACCAACCGTACCTTACAGAACCATACCGAGCGGGCGCGGTGCTGCGTCGTGTCGGGAAATCAACGCACACATGCATACACTACCCCCACATACGCGCGTATCGTACGTCACGTCACGTCGCCCCACAGAAGGGCACAAAAGCTTGGCCGACTGACTACCGAGATATGTGCTATACATACAGCCGTGATATATTGTATGTGTCTTTATAGACTACATGGTATATAGAGCGTCTTGAAACGCGTTTTAAGATTGAGAGCAAAACAAAGTGAGTGGTTTGTTGACTTTCATCGAAAAAAAAGTGTGCGGTCACGGGACCACCATCAGGAACAAAGTTATGCTTAAAATTATTATTTTTTGACCGGTGGGGTAATTATGTAATGCATTCACATGGATATTAGCTTTCATTTTGAAATGACAGCAATATTTACTGCGTAGTACATAGTTGCCGATAAGACGAATTGTCAAAACACACGGAGCAACGTTCATTGAAATCCTATTAATTGCGATCGCGAGTGGGTTAAAGCAAAGTTATAAATAATCAAATCAAATTTTGATCCACACATGAATTCGAAAAGTTAGTGGAGCGGGTGGGTTTCGAACTCATTCCCTTCTGCATGGAAGGCATGCGCTCAACAGCCAAGCTATCACAGCTTGACCGATTCGTCGACCAGGGCGTCCTATCGCAATACTTCATGTAAGGAAAATACTTTTAATATTAAAAGTAGAAAATATTACACAAAGAAGACTTCCATTTTATTTTTAAAAGCAAGTAATATTGCATTCAAAGATTTTTCAATTGTGTCTTCCCTGAGTCGAGGATCGAATCAGTATGAGCGGAAAAATTATCGGCCTGTATTTTCATGCTGCCAAAATGAGAATCAATAACCAATTCTCTTCAACAAATATTGTGTCTTAGATTCAAGAAAAACCATTAAATCTCACATTAGCTTAGGTACATTTAAAAAAAATTATAGCAAGGCAGCAAATACTCAAAAACACCTTATTTTAGTTGCTGTTGGTTCTTATTTCATGGAGTTCTTTTAATTTAAAATTGGCACGCCACGCTTGGCAGGCGGGTTGGCAATCGCAGTTGGTTGGTTAAATACTCAGAAAACGCTGCTGCCCATCCTCTGGTGAATCGCTTACCTTCTTTCTTTCTTGGTGAATACCTTATTTACTAAAATAAAATTATGTCTCATATGTAAATTTTCATATTTCTTATATTTAAAGTACTTTCCCTCTATAAAGCATTGTAATGGGTCACCCTGTATTTAAAATGGGTCTCACCTTGTAAAGGTTGTCTGCCAGATATCGTTGAGTACTTACTCACGCGATAGAAGTGACTTTTCAGTTTATTTTATATTTATGTCATACATTTAGTGTGGGACTGAAATATAAAGAAAAAGCGAACAAGTATTTTAGTACCTACTGATAAAGTGAAAACACTTTCTAAAAATGAGTATCTAAATTCACTTATGGGATCCTTAACAAGACCAAAATATTCGTTAGCGCCTTCATAAAGATCTTTTTTTTATTTAATTTTCCGTGGGGAAATCCTCTTGGACGCACTCCGCCCGGGGTAGGCGGAGCCAGTGTCGGACTCTTACCGACTAAAACCACCACCGTGTTCCTTCAACTACCTTAGTCGGGGGCGTGGGAACCCGTGAGTATTCACAGAACCACCCCCAACAGGTCCCGGCTCGCCACAAGCAGGCGAGCCCCTTCTCCCCGTGCGGCCTAACGACGGCCGCACCCTCCTCTGTGGCGCACACGGAACACTGCACGCCACCTCACCTCACGGGCCTTTACCACCTACGCCAGCTGCGCCAACTATGCCAGCTGCTGGTCGGGCAGCAGACTACCCCGAGTCTGCTGCTCGCAGGCCCATCGTCCTGTAATTTTTATAGAGGTGTTCTTCCTCGCGGTCCAGGTGGTAAAGCCAAGACCCTCGGTCCCAAGAGGCGCGAGAACACTACTCAGCAGGCACTCCTGTTATTACGAGACCGACGGGGGCAGGGAAGGACAGTCCCCCCGCTGCCTGCCCAGTGGCAGGGTGAGTGCACACCGGGCCCGCCCCTGCTCCTCCACAGTGCCCTCTGCTTTCTCAGAGGGACACGCGGAGCAACTTCCCATTGGCCCATATCAGGTCCCTCCCGTGCCAGAATATTCGCCACAGGCAATAAGGTCCCCCGGTCCGAAGGAGACTTATTGCCCGTGCCCAGGGTGCACTGGCCCAACAACTGCCGTTCCCTCTAAATGTGTCCATAAGGACAAGCAGCCGTCAGACACACGTGGAGGTTTTCTGGCCAGCACCCCTTCATAAAGATCTGAGGTAACAATAAACAACCCTCTTATGAGGGTAAGTTATCTTAAATCCTGCTAATAAATGTAATTTCGTTCTCAAATAAAAATTGAAATAATTTCCAGATACGGAAATCCAATATTTTGAGTACATTCAAGGAGGGTACGCCCTCCGCATATGTCGGCTTCTCACGTACATTTCTGCAGTTCTCAAATCGACTCGAGTATGGATTACATACAGCCGACGACTTGAGCCACCCTATACTATGATGGCAGTTACAAGGCATAAAAGGAAGCGAAATGAAATAATACAAATTAGATAAGGCTTAAATCATCAGTATGGAAATGTCTTAGCTTTAAATATTTTAAGAGATTTTAGTCACGCTTTTAAGACGCTGACAACAGCCAAATACCCCAAATAGGCTTCTTTTAAAAACATTTTAAGTTATATTTATTCAGTTTGTGGGAATGAAAAAAAAATGTTGATCTTGATCGTATTTTCACTTAAAACATGCTTTAGAACAAATAATCTCTATTATTTACAAAATATTATAAATGAAATTAAGAAGACATTTAAGAAAGACAATAATCTAAAACATATTTGTTTAAATAAGCATTTAGTATTGTATAAAAAAAAATTGTTAATTTTCTTTCAAGTTGAGCGGCGCACCCGACAGGTCCTCTCGTTGCTTCTCTTTCAGTTCTGTACAAAACGACAGTGACCGCAGGGGTCTGATTTTTTAAGTGTTGTCAGGCTCTTAAGAAGGTGACTACTCCTAAAGGCCAATCCTCCTCCTTCAATGAAAAACACTGTGGTGTTTTGAATCATGCTACACCTTAACAAGTCTTGAAATATTCATGGTAAGTGGAACATTGAAACCTTATAAATAGTCTGGAGTGAGACAGGGTATTTTATTTAAAATGTTGCAAATTCTTATCTAGAGGACGACCTACACAAATAGTTATAGGTTATCATATCAACAAGTTAATCAATCAAAGTCATAATTCTATTCAGTTTACTTACATTAATACCGACCATTCAAAAATCTTCAAGTTCTGCTCGCAATATTGGAAAAACCAACATTTACTTTATAAACTTGCACCACACACAAGCCATCCGCCATATCCAGTCGTGTGGCGCCCCTACGCAACAAGACGATGTATTGAAATTTGTCGCGTCCCACAGCCCTTTTGAGTTCACTCCACGCCGCTAAAGTTGCTGACTGTTGCTGAAGCGTATACGTCTAGCAAGTTTGGCTTAAATTTAAGACACCCATTGTTCTATATGACGTGTATTGCTTATTATGTAAGTGCCTAATATTGTTCTGAGCTTGCGTTGCTTCAAATATATTTTGATCATCATCTTTGGAATTATTAACTGATAGCAGCTTAGAAATAACCAAAATGAATTCTTAATTACCTTATTTTATCTTTTCAGATTTAATTCATTAAATTATCCCTTGTATTCTTCAGCTACAACATTGTAGCTTGTATTCAACAGACATAGTAAAAATTATACGAACCGCGTTTTTTCTCCGTCAGAAAATACTTAAAACTAGTGAAAACAGAGTGAAAATGATATATTCTACTGGTTTTACTGAAAATTGCGTGCGATGCATTACGAATATGAGAAAGGATACAAAGAAGTTACGAAGAAAACTGATGGATAAGCTCATTTCGTCAGAAGGTATGTATTAAAAATTCGCCAATTTGGCGACACATTAATGAATGATACACCGAAAAAACACTTACTAGGTACATAAATATACATTGAACATATAACTCGCGATATTACGAGCGAGTATAAGAGTGAATTACAGACCTACGCGATAGGACGGGTGCCTATACTTGGTCAAAAAATCTACTTCTAGTTAACAAGTACCTACTTAAAGGCACATCAAACATGTCACTCAAAATTACAAACAAATGCACGAGTGAATTACAGACCTCAGCGATAGGACGAGCGCCTATACTTGGTCAAAAAATCTACTTCCACTTAACAAGTGCATAAATATACATAAAACATCACTCGCGATAATACAAGCAAATATACGAGTGAATTACAGACCTCAGCGATAGGACGAGCGCCTATACTTGGTCGAAAAATCTACATCCAGTTAACAAAATGTATAAGTATACATCAAATATCTCTCGCGATATTACGAGCGAATATACGAGTGAATTACAGACCTCAGCGATAGGACGAGCGCCTATACTTGGTCAAAAAATCTACTGCCAGTTAAATAGTGCATAAATATACATCAAACATCACTTGCGATATTACGAGTGAATAAGAGACCTCAGCTATAGGACAAGCGCCTATACTTGGTCAAAAAATCTACTTGTTGCTACCCATCGAACACTAAAAATATGGTACTAAGAGCAAGTACAAATGATTTCTATGAGTAAACTACCACTGCCTATCCTTTACAACCTTATAGGCAGGTATCATACGGTACTACGAGCGAGTACATGTGATACATTAACCCGTTAATCTTCTTTTCAGAGGAGCCAGAACCTGTGAAAAAGAAAAGAAGAATAATTGGTAGTTGAATTAACTTTTACTTAACATAATACACAATTATTACTGTTTCAACACTAAATATGTCTGTCTATGTTAGCTTCTAATAATAATCATTGATTCTGACTCTGAGGAGGAAGTGAAAAAAAAAATTTCACCTGTCAATGACAACACACCAAACTTTTTAGACAAAATGGGCCATATAATACAAAAGAAGTAAACAGCAACATGAAAGACTTGTGGAACAACATAATAATAAATGGCTCACAGGAGAGCACTAAAAATAACATTATTAAAAAGAATATCAAGATAATTGTGTGTAATGACTGCCTTACACCTGATCCACAGCTCGATTCAGAAATAATGGCTTCGAAGTTCAATGACACCTCAAGCTGTCACTAGGGACAATCATTTAGGTGAAAAACAAAATGTTTTTAGTACAATCATCGGTGGTTTTACAGATATATTACCTATATAAAAACTTACATGAAATCCCTGATCAGGATTACATATTGAATACCTTGGTAACTGTATCAGGCTATTATGCCATGTACAATACAAGGAATCACAAAATAGATGTGCTGTCATCTTACCTAACCTTAACAAAAAGTTAAGACACTTGAATAATCAGAAATAATGAATGTCCTCTTTGGAAAAAATATTACAAAAATATTAGATTATATTAAAGGAAAGTAAAAATATTAAAAACTCAGTTAAGGACTGGAAGAGTACTTTAAACATTTGGAGCCTGCTCTCGCACAGAAAGCAGAGGGGCGGGCAAGACTTCAACCAACAACTGCAACCACTACTGCAACCATGGCCACAACCACAGCAGACTGCTAAGAAGCCACACAAGTCCCAACAACATCAACGACAGCATTTACAATCAATGACAAAACAACCCAAGACACAGACAACAATAGCAGACGTCAACAAGAATAGGGGCTGGTTATGCAAGTAGATTACAAAATTATTAGAAAAACTAGTACGTTTTAATAAACAATAAGAAAAGCATTGCAGTTTATGAAGTTTATTACATGGTATCACTCGAACTGCAAGAGGGTCATTTTTTCCTCAAAGTAAATGATGGATCCAAAAAATTCCTAAGATTCCTATTTAATAAATCTGTACAAATTTAATGTCCTACCTTTGGGTTGTCAACAACGGTACTATATATTTAAAAAAGATCATGAGATGAGTAGTTACTCATCCAAGATCAAATGGAATCACTAGTGAATTATTTAGATTATTTGTTCTTGATTTCATGTAGTTAAAGTGAAATTAACACAGCTTGTAAATTTTTAGAATCTTTAGGCTTCATCATAAATATTGATAAAAGCCAGATACAACCTAGCAAAGAATGAAAAATTTTAGGCTTCACAAAACTTATTACATACAGTATCCAAGATATTGCTTCCCTTAAAGGTTAACTTTAATTTGTCTTTCTGTCTCTGGATGTATACTAAAATAGTGAAAAAAAAAAAAAAAAAAAAAAAAAAAATTTGATCAAGAAATTATTCAAGAGTTTCTGTTGGTGGAAAGAAATATTTATTCTTGCATAGCATCAATAGAGAAAAATATAAATTAAAATTTTATACATACGTGGGACACTCAGAAAGTTTTGCGAAACTAAAAAAAATTGTTCTATACGTACATATATTTTTATCAAATCTTTTCAAAGTACTTTCCACCAGCCTCTATACAAAGATTCATGCGCCTAAACCAGTTTTCAAAACACTTTTTCCAGTCCGCCGCAGACACCTCGTTTACAGCCTGCTCGAACGCAGCCAGCGCATCTTCCGGCGACGAAAATTGTATCCCTTTGAGCTGATTTTTTATTTTTGGGAATAAAAAGAAGTCACACGGTGCTAGATCAGGGCTGTAAGGAGGGTGACCCAGGAGTTTGACTGGCGTGCTGTCCAGAAAGTCCCTCGTTTTGAGTGCGGTGTGCGCAGGTGCATTGTCGTGGTGGAGCAGTAGCCCGCGGAGCCCTGTGTTTGGTCGCTTGTTGCTTATAACAGAGAAAACTTCTGGCAAACATTTGGTAGTATACCATTCGGCATTAATGCTTCTTTGATCCCGTAAGGGAATTGATACCAAGTGGCCAGTCAAATTAAAAAAGCTAGCGATCAAAATCTTACCCCCGCTTCTAGATCGCTTCACTTTGGTAGGCGTTGGCTCATTTTGAAACACCCAAACAGTCGACTGGCGCTTGGTTTCTGGGTCGTATTGATAAATCCAGGACTCATCACCTGTAACGATGTCGTAAACACACCGAGACGAGCCTGCTTCAAATTTGTTAAGCATATCACGGCACCATTCCACCCGGGCCTGCTTCTGAGCATCGGTGAGGTTGTGCGGCACCCAGCGTGATACTATCCTCCTCACGCGAAGATGGCTGTGTAGAATCTCGTGAACGCTTCCCGATCCAATCTTCAATATGTGTTGAATCTCCTGATATGTAATTCGCCTATTGTCTTGGATTAAATTTTTCACTGCTAGCACGTTTTCTTCGGTAACAGCCGTCAAAAGGCGACCGCTTCTTTCGTCATCCCCCAAAGTTGGTCGACCGCGCTTGAATTCGTTATACCAACGATACACGGTTGCCTTGAAAGGGCCTTCATCCATGAATGCCATTTGAAGTCTATCGTACGATTCATCCGGTTTCAGGCGACACTTGAAATCGTATAAAATCATAGCTCTAAAATGTTCCCGGCGCAGATCCATATTTCAGTGAGACACAATACTTTGAATTAACTCGCAAAAAATGTGGAGGGAAATTTTGAAATTGGAACTTACTTATTTTTACTTATAAATAATCATATTTTCGAAAAACATTATATCTGGCCAGTCTCCCATATATAAAAACTTTTTTTCGCAATACTTTCTGAGGGGCCTGGTATGCTTCTACCACAGGTTGGAAAATTGTATGCAACCAAATTTAAATTTCGAAAAACTTTATTGCTAAACACAGTACCTACATTTATTTACATTACAAGATGTTGGGTGAATGTGCAGTTCAGTAACAAGAAAAATTACATGGATATTGCTCAACGGAGAAGAGTAAATATTACATAAATTATGTAACACTTTTAACATTTTATCTCGCATTAGAACGTTTTACAAAAATGAGAAAAAATTTAAACATTAATTCAATCTGACAATATTACAGGAATCTCATATATTAGCAAAATGGGTGGCATTGGCATGAAACTTCGCCACAATAATTCAGTATCTATATATTGAAGTGGATGTACAATGTTATAGGATATGCAACATAGAAACAGAATGGTATCTAACCCATATACCTATAAAATGAACCAGATTGGTTTTTCAGTAGATACTTTTACCATAACTTGGACAGGTTATAAGTCCCATGTTTTTCCCTGTTCTGCTATGATTTTTCATTGTTTAAAAAATAGCAAGGTGATGAGGCCTGGACAGGCATGGTATCCCCACTTCATATACTTATTAAGCTCAAATCTTGTTTATTTAAAACCCAGTCTAAATCCACTTTCAGGACTTGTCATCCTTTTCACAAGAATAAATAAACAAAATAAATAAATATTTTTGTGACATTTTACACAGCAACATCTAGTCCCAAGCTAAGCAGAGCTTGTACTATGGGTACTAGTCACTGGATATAATACTTATATACTTTTTTTGTAAATACATACTTATAATACATAAGAAACACCCAGACCAACACAAACACTTATGTTCATCACACAAATATTTGTGTCCTGTGATAATCGAACCCACGACTTCGTGATCAGCAGTCCGACACTCGAATCACCAGACCACAGACGTCGTCTAGTTCGTAGTATAAGAACCTTATACTGCACTGATTGCAGGCATTTTGCACAAAATATACCTAAGAAAAAGATTTATTTTAATTTGTCAATTTTATATTAAGTTCATTAACTAAAAATGTTGCAAACAAGCAACAATAAAATTCCTGTTACAAACAATGGTGGAAAGTTTGTAAAACGAATAGAACTGATCCTACATCTAAATCAGTTCATTTCACCTTACAATTACTCACTGAAAAATTAAATGTTGCAACTTATGGCATTTTAAATAATATAAAATCAGCTTTATCTCTATTTCTAGATTGTAAAACGAGATATAAAACGATTTTTAGAGGTGTATTTAAGCTAAGACCTAATCAACCTAAATATAATGAACCATGGGACCCAAGTATTATACTAGATTATATAAGCAATTTCTACCCATTACAACTTTGATTTACAATTAATAATATTGCTATAACCAATGATTACATAAAAATAAAAATTAATGGAATTCAACTGTTGTTAACTTTATAATTCTTTAATGAAAATCTTAGGGTTTGCCTTGCAAAAACTTTTTTATTTTATTACCTAGACTCCTACAGGCTACCAAGTGTACGCAAGAACCGTAATAAATTTTAAAAAACCTCACTTCTTCAAGCCATACTCTTCACAGATGGATAAAAGATGTTTTGTTAGAGGCTGGAATAGATAGCTTAGTATTTTCTGCATATAGCACAAGGCATGCTGCTACATCAGCCACACATACAGAAAAGGTCGGCTAAATATGGATTTAAATATATTAACAGCCAGATGGTCTCAGAGGTCTAAGATTTCTCCCATATTGTATAATCTACCACTTAAAATAAATGATAAGGTTGGGGAATATTATTCTAAGCAATAATCAATGTTCTAAATATTTTATAGTACTGTAATGTTTTGTACTGATTTTGGTTTATAATTATATTACATATATAAATTTTATAATTATATATTATAAAAATTGTATTAGTTATTTTTTCATTATTTCGCCAAATCTTTCAACATCTACATAATTATCTCAGACGAGGCGTTAATAAGTATAATAGAATGATCAAAGTAACTTACCTGTAAGTGAACTTCGATCACTATTATACGCAGTTAACGCCTCGTCTGAGGCTTCCCTCCCGTTCAAAACTTCCCATACCCTGCTCCATAATGAATAAAGTGTGATTAAACCATAACCCTCCCTTTTTGCAGTCGGGTATATTATGGTGACTATACTTTGAACATAATGAAGAGACGTTTACCGGTCAGTGTTACCATAGTGGGCAGGGTGACCACTATTTATTTTCAAATTTGGTATTTTATTTACCAAATTTCTTTAAACGCGTGTTAGTTGATACGAATAGTACGTATACATAATTATCTCAGACGAGGCGTTAACTGCGTATAATAGTGATCGAAGTTCACTTACAGGTAAGTTACTTTGATCATTCTATTATTTACTATTCTAGCAGAACTAGCGTTCAATGTTTTTTTTTCTTTACGTGATGCCAAAAAAAAGTCTTCACTCATATTTTAACCTTCCATGTAAACAGTCATACTTTCAATCTTACGTGAATACTCACCGATATTTTAACAGTTTGGCAAGTCACTAGACGGAGGAAGGCCAAAATCATCCACAGAAAGGTAACCGCAGCGCACTCCATGCGTAAACAGTCCCAGTAGAATTAGAGACTCGCCTTCTGAATTGTCTCTCTATATTTAGAACGTTTAAAGATTATTACTTTCAAAATAATTATTATTTATTAGACATTAATAGCTTTCAATTAACATACTAATCACTAATAAAATGATTAAGTACGTAGCATAATATACAACTACTTACGTATTTTTCTAAGATCGTTTGTCTTTTTCCAAGTTATAGAAAAAATAATGATCTATGAATCAATTCATTTTTATCTACATTGACGTGCACTAATTTTATTCTCTTATTATTATTATTACAGTAACAAACTTCGTTGCATACTAGTTTTTTTTATTCATAAGTGGTACTTAGAAACTCAAATATTCCAAATTGTCCACTGCCAATGAACATACACAATTTATATATAACCGATCTTCTTACCGTCTTATTTCAGCAAGTCACCGTCTCGACGGCACTTTTACTCCACTTCCTCGAACCTGTCCCCTGAGACTCACCTGCCGAAGCCTCTACTCTCTAAGACCTTTTACTTTGCCGCCCTTTGTTTCCCAAATGTTAAAATGTTGCAAAATAATGCCTCAATCCCTGTGGGGCGGTATAGTCTGCTAGTGTTTATAATAAAGGTATTTTGCGGTTTAATGTTATACTCTACTTCTTCATGTAGTACCTACTCGGCAAAAACAGAGGGATTGAAATAAAAATAAAGATTCACTTATCAATAAGAAAATTGAGAAAATCATAAAATACATGGTGCTACATAGGTATAGGCGCAGCGTGGGTAGGCCTCCCACAAGGTGGACCGACTATATGGTGAAAGTTGCGGGAATCCGCTGGATGTGTAAGGCGCAGGACCGGTCGTTGTGGCGATGC
The DNA here is from genome assembly GCA_949699075.1 of Asteroscopus sphinx. Lineage (NCBI taxonomy): Eukaryota > Metazoa > Arthropoda > Insecta > Lepidoptera > Noctuidae > Asteroscopus > Asteroscopus sphinx. The sequence continues at coordinate 10,991,124 of OX453013.1, read as the reverse complement.
TTGGGGGAGGCCTATGTCCAGCAGTGGACATCTTTCGGCTGAAATGATGATGATGATGATGACATAGGTATCCTCATTTTATTGGTCCATATTATATTATCATTGACATTGACATTTTCCATTGAGGGGCTCGTGGCTAAGTAGCAACTGCACGGATTGCATGATCTGCAAGGTTAAGCTACACTTTGCGGTCAGTCCGTGGATGGGTGACTATTTCGTTGCACACCCCTCCGTGCCTCGGCGAGCACGTTAAGCTGTCGGTCCCGGCTGCCATACGAAAATCTAAGGCAGTCGTTACGGGTAGTCAGAAGCCCGAAAGTCTGACAACTGGTCTAAACTCCGAATGTTGGTATTACCCAGTGACTGGGTTGCGGGGGTCTGATGGCAGTCGCTCCATGTAAAATACCTGATGTTCAGCCGCATCTGGCTAGACTGAAAGCCGACCCCAACATAGTTGGGAAAAGGCTCGGAGGATGATGATTGACATTGTCCTTTTGCTATTTATCGGGCACAAGGGCTCAGAGGAGTTCAATGACAAGGAAATTACTAAAAGCATGACCTAGAACCTCAAGATGTACAGCACCAATAAGCCAAATGTGAACATTATTTATAAACAAATCAATATAACTGTAAAACTGCTACCGTCAACTTTGACAATGGAGCCTCATGGGACACGAAAAATACTAAACATTTGACAAGCGGCAGAGTACAATAAATCCTTCAAACGGAGACGGTAGCATAATCTTGTTATTTGCATACAAATCTCAACAAAATAACATCTTTTGTCTACACTAAGAAGATCTGCAAAAATTATAACTTTAACGCGCCGTGCAAAAAAGGGTTATTGTGAAGAATTCTTGCCAGTCTTGCGAATGAATAACAAACTGTTTCGGCTAATTTTTGGAGTTTTTGCTAAAATTTTTGCACATCATCTGCGTCTAGGACAAAAAGCTGAAATCTTTTCGTAATATACTGTTTCTTATATTTTGTTGGATTTATGCCAAAATCTTTAATTTTGATGCTTGCTTGTGTTTGCTAGAACTAAAACAACAAATCAATTTCAATTTGTATGCTTCTAAGCTCGAATTACATTATTATTTCGTGTAAGATTAGCGGTCACTTACAGTATAAATGAGGCACGCGATCAAATTTTTTGTTGATCAGCAATTTGGATAATGGCTTTTAATATCTACAATTTTGGTGCCTACGAATTTATGTAAATGATAGAAAAGTCGATTTAAAAAGAACTTATAGGTTATGAATATACATAGTACAGTCTAACAAAGCAATTGGTATACAGGGTAGAGAGATATAAATGAAGTTTTCTCAGAAGATTATGGATGTTTTCGAGTGAAATATCATTATAATAACGGACAAAGTTAAACTGTATTTATATAAAACCCTAATCAAACCATTCTATAATAACTTCCTGAGAAATCTTCATCTATATCTGGCGACCCTGTATACTAATTGCTTTGTTAGACTGTACCTAGGTAGTATAAAAAGTATATTCGTGATATTTTACTAATGTGTTAAAAAAATAACGTTTTTTCTGTCAAGGGCCCCCAGGCTCTCTTGCGCCAGTTAATACGAGTAAGTCTTCATTTTTACTAATTTCTACTCAACTAAAGTTATGCCTGATAAATAAATAAACCTTTGGTGACCAAATCGAAAAAAAAAATATAGTGTGAAATCCGCCTCCAACCAATATTAAAACTGTAAACACAACTACAAGTTATATCAGAGTTGATAAAACTGTAGTCGTCAGCCGCGCAGGAGATGTTGCGTGCCGGCCACACAATGAGCCGGCGACGTTGATTAATGACCGTACATTCAACGAATACATTACGATTTTTGCTTTCATTTCGTTCGATACGAATGTCACAAGGTTATGATATCGATGCCAGACGAACGATCGGTGCGTAGGAGTTAAATTTGTGATGCATGCCGATATGCTTGGATGCGATTTTGGTTGAATATAAATTGAGTGCCTGCTTAACGAGATGTCTTAGGCGGTGTAAAATGCATGAAGGTGAATGTAATTGAATTTTGATCTGATATTTCAATCCTCAATTCCAAATCCTGTTTCAAATCCTCTTTAAAACTATGGTTACTGATTAGTTTGTTGTACCAACTATCTAAAGAACTAGACATTACTTCGGTAACAGAATTAATTTTGTTACTGATATGACTAGTTATTTGGTTTTATTTTATTTAATCGTCGCAGTACATTCGTTTCTTGGTTTTATCAGAGCATGATTCTCTAGATAGACATTTTACAATTATCGGAAATTCAAATCTATTTAAGATATAAATAAAAAGCGAAAGACGTATTTTTCATATCATTACTATATTTAATGGTTTTGTATTCACATTTCCTATTTCAGTTACAAAACAATTTTTCGTTAAAAATTAAATCCACATTTTGTACCTAAGCCTAAGTCATTGTCTACATCACATAAGTCGTGAACATTATAAACGACATTTTTTATTACAATTATTATAATTATTTTTTATTCATACACAGTACATCTACCCATCTGTATCTTCGTATAGTTTTTAGCCGACTTCAAAAAAAGGAGGAGGTTATGTATTCGGCGGGTTTTTTTTTTTTTTTAATAATTCAGAATGTAGTATATGTCTCATAAAATCATTCAACTAATTTACAAAGCAGATAAACACATAGGTAACATAAACACATTTGTTGGTACTGTCGAAGAACGAAAAGGTTCGTCACTATTAATCTGAGTTCGTCACATTATGGTCTATTTTTGGTTGTACAAGTGCGAGACACGTCAAATAGACTGACTACATATTACTTGAAACTTTTGTTTCAAAATTAATTAATTAATATATTTTTCCATATTTCAATCTCTGGTACATTGATAACTCTTTTTCGATTGTACTGTATTTATGTCAGATTAAAATTGTTGGGGGACCTGGTGTCCTATAATACAGGCTCCGGCTTAGTTTAGGCACCAGTCTCCCACAAATAAATTCTTTATACCTGTGTAAATGCACAACCTTAAATAGCTCAAATGTGTTAGTCTAAGATTTTATTTGCGTCTTTATGTCTTATGTCTTAAATGTCTTATGTCTTATATGGCCACCATAAGACAAGATAGGAATGAATTTTAAAATGATGAAACTTTGATTCTTAGACTTCGGGCGAAATCGGTTATAATCGGTCATAATCGTTTAATGGCGATGTAATTATATCTTTGTTATTTTGTGCATGACATAATTGACGTGTCATTTGTCGGCTTACAAAAATAAAGTCAGCTAAATAAAAAGGTTTGAAGTATATAATAATATCGAATCTATAAGAATCTCCTTAGAACAGATAATGTAATAAAAGTTGTATAAACACCCACCTAATTATCTCTCGTTCGCAGTTTCAAAAGGTAACATGAGCTCGCGACACGTTTAAAGGAATGAATTTGGAAACTAGCGAACCTTTTCGTTCCTCGACTGTACATATACAACGTGGAAATGACAATACGACAATAAATGAAAACACGGTTATTAATTACTAGTCTTTGAAAACATTTTAAACATAAAAAAGATATTTATCAAAAATTAAAAAAACATTTTTTTTTAACAAATAAATAAATATTAAAATATCGATATAATAAGTAACACCATTTGTAATCATTTGTAATAATTGAGAAAGAGAGTTTAAAATCATACGGATTTGCACTGGTCTTTGACCTAACGATCTAAGCCAGAGGATTGGTCCTAAATCCAAAACTAATCACATTTAAATAAATTCCTGTGTCTAAACTATTAACTGGATTTGATTGATTTTTTGTGTACGGTCAGAAAACGTGATACTCTGTACGTGATTTTATTTTATGTCGTATTGTCATCTCCACTTTGTATAAATTACATATTTTTTTAATTTCTCAAAGATTTAGAATACCTACCTATTCATTTAAAGCTTAAATAAAAAGATAGCAAAATAATCATTAAATTAACCAAAACTTTATTCGATTCCTAAACTGGTTTACAAAAGCTACGTTTTATAAAAGTGTACTAAAAATAAACAATATGTGGATAAAAAACAGATTGGTAGATGCCTCGAAAAATAAGATATTACAGCAGTCAAAATGGTAACTAATAAGCAAGTAGACAGATTAGCGCACTTACGTCGTACAGTACGTCTATGAAAATAATTATTATGCTTGCAACGTATAAAAATACAGTTAATCATTTAATAAATACAATTGTTACTACTGACAATGACTTCAAATAAAATGTACAAATTCAATTCTCAGAAGATGTTTACCTACCCTAAAATAATAATAATCACACTTTTGACATTGTAAAGTTTTTCACCTAACTATCCAAACATCCGATTATGACTGGTTACTCTAAAATACTTACACAACTTAAAAATAAACATTAAATTAATTTAATCACTTTATTACACCTTAGACACAAAGGAATGGTAAGAATTACAGTTCGATAATGAAAAATAGAGTTTTCTTCTTTACACTTCTAAAGATTATAAGGCGGTTAGACCGTAGTCTGATTTGATGACTGGTTGGTTTGATGGGATGCCGGTGCCGCAGCCTGCCGTGCCGATGGGAGAACCGTGAGCTGCAAGATTAGCAAGCAAAGCTGGGTCCATGCCACCATGCATGCTCATCATGTGAAGATGATGTGGAGTCATGGGATGCCCTGGATTCATCTGGCTCCCTGGGTGAGACATCGGACTGATCGCTGGATCGTGAGACAAATTCTGCTGCGCTCCAACACAATGCAAATCATTCATTATGTTATCAGTAACATTCTCTATACTGTCCGGTCGACCATTGTTGTTTGATTTCTTTTTATCATTGTTATTTGTATTCTTATTCGATCTACTCTTTGGTGTACCCTTAGTCGTGGTTGTGGTGACGCCTGCCGGATTGGTTTTTCTTCTTACGTTTTTGGTGTTAGGCAGCTTATTGTCCTTCTTCCACTTCATCCGTCTGTTCTGGAACCAGATTTTAATTTGCCGTTCAGATAAGACTAGAGTGTGTGCAATCTCTATTCTTCTTCTCCTCGTTAGATATCTGTTGTAGTGGAATTCTTTCTCGAGTTCTAATATTTGGTGTCTCGTGTAGGCTGTGCGTTGGCGCTTCGGTTCCATTCCAGGTTGAAATTGGCCATTTGCTGTGAAAGAAAAATATATGTTAAAATCAGTTAAATACCCCTATTCAATTTGGAAGTTATTTAGAAAACCACTTCTGCTGAAATCTCTAATATAGTACGATTTTTTTTAGGATTATGTTGACCTATCTTTTTTAGCGCTTCTTTAGTAGGTAGAGATCGTCTTATCTCAAACTGCATGCCCCTCTGCAAAATGAGTAATAGAAATATGTTATCATCGTATGAAAAATTGGGTGGAAGGAAGTGCAGTGTTAGATTAGACGATCTCTTCGTTGTTTTATTAACACGCTTATATTAACTTCACTTGTAACTAACTATGTAAACAAGTCTTGGAATTCGATTTTAACCTACATTTAATTGTCGTATCGATTTGAAACTTTGCAAGTTTATGTAATCCGGATGACAATATAATAATTTGGTACCATTGAGCTGATCTGATGGTGGACTACAGTACTGTACCTATAAAAGCGTGTGTTTTGTTTTTTTTAAATATTAATTATAATGTTTAATTAAACTAAAACTCTTTTACTTCATTTAATCTGGTGTAATTTAATGCTCAAATATGTAGTCATTCTCGATTTTTTTATGTTGATCTGGAAATCAATAGCCTCAAAATCACGAATTGCTAGCTTTAAATCCGTTTCATATGCGCCTGACAACAAAAAGTCGTAGTAATACCATAAAAGAAACAATGTAATACGCATATTAAACAACACCACATTCTAACAAAACTATACTTAACAAAACGTATATACTTAAGTACATCAGTAGCGTTGCGTGCTCGACGTACAATAATTTATGTACCGACCCGTTGTGTTAATTAATGTGCATAATAATTACACATGCATGCGCCTGAGCTTCCTTTTTGTTTTGATTAATTACGCCTAGTAAATTAGTTGTACAGGCACCGTAGACATTGATACGATTTCGTACACCTTTTATGGTATGTTACAATTTTGCATTTAATATGTACATGTAAATTAAGTCATTTACATCCTGTATGTGTTATTGAGAATGTATATATAAAGGTTGTTTGGATAATTTCAATTTCATTCGTTGTCAATTTTGATTGATCATTCCAAATTGTAAGACACTTTTACTTTTAGATTAGTGAGGCAAATTGCTTGTCTAGTACAGTTGTTTTTTATTTACATAGTCTATGACTGACCTTCATTTGCCAGTAGCTAAAGTTTAAATATTGTTGGTTGGATGTTAATGGTTGGTTTCACATGAGTATATCAAATATAATTTTGGTAGAATTTGCCCACTTTACAGCAGCTCATCAGATATTTAAATACAATGTCCGAACTGACTTTTCCTTACAAGAATTTTGAAGAGAGATATGCATCTTCTTATACTTATTTGATACCTTAAACATAACTTCAGTAAATAATATCTAAGTACCTGTACTTTCATTGTTTGTAGTTTTCTAATCAAATATTTTACTAAGTTGTTTTCCTACAGCTTTTGTTAATCAACAATTTCATAGAACCCTTACCAAATATAAGGCCGAGGCATGAGGTTGCTAGCTGACGTCATTCTTGCCCTCTTCAACTTCATAAATCAAGTTTCACACAATTCAGCCTCAATCAACAAATTCTATAGAACCACCCTTTCAATTACTTTAATACCCAGTCCTTCTAGGTTAGAGATTAATATTAGTACTAAAAGATTGGTAGCCTGACTTCAAGACCCAAAACCTTGCTTCAAAAGCTCAGTACTAAACCTCATTTGAATGTTCAATAGAGTTAATAGACTTGACAGAATAGTTCTATTGTCGACAGAGTCCTAGTAATTTTGTAATTTCCTTTCGAGGAAATTGCCTTTATATTTGATGTCAACGGACTGAGGGCGTCAATGTAACGTCTTTTTTACTATTATTAAGCATTGGATTTCGAATATTCTGGAATTTATTACTTATTTTATGGACGCTTTTGATGTATCCACGAAAAACTATGCTGTAAAATCTTTATGTCTATAACCTGCTGGAGGTGCACTTCAGTCAAAAAAAAACTTAGTACTTTTACAAAAACGTTCCAGCATTTTTTTATACCAACTTAAAGAAGATATAGTAAGGAATTCAGATTTTTTGTACTTATCTACAATGACAATCTTGGATAATACCTTGGGAATCAACGCATAAGACAAGAATAACAATAAGACTTGTTTTGAATAAAGTTAAAGAAACAAATAAACTAGTTTATTATAACAAGTGTAACAATATAATCAACATTTTCCCACTAAAAGGAAAAAACTTAGGTGTAACAGGTCTAAGCAAATGATTCCATCTGTGTTGCTACAGCTATTATAATTTTACTACGCTGCAATTTCCAACACTCGTAAATTTCATTAAAAAAAAAACAAAATCTTGTGAACATACTATAGATGTTCCTACCAAATTTTTTTCTGTCTCTAATTAAATCGATCCCAAGAAACCTTTCACTAACACATCTATTGAAATGACGCAATAGCAGTAACATAACGCACATACAACCGAACTTCCTTTTATTTATATCGATGAAACAAAAAGATAATCTGGAACGAGATCAAAACCTACAAATCTATACATAAGGGCCTTAGTGAGAGCAGGATAGAAACATTTCTGTGGGGTTCGTAGTGGTATTTCTTTGAATCTCCGCGGTCCTGGTATGTGCGGTCGCCGGGTTGAGCCGAGATTCCCGCTGACCACTGACAACTCCACATTGAGCAGGGTCTAGGGATCGGACCAAATAAATATGGAGATATAGCCGGCTAGTTTTAGGTATGTTGGCTCTTCAATACAGGGGAAATGAGGAAAACAGGAGGCGTGTCTGTTGTTATAGATATGTATGTAGCGTGGATGTTCGGTAATTAATTCGGTTGATCCATGATTTGTTTTATATTAATTCCGTAACAATGACGGGCAGAAATGTTAAAAGAAATGTTGTCTCCCGTGATGCCAGTTTACTTTTTTGGATGGTCTGAATTAAGGTCCTAATAAGAACTAAGTGGCGCCCCCATCAGTAAAAAAATAATTTCTCGCTGAAGACAACATTTAACGAAAATTCGTTTTTATCAATTGCAGTACAGGTACTACTATAGTTTAATCAGAAACTATTAGCTATGTAAATTAAAGTTCGCTATAGTTTTTCTTTAGAGAAAAAGTGACAAAAGTGAAAAAAAAATACGCATTTTTGTATCCACAACTACAGCGAACTATAATTTACAGAGTTAATAGTTTCTGATTAAACTACAGTCCTGTACTTCAATTGTTAAGAACGAATTTTCGCTAAATGATGTACTCAGAGAATAATTATTTTTTTACTGATGGGGGTGCCACTTAGCTCTTCGTAGCACTTTAACATTTGCTTGATTTAGTAATAATCAGCCTATGCCCGCCGCTTTGCCCGCATATAATTCAGTTTATCAAAAAAATACGTTATTGCGCATCCCTCGGGAACTGTTTATCTTCTCGGGATAAAAATAGTCTCTATGTTAATGCCAGTTATGGTCTATCTGTGTGCCAAATACATTCAAATCCGTGAAGCCGTTTCAGTGAGATTGAAGGACAAACATACAAACAAATAAATAAACCAACATCCATACCTTCGCCTTTATGATATAAGTAGACTAAACAAACTAAACACTAAACTAAACTAAAACTTAAAACTAAACTAAACTAAACAAAACAACAAAAAAACTACAAACTAAAAACTAAAACTAAAAAACTAAACTAAACAAACTTTAACCTTTTTTTTAAACTTTAACTTTAACTTTTTACTTTAAGGCGAGGTTATCCCAGACCTGTGAGCTAAATAACGCTACCCCAGCCCCCGCCAATTCAGCGCGACGTATTTATTCTCGATGCGTTTATTGTTTCATTTATTTTGCATTTCGAACAAAAGCGGGGGGAGAGCATCGTAAAAAGGCGACGCAGGTCCACCCTTGACGACGTCCGGATGGACACTAAAATGTCACTAAATGCGTTGTGCGCGAGCCATTTCACTTATTTAAATTTTAATTAAAACATAACTATTAATATCAAAAAATTTACTCTAGGAATTACTTTGTAATACCATTATCTTTTTATTGCATGTAATTTTTATAGCATTTCGTGCTGTATTTAGAACATTAAAACGAAAAATGCTTTTATAATCGGCATTGTTTTGGTTTTTTTTCAATCGACAAAAATACAATGTATCTTGTTTTTATCTTTTAAATTCGCTAACATAAGCATGTATCTGTAACATATTTTTTTTCGGGTTTCTTTATCACAATTTGACTATTTTAGACCGAATTTCGCAAGACGCAAATTGGGATGACAGGCCGTTAACGTTTACTTTTGTAAACTTTCCTACTGTAATATAAATGTATATCTGTGTGTACAATAAAGAATAAAGAAAGAAAGAAAGTAGTATTATAATGTTGCATAACTTTTTTTGTCATTGTGACCAGTGATAATATCTACAATGCTCATGTTTTCCGTGATGAATCAGTAAGTGTGAATATAGAGGGAGAATGTTCTTATTCTGTGAGAACTTTTCTAATCTCGTTTTATTGTTACAACAAAACCTAATGATGAGCTGTAAAAAGCACCTGAGGTTGTGAATGAGAGCTAAAAAAAAACTCAGAATCCGAGTTTGTAACAAGTTTCTTTCTGGACGAAGGGTGTTACAGGATGCCTTTAAATGAATTGATGAAACTTCGCATAGTTTCTGTATACAGGATGTCCCATCGCAATACTTCCCAGTATGTAACTTTAAATATTGAAAATACGAAATTTTACTTAAGGAAGACTTGATTTTATTAAAAAAATAAGTGATTCTGCATTCATCATTTAAGAGATTATTTAAAAATCTCTTGCCTGGAACCGAACTTACACTATCGCGAAGAAATATCATTCCGTATTTTATGGCTTCTTTTAATAGATTAAATAATATAGTATCAATAAAGAGAATCAAATGTCTCTAACAAACATAGAATCTTAAATTCAACAGCAAATAAAATAAGGTGTTTTCGAAAAAAAACTGCTTTAGTGTCATTTTATTGAAATGTACCTACCTACTTAAGCTAATGTGAGATTTCATGGTTTTCCTTTAATCTAAGACACATGTTTTTTGGAGATATTTGATTCTCACTTGACCTTCTATTTGAAAATATATAAAACTTTTCAACAAAAAATTGAACCGACGAAAACAGAAACTAAAAAGCGAAAAATAAAATGAAGCTTTTAGTCTTTTCCTAACTAAGCTAATGTAAATAACTAATTATGAGTCGGCGCCAAACAAACAAGCAAAGTGCGTGCAAGTTGCAAGTGGTCGAGCGGAGAACGCATTTGTGGAAAATTATTGTTTATCGTTGAAAATTTCACGTTGCATTTGATGTTATGTTGTTTTGATTTTTTATTTAAAGTAATTTAATGATCTTCGTTAATTATTTTTTGGCGCCGACTCATAATTAGTTATTTACATTAGCTTAGTTAGGAAAAGACTAAAAGCTTCATTTTAATTTTCGCTTTTCAGTTTCTGTTTTTGTCGGTTCAATTTTTTGTTAAAAAGCTTTATTTTTGATTTTTTGTGGCTAAAATCTAACTTCAGGTCTCCATCATGTTGTAGTGTCTAGAACTAAATTTATGTGTGCCAAGTTTCAACAGAATAGGATAACAGGTAAGAATTCAGTGGGTGAACAAGCACTCATCCCCCCCTGTTTTCCTACCCTTAGGAAAGGGCTAGGGCTCGTGACTTGATATTTATCTGTACTAATAATAGAACCGTTTTAGATTTGGACAACCCGTAATTTCAGGACTGGACAGCCCGGAATTTCAGAATTGAATAGCCCGTAATTTCAGAACTGGACAACCCGTAATTTCAGAATTGGACAGCCCGTAATTAATATCTATTGGGTTTATTGCTGGATGGATCACATCTTCTATATCTATCTTCTATATCTATACTATAATAAAACTGTAAAGGTCGAAAAGTCTGTACATTGAGTTTTTTTTCGCGAAAACCGGCTAGGGGGACTAGAAATAAGCTGTAGAACACGAATCAATCGTTTAAAAAATTTATGTCTGTCTGTCTGTCTGTCTGTCTGTTTGTTACCTCATCACGTGAAAACGGCTGAACGGATCGTAATGAAACTTAGCATTTGTATTGGTATTAGTCTAACTTAAAATATAGGGTATGTTTTATCTGAATCGGTTGAGTAGATCAAGCGATACAGCTTGACCCCTCTATTGTATTAAGTTGCATACAAAGTAGAGGTCATGATTGTTGGTTGGATACAGGTTGCAGGTTCCTAAAAATACAACTGGATTCTATTAGTATTATAGAAAATATAGAATAACATAACATAGCCCATCACTGTCCCGCTGCTGGGCATGGCCCACTTCTTGGAATGAGAAGAGTTAAGGAACTGGATATTGTTGATAGTGTAATAGATTATCATAACATAATCAGCTCATTACCTACTGCCCCACTGCTGGGCACGGACCTCTTCTCGGAACGAGAAGAGTTAAGAAACTAGAAAATATAGAATAACATAACGTAGTCAACCCATTACTGTCCCACTACTGGGTATGGCCCTCTTCTCAAAATGAGAAGAGTTAATGAACTGGATATTATTAGTATTCTAGAATAACATAACATTACCAGCCCATTACAGTCCCACTGCTGGACACGGGCCTCTTCTCAGCATAAGACAGATGTGGTTAGTGTTATAGAATAACATAATCAGCCCAATTACTTCCCACTACTGGGCACGAGCGTCTTCTCAGAATGAGAGAGTTTAGGGCTAATACCATGAAATTCCATCACCTTAGCCGGTTGGTTGTAAAAACAAAATATAGTATGGTCGGTAAATAGTGTAATCGTCTGTGTAGACGCTTATATGTATATATTTGAAGATATTGTGTTCATAATTATGACACGATGTTATTTTCCGACATCCACGCGGACGGAGTCGCGGGCACAGCTAGTGAAACATAATTTTGAACTATAGACACGAAAAGACCCTCGTTACTAAATTGATGAGAGAGTGCTATCGACCTACCCACCGGGAGAGCACTACTGTAACTATCTAGTGCACATAAAATTTTGGATTTTGGTTTTGAAATTTAAATGGGACCAACTTCGAGATATACCCTATCCATTAAAAAAAGAATCATCAAAATCGGACTACGCGTACGCGTCGAATTGAGAACCTCCTCCTTTTTTTTCGTCGGTTAAAAAATACAAATTGATATTTCCGTTCATGCTGTTTAGTTTTTCTACCATTACCCTGGTTCCCTGGTTTACCTGCCCCCTAGCCAAGTTGACAATCTACAACCGTCAACGCTAATAGAAAACAGTCAAAATGTATGGGAATGACATATCTCAACGAAAAAGTCATGTCATACTGCTACCTAACATTATGCTGAATTGGTGGCCCTTTGGCACTTACATGTTATTTATTTTAACGTTCTGTTCTTTTTTAGGGTTCCGTACCCGAAGGGTGCCAAACGGGACCCTATTACTCTCGCTACGCTGTCCGTCCGTCCGTCCATCCATCCGTCCGTCCGTCCGTCCGTCCGTCCGTCCGTCCGTCCGTCCGTCCGTCCGTCCATCTGTCTGTCACAGGGCTGTATCTTTTGAACGGTAATAGGTAACCGGTTGAAATTTTCTCATAAATTGTGTTGCTATGAGGTGTATCACGACAAAAACAAAAAAAAGTCTAAAACCAAAGGGGGTCCCCATACAAGAAACCTCAAAAAACATGCATTTTTTTCAACGTTTTTGTTCCTGCTCTATCTTCAAAACTGTAATATATAGCAGCGTCAAACTTGGTCAGATTATAGTACATATTATGTAGATTAGCAACAAATACTAAAAATAAGACAAACATAGACATAGGTGGTGGTACCTGCGTAAGAAAGACATGCAAAAATTCATATTTTGCGCACTGTGCGTTGAAGTCTTTTGATAAACTCTCGTAAATTATATCAGTTTTATGGGGTATCAGGTCGTTGAGAGGTACGGAACCCTTACTGCGCGAGTCTGCCTCGCACTTGGCCGGTTTTTTGTTAATTTGTTTGTGCCAATAAATACATTTTCTTTCTTTTTTTCTTTTCTGTTTTTATTTTTTTATTTCCGGCTTAGCGAAGACACATTTGAAAAATTCTTGAATGCAATATACTTGCTATTTTTTTTTTTAAATAGTATTAAGTCTCATATTTTCAATATTTGAAGCAAATAGATAGATAATAATAATGTTATCAACTTTAATACAAAATATTTAAATCCAGATCTGTAATTAATAAACAATTTGTAAGCGTAGTTAAGCCAATTCATTTTAATTAATGTATTTTAATTTTAATTCGTAACAAAAAATATGGAACAGAAATCTGGAAGCTCTGAAAAGTGTGATCCAGTTTTTACAGACCAGTAGCAAAACAATAAGTTATGAGTGGTCTGGTCACCGTTTGCTCACGTGGTCGTAATCAATTACCCACAAATTATTCAAACGTCCGAGACGACAAACTACGACTAGACGACTTTGTTGACTGATTAGCCGTTAAAACAATTACAGTGTGTATTTTTTGTCCCACAGTAACAGAAACTGTAACTAATTACTTATGGAATTCGAATTAGGCGTAGAAACAGTAAGCATACACAAACCGTAGTAAAGTTATTAGGTATGCTAACACAAATCGCATATAATAACATAAGGAGTGGAATCAAAAGGCGATCACTGGAGGATTACTTTAAATATTGATGACAGCGAATTTTGCTCAGAGGAAACATTCATTTTTAATAGAATAGAAAAACTTTATTTCGAGCAAAACAACTCATTTAGGGTTAGTAACAATTTTATTATATCAAACCTAGGTGAACAAAACAGTAGTAAACAGTTACCTATTTTGATAAATGTAACTGACAGCAGTGATGCTGCACGCTTGCGCATTATAGTGTAGAAGCAGTCTACACGCGCCGCTACAAACATCCCTGACGCATTGCAACGCCAAGGCAGCCCCATCAGTTTTCTGAACGCGTTATTATATTGGACTCGAAGGGTCAATACGATGCTTGCGAATACTTCTCCCACAAGCTGCACGTGTAGAAGGATGCACAGAATGCTCTAAAGAGCGTTACCTGTACGTCTGAAGTACAACACGCAAACCTGCGGGCCACCATAATTATTCACCCGCACAGACAGAGCCCTCCGTTCCCTTTCGATGTCAGCATCGACCTTTAGGTCAGTGGTGATCAAATGACCGAGGTATTTGAATTGTTCCAGTCGCTAATTGTTAATATCCTACTAATATTATAAATGTAAAAGTTTGTGAAGATGTTTGGATGTTTGTTACTCAATCACGCTGAAACGACTGAACGGATTTGGACGGATAGACCATAAACTGAATCAACATTATAGGCTACTTTTAACCCAGTGGGATGCGAGACAAGTCTTTCTGTGATGAGCCGAATTATATGCGGGTGAAGCCACAGGCAAAGTATAAAGATAAATATCCACTGCTGGACAAAGGCCTCCCTCAAAGGGGGGGGGGATATGCCATAATCGCCACGCTTGGCAAGCGGGTTGGCGGTCGCAGTTGGTTGTTTAAATACTCAGAGAACGCTGCAAAATAAATATGCAGTCAAAGAATTTTTGAAAACTTCTTAACAAGGCCGAAAAATAAAACGAGCGAGCCTTACAGTAGTCACATATGATGTGTAACATCTGACATCCTACACTCATCTTTGCAACTCACGAAATAATTAGAATTAGGTATAAATAGGTATTTAAGAAATGATCAGTCAACAAAGTCTTCTCGTAGTATCCCCTAGTAGTCTGTGCGTCTAGTCGTAGTTTGTCGTCTGACGATGTCTGTGGTCTAGTGGTTCGAGTGTCGGACTGCTGATTCTGAGGTCGTGGGTTCTATTCCCACAGAACACAAATACTTATGTGATGAACATAAGTGTTTCTGTTGGTCTGGTGGTCTCTTATGTATTATGTGTATGTATTTACAAAAAAATAATATAATTATTATATCCATTGTCTAGTACCCATAGTACACACGGCTACACATCAAGCTGTACAAATCCAGTAAAGGCTGACCTCGCGTTGTAAGGAAAACCTATATTGTATAGGTTTTCCTTATTGCGAGGTCAGCTTATACTGGAATATTTAAGGTTGATGTGTAGCCGTGTGTACAAGCCACAGAATTTCTAATAGTACTAACGTACAGAACGGCCACTCACCGCCCCCCGCCAATTTAAGATTCCTCGCCCATGCCCCGCACCCATCCGCGGTTTGCCGGCAATTGGACTGCAAGATTGCAATGGATGTCAATCCGCAGTCGTTGTACAAGCACGCCATCTCTGAGAACTACTGAGAAGCGCTTGGAACCCAGTGGGCATTACGAGCGGCGAGCATCCCTAACTGACACGTGTGAGTGTGTTCCTATGCAGACGTAATCATGTGTATGTAGGTGGTACTAGCATTCATATTGTATCGAGTGTCCGAGGTGTGGTACAAGCTCTGCTTAGATTGGGACTAGATGTTGCTATGTAAATATGTCCCAAAAGTATTTATTTATTTATCTGTGTAATTAATTTTGCTTTTAAATTGAACTTCAAACAAAGCGAGGAATATACTACCTAATCAGAAAATTTTAAATCTAAAAACACATTGACAACCGACTGACAGAATATCAACAGACAGGTCAATGACATCAATGCGGCACGAGAACATGGCGGAAACGGTACGGTGCGACACTAGCACTTTACGAATACCTTGGAACTAAAGCTGTCACAGGCCTGCAAAGCTGATGGCTGACAATACCAACCTCTCGGAAAATGGGTTAGTACCATCTGACGGCCAACTCTAGCACCACGCGCGCTCATTAGTCAAATCAAATAGCGCGTGCTTACCCGGCTTCCTGTTACACACTTCCATCCCTTTTCACGAAATCACTCCAATAGATTACAGGAAAGTGAGAGGAAAGCTGTTACACATCAAAAAGAAGCAAAGAAATGTTTCTTTTGTGCAAAATTTGCTATTATCAATGTTAATGGGACTTTTCCTCCAGTGACCGCCTCTAAACTTCATCAAGTTTATAGGAGAAACAGAGTTTTAAAGATGTTGGAATTTACGAGAATGCAAACTCCAAATACCTAGGTATATATACCTACCTAAATGTTACGGCTATTTGTCATATTGACTTGTTCTACGAGAATCACGCATTTACTAACATGATGTGAAAAAGATAAATATATGATATCAAAGATAACTCTACACATGCTAAGACATGATCAATGTTACAATATAATAAAACCTTAGAGGCTATCATTTTAATATTCTTTTAAAAGCTTGTATCATCTGCCAGACAAAACCAACAACTCATTATTTTAATCATCATCGCAGAACCGCTACTCGCTACCGGTGCTCGATCTTTGCTTCGTTAGCCACTATCACGTCATCAAGACGATGACAATCTCAATTGAATTACGAGCTACCTGCGACCAACGTGTGGTCCATCTGTTAATCTCGAGTCGATCTTACGACGCATGCGCTATCGGCCCCTCGAGGTGGTCCCGCCTCATTACGTCCAACTTACGATGGATCTAAAGCCTCTTTGTCCCACTATTGTGTACCATGAAAAATGTTAGTCCAATGACAGGTGTCGATAAGCCAAGTCTCTCTTTTAAATTCGGAATAAAACGCGCGAATGTGATACTAGCAATTTCTGCAGCGATCAATCAATTCGACCGGTTCATTAATGATGTTACAATGGATGAGAATTCCTTTTATGTTTGTCATTTTAATCGTGAAGGATTTCACTTTTGGTGTAACTTTGTTTGACGTCTTATCAAGTCTGTTTGTTTTTAAATGTTTAGAGTTCAAATAGTCAATTGCGCGTTAAATTAAATGAACTTTATTCTTAATTAACAGACTAAAGTTTCAATAACTTAATAAATAGATGTATGTTAATTAATTTACTTTATCACCAGAACAAGCTTCTTAATATTTATTAAAAAGTTATAACAAAAGCAGTTTCTAAATATTTCAAGAGTGACAAAATTCATTACTTACTCAATTTTCAATTCATTGCAAAAAAATAATTATTCCATATTTCAGTGTAACAATACAAAGGAGACGAAAAATATTAAATTCACATCATCACGCACCCTGTCTTTTCCCTACGCAGGAGATTGCTGTCAAACCAGAAACATGCTGTATCATGGTCGAGGGAACTGGTCGTGCATTCGCTAATCGCGCCCTCTCCGGTTGGTTCAATGTAATCGGTTAGTTTAGGCAGCAAAAGAAGTAGCGATTTTGGTGTTTCCTTCTATCCAAATATTATTTATCTACACTCATTTCGTAAAATTTGAATTATGAATTCAAAAGTAATATCATAATGACAGACTTTATGCACCATGCACCTGTAATAATATAGTATTTGTAATAATGTAGTATTTGTAACAGTTCACACGCACACACACACCCCCCACACACACCCCACACACTCTTATATAATAATTATTGCTTTATTTGTTTTTGGGTATAATAATCATTGGCTGCTTTTGCTGGCTTGGCACCCGCTCATCATCACTTGGGGTTGACACTGAAAATCAGCGCTGTGTTGTGACTCACGTTACAACACAGCATCATGCTGAGTGTTGACCAGTTTGCCGCAGCTACGACATGCAAAGTAGGTATCATACATTGATAAAATGATTCTCAAGAAATGTACCTAATTAAGTATTTTTTATGTGCACCTACCGCATGTCGTCTTGTTGTGGCAATAAATAATTTTTTCTTTCTTTCTTTCTTTCTTTAATTTTCATTACGACCCTATTCCTCTTTAGGAATTAATAGAAATCTCTTAGATTACGACAAAGTTTGCTGAAAAAATCAGTGCATTTTTTTTTCATAATAGTACACTTTAATAAATAATAATAATAATAAATATTTTTGCGACATTTTACACATCACCATCTAGACCCAAACTAAGCAGAGCTTGTGCTATGAGTACTAGACAATGGATATAATACTTATATACTTATTTTTTTTGTAAATACATACTTATAATACGTAAGAAACAACCAGACGAACACAAACACTCATGTTCATCACACAAATATTTGTGTCCTGTGGGAATCGAACCCACGACCTCGTGATCAGCAGTCCGAAACTCGAACCACTAGACCACAGAGGTCGTCACAACCAAGCACAGTTTGTTTAGCACAACCAAGGAGTTTTCAATGCCACTGAAGCCCAACCAAGGAATTTTCAATGCATTTTTTTTAGCGGCTGTACAGCTTGGCATAAAAGAGACACAAAATGGGGGCGCTACTAGTCATTGAAAATTTTGATCTTTTAAAATCGCGTTTTTGGCAGAGCTTTGAGTAGTCATATTGCTTTTAATTATATTTAAGTGTTTACACACACATTTTCTGGATGATAAAAACATATTGACGCAATCCTGACAAAGGTAGAAAATAAGTTACGAATAAAGACGATATTGCCAGACCGTATTTCATCTGTGGTGACGCGCGTTAGAGCGCATGCACACGCCATGCCCTGCTGAATTTTGTCCTCAGATTTAGTAGACATAAATTGTGAATTTATTGTGATTGTTTAAATAGTTATTTTGTCAAAAATTTGGACCAAAAATGTCTGACGATAGCAGTAATACTGAGGAGAATTTGATTCCACCTAACATTCTGGAAGCAGCAACGAAATTAATGACGATAATCTTTTACCAGAAAAATCAATAAAAACGAATGACAATGTTACCAAGATTTAACTTTAGTCTTTTATTTAAAATATATATGTATCTACCTATTGCATGAGCTTAGATAAAGTAGTGTATGAAACTGCACATAAATAGGTATTATAACACTCGTATGATACTATTAAAAACCTCGTCTACGGCTCGGGTTTTAAACTCACACTCGTGTTTTAATAACCCTTATTATGCAACAGCTTAATAAACTACTGTTATAAAATTCGTACCTGAATCCTGAGACCTGTCACCTGCTGGTCATATTACGCAGAGGATGGTAGCCAAGAAAGTTCTACCTCTTAATTTGATCTAAGAACTAAATCCAGGACCTCAAGCTCGCTCTACACTCAACAGTTGAGTTTTCTGAGTTATTTAATATGTACAGAAAAGAATCTACAGAACCCAAAAGCACTAGACAAGAATTCTAATACACAAAACCGACTTTTTGCTGCAACTGAATACAATATACATAATTTAGAGATATGCTATGAAAAAGGTGTCGACAGGAGGTATCCGAGACAATTGCCAGAGGTCGCTAGTGTTATAATGGCATACGATTATGTTGTAAAATAATGTATAAATAGATAAAAACATGTATATTTATAACGCGATTGTATGCAATATAGGCTTTAACATGTACCTACATAGTGCAATTATCAATTATGGATGTACTAAGGTTTATACTACCATTTGTGTTTATGAGGTGTACAGATATTGTTGAATATGATATTATGAGACTTTGTTGTATGCCTGACGCATAAATAAATTGATTTGTTTATTGTCGTACAGTGTTTGTCTTTATGATGAAAATAAAAAGATAATGATATATGATTAAAATACTATGAATAATAATAAAGATATATAGATAGCCTATAAAGATGCCATACGATTAAATGAATATCAATATTATTATAATGTACGACGTATCAGTATTTTAAAACGCTTGTATCAGTCTTATTGAAAACTGCATTCATTTTCACTCTTTGCCTCTCTTTGAAACGGATTTATTTTCTTCGGGATAATCTAACATTTATGTGATCAGCGCAAATAAGACCCACACTTTTTACTTCAAGGAAAAAAGAAAATCACAAAACGTAAACGAATATAACCGAATTCTTTATGTCTGTTCAAAACGAACAAATACTGTGAATCCACTGACGTAAAACGTTTGCTAGTCATGGCTTTGGTAGTGAGATTTTCTACACTACTACTGTTTTACTATTTTCATAGTGTTCAATAAAGCATATTCTACATATCTATCTTTTGACGACGTCTGTGGTCTAGTGGTTCGAGTGTCGGACTGCTGATCACGAGGTTGTGGGTTCAATTCCCACAGAACACAAATATTTGTGTGATGAACATAAGTGTTTGTGTTGGTCTGGGTGTTTCTTATGTATTATAAGTAAAAAAAAAAGTATATAAGTAATATATCCCTTGTCTAGTACCCATATTACAAGCTCTGCTTAGTTTGGGACTAGATGGGGCTGTGTAAAAAGGTACAAAAAAAAAAAAAAAAAAAATACTATCACTAAAAGCGCGGAGCTTGAAATAATTTGTCTAATAAACAGACTTCGCATCGTCACCTAATCAAAATTCTCATCAAATGGGACGTAGACATAATATTTCTGTTCAAAACGAGCAAATTTTTTGAATCCACTTCTTCTTCTTCTTGCGTGTCAATGGTTCACACTTTTTTAAAATAATAGTTGGCCACTTCTATGGCGGTGCTCGTGGCTTTATTTAGGTCGGGTCTTGTACCTACAGTTAACAGGGCACAAGGGACAAGTAAGCAAATGGGCCATGGACTGAACGGGGGCCCCACAATCGCATTCAGTTTTTGAGGAGTCTCGAATTCCCCATTTGCACAAATTTTCTCCGCAGCGACCGACTTGAGTCCGGAGCCGATTGAGGGATTTCCAGACTGGCCACGGGACATCGTGACCTGGGGGCAGGTGTTCTTGCGGTACTACAAAATCAGGTGGTGGTGGGAGCTTTTCCTTCCACAATTCTGTCCTCATTGCGGCTGGATTGAGTCGTGAGGTCCGAGTGGAGCGTATAAAACTCTGAATCCACTGACGCAAAACGGTTGCTCTAGTCATGACTTTGGTAGTCGGATTTCCACAGAAAAGCACGGAGCTTCAAAAAAATCGTCTTACCAATAGACTTTGCCTCGTCAAAAGTCTCATAAAATGGAAATTTTCTATCAGCAAACTGTGGGTGAACATCACCTATACAAACCCAAAATTTAGGACAATAAAGGTGAATAAAGACAGAAAATTTTACAAAACCTTTGTAGAGCTATTCTTTTTACTGAACATAAAAATAACTCTGAAGATAGATTTTAACATCTGCAAAACAATTTTCAAGCAAACACATAATAGGTATAAGAATATTTGCCTAATGAATATGTTGTAAGCTTAGACTTTCGGAACATACTAGAAAGTAACGCTTTCTCGAAAACATAATTTATAGAAAACCATAATAAAGCAGTTTTTTTTACGTTTACTGTATAATGTAATTGACATACAATTTGCTGTAGAAAGAATAGGTACTTTCAGAAATATGCATAAAGAGCAATCAGACTTTTAAATAACTTATAGTAGGTATCTTACTTTAGGTATATATGTTGTAAAATATAGGTACATAATTATGCATTTATTTAGGTACAGGTTAGATCTGACTTCAACGTTCATTGTGCATTGAGCGAGATATTGTTTGATGGATAGGATCCGTAACGCGACTCCGGAGAAGATCCGGACTAACCAACATAGCTTGTAAAATTAGCAAACTGCAGTGGCAGTGAGCTGGCCATGTCTGTCGAAGGACCGATGCCCATTGGAACAGACGAGTCCTTGAGTGGAGACCGCGACCGATCGGCAAATGCAGCGTATAGCGCCCTCTAGCCAGGTAGCCCGACGACCTGAAGAAGGCACTTGAGATGGACTGGATGCGGAAGACGGAGGACTGCAATGAGTGTTGTGGCGCAACTTGGGAGAGGCCTATGTCCAGCCGTGAACTGTGATAGGTTGAGTTGATTGTTAGTTGGGAAACGGATAGGACATGATGCCATTAAACACATGAATCCAATCCATACATACGGATTGGTGTAACATCATTGAGGTTGCATACAATTTTGAGGTTGCGTATAAAGAAGTTCCATAAAAGACCTGCACTCATTTGCCTGGCGCTCATGACTTAACGTAAGCCTAGAAGATGTAGATAGTCACCGTAGTCAATTTGTTCAAATGCACAAAACATCCACCAACCCGCACTAGGCCAGCGTGGTGGACTAAGGTCTTAACCTTCTAATACTGAGAAGAGGCCCGTGCCCAGAAGTGGGACAGTAATGGGCTGATTATGTATGGATGTATGTACCTATGCACAAAACATTAAAATATCAGGGTTAGCCACTTCAAACAATCGTCCAACGCGAGAGTTAATTGTCCCAAGCTGCCTTCAAAACTGTCAAACAATGTCCCGAGTTGCCTTTAAAAACTGTCAATGTCAATTTTCGTTGAACCACTGTATGAAACAGATTATTACACTGTGCTATTATCGTAGATGATCGTAGAGAATCCACTTTAGTTACTGACCATGCGGGTTTAATTTTAATTCACACTTTGAATTAACTACGGTAAAACGGCAACTTCAAACTTTAACCTCTATTTATTAACCGACTTCAAAAAAAGGAGGAGATTATGTATTCCGCGGGTTTTTTTTTTTTTTTTTTTTCATGTATGTGCACCGATTACTCCGAGATTTGTGGGCCGATTTACGTGGTTGTTTTTTTATTTGGTAGAGAAAGTCCGCGCGGTGGTCCCATATAAATTTTATTGACTTAGGTTAAGTAGTTTTTTAACCAGCTTCAATAAATCAGTTTATTCTAGCTTTACGTATCTAGATGATCTGCTCATTGGTTCCTCATTCTGAGAATTCTTGGCCGATATGCGTGTTTTTTTTTCACGATAGTGATTGGTCGTTTGGAAGAACATGAGCGAGACCTTTGCCCAGCAGTGGGATAGCACAGGTTAATAAAAATATATTTTCAAATTGGTTATATAAACATTTATGAATCAACCCTCAACTAAAAAGTATGAAATAAAAACTTTTTAACAAAAAATAAAACCGACTTCAAAAACCTTAACTAAAAAGTAAAAAATAATCATTGTATGTATTTTAAAATCTTAACTTAAACAACATTTTGAAGGCGGCGCGTGATTTTCATGTACGTTCACATAAACTGTTTTTACTATAGATATTGCGCTGGACTGTACATTACATGACGCAAAGGGTCAACCACGCGCCGCCATAAAAATGTTGTTTAAGTTAAGATTTTAAAATACATACAATGATTATTTTTTACTTTTTAGTTAAGGTTTTTTTTATATCAATTTATTTATTTAAAAGATAAAGTGACACTTTGCAAAGGTTAACATTAAATTCAATTCAAAAAACAACTCATAAGCAACTCAGAGCACAGGAGGAAAAAAAGGGAAGACACAAAAAATAGATGTTGATAATCTCCATGCCAAATGTACAACCACAAACAGCTATTTAAAAGCTATAAAAATAAACGACTCTCATTAACATGAATATATGGTCCTTTGTGCCGCGACAATGGTCCTGGCGTCTTACAGGACCTCTTTAATGACATCACATTAGTAAAATGTCAAAACAGAAAGGACACACTCGAAGACGAGTGGTTGAAGTAAATATTTGAGGGTTATTGATTAGAAGTGATTTGTAAATTCTTTCATGTAGGCCCCGCGAACGTTTAATATGTTTAAATGTTTTCGCATTGATTGTACACAATGGTAAAATTAATGTGTGGGTATTAATCTTGGAGAAATATACTTATGATTTGGGTGCTTTGTGGTATTTTTTTATCGTCTTCGATATTTAAATATATTTAAAAAGCGCTTTCTTCTTTTTGAGTTAAATTTTAAAGTATGCTCACGCGCGTCCTGTTATAGACGAAGGTAAAACAACGTTGAACCACTGTTAGCCAATAACAATATTAGGCCCGAGGTGCTACTTTGGCGGAACATCCCAATTTATCGAGTGCAATCGACTTCACTCTTAGACCCTAGGAAAGGCCTTGACAATTTGGTCATGGCTGACTCTTATAATAATGAAAAAATCCCTCTAGTCTTTTATTTGTATATCCTTAGGATTACTTGTTCCTCTTTTAGTATCTATTTTTAAGTAATTTTACGTTTATACCTAATAACTGTTTTTTTTTTGTATTCCAGTGCTGAAATAAGATATTTCAACACTCACGTGAAGGTAACCGTAAATCATATTTCAAACATCTTGTTAAATTCTTGGCGCTAAATATGTAGGTACCTAGTACCTACTTAGGCGAAAACTAACATTTGATGTATTTTATTTCTTGTGTTCTGTGGTAACATGATTGCCACGTTAAGATACACAATTCAACAGTTCTTTCGTTTATCTATCAGTTTGTTTGGGCCTGATTATATTAAAAATTACTAGACGGGCTGTATTTTGGTTTTTGATCCTATCGAAGTCGAAAAGTTTTTTGATCTCAGTGAGTTCATTGCATTCAGTGATGTCAAGCCAGACAATTTGCAATAAATGTTAAAATATTAACATACATCCATAATAATGTATATATTATCTATTATCATTCTAGTGTTATCCTAAATATATTATAGTGTCGTTCAGACCAAACACACATAAGATATACCTAATATTATGTGTCATCATCATCATCATCAGCCTATATTAGTCCACTGCTGGACATAGGCCTCTTCAATGACACGCAACTGACATCAATTCTCCGCCACTTGCTTTCAGTTGTTACCAGCCACCTTTCCAATATCATTGCTCTACCGAGCCTGAGAGCGGCTTACCCTACATTTTCCGATTCGCAGTCTCCACTCAAGAACACATCTACCCCAACAGCCATCGGTTCTTTAGCTAATGTGGCCGGCCCACTGCCACTTCAGCTTGCTGATCCTGTAGGCTATGTCAACAACTTTGGTTCTCTGTCAGATCATCTCGTTCCAAATTTGATCTTTCAGAGAGACTCCGAGCATAGCACTTTCTATAGCACGCAATATTATGTGTACTGAATTTAAAATCTAACACGGAGCAAAGAGCAAAGTTTCTTGCCTAAATTACTCCAGTACCTACATACCTAGGTAGGTATGGCGCATTGAAATTTTGAACCAGTGCAGTCTAGGTAGACTGCACTGGTTCAAAATTTCAATGCGCCTAATCAAAATCATTGTCTTGTTCAAAAAAGCCGGAACGTTGAAAGTTATTAATGCTATAGCCTTAATTATGTCGATATTTTGTACACGATTTACGTCTAATAATGTCAGTTTGTTAGGCCGACGCATCCAATAAACTTAGTGACTTGGTTACCCTTGGCCTCGACACGCTGTACTTCAATTCCATTTATTTCCAGATCAACATAGAAATAAGATTTGACATTATGTCAGCTGAATTTTTACCTAAGTAACTAATCAACCCTACCTACCCAAGGAAGACAAATACATCTAACAATCTTACTGTCTTATTGGCATCATACTTATATTTAGGATTACTACCAATCTATCAAATAACATGCCAGTATTCTTTGGGATATAATTCTATCTTGCTGGGGCAGATACGTGTTTTTATTTAGAGGTAGAACCAGACTTACCCACGCCAGCAACATGAATCTTTTTCATCCATGGATAAATTACCCTGTCTGTATTGTCTGAACATATGGAGGAATCATCATCTTCTACAGGTGGAGAGTCTAGGAGTAACCTCTCATCATCAAGTTCCGATCCAGGCGAACCTTCCCGGCCCAAAGCATGTAGTTTTCTTCCTGCAGGAGCTGCCTCTTCAATATGTCTCTCTAGTCTTAAACCAAGTTCTGCTAAACCTGCGGCAGTTTCAGGATTATGGGCTGGGTACCCATTATCTGCATCAGATGGATGTGAAGGCTCAGGAGGCCTTGGTGGTGGGGCGACAGGTGGGTGCTGCGGCAAAGGATGGTAATACCCTCCGTACCCATAACCTGTCCCAATCTGAACAGGAGCATATTGGTGCTGGTATCCGTACTGCAAATGCTGGTGTTGGTAGTATTCCCCTGGTGGTATGTAATCTGCCTGGCTGTATTCCTCGGAGGGCGGGAACTTGGGATCCGGCTGCGGTTGGTACCCACCGTTGGTGAGGAATGAGCTCATGATGGGCGTGGTCCTCTCCGCGCATCACCTCGCACACAACACGCCTGCTAATATGGCCGCCATTCAGTTTAACGACATTCTTTAAAGTTCCTCCTTTATCACTTTTACTTCTTTGTAATCATAACATCTATAGAAGGTAAAAAAGGTCGGAACGTTCTTGTTTTTAGCACTTTTGGTACAAAAGTGCAGATAGATTTTTGTTTCTCAATGTTGATGACAATCTTTCAGAAAGTAGAGCTCATTGGGTAAGTATGGAAACTGCTAATGAGCTTACACCTTAGTTTACCACTCATAGTTCGGTCAAAGAAGCTACTGTACAAACACCGATGGATAGTTTGAAAAACTCAAACACTAATTCACACAAGATTTTTACAAAAACTTTAGTATAAAATGTTTTAATTTAAGCTTTCGTCCACTTTGACGACTTGAAATAAGTTGTTCATAATACTTTAACTCGTTTAAAACGTCCACAAACCTTTCATGCAACGTTCAATTTCGCTAATCTTATGTTGTTATGATTATCATAATTATTAACACTGTTATCTTCATTATCTAAAAATTGTCCACTAAACACTATCACAAATCAGTCAGTTCATTACACAGTTTTGTTTGCCAAATTTTATAACAGCATTATTGCAAAGTCATTTGATTTATCACTTTTTGATAATAAACAATGGTACTAGAGGCGCGCTGTCCTGCAACATTTTGAGACAATATACACTGCCCAACACGCCAGCACACTCTGTCACTTTAAGGACTCCTATACATGTTCATCAATTTTTACATACCACCTTCCATTTTTAAGGCGGAGCTGTTCTTCTTGCTACTTGCTTATAAGCCAATAAACAAACTTCAACTCTAACACTCTGCAAGAAGTATCAATTTTGCTTGCAACTATATTTGAAAGCAATAAGCTGCAACCACGCTTTTCCCCCTCCCGCTTGTAAACAGTCGAATGCGTGCGAAAGAAATAGACGCATAAATCGTTCGTCAACGCAGTAACCAATCTCGTATCGCTATCTCGTTCTATCAAACAAAGTTTTGGATTAGAGCAAATGGGAACAAAGTTTAGAGTGGGCTTTAGTATAGAATAGATTAAGAAGCTGTTTAATAATAATACAGAACGAACATGGTCTCTGTTCGTAGCGACACGGCGGCAAGTTTTAAATATTTAATATGCAATTTCCTTTATTTTTCATTATTATACTGTTCATTATTGTAATGGACGACAAGTAAGATATAATTAGGTAGAAATTAATAGTTTTGATACAAACCGTGTATAGCCATCATACGGTCATTTGCATTTTAGTATCCGTCACTCATGGTCAACGCAATATTAATGAGTTTGGTTGTTTAGTAGAGTTTTATGACTGTACTTCTTATGTATCACTAATTAATTACGTTAACATGCTGTTTAGTGATAAAACTTTCGTAAAGTTAAATGTTTTATCATTTGCTTACCTTCTAATTTGCTGCATACAAATTTGTAAATTGATTGCATTTTTGTATAATTTTAAACTTACCTGCCTACCATTAACACCCCATTGCTATCGTATTATAGACCTATTCGCAGTTTGAGAAGGATCTTAGGTCAAGAATTAGTCCACCACCCTACTATGGATTGTAGGAATAAATACATGCACCAGCGAGAACTGAATAGA
Organism: Asteroscopus sphinx; assembly: GCA_949699075.1. Classification (NCBI taxonomy): domain Eukaryota; kingdom Metazoa; phylum Arthropoda; class Insecta; order Lepidoptera; family Noctuidae; genus Asteroscopus; species Asteroscopus sphinx. The sequence continues at coordinate 10,963,357 of OX453013.1, read as the reverse complement.
GCATTGTCAAGTGTACAAGCTTCCTTTACGACGTTTTCCTTCACCGTTTTAACATGACATACCTATTTCATTGTTTTGGCAAGGGTAACACTTGAAAAAATTAAGAAAATATTGCTATAAATACCACAACAACCTATCCTGCGCTTTCCATTTGATTGATTTTACTATCATAAGCATCTACCATGGAAGTTCACCACATTTTATCCGAAAGCTCTTTAGAAATATTCAACACGCAGTCGTTCAAACTAACCGAAGATGCATTGAATAGGATAAAAAGAGCTGAAAGCATGATGCTATTAACGCGGACCTTAGGACCAAAATAAGCTGAGCGAAAGATGTAAGTAGATTTTTGTAGTCAGAAAAAATAAAAAAACACAAGACAATAACAAAAATACCAACATATCTATCACTCAAATCATACGACAAATCCGATCACTCCTTACTCTCCAACAAAAAACAAAGCAATCACTAGTCACGCTAGTATGATACCGTATAAGCCGCTAATACTACACTAAGACCCGACAAGGGAGCCGACTTGGACACCAAATAAACAAAAACGGTGATTTTATTGAATTAGATGATCACAATGGACCACGATGAAGTTCTGCTGAGTCATGCAGCTCCCGACCCGACCACAAAAGGTGGTAACACCCGATCAATGGATGTTTGATCAATAAATAGACGTGTATCTGGTCCGGTTCGGGCTTTTTTGATACTGATTCTGTTTTGTGTTGCTGGGATAAAGGTTCAGTCGCTTCGTGTACCTACATCGTGAGCAAGTTGAGACTCAGATGAAGTAAGTAAGTTCCTAAATTCCCTGTTTACAACATGTTACAGAATAAACGCAAGTCCTGAAAGTATTTTGTTCAGAATCACTAGGAGAACCCATTGGTATGGCGTTTATACTATGGTTCATGTTTATGGTTCAAGGTTCATGTTCATGGTTCATATTGCTTAGTAGCTAAAACACTGGCGTACTGACCCAGGAGTCGCAGGTTCGAATCCTGCATATGAGCGATTTATCTTTCCACAATTTATATCTTTAGATTTCGCTTCACATACGTAAATGTGTTAAAAATAATAAAATAATTACTATGTTTCATTATAACAAACCAACTGCGATCGCCAACCCGCCTGCCAAGCGTGGCGATTATGGCATATCCCCCCTTAATTGGGGGAGGCCTATGTCCAGTAATGGACATCTTTCGGCTGAAATGATGAAAATGATGATTATAACAAAAAAATGTTTTCCTAAATAATTTTGCTTATAACTGTAATAGCCTGGAGGGTCTGAGTTCAAACCCGGCCCGTATCACTGACTTTTCGAATTCATGTGTGGATCAGAATTTGATTATCACTTGCTTTAATGGTGAAGGAATACATCGCGAGGAAACTTGCACACCTGAGAGTGCTTCATATAGTTCTCAATGTGTGTGTAGTCCGCCAACCCGGAATAGGCCAGCATGGTGGACTAAGGCGTGGTGGACCTTCTCATTCTGAGAAGAAGCCCATACCCAGCAGTGGGAAAGTAAAGCTGAAGATAATACCTATAACGAGAATATTAATACGACTAACGATCGACGACTTATCAATCTTGTTCAAGTAGTTTGTATGACATGAATTTTCCCAGCGGTGATTTTTACCATGAGTTTTTTTTGGATATTTGGTTTCACATCATCGCTAGTCATAGCACTCTTGCAAAACAAAACAATCCGTCAGAGACTAGATTAATAAAAATCGATACAGCCTTCCAAACTACACACAAAATTGTGATTTTAACTAAAATCTGGATATTTGGTCTAGAGATCCAGAGAATTTTTAAAAGAACAAAGTTTTTTTACGTAGTGGGACAAACGAGCAAGCGGTTCATCTGATGGTCAGCAATCTCTGCTGCCCATGGGCATCCACATCGCCAGGGGAGTCGCCGATGCGTTGCCGTTTATCTAATGTTATCCTAATGTTTAGTTCGTTTAAAAATATTCAATATTTTGCTAGATACTTTGCTGTGTAATTACCATATCACTGCTACTCATAAACTAATAAACTATATACCTATACTTATTAGAAAACTAGAGGGCAATATTTATACTATCAGCCAGTGTTTGACAAGTGAGACTCCAGTCATAAATTTGGTTGCGAAGCACGGTGATAATGGTTTTATCCCCATGATAAAACCACCAAACCGAGTCGTATGAATTGCGACCGTCCATGGGAGATCCCCGATGACCTTTAGTACTTATCTAGACATATACAAGCTGATGATAACATAGCTACTACGTCGTAGCAAATTGCTACATGCATACGTATTAATTACATAACACAAGGAAAACGTCAAGCATATACATACTCTAGATCGTGTCTAATCTTGGTCTAATCACTGTGCAATGTGCCGATGTGTCTGTCAGTCTATGCTATCGCTGATCTTGACAAGCAATAAATTGTTTTAATCTCAATCAAAGGATCTAATGTTTTTTTTTGTTTGTCGTCTTGTTAAATTTTGTCTTAACTCTGGTACCTTAAATTTTTGAGCTGACAGTTGCAATAGACGCTACTAATGTAAATAATATCTCTATGGACGTTACTAACAGAAAATTCAAAAAGGTTTCATTCCAAGAAAAAAAATCTGGTGGAATCTTGCAAAATAGCCGTCAACCAAAACAGCAAAATCATGAAATATATCCTAATACAATTTTGATTGAGCTCCAAAGTTTGAAATTAAAATTATTTGCTTATGAGAGATACCTAAATATCCCCCGTTGGAGACATTCTTATCGGCGCAAACTTTCTTCAACAAACTTGCTCACTCCCGTTGTGTTTTTTCTCGTAACGCTAACTGCCTGCCAGCTCGTTCTATCCAGCGCAAACTTAATCCAAGTTTAATGAACAATACGACAGGCCCTTAATCAAACTTTGGACTTCCTAACTTTACCTGCAAACGATTTGGAACTTTAAAAAGTGCAAGCATGAGTCCAAATTTTTCTGTACGCTTTGAAGCAGATAAGTCGTTTAGCCATTCAAATTCTCAGCTGGAGAAAAACCTATTTAGCTGACTTTGATCGTATTATTTGTTTCTTGTTTTGCCTTTTAGATACAGTGTCAGAATAAAGAGAGTTTATTTAAACTGGATTTTACTAAGATTTCAACAAGGTCATTTATAATATTCAGATTTGATACAAACACATTCTGATGAATTTCGTTAGTATTTTATTCTCGTTTTCGGGCGATATAAATGGGAGTATATCATTAAAGTTGAGAGCAAAAAATACAATTTAAAATTTTGCAGTGCCGTTCCCAATCACATGTTGTGAAGAGGATCGTATAGCCAATTTTCTGTAATGGCGGGTTGCGTTTCTTATCTTTGTTGGGCCGAGTGCCGACATTTTTTGCAAAGTCTCGCCCCTCCCATGCCGAGGGTTGGCTTCGATGAAATTTATGGGATACATATGTACGTGTCTACATACTTGTAACTTTTTGCTGTGGTTTCTACTTCTTCTTATGGTGGTTTCTACGATAGCTGGCGCCTTGTATGGCACGTCGTTTTCATTAACAGTATTTTGTTTTTTATGCAGACAATTTAGATTGATTTTCTTAGTCACTCCTCTATATAATTTAATATTAACAATGTCATTACACAACTACATACATTGTACACTCATCTACGTTGAAGCGAGCTCCTCAAAGCCACGCACAAGTTTCTGACGCGGGTACGTCATCGTATGTCAAATGTTTGACAGCCGACACCACTCTCGCCTCCCCGCCACCACCCATGCTCCCCTCGGTGACGTCACCCATCAGTAGGAATCACTCTGCATAGAAGTTCCAAGTCTAGAAAGATTTGAATTTCGAAGCTAGAGAGTCTCTCCGTAATTTTTGTTCGGACTCATGCTTTAATTTTCGCTATTACGAGTATTTACGTTCAAAAGAAAACTTCAAACCTGTGTTCTAAGTGGATATCCCTTTGCAGTATTATACTATAGTACTCCCTCAGTTTTTTTATGATAATATTAAGATATGTGTTAGAAGGCCTAATAAAGATAATCAAAACATAATTTCCTGAAACAAAAACACAAAAAGGTTGTCTCAATATTTTCGTCGGAGTATGTATTCGCCAAGATTTATAGGTACGGCATTTTCTACCATAGCCATAGTTCATATTTTGCCATTTTATGTGTATGTATGCCTCACAAAAACGTCAAATGTTACAGCGTCGAGGGGGAACGTTTGGTATTTCTGACGAGACCAAGCTTAACATCATATCACCCTACCATCGTCATTCGACTCCCAACCTTATACCTTAAGGTTAAAGTTTGCTTTGTTTTGTTTCTTCTAGGCCTGTTATGACAGTTTCCAGCTGAGTGACCAGATGTTTCATTAATCAGCGAACAGTCGCGACAGTGCAGCAGTGCTGGCGTCGCGGTTCAATTTTTTTCCTCTTGCGCCCTTAGATTGGATATTGGACACGATTTCCTGGGAAACTTGGCGGAGACTGGGTGGTCACTAATCAATAGTGTACGTATCTATTACATACATGTGTGTGTACTGAGACAGATAATAATTCATTGCTTCCTTCCTCTTAATAATTGTGTATATTCTCGCGATAAGCTACGTCACAGGGTATTACAATTTCATAGGACTACAATTATACAAATTACATAGAAAACACATACTTTGGAATTTTAAAAGGTACCTATTATACATATAACCATTTTGTTATTAATAAAACAATTTGAAATTCTCAGTAGCAGCCCGGAGTCTGGATTTGTGCCCGGTCAATGGCAATAGGCTCGCCCCCTATTACATGGGACTATAACATAACTGGCGAAATGTGGGTGTACTATACACCTCTGCCTACTCCTTCGGGGAAATACAGGCGTGATGTTATGCTGTTGTTATTGTTGTTAAAACAATTTATAAAAAAATATATTTAGATTACGAAAAACTTAAAAAGGGTTTACATCACTCATTTCTAAAATTATTACCCCATTGAACCAACGAACACAACGAACGAAACATGAATCAAAATATTCCACCCAAAACAATAAATACAATCAACCCACTATACACATCTTCTCAAATTAAACATCGCATTTCAACTCAACAAGATCCACGAGCCCGAATCTTTTAACCCTCTTCAACTTTATCTAAAAGCAAAAGCAATTTGCATTTCAATGCATAAATTTATCCGACACACGCTTACCCTGTATAAGTATTGCTATCTTCTCCCCTCTGTGTGCACTCTCAGAATTATCCCTCCGTGGATAGGGGTGCTTTTGTTACTGCATTTTGATATTATGTATGGGTGCTATATGGATTTGAGAAGTATATAAGTTATTGGGTTTGTTATAATTATTTTGCTTTTAACTTGCCAAACTTCTTGTAAAAAAGACAGATAGGTCCTGTACACTTAACTATTTTCGGCTTTTTTTACAAACCACAATTTGGAACCATGCGACTAGAGCCTGACGTTTCAAAAGTAACTGTAATTAGGTTTATTTGAAATAAAATAAAAATGTTTTTTTATTTCAAATAAACCTATTTTTTTATTATTTTATACCTACACGTTACAAAAGCTAATCATGTGGCATTTTAAGAAAATTAAAATTGCTCGTAAGAGCTCGCCAATGTGATCGAAGCTATTTTCCTGCATGAGATGTTTGGATCAGCTCAACTGGTGCGTAATTGGTGTGTTTCGCGATCTTCATATCTCATTGGTAAGTGACTAATTGTGTGATTCGCATTTAGGTAACAAGACGCGAGCTAGAGTATAAGTTTTAACCCGAAAAAGCTATTTTTACCACGTTTTTATTAACTCGCTATCCTTCCTGTCTGTCTGTTCGGTACAAATTTTGCAATCGATTCTAAACAATCTTTCCGATGAGCTAGAGACTTGAAACTTTAAACATATTTCAGAACTAGATGACAATGCAATATTAACTCGCTTTCGTTTTAAAAACGTGGTATTTGAAAAAATCTATTTCATCAAATTATTTGATTTATTTCAGTGATGTTTTGACATACAAATAGGATGACAATAATTATTTTATTTTACATGTGGGCTTTAACCAAAGAAAAAGCTTCTTACTTCTAAAGTTTGTCCGAATAAATCAAATATGAACCAACAATACAATATCACAGAATCGTGATGTCATAGATATTTTATAATAACCGCAAATAACAAACACAAATCTGCCTGTAATACCGATCGATCAAACGTTGACTGTTACATTAAACTTAAATAAACTAAAATTTCACGCTTACATCTTACTTTCTAACGATCGATCAGACGGAAAATCGTACTTATTCGACGTAAATATTTTGACATCGCGAATCGTATGACGAAACAATCGCTTTTGTATCTGAGGGGAATGTTAGAAAACTTAATATCTGCAGACGTTTGATAGATCGGTCTCGAGGGTGTTGGAACGGAGTCCGAAGATCCGAACAGTAGCGATTCGCTTGTGCTATACAATGGAGAGTTTTGAGACAACTCGTCGCTTGGGACTTCGATAAGATTGGCGGCGGGATGTTTAAAAAGCTATACAGCTCTTTGTATCAACGTACAAGTTTGTTTATAGGTCCTGTGGTTGAAAAACAGATATACTGCATACATTTTATCTAAATTCATGTCAATTATTTGGAATTTAGTATTCACAATTTTGAACTCGCAGACGGTATCAAACAAAAAAACTAAATAGCCATAATTGAAATGATCATTACTAAGTTCCATCTTAATGAGAATGTTCCAAGAAATACCTCGCATTGACTGAAAAAACTTAATATTCAGATAGAAACGAGTTCCAATTTTCCAAAAGACGGTCGACTGAATTCCAAATGTTCTAAAAACAATTAACGTTTTTAAAAGCTGTTCACCCCGAATAACCTTAGTCCGATGCACGTTTAACTGAATCTCTTTTTACACTGAAGGAAATTCACCGAATGAATGCTAGGACCAACGACCATACAGCCCAATAGACGCCTAATGTTAAATATCGTGCGTACAATATATTCTGGGTGTCTACTCGCGTTTGACGAACGATAAACGAAGTACGAAATTTCGTTCCGACTGTTACCTGTACAATCAAGATAAGGAGTTATAAAGGCACAATAAAGATAGACTACGGTTCATAGCCGTATGTGATTGATCGTAGATCAAAAAAACAAACGTCAAAACACGATCATCGCATGCGATATGGGAACGATGGTTGAGCGGAGTAGCAAGTTGTGCGATGAATGGTACGAATAATCGAACATCGTCAAACGCGAGTAGACCCCCTGCCACTAGCTGAGGCGGGGTACGGCAACCCGATTGGCCCTACCAAGGCGGCTATTGGCTGATCACTAACGCGGCAGTTTGGACGGCTCATGTAAGTGGTCGAAACTGATTTGAAGATTTCAAGTGGCGAATAGTGGCGACCTACATTAGTGATATTTCATAGATGTGTTGCACACATCGGTCGCCTGTTATGAGGCGTCTATTAGCTGTATGGTCGTTGGCTAGGACATAGGGCGTTTGTCCCAGGTCACATTTTAGTAACCAGGTTGGGTTTTGTTTTAACCACAAATTTTGATGACAGTCGCTACGTATTCTACCCTTAACAAAAAAATCTGCATATTATAAGAAAGAACATATTATTATTTTGATTGTAACCAAATAAGTATTTACTATTTCTCTGAGCCCTTTTCCAATTATGTTGGGGTCAGCTTCCAGTCTAACCAGACACGGCTGAACATCAGTGTTTTACACGGAGCGACTGCCATCAGACCTCTGACACTCAGTTACTGGGTAATAGGTACCAACATCCAAAGTTTAGACCAGTTGTTAGACTTTTGGATTTCTGGCTACCTGTAACGACTGCCATATTGATATTTGTATGACAACCGGGACCACGGATGGGTCTCGGTTCAACGAAACGGTCACCCATCCAAGGACTGACCACAGTTAGCACAGCTTACCCTCACAGATCTCCTAATAAACTTATTACTTAGCCACGAGCCCCTTCAAATAAGTATTTTATTCTGCACTTTTATTATGATTTTAAAAACTGTTTTGATCTTAGCTGTATTTTTAACCGACGAAAAAAAGGAGGAGTTTCTCAAGTCGAGACGTATATTTTTGAAACAAAACCGTCAAACAAAACCCTCTCTTGCCAATGCGCATCGTTTTGTTGCGCGTTGCATCAGTACACTCGCAAAAAGCGCCTCTCGCCACTGCCTCACAATGACTAATGATGCTCTGGAGTACGGATTCCGAAAAATACCTCGCACTCGCTACCCGTAGACAATGACGATTGAAATACGTATAATTGGGTAAAACGTTCAAAGGCACCGCGAATTGTGAAAAACCTTTTTCATATTTTTTATTTTTGTGGATGTGGCTTTGAAATGTAGATAGATTTCTAAATACATTATTACGATACTTGCCTGCTGCTTCAGCCGCGTATAATTCGGTTTATCACAGAATGTTAGTATGTCTTATTGCGCATATATCCCTCGGGAACAGTTTATCTTACCGGGATAAAAAGTATACATAGCCTATATGTTAATCCGGATTATCGTGTGCCATATTTTATCCAAATTCGTTCAGCCGTTTTAGCGTGATTGAAGGACAAACAAACATCCGTACATTCACAGTTATAATATTAATAGGAATATGAATCGGTTAATAGGTTGGGTATACATTTCTGACGACATCCCATTTTATCAACTTCCCATTTCTTCAACGTTTTTATTCCATACAAGAAATCCCATTTCGTGAACTTCAAATTTATTTTAGTAGACAAAAGTAAAGTTAACGAAATGGAACGCTTACGAAATATTCTTCCCAAAGACATTACAAGAGAATTGTCTTTGATTCTTCCCGATATATCTTAAGCTTATATTCAGAGACGAATCTAAGCGTGAACTCATGCTTCCGACCTCTTCCAACTGTCAAAAAGCAGTGCTATTTGACAGTCGAAAGCATGAGTTGTCGCTTAGATTCGTCTCTGAATGTAAGCCTTATTGACGAATACATCCTAATTGCAGACATACTCTTAATCACCCTTGTCGCTGCACTTACATCGCCAATAAGAGGGGAAAAAATAGTGCTTTAGCATCGGACGAATATAAAAAGACAGATGGAATCTCGCTAAATAAATAAAAATAAAAATCATTTAATTCAGACCTTCACGATCCATAAAATTTTAAAATATACACATTTATAAAAAACAAGAGTTTGTTAGTAAAGAGATAGCTTATATACTATGTTAGTAGACATCATTATATACACATAAACTTACGTGCAGGCTATTCCAGTGGCCACTAATGCGACTGTCCAGCCTGCTCGCTATCATTTCCAGGATGTTGTTAGTGCTGGCGCGGACTCTGCAGAGCGTTGCGGCGCTCCGCTTGCGTAGTATGGCATGTAAGCCGTCAACGTGGGCGTCCGCAAACATGCCAGACGCACTGCAAGCCCGCGGCAGCCGCAACAACACCCTGAACGCATTATTGTACTGCACGCGTAGGGCATTAAGCGATTTTTGCGTGTATTTCGACCACAGACTGCAGGTATAAAGTGATGTACAGTAGGCTCGGAAAAGGGTCACTTTAACCTGCGCCGTGCATCGGCAAAATCTGTTAGCGATCATATTCGCTCTAATCGCCAATGCCCTACGCTCCCTTTCCATGTCTGCATCATCACGTAAGTCTTCTGTCACCAAGTGCCCAAGATATTTGAACATTTTTACCCTTTTGAGGGGTGTACCATTAAGTAACACTGGGGGTACACACGAAGGACACTTGGTACCAGCCTTGAATATCAAAAACTCACTTTTAGTGGCATTGTATTTCAGACCGTGAGTCGCAGCGTACCCTTCACACACACGTAAAAGTTTTCTAAGTCCACTGATCGACGGACTCAGTAGCACCATGTCGTCCGCGTAACTTAAATTATTGACGCTGACTCCATCTATATGACATCCGACATGCATGCTACTGAGCTCGACTATCAGCGCATTCATATATAAGTTAAAAAGCTTTGGAGAGGTTATTCCACCCTGCCTTACCCCGCATTGCAGTCCATACACTCCTGACTTTGCGTCACCCCATCTGACTGTGTTCTCTTGAGATGAATACCAACTCCTAAATATGCGTATCAGGTCTCTAGGTACATTGGCATCAGCTAACTTTCTCCAAAGTATTTCATAATTTACTAAATCGAACGCCTGGGAAAGATCTAGAAAACACGCATATATAGGAGTCTTCCTAGTCGTATAATACTCGACGGTGTGCTTTAGACCCAAAATAGCACTCTCGGTCGATAGACCGGGCCTAAACCCAAACTGTGCGTCGTGCAGGTGTAAGTACTGGTCCAGTTGCAAGCTAAGCAAACCGTCGAGCACTTTAGAAATCACAGTTGCCAGAGAGATAGGCCTATAGTTGGACTTAACAGATATGTCCCCAGTCTTAGCTTTTACAATAGGGACGACCTCAGTTTTCGTCATCTCAGGCGGCAAGTGCGAGTGTGCAACACAAAGCGTAAAAAACATTGCCAGAACCCTAGGCAAATGCGGCCCAGCATTCTGTAGATGTTCGATGCTAAGACCATCGTGGCCAGGAGATTTTCCTCGCTTCATATTCTTTATAATACTACCAACTTGTTTTGCATTAAACTTGACTGAGTACTCTTCTCCTTCCACCATCTCAGCATCGAACACCGCTAAGAAAAGATTGAAGCACTGAATTTTTTCCTAAACCCTTTATAATTTCGACAGCATTTTAATACACCAGATATATACTGAGTGTAAGGGGAACGCTTCCGAAAACGATGATAGGTGCTGGGGGTCTACTCCCGTTCGACGATATTCGATAAATTGTACGATTCATCGCACAATTTGCTACTCCGGTCAACCATCGTTCCCTTATCGCATGCGATGATCGTGTTTTGATGTTTGTTTTTCTCATCTCCGGTAAATTGTATACGACTATGAACCGTAGTCTATCTTAATTGTGCCTTTTTTATGTGCCTATCTTTATTATGTAAGTATCAGTCGGAACGAAAGTTCGTACTTCGTTTGTCGTTCGTAAAACGCGAGTAGATCTACTGGTGATTACTGATACGAAACAACGAAAAAATAATGCGATTCTTTTTTTAGATTTTTTCATATATAACCAGCTTTGGGCAGTTAAATAAAACTCATACATAATGAAAAATGCAAAAAAAATTAAAAAATCTAAAAAAAGAATCGCATCTTTTTCGTGGTTTCATATCAGTAATCACTAGCACTATCACCTGTCTTCGTTTTCGGAAGCGTTTCCCTGACACCCTGTATTGTTTGGTATTTTATTTGTGACACTACGACAATGACTACGAGATTTGTTGCGTAATCGCGGCTTTTTGTCTTACTATGGGTGTGAATATGTGCGTGCCAGCCCGTACTTTTTGTCTTACTATGGGTGTGAATATGTGCGTGCCAGCCCGTACTTTTAAGGCGCATGTAGCAGTCAAGTGGCGCCCCCATCAGTAAAAAAAATACTCGCTGAATACATCGTTTATCCAAAAATTCGTTTTTAACAATTGAGGTACAGGTACTGTAGTTTAATCAGAAACTATTATCTCTGTAAATTAAAATTTACAGAGATATTAAGTAGTTTCTGATTGAACCATAGTTCGCTGTAGTTGTGGATAGAAAAAGTGCCAAAAGTGGCTGTTTAACGCACTTTTCTAGTACCTGTACTTCAATTGTTAAAAAGGCATTTTCAATGAATAATGTATTATGCGAGAAATTTTTTTTTACTGATGGGGGCGCCACGTGGATTCTACATGCGCCTTAAGCGAGCCGTGTTACTATGGATTCTACACGTATTGTTTAGCGAGATTCCATTCGCCTTTTTTTTCGTCCATGGCTTTAGCTACTAAAATCGAAAATTGGTGTTAAATAATTCAATAAAATATCATTGAAAGATTAGCTTTACCATAAGTTAGTACACACGGCTACACATCAAGCTGTACAATTCCAGTAAAGGCTGACCTCGCGTTGGAAGGAAAACCTATACAATGCGAGGTCAACTTATACTGGAAATGTACAGCTTGATGTGTAGCCGTGTGTACAGCCGACTGCATAACAGTGGTAACACTTCAATTCGAAAACCTTCCTTACTGCTTACGAAATAAAGATGCTGCTAATGTCAAAGTTTTACCACCAACGTGCGGTCGTCCTTGCCTAAGTTACATATGTGAATATTTAACATCATTCCTGTATTTTTCCGAAGGGGTAGGTAGGAGAGGTGTACTTCTAACTGTATAGTACACCCACATTTCTTCTTGATTTTTTTCTTGACTACGTCTGTTGTCTAGTTGTTTGAGTGTCGGACTGCTGATCACGAGGTCATGGGTTCGATTCCCACAGGATACAAATATTTGTGTATGAACATAAGTGTTTGTTTTGGTCTGGGTGTTCCTTATGTATTATAAGTATGTATTTACAAAAAAATATATAAGTATTATATCCATTATCTAGTACCCATAGTACAAGCTCTGATTAATTTGGGACTTGATGGTGCTGTGTAAAAAATTACCTAAAATATTTATTAATTTTTTTTATTTCGCCACTAAAAGAGGGCGAGCCTATTGGCACTCAACTCTGCTTATCGCAGTCAACAGCTGGACATAGGCCTCTCCTAAGTTGCGTCAGCACTCCCCCACCACAGCCACACCGCTTCCACATACAGTCCCCCTAGCTACTTTCATCATGTCTTCATCGGTCTACCTGGCTGGGGGGCGTTCTACGCTGCGACTCCGGGCTGCTACTGAGTATTTCCTAATGAAAAAACCTAATACCCCTTTGTCCGACCCGGGAATCGAACCCAGGACCCCACACTTAGCGGTCACGCTTGCAATCACTGGACAAACGGGGCAGTCAGTAGAGGCAGATATACAATGTTACTTTTTGTTTACCTATGCAATTTGAGAAACTAGTTTGTTTAGAATTATCAGGAGAATTGATTGGGATAATTTTTATACCAAGTTACATTTTACGCCAAAGATTTTTTTATATTGAATTTGGTTATTATGGCTAAATTCAGTATAGCAGTGGATCGTGAATAGGTCCTTAAGGTTCAGGAATTTCGTCTCAATTAGTTTCCGTGCATCAGTAGGCCAATTCACGTAACTAAAGAAGTGCAGTTGCAGCGCAGTTGTAGTTAAGTTTCGATCAAAACAATGCTTTTCGTATTCTCTTATCTACGGCGATCGCTGTCAGATACGAACTGCAGCGTCACTGCAACTTGATCGGCGCGTCATGAAATTAAGTGAAGTAGTCCATACGTGACATTCTTCACTTTTTTCGCTACCAACTGGGAGACTTACAGACTGTACAGACCCTGCAGTGGCTATAAAATCATGTAATTTTGTGATAAAAAAAATTACAACCCAACCGATTCTCTTCGTGATTCAGAACAAACCAGTTTCTCAAATAGCGTAAACAAAAAGTACCACATAACATAACATAACATCACGCCTGTATTTCGCCGAAGGGGTAGGCAGAGGTTTAATAGTACACCCACATTTCGCCAGTTATGTTATAGTCCCATGTAATAGGGGGCGAGCCTATTGCCATTAACCGGGCACAAATCCAAACACCGGGCTGCTACTGAGAATTATTATTTTGCAGCTACAAAAAGTATAGTTGTATTTTATATTTATATTTTCCAATCACCTATGTTCGTCGCCTGTCAACAAAAATCGTAAAGGACATACCACTCACGTCAATGATTACCACACATCACAATCCACACAGCTGAAACTTGAACAAAAATCCAGTTTTCAAGTCGAATTCACACAAAGACTAGGACGGTAGGTATAAGCCGATCCTTTGCACCAGCCAAGAAAAATAGTAGAAAACCCATTAATAACTGTCACGGTCTCCTTGTTAAATGCATACAATACTTGGAGCTTTTTAAAAGGCTCACAATGGGGACTTGGCTAAATTAAAAGTTTTTCGATACAGCCGCTCGCGACATTGCACGGAACTGGAGACGGTAATTATTGTACGTTACTTTTGTACAGTTAGCAGAAAAATATTTTTTTATTGAGTAAAAAATTTGGATTTTGAGAATATTCTCGATAAGACACAATACCTATGTAATTTGTAGAGATAAATAAAACATTTTTATTATTATTATTATTTATTAATTGTAATTCTGCCTAAAAAGTTTTAAAACAACAAGCGGTTTATTTTTGATGTATGTAACATAACATAACATCACGCCTGTATTTCCCCGAAGGGGAAGGCAGAGGTGTAATAGTACACCCACATTTCGCCAGTTATGTTATAGTCCCATGTAATAGGGGGCGAGCCTATTGCCATTGACCGGGCACAAATCCAGATTTTGATTTTGATGTATGTGTTCTAAATATAATAGAAATTAAAGCTAATAAAACAGGATCACACTATTATTCTCCAACTGAGTAATGACTCTGTGTGTTTTGTTTTATCCGTAGTACCTATTTTATTAATCAAGGTTTTTAAAATCACTACTGGTATACAAAGCTTTATATCAAACGTCTGTTCATCTATCCCACACTCCACGCCACGATTTTAAACTTCCCATATTTCATGGAATATTTTCTTTCTTAATAAAACTACTAACTATTACTAAACATATTTTATACAATAATACAACTACTAGTCTACTACTTATTAAAACTTATTAAATATATTTCCAGAGTTCTAAGAATCCATAATATCATTATTTTATAAATAGATAGAGATAAAACATAGACAAGTGATTCAGTTGTCATCAATATTTATGAACCGGGATATATTAAAAGATAAATAATATATCTACACACACATACACATATCTTTGGCTGGAAAATCACATGATCTCGCATTCCTATTCAAATACTATCATAAAGTTTAACATATAAAATATTCCGTATGCCAACTTTTGTACAATAGCTCTAGATCAAAATTGTCACCTTATCTTATCATACTGTGTCTGCTAAATTTATTTTTGCTTTGAAATATAATTATAGGAAGATTATTTAATTTAACTTACAAGTTACGAAAAGCCATCACTCTCTTGTGAAGATTACGTAAGTGTGTATACGAATAAAAAGTATGTGACTATTTTTAAAGCTTGATTAGCGTCGTTGTCGGTCCGTTTGTTTGTTTGCTACAATTTTTTGAAGTAAATTATCGTTAGACTTAACTAATAAACATGTAGGTCGAATAACATTATAATGTCAGCTTTTAGAAAAAAAAGACCATTTAATAAAATATTACCTTATTTCTAAAATTACTTACGAAATAGAGCCTTGGTAATTCAAGTCACAATCAAACAATTCATAATTCATTAAAACCGACTGCTTTTGCTGACCATACACTCTAGGTTCGTACGTCAACTGACACTGGTTTGTAAAGACACATTTAAGCGGAAAAAAATCAAAATTAATGATATCGGTGGCAGCTACTAGGGCACAGTTGAATACTCTTTTATAGTTCCACCTCAGTACGTTCGTTTTGTGATTTTCCTTGTCCTAGCCATTTTTGTTCGAACTACGTAATCGGCAGAAAAACTGTAGGTAGTACCTACGTGTTCAGAAAATCACAATTGACAAAGACAACAGACAAGGCTATTAAGTATTTTTTAGCTGACGGTAGCTGGTAGTGTATATAGAATTTATTTCTTTCGGAAATACCGAATCCTCTTTAAAATTCATAATTTACTATTGTTATTGTACCCACACACATATATACATTATTGTTATAGTAGGAAAGCTAATGTACAGTCACAACAAGGGAGTGTTGAGCCACTTGCTAACATTCTTAATTCGGCCGTGTTGGCAAATGAGGCGAACGAATCAATCGAACGAGTATAATAGACTTTGCCCTATTTGTACAACACGGCCAAGTTAAGATGATAAGCAAGTGGCTCAACATTCGCGTGTTATGACTGTTCAACGGCGAGCTTAACTCAAAAATGAGTTTTCTTACAGTAAACCTTAGAGCGATATAGAGATGTTGATATATTTAGAGAACAAAACCAATTTAGTTCCCATAATGCATAGTTACTAATATAACTGAACCTGGCCATGTCTAAAAAGTTACCGAGCTTCAGTAATAATGTTTCTCTTCAAATTAATAGTTAATAATTCTATTATTTTTCTTTATCTTTATATTATAATTTCTTTTTCTTTTTTAATGTAAAAAGCACCTAATAACTCATCCTACACTCACAATATTTTCCTCTGATTGTCCAGCCACTTCAATCAGCACGCATTCAATTCAAAAAGCACCGACTAGTGACTGTCCCATATCACACGACCTGGATAACACCTTGATTGACTTATCATTTCGATCTCACTGACTACCACGAGAACACAAAACGAATATTAAACCAACAACGCGATACAAAAACTCATACAACATCCATTGCTGCTTTTGTTCAATAGCTCAAACAAGAGTTTATTGTAAACTCTCAATGTAAATGGAAAAATCATTGCATCGTATAGCGCTAGGGTTTCTTGATGCAGAATTTCCGTCGAGTTTACGCGGGGGCGCTTGCCTCCGCAACATCAGACGATAGCATCTCCAGACAGCCGGTGTGACGTCGAGACCTGATCTCCCGTCAATGTTTTGACGTGGGAGTTAGTACCTAAGTAATTATATGTAGGTATGTTTGTACCATGTTCTTTGTGATAAAACGGGTATGTGATGTTTTAGTTTTGTTTTGCAAGCAGGTAACTTAGTGTGCCAGTATTTTTTCTTTATTTTTCACTTTTTCGAGAAACATGTATAAAACCGAAAACGATCTTTTATATGTACACGAATCAGAAATGAGGAGATTCGCAGGAGAACGAAAGTATCCGACATAGCCCGAAGAATTGCCAAACTTAAGTGGCAGTGGGCGGGGCACATCGCTCGCAGAACGGATGGCCGATGGGGCAGTAAAGTTCTGGAGTGGCGACCGCGTACTGGAAGGCGCAGCGTGGGTAGGCCCCCACAAGGTGGACCGACGACCTGGTGAAGGTCGCGGGAATCCGCTGGATGCGGAAGGCGCAGGACCGGTCGTTGTGGCGATGCTTGGAGGAGGCCTATGTCCAGCAGTGGACGTCTTTCGGCTGAAATGATGATGATGATGATGAAAAGTAACCTCAACTTATAACCTTAGGTTAACATTAATTAATATTGATCAAAAAGTTTGAGTCAACTAAGTAAATAGAAAAAGAATCAAAGACGATATTCATTACTATAAATAAAAAGTAAAATGAGATAATTCTTTCTTTCATTCTTTCATTTCATTCTTCTTGCAATTTATCCTATTATGGAATGCGCTTCCTCCTGAAATCAGGATGGCTAACAGGCACGCCTTTAAAATTAAGTTAGGGAAATATATCCATGAAAACAATTTAGCAGATTCAGCTCGACTTTGATTTATCTTGATGTTATATGTTTATTGTTATATATGTATGTATAATATATATATATATATATATTTATATTTACCTACGTATGTATTTATTTATTTTATTATATTTTAATTATAAGTCCATAGTTCTAATCTTATTTTACTACTTGACTGGTGCATCTACCTTATTTTTGTTTCTGCATTACCCTAAGATTGTCTGGTAGAGAACGCCTATGGCAATAAGACCGCTTTTGTACCCATTTGTGCTAAATAAATTCATTTGAGCGCTGTGACACCGCGACAAGCAAGAGACTCCGGAGAGTCTAAACAATAGATTTGTTTTTATTACACCCCGTTCAAAAGATTGAATGACATATGAAAGAGAATCAAAATGACAAATAAAAGGAAGATCAGTAACATTGTTATTTCAAACATTAAACAAGTCAATTTAACCATCAAACCGAAACAAAGCATAGCTACGAAAGCGTCCAATTTCCAATTCAACTTCCACCAAACAGTCCCAAAGAAATTGCATATCGATCCTCAAATTTTAATTACTCTAACAGTGAGGCAATCAGGCGAAGACCCTGTGACCCATTTTAAAAGTTTTATACGTACCGAGAAGGCAACGAGGGGAGTGATAAATGAACAACATCAATCAGAAGAATAAGTGTTGCAAATTTTCACCCGGCACCGAGTTATCATGGTGCATGGTCCGACTTGTTTTAAATGATAAAAATGATCGAGTGCGGTGTATTATCTGTGAACGCTGACGTGTTGGGAAGCCTGCCATTTTTGCGGGATGTGTGTATTTTTAAAATATTCTTTCTTTAAATTGGTTGGTGTTTATAATTATGTAGATGTTTATTGAGATGATTGTTGTAACGGAATATGCAGTTTCGTAATTTTAAAGGAAAATATTTGCAGTCATCTCATGTAACTGTCTTCTTGTCGTACCTTTCCAACTAGAGGAATATGTTACAGACATTTATGTTAAGGTACCTACAGTAGCAATTTATCCGGTGAACCACCCCTAAGTCTAACATCGCTTGCACTCAGTGTTCGATGGCAGCGCTAGCTACGTGTAATGTAGCAGGATTCGTTCAAGGGATTTTGTCGACAAAATGTACCACCGCAAAGGATCGTGACGGTGATTGCTACGCAATAGCCAGCAAAATTAAAAAAATCTTGTTTTTAGCTCTACATACTTTACGTTGTATATTGATCAAAATATGTTGAGCATCAATAATTACAATACATCGATTGAATAATACTCTTAGAAAACATTAGACTAGCTCTATTAGCTACATTCTGTACATTCGTTCCTTGTGGTGGCGGACGTAATGAATAGCACCACCTCTGTCTATTTCTGTGAGCACCACCCTCTCTCTTCTCGTGGGTGTCGTAAAAGGCGACTAAGGGATTGACCAGAGGATGGGCAGCAGCGTTTTCTGAGTATTTAAGCAGCCAATTGCGATCGCCAACCCACCTGCCAAGCGTTGTGATTATGGCATGGCCATTGGGGGAGGCCCTTGTCCAGCAGTGGACGACTTTTGGCTGAAATGATGATGATGAATGATAATTAGCTACATTTGCTGGTTCATTTATTAATGTACGATCAAGTTATCGTTTATCCAACTAAAATAACTTAGGTATAGCGCTAGGTTAATGTTTTTTATGAATATTATTCATTATAATCATTCTTATTCTTTAGAATTATTGTGATTATTGTGATTTTCAAGTTATGCTTGTGCTGATTACTTCGTTAGATATTCTGTTTTGTTCGTTAGATATCCTTTTTATTATAAAATTATACCTATCTTGATTATTTTGGTAGCTCCAATTCCAAACGCCAATTTCAATACATTAAATAGGTTCTGTCTTCACTTCAATCCAGTACATTTTCCAAGAAACTTTTAAGTGAAACGTTGATTCCAAAGTGGATCGAAGATCCGAGCTGACGGCTGAGCGATTGTTTTGAAGAGGGGTGCAAAACTAGTTAAGAAGATAAAATTGCACTGATGTGAAAGAAATAAAATTAATGGAAGGGATATTGATACTGCCAATGAAATCTAAATACCTTAATAAAGCTTAAATTATAAAAATACCCGACATGGAAATATCAGTACTTACAGAGAAAGTTAATTACACAGATTAGGCAATAGAAATACAAAAACTCACTCCATTGCACTATCAGTAAATCATAATACACTTGAAACTTACAACGGACAACTTTAAATCAACAGCTTTATTGAAATTTTGCAATGTTGGCCACAATCATAGATAAATCTTCTTCACCTCGAAGGAACGAGGGATGAACTATACAAGAATAGCTCATGCTTTTACAATAAAAACATAAACAATTCAACAAGGTGGGACCGAGCTAACTGCCTCTTGAGTTGATCTTCCTTTGACACTCCCAAGAAGAGACGAAGCCATATTTATAGAAAGCTTTTGAATACTTAGATATATAAATATTATTCGAAACCTTTTCTCAACGTGTAATAATCAAACACGTAAGATAAGATGAATTAAGCCCGATACCCATCTCGTGTACACGAGGGTTACGGAGGTGTCCCCATCAATAATCTGTTATCGCTTGACGACTGGCAACCGGCTACCGGAGAAACGACGGCACTGGACACTTCCGCGGGAATCTATAGAGATGTGTATATCATTACATTAAATTAAATGCTTTTTTATTTCTATTCACTATCAGTTAAGCGTATCGGAACGGGAACTATTAACTGGTTTTAAGCTAAGAAGAGATGGTAAATCCTGTGGTCGTGAAATACTAGAAAATATTTTGGTTCACACGATGTTCTCATCAATAAATAATCTTTTATTGGCCAACAACTGATGCCCTGCTACCGTAAAGTACTGTCTCTGCAGTGGACACATCCACGGCAATCTATAGAGATGATCTATTATTACATTAATTCAAGTGCCTTTTCTTTCTATTCACAATCAGTTCAGCCTATCAGAGCTCGAACCTTTAGCTGGTCATAAGCTAAGAAGGGATGGTAAAGACTGTAGTCGTGCAGTGATAGAGAATATTATTGCTGCAGAAAGCGTCACCATTAATTATAATCTGTTATCGCTCGATGACTGTTGTTCTGCTACAGTGGAAACAGTGGTAGATGCTTCCGCAGGAATTTACAGAGCTGTTGATATCATTCTATTGAATAGAAACACTTGTTTTGTACGCTATTTCAACCACAAATAACCTTTAGCTGGTCGTAAGCTAAGAAGACTATAGGTAGATAATCATGGAATAGCAGAAAATAAGGTTTCAGAAGATGTCTCCATCAATTTTACTAACCAACGACCGACGTCCGTTTACCGTACCGAAGTGTCAGTGGACACTTCTGCGGAAATCTATAGAGATGATGATATCACTACAATAAATGAAATGGAAAGCTTTTTTATAATTTTACGTATACAATAACCTATCAGAGCTTAAACGTTTAGCTGCTCATATGCTTTAAGAGGGATGGTAAAGCTTACACTTAGTCATGAAATAGTAGAAAATACTATGGTTGTAGAAGGTGTCCCCATCGGCTACCGTAGAAACAGTGGCAGTGTGGACACTTCCGCTGGAATCTATAGAGATGTTATTATTATATTAAATAAAACTAAAAGCTTCGTTTTTCTATTCACTATTCAATTCAGCCCAGTAGATGCAGAACCTGGGTTAGGACAAGATTATAATAGATCTAAAAGCTGGTTGAATCGTAGGGGATGTTAAAACCTGTAATCATGAAATAATCGAAAATACTTGGGTTAAAAAAGGTCTCCAACAATAAATTATTATAATCTCTTATTGGCTGTCTACTGATGATCAGCTACTCCGACCGGAAACGGTAGCGGTTGACACTTCCACCGCAATCTAAAGAGATGATATTAGATGTAAAGACGGAATTCAAAGCCTTAGATAGCCAATCTAGAATCTGGAATCTGATCTATGTGTTATATAAACTCACAATACACACCAAAGTCATGTGACCTTATTTATCATAAATTTCTAACCATAGATCCCTCAAGCTCAAAATTCAAGAGGTCTTGAGGTATTTCCTCATGCTGTAAGGTATATTACACATTCGACACGTTTGGCACTTTGTCAAAATCTTGTCTTGCTACATCACAATATGTACCATATGTAGTACATAACTCATGGCAAGTGTTTTGACAATTTTATTGTTCTTTGATGTCAACATTATGATTTTATATAAGTAAAATTATTTATTTTTAAACACGGATTTGCCTGTCAACCCGTCTTCCCAAAGACAGTGGGATGAGCCGCTCTGCAGGTTAGTACGGAATAATTTAATAAATACGTCTACCAATACTGCTGAGCATGCTCGTCTGCTGGCTGTGGGCGAATGGGAGGCAGGCCTTTGGCTTCAGGCACTTCCGTCGTCCAATATAGGTACAATGTTGGACGACACCAGTTTCCGGCTCGCTACGTGCCTACGCTTGGGCGCTCTTTGTGTTGCTCCACAGCGGTGCCACTGCGGCGAACCTGTCGACGGCCTCGGACACCATGGCCTATCCTGTTGCAGGAGCGCGGGGCGCATAGCAAGGCATGCCAGCATTAATGACATTATTCGTCGTGCTCTTGCCACCGCCGGTGTGCCAGCTGTATTAGAACCTAACGGCTTGGTACGATACGATGGGAAGAGACCAGACGGCATGTCGTTATTGCCATGGAAGATTGGTAGGCCTCTGGTGTGGGACGCAACGTGCGTCGACACCCATGCTCCATCACACCTTCCTAGCTCGGCTGGCTGTGCAGGTGCTGCCGCCGCGTCTGCGGAGGCCTTCAAGCGGCGAAAATATAGTAACCTATCAGGTAACTATGACTTTGAGCCGTTTGGGGTCGAAACGCTCGGGACATGGGGTCCGAGTGCGCGCATGCTTTTCAAGGAAATCGCAAAGAGGCTAGTCGACGCTTCGCGTGACCAGAGGGCTGGTTTATTCTTTGGCCAAAGAATAAGCGTTGCCATACAACGTGGCAACGCTGCCAGTCTTCTGGGCACTTTTCCAGATGACAGTGATGTGGAGGAATACTTTGACGCCTAAGCACGCCTTTTTATTTAATTTTATTTTGTACTTTTATTTTATATTTGTGTTGTAAATATTGTACATTTGTAGATAGGTTATTTAATTATTGTAATCTCACTATTCTGTAAATTTATCAATTAATGAATTGAAAGTACAGGCAATTATAAATCCAGAAAGTTCTCCAAATAAAGCTGCTAGACGTACCAATTAGATACTTCCCAACAGAGGTTGGTGTAGGAACTAGATACACCTTCACCCCCAGCATCAAAAACCCGTGGTAGATAAGTATCGAAGTAAATCAAAACTTAACTAGTAACTAAGATTTTCATTCCCATAAAACTGAGCAGAAAAATAAACGTCACATCCACTCGTTACATTTCACATGAATGGCCCAGCTCTAGATCGGGGACAGTTTTAGGCAACTATTAAAAAATAGCCCTGTCAAACGCTATTAATCAATGTTCGATAAGCTAGTTCAAAATGGGCGGTCTGTGTTGTAAGGTAATTTATTTCATAAGTCCGAATGCGATTGAAAGACTAACTGAACCAGTATAACTCGACCTGTATAACACCTTCAAGATTCCTTTCAACATCTATAATTTTTATAGATGAAGGAGGTGGGGAAGGTCATTGATTCTGGTCGTTTTATATTAGCGATGGCTGATAGTGGTCGCTGTATTGACAACGACCTATGGACAATAGGCAATACGTTTATCGGGACATCGCATGATTTTCCGTGTATGATTGAATAAAGTGAATCAGTACAGTAGGTATTCGAAACAACATAGATTTGTTGGTTAACGGCTACATTTGTAACTGTCTCTTTAACTTTTCACACAAGCGTGGCATAAAATTCATTTTTACAAATTTATTATTCAATTATCTTAAAAAAATATCCTCAAGAAAATGGATTGGTAGAAGCTTCCTATTTTGTTAATAAAAAAAACTAAAATTTAAAACGCCAAGCTAATCTGGTGGTCTTCAAGATTCGAGTGAATTGTGCTGGGCAAGCGTGAACCATCGTCGACCGCACCATCGCTTAACATCAGGTGAGGTGGCGGTCAAACACAAGCCCGTTAAGAATGAAAAACAAAAAGTAGATGGCATGCCATATTAAAGCTGTTGCTAATATGACGATTTTAGGACAAAAATTGTCTTCTCATAATGACAATAAAATAATACGATTAATTAAATTGTACTCGTTACCTCATCATCATTTCAGCCGAAAGACGTCCTTTGCTGGACATAAGCCTTGCCCAAAAAGGGGGGATATGCCATAATCGCCACGTTTGGCGGGTTGGCGATCGCAGTTGGTTGGTTAATACTCAGAGAACGCTGCCGCCCATCCTCTGGTGAATCCCTTAGTCGCCTTTTACGTCACCCATGAGAAGATATAGGTGGTGCAATTCTTTACGTCCGGCACCACTCGGTACCTATTGTACGTTAAATTAAATACTTAAAACACATTTTAGGATCCGAGCCAAGGCTGAATTTAAATTGATAAATAATTTAATTACATAAACACTAGATCATCATTAATTTCACAAGGTTAAATACTGTTCATCAAAACCCAATATAATCTTGACCATTTCAGTAATTTAATTAAAATTAGACAGATTTCTATCTTATTTGGTTTTAAACATATTGATTAAGTTATAATTAACAGAATACCGAAACAGAAACGAAAAATCAGTAGGTACATTGCACTTCCATAAAGCAACGATAATATTTTTAGCAACAATAATAATTATAAGTAACGATAGTATTGTTCGATATAATAAAATAAGTTTCATAAAAACACATCCAAATACAAAATACTTTGCACTTCCATAAAGCAACGATAATATTTTTAGCAACTATAATATAAGCAACGATAGTATAGTTCGATATAATAAAATAAGTTTCATAAAAAAGGTTACTGTAAGGTGTTTTATTGATTACTCGACATACAAATTAAACTGTAGCTTATAATTAGTTTACCTCAAAAAGATTAATAAAACTAAATAACAAGAAAGTAATGCTGCGCCACCTATTGTCAATAAGATAAATATAATTAGTAGGAGGCCCTCTATGTAATGTACACAACCCTTACATTATTCTTGTATAGGTACAGGTTGCTACCGCCATCTGCCGTCGAGTAGCATATGCTACCTAGTAACTTGGAAATCTTCATAGTTACACAAAACAAAACAGACTGTACGGCACACCACAAATGCATAAAAAAGTCGATATTTACCTACTTATTAGTTTTTTTTTTGCGTATAAACGTATCTCAGTCTTAGTCAGTTAAATTCACTAGATGCCCAATTTTTCTTCAATACCTAAACAATATCATAATGTTTATCTAACACCTAGCTGATTTTGCCCACAGCGACCGCTTTCTATGGTGTCTTCTTATGGCTCATGCACCATTATAAGTAAATCCTAATAACTTCTAAGTGAATAGCATATGAAAACCCATGTTAGCATAAGTATATATGATAATGAAATTACATTTTAAGGCATCGAAACAAGCACTCGTGTCCAATTAAAAGTAGGTCCAAATAAAAATGTATATAAAACGCAACTAAAAAGACAGCAATTTTGTAGTTAGTCTGTTAAATATATCTAACAAATCTTTTTTCATGATATATTTTCATCATCATTTCAGCCGTAAGACGTCCACTGCTGGACATAGTCCTCCTCCAAGCATCGCCACAACGAGCGGTCCTGCGCTGTCCGCATCCAGCGGATTCCCGCGACCTTCACCGGTCGTCGGTATGATATATTTTAAGAGCAAATAATTACAAGATAAAAAAGGCAGATTTTAAAGTGCTTGTCATGGTACGCTAAATTCTACTTACCTGACTAATACTCAAAGGTGAAAATAATTGCGTAAAAAATATACAACGGTGCTTTTTTTTTACGCAATTTGAGAAACTAGTTTGCTTAGAATCACCAGGAGAATCGATTGGGATAGTTTTTTTACCATGTTACATTTTAACCAAAAAACATTTTTTAAACTCTATTTGGTTACTATGGTTAAATTCAGTACATCAGCGGATCGTGAATAGGCCTTAAGGTCCAGGAAGTTCGTCTCGATTAGTTTCCGTGCATCAGGTAGTTCCTGCGTGACATTCTTTACTTTTTTCGCTACCAACTGGGGGATTTACAGTGACTATAACAGCATATAATTTTACGATTTAGAAAAAAAAAACTTCCCAATCGATTCTCCTCGTGATTCTGTACAAACTATTTTCTCAAATTGCGTAAACAAAAAGTGAAGTTGTATAGAAATACGTCTACCTATGCAATAAATGTTGAAAAACTTATATAAATGTTGGAAAGCTAATGTTATGATTCAATGAATAAACATAAGAAACTAAGAATAATTTATAATTCGACATGGATATTGACGGGAACGCAACGTAGGGTGCCCCCCCACCCCCGCCAGGTGGACGTGAAGGAACGTGGCTGGGGGGTACTAGATGCGGAAGGCAGAGGACCGAGTGTTGTGGCGCAACTAGGGAGAGGCCTATGTCCAGCAGTGGACTGCGATAGACTGAGTTGATGATGATGATGACGGGATTCGTAGGAAAATAATGTTTTTTTAACAATTCTGACATTTATTTTACCTTTAGCTATGAAATAGCCCATACCTACAAATCTTGTATTAATAATGAACAGAATGACAATAACATGAATGATTGTTACATATATCATTTAAAAATAAAAGTCTATTTATGTACTCAACATAATTCCAATAGGTTTATACATATTTTAATATTTTCTGTATTTATGGGGAATTATAGTTATCAATTTAAGTTCTAGAATGAGAAGTATTTAATTCAGATAATCATCATCATCATCATCATTTCAGCCGAAAGAAAGACGTCCAGTGCTGGACATAGGCCTCCCCCAAGCATCGCCACAACGACTGGTCCTGCGCTTTCCACATCCAGCGGAATCCCGCGACCTTCACCAGTTCGTCAGATAATGATTGTAGACAAATAAATTAGTCACATGATTTTTTTATTAATTTTATTGTTGGGACTTTGAGGCTCAGCAGCCGAGGAAGAAGGCGAAGAATCTGAAACAAACTTTTTATGAAACTCACACAACAGACATGATAAATACATTTAACAATAAATACTTACAATAGTTAAATTATTCACAATAATACAAATAATAGTTAAAAAAGTTATTACACGAATACAATTCTAGACAAAATTGGTGCGTTACGTAGAACAGTATTCACACTCAAAAAGTAAAAAAAAATAACAAATGAAAATATATAGCTAGATTAGTAACATACACTCATAATATTGTAATAGTTTTTTATTACTAGTATACTCTATTGTTATTACTTAAAAAAATATACATAAGAATGTAAAAAAGATTTACAATTACACATGTTTTAATCAATATTGTTTGTTTTGTGTTATATATAATAATAACCTAAGGAAATTATTTACTTCAAAAAACATAGGTACATAAAAATTTAATAAATATTTAGGTGCAATTGCACGTACCTAATATTAATATAGTGTTTGATTGCAATATAATTCATCAACAGATCATATTCATACTGTATTGCAATTACAATAATATAAGACTATCACCTAACCATTAGAACATACAGTAACGTCCAAATTAAATTAATTACGCTATGTTTTTTATTTACTGTTTCAAAGATTAGGTAAAAGCTAATTAGAGACTCCATTGTAATCTCTTAAATTTATCATCATCATCATCATTTCAGCCGAAAGACATCCACTGCTGGACATAGGCCTCCTCAAAGCACCGCCACAACGACCGGTCCTGCGCTTTCCGCATCCAGCGAATTCCCGCGACCTTTACCAGGTCGTCGGTCCACCGCCTGCCAAGCGTGGTGATTATGGCATATCCCCCCAACATGACCAGAGTCCTGATTAAATAATTATTGCCACTAAAAACAGCTCTTTTACTTACTGTTTACAGACTAGTTCCACAACAAGTTATCTTCACATGAGTGATCGTTTATATAAATAAACGAAAACCAAAACTATAGTTCGTGGATTACAAGGCAATAGTGGACGTTGACCCCTCTTAACTAATGCATTTCAAAATTCTATCATCTGAACCATAACCACGCACAAAATGGTTCTGCGAAAGTGTGAAATTATTTTAACTCTGGCATCGTTGTAGTGGCCACGTTGACAGCAAGGTACCGACCATAGCAACCCGTGTGTGTATGCTAGCTAGATGATATTAACGATAAAATAAAATAAATAAAAAATAAAAATAAAATTTCTTTATTTCAGGCAAGGCATAAGTTTGACGTCATACACATACACCCATATCATCATCATCATCATCATTACAGCCGAAAGACATCCACTACTGGACATAGGCCTCCCCCAATTAAGGGGGGGATATGCCATAATCGCCACGCTTGGCAGGCGGGTTGGCGATCCCAGTTGGTTGGTTAAATACTCAGAGAACGCTGCTGCCCATCCTCTGGTGAATCCCTTAGTCGCCTTTTACGTCACCCATGAGAAGAGATAAGGGTGGTGCTATTCTTTAAGTCCGGCACCACACGGACTACACCCATACACCCATATCACATTATTACAATAAGAAAATTAGAATTAATAAAAAAAAAAACATTTATAAATGAGTATGGACAGTGATATTGTTTGTAAATTGCAACATCGGGATAACAGTGGGGTCAATGTCTGCTATTGCTATGTTACGCACGAACTATAAACTCCCACTGTCTGCCATAAAAATATTTCATACAATCCACAAAAATATTCCCACTTTTCCATGAAATATAACCTCGCGAATCGACATTCGAGCAATAACAAAGTATCGTTAAAGCAATCAAGTGCATATCTCGGCGTCATAAATTGCTCTAAAGCCTTTACTTTAGTACCGCAATAGTGTGGAGCAATAAACCATTGGAGTACTGCATAGAAAACACATTGTCTCTTTATAGGGTATAACTACGCACTTACGATAGTGAATTGGCAAATAAAATGTGAGTTGTAATGGGATTGATGTAGAATAATATATGTTGAGAACATCTCAGATATCTGAGAAGAAACAATAAATTGTTAAATAACACTAGCTGATGCCCGCGGCTTCGCTCACAGCGCCACCTAAACGGGTCCAGATTTTATGATTTTCCTTTTTCGCACTAAACCAACATATAATGTGAATATGAGTCATTTTGGTCCATACATACAGAATTTGTTAAAACTTGACCACACCTATCAGATTCTAGCATAGCTATGAACCATCGTCTCTCCGGTTTTTTTTTAATAGGTATACCTACTATGTGAATATTACCTCAATTGGTCAAGTCATTCAGAGGTTACACAATTACTAACAGACGCACTAACGATTGTATAATTTTCCGTATAAGCTCTCAAAAATTTATGTTGTTGTTACTCTTGAGCTACGAAAATAGGTCGTTTGTCAATTTTCTCTTATACTCGTAAGTAAGAGTAATATCGAATCGGTTCACTCTAAATTGCAGGGTTTTTATTTTAATTCAATAATGTTTTTTATTTTTATTATTTTCATTTATTTAATTTTTGTTAGTGATTTATTACTTAACCACCATGTAATGTACTCATATTTGCAAAATAAAATTTCTTCTTTATCTTTATAACTTATATACAAACCTTCTAGGTTATATAACCTAATAATAATATTATTTTAAAGACAAATACAATACAAAAATTTGACTGAATCTTTTAGTTACTGAATAAACCCATGATTAGGGTTGCCATCCGTCCGGGATTCCCCGGGTTTGCCTTAGTTGGGGAAATGTCCGGGGGAGTCCGGGCGGGGTTCTCAAGAAGTTTCCGGTGAAACCCGGACGCTCGCCGCGTTGGTAAAAAAGATTCAATTTTGCCTTTTAGTGTGTTTGGAGGTAAAACCTAGTTTCGCCCAAATGTCCGGGGTTTTGGAAGTCTTTGCCCGGCGTCGGAAATTCAGGTCGTGGCAACCCTAACCATGATAAATACTTATAGATGGTTATTGACACCAATATATTAATTTTATTATTTTACCAATATAATATATAAGGCAAAAAACTAAATTTAAGATAAAAGGTAACTAATTCATTGTTTTAGAGCCTATGTATGCCCAAGTAATCTTAATAGGTCAAATAGATTTTAAGTTATGGGGGTCGAAAGTGACCCGGCCTTTTCCTTTACGAACTTGGCTGTCACACTGCCGTGTGTGCGGATTTCAGTAAATGTACAAGAATGACACAATAATAGATATTTAAAATTATAAATTCTAATAACCTAAGAACTAACACACGCATAGGTAAAAAACTGAAAAAGACATATTTTCAGACACTTTGAGTGTGTTACAAGCTCTTTAGGCGCATGTAACGGCCAAGTGGCGCCCCCATCAGTAAGTAAAATTTTACTCGCTGAATACATAATTTATCGAAAATTCGTTTTTAACAATTGAAGAACAGGTACCTACTGTAGTTTAATCAGAATTTATTAACTCTGTAAATTATAGTTCGCTGTAGTTGTAGATAGAAAAAGTGCGAAAAACAGCCACTTTTGGTATTTCGATTGTTAAAAACAACATTACATTACATACATTACATATTATCACGCCTGTTTCCCATTGTAGGCAGAGACTATGGATTTCCACCTGCTACCATCCTGACACACCTCTTTTGCTTCTTCTACGTCCAATAACCTCGTCATGCATGCTCGTCGGTTTAGAGAACTCTTAACCTAGCATTTTTTGAGAACATCCGCGATTTGATCGCGATTCGTTCGCCGAGGTCGTCCCCTTCTAACTCTTCCATCCACACTCGCTTCGTATACTTGTTTCGTCAATCTCCTCTCGTCCATCCTCTCTATATGTCCAAACCATCTTAACAACAAATTAAAAACAATTTTTTGATAAATAATGTATTCAGCGAGTTTTGACTACAAGCGCCTTAATTCCATTAAAATGTAAAATAGTATATCCCTTAATTATTATCTATAATAAATTGACTGTACAAATGTTATCAGCAAGGGTTAGTAATCAGCTTCGGATGGATTCCGAGGCATAGTAACATTTTGCGCTATACTATAGGGCTGACCAACCTGCCAATGAGGCTGTTGATTGTGGAGGCCGTTTTCATTACCATAATAAATATTGTCCCGATTTAGCAAGTCTCCCCATGACGTTCCTTCAGGAGACATGGAGAGATTTGTGGTTAGTCAGTTCAATGTTCAAAGGGAAATTTTATTCATCCATGTAAACGTTTTTCCCGAAAAAAACCTTGTTTTAAAACTGCTACCAAGGCCGTATTATGAGCTTTTAAAAAACCATGCAAGTTCCAGGCAATCGATTTAACTGCCTTGTAAAATGTCGTATTACGACATGCGTAAACCTGGCTGACTTCTGGATGGATAAGTTGTCTATGTCTGTCTTTTAACTTTTGACGGTGACGTCTAGGAACAAGATTAATTTTTTTGTCGGTAAGTTACGGTAAGCACTCGTGTCCAATTAAAAGTAGGTCCAAATAAAAATGTATATAAAACGCAACTAAAAAGACAGCAATTTTGTAGTTAGTCTGTTAAATATATCTAACAAATCTTTTTTCATGATATATTTTCATCATCATTTCAGCCGTAAGACGTCCACTGCTGGACATAGTCCTCCTCCAAGCATCGCCACAACGAGCGGTCCTGCGCTGTCCGCATCCAGCGGATTCCCGCGACCTTCACCGGTCGTCGGTATGATATATTTTAAGAGCAAATAATTACAAGATAAAAAAGGCAGATTTTAAAGTGCTTGTCATGGTACGCTAAATTCTACTTACCTGACTAATACTCAAAGGTGAAAATAATTGCGTAAAACATATACAACGGTGCTTTTTTTTACGCAATTTGAGAAACTAGTTTGCTTAGAATCACCAGGAGAATCGATTGGGATAGTTTTTTTACCATGTTACATTTTAACCAAAAAACATTTTTTAAACTCTATTTGGTTACTATGGTTAAATTCAGTACATCAGCGGATCGTGAATAGGCCTTAAGGTCCAGGAAGTTCGTCTCGATTAGTTTCCGTGCATCAGGTAGTTCCTGCGTGACATTCTTTACTTTTTTCGCTACCAACTGGGGGACTTACAGTGACTATAACAGCATATAATTTTACGATTTAGAAAAAAAAAACTTCCCAATCGATTCTCCTCGTGATTCTGTACAAACTATTTTCTCAAATTGCGTAAACAAAAAGTGAAGTTGTATAGAAATACGTCTACCTATGCAATAAATGTTGAAAAACTTATATAAATGTTGGAAAGCTAATGTTATGATTCAATGAATAAACATAAGAAACTAAGAATAATTTATAATTCGACATGGATATTGACGGGAACGCAACGTAGGGTGCCCCCCCACCCCCGCCAGGTGGACGTGAAGGAACGTGGCTGGGGGGTACTAGATGCGGAAGGCAGAGGACCGAGTGTTGTGGCGCAACTAGGGAGAGGCCTATGTCCAGCAGTGGACTGCGATAGACTGAGTTGATGATGATGATGACGGGATTCGTAGGAAAATAATGTTTTTTTAACAATTCTGACATTTATTTTACCTTTAGCTATGAAATAGCCCATACCTACAAATCTTGTATTAATAATGAACAGAATGACAATAACATGAATGATTGTTACATATATCATTTAAAAATAAAAGTCTATTTATGTACTCAACATAATTCCAATAGGTTTATACATATTTTAATATTTTCTGTATTTATGGGGAATTATAGTTATCAATTTAAGTTCTAGAATGAGAAGTATTTAATTCAGATAATCATCATCATCATCATCATTTCAGCCGAAAGAAAGACGTCCAGTGCTGGACATAGGCCTCCCCCAAGCATCGCCACAACGACTGGTCCTGCGCTTTCCACATCCAGCGGAATCCCGCGACCTTCACCAGTTCGTCAGATAATGATTGTAGACAAATAAATTAGTCACATGATTTTTTTATTAATTTTATTGTTGGGACTTTGAGGCTCAGCAGCCGAGGAAGAAGGCGAAGAATCTGAAACAAACTTTTTATGAAACTCACACAACAGACATGATAAATACATTTAACAATAAATACTTACAATAGTTAAATTATTCACAATAATACAAATAATAGTTAAAAAAGTTATTACACGAATACAATTCTAGACAAAATTGGTGCGTTACGTAGAACAGTATTCACACTCAAAAAGTAAAAAAAAATAACAAATGAAAATATATAGCTAGATTAGTAACATACACTCATAATATTGTAATAGTTTTTTATTACTAGTATACTCTATTGTTATTACTTAAAAAAATATACATAAGAATGTAAAAAAGATTTACAATTACACATGTTTTAATCAATATTGTTTGTTTTGTGTTATATATAATAATAACCTAAGGAAATTATTTACTTCAAAAAACATAGGTACATAAAAATTTAATAAATATTTAGGTGCAATTGCACGTACCTAATATTAATATAGTGTTTGATTGCAATATAATTCATCAACAGATCATATTCATACTGTATTGCAATTACAATAATATAAGACTATCACCTAACCATTAGAACATACAGTAACGTCCAAATTAAATTAATTACGCTATGTTTTTTATTTACTGTTTCAAAGATTAGGTAAAAGCTAATTAGAGACTCCATTGTAATCTCTTAAATTTATCATCATCATCATCATTTCAGCCGAAAGACATCCACTGCTGGACATAGGCCTCCTCAAAGCACCGCCACAACGACCGGTCCTGCGCTTTCCGCATCCAGCGAATTCCCGCGACCTTTACCAGGTCGTCGGTCCACCGCCTGCCAAGCGTGGTGATTATGGCATATCCCCCCAACATGACCAGAGTCCTGATTAAATAATTATTGCCACTAAAAACAGCTCTTTTACTTACTGTTTACAGACTAGTTCCACAACAAGTTATCTTCACATGAGTGATCGTTTATACAACGTTATTCTTTCTTTACCAACATCCCTATACACCCCAATTAGTTAAAATATTCAAAAAATTATGGGTGAAAAAAAAATTGGCTTACTATGAACAGTTTTTTCATAAACAGCTGATTTTATTATCCGCTTTTCGTACGTAAGATTTGGACACTGCCGCGACGCGCCGCTCGGATCAAAGTGCACCTACATACTTAAATACCGGCTAAAACGAAATTTGCTTGCCCCAAACAAAATGCACTGACAGTAAGGGTCTATGCCCTCTTAGATAGGTAGGTACCTAGTAAGGTAATTCGATCAATGAAACGTAGGTACTTATTTTACGTAAGATGTTCGACTTGTTATGGGACAGCTGGTGCTATGTTAATAACTTAAATATTGCTAATGTTCATTACACATAATTATTTAACAAAATAAGTACATAGGTACTTATGGCTCCGCATGCGTTAAAATAATAAATAATTACGTAGGTAGTCGACAGCATGACAGTGGTAACACATCAATTCGAAAACCACACTTACTGCTTACGAAATAAGGATGCTGTCAATGTCAAAGTGTTACCACCGACGTGCGGTTGACCGTACTTACCTAGACGTTAGGAAAAATAATTGAAATCACGACCTTATTATTGACATTTTGTAAAACCTACCTACCTGCTTGGTAGGTACGGTCGATCGCACGTCAGTGGTAACAACTTGACATTGACAGCGTTTTTACGTACGGTCGACCGCACGTAAGTGGTAACAACTTGACATTGACAGCGTTTTTATTTCGTAAACAGTAAGGGCGGATTTCTAATTCAAGTGTTACCACTGTCATGCAGTCGACTGTTCATGTTAGTCGGTTTCAAAGTAGGTAGGTAGGTACATACCATCTCCGTCGGTTTCGAACCACCTTGCAGTAAAGAAAGAGTAGGTATCTAGTATCTACAACGATGTCCCCGGACTGTTTTGTAAGTAGATTATTGTACACTGATCACTATCACTAGGTGTCTCATCGTTACACATTACACAGTTTAAACGTATTGTAGCATTCGCTCAAATCGCAGGCCACCTGTTTGAATGCAAAGTCGAGCACGTTTAGGTACCTATCTACGTAAATTTCTGTTTAGTTTTATTAATACGTAGGTATCACTTTTTAATACAGAAATGCTACTTCCGATGCGACCGGTAAGTGGTGTAAATTAGGTATAAATCAAGTGGAGTGAGATCAGGGGACCTCGCGGGCCAGGGAACGGGGCCTCCGCGGCCGATCCACCTATCACCATATTCCTGATTTAGGAACTGCCCGACTGACTGAAAAATGGCCGCTGGCACCATCGTGTTGATAGTGCATTCCTGGGCTTCGAAAAACTGCGAAGGAGGTTCTCGGAGGACTGTTGGTTTGTGTACTGAAATGCCACTGTCGAAAAATATGATCACGAGATCGCAGCGCCCTTCCACACTCTCTTGTACACTAAACACCTGAGCGAACTTCGTAAGACTGGCGATTTGGCGAAATTCTCCCTCGCCCTCGGCGCAAGCGGCGGCGGCGAACGGGGGCAGGGGAGGGTCAGGCGGCGCTCACGGCGCGGCGCCGGTGTGGCGTGCGGCGGCGTTCGACTGGTTGTCGGTCGGCTACATCAAAGCGGCGACGGCGGCTCGCAGTGCAGTACAAATAAAATCAGCGTGCCGACTCGAGGTGTAGTACAAATAAAATAGGTATCCAAACTTTGAATAAAGTTGAAGATTTTTTTCCAAAAATATAACACTATGTTTTTTCACTATAAATCGATTGTCCTAGTGATTCTGAACAAAGTAATTTCAGGATGCAGGTATACAAAGAATAACGTTGTATAAATAAACGAAAACCAAAACTATAGTTCGTGGATTACAAGGCAATAGTGGACGTTGACCCCTCTTAACTAATGCATTTCAAAATTCTATCATCTGAACCATAACCACGCACAAAATGGTTCTGCGAAAGTGTGAAATTATTTTAACTCTGGCATCGTTGTAGTGGCCACGTTGACAGCAAGGTACCGACCATAGCAACCCGTGTGTGTATGCTAGCTAGATGATATTAACGATAAAATAAAATAAATAAAAAATAAAAATAAAATTTCTTTATTTCAGGCAAGGCATAAGTTTGACGTCATACACATACACCCATATCATCATCATCATCATCATTACAGCCGAAAGACATCCACTACTGGACATAGGCCTCCCCCAATTAAGGGGGGGATATGCCATAATCGCCACGCTTGGCAG
Organism: Asteroscopus sphinx; assembly: GCA_949699075.1. Lineage (NCBI taxonomy): Eukaryota > Metazoa > Arthropoda > Insecta > Lepidoptera > Noctuidae > Asteroscopus > Asteroscopus sphinx. Next base: position 10,927,679 of record OX453013.1, on the reverse strand, counting down.
GCGGGTTGGCGATCCCAGTTGGTTGGTTAAATACTCAGAGAACGCTGCTGCCCATCCTCTGGTGAATCCCTTAGTCGCCTTTTACGTCACCCATGAGAAGAGATAAGGGTGGTGCTATTCTTTAAGTCCGGCACCACACGGACTACACCCATACACCCATATCACATTATTACAATAAGAAAATTAGAATTAATAAAAAAAAAATCATTTATAAATGAGTATGGACAGTGATATTGTTTGTAAATTGCAACATCGGGATAACAGTGGGGTCAATGTCTGCTATTGCTATGTTACGCACGAACTATAAACTCCCACTGTCTGCCATAAAAATATTTCATACAATCCACAAAAATATTCCCACTTTTCCATGAAATATAACCTCGCGAATCGACATTCGAGCAATAACAAAGTATCGTTAAAGCAATCAAGTGCATATCTCGGCGTCATAAATTGCTCTAAAGCCTTTACTTTAGTACCGCAATAGTGTGGAGCAATAAACCATTGGAGTACTGCATAGAAAACACATTGTCTCTTTATAGGGTATAACTACGCACTTACGATAGTGAATTGGCAAATAAAATGTGAGTTGTAATGGGATTGATGTAGAATAATATATGTTGAGAACATCTCAGATATCTGAGAAGAAACAATAAATTGTTAAATAACACTAGCTGATGCCCGCGGCTTCGCTCACAGCGCCACCTAAACGGGTCCAGATTTTATGATTTTCCTTTTTCGCACTAAACCAACATATAATGTGAATATGAGTCATTTTGGTCCATACATACAGAATTTGTTAAAACTTGACCACACCTATCAGATTCTAGCATAGCTATGAACCATCGTCTCTCCGGTTTTTTTTTAATAGGTATACCTACTATGTGAATATTACCTCAATTGGTCAAGTCATTCAGAGGTTACACAATTACTAACAGACGCACTAACGATTGTATAATTTTCCGTATAAGCTCTCAAAAATTTATGTTGTTGTTACTCTTGAGCTACGAAAATAGGTCGTTTGTCAATTTTCTCTTATACTCGTAAGTAAGAGTAATATCGAATCGGTTCACTCTAAATTGCAGGGTTTTTATTTTAATTCAATAATGTTTTTTATTTTTATTATTTTCATTTATTTAATTTTTGTTAGTGATTTATTACTTAACCACCATGTAATGTACTCATATTTTCTCGGACCCTATCTCTATAATAAAATACACCAAATTCTGTCCCTGCACTCATTAAATAGATATAATTATAAAACAATACTTCAAGCTTGGCTTCAAAACCAATCATATACTGAAACGGAAGCCCTCATGATTGTTCCAGTGTAATCCCTAACGACTCATACCTATAGTCTAAACAGTTACTCACATATACACACCACACACATACACTCACATATACAAACACACTTTTATACAAATTACATACAACTATGTTAATTTTATTTGATATTGTTTTTGTTTTTTACGCTCATGACTTTCATGGGCAATTTTTGTTTCCTTAAACTCACAATTTTTTTTAGAACCTCTGTATTTTGCATAGTATTTTAAAATGTAGCACTAGCTAATCAAACTTGTATCTTCAGAGCTGTTGGGACCTGGTGACCTGTATTACAGGTGTTTCTACCTACCACAGGCACCAGCGATCCACAACCAGAAACTGGTCTCAGCTATATTAATTGTGTATCTTTGCTTTGTATTTTTTTTGGTTTGTGGTGAGAAATAAACGTTATTTAATTTTTTAAACGTTATTTTATATACATATGAGACTGGGACATGTTTGTTCTACAGTTCAACTTGTGTGGCTTCATATAATTAATAATGAAATTATTTTGTGAGCGTGATGAAAGTGTTCAAGTGTGTGAAGTTTATCCATTTGAACCACATTTTTTTCTCATGTTCACTTTGCAATCATTCTCCTTTCTTTTATTCCTAAAAAAATCATATAGTTCCTCTTCCTTCTTCCATTCCTACTCTTTAAACTTCCAATAATCTTAAAATATACAACTGTTTATCTATTTTCATTAATTCTAACTCAATCCTTATTTAGTACAGTATATATTTTAGTCTAAAAATTATACCTATTCTATTTCTAAATTTACCAAATTTTATTTCTATTTTCCGTTCTTGATACCACTTTTTTATTCTTGATATGTTTCCCCATTTTTGTAAGAGGCAAATGCGTAAATCGCGACTTGCCAAAATATTTTTTTTTAATTTTTTTATTAGATACTGATGAAACCTTTTTAAAATTTTGACAAGATGAGTGTATGAATACACTATAGGTACAGAATATTTTACATATTACAATAAAAACACTGAAGTTAAGTAAACTCTGCAAAATCATTTGGCGCACCCAAAATCCAAAATCTCTCTAAGAAGAGAAAAAACTCTGTTTCTTCATCTCCCCAAATTCTTAACTGGAAACATACAACAACTTTGTTTAAGTGGACATGAATTATCTTCACCCCACCATTTTCCGCACACCCCACCTCTACCACCGGTCTTCTTTCTTCAAACTCGATTGGACCTTCAGTAGCGTGGTCTTCCAGCCGTGAGATACCTGTAGAGACGAGCTTCTGATGTGAACTTAACTACAAAAGCCCGGATCTACAGGGTAGATCACGAATGTGCCATTAAAATCTTCAAGTTTCGAGTTTCGGTGGTAAGTGTCGAGTTTCAACTGTAAGTTTCGGGTTTTGATGGTAAGTTTCGAGTTTGCTAAGTTTCGAATTTTGATGGTAAGTTTCGAGTTTCGATGGTGAGTTTCGAGTTTCGATGGTAAGTTTCGTTTTTCAGTGGTAAGTTTCGGATTTCGGACGAAGTTTTCGGCTACAGCTGCTATCGTTGTCTCGGGACAACCTGAAACTTTGAAACATTTTTTCATTATATTCTTTTCTTGTCTTCGGTCATTCATAAAGTTGTTATGAATAGAATTTTGGTATTTTTGAAAAGTTTCTTGTTGTGGGGTTAGTAATGAAGTCGTTTTTTTGTATTAAAATTCATGAAGCGTCTGTTTTAGATCTCTAATATCTAAGTAAGTTCATGGGAAATAAATTTTAAATATTCATATTATCACGCCTGTTTCCCATTGGGGTAGGCAGAGACTATGGATTTCCACCTGCTACTATCCTGATACACCTCTTTTGCTTCATCTACATTCATTGATGAAATGGATTTTCAGTTGCTTATTGAAAGTATTGAGTGAAAACGATTTAATTTGTTGTGAAAGATTCTATATACTTTTTAACATAAGCAACTGCTTTTATTAATTTTTTACAAGAATATTTTCCAACATATCATACGAAAGTTAAAGGCCAAATTTTCCCAGAAAGTAACTTAATTAATGCTTATAAAACGTACCAACCATATCGCTCGGCGGCAAAATTTTAATATGACGTGTTAAGCCCATATGTCGCGTTTAACACAAGCTTCCACGATATAGGCTAAACGTGTAATTAACATGACAGCCACCAGCATCCGTTTAATATGGAAATCTCGTTATACATGACACACATAATCTATCATTTATTACTTGGGAAAATGATTCGGGAGTTCACCGGTTGCTTACGCTGTGAAATTTTCATTAGGGTTGATGTTTGCGATTGTTAACGATTGATTATGTAGTGTTAAGTGCGGTTATTGGGGGTCATGTTTTATGTGCCTACCTTTATTATATCAATATATACAACCAGAGGACGGGCAACAGCGTTCTCTGAGTATTTAACAAATCAGCTGCGATTGCCAATATATCCCCCCTTAACTGGGGGAGGCCTATGTCCAGCAGTGGACATCTTTCAGCTGAAATGATGATATAACGTGTAAGGGAAAGAGTATATACATATCAAGTGCACGGATTCTTTGGATGATAACAAATTATACGGCAAGGGTTTTAAATCCTTTATCTACATATTAGGAACATACGAGAAACTCCAATATATGAAACCAAACACTTCAAACTGAAATTTACACATCACTAGCACCTATATCTTAATATTGCAATTTAAGTGAAACGATAATGACCTTCGTAGTTCAGTGACAGGTTTTTTATGATTTGAATACAATAAATTCATGAAATCAAAAATTTGGGATAATTTATTGGAGCAATTTATTTAGGGCTGAAATTTTGCATAGAGATTCTATACCAGATGTACTCTTCACCCTTTTCGGATGGATATACCCTTTCGGTTATACGTTGTATAAATAAAAATCTATTGCCACATGTATGACGGAGCATCACTTGAGAACAGTTTGACCGATTTGGCTGTTTTTTTACAAAGTTTGTATGAAAGAAAAATTTTGGTATTGGAAAAAAATACAGCTGTGCGGAACAGAGGCGGGTCGCTTGTGTTATATAAGTTTGTATGAAAAAGGAGCTATGACCACGACAAATACAAAAATAAAAAATGAAACTAAAACCAAATGGTGTCCCCATACAAGAAACCTCGAAAAACACGCATTTTTTTCAATGTTCTTGTTCCTGCTCCTCTATCTTCAAAATGATAATACATAATAGCGTCAAACTTGGCCTGATTATAGTGCATACTAAAAACAACAAATATTAAAAAATAGGGCAAACATATGTGGTGGTATCTGCGTAAAAAAGAGATGCAAAAATTCACATTTCGCGCACTGTACGTTGATGTCTTTTGATGAACTCTCAAACTCTCTCAGTTTATATGGGGTATCAGGTCGTTAGGTGGTACGGAAACCTTACTTCGTGAATCCGACTCGCACTTGGCTGGTTTTAGAGTCCTAAAAAGTGATCGAAACCAAACGGTTCTCAAATGAACCAGACTTTAATTAAATACAAAACCAAAAAACCTTGCTAAAATTCGCAAAAATCATGTTTCTTCAACAAAACTCACCGCCTTACGAAATTCAATTTACACGCAACAATACAACACTTTCACCCTAATCTGATAGCATGACGAGGGATCACAAATCAGAGGAATCAGCATCGAAACCTCGCGGGATACGCCACAAAAAAAATATCTCGTCGTATTTCCGCAAATCATTGTGACCATTGTATAGTCGATAATGTAGTTGAGGAAAGCGGGGCTAACAAAAAGGTTCACTTAATTGCACGAGGGAAGAGCGCTGAAAGGCGAACGGCTTTTGTTTCCCGCGAGGCCTTTGTACGAACTCACCCGAGCACACCCGAGCTCACCCGATCGCCTGACTCATCAATTTCCTCAGATTGACGTAAACGTTTGAGACTAGATTGTGCTAATACGAATAGACGTATGACACGTACGGAATTACGGATGCTTGGGAACTCGATGAGATGTCAGATTCAGAATCGCATTTTTGGGGAAATTCCTTTTGGAGTTACCTACCTTTTATAAGTGTTATTGAAATAACTTAAAACCTCTTAAGGGGTCATTATATTCATCAGTATGAACAACTTTTATTTTGGGACGAACACCTAAATCGCGAACACAAAATCTGTTTTTCCCTACATTTTGTTGAATTATGTGAAGATAAATGTAGGAAACAGCAGATTTCTTTTTCGCGATTTTATGATTGGTCCCGTAGTAAAATTTGTTCATACTGATGAGTACAATGACCCTTTAAGGGGTAGAATACCAGAATGAAAGCCCAGTAAATATTGTGATTCAGAAAAAAAATTGTCGAGTTCAACATGAAATAGTGTGTCGGTTCTATAACGATTTAAGTACTATATCCATTGTCTAGTACCCATAGTACAAGACCTGCTTAGTTTGGGGCTAGATTTATTCTCGAAAACAACATACATTCATCGAAAATAACATTGATGTTACAGACAGTATGTTGCAAAACACGCAAATTCTCATTAATCGACGACCAACTCTTATTTAACATTGAACATAATACGAAAGCCTTATAATTGAACCATTACACAAGTTAACCGAGCAAACACGAGGAAAACACGGCACTTGAACTATATTAACTATCGGATCTAACGAGGCGGATCGACTATGCCTTAATTGAAGCTCATTTATAAAGAAATCTACGGAAACTAGGAGCCCGTATAGGTGGCGCTCACGTAAATATCTACAAGCAATTAGCCCAAATAGAACTAACGTATTACAACGGTCGGGGGATTGAACTGAATCTCCGATTCCCCGGTAGGTGCCCCCTAACCTCCCCCGTTCTGCGCAGTGTCGTCCTGCCATCATTAATCTTGCCGCTGAGCAAACAGTACTCCACAAGAGCAACTTTAGAGCTGTACCGTGTCGATAATATAAGTAAACTATCGTAGAGATGAGCGATAACTACCTAGAGGCCTCCTCAGACCAGCGAGACGGTGCTTAATTAATTGGATTTTAGTTAAAGCCTTCAGGAAATTTGCCTTCAACAGAATTTAATGGCAATTGATTTTGATTTGTATAATAAAGCTGACTAGTAAAGTATTTATTAATTTTGCAATTTATACCGGAACAATTTATTATTTGTGTTCGGAATTGATAATATTTGTCAAAATTTGCTGTTTCGTAGGCTTTAGGTAGCAAGCTATTATAGTAAGCGTTTTTGTGTCTAGGTATACAGTATGTAACATAAACCCTATTGTTCCTCTGAGCTACGTTATCAGAATCGATATTCATACGTAAGGACACAACTCATTTGAAAAAACTCTTCAATAAAAATAATCAAAGTCAATATTAAATCATTATTAAAAGTGATTATATCACTTTCAATTTACTATAAATAATTATTTAATATTTAGTTTGATTATTTTTATTGATATAATAACTGAGTGAGTGAGTTTTGAGTGATATAATCACTTTCATTTTACAAATAATAAAGATTTCTTATTTAATTTGATTATTTTTACTGAAGAGTTTTTCCAAATGAGTTGTGTCCTTACGTAAGAATATCGATTCTGATAACGTACCTCAAAGGAACAACAGGGTTTTTGTTACAAATTGTATAAACTGAAATGTATGAAAAAAAAATACGCTTAGAAGTTTTACGACCGACAGATCTTAAAAGGTCTTGAGTTATCTAAGTAAAAAAATCCTTACAAATTGAAGCAATCAGTCTTCTTAGTTCTCGAATCATCGATACAAATTGGTCTACTAATGGAATCCTTATCTCCGGCGGATTTCATGGAAATATACAGCTGAAAGATTTCGCTTTAGATTCATATCGGAGCGTATTGAAGACATTGCTCCTTTATCTATTGAGACCGAGGGAATGGATTTTATGTGAAAGAAACTGTGAATATACTTTTTATAGATATTTTATATTACTATGTATTTTAAACACTGATGAAATAAAATTTAATGCTAGTTTTAAGTTATTTTCTTGTTCAAGTGGGTGAAGAAATGAATTATTATGTTTCTCCGACACAAAGGGTGGGGGAACCAGGCTGGGTTGTCGTATTTTATGATAAACTAGAGGTTGCCCACGGCTGCGCCCGTAAGTACTTCGTTTATCGCAAATTAAAGTATCCATGTCCTTCCCCGGGTTCCGGTACAGAGATAGTCTATCTCTGTACCAAGTTTCATCAAAATCGGTTTAGTGGTTTAGGCATGAAAAGGTAACAGAAAAACAGAGCTACATTCGCATTTATATTAGTACAGGTAAAACACCCGCGCCGTTTTTTTTTTTAAATAAATACACAAAACCTAACATCTACAGCTCCACATATGAATCAGCTAGTTATCTTCAGTCGCAATAATCGATATTTCTAAGAAAAAACCTTCAAGACTATAAGTGAAATGGAAATGAACCTTCCGAATCGCAAACAAAACACGAACGGAACTCGGCAATAATCAAAATATGTTTCAACGTGATGAAAACACAAGTCAGCATTTACGTTCTACGTGATGAAAAATACAAGTTAACATATGAGTACGACGTACCTGCTATTGTTGCTCCGAGTTTTTCTCATATCTGCTTGTTTTCTCCCGAGCACGGCTCTGAAACATTCAATCCCAAATGTTACATTTCAATATGCTGACTAAAACAAACGTAACTTTTACTTCACCCTGCCGACGTGTTTTATTTGAAAGCAATATGTCTCCATATGTATGTGAGCACATAATTTCATATTTGTGCTCGGAAATATTTTGGGTGGATATTATATGGAGGATCGTATTATAAAACTGGTAACGTAAACATTATTTATGAATCTAAGCGATTGTACATAAAAGGGTGATCAATTCAGCAAACAAAAAGCTATCTATGAAAAATGTGTAGTACCTACAGGTTTTATTTATACGCTTAATATATTTTTTGGGAAAGCTACAGCGCGTCGTCGGAAGGGCTCACACTATACCATATATCAGCGGTTCTCAAACTTTTTTGGTCACGGAACCCTTTTGACAAGCAAAATACTTGACGGAACCCTACAATAAAACAATAGTTTTTAAAAGTGTATTCTTTATTATATAAGCATAATAAAAGTACAATGTAACAGTTACTAATTATTACTTACTTTAACCACATGCCAAGTACAATAATAGAAGATTTTAAAAATGAAAAAATCTTTACTAATGGGAGGTATGAAACTGTTTTTTATTTTTTGATTGGTTGATATCAGGTTTGATAGAAGACATTTGAAGTCTCATATCAGGTTCGGCGTCCAGTCTATTGCGATATTTTGTTTTCGTGGCTGCATAGGTTGAGAATCCTGTTTCGCACAAATATGTTGTTGGGAACGGGAGAAGAATATTCAGAGCCATTCTGCCAAGCATTGGATATTCATCACGGATTCTGCACCAAAAATCGTTGAGAGGCGTCGTTTTGAACAGTGACTCCATACTTGTGTCTGATGACATTTCTAAAAGAGATTCATATATCTCGTTTGACATACTTTCGGGCTTTTGCAAGTTGGGTAAAAAAGGATTATGAATCCATGAATTCAGCTTCATTTTTGTATTATGTTCTTCGGGAAAATACTTTACAAAAGATGCGCGCATCGAAGTGAGATATTGGACCAATTCTTCAAACACATCATCTTGAAACATTTCCGAGTCGTTATCGCTAACAAACTCACTGAGTGACGTAAAGCTTTCTATTTCTCTCTTACCAACGCAAATAATCCAAAAATCAAATTTTCTTTTGAAGGCAGTTATTTTGTTATAGGCCTGGAACACTGTTGTCTGTTTACCTTGCAATGATAAATTCAATTCGTTCAGTTTTTGAAAGATATCCGCCATAAAAGACAATCGGAACAACCAAGTTTTATCATACAAACGGTCTTTCAAATTAAAAGAAACTGTATCTGCTGAAAGAAACATTTGTAACTCGGCTCTAAGTTCAAATAGCCTTGTTAAAGTTTTACCCCGAGACAGCCATCGCACTTCTGTATGGAGCAGCAGTGTTTTATGTTTGCTGCCATAATCTTCACACAATAATGAGAACAATCGGGATTGTAGTGGTCGTGATTTGATAAAATTAATTATTTTTACCGCTTCATCCATAACTAATTTTAGATTTGACGGCATTTGCTTCATCGCAAGTGCTTGTCTATGCAGAATACAATGGCTGGAACTACAATTAGGCGCTTTACTTTTTATTCGTGATACTGCTCCTGCTGTTTTACCTGTCATCGCCTTGGCCCCATCTGTACAAATGTCAATGCAATCGTTCCAACTAAGATTATTTTCTTTAAAAAATATGTTTATTTTATTAAAAATTTCTTCCCCGGTAGTGTTTGTGGGCAGCGGTGAACACATAAGCATGTCTTCTTCAAAAGAAAGTTCATATGGATATCTCACGATAACCAGCAAGATAGCCAGACCAGTGACATCAGTTGACTCATCCATTTGCAAGGCGAATCGTGTTTTTTGTAGACGTGCAACTAGTTCTTGTTTGACGTAGCTTGCCAGATCATGGATTCGCCGTGAAACAGTATCGTTTGATAGCGGTACAGTAGAAAGATGCTTTGCAGATTTTTCATCGAGCATACATTTTGTTATGTCTAACACACATGGCTTTATTAAATTCTCAGCGATAGTGTGCGCTTCACCTGCTTGTGCAATGCGATAGCTAACTAAATATGATGCCTCCGTGGCCTCTTCATTGATAGTTTGTGTTACATGCATCATATTTTTTTGACTTTCCAATAACTGTTCTTTTTTACGAACAAAAAATTCTTTATTCTTGTCTTTAGACTCGGGGTGTACAGTTTCTAAATGTCTGCGTAATTTGGCAGGTGCCATGGAACTATTAGGAAGCAGTTTACTACATAACATGCAGAGAGGTGAGCCGTTGGAATCAACAAATCCGAAACTGATATATGATTCATCATACTTCCTTTTTTTCGTCTTTGAAACCGTGGAGCTTGACGTCGTGGCATCATCGTCTGGATCGGTAATTGCTGTATTCTCCGCGCGTACTGCTTTTGAACATTCAGCGTCATTAGAAGATGTCGTTGCAACACGTTTAACACCTTTAAGCCAACGTTCCATTCTTCTTTATTAATAATGTTACACGTCAGGATGGTAGGGTCAAAATAATGCACAATCGTTACTGCGTTTATGAGACAAAGTTTAGTCCAAAGAAGAAATGTACAAAACTGATACAATCAGAATACAGCGGGCAGTAGAACTTACAAGAAGGCAGCAGGCTAGCCAGCTTGTAAGTAGGTAGGTACGAACTTATCGCTCCGAACGCTAATCGTCAACTGACTGACGAGGCGCGACTTTTTTTATATAATAGCGCTTTTATACTTAGTCCTAGACTCGAACTCGAGCATTCTCAAAAATACTCGAGTCGGCGCCTTTGATAAACAAAAAGCGGAAATAAAAATAAAAATACAAAAAAATGCGTTGTAAACAATCTCGACTTTATGCTTTTGAAGATAGAGCCGAAAGTCGCTTGTTCACAACTATAGCGTCTAATTCAGAGGCGGCTTTTATCAAAGGGACTGCGCGCTCACAAGTATACCCGCGGCGGGCGGATTCAAAACGTTCGACCAGTGACCAGAGAGAGGTGTTTTGTTTTTTTTTTCTAAATTCTTGCGGAACCCCTACAGGGGTATCGCGGAACCCTAGGGTTCCGCGGAACACACTTAGAGTACCGCTGCCATATATCATCAAGGACACAGACTATATCATAATATTATATGAGCATAATATTTGAACTATATTTCTGCAAAGTACCTATACATTCGTAACGCCAACCATTCATTTACGCGATCTTGACACAAACATTTTGAATGGCAAAGTTTGTTTTACGCTATGCGCCAAAAATGCGTTGACTAGTAAATTTTTACCTGACAAAGTCATAAAAGTAAATGGACCGATATTGTCCAGAATATATCGCAGTCACCGGAAAACACTGCGTTTGTGTTAGAATAGTTATTTTATTTTAATTCTAGTTGTGGTAGTTGTCTCTGTTTTATGAGAAAACAGAGACAACTACCACACCCTTGTAATAAAAACTTATTTTATTTTATCGACTGTACCTATAATTTCAAAAGTTCTACATAAAAAAAAAATGTCTATGTTCAGACTAAAAACTGTACGTACTTAAGTTTTAACAAAAAGCTTAAAATAAGTATAATGTATTCTACTGGTTTGGAATGCTAATTTAGCAAAAATGCAAATGATGCCCACTTGATTTTTAAATCTTGTATCTAGGTACTTGAATATGTAGTAAAACTGTGAGACTACTACTTCTACTGCTAGAATATTAGTACGTAATATAAAGATCGCAAGACATTAAAACAATCGAACAAAATAAAAATCTATTTTGTTTTATTAGGGAGATCAAGAAAGCGATTAAATACGACGCCGACATAGCTAGGCAATTAAGTATATAAGTATTCGTATGTTTAACATACGCGTGAAAGTTGCAAGTAAAAGCTGGCACATAATTGCTTCAACATTATTATAATAATTACAAATTAAATTAGTTAAAACGAACAATCCATTATGACTTTACGACAGTGCGTGTGACCCACAGCATTCGCGTACATTAAACTTGATCCCATTAAACAAAAACTTTGCTCTTAATAATTCACCTAACGAGTTAACTTTGGACATACGCCCTTTTGAAATTAACTTTTAAAATTTGTCGAGTAATGTCAACGTTATAGTTCACATTTAAAATAGAGATGTGTAGGCGTAAAAATAAAACAGAGTACCTAGCTTATACGTCTTTGTTACGACCACCTACTTCGTAATGCTTCATGCTTCTAAAAAGCTTCGTATGCTGACGCACTTAGACATCAGACAGAAGCCAGACCGAGGGGAGTCTGGACCAAATTAATGGTCTGAGACTATATTATCTCGCCATATTTTGTACCATTTTACATTTAGACATGATCCTGTTAAAAAAAAACTTTTAAAAACATGAACATCTTAAATAAAAACAGGCCAAGTGCGAGTCGGACTCGCGCAGTAAGGATTCCGTACCACCCATCGACCTGATACCCCATAGAAACTGATTTAATTTAGGAGAGTTCATCTAAAGACATCAACGCACCGTGCGCGAAATATGATTTTTTAAATCTCTTACGCAGGTACCACCACATATGTCTATGTTTGCCCTATTTTTTGTATTTGTTGCTAAACTACATAGTATGCACAATAATCAGACCAAGTTTGACGCTGGTATTTAATACCGTTTTGAAGATAGTACAGGAACAAAAACGATGAAAAAAATGCATGTTTTTCGAGATTTCTTGTATGATTTTAGACTTTTTTTATTTTTAGTATTTGTCGCAATAGACACCATAGTAACACATAACTGGTTATCTATTACCATTACAAAGATACAGCTCTGTGACAGACAGACGGACGGACAGCGTAGCGAGAGAAATAGGGTCCCGTTTGGCACCCTTTGGGTACGTACCCTAAAAAGAACTATACAACAGCAGTTCAAATAGTATCTATACAAATTCTGAAATATTATATTTTGTATGTAGGTATGCAAATATTATGAATAAGCCAAATATTGTCAATACAAACATAACAGCAACACATAAAACCGAAATCGAATGGTTCCATCTTCGTACATAGGCTTATGCTGCCAAAATTATCAACATAGCGCAACTGTGCCCTGATTAACCATCACTTAAATCAAAGGCCCGAGGGCTGGGCTTGGCTCCAAGCCAGCCGACCACTACAGATTTATATTTGCAAACATATTTCCATATACCCACGATCGATACGCCTATCATATGGGACGAGAGTGTGGAGCCAAGTTGTGCGCACCAGATGAATATTTTACTGCATTTCCGTGCTGTGTAAAATGCCAGGCGTAACATACTGCGAGCAGTAAAATGCTGTTCATTTACAACTGCTGCATAAATATGTGGCTGCTGGTAATGTTGAAATTTAAATTGAGTGTCTGGTATATACGAATTCCTTTGCTTGTAGAAATATTAACTACAATACCGACTACCATACCAAAAGGTCCCGAAATTTCTGACTCAATTTTGGTTGCGTAAATTTGAAAACATAAAATAACATAATTGTAACAAGCGTGAATTTGAAAACATGTGATGTTTTATTTTACGTATTACAAGCATCTTTCCGTGGCTTCAACCGTATATAATTCGGTTTATCACTGAAATATGTTATCGCGCATTCCTCGGGAACTGATTATTTTTTCCGGGATAAAAAGTAATCTATATGTTAATCCGGGTTATTACCCGAATTTATACCCGGGTGGGTCTATCTTTGTGCAAAACTTCATCCAAATTCGTTGAGCCAGTTCAGCATGATTGAAGGACAAACAAACAAACATCCACAGTTTCGCATTGATAATATATAATATTATACCTAGTAGGATTCTAATAAATAGTACCACAATTATTATTTTTTACGTCCCTTTTTGTCCCACTGCAGGGCAAAGGACTATCTTCCTTTCTTTCACTCTACGCAGTCTACGGGAATTTGTGGCCAGTCCAGCTCATCCCGCCATCTTTTTCTGGGCCTACCGCGTTTTCTTTTTCGGCTGTGTGGGATCCACACTGTTGTGAGTTTCGCCCATAGCCTCTCCGGCACCACAAATTATATTTTAAGTATTATTACTCCTTAAAGAACTGCATTGTAACTCCATACTACCACTGTCGTAAAAAGACTGAATGTAAAACAGTAAGAAATACCTTTAAAGAACTTCTAATTTATTCTTCCGATAAGAGCCTGCGTGGAATTACCCACAGCCAAGTTATACGGAGCATTCAAGTCCGTTTTTTACGGAAGCCAGCGAAGAGCAAAATTCAATCCGGAAAAAAAGCGACAGCGACTAGTAGAACTTTCAAATTGTTTTTCTTTTAAACACAAACAAAGGGAGACTATGCCAAGGAAATTAAAGGTGGCTCGAAATTAAATAAAATTAAAGTCCATCGGGTCCGGAGTACCGGACTTTTGTCGGATAACACCGCTCTGAAGTCCGAACTTAAAGGTTCTTTGATTGCAAAACTAATTGGAAACAATTACAAGTTTTTTAGGTGTTTTTATTAACTTGAGCAGTGAAAATGTTCCATTTTCCGGGTAGACTGTATTTAAATTAACAATAGGTAAATCTTCTTGATTAGCTAATATTGTATTTAACCGTAACTGTAAATGGCGTTCATAAGCACAAAACTGTATTGCTTTGTTTAGTAATAGTGATAATATGTACGCTGTGTGTGAACCTTAAGCAATAAATAAAATAGCTTTTAAACAGGTTCAGTTTGTGAGAATATAATAAAACGTAATAATATTTGAAGCTAATAGTTTGTAAAACACAACTGAAAATGAGTTCCCTCATATACCTACCTAAAATGCTACCACAAACGTTCGAGGGGATGGGAAAGCCATAATCAAAACACTTGACAGGGGAATTAGTGACGTCAGTGCAATATGACATTGGTGGACACAAGTGCGCGCTGTTACTTATTATATCAATGTTTTGGGTATTTTCGATATCTGCTACTTTAATACCTACCGTTATAATCAATAGGTTTATTGTTTCGAACCAAAGTATTACAATTCTTTTAGTCTTTTTTATTCAGACTTTTACCCCAGTAAACGTGATTCCAACTTGATATGTAATTTTGTTGATTAAGGCACTGCACTACTGCAACCAATAAACAATCAATCCAACAATAATGTGTAATTTCACGAAATTCTATTAGTTTTTCACATCTTTGTCAATGTTTTCAAACATTTCTGAATAAAAATCAACTATAGCTACTTCTTCTAAACGCTTGATTTTTTTAACCTTATTATTTAAATTAAAACACGACACGATAGAATATTTATATACCCGTTATGTTGTAATACACTTGCAATAATTGATTTTTCAAATTTGATAAAACATCCACAATTTTTTTTTATGCAAGCCTCGAGAGTGTTGTGTGGGAACGAAGCGCTGGATCATACTTAAACTTAAAATTACTTAAAACTTTCAAGGTCACTGACAATATTAATCGCCCTAAAATGGTTGCTTAAAGGTCGAACAACAAACAAAACACTATCTTTATAAGAAAATCCGACAATTATCTACAAAACACAACTCGAACAAAGACAACTACAATTCTAAACAATAGCAACAAACATTATCCGTTGCATTTACTACAATAAACACTATTACTATCACACTATTCGCACCGAACAAAGGAACGACATAACTCAGCCGTAACTTTCAGAACAATCTCACTAAATATCTACAATTCCTGGAACTAGGAACTTAATTTAGTTCCCAATTGCAGTCACTTTATCTGCATAAAGGAACTAACCCAGTTAAGCTGGGGTCTGTGCTATCGCAAACTTGGCCGTGTGTACAGGCCTAAGGTATTATACGTTGGTACCTGTATTTTGGAGACAGACTAAGCCTGGGAAATGAACTGATAATAGCTTGAGAAATCTACGTGTTTTGTTAATTGGATAGTCGTATTCTCGTTTTGGAACGTTTTTCAGCAATGGTTTAGGTTCTCTATTTTAACGACAAAATACAAGTTAAACTTTCGGAGACAGTTAAATATGTATACTATTCATTTTGTCCATATATCCTACTACTATTATAAATGCGAAAGTATGGATGTTTGTTTGTTTGTTTTCCAACAACGTGGAAAAGGAAGCACAGATAAAAAAAAAATTGGAAATTTTTACACAGCACCATCTAGCCCCAAACTAAGCAGAGCTTGTATTTTGGGTACTAGACAATGGATGTAAATAATAATAATGGATGTATAGATTTATATACTTGTTTTTATACATACATACTTATAATACATAAGGAACACCCAGACCAACACAAACACTTATGTTCATAACACATATATTTGTGTCCTGTGGTCATTGGACCCACAGACGTCGTCAAGATAGACCATAACCTGTATTAACATATAGGCTACTTTTTATCCTAGGAAGATAGGTACACAGTTACCGTACGCATTATTATGCATTAGTATTATGCACGATAAAGTATTTCTGTGATAATCAGAATCATACGTGGGTAAAGCCGCGGATAGAATTATATTATCTGTGCCGCGGACAACGTCTACGTGAACGTCGTATTTCATGTAGGAGTGAGATTCTAATCCAATTGTATGTTATCATAGACGAATAAAAATTGGCGGACGGAATCTCGCTAAACAATAAGTGAAGCACCCTTTACTAAGGGTGAAATGACTTACTAGTCATCTCGCTTGAAAGAACGGGCTAGCATGCACACATTCACACCCATAGTAATGTACTTACTACGTCTAACAGCCGCGACAATAGTTTAAGAAATCTTATTTCAATGCTTGAAGATGTTCGCAATATCAAAAATCCCTTGAAAAAAATACACACAATTTGAGGAGCAAACAACTTGTTTTATACAAAAGATATCAAGCAGATGAAAAACATAAATAAGTTGTTTAGAACAAAGAGTCAGTAAATAAGCAAAGCTGTGACCTAACCTAGGGTGTAACTACTTAAACATTCCCGTTCATAAACCAACAAAGACTGTACAGAAACCCGGCTTTAATCTAAGCACGGTTCTGTGATGTTATACTTACGAATAAACTGATAACATAATACGGATTAAAAACTTAATTCATTCAAATAGTTTACCAAGATTGCTTTAGCTCAGAACTAGCTAAACTGAAGAGATAACATTACTGATGCAAGAATAGAATACTTACATATACATATGGAAGAATTGACAATAAACTGAC
Organism: Asteroscopus sphinx; assembly: GCA_949699075.1. Taxonomy (NCBI): domain Eukaryota; kingdom Metazoa; phylum Arthropoda; class Insecta; order Lepidoptera; family Noctuidae; genus Asteroscopus; species Asteroscopus sphinx. The sequence goes on along the minus strand of OX453013.1, from coordinate 10,910,585 downwards.
GACGCTAGTAGAAAGCAACAACATTTCGAAATAGATACCTACCCCAGCTTTATTCTAAGAACGCTAGAGTATTGTTACTCAAAATTACATCTGCATAAAGCACACTCCTTTGAGCGGTGCAGTTCTACAATTTTTCATTAAAGTATAAAAAATAATACTAACCATAAACTATTTCATGAAATCAAATAGTCAGTAAATAAATAATACGCTCCAACTTATATCCGAGCTCAACTATATTATATTTCCGTTCATAAACCAACGGACGTAGTCAGAAACGGCCCATAAAGCACGCTGCACTGGTTTTGTAAAAACAAACAATACCATGGCAAAAAAATTGTTATATTTTATTTATTTAAAATAGTGAATAGAATACGCTGAATTATAACCTGCCACAACTAGAAAGCATTCCAGTTCATAAACTTACGGATGTAAGAATATACCGTTCATAAGCCAAGAGACGCAACCAAAAGCCAACTAAATTATTATTATTTCGATTCCCGAAATTTCAATTGGAGTAAGGGACATTTTTGTGAAATTGAATATACAAAATTAATTTTAGTTTATACCTACTAAACCTGAAAAGTTCCAAAAAACCATTTTCCACAAGAGCAAAAAAGAAATATTGCTCCCGGAAAATGACTGATTGTCCCTCACGCCAATTGAAATTACGGGTATCGATTTGTTACCTAACTAAACTAAAGCCATACAGAACCGTTCTGTAGGCCTGACTATGAACATCTCAAAAACTAAAGCTATGACAAACTCGATTGAAGATCCAATTATTATAAATAACAAACCTATAGAATATGTAAACGAATATATCTACTTAGGTCAACTGATTTCACCAAATGAACTGATGCCGAAAGAAATAGAAACAAGGATAGGTAAAGCATGGAAAAGGTACTGGTCCCTAAAAGAAATCATGAAAAATAAATAAGTTAGCATGTTCCTTATAGTATAGTATAGTATAACGGGCTGGTTTCCGCAACTCCACGATCAAGCGTGTATTTTGCGTACGGGTGGGAACTTACTCGATCCACCCTAACTCCTCGAAAAAGGCCAGCAACGCCTTGGTGTTGCTGGTGATCTCTCTGAGGGTACCTGGGTTACCGAAGTACTTGGCCCTGTATGTGGTGACCTCAGGGCAGTCTAGAAGCACATGGGCTGCTGTCTCGTCTTCCACCATGCAGGCTCTGCACAGTGGGCTGTCCGTGACACCTATGACAAAAAGATGTTTGTTAAAGGACCCGTGGCCAGTAATAGCAGCTGTGACTGTACGCAGCTGTTGTTTTGACAATCGGAGGGCCTGTTTCGTAAACCGGCCGTCGATTGTGGGAAGTGCCTCCTTGGCCTGCCTGCACTCACCATGGTCTTTCCATAGTTTGTAGTGTTTGTCCTTGGTGCGTTTCCTTACCAAGTTGCGTAGGTATCCAAAGGGGAGTGGCACTATGGGTTCAGGTCCCACGACTACCATACTCGATCCCCTTCTGGCCAGTTCATCCGCTGCGTCATTGCCTCGGGAACTGCTGTGTCCTTTGATCCATTGAATGGTTATGTTATTGAGATTACCTACCTGGTTGAGGTTTTGCTGGCACTCGTGTATCAGCCCCGAGTTTACCGTATGGCTGCTTAGTGCTTGTAGTACGGACATGCTGTCCGAGAGTATACGAATTGAGTGGTCTTTAACCTTCCTGGCTAAAATCGCCGAAGCTGCCAGGGAAATGCCCATGCACTCGGCCTGGAACACCGTGTTATGGACCCCCAATGGTGTGGCTATGTGTATATTGAGGTCTTCCGAGAAGATCCCGGCACCCGTACCTGTGCCTGTTTTGGATCCATCCGTGAAGATTCGCACCTCTGCAGGGCACAGCCCTTCGCATCGGTGATCCTCATACAGCTGGATTTTGTACTTCTTGTCGAAAATAAATTGCTTGGGAATCCGGTCGTTAATGGATTTCAACAGAGGGAATTCATTGCTGAGTTCCTCTATCAACGCGGTGTGTTGTGTACTACTCTTACTCCATAGATTTAGTGTTTTTAGACGTACTGCCGCCATCGCTGCCTCCTGTTGTATAAAAAGGTGGAGCGGTGGAATTCCCAGCATGGCTTCAAGTGCTGCAGTCGGGGTAGTCCTCATGCAGCCTGTAATCGCCACACAGGCAAGTCTTTGCATACGCTGTAATTTGTTTGAAGCTGTAATCAGCTTGGTTCTAGGCCACCAAACAACGGCCCCATAGGCAATCATGGGGCGGATTACCGCGCTGTATAGCCATAGTATAATTTTAGGGGATAGGCCCCACTTCTTACCTATCATTTTCCTGCATTGCCAGAAGGTGATGCAGGCCCTGTTTAGTTTGTTTTCTAGGTGATTACTCCAACTTAGCTTACTGTCTAAAATGACACCGAGGTACTTAACTTCGTTGGCCAGCTGGAGTTCAGTACTGAACAGTTTGGGTAAGCAATAGGGTCCTAATGCTCGCTTTTGGGTGAACATGACTAACTCAGTTTTGGTGGGATTCACTGAAAGATCAAATTCTCTGCACCAGCGTTCTACAATACGAAGCGCTTGTTGGGTGAGGTTGCAGATGGTCCCAGTCACCTTACCCGATACGAGGATGGCGAGGTCATCTGCATATCCTATTGTGTAGTAGTGGTTGTCGTTGAGTTTGGTAATGAGATCATTAATTACCAGATTCCACAGAAGGGGAGACAGCACCCCTCCCTGGGGGCAGCCTCTAGCTATCATGGCCATCTGTTGCTCTCCTTCAAGACGAACCACCCGTTTACTTAACATGTTTGCAATCCAGTCAGTTAGTACCTGCTCCACTCCGTGCTTGGAGAGGGCTGTTCTTATAGCATGTTCCTTAAGAGAAGACTATACAACACGTGCGTGCTACCCGTGCTCACCTACGGCTGCCAGACATTGACAAGAACAGCAAGAAATAGAGCAGAATGGAAAACAATGGACGAGGCCTTTGCCAAAGTTGGGCAAACAGACCAAGTTGTCGATGTCGACTCACCATCACATTGAGTTATATTATAACAAAAAGAAAACACAAAATAAGCAAATAATGTAACATTAGTAAGGATTTATATATGTTAAAATATTTGTGTCTGAATAAAGGCTTATATTATTATTATATTATTGAACTAAAGCCATAGAACAAAATAAATAATAGTTACTAAAGAAAGCTTTATTCTAAGCACGTAATACTGTACTGTTACTCAATACTAAAATTGCATCTGCATAACACACGCTCTTATTTATTTATTTATTTATATATGCTTTATTGTACACCATAAAAGACATTAGCATTGGCTCTTCTGTTTGACTTGTTTGTCACTTCAATTAGTTACACCACAAATACTTCTTACAGCTAAATAAAAGCTTTAAAAACCGTCCGTAAACCAACATACTCATTTCAAGTAAGAGGCAACTATTTTGAACCCCAACTTTATTCTAAGCACGATAGTGTTGTTACTCTAAATTGCATTTGCATAACGCACGATCCTTTGCGCGGTGCGCGAATTGAAATGAATTAAAAAGAAAGCACTACTGGTAGGAAGCACGGCATTGTTTTATTTAAATTTTGTTTCGTAAATAAATAAAAAGTTCGAATATGTTTGATATTGATTAAGATGTAGAATTTTGTTGAACTTTAATTCCGTTTGTATATTGAAAAAAAAAATTATAGCATCTGTACAAGTCTACTATTGTTAAGCTTGTAACATCCCACGGCTGAGCTAGACTTGATTTCCAATATGTGAGGTTTTGTGCCGGTAATGGCCAGTCGGTTATGTAATATTTTTATTTCCAGCTCGTCAGTCCCAGCGCTTCCAGCGGTCTGCCTCAACACCGCTTTGATGTATCATGGCTCCACACTGTTATAATAAAATTTTGGCCCAAAGCTTTAAATCCAATTTCAGTTTAGTGATTTTTGAGATTTTTGATTCTCCTCGTGATCCTGAACAAACTAGTTTCCCAAATTGCGTAAACAAAAAGTAACGTTGTGTTACAAATACATTAAGTTAAATAAAATAAAACATTTATTGTTTACGTTCATACTCCTGATGTGAAACAAAGTAGTCTGTTATCTGTTTGTAGATGACGTATTCGTAGGTACACGCTTGCATGAGCTGACGTAATAATAGAACAAAATCAAAAAAATATATACCACTAGCGGACCCAGCAGACGTCGTCCTGCCCGGAAAAGCAGCGCCACATATCATTAAAATCGTCCCTGCCATTTAGGAGCAGATCAGTGACATACCGATAGCAGCGCCACCTACCGGGTCCAATTGTGTTTTTAAACCATCCAAGAACCCATCGAAATATACACACAAAATTTCATCCAAATCGGTCCAGCCGTTTAGGAGTTCCAGGAACCCATTGAAATATACATTCAGTCCAGCCGTTTTGGAAGAGTTAGGTGACAAACACACGTACAGAAGAATTATATATATTAAGAAAATGACACATTAAAGAGAAAAGAATAATTGCCTTTAACAAAAGAACCTCAATAACATTCAAACTAATTTTTTTTATAAATAACGGTTGAATTTCGAACACTAGGTGTTATAAGTGTAAGAGAACTTATCATAATCCCCTTTTAGAGAGCATATCTTGGAAAATAAATTTACATAGATATCCAACTTAACATTCTTCTATAATCATGAAAATAAATAGAGAGAAAGATATTACTTTACATTAGTAGTCGAGTTGAGAAACTCGTTATTCATATTTATGCAAGTTCCTGAGAGCCCGGCGAAATTAATGTGAGACGACGACCATGTAAACTTGAAATAACACAGCTCCAAGTAAAAATAATTTACTGCTATTCCACGTTCTTATATTTTTCATTTGTGTTCCTGCTATGTACACAGAAAGCTTCATTTGAAGAAATTGTACAGCTCTGTTGACACAACTTGATAGATGACCGAGTTTCATAAGATGATGGAGCTGAGAGATCGCTGAAATGTGTAGATATCGTAGAAGTTTTATCATAGGATTACCTACTCAAATACTCGATCATCTGTCGAAACGATTGAGAAGAGACAGAGTCTACATTCTTTATTAAGAACAGATAAAATATTATAAAGAAGATAAGTGTCCAGTGTTGAACATGGATCTACTCTGAGAGCACTGCAATGAATCATTCTTAGGGAAATCAAATAAAAAGACATAATGCTTTTGAAAACAAACTAACTTCATCGAGAATTATAGCCACCCTATTTACTTTTGTACTAACGTGATCCTAAAAAAACATTGTGAACTAAATACGTAATCTATTGGGCGTTAAATAGACACACGATATAAAATTAAAGCATGCAAGCGGCCATCGTATTAACTTGAGATAAAGTAGATGACAGAATTTTAAAACACGGAATTCAGGCACAAACCAAGCTGAGAGAGCATTCCGCTCATATTTCAAACATTTTTATCTACGATCCGCCTGATACGAGCCTACGACCAAAATGAAAAATTCACAGCTCCAACCCTTCTATGATACCCCAGAGTCTTACCACAACTGGAGCTGCCAGAAAAACCTAAATAATGTTCCACCCTGAATATAATTTAGGATTAAAACAAAGTGAAAATAGCTGACTAAAACTATGAGTCACTGCATTTTAGAAGTGTTTATTTAGGGTATGTTAGCTAATTTACATGCTAAACTCGGCAAAAAAAAACCTTTTTTTAAAGCAAAATCCGGCCTCAAGTAATATCAAAATTTACTCGACCCTTTCCATGCCAATTCGGTAATGTAAAAGGAGCTTATACCCTTTATCCGTTCTGTGTAAATTAGGTAGGTATTATTAAAATCGGTATAGGTTCGGCCTAAGAATGAAGCTTTTCAAAACTTAGGTTTTTGGAGAATTTGATAACAGTTATATTTATCTCACAAAAGAGCAGCAGATTCAATTTAAAAAAAGTATTCAGCAACATGAGTGTATTATAAAATCCACATTTAGCAAACCCGGTCCCTATACACCCATTTCAGAATTAAAACATGTAAATTGCATTTCCACATTTCCCGTTTTAAACAAAAGCCACTAATTAAGACAGATGTATAATAAAGCAGTAAGCCCCTTTAAATTGGAGCAGCGGAAAATGTAGATGAAACATAAGCCAAGCTAGAACTCGATGCTGCTGGTAGAATTCTACATGCCACTAAAAAGGACATTAGCACGCTAGTGTAGGTGGTTTACTGCATTTTAATTGTGCCCGCGCGTCGAATCAAATGGCAAGATGGCCGCCACCGAATGGCGGGAGCAGGGGGAAGGGGATCGTAATTTCGCGCCCGGGGTGACATCTATAATTCCGGAGAGCTATCATAAATTAGCATACGTATTAGATTGCGCGGGCCGCGGGCGAGGACAAATTCCGTGCACGATTGTACATAGACACAAATCTGAGTAATCTGGTAAATTAAAGCGCAATCAGAAAATATCATTTTCGTTTTCATATGACACTGAATATTTACAAAACCTAAGACCTAAGATAAGAGAAGTCGAAACTTTTGAGGAAGATTTCTAGTTATTAAATTAGTAGATATCTGATCAAAATGAATACTCATCAGCGAATTCACTTATATAACTTAGACTTCAATTAAATTCATGTAAAACTTAACTAACAACATGGTTCATAATTTAAACCAAGAAGAGGAATTTTATTCTAAAATCAAACTCTGTAATACCATCGAAATCTAAAACAACCAAGAATCAGCCTGACATAAAGATTTATGTCAGGATGAAAGGCTAAGGATTTATGTTGTTGATGGATATCAACAAGCATTTATTGGCACTCATTAGGAAGGAATGCAAACGACACGCGTCGTTTAATTCTAATTTACTTATACAAGCTATTTTATATTTATATTTATTTTATATTTTGGGGAAACACCCCAGATCGAGAATTAATCTTTAAAGCGCAAAAGAAATGTCTACGAGCAGTGTGCCAGTTGCAGGTTACCGATAGTTGCAGACCGTATTTCATTGATCTTAACATACTGACCCTACCATATTTATATATATTCGAAGTAGCTATGTTTGTTACGAAACATCTTTACATATTTGAAGCCACCAATAATAAACGTCATAGGAACACTCATTGCATTAAACCTCATAAAACAGCCCTATATTCAAAGAGTTTCATAGGTATGGCTACAATTTTTTAAAATAAATTACTCAATAAAAAAGTTAATTATCAAAACCAAAAAACCCGACTGCGTATAAATATAACTGAAAAGATGTAAACAAGACTTGTGTAGGTACATGTAGGTATATGTGAAACTATCAAATCAACACGCAGGCGGAGGCTACCTATGAACTACTTTATGTAATTCATGACCAAAAACATACGTAGCCTCCGCCTGCGTGTTGATTTGATAGTTTCACATATACCTACATGTACCTACACAAGTCTTGTTTACATCTTTTCAGTTATATTTATACGCAGTCGGGTTTTTTGGTTTTGTTAATTAACTTTTTTATTTTAAAATTTTTAGTTCTGTCATGTAAATCATTTTTAACGATTAATATTTTGTTGTTTTTTAGCATTTCTCATTCCAAATTACATTTAAACATATAAGTTGTTTATATTTTTTGTAAAGCATTTATAAAGCCCTTTATTTTGATACACCACTCGATAGGTTTTGAGGGAAAAAAAATTTTTTGAAGACTTAAAATGGCGCCAAAAAACGGCCATTTTATTTTTTATAATTTTGATATACCCAGTGTCACTCTCACAATTAAGACGAATCTAACGACACCTCTCAAGCTAAAATCCATCAAGCCGTTTAGGCTACAGAGCGTGCCAAAGAAATATACATACATACATACATACATACATACATACATACATACACTCGAAAAACATAACCCTCCTTCTGGCGCAGTCGGGTAAAAATATCAGGGAGACAGATAATATAGAGAAATTTAAGAAACTGCTCTCTGAATTTTTACATAAAAAAGCATACTACTCTATCAAAGAATACTTTGATGATAAAATGTGAATGGTTTATAATTTAAAATGTTTTAATATTGTATTTTATTTTGATGTCCTATTTATTTTTTATGTTTTATCGGTGTTGTTAAGTATTGCGTACTAAACGCAAGTTTTTGAAATAATTATTATATGATTTATGTAACCTAAAAATATAAATAATTTAATTATAACTAATGCTAGTTAATAGTAAAAATGCTATGCTGTGTTCTATAGGTACTATTTAATTTGTATGCCTTTCAAGGTTAAACATAGTGTGACTTAATATTCTAATTTTCCACCAAGTTTTTAACTTTTACCTATGTTTTACAAATAAATTATTTTGATTTTGATTTTTGATTTTCTATAAGCGATGAAATAGCTACTGATTCAACATTGTGATTTCCTAGTGTAATATATACATAGATCCATATTTTAATAACTTTTTGATAAACTGTGCTGACGAAGCGTAATATCATAATCAACACTCATGGAGGGTTTCATGTATAGCCATACATCAGGAAACAATGGATGGTTCTATAATCCTTGATTTATTTACTTAAGATTCAAACACCTAGCTAATTAAGACGACTAAGGGCCGAGTTCGCGGACAATGAAATAACCACTGTTTGCAAAATCAACCTGTTATTCAACAACAGATGTTTAACCGGGACGCGGGAATTTTCGTGTTCACGACTCCTATCCGATCATTGATTCTGAAACCGAGCGTTCTGGGAATGAAAGAACGAATGATGTAACACAATTAATCAAAATGGTAACTAAATGGCAACAACACTATGAAAAGAACGACACTATAAAACGGTTGCATATCAGGTAACTCTTCCAAAATTAAAAATCCTAGTATAATGCTACTCTATACATTTGACATATCTTTTTAATTTGGCAGGATAAGTGGTCTTGGTTGCTATGGCAACATATTGATAACAGATGTTTATGTAAAAACCAGATGTTTAACCCGAACTTTGATGTTCACCAACGATAACCAACTGTTATATCACAATAATCAATCGATTTTTCTAACCGAAGTCGGGGACGTCGTTTAAGTACTAACCGGGTATTTAAACATGACATTTTTGACGTTTGATGGTTGAAATTGTTGAGGTTATTCATTGATATTCTGTATTTCATTGTTTTTCGTAATTTTAGAAGAGTCTATGCTGCATAAAATATTAATATTAGGATTATTACTCTCCAATATAACAAAACAATTGCATTTTATCATATTCGTAAAATTTACAATAAAAACCGAATAAAATAAGGGCCGGAACACGTTGCCGTTTTTCGAGTGTGCATTTTTCTTTTACGAACATAAACAAAGAAACATATTGCTTATGCTTTGAGAAAACTTATGAAAGATGTGTAAACATAACTGTTTTTGTCGTATTGAGGTAGTACGTAATTTTTTTTATTTATATTTTTTTGTATAATTAATAAAAATAAAAATGAATGCGGCTGATAAACGATGCTCGCACGAAACCTGCACAATGTTACCGCTACTTTTGGGTAAGCACAACTACCAGAATTTTATCATGTTTCAAGAAACGCGCCCGCCCAATACACTTCGAGTTTGTAGCGGCCTAATATTCAAACATCAAAATGGTGTATTTAATTGGTTGCTATGGCAACAAAGACCACTTATCCTGCCAAATTAAAAAGATATGTCAAATGTATAGAGTAGCATTATACTAGGATTTTTAATTTTGGAAGAGTTACCTGATATGCAACCGTTTTATATTGTCGTTCTTTTCATAGTGTTGTTGCCATTTAGTTACCATTTTGATTAATTGTGTTACATCATTCGTTCTTTCATTCCCAGAACGCTCGGTTTCAGAATCAATGATCGGATAGGAGTCGTGAACACGAAAATTCCCGCGTCCCGGTTAAACATCTGTTGTTGAATAACAGGTTGATTTTGCAAACAGTGGTTATTTCATTGTCCGCGAACTCAACTTCAAAACGATATATCTAATATTAACTTTACTCCAATATATGAATCTTTAGATCCAAATTTCTCTATGAATTATCTTATTGAATCTGTGACATCGGCCTTAAATAAAAATACTCAAATCATTCCCTTGGCAAGACGTAAAAAAATAATTAAGCCATGGATTACGCCCGGTCTTTTGCGTTGCATGAGAAACAGAGACAAACTACATAACAAATTGCGTAAGTCTCCTAAAAATGAAGTACTAAAGATCACATACACCCGTTATAGAAATTTTTGTAATGCACTATTAAGAAAAGTCAAAAGAGCTTTTGAGAAGGCACAGATAACGAGTGCTGGTAATGATAGTAGAAAAATATGGCAGGCAATCAAGAATATCACTAATACTATTAAAGCAAAACAATCTTCGAAAGATTTATTAAAATTAGCCAATACGCCAGATGCCTCTGTGAACGACATAAATGATTATTTTGTTAATGTTGGCAAAACGTTGGCAGAAAATATCCTAAAAAATAAAAGAGACATGAGCCAAGACAGTACCTCAAGTGATCAATCTTTTAACTCGCTTAACTCTTTTGCACTGATTGATACTGATCCTAGTGAAGTGAACAGTATAATACTGAGCCTTAAAAATAATTGCGCTGTTGGTTGGGACAAGTTGTCGAACAGGCTCTTAAAGGAATTCAGAAACATTCTTGTGCCTCCACTAACCTTTCTGTTCAATCACTGTTTCCGCGTCGGTGTCTTTCCAACTGCTCTAAAGAAGTCAGTGGTTGTTCCAATTTATAAGGGTGGCGGCAGAGACCGTATCTCTAATTATCGACCTATTTCTCTACTTCCGGCTATTTCTAAAATTTTGGAAAAATTGATAAATACTAGGTTGATAAATTACTTAGAAAATTATAAATTACTTTCTGACAGTCAATTCGGTTTCCGTCGTGGTAAGTCAACCGCAGATGCAGTGCATACGGTTACCGACTTTGTAGCAACAAAACTAGATGAACGAAAAAAATGTTTAGCTGTCTTTTTGGACCTAGCGAAGGCCTTTGATACGGTCTCTGTCGACTTGCTGTTACAAAAGCTTGAGGCGATGGGCATTAGGGGCACTCAGCTGAATTTATTTAAGAGTTACCTGTCTGATCGTTCTCAGGTAACGGCTATTGAGGGTTACTTGAGCGCTGACTTGCCGGTAACGTTTGGAGTACCACAAGGCAGTGTTCTTGGCCCAACATTATTCCTGATATACCTTAATGGTTTATGTTCACTTAGTTTGTTGAATGGTAAGCTAGTCTCTTATGCGGATGATACTGTCATTTTACTTGCAGCCAATACTTGGCAGGAGGTTTTTGGTGCTGCTCAAAATACATTTAATACTGTCTCCAAGTGGCTGTCCGCTAATGTCCTGACTCTTAATACTGAGAAAACAAAGTACATGACCTTTTCCATCCGAGATTTGAGTAGACCTACAGAAAACTTCCACCTAGTGGCTCACAATTGCAAGACTTATGATTCCAATGAATGTTCCTGTAGTAAGCTAGAGCGGACTGACCACATTAGGTATCTAGGAGTGATTTTGGATTATCGCTTAAATTTTTCAGAACATTTTAAATTGTTGAGTGGGAGAATACGTAAACTTATAGTAGTTTTTAAGACTCTTAGATATGTTGCCGAACCCGAACTGGTAAAGCAGATTTACTATGCACTTTGCCAGTCCTTGATTTCTTACTGCATCACTTCTTGGGGAGGAGCTCCAGCTACCAATATTAAATGTATAGAAGTTGCCCAACGAGCTGTCCTCAAAGTGAGTACTTTTAGACCGTTTTTGTTTCCAACTAAACTTCTTTATCAGAAATGTGAAGTTCTTACAGTTAGACAACTTTTTATCTTGGGTATAATCATGAAACAACATGGTGAAATCACATTTGAGCCCAATAAAAATGTAAATCGTCGAAAAGGTAGAGTATGCGAATCAACACAACGGATTCATACGTCATTCATCCGAAGGTTTTTTAGTTTTCTGGGTCCTTTTATTTTTAACAAAGTTAATAAATTAATCCCGATCTATAGCCTAAATAGAAATGAATGTAAAAGGGCAGTTATAACCTGGTTACAAACGCTAGGATATGACGAAACCGAAGAACTTCTAGCTGTGTTTTGCTGATGATGACATGTTTTCGCTAGTTTGTCTATGTGTTATTACCTATATCTGTGTGGTTCACATATTTAAGTATTAATTTTTTTTTTTTATATTTTTTATTTGTCAGTACTGATATCCGTGACTAGTATTCATAAGCCTGTATTTAAATGTAAAGCTATTTACATATCCTCTCACACACACACACGTACAAAAGCACCATACACAAAGAGAGGTTCATCACACACACCTAATCACTGTTTTAGTTTAGTATATAAGTAATTTAATCATTTGTCAGTACTTACCTAAAGTTATATTAAAAAGGCTAGTTAAACTATAATTCCAGCGGGGAGTGGCGCCAAGTGCTGAAATACAGGTCTTTGACCTAGTTCGGCAGTGGATGCTGTTTTTCAAATATGTTAGTCATAAAATTATCTAGCTCATTTATGTATACAACATTGTGAATCAATTTTTGGAAATAAAGTTATTTATTATTATTTATTATTATTATTATTATTATTCTAACTGATGATCAACTTTGTTCTTATCTAGACCCTCTAGATAAGAACAAAGTTGATCATCAGTTAGCTAAAAGGGATCAAATTTTTCCAAAAGCACTGGATAAATATAAATAAACCAGTCTAATTAAAGCTCAATTAAGCTAAGTGTGATATGTTTACGAGTGATCGAATGTCAAGGCAGACGTGCAACTAGAGCCTGACGTTTCAAAAGTGCCTGTAATTAGGTTTATTTGAAGTAAAAACCATTTGTGTTTGAGTTTGAGACATTCCCGTTAAATATTCACCAATCCGGTTGGTCAATGAATCTTTAGAAACTATTTTATTATTCAAAGTTGAAAGATCAAACGAAAGAAGACATAAAAACTGGCCTGACGACGATGTCTGGGGACATCATGAGGGCAATTTATGCTAGTTTAATGGAAGTCAGCCGAACAAATTACAAAATTAATATTTAAATCCAGCAATATAAAGGGAAAATTCATTTAGCAGTTCTCAGATTAAAATAAAAGTCTGGAAACGTTCTGAATGGGATGAAAGTGAGATAAAATGAATTTACGCTGGTCCTGCAATAAAAGACCCCTTTGTTAGACTTGTTGAGCACACTCATTAGTTATTCATTTTAATTTTCTTAGTTATGACTGTAATTTTATACGTCTTGTATTTTACGCCAGAATTGGAGTGATAAAATTTTAGTGTTATAATAAAGATAGCACCACGTGAAATACTTAAAGAGTGCAGCTGATCTCCTGCATGGTCGGAAAGCTCGTATAAATAAAACTATAAATTTGTTGTAGAAAATCTGGTCTGGGTAGTAAACCCTGAGACAAGATTAAAGACTGTGTACGCCATCTTAGCCCACGTGGCTTAATATCAAGCGAAAGTGTGGTCAACCCTATGGAAGAGTGTGGTCAACCCTAAAGGCGCAGGCCCATTGAGAGCTATATAGTATCTTGGAGGTATTTTGTAGTTCAAGAAGAGCTAAACTGCAATTTGAACTGCAAGGTTAGAAAGAAATGGCAACATAATAGTTTACTAGTTTTCGGGTCACATTATAAACTACCAAAAATCCAGCTCAGATACTGCGAAGAGTGTAGTATCTACTCGCTCGCAGATTGATTTATACTTCGAGACTACAAGTCTAGCGAGGGTGCGGACTACTAGTTTATAGCTCTTTATGTTTTAATAGTAAAAATCAAGTATCACCAGTTAATAGATTACCAATTTGTCCACGTTAGCTTACTATATTATAGTTTGTAGCGCCCCAATGACATAGTAGTCCGGCGTATTTATTTATTTATTTTATTTAGTTCGGCGGGAATATCAGTTTATTAGCCAACTATCCAATAGTTAATAGCTAACTTTAACTGACTTGTTATGACTGCCTTGTTGGTCTAGTGGTCGCAAGCACGACTGCTGAGTGCGGTGTCCTGGGTTCGATTCCCGGGCCACGCAAAGTGTTGTTGGATTTTTTCATTAGAAAATTATCAGTAGTAGCCTGAAGTCTGGAATTTTGCCCGGCTAATGGCAATAGCCAATAGACATATAGATAGATAGGTGGTTTATGATGGACCGACGACCTGTGAAGGTTGCAGGAATTCGCTGGATGCGGAAAGCGCAGGGCCGGTCATTGTGGCGATGCTTGGGGGAGACCTATGTCCAACAGTGGACGTATTTCGGCTGAAATGATGATGAATGGCTCGCTCCTTGTTACATGGGACTTATAACATAACTGGCAAAATGTGGGTGTACTATACACCTCTGCCTACACTTTCGGGGAAATACAGTGGCGATGTCATGTTATGTTGCTTATAGGTCACTATCTAATAGTTAGTAGCTCTCAATGGGAATGTCCCCTAAGGCTTGATTTCACCAACGATAATCCTCTGATTAAACCATCGTTCACCCATAATTCCAGTACATTTTTCAAGTAATCGAACGTTTAATCAGAGAATTAACTTTGATGAACACCGGCCTCAGACTATTCAAATTATAAAGGTAAACTGCAACATGTAAATATATTTTACTCTTCCAGAAAAGCCGAATGAAGCCTGCTGCTTGCAGGCCAGAAAATAAAAATTTAGAAGGATGACTGCTTTCATATTATACAAACTCTGTGATGACTGCCAACTTTCAATGATCAAGAGTAAGTGAACAGGCACACGAATAAAAAGAAGTAAACAGATCGAGATATATAACAAAACGACTATTGTTCTTAACACGAAAATTTACCGTTTTGATACGGTCGTAGTTAAAATTATTACCTAATCTACATGAAAGCCTCGCCAAAAGATAAAATCCACGAGATAAACTGTTGAATAACTTGGTTTATACCAACAATATACAGCCTTGACAGAATATAACTTCTACCAAAATGCCTCCACAGAACCATTGGCGGTCGCTTAACTCGCTACAATTCTCCACTACAGCCACAAAGTTCCACCAAGAGAGACGTAAAACCTTGTTAGTATTGTAAATTTCCTTCATTCTTCTCTCGGTAAACAAAAGGAATCCGCTGAGTCTTATAAAAGCGGTGCGTATACCAAATTGTTTCGGCCATCTTGCCGGCCACCGGAGAATTAGTACAGGGTTGCTACATTAAAGTACGATTGGACACATAGGTATTTTGATAATAAAGAAACGAAATTCGGTGTTAGTGTAATTGTGGAATTTTGTGTCGTGCGACTATTTCAAAGAAGACTTCAACCGACTTCGAACCCAAGTGGGAAGATGTAATTATAATCTTGGAAAATGGGGTTACGTCAACAAAATGGCGACAAGGTGTGGTTATGGGTTTGACCCTCAAACTATGCCTCACCTCTTATCCTGTCCTTTATGCCCCAAAATCTGCACCTTAAGCGACCTCTGCACCGCCACTGATAACGCCGTAGAGGTTACAAAGTTTTGGGCTTGCCAAGTCTGACAAAAGATCAGTCACTGACACGAAGAAGAAGAAAGAAGACTCTTTATTGAAATAACTTGAACGTTATCAACACTTCTTATTTAGTGACTATTTGGAATTCATTTTATATTTTATCATGTTGTATACTAAGTTTTTATAACACATACCTATATACTTATTTAAAGCTTATGAATTAATTATACTTTTAAAGGCACGCGTCGACCTGTCAGTATCGTACGCATCGGACGGATCGCATTAAACGGATCCGTATAGTGTAGTGCGTCCACCTATCCGCAGCGTACGGATTGCCGAAGAATTTCTATGAGCAATCAGATTTTCAATATTGACATTCGGATGCCGATGACGTTACCCGCATTTTTGTATTCAATCCGATTCGTCCGATGCGTACTATACCGATAGGTGAACGCGTGCCTTAAGCCCTTGTTCAAGTGATATTTTTAACAAAATAAAATCGGCTTTGGATGAATATCAGTAGTAGTTATCTATCTAACTCTATATATCTTCCATAGAATATTTAATCGAGGACGAAAATTTAGTCATTTCAATTATTATAAATGGTGACAATAATAACTCTTTCTGAAACGATCAAGTGCCAATTCAAGCAGAACTTCTAGAATATGATCTATTTTTTTCCTAACATCATTCTAATACGCTTTTTTTCGGCGGTAAATAGCATCGTTATCCGGTATTTCGACGCTCGCGCCGTTTGTGTGCAATCTTGAAAGTGTGTATTAATCTCGGCCACTTCCCGCCGGTCCACTATAATGGATAGTCGCGAAATCTCACCCAAACTACCTCTTTGTATCGTTGAAACCTATTCGTTATATGACCATACATTATTCTTTTTCAGCTGCTGGCTGGTCGTGTGTTGTAGATGTTATTTTATCAAACTTTTTTACAAGCTGTGCGATGGTCTGTTAATTTGGTCTTGATTTGGTTGGTTTCGATACTGGGTTTATTATTTATGAAATTAGAGAATCAATTTAAGATTTTAAAGGTACTGCCCGCTCCGCTTCGAACGACATTTATTTAGCAAAATATATTGACGAATATATTGTTTTGTTCGACATATTGTTATGGAAATAAGTACATTTTATCGATTTAAATTTGCTATAGCAAATTAATTACATACAAGTTTAAACAAGAAGTTCAACCATTCTATTTTTTATTACAAGTGCATTTAGATCTTATAATCAACATGTTTACAAAAAAGCACTTTTCTTTAATTAACTATTCTTACTGAATGATGAGTAATAAGTCTTTGGAACAGATTTTATTGTATAATCTCAAATAATAACATATTTTATTTGATTGTAGATAGATAGTAATTTATTTATAGTAATAGTAACAGTAATTTTTATTCAAAAGTAAGTTAACAATAGTGACTCCCAAATTATGGAATACAAGTCTTTGGAATAGATGTTAGATAGTTTGAGGACTTTTACAACATAAGGTGCTTCTGTCAGAAAAAGAAATTGAAGAACACGTGAGTGACATAATCATTAACGAAAAAAATGTCAAAATACTTCCAGACAAGACTTCCGATACGAAAACGATTGATTCTCCCTCCCCCTTATTCTTACCCAATAAATACCTACTTAAATTATTCCACGTTCTCAAACCCAAAATTAGCATACAGATTATTAACAAAAAGAAATTAAATTAAAGAAAAACCTAATTAAATGCTCTACAGGGGAAATAATTTTCACGTAAAGTCACAAGTATAATACTCGGTTTACAGAAGTCCGGAGTAGCAAAATCCTTATTTGCTTTTGTTATTACATTCAGCTCCGGCTTCATAAATATGGCTCTCCCGGGGCCGTTTGCAACAGTCGCCATGATATGAAAATGGAGAAATACCTATTTACGCTTCCCTTATATTTTTGGTCCTTTGATACGGGGGTATAATGTTGGCAATTACGGATCGGATAATAACGGACCGGACCGTTTTGGAAATGTTTCGTTTAATTCCAGTTTCAGATATTGTTTTGTTTAGGTATTGACATGGAAGAAACTAAAGGCGTCTTGAATTAAGTATGAACGGATAACGATACGGCTAATGTTGATTTACGAATATCAAATTCAAATTCAAAAATATTTATTTCGAATAAGCATTTACATGCACTTTCAAAACGTTAAGAATAAAGTTGATCCTATGGAGAAGAGCCGGCAAGAAACTCCATGGATATACTCTTTTCAAGCAATAAACGGTACAACGGTATTTCAATATTCTGATCCTTTAACTTTGCCTGATAGTTCTATCAAAATCTTTGTAGGTTTTTTTATATATTTTTAGACGTTATTGAGTACAGTAGTTCAGAAGAAGTAACAATTTATTTTAAGAATACAGCGAGTTAAGCAATGTAAAGGTATAAGAGTGTAAAGGAATGGATCAAGCCATGAAGTCCTCATTACTTGCTGTATTTTTTAGTTAAAGTAATAATGTGTATGTTGTGTATGAATAATTATAATATTTATTTCATTATTAATTCAGAAATAGTAACTCTTAACATTTATCGATCCTTCTTTTTAGTAAATATTTATTCACAAAAAAGCCAATAATGATCTCAAATTATCCTGATCATAATATGGCTAAAAACTTCATTTTCAAATAGCCAGCTCCCAAGGAAATTAGTTTTTGATTCAATGTTATCCTGTTAATTGCTATTAAGGAGGAAAAGATATTGAAAAGTTTTAATCCCTCGTCTCAAGCGTAGCTTAGCGACGGTCGAAGCTAAAATTTGATGACGAGTTGACTTCAAAATAGAATAATTATTTTAATAAATTACAACAAAGAAAAAACAAATCAAGAATATCGCAGACAAATTAATTGTTTAAACTAAAGAAGTGTTGAGTAAGATAAAAATTAAAATGAAAGTAACTTTAAAAGATTAATTAAATAAATCAGTAATTAAACTCAAATAACACAAATATAAAATAACATACGTTACCTTCCATAGAAGACCGCGGCACGCACCACCATCACCGCCATCTGAAATAACAAATAGACAAATTCACTAAACCGCACTAAAGAAAAGGACCAAAAAGTTTCCAGAACAAAAAAGGTGCAGATAAATGTCAGTTAGAATCCAACTCAAAACAAATAGAAACAACAAGTCAACAACACTTGTCCGCGTCACGATTCACGCGGGGGAAAAGGTGAGGGCACCAAATCGAATTAAGGGATCGTTTGACGCAATCAAATTATACGAAAACTTCGTCCCACAAACGTTACACATACTGGACACAGAAAATAATCACAAATACGTACCTTATTACCGGACTGATTTTATCCAATCCTTTGTTCTTGATTTTCAGAAATGTTAATTTTAATTTTTTTACTGAATGTATCATGAAGTGTCGATATCGGCAGGAGCTCAGTTGCGTCTAACTTTGCGGCGAGCCGCGCCCCTACACGCTACTTGTACTGAATCTCTACCCCTATTCCGGGCTTCGGAAGGCGACCGCGCCTGTGTGCTTTAGGTCGTAAACGAAACATTTTTGAACAGTCAATAAGAAACTCTACCAATTAGAGAATAAGGTTGAACTTCAAACATCGCTCTGTGTGCTTCAGCTACGTTGGAGTCTGCGGACTGCATTTGGGTACCCGGGGATGCTGCGCAAAATAGGAACACGAAATATGAACGAGACTGCGAGGCGCTGGCGGGTGGGGAGGGGTGCGAACAGACAGGGAATATTTGAATAGACCTCGCCAGCTCTTTCCCGCGGCGGCGGGGTAGGTAAAGGGCGAGGGACGGGGGTACCGCTGTTGTGTCGGAACCACGCTTCGTGGTACAAATCGCCAATGTACACTGAGCAACGAATGTGCACTTTACCAAGCCCTTGCTTTGGCGAGGGAAAAACAAAGAGATACGGTAATTGAATTCTCTCTCATTACATTATCTGCGAAGCAAGATGTTTTGTTGGGGAAATGTATTCAAGTATTTTGTACCAGACATGAATACTTACAGTATCTCATGCGCAAATGTATAAAAGAAACAAAACGTACAGGAACATGCCTCATAGACGTTTTTTACCAAAAAAAAGCTCTTGAGCCGGGACTCTCGGTAATGGCATCGCAGAAAATTGTAAATTTCATACAGACATAGATATATAATGTGTGTGTAGATTTGCAAGCCAACTTAGAAAACATTCTAAACCAAATAAGTCACCAAAAGATCGCTCAAGTATGCGACATAGGATAAAATCGTGACTTCGTAACTTTGTTCTCTAGTAACTATGTCAATATTTAGCTCCTTCAATGTATCAAGTGATAATGAATCAAACACTCAATAAATAAGAAAGTGTCACAAGTTTAAATTCAAGAAACAAAAAAGTTGCAACAACAGTTCAAGGATTTCAAGAGATGGAATATTATGTGTCCTAAATGATTTATTGAATACTTAAATTTTTACTCGGACGGACGTAGTCACAGGCACGGCTAGTAAAATGGAGGAAGTGATTACAGCACAACGTGAAATACATCATGATGTTCTGACTGGCATTCACAATACATTTTCCCGGCAGACTAGTACTGTTTCCATTTCAGGTACTAAAACATCGCTTACGGAGCTACTTTTTACTACCTATATCCAATTTAGACAGAGTAGATTTCTATTCTAAAATGTAAGAAAAACTATTATTCCCTTTTTCAAACGTTTAATATTTTTAGAATATTTACATATTCGGCTTTTAAGTAAATTCCATGTCTTTGAGGATGACGTTAGAGATGTATTTGAGTTAACCATTACTATTTATATGACCTTATGTAAACGAAGCACACATACTCGTATATTATGCATAATTAAGTTAAAGTTGTGATATTACGAAATGAAAAGTGTTCAATACAAATTAAATATACCATCCAGATGCTGAGTGGAACTAAAATAAGGGTTTGATTTCTTATCTAACATTTCAATAGGTACTTCCAATAACAAAATAATTTACTATTCTATTATAATCAATAAGTTACGAACCAGCGGAATCTTCATCTGATGCAGACTATACTTTAGTCCTTCATTCGAAAATAACTTGGCACCTAAAGATTTTTATTTTATTTTAAATCCTATCATAAGCGGCATGCCACAGGGTATCATTGTTGTGCCATTTTTGATGTCCACCAATATTTTAAGAATACCCGTTTTGTTTAAACTACAATCACCATTATTTTTTAAGAGTTCCTTATCCAAAGTGTCGCATCGGGACCCTACGGGATGGAGGCCATCCGTCTGCGCGATCGTCTGTCTGTCTGTCATAGGACTGTATCTTTAGCCAGCTTAACACACTGAAATTTTTTTTAAAAAGTCTAAACCCATACAAGAAACCTGGAAAAAATAATAATTTCTTCAACGTTTTTTGTTCCTGCTTTATCTAAAAAACTGTATTATATAGGTACAAACTTCAAACTATGATTGTAGTGCATACTATATATAATACAGATTATTAAAAAAAATGCAAACACAGGCATGTGTGGGGTTAACTCCTGCTAAAGAAAGAGATGCAATTAGGAAAGACATTAACGCGCAATGACCTTTGGTGTACTCTCATAAATTAAATCGGTATCAGGTCGATGGGTGGTACGAAACCCTTAGTGCGCGAGCACGACTCGCACTTAGCTGTGTTTTTTAATTTGTGCTATTTAACAAACTCCGAAAAATCACAAACATATCCCAAGCGTTTTATTATATTCTATTGAACTACACATCAATCAACGTCAATAATTCATTTACTTTAAAGTCGAACAAAAACATTTTGTATTTAACTGACACAGTGCTCGCAACAACCTAACGTGAACCTAGAAATAATGGTTTACGTGAGGTTGTTCTGCTCCCGCTATCAATTTGTCAAGAGTTCACCTCAATGGATTGAGACAAACTGGTTGTTTCGTCACTTTAATTACTGAGACGATAACTCCAACACCGTTTAGTTTCAGGAGGAATACTCGTTTATCGTTGTTAACTATAAAAATAGTTTTGAGCAGAAATCTTTAATTTTTTGCGTATGACTGCCGATAGACTTTGAAGAGGGTGCATCTACATAATATATGTATTTTATGGTACTTGATTTCTTAACAAGGTGTTGAACAATTTTGACAACTTCTAGACTCCTCAAGTTTTTGTTGGGATATTTTTTCTATCTATTCTTCAAGCCAGTGGCACATCCTTGCAGCCATGCTTTTTGTTCTCTCGCTCAAAAAGCTCAAAATTCTCTCCGCACTCATGCTTTTGCACTTAAAATTTGTATCGTTTCAAATTAATAACTGTCCAATACTAGACAAAGAACTTTTCTCACAAAACTGTATAATGGGAAACATCTTAAAGCTTTTTTCGTAATACAATTTCTGTGATGTATTTTACTTCATATTTGTATTCACAGTTACATTCATCGTGTAAGGATCAAAGCCCGATGATATATCGATCCACGCAATCGTGAACCCCAAGTATATTCAACCCTAAAATGCTAAGTAAATCCGTGCATTGTCCAGACGGACAGGTCGTGCGGAATCCCGAGATATCCCACAACACCTTCTTGAGCCAAGCAAGCATGTGCACTGGGTGGATGCCAATACATACTAGTTGGATGTCTGTTTTATGTTGACGTCTTATGGATTCATAAGTTTTTAGAAGAAAGAATGGTTATGCAAGTGTCTGCTTTCTGTTTTACCATATGTTGTAAAATTTAATCAAGTATGAAAGAAACCTTCTTCAGATCCACACAATATGGCAGTTAAGCTTGAATTGAGTACTGAGGTTTGACCGTTTGTTAAAAACGGCTGATCAATTGTCAAAATGGTGGAGCACACCACTGTGATAACCCAAAAATTCACCTTAATAACAAATCGTACTAAATCCATTACAATTCCTTAAAAAATAAATAAAAAGATCTACTGGAACATTTTCGAAAGACAAACAATGAGAAAGACGAAGTCGAAATACTCAAATAAGCAGCATTTAAAACACTGGGCTTGTTATGTAAAAGCCCATTAATTGAGCACAAACTCGATGCAAGACTGTTCTCATAAATACCAAAAAACAATTGAACGTATAAGACAACACATGCATTTGGACATTGATAAAAATAGCCTTAAACTGTTACAAAGATGAACAATATACGAAAATCACATGTGAATTTTTCCTTTCATAATGTATATTGTATTTAATGCGGACAGTACAAGAACCATTTTTTATATTTTAAGGAGTATCAATACATTAATGACGTAACCGGATAAAGTTGTATCATCCATGATATCTGTGTATCATCCATATTTTTTATTTCGATACTCTATAGTCTATGATTAAATTTTTAACCGACTTCAAAAAAGGAGGAGGTTATGTATTCCGCGGTTTTTTTTTTTTTTTTTTTTTTTTTCATGTATGTACACCGATTACTCCGAGATTTGTGGGCCGATTTACGTGGTTGTTTTTTATTTGGTAGAAAAAGTCCGCGCGGTGGTCCCATATAAATTTTATTGACTTAGGTTAAGTAGTTTTTTAACCAGCTTCAATAAATCAGTTTATTTTAGCTTTACGTATCTAGATGATCTGCTCATTGGCTCCTCATTCTGAGAATTCTTGGCCGATATGCGTGTTTTTTTTTCACGATATTGATTGGACGTTTGGAAGAACATGAGCGAGACCTTTGCCCAGCAGTGGGATAGCAAAGGTTAATAAAAATATATTCTCAAATTGGTTATATAAACATTTATGAATCAACCCTCAACTAAAAAGTATGAAATAAAAACTTTTTAACAAAAAATAAAACCGACTTCAAAAACCTTAACTAAAAAGTAAAAAATAATCATTGTATTTATTTTAAAATCTTAACTTAAACAACATTTTGAAGGCGGCGCGTGATTTTCATGTACGTTCACATAAACTGTTTTTACTGTAGATATTGCGCTGGACTGTACATTACATGACGCAAAGGGTCAACCACGCGCCGCCTTAAAAATGTTGTTTAAGTCAAGATTTTAAAATAAATACAATGATTATTTTTTACTTTTTAGTTAAGGTTTTTGAAGTCGGTTTTATTTTTTGTTAAAAAGTTTTTATATAGACTCCTTTTCACACAAGAAATTCCAAAAAATTGGCATCGACTGACAACTTGACGACAATGTAAGTTGTTTGACATAACAAAAAAAGCAAAAAATGACATCAAAATAGCACAGATATCTGTGATTATATGTGTCAAAATAGTAAATATTGTAAAAATCTAAAATTTTATTTAGTACTGTCCGTGTTTATGTATGTATTGCAATACATTGGCTTCATTGAGTTGTATATGGTGAGCATCAACTTTAATTTGTAACGCCTTAAGGCGGAGTCACTAAGGATCTTCAGAAATGTCCATTAACCAAGACATCGAAACCATTCAAAATCAATCTTAAAAAATAGAACTGCATCGCATACAACTACCATAAAGTATGTACAATAAATTCCATAAACAAAACAATGAAAAATATCTACTAAAAGATCAGAATAACACAAACAATGAGAACGACGCAGCCGAAACGCCCAAATAAGCTGCATTTCAAACACTGGGCTCGTTTTGTAAAGGCCCATTAATTGAGCACAAATACGATGCGCTTGGGCTTCAGCCAATTTAATGTATTGCTTGGCACGAATATGCTTCGTAATCCGATGTTGAATAGAAATTATCGTTGTGTGCTTGTAACAGTGTATCGGGAGTTGTAACCTGACTGTTCAGCCGTGTTCGAAGAGAGCTATAGATTGTCATGTAGACATAGGAATAAGAGAGAAGCAAGATAGAGGACTACGTGGAATCAATTAAAATTCCATAAGTACCAGTGTCAAAATGCACGCCTAGGTTATTACTGAAAATAAATTGACATAACGATAAAAGTGTATATTGTTTCTTGATCCTTTATAGAGCTTACCTAATAAGAATACAAGGACCGAATAAATTAACATTGAAAATTTTGAGTCATTTACGTCATTTTTTAAAGGCGTGGGATACTTTTACTCGTAACATACCCGTTTTTTGTATAACTGATACAAAATGTATTATCATCATCATCATTTCAGCCGAAAGACGTCCACTGCTGGACATAGGCCTCCCCCAAGCATCGCCACAACGACCAAATGACAAATGACAAATGTATTATACTAAAAGTTAATTATTGAGGCAGTGATATGAAAATTATTACACTAAGGCTTACATTCAGAGAAAACTCTAAGCGTGAACTATTGCTTCATCAACTGAGCCTAACGCAGGCCACTGCTAGACATAGTCCTCTCTCAAGTTGCGCCACAACACTCAGTCCTCTGCCTTCAGCATCCAGTCGACCCCGGCCAAGGACAAGGACTCGTCTACTCCAACGGCCATTGGTCCTTCGACAGATATGGCCAGCCCACTGCCACTTTAGCTTCCTGATCCTACAAGCTATGTCGGTCACTCCGGATAATCTCATTACGGATTTTATCCTTCAAAGAAACTCCACCCATATAGCTCGCTCCATAGTTCGCTGAGTGACTTTGAATTTGTGGACTAGCCCTACTATCAGTGTCCACGTCTCGGCACCGTAAGTCATGACAGGCAGGACGCATTGGTTGAAGACCTTTGTCTTCAATCTTTGTGGATAGGTGACCAGAAGACTCGGCGAAGTTTGCCAAATGCTCGGTGAAATATTGCTTCCAACTGTCAAATAGCACTGCATTTTGACAGTTGGATGCATGAGTTCACGCTTAGAGTTTAAAAGAAAACTTAAGCATCAATTTTATTGAAAATGCGTTCATAAAAATAATTCAAGTAAACCATTCCACAAGCTTCTAACAAAGCATCAATTGTACAAAAAGCCCAGAAATTCAATAAAATCATCGTGTAAACAAGGAGTGTAATAAATTTCATGTTATTAGCGTATAAAGCAACGACTTACACTCCTCCTGCTATTTGCCGACCGTAAAACGTTACGTGGACAGCTGCCCTTCACAATCCATGCTATGCCACTTACATCAATACTAAAATATCGAAACAATAGATAAAAGATACATAAAATCGACATAAAGAAGGAAAAACTACAGTAATATTTTCATGTAACTTGTTTTAGAAGTTGATGCTTTATTTTGTTAATGGAAAAATATCCAACTATTACCTATACCGTATTCAACTTAGCTTGAAACAAAATTTCAACAACATTTGAGAAGTACTCTCTGTAAAATGTTTCCGAACATTAATTTCTAACAAAAATAAATGGGGTGATGTTAATCTACTTGAAATACTTCTTATTGAAGTATGTTTTGAATTTTTTATTGCCTAGTTTCGCATAATCACAACAAAAAGACATCAAAAAAGATTGTTTATACTTTTTCTCAAGCCCAGTTGAATAAGAATGAAATCTTTTATAAGAAAGTCTGAATGTCCAATATAAAAAACAGGGATCATGTTTTAATAATCATGGTCGATAGGAAAATCTATAAGATTCTCTCTCTAATTTAAAAGAACTCCAATCTGAAATTTTCGTGAAATTGCATTTTCAGCCAAATGAAAAAACAAAGAATACAAAAATACCCAAAAATAATTCTACCTATTCCCTTCGTGACTGTGCAAAAATAATCTTTAACAAGAATAACCCAACATTTAAGTGTCCCATAACTGTCTAATTACACAGCCATTGCACCCTTAACGTTGGCAACGCAACTTACTGTACATACTCAATGTACAAAAAGGAGCCGTTAGTTTTATTATCAAACATGTTAATTGGGCCCGAAGGCGCTTGCTTGGTGCCCGGCCAAATGGCTAGTAGGTGGACCTATTCTGTAACAAGCAAAAGTTCCTGTAAAGACGAGTTCTGATATCGATAATGACGTTGTTTCGATGAAAGTGATCGATGATAGTAAATCGGTTTAACACTTTTTTCATTCATAAATAAGTGGCAAATCATCTGCACATGAATTTCAGCATTTAAACTTGTAATAAACATCGGTACATCGAAATACTCGAATGTCCTTGATCATTAAAGTTTTATGTTTGGATAGCTATATTCAGGTTCAAAAACTCTTAATTGATACCCACATTTAAAATAACTGCAAAATACACAGCAATACCCAGAAATGAAACGCTTAAGAACTTTATTCGCAGCAGTAACTTACAAACATAGTTTCCTAGTGCTATCACGGTCGTATTTCGATTTTCATTGGTTACGAAATGAAATCGATTATCCATTCTTAACGTTTTAAGCGCTGTATGATCGAGTGGCAAGCATTTGACACACATTAATTTCTAATTACAATCGCTCCCTCTCTATTCGAATAATAATATAATATTTTTAATTGCATGTTTAAATAGAGCAATTAAATAATGATGGAATCATGGAATACATGACCATTTAAAATTTAAGACGGCGTCTGTGGTCTAGTGGTTCGAGAACCGGACTGCTGATCACGAGGTCGTGGGTTCGATTCCCACAGGACACAAATATTTGTGTGATGAACATAAGTGTTTGTGTTGGTCTGGATGTTTCTTATGAGTTATAAGTATGTATTTGCAAAAAAAAAAAGTATTTATGAATTATATCCATTGTCTAGTACCCATATCACAAGCTCTGCTTAGTTTGGGACTAGATGGTGCTGTGTAAAAAATGTCCCGAAGATATTTATTATTATAAAAGAAAAAAAAAACCTATCTATGTATTAATAAATATTTTTTATGTTTAGATATTGTGAGAAAGCTTCATACATACCTTAAAAACAACGTGAATGACGGCTTAAGATTCTATCCTACCAGACCGACAGCAGCGTAGTGGAGCGAGTTCATTGATCATTATTGTGAACAATTTAATGGATAGTACTATAAACACCATGCTAGTTATATGTATTGATGATCACAGGAAGCTGTTATAAGCGCACAAGGGCAAGGTCATGCTATACCTGCTCGTCATCCTATGAAGATACCAGCAGTAGTGGTTAAACTTGATCTAAAATAAAATAAACTTGAAAAAAGTTAAAAACTACTTCAAAATAAATAAAATAATTTGAATATATAATAAGAAGAATTTTAAAGTCTATTATATGTTCCTATTATAAGTGGTATAAACAATAGATAGACAAGATATTGGTATAAACAATAGATAGACAAGCAATTGCTGCAACCGCAGGTGATTTGTTGTCATTCATACAAGAGTTTCCTTCTTTATCTCCGAAGACCTTCATCAGATCTTCACCATATTTAAATGCGATCATTTCTGGAGAAAATTCTTTCAATCAAAAAAAGAATCATCCAAATCTGTGCATACCTATATATTGGGGTTATGCCCGAACATACATAAAAAAATACAGATGAATTGAGACCATCCACCTTTTCGATGTCATTGTTCACTTTTCGCACTAATTTGTTTAAAAAAAAATTATGCTACTGTAAAATTTTCGTTCTCAGAATATACTTTTTCTCGAGAATGGGGTCATCACTGTCAATGAAAGTTGGAGCGGCATCCGACAGTTAAATGCTTTAATTTTACATAACGTACGGTTTGTACATGCAGTTGCTTCTGACAGATCATATACAGGATGAAAACAAAGTCAAATATTGTCGATAGCTAATTGTGCTCAAAGGAAACACGTCTTTATATTTAAAAATAAGTGGCATATATAAAGATTTTTTTAATCTTTAGCCGGGAACCGAACCTTCAAGAATGCAAAAAAAATGAAAATCTGTCTATTTATGCCACCAATCGATAGAGTCAATCATCATCATCATCATCATTTCAGCCGAAAGACGTCCACTGCTGGACATAGGCCTCCCCCAAGCATCGCCACAACGACCGGTCCTGTGCCTTCCGCATCCAGCGGATTCCCGCGACCTTCACCAGGTCGTCGGTCCACCTTGTGGGGGGCCTACCCACGCTGCGCCTTCCAGTACGCGGTCGCCACTCCAGAACTTTACTGCCCCATCGGCCATCCGTTATTATTATTGACACTATTAAGATGTATTTACTTATGCCATGCCATAAAATACAGGTGGTACTTTTTTTGTTAGTGTTAGTTCGACTCCCGGCTCAGGCAAGTTTAAAAAATACTTTAAATGCAGATATTTATACTTCTTATTAAATATTAAGGAAAGTTTCCTTTGAGTAAAATTCACTATTATCAATATTTAAAGTACATTCCCTCCAGTGACTGCCTTTAAATTCCACCCTCTATAAAGCTTCGGTTGGAAAACTCTGTGGAAAGTAGATGTTCTGTGCTTACTAAGTAATCGATCACGTTTCAGACTTGTGTGTTCAGTAACTGAAGAAATCATTTTGATTTGAGACCTCTACGTATTCGAATGGCGATGCTTGGGGGAGGCCTATGTCCAGCAGTGGACGTCTTTCGACTGAAATGATGATGATGATGATGACGTATTCGAATATAATAAATCATTTCAACTTCCTTTTGAATGCTAGTTTTATCATTTCTATAATATTTTTCATCTTCGGTAAATGCAATAGTGATACTTATATTATCATTCAAAAAAGTGTAACACCAACAAGAATTGTAAAGAAACATTTTCTTTTATTTCCTATCATATTATCTATTCATTACTCAAAAAAAAATCTTAATTTATCAGTTTGTCGGTGGAATTGCCAGTCTTACAAAGCTCAGACTATAGAACCTGAACAAAAAACTACCTAAAAATATATTCTATATCGTACAATATCATATGGAATCTTTGGAAACAGAGGAAGTTTTTGTTACAACGAGGTTAGTGGCAGCGACTGCGGTTTGGCTCATAATAAGTTGCTAACTGTCGCCAAGAGCGTAAGTACCAACTTACAAAGTAATACAAGCGTCGCGTCGCGCGTCGTCGTGCAGTTTTTCCTTTAACCGTTTCTACGAAACTTGCTATCGGTGAAATTCGAACGGTACTTTGATCTCTAAGGAGTATTTGCTTTTGTCTTTCGGAATACAAAATGTTAAATTGTTTTGTGCTTCGATTGTACATACTTTGTCGTGCACGTTTTTCCCACCCATTTCGTATGCTGAAGTTTCGTTTTCTTTTGACTAGATGATTTCAGTTTTACTGTATTGTCCTTTATATCGTCTTTACAACTTGACTTATTTAAAGGAAGTTTTTGCCAAATATGTTATTCAGCATGTCTTTGAATTTCCTATGATTTTTTACCTCATTTTTTTTCTCACCTCTTAATAATCGATGTGCAAGCGGCACGTAGAATGTTTTCCGACACAAACATAGGCGTGCGTAAACTGTACTGAACGTAGCCTTTTCAGGCCAAATTGAATTTGCTTCACTCCGCGTGCGACTACTGCGGTTCTAAGCTTAATTATTCTAAGTTAACCTGAATTTAAAAAATCAACTTATATGTTGCTTGAAAACACAAATTCAAACATCTACAAAACACTATGCCTGAATCATCGTCATCCTCCGAGCCTTTTCCCAATTATATTGGGGTCGGCTTCCAGTCTGTTTCGTCTTTTAGTAGTAGTAGAGCTCCTTTGTGAAAGAGCTTGTCCGGGGAAGTACTACCACCTTGCCTACTTCTCCGCCAAATAGTGATGTTTGCATTGCTGTGTTTCGGTCTGAAGGGTACGGGTGCCGGTGAAATTACAATCGCATGAGACTTTCCACCTTCATGTCTCAGTTTGGCGAACCGACTTGCGGTACCATTTAGGTAACAGCCTAGGTGGTATTGCAGTTGTTATGGGCAAAGGTAACCACTTAACTTCAGGTGGGCCTTTAACTCGTTTCGCCATCCTACACCATAAAAAAAAAAAAAAAATGTCTAGCCAGATGAGTCTGAACATCAGTATTTTACACGGAGCGACTGCCGTCAGACCCCCGCAACCCAATTACTGGGTAATACTGACATTCAGAGGTTAGACCAGTTGTCAGACTTTCAGGCTTCTGACTACCCGTAACGACTGCCATAGATATTCGTATGACAACCGGGACCGACAGCTTAACGTGCTCTCCGAGGCACGGAGGGGTCTCGATGTGTAACGAAGCGGTCACCCATCCACAGACTGACCGCGGCAAGTGCAGCTTAACCTTGCAGATCGTACAATCCGCGCAGTCGTTGCATCGCTACGAGCCCCTCAACACTATGCCTGAATATTCTACATATTTCACGGGCAATTCTCACCGATACCAAAGTTATTAGGAACACGTTCCGAACTTTCAATGTAGCTCGCAAACTGCGCATATTGTACAACTTTATTCATTCGCTTTTATATTGCACATACATATTGTTTAAAAACACTTTAGTGTTTTGCCAAGTATGTTACAAAGCCCTGGTAGATACAATATATTATTTGTTTGAAAGAAAACTAACAACGTGCTTATTTATTATGATCTACTGTGAACTTGGAAGAACACCATGGTTTATATAGAATCTAGTATTGCGAATCACAGAATCGATTCCGCCTTTGTAAGATTTTGTAAAAAAAAACTCACACCAATTAGACTTACCTTGATATTAATGAAATAAGATCAATAGTAAATAAATTTAACATAACAACATAACATAACATAACATCACGCCTGTATTTC
Source organism: Asteroscopus sphinx (assembly GCA_949699075.1). Taxonomy (NCBI): domain Eukaryota; kingdom Metazoa; phylum Arthropoda; class Insecta; order Lepidoptera; family Noctuidae; genus Asteroscopus; species Asteroscopus sphinx. Next base: position 10,879,559 of record OX453013.1, on the reverse strand, counting down.
CCCGAAGGGGTAGGCAGAGGTGTAATAGTACACCCACATTTCGCCAGTTATGTTATAGTCCCATGTAATAGGGGGCGAGCCTATTGCCATTGACCGGGCACAAATCCAGACTCCGGGCTGCTAATGAGAATTTCCTAATGAAATAACACTTTACCCGACCCGGGAATCGAACCCAGGACCCCACGCTCAGCAGTCGCGCTTGCAACCACTAGACCAACGAGGCAGTCTTTATTAGTTATTAAATAAATTTAAATCAAATCAAAATCAAATCAAATCAAAATAATTTATTTGTGATTCACAGGTAACAAAAAGGTCTTATTTAAATATAAATTAAGTTCATTCTGTGATCAGCCATGAGGCTGATCACAGAATGAACTTAATTTATATTTTTTATGCCCATGACAGGGCATACAAATGTCATTAAAATACATACTTAACTTAAAATGTCAATATATTGCAATAATTCATTATCCATATCAATGTTAATACAGTCAATCGGACATCAACATATTAAAAACTCGTTAACAGAGTAGAAAGAGTGCCCAATGAGGAATTGGAACAGCTTATTTTTGAACACACGGATGTCTCTACAGTCCTTAATGTGATTAGGGATCTTATTATAAATCTTTGGCGCCATAACAAACACACTATTCCCATATAGGGTAGTTTTATATTTCCTACTAAGGTTATTATATAATGTACTTCTGTTACGTGACATATGCTCTAGCACAAATAAGGATGGATGATGCCTGATAAAAATGGCAATTTCAAATATGTATAGTGATGGTACGGTAAGTAATTTTAAGTTTATGAAGAAAACTTTACAACTAATAATTAATAATAATTAATTAATAACTAATAAAGTCCATTAAATTAGTGAATCTGATTAAACTTAAAAGTGTTATCACTATCAGTCTTCATTACAACGTTAAATCAAATGCAGTTCTTTTAGAATCTATCATGGACTACATTCAGGAGCAATGAATCCGGGTCACCAACATGAATCTTAATATTTTGAAAACTAAGAATTATAGCTTATTCAATTCCTTAAAAAAAACTAACTACAATAATTGTTATAATACTTTTTTTTATTAAATAGTCCATAAAATTATCTAGGTACTTTTTGTTTTGAATAAGCTAACATGCTCAGTTTTCGAGATATTAGGGTTTCTTTTAGTGACCTGGATTCTTTGCTTTCGAGTGTATTTATTAACAATAGTAGATATCAGAAATCGGATGACATTTATTGTGTAAATAATAGAATGTAATTTACACTATTTCAGATTTTACACATCATTAGCAACTTTTCTTAAATCCACCCTACATGAAAGGAAAATGAGAAACTCTGGGAAAACTACAACGAAATATTGGAAACTCTCTCTAAACTATCAAAAATCATCAAAAAATATTTACCTTGAAGTGTAGAATTATTATAAATCTCGTATCAGCCGACAGTCAGGGATTCGGTACACGTATCTTTCATTCCGCAATCAGTTTCAACAGCACAAAGTATTGGAGCAATCAGGAGCGCAGCTGCAAGCTCGCAGCTATATGGAAACTCTTTTCCAAATATTGATGCAAGTCTCATGGAATTTATTGAAACTAGGAAGACCTGGATGAAATAAAAAAATGAATTTCAGGAATATTTTTACGTCTGACCCGTCTGATTAAATAGTGATAGGTGAGACGGTCTCACCTATAAAACACTGTATGTAATCAGTAATCACTGAGGTCTCATTGAAATCCTAAAAGTTAGACTGCTGCTTTATGGTCAAGTACGTTCTAAAATTTATAAAAAAATATCACATTTTAGATAAAAAATAAAATAAAAAATAAATAAAAATAAAAATATTTTGGGATATTTTTACACAGCAACCATCTAGTCCCAAACTAAGCAGAGCTTGTGCTATGGGTACTAGACAATGGATATAATACATACATACTTTTTTTTTTGTAAATACATTCTTATAATACATAAGAAACACCAGACCAACACAAACACTTGTGTTCATCACACAAATATTTGTGTCATGTGGGAATCGAACCCACGACCACGAATTATATCTAACTTCAGGAGGATGCATATTTTTTTAAGACATTTGGATTTGTTTTATTTTGACATTGATATTATGACAAGTCGCCTTTTACGACACCCATGAGAAGAGAGAGGGTGGTGCAATTCTTTACGTCCGGCACCACACTAAGGGACTAAGGGATTCACCAGAGGATGGGCAGCAGCGTTCTCTGAGTAAACAACCAACTGCGATCGCCAACCTGCCTGCCAAGCGTGGCGATTATGGCATATCCCCCCTCTTTGGAGAGGCCTTTGTCCAGCAGTGGACGTTTTCCGGCTGAAATGATGATGATGATTATGACAAATTTATTTTTAGACAAATTTAATTTTTAATGCCTACTTTTTGATTTGTGACGATTTTGAAAATTATAGGTAAATTGGCTTTACAAAATAAATTAACATAAATGCAATTAAAATGAAAAAATCTTATACAACGTGCTATTGAAATAACTAACAACTTCTTAAGAGGTCATTGTACTCATCAGTATGAACAACTTTTACTATGGCACCAACCCTGAAATTGCGAAAAAAGTCACCTGTTCCTACATTTGTGTTCACATAAATCGACGAAATGAAGGGAACAGCTGATTTTTTTTCGCGATTTTAGTTTTGGTCCCATAGTGCAAGTTTTTCATACTAATGAGTACAATGATCCCTTAAGAGGTTCTCAGTTATTTCTATAAGACGTTGTATACGGAAAAACAATTATAACATTGACCATATAGGTATATGGTCAAAGTTATAATTGTTTTTGTAGCTATGAATTTTGTAAAATCTAGTTTGGTAATTTCAGCCATCTCGTCAAACTCTCATATTTAAGAAAGCGTAAACTCCCAAATTTATTTATGAATGAAATCTGAATACAATTTTTCTTCATTCAAGTTAGAGAAACGTATAGTATTATAACATCAAGTACCTTAAAATGCTGAGAATAACTTCCATCCAACGCAGAGAACAATTCAAAGGAAATCATTCTAGAATACCAATGCAACGACATTCATTAACTGCCAGCGCGAAACACGACCTGCGTTCCAGACTTCCAATCTCTGCACAATCTCTCGAAGCACCTGAAAAAAATAGCGGTTATTTTACTCGGCAAAATTAACAGCTTAAACACTGCTATTAAACGGAGAAAGGAAAATAAATCACAAGAAAAGCTAATAACTATTCAGATAATTAGTTTCATGTCGCTATTCACTATATTATATTATTATTTATATCTGGCGAAGGCACATGCAGCCTGAATTTAATTGAGAATTTATGACGTCATTAAATTGATGCTGAAATAGTGCAGTGGCAAACATCAAGGACGGACAGCAGAATAATAACATTGACAAGTGTACTAATATTTGTATGCCACCTGTGGCAGCACACAGAGAGACTACCTATAATGTACCTAACACCAAAATTACCTGTGTACACAAATAAACATTTTGATTTGATTTGATTTGATTTCCATAGTACAAGCTCTGCTTAGTTTGGAACTAGATGGTGATGTGAAAATGTCCAAAAATATTTATTTATTTATTTAATTGGTTTTCCTGACGTTTCGAAAACTTTGCAGCGCTCGTGGTCGTAGGAAGACTAAGATGACAAGCGTCTTTACAGATATTTCTAAATAATTACTACAATTTAGTTAGTTAGTTCCGTGTGGTGCTGGACACAAAGAATATAGCACCACCCCATCTCTTCTTGCGGGTGTCGTAAAAGGCGACTAAGGGATTCACCAGAGGATGGGCAGCAGCGTTCTCTGAGTATTTATAAAACCAACTGTGATCGCCAACCCGCCTGCCAAGCGTGGCGATTATGGCATTTCCCCCCCATTTTGGGGGAGGCCTTTGTCCAGCAGTGGACGTCTTTCGGCTGAAATGATGATGATGATGATGTGAACGCAAATGTAGGGAACAGCTGTTTATTTTTGCAATTTCAGGGTTGGTCTATAGTAAAAGTTGTTCATACTGATGAGTACAATGACCCTTTAAGAGCTTTTCAGTTATTTCGATAACACGTCGTATGATATCAGGACATAGCCTAAGTTGTATTATATCGTGTGTACTGTACACCTCACATTCGCCTGACAAGCTTCTATGATAAGCCAAAACTCTCACACCTTTGTCATATAAGCATCTAAGTAAACGCCATAACACAATTACGACGGCCATAATCAAGAATCAAGGCTAGATACGGAAGGAGGTCATAATGTTACCGTTTATATTCTGCCAACGGTACCTCAGCTATAAATCAGTGCGATAATAATTATACGCCGACCATTTGTAGCCATAAGGGTAACAAACAGAGGTGTCTGATAATATTCGACGCATGGCTTGCGAATTATATATAACATTCATATAACTAATTGATGTGTTGATGTGTTGACAAACAAGGATTTAATCTGTTGGAATTGTCTGTTTGTTTTGGACGTTTCGAAAAGGATTATGATTTGGGGTGGTTTGTGTCAGATTTTGAGCCTGAAATGTGAAATATTGTCAGTTTGCTTGTGGTAATGCAAATGTAACACCAGATTATAACACTGTTTTTTACAATACACTTTAGTACATGTATACAAAGACATAGGCAGAGAAAGGCTAGTCTTTGAATCAGCCAGGAGGTTATCTCGCAGAAGAAAGCGATTGAGCGGTTCAGGGAAGACGACTCCCTTGCAATCCGATCCGCCGCAGGATCGCGATCGGCGTTCGGCGCAGACGTCTTCGTGGTGATGTGGCTGTCACCGAAAGAGGTTGTAAAAAAAACCTAGGCTCACTACACAAATACAAAGCAGAAAGCTTGCGCAAGCCTCAAGAGCAAGGACCCAGTTAAGCCAAAATGTACTAACCCTACACCATTCACACCATTAAATAATGTCTTCCCAGCCGATTGTAGGTCACAATGATCAACCGCAACGGAGACTAGCCATCTGCGCGGGACATATTATAATGCACAAATGTGTGCGCAAACAAAGGTGCACTCTCTATTCTCTCACTCTCATAATCCGATGGGACGGCAATCCGACACGACCGAAGAGAGATCAGGCGCAGGAGGACTTTACGTGCTCTCCCTCCGAGGCACGGGGTCTAGGCACCGCCAACTTCCTGACTCGGGGCTGCTACTGAAAAATTTTCTTGACAGAAAAATCCAACCAACACTTTTTGCCCGACCCAGGAACCGAACCTAGGGCCTCACGCTTAGCAGTCGCGACCACTAGACCAACGAGGCAGTCACCCCACATCATACTGTGATAATTAAACTTTAGAGTTGTGATTACTCACCCAGCTTTCGGCCTGAGGGGAGGGGGCACAATCATGAATTTTCCAGGGCTGCTTTTGCTGGATATTAATATCATCATCATCATCGTTTCAGCCGAAAGACGTCCACTACTGGATATTGGCTACATATTTACTGTGACATAGAAATTTAAATAAAGGTAATAGAAGTGGCAAAGGCGCGTGAATTCGTCGCCGCGTACAGGTGTATTTTAGGACGCCAGTGCGCGAACCGTTTGCTTGATCATTAGTGCTGTTTTGGACGCAGAGTCTCTAAAATTGTATTTTGCAGCATATTTAGCAGTCGTTTTTTTCAAGCTTACTTTATTTTGCATTGAATGCTAGAAACATGTTGGGCGTGATTGCATACTTATGTGTTGATAGCGGAATACCAGTGACATGTGTTCCTGTAGTGAAAGACAGTAGATAACATTTCTATTACCTTATTATTTAGATTTCTATGATCGCCACATATCGGATAGTAATATACCACGATATTATTAATAACCCTTAAAGGGGTGATTTTACTCATCAATTTGAACAACTTTTACTATGCCACCATCTTTGAATTAGCAAAAAACACTGTTCCATACATTTCGTTCGTGTATACCTACACGAAACCTTTTTTACGGGATGTTTGTTTTGCTAATTCAAAGTTGGTGTCATAATAAAAGTTGTTCATTTCGAGAGAGTACAAACATCCCTTAAAAGGTTATTAATGAGTTGGAAATAACCCTGTATATTCTGATCAGTTGGGTACCATTAACTATTTTTTGACAATTTGTGGGTTGGTTCATTTAAGTATCTGGGCCCAAGTATACTTATAGCTGGTCCGGGGAAGTACTATCACCGTACCTACTTCTCCGCCAAACAGTGATGCTTGCATTGCTAAACACGGTCTGGAGGGTACCGGTGGCGGTGAAATTACAATCACATGAGACTTTCCGTCTTCATGTCTCAGTTTGGCGAAACGACTTGCGGTACCATTTAGTCAACAGCCTAGGTGGTATTGAAGTTGTTATGGGCAAAGATAAAATAATTAATAATAAATAAATAAAGCTTATATATAATATATGGGGGGCCTACCCAGCGTGGGTAGGCCCCCCAAAAGGTGGACCGACGACCTGGTGAAGGTCGCGGGAATCCGCTGGATGCGGAAGGCACAGGACCGGTCGTTGTGGCGATGCTTGCCTATGTCCAGCAGTGGACGACTTTCGGCTGAAATGATGGTGATGATGAAATAAATATTTTCGGACATTTTTACACAGCACCATCTAACCGCTTAACATCAGGTGGGCCACAGAAAATCTAACTTTTCTGTGAGGCCCACTTTAGCACGTTTCGACATCCTATAAAAAAAAAAATTGGGAAGTTTACATAACGCGTAGCAGTCTTGTTATGTATATACTACTACACTACGTGCTTACAGACCTCGATTCTCTTAGACATGTTTCCTCCAAATTAATTGTGTTTAGGTACTTACATCTAGTCGGAACTTCTTTGAACAAAATTATAGTGGCTAATTAATTTTAACCGTAAGGCCCTATATTCCAGTTCATGTTCTGGCTCAACCTCGATTCCAAAGTAATTACGCAGATACTCATCGTTAATATACTACCCCGAGGGAGGTCTTTTATTCGTTGAGTTATTACTTTCTACAAGAATTTTAACACACGAAGTTAAAATATTGAAAATCAATAGTTCCAACACGACCCACAACTTCAACAATGGTAGTTATCGAACATATTCATAATTCCGTACCAATTCCCACTACAATCAAAATTCAAATCGATTCTCTCTCTCTTTTACTCTTAGCTATAGTAAAAAAGACAGCATCAATTATACAGTTCGTGTGAAATCAGAATACGTTGGTGGTCGTCACTTGGCCATGTCGGCTGTGGGTAGGGTTACCATTTCGAAATGTGAAAAATCGCGACCAAACCACAATAACAAAAAAGTCCGAACATTATTTTACGAATTCAAATATTTTTTTGTAAATACGCATGCGCGGAGCAAAATCTGAAGATATAAATTGTTGAAAGAAAACTCGCCCACGAGCAGAATCTGAACCTGCGAGTTCAACCCAGGTTTTTTTAGTATAATTAAATAAGTATCACTAAAACTTTGAAAAATCTTTTCCTTGTACTATAATTTCTCCTATGCCGTGGATGCTTTTAAAAATATAAATCTTGCATATACATACACCCAAACACAGAAGAATTATATCTATAGGTTATACAAATATTTATTTCGTTCGGAGACCGAACCCGCAACACGTTGTGCAGAGAAGGGTAGTTTGTATACTAAAAACTAGTTAATTATATTATAGAAAAGACTGATATGTGTTATTTTAAGTACGACTTTGGCTTGCGTAAAAGAAACATTCTAATGTATCTAATTCGTCACCTTTTTATTTTTGATTATTTTACCCTAAGTAAAAAGTCCGGACGATGGAAAATTTCTGACAAAATTCGGATGGAAAGCCAGACAGTGGACATTGCCAGACCAATCCGAGTGGATGGTCACCCTAGCTGTGGAACCCTTTTCCAAGAGATTACGCGTATCATGGGCTAGCCTGGGTAAATAGCTACCCTCCTTACATTTATCGGAATACTCATGTAAATAACATTGGCATCGGGATTCGTGTCCTTTCATATTCCTCAGGCTGAAGCATACTTATCATATTGTAAATAATTCAACGTGTATTGTGTAAGTTATCAGGGTGTTAAAATGTATTTTAGAATTTTATTTTTAAAGTTGTGGGGTGTTAAAATGTATTTTTGAATTTTATTTTTATTCAGAATTAGAATATATTGGTTTGCTTAAAACATGGTATAAAAAGGTCTTACAGTTCAAAAAGAGCAAACATGTTCATGACCTTTCATACTCCTCAGGCAGAAGCAAAGCTGTTATATTTTATTGTATTGTAAATAATTCAATGTGTATTGTTTAGGTTTTCGGGGTGTTACATGTATTTTTAACCGACTTCAAAAAAAGGAGGAGGTTATGTATTCGGCGGGATGTATGTACACTGATTATTCCGAGATTTGTGGGCCGATTTACGTGGTTGTTTTTTTATTTGGTAGAGAAAGTCCGCGCGGTGGTCCCATATAAATTTTATTGACTTGGGTTGAGTAGTTTTTTAACCAGCTTCAATAGATCAGTTTATTTTAGCTTCGCCTATCTAGATAATCTGCTCATTGGTTCGTTTTTCTGAGAATTCTTGGCCGATATGCGTGTTTTTTTTTCACGATAGTGATTCAATCAACTCAGCCTATCGCAGTCCACTGCTGGCCATAGGCCTCTCCCAAGTTATGCCACAACGCTCGGTCCTCTGCCTTCCGCATCCAGTCCCCCCCAGCCACGTTCTTTAGGTCGTCGGTCCACCTGGCAGGGGGGCGCCCTACGCTGCGTTTGCCAATGCGCGGTCTCCACTCAAGGACTCGTCTGCTCCAACGGCCATCGGCAAACATGGCCAGCCCACTGCCACTTCAGCTTACTGATTCTACAAGCTATGTCGGTCACTCCGGTTCTTCTCCGGATAATCTCGTTACGGATTTTATCCTTCAAAGAAACTCCAAGCATAGCTCGCTCCATAGCTCGCTGAGCGACTTTGAATTTGTGGACTAGTCCAATTGTCAGTGTCCACGTCTCGGCACCGTAAGTCATGACTGGCAGGACGCACTGGTTGAAGACCTTTGTCTTCAAACTTTGCGGTATAGGCGACGAGAAGACTCGGCGAAGTTTGCCAAATGCTGCCCAGCCCAGACGGATCCTTCTGTTGGCTTCTTTCTCGAAGTTGTGTCTACCAAGCTGAATTGCCTGCCCTAGGTAGACGTATTCCGTTACAACTTCGAGTGCCGACCTTCGACGAATATTGGCCTCGGCATGACATGCATATTGAACATGACTTTAGTCTTGTCCAGATTCATGCCGAGACCGACACGTCGAGAGATCACGATAGTGATTGGACGTTTGGAAGAACATGAGCGAGACCTTTTCCCAGCAGTGGCATAACAAATGTTAGTAAAAAAAATATTCTCAAATTGGTTATATAAACATTTATGAATCAACCCTCGCAATTTTCAACTAAAAAGTATGAAATAAAAACTTTTTAACAAAAAAAAAACCGACTTCAAAAACCTTAACTGAAAAGTAAAAAATAATCATTGTGTGTATTTTAAAATCTTAACATAAAACCAAAATTTTGAAGGCGGCGCGTGATTTTCATGTACGTTCACATGAACTGTATTTACTATAGATATTGCGCTCGACTGTACATTACATGACGCAAAGGGTCAATCACGCGCCGCGTTCATAATTTTGGTTTTATATTAAGATTTTAAAATACATACAATGATTATTTTTTACTTTTTAGTTAAGGTTTTTGAAGTCGGTTTTTTTTTGTTATTAAATTTAATTTTTAAAAATTTGTTTCAGTAGAAATTAGCTATAAATCGTTTAATGGTAACGTCTTGTGCAGATTCAATTAAAGAACATAATATGGCTGATAGAATACAGTATTTCGTTTATTTATTTTCAAACACGTAAATTGTGTTAATCGTTATTTAATATTTTAAATTTAATAACGCAAAACTATCCAGCAGACTTTTTTCATTGCTTTTAAAATATGACAAATTAATGTACGGTCAACCGCACATCTATGATAACAAAACTATTATAAGCTGAATTGGCTTAGTATGAAATTTTATTACAAGACTGACTCAGGTTATACTGGATTTCTTTATCATCGATATGGTTGACTATACCAACTTTTAAAGTACAGTATGTAAGTTTCACACAAAACAGGAAGCAGAGGGCACGTTTTTTTACCATTGCTATACGGTTGGCCGTACGGTACGGCCAACCACTTGTACTCATCTGGCAACACTGGCCGTACCTCATCATCAATCATCATCATTTCAGCCGAAAGATGTCCACTGCTGGACATAGGCCGCCCCCAAGCATCGCCACAACGACCGGTCCTGACCACACCTATGTCATCTAAATATTTATTGCTAAAACTTGTGTAGGTTTTGTTAACAGCCTCGTTAAGCAATAAGTTTTCTTATGGGAGAACAAATGACGACATGTAACCACGTAAACTTCAGAACATGATCCATAAAAAATTCAAAGCAGTAACTTGATTAAACAAACAGCCTAATAATATAAAATTCTTTCGCACCATATAGTATTCATACCGTATCTAAATACGCACTCAGTTAAAAGACTGTCATACCGTGAACTGTGAGCGTCGAAGGCCGGCAGTGTCACAGCCCCGCATTATTGCCCCACTCTACTCACACCCTTTTTATCTAAACCCGCTCGACCCTCACAAACTTTCTCAGGAATCATCGCTCCAATCCTACCCTTTAATATTGTTACATAATATTCTCAAGATAACCCGATATCAACTCGATTTATGAATACACCAAAAGCAGTAAACCGAATAATAATTCATAATATAAATACCCAACCTTTTTTTAAATCCACCTACCTACCTACCTTAAAAAGGATGTAGTTTTTAAATAAATCTGCTTTTGTTCTGTTGTTTCAGTCCAAAAACATTTTACGGAACAGTTTTTCACAAACTTTGTGACGATAAATATATTCTCAGACTCATATAAACTTCGATAAAAAATACCTATTGATCGAAGCATATAAAACACAAATCTCTGAGAGAGCGAGCGTCTTCGTAAAAGCATCCGAAGTAAGTAATCCTCTTCTTCTATCAAATATGCAATACATTCTAATGCAAATAAAATATCTTTCTCCATTCTAGACTAACGTTTTCGATAAAGTATTTACGATCAACTCGATAAGTTGGGGTTACATTTTTAGAACAATTTTCTTTCGAGTATTATGTTATTTGAGTATTCAAATAACAAATCAGTCGCAATATATCTTAGTCAGTTATCATTGACGATATAACCCCATTTTTCCGCGACATGTCAACATATTCCTTCTTGCAAATAGCGTATTTTTATAGCGGTGGCTGTTGGATCGACCAAATAGGAAATTGTTGCCACTCCCGAGACGCGTACCATGTCACAAGATATGTACGCGAATTATTCAGTTTTTTACCTCCTCAAGGGATGATCCATGTCGCATATCAAGTGACGTAACCATTACTGCCTTAATATTGGAAACTAAACTCTAATTTTAAGAGAATAGAGAAGATTTTTCTTTTCAAATAAGCTAAAAGATAGGTTTGATAAGTGATGAGTGCGGATTCCTTGTTTTTACTCCTGCGTGGCTGCGGTGGGATTCGAAGAGCTTTTTTTAAGTGTTCAGCCAGTACGGAATGACGGAACGGAAAAAATCCTGGCCCCGTTAAGCGTCCGTCTGGAAAAAACACTCGATCTTTTATTTGAATTTAATTTACAACGATTTGCTATTGAATTGGTAATTTATTCTAAATAGCTTTATAGCTTTTAGGGAATTTCGAGAGAAATCACGGAAGCGAATAAGAAAGACCTTCTGACTACAATTTTATTCATAAGTATCTTTTTTTATTATTATATGATGGCGAAATGAGCTAAAGACCCACCTGATTTTAAGCGGTTACCTTTGCCCATAACAACTGCAATACCACCTAGACTGATGCCTAAATAGTACCGCACATTTGTTCGCCAAACAGAAGCTTGCTTGAAGCAACAGACTTGAAGATGGAAAGTCTCATGAGATTGTAATTTGACCGGCACCCGTACCCTTCAGACCGAAACACAGCAATGCAAGCAAATAGTGATCTATTTGGCGGAGAAGTAAGTACAGTGGTAGTACTTCTCCAGATGAGCTCTTTCACAAAGGAGCTCTTCCTACTAATAGATGACTTTTTCGTTTTCGTTACGGACCTCTAGCCATCAGAATCGATGAAAGCGGGCAATAAATCGGGCAGCTTCGTGCCCGCACTAACTCTTCGATTACAAGCGACCCACGAACGACCCTAAGTAAAGCTTTAATGAACATATAAAATTGGATTCGTTTCATGAAACTGGACCAACATGAAATAAATTGTCAAGAGATACACACGTCGTTAACGTAAATGGTTAAAATAACAAAAAACTGACACAAAAAAGCGGTTGCAAACAAATTGTGCTGAAGGAAAAAACGATAAAAAAAACGTTGTCTTTCAGAAATATTTACTTTATAATTAACTCAAGCAAGCTGACAGCACCTCATTTTAAACTATTTTACCACGTTTACCACTAGCAACAAAAAATGTCTCGTATTTTTCTCTCGTAGCGGACAAAAGCTCCATTTTTACAATAAAATGTTACTTTTCATCGTGCGTCTGCACAAGCAGCGCGTTTTTCTTCTCTGTGTACAATCATAATACATTTTGTATTTTCCTGACGTAACACCAAGGATTAAATTAAACAATTTGCGATAAACAACCTCAAGAACACTCGCTCCCCTATTTCCTTAGACGCTCGACTAAAAATTTAGTTATATCACTGCTTACGACACGCTGTAAACATAAGTAGCTTTATATTTTCACCCTGTCACACATCTTTTTATGTAGCTTTTTAATCTGCCAACATAAAGTCTATGTCCTTATTTTAAACTTTAGTATTCGTGCACAGACATAGTAAAAAACATAGACGAAGTGCAGCGAACATAATGAAGCCAACAAAACCGTGCTCCTCCGTGTACAAACCAGAGCTCACGCACACATGCACATCAAACCGTGCTTACCGCTCTCAGAACACAATCATGTCACAGCATCGTCCAGTAATTATCTTGAAAACAAATATCCTTCAGGTGCATGATGTGTGCGTGAGCGCTGGTTTGTACACGGAGGAGCACGGTTTTGTTGGCTTCACTATAATTGTTCGCAGCACTTCGTCTATATTTTTACTATGTCTGTGTATTCGTGTAATCTAGACTCAAACCATGCTTACAAAGTTTCAGCGCACCTATAAATCAGCGCTAATATTTCCTGGAGTTTTTACAACACAATTTTTACGCAGGCCATGTCTAAATAAGTTTTAAGAACCTTTAATAAAGAATATTTTTCCCCGTCGACGCTGCATTAAAGGGATAAGCAGGAACGAGTTTACCTTTAATTTTTGATAGCTTTGGTTAAATTGTCTACTTTGTTATTTTAATTCCGGGAAGAACGAAGCAGAAGTTCAATTAACAAAATTGGCAATTAAATGTTTACACTCCGTAAAATAATTTTAAGCGCTCGAATTTTCATAATCAAGCATTATCTCTAGGCCGACGTAATGACATTCACCGCAAATCGCTAATCGCTTTACAAACATAACGCTCTCTCCAAGAACCCTAAAACGTCCACACGTCGGGGTACTTTGTGAAAATTCGCAACTGAAATCTGTTCCGTCATACGACATATCGAAACTGTGATACGACACTCCGACTGACAGAGACAGACGTATAAAGCTAGTGAGAGCGACGAAGACAGCCTTACCTTTTGGTAGGTCATATTGATCTTTCACCCGCCATTTTAGACCGTGCCATTTTCGCTTCGGGCGTCACATGTATACCAGGGCTCGGCGCGCTGAAAAAAAGAGAAAACCTTTTATTCGCCTGTCATTTTGTGTTTTAATGAAATATTCCGCAAAAACGAGGATGAAGGTAGAATTTGATGTACAAAAATTTGCATTTTTGATGCTGTGAAAATGAAGCCTCGTCGAGTTTTGTGGCGTACTAAGATGATTTACATAACTCTCGCTTTACGTACGCCTTTTGATAACATTGAATGGCATAAACATACCAGAATCACACTCCACTGCTGGACTACCTCTCCCAAGTTGCGCCACTACACTCGGTCCTCTGCCTTCCGCATCCAGTCCAGCCAACTTCTTCAGGTCATCGGTTCACTTGGATCGATCATATCTTAATAAATTAAATTAAATTAGATGACAGACGCTCTAAAAAAATATTTCTATGACTAGCTACTACCCAGCAGTCCGCAGCACACACCAAAACACCAAAATACAACAAACATTACAGCGAAAATCAATTACACTTGATATTGCAAATGTGAAGAGTTACGTGTACTTTAATACTGATACCGGACGGGCTCGAATAAACTAGGGTTAATAAAAAATAATGCCAATATTAAACCGGTAACACGGACCTCGTCCCATGGGGGTCTCGGAAGCCGCGGATATAAGCAATTTTACATTCGTAAACTCAAATATGTGTCTACAGGGTTAAAATTAATGAAAATTCTATGCAATTTTTGTTTAAAAACAGCCTTTAAATTAATCTTGTTCTCAAATGGAACGGAAAAATATATTGACTGAACTCTGTAACTCTGTTCTTTGTTATCCCGTCGAAGAGATATTTCAAAATTAGTATTTGATTTATTTTCGACACTAAATTGCCGACGTCATTTCTGTTTTCGTAATTAAAAACGGATCAATATTTGCTTTTCAATCTAATTTTGATAGTTGAAGTTAAAAATGAAATGTTGACCTTCAAGAATTTGATCATTAGCGCAAAAGCTGTGTGTTTTCGTTTATCCTTCTTCATAGACCAACATAATTCAGTTTAATTCTTACGCTGCGTCGGAAACACTCGGAAATATCCGAATATTTATCTCCTAAGAGGGTTATTAAGCGGGATTTCATCGCTACTAACACTGGGTTCAAAGAAATAACAACCATATTGTATTAATACTCTTAAAAATATAGTAGTCAAGCGATTTTAGACTTTGCCTCCTAGTAATTAGATCTAGTTATTCCAAATATTGTGAAGGGATTTGTGAGAAGTTATTTACAATACCTAACTAATTTATATCTGCATCTATCAAATTATGCAAATGGCTCTCTTTATTCCTAGACATTATGCTTAAAACTAATTGTAATCTGTCCGGATATTTTAATCGCTGGGTTATAGTTTCCTTATAGCCATTAATGACACTATCTGTTTAACTGACCAACCTATAGAACATACATAAGCAGCTCATTATTGTCTTACTGCTGGGCATGATTCTCTTCTCCGAAATGAGAAGGTTAAGGATTCTTTAATGTTTATTAATGTTTATCACGGCCTTATGCCTGCGGGTTGAGACTACACCATCGAGAACTGTATGAAACACAGGCGTGCAGGTTTCCTCACGATATTTTCCATCACCGTTAAAGCAAGTGATAATCTATAATCAACATCATCATCCTCCTTGCCTTTTTCCCAAGTATGTTGGGGTCGGCTTCCAGTCTAACCAAATGCGGCTGAACGCTGAGCGGCGACTGCCTTTAGACCCTCGCAACCCAGTTATTACCGTGTACCGGAGTGACCAACATAGCTTGTAGGATCAGTAAGCTGAAGTGGCAGTGGGCTGGCCATGTCTGTCGAAGGACCGATGGCCGCTGGACCAGACGAGTCCTTGAGTGAAGACTGCGAATCGGCAAACGCAGCGTAGGGCGCCTCCCCGCCAGGTGGACCGACGACCTGAAGAATGTGGCTGGGGGGGACTGGATGCGGAAGGCACAGGACCGAGTGTTGTGGCGCAACTTGGGAGAGGCCTATCGCCAGCAGTGGACTGCGATAATGAACCCAGTTGTTAGCTAATACCGAAAATCGGAAATTAGACCAGTTGTCAGACTTTTGAGCTTCTGACTACCCGTAACGACTGCCATAGATATTCGTATGGCAACCGGGACTGATAGCTTAACGTGCTCTCCGAGGCACGGAGGGGTCTCGATGTTCAATTAAATGGTCACCCATCCACGGATTGTACCGCGGTAGGTGTAGCTTAACCTCGCAGATCATACGATCCGCGCGGTTGCCACTTAGCCACGAGCCACTGATCAACATAATATCACTAATTCATTTGTTTATCTATGTTAATTTATGATTTAATAAGGCATACATTCCACATCAAAACTAAATTCCTGATTAGAATTCAGCAACAAATCACCAATGCAAATTCACATGGCCGGCACGCCTATTATACTGAACAATCTGATAGGCCCTAAAATGTTATTATACGGAGTATTATAAAAAGTCGATCATTTACGAATAAAAAAGGCGGACGGAATCTGTCTAAACAACAAGTGCAGCATCCATGGTAAAACGGTTCGCTTAAAAGTACGGGCTGGCACGCACACATTCACATCCGTAGTAAGACAATAAGCCGTGATCACGGAGCAAATCTCGTGTGAAGGTAGTCATTGTCGTAGTGTCACAAATAAAATGACAATATATATCTGGTGTATTAAAATTATGTCGAAATTATAGTGGGTTTAGAAAAAGAAAATGCTTCAGTCTTTACTTAGCGAGATTCCGTCTGCCTTTTTTATTCGTCCGAGAAGTCGATAGGAAATTTCCAATTGGCAGCGGGATAGTTTCGCCAGCCGCTGCGACATGCGACAATTAGTCGTGATTTAGCGCAACTAATAAACATAACGATACTGCGACACAATACGTGACATAAATAGGAAATGTTCAATTCGAACCATTAACTGTTACGAACTAACATAATTCAATTAAATTGGTGCATTTGATATTATTGCTATTAATCTTGAGAGCCTAATAATAATCAACGTTAATTATGACATCGTAATTTTCAAAGTACATACATGCTAAAATTGTAATCGCTTAATTCCCGAAAAGGGGTCATTGTACTCATCATTATGAACAACTTTTACTATAGGACCAACCATGAAATCGCGAAAAAAAAATCAGGTGGTCCCTACATTTTATCTGTAGGGACCACCTGATTTTTTTTTCGCGATTTTTAAAGATTATTAAACATGTTATCCAGTTAAACTTGTTTTATTAGTGATCGCGAAAACCTTAAACATTATCTGAAGTAACGATGTTTAGATTCTTATAATAATCTTCTCCTAATCTATCTTCAAAGACGACTAAGGGATTCACCAGATGGGCAGCAGCGTTCTGTGAGTATTTAACCAACCGACTGCGATCGCCAACCCGCCTGCCAAGCGTGGCGATTATGGCATATACCCCCAATATTTGCTTGGGGGAGGCCTATGTCCAGCAGTGAACGTCTTAAGGCTGAAATGATGATGATGAATGAATCTATCTTCACAGATCTCAGGACAATTTAAAATACTACTATAGTCTTATCCTCAAACCGTGCTTTGCATTCATGATATTCATTTAGTTCCAGATTCCATGTGTAACTTCTGCAAAATAACTAGTCAGTGTGATATAATATTGAATTAAAAGTGAAGGAAGGGTAGAACACCCTCAGCGTGATATTGGCAGAAGAAGTGATGATATTCGCAAGGTGGCTGGTAGCGGCTGGATACGGATGGTCGAGTATCGATGTCAGTGGCGTGCTTTTGGAGAGGCTTATGCCCAGCAGTGGACTAATATAGGCTGATGATGATGATACTAGTGAATCACTAGGCGACATATCGCCTGACATTTACGTGGTACGTTTCTGCGACTTTTTGGGACAAAGTCACTCGACATTTGCCTTGGCCAGTCTACCCAGTTGTGTTGTCGCCCAAAGACCACACTACCGCCATTTCGCGGAACTCAAAGTCCTCACTAAACAAAGCTTGTCGGGCGACTGTCGACTACTGTTGAGTAGTATTGCCTGACAATCGATAGCAGAGACAAGTCTCTGCTATCGGTTGTCAGACATCTACAACCGGATCTTATGTCAAGACATAAGATCCGGTGGTAGATGTCAAATCTGTGATCGATAGACTATCGATTGTATATCGATAGTATCGAAAAATCCCCAATCATACTATTTAAAGGCCTATCGATAGTATCGATCGAAAGGTATACAACAATACTATCGCTAGTATCGATTGTTTGAAATCGAGCAATACTGTCGATATTATCAATACTATATATGCTATTGTTTAGATAGTATTGCAATACTATCAATGATATATCTATTGATATACTATCCGATGATTACCGTTATAACCACAGATCATGTATTGTTTATGTCCAGTGTTGTCGGTTGTCAATTTAACTGTAACTATACTAATCTGTCATGAAATTGTAAAGTATTATGTATAAGTTTTGTAGTATGTGCGCAATAATAAAATCGTTTTATTTCTTTCAATATAACTATCGGTGTTCATTGACGTCATTTTTACATTGAATTTATCTTTTTAGAAAGTTTCTATTCCTAGCTTCTGTATTGGTACACACCACACTGTTACGGTGTACCTACTTAACAATTTAATTAATAATCTTATACATCAATACTATCTAAACGATAGCACGATACTATCGATATTATTGCATGATTTTGAACAATCAATACTATCGATAGTATCGTAACAATAATTTGATACTATTGATTGAAATATTGATTATTTTGATTTGATATTTGATAGTATTGTTGGATACCTGCCAATCGATAGTATCGATACTATCGATATACCTATCGATAGTATGAATGATTTTAGGGGAGGACTATCGATACCCAGCAGTGGACTGCGATAGGCTGAGTTGACTATCGATAGATCGATAGTCGATTTTTATGCAACACTACTGTATGCTCGGCGAGCGTCGACTAGCGACATGTCCCGTGACTCGTAGATGTCGCCGGCGATTTCAGGCGATCTCGCCTGCCTTTAAGTTCCTCTAACAACACAATGTTTCATATAACTACATGAACAATAAATGTGTGAAGGAAAACTTGCTCATAATTACAGTTCAGTAAAAAACCAAGCAAAGCTAACATTGTTTGCGAAAGTTTAGTTTCAGATCGTTGAGTACAAACACTAAAAAAAGGTATAAGGGTTGAACGTTGTCCTAACAGGAGTAACCATTTTAATATGAGCCGCGAAGCTGCGAACTTCCCCTTATTTTGCGTGAATTCCTTATTGTAACACAGAGGAAGGGGAGGTCTTTGTCTGCTAGTGAGATAGATTCCACATTGGCTAACATAGGGATGAGCCCCTCGGATAATTGTCACCGGCAATGGGAACAATGACCCGAAAATATGGTTAGGGTATTTAGTACGCACCTTGTGTTATGAAGCCCTGTTCTCGATTTGTATACCACATAGCTTTGTAAAATAAACAATCTCCATTTGATTTTGCCAGTAGCTTGTTGTTTTTCATTAGATTAGAATTAAAAGTTTATGTTTGGATACTTAGTTATCGTATTACTGGACTAGGTAATGGAAAAATGTTAATCTGGGCCGTAATTCACGTAATTTCATGACGCACCGATCAAGTTGCAGTGACGCTGCAGTTCGTTTCTGACAGCGATCGCCGTAGATAAGAGAATACGAAAAGCATAGTTTTGATTAAAACTTAATTGCAACTGCATTTCTTTAGTTACGTGAATTGGGAATTGGGAAAGTACATTGCCAACCGTAATAATAGTATTCTTTGGCCGAGCTTTTTATTCAAATCCTACTATGCTACTAATATAAAAAATGCGAAAATATTGATGTTTGTGTGTTTGTCTTTCAATCACGCTTAAATGGCTAAACGGATTTGGGTGAAATTTGGCACCCATAGGCACCCATAACCCGGATTAACGTAAATAGACTTCTTATCCCGGGAATAAAATCAGTTTCCGAGGGATGCGCGATAATGTCTATAATGTCTTTCTGTGATAAACAGTAACAATTATACACGGGCGAAGCTGCGAGCATCGGCTAGTAAGTAAGACTCAAGCCTTTCAGTCTGAAATATGTAAACAAAAATCCGTCCCAATTTTATTTGAAAATTACTCAACATCGGACTAAATCCTTATATTTTATTTACAATTCACTTTGGTTAGTGTCCGCGACATAAAAAATAAATCATCCCTTCTATAATTGGATGGTAAATTTTATGGCTGTCGTAAAATTACCATGAAGCGTGTTAACAGCATTTCAAATGAAAGTATTTGTTCAAGACATAAATAATGCAGCTGTTGATGGATGTACACCAGTACTTCCAGAATAGAAATGTTCCTTATGCTTGTTTATGCATGCTTATATTAGAAACTACTAACCTTATTATTATTTTTTCAGATTTCATTTTGTCGAATTCCTAGGCAGTAGTTTCAAAAACCGAATGGAGCCATAGTCTATGCCTACCCCAATGGGAAACAGGCGTGATACACTATGTAGGTATATATATCCATGTGTTTGAGTGCCGTTGCAACAGTTTTTAGAATTAAAGCATCGAACTCAGCCCAGCCGAGTTAAATGTCAGACGGCGCGTTTGTCTTTTGTTCGCTAATACTACTACACTCGGCATTGGGTGACGTGGATGCGGCATTACTTTACACGTTTTATAAAACATCTACGCCAAAAGCGAATGCGTGGGCTGGGTTAAATAAGCGCAGGGGCTTAGGCTGCGTTTCCACCAGGGATGTGTGAGGTGAGCGTGGAAAAAATCCACCAATGCGAAATGGAATTGCTTTATTTTGTTATCCTCGCACTTTCGCACACAGCACATCTCTATTAGGGGATTTTTAAGAGTATGAAACTGACTGGCGATACTTAGGGAAGGCTTATGCCCAGCAGTGGACAACTTTTGGTTGAAATGATGATGATGATGAAACTGTCTCTCAGGTGAAAGAACGCGAAATTATGGATAACTTTTTTCCAGTAGGGAAATCCTCATGAAGGTACTCCGCCCGGGCAAGCCGGAGCCATTGTCAGACTCTTACGGCGTTTCTCTAACTACCTTTGGCCGGGGGCGTGGGATAGACTCTGCATTTGCCAATCTCCCCTATCAAGTCCCGGTTCACCACTAGTAGGCGAGCCCCTTCCCTCCGTGCAGCCAAACGTCAGCCGCACCATTCTTGATGTCGTGCGCGGAAGTGTGTAGGCCAACGTCATGGGCTTTGACTGGTCGAGTGGCGGAGTATCCCGATGTCCGTCACACGCAGGCCCTGACCCCCCTTAATTTTTTAAAGAGATTTTCTTCCGCGTAGTCCAGGCGGTGATGCCAAGATCCTCGGTCCCAAAAGGTGCGAAACACAAAATCAAGAAATCATTTACATGAGTAAACACATAGTTGCTGCCGGGCATGCCCATGCCAAAAGGATCACCAACTCAGCATATGCTGGGCGTGGAACACCCAGTGCTGATTTTCAGTTAACACCCTGAAGTGACACACGGGCGAAGGAACTATTTTTATAGATAATAATCATAAGGGATAATCATGTGTATACCTAAGCTTTGTTCTACTTACCATTTACATTGATAAAACTAGTTTCGAAAGCCGGGTATAATTTCTAGTTATAAAACTCGATACGTAACAAGCTGGCAGGAGTTCAGAACTGAGCGTTAACTGGGCATTCACAGCATCTGTCTGTGAAAGAGGCGCTAACGTTTTTAATATAAGCCTTCTCTACGCCTATCTGTGTGTGCGTGTAGTTTGGTACGTATATGTATTCAGTGTGTAATGATCTGTTGTGGTTTGATTATTAGGTTTCGGTATGTATCTACGTTTATTTTAATAGACTCATTAGTATTTTTAAGGGGATTTGTAATAGCTGAGTTACGAACTGCTTATAAATGCATACTAACAATGCCCGCGACTTTTTCAAAGCGGTAGTTAAAAAATAACGTAACGTCGTATTTATGAACACAGTGACTTCTAACCTATACCTACCATAAGAAAAGACTAGTATTATTACCTATTCTATGCCTATACTATACTATACAACGTGTTATTTAAATAGCTAAAAACCTCTTAAATGGTCATTGTACTCATTAGTATGACCAACTTTTACTATGAGACCAACCCTGAAATCGCGAAAAAAAATCAGGTGTACGGTGTACCCTACATTTGTGTTCACATAAATCGACAAAATGAAAAACTTACGCGGAAAAAAAATCTGCTAATCCCTACAGCAGATTTTTTTTCACGTAAAAGATTTTCAGTTATTTCAATAACACGTTGTATACTATAATATACTATGCTATACTTCGTCTAATAGTTGGATTTTTAGGACATTATATTATGAATCATAATTATGATACTAACTAACTAACAACTGTGACCTCTACTATTATATACCCCTACATACAACAGAGAGGTCAAACTGAATACCAGGATCTACTCATTCGATTGAGATAAAATATATATCAGTTTTTAAATCAGGCTAATACCTACACAAATGTTATGACTAAAAGCGATATGTTCAGCCGTTCTCACGTGATAAAGGAAGAAACAAACAAACAGACATAAATTCTAAAAATGTATACTTATTCTCCTTCATTAGTTTAGACAAAAATTGTAACTAGAATAGCAAAGAATCTAACCATTTTATATTTCTCTTGCCTGAGAAAAAACAGTGTTTATTAATATTAAAATCTTTGAACTATATGAAGAACTAATAGAGATAAAGAAGAAACTAAGTATTTGATTAAACTTTTTTTCAGTCAGGGTGATAAGGATCTGCGAGTAAATAAATTACAGATAGCGTGTGTTTAACTGGGATGTAAAACCTACATTTTACCACCTACCTACTGTCAAATAGCCAATGCAATCCAAGTCTTTGGGACCACGGAGTACACACATATGCCCAGCCAGACATACATACAAAGGCCCAGCCAGACATACGCACAAACCTAACTTTATACCTAACTTTATACCCATACAAGCGTTGAAGGACCATTCCAACTTCTATAAACTACAGCACAACTTGTAAATTTTCTAGAACTAAATTAATTCAGACGCCAGCGGTTTTACCGAGCACTTGAAAATTTCTTTCTCGATTTATGAAGGTATAGCGAGAACGGACCAACTTCCAACTTGTACAATTACTGTGCCAACTCACAAATCTTATGCAGCAGCTATACTTGTGCAAAAATTCAAAATAATTCGGTTTGATTTCGAAGAAAAGTTTGGCCTTATTTGTTGTTATGCATGTTGTTGTTGTTGTTCACACACAACAACCCCACACATACACACCCACACACATACACGAAATAAGATACCAATATTTTTGGATCATTCTCGTTAGATCCATAGTCGAGATCCATAATGGATCTAGCTGTTTTTTTCATTGACCATTAAATTCATTCTGAACTGTTCTGAACCGTGTCAACTATGTCTTCTGGACTGAAAGAGACTAGACCCCACGACACAGGGAATCCTAGTGTGAGGCACAAAAAAGATTTTTTTATATTTTTTTTATTTAATAGTGATATTTTGATATTACCTATAATCTTTTTAACGCGGTACGATGCCAGGTATAAAATATATAATTATGTTTTGTGATAACGTCTCTTTTGCACTTATTCATAAGGCATCGTTCTTTCCTGCTGTCACTGTACACTGTACCCATTCTATTTGAAAAAAATTATAACAAGTTAATAAGGTTCAGGTTAAGGTCAGGTTTTATATAAGTCATATATGATGCTATTTTCTTTTGTGTACAATAAAGAGTATTTGTATTGTATTGTAATTTTTTTTTACCAAAACCTACCACCTTTCAAAGCACTATACCTGAAGCATTCAAGATTGGAAGGAGTATTGGATAACCAAACCACAAATCTTCTAAAATTCGAAATATTGCTACGAGATTTAGTCTCTCGTCCAAGGTTTTAGTAGAGAAGTTTGTCATCGAATGAATGTTCTTTATTGTTAGTTATTATGTTATTATATTATATTAGAATAGGTGTGTGTAAGGTGTTTTACCTTGAAGACATAAATATAAATAACTCAAGTATTATTACCTATTCTATGCATATAAAAATAGATAATATAGAGATATATAGAGGATTTGTATTGTATTGTATTCTATTGTATAAGTCCTGCAACTCAGAAATCTTATACTGCAGGCCATAGATACTTGTGCAAAATATCGAAATATTTCTGTTATTTTAGCAAGAGAAGTTAGTTAATCATTGATTGTACTTTATTGTAATGAGTTGTGATTTTGATGTTGTATTACTAATTGAACTTATGCAACAATAACTAATGATATTGTTAGTACTTCAAACTCAATTTGAACAAAACTGTGAAGTGAAAGAGGAAGAGAGATTCCGCATGGCAAAGGCAGCCAGACGGAAACCATTTAAACGAACGGTTCCGTATCCACTATAGTTGCTATAGCAGGTCGATTTGGCTGTCGCTGAGTCGGTCTATGGCTCAGTACGCTTCTATGTAGCTGCCTAATGCATCTATTACGTTATACCTATAGGTACTCTTTTGTTCCGTGTGGTGCCGGACGTATAAAATTGCACCACCATCATAATCGTATCATATCATCTATCTTCACATGGGTGTCGTAAAAAGCGACTATGGGATTCACCAGAGGATGGGCAGCAGCGTTCTCTGAGTATTTAACCAACCAACTGCGATCGCCAACCCGCCTGCCTAGCGTGGCGATTATGGCATATCCCCCCCCCCTATTGGGGCGGCCTATGTCCAGCAGTGGACGGCTTTTGGCTGAAACGATGATGATAATACGTACTCTTAAATATCACGATTAAGATTTAAAATGAATTTTCGAAATTGTTTTAAGACGAACGAAATCACACGAATCCAAATACGATTTATCATCAAAGCAAAATCAAGTGGACTGTAATTTATTAAAATTCCATGCCATGCCACAACAAGTGTTAACGTATACACATGAAAGTAGCTAGCACGTGCAAGAAGCTGGTATGCAAGCGTGCAAGTTACAGGAATAACGGTGAAGGAAAACATCGTGAGGAAACCTGCACACCTGAGAGTGCTCCAGTACAGTTATCAATGGTGTGTGTAGTCCGCCAACCCGCACTAGGCCAGCGTGATGGACTTAGGCCTTAGCCTTCTCGTACTGAGAAGAGGCCCGTGCCCAGCAGTGGGACAGTAATGGACTGGTTATGTTATATGTTAAGTTACAGGAATGTGTATAGTAAACAAGTGGCACCCCATCAGTAAAAAAATACGCTGAATACATAATTGATCTAAAATATGTTTATATCAATTGAAGCACAGGTACAGGTACTGGAATTCAGACGGCTAGCTATCATAGCCATGACGCGGTTGAGGCTGGCTCACACTCTGCAGAGCAAAGATGCGCATCGTTTGCGAATAATGATGTAAAAGCAGTCTACTCCTGCTACCGCAAACATTCCTGATGTACTGCAGAATCGAGGCAGCCCCAACAACGCCTGAAAAGCGTTATTAAATTGAACCAGTAGAGCGTTGTACGATTGTTGAGTATATCTTGCCCACAGTGCACTGGTGTAAAAAGACGTACAATACGCTTGTTTCAAGGTTCTTAGCCTCCAGTGAGCAACGCGCAAACCTGCGGGCAAGCATGTTCGCTCGCACGGAAAACGCCCTACTTTCTCGTTCGATGTCTGCATCGTCTTTGATATCAATAGTTAGTAGATGGTCTAAGTACTTGAATTGCTTGAGATACTGTCACGATCCTTCCCGGTGACACATTTAGTCGACAAAGTCCCTTGAACGAATCCGAACATTACACGTACCTGCGGCTACCGTCGAACACTGAGTGCAAGCGATTTTAGCCTTAGTGGTGGTTCACCGGATATTTTTCTGACAGTACACTCCATCTTCACAGTAGCATAAAGTTAACGTTAAGAGCTGTGCAACGATTCGTGTCGTCCGGGAGAAGCACTTAGTCCTATTATATGATAACATGATTTTAAGTGTATACTTAGACCCACGTTTACTTCCACCGTCAGTGAGATGAAACGGGAAATGCAGGGCTCGTCTAGTGCACAATAAAACTGTACGCATTAGATTGGACGGGTATTAAAGGTTAAATCAAATTAGTTGGCGAAACTTAATAGACGTAGTGAGTATCTAATGATAAAAAAACAAGACAAAAAAAAACTCAACCCATAACTGCATTCAAGTCAGCTGATCGAGAGATCAACAGCCACAGGAAGCGTAGGTAAACCTTGTAGGTTTACATAGTATGTTTTAAGAAATTTCATAAACCATCATCATCATCCTCCTCGCCTTTTCCCATCTATGTTGGGGTCGGCTTCCAGTCTAACCAGATGCGACGAAATAGCAGTATTTACTGAGTAATACCGACCGACCTTCGGAGGTTGGACCAGTTTTCAGAAAAAAAAACGCTTTTTCCTATATTTTGTCTATTTATATCTGTGAATGCAGTTATTCTTATTTTTTAAACAAAAGAATGTTTACTTTGAGTAGAATTTTTTATTTTCAACATTTCCCGCATCTCCCGTTCATTGTTCCATTCTGTATAAATTGCCTTCTGGTTAATACCAACATAATCAACAAAAATATTGGAATACCAACATAAAACAACTATCCAAAGTAATGAAAAAGACGATTTCAGAGCATATTATTATTATTACTTTCATCAAAATAGATGCTACATTTTGAAGTTCTAACATAAAAGCAAAGTACCTACTATTGTCTACTACATATAAAAAACAGAAGCACTACATAGTTACAAATTACTAACGATAGGTGGCGCTTTTTGGAATATGCTGTTATTGTAATGACACCAGAAATTACGCTTTTATTAGGTTTCATGAACTCTTATGTAATTTTTATTTACCAGAAACAAAATAAATATCATTTTTGCTTAATAATAATGTTGAGGTTACTACTAACGCCATCTTTACAAGAAGTACAGGGACTACAAGGCTCCTATGAAGCCTTTATATCCATGAAATTACGACCTTACCTAAACTGATTCGCAGTACAATGAATATTCGGGTGTGTAAGTGTAATTGCCAGGTTGAAGATGGCAGTATTTTAGATGTAAAATAAAAGCAATAAATATAAACAGGAATACACACTCACCTCTGTCCATCATCCTTGTATTGATATAATTCGTCATGTAGGTAGAAGCATTCTTTTTCCGCAACACAAAGTCTTAAAGTCACTCGTTGATGACTTTATTTCCACAAATGAACTATATTCAGCACTAAAGGAAATTTAACTAAATACCGTCACAATCATCACTACCAGCAGCCAAAAGTAAACTGTTGATAGTGACCCAAACACCAGCTCAGCTTGAATCACTTTCCTCTTTGGCGGGAACAGATACGCTTATCTTTTATCCCACTTACACTCACAGGACTTTATATCTCCATCCTTCACCGGTGTCGATTAAAGTATAACCATTACGGCGAGAACAAAAAAGGGTCCCCTTTGAGCAAATTGTAATATATCATCGCTTTGACGTTATGAGCTTGGGGTCTTCGTCCGAACCAGTCTGCTTTGTCCAGGAGCAGTAAATTTTATTGAAGGTAACGGTTTCTATGCGTCACAAGCAAATTTTTTCCACATTTTGAATACAAATATGGGTTCTCACAAAAGTATCCCGTCAAAAATTGACCATTACCTAACATATGCAATTGAGTGGACATTACATCACGGATACCTACATTTGATTAATTTAAAAAACGAACACTTACTTGCAATCATGACACACTAAACCTTAACAGCACATTACAGCAAAACTGACATGTAACAATAATTATTGTTTTCAATAAATAAATTCAATTCAGTTAAATTCTGCAATTATCCCGAGTTGAATGAATAATAAGTAAGTCAAGCCTGTTTTTTCTCTATTGTCTTATTTAGTAAACAATCTTGGCATGTCTCTTTAGTCAAATAACTACTGATAAAATATAAATAATAGATCTGCACGTGTAATTAAGTTAATAATTAAATTTAGTGTGTGAAATTGTTAATGTAATGTTTTTTAATAATGATTATTGAACAATTGCATTAAAAAGACATACCAACATTGTTGTTGTTGTTTACTAAATAAGACAAGTAAGAAAAAACAGTGTGTTACTTACAGTCATATAGGATTTTTTAAGCACAAACACAATATAACAGTTACTTGCAGTCATATAGGAATTCTTAAGCACAAACAGTATGTACCGGAAACCAAACTCTAAAATTCTGATATAAATAACCATATATATTTTATCTAATTCACAACATCCACATAGAATATTTCCAGCGACACATAATACGAATTTATGACGTCATAATCTGTCTACTCAGAAGCGGAACAAACGTAAGCTGTGAGAGCTTCGATCCCTCACGGATGGAGCTCATCCATCATCCGAGACAATGGCCAGGGTCGCCGGTTCGATGCCGGAGCAGCTGATTCTGTACAATCGAATACTATATTGTCTTTGTTGTGAAGGTCATAAACTAGGATTTTTAGTTGTTTGGAATTTGGTAGAATAAAATTATTTGGTTTAATTTTTAGGGATAGCTGAATTACAATTAAATAATAACTAATGCTATTTCTATTAATTTATTTAAGCTTGTTTATTACAAGCTTTTATTTAACTTGTTTCTATGATTAATTTAATTAGCATAAGCAAATAATTACTGTTTACCTACTTGATTAAGCATGCTAGATTCACATCTAGTAGATGTCAATCAGATGTACCTACTGCATCTTATCTTTTCCCAAGTGTATGTGAGATTGAACATCAGTTTTGTGAATTACAAAAAAAAAATGAAAAAAAAATACCTCGTTAGGAATAACCAACATGAACAATTATAATAATAACGAATGGCATTTCTATTATTTTGGTCATCATCATTTCATCCGAAAGAGGTCCACTGCTGGGCATACGCCTCCCCCAACAATCGCCACAACGACCGGTCCTGCAATAATAATAAAATTTAATTTATATAAGGTTATCTATTTCTATAATTACTTCGTTGGTCTAAGGTCGCCAGCGTGACTGCTAAGCGTGGGGTCCTGGGTTTGATACACCGCCGGTCAGGAAAAGTGTTACATATTGGTATTTATCCATAGACTTATATATTACTAGCGTATGAAATCATTGGTTTTATCACTAGGAAATTCCCAGTAGCAGCTGGAGTCTGGATTCTCTATTACTCTCGCCCTCTATTAAATGGGTGTGTTGACTTACAAAACAACTGGTGAAATAAGGGTGTACTGTACACTACTGCGTACCCCTTCGGGGAATAGAGGCGTGATGTTATATTATTTCTATGATAATCATCTTAAAACTAGAACTAATCACACACATCGCGCTTAAATCTTAATATAACATATAACTGGGACGTGCTGGAACCAGTGCCACAATACTCATTGATAACTAGTTCGAATTTGGCTATTAGTTAAAAATTAAGTTTTTTTCGCTGAACTATACTTTTTCCGAGCTTTCTTCCCAATTATGTTGGGGTCGGCTTCCAGTCTAACCAGATGCGGCTGATCATCATTGTTTTACACGGAGCGAGTGCCATCACACCCCCGCAACCCAGTTACTGGGTAATAACGACATCCTAAGGTTGGACCAGTTGTCAGACTTTCGGGCTTCAGACTACCTGTAACGACGGCCATAGATATTTGTATGACAATCGGGACCCACAGATTAACGTGCTTTCCGAGGCACGGAGGGGTCTTGATGTGCAACAAAACGGTCACCCATACATGGACTGACGCTTGACTGATCTTGCAATCCACGCGATTATCACTTAGCCATGAGCCCTCCACTAACTGAACTTTAATAGATACTAAAACAATAACGTAAGTTTTTCTCTCAAAATCAACAATTAAGTTTGTTTTAATCGCGTATATTATTTAAATTGGTTCTCCTGACGTTTCGAAAGCTTTGCAGCGTTCGTGGTCACAAGATGACAAGCGTCTTTACAGATATTTCTAAAAAAATATTTTAATCTACCGTACAATTTTTATTAAACCGCGAAAACCTAAGAAATTATTAATTAAGTTTGTTATTGCAAATTGTAATAACACATCAGCACGTGCCATCGCGTTAAGTATCTGATACAAACTCAATAGGTTTCTGATTGTCTCAACCAGGAACATTTCAAACTATATTGCTTAGCACGTTACCATAATTGTTATGACCATTATAATCTATTTTAATTTCCAAACCACTTATAGAATTAGCGAAATCTATACAATCGTTACATTTACACTCCACTTCAATATTGAATCCTATAAAATTAAATATTTATATTTTAGACATTTTGTGGTGTAGAGAATTTGCTTCTATCTTAATGAGTTTAGTATCAGTAGACACAAGTAGGTAGGGACCTACATAGCCTACGTAGAAACTTGTGGTTTCTATATCTATCGCCTCTGGTGGGAGAGTCTAATTGAGTGATGACGAAATCAAAATTTACATTGGTAAAACCACTCCGACTATTAGCAGTCTGTTTTGGAGATCATTGGTGATAATTAAATCAAATACCTATATGCTATGTGTGGACAAAGGAAATCAATGATTTTCTAGAAAATCATAAGAGAAATGGTTTCAAATAACAAATGTCATATCATATTTTCTTTTGGTTGGATCATTATAAAACTGGACTTTATTGTATTTAGCACTAGTTAGATTATAAAGCTGAAAACAGAAACTGGTCCGTTTTCTCGGTCTTCATCTTCTTTGTCCTCGCCTTTTCCCGTTACTCGGGGTCGGCTTTTCTAATCATGCAGTGCCATCTCTCCCGCTGGTAGGCATCATCCTTCCTGGCCTAGTTTCTTCATATCCCTATGGATATTCGTCAATCAGGTGGTTATAGGTCTTCTTCTCCCTCTTTTGTTGTAGACATGGAAAGGCTCTTAGGTAGTCATCTGGTCTTAGTGTTACATGACCGTACCATCTCAGCCCGGATTCTACGAGCTCTAAAACTACTCCTTATGAATGCGTTGCGCACTTTGTCTTTCAGTGAAACTCCTACCGCCCATCGTAGCAAATTTGACGACCTCTGTGGTCTAGTGGTTCGAGTGTCGGACTGCTGATAACGAGGTCGTGGGTTCGATTCCCACAGGACACAAATATTTGTGTGATGAACATAAGTGTTTGTGTTGGTCTGGGTGTTGCTTATGTATTATAAGTATGAATTTAAAAAAAAAATGTATTTAAGTATTATATCCATTGTCTAGTACCCATAGCACAAGCCCTGCTTAGTTTGGGACTAGATGGTGCTGTGTAAAAATGTCCCAAAGATATTTATATTTATACGTATTTCTGTTGTATGGAGAGTGAGTCTTTTTTGACGCCCAGACTTCGCTACCGTATCACAGTGCTGGTCTAACAGCTGTTTTATAGACCTTGCCTTTGGTTTTAATTGGCATTTTAGCATCACGCAGCACCCCTGAAATGAAAGCATACACCACTTGTTCCAGCCAGATTGTTTTATGAGTTTTATTCTCTTCATTTGACCCATCCTCTGATATTACTGACTATATTTTTAAAAGAGTATATCCATGGAGTTTCTTGCCGGTTCTATTCCATAGGATGCACAATTTGGAACCGTGCAACTAGAGCCTGACGTTTCAAAAGTGTCTGTAATTAGGTTTATTTGAAATAAAAAACATTTCAATTTGAATTTAATTGATGAAAAAAAAAAGAAATTATCAAAAGCATTAGCTTGTTAAACTTTGGCATTATAGCAGGAAACGACTACAGCGGATTTTTTTATGCACATTCCTCAAACTTTATAAAATCAGGTCCAAACATACAACAACTAAGTAGCAAAACTATTTAGGATAAATAGTTGTGACAGGCGTGTTAGCTACCGAAACAGATTTTAAACTTTATCTATTGTATGCACACTATCGGAGAGCCGGTATGTTCTTATCTGTTGCACACAGATGCACTAGCCCTTTAAAAATTATACACACAAAGAAACAAAGTCATTACCAAATTAACGATACCCAGGTGACGAAAAAGCATTTTGTAAACAAGTCTCTTTCCGTACGGTCGCCTAGGTGCTTAGTGATTGAACAATTTTATGTGCGGACATTAACACCAATCATAATTATAATGAAGTATTGTTAAGTGATAACTAAGTCATCGTAAGGATTCGAGGTATGTCTACACCCACCCCGTCACCACCGAGCCTACACTCCGATCAAGAAGACTCTAGAGAAACAACGTCGTCCGAGTTCTCAAATCCGGGAATTCCCAAGTTTGACCGTATTGAACTACCACATAAAAACGACTGTACATCTAGTGGAATAACGTCACATAGCGTTGAAGATATATTATCTGAAGGTGCAAATTATAATGTCAGTGACAACGCTTTCTCAGATTGCAAACCAGATGTTTTATCATCAATACCTAACTCTTTCGTACAAGATTATAACTCGAGAGACTCGACTGGATTCAGCATTCAAGACATCCTTGGTTTACATCAATCCTACAACCCTGCTAGTACTCAAGATGACTTAGAACCGAGATATGAGTACCAAATGCCAAATTACGAAAATATTAGCAACAACTCAAATAATTATGGTTCAGGAACGGAAGAAGTGATTTCGGAAGATTGCATTGACAAAAGTGACAACATTTTTAGTTCGACCACAACGCATATTGGAAATCAAGTTATTTACACAAGAAGTTATGCCACTAATGAGCTTGTTCGCTATCATGAAAGAAGTGGTCTAAGCAGCGATGTTGTAAAGAACCCTGTAAGAGAAATCAACGACTTGCAAGATTCTAGTTTTCCCAGTCAGGTAAATGCTACAGCAAAATATGCTTTATTGAGTTAGTTTGAAGAAGGAAACTTCTACTTTTGGCATGTTTCGAAACAAGACAGTATGATGATCGTGATTTACCGCAGAATAACCGGATTCCTAATGTCATTTTAATATTCTGGTAGATAGTAGCAATTAAGAATTAGGTCGAACTCACCTTATTGTACTCGTGCACATAGTCAAAGTGAGACGTATTATTTAGTGGCTATTTATATTTCAGAATCCTTCATGGAGTAGCAAGTCTGCATCGAGCACTCCTATCCGAGCTTCTTCTCTATCAGCTACCGGTAAGTCGATATCATACCACTATACTGTTCCGTTCCATTGTGGATACTATTAATTTCACTGTACGCCATAGAAACGAATTTTAAACTATAATCGTAGTGCTTTCAGTAGCATCATCTTTGAAATGCTGATAAACGTTTTTTTTTTTTCAGAAATGTCAACTGACTCATCTTACCAAAAAGGATTTACAAAACGAGCCAGAACAGCTTACACCAGCTCACAGCTTGTTGAATTGGAAAATGAGTTCCACCAAAACCGCTATCTCTGCCGACCAAGACGTATTGAACTTGCAAACTACTTACAACTTTCGGAGCGACAAATAAAAATATGGTTCCAGAACAGAAGGATGAAATACAAAAAGGATAACAAACATAACAAGCCGTCTTCATCTGTGGATGACAGTAGTCCATCAAGTTCTAAGGAGATGTCACCGAGTCAAGACCACAAAATGAGTCATGGACGAGGTTGCGGTGGACACGATCGACATAGGCGCCTCATGACTGACAATCATGCAACTCATCACAAAATCTATCTGCAACCAAACGATAACATTTCAAGACCTCCGGATTACTCCTCAATAAATCCGTTGAAATCTGTGATAAAGGGGCCTCAGAGTACAATAGAACTGCCATCGTACACACCGAACTTGTCTTATTCATCGTACTATACGGCGGGTTCAAGCAGGGCCGCTTACTCACCAATGTCTGAGGTTTATCGGTACAGCAACGATGAGTCACTGCCGTTGAATTCTAACGCTCTGCCTTCGTTAGCACCTGATAGCTACGTGCCGAATGGAGCTAACTTGAAGCTAAACGATGATTTACTGAGGTTCAACGTGGGGTCAACTTATTACAATCCTCTTCCGAGTGGCGTGGTAATGCCTCCAAGTACAACAGATAGCTATGGATTCAGTACATCAATTTCATCTGCAGCAACTATGCCTACTTATGAAGATAACAGTATCCACACAAGGACTCCTAACTTGGGATTGCCTCAGGATCCCTACTTCTCATACTTAGCGCCTCCAGATCCTGCAAGTCAGCATCCTTCTTCTACTTCTGCTACAAGCAAGTACTCGTCGTATATATCTTTATAACGTTACTCTTTGTTTTATTATTGTTTTAGTGTAACTACTTGTTCTGCTGATGATACCGATATTCGATGATTATTTTTATGTTAACTATGGATTAATATTCATTTGTGTATAGTATGCTTATTTTTACATTTATTATTGTTAATAAAAAACATGTAGATAAATGGATCTCTCATTGTGATTACTTAAATATTTCTAATTACGTCAGTATCTACTTAATTGTTGCGTTCATCTTATAATAAACATAAAATATTATTGATTTAATATTAGTCTTAATACTTAATGTCTAAAGTGATGCAAAAAAATCACACCTACTTATATTAGAACCATGTTTCAAAATATATTATGTTGTTGTTTATTTTTTCAGAGTAACTTAATATGTAGGGCCTACCCAATAAAAGTATGTTTTTAGTTTTCGTCTTGTTTTTATTCAATCTTATTTTACCACGTTTTTATTAACTCGCTTTCCTTCCTGTCTGTCTGTTCGGTACAAATTTTGCAATCAATTTTTGACTAACTTCCCGATGAGCTAGACTTGAAACTTTTAATATAGTTTAGAACTGGATGAAAATGCAATATGCTTGCCATCGTTTTAAAAACGTGGTATACAGGATTTTTTTTAACGAGTGCGCAAATTTTTTTTGGTGGTTCTGTATGAGTAATAAAACACATTTCCATTAATTGTCCAAATTTTTTTTATATTTTTATCCGACTTAAAATCAGCAAAATATGGACATAATCTGTTCGTAATAAAAAAAAATAAAAAATATCTTTGGGATACTTTTACACAGCACCATTAAGTCCCAAACTAAGCAGAGCTTATGCTATGGGTACTAGACAATGGATATAATAATTATATACTTTTTTTTGTAAATACATACTTATAATACATAATAAACACCCAGACCAACACAAACACTTATGTTCATCACACAATTATTTATGTCCTGTGGGAATCGAACCCACGACCTCGTAATCAGCAGTCCGACACTCGAACCACTAGACCACAGACGTCGTCAACACAATGAAACATAACAACAATAACATCAATGAAAGCGCGCGATGGCTGGCTCATGCGGCTGCAGGTTTGCATCGGGGGTACAACCCCCTCCCGGACGGATCAACGTGTCCAAAGACTGCGCGGATTGTACGATCTGCAAGGTTAAGCTGCACTTGCCGCGGTCAGTCTGTGGATGGACGACCGTTTCGTTACACAACGAGACCCCTCCGTGGCTCAGAGAGTACGTTAAGCTGTCGGTCCCGGTTGTCATACGGCAGTCGTTACGGGTAGTCAAAAGTCTGAAAGTCTGACAATTAGTCTAACCTCCGAATGTCAGTATTACCCAGTAACTCGGTTGCCAGTCTGATGGCAGTCGCTCCGTGTAAAATACTGATGTTCAGCCGCATCTGGCTAGACTGGAAGCCGACCCCAATATAATTGGAAAAGGCTCGGAGGGTGATGATGATGACCACATATTCAGTCACGCAACAGAAAAAACTTTTTGTTCTGTAACTTCAGTGGTGGTTCTTTTTGTTCAGCCTGTAAAGTAAAACTGTGTTTTGGCTTATCTTTGTGTATTTTCACATTTATAACATAGATGCTTATATTTAACGCTTGTGTACAAACAGAGACCTATCTTACCTGCCCTGGTCCCAAATGTTTGTTATGCTATGCATGTTTGCTAAACGCCAGTACAGTAGCTTAAGTAATAAACTATACAATACCATTAACAAAAAATTAAACATGGCTGGACTTAGCAGACATGGCATTAAAAAGACAGTTACAGATTGGCTACAAGGACAGGATTATGAAGGGACTGAAGAATTACTTACATTTATCGCATAAAATAATTTTATTAATAATTTATAATGAACACACATACGCACAATATAATTGGGAAAAGGCTCGGAGGATGATGACACATACGCACACTAGCACCTACACAGTCATTCACACTTACTGTATCCAACATAGACATACATATACACTCCACACACAACACACACACTCCATATACCCATACACAACATACCTAACACACACATAACCTCACAAACAAGTTCTTTTCCTTTACTTTATTTTATTTTAAATAAATTATACCTATTAACTATTTCAATGCTACATCATGTTATATAAAATGAAAATGCTCTGTCAACAATGTGGCGACAATGTATTAATGTATTTTTGTGTCATAAGCTCCTATGGCTGAACAATAACCCCCAAGATACAGGTCCAGGCCTAGTTTGTGGGTTAGTATCAGATTTCTTGCAATACATAAAATTATACGATATTTACTGTAAAATTTTTTGAAGCATGTATTTATATCGTCAAATAAACATTTTTATTTATTTAAATGGGAACGGCGCAATATGTTTTTCACTTCCATTCTTCTTTGTCAACATTCATTCCTTTTCTTTTTATATCATTCTTCACACAGGGATTAAACAGGGATACTAGAAATTTATCTATTGTGTCCCATTAGCAAACCCTTGCTCTTGATGAATGTTGAGATCGTTTTATTTTTTATTCATTAATAATAATCATGTATGTTATAATATGGGTATGCATGTGTATATAATATAAAGTATTTATAACACTTGCCTTTATAAAATTGTTCTTATTTTTGGTTATATTAAAATCATTGGTTGCTTTTACTGGCTTGGCACCCGCTCGTCCCTTGGAGTTGACACTGAAAATCAGCGCTGTGTTGTGACCACAGAAACAGATAGATAGAATGGTTGTAATCACAATTTTACTTGCGATTCATGCGTGGCAACTTTCGAACAAACTACACCTCCCACATTGACGCAGCGCAATAAGGTATATTTACGGGTTTTTGTTACAGTATTTACAGAAACAAGTCATAAGGCGTACTGAGAAAGGCTTTGAAATGCCCTGCACTCTGGTGCAGAGTGTTGCCACGCGCGCCCCGCTCACTTTTCCATTCTATCTATCTTTTTCTGTGGTTGTGACTCACGTTACAACACAGCATCATGCTGAGTGTTAACCTCTTTGCCGAAGCTACGACATTCAAAGTTACTTTTCTTATGATATTACAACTATGTATCACTGTTAATCCTAAAATGTATATAATGAAGTTATTTTTTATGTTCACCTACCGCATGTCGTCTTGTTGTGGCAATAAATCATTTTTCTTTCTATCACATTCCATTCGTTTTTTTCTACTATTATTCTTTATTGTACACGCACCATCATGATTTCAGCCGAAAGGCGTCCACTGCTGGATATAGGCCTCCCTAAAGGGCAGGGATATGCTATCTTCATCTTGGATAAAAAGTGGCCACTTCAATGGAGTTATTAGTGGCGGCGTAAAGATATGTGATGGAGGGATATGCCAACTTTACGACACCCACGAGAAGAGATGGAGTGGTGTTATTCTTTGTGTCCGACACCACACGGAATATTTTACACACATTATACATTAACTCGGAGGCCTATGTCCAGCAGTGGACGTCTTTCGACTGAAATTATGATGATGATAATCATGTCGCGCATCCCTCGGGAACTTTATCTTCCCCGGACAAAATGTTAGCCTGTGTGTTAATTTAGGATATGGTCTATCTGTGTGACAAATTTCATCGAAATCCGTTCAGCCATTACAGCGTGTTACGACAAATACACATGCATACACACTCGAAAACAATGCATTTATAGCATATGTGTGATGTGATGTTACAACAGGAAAGTTTATGTAAATCCGTGCGCTTAACTCAAAAATGCGTTTTCTAACAGAATTTTTTAAAACGAAACAGAGTTGTTTTCTTTTTTTCTTTTGTGTCTCTTCCTCTCCTCCTATCAACATATTTATTCAAACAGAGATCTAACATTTTATCAAACAACATCCTTGGAAACTGTTCAGAATATCAGTTATATTATTGTCCTTCAGATCCATGGCCAAAAAGCTAACAATAATGCTTTAGAATTGAATAAAGCTTACATAAACATGAAACAACTTATTTTACTTCCATTAACCTGACAAGCCATAAGATTTTAATCTCCATGAAAAGTACACCAAAACTCTACAAATATATACTGCGAGCTGACTGCGAGGCGAGGATTGTAAACATAAATATGTTGACATAATTTTATTGTACAAAACTGGAAAGGAAAAAACGTAAAAATGTTTTTAATTTTTGGAGAACCCTAATTAGGAACTAATTATAGGATTATAGAGAAACAGCCCACCTGTAGAAGGGGTAGCTAATTGCTAATTACCCAGGGATATGACAGCTATAAAAGGCAAAAGGATATTGCTAAAAGACATCATTCGATCCCAGTACTCGAAGTAATCATGGCATCTTACCAGAATACTAGCGAATTTCACCCTGTCATGTCTGCAATGAATAAATACAGAGACCATTGTATTGACCGAAACATCATTTTCAACCAAAGTGCCGCAAATTTTCAAGTAATAACAACATTTAATTAAAAAAAGGAATTCAATTGTTTTCTTGAAATTTTGGCCAAATCTTATTTATTGTTCTTTGTTTCCAGAATCCTCAAATGTTTTACGAGCCTGAAGACTACGTGAAGCAGGAAATTAATCCTACTCTAACCCCTGACTGTAATATTTACGACCCAGCTCAAATATTCTATCAAAACGGTAATTTTTATGAAAATGCTTCAGCTCCTCAGCAAAACTTAATCCAGGTAATTATCTGTTTCTGCAGTTAGTTATAAGTATTATAACGAACTAATTAATTTAGTAATGTTAACAGAACTCATCTATTTTATCTCCGATTATTCCGATTTAATGTTTCATATCTATCTTTTCCATTTTAGTATACTCCACTGACGCCAGAACCAGTATCATATACAGTGTTTCACCTACAGCCAACGCAGCCTCATTACAATAATAATTTTATGGCGAAAAGACATCATGCTCAAATTAAAAGTGAGTATTATATTTTTCTGTGTGATTGTCACATTATTGTTAGGTGACATTATTAACAGTATTTTCGTTTATATGTATTACCACACGGTCATTCATTAAAGTTCTTCTTTCTATTATTCTAGTTTTACCTTCGTCAAGAGGAAGCTTCAAAGCAGTAGTCAAACGCAAGCGCAAGCGCACCGTCTTTACAACGGAACAGGTAGAAGCCCTAGAAGATATCTTCAAAACGAAACAGTTCATCACTCGTGAAGAGAGAACAGCCATCGTGGATTCATTGAATATAAATGACAAATCTGTCAAAATATGGTTCCAAAATCGTCGATTGAAAATCAAAAGGATGCCAACACAGTGGACTGAAGACCAACAAGATTGTAATGATATTAGACATTCAGCAGAAGAGAGAAGGTCTCCTGAAACAGCTCGTCTTGAATTAGTAGAATCTCAAATAAATCACAAGACTGACGAATATGGATTCGTTACACTTGATGACGGAATGATGGGAGACTTGGGTAATGTGATAGATGATTTCTTAACCAAAAGCAACTTAGATGTTCCTGCTGAAGAAATTGCAAAAAGTGGTAACATTCCCATATATGAACCTATTTCTCCAGCAAGCATTACGGATAGTAATGAAGAAGATAATTTTTCATGTTGGAAACCTTCTGAACCTAATGAGTCTCTGCAAAGACTTTTTGATTTACAAACTATGCTTTCATTGTAACCTGTGCCTAAATGTAGTTTTTAATTATTTTAAGTTAAGCTATTTATGTACTCATCATCATCATCATTTCAGCCGAAAGACGTCCACTGCTGGAGATAGGCATTTATGTACTAAATTTTTAATAATATTAGAAGATAAATTATTTGTATGCCAGTTTAGTATTTTTTTTAATATCCAACTATACAGTGTTTATTATAAACATTTACCTTGACTTTTAAGCCAGAATAATTTTCCCTATACTGCCAACATAACAAGTACTCTATAAATATACGGATTGATATCGATCATAAATGTAAAAGAAAAAAAATATTAACATTGTGCAACTTAGGCATTATGTCGCACAAGTCAGAAATCAAAAACTGAGGCTTTGACACAGTAGCTAAATATAGTCAAATATATTCCATAAATATCGAGTCATTCTAATTCATAAATAGAAATACAATTTAATCTTACTGTACAGATATAGTACAAAATATAGACGAAGAGCTGCGAAGAATCATAATGAAGCCAACAATACCATGCTCCTCCGTGTGCAACTGGTACACCTCCACGTTCACGCACACACCATGCACCTGAAATATGCTTGTTTTGTTTTGTTTGTTTGTTTCGAGGTGCATGTGTGTGCGTGAGCGCTGATTTGTACACGGAGAAGCATGGTTTTGTTAGCTTCACTATGATTGTTCGCAGCACTTCGTCTATATTTTTTAATATGTCTGTGTCTTACTGCTGGATATAGGACTCTCCTAAATATCACTTAATAGCACTCGGTCCTCAAAATGGTACATTGGTATAAAAGTATAGCACAAGTAAAATACTAGCTGATGGTACTGCTTGGCATAAAAGAGTATACAAAATGGTATACTCTAGCTAGTCTGTCTGCACTAGTCATGCATTATATTTTTTTTCTGTAAAAACCTCTTTTCTGGCAAAATTCTTACTTATTATGATTTAATTTAAATGTTTGGGTTTTCAGGCACATTTTATGATAAAACACAGACTGACACAATATTAACAAAGATGAAAAAATCGTTTCGTATAAAAACGTTTTTGCTAGACTGTACGACATGTTAAAACATGTAGAACAAGAGTTGATTTGTTTGTCCCATCTGTTGATCCAACAGGATCCAACCAACTTAGTATGTTTAATTTATCAAAATTTGAAGGTACATGGCAAAATCTTTGTTATAATAATGCAACCGCCACGATTAACTAAAACGCCAGTCATAGCCCGAAGTGATTGCTGCTGTGTGGATCAGTGATTTCTGTACAAATAATATTAATTGATTGATATCTCATTTATAGTCATGATACAAAACGTTTTATTAACTTCATTGACTCCGTTGAAGAATAAAGATGAGGTAAATAATCTTCGTTTTAATGTATAATTTTTCACCTGCCATATTTATGCGACTAGTAAAATCTGTTATAATTTTAACGGTCATTAAAGTTTTCAAAGCTAAATTCAGTTTGGTATAAATATCGTAAGAATACAAACCAATATTTTGTTTTATAGATTCAGTGCTGGGAAAATCGGCCTTTTACTACAGTGTGGCCAGAGAATATACAATACAAACTGCAGAAAACGAGAGGTTGGTATCTTTATTGAATTACTTACACTAATATAGACGACGTGGGGTCCTGAGTTCGATTCCCGGGTCGGGCAAAGTGTTATTGGGTTTTTTCATTAGAAAATTCTCAGTAGCAGCCCGGAGTCTGGATTCGTGCCCGGTCAATGACAATAGGCTCGCCCCCTATTACATGGGACTATAACATAACTGGCGAAATGTGGGTGTACTATTACACCTCTGCCTACCCTTTCGGGGAAATACAGGCGTGATGTTATGTTATGTTGTTATGTTAATATAGACGAAGTGCTGAAAACCATCTAGTGAAACCAAAAAAACTATGCTCCTTCGTGTACAACTAGCGGTCACGCACACACATGCACCTCAAACGTGTTCATCCCTCTCTGTACACATGTAGCGGCATCGTCCAGTATCACGAAAGCAAATATCCTTCAGGTGCATTGTGTGTGCGTGAGCGCTGGTTGTACACGAAGGAGCATAGTTTTTTTTTGGCTTCACTATGATTGTTCGCAGCACTTCGTCTATATTTTTTACTAGGTCAGTGCTTACACTAGCCATCAACCTCGCTATTTATTTATTAGTTACAAAAAATATCAATCAGTGCAATACGATTGGTTTATTTTTATTCAAACCTCAAATAGTTTCACAGTTTCGTATACTACTTCATCATCCTCCGAGCCGTTTCCCAATTATATTAGGGTCGGCTTCCAGTCTAGCCAGATGCGGCTGAACATCAGTATTTTACACGGAGCGACTGCCATCAGACCCCCGCAACCCAGTTACTGGGTAATACTGACATTCGGAGGTTAGACCAGTTGTCAGACTTTCAGGCTTCTGACTACCCGTAACGACTGCCTTACATGCTCTCCGAGGCACGGAGGGGTCTTGATGTGTAACGAAACGGTCACCCATCCACAGACTGACCGCGGCAAGTGCAGCTTGACCTTGCAGATCGTACAATCCGCACAGTCGTTGCTTTTTTGTACACTACTTTTGGCAAGTAATTTACGTCAATGGTCTGCATATTTATAAAGTTTGGTTAACCAATTACAGATGTAACCAGAACGATTAAAAAGAAACAAAAACGAGTGCGGACAGCCTTCTCAACGGAACAACTGAGGGCCTTAGAAAGGGCATACTCCCGCCACAAGTACATCGATTCGGAGAAACGTGCTGAGCTGGCCAAGTCCTTAAACATCGGAGACAAATGCATCAAGATCTGGTTCCAAAACAGGAGGATGAAGGAGAAGAAGGAATCATCAGAGTCCAGCTGCG
The DNA here is from genome assembly GCA_949699075.1 of Asteroscopus sphinx. Classification (NCBI taxonomy): domain Eukaryota; kingdom Metazoa; phylum Arthropoda; class Insecta; order Lepidoptera; family Noctuidae; genus Asteroscopus; species Asteroscopus sphinx. Next base: position 10,836,971 of record OX453013.1, on the reverse strand, counting down.
ATACTTTGAGCGAATCCATTGGTAATCGAACGCCTCCAGTGCCTGCCTCACCACTGTTGCAAGTAACACCTATTCAACATCAAAGTGAACATCTTAATCAATATTCTCATCACAATAATTCAGAACATACCTACCAACTACCCACATACTACCATACTAATCAAATACCGTCAGGTTATGCAGGTATGCCGCCTCAGAATTTTGCAACATATTTTTATAATGATAACAATATTTATCCAACGCAATATTATCCATATGAACTCAACTTTTTAAATGGCGAAGGCACTGGTTTGAACCAATATGGCAATGAAATAAATAACTGTTGGTCGTCAAATAATTATCCTTATTATTCAGCTATATAGAAATGTATTTACCTACTAGAATAAGTATATAACCTACATAACTAATATAAGTATATAAATAGATTATGAATTATTATAAACACGACTAAAATTAGTAAGCGCTGCTATATTTCACCACGTTTTTTTTATATTAAAATATCGGTAACTTTAGTAAGTAAGTAAAACTTTACATATTTATGCCTATATTTGATAGGTTTTGTGTTATAATAATAAGCTTTTGAATTTGACACAAGATGTAAATAAAATACCTAGTAATAATATACCCAAATATTGTAAAAAAAAACAATTTTTAATACGTATTGACTTAGAGAAATAAGCTATTTGTGTAACATAGGTAACGTATGTAAAAAAACGTTACTATTTAATGAAAATTAATATATTGTTCCGCATTAGTTATAGTTATTTATCAGTGGAAAAATCTATTTATTTAACCTATTCTGAAATTCTTTGTTTTATCTTATAGTTTATACTTTTGTGGAAAGTGTTTGTAACAGTTCTGATCTGAGTATTTATTATAGTAAATACTAATCCTTTCCTTTCTACGTCTTATTATTTTTCTTTATTTTATCTTGAATCTTTGTTAAAATATCTATGTTTCTATAAATTTTAGCTAACCTACCAACTAAAATATTATACCGTTTATCAAATAATTATCTAGAGTATAATAAAAAGTGTACCATCTCAGTGTAATGATGTTTTGAATAAAATACCAATAACAAAAACTTGTTTTTTTTAAATAAATTAATAAGGGAAGCTAGACCAAACAAAAACTAAATAAAAATAACAACTTATTTATTTCAGTATTTACACAGACAAAAATAAAAGGTACATAATTGAATTTTCATTTTACATAGGTTTTGTAACAGACAAAATAATAACATAGTTAATAAAACGTATATCCACTACATTATATGTAGAATAAAAAAATATTCTAAAATTATTTATTATGTATGTATCAGCAGCTATGTATAATATAAAATAATTTGCATATCTAAACTTTATTTTTTAAACATAAATATAGTTAATATTTTGTACTGGCATTTTGAAAAGGCACCGCAGTAATGATATATTGAGGACTTGGAGATTGTTGAGGAAAATTATAAGGTACTTGAGGTATTACTTGCTTCACATGACAATCACAGCTACAACATCTTTTGGGCACATTTTCTTGAACTGTAGACATATTTAACAAAGGATTGCTTGGAGAAGAAATAGGTGATGAACTGGAAGGAACAACAGGCATCACACTCACTGGCTTCCAAATGACACCACTGGCCGAGATGTAAGGTTGTGTGTAAAACGGAGAAACTGTTGGTACCAAGGATACATATCCTGAATTATTCGAAGCATTTCCTGGATGAGTTGGTTGCTGAGCCATTACAGGAATATTTATTTTTCTATTTGCTGATAAATCTTCTGGTTTCATCTGTTCAACAGGCTTCATAAATATAGGTTCTACGCTCTTTATATCTAAAGCTTCTTTTTTTAAAGACTGTGCTGCATAAGGGGATTTATCGGCAGATTCTGTTTTGTATTTCTTGCACAGATCAATAGAGAATTCAGCTGATGTTTTATAGTCTGAAGGTTTCGTTTTTACAAAAACAGGTGGCGGATGAATCACTTTAGTTGTAGTTACTACATTTTGAGGAGCAGAACCAGAACTTTTTCCTCTAAAATCTTTCATTTCCGCACCTTGAACCAATTGTGGAAAAATATTAAATTTAGAATTATTACCAATAATATTCTTTTCACCAATGCTTTGACTCGTATCAGTCAGTAATGGTAATGAACGTGGTAGTTCATTAGTTGATGGTCTTACATTATTTAATTGATCTTTAGTAAACTCAAGAGACTTTCTAATATCTTGTTCGTCATCAAATTCCTTAGTAGTACTTTCTTTCTTTTCCTTCATTCGACGATTTTGGAACCATATTTTGATGGCTCTTTCCGGAATATTCAGAGTTAAAGCTACTTCTTTGCGATGAGCGTTTCCTATGTAAGGAAACTTTTTAAACTGCTTCTCCAAATAGTTCACTTGATCTGTTGTAAAAGCGCTTCGGAATCTCTTGACCTTTTTTGGACTATCATGTTGTTGATTTTCCATCTGAAAATTAAATAACAGGTAATTATCATTTTTCACAGTTTTTGACTGCGTCTGTATTATGAGTTTTTAGCTTTGAAGTATTAAAATCTTTACAAGCTTTTATTAAATTTATAATACAAAATATGAAAAATTAGACTGGAAACCGACCACGACATAGTTTTTTGCTATAGTATAGGATGGCGTAACAGGCTAAGGGCCCACAGGTCAGAGGGAAGGAAGATACAAAACATTAAAAGATATTTTAGAACATTCAGAACAGACAAAAAGGTTACAGGAAAGGAAGATCCAAAATATTAAAACATATTTTAGAACATTAAAACATTAAATAATTTTAATGCTGTCTCCTCTCATATGTTATTGTGTGTACATAAATTATAAATAAATAAATAAGATCAGACAATTTAATTCATGGTTTTTTAAAATTAAGTTAGTCACATTTAAGTTAGGGTATCTAATTTGACATATTCTTAAAATCATAAGAAAACATTACCCTCCTCCTGTGGCAGTCGGGTAGAAACAGTGTTTATCGCTTACCGTTTTTAAATTATATTCCTTTCCAATAAAATTCTCACTAGTTTGTATATTCAGAGTGCCCACACCGTGTTGATTCAACCACAAATATTTCATTATAAATCAATGCTGTCACAGCCCATACAAAGCGACTAACTATAATTGTTAACTGATTATGTCTTATATATTGGTTATGATAGGAAAATAATTATTTAATTACAGTACTACCTAATCATATACTATTAGCTAATTATAGACAGTCAAAATAATTATCTTAATGTGTGTAATTAATTGTTGAATTACTTAATGTGACTTGTGGCTTAAAACGTCTAACTACTCTGTTTTAATGAGATATTGGTGTTGATATTTGGTTAGTAATTATTTGAATACTTATCATCTATACCTACCTACAAAACAATGCCGTGACTGACTGATTGACTGACTGCCAGACAACACACAGCGTAAACCGGTGGATCTAGAGATTTGAAGTTTGGAGGAAATGTTCTTTGAGAAGGTACCCTAGAGGTGAACTAAGGAGGGTTTTTTTCTTATTCGACATTTGAAAGGGTGGTAAAAATTGTATGAAAAAAACACAGGAGCGAAGCCACGGGCGTCAGCTAGTTATTATACACGGTGAATTTTCATTGATTTTGGAAACAAAAAGGGGTCATTGTACTCATCATTATGAACAAATTTTACTATGGGACCAACGCTGAAATCGCGAAAACAAAATCAGCTGATCCCTATAGGAGTGGGTCGTTGTCGATTTTACGGTAAACGGAACGCAGCCGTTTTCACGATGACGAAAACAAGTCTTCGAAACGGTCCTCGTTCGCAACTGGTTTGAAGACTGCCTGAAAATGATACTTTATGATCATAGCAATAATGATCATTTTTCTTTGCTCTGAACGTCGCGGACGAAGACTGGTTTTGTGAGACATTGCATGTTCGGCTGTATGTTCAGAGCCATTAGGTACAAATTCGCATGACACATTCAAAGACTGGTTTGTGCACCGACGACTGTTTTATGAACGAAACGACGAGATAATAGACTTTTACTTGAAGTTATACTTTATGTCTATAAAAGTAAAGATCATTTTTCTTTGCTCTGATCGTCGCGGACGAAGACTGGATTTGTAAGACATTGCATGTTCGGCTGTATTTTCAGGGACATTAAGTATAAATTCGCATCACATATTCGACGACTGGTTTGTGCAACGACCACTGTTTTATGAACGAAACGAAGAGTTATTAGACTTTTCCTTGAAGTTATACTTTATGTCCATAACACTAAAGATCACTTTTCTTTGCTCTGATCGTCGCGGACGAAGACTGGTTTTGTGAGACATTGCATGTTCTGCTGTATTTTTAGAGGCATTAAGTATAAATTCGCATCAATCATTCGAAGACTATATTTTGGAACGACGACTGTTTTAATCAGAATAAGAAAACGGTTCCTTCGTCGTAGATCAGAAAACGGTCGCTAAAAACGGTCCGTCTTTAGAACGCTCACTCCTAGATCCCTACACTTGTGTTCACATAAATCGACAAAATATAGGTTTCAGCTGATTTTTTTTCGCGAATTCAGGGTTGGTCTCACGATAAAAGTTGTTCATAATGTACAATGACCCCTTTTCGTTTCCAAAACCTATGAAATTTCACTGTGTATAAAAAAAAAAGATATAATTGTATAGAATAAAAATTACGACGATTATTTATAAGTGCTGAATTTCTGGGCGTCATGGCGTTGTTGAAAATGTCAATAAAACAAAACTATTGTGAAACCTTCAAGCACTGACGAATAAAAAAGGCGGACAGAATCTCGCTAAGAAAAGATTGTAGCACTTAATTTTTCCCTAAACCCACAATTATTTCGACAGCATTTTAACACACCAGACGGCATATTGTATTTTATTTGTGACACTACGACAACCAAAGACTACTGTCACACGAGATTTGTTGTGTAATCGCAGCTGATTGTCTTACTATGGGTGTGAATGTGTGCGTGCCAGCCCGTACTTAAGCGAGCCGTCTTACTATGGGTGCTTCACATATTGTTAAGCGAGATTCCGTCCGCCTTTTTTTATTCGTCCATGCCTTTGAGTAATCTTTTCACTGTTCGTGACCCTGTGTGTGTCGAATATTGTTTCTGAGATTGCGCCTTCAGTTCAATGTGAAAAGATATAATGAACATTTGATAACTGATGTGACTTTTGTAATGATGTGTGGCATATCCCTTTTGGGGGAGGCCTATATCCAGCAGTGGACGTCTTTCGGCTGAAATGATGATGAAAACTGATTTGAACCATAATTATTGTATATCCTCCGTCCTACAGCTACTTTTTACCTTCCGGGTAGCTTGGGTTCCGTACCCAAAGGGTGCCAAACGGGACCCTAGTACTCTCGCTACGATGTCCATCCGTCCGTCCGTCTCTGTGTTACAGAGCTGTATCTTTATAACGGTAATAGTTTATTAAATTTTTTTGTAGTGCGAGCTTTCAACAATAACACGTGAAATTTTCAGTGCGAGGTAAAAAGTATACTGTCAATAAGTATATACATTATTTACAAATAATTGAAGGGCTTGTCTTTTGCTGTCTATTTATCACACATAACATAACATAACATCACGCTTGTATTTCCCCGAAGGGGTAGGCAGAGGTGTATAGCACACCCACATTTCGCCAGTTATGCTATAGTCCCATGTAATAGGGGGCGAGCCTATTGCCATTAACCGGGCACAAATCCAGACTCCAGGCTGCTACTGAGAATTTCCTAATGAAAAAACCCAATAACACGTAGCCCGACCCGAGAATCGAAACCAGGACCCCACGCTCAGCAGTCGCGTTTGCAACCACTAGACCAACGGCATCGTTACACCGTCGACTGCCTAGTCATTCTATCGAAGTCTAGTCTATTTATCGAAGTGTAATATTTGTCTTTATATGGAGCCTAAAAAATATGGCGTATAAATGTTGTGGACATCCAACAAAACTATATCCATCCTAGTTTTAAAGTAACGTAGTACATAAATGAGCAAAATGGTTCATTATTGTAATGTTTTCGTTCTTATTTCTCATTTTTCAATTCGGTTTGGAAACCAGAAAATAGATGACGGCCACTCAAAATGGCGGTACAGGTTTAGCCTCTATATGAGAAAATGCTGACACCTCTAGATACAGTATGGTGGTGATAAGCGCTTCTTTGCAACTTACACATCTACGATAGTGACAGATATTAGAACTGTTCGGTCTTAAGTAATACAAAAGAGTTTTGTGACTCTTTTAGCATTTGGCGCTAGAAAAGACGTAATTAGTACCATTAATGAGCCAATGTCGTCAAATGCTGCCTATGGAGAACTTTTAGGGTTAAATGATAGTTTGTTATCGCTTGCCTAGACCTCTAAATGCTTATTTCTTCTATAGATTTTATAGTTGTAATATTCTCCATTACCTTTAAGCTCATCCTCTTATCGCTCTTATAGACGTGTAGTATAGCAATGAGTGATAATTTTAATTTACAAACGCTCTTAAGTTGCCAGAAGATAGAAATGCAGCTTATGTAGCGTCTTTTTCTCTCTTTAGGTTATAAATTAAGCCGATGTGTCGCCTGAATATTTGTTGGGTTCTGTCGGTTTCTTTCTCGAAACTACTTTACTGCAAGATAACTTTTAGGGTTCCGTACCCAAAGGGTGCTAAACTTCCGTACGCAAGGGTGCCAAACGAGACCTTATTACTCTCGCTACGCTGTCCGTCCGTCCGTCCGTCTGTCTGTCACAGGGCTGTATCTTTTGAACTGTAATAGTTAGCCGGTTGAAATTTTCATAGAATATGTGTTGAAAAAAGTCTAAAACCAAAGGGGTCCATTCAAGAAACCTCGAAAAACATACATTTTTTTCAACGTTTTTGTTCCTACTCTATCTTCAAAACGGTAATACATGCCAGCGTCAAACTTGGTCTGGTTACAGTGTATACTATTTAGTTTAGCAAAAAATACGAAAAATAGGGCAAACACAGACATATGTGCTGGTATCTGCTTAAGAAAGAAATGCAAAAATTCATATTTCGCGCACGGTGCGTTGATGTCTTTTGCTGAACTCTCGTAAATTAAATCAGTTTCTTTGGGGTATCAGGTCGATAGGTGGTACGTAACCCTTACTGTGTGAGTCCTACTCTCAGTTGGACCGTTTTTTTTTTCTAGTTAAAAAAAACGAAATATTAACAAACAATTTTAACTATACAGAGTGTCCTATTCTATTTCTGTGGCATATAATTGTGGTCCCATTGCTATGCTTCATGGAGGGAAAGTACTTTAAATATTGAAAATAGGAAAACGGATTATCATTAATAACAAAAAAAATATTTAAAATAAAAATGCATTTATTTCAGGTATGTACCCATATGACATAAAATTACATAAAATATAGACACAAAACACATATTTATAATTACAATAATAACATTCACAATCACATTAATTTCATTGACATTCAGGCACTCCTAGCAACATGTCTGTTACAGCAGTGCCTGATGTAAGGGCAGTCCAGTCGCCCAGCAATCATCGCCAGGACAGTATTGGAGCTGGCCCGCACCCTGCGCACCAAGGACGCGCACCGCTTGCGCATGGTGGTGTGGAAACAGTCGGTGCGTGCTTCCGCAAAGAAAGTATTATATTTGAGCCTAATATTCAATAGCTTTTATTACTCAACAACTACGTTGTCAAATAAAGAAGGAGATCAACTTATCTGCCTAAGGGCCGGTCTTTCAATTGCGACTTTACTGGACAGTTAGCTATTCAATGAGTAAATTTAACTGATCCTTTATCGGCTAGGTAGCTTTGCTCGGGTCTTTCAATTTGAAATTACTGGACAGTTAGCTAACTGAGGTTTATTTCTTCAGAATGGCAACAATTTATTATTAACCTTCTTTCAATGTGGTTGCGGTGGATCAGGGACCTTACAAAATGTTTTCATTTAGCATTATATTGTTGGTGTCCTTGCCGCACTTGAAATAAATCAATATAGCCATCCTGTAATCAAACGATTGAGCCCGGATATTTATACAATTAATATGCAAAACTTCATTTTGACATTACATATCTGTCACTTGGGTCGTCTTGTTATTATATTCAAATATTTACAATTGAGCTGATTTATTTCTATTTCTATTCAAAATGAGTGAAAACAAAACGAAAAAGAGGAAAGACTGTAAATTCCAATAACAGAAGCTTAGTGCCTATACAAAAACATAGTTGAAAAACGTACGCAACAGTACAGACAAGGAAGCAGCTTGGAACTTATATTGTATTGTTTTTGTTGATATTGTAATGTTGTTTCTTGGCGAAATAAATACATTGAATTGAAGTGTATTATAATTTTGGATCGGGAAGCTACGCAATATCTTCTCGTCCAAAATACCGCAGTGTCTCAAGACGAAAGTCTTTGACCAGTGTGTGTTGCCAGTAATTACTTAAGGTACTGAAACGTGGTCGCTCACAATGGGCCTGATAAGAAGGCTCAAAGTCACTCAAAGGGCAATGGAGAGGGCTATGCTCGCAGTGTCCCTGCGTGATCGAATCAGAAATGAGGAGATTCGCAGGAGAACGAAATTAACCGACATAGCCCGAAGAATTGCCAAACTTAAGTGGCAGTGGGCGGGGCACATTGCTCGCAGAACGGATGGCCGATGGGGCAGTAAAGTTCTGGAGTGGCGACCGCGTACTGGAAGGCGCAGCGTGGGTAGGCCCCCCACAAGGTGGACCGACGACCTGGTGAAGGTCGCGGAAATCCGCTGGATGCGGAAGGCACAGGACCGGTCGTTGTGGCGATGCTTGGGGGAGGCCTATGTCCAGCAGTGGACGTCTTTCGGCTGAAATGATGATGATGATGATAATTTTGGATAAGTAGGTATATTGTGTAGGTTATCATCATTGTCAACTGCATTTATAACATGATGATGATGACCAGCAAGTTAGTAGCAGGGTACCTATCTGAAATGAATCGGCTCGTGTGTGTGCAATACAGTTAGTAGGTAAATATACTGATGAACAGGGATAGTTGAAATGTAGGGAAGGGTGTGCAAGGCGATCTTCATCAAAATAAAAACATTAATTTTTTCACACAACAAAGGTACAGTCAGCGGCAAAAAAATGAATACACTGCGAAATTAATACGTTAATTTAAGAAATAGAAACTAGATGGCATCGGCGGACGCTCGAAAGAAGCGAAGTCTCTACGCGTTTTCAAGCGTGGATAGAACACGCGTGTGAGTTAACGGTAACGTTTTTTATCGGTTTACTCCCTGGTGGCCGAGCGCACAACGACGCTATAGAAGCTTCGCTTCAAAAGTAGTGAAATCTGATACATAAACTACCTGGTTTGTGAATAGTGAATATATAATCAACAAATTTTTTAAAAAATCACGTTTTGGTTTCGTGGAGTGTATTAGTACATATTTTAGCAGCTGACTATACACTCGAGTTTCTGTGAGCTAGTTTGACATTGACGTTTGTTAACAGGATAGTAATAGCCCTAACTGGCTCTGAAACAGCCAGGTAGATTTACTCTTCAGTTAGGTGTTTTACTCATCGGTTATCTCTTAACTGTCTCTTGAAAGACTCAAATTTCTCTTAACTGTCGAGTAAATCTTAGTTGACTGTTTAACCGTAGAGTAAGAAGCTTACTTGACGATTGAAAGACCGGCCCTAAATCATCTAAATAGGTATTATTTTACTTTATACTTTTCCTTGCAAATTCGTAAAGTAAATAAAAAATTGTATTTTCTAGACATAATTTTAAAACGTCAGGTAAACCAATTTAAATAATATACGCGATTTAATCCGGTTAAACTTTGTTTTATTATAATTTCATTAATTATAAAAATATTTACAATCTTAGCCTTAGAACTACTTATACCTAGAACACTTAATTTTAATAATCATCTTCGTACTCCATAGTCTTGATCCAAGACAAGTCCCAGCTCTTCTCGATAATATCACTGGGAGCGCTCGGTGTGGGAGGTTCAGTTTTTGGTACTGTTTCAGGAGACTCCTGGACTTCAGTATAGGGAGTTGAATGAGGCTGGACCTCAAGGTGTACCTGCTGGTATTGCATCTGGCGTTCTTCTTCTGACATGTACGTCTGATACATATTTTGTACAAGACCATGATCTTGAGCCATTGATGTTGATGTAACCGGTATCGAAACAGGGGTCGACATTGCTGGGTACTGTTCCATGTAAATGTTTCCCTGATTGTACACCTCGTTTCTAATGCCTGAATACTGCTCGTGAATGAGCATCGGCATCTGAATATTCCCCATTTCAGGAGATGACTCAGATGTGCTGGCTTCTTCAGAATCTTCGAGACTCTCAGCTCGGTCTTTCTTCTCCTTCATGCGGCGGTTCTGAAACCATATTTTGATGGTACGTTCATTCAAACGCAAGATCTCTGCGAGTTCTATCCTTCGAGTGCGGTCCAAGTAGCGCGTCCTGGCGTACTCTTGTTCTAACTCCATCATCTGTTGGCTTGTGAACGCAGTTCTGATACGTTTCTGTTTCTTTACTCCTCCAGCTGTTTTGTTACTTCTCCATCCAGGTGCCTGGGAGATGAATCTTCCGAGGTCTGTCTGATTGGGCCATGGCGACCCTCCAATGACCGATCCGTTTTGGGTACGTAGCAGATGAGGTCCATTTAAGTGTTGCGCGTTAATTCCTCTTGCAGGGTTAAGAGTGGTGTATCCGTTTGGTACCGCGCTTCTTTGATAGGGTACGTTCATGTAGGTCGGTGGATTGTATACGAGTTGATTGCTCAATACGTTGACGTTGTTGACGCTACTAGTGACGTGATATTCACTGGAGACATTGTTGCTGGTCACTGATGCTGTTGCAATACTGTGAGACGGCAACTCGCCCCACTCCAGAGGCTGTGAAAAAGAGAAATATTTCATTATTCATCATTAAAAATGGAAAAAAAAATGTTGAGCTGAAAAAAAGTAAGACAAGAAGTCTTAGGCTTTTAGGGATGTTCCAAAAATTCAGATTATGATTTATGAAAGGAAATGAATCATCATCATCATCATTTCAGCCGATAGACGTCCACTGCTGGATATGGGCCTCCCCCAAGCAACGCCACAATGACCGGTTCTTCGCTTTCCGAAATGAATGCAATAATTGAAATTTTAAATAGTTATAATCAAATTACCGTAGTGTTCTGCAAAATATCGGTACTATCAACTTTGTTCCAATGGCCATCACTGGATGTGACCACACTATTGGTTACACCATAAGTGGTTGGTGGTAAACACTGACTAGAAGTGGTAGATGCAGACATTTTAAAATATGTAATAGTAGGAGGAAGTAGCGTTCGCTACGAAAGCTCGACTAATTATAATGTCTGTCAGGATTGTACTTGATTTTATATGTGCACAACACAACAACCCCGAAGTAAGGGATAATTAGCAAATTAGTGAAAAGCTTTGTCGTTCGATTAGGTGATTAGCGAGTTGTTATGTCGAAATTTTTCGTAATGTATTATTAGAAGTTTTTGGTAGTATTTCCATGTTCATAACATTGCAGCATTGAGTAGTTTACTAAACATTTTTTCAAGTAAGTATTTTTTCTTATGGACTTCAAAAGAGTGAAAAACTGTACTACATAAGAAAAAAATTTTTTTTCCTTGTTTTTCATTAAATCATATTTAACTTATCTTGTCAAATTCTTGCAATATTTATTCGATACAAATTAACGTTATCACCTACAAGTACGTATATACTTATTTTTTTTAGCTGTATTTAATGATAAAACGTAACCTTTGATATATTACATTTTTCATGTTGTTCCACACCTCTGAGACCTACATGTTATCTGACTGGCATTAAAGTCATCATATTATCCACACTAATATTATAAATGCAAAAGTAACTCTGTCTATCTGCTTGTTTGTTAGCTGTTCACGACTAAACCTCTGAACCGATCGTAATGAAAATTGGCAAAACGATAGCCTGGGACTTAGAAAAGGACACAAGCTACTTTTTGTCCCGGGAAGATAAACAGTTTCTGAGGGATGCGTGCGGATCTTCCTGTGATAAACCGAATAACGCGTGGGCGAAGCAGCGGGCAGAAGCTAGTTAGAACATAAAATAAAATTTAGATTTTCCTATATGAATAAAAAGTTAAACTTCTTCCTGCACTATACTCACATTATCATCATGATCGTCATTTCAGCCGAAAGACGTCCACTGTTGGACATAGACCTCCCCCAAGCATCGCCACAAAGACTGGTCCTGCGCTTTCCGCATCCAGCGTATTCCCGCGACCTTCACCAGATCGTCGATCCACCTTGTGGGGGAGGGCTACCAACGCTGCGCCTTCCAGTACGCGGTCGCCAATCCAGAGCTTTGTGGCCCCATCGGCCATCCATTCTGCGATACTCACATGTTTCCTTCAAAATCATTCTTAATATCATTGTAAAGTAGAACAGAAATACTTTTATCTACTAATAAAATTCCAATGTCTTCTCACACTGCTAAGCACAGAACTAAATTAGTGTTGCTGCAGCACAAATTTTTATACCAGATGTAATCACTTATCTAATTAACAATTAAAGGCAATAAGTATTATTTAGTGCTTCTTAACTAGCTTCATCTAATTGTCTTTTCACTAATATATTGTTTTGAAGTTGTCTAACGTTTCAGTTTTATTTATATTCACTCTAGCTGTATATTTTGTGGAGAGTAGAACAGAATGGACCATAAGGCTCACTGTAGTTTTATTATTCAAAATTGTTAAAGATACCTCTATTCAACTAATATATTGAGTTATTTTAAAATATTTATTAAGAACTATTATACCTACTATTATTTAGTGATGTTTTAAAATCCAATCTTGCGTGTCAATGGTTCACACTTTTTTCATATAATATTTGGCCACTTCTATGGCGGTGCTCGTGGCTTCGTTTAGGTCGGCTCTTGTACTGTTGACAGGGCACAATCCAATGTAAATGTAAACAAATAGCAAAAATATTTGGCTAGGACAGCACTTCATTAGGAGCTGATAACAGCTTTCTGTTATTGTGTTATACTATCTTAGGGATTCCAGATATCAAAATCAACAACTTAGTTTTTGTTATTTTCTTTCCTTAAACCGTCAATGCATGTAACATAACTAATGTGTTCTGTGAACTGAAATTATTATCTTGTTACTCTTATAATTTTTAAACCCGAATAACTTGTAAAGGACATTCTTCAGTAATATTTCATGGCTTCAATATCTAAATTTATTATCAAAAACTAAGCTATCATCCACAAGCAAGAAAAGCGCCATCTAGTAACAGACTTCGTAACCAGGAACAAGGCTTCTTAGCTCAAGGGCCACGAACATCACTGAAATCAAGTACAGTTTACAAGTTCAAGTAATTTCTAACAGTGACTATAAAGTTTTTCTTTTAGATACATAATCAAAATAAAAGTGTGTTAAAATACCAGTATTCTGTTATTTTTAAATAATGTGAAAATAGTTTTCTTTTGTGTTGAAAAGTAAGTAAAATCTATTGCGGCGACATTTTGAGTTGGTTTCAGTTCAATGACCTTTCCCGTATCCGCTTTAGCCTTCCTGAAAACATACAGATGGCGTAGGCAGTAGCAACCTTTGTCTTTGTGTTGGTCTGGGTGTTGCTTATGTATTATAAGTATGTATTTACAAAAAAATATATAAGTATTATATCCATTGTCTAGTACCCATAGCACAAGCTCTGCTTAGTTTGGGACTAGATGGTGCTGAGTAAAAATGTCCCAAAAGATATTCATATTCAATAAAGCTCTGTAGAAAACTCGTCTTTAAAAAACGCATTGATCTCCATGAAATTAATTATGAGGTAGTATTTTGTTCATTGACGTAACTTAAATGCGTGATAATTACCTATGTGGGTAGTTTGTATGAATAAGTAAATAATTAAGACTTTAATTTAATGTTTAATATTGAGCTATGTGATAAGGTGAATAGTTATAAATAATACCTAACCAATACACCTATTGGAAATTCGATGTTACAATATAAAATATTAAGAACACAAAAATTTGTCTTGACTAAACTCCAATGCCGTTGCTAGATGAAACATATTTATGCGTTAATGTCTTTTGTTCACTGATGAATTAAAAATATTGATTACTTCTGATTTACTGTGAAGAAAAACAGAACGTTAATTTCCTTATTTATCTAAATTATTTCTTTCAGCAGTTTCATAATATCAATTTTATAAACGGTATAATTAAATTAGAATATAAATTACTAGAGCTTGCCCGCGGTTTCGCTCGCGTATTGAAATAAAATATAGCATAAGTTACTTCTGGATAAAGAACCTTTCTAAAGGGGAAATAATTATTAAAATCGGTTCAGTAATATCAGAGTTTATCGATAACAAACAAACAAATCTTTCCTCTTTATGATTAGTATAGTATTTAGTATAAGTAGACGAAAAACATCAAGATATTTCAACAACAAAAAAAAAATATAAAGAGAGATGTCCTGACTGACCGATTCATCAACGCAGAGCCGAAACTACTTAAGTTGAAACGTGAAATTTGGACAGTAATAAATAATAGAAGCACCCACTAAGAAAGAATTTTTGTAAAATTTAACCCTAAGGGGGTGAAATAAGGTAATAGAGTTTGTATGAAAAATCTTTTCTCCTGAATCGATTCACTCAAAACTTGGGAAAAATAATCTTTGAAGTAAATAATTAAATAACCAATTTTAGTTTTCTCCTAAACTAAGGTGCAATGAGGTAATGAAGTAAGTAGGAGAGAATATTATTACGTGGCTTGATTGAGTTAAAACTCGTTATAAATAATCAATTAATAAATTACGTGTTTTAGGTTTTATCGAAAATTAAACCCGACAGGAGTAAAAAAGGACTGTAAACGTTTCTATGAAAAATCTTCCACGGGTGACATTTGACACAAATACTCTTTAAATTATAAAAAAGGCAAAATAACGGGATACATCAAATGGGGCATATTAAAACTATTACAACAAATATTCCTGAATAAAAATAACATTAGATACGATCAGAAACATGTTCTTCTTTATGCATACCTACAAACTTATGAAATATGTAGATATATACCTACTTTTATATGTAAGTACATTGGAATGGCAATGCTTGACGAATGTAGAATATTTCGCCAAAGTACTTTTACTGTGGCAGTGTGGCCTGTGCCTGAGTTTGCTTATATTGAATAAACGTGAGTTGAATAGACAACTAGGGTTGCCGCGCATTCATATTAAGTTTGTTTTTATTTACTTTATTTTAAAATTGCAAAGGGAAATCATAACAGACTTAGTAAAATTATAAACAAAAAGCTTTTTAAATCAAAATATTTAAACAATCTTTAAATAACGATTTAAATTGTGGAAATAAAAAATCGCTCACGAGCAGGATTCTAATCTGCGACTCCTGGCTCAGTACGCCAGTGCTTTACCCACTAAGCTACCGTGAACACTGCTCGTGGTATCTAATTTAACCTCCAATTGGATACGTCTTCGCTAGATTTCACTTCGCATTCGTAAATGCGTTAAAACAATCTTTAAATATTACAAAAACGCTGTTAACTTGTAATAATGCAAGATCAACAATTTAATGTTACCAACAACAACCTTAAGTATACCACAGTAGATACATCTTTACTCTGTGACTATACTTACATAAACAATTGGATTTCCTACATCTATATAATAATACTTTCCCTATTTGCAGATACAAATTGGAGGCGGAGTCCAACACAACAAAAGATTAAAAAAAGAAATGGCATGAACTGTCAATCACTATTTTAAAGGGGATTACATTGTCAAAAATTTTTTTACGACAATACTGCGTAAATTCAGAAGTATTTGAAGAGTTATCTGAGTCAACAACAATAGATACGGTACATACTAATCACTCTGTTTACTGGATTTTACATATTTTTTCACTTAATTTGTTTGTTGTTTACATTTTAGGAGATAAAAGTTAGAAGTTGGAATGACATTTTTGTTACCTGCTACTGATTACGAAATATTTGATACGTGACACAATAAAGGCATATATTTATTTGATCCTTGAACATAATGTTTTTGTTTTTCGTTTCAAATAAGCACCGAAACGAATGACTAAATTCAGATTACTTTGTTACCGTGAGCATCATTTCTATCGGCAAGCAAGTTGAAAATGCGATGCACTTCTTTCTGTCTTTATTCCGTAAGTTAATTGGAAAATATTCCACTGACAAGAATATAAGCACTTAAATCGATAATTAGAGAGAAAAAAGAAATAAAAAATATTTATTTGCGTCTAGAGCGACGCACAGAATTACCGAACATGTGGAAAAAAGCAAAACAAATACAGGTACAAAGACTCAAGGAGATTATCATGATAAAGTTAATTATTTCAAAATCAAAAAGATATAATGAGTAATCTTACAAGGAAAAATCGATACTGTTATTATGTTGATGTGACATTGTATCGCATAGCGGTTTTAATATTATATAACTAAGCCACTTTATAATAAAACCAAAAAATATATTCTCCTAAAACGTTTAGCCGTGCAGCCCTACAACCCAGCCGCCGCGAAAGATCATCAATCATCGTGGCAAGACAATCACAACCGGCGACACATCTGCCACGCTCGTACCGAGCGGTGCCGCTTCTATACCGCGCAGCATCCATGCAACTCTGCAACGATATCGCTAAATAATCTTGGGTATTTAAGTTTAATTTTGGTGAGATTATCACTATTCCTTTAAATAAAACCTTGCTCATAACAAGCATTTCTCCTGGATCGAGGAGAACGAATCTAAAATATATTCCCTGACTATTTAGTGAAATGCTGTGAGCGTTTTATAATAATAATAAAGCCTTTATTGCTGATTTATTTACATGCATCATGCTTGATTAAATAATTAATACTTATAATAAAACTATGTTATATTAATTAACGAATCGGTAACCGGTTCACAATCAGCTTGTCCTTGGACAAAGGCCTCTAGACATTTCCATTTCTCTCTCTTTCTAGTGTGTCGTGAGATTATTATAATATCTTTACCTTGCTCAAAACAAGCATTTCTCCTGGATCGTTCGTTGTAAACTGTATTACCTGACTATTTAATTTGTGAAATCCTTTGAGTGTTTCATCAACATCATCAACATCATTTCAGTCGAAGGACGTCCACTGTTGGACATAGGCCTCCTCCAAGCATCGCCACAACGACCGGTTCTGCGCTTTGTCCTTTATTTGAGTGTTTACCTCAAATAAAATATAGTTTTAATAGACAGGAGTTTCTCTATCGCTCATATCCCAATACCAGCCCATACTACGCTATGTCTGAACACAAATCATTGTGTGATTACACGTTCAGGACCTTAGAGTACTTAAATTAGACAGAGTGATAATTTCATTCAAAGTTCCATCAATGTGTGTTCGTATGCAGCATTTAAAATATTCAATGACACGCACACAGGCGCACAAATAATGTATGAACTGTACGATGCATGTACATGACTTAAATTATAGGTATTTGTACCAGGCCCCTCAGAAAGTATTGCGAAAAAAAGTTTTTATATATGGGAGACTGGCCAGTTATAATTTTTTTCGAAAATATGATTATTTATAAGTAAAAATAAGTAAGTTCCAATTTCAAAATTTCCCTCCACATTTTTTGCGAGTTAATTCAAAGTATTGTGTCTCACTGAAATATGGATCTGCGCCGGGAACATTTTAGAGCTATGATTTTATACGATTTCAAGTGTCGCCTGAAACCGGATGAATCGTACGATAGACTTCAAATGGCATTCATGGATGAAGGCCCTTCCAAGGCAACCGTGTATCGTTGGTATAACGAATTCAAGCGCGGTCGACCAACTTTGGGGGATGACGAAAGAAGCGGTCGCCCTTTGACGGCTGTTACCGAAGAAAACGTGCTAGCAGTGAAAAATTTAATCCAAGACAATAGGCGAATTACATATCAGGAGATTCAACACATATTGAAGATTGGATCGGGAAGCGTTCACGAGATTCTACACAGCCATCTTCGCGTGAGGAGGATAGTATCACGCTGGGTGCCGCACAACCTCACCGATGCTCAGAAGCAGGCCCGGGTGGAATGGTGCCGTGATATGCTTAACAAATTTGAAGCAGGCTCGTCTCGGCGTGTTTACGACATCGTTACAGGTGATGAGTCCTGGATTTATCAATACGACCCAGAAACCAAGCGCCAGTCGACTGTTTGGGTGTTTCAAAATGAGCCAACGCCTACCAAAGTGAAGCGATCTAGAAGCGGGGGTAAGATTTTGATCGCTAGCTTTTTTAATTTGACTGGCCACTTGGTATCAATTCCCTTACGGGATCAAAGAAGCATTAATGCCGAATGGTATACTACCAAATGTTTGCCAGAAGTTTTCTCTGTTATAAGCAACAAGCGACCAAACACAGGGCTCCGCGGGCTACTGCTCCACCACGACAATGCACCTGCGCACACCGCACTCAAAACGAGGGACTTCCTGGACAGCACGCCAGTCAAACTCCTGGGTCACCCTCCTTACAGCCCTGATCTAGCACCGTGTGACTTCTTTTTATTCCCAAAAATAAAAAATCAGCTCAAAGGGATACAATTTTCGTCGCCGGAAGATGCGCTGGCTGCGTTCGAGCAGGCTGTAAACGAGGTGTCTGCGGCGGACTGGAAAAAGTGTTTTGAAAACTGGTTTAGGCGCATGAATCTTTGTATAGAGGCTGGTGGAAAGTACTTTGAAAAGATTTGATAAAAATATATGTACGTATAGAACAATTTTTTTTAGTTTCGCAAAACTTTCTGAGTGTCCCACGTATAACTAATAGGCTCGCGTATCTGCACTTTCATCGCGACCTACATTTAAAACTGCAGTGACACAAGGCGGAGCATAGATGCTACATTTATGTTAAATATTTTATTAGTGTTCAATTAGACGTGGTTTGGGTCAGATAACTTGCATTTTCATTTAGACTCATACCCGTTGGGCACTCACTGACAATTCTGACATTCTGACAATCTGCATTGCAATGCATTGACAATCATATTAATGTTTGTGTTGCTCCCAACATGAACATAGTCTTTTAAGGTCAACTTGAAATTGCTTCACTCCGCGTGCGACTACTGCGGTTCTAACCCGACATATTCTAAGTGCACGACTATTATCTATAAGCAAAACAGATATTTTTTCCGTATTCGAATCGAACGACCGCCCACTGCCACTGCATGAAATATGCTATCAACTAACTAACTTGCGTTAAGGGTAAAGTATGGTGAGGAAAGGGGTAATAGTGGACTAAGGCCTCATCCTACTGATTCTGTAAATTAGAGGCCGGTGCCCAGAAGTGGGTAAGAGACTGGTCATATGCAAGAAAAAATACAGCCCTGTGACAGTCAGACAGACGGACGGACAGACGGCGTAGGCTTAGTAATAGGTTCCCGTTGGCACCCTTTGGGTACCCTAAAAATCATCTGCAGCAGTGTAGCATTGAAACAATCACGCAGGTTGATGTAGGCGTCAGCATGGTGGACTAAGGCCTGAACCCTTCTCATTCCGAGAAGAGGCCCGTGCCCAGCAGTGGGAGAGTAATGGCCTGATTGTGTTAATAAGTTTTTATGTTAATGCTTTGCAACATAAACACAATATAATTCCGCGCTTTTTCCTAAATACGAAAAATTTCCTCACTTAAACATTGAGCTATTATTACCTACTACGTATAATAATAGCTCAATGCACCTAAAGCAAGTTTTTAATAAAACAGCGAACTTACAAGCTAACATAAACATTAATAAGGCGAACCCTCTCGCTTTTAATCTCCAACACACCTTGTTATATTCTCGTAAGAAATCGCTTGCCATATTTCACTAGTGGAAAATTGTAATATCGCGCAGTCTTCGTCTTAATAAACATTTTTTTTCATCATATGAAAATGACATTCGGGCGTCACGTGTGACATTGATGAAAAAATATAAAAGAAATGATGGGATCGACGGCAAGCCTCCTATCCGTTGCTTATTCCTTGTCTCTTTATAAGGGCATCCCTTATACATTATGTATGTGTGGGTGGAATCTTATACGTAGTGTCTATAATATATATGCAGTTTTTTTTTACCTGGTTATATTTGTTATTTGAAAATAACTGTCCTGTTCTTCACTGCTACTGCTTCTTAAAATAGCACTAGTGAAGCTTACGTTATTTATCATCAAATAGCAATAGCTTTACGGCCTAAATGATCATCCTACCTATATTAGTTTTGACCGTTAATCAAACAATCTATCTACTTACAATAGTTAAGGTCATAGATTTCTTGTACTTTGTCACTACTGAAATATGCAATTAAAAGTACGTAATAAAAACCCATAACATCATTGATAAAATACCTCGAACTGTATCCAAACCTTCACATGCCAAAACCCCAGTATATTTGATCGTATAACCACAGTATACCATAATAAAGAACATCGCAGCGTCCCGATTGCGTTTGACAAATGAGCATCATTATTTGACAGACGGCAGATCGGGCGCGCACTGTCGACATACTGTGTCTTTTGTTTTATTAAACTCTCCCTCCATTGATGTTATGAGGGATGACGGTACATGATGCGAAGATGTAAGTATTATGAGCTAAGATCGTGTGGTGTGTAGAATCTGTTTGGTATCCGTATTTTCAGAAGCCTACGGATGTTGCCAGTATTGTAATGAAAACTTACTAAACAAAAATTGTATAACAAAGATAGTGTACTTATATTATTCTTTACGTAAGAAAAAAAACAGTAATACTTGGTGCACATCCTACTAATATTATAAACTAGCCTATGCCCGCGACTTCGCCAGCGTGAATGTCGTTTATCGTGCATCCCTCGGGAACTGTTCATCTTCTCGGAATAAAAAGTAGCCTATATGTTAATCCAAATTCGTAATATTAAAATCGGTCCAGCCGTTCTCGAGTTCTAAATGATGTAACTAATCCGACATTGTTTTATACATTTAGATGTGTAAGAATGTATGTTTGTTTTTTTAGGTATTCCGTTAGCGTAGAGGAGGATTTACATAACAATTTTTTCAAAATTCCGAGGTAATCGTGATTTATTATTTTATTTCTGGATTGTTTTGTAAATATATTTTTATATAAAAACATTAGTAAGTACTGAAAACGTTAATGTTTGTTTGTCTTTCAATCCCGCTGAAACGCTGAACGGATTTGGATGGAATTTGGCACAGAGATAGACCATGTCTTAGATTATACAGGATCCTTTTTATCAACCTACCACGGGAGCGAAGTTATGGCTTCAGTAGTCGATAATATTTTCAACAACTCCTCGCCTGAAACTTATCTAAATATAACGCTTATAGTGTGCATGTGGACTCAATGCTCTAATATTTTTACTAAGATAATTTGAGTCTTAAACTCACATCATAAAATTTCAAAAATACACTCACATATTACTCTTGCAACTAACAATGAATGATTGCTTATTGCAATTCTCATATACTAACACCGCAGAAGCTATTTCGCTTCTATGATAAATGACTCATCTATCCAACAAAACATTTAATTGAAACATAAAACCCTATTAAGCATATTAATTAAGCTAAAACAACTATATAAAACCCTGAGAACGCAGCATGAATTCATTACAGAATCGAATCATCGGCTGTCTATTACGCCGAGGGTTGCCACAAAGCCGGATCGAGCGACAAAAGGAAACGCGAGCCCGAGGCGAAATCTCGCGAGCCATAAATCATAGGACGACACGGAAACAACCCTAGCGCGATTCTCAAACGCTCAAGGGGTTCATTTTAATGCTCTGTTATATTTATCTGGTATTATTATTTTTAATAATGCGGTTTTTAATCTGTTGAAAGTTGCCTTTTCATAATAATTGTATTTTTTTACGAAAATACTATTTTGTTATTTTACTTTTTGCCAACAATATTTTATTAAATATATTACACCAGTTACTAAAGTGACCTTATCTTTCTTTCATATCACTGTGTACTACAGCTGCATAAAAAAAAAACTATTAGTTATTTACACAGACCAGTAAGCCTCTAGACGCCTATTAGCCGGATACCACCGGTCACAAAGCATATGCAGTAACACTGCATATCTTGCGCCCAGCCACCAATCGGGACGTCACTCCGTCAGCGAGCGACACCAATCATATCACCAAACATTTGAGCCGACGAATCATAACGCGCCGTCCGCCCCCCGGTCCCCACCAACATTTTAACGACTGTATTCTCATGCAAAACTTTGTTTAAGTGGCGTCTTGAGGCTTACTGGTCTGTGGCTAGTTATCATCATCATCATCATTTCAGCCGAAAGACGTCCACTGCTGCATCGCCACAACGACCGGTCCTGCGCATTCCGCATCCAGCGGATACCCGCGACCTTCACCAGGTCGTCGGTCCACCTTGTGGGCCTACTCACGCTGCGCCTTCCAGTACGCGGTCGCCACTCCAGAACTTTACTGGTAATTAATTATATCTAACACAAAATTATTTTAACTTAGGCAATAAGCATTTCATAGAACTTAAATTACTCGTATAAAAGTATGTCCTAATAAGTCTATTAGATAGCTGCATATTTGCGTACATTAAGTAATACACTTACTGTGACATTGTTTGTGTAATATTCTTAATATCCTTTCAAATTGCCTAATCGATGGCTAATTAAATAAAATAAAAAATTATGACTAAAACTCACCAGTATTTCTTTCGAACTTTAATTAATATGACCACTTTTAAAGCAATTTATAAATTAGAAATAGAAATACTTAATTTGCAATCGTTTAGTCACACAATCGTACATCATTACGAATAATTATTACGACTTAATTATAACGAGACAAATTAATGTAATGATATGAACGACGTCATAAGGTAGGTACCTACTAGAAATGTTAACAACGTTAGCACAATTTTTATGGAATTTCTTAATACACCACAATCCTGGTTACTCCAATTCAATAATAATTATAATTAGAGTTGCAAAATGTATTAAGTAATGTCAATTACAATTTATTAAATTAACTTTTAAAACATAACATAACATCACGGCTGTATTTCCCCGAAGGGGTAGGCAGAGGTGTATAATACACCCACATTTCGCCAGTTATGTTATAGTCCCATGTAATAGGGGGCGAGCCTATTGCCATCAACCGGGCACAAATCCATACTCCGGCCTGCTACTGACAACAACAACTTTTGACAACTTTTAAAAAACATTCATTATTGATGATTAACGACTTTTAATTTATTAATTCTACAATTGGTCTTGCTGAAACAAAACCCCTTACATAGATTTAAAAATAAATACTAATATCAAGTTAAAGTTACATCAAAGAAAATAAAATTCACGATGTTGATGTAGTCTAGAGTGGATAATACCATATCTTGTAAGCTATCTTAATACAAAGGCCCAACATAGCCTTGCTCATGTTTTATGAAGTTTTTTTTTGTCATCGGCTTTAATATCAAATAAGTATTCAAAAATTAAAACTCTTTCCAAAATCGATGCAGTTTTACCGTTTAACTTTTTAATCATAAGGCACCGAACAGACGACGACGTTCTTTTTGGGCGATCGAGAACTTCAATTTCATGAATTTTTTTTGCGCATTATCTTTTGATCGAAAGCTTTTGATCTGGTTTCCTACAACATACTTTGGAAGAAATTAGAAGATGAAAAACTTCCCCCCGAGATCATTAATATTTTTCAGTATTGGTATGGAAACCAGGTCAACAAAGTGAGGTGGTCAGGGCAGCTTTCTGACACCTACAGAATGGAATGTGGAGTGAGACAGGGGGGTTTAACTTCTCCTGTATTATTTAATTTATATATAAATGCGCTGATTGGCGCGCTCAGTAGAGAACATGTCGGATGCTTCATTGACGATGTATGTGTCAATAACATCAGCTATGCTGACGACATGGTCTTGATGAGCGCGTCAGTCTGTGGTCTGAGGAGGCTCCTTCAAATATGTGAAGACTATTCTCGAACACACGGCCTGGTGTATAATACAAAAAAGAGTCGATGCATGTTATTTAAAGTTCGGAACAAACACCTATCCAATATACCACCAGTAAAACTGAATGGAGTCTCCCTAGAATTGGTAGATAGTTTTAAATACCTGGGTCATGTTGTTACATTTGATTTACGTGACGACTTAGATATTGAACGGGAGCGGAGGGCTTTGTCGGTGCGCACTAATATGATATGCCGTAGGTTTGCGCGTTGCTCCACGGGAGCTAAAATAACACTATTTATAGCGTATTGTACATCTTTTTACGCATGCAGCCTATGGGATGCATATACTCGCGCATCATACGGAGCCCTCCGGGTTCAATATAATAATGCATTCAGGATGCTGATGGGGCTGCCGCGGTTCTGCAGCGCCTCTGGTATGTTCGCGGAGGCGCGCGTCAATAACTTTAGTGCGATCATGCGTAAACGCATAGCTTTGTTGGTAAGCAGGGTTCGCGGCAGCGCTAACGGTATCCTGAAAATGATTGCGAACAGGGTAGACTGCCCATTTATGAATAATATAATTAGATTTCATGTTTAATATATTGATAAAATTGTATTGGTTTGATTTATTAATTAGCTTCATTTGTAATTTCAATTATTTAATTTGTAATTTTAATGATTTTGTTTTATTTGTGACATGAAATTTAATTATTAAATTTGCTATGTATGTTACTAACCATTTCAATGATATCTTTTTACTAACAATAATGGATCTATGTTATCTGAGCAATAAATGAATTATTATACGATTGCGATGCTACATACAATAAGATCGACGTTCTTTGAGTCTTTGTGAGTCTCTTTGCAGGAGCTTCGAGTTAAAAGAACGTCGTCTGTACAGCACCTAATAAACAAATTCAATAAAAATTAAATAAATAAATATAGGTAAGATACAAAAACCGAGATGATACGCTTTTATCTGAGAAAATAAGATATTTCAACTTGGTAATTCAATATTATTTTATTTTGTAAAAACAGAATTGAATGGGGAATTCATGAAATCATCACCATGCATCATCATTTTATTTATTGTGTTTATTTTTTTTACCTATTGCATTTGCCTATAAATATATTTCCTTTCTTTCATTTGTAATTAGGAATGCTGTACACCACCTTATTCTTAGTTTATAGTGATTAGTTTGTCTCAAGGGGTAATTGTACTCATCATATAATGATTGAACAACTTTTACTATGGGACCAACAATGAAATCGCGAAAAATTTCAGCTGTTCCCAATATTTTGTCAGGAATTTTTTTTCGCGATTTCAGGGTTGGTCCCATAGTAAAATTTGTTCATAATGATGAGTACAATGACTCCTTAAGAGGTTTATTATAAACTAAAAATAAGGTTGTATGTCTTATACTACAATATTAAGGCATCCTTATGAAGCCATATTTGACTATATTTATATGAGTAAAGACACTATCTTTACTCATATAATGATGTGAGGAAATACTGTTTATTTTATTTTATTTATCTTCAAATTGTTAAGCCCATAGGAAGAGAATTGATTACCTGAACCTTTTCAATAACATATATATAGACTGAATATCTTGACCGATCTTCGATCTTCCCATGAAATTCTTTGAATTATTTGGTTTTCACGGTACCAGTGATATTTCCTGAGACTACACTGGCGCCATCCATGGTCTTTATTACCAAAAAAAAACGAACTAACTAACTTTTGTGTGAACTAGGTAGCGAAAAAACTATTCACCTTTAAAAAAAATCAATAATGCATAATATTTTACTTCGTGGGCAAACCATCACCATACGGGTTATTTATAACACAAAATTTACGAGACATTTATTTATCACACATTAACACCACCTGACACAGATATACTACTCTATAAAGATTCTATATCGATGATTAGTATCCTTGTAAACCGTCGAGCGCGGAGAGCTCTTGATAAATAGTCAAACGCTGGCGATAGGCCAACCTCGCGGAATAATCAAATTTTGTACCCAACGCTGCCTCTGCACTGCCGTGTCTTTTATGGATTTTATTCCCCCTAACAAGATGCTCGAGGGTAGCGTTGCGGTTGCTTGAATTAAATTGTCGTTGATAAACTCTTATGTGCCTTTTTACTTAGAAGTGAAATATCAACACGGGTGTGCCCTTTCGCACAACCTTATCGCAGCTTGGGTTGCTTAAGTTAGTGCTTGGTGTTCATGAGCACTTTTTATAGACTATCCGGCACAATTCTTGAGAAATGTTTATTTGCCTGAAACACAGCAAATTTATGCATATCGTTATAGTATGGTGGGCAATGATAAAAGAAAAACGCGGAATGTGCACACAACTTCTGAATTCCTATTACAGAATATAAGCTCTGTCAGATTTATTCTTAACGATCCCAATTCGAGACACCCACATTCAAACACGATTTGAATTCCAATTAGACTTCCTCTCGTAATCCAACTTCAAAGGTAATCGGAAATTGGACGTTATGTGTGAGTTCCAATAAGACTACATCTACATACATCAATAGCACCGACCGACGTGTTTATTTTCCAACAGAAGTTCACTGGGCCCGTGTTCGGGCTAACAATCTTTATAAATAAAGCGAGCCCATTGCCTATTCATGACCGGGCAGAATTCACCCCCCTCCCCGCTGTCAGCTCACCCCCGTATCAAACAAGCCCCTTCATGTCAAATACTCCGCGCCCCGCGTCTGTCAAACTCTTCGCCAGCGTTTGACAGGGATCCTCCCTCGCTCGCGGGGAGGTGGAGTGCCACCTTTCACTGTTCGTCAACACTGGAAATCAATCTGTATTTGCATAGAGATAGAGTTGGTTTTTGGTAATTTTTTCGTGTTCCACCCGCGCTGTCACGAGTCTAGGTGCAGGCGCCACGTCGAATGATGGATGACGTCAGGGAAGGTCGGCAGCATCACGCGTCATTCATGTGTACACAGGCGTAAGGGATACGTTTTTCGCGTGACGATATAATATTGGTGATATGCAAATTTGCTGTCGGCTCGCGTCCAACTGCCAACGATTGTGTGCCTATAATAGTTGGACATAGTGTTGGGTTTATTAGGGATACTTTTTTCTCAACAGAGGTCGACCTTGTAGCATATTTTTTTCTTAATAATATTGTAAGCTAGAAAGATACATTACAAATAAAAATAATACGTACAAAGCCGAGCAATGGGTTTTCATAGCATTTATCACAACGTTTTTGTAACGTGCATAAACTTGGAGTACTTAAATGGGTAGATAATTAAGATATTTAATATAGACCACTAAATAATTAACGAAAAGTCTAACTAAAAAAATTAAGTTCTAAAGTCAATAGTAACCCCATTATGGGAACCAATGGCAGTAATAAAAAAATCATGAAAGTTAAATAAGAGAGGAATTGTCAACAGTAGTGATACGAAAAAAAATAACAATCTCCTAAGAATTTGAAGAAGAAAATTGTAGATTAGTAGAAAATCTAAATCAGACTAAAATTCTAATAAGATTTTTTATTTCGATTTTTACCCATCTCTCTCATCAGTAGTCATAAGTGTTAGATTTTGTTCAACACAATGACAACAAAGAAAAAAAAAACGGCCAAGTGCGAGTCGGACTCGCGCAGTAAGGGTTCAGTACCTCTCAATATGTCTATGTTTGTCTTATTTTTAGTATTTGTTGCGAAAGTACATAATATGCACTATAATCTGACTAAGTTTGACGCTGGTATATATTACCGTTTTGAAGATAGAGCAGGAACAAAAACGTTGAAAAAAATGCATGTTTTTTGAGGTTTCTTGTATGGGGGTCCCCATTTGGTTTTAGACTTTTTTTTGTTTTTAGTATTTGTCGTGATACACCTCATAGCAACACATATTCTGAGTAAATTTCAACCGGTTACCTATTACCGTTCAAAAGATACAGCCCTGTGACAGACAGACGGACGGACGGACAGCGTAGCGAGAGTAATAGGGTCCCGTTTGGAACCCTTCGAGTACGGAACCCTAAAAAACATCAAGTTTTAAACATAGGTCAAATCGAAAAAAACATTCTTCAGACATCATTTATATTTCATTTCTATTACAAAACTTAATTTATATCACATTAAAACCGCCATAACAGCCTCCATTTTAATTAATACCCAGCATCTTCAAAATAGGTATATTATAAGTGTTTCTGCGGTTCAGTTAACAAGGCAGTGAGTCCCCCGACTTGTTTCTCTAATGTATACTTTATGAAAATTAAATATTTCACTCCAGCCGGCTTCGGAGTGGGGATTACAACAAATTTGCATTATTTAATGGATACCGCGCGTGAGGATTTGTCAACAAGTTCACTTGTTTTGAACACAACTCAATGTTTTGGAGCGTTTTTGTCAATTTTTGTTTATAAAAATATTGTTAAAAATATAAACATCAAGCAGCTCTTCCTAAAGACATCATCAACCTAAAGACCGTGGCTGGGGCAGACTGGATGCGGAAGGCAGAGG
This sequence comes from Asteroscopus sphinx, assembly GCA_949699075.1. NCBI lineage: Eukaryota > Metazoa > Arthropoda > Insecta > Lepidoptera > Noctuidae > Asteroscopus > Asteroscopus sphinx. Next base: position 10,808,476 of record OX453013.1, on the reverse strand, counting down.
ACCGAGCGTTATGGCGCACCTTGGGAGAGGCATATGTCCAGCAGTGGACTGCGATAGGCTGAGTTGATTGATTGAAGCAGCTCTTCAACAAACGAAAGCTAATGTTAGCTAAGATCCTAAAGATCATTAGAGTTACTCATGAAAATAATTCCGATCCCAATCCAATCCCTGTATCAAAATTTTACAAAAATAAATGGATATTTTTGATGAAAATAAACACAATAAGTACACAATTTCAATTCTAATATGTTTTAATTAATTCGAAAAACACTAAAAGAATATTAGACCAATTTAGCGCTAATTTTGCATTCAAGAGTAAGGATCGACATCTAAATTATTTTTAAAGTACACACAAGTAGTGTAGTCACTAGACATGGGGCAGAACAAAGTGAAGAATACGAAATCTGCTGACTGGAGTCTCAATCGTTCGAAATCAGGCTTAGTTGAAGATCTATTTTTGGCTTATATAGAACTTATACATGCTGAAATCTATATCGCTTAATTCCCGAAAAGGGCCCATTGTACTCATCATTATGAACAACTTTTACCATAGGACCAACCGTGAAATCACGAAAAAAAAAATAGTTGGTCCCTACATTTGTGTTCACTTAAATCGATAACATGTAGGGACCATCATATTTTTTTCGCGATTTCAGGTTTGGTCCCATAGTAAAAGTTGTTCATAATGATGAGTACAATCACCCCGTTTCGGGAATTAAGCGTATAAAATTTCAGCATGTATATATGGCATAAAGCTATGACTGTATCGAAGGTTCACATTAGGAGATCTATTTACATACTAACATTTTTATAAATATGAGAGTATAAGCCATATCCTTCAACACAAGAGTGGCTATTTTTCCCCTTCACTATTCATGTCATATTTGCTCATCTGCTTTCAGTTTTAAATGCCAAAGTTCTAGGTTTCATGTTTGCCAGCAAACTTGAACTTAGTTTCAGAAACAAACTGCTTCGCATTCCACATTTTTCCCTTCTTTATTTTTTTCATGAATAAAACAACAGATTTCTACTTCCGCCGGGTAACTTCTCCCTCCCACCTTCGATTTATTCGTTGGATAAAGAAAACTTCTTTTAAAAATGTAGGTAAAGTTCCCTTTAATATTTTCCGTCTGTTAGATATCTCGCGGCCTGCCGTTCAAATTATGTGCATTTAAAATTGTGTTTTTATTTTGTTAGTTTAGAAAGAATGAAAGAAAAAAGAATAATATTTATTTGCTTCAAAGAGTTTCAGTTGTTTCGATTGATGACAGATAAAATGTAGTGATAAGTGCTGCCTATAAAGAACACATGAACAAAGCGTCTTTCCCTTAATAGAAACAAAGAAAAGTTATTGGACGCATTCTTAGATTTTAGTTTACTCATTAGCTGAGGCTAGATTGTAATACAAATAAAGTATCACACGTGTATACTTTATAGTAAAAAAAGGTTGTTTCGATTCAAGTTTGGTTTGGCAGTGATATTCTTCTTCTTCCTGAGCCATATCCTCATCGGATATCAGTGACCACCGCATGGAATTCGTTTCTATCTTGTGCCAGTCTGCATAGACTGGCAACGTCATTGATGTTGGTCCAGCTCTTGATTTTGTCAATACAGGCTAATTTCCTTGTTCCACTGCTCCTTTTGAGGATTTTCCCCAAAACATTATATTTTTCATTTCTGTATATGTATCCTAGATATGAGATATTCATTTTTTTTGCTGTTTTTAATAACTCAAGGTTTTTCGTCATTCTTCTTAAAACTTCAATATTAGTGACCCTATCCCGTATAATAATAGCAGTGACATTACCATATATCTATTCTTTGACAGTCTCTATTAGTAGGTCAATGTGTCCTTATGATAATGTAGATATCCCATATATTAGGACAGCACAATTTTTTGGTACTGTCATATTTTCCGAATAGTGCAGAATCTAGTAGTCTTGGAATTTTACGGCACAATTGGCACAGTGACTGAGCAATTCGCCAATGCACTTTGGACCGCGGGTTTGATTCCCGCACGAATCAATATTTATGTGGAACAACTACAGATAATTGTTCCGCGTCAAACGCACGACACAGAAGAAATCCTAGTGTTGGGAAAGCTTTTTAAAAAGAACTGAATTTTTAGAAAAATAGCATCACGAATATTTTACACAAAGTGGATTTTTGGCATATCAAAATAATAAAAAAACAAATGCAAACTTGAATCAAACTTTTCAAACAATTTTCAAATCCTTTCGAACTTCAAATCTAAATTCATAGCAAACTAGACCTTGTATCTGTTTATGAAGGATTATGTTCTTTCGTTTCTCGATACAATCATCGATCTATCAAGCCTGACATGAGTGACACTCGTTAGATAGAGACCGTTGCAATTTAAATTTAAATCCTAGGAAAGCCCACCCTCCCCTGTTCTAATGGATACACAATCGGTGATACGCATCGCTTTTTAACTAGCAAATGTTTAGCTTATATTTTTTTAGAAATGATGAATGTTGATGAAAAATTAGAGCAATAATTATTAACTACGTTTTGTTCAAATTGATAAATAAAATACATAAATTCATTGTCTGAACCAAACACAGACCAGTAAAACTCCAGATGACAACTAGCCGAGTACCCCCGCTCACAAAACATATGCAGTAGCACTGCATATCATAAGCCCCGCGGCCAATCGGGACATTACTCCGTCAGCGAGCGGGACCAATTATACCACCGAACTTTTGAGCCATCACAACGCGTCATCCGCTCTCCGTTCCCCGCCAACATCTTACGACTGTGTTCTCATGCAAAACTTTGTTAATGCAGCGTCTTGAGGCTTACTGGTCTGTGGAACCGGGGTATATCCAGCAGAATCTCGGACGTCATGTTTCTCCGAGCCTTTACCCAATTATGTTGGGGTCTGCTTCCAGTATAACCAGATGCAGCTGAACATCAGTATTTTACGTGGAGCGACTGCCATCAGACCACCACAAGCCAGTTACTGGGTAACACCGACATCCTTAGGTTCGGGCTTCTGACTACCCGTAGAGTACAGAAGTAAATCTTCATACAATGCGCGCTCGATCAACGCACACATAGACATCGCTCACGGGCACGAAATCTCAGATCAGGGGCCTCACTCCCGCCTGGATCGAGTTTTGTATCAATCGAATTTGAATTCGAGTTGACACTTCGTATGTACTACATTCCTCTAGGAATTGACATTAGCACGATTTGGTTTAGAGCTCGAATCAGTCGGGCGTAAGGCACCACGTTCAAACTGTGGATAGAACAATTCGAGCGGGAGTACCACCCGCTATTTAGGTGTATGTGCGTGTTACACCGTTCAGCAGTACATAACTACATACATGAGCTTTACATCTGTACTCTCGGTGTTTTGTGCTTTAGCTTAATGTACTCTACGAGGCACGAAAGGGTCTCGATGTTCAACGAAATGGTAGCAGCTTCACCTCATTACTACTCTAGCCGCAAGCCCAAAAATCAAGCAAGCGCAAATCTAGGACGTCATCATCAATGAAATATGATAACTTACCTATACTTTCCTTTCTATACATAGAAATCTAAATAATAAGGTAATAGAAGTGGTAAAGGCGCGTGAACTTGTCGCCGCGTGCAGATGTCTCGTAGGACACCAGTGCGCGAACCATTTGCTTGATTATCAGTGCTGTTTTGGACGCGGAGTCACAAAAACTGTATTTTGCAGCATATGTAACAGCGGTTTTTTTAGCTTAATTTATTTTGCATTGAATGCTAGAAAGATGGTGAGCGTAATTGAGTGTTTATGTGTTGGTAGCGGCGAACCGGCAATACGCGTTCCAGTAATAAAAGACAGTAGATAACATTTCTATTGTCTTAATATTTAGATTTCTATGTATCTATATGATAACTCCTAACTTAATTTAACGAGACAAAGGTTTTAGCTAGATTTTTCTCCAACTGTATATTATATATTATGTTTTATATTATTTTGTAAAGTGGACAACCCATAAAGAACACTGTCCTACAAGATACAGGTTTTCCTAGTTTGTAGGGCAGGGATCTATAACAATAACAATAACAATAGCCTTTATTAACAATCTCCTTTAGTTACATGGCATCTTAATTTCTAGTTTACATAAAATAAAAGTATCTAAAACTAAGGGTAAATTTTCTTTTATTTGACACCGGTAATTATTATATATTAGGATTGTCTTGCTCTTCAGCATAGGCCTCCCCAAGAGTTTTCCATAGTGGTCGATCTTGTGCTTTCCTCGTCCAAGTTGTTCCTGCTACTTTTTTAATGTCGTCCTCCCATCTTCGACGCTGTCTACCTTTTTTTCTTTTGTTTTGTCTAGGGCACCACTCTGTCACGTCTTTGGCCCATTTGTTTTTCTTATTTCTCACTAAATGACCTGCCCAATTCCATTTTAATTTTCTAATACAGTATTTGACATCAGTAATTTTTGTTCTTTTTCGTATTGACTTAAGTCGTACCCTGTCTTTTAATTTGATGTTGAGCATACTGCGTTCTATACTGTGTTGGCAGGTTTCTAGTTTTTTAATATTTTGTTTTGTTAAACTCCATGTTTGACATCCATAGGTCATGCTTGGTAGAATACATGAATTAAATATTTTCGTTTTCGCTTTAATTGGTATCCCGGGATTTTTCATGACTTCTTTAAAGGACCAGTATCTCTTCCATGCTATGGTGATTCTGTTGTTTACTTCCTTTGTTGTGAGATCTGTTGGAGATATTATCTGTCCTAGATATGTGTATTCGTCTACATACTCTATGATGTTGTTGTAGGATTTAATTGGGATTTTATTGTGGTTTGTCATAACCTTTGTTTTGCTTATGTTCATTGATAGCCCAACTTTCTGACTTTCATAGACAAGTTGTTCAATCATCTCTTGCAAGCTTTTTGGATCTTCACAAATCAGAATTAGATCGTCTGCGAATCTTAGGTGGTTTAATAATACTCCATTAATTTTTATGCCATGTTCACTCCATTCTAGATGTCTGAATATGTGTTCAAGTGTTGCGGAGAATAGTTTGGGTGACAAAGGGTCTCCTTGTCTGACTCCTCTTTTAATATCGAAATATTCTCCTATGCTTTCTGTTCGTATTTTCGCTTTCATGTTCTTATATATGTTGCTAATTAGACGAATATATTTGCTGTTGATTCCTTGAGAAACAAGAGATTCCCATATTTTCCCATGTTTTAGGGAGTCGAATGCCTTGTTGTAGTCAATAAATGCCATGTAATATACTATTCCGTATTCGTTGCATTTCTGGATGACTTGTTTTATGGTGTGAATGTGATCTATTGTTGAAAAGTCATTACGGAACCCTGCTTGTTCTCTTGGCTGGTTTTCGTCCAATAGCTTGGTTTTACGATCTAGCAATATCTTTGAGAATACTTTGTATACGTTAGACATTAGAGAGATGGGTCTATAATTAGCAATATCGTCTATTTTCCCTTTTTGTGTAGTAGGATTATAGTTGACGTAGTCCATTGACGTGGTATCTGTTCGGTTACTAAAATTTCGTTAAATATATCTGTGATTGTGTCCAAAATTGTTTGAGATGTTCCTAATAGAACTTCATTGGAAATCCCGTCTTCTCCAGGCGCTTTTCTACTTTTTTGTGATTTAATAGCCTTAACAACTTCTTCTTTCATTATATGTGGAATTGGTTCTTCTTTGCTAGTAAGTATCAATGGTGGTCTTGATCCCTCGTCGCTATAAAGCTCGCGATAGAAATCAGTTGCTGGTTCCAAGATTTCGCTTCTTTTTGTCCTGCTTTTCTTGTTCTTGTAATGTATCATATTACGAATCCAACTGGAGCTCTCTTGTAGTTCTTTCCACGCTTGCTTGACTCCTCCGAATTTATTTATGTGGAAATTTATTGTTTCAAGTCTCAATTTCTGTCAGTGTTTCCGAATGTGTAAATTTATTTCCTTACTTAACTTGGCTATTTTCCGTTTATTTACTTTTCTATCTTTAAACAAGAATGCCCTCTGCCTGATTAAATCTTTTGCTTCTGGTCCTACTTTGTCTTTTGGAGTTTTGTTTGTTTTAATTTTGTTCTCAATTTCCTTTATTTCTTTTTCTAGAACATTATATTTGTCTTGCATTCCTTGAAGATCCTTTATTGTTTCCAAATTTATTTCTAAGGATTCCAATATGCTATGTGGGAGTGGTAAGTGTATTGGTCGTTTAATGTTTTGTATATTTTTTCTTGGTTTTTTTGGCTCCATTGAATATAAATGTCCTCGGAGCAATCTGTGATCAGTATTGTAGTTAAACTGATTTACAACTTCTACATTTGAAAACAATCTTGGTTTATTTGTGGTTATGTAGTCTATTTCATTTCTTATTGATCCGTCGGGAGATTCCCACGTCCATTTTCTTTTAGGTTTCTTTTTGTAGTAGCTATTCATGATATGCAGATTATTTTCTAATGCATAGTTTATAAGTCTTTGCCCGTTGTCATTTCTTTTTCCAGTTGTAAATATTCCGATAATTTTGTCTTCATTTTTTCTTTTCTTGCCAATTTGGCCATTAAAATCACCCATTACAACAATAGTCTTGTATACATTTTCTGTAGTTATTTTTAGTTTTTCGTAAAAATTGTTTTTTATATCTTCTTTGGCGAGGTTGGTAGGAGCATATATTTGAACAATTGAAGTAGGTTGCTTGTGGCCAGGCAGTTTAATGTTTAAGACAGCTATTCTATCCGATACTCCTTTAAATTCTATTATTCTGTTCTTTAGGTGCTTTTTAACTAAAAATCCCACGCCATATAATCCAGGAATTTCATTTTTGTAGTACAATATGTATTCTTTATGTTCTTCGATTTTTTCATCTGATCTTCGCACTTCGCTTATACCAATAATATCCCAACTGACATTTTGTAGTGCTTGTTCTAGTTCTATTAGAGATTCCTGTGACTTAAGTGTCCTTGTGTTAAGTGTTGCTATATGTAGTTTATTTTTTTGTTTTGTTGTATTCTTCTCAGTATTTTCTTCCAATACATCCGTTATTGTATTTGATCTTTGGGGCGGTGATATAATGGGTTCATTTATTATATTCTCTTGAGGGATGCGGTCGATAACCCCGCGGTGACCAGCCGTATTGGGGTTCATTTTGTTTTTTCTTAATGTTTCACTTATTCTGTTTGTTTTCTTTCCATTACCGGTGTCTACTACTTCCTATTCTTTACGTTGTTGGTTCTGCTTATCACTCAAAGAGAAAGATCTGGCTCTCATGTACGCGAACACATCAGTTTTATGAATTTTGGAAGGGGCAATTATATTTTCTTTACCATTGAAATGTGGCGGCGTATGAATGTTTTTAGGAGATGTCGAGGACTCTCTTTTCCTTTTTTCAACCTCTGGTTTTTCTTTTATAACTAGTTTATTGTTCCGAATGAATGCTTCGTTTCCTTTTCCTTTTTCTACTTTAAGTTTTTCTTGTAAGTTTTTCCGAATTTCCAGAGTATCCTTTGAGAAGTCTTCTGTTACGTAAGTTTGTTGTGGCATTTTCTTTTTCTGTTTCAGTATTTCTATTTTCTTTTGGTATGACGTAAAAGTGACAAGAATAGGTCTTACTTTTTTCTCGTCTTGTTTTGCTCCTAGTCTATGATATTTATTTATTTCATATCTATCAAGGTTAATATCAATATTTTGCATGACTTCTTTTATTATGTTGAATAAATCTTGGTAGTTATTCTCCGTTTCTTTTACACCATGTATTAGCAGGTTATTTTTCCTGTTCATATCTTCTAAATTCCTTACTTTTTTGTTTAATGATTCCACCTCATTTTTCAGGTATTTATTTTCCTCTAGTATTGGTTTAATCTTTTCGTCTATGTTGCGCATAATGGTATCGGTTACATTTTCTGTAATAGTTGCGGTTTGTTTGTCGAGTTCTATTTTCATCATTTGAAACAGTCTTGACATGTCCTCTGACATTCCGTCGGTATTCATGGTGCAAAAACTAAACGTTTCAATAAGCGTGTATTGGAACGTAACTCACCCGTAAGGTTGGTATTACCGGATATGTCAATATGCAGCTAGCTTCGTGGTTGTTTTCAACAGTTTTCAACGATGATAAGCAAATATTTTTAACCTCCAAATGCAGTGTTGTCTTTTCGTTTTACTTTAAGTATGCTTCTTTATGTGTTTCTTATAGCGGATCCACGCTATTTTAGCTTCCTATGATTAATCTATGTAGTGCAAGGTTGGTATATGCAGATTTTCACTTTTATTTCGATTAAAACCGGGAGCACTGTTACGTACACTACTGTTACTTTGATAACCGGAAACGGAAATTAATGTACTCTACGAGGCACGAAAGGGTCTCGATGTTCAACGAAATGGTAGCAGCTTCACCTCATTACTACTCTAGCCGCAAGCCCAAAAATCAAGCAAGCGCAAATCTAGGACGTCATCATCGATGAAATATGATAACTTACCTATACTTTCCTTTCTATACATAGAAATCTAAATAATAAGGTAATAGAAGTGGTAAAGGCGCGTGAACTTGTCGCCGCGTGCAGATGTCTCGTAGGACACCAGTGCGCGAACCATTTGCTTGATTATCAGTGCTGTTTTGGACGCGGAGTCACAAAAACTGTATTTTGCAGCATATGTAACAGCGGTTTTTTTAGCTTAATTTATTTTGCATTGAATGCTAGAAACATGGTGAGCGTAATTGAGTGTTTATGTGTTGGTAGCGGCGAACCGGCAATACGCGTTCCAGTAATAAAAGACAGTAGATAACATTTCTATTGTCTTAATATTTAGATTTCTATGTATCTATATGATAACTCCTAACTTAATTTAACGAGACAAAGGTTTTAGCTAGATTTTTCTCCAACTGTATATTATATATTATGTTTTATTTTATTTTGTAAAGTGGACAACCCATAAAGAACACTGTCCTACAAGATACAGGTTTTCCTAGTTTGTAGGGCAGGGATCTAACCTGATTGTAAATAGCCATAATTACCTTACTATACCTAATAAGTTTTTGATGTACATACCAGGCCCCTCAGAAAGTATTGCGAAAAAAAGTTTTTATATATGGGAGACTGGCCAGTTATAATGTTTTTCGAAAATATGATTATTTATAAGTAAAAATAAGTAAGTTCCAATTTCAAAATTTCCCTCCACATTTTTTGCGAGTTAATTCAAAGTATTGTGTCTCACTGAAATATGGATCTGCGCCGGGAACATTTTAGAGCTATGATTTTATACGATTTCAAGTGTCGCCTGAAACCGGATGAATCGTACGATAGACTTCAAATGGCATTCATGGATGAAGGCCCTTCCAAGGCAACCGTGTATCGTTGGTATAACGAATTCAAGCGCGGTCGACCAACTTTGGGGGATGACGAAAGAAGCGGTCGCCCTTTGACGGCTGTTACCGAAGAAAACGTGCTAGCAGTGAAAAATTTAATCCAAGACAATAGGCGAATTACATATCAGGAGATTCAACACATATTGAAGATTGGATCGGGAAGCGTTCACGAGATTCTACACAGCCATCTTCGCGTGAGGAGGATAGTATCACGCTGGGTGCCGCACAACCTCACCGATGCTCAGAAGCAGGCCCGGGTGGAATGGTGCCGTGATATGCTTAACAAATTTGAAGCAGGCTCGTCTCGGCGTGTTTACGACATCGTTACAGGTGATGAGTCCTGGATTTATCAATACGACCCAGAAACCAAGCGCCAGTCGACTGTTTGGGTGTTTCAAAATGAGCCAACGCCTACCAAAGTGAAGCGATCTAGGAGCGGGGGTAAGATTTTGATCACTAGCTTTTTTAATTTGACTGGCCACTTGGTATCAATTCCCTTACGGGATCAAAGAAGCATTAATGCCGAATGGTATACTACCAAATGTTTGCCAGAAGTTTTCTCTGTTATAAGCAACAAGCGACCAAACACAGGGCTCCGCGGGCTACTGCTCCACCACGACAATGCACCTGCGCACACCGCACTCAAAACGAGGGACTTCCTGGACAGCACGCCAGTCAAACTCCTGGGTCACCCTCCTTACAGCCCTGATCTAGCACCGTGTGACTTCTTTTTATTCCCAAAAATAAAAAATCAGCTCAAAGGGATACAATTTTCGTCGCCGGAAGATGCGCTGGCTGCGTTCGAGCAGGCTGTAAACGAGGTGTCTGCGGCGGACTGGAAAAAGTATTTTGAAAACTGGTTTAGGCGCATGAATCTTTGTATAGAGGCTGGTGGAAAGTACTTTGAAAAGATTTGATAAAAATATATGTACATATAGAACAATTTTTTTTAGTTTCGCAAAACTTTCTGAGTGTCCCACGTATAGGCTAAGTTTCTGGTGAATAAATAATTTACTTACTTTACTTACTTGTATCTTTTTCTGCAAGAAAAACATTATTTATTTTCTTTCCCCGGCATAAAATATTTTGTTTATAAAACTTAATTAAGATCTCATGATTATTTACAAAAAAAGTTTAAGCAGCACAAAGCAAATTTTCAATAAAAAGCGTGAAAAAAATTCTTGATACTTGGTATCGATTTTTTTCCATAGTGTCGGATCACGTTTATAAATATTCATCATGCAGTATTAGCATGCGGGGAGGACGTGGTAAAACCCGGTGCGGTACGTACGCCTGTCATTATTTTGCCATTTGGACGCAAAAACGAAGCGCACCTTCGCTTCGCCTGCCTTGCCTGCGATGTGTATTGTATTTTATATGAGTCGTGTAATATTTAAGAGAATATCATGTTTCGTGAATCATGTATATGTAAACACAACATTATGGGGAAAAGTCTGAGAACTGAAAAGTATGTAGTAAGTGTCTAAGGGAGGACCGGATAACCAATTGGAAATATGACTGTAGCTGATGTAACGACTAACATATAACTACTCGGTCAAGTTATAAGTATCAAAAATTAGGTATCCCTTCAGTGACAATAGTAGGTACTACATATACTGCCTCCAAAACATATTACATTATTCACTACGAAGAGAGATTGTTGAAACAATTCTCATAAACCTGAACCTCTATTGCTCATGGTTAACCCTTACCGTACCATGAGAACTGTTGCAGGTAGCGCCATCTGTCACATTGGGCGTGAATTACAGGCGCGTTGAGCGGCACCAAGCGACAAGCATTCACATTCAACACGATACAATGATTAATTTGTAATGCACCGTTTATTACTCCATTGGAAAATAATTACCTTTGTATAAGAATTAAAATATTTACAGGCATGATGTTATGTTACACCTCTGCCTACCCCTTTGGGGAAATCCCCAAAGGGGTAGCAGAGGTGTAGTACACCCACATTTCGCCAGTTATGTTACAGTCCCATGTAATAGGGGGCAAGCCTATTGCCATTGACCGGGCACAAATCCAGACTCCGGGCTGCTACTGAGTATTTCCTAATGAAAAAGCCCAATAACACTTTGCCCGACCCGGGAATCGAACCCAGAACCCCACACTCAGCAGTCGCGCTTGCCACCACTAGACCAACGAGGCAGTAATAATAATAAGAATTAATTTCTATAAAATGTAGCGATGCTTGGGGGAGGCCTATGTCCAGCAAATTAAACCAGACGAGACTTCTAGGGTGGTAAATATAAAAATGATTGCAGCATGTTGATTACTATACTGCGTTCAATAAATCAGACTTTATTTAGGTATATTCTGAATCAAATGCTAAATTTCTCCAAATTAAATGGTCAAGACAGCTCAGTTGAACTTATTTATTGGTATTCCAAAAGACCTACTAGAAACCACAAGAATATTTACGCACATATTTTGTGGAAAATTCTCAATTTACCAACGAAAGTGAATTTATAAAATGCATAAAAAAATCTTTAAACAACTGGGTTGAATTAATAAAAGATCCCCGATTCCCCGCCCTGAGTAAAAAGAAATTATAATCCTTTCTTTTAAAATGCAATGAGGTGGTTGTTAAAAACGTTTGCGGGGATATTTAAAATGCGCCGACCCTGCCCTGGCAATTAGTGATGCCAGGGAAATTAAAACAATGAGAGTAGGGAGGCACGGAACCATTGTGGACGATGAATAGCCATGCTGATTCTTTCAAGTAAAACTTGTTATAGACACGGTTATTGCACCTTATTATCTATTTGTTTTTCTTAATTTTCAAGGTAATTTTTGCTTTTCATGGCAGCAGTTTTAACAGCAAGCAAACAGCAGCTTTAATCTTCCCCGTTGTTCACGAGGTGAGGATGGTAAGCTACTTTTAAGCAAGTATGTGACAGAAACTCACCTTTGAGGTTTTTTATGTTATCAACTCAGCCTATCGCAGTCCACTGCTGGACATAGGCCTCTCCCAAATTGCACCACAACGCTCGGTCCTCTGCCTTCCGCATCCAGTCCCCCCCAGCCACGTTCTTTAGGTCGTCGGTCCACCTGGCAGGGGGGCGCCCTACGCTGCGTTTGCCGATACGCGGTCTCCACTCAAGGACTCGTCTGCTCCAACGGCCATCGGTCCTTCGACAGACATGGCCAGCCCACTGCCACTTCAGCTTACTGATCCTACAAGCTATGTCGGTCACTCCGGTTCTTCTCCGGATAATCTCGTTACGGATTTTATCTTTCAAAGAAACTCCAAGCATAGCTCGCTCCATAGCTCGCTGAGCGACTTTAAATTTGTGGACTAGCCCAACTGTCAGTATCCACGTTTTTTCGTTTTTTTATGTTAATGGAATGGTAAAACGAAATAAAGGTCCAACTGATAAGTTTACCTTTGCCCATAACAACTGCAATACTACCTAAGCTCATAGGCTGTTGCCTAAATGGTACTGCAAATCGCATTCACCAAACTGAGACATGAAGATGGAAATTCTGATGTGATATGTAATTTCAAGATGGATGCAAAAGATCAGGTAATGTGGAAATACATAGGTAATTAAACAGTGGATGAAAGAGGTATCATATTCCTCCAACATAAAGGGAGGCCTCCGACCAGCTGGATCTACGCCTGGTGGGCTACTGCCCAACGGTTGATGTTTGGCGCTTGTATATACACTATACAGTATGTAACAAAAACCCTGTTGTTCCTGTGAGATACGTTATCAGAATCGATATTGATACGTAAGGATACTAGTCATTTGGTCAATCAAATGGTCCCCGGTGTAGGCCATCGAGGTAGACTAAGTTCTGAATCCTCTTCATTCTGAGATGAGGTCCATGCCCAGCAGGAGGACAGTAATAGGCTGGTTATGTCATCATCATCATCATCATCATTTCAGCCGAAAGACGTCCACTGCTAGACATAGGCCTCCCCAAAGCATTGACACAACGACCGGTCTTGCGCTTTCCGCATCCAGCGGATTCCCGCGACATTCACCTGGTCGTCGGCCCACCTTGTGGAGGGCCTACCCCGCCACCTTGTGGAGGGCCTATCCAGTACGCGGCTGCCACTCGTTAACTTTGCTGCTTTACTGCTGGTTATGTCATAGATAGAAAAAAATCAAAGGCATCGAATCTTTTAGATTTTTTTCCAAAATTTTCACGTGTCATAATCTACACACGACGTAATCTTGAAAGCTAATAACAGTGTAATAAGGTATTCTACTCATACCTACGCTATGTACGTATCTCAAGGGTCTATTCTCAAAGTTCGACACGTTCGTTATCAGACTCGACGACGGGTTTATGAGCAATCAGCTGCGGAGATAGCGGCTCTGACGTCACATCCTGCGCTCTGCTCCTCGACCAATCGTAGGAAGTGGCCGGAGATATTGTGTATTTTATATCTGATGTAAGTGAAGCCAGAATATTTTAGTCATATAGATGGGTATGCGATTTTTGTTGCAATAAATATTTTTACTGTCCTGTTTTAGTAAGATAGTATTGGTTGGTGAGTAAAAATCGTAATGAGATTTTTTGTCAATTTCGAACACTCGGACTTTGTATATCGGTGCTATCGATGCCATTTAAGTTACGTAGTATGCCTGTCCTTACGATGATATATGCATTCATTTTCTTGCATTTGTTTTCTTATTTTTAGGACCCGCAGTGTATGAAAGACTTGTTTGTAGTATCATCATCGAGATATCGATTTTACAAGGCACGACTGCAGTTTGTCTTTAAGCCCGTACCAGCTGAAGCATAGGTTTCCTAAGAAAGCGGTACCTTTATATGCGTCCGTAATATTTAGATACTTTCACCTTAATTATAAGTTAGCTCAGTCATTAAATTTGTGCATGCTGTGGCCTCCCGTGGGCCTAGTACGAGTTTCACACTTACGAATACTTTCATCGTTTTCGTCGACTTTCATTCATAAATCAGTAGCGCCCCTGGCGGATACGAGGAGGAACTACAGATTTATTAATGAAAGTCGACGAATACTTTGAAAGTATTCGTAAGTGTCAAACTCGTACTAGGCCCCCTGTAAGTGAAGGAGTAACCAAATAGAATCCTGTATCTGTCACTTGTGATTTTTTGTGTATATCTTTTGTTGGAGGTCCTTAATAATATAAATAAATAAATAATTTATATTTATTTACCGTCATAAAAACATTTAAAGTTTAAACATTTGACGACGTCTGTGGTCTAGTGGTTCGAGTATCGGACTGCTGATCACCCGGTCGTGGTTTCGATTCCCACAGGACACAATACAGGAACATAAGTGTTTTGTGTTGGTCTGGGTGTTTCTTTCTTATAAGCATGTATTTACAAAAAAAAAGTATATAAGTACCATATCCATTGTCTAGTCATTGTACCCATAGTACAGCAAGCTCTGCATAGTATGGTTAGTTAGTTAAAAAAAAAACGTAGTAGTAGTTACGTCTACTTACAATCAACGCTCGCTGGGAAACCACATCATTTTGTTTACATATACAATGTATGTTTTGTTGACATCTTTCACCACTATATTACTACCATAAGTACCATGTAACGGAACCGCTTCTACCCTATCTTGGGTGAATCCAATCGGCGAGAGTCAATTCCAGAAAAAAAAACGGAACCGCTTTCTTAAGAAACCAAAGATTAATTAGCACAATCCAATCGAGTGCCAAGCGGCGCGTTTATGTCTTTTGTTTGCAAATACTTCCCACGTGGCACAGGGTGACGTAAGCAGGACTATTATGCGATGCGTTTCGATCATGGAAGAATTATCGAAGACGATGCGGCATTACTTCACACCTTCCAAAACCTTCTACTCTGTGTGCTGTGCGCGGGCGGAGTTTAACATGCAGCAGGCCTTAGCGTCTCATTGCCTATCTACTTACATTGATGTCTAACTTTTTTCTTCTTTTTTGCGTAGTTTTCATAAGCAAACTACTAAATTTGTCCCACAAGGTAAAATAACATCAAACCTGAAATTAACACTACCAGAACCTCTTTCACATGCATAATTTGTCATATTTCATTATTTCATACATTACAGGATGATAATAACATTTGAACAATTTTCGCGAGATATTCGATATTCCGCCACGTCACCGTGTCACCGCGTCATCGCGTCGTCGCAATATCTGGATGCTGGAGGTATTCATAAATTTTCCTACACAAATCTGGTGCTCGTTATCTTTGTCTTGGGAGGGGAGTGACGTTTAGTGACGTCATCTTCTCACTGTCAAGCTCGATTGACATTGTTTTGTGTCTTTCCTGGTCTATAGTGGTGGAGATGAGAACTGGCTGAAGTGATTATTTAAGAAACTTCTTTTTTTTTTCATGTTAAAATACAAAAAAGAACACGCTGCTATATCTCGAAGATATAGATAAAGATTAAGGGAGAGGTGCATAGTTCGCAATTAACTACCTCAAGTTCCATAACATTTCAAATGCTTTCAAATATGAAAAACCCAAACACACTGCTCGATTTGAGTCAACCCAATAGGTATATTATTATGAACTTTTGAAACGACACTAAATTGTTGTTACTAGATCAATCATCTCTACATTCAATTCAGCCCATATCGACCCACTTAGTATTTACTTCATATATTTTTAACCTCCAACGCAAACAAAGGTAAGGTAAATGTATTTGTGTTTATGTGTATCTGTCTGTGGCATCGTAGCTCCCAAACGGATTAACCGATTTTAATTTAGTTGTTTTGTTCGAAAGGTAACTTAATCAAAAGTGTTATCAGCTATGATTCAAGAAAATCTGTTTTGCCGTTTGAAGATCATCAGCTCTTTTCTAGTTGATGAAGGGATGTGAGCAACTTCCACAGGTTTGATCGATTCGAAATTTAGTATCCTGTTACTTCAATGATATTGCAAGAACATAGTAACCTTAACCTGATGTTTCAGCATCACCTGGAATCTACAGGATACCAAACTCCTCACCAACTTACAGCAGAGGAATCGTGTTTGGGCTCATTGGAATGGGCTCGCAGGAAAAAGAAATGAGGATAAATTGGTGAGGTGATATCATCCACATTTGGTAGAAATCCCTACTATCAGGACCAAGCGCTTTGAGAACTCTTTCATATTACGCACAGCCAAGTTGTGGAATTCACTGCCGTACGGGCATCTGTATTTCCGGGCATTTACAACCCTAACGCCTTTAAAGCTGGAGTGAATCGGCCTAATATATAATCTATAATCAAGCGCGACTGTTGAGCGTGGGGTCCTGGGTTCAATTCCCGGGCCGGGCAAAGTGTTATTGGGTTTTTTCACTAGGAAATTCTCAGTAGCAGCCCGGAGTCTGGATTTGTGCCCGGTCAATGGCAATAGGCTCGCCCCCTATTAACATAACATAACATAACATCACGCCTGTATTTCCCCGAATGGGTAGGCAGAGGTACACCTCATAGCCATATAGTCCCATGTAATGTGGGTGTACTATACATAGTACACCCACATTACATGGGACTATAACATAACTGGCGAAATGTGGGTGTACTATTACACCTCTGCCTACCCCTTCGGGGAAATACATGTGTGATGTTATGTTATGTTGAATTGGGCTAATAGGTTTTCTCGCTCCGTCGTCGACCACATCTTGACAAAGCTGTCTAGATTGCGGTCAAGAGCAGATCTATGTCTCATAAAAAAAGAGATTCTAAGCCATGAATGAATTACATTCTTATTTCTTTCTTTTTTTGACATTGACATTTTAATATTATGACTTTTTATTATTTTGAAATTTGAATTTGATTAATATTACTTTGACATTTCTATGAGTAATTGCTGTTTTAGTTTTGGTACGATTTTAATTTTTTTATAAGTTTTGATTAACGATGATGCTGACATATTATGTATAAATCTAAAAATAAAAAAAATAAAAAATTATTCATCATCATCATCATTTCAGCTGAAAGACGTCCACTGCTGGACATAGGCCTCCCCCAAACATCGCCACAACGACCGGTCCTGTGCCTTCCGCATCCAGCGGATTCCCGCGACCTTCACCAGGTCGTCGGTCCACCTTGTGGGGGGCCTACCCACGCTGCGCCTTCCAGTACGCGGTCGCCACTCCAGAACTTTACTGCCCCATCGGCCATCCGTTCTGCGAGCAATGTGCCCCGCCCACTGCCACTTAAGTTTGGCAATTCTTCGGGCTATGTCGGTTACTTTCGTTCTCCTGCGAATCTCCTCATTTCTGATTCGATCACGCAGGGACACTCCGAGCATAGCCCTCTCCATTGCCCTTTGAGTGACTTTGAGCCTTCTTATCAGGCCCATTGTGAGCGACCATGTTTCAGTACCGTAAGTAATTACTGGCAACACACACTGGTCAAAGACTTTCGTCTTGAGACACTGCGGTATTTTGGACGAGAAGATATTGCGTAGCTTCCCGAACGCTGCCCAACCGAGTCGGATTCGACGATTGACCTCTTTCTCGAAGTTGGACTTACCTAGCTGGACAGTTTGTCCTAGGTATACATAATCGTCAACAACTTCGAGTGTAGATTCTCCGATGTTTACGGGAATGGGTGCTATATGGGAATTCAACATAACCTTTGTCTTGTCCATATTCATTTTAAGACCCACTCTATCAGAAGCTCTACTGAGGTCATCGAGCATTGTACCGAGGTCCTCCATGGTCTCAGCCATGACTACTATGTCGTCGGCAAACCGAAGGTGAGTGATGTACTCGCCGTTTATGTTAATGCCTAGCCCCTTCCAGTCCAGAGCCTTGAAGACATCCTCCAATGCAGCAGTGAACAGTTTCGGAGAGATCACATCTCCCTGTCTCCCACCTCGCTGCAGAAGGATAGGTTTCGAGGCTTGGTCCTGTAATCGGACTGACATAGTGGCGTTTTCATACAAAGACTTTAACACTTCGATGTACCGATAGTCAATCTGGCACCGTTGAAGAGACTGTAGTACCGCCCAAGTCTCAATCGAATCGAAGGCTTTCTCGTAGTCCACAAACGCTAAACAAAGAGGCAAGTTATACTCTTCGGTCTTCTGTATAACCTGCCGCAGCGTATGTATGTGGTCTACGGTGCTAAAGCCTTTTCGGAAACCGGCTTGTTCGGGAGGCTGGAAGTCGTCAAACCTGCGCGAAAGACGGTTCGTAATGACTCTCGAAAACAGCTTGTAGACATGGCTCTGAAGTGAGATGGGCCTATAATTCTTCAGTAGAGCATTATCGCCCTTTTTGAAGAAGAGTACCACCACACCTCTGCTCCATGCCTGTGGCGTTCTTCCCTCGAGAATGACGGAATCAAACAGCTTCTGAAGGGCCTTAAGGATCGGTTTTCCACCCGCCTTCAGGAGTTCGGCCGTAATTCCGTCATCACCCGGTGCCTTGTTGTTTTTGAGCTGCTTCAGAGCCATCCTAATCTCGTACAGGCTGACGTCCGGGATATCTTCGGTATAGTGTCGGGTCAATCTAGCTCTTGTGTCGTGAGCCCGATTTACAGCGGGTGTCCGGGTGGACGTGTATAACTGTCCATAGAACTTCTCGACCTCCTTCAATAGCTCTGGCTTGGAGGATACGATTCTGCCATCGTCGGTCCTCAGTTTTGCAAGCTGGCTCTGCCCAATAGACAGGTCTCTTGCGAAGACTTTGGAGCCCTTGTTCTTCTCTATCGCGTCTTTAATACGTTCCGTATTAAATTGGCGTAGGTCACTTTTCAAGGACTTTGAGATCTGTCTATTGAGCTGCCGGTACTTAGTCGCATCATCTGAGGACTGCAGAATCATCTCGCGTCTTTCCGCCATAAGCTCAAGGGTGTGGTCAGAGAGCTTTTTGTTTCTATTTGTACGACGGGTCCTAAAGATCCTAGACCCGACCGTATGGACAGTTTCCACAAACCCATCGCTGTAATCATCCACTGAGCGCCCTAGGCATTCGAAACGATTCTGAAGTTCGAGCTGAAAGCTCTCGGGGTTTTGGATTTGGATCGGTGCTGGACGGAGCGTAGACTTCATCAGTCGAGATCTTTCCAGCTTGATGTTCAGATTCAATGTGCCTCTTACCAAACGGTGATCGCTTCCGGTTTTGACCGCGTTGATCACAGAGACATCATTGAATATTTGCTTCTTCGTCGACATAATGAAGTCAATCTCATTTTTTGTTACACCATCAGGGCCCAACCAGATCCACTTCCTATGCTCACGCATTCTGAAGAAAGAGGTCATCATATAGAGTCCCTCCTTCTCCATAAAGCCGGCCAGTAGATGACCCCGGTGGTTCCGATATCCATATCCAAATTGCCCCACTCGCAGCTCATCATCGTAGCGATTGCCCAGTTTCGCGTTGAAGTCTCCCATGACAACAGTGAAGTGAGTTTTAGAGCCATGCATGGCTCTCGAGATATCCTCATACATGGTCTCCACCTCATCGTCGGGGTGATTCGAGGTCGGGGCGTATACCTGTATAACCTTCAACGAATACCTTTCGGTTATTCTGAGTATAAGGTACGCCACCCTGGTCGAAACACTCTCGATCTTCACTATGTTGTTCACAAGAGACTTGTGGACGATAAACCCGACACCGCCCTGGGAAAGTTGATCGCCCTCCCGGAAATAGAGCAAGTTACCGGATTTGAGGATTATCGTGTCCTCCCCCTCTCTTCGGACTTCAGATAACCCTACGATATCCCATCGTAACCTGCTCAATTCTTCCTCGAGTTCGACAAGCTTCTCGTCGGTCCGCAGTGTACGTGTGTTGTATGTTGCCAGGTCCAGTCTTTTTTTGTTATGGTAGCCGGATCTCTGCCGGGGATTCTTAGCACCCCCTGCCCCGCCGTTACCTAGGCCGCTACCGTAACCAGGGCTAGCGGAGCCGCCGGGGACTAGGGGCCGATTTTTTATTGTGCTTTGCATGAGGGGATATGCCATAATCGCCACGCTTGGCAGGCGGGTTGGCGATCGCAGTTGGTTGGTTAAATACTCGGAGGACGCTGCTGCCCATCCTCTGGTGAATCCCTTAGTCGCCTTTTACGACACCCATGAGAAGATATAGGGTGGTGAAATTCTTTGCGTCCGGCACCACACGGACGTCTTTGCGTCCGGCACCACACGGACGCAAAAATTATTATGTAAATTGAATTTGCAAAATAAATGAATGAATGAGTGAATGGGTTGTGTAGGGAGTTTTTTTATTTTTTTATTAACACTTGTACACTAACTTCTGCACTGATTCAGTCTCATCATGATTTTCATAATTAAAACAATGTCATCGAACCATAGTATTAAAAAAAATCCTGATGGATCCTTCTCTTGGCCACACAGACATTGATCGTAGGCGTTTTCATTTGTCCCGTTTTGTTATCACTAGACAGATTTCTCTCCTAAAAACTAGATCTATTATATTAAAGTAGTGATCAACAACATAGAGTAAACATATATTTTTCTAACAGTTTATTAAAAAAAATTACGACGCCAATTCGCATTCGTCGTAGTATATTGCCCCGTCTCGCTAAAGTACAGACGGCGAGTGTACACTGTGCAGTCATTTATCATGGTACACCATGCAGCGTATAACACGTAGACATAACAATCTGAATATTTTTTAATGCCTGCCTGAGTGCCTGCTATACAGCATTCGTTTTAATTTATACTAAATCTGAAAAGGGATCATTGTACTTATCATTATGAACAACTTTTACTATGGGTCCAACCCCGGAATCTCGAAAAAATTATCAGCTTTTCCCTATATTTTTGATCACATAAATCGACAAAATGTATGGAACCGCTGTTTTTTTGCTATTCAGGTTTGGCCCCTTAGTAAAAGTTGTTCATATTGATGAGTACAATGACCTCTTTTCAGGTTTAGTATAATAAACTAAAACTATAGTCGTACACTTGTTAAAGTTATCGTAATTTGTAATGAGATTCATACACGACCGACAAAAATATTTATTTATTTATTTATTTATTTAATTCTTTATGCACAACAGGGTACAAAGGCGGTCTTAACGCCATAGGCGTTCTCTACCAGACAACCTTAAATATTCTATTATAATACATACATACATACATATTATCACGCCTGTTTCCCATTGGGGTAGGCAGAGACTATGGATTTCCACCTGCTACGATCCTGACACACCTCTTTCGCTTCATCTACGTCCATTAACCTCGTCATGCATGCTCGTCGGTTTAGAGAACTCTTAACCTGGCATTTTTTGAGAACATCCGCGATTTGATCGCGATACATTCGCCGAGGTCGTCCCCTTCCAACACTTCCATCCACACTCGCTTCGTATACTTGTTTCGTCAATCTCCTCTCGTCCATCCTCTCTATATGTCCAAACCATCTTAACATACCTTTCTCAATCTTTGTCACTACATCTTCTTTTTCTCTCTATTATAATAATAATTATATTATGTATTCAGTATTATAATAATGGGAAAAATGTCTACTCAGAAATATTTTCATGAATACATTATGAACGTCCTTAATCTTAGAGATCATCGATAGAAAAGCCGATAAACCATTTGAGATAAAGATAAAAATATTATGACCGCTAGGACAGTACATTCCGATCAACAAATGCCTGAGATAGTACCCAGTTATTAGACGTATAGATGAAGTGCTGCGTACAATCTAGTGAAGTTAAAAAAAACTATGCTCCTTCGTGTAAAACCAACGCTCACGCACACACATGCACCTCAAACCGTGCTCAACCCTTTCTTTACACATGTCGCGGCATCGTCCAGTAAGCATCGCGAAAGCAAATAAGCTTCAGACGAATGGTGTGTGCGTGAGCGCTGGTTGTATTATATTTTGACTATGGCTGTGGTTATTAGAGGGACCTATACTACATCACAGGCATGGTATAATAAGATGTTTCACCAGGTATTCTCTTCCCGCAATGACAGCGCGATGCCTCCAAGCTACGTCACGATCAGTGCTGCCATTGATTGATATCTTCAATATACTTAAGGAGATTTTTGTTCATAATGAATATAAAATAAATTCCTAACTAGCCTAACTATTTGTTATCTCGTGTTATTCATCTAATTAGTTAATAAAGGAAACTATATTAAATAACTAGTTAAAAAGTGATTCTTTATAGAAGAAAGTAAATGAAAAAATGCATTTTGCTCGGGTAATTTATTTTCACAAAGTGGCAGCACATCAAACTGACAAGTGTCACGCTAACAGCCCGCTATTGGCTCCACGGCCGATGACGTAGTACGGAGGCAATCACGTGACCTAGCTGTCACGGGAAGAGACTACCTGGTGTTATTATACCATGATCACAGGCATGCAGTATGCGCTACGCGGAGCATGTCATTTATCATGGAACTTCTTGCCTTAGGGCGGGAAGCCACACGACGGCCTTGCCAGACGTATATCTCACGGTACTATTTTTAAATGCAATATTTATGTAGTACAGTGTAGCTCATATCGTATGGTAACAAAACCAGCACAATCAGAGCCTGTTTGTATGACTGGCGTCTCTGGATACCTACTAATTGTTTTATTAGACTGTACGTCAACCGCATATCAATGATAACAAACCATTATAAGCGGAACTGGCTTAGTATGGTAACTTTCATACAAACAGGCTCTGATTGTGCTGGTTTTGTTACCATACGATATGAGCTACACTGTACTACATAAATATTGCATTTAAAAATAGTACCGTGAGATATACGTCTGGTATGGCAGATATAAATGAAGTTTTCTCAGAAGATTATGGATGTTTTCAAGTGAAATATCATTTTATTAACGGAAAAAGTTAAACTG
The DNA here is from genome assembly GCA_949699075.1 of Asteroscopus sphinx. NCBI lineage: Eukaryota > Metazoa > Arthropoda > Insecta > Lepidoptera > Noctuidae > Asteroscopus > Asteroscopus sphinx. The sequence continues at coordinate 10,785,357 of OX453013.1, read as the reverse complement.
TATTTATACAAAACCCCAATCAAACCATTCTATAACAATTTCCTTAGAAATCTTCATCTATATCTGGCGACCCTGTATACTAATTTCTTTGTTCCACTGTACCTGACAGTTTTCATGAATGGTAGTGTAGGAATTTTTTATTTACTATTGGTAAGCAAGATAACGGTTTTATATAGCAACATCCAATAAGAACAATGGTATTGTGAAAGTTATTGGCGCAGCAGGAAAAGACTTATCTTGAAAGAACAGTGTGTATTTTAGTTTTGAAACAAAGTCATCACATGAATGATGACTGATGACACTAGATTTTTTTTTATAGGTTTCTATAAGACGAACTTCACTGGAAAAAATAATGCTCATCATTTTTAAAAAAGTTCATAAATCTACGGTATAAGCTATACAACGTGTTATTGAAATAACTGAAAACCACTTAAGGGTTCATTGAACTCATTGATCAAACCTTGATCATGTATGAACAACTTTTACTATGGCACCAACACTGAAATCGCGAAAAATATATCAGCTGTTCCCTACATTTTGTCAATGTACTTAAGTGAACACAAATGTACACGGCAAATGATTTTTTTTCGCGATTATAGGTTTGGTCCTACAGTAGAAGTTGTCCATACTGATGAGTACAATGACCCCTTCTGAGGTTTTCAGTTATTTCAATAACACGTTGTATACTTCTCTATCTACCATTACAGATAAAAATAAAATACGTTCACATGGAGACCTACATGGACGTGACTCGATGACAGTTATTATGTACTTAGATAGATAATTGCAGATAACATAATATTTTAGTTATTATCTCACACACATCGCTACGTGTATGAAGTTATTTTAAATCCAGCTATTTTGGCTAATGTTTTACGGCTGACATCACAACATGAAAACCATTACATGCTTATTATAATAAAGACATTGAAATAATTGTTTTAATGGGGCACTATTACATAAATTATTATGATATCTTCTTTTATTTAAAATAACATTACGCGGATAGCAGAATCTAGTTGCTCGATTGTTATTCGAGATTTTTATCGTAAAAGCACTGTATCATTGTGAGATAATAATGGCGGATGACAACGTATTATTCGCGGTTATTCATTCCCACGTAGGCCGGTTCGATTCAGGCAATCTCAGCGGGACTCCGAAAATTTTCCCGAAAGGGATCCAACCACAATTGGATTTTTGGTTACGAAACCGGAATAATACAATCGGGTATCGTCCTGAAATCTCTGATTTGAATCGTTTCAACGAGGATTTGGTGTGAATTGGGGCCGGGAAGGTGTTATTTCGCCGGTTTTGCTGCGTCATGGCTGCGGGCGTCAAAGCCAGGCGCGGCGTAGGCGGCTCGAGCTCTGAATAAGATATCTGTACCAACAAAATTGTGCTAATGTATGATTCTCACTCAATAACATACGAGAGGATGGGGTGGGTAAACACACGACACCAAACATTTGCTTATGGGCGCAGGTTTCTAACCAAAATAGCTAAAAACAGAACTGTATGTGACATTCATCAGCGTTATCATGTTTGCAACCAGACAGCTAATCATTATCATCGTCATAATTTCAGTTGAAATACGTACACTGCTGGACATAGGCCTCCCCCAAGCATCACCACAACGACCGGTCCTGCGCCTTCCGCATCAGCAGATAGACAGATATACCAGACTGAAATTGATGCCGCCTGAAAAACCTTAACGGCAAAAAATAATACCGAAAACCACTTCAAGCTTTTGGTTTTACCTGCAGCTGTTTATAAGCATACGTCCTCCATTTCACTAGCATCTCTCCAAGAACCAATTGCCTCTTTGATATCAATCTTCCACAGCAAACAAGAAAATATTTGTATTTAAATTTATTTTGCCTTCCACGTTGGAACCACGCAGTAGAAAATATTCATAGATTACAGTATTAAGCATTGTGTATAGCGTTTATCTGTCTCCGCACAATGGCGGCGCTCAAGTAGGATAACGCGGCTTTGTGACGTTCTGCTGATTTTATATACTGCTGTTACGTAGGCGAATTACAATGGAGTCTACTTGAATCTTTTGTAGAATGTGGAAATGTTGCTCTCTGGTTCCGTTTTCGTAACGTAACATATAAATATAGGCCACAAAGCAACCAGATCCCCGAAATGTATCCTTGCGAGGTGTAGCTTGTCGTGGCTGCTGACAAAAAGCAAAATAACTTTCGACAGGCCAGTCATGTTCACCAGTAAAAGTTTACGGACTAACAAAGATTTTGATTAAAGGACGATTCAAACAGAACTTAACGCTTGCTTACAGTCAGCCGCCGAATGTAAGCTAGCGATAGATGGTGTGCTGGTTTTTATATATTTTCAACCTTACGTATGCTACAGTTTCGTAATGTAACTTATAAATATAAGCCGCACAAGATCCCCGAAACGGTTTCCTATGCAAGGTGTAGCCTGCCGTGGTTACTGAAAAAAGGCGAAATAACTTTTCGACAGGCCAGTCATGTTCGACAATTGAAGTTTACAAAGTGATTCGATTTTGATTAAAGGATGATTCACACTAAACGTAACGCTTGCTTACAGTCAGCCGCCGAATGTAAACTAGCTATAGATGGCGTGCTGATTTTTTGTAGAATTTTAACCTTACGAACGCCACAGTGCAGTGCAGCATACAGTCGGCAGCTGACTATACGTTTGGTATGAACTGTCCCTTATTGCTGACAACTTTTTGGCTGAAAAACACTGATCATACTCGTAATATATTCTTCGATAGACAGTGTGATCATCTTCTAATCCACTGCTTATTTCTCTCTGGCTCTGAAATGCTGCTTACTATTTTCTTAGGCGGAGATGGAGGACACATACGACAACCATTTTTTTATGTCTAACATTTCGCATCTTATTATTATTATTTCATTTTAATGGTCCTCAGACAAAGCTGAGTACCTACGTTTGATGTAACATTTTATTAGACACATAAGCGTATAACATATTCACATGATAAAAACATCTTCAAAACTATTTTAGAAAGTATTGCCCATGAAATGTGCGGTAAAACAGGCAGAAGGGCGTCGAATGAAATATTGCATAGAACCTCAATACCGTTAAAGGTATTCCATTATTCTCATAAGCTAGTACACGTTGAGTTAGTAATGTTGCGCGGCGTTGGTCAATGTAAGGCGTGACCTCAGAGGCGTGAGAACGGCTCGGCACCGCCCGCGTTGAGATGCATCCTCCCCCCCCTGCCCCCTAGTTCACCACAACACAAAATAGTTTAGATACAGAAGATCCAATCAACATATAAACAGCCTATGAATATAGATGCCAAACAACACTCAGAAATACCACTTGCAATCTGCAGATAAGGTTATTCGAAGCTTTTGTTTTACCAGACCTAGCAACTCTTCTGTAACAGCTTTATGTTGGCTTATTTAAAAGAAAGAAAGAAAATGTGTTTATTGGCACAAACAATCAAATTTAAAAAAGGAAAATAACATAAAAAATAAAATATATGTAAGTGCCAAAGGACCACCAGCTCAGCATAATGTTAGGTAGCAGTAGGTACAGACACTGACTACCCAACGCTGATTTTCAGTTGCGATCCACGAGTGCCATACGCTCGAAACAAAATGAAGACATAGCATAATTACAATTATAATGAAATTACAGTTATTTGCAGTGGATCTTCTGATTTTCTTTACTTAAAGGTCTCGCGTCTCGTCTGACCTCAACACCCCCCTCCCACCTGACCACTCCACTAGTCACGAATAAAAGGTACAGACCAGAGGTGAACTGGGAAATCTTTAGTGTTATTGCACAAACGCATGAAGCGTTCGGATTTCAAGGTGGCTGGACAGATACAATCGAGAACAAACTGTTTTAGATATCTACCTAATAATGCGTTGCAAATGCTTTTGGTCAATAAATACTTTTGTATTACACTTTTCTGTATTGATCTGTAAATTCAATAAATCAAGGAATCAAATAGATCAAGTGAAGCTCGCTAGATTTGAAGAGTTATTTTTAGTCTTAGAAAGTTATGTAAATGTGTGAAATTCTTACGTTTATTATTAAATTTTATCAGCCTCTAACGTGCTTTTTTATTACTTTTTTTTTAATAACTTCTTAGGTTTTCGCGATCACTACACATTATAATAAAACAAAGTTTAACCTAAGTTTTAAGTTTAGCTTTCGAAACGTCAGGGAAACCAATTTAAATAATATACGCGATTTAATCCGGTTAAACTTTGTTTTATTACTTTTTTTTTCTTCTGATAGATTAAGAAGGGCTATTTATGCACTTCTTAAATAATACAAAACACTTCTTAAAATAATGTAAAAAAATTGAAATAAATAATATTATCACACCTGACAAAACATATTTAGACTGACAGACACAAAACAGAAACATTATAGCAACTTGTTTCACTATGTGGCCTTTGAAAACTTGCATTAAGTAAAAGCAGGTGACACATTATAAGAAATTCCTTTGTCCCTGAGCAGCATAGAAGTAAAATTGATAACTTTGACAGGTAAAATTTTACGCATCACACACTACAGGAAATAGCGTCATCAAAAACAGTGAGCATCGCCACGGGGCACTAGTAATAAATGGTCGCGTACCTACTAACCCTTCCGCGGCCGACGTTTAATTCTATTAAACGCTGTCCGACCTCATTAGGCGCGGGTTAATGCTCGGACGCGCGACGCGTATTGATGAGAGGCATACGTCATCGTATCACCCTTTACGATTGTTACTGGTTTGACTGAGGTGCGATTAGTTTTAAATCTAGAATGTGGAATGGGTACGCTAATAAAGATGATAGCCATAATAATATATTTAAAAAAAATCAATTACTAATTTTGACCCAAAAAACAAACACGGCAAGCTAAATAAAACCGTTTAAAAAAGCACAACAATAAATTTCGTACGTGTGTAGGTTATACATAGGAAAAAATCTCTACGAAAATAAAATTCTAGAAAAAAATTATAAGTATAAATTTCAAACTGACTTCGTTTTATTAATTCTATATTTGAGGGCAATTATTCTGTATTTCAATCACTGAGGTAGTATGTACTACGTACATTTCAATATATGAATTTGTACTTGTCACCTTTTAGTAGGACTGTACTGTACCTAAGTGTACCTACACCAAAACATTTGAATTTAGTATGACTAATATAGGTAACATAAATTCAATTGTAGGTAACTCCGCTTTTTTTGGAACAGTTTTTTATGTTTTGACTTGGAAAATAACCACTGACCTCATTGAAGTAAGGTCAGAACCAACGCTATTTTTTTATGGCTTAGGATGGCGAAACAAGCTAAAGGCTCACCTGATGTTAAGCGGTTACATTTGCCCATAATGCGCAAGCAGTGCGCGTCCTTGGTGCGCCGGGTGCGGGCCAGCTCCAATGCTGTCCTGGCTATGATCACTAGGCGGCTTGACTGCCTATATATCAGACATTGCTGTGGCAGGCTGGGGCAAGGCTGGGGCACGTTGAGTAGTTTTTTTTTTGTATTTTTTTTTTTTGTATTTTTCAGTAGGTACGTCTGTTATATTAATGTGCCTGTAAACACTGAAATTGAATTAAAATTAATAAGACTTTCCAAAGTTCTGCCAGAAAAGCTATATTTAAAGTTTAAATTTAGCAATGTGTGTGGTGGTGCCCCTATTTTGTATACTATTTTAATACCGAACTGTGCCTATGAATATTGAACTATGTATTAAACTTAAAAAAAATTGCCTATGAAATTTTAAAGTGACTGACATGATTTAATTTTGATGTAATTTTATTTTATTATTTTATATAACTGTTAATTTTCTTACTTTAATTGTTAATTTAGTGCCCTTTTATTCCAACTTAATTTTGACATAATTTAATTTTTTTATGATTCTGTTTTTATTTTATAGTCGTAATTGTTAATTTAATTTTGAATGACATGATATTTTTTATGATAAGGGTCAAACCTGAAATAAATGAATTTTGTTTCTTTTTATTTAATAACAACTGTAATACTACCTAAGTTATTGCCTAACTGAGACATAAAGTTGCAGTCTCATGTGATTGTAATTTCACCGGCACCCGTATTCTTTGCACCAGGCTTACTTGTCTGTGTTTGCACCGGAACAGAACAATGCAAGCATCACTGTTTGGCGGTAGAAATAGGTACGGTGATAGTACTTCCTCGGACGAGTTATTTCAAAAGAGGCTCTACTACAAATAGGAGCTCTTACCCCAAGAACCCAAGACCGAGAGTCACTTTGATCATTTTATAAGCAATTTGTTTAGCGAATCATAAAAACCAATAAAATAAACATTTCTATGGAGAACCATGTCAAATTGAGCGGATTGTGGTATACTTACATTATACCTTTTTACTTTTTTTCAAGTTAGTTTATTGATAAACTAGCCTATGCCCGCGACTTCGCCCGCGTGAATGTGGTTTATCGCGCATCCCTCGGGAACTGTTCATCTTCCCGAGATAAAAATCCTATATCTTAATCCGGACTATGTTGCCTATCTGTATGCCTAATTTCATTAAAATTCATACAGTAGTTTTTGCGTGAAACAGTAACAAACATTCACACATCCATAAATCCTCACAAACTTTCGCGTTTATAATATTAGTAGGAAGTAGTATCCTACGTATCATACGTATCGTAGTAGTATCCTATCGGATAGGATATTAATTAACAAAAAGTAGTAACTCAACGCAAAAGGTAGCACGAACAAAAAAGGCTTTTAATTTCGCATCTCTATGTTCCCGTGTAGGGGGTGTGTTTCATACATATAAACTTACAAGATAATTAATTATACCCTTATTGCTTGTGTTTACACCTGACCTAATTACAACTGTAATCTATTGCAGTTAATAAATATAGGAACACTTTTTCAAAGTGTAATTTGCCACACATGCATTTCACCTGTTGATTTTTTTACTATTGAGAATAGCAACTGCAAAAACGTTATACACCCCTATTTGATAATGATCTCTTATTCCAAATAATTGGTCATAACGTTTTTCTTAAGATAAATATATACTCCTATGCATAGTTTTATATTTGGGATGATTTAGGTACCTAACATCTGTGCCATTCAATACGAATTCCAGTGTAGCGGTATCCAATAAAACTATGCAGTATTTATGAGTATCTTCGGAACATCATTATCTTTTATGAAAACAGTTTAAACTGTTCATCCTCAGTGAGAAATGTCTCTGAATATTTTCTCAATAAGGTTGAGCTTAACGTGGGATGAGCAAAACGGTGACAGGGTGTGGTTGTGGCTCTCAAACTAGCAATCAATATCAACTCAGCCTATCGCAGTCCACTGCTGGACATAGGCCTCTCCCAAATTGCACCACAACACTCGGTCCTCTGCCTTCCGCATCCAGTCCCCACCAGCTACTTTCATCAGGTCGTGGGTCCACCTGGCGGGGGGCGCCCTACACTGCGTTTGCCGATTCGCGGTCTCCACTCAAGGACACGTCTTCTCCAGCGGCCATCGGTCCTTCGACAGACATGGCCAGCCCACTGCCACTTCAGCTTACTAATCCTACAAGCTATGTCGGTCACTCCGATTCTTCTCCGGATAATCGCGCTACGGATTTCATCCTTCAAAGAAAGTAGAAATCTTTTAAACCTATTTCTATCAGACTTGTGATCACCCACTTACTGTCACGCTTTGAAATAACTGGCCAGCTGCTGAATTGTGTACTCACGATCGCCATCATGTTGATTTCAATGTTTATTACTCCGTTTGTCTTGACAACCCGTCTTATCGGCAAGTGATCACGCAATGAATATTGCTGTAATGTTAAAATGAAAGCTATTATCATTGTGAGTGCGTTACATTACCCCGTCTGCCTATTGATTATCAAAACTATTAAAACTTTTATCAAAACCTAAAGTTTCAAAAACTGCCATGACAAGTTTCATCGTTTCGATTTATCATGAAACATGTTTTATATTTATAATTTTACGGTTTACGAAATAAATTGAGAAATCGTAACGAATTCAAACACGCGTGACGATACATCCGTGTTACCGAAAAAATATTCTGAAACATTTGGTTCCGTACAAAATTTAAAATTAAATTCTGTGGAGGATTTATCAGGTATTCTTATTTTTTAATTAAATATTTGAGTGTTACCAATATTTCTGTTTCTATGGCATGTAAATAGTCTTAATGGAATTTGTAATAGGACCACAGAACCCTGAAGTTCTTCAATACAGCGTATTTAATGGAATTAGTACCGGTCTCTAGACAAATGTGTTGCTTGACAGTCCACCTTTTTGTAACAATATCATTTAATTCATGTTTTTATTACATACTCGTCCGCTTCGTGTCGTGTCAATATTTTGTCACGAATCCCATTTGTGGTGACGTATACTAATGACGTCAATAATATTTTTCTAACGAAATTAACAAACCGGCGCACGGCTTTGATGTCCTTTATCTGTGCTTAAATATTAACTGTGTAGTATGCGTATGTTAGATCAATGATGTTATATAATACACAGTCACCTGTGAACCAAGTTGATAATTTTTATATAATAACTATCGTGAGTTAAATTCATAATGATTAATATAAACGGTTTCACTCACGTTATATCATCGGGTGTGCCCGACCGGTTTCGAGCTCGAACGGAGCCCTTAATCATGAGCTGGTTACGCGGCGGCGTCGCGCACCAAACTGTGGATTTAGAGGCCACAGCGCGCCGCGTAGCGCTGCGCTCGCGAAGACGGTGACGGAGCGCCTGGTTTCGGTGGTGGTCGTGCATCTTCGTCGCTCGTCGTGTCCGAGTCTTCAGGTGGATTATCACCGGTACACACACTGCTGACCGTGTCATACTCCAGGCTCAACGGGACATGGCTGTTTGATGAAGACCTGAGAGCTGGTTTCCAGGCAGGTGGCAGTTTCCAACCTCCGTCTCTATTGAAATTTGGGTGACGACTGATTTCAATAGCTTCACGTAACCAGACTTAGCGAGCACATAAGCTGTATGAAAAGCATGGACAGCAATAGGTCAGCAGTAGCAGAACACGTGTGCAATGCGGGTACGGCTCATTTCATACGGTTTGACAAAGCTTCCGTACTAGCGAGGGAGAAGTACTTTATACCGCGGAAAGTACGTGAAGCTATTGAAATCAGTCGTCACCCAAATTTCAATAGAGACGGAGGTTGGAAACTGCCACCTGCCTGGAAACCAGCTCTCAGGTCTTCATCAAACAGCCATGTCCCGTTGAGCCTGGAGTATGACACGGTCAGCAGTGTGTGTACCGGTGATAATCCACCTGAAGACTCGGACACGACGAGCGACGAAGATGCACGACCACCACCGAAACCAGGCGCTCCGTCTTCGCGAGCGCAGCGCTACGCGGCGCGCTGTGGCCTCTAAATCCACAGTTTGGTGCGCGACGCCGCCGCGTAACCAGCTCATGATTAAGGGCTCCGTTCGAGCTCGAAACCGGTCGGGCACACCCGATGATATAACGTGAGTGAAACCGTTTATATTAATCAAGTTGATAATTTGTAGATATAATAAAACAAAGTTTAACCGGATTAAATCATTTGTAGATATATTAAAATTTTAAGTAAGTTGCCTTTATTCGGTCGACCGACGACCTGGTGAAGGTCTCGGGTATCCGCTGGATGCGGAAAGCGCAGGACTGCTCGTTGTGGTGATGCTTGGGGGAGGCCTATGTCCAGCAGTGGACGTCTTTCAGCTGAAATGATGATGATGATGCCTTTATTCCGGTGTATTCCTTTTAAGAACTTCCACCAGAAGATTCCACCAGACATTTATAGTGACACACTGGAAAAATTGTTGTCTGGGTGTGAGTAAAAGAACCACAAAAAACAAACTACTACGAAAATGAGCTTGTGTAGAAATAGTACCTACATAAAGCATGATATAAAGCATATAGCGGAATAAGCGGACTATGAATGAACGTACCAACTACAATGCACCTATTCCTTGCAAATAAAGACATTCTATTCTATTCTATAATATTTACCTAATCGTATGGCAAAGCAAAATATTTTTGCTAATATCGAAAAAAAAGTATTCCTGCCTCAGATCCAACATGGAATACTAACTATTACTATGAACCCAGTGTTATTATTTACTTAGCACTGCCATTGAGGCCTCGTGGCGTTAGAAGGTCGAGTAAGAACGTGAATAACACTACCATAAAAAATATAAATATAGAAACCCCAGCACAGTTATCTACAGATCAAACAACACTGCGATAGCGATCAATGTCCTATGGCTGATGTATTAAACATGAACTACAGAAACTTTTAATGATTTAAAAAAGAAATTCCCAACCTAATTCGTTTAATATGGCAAACGCAATTTTTGGTAATGAACAAAGATTTTGATCGAATTTCAGATAGGTTGGTTCTTTAGGTAGGAACGAACAAGCGCCGAACAATGTTTTAATTGTAATCGCACGCCACGCCTCACCGTCACGCGAGATCGCGTTTCGCAGCACTAGGTACCTAAAACATACCCCTACCAACAAAAACCACTGTTCCGATATCGTGATAAAATTGTTCTACACGATATTCCCTACAACCTAATAAGAGTTTAGGTACAATTCAACTCGAATAATTACATCAATTATCTCGCACATATCGATCTCCAACCCCATTGGACTTAAGCCAACCAATCGCAGCGATCGATACTCGATTCCGATCGATAACTAAAATAATCACTAGTATTCCACCTGCTATAAATTTTATTTCGTCTCGGACAAAAACTTTATAATTTCCTTGCGGCCAATAGGAAAAAGTTTATTAAGTCTGGTCTAAAAAAAGAAGACAAAACGACTTGGCCGCGTGCAGCCGCTGGGGGCGGATCGAATGTTCACCGCGGCTCGGTTTCAACTATAACCTGTTTTTGTTTTAAATGTTACCACTCGCATACATGAAATATACTTTTTATGGATACGACGAGTATACCTAGCTTGACAGGTATTTTAATTTTAAATAGATGTAATGAATTCTGTCAAGCAATGTTCTAGTAGAAAAGCAAATAACATTTGGGCATTATTAAAATGGCATAAGTATTATAAAGTTTTGTCAATGTACCAAAAACGTGAGTCATTTAATTTACTTTTGGGTCAGTTTATTAAATGAATCTCCTATAATGTTTATATTCCACGAGCATATCCACTTCGTCTCCTGAGGGGCAATGTATAATTTACCAATTAGATCGATAACCGGACGCACCATTACACTAGGGCTGGGAGGAATCTAGCCCGCTTCGGGTAAAGACTGATGGTAGAAAATTATAGATAATTGACCGATTACGGAGCGGCCCTTAGGCAGCGCGATCGCTTCGGGACGCAATGTACTGATTATAAATGGGACCAGACATGTAATAGCATCGATTTCGATTCAGCGATGCTTATTATATTAAGTGGGGACCGAATACGAGTTTGGTGACGGGGTAATCGTCAGTAATGACAGAGATGAGCAACTGCTGGATGTTCTCAGGCTTGGCCAGGCCCTCACCTATCATTTTGTAAATGGTCTCGTCGTTCGCTGTTATGTGGTATTTATTGGACGTGTTTAAATAAAAGCACATCGATCATGTGCATTATGTAGTTGAAGTACTAAATGTTTATAGTTAAAAACGTAATAATAATAGTTTCTGGTTTGGAAATTACTGTGAATATCAGTAATTGCTTTATAAACCCTACATTTAATTCGACTTACCGACTTCATTACATTATCAAAACTTTAAAATGCTTTCTTTTTCGACAAACCATACAGTAGGTACTAGCACTAGGCCAACGTGGTGGGGGGTGCTGGCCAGAAAACCTCCACGTGTGCCTGACGGCTGCTTGTCCTTCTGGACACGTCTAGAGGGATCGGCAGTTGTTTGGCCGGTGCATCCTGGGCACAGGCAATAAAATCCTGTCGAGGGATTAACCTTCGGGGGATTTTATTGCCTGTGGCGAATATTCTGGCACGGGAGGGGCCCGTTGTGGGCCAGTGGGGAGTTGCTCCACGTGTCCCTCTGATATCAGCAGAGGGCACAGTGGAGGAACAGGGGCGGGCCCGGTGTGCACTCACCCTGCCACTGGGCAGGCAGCGGAGGGACTGTCTTTCCCTGCCCCCGTCGATCTCGTAACCCCAGGAGTGCCCGCTGAGTAGTGTTCTCGCGCCTCTTGGGACCGAGGGTCTTGGCTTCACCGCCCGGACCGCGAGGAAGAAAACCTCTATAAAAAATTACGGGAGGTAGGGCCTGCGAGCAGCAGACTCGGGGTAGTCTGCTGCCTGACCAGCAGCTGGCGTAGCTGGCACAGCCGGCGTAGTTGGCGCAGCTGGTAAAGGCCCATGAGGTGAGGTGGCGTACAGTGTTCCGTGTGCGCCACCTAGGAGGGTGCGGCCGGCGTTAGGCCGCACGGGGAGAAGGGGCTCGCCTGCTTGTGGCGGGCCAGGACCTGTCGGGGGTGGTTGTGTGAATACTCACGGGTTCCCACGCCCCCGGCTAAGGTAGTTGAAGGAACACCGTGGTGGTTTTAGTCGGTAAGAGTCCGACACTGGCTCCGCCTACCCCGGGCGGAGTGCGTCCATGAGGATTTCCCCACGGCAAAAAAAAAAAAACAAAAAAAAAAAAAAAAAAGGCCAACGTGGTGGACTTAGGCCTTAGCCTTCTCATACTGAGAAGAGTCCCGTGCCCAGCAGTAGTGGGACAGTAATGGGCTGGTTATGTTATGTATACAGTAAGTACCTATGTTGTATATAGGTATATCTCACTATAAAGTCATCGATTAGAAAAGGGACAAGATTTCTGTCTTATCCGAAGCCGTCCTTAAAGGTCATGTCCATATTTAATAAAGAAGAACCTTCAAAAAATCCGAGATAAAATATAATACAGTAACAAAAAAAACTGCCTTTTAAAAGCTCCTCTAATATAGTTGGGCAGATAACCTGCCGTCCCCGAAGGGTCATCCCTTTATTTCTGCAACAATCGCTGGGAAATTGATATTGATGTGGAAAGGGCAGGTTTTCCATAAAAATAGGGTTTATTTGAATAACGGATGGCCGGCTGTGCGGGCCTTGACGTGTGATGGTCGGGGTACTTTATAAGATTGTCTGTACCCTCTAGCTGGGTGATGCATGGCCAGCCTTGCTACAAATATCGACGATGACGGAACTATAACCTATATCTTCAATCATGTTAGTCTGGAAATTGAATCGGCTAATACTGTATAGGATGAGATTGTTGTTAGGTTATACAAAATTCATGATATTGGTTCGATTTATAAGAAGAGAACGGTCTGGACTCCAGGTAATCTTTACTTCATTTATTATAGCATTAGACAAGACAACCTAAAAGACAAGAAATAGTGTAAGAATAAAATACATTACTGCTTCTAGCCGAGGTTGGAAACAGTTAAATAAGTCTATGAACCTGGTAGGCCAATTTTAGTAAGCTAAAAACTCTGCATGGAGAAGTGGACCAAAAGATATTCATGTCTTGGTACCCATTTGTCTCATGTTATAATAAATGATATTAAATAAAGAAGTAGTAGGTTTGCTTAGGCAAAACTAGTTTATCCTAACACGTTTAGGTAGAACTAGTATTGACTAGGCAAAACTATATTTTGCCACACAGCTGCTACTGCCGCGGCACCACTCGTTAAGGCTCGTGCGGTGTGGGGTCACATTTCTAACCTAACCTAACCATACTTTTCACCTTTTTGTGTGCATTTTTTCTTATTGCACTGGGCTTCTAGTTCTGCCTAAAGTGTTAGAATAAACTAGTTTTACCTAGGCAAAACTAATTCTGACGATTTCGCTTAGGTAAAACTAATTTAGTCTAGGCCAAACTAGCTTAGCTTAAAATCGAGTTTTGACGGTAACTTAGAATGACAGATAAGCGTTAAACTTTGTGGGACTACCTAGTCTTGTAGTAAAAATTTTAACTGTAACTTTCATCATATTACTCGTATCATAAAATGACAAAAATACTCATAGGCATTAATGAAAAATCCCCCATATTATCAAACAAGTACGTACAAATGACACATGGAGATGAAACAAACACACGGAGGGACATAATGAACTCCCAAATGGACAGAAATCCACGAAAATGAAAATATTGACGGGAACGGAAGATATATCGGCGAATAATAGGCGTGACATTACAGACGGGCACCCCCGGGAATCGAACCCGGGACACATGGCGAGTTTGCACTGACCGGGCACAAATTAGTTTTACCCTATTTCACGGAAGTTTTGTTATGCTCCAAACTTATATCTCTACCGCTATTTTAAGCAATTTATTTGATTAGTTACTCCTTTGACCGTCTCTTCGTTGACGTTGATCGAGGCAATTAAATTATTTTTTGTGGACAAAAAATCAATATCAAACGAATTAATTCAAGGTCTTAATCTAATCAAGTAACATTCGTCACGGAGTAATCAAGACTAAAATAAAACAACAGGTAACTACTTGATGAAACATAAAATGTGCTAACATACGGTGTAATTTAGACCTTCTTTCTTGAAAATACGACGTAGTTACCTAAAAACTAAATCTAGATGGGAACGTATTCACAACACTAGTCACGTAGATTGTTGATTCAAGTATGCTGACTTTTAACAAAGAATATTTCGAGTTTTTTTTTTCATCCTATGTTGTCCCACTGCAAGGCAAAGGCCTCCCTTTCCTTCTTCCACACTTTCCGGTTAAGTGCAAGTGTATCAGCCTCTCCTATGCAAATCAAGCTAGACCCAAAAAGAGCTATTTAACTTTTATTGCGAATCTTATGAGACCTTATAAATGAGACGAAACAGTTCCTTAAAAAGCTTTCACTGCCTGACCTAATTTAAATGCTCAGTGTGCCCCAACTTAGCCATAAAAGCTATTTAAACTTCCAATGCTTTTAAAATTGTTAGCATAATAACATTATTCATCATAGAACGTTTACACAATATCTTTAGTGAATAGTCTAAAGTTTAAGCGGCCGAATTTAGAAGGTCTTTGTGTAAAGCAATGGCGGTGGCTATGAAAAGGATGTGCGTGTCAGCGTTGTGTGTTTGTCAATACAACCACTAGGTAGTTGAAAGGCAGAAGTTTAATACTGTGCTGCTCTTGAACGAGTTTCATTATTTTGAGGACAGGACAGCCACTGCGACCTGAAAAGACGCCTCTTCCAACATTACAGCACCCCCTAAAGTTAAAGGTCAATCAGGAAACCGACTAAAAAGGGGTGCATTAAAAGAGCCTCCACGAGTGACGATATTTAATTGATCGTCCGGCGCACCCTGGGCTGTCAGCCCCGCTACCAACCTGCTGACTGGCTAATCTTTTCCACACGGCATGAGCTGTTATCATTATGTAGTTCATGTCGACACGATAGAAGAAGAAGATGAAGAAGGAAACCAACTCTGGCCTTGGGGGTGGAAGATTTGAGATTAGGTGGCCTCCAAGGTGCTGGCATAAGGCACCCCCAGCCAGGTGGACCGACGACCTGATTAAAGTAACTGGGGAGGACTGGATGCGGAAGGCAGAGGACCGAATGCTGTGGTGCAACTTGGGAGAGGCCTATGTCCAGCAGTGGACTACGATAGGCCGAGTTGATGTTGATGAAGGTGCTGGCTTCTTATGTCGT
Source organism: Asteroscopus sphinx (assembly GCA_949699075.1). Lineage (NCBI taxonomy): Eukaryota > Metazoa > Arthropoda > Insecta > Lepidoptera > Noctuidae > Asteroscopus > Asteroscopus sphinx. Next base: position 10,769,723 of record OX453013.1, on the reverse strand, counting down.
GTACTGCATCACAGTCGCCTTGATTAAGGATGGATGTCTCATTATTTTCGCGCCAGAACTTGCAAACTATGGTATCACTAAGGCCCATTCCGTGAAAGTGTTTATTCAGTGTAGGTATGTATCAGGATTCTTAAATGACAGGCTATCGCAGTCCACTGCTAAAAAAGGCTCTTCTCACAAATCTAGGGATTATGATAGAGTCAATCAATATTATTGAGGTGTTTAGGTAGGTAAGTTTAATGACGATTTTACCACAACTTTTCAATCAGTGGCCATGGAGTCTAGGAACTGGTTGCATTTAGCTCATCATATAATTATTAATAAAATATAGGGCAACTTTTAATTTTTTTTACCAATCCAATCCAATTAATAGGCGTAAAAAACATATAAAATATCTCACTAAGACGCTGACAACACCTAAAAAATCAGACCTCTGCGGTAACTGTCGTTTTGTACAGAACTGAAAGAGAGGCAACGAGCGAAGGGACGTCGGGTGCGCCGCTCAACTTGAATGAAAATTAACATATTTTTTTTTTAATAAAAAACTAAAAGCTTATTTGAAAAACGGAAACAACTATGTTTTAGATTATTGTCTTTCTTAAATGTTTTCTTAATTTCATTTATAATATTTGGTAAATAATAGAGATTGTTTGATTTAAAGCATGTTTTAAGAGGTTAGTTTACAATTATTTTCTATAGAGAAAAATTCAAGAAAACGTGTTTTGGGTACAAAAGAGTTTAGGAAAATACGATCAACATTAACATATATTTTTTTCACTGCCACAAACTGAATAGATACAGCTAATAATTTTTTTAAAAGAAGCCTATTTGGGGTATTTGGCTGTTGTCAGCGTCTTAATTTTAAATGCTTGCAACAACAGCTGTTGTTCGGAATATTATGTAAAATTTACCTACTGTAATTTTTTCCTACAGCGCCACTGGGAACAAAACGAGTGTTTGCAGGGGGTCCGCTATTGACGCACGCTGATCGCTCAATTCACTGTCTAAATACAAATAAAACGTGAAAAATTAATTATGTTTCTGAATTCAAGCTTAGAAGAAAAATATACCTAGAATACAATTCAGGCTTCTTTAAGTATTTATTTAAAATTAAATTTGTACCATGTAGTTGGCACAAGTCGGTCGCAAGCCCGTTTTTAATATTAGTACGATTATGTAAACAGCCCATTACTATCCCACTGCTGGACACACGCCACTTCTTAGAATGAGAAGGGTTTAGAATCGGAACACAGGCCTCTTCTTAGAATGAGAAGGGTTTAGAATCGGAAGTAGGAATAGGAAAAAAAGGTATATGAATAGGTTTTAGCTGGGCAAGCGTGCACCATCGTCGACCGCACCATCGCTTAACATCAGGTGAGGTGGCGGTCAAACGCAAGCCCGTTAAGAATAAAAAAAAAGTATTACATCAAATATCTGCCTACCTATAGGAATCTACATTAGTTCAAAGTTAATAAAAGCATTGGTAAGTGTATTCTTATTTGAATAGTAAAACAAACACCAGTAATGATTTTGTCATAAAAAACTTTTAGTTGGTCTGGAAATAAGTTATCATACAACATTTTATCACCTACTTTCTTGTTTGCCTTTACTTACACGTGATGGTATATTATTTTCTAATATTAGTTCGTAATTTCTGTTTGACGTCAATGTCTCAATTTATGTTTGATTTCTCTTAATGAAAACAAAAAAGAATTGGTACCTAATACCTCCATTTCAGTATTTTTCAAAGACAGTATTTTAAGAAGCTTACAGGAATTGGACACTTATGCAAAACGTTACAAAGTATGCCCCTCATATCATTAACATGGTGCTAACTTTTGAGCAGACCACACAGCGAAAGTCGAACTCTACTGCGTTCATTTTAAGGTTGTGATTGGAAGTTGAGTATATTACAACAAGAGCAAAGAATTGACATGTACACCGCAGTTCAATTAGGCTAATGGGGTAGGGCTCGAAGGGATTAAATTAATTAGTAAGAAAGTTTCGCTCCATTTCGTGACGCCGCCTTTGTTTGCCGCCATGTCTTAGATTTTTGTTTTCTGTTCTAAGCAAATTAGATACATTGCCATTTCCGCATTAGAATATATAAAAACTTTTTTTTTAATCTGTTGCTGCGGTATCATTTCGTGCAAAGCTTGAGTTACATACATACTAATATTCAAGCAAAGTAGACACCTGAAGATAGCCGGTACGAAGTATGGGACTTGCACACAAAATGAGAAAAATGAATTGGCTTTTCATCAACGCAACGTAGCTATTGAGAAATCGAGCTATAAGACAACAATTTCTAACTTCTAAGCAATATAGTAAGTAGCATGTAGCTGAATAAACTCTATCGATAACAATCCGAAATTATAATATTGTTGTAAGTCAGAAATTGAACTAATTCAATAATAGTTGATGAATGTTGAATGCTTTAGCTTTGCGAGTCAGGATGAAAGTAAAGGAAGAAATAATTTGTTCCGCTGGATGCGGAAAACGCAGGACCGGTCGTTGTGGCGATGCTTGGAGGAGGCCTATGTCCAGCGGTGGACGTCTCTCGGCTGAAATGATGATGATGACAGGCACAAATAAAAGCATTAAAAAATAAAATGCCTGTACAACACCAAATATCTATGTGATACAACACCGAAATGTGTGTGCGAAACAAAGCGTAGTTTAATTTATATTATTTATTTGTGTAAATTTAACCTTTGAAAATGTGGCAATCGAAGAAATGTATTATTGGTGACATGGGAGTGCATACATGTGGCTTTTCGATTAAATGACTCGTCGATCGAATAACCCATCGGTTAAAAAGCTCTCGAGAATTTGGCGTTGTGGAAACGGGCATCACAAAATTGACTTTCGAACTCATATTTTTTAAACCTAGTTTTGACTAGAAGAAGTATAAATGTACACGCTACTTAAAATTCTAAACAGATTTACTCCTATTAGATATTTTAAAGCACACCCGAAAATTCATGCACCCATTATCCAAAACACAAAACGTTTTAAACGAGCACTCGGCTCTCGGGGCTCGCAACACCTAATTAACGATATTAAAATACGTCGACAACCGCAAAGGAGCGTCACAAACATTGCATTCGCACATTGTAGGCTATAAAACGCAAACGTTACCCTCCTTATTTATACGAGTGAGAATTTTAAATTAACTGGGTAAAGCAACCCTGGGTAAGCGGGTAAGCGGACACTGAATGTGGCGCCGACCCGAAGCCCAGAGTAGTGTTCTGCTTGTGACCTGTAATCTATAATGAAATAAAGTAATCGTGTACAGAAAAACTTAAACTGGTTTATGTTCTACACTGTATCTGCCAAATGTATGTATTTTTTTTTTTGTGGAAATAAATAAATAATTATTATACTGTCTTGTTCGGATATACGATAAAGAACTGCAGGATATCGGTATCTGTATAGCAAATTTCAAGTGGTGTTACGCAGGAAACTCGGCTAGTTGTGGAGATAGGTGGAGTAGATCCCTAATGGAATTGTGGCCAAGAGAGCGCAAGCGTAAATCGGAAGACCTATGGCAAGATGGGTTGATGACGTGTTCAATTTTCTCGGAAAAACCTAGACAAGATTGGTGCAAAACCGGGAAGAATGGCGTAAATGGTAAGAGGCTTATGCCCTGCAGTGGGTTTATAAAAGCTACGAATGATGATGATGATTACATTTTCTTGTGGTCAACACATAATTTTAGGCCTCTATCAGTGAGGTAGGCAGTTAGGCAGATAAAAGGAAAAAATATAATACCACGTAAGTCCAAAGTAGAGTGATGTTGAGGGGAAACACTTTTTAGAAGTCCCCCAAACCCCCTTTAGGGTAATACAAACCAGTTTTTGTATCAATATTTTTTTGTCTTAAAACAATAAGAATCACTACATACAGACTTATTTGAAACATCAAACACAACATTCTGACAAAAACGAATTCCAACTGCAAGACCATAAAAAATCTCTACTTCTTCCTGTACTTATAATGCTATCTAAGTACCTCAGTACCTCAGCAGCATATTATTATACAGGGGTGACACGAGGGTCCCGTACAGAGCACTCCGATATTTTACACCGAGGCCATTATGTCGTGTTCTTGTAAACAGCTCGCGACCACTTGTCGCTGATATATCCTCGCTCATCGTATTAAGGATCGTAAGTGTGTAACTGCCCTTGTTGTGTATACCGGGTTACCGAGATATTTATGCCCGTATCGTAAATTAGTGGGTACGCAAATTTGTAAATAAGTAAATAATTAGCGGAGTATAAAATAAGTATGATATGAGCTTAAAATAACTTTCTCATCAATCATGCATAAAATAGCTTTAATATAGAAGCTTTAAGAAGTTTTTAAAGTTTAATTCACATCACAGTTTCGCACTTCAAGAGAATGTGAGGAACTAACAAAATTATGTGTTATTTCACAGCTACTCAGAGGAGTAACTGCTTGGGTAACCATAAAATTGAAAGAATATTCAGAGCTTTACCAATTTCACTCCAGGGCTATACTAATGGACAAGTACTTTAAATACATAAAAGTCAATCATCTATTCCTAGGTAAAGTAAGTAGTACATACAGCAATCAAAACTTAACTGCAGAAATCACAAGCACAAAAGAACCACAACACTCATCTGGTAGAGAATGTCAGCTAAAGTTTACTCAATAGATAGAATATTCTTTATTGCACACAAAAATAAAAGAATGATTAAAAAATTCTAATTGAAACCCGCAGCTTTTCTCCCGTGGTATGACGATAAAAAGTATTCTATATTTTAATCCAGGACATGAGCTCTCAGTGCGTCAATCATCCAAATCGGTCCAGGAGTTTTTGCGTGATGCTAAAACAAACAAACAGACAATTAGTACAATTTCATATAAGATAGTATAGAAAGGTAAATACAAAAAATATAGTACAACTTGGCGGTCTTATCGCTAAAAGCAATAAAATATCTAAAATTGCTACTGATCCAAAAAATCCATTATTTATAACTGTATCATGAAGATTAAATAAAATATATGCTTCTTTTTTTAGTTCCGCAGTAAGGAATTGCGACAGTTCCAGTACAGCCGTCAAAGACGTGAGTATTCCAGGGAAATCAATGATCCATTTTATTGAGTAGCAAGAGTTATGCAGCGGGAGAGGGCGCGCTCCTATCAATCATTGAAGGCTTTTTTTGAATTTAATAAAATAAAATTTGTATTTTGTCATCGACGCTCCCTCGCGTTTTGTTGCAGGTACGGATTTGGGTGACAAGATTTAGGTAGTTGGTTTTAATTTTATTAGTAGACTAACCTATGCCCGCGGCTTTGCTTCCATGGTATGGAAAGTAAAAAAGTATTAGCTGCATTTTAATCTAAGACGACATATATGTATGTATGTATGTATATCTGTGTTTCAAATTTAATCCAAATCGGTCCAGTAGTTTTTGCGTAATGCTCGAACAAACAATCAAATAGACAATTATAGTCTTATAATATTTAGGATCGTGACAACGTATCGTGTCCTAGATAAGACTATTATAGTCTTCGTTAATAAATCTGTAGTGTTTTAACTGTACACCCCGCTGGATCTCTTTACCGCAGAAACGAAAGATAAAGTTTTTCGTCTGCATTTTCTATCAGACACTTTATATTTATTGCTACAATATCAAAACTAACCGAAACACCTAGACAATTTCTTAAACTAAGAACAGCACTTTAAAACTGAGAAAAAAGAAGACGAGAAACCAGATTTCATGTTAGTAAACTCTTTCTCTGACAATGCTAAGAAACAGGCAAAAATCGTCCAATAAACCATGAGACTTGCAATCAATAGCGTCACTGACAAAACAGCAAAACACCTATCACGTTAGTGAAGTTCAAATTATCTAGTGACGTATTTTTGAAATAAAATAATTCTCTCATCCAAGTCCGTCCCCCGCAGCCGTCAGGAGTTGGCGCGGCGGCAATGCAGCGCATCTGTTACCGCTCCCCCCGCCCCGCGCCGCATCCGCGGCAGGCTTGCAGTACCCTGCAAGTATACACGTATGTGTTGTACACACCTTTAGATGCGAGATTTGTTTAACAGAGGTAGAGGTAAGAATTTGAGTAGTAGTATCTTCGAGGTTGATTTTTTTACGGAGTTAAGTAGTAATTATGTTGTCAATTAGTAGTCAGACCTACAACCTTATTCTTAGTTTATACTAAACCTCCTAAAGGGTCATCGTTGATGATTGATTATGAACAACTTTTACTATGGGACCAACCCTTACTTATATCGTAAAAAAGCAACTGATCCCTACATTTGTGTTCACATAAATCGACCAAATATAGGGAACAGCTGATTTTTCGCTAATGTTTCCATACCACATTCACAACATTGACTCAACTTACCGTATCTTTGGTAGGGACGGGCTACCGTGAAGTCCTAAATGGCAAACAATCAACTAGGTACCTATGTATATTTGCAGTCCACTGACTTTGCAGTTACTCCATAATATTTCATTCCGTTTTCAGTCTGATTCAGCTACCTTCTTTAAATCATCGATGCAATTACCTGAGGGGAGTGTCACAATGATGTTCTAAAATTATTACAAATAAGTATTATGATAATAAAACTTGGAATAAAAGCAAAGTGATGAAACTACGATTTGCCAATAACATGTAAACAAGCCTCCAGATTAAATTCACCGAAGACACTTCATCTTCGTAGTACATGCGATCCCGGAGTTTATTGCGAGAGTCGAAGAGATATCTCCCAAATGTACGGGTAGTAAAGACGGTATTCTTTCGCATACACATCGCACCTGTGCAGCGTCTGCATCTTTATGAAAGTATATCTATGACTTTGTACCGGTACACAATTTTACTTACTGTGTTTTGTTTTGATTCAGAGATACTCTACTAGTAGTAGAAGAGCTCTTTGTGAAAGAGCTCGTCCGTGAAAGTACTACCAAACCTTATTGGTCTGTGTACCAAACCTATTTTTGCCGCCAAACAGTGATGCTTGCATTCCTGTGTTCCAGTGTGATATACGGGTGCCGGTGAAATTGCAATAAATAATAATAAATAATAAATATCTTTAGGACATTTTTACACAGCACCATCTAGTCTCAAACTAAGCAGAGCTTGTGCTATGGGTACTAGACAATGGATATAATACTTATATAATTTATTTATTTTGTAAAAACATACTTATAATACATAAGCAACACCCAGACCAACACAAACACTTATTGTTCATCACACAAATATTTGTGTCCTGTGGGAATCGAACCCACGACACAATCACATAAGACTTTCCATCTTTCGGTCTTAATTTGGCAAAAGTGATTTGTAATACCATTTAGGCAACAACCATCGACCATACAGCCCAATAGACGCCTAATGTTAAATATAATGCGTACAATAAATTCTGCCACTAGCTGAGGCGGGGTACTGCAATCCGATTGGCTCTACCAACGCGGCTATTGGCTAATCACTAATGCGGCAGTTTTGTGTTGCAGACATCGGTCGCCTGTTATGAGGCGTCTATAGGGTGTATGGTTGATGGCAACAATCTAAAGGTATTGCAGTTGTTATGGGCAAAGGTGAATACTTAACATCAGGTGGGCCTTTAGCTCGTTTCGCCATCTTACATAAAAAACTCGAATTTATTTAATTACTCGATGAATACAGGTAGATCAAGAAGGCTACCTATATATAAGTATAAAATGTGGTAATCCCAACAAGAAACCTAAGTATACAAGGTTATTTATAATAAGATTTTCATCAGAGCTATCAGAGTTTTTTCCAACTCACAAAATTACATGCTTTTAGAGATACTTTAAGGTCCCCAGTAGGAAGCAGAGAAAGAGGACCATGACTACCATGAGTACCATGGGACTACCTGATGGTCTCACCGAGCTGAACTTCCTGGACTTTCAAGACCTATAATACCATATTAACCAAATAGAGATTTAAATATTTTGGTTGAATTTAACAAAGCTATATTATTTGATGCAGATTAAAAACTGTGCAAAGCATCATATACACATTGCAATACGGTTTTTTAAAACACAAACAAATCGATCTATGTTCATGAATGATTCATAGTTTCAACGAATGAATCATGAGTCATATATAGTGTATTTACATTGTTATTTTTTTTATTCAGCGGCATGAATTCATCGGATACTGAAAGCAATATGGCTAGATTATGTGATTGCTTTTCCGCTTTCAAGGAAACAGGCATAATGTAAACGATGCTAATTACTTATCTACTATGATAAATGCAATGGAATACTTTATTTCCTTGTCATAATGTTGTGTTTTCAGTATGCAGCAAGTTCTCATATATTTTTATTCATATAACAAAGTTCAAAATAAGGAACGAATTTCTTATTCGAATGTGGGCCTACTAAAATACGTTTTTGATGTAGTACTATTATGCGTTCTGTGGCTTAACTTAAATCTCTTTTGTTTTGTATTTATGACCAACATTTTTAGAAGTCTTCCAAAAGCAATTCAAGGATTTATAGAAAAAGCGATACTGACATCTACTGACACCACTCCATCACATTAAACGGCTCGCATTCAAAACTTATCCACCTACCATCGCAGCGAAAACAACTTCATTCAAAATGAAACACATAAGAACCTGCGTTAAATTGTAATTATTCATACCACAGATAACAACAATTTGCGTATCTGAACACAATCGGTGCGAGAACAATGCAGCCAACACTATTGATACCATCACACACACAATGAGTAAATCATAGACAATATTTCATCTAACAGTCAGCTTCCTCTCCTACATATTTACTTTGCCGTGCCCGACAGGGTTCACAATGATCTCATAGTTTTAAGTCTATCACCTAAGTAATACATTGTGAATGCAATAAATATATTGAGTATTGAGTATTGTAATATGAGCATATTTGCGTCTGCGCATCTTAAGACACAAAAAAAATTACGCCACTGAAAGCAGATCTGATAGGTACAGAACGAGAATGCATCTTCAAGAATTTTTTAGGACTTAGGACTAAGGACCACAATTCTTCCTTGGTTTTTCCCAAATTTTAGACATGGTTAAAAGAGAATTTGGCATCATTACAAAAAAAATGTTTTAATGATGCAAGGCAATTGGAAGGCAATATGATGAAGAGCATATCTACACATTTTAATGTAGGGTCCGGCAAAAAGCCCTCACCAGAGTGAAGACTTCGCGTCATCGTTCAACATAGCTTATCATCATGATTTTCAAGCCGTAAACGTCAACTGTTGAACATATCCTCAAATACAGCTCCACAAAAACAAATCTTGCCTCTACGAGGCTTTATCGATTTTAAAATTCTGAGCACCCAAGAAAATATACATGCATAATGTACCAATGATCAACAATTCTTAAGTGAAATCTCGGCTCATATTATGCTTACCTGCATCTTACAAAATACTGCAAAAACGGACGGATCAGTTTCACTAATGTCATTCTTGGACGAATGCAGCGGATGCAAGTCATTAGCTGTTTTAGTCAAGGAAACGTAATTCAATTACCATGTCGGAAGTAGAAACACCTGATAAATAAACAAACGCTACAGACTATAGTGAAATTCGCACTGTGTAAAACAAAAATTGCACTGTTTTCGAACTGAATGAAGATAAAATACACCTGTATCCATAACACAGCACATGATACACCCATATAGGCAACCTCCTACATGCTGGTACGTAATTTAAATAATGTGCACGGCATGCGATCGCCACGCTCTGAGGACCCGATGTTATTGCAAACCAACTTACTTAAAACACAAAAAAGGGTTATTTTCTCAAATTGTGAACCATACGGCGGTCCATCGCTGGGCCTAAATAATGATTAATGATGGCAAATAAGCGGGTGAGCGCTCGACGCCACAAAAAGCCGTGGTCGAGGAGACTGTTGATACATTGTAACCATTTAAAATCTGACAATAACGAAGAAATATGTTGGAATGAACGTGTGTAGATAGGGTAAAACGCTGGTTTTATAGAAACGACAAGTTTGATACAATTTGAAAGTAGAAAAAAAATACTTAGTGAAGGCTATTAAGATAAGTATGTTTCAGAAATGATTAAGTATAAAGATAGGAACGCACCTGTGTCCTGATATTATTATACTACATCCATGTCCTCCTATGTTTCTTAATAGTTCATAGAATATTGATCATAGCTAGAGTTGAGAACATCATCATCATCCTCCGAGCCTTTTCCCAATTATATTGGGGTCGGCTTCCAGTCTAGCCAGTTGCGACTGAACATCAGTATTTTACACGGAGCGACTGCCATCAGACCCCCGCAACCCAGTTACTGGGTAATACTGACATTCGGAAGTTAGACCAGTTGTCAGACTTTCAGGCTTCTGACTACCCGTAACGACTGCCATAGATATTCGTATGACAACCAGGACCGACAGCTTAACGTGCTCTCCGAGGCACGGAGGGGTCTCGATGTGTAACGAAACTGTCACCCATCCACAGACTGACCGCGGCAAGTGCAGCTTAACCTTGCAGATCATACAATCCGCGCAGTCGTTGCTTCGCTACGAGCCCTAGAGATGAGAACATACGACTATAAATTACAATAAAATTGAGGAAATTGAATCGAATCCAATTTAAGTCAACACTATTTAAAAAAACCGAATTGTACCTATAATAAGCACAGAAAATAACTACCACTCACGCACCACAAAAACTCGCGAAATAATTTCTCCCCATAATTAAGTTTTGGCTTGGCGGGTATTAATCGATCGGAGTAATTAATTCGAGTGGTGGGCGATAGGTACGTCAGTCGCACACCACGACAGGTGGGGCAAATCTACAGGAAACCCGGCCTAATTAGACGGAGAAACAACGGATTTGTAAATTTAATAAATGTACCGTTATTTCGTTTACTTTTTAGAGTTTTTGGTATATTTTTCAATGTTTTACTATGCTTTTTTGATTAGTTCGTTGATGTGGTTTAAGGTTTTATATTTTTTTCTGTTTTTTTTCTCGTTTTGAGAAAATTATAATAATAATAATTTTATTGGAACAGAAAACACGTTTACATAAAATATGTGTACGAAAATGACTGCATTAGTTATTAAACTGTCGCAGTCCAGCGTTCCAACCGAACGTTTTTAATATTTATCTTAAAGTATTACAAAAATACAATTAAATTTAAACAAAATAATGAAATTGTTTAGTAAGTAATAGAAAGTAATTAAAGGCAAAGTGTTATTGGGTTTTTTCATTAGGAAATTCTCAGTAGCAGCCCGGAGTCTGGATTTGTGCCCGGTCAATGGCAATAGGCTCGCCCCCTATTACATGTGACTATAACATAACTGGCGAAATGTGGGTGTACTATTACACCTCTGCCTACCCCTTCGGGGAAATACAGGCGTGACGTTATGTTGTTGTTTGTTTTTAGAAAGTAATTAAATTGTAAGTAAAGATATTCTAAGGCACATTTATGAATAAAAAAAATTTATTGTTTGAGTTATCAGTATCATTAATGGTGATGAATTATTGTTAGCTCCGTTAAGTAAGTGATAATCTGGAAATTAATTCCTCAAGAGTAACCCCCGGTTTCTGGAAGGCTGATCAATTTGTTCTGTTGTCAAATCTAATGTCAGCTCCTGTGATTAGCCGGTAAAAATGTTAACAACCAGTCACAACGCTTGACCGGAGATTTGACAGCTGATTAGTTAATTTTTGCGTTGATCAGCCTTTCGGAATCTGGGGGTTAATCTTGAAATATAGTGTACTATAAAACAGACTATAAGAAGTAACTTCAGATCCAATATCACAGTTAATTTAAATAAAACCAAAAAATCACACTTATGATTATATTATTCGTGTAAACAAACAAATCTTATATATGTTCAAGTAACTACTATCAAAATCCAACTTGTTATATAAATAATGTCAACGAAACTGTTCACCTTGACTCAGAATATTTATGCAAGCAAGACGTAACCCGTTGACTGCAGCCTCGTCAACAGTTGACAGACGGTCGCTCCGACCGAGAGCATCTGACACTAATGACAGTCAACCCTCCCGTGCACATGTCACGTAATATGAGGCTAAATTATACCTTATCACTTGACGGGACCGATGTCTTCTATTTTTGTTTTTGCATCGGTGGATATGAAAAACCGTTGTCTATGAGCGTGAAATTGTTTATCGTATTTGTGGAACACACAAAAAGCCTGTTCCCAGAATTTTGATAAGTGTAGTATCAGCACTTTTTTTTAATAATAGTTGTAGGGAATTTAATAGATGTCAATAGAACAAATCTAAAGCTGGGTTCATATTGGACGTGTAACACGATGGCTACTTTGGATGCAAAATGTAGGCAAAAATAAACGTCCAAACAAGCAATCATTGTTATACTTCAGCGACACGCGATGGTGATATGATACATTAAAATTATACAAATGTGGACCCATTTTTAGGAAATGGAAGCTCTCAGAACACTATTTAGCAAGTGATATAGTGAGGGGCTCGTGTTGAAGTAGCAACCGCGCGTATTATACAATCTGCGAGGTTAAGCTGCGCTTTCCACGGTCAGTCCGTGGATGGGCGACAGTTTCGATACACATTGAGACTTCGAGATCCCCCGTGTCACAGAGAGCACTTTAAGCTGTCAGTCCTGATTGTCATACGAATATCTGTGGCAGTCGTTATGGGTAGTCAGAAGCCTGAAAGTCTAACAATTGGTCTAATCTCTGAATTTTAAGTTACTATTAAGCTTCCTTCAATATGGTTGAGGTAAGCGATGGCTGATGCTTGCTTCATGCTAGTGAACGGGCGCCGTCTGTCGGGACAAGGTCATCTCCTACATACTATGGCAACTCTTTATAGGTTTATTTCTAAAGGCAATATTCTCACTTTTAAGCCTTGTTTATTTCTAACATTAACCTCCATTATACTCACATTACTTGAATGAATTTGATGTAATAAACTAACCTATTTTAAGAAGAGTATATCCAAGGAGTTTCTTGCCGGTTCTTCTCCATAGAACCCACAATTTGGGACCGTGCAACTAGAGCCTGACGTTTCAAAAGTGTATGTAATTAGGTTTATTTGAAATAAAAAACATTTGAATTTTAAATGTCAGTATTACCCAGTAACTGGGTTAAATACTTGTTTGGTAAAATACTGATGTTCAGTCGCATCTGGTTAGACTGGAAGCCGACCCCAATATTATTGGGAAAGATGAAGAGGATGATGATGAAAGAAAAAGGGAAAGGTCGTCCACACCGACAAATAGGATAAAGCCTATTTAATTAAATTCTGATTTCTGTGCCTATATCTTTGTAGCTTGTTTTACTAATAGCGCATACCTAATAATAGAAAATAAAATCATTACTCTAGCCAAGGCCTTGAAAGTTTTTAATACACATTCCGTCAGAGAGTATCAGGATGTGGTATAATGTTTTATTCTTACTAAATCAACGCTAACTCTACAATCTCACGTTACGTTTATAATTACAGTATATTAACGTTTGATACACTTTAATTAGCAGTGTATCGCGATACTAACATTAATCATAGACACTCACCAATCATGATCTAACACTAACTTACATTTAATATAAACGTTGAACGTAACTGATGCGTTTTTACACTTATTCTTGTGTTTGTTTCGAGTGTTAATTAGTTCATTCTATGTGTACGTTCCTTGATCATAAGGTTAGTTATTTGCATAATGATTTGATTTTATTAGAAAGAAGATAAATTATCTTGATAATAAAAAATCTTTTAGAACTAATTTTGAGACAGAATATGTGCTCTGTTTTCATTATTTTTTAACCGAGGAAAAAAAAAGAGGAGGTTCTCAATTCGACGCGGATCTTTTTTCTTTTTTTTATGTATGACCACGCATAACTTTTTCCAGAGTAATCCGATTTTGATGATTCTTTTTTTAATGGATAGGGTATATCTCGACGTTGGTCCCATTTAAATTTCAAAATCAAAATCCACCCCTAAGGATAGGAAAACAGGGGATGAGTGCTTGTTCACCCACTGAATTCTTACCTGTTAACCGATTCTGTTGAAACTTGCACACGTAAATGTAGTTCTAGACACTACAACATAATGGCTATAGCACTAGACCTGGAGTTAGACTTTAGACACAAAAAAATTAAAATTAAACTTTTTAACAAAAAATTGAACCGACGAAAACAGAAACTGAAAAGCGAAAAATAAAATTTAGCTTTTAGTCTTTTCCTAACTAAACTAATGTTAATAACTAATTATGAGTAAGCGCCAAACAAATAATTAACGAAGATCATTAAATTACTTTAAATAAATAATAAAAACAACATAAAATCAAATAAAACGAGATTTTCAACGATAAACAATAACTTTCCAAAAATGCTTTCTCTGCTCGACCACTTGAAAATTGCACGCACTTGGCTTGTTTGTTTGGCGCCGACTCATAATTAGTTATTAACATTAGTTTAGTTAGGAAAAGACTAAAAGCTAAATTTTATTTTTCGCTTTTCAGTTTCTGTTTTCGTTGGTTCAATTTTTTGTTAAAAAGTTTTATTGTTTATCAATTTGGACTTATATTGGTACGAAGACAAGATAACTAATACCATGTAAAATGCAACTTAAAACATTAATATTTATTGTTGACGACATTACTAAACCTGTGGAATTTTCAAGAATAATGTGACTTTATATAAGAAAGAAAATTAAAAAAAATAACCTATCCAATTGGACATCGTGATGATGAAAAGAAGTAAAAAGACATGAAGATTGCTACAATTTCTCCATGAACGTGAAAATTGTATGCGGCCCTTATATATTTAAGTTATACTATAACGTTGGTACAGATAATATAATAGACGTTGGTAAGGGTTAAAGAACTAGGTTACTAATGTAGGTAATTATAAAAAAAAGGCTCAAAGTCTGGAACAGAAAAAGCGTGTTTCATAGCTATAACTTCTAAAATTAAAAATTAAATTTCCAGTCATGTCTATTTCACTGTATGCTCATAGATTGATCTCAAAAACTGCTGGCTGCATTATGGTAAGTACAATCTAGCAATTTACACCTGAAAACTGACAGATAACCGTGAAATGTATTATAGTTTCCGCAAAGCAGCATAATAACTGAATCTGAATATGGCATAATAGCGAATATTCTCGTACGTACGTAACTAATGAGTAAAACTGGTTTTGAATAGCTGATGACCGCAGATCGCAGCTCCGTGGAATATTTAAAAAAGTTTTTAACGTCATTTAATTATTCCTTTTAAGTCTCCTCTTGAATATTTAACGATACACAAAGCCAGTGCTTGAAGGCTACTCTCTGTAGGTACACATTAATTTTATATGGTAAGAGACCGCATAAATACATGGGCGCAGTTTAAGGGTTAGTGAAGAAAAACATAAAGAGTTTTAAAAAATTATGCATCTGCTTTTTCATGATAACAATATACCTAATAGGTACAAGATAGTAGATAATAGTCATAGACATCAGTTTGGGTACACTGAAAAAAGTTTTGCTATTTTTTTTTCAGTGTAGGTACTTAGGTTTGGGTACGGGTTGATAGCTTTCCTTCCATGTTGATATGGAAGCGTAGAACATTGAATATGTGTGTGTACAGCCACCTGGGTTCATAGATTTCCTTCCACGTTGATATGGAAGCGTAGAACTTTAAATATGTGTGTGTACAGTTGTACACCCACCTGGGTTCATAGATTTCCTTCCACGTTGATATGGAAGCGTAGAACATTGAATATGTGCTAAGTGTACAGTACACCCACCTGGGTTCATAGATTTCCTTCCACGTTGATATGGAAGCGTAGAACATTGAATATGTGCTGAGTGTACAGTACACCCACCTGGGTTCATAGATTTCCTTCCACATTGATATGGAAGCGTAGAACATTGAATATGTGCTGAGTGTACAGTACACCCACCTGGGTTCATAGATTTCCTTCCACGTTGATATGGAAGCGTAGAACATTGAATATGTGCTGAGTGTACAGTACACCCACCTGGGTTCATAGATTTCCTTCCACGTTGATATGGAAGCGTAGAACATTGAATATGTGCTGAGTGTACAGTACACCCACCTGGGTTCATAGATTTCCTTCCACGTTGATATGGAAGCGTAGAACTTTAAATATGTGTGTGTACAGTTGTACACCCACCTGGGTTCATAGATTTCCTTCCACGTTGATATGGAAGCGTAGAACATTGAATATGTGCTGAGGTGCTGAGTGTACAGTACACCTACCTGGGTTCATAGATTTCCCTCCACGTTGATATGGAAGCGTAGAACATGGAATATGTGCTGAGTGTACAGTACACCCACCTGGGTTCATAGATTTCCTTCCACGTTGATATGGAAGCGTAAAACTTTGAATGTGTGTGTGTACACGTACCTTTCAGTCTGCAAGTCGTCACTTCATGAATCAACTTAACCTTAGGAACCTAAGGCTTACTATAAGGTATGTATATGGAACGATAACTACATATACGTTGTATTTTCTTGTACATTTCAAGTCCATCCAATGGTTCATCATTAACATCATCATTTCAGCCAAAAGACGTCCACTGCTGGACATAGGCTTCTCCCAAGCATCGCCACAACGACCGGTCCTGCGCTTTCCGCATCCAACGCATTCCCGTGACCTTCACCAGGTTTTCCCACCTCGTGGGGGGCCTATCCACGCTGTACCTTCCATTACGCGGTCGCCACTCCAGAACTTTACGGCCCCATCGTCCATTCGTTCTGCGAGCATTGTGACCCGCCCACTGCGACTTTAGTGTGGCAATTCATCGGGCTATGTCGGTTACCTTCGTTCTCCTGCGAATCTCCTCATTTCAGATTCGATCACGCAGGGACACTCTGAGCATAGCCTTCTGAGTGACTTTGAGCCTTCTTTTCAAGCCCATTGTGAGCGACCACGTTTCAGATCCGTAAGTAATTACTGGCAACACCACATTGGTCAAAGACTTTCGTCTTGAGACATTGCGGTATTTTGGCCGAGAAAATACTGCGTACGACGATTGACCTCTTTATCGGTGTTGGTCCTACCTAACAATACATCCAATTGTCAGAAATAAATTACTTTAAGCGATAAGACCGCCAATAGTTAGTACCATGCTCATATCTGTTATAACTTTAGTTGATGTGCAAACAATAAACTATACTCTATCTATTTATATGTAGATACAGGCTGGTCAAACTTAGTGAGTTAATACCCTGCTGAATTAATCTTAACTTAGGTAGTAGAGTAAAACTTAATAAACTCAATAGAGTTAACCTTATCTATTTAGCACTCCAAAATGCATCCTACTAATATTATAAACGTGAAAGTTTTTGAGGATGTATCGACGAATGTATGAATGTTTGTTAGTCTTTTACGCAAAAACTACTATATGGATATTAATGAAATTTGGCATACAGATAGAACATAACCCGGATAAACATATAGACTACTTTTTATCCCGGGAAGATGAACAGTTCCTGAGAGAGGCGCGATAAACCACATCCACGCCGGTGAAGCTGCAGGCATAGGCTAATACCAGTCATATTTTTGAGTAGGTGGATACTTACCTAGGTGATGTACCTATTTTCTTTCTTTGTAAGGCACTTTATGTACTTTTCCATGCCTTTATACTTCAATGGGCTGAGCAACATTTGGCAAACTTCGCCGAATCTTCTCGTTGCCTATACCGCATAGTTTGAAGTTGAAGGTCTTCAACCAGTGCGTCCTACCTGTCATGACTTACGGTGCTGAGACGTGGACACTGACAGTTAGGCTATTCCACAAATTCAAAGTTACTCAGCGAGCTATGCTTGGAGTTTCTTTGAAGGGTAAATCCGTAACGAGATTATCCGGAGAAGAACCAGAGTGACCGACATAGATTGAAGGATCAGTAAGCTGAAATGGCAGTGGGCTGGCCATGTAGGAATGTCGAAGGACCGATGGCCGTTGGAGAAGACGAGTCCTTGAGTGTTGACCGCTAATCGACAAACGCAGCGTATAGGGTGCCCCCCAGCCAGGTGGACCGACAATGACCTGATTAAAGTAGCTAGGGGGATCTGGATGCGGAAGGCAGAGGATCGAGTGTTGTGGCGCAATTTGGGAGAGGCCTATGTCAAAAAATGGACTGCGATAGGCTGAGTTGATACTTCAATGCAAAGAGCAATTTCAATACAAGTAGGTAGGTACTAGGTAATGTTCATAAAAAGTACATGCAGATAGTTATTTGTTAAATTATAACTGTCTTACTTGAAATTTCACGTGCGCAATGTTTACGTACTAAAATAATTAATATTCTTCCCACCAACATTGCGCACATGAAGTTGTGTAACTTTTAAAAAACAAAAGCATCTTGATAGTCACACTGTTCTAGCCACAAGAATGTACGAGTAGCCACGAGCAACAATGCACGAGAAAGAAGTCCTAATCGTAGGGTGTAATTAAGGCGGCCACCCACCGCAGCGACCTCGAGGCCTTGACCGACAACCGTAATTAGTTCACCCGCCGAACAGACGCCAGACGAACCTCTGTACAGAGTACCAACCCACTACTTGCACCCAACTTACACCATACCAGCTACTGAAAACGGAGATAAGAAATCATAGATCATAATAGAATAGATAAAGCAATCAATAATGCAGTTTGCACAATGACATTTAAAGTTAGCATCGGAATACAGAATAGGTAATACAGATCCACAAAGTTATCTATATTCATCCTTCACGAAGCTCAATAATCCATGAAAATTGCATACGTAAAGTAAAGATGAATACGACGCCATATTGTTGCATTGCATTTCTCATGCAATGTCCCGTTTACAAAACAAAAATCAAACAAAAGGAAAATACCGACAAGCCGGTTACTAAAGTTTTTTACTTTATTTCAGCGGGACTAGCTTGACGTTGCTGCGTACCAAAAGGTTCTATCTCTCTCCAAACGCTAAACTTAAAACCTCCGTACATAAAAGGCTTAAGTTTCTCAAAACAGGTTTTCGTTAAAGACATTTTGTTTTTCAATATAAAAGCTCCGACACAAGAGCTCCGCCTACACTTGATTTAAAATTAGAACTCTTGCGTGACAAACGCCGGTAACTCTGAATTAAATGGTAAAAAGTTAAACTTTATTCACAAGCGATAGAGTACAATATTCCGCGCTAGTTTATATGCCGTAAGGTGGGTTGCTCCGTAAATGCTATTGGCCCAATCGTGGGACGTGAAACAAACAAGAAATATGAGAGTAAATGAGATGGCGCTACTCGGCCGGTAGGTGATGCGCTGCTACAACAAGTTTTGTTCCATCCAAATATCGTATTTCCACTTCAGATACCCAAAATCGAACCGTCATCCGAGCTATATAACCAAATACTTTTTCAGAAATACCTAAATAATTCCTGAAATTAAAAATAATTCTCTATTTTAAAACTAATATTCCAAACATTGAATGAAAGAGACGTAACATTACTTCGTGCTATTGTGAGAGCGGCACGGCAAATACATTTTATAGCGGCGCTACTTATTTAGAACAACGTAAGAGACAAAAAAGGAGACCGGAATGTTGAGCTCTCATTTATCAGAATAAGGAGAGATTTTGCTTGTAACGTTTTGTATGATAAGTTGTATGGGAATAACACGTTGCATGGAAGTGGGCATGGCGGCAAGCAAGCAGTGACGATTCGTTTAGTAGACAGTTGACAGTCGCCACACCACACTGACATTCCGATAGTAATGCTGATAACAATTTTCTACTGAACCATTTTTTTTGCTGACTGTTCGTGCCTAGTGTTTTATGGACGGGAACTGTGTACTGTGAATACATACTGGAGTTTTAGTGTAGTGCTGTGTTTTGTGCTCTTCCGAATTATGACTAAGATTTTTGTGTCGACTGTACGTTGTGGTCTCACTTCGTGTTGAGGTGTAAGTGTAATTTTATTATTATTTATTATATATTTATTATGTACCAATTTACGTAAGGATTGTATTTAAAATATTCAATTTCTGTGGTACAAATATGTATATAAATCTACCAATAAAATATACCTAGTTATACCTATTGTACTGTATAAAATACCTACCTATTTATTGGTAGAGTAGGTACGCACGGCTACACATCAAGCTGTCCATTTCCAGTATAAGCTGATCTCGCATTGTACGGAAAGCCTATGCAATGCGAGGTCAGCATAAACTGGAATAGTACAGCTTGATGTGTAGCCGTGTGTACCTACATAGTTTCCACTTAAGCATGGAGGTAGGTATATAAACTTATTAGTGCATATCGTATTTAATAGATACCTAAGTAGGTACCTAAGAAGGCTTTAGGTAACTAGTTACCTGGATCTAGACACGAAATAGATACGTATACGTATTATAGATATCATAGATATACAATACTCCTATAAGATAGTCACGTACTTAGGTAATTTTAGTTACCTACTAGACAGATAAGATCTATTTACCTACATAATTAATATTCAATAATAAAACAGCAGGTATCATAATATTGTAAGTATTCTACCTACTTATAATAATTAATAAGAACAATAAATTATTACCTTGCCTTATTTTTCTAACTATTAAAATCAATAAGAAGTCCAGTAAGTTTCAGGTTCCTGTAGGTGCAAAGAACCAACTAATTATTATTTTATACAATTAATATTAAAATAGTAGTGGAGGTAGTACTTTTTCATAGCAAAGGTCTACAAAGCAAGATACAATCACTGTGACTTCCAAGAAACTCATGGGAGTTTCTTGGAAGTCATGGGACTTCATCATAAGCATCTTAACCTCGAATCATCACCGATCACCCATAGGCTTATCTAACCTCGAATCATCACTGATCAACTGTAGGCTTACCCAACCTCTAATCATCACTGATCACCTGTAGGCTTACCTAACCTCGAATCATCACTGATCACCTGTAGGCTTACCTAACCTCGAATCATCACTTATCACCTATAGGATTAACTAACCTCGAATCATCACTGATCACCTGAAGGCTTACCTAACCTCGAATCATCACTGATCACATGTAGGCTTACCTAACCTCGAATCATCACTGATCACCTGAAGGCTTACCTAACCTCGAATCATCACTGATCACCTGTAGGCTTACCTAATCTCAAATCATCAGCTACCTTCTTCAGGTCGCCGGTCCATCTGGCTATTGGGTGTCCTACGCTAGGTTTGCTAATTCGTGACTAATCACGAATAGGCTTACCGAACCTCGAATCATCACTAATCACCTGTAGGCTTACCTAACCTCTAATCATCACCGTTCACCTATAGGATTCTTAACCTCGAATTATCACTTTTCAAATCACCGATAGATCTTTTAATTGTTGATTTTTTTCTTGATTGAGAGCATGCTTTATCAAAGTACTTTCTATGACTTTTTCGTAGGACTTATCTATTATAATCATGGTAATATCATTACTACATCCTATTATTGTAAGCTCATAACTTTCAATCCTGGTCCTTCTGTGATGAAAGTATTTCGCATGTCTTTGTTTATACATCCTCATACAAAGGTACTCTTTATAGGTAAAGGTAATATCTAAACTGAGTTTGTAGAGATCCTAAATCAATCGTTTTCAGCTCCCAGACTACACTTGTTGTGGTAAATCACTGTCTAGGGATTGATTTGTCCCATAGGTATCAACTATCTAACTAAAAGAGACCTAACTTTTGTTAAACGTTTTAACTGAGCTAATTGATTATTCTTTTTCTTTTCTATGTTTTACATGATTCCGTGATTCTTATCAAGAGCAAGCTTTTGACTTTTCAAATAGAAAATAACAACGCAACGGTGCAACGGTTTAATATCAAATAAATCTACGAATATGCACAGTAATAAAAAAAACTTCATTTACTTTTTAGAAGCTCGATAAAAAAAAACCATCTCGATTTTCTTTTGCTCTCACGGCCTATACAAATACTAGCATACCTAATCAATGCAAAAGCGATTTCCACCTAATCTTAGGTATAATATTCAGCAGAATATTCCAAGGTTCTGTATCTAGGCGATGCTAGAAGGGCGGTCCACTGGGCGGTCGTAGTGCCGACACGCCCACCGCGCCGTCGCTACTCGGTACGCCTTACAGAGCCGACGTGTGAATATATCCAACAGTTTTATGAAGTATATATGTGTTCGTGAGCTGCATGCAAGCGTGGGATTACGAAGGAACTGTATGTATTGCTGAACTTGTGTTATCGTGTTTCCGTTGCTCTATGTAGCTTTGTCCGTTCAGAAGGAATAAAAAGACCAAAGTCTAAGCTTATTTGTGCAATTTTTGAGTGCAATAATAGTAATTTATTGAATAACAAATCCAGCAAATTATAAAAGTATCTAGAACTATTTGTTTGTGTCATAAGTGTTCTGTGTAGCCTTGTTGCTTTTTAATAGCAAAAGGACCAAAAAAATAACAATATTATAACCTATTTTCACTTTTTATTTTGTGACAAAATAAGACATTCATGAAGAAGTCGAAAAAAAACTTAGTACCTAGGTATTGTCAGTAAAGTTATGTGTAGGACTTTTATTAGCATGTGTAAAAACACGCAAATAAGTATCATTTAGGTACCTACTTCTTTCTTGTGTTGTGTAGAAGAGGAAACAGCAATGATTGCAGGAACTGGTGTGTTATTGAAAGTTACTTGTGTATGTTGTTTATTTGTGTTGTGTATAAATAACCACAAAGGTTATTTATTTTATTATGTAATTGATATTACATCTTCTACTACGTCTTTAGTACCCCTATATTTCTTGGTCCTTGCAGTCAAATCTTACAAATATAATAATGGAAAATGTCAATACCATTGATAAACTCCTTTCATTCAATAACACCCAAACGTATTTAGTAAAAAAATAGATAGCTCTGTCTATCCCACAGAAATAGATAGAATGGAAAAGTGGGCAGGGCGCGCGTGCCAACACTCTGCGCCATAGTGCCGGGCATTTCAAAGCCTTTCTCAGTACGCCTTATGACTTGTTTCTGTAAATACTGTAACAAAAACCCGCAAAAATGCCTTATTGTGCTGTTTCTTACTGCAGAAAGAAAAACTGTAAAGTACATTTGATTAAAGTTATTTTTTAAAAATTAATGACGTCAATATGTAAGGCGTAGTTTGTTCGAAAGTTGCCACGCA
The DNA here is from genome assembly GCA_949699075.1 of Asteroscopus sphinx. NCBI lineage: Eukaryota > Metazoa > Arthropoda > Insecta > Lepidoptera > Noctuidae > Asteroscopus > Asteroscopus sphinx. The sequence goes on along the minus strand of OX453013.1, from coordinate 10,746,578 downwards.
TGAATCGCAAGTAATTTTTTTTTTACAAACATTCTACTCTATCTATTTCTGTGGTCTCTCCATACCTACTGGTTTTCAAACAAATTGTATAGGCTCTAAATGGTTATTATATTCACAGTACAAACTCAATAAAACTCCTACCTAATATAATGTTCATAACAAGTCCTCGGAACTGCGTGCGTGCGCCGAATTTATATGAAACATAAACATGTGAAGGTACCATCTCTACCATGTGTTGTCATCTCTGTTAGAACAATGTTGTGTCGGTTTAGGTTCTTACAAGCTATAACGTGTCTGGTCCTAAGAAAGGATAGAGGACTATATTTTTTTCACTGTGTGTTTTAGGAGGCTATCAGAGATTGTACTAGGAATAAGTTTTTTGTTGAAAAATCTATTTTTCAAGACAAGCTTTTATAAGACACGGATTTGGTACTAAATTCGGTGTGTCAACGGTAACTACAGCAGAGATCCTGTGACCATCTTCCAGCTCCATTATCAAATCAGCTCCTGAACACCATAATATTGCATAGTCATCGGGTTTACATATGTGTACTAAATTTCAGTCAATTCTAATAACGGAAACTGGTTTGAATTTGGCTTGCAAGATTTGACCAACTAAAAAATATTGCAAGTTAAATAAAAGCTTGTGAAAATAGGAGCAAAGCTCTTTTGTAGACTAATAAATATAAAAACATGCTAAAATTTAGGGCATGGTAATCATCAGCTCAGCCTATCGCAGTCCACTGCTTATCATAGGCCTCTCCCAAGTTGCGGCCACAACACTCGGTCCTCTGCCTTCCGCATCCAGTCCCCCCCAGCCATGTTCTTCAGGTCGTCGGTCCAACTGGCGGGGGGGCGCCCTACGCTGCGTTTGCAGATTCGCGGTCTCCACTCAAGGACTCGTCTGCTCCAGCGGCCATCGGCCCTTCGACAGACATGGCCAGCCCACTGCCACTTCAGCTTACTGATCCTACAAGCTATTTCGGTCACTCCGGTTCTTCTCTAGATAATCTCGTTACGGATTTTATCCTTCAAAAAAACTCCAAGTATAGCTCGCTCCATAGCTCGCTGAGCGACATTAAATTTGTGGACTAGCCCAACTATCAGTGTCCACGTCTCGGCACCGTAAGTCATGACAGGTATAACGCACTGGTTGAAGACCTTTGTATTCAAACTTTGCGGTATAGGCGACGGCATCAATCAATTTTACATTATTTTTTTGGGAAAAACCCGGCACCCTTTTCCAACCACGCAACTCCTGTAGGCCAGGATCTACAATGGCAACCAACCAGAAAAACGCCTGTTTAGGCGTTTTTCTGGTTGGTTGCCATAAAGCTCGGTGCGTCCAGGGAAAATGATTGAACTGTCTTGAAATCCGCAACGAAATTAATCAGAAAAAAAATTAGGAGTAGGAAGAAAATTTGCTTCCACTCCTCTCCCTACCAAGTGGTAGAGAGAATAGAGTTAAAGGCCATAGGTGCAAAAAAAGAGATGTTTGCAACTGCGATAAGCCCAGCTGCCTAGCACCAATTTAATAATGTGGACATTCAATTTAATTATTATAACGTAGAATGATTTTGGTTTCTATTCCAATGACTGATAAAAGTCTAAAATATCTCCTACTCAATTTCATACAAAATAATTATTGTATTTTCCAAAAAATTAACTTTTACAATACCAAATTCCTACACAAAAAATGTACATCTACATCAGTTTAAAGAATTTATTTCTAAGATCAAAAAATCCACCTAAAATATATGCTATTTTCACATATTCTTACATTAGTATAACAAAGAGTGAAGACAGTGCTTCTAAGTGTATACCGTTGTTAAGTAATAAGCGAGGGATGGGACTCTGTAGTTCACCCCTTCCGTGATCCATCACCGGTTCAATCACGACAGCAACTCTTCCTTCTAGTCTTAAAATAATTACAAACTTAATACAAAAGTTCTTTAATCAAATGTAATAGTAAAGTTTTTATAGTCAAAGTACTTTTTTTAACAATTTTCTTTAAATATCTGTAAAGACGCTTGTCATCTTTCTTTCTGCAACCACGAACGCTGCAAAGCTTTCGAAACGTCTGGAAAAATAATTTTAGTAATATAAGCTATGTAATCCGGTCAAACTTGTTTTATAGTACAGAGTACTATTCTTTACTGTACATGTATAATACAATAAAAAATAAGTGACCTTTGTACAAAATAGAAAAATTCAAAATCGTTAAAATTTGTGAAAGAATCCAAACATGATGGTTGAAAATCTTTCGTTGATTTGTTTCATTTTATTTTGCGCAAAATTCGTCATGTCTGAGAATTCGTCTGCTTCCGTTTCTTTATAGCATTTCAAATGTTTGTTTTGTCACGGCTTCAAAATAATCTAACTTTCTTATTTACTGCATTTCTATCTTTATCTATATATATATTTAGCGGCAGCTATAAATTAACTATAAAAAAATACAGAAAACACACAAAAATGATTTTTTCTTTAATTAAGTATCAACAATCGAATATTTAATACATGGCAAAATTATAGATTGTAACAAGTTTCCACAATAATATAAATCAGTAAGCGACCTAAGCAAAATTCTTACGATACAGTGAAGTCTCGAGCCAAAAGGGACCGGTTAATTTTTTTTTTTCTTTGATTGGACTCTCGCAGAATTGGTACCCAAAATGGATACCCTAACTGCTTAACCGGGTGGGTGGAGACCGGTTCACGGGTATGCACCGCTTTTATACGTTCGTATTCGGCGGGGTTTTCAATGATGGCGACTCGACGATAACAATATATTTATCGTTCTCGCGAATACGAGAGACAAAGATAGAATTCAAATCAAATCAAAATAAAATGTTGTAAGCTCAGTTCAACACAAGATCTCTCTTGTGTTGAACTGAGCTCACAACATTTTATTTTGATTGGACTCCCTACATTTTACAGTGACGAAAATTTTCTTGATTGATCGATCGCCACTATTGATCGTCAAGTCTGGTTGACTAGGCCACAAAGTTCATTGGCACCTTAATTTACTGACAAATCACTCAATATAACTTTAATATATGTCTTATCATAATCAGAATTCATTACTGCTCAGTAGTAGGTAAGTACTGTTGTTTAATGAATACCTCATTCAAAATGTACAAAAATCTCACATAACATAATACATGTAAAAGATGGTCATTACGCTACAAACGTAACTGTAGTCTCAAGCATGTGTGTACAGTCGGAACAAGAGATACCTATATAAATTTGCAATCTCCAGCTGTAGATAAAGTTTCTCATGTATATATAATAGAAAGTTTTGATAAGAGTTCTGTATAAATACGATTCAACTATGTTCATAAATTATATTTTACCAGAAAGAAAACATCCACAACTTGCTCATAAAACTTCGTCCATAGCTGGCGACCCTGCATACTTTAAATCTCTTTGTTCGACTGTACATACATACGCAGTGCCTTATGTATACAGTAATTAAACGAACAATGACCCAAACATTACCAGTACTCTCGTAAAAATATAGTCATCGCTAAAAATACATTAGACTGGTGCCGAATATAGACTCATTTACTTTCTTGACAATTTTGACACGAATTCGTATCTTTTCTTAAACTATGCTATATTGTGTATCAGTACATCCAGTACCAATGAATTACGAAGGCTGCGGCCGGAGGACTTAAAAAAAACCAATTTAATTTTAAAGTGATTTAATTTTAAGTAAACTTATTACAGTAAAAATATTAATAGCTAACTAAAACCTATTGTCCCGATCGATGATGTATCAGAAGTGAGTGCCCTCATGGCACGATGCGACGGTCTTCATCGATATCGCTTATTCAGCTACTCGTGCCTCGTGTTGCGAATTAAGCATTTAACTTGTTTATTGAAAATTATTGAGGGCAAGCTTCGTCAGCGGTTTGCCTATGCTACGATGGCGTAACACCTCCACCCGTAGATCAGCAACTATTTTAAAACGCTAAGTGAAAATGTTGCTGGGAGCTTGTCTTGCTGATTATGTAATTTTGAAGTTTCAGGAACGGCGTATTCATAATTTTCAGTTCCTCTGGATACAGCATCTTTCCTGGTCTTTAGAGTTCTGGAAACATATCTCCAAATTATGAGCACAGCCGTTATGATAATTGCAAGAAATATTATAGTGTAAAACGGTATAGTAGTATGGTATAACGTTTCAGTAATTCTGTCTGCTTGTATTGGCGCCTGAAGTGTTATTCTGTCCTGAAGACTATGAAGTTTACTTAAGTTAACTGAAGCCAAATTCGCATGTATTAGACTTGTTCCTTGTGTTTCAACATTATAAGGGACCTTCAGTATTTTTACAGGTTGACCTTTAACCTCGTCTCTTGTATTAATTAAGGTTAGTTCTGGTGTACGTAACGAACAGTGCAGTGGAATTGTAGCAAGATAACTGCCTTTCAAAGTGTCGTAGTCGTCATTTCCGCAGCTCATGTGAACCCTCGTTGGATTTGGGAATGAAATAACATAGTGTCGGCTGTCAAGTTCCTCTACGGCTTCTTTTGCTAATTTTACAGTTGTTAATGTACAGGATTCATCCAAAGTCTTGCTTGAAATGAAAGTTTGTATGCAGTCTGCTTGGATTTGAACGTAGTGGTTAGTTCTTTGTTCACAGAGATACCGATTATTATTTAACTTCGGGCATTCAGCCTCCATGTACATGAATGCCTTCCCATTAGTTGCTATTAAAGGATAGGGAGGAATGAGAGCCTGGTCGTGTTTATTAGGAACAATAGAAAGTCTATAAAGTAAGTAAGTATCTACTGAAACTACAGGAAATCTAAAAACTATAACTATTTTCCTATCATCATAATAATAACCTGATTTTATTATATCATAATAGTCCCGTAACTCTAAATCTAATATATGATTACTATCGTAAATCCCCTTTAATTTATCTAACATACTACCTAAAATATCTATTCCTAACATACTATGATGAGTTGTCATAGCCCGAGTAAATGCTAGAATATTTTCTATCCTATATAACTCAGATAATAAATCTTCTATATTTTCGCTAATAATAGTTAATATTTGTGCGAAATGTGCAAAATGTATGAGATTTTGATTGTTTTGAGTGTAACCGTCTATCAATAAATCTAAAGTGGTATTAATTTTACTTTGATTTTCGACAATTTTATTCAATATATTGTTGTGGGATAACATCCACTCTTTACTGATACTAATGTGCTCATTAAACTCATTAATAGTTTTTCTCTGGTTGTTCTGTAAAATTTCTATGGCATTATTAAACCGAATAGCATCCGTATAATCAAGGTTTCCTGTAATGCTCTTAATAACAGACCCTAGGCCGTCTACAAGGCCTCTTTTAAAACGACTAGGTTCTAAAGAATGTAACTGGTTATTGACCTTAACCAATTTACTCACGAGATAATCTAACTAATATTCGTATAAGGAAAAGGTTTCGTTAGTCATGCGTAGCTTAAAATCCTGTAATTGAGTCTTTAGTACTGAAATATTATTTTCGATATCGTCCAGCTTCACATATTGGAGAAAAGTATGGTAATGAGTTATTAATCTAGTCGGTCCAAGTTTAAACGGTAGAAGTCCAATTCCAGAGTCTAAGGTCTCAAGTCTTATCTCCTGGCTTCGTGTCAGATGTAGGGTCGCTATCAGCACCATCCTGTAACAATTTCGCAGTCTTAGGTACTCGTTTCAGTCTTGATTTCGCTATGGGGCCACGTTTCTTAGAGGTGTAGATGTGAATAGGTAAGTCAGCTAAAACTACGTCATGGGTGTATCTAGGGGCTAATTTTTGTCGTGAGGCGACTGGATTCTTAACAAAAATCTGTTGCTGAGGCTGATACTCTTCTTCTGGTTCGCGGGTCTTATTCCTATTCTCAATTATTGCGGTACGATTGTTAAGAGAGGTTTCATTTATGATTTGGTATACTGTTTTCATTTGTTCTTTATGATTTAAGATGTACTGCTGTAACATGTGACTACTTAAATCGATGTCCCAAGGATCTCGGGCATCAAAGTGACCGGTTATTACATCAAAGGGTCGACACTTAGTGAAACTATGAATCGAACTATTGTAGGCAAGTAAAGCATAAGGCATAAGATTAATTGCAGGTTCATCTTTCTGCTGTAAACGTAAAATACGGAGATGTTCAAGCAATGTTGAGTGAAACCTTTCTATATTACCGTTATCATTAGGGCTATGTGCTAAGGTTTTATGGTGATTTATTTTATGGAGTCTAGTGAATTCAGCGAACAATTGATTCGTGTACTCAGTGCCATTATCTGTAATTATAGTTTGCGGAAAGCCATGATGAGTACAAAATTGTAGTAAACCCTGCAAAATGCTAAGCGCTGTACCATCTCTCATAAGGTACGCTTGTCCGTACTTAGAGAAGACATCTATAAAGGTTAAATATTTCTCATTCTGAACAGTAAAAAGATCCATATGAATAATTTCGAACGGCTTTATTGCTGGTGGTACAATATTAAACTTCTGTTTGATAGGATTACGGTCGTACTTAGCCTGACCACATGTTGTACATTCATTTATATATTTAGTGATTTGGTCTTTCATCTTAGGCCAGAAATACTTTCGCGAGAGGGCTAGGTAACATTCAGTTATCCCACGATGGTTTGTTTTACCGTCGTGGTAATGCCGGATTATATCCTGCTGTCTAAGGAATTCTTTCACATTTTCTAATTCTAATTTACATAGTTCAAGATTCATTGCTGAGCTCTTAAAACTGTCCTGAATTATAGGAATTATATCATACATGCTTAGAGGAGGATTTATGAGAATACCAGTTTTCACCTTCGGATTAACGTACTCTTTTATAGCGTTAATAACATCGTCTATTAAGTTAGATTGTGAAACCTGAATGGAAGTACGAGTGTGTGTATCAAATGTCTTGGTTACCGTCGGTCTTTTCTTAATGTCACCTACCACAGTCATAACTATTTGTCGATGGAACATATTCAGAGGCTTGTCAGTTATAGGGACTTCAAGTATGGGGTTTTCATTACTTGTATGAGCTGTTTCAGTACTTGAGTCAGTCACAGAAGGTGGCTTCTCAGAGGGATTTGCTATCATTGAACTAACTTCATCATTATGGATTTCAACTCGCGATAGGGCATCAGCGTTGGTGTTATTTTTACCCATTTTGTATATTACACTAAAGTCGTATTCGCTGAGTTTCAATCTCCACCTAGTGAGCCGTGAGTTAGGCTCTTTTAGATTCATCATCCACTGTAATGGTTTGTGGTCTGTAACTATCTTAAATTTGCGACCAAAAAGATACGGTCGGAAATATTTGGTAGCCCACACAATAGCTAAGAGCTCCTTTTCTATGGTACTGTAATTTAATTCGCTTTCATTTAGAGTACGCGATGCATATGCTATTGGTCGGTCAGAGCCTATTGGTCCTTGTGATAATATCGCTCCTAAAGCTACGTTGGAAGCGTCAGTGGTCAGAACAAATTCCCTAGTGAAGTCTGGATATTGTAAGATCGGGTCGTTTGTCAAAAGTCTCTTGCATCGTTCGTAACAGTCAATGTAATCTTTATTACGTGTAATGGTCCTGCCCTTCTTTAAACATTGAGTAAAAGGTTTTGTAATTCTAGCGAAGTCTGGTATGAATTTCCGATAATAACCGATAAGTCCAAGAAATTGTTTTATCTGTTTTGCTGTTTTAGGTATGGGATATTTTTTTATGGCATTAATTTTGTCTGGATTCGGCTTAATACCTTCACCGCTTATTATATGGCCTAGAAAAGCAGTCTCTAACTTTAAAAATTCCGACTTGTCCATCTGAATTTTGAAGTTAGATTCCCGGAGTCTTTGAAATACTTTTTCCAGGTTATCCAGGTGTTCCTGGAGGGAGGTACTGAATACTACTATGTCATCCATGTAGACTAAACAGATAACGTTTTGAAGACCTCTCAACACATTATCCATAACGCGCTGAAATGTTGAAGGGGAATTTTTAAGTCCCATAGGCATCCTTAAAAATTCGAAATGCCCATGTTCTACATTGAATGCTGTTTTCTGAATATCATCAGGGTTCATTTCTACCTGGTAGAAACCACTGGCTAAATCTAAGGTGGTGAAATACTGACATTTCCCTAACTTATCTAGGACATCTGTTATATTCGGAATAGGGTATTTGTCGTCGATAGTCTTTTCGTTTAACTTTCGGAAGTCTACGACTAGCCTCCATTTCTGTTTTCCTGAGGCATCAGCCTTCTTCGGGACAACCCAAATAGGAGAGCTCCAGGCAGAATCAGAAGGTCTTATAATATTCTGATCCAGCATCTTTGATATTTGATCTCTAACTTCTTGTCGGTGTATAAAAGGATATCTATAACTTTTCGTGTAAATAGGTACCTCATCTAAAGTTCTTATATGGTGCTTAACCTTATTAGTGAAGGACAGCGGTTCGCCTTCAATGTAAAAGACATCCGCATAACGCGAGCAAATATTTTTCAAGTTAATTTTTTCCTCTTCGTTAAGATGATCTATTCGCAACTGTGATAATACTTGATTGATGCGAGAGGCATCCGGTGCCTGCTCAATGTTCATACATTCAATATTGGAATTTACAGCTTCTACAGGACGATCTAACGATAAAATTATATCGTTGTGCGATGTATTTTCTACTTCAACTAATCCGCGATTATTAGAAACTGTTGTAATACATTCATTTATAATACAGTTATAAAATTTCTGCTGAGGAATATGCACATCTCCATCTGGAGCATTTATGGGCAAACGAATGAGCCTAGTAGTATTAGCTGGTATCATATCCTCGTATAAGTTGACGTTCCGAGAGTTAAACATTGTTATAGGATTTGTAGCGTTATCTGTAATTAATAAATTATTTTTCAGGTCAATTTTCGTATTCCATTTACTTAGTAGGTCTAGTCCAATAAGTCCGTCGAAAAATTTATGAAAGTCAAAAATAAATAATTTAATATTATTATGATCATTGAATTCCTGAAAGGCTGGTATGATAATTGAATAGTCACTTCTACTGGTAGCGTGGGCGTTGGTAACCTCAAAGGGGTCAAAATTAAGTGGCATGTTTGAATAATATTTTTCCACAGCTGAAGGACTAATGAATGACTGGTTGGCTCCAGTATCAATTAGAAAATTTAATGGAGGATTCGATAATTTTATATAAGGAAGTTGACGTTGAGTTTGTAGGTTAACTTCTATTTTGAGGGTTTTAAGGGGTGGTCCGAATAAAAATCCTGCTCCTCATTACTAGTAGAAGGTTGAGAATTAACGTAACTGTCAGGTAACTCACTAACTGTGCAGTAAGGCATAGGTGGCTCATACTCATAACTGTCATGTAAGTTACAGTCAGTATAGTCAGTATATTCGGTTTGGTCATAGTCATATGAATAGTACTCGTTGTCCGGATAATAATTAAAATCATAATCATTAAAGTTATTAAAGTTCATCTCGCGGGTTTTAAAATAATTAGTTGGTGGTGGGTTGCCAGATTTACTCCAGTCATGACCCCTGAACTGCATCGGCTTTGATACATAGTGGCTAACTCCACTCATTGGCTGAGGGCCTGAGGTTTGATGACGTGGTTGAGTTCTAAATACGTTACTATTAGTGTTATAATTAGGCGGCGGCGCGCGGAACATCTGCTGAGTACGTGTAGGCATGTTAGGTGCATTAGGTGCACGTTGAAAACCATTTGACTGATCACCATGGGGTTGGAAGATAGGCTTCTGAAAACCATGTGACTGGCTACTATGTGGTTGGAAGTTAGGCCTCCAACTATTTTGTGGTGGCAACGGACGTTGCCAGTAAGGAGTATGCTGTTGATTAGCTGAAAAACCTGCAGAATACAAAGGTAACTTAGGCATAGTAGCGATTGGAGGTGGCCTTTTTACGTGCGCATTATCGCTACGATTTTGTAAGTACATCACATTTAATTCCTCCTGGACAAATTCTAATGCCCTTTCAATATTATCCGGGCGCATACAACGTATACGAGAACCTAATGGTTCTTTAAGGCCACGTACAAACGCTTGCATCGTTAATTTTTTATATAATGTGCGCTTCGCTTCTACGGTAGTAGGCAGAGTTTCATGCAATGAAATATAGGTCATAATAGTACTAAATAACGACTGACAATGGTCGTAATATTCCTGCGGGGTACTGTTACCTTGCATTGATACTAAGAGGTCATTGTACAGGGCCGTCTCGTCCCTTTGGTCAGCAAAACTATTAATTAAAGTGTTTCTTATTCCTGCCCAACTATCCGGAATGCCATTTGAATTAATTCGACTTGCCGCGGGGCCTTTAATTTTATTTAATATTCCGTTTATTAAGCACAAATTTCCTAATTCACTACCAGGTGCGTTACTAAGGTAAGCAGCAGCTATCTGGTCACATAACTTAATAAATCTAGTGAGGACGTTGGGGTTCCCATCGAACTCAGGGACTGGGCGCAGAGCCTTGTGAATCGTATCTGGTTCGTGCGCCATAGTGGATTCCTCGAATAAAATATCTAAACCTAAATTAATATCTCTATTTAAATCTAGCCCTAATTGCCTGCGATTCGGTCTACTCGGTGTAGACTCGCGAGGTCCTACGTTCCTTGGATGGAAAATTTTGAAGGATTATATTATGGAAATACACAGGAAGCAACACAGGGAATAATTCAAGTGTACTTACAAAACCTTCATATCGGTCTCTGGGGTCGATATCTTGATCCCTTTCTCTCCCGGCAGCAATCCTTAGGTTCTGGATACTCGATGAGGCTGGATAGCTCGATTAGCCGCGATCGCTCACGCACGGTAGCGATAGATTATCGATATAAGATAGCCCTAGCTAATCTCGAGTATCCTACCGACTGCGCCAATTACGAAGGCTGCGGCCGGAGGACTTAAAAAAAACCAATTTAATTTTAAAGTGATTTAATTTTAAGTAAACTTATTACAGTAAAAATATTAATAGCTAACTAAAACCTATTGTCCCGATCGATGATGTATCAGAAGTGAGTGCCCTCATGGCACGATGCGACGGTCTTCATCGATATCGCTTATTCAGCTACTCGTGCCTCGTGTTGCGAATTAAGCATTTAACTTGTTTATTGAAAATTATTGAGGGCAAGCTTCGTCAGCGGTTTGCCTATGCTACGATGGCGTAACAAATGTGTATACATTTATTATAATAATAATAAATATTTGGGCCATTTTTTACACAGCACCGTCTATGTCTATATAGTCCCAAATTAAGCAGAGCTTGTAGGTACTATAGGTACTAGACAATAGATATAATACATTTTTTTTTTTTTGTAAATACAAACTTACAATACATAAGAAACACCCAGACCAACACAAACACTTATGTTCATCACACAAATTTTCTATTTGACCACCTCTGAGAAGAAATGCCGAAACAAACTCAGGGCTCATAATATCTTTTCACAAAATCATTTTTTCTATTATTGTTTATTGGCCGTTATATTGGTAGTCGTCGTCTCAATTCAGTTGTCGTATTTCTTGTCTACATAGTACAGTAATGTTTTCCATTCAATCTTCTAAGTCAGGCACCAGTTTAAGCTAATAAACAAACGTAACTTAACGTAAAGAAATGTAACTGTTCTCTTTTTTCCAGAAACCGTTATAATCTATGTATCTTAGTTCCATGCTACCTACATAGCTTCAGTATTTCGTAAAAGCAAGCTATCCATCACGAATCACGCCCGCCACTGACACCACAACATTCCTTGGATTCATAGAAGCTAAATTATGAGGGCTTATTATGATATATTTGAACACTGATCCCCAAGACACAGGTTTGAGGTCTACTTTGGGGGAGTATTATATTTCTAAATAGATAAATTAAGGAAAGAAAAATTCGGTCACGAGCAGGATTCGAACCTACAACTTCTGGTTTAGTAGCTAAGCTACCGTAATCTCTGCTTGCGGTGTTGAATTTAACTTCCACTTGCGTCTTTCGGTGACATCAGCATCATCTCATTGAGAAACATGAGAAACAGACCGTGTCCCTCAACCGACCCAATTAACATTGCAGTTAATTAAAAGTCGTATAGATGTGCCTACCGTTATTAATTATTTTATTATATTAACGCATCTACGCATGCTAAGCGAAATCTAAACATATAAATTGTGGAATGAATAATTCGGTCACAAATTGGTTAATATTAAAAAAAAGTAAGTAAGAATAGGCACATCTACTGGACTTAGAATTAACTGCAATGTTTATCGGTTCGGTTAAAAACATTAAAGTAAATAAATAAATAATAACACATAACTTATTTTTTCCAAAATTACTCATAAAAGAGGATGCAATAGGGTTATAAATTTTGTATGGTAGAATATTATTGCTTGGCTGGATTGAGTCAAAACTCGGTATAAATAATCTTTAAAACAATTAATGAATTATGTGTTTTATGTTTTTTCGAAAATATAACCCAACGGGAGTAAAAATCTTCATGCGGTCACACAAATACTCTTCGAATTCAATAATATCAAAGAAATACGAACGATTTATTTTTTTACAAAACTATAACGGGGAATATTATACGTGGCACGCTAAAACTTTTTATGCGGGAAAAGCCGCAAGATCACTGCTAGTCAAATTAGATAAATATCGTGCCTCCTGTGTCAAATAGTATAACTCGACTTTGCGTTTTTGCGATTTTAACGGCCCTACCTACTTAAAAAATATTGCGGATTTTGTGGTCTAACTCAGGTGTCGATACCTCTCTTAGTTCCAAAGATAATTTTGTGTAGATTGAAACAACTTATCTTATTTTTCGTGTTTAATGATTTATACCAAATTTTACCACAAAAAAATCAGGTTCATTTTTTTTTTGGTATAAAATGATGCAACATACCTAAGTATTATTTTAATAACGTCACAAATTTTCCATACTTTTTTGTGTTTTTTATGAAACTGGAGTTAACCCAATTAACACTAGAATGATTTGCATTGAAGCCTGAAACTCGATATAAGCCCGGGTATTTTTTCTAAAGAAATAATTTAATTTTAAAGTTAATTTGATGGTTAATTTAATTAATTAATAACCCGGTTAATTTTACGGTTGCTAAAGAATATTAATCCTGCACCAATTTTCATTCCTTTTTAGGGTTCCGTACCCGAAGGGTGCCAAACGGGACCCTATTACTCTCGCTACGCTGTCCGTCCGTCCGTCCGTCCGTCCGTCCGTCTGTCTGTCACAGGGCTGTATCTTTTGAACAGTAATAGGTAACCGGTTGAAATTTTCTCAGAATATGTGTTACTATGAGGTGTATCACGACAAATACTAAAAACTAAAAAAAAAAAAAAATCAAAGGGTTATACAAGAAACCTCGAAAAACATGCATTTTTTTCAACGTTTTTGTTCCTGCTCTATCTTCAAAACGGTAATACAAACCAGCGTCAAACTTGGTCTGCTAATAGTGTATACTATGAAGTTTAGCAACAAATACTAAAAACAAGACAAACATAGACATATGTGGTGGTACCTACGTAAGAAAGAGATGCAAAAATTTTTTTTAGTTTTTAAAACAATCAATAACCATCATGAAAATATACATTTTATACACAACACATCATCATTAGTTTTTTACCGACGAAAAAAAAAGGAGGAAGTTCTCAATTCTACGCGTATCTTCTTTTTTAGGGTTCCGAAGTACTACAAGGAACCCTTATAGTTTCGTCATGTCCGTCCGTCTGTCCGTCTGTCCGTCTGTCCGTCTGTCCGTCTGTCCTAATCCTTTACAGTTTAATAACTTCTACAGTTATAAACATAAGTAAATGAAATTTTGTTAAAAAATAGTTTACATATAGATCTCAATTTTAAAAGAATAAAAAAATAGTTTTTCCGTATTTTAGGGGTGGCGTCCATACATGTGAAATGGGGAAAAAAATATTTTTTTCGCTGCACCCCCCCGTGGGATATCATTGAATAGGTCTACTAAAATGAAGGTAATGTTTAATACACCACTTTTTTATCAGGTGTACATATAGCATATATACAGTGTAAATATAGCCCACCAAAGTGGCTTGCAATGTGTCCCCCCCCCTGCCATTTCTAAACTATGCAATGTAGAAACTTATAATCTTCCACATTGATAGACCTTTATAAAAACTCTCTTTTAAAATTATTTCGAGTATAATGTAATTATAATTTTTTGAGTTATAGAGAGAAAACTGAAAAATACTTAAAACGTCCTAGTTCAAAGGTCATTGACCTTAGAGAAAAATTATCATAGCAAATAATGCTCCTTTAGCTACTTTCTATTAGAAAAAATCACAAAAAGTAACTTTATCGCTAGATGGCGCTACTAACAACACGCTCTGAGTCGCGAATGCTGCCGATTATTGCAAAAACTAAAATAGCCATGATTAATATTCTATTTGATTCGTTTGTAATTATACCTACTTAAGGAACCCTATAATACTGAGCATGGCCCGACATGCTCTTGGCCGGTTTTTTTTATGTATGACCACGCATAACTTTTTATAGAGTAGTCCGATTTTGATGATGGATATATCTCGAAATCTTCAAAATCACTATCCACCCCTAAGGGTGGGAAAACAGGGGATGAGTGCTTGTTCACCCAATGAATTCTTACCTGTTAACCGATTCTGTTGAAACTATACACACATAAATGTAGTTCTAGATATACTACTGTAACGAGGCTAAACTCGTTACGCTGCTCACCACCTTATTTCGATTTCCTGGCCACTTTATAAAACTTTACCTATCCAAATTCAAAATTTAAAATTCTTCCATAATTTTCTATTTTTAACTTAAAACAACAGACTTATATCGCAGCCTTGGCCGGGCATGGACGTGTCCGACCATTACAGTTTTTTTTTATATTATTTTACTTATCCAGTTCTATATTGTACGCTGAAAGACACTCATGTGTCTGTGACTCCGTCTTATAATCATTATATTATTTTATTAACAAATAGTCAATGTATCAAGTTACCAGTTAGTGAGATACAGTATACCCAAAACGTTCCTGTTGTGTTTTTATTGTTTGTGCCGACCTACCAACCTACCTACCTACCTGAATCCAGCCCGAGCTAGCTGCATGGACATAGCAGCAGCTCAATTGTTTTATAGTCGGAGTTGACCTACCACTCCTCCGGCCCTCCGTACTACTGGCCCTCTGTGCCCTCATACCTCAGAGGAGTTCCATACCTCCATACCACTAGTTCCTGCAGTTCCTGTACCACTAGTTCCTGTTGTTCCTGAGTTCTGTTCCTGTAGTTCCTGTTCTCCTCCTACTTCCGTGTGTCACCGTGTGCCAAGCCACCGAACCCTCGACCCTGCGAGTCTCCTGCCCGAGCCACCCACACCGGCCACGACGTGACACTACACTACAACATAATGGAGACCTGGAGTTAGATATTAGCCTAAAAAAATAAAAAAATTAAAATAAAACTTTTTAACAAAAAATTGAACCGACGAAAATAAAAACTAAAAAGCGAAAAATAAAATTAAGCTTTTAGACTTTTCCTAACTAAACTAATTAAAATAACAATTATGAGTCGGCGCTAAACAAATAATCAACGAGAATCATTAAATTACTTTAAATAAATAATAAAAACAACATACCATCAAATACAACGTGAAATTATTAACAATAAACAATAACTTTCCAAAAATGCGTTCTCCGCTCGAACACTTGCAACTTGCACGCACTTTGCTTGTTTGTTTGGCGCCGACTCATAATTGTTATTTTAATTAGTTTAGTTAGGAAAATACTAAAAGCTTAATTTTATTTTTCGCTTTTCAGTTTCTATTTTCGTCGGTTCAATTTTTTGTTAAAAAGTTTTACATGTTAAGTATTTTAGAGAATGAGATTTTTTTGTTTTTGTTTTTGCTCTCATGAAAAGTAGCAATTTTCGACTTGTACCATTTGACACAGGAGGCACAGAATTATAACATTGATTAATACACCCACACATTTCTTCATTCATGCTTTGTATTGAAAACATCAGTTTCCCAGTGTATCACAGTTTCCCTTACCGCGATCCATCACGAATCAGAGCCTATCGCGGCCCTGCTGATGTTCCTCGACGTTTACGAGCTGAATTATGACGCATACCTTCCGCCACACCACACACTTTGTCACAATACACCCTTATATTGGCCTTGTTAAACTTTATTTATTACCTTTTTTGCCTGAGTTTTCTTCTTTGTTTTAGTAAAATACTTCTGGTCTATGATCTTGGTTTTTTTATTTGATATCATAATAACTTGCACAAATAAATTTTCGCATAAAAAATAATATTTAAGAACCTCTTATAGCTAGTAATTAACAATACATAAAAAAACTTATTTGTCAGAATGTTTTTAACGACATAGACAATTTTTGTTTCTTACAACCTTAAACCTCAATTAAGAGGTATTGCAATCATCTTTGTGTTACATCTAGACCATTTTAACCTAATGAGCTTGTAAAAATGCCACACACTTGAATTGTAACAAAACCATAAAGTATTTGATTCAGTTTCACAATGATATCATTATCAAATTAATAAGGTTATTAATAAGAAGTTTCGATGCAATTGTAATATCTAACAAATCAATTAATTCAGTAAACAAAACCCAGTCAAGGTACCTTTAGCTAACTTTTGTAAACTCGCCTTTCACATTAGCAATTTTTTCCTTTTTTTATTTTGAGGAATCAATAAAAATTACAATAATAGGTTAGTAGTAGTAGTAGTAGGTTGGTATGATTTTTTAGGGTTTCGTACCCAAAGTGTACCAACGGGACCCTATTACTCTCGCTACGCTGTCCATCCGTCCGTCTGTCTGTCACAGTGCTGTATCTTTGTAACAGTAATAGATAACCAGTTGAAATTTTCACAGAATATGTGTTAATATGATGCCTATCACGGCAAATACTAAAAATTAAATAAAATCTAAAACCAAAGGGGTACCCCATACAAGAAACCTCGAAAAACATGCATTTTTTTCAACGTTTTTGTTCCTGCTTTATCTTCAAAACGGTAATATATACCAGTGTCAAACTTAATCTGATTATAGTGTATACTATGTAGTTTAGCAACAAATACTAAAACTAGGCAGTATGTGGTGGTACCTGCGTAAGAAAGAGATGCAAAAATTCACATTTCGCGCACGTTGCGTTGATGTCTTTTGATGAACTCTCGTAAATTAAATCAGTTTCTATGGGGTATCAGGTCGATGGGTGGGATTGGTTTTTTGTAAAAGGTACTCCTTTTATGTGAATTTAATCAGGTCTGACATATTTATCTAAAAAAAAAGGTGCAAATGATATTCTGTAAACTCAAGTACTTATTCGTACTAAGTTTGCTATTAGCGATACCGCCAATGTACCCTTTTAATGACAGTCCTTAGTTTTGCGTACAATAAAGAACATTCTATCTATGTACCTACTTAACAGGCGTTGTTTCTAAACGATAACAACTCCTTTTTTTAAGTGTAAGAATCTATCTTAAACAAAAGTACACCCATTTCTCTAGACTCACACTTTTACTTTATGATGACAGCAACATCATACTGAGACGTGGACACTGACAGTTGGGCTAGTCCATAAAGTCAAAGCCGCTCAGCGAGCTATGCTTGGAGTTTCTTTGAAGGATAGAATCCGTAACGAGATTATCTGGAGAAGAACTAGAGTGACCGACATAGCTTGTAAGAACAGTAAGCTGAAGTGGAAGTGGGCTGGCCATGTCTGTCGAAGGACCAATGGCCGCTGGAGCAGACGAGTCCTTGAGTGGAGACCGCGAATCGGTAAACGCAGCGTAGGGCGACACCCGGCCAGGTGGACCCACGACCTGAAGAACGTGCTGGGAGGGACTGGATGTGGAAGGCAGAGGACCGAGTGTTGTGGCGCAACTTAGGAGAAGCCTATATCCAGCAGTAGACTGCGATAGGCAGAGTTGATTGATTGATTGAACATCGTACCATGGTATAATAATATGCTTCACCAGGTATTCTCGTCCCGTGACAGCTTGGTCACGTGATTAGCCCAAGACTACGTCATCGGCTGTGGAGCCAATAGCGGGCTGTGAGCGTGACACTTTGCAGTTTGATGTGCTGCCACTATGTGTAAATAAATTACCCGAGCAAAATGCATTTTTTCACTTTCTTGCTTCTATAAAGAAGCACTTTTGAACTAGTCATTTTATACAGTTTTCTTTAATAACTAATCAGATGAATAACACGAGATAACGAATAATTAGGCTAGATAGGAATTTATTTTACATTCATTATGAATAAAAATGTCGTATTGATGATTTCATACAATGGCAACACTGATCATGTCGTAGCCTTGGGCCATCGCGGGAAGAGAATACCTGGTGATACATGTTATCATACCATGCATCATACCAAGACTAGGGAAAGGAACACTACCATTTACGAAGAAATTTTTTTTATTTTTTTTTATGATGTATAGATATGCTCTTGACCACAATCTAGACAGCTTTGTCAGGATGTGGTCGACGATGGAGCGAGCAAACCTATTAGGTGCCGATTCACTCCAGCTTTAAAGGGGTTAGGGTTAAAAGTGCCCGGAAATACAGATGCCGGCAGTGAATTCCACAACTTGGCTGTGCGCATTATGAAAGAGTTCTCAAAGCGCTTGATCAGGACCAAGCGCTTTGAGAACTCTTTCATAATGAGTAGGGATTAT
Organism: Asteroscopus sphinx; assembly: GCA_949699075.1. Classification (NCBI taxonomy): domain Eukaryota; kingdom Metazoa; phylum Arthropoda; class Insecta; order Lepidoptera; family Noctuidae; genus Asteroscopus; species Asteroscopus sphinx. The sequence continues at coordinate 10,727,870 of OX453013.1, read as the reverse complement.
TAGGATTTATTGCTCAAACTGCAATTGCAATCGATTTTAAACTTTTAATAATTGAAGTACAGGTATAATTTAGTTAAGTAATAGAAAATATTTACAAACTACAAAATAAAATGATACAATATTTACAAAGTACAAAATAAAATGAACTAACTAAACTAACTTCCCGATGAGAAACTCGAACTTTAAACTTTGAACATAGCTCAGAACTGGATGTCAATTCAATAATAACTCGCTAATGTTTTAAAAACGTGATATTATCTTATCAAATTATTTTATTATTATGCTATTAAATAATGTTATAAAACTCGATGCGCCGACAGTAATAACTTGACTTATACAAATTAATCAAATAATATCTTCAAGGACCAAGAATAGTTAGTTGATGTTTGATATATAAAATCGAGCGTAAAGCTGTGTAAAAGAGTAGGTACGTGCTGCACTGTGATGCAGTGTTGCGGCTCAAATTCAAAATCAAAAATATAATAACATCCTTAACATGTTACATATTATTACATACATGCACACAAATAAACACACATATACATACAAATTCATACTAACCATACTAACACTGCAATTAAAATTATACCTTGTAAACAACTTACCGCACTATTGTCAATGTACGAGTAATAAAACTGAAAGAAAAATGTAATTCTTACCCAAGGGTAGGAGACCTGGTGTCCTGAAATACAGGCTTACGCCTAGTTTAGGCACCAGTCTCCCGCAGTATACTGTAAATTTTATTGTGGTGAGAAATAAATCTCATCTTAATACTAATAATACAAGAAATGTTATTTTAAGTGAAATATTGTGGCGAGAAATAAACATTTATCTTATCTTATCTTATCTTATCTATTATAATTTCTTAGGTCTTCGCGATCGCTACACATTATAATGTTACGACGGAGGGTTAAGCAGAGTGGACTGAAATACTTCAACCTCGATTTTCCTGGACTTAGAGACGTTTTCAGCAGGCTGAAATGCATTTTCAGTCCGTATCAGAGGAGGCTCTATCACATACCAAAGAATCGAAATTTTGAGTAAGTTGCCGTTGTTTTCAGGCGCCTGAAACATGTTTTCAGGCCGTTTCAGGAGCCAACATATCCGATGCCGACATTTCCTGAAAACCCATTTTCAGGCGTTTTCAGGACCCCTTATGGCCATTTGACACCCACATGTAAAATCGTTGATGAGTGAGCGAGATAGAGCTAAATATCAGACAAGGATAGACGAAGAACCTTCTGGAAGAGAGTGAGCAGGATAGAGCTAATATAAGACAAGGATAGACGAGATTCGACAAGCTTCGAGAACATTCCATTCTAGAAGTGAGTGAGTGAGATAGAGGATAGATGAGGTTCGACGAGGTTCGAGAAACTTTCTATTTCGAGAATGTGCAAGTGAGAAAGAGTTATCTTATGACAAGGATAGATGATGTTCGAGGACTTTCCAGTACCACGACTCGCGGCCTATATAAACGGCGCAGCTGAGCGCCAGTGGAGTTCAGTTGGAGTTCAGTTTGGATCAAGCGATACAAGCGATAACATCGAAGCGATATTCGGAGCGATTTAACTAGTAACTTTGTGTGTTAATAAGCGATTCAGTGTAATTGTTCAGTAATAAAGTGTTCTCTACGCATTTAATCGGCTTTCTATCTATATACGAACCCCCAGCTCGTAACATTTGGTGTCAGAAAGCGGGATAGAAAATGCCGATTACGCCAAGAGAGGAGGAACCAGCTGGTAACGAAACGCCGAGTCGGATGCAGACGAGACAGTTAACGGCGAGACAGACAGCTCAGGACGCATCAAGAACTATGAGTCAGGAGGAGGTCGTCCAGCAGGGACCTCAGCCTCAAGGTGGGAATAACGACATTGCCAGCTTATTCAATTTGATGCAGCAAATGGCAAGAAAGCAGGAAGAGCTAGCCGCAAGGCAGGAAGAGATAGCTGCAAGGCGGAAAGCGCATGCACGCGAACTAGCTGCAAGGTGGGAAGCGCATGCACGCGAACTAGCTGCAAGGCGGGAAGCGCATGCACGCGAACTAGCTGCAAGGCGGGAAGAGCGGTTCCGTAGATTGGAGAAGGTACTTGATCAAGAAGGAGCATTATTGAAGAAACTTCATCCCTCTTATAAAAACAAACAAGATGAGGTAGAGATTAATGTTGATCAAGCTGTCGCTAGTGAAGCAGTCATATCCGAACAAGATGATGCCAATAAGAGCCAAGAATTGGACGATGACGAAGATGAAGCAAATCAAGGTGAAGATGAAGTTAATATGTGTCAAAAAACTGAAGATGACTCAGAAGATACAGATGGCACGTTCAACCCGAGCGGGTCGGAGGAGGACGATAGCAACTTCTACCCGGAGGTGGGCAAGGGAGTGGTGGGCGCCACACAGCGCCGCAAGTCGCTGAGCCGCTGCCGCTCCGATGGCGAGCCCGCCAAGCGCGGCCGCAAGGTCAAGGGCAAGAAGGGATGGCCAAGTAACCTGAGTCACGGTCGAAAAGCAGAGTCAAACAGCGAAGAAGAAAGTAAAAAGTCGGAGAATGAGAGCGAGAACGAGTCCGGAAGCGATACAAAGGAGTCCGAGCAGGAGCTCAAGTCGAAGCGTGGGCGGACAGCGGCAGCAGCACCGGCACTCGTGGCGAGAGGCCGCAAGGGTGCCCTGGCTAAGAATGTTAACGCTAAGGCCACGCCCGTCAAGCGGAAAGCACTCACACCACCTGCAGAGAAGAAGGCACCCGCTGCCAAAGACGTGGGGCCACCAGCGAAGAAGAACAAGAAGGCTTCCTCAGACAAAAAGTACGGCGAGGGCAACGTGAACCACAAGGAAGAAGGCAGCGCTGAGGAGTCCAACACGCCCGTCGACGAGAAGACCAAGTGGCCGCCCACTGACGAAGAGATCAAGACGTATGACCCTGGAGGGTGCAAACCTAATTGGGATGGGCCGTCACGAAGATCAACGATGTCACCTATTGAATTCGAAGGACGGACGCAATCAACCGAAGATTGTACACATTGATCGACTGGCCCGGTACTACGGAGATAATGATGCTCGGGACGAGCATGTCTTAGGAGGGGGTAGTGTTACGACGGAGGGTTAAGCAGAGTGGACTGAAATACTTCAACCTCGATTTTCCTGGACTTAGAGACGTTTTCAGCAGGCTGAAATGCATTTTCAGTCCGTATCAGAGGAGGCTCTATCACATACCAAAGAATCGAAATTTTGAGTAAGTTGCCGTTGTTTTCAGGCGCCTGAAACATGTTTTCAGGCCGTTTCAGGAGCCAACATATCCGATGCCGACATTTCCTGAAAACCCATTTTCAGGCGTTTTCAGGACCCCTTATGGCCATTTGACACCCACATGTAAAATCGTTGATGAGTGAGCGAGATAGAGCTAAATATCAGACAAGGATAGACGAAGAACCTTCTGGAAGAGAGTGAGCAGGATAGAGCTAATATAAGACAAGGATAGACGAGATTCGACAAGCTTCGAGAACATTCCATTCTAGAAGTGAGTGAGTGAGATAGAGGATAGATGAGGTTCGACGAGGTTCGAGAAACTTTCTATTTCGAGAATGAGCAAGTGAGAAAGAGTTATCTTATGACAAGGATAGATGATGTTCGAGGACTTTCCAGTACCACGACTCGCGGCCTATATAAACGGCGCAGCTGAGCGCCAGTGGAGTTCAGTTGGAGTTCAGTTTGGATCAAGCGATACAAGCGATAACATCGAAGCGATATTCGGAGCGATTTAACTAGTAACTTTGTGTGTTAATAAGCGATTCAGTGTAATTGTTCAGTAATAAAGTGTTCTCTACGCATTTAATCGGCTTTCTATCTATATACGAACCCCCAGCTCGTAACAATAATAAAAAAAAGTTTAACCGAATTAAATCGCGTATATTATTTAAATTGGTTTTCCTGATGTTTCGAAAGCTTTACAGTTTCGTGGTCGCAGGTAGACTAAGATGGCAAGTGTCTTTACAGATATATCTAAAAAAATATTTTAATCTACCGTACAATATTATTAATTAAAATCGTTTCGATGCACGCAGTAATCACTCACAATGTCATTGTATTTTACAGTGTTGCATGCTGTTTAGGACTTGATTATTTTTAGGACTGGGTTCCAAACAGGTAGTAGCTGCCAACCATCTTCTCTATTAAAATTAGGATGTTTTTTAATTTCAATAGCCTCACGGAGCATTCTAGGTACATATCGGTTTTCCTTCGTCAGAACTTGTGGTTTATCAAATCGAAGAAAATGGTTGGGTTTGTCCAGGGCATGTTCACACACTGCAGACTTTGTGGAGCGTCTGTTCTGTTCTGTTCTTGTGAATGTTACACATTATTCCCAGTATCATAGTCGGCGCTAATGCTTCACAAACTTTGCATCAACAAGTAGGTACATATTGTAATAGCTTTGCTAAATGACGTAATTAGCTTCCGTTTGCAAATTACATGTTTTTTTAGCTTATTAGCGAACTGTTAGTTTTGCATGAGGTTTTTATATTTCACATTCTAGCTACTTAAAAATTAGTATCATAATAACCTAGCTTAGAGCATGTGGACAAAAACGCTTCATATTATAATTTATTCTAATTGAGTACAGAAATGTAGATCTTTCTTAAGCACAGTAGTGCTAACACACGCACAGTAGAGCAATAAAGATACTGTGCATAGCAAGACTTGAAGTAACTTAAGTTCTTAAGTCACACAGTATCGATTTTTTACCGGAATATAAGATTACCTATAGGTATATGTAGTAGGCCGTATCCCGGCTATTTCCTAGTTCATAGTTCAACGGAACTTTGGGCAGTGTATGAAATAACTCGTGAACTTTCGTCCTATTGTTTTGGGTAATGCTTACATGTATTCAGAAGACCAATTTCTCGTAATTTAAAATGCTCAAAATGTATTTATTTATGTACACACAACACATTTTATTATAGTTCGAATCTAATCTGTATGACCTAAATGTCATAAATAAACCTCAAACAGGACCATCTCCTGTCATGAAATTGACATTTACAACATTTAGATACTCTATGGTCTTTTATTACTGAAATCTATTCCTTACTATCGAAAAAAAATACATTGAAATTAGATTGGATTGGTTTTGTATATTTTGAATACTTTTAATTACGAGAATTGGCCTTCTGATCGCCCAAAATATGCTGCAGGACCACCTTTTGTTTCAAACTGCTCAACGGTTATGTGGGTTTAATGCTTCTTCGCACATATATACGCTCGGCGATACATCAAGCTTTAATTTCAGTATAAGCTGACCCCGCATTGTACGGAAAAGCAATACAATGTGAGGTCAGCGTATACTGGAAATTATAACTTGATATGTAGCCGTGTTATTTTTAGCGACAATTTTCCATCAGCCCTGACCACTTAACCGAAGCCAACTGCATTCCTAATACTAAAGTAGTGTGTAGATAGATACAGATAACAAGACGACCAATAACAAAGATTGACAAATAAGCAGGCGGTCAATTATTGTTGCTGATTGTACGTGCGTGGTTGCGTGAGAACTGGATAGTAATGAGTAATAACGGCTCTCGACGTACACATCATGCGAGTACGATAACCTACTGGGAGATGGGGTCTATTCGAAAAATCGACAAAGACATAACCGACACGACTCGATAGTGCTCTGAATATATCGGTCGTACCCTACTCTACTAATTTTAGAATTCTATGTCGTTTATCGAATTTACAGACAAAACATTGTGATTTTTTACGACGTTATAGACAATGCTCGGAGTGAATGAGTCAAAAAAAATATACTGACAATGACATTTTCAACTTATAACTAAGAGAAGGGGTTACGACCGAAAATTGTCGATTAGTACCGTTCGTTGCTTCGTATAAGCAATAGTTAAATCGAAGTGGGGTGCATTAAAAGAGCCTCCACGAGTGACGATATTTAATTGATCGTCCGGCGCACTCTGAGCAGTCAGCCCCGCTATCAACCTGCGGGCTGGCTAATCTTTCCCCCACGACATGAGCTATTATTATTATGTAGCTTATGTCGACACGAAGAAGAAGAAGTTTGTTTCGACACGACAAATATCATGATATCGATTATCGATTTTGCGAGTAGACCCCTGTGCATGTTTGAAACTTTAACGTTTGTGTTATTGTATTATGTAACACCAGAAACACATCTTTTGGATGTGTCACGTTTGAGTCTTCTTTTCTTCAGAGGATCTGTATTCCTTTGGGCTCAAGTCTCGTTGATTCAGAATCAGTATAAAACTATCTGACACCACTGTGTGAATACAAGGAGGATAAATCTTAAAGGCTTCTTATTAAATCTTGCTTATTGTTATTATATTATGATAAATGTTGCTGTTGTTGTATTGTGATGAGTGTTTTTAAAATATCCGTGACTAAATTAATTTAAGATAATAAAATTGTAACTAACAAAATGATAGTCATTCTTAGTCTGATTTAATTTATATTTATATTTATTAAGCAATACAGCAAGATGCATATAGGTCACCAATCAAAAATCTTGAGACTTAACAGAAAATATACGACAATAGTTTTAGTTTATACTAAACCTGAAATGGGGTAATTTTACAACAATCATTTCATTGTCATTATGTACAACTTTTACTATGGGACCAACCCTGAAATAGGAAAAAATCTGCTGTTACCAACATTTGTGTTCACATAAATCGACAAAATGTATGGAACAGCAGTTTTCTTTTCACGATTTCAGTGTTGGTCCCATAGTAAAAGTTGTTGAGTGCACCTGTGTTTGCGCACACACTTGTGCACTATAATATGTCTCGCGCAGATGGCTACTCTCCATTGAGATTGGCCGCCGTGACCGAAATTCTGCCGGGAGGACATTACTATTATTATTAAAAGTTGTTCACAATGATGAGTACAATGACCCCTTAAGAGATTTAGTATAAACTAAGAATAAGGTTTGCCATGTTGGATCAGCCTACTGCACGACACTATTTCATGTGATAAACATTTAAAACATTACCTATTATTGCATGCACCATCGTTGTAATCGATACTGAAGTCATGATTGCATTAATTATAAAATACTTTATTAATTTTAAAGTTTCAGAGACGTTTCTTTCGTTCCATATCCACTTACATCGCCGTACTTATGTAGGCCCGAACGAATTCCATGTAACTACAACTAACTTTTAAAAAAGAACGACCTCAAACCATGCTAAATCGACAATAATAAGCTTTCTTCGAGCAAACCGTACATTGAACCACATCGAAAGCCTTCGTGCGCTATACACATTTCTACGTATGTACGTATGTAGCAGTGGGCGGCATCCGGACGCACGCCATTCGATTCCCCGAAGAGGAAATCGTTACGGCCAGCAAATTGGACCCTAACCACTAGTTTGGACGGCCAACACGCAGATGTTCGCTTATTTACTCTACACCATGTATAAATAAGTAAATTGACGATAATAGCTGCTTATCCCTTGACTTTATTTGGTACATGGTTTTTGCTCAAAGCCTTGTGGACGTAAATTAAGTTTAGTTTTGTAAAATATATTTATATATAATTTTTATTTACACCGCAAAGTACTCACAGTCAGAATTAATTCCTGATTATGAATCATTTGTTTCCTCAGTGGTTTCATACGATATTCCTACTTTACCACCAAACATTGATAGAGGTATACTCAACGATGCACGTAGGTAAGTTTAAAAGCAAGACTTAGGCCCGTATTACAGGACGATAATCAAGCATTGATCTCTGTTTAAAACTAGTTTTGAGTTGAGCTTTGATTTTAGAACGTTCCTCAAGCAGAGATTTATTGATCACAGTTCAGCTGAGTTTAGCTTTATTTTATACTGTCACCTGTTTCGGTATTTGAACAGGGTTTTGATCTGTAATCACTCTAGTGTAGTCCAGACTACACTTGAGTAGAAATTTCTATTCAATTTCAGGTCAAATTCGTGTGTTATGTTGTTGAATTAAAGTTTATAATTTCCGTTCTGGAATAAGACCGATACTCAAGTAACGATTCTATCCTTAAGTAGTGATCAGGTGATTGGAGTTTAAACTGTACTTGAGGAAGCTTCTGTAATACGGGCCTTAGATACTGTAATGTAATATTTTGTTTCTGTTTTTGTTTTGTTACGAATGCTTGTCAATCTTTTGAAAGTAGGTAACCTATTAAGTATCTGTAGCTTGAGTGCTTGAGTTTCTAATACAATGGGGTGAATTTCAACAAATGCCATTTTTTTTATCATATCGGTGAACTTTTTCATTTATATTTTTTTTGTATATTTTTCAGGTTTTATGTAATCTTTAGGATATCAAATATCCCCAAATTTAATATCATCAACGTATCATTTAAGACTAAGGAGAAAATTCAGTTAGAATTCTGGTTTCCACCGAAATGACAAACCGGCACCGATTATTTTTTCTGTACACCAATATGATAAGTTTATCCACCGAAATGATGTACATATCCAGCGATATGATAATATATCCATCTTTTAACATCAAAAAGGAAATAGTTAGAAGGTACCTAGTTAGGTGGTAGGTAGGAGAAATAGCAGGCTTTTTATATCGATTTTTCGGTAGCGATTCTGTTACATCATTGGTCACTGAAACACTTGTTTGGTTGTTTCGGGTAACATTTGCCTTAGCTTTTTTCCTCTGATAATATGCACGGGCACTGATTCGGTTTTTTTTTTGTGCAATGCGACGTGCATGTGCAGTCATTTGGCTTCGGGTTGGGATAAGTCCGGCTGCCTTTCGTCTAGCTAAACGTTCTCTATATTTTCTTAAATGCTCCTCTCTTAACACATGATCGCTTTTGAGTTTAGCTTTTCTTATTCTTTCCAGCAACCTCTTTCTCTCTTTTTTCTCCTTCTCTTTTAGTTTTGGCCTCGGAGAATGCCGAGGCCAAAACTAAATAAACAAAATTAAGCTATTATGATGTTTTCTTTTTATCTATTTATTATTTTGTTATTTATTATTATGTACTTACTATTTTTTTACTAGAAAATATTTTCTAGAGAAACTTTTAATGCGTTCAATTGCTCCACCTCACCATCATCACCTCAGCCTATAGACGTACATTACCGAATACAGACCTCCCCTAATGATACATTTATACATCTTCTACTACCCAGTGGTATCGTGGTAATGATTTTGGCAGTCTATGTAGTTAAGTATGTATGTATGTATGTATGAATGTGTGTATGTAGGTATATATGTATGTATATAATGTATGTGTGTATGTTCCATTGTTTCTTTGTATACTTAACGAAATGACACGGGATCTACCGATATGATAAAACGACTCACCGAGGTGATAAAATGATCTACCGATATGATAAAGCAATCCACCGATGTGACAAAACTGTGCGTTGATCATGAATCAAAACACCGATATTAGATATAAGACACCGATTGATTTTTTCTTATCATTTCGGTGTAAATTATCACATCGGTGGTAATAAAGACCACCAATTACAGCGATATGAGAACAGCGACGTGAGAAATAACACACTTTTTAGAAAATTAGAAAAAATGCATAATATCTAGGATAAATTCAATAACAGTCAATGAAGCTAATTCACTTACTACCTCTGTTAGAACCAAACAACAATAATAAAACTACTCATTACACTAGAAAAATGCTACCACCGATAATATAAAATAATTGTCCGGGAGCAACTGGAATGGCGTACTTACGTTATTGCCGGAAATATGCAGCGATTTGACACACATCCGACCTGACTGCGCAATAGCACACACTAACGAGGGAAATAAAATTGGGGTGGGGACGCTGTCGGACTCGTCGATGTAAAGTTAAGTTTAAATTACTTTTGTCCAGCGATATGAGAACATTTTGCAGGACAAGCACGTTTGTGCCTCTCAGTAATAATAATCGTTAATTATGTAGCAAAATACGCTATATATTAATAACAAAACTAATATTCTATGAAATAGAATAAGTTATATACTTAACTTACTTATTTTTATTAGTGTATAAGCTTTTTTGTTTGTAAAAAAAGTAGAGGGACAGCACCGATTTGAAAAAAATAGAGGTTTATGTATTTATTTCTACCTTTTTTAATAGTCCTAGGCAAATTATATTTTTGCCACAACCCAATAACTACCTATTGAATACAAAAAAAAAAAATCAGAACAATATTCCTTTTTTGAAATACTAATTTCACCGAAGACAAAAAATAAGTCATTTGGGAAATTCACCCAGTGGTATGTAAAGAAAACAAAAACATAAAGATTTAAATTGTGGAAAGAAAAAATCGCTCACGAGCAGGAATTGAACCTGCGACTAGCCAGGATAAAATTTTAGATTTCGCTTCGCATGCGTAAATGCGTTAAAAATAATAACCAAAAACATTTTAATGGACTCAACTACACTTTTAATGGTACTCACTTATCATGGCAAATTAAGATCGATTTTCCAGTGAATTTCCACGTTGTCCTATAAGTACTGATGTATGGTGATTGATTACAATATTCTGAACACGATGTCTTCTCGGGCTAACATGTGTTGTTTACAGTCTAAAGAGTGATTAAGAATCAATAACGGATATATTTAGCCAGTTTGAAATAGTAAGCGCAGTGGCGCTAATACAAAATACTAAGTGCCAGTTGGTAGTCGGGAATGGCAACTTATCTTTGAAAAAAATAAATACTGCCAAATATATATACCTAACCCATTTGATAACCAACATAAACTGCTCATATCAATAAAGATTTAGAGGCATTAAATTAGGAATATTGTTATTTCGTAAGCTCCGAGATTTCCAAGTCAACGTCGTCTAAAAATGGGGCCATAAACAAATTCATAAGTAGGCTCTGTTCACGTTTTATGCTTTTTTAAGGGGGCCCCTTGAGGGCGCCGGTAAAGTGAAACGCGGCGTAAAACCTGCGGAACCCTGCTGGGAAACAAGGGGAAAGGGGTCTTTTAAAATTTCCTTTGCTTTCTTTAAAAGCCCTGGTTTAGTGAAAGAGTTATTTGTGTGAATCGTAAATTGAATAGGTATGTAAATGTTAAATAGGTGAAAGAGATTTTTTATTCTCAATCAGACATAAACAAACTCAAAGACACATACATACACAAAGTGTATAATGTCAGAAATAATCTAGATAAGTAGTACACCGTCACCAGCATGTATGTATATTTTCCTACACACGTACAAATAAAAACAGCGTTCTCGAAAAGGAAATTACATTTCATTGTCCATCCGCGCGCAAACAGAACAGACACAAAAAATTTAATTCAAAACACACAGCAACCCATACGCATTAAAATAGGTTTAACCGCCAGCCGTTCCATTTTCAAAAAAATAAAATAAAACAAAAAGGCGCGTTCCCGCCATTTCTCCGGACCGCGCCGCAAATTCCAGTGGAAAAAATCGTATTTCGAACGCGGTTTGAATTTTAATTGACGTTGAGGCAACAACGCGATCGGGCGTTGCGAACATTTTCGACTTTACATCTCGTTCGGTTGGGGCTGCTGGTGGCTACAACATGTGGACTATAAAACTGACGCCACACGTCCGCAACCTCGACCGCCCTTCAAGCAGCAATGCATAGCTACACGAAATAATGCTTGTCAATCTGTTGAAAGTAACCTCTTTAGTATCTGTGAAGTGCGTGAGTTTCTAATAGGTACAGTCATTGAGTACAGTGGTAAAATAAGAAAAAAAATTACTGGGTAAGTAGTTACCCACATACAGGCTGCAAATAGACTGCAATAAATAAATAAACATATTAATATATTGGTACTTAACACAAGTTATTATAGGTATGGGAAATTAAGATCGACTTTGTATATTTTCACGTTGATCATATCACCCTTGATACACAGGTACTCAATTTGCTATAGAGTTACATAATACCACATAATAACATCTAAAATATCAATGACACGCTATAAATAAAAACATTATGATTACATAATTTTCATTCTATCTACATCTGAGCATTATATTTTCATAATTTTCAGCGGTGTTCATAAAAATATAATAGCTTCATTGTTGTCGGTCACGTGCACCAGTTCATGAGGACGCTAAATTACAATAAACAATTTGGTTCGGTCATTATTCGCGGGTTCATCACGGCTTTACGTACAAATTATTCGACAAAGCCGAGGTAATGTCGAATGTCCGCGAATAATTGCGAAATAACCGCGAGACAGCCTTCTCCCGTTACATTTAATTTGGCGCCTCTCTATTTGCGTCACATTGAGGATGATTAGGCATTGCTATACGGCTTATATTGTGTACTAACTTCACTTGATTGAACCTATTACTAGCTCTGGCCAGAGCATTCAGTTTTATGAACTTTTTATGAACTTTTAGTTCATTTTTTTTTGACTAATAACCAGTTTCTGAAATAAGTAAGTGATCAAAAGACGTATGTGTTCTCATTGTGCAAAGACCTTTTAATATTGTTTCGATTTTCTCTAATCAGTCTCTTTACTGCTACATTTCTTTATGGTGTAGTGCTCTCTGTTTCAATATTTTCAAAAAGCTTTACTATGTACGCTATCCAACCAAGGGCGCATCCAGCCTTTGTGTCAGGGGGGGTCATGTACTTATATCCAACCCCAGATTATCATTTTTTAAAGTAGGCTACAGAGTCCAATTTGCCGCCCCCTAAGAAAAAACTTTCAAGCAATGAAATTTTAGGATTTTCGTAATTTCTGCTAAATTAGAGCTTTATATTTTCTCTTTGTAGAATATTAATGTAACGGAATATTTACTTGCAATACTTATACGCCAAAAAGACGAAACGACAATATACACTGGCGCGAGCGAATCGAGCGCGAACTTTTTCACGGTTTCGGCTTTGTGTCTATTAACGTATGTACCTAATAGAATAGTTGTTTACAACATACGTCCAGTACGCAGAAGAAAGCAGGACAGTAAGACAAGCGCGATATCTTCATAACGAAGATAGAGCTACTAAGAAGAGATACAAAAAATCACATTTCGCGAACGGTGCGTTGATGTCTTTTGATAAACTCTAGTAAATTAAGTCAGTTTCTATGGGGTATCAGGTCGATGGGTAGTACGGAACCCTTACTGCGTGAGTCCGACTCGCACTTGGCTGGTTTTTGTTTTTATAAGAAATTATGCATTCACAGATTATTAAAAAATATCTTGCCGGAGCTGAGAATCGAACTAACACAATCGCGAAATAGTACCATTCTGTATTTGACCATCCCGTATTTGATAGCTTAGTGTGTTTAAAATAAAGTGGTTTTTTTAGTAAAACTTGCTGTCTTGATTACTCTGTATTGAACAGTACGGTCACGTTACTCCCCGGTGGTATATTTTGTCGACAAAATCCCTTGAACGAATCCTGCTACATGACGCTACGTACCTACCGCTGCCATCGAACATTGAGTGCAAGGGATTTTAGACTTAGTGGTGGATCACCGGAAAGATTTCTGACTGTACCTAAGCTATGTTAGATTTCATGGTCTTCCTTCAATCTAGGACACAATGTTTGTTGGAGTGATTTAATCCTTATTATTGGCTCTGTCGATTGGTGGCTTAAAAATACAGGCTGATATTTTTGGTATAGTAGGTAATTGAAGGTTCGATTCCTGGCTCAGGGAAGTCACTTAAAAAAAATCCTTGAATGCAGTATTACTTGTTTAATAAAATAAAATAAAGTCTTCTTCAAGTGTAATTTCCTATTTTCAATATTTTATGTACTTTATACAGCATAGCGATAGGACAGCCTGTATAGTTACCAAGGAATTTGCGATAACGTAGTTTTGTGATAAACCTAATTATATGCGGGTGAAGCCGTGGTCAAAGGCTAGCATCCTATAATTCCTATATCCATTTTACTGCTAGTCATCAGCTGATGAGTTCATCATCATCATCATTTCAGCCGAAGGACGTCCACTGCTGGACACAGGCCTCCTCCAAAGGAAGGGAAATTCCATAATCGCCACGCTTAGTAGCTGGGTTGGCGATTGCAGTTGATTGGTTAAATACTCAGAGAACGCTGCTACCCATCCTCTGGTGAATCCCTTAGTCGTCTTTAACGACACCCATGAGAAGAGATAGAGTGCCGCTAGCCAACTCGCTAAGCATCAACTAACTTTCGAAAAACATCCCTTTGTAGCCAAAGGCCTGTCATCCGGTTCCTTTGCTATTTTAACAACTGCTAATCTTTTCCAGATAACATGCTGCTACTGTCAACATCCAGTGCAGCAATCATAAACAAGAACCTCCGTTTCAAATAAACTAGATGTGTGATCAAAAATGACGCATGCAGCTAAACGTAAGCCGAACACGTCACGTGAATGATCAAGCGTCGGGCAGCGTGGCACACACACAGCGATGCAAGAGATATGCAACACCGCTACCTTGCCGCTCGACACTAACCCACTGGTGCGCAAGATAAAATGCGAAGAGTTCCCCGCCATCAGAGGGAAGCAACATACGAGAGTTGGTATGGGGGTGCGCGATGAGATGGAAGAGGACTTCGCCGTGAAGACGAGAAACACGCCGCCGATGGGGCCGGCGCCGGGACAAGAACACCCGCGCATGGAGCATGGCGGCAACGGCTTCTGGCTGGCCGCCGTCACCACCACCGGTGCACCACATGCCATGCTCGAAACATGCACCGAAACTGGCTTCATCAATAGCCAACCTTCCATGGCTGAGTTCATGACCGCCTTACCACAGCTAGGAGGAGGAGAACTCAGTCCACAACACACTCCTCCAGGCTACGCGCCCGATTTGCCGTCTCCTGGAGGCGGCCTCAACGTTCCCGAGTACCCTTGGATGAAGGAGAAAAAAACTACAAGGAAAAGCAGCCAACAAGGTACGTGATAATTTCCGTATAAATAGAAATAGGTATACCTATCGGCAAATAACTTACATGCGCAGTGATCTATTCAAACGACTCTAACCTTTATGCCATTACAGTAACATGCGCGGTAGCGCCATTTTTGTTCAAGTTATTTGCCGGGTTAGTATAATCAGAATTAGGCTTTTGAAATTGCGAATAGCGGTCAAAAATACTTATCAACCCCCTATCTCGTACTATCTCGTAGCAACCGCCAATAAGAAAATAGCTCCTCCATCAAACGCGGACATTTTCGTTTCGTAAGTGTGCCTAACTGCCGCGTGAATAACTACTTCGGAATTATTATTGTGCCTTTCAACGGCAACAACAAATGGCTATTCAACCATTGTATTCTGGTTCACGGTCCCAGAGTTTCTTTAATGAACATCAAATTACTCCGAAATATATTGAATTGTGTGGCGCGACGACGCCGACGTTTTGTGTTTGTAACTGTAGTTGGGTCTTGGTGTGGGAGTGGTATCGCTACGCGTCGGCAGAGGTATTATCCGAGCCACCGACCCGCCGCCAACATGCCGTGTAACGGAACGGAATACCCGACATGCACTATAACCACAAATTATAAGTGAGAACATTTTAGAACATAATTTTTATATGCTGACAAGCTTTGTAGGTAAATATATCAAAGAATATAGTGGACTACTTATAATTGGACTCCACCCACTTTGCCGGTCACGTTATTTTACTGCTTCAGCACGGAATCTGACATTAACAGTAACTGAATAATTAAGGACGCGTTTGCGAAATTGATAGGTACAGAATCGAACTACTACATTGACACGGGTCATACACACAAGTGTACGCTCGCTAACTGCGAGAATAGTAGGTAGTCAAGTGAACTCATTTTGATACTTTGAAAGATTAATTTTTTTTTACGTATTCTTTGTAATAAAATTATGGTAGGTACCTCATAAGCTCCATACAAATTATGACAAATTTGTATTTCTAGTAGGGCTAATCGTGGATAGATAGAATTATTTTTTTTGCCGTAAAGACTTTAACTTCAATCTTAGTCAATATGAGTTTATTTATTTATTTAATTATTTATGCACAACTGGGTGCAAAGGTGCCATAGGCGTTCTCTACCAGACAACCTTGGGGTAATGCAGAGACAAAAAATAAGGTAGATGCACCAGTAAAGTAGTAAAATAAGGTTATAAGTTATAATACGAACGATATTATTCAGGATAAGTTATGATCAAAATAAACGATTTTTTCGGAGATGAAGTAAAAAACACGTAAGTACTTTTTATTTCTCTCCAATCTAATAGAGACAATATTCAGTTTTTGTACAATCAAACAATAGATAAAAGACGGAATGACCCCAAATTTGTCGTTGGTACAAAACGTGTGTTAGGGAGAACAATAAGCGGTGGATGATCCATCACCATCCGTCGTGAGAACCAACCCTCACCTGGTGAGCGATACATCATGAGGATGCGATACAAATTGCGACATATCTGTACCGACCTTTAGCTTGGGAAAATATTGATACAATTAGCGCAGAATTACATGACCGTGATTCAAAAAAAAAACTTGTTTGTTGCGTAAAAAACTAAAAAAAAAATGGTGATATAGGCTATTGAAAATATATGTTTAGACCGTACTAGAATGACGAAAGCCGTAAAAGGATGACGACCTTTATTTAAGTGATGAACATAAGTGTTAATGTTGGTCTTTTTTGTTTAGTTTGGGACTTATGGTGCAGTGTAAATGTCCCAAAAATATTTATTTTATTCATTTATTTATTTATACTTTAATCCCACCAGTTTCTACTATTGTATAACGCTTATAAAAAAGTGGCTTTATCAACTTATTCCAAAGGGGCTCGTGGATAAGTAATAACCGCCTTTATCGCAAGATCTACGAGATTAAGCTGTGCTAGCCACGGTCAGTACTTGGATGGGTGACTATTTCGTTGTAAGTATACATCGAGAGTCCGCCGTGTCTCGAAGAGCACGTTAAACTGTCAGTCCCGGATACTAATGAAACTAATATCTGTGGCAGACGTCAGACTAATCAGAAACCCGAAAGTCTGACAACTGGTCTAACCTTAGAATTTCAATATTACCCAGTAGGTACCTGAGTTGCGGGGGTCTGATGGCAGTCGCTCCGTGTAAAATACTGATATTCAGCCGCATCTGGTTAGACTGTGAGCCACCCTAACATAGTTATGAAAAGTCTGGAATAAAGAAGAAAGGTCTATAGGTACATATATCCTAATCATGACACCCTGTCTTAGTGAATCCCCGGAACAAAGAACAGCTAATACTTATCTACAAACTTAAGTATGAAATGACGTCTATCAAGACAAAAAAAGGATTACGGTAGCTAGTCTACTGGTGTAGGTTACTGACGCTTCTAGGAACCGTTGCAATATGAACTGATTACCCATTCACCTTTCTATAAATCAGAAGACCAATCAGACGCGATGATTCTACACTTTCGTCTCGGTCGTTCACATTTGCGACCTTCTCAGTTTTTTGTAGACTATTCGTATAAAGTTGAGCAGTTTTACAACTTGTAATAGATAATATTTTCATATTTGAAGCGATTAACGCTTGGTGTACAGGAGCGATCTCCCGCAGGGCTCACCGGGGGGTCCCGCCGACAAAACGCACGCGTTAACATGATTTTATGGACGCTACTTCTGCGCTAAGCGTTTCTTAAAAAATCTGATCAGAATTTAGAGCAGTTAAGAAATCGGCGCTGTAAAACACAGGTTTTGTTTTATCCCATGCTTATCTCGAATTATTATAATAAAGTTATTTAAAAAAAACAGTGTTTGTGATTTATTTATTTATTAAACACGCAGAGAAATTATAATAAAAACTACAAAGGAATGAATAAGATCTTGATCATAAATGATTTGGTCTGATGCTGATTTTCTATCTAATTTCATGCCTTACCAGCCCAGAAATATCCACTGATGAACACAATATACGCAATGTTTCCTTGTGAACATTCATAAAGCAGACAAAATAAGTTATACTTCCAGCTGTTGGATCCTGCAGTCGCTGCTAAGTGGATACCTGCCTTTAATAAAAGCTTCACTGTAGTTAAAAGATGATTACTCGAGTTTAAGTTTATAGCATTAGACTTTCAAATTCAAATTTATTTATTTCGTGCACACAGGTTAAATCAAAAAGTTATTTAAAAATACAGAATATCCATGTCGCGCCGATAGACATACGAAATATTAAAAAAAAAGAAAAAAAATCAGAAACATACATATAAATTAGTGCAATAATTAATACATCAAATCAAATTGAAATCATAGATGTTAAAAATTTATTCACAAAAAAAAACAAAAAATATATAAATCAACCATAATATAAAACATCAAATCAAAAAATCAACAATCGTATGTACAGTTTGGCATTAAATACTACACAACATGGGGCCGCCACTTACAGTCTTACCTATTTTTATTTTATTTTATTGAAATTCAATAAACATATCTCAATCAACTGCTCTATATTCGATAAATTAAGAACAAACCAAAAAATTATCGTCAAGATATTTGCTAACAAAGAAATATCCTATAAAATAGATGATAATTTTGTATACCACCAGGTAACAAATACCTTTGAAATCACGGCATGAAAGTGTCGATATCAAGATCTTAAGACGTAAAGCCTCTAAACAAAAACCACTTGATTTAACCGTTAAAGAAATAAGACTATGACACCTACTGCCAACTACATCAACGAAAAGAAATTTTGTTTGAAACATTTTCCATTGGCACCTTTCCAAAATACGATATTTCAACTTCTAGCTTCCTCTGCCAATAGATCGAAATTGGAGTATTAGTAGAATGAAAGTAGGAAACTACTTGAGTAGGAACCATGGATGAATTAGTTTATTGGTCTATGGTAGGAACACATACGACGACGATTACGATACGATTTTGACGACGTCTGTGGTCTGGTGATTCGAGTGTCGGACTGCTGATCACGAGGTCGTGGGTTCGATTCCCACAGGACACAAATATTTGTGTGATGAACACAAGTGTTTGTGTTGGTCTGGGTGTTTCTTATGTATTATAAGTATGTATTTACAAAAAAAAATGTATATAAGTATTATATCCAGTGACTAGTACCCATAGTACAAGCTCTGCTTAGTTTGGGACTAGATGTTGCTGTGTAAAAATGTCCCAAAGATATTTTTTTTTTTTTATTTATTTATAACACAAGAGAAAAAAGCTTAAATAGATAAGAGTATCCTAATATTAATATAACTAGAATGACAAAATACAACAAAACGCTTGGATATATTATTGCAGATATTATTATTATATATACACAAACTTGCTTATAGGCACCCTGATGATACTACTCCAAATATAAGTTTGCACAAACATGTAGGGTTGTCGAATAGCCTTATTTAATATCTGCAACTTAAATTTATAATTCCACATCAGCTTTAGAAAATAAATAATTATCTTTAAGTATGCTATAACTTTTTTGAATCAGATTTACAAACGTTTATGTAAAAAAAAGGGTATGCGTTTTATGTCTAACAACTTAACAAGCCACGGATTGCTAAATTTTTTATCTGTACTCTAAACTTTATCAATGTGTATTGTTTAAACCTGATTTCATGAGCATATAAAAATTTAATTTGATTGATTTTCTATGCTATTTTCGATTGTTCGTATTGTTTAAAAAACTGTCCAAAACCTCTGAATTATTCTATTATTTTAACGCAAGTGAGGTGAAATCTCGAATCAGAATTTGATTATCACTTGCTTTATTAACGGTGAAGGAAAACATCGTGAGGAAACCTGCACACCAGAGAGTGCCCCATACAGTTCTCGATGGTGTGTGTAGTCCACTAACCCGCACTAGGCCAGTGTGGTGGACTAAGGCCTTAACCTTCTCATACTGAGAAGAGGCCCGTGCCCAGCAGTGGGACAGTAATGGGCTGATAATTGAGGTGAAATCTAGAGATATAAATTGTGGAAAGAAAAATTCGAAGGAAAACTCCTGCTGGTTAGATATGCTGCTGGAATATTTCTTCGACACTATATCTTTTCTCCCACTTGCTCGGAAATTGCTTCATTATTTAAAAAAAAGAGTACTTCAATCGGCTCTTTTCCATACGCAACGAAATAACACGTTAGCAATTTCCAGCATGAGAATAATAGAATTAGCTGGACAGTTTTTTTTTTTATTGTGTGCGAGGTTTTAGTACACGCTTCGATAAATTAGGTGTTTTTTGGGTATACGATATTTATTATTTTAAAGGCTGAATGCAACTTTTTTTTTAAAGTTTGAAAGTAGAACAAGAACCGCGTGCAGGCGAAAATTAATTTGTGTATTATTGTTTCCTCACAAATGAAAGAAAAGTACCTACTATACAAGTCTCGGCCGAAATATATCGAGGCCTCGTTTAGTTTAAAGTCACTTCGGAAGTACTCGGCTTCGCCTCGTCCTTCCTTTATTACTCGGCCGTCAATTGCTTTATTTCAGGCCTCAGTAATGTAATTTTAGATGTAATACATCCGTGTTACTGAAGCTTTTCGACTTCTATTTCAATACAATACAATACAATGTAGATTGCTTTTTTGCTACAATGCGAAAAAGGTGTGCATCCTTGGTGCGCCGGGTGCGGGCTAGCTCCAATAGCATCCTGGGCATGATTGCAGGCAGATTAGATTGCTGTCTTTTGAATCGCTGCTCCAGAATTTCTGCTGGAATTCTGAAGCAGTGATTCAAAAATCTTTATTGTTAGTTGAATTATATTATAATTGGATTGAATTTTAATTTTGTTATTACTAACATAGTTTTTAAGTAAATAATGTTACTAACCCTATGAGTCTTGGTTACTTTAATCAAATAAATAATAATAATAATAATAATACAAGCGAATGTTATCGACCAAAGCGTCACATCTTTCCACACACTGAGATCTGTTGGCAACCCTAGTCACAAGGGCTGTGGAGCCGGCCGTGAACCGGCGCTACCGGGGTAATCCATCACTGTCAGCGCTATCGAGCGATGCACGCCCGCGCGATGCACCGCCGCCGCGCCGCACCGCGAACGAGTGCGCCTGTGTGTCGTGCGCCTAAACTTAGATATTGCCTTCACCAACTTTGACTGATCCCGACGTCCCAACGTTTGTCTATTTCCAAATGCTGCATATCCGGCATTTCCAATACCGTTTCCTGATTTTTTCATTCCTCATTTGAGAATATTTTAAGACACAAAAGAAAAAACAGTTATGTAAAATGACAGCAACGACAAAAAACTGTGCTGGAAATTCCGTACCTAATTGTTTTTGGAAACCTACTTATTTGTGGTGAATATTTTTCGAGGATTTAAATCCAAAATGGTTTTTGTATTGTAGGAATCAAAGCAATTTATATTGTTCAGCGTTATTCTTACAAACAAAATAACGGAACCACGAAACAGAGGGCACGGACACATCGAATAAAGGACGATTCTCAATAGATAGTTCTAACTGGAGATAGATGTACGTATATCAGGGACATGAAACAAATTGTTCGCACAACCACGCCCCGGGCCGATCTCGAAGATCGAAATTAAAATGAACGCCCTGACACGATCGATCATTCCGATTCTTTAATACAATGCCGCGTTATTTTTGCACTGTCTCAATTTGTTCAGACGATCGTGAGTGACGGGAGACGCACTCGCGATTTCACGTTCCTTGTTCACTGTAATGACTTTTGAGTCACAAAAGGTTTTATTAAATGTAACCAAGGCTGTTTGAGCGTAAGGGTTGGCGGAATCTGAAGGATGAGATATAATGAGTGTTGATGCGAGATGTGCCGTCAGCGTCAGCGTAAACGTACTATCAGCGAATTTTCCGGTGAACCACCACTAAGGCTAAAATCGCTTGCGCTCAGGATTCGTTCAAGGGACTTAGTCGACAAAATGTATCACTGGGAATGATCGTGATAGTACCCAGTTTACAATAATTTAAGTGGAAAATATGTCAAGTAAAAGACTAATCCTAAAATTGACCTATTGTATGTTTATTAAAATAATATCAATGGTACTGATTATGTAGTCAACTCCGTCAAGGACTTAACTGAAATTGATGGTTTATCGAACAAAATGCCGAATCTAATGACGTTCATTCTGAGAATATTGTAACTTTAAGACCAAAACCAATACCAGAAATACCGTAGTATGAATTTACTTAATCAATCAATCAAAATATTTATTTACTTGAATATGGTATTATTACAGATGTAGGTGACTTATGAATTATGATTAGTTTCAGCATATTCTGCCCCTCTCTTAAGTTATATAATATAAAACAAGTTTAACTGGATAACTGGTTTTCATCGCGTATATTATTTAAATTGGTTTTCCTGACGTTTCGAAAGCTTTGCAGCGTTCGTGGTCGTCGTGAGTTTATTTAAGCGGCGATTTTATCTATACTATAATAACTATACTAATATTATATAAAACTTTTAAAAAAAATATTGAACCGACGAAAACAGAAAGTGAAAAGTGAAAAATAAAATAAAGCTTTTAGAAAACGAATTAAACTAATGTAAATAACTAATTATGAGTCGGCGCCAAACAAACAAGCAAAGTGCGTGCATGTTGCAAGTGGTCGAGCGGAGAACGCATTTTTGGAAAGTAATTGTTTATCGTTGAAAGTTTCACGTTGTACTTGATTTTATGTTGTTTTTATTATTTACTTAAAGTAATTTAATGATCTTCGTTGATTTTTTGTTTGGCGCCGACTCATAATTAGTTATTTACATTAGTTTAGTTAGAAAAGACTAAAGCTTCAATTTATTTTTCGCTTTTCAGTTTCTGTTTTCGTCGGTTAAATTGTATGTTAAAAAGATTTTTTTTATTTTTTTTTGTGGCTAAAATCTAATTCCAGGTCTCCATTATGTTGAAGTGTCTAGAACTACATTTATGTGTGCCAAGTTTCAACAGAATCGGTTAACAGGTAAGAATTCAGTGGTTGAACAAGCACTCATCCCCTGTTTTCCTAATACCCTTAGGGGTGGATTTTGATTTTGAAATTTAAATGGGACCAACTTCGAGATATACCCTATACATTAAAAAAAGAATCATCAAAATCGGACTACTCTGTAGAGAACCTCCTCCTTTTTTTTCGTCGGTTGAAAAGGAAAGATTTGTTTGTTTGTTTGTAATCGATAAACTCTGAAACTAGGTACTGAGCCGATTTTAATAATTATTTTACCATTAGAAAGCCACTTTATCCAGAAGTAACATAAGCTATACTATATTTCAGAGGGCCTAGCATGAGTTTTTGCGGTATCGTGTAGCCAACGTTATGATGTAGTTATCGACAAATTTTATATGGGACTTGTTTAGTCCCAAATACGCACACGTAAAATTTCTATATAAAATTTGTCGATAACTACACGAAAACGATACTGCAAAAACTCATGCTAGGCCCTCTGTACGTGGGCGTATCCGCAAGCACAGCTAGTTTTCACATGCACATTGTCCTAGTACATATATTATTAATCTGTGACATTGTCAACAAAAATGTAGTTTTACGGTTCCGAAAAGTTGGTCCTATGGAGAAGAGCCGCCAAGAACATAGCATATATACCTACGCGGCTGTCAGAATAGAATCGCGTGCCGTGTATCGCGTTCTGTAAATAAGCAGCTGAAATATTCACTGTAATACGAACCTATTACACGTAATGATGATGGCATGGGAACTTTGTCATTCTGCCTTCTTACCGCTAACTAACCTTTTTTGTTAGGCTTGGCAGGCTTGGCGGGCTTTGTTTTTTTTAGGTAAAATTAGACGTGCCGGAAGTTTATAGACAAAATATTTAAAGGCCGAATTATGAAAACGTTATACGTCGTGGTTTTTCTTAAAATTCAAATTAAAGCGCATGTAGCAGCCAAGAGGCGCCCCCATCAGTAAAAAAATTATTACTCGCTGAATACATCGTTTATTGAAAATTCGTTTTTAACAATTTAAGTAACTAACTTGACTAACTTGTCAAATATTTGTATGCTTTTATAGCCAAACATGGATGAACTTCACATATTGTAACAACCCTTTTACCTGTGTTTACAAATAAATAAATTCTATTCTATTCTAAGTACGGTACTGTAGTTTAATCAGAAACTAAAATCAATTGATGCAGTAGAAACATTATTACTCGCTGAATACATCATTTATCGAAAATTTGTTTTTAACTATTGAAGTATTATATCAGATATGAAACACTGAGAAACGTTTTAGATTTCAAAGATATTGGAGGTTGTAACAGTGTTTTGTCATATCCGCTGTCTGAAACGGCAAAATTATTGTATAGAATAGTTGAAATTGGTTTGCGACGAAGTTCACAAAGTGAATCTTAATGTAGTTTTTTTTTTTGTGTCGTATTGTAAGAGAAGGTCCAATGGAGTGACATAGTCGTGTTTGACTAAGATCTAAAATAAAAGATTATAAAAAATAAAAATAAACTATTGAAGTACGGTACTGTAGTTTAATCCTCTGTAAATTATGGTTCGCTGTAGTTGTAGATAGAAAAAGTGCGAAAAACGGCCACTTTTTGCATTTTTTCTATTTACAACTACAGCGAACTATATAATATAGAGTTAATAGTTTCTGATTTAACTACAGTAGGTAACTATACTTCAATTGTTAAAAACTAATTTTCGATCAATGATGTATTCAGCGAGTAATAATGTTTCTACTAATGGGGGCGCCATTTTGCTACTACATACCCCTTAAGCAAGACTCGAATTATTTGTGTACTTCAAAAAATGCATGAAGCTATAGAATAGAAAAAAATAATAAGAAATTTTTATTGACTTGTCTTGATATTATGTACCGTTCTTTTTTACCTTTTTGACATTTGTGTTTTTTTATAATTTTTTACTTTTTCAGATTTTTTTTTACTATACTCTATTTTGACATTGTATTCAAAGACCTTTCAGTATTTTTAATCACTGTAAATGTGAGCATAACGGCTACGTTAATGGCATATTGTCAGATCGATGGGTTCCCTCCTATTATGGTTGAGCCTAAATATAATATCATTTTTAATTATATAGTTAACTTCAGTGAATTTGTCTCACTCAGTAACCTACATTGTTCTCACACAATTCTTTCCAAGTCATGTAACAAACCATTGTACCATTTAACATGAAAAGAGTATATCCATGGAGTTTCTTGCCGGCTCTTCTCCATAGGACCAACATTTTGGAACCGTGCAACTAGATTCTTAACGTTTTGAAAGTGCATATAAATGCTTATTTGAAATAACAACTTTTGAATTTGAATTAGAATAGAATAATATTTCTTTGTTAATGGTAGGAACATTAAGATTTTATAATAAATATTATTTTACTTTATAACATAAACATAACATAACATCACGCCTGTATTTCCCCAAAGGGGTAGGCAGATGTATAATAGTACACCCACATTTCGCCAGTTATGTTATAGTCCCATGTAAAAGGGGGCGAGCCTATTGCCATTGACCGGGCACAAATCCAGACTCCGGGCTGCTACTGAGAATTTCCTAATGAAAAAACCCAATAATACTTTGCCCGACCCGGGAATCGAAGCCAGGACCCCACGCTCAGCAGTCGTGCTTGCAACCACTAGACCAACGAGGCAGTCGTCAGTTTATTTTACTTAATAAATTAAGAAAAATTATAATTCAATTGGTAATACAAAGTTTGTTGAAGTATTCTTGTCACTGTAATAATACATATTTCAAAAGCGTCACAGAAATAATCGAAAGTACCTACTTTGTATTTTGTATTAACCAATTTGTACATAATGGCAATCGTATTACAACAGGTCCTTCAACCCTCAAATGCGCAAGGTGTGCAAAATAGTTCCACTTTCAATTTCAATGCAAAAATAAGTCATAAATTGCGAAAATTAACTACGGTCGAACCAAACGCCACAACTCAGGTAGTCTTTTATCTAGCACAGTTGACCACATCTCGCAAATATAGCAATAAATCTTTAGGTCGGCCTGCTTTGATTTATGTGAAAAATGATCGTAAATTTTAGGTTAGAATGATATCCGAAAGGCGGGCCCTTCTTGGTCACCACTTAAAGTCCCTCTCGCCTATTATGTTTTATTGAGTTCCAGTTACTATTATTAGGTTAAGGTTCTACTCTAGAGCCAATGATTGTTGCTGCTTAAGGGGAATGTAGCAGTCAAGTGCCAAGCCCCATCAGTAAAAAAAAGGCTATTTATTTCTATATACTCATTTTTTAACGACTGAAGTACAGGAACAGTAGTTTAATCAAAAACTATGAACGCTGTGAAATATAGTTCGCTGTAGTTGTAAATAGAAAAAAATGCCAAAAGTGGCCGTTTTTCACACTACAGCGAAGTATAATTTACAGAGTTAATAGTTTCTGATTAAACTACAGTACCAAAAAAAAAACAACTAAAAAAATCTTCAATCTTTAAAAACTAATTTTCGATAAATGATGTAATCAGCGAGTATTAATTTTTCTACTTATCGGGGCGCCACTTGGCTGCTACATTCCCCTTAAACAATAATAATTTATTTCTTGTTTCTAAGTTTAATTTTATCAATAAGTAGGTACCTACCTGCTTTACAAAACTGAACTTAACTAGACGCTAGAACAATCAAACGAAAATAAATAAAATAAAATGCATCGTACATACCTTTTTAGAAGCTAGAAAAGTTAAACTTCTTTAAATATTTATGAAAAAGAAAAAAAATCTTTATTTCAAAAGTCGTAGCACAAAAGTTGGTGTTATAATGAGTATATTCACCTCCAAGAGTTTTTCTAGCCCCCAAAATGGTACGAGAATACCTAAATTACCTACCTGTCTTACCAATTTAAAGTTTATATGCACAGACATAGTAAAAAATATAGACTAAGTGCTGCGAACAATCATAGTGAAGCCAACAAAACCGTGCGTGGTCTTTCGTGTATAAACCAGCGCTCACGCACACGTATGCAACTCAAACCGTGCTCACCGCTCTCAGTACATATGTCGCGACATCGTCCAGTAAGCTTCACGAAAAAAAATATCCTTCAGGTACATGGTGTGTGCGTGAGCGCTGGTTTGTACACGGAAGAGCACGGAAAAAAATTAGACTAAGTGCTGCGAACAATATGATTGTTCGCAGCACTTAGTCTATTTTTTATTATGTCTGTGTTTATAGGTATATGTAAGTATGTAACATTTTACATGCAATCGAAATTCTCTGATTTTCTTTCTTGCAATAAAATTCTGTCTAATTCCTTTTCATTCAAACTCATGAGTTATCATGACTCATTTATAAAGTAACGAAGTTTTGTTCGTAACCCTTCTATTCCACCCACACCAAAATCACTAACGTACTATTAATAATCATAATTATCTCCTCGTGTGAAACTAACACTAAAATATAATAATTTTCGGTATAACAAACATATTCAGTGGCTGTCAATACATTCCCGGCTATGATTTACGCGGGCAGTAACACTTTCGCTACCACTGGCTATCATCGGAGCGACATAAATCAATGCGGCGACAACTGGCCCTTTGTGCCTTTATAGCCGATTTCAAATAATACACCCGACACCCGAAGGTTAAAATGTTAATGTGATATGTTTTCCTCGGGATTTATTTGAGTTTTGAATCGATGTTTGCCCACAAGTGTGTTTTATAGGGTTAAGTGTGTCATGTGTTTTTAGATTTTTGTACAAGTTTTAATACATTTTCTGTTCTAATAGATCATAGTATTAGAAGCTTTTAGCAATCATCTTCGATTCAAGGTTTCCCCCATCTTGTTTTCTGAAGATGATATAGAACGAATTACTGAACCTCTTTAAATGTACCTACAGTCAACCGCAGGCGCAGTCAATGATAACTTGAAATACTTGAATTACGAAAACTGCCTTAACTGCTTACGAAATGAAGACACTATCACGGTCAAACTGTTACCATTGACGTAAGTTCGACTGTACCTTAACATGTAGGTATTATTATTTTATTACCAACATAACTAAATTATTCTCATACACTAATTCAATAATATTGATACTATTATTAACACTACAAGAAATCCACAACTTATAAATAAAAACCCGATTACAAAAGAAACAGGAGCCGCTAACATACAAACAAACAAACAAAACGTAATCCTAAGCCGACATAAAGAACGCACCAATCAATAAATCACTCTCACTAAAGGCGGGCGCACACTGGGCGCCTCTTTGTGGCGTATTGTCGGCGCCGATTTTTACAGCAATTAGAGACACTTACCTGCCACGGTCCACTGTAATCCTATTAAGAGATTGGTGAGTGAGATGGAGGATCCGCGTGGGCGGTCGCCAGCGAAGGACGGAACTCTTGCTCAGCACTTTTGTAAATAACTTTGAATGGACATCGTGATGAAATAGTTGTTTTTGAACCGGTCGCGTTATGTTTTCACTTGATCTCACACACCTTACTGGATTTTAGGTCACTTTGATCTTCTTTTCTATTGAGTCTTTTTTGTTTCGAGCTCAAGGCGCTGAATAATTAATAAATACTTCGTTCTTTATTCAATTCTTAATTACGTGCGCGTCGCAATGATAGGCACACGTAGACTACCTAGCCATTTGATCATAATTGTATAGGTATGTAGATTCTACATCGAAGAAATGTAAAGTTGATGAAAATATTTCATTTCACTGGTTCATACAACTCATTCGTATACTGATTCGTACACCACAGTATAAACAAGTCTGCATAATCAATTTGTTCATTTAACACAAGATTGTTTACCATTTCACACCCCTCTATGAGTCTCGAGTGAGCTGTTTGGTGGTTCTAAACTGATTTATCATATCAGCGAGAGTTACAAACAAGCATCATCTTACACGCATAAACCGTGGTATCGCGGTCGGCAACCATTGTCGCCGGCAACAAAACATTCTCGACAATATGCACTAAAACTTGTAGCACATATTTGGATAACGTAGTTAGATCATCTTTGCTCCGTCCACTAATTTGAAACGTCGTAACTCCCATGAATCTTACATCTGAAACTTAACTTTTGGTGGTGGGATTAGGGTTGAGATTGGCATGTGTTGTGTGATATGTTGTTTTGTTGGTCGGGTCGCAGCTGTCGACAAACAGGAGCATGTCTGAGACGAGGGTGCGACGCCCGACGTATCGTGTTGTCCGGTTTCCGGACACGAGTTTGCTTGGTCGCGGATAATTAACTAAGTTTCTGTACTCCATGCATAAGTGCTTATTGATAAAACAGAAACTGTAGCTAAGTTAGTACAACTTGAATTTGAATCAAGGCTGATTGCTATGATAAATGTGAGCTGTGAACATGACAGGTTAAACTAAATACAGATCAAGTAAACTACAATAATGATACCAATTCGTCACACTCAATGTAACTGTGACTGACTTTTTTTATTTATTATTAGAAATAAACAAGTTTACATTTCATAACTGTATAGCTAGACAGCAAATTATAGTTAGCCGTCAAGTTGCGATATAAAATATTTACACCGAGTACCGACACATATCTCAACAAAGCCTCGACACCGCATATTAAGCTCTAACGTATAAATCAAAGGCGAACATCTTAAAGCTAAGCCGCGAAATCCGTTTAATCACCTCGCAAGTTATTAATAACGCCTTTGAAATTAAACAATAAATTCAGGGGGGCTAATCGCGCGAGGCGACCGCAAGCCAACCGCTCGCTGAGTCAACATTTATAGAGACAAATTGTTGCACCACTAACACGGCCTCTACGATGTATTAATCTTGAGACGTAGCTCGTAGCATCGCTACGCCGTAGCCGAGGGAGATCCCCGCTGAACGCTCACACTACGACATTTTATAAACATCCCGACATGACAACGCAATATCTCCTTACATCTATATCCTACTAATATTATAAACGTGAAAGTTTGTAAGGATGTATGGATGTTTGTTACTCTTTCACGCAAAAACTACTGTATGGATTTTAATGAAATTTGGCATACAGATAGAACATAACCCGGATTAACATACAACGTGGATACGACAAACAAACAATTTGTATATCGAAAATTAAAAAAACTAAATTTTCGAACAAAATAAATATTAAAATGAAATAATAAGTAAAACCATTTGTAATCATATATAATAATTGAGAAAGAGAGTTTAAAATTCAAATCATATGGACTTGATTGATGAAGGTTTTTGACCTTTGCCTAGAAAAATGGTCCTACATTCAAAATTAATGAAATTAAAATAATTTCCTGTGGCTAAGCTATTAACTGGATTTGATTGATTTTTTTGTATACAATCAGAGGACGTGATACTCTGTACGTGGTTTTATTTAATGTCGTATTGTCATATCCACTTTGTATAGGCTACGTTTTATCAACAGTTAGAACCACAGAGTTAAAATGGTTGTAATCACAATTTTACTTGCGATTCATGCGTGGCAACTTTCCGAACAAACTACGCCTTACATTTTGACGTCATAATTTTTTAAAAATTCGTTCGTTCCTTTCAGCCGAAAAACATCCACTGCCGGACAAAGGCCTTCCCCAAAGGGGGGGGGGGGGGTATGCCATAATTGCCACGCTTGGCAGGCTGGTTGGCGATTGCAGTTTGATAAAAAATACTTTTAATCAAATTTACTTTACAGCTTTTGTTTCTGCAGTTAGAAACAGCACAATAAGGCATTTTTGCGGGTTTTTGTTACAGTATTTATAGAAACAAGTCATAAGGCGTGCTGAGAAAGGCTTTGAAATATCCTGGCCATTCTATCTATTTCTGTGGTTAGAACAGTTCCCTAGGGATGCGCGATAAACGACATTCACGCGGGCGAAGACGCAGGCATAGGCTAGTTCAAAAATATGTCTTCTATAGTGAATCTATGAAGTATGAGCGCACACAAAAGTGCTTTATTTATGCGAATGCTAATGTGACCGCTGACTTGTTTAGACACGAATGTCATTTATATGATGCGTGTCGTTATTTTAATGCTGTTCGTGTTTATTGCGTCAATTTTGTTCACTACTGCGCTCTGTGTAAATGAAGTGAAGATGGACGTGATATTATTTTTGAACGAGATCTATTTTTATGATGATGTAGTACCTACGTTAGAGTAGGTACCTAATAGATGTTTGTCAGGAAATATAATATGAATGTCCTATTAGTCTTCCATTTGATTTTATTCGATTCCAATTGAATTTTATTGGCTGAAATTAAACTGAATTCGGTCATTCATCTTCACATAAAAGGTAGAGGTTTTTTGGTGCGTATGGACGCTAGACTGATAAAGACCAAAAACTGCACAATTAAATTTCAATAGTTCGAATTCTGCGTTTGTACGTTGCGTTTATGCGTTGCATTCATACGCACCAAGGAACCCTTACTTAAAGAGATGACATGGTTATGTTTACAGATATTAGTAATGAATTGAATGTATTTCAAACACTTACATATTCTAGGTATAATCACTTACATATTCTAGGTATAATCCGCGCGCGTTCAGAATGTGATGCAACCTTGTCAAAATGAATTAAAAATGAAGATGATATAGTGAAATCATAGAAATCTAAATAAGAAGGTAATAGAAGTGGTAAAGTCGCATGAACTTCTCGCCTCGTGCAGGTGTCTCGTAGGACAACAGTACGCGAATCGTTAGCTTGATCATCAGTGCTGCTTTGGACGCAGTCATTAAAATTGTATTTTTCAGCATATCTAAAAGTGTTTTTTTATTGATCTTTATTTACGGGACTTGTCACGCACAATAAAATCAAAACATAACAAACATTTTGACTAACCTCGACGTTTCGGCCAAGTTGTATTGGCCGTGGTCACGAGCAGACAATGGTTTATTTTTTTGGCTTAGTTAATTTTGCATTGAATGCTAGAAACATGGTGGGCGTAATTGCGTATTTATGAGTTAGTAGTGGCGGTGAATTAAGAAACAGTATATTACATCTCTATCACCTTATGATTTAGATTTCTATGATTGATACACAGCTACCTAAAGAGATGACGTGGTTACAGATAAACTGGATGTAAATCACACACTTACATATCCTAGGCACAATATATATCCCATTTATCCCTAAATTCCTAAGATCACATTTTGTCTTAAACTTTATTAGGTAGAACAGGTAAAGAGTTTATCAAGCTATCGGGCTACGATGCTGTTGGAAAGCCATATTATTATATCCATTTATCCAATTTGTATCTTCTCCCTACAAAACACTCAACCTTTTATTTTCACCCACACTCTATCAACCACTGCCAATAGAGCAAAAATTCGGTAAAATCCGCTAAAATATCTGTCGGGACAAACGATTCTTGACCTTATCACGTCCGAGGGTGATAGTACGTTTTCCCCCCATTACCCTCGCATGATATATGGCGTCGGCGCTGGCGAATGCGACACAACTATTAGTGCATCCGTCATTAGTCAGCGTCAGAGCAACGTTTAGCCGCGGGAGCGTCACGAGCCGAGCTGCATAAACAACTACATCTTGGGGCACTTGTACGACTCTGTTTGAACACTTAGAACGTTGTTCGTGACTGTACATAGAAGGTAAATGTAGGTGATAAATAAAGTGATATGGAATGTGACTCTCGATCGAGTCACAGATATATTGACTTTCATACATAATGTCTGTGTACATAAATTAATTATTTTCTGTCCCATTCTCTAAAACTTATTATTTATAAGCTTCATACACTATGTCAAATTTCTATCTGTAGTGGGGTAAATCGTGGATAGATAGGTTATTAAAAATGGCTGTAAATCAAGCGTTAAGTTTTAAGGAACGGGATGGAACACTAATTTATGTCATTAATATTTTATTTTTTTGTTAGCCTGTACTGTCCCACTGCTGGGCAAAGGCCTCCCTCAATTCCTTCCATCTATCGCGGTTCTCTGCCACCTTCTGCCAGCTGTCATCGAGAAAGACATCGAGCTCGTCTCTCCATCATCATTAATTTATGTACACTAATTTAAATTTTACATAAAATGTATGCAGCTTACGTCAAATTTCTATCTCTAGTAAGAAAATCGTGGATAGATATGTTATTGAAAACCGCCGTCAATCAACTGAGCCTATCGGTAATTCAGTTTAAACTAACCATACAAATAAAATAAAATAAATGTTTATAAACTGCAGAGCGTATTATATATATCATATTCATAGTATGTGACAAGGGTTTGTATCGACCATAATCTACCTGAAAAAGTAGAGCAAACTAATTAAAAAAGAAACATCCCAAACACAATTAAAGACAAACCCAAGAGAAATGTCACCATAAAAGTATAGTTCCGAAATAATCATTAACAATAGCGTTAACGTGAGGGTAGTCTGTAAGTGGGCACCGCACCGGTACAAGAGCCGCCTCGTTCGTCTCGTCACGAGGGTGTTAATTTGCTAAGACCCTGCTAATGAAACCCGCGACTTACCGCTGACGCCTCGCCCGATCCCCGCCAAGATAAACGCTCACAAGAATCTCGCAGGAAATTGACGCTTTGAACCAACTCCAAGTCGACCCGATAACATCACACTATTACATCTCACGTAATAGTTAAAAAATACAATGTTTCATTAAGCGGAACACGCATGCTACTCAAAGCAGCCAACCACCCCTAAGCTCATAATATTGAGAGTGGGCGATCGATTGCGAGGGAATCACTCCGCTTTGGAACTAATTTGATTTTAGCATATTAAGGGGGGTGTAACATCTAGATATAAGGAGCGCGTCTTGTGGCCCTCTCCCACCGCTCGGGGGACGCGTTGGGTAATAACGCAAATGATGTAAGGTGTGCCCTTAATATCCATCACACGCGTCCCCGTATTTGCTTATCTATGGAAACACGGAAGTGTAAAAATCGTCGTGAAAAAAGCTAGGGGTTTCAAATGTTATGTTCAACACACAATACACTTAAGATTATTAGATCCATGGAACGTATTACTTTTCTTTGCATTGAAATGTTTGATGCCGTTACGCGTTGTAAGGATTCATTGTGGTTACCTATCAAACAAAGTTTTGATGCGTCAACTTTCAAAAGCAACAATATTATGTAAAGTAGAGCATACTTTGCCGGACACCAGTTTTAAGAGAAAAGCAGAATAATGATTACATTATGTACTTTATTATCTTTATAAAAGTATCTGAAATTTACATTTCTAAAATAAATAAATACCAAAATCAAGCGGAGCGTATCGCCAATTTTTATCAGATCCAGTAACGCAACAAAGACTCGATTACTCGGTGCCAACAAACTCATTTAACTTTACGGAGTTCCCGCCCAAAAATATCTCCTTAAATATTTCCCTGTTTCGATTTTATTGTTCTCTATGTACTGTTTTTATGATACATTGATTTAATTTATTAGAGAGATTAAAAGTTCAATAAAAGTTCAGTAAATTGGTAAACGAAAACGTATTTATTTTCAAAATTCGAATTGGAACTTTGTACGTGTCAGGTTTTTAGGCAAAGGTATGCACAATCAGCCTGTGGGAAGTTCAACGGAAATAAATGTAGGGTCGGAGGGTAGATAAGTGTTCGCGTGTAAATGCCGGCCTCTTTCGTCGAGCTCTCAATCGGATGCTGGGCTACATAAATAAGAGTGGATGAAGGTGTCCCTTATCTGAACAGTTTTGTCGCCTCACTTCTTACGTTTGAATGCGGTTGTAAACGTGTCGGCTTCTCAGAAGGGTTTCCGTTGTGTTACTTGTAATCGTGTGATACTTTGAACCATGAAAATATTTTAAAAGGAATTTATGAAAATAAGTATCTAATGAGCGATTTTTTGTCTCTGTCACATTATAGTAGTAGTTATCAGTAGTTATCCAATTGTTGAATAAGAACTCCAATTTGTTGTTAATTCTATCATTCATACATAAAACGATTCTCCATTATTGAATGGTAGATCATGGTTAATATGAAACATGGTATCGCCTAAAGTCGGCGTAGCAGTAACGTACATATTAAAATTATCTATATTGCATAACTAAACCCATTGTCTGCTAGTGCCATAATCGACAATTTCCCTTGCTTAACTCATGCACATGGACAAATAAAAAAAGGTGGACTGAATCTCGCTAAACAATAAGTGAAGCACCCAATAGTAAGCCAGCTCGCTTGAAAGTACGTGCTAGCACGCACACATAGTAAGTCTAACAGTCGCGATTACACAACAAATCTCGTAAGACGGAAGTTTTCGTCGTAGTGTCACAAGTAAAATAACAATATGCCGTCTGGTGTGGTAAAATACTGTCGAAATCATAGTGGGTTTAAGAAAAAATAACATAAATCTTTTCTTAGCAAGATTCCGTCCGCCTTTTTTTATTCGTCCGTGCTCATGCATAATAGAAATAAATAGGCAACACGACTTTAAAACTAAATACGTTTAAATACTGCATGTCTATGTATTTAATTCTAAAAAGAAGTCATGCAAAACGTTAACGGTAAGTAATTCGTCTGACGCTGGTTTCCTCCAGTGGGTTTGTTTATTGAACCGCGAAGCATTTGTAATCGTTTAATACCCTCAATTCTTTATCAGCGACGGGGGTGTATCAGCACACTGGGCCGGATTCACCCCCGACGGCTCTAATGTATAGGCCGACGACAGCCATCTGATTATCTCTTTCGATACAACATTGAAATTTAATTAAAATCACACTTTACTACCGACGAAATACTAAAATTTTATTATTGTCAACCAATAACGAGATATTTTTATTGGTCCCGAGACGACTCTCATTTCGCGAAAGTGAAATGGAACGCAACGATACAAACTAAGACCGACTCAATAATGACATCATTTGCTTATCAGCTGACCATTACCGAAAATCGAATGCTACATTAGGCACGCACAGTCCGAAACCTAACTGTCCCTAAATCTAATAAAAACTCCTTATCGAAGCTTCGCCATTGTAAACTGCCATCGATTGCAATATTTACTTTTCAAGTCGAACATAAATTCTTTCCATTTAAAAAAATAAAAACATTTCGGCTCTTATCGTGTTCGATTTTTAAATAACGGTGTGCCATTGGTAGCTAAGTTGAGGACAAGGTTGTGTCCCCGGTTCCCCTTTTTTCTTGGGGAGGAATTTCTTTTCGGCAATTTAGAGGCGAGCAGATAATAAAAGGGCTCTAACTGCCCCGATCGCACCCTAATGAAAACTGGAAAACTCCTCATTTCAGTATCGATAACTTTTCTATTTACGTTGACACACGCAAAGTGTAACTCCAACAATATCTAATAACTTAATTTAAGAAAATCTATTTTGGACTTCTAATGGGTAGCGTCTATAATTTGAATTTCGTAATAACAACGAGTGAACAAACTGATTGTATTGATAAAATTATAGCTTGCTTTATGTTATTATTTGCGTGTGTAGTCTTCACAATAATAAAATTATGATTAGAATGTGTTA
Source organism: Asteroscopus sphinx (assembly GCA_949699075.1). NCBI lineage: Eukaryota > Metazoa > Arthropoda > Insecta > Lepidoptera > Noctuidae > Asteroscopus > Asteroscopus sphinx. The sequence goes on along the minus strand of OX453013.1, from coordinate 10,691,595 downwards.
CCTTTCATCATTATCATCAGACTATATTTGTCCACTGCTAGACATAAGCCTCTCCAATAGAACACCACTGACTTCGATCCTCAGCCACTCGCATGCAGCTGCGTCCAGCCACCTTGCCAATATCATCGCTCCACCGAGCCCGAGGGCGTTACCTTTCATATTACACCAAAAAAACGTGCTACAAACATTCCATCTAAAAAACCCCATAACATATCTTCCTTATCTCGTAGTAACTATTTCTTCAATTCAACAATCAACCTCTTACTTCCATACGGAAACACTATAAAAAGCCGTATATATCTGAATGCAGGTTCAGATCATTGTGATCCTTGGGCAGCACTTGACCCAGTTCGGATGCAGCCGGTGTAAATCGAAAATCGATGTGGCAACGACCCTCGAGCGGTGTCTCGGTGACTCCCGCGCTACTCTCGCGTACTGATACCGATACCTTGACGTTGGGATCTTGTGTGTTCGGCTGTGACGTCAGTGTACATGATTTGATTTGAATATAGAAGCGTACCATTCGAGACAAAGATTAACATTATCAAATTAAATTCATTTAATTTCTCTATAGATAGATATGAATTTCTAGTGGGGATGTGTGCGTGGCTGTGTAAATTATAACATTCAATTAAGAGTTTCAGCAGGTATACTGACGTGAGTTCGTAAAAGTCTATTATACTATAAAAATAACTTTATTTGAATGATCGAAAAAATAACACAACTTTAGAGAAAATATTTTCCTAGCTCTACCAAAAAATACTACATAATATACTACATGTTGAAAATTGAATGTATGTACGAAGTACGAGTATTATTACAGTAATTGTAGTACATAGTACAGTCGTTGAAACCTATAATCTACAATGAGACCTCACAATCATTTCGTCAGCGACGGCGAACCTTTTTTCCGTAGTAGGTTGTTCCCCCCGGACACGTGGTCACACTAATTGCACAGCTGGGACAACCCACACCACCAAATGTGAGTTTTCCACTTAAATAAATACATATAATTCATATTACTGTAACATATATACCTTCTAATTACGAAGGGAAGGACGCTCTATAAATAACTGGTTCATAATTAAATGATTGTTACCTTACATTCGTTCTTAAATAATTGTTGGACTAAAAAGTCCGCTTGAAAGATTGCTTTGTCGTAAAAATACGTTTAAAACACTAATTATTATTTTTTGACGACGTCTGTGGTCTAGTGGTTCGAGTGTCGGACCGCTGATCACGGGTTCGATTCCCACAGGACACAAATATTTATGTGATGAACATAAGCGTTTGTGTTGGTCTGGGTGTTCCTTATGTATTATAAGTATGTATTTACAAAAAAGTATATAAGTATTTTATCCATTATCTAGTACCCATAGTACAAGCTCTGCTTAGTTTTGGACTAGATAGTGCTGTGTAAAATGTCCCAAAAAATATATTTATTTACTACCTACTAATGAATAGACACCTCATCCTGGACAAGGAAAACATTTGTCCAAGGGAGTTGCGACAATCGCGTAGAAATCAATAATAAAGGTTGTTCACAAAAGTGTACCTGTATCGGCTGTATCTCAGCAAAAATATTTGACCAGCACAAATTGTTTTTTAACAATATTCTATTCCACCGCCTGTAAGTTAACATCAAACAACGAGAAAATTAACGTACACCCGCCATATTGAGATTGTTTAAACTTGGATATTATGTACAAGCAACCGCCACATGTCCTTCTCGGAACCCGGGAACTTCTCCACGCGTATTCGAATTCCTGTATGGAGTAGAAATACGGCTTTATAGGAGTAAAATCATACTTTCTCCTGGCAGGCGAGGGGGCCCGCGGTACTAATGACCGCGCGGGGAGAGGGAATATCTACCTATACCTACACATGGCACGACAACCACACTTTATATTGCGTTTAGCAGGCTGCCTACCCACACTCCTGTTACACACACAGACAAACCATCAAGGTTTATTTTTTTTAGTTATTATTCCGACGTGCACTATTTTCTTTTCTGACCGTCACGAGCTTGCGGTCCGTGGCGAGTACTCACGGCGGTTTCGCAAAACGAAGGTAAATTAAAAAGGAAATGTTACGAAAAGCAGTTACATTTCTAATTAGGATGATTTTATTTAAATGCCTAATGCTTTTGAGTAAATGAGCTTGTAATTTTTTTGAGTAACGGTTGAGGTTTATCTTTAATAGCAGAGGCTTTTTGAAATGATAATTCTATTGCATAACGGGTCCATTTTACAATGTTGTGTCTATAAAAAGTAATAAGACCAAAATTATGTACAACGATGACTCAATAGCATTTTGGTTTGTGTTAGACATCGAATTACACAACATACGTCGAATTGAGTTGTAACCAGTAGCATTGAATTGTCTATGCTACAAGCAATTAAAAAATGCCTGTCAGAGTTTCCTGCAAGTCATGTTCCGTGCATGTGTTAGAACTCGCGGGCAAAAGTCGGTGGTAATGCTGACTCACTGACCCCGTGTCAAATCTCGATGGACAGTCAATCCGCTGTTTAGCACATGTGTTGAATTTTACATGTTCGGTATTTTCGCGTTTGGTTTTAGTTCGATAAGGGCGGATCCGATTTCCTCGCTTTATGTAACTAGAATGGCAGATTATTTGGTTCTAAGAATTCTTAATATGCATACCTAGTAGGTACCAATGATTAAAATTATAGATAGTGGTGTTGATTGTCTTGTACACGAACTAAACTTATTTTAAACTATCGCTCTCTTTTACTAATAGTATATACAAGAAAGGGATGGCAACAATTTTAGTGTTAATGACATCGTGAGTGATTACTGCGTGCATCGAAACGATTTTAATTAATAAAAATTGTATGGTAGTTTAAAATAATTTTTGGAAATATCTGTAAAGACGCTTGTCATCTTAGTCTACCTGTGACCACGAACGCTGCAAAGCTTTCGAAACGTCAGGAAAACCAATTTAAATAATATACGCCATGTAATCCGGTTAAACTTGTTTTATTATAATTTTTGTGCTGTCAAATTAGTTTACGTGTTAATTTCTTTGTAGTTTAGTCGGCACGTTCTGACATCACGACTAAACTTGTATGGAAATTGTAATTCAGATTAATTCGACAGCACCAAAATTGTTACCATCCCTTTCTTGTATCTACTGTTAGTAAAAGAGAGCGATAGTTTAAAATCATTTTAGTTCGTGAACAAGAGAATCAACACCATTGTTGCATCCGAGATCAACAATAACTATTTTAATGAAAAAAAAAAAAATACGACGAGTAGAGCCGAGTATAGAGAAGTAGGAACCACAATAAAAAATATAATAATATGACGAGTAGACGAGACGAGTATAGACAACTAGGTATCACAATAAAAAATAAAATAATACTACGAGAAGACAAGACGAGTATAGACGAGTAGATATCACAATATAAAATATAACAATACGACGAGTAGACGAGACGATAGACGAATACGTATCACAATAAAAACAGAATGTAAAAAGTCGTACATTTGATAAAATAATTATGTTAAGAGATTGAAAGACTCGAGTGAAAATTTGTTAAAATAAAAACCGATAGCATCGATAGTTTATTCAGCAGCAAATGTGTGACAGCTAAAACATGCCCGTTCGGGGTTTGTGTCCACGGATCCCGGGATCAGACTGAATTAGCCACGGATCCCGGAGCGTTGTATCCACTGATACCGTGATCCGTTTCCAACAAATAAATAAATTAATATTTTACCCGCTGATCACGGTATCGGTGGCTACAAGAAAGCAAATACAATAATTTTCGAAACTGATCACGGTGTACAAAGTACTTTTCGCACGGAGTTGCACGACTACTGAGAACTAACGTGTTCAGCTCATCTACTTACGGATCGCTCATAGATACACTACACTACTCTGAGGAAATTGCATTTGTACAAGTTGAATAACGGTAAACATCTCAGAGTAACACAATCTAGAGAGAGGACAAGCCGCCGCGTAAAGGTAGCCCGTTGTATGCACAGCGGGCATATACTGCTGCTATGGCACGTCACTTGCACCCGAGTGAATATGTGCACTAGTTTGAGAGAAAACTTTCTTTTATTTCCAAAATGCCGTAAGGATACAAGTGTGCGTGTTTTATGTGTGTGCGTGCTTTTTGTTGTAATTTATTGATGCGTTTTTTGCGTTGTGTGCGTTTGTTGAGTTTGCAACACTCGGACTCCATGCAAACTAGACGGCTTGCCCGTTTTTTTTAATGAGATATAGATCTGCTCTTGACCGCAATCTAGACAGCTTTGTCAAGATGTGGTTGACGATGGAGCGAGCAAACCTGTTAGGTGCCGATCTCCTTATATTCCGTTATCTGTGGTAACATGTATCGCTCTGTCGTGTGTGACTGCCTCGTTTGTTTAGTGGACGCAACGTGGGGTCCTGGGTTCAATTCACGGGTCGGGTAAAGTGTTATTGGGGTTTTTCATTAGAAAAGTCTTAGTTAGCCTGGAGTCTGGATTTTTTCCCGGTTAGTGGTAACAGGCCCCATAAGTGGGACTTCTAACATAACTGGGAAATCCGGGTGTACTATACATCTATGCCTACCCCTTCGAAAAATACAGGGGTGATGTTATGTTGTGTGTTATGTTCAGTCGACTGTATGACAGTGGTAACACTTCAATTCGAAAACCGCCCTTACTGCTTACGAAATAAAGATGCTGCTAATGTCAAAGTGTTACCACCGACGTGCGGTCGACCGTACCACGTGGTATTTTACACTTCACTTCTAAAACTGTCATTAGGTAAACATATTAGGTACCTACCTATATATCAAAAAAAATTTACAAAGTAGGTAATCTCTGTTTTTTTTTACTTCTTATTATGGCTATATATGGGTTCGATTCCCACAGGACACAAATATTTTTAACTTAGTTACATTTGCAGAACTAGTAATTACATTTTATCAGTAGTTATTTGAATAAAGAGACGTGCCAAGATTATTTATTGAATAGGACAAGAGAGAAAAAACAGAACGTAGGTAAGTACTAAACTTCAACATGATAATATATAAATAAACGAAGAAAGCGCATTGGAACAGCAGTATCCATTCATATAAAACACATTTCTGACTTTCAAATATTCAACATACGATATCCAAATTGTTATTGGAATAACGCATCATCCATCAGGCATCGCGCGTCAGTGGGGTGAACGTAACGTCGTGAGAACGAGAGAGCTACATATAGATAATATATGCAAGACAGGGACAGAGATTGAATTTAGAATTTGCATAATCTGCTCGGGTACTTTATCATAGAACCACGTGGCAGTGACTAGTGCAGTCGCGGATTACGCGGGCTGGATTAAATCGACACTTCTCCCGTCTCCGAGCAACGAGGTCGTTTGAATCACGCGTCTGCTGCCAATGTTTCGACTTTCAACACTCCCAAACTAAAATATTACATTTATCAGTTTAATGATGCGCACGAAACCACACACGATTAATCGAGCCAACTCACTATTTAATTTGAAACCCAGTGGCCGAAATCAAAGTAAGAACACAATTGGAGATCCGACTTTTATATCAAATGATAAATATCACACCGCCAGCCTCGGCCGTCCAAAAAACGCTTAACTTGTCCCGCTACAAAAGGAAAAAGCCAGCGTCTTCCGTTCGGCCGGAGCCGAAGAAAAAATCTTTGCGAGGGATCCGGGCCTTCCATTTATCATATTCCATATTCATTTATTCGTCAAGTTCTGGATTCATTTATTCGTCATGTCTTGATTTCGTCTCATTTATTATTAAAAATGAACTGTCCAGAACAGAACGTGAATACGACATCGGCCGGGGGCCACTGTTTCAATCTTAGTATAATTTCATGCTGGATTAGATCACTGTAGTAGACGGAGGCTGTTTTTACTAGTAGCATTTTTAATACTTGTAACAGAGAGTAGTTTTTTGTTACCTTGGCCATTTTGTGTTACCGTGCGACCCTTGGCGCCCCGACCTTGTTGATCCAGGTGATCAGTGGGTCAGCGATATCTCAGGATCTGGGCCGGTGCTGACCCGGGCTTCCGTGCGGATGATGTATGGGACGTGATATCACATTTGTTGTAGTAATTCATTTGAAGGTTGTAACCACGTTTGCGAATTTTAAATTATCTTTAAAAGCATTTGTTGAGAGAATGAACTGTGATCTCTTTTTTATTTCATTTAAATAGGAACAGTGATTAATAAAAACAGTTTATAGGGCCTCCTTTCAGGTATAAATTTCGGATCAATTAAATTAATGTCAATTAAAAAAACTAAAAATATATAATTTTTATATTCCTACGGATCCTACCTACCCGGTTACTTAACTTTTATTACAAATTTATAATGCTTAACAAAAGTAAAGTATATTTTTTCCTGATTAAAAAGAGAACACAGTTCTTAATACTTAATACTCTCTTTTTAGATGTAATAAAACTAATGACAATTATAATAAATCCTGGATTACCTGCCTACTTACTTTGTGACTGGTAAACCATTGTCGACCGCACCATCGCTTAACATCAGGTGAAAAAAAAAAGAGGTAAAGCCATTAATCCAATAGCACATTTAATCAATAAAAACAATTCTTGAAATTATTTGTGTCCATTAACCTAATAAAATTAATCAGAACAATAAATAATTAGGGAGAGATCACTTAAAAGCATATGAAAGGCTGTAGGTAACTATAAAAATTAAAATAATTGTAACCAAACCTTCATTACAAAAATAACATATTCCGTCATTTTGTATATATAATAAGATGATAAAACTCCAATCAAAAAGTTACTAACAGCAACACCTTACTAACACCAATACGAAAACACCTATACACATAAATCTTTGATGTAAACAAATGTACGAATTGGCCACAGGGGCCGAATATAGAATATTATAAGATCCATTTGTAGGCAATCTCCACAATAAAACGTTGTCAGTCTTTGTGTTCGCTGTCGGCGGCCAGTAATACGGCCATTTTGCGAACATAACAAATGAGGGCATTACCGAACCTCCCGCACTACATACATCATACTGGCCCGTAACTTATAAGGAAGTACGGAATTATGATAATACTTGTTGACGCCCGCTGTTTCACTCGCGTGGTATACTTAACCATAAAAAGTGTCTTTCGTCCTTCTCCGGGTTTCAGACTATCTATGTGCCTAATTTTATCAAGATTGGTTGAGCAGTTCAGTTGTGAAGAAGTAACAAACATACATACAAATTCACTTTCGCATTCATAAAAATTGACTTTGCATCTTTGTAGACCTGGAGGTCTACTCACGTTTTACGAACGACTAACGAAGTACGAACTTTCATTCCGACTGATACCTACACAATAAAGATAGGCACTTAAAAAAGGCACAATTAAGATAGACTACGGTTCATAGATATGACTGTACAATTTACCGGAGATCAGAGAAACAAACGTCAAAACACGATCATCGCATGCGATGAGGGAACGATGGTTGACCAGAGTAGCAAATTGTGCGATGAATCGTACGATTTATCGAATATCGTCAAATGAGATTAGACCCCCTGCTGCCGAATTGCGTAACTCACTCGCGATCGCATTCATCTGGATTTCAATGTTCATTGCTCCGTGTGTTTTGACAATCCGTCAAATTGACAACTACGTACCATACAATGAATTTTGCTGTAATTTCAAAATGAAAGCTGATGTCAATGTGAATGCATTACACAATTACCCCACTGCTGCCGAATTGCGTAACTCACTCACGATCGCAATCAATAGGATTTCAATGTTCATTGCTCTGTGTGTTTTGACAATTCGTTTTATGTACCACGCAATGAAAATTGTTGTCTGAAAGCTAATGTCAATGTGAATGCATTACACTGACATTACACATTTACTACACTGAAGGCCAATTTTCGTAACTAAAAACGTTCAAAATATTGTTCCAAACTAATCTATTTTTTTTTAATCTCAATATCCTGAGAGTAGATCAGTGATTGTCGTTTATTAGTGACATTAATGACCTAAGTGTCACAAATAAACGGCAAACAGGAACGTCTATTGTTAGGAGATTGAGATTTAAGGCATTGAGGTTAATTTAGAACTTAATTTTGAACGTTTTTTATTACAAGATTTGGCCTTCTGCTCTACTTGCTTACGCTTTAAAAGCACGCTTGTCTTGCTTGAGTGAGTTCAAGGTCTCAGGCCATTTCATTACATCACCCGGTGGCGTTGACTGTCTCCGAGCCATCACTCGATGCCCAAAAAACTCGGGCTCGGTTTGATGGGTGATTCTCGGACAGGCCGGGACCCGCCCCGGGCGCCGCACCGCGCACACCGCGACAAGAACAAATGACCCCGACGCATCATAATAAATAAAACAATTTGTTCTTAATTAGATTTCGTGAATTTAATTTTCATGCCAGTAATTGGTCGGAGGCCACAAAGAGCGGCTCTCTATCAGTGATGGATGATCGAACAGCGCCTTCATACTATTTACCTTCGGTCTTTCCACAGTAATTAGGGGTTCGGAAGTTTACTTTCATTATTGCCTATGAACCTATTACTGTTTCTAATATAGATTTCATTTGCTGTCGGACTATTTTTATTGTAAGCGTGAGAATGTCAGAGATAAGTCATGATAGTAAAGCGATGTCTTAGCGCAATATTAAATTACAAAACCTTTTTATTTCACTGACTTAATACCTATAATCACCACTCAATTCTTTTACTTGAATGAAATGAACGAACATATTAATCTGAGGAACATACCTACATAAAGCAAACCTATTCCTTGAGTTCCCGTAGTGTCTATAAAAAGAAATGGAACGAAATAAATAAAAGAGGAAAACAAAAGACAAATCGGAAAAAGCTCGCTTTTATATACTCGCTACAGAACTGCGCCGGGCGTAAAGTTTAAAAAATAAACGCCGAAAAAATCTTGAAAAGTCACGGACGCTTAACTTTCTTCCCCTGTTTTATTTTTCGTTCCCTCCTGTGCACTGTTCGGTCTCGTTCTTACTTCAGTAATCTGATAAAGCTGTCCCACTCTTCTTAACTGATAAGTTACTTTTTTAAACTGCAGGAAAATCGAAATCGTTCACTGGGCGAAATTAAAAGCTGGCACTCGCAGACATAAGTCATAAAAAGAAAATATGGAAGACGTTAATCTTGTGATTTATTTTGGAATTTATTTCTTGTTTTGTTGTTTTAATAACTGTAGTTCCTAAATGCTAGACGAAATTATTCGGATCTATCGTTTGTTTAAAAAATATCTTTGAAATACACTGTGACTAAAATCTTTTAATAAATCCTACCAATATTATTTCGTAAGCATGACATCAAATAATTCAATATGTATAGAGAAATAGAACCACGTTTGATTTTTATTTTGCAAACAGACAGAAGCATTAGAGTAGGTTGGGGTCAAAAGTGCAAATCATTGCGAACCATGAATGTAAAGACAGCATACAAAATTAAAATAATATTTTGTTACAAATTAAGACATGTGCGGATCAGAATTTAATTATCACTTAGATACATTAACGGTGAAGGAAAACATCGTCAGGAAACCTGCACACTAGTGCACACCTGAGAATGCTCCATACACTTCTCGATGGTATGTGTACCTCTTGTGTAGTTCACCAACCCGCATTAGGCCAGCGTGGTGAACTAAAGCCTTCACCTTCTCATTCTGAGAAGAGGCCCGTGCTGAGCTGCCAGACAATAATGGGCTTATTATTTAAGACTTTTATTTTTTTTAGGAAATTCTAAACATTGTATTTTTTTTTTCTTATTAAAAGACACGAAAACAAATCTGTTTTCGATCTACGTTTGTTGAAATGGCTTGAATTTTTTTGGACGCCTGACAATATCAATATTTAATTAAATCCCCAAGAAATGTGTTATCATTCAGAGTCACACAATCCAGTTAAAGATATGTTTAAAATTATACAGCCTTTAGAATCATCTCTTTGCTATGATTCATGAATGATCACTGGTCAGTGACCAAAAAAGTTACAAATTCACAAGTTACAAACGATAACTTTCTATTTAGAATTTTTAATATACATTTTACTGAATTAATATGGGTGTTACTAAAGAAGTTGAAATTAAATTTAAACAAAATATGAGAGTCAGTTAGTTAGTGTTAATTCCGCCAAACTTAATCGTCAAGCTTGGATACAATATGCAGCACCGCCCTTCCACCCAAAAACATATGCACGTCCATAATCCATTCTCCATACTTTGTATATCATGGATTCTTGAAAAGTAACGCCTGATTCCATTCTTTATATCAAATCTAAATGTAAAATTTACTCATAGAAGAAAACTAAGAAAAAATAAATTTACTATCTACTTTTTTCGCAAATATTTTTACTGTCCTTACCAGCCATGATGCAATGCAAATGTAACGGTGCTCCGTCACCGCAATCGGATGCCTACCGTCAAAGCGAGAACAAGTAGAAGTAGTGCAGGAAAGCCCCCACCTCCCCGCCATTACTACGAATAGAGGAAAAAACCGTGGAGAGTTGCACCGGCCGAGTTCTCTGTACCGTTTGTATGCCATTCGACGTCATTACTCCACTAATATCGAGGTGAAAGTTTATGTGGAACATCTTTACATTCTTTGTAAAGATAGATAGGTACCTATAGTTTTGTAAACATACTGGCTAGCTAAAGTCATCTGTCATCTGTACCGTCAAGTATATATATCTATGTTTAAACTGATCAAGCTTACTTTACATACCTTACAGACGCTTAAAGAAACTTATTTTCATTCGACAGTATCATTTCTAGGGTTCCGTACCCGAAGGGTGCGAAACAGGACCCTATTACTCTCGCTACGCTTTCCGTCCGTCTACGCGTCTGTCCGGCCGTCCGTCAGTCTGTCTGTCACAGGGCTGTATCTTTGTAACTTTTTGCATTGTTTAACAAAAAAAAATTCACAGAATATGTATTACTATAGTGCCGTTCACGACAAATACTAAAAACAAAAAAAGACTACAAGAAACCACGAAAAACATGCATTTTTTCAACGTTTTTGTTCCTGCTCTATCGTCAAAACGGTAAGGTCTGATTATAGTGCATACTATGTAGTTTAGCAACAAATACTAAACATTAGGCAAACATAGACATATGTGGGTACCTGAGTACGAAAGAGATGCAACAATTCATATTTCGCGCACGGTGCGTTGATGTAGGGGAGCGGGGGGCTAGTTGTAGCAGGGGCAAGAAGTAACACCCAATTTTTGCCTAGTAAACCAACGTTTATCTGTAGTATTTTCTACTTAATTTATCCTTCATAGCGCGCTCTATTATATGGGCACTGCCAGGGCCCCACCGGTCGGCACATGAAGTGGTCATGTGCACGCGCTTCGTTTTTACCAGGTATTGGAAAAAAACATAGTTGCAAATTTTTGTTTTTTGGCACCTTTTTAGGGTTCCGAAGTCCTACAAGGAACCCTTATAGTTTCGTCATGTCCGTCCGTCTGTCCGTCTGTCCGTCTGTCCGTCTGTCCGTCTGTCCTAATCCTTTACAGCTTAATAACTTCTACAGTTATAAACATAAGTAAATGAAATTTTGTTAAAAAATAGTCTGCATATAGATTTCAATTTTAAAAGAATAAAAAAATAGTTTTTATGTTCTTTAGGGGTGGCGCCCATACATGTGAAATGGGGAAAAAAAAAATTTTTTCGCTGCACCCCATCGTGTGGGGTATCATTGAATAGGTCTACTAAAATGAAGGTAATGTTTCATACATCACTTTTTTATCAGGTGTACCATCTGCGAAATATAGCCCGCCAAAGTGGCTTGCAATGTGTCCCCCCCCCCTGCCATTTCTAAACTATGCAACGTAGAAACTTATAATCTTCCACATTGATAGACCTTTGTGAAAACTCTCTTTTAAAATTATTTCGAGTATAATGTGATTATAATTTTTTGAGTTATAGACAGAAAACTGAAAAATACTTAAAACGTCCTAGTTCAAAGGTCATTGACCTTAGAGAAAAATTATCATGGCAAATAATGCTCCTTTAGCTACTTTCTATTTGAAAAAATCACAAAACGTAACTTTGACATCAATCAGACTTCTTAAATTTGGCTTCTTGAATTTATCGCTAGATGGCGCTACTAACAACACGCTCTGAGTCGCGAATGCTGCCGATTATTGCAAAAACTAAAATAGCCATGATTAATATTCGATTTGATTCGTTTGTACACCTACTTAAGGAACCCTATAATACTGAGCATGGCCCGACATGCTCTTGGCCGGTTTTAGTAACTTTTCGTTATTATTTTTATTCAAAATTCTAGACCATTTCTTCAATTATGTATTGGTAGATGTGAATTTTATTCAAACTATGTTGTTTTTTATATATCTAAATTTAAATAAAAAAATACTCCATGGGGCAAGTTGTAACAAAATATTGGGGCAAGTTGTAACATGTTACAACTTTCTCCACAATTTTGTGCCGAGTCTATAAATTGATGTTTCTATCAACTAATTCAGCACAAGCGATTGCACATGCTTGTGAATCAACTCCTGGCCCTTCATGACTCAAAAGCTAACTAGATTTTTCACCTTCCAAAATTAAGCATTTTCCAAAAGCTCCAGCACGGAAACCGACTAACCGCATTCAACGTAAAATAAAATGCCGTGTTTTAACTGATAAACCGGAAAAAGAAGCGATAGAGAAGGAATATGAACAGAAAAAGCAGTGCTTTTGTACTATTCGTTTCTTTATATTTTATTATTATTTATCTGTGTGTGCATAAATTTAATAAATAAATATATAAATAGAAAATGAGCAAGGAAAACCAGATAGTAAGTTAAAAACGACTGAAAAAGCGATGGGAAAATTTATAACTTGAGCAAATACGTAACGGTTTTTATTGTTACTACATGCCCCAAGGCTGTTACAACTAGCCCCGAATACGGGGTAAGTAGTAACACCCGTAATTTTTTATTAAATTACCCTCTGTTTAAATACTATTAACAATTTTCATAATATTAATTGATGAAAAGCTAGACAGATAGTTAATCTTGCAAGACATGATTTTACAATCAAGAAATACTTTGTAGTTTTCCTTTCACAATGTTTTTTCCAAAAACTGTTACAACAAGCCCCCCGCTCCCCTAATTTGATGAACTCTCGTAAATTAAATTAGTTTATATGGGGTATCAGGTCGATGGGTGGTACGGAACCCTTACTGCGCGAGTCTGACTCGCACTTGGCCGGTTTTTTATTCTATTATGTTTAAAAACGATCAAAACGTCGAAGTGAATAAAAATATAAAAATAGCTAAAAACACCATAAACTATCTAAGCGTTACTAAAACACAAAATATACCACCCTTATCCCTCAAGAGCCAAATCAGTTTGTAACGATAACTCTTGTTACGAAGTTTAAAACGCCGCCACAACTCCACAAGTTACGCAAAAAGTGGTGAAACAAAACGCGGCGATGCCCCCAATGGCCCCAGGCAGGCCCTGATATTGATATGAGTGACTTGCACTTACCTCCCCCGCTGGGGACCGATGTTATGGACAACTAGCGCCCTTCGACCCCAGTGTTTGCCTAACAAATATTGTCTTTACAAACACAATGCTCACGTCGTAATCTTAGTTAAGTGTGGCAATAATGTGTTAATCCTTTGAAATGACGTCGATTATTAAATAAATGATGACAGGAAAAACTTTTATCCATTGTTTTTTTATTAGAAATTACTTAGCTATTATATGATTTTGAGGGACTCGTGGCGAAGTAGCAACCGCGCGGATTGTACGATCTGCGAGGTTAAGCTGCACTTGCCGCAGTCAGTCCGTGGTTGGGTGACTATTTCGTTATACACCGTGACCCCTCCGTGCCTCGGAGATCACGTTAAGCTGTAGGTCCCGGTTGTCATACGAATACATATGGCAATCGTTACGGATAGTCAGAAGCCTGAAAATCTGACAACTGGTCTAACCTTTGAATATCGGTACTACCCAGTAACTGGGTTGCGGGGGTCTGATGGCAGTCGCTCCGTGTACAATACTGATGTTCAGCCGCATCTGGTTAGGCTGAATGACGACCCCAACATAATTGGGAAAAGGTGAGGAGGATGGTGACTTAGCTATGGTTTTCCGTATAGCTTAATTTTCCGATTTGATAACATATAACAAACAGCAGATATTCTGCGAAAACATATTTATCAGTAACTAAATATTAGAAATAAGCAAATATTAGAAACCATCCTATAACCCGGTATCTAAATCTTATAGGGTAACACTCAACTGCCCATTCGCACTAACTTGGGAAACCACAAAAACGGGGTGAAACTGCCTTCATAAACAAGTGGAGGCGGCGCGTTAGGAATATTCAAGAGGAAAGTTAGTCGAGTTAGCCCGCGTCCACTCAATGGGCGACACTTGCATCTAACGGGCTGAGTTGGGCCGAGTTGACCATCGTACGTCACGCCATGCATTGCCCCGTTGTCCCCTTAATGAAGCCCGTCCCAAAACAAGTTTGATACTAACTTATTGCCATCTAAGCACGGTTTGATGGCCACTTAAATGTTGTGCCACCACTCAATAGTTCCCAACTTTCGCCATTATAAACTACAGATTTTGTACTATGATAACGTGATAAGTTTGTAAAATACTTATTATGCTTCGTTGGGCTATGTTTTAAATGAACAACTTAATTGTTCATTATTCAGGAGAAATCATCACTAGGTATAAGTTGGGTAAAAATTTGCTCTAGAGTACTGCAATTTGTAAGTACCTAATCCTTTGAAAATTTATCTAATGTCTAACTTCTAAAAATATTCGGTACACCACCTTCAAAGTGTTTATTGTATTTTATCTGTTAACAAAATGGTAATGTCCCTTTATCAACATTTTTTCTTTATCTTTAGGTATATTGTAATGGATACCCAGACGAAGTGAGAAATGTTATCTACAAAGGATATAAGTAAGGAACAAAACATGCTGCCCATTTACGATGAGACATAACCGAATGTTAGAAACTTTCCGACAATGTCGCACAGGCGCGACCACGAGAAACTTTGCGAATACGATCCAACTGTGAATATGAATCCTTATTTGCTGCAATAAAAAGTTTTCTTAGCACATCGGGGCCCATACAATTATATGTATGTAGCACATTCCTTATATTCGAAGAGGTAACGGTTATGTAATACGGCTTTATGAAGCTATGAGCACAAGAGTGGCGTATCATTTCTCGACAGAAATGATTTTTGATTGTGTCTGGAAATGATACGTCACTCTTTTTACTCATAGCCTCATATAATCTTTACATTAAAAAGGTTTCATCATATATTATATTATATATTCGATTGGTAATATTGGCAACATGTTGATGTGTCGATAATTGGAAATCATTGCGTTATGGTACATATTATGATTGTAATTAGGTCTAATGCATATTATACTGTTACGTATTTTTATACGAGGTTACTTTTTGTTTACACAATTAGAAAAAACTAGTTTGTAACCAGTTGTTCAGAATCACTAGGAGAATAAATTGGGATATTTTTTCTTTCTGAATCACGAATGTATATACTTTTAGAGTTACTGTAAGTTCCCCAGTAGGTAGCGAAGAAAATGAAGAATGTCTTGCAGGGACTACCTGATGCACGGGAACTAATCGAGCTTAACTTCCTGGACCATAAGGACCTATTCATGATCCGCTGATGTACTGAATTTAGCCGTAATAACCAAATTGAGATGATCGGAGAAGAACCGACATAACTTGAAAGATCAGTAAGCTGAAGTGGCAGTGGGCTGGCCATGTCTGTCAAAGGACCGATGGCCGCTGGAGCAGACGAGTCCTTGAGTGGAGACCACGAATCGGCAAACGCAGCGTAGGGCGCCCCCCCGCCAGGTGGACCGACGACCAAAAACGTGGCTGGGGGGGACTGGATGCGGAAGGCAGAGGACCGAGTGTTGTGGCGCAACTTGGGAGAGGCCTATGTCCAGCAGTGGACTGCGAGGCTGAGTTGATGAACCAAATTGAGTTTTAAATACTTTTTTGGTTTAAATGTTACATGGTATAAAAACTATCCCAATTGATTAGTCTTAGTGATTCTGAACAAACTATACCTAGTTATACAAAAATTATACCTAGTTAATATAGACGAAGTGCTGCGAACAATCATAGTGCAGCCAATAAAACCGTGCTCCTCCGTGTACAAACCAGCGTTCACGCACACAGATGCACATTAAACGTGCTCACCCCTCTCAGTTCACATGTCGCGGCATCGTCCAGTAAGCATTGCGAAAACAAATATCCTTCAGGTGCATGGTGTGTACGTGAGCACTGGTTGTATATGAAGGAGCACGGTTTTTGTTGGCTTCACTATGGTTGTTCGCAGCACTTGTTCTATATTTTTTACTATGTCTGTGAGTTATACAGAGAAAATAGTTAACAAGAGATGCATTCATTGTACTGTTACAATTTTTCCGAGAAATGTTCTTATTTCTTTCTAGCCTTTTGGTTAAATATGAAGTCTCTGTAGACTTCATATTTAACCAAAAGGCTAGAAAGAAATAAGAACATTTCTCGGAAAAATTATGACTTCTCCCATAAATAACATAACATAAAATCATGCCTGTATTTCCCCGAAGGGGTAGGCAGAGGTGTATAGTAGGTACACCCACATTTCACCAGTTATGTTATAAGTCCCATGTAATAGGGGGCGAGCCTATTGCCACTAACCGGGCACAAATACAGACTCCGAGCTGCTACTGAGAATTTCCTAATGAAAAAACCCAATAACACTTTGCTCGACCCGGGAATCGAACCCAGGACCCCACACTCAGCAGTCGCTCCCATAAATGATTCCATTAAATTGTTATAAAAGTGACTTTGGCATAGAAAATAACCATTAACTTTGGTACTGAATCAGAAGTTTTCTTTTCACAAATTATAACTGTAAATCATATAATGTTCAGTGAGTGACAATCCGTCCAAATTGTCACGCGATCAAAAACTGCTACAAAGCGTGTTATTTTTGACACAAAACGTCGTAGCAACGCTGACGTATTTCCATCGAATTTAATAAAAAGTAGCTTTTTAGTGTTTGAATATCGTGTTATGTGTGTGTTTGTGACAGCAGGACGCGCCGCCCGCGCGTCAATCGTCGCGCCGTCCGACGCTGCGCCTGCGTTGGCAGACAAGCTAGTTTCGTGTGTTTTTAGCCCTTCGCATCTAAACAAATAAAAACATGTCACTGTGATATCATTCTGTAGGTTCATGTGTTAGCAACATGGAAACTATTATAAAATTAGCTGTAATACAAAAAATATTCTCATGTTGATATCTACTATTTCTGTTTCTTTGGAGTAAACTGTACCAATGGATTTAATTTAATAAAGTTCGTAGACAAGCAATCAGATTACTTGCAGCAGTTGCAGCTTGGAATGCTGTTTCAAAATGACGCTTCCTTTATACGAACAAAGTAAGTCCCATTAGTACTCTCTCGAGTCTCTATTCGTCTGTGGTCGAGTGGTTCGAGTGTAGGACTGCTGATCACGAGGTCGTGGGTTCGATTCCCACAGGACACAAATATTTATGTGATGAACATAAGTTTTTGTGTTGGTCCCCAGACACACCTACCTAAGAAACACCGATGTTTCTTATGTAGTATGAGTATGGATTTACAAAAAAAAGTATATAAGTATTAGTATATTCTATTCCTGGTGAAGGCCGCGGGAATCCGCTGGATGCGGAAGGCACAGGACCGGTCGTTGTGGCGATGCTTGGGGGAGGCCTATGTCCAGCAGTGGACGTCTTTCGGCTGAAATGATGATGATGATATCCAGTCTCTAGTACCAATAGTACAAGCTCTGCTTAGTTTGGGACTAGATGGTGCTGAGTAATATGTCCCAAAAATATTAATTTTTTTATTATATTTATATTCAGTATAACACCTTATTGACAATTGCGTTGAAGCGAAGCATAAGCTGTAATGAATGAATGAATGAATTTTTTTTTGCTTAAAGTATGAGTATACAATACAATGTGCAAGCACATGCATGTAAGGTGTTTAAATAGTAGGTATAGCAGCTACAATGTTTTGCCACTGGGGGCGTACAAATACTTTGATTCTAGGTTACATTGACACTTGCAAAAATATGCAATTCTTCTTGTTCTACATTATATAAAATAAATTACCTATTGCAGAAGGACACAATAAGTATAAAAATATATGAAAATCAAATATAATGTCAATGTAATAAAATTAGGCTAACAATGTAATGATAGGTAAAAATGTCAGAAAAACGTCATGTAAAACGTTATTAAAAGCACACTGCTTTAAACTCATACTATTGTCTTTCATATAACCTATTAAATTCGCAAACATTTAATACAACTCAGTCTCATTGACGTGTAGATGACAGTGCGCCCGCGCCAGTACAATTCGGCGTCCGGAAAGTCCTCACTGACGCATCTATCGACACCTCTCTTGACTGACACTAAAATAACTTCTCCGTCTAGAAAAAAACAAAAGATCGGATATAGTTTTCTTGTGTGTAGACAAATGTCAAAGCGTTTAAAATTAAATCGGTTTTTATTTCGCGCTATTTTTGTTCAACGTCTATTCGACGGAAGGCAAAATGAATGGATATATATTAAAAGTGTTCATTAATTTCGTTACAGTAGCTTTAATATTGATTGGTAGTATCATTGATAATTTAACAATGAAGTTCTACTAGATACTATTACTAATAGCCAGTACATTCTACTATTAGTTTAAAAATTAAATTTAGATTTAAGATTTTAGAAAAGAAGCAAGTTTCTTCTATGAAGAGTTAGCATAAGTGAAGAGTTGAAGTGTAAGAAAGACGTTTAGGTTGGTCTCGCATTTAACTATAGTCACGAAAAATAGTTCTACTTAAGGCGTAAAGACCTATAACAATGATCATCATGCGGAACAAATCTTAAACTACAACGTACTTAAAATTTAAGTCCATCTCATATAAATCTAAATAATAAGGTAATAGAAATGTTATCCACTGTCTTTTACTACGGGAACGCATGTTGCCAGTTTTCCGCTACCAACACATAAATACGCAATTACGCCCGCCATGTTTCTAGCAATTAATGCAAAATAAATTAAGCCAAAAAAAAACACTGCTAGATATGCTGCAAAATACAATTTTAGTGCCTCTGCGTCCAAAACAGTAGGTACTGATGATCAAGCAACGCGCACTAGTGTCCTAAAAGACAACTGTACGCGGCGACAAGTTCACGCGTCTTTGCCACTTCTATTACCTTTACTTAGACTTCTATGGTCCATCTTAACTATCTACCGCAGGTCCTCGAGTTTATCGGCTAGTTACTTCTCTATCAAAAAGGAAGCATTGAAAATTGCAAGATAAGCATCGCATTATTCTTATCTATACATTTACAACCATTTGCCATACTATATTTCAACGACGACAAAGACAAAATATGGAAAAATAGATAAAACGTTGAATGCCGACGCATGTATAGACTTCCTTTCCGTTGTCTCGAACAGTGTCGGATTGTTTCTTTTAATCTCTGTCTCTGCCAAATAGAAAAATAAATAGATACAGAAGGTTGATAACGGGACTATTAGTAATTCGTACTCACCGCGAGCTTTCGCGTGCCATGTAACAGCTCAAGTTTTAAGCATAACACCGGTGAATACATCTAGGCGAGCAATACACTGCACAAAGATAAAATGTTACAATTTCGCTTATGTTAGGCCGAGCAATACAGTGCGCACAACTTGTAACTAACGCCAAAACAAATGAATCAATGTTACACGCACGAATGTTCGCAGTTTGTAACAAGCTATGCTCATTGTCGAACGGTTACAAAAGTCAATGCTCCTCGGTCAGTACATTGAGCTGGCACACTATTATAATGTAATGCTCAACATTGAATTTTGAATTGTTACATTACACGCGAATTCTCGCGGGGAGTACGCAATTTTTTAGATGAAATCTAAGTATAAGGATCTAGCGAACAACCTCTAGCCTTCTGGTAAAACTGTTTAGCACACATAGGATCCTACCGCTGACCGAGATCCTTTTGACTGATGGGTTGCGAAATTATCAACCAATTTTCCAATGCACTCAAGTGATGGGCTGGATCCAATACGTTCCCGTGGAAATGCTTGCTCTGCGATCAGCGAACCGCTGGTTTATGATCAAAACAACAACAAAATGTGAATAGCGGACGTTTATGGATGTTGTATTTTCGACGTTCAGAAAGTGCTGATTGAATTGAGTCTATTGAATGCTATTTTGATTTCGTAGGCCGACCTAGATCAATGCACTGCGAAAGGCATAGTTAGGTAAATACGGACAGTCTCGGATGGACCCGTAGTATTATTTAGATTTTTGTGTTTCTTAGTTATTCGTTGTTATTAGGAGTAAACCTTTTGAATTTTTTTGTTTGGTGTGTGAACGCAGCTAATGATGACCGGCGCGACTGCGCAGGCGCATGTTATGTACCTAACGGTCACGCTCATTCATCAGCGCTGTCAGCGACATCTATTGACAGCTGACTTCTGTTGATTCTGTGTCACGCTACCGGTTCAAGTCATTGTTTTAATTTATTGAAATAATACTTTTTAGCAATAACAAACTTTAAATGAACCGAGGGATTTTATTCAATACTTTTATTTAGCTTACTTAGTTGTCTGTTTGTCTGCCTATAGGCTACAAGTAATTCAATTCAATTTGTAGCCAGTTCCTGTTTTCCAAACAAGCTGAAATGCATATACCTACGACACATGTAGTTCTGATGACAACACATTTTTATTCTAATGAAGATTTTATTTACAGGGATCTACACTTTAAAAAGAAAACATTGCGTAAACTCGCGGTACCTATCTACTTCTACTAACACGTGTACACAAGAAAGCTATATTTATAAAAAATATAAAGATAGACATAAAACTATGCGTGAAAACTCTGGATAAATAAACTTACGATTACACGATATCGATATACGATATTTACACGATATATTGTGGCGAATAAATGATTTGATTTGGTTTGATTTAAAATTATATTATAAAAATCCATAAGTAATCCGCGCCGTTGATAACAAAGAAAGAAAGAACATCTCCCGCCAAATACCAAGCAATGTAAAGATCCAAACTCAGAAATAAAATCTCTTTGTTACGTCCACACACGCCGCTAGCTACCAACTACAATAGTTAGTGATAACAATGTTAAAGAAAAATAAACCATTAAAATATCATCAGTCATTGCGCGACCCCCGCGGTGGGCAGGTCAGCGGCCAAGAAAAAACCTCCGAATTCAAATGAAGAATGATTCATTTATGAAAATGAAATGACAGATTGGATGAATGGTAAGACGGGTACAAAGGAGAGCGGCTACTGGCCACCGCTTTGTGGTATTGTGCCACGTGCTCCCATGGACTGGTCCTCTGGGAATTGTAGACTAAGGTAAGGGCTGAGGCATAGCACAAAAAATGTGAGTAGGCTCGAGTAGGCTTATGTTATTTTAAAAAGAGTTTATCCATGGAGTTTCTTGCCGGTTCTTCTCCATAGGACCCACAATTTGGAACCGTGCAACTAGAGCCTGACCTTTCAAAAGTGCCTGTAATTAGGTTTATTTGAAATAAAAAACATTGAAATTGAAAATTGAAGTTACTGAAGAGGAAATACTCTATTTCAATTCAATTAATATTTTTTTTGTAACTATTGCACCATCGTTATTCGATCATTTTGCCAATGTCAAAATAGGATAAACTAATGTCAATAACTAATTATGATATATACTTTAGTTAGGAAAAGACTAAAAGCTTCATTTTATTTTTCGCTTTTCAGTTTCTGTTATCGTCGGTAAAATTTTTTGTTAAATTTTTTTTTTTTAAATTGTTTGTGGCTAAAATCTAACTCCAGGTCTCCATTATGTTGTAGTGTCTAGAACTACATTTATGTGTGCCAAGTTTCAACAAAATCGACAAGCACTCATCTTTGAAATTTAAATAGGACTAACTTCGAGATATACCCTATCCATTAAAAAAAGAATCATCAAAATCGGACCACTCTGTAAAAAGTTATGAGTGGTCATACATAAAAATTTCAAAAAAATAAGATACCCGTCGAATTGAGAACCTCCTCCTTTTTTTCGTCGGTTATAAAGACACAGTGATCAGTTCTTAGTTTCAAAACGCTACTAATTATAATCCTTTCGCTATATTGAACATTTTGTGATATCTTTCAAATGTCATGAAATGAATGAATGATGTCTTTTTTAGGGTTCCGTACCCAAAGGGTGCCAAACTAGACCTTATTACTCTCGCTACGCTGTCTGTCCGTCCGTCCGTCTGTCTGTCTGTCACAGGGCTGTATCTTTTGAACGGATTACCGTTTGGTCTAGTTTACCTATTAAGGTAGCCAGTTGAAATTTTCTCAGAAAAAGTGTGGCTACGAAGATCACGACAAATACTAAATTTAAAAAATGTCTAAAAGCAAAGGGGGGGGAAACATTTTTTTCAACGTTTTTGTTCCTGCTCTGTCTTCAAAATGGTAACACATACCAGCTTCAAACTTTCATAAGTACTATGTAGTTTAAAAACAGATCCAAAAAAGAGATGCAAAAATTCATATTTTGCGCACGGTGCGTTGATGTCTTTTGATGAACTCTCGTAAATTAAATCAGTTTCTATGGGATATCAGGTCGATGGGTGGTACAGAACTTTTAATGCGTGAGTCCGACTCGCATTTGGCCGGTTTTTCTTTCATTTGTTAAGTGCATACGTATTTCTGTGGCTATAAATTGTAAGGAGTAGAGATATTAGATACATGTGTGAAAACGGTAGAGGTCAAAAAGTTGCAGAACGTTGGAACTCTTGGCAAACCATTATGTCTGCTCGTCGTCGTCGCCAGTTTTTTGTTAGTATGATTATCAGGTGGAATCACATTTATTAATCCATGTAATCGTGAGTAATTTGTCTGTCTAGCACCAGAATTTATAGCATCAAAGATCCAAATAAACTTTCTTTTAAAACTAGTCTTATCATGTCACGTCTAGAACTAAACCATTTAAGTTTTTATAGCTGCAATCAAGTTGAAATTTATTTCTTACTGCTCCACAAATATTGCTTTAAAATTCTTAAATGTGAAATAAATATTTCGTTTAACATGAAAAAACGCCCTAAATGCAACATAAAATATGTTCGACATTCAAAGTTGTGACCTTATCTCGTAAAAACGGCAATTACAGCTACCCTTGCAATCTCGTCGAGACCAAGAGTTAGTGAACTCCGACAAACACTAAGAAAGAAGGAATGGGCAATGAAATTAAAAATATGTCTTAAGGGCAATTAGCTTTAACTTTTACAGTAAGTGCCCTATCTGCTCTTCGGAGCTCCCCCGCTCTTTTCAATTGTGGGGAACGCGGCCAGCTTTTCGGTTGGAGTGAATTTTATGAACTCCCAGAGTTGCGACTTTTGAATGAGTTCACCTACTTACCCTGTGATAAACTCATTTGAGTTTTCTAATTTTAAAAAAAACCTCCAAAAAACATAAAACTTTTTGGAATCTATCAAGGTTTCACCGCAAGCCTCAACCCTACATACTTCTATAAACATTACTTCGCGGCTTTGAATCAAAAGCTAACTTTGCTATGAGGTCAGCAAATTCAAACAAAGGGCTGGGAACGAAGCAAGGCCACGACTAGGCATATTGTTAAGCGTTCGGCTCTTCTTCTGACGAAGTGTTTAACAATAAATTTCCATTTAAAAAGCCACAAGGTGTCTGCGGGGAACGTAGGGAGGCAGGGGAGGGGAGCCACAGCTTCCGCCGCTTTTTTCCTTCATTTCCTTAAGGCCGCGTGGCTAGGGCGCCGCCCTATCAGAATTAAAACGTTCGTTTATTTTTTTTATAATTATATGTAGGTACGTATAAACATGCAATAAGGCACTTAACATGTTAGCTGGAAATGACGCAACAGTTATATAAAAGCACATGAAAATATTGATCTAACAACCATGTTTTCAATCATTTAACCAAAAGATTTAACAAAAACATTATTTTATTGCACATTGGAAAATTTCCAAAATAAATTATGCAAATTAATGTAAAATTATACACTTCAACCACAGCAAGTATGGTAAAATATCAATCATAATAACTACCTACGCAGCTACGCTACGTTTAAATTATTTTCCAAAATCGTATGGAGGGCTCCCGCCGAAAATCTACTTTTAATAGTCGCACCATTTAAGGGTGGGATTTATAACGGAGCCATGGAACCCTACATTTTTTGCTTTACGCATCGGGCACAAGTAGGTACAAGAGGAGGCATAGTGTACTTCGCATAAATATTGGCGGGATAATAATTAAAAGAAGCGATAATGTCTGTAGCGCGGTGAAAAACGAGCGGCCCATCCTTTTTATTTGATAAATAAAATTTATTCCCCGCCGCCTGCCTTCCCCGCTTCTTTGTGGGTTTTAACTTCCTATAAACCGCTGTCTTTGTTTCTAAACTGTTTGTGGAAAATACGAATTAAGTCAGAGCGTAGAAGACACTTTTTTTCGAGCGAAATTAAGTATTGAACCATTTTTTTTTTGGAACAGGCGAATGTACCTGATCCAGAGTTACTCTGAAGAGTATTAGGTGTTTGATTTTGACAGAGTAAATTGTTTTATCTGATAACCAAAGAGAGCAAACGAGCATGTGGGTCACCTGATGGTAAGCAATCTCCGCCGCCCATGGATATCCGCAACACCAGGAGAGTTGCCGATTAACGCAGATACATTGCCGACCTTTTAAAAAGACGTATGCTCTTTTCTTGAAGGCTCCCATGTTCCAAGTTCGGGAAAACCGCTGACGGAAGTTGTTTCCACAGTTTTGCTGTACGAGGCAAAAAATGGTGTGTAGTTGACCGCCAACCATCAAGATGGTGAGGATGGATTTTAGATTTATAGCGGGTGGTACGATGGTGGAAGTCAGCGGCTGGTATAAGGTCGAACAGTTCCTCAGAGCACTCCCCAATTGTACATGTGATATAGGATACATAGAAATATGTCGGTCACAGCGGCTGAAACAAATCTACAATCAAAAACTTGCAGTCATTCCAACTACCTATACGTTTGCAATCCGTCCACAATACGTCTACCAACAACACTTCGCCACCCTATCTAATAAGACATTTGAACCCACCTGTCATTTTTAAGGAGTCGATAAGGTCTTGCACTTGCATCTCGTTAAAAGTCTTGCTACCCCTCAACTATTAACCTCCCCACGCATCCCCAAGGATGGCAATCGGGACGGTTTTACGGCGCACTAAATATTCTCCCGGCGACAATTGCGATTATGAAAAGTGCACACTTATTTATAACCCACCATCGTTTATTTTTTGTCGCCCCTTTCAAGGGCAATTAAATACCGCCAGTCTTAAAATGCTTTGCATTTTCGGCAGACTTTATTATCGAGCTGCTAATAAAGATAGTAAATGTCGCAGTAAGTCAGGGAGAAATGTCGCAGGATATTTGTGTTTGGTCTTTGGTAGGCAATTTGAAGGGCAAAGGGCAGCAGTTTTCATCCATGCTAAATGTTGATCCGGACACATTCCATGCAAAAACTTTATCTTTATGATGAAGAAAATATCTTCACCCAACTGTGAGGAATGTGGAGTTGTTGAGGATTTACACCATTTGTTGCTGGAATGTGTCCGATATGAGACTAATAGAAATTATTTAGTTAGGGCTCTGAATTTGAACAGGACTGATGTAGGTACATTTCACAAAGTGTTAAATAACCCTAATTGTGATAATGCAAAAGATCTGTTCAAATTCATGGCCCAGATAATATAGTTTATGTAAGTGTCGTGTTACTTTTGTTTAGGGTACGATGGGACTGTCATACGCTACGTCCCTTTAAAACTTTAAGAATTTTTTATTTTATTTTTTTATTAACCATAAACTTGATAGGTCATCACTTGTATTCAAATTTTACAATAATTTGATAATTATATTTGAAATACTTTAGCGTAAAACTCCTTTCTGCCTACGTTCCAACCCTACACGAAACGAAACAGTCTAATAACTTTAAACCAACGATTAGGAAAATAGAACTTCTTAATAACGGGATTAATGAAATTTCCTAGTCGGTGGAATCGAACCACATTCTCCGGGGACGAGCTGTCAAAGTGCTCCAAACTCGCGCCGCCTGTCTGTGCGACAACTTTTAATAACCTTCTGTATCACCCAAATGGATTTGGGACCCAGCACAATCCGACACTCGTTACTTTTCCAACAAACTTAATGTGAACGCTAACTTTCATAAAGGGTGCCGTACCTGCTTGTGAATACCACCTTAATTATCCAATACGTAGCACTACGGTGCTACGCGCTACGGCGTAGATGTCAAAAATTCGCTCATTGGCAAAATATATAAATTACACTTCGGTTTGAATTTGTCTAAAGAAAATAACTTCCACACAAATTTTAATACCGTGAACACCAAAACTCCACATTGATAGGTACTATTAGGTACCTACGTAATGAAAATTTCAGAGCAACTTTACATCTTGAAAAAAACTCCATCGCAAAACCCCAGTACCTCGGAACATGAGCGGAATTTTCCGTAGCGTGCATAATGGGGAACATCAGGCCTTCATCAAGCCCTGATAAGGCAATCTCGAGTCACTTCCTGATATCACCCTCCACAGAGCCCCACTTCTTCCCCGCACCGAAACGAAATTGAACCGTCTTAGATCTGTCTCGGCGTAATCCACGCTTATAATTGATGCGACAATGTCAAACAGGGCCCGATACAGCCGGCTAATCGGAAAAATACAAATCCGCCACAACATGATCGATTGTTGCGACACTGACACACTCAAGCACAAATTGATAAGCAACTCGATTTCTTCGCATTTATTTTGACAGAAAACAAACTTGGAATCTCATTGGAAGATCCATAAAAATTTTGATTCAAGTTTAGTAAAGTATCATCGACATTCATCGTCCTTTGTAGTTCTTCTACTTAATCGAGTGTCAATCATCGCAGTAATACACGAGTGTTTTATATCAATATAGTATGTTAAATCTTTTGAGTAAACAAAATATCACACCGGATCACTTTTTCCCCATAACGCTCCAAACGACATTGTTACTGGCAAGAAATTGTGGAAAAATTTAGCTTTTTCTTTTGAAATATTGAATTTTTACATTTATGCTTTTCACACCTCATAACGTAATAATTCTTGGTGGAGGCCCCTCGCACAACTTTTCCGTTGCAGCGGCAACATTCAAAATAAATGTTTGGCACTTTATCATCTCAGTCAGTGTGTGGCATCGTGTCACGCGACTCGCGCGTCTACACTAACTTTATTGTCCAAATTGTATTTATTTTTATGCAACGTGTTATTGAAATAACTGAAAACCTCTTAAGGGGTCATTGTACTCATTAGTATGAACAACTTTTACTACAGGAAAAACCCTGAAATCGCGGGGAAAAAACGGGTGTTCCCTACATTTTGTCGATTTATGTGAACAGATATGTAGGGAACAGCAGTTTTTTTTACTATTTTGGGTTGGTCCCATAGTAAAAGTTGTCCATACAGATGAGTACAATGACCCCTTAAGAGGTTTTTAGTTATTTCAATAACACGTTGTATAGGTAGGTACCTATAAGTCCAGAATCTGTGTAGGTAAGAGTTGAGTTGTGTACCAAGCCTTTCAAGAGTTGAAATACAAGCTTTTAAAAATGTATGTCGACAGCAAGACAAGATTTCTCAGCTACGTTTTTCTTTCACACCGTTCTTCCAGAAATTTTGATGACGTTAGCTGTCGGTATTTGTTATCATATCATAACCTAACTTTAGAAACCAAGCAGCTTCATCCAGCTTATTAAAATGTTTTACAGTAATCCCATGTCACATCCACATGTTAAGAAAACCAATTAAGCAGTTGTAACCCTCGATTCCTCTCGCCTCCGACACAAATAATGTGACCGCAGCATTTAGTCTCTCCGGCCCTCGCAGGGGCATCGAACGATCTCTAATGGCATCCAACCACCAACTGGCCACCGCATTAATCCTTTACTGGCTCTTGATTAATTATTTAAACTCGCCCGAGGGAGTGCTCTCGGCAACTCCGCAAATTGTTTACAACTGCTTGTTACATTACATTTACACGTCGAGGATCAAAAGCTTGGGTTATCTACCTGTTTTTGTTTTTGTCAATACAATGCATGTTGGTTTAATAAGTATTCTCTTTTAAGTTAAACTTCTTCGGTTATGTTTAGTTTACTAAGATACACTTTATAACTTGAAAGTATGTAGATACCTGGGTACTATCAATAGATTTACGACAAAGTTGTTAATTTTATTATTCTGAGAAGTCTAAAATTTTATAAACAGTAAAACATAATAATTATAGAAGATAATCCTCATTTACAAAGGAAATAATTCAATTCAAACACGGGGAACGGTGATATTATCAAATTAAGTGCGGACAAGCGGACTCTTGACTTGACCGATGTAGTGACCCCTAATCCGCAGTAAATCTTCGGTCCAACATACCCTGTCCACAGCCGGAGGGTTAAACAACCTACTTGGCAATCATTTGTTACCTACACGCTGTAGACAAGACAGGGGTGCGCAATAAAGAAATATTTACATTCCTTCATAATTTAATACTGGCAACCTTTTAGATTGGCCCGTACCTACGTAGAAGGTACGGTCCCGTGAAAAAGTATGCGAAAATATATTCGAACTACTTAGTTTATCGTGATTGATTGAACAACTGTTATTGATGCTCTCGCTTAGATATTAATTTAAAATAGAGAAGCAATATAAAAATAGGTAGAAATAAGATTATTCTTTTAGAGATTAACGATTTCTTGCGCGCTTGTCAGAAGATACAGTCATATTTGCTGAAAAAAGTTAATTCAATCGCACCACTACCAATCAACATACCACGAAAACCAATCAATCATCTATCATAACAAAAATTGAATTCCAGCAAATATTCATGAAACTTGGTTCCCAGAACGTATAAGGGGAAGACCACATCAAAAATGGTGGTTCAGTGGTTCGGAAGTGTACACTGAGATAATGCGAACATTATACGAGCTCTCGAGCCCGCATAATCGTGCTTATTATACCGTGGAGCAAAAACTTACTAACTTGCATCTTTTGCACATTCATCCTGGTATATGCGTGAACACAAGTCGAGAATTATTTTTATTCTTGTGTCTATTGTTTTTTTTTTATAGCTGAATATGAAAATGTTCAATATACCTACTTTTAAAAACGCCAATTCCTTTGATTCGCAAATTTTTTTCAGGTTTTGTTCCCTATCAGCAACTATATTAATTAGTCCAATAATATAGGATGGTATTTTTTTTACAAAAAGCCTTGAATTCGTTTCCTGGCTTACATAACATAACATAACATCACGCCTATATTTCCCCGAAGGGGTAGGTAGAGGTGTAATAGTATACCTACCCACATTTCGCCAGTTATGTTATAGTCCCATGTAAATGTAATAGGGGGCGAGCCTATTGCCATTAACCGGGTACAAATCCAGACTCCGGGCTGCTACTGAGAGAATGCTATGAGAATGAAAAGCTAATGAGAATTTCCTAATGAAAAAACCCAATAACACTTTGCCCGACCCGGGAATCGAACAGCGGACCCCACGCTCAGCACTCCTTAACTAAACAGTCGTTTCCTGGCTTAACTAGATCTTATTCAAAACTTAACCAATGCAGTTTTTGTTTTCTTACGACTCCTGTCTTTTCTCTACCCATATCTAATCGTTTCTGATTTGGCCCTCCAACTCTATTTTCAAAACTCATCCTGTAGGTATATTTATACAGGTGTCCCATCGCTATGTTTCATGGAGGGAAACTACTTTAAATATTGGTAATATGAAATTGTACTGTAAATTGTTGTCATACGAATATCTATGGCAGTCGTTACCGGTAGTCAGAAGCCTGAAAGTCTGACAATTGGTCTAACCTCCGAATGTTGGTATTACCCAGTAACTGGGTTGCGGGGGTCTGATGGCAGTCGTTCCGTGTAAAATACTGATGTACAGCCGCATCTGGTTAGACTGGAAGCAGACCCCCAATATAATTGGGAAAAGGCTCAGAGGATGATGATGATGAAATTGTACATAAAGGAGGTGTCATTTTATATTTTTAATAAGAAATTCTGCATTCACAGATTATTAAAAAATCGCTTGCCCGAGCAGTGAATCGAACTAACACAATCGCGATCACCCATTCTGTATTTTATGGCTTGTGTTGATTGATCTTGATAGTCAATAATTGGACAAAATCTGACCAACAAACATAGTATTTAAAATTAAAGAAGTGCATGAAATATGGACAAACAACAAATAAAAATAAGGTGTTTTTAGAGTGAAATTTACATTGGTATCATAAATTTATTGAAATATACCTTTTTTTTTTTTTGTTTTCGAGTGGAAATCCTCATGGATACCCTCCGTCTGGGGAGGGCGGAGGGTTATGTCGGACTCTTACCGACTAAAACCACACGGTGGCCATCCTCTGCACAAAATAGAGGAGCTCCGGGAACTCCAGTGGACCGCGCCGGTGCCCCTCTAGTGCTACGCCTTTGGCACGTCCCGGGGAAACAACAAGGTTTCCCCAACAGCAGCACGTGACCACCACGTGCTGCTGTCCTCCCCAGGGTCGCTTAATAGATGCTTCGAGTCCCCCTACTCTTGGCACCCACGATCCCGAAGGTCCCCCACCATCATTTGGTGGTGGGGGATGCGGCGATTCGCCCTATCTGGGCCTTGCACCGCGGCGGTTGCCTTCGTCTCCGAGTGGGATCGGCCCTCTCCCGATCCCGCTCTGCGGCCTCCTTCTGGACCATGACAGCCTCGCAGAAGGAAGCCACGGCCCTCCAAGCCGTCGGCTTTGCCAGCATAGCCGACACTACTGCTGGCAGAGAAAGATCTTGCCCGATCTCGCTGACCAGGACACGCCGCTCTGGGCTCCACGCAGGGCACTCCTCAAGCGTGTGCTGTGCCGTGTCCTGGTCACTCCCGCAATGGTGACAATTTGCCGTGACTTCGCGTCCGATCTTATTCAGATATTCACCAAAGCAACCATGCCCGGTGAATATCTGAGTAAGCCGGTAGGTGACACGCTCACTCCATTGAAATATACCTAAGGTATATTAAAGTCAAAGTCAAAAGTTTCTATTTCAAATAAGCATTTACATGCACTTTCAAAACGTTAATTATGAATCTAGTTGCACGGTTCCAAAAAGTTGGTCCTATGGAGAAGAGCCGACAAGAAACTCCATGGATATGTCACATTTCGTATTCTTCCTTCAGTGTAGGACACAAGGTTTGTTGGAGTGATTTAATCCTAAATCGACTCTAACGATTGGTCGCATAAAAATACAGGTTGATATTTTTTGACATACTTGAAGGTTTGATTCCTAGCTCAGGGAAGACACCTTTGAAAAATCCTTCAATGCAGTATTACCTGCTTGCTTTTTTATAAATAAAATGATGTCTTCTTAAAGTAAAATTTTCTATTTTCAATATTTAAAGTACTTTTCCTCCATGTAGCATAGCGATGGGACGCCTTGTATATGATTCCAAGCATATTAATTTAATACAGGTGAACACTTTCGTAACCCTCTATACTAAGACATGATAATTCTGTGGGATGACCAAGGGCTATCGAGTTTCGGGTTCAGTAAACCGATAATTTAGTAACATTGGCCAAGTATACGAACTTAGACACGTTAGGCGAATTCACTGAGTTTAGAAACTACAACACAATAAATTATTATACTTAAGAAATTTAACATGTAACATTAAAGGTTTTAACATTAAGGTTTGCTGTTAGAAAACTCAGTTCTGAGTTAAGCTCGCCGATGTACATAAACTTTCCTACTGTAATATAAATGTATATTTGTGTGTACAATAAAGAATAAGAATAAGAATGTAGGCACTATTGATTCGTAAGAAGGTACATAAGGGTAAGCTTTTAATTGTACAAATAAAAAACCAGCATTTACCTCAGTGCAACCAAGCAGAATCGGGGGCTATGTTACCGTTTGATTGACAGCTGCTCTTGTCCAATAGCAATGGCGAGACCTGACGAACACGTCAATCAAACACGAATCAACCCCACCTTATCAACAAAACCAACACAACAACCCTTATTGCGTATAACGTAAGAGCCACAAGCAGTGCACAGATGACATCGCGAGCCCCGCGGCCGAGCCATCACGCGAACGCGATCGCCCCATTATTCGCCGCCCTTTTGTAATTTGAATTTCGAATTCCAATTCGTATTTTGTGGTAAAATAAAAAGAACACCGTTTCGACACAATGGCGTCAAGGGCGGTGCTCTGACATGCGATCAAGTTATTACATTAAAGGAAAGAGTAGGTACCCGTGAGCCCGCCTCAACCATGCTATTGAAAGCTTCCAGGAATAGAATTCGAAAACATTAATTTGAAATGTACCGTTCATATTTTATAGGACACCATTAATGGAATAGTTTTAAAGCACATGGGTCGGGCAATTAATAACTTCGATTTTGTTTTCATTACAGAGAATGGATTGCCACGAAGACTACGCACTGCTTACACGAACACACAACTGCTTGAACTGGAGAAAGAGTTTCACTTCAACAAGTACTTGTGTCGACCGAGAAGAATTGAGATCGCTGCTTCATTAGACCTTACTGAGAGACAGGTACGTCTGCATCGCATCCTTGAAAGCTTCAAGTCCATTTTCATCCTTCCATCCAACCCAACCTTTAAAAAGTTCAAGTAGGTACGGTGTACGGTCACGATACTTTCCAGTGGCTCATTTTGTCGACAAAATCCCTGGAACGAATCCTGTACATTACACGTACCTACGGCTGCCATCGAACTTTGAGTGCAAGCGATTTTAGCCTTAGTGGTGGTGCACCGGAAAGATTTCTGACTGTAGGTACTTATAACAACTTTTTTTGTTACAGGTGAAGGTCTGGTTCCAAAACAGGCGTATGAAACACAAGAGACAAACATTGACTAAGACCGAAGATGGTGACGACAAGGATTCGACAACATCAGAAGGGGGCAAAAGTTCTAAGACAGGTCTTGACAAATTCTTGGACGACGACGGACCGCTATCTGGCAAGAAGAGTTGCCAGGGTTGCGAATTACCACCCGGTGCACTTTGTTCCCCTACTGAGGATCTACCGGAGCTTGCATCACGCACTCGGAACAATAATACTCCGAGTGCCACCAACAACAATAGTTTTGCGAGTGACGGAGCCTCCAGCGTAGCTTCGTCCTCCTCTCTCGACAAACTTGCAGAAGACGACTCGCGAGACGGCCACCCTCCTATGACAGCAATGACCGCTGCACCTAGAAACTTGACCAAGAGAATCAAACAAGAATCAAGGAAGCGATCACCTTCACTAGATGCGACCTGTAAAGTTTCGCCGTCTTCCTCTAAAGATGGTCTAGGCCCTATAGCTGGCCTTTCAGATAATGGAAAATTCTCGTCAGTTAGTTTGACACCGTCGTCTACGCCAGGTACTCCGTCAAGTATGCACCCGAGTCCACTTGGCCATTATCCTCGGCCGTCCCCACCAAACGCTCCACCGGGTCCGCCGCACGCTCAAGCCGTGCCTAACGCGATGCCTCCTTACATCATTAGAGGCAATGCACCTCCTGGACAGTTTGTTCCGCACCCTGACTTCCGCATGGACTCCAAACAGTTTATTGGAAAACTCACACAATACCCCCAGGGTACCAGAAACTATGAAGGGTACGGAACTGCTATTCATTCTGCTGACCAGCACGGGTATGTTCGAAATCAGCAGCATACACGACAGGACGGATCTCCTTCCACAAGGCCGACTAACGGTGTTGGATCGAGGCAAGCGTACCCACATGAGATGTATCAAAACTATGGGTACCCAGCATATGGAAAAGATCAAGTAGCCTATGGGCACCCTGGGTATGACCAAACGCAAGGTTACAGCGGGGAGCATATGGGGTACGCGAACAGCCATTACGGCTATCACTACCACGAAGGTGCGCAACATGATCATAGTCACAACTATTATGCTAGTGAAGGGCAGAAAACCGCACATGGGACGGACTATCCCAAGAACTACTATGAAGGGAATGCTTACTCGCAGCAGGCAGCGGGGTATGCGGCGAGCGGCGCGCAGGCGGCGGCGGCGGGCGCGGGGGGCGCGGCGGGCGAGACGTACCCCGGCGCCGAGTGCGCCGACGGGTACGGCTCGTTCCAACAGTTCTACGAGGCCACGCACGCCGCGCCTGCCGGAGAAAACTCCAACTCTTCCTCAGACTTCCACTTCCTCAGTAATCTCGCTAATGACTTCGCACCAGAATATTACACCATTTGAGATAAGGACTTCGCTGAGCAGGCGAGTGATCTGTTCGTGTAAGCTTACGAACTTTAACATAAGGGTTTACGGTGTTGACACTCCAGTGTTCGCCCAAGGCGATGAAGTGTATGATTGCTCTCCATGGCTAATCCTAATCCAATTTAAGTTTGTTATATTATAGTTACTATAATAAAATTAAATGATAATGTAATAAATTGTAAATAAATACTTATCTCTTAACTGTAATAGAT
This sequence comes from Asteroscopus sphinx, assembly GCA_949699075.1. Lineage (NCBI taxonomy): Eukaryota > Metazoa > Arthropoda > Insecta > Lepidoptera > Noctuidae > Asteroscopus > Asteroscopus sphinx. The sequence continues at coordinate 10,656,974 of OX453013.1, read as the reverse complement.
AATAAAACTAAAGTTTTTACTCGGACGCGTACAGAAAAAAAAAATAGATATCGAAATTGATTTCAGACGAAATAAATATCCAGTTGCAGAAAATACTTGTGACAAGATATTAATATATAAAGGTTATTGTGAATGAAAAATTGCATTAATAAATACTGTTGTTATAACGTATGTGTAATATATAATTAAAACAGGTATCAATGTAAATTTCTACAAAATATTTAAAGTTTATCTTGTATCCAACACCTTTTCACGTGTTCATGATAAGATATATTTGAATAAAAAATCATTTTACGACACTTAATAATAGAAATTGTTTACAAACTTAAGGAATAGTCGTTGCCTTATTTAGTTAATATTGTTTTGTGACTATAAGACATACTGTAGATACATTTTACGATAGTTTATTATAAGTCATTATTATTGTAGATATCATCAGCTCTATCATTTTGGCCTATTAAAAAAATAAATCATTTGGTGTCACATGTTTTCTGCTCTTACTCCTTTGCCCTTTAAAATACATATCAGCTGGTACTTCATATTACACCTACCTGCTCTGCGCCACAGAATCAATAATGTACAAGTACTTCCGCAAAGCAATTAATGGGATATTAGAAGTAAACAAGATAAGAAAAACCCAGCCAAGTGCGAGTCGGACTCGCGCAGTAAGGGTTCCGTACTTCTCAACGACCTGATACCCCATAAAAACTGATTTAATTTACGAGAGTTTATCAAAAGACATCAACGTACAGTGCGCAAAATATGATTTTTTTCATGCCTTTCTTACGCAGGTACCACCACATATGTCTATGTTTGTCTTAATTTTAGTATTTGTTACTAAACTACATAATGTGCACTGTAATCTGACCAAGTTTGACGCTGGTATATATTACCGTTTTAAGAGAGAGCAGGAACAAAAACGTTGAAAAAAATGCATGTTTTTGAGGTTTCTTATATGGGGACCCCCTTTGGTTTTAGACTTTTTATTTGGTTTTAGTATTTGTCGTGATACACCACATTGCAACACAATTCCTGAGAAAATTTCAACCGGTTACCTATTACCGTTCAAAAGATACTGCCCTGTGACAGACAGACGGACGGACAGCGTAGCGAGAGTAATAGGGTCCCGTTTGGCACCCTTCGGGTACGGAACCCTAAAAAAGAAAAGAAAAAAGAAAATTAAGAAAAGACCTATTCTATGATACCGGGTAAAACAGGGTGAATAGGAACAACAGTGGGCAAGGATTTTAATATTGAAATAAGATAGTTTGTTGCCCACAAACTTCGATCAATAATAGTACTTAGGTATTATTTATCGAAGCCCACAAACATTTTTAAAGTCTTTATGGGCAACAAACCATCTTATTTCAATGTTAAAATCCTTGCCCACTTTTGTCCCTATTCACCCCTGCATTCCTATTCACCCCGTATTCATTCCGTTTTACGGTAGGTATCCTAAGGAGAAGCTCATAAAATATGCTCAAATATGCTCTAAAAGGCATGAAGAAGTCTCAATTTATTAGCGACCAAACAGATAATTTATAGACAATGATCACCCAATGGCCCATGCAAGATAGACAACCCTTGTGTATGTACCTACACTCTGTTTTTAGGGTTCCGAAGTCCTACAAGGAACCCTTATAGTTTCGTCATGTCTGTCCGTCTGTCCGTCTGTCCGTCTGTCCGTCTGTCCGTCTGTCCGTCTGTCCTAATCCTTTACAGCTTAATAACTTCTACAGTTATAAACATAAGTAAATGAAATTTTGTTAAAAAATAGTCGACATATAGATCTCAATTTTAAAAGAATAAAAGAATCGTTTTTCCGTATTTTAGGGGTGGTGTCCATACATGTGAAATGGAGAAAAAAAAATTTTTTTCGCTGCACCCCCTCGTGTGGGATATCATTGAATAGGTCTACTAAAATGAAGGTAATGTTTGATACACCACTTTTTTATCAGGTGTACCATCTGCAAAATATAGCCCGCCAAAGTGGCTTGCAATGTGTCCCCCCCCCTGCCATTTCTAAACTATGCAATGTAGAAACTTATAATCTTCCACATTGATAGACCTTTGTGAAAACTCTCTTTTAAAATTATTTCGAGTATAATGTGATTATAATTTTTTGAGTTATAGAGAGAAAACTGAAAAATACTTAAAACGTCCTAGTTCAAAGGTCATTGACCTTAGAGAAAAATGATCATAGCAAATAATGCTCCTGTAGCTACTTTCTATTTGAAAAAATCACAAAAAGTAACTTTGAAATGACAAACGTCTTAAATTTGGCTTTTTGAATTTATCGCTAGATGGCGCTACTAACAACACGCTCTGAGTCGCGAATGCTGCCGATTATTGCAAAAACTACAATAGCCATGATTAATATTCGATTTGATTCGTTTGTAATTACACCTACTTAAGGAACCCTATAATACTGAGCATGGCCCGACATGCTCTTGGCCGGTTTTTCTTGTCTTATTTAGTAAACAATCAATAATGCAATTAGTCAATAATTATTATTAAAAAAAACTACGTTAAACCGCTGGATACAGAAAGCACAGGACCGGTCGTTGTGGCGATGCTTGGGGGAGGCCTATGTCCAGCTGTGGAAGTCTTTCGGCTGAGATGATGATGATTATGTTAACAATTATACGCACTAAATCACATTTTTCAACCTAATTACATATGCAGACAGAAAAGTAATTATATTTTATCAGTAGTTATTTGAATAAAGAAACATGCCAAGATTGTTTACGATTGTTTATTTAAGACAAGAGAGAAAAAACAGACTTTGTCATAATAAAACAAGTTTAACCGGATAACATCGCCAGGGTCGGATTAACCATTAGGCATAGTAGGCAACTGCCTAGGTGCCCAGCATCGGCTAGGGATCCGCGCGCGCACAAAAGTAATAGAAAATGTTTCATACAGCAAAAAAAATTGAATATTTGTATCCTCAATGACAATACGTATCATTGCTTTTTTCGACGCATGCTGTCGGTTGATGAAATACTTCATACTTACAGAACAGAACCATCTAGTATCGAGTATTAGAACTAATAATATGGATGCGTTACGTAGCGTTTTTCAAATTTTTGTATGATAAACAAAAGTTTTGAAATGCTTGATCTGAAATTGCGATTTGTGAGTTTTGCGACCGTAGTCCCTTCATCAACTTGAAAAGAGCTGATGATCTTCAAACGGTCGAAAAGGGGCCCCGAGAATTGCATTGCCTTAGGGCCCCGACATGGTTAATCCGGCCCTGTACATCGCGTATATTATTTTAATTTAATTATTTATATTTTACGTCTGCAGTGTGTGAACATGCCCTAGACAAACCATTTTCTTCAATTTGATAACCACTAGTCCTGGCGAAGGAAAACAGATATTTATTATTTATTTATTTGTTTAGCGGTATACATAAGTAAAACATTCTAAAGGTGTAAACATAAACTCGTTAGAGTAACCTAGAATGCTCCGTGAGGCTACTGAAATATGCTACACTTTTTTTTTCCGTGGGGTAATCCTCATGGATGCACTCCGCCCGGGGTAGGCGGAGCCAGTGTCGAACTCTTACCGACTAAAACCACCACGGTGTTCCTTCAACTACTTTAGCCGGGGGCGTGGGAACCCGTGAGTATTCACACAACCACCCCCGACAGGTCCCGGCTCGCCCCAAGCAGGCGAACCCCTTCTCCCCGTGCGGCCTAGCGACGGCCGCACCCTCCTCTGTGGCCCACATGGAACACTGCACGCCACCTCACCTCACGGGCCTTTACCAGCTACGCCAGCTGCGCAAACTACGCCAGCTACGCCAACTACTGATCGGGCAGCACCCCACAGCATGCTACACTGTAAAACATAATTATACTGTGAATTACTACTGCGTGCATCAGAATGGTTTTATTTAATTAAAAATTGTATGTATTGTATTTTTTTAGAAATATTTGTAAAGACGCTTGTCACCTTAATCTTCCTGTGACTACGAACGCTGCAAAGCTTTCGAAACATCAGGAAAACCAATTTAAATAATATACGCGATGTGGTCTAGTGATTCGAGTGTCGGACTACTGATCACGAGGTTGTGGGTTCGATTCCCACAGGACACAAATATTTGTGTTATGAACATGAGTGTTTGTGTTGGTCTGGGTGTTTCTTATGTACTAGAAGTATGTATTTACAAAAAAAAGTATATAAGTATTATATCCATTGTCTAGTACCCATAGTACAAGCTCTGCTTAGTTTGGGACTAGATGGTGTTGTGTAAAATGTCCCAAAAATATTTATTTATTTAATTTATTTATTTAAAAAACATTATAATGTGTAGTGATCGCGTAAACCGAAGAAATTATTAGACTTTTTGTCAATTACTATGATGTACTACATATTTCAAACAATACATCATATCCACTCAAATAGTGGAGGTACACCCAAACGGCATGCTGGAATTCAATAAATAAAAATCGCATTCAATTGCCGCATGTACGAAAAATGGCTCTACTGATTTGGCTGTCGTCATTTTGAAAGAAAAGAAAGAAAGAAAGAAAAAAATTTTATTTGCTTCAAAAGTGACGCACAAAATTACCAAAAAATTCAAGAACACAGAACAAATACAGGTACAGAGCCAAGAAGTGTGGTAAGATATGCGTCACATCCGCGCAAAACGGCCACCGCTCAGCATATTGCTGTGCCTCATGCACGGAGCAAAGACACAGCGCTGGTTTTCAGCGACAGCCGGCGTCGACACAAATTCACAATGCAATAACGTAGATCAGTGAGGCGTGATGTTGGTAAATAACGATAAAAAATAAATAATTAAGAATATAATTTTTTTTTTTTTTTTTTTTTTTTACTTTTGTATTTTATGAACAGTGTAGGTAGATGAGGATTTTCAGGACAAGGTTCGTATGAAAGCAATTTTTTTGGAAAAAACCACCCATACGAAACCGTGACGGGTCTTTAGTGTATTATAAAAGCTGGTTGCAGATTTCTTTTAATTATTTAGAATAATAATAATATGGCTGCCGCTGACTACATAAAATTAAAGGCCATTCTACACTATGTCACTAGAACTGTACTAGGAATCACCACCCGTTTTTATGATAAAATTATATGAAAAGTATATTTGTTGCTGGCGGCATCATTTGTTCACTGCTATTTGAGCAATGACTCAAATTTTAGTGATTATCTCACAACAGCAGAACTAAAACAGGATAAAAAAAAAAATACAAAATTACTAAAAGAAATAGAGAATACTGATATTAATTTATTATCAAACTAGATAATGCGAAATAGAGAGATTAACAAAGTTGTGATCATTTAACTAAATGCAGTTAGTTTTTTTTTTTATAAGTATTAATTATTTCAAAACAGAAATGCATTATTATTGCAACCATAACATCATTTGAAAGACATTAGAATCTTGTTAATTATTAAGGATTCTGTACATTAAACAAAGAACTGCATGTCACTTAGCCTATGAGTGTTGTGAAAAAATCCATTACAATTATGAAAAAGTATTTTAGCCTTACGGTGATAAAGGTACATTAAAGATCTCAGATTTCCTCATTTATTAAGGAATATAAGACACTCCTTATATAAATTTTTGTTCAGAACTACCCTGCAAAGTACAGAGTGGTGTAAATACCAAGATTCTAATGCATACTTCGATAAACTCCTTGTGTGACAAGACTCCACAAATGGTAAAGCAATTATTACTTATAAAGTACATTTTTGTTACGAAGTGGAAGGTTTCGTTGCCTGCATCTGGGCCTGCAGTTTCATCTCTATCATCATGCAGATTGCTTTATGAACCTTTGACTTTTCCATGCCTAACATTTTTATTTTCTCCATCTGTTCCGTTACGAATGCCACTTTTCTCTTGAAATAGTCTTTAGCACCGACAATGTCCTGGAAAGTAAACAGACTATTTACTACACAGGAATAATGGTAAAATAAGGAAATAAAATACATCAATAGCATAAGAAATGCATGGTATAGTAATATCTGTTGTCATTATTTTGTAAAACAAAAAAGCATTCAAATGGCCTCAAACTTCGATAAAATATACTATAGAGGCACAGTATTGTACAAAATCAAACCCAAAAAACGTCTCCGCAATAAAATGTACTGTAATATTAATTATGTTTACGACAATAACAAGCACAACACTACATCATTTGTTTGCACATTTGGAGTATAGTTTTTATGTTTCTTTGTCTACACATTTTAGGATTGCGAAATGTCTCACTGCTAGTGGGGTTATGGGGCTAAGAGCGAAACTGTATATGCGACTGATTATTGCAGTTTTGATGGTGCTGCTTTTCGAGTGGCGATTGTGCATCTATAGTATATTTGATTGAACACCCTGAGTAATAAAAAGAGAAAGATGTATAGAACTCAATTAATAATGTAATCAGTGTGGGTTTAATGATAGTTTTAATTATAATTTCAAAAACTATATTTAACTTTGGGTACACTAAAATCAAATATAGCTCAAAATTGTACACAGTATAAAAAATCAAAGATTTTAATAAGTATTTGCATTACAATGAATGAATCATACATAAATAATAAAACTTACTTTCTGTGCATAATATCCGGTGCCTATATCAATGAGCACATTATCTGTGTCTGCTATTGAACCAGGGATATACATGGATCCAGTCAGCGGTACCAGTATAGTTTTACCTTTAGAATCAGGAGTTACTTTCTCAACACATTCTCCAGATTCCATAAACTTTCCTTGAGCCATCTTTAGTGTTTGTAAGGAGTCTTGAAATACGGTCATTTCCTACAAAAATAAAAACAAAAAATTATAGTTTTTAACATAAATGTCGCTCCTGTTAGAAAATAACCTTACAATTTATTTTCTATGGAAATTAATTGGATTAAATTGGATACCTGAGAAAGAACCGTCATTTTTTTAAATACATACTCAAATTTACAATTACTTCATTTAGTACCGACTGAATTTTAAACTTACTTGATCCAATTGCTGTTTAAGTTGGGCCAACTGCTGTAAATTGAGCTTGGATAAATCTATTTGATGCATTCCTGGCGCTGGTGCACTTGATACGGTAGCCATTGCTATAAAAGATTATTTATCGCAGCTAGTTTATTAAGAATAATGACGAATTTAAATAAATGCAAGATTTTTCAGCATAGTTCGCAGAAGGTAACCTCAAATATTTGCAGTTGCAGACGAGTTATTTGTCAAATTAATGTCAATGTCATCCATCATAATTGACAAATTACGTTAAGAGCCGCGTTCAGTATTATCGTCAGACGTCGTCGGACGCGGGACGACGCCGTCGCCGACGCTCGGAACCGCAGCGTTCCTTGGGCGTTCGTTTGTATGATCCATCCAGATGTAAACCTATGGAGGCGCACTATTCTTCTACATCCACCTCGCTCATACAAATATCTATTAAATCGTCATAGAAATATGAATCTATACTTTGTCTCTAGTTAACTAAGGTATAATGTCGTCTGGTGAAAGAGATGGCATGCTATTTGGAGAACATTATTTATCTAGCAGTAACAATAAATGATATATACAGACTTATACAACTATGTACACAACTTACACAACTACTTATGAATAAACAAAATAAATAAACAAAACAAAACTAAAGCTATAAAAAATCTAAAAAAATCCCCGCATCGCCTTCTACCCGAAGCGTGCCCAGAATACTGGCAGCATTGCCACGTAGTATGGCAATGCTAATTCTTTGACCAAAGAAAAGGCCAGCATTCTGGTCACGTGAAGTGTCGGCCAGCCGCCTGGAGATGGCTTTGAACAAGAGACGAGCACTCTGACCCCACGACCCGAGTGTTTCAACCCCAAACGGCTCGAAAATACAATTACTGATTATGTTATTATATTTTCACCGCTTGAGGGCTCAGCAGCTGCAGCGGTAGCGCCAGCACAGCCCGCCGACCTAGGAAGATGGGAGGGCGTAAGGGTATCGACGCACGTTGCGTCCCACACCAAAGACTTACCCACTTTCCATGGCAATAGAGTCATACCATCTGGTCTCTTGCCATCATCACGTACCAAGCCATTTGGTTCTAAAACAGCTGGAAAGCCTGCGGCGGTGACAAGAGCACGACGGATTATGTCATTTATATTAGCGTGCCGTGCCGTACGACCTGCACTCTTGATGAAAGACAAACTGTGGTGACCGAGGCTATTGACAGCTTCACCACAGTGACAGCGATGCGGAGCACAGCAGGGAGCCACCAAACGAAGGCATGTAGCGACTCTGAACGTGGTATTATCCAATATGGTGCCAATGTTGGGTGACGGAAGCACCTGAAGCTATAAGCCCGACTCCAATTCTCCCACAGCCAGCAGGCTGGCGCGCTCAGCGGTTGTGATTGACGTATTTATGGGTTCATTCCGTATCGCAAGATTCGCAACGCAGAGCGGCCTATCCCACTGTCTCTGGGAAAATGTGTTAAAATCTTTGACTAAGGAAAACTATTGGACTTGACATAAACGAAAAAAAAACCGTGTCGATTTTTGAAATGTCCGTGACAAAATATGGCCGCCTAGTAGTGTTGTTCTTTACAAAAATAAAATTGTAGTACTTATCGATAGAGTTGTTTCAGAAAAATTGTGATGATTCCTGGGTTAAAATGGATAATAAACGTTTTAATTCGTAGATGTTGTGGTTTTATTAACCGACTTAAAAAAATAAGGTTTATGTTCGACTGTATGTATTTTTTATGTATGATCACCGATTTCTTCGTCAATTGTGAACCGATTTTGAAAATTATTTTTTTTTGTTTGAGAGGGTATTCTCCCAAAATGTACTGCCGCTGCGTACGGAACATATTTTTCGTTGATTTTGTTAGGGTATGACATATTTATACTTTTAAATATCATTGTTTATGCCACTTAAAATAAAATAAACTAAAAAAAAAGTATAAACTTACTTCAAAAAGAATGAAATAATTTGTGTGAAACAGTTTAGGAAGTCGGTGCCAATTTTTTTCTTAAATCAAACTGAATCAAAGGCACCTACTTCCTAAACTGTTTCACACATATTTCCTTCTTTTTTGAGTTGGTTTTTACTTTTTTAAAGTTCATTTTATTTTAGTAAATACTTAAATAGGTATCTTAAATATGAATAAAACAAAATCGAGTTTATAAAATGTTCGTAATTTAATGAATTCAATTTCAAATTGTTTTTATTTCATAATTATACAACGTGTTATTGAAATAACTGAAAACCTCTTAAGCGGTCATTGTACTCATCAGTATGAACAACTTTTTCTATGTGACCGACACTGAAATCGTGAAATAAAGAAACAGCAGTTCCCTACATTTGTGTTCACATAAATGGACAAAATGTAAGAAACGGCTGTTTTTTTTGCGATTTCAGGGTTGGTCCCAAATTAAAAGTTGTTCATACTGATGAGTACAATGACCGCTTAAGAGGTTTTTAGTTATTTCAATAACACGTGGTAGAGGTATGGTATCTTATACACGGTGAATTTTCGTTGGTTTTGGAAACGAAAAGGGGTCATTATGAACAGCTGATCCTTACATTTGTGTTCACATAAATCGACAAAATATAGGGAACAGCTGATTTTATTTTTGTGTTTTCGGGGTTGTTCCCATACTAAAAGTTGTTCATAATGATGAGTACAATAACCCCTTTTCGTTTCCAAAACCAACGAAAATTCACCTTGTATATGAATAAATAAAATTGAGTAACTAAAACTTTCGTAATTTATTGAATTCAAATTCAAATTGTTTTTATTTCTGATAGACCTAATAACAGGCACCTAAGAAACGTAAGACTCTAGTTGCAAGCTCCCAAATGATGGGTCCTATGGAGAAAAACCGGCTAGAAAATCCATGAATACTATTTGCCTGATGTCGTTGATATAGTAAATGCACATGAAGTCTCGCTTAGCATTGAGTTTGACAGCGATGCAGCAGTCTGAAAATATAAAGAGAAATATTTCAATTATCTTGACTTTACGTTAAGAGATTAACGGCCAAAATTAATATCGTATCTATCCAAGATTTGGCCTACTAGAGATAGAAATGTGAGACAATTTGTATGTAACCTATGTCAAATTTCTATCTCTAGTAGAAAAGAAAGAAAGAAAGAAAAATAGTTTATTGTCACAGTTAGTAGGGTAAATAGGGTTAATAGGGCACGCCGCAATAGCGGCGGTAAGGCCCGTCATGGAGGAGTGGCTGGAGAGGGGCTATGGCGCCCTCACCTACCGGCTGACGCAGATACTCTCGGGGCACGGTTGCTTCGGGAAGTATCTGTGTCGCATAGGCCGGGAGCCGACTCCCGAGTGTCATCACTGCGGGAGCTGCCTTGACGACACGGTGCAGCACACACTGGCGGAATGCCCAGCTTGGGCCACGCAGCGCCGTGACCTTATAATTGCAGTAGGCGGCAGCGATCTCTCGCTTCCGGCTGTTGTTTTGGCTATGGTCGGGAGCGAGAACGCTTGGGAGGGCGTCGTCTCCTTTTGCGAGGAGGTGATGCTCGCTAAGGAGGCGGCGGAGAGGGTTCGAGAGGCAACGACCTCCCTCCCCACCCGCAGGAGACAGACCGGGCGTCGCAGGAGGGCGTACGCCGACCTCCAGCCACCCTAGGAGTGGGCCTGCGGGCGGCGGACTCGGGGTAGCCCGCCGCCCGATCAGTCAAGGCCCGTGATGGTGGCGCGTCGTGTTCCGCGCGCGCCAGTCAAGAAAAGGGTGCGGCCGATGATGCCGCACGGGGAGAAGGGGCTCGCCTACTAGTGGCGAGCCAGGACCTGCCGGGGATGGTTGGACGACTATAAGTTTCCCACGCCCCCGGCCAATGGTTGGAAGAGGAACACCGTGGTGGTTTTAGTCGGTAAGAGTCCGACACTGGCTCCGCCTTCCCCGGGCGGAGTGCGTCCATGAGGATTTCCCCACGAAAAAAAAAAGGGTATTAATTTTGGCCGTAAGGCTGCGGGCACAAAACGAACGGTGGCCAGCGATGATGGGGCGGCGGGCGGGATAAATTGGATTTGATTATCTTTTCGGACGGCACTATTTATACCTAATTTAAATCTTCGTCATCGATAATAATTTCAAGAACATGAGGCCTCTAAGATACATCACTACGTATGTTTTCATTCTATACAAAATAAAGTATTTCATCTACAAATCTTATTGAGATTTCACTATCACTTACGGTAATTATAATCGGAACTTGATTTTTCTTATTATTACATAAAATAAAGGAGATTTGATAAAAAAATTGTGACTAACCTGTGCAAAGTCAATCGAGTGTGATTTTTTTCTTTTTTCGAGCCGCATTTCATAATAACACACACACGATTTTGACCTGAAATTGAATAGAAATCTCTACTCAAGCGTAATATGGACCACACTAGAGTGATTACAGATCAAATCTCAGCTGAAATTCCGAAACAGGTGACAGTATAAAATAAAACTAAACTCAGCTGAACTGTGATCAATAGATCTCTGCTTGAGGAACGTTCTAAAATCAAAGCTCAACTCAAAACTAGTTTTAAACAGAGATCAACGCTTGAGTATTCTTCTGTAATACGGGCCTGAATATCTACACCACGTGGCCGCGTGGCGAAAAACAATCATTTTAAGGGGCAGGGTTTTGTATGTGTGCTGTCAAGTAAACCCAAAGACTTTGTATATACTAACGTATATAATAACGCTATGAGTAAACCACTATTCACCACTTGAAATCTTCAAATCAGTTTCAACCACTTACATGAGCCGTCAAAACTGCCGCGTTAGTTAGCCAATAGCCACCTTGGTAGGGCCAATCGGATTGCAGTACCCCACCTCAGCTAGTAGCAGAATTTTACGCATATATTCAACATTAGGCGTCTATTGGACCTATAGACGCCTAGTCTATTGGGCTATATGGTCGTTGGGTCTGTTACTGGTTATTCCGTTGCGCAAGCAAAGCGAGTGGTAATTTTTTTTAGGTTTATGCGTAAACATAACTTCAATAAAAAAAATACACTTAGGCCCGTATTACAGTAGCTTCCTCAAGTACAGTTTAAACTCCAATCACCTGATCACTACTTAAGGATAGAATCGTTACTTGAGTATCGGTCTTATTCCAGAACGGTAATTATAAACTTTAATTCAACAATAAAACACACGAATTTGACCTGAAATATAATAGAAATCTTTACTCAAGCGTAGTCTGGACCACGCTTGAGTGATTACAGATCAAATATCTGCCCAAATACCGAAACAGGTGACAATATAAAACGAAACTAAACTTAGCTGAACTGTGATCAACAAATCTCTGCTTGAGGGACGTTCTAAAATCAAAGCTCAACTTAAAACTAGTTTTAAACAGAGATCAACGCTTGAGTATCCTTCTGGAATACGGGCCTTAGTATTTTTTGGTGGCAAGGGCGGCGACCACCCTTTAGTCCGCCACTGGTGGTAGTTCTACCATAAAGGTATTATACTTACGTCAGTATGGAAATGTCTTTGAGTTCTACCGATTTTTCGTTTTGAATTCTACCAATTTCTACCGATTTGTGGCTTGTGAGTCTTGTGACACTTAATTATCTACCAATTTGATAAAATTATGGTTGGCAACACTGCTATAAAATAGAGTTGGGTAGGACACGCAAAATCAATGAGTTTGTATGAGTAACTCATTCTGCATAATGAGGTGGGACATTGTCACACTTCAAATGAGGTGGGAAATGTCATGTTGATGAGACATTTGATACACTGAAATACATTAAGACATTGTCACACTTCAAATGAGATGGGACAATGTCATGTTGCTGAGACATATAATACACTGAAATACATTAATACATTGAGTTGAGCTTATATTGTCTAAGATAGGAGTGGGTAATATAGCTTTTGTCGAATATCAAATCGAAACTATATATCGATATTTGATATCGGATTTTGAAACTATATATTTTTTGAAACTATATAAGTATCGACAGATGAGCATAGTTTTGGTGATATCGTAGGTAGTTAGTATAGGTAGGTCGTTTTCGATATAGATCCGATTCTTATATTGGTTGGCAAAAGTATTGCGTGCGTTGCGTTATAGAATACAATATCAACATTGTTAATTCCAAAGACTCCAATTTATTTTTTATTTAATCGGCTGTTTAATCAGCAACACACTATAATTTCTTGGTTAAATGACAGTTTAGCCAAAATTCCAGTACATTTTTCGTGTAATCGGCTGTTTAAGCAGATAATTAACGTTAACGAACACTTGTCTTAGGCCGGTCTTCATCAATGTTAATTCTGTGGTCAAACAACCGTACACCCACTATCCAGTATATTTTTCAAATAATCGGCCATTTAATCAGCAACAAACGATAATTTTCTGGTTAAACCTCTGTTTAGCACTGATTTCAATAGATTTTTAATGTAATCGGCTGTTTTATCAGAGAACTAACGTTGATGAATACTGCTCGTTGGCTGGCGTTTAATTATACAGCCGATTAATTGAAAAATAACTGGAATCGCGGGTAAACGGTTGTTTAACCAGAGAATTAACATTGATGAAGACCGGCCTAAGACAAGTGTTCGTTAACGTTAATTATCTGCTTAAACAGCCGATTACACGAAAAATGTACTGGATTTTTTGCTAAACTGTCGCTTAACCAGGGAATTACAGTGTGTTGCTGATTAAACGGCCGATTAATTGGAAAATAAACTGAAGTCTTGGGTATTTAAAAATAATATTATTAACTTAAACAAAAAAAAAAGTATATGGCAATCACATATTGGAAATCAAATTTAAATCAAACTAAACGAAAAAAACCACGTCAAAAATTTGGCTATGACCAGCGACACCAAACAACCGAAAATTGTCGAATATTCCAAATATTCAATGTTACGAACTTCATTTGTCCTATTGTCCCTCATATTGTCCTATTCATGCACGCGTCAGTGTAACAGTCGGTCTGAGTGAGTGAAGTTATGAAGCAACGCCGTTCTTTCATGGTACATGCTTCAAGTCGTCACATCTCGGTTCATTTGGTGTTTGTCCCAGTGTAATGGTACAAAAATTATTTTTGAGGTGTTGCGACATTCTGTCTAGAGGTTTGCACCGGAGCGGAATCTTGAGAACCGGTGATATTCACCGGTGATTGGGCGATCTCCGGTAATTCACCGGTGATCTCCGGAGAATTAAGAAAAACAAATCTTCATTAAATTGTACTACAATTTTATCCATAGTGTGTACAGTGTAGGCAGATTCTTACTATGTATAATAAATTAATTTTATTTTACTTTTTTATGGAAATGAAAAACATGATTGTAAAATGAAATATAGGTATTTTTTATTTAAAAATGATTTTCAAACAACTTATGTTAATCAATCAGTCACTACAACGAATGAATGATTGATTGCATGATATTTTTCGGGACTTCTCGCCGTAAAGCCTCTGATACACATGCCTGTACCTTGCATGCTTGCATACAGCTCCTTGCACGTGCCAGCTACTTTAATGTGTATACGTTAACTGGCATGCCTGTACCTGGCAAATAAGTAGATTGCACGAAATTTGATTTACTGGCATGCAATATGAGGGAGAGGTCGCGGGGTTCTGCAAAACCGCTAGTTACTGTTGTGAACGTACGTGGCAGATAGGCATGCCAGTGTCACTCAAATCCGTCTTCTTCTTCTTTTCTTTTCTTATCTCATTAATTTAGCTACACTTTCTACTGCTAGTAACAATATGACACTATTTAATTCACTTAGAATGCTTTCCGTTGATGCAAAAACAAGAAAATGTGCTGTTGAGACGTCGCGTCGGTAGCGTGGCGTACTGGCTCGTGTATACTTCTTGCAATTTACTGACATGCAAGTAAGAAAATTGCATGCCTGTTTACTTGCAAATGTATCCACAGTATGCCAGTTACTTGCATATGACATGACTTGTTAACTGACATGCAAAAGCTACTGCTCCATTTTACAGGCATGTGTATTCCGGCCATAAAACCGTAAAAGATTAATGATTCAGAAAAAATAACTTATAACATAACATCACAACTGTAGCGCCCGAAGGATAAGATTTTAAATACCCTCACATTTCACCAGTTTCGTCTTAACTTTAAAAAAAAGTGGGGAGCGAAGATAAATTTATAAATTTGCGATATTTATTTTCATGTTTATTGTTGGCTAATGAGTTATTAAATAATAAAATAGCTTTTTTTATATTTATTCGAATAATACGTCCAAAAGATTGATTCGTCTTCAGAAGAACAGGAAACTTGGAGTAATACATAATAAAAAACTACGATTGTCACCCGTATTAAAAAAAAAACCCGCCGAATACATAACCTCCTCCATTTTTTGAAGTTGGTTAAAAAGAAATCGGCACCCAGACAAAATTAACAAGATAATCAATTACATTGCAATGAACTATTTGGCTGATGTAGCAAGCGAGATGAATCATTTTAACAACGCTTCGAGTATATTCGTATCCGAAATCCGAAATATTTAAACTCGTAGAAAATAAGCAAAATGAGAAATAATACAGTGTTGAGCAATAAATCTTTTATTTATGTATTCCGAATGATCGATGATAACCGGAGATCAATCGGTTTTTCTTCGGTGTTTTCAATCGAATAATTTCACCGGTTTTCACCGGTGATTCTCCGGTACTCAGTGCTCCGGTGCAAACCTCTAATTCTGTCGTTTTGTATGGGACATTTGAGGTGCCTCATGTATGAGTGACACAACTCTACTATAAAACAACATTTTAGGGGTTGGCGGGAAAATTCGTAAAGATCATGTTGTGGATTTTTTATTATTTTCTAAAATTAGTGTTTCTTCGAGTGTTAATGTGTAATAATGGTGGATTATTAAATGTTAAGTGCTCGTTAACGTGTACAAGTGTGGATAAATGGTACAAAGTTGAAAAACATGACTTTCGTATTATCTCATCATCCCCTCAGAAACCTAGTAAAGTTTCCATCACTTTACTAGGATACAAGTATAATATATGTTCAATGATTACGACTGAAGGACATGTATCCATGGTGATGAATAAATTTAAAAAAAAAAAAAAAAAACAACATTTTAGTGCTGCCAATCCGAGTGGAATTCCGCGATTGGCGGGGTATGAGAAGCCTGCGCAGAGAGAGCGGGGTCTCGACTGTGTGGACAATTCAAACATTTTACCGTTTTTTTAACGCATCAATCCCCGTATAATATATGATAGTAATATGGTTGCAGTGCTTTTCAGAAATTCAGACTCAATATTTTGTTATTTTCCTCAAGATAAATACAAGTTAAACTGGTTATTCATTCAAACCGATTTGCATAAGGGCACTTGATTTTGATCATGGCTTCTGAACCCAGTAGTCATCAGGCGTTGCAGCTAGATATAGCCTTCTTACCAGCTTAAATAATGCTTTAAATGTGTCTGATTCAAGTAAGGATGGAGTTACTATTAATGCACAATGCAATAACTCATTCGGTGGCACTTGCATGTCAGGATCTGCATTTGGCACGGCTAAATTCAAATATTTGTTATATAATTCCAGTCTGCAAGAAGTATATATAATATTATGAATACATTTTTAACTTATACTTTAATACACTTAAACACAATATTGAGAGTACTTTTACCCTCAAGTATAAGCGAAGTATAAGCACATATGTATCTAGAAGGAACATTATCTTAAATGTAACAGCTTCTAAAAAATAAATTCGGCAAAAAAGGGCGAAATACCATCTAGTGCTCCTGACCCTAAAATTAAGATTGCTCCTTTCCTCATAAAGAAGCACCTCGTTTCTTCAGCTCTGACTTTAGTACTCTGATTCGACATGATAAATATATTGATAATAGGACAAAATAATAGCTTTTTCATAACAAAAAAAAAAAAAAAAAGTTTTTCAACTCGAAATTTCAAACCCAATGACAAAGGACGATTTACGTTACCACCATCTGGGATTAGTGTTCACTGGCCAATAGTAGTGGGTCGTAACGTCTTTTGCACGTAATCGGTTGTACGTAGTTTCGTGAGTACGCGTAACCTCTTTCAAAACCGATTATTTTTGTAACTAGTTATTTCTGTATACATACAGTGTTGGTTATTTTATGTATCTACTTTCGTGTTATGATGTGATTATGATTATTAGGTTCGAATGAAAGTGTTACATACTTCGATTATTTGTTCTAAAATCTAAGGCTAATGCTATTTTTTTTGCTAATTTTGTGCTAATTCATAGATGTATTTACAAATTATTAAAATAATCGATGATTTTTATTTACAGTTTATTAATTTAAATGTTCATTTGCAGTTTATACAAAACATACAATCTACACTCTAAGAAAACATTTATACTAAACCACTCAAAAACTTTAAAGAACGCAGTTCAACACAAGACAATAACATTCATCAATCATATCTCGCCAACTGTTTAAAAAATACAAAATATCTAAAAATAGAAAACCCTATTTGAAATCTGGCCAAGGTCACCAAAGGTATTCCAAAAATAAGAAAAAAAGTTAAAAGTGCGCAAAAAAAACCAACGTAATGCCGTCTCTTTTTATCTTGCGGATAAGCCATATCCCGAAGGAACGATGAACTATGTACTAGTGTGGGTTGATAGTATAGGTACGCATACATCAACATGACGGGGCAAATGCACATGTTAGAGAAACGCTTTCGCGCTGAGCCAGTGTCATAAAACTGCGTACCTACATAAAATATTCTGTTACGCACATGTGTTACTGTGTTAGAGAAAGAAACGCTTACGCGCCGCGCCGGCCGTCGCGTTAGTGTCATAGAACTGGGTACGTAATATAATCGTTACATTCTGGTCCACGAAACTACGTATACGATTATCAGCCTCGTAAGTAGTTACTGAAACCGATTACGTTAAATAACGCTCACTCCTACTGGCCAACCCTATTTCTTCATCAAACAAAATGGTTGTCTATCCTTGTCAGGAACATGCTGAAGGCAAAGATATGGGGAAAAAATAACCATCTAATCAATTTTTATTGACTTGAATTCTGGTTATTTTTGATTGACTTTGATTTAAATTCTATAATGACTGATTACCTATCCTATCATTGATTTATACAACTGTATAGAAGTGGGCGTTTAAACAAAAAGCGCTTAAAAAAGTCTAATTAAAAAAAAAGCGTATAAGCACGCTTTGTGATTAAAGCAGATTTCGTTTAGACTTTTTCGTAAACCAAACTTATGCTTTTAATAGTACGATTGAAATGTAACCTTATTTCTATGAATATAAGACTCAATTTCAAAGTTGACTGGTGGTGGTTTGAAACCGGCAGAATTAAATTTTATTCGTTTACGTAAAATTTGTTTAGAGAAAGCACTTTTTTATTTTGTTGATTATTTTCGTATCGTTTAAACATTTTAAACGTTTTTGACATTGATTGATTTGCTTTTGCTTTGGCGCTTAGTTTATTTTTCGTCGTCAACGAGTGAATGCGTTTTTGAATGTTCTCCTTGGTAATTACGCGACGATTGTAGTTTGTTTGTATAGTTTTTAGTGAACTTTGTAAATAGTTTAAATGTAAATAGAATAGTGTAATGTAGACAAATAAAAGTCAATTTTTTTAGAAGTGAAAAACTAAAAGCGGCAAAAGCGTAAAAAAATTCGTTGGCTGAAAAAAGCACAACGTTTAAACACGCTTACGATTTTAAGTCGTTTTTCCCAACTTTACAACTGTAAATAAAAAAATATGGAAGGGTAAGCTATATTTGTTGATAATATAAATTTTAACCCCAATAAATGTCCTATTTTTTTATTAGTCATGGTCGGGGAATTTACGGGGATTGATAAAAGAGCAGCGGGAAAAAGCGGGGAATCAAGCTTATCGTGGCGGGGAATTAAAAAATATACATTGGCAGCACTGAATATAGTAAATATAGTGGTCTGTGCTAGAAGTTTAAACGTTTTTTGCAATTTTGCAATCGAAACTGTGACAGCGGGTTTCTAGAAATATTTATTTGAAATTTGTGTTTACATGAAAAACGTAGTCGTGTCACTATTGTTGATAGTGCTGTTATAGTTAAAAATTGAGTGAACGGTTTCAATTTATTATTTGTTTGGTAAAACTTAACCTAGTCCAACTTCGTCATGTCGCTCACCAATTTGGATACAATCGAAAATTTCCAAAATTTTATAAGGTAACATATACATTTAAAATTTCCGTTTATACTATATCATAAAATTAATGTAGTAATTACTTGAGTACTTTCTATGGATATGTTAAATGCAACTATCTTTTTTGTTTCATTTTCTGTTTAAAAAAACACAATTTTCTGTACCTACCAAATTTAAAATTATAGTTGCATTCTGTACTATTTCATGATTAAGTTCAAAATGTTAAAGAAGTACGTTTTAAACTTATTTTTCCGAGAACTATACATTGTTATCTAACACCATGATAAGCTTGAATATCTATAATTGTTTTCAATAATAATAATTATCATATATAATGTTTCACCTTGTTTCACCTTTTCATAAGGTCACCAGAGATAAGAAATCCTATTAGTTTTTTTTTATGGATCTACCTCATGGCATTCATATGTTGTTTTGTTTATTCTAATAGAATTAGCATATCAAACTAAACAAATCACCTATATCAATAGATAAAAATGTGATAAGAGTGATAAGGTCGCCCTACTGAACCAATGATTTATTGAACACAGGTTTTGTGTTCCAAGACATTACTCAAATTACCTAACTCTAAAATGTACTTAAATTGCAGGACACCTGTACTAACTGTAGTTCATTTTTCTGCTGATTGGGCCGAGCAATGCAAGCAAGTTACAGAGGTACTAAAGGAACTAGTAAAGATACCAGAAGTAGAATCTTGTGGTAGCAAAATTGCTGTATGTGATGCCGAAAAGCTATCTGAAATCTCTTTGCAATTTAAGGTATATTTTTTTTCATCTGAACCAGTAGGTATATTATGCAAATCAGAATAATAATGTTAAAATTTTTAAGAAACATCTGTGTCAATAAAGTTGGCACTTCCTTAAAAATAACTTATAATTAAACTGGTTATACATTGTAACAATGGGGCAATGATGTTGCAGAATCCAAAACACATTTAATTGGAGTAACTGAACAAATATCTTTATTTAATTTCCAGGTTGACTCTGTACCAACAGTAATATTGTTCAAGAATGGTACACAAGTAGACAGGGTGGATGGTGCTGATGCTGCACAAATATCTTGTAAAGTAAAGGCTCATAGTACAAATAAGACTGCCCTGGGAGATGTAGCTCCTGTGAAACTAGAAGACAGACTGAAAGCATTGATCACTAGACATGATGTTATGGTGTTTATGAAAGGAAATAGGGAGCAGCCTAGATGCGGTTTTAGCAAAACTTTAATACAAATTCTTAATGGAGCAGGGTAAGGATTAAGAGGTTTTTCTATTATTCTAATGGTTCCATATCCAATCACTATATCAACATCTGGTAATGACAAAATGCTGTAAATCAATCATTCTGCTAAGGGTGATGATAGTGGAAACATTGTGAAGTTTCATTAGAAATCCAGATCAGCAGTGGATGCTTATGATCTGTTATGATGATGATCTCTGTGTGACAGTAGACTTTCATCATCATCATTTCAGCCGAAAGATGTCCACTGCTTGCTGGACCTAGGCCTCCCCTAAACATCTCAACAACAACCGGTCCTTACCCCAACAGTAAGAATTTATTATGAAATCCCTTTTGACAGTTAAATAAAAAAGTTTGAAATAGTAATAGGCTGAGATAAAATTTACAAACTATTAAAATTCATATAAAATGGATGAGGATATTTGTATGGCCATTTATAATCTTTGTTGAATGACAATGGCATATGTGGCACATATTTAGAATATAAACTGTTTTGAACAACAATTATTTTAATGATGCTTACATTCCTTTGATTTTGACAATCTCTGTGGTCTAGTGGTTTGAGTGTCGGACTGCTGATCACGAGGTTGTGGGTTCGATTCCCACAGGACACAAATTTGTGTGATGTACATAAGTGTTACTTATTTTGGAAATAAACGATTATTATTATTATGAACATAAGTGTTTGTGTCTTGGTGGGAATACGACTGATGTCAGTGCAGGATATCGGTTTAGGCTGGTGGCGGATGAATGGTTGTACAATCAACCATCAACGGCAGCATCCATAAGCCGAGTAAGAAGGCTTACTGTGCACCCACCAACCCGCACTAGACAAGTGTGGTGGGTTATCTTGTCTAAACCCCTTCCCATAATGAACCACAAGGCAGAGACAGGGACAAGTGGAAAAAGGGAAGGGAGGCCTTTGCCCTGCAGTGGGACACTACAGGCTGATAATAATAATAATAAGTGTTTGTGTTGGTCTAGGTGTTGTTTACGTATTATAAGTATGTATTCTGAAAGAAAAAAAAAGTATTTAAGTATTATATCCATTGTCTAGTACCCATAGTACAAGCTCTGCTTAGTTTAGGACTAGATGGTGCTGTGTAAAAATGTCCCAACATACTTATTTATTATATACTTATTTATATACTTGGGAAACTGCTAATGATGACATTTGATTGTTTCTAGAATGCCGTATGACACATTTGATATATTGACTGATGATGAAGTACGCCAAGGCCTTAAAGAATATTCAGACTGGCCTACCTACCCCCAGCTTTATGTTAAAGGGGAACTAATTGGGGGGTTGGACATAGTCAAAGAACTACAAGCTAATGGAGAACTAGATGCTACACTCAAGCCTTAATAATTGGTTCATGCAATTGTAGGTATTTTAATTTATTGTAATAAATGATTGATTTTATAATTTTTTTGTTATCTTTTACACCATTTACTAAAACCTGTACATATGAAGTGAGTTTCAAATTCGATAGTGTGTTCCCAAGAACAGTCGCGCGGTGGCGGCGTAAAGGGGGGCGATGGGGGCGGGCCGCCCCGGGTGCCCAGCACCAAGGGGTGACAAGTGGGTGCGGTGCTGGCGCCACTTGGAAGCCGCCAGTATTTCTTCCCAAGTGGCGGTCCAGTGGAGCCGGAGCTTCTGAGATTATTCTGTAAAATGAGACTATTTTGAGTCTGTCTGTTCAGAGTAAGATTTGCCGTTTCGGTGGCTTCATTTAAAAAAACCTTTTCAAAATTAAAGATAATGAAATCGTACTTAAGATCTGCAATGATCAAAACGCGACTAACCTTGATAATGTCATTGAATATTTTTGCAAAATAAAGTTACGTATGCACGTTTAGTTCTTATTGTTTTGTTTTAGGGGGTGCTCAATAGAAAACCGCCCCGGGTGCCAACCCATGCTACGCCGCCACTGCAGTCGCGTGACTTAAGTTTCCAGAGGCTAGAAGTCTACTATACAATACATTGAAATACCAGCACCTGTATCATTACGACTTTAAAAAAAATCTAAGAAAAATCTCCAGCCTAAGCAGTGTATCCTGCGACAAAATCTAACAAAAAATGTTAGTGCTAACATGTTAGCAAAACATTTCCGTCTCCTGCGATTTTATAGAAAATGTTAACAAATAATGTTAGATAACTTTTGAAGTGAAACTTCTATATAGTATTAGGATTTTTTTGTCACGAAAAAGCGTTACGGCCGCGTAAATAAACACAAAAAGTCGAGACGCTCTAGTGGGATTTGAACCCGTGACTCAGATTTCACAAGTCTTATGATTATTTTCACAGTGTCTTACACTGTCGACGATATGCTATCGTGACCGACAATTTCGACGTCGAATTTAACTTACAATTACGTCTTTTGGTGACATCAGAACTTATCTTTTTACAATTTATATCTTTAGATATCACTTCAATTGCGTAAATGCGTTAAAAATATAAGTATAACTACAAAAAGCAATAGATAAGTTTAAATGGATAGAGAGGATGGACGAGAGGAGATTGACGAAACAAGTATACGAAGCGAGTGTGGATGGAAGAGTTGGAAGGGGACGACCTCGGCGAACGTATCGCGATCAAATCGCGGATGTTCTCAAAAAATGCCAGGTTAAGAGTTCTCTAAACCGACGAGCATGCATGACGAGGTTAATGGACGTAGATGAAGCGAAAGAGGTGTGTCAGGATCGTAGCAGGTGGAAATCCATAGTCTCTGCCCACCCCAATGGGAAACAGGCGTGATAATATGTATGTATGTATGTAAGTTTAAATGTTGGTGTTATTTACCAAATTACGTTTTCCAACATAATTATACAAAGGATTTGTTAAATTTAACTAATAAACAGGCAAATTAAACATACAAAAAACTAAACGAAATAAACTGGAAAACTTAATTTTTGGTAAATAATTGTCGACTAATTAGAATTCTAAATTTACGCCATCTATTAATTTTTTTAGACAACAGCAGTGCATGAGTTTTTATACCTTGCTAGTCAGATCATTAGCCTCGGTAGCATATGTACTAACGACATCTATGTTTTTATGTTAGAATTTTTGTATATTAAATGCTCAAACGCCGTTTGACACTGACCACTACGTGAATTTGTCAGTATTGTATTTGAATTAATAATAATTAATAACAAAAATTAATAACAAGTGTTTTGTTTGATAAAATAAGATATGTTTAAATAAAAAATGCATTCATTAAAATGTACCTAATCAAACCAAATCAAAATTTGCAGTAAACCTGCGAAAAAAAACGAAATGTGTGCTGGGACACATAGTAGAAGTGAAACTTCAACGGACAAGTGGAAAAACGAATGGCAACGGACAAGTGGCAAAACGAATCGCAACAAAAATTTTAACTTTAAGTTTTACGGGCGGATTGTTAATGTAGGTAGGTACTTGTCCAATTTGAAAAACGTAAAACTTCAAGTTAAAATTTTGTTGCGATTCGTTTTGCCACTTGTCCGTTGCGATTCGCTTTTCCACTTGTCCGTTGAAGTTTCACTTCTACTATGTGTCCCAGCACATATTTCGTTTTTTTTCGCAGGTTTACTGCAAATTATGATTTGGTTAGGTTAGGTAGGTACTTGCCGTGTGGTATCCGGCAAATAAAAAGAATAGACCACCCCCCCTCTACCCATGGGTGTCGTAAAAGGCGACTAAGGGTTGAAATCAGGAGGATGGGCAGCAGCGTCCTTCTGTGCACTAACATCGTGCAACATCACCCACTGCGGTCACCAACCCGCCTGCCCAGCGTGGTGACTATGGGCATACATCCCAATGAACGCACAACCAAAAAAACGGCCCCCAGTTCCCGGTGGTCCCTCTATTCCCGACTACGGTAGCGGTCGCGGTAACGGTGGGACGGGGGGTGCGAAGAATCCCCGGGTTACGGCAGGCTACCAAAACCGACGACTATATCTGGCAGCGTATAATGGACAAACGTTGAGACTGGACCATCACCTCGCCGAGCTTGAAGTAGAGTTAAGTCATATAAAATGGCATATACTGGGGTTATCCGAAGTCCGTAGAGAGGGGGAGGACACGATAACCCTGGAGTCAGGACACTTACTCTACTTCCACGAAGGTGATCAGCTCTCCCAAGGTGGTGTTGGTTTTCTTGTCAATAAGGCCCTCGTGAACAACGTTGTGGAAATCGGTAGTGTGTCGACACGGGTAGCGTACCTTGTACTAAAGCTAAATGATAGGTACAAGCTGAAAATAGTGCAGGTATATGCGCCGACCTCGACACACTCTGACGATATAGCCGAAGCGATGTACGAAGACATAGCTAAGGCTATGAATAGTACCGCTAAGGCTCACTACAACGTTGTTATGGGGGACTTCAACGCTAAAGTGGGAGTACAAGAACGCGGCGAATCGAAAATCGGACCTTACGGTTTGGGGCGCAGAAACCACAGGGGCCAAATGTTGGTCAACTTCTTGGAGTCCCAGGGGCTCTTCTTAATGAACTCCTTCTTTAAGAAGAAGCCCCAAAGAAGATGGACCTGGAAAAGCCCCGATAAGGTGACAAGGAACGAGATAGACTTTATCATGACGGATAAGAAGCACATATTTAGAGATGTCTCTGTGATCAATAGGTTCAACACCGGAAGCGATCACCGACTTATCCGAGGCACTCTAAATATCAATTTTAGAGCTGAAAGAACGCGCATGATTAAGTCTACTCTCCGACCTTCGCCGCTCCAAACCAGTTTGGGCTCCGAAAGGTTCCAAGCGGAACTTCAAAATCGATTCGACTCGCTGGAAACCACTGGCAATATTGAGGAGAAAACCAACACCGTAGTCAAAACATTGCAGGAACTGTCTCGAAAATTCTTTCCGCCGCAGCGTGGAAGCAAGATGCCCAAGCTTTCGACTGAGACTCTCGATCTGATGAGGAAAAGACGGGAAATGTCAGCCGCGCATTCGTTTTCATCAGATAATAGGTCCTTAAACCTACAGATTAGGAAGCTGATGCGACGTGACCTCCGCCGCTCCAACACCCGCGCCGTTGAGGCTGCGATTGAGCAAAATAGGGGGTCGAAAGTTTTCGCTCAGCAGCTAGGGAGGACCCATCTGATGAAACTGAAAGCCGCGGATGGCAAAATTGTCACCTCTAAGATCGAGATGCTTGATGAGGTCGAAAACTTCTATGGGCATTTGTATTCCACGAAAACGGCGAGACCAGCGGTTCCTAGCAATGACGACAAAAGAGCCCAGCTCACGCGCCATTACACCGAGGATCTTCCGGACGTTGACCAGGGCGAGATTGGGGCGGCCCTCGAGCAGCTTAAGAACAACAAAGCTCCGGGCGATGACGGAATTACTACTGAACTCCTAAAAGCAGGCGGGGCTCCGGTCCTGAAGGAGCTACAGAGTCTGTTTGATTCCGTCATCCAACAAGGCTCTACACCGGAGGCATGGAGCGGGAGTGCGGTGGTACTGTTCTTCAAAAAAGGGGATAAAACCCTTCTGAAGAACTACAGACCCATCTCACTCCTGAGTCATGTGTACAAGCTGTTCTCGAGGGTCATCACGAATCGTCTCGCCGGAAGACTCGACGAATTCCAGCCACCAGAGCAAGCTGGGTTTCGAAAAGGCTACAGCACCGTAGACCACATCCATACTGTTCGGCAGATCATACAGAAGACTGAAGAGTACAATCAGCCGCTGTGTATGGCATTCGTGGACTACGAGAAGGCCTTCGACTCTATCGAAACTTGGGCAGTTCTGGATGCTCTTCAGCGATGTCACATTGATGAGCGGTATATAGAGATACTGAGATGCCTATACAACGCTGCTACCATGACTGTTCAGCTCCAGGACCAAAAGACGAAGCCAATCCAACTGCGCAGAGGGGTGAGACAAGGGGATGTAATATCCCCGAAATTGTTCACTAACGCGTTGGAGGACGTCTTCAAGACGCTGGACTGGACTGGACAGGGTATCAACGTTAACGGCGAGAACATCTCACATCTCCGTTTTGCCGATGACATCGTTGTAATGGCTGAGTCGCTGGAACAACTGGGCGAAATGCTGCACAGCTTAAACGGAGCCTCTCGACGTGTCGGTCTCGGCATGAATCTGGACAAGACTAAAGTCATGTTCAATATGCATGTCATGCCGAGGCCAATATTCGTCGAAGGGTCGGCACTCGAAGTTGTAACGGAATACGTCTACCTAGGGCAGGTAATTCAGCTTGGTAGACACAACTTCGAGAAAGAAGCCAACAGAAGGATCCGTCTGGGCTGGGCAGCATTTGGCAAACTTCGCCGAGTCTTCTCGTCGCCTATACCGCAAAGTTTGAAGACAAAGGTCTTCAACCAGTGCGTCCTGCCAGTCATGACTTACGGTGCCGAGACGTGGACACTGACAGTTGGGCTAGTCCACAAATTTAAAGTCGCTCAGCGAGCTATGGAGCGAGCTATGCTTGGAGTTTCTTTGAAGGATAAAATCCGTAACGAGATTATCCGGAGAAGAACCGGAGTGACCGACATAGCTTGTAGGATCAGTAAGCTGAAGTGGCAGTGGGCTGGCCATGTCTGTCGAAGGACCGATGGCCGTTGGAGCAGACGAGTCCTTGAGTGGAGACCGCGAATTGGCAAACGCAGCGTAGGGCGCCCCCCTGCCAGGTGGACCGACGACCTGAAGAACGTGGCTGGGGGGGACTGGATGCGGAAGGCAGAGGACCGAGCGTTGTGGCGCAACTTGGGAGAGGCCTATGTCCAGCAGTGGACTGCGATAGGCTGAGTTGATTGAGGTAGGTACATTTTAATTAATGCATTTTTTTATTTAAACGTATTTTATTTTATCAAACAAAAAACTTGTTATTAATTATTTTTAATTAATTAATTCAAATCATCATCATCATCATTTCAGCCGAAAGACGTCCACTGCTGGACATAGTCCTCCCCAAGCAGTTTGGGGGATATGCCATAATCGCCACGCTTGGCAGGCGGGTTGGCGATTCAAATACAATATATAATTCAAATTCAAATACAATAATATAATATTTTTAACGCATTTACGCAATTGAAGTGATATCTAAAGATATAAATTGTAAAAAGAAAAATTCTGTTGTCACCAAAAGACGTAAGTGTAAGTTAAATTCGATATCTATATTATCGGTCACGATAGCATATCGGTGACAGTGTTAGACTTCTGCCATGAGAGTCACAGGTTCAAATCCCACTAGAGCCTCTGGTCTTTTTGACTTTATTTACGCGGCCGTAACGCTTTTTCGTGACAGAAAAATCCTAATATCCCCTAGTCTATATAGAAGTTTCACTTCAAAAATATAAATATCATCCACGATACACTATAAAATATTCTTATATTATTATTATTTTTAACCATGTAAACATAGTATTATATTTCTCAATTTGTATATTTCTTGTTAGTAAAAAGAATAGTGAAAAAAGTTGCAAAATTATCATTTTGAGGAAAAAAATATGAATATGGGGAATATTCAGAAACTCTATCTAGCAACCCTCCTCTCACAGACACTTACAGGGGCGGGAAAATTCGTAAAGATTGTGTTGTGGATTTTTTATTATTTTCCAAAATTTGTGTTTCTTCTAGTGTTAATGTGTAATACTGATGGATTATTAAATGTTAAGTGCTCGTTAACGTGTACAAGTGTGGATAAATGGTACAAAGTTGAAAAACATGACTTTCGTATTATCTCATCCCCTCAGAAACCTAGTAAAGTTTCTATCACTTTACTAGGATACAAGTATAATATGTTCAATGATTACGACTGAAGGACATGTATCCATGGTCATGAATAAATTTAAAAAAAAAAAAAGACTGACAGGTTGGCGGGAAAATTCGTAAAGATCGTGTTGTGGATTTTTTATTATTTTCCAAAATTTGTGATTCTTCGAGTGTTAATGTGTAATAATGGTGGATTATTAAATTTTAAGTGCTCGTTAACGTGTACAAGTGTGGATAAATGATACAAAGTTGAAAAACATGACTTTCGTATTATCTCATCATCCCCTCAGAAACCTAGTAAAGTTTACATCACTTTACTAGGATATAAGTATAATATGTTCTAGTGATGTAACGAATATTCGCATTCGCATTCGCGGATATTCGCATATTTTAGCATATTCGCATTCGCATTCGTTTTGCGAATATGAATATCAGAAGAAATAAAACAATTTGATGATAATTGTAGGTTAATAAAATCAAAATCCATTCATTTCTTATGTTTTTTAATGCAAATAATTAATAAGAAGTTAATAAATAACTATTCACACTGTAACCTCAAAATTCACTTGTTTAGCTTACGAAAACACCGGCGCGAGCGAAATGACACTTCAGTCGGATGAGTTCGTATCAACTTGGCAATTCTCGGAACAAAATACAAACGGAACGCACCTCGAGACTGCCACCAGGCCGTACACAATTAGTGCCAAATTTTAACAAAAACTGAACATTCGCATCCGCGAATGTCAGTAGCAGATATTCGCATTCGCGAATGTTCAAAAAATGACATTCGTTACATCACTAATATGTTCAATGATTACGACTGAAGGACATGTATCCATGGTCATGAATAAATAATTAAATAAAAAAAAGACACTGACAGATGACATTAAAAATAAACTAGTATATTATGACTTGAAAGCAAAATACGTAGTATCCCCTAGTAGTGTTGCATAAAAATCGACTATCGATCTATCGATAGTCCCCCACTGAAATCAGTCATCCTATCGATAGGCCTATCGATAGTATCGATACTATCGATAGTATCGATTGCCAGGTATCCAACAATACTATCGATAGTATCTAACTATTGTTTCGATACTATCGATAGTTTCGATTGTTCTAAATCATGCAATACTATCGATAGTATCGATACTATCGTGCTATCGTTTAGATAGTATTGATGCATATGATTATTAAAGAAATGGGTAAGTAGGTACGCCGTAACAGCACAGCGTAATTAAAACTACCAGTGGTTCACCGCCTTTGAAGTAGCGCGAAATGCCGCTTCCGTCTAGACATTACTTCATACCACAGGGTTGTCACATTTATATTCAGTCTATTATTGAAGTAAAACTTCTTTACGCACGCTTGACTTGGGGAGTAAGCTGGTGAACGCGTTACGAAAAATTTTACGAAAAGTGCGATCGAGCGAGCCGACTTATTTTGAGATCCAAGATGGCGGACGCGATTTCTTAAATAAAATCAATATGGGTATCGTTTTTGAGGTTTCCCGGGGTGCTGATTGCGAATATAACATCTGTTTTGAGATTCAAGATGGCGGACGCTATTTTTTAAATAAAATCAATATGGATATCGTTTTCGAGGTTTTCGGGGGTGCTGATTACTAATATAACATCTATTTGAGATTCAAGATGGCGGACGCGACTTTTTATGTTAAATCAATATGGATATCGTTTTCGAGGTTTCTCGGGATACTGATTACTACTATAACATTTATTTTGAGATCCAAGATGGCGGACGCAACTTTTTAAATAAAATCAATAAGGTTATCGTTTTCGAAGCTTTCCGGGGTGCTGATTGCGAATAAAACATCTATTTTGAGATCCAAGGTGGCGGATGCGATTTTTTTAATAAAATCAATATATGGATATCGTTTTCCAGGTTTTCGGGAGTGCTGATTACGAATATAACACCTATTTCGAGATCCAAGGTGGCGGACGCAAATTTTTATGTTTAATCAATATGGATATCGTTTTCGAGGTTTCTCGGGATGCTGATTACAAATATAAAATTTATTTTGAGATCCAAGATGGCGGACGCGACTTGAAAAAAAAAACAATATGGGTATCGTTTTCGAGGTTTTCGGGGGTGCTGATAACGAATATAACATATATTTTAAGATCCAAGATGGCGGACGCGACTTTTTAAATAAAATAAATATGGGTATCGTTTTCGAGGTTGTCGGGGGTGCTGATTGTGAATATAACATTTATTTTGAGATCCAAGATGGCGGACGCAACTTTTTAAATAAAATCAATAAGGTTATCGTTTTCGAAGCTTTCCGGGGTGCTGATTGCGAATAAAACATCTATTTTGAGATCCAAGGTGGCAGATGCGATTTTTTTAATAAAATCAATATTGATATCGTTTTCCAGGTTTTCGGGAGTGCTGATTACGAATATAACACCTATTTTGAGATCCAAGGTGGCGGACGCAAATTTTTATATAAAATCAATATGGGTATCGATCTCGAGGTTTCCCGGGGTGCTGATTGCGAATATAACATAAATAAATCTGCTTGACTCAACTCGACTCCACTCGACTCAACTTGACAGAAATTGACTCCACTCGACTCAACTCGACTAAACTCGACTCAACTCGACTAAAATCGACTCAACTCGAGTCAACTCAACTTAACTCGACTAAACTGCTGGAGATAGGCCTCCCTCAAGAATCGCTAACTTATTATCAGAAAATTCAAAAATTACCAAGAGCTAATTTTAGGTTAGCGAAGTGCAAGGGCAAAGGCAATTCTTAAACACACTTTCGTGGCTGTTTAAATACAAACACGTGCCAAAAACGTGTTTAACTCTACGCGAGTTTTAGACGTGGATTTGTGGTAAAAAAGTCTGAAACGTCTGTTGAACACGTGTCTAAGATGTGGTTAAATCTTTTGTGGTAAGACCGATAATGTCTTAAGTGTCCACTTATTATAAATATAAAGTGAATTTTGAAAAGAAAAAGGTCGCCCTTTTGAACTGATTGCTTTCAGATAAATATTTGGATCCAAATATTTTCATCATTTTTGAATTTGTGTGTTTATGACCAATCGCTTTCAAAATTGTAACTGGTTATCATCATCATCATAAACTCAGACTATCGCAGTCCACTGCTGGTCATAGGCCTCTCCCAAGTTACACCACAATACTCGGTCCTCTGCCTTCCGCATCTAGTCCCACCCAGCCACGTTCTTTAATGACGATTTCTTAAACGACGACGTCTGTGGTCTAGTGGTTTGAGGATCGGACTGTTGATCACGAGGTCGTGGGTTCGATTCCCACAGGACACATTTGTGTGATAAACAATAAGTGTTTGTGTTGGTCTGGGTGTTTCTTATGTATTATAAGTATGTATTTACAAAAAAAAAGTATATACTAAGTATTATATCCATTGTCTAGTACCCATAGCACAAGCTCTGCTTAGTTTGGGACTAGATGGTGCTGTGTAAAAATGTCCCAAAAATATTTATTTTTATTTATTTAGGTCGTCGATCCACCTGGCAGCAGGACGCCCTACGCTGCGTTTGCCAATTCGCGGTCTCCACCCAAGGACTCGTCTGCTGCAGCGGTCATCGGTCCTTCGACAGACATGGCCAGCCCACTGCCACTTCAGCTAACTGATCCTACAAGCTATGTCGGTCACTCCGGTGCTTCTCCGGATAATCTCATTACGGATTTTATCCTTCAAAGATACTCCGAGCATAGCTCGGTCCATAGGTCGCTGAGTGACTTTGAATTTGTGGATTAGCCCAACTGTCAGTGTCCACGTCTCAGCACAGTAAGTCATGACAGGCAGGACGTACTGGTTGAAGACCTTTGTCTTCAAACTTCGTGATATAGGTGACGATAAGACTTGGCGAAGTTTGCCAAATGCTGCCGAGCCCAAACGGATCCTTCTATCGGCTTCTTTCTCGAAGTTGTGTTTACCAAACTGAATCACCTGCCCTAGATAGACGTATTCCATTACAACTTCGTGTGCCAACCCTTCGACGAATATAGGCCTCAGTATGACGTGCATATTGAACATTACTTTTGAACATAACTGGTCATACTATCTATCTATGTCTCTAAATGAATGTTATATTCGAAATCAGCACCCCGAAAAACCTCCAAAACGATACTTATATTGCTTTTATTTAAAAAGTCGCGTCCGCCATCTTGGATCTCAAAATGGATGTTATATTAGTAATCAGCATCCCAAAAAAACCTTGAAAAAGATGCATATTGATTTTATTTAAAAAGTCGCGTCCGCCATCTTGGATCTCAAAATAGATGTTATATTCACAATCAGCACCCCGACAACCTCGAAAACGATACCCATATTGATTTTATTTAAAAAGTTGCGTCCGCCATCTTGGATCTCAAAATAAATGTTATAGTAGTAATCAGCATCCCGAGAAACCTCGAAAACGATATCCATATTGATTTAACATAAAAAGTCACGTCCGCCATCTTGAATCTCGAAATAGATGTTATATTCGTTATCAGCACCCCCGAAAACCTCGAAAACGATACCCATATTGATTTTATTTAAAAAGTCACGGCTGCCATCTTAGATCTCAAAATAGATGTTATATTCTTAATCAGCACCCACAAAAACCTCGAATACGATACCCATATTGATTTTGTTTAAAAAGTCGCGTCCGCCATCTTGGATCTCAAAATAGATGTTATATTCACAATCAGCACCCCAACAACCTCGAAAACGATACCCATATTGATTTTATTTAAAAAATCACGTCCGCCATCTTGGATCTCAATATAGATGTTATATTCATAATCAGCACCCACAAAAACCTCGAATACGATACCCATATTGATTTTGTTTAAAAAGTCGCGTCCGCCATCATGGATCTCATGTTATATTAGTAATCAGCATCTCAAGAAACCTCTAAAACGATACCCATATTGATTTTGTTTAAAAAGTCGCGTCCGCCATCTTGGATCTCAAAATAGATGTTATATTCACAATCAGCACCCCCGACAACCTCGAAAACTATACCCATATTTATTTTATTTAAAAAAACGCGTCCGCCATCTTGGATCTTAAAATACATGTTATATTCGTTATCAGCAGCCCCGAAAACCTCGAAAACGATACCCATATTGTTTTTTTTTTTAAGTCGCGTCCGCCATCTTGGATCTCAAAATAAATTTTATATTTGTAATCAGCATCCCGAGAAACCTCGAAAACGATACCCATATTGATTTGACATAAAAAGTCGCGTCCGCCATCTTGAATCTTGAAATAGAAGTTATATTCGTAATTTGCACCCCCGAAAACCTCAAGAACGATACCCGTCTTAATGTTATATAAGAAATCGCATCCGCCATCTTGGATGTCGAAGCAGATGTTATGTTTTTAGCACCCCGGAAAATTAACCATTTTAAACGAAATACTTAAAACAGTAAAATTTGTCAACCCACAATGGCGTGTCTCAAGCAGCACGTATGGCAGCTGGGGCTCGCATCCGCCCCTCTCTCGCCCCGCACACCCCGCACAAATGACGTCAATGAACCGCAATAATTAATTAATTAATTATTGTATTTTAACAAAGTTATAAAGTATTGCATGATTTCGAACAATCGATACTATCGATAGTATCTATAGTATTGTAACAATAGTTAGATACTATCGATAGTATCGATACTATCGATAGGCCTATCGATAGTATAGATGATTAGGGGGTTTTCGATACTATCGATAGACAATCGATAGTCTATCGATTGTTAGGCAACACTATCCCCTAGTAGTCTGTGAAAGCAAATAATAAAACGTAGTGATTTTATTTTATTGTCTTTGGTAAATAATTTATAAAAACATGCGTAGCATCTCTACTTGGTCTGTGATAAAAACTTATAAACCAAAAGGGAAAGGAATATTATAATTTATGAGAATAATAAACTTGGTAGATGTTGTATATGTGATTATATGATTTCATTTTTCTGACCTTTTATCTCGTAGTTATGGATAAACTATATACTTTTAATCCAAGTACGCATATATTTTATTCCTTTTGTGAATCTATTTCTAACTGTATTCGTGTACACTTATTTAAATTGCTGATTGTGTATCTATTATCTTGATCTGATTATTATAATAATATGATTAATTACTCTGTTGTAGAAATAATGAGTAAAACAAGGACGGCGGGCGATGGAATGGAATCAGATGAAAGTACATCAGAAAGGATTCCGAATGTTGATTCTAAGGGTACTGGTAGGCCGAGAAAAGATAGTTTGTTACCGCCTCGTTTAGTTCAGGTGTACGCTACAAAAATAATAAAGTCTGACAAGAGAAAATCAATAAACATAAAGACTCCTAAGTTTGTGCCATATGAGCCATACCCAGCAGCCGTGAAGCCGATGACTCCACAGCTTGTTTCAAAAGGATCTAGAAAGTCAAAAAATAACATGGATATCAATACCTTGATAACTCAAATGTCACAGATGAATACAAACTTGAATGAATTTAAACCACGGCCAAAGCTGAACTCTACAAGTGATAAATCTGGAACAGAGTCTGATAGACCTAGTACAGAGAAAATTGAGATGCAAAAGGAGATTGATAATTTGACACATGAAAATGAATCTCTAAAAGAACAGCTGAAGCAACAGGTCCAGGTAAGTTACTCTTATTTATTTACTTCTTTGAAGAATAAGTATCTTTAGTATCTAAATTACCTCATTTATTTGTAACTAAAGTAGATTGTAAGATCTGCAAGATTAAACTGCGCTTGCCACTGTCAGTCCATGGATGGTTAATCATTTTGTTACACACTGAGACCCCTCCGTGCCTCAGAAAGCACATTAAGCCGAGTTGTCATATGAATATCTATCTATGGTAGACGTTACGGGTAGTCAGAAGCCTGACAACTGGTCTAACCTCCGTATGTCGGTATTACCCAGTGATCTGGTGGCAGTCGCTCCATGTAAATAAAAACCGGCCAAGAGCATGTCGGGCCATGCTCAGTATTATAGGGTTCCTTAAGTAGGTGTTACAAACAAATCAAATCGAATATTAATCACGGCTATTTTAGTTTTTGCAATAGTCGGCAGCATTGGCGACTCAGAGAGTGATGTCAGTAGCCGCTAGATGGCGTTATACAGTGCCAAATGTAATACACGGCACTTGACGGCAGCATTGGCGACCCAGAGAGTGTTGTACGACGCCGCTAGATGGCGCCAAATTTAAGAAGTGTGTCGTCAACATTACACAAAGTTACTTTTTGTGATTTTTTCAAATAGAAAGTAGCTAAAGGAGCATTATTTGCTAAGATCATTTTTCTCTAAGGTCAATGACCTTTGAACTAGGACGTTTTAAGTATTTTTCAGTTTTCTGTCTATAACTCAAAAAATTATAATCACATTATACTCGAAATAATTTTAAAAGAGAGTTTTCACAAAGGTCTATCAATGTGGAAGATTATAAGTTTCTACGTTGCATATTTTAGAAATGGCAGGGGGGGGACACATTGCAAGCCACTCTGGCGGGCTATATTTCGCAGTTGGTACACCTGATAAAAAAGTGGTGTATGAAACATTACCTTCATTTTAGTAGACCTATTCAATGATACCCCACACGAGGGGGAGCAGCGAAAAAATTTTTTTTTTCCCCATTTCACATGTATGGGTGCCACCCCTAAAGAACGTAAAATCTATATTTTTATTCTTTTAAAATTGAGATCTATATGCAGACTATTTTTTAACAAAATTTCATTTACTTATGTTTATAACTGTAGAAGTTATTAAGCTGTAAAGGATTAGGACAGACGGACAGACGGATAGACGGACAGACGGACGGACATGATGAAACTATAAGGGTTCCTTGTAGGACTTCGGAACCCTAAAAACGGATGTTCACCCACATCTAGTTAGACTGGAAGCCGACCCTACTGATAAAAATGCAAATAAAATCTTTACTTAAAAAAATATTATATTGAACTAACAAGTTCCTGACCCTGAGTTTGTTTCGGTGTTTCTTTTCAAAGTGGTCAGCTAACTAAGAAACGCCGGAGCCATCTAGCATGAAAATGAAACATGTTTTCTTTTTTCAAAATTATTCCTAAATAAATGAGGGTGCAATAGGGTTATAAATTTTGTATGGGAGAATATTATTGCGTGACTGGATTGAGTCGAAAGTCGGTATATATAATCTTTAAAGCAATGAATGAATAACGTGTTTTTTAGTTTTTCGAAAGTTGGACTTGACAAGGGTAAAAAGGGGTATTAAAGTTTCTATTAAAAATCTTCCTTGGATCACGCTTGACATCAATCAATCAACTCAGCCTATCGCAGTCCACTGCTGGACATAGGCCTCTCCCAAGTTGCGCCACAGCGCTCAGTCCTCTGCCTTCCGCATCCAGTCCCCCCCAGCCACGTTCTTTAGGTCGTCGGTCCACCTGGCAGGGGGGCACCCCACGTTGCGTTTGCCGATTCGCGGTCTCCACTCAAGGACTCGTCTGCTCCAACGGCCATCGGTCCTTCGACAGACATGGCCAGCCCACTGCCACTTCAGCTTACTGATCCTACAAGCTATGTCGGTCACTCCGGTTCTTCTCCGGATAATCTCGTTACGCATTTTATCCTTCAAAGAAACTCCAAGCATAGCTCGCTCCATAGCTCAGAACAGTATGGATGTGGTCTACGGTGCTGTAGCCTTTTCGAAACCCAGCTTGCTCTGGAGGCTGGAATTTAATTTATTATTCATTTATTCCTCTCACAATGGATTATATACACATTTATTATAGGTACAAGACTACATAGTTCACATTGTGAGAGCTGGTGCCTGTTGTGGGTTCGTAAAAACCTGTGTTACAGGTCACCAGGCCCCACTAAGTAGCTGCATACAATCTTGGCTCCCTGTGTTGATATTCGCTGAGCAAAAGATGAAGACAATTTTTTTTTTTTTTTTTAAAGTAAAGAAAAAGAAGAAAGCAGATTGTGTCACAAAACTTGTTAGACTGTTAAATCAATGTTTTATGCAAACATTGCTGCAAAATCAGTAAAAATCGTCTCTTACAGACTAATAGTTTTAACAGATGCATGGGGTGTGTACCCGGTGCTCTCGTTTCAGATGCTTTGAAAGCTGCCTGACGGAAGAAAGCGCTTGATATAATCCGTTGCACAGAAAGGGACTAGTTTAATTCGTCGAGTCTTCCGGCGAGACGATTTGTGATGACCCTCGAGAACAGCTTGTACACATGACTCAGGAGTGAGATGGGTCTGTAGTTCTTCAGAAGGGTTTTATCCCCTTTTTTGAAGAACAGTACCACCGCACTCCCGCTCTATGCCTCCGGTGTAGAGCCTTGTTGGATGACGGAATTAAACAGACTCTGTAGCTCCTTCAGGACCGGAGCCCCGCCTGCTTTTAGGAGTTCAGTAGTAATGCCGTCATCGCCCGGAGCGTTTTTTTAGGGTTCCGTAGTCCTACAAGGAACCCTTATAGTTTCGTCATGTCCGTCCGTCTGTCCTAATCCTTTACAGCTACAGTTATAAACATAAGTAAATAAAATTTTGTTAAAAAATAGAATAGAAATAGATCTCAATTTTAAAAGAATAAAAATATCATGATTACGTATTTTAGGGGTGGCGCCCATACATGTGAAATGGGGATGAAAAAAATGTTTTCGCTGCACCTCCTCGTGTGGGGTATCATTGAATAGGTCTACTAAAATGAAGGTAATGTTTCATACATCACTTTTTTATCAGATGTACCATCTGCGAAATATAGCCTGCCAAAGTGGCTTGCAATGTGTCCCCCCCCTGCCATTTCTAAACCATGCAACGTAGAAACTTATAATCTTCCACATTGATAAACCATTGTAAAAACTCTCTTTTAAAATTATTTCGAGCATATTGTGATTATAAATTTTTGAGTAATAGAGAGAAAACTGAAAAATACTTAAAACGTCCTAGTTCAAAGGTCATTGACCTTAGTGAAAAATGATCATAGCAAATAATGCTCCTTTAGCTACTTTCTATTTGAAAAAATCACAAAAAGTAACTTTGTGTTATGTTGACGACACACTTCTTAAATTTGGCGCCATCTAGCGGCGTCAAACAACAGTCTCTGCGTCGCCAATGCTGCCGTCAAGTGCCGTCTATTACATTTGGCACTGTATAGCGCCATCTAGCGGCTACTGACATCACTCTCTGAGTCGCCAATGCTGCCGTCTATTGCAAAAACTAAAATAGCCGTGATTAATATTCGATTTGATTTGTTTGTAACATCTACTTAAGGAACCCTATAATACTGAGCATGGCCCGACATGCTCTTGGCCGGTTTTTTTTTTCTTAAGCTGCTCGAGGGCCGCCCTAATCTCGCCCTGGTCAACGTCCGGAAGATCCTCGGTGTAATGGCGCGTGAGCTGACACTGACGCTTGACATAAATACTCTAAATTAAATAATAATAAAGAAATACGTATTTTTCTTTTCCCCAAACTATGACTGGAAACATTATATGGGGCAAGATAAAACTTTTGACAAAGCCACAAGAGACAGCCACATTAAAAAAAATGAGTAATTAATTTAATTCTTTATTCGGACAACTCTAGATTCATTACATAATTAATAAGTAATACTCCGATGACTCAGATTACACACCAATAGCTGAAATTGCAAACACCTGAACTTTAACATTTTAACACAACAGTGCAGGCTTTGTATCTCAAAATAAATAAATGATTATAAAACATGATTCAAGCAATATCAGTACATAAGTATTAGTGAGAATGAAATGAAGTTATTAAACGCAACACTATCATCTTGCTTTTATCTCAATTTTTTCTACTATCACAGCATTGCATCATGATTTTTTGTTGAAATATGGTGTTATCTACAGGTCAACAAAGAATTAAAAACAATGCTGGTGGCATCTATGGGTGAAGACCTTGAGACCCAAGTACAATCTCTGAATGAAGATAAAAAGCACTTGGCCGATGCTTTATTGAGTTCTGCACAGCATTTGTCTACACATCAGGTATGTCGGAGTTTATAATAATTGAAGAAACTTGTTGTACTCTGCCTGATTCAATCTATAGGGCAAATAAGCTGAAGATTGTGAGCGCAAGAACCAGGGGGACGCCAATAGGGCACAGAATATCTAATAGTACTAACATACAGAACGGCCACTCACCGCCTCCCGCCAATTTAAGATTCCTCGCCCGCGCCCCACACGCACCCGCAGTCTGACGGCAATTGGACTGCAATATTGCAATAGATTTCAATCGCTTGTCGCTATACAAGCACGCCATCTCTGAGAACTACTGAGAAGCGCTTGGAACCCAGTCGGCCCTACGAGCGGCGAGCGGCTCTAAACTACACGTGTGTGTGCGTTCATATACAGACGTAATCTTATGTATGTAGGTGGTGCTAGCATTTATATTGTATTGAGTGTCCGAGGTGTGAATAGGGTGAAGTTCGAGCAAATACCCTACCCCTTGGCTATAACATGTATGTTGAATGCTAGCAGAAGTTATCCATGAGGATAGGCCTACGAAAAAAATCCCTAAATCATGCCCTGTCTATAGTTTTTATTGATTAGTAATGCTAAAGAGAGGGATTTATTTACTTCATTTAGCTAAAGCCCTATAAGTGCTGTGAACACCCAATATTTAAATTAACTTGAATTCTAAAATTATTAGTTTTGTTTATCAGGAACAAACAGAATGGTTAGCAGGTCAGTGTGAAGTATGGAGGAGTAAATTTCTGGCTAGCAGGTAAATATTTATTTTAATTATATAAATGTAACATATTTAGGTACTGACATCCTTTAAGTACCTACATTAACTGGTAACACCTAGTGTGGCTCATAATACATTAAAGCAAACAAGTTGACATAAATGAGATCATCATCATCATCATTTCAGCCGAAAGACGTCCACTGCTGGACATAGGCCTACCCCAAGCATCACCACAACGACCAGTCCTGCGCTTTTCGCATCCAGCGGATTCCCGTGACCTTCACCAGGTCGTCGGTCCACCTTGTGGGGGGCCTACCCACGCCTTCCAGTACGCGGTCTCCACTCCAGGACTTTACTGCCCCACTCCAGAACTTTACTGCCCCACTCCAGAACTTTACTGCCCCTCTCCAGAACTTTACTGCCCCACTCCAGAACTTTACTGGACATCTGTTCTGCAAGCCATGTGCCCCGCCCACTGCCACTTATCAAATTAGATATAAGTACTTAAACTAATGACTAATTGTTGTTTTAGCTTGATGGTAGAAGAACTAGCACAATGTAAGAAACTATTAAACGAAAAGACTGATAATTTACAACAAGCAATAAAACAGTTACTAGACGAAAGATGCAGGGCGCGAGACATGATGCTGTGTACTTATAAAAACTTGTACAGTCTCCACGAGAAGTGGCTGGAAAATATTGCCATAACAGAATATGTGGGCAACAGTAATATGTACAACCGTCCTATAGGAAACCTTAACTTTAACGCGACTATTCCCCATTCCACAAACATACTGGATATGTCGTCGATAAACCTGAAACTTTCGGAAAATATAAGCAGTCAAGTTGAGAAACAAGATATCAGCCATTTGAATAATTTGCCCACTATCACGGAGGGAGAGAGGAATGCTGAAAATGTAAGTATAATTTTAGTAGATAAATAATTATATGACCTGACATGATCCTTAACATAATAATCAAGCTTGGATATACAGTGCATATTCAAACAAAAAAGATTAGTAAGAATTAGGTATAAAATAAATAAATATCTTTGGGACATTTTACACAGCAACATCTAGTCCCAAACTAAGCAGAGCTTGTACTATGGGTACTAGACACTGGATAGAATACTTATATACTTTTTTTTTGTAAATACATACTTATAATACATAAGAAACACCCAGACTAACACAAACACTTATGTTCATCACACAAATATTTGTGTCCTGTGGGAATCGAACCCACGACCTCGTGATCAGCAGTCCGACACTCGAACCACTAGACCACAGACGTCGTCAAATATATGACAGGTATGTTGTATGTATGGTAGGTATGTCAGGTATGTTGGTTTTGTACATGTAACTATGAGCGATGAGAATCATTTTGATGCGGTACCTACCGCAAAACAAACATGGGTTGTGAGAGGCAATTCATGAATACTTACCAAGCCCCAGACAAATACTTCGGTGGTAAAGCAAAAATAACAAGCCAAGTTGGTTGACAACTGCTCATCAAAAATGTTCTGATCAGGGAGTTAATAGAGAGTATAGAAATTATTATTATACTAGCCTATGCCCGCGGCTTCACCCGCGTGGATGTCGTTTATAGTGCATCCCTCGGGAACTGTTCATCTACCCGGGATAGCCTATATATTAATCCGGGTTATGTTCTATCTGTATGGTAAATTTCATCCAAATCCGTTACAACCCTTACAGAGTGATTGAGTTACAAACATCCATACATCTTCACAAAATTTACATTAATTTATAATATTAGTAAAAAGGATTGTAATATGGAAACCACACTAGCACTTTAATAAGCAGATGCGTGTCTTGCGATTTGGAGATTTTGTCCAGTCAATGTAGATGCCATTATCACACTTTCAGTTTGTTCTAGTATGTGGTAGGAAAAGTCTTTCAAGGGGGTTTCCTTCAGACAATGTGCTTCATAGTTTTAATGTGTGAACAAATTCAAACTCCAGGAACATTATACCAGCCAGTATTTTACCACTTTTTCATTAACTTGCTTTTATTCATGTCTGGTAGGTAATTTTTTTGCAATCGATTTTAAACAAACTTCCTGATGAGCTAGGGACTTGAAACTTAAAACATAGCTCAGAAGGTCAATTCTCATAATTAAAAATGTTCGAAATATAGGTCCAAACTAATCTCAATGCTTTAAATCTCAATTTGACAGTAGATGTTTCTGATTGCCGTTTATTGTTTTAATTTTTTTTAATATAGGATGGCGAAACGAGCTAAAGGCCCACCTGATGTTAAGCGGTTACCTTTGCCCATGACAACTTCAATACCACCTAGGTTGTTGCCTAAATGGTACCGCAAGTCGGTCGGTTGGTGACATTAATGACCACAAATAAACGGCAAACATGAACATCTACTTTCAGGAGATTGAGATTAGATATTTTTAACGTTTTCAATTACGAGAATTGTCCTTCTGGACTGGATGACAATGCAATATTAACTCGTTTTCTTTTTTTAAACGAGGTTTAAAAAAAACAAGTGTGCTTTAGAGCACACGACTGAAGTAAAACTTCACTAACTTATATCTACCTCAATACTATTTCAAAGAGTACAAAGGAATGATGGCGCGGCGCGCGTACATCTGCCGGCGCTGTGTCGTGACCGGCCGTCGCGCGCGCCTCGTTCCCCGCGTCCCGCACTACCCCCTCCGTTCGCCTCGCCCGATCACACTTTTTGTAACGCTCTCGTCAGCTTACTCCCCAAGTCAAGCGTGCGTAAAGAAGTTTTACTTCAAAAAATCATTGTTATTTATAACTGGATTCGTAATATTCGTATACCTTCTCACAGATAATGGCGACACCTCTAGACGTAAGGAAGGTAAGTGAGGAACCAGTGAACGCGTTGGTCCACCACGCTTACAGCAGCAGTGGCAATATGGTGCGGCCGATCGCTTCCTGCGTACACTGTCACGGGAAAGTTCAACTACTCTAGTTAGCCTCAAGGTGATCCCATACGGTGCTTCGCGGGAGCTAGGAAGCTTGTAGTTGCGTTGTTGCAGCAGCAACGGGCGCAACATGGTAGGTACTATACAAAATGTTATTGAAATAACTGAAAACCTCTTAAGGGGTCAATGTACACATCAGTATGAACATCTTTTACTATTGGACCAATCCGGAAATCGCGAAAAAAAACAAGCATTGCGATTTATCTGAACAACAGCTAGTTATCTAGGGAA
Source organism: Asteroscopus sphinx (assembly GCA_949699075.1). Classification (NCBI taxonomy): domain Eukaryota; kingdom Metazoa; phylum Arthropoda; class Insecta; order Lepidoptera; family Noctuidae; genus Asteroscopus; species Asteroscopus sphinx. Next base: position 10,613,923 of record OX453013.1, on the reverse strand, counting down.
CAACAGATTTTTTTTTCGTGATTTCAGTGTTTGTCCCATAGTAAAAGTTGTTCATACTGATGAGTAAAATGACCCCCTCAAACTTTTTCAGTTATTTTAATAGGTAACACGTATAAAGTATGCGACACCACGACGGTGCGGTTTTGCGATGCGGTGCGTATCTTATATCGTAGGGCTTTGCACCGCACCGTTTGTCTACGTCGTCGTTTTGTTAAGTGAATTTAAAAGGTTTAATAAGGTTGTATAGGTGTAGGGCGCTGCCGACTTTGATATTAATTGATAGATGAAAAGTTCAATGGATTGGAATGTTAAAAATACAAGTTAATAAGTTAAGCAACAATTTGGTTGGACGACAACACCGTTCGTGTATTAATTACTTTTAAGCTGCAGCCACACAGCGGGCGGAAACGGTACTGAAGCGTATCGCCGGCGGGCCTCGTGTTGTATTGTACTGTACTGAATTAGACAGCATCGTCGGAGGGGGAGTTACAGATGGTAACAATTATGGATGGTGCTTTGAAGAGTAAAGGAATGAAAGTTAATGTCAGTAAGACAAAAGTTATGGTTTTTGAAAAGGAAGAAGTTATGACAGAGTGCAATATTTTGATAGGTGACGAAAAGGTGGAACAAGTGAAAGAGTTTGTATACCTGGGTTCCATGTTTACGAGAGATGGCAAGCATGTGAAGGACATTGAAAGAAGAGTAAGTGCTGGTAATCAGGTGAATGGGGTGCTACACACCTTCATGAACAGCCGCAAAGTGTCGGAAAAGGCACGGCTGGCTGTTCATGGGGGAGTGTTAGTGCCTACACTTATGTATGATAGCGAAAGGTGGGTATGGCAGAAGAAACATGAAAGCAGAATAAAGCAGTAGAAATGAGAGCTTTGAGAAGCATGAGTGGTGTAACTTTGAGAGATAAAGTAAGGAATAACGTGATAAGGGAGCGTTGTGGAGTGAAAGATGATGTAGTGACAAAGATTGAGAAAGGTATGTTAAGATGGTTTGGACATATAGAGAGGATGGACGAGAGGAGATTGACGAAACAAGTATACGAAGCGAGTGTGGATGGAAGAGTTGGAAGGGGACGACCTCGGCGAACGTATCGCGATCAAATCGCGGACGTTCTCATAAAATGCCAGGTTAAGAGTTCTTTAAACCGACGAGCATGCATGACGAGGTTAATGGACGTTGATGAAGCGAAAGAGGTGTGTCAGGATCGTAGCAGGTGGAAATCCATAGTCTCTGCCTACCCCAATGGGAAACAGGCGTGAGAATATGTATGTATATATGTATGAATTAGACAGTGCACACAGCGCCGTCCTGTCGGGCGTTTTGACGGCGTGTCAGATCCGCCGCCGCTCCACCGGGCGCTGTGCGACCAGTACGCTGGCGTTGTATTATATGAGAATACATAGTAGTAGTAGTCACACAAACAGCGAAACGTTTTCTTCTGGCGCTGTCATTTCGCCGCCGTTCAGTCCAGCGCACGATCCGCCTGCAGTGTGACATGCACGCCCCGTCCACGTTCGGTCGACGCTCCGCCTCCGTTCCTTTCCCGCCCGCTGTGTGACTGCACCTTTATATTACAAAGTCTGACGAATGGACAGACAAATGTTAGTGTCCATAAAGCTTCCTTTGTATAGTTTTTTTTGCATCGTTTTCATTCATAGCGGAAAATTGAGGCTAGTGGTCAATTGAAGTACCTTGTAACTTGTTATATTTATAACCATAATGGTGCTCTGTAATAGTATTATAATGTTGGTTTTTAAGAAACACTTATTAATAGCGCAAATTGATGCATAAATGAAATAATGTAGACGTGACTTTTATTGCGTTGATATAAGGTTCAAATTGTAATTTGATTTGTCGTGAAATGCAGTCAATCATCATTGCATTCAGAAACATACCTACGCATATATCACGTATATGTCCGGAATTTAATCGGTTATTCTAGATCAGTTTTTATAAATCCGGAATTCCGGAAATAAAGAGATTCCGGTTTGAAATTTTTCCGACTTTCCTCAGACATAATGGGTTTTCTCGTCTTCTTAACGAATACAATTTCATATACAAAATTAATCAAATATAGTAGGTACAATGTAAAGTAGAATACCTTTTTTATGTAAAGTAGCAGAAATGTACGAAGCTGGCTAATTACGACTATAACTGGAAACTACCAGGAAAATAAAAGATTGCCTTATTTTTACTGTTTTATCAAGAACTTGTTTTTGAAATGTTTTACCTTTCTGTGTATAAAAATGTATTATAAAATCTTATTATGTATAATGAAATAATATGAAATAACTAGATTTTATGGAACCAATTCGGAAGCAATATGTCTAATTAGTTTTTTTAGATATTTAAATAAAATACATACTTTTTTGATCAATCACGATATACTGTATTCAGAGAAGGAAACGCAAAATATAAATAAACAACTACCTACCCAATATTTAAATAATACTTTTTAGGAGGTGACACAAAACACGAAAGCAATAATTGTAAAGTGGGTAGAACTTTGTCTACATTTTGTCATGTACAGTCGACTGCATGACACTGGTAACACTTAAATTCGCCCTTACTGCTTACGAAATAAACATACTGTCAATGTCAAACTGTAACCACTGAAGTGCGGTCGACCGTACTTAATGTACCTATTGCTTCCCTGAATACACAGTATAATAGATTCTAATAAGAGCTCTTCTGCCAAATAAAATAACACAATAGTTAAACAATGGACGTTGTCTTTAAAAGGTGGTTTGGCATACGAGGGGATAATTGATTGTAATTTAATTGTTAATAATGTGCAAATTACAACTGCCACCTATAAAATTCATTCCAATGATAACATTTTTGTATAAAAATGTAAATAATCCTGATAATAAAACTATTTATTGTTACTGTTATATTTTTATTTCGTAAAAAATAATAACGTTTGCTTCGTTATATTTTTAGGTATACGTATAAAAATAGTATTGTTTTGTTTGCTTATATCACAGGTTTGATATTACTTTTTTACCTCTAAATAACATACACTTATTAAACAAAAAAGTAGGCACGGGTCTCACCATATATAATACATAATGGTCTCACTATCAGACTGCCAGTGAGAATTCTACGTGATTATTCTTTTGAATAAGGATCCGAAAATAAATAAATATATAAATTTTTTTTAGCTTTGATGGTATCCCAGGCTTTCCTATACCTACTATTCTTTCGTTATCATTTTAGCAGACCAAAAACAGCTGATTTACATTAAAGAGTTTCCCAAAGCGACATTCGTCCTGTCTTTGCCATTCTCGACGTGGAAAACAGTATAAGACTCGTTATGAGAGACTCTCCTATAGGTGCGGCACGCCATGACGGCGTTTTTGAAGTTTGCCTGCTCATGAAGATCCGTAAATATTGACAGTACGTATGAAGGAACAATTGCCGTACTTTATTGTCAATAGTGCTGCACTGCTACAGCAATATAATATTTCGAATCTATTATTCAAATTCTATTTATTTCGAATGTTTTTTTATGAACGTCACAGAAAATTTGATAAAATATCGATTAATTAAAATAAATAAATACATATTATTTTGGGACATTTTACACAGCACCATCTCCAGTCCCAAACTGAGCAGAGCTTGTAATACCAGGCCCCTCAGAAAGTATTGCGAAAAAAAGTTTTTATATATGGGAGACTGGCCAGTTATAATGTTTTTCGAAAATATGATTATTTATAAGTAAAAATAAGTAAGTTTCAATTTCAAAATTTCCCTCCACATTTTTTGCGAGTTAATTCAAAGTATTGTGTCTCACTGAAATATGGATCTGCGCCGGGAACATTTTAGAGCTATGATTTTATACGATTTCAAGTGTCGCCTGAAACCGGATGAATCGTACGATAGACTTCAAATGGCATTCATGGATGAAGGCCCTTCCAAGGCAACCGTGTATCGTTGGTATAACGAATTCAAGCGCGGTCGACCAACTTTGGGGGATGACGAAAGAAGCGGTCGCCCTTTGACGGCTGTTACCGAAGAAAACGTGCTAGCAGTGAAAAATTTAATCCAAGACAATAGGCGAATTACATATCAGGAGATTCAACACATATTGAAGATTGGATCGGGAAGCGTTCACGAGATTCTACACAGCCATCTTCGCGTGAGGAGGATAGTATCACGCTGGGTGCCGCACAACCTCACCGATGCTCAGAAGCAGGCCCGGGTGGAATGGTGCCGTGATATGCTTAACAAATTTGAAGCAGGCTCGTCTCGGCGTGTTTACGACATCGTTACAGGTGATGAGTCCTGGATTTATCAATATGACCCAGAAACCAAGCGCCAGTCGACTGTTTGGGTGTTTCAAAATGAGCCAACGCCTACCAAAGTGAAGCGATCTAGAAGCGGGGGTAAGATTTTGATCGCTAGCTTTTTTAATTTGACTGGCCACTTGGTATCAATTCCCTTACGGGATCAAAGAAGCATTAATGCCGAATGGTATACTACCAAATGTTTGCCAGAAGTTTTCTCTGTTATAAGCAACAAGCGACCAAACACAGGGCTCCGCGGGCTACTGCTCCACCACGACAATGCACCTGCGCACACCGCACTCAAAACGAGGGACTTCCTGGACAGCACGCCAGTCAAACTCCTGGGTCACCCTCCTTACAGCCCTGATCTAGCACCGTGTGACTTCTTTTTATTCCCAAAAATAAAAAATCAGCTCAAAGGGATACAATTTTCGTCGCCGGAAGATGCGCTGGCTGCGTTCGAGCAGGCTGTAAACGAGGTGTCTGCGGCGGACTGGAAAAAGTGTTTTGAAAACTGGTTTAGGCGCATGAATCTTTGTATAGAGGCTGGTGGAAAGTACTTTGAAAAGATTTGATAAAAATATATGTACGTATAGAACAATTTTTTTTAGTTTCGCAAAACTTTCTGAGTGTCCCACGTATGTGTACTAGACAATGGAAATTATACTTATATACTTTTTTTTTGTAAATACATACAAACACCCAGAAACACCCAGACCAACACAAACACTTATGTCCATCACACGAATATTTGTGTTCTATGGGAATTGAACCCACAACTTCTAGATCAGCAGTTCGACACTCGAACCACTAAACCACAGACGATATGTTTATTGAATAATTTGATAAAGTATTTAGTTTATGTAGATATTATTCATAATAGCTAGTTGGAGTTGGTCAAAGTAATAAACCTGGTCCCAAACGCTAATAATTTGAAATGTGCCTATTGTAAAATGTCAAAAACGCCATCATAGCGTGCCGCGGGTATAGTGTAACTGTGTAAATCAGCTTTAACCATACCCTAATTAGGGTAAGACCGCTTTCTGTAAGCGTTGATTGTGATATTGCAGAATTTCTGTGCCAGTGTAGTTGTATGCTAGGTAATCGCGAACAGGGATGTATTTGGCGCCGCCATACCAGTCGATCATAGCAATTTGAGCGATCTTCAGCTTAGCTACGAACCAGTTGTGATCTGAAAATGGCATAAGAAAAATCATTTCAGTTCTCTATCTGGATATTCATAAAAATGTTTGTGGGGTGATCCATAGTTTTAATATTTTTTCAATGCTTGTGACACTCGTCATTTCGGGTCGAATGAAGGTGGTTTTTGAAGCGAAGCTTTTACAGCATCGTTGCGCGCTCGGGAGAAAACCGAGAAAAAACTTGACCGTTAACTCACGTGCGCGTTCTATACGCGCTTAGAAATGCGTAGAAGCTTCGCTTCTGTCAGGCGTCTACCGAAGCCACCCGTTTTTTATCGATTGGTAACTTTAATCCAAATAATTCAATTAGAATCTGACTTGCTTCCTTGAAAACTTCCAAGCTTTTTTTGTTTCATTAGGCATACCTACAAATCTAGGCTGTGAAGTATAGAAAAACAAAATTACTTTCAAACCCAAAAAAAAAGAAGGGGGGGGGGGCTTATGTCAACTAATGATTATAATTTTCTTCATGTCTAGACAAAAGCATCTTTGAATACCAGTGGCGTGCATTGCATATAGGCAATTAGGCAATACCCAGTGCCTTCCTCATTCAAACTCAACAGTGGTGTAAGTTATTATATTTTTTTCAAAGTACGATGATTCTTTATCCTTTATTAAACCTATTAATGCTGAATAAATCTTCCTACATAAAAAAAAACAATAACTAACACCAAAAATAAATTCAAGTGAAGTAGGCCACTGCACGCCACTGTTGAATACATACCCGGGGGGAAGTCAGCCATGGCCGGATGTCTTTCGAACAACGCCGCCTTTGCGAACATGTACTCTGGTGTGTTCTCCTTCAACTGGTAGATAATAAGACCATTTTAGAAACAATCGTTTCATTGTCAAATGCTTCGTAATACATCTTGTTGTTTTGATTAAACAGTACTGTAAATAAAACCTTATCCGAGTATACCTAGACAATCTAATACAAACACTTGAACATGTAACTATCGCTTTTATTCGATTTATCGTAAAGCTGATGTTAGCTAGGTACACACATTGACTTTTTTTGGGACAATCCCGCCACACTTTCCCAACCACTGTAACTCCTGAAGGCCAGGATCTACAATGACGACCAACCAAAAATGCCGAAATAATGAAGCTTGGCGCGTCCCGGGGAAATGGCTGAACTGTCTTAAGGTGAATGTAGCAGCCAAGTAGCACCCACATCAGTAAAAAAAATATTATTTGCTGAATACATCACTTATCGAAAATTCGTTTATAACAATTGTAGTACAGGTACTGTAGTTCAATCAGAAACTAGTACTCTGTAAATTATAGTTAGCTGTAGTTTTATTTTATTTTATTTAAACACGACACCATCTAGTCCCAAACTAAGCAGAGCTTGTGCTATGGGTACTAGACGATGGATATAATACTTATATACTTTTTTTTTGTAAATACATACTTATAATACATAAGAAACACCCAGACCAACACAAATACTTATGTTCATCATACAAATTAATATTTGTGTCCTGTGGGAATCGAACCCACGATCTCGTGATCAGCAGTCCGACACTCGAAGACCACAGACGTCAAGTCAGTTGTAGATAGAAAAATGTGAAAAACGTCCACTTGGCACTTTTTCTATCTACAACTACAGCGAACTATAGTTAATAGGTTTAGGAGTTTATTGGTTTAGGACTGTCAATCAAATGAAAACAATTAAAGGCGTATTTAAAAATCAAGTATTATGTACAATAATTAACTAAACTTAGTTTTTCGTTCCATATCGTTGTCGTCAGTGTCGAATGTCGGGCGTCGGAGTTACTCGGATATAGGATATGTTGTTTTTTTTTTTAAAGTGAAGTAGTGATACATATCCGGTTTGGGGTATATATCCGAAGATATAGATGTGTCCTAGTAGTTACCCATGCCTATTGGCAGTAGCCCGCCAGGCGCAGACCCAGGCTGGTCGGAGGATCCTCCCTTTATGTCGGAGGAACACAACGAACATACAGCCCATAGACGCCTCATAACAGGCGACCGATGACTGCAACACATCAATGAAATTTCACTAATGTAGGTCGCCACTATTCGCCACTTGAAATCGTCAAATCAGTTTCGACCACTTACATGAGCCGTCCAAACTGCCGCGTTAGTGTAATCACTAACGCGGCTACGTTGGCTAATGCCAATAGCCGCCTTGGTAGGGCCAATCGGATTGCAGTCCCCCGCCTCAACTTGTGGCAGAATTTATTGTACGCTTATATGGCGTCTATTGGGCTGTATGGTCGTTGGAGGACAATGATATTTAATAGTATAGATATGTTATACCCTAACAAAACAATGTTCCGACCGTACGCAGCGGCAGCACCCATACACATTGGTATGAGATCCCTTTTTAAGGTTCCGTAGTCCTACAAGGAACCCTTATAGTTTCGTCATGTCCGTCCGTCTGTCCTAATCCTTTACAGCTTAATAACTTCTACAGATATAAACATAAGTAAATTAAATTTTGTTAAAAAATAGTTTATTGTTTGTTTACTTTCGCGTCATAATTCGTACACTTTCTATACACACGCGAATACATTGTTGTTGTTTTTGTCACCGGTCAATCTCAGCGCCTTGTCTTGCTGGTTGCTTGATGCGAAATAATAGCAAAACTTCCCAATTAAGACGTTTTCGAGTTTTCACATTGCGCGCCTAGTAACATATCTGTACTTTTAAAATATCATTGTTGGAGGAACATAATACCTCGTTCCTTCACAACCGCAAGACTGAAAGTGGATCTTTTCCTCGCTCACCACATAACTTCCTCGAATAGCTCTGGTGGAAAGCCCTAATCCTAGTGTGAGACAAAGCTAGTTTCATACCTTCTTCATCTTTCCTGACAAGATCAACCTGGTGCATCGTGGGTCTTCAGGGTCCATTTTCTGATTCTCGCAGTACCTCGTTTCTTCGAGCGACACGAGAACAGTAGCTCGGCTGTTTTTCTGTTGATAACAACATTCTAATTAGTTGTTAAACAAAACCACAATTGTTTGAGGTCCGAATTCAAGCTGATAAGGTCGGTATGTAAGATAATACTTGTTTATAAAAATTAATTAGCTTAGTGGGTTGTCGAAATAAATATGGAATTTATTCATTCCATAGAAATATTTTTCATTTAATAATGCTCTACGTTCTCATCGCTGATAGCCAGAATCAAATCTTTAAAGTCCTTAGGTGTTTAGCTCTGTAACTAAACCACCTAGAATGTCACGTTTGATTGAAAAATACAGACACCTGCGAAGTTATTCTTCCATAACCTTTAATAGTGTAGCCATTTGTGCCACTCTCACATTGAACTTTAGGCTCAATTCGCACCGAGATGGCATCGGCTAGCAGCCGCTTGCGCCGCGCGATTTTTCAAACCCCTCTAGAACGATACCATGTATTAAAAAAAATACCGAATCTTTCCTGCCGGCTGCTGCCATCTCAGTGTGAATTGAGCCTAAGGGTCACTAAAAGGGCAAAACAAGTAAATTAAAATACCCAATAAAAAAAAAAAAGGTCACTAAAAGAACTGCTGTTCTTCTGAAGACGCTGCCAAAATCAGATCTATGAAAAAAAACTTATTCTAACTGTCAATGAAACATACCGTTAAATCACGAGCACTGAAATCCAAAGGTGACATGTAGAAGTATGGAATTCCAGTCGAGTTAGCAAGGGACCCATCCACAATAGACTTGACATTGGAGAAGGGGAATCCTTCGATGGCTGGTAGAATTGATATCGTTGCCAATGACGCCCAGTCTGTTGACAAAAAAAAACCAGACAAATGAAACACCTAATTAGGTAGTAATTAGGTAATAGAATGGGCATAAAAAATATCTTTCGTCGATTCTTCGCGCACTATGTAATCAGTTAGTATGATGAATTTGAACATTGCCTTTGAAATTCTAATATCGTAATTTACATAAATTACCTACCAACTAATTTTGATTTTCATGGACAATTATTATAATTTATCTACCTATGCAAATATACCTAGGTATTTTTTCATTCACACACGCTCCGTCCTTACTGTCTTTCTATCATCATAATAAATTAATAAACTATTATTAATTTAAAATGACATTGACATTCAAACACAATGTGAATTGTTTATGAATAAATAAATAAAATAAATAAATAAAATAAAATAAAAATAAAATAAAATTGAATACTAAGGTCCTATACTCCAAGTTATGTGTGATGTGATATGACCCACAGACCCACTGTCTATGACTATAACCATGACCTAAAGTCATAGGCTATGGATGAAGGGACTTTTTTGCGGGGCATGTAAGTTTTAAAAACTGGCTAACGGCGATTCGAGTCGATTGTGAGATAGCTTTACGTGGTTTGTTGATTTTTCATAATTTCCAACCATAAGTACGCTACATCGTACAGTCAGCGGCTCACTATACGTTTTGTTATTTTATAATTTTTAACGCATTTACGCATGTGAAGCGAAATCTAAACACTAACACTAGTGTTCACGGTAGCTTAGTGGCTAAAGCACTGGCGTACTGAGCCAGGAGTCGCAGGATCGAATCCTGCTCGTGAGCGTTTTTTATTCCACAATTTATATCTTTATACGTTTTGTGTGAACTTTTTTTTTTTTTTTGCCTTGGGGAAATCCTCATGGACGCACTCCGCCCGGGGTAGGCGGAGCCAGTGTTGGACTCTTACCGACTAAAACCACCACGGTGTTCCTTCAACTACCTTAGCCGGGGGCGTGGGAACCCGTGAGTATTCACACAACCACCCCCGACAGGTCCTGGCCCGCCACAAGCAGGCGAGCCCCTTCTCCCCGTGCGGCCTTACGTTGGCCGCGCCCTCCTTTGTGGCGCACACGGAACACTGCACGCCACCTCACCTCATGGGCCTTTACCAGCTGCGCCAACTACGCCGGCTGTGCCAGCTACGCCAGCTGCTGGTCGGGCAGCAGACTACCACGAGTCTGCTGCTCGCAGGCCCTACCTCTCGTAATTTTTTATAGAGGTTTTCTTCCTCACGGTCCGGGTGGTGAAGCCAAGACCCTCGGTCCCAAGAGGCGCGAGAACACTACTCAGCGGGCACTCCTGGGGTTACGAGATCGACGGGGGCAGGGTGAGTGCACACCGGGCCCGCCCCTGCTCCTCCACTGTGCCCTCTGCTGATATCAGAGGGACACGTGGAGCAACTCCCTACTGGCCCAGAACGGGCCCCTCCCGCGCCAGAATATTCGCCACAGGCAATAAAATCCCCCGAAGGTTAATCCCTCGGCAGGATTTTATTGCCCGTGCCCAGGATGCACCGGCCAAACAACTGCCGATCCCTCCAGACGTGTCCAGAAGGACAAGCAGCCGTCAGGCACACGTGGAGGTTTTCTGGCCAGCACCCCGTGTGAACGCAGCCTAAGGTGTCCCGTACCACCACACACGTCTTAATTTACCTTATTTTTATTATTTGTTGTTTAACGATAGAGTATGCAATACAATCAGACCAAATTTGAAGCTTGTATGTATACCGTTTTTAAGATAGATTAGGAACAAAAAACGTTGAAACAATTCATTCAAAGCAAATGCATTCATCCCTCAGGAACTGTTCATCTTCCTTGGATAAAAAGTATAGCCTATGACAGTGGTAACACTTCCAATAGAAAACCGCCCTTACTGCTTACGAAATAAAGATGCTGTCAATGTCAAAGTGTTACCACTGACTTGCGGTCGACCGTACGAACGCAATCACTTCGCTTAGCTTTCATCCATCCGTCCAGCGTGCCAACACAAACCTGGTACATTGGTACGCTGGATGGAGATGTCGCTGTCTAGCTTTTTAACGTAAAACCTCAGCAGAATTTTACCCCGACGACGAAAAGAGAAGGGCTGTCCTTTTCCGTGCTTTCAACTATAAAACGAAGCAGTTGGTTATATATTTCTGCAAACCCTTTGAGTCATGCCCAGATACCTAGATGTCACTAAACGTGAAAACCGCAATGAATAATTTATAAGGACAGAATGCTGTAAACACGTACGTAGGTAGGTTATAATAAGTAGGTGCTAATAGTGCCTAATAGTACGATTTGTTGTTTGTGCCTACCCCACGGATATTTATGGCCTAACCCGAACCCGATGGGATTAACGGCCAAAATTAATATTCAATCTATCCACGATTTGCCCTACTAGAGATAGGAATTTGACATATCAATCAACTCAGCCTATCGCAGTCCACTGCTGGACATAGGCCTCTCCCAAATTGCGCCACAACGCTCGGTCCTCTGCCTTCCGCATCCAGTCCCCCCCAGCCACGTTCTTTAGGTCGTCGGTCCACCTGGCAGGGGGGCGCCCCACGCTGCGTTTGCCGATACGCGGTCTCCACTCAAGGACTCGTCTGCTCCAACGGCCATCGGTCCTTCGACAGACATGGCCAGCCCACTGCCACTTCAGCTTACTGATCCTACAAGCTATGTCGGTCACTCCGGTTCTTCTCCGGATAATCTCGTTACGGATTTTATCCTTCAAAGAAACTCCAAGCATAGCTCGCTCCATAGCTCGCTGAGCGACTTTAAATTTGTGGACTAGCCCAACTGTCAGTGTCCACGTCTCGGCATATTTGACATAAGCTCCATACAAAATATGTCAAATTTCTATCTCTAGTAGGGTAAATCGTGGATAGATTGGATATTAATTTTGGCCGTAAGTCGTGATGTTACTTACGTCTTCAATATTTAAAAAAATAGTGTAACTATTAAACCGACTCAATAGGTGTGTTTGGCTATCGGTATAGGTACCTATCTACTCCTTTGAGAAGTGTCCGTGTGGAGTGAGGAGCAAACTTTGATATCTAAACGGAGATTTTGCCTCTGTTTAGTAGCAAATTAGCCGATTTTGTAGACCCAATCCTGGATTTTGTACCTAGTAAAAGTGTTGAAAGTTGATTGACGATAAAGGTGGCTCTTCAATGTTTAAATTGAGGAGCCACCTTTAATTATTTCATTTTTCAATAGCTATTGAAAAATGAAATAATATCAGCTGGTCCCTAAATTTGTGTTCACATAAATTGACAAAATGTAGGGATCAGCAGATATTTTTTTCGCGATTTCAGTGTTGGTCCCATAGTAAAAGTTGTTCATACTGACGTACAATGACCCCTTAAGAGGATTTCAGTTATTTCAATAACACGTTGTATAGGTACTGGTTTATTAGGTGCACTGTTAGGTACTTTCAATATAAATACTTTTATTGTATGGTAAAACTGGTTTGACCTTGATGCCATCTTTATTTCGTAAACAGTAAGGGTTTTCGTAAATCAAGTGTTACCTTTGACGTGTGGTCGACTGTATAACTTACCTGAATTGTGCAAGACATATCTGGCCATAGGAATGATCTTCGTATGATCCGGAGGGTCCTCCCTATAGTGGGGCTTCATGGTCATCTCATTGGCATTTTCCCGCCAGCTTTTCTCACGCCTCTCGTGTTTCCACTTGCACTCCGCATAAGAGTTCAAAAAGCACAAACATGCGAATATAATCACTTCCCACTTCATTTTGATGCCTACAAAAAAATTTTACTGGTTTAACACAGAGCAATTAATTTAAAATGAAAGAAAATCTAATGCTTCACCAAATAATATCTACTATAAAAAGTAAAACTGAATATATTCACGTATGAATAACAAAATTTGAATACGGTGCCAAAAACTCAAGTCACATGTAATACATGTTTATTTATAACCGTATAAAAGACGGAACATAATGCGTAAAATATAACAAATTACGTACAAAAACTAGTAACACGTCCGCTTTCAATCGCCGCCGAACAACGACTGATTGAATGAGTTTGCAGATAAACACAAACGAAATTATATATTTTAATTAACTACCAAATGGAGGATAAGCTTCAAGAACAAATATTGGAAAAACACATTATTAAGTAGTGTACCTCTAATCAATATTCAAAAGTTTATCGCGTCGAAGATACAATTATGTATTTAACCAAAAACGAAAAAAGTCATACCAATGTATTGTCAAACAAAGGTGATTCAGCAATAAAACAAGCGAGACTGGTGTTTGACATTTCAGATTCTTATTATAGTTCAAGAGACGGGGACGCGACGACATCCTGACGTAGTCACGTACACAGCAAGTTTTAAATGCAGAAGTTGGTATTTTATACAAGAATACGGAAGCCAAGTGAAGGCGAAGGTCGCGGGAATCCGCTGGATGCGGAAGGCACAGGACCGGTCGTTGTGGCGATGCTTGGGGGAGGCCTATGTCCAGCAGTGGACGACTTTCGGCTGAAATTATGATGACGGAAGCCAAGAGCTGGCTGCAAACCAAGATTCTAATATGGCTGCAATGAATGTGATGCACCGCAATTTTACTAGCACTTTTAAAACTCATTGGATATTGTAACGATAATTTATAGTTACTGATACTACTACTATTATTTGTTCTATGCTGATACTTAAAAGCAAGAGAAACCTACCCAATGTGAACTGATCGACGGCAAGCCACTGAATGGCTTTCCAGGCAGCTAACAAAATTCATCTTAATCAACAAATATTTTAATACGATAAAGACATCACGTACGCGATAATAAGGCGATTGAATTAACCTAGCTATTCGCGCGGATCGCATTGTAATCGTTAATATAATTTATCTTTAAAATGAAGAGATTATACTATAAACGCTGCAGCGCTGGATAAAAAAATATATAATAAAAAAAACACATATGAACCATATTTTATTCAATCAAAATTTTCCGATACATAATACTTATTATACATATCTAATGTTATTATTAGATCTTACAGGATAATCAGTAGGTAGTTTAAGCAGTTAAAATTTAAATGCATCAATATCGATCGCTTTAAACTCAATGAGGAATGAATGATCAGATTACTTTCATAATAATGAACTCGGTGTACAACTTATTCAATTTAACGAATGTTACGAATATGCGTCCATACCTAGAATCGTTACCATATAACAAAATATAATCCATGAAACAAAAAAATATCATTAATCGTTTATGCTCTCAAAACTTTATTCATTTTCAAAACTGCCTTAAATTGGTCCTTAAAAAACGATTACATCAATCTCAAAATATGTTAACGCTGTTGGGTGCTCTTGGCGATTTGTTCCTTAAGCATCAGAATACTGGCTCGTTGTTCAGGAGGCAGCAGCGCGATTTGCTCGTCCGACAGTTGCAGTACTTGCATGATGAGTGCAGCCTATGACAGAGAAATAGGGATTATTTAACATATTTACTAGATGAAAAAAAGGACTCTTATAATTATTTAGAAGATAAAACGATGGCTCTATTATGTTTGTAGTTATGGTTTCCCGCAGACAGGAAAGTTTGTATAAAAAACATGTTCGTTACAGTTTTAGGTAACGATAACTTCCGATGGTACAACAGTAATTGTTATACAAACAAAATTAAAATGGCAGTTTGTCGGTTACTAGCTCCGAGATTACAAATATAGGGCAAGGTTCACCAACAAAATAACAGATGCAAACATCTTCGTAAACATCCGTTTAACAATACAAATTTTCATGGTATTGAGATTGCGAAACGAGCTAAAGAAAGGTCCACCTGATGTTAAGCGGTTACCTTTGCCTTTAGCAACTGCAACTACAAGTCGCGTTCGCCAAACTGAGATATGAAGATGGAAAGTCTCATGGATTGTAATATTACCGTCAAGGGTGCAAGGGAAAAATCACCAAACTCGAAACTCGAGCTGCCCCTAAAAGTCCACACGAACTGGTACACTCTAACGCCAACCGAAAAGGTTTTCTCAGTCATAGTGGTGTGTAACTCAGCTCAGAGCTGGTCAACGACAAAATACGCAGCTCACGACTCAAAGAAAAGTATCTATCTGAGCGACGTCGTTCGTTACACGAGAGATAAAAACCGGCCAAGTGCGATTCGGGCTCGCGTAGTAAGGGTTCCGTACATCTCAACGACCTGATACCCCATAAAAACTGATTTAATTTACGAGAGTTTATCATAAGACATCAACGTACAGTGCGCGAAATATGAATTTTTGCATGTCTTTCTTACGCAGGTACCACCACATATGTCTATGTTTGTCTTATTTTTAGTATTTGTTGCTAAACTACATAATATGCACTATAATCTGACTAAGTTTGACGCTGGTATATATTACCATTCTGAACATAGAGCACGAACAAAAACGTAGAAAAAAATGCGGTTTCTTGTATGGGGACCCCCTTTGGTTTTAGCCTTTTTTTTGTTTTTAGTATTTGTCGTGATACACCTCATAGCAACACAATTTCTGAGAAATTTTCAACCGGTTACCTATTACCGTTCAAAAGATACAGCCCTGTGACAGACAGACGGACGGACGGACAGCGTAGCGACAGTAATAGGGTCTCGTTTGGCACCCTGCGGGTACGGAACCCTAAAAATGACCATTTCAATAAAAACTTTTTTGCAGTTTGAACTGGTGAGCCGGATCGGCGAAAGATGTCTGCGAGTAGTGGAGTGAGCCACCAGTGAGCGACGAACATGCGCTCAAATGGATCGAACGCTCTATAAGCTCAGCGACTCGCATCACAGATCATAACTCGAAGTAGGCAGAGGCACAAATTGAGCTGATCTGTGAGCTGGTTCACAGCTCCGGTTCATACACGTGAGTCATGAGCTGAGCTGCAGCTCACGCATACTTGTCGAGTTACCCATGTCTACTCAGTCATCATCATGAACATAGCCTATCGCAGTCCAATGCTGGGCATAGGCTTCTCCCAAACTGCGCCAGAACACTTCCTCCGCCTTCCGCATCCAATACCCCCCAGCTACCGTCTTCAGGTCGTCGATTCACCTGGCTGGGGGGCGCTCTACGCTGCGTTTTCTGATTCGCGGTCTCTACTCAAGGACTTGTCTGGCTATCGGCCCTTCGATAGACATGGCCATCATATGAACATAGACATCGATAAATAGCGTATATAACCATCAAACTTGGCAGTCTAATTACCATTGCCGGGCAGTAGCATCACCGGTGCGGGAAGGTTAGCTGTACGGTCACAAAAACACCCAAATGACCATAATCATTCTCTTTCACAGCGTTTATCAACACACTGCAAGAGAATAAACTTCTTCTCTCGTACGATACTTATCCCTGTTTTGCGCTATTTGTACAAGCTTTTCCGACAAAGTGGACTAAATAAATGACTCATCTTTACATCGGAAGACGATGTTACGATTCAGATAACCATATGCAGAATTTTCTTCTTAGAATAGTCCTGTGCCCATCAGAACCTAAAGCAGAAGCACACAATTCTTTTCAAATCATGTAACAAACCAGTGTACCATTTGTTATTTGAAAAGAGTATATCCATGGAGTTTCTTGCCGGCTCTTCCAGGACCAACTTTTTGGAACCGTGCAACTAGATTCTCAACGTTTTGAAAGTGCATGTAAATGCATCTGAAATAAAACCTTCTGAATTTAAATTTGATCCTGTAAATTACATAAAACTTACCTTCTCCTGATCTGATGCTCCTGAAGGTATTCCCTGGATAGTTCTAGCCTGTGCCGCGCTTGGCATACCAGGCGGCATTTGTTCTGGAACAAAATATTAGAATTTTATGATTTTTATTGGGTTTCAGTTTTGCTTAGTATCACAAGCACAGAAAGAGATAGATAGAATGGAAAAGTGGGCGAGGCGCGCCTGCTAACACTCTGCACCAGAGTGCAGGGCATTTCAAAACATTTCTCAGTACGCTTTAACACTTGTGTCTATAAATAATGTAACAAAAACCCGCAAAAATGCCTTATTGCGCTGTTTCTAACCGCAGAAACAAAAGCTGTATAGTAATAATTTGATTAGTTAATTTTTTTAAATTAATGACGTCAACATGGGAGGCGTGGTTTGTCCGAATGTTGCAACGCATGAATCGCAAGTAACATTGTGATTACAACCATTCCATCTATCTATTTCTGTTCCTAAGCTTATGTTTGTTTATGAAACCGAGTTTACGTTTAGAAATAACTTATTTTGATAAAGAATGAAGCAGTATAGATGATAACCTAGTGTTGTTCCTTCAGGGCTGTTCCAGGAGGTCGCTCATATGTTCGGGCGAATCAATAAGCTTTACAAGTGAGTTTGGGATTCCGATTTTTCAACTGTTATCAGGACCCACCATTAGACGGAAGTCTGGATTAATCAGAGTTCAAAAAAGTATCATTCAACCAGTTTTGTTCTTGAACTTTAGATATAATAACCTTTGAGCCTTTGACACAAAATGTTAGATTTCAAATTTAAATGTGTACGAAAGATCACGTACATCTGGCACGTAAAATATTTTTTTTAAGAGTCACTTATCTAATTATTCTGATAACATAACGATGAGTACCTACAATTCTTTATTTACATTATTACACATAGACGTCACGCTCAAGGACAAATGGCTACACACACATACAAATCTAATAATTTAGAATGTAATATACTTACGAATCTTCTGTTGTGTGCGTGGGTCGTTGGAACGCACGCGTGGATCCGAGTTGAACGACTGCGCTAGCCGAGGGTCGCGATTGAAGCCACTGTTACATACAAATATTGTAAGAATCTCTCTTAAAATATCAACGTTATAAGGTTTAAAATCGTCAACAATTTGACGCTACTGACGTTCTTCTCGAAAAGGCTCGACATTTTGGTTCAATTTACAGAACAATGTTGTTACCGCTGTCTGGCTGTACCATGACAACTGACATCGCAGCGACCATTTGGCGAGGGAACTCTAAATAGTTATGAAGAAATATTTCTCCATTCAAGCTGGAATACTGGAAAACTAGCCCATATTGAACGTCAAACCTGACTGTTTGATAAATGTTCTGTTGCTCATATTGCTCAAAGACTACTGTGTTGATTTAGTACCAAACACACTGTTTAAATTAATGATTCTTGATGAGAACATCAGAACTTTAACACCTGTGAATTTATATAGGTACAATACAAGTACAAATCAAAGTGTTCAATAAATCAAATAAAGGCCAAAGTTAAATCCATCCACGACTTCTCCTACTTGAGATGGGATATAAGTTGGATGGAGTTGATATCACTATCTCTAGTAGGCCAAATCGTGGATAGAATACAGTACGCGTAATATAACTCTGCCTCTGTTAAGTGAGAAATAAGTGGCTGAGCAGGAGTCAATTTTGCAACCAAATCAAATCAGTGGCACACATGCGCGATAATGGCGGCAAGACTGATAGGTTGTACATCTGAGTAGCAAGATGGCGGGGGAGCGCTTGTTCTCCCTGTCTCAGTCGTTCGTTAATGTTCTATGCATCCTCATGTCCTGCTCACACTTATTACGCTACTGTACCTGCGCGGCCCTTAGCCAAGCCTGGTATCAGAGCGGCACAGTTATGTTACACGTACTGTAGATCAGTTTTGACCGTAAATCTACCACAAAGGTAGCATTATTAATATTATAAAATAAATTCTATGACTAAAATTATGTATAATCAACTTCGATCACGGAAAAAAATAGATACAGCAAGTTAATACGATACGTGTCACCACTAAAACTTTGCGCAATTTAAGAGACCTTTCACGTTTCACAGCCGTCTCACTCTAATTTAAGCACTTTTTTAAAGATTTCAAGTGATTTTAGGCGAAATAAAAAAATGTATTCTATAAACATCCTTCAGGGTAACATTACGAATATTTGAAACATATTTTCGTCTTGATTTGTTGCTTAGAAGGAGAAAGAGAGAGACAAAATATATTTCTTTGTTTTTCTTCCTATTTAAATCATGTATGGAAATAAACCATTGTTTAAATATTTCTTTGAAGGATGTTTATAGAATACATTTTTAAATTTCGTCTAAAATCTCTTTAAATCTTTAAAAAGATTTAAAATTACAGCGATTCGGCTGTCAAACGTGAAATGCCTCTTAAGTAGTCCACCGCTTACATAGAGTACGCGCGCTGGTGTGCATAACGAAAATGTGTGCGTGGAGCGAACAGGCAAGCGATATGGGGTTAATGCGCGCGGAAAAAGGATGCCACAATATAGCTAGCGATTGAATTGATGAAAAACGGTCGTATACCGCGCGATACACATACTACCATTGTCGCGGCATCGCAGTTCATGAATAGTTAAAGTATGAAGTGCTGTGTCTATATTTTCCCATTTCCGTGATCGAAGATAATCAAGCAAAAAAATAAAACTTCGGGTATGGTATAACAGATAAGCCTAGACTGAAATACTAAAAAAAAGAATACATAAGTAACATACATCATGAAAATGTCACTTACAGTAGGTCTGATGGCTTATCCAATGTGAGAGCAACACTTAAGAAAAAGCGTAACATCAGCAATATTTATATAAAACCTCATTTAAAATATTAGCTGTGGGAATGTTTAGCTCCCAAGTGTTTAAACAAGTAGTAATAGCAAGCAGTAGTGTGTAGTGTGTGTTTTGTTTGTGTATTGTGTGTGTATTTAATAATTTAATTTTCTATCAAACTATTTCAGATGTGTAACATTTTTAGTGCACTGCTTTGTAGTTGCTATTTAGTTGCTTCTCGCTAAACCCTGTATATTTAGCACACAAATTCAGTCAATTATTGCTATAACAAAACAGTTGTCAGACTTCACAAATGTTGGTAAAAATGTAACAGTTGCTATGATACGCATATTCGGGTCGGCATTGATCAGCAAAGCCAGGCGGTAGAATCGACAAGCCCTCCCGCCCTGCCACTACACTCAATTAATTGGCACAGCCGGTTAAACCCGAGCCGTTTTGAGAATTCGGTAAAGAGGTAGCCTGGGACCTGAGGCCTGATTCACAAACGTTCGAAAAGTTTCCGTTTCCGAAGTGAAATTTGACCGGCAAACGAAATAAAACGACCACTTTCTGTGACCACGAATGATGCAAAGCATTCGAAACATCAGGAAAAGCAATGTTTATAATAATACGGGATGTAATCTGGTCAAACTTGTTTTATTACGAAACAAAACGATTTGAGAATCGAACGCATTCGGAAACGCTATTCATAGTTCTTTAATTTTACATCGAGTGCTTTCCGACAACAAATGGCTCACGGGAGTTTCCATGAATTTCGCGTTGCGTTTCCGAATCCGTTCGGTTCCCGTCTTGTTTCTTAATAAATCGTTTTGTTTCTTAATAAAACAAGTTTAACCGAATTACATCGTGTATTATTATTAAAATTGGTTTTCCTGACGTTTCGAATGCTTTGCAGTGTTCATGGTCGCAGGAAGTAGTCGTTTTGTTTTATTTGCCGGTCAAATTTCACTTCGGAAACGGAATCTTCTCGAACGTTTGTGAATCAGGCCACTGGAGGACATGTCATTTTTTTCACGAAAAAGGAAAGGTTTTCTGCGGGACACGCAATATACGACTTCCACGCCGACGACTTCTAGTATTAAGGTGCAGGCACACAGTACGGCGGGCGGGACGGAACTGAGGCGGAGCGTCGACCAAACGTAGACGGGGCGTGCGTGTCACACTGCGAGCGGATCGCAGGCGGGACTGAACGACTACAATAAAAATCATCTGACCCCTACATTTTTGTTAACATTAATCGAATAAATTTTGAGACCAATGTTTTTTTTTCGCGATTTCAGGGTTGGTCCCATAGTAAAAGTTGTTCATACTGATGAGTACATTGATCCCTTAAGAGGTTTTCAGTTATTTCAATAACACGTTGTATAATACAACGCCAGCGTATCGGTCGCGCACCGCCCGGCGGAGCGGCGGTGGATCAGTCACGCCGGCAAAACGTCTGGCAGGACGGCGCTGTGTGCACTGTTTAAAGGTGGTTTTAAACCGGCGAGACGAGGACTGGATGGGATGGGCGTGAATTGAAATCTCGCTGACCCATTGACACCGAAAAATGTACATCGCGATGTACAGTCAGCTGCATTCATTGGTTACCCCACTTACGAACAAACTCTCGAATAGAAAAAACAGTCGCCGCGAGGCATCGCGAGGCAGAGCGTGGCAGAGCGCGGCAGAGCGAGACCGCGCGGGACCTCGATGGCCGGTGCGAGATTCGTGTATACGTTTTGCAACGTAATAAATACTCTATTCATGCAGCAATAAAGTTTAATGTTATACCAAAAAATATTTAGAAAGAAATAAAAATGGTTTACTTTATTTCAATTCTCGCCTCGCACATCCTCGCCTATCCAGACCTTTCACACCAAAGATGGGCGTGACGTGAATTGAAATTTTGCTATACAAAAACAAATTTAAATTCTCGCTCGGCCCATCCACGCCACGCCTCGCCGGTGTGAAACCACCTTAATACATTTCTACATTACAACATGACGAGACCCGCCGACGATACGCTTCAGTTCCGCTCGCTGTGGGTTTGCAGCTTTAACAACATAAACATACGTGTCCTGCTGATGTCCTCCGGAGTGGTGCTGCGGCGGCGGCACGGGGTGCGGCGGCGGCAGGCTGCGCATGTCCTGGTCCAGCAGCGGCGGCGGCCCCGACGACCGGCCGCGCAGGTCCACGTCCACCATCGCTGGACGAGCTGGGGCACAAACGTGCTAGGACATCAATACCATCATCTGCTTAGTAGTAAACACATACCAGTAAGCCTCAAGACGCCGCATAAACAAAGTTTGGCATTAGACACATTCGTAAAATATTGGCGGCGACAGAGGGGGCGGACGGCGCGTTATGATTAGTCGGCTCAAATGTTCGGTGATATGATTGGTGCCGCTCGCTGACGGAGTGACGTCCCGATTGGTGGCTGGGCGTAATATATGCAGTGCTACTGCATATGCTTTGTGACCGGGGGTATCCGGCTAATAGGCGTCTAGAGGCTTACTGGTCTGTGATTTTAAATCAAGAATACCCATTATTTCTTGTCACTTTTTGACATTGGTATTGGATTGAAATTGGAATTATTTTCAAGAGTAACCCCACAGTAAGCCTCCAGACCGTCGTCGCCTATACCGCAAAGTTTGAAGACAAAGGTCTTCAACCAGTGCGTCCTGCCTGTCATGACTTACGGCGCCGAGACGTGGACACTGACAGTTGGGCTAGTCCACAAATTTAAAGTCGCTCAGCGAGCTATGGAGCGAGCTATGCTTGGAGTTTCTTTGAAGGATAAAATCCGAAACGAGATTATTCGGAGAAGAACCGGAGTGACCGACATAGCTTGTAGGATCAGTAAGCTGAAGTGGCAGTTGCCATGTCTGTCGAAGGACCGATGGCCGCTGGAGCAGACGAGTCCTTGAGTGGAGACCGCGAATCGGCAAACGCAGCGTAGGGCGCCCCCCCGCCAGGTGGACCGACGACCTGAAAAACGTGGCTGGGGGGGACTGGATGCGGAAGGCAGAGGACCGAGTGTTGTGGCGCAACTTGGGAGAGGCCTTTGTCCAGCAGTGGACTGCGATAGGCTGAGTTGATGTTGATAAGCCTCAAGACGCCGCATAAACAAAGTTTTGCATGAGAACACAGTCGTAAAATGTTGGCGGCGACCGGGGGGCGGACGGCGCGTTATGATTGGTCGGCTCAAATGTTCGGTGATATGATTGGTGCCGCTCGCTGATGGAGTGATGTCCCGATTGGTGGCTGGGCGTAAGATATGCAGTGCTACTGCATATGCTTTGTGACCGGGGGTATCCGGCTAATAGGCGTCTAGAGGCTTACTGGTCTGTGGTAGTAAATAAATAAATAATTTTGGGTCATTTTTACATAACACCATCTAGTCCCAAACTGAGCTTGTAGTACGGTCGACCGCACGTCGGTGGTAACACTTTGACATTAGCAGCATCTTTATTTCGTAAGCAGTAAGGGCGGTATTCGAACTGAAGTGTTACCACTGTCATGCAGTCGACTGTACTATGGGTACTAGACAATGGATATGATATTTATACAGGTTACTATACCCGCGGCACGCTATGATGGCGTTTTTGACATTTTCCAATAGTGTTGTGACATATTTCAAATTATATATACGATTGGGACCAGGTTTATTACTTTGAGCAACTCCAACTACCTATTATGAAAATATCTACATAAAGTAAATAATTTATCAAATAATTCAATAAACATAACATATAGCCATTTTGTTTAATCGCTATTTAATCAAACATTCTGTGACATACATAAAAAAACAGTAGAAATAAATATAATTTGAATAATTGATTCGAAATTCGAAAAATTATATTGCTGTAGTAGTACATCACTATTGAGAATAAAGTACGGCAATTGTTCTTTCATACGTAGCTGACAATATTTACGGATCTTCATGAGCAGGCAAACGTCAAAAACGCCATCATAGTGTGCTGCACCTATAGTGACATATCTATACATATACTAGCGGACCCGGCAGACGTCGTCCTGCCCGGAAAAGCAGCGCCACATATAATTAAAATCGTCCCTGCCATTTAGAAGATCAGTGACATACAGACAGTAGGGCCACCTACCGGATCCAATTGTGTTTTCACACCATTCAGGAAACCATTGAAATATTCACAAAAAAATTCATCCAAATCGGTTCAGCTGTTTAGGAGGAGTTAGGCGACAATCAGATGTACAGAAGAAATAAATATTCGCGGCTTCACTCGCGTTACATTCTGCTAACCCACGTGACGGATCCTGTTAATTCAGTCCAGTCCAGTCCAGTTCCATCCATCCATCCATCCATCCTTTTATTCGGACCGTCCAGTCCAGTCCAGTCACTATCCCACTATCTCACCCCATGTCCAGTCCCGTCCCATGTCCCGTCCCGTCCCATGTTAAATGTCCCATCCCGTCCCATGTCCAATGTCCCGTCTCATGTACCATGTCCCGTCCCGGCCCATGTCCCTTCTCAAGTCCCGTCTCGTCCCATGTCCCGTCCCCCATGTCACATGTCCCGTCCCGTCCCGTCTCATGTCCCATGTCCCGTCCCGGCCCATGTCCCGTCCCGTCCCATGTCCCGTCCCCCATGTCACATGTCCCGTCCCCCATGTCACATGTCCCGTCCCCCATGTCACATGTCCCGTCCCGTCCCATGTCCCGTCCCCCATGTCACATGTCCCGTCCCCCATGTCACATGTCCCGTCCCCCATGTCACATGTCCCGTCCCGTCCCGTCCCATATCCCGTCCCCCATGTCACATGTCCTGTCCCGTCCGTCCCATGTCCCGTCCCATGTTATCAATTGTTCAGCAAATCAAATTTGGTGACACAACGACTGCAGCGCCACCTACCGGGTAAATAAATAAATGTAGCTTATATGACACGTTCGTAGATTTACCATAGCAGCGCCATCTATTCATTACTTACTCAACCCAGTCGAAAGGTATCGACATCTGTTAGAATCATTTGGAGTTAACAGATAATTGTGACTGTCAAATAATAACGGACAAATAATTAGCAATAAATTAAAATTGCGACTATAATTTGAGATTTAAACTATCCTATCTCTCAAGTTGGATCGAACTCCACATGGTGTGCGAATTTTATTATAATCGGTTAAGTGGTTTAGGAGTCCATTGAGGACAAACATTGTGACACGAGATTTATATATATTAAGATAAGCAAACCCTAAACCGCTGGGGCTAGAAACATTAAATTTTGACAGTAGATATCTTTTATAACGTAGGCATCCACTAAGGAAGGATTTCTAGAAATTCCACCTCTAACGGCCAAAATTAATATCCAATCCATCCGCGATTTGCCCTACTGGAGATGGAAATTTGACATTAGCTCCATACAAATTATGTCAAATTTCTATCTCTAGTAGGGTAAATCGTAGATAGATAGGATATAAATTTTGGCCGTAAGTGGGTAAAACAGGGATTGAAAGTTTGTATAAAAATCCGTAATTTTTGAAGTCAACAATATAATTTTATTTTCAGATCTTCTTATCTTCTAATTGGCTCTTTTTAACGCTTTGTAAATAGCTCTCAACTTTTCTCTTTAGAAAAAAAAAGCCTTCTAAAACTACTCTACCTTTCAGAAGATTGGGTTGAGCAGCTTTTCTGTCGAAGTGGCATCATCTAGGAATCAAAAACAAATATAAAACTCACGCGCATATTGAGCTGGTGGTGGCACGGGCGTAGCAAGCAGTGGCGGCATTTGTGGTTGTTGATCTGAGAAAATAAATAACAGTATAAGACCACAAATGAACATGTTTTATTATTCAGCAATGGCACAACCTATTGTATCGCCGCCGCCGGCGTTCTTGCGCCTTTTGAGGGTGCATATGGACTGAACCACTAGACTAG
This sequence comes from Asteroscopus sphinx, assembly GCA_949699075.1. Taxonomy (NCBI): domain Eukaryota; kingdom Metazoa; phylum Arthropoda; class Insecta; order Lepidoptera; family Noctuidae; genus Asteroscopus; species Asteroscopus sphinx. The sequence continues at coordinate 10,588,224 of OX453013.1, read as the reverse complement.
ACCTCCTTTGACATTCATGGATATTCGATATTACATATTCAGTACTTCTTTGTGATCAAACAGTCGAAACTTAGCGCCATCGCGTACCATTAAGTAACAAAGCCCTGTAAAGAGCGGGATGTTCTAAACCGCAGATCACAAAGACGAAAGCCTCTGGTAAATAGTTTTATTAAGATGTACTCATACATACACTCGAGGCCGACCACCGCAGCGATGGGTCGACGAAATTAGACGGCACGGAGGTCATGACTGGATGTATCGGGCACAAGGCCGCCAGGAATGGAAAAGGAGGGAAGAGGCCGACATGGACATCCAAGACTGGACAAGTGACAGGCTCCAATGATGATGATGATGATTGGCAAAATAACATTTTTAACATTTCTTTATAAACCATAACTCATTAACTGCCATGATAAATAAAATTTGTGTGGAGAAGTATGTGTGGTGTAACTTTGAGAGATAAAGTAAGGAATAACGTGATAAGGGAGTGTTGTGGAGTGAAAGAAGATGTAGTGACAAAGATTGAGAAAGGTATGTTAAGATGGTTTGGACATATAGAGAGGATGGACGAGAGGAGTTTGACGAAACAAGTATACGAAGCGAGTGTGGATGGAAGAGTTGGAAGGGGAAGACCTCGGCGAACGTATCGCGATCAAATCGCGGACGTTCTCAAAAATGCCAGGTTAAGAGTTCTCTAAACCGACGAGCATGCATGACGAGGTTAATGGACGTAGATGAAGCGAAAGAGGTGTATCAGGATCGTAGCAGGTGGAAATCCATAGTCTCTACCTACCCCAATGGGAAACAGGCGTGATAATATGTATGTATGTATAAATAAAATTTTAATTTCTGTGTTCTTTCGGTTTGTTCTTTATCTTCCATTTATTAGAAAATACTCGTGCGATAAAGAATGGGATTAGAAATGGCATTTGTATTTGCCTCTCGCTTGCCCACACGGTATTGTGTGAGCGAGAAACAAGAACATTAGAAGTTCCGCCATATTCAATCCTATTCTTTATCTGCACAAGTAAAAATATACTTTTTTTTTTCAAACTTACTTGGAGGTGGATTGTTTGGTATGTACTGGTTGTGGCTGGATGGAGGAGGCTTTTCTCCAGGCTGCAGCATCGGTGGCACTGGGTTACTGGGATGCAACATAGTCTGGAATAGTTTATTGAAACATGCAATTAAACATGTTCAGGTGGTTGGCAAATAAGAACAATCCTTTAAAATGGGTTTATAGAGATGGGCCATATTTAAGACCATTTTTATTCAAAAAAAAGGGGTTACTACTTAAAGTGTAGAACATAATTTCCGGTATTATGTATTTTTTTTTCATAAAATTCATGCCTAAACATACTAAAGCAACAAACATATTCGATCTAAAATAAAGTCTTAACAGCACGCGTAGCATGAGCACTGTGTGTGTATTTGTCTATGGAAGAATAAAACTAGATTTTTATTTTTATTTTTTATATCAAATGGGCTTGCGTTTGACCGCGACCTCACCTTCACCTGATGTTAAGCGATGGTGTGGTCGACGATGATACATGCTTGCCCAGCAAAAACCTATTCACTCGAGTCTTGAAGGCCACCAGATAATACTCATCGGGAAACAGACGCCGCTATTAAGAAAACGGTTCGTGTGTAAGGGTGGAATTTCTACCATATAACGGTGGCGCATCGCCGTGCGTCTGGTTGTCCGATGATGAAAAGGGCTTGGGGAAATAAGATCGTGCAATTCCAAGCACACTCACCGAAATGCATCCAATAAAAGAACAACAGACTAGCAACTTTGCGCGGATGATCGAGACTTTGTAGTTTGACATTGTATAGAACTTTATCTGTCATTTTGTCTATTCTTTCGTAGACAACACGCTTGTCTACAGTGGTCATGCTACACCTGCAGGTAGTGTAAAAACATTTCTATGAGGTTTTTATATATTACTTACAACTGCAGTGGCTGGATCCACAATCCTCATAATAACTTGTGCTTGCAGTAATGCATACGCTAGTTGTGGATTTTGCAACAGCATGTTCCTGGCTTCATTGGGATTGTTCTGTAAAAACAAGTAATCAATAAAAAAAAGACGTGTGGCACTCGGAGACTGCCGCGGTAAAGCTATTGCATAGCATTTTTTATGTAAATACAAAGAGGAGGTGCCCTAACGCCGAAACTCTAAGCAGGCATGAGTCACCAGATTGCAAGGCGAAGAGGGGGATTACGCATGCGCAGTAACGCCGATACAACCAATGCCACCTAGAGGCGATTTGCAGAACTAAAGAGACAAGTGTGATATTTCAAAAAGTCATTAAAAGTTCTGTTATTCATCGATAGATGGCAAAACTAAAAAGTATCACCGCTGTGCCGGTCGGAGTGGGGGGTGTTAGGTTATTTTCGTTATGGAATTTCTGGGTTCGGTCTCCACGCTCAAGGCCCGCGATAGAAGCTATGCAATAGCTTAAAAAATTGTTAGTATGCTAGACAACTAATTTGGTAAACTTCTTAAAAGATGTTCTTAGATGTGATGATAAACTACAATCACTAGATAGTATAAAACATAGTTCCCCTGTCACATCTATCTGTCGTTACACAATAATCTCGGAAAGTACTGGATCGATTTTAATCCAGGTTTCACTAATAGATAGACTGATTTTCAAGGATGGTTTAATTGTAAACTTTATAAAAAAAACGTTTATTTTAGCCGAGCTATCACATTTTTTGTCAAGGAAGCCAGAAAATGTTACCACCTTAATAAGTATTTTTCGCATGTGCTGCTTAAACAGTTTGATTGATGTAAAAACCATGTCCTTCAAAAATGTGTGTAACACCATATTATATCCATCTTATCTATTTGGGCCACAATGACTACTTTTATATAAAAAAAAACAATGAATAATTGGGCGAAGTTTAAGTGAAATTATTAGTTAGAAACTATTAATTCTTATCAAAATAAACTATTTGATCAACACAATTACAAGTATTTAGTGAGATATTTTTTCCCCTTTACAGCTATTATTTTATGCTATTTGGTTGTATAGTTATAGGAAATAATGTAAAATTAAGTGGAGTATGTTTTATACTATGCAGCGATGTGAAGCACGCGGGAGCATTCTTCAACAGTAGATGCCGCCCGGTCGGCCGTCATTGCTGCAAAGGGGCGGTAAAAAGTTTATAATTTTTAAACCTTCATAATACTCATTTAAATAACCATAACAAAAATCTCAACAACAACATAACATAACATCACGCCTGTATTTCCCCGAAGGGGTAGGCAGAGGTGTATAGTACACCCACATTTCGCCAGTTATGTTGTAGTCCCATGTAATAGGGGACGAGCCTATTGTCATTAACCGGGCACAAATCCAGACTCCGGGCTGCTACTGAGAATTTCCTAATGAAAAAACCCAATAACACTTTGCCCCACCCGGGAATCGAACCCAGGACCCCACGCTCAGCAGTCGAGCTTGCAACCACTAGACCAACGAGGCAGTCAAAAAACAAAAATCTCAATCTATTAATTGTGCAACCCAGTGAGGCAGGAAAACGATTAGTGATTAGCGATCAAGTGAACAAAGCAAGGGTCATCATAGTGGATGTTCTCAACAACATGATGTATATTTCCCATTTAAAAGGGTGCAAAGCAGCAGGCAGAAGCTAGTACACAATTAATATTGCTATGTATACAATACAGAATTTACATTCTATTCAACAATATACCTGAATACAACGTTTCATTTGCTTCATCAGTTCAAACATCTGCTCTGGTGGAAGAGTGGCCACTGCTTTGCTGATTGCTTCAGGTGCTTTCTCTGGCTCACACGCCTCTCCATAAGGATTCTCTACCTGAAATAATAGGGAAATGCATCGTCATAACATCTAATCATTAGATTGTTTTTTTTTTTATTCAACATAATTATAATTATTAATCAAATAAATCACAGCTAACAAAACACAACAGACTTTGTATTGTTTCACAGAGACTCTTAAGAGTAATAGGTATTGGGTAGCTTGACAATGTATCATCCTCTGTCGTCTCTTCGCGTAGTTGCTGCAAAATACTCTTCACATGCCTGTTCATCAGGTGTAAAGGGCCTTTTAATTAAGGAAGGTTCAGAGTCAAGTTCCCATAAACGTTTTAACATATCATTCTCTTGAATTTGAGCATGCATCATAATAATAATGTTATGCAGATTATGAGAACTCAGGTCCCTGTCCACATAACCAGACACAATACACCCTAAGAGGGTGTCTTGTGCTACTGGAGAGCCCCTTGGACTCTTGATTAGGCCTTCCTTTAATATGTGACGATATATTTCTGCTCCGAACAATATATCAAATATGTTAGGGGAATTAAACTTAGGATCAGCTAATTGAATGCTGTGAATTCCTGGCCAATCCTGAAATTTAAACGGCGTGAAAAAGTACAATTTAGACTGAATTTATATAGCCATAAAAGAATTTGAAGGCTTACCTGAGGTCCTTGCATCAAGGCTTGCATTTCCATTCTAGACTTCTCAGTACAAGCATTATCTACTCGAAGGGACCGCCCTCCGATTTCATAACCGTTAAGGTTCCGCATAGCACTAAGAGCCGTCTCCTGGTCCTTATATTCACAGAATCCATAACCCTTCGGTTTGCCGGTCTCTCTATCAAATACTAGCTTGAAAGATAGCACAGGACCGACCTCACTGAATATATCTTTTAGTTTCTCCTCTGTAGCTTCGTAAGGTATGTTACCGACTAAAATATAAACATTTTTAATAACAAATTATAAGTAAATGATTATTTTAAAATAAATGTTATGACGCTAAGACAAACGTCATATTTCCAACTTACCGAAGACAGATCTCATGGATTTGTCCATGATACTTTGTTCTTCCTTTTCTTTGCTTTTATCCATGATTGATATCTTCACTTATAGTTTATTAAACACAGGAATAATTAGCTGCAGTTAGAAATTCTAACCTTTCCAAGTTTCCACAAACTATTAACTAAAGCTTGCTTGACGCTTGCTCGTCTTGTTTTGTGACAGTTGACACTGTCAACCTGACAGTCAAGGTCGCGTTCAGTTATATCGCCCGATGTCATCGGACGACGCTCGGAGCGTTCGTTTGGCGTGCCCGTTCGCGCGTTCGTTTGTATGATCGCTCTGAGGCCCGTATTACAGAACGTTCCTCAAGCGTTGATCACTGTTCAAGACTAGTTTTGAGTTAGGATTTAATTTTAGAACATTCCTCAAGCAGAGATTTATTAATCACAGTTCAGCTGAATTTAGCTTTATTTTATACTGTCATCTGTTTCGGTATTCGAGCAGAGATTTGATCTGTAATCACGTAATCACTCAAGTGTGGTCGAGACCACGCTAGATTTCTTTCCTATTTTAGTTTAAATTCGTGTGCTATGTTGTTGAATTGAAGTTTTCAATTACCTTATTGGAATAAGACCGATGCTCAAACTCAAGTAACGCTTAGTAGCGATCAGTTGATTGAAGATTATACCTACTGTACTTGATGAACGTTTTGTAATATGGACCCTGAGTAACTGAACGTTCAAAGTACGTTCTGGGCGTCGTCTGACGACATAACTGAACGCGGCCCAGGGTTGATAGACGCGTCGAAGTGAAATATCCAGGTAAGTTTTGACATGCGTAATGCGAAGCAATTTTTTTTTTGTTTTGTTTTAATTTTCCCTTTTCTTTTATTCTTTCCGTGGATTTCTCTAAACTGGACACTGGCAGAAATGTTTAAAGAGTTTCCAAATTATAAATAAAAAAAACTGCTTGGTCTGTGGTTTTGACTAAAGCGCGCTGGCAACACTGGCCTGCTTGAAAAAGTTGAAAATCGAATTCCATTTTCGCTTGGTTTGGTTCTGTTTTCGTAAAAATAATTATTTTCGGGAACATAGCATTCTTTTGTGAAAATATTAGCTAAATAATTAGTTTACAGTTGCGGTACTAACACAAAGTACTATTTGTGTGCTCGTGTTAGCGTGTATGAAGTTAGGAAGTCGTTTATTTCAGACCACTGGAATAGGTATTGATTGGTGCTATGAGATGACAAAACCATGTCAAGTGTGTTTTAGTAAATAATCTGAGGAGGTAACAGATTTTCAGTACCTAGTGTCCGTGATTTGAATAAAACGGAATGAATCTCGATAATACATCGAGAGAAAATTCTGAAGCATTAGATTCTGTTGGTACTGTAAGCCCGAGGGATAAATATACAAGCATGAGAGAAAAGAAGTTATCTACTGCGTCGTTGACAAACGCTGAGGGTGCACGACCAAAAGTCGTGACAGTCAAACACCCAGAGTCCAATAAGCCCAAGCCTACCGCCAAGAAAAATAAACCCATACAGGCTGATTTAGATATCATCAAAGAATTTCAAAGATGCCGCGACGAAGGCTTTAAGCGCCTGGATTTGAGCAAATCTTCCATAACTTGTCTTCCACCAAATGTTCGAGACCTAACGCATTTGGTTGAGTTTTATTTATATGGAAACAAACTTGCTCTACTACCTGCAGAGTTTGGATGCCTGGTGAACCTACAGACATTAGCATTAAATGAAAATTCATTAACAAGTTTACCACAATCTCTTGCCAACCTGAGGAGTTTAAAAGTATTGGATTTGCGACACAACAAGCTCAATGACATACCAGATGTAGTATACAAACTGACATCATTAACAACATTATTTTTGAGATTCAACAGAATCAGAGTTGTTGGTAATGGAATATCGCATCTGACTAATTTGACAATGCTAAGCTTAAGAGAAAATAAAATAAAAGAATTATCTTCTGGAATTGGCAATTTGGTAAATTTAGTAACATTTGATGTTTCACACAATCATTTAGAGCATTTACCACAAGAGATTGGTAATTGTGTTAATTTATCAACACTTGACCTACAACATAATGAACTACTAGATATACCAGAGACCATTGGAAACCTGCAAGCTATTACTCGTCTTGGCCTCAGATACAATAGACTAACTGCTATTCCAGCTACGCTTAGCAACTGCAAGCACATGGATGAATTCAATGTTGAAGGAAACTCAATATCTCAACTGCCTGACGGTCTACTAGCCAGTTTGAATGAACTCACAAGCATAACTCTCTCTCGTAACTCTTTTGGAAGCTACCCATCAGGTGGTCCAGCCCAGTTTACAAATGTATTCTCTATTAATCTGGAACACAATCAAATTGATAAAATTCCATATGGCATATTCTCAAGGGCAAAGAATGTAACAAAACTAAATATGAAGGAAAACTTGCTGACATCTTTACCACTTGACATTGGAACATGGGTAAATATGGTAGAACTCAACTTAGGAACAAATCAGTTGGCAAAATTACCTGATGACATACAATGTCTCCAGAATTTGGAAGTGTTAATATTGTCTAACAACTGTTTAAAGCGCATACCACCCAGTATTGGAAGTCTAAGGAAGCTGAGGGTTTTGGACCTTGAGGAAAATAAATTAGAAGTTTTGCCAAATGAAATTGGATTCTTGCATGATTTACAGAAATTAATAGTCCAATCAAATCAGCTTACATCCCTGCCTCGTTCTATTGGTCATCTGACTAATCTGACATACCTCAGCATTGGTGAAAACAATCTTCAATATTTGCCTGAGGAAATTGGCACATTGGAGAATTTGGAATCATTATATCTAAATGATAATCCCAACCTATGCAATCTGCCATTTGAGTTGGCTTTATGTGTGAGTTTACAAATTATGAGTATTGAGAACTGTCCATTGACAGCTATTCCACCAGAAGTTGTGTCATCAGGTCCATCACTAGTTATTCAATACTTAAAGTCCCAAGGTCCATACAGAGCTATGTGATATCAGGAAAACGATTATTTACCAGCCTATGAAGGCTCGTAAATTTTGTAGATGCTTGAAATGGCAAGCTTCTCCAGAAAATGTATACTCAAAGGTTTCTGTTGTGTAATAAAACAAAAAGAAATACTATACCTGTTATAATATGCTGCAAGTTAATTTTAAATGTACGAATTTTCCTATTTGTGGGTTATATAATATTTTATATGATTCTATCCATAAATTTGTTTAAAAATATCCCTTTGTGTCGAGTTTGGTAGAAGTATAATGCCCATTTAATGTTTTCATTACATAGATGTTAAGCAAGTTGTTTTATTGGTATCACAAAAATTATAAAAGCACAAAAATAAACTGATTAGTGTTAGTAGATAAAAGTATATTGTAAAATGCTGTATATAAAGTGCACAATAATAAATTATCAATGTTTTCCAGTCCATCAATGGATATTTTTAATAAATAGTGAATAATGTTTTTTCAATTATCATGTGTCAAAAAAGCTTCATTTCTGATTGTTATATTGTAATAATAATAATCCAAAAAGGAGAAATGTGCAATCTATTGAGCTTAGTGTCGTAATCATAAGATACCAGTTAACTATGATTAAGTAAATTATTTGTTTAAATAAAACCATCTTCAAAGACACTTTGTTTGGACAATATCCAGAGATACTGTTAAATTGTTATTAAAAGATGTCACATTACTAGCCAAGGTTCTTTTAAAGGGTGAATGTACTCATTATTACAAACAACTTTTAGTCATAAAAATATAATATGGAACAGTGATTTCTGATTTCTGGATTGCTCCCATAGTAAGAGTTGTTGGTTATGATGAGTACATTCCCCCCTTTTAAGGACCTCAGCTAATAATGTTACATGGTACACCTTATACAAAATGTTACTGAAATCTTCTTAAGGGGTCATTGTACTCATCAGTATGAATAACATTTACTTTGGAACCAAACCAGTAGTAGTAGAGCTCCTTGTGAGGGAGCTTGTCCGGGGAAGTACTACCATCTTACCAATTCTGCTGCCAAACAGTGATGTTTGCATTGCATGTTTCGGTCTGAAGGATACAAGTGGCGGTGAAATTAGAATCACGTGAGACTATGAGACTCATCCATATCATATATATTTCCATCTTCATATCTCAGTTCGGTGAACCAATTTGCTTGCTTTGCCATTGTACAGTATAAAAGAAAAACTGAAATTGTTCTAAACGAAAATCAGCTGTTCCCTACATTTTGTTGCTTCATGTGAACACAAATGTAGGGATCATCTGATATATTTTTTCGCGATTTCAGGTTTGGTCCCGTAGTAAAAGTTCTTCATATGATGAGTACAACGATTGCTTAAGAGGTTTTGAGTTATTCCAATAACATGTTGTATAAAAGATTTTCTCCTAAAGAACTATTTTGTAGTTTTCATTAAAATAAATAAATCATTTGAACCACTGAAGTTTGTAATCAGTATTTTATGTGTAATTTAGATTTTAAATGTTTTATTTAAGACGAGTAGAGATTGAAACCTATAAAAAGATCTCATAGTAACATTATTGGAGCTGTATCAGTATGTATGTTGCTGTTGACTCTATGGAAATTCTCGCATGTAATCAATGACTATTTTTACATTTACTATCGGTTTCCTATCGATTGCATTTAATATCTTTTTGTATTTATAAGGGTATGTTTTGAAATTGGGTACCAAAGTACTAATTGTATTCTTTTGGGCTATATTCAGAATTATAGTAATTATCTAATCATGTATATTTTTTCTGTTTTCACACGATTATGTTTATTACGATCTATGTATTAGGTACATATTACATCTTTACAATTTTTATATTCCTAGTTCTAAAATGAAAATAAATATTAATATTTTATACAGGTGATTTATTTAACTGGGTCAGGAAAACTTTCTTTGAAGACAATTGCTCTTTTTTAATAAAAATGGTAATGGCATAATTGGATTTTTGGTTTAGCGAGAACATTCCTTGAAAACCAATAAAGGTGGGTTTAGTATCGTGTAAAGATTAATTGATTTTATCGGAGGAAAAAAACTTGCCAACTATTGATTTTCAAGGAAATTTCTCGCCTGACGAAAAATCTAATCAAGCCAATATCATTCACATACAATATTTTAAAAAGTACCTACAGATTTGTTGCGCGCGCAATCTGAAGACTCAAAAACTCCTAATTGGGACGTTTTGCTACGAGTCTGTAGTGATTATATTATCTATTCTAGTCTGCGTCAAGCAAGGCACCGAGCGTGACGTGTGACAAAAAAACTAAAATGCCGTCATGTGTGTACAGAATGTGTACTAATTATGACGCGAAACTAACAAAGTAACTAACTTACTTTGCACTAGTTTATGTGTATTGTGCTGCCGCTGCGTACGGAACATTTTTCGTTGGTTTTGTTAGGGTATGACATATCTATACTTTTAAATATAATTGATTACATACCTCATACCTATTATAAATTAAAATCCCCCTCCGCGCTAAGTTCGTGTTTGTTCGGGCTAATCTCAGGAACTACTGTACAGATTTTCACCAATAGAAAGAGGGATTATCTGAGAAGGTTGTAGGCTATAATTGCTACCCGTGCAAAGCGGGGTGGGTCGCTAGTTTTTTATTTTAAAGATCAAATGTTTCCAAAGAAAGTTTTCCTGTACCTCTTTTGGTTTAGTATTTGCTAATACTATCCCAGTCAGAGGCGGATTTTCCCTAAGGCAAACTTGGCACGTGCCTAGGGGCGCGCGCGCGGAAGTTTTTAAACTAAATCAGTAAGCTGAAGTGGCAGTGGGCTCTGGCCACGTCTGTGGATCGAAAGTCCGATGGCCGTTGGAGCAGACGAGTCTGAGTGGAGACCGTGAATCGACAAATGCAGTTCCCAGCCAGGTGGACCGACGACGACCTGAAGAAGGCAGTTGGGGGGGGGACTCTATGCGAAAGACGGAGGACCGAGTGTTGTGGCGCAACTTGGGAGAGGGCTATTTGGCAGTTTTAGGCTGAGTTGATTGAAGCTTGAATGAAACAAAAAAAAAAAAAAACTGTCCAGCCGTTTAGGAGGAGTTAGGTGACAAACACACGTCCAGAAGAATTATATATATTAAGATGGCCGCTAGGGGTGCCAATGAGCGCTTCTGATCCCAGTTAAATAAATCACCGTGTATAATTAATAACTGAAGTCCTTAAGAGGTGAATGAACTCATCATAATGATATACTTACCTTATTAACATGGTTGTCTAGTCACAGTAAAATTGTTTTCTGAATGGCGATTTAAAGTGCCTGTCGTGCCTGATCAACGTACGAACAAAACCGCGGTTTTATGGCTTGTCGGCAAAGTTTGCTAGTGTATCACGGCAGTACCGTAGTTTTTATACTACTGGGGCTTTACTCCCGAATGGTTCGAGCTCTGAACCAAATCGAACTAATGTCAATTCATATAAAAATGCAGTACGATTTGACACTAACTCGAATTCAAATTCGATTGATACAGCACTCGATCCAGTCGAGAGTAAGGCCCCTGAGCCTGGCTCGCGACTTGTCAGCAATGTTTTTTTTTATAAATCGAGCCGCGAGCCGCGTGTTAACCGTTGTTTTATACGGGGGGCCTAGTACGAGTTTGACACTTTATAATACTTTCATAGTTTTCGTCGATTTTCATTCATAAACTACTAGTTCCTCCTCGTATCCGCCAGGGGCGCTACTGATTAATGAATGAAAGTCGTCGAATTCGATGGAAGTATCGGTAAGTGTCAAACTCGTACTAGGCCTACGGCTCGTAGATACGTACAGTCGACGACTGCATGACAGTGGTAACACGTCAATTCGAAAACCGCCCTTACTGCTTACGAAATAAAGATGCTGCTAATGTCAAAGTGTTACCATCGACGTGCGGTCGACCGTACGTCGATCAACCACTTTGCCTTTGATAAATTCCATGACAGGTAACCTACCTTGCAAAAGCCTTGCAACTAATATGCGATATGTCACTAAAATAATTATTCATAAAGAGTTATCTGTTTTTGCAACTTGTGGTAAGCGCTCTGGTAAAATATATCCTAATTTTCATGTTGATCAGTGTGTAGGTATATATATATATATATTTATAATCAATGTTTCAGTGACATGTAAACGTGTTATATGAAATAAATAAATGAAAATGGGATATTTTATTTATTTTAATTTGGCACAATACTTTTCTTTGTAGGATATGGTCTTTATCAGTGACGTTACTGATAGGTGCGGGTATGCAGGCTGCTATTTTTGAACATAGAGTTAATTTACCAGTGTCCTCGAAATCTAAAATGTATGTACTACAAAAATACACTGTCCAATTGGACAAAGTGTATTATTTTCATAAGTATATTAAATATATCTTTTGTCACTTTATTCATTTATGATTTGCCCCAGTGGTGGTTCCAGGATTTTGATTTGTGGGGGGGGGGGGGGGGGGGCTTGACCCAGCTGAGGGTAGGCTTTATCAAGATAAACGGTAAACTACAACCTTAGACCAACAGAAAAAAGGTAGACGGCGCATGTATTAACAAAAGCGTTCAAAGATGTGATGCATGCTTTACAAACTTGTGTGCGTGACCTTGTGTCGCACGCAGCTGCCATGCATCTGTGTGCTTAGTAAAAAATGTTGCCACCGAAAACAAATTTACCCCATTTTCGCATATTAAATATTATATTTTAATGACATTATGTAGCAATTTAAATAAAACATGTTTTTCTAATGATTCGTTTAATGAAAGAGAATAATACTAAAAACCTTTGTGTTGTGTTAATTTCCGGTAGTACTGTCTTTTCTTACCGACTTCTGGGTATACCATCTAATTTAGATACAAAGTATGATGGAATCTTATCTTTAGGTAGGTACTGTTCAATAACAGACCTTATTCAATTTGTTTTCTGGTTTATGCCGGAAAAATTATACATACGTGATACACGTGATCACGTGTATCATATAATAATGATATTATTATCCTTTGAAAATGGCCGCGGGGGTGTGCGGTGGGCAGAGTAGGCCGCGTCCATTAGAATAAGTATGACAACAAAAATCACCAATACAACGTGTTATTGAAATAACTGAAAACCTCTTAAGGGGTCATTGTACTCATCAGTATGAACAACTTTTACTACGGACACAAACCAGAAATCGCGAAAAGAAATCAGCTGATCCCTACATTTTGTCGATTCATGTGAACACAAATGTAGGTAACAGACAGTGGCGTGCAGTGCATATAGGCAATTAGGCAATACCTACTGCCTTCCTCATTCAAATTCAATAGTGGTGTAAGTTATTATCTTTTTTTCAGAGTACGATAATTATTTATCTTAAAATAGACCTATTAATGCTTAATTAATCTTCCTACATCAAAAAATCAATAACTTACACAACAATTAAATTCAAGTGAAGTAGGCCAATGCACGCCACTGGTAACAGATGATTTTTATCACGTTTTCGGGGTTGGTCCTATAGTAAAAGTTGTTCATACTGATGAGTACAATGACCCCTTAAAAGGTTCTCAGTGATTTCAATAATACGTTGTAAATTCTACATATTACTTGCCATACCAATTTATTACAATAAGTTGGGGTGTCTGAAGTTTTAAGCCATTGAAATAACACATCGTAATTAAATTAAGTACTATTTGAAAGGTTCAAAATAAATAAAAACATCAAACCGATGGCCAAATTACGATAGTTACCAATCCTAATAACACCATCAGACCCAAACGTCACCCGTATTTTGGGGGTATTTTTGATGTCGATTTGCTGGTCACACTGAAAACAATACGTCAGGTTTTGTGTTCCAACAGTACATTACGAAATTTTATTGTATTTATAATTTAAAATTACGTAAAAACAAGTACTTCTTTGTGAAATGTAATCCCGCAAGGCTTGTTTTGTGTCAGCGAGTTATTTTTACACGTTTTCACAACACAAGAAGGCATAGTAAGACCATAAACAATCCTGTCAATGTAACGTCTAGCGCGTTCGGTTTCTCGCGTCGCACTGGAACGCGATCAGCTTCCTATTTTAAATTCAGCTTCCTTTACCGTGCTTCCTTGTGACAGCGCGGTACTCTGTCTACCTTTTTTCTGTTCGTCTAACGGCCAAAATTATTATCCAATCTATCCACGATTTGCCCTACTAGAGATAGGAATTTGACATAGGCTCCATACAAAAGATGTCAAATTTCTATCTCTAGTAGGGCAAATCGTGGATAGATTGGATATTAATTTTGGCCGTAAGACTACAACTGAACTAGATAAAGTAAGGATAAGTGATGACAATTTTACTGTAGGTAGTGTAGTAATAAGAAAGTAGGTTAATATCAAGTTTAATTTTAGATATGTCAGGGGTGGATCCAGATCACCCCCGATCGTAGTGGACTTGAGCCCCTTAGCCCCCACCCTGAATCCGCCACTGATTTGCCCTGCAAATCCTGCAATCCTTTCTCGAAAAAAAAAAGAGTGCGTAAGGATGCGTTCACAATATGCAGATCCATGTATGCATCGTAACTTTACATTTGCGAAAAAACCCATATTACTTAAAATTTACATGTAGGAAGTAAAATAATAACACAATGATTAAGTTCAATAATTTATGAAGTGCATAATACACAAGTTTCATTTAGCTCTTACATAAATAGGTATATACACGAATTATTTTTGAAGCTATACATATAACTCAAAGCAGTCTACAAATAATATCAATAACTGATGGTGCATAATTATCAACACTCACAACATTTTTCTCCCTTTCGAAATCTTGCTTCTCGTCCTCATTAATTTTCAGACTTTCAGACAGAGTAAACAAACAGTCTAGCTCCTCACTACTTCTTTGTTTATGAGGCATGAGACATGCTAGTTGTGCTCTTCATTTGATGCGAAATTAGTACTTATAAATGCATTATATTCCTTAAATCTAAGATTTCCACATACAAAAATATTTCGCCCTAATAAATCACTATAAACACACTTTGTCTAATCACAAACATTATTCGAAATGAAATAATTAAATTAGTAATAATAGAAAATTTAAAAGAATGTGTTGAATAATGGCGATAGGACTAAATTTCACCATCACTAAAGCTTAACAAGTCAAGTCAGCTGCCGATACGGTAAAGGTATTTGTCAGATTATATTGAAGTAATACAATGCTATAAAAAAGTAATAAACATTACTGCCTTTACAAATTGTTAGCTTATGAGAAAACAGTATCAATTAATAAATCTTTATTCAATTAGAATAAAGCAAAACCTACTAATTATTTATAAGCATGGATAATAATTATACAGAATTACCTAAATTAAATACCGCTTAACAAATACGTCATTCACTGGATAATAAATGCTTAAATATCTGCAACTAATTCGAGTTTAAATTGAGTATGTTAGAAACTAGCATCTACTGTCAGTCGTTATTCACAAGTCGCATAAGAATATACTTCAAACTTCGAATATTGAGGTCCAGTTGCATATACAAAAATAACATTATAGTCATTTTACATAACAGTAACAATTTGTTTCTAACCATTGAAGATTTCTTTACAAAAACATACTAAATAATATACTGAGTCTTAAATCTATTCATAAAATCTTTGGCATTTTCATTTGCTATATAAGCAGAAAATATAACTAAAATAGTTGTGTGATGATCCCGATAACATATTATAGAGTATCACTATGCAGTATGAAGAATGTGTTTTATGGCACTTATCGGCATGCAATGGCTGTAAATTTGTTCAACATTTTCAATAAGAATCAGTGCTATCTTTGGAAGAGCATACTGGTATAGAAACACATTATTACTGTTGAGAGATTCCTGCATGTATAATTGTCGAATTTGTCATGGATTATTTCTTATTTACATAATTAAACACTTCCTCTGATGTCTCTTCTGAGGTTCAGGTCTTAATACTGCACGAACAGCTTCATCAAACACCTGTGTAAAGGTAAAAGAAAACATTAATATTGTTTTAAGTATGTTTTGAAAAGTAGTTGGACATGGTTAGAGCATTTAATTTTAAATTATACCCTTGTTCTGCAGGACGGAATATATTAGGTCCTTACATATGAAATTAGCGTTTTGTCGTACTGACCACTTTGATCTGAAATATCTCCTCTTTGGTTAAGAATTCCAAATTCAAATTTATAAATTCATTTAGCTGGTACATTTGAGTTTTGAAAACAGGCATTCATTTGTTTTTTCCTCATTATTTTTATCTTTGGCGTCGCTTATTACCGCTCAATGGAAAACATGAAATATCTGTATATTTACGAGTACGAGTTCTACCGTGGCACCAATGCTGCAGAAACAGGTGGAAGGATTAATTATGTGTACGGCGCTGGTGTCGCAAAAGAAAGCACGGTACGTTTTTGGTTTCAACGTTTTCGTTCTGGAAATTTCGACCTTCAGAACCAACCCCGTGGACGGCCGGAGACCAAAGTGGAAAATGAAGAATTAAAGGCTATTGTGGAAGCAGATCCATCACAAAGCACTTCAGAGATAGCTGCAGGCTTCGGGGTAAGTGATAAAACTGTATTAATCCACTTGAAGCAAATCGGGAAAGTAAAAAAACTTGAACGATGGGTACCTCATGAATTGAGTGAATCGAACTTGCAAACACGCGTCGAGTAGTCGTTACGTTGCTCAACCGACACAATAATGAAGGGATTTTAAATCGAATCATTACTTGTGATGAAAAATGGATACTGTACGATAATCGGAAGCGCTCGTCGCAATGGCTGAACCCTGGAGACCCAGCCAAATCCTGACCTAAACGAAAATTGACTCAGAAAAAGTTACTTGTGAGTGTTTGGTGGACTAGCGCCGGTGTCGTTCACTACAGCTTTCTAAAATCTGGCCAAACGAGATATCTATTGTGAGCAACTGCAAACCATGAAGGAAGAACTAGCTGCTAAACAACCGAGATTGGTCAATCGCTCTAGGCCACTGCTGCTTCACGACAACGCAAAACCACACGCTGCACAACAAACAACCACTAAGTTAGATGAGCTACCATTGGAATGTCTGCGACATCCACCGTGCTCCCCGGGCCTTGCTCCAACAGATTACCATTTTCTCTGGAATTTGGACAACTTCTTACAAGGAAAAAAATTCTACTCTGAGGCGGCAGTCCAAACCACCTTCAAAGAGTTTATTGATTCTCGCCCCCATGGTTTTTTTAGTAAAGGGATCAATGAACTACCTATGAGATGGCAAAAGTGCATAGATAACAACGGTGCATACTTTGATTAATTAAATATATTTTACAAAAAAAAAAAAAAAACCTCCCGTACAAAACGCCAATTTCATATGTAAGGACCTAATAGAAAACAAGTGGAAGTGCCATTACCATTACGGGTACCAGTATCGCCAAATTCACATATTTACAACTGAAATAGTACATTACAAAACACAAAAACAATTATGTGATGAATTGAAAATTTAACAATTATGTTTTAGTGTTAAATTCAATCTTATTACATGTTGTTAAAATTAAAAGTATGTTATTGAAATTTATCAAAATTTTACATTATAACGGTGATCAGGATCACTTTTCGTTCTGATATCATTTTTACACATTCAAAATTAACAATAAGGTTTAATCTAGTATTTCACGTAAGCGTTCGAAACATCGTCATGGCATCATTATTTCAGGCGAAAGACGAACCAATAATAATAATAACCATAATCGCTACGCTTGCCAGGCGAGTTGGGGAACCCTTAGTCGCCTTTTACGACACCATCGAGAAGAGATGGGGTGGTGCTATTCTTTGTGTCCGTCACCACACGGAACATCGTCATGTTGCAGGGAGAAACCTAAGCGCAATTAAGTGAGTGTTGCGGATCGGATTGATAGTGCCACGCGTGCGGTAGCCGTTTGCCAGTTCCCCCTTGTTTTCTATTCTGTGTTCAAAAATATATATCTATGACAGATGAGAAAAACAAATGGACTCAA
Source organism: Asteroscopus sphinx (assembly GCA_949699075.1). Lineage (NCBI taxonomy): Eukaryota > Metazoa > Arthropoda > Insecta > Lepidoptera > Noctuidae > Asteroscopus > Asteroscopus sphinx. Next base: position 10,570,399 of record OX453013.1, on the reverse strand, counting down.
ACTTCAAACATACCTGTTTGAGTCCACGCTGAGTCAGTGCAGAGCATTCCATATATTTTACAGCTCTAATTTTGTTTGCCAGCTTTTGACCTTGTTCCCTCTTTAATGGAGACATGCCTTGTTCAGATAGCAAACTGAGGGTTTCACGATCATCTCTCAAGTCAATCTTTGTTCCTGCAATTAAAAAACAATCAGTTATTAATTCATGTTTGTTTCATTAATATTAATACCAAACCAAACAAATAATAATAATATTATGTGTCATGAAGAGGATAACATTAATTTTAATTCTTTCATCAATGGGAATCATCAATTGGCTAGCCTGGAATTACAGTGGTCTATGTAAATACATCTAAAAGCATTTTCCAACTTCAAAATATACATAAATACATAACATCACATCTATATTCCCCGAAAGAGTAGGCAGAGGTGTAGTAACAATATGTAGTTATATATTATAATATTCTGTCAATGCAAATAGTGGTCTGTGTACTATTCCTACACCAAATTAACATTAAAAGTGCAGTAAGGTGTATTAAAAGTTACTCAATGAGTGACAATATTTAATTGAACATCCGCATATTCTGGGCAGTCAGTCCTGCTACCAACCTGCTGAATGGTTAATCTTTTTCCCATGGCATGAGCATATGTATGTATATGTACATAGCTCATGTTGACATGATAGAAGAAGACTAAATTAACATAAACTCGAAAGTTATAGGTAACACAAATTCATAAGCACACACAGAATTCAATTTAGTTTTTAATTTGTTTTCTCAACCTTTTAATACTCTATTATAGACAACTTATATTCCAGTCTAGCCAATTAATGTCAATGCTAATATTCAATCAAGTTAGTACCAAGGTTATTAACCTTTGTACTAATTATTGAGAGAATTAAAGAATGTGTTAATAATGGTAAATGTGTGTTCTTACTCACCAACCAATATTATAGGGGCATCAGGACAGTGGTGCTTTATCTCAGGGTACCACTTTGAAGTTACATTTTCATAAGACGATGGACTAAAAATAGAAAACAGTTTTATGAATACATGAATCAATAAACAATAAGCCACATCATCATCATCATTTTAGCCGAAAGACGTCCACTGCTGGACATAGGCCTCCCCCAAGCATTGCCACAACAACTGGTCCTGTGCTTTCCGCATCCAGCGGATTCCCGCAACCTTCACTAAATCATTGGTCTACCTTGTGGGGGCCTACCCACATTGCGCCTTTCAGTATGTGGCTATCCATTCTGCAAGCAAAGTGCCCCACCCACTGCCACTATTAAGTTTGGCTATTCTTCGGGCTATGTTGGTTACCTTCATAAGCCACATACCAAAATCAAATAATGGATATTTTATGCAAATGCACCTAAGTTTTCACTTTTGATTTATCATTCTCAGAACTTCTCTTAGAGCATAGATTATAGTGTGGGATGACATGAATTAATAGATAAATAAATATTTTTGGGATATTTTTTACACAACACCATCTAGTCCCAAACTAAGCAGAGCTAGTACTATGGGTACTAGACAATGGATATAATACTTAGATTTATAATAAGTGAGGGGATGACATCAAGCCAATCATGGTCAGAAAATGGATGAAACCACACAGTTGAACTGGTAATGATTTACCCAGCCATACTCAAATCACACTCCACGGACCATATGTGGCCTGGAAAACTTTTGTGAGTTGATGGTAAATGCAGAGGGGTTTAGTCCTTAGGTATTCTCTACCATTCAACCACAGGGTGGTACAGATATATGGTGAGTACTATAAAGAATAAAGTATGGCCCATAATAATGTTCTTATGTTGTGGTCCATAAGGAAAATGGTGAAATAGAAAAAGAAACCCATAGGAGGCTTAGGCTGGGATACCCAGTAGTGGATAATTTCCAGCTGTTGATATTAGTGAAACAAACTTTCCATTATGATAAAGTTATAATAATAATAAATAAATATTTTGGGACATTTTACACCACCAAGCAACATCTAGTCCCAAACTAAGCAGAGCTTGTAATATGGGTACTAGACAATGGATATAATACTTATATACTTTTTTTGTTGTTGTAAATACTTATGATACATAATAAACACCCAGACCAACACAAACACTTATGTTCATCACACAAATATTTGTGTTCTGTGGGAATCGAACCCACAACCTCGTGATCAGCAGTCCGACACTCGAACCACTAGACCACAGACATTGTCTTGTTAGTTGTGCTCTTTATATTAAACTCACTGCTACTGCTAGAAGGCCTGATTAATGCTAATATGTACAGTGATTATGAACATCTAATAACATGTTTTATACATTGACATATCCAAATTACATAAATACTTTGTAAATGTCTACATACCTTGTCACACTGAAGCATATAAGGAAGACATCTGTTTGTGGATAACTTAATGGTCTAAGTCTGTCATAATCCTCTTGTCCTGCAGTATCCCACAATCCTAAAGAAACTGCTACCCCGTCCACAACCATTGGCGCCGAATAATTGTCGAATCTGCAATCATTACATCCACCATAAAACTGTGTGAGACATTCTAACATAGCCAACATTTGTTATTAAAGTATTTAGCAGTTTAACAGTTTACAATATAGTGTGAACAACTTACACTGTAGGCACATATTCGCCTGGGAAACTGTCTGTTGTGTACGATATTAACATACAAGTTTTACCAACAGTGCCATCACCAACGACCACACATTTGATCGGCCTTCCTGATGACATCTATGGAATAGAATATTATTGATAAATAAAGGCCAATCTATGACTCATTGTAAAACCGAAACGTATGTTGAAAACAATAAGTTATTATTACCGTATAAAAAGTTTTTATCGCTCCTTTTGAATTACAAATACTATATTAACAACAAAGAACTGAAACAGTCACAAACTATTTATAGAAGAAGCAAGTTTTTCAAAGATTTACATCAAATTAGAATAGGAAACGCATTGAAAGATGGATGGGGACATTACGGAAGGGATACACAGATTAAAAATGGGTAGAGTAGAGAGAGAGACAGTTGACGGATGATATTGATGCGTTCCTTTGACTAAGATGCGTTCATGGGTTTATTCTACTAAAGTAGCTAAATAATTTTTGCTTCTCTAATATTTTTTGCATTTTATTCTACTAGGATGTCCAAATGGGAGAGGCCTATGTCCAGCATTGGACTGCGATAGGCTGAGTTGATGATGATGATGATGAGGATGTCCAAATAATATTTATTCGTGGATTTTCTCAAACTTAATGCTTTTTAGATTAATATATAGATTGCTTTGACCAAAGACATTTCTATACTGACGCTTTGACTTGATTTAGGTATATATTTTTTAATTTCTTACCCCGAGTAGAATCAGTAGGTATAGGTATCGAATCAATTCAGCCTTCAGTGTGATTGAAGAATAAACTAACATCCATACTCTCACATTTATATATATTAGTCTTCTTCTATCGTGTCGATATGAGCAGCATGAGCTACATATTGATAATAGCTCATGCTGTGGTAAGAAAAAAGATTAGCCAGTCAGCAGGTTGGTAGCGGAGCTGACTGTCCAGGATGCGGCGAAGATCAATTAAATATCGTCACTCATGGAGGCTCTTTTATAATATTAGTAGGAAGTAGGTATAGGCATTGTCAACACGGCCTGCTGGTTTACGGTAGGCAAACTTTTTTTTAACTTTGATTGGGAATTCTACGTGTGCAAAAATCATCCCCTCAGAAACCTAGTAAAGTTGCTATCACTTTACTAGGGTAAGTAAACTAAAGACTTGGCTAAAAGGTCTAAGCAAGCAGGCAATATAATTACTGACAAAACAAAAAAATAAGAGCGCGCTGGCAACCATAGATAATTATAGAATCTGGCATCACAGTGGCAATGTAGGGATGTTCGATATTAGAAAAACATCGATGTTGACATCGATTAGGTAATAGATTCGAATTAAAAGTATCGATGTAAGATAAATATCAATTAAAAAACATCGATGTTTTCGGTAACAAATAAAACTGTCTATTATATTTATGAAATGTGTTTATTGATATTGAAATTACAAATTTTAAAGAAAAAAATTAAGATTCCCAGTACTTTTTGGGCACACTGTAAAAAAAATAACCTTGACAGGTGTTTTCCCTTTAATCTGTTCCGCTGCTAGGAGTTGGCCAGCTTTGGAAAAAAGCCTTTCTGAAGCTGTGGATGTTGCTATGCAACACAAATATTTATTTATTTATTTATTTACAAACACTTGAGCACAAAGGTACTGCTTATCTCTAAAATAAATTTCTTCCAGCAGACCTGCGACAGGAAAGAAGGATAAAAGAAAGACGTAGACACAGTGTTTGACATTAAATACATACTAAATATAAACATACTTACGATAATAAATTATAAACTACGTAAACATACCTATACCAATAAAAATATATATATATAATAAATAAAAAATATGATATTATAATCAACACCGAGAGAATAAACAACTTATTTAATTAGACGATCAATGTACTGAGGAAAGGTAATGTTCTTTGACATTTTTCTTGAACACAGCTATAGTTTTAGAATCACGTATTTTAGGAGGAAGCCAGTTCCACAATCGCACTGCATGGACAGAAAAAGAATAGGAATAGAAGTCAGATTTATGGCAAGGGATTTTAAGAATGGTTCTATGGTGGGATCTGCAGGGAGCATCGAGGTTACGCATGTAGGAAAATCGTTCTCGAAGGTAGTGAGGACACGCAGGGTTGTGAAGAATGTTGTATAACAGATATAAAATTCGAGTATTCCTACGAAGACGGATCGGGAGTCACTTGAGTTACTTGCGGAAGTGAGAAACATAGTCATACATTCGCAGACCGAAAACAAAGCGAATACATAAGTTTTGCAGGCGCTCAAGCTTGTTTAAAAGCTCCTCTGTAGGATCCAAGTAGCAGGCATCTGCATAATCAATAATCAGCTGAATAAGTGTTTGGGCAAGAGAGATTTTAGTTTTAAAGGGCAAGAAGCTCTGAAGACATTTTAGCGAGTGAAAGGAAAAGTGCGCCTTTCTACTGACTTCATTAACTTGAGAACGCCACGTAAGATTAGAGTCAAATAGAATACCAAGGTTCTTAGCGGTGTCAGTGTAAGCAATTGGTGAACCATTGAGAGTCAAAGATACTAAAGAGGTTAAATCTAGCGAATTGCGTATATATCTACTCCCTATAAATGATTATACAAATCTACCCAGCTAAGACACAGGCCATGAGGTCTGTGTCTTAGCTGGGTTGATTTGTAAGCCATAAACCCTGGCCCACTCGCTAATGCAATCCAGGTCGTGGTTCATAGCATCAATCGCATGACCAGCGTCAGCCCACGAAAAATTCCGATAAATCTGCAAATCGTCTAAGTAAAGATGGAAGTTGGAAGAAATAACCTTAGTAACAGTGTTAATGAAAATAGAGAAAAGAAAAGGAGAGAGAACGCCACCCTGAGGGACACCAGCAGTGAGATCACACCAATCAGAGAAAGTCTCTTCAAGGCGGACCCTCTGAGAGCGACCCCAAAGATACGAATCAAACCAGGCTAAAGAAGATGGAGAGAAATTAATAGATCTAAGAATTCCCAGTAAGATATCAAAATCTACAGAGTTAAAAGCGCAGCTAAAGTCAAGTAGCACTAAAATTGTTAGAGATTTATTCTCTATCGCTAAACGAATATCATCTGTAACTTTAAGCAGAGCATTAACAGTACTATGTCCGACACGGAAGCCAGACTGGAAAGGAGAAATCAAATTATTAGAGGTCAAGAAAACGGAAATTTGTTCATGGACAATGTGCTCGAGAACTTAATACTTTAGAGCTTCTAGCACTTTCCATAAAATTAATGGGTCTTTAAATCAGCTACCGGGCTTTTTAAATAAAATTGAAGTTCCGTAATTAACTGATTTATTTGATCGTCCAGCGCACCTTGGGCCGTCAGCTCTTCAGCTCCGCTGCCAATCTGCTGACTGGCTAATCTTTTCTCCACGGCATGAGCTATTATCATTATGTAGCTCATGTCGACATGATAGAAGAAGAAGAAATTAACTTGATACCTTGATAGTCATCTATTGACTATCTAACTTGATAGTTAAACATATTACATCCAATGCACGACGTTTCGATATTTTATTCATATAATTTCGATGTGTCGATGATATCGAAGTCAACACATCGATGTCAAAACATTGAAGTTTTCCAGCTAAACATCGATGTTTATTCAACAATCACCATCGATGAATATCGATCAATATCAACATCCCTATGGCAATGGCATGAAGTTAGTCTAACTTCAATGGGCAATGGCTGGCAATGGCAATTGGCAACTGGCAAGTAGCGATGGGTAACTAGCCGAAATTTCAATAACTTAGCTAGCTGGCTATTTGTGGTTGAGTAGCCAGCTAGATAACCAGCTATTTCAGCTATTTGGCTATTGGATAAAACTGATAGCGCTAGCGTCGTCGTAGCTACTAGCCGTCGTAGCTACTAGCTAGGTGGTTGCCTTGAGTAACGCTCAAGGTTGCGTTGCATTTAGTTCGAGCCTCGCCGTGATAAGTTCAGATGATATGATATTATGATTTCATTTTTGGTTTAGCTAGATATTTTATTTCGAACTTGAAAAGAAATGATTTTCCTTCATACGTATTATTAAATTTATTACGTATTACCACAGATAATATAATACTATACGTATTACTAATAACTAAATATTAACTGTCGAAAACATCGAAAATCTCTCTCTACTTATCTGTGGAAAAATAAAAATCAACTAAGAAAAATACAAACTACAACAAACAAAATACCCTTTTTCTTTTGTTGTACAAACATAATTATACGTGTCAAACGATTTTAAACCTAATTGACAACTTAGTTAGGTTTGAAATCGAAAAAATATAAGTAAGTCGTTAGCTAGCTAGTAGCTACCAATAGCTAATTAACTTGGTCAGCTATCGGCAGCGCGGCGGCTTCCCGCTACTCCGTAAACTTGTCAGTTATTCGAAGCGGTAGCCAGTTGGTAGCCAATGGTGCCGATTCTCTTGTCACAAATTTCTCTAAACTAGACTAAAAATCACTTAAATTTAGTTTAGTCCTGTCAAACGACGTTTTCTATTCTGAAATTCACTTTAAAACTAATTTTTGGTTTGACAGGACCAAAATTAGTTTAGTTATCCAACTTAGTAAAAATTTACATTTTGCTATTCTGTAATTGACGTTTTTCACCTAATATTAGAAATGTCAACCTAAATCTGACTATTTTTAGAAGGCATCAAAATACATGTCGACTATAATTAGTTATCAACAACTAAAATTGCAAAGCTTATTTTATTCATTTTTATAGTTTTTAGGTAGTTTATAATAAATAATGGATGCCTACTATGTGGTTGCAGCTGTTGTAGATTCAGCAGAAAGGTAAATTTTTCATAGAAATATAAAATGAAATTTATAATTTCGATAAGAAGAGGATAAGAAGTACATAAATCCATACAATGGGAAAAAAAAATCTATGTGACATTAAATTATATCCTTTTATCCATAGATTTTAACACTACAGATAGATTCCTAACTACATCACAGTATGTGGGAATGAAATGGACTTATGCCACTGCTCCTAAGATAGAGCAAGACACAACTATTATATCGCCATCTCTTACATGTTACCCATATTTTCGTTGTCACACTTTTAAAGTTTGACAAACAAAGCGTTCGGTCTGTCAAACTTAAGAGTTTTATTAATTGTGCTTCGTAGTTTTCTATAATTTTATGGTGAAACTTCGTGAAAAAACACTCATACAGTTCTGTGATATGGTCGGGTGTAGTGTGTTAGGCTGCAAGAGCCGCAGCGAGCAACACATTGAAGGATTAACTTTCCACGGGTAAGTGGCATTTTATATCTAAATTGTTGTGTTTATTTAACTACATACAATGTGTTTCTAGAAGTACGTAAGTGTTAACTATTTTGAACCCATTTCTTATAGAAATATTCGCAGTTTTCATCGTTTTCTAAATAACATAACCTAAAATATTTCCGTGTTTAGTGTTGCCATGATAGACATGTTTACGTTCCCATTATTTAGGGTGCTACCTGTTATATGGCGCTTTTTATCTTTTTATTAAATTGTTGAAGGAGACGTCTGTTTTAAATAATTCCGTGATTAGTGCTGCTGTGATTTACGTAATTATGTACCCATTATTTAGGGTGTTTTTAATTTTCATCCTTATTTATTGATGAAGTAGATTGGTTTGTATGTTTGTTTTAGTTTTATGTGAAGGCTACCCACAGTGTAGTATGTGTGTAGTATAAAATAATGTAACTTCTGTTTTTGCATTTTCAGTTATCCTCAAGACCCGCAGCGTCGAGAAGTATGGATAGCAGCCACCGGAAGAAGTAATTGGAAGCCAACAAAATATGCGAAAACATGTTCCCTTCATTTTGATGGCAAGGCTATTGTAATGAAGAATAAAATTAAAAGACTGGATCGTAATGCAGTGCCAACACTAAATGTGTGTAATGTTCAAGTAAGTAGGATAATAATAATATGAGAAAGTATCGAACAAACATGAATGTTGAACCAGGGGTTGCACGTTCGAATCCTGCTCTTGAGTGAATTTTTATTTTCACAATTTATATCTATATGAATGATCCTTTAATATTTTCTCATCTTGCAGGTACATGCTTCGTATGAATATCCTATCGCACCATCCACTTCTCAAGACCCACAATATTGCAAAACAAAACCTGAACGACAGGAATTACAAAAATCTCCAAAAAAATGTCATTCTGTAGTGCGGCAGGCATGTTTGCACTAGCGCACCCAGACGGGTTCCATACGGTGATACGCAAACGTGTCGCGTCACTGATGCGCAGAGTCCGTGGGAGCACCAACACCATTCTCAAGGTTATTGCTGATAAGCCTGACTGCCCGATCATGAGGCACTGGGTACATACACATGTGCATGTAACCAGTGCATCGGGCAGTCATAGAAAATATTTTAATTAATGTTACGTGTTACTAACATAGATATAAGTTTCTGTATTACTAACAAACTATGGGCAGTAATGTCTGAAATAAACATATTTTATTTTATTTTTATTTTATTTATAATCTCAAAAAATAGGGGTAAAAATCTTAGTGTGGTATCACTGAAGAAAAAACTATTGCTATCTAAAAGGGGCACGTCGATACTCTATCTGTAGTGTTAAAATCTATGCTTTTATCCTAATATGTGTCCCTAAAAAGCCTGAATTCACAAATTTTCCCTCTTTTGGGGAGAAAGTCTCCAAGTTTGTAATCCTGCGTGGTACTTTTTAGCTTATATTCTAACCATTGACTTGTACCTATGGACCAGTAATACCTACGAAATAAGCGTGGTATACCTACAATATCCGGGCCACCGTTATGGTGGCCATAGCTAGGGAAATAAGTAATCAAAACTAAAAAGTATCGATATCGATGCTCGTGTTTCGTACCAGAGATGTGTGCTGATGAAAATCATTTTCAAGTAGTAATAAATAATGCAATTATATCAAATACTAAGTTCGGCTGTCCCTAGGACATAAAAAATCAAGCTTCTACGTCAAGGCAATCATACGGCTATGTCACATTTTGATACTGGCAAACTCACATAAAAAACCTATAGGGTACTTCGCATTGACCTAGAATCATGAAATTTGGCCAATATATCGAAATATCTTTTTTTTTTTCAATATATCGAACTCCGAATGTATATTTAAAAATATCGATAGATCGAAAATCTGATATTTAAAAAATATCTACAGCCCTAGTTTGTTTACTTGACAGCTCATGTACTATGGGCCACATTGCGGGGTAAGCGGGGTTGCCACGCGGCGTAGGTATTTTGACATCCCGTAAAGATGTTGCCAAACAGAGAATATACAAATAGCATGCGATCTCTTTCACCAGACGACATAACACGTTGGTTAACAAGAGACAAAGAATAGTTTCATAATTCAATAACGATTTAATAGATATTTGTATAAACTAGGTGGATATAGAAGAATGTGCCACTTCCATAGGTTTCTTAATTCAATTATTCTAACTTATTCAACTTTTTTGAAAAATTTCGTGGCCTGGGTGCTAGAACTTTTTAACCACGTCTTTAAAAAGGGAAATTCCAGCTTTTTAAATTAAAGAAATAGTTTATTATTGTGATTGCCAATGGAATTCAAAGGACCTTGTATTTTTTGCAAATAGCTCTGTTTCTCGTTGTTTAAGATATACATATGATACGCTGCAATAATAACAATATATCTCCTTTGATAGGTACTCTTATTACAGAAGGTTCCTCAAGTACAGTTTAAACTCCAATCACCTGATCACTACTTAAGGATAGAATCGTTACATGAGTATCGGTCTTATTCCAGAACGGTGATTATTATAAACTTTAATTCAACAACATAACACACGAATTTGACCTGAATTAAAATAGAAATCTCTACTCAAGCGTAGTCTGGACCACACCAGTGATTTATTGTTACAGATCAAATCTGTGATCAATAAATCTCTGCTTGAGGAACGTTCTAAAATCAAAGCTCAACTCAAAACTAGTTTTAAACAGTGATCAACGCTTGAGTATCGTTCTGTAATACGGGCCGTAGAAAATAATAACTCTTTAATCTGATCACATTATTCCAATTTATATATTTTATTGAAAATATAAAACAAAATAACTTTATTTCGTGACATGATTTTTTCTTCTTAATTTTAATGATAAACTAATAATTCCAAATATATTTATTATTTAATTTCCTTCTGTTTTTGTGAACTTTCGGTCATTCCATTCACTCTTTAATAATTTTTTCAAGATGTACTGGTAACACCGCCAATTCAACTTAGATGCGTCAAACTCAATTATAGAGCTGTCAACAAGTTTTCTAAAATAAGAAAAAGATAAACACAGAATAAGTTTTATGATTTTCTAAACTAAAATTTGTAAATTTTAGTTATAGTTAGGTTTAGGTGGGTGTACAAGAGAATCGGCACCAATAGCTAGCTATCGTGTTGACAGATATCGTAGCCATGGCTATTTGTTGAATAGCCGTTATTCAGCTAGTTATTACAGTAGCTACCCACCTCTACTGGCAAGGAACTACAGATTAATGGATTAATACACAAACTACTAACGGCCAAAATTAATATCCAATCTATCCACGATTTGCCCTACTAGAGATAGGATTTTGACATAAGCTCCATACAAAATATGTCTAATTTCTATCTCTAGTAGGGCAAATCGTGGATGGATTGGATATTAATTTTGGCCGTAAGAGAACACTACGTGTTGATTAATGATATCTGGCAACACTTTTAAGATTGTTTCACGACTCACGTTTTACTATTTATTTTATTTTATTTTATCTAAAATACTGCTTTGATTCAGTTTTCATGCATTTAAATCACAGTTAATACAATAAATATCTCAAGCGGGATTCATGTAATAGAATAATAAACGTTTGACATGGCTAAATTTCCAGACAAAAAGGTAATTTGAACTATAGTTTTGAACTTTTATTTTGTGTTATTAAAGTGGCGAAGTTACTATATGAGTTTGTGATTACTAATTGATAACATAATATATCTCTTTCAGATGATGAGTGGGTCATGTGTAGAGACACCTGAAGCACCAGCTTGGCTTTCAAAGCTGGAAAGTCAAAGAGAAAAATTAAGCAAAGCTCGTCTTGGGCACGATAGCGGCGCCGGTGCCCCTTGCAACTCATGCGGTAAATAATTCGTTTAACATTGATTAGATTACTTATAGTTCAAATCTTTGTGGCTATACATTTATTGATTTCATGAAGTTGGGATAGCTACAAAATTTGCATATCATGGGATCATTCAAGTTATAATCGCATGACGTCATTTAAAACATTGCAAACATTATCAATTTGATAAATTTATAGGTATTGTTATTCATAGCATATATACAATTAGGAAGTATTCAATGTTTTTGGTATGTTTGGGTAAAGTTATGAATAATGTTCATTCTGTTTCTGTCAGTTCTGAGAAGTCTAGTATATTATTATGAATTACTTTATTATTTATTTGGTAACCTATTATAACTGACTCACCTTCTGCAAGTTTATTAACTTTGTCTTGTTATAAATAAGCACATTTGTCATAATTTGTAATATGATTCCCGGAAGCTTTAGTCTATTTTATAATTAATTTAATTTTCCCGGATGATTCATGCTCATAGTATTGTACTGGTGTGGAAATATCCCTAATGACTGTTGATTATGTTTTATTATGCCAATTTCATGAATAATGGTAACATGGTTCTCACCATTGTTTAATTTCAGTACAAATTATAGTATTTTAAGGAAATTTAGTTTTGGTTGTCAATATATTTGTGTACACAGTTTTAAATATAACTGATCTATGCTTTTTAAGGACCGGTCGTTGTGGCGATGTTTGGGGGAGGCCTATGTCCAGCAGTGGACGTCTTTCGTCTGAAATGATGATGATGATGATGATGCTTTTTAAAAATTATGTATGGTTTTACTTATTTGAATATTGTCAGGGTTTACCAACTGGTTTTGGACTCAACCAGCACCCTTAATAATATTATGTTTTTGTGCTGAGAAAGTAACCATAACCTTTCAAGTCCTGAAACATTTTATTAATTGAATGTTATTTTATAGAAGAAATCTTACTGTGGGTTTGCACCAAAAAACATTTAACATGTAATGTCTCGAAACTTGTCATATGAAACTAATGTCACAACTTGTTTTGTTGATTGTTATGTTCGCACTGCAGAAAACTGGGTAAATTCTTTGACAGATTTCAAGATTTGTTGTTGGCTGTGTTTGCATTGACTAAAAACATTGACATGTTTGTCTATAGATTTGTCACGGCTGACGTTCGCACTGATGCTTAATCATATGTCACCACTTGTCTAAATCTCGTTATTTGTGTTTTCCAATGAGGTCGGTAAACATGTATGGCCGAAAGCAGATACTTTGAAGTGTATCGAAATTTATTGTGAAACATGTCAATAGACCAGCAGTACTCTAAGTGTGTTCCGCGGAACCCTAGGGTTCCGCGATACCCCTGTAGGGGTTCCGCAAGAATTTAGAAAAAAAAAACAAAACACCTCTCTCTGGTCACTGGTCGAACGTTTTGAATCCGCCCGCCGCGCGTATACTTGTGAGCTCGCAGTCCCTTTGATAAAAGCCGCCTCTGAATTAGACGCTATAGTTGTGAACAAGCGACTTTCGGCTCTATCTTCAAAAGCATAAAGTCGAGATTGTTTACAACGCATTTTTTTGTATTTATATTTTTATTTCCGCTTTTTGTTTATCAAAGGCGCCGACTCGAGTATTTTTGAGAATGTTCGAGTTCGAGTCTAGGACTAAGTATAAAAGCGCTATTATATAAAAAAAGTCGCGCCTCGTCAGTCAGTTGACGATTAGCGTTCGGAGCGATAAGTTCGTACCTACCTACTTACAAGCTGGCTAGCCTGCTGCCTTCTTGTAAGTTCTACTGCCCGCTGTATTCTGATTGTATCAGTTTTGTACATTTCTTCTTTGGACTAAACTTTGTCTCATAAACGCAGTAACGATTGTGCATTATTTTGACCCTACCATCCTGACGTGTAACATTATTAATAAAGAAGAATGGAACGTTGGCTTAAAGGTGTTAAACGTGTTGCAACGACATCTTCTAATGACGCTGAATGTTCAAAAGCAGTACGCGCGGAGAATACAGCAATTACCGATCCAGACGATGATGCCACGACGTCAAGCTCCACGGTTTCAAAGACGAAAAAAAGGAAGTATGATGAATCATATATCAGTTTTGGATTTGTTGATTCCAACGGCTCACCTCTCTGCATGTTATGTAGTAAACTGCTTCCTAATAGTTCCATGGCACCTGCCAAATTACGCAGACATTTAGAAACTGTACACCCCGAGTCTAAAGACAAGAATAAAGAATTTTTTGTTCGTAAAAAAGAACAGTTATTGGAAAGTCAAAAAAATATGATGCATGTAACACAAACTATCAATGAAAAGGCCACGGAGGCATCATATTTAGTTAGCTATCGCATTGCACAAGCAGGTGAAGCGCACACTATCGCTGAGAATTTAATAAAGCCATGTGTGTTAGACATAACAAAATGTATGCTCGATGAAAAATCTGCAAAGCATCTTTCTACTGTACCGCTATCAAACGATACTGTTTCACGGCGAATCCATGATCTGGCAAGCTACGTCAAACAAGAACTAGTTGCACGTCTACAAAAAACACGATTCGCCTTGCAAATGGATGAGTCAACTGATGTCACTGGTCTGGCTATCTTGCTGGTTATCGTGAGATATCCATATGAACGTTCTTTTGAAGAAGACATGCTTATGTGTTCACCGCTGCCCACAAACATTACCGGGGAAGAAATTTTTAATAAAATAAACATATTTTTTAAAGAAAATAATCTTAGTTGGAACGATTGCATTGACATTTGTACAGATGGGGCCAAGGCGATGACAGGTAAAACAGCAGGAGCAGTATCACGAATAAAAAGTAAAGCGCCTAATTGTAGTTCCAGCCATTGTATTCTGCATAGACAAGCACTTGCGATGAAGCAATGCCGTCAAATCTAAAATTAGTTATGGATGAAGCGGTAAAAATAATTAATTTTATCAAATCACGACCACTACAATCCCGATTGTTCTCATTATTGTGTGAAGATTATGGCAGCAAACATAAAACACTGCTGCTCCATACAGAAGTGCGATGGCTGTCTCGGGGTAAAACTTTAACAAGGCTATTTGAACTTAGAGCCGAGTTACAAATGTTTCTTTCAGCAGATACAGTTTCTTTTAATTTGAAAGACCGTTTGTATGATAAAACTTGGTTGTTCCGATTGTCTTTTATGGCGGATATCTTTCAAAAACTGAACGAATTGAATTTATCATTGCAAGGTAAACAGACAACAGTGTTCCAGGCCTATAACAAAATAACTGCCTTCAAAAGAAAATTAGATTTTTGGATTATTTGCGTTGGTAAGAGAGAAATAGAAAGCTTTACGTCACTCAGTGAGTTTGTTAGCGATAACGACTCGGAAATGTTTCAAGATGATGTGTTTGAAGAATTGGTCCAATATCTCACTTCGATGCGCGCATCTTTTGTAAAGTATTTTCCCGAAGAACATAATACAAAAATGAAGCTGAATTCATGGATTCATAATCCTTTTTTACCCAACTTGCAAAAGCCCGAAAGTATGTCAAACGAGATATATGAATCTCTTTTAGAAATGTCATCAGACACAAGTATGGAGTCACTGTTCAAAACGACGCCTCTCAACGATTTTTGGTGCAGAATCCGTGATGAATATCCAATGCTTGGCAGAATGGCTCTGAATATTCTTCTCCCGTTCCCAACAACATATTTGTGCGAAACAGGATTCTCAACCTATGCAGCCACGAAAACAAAATATCGCAATAGACTGGACGCCGAACCTGATATGAGACTTCAAATGTCTTCTATCAAACCTGATATCAACCAATTGATGAAAAATAAAAAACAGTTTCATACCTCCCATTAGTTAAGATTTTTTCATTTTTAATATCTTCTATTATTGTACTTGGCATGTGGTTAAAGTAAGTAATAATTAGTAACTGTTACATTGTACTTTTATTATGCTTATATAATAAAGAATACACTTTTAAAAACTATTGTTTTATTGTAGGGTTCCGTCAAGTATTTTGCTTGTCAAAAGGGTTCCGTGACCAAAAAAGTTTGAGAACCGCTGCAATAGACTATGAAATGTCAAACAAGTTTTGTTTCAACAAGTTGTGTGATAATGTGAACGCGATTCGATACATTGACAGAAAACTGACTTTTCAACATGTTTTTATGTGAATATTTCGTCAGTGCAAACTCACAGTTACACTATCTTTAAACTTCAATCAATCAATTAACTTATTAGCTTATCATAGTCCACTTGAACTTGAACTCATGCTAATTATATTGTTAGCTTGTTTTATTGGTTTTCTAAGCTGATAAGGAATGAAAACTGTTTATTATTGGTTAGCATATTGTAAACTGTATTATGTAAAAAATATGTGAAATACCTACATTATATGTTTACTTGTTTAGGAATTCCCTTTTTTGCAAGGATTTGCTTCTGCTAGAGGATTCTGCTCTTCTGCTTATCATTACCCAATAGTTTGCAATTGATGTTTAAAATTTACTTTAGAAGAAGGCCTATAAATAATAATATAGCCTATAGGTACTCAAAATGTATTGAAAATTAACTAAAGGCAAACAATCTTGGGGTCTTTTTATATAAATATCAGTACATAGTATAAGACCTGGTGAAGGTCGCGGGAATCCGCTGGATGCGGAAGGCACAGGACCGGTTGTTGTGGCGATGCTTGGGGGAGGCCTATGTCCAGCAGTGGACGTCTTTCGGCTGAAATGATGATGATGATATGTTTATACTATGGTATAAAACAAAGTCCTCCAGTGCATTTGTGTCTGTTGTTATGTGCTTATTTCAGAAAGTACCAAACGGATTTTGATCAAGTTCCCACAAATGGATTGACTGATTCCCAGGGATGGTTTTAGTGTATAATTCGTAAAAGTGTTGTTTCTTTTAGCTGAGCTATCATGATTTTTGTCAAGTAAGCTGGAAAAATTTACCACCCTAAAAAGTATTCTGTGTGTGCTGCTTAAACTTTTTGATATAAGTGAATAGTTCTACAATAAAGTCTCCAACACCATATATCCAGCTTTTCTATTTAGACCACAATAAATTATTAGGTGAAGTTTAGGCATAGACCAGTAAGCCTCTAGACGCCGGTTAGATGGACACCCCCGGTCACAACGCATATGCTCTACCACTGCATATCATACGTCCCTCCGCCAATCGGAATGTCACTCAGTCAGCGAGCGGCACCAATCATAAGGAATCATACCACCCAACTTTTGAACCGGCCAATCATAAGGCACCGTCCGCCCCCCTGACCCCACCAACGTTTTACGACTGCGTTCGAATACAAAACTTTGTTTATGCGGAGTCTTGAAGCTTACTGGTCTGTGAGTTTAGGTGAATTTATTTGTTACAAACTATTAATTCTTATCTAAATAAATCATTTGATCATCACAGGTACTTAATGGAGATATCTTTTCCTCTAAGTTACCATGCTGTGTGTGCCTTAGAGAGTATGTAAAGGCGTCGGTCCTTTTTGTTTATATTCGAGGAGGAAACCTTCAAAAGGCTGCCGGCCTCATGGATGACAGAGGCCGGGGTGTGTGGGATTTTTACCCACTAAAACCCCCCCGGTAGCCATCTTCAGCACAATAAGGGGGACTCCAGGAAAATAATAAGCCTCCGGAGCCCTTCCTGTGCTACGCCTATTAGACACGTCTCAAGGGAGACTTTATTGTCTCCCCTTACACTTTCCCGATTGGATTGGTACACGGCGGCCCGAGACTACTTCGTGCTATCGGCATCCCTGAGGTCATTTTACTGGACACACAGAGCCTCCACTCTGTACGTCGTGACCTCAAAGGCTCCCCATTCTCCAGTCGCGTATCGATAGGGCGGGGAGTGCACCTTATAGCCCTATTAGGCTAGGTCCCGGAGAGGTTGCCACTCCGGCGTCGCCTTCTCTGAGCAGGATCGGCCTTCTCTCGATCCCGCTCCGCAGTCTCCTTCTGGACCATAATGGTCTCGCAAAAGGAGGCAACTTCCCTCCAATTTGTCGTCTCTGCCAGCATAGCTGATACTACCGCTGACAGAGAGAGATCTTGCCCAATTTGATCGATCAGGACCCGCCGCTCAGAGTTCCATGCAGGACACTGCGAGTGTGTGTTGGGCGGTATCTTGGTCGCCTCCACAATGGTGGCAATTCGCCGTGGCCATGCGTCCGATCCTATTCAGGTATTCACCGAAACAGCCATGCCCGGTGAACACCTGAGTAAGACGATAGGTGTCACTCACTTCTACTCAGCCAGGCTTCGAAGCACGGCAGGATGCGTACAAGCTTGTGGTTGAGCCACACGATTGTGCGCAAACTGCGGCCCAGAAAGCCGCTCGCGCCATCGCTCGAGCGCGTGTTGTCGCTCCTGCCGTCTCAGCCTCTCGAACGCCCTCGTGGGCGCGCCTTCGCCACTCTGGCGAATGGTGCGTATCCGGTAATACACCCTCGCATCCATATCCGCCAGTATATCCAGGGGTGGAAAGCGAGCCAAAAGAGTTGCCGCCTCGAAGGATATCGTCCTATACCCTCGCACAATTCGGATGGCCACTTTACGCTGTAGACTATTTAACTTAGCTCTGCTGCGCCGGGCGCCTGACAGTTTATTCGATCACACCGGCGCCCCGTAAAGGGCCATCGACCGCACAACACCCGCATAAAGGCGGCGAACTTCTCGTGGTCCCCCAAGGTTGGGCAGTAGTCCGTGCAGGGCACCCATTGCCCTCTTGACCCGGGGAACAAGGCGTCCGAACGGCTCTCCAAAGCTCCAGCGGCTGTCCAAGGTTCGGCCAAGGTATTTCATACTCTGGCCCACCTGGACTTGAGAGAGAGTGCACCTGTGTTTGCGCACACACTCGTGGCACTATAATAAGTCCCGCGCAGATGGCTAGTCTCCATTGAGATTGGCCACCGTGACCGAAATTCGGCCGGGAGGACATTATTATAATTTATTTATGATGGGTCATATTCAAAATAATTGTAAGTAATTGTGAAGCCAGGGCGGGTCGATAGTGTTAGTATAAAACAAAAATGTTTTACAAATAGTACTTATAATTCATGTGTATGTTTGCAGATTTTTCAAATGCATGTTTAGACAAAAATACATACCAATATAGCCATACCCTTTAGTTAATTTTAAAAACACATTGAGGATACAATACTGGCTAGGCAACAAAATAAATAGGTACACATAACTAACTTAGCTACTTCCCTAGCTGTATTCTGATTTTTGATATTTGTGACTTAACAGGACCTTCATGTCCTGGCTTGGACCTTCACTTCTGGAGGAAGGTGTGTAGATCATGTCATTGCAGCAAAGATGTCCATGATGTCCAAGATGATGACCTATCAGGATGGGCACAGTTTGAGCTACTTGGAACAGCTAAACCAAAGAAGGCTTCATGTGAGTATTAAATCATATTCATTTATTTTGTAAAGCTTTACATGTCTATAACAATATACATTTATCCATGGTATAATAATATGTTTCACCCATTTATCCTACTAATATTATAAATGCAAAAGTAAGGATGTTTGTTTGTTTGTCCTACAATCACACTGAAATGGCTGAACGGATTTGGAAGTGATTTAGCACACAGAGATTAACACAGGATACTTTTTATCGAAATACAACAGGAGCAGAGCCGTGGGCGTCAGCTGGTATTTTATAATTCTTTGCTAATAATAGCTAACTTGTTTAAAATGGTATCAACCCGACCAAAGTGGTTAATTACCGTTAATGACAACAAAATCCGTTTACTACTATGAGGATAAAATCGTTAATAACCGGCTTCGCATCCTTAATCCTGCAAGACAATAATAACAAATGAATGCAATTTTCTATCTTTTTGCCAAGCATGTTGATGTTGGGTAGGGCTGACATGACCTAAAATGACCTAAATTGCCGACGCCGGACAAAGAGTTCCAATATTCTGGACATGGTCGAAACCAGGTATTTCCCCCATACACAATAAAAAATTATATAAAAATTACCAATTTGGCTAGCACCCTGGTTTCACCTGAACACTTCTTGAGAACTCCCCCGGGGTGTCTACACCCAGACGACCTTCCAAAATAGGACAAATTCAGGGAAACCCAGGTGGATGGCAGCCCTAATGATGGCAATATTCCTGTCATCATCATTATCATTTCAGCCGAAAGACGTCCACTGCTGGACATAGGCCTCCCCCAAGCATGTTGGGGGATATGCCATAATCGCCACGCTTGGCAGGCGGGTTGGCGATCGCAGTTGGTTGGTTAAATACTCAGAGAATGCGGCTGCCCATCCTCTGGTGAATCCCTTAGTCGCATTTTACGACACCCATGAGAAGAGATAGGGTGGTGCAATTCTTTATGTTTGGCAGCACATGGAACGGTAAAACCATTAATTTAGCATAATTCAAAAATTTGCAATTATAGTTTGTGTAACTTTGTTTAACAAGAAGTATAATTTACTTACAAAATATGCTAAAATATTTATTTTAAATTTTTCAGTACCCCTGATTAAAATTCGTGGAGTAACTGATAAGCCTGTTAAACTCGATTGGGTGCCTCCAAATGCTTCAACCGAGCTGGTATGTAAAATTAAATATATGTAGTTAACTCTTACATTTTGATTCAATCAAATAAATTCTAAACCTTTCTTATTCTGAGCCTTTGACAAGATACCTATTCTGAGCAAAATTCCATGCCCAGCTGCGGAACATTTATGGGCTGATTATGTTTGGTACAGTACGCGCAAAATAACTTGGCCAGAGTGAAGTTGGTTACTGCACATGTTTCTCCACCTCCCGCCTCGCAACTGACACCCATAAAATAATTCATCATCACCATTTCAGCCAAAAGACGTCCATTGCTGGACATAGGCTTCCTCCAAAGGGGGGGGGGGATATGCCATAATCGCCACGCTTGGCAGGCGGGTTGGCGATCGCAGATTGTTGGTTAAATACGAACCAAATGGGATACAAACAATACCATATGTATGGTCGACCGCACGTCAGTGGTGACAGTGTCATGTCTGTCATGCAGTCGACGGTAGAAATCGTATGATACATTTATGTTTTATCAAATCTATACTATCTGTACTAATATTACAAAGAGGAGAGATTTGTTTATTTGTTTTTAATTGATAAATTCGGAAACTACCAAACCAATATTAATAATAGTTTCACCATTAGAGAGCTACTTTATCCAGAAGTAACATAGGTTTTTATTTCAGTATGCCGGTGAAGCTGCAGGCAAAGTCTAGTAAATAATAATTTGTTAAAAACACAGCCATACTTATTACATAATTATTCCTGCTCGTGAGCGATTTTTTCTGTCCACAATTTAAATTGTTAGATTTCGCTTTGCTTGCGTAAATGCGTGTAAAACTAATAAGTAAGGGTGCATATCTATACGACTTTGAATTAACTGCAAAGTTAGTCGAGTCGGTTAAGAAACACTGTTTCCTAATAAGATATTGCTGACGTCACCCAAAGATGTACCAAGTGGAGGTTAAATTCGATATCACGAGCAGTGTTCACGGTAGTTTAGTGGCTAAAAAGCACTGGCATAGTGAGCCAGAAGGCGCAGGTTCGAATCCTGCTCGTGTGCGATTTTTTCTTCCCACAATTTAAATCGTAGGATAGAACACACTTTATTGAATTAAATAATCTATTTTCTTAGTGAACTGCAAGATTTTTAGTTTTTTTAACGATATATTTACAAAAAAGAAGTATATAATATCCATTGTCTAGTACCCATAGTATGGTGCTGTGTAAAAACATCCCAAATATTTATTTATTATTTATTTGTTTAAACATTGACACAAGGAACCAAATGTGATGCAACAATATCTTATGACAATAACGAATTTGGCTTAATTTTCTATTGTCATCTAAGTATTAGGTATCAAAGTAATTTTTTATAGCTTGGCCACTAAAAAACAATGCTAATTGTCACTTAATACACAAGGTATCGGAGTACATGTCATGCCTGGGTTCTCTGGCGCCGGTGTCCGGTTCTGAGGCAGCCCGTCGCCGTCGAGCTCAACTTCGGACGCAGCTACCGCCTCATGATGTCGCCCCAGACGTCAGACAACATGCAAGCGACTTTGAGAAGTCTGAACATACTGTAAGTATTGGGAGTGTGGTTCATGTATGTAAACGGGTATTGGACACCTTGTTTTTTATCCTCAATGGATGGTTCACACCAAACTTCAGCTGCTGAATGTGAGCTACCTTTTCGTGATTTGCTGATTTTTCACAATTTTCAAATTTATGTAACGCCACAGTCACCCTAGTTGCTGATTTTATGTTTGGTGTCATCATCATCATCATTTCAGCCGAAGGCCTCCCCCAAAGGAGGGGGATATGCCATAATCGCCACGCTTGGCAGGTGGGTTGGCGATCGCAGTTGGTTGTTTAAATATTCGGAGAAAGCTGCTGCCCATCCTTTGCTGAATCTGTTTGGTGTAACCTACCCTAAAACTGACAACCAAGTACAAATTATTACAATGCATAGCAACATCAACAACTGGACAATTCTATATATCGCATCTTCTGCAGCTAGCTGGCTATAAAAGCAGTCTGAACCTGATTGAGTGCTAATGCATTAAAAGAGCCTCCACGAGTGACGATATTTAATTGATCGTCCGGCGCACTCTGGGCAGTCAGCCCCGCTATCAACCTGCTGACTGGCTAATCTTTTCCCCACGACATGTGCTATTATTATTATGTAGCTCATGTCGACACGAAGAAGAAGAAGAAGAAGTGCTAATCAAGCGTTGAGAAAATAAATAAAAAATGTTCAAGCATTTGCTGTATTCTAAATAACAGAATTAATGCACGAGGTGTCTAAAGGTGGTTTCCCACCGGCGAGGCGAGGAGTGGGTTGGATGGGCGTGAATTGAAATCTCGCTGACCCTTTCACACCGAAAGATGTACATCGCGAGCACGCACCGACCGGCCCCGCCGCGCGCCGGCACGCGCTTGCTCGCGATATACCGTTTTGCAATGCAATAAATACTCGATTCATGCAGCAATAAAGTTTAATGTTGTACAAACAAATATTTCAATTCTCGCCTCGCACATCCTCGCCTATCCAGACCTTTCACACCAATGATGGGCGTGACGTGAATTGAAATTACAAATTTCAATTCTCGCTCGGCCCATCCACGCCTCGCCTCGCCGGTGTGAAACCACCTTGAGGGCCACACAAATTAGAATATTATGAATTTTCTGTATTTTTTTCAAAATCACAAAATTAATTGGCATCTGTAAGTGTCCAAGTTGGTTGATGGATACCTGAGGTTCCGTTTAGGGGTTACCTGACATGGAAACCCATTTCACTGGTCTTCCTGGATCTGAAGGACCTGCTCTGGATCCGCTGATATACTTATTTATCCCTAGAATCCAAAATGTATTTAAGAAATAAAACTTTTTAACAAAAAATTGAACCGACGAAAACAGAAACTGAAAAACGAAAAATAACTAATTATGAGTCGGCGCCCAACGAACTTTTAACAAGCAAAGTGCGTGTAAGTTGCAAGTGGCCGAGCGGAAAACGCATTTTTGGACAGTTATTGTTTGTCGTTGAAAATTTCACGTTGTATTTGATGTGACGTTGTTTTTATTATTTATTTAAAGTAATTTAATGATCTTCGTTGATTGGTTGTTTGGCGCCGACTCATAATTAGTTATTTTTCGTTTTTCAGTTTCTGTTTTCGTCGGTTCAATTTTTTGTTAAAAAGTTTTATTTTTCATTTTTTTGTGGTTAAAATCTAACTCCAGGTCTCCATTATGTCGTAGTGTCTAGAACTGTATTTATGTGTGTCAAGTTTCAACAGAATCGGTTAACAGGTAAGAATTCAGTGGGTGAACAAACACTCATCCCCTGTTTTACTACCCTTAGGGGTGGATTTTGATTTTGAAATTTAAATGGGACCAACTTCGAGATATACCCTATCCATTAAAAAAAGAATCATCAAAATTGGACCACTCTGTAAAAATATAGAATATAAAAATCATGTCAATCGATTCAAATAGTGATTCTAAACAAAAAAGTTTTAGGACTTGCATATATTTATGTTATACATTGTATACGGTCTCATTAGTAAAATTGACAACTATAAAAACTTCTGAAAAGGACTGTTTATTAGAATTTAGAATGTGTTGCATAGAGAATTGCGTCACTTAATTTAGGTCAGACTGGTAGTGATAACGGCATCGGCAGAGATAGTGTGCTTTACTTACGCTTTAAATAGAATATGTACAGAATCTATTTATAAATAGGCAAATAATGAATTTTCGACGAGTTTTAGTCATCATTTCAGCCGAAAGATATCCACTGCTGGACATAGGCCTCCCCCAAGCATATGTATGTTGGGGGGATATGCCATAATCGCCACGCTTGGCAGGCGGGTTGGCGATCGCAGTTGGTTGGTTAAATACTCAGAGAAAGCTGCTGCCCATCCTCTGGTGAATCCCTTAGTCGCCTTTTACGACACCCATGAGAAGAGATAAGGGTTTTAGTGTTATCAATAAAATAAAAAGTTCTTTTCAGCATAGTTCAATCATAAAAACTAAATGAATTACGGTCGAATTTCGACCTCTCGTATAATGTAAATAAGTATGACTAACATAAACAATTTGTTTTCTAGGAATACATCACGCGCATCAAGGACCATGTCGTGGGTATGGGTAATGTCGTCAGAGTGGCTCCTCTACAGAACGGAGACGTTTTCTCCGTGGAAAGCAGCAAAACACATTCCGCCCCAAAATCCTATGCATTGCCTTTGAAAATATCCAATGTATCCAGAGGAGTGAAATATAATATCGTCCCAAAGAATGCTTCAGATAAGAAGTTAGTCCTAGATTCACAAGGAAACGTTGTTAGCAGCGCCGCCAATCTTCCAGATTACAAGTCCAGTCCAATCCTGAGTCGCATCGTCAAAGACAAGCTTCATATAATGCGTATTGAATCCGACAGAATCAAGAGCGCAGTTGAAAATGGTCCTGTTTACGACAAACTACTCAAAAACTTAGAGGACTTAAACATGCCTGTAACAAATGATGTCTATCTCCAACCAATCAAACTCTTCCGTGAAGAGTACAATACTAACCCTCAGTTTAAGGATGAAACCAATGAGTTTTCCAGCAAAGCTCTTGGGGCACAAATCATGCCAGACTTATGGTCAAACAGTAATAATAATGTTATGGGTACAGCAAAACTTTTGGACAGCAGAATACAGAAGGGAACTATATTTGCTCCTAATGGAGAGATATGGAGCTGGAAACATGAACCTGTCACTCCTGAACACAGTGGTACTCTCCGTTCTACAAAGATCAATCCTCAATACTCCACCGTTACAAAGCCAATTAATCAGGTTGAGCCGCAACAGACTGCGCCTTTGGTAGGTACTCCCTACCTCAGAACTCACTCTGAGGATGACCTGCCTCCTCCACCATTGCCGAATTACAGCACGTATCCAGGCGCTGTACCACCATCTCCTGGGGCAGACTGGAACAACCAACCTGTTGATAATGCTCATCCCGTTGGCGAAAATGCGGAGTACCTAGCTCTTACACAAAACTATGCAGAAAACGCTGATCAAATTATTGATCAGCTTGCTGACTTATCACTTAATCCTGTTGAAGTGGAATTCAACAGGAAACTTTATAATGAAGGAGTACCGTGCCAACGTTGTAATAAGTCCATGTTCGCAGGCGAAGTCGCCGTTAAGGCTGAAAGGGCTGGACACGAAGCTATTTGGCATCCCACGTGCTTCACATGCAGCAAATGTAATGAGCTACTGGCAGATCTGGTATACTTCTTCTACAAAGGCGAAATTTACTGTGCCAGAGACTTGGCTGATGTTTTGGAGATTCCGCGTTGTGCTGGATGTGATGAACTGATATTTACTCGTCCTTACACAGCTGCTGAGGGAAGGGCATTCCATGTGCAGCACTTCTGTTGCTATCACTGCGACGCGCCACTTGGCGGCAAAAAATACGTTCCGGATGATAAGACCGGTCTTCCAATATGTTTGCAATGCTACGATCAGTTCTATGCAGAACGGTGTCGTGCTTGCAGCGGTGTCATTGGGCCGGAGCAACAGGGAGTGTCTTGGGGAAATATGCATTGGCACGCTGAATGCTTTATATGCTCTGGCCGAATGTGCGGTAAAAGTTTACTCAGCGGTCGTTTCGTCGTCAAACAAGAGATGCCATTCTGTAGTGTGCCATGTGTTCAGAGCAGAATTAAGTAGAAAAAAAATGCCATGACAAAGCAAACCCTATCAAAACTTGGAATTTATTGAGCTAGGTAGAATATTGAAAATATTTCATATTATACTGTGTATGTTTGATGTATGAAGAAAGTATATTTTATTCCATTTTCATGAATGCCATTATAATATTTTTGATATAATGTATTTTTAAAAGAACAGTTTACACAAGTATGTGTGTGGATTATATTGATAAAGTTACATACAACTTTTAGAAATATATAAAAAAGCCTCTCTACATGGGTTTATAATAAAATCGTCAAAGACTATTGGTATAGTAAGAATATATTAAATGATAACGTAAATTGTGATTTATGATAACGACGTTCCACCATTCTGGGACCATAAATAGGTTTAAAGGTAGTTTTTCTTAAACATTCCAGTGCATATCTTTGTGTAGCTAATTTAAGTCATTATGAATTTATTGGATAACAATATCTTCATTTATAATAATTTATTCCTATGTTATTGTTTCATTTCAAAATATAAGATTATACTTTAGAGAGTAAGAACAGTGTAATTTAGTCCTTTACATAAAATGTGATAATTGTAAACGAAAATGGCGTTTTACAGTGCTATAGAAAACATAGTTATTTTCGATTATGGAGATAGAAATATATTAATATTTAGTATTTTTGGGTGCAACGGGAATAAAGTGCCATCTGTATTATTTTTGGATGATATACAAATATGTAATAAAAATATTCTTTAGTAAATTCTTGTTTTTTTTAACCTGTCATTATCTTACAACTAACATTGAGATAATCTTAATAGAGAGTAGCCTCCTCCATATCAACAGTGTTTCCAATTTCCAGTCCTAAAATCTCTCAACATTGATAAGAACATAAATAGTATTTTTTATTATTATAAAAACTATACCCATATAGGATATAACCACTACGACTAACCTACAGGTAGGTATAGTTGGTATTGTAGCACAGAGTACTGTAATATATATGAATTGTAGGTACCTTCCTAAAATATAAGCAGTATCTTGGTTCTTTAAAAAAAAATCACTGTGATGATGTAAAGGGACCACTGCAAAAAATATTTTTGCAGTAGTACCATACTTATTCATCCATGGTACTATACTATATAATAATATAATGACACCACGGCAAAGTAACAAATTGTTCTGAGGATTTTTGGGACATAACTAAAACTAAAAAAGGAACATAACCAGACTTGACTATCTATGGTGATCCCATAGAAATAATAAGTACTATGTACATAGTACTTCATAATTCCATGGGTGACCCAGTGCACAGAGAACACTGATCCAGTGATTATATTACCTTTGATCAATGGTGATGTCTAATTCTTGTCTGTTTTGGTAACTGGCACAAGATTTCAATCATTTTGAATCTTGTGATATTTTTATAGTATTTAGAAACACCTCAACACTTACAATTTCGTAAGAGAACAGTTTTTGGAAAGAATAATCTTTAGAACTTTTAAAGTAGAATCCATAAATCCGAGAACTAATTTGACATTTAAAAAATGTGAAATCCAAACCTAACATAGGTATAGGTCATGATTGCATAAAATCACGCAATTATGATCTATGTTTAAAAAAAACAATTGGTCCGCGTTGTGCAGAAATGTTCCAGCCCACAAAAACATAAAAATTAGAATTACAAATAAATGAAAGAATTAAATAAATTGGAATTTTCGTCAGTTTGTGGATTGGATCATTTCTGCACAACACGGTCCAATTTATCTAGTTCGCAGAATTCTGGAGTAAACTTTAGTTCATTTGTTGTTGTCGGCTAAGCTGAGAGAAATAGGTATCTGTGGTCAGATCAGTTTGTTAGATTGATAATGGGTTTTCTAATTAAAAACTTGTTTTCAAAATACTCTACTGTACAGTCTAACAAAGCAAGTAGTATACAGGGTCGCCAGATATAGATGAAGATTTCTCTGGAAGTTATTATAGAATTGTTTGATTACGGTTTTGTATAAATACAGTTTAACTTTGTCCATTATTAAAATGATATATCACTCGAAAACATCCATAATCTTCTGAGAAAACTTCATTTATATCTCTCTACCCTGTATACCAATTGCTTTGTTAGACTGTACAACTTTGAATTAATTAAATGTTCATAATTAGCAATGTAACATGTAATTTAGGTGCTTATATCAAATAAGACAGTATCATGTAAAGCTCAGGTACCAACCCTTCGTTTGGTACTAGGTAGGGATATACATAACTCATCCACATGAAAAGACCAAGAATGATAATTTTGTTTATTGTCTTATAGGCCTTATAGCAAACCTTTAATGAAATAAAAAACAGCAATAGTTATTAAAAGTATAATTAGTTAAATACACATAATGCAAAAGTTATTAATATTAGCAAACTGAAGTTTTCTGGAGGTTCAAGATATATTTATAGCCTTCCCTCAAGCCTTTATTTTTAGTTTATTAAGATCATTCCTTAGCTTGTTCAGGTTTTCTTGTAGAGCTTCCTGTTTGTTTTCTAACGCGGATATGTGAACGTCAGCTCTTTTGATCTCTTTACTGATGTACTCCATTCGCTTTGTGACATTCTGTGTAGCTTCTTCCAAGTCTTGCTTTACTAACACGGGTCCAATCAGCTTATATACTTCTGCGTCTTTTTTTAACAGTGATAATTCCTCTTTTACAGCTTTGTTTTCATTTAACTGACTATCTAATTGTTGTTTCTGAGCGACCGCCTTACGGTACTCTTTTTGCAAAGAGTTCAATACTTCCAGCTCTACCTGCATCTTCTTTTGAATTTCTTCGGTCATTTTCACAGGATATTTGCTTTACTATTATCTGATAGTTGTAATTTAATTTATATTAATTAAAATACTGCTTTTTCAAATCACGATTGCTTCATCTATTTTGAAGAGATCAATTTTAGGTTATGTTTTTGACATATGTCATGTGTCTACGTCATGTCTTTTTTTTGGAGTTTTATAACCTGGTTACTTAGACCTTTTAGCCACGTCTTTATTTTACTCACCCTAGTGATGGTTTACTAGGTTTCTGAGGGGATGATGAGAAAATACGTAAGTCACTTTTTCAACTTTGTACCATTTACCCGCACTTATGCACATTAACGAGCACTTAATATGTAATTATCCACTATTATTACACATTAACACTCGCAAAAACACAAATTATGGAAGGAAAATAATCCAAAATCCACAACACTATACTTCTGAATTTTCCCGCCAACCTCTTACGTCATATCTTGTTAGCCTACGTCATAACACATAACATTACATCACGCCTGTATTTCCCGGAAGGGGTAGGCAGAGGTGTATAGTACCTACACCCACATTTCGACAGAACAGTTATGTTATAGTCCCATGTAATAGGGGCGAGCCTATTGCCATTGACCGGGCACAAATGCAAACTCCGGGCTGCTACTGAGAATTTCCTAATGAAAAACCCAATAACACTTTGCCCGACCCGGGAATCGAACCCAGGATCCCACGCTCAGCAGTCACGCTTGCAACCACTAGACCAACGAGGCATCCTACGTCATGAACTTACTATTACTAATACTAAGGCCCGTGTTACAGAAGGTTCCTCAAATACAGTTTAAACTTCAATCACTGATCACTACTTAAGGATAGAATCGTTACTTGAGTACCGGTCTTATTCCAACACGGTAATTATAAACTTTAATTCAACAACATAAGACACGAATTTGACCTAAAATAGAATAGAAATCTCTACTCAAGCGTAGTCTGGACCACACTAGAGTAATTAGTGATTACAGATCAAATCTCTGCTCCAATACCGAAACAGGTGACAGTGTAAAATAAAGTCAAACTCAGCTGAATTGTGATAAATAAATCTCTGCTCGAGGAATGTTCTAAAATCAAAGTTCAACTCTAAACTAGTTGTGATCAACGCTTGAGGATCGATCTGTAATACGGGCCTAAGTCCAAGGTCTAGTAAAGTTGCATTATCTAGTGGGTTCTTAAAATCAGGTAAATTATAAAAAATAAAACATCTGGAAACCGTCTCAGTCAAAGTCCATGACTAAAAAGTCTTTGGAGTGCAGTAAAAGCGCCTCCACGAGTAACGATATTTAATTGATCGTCCGGTGCACCCTGGGCAGTCAGCCCCGCTACCAACCTGCTGACTGGCTAATTCGCGAAATGGCTTTTTCACACGGCATGAGCTATTATCATTACTTAGATCATGTCGACACGATAGAAGAAGAAGTCAATGACTGATGACTGACAGTTATCAGTTTGGTACGGCCGCTATGTCCAATTCACGAGCTAGTCGGTCACAGATCCAGTCTCTAAGAGAGGCCATGGTTATGCGCTTAAAATTGTCCCTGAAAGATGCCTCCAAGGTCAAGTTCAATGCTGCTAAAACCCAAGTGCGTATTTTCTCCGCTAGACGGAGTCAATTCGACCTGACTCCAACATTCCGAGATTACATCCGTGGCGGTAACGAACCACCCTAAGCTTCTTGGCGCGTCTAACATCCACCCTCACTTTCAGCTTTTATCGAGCCTATATTATGGCTCAACTTGCTGCCAAAACGGTACTTGACAGCGGAACTGCTGCTGAATTATTTCCAAACACAATTTCAATCGCGTATGAAGTAGGTAGGTACCAATTGCTCTCATCTTTAGGATCATCATCATCATCATCATCATACTAGCCCGGAATCACACACTGCTGGGTATTACTTTCGTTTTTGCCAGTATTTTGGATCTTGTGCGTGCAGCCGCCCAAATAAATTGGTCTACCAATTTTGACAAAGCTAGACGGGTGGAGCGCGCAACGACGCTATAGAAACTTCGCTTCAAAGTCGGCCATTTGGCCCCTTCGTCAAGTTTCAAAAATCGACTCGCTAGGGAAATAGGCCATAAATAGACCCGCACCACATGCTCAGCCTAAGGGTCTTTCTTAAAAGATACTAATCTTTTTCAATAACACTACACTGCTTACTTCCTAAAGTGCTTTGCCCATCAACTTTATTATACTTACTATGGCTTTGCCTGCCTCGTTGGTCCTGTGGTTGCAATCGTGACTGTGGGTTCGAAGTGTTATTTATCGGGATTTTTCTGTCAACAAAATTCCTCAGTAGCAGGCCGGAGGCAGGAAGTTGGCGGTGCTAAAGCTATCGGTACTGCGCCTGATCTCTCACCGGTCGTGGCCAGTGGCGGCTTTAAGGTAGGGCGGCTGATCCAGGATTTCACTCAGGGTTGGGGGGGGGGGGGGGGGGGGCAATTTTCATGACGATTTCTATGAACTAACCCCTTCAGAGGCTCGGAGCAACTTTCATTGCATATACACATTGTAAAGAAAAACCGAGTATAGAAAACTAGACTAGTTAGTTCTTTTGATATCATTTTCCAAATAACATTGTACTTAATCCGGTTACGAAAGTTGCTTTTCAAAAATAAAAAAACGCAGATTCTGAGTTTACGAATCAGTGGGTCGTAAAGACGACCTACATTTAACTAAGTAGGGATTTGGCGCTACAGACCCATTTCAAAAACCCACGGGAAAGTCCGTGAGCGCAGCGAGCGCGAATTTTGTTGGGATTTTGTGCGACAACATGACGTGTAGGATTAGGATTTCATCATCATCATTCATCATCATCATCATTTCAGCCGAAAGACGTCCACTGCTGGACATAGGCCTCCCCCAAGCATCGCCATAACGACCGGTCCTGCGCCTTCCGCATCCAGTGGATTCCCGCGACCTTCACCAGGTCGTCGGTCCACCTTGTGGGGGCCCTACCCACGCTGCGCGTTCCAGTATGCGGTCGCCACTCCAGAACTTTACTGCCCCATCGGCCATCCGTTCTGCGAGCAATGTGCCCCGCCCACTGACACTTAAGTTTGGCAATTCTTCGGGCTATGTCGGTTACTTTCGTTCTCCAGCGAATCTCCTCATTTCTGATTCGATCACGCAGGGACACTCCGAGCATAGCCCTCTCCATTGACCTTTGAGTGACTTTGAGCCAGGGTCACCGCGCGCCGCGTTGCCACCCTCTTGATCCTGTTGTACGTTTTGTATCATGATCACAAAATAAGCAATACAAAAGATTGAGCATCACCGAGCTAATGAGGGTACCTACTTAATAATACATTATCATATTAATCTTTTGAAGATAGAAATTGTGGAGATAAAGATTCGCTCACGAGCAGGATTCAAACCTGCGACTCCAGGTTCGGTACACCAGTGCTTTATCCGCTAAGCTACAGTGAACTCGAGTTTACTCTAGGTATCGAATTTAACTTCCTCTCTTCAATCTTTTGATTTTAGCTTGGCTATCCGCATAATAGTATTTCTAAAATAATTGGGGCAATATGCCATTTTTATAATGAGATAACTATCTCAGTCATGAATAATCTAAAAAAATGCGTACCTATACTGTGACTATTGTGTTACATTTTTAATATATATTCTATACCTATTTAATAAATAGAGAAAAACCCGCAACTGCCAAAAATATTACAAAAATGTTTTTGCTCGCTTGCGCTTGTGTAGCACGCTTGCCATTATGTACGACATATTTGAGATCTAAATGTTCTGCTTGCTTGATAATGAATTTCATTGCATTCATTCCAAAAAAAAAACAGATACATAGCAGGTTTTTTTTTCTTTTTAAGCGGGTCGGTCAGTTCGACATGAAAAACGTCTAAGTATGTAGTTGAAAACCAAAATGCGAAGGCTAGCTGACAAGATAAAGGGCGCTGAAGAATGTCTCGCTCAAGGTGCCCGGATGGCTAAGGCTATGGCTGGTCGTGGCGGATTGATTATGAGTGTGAGGGAATAGAGAGTTATTGTAATCTTAATAAAACACTGTAATTTACTAAGCAGAGTTTGGTTTTATTAATGTTAAGTGGAATTATAATAGATTGGTTGCAAGACAGTTTTATAGGAATACAATTACAGAGTACAGACGGACGCCAACAAAAGGCGGGAGGAACAGAAGTGTCACTGTCATGTCAAACTGACAAGTAAGTATATGGACCCAAGGCTTTTAGCCATCACATAGTTTACAAATAATATTTTATATTGCTACTAACACTGTCCCTCAATATAAAAATATTATTTTCCTTACATATACACTTTAACATTTTAACATATTAACTCTATTTCTATATAAGTCTATTTATTATCAAACTTTTACAATTTATACATAACAACAGTTATTCTAATTTTATGTATTTTCTCAACTTAACAAATTTAATTCCAGGCAAAGTTTTTCTTTAACAACTCTTTAGTTTTGTTTACACAATCTATATCTGTCCCTGCCAGTAATAAATCATTTACATACAACAATAGATAAACAATCTGTCCATTACACTGTTTTACATATAGACCATAATCAGTTTTACATTGTTTGAAACCTTCAGACAACATGACCGAGTTAAACTTATCATTCCAGTTTTTGGGTGAACTTTTGAGACCATACAATGATTTTTTAAGTTTACATACCATATCACTATCATTAGTATATCCCTCTGGTAATGACAAATATATCACATCTTTTATTTCACCATGAAGAAAAGCACTTTTAAGACGCTGACAACAGCCAAATGCCCCAAATAGGCTTCTTTTAAAAACATTTTTAGCTGTATCTATTCAGTTTGTGGCAGTGAAAAAAATATATGTTAATCTTGATCGTATTTTCTGAAACTGTATTGTGCCCAAAACACGTTTTCTTGAAGTTTTCTCGATAGAAAAGAAGTGTAAACTAACCTCTTAAAAAATGCTTTAAAGCAAACAGTCTCTATTATTTACTAAATATTATAAATAAAATTAAGAAAACAATTGAGAAAGACAATAATCTAAACATTTGTTGTTTCCGTTTTTCAAATAAGCTTTTAGTTTTTTATTTAAAAATGTTTTTGTTAATTTTCATTCAAGTTGAGCGGCGTATCCGACGTCCCTCGGCTCGTTGCCTCTCTTTCAGTTCTGTACGAAACGACAGTGACCGCAGAGGTCTGATTTTTTGGGTGTTGTCAGCCTCTTAACATCCATTTGATGTACTAACATACCTTTTTGATTACAAATTGCCAATAGAGTACGAACTGATGGAAGTTTAGCAACTGGTGCAAATAAATCATCATCAAGAAAATCTGTTTGTTGAAAGCCCCTAGCCACGAGCCTAGCCTTGTAACTAGTAATATTACCTTGTTCATCAAGTTTTCTTTTATATACCCATTTACTTTCAATAACTTTACAATTTACTGGTTTTCGCACTAACTCCCAGGTATTATTTTTATTTAAACTATTTATCTCTTCTTCCATAGCTCTTTTCCAATTTAATTTATCAGTACTTTCCATAGCTTCTTTATATGTTTTAGGATTATCTTCTATAAAACTTAATAAACATGTATAATCTGTACTATAATCTTTTTGCCAATCTGGCGGTCTAATCTGGTTTCTTGGTCTTAATTTTCTAGTTTGTTCTTCCTGAGTTTGAACTTCAGTATTTGTGTTATCTAACTCTTCTTCAGATTCATTATTTGACAACTCAACGCTTGCACTATTATTTACATTTTGACTTGACGTTTCATTAATAACTTGTATTTCACTCTGGATTATACTATCCATACTATTTCCGTCCTGTACGACATCATCAACATCATTATTATTTTCTCTCATAGAATTTTCTGTATTTAAACTATTTTCTTCTACTATGCCTTCTACATTTTCTGTAATTTCCCAATTAGGTATTTTATATGTACTATCACTAACTTTTATAAAAACTACATCTCTCTTAATCTCTACTTTATTTTCTTCCTTATAATAAATTCTATATCCCTTAGTAACTTCTCCATATCCAACTAAGTATCCCTTCTTTCCTTTAGAATCTAATTTTCTCCTTTTCTCTTTTGGTATGTGACTAAATACTGGACTACCAAATTTATGTAAATTATTTATATCAAAAGTCCTACCTGACCAACATTCATATGGTGTTTTATCAGTATTTTTATTTTTCATATAACTTCTGTTTAAAATATACACAGCCATATTGACAGCTTCTGCCCATAGCTTTTTACCTAAATTAGACTGAATCAACATAGTCCTTGCAGCTTCTATTATTGTTCGCATCTCTCTTTCTACCTTTCCGTTTTGTTCCGGCGTATAGACAACTGTAGTTTGATGCTGTATACCTTTATTATTTAAAAATGACTCTAATGTTTTATTTAAAAATTCTGTCCCATTGTCTGTTCTTAAGATTTTTACTTTATTACCCGTTTCATCTTCAGCATAATTTATAAAATCTTTAATATTACCCAGTACTTCAGACTTATGTTTTAAAAAGTAAACTTTCCTATACTTAGAGAAATCATCTTTAATAACCAATATGAATCTTGAACCACCAACAGATGGCACTTCCATTGGTCCGCACACATCAGCATGTAAGATCTCACAACACATACTTGTTTTTGTAAAACTATGAGGAAAAGGTAAGCGATGACATTTCCCTTCTATACATGCAATACAAGAATCACTAGAATCAATATATTCTATATTATTATTTTTTAACACTGAACGACAGTATTCAAAATTTTGATGAGCTAGCCTTTCATGCCAGTCCTGTATAGTACTTTTAACTTGGGTAGTTACAACATTAACATTACATGAACTAAATGCAAACTGCATCACATAGAATTTATCAACACATTTACCAATAGAACATACAACATTGTTTTTAATAAATTCACATTTGTTACCTTTAATATTGAACATATAACCATTACTTACAGCTTTTGTGACTGAAAACAAGTTAACTTTAAGTTCTGGAACATATAACACACAATTTAATGTAGACTCTACATACTTATGCCCATCATAAGCTTTTAAAACTATTTGTCCCATACCTTCAACTTTTAATTTTCTCCCATCCCCAACTATAACAAATCTATCACAATTGGTTTCAGAAAAACTAGAGAAATAAAACTTACTGTGAGTCATATGGTCACTGGCACCACTGTCCACTAACCATTCGTCACAGCTTAAATTGTGTCCAGTAAATGCACTTGATATGTAAGCATTACTTTGTTTTTCTTTTGAACTGTTTCCTTTACTTACACTATTTTCCTTATTCTTTTTAAAATAACATTTATCTATAGTATGTCCTACCTTTTTACAATATGAACAGGTTTTACTAAAATTGCACTGGTTCTTCATGTGACCAATTTTCCCACAATTAAAACATTTAATAGTTTTCTTAACTGTTAAAGCCACAGGCTCCTCACATTCCTGCATACGCTCTTCTTCGATGAGTAATCTTGCCTGCAGATCATTAAGTGTTTGCGACTCCTGCGGAACGCTTTCCCACGCAGACACAAAATGTTTGTATTGTGCTGGTAATGTCATGAGCACTTTAGTGATGATCATCTTATCCGATATGGATTCACCTAACTGTTTTAACTGGTTTGCCATGTGCTCTATTTTACTAAACAAGTTAGCCATACCTCCTTCTTCATATTTGTACTTCATAAACCTTTCTTGCACTAGATGAATGCTCGTCGAACTTTTTAGTTCATAAATACCTGATAATTTACTCCACATTGAAGCAGCAGTACCACACGACAACAAGTGTTGCATCACCTTCTCAGTGACTCGTGAGACAATGTGTGTTTGAGCTTTCGCATCCATTTGCTCCCATTCATTTGGTTTTAGGTTGGTATCCTGTTTTGTTACGGTTCCGTTCACGACTCCGAAGAGACCTAAACCATTTAACAGTATCTTGGTCTGGAACTTCCACAACGACCAATTTTCGGCACCGGTCAGTTTCACAACAGTGATTCCGGTAACTGTTACCCCAGCAGCAGCAGCGCCTTGAAGATCCATGATCTCTGGGTTTTAACAACCTGTCTGCATCCAAGTCAATCTATACAAATAGGCGGGTCTGTCTGAGCGGTTCTGGGCCCATAACCTATTGTAATCTTAATAAAACACTGTAATTTACTAAGCAGAGTTTGGTTTTATTAATGTTAAGTGGAATTATAATAGATTGGTTGCAAGCAAAGACATTAAATATTTACTAGTGCCCTATATTAAATCTCTTTTTTTTTTTTTTTTTTTTTTTTTTTTTTTTTTTTTTCTCTTGGCAAGTCGCTATTTGCGCATTTGCCACTAACAAAAACGGGGAAACTTATAATAAATAAAGAATGGTATCTGAACGGAATTTGGAAATAAAAATTGGTCAGGATCGGAAAAGGAATAAATTTTCAAATAAAATATATAATAAACTAAATACGGATTGAGTTAGAATTAATGAAAATAGATAAACAGTTGTATATTATAGGATCATTAGATGCTAAAAGAGTAAGAATGGAAGTAGGAAGAGGAACTTCATGACGATTTAAGGAGTCCATAAAAGGAGAATGATTATAAAGAGAACAAGAGAAGAAAATGTGGTTCAGATCCCCCACACTTTCACCACACTCACAAATATCGTTATCTATGATATGAAGCCGTGCAAGGTGAACTGGAGTACAAACATGTCCCAGTCTCATACGGATAATACAACTGGTGGAAGTTTTATTTAACTTTAATTTAAAAAACCAAGGTTTTTTTGGAATACACGTTTGTATGGTGGCATAAAATTTACCTTTTAATACTGAACTGTCTGACCATAAGTCTCCCCAAGACTCCCGAAGGAACGTCATGGGGAGACCTGCAAGATCATGACAATAATTAATGTACGGAAAACGATCTCCACAATCAACAGCCTCATTGGCAAGCTGGTCAGCCCTGGTGTTGCCCAAAATGTTGCTATGTCCCGGAATCCATGCAAAGCTGATTACAAGCCCTTGCTGATAACATTTGTACAATAGATTTCTTATAGATATTACCAAGGGATAAACTGTTTTACATTTTAATGGAAATTTGCTAAGAGCTTGCAAAACACTCAAAGCGTCTGAAAATATGACCGTCTTTTTTAATTTCATAATGTGTATATATTCTACAGCTTTGAATAAACCAAAGCATTCTCCTGTGAACACTGATGATTCAGGCGGAAGTTTAACCTTTTGAACTATATTGTATTGAGAATGAAAAACTCCGACTCCTACACAACCAGAATCATCGTGTTTGGACGCATCAGTGTAAATATGATGCCAATCTTTCCAATAATTATATTTGATTGAATTAAATAAGAAATTCGTAAAATCATCCCCTTTATTTAAACCCAAGGAAAAATGTATGTCAGGAATAGAAACTAGAGATTCATAATTACTGCAAAAAAGAGGATATAAATTTGAACTGTAGCTTGGAGCCTGTAAGGCAATAAACTTTTTGTAACTCTGAATAAGACATGGTGGATTTTTATGAGACCAATAATTAGAAGAATTTATTTGATTTAAAAGTAATGGAAGTTTTGTATATAGAGGATGGTTAGAAAATTGCAATGAACGAAATAAAAATTTATCGCAAAGGAACTGACGGCGAAGTGAAAGAGGAGGATCCACACATTCAAGTTGAAGGGCATTAATTGGACTAGATTTCATAGCTCCCGTGATTATTCTTAGTGCTTTTGACTGTATATTGTTAAGTTTTTTAAAAGCAACAATACTCCCTGGTTCTAACAAAAAAGACCCATAATCTAATACGCTTCTAACTATAGCATTATATAGCAGTTTTAAACAATAAGGATGGGCACCCCACCATACTCCAGCCAGGCATCTTAACATATTTAACCTTTTTTCGCATTTAGATAAAATATATTCACAGTGGGGAATACCAGTAAGCCTGGAGTCTAAAATAACTCCTAAAAATTTGACCGAAGATTTTTCTGGAATCGGTTGACCATCAAAATATATAGAAAAAGGAGGAGGAAGCCGCTTTCGTGAAAATAAAACAGCAGAGCTTTTCGAAGATGATAACTCTAGTCCATTACGATCAAGCCATGTTTTTAAAAGATTAAGAGAAGAAGACAGTGAAGAGCAAGCCGTTTCGATAGAGCGATGAGAACAGTATAAAACCAGGTCATCAGCATATTGGAGAACTTTTACTTTACTGTCCAGGGAAGATTCGAGATCATATGTATATATATTATACAATATAGGACTTAAAACAGACCCTTGAGGAAGCCCTTTCCCTTTGGTTGCAAGACAGTTTTATACCGTATTATATAAAGTACTCTGTGGTTTTATACAAAGACATTTCTATACTCAGTATAATACCTTTATGGTTTTATAGGAACACAATTACAGAGTACAGACGGACGCCAACAAAAGGCGGGAGGAACAGAAGTGTCACTGTCATGTCAAAGTGACAAGTAAGTATATGGACCCAAGGCTTTTAGCCATCACATAGTTTACAAATAATATTTTATATTGCTACTAACAAG
The DNA here is from genome assembly GCA_949699075.1 of Asteroscopus sphinx. Taxonomy (NCBI): domain Eukaryota; kingdom Metazoa; phylum Arthropoda; class Insecta; order Lepidoptera; family Noctuidae; genus Asteroscopus; species Asteroscopus sphinx. The sequence continues at coordinate 10,531,048 of OX453013.1, read as the reverse complement.
AGTGCATCTGTGTTTGTGCACTATAATATTATTAAATCCCGTGCAGATGGCTAGTCTCAGTTGAGATTGGCTGCAGTGACCGAAATTCAGCCAGGAGGGCATTATTATTTCATTATTTGTTAGGTATGTAACTACTCCCTGTAGACAACAAGGCAATCTAAGCATTAGACCAAATCCTTAGCAAATGGCCATGGATTGGAAACTTATTACTCTTTATCTTTATTTACATATTACCATATATTACATTACAACACTGGGATTTTTTCGTAGCACGTCACTAGGCCAAAAATATAAGTCTAACAACTGGCTTTTATCTGTACCATGCCCTCCTCCGGTTGTGGTCGACATTCCAGAATTAAAGATCCATTAGGTCTAGTTTACAGTAACAGCTATTTTAGGAGGGTCTGACTGAGTTTTGTAGGTAGGTAATTAGCTAATTAGCAAATAAAAACTTTTTAATTATTAGAATTCAAACAATAAAAGACTGAGATTGCTTAAATTTTTTTAATAAATTAATTAATTTAACAAATACAGAAAGTTACAGAGAAAAATAGTTTATGAAAATATTAGTACAAAGGCACTGCTTATTTCTAAAGAAATCTCTTCCAGCAGACTTGCAAGAGGAGAATTGGAAATAAAAGATATGTAGTCAGAGTAATTAATTCTGGTTGTAATAATTTTATGCAACGTCTTACATGTTGCTATAATCAGATAAAATGTTATGTGTTTTTGTTTTCTATATTTTTATTCAAATAACGAACGATCGTTATAAATAAGAATGAAATACAGTGCATTGAAGCAATTTTCGTTCAAATAAAAGAAAAAGCTTTTATAAAATTTTCGTAACTTAAAGACTATCAGCCTATGAAAAATTGCCTAGAAACTAATGAGATAACGTTAGTCTTATTTAAAATAATTAATAAAGATAAATTCTAATGATTATAGTTGCGGTTCTTTACAACTTTTCTCCATACTCGAGGGTCCACATGTAGCCTGCGTTGGGATCACCGCTCTTTTTAGCTTGGTTGTCGATATCTGCAGTCTTTTTAAGAATATTTTTAATAGTTTTATGTAAGTCTGGATTTAGCGGCGCCGCTTCTAATTTTTCAGATCTTTTTTCAAATGTACCGCGTTTGCCAAATCTCTCTCGAACAAACTTTTCGTACAAATCTTCCTCTTCATCGCTCTCGGCATCATTGTTTTTCTTTTTATAGTTTTGCTTATTCTCGCTGTCTCCATAGTATCCATGATATCCAGTATCAGGTTCGTGATCATCATCATCATCATCACCATCATTGTCATCATTTTTATTCTTACCTTCTCGCGATTTCTCTCTGTCGTCGTGATTATAGTAATAACTTGGTTCGTAACTAGGGACATGTTGTCGATGTTGTTTTTTGTTTTCCTCATCATACGGAGAGCTTTCTCTTGTGAAAGTTAAAATATCATCTGGTAATCTTATTTCTGGCAATTTAATAGCTAAATCATCAAACTTAATATTCAAATTTTCATCATATTTAATATCTTCAGGTGCAAAAGCGTCAAGTGTTCCATCACTTTTGGTCACTTCAGTGTCTTCTTCTTTGGGAGTTTCTGTAGTTTGGCTGTCCTTGTTTAGATTTTTCTCATTATGATTATAATTTAATGGAATTCTTTCAAACTCTTGTTTCACATCTCCACGTTTTACTTCTTTTTCTGCGACTATTTTGTCACTTTGTCCATCATCGTCGAGGCTTTCTGGTTCTTTTACGCCTAAAATTGATTCTAAGCTCTCAACCTCATCACTTAAACTAGGCTTATTATTTTCTTCACTTGATCCGCTATCATTTTCGGTATGAATTTCAACAACTGGTTTAATTTCTCCGTCATTTATATTGATAAGTTTGTTATCATAGCTTCCCTTTGATGGGTTAATTAAAGTGTTATCATCTGTTAAAGAATTTAGTGTATTAAGTTTCTCAATCTCCGAGTCAGGTGTTGCTGTGGAAAGAGGTAATATTTCCACTGCAGTATTGGGATCTATCTCTTCAAGATTATCTTTCTGAGGTTCCACTTTTCCATTATAGTTTACGTGTATTGTTTCATGACTAAAATCGCCAAGATCAATATCTCGAATGGGAACTGATGACCCTTTGTTGATGTGATTTGTTGGGTCAGTTTTGTATTTTTTTTGACCGTTATATATGTTTCTTTTTTCTTCATTACTTTCCTTACTGGAAGTTTCGATGTTCTTCCTAGGATTGTTTTCAATATTCTTGTATTCTTTAGGTGCAGCTTTATAGAATTTATCGTCCTGATTATAGCCTGTACTTTTTTTAGTATATTGATTTTCATTATGTGGATTCTTGTTCTTATTATCTGTTTCTACACTTTCTTTACTCTCAGCACTATTTGGATGAGATTTTGAGTTTTCACTACTTTCAGGACTCTCTTTGCTATTGTCATAACGGGAAGAATACCTAGAACTAGTTTTGGGACTATCTTCAGCACTTTCTGCACTATTATAAGTATCTGCAGATCCATTTTTATTCTTTTTATAGTCGTTGCGTTCGCCCCTATCGTCGCGTTCAAGGCTGGATTCACTATCTTTATAAGTTCTCCGTTCTCCACTATCACCCCTGTCATGACTAGCTTTATTTTTATAGGCATTGTGTTCACTGCTGTCGTCTTCTTCGTGGCTAGTTTGTCTATTTTTATAATCTTCTTGTTCAGCACTATCATCATTTTCTTGGCTCGATTTTCGATTGCCTTCGATTTCACCACTGTTGTCTCTTTTATTGTCAGATTTTTCATTTTTATAGTTTTCTCGTTCAACGCTGTCTTCATCACTACGTCTAGGATTTTTGGTGCGATAGTCTTCGTGTTCACCGCTATTTTCACTATGAGGGTGAGATTTTCTATTTTTATAGTCACCACGTTCACCACTCTCTTCGCTTTCACGACTAGATTTTCTGTTATTATCATTCTGTTTAAAGTCTTCTCCTTTACTTTTTTCATCACTTGTTTCATTTAGGTTTTCAACTTCACTTGATTCTTTTTTGATATTCGGGGTTACATTTTGTTCATTTTTAATATTAGCATTATCATGTAGGGTTTCAATGTCAAAGTCAGCTAAATTGGCACTTAAAATGGTGTTTCCTGTGTTTCGCAGATGCAACAAAGGTTCTACTTCTCTAGGTCCATGAGAAGTTTCATAATTGACTGTTATAGGTTTTTGAAATTTGCTGGGGAGCGGACTTTTATCGTGTAATTCTTTATTAGATCGTTTTCGCCGTTTTAAGATATTTTTGAAGTGCCCCTTATATTTTGCTGGCATTTCCGCCTTGTCACCTTTCTTATAAACATATTTTAACACTGTATTTTCATCAACAATTTCATTGTTTTTGGTATTGTTTGTTTTATTATAATTGGTAGTAGTAATATTTTTGCAATGAATGGTGTTGGAACTATTCTTGACGGTATTATTAGAACAGTGACTATTCTGTGTTTGTAACGTATTTATAAAACAATTTTGTGTTTCATTATCTCCATTTGCAGTTTGGTTACATTTTATTTTATTATTTTCATCATGGTTCGTGCTGTTATTATTATTATTATTAACAATGGTAGCATTAGTCATCTGAAAAATAAATTGAAAGAAAATTAAGATACAGATTTATGTGTTCAATGTTGTATGGTATATATACCTACATATCAACTCACCGTGTTCTAAGCTTGCGATCGATCATAATTAAGGTTTTGTGAATAAAAACAACCAGTGCTATATGCTAACATTTATTACAACATACTTGTATTTACACAATCTGCTACAACTAAACCATGCATCATTACAGATTATACATTAACTTGGACTAAAAATAAATAAAAAACAACAAAACTGAGTAGGTACATACAATCACACCTCTGCTCGATGAAGGTAGATGCTAAATACTTGTAGGGTTTGATTTCTGTTTAAGGAATTGAATTTATATTTGTGTTTAGTATTCATGGTAATTTTTGCTGTTATAGAGAAATTACTGACGCATTAGTGACCAATTGGGGCTAATATTGGTCTTGCTAGTCTCCTATATTAATAACACAGCACTTATCTTCATGAGAGCGGTGGTGGTGTAGAAACAACATTATTAATAAAGTTTGTATCCTCAGTGAGTTACAAAAGATAACATTATGATAACCATTTACTTGATGGTACTGATTTCAACCACCAATCAGAAATCATAGAACTAAACATACAAACTTTATTTATAAATCAAAGACAATAAGCAAGAATCAAGTCTACATATTACTTTACTGTTGCTTTACTTACTAACTACGGTGATAATGTGATAATACTGGAGGAATGATACATTTATATAAGGTCCTAGTCCTACATAATCGGAAATATTTTAAGACGTACTTCTATGAATGGTGAGCAGACTGCAGACTTTTAATCGGTCAATAGTTTAGTCGGGCTCTTAATCAGTACGGGAATGCGCACATCGGCAGACCCTGATTTTGTATAAAAAATTACACCACCCAACTTTCAGCCTGTAATCTGCGGGGGTTCATAAGAAGTCATATCAAGAATCTAAATTATTTATCTGCTTAAGTAAAACTGCTTGCAAAGATGCTTTGTAGCAAAAAAATAACAATTGTATCGAACTTTTTTATACCTACTAAAATAATTCTAATAATGTTTGTTTGTGCTTGAATAAAACCTTTATTCCTTTATGAATTGGCATTATTAATTAATAAATTAATTGACTAACGATAAATTCACTGGTTTCGTATTATTTTCGCGTTACATGGTCATGAATGTCCAATGCATGGCTAAGTGCATGTTATTCATAAAGGAATAAATCAATAAAGGTTTCATTCAAACACAAACAAATATTATGAGACTAAAAAAAGTTTGATATAATTATTTTTTTTGCTAAATATTACCTTTTTAACCTATAGATTTACTTAACTTTTTTAATAAATTCGGATTAATAAAGTAGGACCTTATAACAACGTGTAACAGAAAAGTGTATACATATTTGGAGAGCTGATTCAGGCAATGCTTTCGAACAACTTTTACTAAAGGTTCAACCGTGAAATCACGAAAATTTATTCAGCCCTTCCATACGTTTCGGTCGATTAGGTATTGCACTTTTCTATGAAACAACTGTTTTTTTTTCACGATTTAAGGGTTGTCACTGTTGTCACCATGTTAAAAGTTGTTTTATGCTATATGTCTGGGGTCTAGTGGTTCGAGTGTCGTACTGCTGATCAGGAGGTCGTGGGTTCGATTCTCACAGGACACAAATATTTGTGTGATGAACATAAGTGTTTGTGTTGGTCTGGGTGTTTTTTATGTATTATAAGTTAGTATTTACAAAAAAAAAAGGTGTATAAGTATTATATCCATTGTCTAGTACCCATAGCACAAGCTCTGCTTAGTTTGGTGCTGTGTGAAATGTCCCAAAATATTTATTTATTTATGTCCTGAACAAGCTCTCCAAATAATGACTACTCATTTCTGTTACACTTTGACTTTTTTTTAATAGGTGACTCACATAATTACTGATTCAGGAGCCAAAATTATGTGTAGGTAGGTACCAACCTCCAGCTAGGTAATTTACTTCTACTTCTACATGTACCTACGTTACTACTAGGTAGGTACACAAAATGTGAAAAGGTGTGTTCAATCAAAACTACTGTAACTTAATTATATGGCAATTAAAAGCACTTTAGCTTCGACTAAGCCATCTTCTACGTTTTTGTACAAAATTCTTATTCTATTTATAAATAGTTTTGTCTTAAAACTAACATGCACGATTGATTGATTGCACTTGACCATTATTTTTGAATATTCGGCACAAGTGAAACTTCATCTTTAAATGAGGAGGTTCACGATCAAGTGTAATTAAGGTTTATATTTAAGCGATGACTTGAAAGTACACTCCCATAAATAAAGGAGGCAGCTTCGTTATACTTTTTAAGTTTATACATTGGCAGCTATCTAACGTAAAGTTATCGTTAATAATTCTAGTATAGTTTTATATACACTATGTCTAAAATATTTTTTTACAAAGACCACCATTTATAAAAACGGAGAGCGAAACGAACTCGGTACAAAATTACGATGTGGTCTATGTTAAAAATTCAAGACAAGTAGTAGATGGAAATACTTGTAATTTGATTGATTTGTTAATCAAATTATCAGTTTCGATTACTTTTGTAAGTTAATTACTTCATATGATTGACCTGGATAGAGTCAACAGCAAAAGACGATGAATATTTTGGTATTTTGAAATATCGTAGAAAACAATTATTGTTCTTAGATTTTAATAATACTAATTCATAAAACACTTGAAACTTTGAACTATCATCACTTTCTTCTGATGTTGACTACAATACCAGGATTACCGACTTTTCTGAAGGCTGCTTGGTTTGAACAGCGTACAGTTTCACCGTGTTGACTATAACATTACTCTATGTGTATCTCTAGGAGTCTAAGTGCTGGTGCGACTACTTCTTGCCCAAAAATGGGTCGTATGTGAAGCTACTCACGAATTGTTTCGCGGCTCCGCGGAATGGCGCGGGCTCGGCCCACTTGCTGAAGTCCATTGAGGGAATTACACCACTTCTGCATGGTACACGAGGATTTCTGTGAAGAGAAAATAGTTATATAAGATTCAGTTCTGCGTAGATAGGCAGGAAATATGGTTAGGCGTGATGTTGACAGGAGTTACGAGATCACTAATTCAACTCGGCCGATAGGCGACTGCGACAGCAGTCCAATGCTGGACATAGGCCTCTCCCAAGTTGCACTACAACACTCGGTCCTCTGTCTTCCGCCTTCAGTCCCCCCAGCCACCTTCTTCAGGTTATCTTTCTTTTCTATTCGCGGTCTCCAGTCAAGGACTCGTCTGCTCCAGCGGCCATCGGTCCTTACAGGACATTGCCAGCCCGCTGCCACTTCAGCTTACTGATCCAACAAGCTATGTCGGTCAAATGACTGATTGGTAGCCAATAATAGCCAAGCGAAGCGTTGGTCGTTCAGTGGCGGGGCTCGACAATATTGTTAAATCGCAGGGTGAATCTGAATGCGGCTAGCTAGATCGATTCGATAATCTTATTCAAGGAAGCCTTTACCCAACAGTGGAATTTCTGACGGCTATGGATGATGAAGATGATGAAAATTCAGTTACATGGAGAAATAGAACAGCAATGAAATGTATTTCTGGAGATTATTTAGTAGTAGATATACTCTGTATACTTACAATTCATGGTCAGGCAAGACCATGGGGTAAAGTTGGGTAGTGTCGATGATGTCCGTGTTATCACAAATAACGCGCGCTAGACGTGCCTTCCTGATCTCAAAGAGCTGTTCTGGTGTGAACGATGACGGCTGATTAGGAAGCTCAAACCTGAAAGAGAAAATGAATTGATAAAGCAACCCTGAAGAATCGTTGATCATGAATCCTGGGTTTCTAATAATCGCATTTTTCTTACCAGAATCTGTCACCGCGTCTTGAATAAGAAAACTGAGTAGCGATGACGCACGCAAAAGTAGGCCCCAACATGGAGCCAGGAAGAGGACGTTCAGATACACCACCAGACCAAAGATCTACATCAATAGGATGATCGAAAATAGTTTCGTATTTCTGTACGGTCGCGTTGGGCATAGAGCCGAACAAGTCCTGGAAAGAATCAGCATGAGGGAGCCCGCAGAATTTTCTGAACTCCATGTACCCAGGTAGACCGAATTCACGGCCTCTTTGCATGTTGAATGACACCAAGTCCATTCCGAAGCGGGCGCCAACCTTCTTGAAGAGGTGGTTCGTGACTTCTTGGGTGATGGAGTCGTCCATAGCTTGTGCGACTTGGTTCATCAGGCCCATGACATATTCGTCCAGGACACCAGCTCTGTACAAATCGTACGGCCTACGAATAAGGTCTGACAGTCTTTTTGATGCTGGAATAAACAAGATAATAATTAAATTCACTTCCTTTAAGTTCTGTTTGCTGTTTTGGGTTGACAAAAGTGACATTGTCAGTACTATTGCAATTAAGATTGTCAAAGATTCTAGGGTTTAAGAATACAGATCCGAATGATTCCGTGAAAAGCTTACCGATGAATTTGTGTGCCTTTGACCATCTCTCAACAGCAGTAGGTAACAGTGAATGTCCGAAACGGTAAGCAGCAGCGGCGAACGACGCAATGACGTCAGGGTTGACTTCTGGATCGTATCCGTCCCAGTAACCCTGAAACAAATCAGGTAATCAGTCTCTGTAACCGTTAACTAGAGCATCAAAAAAGACGAAGTGACACAAGTTCGATTACCTAGCTGTGAAATTCTTACATAATAATTGTATTTGGTGGCGTTCGACCGAGACTTGGTTAAATTATAAGGAAATCTTATTAAAGTTTACTTTGCAAAAGTAGTCCCACTGTTTTGTTATTTCTAGCTATTTCCTAAAACAAATTTAGAGTGATAATTTTTTATTGTTATTCAATTAACCAGCTAAGTCAGCCAAACTGCCAAAAGAGGTGAAAGAGTACCTATCAGTAGGAAACTCTTATTTATTTATGTATGCTTTATTGTACACCATAAAAAACATTACATTGAATATGCATTTAAACTATTGTACAAATGGCGGCCTTATCGCAATCAGCGATTTCTTCCAGGCAACCTTAGGATGGACAAGAATGAATACTCTTGTGAATACTCTTATGCACTTTTGGAAGTTTTTTTTATAATAGAGGGGGCAAACGAGCTAGCGGGTCACTTGATGGTAAGCAATCACAACCGCCCATGGACATCCGCAACACCAGGGGAGTTGCGATGTTTTGCCGACCTTTTAAAAAGACGTATGCTCTTTTCTTGAAGTTTCCCATGTCGAATTTGTTCGGTAGGACAAATTCGACATGAGAAGGCTCCCAGCCTTCACAACCGCTGCGCTGACGGAAGTTGGTTCCACAGTTTTGTCATTTGTGGCTTTAAGTTCTCGTCCAGGTGTTCAATAGGCAGTCCCTTCATATTTTGCCTTCGTCTATGGCCAAAAAAGCCAAAAAATATTATTAAATCAATATAATTGTAGAGATTCTCACCTCTTTCTCGAGCACTAAACCGAATTTCTCCATAACATCTTTTCCGAGTAGAATGGGCAAGAATTCATTGTATGTGATGTGTTGTATTTCAGCGATGTTGATGCGCCTTGATTCTTGGAACAGTGTCTCGTCATCCCAATGAGGATTGACCTCAGCGAGAGCGTTGGCGACTCTGTTGTGTTCACGGGCCATAAGAGTGTGCATCACGGTCAGAACTAATTGTTCGTTTACACGGATTTCACCTTAAAAGAAGAAGTAATATATTATTATTACAATGTTATTGAAGATAAAATGGTAAAAGTATATAAATTATTCATTATCCCAGTCACAAGAGAAGATATCCCTGATCCAGTAAAAAAAGCAAAAACCCAAGTCTAACTAACAAACTACTCACAATAACTAAGTCATGGGAAAACAGCACAATATTGCTGAAGGTATCAAAATATATCTTTACAGAAGGGGTTTTTAGGGACTCTCCTTCTACTCCCTTTCTTTAAAAAAACAATACATCTCAAAGAAGATTCTTACCAGCTTCGAAGCAGTACATGTTCTTGTTGGGTCTGGTGCATCCTTCGTCAGGGATGTCAAGCTTGAGAGGTAACAAGTCCTTGAGACCGTACTCTTTGAACACTGGGTTCATACGCAACAAACCACCGAATCCAGTACGTAACTTCCTGAAAATTTCCCGTTTTTTAGAGATTTATACAACTTAACATAACATAACATAACATCACGCCTGTATTTCCCCGAAGGGGTAGGCAGAGGTGTAATAGTACACCCACATTTCGCCAGTTATGTTATAGTCCCATGTAATAGGGGGCTAGCCTATTGCCATTGACCGGGCACAAATCCAGACTCCGGGCTACTACTGAGAATTTTCTAATGAAAAAACCCAATAACACTTTGCCCGACCCAAAACCAATCAATCGAACCCAGGACCCCACGCTCAGCAGTCGCGATTGCAACCACTAGACCAACGTGGCAGTTTATTTATACAACTTTATTTTAAAAAATTAAATACTTGGGTATTAAATTTTCTGTTATAAAAAGCTGTTAAAACGTGATGCTACTTTATAGTAAAAAATATATAAAAACACCGAAAAATGCTGAAAATCGAAAGTTATGACCAACAATTTCCTTTTCGTTTCCGTTTGCAACTGTTTACCAAATGCGGTCATTGGCCAACTGTCACTGACATTGATTCTTTTGCAATTCGTAAAGCACACAATTATGAAACAGTACTTATTCATTTCCCCTTTTTGATCCTTCTCATTCTGAGAAAAGGCCTGTGCCCAGAAGTGGGACAGTAATGGGCTGATGATGATGATGATGATGATGACTTAGTCTTAAAAAAAAACTAAATACTGTACCTGGAGAATTTCTCAGTTACACCGTATACTGTGTTCCCATCTATGACTGCAGTCAACGTGTTGAAAGGAATCCTTGATCCTAAAACAAATATTAATATCCAATAATATGTCATATATACAACAACATGTGTACCTATATACATGTCACATGTCTACTTTGTCGTGGTTGGACAGCCCGACATAGGTCTTATCTATGCAATTACGGGCAATCAAATTATTAAATGGGTCTATTATCTATCAAGTAAACTGGTCAACCTTCAACTGCACCTGATTTACCCAATCTCCCCATAACACCGTTAAGAATCGAATTTATCTCTTAAAGTCGTAAAACACACAATGTATATTATCGGTTATTAAATTAAGTTACGGTATGTATTGCAAACGATTTCATAATAACATGCTTGCATTAGTGAGGTATTGCGATTTAGTTAAGCCTCTTATAGTCAAATAGAGTAGCATGAAATATGATGAATTCGTCATTTGTTTTATTTGTTGTGAAAGCAGCGCCTCGCGGTACTAAGCTCGCGAAATTATATTCGGCTTTTGGCAAAACATAGTTATATTCAGACTAGCCTATGCCCCCGAATATAATTCGATTTAATACAGGAAGAAGTTATCACACATCCCTTGGGATAACTGCATAGTTATCCGATCGGATAGGTAACTGGTTTCTTAGCCATTCTCTAATTCATTTGTTCAGATCGTTGTGGTTGTGTTGTTGTTGGAAGTAAGATTTTCACTATTGTAGCTCGTAGTAGTGAGATTCTATTAGGTTAAAAGCATATAAAAATTCAATCTTTTGAATCAAACTCAGTAAAAAAATTGATACCACATAAAGCTTTGTATGAAATATGTATACATAAAGAAGTTAAATGAATAAATAATCTGCTAATCTTTGATTAATGAGACTTAGAACCACAGTGTCGCACGCGAAGTAAATTAAATTCAAGTTAGCCTTAAATTCAAGTCAGCTGTACTGAACATAGCCTCAGTACAGCTGACGCGCGCTTATGTGTGTGTCGGCGAACATTTTACGTGCCGCTTGCATTAATCTATTGTTTTTGTGCTTCAACTTGCATGAAGCGTGAATTTGAATGAAACTAGGTCTTATTACTCTATGCTTCTAATAAACAATCGAGATTCTTGGTACTTTATGATAATTTCTTCGAGCCTACTAATCTTGTCATAGAGCACAATACCTAATGATAGTTTTGGAGCTCTGTAATTAAGAGAGAGGCACGGTACCTACACTTATTTGTGAATGCCAAACACGAACGCCTCTCAGAGAAATATTTTGCACTAGATTGCGCAATAAGAGAACAGAAGCCTCTGTTCTCTTAAACAGCTTACAACGTAACGATCACCACTTTCCCTGTCCGCGTCAGTTGACGAGACGGTGTTAAGATAAAGATCAGATATAACATTATAACGCTCACAAACAACAATGGTCACTGATTATGTCCGTTTACGTGCTACACGCTTCGGACATAATGCCAGGCTTAATAACGCAGTTTGTATGCGGTTGCCTTCACAATGGTAAACGTAAGCGCAAAACGAAAGTGAAATATCCTCTGGTTTATTTCCGCAACTGAGGTTGGTTATTAAGATTTAAACAAAATAGCTGAAGGTGAATTGTTTGAAATGTTATTGGAGAAACGAGTTTCAAGTGTCGGTAGTTTCATTCATAATATTATTATGTGCCGCTAACCACAATGGGGCTGAAAATTGTTGCACAAAACTTCACGTTTGAATAGAATTGGATTGAGCATTTTCAAAACCATGACCATGGTTTGAATAATTTTGTATAAATGCTTTTGATGAATGAAGACAAAAATACGGGAGCACTTTAAAAGAAAATATGAATCGCGTGAGAATCTGAAAGAGCTCGAGAGTCTGTGTTGACCTTAGGTAAACGGTCAGACTAAACTTTTATATTTAGGTGACTAAAATTGTGACCTTACATTATTGTTACAGTATCGACCCAAACAGATTACATTTCAATGTCTATTATCTGCTTTTATGAAAGGATTATCTTACCCAGACGGCAGCCGGGCCTTGGTGACGGGAAACCTCTCACGAAGTCAATGCACTTGACTCCGAACAGGCGGTAGAAGTAGTCATCATCGGGGATTCGGATCTCATTGCAGTATGGATGCTTCAGGTGAGGGGGACGCTTGCAACACTCTTCAGGGTCGTTGCGGTTCACAGGGTCTGTGGAAAAAATATTGGGTTTAAAATAAAGATATGCCAAAGTACATTTTCGTGAAATCATTTTAATGGCATTTGTGACAAAATATGTTAAATATGTTCTTTGTTCTTTTGTAGTGGGTATAGGCTGGCCTTCATTTTCAGCGTCTGCTGTAAAACGGAAGAAATTTTAAAAGCCTTTAAAGTTCGCTTTCCAGTTTCTAAGGTCATGAGGATATTGTAAAAATATTGAACTTACCAAGCGGAGTTCCAGTAAGCGTGTAATCGTGATCCATGAACTGTCCCCAAGCGATGACCATGACAGTACCAGCATGGTCATGGAAGCCTTCGTCAGGGTGCATGGTACGGGAAACCACACGAGAAAGCGGCAAGTCTTTTCCATGGTGAGCGATACGCGGTGCGTTTATACCGTCCGAGAAAAGTGGACCTATTAATCTGAAAAGAGGAAATATATGACACACAAGTTCCATGTAAGTGGATATTTTATATACACCTGCTATAGCAAGGGGCTTTACACTGCGAATTTCACTTTCACACCGAACCAGAAACTTGAATATATCTCGAATCTTGATTATGTTTCAAGAGATTTATCAGATCAGGCGCCACTTTATAAACAGCATGTTTGAGATTTTTTGCTGCATTAACATTTCAAGGCATCGATTAGATCTTAGTCGTAAGTTATATTATTTATGTTTAGTAAAACTTTTGTTTTGTTTCGTTTGATGCAGAAGACATTGGCGGTTTAGAATTTATAAATGACGAATTTTTGGATAAAGTGGTAAGCTGCCACGGACAGTAATAAATATAGACGAAGTGCTGCGAACAATCAAACCAGCGCCCACGCACACACATGCACCTTAAAGTTTTTTTTTTGGACTAAGCCGCGACATGTGTGCAGAGAGCGGTGAGTATGGTTTGATGTGCGTGAGCGCTGGTTTCTACAAGAAGGAGCACGGTTTTGTTGGCTTCACTATGATTGTTCGCAGCACTTTGTCTATATTTTTTACTATGTCTGTGTAAGCTGCAGAGTGCATTCTGACCTTTTATATACGCGTTTGCAATTTCTGGCGTTGTATTTTTACTCACGGATTAGTGTTGCTGAACTTGACAAAGAAGAACAAACCCTTGTTTTGAAGATAATGTTAGTAGTTACCTTTGGAAGGGAGCCATGGTAGCGCCCCATGTAGGGTGCTGCAAGTTGTTGCAGAGACCGTCGAATCTTCGGTACTTGCCGGCGCGGCACTCCACGTGAGAGAACACCGGTGGACATACTTCGCGGATGAGCGTGCGAGATGTGTCGATAAGTGGCAGACCTTTTTCAATCTCTTCGTAAGTTAGACCGTACCTGAGGAAGAACGAGACAGTTAAGATATTTAATATTGTAAAGTGTTTTGATATGGACGTTACTGAAATATACGTAACTAACTCGTATAGAGTTTGCTCTCAAATCAAATGTTTTTATTTCAAATAGGAACAGAACATCTCGGACGAATAAAAATGGCGGACGGAATCTCGCTGAGAAAAGATTGAAGCACTTAGTTTTTTCCTAAACCCACTATAATTTCGACAGAATTTTAACACACCAGATATATATTGTTATTTTATTTGTGACACTACGACAATGACTACCGTCACACGAGACTTGTTGCGTAATCGCAGCTTTTAGTCTTACTAGGGTGTGAATGTGTGCCAGCCCGTACTTTTAAGCGAGCCGTCTTACTATGGGTGCTTCACTTTTTGTTTAGCGATATTCCGTCCGCCTTTTTTTATTCGTCCAAGCAGTACATGCTGTTATATTAGAGTAAAACGAATATTAGCAGATAAAGCCATGGAGTTTCTTGACGAATCTACTTCATAGGATCTACCTTTTGGAACTGTGCAACTAAATTCTCGACGTTTCTTAAAAGAATGCATTGCGCTAGTTGAAATCGAATATACTGAAAATTTACTTAAAATAAAAAAGTTGAATTTGAATTTGAGACCGAACTCTATATAAAAGTTACCAAACGTAGGTAACTTTTATAGGCTTGGTGAAATAATTCGAAGTAACATTTAAAGTTCATATAAAGCCAATTCATCTAGTACGTTTATAATTCTGTATTTGGTAAGAACAAATTTCGGACTTATCAGTGTTTCAAATATCGATGTAATAAACAACTCCCTAAATGCTGAAATCACCGCTCTTCTACTCGATTGGATTTAATTAGGTTTGGACGAAAATAATTAATTAGTTTCAAACGTTCAGTATGAAATGCATGAACACATGATAAGAAATAATGTACAATATAATAAGAAATAAATTCTATTCTATTCTAAACATTCTATTGGACTGAATAGAGTGCTTTTGAAAATTACCTAACTAACACAACATTCCGCGAAATATTTAAATCATAAAATTAGTATTTCATTTGCCAATTTATTTATGTTTATCCGTCTGTATTAGGAGGTTCTGGTAGCTTATTATGGTCATAGTTGGTTTAAGTATTTCTTCGCTTACAACTTTATTAATTCCTTATTTGATACGGTTGGACATGTGTAACATCTAAATACAAAAACTGGGTGGAATGATTCTCAGAGGGATGGTGAAATAAATCGTACATAAAACAGTTAGTTGCATTGTTTGATGAAAAAAGCAAAGCAAAACAAATATTATTGATAAACTAAGTACTAAAATCTTTAGTCTACATAAATATGGCATATCGAATAGGTACCAATTAGAAAAGAATATAACGCGTTGTAGGAAGCAATAGGCGTTTATTACTAACAGTATAACATTACATATAAATAAATGATTGATACACTTTACAAATGGTTATTGCAGTGGATTCGGTAACGGATATTCAAATGCCAAGGTTTATTGCGATCATAACGAGAGTTTGTTCAAAGATTTATTTTAGTGTACCGATTATGTTACTGGTTTTTTTAAATGGTATGAGATCATTGAGTTCTGTTGACGTATTTAATTGTGCCGTTTTAAATGCAACATATTTGTCGAGGGTCTATCAATTGGACATCACAAGCATATTATTCAATGTGTGTGCTAGTTTTTGCGATATCGCGTAGATAACGACAAATTTTCAAAGGGAATTTTACCAGCACCAAAGTGTGCGTAACTGGATCTATACAATCCCATACAAAATTTGTCGATAACTATACGATAACGTTAATTACATGATATCGCAAAAAGTCATGCACTGGAAAATCCTTGAAAGAAAAATGTGCATTATAAAATGCAGGATAAGGAGGAGGGGATACTTATACAGAAGTGAAAAGTTGTACAGAGCCCCTATAGCATGAGTTTTTGGGATATCGTGTAGTTATCGACAAATTTTGTATGGGATTGTTTAGTTCCAAATATGCACACGGTGGCGCTGGTAAAATTCCCATATGAAATTTGTCGATAACTATGCGATAACGTTAACTACACGATAGCTCAAAAACTCATGCTAAGGGCTCAGATTGTTGCTCTACTGGTATTTATCGAGAAAACTTGCAAATTGTGGATGTATATCCTATGTTAGACGCGTTGTCCGTTTTCCAACAATAAGAAATGATGTTAAGGTTGTGTCTTTGTTGTGCAGACTGGCATCATTATAGGTATATAGAATAGGTAGGTACAGTGGGGCTCATTGTATATAGGCAATTAGGCAGTACACAGTGCTTTCCTTATTCAAATTCAATAGTGGTGTAAGCTGGTGTAAGTTATTATGTTATTATCTTTTTTTCAAAGTACGATGATTTTATCTTTTAGTCTATTAATGCTATGCTAAATTAATCTTCCTTCATACAAAAATCAATAACTTACACCACAATTAAATTCAATTCAAATAGGCCAATGCACCCCACTGGGTAGGTATATGTAGGTGGTCATAGAATTTATTATTCTAAGGTACCACACAAAATATTGAAATTCCTTAAAGATAATCACAAGGTGGATTTCTTAAGCGAATCTTTGTAACAGAGGAAAAAAATAGAAGCTTTTGATAGTGAAATTTAGATGAGAGTAACCACATTACCTATACATAATTCTGTACAGTAGTAATGATATGTAGTTCAAGGCACCCATGTACCTACAGGTTTTTAATTGAATTTGATTTAGTGTTAGACAATGTGGTCTAGGTCAACCAAGCATGATACGGTATGTATGATGATTTAACACCAATTGATTTAAATTGAAATGTTCTATTAGTTCTGGTATTTACAAGACAATATTTCATGCAAAAATGTACTTTTCAGATTAACACTACGAGGCAACAAAGTAAAATGATTATTATCGATGCTGATTTTCAAGGGTGCATAGCTATAAAAGTGAAAAAACAAATGTAATAATTGTTACCTTCGTATTGTGGTCCATATTGACCTTGAGGTTGCGAAATATGCGTGTTTAACATCGAACGGATACTATGTGCTAAAATTATGAGTGGAGGTTCCGAATTTGAGTAGGTACCTTACCTACTTACACTTACTTCACTTTTGACTTTACTTGGATGTTATCTTGTCAATAATTAATTTGGAGAAGAATAAAGAAGCAAAATATTTCGGAATCCAATGGAAAATAAGGTTGATTGAGAAAAAGGAAATGTTTCACGTCGTAATAAACGTCTTTAGAATTTATCACAAGTTAGCTACCTACCGCTTTTTTAGGGTTCCGTACCCGAAGGGTGCCAAACGGGACCCTATTACTCTCGCTACGCTGTCCGTCCGTCCGTCCGTCTGTCTGTCACAGGGCTGTATCTTTTGAACGGTAATAAATAACCGGTTGAAATTTTCTCAGAAATTGTGTTGCTATGAGGTGTATCACGACAAATACTAAAAACAAAAAAAAGTCTATAACCAAAGGGGGTCCCCATACAAGAAACCTCAAAAAACATGCATTTTTTTCAACGTTTTTGTTCATTTCATTTCATTTATTTATTCATTAACAATTTCACTTGTGTCTGAATATTTCAGCAGGTACACGATAACAAAAATTATAATAATAACGTAAAAAATTTGATACAATATTACTACACATCATAAAATACAATAGGTACATAATCAAAAATACATGATTTCTTATTTAATTAAACGTCAATAACAATAAAATGCCAAATAAATTGAGATTCCAGATAATTACATCAATAAAACACACAACAATACAATTAACATGTCAATTAAATATAAACATTTGATGCAGATCTAGACATTAATTCATATATTCAAGTACTAATGAACAATACAACACAAAACTCATTACTACGTTTCAAAAATAAATAAGATTAAAATAATTCAACTAGGTATTAAGATGCATAGTCATGAATTCATCTACAGAGTAAAAACACTTTTTCAACAGGAAGACTTTCAGTTTTCTTTTAAATACATTAATTATATATAAATGTTGTTTTAATTCATTTGGCAAACAATTGAACAATTTAACCGCTTGATATTGAACACAATGCTTTACAATATTTAATCTGGGATTTATTTCATGCTTTAAATGCTTATTCCTTGTGTTTTCTCTTAGGTGTCTTTCGCTTTCCGTTTCATAATCATGTATGTGTTTAGCTAAACTTGTCAAAACTGTTAAAATATGTAGGCTTGGTAACGTTAATATTGAAAGTTTCTGAAAATATTCCCTACAGGATTCTCTTTGCGAAATGCGAACTATTGTTCTAATTGCCCTTTTTTGTAATATAAAAGCTCTATCAGAGTTATAATTATAGCTATTTCCCCATAGTTGAATACTATATCTTAATCTTGACTCCACCAATGCGTAGTAAACTGTTTTTAATGTATTTATGGTTACTTCATCTCGTAAGCTCCTTAGAGCGTAGCAAGCTGATGATATTGACCCGTCTATGGCTTTCAACTAATTTTTCCAGTTAAGCAACGAATTTATATTTACTCCCAAGAATTTTACTGTATCCACAAGATCAATTTTGTTTCCATTAAGGTTTACTTCCAAAGTTTCATTGCCACGTTCCTGCTCTATCTTCAAAACGGTAATATATACCAGCGTCAAACTTGGTCAGATTATAGTGTATATTATGTAATTTAGCAACAAATACTAAAAATAAGACAAACATAGACATATGTGGTGGTACCTTCGTAAGAAAGACGTACAAAGATTCATATTTCGCGCACTATGCGTTGATGTCTTTTGATAAACTCTCGTAAATTAAATTAGTTTTTATGGGGTATCAGGTCGTTGAGAGGCACGGAACCCTTACTGCGCGAGTCCGACTCGCACTTGGCCGGTTTTTTATTACAGTCATATATTATTATGTTCCACTTTTAAATAGAGACGATTATTTTTTTTTTTTTACCGTATTTACGCATGCGGAGCGAAATCTAAAGATATAGGTACATTGTTAAAAGAAAAATTCACTCACGAGCAGGATTCGAACCTGCTACTCCTGGTAGTTTAGCGGCTAAAGCATTGGTTCAGATTCAGTATTGAAGCAGGAGTCGCAGGTTCGAATTCCGCTTGTGTGTGAATTTATCTTACCATAATTTTCATCTTTAGAGATTAACTCGTACAAATGATTTCAATAAATTTTTGTAAATGTAACATATAGATTCACAATATTTTTAATACAATTCTGTTATCTTACATAACATATCTATTATTGGAAAGTTTCATCACATTAAAACTAAAGTTCACAATCAAATTACATAATCAAATTTGTGAGCATTATTTTCCCTTTAATACAAATTTTATTGTATCCATTATGCATAACATTAGGCTTTAAGAATCTCCATAAAAGTGAGTTTATAAAATTAACACTATGTATAACAAAAATATTTTCCACCCACTGTTGCATTTCATTTGCATTTAAAATGTGGCCAGCCATATTCCATAAGTTTCGTATGTATTTTGAATTTGGAACAGTCAACAGCTGTTCCAAAATCAAAATCCAATAAAAGATTACTTGCAACACTCTATGTATACTGATCAAGCGCATTGATAAATCACCAATCACAATTTTCATTTTTACTATTATTATTATTATTTTATATACCTATATTATCATTCGTTCTGTCAACCTGATCAGGGGGCCTAGTACCTAGTAACTACTAGGATTAACTTACATAACTAATAAGATTTACACTTACAGACTTTTATCGAATTTGATGCCTCAAATTCATTCATTCATTTGATGATTTGATTCATAAATCAGTAGCGCACCTAGCAGATACTAGGTTGAACTAGGTTTATGTATGAATGTTATCGAATTCGATTAAAGTGTCATATATGTGATTCATAAGTATCAAATTTCAACTAGAGGTATAAATGTGAAGTACCCATTTATTAGTATTCATGTATTCATCGCTTCTGATGTAGGCGCAGCTTTGGTTTGTCTACAATTAACCATAACATTGCAAAGACACTACCAGTTGAAATGGATAGGGTACCAACACATACCTAGTATAACGGTAAACGGTTTGTGATGTCAACTTCAGAAGTCAATGTAAAATTAAAATTACCACTATGAAAGCCGCAACAACAACAATTTACATTTTAACTAATGCGATATGGCGACGCGTCGATGATGATGATGTTAATAATTTCCATAACGAAAGAGTGGAGCCACTGGCAAGTCATTGAGTTACATAACTTGTACTCTCCAAGTGAATAATAAATTACAAAAAAAAAAAAAAAAAAAAAAAAATTACAAATTCCAATTTAGCAGATTCAGCTCGACTTTGAATTATCTTGATGTTATATATTTATAGTTATATATGTAGGTATGTATAATATATATATTTTATTATATGTATAATGTACATATGTATTTATCTATTTTTTTTATTTTTTATTATATGTAATTATAAGTCCGTAGTACGAAACATATTTTACTACTTTACTGGTGCATCTACCCTATTCTTTGTCTCTGCATTACCCTAAGGTTGTCTGGTAGAGAACGCCTATGGCGTTAAGACCGCCTTTGTACCCTGTTGTGCATAAAGAATTAAATAAATAAATAAATAAATAAATAATATTATTGCCGCCATTTTTACGATTAAAACACAATACAAAAGTTTCGTGGTTATTTTTTGTCAAATTTCTATTCATACTGACATTATAATAGAATGTAGCAGTAGGTTGCACTATGGATTTAACACAATATAATGTAAAATCCTACATTTGCTGTTTTTGTTTTAATCCAAAACATTGAAAAAACTATTTTTTTATGAAAGCTCTGCAATTAAAGCTTACGCGCGGCTTCGCTTCCATGGCATGTCGGTAAAAAGTATCCATTAACTAATCTAGAACATGGGCTATCTGTATGCCAAATTTCTTTCAAATCCAATTCTCCAGTACAGCGTGATTGAATAGAAAACAAACCTCCATACTTTCGCAATTGTTATATTATTCATACACATGGCTTCATATGGAAGGAAGGAAGGCGCAGCGTGGGTAGGCCCCCCACAAGGTGGACCGACGACCTGGTGAAGGTCGCGGGAATCCGCTGGATGCGGAAGGCACAGGACCGGTCGTTGTGGCGATGCTTGGGGGAGGCCTATGTCCAGCAGTGGACGTCTTTCGGCTGATATGATGATGATGATGATGATGGCTTCATATCAAGCTATAAAAACCACAATAAGCTGACCTCGCATTGTATAGGCTTTCGGTACAGTGAGAGGGCAGCTTATACTGGAAAATTGTACGTACGTGCGTACTGCGTTCAACCAGAGCAAAAAGGTAAAAGGTAAAATGTTTGACTAAAAAGTCTTTGAAAGTGTCTAATTTCAAATAAGAATGTCCTATTGCTTTTATTAAATAGCATAACTGTAACGTAATATAAAACAAGCAATTACATCCTTATCTATATCGATTATTCAGAAGCCGTTTGACAAGTTACATTGAAACAATACGTGTATCGAATATCGACCTAGATCCGTCAATCAAACAGACACAAGTCGTGAAATTAAATTCTTTGGGCAATGACCTTCACGATGATACGCAACGATAACTGTATGTAAAAAATAAATAAATTAGAATATAATAAATCTATATGTAATAAATACCAGCTATTGAAAGTATAAAAACTTCAGCATTAATTAAAATATAATTTTTGAATATTTTTTGTCAAATTAATTAGATAATGATTATTCAGACTTATAGGATATGAGATTGATTGATGTTTTATGAAAAATAGGCCACCCAAATAGGTGATTTACACGAAATATTATAAGTATGATTTGTTACACTAAAATACTACTAAAACAGAACCAAGCAACCTTGGTTACAATCTAAGAGCAACGTTAATCAAAATCAACACGGTCACTTCAACGCCCAGTTTCTTAATAGATTTGTAAACTGCGTAGGTATAGTACTGCAGAATAAATTTATATTGAGCATCGGCAAACATTGGAAACACTTGTACATTACAAAAACGATTGACAAAAACGATTGACAAAAGTAATTTGTTCCTAAAAAACACTCGAAATTGCGAGTGTTTTCGATGTTTGCTGATGCACAATATTTATTCTGCAGTACTGTACATCAAATAAGACCCACATGTTCACCTCCTTAGCTTGCAATCGGATAAAATGTCTACAAGCATGGACTATTTTAATAAAAAAAAGTAAGTCAGTCTGTAAGTTTCCTACGATTATTTTGGCAGAGGTTACCCCTCTTGGGCTTGGGGTTCTTTTCATCCCGGAAAATTAAAACAATTACATGCCGTTTCGAAAAATCGGCAAACTTAGCGTCATTGGCGAGGTGGTCACTTGGTCACTACCATTAGATTAACCGACAACCTGTAAAAGGTATTTTATGCTCGGGAAAGGCCTATATCCAACAGTGGTCTGTAAATGGCTTAGTTAAAATAATACAGATCCGGACGAATCGCGGGCACATCTAGTTCTAGCACTATATTATGCCTATTTTAAATTTACACGCAACCATCGCGGATGTCGAAACAATTAACAATTGTAATAAAATTAGTTAAACTGCGCATTATGAGCTTCTTAAAATTATACACAAGATTTGCATTAATTATTTCCATTAAACCAAATAAAACAAAAGTTTAAATGTTGGAACATGCAAAAAATTAAAATAGACGCAAAAAATACAAAAATTGCAAGAACAAATACCTATGTAAACCATGCGGTTAAGAACTTTTAAAAGTTGTTGAAAGTTGTAAAAAATATTTTTATAAATACAGCCTTGTAGATTCAGGTATGTGACGTGTCTAATCAGGCAAAGGCTAGATAGCCTGATATAGACGGGTATATTAAAGCTTCACTCGCAAATATATACACTAGAGATTGACAACCCGACAAGTAAAAAATAATCGGTAAATTATAATTAATCTGGTATTCGTCAATCTTAAGCGAAGTAGAGGCTCTAACGAGTTTGTTAACAAGAAAGTTATTACTTCACAGTATTTATAGCAATTGTTCTCCAAATAATTAGACACTATCTTCACCGTTTTAATTAATAGGTACATATAATACTTTCTATTAATTAAAGAAGTTGAGTACAAAAGCTTTTGAGAGACCTTTCCATTAAAAGTACCTTTCAAACGATGATAGATTACCAACCAATCTCTATTCGATAACAGCCCTATACTATCACTCAAGGAAGTGAACGGTCATCGGTGTAGAAGCACAAAGGAGTAGCTGCGTCATCAGCGTCTGCGCAGTCCACTCTTGCTCTCTTCCGCACTGAATCTGACTTTTCATGGCTTACGGCTGGCGGTGATTCAGCCGCTGCCATTGCTCCGGTTACCGCTAATGAGGCAAGATGACATTTGCACAGGACATTCACTACAAAGGTCAGTTAACCTCGTAAGCGACAGCCGTAAGATCAAGGTTTAGGTTTAACACTATTTCAATGAGCACCTAAGTACATGGCCAGCGAAAATTATTATTATGGAATTAATGAAAGAATTGTAGCATTGGCTTTTGCATGCATTTTTAGCATTGGTCGTGTCCCTGTTTGGCCGAATCGGATTCATTTTATACATTTACCTAGCTAGTTGCAAATATGTGTCCGTGTCCGTACGTCTTACTTCCCCACGTAAAAAAGCGTGAGAACTCACGAAAGTATTTTCGATTTCAGTCGTTCTTTCGGCAGATTTTCTACCGAAACCGTAACTCCATTTTTGCGCCGAAACTTGGCGAAATCAAAACCGAAAGTTCAGTCCGACAATAATTGTAGCTTCGATAGTTCTATTTCATGTTACTCAATGACAAGTCAAAGCTGATAGGTTTTGCAAGTGCACATATTGCTGTGGTCGAGGTTTCAAATTAAACGATCATTTTACTGCTCCTTGATCGTGTGTACGGTCACATGAGTAGCTTGCGATTAGTTACGTGGTCGACTAGAATTAGGTTCATGACAGTCGAAGAATAAATGTTACTTGACTAAGTGCAGGAACCACAATAGATTCTTTGATATCTTTCCGTGTCGTGAGTGGACGGTAGGCCTTGAACAAATTGAGAGAAGACAAAAGAACGGATTTGAAAGAAGACCAGCCTTGTATATTCGTGTTTATTGTTTTCAATTAAAACTCGTGTAAGGATAAAGAGATCACGTAACCTCTCGTAAGAGTTCAGTAGGTGAATGTCGAATGAAAGTTCATTGGAACCATAATTAGGTATTTAATGCATGACTTTGTACCCACATTATCCTAAAGGTCGTTATGAATTTAATAAATCCTGCCTAGTTTACCTTTGTTGACATTAAAGAGCCGGCCAGACGAATGTAGAAAGTAGTTTTAAGTTTGAATATATCACTGAAATGTTTTAAAATGTCAGTGCAATTTAAGCTTACCTCCGGGCGAGGTTGATAGATATGTCGAGAATAAGCTCTCCGACGCTTGCGAAGTCTTCTGCCTTCCAGTCTCCTTTTGGTTGCGATACCACTGTGGGAGACAATTGAATATTATTTTTCCGGTTATACTAAGTATTGTCTAAACTAATTGGATAATAGGTATCTATGCTGAATTCAACATGAAACAAAAAAGATTTTTGTGACATTTTTGAATGTGGCTTGTTTTTAATTTAACGGCACCTTTTTAGGGTTCCGTATTTAATAATAACGGCACTACAGTTGCATGAAAGATATGCTATTTCACTTCAATTATAATTGATTAAGAAACAATAAACTATTGTTTAAATACTTAATTAAATACTTATATTAAAAAGTAATGCAATAATACTATTTTTCATCAGTGTTAGATAAACGTAAGGTTAAACGTTTGCCCCTGTCACATTACAATTTTAAAAAAGTTACAAAATCAAAGAATTCTGTTGTATACAGAAGGATGATTCAGCATTTCATATTTGACATGACGATGTAAATAAAGATGAAATGAATTATTATAAAATGTTGTTGCATTATATCGAAAGTTCTGTGGTTTTGTGGTACAATGACGATAATAGATAAGTAGATAATATAATGACTAGATGTGTTCCGGTTCACGCACTTGATGACATAGTAATGTTACGTGCGTGTTTACTCTTGTATGTGCTACTTAATTCTATTATTTCATTTATAAAAAAAACAGTGATCTCCTTAAATGTGTATTAATATAATAATTATCATGTCTTTCATGTTAAATGTCGACATCTTACTGAATCTATTACAATGTTATTAAAATTTAAAACTTAATATTTCGGTGGTGGTCAACAGGAAATTATTGTTATGTTCACCTTCAATGTTGTATTGGGGGACAACAGGAAAAAATCCTGTTCACCCCGAATGGGAGCGAATAAATTGGGACAGTATAGGAATAACTCCTCAAATGTAGGTACTTAGGTATGTATTCTTAAAAAATGTTTTTAAAGTCGTCATCCAGTCTCATCAGCTTAGACGGGAAGCCGACCCTAACTTAGTAAGGAAAAACACGATGCTAATGATGAATTTCCAGTGAATTTCAAATTAATAAGTTGAACTGAAGCCTCTTGCTACTTTAAGCATTGGCTTAAAACATCAAGCGAACCATTTTTTCTTTTACCCAAAAAGGAAACATTAAAAAAGAAATTGCGGATGCCAACTCTTAAAATACTTACAGATTCTGTTTCTGGCTTCAAGATAAGCTTGATTGATGGCTTCGTATGTGATGCAATTCGCCTGTCCTTCGTATCCGCTGAAACAAACAAAAAACACGCTTAATTACTTTGCACCATAAAGTTTATTAGGTACTCATGTGCCCATTTGTAAATATTTTCCTATAATTTAATTGTAATTGAACATTATTAGTGGCATTTATTGGTAGTGGTCCGGTCTGGTGGGGTCATATTTGTCGAATCTTGCTGCAACTTTCAGATATATAGCGCATAATACAAATTAGAACCTAAACTGTTGTAAAAAATCAAGTACTAAGTGTATAATTAAAACCAAAGAGTAGGCAAATAGCCCTAACAAAAACAACTTAAGTTGCAAGAGCAATAAAACTACAATGTAATTTTCAAACCACAGGCACTGTAGGCTGTATGTAGGCTTGAATTAAAGATGATGTAAGTATTCATTTACAACGCATACTCCATATAATTAATAGCAGTAATTCAACCAATATCATAAGAACTAAGATACATATTTATGTACAGCTCGCAATAACCTCGTGGCCTACATCTAGTATCAAATTGAACGTATCTAAGGCCGTCGGTTACTTAACTACAGTGTGATAGTAATCACTGTTATTCAACAAGTTTTAAGTGTTTTCACGTGATGCCAAAATTTGGTAACATCTTTACGAGATGCCACGACTGATATAGACTCATTACCTTTCTAGATAATAAACAAATGGCATGTTACGTGACGAGCTTGTGGGAAATAAGAGTATATTGTGTACAGCAACAAGAAAAAGTATTAAACTGCTCGATTTGCGAATAAAATTGCAATTAGCTTTTTTGAGAGTAAAAAGTAGACAACAACTTTAGTGAGAAGTAACTAAGCTGACAGGAATAAGGCCAATAATCGTAATTAAATCGTTCAAAATATAGTAACAAACTAATCGCAATGCTTTAAATCTCAATCTACTGACAATAGAATAGATGTTTCTGATTGTCGTTTATTGGTGACATTAATGACCTAAGTGTCACAAATAAACGGCAAACAGGATAATCTACTGTCAATAGATTGAGATTTAAAGCATTGAGATTAGTTTGGAACTATATTTTGAACGTTTTTAATTACGAGAATTGACCTTCTGATTACAAAACTTCTGAGTCGAACGAATGAAATTCTCGAGCTTCAACAGAGGTTGCAAAGACGTGGTGTGACATCGATACAATACAATACAATTCTTTATTTACTGAACATAGGTTAAAACATTGGTGTTATAAGTCACATTGATACAGTCCTCTATATTCTACCTTTAGGCATGCAAATATTTGGGTAATGGCTATAATTTCATATTACCACAATTTTTTTATTGTTACACATACAGGAACATATCAAGTTTTTAGAGTAAAGCTTTTTCATTTAGGAAGTCTGATATATTATAATAACATTTTCGTATCAGTAGAACCTTGAGGCGCCTTTTAAACATACGATAAGCTAGTAGGTATTAAGTTAAGGACTGCATGATTTTGTGTACGCTGACAATAATAGATATAATGAGTAGATGTGTTCCAGTTCACGCACTTGATGACATAGTATCTGACGTGCGTGTTTATTCTTGTTTCTGCCACTTAATTTTATTATTTCATTTATTTACATAACATTTCTTTTTATTTTGGTAAGACTATGCTAATGATGTTTCTTCAGTGAATTTAAAATTGAAGAAAGGCTGCAAAGACATTGTGTGACATCGATGAGCTGAAGGCCAATTCTCGTAATTAAAAACGTTTAAAATATAGTTCCAAATTAATCTCAATGCCTTACAACAATAACAACATAACATCACGCCTGTATTTCCCCGAAGGGGTAGGCAGAGGTGTATAGTACACCCACATTTCGTCAGTTATGTTATAGTCCCATGTAATAGGGGGCGAGCCTATTGCCATTAACCGGGCACAAACCCAGACTCCGGGCTACAACTGAGAATTTCCTAATGAAAAAACCCAATAACACTTTGCCCGACCCAGGAATGGAACCCAGGACCCCATGCTCAGCAGTCGCGCTTGCGACACTAGACCAACGAGGCAGTTTTAAGTCAGTCAGTTTTGAGTCAATGCCTTAAATCTCGAATATCCTGACAATAGATGTTCCTGTTTGTCGTTTATTTGTGACACTTAGGTCATTAATGTCACCAATAAATGGCAATCAGAAACATCTACTGTCAGAAGATTGAGATTTAAAGCATCGAGATTCGTTTGGAACTATATTTTGAACGTTTTTAATTACGAGAATTGGCCTCTGGTCTTAAGATTGTGTGATATCGATGAGATGGTGTTAAGATTTTCAGGATTGTATTTTTTTTTTTGTTTTTTTTTTTTCGTATGGATTCTCGCAGTTGGTATCGAAGTACCACATCTGCTTAACCGGGCTTAGTTAGCGGAGAGTCCCATGTGGGACTCCATTCGCCGAAGGTTTTTCCCTAATCCTATACACTTAAAAACTATAGTCGCGGTTTCAATACCGCAAGCGGGCGTCCCCCAAGGGGGGGGCTCGAACCTCGCTGGGGCATTGCAGGGGGACCCCGCCGTTCCTATGTCCCCCTAGCAGCCGTTGCTGCATCGAATTTTTCCTCGAAAGTGGCGGACTTTCGGTCTATCGGGTGACAGGATTGTATGATTTGACTTACCTTTTTATATCAAGAAAAATACCTAAAGCATATTAGTTTACAATATTTTTTTACTGGGTACTGGTCACAATCCCGTGTATTCAAATATGCGCGGAAGTGGCACGAGCGAAACTAATTTATTAAAATATCAACTAGCGCCTCCGAATCTGAACAGTTTTGTGTTAATAACATTCAACTTTAGATGGATGTCGCAAAATTCTTGGGTTCCTTAATAAACGAAAGACACGACATAAGACTATCGGCCAAAATTAATATCCAATCTATCCACGATTTACCCTACTAAAGATAGAAATTTGAAATATTTTGTATGAAGGTTATGTCAAATTCCTATCTCTAGTAGGGCAAATCGTGGATAGATTTGGCCGGATATGAGCAGCCCATTATTTTCCCACTGCTAAGCACGGACTTCTTCTCCCAATGAGAAGGTTAAGGTCTTATTCCACCACGCTGACCTACTGCGGGTTGGCAGACTTCACACACCGTCGATAACTGTATGTAGCGTTTCAGGTGTGCAAGTTTCGTATGTATTGTTTTTTGTAAATTGTGGCAATTTAATGTTATTAGTTTTAATATTATGTAAATATAACGATATATTCGTGTTGATTCTCTTGTTTACCGTACATGTCTCTACCTAACAAAGAACATTAGAAAAGAACAGAAGATTTTAGTTCTGTCAAATTTAGCCCAGTTGCTTGTTTTTTACTTGAATTTAGTCGCCATCAATGTTATTGTAAAAGTACAGATACAGTTACTTGCACTCGCAACTGAAGACTCGATTTTTTTTTTCTATTAATCCGCGTCAAGTATGGCACCGAACGTGACAAAAAAAACTAAAATGCCTTCGTGTGTGTACAGAAAGTGTTCCAATTATGACGCGTAAGTAACTTGGAAGTTACCAACTTACTTTGTACTAGTTCATGTGTATTGTGCTGCCGCTGCGTACGGAACATTTTTTTCGTTTGTTTTGTTAAAAGTATAGATATGCCAATATCTATACTTTTAAATATCATTGGCTGTAAACAAGTGAATCGGCACCATTATCACAGTTTGATGAATCATATTTGAATATGAACTAGGTATTTGTTTCTTTATTTTCTTTTCTTGAATACTTTTAACTAGTATCGTCATCATCGATTTCATGAATAATAAAATATTATTTTATACAGAACCATTCTATCGGTACAAAAACTATAAACTTAAATAGTAGGTCTTAAATTTTTATTAACATTTAAGATTGGTTCCGGTTTCGAGTCACATGACTGAATAGTTTTACATAAATAAACGATATAACCCAAAATGATACATCTAACGATTTTTTGTTGTATTTATTAGAAAATAACTTTCATTGTATTTTTAAAAAACTTTATCAACGTGATTATTAGAAAATTTTCTACCTAGTAGACTGTTTGTAATTAACACTCATTTGTACAAGCTTTAATTTAGCTTGCTTAGTTCGTTGTTATGAAAGTCTTTCCGTTTCAAAATTTGCATATTTTGGGAACTTGCTGGAATCCGATTGAGTTGAAATTTGGCATACAGGACCTATGTAAGTTCGGTAACACTGCAATATTATGTCAGCTTGCTTCGTTCGTTTGTATGAAAGTCTTGCCGGTTCAAAATTTGTAGTCCATTTTTTGACCATAGCATCCGATTGTGCTGAAATGTGGCATAGTTATGTAAATTCGGCGACAGTGTAGTATTATGGTAACATAGAGCTGATCTGATGATGAAACCGGAAGGAAATTGCTTGTTTTTAAAATATATTTTTTTACATTCAAATATATTTTATTTTTCATAATCTTTATTAAAATTGGAAACTTATTGTGGCACTGTAAATTGAGATTTATCATATCAATCTATGGGGCTGCCCATGTAATGTAGTGGATATTTAGTTATTGTTATTATTATATTATTTGCTCATATATCATAATAATATACGAGTATATAAGAAAGTCATGATCACAGACTAGTTGTCTAGTTGTTGTAATTATGTTGCGTTAGTTACGCAACATAATTTTCATGATTGTCAAGTAAGTAAATTGTTGATATGATGACACTTATAAATGATTTTAGTATTTTTATTTGGGACAACCCCGCTACACTTTCCCAACCACTGCAACTCCTGTAAGCCACATGTAAAAAAAATATCGACTTTTCGGTAATATTCACCGCTTTGGTCAGTAAAAATAGAGCCTATTGTCCAAAGAAGTAAAACTAACTGAAAAAACAGTGAAAATAAAGTCAGTAATCATTTATTTTAACATAAAAATAAGTTGCCTGAACCGTTTTTTTTTTACTGTTCAAGAACAGTAAAAAGTCTCGTTTTATTTTTTTCAGTGCAGGATCTACAATGGTCACTAACCAGAAAAACGCCTAAACAATGAAGCTCGGCGCGTCCCGGGGAAATGGTTGAACTGTCTTGAAACCCGCAACGAAATCAAAAAAGAAAATAATAATCAGAAAAGAAAAGAAATTAGGAGGAGTAGGAAGAAAATTTGTTTCCACTTCCCTCCGTATCAAGCGGTAGACAGAATAGAGTAAAAAGCTATAGGGTATAGGCACAAGAACAATTTTTTCACAATTTTCATGATTGTCAAGTAAATTTGTGATATGATGACACTTACAAATGCTTTTGGTATACCAAGAATCACTCTTACAGCACATGCTTATATATAGTAGTAGTGTTGTATAGTAGTAGTAGTACTTGTGTGCAGTACTTATGTGTAATAGTGTTTAGTTTATTGTTAATATGTTATTTTTCTCTCGCCTGTACCGAGACTGAAATAAAAAAAATCTTTCTTTTCTTTTTTTTTTACTTAAATTAATTTAAGAGGTAAATTCTTACACAACCCGCTAAAGATGGTTATTCCAAATCCCAGCTAAAGACCACACAAACACTTAATCTCCTAACTAAATCTTCACAATCGTTTAATTACTTGTTTAACAACGTGTTGTAACCTACACGTTTACACGTAGGTATTGATGGCGGTTACCAAACGTCTCGTTCCCACGTCCACGATACCGAGTTACAGAGCGTCTTCAATTCCCACCATCAAGTCTACGAGGTGTTATTTATTGCAACAGGCTACTGACGGGGTTTCTGCGTGATATGCGAAAAAAGGGATGTTTACATAGCGGTTGTTTACCTACATAGCGGTTGTTTGACGTCTATATGAGCTTAATGTGTTTTCTTAACCTGGTTGATGAATGACTGGGCATTTGCGTGTGTATTTTTGAAATTATGTGTTGCAAATTCCTTACATAAATATTTTGTGTGTTAGAATTCGTAAGAAGATAAAACGTGTAGGCTTAGGTGCTATCATCAATTATCACTGATGTGATAATATTAACCGCTTTTAGCACAATGTAATCATGTGCGCTAAAAGCGGTTAATTAGTGCCAAGTAACTGTAACTTTGTTGTGTTAAAATCGTTTGTGTAGGAAGTAAATAAAGCTTTTGCAGATAAAATGCATTTCCGCCGATTGGAGCGCCCAAATGCATGGTTCAACACAGTTATCACGAAGGCGTACATTGATGGCTATATAGAAAGTAGATAAAATTCTTTCAATCATTTTATTTTGGGATTTATTCGGCACCAAACTGTCTAGGGACATTAAAATTATATCTTGCCTCGAGTCATGTGCAGTCTAGACATATTAATTTGATACCCACTCATCTTTACTATATAAACGATTCACTATAGATCGATACCTATTGTTTTACTAGACTTTGCCCGCGGCTTTGCCCCGTGTAATTCGACTTATTACAGAATTACTTACCGCACATCCCTCAGGAACTGTTTATTTTCCTGGGATAAAAAGTAGCCTATATTTTAATCCGGGTTATGGTCTATCCGTGTGACAAATTTCATTTAAATCCGTCATGCTGTTTCAGCGTTATTCAGTAACAAACATTCAAACATCTTTACAAACTTTCACATTTATATTAGTAGGATAGTGTTTAGGGTTCCGTACCCGAAGGGTTCCAAACGGGACCCTATTACTTTCGCTACGCTGTCCGTCCGTCCGTCCGTCCGTCCGTCCGTCCATCCGTCCGTCCGTCCGTCTGTCTGTCACAGGGCTGTATCTTTTGAACGGTAATAGGTAACCGGTTGAAATTTTCTCAGAATATGTGTTGCTATGAGATGTATTACGACAAATACTAAAAACAAAAAAAAGTCTAAAACCAAAGGGGGTCCCCATACAAGAAACCTCAAAAAACATGCATTTTTTTCAACGTTTTTGTTCCTGCTCTATCTTCAAAACGGTAATATATACCGGCGTCAAACTTGGTCAGATTATAGTGCATATTATGTAGTTTAGCAACAAATACTAAAAATAAGACAAACATAGACATATATGGTGGTACTAGCGTAAGAAAGACATGTAAAAATGCATATTTCGTACACTGTACGTTGATGTCTTTTGGTAAACTCTCGTAAATTAAATTGGTTGTTATGGGGTATCAGGTCGTTGAGAGGTACGGAACCCTTACTGCACGAGTCCGACTCGCACTTGGCCGGTTTTTTATTTTTGTTCTTACTACGCCGAAAGATCTCTAAAAAATTTGAAAAACAAGAACGATTGTAGGTAGGTGACTATTGTTGGAAAACCGGCACTGTCATTTCTCGGAATAAGTTAGAAGAATCGATAAAACGATCATAAATCAATTTAGCATCGTAAATATCATCGGTATTCGATTGTCGTTTCGATTAGCAGTGATTATGATGAGTTCACGAGAGTTATTTTACCGTTTTGCTTTAATATTTTCAAAACGAGGAAAGGTGTGACCGAGTGCTAGACAAACGCGAAGGTCGCTACTCTCTTCGTACCGGGAACAGGTCGCACCGTTATACGGACACAACTATCGGACAATGTTTGCCAGGTGATCGACGCATGCGCACGATTTGAGTTTGAGATGCATCTGCGTTATGATGATGGTTCCTATTTATGATGATAGTTACGAGGTTATTTATTCTCACTTCATAAATAATGGCATCTCACCCTATTATAATCCTACTAATATTATAAAATAAACGTGAAAGTTTGTGAGGATGTATGGATGTCTGGATGTTTATTACTCTTAATGAAATTTGGCATACAGATAGAACATAACCAGGATTAACATATAGGCAACTTTTTATCCCAGAAAGATGAACAGTTCCCAAAGAATGCGCGATAAACGAAATTCTCGCGGGTGAAGTCGCGGGCATATGCTAGTTAAATATAAATTCAAGTAGTTATGTACAAGACAGACGCTTTCGAAGTTAAAATATTTATGTTATTTTTAATGAAACCCATTCTTTGCATTGCTTTGAGGTGTAAATCACGTCAGAATTAAATCAACTGCAGATTGTATCTTAAAACAAAAAATTTAATAAATTCAACAGAACGAATGCAGATTGAATGAGAAAATAAATTAAAGTTTTTATTTCGTATTGGTACACACATTGTTAAAATTTATACAAAAGGCTTTTGATGGTAGGCAGGGCATTGTAACATTGTGAAGTTTACCATTTTTGTCTTGATTCGTTCGTTTCGTAACATATCAAGATTAATAATAATGCCATGTCCTCTCGGCCAAATTTCGGTCAAGCCATCTGCGCGGGAAATATAGTGCACAAGCGTGTGCGCAAACACAGGTGCATTCTTTACTCTCTCACTTTCATAATAAATAAATAAATAAATAAATTTCATATTTTTTTATTTTTTTCATAAAATGTGGTACAGTCTGTTACAAAAATATAGTAGGTATAAGCTAGGGATCGATCTTAAATAGTAGGTAGTAACAAATACAAAAGTACTGGCGTCCTAGCTAGGTTACAAAGTAGCCTGTGTTAAGGTCCGCCAGCCCTTGATTCCCTTAAATGAAGAACAAAAATAATGGAGACTGCTATGGACAGTGAGGTGCAATCTAAGTTCTATCTAAGCTATCTTATACTAAGTGTGTGTAGTATATGTGTAAGTAGGTATGGTGTGTGTGTAGAGAAGAGTGTATTGTATGTATGTGCATGAAAGTGGGTGTGATGTGTCGGGGGGTGTAAGTAAGTGTGTGAACGGAGGAAAAAGAGGGGTGAGTTTAAGTGTGGAGCGTTATTTAGGAAAGTCACTATGATAGTGTTGTGAGCAGATCTTCAGAGTCATCATAATTTTTATTGGACAGAAAATGTGTTACCTGTTTTTTACAAACTTCGTAAGAAGATTGATTCACTGGAGTGGTAAAGTTGATTCTATTATATAGAAATGGTCCTAGGTAGTAAAAAAAACGTTTAGTGAAAGTAAAGTGTGGGAATGGTACATTACATGGATCGAGTTTTCTTCGAAGTGAAGATTGAGTTTGTATAAAAGGAGTTTTTGTGTGCTGTTGTAATATAGTGTTGAGTATGAATGTTTGGCGGACCGTAAGAACATTGCATTTTTGGTATAGGTCAAAGGTAGGGTAGAGCCTTGGACGGAAAGTGGCAACCTTAAGTATTGCCCTCTGAGCCACCTCAAGTGGCTTGAGTATGGTTTTTGCAGCTCCACCCCAGCTAGTAATACAGTAAGAGACTACTGTCTGACACATGGCAAAATAGACGGACCGTATTACAAAAGTGTTGGCAACGTGTCTGAGTGTTTTGAATAAATAAATAAGTTTACGAACTCTACCAGTTAGGTGAGTAATATGTGCCCTGAAGTTGAGATGCTTATCAAGGGTAATACCAAGGTACTTAATTGTATCGGTGGAGGTAATTGATGGACATGTGCAAGGGGACGAATTGACTTGGCAGGTGTGAGCTTGTAAAGTAATGGGTGTCAAGGGTTGTGATGTTGACTTTAACGAGAATGTGATGAGTTTGGTTTTATTGGTGTTTAGAGTGAGTGAGTGAGAGATAAGCCAATTGTGTAACATGTCAAAACCAGCTTGAGAAGTTGCTTGCAGCTTGGTCCAGGAGTCATCAAAAAAGGTAATTGCCGTATCGTCGGCAAAAGATACAATGTTACCAGAACTAAGGTTAATATTGCATACGTCATTAATGAAGACCAGGAACAATGTGGGGCCCAATACACTGCCCTGTGGGACTCCATATGAAATGGGCAACTCGTCGCTCAGGCAACTGTCAATTTTGACTATCTGTCTACGGTCTGAGAGGTACGATTTAAAAAGTTGGAGCTGTGTACCTCGAACGCCTAAACATTCTAGTTTAGATAAAAGGCAGGGGAGAGGAACGGTATCAAATGCCTTAGCAAGATCAATAAACACTGTGAGGCATTTTTTGCGTTTATTAAGTTTATCGACGATACCAGTTATCAGTTGCAAGGCTGCATCAGAGGTAGATTTTTTCTTTCTGAATCCAAATTGATTGGTAGATAATATATTATTGCATTCAAGATAACAGGTAAGTCTGTTGTTGAGGAGTCGTTCCAAGATCTTGGATAAGGCAGGTAGTACCGCAATAGGGCGGTAATTATTAACGATAGCACGATCCCCTCCCTTAAATATGGGATGAATAATGGCCTTTTTGAAAGAAGATGGAAAGGTAGCAGTGACGAAACAAAGATTGTATATATGGCAAAGTATAGGCGTCAAAATTGAAGAGTACCTTTTTATTATGATTGTAGAAATGCCATCAAAGCCGACCGCTGCATTGGGTTTTATAGATCTGATAATAGATGCTATCTCATCAGGGCTAGTTTCCAAAAGAACGAAAGAACTCAAACAACTGGAACTTTTAAACTGGGAATGTGAGGAGCAATTATCTCGTATATCTCCAATGTGATCAGCAAGATCTTTGCCTATATTCACAAAAAATGAGTTGACATCGTTGACAGATTGGGAGGGGGTTTCAGAGGACGAAAGTAATTCCGTGGGAGGATGAGTAGTCTTAGTAGTGTTTGTGACTCGCTTGACTGTGTCCCATAAAAGCTTCGTGTTACGACCAGCTTTGGTAATTTCATTTGCGTCGAACTGTCTTTTAACTTTTTTGAGTATCTTATTGCAAAAATTCCTGTATCTTGTGTAAGTAACTTTAAGGACATCGTTATCAGGAAACTGTTTGTGTTTTTTGTGCAGTGTGTCTCTGTTCCTCATGCATCGAAGTAGCCCTGGAGTAATCCAGGGTTTTAAGATTCTCTTACGTTTTGGTATACGTTTCGAAGTAGTGTTTTTATTTATCTCCTGAGACAGAGTTTGAACGAGACAATCTGTTGCAGCGTTTGGATCAGTCATGGAGAGTAAATGTGTGAGGTCAAGGTTTTGCATAGATTTATCGAGTGAGATGAAGTCAGTCTTTGAGACGGAGGTGACAGCATAGTTACGAGGGGGCTTCAAGTTAAGACAAAGTAAGGTTGAGAAGTGATCAGTAATAGTGGTATTGAAGATGAAAGTGGCAGATTGTAATTTGGTTTTTAGAAAGGTGTGGTCAAGGCAGTTATTGTCTCTTGTTGGTAGGTGGTGGGTAGGTAGGAAGCCGTGATAAGATAAAAAATTAAGGTATTCGTGTGACCGATGAGCCATAGTCGATGTTACGCTATCTATGTTTATTTTTATATTTATGTCGCCTGTTATCACTACAGTTTGAAAACTGGTTAGGGAAGATAATATTTCATGCAGGGATTTGAGAAACAATTCAATACACTCCTTGGAAGAAGATCTATAAATACAGAGGATAGCGACACTTGATGTAAGCTCGATAATTAGGCCGGAGGCAGAGTCATAAAATTCCGGTTCACGAACATTAAATACAAGACTAGATTTTATGTAAACAACTACTCCGTCATTCTGATTACAGTGCTTGGTAGTGTGGCTGGAAGAGTAAGATTGGAGCTGGGGTAGGTTGGTGTTGGTTAAACAAGGAAGCCAACATTCCGTTAGCTACATCGCACTCAAAAGAAAGACGGGAAAGAAGTGTCTCAAAATTATGATAGTTTTTATTAACTGATCTAATATTTTGAGTAAGAACCTTAAGATAGTTATTCGGGTTATTAATAGATGCTGAACAGTCTTCTGGTGTGCACTGAAGAATTTTTGATACAGAAAATTCGTCTAGGTTATCATTTAATAATTTTATGTGATCGAATGTATAAGTTTAGAGGTAAGTGAGGTTTTTGGGGACAGTTCGAAAAATTATCTTGGCGTACAAATAAAAATAACAATATGATGGGCTTACAGTAAGGGGTGACTTGCTTAAAATTATGGTATGTAGTGCAGGTGGAGAGTGATAAGTATTGTTGGTGTAGTGTGTATGTACCGGTTAGTGTAACTAGGAAGTATAGATTAATATTTTTGTTTAGATAGTACGGGCGGTAGTAAATTAGAATGTAGAATTTAACATGCAGTAATAACAATCTTACGAGGTAAGGTATACAAATAATTAAAAAGCTTAATCTACAAAATACGTGCTTACAAAATAGAAAACTGCATAATAAAGATAAAGATTGTGGTCATGTTTTAGGCAATTTGGACAAATTCTGTAGTTGAGCTTCATTTTTGACTACAATGTAAGGGGACTCCTTAACTTTTTTCATCAGAATACGGCCATTTGAAATCCAACAGAATTCGTACTTTTGTTCCTTGGCAAAGTTCCTGGCCAAGTAAAACAGTTTTCTAGACTGCGCTGTCAGTTGCTCTGCTATGTAGATTGGTACCTCTCTTGATGTGAATCCAAGGTTGGCAGAATTAAGCTTTTGACTAGAGTTTCGCTTGTTGTAGTTTTTTACAGAGTCGAGAAAATTGGTTTTGGCCAGTGTGTTAGTGAATTCAATGGCTAATGCGGAGGAATTATTTTGCTTGTCGACTCGATATCTAGAAATATCTTTAATGTCTGTTTTGACATTAATTCCTAGGACATTTGAGAGTACTGAAACAGTGTCGTATAAGTCCTGCTTTGACTCTTTTTGACGGATAGGGATATTTCTGATTTCCACGCAAGTTTTGATCAGATTACGTTCCAGGGAGTCGATCTTTTCATCGAGAGTCGATATCTGGGTAGACATTGCGATGCGCTCTCTTTCAAGCCCCGTGATCTTGGACTCCAAGGAAGTCAGTTGGTCGGATACGTTGTTCATAGAACTCACTAGACTAGTGTTTGAGCTCTCGATCTTAGTGATTTGAAGTTTGAGGTCCAATAAATGAGATTCAAGGGTTTGATGCCGAGCATTTTGGGATGTTATAAACTGATTCATCATTTCTCTCAGTTCAGTTTTTAAATCAATTTGTTCAACTGGTTTTTCTGTACTCGAAGACCTGAAGCGTTTAGCTCTTTGCGCAACATATGATGAACTGAGCTCAGGAATTAACTCATCTTCACAGAGTTTGTTTATATCTGTTTCGGAACGGGATAGATTCACTCACTCACATTCAATATCTTTGGGACATTTTTTTACACAGCACCATCTAGTCCCAAACTAAGCAGAGCTTGTATTATGGGTACTAGACAATGGATATAATACTTATATACTTTTTTTTTGTAAATACATACTTATAATACATAAGCAACACCCAGACCAACACAAACACTCATGTTCATCACACAAATATTTGTGTCCTGTGGGAATCGAACCCACGACCTCGTTATCAGCAGTCCGACACCCGAACCACTAGACCACAGAGGTCGTCCGATGGGACGGCAATCCGACACGACAGGAGAGAGATCAGGCTCAGGACTGATGGCTTAACGTGCCCTCCTAGGCACGGGGCACGGGGGTGTAGCACCGCCAATATTCTGACTCCTCTGCAAAATTTTCTTGACAGAAAAATCACAATAACACTTTTTGCCCAGCATGGGAATCAAACCCAGGACCACACGCTTAGCAGTCGCGCTTGCGACCACAGCAACCAACGAGGCAGTCAAAATTAAGATTACGCGGTTACGGTCACGGATCAAGATACATTGTTAGTTTCGGCGTAATCGTATGTACAGTCACTATCCTTCCCGGTGATACATTTTGTCGACAAAGTCCCTTGAACGAATTCTGCTACATTATACGTACCTACGGCTGCCGTCGAACACTGAGCGCAAGCAATTTTAGCCTTAGTGGTGGTTCACCGGAAAGTTTGCTGATAGTACAAATAAAGGTAACAACAAATTAAGCGAAAGGCTTTTGAAAGTGAATGTAGTCGATATGTCAGTTAGTTAATGCTGGAGATGAAAGCATTGAGACCTATGTTATGTTGTGTTTTCTGTTACGACACAGAGGTCAATTCAGTGAACGTGGAGAGTAGTATACGATAAAACAAAAGTTAGGCGTGGTCATACATAAAAAAAAAAAAAAAAAAAAACAAAAAAAAAATATATATACGCGTTGAATTGAGAACCTCCTCCTTTTTTTCGTCGGTTACAAAGAAGTTTAATGTTAGTAATTATAGAGCTCCTGTATTATTGCACTTTCGGAAGTGCATCGTTGTGTAATTTAGAAAGCCACTCGATTGTTTTATTTTTGTCATAATTTTTTTGACAAGCAGTTCTGAATTAAACTACTTTTACACTTGCAACAGTTTTTGTTGCATGCTATGAATTGAATTTTATTCATCTGGTAAAGTTAATAAATGTGGATGTTGAAATTTTTTGTTATATTTTTTAAAAGCTCCCACGCAGTTCATTGACACCGCAAATAATTTTCAGTTGAACGGGTATATTTGTTGGGTCATTTATCACGTATCGTCGGTGAAAGATAAGTGAGTGTCAAGTGTGTCGCGGAAGTGTGTCAAGTTTGCGCCGGCGCGTGACGTAACGACTCTGTGACAGTAAAGATACTCCCGCGCATTGTCATTGAACCAGCCGGTCTTCGTAGGGTTTTCGTTCTTGAATGAATTCGGGTGTTGTGATTGTTGGATTTAACTTTGTTTTTTACAGGGTTTGATAGCCAGAATCCGTTTATTTAATAGTTTTTTTTCCGCTTGCTACAAATCGGGCCGCGCTTATAAGAAAGAAAAGAAAGAGAGAAAAATATTTATTTGACACAACAGAGACACGTACAAAAGAAAGGATAGGTATACATGTTGTTGGTGTTGGTTGTTGGTGTGTTTATGGTAGCGCTCTTCTACGGGTAGGTATAACAGCAACCCACGCTGGAAAAAAACGAATGCGATGTGAACTGTTATGTAACTATTAAAGTAAAGTTAATATTTGTTTTACACAAAAACATACATAATCAAAGCTTTTTACCCACGATGGAACGGCGAAGGTATATGCGTTTAGGGTGAGAAGTTATTTGTTTGTGTGTGCAATTATCTCCAGAAGGGTTTGACCGATTTAGCTACGGTTTTCTGTAAAGGGCTTGTGAATAATCGGTGATGGTTCTTACATAGGTGTAACTTGCCAGGAGCGCTGTCATAAATATTTTTCGCTCGTTAATTACTCACGACGGAACTAATG
Source organism: Asteroscopus sphinx (assembly GCA_949699075.1). Classification (NCBI taxonomy): domain Eukaryota; kingdom Metazoa; phylum Arthropoda; class Insecta; order Lepidoptera; family Noctuidae; genus Asteroscopus; species Asteroscopus sphinx. The sequence goes on along the minus strand of OX453013.1, from coordinate 10,490,349 downwards.
CGATGTGAATTGTTATGTAACTAATGCAATGTTAATATTTGTATTACACAAAAACATAATATATAATTAAAGATTTTTGTTCTTATGCGTTTGTGTTCCGTATTCTATCATTGCTTTCAAAAAATGACTTAAGTCTTGACCTGAAAGAAAAGCTTAATACAATACAAATACTCTTCATTGTACACAAAAAATAAATAAGCAACATACATGACTTATATAGAAGATATGTACAATGGGCGGTCTTATCGCTCAAGGCGATTTCTTCCAGACAACCTTAGGATGGACAATGTGCGCAAGTAAAGAAGGGTTGCACGCAGTGTAACAACATAATAGAATACATATGCTACATAACATAAATACTATACATATATCTATAAAACAATTACTTAAATTGAGATACAATAAACGTAATTAATACAACATAATATGTCTAAATACTACATAATGTACCTGCCGGAAATTACAGTGATGTTAGGTAATCTGAAAGAGGTCTCAAATTATCAGCTGCCGTTGAAATAAAATGTGTAGTATATTAATGAAAAAAAAAATTACAGTACCCAGTGAATATTTTTTTATTTTTAGCTGCATACACTTTATTCGTTAATTATTATACCTACTTTAGTATTGTTTCTTAATTTGTTAGCAACCATGAATTCATATGGTAGATTACCTAAGCTAAGCCTAGTGCAGTTGGTTTAATGCATTACATACATACATTAAGTGCCTATGCAAGTACATACAAGTCGATGCGAAAGCGTGACATTCAGTGCATGTTCAATGGGACGAGTGACAGTGAAACTGAACGTTCTAAAGTAATTCGATACAGCTGGATATCTAAAGGTATGCCGATCATCGATCAATCTACTTGGTTGTGTAAACAGAGCAACAACTTTTACTGGGGAAAACGACGGTTTTAAATCAAGTTTGAACCACCGATAAAAATATTTTTGAAGCAAAGCTTCTATAGCGTCATTGCGATTTCTGCTACCGGATAGTAAACCGAGAAAAAACGTCACCATTAAACTCGCGTGCGCGTTCTATCCACGTTTGGAAAAGCATAGAAGCTTCGCTTCTATCGGGCGTCCCCCGACATCCGTTTTTTTACTAAACTAATCTAAGTTACTGACTAAAATGTTTACAACCTTATTCTTAGTTAATAGTATACTAACTTTTAATTTAAGGGGTCACTGTGCACATCATTATAAACAACTTTTACTCTGGGATCAATCGAGAAATCGCGATAATAACAGCTGATCTCTACATTTGTGTTCACATAAATCGACAAAATATAGGGAACCAGCTGACTTTTTCGCGATTCCGGTTGGTCTCATAGTAAAAGTTTTTTATATTGATGAGTACAATGACCCCTTAAGGGGTTTAGTATAAACTAAGAATAAGGTGCCGTCAGCCGTGTGGTGCCGGACATAAAGAGTAGCACCACCCTATCTCTTCTCATGGGTGTCGTAACAGGCGACTATAAGGGATTCACCAGAGGATGGGCAGCAGCGGTCTCTGAGTATTTAACCAACCAACTGCGATCGCCAACCCGCCTGCCAAGCGTGGCGATTATGGCATGCCCCCCCTTTTTGGGGGAGGCCTATGTCAAGCAGTGGACGTTTTTTGGCTGAAATGATGATAATGAAGAATAAGGTTGTAATGAACGTTCTGTTGATGGATCAAAGAAAACCCCTTTTTGGGGGAGGCCTATGTCCAGCAGTGGACGTTTTTTGGCTGAAATGATGATAATGAAGAATAAGGTTGTAATCAACGTTCTGTTGATGGATCAAAGAAAATTGTACTAAAATTTATAACTTCTTATTCTTTGTTAATTTTACTTCTGATGACGCTATCATTTTGTAAACATTAACAGGTGCTGCTATTCTGTTAGTAAATATCAAGTAAATTTTAATGAACCAGAAAATAAATTGCATGCAATTTTACTGACAAGTACATTTTAGACATGTTGATTAAAATACGTTTTAAACGGACATTTAAGATATACCAATACATTATGTATGGTGGGAATGGTAGTTTTAAAGCCAATTTAATCTGTGTGTTTGTATACTTAAGTTATTTTATACATGCTGCCGGTTACTTAAATGGCCTAATAGCCGTGCAATAGATCTATCATCGCTAATGTTAATATGGGTTGTGAAATACTCTGTATCTACAATACGGAATAGAATTATTATATTATACATATGTAGGTTATGAAGTAATGATTTACGTTGATTGTTTGATTGTCGTTGCAATATCAAATGATTCGAAAATGCTTTCACTAGCCAACTTGTATGTAGTACAGTCAGAAATCTTTCCGGTGAACCACTACTAAGGCTAAAATCGCTTGCACTTAATGTTCGATGGCAGCGGTAGGTACGTGTAACGTAGCAGGATCGTTCAAGGGATTTTGTCGACAAAATGCACCACAGCGAAGTATCGTGACCGTAAGTTTTGTCTTTGATGGATACGCTGCTATCAACGTTTCTATTTACAAAATTCTTCGCTGAAAATCCACTGTAAAGCATGAGGTCTTATCTCCAGAAACGACATTTTTTTATCACTGTACAGACGAATTCTTGAAATGCATTTACGACACCTACGCTATGAACCGTATCGGCCTACACTTAGCTGGAGACCAGCAGGGCAATTGCGTAACTCATTTGACAGTTTAATTTTGATGTAAAATGAAGACGATGTTGATAACATTGCAATCAAACATTGGAATTGTGTAACGACATAGAAGGACTTCATTATGAAGTAAATGACACAATATATGCTCTGTAAACATTAATACGACAGACATCAACTTGTCATTTTTGCATCCTTCATCCCTCTTTAAACAATATCATTTCTCTTTAAGCTTTATCTTTCATTCGATTTTATAATGAATCCCTCCGACATCGTAATCAATAGTTTTGTAGTTACGCAATTCGAATTGTATAATTTTTCCGGATTCAAACGTCATTTACATTTTGTTGATTACGATGCAGTTACACAATTGCCCTGCAAGCTGTTAATATTAATTACATGTAATATTAATTGAAAAACATTAAACAGGTACCTTTATCATAAATTGCATTACAGTTAAGTGAAAAGTATTGCAATAAGTACTCACAAGTTGCCCTTGAGCAGGTTGATGCTGTAGTCGTAGGCGGAGGTGCGGCCTGGCCCGTTGAGGTACAGCGCGCAGTCGTCGCCCGCCCCGTGCGCCGGCGCCAGCGGCGACAGCGCGCATGCGTACGCACAGCATAGCGCTGCTAGTAACGTCCTGTGGAATAAATGGGGATAGTTAAGTTGAGTAGACAATATTAGTGAGGATAGCAATTGTTGAATGAAGATGCTAATTGAATGAAATTTGAAACGATCGAGTTGCCTGTTTGTTCAACTTCAATTAGTAATATCTTTCATTGGACTGGAACTATGAAAGATTTGCATGATTAATCGATTTTAGTGACAAACATCAATTACGAAACATTTGATCTACGTGGGACACTCAGAAAGTTTTGCGAAACTAAAAAAAATTGTTCTATACGTACATATATTTTTATCAAATCTTTTCAAAGTACTTTCCACCAGCCTCTATACAAAGATTCATGCGCCTAAACCAGTTTTCAAAACACTTTTTCCAGTCCGCCGCAGACACCTCGTTTACAGCCTGCTCGAACGCAGCCAGCGCATCTTCCGGCGACGAAAATTGTATCCCTTTGAGCTGATTTTTTATTTTTGGGAATAAAAAGAAGTCACACGGTGCCAGATCAGGGCTGTAAGGAGGGTGACCCAGGAGTTTGACTGGCGTGCTGTCCAGGAAGTCCCTCGTTTTGAGTGCGGTGTGCGCAGGTGCATTGTCGTGGTGGAGCAGTAGCCCGCGGAGCCCTGTGTTTGGTCGCTTGTTGCTTATAACAGAGAAAACTTCTGGCAAACATTTGGTAGTATACCATTCGGCATTAATGCTTCTTTGATCCCGTAAGGGAATTGATACCAAGTGGCCAGTCAAATTAAAAAAGCTAGCGATCAAAATCTTACCCCCGCTTCTAGATCGCTTCACTTTGGTAGGCGTTGGCTCATTTTGAAACACCCAAACAGTCGACTGGCGCTTGGTTTCTGGGTCGTATTGATAAATCCAGGACTCATCACCTGTAACGATGTCGTAAACACGCCGAGACGAGCCTGCTTCAAATTTGTTAAGCATATCACGGCACCATTCCACCCGGGCCTGCTTCTGAGCATCGGTGAGGTTGTGCGGCACCCAGCGTGATACTATCCTCCTCACGCGAAGATGGCTGTGTAGAATCTCGTGAACGCTTCCCGATCCAATCTTCAATATGTGTTGAATCTCCTGATATGTAATTCGCCTATTGTCTTGGATTAAATTTTTCACTGCTAGCACGTTTTCTTCGGTAACAGCCGTCAAAGGGCGACCGTTTCTTTCGTCATCCCCCAAAGTTGGTCGACCGCGCTTGAATTCGTTATACCAACGATACACGGTTGCCTTGGAAGGGCCTTCATCCATGAATGCCATTTGAAGTCTATCGTACGATTCATCCGGTTTCAGGCGACACTTGAAATTGTATAAAATCATAGCTCTAAAATGTTCCCGGCGCAGATCCATATTTCAGTGAGACACAATACTTTGAATTAACTCGCAAAAAATGTGGAGGGAAATTTTGAAATTGGAACTTACTTATTTTTACTTATAAATAATCATATTTTCGAAAAACATTATAACTGGCCAGTCTCCCATATATAAAAACTTTTTTTCGCAATACTTTCTGAGGGGCCTGGTACGTAATTTAAGACGTTCATGCAAAAAACAAGAATTTCATAAAGAAAATAAGAAAAATGTTTTATCTGCCATTCTATTTAGCGATAAGACCGCCAATGTTATTTTACGTGTTAGTCCTAAGTTTAATAATGTTAATGGTGTGTTGTTTTTATCCTCTATTAATATATCAACATCTCTCTATCGCTCTAAAGTTTGCTGTAAGAAAACTCATTATTGAGTTAAGCTAGCCGATGTACATAAGCTTACAATAAAGAATATTCTATCTATCTATCTAATTAATCATTATTTTTAAAATTTTATTTTTAAATCAATTTTCATTCGAATTCAGTTCTCAATCGATTTAAATTAAAATAAAATTTGTTGCCATTATGACTGCTAAAACACCTAATTGAATAAAATCCGTTTAATCGGTTTAGATTTTCAATTTATGGAAGCAATGCAATTAGAAGCGGGCGCACGGCAGCGGCGCCTGCGCAGTCGCCTATAACAGGGTCGCTCTGTCTCCCAGTATTCGTAACCGTATCGCACCTTCGTCATTATACAGTACTTATTAACTTAATGCAAAACGTCATTTCAATCAACTCAGCCTATCGCAGTCCACTGCTGGACATAGGCCTCTCCCAAATTGCGCCACAACGCTCGGTCCTCTGCCTTCCGCATCCAGTCCCCCCCAGCCACGTTCTTTAGGTCGTCGGTCCACCTGGCAGGGGGGCGCCCTACGCTGCGTTTGCCGATACGCGGTCTCCAGTCAAGGACTCGTCTGCTCCAACGGCCATCGGTCCTTCGACAGACATGGCCAGCCCACTGCCACTTCAGCTTACTGATCCTACAAGCTATGTCGGTCACTCCGGTTCTTCTCCGGATAATCTCGTTACGGATTTTATCCTTCAAAGAAACTCCAAGCATAGCTCGCTCCATAGCTCGCTGAGCGACTTTAAATTTGTGGACTAGCCCAACTGTCAGTGTCCACGTCTCGGCACCGTAAGTCATGACTGGCAGGACGCACTGGTTGAAGACCTTTGTCTTCAAACTTTGCGGTATAGGCGACGAGAAGACTCGGCATTTAAAGTTTAAACGTCATTCGTCATTTCGTCGTCATTTTTAAACGTCATTTAAAGTTTTAAAACTAAATAAAAGAAAATACTTTGTGATATTTCAGTTTTTTTTTGTCATTGATCACGCTCGGCGCCTTGCTTGACGCGTACTAATAGAAAAACATTCTAATTAGGACGTTTTCAAGTGTTCAAATTGCGCGCGCAAGTAACATACCAGGCCCCTCAGAAAGTATTGCGAAAAAAAGTTTTTATATATGGGAGACTGGCTAGTTATAATGTTTTTCGAAAATATGATTATTTATAAGTAAAAATAAGTAAGTTCCAATTTCAAAATTTCCCTCCACATTTTTTGTGAGTTAATTCAAAGTATTGTGTCTCACTGAAATATGGATCTGCGCCGGGAACATTTTAGAGCTATGATTTTATACGATTTCAAGTGTCGCCTGAAACCGGATGAATCGTACGATAGACTTCAAATGGCATTCATGGATGAAGGCCCTTCCAAGGCAACCGTGTATCGTTGGTATAACGAATTCAAGCGCGGTCGACCAACTTTGGGGTATGAAGAAAGAAACGGTCGCCCTTTGACGGCTGTTACCGAAGAAAACGTGCTAGCAGTGAAAAATTTAATCCAAGACAATAGGCGAATTACATATCAGAAGATTCAACACATATTGAAGATTGGATCGGGAAGCGTTCACGAGATTCTACACAGCCATCTTCGCGTGAGGAGGATAGTATCACGCTGGGTGCCGCACAACCTCACCGATGCTCAGAAGCAGGCCCGGGTGGAATGGTGCCGTGATATGCTTAACAAATTTGAAGCAGGCTCGTCTCGGCGTGTTTACGACATCGTTACAGGTGATGAGTCCTGGATTTATCAATACGACCCAGAAACCAAGCGCCAGTCGACTGTTTGGGTGTTTCAAAATGAGCCAACGCCTACCAAAGTGAAGCGATCTAGAAGCGGGGGTAAGATTTTGATCGCTAGCTTTTTTAATTTGACTGGCCACTTGGTATCAATTCCCTTACGGGATCAAAGAAGCATTAATGCCGAATGGTATACTACCAAATGTTTGCCAGAAGTTTTCTCTGTTATAAGCAACAAGCGACCAAACACAGGGCTCCGCGGGCTACTGCTCCACCACGACAATGCACCTGCGCACACCGCACTCAAAACGAGGGACTTCCTGGACAGCACGCCAGTCAAACTCCTGGGTCACCCTCCTTACAGCCCTGATCTAGCACCGTGTGACTTCTTTTTATTCCCAAAAATAAAAAATCAGCTCAAAGGGATATAATTTTCGTCGCCGGAAGATGCGCTGGCTGCGTTCGAGCAGGCTGTAAACGAGGTGTCTGCGGCGGACTGGAAAAAGTGTTTTGAAAACTGGTTTAGGCGCATGAATCTTTGTATAGAGGCTGGTGGAAAGTACTTTGAAAAGATTTGATAAAAATATATGTACGTATAGAACAATTTTTTTTAGTTTCGCAAAACTTTCTGAGTGTCCCACGTATCTGTACTTTTTTAAATATAATTGTTTTACTTACAGTGAGGTTAATCACCCCTGAAAGCATTATTTCTACTCAAAGAACACGTGTTTATGATACAAGCAATTACGTTCATAGTTTCATACGACACAAATAAATGATTGCAGCGCATATTGATTTCAAGCAAGCTGTCTATCGCTTAGACATAATGTACGTCCTTGTGCCTTCTAAGTTACAACACCAAAACACTTACTAAATATTAGAATATCTCTTAGGAAAATTCCCTACGTGTTGAAAGATTTTCTTAACTGTCTTGCCATAAATTCATACTTGTAGTATAAAATTATAATCCTTTTTAAACAGTTTTATCAAGCATAACTTTTTTGTTAGCTCTTTTTGATTTGCAGTTCATAGAACAAAGTCATCTATCATTTTCTTCTGTTATTAATCTAGATATTATACTTGGATACTACGATAAGTGTAGAGTAGTGCATTCAAACATATATGTGTATTAAAATATCGGAAACTCATAAAAAAAGACGTAAATATCCGGTTACATGTGACATACAATAATATAAGTGTTAGTCTTAAAACTTATATTCAAATATATTCTGATCATCAAACATAGTGGGGTTTGCATACTCATTAACAAAAAAACATTTTCCTCCCAAAAAATATTCGATGAATTTAACGAAATTCTGTAATTCTACGGTAAAAGATATTTATTTTCTCAAAAGTAGGTATTACAAATACACTTACATAGAAAACATAAACTTGAAAAAAAAGTAAACATTATGCCACTAAGCGTAACTCAAAATAAAGTGTGCATTGCGTTGATTATGCTTGAAAAAATTAAAATTTTGATAGTTATCTAAACATCTACTTCGTAAGTTATTAAAATGCTATTTTTACGTCATTGCTGAGTTACTTGCTATAGAGTAACAGAGTGTTAGTGATGGTGTGGACAGTGTAGGTACTAGTGAAGGCTTGACCACTGACCACTGACCACTCAGTGTATCGACATGCATAGTGACAATTGACTCTTCTTGACACCTTTAACGACGTTCAGATATGTGCCTTACTAGCCATACTTAGCTTAGAATTGCTTATGCATATTAATATTTTAGCTTTCTTGTGATTTTGGAATCACTGATTTCATAGTAAACTAAATTGCATGTTTAGTTTCTCTCGACCGTTTAATTGAGAACTGATATTGATGGGATTTCGTGCTCAAGTTAAGTCTTTCATAATTGCCATAAATTTAGCAGACTTTTTTTTTACGAAACAGTCTCCATTATTTAGGTCTATAATTAATAACACCGATGTCATCATGATATACACTCAAGTGCTTCTTTATTAAGTAGTTAATTGAGATCATAAGTGTAGTAATATGACCGTGATACTGCAGTTTTGTAAGTGATCCAATACGTATGAGCGATAGGCTAAGAAGTAAATGTATGTATTTCAAAATTGTAGTTATTTATTTGTGTTAGCTAGTTAACTAGAGCATTGCTGAGATCCTAGTCTCTATTTATGTTTCGAAATAAAGACAATATTTTATGTTCATCTACATCTACACTAATGATTTGTATTTTTGTGTGTATGTTTGTAACAAATAAACTCAAAAACCAATGCCGATGCCTGTGCCGATTTCAAAAAAAATTTCATCATTAGAAAGCTACATTCACACTGAGTAACATAGGCTTTATTTTCATGTCCACCCGTGCGAAGCCAGGACGGGCCGCTAGTGTGTAATATAATTGTAACAACATTTAAAAAAAAATTGGTAGTCAAATAACATAACATAACATAACATAACATCACGCCTGTAGTTCCCAAAGGGATAGGCAGAGGTGTAATAGTACACCCACATTTCGCCAGTTATGTTATAGTCCCATGTAATAGGGAGCGAGCCTATTGCCATTGACCGGGCACAAATCCAGACTCCGGGCTGCTACTGAGAATTTCCTAATGAAAAAACCCAATAACACTTTGCCCGACCCGGGAATCGAACCCAGCACCCCACGCTCAGCAGTCGCGCTTGCAACCACTAGACCAATGAGGCAGGCATGGTAGTCAAATACATATACTATAATCAAATTATTTCTAATATTATAAAGAGGAAAGACTTGTATTTTTGTGTGTATGTTTGTAATTTATAAACTCAAAAACTACTGTGCCGATTTTTTTTTTTTATCACCATTAGAAAGCTACATTCACCCTGAGTAACATAGGCTATATTTTCATAGGCTATAGTCTATATTTTCATAGGCTATATTTTCATGTCGACCCGCGCAAAGCCGGGACGGGCCGCTATATACTATAATCAAACTATTTTAAAGGTGAAACTACTAAACTAGTTCGTGAATTACGAAAGCAAAGCACATGGCATTCCTAACACAGATATCAAAAGCATTCCTCCAAGGAGGCGGGTATTTATTTCAATGACTTAAGATTCAATCTCGAAGCTGGCTGTAAATTATATTTATATGGCAATTCAAGACATTAGAAAAAACAATTTACAGGCTAGCAACATTGCCTAGGTTTCATGTTTAATGTAAGTTGGCGGGAAAATTCGTAAAGATCATGTTGTGGATTTTTTATTATTTTCCAAAATTTGTGTTTCTTCGAGTGTTAATGTGTAATAATGGTGGATTATTAAATGTTAAGTGCTCGTTAACATGTACAAGTGTGGATAAATGGTAAAAAGTTGAAAAACATGACTTTCGTATTATCTCATCATCCCCTCAGAAACCTAGTAAAGTTTCCATCACTTTACTAGGATACAAGTATAATATGTTCAATGATTACGACTGAAGGACATGTATCCATGGTCATGAATAAATTTAAAAAAAAAAAAAAAAAAAAAAAAAAAAAAATGTTTAATGTATATAGGAGTAACATTGAAGAAATCTGATTTTATAATATTGTACCACATGTTATGACACTGTTATTTCGGTGTACTTGTAGTAGTGTCCTTTCAAATCCGAAGTCTAGCCTTGCAATGTGCGTTGCGTATCATAAATATTTATGATTTATTGTCAATAATTTGCGCGTACACACTATGTATGAGTACGCAAAAGGCAGAGAGAGGGACTACTTTGAAGGACTATTTTTGTGTTTTTGCCATTGACATAAATGTATAACATACTACAAATTATCATTGCAAAAACACAAAGCTAGAAAAGGCTGGCTGTTAAAAACAGAAAAATAATAGACTATGAGTTTTTTGAGTCAAAAGTAATTTGGAACATCTTTTCGGAATAGCGAGTCCTACCTATACTAGTTCTGTTTCGAGTTACAGCTATGTGCCCAATTACCGTGATCAAAATCTTTCTTTTTTATTACAACGTTTTTATTAGCTCGCTTTTAGTTCTGTCAGTTTAGTACAAATTTTTCAATCGATTTTGAACTATCATCCGGATGAGCTAGAGACTTGAGGCTATAAACACACAACAACTCGAACTGGATGAAAGTGCAATATGAATTCGCTTTTTTAAAAAGTGAAAATCTTTTTCATCAAATTATTCATAAAATAGAATAAAATATACTTTATTGTACACCATGAAAATAGTAGTAAACAGGAACAACGTATAAATTATGGGTGCATGGGCGGTCTTATCGCTAAAAGCGATATCTTCCAGAAAACCTTTACATATTACATATACTACTATTCAGTTCAGAATGAGAACATATTAAATATAATTTTATTATTTTTAACGCATTTACGCATGCGAAACGAAATCTAACGATTTAAATTGTGGAAAGAAAAAATAAATATTATTTATCTTTTTTCTGTTCCTCTAAATATGTTCATGAGTGTCTAAGCTAGGTTTTATAAGCAGACAAGACGCACCAGTTATACTGCCCTACCATATAACGAGCCTGTTCCTGCTACATTTGCCTTGCCTGTAACTTCAAGCTATGTGAGAATCTATCAATCACCTGTTGATATGTTATATAACAGTCGCAGATTTCACACCGGTACTCGATCTTCAACTTTCTGCGGAATAAATGTAATATCCATAGCTATTAATTTAATTACGTGTATTCCGACAAACATAGCCAATTATCTGAGGATATCGATATTTTGTTAAGTGATTCGTAGCTTTCTATCGGCTTTCTGCCTCGCGGCGATATATATAATCTATTATTGTAGATGTTTATGTCCATTTTATCTTAACAGTGAATGTTAACTGATATATCTAATGATATAATAGAAAATGTTAATGTAAAATATATATACATGTTATTCAATAGATACAGACATGACTAATCGACGGATTTATATTATGTAGTTGGAATACATACAATGACTGAGTAACCTGTTTATTTATTAATAATTTTCAAAGTATTTAAAAGAAAGAAAGAAAGAAATAATTTATTAAAGTCTCTTTACAGGCGAATACAAAAATATTAAATAAAAAATAATAAAATAAAAATATAACATGCCTAAAGAAGACCAGCAAAAAAACAAAAAAAATACACTAAAGATGGGGATCTTAGCATATGCTACAACACCGAAATTTTGCAGCGCTGCGCTAGTTTTCGGATTCCCAAGTATTCAGATCAGATCTTTTAGAAAAACTCATACAGATGACAAAACCACCATCACTGGTGAGGTGGCGGTAAAACGAAAGCCCATTACGAATAAAAAAAGTTCTAATTGACATAGAGCTTTTCGAAACGCTCGCTTTATACACACTATTTGCAAGCGGAGATCATAAACAACTGCACCAATAAAATTACAATGTATATCAGATAAATAGGACACGGATAATGTCACTTATTTGTAAAAACTGACCGTTTCCGTTTGTCATGTCCCTCGTGACTAGATGGCCTCAAATGCCATCACAAAGCTAATCCTCTCACCGGGAATATTGCTAACATATTTGTGCTACGTTCTTGATTAAGGTACTCAATTGCTCTATTTTGTAAGGATGCGTACTCAGGTGCGTACTATTGAATGAACGCGATTGATGAAGGTTAAGTTTAAGTTTTTTATTTACAAATTAGTTATTATTGGTTGGACATAATAAAGACTACTCTGACAAATTGTCCTATTTATTGTGTGAAGTACTCCAATAGCATTTGATCAAGAAACATTTAAAGTAGTTCGAATATTTATAATAACGAGAGGTCGCTCAATGGTCAAAATTTGACCGTAATTCATATTTTTTTATGATTGAACTATGCCGAAAAAGAAACTATTTTCATTTTTTTTTATTGATAACACTAAAGCTTTTCGGTCCGTGTGGTGCCGGACGTTAAAAATTGCACGACCCTATATCTTCTCATGAGTGTCGTAAAAGGCGACTAAGGGATTCACCAGAGGATGGGCAGCAGCGTTCTCCGAGTATTTAACCAATCAACTGCGATCGCCAACCTGCTCGGCGGATGGAGTCCCTCACGGGACTCTCCGCCCCCAAAGCCCGGTTAAGCAGAAAGAGCACTCTAGTGCTTCCTGTGAGAAGTCAATTCGAAAAAAAAAAAAAAAACAAAAATCGCCAACCTGCCTGCCGAGCGTGGCGATTATGGCATATATGCTTGGGGGAGGCCTATGTCCAGAAGTGGACGTCTGTTAGCTGAAGTGACTAAAGCTTGTCAATTTGTCAATAGTCACTAAACAAAAAAAAAGAAAATCGGTTGACAAACAGAGGAGAAAAAGGTAGATACGTAACTGTTTTATCTTTGCCTATTTATATATACATAGATGTAGTGGGTAGAGAAATATAATTATGTACATGAAGAGCCAAGAGGCAATATACTAAGATATCTGTAGGTATTTTGGACAACTGTAGATTTATTTATGTTCCCCGAAATTGGAAGTACATTGTTAAAAAATAGAGAAGAATCGACAAAAAAGGAGATGAAGATGTTAACATCTCATTTTTGTAATGACTTACATTAAAATTGCAACAAAACCATTGAACCGAATACAATAAAACTTTTTAACAAAAAATTGAACCGACGAAAACAGAAACTGAAAAGCGAAAAATAACTAATTATGAGTCGGCGCCAAACGAACTTTTAACAAGCATAGTGCGTGTAAGTTGGAAGTGGCCGAGCGGAGAACGCATTTTTGGAAAGTTATTGTTTATCGTTGAAAATCTCACGTTGTATTTGATGTGACGTTGTTTTTATTATTTATTTAAAGTAATTTAAGATCTTCGTTGATTGGTTGTTTGGCGCCGACTCATAATTAGTTATTTTTCGCTTTTCAGTTTCTGTTTTCGTCGGTTCAATTTTTTGTTAAAAAGTTTTATTTTTCATTTTTTTGTGGTTAAACTCTAAATCCAGGTCTCCATTATGTCGTAGTGTCTAGAACTATATTTATGTATGTCAAGTTTCAACAGAATCGGTTAACAGGTAAGAATTCAGTGGGTGAACAAACACTCATCCCCTGTTTTACTACCCTTAGGGGTGGATTTTGATTTTGAAATTTAAATGGGACCAACTTCAAGATATACCCTATCCAATAAAAAAAGAATCATCAAAATCGGACCACTCTGTAAAAAGTTATGCGTGGTCATACATAAAAAAAAAAAAAAAAAAAAAAAAAAAAAAAAAAAAAAAAAAATATACGCGTCGAATTGAGAACCTCCTCCTTTTTTTCGTCGGTTAATAAAAGCCGGAACATTGTCTTCGTTTTCTGGCCCAGAACTGTTACGCAAGATGCCCCAATGACCGCGCGCTGGCGCATCTTGCGTGACCGATTCGACGAGCGCTTTGTAAGCAAATATTTTATAGAAAACAAACAGTTTGAGTGTACTCGTATGTATTGAAGTTTGTAGACTTTGTAGTTACCGTAACGTGACTTGCATATACATATACAGGATGTCCCAGGCATGTCCATTGCTATGCTTCGTGGAGACAAAGTACTTAACACATTGAAAATAAGAAATACACACACTACACATTACATACTTCACATACATTCATTACACACATACATACATACATTTACTTACATTATTAACATTACATTATTACATTACATTATTACATTAAATTTATTATATTTAATTTTTTTTTACTATTCATTTAATTTTTTTAAACAAGACGTAATACTGCAGTCAAGGACTTTTCAAAAGTGTCTCTTCCCTGAGCCGAGAATAGATCCTTTAAGTATGCCAAAAAATAACCTGTATTTTTAAGCCACTAATCTATGAGTCAATAACAAGGATTAAATCACTACAACAAATGTTGTATACCTAGATTGAGGGGAGACTACGAAATCTAACTAGCTTAGCTTAAAATAGCTTAGTAAATTCCAATAAAATTATACCAAGGCAGCAAATACTCAAACAAAACTTTATTTTATTTGTTTTTTGTCCATATTTCATGGACTTCCTTAAATTTTAGATAGGTACTAGGTTTGTTGGATACACAGACGTTGGACAGATTTTACTATTAGATTTAAAAGAGCATTAAAAGAGCCTCCACGAGTGACGATATTTAATTGATCGTCCGGCGCACCCTGCAAAACAGTCAGTAATGCTACCAACCTGCTGACTGGCTAATATTTTCCCCACAACATGAGCTGTTATCGTAATGTAGCTTATGTCGACACGATAGAAGATTAGATTTTCAAGATCTATCATCAGAAGCTATAAAATACAGGTGGTACTTCTTCACGATTGTGTTATTTCGATTCTCAGCTCAGGCAAGAGATTTGTTTTATAATCTATGAATGAATGTAGAATTTCTTATTTATAAAAATAATGTGAAGTCTTTAAGTAAAATTTAATGTTTCCAATATTTAAACTAATTTTCCTCCATGAAGCATAGCGATGGGACAGCCTGTATATGTGTGTTCGTAAACAAATAAAAATGTTGTTCTGTTTAATTTATTCAAAGCATATTGCGCTAAAACCGCATCCAAACTGCTATTTTGCAGCTTGCTTGCAGTTCAAGTGCAGCCCTACTTAGTAGGTTAAACGGTAGATCGAAGCAAAAATGAGGGGGCATGTCCGGAAGAACTGGCCATATTAAAAACAATTATGAAAGTGTTTCAAGAAGGAAAGAGACATTAAATCATAGCAGACATGTATAGTACCTATGTGTCTTCATTCCAGTCTGGATTTTATAAGGCCTACGTGACCTTAATTGGGATTAGTCGTGTACTCACTATTAAGGTAAAAACGACCAGTTCCTTCGACAGTGACATGTAGTCTCTCTGGTTTTTACCAATTACATACTTGTATCGTAACGAATGAAAATACACGTGGTGCAAAAATATGAGCGTTTCTAAAGTACGCCGAGCATCGCGTCGGCATAATATTCTCGAGATCACGTTAATTCTGCATTTTATTCAACTTTTACAACTAATCATGTGATTATACACACTATTGGCTATGTTAATATCCTTAATTGCTTTTCAATAATTGGTTAAGGCTTTCGTTTTCGATATAGAGGGTGGATAACATAATGACTTCATAGAAGCACACTTTTCGATTTTTTTCAACAATAGAACGTCGTTCTTTTGGAGTACCTACATTCACATGCCGAATGCAGTTTCGTGAAAGACGGTATGACATTAATAAACAAAATTAATTTTAATAGTCAATTGACTACTAAATCTAAAAATAACAAAATGCTTCCTGAAACCTTACATAACGTACAAACAAGATACTTATATATTTCATACTGTTAGAAGTGAAATGGCGACTGCATCGGCTTACATCACAAGTCATGAATGTGAAAAAATAAGCGAATATAAATCGCGTACTTTTCTCCGCCGTTACGATTCCCGTATTGCGCAAGAGTCGGTCATCGCGATGTGTTGGTTACGTCATTGACCCCTCACCCTTCACTAATGTTAGATGTATTTGAAAGGATTTATTTAATACTAGCCTATGCCCGCGACTTCGCCCACGTAAATGTTGTTTATCGTGTATCCCTCGGGAACTGTTCACCTTCCCGGGATAAAAAGTAGCCTATATGTTAATCCGGGTTATGTTCTATCTGTATGCCAAATATTTTTAAATCCATTTAGCAGTTTTTGTGTGAAAGAGTAACAAACATCCATACATCCTCACAATATTATAGTAGGATCTATAAATTTTATTATTGGTTAATTAACTTGAATGTCCTTTTGGCTTTCGGAATAAGCAACGGTATAAAACTTACCTAAAAATCAGTATTTTAAGCATAGAGTTACTAATACTAACAGTATACAAAGTCTTTGATTTTAAGTTACTTTATGTTACCACTTACAGAGTATCATATTTAGTTTGAAGATCACAATAGAAGAGATCTGTCTGTCATAGGGCTATATTTTTTTAATCGTAACAGGTAGCCAGTTGAAATTTTAACAGAATAGATATGTGTTGTTATTATTGCCTCTATCATGACAAACGCTAACAATAATGAACTAAGTTACAAAACTCTTAGTGCGCGATTTCGACTCCCGCTTGGCTAGTTGTTTAATTAATTTTATTAACCTATCATTTCATATACCTACTGCCTCACTGCAAGGAAAAGGACTATTCTCGTATCTTCGTTAATTTTAAGGTGGCGACTGACATTTGCTCGATGTATATACCAGGCCCCTCAGAAAGTATTGCGAAAAAAAGTTTTTATATATGGGAGACTGGCCAGTTATAATGTTTTTCGAAAATATGATTATTTATAAGTAAAAATAAGTAAGTTCCAATTTCAAAATTTCCCTCCACATTTTTTGCGAGTTAATTCAAAGTATTGTGTCTCACTGAAATATGGATCTGCGCCGGGAACATTTTAGAGCTATGATTTTATACGATTTCAAGTGTCGCCTGAAACCGGATGAATCGTACGATAGACTTCAAATGGCATTCATGGATGAAGGCCCTTCCAAGGCAACCGTGTATCGTTGGTATAACGAATTCAAGCGCGGTCGACCAACTTTGGGGGATGACGAAAGAAGCGGTCGCCCTTTGACGGCTGTTACCGAAGAAAACGTGCTAGCAGTGAAAAATTTAATCCAAGACAATAGGCGAATTACATATCAGGAGATTCAACACATATTGAAGATTGGATCGGGAAGCGTTCACGAGATTCTACACAGCCATCTTCGCGTGAGGAGGATAGTATCACGCTGGGTGCCGCACAACCTCACCGATGCTCAGAAGCAGGCCCGGGTGGAATGGTGCCGTGATATGCTTAACAAATTTGAAGCAGGCTCGTCTAGGCGTGTTTACGACATCGTTACAGGTGATGAGTCCTGGATTTATCAATACGACCCAGAAACCAAGCGCCAGTCGACTGTTTGGGTGTTTCAAAATGAGCCAACGCCTACCAAAGTGAAGCGATCTAGAAGCGGGGGTAAGATTTTGATCGCTAGCTTTTTTAATTTGACTGGCCACTTGGTATCAATTCCCTTACGGGATCAAAGAAGCATTAATGCCGAATGGTATACTACCAAATGTTTGCCAGAAGTTTTCTCTGTTATAAGCAACAAGCGACCAAACACAGGGCTCCGCGGGCTACTGCTCCACCACGACAATGCACCTGCGCACACCGCACTCAAAACGAGGGACTTCCTGGACAGCACGCCAGTCAAACTCCTGGGTCACCCTCCTTACAGCCCTGATCTAGCACCGTGTGACTTCTTTTTATTCCCAAAAATAAAAAATCAGCTCAAAGGGATACAATTTTCGTCGCCGGAAGATGCGCTGGCTGCGTTCGAGCAGGCTGTAAACGAGGTGTCTGCGGCGGACTGGAAAAAGTGTTTTGAAAACTGGTTTAGGCGCATGAATCTTTGTATAGAGGCTGGTGGAAAGTACTTTGAAAAGATTTGATAAAAATATATGTACGTATAGAACATTTTTTTTTAGTTTCGCAAAACTTTCTGAGTGTCCCACGTACGCATCGAACATTTGTTCGTTGTGAGCAAATGCCCACGATACCTGAATGTTCGTCTCGAGCTGTTCTCCATCCATCGAATTGCAGTCAAAATTCGTAGCGGTGCTCGCGCTAGCGACTGACTTGTAGTGAACGTTCAAAGGCATTTTGAATGGGGGGAAAATGCTGACTGCCTAATCTTTTTCCCACGACATGAGCTATTATCATTATGTTGCTCATGTCAACACGGTAGAAGAAGAAGGAGAAGAAGTATTCGCGAGAAAAAAAGAAAAAAAATTAAAGAAGAAGAAATTAACAACAAACATACATAACATCACGCCTGTATTTCCCCGAAGGGGTAGGCAGAGGTGTATAGTACACCCACATATCGCCAGTTATGTTATAGTCCCATGTAATAGGGGGCGAGCCTATTGCCATTGACCGGGCACAAATCCAGACTCCGGGCTAGAAATTAAGGATTCGCGAAAAAACCCACAGCCGGGTGCAAAAACATCAAGGTGCTCGGCTCGCTGTACAGACATGCTGAATATTCGACTTGTAAAGTGCTCACATCGAGCGAACATTCATGTCAGTCCCCTTTAGATGATTCTTGCAATTTGTATTTTGAGCTATGTGGTGTTGATCTGATTATAATCGCCATCTACTTATGTAAACAATTTCAAGCGTGAGATAAAATATGTTTGCCTGTCATTTACATGGAATTATGTATTACGTTATTAAAACATTTTTGCTAACCATTAGAGAAGATGCTGCAAATTCTAGTGAAGTAGAAAGTATTGAGTTCGCAATTCTAAACCGGTTACACATCCAATCATCTAATTATACTTATTGCTCGAACTGTGTCTGTTACATCACTTACATATTTAGCAAATTTATATACTGGTTTTTTGACCAGTGTGGATTTTTTTAACTTGTGTACATTTTTTTGAGTGTTCCTGTATCGTTAATAGAATGTATTTACTAGTTTTTTTTTTTAATTTACGTGTTTTTTCTACCATATCCTAGAATAAACAAATTATGATCGTAATTTGTCGTTTAAAACACAGTATTTGAATAAACGTTACGAAATCGTTTAGAAAAATAATGTGATGCGCTTCTGTTTCATAAGACCTTAACCTTGGTTTCAGTAACGGCGGTTATGCAAAATATATTTATTTTATTACGTATAATACGAAGGCTTACTTTAGTTTTCGTAAAGTTGTGAAATACACACGAAATTTATAAAAAATAATGTTATTCTTTACGTAGATCTTCTATCGTGCCGACATGAGCTACATAATGATAATAGCTCATGCCGTAGGGAAAAGATTAGCCAGTCAGCAGGTTGGTAGCGGGGCTGACTGCCCAGGGTGCGCCGGACGATCAATTAAATATCGTCACTCGTGGAACCTCTTTTAATGCACCCCAGAAAAAAAACGTAGACGAAATGGAAGAATAATTTTGAGATTTTAAACCTCAATATTGTTTAGATAATTACGTTTGGACCGCCACCAGGTGGACCGACGACCTGAAAAACGTGGCTGGGGGGGACTGGATGCGGAAGGCAGAGGACCGAGTGTTGTGGCGCAACTTGGGAGAGGCCTATGTCCAGCAGTGGACTGCGATAGGCTGAGTTGATGAATTACGTTTGATACAAAGTTGGTTGGGTCTACAAGATAATAGAATAGACCTTCTTCAATCGAAACTCTTCAGAAGTCAGTTAATAAACCTGATATTCTAAAACTCAAGGTCTGACATATATGACCTCTCGTTACTATCAAAGCATCAAAAAAATATGACGTGGAGTTCAACTGTCTAGTTAAATAACATTATATCATTACTACATGGTATAATAAATGAGTACATGGCTTTCGACCATCATTACTCATACAGCACTGTACTAAACGTAACAAGTATAATGTAATCTATCAAATCTTGAGCGAGCTTTCGCTTTCGACGAGCCGTAGACGCCGTAATTCGTTTATCGTGACGTCAGATGGTCTTCTCCACAACATTTTTTATTCTCATTCAATAACTGTTGCTATGAAGAACATTGTTTTTTTTATTAATGGTCGTCAATTCATATGTCACTCTGGTTTGTTTAAATTACTTTTTTGTTGCAAATCAAGTGTGTTGAGTCATTGAGATTTTTTGTTGTTTCGTTTTCTAAGGAATGTAGGCGGTATGATTAATTTCTTTTGACTTCCTCTTCAACAGATCCTATTGTATTTATTTGTTTGTCCCCTGTATTATATCTGTTATATTCATTTGTCTATCTACTGTATATAGATGCGAAAGTAACTATGTTTGTTTTTTACCATTTCACGACTACATTTCTGAACCGATCTGGGATCTGGAGAAGGACATCGGTTACTTTTTTATCCCGGGAAGATAAACAGTTCCCGAGGGATGCGCGATAACATCTTTCTGTGATATACCGAATTACACGCGTGCGAAGTAGCGGGCAGAAATCCTACTAATATCATCAACGTGAAAGTTTGTGAGGATGTATGGAAGTTTGTTACTCTTTCACACAAAAACTACTGTATGCATTTTAATGAAATTTTACACACAGATAAAACATAAATCTGATTAATATATAAGCTACTTTTTATCCCGCGAAGATGAACAGTTCCCGAGGGATGTGTGATAAACAACATTCACGCGGGCGAAGTCGCGGTCATAGGCTAGTTACTAATAAAATTAAAATATAATATTCTTTCTGACGTCATTATAATACCGTAAGAAAGAATATTACAATTTTATTTAGTCTTTATAAGATCATTTGTAAATTGCGAAAGTGAATCTTTTGTCTGCCACGTTTTTGCGATTGAATTACCGAACGGATTTTGGTTATCTTTGGAAGAGAAGTTTAATACTGGAAAATAATAGGATAATTTGTACCCTAAACTATTTTGAAACTTTAAACAAGAGCAAAGTCATATATAGGATGAGTTTTTAAAATTAATTTGTCACAGAACTTTTCTTTTCATGATTTGCTTGCAACCTTTATTTATTTATATATTTATTTATTTATTATAAAGTAGTGCAATAATATATGGTGGTATATTGTTGTGATCGATAAAATAATTATTGGGATCGATTCCCAGTATTTCATAATCTTCATCATTTCAGCTGAAAGACATAAACATAGGATAAAACATTTACTTTCAAAAATGCAGTTTTTGTGTTCTCAAAAATCAAGCTCACGACTCTTTTTTTTTCGACTTTTCCCAACACTTTCGGATTTGGCCCTTAAGATCTCTTTTCAAAACTCACCAGAGGACCAGACGTATATGTTTTGTTCAGTTATACTTGTACTAGCCTATGCCCGCGGCTTCACTCGCGTATAATTCGGTTTATCACAGAAATATGTTATAGCGCATCCCTCCGGATCTGTTTATCTTTCTGGGATAAAAGTAGCCTGTATGTAATCCGGGTCAAAGTTTATTTGTGTGTTAAATTTCATTCAAATATGTTCAGCCGGTTCAGCGTGATTGGAGGACAAATAAATTAATAAATATCTTTGGGACATTTTTTATACAGCACCATCTAGTCCCAAACTAAGCAGAGCTTGTGATATGGGGACAATGGATATAATACTTATATACATTTTTTTTGTAAATACTTACTTAGAATACATAAGCAACACCCAGACCAACACAAACACTTATGTTCATCACACAAATATTTATGTCCTGTGGGAATCGAACCCACGACCTCGTTAACAGCAGTCCGACACTCGAACCACTAGACCACAGAGGTCGTCAATAAACGAACAAACAAACATCTATACTTTCGTATTTAAATATTAGTAGTATATTGTTTTGTATACGACATCTAAAAGCGAGAGTTTTCAAACATAAAGATCATCTATGAACAATTATAGCTATGCTTCTGCTGAACCTTATAAGTACTCGAGCACTTTCATTTTCTCATGGCTTCCCGTCCATTATGCCGTACATTTAAAGCAGCCGTTGCCTCTAACGGTACTAGCTAATCTTATTATTGATGAGACTAGTTCACGCACGTGTCAGTTTCACCTGCTCAACCGTGCTTGTAAGGGTCCGTTCACATAGACCCGGAGGGCAGAGTACATTTTGATCGTATTTAAATAGGGTTTTAGGACATTGAAAATATAAGGTTTGTTTTTACTTCTTTTGTAAATCTTTTCTCACATAAGGATGGTCAAGAGCCGTCCCAATGTGTTTAGTGTGAGCATTAAGAGTAGCCGACCGGTTCCCCATGTAAGTCAGTCAGTTATTCATAATGTGCGTACCCTCTCCCAGCTGGTCTCTGTGATGTGGTTGGCTCCGAGCGTATAAATCGATCACAAAAACCTGCGGCTATAGTAAAAAAAAAAAACTTCTTCGAGCCGGTCTATGTGAACAGACCCTAACAAACCCGACTAGGGCAGTAACATCTGACGGAAGACCTTTATTTTCCGGTACGAAAATTACATAATAGCTACTAAAGCTTAATTCTCGCTGTACTAAATTTTGTTCGTGTCATAACTCTCATAGTTTCAGTTGAAAACCAGCGTCAGGTAGTAGTCATCTGACAAATGCTGAACCGAACCTATCTGGCGCAGCCGTGGGGGGCACTTATATTTTTTATCTTGTATTGTTTGTGTGCTTGCTTCTGGAAAATAAGATTTTTTCTTTCTTTTTCTCTTTCTTTCTTTCTTTTTCAGAGTTTAGAACCTGATTTAGGAACAAAAATGGAAACTATCGTTCACAATTAATTAAATAAAGAACCTTGAAAGATTAGGGTCATAATTTACAATTATGCGTTATAAACCTTATGCCCTTGCCGGTTCACTTGTGCAAAGCGATGGCGAAATAGACCGGACAGTCAAGCACCGAATTAACACAGGATGGTTGAAATGGCGGCAGGTCACGGGAACTACATGTGACTCTCGAATTCCTCCTAAACTGAAGGGGAAAATCTATAAGACCATGATAAGACCTACTGTCCTGTATGGTTCGGAATGTTGGGCTACGAAAGGAATTTATTTATTTAATCGTATGGCATCTTTATAGGCTATCTATACATCTATATTATTTTATTCACAATGACAAATTGAGATTCTTTAACCATATGGTGGCGTCAGGTGTAAGGGTGAAAAGATCCTCTGGAGAGCCAGGGTACGACAATAAAGGACATCGTTGGATTATATGGTCCACAGTCTGGTCCTCTTCGCCGCACTCACAGAGGCTGGAGTTGCTCCATCCCCACTTATATTTGAGGTAATTACATCTTCCGTGTCCCGTTCTCAGTCTGTTTAATCGGCACCACAAATGTCGGGGTAAGCCAAAGCCAGGCAACTTTGCAGTGGGGTTTATGGTTTGCACGCCCGAACCAAACGTTGCGTTAGCCCACTCAGTCTTCCAACTTTCCATGATGTCAAATTCTGACAGATTTCGTGCCGTTAGGTATGGTGGATGGCGAGATTTAAGTCGGTATGGTGGAGGGTGTGCAAGGTAGTGAAAAATAGGCAAATTAGGGTTCTCATAGATCTTAGCGGCTTCTCTTTGGAGCGCGTGGCTTCTACGTAGGTGTGGAGGAGCAATGTGACAAAGAACCGGGAAAGGAATTAATGAAAGGCAAGTGCATGCAGCTGAGATGAGAATGTTAAGAGGAATGTGTGGTGTAACGAGAATGGATAGGATAAGGAATGAATATGTAAGAGGGAGTCTGAAAGTAGCGCCAGTGACAGAGAAGTTAAGTAGCAATAGACTGTCATGGTATGGACATGTGATGAGGAGGAATGAGGAGCATATTACGAGGAAAGTTTTAAGTATGAATGTTGATGGCTATAAGAAAAGAGGGAGACCGAAGAAAATATGGATGGATTGTGTGAAAGATGATATGAATAGAAAGAAAGTGAACACGGAGATGACGGCTGATAGAGATGTATGGAAGAAAAAAACATGCTGCGCCGACCCCAAATAAATTGGGATAAGGGCAGGAGGATGATGATGATGATGATGAAACAAATGGGCTGAAATGTTAGTTTTTTTAGCAGTTGAACAATGTAAAGCGTACTTAGTGAATTTCCGCGATTATATGGAACAAAAAAGTAAGAAAATGAAATTGAACCGGTAGTTTACGGTAAGTTACCACTTTTTATTGCGCAGGAGTGTGCGATGACATTGCGTCATCGGGATTAAAGCTGTGCCTTACTGAATTAAGTGACAGCTGTAATGAAATACTGCCATATGGATTCCAAAGTTACTGGCTGGATTTAACAAGCAGTAATAATGCCCTAAAAAGGTTGTCCCGCTTTAAATTTATTGCGAATTAATGATGAAATATTATTTTACAACTGATGCAATTATCACTCTCATTGCTCTTTTTTGTTGCGATAGTTCTTCATGCTTCAAGGCATTTTGAATGTTCTAAATCAATATTTTTTTTACCTGTTTCCACACAAGCTTTGATAACGACAAGAAAAATCGATATCTCGATATCGTGATTCTTGGTACATGTATTTGTACTGTTTTTTTTTAATTTTGGTAATTTTATGCGTTAATCTAGACGCAAATAAATATTTTTTGCAGGATTTTAATACAAACAAAGCAACAAAAAATTCAATGAAATACTAAAATGAGTAAAATCCTACTAATATTATAAATGTGAAAGTATGGATGTTTGTTAAAACAGGATACTTTTTATTGACATACCATAGGAGCGAAGGGTCTTAAAAGTCATAATAAAGGACCGTATCATAATTAGTAATTTAAATAAATTTAAAGAAAGAAAGAAAGAAATAAAAATGATTATTTGCCAAGGCGACATGCGGTAAGGTGAATATAAAAAATAACTTCATTACATTTTAGGAATTATCTTCATACATAGTTGTAATATCATAAGAAAAGTAACTTTGCGTGTCGTAGCTGCAGCAAAAAGGTTGACACTCAGCATGAAAACAATTAATTAATGTTAATTTATACGACCCCTCGTGTGGTATATGCATACTTATGTAGATATATGCAAACGTACTACAGTTTAGAATACAAAGATATCGAATATTCGTTGAAAGTATGCTAACAGGTAAAATTATTAAAATTAGACAAATTTTAACATTCTGTATTTTAATTTTATTTAAATTGCACGTATAAGAATGTAGATTTTAGATTAAATTGCTAAAAACTTTTAGTTCCAATCAATTATAATAGATAATCTACTATTGGGCTTTTTGTCGTAATATAATTTGATTGTATAATCCATTAAGATTAAGATTTACATAATCCCAGAAAGTCGTTACCGCGCATCCCTCGGGTATCGTTTATCTTCCCGGTATAAAAAGGAGCCTATGTCCTTCTCCAGGTCCCTCCGGCTATCTCTTTGCCAAATTTCATTACGGTCGGTTTAGTTATTTAGTCGTGAAAAGGAAACATACAAAGAGACAGACAGAGAGAGTTACTTTCGTATTTAAAATATTAGTATGGATATACATACATATAGATTGATGTATCATACGAGAGAGAGAGAGATAGATTAAGAAAGCAGTAAGTCTATTTCTCATTATTATTTAAAGACACCGATTTAGTCTTTGTACAGTTAAGCTTGTGATTACCAATAATAAATCTCTGATGAAACATCAATTTATTAAAAGTCATTTTTATTTTTGAATAAACGGTTGTTTAACCAGATCTGACATAAAATTAAGTTTTTTTTAATAGTCTTAGAACTCTAGCCACCCCGTAGAAAGATAATCCGTAGTTTAATGTTTCAGATTTACAACTAAACGCGTCAATAAACTACGCATATTCATTCATTAAAGTGAGCAAAGCTCTACAATTACGCGCTACGCTATTGTTCGTAGCGCCACTTCGTAGCCGCTACGATCCGTACAAAAGACTTCAACGACAATGAGCAAGATTTTATTTATTTATTATATCCTTGAAATAATTAAATTAGGAGAGTTTATTTACATGACTCCTATTTTAATACGATAGGTACGGTTTCTGACTCCAAAAAAAAATCCAAGCAATGATAAATTTATGAAGCACACCCTAACTATTATAAAACTGTAATTGTATGTTTGTTTGTTCAAGCATCACGCAAAAACTACTAGCCCAATTTCGATGAAATTTTACACATAGATAGGCCATATCTTGGATTACTATACATAATACTTTTTATCGACGAACAAAGCCTTGGGCGTTACCTAGTTAAAATAAAATAAAATCAGTAGGTATGTACTGAAATATGAAAAAAATAATTACCTCGTTATCATCGCCATGACTCCTCACTGTCCAAATAATAGTCCGACACTTGATCACTTATACCATTAGGCACAAAGACGAGCACAAAAGTCCAGTTTAAGTTACATTCATAACTTCAAACTTTGAGGGTAGTATTAAATAGTTGTGGTTAGTTGTTGTTGGGGCGCGTGCTAGCGTCGGTGCGGCGTGGTTGGCACTGAAGCGGTGCGCAGGCGCCGCCGCGTCGAAGCCTGCCGAGCGATGAAAGTCGCTCGTGATTCGTGACGCGCCCTCGACAGGCAGAAGGACGCTGTAGGCTGTAGACTAAGCTTACTGATACGGCTTTATGCTAAATATTGATGGTAAGACTTCACGGTAACTCTGTTCTAGTATTTGGTCAATTAAGATCTGCTTTGAAGCCTGATTTTGATTATTGCTCCATTTCCTAGTCTCAATTTTTTTTTTTTTTTTTTTTTTTTTTTTTTTAATAAATATCTTTGGGACATTTTTACACAGCACCATCTAGTCCCAAACTAAGCAGAGCTTGTGGTATGGGTACTAGACAATGGATATAATACGTATATACTTTTTTTTTTTTTTTTTTTTTTTTTTTTGTAATTACATACTTATAATACATAAGCAACACACCCAGACCAACACAAACACTTATGTTCATCACACAAATATTTGTGTCCTGTGGGAATCGAACCCACGACCTCGTTATCAGCAGTCCGACACTCGAACCACTAGACCACAGAGGTCGTCGTATAAATAGCTCGCGAGTGCCGCGAAAATAACTGGTGGTAATCCTACTGATATTTTAAATGAGAATTTGTGTTTGTTTACTTATTTTTCTTTCACGTAAAAACGGAAGAATGGATTGACGTGACTTTTTGTATTGAGATAGTTTATGGGACGATAAAAAAAACCTAATTTGCACGAGCTCCAAACGGAAGAAAATTGTATACGTGGGACACTCAGAAAGTTTTGCGAAACTAAAAAAAATTGTTCTATACGTACATATATTTTTATCAAATCTTTTCAAAGTACTTTCCACCAGCCTCTATACAAAGATTCATGCGCCTAAACCAGTTTTCAAAACACTTTTTCCAGTCCGCCGCAGACACCTCGTTTACAGCCTGCTCGAACGCAGCCAGCGCATCTTCCGGCGACGAAAATTGTATCCCTTTGAGCTGATTTTTTATTTTTGGGAATAAAAAGAAGTCACACGGTGCTAGATCAGGGCTGTAAGGAGGGTGACCCAGGAGTTTGACTGGCGTGCTGTCCAGGAAGTCCCTCGTTTTGAGTGCGGTGTGCGCAGGTGCATTGTCGTGGTGGAGCAGTAGCCCGCGGAGCCCTGTGTTTGGTCGCTTGTTGCTTATAACAGAGAAAACTTCTGGCAAACATTTGGTAGTATACCATTCGGCATTAATGCTTCTTTGATCCCGTAAGGGAATTGATACCAAGTGGCCAGTCAAATTAAAAAAGCTAGCGATCAAAATCTTACCCCCGCTTCTAGATCGTTTCACTTTGGTAGGCGTTGGCTCATTTTGAAACACCCAAACAGTCGACTGGCGCTTGGTTTCTGGGTCGTATTGATAAATCCAGGACTCATCACCTGTAGCGATGTCGTAAACACGCCGAGACGAGCCTGCTTCAAATTTGCTAAGCATATCACGGCACCATTCCACCCGGGCCTGCTTCTGAGCATCGGTGAGGTTGTGCGGCACCCAGCGTGATACTATCCTCCTCACGCGAAGATGGCTGTGTAGAATCTCGTGAACGCTTCCCGATCCAATCTTCAATATGTGTTGAATCTCCTGATATGTAATTCGCCTATTGTCTTGGATTAAATTTTTCACTGCTAGCACGTTTTCTTCGGTAACAGCCGTCAAAGGGCGACCGCTTCTTTCGTCATCCCCCAAAGTTGGTCGACCGCGCTTGAATTCGTTATACCAACGATACACGGTTGCCTTGGAAGGGCCTTCATCCATGAATGCCATTTGAAGTCTATCGTACGATTCATCCGGTTTCAGGCGACACTTGAAATCGTATAAAATCATAGCTCTAAAATGTTCCCGGCGCAGATCCATATTTCAGTGAGACACAATACTTTGAATTAACTCGCAAAAAATGTGGAGGGAAATTTTGAAATTGGAACTTACTTATTTTTACTTATAAATAATCATATTTTCGAAAAACATTATAACTGGCCAGTCTCCCATATATAAAAACTTTTTTTCGCAATACTTTCTGAGGGGCCTGGTATATTAGTATTTGAGTGATCTACAGATAGTTTCAACAACAACGATCTCAACACCCAGGTGTTTGCGCATGTGAAATTTGCGTTTGTAAACGCACCCATGATACCTACAAGATGCTAAAATCCTAGTGTGCCACAACATTGTAATAATTTAAAAAAAAAGAGAAAAATTACCGTTATTATCAAGATTATTTGATCCATCTAGATATCGTAAACCCGCTAATAGTTTTAAAACACTGTGTTAGATTTTCATAAGGAATGCATTATTTACATCTAAAACAGTTGTTATTGCTGTATTTTACCGTTATAAACAGCTACTTAGAGCTGTTAGTAGTTGTGTTTAGCATCAATTTAGACTATAGTGTGAAAACCGTATTGCTCTCAAATTGTCTTCCCTTCTATAGCATGTCGGCATCTAATGTAAAAGCACTAATATTCCACCACAGTATGCCAAAGCTGAAGCCAAGGAGTGTCATCATCATCATCATCATTATTTCAACCAAAATACGTCTACTGTTGGACATAGGCCTTCCCCAAGCATCGCCACAAGGACCGGTCCTACGCTTACCGCATCCATCGGATTCCCGCGACCTTCACCAGCTTGTCGGTCCACCTTGAGGTGAGCCTACCCACGCTGCGTCTTCCAGTACGCGGTCACCACTCCAGAACTTTACTGCCCCATCGGCCATCCGTTCTGCGAGCAATGTGCCCCGCCTACTGCCATTCTGATTCGATCACGCAGGGACACTCCGAGCATAGCCCTCTCCATTGCTCTTTGAGTGACTGAGCCTTCTTATCAGGCCCAAGGAGAGTAATAAGGATTATTTCGAAAAAAATAGTACTCCTTTTTTTGGGTAGCGGTATTTTGATAATATTTTCGCAGCAAGAAAGCATCGAAATTGAATAAAGATGATGCACGATGTGGAAATCTATTGAGAATGGTCTCTAAATCCAACATTGGATGTTAAAAAGCTGGTCATAATAAAATGTGTAGTCATCGTGATACATCGACAAGAGATAGTGTTGATCAAAGAAATCTAAATATTATGGTAATAGAAATGTTATCTACTGTCTAATCCCGGAACGCGCGTCGCCATATTGCTGCTGCCAACATATAAATACGCAATTACGCCCACCATACTTCTAGCATTCAATGCAAAATAAATTCAGCCTTAAAAATCTGCCGTTAGATATGCAGCAAAATACAATTTTAGTGACTCCGCGTCAAAAACAACACTGATGATCAAGCAAACTGTTCTCGCACAGGTGTCCTACAGACACCTACACACGGCAACAACATCATGCGCTTTTACCACTTCTATTATATTAATATTTAGATTTCTATGGTGCTGATGAAGCCTTAATATGAAATTATGTTAATTCCTATCAGCAATAAACCGCCCACGTAAATATTTAGAAGTGAATTGGTCAACCATAAACATGGCCATAAACATAATATTATTTTTAACGAATCATTGAAATAAGCTCTTATAAGGCTAATCTTTTAATATTATGTAAATTTCGAATGCATTTAAAATGCATCTGGAAATAATTAATTGTAAATAGTATTTAAAAACATGATTTCAATATAATTGTGTAAGATTTTTTTAAACATGCTCTCTATATTACTGAATAGACAAGATGGCTATACTTACAATTCTACTGGCACTGGATACTGGCATTTTGAGGGTGTGGTGAAGATGAGGCAACCATTCACGTGAGTGAATGTATATATATCTACATATAATATAACGTTATATGAGCTATATAATTACAGACAACATTGATTCATCAATCATGCTAAGCAGTCAATTTGCGTAATATCAAAACTACGATATTTTTACGGTCTTTAGCCAAATGATGTGTAAGGTATTTGAGTTTTGATGTTTTTGCCATACATAACTTGTTTCCATTTTAGAATTAATTCTAAAGTGATTTCTTGTGCCCTTTGGTGAAAATAATGACCGATCGATCTGCAATAGGGTAATAGAGGCAGATGGCATGAGGAAGCCGGAAAACATTTCAGCGCAACTTGAGAGTGAAGCTTATTTTAAATATGTATTAGTCGTTGGCATATTGTATGGTCTGTTATTTTACAAACGGCATTGTCTGTTTATGTACAAAATTAATACGATTATATAGATAAATCAACAATTTGCTTTCGGCATTTTACAAACCAGCGAGCGTTTATAAACAGACGACGCCGTTTGTAAAATGACGAATCATACAATATACCGACGCCATATCCATAACCATAAACTTAGGAAATTAATTATGGCAACAACAAGCAATGGTTTAACGTAAAATAACCATCCCATTTTTCTCCCGCTGCTGGAAACGTATAGGGAAGTTTTTTTACTATTGTTCAATTTTTTATTCTAATGATGTTACTTTACTTCTTAAATCACAATTCTAAACGAGTGTAATGCAATAATTTGAAACCAGTTTCATTCATTGAGTAATATGCAGCCAGTAAACGCTCGTAATTTAAACTCGTCGTAAGTGCTCGGTAAATAAACGTTTATGGGATTGAGCGGATAGTTACCGTAATATACAAGGCAATGAGGGGTCATCAATGTTAATGTTTACACTTTAAAAGCAGAATTATAGTAAACTTTTACCTACTCAAGATATTTTGGGTACATTTTGTTAAGGTAATGTTAAATATATATATAAATATGGAAGGCGCAGCGTGAGTAAGCCCCCCACAAGGTGGACCGATGACCTGGTGAAGGTCGCGGGAATCCGCTGGATGCGGAAGGCGCAGGACCGGTCGTTGTGGCGATGCTTGGGGGAGGCCTATGTCCAACAGTGGGCGTATTTTGGCTGGTATGAATGAATGAATGAATGTTAAATATATTACGAATGCATGTTCCCAATAAATTTTTGTCTATTGTGAGATGTCAAAACGAATAAGAATACGATTAGTAGAATCGATGCAATAATTCTGCGTGGTACCACATCGCAATGAAAAGTAAGCCGTAAGCTTGCGAACTCACAAATACTTCCTCACAACAAAGTGAATTCAAACAATAGGGCCGGTAAACGCATGAATGATGGAGAAGAAGATTGTATGAACTTAGAATTAATGTTACGAAACCGCCCCGATATGATCGCTCTCAGGACATTGCGATGCTATGATTTATATCAAATCTTGAGATTCGTGACTTGAACCTGTAATTTATGTAACTTACGAGTACAAACGTCTCGCCAGTGAATTTACATGCATTGTTGAAAATGGTCTAAAACTTTCATAAAAACTGATATTTATAAGAAACAAGGGTAGTTTATGTACATATTTTGGGAGTCGAACCCTGTTTCTTTGTAACTGTCTATTAGAACATGGTCCATGTACACTCGACCAAACGAAATCGTGACCCACCATAAGTTTAATTTTCTACAAACATTCTAATAAAATTAGGTCGCATTTTGCTTAAACATATTTCCCTGGCAACAAACTTGTTATCAATTGTATTGGGCCGTGACAGTTAGTTTACCATTTTTTTTTATTTGAGTAATATTCTTCTGCAATTGAAAGAGTTAGTATAGGTTTTTTGTAAAAAATGTATTTGTTTACTTCTTTTAAAGGCAAACTATGCGGAACGACAGTTAATTCGAAATTCAAAACATAATTCTAGCTTTATCAAAACGTAAATTTTTATCCAATTATTAATCTATTGCATTTAATAACAAAGCTCAAAATTGCATAGACCTCTGAGCCATATTAACGATGTCCTAAGTGCAGCACGATGCTAATAAGAAGAAAATTTTACTGTTTTGACAATTTCATACGAATTATCGGCTGAGTGGGTCATAATTCCGATATGTTGACTGTACGTAAGCAGTGAAAACTGTTTGCTAGGACATGTTCCATGGGTACCACTGTACGTAAGCAGTGAAAGCCTACCGGCTGAACATTTGCCTTCCATGGAGTACTTCGAACCTGGCCCACACCTCGGACTTTTAGGATCCAAATGCGGATCAGAATTTGATTATCACTTGTTTCAACGGTGATGGAAAACATCGTGAGGAAACCTGCACACCTGAGAGTGCTCCATACAGTTCTCGATGGTGTGTGTACCCGCCAACCTGCACTAGGCCAGCGGACTAATGCTTTCACCTTCTCATTCGGAGAAGAGGCCCGTATTAGCCAGCAGTGGAACAATAATGGGCTGATTATGTACTATATTATGTATCCCGTTTCTTTGTGACTGTCTATGAGGACATGGACCATTTTGGCACTGTACGTCGTATGAGCAATTTAGCTTGCATTTGCTTCGAAATATAACTAGGATAGATTTATCTCTACTATCATTATTCGGTATAATAAGTAACCTAATGTCCTCCCGGCTGAATTTCGGTCACGACGGCCGATCTCAACGGAGACTAGCCATCTGCGTGGGGTTTATTATAGTGCACAAGTGTGTGCCCAAACACAGGTGCACTCTTTATACCTTCATTATCATAATCCGATGCGATGGCAATCCGACACGACCGGAGAGAGATCAGGCGCAGGACCGACGGCTTTACGTGCTTTCCGAGGCACGGGGATGTAGCACCGCCAACTTCCTGACTTCGGGCTACTATAGACAAATTTTCTTGACTAAAAAAATTCCAATAAAACTTTTTGCCCTACCCTGGAATCGAACCCAGGACCTCACGAACTGTGCTAGACCACTGAGGCAGTGAGTATTCGGTATTACTGCATTATCGAATTACAGCACACCTACGAACTTATTTCACGTCTCTCACTCATACGGTGTATGTTTTGAAACTATTGCAATTGCGGTTATCTTTACGAGTAATAGCCTAATGGGCAGGGATTAATGGTTGTGATTGTACATACTTTGGCTAACACATGGTACAAATATCATCACGATCGTTTTATCCCGTGAACTATTTCTGAATTTAGGTATCATCATAAAATACTAAAACGAATAATAAATTAGTCTTGAAAAAAATAGTAGACAACTGTTTATCGTAGGTATTCCTAAGTCGGTTATTTTATTCAATTTTTTCTTTTAGTGACATACATAAAAAAGTACATTAAATATAAATAAATATAAATATAAATATAAATATCTTCGGGACATTTTTACACAGCACCATCTAGATAAAAAAAGTGGATCATCATCATTAAGTGGATTTTTTATTTATTTGAAATTTCGTTTGCCTTGCGCGTTTTAATCGTAGCCCTGTTAATCCTGAACAACATAACATATAAAAAAGATTGATAGATGGCTTCATTTCGTAGCGAAAGACAATATGATAAGACTTGATAAGACTTGCCGCCAAGTGGCAGCTATCGCATTCGCCCAAGGCATTTTTTGCCGCCCGGTGGCAGCTATTGACCTAGTGGTAAATTCAAAGTTGTTTAGATGTGTGTGTAATTTGTTGTGATGTGTGTTCACTAAATATGTATTGACTTTGAATTAACTGCAAAGTTAGTCGAGTTGGTTAAGGAACAAGGTCTGTTTCTTAATAAGATCCACCTGACGTCACCCAAAGACTGAAACAAAGTAGAAGTTAAATTTTATACCACGAGCAGAGTTCAATACAGTTCTCAACGGTGTGTGTAGTTCACCAACCCACACTAGGCCAGCGTGGTGGACTAAGGCCTTAGCCTTCTCGTACTGAGAAGAGGCCCGTGCCCAGCAGTGGGACAGTAATGGGCTGGTTATGAGCAGAGTTCACAGAAGCTTAGCGGATAAAGCATTGGTGTACTGAACCAGGAGTCGCAGGTTCAAATCCTGCCGGCGAGCAATTTTTTTCTTTCCACTATTTATATCTTTAGATTTTGCTCCACAAGCGTTATTGTGTTAAAATAATAAATATTTACTTAAGTGCCACTTAATATATGTAGTTTACCTCCGGTATACAGGTAAAAGTCGCACTTCTCTCGTTTGAGACATTAAATTAAATAAGCATTTTTGTGCCAAAACATAGAGGAAATTATCATGGACAAGAAGTTTTAAATATTTTAATACAAAAAGTTTTTAAGAAGACTACAAACTTTAATAATTCCTATACTAAGATGTGCATTATTGGAAAATCGTGACTTTAAAACAACCCTATTGAATCACGAGCGCAACTTCGTATTAAGTAATTAACTGAAATATTCGTCGTGTATTCGGTATGATTTTATTTAAAAATGTGATAATTGCCATAAAGTACCGAACCGATAGATTGCCAAACATTTGATTACGTGCACTATAAACTTAGTAATAATTTTCAATCGATATCCTATTGGAATTAATTTCATGCCGTGTTAAGAATTCTGTAACACGATCTTCTCTGTAGGCACGAAGCAGCAGGGTTATTCTGTAAGAACTCATTGTCGAACTCACTTCTGAATCCGCAGTGAAAGGTATAATTTTGTATTGTGTTTACTATTTATCACTGCGGATTCAGAAGTGAGCTTGCTAGTGAGTTCTTACAGAACAGCACTGCTGAGCATGGATCAATGAACACAATTTCCCAACATATCCATAAAATCATTAAGTGGGTAACAATAAACCGATAGTTATGTGAGCGGATCGAATAATTCGTCTCTTACCATGGAATCGATTACAACACCACTGATCAGTGACTCGATTTATTTAAACAACAAGAATCTAGCATGCAACGCCCGATGTTTTCGTAACCGCAGATGCAACTGTGTTCAAACAGTTTTTATTCAACTCGAGTCCTTAGCAGTTGCGTCAAATAATCGGTAAGCTGTTATTTGTGTCAATTACGAAATAACTAAGGTTCATCCGCCGATCTGTCTTCTAACTTATATGCGAATAATTGAGGCGAGAATTATTTGCTCAAATGATGTATATCACAGCATAGAGTAATAAGACAGAATGATAATTTCATTCAAAGTTCCATCCAAAGTTGAAGCACAAAAGCAATCGAAGTGTGCACGCAAGCGGCACGTAAAATGTTCGCCAACTCACACATAGGCACGCGTAAGCTGTACTGAACGTAGCCTTTTAAGGCTAACTTGAATTTGCTTCACTTCGCGTGCGACTACTGCGGTTCTAAGCCTAATTATTCTAAGTATCACAGCTATATTACCGGTTAACAATATTATTATACCTACAATGTAACAGAAATACACGTATTCTGGATTTTCTTACTAAATTGTGTGCAAAGATTTCTCTGTTATGTATGCGAATTTGTGACTTTCACGAAATCACGTGCTCCGCGATACGCCCTCTCTAATCATTCATACATATATAATGTGGTATGCTCGTGACCGTATAAGGATATATAATATTATGTTATAATAAGTGTGTGATAACACGATGTTGATATAGGATGCTAGAAAGCGAGAATGTCCGGGGCCTGTCCGGTCAATTGAACGGACGGTGAACGCCCGAATGAGAAATGGTAACTATCTAATTCACTAACTACCTAAACTATCTTCAAATGAGAAAGATTCTATCTTCTACTTAATAAAACTCTAACACTGACTAGATAACATACATAACACACAGCCTAAGCCGATGCGATGGGTCCAGAAGCATGAAATTTTGCACAGGAGTGCCTTGTATAACGTAGGGGAGCACTGGGAAAGGATTTTTTGAAAATTTATTCCATAAGGGGGTTAAAGCGCTTTGAGAACTCTTTCATAATGCGCACAACCAAGTTGTGGAATTCACTGCATCTTTATTTCCGGGAACTTACAACCATGACGCCTTTAAAGCTGGAGTGAATCGGCACCTAATAGTTTTGCTCGCTCCATCGTCGAACACATCTTGACAAAGTTGTCTAGATTGCGGTCAAGAGCAGATTTATATGTCATAAAAAAAATAGGGTGAGAAAAGTCAGATGGTTCCCAAGATGTTACCGTTGGGATATCCTAACCAATAAAACAGCACCTGACTGACTAACTGACAACGTACAGTCTAAACCGGTGGACCTAGAGATTTGTTTAGAAGTATTATTCCTTGAGTACCCTAGAGCTGCAGTATGGAGGGATTTTCCGAAATTCCTTCGCTAAAGGGGTGAAAAGTGGCGATATGGTTTGTATGAAAAAAACACGGGAGCGAAGCCACGGGCATCAGTTAGTCTTTATAAAGATTCTATAAATTGGGTTATCGTTTTTGTATGTACCTGAGCATCTGTTGTGATTTCTGTTGTAAGGACTATTTTACTGTTGTTAAGTAGATCTTTGGAACTTTGTTCCTAGATTATAATACTGTCCATACATTTTATATTTTAACGACGATCTACGAAACGGTTTAAGTGAGCATGACATCAGTCATCTGATCTCTCTCATGATACTCATCGGTATCTTATATCTTATCAAGCTTTTTTTACGTGTGTAAACCCTCAAGGATGCATTCCGCCAGGGGATGACGGAGCCAGTATCGGACTCTTACCGACTAAAACCACCACGGTGTTCCTTCAACTACCTTTACTTGGGGCGTGGGATATACTCTGCATTCCCCACCCACCCACAGCAGGTCCCAGCTCGTCACTAGTAGGCGAGCCTCCTGTGCCTCCCTGCCTCAATGTCAACCGCACCCTCCTGACTGGCATGCACGGAACACTGCGCGCGCCACCGTCACGGACCTTGACTGGTCGGGCGATGGCCTACACCAAGTCCGCCGACCGCAGACCCTCTCCTAGGGTGGCTGAAAGTCAGCGTACACCCTCCTGTGGCACCAGGTCTATCTCCTACGGGAATGGTGAGAGGTTGTCGCCTCTCGCACCCTCGCCACCGCCTCCTTCGCGAGCATTACCTCCTCGCAGAAGGAGATGGCACCCTCCCAAGCGCTCTCGCTCCCGACCATGGATATCACCACGCCGGAAGCGAGAGATCGCTGCCACCTGCAGTAATGAGGTCAGGGCGCTGGGAGGATTCCTTATCAAGCTGGCTGTAAAGTAACTTTATGTTGTTTGTTATTGTCAATGATCTTACACGAGTATTTTTTTTTAATGCGTACTAAGCTTTCTAAATCAGAAAATAAATGTTCCATCATCATTTCAGCCGAAAGACGTCCACTACTGGATAAAGGCCTCCCCCAATTAAGAGGGGGATATGCCATAATCGCCACGCTTGGCAGGCTTGTTGATTAGTCAAAAATAATATTATAATAATTTGCTTTTTAAATTGGCTTCAAATAAACAGAAGTAAACGGATCTCCTTTTATTATTATTAAAAGTGAGAACAACTATGGAGGACACATTGCATCAACATGTACTACATTCGTCATTATTAGCTTTACATTAATTTATGACGAGAAAGTTTTATTGGTACTAGTTTAATAAAACGAAATAAGAATAAATATTGATTAAAAACATCAATTCGTTAGCATATCGCAAAGAGGATGTTACATACATCCTCTTTGCGATATTTTGAATGTTTTTAGATCATTCATTTTGTGAAACGGTCTCATGAAAGAATTGACAATTTAATTATGGAAGTATCTAGTCTACCAGCAGTGGCCGATTAGTAAAAAGGAATATCCTGCCACTAGTAAGCTAAGAAATAATGCTATTCTGCCGCAAGAAAAAAATACATATTCGTCGTATTAAGTCGTAAACATATTCGTCGTATTAAGGGGCACGGCGGTGAAGCCCCTGCAACTGGATACTGACGGCAGATAGCTGTTAGTTAGGTTAGGTTATGTTAGAACAGTGAACATACTACGCCTTAAACGATTTGCCAATCTTAACTTATCATTTTGAGCTCATTTACCACGTATGTAGGAAAGTCTACATAAATGAGCTCAAAATTGTACATCTTCTTCTATCATATCGACATGAGATACATAATTATCACCGTGGGGAAAAAGATTAGCCAGTCAGCAGGTTGATATCCGGGCTGACTGCTCAAGGGGCGGCGGACGATCAATTAAATATCGTCACTGGGTGGAGGCTCTTTTAAGGGTGCATTAATAATATTTCCTATAAAGCCTCTGATACACATGCCTGATGTAACTTGCACGCTTGCATATCAGCTATTTGCACGTGCCAGCTACTTTAATGTGTATTCGCTAACTGGCATGCCTGTACCTGGCAAACTAGTAGCTTGCACAACATTTTTTTACTGTTGTCTTGTCTGATAACTAGCTGAATAATCATTAAATTTGCAGCTTGTTATTAATTAGGTGATTACAACATTAGTTAGGCGTTTGCAAAGCAAGGCGCAAGTTAAGCGTGTGTGTGTAAAGAGAGCAAGATAACAGATAGGTTATCTTGCTCTCTTTGCTTACCTCTGCACACTAAGCGATCTTAAGAATGCTACAGACGACGCAATTGAAATGTCCAATTTCTGGGCCAACACTATATGTATATCGGCATCAACACAAGGAAGAATAAGGCGAATTCTATTATTCAATTAATTAATATTTATTAATGGTATAATTCGCAAAGATTTACAAATTATAAATTTTATAGCTTTTGTGTTCGACTTTTCTCCAATTCTTATGTATTTGTAGTGTGTAATGAACACTTTGTTACGTCAAGTCATGTGATCGGGCTGGCGGCGCGCGCGCAGCGATTGTATGATGATTCGCAACAACCAACTACATCCGCCCCCTCTTACAAAAAGCTTGCCTATTCTTTCAATTGTTACTATTGTTACACGTTTACACTTTTTTACCAACTTCGATAAGTTAATTGGTGTTAAACTTAACGTAACTTTGCTTCGGATATTTCGTTGCGTAAAAAGTAAATTTTTCAGATACATCACTAATTGAGCCACGATTGGATGATCAAAATATTGCTAAACGGAATAACTAATCGAAATTAATTTCTAAATTGGCTTGCAATAAAAGGATAAAAAACTAAATGAAATTCAATTTATAGTAAATAGTTTCTTTACACAATTTCGCGTAAAAAAGCAAAGCTATAAAGTAGAATTGGTATAACTCATACTATAAAAAAAAAAAAAATGGTGTAGGGTGGTGAATATATGACTAAAGAATTCTAAACAAAATTAAAATAAATCTATAGAACCTGTTGGCATTAGCACAATATGAAATTCTCTAAAATTCGATTGAATTTCCATGCACAGTAACAGTCAATTATTTAATCGGCTCAGCTTATCGCGGTCCACTGCTGGACATAGGCCTCTCCTAAGTTGTACCACAATACTCGGTCCTCCACCTTCGGCATCCAGTCCCCCAGCTACCTTCTTCAGGTCGTCGGTCTACCTGGCTGGGAGGAACCTACGCTGCGTTTGCTGATTCACGGTCTGCACTCCCTTGAGACAGACATAGTCAGATTAGTCAACCCACTGTCACTACAGCTTTCTGATACTATAAGCTAATGGTGGTCACTCCGGTTTTTCTTCGTATAATTTAATTACGGATCTTATCCTTCAAAGAAACTCCAAGCATAGTTAGCCCCATAGAACATTGCTCGCTGAGCTACAAATATGAAATTTAATCAATTACCTACACATGCGCTCTGAGTGCATAGACATATAAACTCACTTACTTACTCTTACCTCTCTGGCTCAGCGACCCATAGTGAGTCATGGCCTCCGAAATGAGAACTCTCCACTTTCCTCGATCTTGTGCGATATCTCGCCAGTTGGTAGCTTGAAGCTCACGCAAATCAGTCTCCACAGCATCTCCCCAGCGATATCTGGGGCGACCTGCTGGTCTACGTCCGGTTGGTTATAGACATATAAACGCGAACACAAAACAAACATTGTTCTAGTAATTACAGTTCACATTCAACATGCTCAATGACACATCGCACGTGCTCATTGTGCATACATACGAGCATTGTTTCATTACGAGCCCTTGTATCTAGATCTAGGACAATTATTTAAGGTTGTAGGTACCTTTGGTAAAGCACCAAGAAATTAATGCTGCCTATCAGAACTTGGTACACAGAATTATTGTACTACTGTATTGTGCGGCATAGGTACCGGATCTTGCCTCATCGTGGCTGCAGGGGCCTTCCCAATAAATGTAATGATTTTCGAAGTTCTGGCATAAAACCATCGCCATCCTATACTATCAAAAAAATAAACAATATTAGTAACGAACAATATAACCAGCAACGTCAAGAACGTCGTAAAGATGTCTGGCTTTCAGTCGTCATAGCCGCTCAACCATATGAGGTTTTTAGAAGAAAAAAAAACATCTCCGAAAGACCTTTCCAGAATGATAAGTACTTATCAAATAATGTTCAGTTAATTATAGCTGGTTTTACGGAGACTATAGAGGAAAGCCATGTCAAATTACGAGAAGTTTTATGATGTCTATCCTTAACATATCAGGTTTGTCCATAATTTGTAGATAATATTTATTTAATAGCATTGTGTCCTACGCGGCATTATGCCCGATTCAGTACTTGGCTAGATTGTGCGTTTATGTCTTTTGTTCCCAAACGCTTCCCATAACGTGTCACTGGGTAACGCGAGATGCGCTACGGTCGGTTACACGTTTTGTAAAACTATCCACGCCGAGTGTGTGGACACTGAATCTGGTAGTTGACTGGTGTTAAAAAATACCAACAATGTTATATTATTTTAAAGAAGGTAAGAAACGACAACATTGTTGGAAAAAAAGACCATGAAAAAATGGAAGAGGTACACACTTTTACATTTTTTGGAGTAGGCATTTTCTATCCTTGCCGTGCTAAACTGTACAGAGAGATGTCAAGTTCCTATGAGGGTTTTGAACAATGACGTCATACTTTGATAGTGCTGTCTCTGTCTAGTGAACAAATTTAAATCGCTTATAACTTGGACATTTTATTAAATATTTTATTGTTTTGTTCACTGTTACTTATTTTTAGTGAAAAAGTTCCGATATTTCTAATACAAACTAATATAAAAAAAACTAGTCACCTTCCCTATTAAATTTGCGGTGAGCCTTAAGGTCTCCACAGCGAGTGCAAAAACAGCAACAAATTATACAACACTATTTTACGACAGCAATAAAATTTCGCTAACCATAATGTAACAATGAGAACAATTAGATGAGTGGGTGACTGTATCAAATGTCAGGTGACTCGGA
Organism: Asteroscopus sphinx; assembly: GCA_949699075.1. NCBI lineage: Eukaryota > Metazoa > Arthropoda > Insecta > Lepidoptera > Noctuidae > Asteroscopus > Asteroscopus sphinx. The sequence goes on along the minus strand of OX453013.1, from coordinate 10,448,749 downwards.
GAATGTCAACCCGGTTTTAAATGAAGGAGGAAGAACCTTATGTAATACTAGTTAGACTGGACTAACCCCAACGGAGTCAAGTAACAGATTGTGAGAGGCCGTCTGTGACCGTTTTTCGAGAAAACTATGGCATAGGTGCGGTCCTATTATGCCTAAGGAGTGGCGCCTAGCAGCAGGTTTCTGTGCTACTAGATTTAGGAATATTTAATAAGTTTTAATATTCCTAATTTTTTTAAATGTTTTGTTGAAGTTACAATAATTAAATGTGAAAGAATAGAAAGATGCGGCGGCCTTTGTGAAGTATAGTTAATTTTTTTCTTTTTTTTTCAAAACGTCGTTGAACTGGTGTGACAGAGATAGCTTGTAGGATCAGAAAGCTGAAGTGGCAGTGGGCTGACCATGTCTGTCGAAGGACTTATGGCCGTTGGAGCAGACGGGTCCTTGAGCAGACACCGCGAATCAGCAAACGCAGTGTAGGACGCACTCCCACCGTTAGACCGACTACCTGTAGAATGTAGCTGGGGACTGAATTGGAAGGTGGTTGTGGTGCATCTTGGGAGAAGCCTATATCCAGCAGTGAACTGCGATAAGCCGAGTTGACATATTAATTGACATTGTTACAACTTTCACCCTTAATTAGATTTTCCGTGTTACCTATAGGTATTCATACTTTGTAAAAGGCGTTTTAATGTTATCTTGATGAATACCTAAGTATGTATATAATTTGCATACCTAAATCTGCATATAAATTAATTATAATTAATTGTTTTATTTCACAGTTGCCATTAATTTATGAGTCATTACGTCAAACGCTTGTCGTCAACATTAGGTTTAGTTTTTAATTAAGAAATTTTACTTCATAAAATATGTATAATATTATTACTAAGCAAGGATGTCATCATCATCATCATCCTCCTGCCCTTATCCCAATTTATTTGGGGTCGGCGCAGCATGCTTTTTTCTTCCATACATCTCTATCAGCCGTCATCTCCGTGTTCACTTTCTTTCTATTCATATCATCTTTCACACAATCCATCCATATTTTCTTCGGTCTCCCTCTTTTCTTATAGCCATCAACATTCATACTTAAAACTTTCCTCGTAACATGCTCCTCATTCCTCCTCATCACATGTCCATACCATGACAGTCTATTGCTACTTAACTTCTCTGTCACTGGAGCTACTTTCAGACTCCCTCTTACATATTCATTCCTTACTAAGCAAGGATGTATGATAAAATATGTAATTGTGTAATTTCATTTCAGCAACGAAATATATTATGATACCTACTTAAATTATTTCTGCGCAAAAATATTTCCTACTGTTTCATTTTGTTAGTGTTACACACAAAAATTGCAATACATATGTTTTGCACACAATGTCGTTACTCACCCTCGATTGTAAATAATAGCTATTTTGCTTGTCTCATACATAATGTATATAATAGCTGCCGACTTAACTTTTTTGGCTATTATGATACTTATTACGCAGGTACTTATAAGCTAGTTTCACTAGACTTCACTCACAAATTATGCAACGAATCATTGTTTCAACAGGATCATCTGACTTGTACTCCTACAAGTATTTTGCTTTAATAACAATTTATACACATAAAAATTATCTTATTTCAGTAATCACTATGGACTATGGAAGTTGAGGAATGAATACGCAAAATTCCAATGTGAATTTAAGAAAAACTATTGCAAATGCTGTGAATAAGTGTATACAACTGAAAGATTTAAATCACTACTTCTTCTGTCTTTTAATTTCGTGAATTGTATACCTACATCTTTTTGCAGCTGACTGTACTGTAGGGTTTTTTAAAATGTCTGTAACGGAATATAATGGTCTGGCTTGTTGTGATGAAGAAAATACTTGGTTTCCTTCCAGATTATGAAATTCTGAATAACACCCTCAGAAAGAGAATAAAGGGCTTTACCTAAAATCTTGAGATACGTGAGGGAAACTGATTTGTTTTTACAGCTGGATATACACACAAAAAACATCATGCCTATATTCCCCAAATAGGTAGACAGAGGTGTATAGTAAGCCCATATTTAACCAGGTAATAGGTAATTTATGTTATAAGTTCCATGTAATAGGGGGTGAGCCTATAGCCATTAACCGGGCACAAATTCAGCCTCCAAGCTGCTACTGAGAATTTCCTAATGAAAAACCCAATAATACCTTGCCCGACCTGGGAAACGAACCCAGGACCCTTTTTTTTTATGATATACAACGTGTACCAGAAATGCGTGGTCATATTTGAAGGGCTTATTCAGGGGATGCTATCGAACAACATTTACTATGAAACCAACCCTGAAATCGCGAAATAAAATCAGCTGATCCTTACATTTTGTCAAGCAAGCGACATCGGTGATTTAGTAGGGAACTGCTGATATTTTTTTCACGATTTCAGGTTTGGCCCCATAGTAAAAGTTGTTTTATGCTTTGCCCTGAATGAGCTCTTCAAATATGACCACGCATTTCTGATACACGTTGTATAGATCTGCTCTTGACCGCAATCTAGACAACTTTGTCAGGATGTGTCTAACCCCACGCTTAGAAGTCGCGCTTGCGAGCCCTAGATTAACAGGCACTCCAGGTAGCTGTATATAGATCTCCATCATATAAGTACCTAGTGCCCTGCCCATATTATTGACAGAGCTGTCATACGATAATAATTCTGTAAACTATATTCCACGGCATAGACGTTGTAAAAAATATATAATAGACGAAGTGCTGCGAATAATCATAGTGAAGCCAACAAAAGCGTGCTCCTCCGTGTACAAACCAGGGCTCACACACACACGCACCGTTTTTGGCGATGTTTACTGGACGATGCCGCGAAACGTGTACTAAGAGCGGTGAGCGGTTTTATGTGCATGTGAGTGCGTGAGCGCTGGTTTGTACACGGAGAGCACGGTTTTGTTGGTTTCACATGATTGATCGCAGAATTTCGTCTATAATTTTTACTGTTTGTGTTCCACGGAGAATCTTCGGGCTCTATTTCAAACAAAAGCATTAAAAAATTATTACAAAAAAGTTGTCTGCCATGATTACGATAGTAAGTAATAAGTAACGCACCTAACACTAACATCATTTGAAGAGCACTTTGCGAGGGAAAGGAGCATGCATCCATTCACAAAGGAAAGGCCTTGTCGTAACGAACGGCTATTGCATCGTATCATGTGACTCCAGCTGGAAGTAAATACGTCATAACAACGTCAATTTTTAAAGTGATTCACACAATTATGAACGTTATTTGTATTTAAAAACATTATTGTAATTTTATGAAAATGGGTCTGATTGCGAAAATTATACGCAATGACTTTAAATTACTTAATTAAAATTATTTAATAACTGACTTACAAAATCTTTGACATATGTTTTGTTGGCGACGAAACATAAGTGAAGTGAAAAAAGACACTAAGTGAAGTTAAATTGTGATTGTGCATGTAAATGACTTTAATTGTGATATTTGTAAGCTAGACATAAGGTTGATTACGTAATTTTACCTCTTGAATCAAGTTGTTTAGTTCGTTAGTTAGGTTTTATTTTGCTATTTACTTTCTTGCTTTAAAACTTTTTGATTTATTAATATAATTAGATAAATAGTGTTTGTACATACGGACTAAAGTCCTAGGGATTCTATGAAACTGTATTTTAAGACCATATGTCAATAACATATGTGTAATTTTGATATTATGTACAAAGTTCAATCCAATTTGTAAGCCTTTTGTAACATATTTAGATATATTTTTCTTTTGCTGTAGTTTTCCTAACATTATTTGATATAGATAGAAAGACCATATAATTCTGTATAAGACCCAACCATTGTTTGAGATATTTCAGTTTTAATTAATTGTAAAAACATATAAACATGCCGTAAATGTAAGTAAAAATGTAACTCAATAACCGTTAAAAACGTATGGCTCACGTTACGGTAAAGATTAGTAGTACAATAGTAACCACGATCTGTATGGAAATTGTCACTTCAAGGTCCCTAGTACTAATAAATAAATAACAAGAAATCGGGTTTTAATTCAAGATCCCAACATGTTTATTAAAAAAATTAGTAGTCAGTTTACTATACCTACCTGCATGCGGACATAAAGAATTGCACCACCCTTATCTCTTGTCATGGGTGTCGTAAAAGGCGACTAAGGGATTCACCAGAGGATGGGCAGCAGCGTTCTCTGAGTATTCAACCAACCAACTGCGATCGCCAACCCGCCTGCCAAGCGTGGCGATTATGGCATATCCTCCCAACATGACCAGCCTTTGCGGAGGCCTATGTCCAGCAGTGGACATCTTTTGGCTGAAATGATGATGATGATACCTACCTCATCAACTCAGCCTATCGCAGTCCACTGCTGGACATAGGCCTCTCCCAAGTTGCGCCACAACGCTCGGTCCTCTGCCTTCCGCATTTAGTGCCCCCAGCCACGTTCTTACCTACCAGAATCTAATAGGGCTGCTTTTTATTATACGCACGTTTTTTTTTATTATAGATTGCGAAACGAGTTAAAGGTACGTTAGTACTATTAGATATTCTGTGCTAAAGGCCCACCTGATGTTAAGTGGTTACCTTTGCCCATAACAACTGCAATAACACCACCTAGGCTGTTGCCTAAATAGTATTCCAACGCGCGTTTACCAAACTGAGACCTAAAAATAGAGTCTCATGTGATTGTAATTTAACCGGCACCTGTACCCTTCGCACCGGAACACAACAATGCAAGCATCACTGTTGGGCAGCAGAGATAGGTTTACGATTATAGTACTTCCTCGGACGACCTCTTTCACAAGGAGCTCTACTACTACATTTGTTAAATCGGACCAAATATTTCTGACTTATTATGTAAATACCGCAGTGTCTCAAGAAAGTCTTTGACCAGTGTGTGTTTCCAGTAATTACTTACGGCACTGAAACGTGGTCGCTCACAATGGACCTGATAAGAAGGCTCAAAGTCACTCAAAAGTCACTCTAATGGAGAGTGCTATGCTCGGAGTGTCCCTGCGTGATCGAATCAGAAATGAGGAGATTCGCAGGAGAACGAAAGTAACCGACATAGCTCGAAGAATTGCCAAACTTAAGTGCCAGTGGGTGCACATTGCTCGCAGAACGGATGGCCGATGAAGCAGTAAAGTTCTGGAGTGGCGACCGTGTACTGGAAGGCGCAGAGTAGCGCCCCCCACAAGGTGGACCGATGACCTGATGAAGGTCGCGGCAATCCGCTATATGCGGGAAGCGCATGACCTGTCGTTTTGGCGATGCTTGGGGGAGGCCTATGTCCAGCAGTGGACGTCTTTCGGCTGAAATTATGATGATAATGTAATAGGCAACTTTAAAAGGGCCAGTTAAAATGTAAGCTACGATTTACTGCAACAACAAACGAAAACGAAAGTCAACGATTTAACAAAATGCTTCGGTAATTTACTGTCCAAACACAAAATGTTACTACACCAACAAAATGTTATGTTGCGTAAAACAGACGTCAACAAATAGTCATTTGACAAACAATGGAACAGTCGTCATCATCCATCAATCATTTCATTCATTAGTTGGACGTAAAGGTTTACGCTTTAAAGTTGTAACATTGAGTAAATATTATATAAACATTTGTAAATATATAAAAGCGCTAGTAGTTAATCGATCATTCCGCTTTAGTATTGTTACGAGCTGGGGGTTCGTATATAGATAGAAAGCCGATTAAATGCGTAGAGAACACTTTATTACTGAACAATTACACTGAATCGCTTATTAACACAAAGTTACTAGTTAAATCGCTCCGAATATCGCTTCGATGTTATCGCTTGTATCGCTTGATCCAAACTGAACTCCAACTGAACTCCTGGCGCTCAGCTGCGCCGTTTATATAGGCCGCGAGTCGTGGTACTGGAAAGTCCTCGAACGTCATCTATCCTTGTCATAAGATAACTCTTTCTCATTTGCACATTCTCGAAATAGAAATTTCTCGAACCTCGTCGAACCTCATCTATCCTCTATCTCACTCACTCACTTCTAGAATGGAATGTTCTCGAAGCTTGTCGAATCTCGTCTATCCTTGTCTTATATTAGCTCTATCCTGCTCACTCTCTTCCAGAAGGTTCTCCGTCTATCCTTGTCTGATATTTAGCTCTATCTCGCTCACTCTTCAACAATTTTACATGTGGGTGTCAAATGCCCATAAGGGGTCCTGAAAACGCCTGAAAATGGGTTTTCAGGAAATGTCAGCATCGGATTTGTTGGCTCCTGAAACGGCCTGAAAACATGTTTCAGGCGCCTGAAAACAACGGCAACTTACTCAAAATTTCGATTCTTTGGTATGTGATAGAGCCTCCTCTGATACGGACTGAAAATGCATTTCAGCTTGCTGAAAACGTCTCTAAGTCCAGGAAAATCGAGGTTAAAGTATTTCAGTCCACTCTGCTTAACCCTCCGTCGTAACACTACCCCCTCCTAAGACATGCTCGTCCCGAGCATCATTGTCTCCATAGTACCGGGCCAGTCGATCAATGTGTACAATCTTCGGTTGATTACGTCCGTCCTTTCAAATTCGGTAAGCGACGTCGTTGATCTTCGTGACGGCCCATCCCAATTAGGTTTGCACCCTCCAGGGTCATACGTCTTGATCTCTTCGTCAGTGGACGGCCACTTGGTCTTCTCGTCGACGGGCGTGTTGGACTCCTCGGCGCTACCTTCTTCCTTGAGTTTCACGCTGCCCTCGCCGTACTTCTTGTCTGAGGAAGCCTTCTTGTTCTTCTTCGCTGGTGGCCCCGCGTCTTTGGCAGCGGGTGCCTTCTTCTGTGCAGGTGGTGTGAGTGCTTTCCGCTTGACGGGCGTGGCCTTAGCGTTGACATTCTTAGCCAGCGCACCCTTGCGGCCTCTTGCCACGAGTGCCGGTGCTGCTGCCGCTGTCCGCCCACGCTTCGACTTGAGCTCCTGCTCGGACACCTTTGTATCGCTTCCGGACTCGTTCTCGCTCTCATTCTCCGACTTTTTACTTTCTTCTTCGCTGTTTGACTCTGCTTTTCGACCGTGACTCAGGTTACTTGGCCATCCCTTCTTGCCCTTGACCTTGCGGTCGCGCTTGGCGGGCTCGCCATCGGAGCGGCAGCGGCTCAGCGACTTGCGGCGCTGTGTGGCGCCCACCACTCCCTTGCCCACCTCCGGGTAGAAGTTGCTATCGTCCTCCTCCGACCCGCTCGGGTTGAACGTGCCATCTGTATCTTCTGAGTCATCTTCAGTTTCTTGACACATGTTAACTTCATCTTCACCATCATTTGCTTCATATTCGTCATCGTCCGATTCCTGGCTCTTATTGGCATCATCTTGTTCGGATATGTCTGCTTCACTAACGACAGCTTGATCAACCTTAATCTCTACCTCATCTTGTTTATTTTTAAAAGAAAGATAGGGTTCCTCCAATATTGCTCCTCGCTCAAATATCTTCTCCATTCTACAGAACCGCTCTTCTTGCCTTGCGGCTTGCTCTTCCTGTCTGCGTACTTGCTCTTCCTGCCTTGTGGCTTGTTCGCGTGTTTCGCGTACTTGCTCTTTCTGCCTTGTAACTAGTTCGCGTGTTTCGCGTACTTGCTCTTTCTGCCTTGTAACTAGTTCGCGTGTTTCTCGTAATTGCTCTTCCTGCATTCTTGCCATTTGCTGCATCAAATTGAATAAGCTGGTAATATCGTTATTCCCACCTTGAGGCTGAGGTCCCTGTTGGACGACCTCCTCCTGACTCATAGTTCTTGATGCGTCCTGAGCTGTCTGTCTTGCCGTTAACTGTCTCGTCTGCATCCGACTCGGCGTTTCATTACCAGTCGGTTCCTCCTCTCTTGGCGTAATCGGCATTTTCTATCCCACTTCTGACACCAAATGTTACGAGCTGGGGGTTCGTATATAGATAGAAAGCCGATTAAATGCGTAGAGAACACTTTATTACTGAACAATTACACTGAATCGCTTATTAACACAAAGTTACTAGTTAAATCGCTCCGAATATCGCTTCGATGTTATCGCTTGTATCGCTTGATCCAAACTGAACTCCAACTGAACTCCTGGCGCTCAGCTGCGCCGTTTATATAGGCCGCGAGTCGTGGTACTGGAAAGTCCTCGAACGTCATCTATCCTTGTCATAAGATAACTCTTTCTCATTTGCACATTCTCGAAATAGAAATTTCTCGAACCTCGTCGAACCTCATCTATCCTCTATCTCACTCACTCACTTCTAGAATGGAATGTTCTCGAAGCTTGTCGAATCTCGTCTATCCTTGTCTTATATTAGCTCTATCCTGCTCACTCTCTTCCAGAAGGTTCTCCGTCTATCCTTGTCTGATATTTAGCTCTATCTCGCTCACTCTTCAACAATTTTACATGTGGGTGTCAAATGCCCATAAGGGGTCCTGAAAACGCCTGAAAATGGGTTTTCAGGAAATGTCAGCATCGGATTTGTTGGCTCCTGAAACGGCCTGAAAACATGTTTCAGGCGCCTGAAAACAACGGCAACTTACTCAAAATTTCGATTCTTTGGTATGTGATAGAGCCTCCTCTGATACGGACTGAAAATGCATTTCAGCTTGCTGAAAACGTCTCTAAGTCCAGGAAAATCGAGGTTAAAGTATTTCAGTCCACTCTGCTTAACCCTCCGTCGTAACAGTATGTTAACCAAAATTGATATCCTATCCATTCATTATTTGCCCTACTAGTGTTAGAAATTCGACATAAGCTCCATACATTACATGTGAAATTTCTATTTCTAGTAGGGAAAATCGTATATAAATAGAGGTTATTGAAAAGGGCCGATATTTTTTTATGGAGCTTTGTTAAATTTCTATCTCTGGTAATGGATCGTGGATAGATAGGATTTTTTTAATTTTATTTTTTTATGGTATAGGATGGCGAAACGAGCTAAAGGCCCACCTGATGTTAAGTGGTTACCTTTGCCCATAACAACTGCAATACCACCTAGGCTGTTACCTAAATGGTACCGCAAGTCGGTTCGCCAAACTGAGATATGAAGATGGAAAGTCTCATGTGATTGTAATTTCACCGGCACCCGTACCCTTCAGACCGAAACACAGCAATGCAAGCATCACTATTTGGCGGAGAAGTAGGCACGGTGGTAGTACTTCCCCGGACGAGCTCTTTCACAAAGGAGCTCTACTACTACTAAATGATATGAGGATATGAATGTTTTATGCAAATAAATAACAACATAACATAATATAACATAACATCACGCCGGTATTTCCCCGAAGGGGTAGGCAGAGGTGTAATAGTACACCCACATTTCGCCAGTTATGTTATAGTCCCATGTAATAGGGGGCGAGCCTATTGCCACTGATCGGGCACAAATCCAGACTCCGGGCTGCTACTGAGAATTTCCTAATGAAAAAACCCAATAACACTTATAAATAAATATATATATTCTATTCTATTCTAATTTCGGCGATTTCGGTCATTTTTGCGATGAGTTTTGTTTTCCTGTTTGTCGTAAGTTAGTATATAGGCCATTTTACTTTTACCTTTATTATTTCACAATTTATGCACACATAAAGTTACAGAGAAAAATAGCTTAGGAAAATTCAAGTACAAAAATAAAAGTAAAAAAAAGAAAGTTTTTTTTAGAAATAAGTAGTAACTTATTTCTAAAAAAATCTCTTCCAGCAGACCTATGAAAGGAGAAATAAATTATTGAATTACTTAAAATTCAATATCGTTTTCGCATTGATTAACGTAACGTTCCATGGCATGTTGTTTAATTTCATATCTCCGCTTATTCGTAAGTCGTAACTCATTTGATCAATTCGTCAACGGCGACAGATTAGACCGCTGTCATTGAAGCTGTCATGTATTACAAACCTGAGACACTGCGGTTACAACCTTGACAACGCAGAACAAGCATTATCAGACAATGGAAATGTAACAAAGATGTGTGTGTACCTGATGTCTTCATCACGGTTCCATACAGCATACCATTGTTTTTCGATATAGTTTGTTACGATTACGAAACAGTCGATTTGCCATCGATATATCGTGGTATTATTGGTTTGCAATTAAATGTTTATGACGGCCGCTCCCGGTCACGATTGCTTATCGACCGCAGCGTGTAATGTGCGGCCGCCCCACACATCTTCGACACAACCTTCATTGAAAGCTCGCATGTGTAATTCAAATAGCTCACACACGACTCAAATCGGCAATGTAGTTCGAGGTCGATCTCTTATTAGAGTGTTGAGTTGATCAGTGTTATCGATGTCGCAATCCCGCCCCGGGACTGCCCGCGAGTCTCCCAGCTATCATAAATCAATCGTTCAATCAGACCGCTAATGTCGGTAATGAATAATCAACATTACATGCTGTCAGTTTAGGAATGCTTAACGAAAGTTTTAAATGAAAAAAAAAATTGTCAAGCATGGTGAAACGAGCTAAATGCCCACTGACAATGTTAAAGCGGTTACCTTTGCTCATTAGTCTCATTACTTTTTTTTTTTTTTTTTTTTTTCGAATGGGCTCTCGCAGGTGGGACCGAAGTCCCATTTCTGCTTAACCGGACTTAGTTGGCGGAGAGTCCCATGTGGGACTCCATTCGCCGAAGGTTTTTTCCCTACATACTTACAAACTAGATGCGCGCGGCATCAATACCGCGCGTAAGCGGGCGCCCCCCGAGGGGGGGGCTCGAACCTCGCTGGGGCATTGCAGGGGGACCCCGCAGTTCCTATGTCCCCCTAGCAGCCGTTGCTGCATCGAATTGGTTTCCTCGAAAGTAGCGGACTTTCGGTCCCTATCGGGTGACGTGCTAAACGCCGTGAAGCGGCAAGCCTCGCCGGCGAGGCTAAGACCTACCTAGAAAACCTAACCAGTGGCTACGCAATAGCCTGCTCCTAGGAACTACTCTAGAGCATAGGGCCGGTCTCGCGTGACGAGATTATCTCCGGTTGCTTACACCGTGAGGGCGTCCCCAGGGGGGAGCTCGGACCTCGACTCAGGGTGCAGCAGGGGGACCCCGCCACTGATCCCCCCAGCAGCCGGTGCTGCGTCGGCATGTGTTTCTGTTTCTCGAGAGTCGGACTCTCGGATTCTGTGTGTGTGTCGCGTCGGTCCTCGCCGGCGGGGACGATATTTTGGACGACGGCGTCGGAGTGTGCTTGTACTTTTATCTGACTCCTGGAGGAGTGTAATAGCGTCATCGGGCTCAATGAGTGTGTGTCTGGGACGTCGGGTTTTGCTAATAGCAGATGGCTGGTAGACGGTGGCCGCCACGGCCAAGGGGTTGGGGTGCTTGGGAGCGGAATCGAAATAGCGTTTTGAGACACGCTTGAAAAACTGCTTGATGGTCGGCAGTTTGAGGTCTAGGTGGAGGTCGACATTGCGTACGTACCAGGGGGCGCCTACGGCCCTTCGCATGAAACGGTTTTGGAGGGTTTGGAGTATGTGAATTCTCACCGGCTTAACGTGTGCGAACACAACGCTAGCATAGGCGAGTATGGGGCGGATACAGGTGGTGTATATCCTTACTTTGAGAGGAGTGGGCAACTTACTGTGCGCATTGAGTAGGGGGTGGAGACGTCCGAGGACGAAGGCGGCACGGTTAGTCTCATTACATACAACTACCACCTATATAGGCTGTTGCCTAAATGGCAAGTCGCGTTCCCCAAACTTAAACTTGAAGATGGAAATTCTCATGTGATTGTAATTATTGTACCGGAACACAGCATATTTTTTTATATATTATAAAAAAAATGGATGGCGATACAAGCTAAAGGTCCACATGATGTTAAGCGGTTACCTTTGCCCATAACAACTTCAATGCCACCTAGGCTGAAGAGCATTTTTTTTTATATATTATAAAAAAAATGGATGGCGATACGAGCTAAAGGCCCACATGATGTTAAGCGGTTACCTTTGCCCATAACAACTTCAATGCCATCTAGGCTGATGCCTAAATGGTACCGAAAGTAGGTTCGCCAAACTGAGACATGAAGATGGAAAGTCTCATGTGATTGTAATTTCACCGGCACCCGTACCTTTCAGACCGAAACACAGCAATGCAAGCATCACTATTTGGCGCAGAAGTAGGTAATGTGGTAGTACTTCCCCGGACGAGCTCTTTCACAAAGGAGCTCTACTGCTACTACCAAAAAAAAAAAGGAAGGATTTTTGGAGGCAGAAATAAGTACGGTGTACTCTGCTACTTGTAGCTCAATGGTTTACTTTTTTCCCGGAGTGGTCTATAATTCATAAACAATCTCTAACTGATGCACTGTTCGAAATGGAACGCTTACCTTTTTAACCGACTTCAAAAAAAGGAGGAGGTTATGTATTCCGCGGGTTTTTTTTTTTTTTTGTTTTTTTTTTTTTTTTGTTTTTTTTTTTTTTTTCATGTATGTACACCGATTACTCCGAGATTTGTGGGCCGATTTACGTGGTTGTTTTTTTATTTGGTAGAGAAAGTCCGCGCGGTGGTCCCATATAAATTTTATTGACTTAGGTTAAGTAATTTTTTAACCAGCTTCAATAAATCAGTTTATTTTAGCTTTACGTATCTAGATGATCTGCTCATTGGTTCCTCATTCTGAGAATTCTTGGCCGATATGCGTGTTTTTTTTACACGATAGTGATTGGACGTTTGGAAGAACATGAGCGAGACCTTTGCCCAGCAGTGGGATAGCAAAGGTTAATAAAAATATATTCTCAAATTGGTTATATAAACATTTATGAATCAACCCTCAACTAAAAAGTATGAAATAAAAACTTTTTAACAAAAAATAAAACCGACTTCAAAAACGTTAACTAAAAAGTAAAAAATAATCATTGTATGTATTTTAAAATCTTAACATAAACCATAATTTTGAAGGCGGCGCGTGATTGACCCTTTGCGTCATGTAAATATAATGTACAGTCGAGCGCATATCTATAGTAAATAAATAAAAAAACAATTTATGTGAACGTACATGAAAATCACGCGCCGCCTTCAAAATTATGGTTTATGTTAAGATTTTAAAATACATACAATGATTATTTTTTACTTTTTAGTTAACGTTTTTGAAGTCGGTTTTATTTTTTGTTAATTAAATGGCAGTGATAGTCTAGCGGTTAAACGCTTGCCTTCCCTGCAGGACTGAGTGTGAACCCGGCCCGCACCTCTGTCTTTTTGAATTCATGTACGGATCAGAATTTTATTATATTGTGAAGGTGAAGGAAAACATGGTGAGGAAACCTGCACACCTGAGAGTGCTCCGTACAATTTTTGATGGTGTGTGCAGTCCACAACCCGCTGTAGGCCAGCGTGATGGAGTAAGGCCTGAAATATTCTCATTCTGAGAAGAGGCCCATGTCTCTCAGTGGAACAGAGATGGGCTGATGGTGATGATGATGAACCCTGTTAACGGTTACTGCTGAACATGGGTAAAAAAACAGTGAATCATAACGCTTGAGGCAGACTTATTTAGTATGCTTTATACACTCAAATCAAGACGGGACTCACACAAAACATACTCACGCATCTCACGCACATAGTGCCACCCCTGCATAATCACATCCGCGCACGACACATGCACAAACGAATACTTACATAACATTAATCTTGACCAACCACACACTCACTTACACACATTGCACCTCATATCACTCACACTCCAATATACACTCCTCACACAATATGGAACTTTAACAACTCTCATACAAACTCACACATAATTATACATATAAACACCCACACATCCCACTTGTTTGTCAACCTGCATGTACTTATATTATAATGCTCTTTCTCTTCCATCAAGTCATATTTATGCTTAAGTACTTTTTTATTACCTGTAATAGTGACAAAATAATGTACATGTACGTGGGACACTCAGAAAGTTTTGCGAAACTAAAAAAAATTGTTCTATACGTACATATATTTTTATCAAATCTTTTCAAAGTACTTTCCACCAGCCTCTATACAAAGATTCATGCGCCTAAACCAGTTTTCAAAACACTTTTTCCAGTCCGCCGCAGACACCTCGTTTACAGCCTGCTCGAACGCAGCCAGCGCATCTTCCGGCGACGAAAATTGTATCCCTTTGAGCAGATTTTTTATTTTTGGGAATAAAAAGAAGTCACACGGTGCTAGATCAGGGCTGTAAGGAGGGTGACCCAGGAGTTTGACTGGCGTGCTGTCCAGGAAGTCCCTCGTTTTGAGTGCGGTGTGCGCAGGTGCATTGTCGTGGTGGAGCAGTAGCCCGCGGAGCCCTGTGTTTGGTCGCTTGTTGCTTATAACAGAGAAAACTTCTGGCAAACATTTGGTAGTATACCATTTGGCATTAATGCTTCTTTGATCCCGTAAGGGAATTGATACCAAGTGGCCAGTCAAATTAAAAAAGCTAGCGATCAAAATCTTACCCCCGCTTCTAGATCGCTTCACTTTGGTAGGCGTTGGCTCATTTTGAAACACCCAAACAGTCGACTGGCGCTTGGTTTCTGGGTCGTATTGATAAATCCAGGACTCATCACCTGTAACGATGTCGTAAACACGCCGAGACGAGCCTGCTTCAAATTTGTTAAGCATATCACGGCACCATTCCACCCGGGCCTGCTTCTGAGCATCGGTGAGGTTGTGCGGCACCCAGCGTGATACTATCCTCCTCACGCGAAGATGGCTGTGTAGAATCTCGTGAACGCTTCCCGATCCAATCTTCAATATGTGTTGAATCTCCTGATATGTAATTCGCCTATTGTCTTGGATTAAATTTTTCACTGCTAGCACGTTTTCTTCGGTAACAGCCGTCAAAGGGCGACCGCTTCTTTCGTCATCCCCCAAAGTTGGTCGACCGCGCTTGAATTCGTTATACCAACGATACACGGTTGCCTTGGAAGGGCCTTCATCCATGAATGCCATTTGAAGTCTATCGTACGATTCATCCGGTTTCAGGCGACACTTGAAATCGTATAAAATCATAGCTCTAAAATGTTCCCGGCGCAGATCCATATTTCAGTGAGACACAATACTTTGAATTAACTCGCAAAAAATGTGGAGGGAAATTTTGAAATTGGAACTTACTTATTTTTACTTATAAATAATCATATTTTCGAAAAACATTATAACTGGCCAGTCTCCCATATATAAAAACTTTTTTTCGCAATACTTTCTGAGGGGCCTGGTATATACTTAAAACTAGGGTGAGGGCCTGGTGATCCGTAACACAGGGTTTTCCCTAGTACGGACTCCAGTCTCTCGCAAAGGAGCTTATACGCACTTATTTGTTACATAATTCTAAGGTACCTATTTATATTATTAAGCCCACCTTTGTGAAGAGAGAAATAAAATTTTATTACTATTACTATTACTATTCACTTTCCTTGAAATGATTTCACAATCAATGCCCATTTCTTTCTATAGCTTTACTGATATAAGGAAAACGCTTCAAGTCACGTATACAAGTTACATTTTATTTTTGAGTCTGCAGTGCAAGATTGCTTTCAGTATAATGTAACCCGAGTAGAATGGTAAGCAGTTGACATATACCTTTCATTGGTAGACGTACGTACATAGAATAACCAACAAACAATATTAACTTTTTGAGCATTGTGCCACTCCAAATAAATAAAGACACAAACAGACGATTCAAACAAACGAATACACACCTTTCCCCATTGTCGCACTCCGTCCGGGTAAAGCGGAGCCAGTGTCGGACTCTTACCGACTAAAACCACCATGGTGTTCCTCTACCGACCCTTGGCCGGGGGCGTGGGAAATACTTCCATATTCGCCCAACCATCCCCGTGCGGCAACCACAACGGCCGTACCCTCCTCCTGATTGGCGCGCGCGGAACACTACGCGCCACCGTCATGGGCCTTGACTGGTCGGGCGGCGGGCCACCCCGAGTCCGCCACCCGCAGGACCACACCTAGGGTGGCTGGAGGTCGGCATACGCCCTCCTACGACGCTCAGGTCGTCTCCTGCGGATCTGCTCCGATCCGTCGTACGTAAAAATAAAACGCATCATCTTATTTCATACACCAAACGAGTCACATCACAAGACTTAAAGAAGCCCCATGTAATGTTTTACACGTCTGCTTGGGCTTCCTGCCAGGGACCGTAGATGTAATCAAATTTAATGTTCTGATGTCATGTTTGATGAAGACCATGAAATTTCATATTACTACTAACTACCTGACGCCCGCGTCTTCACTCCTGTGATATGCCGATAAAAAGTATCATAGGTAATCCAGGTGACCTGCTTGCTCATTTGCCCTATCTATAATATATACTATCTATACTAATATTATAAAGAGGAAAGATTTGTATTTTTTGTACGTTTGTAATGAATAAAGTCATCCATACTTTCGCATTTATAATATTAGCAGGACTAGTCTTTGCACGCAGCTTCGCCCGCTAAATACCTAAATCGGTTTATTACAAAAAAAATACGTTATCGCGCATCTCTCGGGAACTGTGTATCTTTCCCGTATAATAAGTATATAGCTTATATGCTAATCCGGGTTATGGTCTATCTTTGTGCTAATTTTCATTGAACTCCGTTCAGCCGTTTCGACGTGATTAAAGGACAAACAAATAAACAAACATCTATACATTCGCATTTATTTTATTAGTAGGACATTATAGTGGGAAGTAGGATCACTTTATGGTGTTTACACTATTTACCTACATACTTGCTCTGGTTTTATGACTTTGTGAGGTTCAAAGTCACATTTAAATCAAAAAAAATATGTAATAGATTCAAAATCATGAGGTAATCACAAAAATTTAACATCCTATTTAATTTGGGACATCCTGTCAATTACCCGTTGTTAAAATTGATTACATCTTAATCATAGGTGCGGCTTGTATTTGTTGCAAGTGGTTTGTGATCAAGTGTGTCGCTGACATTGACCTTTTTCAGAACTATTTGATGCCAATTAGTATCCACCTCACAGAAATAGATAAAGTAATCACAATTTTACTTGCGATTCATGCGTGGCAACTTTCAAACAAACTACACCTTACATATTGACGTCATTAATTTTTTTTAAATTACTTTAATCAATTGTACTTCACAGCTTTTGTTTCTGCAGTTAGAAACAGATCAATAAGGCATTTTTGCGGGTTTTTGTTACAGTATTTACAGAAAAAAGTCATAAGGTATAATGAGAAAGGCTTTGAAATGCCCTGCACTATGGTGAAGTGTGTTGGCACGCGCGCCCTGTCCACTTTTCCGTTCTATCTATTTCTGTGGTCCACCTTGTTACATTATATCGCTGCATGGCTTATGTCCTAATAACTACGCAAAATGCAATAGCCTATTAGGCGTCATAAGTTTAAAAATTCATGTGGCCTGAATATTTAGTGCGAAATAAGCACTAAATAAGGCTGTATGATAGGCTCAGTGCCTCTAGATAATATTTCTTGTTTATTTCTTATTCAAGCGCGCTTGTTTCACCACATTTTAATGACAGTTATTTGTATTAAATATTGTAGTTATTACGCAATTAAATATTAATTATGTATTTTTTATGATGCATAATTAACTTATAAAGAGTCTTTTTGGATATCTGCAATGTGAAGTTTTATCAGCGGTATAATTGCAATAACCTGTAACAATTTTTATTACATAGATTGTTTTATTTCATGCGTTTCTTGGTGAATTTAATTACCCGTTAATGTCAACAGAAAATAAATATTTCAAGTGATTCAATTCAATGCACATGAGCCCTACTTTGTAGTGGTACCTATTTAAGATTCGACTGCAGTTAGACTAACCTCTGTAATATTGTATATTACTGTTTTACAAGCCACGTTTTTACACGTAACTCTCTATAAATGATATTCGGAAAATTATAATTAACTTGTACATATTCTCGAGTCGTTTAAGGATTTTTTACTAATTTGTTAGTACCATAAATGTTTAGGTATTATAAACTACTAATAGATTTAGGATAAATCTAAGAAACTTTAACAAAATGATAACATGTAAAATCAATCAGCAGTACCTATACCTATTGCACTTTTAGAATAAAGTTTGCACTGCACAACATCCTGCAGTCTAGATTGTCAATATATTCTCAGGTATGGTTAAAGTACTGTAAGTGTGAATAACGGCCAAAATTAAAATCCAATCTATCCACGATTTGCCCTACTAGAGATAGGAATTTGACATAAGCTCCATACAAAATATGTCAAATTCCTATTTCTAGTAGGGTAAATCGTTGATAGATTGGATATTAATTTTGGCCGTAAATAAATGAAGCTGTCAAATAAATGAAGCTATCAAATTAATGAAGCAATCTTCTAAGTGTAATCAATTAAAAAATTAGTTATAATCGATTTTAGTGTTGTTTACGACAAACAAGTACAACAGAATGTGTCTTATGATTAACATTAATGTGTCGACTAGATCTACTGGATAATTAGATCTCCTTACAAGCTAATCTAATCATAATTAAGTTTTCAAACGGATCATTAATATAGTCTGTCGATCAAATGTATTTATAATGTCTTTACTTTTGATTGGAAAATATAGTGGATTTTCAGTTTATTGATGTCCTTTATTAGTATTAGCTAATCGTGCTAATATAACTATCGGAGAGTTGGAGTTTTTTTTACTTAAACTTAGTTTGACTGCCTCGTTGGTCTAGTGGTCGCAAGTGCGACTGCTGAGCGTGGGGTCCTGGGTTCGATTCCCGGGTCGGGCAAAGTGTTATTGGGTTTTTTCATTAGGAAATTCTCAGTAGCAGCCCGGAGTCTGGATTTGTGCCCGGTCAATGGCAATAGACTCGCCCCCTATTACATGGGACTATAACATAACTGGCGAAATGTGGGTGTACTATACACCTCTGCCTACCCCTTCGGGGAAATACAGGCGTGATGTTATGTTATGTTAAGTTAGTTTGACAGAATTTTTTTTTTTTTTTTTTTTTTTGCAGAAAGCTTACAGACTAATTACAAATAATAAATGGCGTGGTATAGATAAGGACATTTGCTAATTATAAGCTTCCACGTATACAATGAATCATATTATTATGTGTGTAAGCACATGAGATTGACAGAATATTTATATGAACAAATTACATTAATGAAGATAAACACACGTACCATTTATTTACAAGTATGTACAAGTAAAACAGTTTTCATAGTGGACTCATAAATCGATTGCATAATTTCGTCAAAACGATACCTACCTATAATATTTTTAATTAAGTTTATCTATAAACCAATTATGTTTGTTACTATGTATGTCACCTTGTTTGATAGGTGGTGTCAAGCGCGAATATTATATCGGCAATATAATTACAAAGATTTGCAATTTGCATAGATATGGTCTATAAGTCCTCATTTAAGCTACTTATTAGTTTGTATTATTATAATAATACAAAAGCCAGTTTGCAGTTGCAATACTTATTATCATAATACATTTAGTGAATGCATTATCTTTCTGTCTAAACATATTTTGAAATTAACTTATGTCTTGTGAAATACCGTCAGCTGCACCAAGTTTGCCCGCAAGCCCTCTTTTGCCTGATTGTTTTTGTTTTTTCTGTTTTTTTTTTTTATTGAGTAAACTATGATTTCCGTACTTGGGGAGATTTTATAACTATGGCACGACAACTTTTAATTCAGTTATGGAGTGGCAGTGTGTGTCGAAAATTAAGTTAATACCTGAGGCAAAGTAGGGCTCGTGGGCAAAGTTAGAACAGTTGACGTCAAAAACAGATTTACGTTTTAAATGGCAATAGTGACAATATTTATACTTCCTGTCCTATTCGAATTGCAACCGGACGAGATGCAGCACCCACGTTGTTATATGACCATTAGAATCAGCATAATCACAAATATAAATATTTTATCCTATATATTTCGCTTTATATAAAAATATTGAAGAAAGTAATGTGACTAAAATTAACGACTAGCTCTTTTTCCGGTTTGCCTCATTTTATTGATTTATTTTCCGCAATCAGTTTGGGTAAGAGCATGTCTGAGTTGTGAAACAGCGGAATGTAAAAATACTAGTACGCGAGACCACAACGGCGACCGGCGACGGATGGACGGACGTTATGCAAGATTTATCCAAGCGCCACCGGCGAAGCCTGTGCTGCTTTACTTCTAATCTATCTTCGGCAACCCCTCTTTGTTTGTCTGAACCTTTTGGAAAGATACATAGACCAATGAAAAATGTAAAATGTAAGTATCATGTGGCCATTAATGTTTGTACAGTAACTCTATACATTCCTGCCTATTTACTATCTAGCAGTATAAGTCTGTCATGCTCATTTAAATGTCATGCTGATGGTGGCATTAGTATCGAGTCTTTAAGATCCCTTCAATATGGTTGAGTTAAGCGATGGCTGATGCTGGCGGGTGCCGTATGTCAGGACAGGTCAGCTTCTACATACTATGGCAACTCTTTTTAGGTTTATTTGTAAAGGCAATATGCTCACTTTTAAACTCTCTTTTATTTCTAACAATACTCACATTATTTGAATGAATTTGATGTAATAAATAATAATCTATTTTAAAAAGAGTGTTTGAGTTTCTTGCCGGTTCTTCTCCATAGGATCCACAATTTGTGTGACAATTTGGAACTGTGCAACTAGAGCTTGACGTTTCAAAATTGCCTGTAATAAGGTTTATTTGAAATAAAAAAAAACATTTGAGTTTGAATTCGTTTAACCTGTGCTTGTTGTAAACACGTCTTTGGTAACATTGCGTATTTGCGTCTCACATACGAATGCACAAATACTTGAATAGGTGATCCATGATTGGGATACATTCGTGAGTGGCATATGTAAATAATAAAGTGGATTACTTAAATGGTTCCGTGTGGTGTCGGACGTAAAGAATTGCACCACCCTATATCTTCTCATGGGTGTCGTAAAAGGAGACTAAGGGATTCACCAGAGGATGGGCAGCAGCGTTCTCTGAGTATTTAACAAACCAACTGCGATCGCCAACCCGCCTGACAATCGTGGCGATTATAGCATATCCCCCCTAGGTACTTGGGGGATGCCAATGTCCAGCAGTGGACGTCTTCCGGCTGAGATGATGATGAATGATGATGACTTAAATGGTCTTGTTTTTATTTTTAAAGCTGACATTACATCCGTTTCGGAAATAAACATGTTCACATATGTACATGCATGTTTATTAGTTGCTCGGTATGCGGCCTTCGTGTAAGATCAATAATATTAGTAAATGAAATTACAGTTAGATCGTATTGCGCAAGTGTCTATAAATTCATGTGTGCTTATAATTTATTGGTAAACTCGATTAAGTTAATTGCGAAATTATGGCCCGATATGATTAATTTTTCTAAGACAAGTTTACTTGCATTCTATATATGCGGCCTACGCGACAAATGTCAATTCTACGAAATATACTTATGTGAAGTTTAAAATGTATTTAGTAGGAATACAATATGTAATTGTTAAAATATGGGTCTCAAATACAATTCCAACTACCTACTCTATATTTTGGTTAACAATAATATAAACGAGTCTCTCTCTAAATAGAATGTTAGAATATTTATGTAAATCTTTTTTATTGACTTTATTGATGCAGTATTGTAACTAATCAACAACAAAAGCAATACGAAAAAGATTATTAAATAATTAAAAAAGAGTTCATACTATAAAAGCGTATTTATTGCAAATTTTTTGAATGCTATGTTTAGATAGATATATTATTTATTGTTTTACACACTTTTGTCTATCTACAATTCTTGTATCTAATTCTCCTCTCGCAGGTCTGCTGGAAGAGATTTCTTTATGAGATAAGCAGTTTGTACTTATTTTAAGTTACATCGTATAAGTTTCTGTGTATACATACATTTTTGAATAAATGAATAAATAGAGCTGGAATTTAGTGACATTAATGAACTTTAAGCCTATTTTTCTATAACCCCTATTGCATTAGGCTGAATACTTGTCACATTAGGCACTAGCCAGCATATTAATGTAACACAAAGGCCCTATCAGATTAAATTAAGTAACATACAAACTATACAACGTTCCAACCAGTTTCGTAAATCAAAATGTAGCGTTCCTTTACAAGTAACTCGATCGTAATTCCTTACATGTGGTGCTCGGTTTGGACACTCAAACCTACTTCTGTGAGTTACAACTAAGGCGTGTAAGGTTGATACGATTTAGTTAACATGCTGCAGGTAATATATCATGCGGATAAATAGCTAGATAACTTTTGTTTATATGCTGGCTTTGGTGGAATGAGATACTGAGAAAAAAAAAACAAAAAAACATGCTTTTGAGGTACCGTTGTCCACCATCAGATCAGCTTACCTTGCTTAGGTACCAAATTATAGTATCGTCATCCGGATTACATATAAGTACTTGCAAAGTTTCAAATCAATACGACAATTAGAAGTAGGTCAAAATCGACTTCCAAGATTTGTTTACACAGTTAGTCAGCTAATTAGTTACAAGTAAAGCCAATATAAGAGTGTTAATAATTATGTCTATGACAGGTGGCAGAGGTCTTTCAGCTTTAAATAGAACTGGAGAAAGTTAGATCATAAGTTGTGTGTTTTTATTCAGGGAAAGTGGGATAAGATTCTATTTACAGCATTTCACGTAACCGGTCCAATATTGAGCTCAAGTCCTCAAATGTAAATTTCTAAAATCTCGGGGATCTGTAATATTTTCGTAGTAGATTAATTTGAGTCTTCTCAGATATCAGCCGTGATGCTCACGTTAACGCTTCGTCCAGACAACTTCATTAGAATGACATTCAAGGCCTACTAGGATTATTTGTGGGTTGATCATTTTCAAGTAATTATCCTAATTGTACGTGATAAAATTAAAGAAGGTCTTACCTATAATAAAATTTTAATGAGTTCATTAGTGTCCAATAAAATGAGTTCTGGAATTATCCACTCGTGATCGTGATACAATTAATATAATTATTAATTTCATGTTTATTAACATCATTATTTATTCTGTCTGTCGGTATCAAATCAAGCCTTTCGCGGCTCACTGCTAAACATAAACTTTTCCAAGACATATAGTAGGTACGCCTGTTATCAGTTTGGCCGCATTTTGTAACAAAAGGAATGGTAAAGTAATAGTAGTTTATGAAACTGTTGCATAATAGGGGTTATTAAAACACGAGTGTGAGTTTAAAAACCGAGCCGTAGGCGAGGTTTTTAATAGTATCACACGAGTGTTTTAATACCTAATTATGTCAGTTTCATACACTATTTTATCTACACTCATACAATTTTAAATAAAATACCAAAGTCAAAATCTTGGTAACATTGTCATTGTTTTTCTTGATTTCTCTGGTAAAAGATTGTTCGTCATTTACGTTGCTGCATCCAGAAATTCAGGCGGGGTCATATTCTCCTCAGTTCAGTATCACTGCTGTAGTCAGATATTTTTGCCCAGATTAAAACTTTCGACATACAAAACCATAATAATAACGTAAACAATAACAATAAATTTACAAGTAACGATGACCAAATCCAGTAGGCCGCGGCCGTGGCGCGCGGCCGCGCACGCGCGCTGGTGCGCGCCTACACAGATAATAAAATATAGTCTGGCGAAAATATTATAATCGGAACTAATTTTCTATCCTTGTCAGGTTTCCGTCAATCTCTGTTTTATCATACAAAAAATATGCCTGTAAACACTTAAATATAATTAAAAGCAATATGACAATCAAAAGTTCTGCCAAAAACGCGATTTTAAACGATAAAATTTTTCAATGTATGACAAGTGGCGCCACCCTGAATTTTGTGTACTCATTGGTGCCAAACTGTACGACTGCTAAAAAAAAGGTTTGAAAACTCCTTGGTTAGGTCGAAGTGGCATTAAAAACTCCTTAGTTGGGCTGAAGTGTGCGGTTATGGAAAAAAAATTAAATTACCGCATTGTTTTGTTCAGCAAACTGTATCGTAATAAAACTTTTTAAATTCATTACAGGTGCGTGTGCGTAAAGTATGTCATTATGACATTACTTTCGAGTTCATAATTCGAATTTTACGATACGAGTGTAGATAAAACATTATACGATACAGATAGGACCTATCTAGTGGGAAGTCAAGTCGTGATTTTCGCTTCGGTTTTTTATGAGCTCTTTCGAAAAATACTTTGAAATAGCTCATAAATTCACCTCAAAAGTATAATTCCACTGTTACAAGATATTTTCTACCGTTTTTATTGTGATATCGTAACAATGTCACAGGTCAATGGACGAATACATTGCCTTTGACAATAGCGTCGGTTCCATCGGATTGGCAAGTAATTTCACGAGTGTCAGTTTTCATCAATAGCCGAGTGATGTACCTACAGAAACTGTGCCAAGATATCGTCAACTAACTGTAACCAAGTTTACATCATTTGCATTTGAGACTTCCGTATTGAAATCGGTAAAGAGATCCCAATTTCATGAACTCAATAAATAATTTTAAGTAGGTACCTAAATTGAATTTTATTTTCATTGCACATAATACCTATTCCGGAGAAGTACTACCACCGTACCTACTTCTCCGCCAAATAGTGATGCTTGCATTGCTGTGTTTCGGTCTGAAGGTTACGGGTGCCGGTGAAATTACAATCGTATGAGACTATCCATCTTCATGTCTCAGTTTGGCGAACCGACTTGCGGTACCATTTAGTCAACAGCCTAGGTGGTATTGAAGTTGCTATGGGCAAAGGTAACCGCTTAACATTAGGTGGGCCTTTAGCTCGATTCGCCATGGTCTGATGTATGGTCTCGATTTAGAGGGCAAGGCTCGGTAATTTTTAATGCCAGCTATTGTTACAAGAGTTCGTTTTATATAACTACTTTAATTTCACCTAGATTTTGACAAAGGATCCTAAAAAGTCTTCAGAATACTAAATAACTTTTTAATAACAACTTATTTACTTACTCACCACATGAATTTTTTGAAGATTAAGTTATTGCAGATGGTTTTAAAAGGTTGTTAATTACAAACATACATATTATCACGCCTGTTTCCCTTTGGTAGGCAGAGACTGTATTTTCACCCGCTACAATACTGACACACCTCTTTCGCTTTATTTACGTTCATTAACTTTCTCACGCATGCTCGTCGGTTTAGAGGCCCATACTAAGGTGGCCTTTTTTGAGAACGTCCGCGATTTGCTTTGGTTACATATACAACATAAATACGCAATACAAATGCTCGTATCATTAAATTTGGAATAACCAAATAAAGCGCATAATGATTATTCACTCGTGCGCAAGCGTTTATGGTGCGCAGAGATCAAAAGCGACACGATTCTACGTAGTACAGCCGACGTTACGATTCTCTATCATATGTGCAAAATCTTAATGGAATCATTTTGTCTTATCCGCCTTCATAGCCTAAGCCTGCATAGTTTTTACCTTGGTTTATCAAGCACATAGATATGATCAGTTTAATGGCCAAAATTAATATCCAATCTATCCACGATTTGCCCTACTAGAGATAGGTATTTGACATAAGCTCCATACAAAATATGTCAAATTTCTATCTCTAGTATGGTAAATCATAGATAGATTGAATATTAATTTTGGCCATAAATCAACTTCCTGAAGTAGATACGGCTTTCAAGACTACGATCATAAATATGGTCCAGTTGCCGACTAAGTCTTACTAAAATTACTTGGTTCCATACATCCACGACAGCCTTTTCTTACCTCACTCTGAGCACCAAAGCACAAGAATAAGAAGGACAAACCATGTCCTGGGTGCAACAAAATCAAACATACTCAAATGATAACGGAAGACTGATTTTATACAACGTGTTTTTGAAATAACGGAAAGCCTTTTAAGGGGTCGTCGTACTCATCTGTAGGTATGAACAACTTTTACTATGGAACGAACCCTGAAATCGAAATCGAAATCGAATAATCAAAATCACCAGGGGGTCTACTCCCGTTCGACGATATTCGATAAATCGTACGATTCATCGCACAATTTGCTACTCCGGTCAACCATCGTTCCCTTAGCGCATGCGATGATCGTGTTTTTACGTTTGTTTTTCTCATCTCCGGTAAATTGTATGCGACTATGAACCGTAGTCTATCTTAATTGTGCCTTTTTTATGTGCCTATCTTTATTGTGTAAGTATCAGTCGGAACGAAAGTTCGTACTTCGTTTGTCGTTCGTAAAACGCGAGTAGACCTACTGATCACTAAATTTTTACGATTTATATAAACACAAATTAGATTAGATTAGCATTAGATTAGATTAGATTATTGGATTAGCTGATTTTTTTTACGATTTCAGAGTTGGTGCTATTGTAAAACTTGTTCATACTGATGAGTACAATTACCCCTTAAGAGGTTGTCAGTTATTTCGATAACAAGTTGTATAAGCCGATGCTGCAGATACACGACTATTCTAGTTCGGTTACAGATGCTCCCATGGTTTTGAACGCTGAACTGCCTACACTTCATTTGCCATTAGTATAAGTCAATCTTATTTATTTATTTATTTGGCTCTTCAACAATGAGAATGATTTTGGTAAAATCATCATCCTCCTACCCTTATTGCTGTAACCACTCAATCAGAAACAATAAAGTTTACTTTACTTTATCCCAGTTTATTTAGGGTCGGAGCAACATGTATTTTTTTCTATTAATATCATATTTTTCACAATCCATCCATATTTTCTTCGGTCTTCCTCTTTTCTTATAGCCATCCTCATTCATATTTAAAATTTTCCTCGTAACATGCTCTTCAATTCTCTCCTCAACTTGGTAAAAAAAAAAAAATATAAGAGGAAAATTATTCTGTTAAATATTAGATTCGGTTTACTTACTCTTCTGGCTCAGCAATCCAAAGTAAGTCATGGCCTCCGAAATGAAAACTCTCCACTTTGCACGATCTTGAGCGATACTTCGCCAGTTGGTAGCTTAAATCTAACGCAGATCAGCCTCCACAGCGTCTCCCCAGCGATATCTGGAGTGACCCAACGGTCTACATCCGGTTGGTCAGTCCAGATATGCTCTCTTGGCTCCTCGATCCTCCCCCATGCATTCGACGTGGCTGAACCATCGTAGACGTTGTGCTTTGATCACGCCAATAATATAAGGCTCGCCGACCCGCTCTTCGATTTCGGCATCCTTACGTCAGCCCCAGGATCTTACGGAGTACTTTCCTTTCTGTGGTCAAAAGCTTGTCCTCCTTCTTAAACATCAGATTTGACAGATGGAAATCTTAACAAACCTGACAAGAGCAAAAACAAAACAATCATCTTTACTTAGGTGCAAACAATCATACAACCGTGAAATGGAAAGTAAATCATTGTGCAAAATTGCAAATCTATTACAGTGATATAATATTTATAAACCTCACGATCTATTGCGAATTGTTTGAAATTATTTGTTTCAACAAGCTGGATTTGTTTTGATCTAATGTAACGTTGATTGTTGGCTTTTTGTAATCATTTACTTCTATTTTTATGTCAATCTATGAATGGACATAAGACAGAGCGTTTTAACTGAGGTGAAGTCGCAATTTATCACAGTTACTGCTTTATTTTGTAATCTAAAATACGAATCGTATTTAAATTGAATTCAAGTTTAAACTATAATCATACTAATTCTACTAATTAATGCGAAAGTGTATTTGTTGGTATTCCCTTTCACGCAGTAACCGAGCAACGGATCAACGTGATTTTTCGCATAGAGATAATGTATTGGCTGAAGAGTGACAAGGCTACTTTTTATCACGGAAAAATGCATCGATCCTGAGGAATAAAGAACCACGAGGGTAAATGCTAGTATTACGCTCGTAAATGCGAAAGTATGGATGTTAGTTTGTTTATGTCCTTCAATCACGCTGAAACGGCTTAACGGATTGGGATGAAATTTGGCACACAGATAGATCATGCCCTAGATTAACAGATTGGATATTGACTTTTGACTTTTTATTGACATACCGCCACTGTGAAGCCATGGACATTAATCAGCTAATAAATAATTTTGTAACTAGAGTAGACTTTTTATAAGTAGACTTTATTTAATTTTTATCGTGCTCACCATCCAGATAGTTGGCGGGCAACTACTGTTCGCTTCACACGCCATATTTCGAAATGGGAGCCTTCAATAAAAGAGCATATGTGTTTAAGTCCCGGCTAGTGCTGCGGATATCCATGAGCAGCGATGTTTGCTTACAATAAGGTGATCCGATAGCTCGTTTGCCCACTTTGTTATGAAATAAAACTTTTGACTTTATGTCTACATAATATTAATTTCATTGTCATCATCATTTCAGCCGAAAGACGTCCACTGCTAGACATAAGCTTCACCCAAGCATCGCCAAAACGACCGGTCGCAAGACGAAAGTCTTTGACCAGTGTGTGTTGCCAGTAATTACTTACGGCACTGGAACGTGGTCGCTCACAATAGGCCTGATAAGAAGGCTCAAAGTCACTCAAAGGGCAATGGAGAGGGCTATGCTCGGAGTGTCCCTGCGTGATCGAATCAGAACTGAGGAGATTCGCAGGAGAACGAAGGTAATCGATATAACCCGAAGAATTGCCAAACTTAAGTGGCAGTGGGCGGGGCACATTGCTCGCAGAACGGAAGATTAATTGATTTGAAATTATTTGCTTACCATTCACCAGGTGCTCTAAACAGCCATGCCATTTGAAAGTGAAAACCGAAAAAGAATAAAGTTTCAGATCATTCGAAAGGCATACCTAAGTGGTAGTCTATTGTTCGATAAAAGAGAAAGAACTTACATTCGTAATTAAGCAGTCTACACTACTTATCTACGATCTAAGCTCCATTCTCATACATATTATTCACACCCACACCGTGGCATGACATTTACATAGCTGAACAGTCTTGTTAAACAAATGATTTATAGTGAATATCAATTGATCATGCAACCGAGACGAAAATAATGTAACACGAATAATAAAATGTACCAATTATCTATGTGCATATACCTATTTCCCTAGTACACTAGATTAGCATCTTCTGTGTATAACCAAAAGTCTACACCAAAAAATCTATTTATTAAGATCATATCTAGTCTGTGGCGCAACTTGGGAGAGGTCTATGTCCAGCACTCCAGCAGTGGACTGCGATAGACTGAGTTGACGATGATGCTATCTAGTCTTATTGCTTCTCAGATTATGGTGAATTAAAAGTATAATAAAGGTTATTAGTGCTCAATGTCAGTTTTAAAACAGAACTTGTCGGTAGGTAAGTAATTACCGATTATAACTCTTTAGCCGGATTTCTCTCATCTAAATGCCAACATTGTCGCCAACCGCAAAATATGTCTTTTTACCTCACCGAACGTTTCATTTCATAACGTTACAAAATAAAAAAAGAAGTCTGTCGCTTTCGGTAACAAATAAATACCGGTGACTAAACACCGATTCACCAGTTTCGTGTAAGGTAAATTCTTATCAGCGTCGCGTAAGAGAGATTCCTCACAGCGATTATGTGAAGCAGTCTCGTTTCCATATGTACTAGTAGTAGGCACTAATTTGCTTACGATGCACACTTTTTAAAGATGAAAAATTGGATTACAATTTTATAATCTGAAATGAAACCGAACGCAACTTGACGCGCTCTGTGGAGCTGTCACCCAGAACTGTCATTGTACTTTTTTGTGCGCGATGCGCATGCACGTTATTTTCTAAATACTAACATAATAGTGTTTAAGTGTACTTATTAGGTGTAAATATTATATATAATCACATACTCGTAGTGATATGTGTAAGGAAAATCAAAATCGATACAAAACACAGTATTAAAGAACTGAGAGAAGAGACCGGCGCGGCGGCGCCGGCGTCAGGGATGCTTGGGAGTGAGTGATAACAATTTCAAGCATTATAAACAAGATTACCTGTGTAGTGGTAGTGAATACGTTAATACGTAACAAAATAATACTGTGCGCTTATGTCTTAAGCTCAGCTAGTAGCGATTAATCAATAAATTGGTAAATTCATCAAGCAAGTTCGAACTTGTTGGTAAAATAAGTAGCAGTTATTTGAGTGATTCTCGTGACTTTATTTGAGTGAGTGAGACAATACAGATTAACTATGCGCGCTTGAGCTCTCACGAGAGGTTAGCCGTGGCTGTGATACATCCTACATGTTCTCTTTACTCCGAGAGCTTCCACGAGAGGACAGCCAAAGGAGTGAATAGAGATTCACTATGCGCCCTAGAGCTATCACGAGAGGTTAGCCGTGGCCATGATACATACATTTTCCCTTTACTCCAAGAGCTTCCACGAGAGGTCAGCCAAAGGAGAGAATAGAGATTCACTATGCGCCCTTGAGCTATCACGAGAGGTTAGCCGTGGCCATGATACATACATTTCCCCTATACTCCAAGAGCTTCCACGAGAGGTCAGCCAAAGGAGAGAATAGAGATTCACTATGCGCCCTTGAGCTATCACGAGAGGTTAGCCGTGGCGATGATACATACATGTTCCCATTACTCCAAGAGCTTTCACGGGAGGTCAGCCAATGGAGAGAATAGTTTCCATGCATCCTTGAGCTTTCACGAGAGGTTAGCCATGGCCATAACATGTGCATGTTCCCCATGTTCCTTGAACAGGATGTTAATAGGAGGGGCGGAAAAGACTGCTTTATGGGTCCTCGAGCTTTCATGAAATGTCAGCTGCAGCCTTCATAACATTTATATTCTCAGCACAGCGGGAGCTCCAGCAAAAGTTCAACTTTGGCCATATGTCACAGTCTAAGAGCAGTGATACCTACACATTAATTTGTAATAAAATCAAGCCTAACTCAGGCCGTTTTCCTCAGGTGAGTAAGACACAAATGATAGTCTGTTGTAATAAGTTAATGAATATTACTTTACAGCAAAACACCTTTTACATGTAGAGGATTTCACTTTACATAAGTGTAGTGTTGAACATGGCCAATGACATACAAACATAACATCACGCCTGTATTTCCCCGAAGGGGTAGGCAGAGGTGTATAGTACACCCACATTTCGCTAGTTATGTTGTAGTCCCATGTAATAGGGGGCGAGCCTATTGGCCAATGAGCCAGTCCATATTCATGAAACATCTGAACATCTATCACTTTCAGTGGAAGACATATCTGAATTAGTTCACATGAGGTTGAGGCAATACCTGAAGATACTAATAAGATCTTAGATAACAATAGCATATTGTTACATACAAATGGAGAAATCCTTCATGAGACATCCTTTATTTAAATGGAAGAAATATTACAAACAAATCCAATTGGCCGCTACGGGCCACCTATGTTACAGGTACAAACCTGATGATTAGAATATCTTCCCAATTAGTAGGTATTGTATTATTACTAATCCTAAATATGATAGGATATTAATAATATATTCCTGTTCTAAACTTAGAAACATGTTGACCTGTGGAACACTAGTTCATTATCTAGTGTTTCCGTCCATCTAAAGTGGATGGAATCATAAAGGACATCAAGTAAATGCAGGTATTCATACCTACTTATTGTGCATTTTATACTGAAAGATATTGTGTACTACACCACTGAAAGCTAAGGATACCTTATAGTGTCTTAAAGATCTAAGAAAAGATAAAATATCAGTTTCATGAATCTAGAAATACATGAAAAGCTATTCAACTACCTAATGATTGTATTACTGGATTTAATTATTATTATTTTTGCATCCAACTTTAGTAGGTACCTAGCAAATTATAATGTGAGATTCTCTTGATAACAGGCAGTAGAGAATCCAGTCTTTCACATTTCACATAAAAGAAGAACCAATGAACACAGCTTGGTGGTTTTTTCACCAATCGAGTCAATTTGTTGGTTGTTTTAGTTCAGCGGTTATCACTAGATGGTGTTGCTTCAATCACGGAGGGTTCCTGAATCGCGTGGAAATGCAATAATCCTTAGTTGTTTGTTTTAGTTCAACGTTTACCACTACCTACATAGTGTTGCTTCAATTATGGAAGGTTCCTGAATCACGGGAAAAACACAACTATTACACAAAATTTTGTTGTATTATACAGAAAATTTACAGATGGTACTGTTAAATTAAACTACCTACCTACCCATGCTAAATAATTCGCTGCAGGTGTTATGCGAAATTTATGACAAATTTGGAAAAGCTGATAAAATTATTCCTAATCTTAGAGTACTAAGACACAGAGTGATAGTTTCATCCAAATTTCCGCTCAAAGTTGAAGCACAAAAACAATCGATAAGTGCTCGCAAGCAGCACGTCAAATGTTCACCGACACGCACATGGGCGTGCTTAAGCTGTACGGAATGGAGCCATTTGTGCCTGCCCATGCATCAAATTGTGCGCATGGACATGGTTTCTGTATATAGCTGTTCTAAGTTCCTAATGATAAGTAATACATTGTAGGTAATAGGTAGATCATATGTTTTGATATCCTGAAATACATAGGTGCCTCCCCTTTAAAATAGGATGAGACATTCTTTCCTCCATTTGACCTTCTAAGTAGGATCAAAAAAGGTGGGGGGGGGCATTGTTGGGGTATTTTGGTGGCCGCTAAACCATGGATGGTACCATGGTTTTTGAATACAGGATAGTACACGAAGTAAGTTTGATAGAACTAGTTTTGACTCCACAAATTGGTTTTATCCCCCATCAGGGCTCAACTTCCCTTGTACAAGACCTTTACTTAAGCAGCAATGGTCGCATGCTAGCTTACTTATCAAACAGAACTAAGGTGCTGTTATAAAAATGCTGCCTGCTCAGATCCATAATCGGAGTCAGTGTGTACCTATAATAATAATAATAGGACCAGTAATATTTAATTTTATCTTTAAAAATGGCCGATCTGAATCAATATTTAATTATTTACTAAAGATATTTTAGTTAGAGGATCAATCCTTAATAATATTGATGATGTTTTTTGGATAGACTTCCATCAATGCGACCTCAACTTTACATATTAAGTTACATTTTCATCGCTCAAAATTATTATATTATACATAATAGGGAGCAGCAAAATTGTTTGCTTTCGTTATGCTCTCTAATTATAATCCTTAGTATAAACTGTAGAATGCGGTTAACGCAATACCTACATTATAAGATTATAACACAAAATAAAAATAAAAATCTTCATTGAAGTAGGTACACCATTATGATATACTAAATAGTTGACACCACTAGGCACCTAC
This sequence comes from Asteroscopus sphinx, assembly GCA_949699075.1. NCBI lineage: Eukaryota > Metazoa > Arthropoda > Insecta > Lepidoptera > Noctuidae > Asteroscopus > Asteroscopus sphinx. The sequence goes on along the minus strand of OX453013.1, from coordinate 10,415,645 downwards.
TGTTACTAGGTTGTAAAAGTGACTGCTCATTAGGGATGTGCAGAATAATTGTGTATAAAAAATCGAAATCGGTAAAATAAATCTTCCTTTGAAGATTTTAATTAACAAGTGGCTCAGTTGAATGAGATAGAGTAGGAAATTATTTATTGGATGAATTATTTAAACCAATTATTTTGTTTACACAATTGGGTCAAATAATGATACTCCTCAGTTAAAGGTGTTTTACAGTAAAAACGAATACTTAATTTAACTGTGATATTTTTGCAGTCAGAATTCTTATAGAAACTAAGAAGGAAATGGACTTCTTGACTTTTGTTTTACTCAATCAATATAAAAATCCTTATACCTACATAATATAAGCACCTATTTGAGGCAAATAATGTTATATAATAATAATGTAATGATAAGTAAATCAATAATAAAAATCCACATTGTCTATACATATGTGTATCTACCTAATCTCATGATCTTATTCTATTCTTTTGAATCTTCGATCAATTTGAATAGCAAGATTTCATAGTTTTAATACAGACAGAGATAGTTAAAATAAAAGATATCTGTACGAATCATAGCCATACATCTCTACAGACCTGCATGCCTCAACAAATCTACTTTTCCTTTAATTGTTTAATGTGTTTAAGGTAATTATTATTAAACACACATACACAAGGACTTTACTTGACTTGTGAACTTATGATTTTGCTTTATATAAAGATAGCTACATCTACTTTTATTACCCAAGTAACTAAGTATAGAAAATAAGACCGATATTTTTACCATCGTATCATGTTGTACGTGATTATTCTGATTTCCTTTTTGATACCAATTGCGTGATTGGTTAGTTTAGATTAGGTATCTAATCTAAACGAATACTACACAACTTTCTTCTTTAAACATCTACTAGTACATATGGAAACGAGACTGCTTCACATAATTACATAGATCGGACTAACTTACCAAGTGACGTCCGATCCTCGATTATGTGAAGCAGTCTCGTTTCCATCCAATTCCCGACCCGACCCAGTGTATCCTAGATTCAATATCCCTTATGAAAGTTGTGTCTACCTGTGTGACTTTGAAGTAAATGACAGTTCTGGGTGACAGCTCCACAGAGCGCGTCAAGTTGCGTTCGGTTTCATTTCAGATTATAAAATTGTAATCCAATTTTTCATCTTTAAAAAGTGTGCATCGTAAGCAAATTAGTGCCTACTACTAGTACATATGGAAACGAGACTGCTTCACATAATCGAGGATCGGACGTCACTTGGTAAGTTAGTCCGATCTATGTAATTAGAATGCCTGTTGAAGGGCATATAATTGCGTACAGAATGCGCACGTAAGTAGATCAATACGAAGCTCCGGCGTCATATGACTGCGAAGGTCGGCGCACGGGCACCGCAATGAGGGGGGATGGCATCGACCAGCCTTTCAGTTGCCTGTTGCCTTCTAATTGCGAATCTAACGTTTTGCTTTAATTCGTCGATAATACATTAAATGCCGATGTCATTGAAGCAATCCTAATTGGACTTGCCTATAGTAGTTTTGATTTCAAATTCCGCAACAATTGCAAAATATAAACCGAGTAACGAGTCTCCGTAAAACTTTCGTCTCACCATTACGCACTAAGTCAAATATTTTTGTAACATTATAACGATGAGGTGTATTTCGTAACATTATCACATCAGAAATATAATATCTGTTATCCGTACATCATGTTATGTCAGTTAATTGTGACCTACATTTTCGCAATTTGATTCTCTGATTCTCCGACCGTCATTGAGTGGTACAGACATAAGTATAAACGAACTTTAGACCAAATTGATCTCATGAGGAACGAACTAAGATATCATGCATGAGTAACCTTGTCTTGACGCTTCTATTTAACATATCCGTAATGTATTTTTAAGAAGTTATACATAATAAGGTACAATGATCCATATTTATTTGGGTCAACTTTTTAATTTCCGCATAGCTGTCAGTTTTTATAAATTACACCAAAAAAGGTTTGCGGTCTAGACCTTACAAAAAATTAAAGGTTAATAAAAATATTTAAAACTGTTTTAAGTGTTGTGGGTTGAATCAATCTGGATTTTGGTATTCACCTAATTGGTAAACACAACGCCATATTTGGTGTACTGTCAAAGTAATAATGACCCTTTTCAAGAAATACTACTACGAAAATAAGTACGTACAGGTTATGTCTTTACATCGTTCAACGATAAAAATACATCATTTCCGCTTCATTGAGGTCGGCAATATTGCTGTATTGAGTAATCGTAATCATAATTTGTTTTTCTTCTTTTATTTCCGTCATTTCCGGAATTCCTTGACGAGATCTATATTTGAGCTTGAAGGCATTTTACATATACAGATTCATGTTTAATCCGACTTCTTGATTGTTTTATTATTGAAATTAACATTTTTTCCTTTGAACGTAAGTTGAGGTTTAGATAAGGTAGAACTGCATAATTCAGTAGGTATCCGTAAGTGTGTCCTGGCCTGGGATCCAGCCCATCATAATCCACAAACGGACAAAGGCCAGGCCTCTCCCTAACAGGTGATATTCATCATCCTCCGAGCCTTTCCCAACTATGTAGGAGTCGGCTTCCAGACTTTCAGGCTTCTGACTACCCGTAACGACTGCCATATTCGTATATGACAACCGGGACCGATACCGATAACAGGTGAATGTGATATTAGTTATTATATTAATTATAACACCCGAACGAACATGTCGATAGCTACTTTACATTATAACCACAATTAGACCACTAACTATCTAATATCTACATAACAATTAGTTCATATAGATCATTAGCTACACGTGTGTTCTGTGCTGGATTGTCACAGAGGGCGCGGCGTGTAGGAGGCTGGTGCATTTCGTAAGTGGACGGGTCACGGAATGCCCGGACAAACATATGGCCTTAGTTGCCCAGTCTGACTAATTGCCCAATAAGACAATGTTTCAGTTTATTAATGACCAAATACAAAACCTTTGAAAAATTGTTCGCGCGTGGGTTAAATAATGTATTGATTTATTGTTGTATAACCTTACGTATGGTTCGTTTGTTATTAATGTAGTTTGGTATTATAGTGTGCTGTTCTGGTTTTAAAGATGATTGATTGTGGGAGCTCTAAATAAATTAACTGGTGCCCCTGTGACTTTGACCCTGTGGATATAATGACAATCTGGACGCGTTGTATACTAGCTAATTTGAGTAGGCACCTACTACAAACACACATTTCATGATGAAAAAAGACTGTGTGCTAACATGGTCAACTTTCATTTAAATAGTAGGTTCCATTGATTAACGTAAACGATAAAGTTTGCTTTTCGAAATATAGCTATGCGTGAAAATAAGCAAAGCCAATTTATGCCTAGACATAATCTAATTTATGTCCGTTTAATATCAACGACATTTCGTCACAGGCATTTTCGCTCTAAATCTCTAAACAATTTGTAATGTATAATTTGCACAGGTATCATAAGATAAATAAGTAGACATAGGTATTTTTAATTTCCAAGATCAGTTTCATTTCCACGGAATTTATATTATAATAACGACTACATATTTCCAGCTAATAAAAACGCACAAAACACAGGTCCAACTTCATGTATGGGCGTGGCCAATATTATTTTAATTACAATATTTCCTTAGGGCTCATTCGTCTCGATATGATCGGCGCATGAGTGGTTCATATCACATCTGTCAAAATTGTGGTCGCACCGTCCAAGGTCGCGCACGCATTTTCGATTCGTTCATTTAATAAATTCCATTTTACACAACTGCCTAAAGGAAAAATCTACCACGTAACTTTAGAGACAACTTTGAAAGACTTATAATAACAAAATAGTTCTTTATTTCGTTTCCAACTTGGTGATATGGTCTGGTACATAAATAGGACAACTGATGAGTGGCGTCAGAATGCATTATGAGAGCAATTTTGTGTTAATATTAATTTGCTTTGAAAATCTTTTAAGTTATGACCAATGCCACATTCAAGATTGTTTTACGTTTGTCTTGAAGTACGTTCACAGTATGCATCTTCATAAATCATACCTATATGTTTCCTAACAGTGGCTAAACGACAATAACTGTCGGAGTCGGTAGTCTAGACGTGGGTTGAGCAATCGAAAGGTAGAACACAACACCAGTCTCCTTAGTGCTGACCTAAAATATATTCAACTGCATTACTAACAAGTTCTACGTGGAGGTATGTATTTGCAGTTCAATGTATCGGAGAAGGATTGCAAAGTAGTAGCTATAAGCTCTTTTAATCCCCGAAGGTGTTAATAAATCTGCGGTTTTTTCAGGTTGTCGTCACACACCCCATTGGTATTTATCGTTACTTAGGAATTACCCAAAACAATAGTCCAGACCAGCCAGCCAAGAGCCACGACTGAAACTACTTTACTGTCCTTAAACGAGTAGGTACAGCGATTAAGACAGTAAAACAATGCATGCAACGTGAGCAGGGTCACAGTCATAGCTGGGTGTACCTTTTTTTTAGTTTTTGGCTGGAAATCCTCATGGATACCCTCAGTCTGGGGGCGGCGGAGGGGTATGTCAGACTCTTACCGACTAAAACCACACGGTGGCCATCCTCTACACAAAATCGAGGAGCTCCAGGAACTTCATTGGAGCGCGCCGGTGCTTCTCTAGTGCTATTCCTTTGGCACGTTCTGGGAAAACAATATTGTTTCCACCACAGTAGCACGCGACCACCACGTACTGCTGTCCTCCCCAGGGTCGCTTAGTACCTATTATGTGCTGGCAACATAGACATTGGGGAATCTGTCCCCGGATATAATCTGAAATTGAAATTTACAAATGGAACACACACAACATGATTTATTGTTAGAATATCAATTCTAACAATAAATCATCAATTTGCTGTGTGATTTTTTACGGTTTTAAATATTTATTTTGATTTACATAGTTAAATATATTAGAAATCTAAGGCTTATGTTCTTTTAAAATTTACTAACATAATAATATAAATTATATAATGAAACACGTCAAAGATTATAATAATATACTATTAAAGAAAATAAACTGTCTTAGAAACATACAGCATGAAATATTGGTGTGTAAGCGACATAAAATATGACCTGGGAAACATAAATTTGTTTAGTGTACCAGCTTTTGGTAAAACAAGTTCTAAATACCAACCAATTTCATTAAATACATGCATGGATTAGAATTAGAAATATTAACATGTTAAATCAAGGCAAAATTGTATAGACAGACAGATTCGACAAGAGGAAACTTTAGTAATTACATTAAAATTAAAATTTTGCAAGCATTAGAAAATGCAAGTTTTACGAATCAATAGTAGGATTAAATATGTCGACCGGGTATTACAATTTGTAATGTCATGAGTTACATTACATATCTGTCAAACCTACAATTACATTGCGTCACGGATCAGAAGCTGCGCCGGAGAGTGACATAGTGCTCAATAACCGGCCCAAGAGTATGTCATCACACTATGTCAAGTTTACAACTGTCCACACGAGACTGTCTCGATATAATTAATTATTCCAAGTCCTCGTTAGCCAATCCGTGATAATGATCTTCATGCATTGCCCTTGTCTCTAACACTATGGAAGAACAAGATCGGTGAACGTTGGGTAATATTGTAAGATGTAAAGGTAAACGTAATATTTTTTATATATACATGCTGAAATTTGAGTCGCTTAATTCCCGAAAGAGGGTTATTATACTCATCATTATGAACAACTTTTACTATGGGACCAATACTGAAATAGCGAAAAAAAAATCTGTTGGTCCCTAGATTTGTGTTCTCTTAAATCAATAAATTGTAGGGACCACCTGTTTTTTTTTTCGCGAATTCAGGGTTGGTCCCGTAGAAAAAGTTGTTCATAATGATGAGTACAATGACCCTTTTTCGGGAATTAAGCGACTCAAATTTCAGCGTGTATATTTCCAGGATGCGGGAAGCGCAGGACCGGATATTGTGGCGATGTTTGGGTGAGACCTATGTCCAGCAGTGGACGTCTTTCGGCTGAAATGATGATGATGATATATTTCCTATTGGTGTACTGTACATTACAGCAGAGCAGTGATAGCCTAGTGGTTGAACGCTTGCCTTCCATGCAGGAGGGTGCGAGTTCGATCCCGGCCCACACCTCTGACTTTTCGAATTCATGTGCGGATTTATATTCGATTATCACTTGCTTGGTGAAGGAAAACATCGTGAGGAAACCTCCACACCTGGGAGTGCTCCATACAGTTCTCGATGGTGTGTGTAGTCCGCCAACCCACACTAGGCCAGCGTGGTGGACTAAGGCCTTAGCCTTCTCGTACTGAGAAGAGGCCCGTGCCCAGCAGTGGGACAGTAATGGGCTGGTTATATGTACTGTATATTAAAGAATACTTTATCCATCTATTTATCGATTTTTTATCAGATGAATACCTACCTTTTTTTTTGTTTGTTTTCGAGTGGAAATCCTCATGGATACCCTCCGTCTGGGGAGGGCGGAGGGTTATGTCGGACTCTTACCGACTAAAACCACACGGTGGCCATCCTCTGCACAAAATAGAGGAGCTCCGGGAACTCCAGTGGACCGCGCCGGTGCCCCTCCAGTGCTACGCCTTTGGCACGTCCCGGGGAAACAACAAGGTTTCCCCAACAACAGTGCGTGACCACCACGTGCTGCTGTCCTCCCCAGGGTCGCTTAATAGATGCCTCGAGTCCCCCTACTCTTGGCCCTTACCCACGATCCCGAAGGTCCCCCACCATCATTTGGTGGTGGGGGATGCGGCGATTCGCCCTATCTGGGCCTTGCAGCGCGGCGGTTGCCTCTCCGGCGCCTTCGTCTCCGAGTGGGATCGGCCCTCTCGCGATCCCGCTCTGCGGCCTCCTTCTGGACCATGACAGCCTCGCAGAAGGAAGCCACGGCCCTCCAAGCCGACGGCTCTGCCAGCAAAGCCAACACTACTGCTGGCAGAGAAAGATCTTGCCCGATCTCGCTGACCAGGACACGCCGCTCTGGGCTTCACGCAGGGCACTCCTCAAGCGTGTGCTGTGCCGTGTCCTGGTCACTCCCACAATGGTGACAATTTGCCGTGACTTCGCGTCCGATCTTATTCAGATATTCACCAAAGCTACCATGCCCGGTGAATATCTGAGTAAGCCGGTAGGTGACACCCTCACCAACGCGAACCGTCGAGCTGGGTGGTTCCCTGCCACGCCGCATGTTGTGGAACCATAGCGCTTCAGTTTTATGTGGTGCTATTTGCAGACCCAGCTCGTGGATTTTAGTCACGACTCTTGCCACACCAAGCTCAGCAAGCCGGATGTTCCCTTCAAAGTTGTCCCCACCAGTCAGCACCAGAATGTCATCCGCGTAACAAACCACGCTGACGTCGACGGGGAGAGATGAATACCTACCTAATAAGAATTTGATTATCACTTACTTGCGTTCACCTGCACAGCATAAAAAGGCCTCAAAATTATATCGGTATTGCCAACCAACCCACACCAAGCCAGTATAGTGTATTAAGGCTTAATGAACTCTCATTTCAGAATCGTGAGAATCGTGCCCAGCATTGGAAAAGTTATGGCCTTAATGATATCGGATTTCATTGGACCAGGGATCTGTCTAAATTCAGATCAGCGTTTACCACAAGCCGACTTTTACTACTACTTCTCCGCCAAATAGTGATGCTTGTATTGCTGTTTCGGTCTGAAGGGTACCTACGGATGCCGGTGAAATTACAATCACATGATACTTTCCATCTTCATGTCTCAGTTTAGCGAACCGACTTGCGGTACCATTTAGGCAACAGCCTAGGTGGAATTGCTGTTGTTATGGGCAAAGTTAACCACTTAACATCAGGTGGGCCTTTAGCTCGTTTCACCATCCTTTACTATAACAAAATACTATCCAAGAAAAGGAAATCAAGTAAGTACCTAAGTAATGTCCGTAGTTAACACCTACGTGCCAGTGATTTTGCTGGCAAGTTCGATTGTTCCATAATCTGGCCTCCAACCAGCGGATGGAGTCACCGTGTCACTTAGTAACTGAGTAGGTTTTATTACATGAAAAGAGAATATCCATGGAGTTCCTTGCCGGCTCTTCTCCATCATCATCATCATCATTATTTCAGCCGAAAGATGTCCATTGCTGAACATAGGCCTCCCCCAATAGGGAGGATATACCATAATCGCCACGCTTGGCAGGCGGGTTGGCGATCGCAGTTGGTTGGTTAAATACTCAGAGAACGCTGCTGCCCATCCTCTGATGAATCCTTTAGTCGCCTTCTAAGACACTCATGAGAAGATATAATGTGATGCAATTCTTTGTGTCCAGCACCACACGGAATGGAGATGGATGGATAGGCCCCATAGGACCAACATTTTGGAACCATACAACTAGATTCTCAACGTTTTGAAAGTGCTTGTAAATGCTTGTTCGAAATAAAAACTTTCGAATTTGAATTTGAAGAAGATACCTAGGTATACAATCTTAGAATCAGTCCGAGGTCATGGTCCACCTGATCAGTTCGCCTGGGTGGACCACGGACACTTTTTCTTGCCTGTAGTCCACCTCAGTTCACATGTGTGAACTACGGGCACTTTGTATTGCCATTGCCTGTAGTCCACCTCAGTTGTTACAAAGGATGTTGTATTATTTATTTGATCGCGGTACTCCCGGCCACCCCTTTCATTTCCTTGAGAACTGTAAGAGGGCGACGCTAAGTAATACATATTATAAGGATGACGTTTATGGCGTACCGGGGGACAAATAGTCTCTCTTGAGACGTGCCTTACAAGCGTAGCATAGGGAGGGCTCCGGAGGCATATTACATTCCCGGTGTCCCCCTTATTGTGCTGTAGACGGCCACTGGGGGGATTTTAGTGGGTAAGAATCCCACACACCCCGGCCTCCATCCCCCATGAGGCCGGCAGCATTTTGAAGGTTTCCTCCTCGCAGCAAAAACAAGGGCATCAGCCATATGAAATTTGGCAGCCCGACATTCTAAAACTACGCATGAAAATCGCTCTACCTAGAAGCAGCAGATTATATCGTATTTGCAGATAGAAGTGGTATAATGTGATTAATGCGATCGACTCAGTGATGTTCTCACATCAGTAAGAAATGTTTAGCTTTCCAATCTTATGTAGGCGGAACCGTTAATCGAGTTATCAAATTACATTTAATTTATTACTAATGATCTTATGACCGAAATATGATTACTACGTAACTTTCCATTGAATGGTATTCAACAACAACAAGGAAGTCATCAGCCCTTGAGTATACTGTACCTACGTCACGAGTCACGTCACGTCACGTCGTTCAAATGCATTTGCGCTTCTATTATACAATGCGTGAAGCGGCAATTAATCACTAAATAGTACGTTAGTAAGGTACACTACAACTCTCGCGGCTTACAACCGGAATAGTACAGTTTCTACCTCAAAAACATCTGATGTAATATGTGTGGTTTATGGATCATTCTGTTAAAGAGAATATACGGAGTCTACAAGCCTAAAAGTATCCACGCAACAAACTATTTTCTGTTCTCAAATTCAAAGACCATTTCGTTAAGATAGATAGATAGATAGAATATTCTTTATTGTATACCATTAACATTATTAAACTTAGGACTAACATGTAAAATAAGGGTACATTGGCGGCCTTATCGCTAATAGCGATATCTTCCAGACAACCTTTGGATGGACAAGGAAGACATGAAAAATAGATGGGGGCAGTATGTGGTGCACTTTCATAAAGTTTACTAATATAAAAGCACCTTTGGCTGAAAACACTGCGATATCCACAAGAAGGATGTTGTGCCCATAAGTGTTGCTGCTTCCATTCATCTGGCTAGGTTATTTGGGGTGGCAAGGAATACAGGTATGCCGCATTCCACGAAAATATTCGCAACATATTACAGTTCGTAGACAAAATTCAAAACTCAAAAAATAGAGTTATACTTCGAAATATGGCTACCATTGAACATTAATTCTTCAGCAGCTACGTCCTGTAATGATCTAATTACTGTCAATACTTCAAAAGATATCCAAATCGATACTAATAAATTAAGTCCATATGAGATCAAACCATTACAATTTTGTTTGCTTGCTAATATCCTCGGACGAATAAAAAAAGCGGACGGAATCTCGCTAAACAAAGACTGAAGCACTTCATTTTTTCCTAAACCCACTATAATTTCGAAAGCATTTTAACACACCAGATTTATACTGTTATTTCATTTGTGACACTACAACAATGGCTACCGTCACACTAGATTTTTTGCGTAATCGCGGCTTTTTGCCATACTATGGATGTTTCACTTATTGTTTAGCGAGATTCCGTCCGCCTTTTTTATTCTTCCGAGCTAATATCGTGTGCAATAATAAACTGAGATCGGATAAGGCTCGCCAACACGTAGGTATGTTGCAAATATTTGATCGTAACGAACGATAACAATAGTCGTGGATTGTCGCTCCCCGAGGCTGGGCACCATTGATTGATGGGCAGCATTCTATAACACCTCGCGAGTGTAGATATGTACCAGGCCCCTCAGAAAGTATTGCGAAAAAAAGTTTTTACATATGGGAGACTGGCCAGTTATAATGTTTTTCGAAAATATGATTATTTATAAGTAAAAATAAGTAAGTTCCAATTTCAAAATTTCCCTCCACATTTTTTGCGAGTTAATTCAAAGTATTGTGTCTCACTGAAATATGGATCTGCGCCGGGAACATTTTAGAGCTATGATTTTATACGATTTCAAGTGTCGCCTGAAACCGGATGAATCGTACGATAGACTTCAAATGGCATTCATGGATGAAGGCCCTTCCAAGGCAACCGTGTATCGTTGGTATAACGAATTCAAGCGCGGTCGACCAACTTTGGGGGATGACGAAAGAAGCGGTCGCCCTTTGACGGCTGTTACCGAAGAAAACGTGCTAGTAGTGAAAAATTTAATCCAAGACAATAGGCGAATTACATATCAGGAGATTCAACACATATTGAAGATTGGATCGGGAAGCGTTCACGAGATTCTACACAGCCATCTTCGCGTGAGGAGGATAGTATCACGCTGGGTGCCGCACAACCTCACCGATGCTCAGAAGCAGGCCCGGGTGGAATGGTGCCGTGATATGCTTAACAAATTTGAAGCAGGCTCGTCTCGGCGTGTTTACGACATCGTTACAGGTGATGAGTCCTGGATTTATCAATACGACGCAGAAACCAAGCGCCAGTCGACTGTTTGGGTGTTTCAAAATGAGCCAACGCCTACCAAAGTGAAGCGATCTAGAAGCGGGGGTAAGATTTTGATCGCTAGCTTTTTTAATTTGACTGGCCACTTGGTATCAATTCCCTTACGGGATCAAAGAAGCATTAATGCCGAATGGTATACTACCAAATGTTTGCCAGAAGTTTTCTCTGTTATAAGCAACAAGCGACCAAACACAGGGCTCCGCGGGCTACTGCTCCACCACGACAATGCACCTGCGCACACCGCACTCAAAACGAGGGACTTCCTGGACAGCACGCCAGTCAAACTCCTGGGTCACCCTCCTTACAGCCCTGATCTAGCACCGTGTGACTTCTTTTTATTCCCAAAAATAAAAAATCTGCTCAAAGGGATACAATTTTCGTCGCCGGAAGATGCGCTGGCTGCGTTCGAGCAGGCTGTAAACGAGGTGTCTGCGGCGGACTGGAAAAAGTGTTTTGAAAACTGGTTTAGGCGCATGAATCTTTGTATAGAGGCTGGTGGAAAGTACTTTGAAAAGATTTGATAAAAATATATGTACGTATAGAACAATTTTTTTTAGTTTCGCAAAACTTTCTGAGTGTCCCACGTATTGCGGTACAGTTCTAGGAATATTTGAAAGTTACTCTTACAAAAAACACATGTAACTTTTGAGTAATTATTGGGATCAGATAAATAGGATCAACTTCAGGAACAAAAATAGCAGTTTTCTTCTAGCGGTTCTGTATTACTTATCAAACCTACATTGGAAAGCTCTTCAAGCAGCGTGAAGTAGACACAAAAGAATAACTGAAGTATCTTAGGCGTTTAATACATTAAATAATAGTGAATTAGTGAGAATCATACCTTTTTTTTTGTTTTTGTTTTCGGGTGGAAATCCTGTCTGGGGATGGCAGAGGGGTATGTTGGACTCTTACCGACTAAAACTACACGGTGGCCATCCTCTGCACAAAATAGAGGAGCTCCGGGAACTCCATTGGACCGCGCCGGTGCCTCTCTAGTGCTATGCCTTTGGCACGTCCCGGGAAAACAATATTTTTCCCCCACAGTAGCACGCGACAAGACGTACTGTTTTTCTCCCCAAGGTCTCTTAATAGACGCCTCGAGTCCCCCAACTCTTAGTGTCCAAGGTCCCCTGCCAGATGTGGTGGCAGGGGATGCGGCCCTTCGCCCTATCTGGGCCTTGCACTAGGGCGGTTGCCTCCCCGGCGCCTCCTTCTCCGAGCGGGATCGGCCCTCTTCCGATCTCGCTCTGCGGCCTCCTCTGAAGAACTTTAGACGTAAGAAAAGTGAAATAAAGAGTATGGACATGGGACATTGCAGTTATTTTTAATCGATAGCCCACAAGCCCACTTTGACATGCCAATTCAAATTCCACAATAACATGTTTTCTCCATGTCTATAAACTGATTGCGATTATCAAAGTTACAGACACTGATTGCTCTCAGTTTGAAAACAGATAATCAATTAGATAATTATAAGTACAGGTATACTTCATTAAAGCTTACGACATGTGAGACAGGTTGGCCGGATGCGGGAGCGTACAGCAAACTACAAAACATGACAGAAGGGCAACTATTATTAACGCTCTGTAATTTAAACAGGTCAACAAGCAGTTGATATACGTACTCAATATTTCGCAGGAAATCTTCTGTTATTCGTAGCCTCGGCAGGGCAGTCTCTATAGCTTATCTAGTGCCGGGGTGCGAACCCAGCTCAGCAAAATTACTTGATTTTTAGGCATCAGTACCTAAGTTCCCGAGTTAGTTCCTGGATAGTTGCAAGATGCCAATTAAGGGTAATTGACACACCGAAACCCATTTCGCTGGTCTTCTTGGACCTCAAGGACTTACTCAGGATCCGCTGATACACTTATCCTTGGTATCCATAATTAATTTTCAAAAAAAAAAGTGAAAAATGTAACATGGTATAAAAACCATACTAATCGATTCTCCTAGTGATTCTGAACAAACTACTTTCAGGTATTGCGTTCATTCTGTTACATGTTGTATAGCCAGTCTTCTCGCATTGGCGACATCGATAACCCTTTGTCGGTCTAGAATATATTGGCTGCATGGCTGATTTTCGGAGTGACATCTCGCCGTATGTTCGTCATCGGTAAGGAACGAAGAAAATCGGTAAGGAAGGAAGGAAGAAGGTTCGTTCTATAGAACACGGTGCCACCCTTACCGATGATTCTTGATTCTTGATGGTTGATTCTTATAAGAACAGATAGGTAATAACTGGCGGAATAACTATGCAACTCTTTGCTCAGAGTTGGCCAAAGTAGGTAGGCAGACATGGACCTTCTAAATCTTTCTACGAGTATTTCGTCAAACTCAGGCGCGTGCCTCGACCACTTCTCTCGTTATATGCTTCTCCTAAACAGTTAATAGTGTTAGCACTAAATAACCGCACATACCGCATTTAATTTAACGTTCTTAGTTAACATATGGGGCTAAGATTTATGCGTTAACTTGTTAACATTGTTTCTTAGCACTTTGTAGTGCGTGCTACTTACATTCGCGTTGATTTAGTTCAGTTTCGAAATTGATACTTTGTACTAAGTACATTAAAATTTGCGCAATTTAAATTGGTATTTAAGGCTCAGCTATAAGCGTATACTTGGGTTAAAATCCTACCTGAAGTTTACTCCATAATTGCTTATTACAATACCTTTGTAAAATCGACTACAACCAATGACTGTCGGCTTAGTAGAAATCAAAACGCCAACTGAATTTTGTAAGACTTGCTCAATGGCATCGGTAAAATCAATCTGACCCCAGTGAACTACAAATAATGGTAAATGGATTAAATCAATACAAAGCAGCACAATAGATATAATGAATGAAACCTAATTTGGCAACGTCTATACTTACTATAAATCTTATCTCGATAGATTTACAAATAACTTTATACAAATAAGGCAGTGAATAAGATTGATCAGAAATAAGATATTTCATCGACTAGTAATACGACGAAGAGCAGATAATTATTTAAATGCTTTTAATTTAGTCGAACAATTTATTGAAATAGCTCAGCAACGCTTTTGGAATTTGATCTCAAAAGCGCAAAGAATAGAAATTACAATAGATATATGTAAATAATGATAGCGACATCTATCGCGCTTCATATGAACAATCACTGAAGTATTGTATGAGGAATTGGGGATACAAATCCTAAATCGCGCTATCAAGATTTAACGCTTAGCATAAAATACAAACGCCCGACATCAACTCCCGAACCGCGACCCACCATGCAAGACCCCGCCTGGTTGGTGGATGCTCCCTCTACCTTAGAGGAACATAATACCTCATTCCTCTGCAGCCTAAACTAGCCCCCATCTGTTTTCTAGTATCTTCAGTACTTTTTAATATTTCGTATGCGCCTATATCGGCGGGACATGGAGATTCAGTATTTATTTAATTAACTTCTTGATTTAACCTGTGTCATCATCATCAACTCAGTGTATCGCAGTCCACTGCTGGACATAGGCCTCTCCCAAGTTGAACACAACACTCGGTCCTCTGCCTTCCGCATCCAGTCCCCCCCAGCCACGTTCTTCATGATTTAACCTGTGTGCACGAAAAACAATAATTTGAATTTGACTCTTTGGATAAGGTAAAGTTAACAGGCATGACAGTGTCATAAAATTAATATTATCAATTGGTTGACCAGCTTATAAAGTACCTAAGTTATAATATTGCAATTAACCCAGCAGCACTAAATGGGGGTCAACCGGCCCGCTCGATTCCGCAGGTGTGTTCATGGCGCAATGGAGAATAGATTGATTGCTTCATCATAACAAGTGAGTAAATACGTCTATAAACATTACAGATGCTGGTCTAACTTGTTATGACATTTATTTTCTTCAATTAGACGCAAAATATGTCATTACGTATAAGTTACTCAAACGGAAAAGAAGAACTTTTACAAAAAATACCAAGCATATTAAGTAATGACAGCTAAGCAGCTGAACAGAAAGTTGAGACTAGCTATTCATTATGCATAAATACTCACAATTTACATTTAGACAAAGAGACTGCAAATTAACTAAAAATCAACAACAAAGATGTCTCAAGCAACATTTAATAGTTACGTTATATCCGAAACAATCTATGCGAATTAAAATGTGGAAAGATCTTATGAAACTGTCCTAATAATTATGGTGGGTTGGCCTACTTGTTCGAATCTAATGCGAATTTTCCGCGAAGAGCTTAATTATACAAACAAGATAATTGTTGACTAATAATCATTTGCCAGATGCCAGAGACAAGATATCTAAATGATTAGCAGTAAATTGGTACTTGTTTAGGGTTTCAAGTCTGGGGTTTACAAAGTCCATGGAGAGAACATAACGGAACGAGCTTTTTTTATAATTAAATAAATAAATAAATAAATTTTTATTTCACATAAATGGTGTACAGTAAACACTTACAAATAGTAGTTATACAATTTCTCGGTATGAAGTGTTTGTTTGAACTCTGGTACCCAAAGTAAGATTTAACTTGTGTTATGGGTACCAGCGCTCTCATTAATTAAATCCACAGGGGGTTACATTAATTGCATCAGGAGGTGGTTACAAGAAAGTGCAGTTGAGTAAATGGAGTAAGTAAAACTACGTTACAGGCTACAGCATAGATTAAAGAATAAATAATAATTCAGCTAATAATAGTAGTAAAGCTAGAAGCCTCATGTGTGTGAGTGTGTATGTGTGAAGGGGTGTGTGGTGTGTGGTGGGTTAGTGGGTGTGAGAAGATATGATAGTGTGATTGTGATAGTACATTATTTTAGAGAATAGATATTTTTAATTGATTTAAACTATAGGATAGATATATTATACGTCGAAGAAGGATTGCCTACTTATATTTTTCGTAAAACTACTCATCCGATGAACGTGAAACAATCACACCAAAATAAATCAAATCGTTCAGTCATATGACTGGATTTTTGGATACAGCAGAAATTGTGATGGAGTCTTTCTTTAATAATCATAGCAATTAATTCACATTTTGAGGTAACTATCCAATGGTAATGTTTTACACATGGTAAGCTATTGACGTTAAATGCCTGTCCGAATGCGTGTAGAAATTCCACTTGTGTTCAGTTTTGTAACACTAGAACTACCTACTAGAACATGTATAAATAAGGCACTTATGTCACAGAATACCTAATAGTATTACGTATGTCTTGAATTTTTTGTCGGAAATCTTTCCGGTGAACCACCACTAAGGCTATAAAATCGCTTGCACTCAATGTTCGATGGCAGCCGTAGGTACGTGTAATGTAGCAGGATTTGTACCACCGGGAAGGATCGTGACAGCGACGACATGTCGCTGGATCGTGACCACAGAAATAGATGAGCATAGTGACCGTACCTACATACGCCCTTTTACAAAAAAAGGCGGAAACAAATCCATATTTGATTTATGACGTAGGTGCCGATTTCGACACGTAATGAGACAGTTTTGACATGAATTTCCTTTGACAGGAACATCTTTCGGGTTGGGTGTCACTTCCACAGAGAAATTAATCACTAGTCACTTCGGCTGGGGATTCGACACCGCTAATAACTAGTAAACTATAAAAGCTACGGAGTTGAAGTAAATAACTATGTCTTACAGACTTTCTTCGTAGTCGTACATGAAACAAACCCCTGGTAAACAATATGGTGACCAAGCCTTCTAGTGTTAAAAGAAACAGTAAATTGATTCTGTTGTCCGCGTTAGGAGAAACGTCCTGCCATGAAGTTTTGGCTACAATTTTGTCTACGTTGGCTTTTTTATCTACATTTTTTTTTAATGAAATTAGCGTTTATGTCAGTTTCCACCATAGAGGAAATTAATATAATAGAGGGGAATTGTGGGCGGGATAGGCGCGCCGCGCTTTTGAGCAGACGCGCCAATGTAACCAAAATCCGCGACATTGCGTCCAGGCTGTGACAGAGTACGTTGCTGTGCGAAAAAATAATAATTATGCCGTCTTGCGCCATTATATCATGCCGAAAAAGAAGCGAGGTGTGTAGTTTAACTATAGGAGGGATTTCTTTTCATCGGTAAGTCTAAAAACCTTTAATTAGTTGTGATATTTGCAAATATTTTCTTAGTATTATGTGATTCATGACAAAAACGATGTTATCGCAAACTGATAAAAAAATATACATTGCTTATAAAACATGGATATCGTACTTTCACTACGTGAGTAACCGCGTAATGTATTGCGTTTCTTTCGATGTCGCCTTCAATTTATTTGCCTGACTGTCACCAAAATCCCCGTGTATCGATAGTGTAGTAACATATTGAATGCATTATCGATATAATTAATTCGGTGTATACTTTCTGTTTTAAAATAAATATTCCGCATTTTTATTATTTTAAATGCATAATAATATTATTTTTAGGTAGATTTTTTTTTAAAACCACTTAAAAAAGAATAAAAAATAAAATTTGTGTGTAACAGTTTAGGGAGTAAGTGCCTTTGATTCGGATAGATTTAAGAAAAAAATGAAAAAAAAAAAAATTTTTTTTTTTTTTTTAAGTCGGTTTTTTTTAGTTTATTATTTTGAGTGGAATTAACAATAGAAAGACAAGCGATTGCTATAATCCCCGATAATTTGCTGTCATCCATTGAAGAGTTCCCTCTTTATCTCCTATGACCTTCATCAGATCTTCACCAAATGATTTTTTCTGAATGCAAATGCTTGACTTGTTGATGAATATACCAAAATCGCTATGTGTATGCCTATAATATTAGAGAAGTTACCTCAATTTCACATGGATCCCATCATCAAAACTGGATTTTGATGAAAATGGAACCAATCTGGAAGTATATCCTTTCAAATAAATAAATAATTTTCGAAATCGGTTTCCAAATGACGGAGTTCTGAGGTAACAAACATACAAAAAAAACGTACAATTGAATTGAGAACCTCCTCCTGAAGTCGTTTAAAAATCGGGTTTTAGGCTCGGTTTCCACCAAAACGCAGAGACAAGATGTGTCGCAAGCCACCAATAAGACTGCGTTAGATATAGAATAGCTGGTTGACTGGGAGAGAAAGCCAAAGGCACTAAGTCCACCTATGTACATGTATTGTATGAAGTTTAAATAAATAAATAATGTTGAAGCTAGGCGGTGAAATATGAAAATAACGCAATCCTATTGGTTGTTCGACACATATCCTCTCCTCTTCGTTTTGGTGGTTAAATACCTTTGTTATGTATGGAGTTTGGATTACACCCGGCTTTAACAAGTGCTTAAGGGGAATGTACCAGCCAAGTGTTGCCTCTGTCAGTAAAAAAAAAATATCACTCGCTGAATACATAATTTATCGAAAATTCGTTTTTAAAAGTTGAAGTACAGTTCAATCAGAAACTATTAACTCTGTAAAATATATTTCGCTGTAGTTGTAGATAGAAAAAATGCCAAAAGTGGCCGTTTTTCGCATTTTTTCTATGTACAATTACAGCGAAGTATAATTTACAGAGTTAATAGTTTCTGATTAAACTACAGCACCTGTACCTACTTGTATTCAGCGAGTAATAATTTGTTTACTGATAGGGGCGCCGCTTGGCTGCTATATTCCCCTTAAACGTGGTCTAAACTTTCGTAATAAGGGACATATTATTTTATTTTTAGTTTTCAATACAATACAATACAAAAAAACAAAAAATTTACAAAAAACTAACAAATTTTGACGACTTTAGTATGTTGGGCAGTAATTATTTTTTAGGTTACGATTTAAAAAGAAAACCAATCCTTAAATATGCAGAATTGTATATCTTATTTACGCAAAACACCAAACCAGGTCTTATAACAAATTTAAAGTTGGTTAAAAATCGAAAAACTACTTTTTATTTTTCGCCATACCTCGCGCTGCTTGTTTTAAAACGTGTCAGACGTTATTTTCAATAATTAAGTATATCATGAAACAGTAACTTTCCAATTCCCTATGTAGGACAAATTATTTTTATTCCAAGACCATATGCGAAAATCGTTGAAAATATCGATAACATTCATAAAATTAGTTTTTTGTACATGGACATCACTAACGACCTGTTCGAATGTAGTGGTGCGTTCGCACATGGTCGACGTTTATGTGTGACAGACGTGACCGCTAATAGTAGGGCCGCGTTCAGTGTAGTATTTCTTGCACGCGTATGCGTTTAGATATCTAGATACAAGCTAGATACAGTGCTTATGTAGTAGTGAGACGGATAGTGGGAGAGTTAGGCGACACGGGTTTCCGAAGAAACTGTGTACTATACCAATTCCATTCTTATTCAAGTATTCCATGGTTTCCACCAAACGGAAAAATCCTGGCGGATGCCCGAGCACTTTTTTTTTTCACTCAAAAAGTAACTGTACCAGTATTGACTTAAAGTATAAATAAGTAGACATCAAGGGCATGCTAAGGAATTCACCAGAGGATGGGCAGCAGCGTTCTTTGAGTATTTAACCAACCAACTGCGATCGCCAACCCGCCAAGCGTGCCGATTATGGCATATCCCTCACTTTAGGGGAGTCCTGTGTCTAGCAGTGGACGTCTATCGGCTGAAATGATGATGAATGAAGGGCATGCTTTAGCATCCTCGGGTACGAACGAGCGCCCTGTCGCGTAAATCCGCGTCTCTACCCGAGCATCCTCGAGGCTACCCGAGGATGATGCGGCGCGAGTGCGGGCCGCTACGCCTCAGTGTTTCCATGCGAACTGGACAACCCCAGCATGTTGCAGCGCATAGACTCAAGCATCCTCTCGCAGCCTCGAGCATTCCGTTGATCCTCCGCGGCGCGCCCCACGTTCAAAGCGCACTTTTGCTCTTTGTGTGAATGAGGGGCCAGGAGGATGCTCGGGCATGCGCGAGGATTTTTCCGTTTGGTAGAAACTGACCCTTTCAGGGGAAAGCAGTTTTCACGCCCTAAACATATGGTGCACAGACATGGTCTTTGACCATCATCCAGAAGTCCAAACTCAAGGTTTGTCAAAGGGCCATGGAGCGCAGTATATTATACTTGGTATTAAATTAAAAGACCATGTTCGAAACACAATACTCCGCTCCAAAACGCAAATTGTTGACGTGGGCCGGAAGGTCGCCCAACTGAAGTGGGACTGGGCAAGACACGTCTGTCGCATGCCAAATGAGCTGTGAGCCCATATATCACAGGATTGGAGCCCTGAGACAGCGAGACGGGGTTGCGGCAGACCACGCAGGAGATGGAGAGACGGGCTCGATGTCTTCCTAGACAGCTGGCAGGAGGCGGCACAGAACCGCGATAGATGGAAGGAATTGAGGGTGGCCTTTGCCCAACAGTGGGACAGTACAGGATAACAAAAAAAAACCTTTTTGTATAGACAAGATGGTAGGTATTATCTACTCTAGTCTTAACCACTTTAATGTCGTAACTTAGACAGAAATATAGGTACACAACACTACAGCTTTCAGTGCAAGTTCCCTTTCTAATGCAGCTCTGACTACACACGGTAAATTGAATCATTTAGAACATTATTTTATTATCAATTTAACGGCTATGCATTATACGTTTGCTGTCTGTTTGCATTTTATAACCATATATAAGCATTGCATTTTGTAACCTACGCGTTGTTGCAAGATCCTTTATAATCACTTGCCTGCTAAAAACTTTTACTAAAAAAGCAGAGGTAGGTGCAGAAATGTTGGAACGACACGTGTCTGACGGGTTTATCCGTTGAAGGAATTCCAGTCAAGCGATAAGAACTAGATCAAACGTTTAATATAGCTACTTGAACGCAAACGGTGTGTCGATAAATGCCTCTATGTCGAAACGTAGCATGGTTTGATAAGTGCACTTCCATTTTCGTATTAAACTCATGAATATGTACTTGGTATTATAAAAAAACCTATGCGTTCAGGGGACCCCCGTCAGGAACGAAGTTCCTCACGCACACACAATCAACAATCAACTCGGCCTATCGCAGTCCACTGCTGGACATAGGCCTCTCTCAAGTTGCACCACAACGCTCGGTCCTCCGCCTTCCGCATCCAGTCCCCCCCAGCCACGCTCCTCAGGTCGTCGGTCCACCTGGCAGGGGGGCGCCCTACGCTGCGTTTGCCGATACGCGATCTCCACTCAAGGACTCGTCTGCTCCAACGGCCATCGGTCCTTCGACAGACATGGCCAGCCCACTGCCACTTCAGCTTACTGATCCTACAAGCTATGTCGGTCACTCCGGTTCTTCTCCGGATAATCTCGTTACGGATTTTATCCTTCAAAGAAACTCCAAGCATAGCTCGCTCCATAGCTCGCTGAGCGACTTTAAATTTGTGGACTAGCCCAACTGTCAGTGTCCACGTCTCGGCACCGTAAGTCATGACTGGCAGGACGCACACACACAGACGCTCAACAACCATACAGCCCATAGACGCCTCATAACAGGCGACCGATGTCTGCAACAAATCTATGAAATTTCACTAATGTAGGACGCCACTATTCGTCACTTGAAATCTTCAAATCAGTTTCGACCACTTACATGAGCCGTCAAAACTGCCGCGGTAGTGATTAGCCAATAGCCACCTTGGTAGGGCCAATCGGATTGCAGTAGGCCTCAGCTAGTGGCAGAATTTATTGTACGCATTATATTCAACATTAGGCGTCTATTGGGCTGTATGTTCGTTGCAGACACTACTCTGTTCGTCGAGAAAAGCTAATATAGGGCGCTCTATCTTGCAGAATTGTATGGAAGTGATAAGGACGCACTATCACCGTGATTGGTCAGTGGGCGTGATCATTCTCTAAAAATGTTAGGATGCGTTTATATTGGTGACTACAGGCTAGCTACTTATTTACATTAATATTAGTGATGAAACTCTGAAGGATGTTTATAGAATACTGTTTTCAATTTCACCTAAAATCTCTATAAATCTTTAAAAAATGGCTTGAAATTAGAGCTAGACGGCTGTGGAACGTGAAAGGCCTCGTAAAGTAAAACTAATTATTCTGGAACGCCACTTGATTCGATCTTTGGCAGTAGCTATCTCTCCAAACGCTCGAAGCTCCCGAAGTTCACCTTCCACTGTTTGATTTTATTCAGAGTTATTAAATAAAAACGAAAGTTTTATTAAAATAACCATTTATTGATAAAAGGCACTTTTTTGTAGGAACAAAACACTTCAAAAAATAACAGTCCAATATTTACAACGATACTGTATGTGTAATTGTGTAAATAATATGCATACTAATTTTTAAAACCTATTAAAACTTCAAAACCATTTGGTTTAATTAATACTTTTGATTGACCTATAAATAGGTACCACTTATTCGAATCGAAAGATTTAAAAATTAAAAAAAAAAAGCAAAATAATTTATTTGTAAAACATAGGTATAAAAGTTAAAAACTTGGTGGAAAATTAACATATTACGTCACACACTATGTTTAACTTTGAAAGGCATACAAATCAACAAAACAAAACTCATCTATTTATTTACGTTGTAATTATGTAAACTTATCACTACTCGCTCGGTGACAGCAGGATAGAACGATGCTTATGAATAAGTGTAAAATCGACTTCACCACAAAACATGTACACAGATGAATTTGACATCTGTCACTGTACTCATGCTATGTGAAAAAAATGATAGTCCACCACGCTGGTTTATTACGGGTTGGCGGATTACAGACACCATCAAGAAGTGCATGGAGCACTCTCAGGTGTGCAGGTTTCCTCACGATATTTTCCTTCACCGTTAAAGTAAGTCATAATGAAATTCATTTCTGCACATAAATTCGAAAGTCAGAGGTTTGGGCTGGTTTCGAACTCAGATCCTCCAGCACGGAAGGCAAGCCTTCAACCGTTAAGCTATCACTGCATCAGACTGTAGTCATCTACCTACATTTATGAAACATTGCTTATAGCTTGATACACTTCAAGATGGTTGTCTTCGGCCGGAGTTAGGGTCAGCTGTCGACTGGCTTTCAGGAAGATGACGACTCCAGGCTTAGCGGCTATGGGCTCCGTGTCACAAGCTTCGCCTTGCCCCGACGTGACGATGATCAGGCTCGGGCTGGGTCGATTCTGTGTGTTGTATGAGTCACCGCTTTCGACCTAAGACAAGAATTTTGTTTGAGACTTACAGTTCAATAATGAACAATGAACATAAAATTCCATGTCTGTTTCGTTTCATAAATTCGATTCGCTTCTCTTCCGCGGCAATGCGAATTAAAAGTGAAAAAACGGCTGTACCTGGAAGTATCGACCGAGTGCTCTTGCCAGCGGTCGCTCGAAAGAATTGTGCAAGAGGATTCTATCCAAGTCCAACCATTACATTCTCGCCTAGTTTACTTGCAGTTGCGAACTCCAAGGAGATAGACGAAGTAACTGAACCTGCTGTTTGTTGCTCTATGTGCACAGACCAGTAAGCCTAAAGACGCCACTTTGCCGGATACTCCCGGTCACCAAGCATCATCATCATCATTTCAGCCGAAAGACGTCCACTGCTGGACATAGGCCTCTCCCAAGCATCGCCACAAAGACCGGTCCTGTGCCTTCCACATCCAGCGGATTCCCGCGACCTTCACCAGGTCGTCGGTCCACTTTGTGGGGGGCCTACCCACGCTGCGCCTTCCAGTACGCGGTCGCCACTCCAGAACTTTACTGCCCCATCGGCCATTCGTTCTGCGAGCAATGTGCCCCGCCAACTGCCACTTAAGTTTGGCAATTCTTCGGGCTATGTCGGTTACTTTCGTTCTGCGAATCTCCTCATTTCTGATTCGATCACGCAGGGACACTCGAGCATAGCCCTCTCCATTGCCCTTTGAGTGACTTTGAGCCTTCTTATCAGGCCCATTGTGAGCGACCACGTTTCAGTACAAGCATATGCTACTGCATAACATCCCCCCACTGCCAATCGGTACGTCACTGCGTCAGCGAGCAGCACCAATCATACCACCGTATTTTTGCGCTGACCTATCAATGTCTTTACCCAACGTAATTTTCAGTAATATTAACGAACGTTATTCATACCCTTATTTTTACAACAGCAAAGTCAGGCACAGGTGGTCTCCAGATGCAGGAGTTGGGATCTTCAAACTGAGGGTTGAACAGCAGCTGGTCTTGTGCGTAGCTGCTGTAGTCCAGCATATCGACTAGGGTTGGCACATCGATGTGCTTGGGCGTTAAGCCTGCGCGCACCACGTTGTCCGAACAAGCCATGCATTCTATGCAATCTGGATGAGAAAAGTTGCAGTTTAGTTGGGATTACAATTGGCTTATATCTGGTTTTAATAGTCCCGTAAGGACTAAGCACAATCTCCTGAACAAAGTAGAGGGCAAGTGGTTATAGTGACATTCAGAATGTTGAGAAAAATGCGTTTGATATTATGCAGATAGTAAAGTTTTTATTACATTACCTTTATCCTACTAATATTATAAATGTGAAAGTATGTCTGTTTGTTTGATCACTTTCAATCACATTGATACAGCTCAACGGATTTGGATGAAATTTGGCACACAGAGAAACCATAACCTGGATTAACATACAGGCTACTTTTTATTCCGAGAAGATAAACAATTCCACAGGGATGAGCGATGGCGTATTTCTGTGATAAACCAAATTATGCTAGTATGGTCCATCCGCTCAAATAGTGGCGGAACACCCAAACGGCATGCAGGAAATTAATCTATACTATTAAATTCCTAAAATAGGAAAGATTGTAGTCGATAAACTCTGAAACTACTGAACCGATTTTAATAATTATTTTACCATTAGAAACTTACTTTACCCAGATGTAACATATGCTACATTTTATTTCAGAACGCGGGCGAAGTCGCGGGCACAGCTAGTATAGAAGCTATAAAAGGTAAAATTATATGAAATTACAATATTTCTTGCGTCATCGTTTGTTTTTGAGGCGGCTTTCTCTGATGTTTGACCGTACGCATCTCGCGGTAGTTTTAGGAGTGCGCCACTATTTGAGCGGATGGACTTATTGCGAGAAAGGCATCTGGGGCGTTAGACGGTAGCCGATGTTAGCATTTGCAAATAAGTGTACATCTAATTAGTTTCTTTAATTAAAATGGTCCAAGAAAACGTTGGATGCAGAAGAATATTGGTGTCGATTCTCTTGTTCAAGCACTTATAAACAAAATAAACTTATTTTAATCTATCGCTCTCTTTTACTAATTAGTAGGTACACACGGCTACACATAAAGCTGTACATTTCCAGTATAAGCTGACCTCGCATTTTATAGGTTTTCCTTACAACACGAGGTCAGCCTATATTGGTTTTGTACAGATTAATGTGAGCCGTGTGTGCAAGAAAAAAAAGGTACAAGAAAGGGATGGCAACAATTTTAGTGCTGTTTACGTGTAACATTTCTTTGTATTTTAGTCGGCACGTATTTTGAGTATAATGAGATTATAAATTTTCGAATAATAGAGAGAAAACTGAAAAATACTTAAGACGTCCTAGTTCAAAGGTCATTGACCTTAGAGAAAAATGATCTTCGTCATCTAGCGGCTACTAACAACACTTTCTGAGTCGTCAATGCTGCCGTCTATTGCAAAAACTAAAATAGCCATGATTAATATTCGATTTGATTTGTTTGTAATTACACCTAGTTAAGGAACCCTCTCTGACATTTCGAATTCATGTGCGGATTTATATTCGATTATCACTTGCTTTAACGGTGAAGGAAAACATCGTGAGGAAACCTGCACACCTGAGAGTGCTCCATACAGTTCTCAATGGTGTGTGTAGTCTGCCAACCCGCACTAGGCCAGCGTGGTGGACTAAGGCCTTAGCCTTCTCGTACTGAGAAGAGGCCCGAGCCCAGCAGTGGGACAGTAATGGGCTGGTTATGTATATGATGATGAACCCTATAATACTGAGCATGGCCCGACATGCTCTTGGCCGGTTTTTTACATATTTGGAGCGAGAATCAAGTACTGAACATCCTTCTTTAATAAGTGCTCTGAACCATATCAAAAAGAGCTAAAACATACCTAACTGAATCACACTAGGTAAATCTTCGATCTAAGAACTAGTCTTTTATTGTTTTGTTACACAAAAACTTGGGGAGAGCTCAGAGTACTTTGTATAAATGGGTGGGGAGTGTTCAGGCCTCAAATCTTGTATAGGAATTTCTTCAATTTCGTGTGGCAAACAACTCAATTCGGTCTGTGGAAAACGACTCAAATAAATTGTACGTAAACAAGTACAATGACGCATGAGCCTACTCACATAATATTAACCACTAGTGGTGTGAACCGGTTCTCAAAAAACCGGATAATCACCGGTTAGAGTGAGTACCGGAGACTAATCGGTGATTGCACTAAACTACCGGTTATTTCATTTGTTGCAGAAAGCACCCAAATGTGCTGTGAAATGTGCCTTTTTTTTTTTTTTTTTTAGCGTGTTTTTTCTTCTCTTATGTATAGTTTTAGAATATTTTGAATAACCGGAGAATATCCGGCGATTCAATAAAATCTCCGCATAATCTCCGGAGGCTGAAAATGCCTCCGGTTCACACCACTATTAACCACCAACATTAATTTTCCATGTTAATCGATTTAACTGTAATAAAATGGAGGGAATGCGCGTACGCAAGTCCCTCACTACCAAAAATAACGCGTCCGAGATATCCACATTAGGGATATTCGCAGGGGTCAACCCAACCGCAGTGCAATGGTTGGACCTCGCCCTGGGGGAACCGCCTATTTGATCATGGTTTCCCCTACGCCAGGTAAGTATGAATTGTTTACAATATTTTCCGAAGGTCGTTCAACGGCGGAGAGTCTTAACACCGCGATTCAAGAAACGCCCCCTCCAGTACAACGCCATCTAGTGGTGAAACGAATAAACTAAACGATAAATTTGGGATGTGACAAATTTTTTTGCGAGGAATCTGGTACAACGTTACGGTACATTGCTCAAGGTCATTTAATTTTAACGCCCACGGCTCAGTGGCGCCCCCATCAGTAAAAAAATATTACTCGCTGAGTACCTAAGTATGCAATAAATCTTTGAATCTACCTACATCATTTATCTAAAATCTGGTTGCACAGAATTTATTTATTTTATTTATTTAAGCAAGACGCTCCAACGACATATTTACAATTTAAATCTATAATTAATGTTTATAAGCCTGTACGGTGTCAACACGTCACTTATGGTATGCAGAAGCTTACTTATAGCACAGATAATATAGCATGGATGATTCTATAATCATACCTACCTATGTAGTACCTATGCCACTTATAATAGGCGCCTCCATCAGTAAAAAAATTATTACTCACTGTGTACATCATTTATCGAAAATTTGGTTACACAGAATTGAAGTAAAGGTACTGTAGTTTAATCAGAAACTATTAAGCCCGGTGTTACTCTACGTTAATTCTCTGATAAAACGGCCGATTACTCGAAAAATGTACTGGTATTGTGGGTAACCGGTCGATTAACCAGAGAATTATCGTTGCTAAAATCAAGCATAACTCTGTAAACTACAGTTCGCTGTAGTTATACAACGTGTTATTGAAATAACTGAAAACCTCGTCATTGTACTCATCAATATGAACAACTTTTACTATGGACAGCTGTTCCCATACATTTTGTCGATTTATGTGAATACAAATGTAGGGGCAGATTTTTTTTTCATCCTTTTTTCTTTATATGCTGTAAAATCAGAAGATTAGTATTTTGATGTATGGATGATGATGGATGATGATTTAGTAAAAGAGAGCGATAGTTTAAAATAAGTTTAGTTCGTGAACAAGAGAATTGACACCATTGTCAACCTACAGTATGTAACAAAAACCCTGTTGTTTCTGTAAGCTACGTTATCAGAATCGATAGATATTGGTTTTTTTTATTTTTATTAAACGCCTATGGCATTAAGACCCCCTTTGTACCCAGTTGTGCATAAAGAATTAAATAAATATTCATACGTAAGGACACAACTCGTATGTAAAAACTCTTCAATAAAAATAATCAATTTAAATATGAAATAATTATTAATTGTAAATTGAAAGTGATTATATCACTCAAAACTCACTCACTCAGTGATTATATAAAAAAAAAAAACAAATAAATATTAAATCATTATTGTTGATAATCATATTAGTGATTAAATCACTTTCAATTTACAATTAATAATTAATGTAATTATTTTTATTGAAGTGTTTTTTCCAAATAAGTTGTATCATTCCTTATGTATAAATATTGATTCTGATAACGTAGCTCACAGGAACAACAGGGTTTTTGTTACAACTGTATGTCTCACTTCATAATATTTAAGGCTATCAATTTTATGATAACAGAAACGAGTGGCACAGTGTGAGACAATAGTATTTAACAGGCTTATACTGTCTCAAGTAATCTATTCTATTCTACGTGGATAATTGATCTTTAAACAAATAATGCAATTTAGATGTTTTCATGGCTTGAAGTATTTTAAAGGAATCTGTAATACTGGTTATCTTGTATAGAGATTAAACGTTGATTTTAGTTGAGATTATTCTATGAATTTATTACATGGAGTTGTGCAATGTGAGAGAGAACATATCTTATTAGTTATTTTCAACAAAATTATGCAAAATGTTCTAGCCTCGTTTTTAGTCATATTCAACTAGAGTTATCTTGAGAATATAAGCACTACAAAGGCGACTCTTAAAACTCACAACTAACTCGTAAGAGCCCTATAAATCCATAATAATACCAGGCTGTGGCCTTTTCTCATATGAGGAATACAATTGAGAGCAGGTTTAAGACTAAACAATAAATAAATACGTGGCTGGCGTAATTCGATTACCACTTGCTTTGACGGTGAAGGAAAAACATCGTGAGGAAACCTGCACACCTGAGACTGCTCCATACAGTTCTCAATGGTGTGTGTAGTCCGCCAACCCGCACTAGGCCAGCGTGGTGGAATAAGGCCTTCTCGTACTGAGAAGAGGCCCGTGCCCAGCAGTGGAACAATAGATAGATAGAATATACTTTTCTCCCACTTGCTCGGAAATTGGTTCATTATTCAAAAAAAAGAATACAACAATCGGCTCTATTCCGTACGCAACGAAATAACAGGCCGGTAATATCCAACAGGACAATAATAGAAATTGCTGGACACTTTTTATTTTTTAAATTATGCTACCGAGGTTTTTAAGTACACACTTACATAAATTAGGTGTTTTTAGGTACAAAATATTTGTCAATATACAGGCTGAAGCGCATTTTTTTTTTCAAATCTTTGAAAATAGAACAAGAACCGTGCGCCGGCGAATTTTGTGAATGAAAATGAGATACATTTGAATTATTTTGTGTTGTTTCCTCGCAAATGAGAGAAAAGTACTATACAAGTCTCGGCCGAAATAGCAATTAACGGCCTCGTTTAGTTAAAAAGGACTCGGCTTGCGCCTCGTCCTTTCAAAATCACTTGGGAAGTACTCGGCTTCGCCTCGTACTTCCAATATTACTCGGCCGTAAATTGCTTCATTTCAGGCCTCGACAGTAATGTACTATTATTGTACACCATGAAAATAGTAGTAAACAGGAACAACATATAATCTATGGGTACATGGGCATGGCATGGTACAATAATGGGCTGGTTATGTATGTATGTGGCTGGCGTGAATATGTTGATATGTCCAAAACAATTATTTTACAGGGCAGCAATTTTAAAGTTTGACATTATGTGTTGAATCCATTTATATGTTAATCTTGTGTGTTTAACTTGATTTAGGGATAATTTTATGCAGTATTTCGTATCTTGTAAATATTGTTCCTATAAAACCGTGGGAAGAGAATAATAAAAATAAAAAAAACATGTATCTCGAGTTGTCAACATATTCACGCCAGCTACGGAAATAATCTAAATACCTCCACTCAAATAGGCGTGCGGCAAGTTAGGCTTCAGGAATATGGCTTGTCCTGGTCTTAGCAGCATGTAGTTCATGAAGTAAGGTGAAAAGCAGCCCACGTCTCCAGGGAAGTCAGCGTGAAGTCTTCGCAACAGTGGGTACAGCAGGGATGACTGCGTTGGTTCATCTGAATTATATTGAAAGAGGTTATCTAGCATAATAGTCAAAACGAAGATGTATTCAAAGTGGAAGTCAAATTCGATATCACGAGCAGAGTTCATGGTCCGTAGCTAAAGCACTGGTGCACTGAACCAGAAGTCGCAGGCCGAATCCTGCTTGTGAGCGAATTTTTCTTTCCACAATTTATACCTCTAGATTTCGATCCACATGCAGAATGCTGTGAAGTTGATAGGGGCTTACGTGAAATGGAAATATATGGTTATAGGATAAAGACGTTCATTAACAGTAAATTCTTAAAGCTAACTGAATACGTATGGGGTGTCGAGTGTCACCACACTACAATGTGTTCAAATAATAGAAGAATAGTCACTTGTTAGCTATGATAAGTATTATAGGATCGTCCTATGAAACTGTAGTACCTATATTTAACCGACTTCAAAAAGAAATTGTTTTCTGCCCAAGAATAGGCAGACCTGTAGATGTCGTTAAAGGCAACAGGGATTAGATAGGGAAGTAATAACAACATTCTGTGATGAACAAGTATGCACCGTGTGTATGCAACAGAATTAGATGAAGTTTTTGAATTAACACATAGAATATTTTTATCGCTTTTTATCCCAGGAAGATAAACCGTTCCCAGAGGAATGATGGATAATGTATTTCTGTGATAAACCAGATTATATGCGGGCGAAGCCGCGGGCAAAGCCTGGTTTTAACTACACACAAAAGATTGTAATTTTCTAGATATCTTCTTTTTTCTCCAAGCCTTTTTTTCTAAATTATGTTGGGGACAGCTAAATAAAGTTCATGTGGTAATTAGGCTGGCCCAATACGCAGGCCGAATACGCAAAATACGCGCTTAGACGTGGAGTTGCGGAAACCAGCCCAGTTTATACTAGGCTGGCCCAGTTATGATGTAATTTTCTAGACATATTACAAATATATTTATGAGCATCCACCATGAGGTTAATGAGTGTAGATGAAGCGAAAGAGGTGTCTCCGGAAGGAATATTTCCATGGAGTTTCTTGCCGGCTCGTCTCCATAGGACCAACATTTTGGAACCGTGCAACTAGATTCTTAACGTTTTGAAAGTGCATGTAAATGATTATTCAAAATAAAAAAATAAAAATTTGACTCCTGTGGGAAACAGTAGTGATAATATGTATGTATGTATGTATGCAGTTATCCTCTCATCCTGCAAATCTTTTTACCAATGCACTTTTTTAGGGTTCCGTAGTCCTACAAGGAACCCTTATAGTTTCGTCATGTCCATCCGTCTGATCGTCTGTCCTAATCCTTTACAGCTTAATAACTTCTCCAGTTATAAACATAAGAAAATGAAATTTTGTTAAAAAATAGTCTACATATAGATCTCAATTTTAAAAGAATAAAAAAATTGTGATTACGTATTTTAGGGGTGGTGCCCATACATGTGAAATGGGGTGACATTTTTTTTCCGCTGCACCCCCTCTTGTGGGGTATCATTGAATAGGTCTACTAAAATGAAGGTAATGTTTTATACATAACTTTTTTTATCAGATGTACCATCTGCGAAATACAGCCCGCCAAAGTGGCTTGCACTGTGTCCCCCCCCCTGCCATTTTTAAGCTATGCAAATGCTATGCTATGCTTGTAATCTTCCACATTGATAGACCTTTATAAAAACTCTCTTTTATAATTATTTCGAGTATAATGTGATTATAAATTTTTGAGCTATAGTGAGAAAACTGCAAAATATTTAAGACATCCTAGTTCATAGGTCATTGACCTTAGAGAAAAATTATTTTAGCAAATAATGCTCCTTTAGTTACTACCTATTTAAAAAAATCACAAAATGTAACTTTATGTTATATTGATAAGACAAACATCTTAAATTCAGCGCTAGGTGGCGCTGGTGGCAAAAAATAAAATAGCATTGATTAATATTCGATTTGATTTGTTTGTAATTAGGAACCCTATAAAACTGAACATGGCCCGACATGCTCTTAGCCGGTTTTTTTCAATGCATTTAAAAACATTATTTGTTTGATCCTTTACCTTCTTGATCTAGTCTAAACAGCAAATACTTCAGGCTGGAAGCTACAACAGTCTTGTCACTGGTCATAAGAGAGTGGAACACTGGCTTTAGTACTGTGTCGCTGTCACCTTGTTCCCCATGTGCTAACAGGCTGTCCACACTGTCTCTAGATAATATGCTGGTGAGTTCTGGCAATCCTGAAATTGTGATATAAATAATGTTATTTATGTGTGTGTTTCTAGCAAATTATGGGTGCTGATATAACAACACACAGTAGAACCCGCACTATCCAAGCTTACTTTAACCGAGGTCGTGATTATCTGAACTTGTATGTCGTTTTTTTTTCAAGGGATGGGCTAACCTTTGCGTTGGGAATACCCTTGACTTGGGATTAACCTTAAGTTTCGTCTTTATAAAATCTTATGTTTGCTTTTTGTATGTAACATAAACATAAACATAACATAACCAGCCCATAACTGTCCCACTGCTGGGCACCTCTTCTCAGTACGAGAAGGCTAGGGCCTTAGTCCACCACGCTGGCCTAGTGCGGGTTGGTGGACTTGGTTTTATGTAATAAAATATAATTTGGTTTAAAATGTGATTTTATTTGTGTAAAAGTCCTTAAAATCCAAGCTTTTGATAATCTGAGGTATTATTAAATAAATAAATATTTTTGGGACATTTTTACACAGCACCATCTAGTCCCAAACTAAGCAGAGCTTGTGCTATGGGAACTAGACAATGGATATAATACTTTTTGTAAATACATACTTATAGTACATAATAAACGACCAGACCAACACAAACACTTATGTTCATCACACAAATATTTGTATCCTATGGGAATCGAACCCACGACCTCGTGATTGGCAGTCCGACCCTCGAACCACTAGACCACAGACGTCGTCGATTGGTCCACAACAGGTTGGATAATTGAGGTTCTACTGTAATACCCACACACAAATCAAACACAAACATACCTACACTCCCCACACATTATTTGGTATTTCCGTGTTCTTTAATTGTTTTATCTGTGTAAATATAAGTAAAGTTCTTTCACATAATGAAAATGTCTGTATTACATAAGCCTTCAAATGCCAAATTATACAACGCTCGCTGCGGAAGGGCCCTGGTGACCTGTAATACAGGTTTTGAATAAAAACCTACTTCCGGCACCAGTCTCTCACATTGTTGGTTTTTATAATTTTGGCACATTTGCTATTACTTTAAAAACTATTGTGAAGAGAGAATGAACTGATTATTTATTTATTTATTTAATATGGAAAAACATTTTCTGTAAAAAACAGAATTGAAGAGGTTTTTACAAGAGCTCACAATATCTACAGAGCAACAGTACAGTAGGAATATGTTTAAAAGCGATTCTGATCCATCGGCATTGGACTAGTCATTCCATACTTTTGAATGCAAAATTTGCAGCAAAATAATTTTACAGATTTTTAAAAATTCAAATAATTAATTATTATTGAAATTGTATTTTTTTTAAATCTAAATTGTACTGGAATCAGAATTATTTTCATGGGGAGTGCCCTGTATTAAGTGGGTAAAAAAAAGTAAAATACAAACTTTTAAGAAAATTCTGAATCTCTACTAATGGTCTAAAGCCACAGAGAGCTTCAAATGGTGTCAGGGCAATGGCAAGTTCTGGCTTATGGTTAGGATCCTTGTACATATCAGGCAAACTCTTATGTAGTTCCTCAGCATGCTCCTGTAATTAAATCAATAATTGCATTAAAATATCTACCTATTTTAAGTGGTTACCTTTCTTGTATACTACAGGTCTATTAGTTTAAATAAATAAAAAAATCTAAATTATTCATGTTATCAAAACATTCTCAAAAAATGCCAGGTTAAGAGTACTCTAAACCAGTGGCGGCTGCTGGGTCAGAGAACCGGTTGTGCACTGTATTATTTTATTTACAATACAACACACAATAATGATACAAATAAATATGATTTAAAATACAATAAAAATCTTTAATACCAGTTTCCGTCCAAATCGACTCTCTAAAAAACGAACTAAGAAAACAAAAGAAATCCACACAACCATTGCTTTTTATTATTTAATTCACATTAAGAAAAGTTATTTTGAAAAGTTGCTTTTAATAAATACTACTACTATAGTAGTTAACATTGAAGTCAATGCAAATTTATACACCATTAAAAGTCACAATAACGTAAAAACACTAAATAATAACAAAACAAGGAGAAATTTAAACGAGCGCGGGAACTATGACAAGGAGAGGGCAACGCCCCTACGCCGTTCGGCCGGCTCGGCTCGCATTGGCTCGCATCGAATGCATTTCGTCAACGATCGTCAATCTCGGTAATATTAATCTCGGTAATATTCGGGCCGTGCGGCACACGAATCTAGGCTAGTTACTTCATAGTGCGTGCGCTCCGCGAAGCGCACAGGGCTTTTTTGTTCGAGCGAAAATAAGTCTTAACTTATTCAGTTTAGAGATTAAATTGATTTGTCGTTACTTCATAACTATTCGTAAGTATAAAGTAGGTGCGTAATATTGATGTTTTAGATATTTTGTGATTCTTTTTATAGGTATTATGAATTTATGAACTGGTAGTGCAGCGCACGATTGCACTTAAGGTATAGCCGCCACTGCTCTAAACAGACGAGCATGCATGACAAGGTTAATGAACATAGATGAAGCGAGAGGTGTGTCAGGACCGTAGCAGGTGGAAATCCATAGTCTCTGCCTACCTCAATGGGTAACAGGCGTTATAATATGATGATGATGATGATATGGTTTAAAATATAAAAAAGGAGGCCACACAAGCATTGACAGTAAAAGTAAAATAAATAGTTGCTTATCACTATTATGACAATTGTGGTGGTGAGATGTAGTTTGCACACAACATGACTAAAATGTTACAATGTCTGGAAAACTGACTGTTAAAGAAAAAAGAAAGAAAAAAAAATGTACATTTTAGGAATTACAGTACATTAACCTACTTACTTGCAAGATACAGTATATTTGAAGGTTAACAAAATCATCATCATCATCATCATTTCAGCCGAAAGACGTCCACTACTGGACATAGGCCTCCCCCAATTAAGGGGGGGATATGCCATAATCGCCACGCTTGGCAGGCGGCTTGGCGATCGCAGTTGGTTGGTTAAATACTCAGAGAACGCTGCTGCCCATCCTCTGGTGAATCCCTTAGTCGCCTTTTACGACACCCATGAGAAGAGATAAGGGTGGTGCTATTCTTTAAGTCCGGTACCACACGGTTAACAAAATATCAAAAAGTAAATAATCATCAGAAAAAATTACCTTCTTAGGATGAGCTTGTATAGACAATGCTTTTCTTATAGACAATATCTTGAACAGGAAAGGTACAGTCACACCAAATTTCTTTTTCACTTCTGGACCAATAGCATCCAGATTGTCTTTGATATACTCCAAGAGCAAAATATCCCTGTCAATGATGAGGGAAGGTCCGTTTGGATGGGTACCCATCCATAGTTCTGCATAAGGCTTTGTTGGGTCAATTGCTATATCTGGATGAGCACTGGACAATAATTGAGCTACTTTGCTATCCAGGCCCAATTTGCCCCAGTCATAATTTTGAACTTTGCACTGTAACTCCATTGTCCTGGAAGGAATATAACATAGTGTTATGTTTAAATTCTTTAACATAGATATGGACCATAATGTATCAGTACTATAAGTAAAATTTTTAATATTATTATAGAAAAAAACTAAAAGTATTCAGAGACGAGTTTGAGTACGGTACTATCATTTTCTCCAAACAGTTATTTACTATTTATAATGTTATGATTTCTATATAAAAATAACTAAAGTTACATACCTACTGTAACCAATGCTTACAGCAAACAATAAACTCCTTACAAATTAAAAATAGAAACAAACTCAAATGATAATGATGAACCGAGTACCACTGGTGAGTAGGTACCCAATTAGAATCCAATCGTCCACGTTATCGATGTCAATTCGTCGAGGTGATTCCATTCACCATTAACAAACAACATGTTTGTGTTATGAGCACCACAGAACATTATACTCAAGAGATGAGCACAGACCAAGTAGAGATGCTACGCATCAGACGACAATCTCCGAACAAGAAATTTGGTCAATAGGGAACCAAAGAGTAACCTCAATAATAGAAAATGACAAGCACAGATAATACATTTTTTTCAACTTCCAACCAAGCAAAAGGTTTTGAAATTTCGGCCTTGGATACAAGGCTTTTGCCTCTTATTCATGCGTAGGTAGGTACCTATACATGCATTGCTAATATTTTATTTTTTATAGTGAAAGTGAAATAAAAACCATTACTTTTACATAAATCTGTTTATTTTTCAATTTTCTCCTATAAACATTGTTTTTTTTCAGTTATTTCTAATCAGAATAAAATTCTACATTTTCTTGTTTGATTTGCATCCACAGGATCTTCCTAGCCACAGGAGTCATCGTCTTCAGTGTTGAAGGGACTGTTATTTGATTGTTCATTACCTGCAAGGAAAATTAAGGCTTTTAACTACTTGGTTTTACATTAATATCTACAATGTTATCATTGCATTTACATAAATCAAACAAAATGAAAGAAAGAAATAAAATAATTATTTTAATCTAGTTACAAGCGAGAGAAAAAATAACACATCAACAATAAAATTAAAAATAATATGCCTGTAAAAGACTAAAAAGGCCCCCATCTCAGCATATGCTACAACACCGAAATGTTGCAGCACTGGTTTTCAGATGGGTCCCGGAATGAACATTATAACCTAGTAATTTAAAGTATAGCCTAGTGGTTGAATGCTTGCCATCCTTGCAGGGGGATCTGAGTTCGTACCCGGCCCACACCTCTGGCTTTTCGAATTCAAGTGCGAATCAGAATTTGTTTTGTCATTTTTTACTTTAACGGTGAACGAAAACATCGTGAGGAAACCTACCCACTTGAGAGTGCTTCATACAGTTCTTGATGGTGTTTAGTCCACCAACCCGCAGTAGGCCAGCGTGGTGGACTCAGGCCTGAATCCTTCTGAGAAGAGGCCCGTGCCCAGAAGTGGAACAGTAACGGGCTGATAATGATGAACCTTTTTTTAATAGAAATGTCTTTACAACTTTACCCTGCCTACCGTCATGCTCAAACATTTCTCAGTTGATTGTGACATTCACACACAGCTTACTTTGTTGAGGCCAACTTATAATATTATTATTCATATTATTTTGTTTTTAAATATAAATGCCATTAAAGAAAATGAAAAAAGCTGTTGCTTACCTCATTTAACAAATGATTTCCAACAAAACTGTATGTAGGCCGTGGCATGTCAGTACCTGAAATAATAAAAATTAGTTTTACAACAGCATTAATATTATTAAGATTCCACACCCGAAGGGTCCAAGTGGAATCCTATTGCTGGGGCCAAGGGCAGATCCAGGATTTGTTTCTGGGAGGGGCACAAGGGCCAGATAAGCAAGGAGTACTTAGAAGTGTCCCCTATAGTATTGCATTATGTGTGATATTTTATGATTTCCAATTTGCGGTAGCATGTAGTAGGTATACTTATGTTTGCAAAAAGAAACAAATAATATTCAAGCGGAATTGTATTAATCTCCCAACTCCTAGTTTTATTTGAACCATCTGGTGGGAAGGGCTTGTTTCCCTGTGTATCAATTCATTAAGCTTCGTTTGGCCCACAGAAGCCTGAATTAATCGTTTTCTGTAGTGTGTACTGCATGCAGATTGAAAAGTTCATTGTCAAATATTACACTTTAACATTGAAATGAAATATATTATTATTTGCTTACCTGATGTGATCATATAACAGTGGCTTGATGTGCTAGTGGCTAGTAGTAGGCTTGTTTGTTGGGCAGACGTTAACAAACATTTCGTAACCGTAATTCGTAATGTACGTTTTTATTTAGTTATATTAAACTTTGTAGAAAACTGAATAGTATATTTAAACTTTTAAATGGGATAGGTACATAGTTTAGACTGCCCATTTTACAAAGAGTTAATTACAAAGAGAATTACTTCAATAATTGAGATTATACATGTATACTACACATAGGTATATAACAACAATATAATATATATATACAGACCAGAAGGGGAAGGCCGAGGGGGACGAAGTAACTGTCAAAATCTATTATTGAACCCATCTAGAATCATAGACGTAACGTTGAAAATTTTTGTTCTAAGATTACTACCCGTGGTTATGAGTTATGACGACATGGAATTGAAACTAATTGGTGCTGTGCAACTTCAAGAGGATAAGTTCAAAGTTGAAACTTTTGATAAATTCACGGCAGGTTATCTTCGAACAAAAAAATTGCGCCATACAGAATAATCATAGACAAACATAGATGAGCGCTCACCTAGATATTGACATTTACCGCCCTCCCCTTACTTCGGCTCTTACCCCCCGCTGGCCATTTAAAAAATAATAATCAGTCTTGCATGGTTAGGGGTGGGGGTTTTTTTCGCAATTTTGGGTAAAAAAATCATTCTTGGGGAAATTTTGGGGAATGAAATTCCTGGGAAAATTTGGGGAAAGGAAAACACAGATACAATACAGATATTGTACCAGTTTATATAATGTCTCTGGGAAAATAATTGAAGGTTTGAATACAGACGAAGTACCGAAAGTTTCAAAAATTATCCACGATACACTATAAAATGTTCTTTTAGCAATTTTTTGAATAAACACTGTCTTATATTTTTCAATTTGTAAAATTTCCTGGTTGAAAAAAGTGGGGATTTTTTTTGCCAAATTAGTGAATATGGGGAAAATTCAGAAACTCGATCTGACAACCCTTCAGTCTTGTCTTTTTTTCATTAGATTAATTTTTGAGGTTTATTTACTTATAATTACTATAAATTGTTGATTGATTCAAGTAACGACGACTATTTTTCTCCGTGTTTTATCTCCATTAACTTGTAATACGTCTTTGTGTACGCAATGTTAGGCGTTGTTGTATTCTTGTTTGGTCCAACAAAAGGAATTTTACAGATATTCCCGAAGACACTAGTAGGACTCAAACAGTGGGTGAAGTGCGTCAATAGTGATTATGTTTGAAATATGACTCCAAAGGACCTCCAGAAACTGGGTGTGCCATAAGCATTTTGAAAAGACTGACTGCTGCATTCGGCTTACATATCCTTCTATATTTATGAAAGACGAGAACCGAGACGAGTACAGATGTGGTAACTTCCACATACAGATGTAGACTTAAGTAAGTTGAATTGCATTTTAAATTATTAATAATTATTAAAAGACACCTGACTGACCAATCTTTACACCACAATATGAGCTATTATCATTATGTAGCTCATGTCGACCCAACAGAACAAGAATAACCTCTG
This sequence comes from Asteroscopus sphinx, assembly GCA_949699075.1. NCBI lineage: Eukaryota > Metazoa > Arthropoda > Insecta > Lepidoptera > Noctuidae > Asteroscopus > Asteroscopus sphinx. The sequence continues at coordinate 10,375,993 of OX453013.1, read as the reverse complement.
CAGTACCTAACCATATTTATATTTTTAACAGAAAAACGCCTGCCTCACGTTGATCATGATTATACGAGAAAAAGGAAAAATGATGATCACACATACAACAAGCTGTTTCAGAATCCTTTAATGGATTTAATCACTCAGCCCCGGCTAGGGCCAAATGTTTCCAATAAACGGTGTATGTACATCATATTAAGCCCCGCTAGAACCAATTGGCTCCAACAACAACTTAAGACAAACTCCAAACCCGGTAAGTTTTAGTTCATTTTTATATATTCAACAACCTTCTTTTTTTGTGACTTAAAAGAAAGACTTGAGTGTGGGTTGCATATTACTTATATTTCTGTTGACTGCTTCAACTAAGAAATGCCTATTGCACACGAGGGCAGGACAGTGAGGCAAAACAGTGAGCATAACAGTACTGCTACTGTGTGAACACCTGAACATTTACAGTGCTGCGACAGAACAGTCACTGTTCGGGCTTAAGCTAAATTAAAGATACTTTAGGAATGCAGTTCATATCTTTAATGCATTAGCTGTTGGGCTATTTTGTGGATAACTTAGTAAATAGTGGAAAGAAAAAAAAACCTGCGTAAATACGTTTAAAATAATATGTATTATTATTTTTTACAGCTTGCTACGTTGATGGAAGGGAAGCTATGAAGAATACATCGGAGTTCATATCTCTTCTCGATGATTTGTTACACAGCTTACATTCATGTTATGGTTCTGCATTGGTCAGCAAAAAGAGAGAAACTACTAAGGGCTGCTGTAAAATAATGTAAAGAACCTTAAGTCTGTTTTTTCTCTCTTGACTTAAGTAAGTAAACAATCTTGGCATGTCTCTTTATTCAAACAACTACTGATAAAATATAATTACAAGTTCTGCACATGTTATTAGGTAAAAAAAAATATTTAGTGTATGAAATTGTTAACATAATGTCTTTTAATGTTGTACACACGGTTACACATCAGGCTGTAAATAACCAGTAAAGGCTGACCTCGCGTTGTAAGGAAAACCTATACAATGCGAGGTCAGCTTATACTGGAAATGTACAGCTTGATGTGTAGCCGTGTGTACATGGTAAATATCCCGTATTAAGTAACAATATTATTGTGTTATATTGTTGTATGTTATTATGGCTTAAAAATAATTGTAATTAACGAATTGCAAAAGATGTGTCAAGATTATTTACTAAATAAGACAAGTCAGAAAAAAATTAGTGTATGTGTTCGGCATAACAGAATTGTTTAACTATTGTGTCTAAAAGTTAAAAAATAAAAAGATGGTTTAAAAGAAATGTTTTTTTATTGAATTATTCCCATAAATATTCAAATAAATATTAATGTTCAATAGAAAGCCTAACCCCCGCCCCCCGCGCCGCGCTTGGACGTATGGATAATTCCTTCACCCACAATGTGCCTACGAAATCAAGCCGAATTTAAAAAAAAGTTAAATGTCAAACTCTAGGGAAGCACTCCGCTATTGGCGAAAAAAAATGTTCTAAGTCGTCCGTCTGATACGTAGTATCCCCTAGTAGTCTGTGGATAAATTGTAAATTGTTATCCAAACGTCAAAACGGCGGACATGACATTTGTGACATATTTTTTTTTTAATTTATTCATGACCTTGGATACATGTCCTTCAGTCGTAATCATAGAACATATTATACTTGTATCCTAGTAAAGTGATGGAAACTTTACTAGGTTTCCGAGGGGATGATGAGATAATACGAAAGTCATGTTTTTCAACTTTGTACCATTTATCCACACTTGTACACGTTAACGAGCACTTAACATTTAATAATCCACCATTATTACACATTAACACTCGAAGAAACACAAATTTTGGAAAATAATAAAATATCCACAACATGATCTTTACGAATTTTTCCGCCAAGCCACACATTTGTGACATCAGTGCCAGTGCTGCCAAGTGCCAACTCCAAAAGTTCAAAACTTCAAATTATCGAATTTTTTCGACAAAATTATCGTACGTACCTATACTGTCAAGGAAAACAAATTGACCATTTTTGAAATGTCGTTTGACTTTTTGGCGGGATTTTGACGACTGTTGTAATGTTTTGAATATTATAATTTAAATTTTTCCGTGTTTTTAGATACGTAGGTATTGTATCTAGCTTTTGGCCCAAGGGAATAGGTATTCCCTATAGGTATTAAAGAGCAGATTTTCTGAAAACGTCAGAGCTTTTAAAGTATGTTTTTAAAGGAGTTTTAGGCTTTGTCTTTTCATATGCTTGCCAATTTTGAGGGTCTTTGGACTACACCTAAATTAATTGCGTTTTTCACTTAGGTAAAATTGACAAAAGCACAGTAGCGAAAGCAAAGCGTCTGTAGTTCTTTTTTTGGAGTTTGCAAAAACATCATCCTAATTGTTTTGAAACCGGTTGAGCTGGACCGTACCTATAGCGCACAGACTACTTCTATAGCGCATGTGCGCTACAAGAGAGCAGCGCGAGAGCAAATATTTCTTAATACTTTACGATGTATTTTAAGTGTATTCTAAAGCAATTTTAGGCTTTATCTACAGCATGGCTGAATTTAGTTCTTACCACCCTTGGGCAGATTTAATTTACTGATTCACACACTCAAGTTAGGTATGTATAAGTCAGCTCTGTTTCTCATAAAACATTATTACATTAACTATTTATGCAACAGAACTCTTATGATTTGTAATCGTTAATGAGGAATCTGATAAAAATAAAAGACTGTTAATTGACTTCAATAGTTCCTAGCTGCCGTTTTTGGCAGAACGTCTTTTCCTACTTGTTGATACTTTCCGGATGTTCTCTCAGCACTTGTTTACGTCAAATTTACTATCTACAATTTAATAAATATAACAGTATTTTGGCTTTGCACATAATTATCCAGCTGAGTGTATGGATGGCAGTTAGGGTTCAAGACTGGTTGGCCCGTTCCAGTGGGTATACATAAACAAATAAATGACGGTCTATCATCTGTAATTCTGTATATAAACTTGAGTCAGTCAGATAGAGTTAGTGAGATAGAGTGAGCTACTGTTGTTTTCTCGTTTTAACATACACAAATGAATAATATCAGTGAGGGAGAGAGTAACATGCCTGTTGGTGTTGTTTGCGTTTAATTTTTCGTTTCGAAAAATGCATTTTGCTGGCGTATTTTGCGCATTGATATTTTATTTATCCAATGCTCAAAATTATCGTACGTTTAACGTAATTTAGATATTCACTATCGTACATCGTACCAATGACTAAATTATCATACGCCCCCATAATTATCGTACGGGTTGGCAACACTGTGTGACATTGACTGACTAGTGCGGGAAAATTCGTAAAGATCGTGTTGTGGATTTTTAATAATTTTCCAAAATTTGTGTTTCTTCGAGTGTTAATGTGTAATAATGGTGGATTATTAAATGTTAAGTGCTCGTTAACGTGTACAAGTGCGTTAGTACTATTAGATATTCTGTGGTACAAGTGTGGATAAATGGTACAAAGTTGAAAAACATGACTTTCGTATTATCTCATCATCCCCTCAGAAACCTAGTAAAGTTTCCATCACTTTACTAGGATATAAGTATAATATGTTCAATGATTACGACTGAAGGACATGTATCCATGAATAAATTAAAAAAAAAAATTAAAAAAAATTACTGACTACCATGAATCTATATAGTAGGATAACGCACTACGTGACTTAAAACGAGCCGAGCAAGAGGTCCATAAAAACAAAAAAAACTAAAACTACTTTCTACTTTCTTTCTACTTTCTTTCGCATTTCTTTCTACTAGGGTGTCCAAATAATATTTATTTGTGGATTTTCTCAAACTTAATGTTATCGTTTCGAAAACTAAGAGGGGTCATTGTACTCAAACTGAAGTAAATTATATGCTTTGACTGTATTTATTTATTTTTCTTACCCCGAGTGGAATCAGTATAAAAAATCCGTTCAGCCGTTTCAGTGTTATGGAAGAACACACTAACATCCATACTTTCGCATTTATAATATTAGTAGGAAGTAGGTATGGACATTGTCAACACGGCCTGCTGGTTTACGTAAAGGCGATGTTTTATTAATTTTACCTTCATGGGTTATTGGTGTCGATTCTCTTGTTCACGCTACTTCAACAACTCAACTATCGCTCTCTTTTGTTAATAGTAGATACAAGAAAAAGATGGCAACAAATTTAGAACTGTTAAATTAGTTTACGTGTTACATTTCATTGTATTTTAGTGGGCACGTTCCGAAATCACGACCAAACTTGAATGGAAATTTAAATTCCGACTAATTTGACAGCGCTTAAATTGTTGCCATCCCTTTCTGTTATCTCCTATCAGTAAAAGAGAGCGATAGTTTAAAATAAGTTTAGTTCATGAACAAGAGTTGAAAGTTTTCGCTCAGCAGCTAGGGAGGACCCATCTGATGAAACTGAAAGCCGCGGATGGCAAAATTGTCACCTCTAAGATCGAGATGCTTGATGAGGTCGAAAACTTCTATGGGCATTTGTATTCCACGAAAACGGCGAGACCAGCGGTTCCTAGCAATGACGACAAAAGAGCCCAGCTCACGCGCCATTACACCGAGGATATTCCGGACGTTGACCAGGGCGAGATTAGGGCGGCCCTCGAGCAGCTTAAGAACAACAAAGCTCCGGGCGATGACGGCATTACTACTGAACTCCTAAAAGCAGGCGGGGCTCCGGTCCTGAAGGAGCTACAGAGTCTGTTTAATTCCGTCATCCAACAAGGCTCTACACCGGAGGCATGGAGCGGGAGTGCGGTGGTACTGTTCTTCAAAAAAGGGGATAAAACCCTTCTGAAGAACTACAGACCCATATCACTCCTGAGTCATGTGTACAAGCTGTTCTCGAGGGTCATCACGAATCGTCTCGCCGGAAGACTCGACGAATTCCAGCCACCAGAGCAAGCTGGGTTTCGAAAAGGCTACAGCACCGTAGACCACATCCATACTGTTCGGCAGATCATACAGAAGACTGAAGAGTACAATCAGCCGCTGTGTATGGCATTCGTGGACTACGAGAAGGCCTTCGACTCTATCGAAACTTGGGCAGTTCTGGATGCTCTTCAGCGATGTCACATTGATGAGCGGTATATAGAGATGCTGAGATGCCTGTACAACGCTGCTACCATGACTGTTCAGCTCCAGGACCAGAAGACGAAGCCAATCCAACTGCGCAGAGGGGTGAGACAAGGGGATGTAATATCCCCGAAATTGTTCACTAACGCGTTGGAGGACGTCTTCAAGACGCTGGACTGGACTGGACAGGGTATCAACGTTAACGGCGAGAACATCTCACATCTCCGTTTTGCCGATGACATCGTTGTAATGGCTGAGTCGCTGGAACAACTGGGCGAAATGCCTCACAGCTTAAACGGAGCCTCTCGACGTGTCGGTCTCGGCATGAATCTGGACAAGACTAAAGTGATGTTCAATATGCATGTCATGCCGAGGCCAATATTCGTCGAAGGGTCGGCACTCGAAGTTGTAACGGAATACGTCTACCTAGGGCAGGCAATTCAGCTTGGTAGACACAACTTCGAGAAAGAAGCCAACAGAAGGATCCGTCTGGGCTGGGCAGCATTTGGCAAACTTCGCCGAGTCTTCTCGTCGCCTATACCGCAAAGTTTGAAGACAAAGGTCTTCAACCAGTGCGTCCTGCCAGTCATGACTTACGGTGCCGAGACGTGGACACTGACAGTTGGGCTAGTCCACAAATTTAAAGTCGCTCAGCGAGCTATGGAGCGAGCTATGCTTGGAGTTTCTTTGAAGGATAAAATCCGCAACGAGATTATCCGGAGAAGAACCGAAGTGACCGACATAGCTTGTAGGATCAGTAAGCTGAAGTGGCAGTGGGCTGGCCATGTCTGTCGAAGGACCGATGGCCGTTGGAGCAGACGAGTCCTTGAGTGGAGACCGCGTATCGGCAAACGCAGCGTAGGGCGCCCCCCTGCCAGGTGGACCGACGACCTAAAGAACGTGGCTGGGGGGGACTGGATGCGGAAGGCAGAGGACCGAGCGTTGTGGCGCAACTTGGGAGAGGCCTATGTCCAGCAGTGGACTGCGATAGGCTGAGTTGACGAGAGTTGACGATGAACAAGAGAATCGACACCATTGCCAGCTTTGCTAATTCAACGTGTGCAAAGATATTATACAACGTGTAATTGAAATAACTCAAAACCTCTTAAGGGGTCATTGTACTCATCAGTAATAAGCTGTTCCCTGCATTTGTGTTCACATTACACGACAAAATGTAAGGAATAGTTGTGTTTTCGCGATTTCGGGGTTGGTCCCATTATTTAATTAGCATCCCGGGAAACCTCGAAAACGACACCCATATTGATTTTATTTAAAAAGTCACGTCTGCCATCTTGGATTTCAAAATAGATGTTATATTCGTAATTAGCATCCCGGTAAACCTCGAAAACGATACCATATTGATTTTATTTCAAAGTCACGTCCGCCATCCTGGATCTCGAAATAGATGTTATATTCGTAATCAGTACCCCGGGAAACCTTAAAAACGATACCCATATTGATTTTACTTAAAAAGTCACGTTCACCATCGTGGATCTCAAAATTGATGTTATATTCATAATCAGCACTCCGGGAATCCTCGAAAACGATACACATATTGATTTTATTTAAAAAGTCACGTCCACCATCTTGGATCTCAAAATTGATGTTATATTCATAATCATCACCCCGGGAAACCTCAAAAACGATACCCATATTGATTTTACTTAAAAAGTCACGTCCACCATCGTGGATCTCAAAATTGATGTTATATTCATAATCAGCACTCCGGGAATCCTCGAAAACGATACACATATTGATTTTATTTGAAAAGTCACGTCCGCCATCTTGTATCTCAAAATTGATGTTATATTCATAATCAGCACTCCGGGAAACCTCTAAAACGATACACGTATTGATTTTATTTAAAAAGTCACGTCCGCTATCTGGGATCTCGAATAGATGTTATATTCGTAATTAGCACTCCGGGAAACCTCTAAAACGATACACGTATTGATTTTATTTAAAAAGTCACGTCCGCTATCTGGGATCTCGAATAGATGTTATATTCGTAATTAGCATCCCGGGAAACCTCGAAAACGATACCCATATTCATTTTATTCAAAAAGTTGCGTCTGCCATCTTGGATTTCAAAATGGATGTTATATTCGTAATTAGCATCCCGGGAAACCTCGAAAACGACAACCATATTGATTTTATTTAAAAAGTCACGTCCGCCATCTTGGATCTCGAAATAGATGTTATATTCGTAATTAGCATCCCGGGAAACCTCGAAAACGACACCCATATTGATTTTACTTAAAAAGTGACGTCCACCATCTTGGATCTCGAAATAGATGTTATATTCATAATCAGCACCCCGGGAAACCTCGAAAACGATACCCATATTGATTTTATTTAAAAAGTCACGTCCACCATCTTGGATCTCAAAATAGATGCTATATTCATAATCAGCACCCCGGAAACCTCGAAAACGTTATCTGTATCAATTTTATTTAAATAGTCGCGTCCGCCATCTTCGATGTCGAAGTAGATGTTGTATTCGTCATGCTCCACCCAATGCGGGTCCGACCCGCACCGGCTCTGTGTGGTTTGCGCTTTAGAGTTCCTAAGACTGTGGTACAACCATGGGCGTATTCAGAATTTTGTCATCATTCAACGTAAATAGGAATAATCTACTTTTTCTTTGATTTGAATGAATGAGTTTTTTTTTTCAAAATACACGTTAAAAATGATAGACGACTTTGTGGGATTCCTGGGAATTATTTTTTCCCGATCTGTCATTCATTCATAGTCATCTTTGGGATCCAATAAAAAAACCAAATACATTCGTGCATACAACGCATGGTCACCCTAGTGTGTCAGTGCTTTGTAAATATGAAAACCATATGAAAACACTTTACCTGTGAAAAGATAAGCCACAGCCAGGATATGGTTCTTCTTTACAACCACTTACGCAACAAAAATTCACCATTTTGGTTAAAGTTTACACCATTATTATTTTATAAATTCAATAAGAATACATAACAAAATAGTACGATCTACTTTTACATCACTATTACGAATTTCACATTATCGTGTTATAGAAGTGCGGTAATAACGAATTTTACAAAACTATAAATTTGTTTAAAAAACTACTGTAGAAATTTTTTTTTACGTTGGCAATTTTTTAGACAAGGACACACAAGTCGCTTCTCGGCTCTCCCTTTCTTTTGGTTTTCTGCTTACATCAATATTACATGAAAATAAACCTTAAATCATAGATTGAAGGTATAGTTTTGTATTGATAAAATTATGTAGTACTTTGTCCAGGAATGTATGTAATACATACATATATAATGTTCTTGCTGACTACTTTTTTGACACTCGGTGTTACGTTCAGAAAGTTATAAAGTTTTGGTTATTGAATAAAACCTTAAAGGGTTCTGTAGGTCTACTCGCGTTTTACGAACGACAAACGAAGTACGAACATTCGTTCCGACTAATACTTACATAATAAAGATAGGCACATAAAAAAGGCACAATTAAGATAGACTACGGTTCATAGTCGTATACAATTTACCGGAGATGAGAAAAACAAACGTCAAAACACGATCATCGCATGCGATAAGGGAACGATGGTAGACTGGAGTAGCAAATTCTGCGATGAATCGTACGATTTATCGAATATCGTCGAACGGGAGTAGACCCCCTGGACCTATTTTTGATTGTCTCGTTTGATTGACTTGTGTGTTTGATTGTGGACAAAATTCGAAATATCGATAAGTAGGTATTGTAGCTGGCAAATAACTTTTTATGACATTACAATAATTAAAACGTTGTGATTATATTATCTTTGACAATAATACTCAGAGGAATTCTACTAGCTCTAATAGTTCAAAATTTCTTCCCACGGACCCATTCAGTCTATAGAATAATCGCTTTGGTTTATTTAATATGTATAAAACTTCTTGTTCTATTCACTCCAAGGCTCCATAATAATTATAAGTAGGTACTTATTCTGCGAAAAATTGCACGAATTTCGCGACGTTGCTCCTCCATCATAACGAAGACATGATACATGACTGGCTGTAGTGTAAACAGTCGCTTTCCAGGCACTTGCCACTGTACTTGTAGGTAGGTACTCGCCACTTCGCTAAACACTTGACCAATGCACAGATAATATAATACTATAGACCAATGTAAATCGGGCTTAATATGCGCAGTGGCACCATCTTTATTCAAAGTTATTTGCCGGCTACTATACTAGATTTAACTAATATTACTTTTGCTTCGCACTAATCCACAGGATACTTACCTGAAAAATCTTGAAATCTATTTAAATACCTACATTTGAAATATTTTCATGTAGGTGTGTCACCTGTGTAAACCAGCCTGAAGAAACAGGACAACAAGATGATACATTTTAATTTAATGGGTCATTTGGGAGAAATTTTAGAGTTTGAGAATTTTGTTCTAAGGAGTAAGGAACCACGTCGTCGACGTCGACATTCAAGGATTTAAAAAAACTCATTTTATTTTTTTATGAGGTAGGTAGGTATATTATATCTGCTCTCGACTGCAATCTAGACAGCTTTATCAAGATGTGGTGGACGTTGGAGCGATCCAACATATTAGGTGTCGATTTACTCCAGCTTTAAAGGCGTTAGGGTTGTAAGAGTAGTAGTAAGTAGGGTTGCCCGGAAATACAGAAGGCCGGAAGTGAATTCCACAACTTGTGGATTGTGTTGAAAGAGTGAAAAAAAGCGCAAAAAAACAAAAAAAAGCAAAAGCGCTCAAAGCGCTTTGTCCTGATAGTAGGGAATTAGGGATACATACACGACGCGGCACGCGGCGAAGTAATCGAACCCAGTAATTTTCCTTGAAAAAATATTTTTGTTATGGTAGGTACTTAATCGGTAGTTTAGGTTGGAAGGAATAACTCGTATTAAAGAATCTTATACCTAACTTTTGTCTTCAATAGGTAGAAAAAAAAACTATAGGGTATTTGTACACGGCCTTATGAATGACAGGAGAGGTCACAGGATAGTTTCCGCTAAAATTATTCTTGGGGGGTTGCGTCTAAGCCCCTAGAGAGCACGCAGACTGCAGACTTTTAATGGACCGATAGTTAATTGTCGGGTTCTTATCAGTACGAGGACATACTTTATTACGGGAGTGTGTACACTGTCAGACCCGATTTCCCATATAGTATCATCCAAGTATTGGCCGACAGTTGGTCTCTGTAATCTGCGGGGGTTCAAAGGCTTATATTCATAGACGAATCTAAGCGTGAACTCATGCTTCCAATTGTCAAAATGCAGGGCTATAATAAATAGCCTAAGATTTCATTTATCAACGCAGAGAGCTTATTACTATTGGTATTATTAACAGCAGTATGGAAAGCATACCTTCTATCAAACAAATTAACCGCATAAATAATAAAACGCAATTTTACACGAGTAAATGATTACGTTAGGTAGATACAGTTAACTGCCTCGTTGGTCTAGTGGTTGCAACCGCGACTGCTGAGCGTGGGGTCCTGTGTTCGATTCCCGGGTCGGGCAAAGTGTTATTGGGTTTTTTCATTAGGAAATTCTCAGTAGTAGCCTGAAGTCTGGATTGGTGCACTGTCAATGGCAATAGGCTATTACATGGAACTATAACATAACTGGCAAAATGTGGGTGTACTATACACCTCTGCCTACCCCTTCGGGGAAATACAGGCTTTATGTTATGTTATGATACAGTCAACGTGATAAAATACGTGCTGGGCGGTAGTTATTGGTGATAGAATAAAGATGATGGCTGATAAAAGCGTGAGGTGGGAAAATATTGAGCTTGCCGTAACACTTCATGATCTCTATTGATAAATCAATTATTAGATTTTACAACAATACGATACAATTACATGCGACTTTCGATCTTCATGTCTCTCATGGCAAACTCATCTTGCATTACCATTTAAGCAACAGCCTATGTGGTAGGTACCTATTGCAGTTTTGATTTTGGGCAAAGTAACCGTTTCATCAGGTGGACCTATAGCTCGTTTCGCCATCCTATCCTACCATAAAAATGATTTTCCAGTAGGTATCTCTCTAGATTTATCAAAATCGTGCTATCAAAAACATGTTTCAGAAATTCAGAGACCAGAGTTTTGTTTATCTGGAATGTAATAATTTAATCTAGACTCTAGTACGAATGATAAAAAATGTGGAATAATCATTAACAGTTAATTTAATTTATTTTCTTCATAATACTCAATATCATCATGGAGACTCTCTAAGACATCAGGAGCTGACGTTACGGCTAACTTTATATTGTGCTTAGCCGCATTGTCATCTAGATCCTTTATGTTATTTAGTTTCAACTTGTTTTCCGACAGTTTTGTATTTTTAACTATTTTAGCTGGTATTGCAAATCCCGTAAGACCCCTGTTGGTTATTTCCACATTTGGTACATCTTCCAATGGTTCACAAAAGCTAGGATCACCAGCATAGTTACTTCCAGTATCGTATTTGACACTTTGTCTTGTATTTTTTTCAGTGGGACTAAACTTTAGTTCTATCTCTTTAAGATCTAGATAGGGATATTTCTTCATAATTACAAGTTGTTCATATTGACGTAGATCTTCTTCACTTAGGGAATTCTTGACAGTATTTAAGTGTGCCTGAATATTCCTGGAAATGTCTTGTGTAGAGTCTTTAAATCTTCTCAATGCGTTTTCTATGTTGGTGGCCATTTTTTTGGTTCGATCTACGATATTGTCGTGGTGTTCTGATCTGGCACAAATCCGAGAATCTGTAACAAAATGTATCCATTTGTAGGTCCATAAAAAATGTGTCTAAACGTGAATGAGGCTATTCAACTTCTTACGTAATACCTTTTACATAGGTACTTCCCTAACACGTATAGGTATTGTCTACCTATACCTGAAGTTGCTACCTTTGCACTTGAGTTGTGTTTTACAATTATACAGAACATTGCAAAGGCGAAATAACCCTTCAAAGTCGATGAAAATACTCACGGTTACTGTAAGCGTCCATGAACCACTTTGTACCCTCTCTGTGCAGCGGGAAGGTGTAGTTGAAAGTCAAGCACAACAATATGCACAAGATCGTTAGAACCGCTGCATTTCGGTGCATTATACTGCAGCTCACAAAATATCTAAGCATTAAATGAAATTGCCTGCGTTCGTAGCCATTTGTCACAGGACATTTCATTTTTAATACGTCACTTGCAAGTCAATAAAAAGGTTGTTTTATTTGTTGTTTTATGTCTGTGCATTACCTACCTATTTTTAACACGCTTTTATAAGGTCGACCTGTATGTAACTGTGTAGTAATTCTATGACAATAATATGGTACTGTCGAACTGATCTGATGATGGAGCCGGAAGATATGAACTGGAACTTCATGATGGAAAATCGTATCATAGCTGTTTTGAATTTCGTAGAAAAGTCTTGTAATGAACTTTGACCACGATTAGGTTTCAAGGTCTGATGATGAAGCCGGAAGATAGGCACTGGCATTCCATGATGGAATATCGTATCATAGTCGTGTTTGCACTTGTGAGAAAGGCCACGTAATGGACTTTGAACACGATCAGGTTTCAAGGTTATTATAACAAACCTTTTGTTTTTACGTGCATTTATAAAAGCGTGTTTTTCTCATAGAGTTATTATACTGACGTAAGTTTTTCTAGTGTTTTTTAAACTGTTAATTTATTTCAATTATTTTTCAGATGAATATATTTCTTCGGAGGTCCAGCCCTGAAGTAAACTGCAACGGGTTTTTTAGCAAACCAAATATATGCTATCACCAGGTTACGTATATAACATGAACCTGATAACCACTTCATAAGCTAGCGTTATTTATATATGGCATACTAGCGGCCCGTCTAGACGTCAAGGCGATTATTAAATATTCGGCTACCACCTTTATTCTAAGACTTCTACAAAGAATTTGAACTTTAGTACTTTTTCCAAGGACTACTAAACTTCCAGAGACCAGAGCTCAGCTAAAGTAACTCGTATTACATAGGTATAAGTATAAGTTTCTTAAGTACTAGGTTCTCAAAAACGTGAAAAAAAAATCACCCCTTTTCAAGTGGACGTTGTAAAAAGCGACACTAAACTTATACGATTCAATAAAACACGTTATTCGAATAGTGTCCAAAAAGTAACAAACATAAGTGAAGATACAAATGAATAGAACCAAACACCAAAATAAAGCGTGCAAGTTTTACAGTTAATAAAATTCAAGAAACCATACAAAAGATGGAACACTAGGAAAAAGTTTTTTTTTTTTTAATTTTGTGTAACATCTTAATTATTTGTTTATTTTATAATAAGTTGGGAAACGGAATAACTTTGTCCCACTTGTAATCCCGCCTAGAGGGTCGGGTTTACAAAAATCGAGCGCCCTCATTGGTCGTCACTCACCCTTTCCCCTTTATTCCTGAACGGGATGAAGAGGGAACGAGTAGTGGGCGGGGCGAAGTTCCTCAGGGATGTTAGTTTAGTATGCACCTGACACCGACAATTGACCAATCTCTCGTAATCGGATAACACGTGTCCTAAAAGGAAATTAACATGAGCGAGGAAGCCGAGGAGAATGGTCAGACGGACGCGAAAACGGTGCAAACGCTTCAAACTCCGCGGCCATCTTCACCGCGGAAGTTTTTTGCTCGGATTTATGGTCATCTTGAGGAGCCTAAGATACCAAGTGTAGTTGAAAACGTGCCGGGTTTCGAGAGCGAGTCGTCTTCGGACGTGGAGATAGGCGAGAGTGAAGGTTCACTGGAGATGCAAGCCAGGGAACCTGCACTCTGGCCGCCGCCGCCACCGCTGCCTCTGTGCCCTCGCCCGATGTTGCTGCCGCACCAGCAGTTGGCTTTTGGAGCAGGTCTTGCTGCTTTCTGTAAGTAATTTTTACTTTGACACGAACAGCCATTTTTCCTTTATTTTTCCCCCTTATGAATTAATCTGAAAGCAGGTTATAGTTATGATATAACAATACGCACGACGTAATAAGTAGATACCTATATACCTAAGGTATATCTATTAGTTTTTAAGTTGAGCCTTTTTAAGTTCGCTTACAATGGGCCTGATAAGAAGGCTCAAAGTCACTCAAAGGGCAATGGAGAGGGCTATGCTCGGAGTGTCCCTGCGTGATCGAATCAAAAATGAGGAGATTCCCAGGAGAACTAATGTAACCGACATAGCCCGAAGAATTGCCAAACTTAAGTGGCAGTGGGCGGGGCACATTGCTCGCAGAACGGATGGCCGATGGGGCAGTAAAGTTCTGGAGTGGCGACCGCGTACTGGAAGGCGCAGCGTGGGTAGGCCCCCCACAAGGTGGACCGACGACCTGGTGAAGGTCGCGGGAATCCGCTGGATGCGGAAGGCGCAGGACCGGTCGTTGTGGCGATGCTTGGGGGAGGCCTATGTCCAGCAGTGGACGTCTTTCGGCTGAAATGATGATGATGATGATGACGATGATGATGATGATGAATTTGAGCCTAGAACATAGCACGACGTGTTCACTGCTTTAAACCCAATATGCCAGCTGAGAAAGTACATACTATATTCATTAATCACTTACACCCAGTTTCCGAAAGGCTGATCAACGAAAAAATTTATTAATTAGCTGTCAAATCTCAGGTCAAGCGATGTGATTGGTTGTTAACATTTCTGCCGGCCAGTGGTGGATTTACACATTTGCCACCAGTAGGCTATTCAAATTTTGCCGCCCCTACCGACCTTTACAGGTGTCATATCCTAGATTAATTTTTACAATCCAACGATTTAGTTAAGATTGCATACAGGGGCGGCCCTAACAAGTTTCTCAGACGGTGCGAGATCTCATTGTGGTGACCCAAATGTGGGAAGCCAAGGGGGCTGGGGTACATTTTCGTGTTATTTGTGTAAATTCCTGTTAACTGGTCAGTGGTGGAGTAACCCCTCCGGAGGCTCGGGGCTAAACTTACTCTGAAATCGACGAGGGTAGAGAGGTTTTTTAAAAACGCCACGAGAACGTCACCGATTGTAAATTTTATTATCTACTGCGAAATGTTTTGGGTTTTTTACGAAAAAATGACGTGAATTTATTTGTAGCTGCAAAAAGACGTATACACTCCACGAAATCAAAACATGAATTTAAGAAAAGTTTTTGATTAGATCTTCTCATTTCATAAAACCAAAAATGTACTAGAAGATGTTATGTGTATAATATTATAAAAATTGTAATTACTATTTTATAATAATTTCTTAGGTTTTCGCCATCACTACACATTTTAATAAAACAACCAACAACCAACCAATCAACCAATAACCAATTAAACCAATTAAATTAATCAACCAACCAATAAGCAACCAAATTAAACCAAAACCTACCAATTCTTTTTTTATTTAACCAATTTAAATAATATACGCGATATAATCCGGTTAAACTTGTTTTATTATTAATTTGGCAGTGATGTAGATCTTTTTACAGTTGAGTGTGCATGAACATCGAGGACCCAAAGATGTAAAAACAGCTCGAGCGAAGCGAGCGCGATTTTTTAAAATAAATATTTTGGTTTTATTGTTTTATACGTAATAAAGAATAGAGCTAATAAAAGGTCAATCATGTACTACTAATAAGGCCCCTAAGGCATGCCCTAATACTACTTACACAATAATGTACATTCGGTAAACGTAACTAAATAATTTGTATTGTGCTTACTTACAGTTTAAAAACAGTATATTCAATTATCTGGTAACAATCCGGCTGATAATGACGCTGAAATTTATTTAAGTTAGGAAAGTTTTACAATTTATTTTTAATAAATATATATGAACCTTTTTAATTTCTGTAAGACTTGAAAAAATGTTGGCCGCAAATTTGCCGCTCCTAAAATCTGCCGCCCTAGGCTCCAGCCTACTCAGCCTGCTGGTAAATCCGCCACTGCTGTCAATCAATTCAATCACAGAAGCTGACAATAGATTTGAAAATAGATCAAATTGATCAGCCTTCCAGAAACTGGGGGTTAGTCAACTAAAATCTCCGTATCAGAAATCGGAATCTAGGTACTTAAAATTAACTTTAGTCTTTTACGGGAAATTGTGCCTCTTTTATATTACGTACAATTTTACAATACATATTAACATAAATTTGTACCTATGATTAAAGACTAAGTATGTTCTTTCATCGTAGATTTGTACAGACATCATTTTGTTATTTTCAACTTTATACATAATACATGTAATGGTATTATTTTATGTATGTATGTATTTACCTTCAATCAATTAATTAAATGATCAGAGGACCGAGTGTTATGGCGCAACTTGGGAGAGACCTATGTCCAGCGGTGGACTGCGATAGGCTGAGTTGATGATGATGATGAATTAATTAAATTATCTGAACCGTAAGCCCATATTAGCCGTAGAGCCCTAACCGAAAACCGTAGAGTAACTGTAGACCGTGAATGACTAAGGCTTGATTTCTCCAACGATAATTATCTGATAAAACGACAGTTTACCTGAAATTTTAGTAAATTTACGAGTACTCGGCTGCTTAATCAGAGAATTAAAGTTGATGAATACCGGCCTAAGGTTGCGGGCACGAAACGAGTGAATGACGGGGCAGCGCACTATGGGAATTCCCATAGCGCGCCGTCATATGGCATTGTTTTATGTATGTACTAACTGTGTCCCGCGGTTCCACACAGTTTACATCGTTTTTGCTTAGCATGCGCACATTATGTTACGGAAAAGGAGAAGGCTTTCAAAGTTTCGGAAAAGGCTCGGCTGGCTGGTTCATAGGGGAGGGCTGGTGCTCACATGTCTATATATGGTAGTAGAAGTTGGGTATGGAAGAAGAAACATGATGAAAGCAGAACAAATGCATTAGAAATGAGAGCTTTGAGCAGTAGGTAGGTATCTGTGGTGTAACTTTGAGAGAGAGTGAGGAATAGCGTGATAAGCGAGCGTTGTGGAGTGAAAGAAGGATGTTGAGAAAGGTATAAAGATGGTTTTGGCATGTAGGAGGATGGATGATAGAAGATTGACGAAACAAGTATACGAGGCGAGAATGGATGGAAGAGTTAGAGAGGGACGACCTCGGCGAACATACCGCACTATAAATCACAGATGTTCTCAATAAAGACCAAAACCGATGAGCATGCATGAGGAGGTTAAGGAACGTAGATGAAGCGAAGGAGCTTAGGTGTGTCAGGATCGTAGCGGGTGGAAATCCATAGTTTCTGCCAACCCCAATGTGAAAGAGGCTTGATATTATGTAAGTATGTATGTATGTATGCAATTGTAAGCACGTCGCGTCTGTGGCAGCCTACTGTGCGTACTTCCTACTACCGTACTTTAAGACGCTAATAAACACATGGGAGGAGGTGAGTTTCGCTTCTTAAAGGCGGCTCCTCACACAGAGACATGCTCGACGAGCAAGTTTTATCGAACATAGCTAGGTATGTTCGACGTTGCGTCCACACGTTGAATATTCTTCTTCATGTCGATGGTACAATATCATATCCTGCTGACCCAGAAATTGGCCACCTTAATTGCATTGTCTGTAGCATTATTCAGATCGCTCAATGTGCAGGTGTAAGGGCAAAGAGAGCATGATAACAGATGTGGCATTGATTGAGGATCAACGCCACAGGTACAAACTGTATCCATTTTGTCTACGTAGCCCCATTTGCTCATGTTCAGCTTACATCTGCCTTCCTGGGTCCGCAGACGGTTTAGGGACTTCCATGTACGCCAGGGGAGATTATGACCTGCAGGGAGCTTCTCACTGGGTTGGATATAAGGTAATTTTTCCAACCACAGTTTTCGACGGGCCTCAATTTGACAACCTTGTCGGGTCTCTGTCGATTTAAAGAAACTGTGGCGGCTCTTTAGGCGTACACGTTGAATGAACTTGTTCGAACAAACATGCTTAGTCAGACTCGTGAGCTATGAATCGAGCAATGGACGATTTTCTATGTTGTGTATGGCTGACAGAGCCTGTTATTATATTACAATTCAAAGTGGCAAAAGAAAGCGTAAGCGAATTTATCTTTTGATAACACAACTTTTGTTAAAGTTTTCCACAACAAAATAAGTTTATCGTACGCTTTGTTTCTTTTACCCTTATCAATACAATCTTGTGATGGACTCTTCCATAACCACTCTTCATCACAATAACAATAATTTATGCATTTTTCAATAAAATCCCGGGAACATAAACCAAAATCAGCCGTTGTAAACTAGCAGATGCGTCTGTCAACCAACATAATAGAAGAACGCAGCAATATATTTGCTTCGAACTTCTAGTAAAAATTATGGTTCTTTCAATCTTTCCTCGATGTATGATACTGCAAATTAAAGCTCGAGCTTTAGTAGTCTAACGTAAAAACGTCGAGGATGTACGCACGTGGGGACTTGGCATTACGTAGTAGTAGTAATCGTTGTATTCTTTGACCACGGCATGAGCTCATTACTCTTGTATAGGTAGTTCGTGCCGATGCGAGATAGGAAGAAAGCAAAGTGATTATGAAAATATATCTTGATATCGTGAGGAAATCCTAGTAGTGGTCTACGGCGCCGGCGGACTGGTCAATTTTGCCACGTCGATAGTTCTTATGGAATCCTATGCAACAACGAATACAGTGACAGTACATATTATAATACTAGGAGTAAAGCTTCTTTGTGTAGAGCTCCTTTGTGAAAGAGCTCGTCCGGGGAAGTACTACCACCGTACCTACTTCTCCGCCAAATAGTGATGCATTGCTGTGTTTCGGTCTGAAGGGTACGGGTGCCGGTGAAATTAGAATCACATGAGACTTTCCTTCTTCATGTCTCAGTTTGGCGAACTGACTTGCAGTACCATCTAGGCAACAGAGTAGGTGGTATTACAGTTATTATGAGCAAAGGTAACCGCTTAACATCAGGTGGGCCATTAGTACGTTTCGCCATTCTATACTAAAAAAAAAATGCTCTTGAATAGGTAGTTCGTGCCGATACGAGATAGGAAGAAATCATGGTGATAGTGAAAATATTTCTTGATATCGTGAGGAAATCCTAGTAGCGGATCACTCGGTAGACGGCGGATAGCGGCGGACCAGTCAATTTTGCCACAACGATAGTGCTTTGGAATCCTATCCAACAACGAATACGTAGGACAAAAGGAACGCCCGGCAGCGCGGCGGACACCGACGAGACGGTCTCTAGCGAGTTCGTAGTGATCGTGCCCGCGGACAGCCGCGGACAACACCGGTCATAAGCGGACTTTTTGTCCGGCGAAAAAAATGAGAATTACTATTTCAGTAGATTTTAGTTATATGACATGATGCAATAGAATTAAAATGCTACAGGCTACGACGTTCTACGAGTCTACGACGTAGGTTCCGTACCGGGAAATTAGGATAGTTTGGAACAAGTTGTAAACAGGGATCTTTATTTGTTTCAATATAATTTATTCGCTAATACCGCAAATACCTCTCCCTACCTCTCTGTTTTTTTCTTACTTGTCTTATTTAGTAAAAATCTTGGCATGTCTTTTTAATGCAATTTGTCAATAATAATTATTAGAAGACATTATGATAACAATATTACACACTAAATATTTTTTTTAACCTAATTACATGTACAGAACCATTACAGAACTATGTAGTACCTAGTTATATTTTATCAATAGTTATTTGAATAAAGAGACATGCCAATATTGTACAGGTACTAAATAAGGCAAGAGAAAAAAAAAACAGAATTAAAATAAATTTTTGTTTTCAATCAAAAGCGTTTGAAACTCCTGGCACCATATCTCTGTTCAATCCTTTGATATACGTACTCTTGTAAAAGTAATAAAGTTGTTGATTATCTACTTAATAACATTTTATTCGTAAATTAAAAGCTTTACTGAGCAAAAAGTAATAATATTAAATAAAAATAAATAGCGCAAAATTTCTTCTTAATCCCGTCTCTGAAAGAATCACAGAGATCAAAGATATCTTTTCTACGTCCAGAGCAGAGCTTACTCGTAAAAATAAAATATCACTAGAAAAATATTTGAATATAATGGAGGGTGTCCATAGATAAGCCTTTTGCGCCGTAGAACCTCATTCCCTAATCCTTTCACACAACTCTTTGCCGGACATTTCTTTATGGATTCAATGGAAACCACAGACATGGAAACGTATTTTTCAAAGTTCTCAAAGTATTTTTATCGTGTTCTTTTCTTACTTGATCACAGGACAGGAATAGTAGAAGAAAACTTTTTAATTTATCTGAATAATCTTATTTACCTATGTTTAGGTGCTCGGTAGTTACTCAAAGTTAGATATAGAGCGGTCGCTAGTGTTCATTATACGAAGTGCTGCGAACAATCAAAGTGAAGCCAAAAAAAACTATGCTCCTTCGTGTACAACCAGCGCTCACGCACTCACGAATCACGATGCACCTGAAGGATATTTGCTGGACGATGCCGCGACATGTGTGCTGAGAGGAGTGAGCACGGTTTGTTGTGCATGTGTGTGCGTGAGCGCTGGTTGTACAACATGAAGGAGCATAAAATAAATAAATAAATAAATATCTTTGGGACATTTTTACACAGCACCATCTAGTCCCAAACTAAGCAGAGCTTGTGCTACGGGTACTAGACAATGGATATAATAATAATAATAATTAATAATAATTTATTTAATTTTAAGAAAAGTGTTACAATTGATTACATATAGCACTGAACCTCACACTAGGATACCCCGTGTCGTGAGGTCCAGTCTCTTTCATCATAAAAAAGGTAGGTACTACATACTAGGTTTAGGTTACCAAAGTACATATATATAATATAACTCTTATATACTTTTTTTTCGTAAATACATACTTATAATACATAATAAACACCCAGACCAACACAAACACTTATGTTCATCACACAAATATTTGTGTCCTGTGGGAATCGAACCCACGACCTAGTGATCAGCAGTCCGACTCTCGAACCACTAGACCACAGAGGTCGTCAATATGTCACATAGTTTTTTTTTACTTTACTAGATTGTTAGCACCACTTCGTCTGTATTTTTTACTATGTCTATGATAAGATCCGACTAAATAATCATCATCACCTACATTGGCTACATTACGTATCCACACTCAATCACGCTGAAACAGCTGTACGGATTTGGATGAAATTCGGAACACAGATAGACCATGTCCTGGGTTAACACATTTAAGTCACTCAGCGAGCTATGGAGCGAGCTATGCTTGGAGTTTCTTTGAAGGATAAAATCCGAAACGAGCTTATCCGGAGCCAGAGTGACTGACATAGCTTGTAGAATCAGTAAGCTGAAGTGGCAGTGGGCTGGCCATGTCTGTCGAAGGACCGATGGCCGTTGGAGCAGCAGACGAGTCCTTTAGTAGAGAATGCGAATCGGCAAACGCAGCGTAGGGCGCCCCCCAACCAGGTGGACTGACGACCTAATTAAAGTCGCTAGGGAGGACTGGATGCGGAAACCAGAGGACCGTGTATTGTGGCGCAACTTTGGAGAGGCCTATGTCCAGCAGTGGACTGCGATAGGCTGAGTTGATGATACTTTTTATCGACATACCACGGAGCGAATCTGTGGGCATCAGCACTAATAGCTACCGTACTGGTACGGTCAACCACATAATAATATCTCGTTTCGGATTTTATCCTTCAAAGAATCTCCAAGCATAGCTGGCTGAGTGACTTTGAATTTTTGCTTCCTAAGTCAGTCATTCATAATAGGCAAAGGCTACGCTGATCCATCGAACTTCTTACCGGTTCTTCTCCATAGGACCCCCAATTTGGAACTGTGTAATTAGAGCCTTTCGTTTCAAAAGTTTCTGCAATTATGTTTTTTTGAAATAAAAAACATTTGAATTTGTTAATGTTTGTTTTTGAAAACCAAATAACAAAAACCACCACACAAATAAATTAAATTTAAAAAATATCAACAACATTTCCATTTAGCCATAATAAACATTAAAATCTCCATTTATCTCCCAACAATGGCTGTTGTAATTTTCATTTAAGCTTATTAGTATGAAAATCTTTTCTGTGGAGAGTCTTATTGCCATGAAAATAGACTCATAATGGTTTGTCGCGTCGCTGAAAGAGTCTGTGGGGGTTGGGAAGGGGGGTACTGAATGACGGCCCGCTTGTACTCTGCGATGATGCGATTACCACACCACGTCTCGCTGCTCCCCAATAGAGGCGTGCCGGCATCCATTCGAACTCGCTCTCTCGTTAAAATTGTCGGCACTGTTCCGCTACGCTGTAAAATCTATTGTTCAACTCTAATAACTATTGCGAAATAACAGTCCATGAAACTGATTATGCTTAGTATAATGTTATTTGTGTTAGGTTTGCTTTATTTTTCATCGTTAACAAGGATGTAATTAAGGTAAAACACGTTCCCAGAAGCCCACAATTTTGTCTCAGGTTGTTTCGTACTGCCAAGAAGCAAATTAAATACTTGTGATATGTTTGTCAAACTAACCTACATAAAACGTTATTATTGTAATAGCTGAAAACCTCTAAAGGTCATTGTACTCACGAAAAAAAAACAGCTATTCGCTTCATTTTTACAATTTGTGTAAAAACAAATTAATGTAGTGATCAGCTGATATTTTTTTCGGCATTTTAGGGTTGGTCCCTTAGTAAAAATTATTCATACTGATGAGTACAATGACCCCTTAAGAGGTTTTGATTTATTTCAATAAAATGTTGTATAACTTGTATACGGTTTGTCAACAGTATATTCACGATAATTTAACCTTTCGGAGAAGAACCGGAGCGACATAGCTTGTAAGATCAGCAAGCTAAAGTGACAAGAGGCTTGCCATGTCTGTCGAAGGACCGATACTCGTTGGAGCAAACGAGTCCTGTCCTTGAGTGGAGACCGCAACCAGGTGGACCGACGTCCTGAAGAAGTTAGCTAGGGTGGACTGGATGCGAAAGGCGGAGGACCGAATTCTGACAGAGGGCGCGAGGCTGAGTTGGTGAATTTAAATTTCGCATATCGCAGCTTAACGTAAGCTTCTCCCAAGTTGATAATATACAAAGTGTTATTAAAATAACTGAAAACCTCTTAAGGGGTACTTAAGGGGGGCTCTTATTGTACTCATCAGTATTAACAACTTTTACTATTGCACCAAACGTGAAATCGAAAAAAAATACTGCTGTTCCCTACATTTTGTCGATTTATGTGAACACAGCTGTAGGGAACAGCTGTTTTTAGGGTTCCGAAGTCCTACAAGGAACCCTTATAGTTTCGTCATGTCCGTCCGTCTGTCCTAATCCTTTACAGCTTAATAACTTCTACAGTTATAAACATAAGTAAATGAAATTTTGTTAAAAAATAGTCTACATATAAATCTCAATTTTAAAAGAATAAAAAAATCGTTTTTCCGTATTTTAGGGGTGGCGTCCATACATGTGAAATGGGGTAAAAAATATTTTTTTCACTGCACCCCCTCGTTTGGTATATCATTGAATAGGTCTACTAAAATGAAGGTAATGTTTGATACACCACTTTTTTATCAGGTGTACCATCTGTGAAATATAGCCCGCCAAAGTGGCTTGCAATGTGTCCCCCCCCCTGCCATTTCTAAACTATGCAATGTAGAAACTTATAATCTTCCACATTGATAGACCTTTGTGAAAACTCTATTTTAAAATTATTTCGAGTATAATGTGATTATAATTTTTTGAGTTATATAGAGAAAACTGAAAAATACTTTAAACGTCCTAGTTCAAAGGTCATTGACCTTAGAGAAAAATTATCATAGCAAATAATGCTCCTTTAGCTACTTTCTATTTGAAAAAATCACAAAAAGTAACTTTGAAATGACACACTTCTTAAATTTGGCTTCTTGAATTTATCGCTAGATGGCGCTACTAACAACACGCTCTGAGTCACGAATGCTGCCGATTATTGCAAAAACTAAAATAGCCATGATTAATATTCGATTTGATTCGTTTGTAATTACACCTACTTAAGGAACCCTATAATACTGAGCATGGCCCGACATGCTCTTGGCCGGTTTTTCGCGATTTCAGGGTTGGCCCTATAGTAAAAGTTGTTTATACTGATGAGTACAGTGACCCCTTAAGAGGTTTTCAGTTATTTCAATAACACGTTGTATACTCGATCTTCTATGTCACGCTTTGTCAGGATCGGACGTGGTAAAGCATGATCTTACTTAGATCCGAATACATAGATACAAATACTACCGAATTAAGTTTTCATATATTGAACCCCCAAAAAATGTATAAAAAGCAACCCAATTTTTATCAACATGGACACTCAGATCTTCATTGTGCAGTATTTAGCGTACATCGGTGGACTCGTGGGAGCGCACACGTGTTCCACGGCTTGCGTTCTCCGACAATAAGTATAACATTTCGATTTATATTAGTCGCAATTTGTATCGTCCTCATTTCACATCGGATTTGACCGAAGTACGGTTTCATCGAGGATTGCGCTGAGCGCCGAGCGGTGCCCAACAGCCTGTCACAAATTCGACAATCGATGTTTGATGGATAAACACGCCACTGTTGATATTTCGATTGTATTAAGCACTTTTATAAACATTATTGTACAGACGAAGGTTGCCTCAATTAGTTTACTGGCCCTGCTCTTGCAACGACAGAAGTTGGTTTAAGCCATGGGTTTGAAACTTTGAACTAACAACGACAAATTACGACGATCCAGCAATTCTTAAAGCCAGTCTGTTTGCCCTTTTTTGTCGTGAGGAAATCCTCATGGACTCCGCCCGGAGACGGCGGAGCCTGTGTCGGACTCATACCAACTAAAACCACCATGGTGTTCCTCCAACTACCCTTGGCTGGGGCATGGGAAACCTCTGTATTCGCCAACCGGGTCCCGACCCGCCACAAGCAAGCGAGCCTAGTCTCACCGTACGGCCTAAAGTCAGCCGCACCCTCCCCGGCAGCGCACACGGAACACTGCGCACCACCTCACGGGCCTTGCCACGACCCAGCTGACATGCTGATGGCACGGCCATGCCAGCCACACAAGCTATGCCAGCCATGTCAGCCACGCCAGCCAAACAAGCTACGCCAGGTCGGGCAGCAGACTATCCGGGCGCTGCCTGCAGGCCCTATCTTCCCGTATTTTTAAAGAGGTTTTTTTACTCGTTCCTCATCCTCCACTGTGCCCTCTGCTAACTTCAGAGGGACACGTGGAGTCACGCCCCATTGACCCAGATCACCCCATTGCCCTGAAGAAGAGTTATTGCCCATGCTCAGGGTGCACCAGTCCAACAAACAGCTGTTCCTTCCAGACGTATCGAAAAGGACCAGCAGCCTCGGACGGATGAGGTTAGAGGTGGTTTGAGGTTAAAACAATGAGGTTTTCTGGCCCAGCACCCCCAGTGTGTTTGCCCTGTAAACTCAAAGTTGTGTTATATTACCCATCAACCCTGTATTTCCCGAAAGGATATGCGCGTCTCCGATGATGATTCAGCATTACGGCATTTCCTATTTAACTAAAAGGTTTTCAATTATATACCTGCCCTGACTGTTGTTCCAGTTTTATACACAGCAGTTAAACTTAGGATATAAATTACAAAGCTAACAGACGATCGAGTATTTCTTTTCCACATCACTACACCTACCAAGCGGGAAAGAGTCAGTTGGCAATAATAAGAAAACAATTTCACCACGAGTTTTCTGTATCTACGAGTATTGTGCTCAGTTGAAATGCAGTGAAGCGTAGTTTTTGTAATATCAATATCTCTGCGAAAGGCATTGAAAACAAAACATGAACAAGTCAGGTGTGGCACTTCCATCTCTAAATGGCCACGAGTGAATGGTCGAATGAAGCTGTAATTAGGGGATCTTGGCTAATGAATATTAAGGGGCGCAACCCTAACACTCGGATGGCGTCTATTGTTAACATTGTTGATTAAACACAATCATTTTTTTAATCGCACACAACAATGGGTATTTTTGTAGTTAGAATAAATCAATGATCAATATCTGGCTGTTTTGTCTTTTATTTTGAATAGAGCGTTTATTTTTATTATAGTTTCTGAAAAGGTAGGTAATGTTTACATTAGACTATCATGCAGTTACCTCAAGCTATCTACTACACTGACGGGTTGGATGTTAATATTGTATTTTATGTAGTAGTGTAAGCAATAGTTTAACTTATCTAGATTAGTATGAACTAATACTTATCTAGGTAAGTACGTAGTATCTTATTGACTAGTACGTAATACTGTGAATAATACATGGTTGTCAAGAATTCCGAGGTATTCCTCTTCTTTAGGTAGGTATTTTTTTTAAAACTATTAGATTATATTATTGTTGGACTTAATTATAGACGTAACAAAAAAAACCCTAAAATAAAACTAAACCTAAAACTAAAAAAGAGCATTAAAATATTCCTCCGCGCCTCTTTCAACTGGTAACGTGCCCAGAAGACTGGCAGCATTGCCGCGAAATGATATATTAATTTAATTATGTCATTGTAAAGACAGAATTAAATTAATAAATCATAAAACAAAATAAATATTAGATTATATTGATCTACTATTGTTGATCAGAACTAGAATAGTCTGACATAGGTCAGAGACCTACCAAAATCAAAATTAAGCTAAATCACACGACACTCACTTTCAACTCGATTAAGCGCATGACGATTTAATGTGACAACGCTCAGTCGGATAATACAACCATTGTGGTCCAATTACATACGGTGCTTACGGCAAGGGACCACAGCTGACGACTCCCACATGCACCCTTCTGTTGCTGGAGCTCTTGTTCACTATCTAATTGTACCAATCTTGTTATTAGCAGATTGTAGGCACTTGATTTTGATGCGGATTCTTGGCTTTTGTAGAAGAAAAACATTACAGGTAATTTAATTGTAATTTTGTTGCTTGCAATGTTGCATTTACAATATTTGTGCAAGGCAAATCTAAAGATTTGTTTTTTTTCTGTATTCTGAGGTAGAAAATATCGAAAATTTTGGACTGAAGAGTCAGGAATGTTCATGTTCTTGACGAAAAAGTTACTGTAGGTATACAAGGCTGTTTGTTAATTAATAGTAAAAAAATAATATTTCGTGAATTCAATATAACTGGTAAGTCTGGTAACGGCATTGACTCAAATTATATTTATGTAGGTAGATCTTCAACATTTCACAGCTTGATGTAGGTACCGTAAAATACACCAACTTTGCCCAAAAGCCCTACTTTACCTAGTCGTTTTTTGAGCAAACTAAAATGGCTACGATTTCCGTACTTGGGAATGGGGAGATTTTAAAACTGTGACAACGCTCATTTTTGGTTCAGTTATAAAGTGTCAGTTCATGTAAAAATTAAGTTAATGCCTCAGGCAAAGTAGAGCTTGTGGGTAAAGTTAGGGTATTTTACGGTACCTAAAATGCTAACGGCATTATCTCTACCTCCCGCTTTTGTACATAATTATTTTCCAATAGTTACCGACTTGAATACTAGATAAATGTTTCTTATTATAATATTGTCACAAAGTTTTTGTACCAACGCCGACGTTCTTTGTCTACAGTTCTGTTAATGGTGCCCAAAGTTTCTTCAAACAAAACGTTTTCGCACAAAACTGTATCTGATATCCCTCATTAGTTCGTAACTCGTAGGTACGTAAGTAGCAACAATAATGATTCATACAATCGTACCTTCAATGGAAACAAGCGAATGAGAGCAATCCAGCACGCATGGCCTAATGAGACGGATCATGCGAACTCTTATCTCTTCTTTATAGAAATAGTAATGTGGCTATTTTCGCTAACAGATTGTTTGTTGAAGTTGAAATGGGCAGTAAAGTAATTGTGGTAGTGAGAATATAGACTGTAATATAATTTTGCAAAGTTACGTGGCGCTAACTGAACTTGAGAATATCCAAGCTATTTAGCGGAGACCGTATTAATAGAGAAGGCAGTCAAGAAAACTCAATATGAGTTCTGAAAGGATATCAAAGGAACCAATATATCTTAAAGATTATGACGGTGAATCAGGAAGGGAAATAAAACTGCCAGAACTGGTAGAAGATGAAGCCGAAGAATTAAATGTAGTAGGTAGTAGGTATATTGCTTGTTGACAGGAGAACCACATATATAGATGGCAGTAAAATCGAATTATGTTCCACTTTTCTTTCTATGAAGTTGACATTCTTCCCATCAGGGTATAGGTACCTATTTAATTTTGTTCTTTGGATTTAATTGACACTCATCACGTAGGACCTAGTGGTCTGAACCTACCTATCTCAGAAAGCCTTTTGAAAGTTTATGGTTTCTGACTAGCATTGTACGGTCGACCGCAAGTCGGTGGTAACACTTTGACATTAGCAGCATCTTTATTTCGTAAGCAGTAAGGGCGGTTTTCGAAATGAAGTATTTCCACTGTCATGCTGTCGACTGTACCTACGACTAATGATATCAAATGAAGTAAAATATAACGATTTAAATTGTGGAAAGAAAAAATCGCTCACGAGCAGGATTCGAACCTGCGACTCCTGGCTCAGTACGCCGGTGCTTTTAGCCATTAAGCTACCGTGAACACTGCTCGTGGTATCGAAATTCTCATCCACTTGGTACATCTTATTAAGAAACAGTGTTTCAGGCTTATTGGTCTGTGTTCTTAACCGACTCGACTAACTTCGTATAGATATGCCTACCCTTACTAATTATTTTTATACAAAAAAAAACATACATAACAACAACATACATTATATTTTTTTTTTTGTCGCAGGTTCGAATCCTGCTCGTAAGCGATTTTTTTTTCCACAATTTAAATCGTTAGATTTCGCTTCGCATGCGTAAAATGCGTTAAAATAATAGAAGTAAAATATATTTTCCGATTCTTAGCTGTGGTTTAATAGACAATTTGACATATTTATCACTTCATAACGCCTGATTTCAAATCACAGGATACGAAAGGCAGTGAGCATCGGCTCGTGAATTAATCACTAATTGACCGGACATCATTGTAACGGACACCGATCCTCCGCCATATGTTGCCGAAGCTTGCGAAGCTTCAATCCCGGCTCCCGGCGATGTCGCACGCTTTATTTGTAGGTAGATTTTATATGATCAAATTCTAATCAGGAAGGTTTACCATCCCGGTAAACCTTCCTGATTAGAATTTGATCATATAAAATCTCTGGAATGTTTTTGCAGATTGCGATGATATGGTTGAAAATTATAAATAGATAACAACTATTAGGTAGGGCCCCGTACCAACCTGCTGACTGGCTAATCTTTTCCCCACGACATGAGCTATTATCATTTTGCAGCTCATGTCTACACCGTCTACACGATAGAAGAAGAAGGTATAGGTGTTGGATTATCACTCTATCTACGAATCGATATCTATACAACGTGTCATTGAAATAACTGAAAACCTCTTAACGGGTCATTGTACTCATCAGTATGACCAACTTTGACTATGGGACCAACTCTGAAATAACAAAAAACTAAAACTGCTATTCCCTACATTTTGTGAATTTATGTGAACATAAATGTACGGTCCCTATACTTCCCGGTGGTACATTTTGTCAACAAAATCCCTCGAACGAATCCTGCAACATTAGACGTAGGTACCTACGGCTGCCATCGGAAAAATTTGGGAAAGCGATTTTAGCCTTAGTGGCGGTTCACCGGAATGATGTCTGAGTTGTCTGACTGTACAGTTGAATTTTTTTCGCAACTTCAGGGTTTGTCTCATAGTAAAAGTTGTTCATAGGGAGGTCTTCAGTTATTTCAATAACACGTCGTATAGGAATGCACTTATTCAGACTTATTCAATCCGATATAGGTAGGCAAGTATTAGGACTAGTAGGTTTTTATGTAGAAAATATTGTATCTATTCAAGCTGTAAGTAACGTAACATCCCCAATTATCGACACTATAAGGGACAATCACGAGTATTTTTTTTAAATACATAGGTATATGGTTTCGTGATGATTTTTTATGTAGGTACTTGTGGTGCACTAGTACCTAACAGTTCAATATTTATTAGATAAATTTAACCGTATACCAAATTAAATAATATACGCGATGTGATCCGGTTAAACTTTTTTCATATAATTTGTAAGTTGCCTACTACTTAAATCACATATATTTAGGTTTATTTAGGTGCCTTGGTAGGTATACCAGTAATCACCATTCATCATATCAGCCGTAAGACGTCCACTGCGGGACACAGGCCTCCCCCAAGCATATATTGGGGGGATATGCCATAATCGCCACGCTTGGCAGGCGGGTTGGCGAATACCAGTAATACCTTATGTAAAATATTATCTAGGAACATCGATACTACGGAAAAACGAGCGGAACCCTGCCTTTGTAATATCAGTGTCTGCCTAATTGGTTCACAATATCGGATAGCAAAATTATGAACGATTAAATCATCGTGATTCACCCTTGCGCGGGCAGGGTTTCACTGCTTCGGGACACTTCCGGGACAATATGGTGCGGAATCGGAGCTCTTACAAGTTACTAACACAGTTTTCTCAAGCCTCAAACACGTACCCAGGAATTGCAAGGAATCCGTACTAAAGTTACCGAGTTTTTTGTACTTGTGTGGGAATTACGAGTAGTTAGGTACCTACCTTTTTTAATATTTTTTTGTTTTCGTGACGTTTATGTGCCAAATCTCAATAATATAGCCTCAAAGAAATAAAAGTTACAAGGGGTGCTTGGTGAGTATGCTAGCATGACCATTTCACATACTTATGTTTATATCCCGAAAAGGCCAATCATTAATTTGTGAACAAAAGACATAAACGCACCGTCTGGCACTCGGCTGAAGAAAGGTGGCAACTGACGATGTATCATTCCGACGTCGTTTTAATGACTAGGTACTTCCAAAAAAGCTTGACTTGTTCTAAAAATAAAATAAGTTTTCAACATTCACGGACAGATTTTGGAATACGGCCACGCCATTCGCACGGTTGGAAGCATCGTCAGTGGCCACCTTAAGAACTTGTTAGCAAGCTCACTTCAGAATCCGCAGTCACAGATAATATAATACTATCCGCAGTGAAAAGTAGCAAAACAATACGAAATTAGAGGTTTAAGGCCCAGACTCCACCAAAGCGGAGAAGTGACGAACAACCAATAGGATTGCGTTATTTTCACATGTCAACGACTAGCTTCATTCAACGCAATTCTATCTATATCTAACGCAATCCTATTGGTGTCTTGTGACAAATCTCTTCTCCTCTACGCTTTGGTGGAGTCCGGGCCTTACTACGGTACTAGTATAGTATTATATTATCTGTGACTGCGGATTCAGAAGTTCAATTCAATTCACACGGTTTTGTACAGCATATTAGCCACGCTGGGCAGGGTTCGTCGGGCCTTAAATATTCACACGCTTCAAATGAGACTTGATGAACACTTCAAAAACTGTCGAATTTGATCAGTTTAGTATTTTTTATTACCTATTGTGGTAGTGGCACGCAGACGGCGCAAGGAGAGTCGGCCACGACGACAGCGCACCACCTTCTCTGCACACCAGACTCTTCGACTCGAGCTTGAGTACGCGAGGGGAGAATACGTTGCTAGAGCCAGAAGGTAAGAACACACTAGCTTTGTTTACTCGAGAACAAAGTAGGTAGGATAGGTAGGTACCTACACCTACCTAAGAGTTTTTTTACTAGTCTCATGATTCCAACTACTTGAATTGTAAGATGAGGTCATGATGAAGTTTAGAATAGTACCTATAAGCCAGGCTGTATGGTCTGTGATTCTACATAAGGTAAAATTGACAGGCTCTATTAAACCTAATAGAAAAACCAAAAATGTTGAACCTAACGCTCGGCGGTCGCTTTTTCAACTCTATGCGACGCGATTCTAGAAGTACAGTAAGCATCCACAAATAAGAACCCCCCCAGCCCCGCAGACTTTAATCGGCTGATAGCTCAGTCGGTTTCTTATGGCCAAGCCACATCGGACTGAATTTACGTCGCCGATCTCCTCTTCCATGAACATTACACATTTGACCGAAGATGCGTTGTGAGATTTTGTAAGCATGACGACGGAAGATCTGAGACGTAAATTCAGTCTGATGTGGCTTGGCCCTTAATCAGTAGGTACGGGGACATACGGGAGGAGTATGCGCATCGGCAGACTGATTTACCATACAAAAATTATATCACCCAACTATTGGCCGACAGTTTGTTGGTCTGTAGTCTGCGGGGGTTCTAATCTAAGGCGGCCTATACACCCACAATATACGTAATTGTGCAATATTTGCAATTGTGCAATGATATTGACCGTTTAGGGGTGAGATTGAAAGACAAATGAAGATTGGGACGATACAATAATACGTGGGACACTCAGAAAGTTTTGCGAAACTAAAAAAAATTGTTCTATACGTACAGTCAACAAATCGGAATCATGACCCACGATAAGCTTAATATCCTACAAACATTCTAATACAATTAGGTTGAATTTCGCTTAAACAGATATTTCCCTGGCAACAGACTTGTTATTAATTTTGTTAGCTATTGACAGTGACAGTTAGTTTACCAATAAAATTGTCGTCTCCCTATGTAGGTCTGTGCCCTATGCCATCTCCTTTCGTGCTTTCGTGCATAGAACGTGAACTTTGTTTGACACGTTTGGCACTAACCATAACATGTGAAGTTATTTTCAAATGATTTTAAATGATGGCGGACAATAGACATTGAGTTTCGATACCTCATGATGGACTGACTTATTATGAAAATTCGATGCCATATTGCAAGGGTATACTGCGTAACTTCGTATAAACACATCCACCCGAATGGCGTCGATCAAAGACATGGATTGATGCGACGACAGTTTTGTGTAATCTCACAATAATAAGCACTTCTTTATTATTTAGTCACCTTACCCACTGCATAAAACATCACTAAATAAGAGATAAGGGAAATACACAATAAAAGACTGTATTTAAATAGTTAATAAAATATTCGCAATAACATTAATGAATCACAATTAATTTATCCTAAAAACGAGAGTAAGCAAAATAGTTTTCAATATTGTCCAGTAGTCGGGAACGCATTGAACCACGAAGAAAAGCTTTCTGTTCTCCATGCATCGAACCGATTAGGCGACTGCAAATGTCCGTTCCTCACCCAAATTTTGTTACCACGTTTTTCAAGTGCTTGCTTTGTCCTCTCGTTTCTATTATCCCACGGTTGGACCATCAAGCCCAATAAATTTTCATTAGGATTGGGATCCGGGGACCTAGATGGCTATGAAAATGCTGGTGACAACTCTTGCTGTATGCACTGGACAGCTATCGTGAACGTAGAAAGAAGTTCGGAACTTCTCGCGGGTAAACCATTCGCACCGTCGGTAACATAGTTTCTTCTAATAAGTCAACTGAATTTGCACGAAAAGAAATCTGGACGAGTTCGCCTACATTTCCGGCACTCATCCAGGCCCACATGTTAGCTGAAATTCGGCCAGATAATTGATTAGTCACTACGTGGTCTTCCGCAGAATTTATAATTGTTTTTTCTAAATTTTATTCTTGATGTTCAAATCCAAATATTCTTTGTAACGTAGTGATTATTTTCTCTGTGTTGTTTGACACCATTTCATACTTACGTTTTATTATTTGTCATTATTATTTTTATTTTATTAATGTTCTGTAATCAAAAAAGTTAGTATAGGTTTCTTAAAAAATATAGTTGTTTGTAGGAAAACCACGTGAAACGACAGCTAATTCGAAATTCAAAACATAATTTCTGCTTTATCAAAAACATAATTTCCAATCCAATTATAAATCTATTACATTGATAACAAAGCTCAAAATGGCACAGACCTTTAACCCGTATTAATGCAGTTTCTGTAATATTCAAAATGTCCTAAGTGCAGCATAGAAGAAAACCTTACTGTTTTGACGATTTCAAACGAATTATCAGCTGAATGGGTCATGATTCCGATTTGTTGACTGTACATATATTTTTATCAAATCTTTTCAAAGTACTTTCCACCAGCCTCTATACAAAGAGTCATGCGCCTAAACCAGTTTTCAAAACACTTTTTCCAGTCCGCCGCAGACACCTCGTTTACAGCCTGCTCGAACGCAGCCAGCGCATCTTCCGGCGACGAAAATTGTATCCCTTTGAGCTGATTTTTTATTTTTGGGAATAAAAAGAAGTCACACGGTGCTAGATCAGGGCTGTAAGGAGGGTGACCCAGGAGTTTGACTGGCGTGCTGTCCAGGAAGTCCCTCGTTTTGAGTGCGGTGTGCGCAGGTGCATTGTCGTGGTGGAGCAGTAGCCCGCGGAGCCCTGTGTTTGGTCGCTTGTTGCTTATAACAGAGAAAACTTCTGGCAAACATTTGGTAGTATACCATTCGGCATTAATGCTTCTTTGATCCCGTAAGGGAATTGATACCAAGTGGCCAGTCAAATTAAAAAAGCTAGCGATCAAAATCTTACCCCCGCTTCTAGATCGCTTCACTTTGGTAGGCGTTGGCTCATTTTGAAACACCCAAACAGTCGACTGGCGCTTGGTTTCTGGGTCGTATTGATAAATCCAGGACTCATCACCTGTAACGATGTCGTAAACACGCCGAGACGAGCCTGCTTCAAATTTGTTAAGCATATCACGGCACCATTCCACCCGGGCCTGCTTCTGAGCATCGGTGAGGTTGTGCGGCACCCAGCGTGATACTATCCTCCTCACGCGAAGATGGCTGTGTAGAATCTCGTGAACGCTTCCCGATCCAATCTTCAATATGTGTTGAATCTCCTGATATGTAATTCGCCTATTGTCTTGGATTAAATTTTTCACTGCTAGCACGTTTTCTTCGGTAACAGCCGTCAAAGGGCGACCGCTTCTTTCGTCATCCCCCAAAGTTGGTCGACCGCGCTTGAATTCGTTATACCAACGATACACGGTTGCCTTGGAAGGGTCTTCATCCATGAATGCCATTTGAAGTCTATCGTACGATTCATCCGGTTTCAGGCGACACTTGAAATCGTATAAAATCATAGCTCTAAAATGTTCCCGGCGCAGATCCATATTTCAGTGAGACACAATACTTTGAATTAACTCGCAAAAAATGTGGAGGGAAATTTTGAAATTGGAACTTACTTATTTTTACTTATAAATAATCATATTTTCGAAAAACATTATAACTGGCCAGTCTCCCATATATAAAAACTTTTTTTCGCAATACTTTCTGAGGGGCCTGGTAATTGTTGCGCAATTATATTGTAGGTGTATGGGCCGCCTAATGGGTCATTTAGTGTCTGCGTCGCTTGAAAAGTTCATATGTTGGTTGTTTTTCGCACATTTTTCACTTATTAGGTACCTACCTACTTAATCTTATTTATTTTTACTCATTTCAGGTGCGAATTAGCATCTGCACTATCGCTGAGCGAGACACAAGTCAAGATTTGGTTTCAAAATCGAAGAGCCAAAGATAAAAGGATTGAAAAAGCGCAACTGGATCAACAGTACAGGTATTATATCCCTTCCTAGGTAGTTGCAGATTATCTACATAGATACGGTCAACCCCATATCAATGGAAACAAAACCATTTTAAGCGGAATTTAGCATGTTTCATACATACAAGACAGTCATGACGGGCAGGACAGGCAGGACGCACTGGTTGTAGACCTTTGTCTTCAAACTTGGTGCCGAGATGTGGACACTGACAGTTGGGCTAGTCCACAAATTCAAAGTGAGCTATGCTTGGAGTTTCTTTTAAGGATCAAATCCGTAACGAGATTATCCGGAGAAGACCCGGAGTGACCGGTATAGCTTGTAGGAACAGTAAGCTAAAGTGGCAGTGGGCTGGCCATGTCTGTCCTTGAGTGGAGACCGCGAATCGGCAAACGCAGCGTAGCCCCCCCCCCCCACCCGCCAGGTGGACCGACGACCTGAAGAACGTAAGATAATTTGATCGAGAAAAAGCACCATTCACCCATAAAAAACTCCATTAACCCATGGCTGGGGGGACTGGATGCGGAAGGCAGAGGACCGAGTGTTGTGGCGCAACTTGGGAGAGGCCTGTGTCCAGCAGTGGACTACGATAGGCCGAGTTGATGATACAAGACAGACTCTGATTGTGGTAGTCAGGTGACAAAACCATGTCACCACAGCATCGATATTATGTGCTCGGCTGGACCTACAAGTTTTAAAATAGGTAGGTACCTACCTATGTAAATACCATAAACTTATTATACTAGGTAAATGCCTACAGCCTACTAGTACAGTCGACTGCATAACAGTAGTACCTAACACTTTAATTAGAAAACCGTCCTACGTGAGAATTCCTCAGACTGTTAGGTAGGTTATCTACTCACACCTTTTATTTAGGTTTCTAACGGAAGAATTGGACTAAGTAAAGGTTGGTTGACCGTTGTTGACCATAATCAATGGTGGAACCAGCCGGCCCCTTAACTTAACCCTCCCTACAAAGGTGGCAGAACTGGCCGGTTAGGCCTGTTTCATTTACCGAAGAGGTCTAAAATCACTTCACAGCCAGCTCCCCCTAAAATAAATCTACCAGTTAGGTAACCAAATTTTTTTTAGTTTACTTTATCACAGGTACAATTTCTTTAGTTTTAATTTAACAGAACACTCAAACTGCGATTTTAGCGGAGTTCATTGGCCACACCGTTAAAATTGTATGAATGACTGACTGATGGCCAAACCTTTCCCGTGACCCAATTTCTGCTACTAATAACTGTAAACTGTTAAACTCAGCTACAGTATGCACCTATCTAAAACAACTAAACTAAGAAACAACTAGAATAAAAATTAACTGTGTTGGGATTCAGCTCGTAAACGTTCACCTTTAGGAACTACCTTATTGTGGGAATACTCTTCTATTACCTACCATATCGCGTAGCAAATGGACCAGTTCACCGCGGTTAGGTACTACGTGTTATTGAAATACTGAAAACCTCTAAAGTGGTCATTGTACTCAATAGTATAACGTATTTTAAACTATCGTTCCCTTTTAATAGTAAATACAAGAAAAGGATGACAACAATTTTAGTGCTGTCTGAATTTAAATTTCCATACAAGTTTAGTCGTGGTCATGGAACGTGCCCGTTAAAATACTAATAAATGTAACACAAACTAATTTGACAGTCCTAAAATTGTTGCCATCCCTTTCTTGTATCTACTATTAGTAAAAGAGAGTGATAGTTTATAATAAGTTTTTAAAGAGGATAAAAACTACCCTCCTTTTCGTGTA
Source organism: Asteroscopus sphinx (assembly GCA_949699075.1). Lineage (NCBI taxonomy): Eukaryota > Metazoa > Arthropoda > Insecta > Lepidoptera > Noctuidae > Asteroscopus > Asteroscopus sphinx. The sequence goes on along the minus strand of OX453013.1, from coordinate 10,338,744 downwards.
GTCGGGTAAAAGGGCCTTCAGACCCCAGAGTAATAGAAAGTGAATGGTTTATAGTTAATTTGGTTTCTCTTTATTTCATTAGGCATCTAGCGGCTGCATCGGGCTTGTTCCCGACCGTGCTGTCTTCTGCATACTGCGCGGCGCCCCCGTGCCCCTGCTTGCCAGTGCAGCACCCACCGACAATAAACGACAAATAAATATCTAGTCATAAGTACATACCAGGCCCCTCAGAAAGTATTGCGAAAAAAAGTTTTTATATATGGGAGACTGGCCAGTTATAATGTTTTTCGAAAATATGATTATTTATAAGTAAAAATAAGTAAGTTCCAATTTCAAAATTTCCCTCCACATTTTTTGCGAGTTAATTCAAAGTATTGTGTCTCACTGAAATATGGATCTGCGCCGGGAACATTTTAGAGCTATGATTTTATACGATTTCAAGTGTCGCCTGAAACCGGATGAATCGTACGATAGACTTCAAATGGCATTCATGGATGAAGGCCCTTCCAAGGCAACCGTGTATCGTTGGTATAACGAATTCAAGCGCGGTCGACCAACTTTGGGGGATGACGAAAGAAGCGGTCGCCCTTTGACGGCTGTTACCGAAGAAAACGTGCTAGCAGTGAAAAATTTAATCCAAGACAATAGGCGAATTACATATCAGGAGATTCAACACATATTGAAGATTGGATCGGGAAGCGTTCACGAGATTCTACACAGCCATCTTCGCGTGAGGAGGATAGTATCACGCTGGGTGCCGCACAACCTCACCGATGCTCAGAAGCAGGCCCGGGTGGAATGGTGCCGTGATATGCTTAACAAATTTGAAGCAGGCTCGTCTCGGCGTGTTTACGACATCGTTACAGGTGATGAGTCCTGGATTTATCAATACGACCCAGAAACCAAGCGCCAGTCGACTGTTTGGGTGTTTCAAAATGAGCCAACGCCTACCAAAGTGAAGCGATCTAGAAGCGGGGGTAAGATTTTGATCGCTAGCTTTTTTAATTTGACTGGCCAATTGGTATCAATTCCCTTACGGGATCAAAGAAGCATTAATGCCGAATGGTATACTACCAAATGATTGCCAGAAGTTTTCTCTGTTATAAGCAACAAGCGACCAAACACAGGGCTCCGCGGGCTACTGCTCCACCACGACAATGCACCTGCGCACACCGCACTCAAAACGAGGGACTTCCTGGACAGCACGCCAGTCAAACTCCTGGGTCACCCTCCTTACAGCCCTGATCTAGCACCGTGTGACTTCTTTTTATTCCCAAAAATAAAAAATCAGCTCAAAGGGATACAATTTTCGTCGCCGGAAGATGCGCTGGCTGCGTTCGAGCAGGCTGTAAACGAGGTGTCTGCGGCGGACTGGAAAAAGTGTTTTGAAAACTGGTTTAGGCGCATGAATCTTTGTATAGAGGCTGGTGGAAAGTACTTTGAAAAGATTTGATAAAAATATATGTACGTATAGAACAATTTTTTTTAGTTTCGCAAAACTTTCTGAGTGTCCCACGTATTGTGTTGTAATTATAGGGCCTATGGTCGGATATGGGCACACAGTAATTAAGGTCTAAACATACCAAGTATAGTAAGACTTACACAATGAAATTTGGAAGCAAGTGATGAATTTTTCTATTGAATTATGCTTAGGACTCTCTAAGGCTTATATTCAGACACGAATCTAAGCCTAAGACCTGGGACGATGTCGACGCATAGAAAGGCATAAAATAATACCTTATAATACCTACATTACATGGCCTGCGGTATTATTCACAAACGTTCGAAAAGTTTCCGTTTCCGAAGTTGAATTTAACCGGCAAATGAAACAAAACAACCATTTCCTGCGACCATGAACGCTGCAAGCATTCGAAAGGTCTGGAAATCCGGTTAAACTTGTTTTATTAAGAAACAAAACGATTTGAGAACCGAACGAATTCGGAAACGCAACGCGAAATTTACGGAAACCCTTCCGAGAGCCATTTGTTGTAGGAAAGCACTCGTTGTAAAATTAAAAAACTATGAATAGCGTTTCCGAATCCGTTCGATTCTCAAATCGTTTTGTTTCATAATAAAACAAGTTTAACCGGATTACACCGCTTATTATTATTAAAATTAGTTTTCTTGACGTTTCGAATGCTTTTGCGTTCGTGGTCGCAGGAAGTGGTCGTTTTGTTTCGTTTGCTGGTCAAATTTCACATCGGAAACGGAAACTTTTCGACTATTTGTGAATAGTACCGCTGAAGGCAGCAGGGAGTTTTAATGATAAACTACATCCTATCATTCTAATAGCGACAGGCTAATTCATAGAAAGCCCGGCTAGCTCGCGAAATTCAAAATTATTTGCGTTTTTTGCAATTTCTATGAGTATTATTCGGTAGATAGGTACATTAGTACATTTTTATTACTACCGCGAATCATATTTCGAATGATATACAACGCGAAATAGAGCTACAATTTGCAAAAAAACGCAAGAAATTTAGAATTTCGCGGGCTCCCCGGTAGCATTCACCTAATACAGAAACACAGAAAGCAATCAGGCGCAGACAACCGCAGACGTACACACGGCTACACATCAAGCTGTAAAAAACCAGTAAAGGCTGACCTCGCGTTGTAAGGAAAACCTATACAATGCGAGGTCAGCTTATACTGGAAATGTACAGCTTGATGTGTAGCCGTGTGTACTTATTTTCGGAAGCACTTGCTGCGCAGTAAGGCCATTGACTGGGTGATGACTTTATTCAACTAGTCAACTACTGACAACGCTGTGTGGGTGAGTGGACAAACACAAAGAAAATAAAAAGCAATTTACAAACAACAGTTAGTTTAGTGACTTAAAGTGTAACTGTAAGCCATATATTCGGCCGCGGCCCAATAGTTGTAATAAAAATGTTTATGTGAATGACCTACATAGAGGTTATTACTGTTATTTTTGTGCGATCGTGTTTTGACCGCATTTACATACAAATATACCAAAATCATTTAATCGTTTACTCCGTATTTTTTTTCGTTTTTGCTTATTATTAGTTTTGTCTAGTAAGTAGAGATCAGTGAAGTTAACTCTGCATTGGAATAAATATGTTGCCATAATTCCTATACAGAGTTAGCGTGGTCAGACTCTATCAGTTAATAATTGAAAACGGTAACTATTCTTATTATGAAGTCTTTATAAAATCGCAAATAACGTTCCTAATGAGTTAAAAAATAAATACCTGTACATGTAATTAGTGTAAATAAGTATGTCAGTCTAGAATATAATAGGGTAAGAGGATGTTGAAATAAAATAAAATGTTAGATTTTTTGTAGTTTTATTTGTAGAGGGGACTTACCATGGCCTATTCCACAGGGGAAGGCTCGCGCACGTGGAGAACAATCCATGGAAAATAGTTTTTATTTAATTTTATGCACACAAATAAAAACAATCATATCTCTATACTAAACCAACTTAACTATAGAAAGATAAAATATATCTTTAAGACACATAAATGATTATAATTATAATGCTTATACAATTCATATTGTAGAATTAGATAGAATACCTATAATGTATTAAAATTTATGAAGTCAAATATTCCATTTTATTGTTTAGGTACACTACAATGTCAACTGACAAACATTCATGTAGGTTATTATGTTTTTTTTACAAATTTAATGTCCTATTTCTAACACCAAGATATCTTTTCAAATATAATATTTTTAAATCTAACTGGTGCTCTCAATTACACTCAGTCATAAAATTAATCTGTAACACTTTGCTGTCATTCAATAATAATATTTTCATTATTTTGGAATGTTATAGCTATCTCTATCTAATCATGGACGATAATATTGAAAAACTCAAATTATAATCTACAATAACACATTAAATTATTAACAGAAATAATATAAATCTCCTCACTTACGACTAAAAACGCAAATATTAATTTTATGCCACAGCTTTTACAGTATCATCCGATTGGAATTGGATAGTTTAACGGCCAAAATTTATATCCTATCTATCCACGATTTACCCTACTAGAGATAGAAATTTGACATATTTTGTAAGGCGCTTATGTCAAATTTCTATCTCTAGTAAGGCAAATCCTGGATAGATTGGATATTAATTTTGGCCGTTATTCAAAATTGCATTACCTGACTAACACATAGCCGTGCGGAAAGTATTTAAAAAGTGGTAATTGAAATGTAATATTTTTTATTTTATAATTGAAATGTAAAAACTGTGATTGCGTGCTAAACGACTAACAATTAATATAAAAAATGAATCTAGTGCCTACACAGTACCTTATTGTGAACAAACCTTAATTGAAGGAGAAAAATAAATGTTAAATGACTATGCAATGCAGTCGCTTCACTAAGTCCGCTTGTCCCTCACTAGCTAGCTGACCTCCTGGCCTACCTCCCGTCACTACTCTACCGTCTGCCTGCCTAGCTTCAACTAAGCGCAACTTGAGACCTACGTGTTAAAAAATACCTTCATAAGTACACACCATACACATTTAAAATGTCAAATCCATGAAATTGTCACTGACATATTATAAGAAGAATATGTATGACAATGTTAAGTGATGTAAATGGGACGATATTATAATCAATGGGATTTGTTCAACAGTTTTTGAATAAAGATGCCCACATACTAATTGCTGTATGAGTTCTCACCACTTTGGCACGTGCACGACTGCCTGGGATGCAGACGATATAAACTAGTGATGTAACGAATCTTAATTTTGAGGCATTCGCGCATGCGAATAGTTATCACCGATATTCGCGAAAGCGAAAACCAATAAACAGTTTTCAAATCAGGGGCCTTACTTCCGACTGGTTCAAGATCTGAACCAAATCGAGCTAATGTCAACTCCTAGAGAAATGCAGTGCGAATTGACACTAACTCGAATTCAAATTCGATTGATACAGAACTCGATCCAGTCGGGAGTGGAAGTAAGGCCCCTGGTGCCATTAATTTGTCTATGACTAAAAGTTAATAACTTGAGTCGCACGTAAGTAGATAATGATTGTATGAGTAGATTGATAAAAGATAAAGATTTTTTTTTTGTTTAATAACGTTCTTTTGTTTTGTGATAAGAAGTTGATTACATTATGGAAAACATTGGTGTCGATTCTCTTGTTATTTTATTCAAACTAAACTTATTTTAAACTATCGCTCTCTTTTACTAATAGTATATACAAGAAAGGGATGGCAACAATTTTAGTGCTGTCAAATTAGTCGAAATTTAAATTTCCATACAAGTTTAGCTGTGATATCGGAATGTGCCACTAATAAAACCGGCCAAGAGCATGTCGGGCCATGCTCAGTATTATAGGGTTCCTAAGTAGGTGTAATTACAAACGAATCAAATCGAATATTAATCATGGCTATTTTAGTTTTTGCAATAATCGGCAGCATTCGCGTCATTTTTCTCTAAGGTCAATGACCTTTGAACTAGGACGTTTTAAGTATTTTTCAGTTTTCTGTCTATAACTCGAAAAATTATAATCACATTATACTCGAAATAATTTTAAAAGAGAGTTTTCACAAAGGTCTATCAATGTGGAAGATTATAAGTTTCTACTTTGCATAGTTTAGAACAAAAACAACCAACCCGCCAACCCGCTTGCCAAGCGTGGCGATTATGGTATATCCCCCCTATTAGGGGAGGCCTATGTCCAGCAGTGGACCTCTTTCGGCTGAAATGATGATAGTTTAGAAATGGCAGGGGGGGGGACACATTGCAAGCCACTTTGGCGGGCTATATTTCGCAGATGGTACACCTGATAAAAAAGTGAAGTATGAAACATTACTTTCATTTTAGTAGACCTATTCAATGATACCCCTCACGAGGGGGTGCAGCGAAAAAAAAATTTCCATCCCCATTTCACATGTATGGACGCTACCCCTAAAATACGTAAAAACGATTTTTTTATTCTTTTAAAATTGAGATCTATATACAGACTATTTCTTAACAAAATTTCATTTACTTATGTTTATAACTGTAGAAGTTATTAAGCTGTAAAGGATTAGGACAGACGGACAGACGGACAGACGGACGGACATGACGAAACTATAAGGGTTCCTTGTAGGACTTCGGAACCCTAAAAATACGAAGAAGTGGAACACGTAAACTAATCTGACAGGACTAAAATTATTGCCATCCTTTTCATTCATCTAATAGTCGTAAAAGACAGTGATAGTTTAAAATTGGTTAGTTTCTGAACAAGATAATCGACACCATTGTAAAAAATATTATTAGCTAATATTATAAAAAAGCAAACTACTTTTTTTCTAATTTTTGTGAGTGCGGATACGAATGCGAATGTCAAGAAATACGCGAACATTCGTTACATCACATCATATTAATAAACAAATCTTTCAAACCTATAAGTAAAGAATTTACCCGATTCAGCATATACTAATATGGGGACACCTTAAGGGCTTCCTTAAAGGCTCGTACAAACCAAAAGCAGGTCAGTAGCAGCGCGGGGCATGAGCAGCGCGGAAGACATCACACTAAAAGGTAGGCAGTTTAAAAGCGTTTTGACAGCGGGCCTGCCATATAACTGCTTTCAATATGCCATGTTGCGTCGGTTGTCAAACAATACAACTGCCTCGTAACCGATTTGACGTCTCACTGACGCGCCGCCCTGTCCTGTTCTGATGTGGCCAGTTAGTATGGCGGCCGTAGTGACACAATTCAATCGCGCCGCTCCTGCCCACATGCCACGCTGGCTGGTTTGTCGCCGGCGGGTCCAGAGTAGGGCGCAGTTTGCCAGCGGGCCCGCGCTAATATTTGGTGTGTCGTGTTTCATATCGTTCCTTGTATTACAACTTGCGCCGGCCCGCCTTCAGCCTGCGCTGCTACTAATCTGCTTTTGGTGTGTACGGGCCTTTAAGGTCTTAAAGTCACGCATGTTTCGCACGCCTCACAAAGGTGGCGATGGCGACTGACCGAAGCATTCTGTCGTAACGTAACATTCGCATCGAGAATGATGTATGTACAGTGGGCTCGCGGCTCGCCTCGCTGTACTGACCATACAAATGCTCACTTTGTAACGTTCGTATATCGGATCGTTGGATTCCCTCCTAATATGGTCGAGCCTAAACTTAAAATCATTGTTAATTAGTTTCCTTCAGTGAATTTCTCTCGGTCATTAACCTACATTGTTCTCAAACAATTCTTTACAAATCATTTAACAAACCATTGTACCATTTATTATTAAAAAAGAGTATATCCACGGAGTTTCTTGCCGGCTCCATAGGATCAACTTTTTAGAACCGTGCAACTAGATTCATAATTAACGTTTTGAAAGTGCATATAAATGCTTCGAAATAAAAACTTGACTTTGACTAACATGATACGTTACAGCAAAAAAAAAACAGTCAGTCGCCACCTTATTTGCATGCGATGAAATACGTATAATCATATATGGCACGGACAGAAGCGCGTGGGGTGTGCAAAGGACGCATGACTTATACAAAGTGTAATTGAAATAACTGAAAACCTCTTAAGGGGTCATATTTTCATCAGTGTGAACAACTTTAACTATGGTAACAAATCCCGAAATCGCGAAAAAAAAAATTGCGTTCCTTACATTTTGACGATTTGTGTGAACACAAATGTTGGGAAAAGGTGTTTTTTTTTCACGATTTCAGTGTTGTTTCTATAGTAGAAGTTGTTTATACTGATGAGTACAATGACCCCTTAACAGGCCTTTCACGTTTCACAACCGTCTCACTCTAACTTTAGCACTTTTTTAAAGATTTCAAGAAATTAAGGCGAAATAGAAAATTATGTATTCTATTATTATCCTTCAGGGTAACATTACAAATATTTAAGGCCCAGAACACCGCGGAATGAGAGTGAGTGCGAAGCAAAATACGAGGCTTGCCGGGAAGGAGTAGTGCGGCATGAAATTGACGCCACCCCGAATGAAAGTGCATCTAAGCGAAAAAAAAATATTATTCGTAAAATACGTGGGACACTCAGAAAGTTTTGCGAAACTAAAAAAAATTGTTCTATACGTACATATATTTTTATCAAATCTTTTCAAAGTACTTTCCACCAGCCTCTATACAAAGATTCATGCGCCTAAACCAGTTTTCAAAACACTTTTTCCAGTCCGCCGCAGACACCTCGTTTACAGCCTGCTCGAACGCAGCCAGCGCATCTTCCGGCGACGAAAATTGTATCCCTTTGAGCAGATTTTTTATTTTTGGGAATAAAAAGAAGTCACACAGTGCTAGATCAGGGCTGTAAGGAGGGTGACCCAGGAGTTTGACTGGCGTGCTGTCCAGGAAGTCCCTCGTTTTGAGTGCGGTGTGCGCAGGTGCATTGTCGTGGTGGAGCAGTAGCCCGCGGAGCCCTGTGTTTGGTCGCTTGTTGCTTATAACAGAGAAAACTTCTGGCAAACATTTGGTAGTATACCATTCGGCATTAATGCTTCTTTGATCCCGTAAGGGAATTGATACCTAGTGGCCAGTCAAATTAAAAAAGCTAGCGATCAAAATCTTACCCCCGCTTCTAGATCGCTTCACTTTGGTAGGCGTTGGCTCATTTTGAAACACCCAAACAGTCGACTGGCGCTTGGTTTCTGGGTCGTATTGATAAATCCAGGACTCATCACCTGTAACGATGTCGTAAACACGCCGAGACGAGCCTGCTTCAAATTTGTTAAGCATATCACGGAACCATTCCACCCGGGCCTGCTTCTGAGCATCGGTGAGGTTGTGCGGCACCCAGCGTGATACTATCCTCCTCACGCGAAGATGGCTGTGTAGAATCTCGTGAACGCTTCCCGATCCAATCTTCAATATGTGTTGAATCTCCTGATATGTAATTCGCCTATTGTCTTGGATTAAATTTTTCACTGTTAGCACGTTTTCTTCGGTAACAGCCGTCAAAGGGCGACCGCTTCTTTCGTCATCCCCCAAAGTTGGTCGACCGCGCTTGAATTCGTTATACCAACGATACACGGTTGCCTTGGAAGGGCCTTCATCCATGAATGCCATTTGAAGTCTATCGTACGATTCATCCGGTTTCAGGCGACACTTGAAATCGTATAAAATCATAGCTCTAAAATGTTCCCGGCGCAGATCCATATTTCAGTGAGACACAATACTTTGAATTAACTCGCAAAAAATGTGGAGGGAAATTTTGAAATTGGAACTTACTTATTTTTACTTATAAATAATCATATTTTCGAAAAACATTATAACTGGCCAGTCTCCCATATATAAAAACTTTTTTTCGCAATACTTTCTGAGGGGCCTGGTATGTGTATTTTCGATAAAATGGGTTAGTAAAATTATTTCAAAATAGTAAAACAATATTTAGGTAAAATATCATACCGAAATACCAATAAATGTAGGATATATTCAGGAAACTGTTTGAAAATAAACAGTTACCGAGGTATGTTTAATTTTTTTTATGATCGAGCCAAATAAGTGCATTCATTTATGTTTTGTTTTCAATAATATTGTCACGTCTATCCTTGTATAACATGTATTTTAATTTCAGTACCATAGAGTGAGTAGTTTTTGAGCGGGATTCGCATTAGTTTGTTGGTTTACGGGTTTCAGCCCCTTAAACAATGGTTTCGTTTCCATACATGATTTATATAGAAAGAAAAACAAAGAAATATATTTTTCTCTCTCCTCTTCCTTTCCCTCCCCTTCTAGGCAACAAATAAAGATGGAAATATGTTTAAAATATTCGTAATGTTACCCTGAAGGATAATAATAGAATACATTTTTCAATATCGCCTTAAATCTCTTGAAATCTTTAAAAAAGTGCTAAAGTTAGAGTGAGACGGCTGTGAAATCTGAAAGGCCTCTTAAGAAGTTTTCAGATAGTCCAGTTATACGTTGTAGGAGGCCTGAAGCCGTTATTGCCAATATGCTCTTTCACTAAACATGGTATTTAAGGTAGGTCTTAATATAAATGCAAGAGTTATGCTGAGTTATAATGTGAATGTAATAGTGAGGATGTAAGGATAAGGCACGGTACTCACAAGAGGACGGGCGTGGTTTAGAAGCGGCGCGGGTTGGCGGCTTGAGCCTGGTTGCCCATGTTGTTGTAGCCGGGGCCGCCGGTCCCGCCGCCACCGCTGCCGTATCCACCGCCGCCACCTTCGAACCCATCGACTTCTCAATACTTTAATAACCTCGAATTTTTTTGTAATTTTTCGTATAGCAATTAACGAAAGGCGAATATTGGCAGCGCTAATAAGGTAAAACTATGGGTGCGTTTCCACTGACGCAGAGGGGAACGGACGGGGAAATATTAACCAATAGAACTACACAAGAAAAACTTAGTGGAGCGGTGACGTAATTTTTTTGCTATTCCATTTGTTAATATCTCTGCTTCGAGTTAGCGGAAAGGCATCCTAACTCTGGCACATATTTGACGGTTCCAAAAAATGTTGCGACCGACACATACATAATTGTCATAATTTACACACCATTATTTTTAATTACGATAAAAACTCTATGGGTAGGCTCTGCTCATAATTTTAAACAACCAAAGGGACCAAGATGGACGAATAAAAAAGGCGGACGGATTCTCGCTAAAAAATAAATGAAGCACCCATAGTAAGTCGGCTCGCTTGAAAGTATTGGCTGGCATGCACACATTCACACCCATAGTACAGTACTGGCAGTTTAACATGACCGGAGTGAAGTTGATACAAAACCGTCGCAGTAACCATTTTATGGGTGTCAGTTGGTGGGAGGCGGGGAAACATAACATAACATCACGCCTGTATTTCCCCGAAGCGGTAGGCAGAGGTGTAATAGTACACCCACATTTCGCCAGTTATGTTTTAGTCCCATGTAACAGGGGAAACATGCCATGCGCAATAACCAAATGGAAAACATGCGCAATAACCAACTTCACTCCAGCCAAGTTATTTTGCGCGTACTGTAAGTCTAATAGCCACCATTACACAACAAATGGCAGTGGCATAAGTGGCAGTGGGCGAGGGACATTGCTCGCAGAACGGATGGCCGATGGGGCAGTAAATTTCTAGAGTGGCGATCGCGTACTGGAAGGCGCAGCGTGGGTAGGGCCCCCACAAGGTGACCGACGACCTGGTGAAGGTCGCGGGAATCCGCTGGATGCGGAAAGCGCAGGACCGGTCTTTGTGCCGATGCTTAGGGGAGGCCTATGTCCAGCAGTAGACGTCTTTCGGTTGAAATGATGTTGATGACGCAACAAATCTCGTGTGACGGAAGTCGTTGTCGTAGTGTCACAAATAAAATAAAAGTATGCCATCTGGTGTGTTTAAATGCTGTCGAAATTATAATGATTTTAAGAAAAAATCAAGTGCTTCAACCTTTTCTTAACGAGATTCCATCCGCCTTTTTTATTCGTCTGTGGGGGACCAACTCTGAATCGTGACAAAGAAAAAAAGCCGTTTCATACATAAGTAGTAGATATCTAACTCAATCAAAATGCATGGAACAGTTGAAGGCCAATTCTCGTAATGTAAAATTAAAAACGTTCAAAATATAATTCTAAACTACTCTCAATGCTTTAAATCTCAATCTCCTGACAGTAGATGTTCCTGTTTGCCGTTTATTTGTGACACTGACCCCCAGTTTCTGGGAGGCTGGCTGCTGAAGTCAAATCTAATGTCAGCTCCTGTGATTGGTCGACAAAAATACTAAAAACCAATCACAACACTTGACATGGGATTTGACAGCTGATAAGTTAATTTTTGCGTTGATCAGCCTTTCAGAAACTGGAGGTTAATCATTCATGTCATTAATGTCACCAATAAAAGGTAATCAGAAACATTTACTGTCAGGAGATTGAGACTATTTGAGACTTAAGGCATTGAGATTAGTTTCATTTGAAACTATATTTTGAATAGCTGTGCCCGCGACTCCGTCCGCGTGGATGTCGGAAAATAACATCGTGTCGTAATTATGAACACAATATCTTCAAATATATACATATAAGCGCCTACACAGACGATTTCACTATTTACCGACCATACTATATTTTATTTTTACAACCAACCGGCTAAGGTGATGGAATTTCATGGAATTAGCCCTAAACTCCCTCATTCTGAGAAGACGCTCGTGCCCAGCAGTGGGAAGTAATTGGGCTGATTATGTTATTCTATAACACTAACCACATCTCTTCTTATGCTGAGAAGAGGCCCGTGTCCAGCAGTGGGACTGTAATGGGCTGGTAATGTTATGTTATTCTAGAATACTAATAATATCCAGTTCATTAACTCTTCTCATTTTGAGAAGAGGGCCATACCCAGTAGTGGGACAGTAATGGGTTGACTACGTTATATTATTCTATATTTTCTAGTTTCTTAACTCTTCTCGTTTCGAGAAGAGGTCCATGCCCAGCAGTGGGGCAGTAGGTAATGAGCTAATTATGTTATGATAATCTATTACACTAACAATATCCAGTTCCTAAACTCTTCTCATTCCAAGAAGAGGACCATGCCCAGCAGCGGGACAGTGATGGGCTATGTTATGTTATTCTATATTTTCTATAATACTAATAGAATCCAGTTGTATTTTTAGGAACCTGCAACCTGCGTCCTGTAACCAACAATCATTACCTCTACTTTGTATGCAACTTAATACAATAGAGGGGTCAAGCTGTATCGCTGGATCTACTCAACCGAATCAGATAAAACATACCCTATATTTTAAGTTAGACTAATACCAATACAAATGCTAAGTTTCATTACGATCCGTTCAGCCGTTTTCACGTGATGAGGTAACAAACAGACAGACAGACAGACAGACAGACAGACATAAATTTTTTAAACGATTGATTCGTGTTCTATAGCTTATTTCTAGTCCCCCTAGCCGGTTTTCGCGAAAAAAAACTCAATGTACAGACTTTTCGACCTTTACAGTTTTATTATAGTATAGATAGATGTTTTTAATTAAATAATTAAATAAGTATATAATTTTTTTAATAAATTAAGAGTGGAATTCTTACTTCTTATCTTTTTTTTTCTTTTTGTCTGTGTTTCCCGATATCTGATGGCCTTCAAGACTCGAGTGAATAGGTTTTTACTCGGCAAGCGTGTATCATCGTCGACCGCACCATCGCTTAACATCAGGTGAGATGGCAGGCAAATGTAAGCCCATTTGAATCTTAACTATTATAAAATTGTAAACGTCTGTTTGTTTGTTCCAGCATCACGCTAAAATTACTGGACCTATTTTGATGTTTTTTTTTTGTTTGAAAGCTGATGATCTGACTTAAAAACTGGTATGGGTTTTGAGAAAGAAAGAAAGAAAGAAAAAAAGAAAAAAATTAATTCGTGGGTTGCGTACTCACCCGACAGATCGAAGCTTCTATGCATTTGCACGAGCGGATAGTAATGTACGATGGAGTGGAGTGGAGTGGACAGGGGATGGAACTGGGAACGGGGCAGGGGACGGGACTGGGGACGGGACAGGGGACGGAACATGGGACGGGAAATGGGACGGGACATGAGACGGGACATGGGACTGGACAGTGGGACGGGACATGGGACGAGACATAGGATGGGACATGGGACGATAGTGATATAGTGGGACAGTGGGACTGTGGGACCGTGGGACAGTGGACTGGACTGGAATGACGTGGGTTAGCAGAATTTAACGCGAGCGGAGCCGCGGGTAAAAGCTAGTTAAAAATAAAAACATAATAAAAATGAGAATTGGCCTCCTGATTTCTTTTTCGCGATTGCAGAGTATAAAAGTTGTGAGGAATGCTTAGAAGAGCCTCCCCATAGTGTTTGTATGGTAATTAAAGAGTGGTGTTTAACTTGATAAACTACAACCACCCATTATCCTAGCTAGAGGAACCATATTCGCATAAGGTAATTGACTAATAAACAGTATAAACACACTAACCTGAATTATTATAAGGCTGAGGTCTAGAAGTATTGTAGTTGGGCCTCATTGGGCCACCACCATATCCCTGCTGATATCCAGCGCCAAAACTATTGTTAGGTTGGCTCCAGCCTCCTTGATCCCCATAGCCTTGGTTGCCCCAATTTCCTCCAGAATTGTTCGACTCCCATGGATTTTGGTTGCCCCATCCTCCTTGTCCATATCCTGAACTGTAGCCACCGCCATCTAGTTTTTAAAATAAAAATGTCAGGATACTGTTTTATGTTAATTTATCTCAAACAGATTTGTTTCCTATTAACTTTATAAAAATTTTTTTCCTCTTAGGTTATGTAGGCTATATCAAACCAAACCAAGGAAGGGCATTGAAGCACACGAAAGCGTATTTTACAATAGAGCTATTAAAATGATCTAGATGTAATAAAACTCAAGAAGACAATAAGTGCCCACCACACAAATAGTTACATAGACAAAAAAATATAGCTACATAGTTACTTCGCTAGATTAGATAAAGATATACCTGAGTTGCCCCAGTCCTGGTTCTGTCGGTTGCCCCAACTGCCACCACCACCACCACCACCACGCCCCCCGCCTCTTCGGCCACCGCCGCCCCCGCTGCTGCCACCACCGCCGGGTCCTCCAGCTGCCATCTCAGACTTCGATAGGGCTTTCTTAACGTCCAAGCGATACCCTTTAACCTTGTGGTTTGCTTGCGCTAGGAAAAAAGTATATTTAATGGTGCTAATACTGCATAAAGGCTGTAACACACGACAGCTATAATGTATATTATATCCCGAAATGTACCTTTTTACATTATCTTGAGGTATTACACACATAGCAGGTAACATAAAGAATATCTTTCCTTTCTTGACTGCTGTGAATGTCTAGCTTAATAGATATATGTTAATGTATATTTCCGTATCACTCAGTACCTTACAGATAAAGATGTACCTATTAAAATATGTCTTGCTATAAGATACATTTTTACATTGTAGCTGATGCGTGTTACGGCCTTAAGAACTATATAATTATTAGTGTCCGACCGAAACAGGATTTTCAGCCGAAACTGAAACCGAACCATCGGTCTTGGTCCCAGTTTCGGCCGAAACCGAAACTTATTTGAATTTTTATAGTTTACGTTACGCATATATAGTATGTAAAAAATATCGGTCAATTGTGAGTCGGACTCACGCAGTAGGTTCCGTACCACCCATCGACCATACCCCATAGAAACTGATTTAATTTACGAGAGTTTATCAAAAGACATCAACGGCGTACGCGAAATGTGAATTTTTACATCTCTTTCTTACGTAGGTACCACCACATATGTCTATTTTTGCCCTGTTTTTAGTATTTGTTGCTAAACTAAATGATATGCACTATAATCAGACCAAGTTTGAAGCTGGTATGTATTACCGTTTTGAAATTAGAGCAGGAACAAACACGTTGAAAAAGATGCATCTCTCTCGAGGTTTCTTGTTTGGGGGTCCCCCCTTTGGTTTTAGACTTTTTTTATTTTTAGTATTTGTCGTGATAGTAGTCATAGTAGTAGTAAATAATGCAGTTTAACTAGAAAACTTTCCCGTACTACTGTACTACGCGTCCGAATTGACTAAGCACCTCGCGTACTAAAAGGAAAAAAATGCGACAGGACTGAAGGTCATTCACGGTAATAGTTAAATCACCGGAGGTAGTTGTGTATCGGATTTACGGGGCAACAATTACAAACAAATATAGTAATGTTTGAATCAAACATCACAGGTATCTTCACACATCTTTTAAGTGTTACATTAATTTCTACATAAATTCATATTGTATAAGTTCTAGGGATTAACTCAACAGAACCGTGTGGGTTTTCCTGGCTCCAACGGGTCCGTTCTGGCTGGGCCACTGGACTGCCTCAATAACTTTAAAACCACGGAACGACTAATTCCCATATTTTACGACTAGTTTCGAGTAATTAGCGACCATTTTTCTGTTCAATCAGAATTGGAATCGGTCATGGTGGCCAGCCAGAAAAAGCCACACAACAGAACCAAGTAAAATATCTAATGAATTATATTATATTACAACTTACAACCTATGGCTAGCGAACTCAACTGGCAATCACGTTCACTCACTCGAAGTTAGCCGAATGATGCACGACAATTTACGAATACCTAGTTTCGGCGGGGCCGAAGGTTCGGCCAATTATTGGCCGAAACCGAGACTGTGGCCGAAACTAATTTTTTGGCCGAAACTAGCCGAAACCGAACCTTCTGTCGGTACTTAATAATTATATCAACCAACACATGGCCAAAGCCTTATACAGAAACAGAAATCTAGTATATTTGAAGTTATCAAATAATGATATATAAACTTACAGCATATTCTGTCAACTGGGTCATAATCATCAAACTCAACAAATCCAAAGCCTCTCTTCTTCCCTGTATCCTTTTCAGTCACTAAGCTCACAGAAACTATGCTTCCGTATGAGTTAAAGTAATCTCTTAAATCTTCTTCCTCTATGTCTTGTTTCAATCCTCCAACAAAGAGTTTCTTTACAGTGGCTGCTGCATCAGGTCTCTTTATTTCTTCTCTAGGTACAGCTCTTTTTGGTTCAACCACTCTGCAAGTATATTTAACTTGTATTATGTATATCTCTTCTCATAACAAAATTTAAATAACGTAAATTAAATCTGTATACTATTTGGTCTATGATAATATTAGTTGAATAAAAATAAATGCACTGCTACGTGCTGCTACTTTGTTTAATTTTATTATCTGTTATTTCCAACGACCTTACAGCCCAATAGACGCCTAATGTTGAATATACTGTAAATTCTGCCACTATCTGAGGTGGTGTACTACAATCCGATTGGCCCTACCAGAGTGGCTATTGGCAAATCACTAACGCGGAAGTTTTGACGGCTCATGTCAGTGGTCGAAACTGATTTGAAGATTTCAAGTGGTGAATAGTGGTGACCTACATTAGTGAAATTTCATAGATGTGTTGCAGACATCGGTCGCCTGTTATGAGGCATCTATGGGCTGTATGGTCGTTGGTTATTTCCAAATAATGTATGTTACCTTCCATCTATTTTATGTGGTCTATTTTTCTGTGCATCATCCACCATGTGTGCACGAGAGTAAGTGATAAAACCAAACCCCCTTGACCTTTTAGTCTGGGGGTCTTTCATAACAACGACATCCACAATCTCGCCCCATTGTTCATAGAATTCCTTTAATGAGGAATCATTAGTCCTGAAGTCAAGGCCACCAATAAATAACTTCCGCAAGTGCTCTGGTTCTTCCTAAAATCAACAGAGAAAATAATTGTCAAGTGGTTTTACTGATAAGTAAGGTTACTGCTATTTTATTATTTTTATCACAGTTACACATGCGAAGGGAAATCTAACGATTTAAATTGTGGAAAGAAAGAAAGAAAGGGGGTAGGACCCCCCTGTGAAGGAAAAATTACGAAAACCCCTCCCCCTTCCGAGATTTTTTTTGTATTCTAACCTAACTTGGTCGGAAACATCGATTTCAGGGGGAGAAGAGGTAAGAGGAAAACTAAACCCCCTTTCTGAGTTATGGCTTCACCCCGCACCCCCTTTACGAGTTTTTTTCCCAAGTTTTTGAGGTCCGAAAAAGGATTTTCAAGGTTAGAAAAAAAAAAAACAATTGTAACCAACCTCAAAACACTTTAAAGTCGCCTAAAAGGCGTAGTTGGAGCCCTTCTTTGCGGGACTCAATGGTTTTAAAAAATAACCACGAAGGGGATGGCTTTGAACCTAACCTGTCAGAGTCAAGGTGCTCCAAGTCCTGAGCACGCTTCGCTCGCTCTTGCATCTTAAGTTCTCCTAGTAACAGTGGTAATATTGCCTTTTGTACACACATACAATCAGTGGGGGTACACTAACTTTCTATGCTACTCGAGGAGAAACGGATTCAAAGAAAATATATGACAGCCTTAAAACCTTCTAACCTAAATCTGTCAGTCGGATCCGCCCATGAAGGGTTTCAATAATAATAAACTGTGGTGGGTGCCCCTAAGGCGACACTGACCGGAAATTGACAAAATATTGGAAATTATCTGAAATTATTGGTGAATTTGAAATATTTTTGTCTCGAAAACTATTAATTTCCGCAACTTGAGATTTTACAAGAAGTCTTAATATAATGTAACCTTTCTGTAAAAAAAATATGAACTACTAAATCGACAACGTCAACGTACGTCAACTAATCCAAAGCTTAGCCCACTTGGCTATAGCCTAAGAGCCCAGACCTTCGTTATTTTATAAAAGCTGGAATTTTGTCAGTGCATGCTCCCAACACAGGTAAGAACGATGGACCATTATGAAGTTTGGGTTACCGTGGCTTTGCTTTGGCAGGTAAGCAGGTAAGATCTAAATTCATCAAATAATAAAGTGTGATTTTTTGGTGACCTTCAGAATATTATTAAAAATCACGTCATTCATTGCAATACACTTAACATCGTGGCAACCCCTTGCCAGACACCCATAATGTTCATGAAATTACAATAATTTTACTAACATCTATATATTATAATAAAACTGTAAAGGTCGAAAAGTCTGTACATTGAGTTTTTTTTCGCGAAAACCGGCTAGGGGGACTAGAAATAAGCTATAGAACACGAATCAATCGTTTAAAAAATTTATGTCTGTCTGTCTGTCTGTTTGTTACGTCATCACGTGAAAACGGCTGAACGGATCGTAATGAAACTTAGCATTTGTATTGGTATTAGTGAACTTAAAATATAGGGTATGTTTTATCTGAATCGGTTGAGTAGATCCAGCGATACAGCTTGACCCCTCTATTGTATTAAGTTGCATACAAAGTAGAGGTCATGATTGTTGGTTGGATGCAGGTTGCAGGTTCCTAAAAATACAACTGGATTCTATTAGTATTATAGAAAATATAGAATAACATAACATAGCCCATCACAGTCCCGCTGCTGGGCATGACCCTCTTCTTGGAATGAGAAGAGTTAAGGAACTGGATATTGTTAGTGTAATAGATTATCATAACATAATCAGCTCATTACCTACTGCCCCACTGCTGGGCACGGACCTCTTCTCGGAACGAGAAGAGTTAAGAAACTAGAAAATATAGAATAACATAACGTAGTCAACCCATTACTGTCCCACTACTGGGTATGGCCCTCTTCTCAAAATAAGAAGAGATAATGAACTGGATATTATTAGTATTCTAGAATAACATAACATTACCAGCCCATTACAGTCCCACTGCTGGACACGGGCCTCTTCTCAGCATAAGAAGAGATGTGGTTAGTGTTATAGAATAACATAATCAGCCCAATTACTTCCCACTGCTGGGTACGAGCGTCTTCTCAGAATGAGGGAGTTTAGGGCTAATTCCATGATATTCCATCACCTTAGCCGGTTGGTTGTAAAAACAAAATATAGTATGGTCGGTAAATAGTGTAATCGTCTGTGTAGGCGCTTATAATAATATGTATATATTTGAAGATATTGTGTTCATAATTATGACACGATGTTATTATCCGACATCCACGCGGACAGAGTCGCGGGCACAGCTAGTTATAGTATAAAAGCTGATTTTTATATATAATCCTTGGGTAATAGTTAGATGATGTTTCCTCACTAGCCAGACATTTTTGATAGTTCCAACCCCTTGCCAGACAAGCATGTAGGGTAGTTGTAGGAGCGAGCGCAAGGCAGTATATATATGGGTGGGTGCGAGTGAGATGGCGAGTTAGGTCTATCGGGTTCCCTCACTGTGCAGACATTTTTGATAGTTCCAACCCCTTGCCAGACAAGCATGTAGGGTAGTTGTAGGAGCGAGCGCAAGGCAGTATATATATGGGTGGGTGCGAGTGAGATGGCGAGTTAGGTCTATCGGGTTCCCTCACTGTGCAGTTGTTATTGCTACTGCGCATTGTTTACGCTATGTATTGTTTACGCGGTTGGTAGATTGGTTCCCCTCAAGGGGATCCATTATCCCCTTTACTTTTTAACATTGTAACAATGAATATATGTAAGGATATAAGAAACGTGAATCTGTCACAATATGCTGACGATTTTGTTATGTATAAATATTTAGAAAATGGAAATGAAGACGAAATTTCAATAAATTTCAGAAAGTCTTTACAAACTATGACCAATATGTTGGGGGATGTAGGATTATCCATATCAGAACCTAAAACAAGTGTATGTATTTTTAGTAGAAAAAGGAAAAAATATAATGTGTCAGTAAATATTAATGGTATACCAATTAGAATACAGAACAAAATTAAATATTTAGGTCTCTGGTTGGACAATAAATTGCGTTGGGGAGCTCACATTAAAGAGACTTGTGAAAGAACTTATAAATTATTCAATGTTTTAAGAACTTTGGCTGGAAGTACATGGGGTGTCCACCCAAAACATCTTCGCAGACTGTATATCTCTCTAATCAGGAGTAGATTAGATTATGGCAGCTTTTTGTATGGTAATAGTGCAAAAGTACATTTGGAAAAACTATGAATTTTATAGAATAGAGCTCTTAGGATATGCGGTAATTTCATCAGAACCACACCCATCCATGTAATGGAGAGTGAAATGTGTTTGCAACCTCTTGATATTAGAAGATTTTGGCTTGGATGCGAGCAGCGATATTGGTTGCGAGCAGCTTCACTCTCTAAGAACACAATAGAATTAATACAGGATCTCTTTAGCTTAATGGGAGTTTCAGTGGATACCTTCTCATGTTGGCTTGCTGGAGAATGAGATGGTGGATCGGTTACCTGGGAATGCAGTGGATGATGGTGTGGATGCTTTGACTGGGCCCTACAGTAGTGAAATTGTTCCATGGGTAAAAAGTCTCTGTAAGGAGAAATGGATACAGGTATTTAGGCAGTGTTCGCAAACTAAAGGTATTTGGTACTATACCATACAGGATGTGCCTGGTTCAGTGCCCTGGTTTGACTGTGCCAACCTCTCCAGGGTGACTTTGGTATTGGCACTGAGGTTGCGGTCTGGTCATGTTCCATTGAACAAGTTTTACTGTCTTATGGGGGTGAAATCATCCCAACTATGTGACATATGTCATGAGACAGAGGATATAATTCATGTGATGATGGAATGTGATCAGTATTGTGGCCTGCGAATGAGGTTGTTGCCAAACATAAACTTCCACAATGGCGAAATTAACATACTATTGAGCCAGCCTTGTTCTGAAGAGTGCAAGAGTATTTATCAATTTTTGAAACTGTGTTTAAAAGAAAGGAGTCAAAGAGTGTGAGTGAATGATGATGGTATTAATGGGTGATAATGATAGATGTGAGTAGGTGCTAGTATGATATGATTGGTTCCATGCTGATTGTAACTGCAGCCTGCATGCTATCAATCATACTATAATATGATTGACCCTATGAGGCTGGCATAGTCACCCAGAGTGTACTGAAGCCTCATAAAAAAAAAAGATTAAAAAATAAAAAAAATTACGTGATTTTTTATAATATTCTGAAGGTAATACCAAAAAATCACACATTATTATTTGATGAATTTAGATCGGTATTTTACACATCTTTAGTACCGTTTACCTGCCAAAGCCACGGTAGCCCAAACTTCATAATGGTCCATCGTTCTTACCTGTGTTGGGAGCATGCGCTGACAAACTTTCAGCTTTTATAAAATAACGAAGGTCTGGGGTTCACGGGCTCTCGCTCTACTACTACATGCGCCTTAAGAAATCGTATGAAAGATTACAATTATTACCGTAGGTACTTTTACCTCTGCCACGGTGATGTCAAATTCAACAAAATGTATGTACGATTGTAAGTTTTAATTACATCAAACTACGCTGTCAAACAATACTAAAACTACATTATATATCGACTAAAAGTTAATGCAGATATACTACATTTAAAAGAATAAAATTAATAATTGAACATTAATATTTAACTCACATAGTCATCACCACCTCCGCTAGGTTTCATTGTAGACTGTGGACTTGCAGTATTTTTTAACGAAAATGAAAAGATATAATTCAATTATTGGTTTGACTCTGGATTAACATGCCAATTCTATGTAAATTAATTTATGATACCGCAAAACCAAATTGAAACGCACCAAACAAAATTCAATTGAATTGAACAATTGGAGAAAAATTTAAAGCTTAAAGCTATTAATTAAATTTACTGTCAGTGTGTCAAGTCAAAATCAAAACGTCATAGGTCATAGAGTAGAGAGCCCTCAGATAAAGAGACTAGAGAGCCAGTGCCTCATAAAATACAAGCGCGGCTATTCACAAAAAAAACTTCGACTACTACTGAATAATTTTGTTATCATTAGTTAAGCAATAAATTTCTAAAAGGGACGATTGTACTCATCAATTTGAACAACTTTAATACTATGGGACCTACCATTAAATAGCGAAAAAAAATCAACTATTCCTTACATTTTTTCGATTTATGTGAACATGTAAATATACGTAGTATGCCCTAGTAGTCGGTGATGTAAATGTAGGGAACAGCTGATTTGTTTTTGTGATTTTAGGGTTGGTCCCAGTAAAAGTTGTTCAAATTGTTTA
Organism: Asteroscopus sphinx; assembly: GCA_949699075.1. Classification (NCBI taxonomy): domain Eukaryota; kingdom Metazoa; phylum Arthropoda; class Insecta; order Lepidoptera; family Noctuidae; genus Asteroscopus; species Asteroscopus sphinx. The sequence goes on along the minus strand of OX453013.1, from coordinate 10,316,321 downwards.
TATTTTTTTTGTTTTGTACGCCCAGTGGCAAAACATTGTAGCTGCTATACCTACTATTTAAAAACCTTACATGCATGTGCTTTCACATTGTATTGTATACTCATGTTTTAAGCAAATACATTTTTTCATTTCATTTCATTTCATTGATGAGTACGATCAACTATATGTATCGTTGAGCCACATGCTAATATTCTTTATTTTGTCGTGTTAAACAAATCAGGCAAAATCGGTTATACTCGTTTAATAGAAGTTAAGATTTTTTCTGTCTTTGCCATTTCATGCGTGATGTCATCGACGTGTCATTTCTTTATCGAGTTATACAAATCGGGCAAAATTGATTATACTTGTTTATTAGAAGAAAAGTTCATTTCTATCTTTTTCATTTCATGCGTGACGTCATTGACGTGTCATTTGTTATCTTTAGAGCACAAAAACCAGCCAAGAGTATGTCGTGCTATGCTCAGTATTATAGGGTTAAATAGGTGTAATTACAAACGAATAAAATCGAATATTAATCATGACTATTTTAGTTTTTGCAATAGACGGCAGCATTGGCGACACAGAGCGTGTTGTTAGTAGCACCATCTAGCGCTAAATTTAAGAGTGTGTCATGACTAAATAGCACAGGTACTTTTTATGATTTTTTCAAATAGAAAGTAACTGAAGGAGCATTCTTTGCTAAGATCATTTTTCTCTAAGGTCAATGACCTTTGAATTAGGACTTTTTAAGTATTTTGCAGTTTTCTCACTATAACTAGGAAATTTATAATCACATTATATTCGAAATAATTTTAAAAGAGAGATTTTACAAAGATCTATGTACAGGGTGATTTGTAATTTAACCTATTCCTTGAAAGGGGTTATACTTAAGCTCATTTGCAACAAAAATGATCCCGTGAACCAGGGGGCGCCAGTCATTTGTTTTCGAGTTATAGCAGTTTTAAGATTTTTTGATATTTTCGTTCGTAATCTCAAAAGACCTCGTCAGTTTTTAAAGAAGTAGGCAATCACCACATGTGGTGGTGGTGGTGATGGTAGTGGTAAGTGATAGTGGTAGCCTGCACTACCAACCACCTAATCCTGATCAGGCGACGAGCCTGTTGCAATCTAAGTGCCTTCATCTCTAAGCAGGAACTCCTGTCTCCTGATCACACTTATTGGTTTTTTATGGACTACGATGATCTCTGATCGACCAAAAAATGCCGCAGGGATTCATACAACCTAAATTACAGAACCAGTATAACCAAACTCCCCTCGAACAATACATAAATTTAGAAAATGACTTGAAGCAAAGTGCTCCAAGTTCTGCTATTACTGCATTTTTTTTCTAAGCTTTTGCGAAACTTGACCTAATCTGTACTATTTTGGATAGCTTATAAAATTAGAATGTTATTTCTGTAATTTGTACGCCAAATGTTATACATTTTTTTCGTGTAATTCTCTGCAATGTAAAGGGTACTTAGATGATTTTGTTTTGTAACTTGTGATTTACGACCAATTTTTTCCGTGGAAATGAAAATTTTAGCCATGAATTTTGTATGATAGTAATTGCTTATTTATCAGCTTTCAGGAAAGTGTCAATTGAGTGCCCAGCGTGGGATAGACTTTTCATAATTTGCATTTTTCCATCTGAAGACGGAAAATATCAAAAAAATCTTAAAACTGCTATAACTCGAAAACAAATGACTGGCGCCCTCTGGTTCACGGGATCATTTTTGTTGCAAATGAGCTCTAGTATAACCCCTTTCTAGGAATAGGTTGAATTACAAATCACCCTGTAGGAGTCCATGGAGTTTCTTGCTGGTTCTTCTCCATAGGACCAACAATTTGGAACCGTGCAACTATAGCCTTACGTTTCAAAAATGCCTGTAATTAGGTTTATTTGAAATAAAAACATTTGAATTTGAATATGAAGACCTTCGTCTTCAAACTTTAAACTTACGTGTTTCAGCAATAGCACTGAATTTAGGTTCTACACAAGCACTGATTCTACTATATTACATGACTATTTACTTAAATATTTCACTGTTATTGTCTCTAAAATGTCAGCAATACTTGGAAATTTTCTCACTCGCGATTTTACTGTCTTTCAGCGGTAAATAACGACACTGAATTTACTGAAGCCCGGGTTGCCTCTAGCAATTTTCGGGTTGTCGCGAACACTATTACTATCAATGTCCTTTAATCATTCAAGAAATGTCAAACTTGTAGATTACATAATATAACTATTAAATATTACATTAAGTCAAGTCAACGAAACAGATAATAATGACAGAAGTTTAAGTTTAAATCGGAATAAAAAAAAACATCCAAAAATTCTGTAGTTGAGTAGTAGCACTTGTTTAAAAGTTTAAATAGTTGTTTAAGTACACTTGAAAGTTCTGAAATTAAAAGTTTTAAAGACATTGAAGATACATTGAACGTACATTGGATTGACATACAGAATACCTTATTGGAATAACGTTGAATTGTTTATTAGGTATATTATTTTGATTGATAAAGTGTCGGAAGTGGTAAAATATTCAATTTCTTAAATAATGGAACACAGCTATCCAATGGGTGTGTATTGTGTACCACAAATTGAAAAAATGCAATTTTTAGGGTTCCGTAGTTCCTACAAGGAACCCTTATAATTTCGTCTTTTCCGTCCGTCTGTCCGTCTGTCCTAATCCTTTACAGCTTAATAACTTTTACAGTTATAAACATAAGTGAATAAAAAATTGTTAAAAATAGTCTAGATATAGATCTCAATTTTAAAAGAATAAAAAAATCGTGATTACGTATTTTAGGGGTGGCACCCATACGTGTGAAATGGGGATGAAACATAGACAACTTATCAATTTACATACATAACTTAACACACCTATACATAACTTTTTTATCAGGTTTACCATCTGCGAAATATAGCCCCCAAAAGTGGCTTGCAATGTGTTCCCTCCCTGCCATTTCTAAACAATGAAACGTATAAACTTATAATATTCCACGTTGAAAGAACTTTGTAAAAACTCTCTTTTAAAAGTATTTCAAATAAAATTTGATTGTAGGTATTATAGAGAGAAAACTGCAAAATACTTAAGACGTCCTGGTTCAAAGGTCATTAACCTTAGAGAAAAATGATCTTATGAAAGAATGCTCCTTTAGTTACTTTCTATTTGAGGAAATCATAAAAAGTGCTTATGTGTTATGTTGGAGCAGACGAGTCCTTGAGTGGAGACCGCGTATCGGCAAACGCAGCGTAGGGCGCCCCCCTGCCAGGTGGACCGACGACCTAAAGAACGTGGCTGGGGGGGACTGGATGCGGAAGGCAGAGGACCGAGCGTTGTGGCGCAATTTGGGAGAGGCCTATGTTCAGCAGTGGACTGCGATAGGCTGAGTTGATTGATTGATGTGTTATGTTGACATGACACTTCTTAAATTTGGCCCGCTAGATGGCACTGTATAACAACACGCTCTGAGTCGCCAATGCTGCCGTCTATTGCAAAAACTAAAATAGCCATGGTTAATTAATATTCGATTTGATTCGTTTGTAATTACACCTACCTTCGGAACCCTATAATACTTAGCAGGCCCGACATGCTCTTGGCCTGTTTTATAATGTTTAATTCAATTTAAATTAAGAAAAGTTGTTTTGAAAAGTTATACTATTGCTTTTAATAAATAGTTCAACTATAGTAGTCAATATTAAAGTTAATGCTCATTTTTACACCAATTCAAAGTCACAGTAACGTAAAAACACTAAATAATAACAAAACAGAGATAAATTTAAACGAGCGCGGGAATTATTACAATTAGAGGGCATCCCCCTTCGGCCGGCTCGCATTGGCTCGCATCAAGTGCATTTCGTCAACGATCGGTCAATCTCGGAAATCTTCGGTGCCGTGCGGCGCACGAATCTAGCCTAGTTACTTAATAATTATAATAATAATTGTATGGAGTTAATAAAGGAAATATCATCATCATCCTCCGAGCCTTTTCCCAATTATATTGGGGTCGGCTTCCAGTCTAGCCAGATGCGGCTGAACATCAGTATTTTACACGGAGCGACTGCCATCAGACGCCCGCAACCCAGTTACTGGGTAATACCGACATTCGGAGGTTAGACCAGTTGTCAGACTTTCAGGCTTCTGACTACCCGTAACGACTGCCATAGATATTCGTATGACAACCGGGACCGATAGCTTAACGTGCTCTCCGAGGCACGGAGGGGTCTCGTTGTGTAACGAAACGGTCACCCATCCACGGACTGACCGCGGCAAGTGCAGCTTAACCTTGCAGATCGTACAATCCGCGCAGTCGTTGCTTCGCTACGAGCCCCGAGTAATAAAGGAAATAATAATAATAAATTTATTTATTCATATAAAGCCTTTTACATGAATTTATAATTGAACATTGATTAGAAAACAATTTCTCTAATTATTATAGCTAAATCGCATGCAACATAGTAAATAGGAGGCTGTTTGTTCGATATAATTCGAACACCCGTTTGCTGATCTAGGTAATCAATTAGGCCGCGTCGAGTGCGCGCCGACATCAGTGCATATTCGGACAGCAACCGGGTGCATTCGATTTCCATTTATATAAAAATCATTATTTTAGCGTAGGTTTTCATAGTACCGGAATAAACTATTTTTACCATCAAATCCAATCGTTTTAATTAGCAGCAGTCAATTACCACTTAGTTCGCGACCCCTACACTGTTTGTGCTGTATGATTTGAACCCCTGTCTCCTAAACTAGGCAATAGCCTGTATCTTAGGATTAGGAGGCAGTGTACTTCATAGTAAAGTACAAATTATCTTCCGTCTCATGGGTCAGGGGACGTAGCTCGTATTTCATATGTATTGTGTGAGCGCCCTGCGTGCGCTCCGCGAACTGCACGGGAATTTTTTGTTCTAGCAAAAATAAGTTAAAAGTAAAATAAGTTAGTTAAGTCTTCAGTTTAGAGATTAAATTGATTTGTCGTTACTTCATAATTATTCTTAAGTAAATTAGGTATGTCATATGGAAGTTTTAGATATTTTGTAGTTCTTTTTAAAGATATTATGATTTTATGAGCTGGTATTGCACCGCACGAGTGCACTTAAGGGACTGCCGCCACTGGTCGAGTCATGTGTATGATCTGTTTCCAGATTTGTTTACTTTGATGACTATACTGTTTCTGCATTTTTGAGAAATTGTTCATTGCAAGCGTTGTATTTGAAGTATTACCAAAAATTGTAGCCTCTGATACTCCTCGGGTAAAGGCAAATCCAATGACTCCTCCCAATTCAAAATCCGTCAAGACATTTAGGCTACAGGAGGTAACAAAGAAACAGACAAACATACAAAGGTACATACACCCGAAAAACATTATCCTCCTTCTCGGTAAAAAAAAACATTACCCTCCTTCTGTGGCAGTTGGGTAAGTAAAACAGACATCTGCACAGACTTCAAACTCGACGTTCACACGTGTTAATTGCGTGAACTTATGTCTGCACGTAGTCTGCACAAATATGCTGCGCGGCCTTCGAGAATTTGGGTATAATCTGTAATGCATAAGGCCCGTATAATAGAACGATACTCAAGTGTTGATCACTGTTTAAAACTAGTTTTGAGTTGAGCTTTGATTTTGGAACGTTCCTCAAGCAGAGATTTATTGATCACAGTTCAGCTGAGTTTAGTTTTATTTTATACTGTCACTTGTTTCGGTATTTGAGCAGAGATTTGATCTGTAATCACTAATCACTCTAGCTAGTGTAGTCCAGACTCCAGACTACGCGAGAGATAGAGAGAGAGAGAGAGATTATTACTATAGAGATTTCTATTCTATTTCAGGTCAAATTCATGTCATTATGTTGTTGAATTAAAGTTTATAATTACCGTATTGGAATAAGACCTATACTCAAGTAACGATTCTATCCTTAAGTAGAGATCAGGTGATTGAAGTTTAAACTGTACTTGAGGAACCTTCTGTAATACGGGCCTTAGACAGCCGTGCGTAGGGTACTTTATTTTTTCGTGTCTATGGAAAATAGTATGTGGCTCAATAGACTGAGATTCAAGTCAATGTTGAATGAAGTTCTTGCTGAAATGCTGACTTGGCTTGCAGTGTTGCTATAATAAGGGAACTTCCTCTTTTGAGGGGAATTTAGACTCCATAGGGGAAAAAAGGGGTAAGAACTAGAGAGGGGAAATCACCGTCAAATAATAACATGGACGTTGGATATAACATTATACTTTATTCTTAACTTTTATTCATGTTTAATCTTATTTTTCGTTTCACTTTTTGATGTGTAACATCATTCCTCTCGCTTTCCTGCAATCTGTGGGAGCGATTTCGTGAAAAGGGACGAAAGTGTGTTACAGGAAGCCGGGGAAGCGTGCGCTATTAGATTTGACCAATGAGCGCACGCGGTTCTAGAGTTGGCCGTCAAATGGTACCAACCCATTTTCCCAGAGGCTGGTAATGTCAGTCTTCAGCTGTGCACTTGTGCAGGCCTATAACAGCTTTAGTTCCAAGGTATTCGCAAAGCGCTAGTGTCGCACCGTACCACTTCCACCATGGCTGCGTTCACTTACGGCCAAAACTAATATCCAATCTATCTACGATTTACCTTACTGTAGATAGAAATTTGACATATTTTGTATGGAGCTTATATCAAATTCCTATCTCTAGTAGGGCAAATCGTGGATTGAATATTAATTTTGGCCTTTAGTCCTCCGACGATGCACTGTGGTGCGTTCAGTATTATCGTCGGACGATGGCGGACGACCGACGCCCGGAGCTTCCTTTGATCGTTCAGTTACTCGGAGTGATCGTCCGGGCATTCACACCAAACCGTCCAGTATTGTGAGCGGGCGTCGTCGAGCGATTGCACCAGTCCCCCGTGAAGTAGTGGCGTAAAAGACGCACTGCTGTCATGTTGACAGATAATAGTATGAAATGACAGATAATTTGAGACCGGTGAAGTGTCATATTCCCTTATAAAATGCAGGGTTCTACAAGGTTGATTGTGATTGTGGGTTCTCATACATAGGGCAAACAAAGCGTAGTATAGCCACTAGAACTAAAGAACATATAGCTAACGTCAAGAACAGACGCTCCACAAAGTCTGCAGTGTGTGAACATGCCCTAGACAAACCCAACCATTTTCTTCGATTTGAAATACCACAAGTTCTGGCGAAGGAAAACCGAAATGTACCTAGAATGCTCCGTGAGGCTATTGAAATTAAAAAACATCCTAATTTTAATAGAGAAGATGGTTGGCAGCTACCACCTGTTTGGAACCCAGTCCTAAAAATAATCAAGTCCCAAACAGCACGCAACACTGTAAAAGATAATGATATTTTGAGTGATTACTGCGTGCATCGAAACAATTTTAATTAATAATATTGTAAGGTAGATTAAAATAATTTTTAGAAATATCTGTAAAGACGCTTGTCATCTTAGGGCCAATATTAATATCCAATCTATCCACGATTTGCCCTACTAGAGATAGAAATTTGACATAATCTCCATACAAAATATGTCAAATTTCTATCTCTAGTAGAGTAAATCGTGGATAGATTGGATATTAATTTTAGCCGTCAGTCTACCTGCGACCACGAAATGCTACGAAGCTTTCGAAACGTCAGGAAAACCAATTTAAATAATATACGCGATTTAATCCGGTTAAACTTTGTTTTATTATAATGTGTAGTGATCGCGAAAACCTAAGAAATTATTAGATCATTTGAGGTTTTGATTGTCATAATTGTCAGTGTTTCATTGTCCTAGTGTCAGTTTCATAAGGTCGCCCGAACCTAGTCGTTCAGTAACTCTGAGAAAATCGTCAATGATCGAGCGATATTCGCACCGGGTGACTTTCACACTGAGTGCGTAATAATAAGTGAACGTAGCCAGTGGCGGCTGTACCTTAAGTGCACTCGTGCGCTGCACTACCAGTTCATAAATTCAAAATACCTTTAAAAATAATCACAAAATATCTAAAACATCAATATTACGCACCTGCTTTATACTTACGAATAGTTATGAAGTAACGACAAATCAATTTAATCAATTTAAAAATTGATAGATTATCAGGCACTGGGCGGGTACGGAGAGACATGTAATATACCTAATTAGGAAATTTTGTGTTTAATTATATTACTAACAATAGGTTAAGGTCATACTAACATCCATATAAATGGATCTGTGATCTGAAATAAATATTTTATTATTATCTCCTTTATTTAGTTATTACCTTATAAATTACATTTTTAAATATTTTTTATAAAAAGAAATAAAGAAAAAGACGTTTAAAAATATAAAAAAATGTGTTCCACCGGCATCGGGGGCAGGGTCCAAGCTACCGGTGGTTAGGGCCCCAGAGACAGGAACATCCTCACAATACGTGCCGTGTCGAGGAGCCGCCTTATGAATCTGTCCCTTGACCCAGCCACCTAACGAGAGCCTCTTAAGATGTTGGTCGAGGCTCTTGGCTATGAGACCATTGGCCGTTACGACTATCGGCACAATGATTGCCAAATCCACGTCCCACATGTCGACAACCTCGTGTGCTAAGTCTAAAATTCTAAATATCTCATTTGTTTATCTGTCTCAGCTTTCACGAGATTCCCGTCATGCGGAACGGCGATATCAATAATGTGCTGCGCTCTAATCGATCTATCACCACTATATCAGGCTTATTGTGTAAAATAGTCCTATCAGTGATGATAGATCGATCCCAGTACAATGTGATATGGTCATTCTCGAGAACTGGGTTGGGCGCATACCTGTAGTACGGTACCTCTGACTCCACAAGGTTATATTGCAAAGCAAGCTGCTGATGAATAATCTTGGCCACTTGGTTATGCCTGTGCAAGTATTCGCCGTAGCCAGACGAGAACACCCGGAAATAATGTGCCTGAGTGACTCTCCTGGACAGTGGCATGCCCGAAATATGTCAATCGTCCCGTCCTTCACAATATACTTTCGGTAGTTATTCGTCATGATAACTTCGTCCATAATTGCACAGATAAAACCTTCGGCTTCCCCAAATAGGTCACCGAACCGTAGCCAAGACACGGACGCTAAGAAGTCTACGTCAGGCCCATGGAGGGCCGGGTAAAACCATCCGTGAAGCTCCTTGCTCTGCCATACCTCCCTGCGGTCGCTAGTACTGAGTACGGCAGGTTTGCGCCAATTCTCGTTAGCCAAGGAGAGCGGGGTGAGTCCTTTGTCTACTGCGCCCACTTCTCGGTGCATACCCACGTCTACGTGAAGAAAGTATTCTCTCAGACTGCAAACCTCGCGGTTGTGGAGGGTCTTAGCATTTAAGAGGCCTCGACCCCCACACTTCCGCGGGATGTACAGTCTCATCACTGATGATCGTGGGGGATGCATCCGATTTGCGGTCAGCAGTGTGCGGACTTTCCGATCCAGGGCGTCGAGCTCCGTTTGAATCCACTTGAGTATGCAGAAGGAGTACATCAGGACCGGCATGACCCAACCGTTGAAGGCACGCACCTTGTTTCCGCCCGAAAGAAGGCTTTTTAAGACTTTCCTGAGGCGGCCAAAGAAGCGTTCCTGCAACGATTGCCTCATATCGGCGTTGCCCTCTAATTGTCTTAGTTCCCGCGCTTGTTTAAATTTCTCCTTGTTTTGTTATTATTTAGTGTTTTTACTTTAGTGTGACTTTGTATTGGTGTAAAAATGAGCATTAACTTTAATATTGACGACTATAGTAGTAGTATTTATTAAAAGCAATAATATAACGTTTCAAAACAACTTTTCTTAGTTTAAAAGTGAACTAAACAATAAAAAGCAATGGTTGTGTGGATTTCTTTTATTTTCTTAGTAAGTTTTTGGTGGAGAGTCGATTTGGACGGATTTTTACGATTTTTACCGAGATTTTTATTGTATTTTAAATCATATTTATAGTATTTTGTATTGTAAATAAAGCAATACAGTGCACTACCTGTTCTCTGAGCCAGCGGCCGTCACTGGACGTAGCCCAGACCGTACTTTGGTCGTTCAGTTACCCAGAGCGTTCATACAAACGAACGCCCAAACAACGCTTCGAGCGTCGTCGAACGACGTTGGGCAATATATTAATATGTTTTTGATTGAGTAGGATGTTGAATTTTGATTAAAAATAAACACTGATAAATTCTTTAATATTCATAATTCTAATAATTTCGTGAGTTTCCGAGATGGGTGTGGGATGTCAGATGTTAAACAACATATGCGACTACTGTGAGGCTCGTTTTTATTTTATTAGGGTTCCGTAGTCCAACAAGGAACCCTTATAGTTTCTTCATGTCCGTCCGTCTGTCTGTCTGTCCGTCTGTCCTAATCCTTTACAGCTTAATAACTTCTACAGTTATAAACAAATAATACAAGTTAATGATATTTTGCTACAAAATAGTCTAGATAAAGATTTCAATTTTAAAGGAATAAAATAATCGTGATTACGTATTTTAGGGGCAGCGCCCATACATGTGAAATGGGGATGAAAATATTTTTTTCACTGCACCCGCTCATGTGGGGTATCATTGAATAGGTCTACTAAAATAAAGGCAATGTTTCATACATCACTTTTTTATCAGTTGTACCATCTGCGAAATATAGCCCGCCAAAGTGGCTTGCAATGTGTTCCCTCCCTGCCATTTCTAAACTATGAAACGTATAATCTTATAATATTCCACGTTGAAAGACCTTTGTAAAAACTCTCTTTTAAAATTATTTCGAATATAATTTGATTGTAGGTATTATAGAGAGAAAACTGCAAAATACTTAAGACGTCCTAGTTCAAAGGTCATAGACCTTAGAGAAAAATGATCATAGCAAATAATGCTCCTTTAGCTACTTTCTATTTAAAAAAATCACAAAAAGCTACTTTGTGTTATATTGAAATGACAAACTTCTTAAATTTGGCGCTGTACAGCGCCATCTAGCGGCTAGTAACAACACTGAGTCGCCAATGCTGCCGTCTATTGCATTTGGCTCTTTATACGGCCATCTAGCTGCGGCTACTAACAACACTATCTGAGTCGCCAATGCTGCCTTCTATTGCTAAAACTAAAATAGCCATAATTAATATTCGATTTGATTTGTTTGTAACACCTACTTAAGGAACCCTATAATATTGAGCATGGCCCGACATGCTCTTGGCCGGTTTTTTACATTACAGGATGGCGAAACGAGCTTAAGGCCAACCTGATGTTAAGCGGCTACCTTTGCCCATAACAATTGAAACACAATCCAGGCTGTTGCCTAAATGATACTGTAATTCGGTTCGCCACAAATGAGTCAGGCAAAAACGTCTAAAATAATCGGCACTAATTTTCTATCCTTGTCAGATTTGTGTCAATTTGTGTTTTATCATGCAATTAATGTGCCTGTAAACACTTATGTAAGTGTAATTTAATATGAATAAGACTATCACACTAAGGCCCGTATTACAGAAGCTTCCTCAAGTACAGTTTAAACTCCAATCACCTGATCACTACTTAAGGATAGAACCGTTACTTGAGTATCGGTCTTATTCCAGAACTGTAATTATAAACTTTAATTCAACAACATAACACACGAATTTGACCTGAAATAGAATAGAAATCTCTACCCAAACGTGATCTTGGGCCACACTAGAGTGATTACAGATCAAATCTTAGCTGAAATTCCGAAACAGATGAAAGTATAAAATAAAACTAAACTCAGCTGAACTGTGATCAATAAATCTCTGCTTGAGGAACGTTCCAAAATCAAAGCTTAACTCAAAACTAGTTTTAAACAGTGATCAACACTTGAGTATCGTTCTATTATACGGGCCTTATAACGGGTCCCCGTCCACGTCCGCGTCCACACGACTTATGCTGCGCATTACAGATTATACCCAAATTCTCGAAGGCCGCGCAGCATATTTGTGCAGACTACGTGCAGACATAAGTTCACGCAATTAACACGTGTGAACGTCGAGTTTGAAGTCCGTGCAGATGTCTGTTTTACTTACCCAACTGCCACAGAAGGAGGGTAATGTTTTTTTTTAATACAGTGTAATAAATTTCTGCTTGAGGAACGTTCTAAAATCAAAGCTCAACTCAAAACTAGTTTTAAACAGAGATCAACGCTTGAGTGTTGATGCCAAACTGTATTTCTGTAATACGGACCTAAGAGAAGAGAAAGTAAGAGGTCTGGTCTGCCAAATACGTGATTTTGGCAGACAGACAAACTTTTAATGTAATATGTATATTTTATTTGTGTGTGGCAAAATAAATGATTTAAATGGTTTAAAGTTGAAAATTTTTAATGTATGAACAGTGGCGCCTCTTTGTTGTATCTTCTTTGATGCCAAACTGTATTTCAAATTGTTTTTTTTTAAATAGTTTTTAGGGGAAATAAAGCCCTATTAAAGTGGAAACACTGTTGACTTGGCATTTTGGCATGGCGTTGTTTCCTCTTCCTTCTTTTTGGCGTGGCTTCGGTTGTGAGCGGTCGTTTTTCCGGTGTTGTCTTTCTGATCCGCATTCACGTTCAAAAAGTAGTTTTTATATTTAATTAACTGATTAATATTGTGCGTAAAAGAATATTAAACATTGAAAGTCAACATGAGGCCGCAACAAAACGGCGATGACGGTTTTGTAAGTACTCTACTTTTTATCGATTTATCAGTGTTCGTAAGTTACCACGTTTTGTATGAATTTAACTTTCCATTACCATATATATAAATATCTGATGCCCACTACGAAATAGGAACCTAGATATCTATTATTTTCAGTTTCAATTAAGTAGGTATTATTGTGTAAATTGCCACCGAAATCTCCCGTCCTCAATGTTCGTCCGCCATTTTGTTGATGTAGCGTCCTGCTTTCAGGATGAGCCCGAGGTGCACAGAAAAATTTTCATCGGTGGTCTCAACTATAGGACCACTGACGACTCCCTCAAGTCGCATTTTGAAAAATGGGGAGAAATTGTAGACGTCGTCGTTATGAAGGACCCCAAGACGAAGAGATCTCGTGGCTTTGGTTTCATCACTTACTCAAAAGCGCACATGGTCGATGATGCGCAAAACAACAGGCCGCATCGCATTGATGGCCGGTAAGTTAATACTATACATATTTTTCTTTGTGAATGAATAAACACTGCAGTCCAGCTATATGAAAGCTAGAACCTTCTCTTTCATGTCGTTTTATACTGCAGATAACATAAGACACTGCTTGGTGAATGTCGCGTGCAATTTGTGCACATGGCATTTTCTGTGGGGTCGACAATAATTTTTTGACTTCAAGCTCGTTGACCTACATAATCCGTAGTAATTATTTTGATGCTCGAGTACAGTACGTTCTCTTTTTTGCCAGGGTTGTAGAGACGAAACGTGCTGTGGCAAGGCAAGACATCAAAAATCCTGAAGCTGGTGCCACTGTGAAGAAACTGTTTATTGGTGGCATTAAAGATGACCATGATGATGAACAGCTCAGAGAGTATTTCTCAAACTTTGGCACTGTACAGAATGTCAGTATTGTCACTGATAAGAGTACAGGAAAAAAGCGTGGTTTTGGTTTCGTGGAATTTGATGATTATGATCCTGTTGACAAAGTTTGCTGTAAGTATAATCGGATACTATTTATTCATTTATGCTGTACCCACAATCTTGCCCCAGAGCTGTACTTAAAATGTCATGATCTGGCTTCTCTAATTGTGGATATTAACTATTGACTTTAGCTATGCCTGACTTCTAAATCAGTAGGAGAATCTGGCACGCAAGTCAATATACAATTTCTTCAGAAATATTATCATTTATTTTATTATTTATAGTTATTATTATTTACTAATGATATTAATTTTTTAACAGTGAATGCCCCACACAAGATCAATGGTAAACAACTGGATGTCAAGAAAGCTCTGCCTAAAGATGGTTCTGAACAGAGGGGAGGAGGAAGACAAGGTGCTGGTGGCAGAAGTGACAGCTGGGGTAATGGTGGTGGTATGTATATCTACTACTATAGTGGTACTAGTGTTTTTATGAAAAAATAACAACTAAAGAAATAAAAGTAATTAACAGTACCTGACAATCAAGAAATTCAGCCAATTCTTCCTAATTGGCAAATGAAATCATGACGAAAAATACACATACAAAACAAATGATTGCATGATTTATTCTGTAAATTAATGGAACAACAAAGCATTGTTTTGCTGTTAAAATAAGAATATTATTTCTTAATTCTTTTGTGAAAAAATTGTCCCTGCTGCTGAAAACATCGATTTTAATTTTATAAGTACATACCTTGAAATTTTTAATGTTAAGAAACTTGTTCTCAAGTAAAAGTTAAAAACTCAACAAATAGTAATAGTAATGTTGAACCATCGATAGTATCTGACCACTATCTTCTACTCTCCCATTAATAGTAAGGGCGTCGCCAAGGGGTGGGGGGGGGGGAAGCTGGCAACTTATTTGTCTGATTTATAATTTCCATCTAATGTGATCTGAACTGCACACCTATGCGTGTTAACACTTCCGTAAATTTGGCATTATTAGTTATTTATTTACATACAACTAATATCCTCCATCCTATCGTCTTGCTCCCCCTGGCCCATTGGCTGGCGACGCCCGATTAATAGCTTATTGTATATTAATTAAAATATGGATTTATTATTGCTTACAGGTGGTTATGGCGGCGGTGGCAACCAAGGTGGATGGAACAATTCCAATCCTTGGGATAACAACCAAGGAGGAGGAGGAGGAGGTGGAGGTTGGGGTGGCAGCCAGGGTGGTGGTGGCGGCGGAGGCTATGGGGGTGGTAATGGCCGTGGGGGTTGGGGTAACCAAGATTTTGGCAATTATGGCCAACAGGCCTACAGTGGTGGCCCCACCAGAAACCAACAATATGGTGGTAACAACCGTGCCACGCCTTACAACATGAACCAGGGTGGCAGCGGCGGGGGCGGTAGCTACGGCAGCGGCAGCTACGGCGGTGGCCAGGGGGGTGGCGGGGGTGGCAGGGGAGGCCGGTTCTAAGTTATGTAAGTATGAATTTGTCATGGTAACATTCACTTTTCTCACATCACAATAATTCATGAAATTTTCTTAGTAACATTGCCGTTATAGGAAGTTGTATGGATTAGTTGAATGATCTATTAACTTTAGGTTATAATTGCGCACTACATAGCATTAATTAAGAATAGGAAATGATAGTTACAGATATGTTAGTAATTGATACCTTTGTTAGTTCCAATGATTAATGCTATGAAGGTAGCCTGTATTGTTAGTATATTTAACGTGTCTCATTAAAGATTTTTTCAATCTCTAGGTTTCGTGCTAAGTACACTAGTAAAGCAGTTTTTACCGCTAGTGTAGGCAGTACGCTCCGGAGCACTAGATACACCTCATGGTCCGCCCGCGAGACCACCTAGGAGAAGGCGTCAGGAAAACCAATAGATTTGTAGCTGGAGCTCTTGACTCTTTTATCTTTTAGAAGAATATGATTAGAATACTTTGTGTACTGAATTGTAAGATGGTCTTCTAATTTATTGTAGTACTTAGGTACTTATCTTGACATACTTTTAAGGATATAGAAATGTAAAAATGAGAATTATTTGCGTTTTTTACGAATTAAGTACAATTTAGGATAATTCTGTAAGAATCCCTCATTATAGACGCTAGGTGAACAAGATCAGAGTTTAGTTGACATAGGTCATGAAGTGAATCATGATTATTTAATTTTCCTGACCTTACTCAGTATTAAGTTCTCAAATAGCTGTTATATGAAAATTAGGTTTAGAATTATGGACTTTTAGGCTAATGTAATGTAAAAATAAACTTTAATACAAAAATAGTAGGGTTGTTTCTTTAGATCTGTACATATTCCTCTTTTTATTTTTATTTTCTTGTCAGCACTTCAAATAAGTTTTAGTTACTATGAAGTAACTTTACTAAAATAGTTTTGCTGACATACTTAATTATAAAATAATGATGTAGTTGAATAAATAAACAATTTTGTCGTAATAGTTATTGTTGTGCATTGTACTTATTTCGACCCTAGAACTTGCAATGAGTAGCTCACATACCTATACGGCAAAGTCAGTTTTGTTCCTATTGAAAATTGTTATGCTCAAACCGTTATACAAACTACTTAACGGTAGGTGTTACTGTTGTCTAACGGCACTGAAGAAATAGAACTCCAACGTTAGTCATAGTTTGCATAGATGTCTCCAAATAAAGCAGATTTTATACAAGATATGGATAATTAACCGCAAGACTAATGTAGGTAATGTATTTAGAAAGGTATGTAGAACATAGGCTTACTTACTATTTTGTTTTATAGATAGGTAGGTAAGTATATGTTATGTGCATTGCAGTAGGCTAAGGTTGGCAGAATTTAAAATCTGTTAGCCCAAATTAGTGATTAGCTGGGTCCTAATAATAAAACTTTCATATCAAACTGCCTACAATATACTGCTGCAGAGCATAGGTTACTTGACACCTCTTGATTTTATCAGTAGTTACTGCAGACGTACTTTCGGGACTTGGAAACATTCAGAGATTTTATTTTGACAACCAAGCTGTGAAGTGTTATGTTGGATATATTACTTTTCGCTTTTATAGGTACCTACAAAATTTAGGTAACACCTATTGTAATCAATTTGTAACAGTGAAGTACCATTGTCTTCATTTTCAACTTTAATATTTCTATCAATCGATTTTGTCAAGGATAACTATAGTTTGCATACAAAACTTGTCAAACAAGTGGTTTCCAAACAACTAATTAGAAGGCCAGTGCACACCAGGGACGGCAGCGCAGGGGATTTTGCCACCGGCCAGCGTGCATTGATAATGTCAGCGGCCTATTAGTTACCGTGGCATGCCGGCAGCTACCGAGACATCCCGCTGCAGCATTGCGGCGGGCACGAATGTGGTGCGCGTGCACCACCGCTTGCTCCGCCTCACCCCGCGATCGTATATTCAGCGGACTGGCGCATACCATCGCATGCCTTTGCGTCCCTCAACATGCCTTCGCGCCCCTAACCATGCCGATTCAATGTGCTGTCGCATGCAGCGGCGTCCCTCGGCATGCCGTTGCAACAAGTCGTTGCGTCCCGTCACATGCCTTCGCGTCCCTAAACATCTTACCTCCGTTGCGTCCCGTCGCATCCCGCCGTGACACCCTTTAGCGAGCTCTTCAAAGACGCGAAGGGAAATCCCCTTTGACGCCTTGGAGTCGATCTCTAAATATGGGAATCTGTATAAATTTACGTTGGGTTAAATAAACTGCTCTTCCGTCCCCTGTGTGCGTTGGCCATTACTCTTCTATTCCTGTTAGTGTTGCCAGGTCCGATTTTCAAAATCCGGGAGGCTTATTATGAAAAAAGCGGGAGATGTATTGAGGAAAAAATCGGTAGATTATGATTTTCAACAGAAATCAAAGTTTTTGGAGTAATCCCGGTATTATATTTTGCTAATATTCCAGCTGTAATACTAAAATCAAAGCAGTTTGATATTTTACTGCACTGTGTCACAAGTGACGGAAATATTCAGGGCAGCAACTTATCCGTCCGTTTCATTTTACGCAGTTTTTTTGCCAGGTTTTGGTCTTATTCCTATTATTAGGCTTTATACAGGGATTGTAAAAAATCGGGAGATCGGGAGATTCTTAGGAAAATCTGTGAATCTCCCGGAAAATCGGGAGACCTGGCAACAGTGATTCCTGTAGATGTAAAAGTGCTAAAAAGAGGTTGGTTATCTTTAACAGTGGTGCCATCGTAATATATTGTAAAACCTTAGAGTACTTACGAGGGATTGGTCAAAAATATGAAGACAAATGGAGTATCTTTAAAATAAAAAATATAATTTTACCGTCCGCATTAATACGATTAATAGTAAGTAATGAAAAAACAAAAAACTTGTAATTGTCGTATTATTTTTCTATGTATGTAACAGACTAGCTATTCCTAGCAGTGTCCTTTGCCGTATTATACATAGGTACCTATTCCTACGACAGAGTAGCGATTTCAATATACTCATAGTCAATTTAAGTGGTCAATTTTCTAAACAATCCCTTTCCTGACGTTTACGTAGATGGATCGAATTACACACTTTGCCAAGTTGTTTAAAAATATTATATTTGCTTTGTTGCATACTAATTATTATTAGTATATAATCCAAAAGCACTATTTTAGTCATGGTCAGTTGATTGATATCAAGGTTAAAAATATTTTGTCTAGCTACACTCCCATCGCTGTCAAAGTGTCAATGTCACTTACACATTTGCACACCCTTATCTCGAAGTAGTCTGTGCACACCATGCTCCAATTCAATGTTCCACGACTTCCACGAGTCATGTCTCCTTTTTTTGGTCCGAGTTCATAATGTTATCAAAAGAGATAGTTCGTTCAGTCTGCGGAAGCTTAAAATGGGATCTCATGTTGAGCTTTTTTCCTAATGAAAAACCACACTTTCGACTTGATTTCTACTTCTGTCTCCCACAACAAAAATAAAAACAGAATAAAGTCATCGAAATGTGTTACACTAGAATAGCTAATTAGAACAGCGATCATGATCCGCTCGCTGTGTAACGCAGGGTGTGGGGCCCCTTCCGTAAGATAAAACGAGATGGTCGCTGTCTTGTTAACTCTGGTTGGGGGAGTCTAATATTGGAATTGACCTTTTGCAGAATAAACTTAATTGTTGTCTAGTCAAAGATTGTTCCTATCGTACTTCATTGTTGTTGTATCGTTATTGCAATGAAATAATAGTTGTTATTTTGAGTAAGTCTAGCTCCGCTCCGCACTTCGCAAATGTCATGCCGCCTCCACACGCTTGGCAAGTCTTGACAAGCGTCAAACTCCAAACGTGTTGATTGAACGTTTGACTTGGCTTGTAGGTTCGCCAGAGCTTGGGTGCATCGGTATTTTGTCCACGAGTCAAAGGAAACTTGCGACAAGCGCTTGTGAGCCATCCACACGTTTGAGTGCGATGAAAATACAACATGTAACGGCGCGAAAATAGCAGCTGCAGCAGGCGACGTCCTAATGACGTCCATCACGACCATCGAAGTTCGCGGGAATTATGTCGTGCGAACTCGCGATCCACGTGCAGGGGCCTTACTCCCGACTGGTTGGAATTCTGAACCAAATCGAGCTAATGTCAATTCGAACTTACGATGGTTACGTAATCGCGTCGTATTAGGGCGATGCCATACGATGCCGTACTTACCATAGATTTATTATTACTACGTATACAACCTCCTACAGTATACCTACTGATTCCATTTATTATATCTTGTGGTCGAAGTAGTCTGTTTTTAAAATTATGTTATATTATATATGTAGAGGTAGGCATTTCCCTACATATTTTATTTTCATTTTTACCTGCTACAGTATAGCTAACGATTCCATTTATTATATCTTGTGGTCGAAGTAGTCTGTTTTTTTAATCTTGTTACATTAAATATGTAGAGGTAGGCATTCCCTACATATTTTCTTTTCATTTCTAATCTGTTAATTTTATTTCCATGATAAACTTCGGGGGCATCGGGGTCTATACGATCTGCGAAGTTCCTTTCCTCTTCAGGTAAGTTATTGAATAAGCATACATTTTAATGTGACTACTTTTTGCTGATGGTACGTGTGTTCTCTTTTGTTTAAAAAGCTGAAATAAAGACTTCATCAACATTACATTTTTCATTTTTTTTTACCTACGACCCACTGAATACACCCGAAGTAACAGTACGGTCGACCGCACGTCGGTGGTAACACTGACATTAGCAGTATCCTTATTTCGTAAGCAGTAAGGGTGGTTTTCGAATTGAAGTGTTACCACTGTCGTGCAGTTGACTGTACTACTCGTCTGCTGAGAAGGTCGACCGTTAAAAATTACGATTTACAGCGTTGCTATTGGTCAGTACTAGCCAGGCCTTGCCGGAGGTGCGGTACGTGGCAGCGGGAAGGGAAAACGGCATTCTCGTAGCAGACCTACAGGTAGTACGGTCAACCGCACGTCGGTGGAAACACTGACATTAGCAGCATCTTTATTTCGTAAGCAGTAAGGGCGGTTTTCGAATTGAAGTGTTACCACTGTCATGCAGTCGACTGTACCATTGACTTATACCTATGGACTGGAAATGCCTACGAATTACGCGTGGCATATTTACAATATCCGGGCCTCTAATGGCGGCAATAGCTAGGGAAGTAAGGAGATGTGTGCTGATTAAATACATTTTTAAGTTTTAATAAATAATGCAATTATATCAAATACTAAGTTCGACTGTCCCTAACGTCCTATGTATGTATATATGGGACACCATTTTGATACTCTCAAACTCCCATAAAATGGATCATTTTTAGGGTTCCGAAGTCCTACAAGGAACCCTTATAGTTTCGTCATGTCCGTCCGTCTGTCCTAATCCTTTACAGCTTAATAACTTTTATAAACATAAGTAAATGAAATTTTGTTAAAAAATAGTCTACATATAGATCTCAATTTTAAAAGAATAAAAAAATCGTTTTTACGTATTTTAGGGGTGGCGTCCATACATGTGAAATGGGGATGGAAATATTTTTTTCGCTGCACCCCCTCGTGTGGGGGTATCATTGAATATGCCTACTAAAATGAAGGTAATGTTTCATACACCACTTTTTTTATCAGGTGTACCATCTGCAAAATATAGCCCGCTAAAGTGGCTTGCAATGTGTCCCCCCCCCCCTGCCATTTCTAAAATATGCAATGTAGAAACTTATAATCTTCCACATTGATAGACCTTTGTGAAAACTCTCTTTTAAAATTATTTCGAGTATGTGATTATAATTTTTTGAGTTATAGAGAGAAAACTGAAAAATACTTAAAACGTCCTAGTTCAAAGGTCATTGACCTTAGAGAAAAATTATAGCAAATAATGCTCCTTTAGCTACTTTCTATTTGAAAAAATCACAAAAAGTAACATTGAAATGACACACTTCTTAAATTTGGCTTCTTGAATTTATCGCTAGATGGCGCTACTAACACACTGAGTCGCGTGCTGCCGATTATTGCAAAAACTAAAATAGCTATGATTAATATTCGAATGATTCGTTTGTAATTACACCTACATAGGAACCCTATAATACTGAGCATGGCCCGACATGCTCTTGGCCGGTTTTGTTAGATCCATAGTCTAGTAGATTCATAGTACTTCGTGTTGAACTAAAATGAAATTTGGCCGATATATCGAAACATCGATTTTATTTTCAACTAGCTGTGCCCGCGACTCCGTCCGCGTGGATGTCGGAAAATAACATCGTGTCATAATTATGAACACAATATCTTCAAATATATACATATAAGCGCCTACACAGACGATTACACTATTTACCGACCATACTATATTTTGTTTTTACAACCAACCGGCTAAGGTGATGGAATTTCATGGAATTAGCCCTAAACTCCCTCATTCTGAGAAGACGCTCGTGCCCAGCAGTGGGAAGTAATTGGGCTGATTATGTTATTCTATAACACTAACCACATCTCTTCTTATGCTGAGAAGAGGCCCGTGTCCAGCAGTGGGACTGTAATGGACTGGTAATGTTATGTTATTCTAGAATACTAATAATATCCAGTTCATTAACTCTTCTCATTTTGAGAAGAGGGCCATACCCAGTAGTGGGACAGTAATGGGTTGACTACGTTATGTTATTCTATATTTTATAGTTTCTTAACTCTTCTCGTTCCGAGAAGAGGTCCGTGCCCAGCAGTGGGGCAGTAGGTAATGAGCTGATTATGTTATGATAATCTATTACACTAACAATATCCAGTTCCTTAACTCTTCTCATTCCAAGAAGAGGGCCATGCCCAGCAGCGGGACAGTGATGGGCTATGTTATGTTATTCTATATTTTCTATAATACTAATAGAATCCAGTTGTATTTTTAGGAACCTGCAACCTGCATCTAACCAACAATCATGACCTCTACTTTGTATGCAACTTAATACAATAGAGGGGTCAAGCTGTATCGCTGGATCTACTCAACCGATTCAGATAAAACATACCCTATATTTTAAGTTAGACTAATACCAATACAAATGCTAAGTTTCATTACGATCCGTTCAGCCGTTTTCACGTGATGAGGTAACAAACAGACAGACAGACAGACATACATTTTTTAAACGATTGATTCGTGTTCTACAGCTCATTTCTAGTCCCCCTAGCCGGTTTTCGCGAAAAAAAACTCAATGTACAGACTTTTCGACCTTTACAGTTTTATTATAGTATATATATATCGAACTCTGATATTGTATATTTGAAAATATCGATAAATCGAAAATCTGATATTTAAAAAAATATCAAGAGCCCTAATTTGTTTACTTGACAGCTCATGTGCTATGGGCCACGAATGGTGGTGACTGCGGGTTGCCACGCCGTGAGTTGTACCTACGGAGGCGGTGTATTCTTCTATATCCACCTAGTTTATCCAAATATCTATTAAATTGTTATTGAATTATGAATCTATTCTTTGTCTCTTGTCAACCAACGTGTTATGTCGTCTGGTGAAAGATCGCATGCTATTTGTATATTCTCTGCTTGGCAATATCTTTACGGGTTATCAAAATACCTACTCCGCGTGGCAACCCCACTTACCCCCCAATGTGGCCCATAGTACTTGAGCTGTCAAGTAAACAAACTAGGGCTGTTGAATTATTTTTAAATATCAGATTTTCGATATATCGATATTTTTGAGTATACAATTAATTGGAGTTCGATATATCAGCCAAATTTCATGATTCTAGGTCAACGCGAAGTATATAGGTTTTTTATGTGAGTTTGCGAGTGTCAAAATATGAAAGAAAAATTATTTATTGACACAGTTAACGACGCGCAACATTTAAACAACAGTGATAAACATAAGCAGGTAACTAATAGGTGGAGTTACATATGAAGTAAAACAAAAAAACACAGGTAAACAAGAAAGGGCAGTCTATATAAAATATAAGAAAAGTATAGTTGACCGCATGACTGGCAACACCTGAGTCTGAAAACCGCCCTTACTGCTTACGAAATAAAGGCGCCGCCAGAGCAAAACTGTTACCACTGACGTACGGTCGACCGCACCTAAAATTACATAATAAAAATAAAATATCTTCGTTAGTTCTCAAGACATTGTTGATTGTTCTTATTGAAATAGTATTGAGGGAGATATAAGTTAGTGAAGTTTTACTTCAGACGTGTGGTCTAAAGCACTCTCGTTTTTTTATGTCCTAGGGACAGCCGAACTTAGTATTTGATATAATTGCATTATTTACTTACTACTATTACTTATTTTTTATTTACTACTTTAAAATGATTTTAATCAGCACGCATCTCTGGTAAGAAACACGAGTATCGATATCGATACTTTTTAGTTTTGATTACTTACTTCCCTAGCTATGGCCGCCATTACAGTGGCCCGGGTATTGTAGGTATGCCACGCTCTTGTCGTATGACAAGTCCATAGATATAAGTCCATGTGCCACGCGGAGTCTGACTAAGGAACTATTATTCAAAGCGCGGAGTAGGTATTCTGACATCCCGTAAAGATATTGCCAAGCAGAGAATATACAAATAGCATGCGATATCTTTCACCAGACGTCATAACACTTTGGTTAACACAAGAACATTATATATGTATGTATTACATACATTCCTGGACAAAGTACGGTCAACCGCACGTCGGTGGTAACACTTTGACATTAGCAGCATCTTTATTTCGTAAGCAGTAAGGGCGGTTTTCGAATTGACATGTTACCACTCATGCAGGCGACTGTACTACATATTTTAATCAATACAAAACTATACCTTAAGCCTATGGTTTAAGGTTTATTTTCATGTAATAGTGATGTAAGCAGAAAACCAAAAGATAGGGAGAGCCGAGAAGCGACTTGTGTGTCCTTGTCTAAAAAATTTCCAATGTAAAATAAAAATTTCTATAGTAGTTTTTAAATCAAAATTATAGTTTTCTAAAATTCGTTATCACCGCACTTCTATAACACGATAATGTGATATTCGTAATAGTGATGTAAGCCATTAATAAAAGTAGATCGTACTATTTTGTTACGTATTCTTATTGAATTTATAAAATAATATTGGTGTAAACTTTAACCTTTAAATGTCAACACTGATTTGTCATATTGACAACAATTATGGCGGTTTATTGTAATTTTTCATGTTTTTGAATTTTCAGTATATTTTATTATAAAATGGTGAATTTTTGTTGCGTACGTGGTTGTAAAAAAGAATCATATCCTGGCTGTGGCTTATCTTTTCACAGGTAAAGTGTTTTCATATGGTTTTCTTATTTACAAAGCACTGACACACTAGGGTGACCATGCGTTGTATGCACGAATGTATTTGGTTTTTTTATTGGATCCCAAAGATGAATGACAGATCGGGAAAAAATTATTCCCAGGAATCCCACAAAGTCGTCAATCGTTTTTAGCGTGTATTTTGAAAAAAAAAAAAACTCATTCATTCAAATCAAAGAAAAAGTAGATTATTTCTATTTACGTTGAATGATGACAAAATTCTGAATACGCCCATGGTTGTACCACAGACACCACAGTCTTAGGAACTCTAAAGCGCAAACCACACAGAGCGGTGCGTGTCGGGCCCGCATTGGGTGGAGCATGACGAATACTACATCTACTTCGACATCGAAGATGGCGGACGCGACTATTTAAATAAAATTAATACAGATATCGTTCTCGAGGTTCTCAGGGGTCCTGATTACGAATATAAGATTTATTTTGAGATCCAAGAAGGCGGACGCGACTTTTAAAATGAAATCAATATGGGTATCGTTTTCGAGGTTTCCGGGGTGCTGATTATGAATATAGCATCTATTTCGAGATCCAAGATGGCGGACGTCACTTTTTAAATAAAATCAACATGGGTGTCGTTTTTGAGGTTTCCCGGGATGCTAATTACGAATATAACATCTATTTCGAGATCCAAGATGGCGGACGTGACTTCTTAAATAAAATCAATATGGGTGTCGTTTTCGAGGTTTCCCGGGATGCTAATTAAATAATGGGACCAACCCCGAAATCGCGAAAACACAACTATTCCTTACATTTTGTCGTGTAACGTGAACACAAATGCAGGGAACAGCTTATTACTGATGAGTACAATGACCCCTTAAGAGGTTTTGAGTTATTTCAATTACAAGTTGTATAATATCTTTGCACACGTAGAATTAGCAATGTTGGCAATGGTGTCGATTCTCTTGTTCATGAACTAAACTTATTTTAAACTATCGCTCTCTTTTACTGATAGGAGATAACAGAAAGGGATGGAAACAATTTAAGCGTTGTCAAATTAGTCGGAATTTAAATTTCTAAGCAAGTTTAGTCGTGATTTCGGAACGCGCCCACTAAAATACAGTGAAATGTAACACGTAAACTAATTTGACAGTTCTAAAATTGTTGCCATCTCTTTCTTGTATCTACTATTAATAAAAGAGAGCGATAGTTGAGTTGTTGAAGTAGCGTGAACAAGAGAATTGACACCAATGATCCATGAAAATAAAATTAATAAAACATCGACTTTGCCTACCGTAAACCAGCAGGCCGTGTTGACAATGTCCATACCTACTTCCTACTGATATTATAAATGCGAAAGTATGGATGTTAGTTTGTTCTTCCATAACACTGAAACGGCTGAACGGATTTGATATACTGATTCTACTCGGAGTAAGAAAAATATATAAATAAAGTCAAAGCATATAATCTACTTATATTGAACTAAGTTTACGGGACAATTAAATCAAAATATAACAAACATTTTGACTAACCTCGACGGTGTTTATGCCATATGTGAAAGGAATAACGGATAAAGTTGGAACAGCACTGACAAACTTCTCCATTAAGACTGTATTTATTCCGTTATCTAAAGTAGCACATCAGGTCAGGACAGCGAAGGATGTGATACCATTCCAAACACCGGGGGTATATAAGGTTGACTGCAGCTGTGGTAGCTCCTGCATTGGACAGACAAAGCGTACTATCGCGGAGAGAGTGAAGGAGCACATCACAGCGGTAAGGCGCCGTCAAGTGGACAAATCTGCCATAGCCGAACATTTGCTCGATTCAGGACCAAACCATTGGATTGAGCTACACGACCCGAAAATCCTCTCCACTGATCGTCATTACTATCCCAGAATTGTACGAGAAGCGATTGAGATAAAGAAATATAAAAATTTCAATCGGGAAGATGGATATAGGTTGTCCTCCTCGTGGAATCCGGTAATCGAGAAGTGTTCGCGTCGTGGTATGTCTACATGTATGTCCGCCGAAACTGTCAGCATTGTGTGTCGTGATTCAGCATATCTTGTTACGGACAGCGACGTTACGAAAAACCAACCGCGGGTAGTTCGAGAAAACACCCGCCGCTCAAGACGATGACACCCACATACTTCAGTCTGCTCGTGACCACGGCCAATGCAACTTGACCGAAACGTTAAGGTTAGTCAAAATGTTTGTTATATTTTGATTTAATTGTGCGCGACAAGTCCCGTAAACTTAGTTCAATATGAGTGAAATTCGCGAAAGTTTAAAAACTTCTATAAATCTACTTCATTATGAGTACAATGACCCCTATTAGTTTTCGAAACGATAACATTAAGTTTGAGAAAATCCACGAATAAATATTATTTGGACACCCTAGTAGAAAGAAATGCAATAGTTTTATGGACCTCTCGCTCGGCTCGTTTTAAGTCACATAGTGTGTTATCCTACTATATAGACTCATGGGTTAACAAGAGAAAGAATAGATTCTTAAGTCAATAACGATTTCATAGATATTTGTATAAACTAGGTGGATATAGAAGAATAGGCCGCCTCCATAGGTTTATTATTTCAATGGAAAGTACGCGCAATTTTTTTTACCCGAAGTGAAGTTGTCACAAAACTATTTTAAGATTTTAAGGGTGTCAGGCAGGCAAGTAGTGTCAACCATCGATATATACTGCGTACTAGATGCGCTGTTTACAAGAACATGGTTACACGAGTTATGTGGCTCGGGATTCCCGAGTCGGGAACCACACTCATCTGCATGACTAGGGTTGCCATCCTTCCGGGTTTCCCCGGATTTGTCCTAGTTTAGAAAGCGTCCGGGTGGGGTTTCATTTGTAGTCCGGGTTTTAGACTGCTGGTGCTGACACATCTACCGAAAATACGCAGCCGAAATTTTAATGAGTAACATTTAAAAAAAACTTGATATGTCCGGGTTTAAAGGTACAAAATCCGGGGTTTTCACACTTCTTGTCCTCGTTCGCAGATTTTAGAGATGGCAACCCTATGCATGACCTATACCTATGGACTTGAAATACTAGTCAAAGCCTACGAAATACTTTCTATACTTACCTACATACTTACACTATCCGGGCCCGTAAAATGGCGGTCATTGCAAGGGATGTAAGTAATCAAAACTTATTATAATCCACATTATATTTGCATTACTTGTTGTCCACAGCACAACCATTAAAGAAGAAAAATAAGCTTTCAAAGGCTCTTTAATGTTTGAAGCAAATGTATAGAAATTGCACAA
Source organism: Asteroscopus sphinx (assembly GCA_949699075.1). NCBI lineage: Eukaryota > Metazoa > Arthropoda > Insecta > Lepidoptera > Noctuidae > Asteroscopus > Asteroscopus sphinx. Next base: position 10,288,816 of record OX453013.1, on the reverse strand, counting down.
TTGAACTTAAAATTACATTTAACTTGCAGCTCCGCCATTATAGCTTTATTTACCCCGGTTCCTATTTTGGGATAGCCTGAAAAACGGGGTAACCCGCAGTTAAAATAAGGAGTACCTACCTATATGGCAAGCCGTAACCAACTTCAGTCCGGCCAACCAACTTCAGTCCGGCCAAGATACTTTGCGCGTACCAGTGTAGGTACTCGTTTGTGCTCTGCGAGATAGACAGGCATAAAACCAGAAATAAAATTATCGGACGCGACTAAAGCCACAAACAAATTGGCGACTGATACTGTCTCTGGTCAGTACAGAAGGTAAAAAATATAGACGAAGTGCTGCTTACAATCATAGTGAAGCCAACAAAACCGTGCTCCTCCGTGTATGTACAAACCAGCACTCACGCACAAAATATGTTTGTTTTGGGCCATAATTACTGGACGATGCCGCGTACTAAGGCCCATATTACAGAAGCTTCCTCAAGTACCTACAGTTTAAACTCCAATCACCTGATCACTACTTAAGGATATAATTTTTACTTGAGTATAGGTCTTATTCCAGAACGGTAATTATAAACTTTAATTCAACAACATAACACACGAATTTGACCTGAAATAGAATAGAAATCTCTACTCAAGCGTAATCTGGACCACACAAGAGTATTACAGATCAAATCTCAGCTGAAATTCCGAAACAGGTGACAGTATAAAATAAAACTAAACTCAGCTGAACTGTGATCAATAAATTTCTGCTTGAGGAACGTTCTAAAATCAAAGCACAACTCAAAACTAGTTTTAAACGGAGATCAACGCTTGTGTATCGTTCTGTAATATGGGCCTAAGGCCCGTATTACAGAAGCTTCCTCAAGTACAGTTTAAACTCCAATCAAGTGATCACTACTTAAGTATAGAATCGTTACTTGAGTATCGGTCTTATTCCAGAACGGTAATTATAAACTTTAATTCAACAACATAACACACGAATTTGACCTGAAATAGAATAGAAATCTCTACTCAAGCGTAATCTGGACCACACAAGAGTATTACAGATCAAATCTCAGCTGAAATTCCGAAACAGGTGACAGTATAAAATAAAACTAAACTCAGCTGAACTGTGATCAATAAATCTCTGCTTGAGGAACGTTCTAAAATCAAAGCTCAACTCAAAACTATTTTTAAACAGAGATCAACGCTTCAGTATCCTTCTGTAATACGGGCTTTAGAGTGGTGAGCACGGTTTGAAGCGTGAGCTCTGGTTTGTAGTTGTACACGGAGGAGATTGGTTTTGTTGGCTTCACTATGATTGTTCGCAGCACTTCGTATACATTTTTTTACTATATCTGTGCTGGCTGGTCAATAACTATACCTATTAATAATTTACAACCTATACTTTGTATAATATAGCTTGATCTCTGTGACACATGTCAAATACGTACATTTTCAACGTATTTTGACATTATTTGTACGTATTTGACATCTGTCACAGGGATCAAGCTATATTTTACAAAGTATAAGTACCTGTTTGTTCAAACTAAGGCCCGTATTACAGAACGTTCCACAAGTACAGTTTTATCTTCAATCACTGATCACTACTTAAGGATAGAATCATTACTTGAGCATCGATTATTCCAATATAGTAATTATAAAGTTCAATTCAATTGCACACGAATTTAGCCAGAAATAGGAAAGAAATCTCTACTCAAGCACAGAATATCTAATAGTACGTACCTACTAACGTAACTCAAGCGTGGTGTAGACCACACTAGAGTGATTACAGATCAAATCTCTGCTCAAATACCGAAACAGGCGACAGTATAAAACAAAAGCTAAACTCAGCTGAACTGTGATGAATCTTTGCTTGAGGAGTGTTCTAAATTTAAATCCCAATTCAAAACTAGTTTTAAACGGATATCAACGCTTGAGGAACGTTCTGTAATATGGGCCTCAGTCGCGGATGTGACTGAGCACTCTGACCATAGGTAATACATATAGTGCGTCCGACGAATATCTGCTCACGGTACCGATCTGCGAGAATCTGCTCAGATTATTGGGAGTAGTCTAAAATTATATTTTTATTGTTCCCAACCCACTGGGGGTCGTTGGGAAAAATATATGAATTCAACGCAATGGTCACCACACCAGTGATGGCGGATTTGGTGGCGGCCGCGGCCGGGCGGCCGTTGGGAATAATCCTACTTTAGTCGCCCAGCGTCTGTCGCGATGTTCACACTAAGTAGGTACACTGGTACAGTCTAACACATCTATGGAATAGAATATTATTGATAAATAAAGGCCAATCTATGACTCATTGTAAAACCGAAACGTATGTTGAAAAGAGTTTTTACTTGGTCTATGAGTCTAACAAAGCAATTGGTATACAGGGTAGAGAGATATAAATGAAGTTTTCTCAGAAGATTATGGATGTTTTCGAGTGAAATATAATTTTAATAACGGACAAAGTCGAACTGTTACATTTTAAATTTATACAAAACCCTAATCAAACCATTCGATAATAACTTGCTGAGAAATCTTCATCTATATCTGGCGACCCTGTAGGTATACTATTGCTTTGTTAGACTGTACATTGGTTTTGATCTTTTTAAACTGAGTTTCGTTTAATTCGGTAATCTTCAAGGGAATCTTATTATAAAATCGTACCTACTGAGTTTCCCACAAACGACTTGTTGCATTGTTGTATTGATCGAATGTACCTATATCTTCTTATAGTTGCAAATGTTTTTTAACTTCGTATATACCTCTATCGACGGGTGCAAAGTAAAAAGAGTCATATACAAAACAGCAACTTTTCAGGAGAGCGCGAAATAGGAAAAAAGTGCTCTCATTTTGTTAATATGATACATACGCTGCGGCAGGTTATTGGTACAGAAGATCGAAGAGTATAACTTGCCTCTTTGTTTAGCGTTTGTGGACTACGAGAAAGCCTTCGATTCGATCGAGACTTGGGCTGTACTACAGTCTCTTCAACGGTGCCAGATTGACTATCGAAGTGTTAAAGTTTGTATGAAAATGCCACTATGTCAGTCCGATTACAGGACCAAGCCTCGAAACTTATCCTTCTGTAGCGAGGTGTGAGACATGAGTCTTGCTCTGAAAAATACTATATTTTCCAAAAAAAAAGTTGGCAACCCTAGCCTTAGTATATCGCAACGCAGCTCCTGGTTCTTAGGCCCTGCTGGGACGTTTTTAACCCAGAAAATCGTTAATAATCGTGGATCGTCTTGGGCTTGGGCTTGGGTAGCACACCTAAAAAAGTTGCGGATTGTGCAAGGCGCTCTTTTGATAATTGTGCCACCACACTGTGACAACACGATTGAGGCGAGGCTGCATGAGACGTGATATTAAATAGGTATTTAGGAATACTTATCGTCGAAAATCTATCGTAGAAAATTGATGGAATTACTCCAGGTTTTAATCTTTTCCAAAATTTTCCAGCTGCCGTCAGGTAATCTGTAGTTAAAAATGTGAGTCACATCACATATCACAGAGCTATTAGCACAGATAACTTATGCTATTAGCACCTATTAGTTGGTTTCCCAGGAATCACCTCAATCAATGTATTGCTTGTCTCGGCGTTCGCAGTTGGTCTGAAAAAAAATCCGTGGCTGGCGTGAATATGTTGATATGTCCAAAACAATGTTTTTATAGGGCAGCAATTTCAAAGTATGACGTTTTGTGTTAAATCCATTAAACTTATGTAGATACCTATATAACTTGATTTAAGGATAATTTTATGCGGTCTTTCGATAAATTTAATTTTGCCTATATGAACTTTAAAAAAGTAAAACCGACTTGTTAAATGGTTTAGGTAGTTGGTGCCTTTGATTTAGTTTGATTTAAGGAAAGATTGGCACCGAATTCTAAACTGTTTCACACAAATTATTTTATACTTTTTGAAAACTGTTATTTTTTTTTATAAGTTCATATAGGCATAAATTAACATTATTCGAAAGACCGCATAAAATTATCCTTAAATAAAGTTAAATAGGTATCTACATAAGTTTAACGGATTTAACACAAAACGTCAAACTTTGAAATTGTTGTCCTATAAAAACATTGTTTTTGATTTTTCTATTTTGAGTGGCATTAACAATAGAAAGACAAGTGATTGCTGCAATCCCGGATGATTTGCCGTCATCCATTAAAGAGTTCCTTTCTTTATCTCCAAAAACATTCATGAGATCTTCACCAAATGATACTTTCTGAATGCAAATGCTTGACTTGTTGAGGAAAATGCCAAAATCGCTATATGTATGCCTATAATATTTGAGGAGTTCCCTCAATTCCACATGGATTCCATTCCATGGATTTTGATAAAAATGGGACCAATCTAGAAGTAACTTCAATTTTTTTTTTTTTTATCCAAATCGGTTTATAAATGACGGAGTACACGTAAAAATAAAATAAACTTTAAAAAATACTTCAAAAAGATTAAAATAATTCATGTGAAACAGTTTAGGAAGTAGGTGCCTTTAATTCGGTTTGGTTTAAGAGAAAATTGGCACCGACTTCCCAAACTGTTTCACATTTTTTTTGACGTCGGTTTTACTGTTTTTTAAGTTTATTTTATTTTTCTATTTTGGGTGTTAATAACAATAGAATGACAAGCGATTGCTGCAATCCCGGATGATTGGCTGTCATCTATTGAAGAGTTTCCTTTTTTATCCCCGATGATCTTCACCAGATCTTTACGAAATGATACTTTCTGAATGATTTGCTTGACTTGTTGATGAAAATGCTAAAATCACTTTATGTATGCTACTAGAATATTTTAAGAGTTCCTTCAATTCCACATGGATCCCATTATCAGAACAGAATTTTGAGAAAATGGAAAGAATTTTCCAAATCGGTTTATAAATGACGGAGTTATGAGGTAGGTAACAAACATAAAAAAATACAATCGAATTGAGAACCTCCTCCTTTTTTGAAGTCTGTTAAAAATGGAAGTGCATTTGATATTGAAAGTTCACGGCGTGACGTCCCGTAGTCTTCAAGTGGTTGTATAACCATCACGATTACGTGTCTGTGGAAGGCACGCTCGCGGTGCGGAAACAGCGTCCGTTGATTTCACTTTCATTTTATCAGTGTGGAAAATCCAGCGCTATCCGCCGTTGATTCCCACAGACGTAACTTTTTTTTTATTGTTTCTCTTGCAGGTTTTTTTGCTTTTAGGTACGTGTAGGTACCTAAGTAGGTAGGTACTAGTGCGGATGCTTGTAATGATTAGGTACCTTAGTCATTAGTGGGGATTAAAATGTCTTCGTTCTATTTGACCTAATATCTTATTACATATTAATTAGTAGAAGTGCCTCGCTCCAAAAGACCAACCTAATTGTGCACTTTGGGATAAAATCACCAAATTTCTACCACAGATAGGATGTTCTAATACGATAATTTTCATCATCAGATGTGGAGGTAAGTCAGATTTGTCCTCGTTGCGCGGGAGGAGGGGGGCGAAGTACGCATCCGCCGCGCTTTGATTATAATTTTTTTACGGATCTTTTCATGCTCTTGGTGTTTGTGTGGTTAATTAGTTATTGAGGTAGGTACTCTAGGCAGTAGCGGCGTAAAGGGAGGGTGATGGAGTCAGTCACAAGTGTGTGTGGCGCCGGCGCCACTTGGTAACCGCCAGTATTTCTTCCAATGTGGCGCTCCAGTAGACCTTGGTTGGAGCTTCTGAGATTATTCTGTAAAATGGAACTATTATGAGTCTGTTCAGAGTCCAGTGCTGTGTCTAAGATTTGTCTTTCGGTGGCTTCTTTCATGTGAAAAAAGCTTTTCAACATTAAATTAATGAAATTGTCCTTAATATCGGCAATGAGACAAGCGCAACTGACCTTGATAATGTCATTGAATATTTAGCAAAATAAAGTCAAGTATGCACGTTTAATTCTTGTTTTTTCATTTGGGGGTTGCTCAATAGAAAACCGCCCCGGGTGCCAACCCACGCTCGACGCCGATGCCACTGACTCTAGGTACCTAATCACTTATTCACGAGACTCACGACAGTAATATTATACACTAGCGGCCCGTCCGGGCTTCGCACGGGTGGACATGTTTTATATTTTTATAAATATAGCCTATGTTACTCAGGGCGAATGTAGCTTTCTAATGGTGATTTTTTTTTTGAAATCGGCACAGTATTAGTTTTTGAGTTTATTAATTACAAACATACACACAAAAATACAAATCTTTCCTCTTTATAATACTAGTGTAGATAGTGTAGATATAGATATAGGTACCAAACATTTGATCGAGTTAGGAAGGTAGATAGGTAGTTTTTACCCTAGACCAATATGCATCTACTTACATATGATTATCTATAAACATAGTTCCTTCGTCCATGTGTTACTACGGGGTGCCAACTGAAAATCAGCACTGAGGGTTCCACGCCCAGCACATGCTAAGTTGGTGAACCTTTTGGCATTGGCAGAAACTTCATGTTTACTTGTGTCTAATTTCAGTTATTTTATTGATAATATTGTTGTGCTTTCACTTCCCTGTGCCACGTAAAAGATTTTCTTTCTTTCTTATCACTGTATGATTGGAATTGGTCCTTAGTAAAAGTTGTGCAGAATGATAAATGAGACTGTTTTGGTATTTTTTAAATTATCCTGTATACAACGTGTTATTGAAATAACTGAAAACCTCTTAAGGGGGCACTGTACTCATAAGTATGATGAAAATTTACTATTGGACCAATCCTGAAATCGCGAAAAAAAATATCAGCTGATCCCTACATTGATATTGACATGATTTATGTTAATACAAGCGTAGGGAACAGCTGTTTTTTTTTCGCAATTTTAGTGTTGGTCCCATAGTAAAATTTGGTCATACTGATGAGTACAATGACCCCTTAAGAGGTTTTCAGTTATTTCAATAACACGTATAAGGTCTTAGTCGAAAAGGTAGGTATCCAAATCACGACCTCAAAATTATCTAAGATGCCTGAACTAAGGTACATATTTGTATTATCAAACCTGGTGTCAAGAAAACTACAAAATGCATGTGCGGTGTAGCAGTGGTGCAGCGCGGCGAGGGCGCAAGTGGGGGCTGGATCTCGGCAATAGGTTTTTGGCGCGGAGAGAAAGTGCTGTTGGTGGTGGCCGAAGACCCCAGCTCGGCGGCACTCGGTGGAATCCGCGCGGCCGCGGCCGACACACGGCCGGCGTTTCATGGGCAGTCCGTTTGCGAAATAATGCCATTGTATCGCTGACGCCGAATTTGCCAGTGAACGCGCCGAGCGCGGAGATGCCGCGCAAATAAATAGTGGTGCGCCAATGATATCGACAAGCTCTCGACCCAGGATACCCATTAAAATGTGCCAATGGAGTATTGTGACTGTAACTTACGTGGTCCTTGTACTGATTCCGTCCGATGCCAGGGAGATAAGTTTGCCGGATGCCGCTTCCCTTCACAATCATGTGAGTACTGAGGCTGATTATCATAGTATCATCACTATCAGACCGTGACCGCGGTATCGGCCACAGCTGCGTGTGCGGTGCATTGACTGAACATGCACTTTTACTTTCATTAGTATTCTGCTTTTGCATTTCTTGTTTACCTGTTTAGTGTTTACCTATCGACAATCAACAGTTGTACATGTACAACACAACATGTTGTTGATCTGTATCCGTGCCATATTCAAGGAGGTGACTACTGATACTGAACAGAAATAAATAAAAAATCAATACCAATTTTTTTGTTTCTATATCTAATACCTATTTGGAAACAATCAAATTCCCCCGTGTGTCGCTTGCGACTCAAAAACGATGCGTGCGAGACCACCAAAAAATGGGCAGAATTTTCCGCCCTTTGACAATGCCGCTGGTGGCTTATTTTCAAAGTCGTTCGGGATTTATTCTCAAATCCTCGTATATGTTTCTAAAAGAAAATTTCGTTAATATGTAACCGTAGAATTAGTTAAATATTTTTAGATGCACTTCGGTTATAATTTGCTCTAGAAATATGGCACGGTTACAGATCAACATCTTGTATGTACACACGGCTACACATCAAGCTGTAAATTTCCAGTATTTTAAGCTGAACTCGCATTGTACGGAAAGCCTTTACTATGCGAGGTCAGCGTATACTGGAAATGTACAGCTTGATGTGTAGCCGTGTGTACCTACCAATTATTACGTCGCATAGGCAAATTAAAAGTTTACGTTGTAGTTTTAGTATTTTAAATATTTGACATACCTATGTTAACACTACAGTAAAATTTAAATGCTGTCATTAGTGAACTAAGCCCTTAACTTAATGACGATTGAATTGATCTATTTTGCTTTACTTGGAATCCAACTTAAGGATTTAGTAGCAATAGCTACCTAGTGATTAGCTATAGGTACCTACATAATATTATACATATTACTAGTTCTTGACAGCATTGTGTGGATTCTACCAATGGGTACCTATACCTCTTGGTAACTGAGCCCTGCAAAGATCTACTTATTCTTACACACTAAGGTAATTAATATGTACTATGTTCTAACACTACGCAAATACATTGATTAGATGACTGCCTATACATGTTGAAATTTTAATGGCATCTTTCCTGAAAAGGGGTCATTTTACTCATCATTCGATTTAAGGGTTGCATTGTAGAAGTTGTTCATCATAGGAAGACTTAATTTAAATTTTTAAACCAATAAAAATTTGCACATCATTAGTGTGATTTGGATATCATTTGTGTCACGATCTCATTAGTGTAAAATCATTCGTGGTACCCAATTTTATGTGAAATCAACCCAAAAGGTAAATGAGAATTCAATATTTTGTGACTACACCCACGAATAAAACTATCAGATTATTCCACAAACAAAATTTAAAATAAACACATCTATTACTGAGATCCACGACGCCAAAAAGTAGCTCAAAACGCATAGGTATTTCTTGTGTTTTTTGTAATACGGCTCTACAATTGTACTGTTTTACACAAATTACCTACCTAACGAAACCTAACGAAATATATAAAGGGAAGAAAAAAAATGTTCATGCGTAAATGCGTTAAAGAACCTCGAATCTTTGAGGTTTGTTGTCAATTATTCCAAAGGGTACCTACGCTAGTATTAAACATATACCTACCTATGCCTATGTTGTCAATGATTCCAAAGGGTACCTACGCTAGTATTAAACATATACCTACCTATGCCTATGTTGTTTGCGTTTTTTAGCCAAGTTGCTATGTAGGACTTATTGATGTGGGTTGTAGGTTGACGAAATTCAGGCCATAAATAAATTCAGGCTACAATACAGGATGTGTGATGTGGAAACAACTAGGTACCTAATATAAATTTCAAGATTGTAAAGAATCCACAGACCAGTAAGCCTCTAGACGCCGCTTAGCCGGACACCCCCGGTCACAACGCATATGCAGTAGCAAAGCATATCATACACCCCGTGGCCAATCAGGACGTCAGTCCATCAGCGAGCGGCACCAATCATAGGGAATCGTACCACCGTACTTTTGAGCCGACCAATCATAACGCACCGTCCGCCTCCCGGTCCCCGCCAACATTTTACGACTGCTTTCTCATGCAAAACTTTGTTTAAGCGGCGTCTTGAGGCTTACTGGTCCGTGAAAGAATCACATTTATCCAAATGCAACATGCATTGCTAATAGATCAACCCCTATATACCTAGTCTAGTCTGAATTGAATAGGTAGGTAAATAGTTAAACAGTTAATATTGTCACAGATAATATAAATACTAGAATAGATATTGTCAACCTACCTACTTTTATTTACATAATAAAGCTTGTTTGTTTTAGAAAAAACGCTAATTTGCTGCTGAGGCATAATATTATTGTGTATCTCAGTAGTTGTTATGTAAGGAACTTTGGCCAATTTTATTTAAAGGTTGTTATTTACCTACTTACATGTTTGATAATTATAATTACATAACATAACATAACATCACGCCTGTATTTCCCCGAAGGGGTAGGCAGAGGTGCATAGTACACCCACATTTCGCCAGTTATGTTATAGTCCCATGTAATAGGGGGCGAGCCTATTGCCATTGACCGGGCACAAATCCAGACTCCGGGCTGCTACTGAGAATTTATTAATGAAAAAACCCAATAACACTTTGCCCGACCCGGGAATCGAACCCAGGACCTCACGCTCAGCAGTCGCGCTTGCAACCACTAGACCAACGAGGCAGTTATAATTAATAGCAGTAATATCGGTATTAGTTGTAGTTATTAGTTTTAATTATAATTAATAGTTACCATATTAATTTTCTTTAAATAAGTGTTTTCTCTCGTATCGGCACGAATATACCTATACCTATTCTGTTTTTTCTTACTTGTCTTATTTAGTAAACAATCTTGGCATGTCTTTTTAATGCAATTCGTCAATAATAGTTATTAAATGACATTAATGTTAATAATTTCACACACTAAATAACATTTTTTTACTTAATTACATGTGCAGAACTAATAATTATATTTTATCAGTAATTATTTGAATAAAGAGACGTGCCAAGGTTGTTTACTAAATAAGACAAGAGAGAAAAAACTGAATATAAGATATAAATAAAACTTTTTAACAAAAAATTGAACCGACGAAAACAGAAACTGAAAAGCGAAAGCGTTGTTAAAAAGTTTTAATTTCATTTTTTTGTGGTTAAAATCTAACTCCAGGTCTCCATTATGTTATGTCGTAGTGTCTAGAACTATATTTATGTGTGTCAAGTTTCAACAGAATCGGTTAACAGGTAAGAATTCAGTGGGTGAACAAACACTCATCCCCTGTTTTACTACCCTTAGGGGTGGATTTTGATTTTAAATGGGACCAACTTCGAGGTATACCCTATCCATTAAAAAAAGAATCATCAAAATCGGACCACTCTGTAAAAAGTTAAGCGTGGTCATACATAAAAAAAAAAAAATATATACGCGTCGAATTGAGAACCTCCTCCTTTTTTTCGTCGGTTAATGAGTGTTTGTGTTGGTCTGGTTGTTTCTTATGTATTATAAGTATAAATTTCCAAAAAAAAAAAAAAGTACATAAGTATTATATCCATTATCTAGTACCCATCCCACAAGCTCTGCTTTGTTTGGGACTAGATGGTGATGTGTAAAATGCCCCAAAACTATTTATTTATATTTATTTATTTTATAACATTATTAGCTGAGGTCCTTATGTAGGTTATGTATACATATAGGTACTCATACTGGGACTGCCTCGTTCACGGAATACTTTATATTCATTTCCTCTATGGCCTCGTTGATCTAGTGGTCGCAAGCGCGACTGTTAAGCGTGATTTCCTGGGTTCGATTCCCGGGTCGGGTTAAAGTGTTATGGGGATTTTTCTGTCAAGAAAATTTCTCAGCAGCAGCCCGGAGTCAGGAAGTTGGCGGTGCTATACACTACACCGCCGTGCCACCCGTGCCTCAGATCGAAGGGCACGTAAAGCCGACGGTTCCGCGCCCTCACAGAAAATCTAACGTGGTTCGACTTATATACTTTTAGGTATCGCCCATGAGTCCACGGCTCCCAAGTTTAGGATCTCAGGATTTTGAATTCACGTAAGATAGAGTTCCTGCACACAAGGGTCAATTCATATTGCCGCGGAAGAGAAAGGAAGAGAGGCGTCAATTTTGTCTCGATGCACGAGAATGCTCGAGAATTCTAGCCAGTTCTTGTGACTGCGCTTTGTAGTTTATAGACGCTTGATGCCGTACTGGGCCTTTCTTTGCGTGAACGTCGTCGACGGCCAATCGTGGGAATTATCAAGAATTTCAATCCAAACATTCGCTTCGCTTCCCTTCTCTTCTCTTCTGCGGCAATGTGAATTAACTATATAGGTATCGTTCTGTATGTTTACCAACTGCTGAAAATCAGCCCCATTTGTGTATAGGGGAGGTGTGGGGAGGTTGAGAATAGAAGGTCAATAAGCAGGGCTAAATCCAAAATTACGTTTACAACTAGGTCAGAACAAAGTTCTATATTTATTATGCTTCAGTGTCCTGAAGTCGTTATGTCTGGTAGCCAGTGTAGATATTCTCATAGTTGCGTTGATATGGTGAAATAAGATATCAACTCAGTCTATCGAAGTCCACTGCTGGACATAGGCCTCGCCCAAGTTGCGCCACAACACTCAGTCCTTCCCCTTCCGCATCTAGTACCCCCAGCTACCTTCTTCAGGTCGTCGGTCTACCTGGCTGGAGGGCGCTCTACGCTTTGTTAGCTGATTCGCGGTCCCCATTCAAGAACTCGTCTGGTTCAACAGAAAAGACACAGAAAAAAGAAATAAGAAAGGATAACATAGGCGGCGTCAGTCACGGCCGGTCAGTGGCGTGCATTGGCCTACTTCACTTGAATTTAATTGTGGTGTAAGTTATTGATTTTTTGATGTAGGAAGATTAATTTAGCATTAATAAGTCTATTTTAAGATAAATAAACATCGTACTCTGAAAAAAAGATAATAACTTACACCACTATCGAATTTGAATGAGGAAGGCAGTAGGTATTGCCTAATTGCCTATATGCAATGCACGCCACTGCGGCCGGTGCGCCTGATGAGCTAGCCGAAACCACTGAGGTAATATGTACTACGTACTAGAGTAGATATTACGAACAAAAAATATCGCGCAACTTGCAGGCTGCGGAGCACGCGCGCGGCGAGCGTGGCTAAGCGAGTGAGAGTGCAGGAGCTCTAAAACGTGCTACAAACACTTTGTTCGAGGTGTCTTCTCTAGTACGTAGTACATATTACCTCAGTGGCCGAAACGAAGAACACCTCTCGGGTGCTGCCACAGATTAGGTGCTGTAATTCGAAATGTCAAACAGCCGTCAACTGCCAATTTGACTTTGGGCGTGGCCACACCCCTTTCTATTTAATTACGTTTAAAAACCACATTTCTCGTTATTTTACTATGAAACCTATATAAAAGCATGGTATAATAAGATGTTTTACCCATCTTATTATACCATGTATAAAAGGTATTCGTTATAATCTCTATAACATTGCCTATCTGTTTTTATAAGTTTCATGTGGTAATTAGGCAAAAAAATTAAAAAGAAAAACTGCAAAAATCGGCACTCAACCACAGTTGTAGTTGTGCTGCCAGGCAGCATACAGCTACCGAGGGATTAATTCAGTCTGTAGCATCTGTAACTGGACAACACTCGATCCTTCACCTTCCGATTCAATCTACATCAGCTACCTTCTGTAGGTAGTTGGTCCATTGATACTGGCTTTCTCAAAATCTCCATTTTCTTTGTGATTCTACTGATTGATGCCTAGGGCATTACAATAAGTTTTCACCCAAAAATATTTTTTGCGTCTTGCGTCCTACTGAGAACACGGTTGTATTGTCCAGTAGCTTTCTACTTTTTCGATCAAAAGTAACTGTTACGGCTATGGAAACGTTACCACATTATTTGATGACGATGTATTAATTGACATTATTTGATGGTACCTATGTATCTAGGTATAATTAATAACATAAAAAATGAGATATAATTTTTTATAAATGCTTCTCTAGTGTGTACTACCTACATTTTATTCATACTCACTCAAATCAAGTAAAATGTGAATGTCGTAATCTTAACACATTCGTCCGAGATGGTGGCAATACGCTTCTAAATTATCATGTTCCCTCAATTATATCACTATTGTATATGGAACCTACTCTTAGAATAACAAGAAATAAATTATTACTAACAATCAAAGCATAAATTGATACCATAATTCCGAACCTCGAATTGTCTGCGATACTAATATCTATCCAACGGCTTAAGGTATTTCTATTCCCTTATAATTTACAGCTAGCTTATAAATTCTGTTCGTTCGAAATATATCGCCGTGGCTACTTACTTTCTTACATTTGATAAACGGCCACGGATAACAAAAACGAGAGCTCCACAACAATTACCGCGTGAAAGGCGCCTCGCAATCATACTTTGGAAAGTAGTTTACTTGTTGACCTTACGAATTTACAGGTATAAACACAATAAAAGCGAATGCGGTGAAAATGACGGCAATCAAGCGTGATCGCCTACTTTGTTGACTTTGATTTTGTCAAGAGAAGCAAGAGTCAGTTGTTTTGGTTCAGATAACATTCTATGCACCATTTCATTTTCAATGGCATGTAATAAATTGATTTGGAAACAGGTTTTTATTAGAACTTGCTTTCATTCTGTAGCATTGTTATTTTCATAGATAACTAAGGGTCGGTCTTTCAATAGCCAGTTAACTTTTAACTGAGGAAGTTTGATATTTTGACAGTTGTAGTATAGAAAATCTGTCAAGACATCATATTTATTCCTCAGTTAAACGTTATCAGACTATTGAAATACCGGCCCTTAAACCAACATTTTCTAAAGAGTTGTCTATCATAGAGTTAAATAGGGTAAGCCGACTGACGCTGTGAGATCATTTAAATCAAATTGTCGTGCCTTCAAGATATGCCGACGAACTTATGTTAGTGCGGCCTTTCTCAACTAAATAGTTCTGAGGGCTATGAACGGCATTATTAGGCAAAAAGGAAAGGCATTTTAGTAGGTATCCTGTATACTAAAACCCGAAGATAACATAGAAAACGTTGTATTGACATAAAGTTTCATCGTAGATTCAATAGAATTGATTTCTATTTGACCAGGATACACCCTGCTTAAAGAATTAGAACTTTATTTCATCCATGTTAGCGACTGTCCGTCTGGACCATGTTTTGATGTTTACTGTAGGTATGGATGGTGTGGTATGGTTTGATGTAGCTCCCGAATTCACGTCACGGAAACCTCAAGGAGCGAAACGCACACCGTCCGATTGCTCGGACGGCCTGTCCCTCAGCAGTCCTTAATGGACTCCGTCTCGTGTCCTTCTTGGTCGGACCTTTCCGGCCTGAGTAGCTCTAATGGTATAGCCCCAAAGATCACTTAATGAGACACGTAAGCCCCACCACGGCGACATCAGTGGCCTGATTCACAAACGTTCGAAAAGTTTCCGTTTCCGAAGTGAAATTTGACCGGCAAACGAAACAAAACGACCACTTCCTGCGACTACTAATACTGCAAAGCATTCAAAACATCAGGAAAAACAATGTTAATAATAATACGCGATGTAATCCGGTCAAACTTGTTATATTACAAAAAAAATAGATTTGAGAATCGAACGCATTCGGAAACGATATTCATAGTTCTTTAATTTTACATCGAGTGCTTTCCGACAGCAAATGGCTCACGGGAGAGTTTCCATGAATTTCGCGTTGCGTTTCCGAATCCGTTCGGTTCTCAAATCGTTTTGTTTCATAATAAAACAAGTTTAACCGACTTACATCGTGTATTATTATTAAAATTGGTTTTCCTGACGTTTCGAATGCATTGCAGCGTTCATGGTCGCAGGAAGTGGTCGTTTTGTTTTATTTGCCGGTCAAATTTTACTTCGGAAACGGAAACTTTTCGAACGTTTGTGAATCAGGCCACAGGTGAGGTGGCGGTCAAACGAAGCTCCATTTTGAATTAAAAAAAAACCTGGGATACACAGTGGACCTGCTTACGGCCAAAATTAATATCCTATCTATCCATGATTTACTCTACTAGAGATAGGTATTTTACATAAGGGTGGTATGCCACTCGTCAAATTTCTATGTCCAATGTGACTTTGATCAAAGTAATTGGATTATTTTCATCAAGTGTATGTAAAAAAAACAGTAATCGTAAATAAATTAGATTGGACAAAGAAATTGGATAAAGAAATTTGACCAGTGGCATACCAACCTAATTTTTATGGAGCTTATCACTTTTCTATCTCTAGTATCATGGATAGATAGAATATTAATTTTGGCCGTTAGAAACCTAGTCCTTGGATTACCTCCAATGAAACAAATTTAAATTGACTCAAATATTGACTGGTATAGAAACTCTTAGTTAGTAAATAAAAGTCTTGATAAGTGACTGCTTCGTTGGTTAGTACATATTATATTATACGTTGGTCTAGTGGTCGCAAGCACTACTTCTGATCGTGGGGTCCTGGGTTAGATTCCCGGGTCGGGCAAAGTGTTATTGGGTTTTTTCGTTACGAAATTATCAGTAGCAGTAGTATGGATTCGTGCTCGGTTAGGGGTCGTGGATGGTTTGTTCCCACTTGTTTGATTTATTTTTTCTCACCAGTCCTACGATATAATGTGTTACAGAATAATAGAACTTGCCCCCTATTACATGGGACTTATAATATTACTGGCGAAATGTGAGTGTACTATTATATACACCTCTGCCTACCCCTTCGGGGAATACAGGCGTCATGTTATGTTATGAAAGTCTCGGACGAATATTGTTTAGTCCACGGCACGGGCACCAACATCGGTATGTGGTCGACTGCTATCGGCATTTTGTTTAATTTGGCGTACAGTTAGGCAACGTGTCATTGTCTCACTTCCATTGTGACCGGCCCTGGCTACCGACATTGAACTTCGAAGTCAAGTGGACCAGTAATCGCTGTCATGGCCAGTTACGACATTTATTCATCACCAACCGGGTCACGGTACAGTCTTTCAGGCAAATCATGTCATAATGATTTCTAGACTTTGTTCATTTTCAGTGTAGACCTTCACACTATTCGATTTTTTTATAAATAGGCAGTACAATGTACAATAATAATATAAATAATTTCTAAGTGCAAATTTTACAGCGCAATGTATATAGTATTTATGATCTGAATGAGGATGATTGGAAGAAGATTCCATTAGTATGCCTGAAGCAATGCGAGAGAGATTTATCAAAGATATGTAATGTGTCATTCCTCTATCTTTAAATACTGTAAGTGGTCCAAGACTGTTGTAATTAAATTAAAATAAATAGTATTTTTATATGATCTCTTACTTGCAAATTTTTTGGCAATTTCCTTGATTTTATAATTAACTAGCCTATGCCCGCGGCTTCGTCTGCATATAATTCGACTTATCACAGAAATATGTCATCGCGCATCCCTCGGGAATTGTTTATTTTCCCGGGATAAAAAGTAGTCTAAATATTATGCAAATCAGCGTTAATTTTATCCAAATCCATTCAGCTTTTTTAACGTGATTGAATGACAAACAAACAAACATCCATACTTTCACATGTATTACGGCCAAAATTAATATTGAATCTATCCACGATTTACCCTATTAGAGTTAGAAATTTGACATATTTTGTATGGAGCTTATGTCAAAATCCTATCTCTAGTAGGCCAAACCGTGGATATATTGGATATTTTAATTTTGGCAGTAAGTAGGAAGTAGGATAAAGTTACCTAACCTCACATATCACCATCTGTACCATGTATAAGTTGTCTTACTTTAAAATTCTCGCTACGACTACGTTCTATATAGGAATAGTGTTATCGTAACACTCGATACATTTATTATCTAACTTCCTACCCAGTGGCACCGATGACCGTGTAGGTAAGTGGCAGTGTCCACATGGCACATCAACAACCTTAGCCTCATAAGTGGTTATTACGTCACGATATATTGTTAGCTAACATTTAGCGACAACAAACAACACACGGTATCAGTTTCGTCATAAGATTGCATGACTGGGTCACCAGAGGGAAAGTAAGTATCATTGAATCCTCACTCGGCGACAAGCAGCCGTGCGCTATTCGTACTAGTTTGACTGACAACCCTGTTTGGCAAATGACACAGTTCTGGTGGTTCTGCTGTATAAGTTGGTATCTGAATAAGGCAGTTGGGATTTCCAATATGGAACTTGTGTTAAAACCAAATTCATTTCCATTTTGGTAACATTACGAAAGCCGGTCGCGTCGAACATATTTGGATTTAAAATTTCTATAACGTCTAGGCCTTGATTTCTTTTCTGAATCAAAATATAAGGCTGCTATTGCTCATTCATTAAGTGATTCATTCAAATACATTCGTCTAAACTAACGATTTCCTAATGTGTAACAAATTGCCCGTCATCGTCAGTCAGTGAGATCAGCGAAAGTTTAAGTGCGTCTGAAATTAAAATGGAATAAAAAAAGGATAATAACGTACCGGAACACGGCTGTTAAGATTGTGAAAGCAACATTGACATTAGTCGCCAATTAACATCGGGCATTGCGCAACCATGGCGTGCGCGCGCGCAATCCGCGAAAGTAAACCGCGCTGCCTACGTTAAAATGGTAAACAAAACTTATGTAAGTGCATTTCCGACGGAACTATAATAAGATACGAGTTTGCTTATGATGTAATATGCATAAAAAACAACATACCAATTTACATGAATCTTTACGAGATTTAGCACAATTACCTTCTTCCGACAATCCAACTGCATCATGCAATAATATCTAATTGAAATCTTAAAAAGTAAGGTGTTATGAAACATCGTATACAGCGAAAGACTGAGTAGTATGAGTAGAACTATCGTCTACAAATTAGGATCTATTCAGACAGACTGCAGTTGAACTGCAAGCTAGCAGTTTGGATGCGTTTTTAGTGCAGTTGATATAACTGCATCGAAACTGCTGACCGACTGCTTAGTCTTTACTCGTTCAAACTGCATGCCGACTGCAAGTGGAAGTCAAAATCATGAATTAAATACTATTCGACTCAGGCAATTAATTTAATTTAATAACTATCAAACCTGATATCATCCGCAAATATTTGGGTTAGGGAGGGCGAAATACGCAGCGGGGTACTAAAGGTATTGTACTAAAGGACTAGGGGGGACTACATGTAATCCAGAATTCTGGAATATCCCAACTCCAGAATCTCAGACAGATTTTCCATTCCGAAATTCAGAATTGATAAGTTCAATATCGTAATCCTAGTATTCATAATTACTTTAAAAAGTGACTTTTCTTTTTTATTTATAAGTTAACACATAGGTATTCATTAGCGTATGCAGTTTCATAAATTTTCATTAGTATTCGTATGAAATAGTTGGTCTTGTAAGTTTCATAGTTTTTTAAAATATCTAACGGGCTTGCGTTTGACCTGCCGCCTCACCTGTAGAATACCAAATGGCTAAAACTATTCCACCAATACTCTATCGACACACGACTGAAGCGTTTGTTAATTAGCAGACTTGGGGCCCTGATGGTGCGGTCGACGGTGATTCACGCTTGCACAGCATAAACCTATTCATTCGAGTCTTGAAAGTCATAGTTGTAGGAAATATTTATATCTAATAATCCTATCGAAGTCTACTGCTGGACATAGGCATTTCCCAAATTGTGTCACAATCATAACACTGAATCCTGTGTAACTTAAGCTGATTAAAGTGCTGCAAAAAACTGATGAAAAAAAACACTGGTGTCGATTCTCTTGTTCACGAACTAAACTTATGTTAAAGAATCGCTCTCTTTTACTAACAGTAGATACAAGAAAGGGAAGGCAACAATTTTAGAACTGTCAAATTAGTTTAAATGTTACATTCCTTTGTATTTTAGTGGCCACGTTCCGAGATCACGACTAAACTTGTATGGAAACTTTAATTCCGACTAATTTGACAGAACTAAAATTGTTGCCATCCGTTTCTCGTATCTACTATTAGTAAAAGAGAGCGATTGTTTAAAATAAGTTTAGTTCGTGAACAAGAGAATGTCACCAATGTCTTTGTTCCGAGAAATCATATAAATGTACCAATTCCGGAATTTCGAAATTGAGTAGACAATAATTGGAACTTAGTTCTGAAATTAAAACCTTCCGATATTACACGCCCTAATTGAGATAAACGCGCGGTAGTTCAAGCGGGCGAGTGGCACTTGCCACCCAGTTGTCTAATTGTCTTGGTCAAGAGAAGGAAACAAAGAAAGTAAAGAGGCTTTCGTCGATGATTCCAGGTGTCATCAGGTAACAGAACCCAGCGGTTCCTCTTCGATGCCATATTCGGGCTGGAGGTGCCGATCCTGGAGGAGCAGAGCGTCGAGGATGAGGATGAAGACAACGAGATTAAGCAATGCTCCTGTGGTATGTAGAAAGTCCGAAGTATTTGTAAATATCAAGCACAACATTCCTACATTCTTTCATAGAAATCTGTTTAGGCATTTAGTTTTATCATTAATTTGCCAGCTATTTCCGTATTTTTTGGCACTGCACTAAAATTTTTAGTTTATTTTTTATCATTTCATAGTCATCGTCATCAATCATGTACAAATGTATGTAGGTATGTGGTATTTAAATCAGATATGAAAATGCTAATGTGTTTTGGGATTAAGATCACAAAAAAGTCAGAAAGTTTTACCAAAACTGATGTTGTAATGATGTTTTGATGTGTTGTGTGTTGATGTTGAATGACATCAAAAAACTAACACGTCTATGAACACATCGCATAAATGTATCGAGTCTCTTAAATGTTTATGCGTGTGCAGCACCCGATGTAAACCAGGCATAATTAATTAGAATAATTCAGCACACTAGTTAACATTGCAGTTTCTAGTTTTCCAATCTTAGTCTTCTAGTTAGCACTATAAAACATTGCAATACCTATTAGCCACCGGGCCCAAGCTGACGATCGAACAAACTTGTTGGTTTGGTTTCGGCCCAACTAACATGGCGTAACAAAGTAAAGATTCAATTTAGATAATCGGTAAAACAGTTTTCCCAAAATTCGATTGTGTGCCTGTGGCCTTCAAATTTCAAGCAATTCTAATGATCTTCATCTACGTTCACGTTTTAGAGTGCGGCAAGGCAAATCCACTCCCTAGAAAGATGGGTAAGTTGTATCTGTGTACAGCACTTTATGTATTTACCTGTAGAAGTAGTCAGCACATTTGTATGTAGGTAGAACTTTGTAGTTTAACCTATGGCGTTGGCAGTATATTTCCTTTTTATTATCACCTTCTTCTTAACCTTTCTGTATGCTGTCAGAAATATGTTTCCTATTTGTTTGCCAAATAAAAGGTATATTGCTAAAGGTCGCCAATGTGTAAATGTTGTACTAACTAAACTTATGTTGTATTTATTCCAAATAATAAACCCCTCGAAGGTTTCTAATTTACTTTTGTAACAATTTTTTTATATCTAATGGGCTTGCGTTTATTTCATGAATACCAACTTTTAAGTAACCTTTAATTTCGCCCCATTTCACCTTTTCCCTTTTATCCTCAATTTTGTCCATAATGTTGCTGTTTTTTCTTCTTTGTGACCTTATCAAGTTAACGACATTATGATAATATCTTTGCTCATGTACTTACTTTCTTTTTACAGGTAAAAGTAATCTTTTACCTGTTTATGCGGCACAATCTAGGCTTTTTAGCGAGGGCTGCTTGATTGTCGATCTTATGAATTTCTTTTCTAAAATGTGTCCAATGGATCAATCATTTGATGTTAATCAATGACACGTTCCAGCGATGTTACGATACCTATAATAGTAGTAGGTATTATAAACTGTAAGAAAACATTAGGTTCCAATGTGTTGTAGAAATTCAAAGATTAAGTCATAAAACAAAATATTAACAAAAAAGTTTATGACTCAATCACAGACATAGTAAAAATATAGACGAAGTGCTGTGAACAATCATAGTGAAGCCAACAAAACCATGCTCCTCCGTGTACAAACCAGCGCTCACGCACACACATGCACCTCAAACCGTGCTCACCGCTCTCAATACACATGTTGCGGCATCGTCCAGTAAGCAGCGCAAAAACAAATATGCTTCAGGTGCATGGTGTGTGCGTGAGCGCTGGTTTGTACACGGAGGAGCACGGTTTTGTTGGTTTCACTATGATTATTCGCAGCACTTCGTCTGTATTTTTTACTATGTCTGTGGACTCAATATATGAGTTTAAGTAATTTAATTTTGATTAGATTTTTTCATTACAACATACCCAATAATACATTTACTAGAAAGGCATGATTCATAAATATATTACACAACAAATGTGTGAGCTAATCAATGATCATCAGCACTTCCTGTACTTGCAAATGCATACTTCAGTTCATCAAGAACCATCATTAATTTAGGGCCATTAGTGTTTACACGTAACCAGCTGTTCTCTGCAAGCGGGTAGCTCTGAGCGTTGAACCGCTGTTCATCACAGTGAAAGTGTAATGACTTGATCTGGGCGCGCGCCGGATCGCGACCGCCAACTCGCTAGCAACTGCTATAACTCGTTATTTATACACTATTATTTCCCGTTCCTGTCAAGGTACTGGCAGCAACAGAATTGCTTTTTAAATTGCAGAATATATGAATTGGATTTAGAACAACTCTGAGACTTGCACTGTTGATCATGTATCCCCCATAAACGATCTAGACGGGATACTGCCTTAAGGGGCGGCATTGGGAAAAATAGGGATTTTATAATAAAAATATTTTCATTTGTGGATACGACGTTGATCTCATTTTCATATTCAAGATTTTTTATTATATTTACTAGATTTTGGTATAGGGAAAACACGAAATTAAAATTAAATGAAATTTACTGGATAGGTTTATTTTCCAAAGTAAGGTCTGTTTTTGCAATATTTCGCATTCAATAAACTCAGCCTATCGCAGTCCAATGATGGACATAGGCCTCTCCCAAGTTGCGCCATAACGCTCGGTCCTCTGCCTTCCGCATCCAGTCCCCCCCAGCCACGTTCTTTAGGTCGTCGGTCCACCTGGCAGGGGGGCGCCCTACGCTGCGTTTGCCGATACGCGGTCTCCACTCAAGGACTCGTTTGCTCCAACGGCCATCGGTCCTTCGACAGACATGGCCAGCCCACTGCCACTTCAGCTTACTGATCCTACAAGCTATGTCGGTCACTCCGGTTCTTCTCCGGATAATCTCGTTACGGATTTTATCCTTCAAAGTAACTCCAAGCATATCTCGCTCCATAGCTCGCTGAGCGACTTTAAATTTGTGGACTAGCCCAACTGTCAGTGTCCACGTCTCGGCACCGTAAGTCATGACTGGCAGGACGCACTGGTTGAAGACCTTTGTCTTCAAACTTTGCGGTATAGGCGACGAGAAGACTCGGCGAAGTTTGCCAAATGCTGCCCAGCCCAGACGGATCCTTTCCTTGTTTCTTCTCGAAGTCGTGTCTACCAAGCTGAATTGCCTGCCCTAGGTAGACGTATTCCGTTACAACTTCGAGTGCCGACCCTTCCACGAATATTGGCCTCGGCATGACATGCATATTGAACATGACTTTAGTCTTGTCCAGATTCATGCCGAGACCGACACGTCGAGAGGCTCCGTTTAAGCTGTGCAGCATTTCGCCCAGTTGTTCCAGCGACTCGATTTCGCATTGCATTTAGATTAATTTTTTTACTATTGTTTTTTGTGAATAAGATGTATCTTGTATATATCTAAATTCTGGTGTAACAGATTTTTATTTAAATGTTTATTCGCTGAGATATTTGAAAAAATGAAAAAAAAACATCAAAACAGCGCGATTCCGCTCTGTTATCACACGCGCAGTTTGCCGTATGTTAGAAAGGGACGGTTGCAAATTCAATGCAGTTACCTCAATATCGATGCATGATATAGTTTAAGCGCCCGAGAGACTCCCAGTAGCAATGACAATAAAATTGTTAACAATAGTTTTTTTATTATATGTATTTTATCAACTTTACTCCGTTTGAAAGGTTCAACTTCCTACTAGATCTGACAGAACACCAACGATAGCCATTCATATCCATTTTAATTATAAAAAAAACAAGTCTTCTTTTAAATAGAAGTTTCTGTTGTGGAGTCTTCAATACATCTGTGAGGTTAATCGCAAGATAATACTAGTCGTGAATTGAAAGTAAACACGGAGATGACGGCTGATAGAGATGTATGGAAGAAAAGGGGCTGTGTCGTCGCTGGAAGAAAAAGACATGCTGCGCCGACCCCAAATAAATTGGGATAAGGGCAGGAGGATGATGAATACTAGTCGTAAATTACAATTAACCACCGCTTCTTGTAATTAATTTAATTGCACATTGCACCACGTAGATTGTTTACTTCACGCTTGTCTATACTGGGGCACTATATCATACTTACACTCTGGTTTTTTTTCTAAGCTTTTCATTTTTAAGCTTGATTTCACCAACGATAATTCTCTGGTTAAACGATCATTTACCCATAATTCTAGTTCATTTTTAGAGTAAACAGACGTTTAATCATGAGATTAACGTTGATGAACACCGGCCTAAAGAAAAAACAGAGCTACCCTTATTATAAATATTCATAACATGTAAATTGTATATTTAGAACATACCCCTAGTAATATAGCATACATTTTACAACGTATTATAGAATTATGGTGAGTATAGCATTACTTGCAATGTTTAACTTCACTTATAAGTAATAAGTCAGGTGAGTTTGTCAAAAAAAGTATCAGTGAAGCAGTTATTCGGAGTTTTCTTTTTAAATACTGTAAGAAGGCATAATTAACTCAGTGTTCATTGGTCAGTTATTGGTAAACAAACAAAATTATTCACAAACAACTCTACAAAACATAAACAAACCATGAGTCTGCAATCATACATCTACAGCGAACAGGAAATCTGTAGCAAGTACTCGCAGCAATGACGCTGGTTCAACAAACTGCATTCACTTTCTAGAGTGCGGTGGGTCTAACCAGGAGAACCGCATAGTGGGCGGGTTGCCGGCCGGCGCCAACCGATACCCGTGGATGGCGAGGATCGTGTACGATGGACAGTTCCACTGCGGAGCCTCGCTCCTCACGAAGGAGTACGTGCTCACAGCTGCTCATTGCGTCAGGAAGTAAGTGCACCTTTATCATTATCATAACGTATTTTTAAACGAATTGTGATTTGAAGTCATTCAGAAATCTGATGTCAGATTTTCATATCATGGATGAATAAAAAAGGCGGATGGAATCTAGCTAAACAATAAGTGAAGCACCCGTAAGTAGTAAGCCGGCTCGCTTGAATGTACGGGCTGGCTCGCACATATTCACACCCATAGTAAATCAAACAGCCGCGATTACGCAATAAATCTCGTGTGACGGTAGTCGTTGTCGTGTTGTCACAAATAAAATAACAATATGCTGTCTGGTGTGTTAAAATGCTGTCGAAATTATAGTGGTTTTAAGAAAAAAATTAGTGCTTTCATCTTTTCTTAGCGAGATTCCGTGCGTGTGTGATATTGTGTCTATACAACCAACTTACGGTTCTATACAGTCAAAAGCTGGACTGATATGAACACCTGCATTTGTTTTTGATAATGCCAGGGGAATATCCATTTTTGACCACGTTTTTAACTAGCTTTCTTGTCTGCCTGTGTGTTTGTTCGGTAAAATATTTGAAATCGATTTTAAACTTCCCGATAAGCTAGAGACTTTAAACTTAACATAGCTCAGGGCTGGATGACGATGCAATATTAACTCCCTTTCGTTTTAAAAACATGATACCTATATTAATAAAAAAAAAGTTCATCAAATTATTTACATCTCACTTTAAAACTAAAAAAATGTGTCCTGCAACAAAATTACTTAAACAAAAACCTTGCACCTTCTACAATATGGAAGTCTGTACGGTATGCTTTATGATTTCTATCGAGTTCGGTGAGGTCGGCTTCCAGGTAAACGAGGAAGTGTGCAGATATGCATCGAAATCATAGGCTGCATTCAATTACTGTTTAGAAATCGAAACGGTAAAGTTATGTGCTTCCTTAAGTGGGAAACTGTATTGTTATAAATAAATTATCTTAGCATGTGATATTAGATAATTTTGGGAGATTTGAGACGAAGAACACAATAGAATCCCGAAGAAACACCAATATTTGAGTGAAGGTATCCATTTTTGTGATGACTCTCGGTAGGTCGTGAGGTCTCTTTCGGCTAAACAGAAGTGCATCATTTAAGACAGGGCGACGGGCGTCTTAAATGATGCACTTCAAAAATATTTTGTGCATTCAGTTTTAGGAACCTAACTAGTAACTATAAAATCAAACATAATGAATGTATGTATGGCTGACTGTACCTATGTAAAATATACTAGGTATGGAATGCTCATTATGCATTTGCTTTGGTGTAACAGATGCGTGTCAGCATAATTACAGCAATTTATAGGTGCTTAATAAGTGCTTATTTTTATCTAATTATCGTGTTGGTACGATTTGTTCCACATAAAACGTGATACATAATTCTTGATGTAACATTTGAAATTAAACTAAATGACGTTGTTATTAGCGTTGCCAGATCCGTTTTTCCAAAAATCGGGACTAAAATGATGAAAAAGCGGCACAGGCCTGAAAAAATCAGGACATAGAAAAATGCATAGCAGTGGTTTTAACCGGCTGTCACTCGTTCTCCTTCGCTTCTTCATTCGCCGACCGAAACTTTTAAAGACCTACCGCGCCAAATTGGCTACTTAGCTGAAAAACCGGTATTTTGGGCGTCCTGCTCTGGATGCTAGCGGGACGCATCTTAGGCCAGAAAAACGGTACGACCCGCCAAAAACGGGACATCTGGCAACGCTAGTTGTTATCTAATGTTGTTATACCGTCGCTACGTGGAAGGTCCGCGCTCGCTCGTGGCCGACACGCAATATTGCACAGCGATAATTCATAAGGCCTAGTTGCTATTCAAATACCAGACTTGTGTTTTTCCGGTTCATATTTTTCATATTCGTGTTTGAGTAGGAACTCAAACATTTACGAGCCATTATTGTATGTAGGTATGTAATGTATACGTCAGTTCGTTTACAAGCAGTCACATTCTGCTGCTTAAAATAAAAGTAATGAATAATTTACTTCATAAATCTTTCTTGTAAATGTGAAGTGCGTAAATTATTGAGACATTTTCATGTCATATGCATCTAATAAATACAGCTATATTCATGTAATTAACGTTTTTTAATTTCACGTGATGTAAACTTATGACTGAATTCACGCACCTATTTTTAACCAACTTCAAAGAAGGAGGAGGTTCTCAATACGACTGTTTTTAGGGTTCCGTACCCGAAAGGTGCCAAAAGGGACCCTATTACTCTCGCTACGCTGTCCATCCGTCCGTCCGTCTGTCTGTCACAGGGCTGTATCTTTTCAAAGGTAATAGGTAACCGCTTGAAATTTTCTCAGAAATTGTGTTGCTATGAGGTGTATCACGACAAATACTAAAAACAAAAAAAAGTCTAAAACCAAAAGGGGTCCCCATACAAGAAACCTGAACGCAAAAACAAAACATGCATTTTTTTCAAGGTTCTTGTTCCTGTTCTATATTCAAAACGGTAATATATACCAGCCTCAAACTTGGTCAGATTATAGTGCATATTATAAAGATTAGCAACAAATACTAAAAATAAGACAAACATATGACATATGTGGTGGTACACACGGCTACACATCAAGCTGTACATTTCCAGTATAAGCTGACCTCGCATTGTATAGGTTTTCCTTACAACGCGAGGTCAGCCTTTACTGGTTTTGTACAGCTTGATGTGTAGCCGTGTGTACCTGCGTAAGAAAAATATGCAAAAATTCATATTTCGCGCACTGTGTGTTGATGTCTTTTGATAAACTCTCGTAAATTAAATCGGTTTTTATGGGGTATCAGGTCGTTGAGAGGTACGGAACCCTTACTGCGCGAGTCCGACTCGCACTTGGCCGGTTTTTTATATTTATGTTTGTTACCTCAGAACTCCGTCATTTATCAGCCGATTTGGAATATATATTTTTTATTTGAAAGGGTATACTTCCAGATTAGTTCGATTTTTATCAAAATTTGGTTATGATAATGGGATATATGGGGAATTGTGGGAAGACCTCAAATTTTATAGGCATACATATAGCGATTTTGGTATTTTCATCAACAAATACATACATACATACATATACATACTTTTGGGACATTTTACACTACACCATCTAGTCCCAAACTAAGCAGAGCTTGTACTATGGGTACTAGACAATGGATACAATACTTATATACTATTTTTTTATAAATACATACTTATAATACATAAGAAACACCCAGACCAACACAAACACTTATGTTCATTACACAAATATTTGTGTCCTGTGGGAATCGAACCCACGACCTCGTGATCAGCAGTCCGACACTCGAACCACTAGACCACAGAGGTCGTCAAGTATTTGCATTCAGAAAGTATCATTTGGTGAAGATCTGATGAAGATCTTCGGAGATAAAGAAGGGAACTCTTCAATGGATGACTGCAAATTATGGGAGATTGCAGCAATCGCTTGTCATTCTATTGTTAATGCCACTAAAAATAGAAAAATAAAATAAACTTAAAAAAAAGTAAAAACCGACTTGAAAAAGAATAAAATAATTTGTGTGATACAGTTTAGGAAGTAAGTGTTAATTTTCTCTCAAATCAAACCGAATCGAAGGCACCTACTTCCTAAACTGTTTCATATAAATTATTTTATTCTTTTTGAAGTCGGGGTTTACTTTTTAGGGTTCCGTACCCGAAGGGTTCCAAACGGGACCCTATTACTCTCGCTACGCTGTCCGTCCGTCCGTCCGTTCGTCCGTCCGTCCGTCCGTCTGTCTGTCACAGGGCTGTATCTTAGTAACTGTAATAGATAACCAGTTGAAATTTTCACAGAATATGTGTTGCTATGAGGTGTATCACGACAAATAATAAAAACAAAAAAAGTTTAAAACCAAAGGGGGTCCCCATACAAGAAACCTCGAAAAATATGCATTTTTTTCAACGTTTTTGTTCCTGTTCTATCTTCAAAACGGTTATACATACTAGCGTCAAACTTGGTCTAATTATAGTGCATACTATGTAGTTTTGCAACAAATACTAAAAACAGGACAAACATAGACATATATGGCAGTACCTACGGAAGAAAGAGATGCAAAAATTCACATTTCGCGTACTTCGTTGATGTCTTTTGATAAACTCTCGTAAATTAAATCAGTTTCTATGGGGTATTAGGTCGATGGGTTGTACGGAACCCTTACTGCGTGAGTCTGACTCACACTTGGCTGGTTTTTTTTTTTAAGTTCATTTTATAATTATTTATAACCAGCCAAATTAAATTTAAAAAATCATACTAAAGAAGCAAAATCTTTTCATACAGAGAACATTACCAACTCCATGTTGTATTACTTGTCTCTAACAAAAGCAATAAAATAAAATGAACGACCAACGGAAGGTAGTAATCATAAAACATTAATTAAAATATTACACAACCATTCATTCAGAAAACATGAACATTAACAATTACGCAAGAGCCGTAGCACTGTTATTTGTTTCCGAATTTTCCATTATTTTAAGAAATAGCATAACGTTCCTTTTGTCCATAGAGGTAGCTCAATGCTTGTCTGTTGTTATTGTTTGTCTTACCGAAAAATAAAGAGCCTCCATCGTCCACAAGTGATTATTCGTCCGGCGCACCCTGGGCAGTCAGCCCCGCTACCAACCTGTTGACTGGCTAATCTTTTCCCCACGACATGAGCTATTATCATTATGTAACTCATGTCGACACGATAGAA
Source organism: Asteroscopus sphinx (assembly GCA_949699075.1). NCBI lineage: Eukaryota > Metazoa > Arthropoda > Insecta > Lepidoptera > Noctuidae > Asteroscopus > Asteroscopus sphinx. The sequence continues at coordinate 10,259,460 of OX453013.1, read as the reverse complement.
GAAAACAGAAAATTCATATTTTTTTGCCTAAACAGGCTATGTTTTTTAATGTCTGGTAAATAACGTAAATCCTGCTCATGAGCGAATTTTTCTTTAATTTATTTATTTATTAAATTTATACACACACAGAGAAATAATAATAAAATACACAGAAATGAATAGTACAAAGGCACTGCTTATTTCTTTAAGAAACTTCTTCGAGCAGACCTGCGAGAGGAAAATTTGAAGCAAAGAGGTGTGACACAGTCCCCCTTATTACAAAAGTTTAGAACAGTTTTAAGACTAAAGTCATGTTCAATATGCATGTCATAAACATAACCAGCCCATTACTGTCCCACTGCTGAGCACGGGCCTCTTCTCAGTACGAGAAGGCTAAGGCCTTAGTCCACCACGCTGGCCTAGTGCGGGTTGGTGGACTACACACACCATTGAAAACTGTATGGAGCACTCTCATGTGTGCAGGTTTCCTCACGATGTTTTCCTTTACCGTTAAAGCAAGTGATAATCGAATATAAATCCGCACATGAATATGCATGTCATGCCGAGGCCAATATTCGTCGAAGGATCGGCACTCGAAGTTGTAACGGAATACGTCTACCTAGGGCAGGCAATTCAGCTTGGTAGACACAACTTCGAGAAAGAAGCCAACAGAAGGATCTGTCTGGGCTGGGCAGCATTTTGCAAACTTCGCCGAGTCTTCTCGTCACCTATACCGCAAAGTTTGAAAACAAATGTCTTCAACCAGTGCGTCCTGCCTGTCATGACTTACGGTGCCGAGACGTGGACACTGACAGTTGGGCTAGTCCACAAGTTCAAAGTCGCTCAGCGACCTATGGAGCGAGCTATGGGGTGGACTGGATGCATAAGGCAGAGGACCGAGCGTTGTGGCGCAACTTGGGCGAGGCCTATGTCCAGCAGTGGACTGCGATAGGCTTATTTATACATAAACTAATATGTATAAATTAACTAATATATTTAGGCGATTTATGTGAACACAAATGTAGGGAACAGCAGATTTTTTTTCATGATTTCAGAGTTGTTCCCACAGTAAAAGTTGATCATAATGATGAGTACAATGACCCCTTAAGAGGTTTTCAGTTATTTCAATAACATGTTGTAAGTATACGGTATGTAACAAAACCCTGTTGTTCCTGTGAGCTACGTTATCAGAATCGTTATTCATACGTAAGGACACACCTCATTTGGGCAGTCAGCCCTGCTACCAACCTGCTGACTGGCTAATCTTTACCCCACGACATGAGCTCTTATCTTTATGTAGCTCATGTCGACACGATAGAAGAAGATTTGGAAAAATCTTCAATAAAAGAATCTAATTTATCACTCAAAGCTCACTCACTCTGTGATTATATCAATAAAAATAATCAAATTTAATATTAAATCATATTTATTGTAAATTGTTAGTGATATAATGAAAATTAATAATGATTAATAATTTAATTTGATTATTTTTATTGAAGAGTTTTTCCAAATGTATCGTGTCCTTTATGAATATCGATTCTGATATCGTGGCTCACAGAAACAACAGGGTTTTTGTTACAAACATCATCATCCTCCTCGCCTTTTCCCAATTATATTGGGGTCAGCTTCCAGTTTAGCCAGATGCGGCTGAACATCAGTATTTTACACGGAGCGACTGCCATCAGACCCCCGCAACCCAGTTACTGGGTAATACTGACATTCGGAGGTTAGACCAGTTGTCAGACTTTCAGGCTTCTGACTACCCGTAACGACTGCCATAGATATTCGTATGACAACCGGGACCGACAGCTTAACGTGCTCTCCGAGGCACGGACAACAACGGTACGGTTGGTATACAGTTTGTATACCAACAATAATAAATTTTTATTCGAGATAATAAGGATAATTAATTTCACTTCGAAATGTGTTATTCTAGTTCTTGCCGATATGAGAGAAGAACTACCAAGAACTAAATATAATATGTTAATGGTGTACAATAAAGAATATTCTATCTATCTATAATACTTTTTTCCGTTTCCAGACTGAAGCGTTCGAAGATCCGCATAATCCTGGGTGACCACGACCAGACCATCACGACGGAGAGCGCGGCCATCATGCGCGCAGTCACGTCCATCGTGCGCCACCGCAGCTTCGACCCAGACTCCTACAACAACGACATTGCACTCCTCAAGCTTCGCAAAGCCGTCAACTTCTCCAGAATCATCAAGCCTGTCTGTTTGCCGCCTTCCAGTGAGTTTTACGGCTATGTTTGAAAAATGATGAATTGATTGATAAATGATTTATTTTCAGTCTCATTTACGCAAGATTTATTATTTGACGACCTCTGTGGTCTGGTAGTTCGAGTGTCGGACTGCTGATCACGAGGTCGTGGGTTCGATTCCCACAGGAAACAAATATTTGTGTGATGTGACATGAGTGTTTGTGTTGGTCTGGGTGTTTCTTATGTATTATAAGTATATATTTACAAAAAAAAGTATATAAGTATCATATCCATTGTCTAGTACCCATATTACAAGCTCTGCTTAGTTTGGGACTAGATGGTGCTGTGTAAAATTGTCCCAAAAATATTTATTTTATTTATTTGTAAAATATCAAAAAAAAAAACGGCCATGTGCGAATCGGACTTACGCAGTAAGGGTTTCGTACCACCCATCGACCTGATACCCCATAGAAACTGATTTAATTTATTTATTTTATTTATTTATTTATTTATTTGTTCAGTGGTATACATAACAAAAACATTCTAAAGATGTAAACATAAACTCATTAGAGTTTTACCGTACATCAGTATCATCGACTATACAAACAGGTAAACAAAAATATAGTTAATAAGGTAGGATATTAAATAAGTACAATGAGGGTAGATACCAGATAATATTTATCTACATTATGAAGGAGCGAACACCGGTGACTGCGCGATCCGTCTTTACAAACTGGTGGAGGTGATTTACGAGAGTTCATCAAAAGACATCAACGCAACGTGTGCGAAATATGATGTTTTGCATCTCTTTTTTACGCAGGTACGGTCAACCGCACGTCGGTGGTAACACTTTGACGTTAGCACCATCTTTATTTCGTAAGCAGTAAGGGCGGTTTTCGAACTGAAGTGTTACCACTATCATGAAGTCGACTGTACCACCATGTCTATGTTTGCCCTATTTTTAGTATTTGTTGCTAAATTACATAGTATGCACTGTAATCAGAGCAAGTTTGACGCTGGTATGTATTACCGTTTTGAAGATATTACCATGTTTTTCGAAGTTTCTTGTATAGGGACCCCCTTTGGTTTTAGACTTTTTTATTTTTAGTATTTGTCGTGATTGGAGAAAATATAAAAAAATATCAACTGGCTACCTATTACCGTTCAAAAGATACAGCCCTGTGACAGACAGACGGACAGACAGCGTCATCATCATCATCATTTCAGCCGAAATACGTCTACTGCTGGACACAGGCCTCCCCCAAAGGAGGATTCATGCCATAATCGCCACGCTTGGCAGGTGGGTTGGCGATCGCAGTTGGTTGTTTAAATACTCAGAGAACGCTGCTGCTCATCCTCTGGAGAATCCCTTAGTCGCTTTTTACGACACCCATGAGAAGAGAGAGGGTGGTGCAATTATTTACGTCCGGCACCACACGGAACAGACAGACAGCGTAGTGAGAGTAATAGGGTCCCGTTTGGCACCCTTTGGTTTTAGACTTTTTTATTTTTAGTATTTGTCGTGATTGGAGAAAATATAAAAAAATATCAACTGGCTACCTATTACCGTTCAAAAGATACAGCCCTGTGACAGACAGACGGACAGACAGCGTCATCATCATCATCATTTCAGCCGAAATACGTCTACTGCTGGACACAGGCCTCCCCCAAAGGAGGATTCATGCCATAATCGCCACGCTTGGCAGGTGGGTTGGCGATCGCAGTTGGTTGTTTAAATACTCAGAGAACGCTGCTGCTCATCCTCTGGAGAATCCCTTAGTCGCTTTTTACGACACCCATGAGAAGAGAGAGGGTGGTGCAATTATTTACGTCCGGCACCACACGGAACAGACAGACAGCGTAGTGAGAGTAATAGGGTCCCGTTTGGCACCCTTTGGTTTTAGACTTTTTTATTTTTAGTATTTGTCGTGATTGGAGAAAATATAAAAAAATATCAACTGGCTACCTATTACCGTTCAAAAGATACAGCCCTGTGACAGACAGACGGACAGACAGCGTCATCATCATCATCATTTCAGCCGAAATACGTCTACTGCTGGACACAGGCCTCCCCCAAAGGAGGATTCATGCCATAATCGCCACGCTTGGCAGGTGGGTTGGCGATCGCAGTTGGTTGTTTAAATACTCAGAGAACGCTGCTGCTCATCCTCTGGAGAATCCCTTAGTCGCTTTTTACGACACCCATGAGAAGAGAGAGGGTGGTGCAATTATTTACGTCCGGCACCACACGGAACAGACAGACAGCGTAGTGAGAGTAATAGGGTCCCGTTTGGCACCCTTTGGTTTTAGACTTTTTTATTTTTAGTATTTGTCGTGATTGGAGAAAATATAAAAAAATATCAACTGGCTACCTATTACCGTTCAAAAGATACAGCCCTGTGACAGACAGACGGACAGACAGCGTCATCATCATCATCATTTCAGCCGAAATACGTCTACTGCTGGACACAGGCCTCCCCCAAAGGAGGATTCATGCCATAATCGCCACGCTTGGCAGGTGGGTTGGCGATCGCAGTTGGTTGTTTAAATACTCAGAGAACGCTGCTGCTCATCCTCTGGAGAATCCCTTAGTCGCTTTTTACGACACCCATGAGAAGAGAGAGGGTGGTGCAATTATTTACGTCCGGCACCACACGGAACAGACAGACAGCGTAGTGAGAGTAATAGGGTCCCGTTTGGCACCCTTTGGGTACGGAATCCAAAAAAAAGCTTACACTTTATTTGCTTGCTGACAAGTATGCTAAAGAGGTTTAATTAGAGGTGAAAGCTCCGCCAATAATTATAATTCAGGTTATATTCGCCTCATTATATGGGGCCGTAAACTTCTAATGTTGTCCTCATCCTCATACACTGCTCCAATGAAGTCAATAAACTCTTGAAAGCGAGTACAAGCATAATAATCGCGTTGTACAAACAATTGGCGATCGTGGTGTGCTATTATTAGCGCAAAGAGGATGATGCTGCCTGACAACATGCAGCTTTATAAACCCATTAACGGGTACAAAGCCGCCGGCGGACGGGAAACAGAAAATAATTATATAGCGTTTTCATTAGCCGTTCTTTGAACTAAGGTTTCTTAATGATTTTAAGGCGCACCGCATATTGGGCCCTGTTCGGCCCAGCTCTGCAGCGTCTAGAGTGCCACACGACGCGTTTATGTCTTTTGTTCACAAACGCTTAAGTGGCACCGGGTTACGTAGAGCCAAAACCCTCTAGGGTCGCAGTAGCTTGGAAAATAAAAAGTGTTTTAATACGCTTTTTAAAAAGCCTTATATATCCTGTCTAGCGAAGGGCGAGGGGGTCGCGGGCATTTGTTTTGTACCAAATAATGGGTTGCGCTATAGGAAATGTGGAAAAGCAATGCTTTACACAATTTACAAAATCACCAGTTTATCAACACTTGGCGTATCTTAGAAAAACGGCCACTTTTGGGACTTTTTCTATCTATAACAAGAGCGAACTATATTTTACACATTAAATATAATAGTTTGTAATTAAACTACAGTAACTTTACTTCAATTGGAAAAACTGAACTTTCGATAAATTATGTACTCAGCGAGTAATTATGTTTTTACTGATGGGGGCGCTACTTAGCTGCTAGTAGCGCCTTCAATCAAGAATCTGCCTTTGGTATTTTAAGAGGTATTTATCAATGATCTTATATTGTGTTCCAGGTGTAGATCCATCTGGCAAAGAAGGCATAGTGGTGGGCTGGGGCCGCACATCCGAAGGAGGGCAGCTACCTGCTGTGGTGCAGGAAGTGAAGGTGCCGATCCTGTCTTTGAACCAGTGCCGAGGGATGAAGTACAGAGCTTCGCGAATTACTAACAACATGGTAAGCTTTCCCTTGTCATGGTAAGCTTTTGGTGCTCGATACAGTTCTCGATGGTATGTATAGTCTACCATAGGGCAGCGTGGATGACTAAGGCATTAACCTTCTCATTCTGAGAAGAGGCCCGTGCCCAGCAGTGGGACAGTTATGAGCTGATTATAATCGTGTAATGGTAAGTTATAAAGTGGCCAGAAACAATGGATAACCAATAGGCGAGAACGTCACGTGTTTTTTAATTAAGAGGTGGAGGAGAAAAAATCTTAGAATCACGTAGGGCCAGGTCGGTAGGTGAACACTTGTTGTGATAATCCTACTAAATATGTTTTAAATGCGAAAGTATAGATGTTTATTTATCCTTAAATCACGCTGAAACGACTGAACAGATATGGTTGAAATATAGCACACAGATAGACCATAATTTGGATATCATATTTATATAAACGCAAAAACGTAATTTTTGTGATAAAGTAAACTATACGCGGGCGAAGCCGCGGACAAATGCTAGTCTTAATCCGTTCAGCCGTTTCAGCGTGATTGAAGCACAAAAAAAAGCAAACATCTATATATTCACATTTGTAATGATTAGTAGGAGTGTGTAGTAGGTTATTACGTACCTACTTTTACACCATAACTACCCACGATCGGTTCCCATTCTTCTAGTCTATCCAAAGGTTGTCTGGAAGAGATTGCCTTGTGCGATAAGACCGCCCATTGTATTTATATAATCTTTCTGTAAACTACTGTCTTTGTTTTCGTTTGGTGTATGTACAATACAGAATATAATAAATAAATAATAATAAATAGGATTTCTCTAGAAATGCAATGCTTATTGTTTACAGCTATGTGCTGGCAGAGCGTCAACAGATTCCTGTCAGGGTGATAGCGGTGGCCCTCTCCTCTTGCAACAGGGAGATAAATTCCAAATTGTTGGTAAGTTCAACCAGTTACCTATAATCTAGAAAATTAAGTCTGCTTGGCATTACTTACGGTGCCGAGGTGTGGACACTGACAGTTGGGCTAGTCCACAAATTCAAAGACTCTCAGCGAGCTATGGAGTTAGCTATGCTTGGAGTTTCTTTGAAGGATTAAATCCGTAACGAGATTATCTGGAGAAGAACCGGAGTGACCGACATAGCTTGTAGGATCAGTAAGCTGAAGTGGCAGTGGGCTGGCCATGACTGTCGGATGACCGTTGGCTGCTGGAGCAGACGAGTCCTTGAGTGGAGACCGTGAATCGGTAAACGCAGCGTACGGTGCCCGCCGGCCAGGTGGACCGATGAAGTGAAGAAGGTGGCTGGGGGGGACGATGCGGAAGGCAGAGGACCGAGTGTTGTGGTGCAACTTGGGAGAGGCCTATGTCCAGCAGTGAACTACGAAAGGCTGAGAAGATGATGATCAATTTCACCCACAAGATTTAACATAAGTCATAACACGTCAGACGTGTACATAACACGTTACATATTGTAGACATATTATTGTTATTAGTACAACTTAATCTTATAACTTATCAGTCTCTAGAGAATCACAAAGAACAATGTCAATATACAACCAACAATTATATATATCAACCGAGTAGATTGAAAAATCATCAAAAATTAATCGATTAACAGGGATTTTCTCGAAAGGTAGAGCCATCTTTTGAACCAATAATAAAGTCAACAGGTATGCATTTGAAGGCGTTTGAGCGACAAGCTAGTGACTTCTATGTGGTTAAATAGATGGCGCTAATGTAGATACTTAGAATTCATAATTATTTAGTTTATCGGTGTCTGTCTGTTTATTATCAAACAGAACTAAACGAATGAAATATATTTCCAGGTATCGTGTCATGGGGCGTGGGTTGCGGTCGACCAGGATACCCGGGAGTCTACACGAAGATCACACGATATTTGCCATGGATTAGAGCTAACTTGAGGGACTCTTGCCTTTGTGGCAACTGAAAAAGTTGTTACCTAAATCAGAAAACACTACTCTCGTAATGTCTTTGCATAAATCTATTATCGACAAAATTAAGGGTACATTTCCGAATTATTAACTATACCACAGATAATATAACACTATACCACAGATAATATAAAAGATGTTGGTTACATAAATTGAGTCGTGTATTCTAGTGACGTGGGTATAGGAGTCTAGTGACGGGACTACTGGGATTTTTCTTACCAAAAGTTCGGTGGCATTCACAATTACAATCCCAATCCAGGTTTGCTTAAACTTCAAGACACAATTTACAAAGCCCAGTAGTCTCATCACGGGACAACTTCAATGGGACTTCTGGGAATACACGAATAGAGTTTGATTAAATTTTGGTTCGTGATAGATAGCTGTTATATATCTATGTGTATTGAACTTAAACAATATCGATGAAAAACCCGAACAAAGATTTTAATTCACAAGCACTAATAATAAATAATAAATACTTTTTGGGACATTTTTACCCAACACCATCTAGTCCCAAACTAAGCAGAGCTTGTACTATGGGTACTAGACAATGATTCAAATACTTATGTACTTTTTTTTTCTTTGTAAATACATACTTATAATACATAAGAAACACCCATAATGTAGTATAGGTATTAAGAACATACTTAAACGTAAATAACTAAGTATATGTAAATATGTATTAATTGTAAGCAGATTTTAGTGCCAAGTTAAAAATATGTTCAAATGTATTGAGTACCTAACATTTCGTAAAAATATGTTTTAGTATCAAGAGCCAAATCTGAAATAATACTCGTAGTTTAGATATTTCAGTTTGATAGTAGTTTCATTAGTAATTTAACTATTGATTTTGAGACGGCTGAAATCAGCTACATGGCGTCGCCATGATATGAGTTGAAGTTGTATAAAATAAACACAATTTGTAGTTTTAATCGTTTAATGTAAATAAAAAATCAAAACTCAATCAAAACAAAAAAAAATACTACTTTTTATTAAAATATTCTAGGTTCAAGTCTATAAGGGGGTGGGGGGGGGCGAGCTGCCCCCATTGGCGATGGCCTTGGCTATCATAATGATCGTAACAGATGTTTTGGGGTAATGAGAATTTAATTTAAAACTATCCTTAACCTTTATCAAATAAGTTGTGTAATTTAATTCTCATAATTATGATGAGAATTAGATTTTGGAATTGATATTAGGTTGTTAGCAGTCGAATTTTCCATGGCCAGTTGGAGAAAACATTGCTGTTTGATTGAATCCTTGTCCTCAATTGAAATGTTATTTTGTACTGATTTTCTTGTAAGCCGCACGAAATTGATTTGATCTACACTATATCTCTTTCTTACAAACATCACTGAAAAAAGACAGAAAATATTAAGTAATGTCAAGATGCCCTTGTAATTTTTACGGGAAAATAGTCACAACCTAAAAAGATGGCGACTACATTCACGTAGAAAACGAGCAGGCTGAATAAGATTGACAGGACTAAAATCATTCAGATTAGAAAGAAACAGAACGAGACTAAATTAGTTTAGTTTGTAAACAACAGAATTATCACCAATATAAATTATACATACATACATACATATTATCACGCCTGTTTCCCATTGGGGTAGGCAGAGACTATGGATTTCCTCCTGCTACGATCCTGACACACCTCTTTCGCTTCATCTACGTCCATTAACCTCGTCATGCATGCTCGTCGGTTTAGAGAACTCTTAACTTGGCATTTTTTGAGAACATCCGCGATTTGATCGCGATACGTTCGCCGAGGTCGTCCCCTTCCGACTCTTCCATCCACACTCGCTTCGTATACTTGTTTCGTCCTCGTCCATCCTCTCTATATGTCCAAACCATCTTAACATACCTTTCTCAATCTTTGTCACTACATCTTCTTTCACTCCACAACGCTCCCTTATCATGTTATTCCTTACTTTATCTCTCAAAGTTACACCACACATACTTCTCAAAGCTCTCATTTCTACTGCATTTATTCTGCTTTCATGTTTCTTCTGCCATACCCAACTTTCACTACCATACATAAGTGTAGGCACTAACACTCCCCCATGAACAGCCAGCCGTGCCTTTTCCGACAATTTGCGGCTGTTCATGAAGGTGTGTAGTGCCCCATTCACCTGATTACCAGCACTCACTCTCCTTTCAATGTCCTTCACATGCTTGCCATCTCTCGTAAACATGGAACCCAGGTATACAAAATCCTTCACTTGTTCCACCTTTTCGTCACCTATCAAAATATTGCACTCTGTCATAACTTCTTCCTTTTCAAAAACCAAAATTTTTGTCTTACTAACATTAACTTTCATTCCTTTACTCTTCAAAGCACCATCCATAATTGTTACCATCTTCTGTAACTCCCCCTCCGACGATGCAAGGATAACTTGATCATCGGCATAGAGGAGACATTTGACAAGTAACCCATTCATTTCTAAACCATTTTCACTCTCTTTCAAATCTTTCAAACAACTGTCCATGAATAGATTGAACAGCCACGGCGACGCTACACATCCCTGTCTCACACCCTTATCGATGCTGAACCAGTCAGAGTAGGCGCCGTTAATCCTGACACAAGCGCTAGAATCCGCATAGAGAGATTTCAACGCTTGAATCAGGTTGCTATTCACCCCATAGATAGACAAAGCAGACCATAGTTCATTCCTCATCACTCTGTCGTAGGCCTTTTCCAAATCCACGAAAGCGCAGACCTCGTTAAAGTAAAACTAAGTTTTTCAAGCTGTTTTTCCATTTAATCTAGATATCTTTTAAAAATCGTTTATTTTCACAGTTTGTGGTTGAAAATAAAAACAATTCTCTAATAAAGAAAATTCATATTTTTGCGCATCGTAATTTATCCTGATTTCTCTTGATTAGGTTTATTTTTTACTGATTTTTTCCCGCAACATACCAGGCCCCTCAGAAAGTATTGCGAAAAAAAGTTTTTATATATGGGAGACTGGCCAGTTATAATGTTTTTCGAAAATATGATTATTTATAAGTAAAAATAAGTAAGTTCCAATTTCAAAATTTCCCTCCACATTTTTTGCGAGTTAATTCAAAGTATTGTGTCTCACTGAAATATGGATCTGCGCCGGGAACATTTTAGAGCTATGATTTTATACGATTTCAAGTGTCGCCTGAAACCGGATGAATCGTACGATAGACTTCAAATGGCATTCATGGATGAAGGCCCTTCCAAGGCAACCGTGTATCGTTGGTATAACGAATTCAAGCGCGGTCGACCAACTTTGGGGGATGACGAAAGAAGCGGTCGCCCTTTGACGGCTGTTACCGAAGAAAACGTGCTAGCAGTGAAAAATTTAATCCAAGACAATAGGCGAATTACATATCAGGAGATTCAACACATATTGAAGATTGGATCGGGAAGCGTTCACGAGATTCTACACAGCCATCTTCGCGTGAGGAGGATAGTATCACGCTGGGTGCCGCACAACCTCACCGATGCTCAGAAGCAGGCCCGGGTGGAATGGTGCCGTGATATGCTTAACAAATTTGAAGCAGGCTCGTCTCGGCGTGTTTACGACATCGTTACAGGTGATGAGTCCTGGATTTATCAATACGACCCAGAAACCAAGCGCCAGTCGACTGTTTGGGTGTTTCAAAATGAGCCAACGCCTACCAAAGTGAAGCGATCTAGAAGCGGGGGTAAGATTTTGATCGCTAGCTTTTTTAATTTGACTGGCCACTTGGTATCAATTCCCTTACGGGATCAAAGAAGCATTAATGCCGAATGGTATACTACCAAATGTTGGCCAGAAGTTTTCTCTGTTATAAGCAACAAGCGACCAAACACAGGGCTCCGCGGGCTACTGCTCCACCACGACAATGCACCTGCGCACACCGCACTCAAAACGAGGGACTTCCTGGACAGCACGCCAGTCAAACTCCTGGGTCACCCTCCTTACAGCCCTGATCTAGCACCGTGTGACTTCTTTTTATTCCCAAAAATAAAAAATCAGCTCAAAGGGATACAATTTTCGTCGCCGGAAGATGCGCTGGCTGCGTTCGAGCAGGCTGTAAACGAGGTGTCTGCGGCGGACTGGAAAAAGTGTTTTGAAAACTGGTTTAGGCGCATGAATCTTTGTATAGAGGCTGGTGGAAAGTACTTTGAAAAGATTTGATAAAAATATATGTACGTATAGAACAATTTTTTTTAGTTTCGCAAAACTTTCTGAGTGTCCCACGTACATATGCTTGTGGGAGGCAGGCGCGTGCATTGCATATAGGCAATTAGGCAATACCTAGTGCCTTCCTCATTCAAATTCAATAGTGGTGTAAATTATTATCCTTTTTTCAGAGTACGATGATTATTTATCTTAAAATAGACCTATTATTGCTAAATTAATCTTCATACATAAAAAAATCAATAACTTATACCACAATTAAATTCAAGTGAAGTAGGCCAATGCACGCCACTGGTGGGAGGCCTATGTCCAGCAGTGGATATCTTTCGGCTGAAATGTATGGTTAATTTTTTGCTTAGTATCGTTAAGTTTTTTTGTTTTTTTTGTTCTTATAAATAGCCAGTATGACTTGCAAATCTATCATAATAATTATAGTACCTAACATTCCTTGGAGAAATGTATTATTTATTTAAGTTAAATTTGTAGATATTTAATTCATCGCTTGCATTCGATGGAGTAAATTTCTATATTGTTTTTTTTATGACAAAGTCATAACAATTTTAAGTTATACTTAATTCTATAATTTAATCAATTAACCTCGTATTAGTTATCATAAGTTCTACGGACAGGCCGGTGGTGCAGATTACCATTAGAAATTAAGACATTGATAACTGCCTATGAGTGTGTTCAATATGTTGTTTGTAAATAATATTAACTTATTAATTGTTAAACTTAGTTTATTTTGTACGAATTATTTCGTTTTATTTCGTGCACTTATCAGTTTTACTTATTTGACTTTCACACGTACGCTTTTACACACCGTCAAAAAGACAGGTGCTTGTGATTTCGTGACGTGAGCGTGGATTGTTCCAAGAATACAGTGAAAGGATAACATCGAAGGAGATGAATGTATTTGTTTGTTAAATAATTTATTTAGTTGGTATATGACAATTCTATTATGTTAATTTAGAATGATTGATAACTTAATTCGTACTTAATTCAAACTTAACAAAAGTTTCGCCATTAGCAATGTAGATGTAGCACATTTTAGTCTTAAATTAGTCTTAGGAACATTATGCTCTTTAGGCTACATCTGTGATCCCTATCACGATAAAATTGTTATTGTTAACGATAGTTAGTTATTTATTTTTATATTTTTACAAAAAATCTTTTCTGTTAGACAACCTTATAAATAAATTAAGATTAAAATTTTAATTAAAATCTTTTTCTCTAATTATAATTACCAATTAAATTGACTTTATTTTTAATATGTGATTGTTGTTTTTCAAAGATGTTACTACCCTGAAATTGTTATAGAGGTGCTCATTAAACAATTAAAAAGATTATGGCTTTATTTTTTCCATCAACCTTAAAGGGTCCAACATTTTATTACTAAGTCGTGATATTTATGCGATTGGACCAAGTTTTAAAACTTGCATTAAGGAAAACCACAGGTTTATTTGGGGATATGTACCTAAGAATACGGAGGTCCAAGTTGAGACACAAAAAATATTAAAGAATGGCGCCAGAGTATTTTAAATTTCACAGATAATTTTATCCTAATTTGATAACGACCAGAAAGGCCCGTGCGTCACTGTCATGACAAGCTATAAAATGTGTTTAACTATACACAATACCTACTATGGGATTCTGTTTGTGTATGATTAGTAATTTAGACTTTTAACTGTTTCAACAAGTCTAATTCTGGTAACGGTTATGGTGGTTCGGTTAGGTACCTACGGTGACGGTAATGTACGGTCATTGCACAATATCTTAAATAATTATTTTATTATTTTTAACGCATGCGAAGTGAAATCTAAAGATATAAATTGTGGAAAGAAAAAATCATCGCTCATGTGCAGGATTCGAACCTGCGAGTCCTGGCTCAGTCATCATCATTTTCATCATTTCAGGCGAAAAACGTCCACTGCTGGACATAGGCCTCCCCCAAGCATAATTTATAATATAATAACATAATTTGGGGGATATGCCATAATCGCCACGCTTGGCAGGCGGGATGGCGATCGCAGTTTGTTGGTTAAATACTCAGAGAACGCTGCTGCCCATCCTCTGGCGAATCCCTTAGTCGCCTTTTATGACACCCATGAGAAGATATAGTGTGGCGCAATTCTTTACGTCCACCTTGGCACCACGCGAATGAAAATTAGATACTGTTGAATTAATTTGTGTATTTTTTCCCCGCAAATGAGAGAAAAGTACTGTACAAGTCTCGGTCGTTTAGTTAAAAAGGACTCAGATAAAACCACTTCGGAATTACTCGGCTTCGCCTCGTACTTCCAATATTATTCGGCCGTCAATTGCTTAATGTACTATTACTACTTATTATGCTTCCTTGAAAGTAGTCTCGAACACGTGACATCTGTAGACGTAGTAAAATCGCACGCACTTAACATAATTAAAGCTCTTTACATGTACCAGTGCAGGTGAATGTGCAAAACTCAGACCAAATAAAAAAGATTTAGTCAGAGGTGCAAAAAGACAGCGAGGCATGTGACGCGCTTCGAAAGTGACACTTTCGCCGAGACCGACCGGTCGCCGCCGAAACGACGGCACCTGCCTCAATCTCCTTTGTGAAATACCTTTTATTTATTATTTATTTTAATGGTTAAAAATTGCCTAAATAGAATACCTACTTATTGATTTTTTGCTTAATGTAAACAGAGTAAAGCCGTGTCTCCTGCGACAAAATCTAACGAAAAATTCTAACAAAACATGCTAACATTTTGTTTAGGCCAATCAAATGTAGCCAAACATTATTATGGGGCCACGCCCCCATTTTGTTAGAAAAACATGTTAGATGTTAAAAATAACAAAAACATGGTCGCAGGAGACACGGCCTAAAACTATATTAAACAATACATAGGAATGAAGAGTACAAAGGCACTGCTTATTTATTATAGGATTTTCTTCCTTCAAACCTGCTTACCTAGATCACAGTTGAAATAATACTCTTTACTGACTCTAATTCGACTTTTGTTAACATAGGAGATAGCCTTGCATTCCATGATCCACAGTTAGATCAGAAAATCCAAGTTTTAGTTTGATTGTTTGATATTAATTATAATTATTTGTAAAATATGGGTACTACATCAAGTTGTTTATTAATAAGGTTAAGTTTGGGAATAGAGCAAGAGCTTAACGTTCTCATCATCATCATCATCATCATTTCAGCCGAAAGACATCCACTGCTGTACATAAACCTCCCCCAAGCAACGCCACAACGACCTAGTAACTATTGCTTAATTGGAGTGACTGGCTCAATTAATTATAAGGATATGACAGTACCACAGTATAAAATACATCCTTACTCTGTGACAGTACTCTGCTGCTACTGGTATTGCTACTACACTGCCACCCCTTTGAGAGACCGGAAAGAGAGGTTGGAAATACCCGAGTGCTAAGAATCATAAACCAAATTTAGCTGGTGATGGACTGCAGCTGCGTCATCTCTAAGGTTGACCCTGAACAGACCAAGCGACTAATAGTGACTGCGAGAAGTTTGATTAAAGCATAATGCAATACAATGCTCTCAGAGTCCATTATAATAACATCTTCAGGGCTCTATTGCGGCTCCCGCGGTATTTTAGTGCTTCAGGCATGTTTGCGGATGCACATGAGAATGATTTCATGCCATCATACGGAAGAAAACTGCGTGACAATAGAATACTGAAGATGATAGTGGGAAGTATGGCTACAGTAGGTCTACTCGCGGTTTACGAACGACAAACGAAGTACGAACTTTCGTTCCGACTGATACTTACATAATAAAGATAGGCACATAAAAAAGGCACAATTAAGATAGACTACGGTTCATAGTCGTATACAATTTACCGGAGATGAGAAAAACAAACGACAAAACACGATCATCGCATGCGATAAGGGAACGGAGTAGCAAATTGTGCGATGAATCGTACGATTTATCGAATATCGTCGAACGGGAGTAGACCCCCAGGATACAGCCGTCCGCGGTCGTTTTATCGGTTTGCATCTGTAGTGCAGTTCGATGACTCAACATTATTAATATTTGTTATCTCTGTTTACTAACATACTTAGTTGTTTAAGTTTTCATGGTTACTAACAAAACATTGGAATGTAGTTTTCTATATTTTAATATTTTTAAAATTTTGTCATATTTAGGGTTCCGTACCCAAAAGGTACCAAACGGGACTCTCGCTACGCTGTCCGTCCGTCCGTCTGTCTGTCACAGGGCTGTATCTATTGAACGGTAATAGGTAGCCGGTTTGAAAAATTCACAAAATATGTGTTGTTATGCCGCCTTTCACGACAAATACTAAAAATAATAAATCAAAAGGGGTCCCCATACAAGAAGCCTCGAAAAACATGTATTTTTTCCTACGTTTTTGTTCCTGCTCTATCTTCAAAACGGTAATACACACCAGCGTCAAATGTGGTATGATTATAGTGCATACTATGTAGTATAAAAAAAAATACTAAAAACAGGAGAAACAGACATGTGTGGTGGTACCTGCGTAAGAATGAGATGCAAATATTCATATTTCGCGCACGGTGCGTTGATGTCTTTTGATGAACTCTCATGAATTAAAGCAGATTCTAAAGGGTATAAGGTCGATGGGGGGTACGGAACCCTTACTGTTGTGTGTCGTTTTCTGACTCGCACTTGGCCGGTTTTTTTCATGTTCGCTTTGCATGAAGCATTCATCTTGCAACATCTTTCAATTCTGCAGCAAATATTTTTAATTTTCTTTTACTCACTTACGTTAAGCATTCCGGATTCCACAACTAATCTCAAGAAAGGTAACTTTAATGTGGCAAAAAATTTATATCTGTTTTTTTATAGTATGGCACTTTACACCGGTAATTAAATTCTCTTTCTTGCCTTAATCGTTCACGCAAAAAGTTACTCTAATAATAAATACTGGTACCGTTACTAGTCTCTGAATTCGTGATTGGTCAGCTAGCCACTCGATTTCAAGTGCAGAATATTAATATGCGCATTAGCCGATAACGTAACCTTATTTTTTGCAAGAAATGGCGACTTGGTCCTGTTTCACTGCCAACATTCATTTGAACTTTAGAATTTATTTCTACTTCGTGGAATATTCTCAAGAAAGCTGCTTAAGATATATTTGTTTTACTCTGATTGTGTTTCCCTTTAGAAATTATTGAAAATATTTTTCTCACGTTTACATCGGAATAAACAATCCTGGATTACACCTTTCTGGTCAAGTCCAATTGAAAAGCTTTGCACAAGGTTTTAAAAATGACATTCGTCCGTCGAAAATATTTTGATTGAGTTTATGCCAAAATTAGGTATAAAAGATAAGTTTAGAGTACTAAATTGCCTTATCCACACAAAATTGCACCTAAAACTGAAAATTAATCTGGGCATCTGTTTGAGACGTAATTATTTCAGTATTGAGTAATTTGGTTTCAGAAGACGGAGCATTAGAATAGCCTCCACGAGTGACAGACACTATTTAATTGTTCGTCCTTCGTACCCTGGGCAGTCAGCCCTGCTACCAACCTGCTGACTGACTGATATTTTTCCCATGGCATGAGCTCAATAAGTAGCTTATTTCGATACGATAGAAGAAGAAGAAGGACTTGGTACTTTTCACTATGAATAATTTTACAAGGCTGTGGAGCCACTGATACAGCAAGTAAATGACCCACTTGTTACTACTACTACTACTTCTACACTTTTTAAAGGTTTAAAAGAAAGTTTTTTTGTTTATATGCGTCTGGAGTGAAGAATACAGGAACACACATAAAGATGTATGCTCTAAGGGAACAAAGGATCAAATAGTGTGGTAAGATATGCGTCACATCCGCGCAAAACGGCCATCGCTCAGCAATTGACTCGATTCAACGCAGAGCTGCGAGGCTAATTGGTGATGCTAACTGCTAGTAAAATCTATGCTACAAAGCTTAGCCCATAGACGCACAGTTGCTTGTTTGTCGGTGTTCTACAAGCTGTACTTTGGAAAGAGTGCGCAAGAGCTCCATGAGCTTATTCCGCCATTTCCTTTCTTTCATCGGACTACACGATGCACTGCAGGATATCATCCACATTTGGTAAGAAATCCGTACTATCAGGATCAAGCGCTTTGATAACTCTTTCATAATGCGCACAGCCAAATTGTGGAATTCACTGCATCTGTATTTCCACGGCACTTACAACCCGAAAGCCTTTAAAGCTGGAGTGAATCGGCACCTAATAGGTTTGCTCGTTCCATCGTCGACCACATCTTGACAAAACTGTCTAGATTGCGGTAAAGAGCAGTTATATATCTTATTAAAAAAAATACTGCTGTGCCACATGTACGGAGCAGAGACACATCGCTGGTCTGCAAGTCTCGTAAGCCATGCAGATAGTGTCTAGATTGCGCCAAGCAGGATGCTCCTCGTCGGCATTATTTCAAGAGGTTCATGACTTCGATTATCAAATAAGATTATTCATCTATCTAAATATGCGTGACGAAACAATCAAAAGGTGTCTGACCTAAGTATCTAGGATATATTTATATACAAGTAGGTATAGTATATTGTAAAATTTCTGCGCATATTTTCCGCAACTAAATTATTTTAATAGTGATAGCCCAGCAGGCAGCGGGAGGTGCCTGTCCAGTTTTGTCGTATTAAATTACATTTCTGACATTGCGCCTGATTTGTGTCCTATTGTGCGAAATAAGCAAGGTGCTATTAGGTAGACTAGTGGGGTATGAATTGACGTATCCAAAACACGTCGGTTGTTTGGACAGGCCGTGGACGCAGCGCATCTCAGTGTGTGTCCGTAGTGAGCGCGCGCGACAAGTTCACCAACCAAATACCATGCGCCAGCCGAGCGCCAAAATCTGAATTCGAATTTAGAATTTTTCCTTTTTTTGTTTATTTTTAAAAACCAGATTCAGAATGTGGAAGTGTTTATTTGTTGTAGTGGTTGTGACTTTGACTTTCACTTGCTCTGAGGTTGGTAGCATTATTTACTTTCGTTTGGATCTTGTGCATAAAATGTCCTGTTCCGTGTTAATATCCTTTGATATTACCAGATTGATCTAATATCATAACATCATAAAAATATAATCCTATTGGGTCAATTCGTAGCGGAATAAATTAATCCTATTCTGAATTCACGTGTTTTCTTAGTTTCTTGTTAAGATTAATAATCACAGAATTAGCGAGATTTTTGGCAGTTCTAGACGTGACACGAATACTTTATAGTTTATTAATAAAACCTGTTTAAGTTTGTTTGTTTATAACTGTTAATAAAATATTACTCATGATTTATAAGCGTGTTAGGCTGCTTTTTAGATATTTTTATTGAATTGGACATTCGCAGATAACTGTAAAACTATAGCAGAAGCTTAACTTTAAAATAACTGTATGACTATTGTACATTAATTTCAAGATACTTATTTTAAATGACCGAGGCAAAAGCGAGGCGATTATTCAGGAAAATAGTGTATAATATATAAAAGCAAGGTCAGGCATAAAACTCGTAAAAAAATTATAAACTTCGAAAGATATTAAAATTTCTTTAGTTGCAGGCAGCATCATCTTGACGAAAGAGTATGGTCAACCGCACGTCAGTGGTAACACTTGAATTACGAAAATAATGATTACGAAACAAAGACGCTTCAAGGTCAAAGTGTTACCCTGACGTGCGATCGACTGCTCATCCATATTTTTTTTTTACTTTTTATTTAAAAAGAAAGTCAAGGTGCATTATGTTATACCTGTGACACTCGTATGTAAAAAAAAAGAAAATGTTTACACAACTCAAACAGGCGACTGTCGATTTTTTGTCTTAATTTGAATTACAAATGACATGTGTTTGTAGGCATGAAATTAATTACACCGTCTCAAGTCTCAACCCATGTATGTCCTAAAAGAACGACTAACAACACAACATAACATAACATCACGCCTGTAATCACCAAAAGGGTAGGCAGAGCTGTGTAGTACACCCACATTTCGCCAGTTATAAGTCCCATGTAACATGGGGCGTGCCTATTAGCCGGAGTACACACGCCTGTAAAATGGAGCAGTAGCTTGCATGCCGCTTGCTACCGGCACCTGTTTGCAATTTTCTTACTTGCATGCCTGTAACTGGCACTTGTACGCCACGCTAGCGACGTCTTAACAATTTCTAGTTTTTGCATTAACGGAAAGCTTTCGAAGTGAATTAAATTGTGTCATATTGTTACTAACAGAAGAATGTGTAGCTAAATTAATGAGACGAAAAAAGAAGAGAAGAAGAAGACGGATTTGGATGACACTGGCATGCCTGTAGCTGCCGCGTACGTTCATAGGTGCTGGTTGCGCAGCCCCCAGCGATCCCTCCCTCATATTGCATGCCAGTAAATCAACTGCAAAAAATCAGTTCAACTTCGAAAAAGAGGTCAATCGTCGAATCCGACTCGGTTGGGCAGCGTTCGGGAAGCTACGCAATATCTTCTCGTTCAAAATACCACATTGTCTCAAGACAAACGTCTTGAACCAGTGTGTGTTGCCAGTAATTAATTACGGCACTGAAACGTGGTCACTCACAATGGGCCTGATAAGAAGGCTCAAAGTCACTCAAAGGGCAATGGAGAGGGCTATGCTCGGAGTGTCTCTGCGTGATAGAATCAGAAATGAGGAGATTCACAGGAGAACGAAAGTAACCGACACAGCCCGATGAATTGCCAAACTTAAGTGACAGTGGGCGGGGCACATTGCTCGCAGAACGGATGGCCGATGGGGCAGTAAAGTTCTGGAGTGGCGACCGCGTACTAGAAGGCGCAGCGTGGGTAGGCCCCCCACTAGGTGGACCGACGACCTGGTGAAGGTCGCGGGAATCGGCTGGACGCGGAAAGCGCAGGACCGGTCGTTGTGGCGATGCTAGGGTGAGGCCTATGTCCAGCAGTGGACGTCTTTCGGCTGAAATGACGAAGATAATGAAATCAACTGCTGTGCAAGCTACTTGTTTGCCAAGTAAAGGTATGCCAGTTAACGTATACAAATGAAAGTAGCTGACACGTGCAAGGAGCTAGCATGCAAGCGTGCAAGTTACGACATGCATGGGTATCAGAGGCTTATTGTCATTTACCGGGCACAAATCCAGACTCCGGGCTGCTATTGAGAATACCGACAGCTACTATACTAAAAAATGGGCATTACGGCCGGAGCATTATTGGGCATACATAGTCTGTCTTATTTCCGTCCTTTTGTCATGCGTATTAAGGTGATTTCTACTAATGGCATGTGCTCTCGCTATCGTTAATTGCAGCAGCAGAGATGATGATGATGATGTGTATTGCGATTAAAATATTTATGGAAATACGTTATGTTATGTACCTAGCACTTAACTCTATGCACATAAAGTATTAAATAGACATATACTTTTTCAACATCCATTAGACATGAAAAGCGTTCTAATAGTAGGTAGAGAGCTACTAAAACACATTTTTATGACAACTAGGTACTCCGTTGTTCCCTTTCTCAATAGACGTTGGAAAAGCGCCTCTGTTGGCGAGGCTTAAAGCCTGCCGCATTCTGAGCCAAGCTCAGATCAGCCCAGCTGAGTGCCACACGGCGCGTTTATCTCTTTTGTTCGCAAATTCTTCCCTCGTGGCACTGTGTGACGTGAGACAAAGATACAGTTTACAGACGAAAGATAATTATCGTACATGTACTACATGTATATTCTGTTTTTTCATAACATAACATCACGTCTGTATTTCCCCGAAGGGGTAGGCAGAGGTGAAATAGTACACACACATTTCGCCAGTTATGTTATAGTCCCATGTAATAGGGGGCGAGCCTATTGCCATTAACCGGGCACAAATCCAGACTCCAGGCTGCTACTGAGAATTTACTAATGAAAAAACCCAATAACACTTTGCCCGACCCGGGAATCGAACCCAGGACCCCACGATCATCAGTCTGTTTTTTCTCTTGTCTTATTTAGTAAACAATCTTGGCACGTCTCTTTATTCAAATAACTACTGATAAAATACCGTACGTAACCGTACGCAAAATACACGCTTGATCGTGGAGTTGCGGAAACCAGCCCGTTATACTATACTATACTACTATACTACTGATAAAATATAACTACTAGTTCTGCACATGTAATTAGTATAATAAATGTTATTTAGTGTGTGTCTTTTGATAATTATTATTGACATCTATTTATTTCCTTTATTTAATTGCTTTAACATATTGATCATATTTTTAAATATTTTTACAAAACAAAAAAAAAACAAAAACATTTAAAAATATAAAAAATAGTGGCTCACCGGTATCGGGTACAGGGACCAAGCTACCGGCGGTCAGGGCTCCAGAGAAAGGAACCTCCTAACAATACGCGCCGTATCTAGGAGAGCCGCTTTCTGCATCAGGCCCTTGACCCAGCCGCCTAACGAGAGCCTCATGAGATGGTGGTCGAGGCTCTTTGCTAAAAGGCCATTCGCCGTAACAACTATCGGCACAATGGTTGCTGAGTCCACCTCCCACATGTCGACAACCTCGTGTGCTAGATCAAGATATTTAATTTGCTTTGACATCTATTTATTATTATTATTAGCTACTTTCATCAGGTCGTCGGTCAACCTGGCTGGCCCTACACTGCGTTAGCCGATTCGCAGACTCCACTAAAGGACTCGTCTGCTTCAAAACAAACAAACAAACAAACACACAAACAAAACAAAAAACATTGATTTGTAAGCGCGGAATAGTCCACAGATATTGATGAAATCGATTGGAAAAATATTTCAAAAATAATTATACATATTACCATTGCCATTTTGCCATTTTTTATACATATTTGGAATGAGAATCAAATAGTGAACATCCTCATTTAATAAGTCCCTCTTGCTACTATGCAGTCATCCTGTATGGTCCGTCAACCCGCAGTAGGTCAGCGTGATGTTGCAAGCTCTGGATCCTTCTCATTCTGAGAAGCCCGCGTGCAGGACAGGCGCGGATCCAGGATTTCGCTACGGGGTGGGGTGGGGGGGCAATTTTCCATGAAGATTTCTATAAACTAGTCATTGGCGAAATAATCCCCTTCAGAAATACACATTGTAAATTGTTTGGAATTTTTTGCGACAAAATTACGTCAAATACTCGAGTCTGTGCATAAACAACATACTGAGTGGGATAGTTTTCACAAAAGAAATCTATCTAGGACGCCGGACGCACACTAAGGCAAGATTCACGTGTAGAATTGTAACGGAAATTGTAGAGGTTTTGTTATTAAACTAGTGGAAATCTTCTATGTAAATACCGAAAGCAAATTATTTAAGAAAATTTAAGAAAATTCAAAAGTAATATTACAGCATAGGCATTCCCCAGATAAATACTTTTTTTCATTTTTTTTTATTAAAACATACATTACAAACATGACAAAAGCTAACCAAAAACCACGGGGGTTTGTCCGGAATGCCGTTAATTCTGCAGAAAACTTATTAAACTACATTCATAAATATGTGCAATAAATGAGCACACAATGCATCGGCGTTCCTATTTGCACTATTTTTGGAATACCATCCATTACCCGTCCCTGGCACTTAATCAACTACTAATGATGGTAGCGATGTGATTATCAAGAGTTTGGAAGTACTTACTTCGAGGCTCAGGGGGAGGAGCAATTGCCCCCATTGCCTGGATCCGCAATTCCGCACCAGTGGCCTTACTCTTGAAAATAATTCCGATCTCAATCCAATACCAATGTCCAAAAATTACAAGAATGAATAGGTATTCTTGATTAAAAATATACAAAATACACAATTTTAATAACATAACATAACATAACATCACGCCTGTATTTCCCCGAAGGGGTAGGCAGAGGTGTATATAGTGCACCCACATTTCGCTAGTTATGTTATAAGTCCCATGTAATAGGGGGCGAGCCTATTGCCATTAGCCGGGCACAAATCCAGACTCCGGGGTGCTACTGAGAATTTCCTAATGAAAAAACCCAATACCACTTTGCTCGACCCGGGAATCGAACCCAGGACCCCATGCTCAGCAGTCGCGCTTGCGACCACTAGACCAACGAGGCAGTCAATTCTAATAAAGTTTAATTAATTATTAAAACAATAAAATTTAAACCAATTTACTGATTATTTTGCATTTAAAAGTACAAACTGAAATATATACATATCAATTTTTATAGTATAGGATGGCGAAAGGCCCACCTGATGTTAAGCGGTTACCTTTGCCCATAACAACTGCAATACCACCTAGGCTGTTGCCTAAATGTTACCGCATGTCGGTTCGCCAAACTGAGACATGAAGATGGAAAGTCTCATGTGATTGTGATTTCAACGGCAGCCGTACCCTTCAGACCGAAATACAGCAATGCAAGCATCACTATTTGGCGGAGAAATAGATACGGTGGTAGTACTGCCCCGGACGAGCTCTTTCACAAAGGAGCTGTACTACTACTAAATGACATACTACATTAGTCCAATGCCGATTGATCGGAATTATTTTCAAGAGTAAGGCCACTGGTCCAGGCTGATTATGTTTATTTTGACTCAAATTAGCTCTACAATTAATGTATGATCCAAAATGTATAGTATAAGATATGTTATTGTTATTTTTGTTTGGTACAGGGCGATGTGGTGTGGGATGCAAGAACGACGCAATTGAAGAACATATGGGGTGGCTTGTGGGGCAACAAGCCGCCGCTGATGGAGGCCAACCAGCCGAGGACTTCGTGCAGTTGCAGTAAGTATACTGACAAACTTTCTATTTGCGAAATATTTACTTTAATTTGAATAATGTCTAGTAAATAAATTTATAGTTTAAAAAACTAAAAACACGCTTTTAGAGGTACTGTACTAAAAAGTAGTATTTTATTATTTATAACTGTTAGGAATTAGTCTTTTATTATTTACTACCGTGAGGAATCAGTTCTCGTTATCAACTGAAGTGGAAGGACTCGTAAAGACAAATCTAATGAGCCTTAACTCGATGGGTTTACTAGTAGACATTCAAGGGTTCCATTACCCACCTTCCAGGTCTATCATCAGGTCCTAGTCACAAAGTAAAATGTATGGGACGTTAAAACAAACCAACTCAATTTTCAGGGGTGTACTAGTGGCCATAAAGAGTTGCACTATCCACCTCCTGGCTCCATCATCAGACCCACGTCACCAAGTTTTATGTATGGGACTCGTTCAAACAAACCAAATGAGCCCAAACATAAGGTGTTTACTAGTAGCCAATGAAGAGATCCACTATCCAACTCCCGACTCCATCGTCAGACCGTCGTCACCCAGTTTTATATATGGGACTCGTTCAAACAAACCAAATGAGCCCAAACTCTAAGAGTTTACTAGTAGTAAGTGAAGAGTTCCACTATACACCTCCCGGATCCATCATCAGACCCTCGTCGCCAAGTGTTATATATAGGACTCGTTAAAACAAAACAAATAGGCCCAAACTCGAGGGGTTTACTAGTAGCCATTGAAGAGTTCCGCTATCCACCTCCCGGCTCCATCATCAGATCAGTTCGACAGTACCATATTATTGTATTGTTATCAGAACTACATACAGCTTCCAAATTTCATCACGCTACGACCCTTGGAAGATGGTTAAATTAGTTACCTTAGATTCCATTACATAGTTAGTTACATACAGGTCGACCTAATAAAAGCGTGTTAAAAACAAAAAAAAAACACTTACGAGCAGGATCCGATCCTGTGATTCCTGGCTCAGTACGCCAGTGCTTTAGCCATTAAGCTACTGTGAACACTCACACATCACATTCTGTGTTCACGGTAGCTTAGTGGCTAAAGCACTGGCGTACTGAGCCAGGAGCTACAGGTTCAGATCCTGCTCGTAAGCGATTTTTTCTTTCCACAATTTATATCTTTAGATTTCGCTTCGCATGCATAAATGCATTAAAAATTATAAAATAATTATGTCTAGTATTCTACCATGAGAGGCCTTTCCTACTCATATTATAAAAGCGAAAGAATGGATGTTTGTTTGTCATGTTTGTTTGTTTTCAGTGTGATTAATCACCGTTTCAGTGTGATTAATCACACTGAAACGGTTGAACGGATTTAGACGGTTTTTTTATGTTGAACCTTATATACCCTACAGCGTATAGTCAGCAGTTGGTTATAATATATTTGACGACCTCTATGGTCTAGTGGTTAGAGTATCGAACTGCAGGTCACGAGGTCGTGGGTTAGATTCCCACAGGACACAAATATTTGTGTGATGAACATGAGTGTTTGTGTTGGTCTGGGTGTTTCTTATATATTATACGTATGTATTTACAAAAAAAAAGTATCTAAGTATTATATCCATTGTCTAGCACACATAATACAAGCTCTGCTTAGTTTGGGACTAGATAGTGATGCGTTAAATGTCCCAAAAATATTTATTTATTTATTGTTTGGTGTGAACCATCCCTTAATATTAATATAATGTATCGAACCTCTTTTTGCAACGTCTTTTAATGATTAACCATGTTCTGGAAAATAAATCCATACTGTCCCGAACCTGTTTGTCTACATTCATATGCAGTGGAGATTTCTTTAATTTGTTTCATCGAAACGCTAACTTTTCCCTTTTCCATGATTTCAGAATGTGGTGAAAGGAACGAGGTATCCCGTATAGTGGGTGGTATCGAGGCTGGCGTCAACGAGTTCCCTTGGATAGCGCGCCTCTCTTACTTTAAGCGGTTCTACTGCGGGGGCATGCTCATAAACGACCGATATGTGCTCACTGCCGCGCATTGTGTTAAAGGGTAAGAAACAAAAGATGCTTGATAATTGATAAAGAATAAGCTAGCCCTAATGTTTTCATGTGGATAGCTTTTCAATAGAGCTGTGCGAGGGAGCTAAGTGGTGAGTGAGGTAAAAATCTACCAATAGCGAAGCTGCGCTATGTCAGACTAGCAAAATTAAGCAATCTTTTATTATGCTCTAGTGGAAAGACATCCTGAAAGGCATTAAACGCGATAACAGATAACCTCATGAAGTTGTGCTCTTGGATGTCCTCTCCCTGGGAAAGACCAAGGGTTGTGTTGTGCTCTTACCATTATTATTATTATTTTTGCCGTGGGGATATCCTCATGATCACCCTCCCCGGGCAGAAGTTGGAGCCAGTGTCGGATTCTTACTTACTAAAACCACCACGGTGTTCAGAGAGTGTGTGACAAAGATCTATAGAAATTTCCATTACTGACTTAGATATCCCGATACTGTCCAGATCGTGTGTTACTGAGCCCACTTTTCGACCTCAAGGAAATTTCTTTTGTCTTTTGATTTAAAGTTTATGATAAAATATCTTCTTAATTCTTTTCATGTTACAATTTTACTGTGTTAGCAAAAGTTTGAATTTTTATATAGTATGTTTTTTGTTTTAGAAACTATTTATTTTAGGAAAAAATTAACGAAAACTTTACAAACGCAAGCCCATTTGATATAAAAATAAAAAATAAAATTGAGGTTTAAAAAACCCATTTTCTGGTTAGTATATAGGTATTTTAAAGTGGTAATTTCGCTTGACTGGAGATATTTTTCAAAAAAGTTGTAAATTTTGTATCAATGGGAACGATCCAAATGGTATGATCTATTTTCAAACAGTTTATAGTGAAAGATAACTGAGATCTTGGACGGCGCGGGAATAAAAAGTTATTGTCTATAAATGCAAATTCTACAAAATTTTGTACCTATGGCATGAATAAATCTATCATATTCCACTATTCCACAAACAAATTTTTTAATAAATACCTCTGATCTACGACGCCAAAAAGTAGCTTAAAACGCAGATTTCTTGCGTTTTTTGTAACATAGCTCTTAATGCGTTAAAATGATAAATACCTAAACAGTTTTAAGTGTTCTGTCGCAAAGGAAGCAGTGTAATTGTCATCAAATGTGTAATTGTAAAAGCTTAGGGCGGGTTTTCCGATGTTGGCGTTTGGCGTCAAGGGCTTCGAGGCGTGAGTGTTCAAAACGCTTGCCTTTACAGCAGTATTATTCTCAGATAAAACCATACTAGGTAGGTCCGTATAGTTAGAAATTTGCAGTTGGCATTATTAGACACTCAAAACAAACTACATGCAATTGCAGGGTCATTTGAAGCAATGATTTCTTTACTTGCTTCTATTTGAAAAGTTCAAGGGCATAATTTATTTTTATTTGTTTTCTTTATTTTATTTTTAAATTCTGAGGATTCGGTTTTCAATATTTAGCTATAGAAACAATTTGAAGGCATATTTTAATAAGAATTTGGAAAGTCTGTATATATAATGATATCTAGATGCAACACGGATACCTGATTTGAATACTGCTTATGTATGCGAAGCTAATTTATCTTTTTGATTTACAGAATGTTTTAATTAATACTCGTATTCTATACTATACCACTATTTCTTACTAATATTTTATGTAGAAATGTATTGTTGTCACAATACACTTATTTTTATTGTTATTGGAATATCTTGCTCCTGTTATTAAATTGATGACTCAATCATATACTGGCCATGAATTTTCTACATTAAAATATATAAGTAATTATTAATTATTTAAAAATAACGATTTTTATTCACAAAAAAATATAATTGTTCAATTCAATACAACAAATTAATTCAAATAATGTGAGAACAATTTAAATATTTTTTTTGAAAAATATAAAAGAAGTCTGAATTTTATATTTTGAAGGATGTGATCTTATTTATTCATAATGATAGGATATATAGATTCCGGCGATTAGGTAAACTACAAACTAAAGTACACGTCAGTGATGCTTTATAGGTCTAAAGCCATATTCTTGCATCATAAATAAAAACAAACAGTTTAAAATGGCAATTTGTTGGCATAAATATTTTATATTTTTATCAACTTTTAAGAGCGTATGCTCGGTCCGTGGGCTGTTTTGCTTAAAAACGTAATTTTTCAAATCTGATTATTCATCAACCACTTATCTTACGAACATATCAATTAATAATAATTTTAGGAAATGTTATTGTCTAAATAGAAGATAGTTTATTTTGTTCGATTATTAGAGTATTTGTGAAATCTATCAAGATAACTGAACAGAGGTTTTCTTAATTTCACTTTCAGAGTCAATTTCGAAGCTTCAAATATCTGAAACCACTGACAGACCTAAGAAACGAAATTTTTTAACCAACTGGGAAGATCCTTGTAAAAATAGTTACTAGAAAGGATTTTTCATTTTAGGCTGAATACATAAGAAATAAAAATCCAAACAATGTGAAATTATTCAGAAATTATAGTCGATACAATTATTATTTTCACCACTATATCTTACATAATTTAATATAACAATAAATTACTATAATAGAAGAACATATTATTTAAAAACTTACACTTGAAAATTTCAACTAAATTAGCTCTATAATTTTTTTATAAATATTTTAAAACTACTATAATACTTCGCGTTCGAATCGATTCAAATCACTTCGCCGCGAGCCCTTCCAGAGAGTGGTCACGTCGCTCGGCGCTCCGTCGGGGGTTGACGACCTTTGCCGTGCGTTTATACACGGATACTGCAAGTTTTTAGGGCGATCGTCAAATCTTAGTACTTTGGTAAATAAAATATTTTATTTTTGATGACCGACAAAATTTTAAAGTATTATCATAAGTACTTGGTAAGTATTTTTTTATGACTGACATTATTTTATAGTGACAAAAAATTATGTTTTAGACGGTATGGGAAATAAAACAAAGGCGTTTTTTGGAAAGAGAAAACGCAAAAAATCTGAAAATTTGGCTAAGGCAAGAGCTAAAAGGTATATTTATGTTACACTAGCTTCCACCCGCAGCTTCGCCCGTGTGAAATTCGGTATGTTACAAGTGTTCTAGAGTGTGCAATCGATTCAAGTTTGGAACTTAATGTTTTAGGGTTTTGGATTAAAAAATTAGGGGTTAGGGTTTTAATAAAAACAAACGTAAGTTATTCGGGTTTAGTAGAAAAAAAAACAAAATCGTTGGCTTTTTATTTATAAATAATGTATTTTTAAGGTTCCGTAACTAGAAGGAAAAAACTAAACTCTTATAGGTTCACTCTCTTGTCTGTCTGTCCGTCTGTCATAGCCGAATCTGTTGAACGAAAAAAGTTTAAATTTCTGTTCAAGTTTGCTCTATGAAATTGCCTTCTTTTTACAAGCTTTTTATTAACTTGCAATGTATGTATGTATGTATGTATGTAATTTGTTAAGGTCGAATCTTGCAACTCAATTTTGAAGCAGATATCTTCAACCGATTGAGCTGAAATTTTGTATACACGTTTAGTTTGGAAGACAATGCATGGTTAGCTGTGTGACATCATTCTAAATTCAACATGGCGGAACACCCAAGATGGCGGACTAGTTATTTTTAATGCACTCCTACAATATGGGTATCAAATGAAAGGGCTTGCTGAGAGTAACTTGAAAAATAAAGTGACGTTACTGTAAATCCAATATGGCGGACTAAGTTTTTTATGGTTTCCTACAATATGGGTACCAAATGAAAGGAATTGCTGAGAATACGAATGCGAGTTAAAAAATCTGTCCAGCGATAACTAAAAAGTAAAAAATAAATTAAAAGTATTTTTTTTAAATAAAAACAAGGTTTCTTTTAAATGCGCTAAAATGAATAAAATAATAAAATGAACTTTCCCTTTAAAACTTTTTATTATTTAACCCTATGCCCGTGACTTGCATAAGCATTAGCAGCCCATTACTGTCCCACTGCTGGGCACAGACTAGTTTTTGTAATTTATGGTACGGAAATATGGAACATGAATGGTGCAACGGTCAGTTGGTCGCTACTTTACTTTTTAGGGTTCCGTACCCGAAGGGTGCCAAACGGAACCCTATTACTCTCGCTACGCTGTCCGTCCATCCGTCCGTCTGTCTGTCACAGGGCTGTATCTTTTGAACGGGAATAGATAACCGGTTGACGGACGGACGACAAATACTAAAAACAAAGAAAAGTCTAAGATTTTAGACTTTTTTTACCCATACAAGAAACCTCAAAAAATATTCATTTTTTTCAACGTTTTTGTTCCTGCTCTATCTTCAAAACGGTAATATATACCAGCGTCACACTTGGTGAGATTATAGTGCATTATTATTTAGTTTAGCAAAAATACTAAAAAATAAGACAAACATAGACATATGTGGTGGTACCTGCGTAAGAAAGACATGCAAAAATTCATATTTTGCGCACTGTGCGTTGATGTTTTTTGATAAAATCTCATAAATTAAATCCGTTTTTATGGGGTATCAGGTCGTTGAGAGGTACGGAACCCATACTGCGCGAGTCCGACTCGCACTTGGCCGGTTTTATTATTCTTATGTACTAGATCTAGGTACTTAAACGTGTCTATGTTTGAACGTCAGAAATATATTAGAGAAGAGTGTAAGGCTGTTGTAGGGTTTCCTAAAACTAAGTTCTAAAACATTTAGAACTCGCGCCGATTTTACGCCGATACGCAAATCAGCGGCGGCGTCGTCTAAAAACCGTCAGCGGCGGCGGCGCACTGTGGGATTATTTTAGGTTGGCACCTCTACTATACGAATCTATAAATGACTCTTTGAGCTATTGTAAGGTTTTAGCGTAAAATGCCAATTATCACTTTATCTCCTAGTGTCGATATTATTATTTTATCATAAAAATGTTTTTTAAAAGCCTAATCGAAGATTTTCGAAGCAGCAGAGTACATTTATTGAAGTTCGGCACAAATACTATGCAAATATACACACGACACTTTGTGGTAACGTAAGGTTTTGGCGTAACACGCTTTTCTCTACATACATAAAAAAAACTTTAAATTACTATATCTCTGAAAAAACTTGTAAAACGTAACATTTTGGAAGCATTAAAGTTATTATTTATTGTAGTTTGGCCTTCTACTATACGGATCTATAAATTACTCTTTGAGGTATTGTGAGTTTTTGGCGTAAAAATATAAATTAACACTTTATCTCCTACTGTCGATAAATTTTTCTTCATAAAAAATATTTTTAAAAGCATAATCAAAGATTTTGGAAGCAACAGAGTATACATTTATTGTAGTTCGTCACAAACACTATATGAATATATAGACGAAACTTTGATGTAACGTAAGGTTTTGGCGTAAAACGTCGTTCTCTCCATACATAAAAAAAATCAAATGACTGTATCTCTAAAAATACTTGTAAAACCATATTGAACATTTTTGAAGCATTACAGTATGTATTTATTATAGTTTGGCATCTCTAATATATGAATCTATAAATAAATCTTTGAGGTATTGTGCGGTTTTAGCGTAAAACTCCAATGTTCTTCAATCTTTAACTGACGATTTTTTTTAAATAAAAAATATTTTTAAAAACAAATCGAAGATTTTTGAAGCAACAGAGTATGTATTTAGTGTATAGTTTGGCACTAGCACTATATGGATCTATACACGAAACTTTAAGGTAATGTAAGGTTTTAATTTTCTCTCCATACAAAAAAAACTTCAAATCGCTATCTATATCTTTGAAAATACTTGTTAAATGAAAACACTGAGGCAGGATTTTATATTTGCATTGATAAGTAGAATCCGAATCCGTTATAATATTTACAAAAAAACACATTTAATTTTTAAATTTTCATTCATAAAAAAAAATTCATAAAATAGATCCTAAAAAAATAAAAGTATCAAAATTATTCGTGCTAACGGTTCAGCACTCACGCACACAGAGGAACCATTGTATCGTGCGGTAGTGAGTGTGCCATTCGATAGATCGTGCAGATTTTGACTTGCGCTAAATCGAACATACGCTCTTAAACTATTCGTGTCCTAAAAAGGAAATTTAAATGTGAGTATTATTTAGATTTTCGGTATCGTTATATTTAAATATATATTTTTCCATGATCCTCCACTCCTAGCTAGCTGTTTGCTAGATAAATCATTTTTATGTGCGAAGTGTCTTTCGCTGGCACAGAAGCGTGACCATGTTTGTCAGACAAGTGTTTGCTTAGTGAAGCGCTTGACAGGATGTTGACTCGAAACAAACCTTCACCACTATACACCCACTTCATATTTTATTTATCTTTTTATAGATAAATAAAATATGAAGATATAGAAATAGATAGTAGAACGCTAAGATGACCTTTGTGAAGCGAGTTCCTCCCAACATTTGGGATCCATAGGGCAAGCGTTCAGATGCCTTTTGAACACATCTTTGTAAATATTTCTGAAGATGCTGACCGCCGTATTTCCGTTTACCTTCTGCCATCTCCGAATAGAAGATAACATTGGGAAAGCGGTAGTCTTCCATGCGAAAGACGTACCCACACCACCTCAGTTGACTCGCCATCACCAGAGCTTCCATGCCGTTCATTCCAGAGCGGCGCAGAACCTCAGTATTAGGCACGCGGTCCTGCCACTTGATTTTAAGAATGGATCTTTGACATCTAATATGGAACGATACAGATACAGATAAAGATACATAAATTCGAAGAACCACGACTTGAAACACTTGACGAAGAACGCCAAATACGCAAAGAGAGACCTAAGCCCTCCTATACATACATATAATTCTGCGGGACAACTATATTGCTTTTCTTGCGATAGGGTATTTAAAACCAAGTTCGGTCTAGCGATATACGGTGCCATATGCGCGACCCCAACATATTATTTCATGCTAAGAAATAATATGTTGGGGTCGCGAGTTACCGAAATCGGTAAGGAGGTCTATATTTTATACAGGTATAAAAATATCTCAGTTATAGTTAGTAAGTCCCTATAATTAAGGCTAATAGAAGCAGCTGGGTGACGTAATTATTTAGTTTCAAATCAACAAAAGAATTATTTAAAAGGCTATTGACATAAATCTAGAAGTAGGTTAATGACAAAATAACGATGATGAATGATGATGATTGAGAAATCACTGTTTAATATACGGTGTATCATCAAATTTTTCTTCAGTATCTTGAGTTTATGTACGTAAAGTAATAAAAGTAGTAGTTTTATGACTTATAATATGCTAATTTGTTAATACGTTCCCGAAGTTTTGATCGCTCTGAATATTTTTTATGACTAATACGGTCGGATCGTATCAAATTGCAAATGACATCGTTAATCATCGGTATACGGGTCCGATAACCTAAGAATCGGCAAACAAGTCCGAAATAAATTCACGGTACGAAATTGTGAATACCAATCAGTATCGATAAGTACGTTCACCTTGAAACCGGCCCAGGAGCAGGCTCCGATCTTAAAGTTCATTATCCTCGACAAATGACCATTTTAGGCGCTTTGTGATGATTTTTTGTTTAGGTCCACAGCTAAATGGCGCCCTCATCATTAAAAAAGTAATTACTCGCTGTGTAAATCATTTATAGAAAATCTGGTTGCACAGAATTGAAGCACAGTAGTAGATCTACGGCCAAAATTAATATCCAATCTATCTACGATTTGCCCTACTGTCTACAACTACAGCGAACAAAATTTTACAGAGTTAATAGTTTCTGATTAAACTACAGTACCTTTATTATAATTCTGTGCAACCAGATTTTCGATAAATGATTTACACAGCGAGTTATTATTTATCACTGATGGGGGTGCCATATACCATTTACCACTGTTAAACCCGCGATGGTTTGTGTGGTATATACACCTGATAGCAATATGTAACTCTAATTGATTTAATTAATAAAAAATAAAAATAAAACAAATTTAGCTATGGAGATGGAGAGCCCCTAAATCTCCAGGTATGGAGCACAATTCGGACGGTTGACTGTAAATGCGCAATATCGGGGAGTTCAAAAGGTGTCTTGCATACGTCGCGGTTTACGATGGTATTGTTTGGCGACAGTAGCGCGGAGACGTACGCAAGTGAAAGCGTAAATGAGGGACATTAATAGTAGGTATTCATGACCGTGGCCCGCCAAAACGCTGAGTGTCACTTTCGCTCAATGTCGACATAAACTTGACTTAGTTACTGTCGCGTGGAACAATTGACATCGAAAATAAACAATCAATTACACAATGGATGCTCACCGAATGAATTTATTGTCTGTGACTTGCCACAGTGACAGAAGCTACTATTTTTAGAGATTTCCAATTCAATTCGAAAGTTGCCCCTGTCGTACAGCTTCTCTTCTCCTTCGTAGTCCGCGTCACACTTCCAGCCGTTACATTGGTTCTTTTAGGTATTATCCGTGCAGTGCGTCTCTGGAACTCTCTCCCACACTCACTGGGTGACAGCCTCTATCTGAATATATTACATAACACATTTGAATTTCTAGCTGTAGCTACATCTGTGAGTTCCCTAATTTTCCACAGTATATCCATGGAGTTTCTTGTCGGCTCTTCTCCATAGGACCAACTTTTTAAACCGTGCAACTAGATTCATAATTAACGTTTTGAAAGTGCATATAAATGCTTATTCGAAATAAAAACTTTAGACTTTGACTTTGAATAAACAAACAAATATTCATATTTTTGCATTTTATAATATTAGAAAGATATCATAAGTTTTAATAAATGTATGTTATTTTTAGTTTCAGTCAATTTTAACCATTATGTACCTCCACTGATAGTTGTCATATGAATATCTATGGCAGTAGTTACGGATAGTCAGAAGCCTGAAAGTCTGATACATCTGCATGTCAGCATTATCCAGTAACTGGGCTGCAGGGGTTTGTTGGCAGTCGCTCCGTGTAAAGTACTGATGTTCAGCCGCCTCTGATTAATGGAAGCCGACCCCAATAAAATTGGGAAAAGGCGAGGAGGATGTGTGTTGTACACTGACTCAGGCTTCTCTATCACTGAAAAGTTTATTGGTAGAAAACTGAATTTTGAGTTAAGCTCGTGTTTCAAGACTAATTGTAATTTTTATGTAGGTAATAAGAAATAAGAACAAGTTTACGAAGTGGCCATCTTGGTACAAGATTATTATTAAACGTAGTTGCACAGTATCCTTACTCTGTGGTAGTGGTTATATTCTCTCTGATTATTATGTTCAGTACTACTTAGACGTTTTGGAACGAGAAATACTAGAAATTAAGGTAAATCCTAATGAAGCTGCCGTGTGGTGTCGGACGTAAAGAATTGCATCGACCTATATCTTCACATGGGTGTCGTAAAAGGCGACTAAGGGATTCACCAGAGGATGGGCAGCAGAATTCTCTGAGTATTTAACCAAACTACTGCGATCGCCAACCCGCTTGCCAAGCGTGGCGATTATGGCACACCCCCCCCCATTGGGGGAGAACTATGTCCAGCAGTGGACATCTTTCGGCTGAAATGATAAATGATGATATGAAGCTGAAACTTTTATGATAGACGATATCTTCATCTAAGTGCCAAAACAATGAAATGTCTCATCACAAATATTTGCCTGAGTGAGGTCTTTCGATCTTGGGGTTGGATGAGTCATCTTTATTTTTAGATTAAAAGCTTAGGACCAGCCATTTAAAATTAATTTACGAGTTTGTTTGTTTGACCTGCAGGTGTGAATGTCTAGATTTGATCTAAAATTGCACCATTTTTTTATTACAATAATTCAAAATTTTTATTGAATCGTGGTTTATGTGCGTAGTAAATTGGTCCGATACTTTTGAAAGTAGGTATGTTGATCTCGGAACACAGCGTACAGTTCGTTTGTTAAAATATTACCTACTGACCAAATTTCTTCCTAAACATCTGATAAGACCTACACTGCCGTCCGCTAACTAAAAGGCCGTTAAGTGACAATTTTGTCAAATTTTGTTACATAAACTACGAAAAAGAGAAAAATTTTCTCTGTTTAGTAGTATATGTAACTCGAATTTAACAAAATTGTCACTTAACGGCCTTTTAGTTAGCGGACGGCAGTACAGGAGTTATTGCTATTATAACAAGTTTCGAACGATGGAATGAATAAATGGATGAGCGTAGTATTATATTATTAGTACCTAAAAATTTAAAATCTGACCCTTAAGGGAAATGTAGCAGACAATTGGCGCCCCCATCAGTAAAAAAAATATTACTTGCTGAATACATCATTTATCGAAAATTCGTTTTTAATGATCAAATTACAGGTACTGTAGTTAAATCAGAAACTGCCGCGGTCAGTCTGTGGATGGGTGACCGTTTCGTTACACATCGAGACCCCTCCGTGCCTCGGAGAGCACGTTAAGCTGTCGGTCCCGGTTGTCATACGAATATCTATGGCAGTCGTTACGGGTAGTCAGAAGCCTGAAAGTCTGACAACTGGTCTAACCTCCGAATGTCAGTATTACCCAGTGACTGGGTTGCGGGGGTCTGATGGCAGTCGCTCCGTGTAAAATACTGACGTTCAGCTGCATCTGGCTAGACTGGAAGCCGACCCCAATATAATTGGGAAAAGGCTCGGAGGATGATGTAGTTAAATCAGAAACTATTGACTCTATAAATTATACTTCGCTGTAGTTGTAGATAGAAAAGGTGCAAAAAACGGCCACTTTTGTAATTTTTTCTATCTACAACTACAGCGAACTATATTTTACATAGTTAATAGTTTTTGATTAAACTACAGTACCTGTACTTCAATTATTAAAAACGAATTCTCGATAAATTATGTATTCAGCGAGTAATAAATTTGTTTAGGATGGGGCCGCCACTGCTATATTCCCCTTAATTAATCCTAGCCAGCCAAGATAATCGAGTCGCCGCGTGTCGTCTCGATTACATAGACGCAGATATCAATACTTTTTAAAACCGTGACTTTATTTGCATAACAAAATGTATATACTTCTTCTAAATTTTCCAGGTTCATGTGGTTCATGATCAAGGTTACATTCGGCGAGCACAACCGCTGCAACGTGACTGTGCGGCCCGAGACACGCTTTGTGCTGCGCGCCATCGCCAACAAGTTCACTCTAACTAACTTTGATAACGACATAGCTCTGCTCCGACTCAATGAGAGAGTGCCCATCTCTGAAACCATCAAGCCTATCTGTTTGCCGACTAATAACAGTAAGTTTTTACTTGCAGTTAATAAACATTATGGTTCCGTGTGGTGCCGGACACAAGGAATATAGTACCACCCCATCTCTTCCCGTGGGTGTCGTAAAAGGCGACTGAGGGGTTCACCAGAGGATGGGCAGCAGCGTTCTCTGAGTATTTGTTCAACCAACTGCGATCGCCAACCCTTTTGGGGAGGTCTACGTCCAGCAGTGGACGTCTTTCGGTTGAAATGATGAATAAACATCAGGGTTTTTAGAGAGGAGGAGGGTCTGAGTTCAAACTGGGCCCGTACTACTGACTTTTCGAATTCATACGTGTATCAGAAAGATTATCACTTGCTTTAACGGTGAAGGTAAACATCGTGAGGAAACCTGCACATCTGAGAGTACTCAATACAATTCTCGATGGTGTGTCTACACAACAACCCACACTAGACCAGCGTGGTGGACTAAGGCCTTAACCTTCTCATTCAGAGAAGAGACCCGCGCCCAGCAGTGGGACAGTTATGGGCTGATGATGATGATGAGGGTGTTTACAGCTTTTATTTAGCTAATTCCTGCCTACTGTCCGCTAGTCAATTATGCAAGTAAATTTTAAACCAGTTTCTGTTGTTCTAATAGGCAGAAATTATATACATATTTTTTAACTGTTTACATAAAAAAAAAAAATTAAGACGGGTATAAAGGGCTCATAACTCGAACCTGTTGAAAACCGCTAATTATTGAAACAAAAGAAGTCTATTGTTTCCTTGCGCGATATCGCGTCCGTGGGAGTTTAAGGGTTAAATGCCCTAGTTTAGAGTTCATTCAGAAATCCTAAAAAATTTTAAGTACTTATTTGTAATTTTTCTGGTCTAACAAGAACCAAGTAACACAGCAGTTATGTTAATCAAATAAGTAATTAATCGATAGAGGGAAAATTATTGCAAAATATTATTCTTTTCTTAAGATATCTCGGTAAGATATTAACTGTATCTTAACGATTATTGTGGTCTATTTTCACTTCAGACGATAAATAAATAAATAAATATCTTCGGGACATTTTTACACAGCACCACAATATAATACTTATATACTTTTTTTTACAAAAAAGAAACATTTTTATTTTCAAAAATTAATCTTATCAAATGTCTTTCCACAGATAACTTGTACGTAGGAGTAAACGCCGTCGCAGCAGGCTGGGGTACCCTCACCGAGGAGGGCAAGGTGTCCTGCACGCTGCAGGAGGTCGAGGTGCCGGTAATCAGTAACCAGGAGTGTCGCAACACCAAGTACACTGCCTCCATGATCACCAACAACATGTTGTGTGCTGGATACCCGAAAGCAGGACAGAAGGACTCTTGTCAGGTAAGATTTGTAGATGGCTCATCTGTTCATTTAGAGGC
Organism: Asteroscopus sphinx; assembly: GCA_949699075.1. Taxonomy (NCBI): domain Eukaryota; kingdom Metazoa; phylum Arthropoda; class Insecta; order Lepidoptera; family Noctuidae; genus Asteroscopus; species Asteroscopus sphinx. The sequence goes on along the minus strand of OX453013.1, from coordinate 10,219,996 downwards.
AGATATTTACTCTATATCACAGACATAGTAAAAAATATTGGCGAAGTGCTGCAAACAATAAAAGTGAAGCCAAAAAAACTATGCTCCTTCGTGTACAACCAGCGCTCACGCACACACATGAAACTCAAAAAACGTGCTCACCCCTCTCAGTACACATGTCATGGCATGGTCCAGTAAGCATCGCGAAAGGAAATATCCTTCTGGTGCATAGTTTGTGCGTGAGCGCACACGTTGTACACGAAGGAGCATAGTTTTTTTTTACTTTACTATGATTGTTCGCAGCACTTCGTCTATATTTTTACTATGTCTGTGCTCTATATCTGTAAAATACATTTTTCAAGTCAATAGGTACTGTTTAGTGCTGCATAATTCAGAAGGCCAATACTCGTAATTACAAACATTCAAAATATAGTTCCAAACTAATCTCAATATCTTAAATCTTAATCTCCTGACAGTAGATGTTCCTGTTTGCCATTTACTTGTGACACTTACGTCATTATTGTCACCAATAAACCGCAATCAGAAACATCTAAAACATCTACTATCAGCTGTGCTATTCTGAAAAATCTCACTCGCAAACCCACTTCGGAATCCGCAGTGAAAAGTAGTAAAATCAATACGTATAATAAGTAATAATAATATAATAAGTAGTAAAAAAAACGATTTCTAATAATCTTCTATTAATAAAATAAATAAATATCTTTGGGACATTTTTTTTTACACAGCACCATCTAGTCCCAAACTAAGCAGAGCTTGTGCTATGGGTACTAGACAATGGATATAATACTTATATACTTTTTTTTTGTAAATACATACTTATAATACATAAGCAACACTCAGACCAACACAAACACTTATGTTCATCACACAAATATTTGTGTCCTGTGGGAATCGAAACCACGTCCTTGTTATCAGCAGTCCGACACTCGAACCACTAGACCACAGAGTTCGTCAAAAATAATAAATCGTCGTTTATATTTATGACATTGAGATTAGTTTGGAACTATATTTTGAACGTTTTTTTAATTACGAGAATAGGCCTTCTGAGTAAATTCTACTTGGTTTGAAAACGAAAGTTCCCTAAATAACAGGTATGTGCCAAAATTTTACACCCTCAACATTAAACGAATGATATTTGACTGGTATTCGGTAGCACCGTAGCTTTATAAGAGTAGGGTTGGCATACGTCCGGAATTTTCCGAAAATGTTCGGAAATTTGGTTCCTTGTCGGGAATGCGGGGGAAATTCTAAGGTGTTCGGTATTTCTTTACTTCAACTTCACCTACCCGTACCCGCATCACACATGCATTCGCTTCACACAAGAAATCGAAATGTCGAAACATTTGAATTTTAATGAAAATGTCCGGATTTTCCTGTAAATCCCAGTAATTTCCCCGGTTTTTTTTTGATCTGGCATCCCTTTATAAGAGGGATAGAAGTAGGGCGCTTGTGCCATTAGTAAATTCTGTATAATTATCATGCGCAAATGCTTCTTAAAATCTTATTTTTTCCTTAGAAATTCTACAACACTTTTGTTGCGTCGTCTTGACAGTATTTTAGATGGCTTCCTTATTTTTTGTTCTTCTAAATAGTCTTATAATTTGCCATCACTTTCAATTATGAGATAGTTTGGTACTTTCTAATATTGAAGTAGACTAAACAAATAATAAACAGAATTTAAGTACCTAGTTTAAGTGGTAACCATGATTAGACATTTTACTTTTTACTTGAGAAAGTAGGAGGTTTATAGAATTTTAATTCTAATATAATGTATGTTGGAATATCACCTCCATGTACTGTATACTGGCCATATAGATAACTGTCGAACTACAGTTGTCAAGTTTTGTATTCAGATCAATAGAAATGTCTTTGATTCAGAGTCAGTATAGAAATGTCTTTGATTCAGATAGTGTTCTCCATGATTCCTTTTTTACCAAAAGCTTTTACCTTCCAAATATATTATATTAATCTCTACTGTTGCTTTTGCTCTGTCAATCTCCCCAACAATATAGACATTAGAAAGATTCGGGAATCAGCTGGATGAAGGAAGAGCAGGACCGGTAGTTGTGGCGAAGCTTGGGGGAGGCCTATGTCCAGCAGTGGACATCTTTTGGCTGAAATGATGGTGAGATAGATTCTGTGACAACAGCATTCTGTGATTCTTCTTCTTTGTTTCGATGATTCTTTTCTAATAAGAGTTCACTATATTATTGTGGACCAGAATTTAGCCACCTCAACATCATTATCAGTGTCCTCTCACAGATATTTAATGGTGAAGGTGGTATTACACAGAGAGCAGGTCAGGAGGTGATGCATCGTCTGTGGAGTAATTCTACAGTTACATTCTGAACAGATGTGACGTTATAGTCTGAAGTCAGTAAATTAATCGCATATTCTGCATGCGCATATATAATATTTGTATCTGTAGGCGGGAGAGCAATCCTGCATATTGCATTCAAGCTTGACGACCTAGTCTAGGCGGAATTAACACTTAAATATATTAACTTCATATTATGTCTGAAGTCAAGTCAAAGAAATAAGTTCATACATAATATTGAAAGAGTTCCAGTACAATTTCTTCACAGCCTGGTCTGAATGTGATCAAAGTATACAGGCTCCCCATCCTCCAATTCCTTGTTCATGTTTTGTCACAGGAGGGGCGATCAGAGAGGGTGGCACAGACTTTATCAGGAAACAGACGGTAAAAATACCTACTGACTAGGATTTAGTGAAATTGTAGACTGACATCTAAATTTATCTCGTAAAATATATAGGAGAACTAATAACTATGTAATAACATTGTATTTCAGGGCGACAGCGGTGGTCCACTCATAGCTGAGAGAAAGAACGACAAGCGCTACGAACTGATCGGTAATGAATATAGATATTTTTTTCTAATATTACATCCGCAATATTCTCCACCTGTTTGAAGACGATGGTATTAAAGAAACTATTTTTGGAAATTAAAATGGGAAGAAAAAGTTAAAACTACTTCAATAAATGCCCAGTGTGATATCGCAACTACTGGGCATGTTGTTTGGTGACCACAAAGCTTAGAAGAAAGATTATAAATTTTTTACATAGACGCTATTCTTTATCTTCGGCTTGGGCTAAGGAAAGAAGGTTGTCATAACACTTGTAGATCGACAAAGCTTCGTCGGTAAGCAGTAGGGGTGTGTGTAAGGCAGTGATAGCCTAGCGGTTGAAAGCTTGCCAACCATGCAGAAGGGTCTGTGTTCGAACGCGGCCCTTACTTTCTGACTTTTAGAATTCATGTGCGGGTCAGAATTTTATTATCACTTGCTTTAACGGTGAAGGAAAACATCGTGTAGCAGAGAGTACTCCATGAAGTTCTCCATAAAGTTCTCCTTTAAGTTCTCAATGGTGTCTGTAGTCTGCCAACCCACACTAGGTCAGCGTGGAGGACTTAACCTTCTCATTAGGAGAAGAGGCCTGTGCCAAGCAGTGGGATAGTAATGGGCTGATTATGTGTGTGTATGTGTGTACATTCTGTTTTTTCATAATTGTCTTATTTAGTAAACAATCCTGGCATGCCTTGTAATGTAATTCGTCATTAATAATTATTAAAAGATATTATATTAACAATTTACACACTAAATAACATTTTGAACTTATTTACATGTGCAATTACATTTTTTTATCATTAGTTATTAAAAAAATCAACATTAAAAAGATAAGATTAAGAGATTAAGAGTTAAGTAAGAAAACACCAAAAACATTATGTATGTATGTATTACATGGGTAGATTCATGGAAAAAACAGAGTGTAGGTACAGTCGACAGCATGACAGTGGTAACACTTCAATTCGAAAACCGAATTGAATTCTTTTACTGCTTACGAAATAAAGATGCTGCTAATGTCAAAGTGTTACCACCGACGTGCGGTCGACCGTACCTATGTGTTCAGGTGAAGATATGTAAGCTGGCTGATTCCCACGTTTCCATTGCTTTCTGTGGATTTGACCCTCTGTCAGGATCACATTTACTGAACGGTCATACGTTACTTATGCTTGATTTCACCAACGATAATCTTTGGTTGAACGACCGTTTACCCATAATATCAATAAATTTTTCTAGTACTTAATTGATTGTTTCATCAGAGAATTAACGTTGATGAACACCCGGTGCCTTAATGTTTTATTAGATATAATCCGTTGTTGTTAAAATCACTTTCTTCAATCGCAGTTGTGAAAATGCTCATCAATCATCGAGTGTTATAGCTATTTTGGAAATCGCATTAGAACAAAGGCACTAACATTTTCAATACCTAATGTATTATTTATTTTAGTGTTAGCATAAATTAAAATAAACTTTCTAACGAAAATGTTTGCAGGCGTGGTGTCATGGGGCAACGGTTGCGCAAGAGTGGGCTACCCGGGCGTGTACACGCGCGTCACTAACTACCTTGACTGGATACGTGAGAACACGCAAGATGGCTGCTACTGCTCCAATTAGAAGAATAGGGCTTACCAGTACTTATCACTGATAATATAAAATTTACTGGCATTTATTTTACTGCGATTCTAGGATAGTTGAAATAACGCCATCTAGTTCAACCATGATGAAAGTAACTTTCCGTTTCTTGAAGATAGATGGCGTCATGATTTATTTTTAACATGAATTTCGTAGCCGTATTTTAGTTTTAAAGTGATAGTAATTTAAAACCAAATATTTGGAAGAAATTACAGGACAATTCTTTTAGACTTGTATTTATTAAAAAGAATAAGTAAAATGTAAGAAAAAATATTTATTTTAATTTATAATGTAATTGAGATCGATGTATGAAATGTACAAAAATATCGATTAGTAGTTTATAGGTTTTAATATCAGGCCCGGTTCTAGGCGGGGAACGCGCTCCGAGCGGCGAAGTTTAGGGGGGCGGCGAACAAAGTGCCGCCAGCCCTGGTGGCTGGCCTTTGTTTTGATCTGAAAAGTCTCATATACCTACATAATCGTGTCTATCGTGTAATCTCTGCGTCGCGAAATATTCAAGGTTAAACGGTCATAAAACCTTAGAAAAAAATTGTTTATACCTACCTAACTATTTATCTGTTAGAAATGTTTGCTTAGAGGGCGGTAAATTAGCACTCTGCCCCCCCCCCCCTACCCTCTAAAACTGTACATCCGGGGCTGTTTAATATAATACTTGTCCAGGCAAGTATACAAGTCATGGAATGATGTCAGCGTATTGCCATAAATATACAGGTTAATTTTATTATAGGGGACTTATTTTACAATTTTGTACGAATTTTAAACCAGTAAAGTACCTCAAACCAATATTTTCGTTTTATTACTATTATAGCCCCAAGGCAATCGTTTTATGACGATGTGTACTGCTTGTCGTCACTAATGGAGTTGATATATTATGTACTACGCATATAAGGACAAGACAAAGTTAGAAGCCATAGAGCATACCATAACATGCAGGGACATTCCTACCCCTTCCCAACCAGACAACTACATGATTCGAAGACGCACTCAAGTCGAAGACTAGACGTAGGTAACCGAATCACAACTCACAAGGAAATTAGCACTTTCAAGGACACGACAGGACGTAATAGAAGTTTTATTATTTGACATATATATACGTCGCGTGTCCCTGAAAGTGTTAGGATGATGGGTATGACACTAGATAAACTATTTTATTATTTGTAACGTGGGAAGGTAAGCGAATCACAAGGCAATTAAGATGTTGGGTAGGACATTATTCAAGGTATGATCAATATTTTTGTTTTAAGGCAATGACAATTTGTACTGCCTGGCTATATTTATGGAGTTGATATAATGGACTATACATATAAGCACAAGATAAAGTTAGAAGCCATAGAGCATGCCATAATTTGCTAGGAATCTTCCTTGCCGCCCAGACAACTCCATGATTCTAAGACGCACTCAACTTTTTGTTTTGTTTTCGGGTTGCAATCCTCATGAATATCCTCCGTCTGGGGAAGGCGGAGGATATATTGGACTCCTACCGAATATAACCACACGGTGGCCAAACTGTTACCTACTTCATGTAGTGACCAAGAAAAGGACGGTAGCAAAACGAGTAGGTAGTAGTAGAGATCCTTTGTGAAAGAGCCTCAATATAATGTGCCCTAGTGCGGACGAGGCTTAAACCTAAAAATTAACCCACAGTTCGTAGGTAACACTTATAGACCACATTACTCATGTGGTAAAAAGTTTTAGTATACGTTATTATTTTAACAGTGAACAGTTGAACGTAAGTTCACAGTTAACATAAGTCCTTCAGCCCTGCAGCGTAATGGAATGTAGACTTTTTTTATTGAGACGGAGAAAATACCTACCGCATGTTACACCACCCGGGGAGGCGGCGTGGTTATGTGAGGCTTGCACCCATTAAAACTTTAGATGGATGGGTGCGAGAACTGCAATGCAGTACACCCGTCGTGTCACAGGTCAAACTACGTTACGCGCTAAAGAATATGGAACTATGTGATTTATGTGAATCATGGCATTCCCGTCCTATCCAGCGCGGTCCACTTCCAGGCCTCCCTTTTCCTATACCTATAGACTCCTTTCGCTCCGTGTGGTGCCGGAGGTAAAGAATTGCACCACCCTATATCTTCTCATGGGTGTGGTAAAAGGCGACTAAGGGATTTACCAGAGGATGGGTAGCAGCGTTCTCTGAGTATTTAACTAACCAATTGCGATCGCCAACCACCTGCCAAGCGTGGCGATTATGGCATATCCCCCCCAACATGCTTGGGGGTGGCCTATTTCCAGCAGTGGACGTCTTTCAGCTGAAATGATGATGATAGATTCCTTCGGCAATGACGTGGGCACATTTGGGACATCACCACAATTCGAGGGCCGAACCAGCTGAAGACCAGCCTAGCTTAGTTCAGCACCGACCAGACGGCGCGCTTATGTCTTTTCTTCGCAAATGCTTGCTTTAACGTAGCACTGGGTGAGCATGAACCATTACGCGTTGCGGCATTACTTGACACGTTTTAAAAAACCGTGTGCGTGTGTTGGCTGGGTTAAATATACAGGGGTTGTACAAATATTTTTACGATACATATCTGTTGTACCCATCTTCCTGAAATTTAAGGTGGTTATAGATAGATAGGTAGATAGAATACCCTTTATTGTACACCATAAAAAAGCTCAATAAGCAAGAACAACGTATAAATATGTGTGTGTGTGTGTGTGTGTGCATATATTAATAGTATTGTAATAATGGCACTACTAAACCTGTGCTGCTTGAGGTATCTATTAAAAAATGCTCGATGAACAGAAAGAGGAAACCTGAAAGATCCTTAAATCATCCTTCAGATGCCTTTCACGTTTTAGAGCCGTGTCGCTCAAATTTAGCACTTTTTTTAAAGATTTCAAGAGAATTTAGGCGAAATTGAAATGTATTCTATGAATATACTTCAGGGTAACATTACGAAAAATTTAAACAAATATTCGACTTGATTTGCTGCGTAGAAGGAGGAGGAGAGAGACTAACCCCCAGTTTCTGCAAGGCTGATCAATTTGATCTTTTGTCAAATCTAATGTCAGCTTCTGTGATTGGCCGGCGAAAATGTTAACAACTAATCACATAGCTTGACCTGAGATTTGACAGTCGATTAGTATTTTTTTTTAAATTAATATGTTTACTAACATTTAGGCTTAAGGCGCACGTAGCAGCCAAGTGGCACCCCCATCAGTAAAAAAAATATTTCTCACTTACTACATACATCACTTATCGAAAATTCGTTTTCTACATTTGAAGTACAGCTACTGTAGTTTAATCAGAAACTAGTAACTCTGGAAATTCTAGTTCGCTGTAGTTGTAGGTAGAAAATTCGTTTTCTACATTTGAAGTACAGCTACTGTAGTTTAATCAGAAACTAGTAACTCTGGAAATTCTAGTTCGCTGTAGTTGTAGGTAGAAAATTCGTTTTCTACATTTGAAGTACAGCTACTGTAGTTTAATCAGAAACTAGTAACTCTGGAAATTCTAGTTCGCTGTAGTTGTAGGTAGAAAATTCGTTTTCTACATTTGAAGTACAGCTACTGTAGTTTAATCAGAAACTAGTAACTCTGGAAATTCTAGTTCGCTGTAGTTGTAGGTAGAAAATTCGTTTTCTACATTTGAAGTACAGCTACTGTAGTTTAATCAGAAACTAGTAACTCTGGAAATTCTAGTTCGCTGTAGTTGTAGGTAGAAAATTCGTTTTCTACATTTGAAGTACAGCTACTGTAGTTTAATCAGAAACTAGTAACTCTGGAAATTCTAGTTCGCTGTAGTTGTAGGTAGAAAATTCGTTTTCTACATTTGAAGTACAGCTACTGTAGTTTAATCAGAAACTAGTAACTCTGGAAATTCTAGTTCGCTGTAGTTGTAGGTAGAAAATTCGTTTTCTACATTTGAAGTACAGCTACTGTAGTTTAATCAGAAACTAGTAACTCTGGAAATTCTAGTTCGCTGTAGTTGTAGGTAGAAAATTCGTTTTCTACATTTGAAGTACAGCTACTGTAGTTTAATCAGAAACTAGTAACTCTGGAAATTCTAGTTCGCTGTAGTTGTAGGTAGAAAATTCGTTTTCTACATTTGAAGTACAGCTACTGTAGTTTAATCAGAAACTAGTAACTCTGGAAATTCTAGTTCGCTGTAGTTGTAGGTAGAAAATTCGTTTTCTACATTTGAAGTACAGCTACTGTAGTTTAATCAGAAACTAGTAACTCTGGAAATTCTAGTTCGCTGTAGTTGTAGGTAGAAAAACTGCGAAAAACTGCCACTTTTATATGTACAACAAGAGCGAACTATAATTTTAATTTCTGATTACATGAGTACATTTGTGCTGTGAAATTAAGTTTATTCTATTCTATTCTATAAACCACTCTGAAGGATGTTTACAGAATACATTTTTCAATTTCGCCTAAAATCTCTTTAAATCTTCATAAAAGGCTTAAAATTAGAGCGAGACGGCTGTGAAACGTGAAAGGCCTCTTAAGGCACTTTTTTACACTAGAGTAAACTGAGAAAAGGAAATGTATTGTCTTAAAGCCTGTTCAGCGAGATTAATTTCACTCTGTATTAGGTCAGGAGCGGACTGTACCAGGTTAGGAGGCCGCTGCGTTATCCTAGTGTGACTAAACCAATATTAAAATACGGTTATGCCGCTTCAAGTATTTGTGTAAGACTGTTTACTGAATTGGCAAACAGTAGCTTACAAGCAATATTGAACTTCCAAAACAAGTGGTCCGCCCCGAACGAAGACCTCGAGATAAATGTTTTGACGAATTAAATCGAGACATTTCTCTTAAATTAATAGTACATTATGATACAGGTGCGCTAAGTTGACTATTATACTCGAGGCTGGACTGGATTGCAACCCGAGCCGAAGGCGAGGGCGTAATGGAGCCGAGAGTATAATAGTCAATGCTCACGCGTGTCATACGACGTTTTTCAACACACTTGTGAGGAAAAAAACATACACACATTTTAGACAAACATTGAATTTGTGAAAAATGGCGCGCGGATTACTGTAATCGCACGGTGGTATATTATATACTTAGCAATGCGCGCGCAGGTGGTCGAAAGAAACTGCCATACAGCCTAATATTAAAAATATGATAATTTTTCTATTTTATTTATAACACAAATTAAATTAATGTTAATTTGGAGACAAGAATTAGTAATTTGATGAAATGAAACGTTTATTTATCATATTTTAATTAATACAGTTGATTTATTCTCAAAAATTTTTAATTTTCCTCAGGCATAAAAACTATTTGCTGCGATTTAAAAATAAACTGTAAAGTAAAAAGCACTAGTGCGATAATATAATGTAAAAAGCACGCGTGCGTTACAAGGTACATTATGAACCTAGAAGCGGTGAAATAAGAGCCACTTTACGAGCTGAAAACGAGAGGCGAGAGGCCAGTAAGTGATATAATAGTGAGAAAATGTTTTTGCTTTTATTGCCTAGGTATAAAGCTTTTAAAGATTTTCTTTTCTTACTGATAATTGATTAGTTTTAGTATTTGTTGTTTTAATAACAGGATATTACTGAAATCATTCATGAATAACAACTTTGAAGTAGGGCCGTTTTTCAGATAGACCCCGGGACAAAATAGGTCTAAATGGATGCCCACTAAATTGTAAACCTAGATTAATTTTAAAAATAATTTTATACTCCACCAAAAAAGTTAATTTCAACGATACCCTTCATATGGGGGGTATCGTTGCATATGCATTATAAGAACTAAAACATGTTTTTGCCCCCTCTTTGCATGTATGGAACCTCAAATTTCATTTTATTTTATTTTAAATATCATTATCTACCGGTCTTTCTCTATTGGTTCTGACAGACAGACAGACAAAGTGCTGAGCGGTTTAGTTAACTCTGAGACCTCGCTTCGCTCTGTCAATAACAGGGAAAAATTATCTAGAAAACTTGCTTTCATAATAAACACCCAACAAAGTAATCAATGTGCAGAGTTGAGTGCAATAATCAATAAAGATTTAATTATTACTTAACTCATGACTGATATCTATAACGATATAATGATAGAAAATTAAATTTGGAAACACAGATTTCACAATATGGGTAACAGTCAGTGATGTTGTAAAAATCAAAACATTATGACCCTGCCGTGTCAAAGACACGACAGTTTTGCAACATTTCCCAAGGTTTAAACAAATAATTAGGCATTGTAATTTATTTAGGGGTCATTTCATTTCGTCGCCGTAATTAAAGACTCGGCATTCTTTTAAAACACACATAATCTTATGCAGTAATATCCATACGAAGGGAGCGCAACCATATATTTTATTAGTCTGTATTGCGGCATAAATGCATCAAAGCATTATGCAGGTAACTGCACCCTTATCCGGCAAGTAATAAGACTCAAAATGATCAACATGATTAGCGGTAGAATGCGCGGTGTGAATGACCGCGGAGGTCATTGCCAAATAAAACGCTCATTCGCACAGCCCTCGGAACGCTAAAATGACGCATCTCAAAATTAGAATATTAACCAAAACCTCAATATCTTACACTAAGTTTGTAGAAAACTTGCTACTCTGACATGGCTAGCGGAAAGTAACGGACAACAGTCCAAAACATATGGGTGTATTAAAATTTTAGAATTGATAATTTAATTTCGGATGCGTCGTTGCAACATTTTAAGTTCTCTGTACCCATAAAGTGCGTTGAGATCGAAGACATGACTTAGTGTATCAAAAACATTGAACCCTAAGCACATGTAACTTTCTAAAGAGAGTCCAATATTTAAGTTACGGAATTAAGAAAAACTGTGTGTTGTTCGTTTTTAATATAATTTAAATTAGTATTAAAATGTGGTGGTGTTACATGTTTTGTTTTCTATGTGCGGTCTCCAGCAGTTCACCGCTCAATCTAAATAAGGTAGGTGGAATACCTAACTGTAGTTGACAATAGGTTGTTTTAAATTCTGAACGGTATTACCTCCTACGCTATAGTGAGTGACTTTTTGTAAATAGGTAACAGACTGACAGATGGCTTAATTTACATAATATACGTACCTACCTGCTACCATGCGCAGTTAAGCATATAAAGTAGTAATAAGTTATTCATTCTAAAGGAATCTAAAACTTATTGCGAAAGGTTCAAAACTACAATCAATGCTTCCGGTAGAATGGTCTTTGAAATAAATATAGAAAAAATGGGTTTATTCGCAATAAATCTCTGCTGGATCCTGACGCTAGTGTTTTTACGAGTACGTGAGGTCGCTAAATGGTCGAAATTCGACTGTAATTCATTAAATATTTATGTTTGATCTACCTATGTCAAAAATTAAACTATTATTAGCTACTAATACGCAATAAGTTCACCATTATTTATTTTTAACCAACGAAAAAAAGGAGGAGGTTCTCAATTCGACGCGTATATTTTTTTTTTTTGTATGACCACGCATAACTTTTTACAGAGTGGTCCGATTTTGATGATTCTTTTTTTAATGGATAGGGTATATCTCGAAGTTGGTTCCATTTAAATTTCAAAATCAAAATCTACCCCTAAGGGTAGTAAAACAGGGGATGAGTTTTTGTTCACCCACTGAATTCTTACCTGTTAACCGATTCTGTTGAAACTTGACACACATAAATTAGTTCTAGACACTACGACATAATGGAGACCTGGAGTTAGATTTTAACCATAAAAAAATTAAAAATTAAACTTTTTAACAAAAAATTTAACCGACGAAAAGTGAAACTGAAAAGCGAAAAATAACTAATTATGAGTCGGCGCCAAACAACCAATCAACGAAGATCATAAAATTACTTTAAATAAATAATAAAAACAACGTCACATCAAATATAACGTGAAATTTTCAACGATAAACAATAACTTTCCAAAAATGCGTTCTCCGCTCGGCCACTTGCAACTTACACGCACTTTGCTTGTTAAAAGTTCGTTTGGCGCCGACTCATAATTAGTTATTTTTCGCTTTTCAGTTTCACTTTTCGTCGGTTAAATTTTTTGTTAAAAAGTTTTATTTGTTTTGTATTAGCCTTATACTGTACCAATAATTGGGAAGGAACTAACTCCTGAAACACAGAGATAACCTGATTTAGGAGTAAGAGACATATTTAAGTTGTAACGTGGAAGTCAATAAAGTATTTATTATTGATTTATTATTATTACTAAACAAACGAGAACGGTAGACAAGCAGACAAGAAAATGGTACTAAATCGTTTTGCTTTACCTATTTATTGTCTAGAGCAGCGGTACTCTAAGTGTGTTCCGCGGAACCCTAGGGTTCCGCGATACCCCTGTAGGGGTTCCGCAAGAATTTAGAAAAAAAAAACAAAACACCTCTCTCTGGTCACTGGTCGAACGTTTTGAATCCGCCCGCCGCGCGTATACTTGTGAGCGCGCAGTCCCTTTGATAAAAGCCGCCTCTGAATTAGACGCTATAGTTGTGAACAAGCGACTTTCGGCTCTATCTTCAAAAGCATAAAGTCGAGATTGTTTACATCGCATTTTTTTGTATTTATATTTTTATTTCCGCTTTTTGTTTATCAAAGGCGCCGACTCGAGTATTTTTGAGAATGTTCGAGTTCGAGTCTAGGACTAAGTATAAAAGCGCTATTATATAAAAAAAGTCGCGCCTCGTCAGTCAGTTGACGATTAGCGTTCGGAGCGATAAGTTCGTACCTACCTACTTACAAGCTGGCTAGCCTGCTGCCTTCTTGTAAGTTCTACTGCCCGCTGTATTCTGATTGTATCAGTTTTGTACATTTCTTCTTTGGACTAAACTTTGTCTCATAAACTCAGTAACGATTGTGCATTATTTTGACCCTACCATCCTGACGTGTAACATTATTAATAAAGAAGAATGGAACGTTGGCTTAAAGGTGTTAAACGTGTTGCAACGACATCTTCTAATGACGCTGAATGTTCAAAAGCAGTACGCGCGGAGAATACAGCAATTACCGATCCAGACGATGATGCCACGACGTCAAGCTCCACGGTTTCAAAGACGAAAAAAAGGAAGTATGATGAATCATATATCAGTTTCGGATTTGTTGATTCCAACGGCTCACCTCTCTGCATGTTATGTAGTAAACTGCTTCCTAATAGTTCCATGGCACCTGCCAAATTACGCAGACATTTAGAAACTGTACACCCCGAGTCTAAAGACAAGAATAAAGAATTTTTTGTTCGTAAAAAAGAACAGTTATTGGAAAGTCAAAAAAATATGATGCATGTAACACAAACTATCAATGAAAAGGCCACGGAGGCATCATATTTAGTTAGCTATCGCATTGCACAAGCAGGTGAAGCGCACACTATCGCTGAGAATTTAATAAAGCCATGTGTGTTAGACATAACAAAATGTATGCTCGATGAAAAATCTGCAAAGCATCTTTCTACTGTACCGCTATCAAACGATACTGTTTCACGGCGAATCCATGATCTGGCAAGCTACGTCAAACAAGAACTAGTTGCACGTCTACAAAAAACACGATTCGCCTTGCAAATGGATGAGTCAACTGATGTCACTGGTCTGGCTATCTTGCTGGTTATCGTGAGATATCCATATGAACGTTCTTTTGAAGAAGACATGCTTATGTGTTCACCGCTGCCCACAAACACTACCGGGGAAGAAATTTTTAATAAAATAAACATATTTTTTAAAGAAAATAATCTTAGTTGGAACGATTGCATTGACATTTGTACAGATGGGGCCAAGGCGATGACAGGTAAAACAGCAGGAGCAGTATCACGAATAAAAAGTAAAGCGCCTAATTGTAGTTCCAGCCATTGTATTCTGCATAGACAAGCACTTGCGATGAAGCAAATGCCGTCAAATCTAAAATTAGTTATGGATGAAGCGGTAAAAATAATTAATTTTATCAAATCACGACCACTACAATCCCGATTGTTCTCATTATTGTGTGAAGATTATGGCAGCAAACATAAAACACTGCTGCTCCATACAGAAGTGCGATGGCTGTCTCGGAGTAAAACTTTAACAAGGCTATTTGAACTTAGAGCCGAGTTACAAATGTTTCTTTCAGCAGATACAGTTTCTTTTAATTTGAAAGACCGTTTGTATGATAAAACTTGGTTGTTCCGATTGTCTTTTATGGCGGATATCTTTCAAAAACTGAACGAATTGAATTTATCATTGCAAGGTAAACAGACAACAGTGTTCCAGGCCTATAACAAAATAACTGCCTTCAAAAGAAAATTAGATTTTTGGATTATTTGCGTTGGTAAGAGAGAAATAGAAAGCTTTACGTCACTCAGTGAGTTTGTTAGCGATAACGACTCGGAAATGTTTCAAGATGATGTGTTTGAAGAATTGGTCCAATATCTCACTTCGATGCGCGCATCTTTTGTAAAGTATTTTCCCGAAGAACATAATACAAAAATGAAGCTGAATTCATGGATTCATAATCCTTTTTTACCCAACTTGCAAAAGCCCGAAAGTATGTCAAACGAGATATATGAATCTCTTTTAGAAATGTCATCAGACACAAGTATGGAGTCACTGTTCAAAACGACGCCTCTCAACGATTTTTGGTGCAGAATCCGTGATGAATATCCAATGCTTGGCAGAATGGCTCTGAATATTCTTCTCCCGTTCCCAACAACATATTTGTGCGAAACAGGATTCTCAACCTATGCAGCCACGAAAACAAAATATCGCAATAGACTGGACGCCGAACCTGATATGAGACTTCAAATGTCTTCTATCAAACCTGATATCAACCAATTGATGAAAAATAAAAAACAGTTTCATACCTCCCATTAGTTAAGATTTTTTCATTTTTAATATCTTCTATTATTGTACTTGGCATGTGGTTAAAGTAAGTAATAATTAGTAACTGTTACATTGTACTTTTATTATGCTTATATAATAAAGAATACACTTTTAAAAACTATTGTTTTATTGTAGGGTTCCGTCAAGTATTTTGCTTGTCAAAAGGGTTCCGTGACCAAAAAAGTTTGAGAACCGCTGGTCTAGAGAGTCTTCTGCGAACATCTGAACTCTGATAAAAGCTATGAGAAATATTAGATTCTATCCAACGCTATGTTTGTTGAGTTGTTTTATTTAATATTAATTTACGACAAGAAATACAACGAATAATTTTCTTCTTTTTAATTCTCTCTTTTTCGTGTCGATGGTATAACGGTCTTATACTGCTGGCCCAGAAATTGACCACTTCTATTGAGTTATCTGTGGCATTGGTAAGATCTGTCAATGTGCTGTATTCAGCATTGTGGGTTTCAGCATGATGATATCAGTTGGACTGCTTTTTTTTTCATGAGGAAATTCACATGCACTTCGCCCGGGGAAGGCAGAGCCAGTGTCGCACTCTTACCGACTAAAACCACCACGGTGTTCCTCTAACGACCCTTGGCTGGAGGCATGGGAATTTATCCGACGACGAAGCCCTCCCATGCAAGCGCTCTCGCTCCCGACCATGGACATAACAACGGTCGTAAGTGAGAGATCGCTGCCGCCTACTGCATTGAAAAGGTCATGACGTTGCGTGGTCCAAGCTGGGCACTCCGTCAGTGTGTGCATCGCCGTGTCTTTATGGCAGCTTCCGCATTGATGACACTCGGGCGTTGACTTCCGGCCTATGCGACACAGATACTTCCCAAAACCTGCCTAGTTGATCTAGTAGTCACAAGCGCAACTGCTTTACGTAAGTGTGGGTCCTGGGTTCGACTCCCAGGTCGGGCTAAGTGTTATTGGGTTTTTTCATTAGGAAATTCTCAGTAACATTCTGGGATCTGAATCTGTGCCTGGCTAATGGAAATAGGCTCGCCCTCTATTACATGGTAAATTGGGTGAAATATACCTGTGCCTATCCCTTTGGGTAAATACAGGAGAGATGTTATGTTATGATATCAGTACATAGAAGGTTGCTACTGTTTATCATACATACATACATATAATCACGCCTGTTTCCCATTGGGGTAGGCAGAGACTATGGATTTCCACCTGCTACGATCCTGACACACCTCTTTCACTTCATCTACGTTCATTAACCTCGTCATGCATGCTCGTCGGTTTAGAGTACTCTTAACCTGGATTTTTTTGAGATCGTCCGCGATTTGTTCGTGATACGTTCACTGAGGTCGTCCCCTTCCAACTCTTCCATCCACACTCGCTTCGTATACTTGTTTCGTCAATCTCCTTTCGTCCATCCTCTCTATATGTCCAAACTATCGTAACATACCTTTCTCAATCTTTGTCATTAGATCTTTTTTCACTCCACAACGCTCCCTTATCACGTTATTCCTTACTTTATCTCTCAAAATTACACCACACATACTTCTCAAAGCTCTCATTTCTACTGCATTTATTCTGCTTTCATGTTTCTTCTGCCATACCCAACTTTCACTACCATACATAAGTGTAGGCACTAACACTCCCCCATGAACATGAACTGTTTAAATCCTTCTGACATAATCTCTAAGTCACCTTTTACGGCACCCAAAAACGAAGTTGTCTGTCTGGATCTGTTCTGGAATTTCTGTGCATTTATTTCTTAATTTGCTAATAAAAAAATCCTAATTAAATTAATTTTTTGGTGGTACTTATGCTCTCAATTTTATTTTAATAGGATGACCTCATGATTTCTGAAGATTCCTTCCATGGACCTGCACGCTACGTTAAAAGAGAGTTACTACCATGTGAAGATTGTGGTAAGTTTTATTAATATAGCGCTTGATATTATTATTGGAAACTACAGGTAACTTAAAATAAACTTCCAAAAGAAATCATGTACTTTTAATATTACTTCATCAGTATGGTATTTTTTTCATGGCTAAATAAATATTTTTCCCACATCCAAAAAATCACTTCGGGAATTCATTAGCACTAAAGTTTCGTTTCAATGTTGTGGATAATATATACCAATAAAAAACAATTTTAAGATTTCAACGTAAATTTAAAATTATTATTTCACGCAGTTTCTCTTAACGTTCTGTGATCGAGATAAGACTACGACTCTACCTTACAGAGATGAAAAGCTTTGTAAAAAAAAGGAAGGTGGAGTTGTTTAGATACTTATCTAATTAAATAATGCGGCTAATAAAATTACGACGTCTGTGGTCACGTCACTGATCACGAGGTTCGATTCCCACAGGACATAACACACAAATATATATGTGATACATGTGTTTGTTTTGATCTGGGGATTTCTTATATATTTACAAATCGAAGTATATTAGTATTGTATTAATTTTCTAGTACCCATAGTACAAGATCTGCTTAGTTTGGGACGTTAGTACTATTAGATATTCTGTGGTTTGGGACACGGTGCTGTGTAAAAATGTCGCAAAATGTGTTTTATTTTTGTATAGTCAATCCGCTCAAAAAGGGCCGGTACACCCAAATGGAATGCAGGAATTTGATGTAATACCAAGGTGGCAGAAACAGTCGTTGCAGAGTTTTTTAATCTATAAGAATAAAATTAATGGTGCTGACTACTTAAAATTAAACGCTGTCCTTCATCACTAGAAGTGTCCTCGGAATCTTAGGGCGCCACTATTTTAAGCGGTTGGACTTTACATAATGTAGCATTTATAAGACTATACGAAATACGTGTTTATTAAAAATAAGGATAAATGGGGCTACTCCTGAAAATCATTCTGATCGATCAGCATTGTCACAATACTTTAGAATGCAAAATTTGCTCTTAATTGGTTAAATATTTGGTATTTTAGAATTAATGAATCCTACGAAATTGTATATTATTGCATATTTTTACTTAAAAATACCCTTTTATTCTTGTTACTTTTGACATCGGAATTGGAAAATGTCGGAATTATCTTCAAGAGTAACCCCAAAGGTCAGGACAAACATAAGTTACAGTAACCTTCTTCACTTAAAACTTAAGAGCTCACAAATCAAGTGTTTGCTTGAAAACTTTACGTATGTTATTCTTTCGTATCAAGTTAACAATCCAAACACTTCAAGACACGATTTTTACGAACACTAAGTATATTTTCTTGTGGGGTGACCACTAATAAATCTGGGACTAGATGGTGCTGTGTAAAAATGTCCCAAAGATATTTATTTAACTAATTTAAATATTTAATAGTCGACTTCTTCGTCTGTGAACTGCAGTCATTAATAATAATAATAATAAATTAACTTTATTGTTTAGTCCAATTTTACAAATTAGTGTGGCCCTGGCTTCTAAATTAGGGTGACCTGTATGTCCGAAGCCAGTTCCTTTCCTGTGTACAATGTATAAGTCAAATGAACGTTAAACAAAAATAAAATAAAAGAATCATTAAAGTTATTAAAATAGGTATTAAACAGTTTAGAAAAGTTGAAAGAAATGCAATGTTAGATAAGTTGAATGTGTGTGTACGGGGGGTGTGTGAAAGAGCATGTGGGGGTGTGTCTGTGTGAGAGTATGCGTGTATTATGAGAGTATGTGAGATTGTTTTTTTACGAAATATGAGGCACATCAACGATTCTTTAAATTAATCTGTTTAGTGCTTTTTTTTTTTTTTTTTTTTTTTTTATTCTTAACGGGCTTGCGTTTGACCGCCACCTCACCTGATGTTAAGCGATGGTGCGGTCGACGATGGTACACGCTTGCCCAGCAAAAACCTATTCACTCGAGTCTTGAAGACCACCAGATTATATTTCTCGGGAAACACTGACGCCGGCAAGGAATTCCACTCTTTGGCGGTTCGCATGATAAAGCTATTAGCAAACCGGTTCGTGCGTAAGGGTGGAATATCTACCATATAACGGTGGCGCATCGCCGTGCGTCTGGTCGTCCGATAATGGAAAGGGCTTGGGGGAATTAAATTGTGCAATTCCAACGCACACTCGCCGAAATGCATTCGATAAAAAACCGATAGGCTAGCAACTCTGCGCCGATGCTCGAGACTTTGTAGTTTGGCGTCGACCAGCGCATCGTTGCCAACGAGCCTCTTGGCGCGCCTCTCAATCGACTCGAGAGCCGCCAGTTGATATTTAGCCGAACCATCACAGAGATGAGAGCAGTACTCCATACAGGACCGAACTTGTGCTTGGTACAAATTGAGCAGCTGTTCAGGTGTGAAGTACCGCCTCACCTTAGAGAGGATGCCCAGCTTTTTGGCAGCAAGTTGAGCCTTGGACTCTATGTATGAGCCGAAGTTTAGGGTGGATGTTAGTGACACGCCAAGAAGCTCAAGGTGGTCAGTTATCGGCACGGATGCATCACAGAAAGTTGGAGTGCTTTCATAATCCATTTGATCTAACCAACTCCTAATTTTTTTTTTCACCTGATGGTTGCTGACGTTTCTGATCTTACTTTGGCTTTGGCTTTGTTTTTGATTTTACTTTATTTTATTGTAAAATACAGGCGCAAGGTAGGTATAGTACCGCCTGGCAACTGCAGAGTTTAAACGTGGTACAGGAAGTGTGTTAATCCTTTTTCTAAGCAGGAGTATTTTAGGGACTGTCATTCGATGATAGCGTTGTATGCATTTCAATCAACTCAGCCTATCGCAGTCCACTGCTGGACATAGGCCTCTCCCAAATTGCGCCACAACAAAAAAAAAAAAAAAAAAAAATGTTGTATGCATTTATAAACAAATAATTTTCTTACGCTAAGTACCTTGGCTTTTTCATACAAACATGTTGTTGGGTGTCTAAAAGGTAGAAAGAGCATCACCTTTAGTATAGCACGTTGTGATTAGACAACTAGATGTTTAAACCGGGTTCGTTGTAGCCTGATGTGAGATTTAAGTGGCAATAAATGACGTGAACTTTCTTCTATGAGGCTGTGGCGAACGCAACGAGGAGCCCCGAGTGGTTGGAGGTCTGGGTTCAGATGTGAACGCGTTCCCGTGGCTGGGCCGCCTCATCTACGAGAAAGCCTTCGGGTGTGCTGCCTCGCTCATCAACGATAAGTTCGTCATCTCCGCCGCGCACTGTGTAAAAGGGTAAGATATTCAATTATACCTCAAGGTTTAGAAGGTGTTGCGTGGTAGGATATGAACAGATCCATGGAGTTTTTTGCTGGTTCTTTTCCATAGGACCCACCATTTGGAACCGTGCAACAAGAGCCTAACGTTTCATAAGTGGCTTTAATTAGGTCTATTTGAAACAAATACAATTTAAATTTGAACATGAATTGCATTCAAATACGAATCATTTTCGCGTGAATATTTCGTTCATTCGGCTAATTCATTCGGAGATTTGTCTATGGCAAATAGACAAAACTCTTGTCTACAGTGGTCATGCTACGCATGTAGTAACAATTATATTATCACTAGCCTGTGCCCGCAGCTTCACCCTCGTGGATGTTGTTTATCACGCATCCCTCGGGAACTGTTCATCTTCCCGGGATAAAAAGTAGCCTATATGTTAATCCGGGTTATTTTCTATCTGTATGCCAAATTTCATTAAAATCCATACAGTAGTTTTTGCGTGCAAGAGTAACAAATATCCATACATCCTCACAAAATTTCACGTTTATAATATTAGTAGGTATTAGTATTTGAGAATGTTTCTGTCATACATGAGTTTTTATTATTTTATTTTCAGTTTCATGTGGTTCTTGTTTCGGGTAAAGTTCGGTGAGCATAACCGGTGCGATAAAACGCAGAATGCGGAGACACGCTACGTGGTAAAGATGATCGCTCACAGCTTCACAATGACTGATCTCAGCAACGACATCGCACTGCTGATGCTCAACAAACCTGTTGAGTACTCGCATGCCATCAGACCAGTGTGTCTGCCTAAAAATGATGGTGAGTATAACAAGTTAAGTGATAGCTCACACCTTCACACTGACTGATCTCAGCAACGACATCGCAATGCTGATGATCAACAATCCTGTTGATCGAGTACTTGCATGCCATCAGACCACGTGTGTCTTCCTAAGAATGATGGTGAGTACGACTAGCTATGTGAAATAAGGCAAATTAAGTCCAACTGGCATGCAGCTTTTATAATAGGGGTCCCTGAAAGTCTATATGAGCAGATAAGCGCCGACTTCGTGGCCCACAGGAGTTCGAGTAAGCCACTGGATTTTTCGAGCGAGCGCCTCAGTCCGCGCTACGCAGTAGCCATGACATTAGCATGCACCTCAACCAATGTTTTGACGGAACGAACTTCAAGCGGTCTGCAGAATAAACAACGTATACTAGAAGTCGACCAGAATACGCAAGTATGTTCTTACTCACAAGTTAAGAATAACACTTCCACAGCAGGTAGGAACGCGAATGTTGTAAAAAACTCCATCATTGTATGCCATCAAAACATAGCCTCAATTGACAAAAAAACTAAGAAGATTTAAGTTTTACTGGATAGTGATTTAAAATGTGACGTACTCGCGCTAACCGAGCACTGGTTACCCGAAGACAATTTAAACTGTGTTAGTATAGACGGGTACAAGTTAGCGTCGAGTTATTGTAGGTAAACAAGTAAAGAACACGGCGGATCTTGTATTTACACACATAATAATATTAAGTGCACAGAAAACCAAATGTTAACCGCATTGTCAGTGAAACAATTTTGTGAAATATCTGCTATTAACTTGATAGATTATGGCATAACTATTATCTGTGTATATAGATCTAATTTAATAAGTGCTAGCTCTTTTCTTGACAAGTTTGAATGCTTGCTTGAGAAACTTAGCGAATTGTGTTTGGACTGTGTTATAAAAGGTGATTTTAACATTAACACGCTTAACAAGTTAAATTCCGATCCAAAGCGGCTAGCCGATTTGCTGTCTACCCACAACATGTCGAATGAGGTGAATTTCCCTACGCGTATCACAGCCTCCACATCAACTTGCATAGACCATGTTTACTCGAACTTGCCCATGGGAACGGTGACCGCAGCGCCTGTCGTCACGAACGTCAGTGACCACATCGCGGTGAGGGCTGTGCTTGTGTGTCAGAAAACCGCTCCCGGTCAAAACACACAATTTGCTAGGGCTTTCACTCATATGAATAGCATGAACTTTATGGCGTCCCTACAAAGTGTTGATTGGGAGGAGATAGCAGCGCAGAATCAAAAATCTGCAGATCTAGCTAAGACAATCATTAATATAATAGTAAATAAATTTAATAATATGTTTTCCCTTCAGAAAAAATAACCCAAATAGAAATCATGACTCATCTTGGATAACACCGGATGTAAAAAATTACAAAGCATTATTATTTGACATAATCGAAATCAGTACATTATTTCCGAATAGTGAAATAATTAATTCAATAATTTCTGACATGAACTATCATTATGACATTTTAATAAGGAACAACAAATCTAATCATTATAGTAAAATTATATGCACAACCTCTAACGCTTCCAAAGCGATGTGGGGGATTCTTAGTAAAGAGAGGGGAAAGGAAAATTCACCACACTTAGATTTCACAGAAATTATAAAAATATCTGACGGGTCCAAGTTTAAGGATAAGAAATGTGCTCTCACGTGGAACGCGTGCGCGACGCGCTGCGCTCGGCGTGCCCACCGGCGGACCGCTCCTTTAGGCTACGTTACTTTAGCGCCAACGAAGTTTATCGTATTATTACAACGCGTATACCACCTAAAGCGTCAAAAGACATATACGGTTTGTCGATGAGGTTCATTAGGTTAGCGGTGCTTCCTCTGGCTCCTATTCTGGCGGATCTCTTCAATTCGTGTATAAGAGAAGGAACTTTCCCACACCTTTTAAAATAAGCAAAGTGTCGCCTCTATACAAAGGAAAAGGCAAACGAGAGTCCATCGACAATTACAGGCCCGTATCTATAATTCCTGCCATAGCAAAGATACTTGAGAATGGTCAGCTCACGCTTGATAGACTTCCTATCGACATCGAAGGCCCTATCAGATCGACAGTATGCGTACCGTGCAGGCTGGTCAACAACATCTCTTGCTCGCGAAGTAATTCGTAGCGTTCTGATTGCTCGAGAAGCCAAACAGCAGGTCGCAATTATATGCTGTGATTTGTCAAAGGCATTTGACGTCGCAGACCACAACGTATTGGCCACCAAAATACGTCACTATGGCTTGAATGGACCATCGTTCGCCTTATTTATAGACTTAATACGAGATAGATCGCAAATAGTGGTTGGCGGTGGAGGAGCTGTTAAGTCAGATCCCTTAACATCGACAATGGGAGTAGCGCAGGGATCATCAGTATCAAACATACTGTTCTCTCTGCTCCATAACGACCTGCCGCATACTGTCACCGCCGCTGAAATATTTATGTACGCTGATGACGTGGCCGCGGTGGTCACGGCGTTCTCTGTAGATCACCTGGAGCAGAATCTTAATGCAACCGCGACGCAACTGGCTGGATGGTTCCAAATAAACGGCATAGCCCTCAATCTCACAAAAACACATTTCATGCAGTTTAATTTATCAGGGCGGCCACAGGTCACTAAACGTATTCGCAAATGGAGTGAGGATTGCGCAAACTCCCTGCACGACATTTTTAGGATTTGAACTGGACAGAGGACTTCAATGGGAAAGCCACATTAATAAACTATGTGGCAAATTAGGAAGTGCATGCTTCGCGCTTAAGCGCATCGCACGTTTGGTGCCGGCAGAGGTAGTGCGGTCCTGCTACTTTGCAACTGTGCACTCTTTGTTGCAGTACGACGCGGAGTTGTGGGGTCGCGCAGCGGACTGGCTGCGTGTGTTCAGGCTGCAGAAGCGGGTTGTGCGTGCGGTGGCCAAGATCCCATGGGATGAGTCCACTCGCCCACACTTTAGGAGGCTGAGAATACTCACGCTACCATCACTAATTATCTACCAGGTAGCTGTGTATGTGCAGACTAACCTTGCCTCTTACACAAAGCACAGCAGTGTTCACTAGTACCATACGCGTAATAGGGACAAACTAATTACTGTTCCCCGAACTTTGACGAAATCCGCAAAAACTACACATGTTGTGGATCCAACAGTATACAACAAGTTACCGGAACACATCACCACGGCACCCAGTCTAGATAGCTTTAAAGCACGATTGAAACGCTGGTTGATCGAGCAAGCGTTTTACAGTTTTGATGATTTTTTAATAATTAATTATACTTCTGCTATATACTTACTTTTTTATATTTCCCGATATTTTATATCATCTGTGTGATGTTAATACTACTTTTTTGAACACTGTATATCTGGTTATATGCACCTACAAGTTTTTATGTTGATATTGTTGAATTTTTTAATGTGATTTTAATCATTCATTTATTTGACGTGTAATCTTTTTGATACCAATAAAATGACTATGACTATGACTATGCTATGACTAATAGCTTATAGCTTCACACTGACTGATCTCAGCAACGACATCGCACTGCTGATGCTCAACAAACCTGTTGCGTACTCGCATATCATTAGACCAATGTCTCTGCCTAAGAATTATAGTAAGTATTTGATCGCGATAATTTTGATACTGACTATATAGTCTCAGAATCCTCACTCGGTTCGGTTCGATGTCGGCATCGCAGTGTTATTTAACAATAATTGTAGTGAGACCTTTATACAACTAAATCAGAGCGTTGTTTATAATGTTTACCTATCAATGAAAAATTACGTCATACGTTTTCTGAGAATAAAAGGTGAGATAGATGACAGAGATCAGCATTATTTGGTTTGGTTTTTGGATCTGCTACCTAACTAAAGGAATGGCAATTACTTGCTTCCATTAAAGTCTTGGATTTATGTCATAAACTAAAAGGGACTAATTGAAAAAGTGGTATTTCACACCAAAAAACGAAGATAAACATCATGTGCTTCAAATCTTTGTCAGATTCTAATAAATTTAAAGAAACTGGTGTTACTTCACAACAATATTTTATTGCAAATAATTTGAAGATACAAAATCTGTACATTTATTACTTAATCCTGGATCGTTAATATGTATCCACCAAGGCACATTTATTTACGTGAAAGATTTTCCTCTTTTGGTTTTACGTTTTTAGGGTTCCGTACCCAAAGGGTGCTAACGGGACCCTATTACTCTCGCTACGCTGTCCGTCCGTCCGTCCGTCTGTCAGTCACAGGGCTGTATCTTTGTAACTGTAATAGATAACCAGTTGAAATTTTCAGAGAATATGTGTTACTATGAGGAGTATCATGACAAATACTAAAAACAAAAAAAAGTCTAAAACCAAAGGGGGTCCTCATACAAGAAACCTCGAAAAAATGCATTTTTTTATCGTTTTTGTTGCGCTTTATCTTCAAAACAGTAATACATACCAGCGTCAAACTTGGTCTGATTATAGTGCATACTATGTAGTTTAGCAACAAACACTAAAAATAGGGCAAACATAGACATATGTGGTAGTATCTACATAAGAAAGAGATGCAAAAATTCACATTTCGCGTACGATTGTTGATGTCTTTTAAATAAAATCACTAAATTAAATTAGTTTCTATGGGGTATCAGGTCGATGGGTGGTAACCCTTACTGCGTGAGTCCGAGTCACACTTGGCCGGTTTTTTTTGTTGAACCCAGTTTTATAACCTGCAATATATTAATTAAATGATAATCTGTTAATAAATCAAACATGAAATAAATATTGACTGTTTTTTACTATTACAGGATTCATTGGACATTTATTTTCTTGTTTAACAAAATATCGTTTATAATAAAACAAAGTTTAACCGGATTATTTTTGAAGATATCAAAAAAAAAAGTGCCTGTAATTAGGTTTATTTGAAATAAAAAACATTGAAATTGAATTGAATTAAAATTGAAATTGAAATTGAGATCCATGGAGTTTCTTGCCGGTTCTTCTCCATAGGACCCACAATTCGGAACCGTACAACAAGTGCCTGTCGTTTCAAAAATGCCTGTAATTAGGTTTATTTTTAATAAAAAAACATTTTAATTTGAATTTTATCTGAGTTTTATGATATTGCTCTTGACCCTGTTCCAATTTTGAAGACGGGAATAAAAAAATCTGTTAGACTTGACCCAGCTGCGGCTTAGATAATTTCGATAGTAGAATTAAGGCTTATTAACACGGGGAGAGTTTCGTCAGGAGAATGTGTGTGTGTGTTGTCTCTTTTTTCTTAAAGAGAATGACAAAGGCAGCACGAGTCTCGACTGGCCATACTCTCTCCGTGAAAATCAGCCTTATGATTTAGTTCCTCCATCATTCTCCTTTCATCATTCTCCTTTCTTTTCAGATAAATTATACACTGGTACTAATGCAGTAGTCGCAGGCTGGGGAGCAACGAACGAGACCGGCAAGTGGTCGTGCACCCTTTTGGAGGCAGAACTACCGGTGTTGAGCAACGAGGCCTGTCGCAACACCAAGTACAACGCCTCCAAGATTAAGGACGTCATGATGTGCGCAGGGTTCCCTGAAACTGCGCATAAGGACGCTTGCACTGTGAGTCTCTAACTTATTTAAGATAGGGAAAAAAGGCCTCTTATTAAGAGATTTGTTTCAACACTAACGACAACGCCTTTAAGATCAAAGAGGTTATGAAGTGCGCTGGGTTCCCTAAAACCGCGCATAAGGACGCTTGCACTGTGAGTCTGTAACATAAAAATGTTGTTGACCTCTAAATAAGAGGCTTGTTGCAACACTAACTACAACGCACCATCGCTTAACATCAGGTGAGGTGGCGGTTAAACGCAAGCTCGTTAAGAATAAATATAAAAAAATCGCTTCCGTGATCAGGGAAGACACGATTTGCACTGGATTCCCTGAGACAGCGCATAAAAATGCTTGAACCGTGAGTCAGTAACTTAAAAAAAAAAAAAAATTAAAATCTAAAAAAAAAAAATTATCTCTTATTAAGAGACTTGCTGCAACAATAACTACAACGCAGCAATGTCTCCAAGATAAAGGGGGTCATGAGTGAGTTGGGTTCTCTGAGACAGCGAATAAAGACGCTTGCATTGCGTTAAGCGTCCCAGAGACTCCTAAGAGTTTATATAATTAACTATTAAAAGAAACTTACCTATACGGGAAGTTCAATAGTAATTATGCGAGCTGGTCCTTCTGAAAGATTATAAAAATAATAGATCTTCCATTGATGCACTTTATACGTGCTGCTTATAAGATTTAGAATTTTAAGTCACTGTAAGTGTGTACCGAACTCATTTAAGGTCTTAAGAAATTTAATGTCGATGACCTCCTGTTCTTGACTTCCTTGTAAACTAACAGAAATATTCTGAGCTGTAGTGACACATTAAACATGCATGTCACAAGTAATTTTGTGGCATAAATGTAACAAAAAGTGGTTTAAAAGAAAGTAATAAAGTAAGTTGGTCAAAATAACTCATCGAAGTAAATCGGATTTTTCAGGGTGACAGTGGAGGGCCATTGGTTGCTGAAAACGAAGAGCATGTGTATGAATTAATAGGTAAGTACATTTTTCAATAGTAAAGAAAAGGGAAAATATCGACCGATGTATCATCATCATCATCATCGTCATTTCAGCCGAAAGACGTCCACTGTTGGGCATAGGCCTCCCCAAGCATCGCCACAACTACCGATCCTGCAGGCGTAGCATGGCCACTGTAGACAAGCGTTTCTTCTACGAAAGAAAAGACAAAATGACAGATAAAGTTCTATACAATGTAGTTTTTTCTATTCTTCCGTAGACTCTTGTCTACAGTGGTTATGCTTCGCCTGCTGCGCTTCCCGCATCCAGCGGATTCCCGCTACGAACGAATCTATAGATTCGAACAAATAAAAATCTGAATCGCTCCAATAAAACTTTTTTCTGACTTCAACATCGCTTTACTATAATCTGTTTGAATCGTCCTGATTTTCATATCGATGGCGTAGTAGACAAACGTGCTAAGTAAAAAAAAAAATTGATTTTTTTCTGCCTTTGCTCATTATGAATAAATAAATATTTGGTACATTTTACAAAGCATCATCTAGTCCCAAACTAAGCAGAGCACTTCGGGTACTAGACAATGTACATATATATACTTATATCCTTTTTGTTGTTTGTTTGTTATGCAGTGCTATTCTGTAAGATCTCACTAGCAAACTCACTTCTGAAACCACTGTCAAAAGTAATAAAAACAATACGAAAAATCGATTTCACTGCGGATTCAAAAGTGAGCTTGTCAGTGAGTTCTTACAAAATAGCTGATCGTGGTCACTCTATTAAAAAATATTAAAGCTAAACTTCTAATTTACGATAGCGCTCATTTGCAGCAAAAAAGACTCAAAAATTCATCATGTACGTACTCAGAAATCATCAAACAAGCATTAGGTACCTTACCGCTGCTGGGCAATACCACAATACTGAGTCAGCCTATTATGATTGATAATATAATTTTTCAGGAGTCGTGTCATGGGGATATGGATGCGCTAGAAAAGGCTACCCAGGAGTGTACACAAGGGTCACAAAGTACTTGGACTGGATAAGGGATAACTCTCCTGAAGGTTGCTACTGCAAATACTGAAATTATTAACATTTTATATCCAAAAATACTAATTTGTGTTCTAGGAAACATAAAAATTCTGATTTTGATGATCATGCGAATATTTGTATTGAAGCGGGAATCGAACCTGTGACTGAACACTAAAGTGAAAGTGCTTACCACTGTGCCATTAACATTTTGTCATTTACTTCTTTTGTACATTCATACCTCGGAATAATGCAACGACTTAAAAATAAGAAACCATATTGACAACTTGAAAATGGAGGGAGATAAATGGTTACCTAACATACACTGCCAGAAAAAAATAAAAAAATAAAGACGCTTTTACTGCTACTTTCTTGTCATGAAAATCGATTAAAGGGTAGTTATTTTTCACTTAAGTAAAAGTAAAGCTGATACAAAAATCTTGTTAAAAACTCCTATTTTCAAGCAAATGAAAAAATAAATCGTGAATGAAGAGTGACAACAAAATAGAAAGAGGACTTGAATTTTGCATAATTCGTGGTATCGTTGTACAAAATACTGACTTCTTTGAACCTCGCTATTAGTCGCTGTCAACGATTGTGGCAGCGAAACTAAATAAATAATATTTTTTATTACGATGCAGTTTTATTAATTATTTTCCTTGTAAATATAAAAAGAAGTAAAATTTCTTTCAATTAATAAATGTGTATTTTTTAGAGTGAAATAATATTTATTTGCATTTTTTTCGGTTCCGTACCCAAAGCGTGCCAAACGGGACCCTATAAGTCTCGCTACGCTGTCATAGGTCTGTATCTTTTGAACGATAATAGGTCAGTTGAAATTTTCTCAGCACATTTGTTGCTATCACGACAAATACTAAAAATAAAAAACCGGCCAAGAGCATGTTGGGCCATGCTCAGTATTAAAGGGTTCCTTAAGTAGGTCTAATTACAAACGAATCAAATCGAATATTGATTGTTACTTTTTTAGTTTTTGCAAACAGCGCCACCTAGCGCTAAATTTAAGATGCTAAATTTAAGAAGTGTGTCGTATCAATATAACACAAAGTTTCTTTTTGTGATTTTTTTAAATAGAAAGTAACTAAAGGAGCATTATTTGCTTAGGTCATTTTTCTCTAAGGTCAATGACCTATGAACTAGGACTTCTTAAGTATTTTTCAGTTTTCTCAATATAACTCAAAAATTTATAATCACATTATACTCGAATTATTTTACTCATTATTTGTCTGGATTAGTGCCCGGTTAATGGCAATTGGCTCGCCCCCTATTACATGGGACTGATAACATAACTGGCGAAATGTGGGTGTACTGTTACATCTCTGGCTACCCCTTCGGGGAAATACAGGCGTGATGTTATGTTATGTTGATGTTATTATACTCGAAATAATTTTATAAGAGATTTTTTAAAAAGGTCTATCAATGTGGAAGACTATAAGTTTCTATGTTGCATAGTTTAGAAATGGCAGGGGGTGGGACACATTGCAAGCCACTTTGGCGGGCTGTATTTCGCAGATGGTATACCTGATAAAAAAGTTGTACATGCAACATTACCTTCATTTTAGTAGACCTATCCAATGATACCACACACGAGGGGTACAGCGAAAAGAAATATTTCATCCCCATTTCATATGTATGGGCGCCACCCCTAAAATACGTAATCAAGATTTTTTTATTCTTTTAAAATTGAGATCTATAACTAAAACAGTTTTTAACAAAATTTCATTTACTTATGTTTATAACTGTAGAAGTTATTAAGCTGTAAAGCAGCCATACTCAACCTTTTTTTTATAGGGGCCACAAACGCGTTTCAGTCATGGTGTCGAGGGCCGCAAGCAAAAATTATTTAGGTATAAACGTAATTCCAAGTTAACGATGTAGTTTATTAATGAAAAAATAATTTTTAACAAAGATGTTTACAACATGTATATTTAAAATGATTTTTGATACTGTGAACACTTTTTCAAAACTTTATCAAGATCTGGCTTGTCGCTACATGCTATTCTTATAATATCATCCAGATGAGAATCTGTAAGTTTGTTTCTGTAAACGTTCTTTGTGTATTTCATTTTTGAAAAAGACGATTCGCACACATACGTAGACCCAAAAAATGTTAGTAGGATTTGGGCACATCTTTGGATGCTTTTATATTTTTGGGGAACAAAAAATTGCTGCTATCGCTCGGCTCCCATTTCTGAAACATCCATTCTCTGATGGGCGCGAAATTTAAAATGGTTTACAATAAATTTGTAACTTTATATGGGCCAATAACAAAGGCCTGGCGGGCCACATGCGGCCCGCGGGCCGCAGGTTGAGTATAGCTGCTGTAAAGGATTAGGACAGACGGACAGACGGATAGATGGACAGACGGACAGACGGACAGACGGATGAACATGATGAAACTATAAGGGTTCCTTGTAGGACTACGGAACCCTAAAACTGTCTAAAACCAAAGGAGATATACAAGAAACCTCGAAAAACGCTAAACGCTTTTTTTTCAACCTTTTGTGTTCCTGCTCTATCTTAAAGCGGTAATACATATACATACCAGCATCTACTAGAAATTACTAGAACTAGGTCTGATTATAGTGCATAGTTTAGCAACAAATACTAAAAATAGGGCTAACATATGTGGTGGTACCCGCGTAAGAAAGAGATTCAAAAATTCATATTTCGCGCACGGCGTTTATGTCTTTTGATGAACTCTCGTAAATTAAATCAGTTTCTATGGGGTGTCAGGTCGATGGGTGGTATGGAACCCTTACTGCGTGAGTCCGACTCACACTTCGCCGGTTTTAATTAATAGATATCTACTTTGATAATAAAGAAACGGTTCTTCATTGTTTTTTTTGTATCTTTTCCAGAGATGTGGTATGATGATGTCATCTTTGAGTATAATGCGTGTGCGCAAGTAACGGTACTATTGTGGTTTTCCTTAAGCGTTTGATACAATGTTTATAGGAAAGTATTATAATATTATTAGATAAAGATACCGATAGCTGTCAATGTAAAAATTGATTTTTTTTAATTCCATGGCGTCTCGGCAAAGAGTGTTTTGTTGTAGTTTTTGTTGCAAAAGC
This sequence comes from Asteroscopus sphinx, assembly GCA_949699075.1. Lineage (NCBI taxonomy): Eukaryota > Metazoa > Arthropoda > Insecta > Lepidoptera > Noctuidae > Asteroscopus > Asteroscopus sphinx. The sequence continues at coordinate 10,188,059 of OX453013.1, read as the reverse complement.
GCTATGTATGATTAAAGAGGAAGCATGAACGATTCTCTCAGATTAAATGCTTGTATGTTCATGTGCACGATATAGATGTCTTGGTGTACACTGAATGGTACAAGTTCAAGTTTATGGCGCTGGTTCGATGGAGTGCAACGTCCTCATTCCTGTCCGCAGCATCCCGTTGTGGGAACTGCACGTCTAGCCTGGTTTAGGACCAAGAATATAAGCAAGAGTAAATTGGTGAATTAAAATACTGATTCAGATTAAACGTCATGTGGAAGATTCTGCCAGTGATAGTTATAATTTGTGTGTGCTCGACAGAATATGTGGTAAGTCAGGATCAAATATTTTAAAATAAAATCTTTTGACCCTCTTGAGACCCTTGCTTATTTTTATTTAGTTGGTCTATGAGATTCATAAAATAATCAAAATGTTTCCAATCCCTATCGGACCCCTGCAAACTCAGATTACAGAAAAAAAAGTTATACTGAATTAATTTTTAAAACCTTGCAGGTATTAATCTGTGCTTACAAGGTTAAGAAAATTAATTCATTATAACTTTTTTTTCTTACGAAAAAAGGAATAAGTATAATTAATAGATGAAAAGGTAATAAAAAAATATTAAGCTGCTTAAATTAATGACTAAAAAATTCATTTAGTTACTCAATTTTTTTTTAAAGTCAATGTCAAACGTTTTTAACTGACTTCAGAAAAGGAGGAGGTTATGTATTTAATATAAGTATTAAATGATTTGGTATATACAACGTGTTATTGAAATAACCGAAAACCTATTCAGGGGTGATTGTACTCATCAGTATGAAAACTTTTACTATTGGACCAAACCTGAAATCACGAAAAAATAAACAGCTGTTCCCTACATTTTGTCGATTAATGTCTACAAATGTAGGGAACAGTTGCGCGATTTCAGGGTTGGTTCTATAATAAAAGTTGTTCATACTGATGAGTAAAATGATCCCTTGAGGGGTTTTCAGTTATTTTAATAACACGTTGTATAGTATATTATGTATATTGCATGATGAATTTATTTATAATGAAAGATTTAGTTGTTCATTGGAAAGTCTAAGTAAAAATAACATTATTTAAGATTGGAGTGGACAATGAGACGAAGAGCATAACTAAACCAATGCCCGATGAAGGAGAGTTTGGACGCAAGTGTAATTGTCGTAAGTATTGTATATTATAATCAAAGAGAGCTTGATGCGAAAGACCGCGAATCGGTAAACGCAGCGATAGGGCGCCTCATACACAAATTTACTCTATGGGCCAACAAGTTGGGCCGATGACCTGGAGAAGGTAGCAGGTGGAGGACCGAGTGTTGTGGCGCAACTTGAGAAAGACCTATATCCGGTAGTAGACCGCGATAGGCTGAGTTGATGATGATACGACTCGCAGAGACTAAAGAAGCATGGCCCAAAAGAGTGGAGGTCTATATATATTCATCAGTGGGAATAAACAACTACACTCATTTTTTTCTCTGAGATACCATAAACTAGTTGGTACCCGCAACGTCGCTCCTGTGGTACGGTCACGATCCTTCCCGGTGGTATATTTTGTCGACAAAGTCCCTTGTACGAATCCTGCTACATTACACGTACACACGGCTACACATCAAGCTGTACATTTCCAGTATAAGCTGACCTCGCATTGTATAGGTTTTCCTTACAACGCGAGGTCAGCCTATACTGGTTTTGTACAGCTTGATGTGTAGCCGTGTGTACCTACGGCTGCCGTCGAATACTGAGCGCAAGCGATTTTAGTCTTAGTGTTGGTTCACCGGAAAGATTTCTGACTGTACTATCAGCAAAAAAAAAACGCAAAACCCCAGACACCCCAATTAGAAATACTATTTGATGATATGATTTTTTTTTCAAAATTACAAAATTACCTGGTTTTTAGACATCGGTAAGTTCCCGAGTTGGTTGCTGGGTTAACACGGAAACCCATTTTACTGGTCTTCCTAGAACTCAATGACGCAGCATCAACTGTTATACTTATTTGTAGTTAGGATCCAAAATTAATATATAATACAAAGTTATATGCTCAGACAAGTAAGCCTCAAGACTGCCTCGTTGGTCTAGTGGTCGCAAGCGCGACTGCTGAGCGTGGGGTCCTGGTTTCGATTCCCGGGTCGGGCAAAGTGTTATTGAGTTTTTTCATTAGGAAATTCTCAGTAGCTGCCCGGAGTATGGATTTGTGCCCGGTTAGTGGCAATAGGCTCGCCCCCTATTACATGGGACTATAGTCAGACTGTAGACTATATAGTATAGACTATAGTTATGTTATAACATAACTGGCGAAATGTGGGTGTACTATACACCTTCGGGGAAATACAGGCGTGATGTTATGTTATGTTTGTTACTTTCCCCACATATTTGCTGCTTTTGATTTCCTCGCAGGTTGTGGTGAGCGCAACGAAGCGTCCCGTATCGTTGGCGGGGTGGAGACTGCAGCCCATGAGTTTCCCTGGGTGGCTCGACTGTCTTACCACAACAAGTTCTACTGCGGGGGCTCACTGATCAACGACCGATATGTGCTCACTGCTGCACATTGTGTGAAGTCGTAAGTATGAGGATGCAGTACCTAGTGGACTTGTTATTAGGTAAAGTAAAATTAATATTTCCGGTGACTTCTTTGATATCGTAGCGGTTGAGTGCTTGCATTCTATGAGGTTCTGATTTCGAACCCGGCCTGTACCACTGACTTTTCGAATTCATGTGTGGATCAGAATTTGATTATCACTTGCTTTAGCGGTAAAACATCGTGAGGAAACTTGCACACCTGAGTGCTCCATGTAATTCTCGATGGTGTGTGTAGTCCGTCAACCTGCACTAGGCCAGCGTGGTGGACTAAGGACTTCTCATTCTGAGAAGAGGCCGTGCCTAGCAGTGGGACAGTAATTGACTGTAGCGATGAGCGATTAGCGATTTGGGTGGTCTACCTATTAATCTCCACCAGGACATAAAGATGAGCAATTTGTTAATTAAGAGGTCTATAGATATGGTACCACTATTGGTAGTTTAGCTATCCAAACTGCTAGTGTTCAAATATTTTGACATGTTTCTGTCTATCTGTATGGCTGCGAGTGCTCAGCTCGTGGCGAAGTGTCAATTCCCCCGCAGTTGGTTTCTTGACCCAATAATGTTAATAATTAATAAAACATTCGAAAACCTGATTAATTCACTTTTTTATGGGACCGAATTCAATTCCTTTAAAAATTTAAATAATGGATTTGCATTAAAATTAAGACACGAGAAACATAATGTATTAATTATACAACGTGTATCAGAAATGCGTGGTCATATTTGAAGAGCATATTCAGAGGATGCTATCGAACAACTTTTACTATGGGACCAACCGTGAAATAGCGAAAAAAATATCAGCTGATCCTTACATTTTGTCGAGAGATGTTGTCTGTCGGAATTACGTGGTAGAATCAGCGACATCGATGATTTAGTACGGAACAGATGATATTTTTTTCACGATTGAGGGTTGGTCCCATAGTAAAAGTTGTTCTATGCTTTCCAGAGTGACAAGGAGGGCTTTATCAAGGTTGTGAAGAAGAAAAGAAAGCCCATTTGTAAGAATCAGTGCGGTACCGCACCGACCGGACCAAATCATCTGCTGCGTCCTGCTGTGCCAACGACGCTGCTATACTTGTCCCGGCTGCATTGCTCTACAAAGGCCGAGGAGATTGTAGAGTACATCCAGATTAAGACCAAGTTCACTCTGAGGGTCGAGCGGTTGGAGTCTCGTCACAATGTGAATTTTAATTCATTTGTGATGAAGGTTCCGACTGAACATCTTTCGACCTTCACGAAGGAGGAACTTTGGCCGAGAGGTGTCGTTTTCAGGCGATTCCGAGGACGGATAGCCGACACCGCGCGACACACGACACCGCGCGACACACGACACCGCGCGACACACGACACCGCGCGACACACGACACCGCGCGACACACGACGGCGACGCCGCTATTACCTAATGTTTAGTTATAGATTAGTTATTTTTATATTATTGTATATGGTTTAATGTATTTTTTATGGGGCTTGATGCCTGAAATAAATGAATTATTATTATTATTTTGTTTTTGAAAATAAATTTTCTCAGGCTTTTAATACCAGTTTTTTAAGATCACACGGGTGTAAACCAAATTGCGACCTTAAGTTTGAGATGGCTGATTTGTCTGCATTGGCGTGATACTGTTGTCTAAATCTAACTGTAAAAATTTCCTAACTATCCGGCAAGTGTTAAGTATAGCTGCTTTTTGAAGTGTGAGGTATGTGTACTTAGAAAGGTTGAGTGTATTTATGCTATTGAATAATTGTTTTGGGATGACACCTGTCGTTGAAATGACTATTGGGACTATTGTTACTCTATTCATTTTCCATACTCTAGTAATTTCTTCTTGTAGTTCTGTGTATTTCCTGATTTTTTCTGTAATAGTATTCTGTATATTATGAGTGTTTGGTACTGCTATATCTATTATGTATGTATGTTTATTTTCTTTGTCAACTAGTGTTATATCAGGTCTATTGTTATAAATAGTGTGGTCTGTAATTATAGTGCGGTCATAATATAGTTTGTAGAACTGATTTTCTAATACTGCCCCAGGTGAGTATTTGTAATATGGTGTGTATGGGTCCTGCGTGAGATTGTATTTCTTTGCGAGTTTCTGGTGTATTATGTTAGTAAGTTGATTATGTCTGTGAGTGTAGTCGTTTTGAGTTAGTGTGATGCATGCTCCTGTGATATGTTGTATTGTTTCAGGTTTGGCGTGACATTTCCTACATAGATCATTTCTGAGTGTTCTATCTTTCAATATGTATTTTTTATAAATTTTAGTGTTAATGACTTGGTCTTGAATGGCCAAAAGAAATCCTTCCGTTTCGGGAAACAGTCCACTTAACTCAAGCTATTTGTTGGAGGCTTCTTTATCTATATGTGTTTGTTGTAGGTCATTAGGGTGTCTTCCATGTAGTTCTTTCTGCTTCCATTTTCTATGTATCTCTTCAATATGTTTTGCCCTATCTATTGTTTCAATGTTATGATCTTCGCTTAGGTTTAGTGGTGTATATTGTTTATCTATTTCCATTATAGTTTTGTGTAATTGACTACTACTTTTCTTCTGTCTAAAAAATTGTTTTAAGTTTATTATTTGTCTTTTATGTAGGTGTGTTATTTCTATTAATTTATTATTATTATTATTATGCCCTGAATGAGCTTTTAAAATATGACCGTGCATTTCTGATACACGTTGTATATATGGATTTCAGTGAGGACAATTCTTGGTCTTCCCTCAAAATAATTTAATACCGATTTATAAACCAGCTTATCATATTTTTCCAGGTTCATGTGGTTCATGATCAAGGTGACTCTGGGGGAGCACAACCGCTGCAACACCACGCACCGACCGATGACGCGGTTTGTGGTGCAGCTGGTCGCCAATAACTTCACCTTCACCAACTTTAAAGATGATATCGCGCTACTGAGGCTGAACAAGGCGGTGCCTGTCACGGATAGTGTGAAGCCAGTCTGCTTGCCGTGGAATGATGGTAATAATGTGTAGATTAAAGTTGTAAAATGTTTCATTGTCCTAACAATCGCAAGCGCGGCGAGAGGTTTTTGTTTTATACTTCACGGGCTTGCGTTTGACCGCCACCTCACCTAATGTTAAGCGATGGTGCGGTCGACGATGATATACGCTTACCAAGCGAAGGTGAGAGGATGGCAGTAAAATATTTCGACCCATCCTCTCAAGTGGCTACACCGGGCATCGTACCGGAACACGACTATAGGTCGCTTGGCGGCACGTCTTTGCCCGGTGGGTGGTCGCAAGCCGTCGGCCGTGGCCTACCACCAGTACCAGGCCCCTCAGAAAGTATTGCGAAAAAAAGTTTTTATATATGGGAGACTGGCCAGTTATAATGTTTTTCGAAAATATGATTATTTATAAGTAAAAATAAGTAAGTTCCAATTTCAAAATTTCCCTCCACATTTTTTGCGAGTTAATTCAAAGTATTGTGTCTCACTGAAATATGGATCTGCGCCGGGAACATTTTAGAGCTATGATTTTATACGATTTCAAGTGTCGCCTGAAACCGGATGAATCGTACGATAGACTTCAAATGGCATTCATGGATGAAGGCCCTTCCAAGGCAACCGTGTATCGTTGGTATAACGAATTCAAGCGCGGTCGACCAACTTTGGGGGATGACGAAAGAAGCGGTCGCCCTTTGACGGCTGTTACCGAAGAAAACGTGCTAGCAGTGAAAAATTTAATCCAAGACAATAGGCGAATTACATATCAGGAGATTCAACACATATTGAAGATTGGATCGGGAAGCGTTCACGAGATTCTACACAGCCATCTTCGCGTGAGGAGGATAGTATCACGCTGGGTGCCGCACAACCTCACCGATGCTCAGAAGCAGGCCCGGGTGGAATGGTGCCGTGATATGCTTAACAAATTTGAAGCAGGCTCGTCTCGGCGTGTTTACGACATCGTTACAGGTGATGAGTCCTGGATTTATCAATACGACCCAGAAACCAAGCGCCAGTCGACTGTTTGGGTGTTTCAAAATGAGCCAACGCCTACCAAAGTGAAGCGATCTAGAAGCGGGGGTAAGATTGTGATCGCTAGCTTTTTTAATTTGACTGGCCACTTGGTATCAATTCCCTTACGGGATCAAAGAAGCATTAATGCCGAATGGTATACTACCAAATGTTTGCCAGAAGTTTTCTCTGTTATAAGCAACAAGCGACCAAACACAGGGCTCCGCGGGCTACTGCTCCACCACGACAATGCACCTGCGCACACCGCACTCAAAACGAGGGACTTCCTGGACAGCACGCCAGTCAAACTCCTGGGTCACCCTCCTTACAGCCCTGATCTAGCACCGTGTGACTTCTTTTTATTCCCAAAAATAAAAAATCAGCTCAAAGGGATACAATTTTCGTCGCCGGAAGATGCGCTGGCTGCGTTCGAGCAGGCTGTAAACGAGGTGTCTGCGGCGGACTGGAAAAAGTGTTTTTAAAACTGGTTTAGGCGCATGAATCTTTGTATAGAGGCTGGTGGAAAGTACTTTGAAAAGATTTGATAAAAATATATGTACGTATAGAACAATTTTTTTTAGTTTCGCAAAACTTTCTGAGTGTCCCACGTATATCACCTGATCCTGCCTGCACCACTCAGGGATCACGCGTAAAGATTCGGAAAAAGGGGTACTCTCCTACGGACGTGGGTGATTCGATCCCCAAAAGGTGGTTGGGTGAAGTTTAATGGATATTTTTTATTGTAATTTAATCTTGAAACTTGGAAGAAATGTGGTAAAAATATGGGCAGTCTCCCCATGGTTTACTGTTAAGTATATAATATGGGTGAACAACAGCGAACCGCCATTACAATCTAATGTTGTTGAACTTAAGCTTTTCCTGATTTGAGTCTCAACTCACAACACCTACATAGTTCTCCGCTCTCAGTACCTACCTACTTACAAGTCGATGCTATTATGGCTTCAATTATAATGGTCATTAGCCTTTTGTTATTATTTATTTTGTAAATGACGACCCGTATATAACATATCTAAGAATCACTTTGATATCACACATGTTAATTTAATTTGATTACTCAATAATCTGTTTGGATAGCAACCACAAGACATGCGTAGGAATTGCGTAAATGTAGCATGCGATTGTTTTTTTTGTAGAGGTCTTGCCCTCTGTCAGAGGTGGATTAAATGTCAAGAGCGAGCGCCCTAGGCAAGCTCCTCATTGGCGCCCCTCTAGCGGCCATATATATACATTTAAACTAGTACTTATAGTGTTTTTTGTTTACATTCAAGCTTCAATCAACTCAACGTAAAACTGGATGGAAATAGGGTTCTCCCAAGTTGCGCCACAACACTTGGTCCTCCGCATTTGCATCTAGCCCACCCCAGCTGCCTTCTTCAGATCGTCGTCGATCCACCTGGCTGGGTACTGCATTTGTCGATTCACACAGTCTCCACTCAGACTCGTTTGCTCTAACAGCCATCGGTCTTTCGACCGACAGACGTAGCCAGAGCCCACTGCCACTTCAGCTTACTGATTTAGTTTAAAAACTTCCGCGCGCGCGACCCTTAGTATACTCGCGCCCATAGGCACGTGCCTAGTTTGCCTTAGGGATAGTCCACCTCTGCCCTCTGTTAATAATAAATAAAAATAAGTACTTAAATAAATAAAATTCCTTTATTTCAGGCAAAGCACAAGTTTGACATCAAACAAAATTGTTATTAAACTGCATTATGAATTGAAATTCAATTTATGATTCAGATAACACCTATGAAGGAGTGAACGCAATAGCAACTGGCTGGGGCACCGTAGCCGAGGGTAAAAACCACTCCTGCTATCTTCAGGAAGTTGAACTGCCCATCCTGAGCAATGAGGCCTGCAAGAAGGCAAAGTACACACCCTCCATGATCGGTGACGGTATGCTTTGTGCTGGATACCCTGATAAGGGGCAGAAGGATACCTGTCAGGTTGGTTGAAGTTCCAATATAGGTGTTATTATTCGAACCTGACGACAAATATCGACAAATTCAAGCCTTTTGAAAATTCTCATTACAAATCTGAAAACGACTCAAATAAATCGATACTCGACGCTACGTGTATGTAACCCAATTTGCATTTGTTTTGAGCTTTGCTATTAGATTACCCAAGAAAGGACTAAAAATACTGTGTTTTATATTAGAAATAATTCTCTTTAAAGTGCTCTCCTGCTAAACAATCAATAGTCATTTATTGGTAATTTTAATTACACGTCATTTCCATAATAAAACTGAATATTATAAGCATAGGTTATATATATGCTCATATTCGTGGTGATGCTTAGGGGAGGCCTATGTCCAGCATTGGACGTCTTTCGGCCGAAATGATGATGATGATGATGATGATGATGATGATTATGCTCATATTCACAACAATGTCCGAAATTCGGTCACGGCAGCCAATCTTCACGGAGACTAGCCATTTGCGCGGGATATAGTGCACAACTTTGTGCGCACAAGTGCACTCCCATAATAAAGAAAAAAATGTGCCTCGCTATCTACAACTACAGCGAACTATAATTTACAGAGTTAATAGTTTCTGATTAAACTACAGTAGCTGTACTTCAATAATTGCTTAAAACTAATTTTCGATGAATGATGTACTACTCAGCGAGTAATTATTTTTTTACTGATGGGAGCTAAGGCTCTTAGTAGGGCCTTAACAAAGAGGCATTCCAGGAACAGCAATTGCTTGAATAGCACATGAGCGATCTCAACTGACGTATTCCACGAACAGCTACTTTCAATATAATATTTTTGACGGTTGCTCTTCGTGGAACAATAAATTTGTAAAATTTTATTCCAAGAACAGCAACTACATTAAGTAGCTTCTAGTGAGTGATCCCCACTAATGACATTAAAGCGTTAATTTTCATACGTACAAGCATTGACATATTCTATGCGTACAAGTGATGAATGACGACGACGAATGATATGAATGACGACGTCTGTGGTCTAGTGGTTCGATTGTCGGACTGCTGATCACGAGGTCGTGGGTTCGATTCCCACAGGACACAAATATTTGTGTGATGAACATAAGTGTTTGTGTTGGTCTGGGTGTTTCTTATGAATTATAAGTATGTATTTACAAAAAAAAAGTACATAAGTATTATATCCATTGTCTAGTACCCATAGCACAAGCTTTGCTTAGTTTGGGACTAGATGGTAATGTGTAACGAATGTCCCAAAAATATTTATTAATTTATTAAAAAGTTTAAAAACCTTTTCACATTGTTAATGCGGTCAATACTCATTTCCATAAAAGTCCTGCAGCCGATTAAATCGGCATCCTGTATAGATATGTCATTTTGGCCCATAAATAGAGAATTTGTTTTTAACTTGATAACATCGCTACCTATTAGATCTTAGCAGGTACAGACTATTGTCTTGACAAAACAAATATATTGTTTGAATATGACTTTAATCGGTCAAGTCGTTCAGAAGTTAGACGGTCCCTAACAGATGTACCACCGATTAATTCATTGTTTTGTGTATTACCGACGTAAAAAGTTGATGTTATGACACTATAAAAATGTAGGTACCTATTTAATAACTAAGACTAATGTTTTACAGGGTGACAGTGGTGGACCTCTTTCAGCTGAGAGGAGTGACAAACGACACGAGCAATTAGGTCAGGAACCACTTTGAAGATATAGGTAGTGCTTTAAAAAAATATAGACGAAGTGTACCTCAAACCATAGTCACCGCTCTCAATACACATGTTGCGGCATTGTCCAGTAAGCAACGCGAAAAAAAATATCCTTCAGGTGCATGTGTGTGCACTAGTTTTTATACGGAGGAGCACGGTTTTTGTTGTCTCACTATGATTGTTCGCAACACTTCGTCTGTATTTTTTACTATGTCTGTGATGCGAATGTAATCATAAGACTAAAAAACTTAACTTCGTCATAATTTTCAATGTTTGGGTTGTATTAAAAGAGCCTCCACGAGTGACGACATTTAATAATTGATCGTCCGGCGCACCCTGGGCAGTCAGCTTTTTTCCACGGCATGAGCTGTTACAATTATGTAGCTCATGTCGACACGATATAAGTCGTATTTTTTTAAGAATATAAAGTTCACAAAACCATAAAGCAAGCAAACATTTTTAGGGTTTATCTCCCTACATTTTTTTTCTAGGTTTATAGACCGTAGAGCGTTAAAACGCCTTTAGAAACAAAATGACACTATCATCTTTGTTTATTGAACATAATGATGGTGTTTTTCAGGTGTGGTGTCCTGGGGCATTGGCTGTGGTCGTTCCGGCTATCCAGGTGTTTACACGAGGGTCACCAAATACCTGGACTGGATACGAGACATTGCCAACACTGGATGCTTCTGTGTTGACTAAATATTAATGTTTCTACTGCTTTATTAGATATTCGTTTTATTCATAGGCGAGTGTTGGATATATACCTACTAATATGTTATTAAAAATTATAGTTGTTCATAAAATATGGTGTTTCAGTACCTTTATACTTTAAAATTTGAAGAAAGTAAACTTGAGATTATAAACAGCGATTTTCTGCCCAGTAATTGCCCTTAAACGTACGATAGATACATATACGATAGATCGTGTATATAGTTTGATTGGAACGATCCCTGGAAATATTTAAAACAATTTATAGAAGTTTATCTGCTTTTAAATTAAAATCGATATTTTATGTTTCTCAATTCGTATATTAAATAACGCCTGGCGATTATGGCATATCCTCCCTTTTTGGAGGAGGCCTATGTTCAGCAGTAGACGTCTTTTCGCTGAAATGATGATGATGATATTAAATAACTCGCATACCTATATAAATTATTATTATTATTTTTGGAATATTGTGGCGTGAAAATAAAAGTTTATCTTATTTTAAAGGGACTAGGTATGTTATTTCGTAATCAGTTTTCACTGATCAGTGTAGTCTGTTTTTTAAATACTCAACTATCTATAGTTAATACCATTATCAAGTACTACAATATTAGTTTTCAGTATAATATTATACTTATTTTTATACTACGCAGTACGCACCATCCACGGTAAAATTCAATATTTTTTTATCTATACTATCTATACTTATATTATAAAGAGGAAAGATTTGTATTTTTGTGTGTATGTTTGTAATGAATAAACTCAAAAATTACTGTGCCGATTTAAAAAAAAAATTCACCATTCAAGCTACATTCACCCTTTATAGGCTATATTTTCATGTCCACTCGTGCGAAGCCAGGTCGGGCCGCTAATAGTTAATAACTGCACTAAGCTAGTGCGAATAATATGATAAATGGAGCGATTAATCAATTTAAATCAATAAGAAAATTGGAAGTAGGTACCTGCGTTACACATATTTAATTTTTTACTATACTGGCAAGGTCACGTATTCCGGCTGCGATGACGTAGTACGAAAATGGCGGCTTCCGAGATCGGCCGGAATATGGCTGTTTTCAATTTAGTTGCCCATATGCTGTAATTCGCGCCATTTTAAGGCATTTTTAAATTATTTAATAATATTTGATATACAAAATGATTCGTTATTTTTTTTTATTATTTCGTTATTCCCGCCATTTTAAATGTTGCTAATGTTGCTAGGGTTGCAAACAATTTGTACGTGACCTTGAGTGACTGACCTTGACCGTGACCTTGGGGGCTTGCCAGTTATGACATATCGCGCAAGATGGCGTTGCCAATATAGAGGATAAAATTACTTTTCCAAACATAACGTTATGTCTAACTCTAATTTGATCATTTTATAGTGTGCCGTTAGAAATATATGGGGTTTGCAGGGATTTCTGTATGGATTTCATTTGATCAAAAATGTATCCAATAAGTTCTGTATCAAAATTAATTAGAATTTCTGATATTTACACTTACACCATAAAACCAGTCACTGTTTATTTATTTATTTATATATGCTTTATTGTACACCATAAACAACATTACATTGAATATGCATTTAAACTACTGTACAAATGGCGGACTTATCGCGATCAGCGATTTCTTTCAAGCAACCTTAGGATGGACAAGAACAGAAAATGGGGTTGTCAAATTCGATACATATTTTAATAATAAAATAAAATACTATACTACTACTATAAAATAACAACAAAAATATATTCTATAAATCCTAATACATAAATACTATATGTTTATACATATAAATAATAAGCAACGGTAAAGTAATTAAAAACGACCATATAATACAGGAGAAGAAACATGTTTATAGCGACAAATAATGCTCCATCAAAAGCCTCTTAAACACTGGCAGCGATTGCGCTCTTCTAAAAGGCACTGGCAATGCAATCCACAAACGAGCAGCCTGAACCGTAAAGAATTTCTCAAATTTTTTTGTGGAATGCATTGGCATTTTCAGTCTTAAATTATTTGATGACCTAAGGAATAGCGTGTGAGTGTTGCAGAGGAATTCCAAACGTTTCTTCAGGTAAAGGGGAGTAGAAGGAGAGAAGAGCACGTTATAAAGAAGATAAAGAATATGAGCATTCCATCGAAGGCGAATAGGTAACTTGAGCTTTACGCGGAAATCAGAAACATGGTCATATTTGCGCAAACCAAATATGAACATAATGCAGAAATTTTGAAGCCGCTCAAGTTTATTAAGTTGGTCTTATGTAAGATTGAGATAGCTGACATCAGCATAATCAAGGATGGGAAGAAGGAGAGATTGTGCAAGCGCAGTCTTGGTGGTAGTCGGTAAGAAATTGCGGAGTCTTTTTAAAGACCCAGTAGATGCAAAGACCTTGCGACTAACTTCCTGTAGTTGGGCAGTCCAGGAAAAGTTCCGGTCGACGAAAATCCCCAAGTTTTTGACTTTTTCGCTGTATGGGAGCAAAATGTTGTCAAAGGAAACTTGAGGAAGAGTCGTCCAATCAATTCGAGAAATCTTCCTGGAGCTGCCAACCACAATAGCCTGCGTCTTCGTAGGACTGACTGTGAGTCCGTACCGCTTGCTCCAGTCACATATAACGGCTAGGTGTTTATTAACAGTGTGAACAGCTTCAGACAGATTTGCCAAGAGGTGCTCGTGAGTAAATTTGTAAGTCATCTGCATAAAGATGGTAGGAAGAAAGTAGTTCATTAGAGATAGAATTTATAAAAACTGCGAAAAGTAAAGGGGATAAAACGCCACCATGTGGAACACCGGCAAAGGTATTGCTCCAAGAAGACGAAGTCTTCTCAATGCAAACACGTTGCCAACGACCGAACAGGTAAACGTTGCCGACGACCGAACAGGTTACTATGAAACTAGTCTAATGCCGATGGAGATATGTTAAGAGAACATAGTATGCCAAGCAAAACATCGAAATCAACGGTGTTAAAAGCATTGCTAAAATCTAATAACACTAGAACCGTTAGATTTCCAATTTCCATGTTTGACCTGATATCATCCGTAATATTGACAAGGGCTGTGGTAGTACTGTGACCGGAACGAAAACTAGATTGGAAGGGATTAACTTTCGCACTTCACTTTCACTTTACACTATTTCGCCATAGGTAAACCTTTACGTCTTTTACGATTAGTTACTGACAGTTTTAAAGCATCGTTTTCCATGATCAAACAGACCAATATTAGAATCACTATTACATGGGACTTCTAACATAACTGGCAAAATGTGGGTGTATTATTTACACCTCTGCCTCCCGTTTGGGGAAATGCAGACATGATGTTATATGTATTCTTCTGAATTCCTATTACATAGTAGTAGTATTCATTCATAGTGCATCATCGATTCATCGTAGGAATTCATAGCATAAGTTACCAGCTTCGGCGTGAAAGAAAGGACGAAATCTTCGTCTGAGCTCTTCCACCTTAGGTAGAACATATTATTAGACCAATACAATCCATTAGTAAAGTGGCTAAGTTACAATAAGTGGAAGCAGACAGGGTACATTGATAAAAGAGGTGGTGATGGATAGTGACAAACCTTCATGGAATGGTGGCCGCGACAAGGGAGAGGGAATATTGGAGGCCCAGCGGCAAGATAGGTTGACTACATCAAACCTTTCGCGACTTACACTTGGGTGTGATTAGTGCAAGGCCGAATTAGCTGGCTTGCAAAAGAGGAGGCCTATATCGCTCCATAGGTCGGTTCGCCGAGCTATGGAGCGAGCTTTACTTGAATTTTCTTTGAAGAATAAGATGCCTTATGACATTATCCAGAATAGAATCAGAGTGACCGACATAGCTTGCAGGATTAGCAAGCTAAAGTTGCAGTAGTAAAACACACAAATAAAATACAAGCCCTAAATAAAATAGTTTTATGTAAAAAAATACATTTACAACCAAAACAATTAAGTTGATATTACAACACGCAAGTGGCCTTAACCCTTTTGTTGTATGCACCGATTGAACTGACATACGGTTGTTGAACCATACTCGTGTTGCATTATTTATGAATTCAGGTCCGAATAAAAAAAAAAAAACGTTCCCTAAGTACAGTTTGATCTTTAATCATCTGCTGCCGAATTGCGTAACTCACTAGCGATCGCAATCATCTGGATTTCATCTTTCATTGCTCCGTTTATTTTGACAATCCATGTTATCGGCAACTACGTACCACGCAATGAATGTTGCTTTAATTTCAAAATGAAAGCTAATGTCAAAGTGAATGCATTACACAATTGCCCCACTGATCATTACTTAAGCATAGTATCATTACTTGAGTTTCGCTCATCGCTGCATCGGTCTTATTCCAATACGATAACTACATATAAACTTCAAATCAACGGTTCAATTTCAGCTAAAATCTCTTTAAATCTGTAAAAAAGGCTTAAAATTTGTGCGAGACGGCTGTGTTAAAAAGATACAACGTTTTGAAATTGTATACAATTTCTAACAGAAGTCGAAAATAATAATATACTTTAGGGGGTAAAATCACTCATCAATAAGAACAACACTGAATTCTTTAAAAAAAATGTCCCCATACATTTTGTTAACCAATAGCAATGTTTTACGAATTCTGAGTTGCTGCCATCTTGTTTTATATATTCCGACGCTGCCATACTAAAAGTTGTTATTATTGATGAGTTTATCCACTGAAGTATTATTTCGGACTTCTGTTACACGTTGTATAACCTGAAATAGCAAGGAAAATTAGGAAATCTGCAGGGCAACATCGTCCTCAATTTTACATCAGAATGAAACTGTCAAATGAGTTACGCAATTGCCGTGCAGCTATGCTATTCTCTAAGGATACAGCCTTGCGTGCAACGCTGCCGCAGCGTCGAAACCTTGATTTGGTATTCACTAAAGTACGAAAAGCTACACTAGCGCTCAAGGCTGTGACGGCCGTGAGTTGGAACTACTCGACAACAGAGAAATTGACACTTCTTCATACATTTTGGTATTCCGTAAACAAAAACCAGCGTCGAGATCGCTCACAGCCTCACGCACAGCCCAGTGTTACCAGATGGCAAGTTTGAAATTATCACAAATCTAGAAAAAAATATCTTATGTTTATCGCATACGTGAAGAATGACTCTCCTCCACAAAATTGTAATTATATTGATATTTAGAGGTCTCAAGTTTCTATTAATTAGTGTGTTTTATTTAACACTAGCTATGCCCGACCATACGTTCCTATCAACATTTTTTTTTCACAAAATCCATCGCGTGCTCCGCACTCGCAATGTTAAAAACAATTCGCCTAAGTTTTATCGCAATAGGATGAATGGTATAGGAACGCATACGGGACAAAAAAGAAAAATATATTTTTATGTGTAGATAAATTAAATAAATTCAGAAAATTATTAGAAAAAGAAAAGAAAAATTTCTTACTGTCCCAGTTAGCAGCGTGCAACAGTTAAAAAAAACGTAGCAATGCAAAGCAAAAAAAAAAACAGATACCTAACTAATCCAATAGCACTCAGTCTGATAGTCTGACTCTAGGTCTGACTGTCCTGACTGAACTGGTAACTGATGCAAACCGACCCACGAACTAAGACCGAACAAAATGAATAAGTGGAAAAGGACGCAGTATGCGGTTGGAAGGGAAGCATCGTTTTTTTATGTTCTTATGCGTGCATTTTATTCAGTATGTCGTGTGCATCACACTGCACATATAATGAGTGAGAATGACGAGAATGTATGCTTAAATGCTTGTTGTTAATGCTGGTTGTTGTCTAAAAAATTACTAAGCCTCAAAAATATTACAGCGTTATTAAAATTATCGTATGAATTTATAAAACTATCGTTCGATACCCTGCTATTATTTTTTACCGCAAAGGACTTGCATTCATCGTAGATGTACGATAATTATCGCACGTCTGGCAACGCTGCCACAGCCACGCTTCTATCTGTCTAATCTAAAAGCTAAAAAGCTACACTAGCGCTCAAGGCTGTGACGGCAAAGAGTTGGAACTACTCTACAGCGGACAATTTGACACTTTTTGAACATTTTGGTATTCTCTAAGCAAAAAACAGCGTCGAGGTCGCTCACAGCCTGTCACAGCCTCGCCCTTAACCACGATTCTATCTGTCAAATCTAAAAGCTACAAATATCCCAAATATTGCGCTGAGTCTTATATAGTTTAGTAACAAAAATCATTATTACTCGTAATTGAAAGTGCAAAGAAATGCAATAAAAGAAATGGAAGCAGAGCACAGATGATTACAAGTCTCTATTTATTGGAAAAAGCTAAAAAAGTGAAGATTTGAAGAAGTGAAGATTTGAAGAAGGCACGAAACGAAGGCAAATCAAGACAGTTCAACACTTTTCCCAGGAAGTAGAGTTTATCCATATTTACAGGCTTTTTAAGGATTTAATTAATGTATTAGAAAGTGATTTTACTCCATATATGCCTCCATATATAACATTATTGACTGTATTCTAATTTTACTAACAGTTTTTTAAGTATAGAATGTTTCTGAACTTATGAGTACTATTGTTACTTATAAAGAATTTATTATTAGGTATACATATTCATACTTTTGATATATAAATATGAGTTTGTGAAGATATTTGTTACACTCAATCACACTGAAACGGCGGAACAGATTTGGATGAAATTTGGCACGCAGGTAGACTATAACCCAAATTAACATATAGGCTACTTTTTATCCCAGAAAAATAAAAAGCTCCCGAGGGATGCGAGATAAGTCTTTCTGTGATAAACGGAATTATATGCGGGCGAAGCTGCAGGCTAAGTCTACATAACATCACGCCTGTATTTCCCCGAAGGGGTAGGCATAGGTACACCTCTAGTATACATAGTAGGTACACCCATATTTCACCAGTTATGTTATAAGTCCCATGTAATAGGGGGCCTATTGCCATTAACCGGGCACAAATCCAGACTAAGTCTAGTTAGTAGGGCTGTCTTGTTTTTAATTTTTTGTGTGTTTATGTATGTACATATTAAAAGGCAATGATAAATTAAACATGTGTATTTTCCTTATCCATTTTTTATTTACATTGAAAGAAATAAGTAATATAATACATTATCATATTTTCCACCAAAATGCACACAAATCATGCAGTGCTTGGGTCTGCCTTGCAAAATCCTTTTCTGGTTATCAATAAGGAGTCTTTGATTTTCCGACCAACAACAGAGACTCTTCAAAAAACCATTCATTTTTCAAACGCTTTTCTTCAATGGCGATAAATCTTTCAGTCCGGCTCGCCATTTGTGACTGGCTTTGTGAAGGTGGTGAGCGCTGGAGCAGACGTCGTTGTGCCGTTGTTAACAAACGACGCCTACGAGGTGCTAAAAAGAAAAGCAATTGGTTGTAAATTTAATAAAGGCAAGCCAAGCTGTCTAAAAGCTTCACATGCGCTTGGGATGGGATTACGCCATAGACTTATATATTACTAGCGTCTTGACAAGCTAAGATACACAGTAGATTTTAAAAGTGTTTTAAAACAATAACGTCCTTTGACTGTCGGCGTCCAAGAACTATTGATTAGTGTCTCGTTTTTACTTTGTTGATGGGTTAGTATCCCGTGGACCGAAACTTAAACAATAGCAAATAAAAGGTTAGATACCTTAAGGTTACCTGTAACAATACTTACATACACTTCAGCTTCTTTTTCAAGTCACAAAACCATGTTTAAAACAATACAATTATGTGATATTATCGCTAATACAATAACTTAACTAAATACGAATAGAAATCAACTTCTAAAAAATTTACAAGTCTCAAAAATGTCGTACTTAAATATCATTAGGAAATCTGTGAGAAAATGTCAAGTGCAGTCCAAGGAACTTATATATCAAGCTGGAAAGCGGACGGCTGACTAAAATTCGGTCCGATGATTGGGGAGCCTTTTGTCTCTTTCTATAGGGTGTCCATACATGTAGGAAAGGGACAGCGGGCTCTCGGTAATACTATCTCAGAAGACCGGCCTCGACTGGTATTTTCTCCCTGATTTTGATTGAAGATTTTGGACCTTATATGAACGGGATATTATTCATTTTTGAAGTTCTTAAATTTCTCCGTACGCATTCTATCTTGGGTAAAAATTCTTTGGTGCAGTCACAGAGTACTTTTATATATATGAAAAGTGCAGTGCAAGTGATTATATACTCTTTGGTGCAGTGTTGCTAACCCTTACCAAAAACTTTCTTAAAGAAAATGTTGACATCCCCCTAAACACCCCTAACTTTTCCTATTGCCAATGAATCATTCACACATAGCAAGCTAAAACTTAAAGAAATTATTTTTTAATGATTATTTTTGGTAATAAGTACTCATATTGATCAAATTAATATTATACCTTAGAGACATAAGTAGTTGACTTTGAGCCGTTTGGGATCGATACGCTCGGGCCATGGTGTCCGAGTGCGCACTCTCTTTTTAAATACATCTCTAAGAGGCTGGTCGACACTTCGCGTGACCAGAGGGCTGGCTTGTTCTTTGGTCAAAGAATAAGCGTTGCCATTCAACGTGGCAACGCTGCCAGTCATCTGGGCACGATGCCAGATGACAGCGGTGTGGAGGAATATTTTGCCGCCTAGGCGCGCTTTTTTGTATCGTTTTGTTTTGTACTTTGTAAATATTGTATCATTTTATTTTTTACTTTGTAGATATTGTACCTATAAGTCAACACCATCAAATATTTAGGCCACATAATAACAGCTATAAAATTTGATGAGTAAAACACCTAATTTATCTATAAAAAAAAGTTCGGCGTAAAAAACAATAATCGAATGCGGGAATAAAAGACTTTTTTAAATCGCTTTTCTGGCAGAATTTAGGATAGTCCCATTTATATAATTATATTATTTGCACACCCCGGATGAGACAATAATAATTAATTAATTATTCCTTGAAATGTTTCTTCTTACATATTATGTTCATACAGTTTTTTTAAGAACATTGTAAAACATCGCAAGGTAAAAATTCAAAATTCAAAATTTATTATTTGTCAAACATAGGTATGATGTATAAGATATGGTGTTAATTTATAAATAATCCAGTATCACTATGTTTTGCCTTGATATTAGGCGTACAAATTTGATAACTTATAGATAATACTTATTATAGATTTGTGGAAATTAATTGTTTAATAATAATAATAATAACAGTTTTTATTAATATATATTAATGAATAGTTTAACAAAGAAATCGGACTCTTGTGTATTTATATTTACCTAAAGTTTGTTGTATCTGTCAGAAAATCATTTACTGAATAGTAAGCTTTCAGAACAAGAAAATCTTTGAGCTTCTTTTTAAATGTACGTATATCATCACTCATCAGTCAATTTAATGTTGTGCAAACCATCATAATGAGAGATTTGAAGAAATATCGCAATAAATTACACTTAAAAATGTCATACGATCCCAATAAAGTACGTTTTTTGCTATCGTGTATTTTGACATTTCTTTTCAATCCTACGAATCGAACCACGATTGTGCGATCCAGTGGGGAGTACGAATTTTTCGTTCACAATGAATGTTTCGTTCGTAGTTAGTTTTAAGTCGTGCCACCACACGATCGTGCGCTTGTGTACATTAGGCAATGTAGGCGTTGAAATTTTGATACAGAACTCGAACCAGTCGGGAGTAAAGCTCCGGATAGGAACCAAATCGAAATAGAGTTAGAATCAAATTTTCAGGAGTAAGCCCCCAGCTCAGTTAAAGAATGGGATTGAAAATGGCGGACACTGGTGTGGTGCGAGTAGGTATTCCCTACTAGCATTAGAAATTACGTAATTTTCAAAGCCAATCAATAACTGCACAAGTTATGCGAGTTAAATTGTAATTAAATTGTTTACAATTAATTCTACTTACATGCCGCGTTCAAGAATTAACTCGATGTGGAGTTTTTATAATGCCATCTTTCTCACATTCACAGCAAAATGTTTTCTCTGTCCAGCTATCATTCCATATTTGCTGGTTTTGTTTGAAGCCCCTAAAACCCCAAGAAATTCCTGGCCCTAAAAATATCCCTTTTAATACTTCTACCCCCTAAATTTAGGGGTAAAACCCTCAAGCTGTCAACACACAACACTGCAAGTGGTTTAGTTTTTTATTTACAGTAGAAGGTTCATGCGTTTCGGCAAAGGAATCTTCATACAGCCTTAAAACTCAGCCCATAAAAATGTTACAAGCTCTTAGAATAATAACTTATTATTTGTAATTTTAATACGTTTCTTAAAAAACCTAAAACATTGACCTTATAAACCCATTAAACTATCAGTCGAGAATTATCGATTATATTGTACAGATATTTGTGTCAAGCCCTAACTCGTCTACGCAACAGCGACGAGTCGACACAGCCTTCAGTTCGTCGACGAGCATAAATGCGTTAGTGAATACCGTTTGAATCAGCGTTGCGCTCTCGGACGTTCGTAAAGCTGTCTAAATGTCAAGCCTGTCATGACATACAGCCACGAAATTGTAAAGCGCAAACCACACCGAGAGCGGGTGCGGGTCGGGCGCGGGTCGGGTCGGGAGTACGGCGGGTATATTGACCTGTTTTTATATGGACGACATCACACGAAACGTGGGCGCGGGTTGGGCCAGAGCCGGGTGGAGCGCGGGAGCCACGCGTTTCTCCTGCCACTACAGACAAAGCGCGGGCCGCGCGGTTCGGGTCGGTCGTCGAATATACGTAGCTATTCATAGAGTAACTTTTTGTACGTATTCACCGATATGTACTTACACAGAGAACTTGCGTGGGTCGTCAGCAGCGCGTATCAAGAGTTTGTCAACAAGCTGTTGTAATTATTTACAAAAAAAAACTCTTTCTCGTCATTTATCTAAATGATAGTGTTCGTAAACATTGCCTACTTACACTTTACTTACTTACTTACTTTTTTTTGCCTTTTGAAGAGAAGCTTCTATGGCGTCGTTGCACACACCGCCGACCCGCGCTGTGCCAGCTGTGTGAAGTTCTCACTGTGAACACAACAAACAGTGCGGCTCACGCGAGCAACACGACCCGACTCGCGCCCGACCCGCACCTGCCTTGTGTGTGATTTGCGCTTTAGAGAATAGCATAGCTGTCATTTTACTAATTGAAAGTACTCGGATGATTACAAGGCTCTATTTATTGGAAGAAGCTAAAATAAGTGACGATTTATAGAAAGATTGAAAGGCAAAACAATAAGAAAGTTCAAAAATATTTCCCAGGATGTATAGTTTATCCTTATTTAAGACTTTCTGAGGATTTCATTTATGTAGGTATTGGAGAGTGATTTTTATCCATATACCTACTTATGCCTCTGCAAATTCGTGCCGGTGGTTTAACTACTAGGCTGAAGGTTTGTTTATAGCTTGGTTTCTTAATAAATTATGATTAATAAAGATACCATCAAAAGATTGTATTACATTCGTAATGTTTCAGGTATTATGCACTCTTTATCATTTTTGGCTAATGGAAGTTACCAAAAAATTTAGACACATATGTGTCCCAGGCTTCTGCTTCTAGAGCCATCCACCAGGTTGTTGATGATAGAAATAATATTAACATTATCAACAAATATATCAGATTTCTTCAAAATCATGATGGACAGCAAGTTCTCAAGGAAAGATAAATGTTATAATACATATAAGTATTATCAGCTTAGACATAATTCTTTGTTATTCTTATTGTTATACCACATTTAAGTAAAGAAAGATTGACTAATAATATGAATATTATTATGGAAAATAAGTTGAGTACCTACCTACATTACTATTCATTTAATTGTTCGTGTCTGTAAGTTTATCTGGAACTCTGCAGCAGTGATAGTTTTGTTTTATAAATTGATTGACTGTATTATAGTTTTACAAACAGTTATTTAAGTAAATAATGTTACTTACCTTACGAGTCCTATTGTTTGTCGAAATAAATAATTTATTATCATACATATTCATAGTATTGACAGCTTTGACTAATTTTTAGTAGACAGCATGTCGGTGGTAACATTTGAATTACAAAAACCGTTCTTACTGCTTACAAAATAAACTGTCAAGGTCAAACTGTTACCACTGACATGCGGTCGAATGTACTACAAGGCAATGAGAAATTAGAAATATGTATTTTCATTATCCATTTTTTATTTACATTAAAAGAAATAATTTTATTCTTATTTGTTTAACAAAATTACTAATTCCTATTAAATTATTCATATTTTCCACCAAGGCACTGGGGGATGCACACAAATCCTGCAGTGTTTGGGTCTGCCTTGATCATGACCTACTAATCTCTATAAAAAATATCAACATCCTTTTCTGGTTGTCAAAAAGGAGTTTTCTATTTTCCAACCGTCTTTCTGCAAATATCCTCTCATTATACAAACGCTTTTCTTCAATGGTGACAAATCTTTCAGTTAGGCTCGCCATTTGTGACTGCCTTTGTGAAGGTGGTGAGCGCTGAAGCAGACGTCGTCGTATCATTGTTAAAATAACTATGCCTACGAGGTGCTTAAAACAAAAAATCAAGGGGTTGTGAAATGAATAAAGGCTAAAATCTTCCAAGCCGTCTAAAAGCTTCTCCAATTGCGCTTGGGATGGGACCCCGTTTCTTGACATGCACACAGTTGTTAATACAATGACATCCTTTGACTGCCCGGAGCCCGAGAACAATTGATTTTCTATTGTGGCTCGTTTTTGCCATGTTATTAATTATTAATAACCCATGTTATTAATTTACCATCCCGTGGACGACAACCATAACAAATGTAACAAAATTTGGTTAGGCATAATAATATTTACTACATATCTTCACTTCAGCTTCTTTTTCAAAAAACTATTTTTAAAACAATACAGTTCAGTTTAGTACAATCGCTAATATAATAATTTATCGAAACACGAATAGAAAGAAGCATTACCTACTACAAATACAACTCTCTCAGAAAATAATCACTACGTTACAAACAAAATGTCAGTCAGTGATCAAAGATAATATAATCGCTACGTGTCAGTGATTATTTTACTCAAACTTCTTGGTCATTCATGGTGAATAATTACATTATTTTTGAAAAATGCAGTGCTGCCAGTGTACTTTTGTCAAAATATACCTGAGAAGAGTTATCCAAAATTAACCATTAATATGAAAAGTAATTTTCGATTAACTTAAGATTCAATATAGTCTACGCAGACGAAGTCACGTGCAAAAGCTAGTTTTATTAAACATTTACAATTGTAGCACTGCCAGATATTTACGTAACACTTTACTTTTAGATATTTTCAGTTTTCTATCATTTTCAACTACTTATATACTAGCATATGTGTACTCGCATTCAGATGAAGTTTTTAATTAAATAGATAAAAAAGTTCTTGTAGAACACTACAATTTCCCATCAAATCAGCTGGAGGTACCTGTAGTCCATCAAAGGAATCACGCAAAGTACTGTAGGCACGTTCGTGTAGGTAAATAATAATAAATTATTGTTGGTTCCTCGATTATAGCTTGATGCGTAGTTTATTATTGCTAAGGTACCGTGTGGTGCCGTACGTATTGCATGAACGAATTGCACCACCCTCTCTCTTCTCATGGGTGTAGTAAAAAGCGACTTAGGGATTCACCAGAGGATGGGCAGCAGCGTTCTCGAACGGCGATTCGCGAAACGCGTCACCCATCCGATATACCGAAAGTCCGTCACTTTCGAGAAAACTATTCCCGATGCAGCAACGGCTGCCAGGGGGACATAGTGGCGGTGTCCCCCCGCAATGCCCCAGTAAGCCGAGGTTCGAGCCCTCCCTTGGGGGACGCCCTTATGCGGTTTTGCAGTTAGGGTATCCATTCTGGGTACCAATTCTGCGAGAGTCCAATCGAAAAAAAAAAACATCGCCAACCCGCCTGCCAAGCGTGGCAATTATGACCCTTTGGGGGGTGGCCTTTGGCGTTTTTCGGCTGAAATGATGATGATGATGAAGTTTTAGTGTAAGAACAGAAGTATAATTGGGTCGGTATCTTTTGGTCTCGATCTCGATATGTCTAGGTTGCCCGTAAGACTAGATCGCGAAATGACTGGATCTCGATTGGACTAGACATCGTAACGTCTACATCTCAAAATATTTTACATCTGTAAACAGAACAGTATCAAGCGCTCGTTGTAACACGCCGCGCTACGCGTTTTCTCAGTACCAAGTAGTACGCACGGCTACACATCAAGCTGTACATTTCAAGTATAAGCTGATCTCGCATTGTACGGAAAGCCTATGCAAAGCGAGGTCAGCATAAACTGGAAATGTACAGCTTGATGTGTAGCCGTGTGTACCAACTATTTAATTCTGTGCACACGCATTGTTGTGAATACGAGTTAGTTATCTACATGGTAATAATATATTTGAAATTAACACATCTATTACTACGATCCACGACGACAAAAAGTAGCTTAAAAAGTAGATTGCTTGTTATTTGTAATACGGTTTTAATTAGTGCGAGAAGAGATTACTTTGTGCATAAATTCATAATAAGTAACAATAATTAATAATATATTACTGTTTTTAATTATCACTTCATCTTCATCATTGTCATCATTTCAGCCGAAAGACGTCCACTGCTGGACATAGGCCCAAGCATCGCCACAACGACCATAACGATTTTAACATAAAAAATGTAATTTGTGGAGATAAATAAAAAAAAATTATTGATTATTTATTTTATATAATATCAATAAAATTCCATTCCAACATTACAATAAAATATCTAATTCGATTTCGAAAAGATACCTAAAAGCTGCCTAAAATTTACCTTTTAAGTCGTCTAACCTGGAACTTGACCGAGATAAAAATTACCTAAAGGTTACGAAAGTAACCTTCTGGCAACACTGGAAAAAGTCAAAGGTCAAACTTTTGTTGTTTGTTTTTAGGGTTCCTTACCCAAAGGCTGCCAAACGGGACCCTATTACTCTCGCTACGCTGCCCGTCCGTCCGTGCGTCAGTCTGTCTGTCCGTCCGTCTGTCTGTGACAGGGCTTTATCTTTGTAACGGTCATAGATAACCAGTTGAAATTTTTACGAAATATGTGTTACTATGGTGCATATCACGACAAATACTAAAAATAAAAAGTAGTCTAAAACCAAAGGGGGTCCCCATACAAGAAACCTCGAAAAACATGCATTTTTTTCAACGTTTTTGTTTCTGCTCTATCATCAAAACGGTAATACATACCAGCGTCAAACTTGGTCTAATTATAGTGCATACTATGTAGTTTAGTAATTTTATATGTGGTGGTACCTGCGTAAGAAAGAGATGCAAAAAAAAAATTCGCTCACGGTGCGTTGATGTCTTTTGATGAACTCTCGTAAATTAAATCAGTTTCTATGGGGTATCAGGTCGAAGGGTGGTACGGAACCCTTACTGCGCGAGTCCGACTCGCACTTGGCCGGTTTTTTTGTTAACATTTAATTTAAAGTATCATGGGTCTCGCAAAGGAATCGTCATTCAGCCTTAAAACTCGGCCAGTAAGAATATTATAAGCTCTTAGAATAATTAGGTATTTACTATTTAAAATGTTACTACATTTCTTAAAATACTTAAAAATAGACCTTTATTATAACTTTTAAACCCATTAAACTCTCAGTCGACATTAATCGATTATGTTATAAAGATATTTGTGTCAAGCCCTAACTCGTCTATGCAACAGCGACGAGTCGACACAGCCTTCAGTTCGTCGACGAGAATAAACGAGTTAGTGAATACCGTTTTGCGCTCGCGGTCGTTCGCAAGGCTGTCTCGACGTCGAGCCCGTCTCGACGTACATCCACGAAATTGTTAGTTAGTGAATAGCACTGCAGTACTCAAGCGCTGACACAACCACGCTTGCGTGATTACAGATCAAATCTTTGCTCAAGCACGAATCTTCAACTCCTTATTCTGTGACTGAGTATAGGAAACATTTTAGAATAAAAGTGAACTCATCTGTACTGCGATCATGCTAGAGGTTTATTCTGAAATAATATATTCTCATAAGTTTCGTTCTGTAATGATAATATTTTTTTTATTTTCACAAGTAACTCAGTGTGTTAATAACAAAATTACTTAATAACTATGTTAGTATTCGTATCCTATAAGCTTAACCAAGATGCACAAATGAAATCGCACAAAAACACAACATACAACAATTTTAATCACACAATCTTGGACAGTCACTCGGCACAGACACAGTAATGAGAGCCTCTAAGTATGTGTAGTTTCTTGAAACTCAAGAGGTACATAAAGATCCACATTTTATTATGATATGCCATAGTTAAACGAGGCCAAAAATTAAAAAAAAACTCTACTTAGTCGATACACTTTAAATAGTCTTGATTGTCACATCATAAATAACACATTTTAATTTTACGATCCTTTAGTAAAATATGTCCTAACTTTCAATGTTTATTTTCCTAAGCTTTTTGAAGTATTATCTTTCCAGGTTTGGAATATTGGTAGTATTAGTGTATTGGTCTTATAGTAATACACAATAATTATATAACTACACCAAACATTGTCTTTAGATCTTGGTGAAAAATAAAGCAAGGTGCGTTTTAATATAATGACAACCATAGAGACAGAATTGTCATAAAAAAATTGCCTATAAAAACACTTCAACTTTAAATGAATTTTCTTTCTTCAGCTGTAGAAATAAGAAATTCTCAAATAACATCGTTATTAAATTTTTGTTATCAATCTTAGTTTTAGCCACTCTTTGCGTTTCTCTGCATAATACTGAGGTTGAGGGTGTCTTTCTCATGGTATAATGGCAATCCTTCAGGTTTGAGTATGGCGTCTGGCGCCTTGAGCGTGGTGTTATATAATGGGTTGAGCGGATGCAGCGGTCCCCACGCGGTCACAGCCGCGCGCGCCTCGTCTGTGCCCAGCTCGTAGTGACTGCCATCACCTGTCCTTATTATCCGGTTTTTTACCTGTGTATTGTGCGAATTATTTTAGCTAGGTAGTTACTTCACCATTTACCAAATCAGGAAGAATAAATCATTGTCTTTTAAGCTTACCATTTCTGATGAGGCAGTTTTCAAATCATAAGCCAATCCAATTCTCTCGAAAAATCTAATGATACTCGCTGACTGGTTGAAATGCATGTTTAGTTCAGCTGCCTTGTAGTCCCAGGGGAATGCGTGGTGGTAGTTGTGCCAGCCCTCGCCTAAACTTATCATAGATACAAACCATGATTCCACAGGCTGCAGTTTTCTGTACAATAATAAAAAAAGCATTTTTATTTGTTTTACGTGACAAAATAAATGAATAAAAATAAACAAAATAAAAAGAATCTTCCTATTCGAAGAAGAGATTAAAGTGAAAAATGTTTGAATGACCCAACTATTTAATAAACTGCCCAGAAATTGTGCATTGCTTCGATTAATACTCGTATATTTAAAAAATAAAATAAAAGAATAACCCTTAAGTAATAGCAATGACAACACCTAACGGCTTATCAACCATTATAATTAATATTGGAAGATACCCCTAGATTTACTTTAAGTCATACAACTTTATTTTTATATACCTACTTATACAGAATATTATCATATAAAGACTAAACTAACACTAGCTCTTAAGATCATACAACCAAAAAACCAAACCAAACCAAAACCAATAAAAAAAAAAAAAAAATTATTTAATTAAAATTTCTAACCTAATTTTTGTATTGTGATTTTCAAGTTTCTGTTCTTTGTGAGAATAAAAGGTCTTAAACCTCATAATGTGTTAAATGCTACCACAAAGGCATACTTACTCGTCGTAAGGCCTAGTGCCGTACAGATGAGCGAGACTATTGACCAGCCAAGTCCCGTTTATTTGTAGCATGTATCGAGCGAAGTAACAGGTTAAGATGGTTTCGAACAGAGGTTCGCCGAAGTAGTGCACCGGCACCCATACAGGTATTACCACAGCAAAAATTAGGTACAACAAATAATAGTATCTGAAAAAGAAACATGATATCATTATTAATTGAATTAGGATTATGTAGGATTAAGTGATTTAGACGAAAACTAAGAAGCGCAACATGAAATCTTAAATTATGGTCATGACTGTCAGTATTATTCTTGCACAATTCAGTTTGCGGTAAAACTGTTAGGAAATGGATTTTTGCACGGAGAGTTAGAGGAACATTTTTATGGGATTCTGGCTTGTAACAAATATTTTAGGGTCAGTGTCGTAGCTAACCCGACGCTGCTCAATCTGATTAGATAGTAGGACGAAAGATAGTTCTAAATTACTTCTTTTGGAACATGACCATCCAGTCAGCCTGCAAGTCACTCATGTCGATCTTCCTGCCAAGCTCGATCACGTAAGGGTGCTTCCTGTGCATTAGCCACCCAATGTGGCAGAAGAAGAAGCCACGTTTGGAGTTGTGAGGGTCAGCGTCGGTGTCCGAGTAGCGGTGGTGCAGCCGGTGGTCTCGACACCATATGAACATAGAATTCTGTGAATGAAACATTATAAGTAAATATTATTCCTACTAAGATTAATAAATTTGGGGACCCAGTCACCCACGTCCTTGGGAGAGTACCCTTTTTCCGAATCCCTACACGTGATCCCTGGGTGGTGCAAATAAGGTGACATACTGGTGTTAGGCTACGGCCAACGGATTGCGACCACCCACCGGGCAAAGACGTGCCACCAAGCGATCTAGTCGTGTTCTGGTACGATGCCTGCTGTAGCCACATGAGAGGATGGGTCGAAATATTTCACTGCCATCTTCTCACCTTTGCTGGGCAAGCGTGAACCATCATCGACCGCACCATCGCTTAATATCAGGTGAGGTGGCGGTGAAACGCAAGCCCGTTAATAATTTAAAAAAAACTTGAAAAATAAATACCATTAAAATCTTACCTGTCCAGCGATAGTTTGGCAAACTAAGAACAAGGCCCTGAGTGAAGGTGACGCTTTAAAAGATTTGTGAGTGTAAAAACGATGCGCTCCGATTGTGACTCCTTCGGTGGCCAGAAATTCTACTAATAATACTGAAATAAAATAATTAATTTTGTACAAACAAAACGACAACATAAGATGCAAGTTCTTTATCCATTATTAGTCTATACAGAAAAGATCTCGTATCTCTATGAGATCAATAAACAAGAAAAAATAATTGGTGGCTTACTCCATAAAATAGTTTTCCACGTAAAAGTTCCTGCCAAAAGTAACACCAGTCCCCAAAGAGCAAGACTATGCAATATCAAAAACCCGATTGCATTTTTCCAAACGATTTTGTGTTTGTACGTGTAATCTGTCCCAATCATTTTCGGCACTGGAAATAATCCATCTTTAGTTTTGTTAATATTTTCATTTCCCGAGTTATTTAAATCTTGTGTGTTGGAATGGGGAGCTGTGCTCTCAATATTTGCGGCAGTCATTTTTTGGTGTTGCTCCTCAGTCACCACCAGCTCACTACTGATACATTTAGATGAGAAGTCTTCCTTTAAAAGCGTTAATAATACATTGTAATCTAGTAAATAATGACTGTTTCATCAATTGAATGAACTTGAACCCAAGTCTTTGTATGTTAAATAGAACACGAAATTTTTAATTGTTGCTTTATTTAATGCATAAAGCATTAAATAAAGTAGTCGGATTTACCTCTGTTAGTCTTAAAGTCCTTTCAGAGGTATTATGTTTTATAAAATAATTTTTAAAAGTTTAGCTTTGATTATTGTGTCGTGAATATAAACAGATTGTGTGTACGATGTTCATAATGTACATTTCATTTACATTCATTCATTAATTATTATTATTTTTTTTTTTTTTTGTACGAGATTGGGATGGCTCTCAAGCAGCTAATAAACAACAAGGTGCCGGTTGATGATGGAATTACGGCCGAACTCCTGAAGGCGGGTGGGAAACCGATCCTTAAAGCCCTTCAGAAATTGTTTGATTCCGTCATTCTCGAGGGAAGAACGCCAAAGGCATGGAGCAGTGGTGGGTGGTACTTTTCTACAAAAAGGGTGATAATGCTCTACTGAAGAACAAAAGGCCCATCTCACTTCTGAGCCATGTCTACAAGCTGTTTTCGAGAGTCATTATGAGCCGTCTTTCGCGCAGGTTTGACGTCTATATTTCCCCGAAGGGGTAGGCAGAGGTGTATAGTACATCCACATTTCGCCAGTTATGTTATAGTCCCATGTAATAGGGGGCAAGCTTATTGCCATTAACAATAGGCTCATTATTGTCCCTGACTGCCGTTTGTTAGTCAGGGACATTGGCAAAACCAGTGCAGCACCTTAAAAGATACAGCTCTGTGACAGACAGACAGATGGACGAATGGACGAACAGACTGCGTGAGTAGAGTAAAGGGTTCTATTGGCACACTTTGGGCACGCCGCAGCCCGTAAAAAAAATTCACAGAATATAACTTGGCCTCTAACATGGTAAAATAATAAAAGTCTACACCCAAAGGGATTTCCATGCTGGAAATTAAAAAAAGTTTTTTTACGGTTTTTATTCCTGTTCTATCCTAAAAACGCTAAAATACATAGCTTCAAACTTGGCCTGATTGTAGTGCTTCACTGTTTATTTTTTTATTTTTCATTTGCGGACTTATCAGGATTTAGCAGGCTAAGTAGGTGAGCCTAGGGCGGCAGATTTTTATTTTATTTGAATTTATTATTTTTAAACCATTTGTGGGTGATTATTACATACATACATATTATCACGCCTTTTTCCCATTGGGGTAGGCAAAGACTGGATTTCCTCCTGCTACGATCCTGACACACCTCTTTCGCTTCATCTACGTCCATTGACCTCGTCATGCATGCTCGTCAGTTTAGAGAACTCTTAACCTGGCATTTTTTGATAACGTCCGCGATTTGATCGCGATACGATGATGATGATGATTATTGAATGTAAATTATTTCCTAAGTAGCATACATGACCTTGCCTTATTAAATTAGCACATGATTGAGCGACATTAGAATTTTACACCCTATCCTTGGGAAATTAAATCCGCCACTGGCATTTTTTAAATGAATTTTAAATGTACCGATTGCACCTTTACACAAGCTTGCTGCTGTAAAACGTAGTTTCTGATCATAGTATATGTAACATTCAATCCGCATGTTTAACTTTAGATCAATCTGCTAAAAAATAAATAGAAAGAACTAAGTCACAGTATTGTAATACGCCATCTACATAAATCGAAGCTTATGCTCGCATACCACATAAATACAGAATCCATACAGAAGCCATTATGGCATTGATGATGGTGATGATGACGATGATAGTGACGATGAGTCGCCGTCACCGTTGGCGACGGTGACTGACGATGACGATGATGATGATGATGATGACGATGATGATTATGATGATGGTGATTATGGCATTGAAGATGGTGATGATGATGATGGTGATGATGTGATGATAATGATGATGATGATGACGATGAGTCGCCGTCACCGACGGGGACGGTAACTGTAATGATGATGATGATTATGATGATGATGACGATGACGATGATGATGACGAGACGATGATGAAGATGATGATGATGATGTTGACGATGATGATGACGAGACAATGCTTACGATGGCGATTACGATGACGATGATGACGATGGCGATGATGATGACGATGAGGATTATGTTGATGATGACGATGACGATGAAGATGACAATTATGACGATGACGATGATCAGTATGATGATGATGACGGTGACGATGATGATGATGGTGATGATGATGGTGATGGTGAAATTCTATACACGCTGAAATCTGAATCGCTTATTTCCCGAAAAGGGATCATTGTACTCATCATTATGAACGCGAATCGCGAAAAAATGTGTTAAAAAAAATAATGCTTTCATTAAAATGTACCTACCCTAACTAAAACATAGTTTGCAGTAAACATGCGAAAAAAAACTAAATGTGTGCTGGGACACATAGTAGAAGTGAAACTTCAAAGGACAAGTGGAAAAACGAATCGCAACGGACAAGTGGAATAACAAATGGCAACTGACAAGTGGAAAAACGAATCGCAACAAAATTTTAAGTTGAAGTTTTACGCGCAGGTTTTCAAATTGAATAAGTACATTAACAATCTGACCGTAAAACTTCAACTTAAAATTTTGTTGCGATTCGTTTTTCCACTTGTCAGTTGCCATTTGTTATTCCACTTGTCCGTTGCGATTCGTTTTTCCACTTGTCCGTTGAAGTTTCACTTCTACTATGTGTCCCAGCACACATTTAGTTTTTTTTCGCAGGTTTACTGCAAACTATGTTTTAGTTAGGTTAGGTACATTTTAATGAAAGCATTTTTTTTTTAACACATTTTTTCGCGATTCGCGTTCATAATGATGAGTACAATGATCCCTTTTCGGGAAATAAGCGATTCAGATTTCAGCGTGTATAGAATTTCACCATCACCATCATCATCACCATCATCATCATCGTCACCGTCATCATCATCATACTGATCATCGTCATCGTCATAATTATCATCTTCATCGTCATCGTCATCATCATCATAATCCTCATCGTCATCATCATCGCCATCGTCATCATCGTCATCGTAATCGCCATCGTAATCATTGTCTCGTCATCATCATCGTCAACATCATCATCATCATCTTCATCATCGTCTCGTCATCATCATCGTCATCGTCATCATAATCATCATCATCATTACAGTTACCGTCACCGTCGGTGACGGCGACTCATCGTCATCATCATCATCATTATCATCACATCATCACCATCATCATCATCACCATCTTCAATGCCATAATCACCATCATCATAATCATCACCGTCATCATCATCATCATCATCGTCATCGTCAGTCACCGTCGCCAACGGTGACGGCGACTCATCGTCATTATCATCGTCATCATCACCATCATCAATGCCATAATGGCTTCTGTATGGATTCTGTATTTATGTGGTATGCGAGCATAAGCTTCGATTTATGTAGATGGCGTATTACAATACTGTGACTTAGTTCTTTCTATTTATTTTTTAGCAGATTGATCTAAAGTTAAACATGCGGATTGAATGTTACATATACTATGATCAGAAACTACGTTTTACAGCAGCAAGCTTGTGTAAAGGTGCAATCGGTACATTTAAAATTCATTTAAAAAATGCCAGTGGCGGATTTAATTTCCCAAGGATAGGGTGTAAAATTCTAATGTCGCTCAATCATGTGCTAATTTAATAAGGCAAGGTCATGTATGCTACTTAGGAAATAATTTACATTCAATAATCATCATCATCATCGTATCGCGATCAAATCGCGGACGTTATCAAAAAATGCCAGGTTAAGAGTTCTCTAAACTGACGAGCATGCATGACGAGGTTAATGGACGTAGATGAAGCGAAAGAGGTGTGTCAGGATCGTAGCAGGAGGAAATCCAGTCTTTGCCTACCCCAATGGGAAACAGGCGTGATAATATGTATGTATGTAATAATCACCCACAAATGGTTTAAAAATAATAAATTCAAATAAAATAAAAATCTGCCGCCCTAGGCTCAAACCTACTTAGCCTGCTAAATCCTGATAAGTCCGCCACTGAAAAATAAAAAAATAAACAGTTAAGCACTACAATCAGGCCAAGTTTGAAGCTATGTATTTTAGCGTTTTTAGGATAGAACAGGAATAAAAACCGTAAAAAAACTTTTTTTAATTTCCAGGATGGAAATCCCTTTGGGTGTAGACTTTTATTATTTTTACCATGTTAGAGGCCAAGCTATATTCTGTGAATTTTTTTACGGGCTGCGGCGTGCCCAAAGTGTGCCAATAGAACCCTTTACTCTACTCACGCAGTCTGTTCGTCCATTCGTCCATCTGTCTGTCTGTCACAGAGCTGTATCTTTTAAGGTGCTGCACTGGTTTTGCCAATGACCCTGACTAAAAAACGGCAGTCAGGGACAATAATGAGCCTATTGTTAATGGCAATAAGCTTGCCCCCTATTACATGGGACTATAACATAACTGGCGAAATGTGGATGTACTATACACCTCTGCCTACCCCTTCGGGGAAATATAGGCGTGATGTTATGTTATGTTAACAAACGGCAAAGAGCGTGTATGAGAACAGAGCGGAATCGCGCTGTATTGATGCTTTTTTTCATTTTTGCATATTTCTCAGCGAATAAACATGTAAATAAAAATCTGTTTTACCAGAACCTAGAAATGTACAAGGTGTATATATTATTCGCAGGATAGGTACTAAAAATAATAGGAAAATTGGGATTTCCAAATGCCAAGCGAAGTAGTGCAAAAACAGACCATATTTTGGAAAATTTCCTTTTAATGTCCTTCACATGCTTGCCATCTCTCGTAAACATGGAACCCAGGTATACAAACTGTTTCACTTGTTCCACCTTTTCGTCACCTATCAAAATATTGCACTCTGTCATAACTTCTTTCTTTTGTCCTTATTCATTCTTATTCTTTATTTTACACACAGATATACATTTATATTACAGATAGTTCCATAGTCAAAGTATTACAGTAGGAAAGTTGAAGTTTGTTCTTTTCAAAAACCATAACTTTTGTCTTACTGACATTAACTTTCATTCCGTTACTCTTCAAAGCACCATCCATAATTGTTACCATCTTTCTTTTCTGTAACTCCCCCTCCAACGATGCAAGGAAAAAAAATTTGAATCGTGTTTTCCCTACACCAGAATCTAGTAAATATCATGAAAAATAATAATATACATACCTACAAAAATTAAATCTACGTCGTATCCACAAATAAAAATATTTTAAAATCTCTATTTTTTTATGCCTGGCCCTTTAACGTAAGAATAGGTAGCCTATTCAACAAAACACCTGCTGCTGAATTGCGTAACTCACTCGCGATCGCAATCATCTAGATTTAAGTTGAAGTTTTACGCGCAGGTTTTCAAATTGAATAAGTACATTAAAAATCTGACCGTAAAACTTCAACTTAAAATTTTGTTGCGATTCGTTTTTCCACTTGTCAGTTGCCATTTGTTATTCCACTTGTCCGTTGCGATTCGTTTTTCCACTTGTCCGTTGAAGTTTCACTTCTACTATGTGTCCCAGCACACATTTAGTTTTTTTTTATCTGTGATAATTTCGAGTTAGGATCCCTAGAAGTTAAGATCGCAATATCATCCACATAAAATATGGAGGTTTTTTGCTTTTTTAAAATAAAGAAGTGTCAGTTTCAGTCTTTATTTTATTAACCGACGAAAAAAAGGAGGAGGTTCTCAATTCAACGCGTATTTTTTTATTTTATGTTTGACCACGCATAACTTTTTACAGAGTAGTCCGATTTTGATGATTCTTTTTTTAATGGATAGGGAATATCTCGAAGTTGGTCCCATTTAAATTTTAAAACAAATCAAAATCCATCCCTACGGGTAGGAAAACAGTGCGTGCAAAAATAATAATAATAATAATTTATTCATTTATTCCTCTCACAATGGATTATATACACATTTATTATAGGTAGAAGAATACATAGTTTACGTTGTGAGAGCTAGTGCCTGTTGTGGGTTCGTAAAACACAGGTTACAGGTTGTTACAGGTCACCAAGCTCCACTCAGTGGCTGCATACAATCTTGGCTCCCTGTGTTGTTATTTAATCTAATACATCAAGTTGAAATAAACAAATTTACTAAAGCGCTAAGATGACGCTAAGCAAAAGATGAAGACAATTTTTATTTTTTTATTTTTTTAAAGGAAAGAAAAAGAAGAAAGCAGATTGTGTCACAAAACTTGTTAGACTGTTGGTAGGTATTGGAGTATGCGTGGTGCGACTGGATGTGTAGGTTAATGATTTGTAAATATAAATGTTTGTGTAAGCGTTATATTATTATTAAAATCTAGATAAGCCATAAACACAATATAGGTACTTTATATTTATGAGACAACCATACAATACCTTACAATACGCGTAACTAAGGAGTTAATGATAAATTTAGATTTTAAATTAGGGGGAGAAGAAAATTTTCTGTGTCATCGTAGCTAAGGGTTTTTAAGAATGTGGTCACTTTTTGTTTGCAGCTGGGTTTGGATAGTGGGTAAATATCATGACATTCATTTATTTTATTGTGGAGGTAATCCCCAAGGTAGCAAAAAAAATTGTGGGAGAGACTTGTACGGAACAATCGTGTTGTACATACAGTATCCTTGCGTCGTTTACCTTTCAATCGTTCTGGATCATAGTCTAGTTGTAGATGTTTTTTGATGACAGTGTGCAAAACGAATGTTTGTCTTACAGATAGTACATCCCACTTTTTGTACAAGTCAACTGTAGGAAAACGGAAAGGAAGACCAGCAGCAACCTTGAGTATAGCACGTTGAGCTCTTTCTGCCTGAATTAGGTGTGTTTTAGCAGCGCCACCCCAGGAGATGATGCAGTAGTCAACCAGCGACTGACACAAGGCATAGTAGACTGTCTTAGGGGCAAGTTCACCCAGAAGATAACAGATGTTTATGTAAAAACCAGATGTTTAACCCGAACTTTGGTGTTCACCAACGATAACCAACTGTTATATCACAATAATCAATCGATTTTTCTAACCGAAGTCGGGGACGTCGTTTAAGTACTAACCGGGTATTTAAACATGACATTTTTGACGTTTGATGGTTGAAATTGTTGAGGTTATTCATTGATATTCTGTATTTCATTGTTTTTCGTAATTTTAGAAGAGTCTATGCTGCATAAAATATTAATATTAGGATTATTACTCTCCAATATAACAAAACAATTGCATTTTATCATATTCGTAAAATTTACAATAAAAACCGAATAAAATAAGGGCCGGAACACGTTGCCGTTTTTCGAGCGTGCATTTTTCTTTTACGAACATAAACAAAGAAACATATTGCTTATGCTTTGAGAAAACTTATGAAAGATGTGTAAACATAACTGTTTTTGTCGTATTGAGGTAGTACGTAATTTTTTTTATTTATATTTTTTTGTATAATTAATAAAAATAAAAATGAATGCGGCTGATAAACGATGCTCGCACGAAACCTGCACAATGTTACCGCTACTTTTGGGTAAGCACAACTACCAGAATTTTATCATGTTTCAAGAAACGCGCCCGCCCGATACACTTCGAGTTTGTAGCGGCCTAATATTCAAACATCAAAATGGCGTATTTAATTGGTTGCTATGGCAATCAAGACCGCTTATCCTGCCAAATTAAAAAGATATGTCAAATGTATAGAGTAGCATTATACTAGGATTTTTAATTTTGGAAGAGTTACCTGATATGCAACCGTTTTATACTGTCGTTCTTTCATAGTGTTGTTGCCATTTAGTTACCATTTTGATTAATAGTGTTACATCATTCGTTCTTTCATTCCCAGAACGCTCGGTTTCAGAATCAATGATTGGATAGGAGTCGTGAACACGAAAATTCCCGCGTCCCGGTTAAACATCTGTTGTTGAATAACAGGTTGATTTTGCAAACAGTGGTTATTTCATTGCGCGAACTCGGCCCTTAATGACACGATGGTTGGCTACATGTCTTAGGGCCGAGTTCGCGGACAATGAAATAACCACTGTTTGCAAAATCAACCTGTTATTCAACAGCAGATGTTTAACCGGGACGCGGGAATTTTCGTGTTCACGACTCCTATCCGATCATTGATTCTGAAACCGAGCGTTCTGGGAATGAAAGAACGAATGATGTAACACGATTAATCAAAATGGTAACTAAATCGCAACAACACTATGAAAAGAACGACAATATAGAACGGTTGCATATCAGGTAACTCTTCCAAAATTAAAAATCCTAGTATGATGCTACTCTATACATTTGACATATCTTTTTAATTTTGCAGGATAAGCGGTCTTGGTTGTCATAGCAACCAATTAAATACGCCATTTTGATGTTTGAATATTAGGCCGCAACAAACTCGAAGTGTATCGGGCGGGCGCGTTTCTTGAAACATGATAAAATTCTGGTAGTTGTGCTTACCCAAAAGTAGCGGTAACATTGTGCAGGTTTCGCGCGAGCATCGTATATAAGCCGCATTCATTTTTATTTGACTAATTATACAAAAAAATATAAATAAAAAAATTACGTACTACCTCAATACGACAAAAACAGTTATGTTTACACATTTTTCATAAGTTTTCTCAAAGCATAAGCAATATGTTTCTTTGTTTATGTTCGTAAAAGAAAAATGCACGCTCGAAAAACGGCAACGTGTTCCGGCCCTTATTTTATTCGGTTTTTATTGTAAATTTTACGAATATGATAAAATGCAATTGTTTTGTTATATTGGAGAGTAATAATCCTAATATTAATATTTTATGCAGCATAGACTCTTCTAAAATTACGAAAAACGATGAAATACAGAATATCAATGAATAACCTCAACAATTTCAACCATCAAACGTCAAAAATGTAATGTTTAAATACCCGGTTAGTACTTAAACGACGTCCCCGACTTCGGTTAGAAAAATCGATTGATTACTGTGATATAACGGTTGGTTATCGTTGGTGAACACCAAAGTTCGGGTTAAACATCTGGTTTTTACATAAACATCTGTTATCTTCTGGGTGAACTTGCCCCTTAGGGCCGAGTTCGCGGACAATGAAATAACCACTGTTTGCAAAATCAACCTGTTATTCAACAACAGATGTTTAACCGGGACGCGGGAATTTTCGTGTTCACGACTCCTATCCGATCATTGATTCTGAAACCGAGCGTTCTGGGAATGAAAGAACGAATGATGTAACACGATTTATCAAAATGGTAACTAAATGGCAACAATACTATGAAAAGAACGACAATATAGAACGGTTGCATATCAGGTAACTCTTCCAAAATTAAAAATCCTAGTATAATGCTACTCTATACATTAGACATATCTTTTTAATTTGGCAGGATAAGCGGTCTTGGTTGCCATAGCAACCAATTAAATACGCCATTTTGATGTTTGAAAATTAGGCCGCTTACAAACTCGAAGTGTATCGGGCGGGCGCGTTTCTTGAAACATGATAAAATTCTGGTAGTTGTGCTTACCCAAAAGTAGCGGTAACATTGTGCAGGTATCGCGCGAGCATCGTTTATAAGCCGCATTCATTTTTATTTTTATTAATTATACAAAAAAATATAAATAAAAAAATTACGTACTACCTCAATACGACAAAAACAGTTATGTTTACACATCTTTCATAAGTTTTCGCAAAGCATAAGCAATATATTTCTTTGTTTATGTTCGTAAAAGAAAAATGCACGCTCGAAAAACGGCAACGTGTTCGGGCCCTTATTTTATTCGGTTTTTATTGTAATTTTACGAATATGATAAAATGCAATTGTTTTGTTATATTGGAGAGTAATAATCCTAATATTAATATTTTATGCAGCATAGACTCTTCTAAAATTACGAAAAGCAATGAAATACAGAATAACAATGAATAACCTCAACAATTTCAACCATCAAACGTCAAAAATGTCATGTTTAAATACCCGGTTAGTACTTAAGCGACGTCCCCGACTTCGGTTAGAAAAATCGATTGATTACTGTGATATAACGGTTGGTTATCGTTGGTGAACACCAAAGTTCGGGTTAAACATCTGGTTTTTACATAAACATCTGTTATCTTCTGGGTGAACTTGGCCCTAAGTGTCTTAAAGATATATATAAGTTTGCGCAACCTTGTCACCAAAACGTCAATGTGTGGTTTGAAGCTAAGGCGTTGGTCTATAATAACTCCAAGGTATCTTAAGGAATCTGACCTTTGGAGGAAGGGACATAAACATAACTGGTCCCAAGACCCACATGTGGTGCTGTGATGGAAAGAGAAGGTGGTGGTAGCCCATTTGATCTTAGTGCAAATGCCATATATTTGGTTTTAGTGACATTAAGTGTAAGCAAGTTACCTTGCAACCAAGCACCAACCCTATTAAACCCTTGCTGAGCCACACCAAAGACATGGGGTCCCAACTGTCGCCACTAAAAAAGAGGGCAGTGTCGTCAGCAAAAGAGAAAATTTTCCCATTACTGAGGTGGAGTTGACAAAGGTCGTTGATGTAGACCAAAAACAAGGTCGGACCGAGTATCCTGCCCTGAGGTACTCCGAAACCACTCAATGAAACTTCGTTGCCAAGTCAATTATCAATTTTGACCCGCTGTTTCCGGTTAGAAAGGTAGTCTCGGAATAGCTCCAGGGGAAGGCCTCGTACTCCAACTAGTTCCAGTTTGTGTAATAGGTGTGGGACAGAGACTGTGTCAAAAGCCTTGGCTAAGTCGAGAAACACCGTTAGACACTTCCTTTCACCATCCAAGGTGGTAATAACTGAATTTACCAACTCATGTACCGCGTCATTGGTAGATTTACCATGCCGGAACCCAAATTGAGAGCGAGAAAGAAGGTTGTTGACCTCAAGGAATTTAATCAGACGGTGATTCATTAGGCGTTCCAGGATCTTTGAGAGCGTTGATAGAATTGAGATGGGTCTATAGTTATTGCCGTGTGGTATCCGGCAAATAAAAAGAATAGACCACCCCCCCTCTACCCATGGGTGTCGTAAAAGGCGACTAAGGGTTGAAATCAGGAGGATGGGCAGCAGCGTCCTCCTGTGCACTAACATCGTGCAA
Organism: Asteroscopus sphinx; assembly: GCA_949699075.1. Taxonomy (NCBI): domain Eukaryota; kingdom Metazoa; phylum Arthropoda; class Insecta; order Lepidoptera; family Noctuidae; genus Asteroscopus; species Asteroscopus sphinx. The sequence goes on along the minus strand of OX453013.1, from coordinate 10,146,560 downwards.
CATCACCCACTGCGGTCACCAACCCGCCTGCCCAGCGTGGTGACTATGGGCATACATCTCAATGCACGCACAACTAAAAAAACGGCCCCCAGTTCCCGGTGGTCCCTCTATTCCCGACTACGGTAGCGGTCGTGGTAACGGTGGGACGGGGGGTGCGAAGAATCCCCGGGTTACGGCAGGCTACCAAAACCGACGACTCTATCTGGCAGCGTATAATGGACAAACGTTGAGACTGGATCATCACCTCGCCGAGCTTGAAGTAGAGTTAAGTCATATAAAATGGCATATACTGGGGTTATCCGAAGTCCGTAGAGAGGGAGAGGACACGATAACCCTGGAGTCAGGACACTTACTCTACTTCCGCGAAGGTGATCAGCTCTCCCAAGGTGGTGTTGGTTTTCTTGTCAATAAGGCCCTCGTGAACAACGTTGTGGAAATCGGTAGTGTGTCGACACGGGTAGCGTACCTTGTAGTAAAGCTAAATGATAGGTACAAGCTGAAAATAGTGCAGGTATATGCGCCGACCTCGACACACTCTGACGATATAGCCGAAGCGATGTACGAAGACATAGCTAAGGCTATGAATAGTACCGCTAAGGCTCACTACAACGTTGTTATGGGGGACTTCAACGCTAAAGTGGGAGTACAAGAACGCGGCGAATCGAAAATCGGACCTTACGGTTTGGGGCGCAGAAACCACAGGGGCCAAATGTTGGTCAACTTCTTGGAGTCCCAGGGGCTCTTCTTAATGAACTCTTTCTTTAAGAAGAAGCCCCAAAGAAGATGGACCTGGAAAAGCCCCGATAAGGTGACAAGGAACGAGATAGACTTTATCATGACGGATAAGAAGCACATATTTAGAGATGTCTCTGTGATCAATAGGTTCAACACCGGAAGCGATCACCGACTTATCCGAGGCACTCTAAATATCAATTTTAGAGCTGAAAGAACGCGCATGATTAAGTCTACTCTCCGACCTTCGCCGCTCCAAACCAGTTTGGGCTCCGAAAGGTTCCAAGCGGAACTTCAAAATCGATTCGACTCGCTGGAAACCACTGGCAATATTGAGGAGAAAACCAACACCATAGTCAAAACATTGCAGGAACTGTCTCGAAAATTCTTTCCGCCGCAGCGTGGAAGCAAGATGCCCAAGCTTTCGACTGAGACTCTCGATCTGATGAGGAAAAGACGGGAAATGTCAGCCGCGCATTCGTTTTCATCAGATAATAGGTCCTTAAACCTACAGATTAGGAAGCTGATGCGACGTGACCTCCGCCGCTCCAACACCCGCGCCGTTGAGGCTGCGATTGAGCAAAATAGGGGGTCGAAAGTTTTCGCTCAGCAGCTAGGGAGGACCCATCTGATGAAACTGAAAGCCGCGGATGGCAAAATTGTCACCTCTAAGATCGAGATGCTTGATGAGGTCGAAAACTTCTATGGGCATTTGTACTCCACGAAAACGGCGAGACCAGCGGTTCCTAGCAATGACGACAAAAGAGCCCAGCTCACGCGCCATTACACCGAGGATCTTCCGGACGTTGACCAGGGCGAGATTAGGGCGGCCCTCGAGCAGCTTAAGAACAACAAAGCTCCGGGCGATGACGGCATTACTACTGAACTCCTAAAAGCAGGCGGGGCTCCGGTCCTGAAGGAGCTACAGAGTCTGTTTAATTCCGTCATCCAACAAGGCTCTACACCGGAGGCATGGAGCGGGAGTGCGGTGGTACTGTTCTTCAAAAAAGGGGATAAAACCCTTCTGAAGAACTACAGACCCATCTCACTCCTGAGTCATGTGTACAAGCTGTTCTCGAGGGTCATCACGAATCGTCTCGCCGGAAGACTCGACGAATTCCAGCCACCAGAGCAAGCTGGGTTTCGAAAAGGCTATAGCACCGTAGACCACATCCATACTGTTCGGCAGATCATACAGAAGTCTGAAGAGTACAATCAGCCGCTGTGTATGGCATTCGTAGACTACGAGAAGGCCTTCGACTCTATCGAAACTTGGGCAGTTCTGGATGCTCTTCAGCGATGTCACATTGATGAGCGGTATATAGAGATGCTGAGATGCCTATACAACGCTGCTACCATGACTGTTCAGCTTCAGGACCAAAAGACGAAGCCAATCCAACTGCGCAGAGGGGTGAGACAAGGGGATGTAATATCCCCGAAATTGTTCACTAACGCGTTGGAGGACGTCTTCAAGACGCTGGACTGGACTGAACAGGGTATCAACGTTAACGGCGAGAACATCTCACATCTCCGTTTTGCCGATGACATCGTTGTAATGGCTGAGTCGCTGGAACAACTGGGCGAAATGCTGCACAGCTTAAACGGAGCCTCTCGACGTGTCGGTCTCGGCATGAATCTGGACAAGACTAAAGTCATGTTCAATATGCATGTCATGCCGAGGCCAATATTCGTCGAAGGGTCGGCACTCGAAGTTGTAACGGAATACGTCTACCTAGGGCAGGCAATTCAGCTTGGTAGACACAACTTCGAGAAAGAAGCCAACAGAAGGATCCGTCTGGGCTGGGCAGCATTTGGCAAACTTCGCCGAGTCTTCTCGTCGCCTATACCGCAAAGTTTGAAGACAAAGGTCTTCAACCAGTGCGTCCTGCCAGTCATGACTTACGGTGCCGAGACGTGGACACTGACAGTTGGGCTAGTCCACAAATTTAAAGTCGCTCAGCGAGCTATGGAGCGAGCTATGCTTGGAGTTTCTTTGAAGGATAAAATCCGTAACGAGATTATCCGGAGAAGAACCGGAGTGACCGACATAGCTTGTAGGATCAGTAAGCTGAAGTGGCAGTGGGCTGGCCATGTCTGTCGAAGGACCGATGGCCGTTGGAGCAGACGAGTCCTTGAGTGGAGACCGCGTATCGGCAAACGCAGCGTAGGGCGCCCCCCTGCCAGGTGGACCGACGACCTAAAGAACGTGGCTGGGGGGGACTGGATGCGGAAGGCAGAGGACCGAGCGTTGTGGCGCAATTTGGGAGAGGCCTATGTCCAGCAGTGGACTGCGATAGGCTGAGTTGATTGATTGATATAGTTATTGACACAGTCCCTATGAGTGCTTGTTCACCCACTGAATTCCTACCTGATAACCGATTATGTTGAAACTTGGCACACATAAATGTAGTTCTAGACACTACAACATAATGGAGACCTGGAGTTAGATTTTAGCTACAAAAAAAATAAAAATAAAACTTTTTAACAAAAAATTGAACCGACGACGGAAACAGAAACTGAAAAGCGAAAAATAAAATGAAGCTTTTTAGTCTTAATAACTATTCTCCTACCTAAACTAATGTAAATAACTAATTATGAGTCGGCGCCAAATAAACAATCAACGAAGATCACTAATAAAAACAAAATAACATCAATTACAATATGAAATTTTCAACGATAAAGAATGACTTTCCAAAAATGCGTTTCCCGCTCGAACACTAGCAACAGTAGCAAGTCAACTCGCAGGCAGTTTGCTTGTTTGTTTGGCGCCGACTCATAATTAGTTATTTACAATAGTTTAGGTAAGAGAATAACTAAAAAGCTTCATTTTATTTTTCGCTTTTCAGTTTCTGTTTTCGTCGGTTTAATTTTTTGTTAAAAAGTTTTATTTCATAAAGGCCTTTCAGTTGTACTCATGAAAAAATTGCACGTCCTGCGATAATAGTTTGAGCGCAAACCAATTTTTGTAGGCACTGTGAGACAAATAAAGAAATTGCGATTTTATCGAAAACTGGAAATTTTTGCGGAACATACATATTTCGGTATTTTCAATAGCCCTCGGTGCCTTTTATCGATGTTTTTCGTTTGGACCACGAGAAACGTGCCACGGTGTATACAATTTTTGATAACGGAGAATACAACGTTCAGTTGTTGTCGATTGTTTGATGCTATTTATTGGTGATTAATTAGTGTTTTGATTAATACTCATTTTATTTCTTAACTTCTTACATTTTCTTAGGCTAAAATTATAATAATAATTACTTAAAATCACATATCCTACCAACATTATAAATGCTAAAGTATGGATGTTTGTTTGTGATTCAATCACGGATTTGGATAAAATTTGGCACACAGACCGTGTTCTGGATTAACACATAGGTTTTTTTTTATTGACATACCACGGGAGCGAAGCCGCGAGCGTTAGGTAGTATAATATAGAACTATTTTATATCTGTAATATAAATAACACCTAATTACACACTAAACTTTAGCACGAAAATATTTTAGCTAATGATTGTGTGATCAAATTGTGAATTACGCTTTGATACTAGTCCAAATTCAGACGTACTGTCTGGTTAATTTAATCAGGAAACTCCAACATGAGCTTTCCATCAAAGTTCAAGCAGTACTGGTATTTCTCTCCAACACTTTAATATTAATTACATCCTTTTCGTGGAATAATGGCAATCCTTCTGGTTTGAGTGTGGCGTCTGGCGTCTTGAGCGTGGTGGTGTAGGACGGGTTGAGTGGGTGCAGCGGTCCCCACGCAGTCGCCGCTGCGCGCGCCTCTTCGGTGCCCAGCTTGTAGTGCGAACCATCACCTGTCCTTACTATCCTGTTTGCGACCTGTCAATTGTAGAAAACGTTTGTTATGTTTCTGTATAGTTGTCCTATTAAGTAAACTATCTTTACATTATACAGTGTCATTAGAACTTACCACTTCTGGTGAGGCCGTTTTCAAATCATATGCTAGTCCGATCTTTTCGAGGAATTGAATGAAAGTAGCTGAATGATTAATGTGGTTGCTAAGTTCTGCGGCTTTATAGTCCCAGGGGAACGCGTGGTGATAGTTGTGCCAGCCTTCGCCAAGAGTCATCACAGACACGAACCATGACTCTACAGGTTGTAGATTTCTGTTGAAAAGATTCATCAATTCAGATGACTTACATGACTTGAGAAATATTTAATTATACTTATGAACTTGGATATTGTTGACTTACTGATCATAAGGTCTAGTTCCATAAAGATGTGCTGCGCTGTTTACAAGCCACGTCCCGTTAAGCGAAAAGACGTACCGACCGAAGTAGCACACGAGCGTTGAGTTTAGCAAATCCTCTCCAAAGAAGTGAACTGGTACCCACACAGGAACGAATATTGCAAGGAAAACATATAAGGGATAGTAGTATCTGAAATAAAATGGAAATCATTAAAGTTGTCTCACTTGGATCAAACTCAAATGCATTGAAACTAATAGAAGTAATTACCAAAGGCGTATGGTCAACTATATAGATTTTAACAGAATGAGTAATTAGAATTTTGATCGAGTAATTGTCTACTGCTTTACTGCAGGTGCTCCATTATTAATAAATAAAAGTAACGTAACATCCCCAATTATCGACACTTTAAGGGACGATCACAAGTATTTTTTTTAATACATATATTTGGTTTCGTGATGATGTTTTACGTACTTGTAGTGCACTATGTAACAGCTCAATGTTTATTAGATAATATTTAATCGTATACCAAAATAATAATTTTGCTCTTATTTTCTGAAGTTGGTTTTTTTGTCGAACAATGGGGCAATGTCGGTAAAAACTGGGGCTTTTACTATACAACATGTTGCTCTGCATTCGTGCCATATTTAAGGAGGTGACTATATCACTGATACTGAACACGAATCAGTAAAAAAATCAATACCAAAAAAAAGTTTTTTTTGTTAAATACCTATTTGTAAACAAACAAATTCCCCCCGTGTGTCACGTGCGACACAAAAACGATGCGTGCGACACCACCAAAATAATTTGCAGGTATTTCCACCCTTTGACAATGCCGCCGATGACTTATTTTCTGAGTCGTTCGGGATTTATTCTCGAACCCTCGCTATATTTCTAAGTGAAAATGTAGGTATTAAATAATCGTAGATTTTTTAAAATATTTTTAGGTGACTAAGCACATTATTTATCACCAGATCTAGAAATATGGCACGATTACAGATCAACACCTTGTATACAAGTAGTAAAAACGCATGGAAGTGTAAAAGGCTTGCAACTCATTCATCAAACGTTTTAAGCATCTTGAACAACATATCCATGTATTTTTTTATATTGACTCTTACTTCTTTTGAAACATGACCATCCAGTCAGCTTGCATGTCGCTCATATCAATCTTCCTTCCGAGTTCGGTGACTAAAGGGTGCTTCTTGTGCATAATCCAGCCAATGTGGCAGAAGAAGAAGCCACGCTTGGAGTTGTGAGGATCACCGTCTGTGTCCGAGTAGCGATGGTGCAGCCGGTGGTCGCGACACCAAATGAACATACAGTTCTGTGAAATTATTATTGCTAATTATTTAATATTTTTAACCCATTACGCATGCGGAGCAGACCATGATTGATGTAAGCTTTCTTCAATATTTACACTTTGGACATTCCTAAAGTTCCATTAAAGCCCGGCCGGCCTATGGAAGTTATAAAATATGATGGTCACCATATACAATTCGATGAGGACAATGTCTTGCAATCTATTTATATAAACGGACAGTAGGTACTACACAGATGTAATTTATTAAAATATTAACTATTTGAGGTAATTTTTTTTGCTTACAAAACTTATGTCAAACAAGTGGTTGCCTAGCAAATAAACAGTTTTATTCTTCTATTCCTATACATCACACTATACATGATACATGGTGAAGGTTGGTCATTGGCTTTCTTTAACAGTAGTGCCAACGTAATACATTATAAAACCATAGAGTATTTACAAGGGATTGGTCAAAAATATGAAGTCAAATGGAGTACCATAGCTCACGTTATTATTCTGTTGATTAACTCTTTTAAATAAAAAATGTTTACTGTACTGTCCGCATTAAATACGATGAATACTAAGTAATAAAAAATACGAATGTAATTGTCGTACATTTTTTTATCTTTGTATAGACTCAGGGCTATTCTTAGCGATGTACAATACATAAACCAAAAAATATATAGGTATTATCATTATTATTTAAGGGACTTTTTTCTACAACAAGAACATGTCAGTCCCATCATTTTGTGATTTAGAGCAAGATCAGCAAGTTGTTTGTTGTTTGTTTACTCTAATAGCAAAAAATAAGGATTACCTGTCCAGCTAGTGTCTGCAGGGTTAACAGTAAGGCTCTACAAATCGGCGTAGCTTTAAATGTTCTATGAGTGAAATGTCTATGCGCTCCGGTAGTTATGCCTTCTGCGGCAATGTATGTTACAAAAAAAGCTGCAAATTATCGAAACATGGGTTGAGTGACATAAGTAGGTACATGACTAATACTACTAGTATAGTATTATTATATCTGTGCTAATACAAAAAAAGTCTTTATATTTTTTTTTGTTAAAAACAAAGAACTGTCACATGAAAAATTTGCCGTTTGGGTAATTTAAATTGGCTCAAAATTTACTTAGGTACAAGATTTGTAGCAGATGGACAGATAACGATAAAAGATTGTAATTAAAATAAGTGAATCTGCTATTTTACTTACTCCATAACAAGGTTTTAATACCGATTGCCCCAGTAAAGGGCAATAGCATTCCCCACAAACCGAGTAAATGTAATATCGTAAATCCTATTACATTCTTCCAAACTACTGTATGCTTGTATGAGTAGTCTGTTCCTATATTTTTGGCATGAAGTGAATAATGCATTTGTTTATTTATTTCCTGTACACCTTCCATCCTCTTCAGAAATTATTTAGCACTTAAGTCTCACAAAACGTTAATATCACTCTCATTGGTAGTAGAAGTAGGTAATATAATAACTTTTTTCGTGACCACTTTGGAATAGTATTATATTATTTGTGCTTTGGAGAACATTCAATATGCTCACATTACCGATGCTCTGTCATTGCTATACAACAACAAAAAACAAGACCCTTTTAAACGAATCTCTCAAAATCTAAGCATTGTTTCTGACAAATAATTTATTCAGTGTTGCAACCAAAAGAACTTGAACCTTTGTTCTTGTATGCTAATTAGTGTTCGACATTGTTGAGTACAAATAGACCTAGATAATTACATCAATCACATTCTCAGATGACCTTGCACTCAGTGGGAGCTAATCTTTCGGAGTTAGCAAGCAAATCTCAAAGCTGAGATCAATATTACGGCCATAGTTGCCATAACTACCAAAGGAACTATATAATAGTCATTGATGCAGACAAGTCCTTGAGTAAAAACTGTGAATCAATCCATACATAATATCCTATAAAGAATTCCATTATAGTGCATACTATGCACTGAGGTAATATTTACTACGTACTAGAGAAGACACCTCGAACAAAATGTTTGTATCACGTTTTAGAGCTCCTGCACTCTCACTTGCTTAGCCACGCTCGCGCCGAGCGTGCTCCGCGGCCAGCAAATTGCGCGATATTTTTTGTTCGTAATGTCTACTCTAGTACGTAGTACATATTACCTCAGTGATACTATGTAGTTTAGCAACAAATACTAAAAATAGGACATACATAAACATATGTGGTGGTACCTGCGTAAGAAAGATATGCAAAAATTCTTATTTCGCGCACTATGCGTTGATGTCTTTTGATGAACTCTCGTAAATTAAATCAGTTTCTATGGGGTATCAGGTCGATGGGTAGTACGGAACCCTTACTGCGTGAGCCCGACACGCACTTGGCTGGTTTTTGATGTTGACTCTGACTCGGATTATTTACTTTGTCAATTGTAGACACTACTCCAATGCACTGAAGTGAACTACTGACTGATGTCCACTTATTTGTCATATTTTATATAATTATGGCAAAAGATAATTATAAATGTCTTTGGATAATTATGTATGTAAATTATTGTAAATATATAATTTACTACTTCCTACTAATATTATAAATGTGAAAGTATGGATGTTTTTTAGGGTTCCGTAGTCCTACAAGGAACCCTTATAGTTTCATCATGTCCGTCCGTCTGTCCATCTGTCCGTCTGTCCTAATCCTTTACAGCTTAATAACTTCTACAGTTATAAACATAAGTAAATGAAATTTTGTTAAAAAATAGTCTGCATATAGATCTCAATTTTAAAAGAATAAAAAAAACATTTTTACGTACTTTAGGGGTGGCGCCCATACATGTGAAATGGGGATGAAATATATTTTTTCGTTGCACCCCCTCGTATGAGGTATCATTGAATAGGTCTACTAAAATGAAGGTAATGTTTCATACACCACTTTTTTATCAGGTGTACCATCTGCGAAATATAGTCCGCCAAAGTGGCTTGCAATGTGTCCCCCGCCCTGCCATTTCTAAACTATGCAACGTAGAAAGTTATAATCTTCCACATTGATAGACCTTTGTGAAAACTCTCTTTTAAAATTATTTCGAGTATAATGTGATTATAATTTTTTGAGTTATAGACAGAAAACTGAAAAATACTTAAAACGTCCTAGTTCAACGGTCATTGACCTTAGAGAAAAATTATCGTAGCAAATAATGCTCCTTTAGCTACTTTCTATTTGAAAAAATCACAAAAAGTAACTTTTAAATGACAGACTTCTTAAATTTGGCTTCTTGAATTTATCGCTAGATGGCGCTACTAACAACACGCTCTGAGTCGCGAATGCTTCCGATTATTGCAAAAACTAAAATAGCCATGATTAATATTCGATTTTAAATCGAATATTAATCATCATTGATTCGTTTGTAATTAGACCTACTTAAGGAACCCTATAATACTGAGCATGGCCCGACATGCTCTTGGCCGGTTTTTGTTTGTCCTTTAATCACGCTGAAACGGCTGAATGGACTTGGATGAAAGGCACACAGATATTACGAGAACGGGAAGATAAGCATTGCGATAACATCTTCCTGAGATTTAAACCAAATTATATACGAGCGAAGTGACCGACAACGGCTTAGTACGGTCGACCGCACGTCGGTGGGAACACTTTGACATTTGCAGCATCTTTATTTCGTAACCAGTAAGGGCGGTTTTCGAACTGAAGTGTTACCACTGTCATGCAGTCGACTGTACCTATGTAATAAAATTACAATAAAATTAATAATAAAAAAAAGTGGACCTCGTAAATTTACATACATAAATATTTTTACTGTTTTGTCCTTTTTTGGGTTTCGTATTCAAACAAGGAACCAATGTATCGATCCTAAAAGACCTGGATTATATACAAGAAAGGTTATCGTCGACTGTGCAAATACGAATCCTCAAATTTTTTGGCCATATAACCCGGAAGGAGGACTCAATGGAGCGCTTGGTGGTGCAGTGCAGGATTGAAGGGAAGAGAGCTCGCGGTCACTCTCCATCGCGCTGGTCAGACCTCATCAAGACCATCACGCACTCCACCATGACACAATGTTCTCGCAGCGCCAAAAATAGAGCTGAATGGAGACGCATCGCAAGAGCTTTCGAGACCTGACGTAACTACGACCACTCTGCCAAGAGTGAACGACTAAGAAGAGAGATTCAAACAAGGACCTATTATAGTTTCGGCATGTCCCTCCGTCCGTCTGTCCGACTGTCTGTTACAGCCATTTTACTCAATGACTGCGAGTGCTATGGAGTGGAAATTAGGCATGGTTATACATTCTGATAACGCCTACAAAGTTATGAAATAAATCTATAAAAAAGTTTTTTTAGATTACCTGCTCTACATGTAAAGTGGGGGTGATCTTTCTTCCTACGCGTATCCTATCGTGTACGGTATCATTTGATATGTATTAAAAAAAATTAGGGGTTGTCCTGTAATGCAATAATCTAAGATTAGATTTTGAGCATTACGTTACATTAATACTGCCTTGACGATCATTCGCTTGTAGTCATGCGCATTCATGTTACAAATTGTATTATGGGTGCTCCCACTCACTACTGTTACATTACAGGCGAATGCTCCGGGTAAGTTCAATGTTAGAAAATGTAACATTACAGGTTGTGCACTGTAATGCTCGGTTCTCCTCACTCACGGATCTTAAATCTGAACTGTTACATTACAGGCGGATGCACCTAGTGAGGGAGCGCCTTTTAGAATATTCTTGATATAGGGTTCCATTTACAAAATATTTAAGTTTAAAATGGAATTTTTTGTTAGAGTTATATACGTGTATGTTCAGGTTAAACCAATCATCATCATCAGCCCATTACTGTCCCACTGCTGGGCACGGGCCTCTTCTCAGAGGTCATAAAGATTCAGGTCTTAGTCGACCACGGTGGCTTAGTTTAGGATTGGTGGTGGACCACTAAACCTAAATATTAGAAAACTATACTTGTTAGGCCCAATCTGAATTTTAAATAGACACAATTACATAATAGTTTTTGTGGATTTTTATGTACTATTTCAGTTGTGTTGTGAATTTGGAGACACTGGTTGCCAATATTAAGTAATCGTAATTGCATTTCCACTTTTTTTTAATTCTGTGGTTCTTATTGTGTAAAATAAATCACTAGGTACAGATATAACAATTCTATCTTTAATTGATTCTCATCTAATCTTGACATATCAAAAAATCACAAATAGTGTTAAAAACCAATCATTCCAATATTAAAATTAGGACCCAATAGTTCTCTTTTGTGCATTAATGTCCTGTTCATGGTATACTGGCAGTCCTTCAGGTTTAATTATAGCATCTGACGCCTTGAGCGTAGTGGTGTAGGACGGGTTGAGCGGGTGTAGCCGTCCCAACGCGGTCACCGCCGCGCGCGCCTCCTCGCTGCCCAGCTTGTAGTGACTGCCGTCACATGTCCTTATTATCCTGTTGGCTACCTATATGGGATGTCGTGTTAATATATATTCATGTATTTATTTGTTTATTGATCCTGATATAAATATTATTTTTTTATTGAATTTATGTACACAAAGAGAAACATATACATATTAGATAGCTATTATTAGTATAGTTTTAAGATATTTGTTACTGCTTACTAATTCAGGAGATGCGGTTTTTAGGTCGTAAGCTAGTCCAATTCTTTCGAGGAATCTTATAAAAGTCGCAGAATGGTTGAGATACATGGACAACTCAGCGCCTTTGTAGTCCCAGGGAAAAGCGTGGTGGTAGTTGTGCCAACCTTCGCTGGTTATTAAAGATACGAACCACGTCTCGACAGGCTGCAAGGTTCTGTAAAAAAAACAAGTTCAGTTTTTTGTTTCATGATAATTATGTACCTATTTATGAGTTTGACTTTTCTGTGCTAGATTTTAATCCAGCGTTAACTTTATAAAAAAAAAATGGTATATACTCACTTATCATAGGGCCTGGACCCATAAAGATGTGCAACGCTGTTCACTAGCCAAGTTGCATTCAACAATATCACGTAGCGAGCGAAATAACACACCAACAGTGAGTTCCACCAACTCTCGTTGAAATAATGTATAGGTATTCTTAGGGGAAGTAATATCCCAATGATTAGGTATAAAGTAAAATAATATCTGAAAAAAATATATTTATATATAAGAGGGGCTAGTAACCTGAAAATCATGCAGTGCACCTCGCATCTTCGCTTTACTGACTGGAAATACTAAATTATGTGATTTTTGTTTGTCAGTCAGTCATTAAACTGTTATAAATACAGGGTGATTTGTAATTCGACCTATTCAATGAAAGGGGTTATACTAGAGCTCATATGCAACAAAAAAGATCACGTGAACCAGAGGGGCGCAAGTCAAGTGAAAAAAAAAATGGTGTCGTCTGGGTGAAAGCACGGGTGCATACATTGCATTACATATTAAGTTTATTTGATATATTTTAATTTTACTAATGTTCAGAAGATATAATAAACGTGAGATATACCAAAAACTGGCATAATTTGTAAATAAAATACATATATTTCTTTCTTTTCTTCTTTTATTGGATATAACGTTCATTTGATCGAAAAACATTAATTATAAAAATCTTTTGATCTATCGTTTAAAACATATTTTTAGGTACTCCTATAAATTGAGATAAAGTTCATGGGTGTGTCCCTAACGGTTAAATTATCATTTGTTTTGACTCATAATATGGGGAAATTTGCGAATACAAACTTACATTTACAGTTGGCGAATCGATCGTGTTGTAGACCGATGCATGGGAGATTTTTTTGAACGACAGAGAGAAATAAAAATATTTGTTTTGGCATACATTGAATGTGAACAGTATAGCATAAACACAAAACACAGATAATATAATAAAATAATGAAAAAATCATACAACCAGTTTCTCCCATCTATTTTTTTCTTTTGCTAAGTTAAGTTTGTCCTTCAATACGACTTACTTTTTCGTTAGAGCAATGCATGTTCGGTGTTTTTCATATAATTTATGAATATCAATAAGTTGATTATTAATAAAATTAAGGCAAATACAGACATGTGTGGTGGTACCTGGTTAAGAAAGAGATGCAATGAAAAACATCAACGCGCAGTGCTGCACCAAAGTGAACTCTCTCATATGAAATCAGTTTCTTCAGGGTATCAGGTCGATAGGTGGTACGGAACCCTTAGTGCTCGAATCTGACTCGCACTTGGCCGTTTTTTTAGATTAAAGTTTTAATGAATGATATGATTACTGTGAATCAACCGTAACAGATAGATATATGCAATCGTGGGGTTTTGTTTAGGATTTTAGAAGAAGTACAGTTCTCTAGAACATTATATTTAAATACCTCAAAGTTTAGCCTACGTAAGCCCTATGTACCAATTTTTTTTTTGGAATTTTTGTTGACTTGGTTGCAAAATATCCTTTTTTTAGGGTTCCGTAGTCCTACAAGGAACCCTTATAGTTTCGTCATGTCCGTCCGTCTGTCCGTCTGTCTGTCTGTCCTAATCCTTTACAGTTTAATAACTTCTACAGTTAGTAAATGAAATTTTGTTAAAAAATAGTTTAGATATAGATTTCAATTTTAAAAGAAGAAAAAAATCGTGATTACTTATTTTAGGGCTGGCGCCCATACATGTGAAATGGGGATGAAAACATTTTTTTCGCTGCAACACCTCGTGTGGGATATCATTGAATAGGTCTAGTAAAATGAAGGCAATGTTTCATACATAACTTTTTTATCAGGTGTACCATCTGCGAAATACAGGCCGCCAAAGTGTCCCCCCCCTGCCATTTCTAAGCTATGCAACGTAGAAACTTATAATCTTCCACATTGATAGACCTTTATAAAAACTCTCTTTTAAAATTATTTCAAGTATAATATGATTATAAATTTTTGAGACGAAAATACTTAAGACGTCCTAGTTCATAGGTCATTGACCTTAGAGAAAAATTATCATAGCAAATAATGCTCCTTTAGTTACTACTATTTAAAAAAATCACTAAAAGTAACTTTGTGTTATATTTTTATGACAAACTTCTTTAATTTAGCTTCTTAAATTCAGCCCTAGGTGGCGCTGTTTGCAAAAACTAAAATAGCAATGATTAATATTCGATTTGATTCGTTTGTAATTAGGAACCCTGTAATACTGAGCATGGCCCGACATGCTCGTGGCCGGTTTTCTACTTACAAAAAAATGTAATTAGGCTTTAATATATATATAAACCATCTGTGAAAAATCATCTAAACGATGGTGAAAAATCATCTAAATGATGATGAGGAGTTAGCGGACAAACAGAGAGACTGACGCGGAAAGCGTCTTTGTTTTATACTATGTAGAGAAGAAAAGAGATAGTAAAGAGACATAATTTTATTTTTTTATTTTTTTAAATACTGTATCATAAAACTTGTGGGCTTACGAATTTATTTACCTTTTTTGGAACATGACCATCCAGTCAGCTTGCAGGTCACTCATGTCGATTGTCCGACCAAATTGGATGACATAGGGGTGTTTCTTGGACATAAGCCATCCGATGTGGGAAAAGAAGAAACCACGCTTCGAGTTGTGAGGGTCGGCATCCGTGTCCGAATAGCGGTGGTGCAACCGGTGGTCGCGACACCATATGAACATGGAGTTCTGGCAAATCACTGATATTTTTAAAATGATTCTTTTAAAGGATTTAATGAGTTATACAACGTTACTTTTTGCTAACGGAATTTGATAAACCAGTTCGTTCAGAACGTTCAGGATCACCAAGAGAATCGATTGGGATAGTTTTTAGGGTTCCGTACCCAAAGGATGCTAACGGGACCCTATTACTCTCGCTACGCTGTCCGTCCGTCCGTCCGTACGTCTGTCTGTCATAGGGCTGTATCTTTGTAACGGTAATAGATAATCAGTTGAAATTTTCACAGAATATGTGTTATTATGGCGTCTATCACGACAAATACTAAAAATAAAAAAGCTAAAACTTAAGGCGAATACCACACTTACAATACAAGAAACTTCGAAAAACATGCATTTTTTTCAACGTTTTTGTTCCTGCTCTATCTTCGAAACGGTATTAAATACCAGCGTCAAACTTGGTCTGATTATAGTGCATACTATATAGTTTAGCAACAAATACTAGAAATAGGACAAACATAGACATATGTGGTGGTACCTACGTAAGAAAGAGATGCAAAAATTCACATTTTGCGTACGTTCGTTGATGTCTTTTGATAAACTCGTAAATTAAATCAGTTTCTATGGGGTATCAGGTAGTTGGGTGGTACGGAACCCTTACTGCGTGAGTTTGACTCACACTTGGCCGGTTTTTATTATATAACATGTCACATATTAACAACAACAAAAAAAAAACTCTATTTGGTTATTATGGTAAATAGGTCCAGGAAGTTCGTCTCGATTAGTTTCCGTACATCAGGTAGTTCGGTCGACAGCATGTCGGTGGTAACACTTTGACATTAGCAGCATCTTTATTTCGTAAGCAGTAAGGGCGGTTTTCGAATTGACGTGTTACCACTGTCACGCAGGCGACTGTTCCTGGATGACATTCTTCAATTTTCCCGCTTTTCCTTGTGATTCTGATCAAACTAGTTTCTCAAATTGCGTAAACAAAATGTAACGTTGTATAGTCCAAAAACTTATGTTAATTAGCAGGTTTCTAACCTGCTACTTAATAATCTTCTTCTTCTTCTTATCTTATCTTCTTAACTATTATAAAATTGTAAATGTCTGTTTGTTTGTTTGTTCGAGCATCACGCTAAAACTACTAGACCGATTTTGATGAAACTTTTTTTGTTTGAAAGCTGATGATCAGACTTAAAAACTGTGATGAGTTTTGAGAAAGAAAGAAAGAAAGAAAAAAATTCGTAGGGTGTGTCCTACGCATTTGCACGAGCGGATAGTAATGGCTGAATGGTGAAAAAACACAAAGAGTGTGAGTGTGTGGGTGAGTGTGATGATGAGTGTGAGCGTGAGGGTGAGCGTGAGTGTGGGCGTGAATGTGAGCGTGAGTGGGAGTGTGAGCGTGAGGGTGAGCGTGAGGGTGAGGGTGAGGGTGAGTGGGACTGGGACTGGGACTGGGACTGGACTGGACTGGACTCGACTGGACTCGACTGGACTCGGCTGGACTCGGCTGGACTCGACTGGACTCGACTGGACTCGACTGGAATGGACGGAGGATAGAGGACGGAGGACAGAGGACGGAGGACAGAGGACGGAGGACAGAGGACGAAGGACAGATGACTGAGGACAGAGGACAGAGGACGGAGGACAGGGGATGGAGGACAGAGGACGGATGAAAGAGGACGGATGACAGAGGACGAACAAGCAAACAGACATTTACAGTTTTGTAATAGTTACAGGAAAACACCTAATTATTAACCGGATTCGTCACGTGGGTTAGCATAATCTAACACGAGCGGAGCCGCGAGTAAAAACTAGTATTTTATATTTCAATTAATACAAAGTATTTAAAGTAGAAAAGAAAGAAAGAAGAGAAGATTTGAAGTAGAGGATGGGCAGCAGCGTTCTCTGAGTATTTAACCAACCAACTGCGATCGCCAACCCGCCTGCCAAGCGTGGCGATTATGGCATATCGCCCCCTTAATTGGGGGAGGCCTATGTCCAGTAGTGGATGTCTTTCGGCTGAAATGATGATGATGATGATTTAAAGTAGGGAACTACAGTAAACACAACTTTGATTCACAAATAAAGTCAATCAAATTTTAATGCGGTGAACGAAATGGGTGTACGTTTTTCGTGACTGACGGCGACAAGGTTCTTAAATATCATCGACTAGTTACCTGTCCAGCTAGAGTGTGCAGAATTAGGAAAATGGCCTTCAAAGGCGGTGTGGCCTTGTATGATTTATGTGTGAAATATCTATGGGCTCCGCTGGTTATGGCTTCTCCTTCAATGTATAATAAGAATAAAGCTGAAATTAGAAATATAAATTTAAAGAACAGTTGTTGGCATATACAATATGTAACAAAGACCCTGTTGTTCCTGTGAGCTACTTTATCAGAATCGATATTCATACGTAAGGACAGAACTCATTCGGAAAAACTCTAGAATATTCAATAAAAATAATCTAATTAAATCATTATTAAAAGAGATTATATCACTTTCAATTTGTCACGTTGTGGTTATCAGGGCGAGGGTAGCTCAGGCAGGAGTTGGAGATGTAGCAGAGTAGTAGCCCGCAGACACGAGGTCTTGGAGGCTCGAAGACACGATGACACACAGGAACTCGGAGGTACGTAACTCGAGGTACGGAACTCAGGTATGGAACTCAGAGGTACCGAGGTACGGAACACTGAGGTACGGAGAGTACAGAGGGTCGGAGGTACGGAGGGTCGGAGGAGTAGTAGGTAAAGCTCCGATGGTACGACGATGAGCTGTTGCTATTGCAATGCAGCGAGCTCTGGCTGGAGGCAGGAACCAGGTTGATAGATAGGTAGATAGGTAAGTAGGCACAAACACAATAAAACACAAGCAGGAACGTTTTGGAGTACTGTATCTCACTCAACTGGTAAATTGATACATTGACTGTTTGTTGAAAAAAATATAATGATTACAAGATACAGTCTTAATTAGACACATGAGTGTCCTTCAGCGAACAATATATATAGAACCGATAAAAATATGAAAACTGCCATTTTTGAAAATAATTCTGAATTTTGAGTTTGGATTGATGGAAGTATAATAAAGTGGCCAGGAAACCCAAATAGGGTGAGCTGCATAACGAGTTGAAACTTCCACCCGGGTAGGCCGGTGCAAAACATTAAAAAAATACACTTATTTTAAAAAAATGGGTATGTTTGATTAATTTTGAAATGTGGGTGATATTTACAATGTGTATTAACAATAGGTAAGCCTCAGATTCACAATATTCATACACTTCCCTTTTATATCTTCCACATATGTCTTAAGACGCAAATGGTAAAGTTCACGAATTATTTCTCTCTGACCATAGTACCGGTCAGACTATTTAACGTTTTCTTTAGAGAAAAAACCAACCATATTCAAAAGTTGGTATGTCTACAAAAGAAACTACAGTAAAGATAATCTAGACAACTTTATAAATAGCTTATCATCATTAAGTTGGTTAGAAGTCTATGAAAACGAAAATTTTAATTAAGCATTTGATATATTCCACGACACATTTTGCTTATTGTATAACTTTTACTTCCCAATCGAAAAAGTTAAAATAAATTCAAACTGTACATCACCAAAATGGATCACAACGGGAATAAGAAAACCCAGTAAGCATAAAAGGAAATTAAGATATCGTCAGTACATAGGACGACCTCTGTGGTCTAGTGGTTCGAGTGTCGGACTACTGATCACGAGGTAGTGGGTTCGATTTCCACAGGACACAAATATTTGTGTGATGAACATGAGTGTTTGTGTTGGTCTGGTTGTTTCTTATGTATTATAAGTATGTATTTACAAAAAAAAAAGTACATAAGTATTATATCCATTGTCTAGTACCCATAGCACAAGCTCTGCTTAGTTTGGGACTAGATGGTGAAGTGTATTTATATTTATATCCCAATCAGAGTACGACAAATCGTAATCTTAACTATTATAAAATTGTAAACGTCTGTTTGTTTGTTTGTTTGTTCCAGCATCACGCTAAAACTACTGGACCGATTTTGATGTTTTTTTTTTTGTTTGAAAGCTGATGATCTGACTTAAAAACTGGTATGGGTTTTGAGAAAGAAAGAAAGAAAGAAAAAAAGAAAAAATTTAATTCGTGGGTTGCGTACTCACCCGACAGATCGAAGCTTCTATGCATTTGCACGAGCGGATAGTAATGTACGATGGAGTGGAGTGGACAGGGGATGGGACTGGGGATGGGACTGGGGACGGGACAGGGGACGGGACTGGGGACGGGACAGTGGACGGGACAGGGGACGGAACATGGGACAGGAAATGGGACGGGATATGAGACGGGACATGGACAGGACTGTGGGACGGCACATGGGACTGGACATAGGATGGGACATGGGACAGGACATGGGACATGGGACGGGACGATAGTGATATAGTGAGATAGTGGGACGGGACGATTGTGATGTAGTGAGATAGTGGGACAGTGGGATAGTGGGACAGTGGGACAGTAGGACAGTGGCAGTGGGACGGTGGGACGGTGTGACAGTGGGGCAGTGGGGCAGTGGGGTAGTGAGGCATCGGGGCAGTGGGGCAGTGGGATAGTGGGGCAGTGGGGTAGGGGGGCAGTGGGTTTGTGAGGCAAAGGGACAGTGGGGCAGCGGGGCAGCGTGCCAGCGGGGCAGTGGCGTACCGGGGCTGCGGGGCAGTGGGATAGCGGGGCAGTGGGGCAGTGGAGTAGCGGGGCAGTGTGCCAGCTGGGGAGTGGGGCAGTGGGGTAGCGGGGCAGCGGGGCAGCAAGGCAGCGGGGCAGTGGGTTACCGGGGCAGTGGGGCAGTGGGATAGTGGGGCAGTGGGGCAGCGGGGCAGTGGGATAGTGGGCCAGCGGGATAGTGGGGCAGCGGGTCAGCGGGGCAGTGGGGTAGCTGGGTCGTGGGGCATTGGGGTAGCGGGGCAGCAGGGCAGTGGGGTAGCGGTGCAGCTGGGCAGCGGGGCAGTGGGTTACCGTTGTAGCGGGGCAGTCGGGCAGCGCGGGAGTGGGGCAGCGGGGCGGAGGGGCATCGGGGCAGTGGGGAAGCGTGGCAGTGGGGCAGTGCGATAGTGGCCAGTGGGATAGCGGGGCAGAGGGGCAGTGGGATAGTGGGGCAGCGGGGTAGCGGGGCAGTGGGGTATCGGGGCAGTGAGGTAGCGGGGCAGCGGGGCAGGCAGTGGGGCAGTGTGATAGTGGGGCAGAGGGGCAGTGGGGTAGCGGGGCATCTGGGCAGTGGGGCAGTGGTGCAACGGTGTGGGTTAGCGGGGCAGTGGGGCAGCAGGACAGCGGGGCAGTGGGGAAGCGGGGCAGTGGGATAGTGGGGCAGTGGGGTAGCGGGGCAGTGGGTTCGCGGGGCCACAGTGGGGCAGTGCGATAGTAGGGCAGCGGGGCAGTGGGGTAGCGGGGCAGCGAGGCAGTGGGGTAGCGGGGCAGTGGGTCAGTGGGGCAGCGGGGCAGTGGGGCAGAGGGGTAGCGGGGCAGTGGGGTAGCGGGGCATCGGGCTTGGCAGTTGTGCAGTGCGATAGTGGGGCAGCGGGGCAGTAGGGCAGTGGAGTAGAGGGGCAGCGGAGCAGTGGGGCAGCTGGGCAGCGGGGAAGTGGGTTAGCGGGACAGTGGGATAGTGGTTCTGCGGGGCAGTGGGGTAGCGGGGCAGTGGTGTAGCGGGTTAGTGGGGCAGCGGGGCAGCAGGGCAGTGGGGTTGGGTGGCAGCGGGGCAGTGGGGCAGCAGGGCATTGGGTTACCGGGGCTTCGGGGCAGTGGGATAGTGCTGCAGCGGGGCAACGCGGCAGTGGGGCAGCGGGGCAGTGGGGAAGCGGGGCAGTGGGCAGTGGGGTAGCGGGGCAGAGGGGCAGTGGTATAGTGGGGCAGCGGGGCAGTGGGGTGCGGGTCAGTAGGGTAGCGGGGCTGGCAGTGGGGCAGTGGGGCAGCGGGGCAGTGGGGTACCGGGGCAGCGGGGCAGTGGGATAGTGGGGCAGTGGAGCAGCGGGGTTGGGCAGCGGGGCAGTGGGTCTGTGTGGCAGTGGGGCAGCGGGACAGCGGGGCAGTGGGATAGTGGGGCAGCGGGGCATTGGGGTAGCGGGGCTGTGGGATGGTGGGGCAGCGGGGCATTGGGGTAGCGGGGCTGTGGGATAGTGGGGAAGCGGGGCAGTGGGGTAGCGGGGCAGTGGGGTAGCGGGGCAGTGGGGTAGCGGGGCAGTGGGTGAGCGGGGCAGCGGGGCAGGCAGTAGGGCAAAGCGATAGTGAGGCAGCGGGGCAGTGGGGCAATGGGGTAGCGGGGCAGCGGGGCAATGGGGCAGCTGTGCAGCGGGGCAGTGGGACGGTGTGACAGAGGGGCAGTGGGGCAGTGGAGTAGTGGGGCAGTGGGGCAGCGGGGCAGCTGGGCAGTGGGGCAGTGGGGCAGCGGGGCAGTGGGGTAGCGGGGCAGCGGGGCAGTGGGGCAGCGGGGCTGCGAGGCAGTGGGGCAGTGGGGCAGTGGGGCATTGGGGCAGTGGGGCAGCGGGGCAGCGGGTCAGTGGACTTGACTGGAATGGACTGGACTGGACTGGACTGACGTGGGTTAGCAGAATTTAACGCGAGCGGAGCCGCGGGTAAAAGCTAGTATATGTATAAAATATAATACAATCATTAAAAAATGTTTTAGCCAATCCAGACATCAAATAAATTACAACTTTTTGTCATTAGCAAAAAATAAAGGGAAAGCAGCGTGGCAAATTAAAAAAGATAAAACAGGTCGAGTTAATTTTGAAAGTACGATAGATGCAATTAAAACTAATAATAATGTTATAAATAAACCCCCTATTACCCATGTAATAGTCCTATGACTATAACATAACTGGCGAAATGTGGGTGTACTATACACCTCTGCCTATCCCTTCGGGGACATACAGGCGTGATGTTATGTTATGTTAAATAAAACAACATAAATTTCTGAGACTTTCAATGATTTCTTCATTAACATAGCAAATAGCTCCCAGCCAGAGTAACATAAAAAGTAACTACACTTCAAATATGAACCAAAGTATGTTTCTACAACCATGTTGTAAAAGCGAAATAAAAAAATCATAATGTCACTCTACAATACCTTATCTGTTGGTTTTGATGGGATAGCGATAAAATGTGAGTACATTTTAAAATCATGTGCCACAGTTATATCAGCGGTCATTGAACACTTAGTTAATCTCTCATTCTGGTAGGGTATTTTCCCAAAAAAACTTATGATTTATATGGGTCATACACAAAAGTGGACGTTAAAAATTATAAATAATAAAAGTTCGCGTATTGTTTTGAAACTTTGTATTTACTTAAAGTTACTTACTAATATTCTTAAAAGTATGTCACTAGAGATCAGTCTTGAATATCTTAGGAAAAAATCACGTTTTTGTTTTTTTTACGTCTACTGATGAGATCGAGTTGTCTACAGAAAATAACAAAAATGGACCTAATATAATCAAAGTAATAAGATTGCTAATAGAAAATATAACAAAAAACTTATAATTGAGTTATTCACAACCTCTACGCAAGTGATAATAAAAAACTGTTACCAGTTAAGGACAAAAAAATAATCAAAAACTGTCCACAGAACAAACATATGCTTCTGTGGACCTAAAAGAAAAACATATGAAAATATAAAGATTTAATTATTTCTAACGCATTTTACGCATGCGGAGCACAATTTAAATCCACAATTTAAATCTTTATAAATATTTAAATTGTGGAAAGAAAAAATAGCTCACGAGTAGGATTCGAACCTGGGACTCCTGGCTCAGTACGCCAGTGCTTTAGCAACTAAGCTACCGTGAACACTGCTCGTGGTATCGAAATTATCCTCCACAATGGTACGTCTTTGGGTGATGTCAGCGATATCTTATTTGTTTCTTAACCGACTCGACTAACTTTGCAGTTAATTCAAAGTTAATTCCATTTCACGTTTCTTCTTAGCTTTCTCTCTCCATATTTTTCTGATCGGTCTCTGTTCTCTAGGCGTGTAGTCCTTAATAGTCTTAATTGAACCTTCTTCTTTTTTTCTTTGTTATCTTTCCCTATTCTATCTTCTTCTTTCTTCGAGGGCTGTTTGATCCATTTTTGCTCGAGCACGGCGAATGCTAAGCTTTTTCTGTTCACGCCTGCGCTTATTTTTTTCGTCCTCAGAGAGATGAATTGTTGATCGACTTGCTCGCGGCATTGTAACTGAAGCAAAAGACATCTTGCGTCATGCATTGTAAGCGGCACATTGTAAAATACAAACATAATAAAAATACGTTTTTATTTAAACACCGCCACTAAATTCATTCAAAAGCGTCTCAAACCACGAATTATTTAGGGTTTCGTAATCAACGTCATGTATCTAACTTCAACACATATTTTAGAGTACTTAATTAATGTAATCAGATAACAGTAGTAATGAAAGGTTATATCAAAGAGGACACGAGGACCAATGATAGTAGGTGTGGTGATTTTATTCAGTAAGAGTCCAACACTGCGACTTTCCCGGGCGTATGGCGTCGATAAGAAAAAAAAACATCAAACGAAAAAAAAACAGTCAAGAGGAAATATAATAATAAATATGTTATAATAATAATAAAGGTTTCTTGTTAACTGCGGAACCCTAAAACGCTAATAACAACACCAAATTCAATTGCTTCTTCCTTTCTGTGGACATAACTCTCTCCTGTAGACACCAAGTCTACAGTAAAGGTGTCTACAGGAGAGATATGTTATTAATAAATTAAAGATGGCATGCTGAGTTTTGAGGTTAGAATTTAAGCAATGCGATATTTGCGAACCGCTCCCTTACGCATATAATGCCTTTATATTTATATATTTTTTTAAACTGTACTTACCCACAAAGACTTTGCACAGGAAAGACACACTGATCTCGACCAAAAACTTGTGTAATAAAATAAAATTGTGTTTTTCTACCAGCACACGGGCTTCTTGTCAAATCCGCAAACGAGGAAATGACAGAGAATACAGTGTGACCATATAAAAAAGAAAAGAAATAACGTAGAGTTAATTGAAGGATTTTTTTTAGCTGATTTTAGCGTCTACAGGAGAAGACCTAAAATCCGCGAACAACATGTTTATTCGTTTTATATCCCAATTAAGAGTCGTAATTTTTTTTTAATGTAATGGAATGTTTGCCTGACTATATAACTTATGTTATGGGACAAAATAAAACTATGAAAAGTATGTTTATGAATTTTTTACCGTCACTCAAAGTCAAGTTCTTGGCATCCGAACAGTCTACAGTAGGAGACTTTTTCAGTTTAATAATTGTAAAAATAAATATAAATAACACTAAACTGCGACAATTTTATCGCACACGATTAGTTTTCAAGGAGAAATAATAAATAAAAATTATCAAATATTGAAAAATGCCATAAGATCGATTTTATGCTGCCTGAACACTTTTTTTTTGGTTTTTGTGTTTGACCCATATAGTAATGCCTTTGTTTAAAAATGGTGACAAGGATGATGTATCCAATTACCGTCCAATAACATTAATTTTTAATTTGTCAAAAAAATATTAACAAATTATGCACAGTCAGCACAGTCGACTTATGAGTTATTTAGAAAAAATCCAAATTATAAAACAAGAACAAAAAGGCTTCCAGAAAAAATATTCCACGACTTTAGCTGCATTCACATTAATTAAAAGTGTCATTGAAAACATAGATAAAAGAGTTCCAGTATCAGTTATCTTCTTTGATATGAGCAAAGCCTTCGACTTTGTAAACCACGACTTGCTCCTAAAAAAATGTACACATTATGGAATTAGAGGAATAGTAACTGAATGGATAAAAAGCTACTTATCTAATCGGAAGCAAAGTGTAGAAATTGGCTCTATTGACGAAAATCATGAGTATACATCGTACAGATCCCGATATCTTCAAACTAAAACAGGTGTTCCATAAGGAAGTATACTCGGTCCTTTACTCTTTCTAATCTACATCAACGAGCTTCCCATAGCCATTCAACACCAATGTATACTTTTTGCCGACGATATATCAGTCATAGTCGCGGATAATAATATATCAGATAAATGCCACGAAGATAGCCTCAATGAAACAGTTGACCGTGTTTTAAACTGGCTGGGTGTAAACTATTTACCTATGTGCTAATTTAAATAAAACTATATATGTTTTGTGTTGTGGTGTGATGTGATTGTGATGTTATTTTTTCAAATTAGAATAAAAAACTAAAAAAGTATGACGTAGTTTGTCAAGGACATAATATTTTAAACAGTAATGAATATAAATACATAATAAATTAAATGAATTCGTGTTTGCTTTAAAGCGTTTATGACGCACAGTGACTGAAGCAGTTGTTCTTTTATTTATTTATAAAAGTACAGCCACATACATTAAAATAATCACTATACTCTTATCTAATCTGTAACTGGTCTGATGTACATGAAATTACCGGCGTACATAACACTTATAATTATTTGGCTACAAAGAGCTACATAATTCGCCAAAGAGAAGTAAAAATTTGAATTACACGTTACACAATTACACAATATATGCAAGTGCATACATTAACACTAAAACAAATATAAACCTGATTTTGATATTTTGATTCATTGCTCTTACTTGCTCTTACTGCATACCACGTGTATATGTATCTTGTATGTTTCTTCTTTTTTAACCGACTTAAAAAAAAGGAGGAGGTTATGTATTCCACGGGTTTTTTTTTTTCATGTATGTACACCGATTACTCCGAGATTTGTGGGCCGATTTACGTGGTTGTTTTTTTATTTGGTAGAGAAAGTCCGCGCGGTGGTCCCATATGAATTGTATTGACTTAGGTTGAGTAGTTTTTTAACTAGCTTCAATAAATCAGTTTATTTTAGCTTCGCCTATCTAGATGATCTGCTCATTGGTTCGTTTTTCTGAGAATTCTTGGCCGATATGCGTGTTTTTTTTTCACGATAGTGATTGGACGTTTGGAAGAACATGAGCGAGACCTTTGCCCAGCAGTGGGATATCAAAGGTTGATAAAAAATATATTCTCAAATTGGTTATATAAACATTTATGAATCAACCCTCAACTAAAAAGTATGAAATAAAAACTTTTTAACAAAAAATAAAACCGACTTCAAAAACCTTAACTAAAAAGTAAAAAATAATCGTTATATGTATTTTAAAATCTTAACATAAACAACATTTTGAAGGCGGCGCGTAATTTTCATGTACGTTCACATAAACTGTTTTTACTATAGATATTGCGCTCTACTGTACATTACATGACGTAAAGGGTCAACCACGCGCCGCCTTAAAAATGTTGTTTATGTTAAGATTTTAAAATATATATAACGATTATTTTTTACTTTTTAGTTAAGGTTTTTGAAGTCGGTTTTATTTTTTGTTAAAAAGTTTTTATTACGGTACGGCCTTCTACTCTGGGGGAACTCTACACATATTAACAAAGCTTTCCTGATACAAAATAAAAAACCGCTCAAGTGTGAGTTGGACTCACGCAGTAAGGGTTACGTACCACCCATCGACCTAATACTCCATTGAAACTGATTTACGCAGGTAGGTACCACCACATAATATGTCTATGTTTGCCCTATTTTTTGTATTTGTTGCTAAACTACATAGTATGCACTATATCAGACCAAGTTTGACGCTGCTATGTATTACCGTTTTGAAGATAGAGCAGGATTTAATCCTGCTCTATCTTCAAAATGATGGGTTTATGCCGCGGCATTTTGGGCAGATAGAATAAACGCCCAATATCTGTCCGTTTCTGCCCAGTAAATGCCCACATGTCAGGACATTTACTTTATACTTTTAAAATGATAAATTTTTAATTATTTTTGGTTAAAATGCTTGTGATTAGTTTACGAAAATAACTTTTTGGAGGATTAAAGGTAATTGCAATTTAAAAAACCAAAATATCCCTACACTTTTAACAATTTTCTTAACGAATTTCTGTTTTAACTTCATAAAGATTTGTTTTTAGTGGTGATATTCATAATGTCAACATAATTATTGTGTAGAAGGGGCGGCACGGTGTTTGTCCGCCAGGCACCGCACTCCAACTCGACTCGTCTGGGACACGGACTCAACTGTACAATATGACCCGCTGAGTTGGAATTTCTAAATTTTTGTGCGTGTAGGACACTTCAAGACAGAAGCTATCGCCACGAATACATCGGTCTTGCTCTTACAAGAACCGTATGTTGGCTCCAAAGGGTAACTGACTGCGGAACATAAGGTTGTGCAGTCGGAAACTTTCTCGAGTCCGATCAACGATCTGTTCAAGGCTGCGGTGGTGGTGATCAATAAGGGGCTTGAAGTAATAGAGAACCCTGATCTTGTCACTAATAATGTAGTGGGCGTGGTGATAAAGTTATGCAACTTTAAGCTTGGGCTAATCAACATGTACTTCAAACCCAATGCTGATATTAGCGCCTACCTGGACAGAGCGAGGAAAACAGCGGAGGATCTCAACGTGGCTTACATAACTAGCTAGAGATGTCAACGCTGCAGTCCCTGGTGGGGCTGTGAGATGGAGGATAGTAGGGGAACAGCGGTTATTAAGGCTCTGGCAGCGATGGATGCCTCAATGAGGAAACTGAGCCCACTTTCTACCGGCTCCGGAATGGGAAGCCCTACATGAGTATAGTGGACATCGCAGCCTGCACCGCAATGACTCTGCACAGGGTGAAGGAGTGGCGACTTGACTATGACTTCGTAACGCTCTAGGAACACAGCTAGAAAGCTAGCTGGCTAGGTTCCAGCTGGAGATCCGGGCTGGAACTACCGCTGCATCACATAAAATCAGCAGGATATAAAACACCAGGAAGGCTCGCTGGAGTGAGTTTAGAGACGTGCTTAAGGAACAGTTGGCATCGTACCAGAGCGGATCACAAAGCCGACTTAGAGAATTGCGAGGATGTACATGCGGTGGTGAATTGCTGTGAGGAGTCTGTCACCCGGGCATGCAAGGAAGCTATTCCAGTCATGAGAAATGCGCAGCTTAAGACAAACTGCTGGATCACAGAGTTGCCTGCCAAAAGAGAGGGAGTCATCCTGTTACGCAGGAAAATCCATATGGCCAACCCCAGGCGTAGGCCTTTTGCAGTCGAGGAATATTTAAAAGCGAAAACGGATTACAAAGAGGCCATCCAGGAGGCAATTACTAATGGCTAGAAGGAGTTCTGCACGAGCCAGAAACTCAAGGAAATCTGGAAAAAGTTCACCGCATAACCAGCAGAAGTAGCACCGCCATTGTGGACAGACTCCTTCGAGCTCCAAACAAAAAGGCACCGGGAGCCGGGAGCGGACGGTTTCACTTCGACATTTGCAACGAAGCCTACCGTGACAACATGCTTTGCTTGGTAAACCAGTACCTCCACCAGGGCCATTTTTCGACGCAGTGAAAGATGGCGGTTTTCAAAGGGATCCCAAAGCCGGGGAAGGACAACTATTCCTAGGCCCGGTCATACCAACCGTAGCTACTATATAGTGATCTGTGATACCAACCCATGGTTGTCATACCAACCCATTGGCCATTGGTAACAAAATAATGAAAAACCGGTACACTTTTTAACATTTTCATAAAATACAACATTTTCAAAAGATTCTAAAGCTTCACAATTAAACGTTTGACATGAAAATAGATTAGATTAGTATTATTTACAAAAAAAAACCTTTTTTCTACAAGATACATATATTTAATGTAGTCGATTTTTTTGCCCAGCGATTGGGCATTTATTTGGGCGTAAATTCGTTTTTGCCCTATTCGCCCAGTTTATGCCCATTTATGCCTTTTGGGTTTAAACCCTCGACCCATCACTGAGCAGGAATAAAAACGTTTAAGAAATTGCATGTTTTTTGAGGTTTCTTGTATGGGGACCCCCTTTGGGTTTAGATTTTTATTTTATTTTTAGTATTTGTTGAGATAGACAGTATAGTAACACATATTCTGTGAAATTTTCAACTACTTATCGGTTACCTTTACAAAGATACAGTCCCGTGACAGACAGACGGACGGACGAACGGACAGCGTAGCAAGAGTAATAGGGTCCCGTTTGGCGCCCTTTGGGTAAGCGACCCTAAAAAGAGTTGTACAAAAAGATAAACTAAAAAAGACACAAAACAAAAAACATAATAATAACCATACGAGTACATGTACCATATTTCAAATTAGTCCTGCACCATCCCGAGACAGAATATGACTGTACCTACTACTATAATGCAGCTGTGGAATGTCTTCGGTTCGTGCCCCATCCCATCATAGATTAAAGTTGTCAAAGGGGCACTGCTAGCTGGACCTGTGTCCTGACGGAGGATGAGCCGTGATTAAAGAAAAACCATACTTCTCGTATGCGAGCAGATACATGCCAATGCTAATAATGGTTAATCCAGATCGAGAGAAGACACTTTTGGATTTTGGCTCTTAATTAACCGACGAAAAAAAGGAGGAGGTTCTCAATTCGACGCGTATATTTTTTTTATTTTTTTTTATGTATGTCCACGCATAACTTTTTACAGAGTGGTCCGATTTTGATGATTCTTTTTTTAATGGATAGGGTATATCTCGAAGTTGGTCCCATTTAAATTTCAAAATCAAAATCCACCCTTAAGGGTAGTAAATCAGGGGATGAGTGTTTGTTCACCCACTGAATTCTTACCTGTTAACCGATTCTGTTGAAACTTGACATACATAAATATAGTTCTAGACACTACGACATAATGGAGACCTGGAGTTAGATTTTAACCACAAAAAAATGAAAAATAAAACTTTTTAACAAAAAATTGAACCGACGAAAACAGAAACTGAAAAGCGAAAAATAACTAATTATGAGTCGGCGCCAAACAACCAATCAACGAAGATCATTAAATTACTTTAAATAAATAATAAAAACAACGTCACATCAAATACAACGTGAAATTTTCAACGATAAACAATAACTTTCCAAAAATGCGTTCTCCGCTCGGCCACTTGCAACTTACACGCACTTTGCTTGTTAAAAGTTCGTTTGGCGCCGAATCATAATTAGTTATATTTCGCTTTTCAGTTTCTGTTTTCGTCGGTTCAATTTTTTTTTTAAAGTTTTATTTGTGTAACGACTCAAAGTCGAAATCGATTTAATCGCTACACCCATTACACTTTGCATAATCTGGCATAATGGGAATTGGCTCCTAAAACCATTCTTCTCTGCGGTGGACGAAGTGGTTTTATTAAACTGCGAGGAATTCTAGCAGGAGCACAAAAATTTAAGAAAATCGGAATTTGTGGGCAGTCGGTTTTATGGGCCCACATTTACTTTGCACACAAACACTGCGTCATTTAGCTGTCGCGATTCTCCAACGAAATCATTTTGATGTGCCTCAGCCTCTTAGTGTAATATTATTATTATTCGAATAGTTGATCAACACTATTCGAAAAACTCGAATAGTAAAATCGAGCTAATTTTGCATACCCTACCAGTGATTGTTACACTATTGTTCTCTAATTTGTACGTTGCCTTTTTTTTTGTTTTCGGGTGGAAATACCTCCGTCTGGAGACGGCTGTGGAGGGGTATGTCGGACTCTTACCAACTGAAACCACACGGTAGCTATCCTCTGCACAAAATAGAGGAGCTCCAGGAACTCCATTGGACCGCACCGTTGCCCCTCTAGTGCTATGCCTTTGGCACGTCCCGGGAAAACATTATTGCTTCCCCCACAGTACCACGCGACCACCACGTACCGCTGTCCTCCCCAGGGTCGCTTAATAGACGCCTCGAGTCCCCCCACTCTTAGCGGCCACGATCCCCAAGGTCCCCTGCATGATGTGGCGGTAGAGGGTGCGGCCCTTGGCTCTATCTGGGCTTGCGCCAGGGCGGTTGCCTCCCTGGCGCCTCCATCTAAACAAGTGTTGATGAACTTATAGAAAAATTATAAATAAACCAAAGAAAAATACAGACAGACAGACTCTAAAATCTTGATTCATTCGTGTTTTATTGGTTATATCTAGGACCCTAGCCGGGTTTTGCGAAAAAAAACTCAATGTACAGACTATTTGACCTTTATAATTTTATTTTATTACTTTTTGCGTATATAGATGATACGATAGTAGGAGTACAGAGAGGAAACTCTTCTATTTATTTTATCTATTACATCATAACGAACCTCTCTGTTCTACAAGATTCTGACATTTGTCATATCAGCTGACTCGGCGACACAGACCTACCGGCGACTTGTCACCATTGACTTGTTCCTATGGACCAGTAATACCTACGAAATAAGCGTGGTATACCTACAATATCCGGGCCACCGTTATGGTGGCCATAGCTAGGGAAGTAAGTAATCAAAACTAAAAAGTATCGATATCGATGCTCGTGTTTCGTACCAGAGATGTGTGCTGATTAAAATCATTTTCAAGTAGTAATAAATAATGCAATTATATCAAATACTAAGTTCGGCTGTCCCTAGGACATAAAAAATCAAGCTTCTAGGTCAAGGCAATCATACGGCTATGTCACATTTTGATACTCACAAACTCACATAAAAAACCTATAGGGTACTTCGCATTGACCTAGAATCATGAAATTTGGCCAATATATCGAAATATCTTTTTTTTTAATATATCGAACTCCGATTGTATATTTAAAAATATCGATAGATCGAAAATCTGATATTTAAAAAATATCAACAGCCCTAGTTTGTTTACTTGACAGCTCATGTACTATGGGCCACATTATTTTATTTTTTTAAATGTATTATGGCCTGGTTGCTAAGACCTTTAAGCCAAGTCATTTATTTGTTATGTGAGTAGTTTTATGACCTGGTTGCTTAGACCCTCCAGCCAAGTCTTTAGTTTACTCACTCTAGTAAAGTGATGGAATCTTTACCAGGTTTTTGAGCGGTTGATGAGAAAATATGAAAGTCACGTTTTTCAACTTTGTACCATTTACCCACACTTGTACACGTTAACGAGCACTTAAAATTTAATAATCCACCATTATTACACATTAAACACTCGAAGGCCTATGTCCAGCAGTGGACGTCTTTCGGCTGAAATGATGAAACACTCGAAGAAACACAAATTTAGGAAAATAATACAAAATCCACAACACGATCGTTCCGAATTTTCCCGCCAACCATGGGCCACATTGCGGGGTAAGCGGGGTTGCCACGCGGCGTAGGTATTTTGACATCCCGTAAAGATGTTGCCAAACAGAGAATATACAAATACGACATAACACGTTGGTTAACAAGAGACAAAGAATAGTTTCATAATTCAATAACGATTTAATAGATATTTGTATAAACTAGGTGGATATAGAAGAATGGGCCACTTCCATAGGTTTCTTAATTCAATGCTTGTCACAAATTACGTCATGAAATCTCATGAAATCGGGAATTTGCATACAACTTTCATTCCATGAATTTAATGTGAAACTTAGGTTTTTTCTACAATTTAATACCCAGTATCTATTGAGTATTTCTTAAATTATGTGTTATGTCTATAAAACTGGATGCATCTTACAATTTAATGAATATAAAACATAAATTTCTATACCTATGCAATAATTGTATGAGTGCTTAGATAAGCTCAAAAAATGCACATTAGTAACCTAACCACTTGTTAAAACGCTGGCAAAAGGGAAACTTAAAGATATTTCCTTTTTATTGGCATATTACTTTTTATCATTAACGATACATAATATAATAAATAGCACGATGAAATTTACGTAAAATTCTACGTCGATATAAATGTTAATTTTAAAAAGTTGAGAATCACTAGTGCTGACCATTTATCCAAAATTGTTATCACAATACAAATGTTTCATTCAGCCTTATCGATACTCATTCGGCCTAATTGAAAAATTATCATAAAAAAAACCCGCGGAATACATAACCTCGTCCTTTTTTTGAAGTCGGTTAAAAAATAAAACAAAGTTCGTATACGTTTTTAGTCCCGCAAAATTTAATGATATGAATTCTTTATTTATCGTTAATATTCATCATTAATTATTGAATATATGAAATATATATCATTAGTTTATAAATAAATAATTTGAAATAATAAGTTTAAAAAAGTTCCATAACGCGGCTTGCGGTAGGTGTGATTCGGGAGAAAATGTTACGTCACGTAAGAGTTTTGCGTTATGAGCAGGCATATATGCACACCGCGCGCTCTCTCTCTCTTTCTCTTTCTAGTGTGCCTGTGTGTGTGTGCGTGACACACTTCGAAACACACTAACTTTTCGAATTAATAGGTAAGCGAATCAAAATTTCTGTGGACATATCATGAAGAAAGCTGCACATCCTGAGAGTGCTCTAAGAAATTATGCGTGTGGTCTACCAACCGACATTCAGGCCAGCGTGGTGGACTATGGTCTAAAGAAGAGAAGCACGTGTCCAACAGTTGGATAGTAATTGGGCTAATTAGTGAGCATAGCGAAAATCCTTCTCATTCTGAGAAGAGATCCGTGCCGTTTTCTCCCGAATCACACCTACCGCTAGCCGCGTTATGGAACTTTTTTAAACTTATTATTTCAAATTATTTATTTATAAACTAATGATATATATTTCATATATTCAAGTGTGTGGTTCGAAGAGTTGATAATAAGTAGCTAAACCATTATTGTAGGTAATAGGTGAGGTACTTATCCCGGTTTTGCAAGAGATGCCTCTCCGTTGCTTTTATAAAATGTAGTGTAGCTATTATGTCAAATAATTTTTAACGTCATTGCGAGATTTGTTTCATAGATAAAATTTATTTTTCCGTATTGATTGAATAATTTTGGATAGA
This sequence comes from Asteroscopus sphinx, assembly GCA_949699075.1. NCBI lineage: Eukaryota > Metazoa > Arthropoda > Insecta > Lepidoptera > Noctuidae > Asteroscopus > Asteroscopus sphinx. The sequence continues at coordinate 10,112,927 of OX453013.1, read as the reverse complement.
ATCTTAGAGTAACTAATAGGCCTAAGAAACGAAATAGTCACATGTGGAGTGAAGTAATTTCAAGTTTGCCTGAAAAGGCTATGTTCGTATATTTATAGCACACCTGTGTATGTGGCGGCTAAATTTTAAGTGGCCCATTGCGGGCGCACATAGATTGTTTTTGTCCTTCAACTTTGAGCGGAACTTAGAATGAAATTATCACTCAGTGTTTTATTACCTAGTCTAAGGACAGAACGCTCATTTTTTAAATTTTGAATTACGAATGCAAACTTATTCCAATCGAAGGTGGATAAATTCAGCGCCAAACGACATACTTTATTTTTAACTAGCTGTACCCGTGACTCCGTCCTCGTGGATGTCGGAAAATAAAATCATGTCATGTTTATGTCTTCTAATATACTTAAGCGCACAGACAATTACACTATTCACCTACCATTATATATTTTGTTTTTACAACCAACCGGCTAAGGTAATGGAATTAGCCCTAAACTCTTCTCATTCTGAGAAGACGCTCGTGCCCAGCAGTGGGACAGTAATTGGGCTGATTATATAATGTAATTCTATAACACTAACCACATCCAGTTCTTTAACTCTTCACATTGTAAGAAGAGGCCCGTGCCCAGCAGTGGGACAGTAATGGGCTGATAATGTTATGTTTTTCTATAACACTAACAATATCCTGTTCATTAACTCTTCTCATTTTGAGAAGAGGCCCATATCCAGCAGTGGGACAGCTGTCTGTTTTGTTATTCTATATTTTCTAGTTTCTTAACTCTTCTTGTTCTAAGAAGAGGTCCGTCCCCAGCAGTGGGACAGTAATGGACTGATTATGTTGAGATAATCTATTACACTAACAATATACAGTTCCTTAACTCTTCTCATTCCGAGAAGAGGCCCATACCCACCAGCAGTGGGACAGTAATGGGCTGACTATGTTATGGTATTCAATATTTTCTATAATACTAACGACATCTAGTTGTATTTTTAGGAACCTGCAACTAACCAACAATCATGACCTCTACTTTGTATGCAACTTAATACAATAGAGGGGTCAAGATGTATCGCTGAATCTACTCAACCAATTAAGATGAAACATACTCTTTCTTTAAAGTTAGACTAATACCTATACAAATGCAATGTTTCATTACGATCCGTTCAGCTGTTGAGGTGATGAGTTACAAACAGACAGACATAAATTCTAAAAACGAATGATTCGTGTTCTATTGCTTAGTCCCCCTAGGCCGACTTTCGGGAAAAAAAACTCAATGTACAGACATTTCGACCTTTACAATTTTATTATAGTAAGTATAGCTAGATGTGGTGAAATACTTCGAATAATAATTTTTATGATTTTAAAAATATATTTTTGTTTTCACGTAGGTAAATACATGTAATATTTGATATCATAAATATGAAAATATCGATTTATTATAATACTTATTTTATTAATCAGTTCGAAAAAATAACAATAAATAATCGATTCACATAATCGCATTGACACATCATTGTCCAAAAAAAAAGTAATAACTTATGTCATTTATGGTATGGCGGCTAATTCTGAATCGCAAATTGGGGAGTGATAACAAATATTTTGTTATATTTTATAAACGTGTGTGTTTCTACGTTAAAACATGGCTATTTTCTTGTAGTTTATTGTATTTTTCAATAGATTCTGGCATTTTTTTTACCACGCGTACTAGATACAATGTGTGATAATAGTGATAATATACAACGAAAAACGCGCAATAGGCGGGAAACTTCTACTTTAGATATGAAAAACTTTGTTATCACTACTAGTTTTACCAATATGAAGGATTATTCCCACGAATTATTATATGATGAGTGATTTATTTGTTGATTTTGTAAAGTTTGGATGTACAGAGTCGTCAAATTTTATGTTTTTTAGCCTCGATCATCACTGTAAAAAAAAGGCGGTTATTGCAGTATTCACTTGGAATTATCAAAGGTATATATTATAACGCGCACGCGCTAAATATTAAAGATATAATGGCACTGACACACGTGCTTTTTATTTAAATATCCTAATTAGCGTACTCATACATGATTCGATAGATAGTACATTAAATATTCATATATTTAATTAGGGTGACGTTTGACATATTATTCTCCGTCCCATAAATGGGACTAAACTGAGCTTACGGTGGTTCTCATGTCGGGGGCATTTTAGGGACTGCTACGAACTATACGGTTAAAACCTTTCAAGTATCGTTACAAACAATTTACGAACATATTTTTCCGATAGTCAACACTCTTAACTCATGTCAATTTCTATAGAAAATATATATATATATATAATTTTTCCTATGAAATATTAACGTAATTCCACCTATCCCTACTGGCAGGGATGAATGGAATGAAATTCCATCTATCCCTACCAGTAGGGATAGATGGGATGGATGGAAACGTGGGGCTACCTTGGTAGGGATAGATGGAACAGCCGATTTTTTTTAAATTTCACGTACAATTCTGAACACTTCTTGTACATTTTTATCACATTAAAATAAATCCTGATTTACGCCGTGGTACCGCGACAGAGCATCACACGTTGCACCACACCCCGCGTGTTTTTGGTCACGTAGGCCACTTCAATACGACCTTTTGGAATAAAAAGGTTGCATGTTGATACAGCATGTTTCGAAGATATCAAGGGTTAGAGTTTTAAATAATACTAATTTTATTAATGTTCATTTTATTTTATAATTAATAGGTTTAGGTATTATTACAATTAAAATACGATAGATTTTAATAAAAAAGCCAATGAAAGCTATAGTATATACGGAAAAACCTTAGAATATGGAATTTAGTCAAAGGGAAAAACATAACCATAATTAGCTAGATGGAACCCTTTTAAATTTTGTTATGTGCCAGATACATAATATAACTAGGTTTTAATTGCTTTTGGAACCTTTTTAACTGAAGTAAATAAGCTATACTATATTTATAATTAATACATTTTCTTAACAAAGAAGTTCTATCTCATGGGTGTAGTTATATAGGAAAAAATATAACTAAAAATTAATAATAGTTAGTAAATGTTATTAATAAAATGTTAATGTTGTTATTAATTAAATATAATTGACAAACTTCGACACAAAAATTAAAAGTTTAAATTTTAAAGTTCTTTATAAAAATCTTGATCCTGTGCGGGCATGAACTTGTCACCTTTTTTTTTTGGATATAATAATAGTAACATAACATAACATCACGCCTGTATTTCCCCGAAGGGGTAGGCAGAGGTGTATTGTACACCCACATTTCGCCAGTTAATTATAGTCCCATGTAATAGGGGGCGAGCCTATTGCCATTGACCGGGCATAAATCCAGACTCCGGGCTGCTACTGAGAATTTCCTACTGAAAAAACCCAATAACACTTTGCCCGACCAGGGAATCGAACCCAGGACCCCACGCTCAGCAGTCGTGCTTGCAACCACTAGACCAACGAGGCAGTCCATAATGGTAGTAGTCCGATAATAATATTCTTTGTGTATATCTTTTGCACTATGTCAAATTTTATATTCGTCGTGGTCTATCTGCTAATCTCGAGCTGCCACTCCTGAACAAGATATGTAAAATGAGGTTTTAAAAGAGATCTGCTTCAAAACTTGAGTAGGTATAGTTAAAATATAATCTGAGTTTGTAATACTCTTAGAGGTTTTCTTTGATTAATTAACTTCAAGAGTCTTAAAAGTTCAATGGGTGAATATATTTCACACTACTATCATCAGGCTTATAGGATGAACCAGAACTTTCAGCTTCAAATGGCTTAATAACGTCGAAATTGACATTGACAGTATTGACATTGACGGTGTTGGGTGACACGTGTCTTAGCACGATTGTAGCTACCATGGATTCTACTAAAGACATTAGCTTCTTAAATCGTTGGTAGCTACTCACTAGTTCAAAAAGAGTCACTCACTCATTTTATAACATTGCGCTACCACGATTTCGATGCCTCGCGAGTCACGTGCGTGTAATGGACGCATAAGTTATCTGTGGCATGTGAGTGTGCATTACTGTGCATAGTGCACATACATCATTCAGTACATGATACAGCCTTGCCTCAATCGTGCTAGCACAGTGTGGTGTGATGACTAGCAACCTCCCTGGGGTTGCGGTTGCTCTATGCTAGCAACACAATGTTACTAGTTGGGAATAAACAAGTTCCATGTACATAGTTGTAACCTTTTTAGGGAGAAGAAAAAAATCGGTAAAGCGTATTAAAACGGTTCTATGTGGTTAGATGGAAACTTTTTAAATAAAGTTCGTTTATAATAATGAAGTATTGATAAAGCATAGTTCTATGTGGCCAAATAGAACTCTTTTGCTTTTAAACTTTGAAAGTAATTCAACTGTATCACTTGGAACCTTTTCATACTAGTAACTTTGGATTAACTTGCCAAGAGATGGCGCTGTTTTCAAAATTAAGTGAAACAAATCAGTTGGAACGTTTTTATGCCAAAATATGAGTTTTATTGTAATTGTTAGTTGGAACCTTGTTATTCCAAACGGTCGAATAGGTATCGACTGTTTGTTGTGTCGCAAACGCGTTCGCGTGTGTTCGCATAGAACGCCGCTTCACGTAGAACGCCGCGTAATTACTCTAAGTTCATAGGTTACATTTTTTTGCGGATTAAATCCGCACGCGGTTTACCGAGGTTTACCGCAGTGCGTCCTGGGTATAATACTGTACTCTTTTGTGGCCCACCATAAAGACATCGACTGGCATCAACTGATAACTTAACCACAATGTAGGTTGTTTGACATAACCTTAAGGAAAACATGACATTAAAATAGTAAATATTTAAAAAATCTAAAATTCTATTTAGTATAATACATTGGCTTCATTGAGTTGTATATGGTGAGTTGGGCGCCAGTGTCACGTCATGATCTTCAGGGTGAGGGTAGCTCAGGCAGGAGTAGAAGATGTAGCAGAGTAGTAGCCCGGAGACAGCGGAGGCACGCAGACACGAGGGCTCGGAGGCTCGAAGACACGGTGACACACGGAAACTCGTAGGTACGGAACTGGAGGTACGGAACTCAGAGGTACGGAGGTACGGAACTCAGAGGTACGGAGGTACGGAACTCTGAGGTACGGAGGGTACAGAGGGTCGGAGGTACGGAGGGTCGTATGAGTGGTAGGTAAAGCTCCAACGGTACGACGATGAGCTGTTGCTATGGCAATGCAGCGATCTCTGGCTGGAGGCAGGAACCAGTGGGGTAATATAATAGTAGGGTAATGCATTGACATTGACATTAGCTTTCATTTTGAAATAATAACTTCTTTCATTGCGTGGTGTTGCGTGGTACATAGTTGCCGATACGATGAATTGTCAAAACACACGGAGCAATGTATATTGAAATCCTATTGATTGCGATCGCGAGTGAGTTACGCAATACGGCAGCAGGTTGATAAATAGGTAGATTATAGGTAAGTAGACAAAAACATAAGTAGGAAAGTTTTGGAATATTGTATCTCACTCAACTAGTAAATTGATACATTGACTGTTTGTTAAAAAAATATAATGATTACAAGACTAAACCACATGAGTGTTCTTCAGCGTACAATATAGAACTAATAAAAATATGAAAATAGCTATTTTTGAAAATAATTTTGAATTTTGAATTTGGATTCATGGAATTATAATAAAGTGGCCAGGAAAACCAAATAACGTGAGCAGCATAACGAGTTGAACCATTTATTAATGATTTAATGTTTAATTTGATTATTTTTATTAAAGAGTTTTTCCAAATGAGTTGTGTCCTTCTTATATTGATTCTGATAACGTAGCTCACATGGACATCAGGGTTTTTGTAACATACTGTATATATATATTATATAAAAGAAAAAAATCGGCCAGGTGTAAGTCAGACTCATGCAACGATGGTTCCGTACCTAGTTTGTAAAGTTATATACCCCGTGATAACGAATGGAATGGTATTTTTTTTTGTAATTTTTATCATAAGTTGAAAACTACGGGGCATAAAAATAAACAAATACCTACCTGTTTTGGAATCTGCAAATGAAAGCCATTTATATGATACCCCACTTGAACTAGTAGCCCCACTTTGAAATTTTTCATTTCAAATTGCAATAAGGGTAGGTAAGCAATATTTAAAACTATTCCTAATTTTAAATTATTAGAATTAGTTGTTTCTGATATGCTACTGTGACAGACGGACAGATATGAGATGGATGGACGGATTGAATCTCACCATAAGGGTTCTTTCCGTACCCGAAGCGTGCTAAACGGGACCCTATTTCTCTCGCTACGCTGTCCGCCCATCCATCCGTCCGTCCGTCCGTCTGTCTGTCACAGGGCTGTATCTTTTGAACGGTAATAGGTAACCGGTTGAAATTTTCTCAGAATATGTGTTGCTATAAGGTGGTGTATCACGACAAATACTAAAAACAAAAAAAAAACAAAAACCAAAGTGGGTCCCCATACAAGAAACCTCAAAAACCATGCATTTTTGAACGTTTTTGTTCCTGCTCTATCTTCAAAACGGTAATATATACTAGCGTCAAACTTGGTCAGATTATAGTGCATATTATGTAGTTTAGCAACAAATACTGAAAATAAGATAAACATAGACATATGTGGCGGTACCTGCGTAAGAAATACATTCAAAAATAAATAATATTTCGCGCACTGTGCGTTGATGTCTTTTGATAAACTCTCGTAAATTAAATCAGTTTTTATGGGGTATCAGGTCGTTGAGAGGTACGGAACCCTTTCTGCGCGAGTCCGACTCGCACTTTGCCGGTTTTTTACCTTTTTGGTACGGAACCCTAAAAACTGTATTCCCTGGTTTCTGAAAGGCTGATCAAAATAATGTTCTCAAATCCCATGTAGGTTTGTAAATAATGGATCACATCACTTTTTTTTTTAATGAGATATAGGTCTGCTCTTGACCGCAATCTAGACAGCTTTGAAATGAGAGAGCTGTTTATTTAGTAATTTATTGCGTTGATCAGCTTTAAAGAACTTAGGATTTAGCATTGTATTTTACTTACTCCATAACGAGGTTTTCAATTGGACTCCTCCTGTCACTGCCACTATTAGCCCCCACAATCCGAGTAGATGTAGTATCAGCAATCCTATTGCATTCTTCCAAACCACTTGATGTTTAAATGAGTAGTCTGTTCCTACATACTTTGCAAGTGGAGGTACCCCGTCCATTTTATTATTGAATGCTTTAGTTTACTTGAAAAAAAAAAACTTAAACACTTTTTTAAATTAAGATTTAATTCTTGGATATTATCTTCCATAGATTTCTTTTAAAATTATTACGTTTTCCCATATAATTTGATTTGTTTATAGTCTACCCTGAAGCACTAACCCTAGTCTTTTATTGAAAAAAATGCGCTGCTAACTTCTTATAAATGTAAGTGTCTATATTGATAACAACGTACTTGCCTATTTTAAAAGCAAGTTGTACATTACATATTTACAAAAAAGTAAAGTTATTTAATGTCACTTAGACGACCAGCTAGCATATACGTTAATCTTAGTTTATACTAAAGGGGTCGCACAGATTGTAAAAAATATAGACGAAGTGTGAAATGTACAACCAGCGCTCACGCACAAACATGCACCTCAAACCGTGCTTACCCTTCTCAGTACACATGTCGCGGTATCAATCGTCCAGTAAGCATCGCGAAAGCATCCACAAAGTACATTTGTATATAAAGCATCCTTCAGGTGTGTGCGTGAGCGCTGGTTGTACACGAAGGATCACGGTTTTTAATACGCTTTTATTAGGTCGACCTGTATGTAACTAACTATGTAATGGAATCTAAGGTAACTTATTTAACCATCTTCCAAGGGTCGTGGCGTAGTGAAAATTGTAAGCTGTATATAGTTCTGATGACAATACAATAATATGGTACTGTCGAACTGATCTGATGATGGAGCCGGAAGATATGAACTGGAACTTCATGATGGAAAATCATATCATAGCTGTTTTGGATTTCTTAGAAAAGTCTTGTAATGAACTTTGACCACGATTAGGTTTCAAGGTCTGATGATGAAGCCGGAAGATAGGCACTGGCATTCCATGATGGAATATCGTATCATAGTCGTGTTTGCACTTGTGAGAAAGGCCACGTAATGGACTTTGAACACGACCAGGTTTCAAGGTTATACGCGTGTTTTTCTAGTGTTTTTTAAACTATTAATTTATTTTTGGGGTCACTATGATTGTTCGCAGCACTTCGTCTATATTTTTTACTATGTCTGTGAGGGGTCATTGTAATCATCATTACGAAAAACTTTGACTACAGGACCGACCCTGCGAAGAAAAAGCAGCTGATCCCTACTTTTTGTCAATTTATGTGAACACAAATATAGGGATTAGCTGTTTTTTTCGCGATTTTAGGGTTAGTCCCATGGTAAAAGTTGTTCATAATGATGAGTACAATGACCCCTTAAGAGGTTTAGTGTAAACTAAGAATGAGGTTGTAGACTTGTTGGCCAGTATAAGAATGATAAAATACCTATATTTTATTAAGGCGCATGTAACAGCCAAGTGGCGCCCCCATCAGTAAAAAAAATATTACTCGCTAAATACATAATTTATCGGAAAATCGTTTTTAAAAATTGAAGTACAGGTACTGTAGTTTATTCAGAAACTATTAACTCTGTAAATTATAGTTCGCTGTAGTTGTAGATAGAAAAAACTGGCCAAGTGCGAGTCGGACTCGCGTACTAAGGGTTCCGAACCACCATGCCATTATCTGTGGTACGACCCATCGATCTGATACCCCAAAGAAACTGATTTAATTTATGAGAGTTCACCAAAGGTGCAGCACTACGCGTTCATGTCTTTCATATTTGCATTTCTTTCTTACCTGTATCACCAAATCACCACACGTCTGTTTGTCTTAATTTTATAAATAATTCCTGATTTTTTTTAATTGTAGGTATCCTCCGTAACATCATTGCTCTTACGAAAAAGTAAGTCGGATTGAAGGACAAACTTAACTTTGCAGTGGAAAAAATTTATACTAATAACTGGTTGTATGATATTTTTATTGTTTTATTGTATTATCTATGATTTATTTTATGTTTTCACTATGCTGTACTTTATGATTTTATTTGACATTTCGAAATTTTATGAACTAATACTTTAATAATTGCATATTCTGACATTTTATAACCGACAATTTGTGGCTAATGACATTTCATACCTGGATTATAATACGAGCAATGTAGGATGTGAGATAGTTTTCAAGTTTTATAATAATAATAATTGTTTATTAAAGAAAACAATCGGTCCATTGATAGATACTACTTACTTTAGTTAAATTGATTAACGTATTTTGTAAAAAATTGCATGCTGTGTATTATATGGCAAATTGTGTCTTTGCACCTATTTAGAATGTACCAACCTCTGTACCACATTTTAAGCAAATAAAAGTTAATTTGAATTTGAATTTAAACCATCTGAGCACGCCAAAATTTTTTTTTTGTCCTTCAAAAACAAATTCTCCCAGAAATCGGTCTACAACACGGTCATTTCTCCAACTGCAAATGTATGTTTGCAATCACAAAAAATATAGGCTATTGAAATTAAAAAACATCCTAATTTTAATAGAGAAGATGGTTGGCAGCTACCATCTGTTTGGAACCCAGTCCTAAAAATAATCAAGTCCCAAACAGCACGCAACACTGTAAAATAATGATATTGTGAGTGATTACTGCGTGCATCGAAACGATTTTAATTAATAAATATTGTACGGTAGATTAAAAGATTTTTTTAGAAATATCTGTAAAGACGATTGTCATCTTAGTCTGCCTGCGACCACGAAATACTGCAAAGCTTTCGAAACGTCAGGGAAACCAATTTAAATAATATACGCTATTTAATCCGGTTAAACTTTGTTTTAATAAAATTTTAAATTAATTTAAGTACCTAATAAATAATATTTTGCATGTCGATCATACGGTGAGATATGATGTACCCAGTACCTGCCAAAAACCACTAACATCTTTGTAAAAACCATGTTTCTTGCAAATAAAAATCTTTATCTTTATATTATTTCTTTTTCTCTCGAGTCTCAAGTTTTCAATTCTCTCAAGCCTACACGATTTTTCTCACGAGCAATTGAAATATGAGCTATTTAAAAAAATCGTGTAGGCTTTTTTTTACTATTTTATATGCACTCCCAATTAAATTGCATTTTTTGTTCTATTAAACTTTTTCTTAATCTTATATATTTCTTCTTTTCGAAACTAAGTATGACACTTGAGCTTGCTACAAAATAACACAGAAGTTTGAGTTATTTACTTTACCTACACTTTATTCATCATCATCATTTCAGCCGAAAGAAGTCCACTGCTGGACATAGGCCACACTTTAAATAAAAAAAGGCGGACGGAATCTTTTTGAACAATAAGTGAAGCATCCATAGAAAGACGGCTCGCTTAAGAGTACGGGCTGGCACGCACATTGTCAGACTCATAGTAAGACAAAAAGCCGCTATTACGCAACAAATTTTGTGTGACGGTAGTCAATGTCGTAGTGTCACAAATAGAATAAAAATATACAGGATAATTGAAAAAATACCCAAAACCTCTTAATACTAACATTGTATTATGACCCTGAACAATGTTTCTTTTACGAATTTTCATAATTCAAAACTTTTTTTTTCATACAAAAATATGAAAATACTCTGTACCTTGCATATTCCAGACGGCCGATGAGAGGCCGGGGACAATGTACACAGGGGTCAATGTAGCTACCTACTTGCTTATTTGTAAGCTAATGACAACAATTAAACAACCACAAAAACAACATAAACAACCGCAGCGCTCAGGGTTGCGGCATAATATGCTACAGTATACGCAAATTTTACACAACAATATTAAACAATACATTTTTTTTGGCTAACCTGTTTTTTTGGCCAAAGTCGTAGAACAAACGTTGTTCAGGATCATGATACGAAGTTAGTACTTGGAGGTTTCGGGTATTTTTTCTATTAACCTGTATATCTGGTGTGTTAAAATACTGTAGAAATTATAGTGGGTTTATGAAAACATTAAGTGCTTTCTTGAATGTAACTAACAATTAATGTAGTCATCAATTCAACTCAGCCTATCGCAGTCCACTGCTGGACATAGGCCTCTCCCAAGTTGCGCCACAACGCTCGGTCCTCTGCCTTCCGCATCCAGTCCCCCCCAGCCACGTTCTTTAGGTCGTCGGTCCACCTGGCAGGGGGGCGCCCTACGCTGCGTTTGCCGATACGCGGTCTCCACTCAAGGACTCGTCTGCTCCAACGGCCATCGGTCCTTCGACAGACATGGCCAGCCCACTGCCACTTCAGCTTACTGATCCTACAAGCTATGTCGGTCACTCCGGTTCTTCTCCGGATAATCTAGTTACGGATTTTATCCTTCAAAGAAACTCCAAGCATAGCTCGCTCCATAGCTCGTTGAGCGACTTTGAATTTGTGGACTAGCCCAACTGTCAGTGTCCACGTCTCGGCACCATAAGTCATGACTGGCAGGACGCACTGGTTGAAGACCTTTGTCTTCAAACTTTGCGGTATAGGCGACGAGAAGACTCGGCGAAGTTTGCCAAATGCTGCCCAGCCCAGACGGATCCTTCTGTTGGCTTCTTTCTCGAAGTTGTGTCTACCAAGCTGAATTGCCTGCCCTAGGTAGACGTATTCCGTTACAACTTCGAGTGCCGACCCTTCGACGGATATTGGCCTCGGCATGACATGCATATTGAACATGACTTTAGTCTTGTCCAGATTCATGCCGAGACCGACACGTCGAGAGGCTCCGTTTAAGCTGTGCAGCATTTTGCCCAGTTGTTCTAGCGACTCAGCCATTACAACGATGTCATCGGCAAAACGGAGATGTGAGATGTTCTCGCCGTTAACGTTGATACCCGTAACGTTGATAACAAATGTAGTGTAATGTAATTATTATTAATTATTGACAAGAACGTATATTTTCCTTTAAAATATAGTGGCAAGGAACAAAACACTGGTGTTATGGTAGTATTTATGGTTTGAGATTAACTCATTTTAACATGTGTTAATCTTTTCCTAGCGAGATTCCGTCCGCCTTTTTAATTTGTCTGAGCGTGTAAACTTATTGTTCTGACTCACTGTTATTCATACGACTTTCACACGAGCCGGATCCATACAACACCAACTAACGTCTGTGCAGAATATTTGGACATGCTGGCGGTATGGCAGGTTAGCGCAAACGAAAGCACAGAATATCTAATAGACGAAAGGTTTAAATGTTTATAGTTTGAAATTCGCGCCAACTCTTTTATAGACATATATTCCTTGTAAACGAGATGAATCACATAGACTTCAGTGATTCAGTCTGCGCGAACGTGGTATGCACAGCACAAGTCAGCGTTTTTTTTTGTTTTTTTTTTCCCTGGGGAAATCCTCATGGACGCACTCCGCCCGGGGTAGGCGGACCCAGTGTCGGACTCTTACCAACTAAAACCACCACGGTGTTCCTTTAACTACCTTAGCCGGGGGCGTGGGAACCCGTGAGTATTCACACAACCACTCCCAACAGGTCCCGGCCCGCCACAAGCAGGCGAGCCCCTTCTGCGGCCGTGCGGCCTAACGTCGGCCGCACCCTCCTTGGTGGCGCACACGCAACACTGCACGTTACCTCACCTAATGGGCCTTTACCAGCTGCGCCAACTACGCCAGCTGCTGGTCGGGCAGCAGACTACTCCGAGTCTGCTGCTCGCAGGCCCTACCTCCCGTAATTTTTTATAGAGGTTTTATTCCTCGCGGTCCGGGCGGTGAAGCCAAGACCCTCGGTCCCAATAGGCGCGAGAACACTACTCAGCGGGCACTCCTGGGGTTACGAGATCGACGGGGGCAGGGAAGGACAGTCCCCCCGCTGCCTGCCCAGTGGCAGGGTGAGTGTACACCGGGCCCGCCCCTGCTCCTCCACTGTGCCCTCTGTTGGCAACAGAGGGACAAGCGTTGTGAGGATAGCTTTGACCACAGACTACTAGGGATACTACGGCTTTGACCCAAGATTCGTGCCTGTTAAGCACTGACGATAATAATTTAATTTTATTGCGATTACACCAAATTATTGTACTAAAGTTTGTATTCTTTGTAATAAAGTGGATTTGTTTTATATTGTATAGCACTTAAATAAATTAACACTTTTCCTCGTCATTTAAATTTGGTTTTTTTTTTTGTTAATTAACATTAGATATCAATTCTAAACAAAACTTAAGTAGTCATCTCATAAATAAATGATTAATTTATGAGCTTTGACTATATACTTCAAGGCCAACGTCACGAACAAGAAGTTGACACCTTGTCGATTTGCGTAGTACTTACACGCGAATTACGCACACACTCTAATCCAAACCTTGCCCATTTGTTTATTGTATTTCGAATCACCGAACGTGTCATTGTACCAGTCAAAGCGCTTTGAAAAAAATATCAAAATGCCAATATGTGTTCTAAAATGGTGCAAAAATAATTCTACGGTTTATTTACTCATGACTTAATTCTATGCTCATGACGCGACGCGATGCGAGCGATATCGCATCGATTGTCGACTCAAATTGTACGTGTACCTTTAGAATGTACCTAACATTTTAAAGGTTACAGGTCTGTGCCTATTAATGTAATCTTGTTGTGCAATAAAGAGGATTAGTATTGTATTGTATTGTATATATTAACGGCCAAAATTAATATCCAATCTATCCACGATTTGCCCTACTAGAGATAGGAATTTGACATAAGCTCCATACAAAATGCGTCAAATTTCTATCTCTAGTAGGGTAAATCGTGGATAGATTGGATATAAATTTTGGCCGTTAGGGACCACCGGATTAGCTTTTTTATCTATCTTTTGTATTATTTACATTAAATTTATCCTTGCCATTACAAGCGGACATTTTTGTATTTACTTTACTCTTCTCAGCGAATGTTTCACTAATCGGTTTTTAGGGTTCCGTACCCGAAGGGTGCCAAACGGGACCCTATTACTCTCGGTACGTTGTCCGTCCGTCCGTCCGTCTGTCTGTTACAGGGCTGTATCTTTGTAACGGTAATAGATAACCAGTTGAAATTTTCACAGAATATGTATTGCTGTGAGGTATATCACGACAAATACTAAAAACAATCTAAAACCAAAGGGGGTCCCCATACAAGGAACCTCAAAAAACATGCATATTTTTCAACGTTTTTGTTCCTGCTCTATCTTCGAAACGGTAATATATACCAGCGTCAAACTTGGTCAGATTATAGTGCATATTATGTAGTTTAGCAACAAATGCTAAAAATAAGACAAACATAGACAATTGGATGCTGATAAGCAATAATGTGTCAACCCACAAAAATTCGAAAATTGAGTTAATGATGCAGTACGCTTCTTTGGATGACAAAGAACGTTTTTCAATAGGATTTTAACCTGATTGAATGGTTTTTATACCAAAAATGAGTACAAAAAGGTTGACACGAAATCAGTTCGAAGGGTAAGACATTTTGCAATGAGATGTTTAGGCACTTGAAACATTGTTTGATGACCCTAGGCGCCATCTGTTTAAAGTCAAAAGAAGTTATGGGACATGATCGGTTATTGCATAATTAGTATTATCCTTTTTCGGCTGTGTAAACACCATTGGCCCATATTTAATTAAAATTATACGTATAAAGTGGGCCTCACAAGACTACTAGCCACGAATACTACATGTAAAACGCAGTAGAAGACTTGGGGAATATAAGATCATCAAAGGTAAGTCAAAATATTACATAAATATAAGCATTTTAGCTATACAAGTTTAGAGGTCATTTTACCGGTAAAATTATTAAAACAACGCTTTTTTATGACAGAATACTGTTTAAAATTACATTCAAATACGTTTTACATACTTACCGTGGTAATATTACTTATCTTAACTACCTAATTTCAGCAAAATGTAATATTTTTGATTAACAGGTTATTGCTTAACAAACATTCTACTATTGACTAGCGCTTGTAAAAGTTTTATAAAGCTTGACACGTTATTGCTACAAAAAAATCTCGTTCACTTGTTCGTTCGTTTATTTCAATAGTATGTTAAATGACTTGAAACGTTTTTGAAAAACGTGGAATGAGGGAATTAATAAAACAAACAGGTTCACGACTGTAAGTATCCGCAAACAGGGTAGACAGACATTGCCTCAAATCTTCAGGTTCTCGAAATTTTGGCACATACCCTCATTTTGCAAGTTGTGTCTTATTTTTATAATTATGTTCAGAATGCCACCGCCAAGATCAAGAAGCCAAGCTTGCGGATCATGTACCTAATACCTCACGAGGAAAGCCATGCGTCGCGTCCTACTTCTGACGAGGAGTTTCAGTGTAAGGTTATTAGCCACGATGTTGAAGAAAAGAGGTGTATGGTTCCGTCAAATAGCAGTCTCAATGAGGAGTTTCCAGAAGTTCGGCCAGCAGAAACATACCTTCCGAATATTTATATTTCTGATCAAGATCTGGACTTTGAGAATACTCTGGATTTATTGGAGTTTCTAGTGTTATGGCTGATAATAAAACACTAGCTCATTCGTCGATCATTGAGCTTATTCATCATACAGCAACTATTCAGTCCGAGCCCAAAGAGTTGTCTGATTCATCATCAACTCAGCCTATTGCAGTCCACTGCTGGACATAGGCCTCTCCCAAGTTGCGCCACAACACTCGGTTATCTGCCTTCCGCATCCAGTCACGTTCAGCCACGTTCTTCAGGTCGTCGGTCCACCTGGCGTGGGTCGCCCTACGCTGCGGCTGCCGATTCGCGGTCTCCACTCAAGGGCTAGTCTGCTCCAGCGGCCATCAGCCCTTCGACAGACATGGCTAGCCCACTGCCACTTCAGCTTACTGATCCTACAAGATATGTCGGTCAATCCGGTTCTTCTCCGGATAATCTCGTTACGGATTTTATCCTTCACAGAAACTCCAAGCATAGCTCGCTCCATAGCTCACTGAGCGACTTTGAATTTGTGGACTAGCCCAACTATCAGTGTCCACATCTCGGCACCGTAAGTCATGACAGGCTGGACGTACTGGTTTAAGACCTTTGTCTTCAAACATTGCTGTATATGCGACGAGAAGACTCGGCAAAGTTTGCCAAATACTACCCAGCCTAACTAGAACCTTTTGTCGGCTTCTTTCTTGAAGTTTGTCTACCAAGCTGAATTATCTGCCCTAGGTAGACGTATTCCGTTACGACTTCGAGTGCCAACCCTTCAACGAATATTGGCCTCGGCATGACTTGCATATTAAACATGACTTTAGTCTTGTCCAGATTCATGCCGAGACCGACACGCCGAGATGCTCCGTTTAAGCTGTGCAGCATTTCGCCCAGGTGTTCCAACGACTCAGCGATACAACGATGTCATCGGCAAAACGGAGATGTGAGATGTTCATACCCTATCCAGTCGAACGAAACGAGATTATTTTGTTGTAGGTAGTTTGATTTTGATTTTTAAATACTGTTTTAATTCAGATAATGTTGATAATGATATAGGTAGATAAGTATTCAAAGTAAATCTTGAAGATTGAATAGCCAATAACGCTCTATGGTCCCTAATTTGTTACGTTTTTAAGAGGAAAATAAATATTTTTATGCTGTAAGAAATCGTGGCTTTTATTGATAACATCTTAACATTACAATTTTTATATTAATAATACGTTTATCAATATAGGGTTAAGGTACTTGACATTAATCAAATTGAATTTAAATTAATTGTTTTCGGTTTAGCAATAATGTGTTATAAGACTTGAAATGTATATTCAAATAAAATGTTTGCTGGCGCATTTTGTAATATCAAATTTAACGGTTTTTGGAATGAATATAACAGATTTTACAAGTTTAATGGGAGAAATTAGATCTAAACTTATATTATGATATAATGACTGCATATCATCAATATTTGCAGCAAATCCTTGAACAAACTAATTAAATTGGCGCCGTAACTTTGTAACACGATTTACTCGAAATGGCTTCCGTGTAGGTTGACATACTATTGCTTATCAGCATCCAATTGTGGTGGTACCTGCGTGAGAAAGACATGCAAAAATTCATATTTCGCGCACTGTGCGTTGATGTCTTGATAAACTCTCGTAAATTAAATCAGTTTTTATAGGTATCAAGGCGTTGAGAGGTACGCAACCTTTACTGTGCGAGTCCGACTCGCACTTCGCCGGTTTTTTATGATGAGCCTTCATTTATAGGCGGTTTGCTCGAGGTGCTTTTTTGCCTTTGCCTCAAACATTGTTCACGGGAGTTTTAGGATGACTATCAACGAACTCCGGAAAAAACTGAATAAGTGGCTAGGAGTATCGTGCAATGTGATTTTGCCATTCCGCTCAGCCGGCAACCCTCTGATCGGCTAATCAGAGTATCTCACTCCAGTCAACTAATCCAGAAAAGCTGCAATGAAGACGAAGCGAGGCCCTGACCGACTCTCAGTTAGGGCGTTCAGATACACAGTGTCGCCACTTACCAACAGCTCACCAAATCTGCGCGATAATAAAATTGTTAACCACCTGCTTATTATTAGTATACAAAACTGAAACGCAGCAATTTGAAGAGGAACTAAAATAATGCATTAATTAAAGAAATATGGACATGTCACAAGACGAAACAAAGGTCGATTTGTAAATAAAAACTTTCCGATTAATATTATTTTTTGTTATGATATGTAACCTGCTTTGTCGAGTTGTATTAGCTTTTTGATAAGAGAAAAAGTAAGCTAGTGACAAATGTCATAGAACGTAGTCTAAAATATTTTTGCAATGAAGTAAACACAGTTTTTCTTTAGTTATTGTTTAATTTACTCCAAAGGGTCCATAATTAACGGTAGAACCCTAATTCATTAACATGGTAACAGATCGTGGTTCCCAGGAATAAGTTAGAAAGAATTTGCATTGAAAGTTCGAGATGGAGAAGTCTATCCTTGAAGCCGCTAAAATCCAGGTAGGAGAGCTTCATGATTCGAACTGGGCGACATGGAAATTCAAAATACTCATTGCATTACGAGGTCTAAGAGTCCTAGATGTGGTTGAGGGCAAGCTAATTCCACCCAAGAAACCTGAAGTGGATACAGAGCCTGCAGTAAAGAAAAAGTATGAGGACGAACAGCAAAAGTATTTGTCAGCAGATAGCGCAGCCTTGCTGCTTATTACTAGGAATTTGTCACAAGAAAACTGCGAGAAAGTTTTAAGATACTCTACAGCTAGGGAAGTATGGTTAGAACTACATCGATTGTATGATGGTACATCGGAAAGTAAAGCCTACGACCTGTGCATGAATTTCTTCAGCTACACCATGCAATCCGGAGGTGATATGACAGGTCACGTCAGCAAACTGAAAAACTTATGGTCAGAACTTACCAGGGAGCTCCATAAGGAACACTTGAAGGAAGAACTACCAGAATTGTTTCTCATTTGTAAGATTCTAGAGATATTACCGGAAGAATACTTCAAATCAAGCTGGATGATGATGTCGAAGGAAGACAGAAATGTAGAAAATCTTACAACTCAGCTGTGCAATCACGAGAGAGCCTTATCAAGAAAGAATGAAGAAAAGATAGAAGCGCTTGTAGTGAGAGGCAACAGAGTGACGACAAATAAGAAGAGTAAAGCAAGTAAGAATTCTGAGAATAGTAAAGTTAATGCGAGAATGGACAAATGCCACTATTGTGGTGTAGTCGGACATAGAGTCAAAGGTTGCTCTAAATGGATATCCGACGGACGACCACCAAAATGTGTGCCAACATCTAAGTCAAGAGATGATCCTAATACGAGTGTCAATATGAACATTATGATGGTGAATCCAAATGCTACTGCAGATAGAGACCATTGGTTTGTTGATAATGGGGCTACGAGCCATGTTACAAGCAGATATGATCTATACCAGACATTTGAGGAATTCAACACTTCACACACCGTGACAACAGCAAATGGAGATACGATCAAGGCAGTTGGGAAAGGAACTGTATTCGTAGAGGCTGATGTAGAGGGTCGCAAGATAGAGATCTCGTTGAATGATGTATGGTACGTGCCTTCAATACAGAAGAACCTATTACTGTCAGCGCAAGACAAGTTGGATAACAGCCTTTTCATGTCAACAACTACGGTATGAAAATTGTCTCAGCATGGAAAAGTATTACTGATTGGTGAAAGACAGAAAGAGGGAGGTATTTTCAAGCTAAAAGCAAAAAGTATCAAACCTATGTCACTAATTGATATAAACTACATTTCACAAGAGGACCAGTTGCAACTATACCACGAGAGATTGGCTCACGAGAGCAAAGCACATGTGAAAAAGGTAATGGAGAGAGAACTTGGCATTAAGGTAAAGCTAGACAGAGAAATATGCGAGGGTTGTATGTACGGAAAAGCACATAAATTAAAATTTGGAACAAGGGAAAGAGCTAAGGAACCAGGAGAGTTAATACACGCTGATGTATGCGGGCCGTTCACAAACTCTTTATCCAAATACAAGTATTTCGTACTCTTCAAGGACGATTTTAGCAAATTCCGCTTTGTTTACTTTCTGAAAGAAAAATCAGAAGTACATAAGAAGCTTGAGCTGATGTTAGCTGAGATACAGACTATAGGACATAAAGTAAGAGAGCTATTGAGTGACAATGGAGGAGAATGTGATAATAAAAATGTTAGAAGATTACTGCAGAAGTATGGCATAAAACAGAGGTTGACTATGCCCCATACTCCAAACCAGAACGGATGTGTTGAAAGAGATAATAGGACCGTTGTGGAAGCAATGAGAACAATGATGCATACAAATGAGTTACCTCAGAGTCTATGGGCTGAGCTAGTGGACGTTACAGTTTACATATTAAATAGAACGGGTCCTACAACGTTAGATAAGTCACCGTACGAGATCTGGTATAGCAAGAAACCCAGGATTAAGCATCTGAGAATAATTGGAAGTACATGTTATGCACATATTCCCAAGGTGACTAGAAAGAAGCTGGATAAGAAAGCTATCAAGGGCGTACTTGTCGGTTATGATAACGATGAGGGATATAGAGTTTGGATTAGAGAGAAGAACAAGATAATTCGCTCTAGAGACGTGATTTTTGAAGAAAAGACTTCGAAGTGCACCAAAGACACGCAGGACATTGCTTCAAAACCGGAAACTCAGAACATCCCAAACCATACTAGTAGCATTGTTATCCCAAAACCTATAGTTGAGTTGTTGAATCCAGATACAGTCACACCTATAGGAGTTACATCAGAACTCAATGATGATGATTTATTCCAAGATTGTGATTCTGAAGATAGTAGAGAACAAGATATAGTAAGCGAAGAAGTCTCACAACCGGTACAGCAGGAGACAGAATCTAATGAAGAGATAGAGTCAAATGCAGATCAAAGAGGAATGAAACTTAGAAATCGTTCAATGCTGAGAGCACCTGTAAAATTTGATGAATTTGTGATGTCAACCGTTGCAGAGTTGAATGATGATGCAGTTGAACCTTAAACATTCAGAGAAGCTATGGAATCTAAGGACAGAGATAAGTGGAAAATAGCTATGGATGAAGAAATGAAGTCATTGAAAGAAAATGAAACGTGGTACCTTTACCTAGAGGAAGAAAGGTAATTCCATGTAAATGGGTTTACAAAGTAAAGAGAAATCCAGATGGAATTATAGAGCGTTATAAGGCACGACTGGTTATTAAAGGGTATTCACAGAAAAAAGGCGTGGACTATAACGAAACTTTTAGCCCTGTTGCTAAAATGAGCACGATAAGAACTATTATAAGTATTGCTGCTAGAGACAACATGCACTTGTCGCAGTTCGACGTGTCCACCGCGTTTCTCTATGGAAACATTGAAGAGGAAATTTTCATGAAACTACCAGAAGGGTATAACGATAACACAAATCTAGTTTGCAAGCTGACGAGGAGCATTTATGGTCTCAAACAAGCCCCGCGTTGCTGGAATAACTGCATTCAAGGATTTTTACAGAAAGTTGGATTTAAAATGAGTGAAGCAGATCCATGCCTCTTCGTAAGAAGGAGAGAAGAGAAGATAATAATATTAGCTCTTTACGTAGATGATGGATTGATTACATGCAGTGATGAAGAAGAAGCACAAAGTTTTCTGACAGAACTGAAAGAAAGATTCAAAATTAAATCCAAGTTGGCAAACTATTATCTTGGTCTAGAAATATTAAGAGAAGACAATGGTACTATAAATGTGAATCAAACTGCATATACCAAGAAGGTGTTGGAGAGGTTTGGCATGAGAGAATGCAAGCCTGTAGGAACACCAATTATCAAAGACGGAAAGATAGAAAAAGGAGAAGACTCTAAAATAGAAAAGTTTCCGTATAGACAACTGGTTGGTGCTCTGTCATATCTGATGGTTGGAACTAGACCTGATCTTGCATACGCAGTTGGGGTTGCTTCCAGAAAACTAGATAACCCTTCAATTGAGGATATTGTCAAAGTGAAACGAATTTTGAGATATCTGAAAGGAACTTTAAGTTGGGGTTTAATTTATAAAAGAAACTCTGATGCTAAGTTACGATGTTATAGCGATTCAGATCACGGTGGAGACTTAGTGACAGGAAGATCTACATCAGGGATGATCTGTATGTACGCTGGAGGGATTATATCTTGGAAGAGTCACAGACAGGCTTCCGTAGCCATTTCAAGCACTGAAGCGGAAGTCGTTGCCGCTAGTGAGACTGCACGAGAGACAATCTGGCTCAGAAGACTTTTAGAGAGTATCGAGCATACGAATGAAGTACCAGTTCTGTATGTTGATAACGAGTCTGCTATCAAGTTGGCTAGAAACCCGCCATATGAGTACCATAACAGAACCAAGCACATAAGGATCCGCGAGTTCTTCATTAGAGAAGTTGTGACGGACTGTATGCTGGACGTAGAGAAAGTTTCGTCGGAATTTCAGTTGGCTGACATGATGACCAAGCCGCTGTACAGGCCCAGGCTGACGATGCTTTGCAAGAAAATTGGAATGTTTAGTGGAAGAGAAGATATCACTAGCTGAACTCAACAAAGAGAGAAGATGTTATGATATGTAACCTGCTTTGTCGAGTTGTGTTAGCTTTTTGATAAGAGAAAAAGTAAGCTAGTGACAAATGTCATAGAACGTAGTCTAAAATATTTTTGCAATGAAGTAAACACAGTTTTTCCTTAGTTATTCTTTAATTTACTCCAAAGGGTCCATAATTAACGGTAGAACCCTAATACATTAACATTTTTAATTGTGACCCTTTAAACTGCTAAATTTTCATTGTTAAAAAAGATTTAAAATTATTTCAATTTTACATGTCGGTGAATGCATTGTGTCAATTTGTGTCATAAACGATACCAGTCAATGTTTCATTATGATATTATACAAGATGTTGATCTGAGGGACTCGTAGCAAAGCAACGACTATTTATATAATATTTTAATAAGCGCTCATTAGAAAAGGGGATATGGTACAAAACCATCCAATGTCAACCTTGTCGTGTGCCCTGGTTTATAAATAATAAGCTTAGTAGGAAATTAGTTGTAACAGCTCACAGGCTCAGATCCGGACACATTCCATGCAAAAAGTTTAGCTTTATGATGAAGAAAATATCTTCACCCAACTGTGAGGAGTGTGGAGTTGTTGAAGATTTACACCATTTTGTTGCTGCAATGTGTCCGATATGAGACTAATAGAAATTATTTATTTAGGGCTCTGAATTTGAACAGGACTGATGTAGGTACATTTCACGATGTGTTAAATAACCCAAATTGTGATAATGCAAAAGATCTGTTCAAATTCATGGCCCAGATAATATAGTATATGTAATGTCGTGTTACTTTTGTTTAGGGTACGATGGGACTGTCGTACGCTATGCGGAAAAGTCCCTTTAAAATTTTAAGAATTAAAAAAAAAAAAAAAAAAGCAACGACTGCGCGGATTGTACGATCTGCAAGGTTAAGCTGCACTTGCCGCGGTATCTGTGGATGGGTGACCGTTTCGTTACACATCGAGACCCCTCCGTGCCTCGGAGAGCACGTTAAGCTGTCGGTCCCGGTTGTCATACGAATATCTAAGGCAGTCGTTATGGGTAGTCAGAAGCCTGAAAGTCTGACAACTGGTCTGACAACTGGTCTAACCTCCGAATGTCAGTATTACCCAGTAACTGGGTTGCGGGGGTCTGAAGGCAGTCGCTCCGTGTAAAATACTGATGTTCAGCCGCATCTGGCTAGACTGGAAGCCGACCCCAATATAATTGGAAAAAGGCTCTGAGGATGATGACAAGATGTAGATCTGTAACCGTGCCATATTTCTAGCGCAAATGATAAATAAAATGTGCTTAGTCATCTAAATATACTTGAAAAATTCTACGATTATATAATACCCAAATTTTCACATAGAAACAGCGAGGTTTTGAGAATATATCCCGAACAACTCTGAAAATAAGTAATCGGCGGCATTGTGAAAGGGTGGAAATACCTCCAAATGTTTCGGTGGTTTCGTACGCATTATTTTTTTACACATGGGGGAATTTGTTTGTTTACACATAGGTATTTAAATTATTTTTATTATTTTTGGTATTGTTTTTTTTATTGATTCGTGTTCAGTATCAGTGGTATAGTCGCCTCCTTAAATATGGCATGGATACGGATCAAGATGTTGTATTTCGCATTGCCGTGCACTCGTGTATATAAACGAAAAAACTTAATTAAATCCCGACCATAATCTACGCACAATTGAGCGTCAATATCCAAACAGAAATTTAATTAAATTCTTATGTACTCCTATTACAATTTATTGGCAAAAAATCATTCCAGCGATGCCGATGAAGATGGAATTTTCATCACCCGTTTACCTGATTTTAAGTACGTCCATAAAATGATACAGATATGGTTCGTACTTAGTCTTGTAATTAGTTGGGTGAGTTAATTCCTTTAATTCTCTTTCAATATATTTAAAACGAAAGATCTCTTTAGCTCATTTAAATTCGAAAAGTTTTGGAAGTTAAAATTAAAGCGCCTGGAGAGCAGTATTTAAAAATAATAATATTTAGGGCTCGAGAAAGGCAAAACAGAATAAAATTATAATAACTATAAAAAAAAAATATGCCTTTGCGAGACCAAAAATGGGACTATTTTTTGGTCTCGCATATTTATCTCAGCATAATGATATTTCGCATATCTCAGCATAATTATGCTGCAACACCGAAATGCGTCCAACAAAAATTCATTCCGAGAACGTTTCAATAAAATGTAGCACTGTGTGTAATGATTTTCTGCTATTCTTTGTTTCAAGGCACATGGAGAAAAAGTCAATGCTTCTTGTGGTAAGTTTTTAAACATCCATTGTCTTTATAAAAGACAATTTTCCTAATCATTATATTTTCGTAGAGTGCGGGATTGCCGGGCACAACCGGCGTATCGTCGGCGGCACCACAGTCCATCCACACGCGTACCCCTGGCTAGTGTCCCTCATGCTGGGACCCAAGCTGCACTGCGGGGGAGCCATCATCACCGACATACACATACTTACAGCTGGACATTGTATTACTTTCGGGTTAGCATTTTCTTATCTGTTTAAAAATATTTGTAAAGCATCTACAAGGTAACGATTTAAATTGTGGAAAGAAAAAATCGCTCACGAGCAGGATTCGAACCTGCGACTCCTGGCCCAGTACGCCAGTGTTTTAGCCACTAAGCTACCGTGAACACTGCTCGTGGTATTGAAATTCTCATCCACTTGGTAGGTACGTCTTTGGGTGACGTCAGCGATATCTTATTAAGATATCATAACCACCGAGAAGATAACAGATGTTTATGTAAAAACCAGATGTTTAACCCGAACTTTGGTGTTCACCAACGATAATCAGCTGTTATATCACAGTATTCAATCGGTTTTTCTAACCGATGTCGGGGACGTCGTTTAAGTACTATCCGAGTATTTAAACAAGACATTTTTGACGTTTGCTGGTTGAAATTGTTGAGGTTTTTCATCGATATTCTGTATTTGATTGTTTTTAGTAATTTAAAAAGAGTCTATGCTGCATAAAATATTAATATTAAGATTATTACTCTCCAAGATATCAAAATAATTGCATTTCACCATATCCGTAAAATTTACAATAATGAAATAAAAACTTTTTAACAAAAAAAAAAAATCCGACTTTAAAAACCTTAACTAAAAAGTAAAAAATAATCATTGTATGTATTTTAAAATCTTAACATAAAATATAACATACATTTAAATATTTTATTTTTTTCGTATAGATATGCATACCCTTACTATAAGACTAACCAAGTGGATGAGAATTTCAATACCACGAGCAGTGTTCACGGTAGCTTAGTGGCTAAAGCACTGGCGTACTGAGCCAGGAGTCGCAGGTTCGAATCCTCTCGTGAGCGATTTTTTCTTTCCACAATTTAAATCGTTAGATTTTGCTTCGCATGCGTAAATGCGTTAAAAATAATAAAATAATTTCATCTACAAGGTGTTATTGAAATAACTGAAAACCTCTTAAGGGGTCATTGTACTCATCAGTATAAACAACTTTTACTATGGAACCAAACCTGAAATCATGAAATAATATCAGCTGAACCGTATATTTGTGTTCACAATCACATGAGACTTTCCATCTTCATGTCTCAGTTTGGCGAACCGACTTGCAGTACCATTTAGGTAACAGCCTAGGTGGTATTAAAGTTGTTATGGGCAAAGGTAACCGCTTAACATCAGGTGGGCCTTTAGCTCGTTTCGCCATCCTATACAATAAAAACATAATTAAAAAACCATGAATTGACAAAATGTAGGGATCAGCATATTTTTTTCCGCGATTTCAGGGTTCATCATTACAGCCGAAAGACGTCCACTACTGGACATAGGCCTCCCCCAATTAAGGAGGGGATATGCCATAATAGCCACGCTTGGCAGGCGGGTTGGCGATCGCAGTTGCTTGGTTAAATACTCAGAGAACGCTGCTGCCCATCCTCTGGTGAATCCCTCAGTCGCCTTTTACGACACCCATGAGAAGAGATAAGGGTGATGCTATTCTTTAAGTCCGGCACCACACGGAATAATGGATTTCAGGGTTGCTCCCATAGTAAAAGTTGTTCATACTGATGAGTACAATGACCCCCTTAAGAGGTTTTCAGTTATTTCAAAAACACGTTGTAGTGTTCAAATACGGATTATAAACTTCGTTATGCTATCATTATTCATTTATCCTTCAGCGTCCATTTTCGTGACTTAACGGTGCACGTGGGCATGCACGACCGCTTGGACACGTCATACGTAACACTACACGTGGCGAACGGCATCAAGCACCCTCACTTCACCTCCAATGCTGTCCGGGATATCAACGACATCGCTGTCCTAACCCTGGACAAAAAACTGAAGTTCTCAGAAAATGTTCGGCCCATATGCCTGCCAGAGGAAAGTAAGTTCACATTGTACAAATCTCATTGAGCTTCTTAATTGTTGCAACGGAAAACTTCTAAGCCCGGAGCAAATTTAGGTTTGGATTTTCACATTTCACAATATTTTATCACAAATATTAATTAATCATTGCACACTTAGAATAATTTGTTTTAGAACCGAAGTAGTCGCACGCGGAGTGAAGCAAATTCAAGTTGGCCTTAAAAGGCTACGTTCAGTACAGTTTATGCACGCCTATGTGTGTGTTGGTGAACATTTTAGGTGCCGCTTGCGGGCACACGTCGATTAAATAAATAAATATCTTTGGGACATTTTTACACATCACCATCCAGTCCCAAACACTAAGCAGAGCTTGTACTATGGGTACTAGAAACTTTTTTTTTGTAATTACATACTTATAATATAAGGAACACTCAGACCAACACAAACACACAAATATTTGTGTCCTGTGGGAATCGAACCACTAGACCACAGACGTTAAATCAGATTCAGATCTTCAACTTTTGAGCGGATCTTTAATGAAACTATCATTCTCAGATTGCATATAATATCTTCTACATATTTTTCAGCAACAGACTTTAGAAACATGCCCCTGACCGTGGCAGGCTGGGGCAAAACAAGGCAAGGTGCGTTGACATCATCGAGATATTTACTCGAAACCAAAGTACAAATTGTGGACGGCGACAAATGTAAAAAATCTGCCATATACAAAGATAACTTGGTCAGTGATACAATGATGTGCGCCTATAGTCTTGGAAA
Source organism: Asteroscopus sphinx (assembly GCA_949699075.1). Classification (NCBI taxonomy): domain Eukaryota; kingdom Metazoa; phylum Arthropoda; class Insecta; order Lepidoptera; family Noctuidae; genus Asteroscopus; species Asteroscopus sphinx. The sequence continues at coordinate 10,085,708 of OX453013.1, read as the reverse complement.
AGATGCTTGTCAGGTAATTATTTTCTGTTTTTCTGTGTTTAGTAGACAGATCTAGGCCTAGGTCTAGGATCTAGGTCATCAAAGAAAGAAAGAAAGTCAGAGTCTTGTACATTTCCGCACTTTTTCCTGAAATTAATTTACGTCGTTTATTCCAGGGTGACAGTGGTGGACCATTGTTTTCTACTCATCGAAGATCTTATAATAAGAAATGGTATCAAGTCGGTAAGTACTTCTAATAGCTTGTTGTTCTTATACAGTGTGTAACAAAAACCCAATTGTTCCTGTGAGGTACGTTATCAGAATCGATATTCATACGTAAGGACACAACTTTGGAAAAACTCCTCAATAAAAAGAATGAAATTAAATATTAAATAAAAAAAATTAAATTAAAATTCATTTAATATCATAAAAAACATCATGTCGTATTAAATCATTATTAAAAGTGATTATATAAGTGATTTTTTATTTTTTTATTGATATAATCACTGAGTGAGTGAGTTTTGAGTGATATAATCACTTTCAATTTACAATGTCCATTTAGTCCGTGTGGCCGGACTTAAAGAATAGCACCACCCTTATCTCTTCTCATGGGTGTCGTAAAAGGCGACTAAGGGATTCACCAGAGGATGGGCAGCAGCGTTCTCTGAGTATTTAACCAACCAACTGCGATCGCCAACCCGCCTGCCAAGCGTGGCGATTATGGCATATTACATATTACCCTTAATTGGGGGAGGCCTATGTCCAGTAGTGGACGTCTTTCGGCTGAAATGATGATGATGATGAATTTACAATGAATAATGGTTTAATATTTAATTTGATTATTTTTATTAAATATTTTTTCCAAATGAGTTGTGTCCTTACGTATGAATATCGATTCTGATAACGTACCTCGTAGGAACAACAGGGTTTTTGTTACATATTGTATAGTCATAAGTGTAAACATTTGATCATGTTATCGCTTGTTGGCATGAGAAACATGCGAATTAAAATAATGATCTGTTCTAGGTATTGTATCTTGGGGCATAGACTGCGCTATGCCAGACTATCCAGGTAAAATTATTACCTATGTTCTTAGTCAAATTTTTGTTTTACTTTATTATACAAATAATCATAATTTAATCCTTTCAGGTGTCTACACAATGGTGGCAAAATACACTGGCTGGATCAAGCAGCAGACTGAGGAAGGGACGTATTGTGTATAGTCATAAGAAGTCACCATTTTATAAATATGGACAGTAAAAATGGAAAATTAGCATTATTTAACCAATGAATAATCCCTGCTTAATTTTCTGTAGAAACATTTAAAAAATCAAATCAAAACAACAAATTACATAATAGGTTACAATGTGTGCTCTAGGTGAACGTATCGGTTTGGCGATAAGAAAATAGGTAAATTGGCGACAGAAACAAATTGAATCGCGAATACGATTTGTCAAATTTACGACCTAAGAAAATATTTACTGAAATAACAAGCAGAGAATCGAACGCTTGCTTGATATAATTTTTTCTTTTGGGCTCTAGTAAAAGCTTCTAATGGGTAGCGTTTTGATTTAAGTATGACATTTGGAAATTATAGCTCTAATGTTCACGATAAAATTTATAACCTTCAGTGTGTTAAATTTACAAGGATATTATCCCGTGGATAATTTCTGCGTTTTAAATCCGTGTAGAGCGTAAATAAGCAAGCAACGGTTGCAGAAAACAGTGCTGTGGTGTTGGCTATGAGTGAGTGCAGTGTCCAGCATACATACTGAAATGTTCACAATACTAAGCACTGTTTACTTGCTAATCGGGCTCGGTCAGGTCTGTATAATTATTCAAAATTATCGACGTGTAATTACTGTACACGCGATATCACAAAGTGATCATGTTTTAGGTGGTGCTGGTGCGAGGATCGGACTGTCGTAAGTGATTGATTGCTATTATAATCAATGAGATTGAAATTACCCAAAACGTGTAAAATGAAATTAAAATATTAATACTTTTGTCCTGCTTTAATGAGTGGAAAAACAATAACGTCCGTATCGTCGGAACTAATATGTAGAACTGAGACGAAATACTCTAATTAGTGCAGCCTTAAATCTAATTACCGGAATTGACTTTATATTGTTCAACATTTTTAGGTCTTGGAGGCACATTTTTGCTTGGATTATGTTTTCTTTGTAGGCCTAATACTTACCTTATGTTTGTTTTATGGATATACCTATCGATTGATGTCCATATAATGTGCACGTGCAATTAATTCACTTGCATGTGCAACATACGCGCAGCTTGCGTACCTATGTTTGATTTCTCGTAAGTGATTTACGGTCAAATTAATATCCTATCCTATCTATCCATGATTTGCCCTACTAGACATATAAATTTGTAATAAACTCAATCAATTATATATCAAATTTCTATCTGTAGTAGGGCAAATTGTAGATTGATAGGATTTAAATTTTTGCCGATAATCTAGTGAAGAGATCGATATATCGATCGATGTCCATTAATGTGCACGTAAGTACACTTGGCTTACTTGCATGTGCAACACACGTGCAGCTCACCGTTGGATGCTATTCACAGGAGGCGACACGGCGACGGCGACGTGGCATTTCGATTGTTACGGAACAGTTAACCGTCCCAATGGTCTTTAGGAGTTACGATTTATTTTGTAATAAGTACCTAGACTTTCTCTGAACCAAATTTTCGCTGCAGTTATCGTAGCATGCATGGGTCGTGAATAAAACTCCCAATAAACGCATCGTGCGAAAATTTATTACTTATACTTGGATTTTATAAGGTTTACAGTTCGCCATAACAATAATGTTTACATTCTTGAGAATGCCTTGAGTGTTTAGTTTTGCTACTCTGGGTTTGCAGTAACTTAACTTGCTCTACTACATCTCTACTCTACTCATCATCATTCGATTTAAACGACATCCCCGTACCTTTCTACAAGATTCCCTATCACACACTGCAAGGATAGGTCAGGTTATCAGTAACCCTGTACCTATACTATAGGTACATATAAATAAAATGTACCAACATTCCATTATTTATTATCGAATATCTCATTCTAGATCGGCATGATATGCAGATTCTTTGCGTAAATTGAATTGCATGGTTGCATGGAAACGTTTTAATTATAAATTTTACAAAATATTGTTTTAGGAACTGAAGAAATGAGGGTTTGAAACAAAACTTGAGAAATTGAAAAGGAAATTGATTGTTTAGTTGAATCAAAACTAAGTACCTACCTAGTCGATATTTTTTGGGAAACTGACAATATTATCAAAAGTACCTCTTATAGTATTTCGGTTATTGCAGTTAAGTCTAAATTATCATTATTTTTGTCGAAGATACAGCCATTTACTTCATCAACCAAATGAAAGTTAAAGCATTATTGCGTAGACTCTATCATATTTAAGTAGGCTGTATAACAATTCCGTAACTCTAGGTCGTAGTTCTAGGTCGATGTAATTTTTGGACCTAGGTGGGTGGCCGAAACACTAAAACCGCTGTACTACCTGTAATAATTATACATTACATAACCAGCCTATTACTGCCCCACTGCTGGGCACGGGTCTCTTCTCAGTACGAGAAGGCTAAGGCCTTAGTCCATTACACTGGCCTAGTGCAGGTTGGCGGACTGCACACACCATTGAGAACTGTATGGAGCACTCTCTGGTGTGCAGGTTTCCGCACGATGTTTTTCTTGACCGTTAAAGCAATACTACCTAATTCAGCCAAACGGTGGAATTTATGTAAAAAAATATTATGAACTAGCTTTTACCCGCGGCTTCGCTCGTGTTAAATTCTGCTAACCCACGTGACAGATCCTGTTAATTCAGTCCAGTCCAGTCCAGTTTCATCCACCCATCCATCTATCCCTTCATTCGGACCGTCCAGTTCAGTCCAGTCCAGTCACTATCTCACTATCTCACTATCCCACTATCACACTATCCCGCTATCCCGCTATCCCACTATCTTACTATCCCACTATCCCACTATCTCACTATCCCACTATCCCACTATCTCACTATCCGACTATCCCACTATCCTACTATCTCACTATCTCGTCCCATGTCCAGTCCCATCCCATGACCCGTCGCGTACCATGGTCCGTCGCATGTCCAATGTCCAATGTCCCATCTCATGTCCCATGTCCCGTCCCGGCCCATGTCCCTTCCCATGTCCCGTCCCGTCCCATGTCCCGTCCCCCATGTCACATGTCCCGTCACGTTCCGTCCCATGTCCCGTCCCCCATGTCACATGTCCCGTCCCATGTCCCGTCCGTCCCATGTCCCGTCCCATGTTATCAATTGTTCAGAAAATTAAATTTGGTGATACAACGACTGCAACGCCACCTACCGGGTCCATTTGTTAATTCAAACCTTGCAGGGACCCGGACTCGAACGTACCTACACAAAAAATATCATTAAAATCTATCATCTATCAGTTTAGGAGATCAGTGACATACCGACAGTAGCGCCACCTACCGGGTCTAATTGTGATTTTAAACCATCCAGGAACCCATTGAAACATACACACAAAATTTCATCCAAATCTTATTTAATACGTTCTTTAAATTAGAGGGGACCCGAGTTTACCATACCGAGCGGGACGAACATCAAATGTTTGACAGGTGCGGTCCACAGGAGTTCCCGGAGTTTCTCTATTTTGTGCTGAGGTCGGCCACCGTGTGGTTTTAGTCGGTAGGAGTCCGACATACCTCTTTGCCATCCCCAGACGAAGGGTATCCATGAGGATTTCCACTCGTAATAAAAAAAAATAAGGTAGGAACAGTTTGAATGGAAAAATAAAATTGTTGTTTTTACTATTTTCCTCGCAAATTTTCCACATTTTCTCACCTTCTAAACCTTCCCTGGACTTCCACAAATATTTTAAAACCAAAATTAGCCAAATCGGTCTGGTCGTTCTCGAGTTTTAGCGAGACTAACGAACAGCAATTGATTTTTATATATATAGATTAATTGATACACGGTTTTTACTGGATCAATATCAATTTCAATACATGACAGGCAACAAAACTGATACCAAATTCAGATAATCTTCTTTCATGACAACATCAAAATCCGTAGAAATCAATAGTAGGTAAGAACCAAGCAATTAACTGTGTCTCCAACCAAACCAAACTTTGTACATTTAATCAAAGATAAGGACTTAGTAATTAATAACTAAATTAATAACTTAATTATTTAACTTAGTAATTTTAATAGTAATTTCCATATTGGTTAAGATAATATAATAAGGTTAATAATTAATATATGCGACAGCACACGTGCCCTTAACACATTTGGGGTTTTATTACTATTTTATGGCTAAACAGTAGGAGTCTAGAACCAAACCTTAGGGTGTATTGAAGAAGACGAAAGGCATCAAAACGTGACGGTTACCTTTATGGTAGGTATCATTACAGCCGAAAGACGTCCACTACTGGACATAGGCCTCCCCCAATTAAGGGGGGGATATGCCATAATCGCCACGCTTGGCAGGCGGGTTGGCGATCGCAGTTGGTTGGTTAAATACTCAGAGAACGCTGCTGCCTATCCTCTGGTGAATCCGGAATCTGGTGAATGGTAGGTATACCAGGCCCCTCAGAAAGTATTGCGAAAAAAAGTTTTTATATATGGGAGACTGGCCAGTTATAATGTTTTTCGAAAATATGATTATTTATAAGTAAAAATAAGTAAGTTCCAATTTCAAAATTTCCCTCCACATTTTTTGCGAGTTAATTCAAAGTATTGTGTCTCACTGAAATATGGATCTGCGCCGGGAACATTTTAGAGCTATGATTTTATACGATTTCAAGTGTCGCCTGAAACCGGATGAATCGTACGATAGACTTCAAATGGCATTCATGGATGAAGGCCCTTCCAAGGCAACCGTGTATCGTTGGTATAACGAATTCAAGCGCGGTCGACCAACTTTGGGGGATGACGAAAGAAGCGGTCGCCCTTTGACGGCTGTTACCGAAGAAAACGTGCTAGCAGTGAAAAATTTAATCCAAGACAATAGGCGAATTACATATCAGGAGATTCAACACATATTGAAGATTGGATCGGGAAGCGTTCACGAGATTCTACACAGCCATCTTCGCGTGAGGAGGATAGTATCACGCTGGGTGCCGCACATCCTCACCGATGCTCAGAAGCAGGCCCGGGTGGAATGGTGCCGTGATATGCTTAACAAATTTGAAGCAGGCTCGTCTCGGCGTGTTTACGACATCGTTACAGGTGATGAGTCCTGGATTTATCAATACGACCCAGAAACCAAGCGCCAGTCGACTGTTTGGGTGTTTCAAAATGAGCCAACGCCTACCAAAGTGAAGCGATCTAGAAGCGGGGGTAAGATTTTGATCGCTAGCTTTTTTAATTTGACTGGCCACTTGGTATCAATTCCCTTACGGGATCAAAGAAGCATTAATGCCGAATGGTATACTACCAAATGTTTGCCAGAAGTTTTCTCTGTTATAAGCAACAAGCGACCAAACACAGGGCTCCGCGGGCTACTGCTTTACCACGACAATGCACCTGCGCACACCGCACTCAAAACGAGGGACTTCCTGGACAGCACGCCAGTCAAACTCCTGGGTCACCCTCCTTACAGCCCTGATCTAGCACCGTGTGACTTCTTTTTATTCCCAAAAATAAAAAATCAGCTCAAAGGGATACAATTTTCGTCGCCGGAAGATGCGCTGGCTGCGTTCGAGCAGGCTGTAAACGAGGTGTCTGCGGCGGACTGGAAAAAGTATTTTGAAAACTGGTTTAGGCGCATGAATCTTTGTATAGAGGCTGGTGGAAAGTACTTTGAAAAGATTTGATAAAAATATATGTACGTATAGAACAATTTTTTTTAGTTTCGCAAAACTTTCTGAGTGTCCCACGTACATAACAACAAATATCCAGCACAGTACTTTTTACCGCTGGGCTCGGAACACTTCTCAGAACCGGAACGATTCAGGCCTTAGTCCACCACGCTGGCCTACTGCGGGTTGGCGGACTACATACACCATCAAGAAATTTATGGAGCACTGTCAGGTGTGCAGATTTCCTCATGATGTTTTCCTATACCGTTAAAACAACTGATAGTTAATCAAATTCGGATCCACACACGAATCCTTAGTTCCTCTCCTGAAGAGTCTCTGAATGAGGTTAACAACTTCTTTATTAATGTAGGTAAAAACCTGGCTGAGCGTTGCCTGATTAGCCAAACTAGTGCAAGGCCAATGAGTGGCTGTACTGTCTCAAGCTATACACACCTTAAGTCTTTTGTTTTGGATGATGTGTCTGAGGAGGAGGTCGAGCGTCATATCGTTGGGCTCAAAATTGACTCTACTATGGGATGGGATAAAATATCTAATAAACTTCTCAAGCAAAACAAAACCTTCTTGGTCCCACCTCTCACCTTCATCTTCAACAGATGTCTTCAAACTGGCATATTTCCAGATCTGCTTAAGAAATCTGAAGTGCGGCCCATTCACAAGGCTGGGGACAGAGATCGTATCAGTAACTATAGACCTATCTCCATCCTCCCTTCAATATCTAAAGTTTTAGAAAAAATTATTAACACCAGATTGGTTAAATATCTTGAGCAACACAAATTATTTTCTAGTAATCAGTTTGGTTTCCGTGGTGGTAAATCCACTGATGGGGCAGTGCATAAGCTAACCAATATTATCTCCGCCAAATTGGATACTGGGAAAAAGTGCCTATCCATTTTCCTAGACCTCGCGAAAGCCTTTGATACGATTTCTGTCCCCATCCTGCTCGGGAAGCTTGAGAGACTTGGCATTAGGAGCACACAGTTGGAGCTCATTGTAAGTTACCTATCCGGACGGTTGCAAAACGTGCGAGTGGGAAATTACACCAGTAGTGAGCTCCCTGTCACCTATGGCGTACCCCAGGGTAGCATTTTAGGACCTACTTTATTTCTCGTCTATATTAACGATCTAACTAACCTCCACCTGACCCAAGATGAAATAATCTCCTACGCAGATGATACTGCTCTCCTCTTCTCTGCCAATACCTGGGAGGAGGTCTTTAATGCTGCCCAAAAAGGATTTTACCAAGTGAAAGAATGGCTCCGCGATAATTTACTTACACTCAATGTAGATAAGACTAAATATATCACATTTAGCTTACGCCAAACACCCCAAGCTATAGACACTCATACCATAATTCCTCATGATTGTACGGGGGAAGGTAAGTGCACATGTAAGCCACTTGAGCGTGTTAACTATATCAAGTACCTAGGCGTAACCGTGGATAGCAACCTTAACTTTAAGGAACATATTAAGCAACTATATGGCCGGGTACGTAAACTTATTTACATTTTTAAGAATCTCCGATACGTCGCGGATGCCGTTCTTTTGAAACTTGTCTATCTTTCCCTTTGTCAATCAATCGTTACTTATTGCATATCGTCTTGGGGTGGGGCTACCAAAACCACTCTTAAACTTCTTGAAATAGCTCAACGAGCTATCTTAAAATGTCTACCTTCAGGCCTATATTATATCCAACTGCTCTACTATATCAGTCGTGCCAAGTGCTCACTGTGCGTCATCTATTTTTCCAATATATCATTCTCAAACAACATGGTGAACTGACATATGATACAAGCCTATTAACTATGCGTAGGAAGCATGCGGTTTGTACAACCTATCGACCAAAAACAACCTTCATCAGGCGATTTTTTAGCTTCCTTGGCCCATATATGTACAATAAACTTAATGAAACATTAAACATCTACCCTCTGAATACCACAAAATGCAAAAAGAAACTCCTCGCATACCTCCAAACTCTCACATACGAGCAGACTGAAGAGTTATTAAATATTCCGATGTAAATAGTCAACTTGTACTGCACACATCCACCCATAATATACACACCACACACAAGCACCTACACCCCCCCACACACACCCCCCACACACACACACTACATACATATACACTCCTTACTGTAGTTTTATTTTTATATACTAGCTTAGTTTTTCTTTTCTTTTTTTATAAATCCACAAACAAACCTATAGTAAATAAAAATGCTGATGTTTGTATAATACATAACCAATAACTACTTTGTATATGGCATAACCTACATACCAGGCCCCTCAGAAAGTATTGCGAAAAAAAGTTTTTATATATGGGAGACTGGCCAGTTATAATGTTTTTCGAAAATATGATTATTTATAAGTAAAAATAAGTAAGTTCCAATTTCAAAATTTCCCTCCACATTTTTTGCGAGTTAATTCAAAGTATTGTGTCTCACTGAAATATGGATCTGAGCCGGGAACATTTTAGAGCTATGATTTTATACGATTTCAAGTGTCGCCTGAAACCGGATGAATCGTACGATAGACTTCAAATGGCATTCATGGATGAAGGCCCTTCCAAGGCAACCGTGTATCGTTGGTATAACGAATTCAAGCGCGGTCGACCAACTTTGGGGGATGACGAAAGAAGCGGTCGCCCTTTGACGGCTGTTACCGAAGAAAACGTGCTAGCAGTGAAAAATTTAATCCAAGACAATAGGCGAATTACATATCAGGAGATTCAACACATATTGAAGATTGGATCGGGAAGCGTTCACGAGATTCTACACAGCCATCTTCGCGTGAGGAGGATAGTATCACGCTGGGTGCCGCACAACCTCACCGATGCTCAGAAGCAGGCCCGGGTGGAATGGTGCCGTGATATGCTTAACAAATTTGAAGCAGGCTCGTCTCGGCGTGTTTACGACATCGTTACAGGTGATGAGTCCTGGATTTATCAATACGACCCAGAAACCAAGCGCCAGTCGACTGTTTGGGTGTTTCAAAATGAGCCAACGCCTACCAAAGTGAAGCGATCTAGAAGCGGGGGTAAGATTTTGATCGCTAGCTTTTTTAATTTGACTGGCCACTTGGTATCAATTCCCTTACGGGATCAAAGAAGCATTAATGCCGAATGGTATACTACCAAATGTTTGCCAGAAGTTTTCTCTGTTATAAGCAACAAGCGACCAAACACAGGGCTCCGCGGGCTACTGCTCCACCACGACAATGCACCTGCGCACACCGCACTCAAAACGAGGGACTTCCTGGACAGCACGCCAGTCAAACTCCTGGGTCACCCTCCTTACAGCCCTGATCTAGCACCGTGTGACTTCTTTTTATTCCCAAAAATAAAAAATCAGCTCAAAGGGATACAATTTTCGTCGCCGGAAGATGCGCTGGCTGCGTTCGAGCAGGCTGTAAACGAGGTGTCTGCGGCGGACTGGAAAAAGTGTTTTGAAAACTGGTTTAGGCGCATGAATCTTTGTATAGAGGCTGGTGGAAAGTACTTTGAAAAGATTTGATAAAAATATATGTACGTATAGAACAATTTTTTTTAGTTTCGCAAAACTTTCTGAGTGTCCCACGTATTTAATAAAACGTTATCTGAGGGAATTGGCGCTGTTTGCCGAGATACAGGTTTCCCACCTAGTTCGGCAGCAGATGCTCCCAATTATTAGTATTAATTACCTATCTGTGAATGAATGTCTCTATTACTGTATAATGTAATGTATTTTATGGTGTACAATAAAGCAAATTTCAAATTTCAATTTCAAGTCGAAAATTACAAATTGATCCGAAAAGTCAAAGGTGCGGGCCGGGTTGGAACTTAGATCCGTTTCTGCATTTCATTTTATAATAGAGGGGAGCAAACGAGCAAGCAGGTTGTTTGATGGTAAGCAATCACTCCACCCATGAACATATCCAATTTCAGGGGAGTTGCCGATGCATTTCCGACATTTTAAAAGACATTTGTACTCTTTTTATGAAGGCTCCAATGTTGAATTTGTTCGGGAAAACTGCTGATGGAAGTTGGTTCCACAGTTGCTAGCATAGAAAGCAAGCGTTCAACCGCTAGGCTATCACAAAATTTTTGCTTAATATTTTTGTAACCGGAGCAGAATGTGGCAAGCCTTCAGACACAGTGGTGTCCATGAGGATAGTAGGAGGACGGAGAGCTGAGCCGCATTCCTTCCCTTGGACAGTGGCCATCCTGAAGAATGACCGCATGCACTGTGGTGGCGCGATGATCACCAACAGGCATGTTCTAAGTGCGGGACACTGTTTTAAATGGTAAGCAGGTATGCAAGTGAATTTAGAGCTCACTGTATTCTTTGTGGTCTGTGGTTGGAAAGTAATAAAATGGATTAGATTATTTAAACTCTAAAACTTGTAGAGAGGATGGACGGTAGGAGATTGATGAAACAGGTATACGAAGCGAGAGTGGATGAAAGAGTTGGATTCTAAATCGATGAGCATGCATGACGAGGTTAATGAATGTAGATGAAGCAAAAGAGGTGTGTTGGGATCGCAGTGGGTAAAAATCCATAGTCTCTGTCTACCCCAATGGGAAACAGGTGTGATAATATTATGATAATATGTATGTATAATGTATCTATGCACGCGAAACTGTTATTGCAATAAAAAAAAATCTTCTTTTTATAAATTGATAAGATTAAATTCAATGAAAGTCGAAGAAAACGACAAATCTGCTCTACTTATTTAGGAGTTTGCGTTTTATCGGATTCTTTAATCGACAATGTATATCGTTCATACGAAATCCCAAATAGGTAAGTACTTGAACGGAGACTTCTGTCGACTTTGCCCAGTACAGTATTGACCAAAAGATAAGTGCCAATAACTGATGGTCAAGATAATAGTAGAATTATTATTAACACGTTTATTATAGGCGGGCAGAGTGAGCTGATTTGGATAATGAATAGCCCTACCTATGTTGTAGAATAGCTATAATAAATAACGTAGTTCATAAAATACTTCTATCATGTGATGCGGAGGAATGAGGAGCATTTTACGAAAAAAGTTTTAAAAATGAATGTGAATTTTCTTTTGATAAGAAAAGAGGAAGACTAAAGAAAAGATGGATGGATTGTATGAAAGATGATATAATATGGATAAAATGCAAGGGAACACGGATCATGATGATGAAAATACTTTTAACATTCAAGCAGTATAAAGTAGACACACTAGAAAATCTATTGTTTATACACCTGGGAGTCACTCGGGCTCTTAGTGAATTAATAAATTTTCACATTTCAGGGATAATTTTAAAATGATGGAGGTGCTAATAGGGTTAGACAATATGGAAGATTTAAAGAACGTTGAGAAGCGAAATATTTCTAGTGTTGTGATTCACGAATCATTTACGTCGACTGCGGTTAGAGATGAGAATGATATCGCGATTGCTACATTGAACCAACCGGTTTCGTTTAGTGATACTATTGTGCCTATATGTTTGCCAGAATCAGGTATGTACCTCATCAGTTTATTAGTATATCTCATAGAATATTGTGTTTAAGGAAAGTCTAAGGTAATTAAGAAATCGTGTAAGCACAGAGTACCAGGACGCCGTAATTTCGATGGCGCATGGCTTAAGCTATAGTATTATAATATCTGTTGCGTTAGGGACAAAACGTAATTTTTTCAAGTACAAATTATTGTATGTAATAAATTTTTATTTACATATCATTGAAAGGCGCAGCAAGGGTAGGCCCCCCACAAAGTGGAACGACGATCTGGTGAAGGTCGCGGGAATCCGCTGGATGCGGAAGGCGGAGGACCGGTCGCTGTGGCGATGCTTGGGGGAGGGGGAGGCCTATGTCCAGCAGTGGACGTCTTTCGGCTGAAATGATGATGATGATGATCATTAGACTGGACAACTTTATGAAAAATAATATTGTAATAATGATGTGTTTCCTGTTATTTTATTATTTTGTTCTGCTTATAATCTAATTGTTTTGTTATTATTTTTAGGCGAAGATTTTACAAACAGAATAGGAACTATTGTTGGATGGGGACGAGTTGGAGTAGAAAAGGCATCATCAAAAGTGCTTTTAAAAGCCAGTCTTCGAATTCTTTCCGATGAAGACTGCATGAATTCACAACTAGCGCAGCACCTCAAACCTACGATGATGTGCGCTTTCTCAAAAGGAAAGGATGGTTGCCAGGTAACGAATGGAATTTAGAACAGTGTTAATAATGTTAATTGTATTCTTAATTCGTAGTTAGTTAGAAAAGTGTTTGACAGTTTGACTCGATTACTGGAAATAGAAGACGTGAGTTGATGATAAAGTGAACGTATTTCGAAAAGCGCCTCTTTTTCATTGCGTCGCGTAGTGTGGTTATCCTTATTGTCATAGACCCGTGCCCTATGTATTCAATCAATCAATCAACTCAGCGTATCACAGTCCACTGCTGGACATAGGCCACTCCCAAGTTGCGCCACAACACTCGGTCCTTTGCCTTCCGCATCCAGTCCCCCCCAGCCACGTTCTTCAGGTCGTCGGTCCACCTGGCAGGGGGCGCTCTACGCTGCATTTGCCAATTCGCGGTCTCCACTCAAGGACTCGTCTGCTCCAGCGGCCATCGGTCCTTCGACAGACATGGCCAGCCCACTGCCACCTCAGCTTACTGATCCTACAAGCTATGTCGGTCACTCCGGCCCAATGTATTAATTTATTCAAATTCATAAGTAGATGAAGTAAAGAGATGTGTAAGGATCGTAGCACTTGGAAATTCATGTCCCCAATAGGATATAGGTTTAGTTAGTTAGTTAGTTTTCATTGGTACCTACTGTGATCTACCGTTTTTGCTCATGACAAACGAATTGCCACAAGATAATTGTTTGTAGCAATATTCCTTTCTAAACGTTACCTACATCCTACATTAAGACTCGGTGCTTTGATGTAAATACTAGATATTAAATTTTTTTTCAGGGCGACAGTGGTGGGCCGTTATTAGTTTTTCAGCCGGAAGGGAAGTATGTCCAAGCAGGTAATAAAACCTCCTTTTTCTTACTAATCTTACATGGCTACATCAAAATAATGAATCACATCCACGTTATGCGCATCGCATATATTATACATTTATACATGCATAATATTTGATTTTACATAAAACCACGCTTGATCGCTGCCGGCTCTGGCTTTTGGTTCTTTTATTTTGGCATAAAAGAAACACTAATAATTTAGTAAAGACATATTGGCATATAAGAGACATGTCTTTTGTCTTTTAAATATCAACTTTGCAGGTACAAACAAACAAACACGCTAACAACGCATATAACAAATACGCTTAGTTATTTTTAGCCTCAGATCAAAGGTATTTTATTTATTTTTAACACACATTATTTCAGTGTATGTTTAGTTAAAAGTTGAAAGAATTAAAATTACACCCCGGTTAGGTACTTATTGAATCGTTTCGTTTAACTTACTTTGAATAATATATTTATTTGTAAAAAAAAGTTTCAAGCTGATTTTTTTCCCTTAACTGACAGTTATTGGTCAAAAATTAATGATGTTCTTTGATAAACGAGTCGAAGACTAAACTAAGATTTGGAGGTTTATGTACCTACCTAAAATTATGTTTAGATTGGATAACAAGTGTCCTTCTAGGCATTCTATGCAATACAATTTTCGATCGGTGCCAAAGATAATGCAGAAGAGAATTTCGGTAATTTTTCTATAGTAGGTAATTAAATCTAGGTTTGGTAACAGTTGATTTGCTTTGTGAGGCTTCATTGGTATATGATACAACTAGATTAGATACCAAATAAAGATCTAGAAATAAAATCTAGATTTTGGCAAAACATAAAGTTAGGGAAAGGAGTATATATCCTACTAGGGGAAATATGATGCCAATCTTCCTGATTACATTCTGGAATCGTAAACGGTTTATTCTTGTGAACCACGACTAACGACGACGTGACGTTTACTACGGTAATAAAAAACTGCAGCTTAAGTGATTAATTACCTAATATGCGTAACTGCAGCTGCTTTTAAAATCATAAAATGAGAAAGTCATTAATGAATCGATTGAGAAGTAATGAGCGATGCACGTGTACGTAATTACTTTACAATCAAAGACATTAAATATTTACTAGTGATATGCCCTATATTAAATCTCTTTGTTTACAATGGACCGAACCTTAACCCGGAAACTGAGGAAATGTCTTTGTTTTGTATGCAGGTGTCGTGTCGTGGGGCATCGGATGCGCGGACCCCAGGTATCCTGGTAAGTTTCTGTGACCTCATTTTTAACACAATAGTGGCAGAACTTGGGAAGGGATTTGCTGCCTAAATTGAGTAAGATAGTATTAGACTTTAAGATCCAACTAGGGCATTAAAGACATCTTTTTTAGGGTTCCGTACCCAAAGGGTGCAAACGGGACCCTATTACTCTCGCTACGCTGTCCGTCCGTCCGTCCGTACGTCCGTTTGTCTGTCACAGGGCTGTATCTTTGTAACGGTAATAGATAACCAATTGAGATTTTTACAGAATATGTGTTGCTATAAGGGGTATCACGACAAATACTAAAAAAAAAAAGGTCCTCATACAAGAAACCCCGAAAAACATACATTTTTTTCATCGTTTTTGTTCTTGTTCTATTTTCAAAACGGTTATACATACCAGCGTCAAACTTGATTTGATTATAGTTCATACTATGTAGTTTAGCAACATATACTAAAAACAGGACAAACATAGAGACATGTGGAGGTACCTACGTAAGAAAGAGATGCAGAAATTCACATTGTGCGTACGATCGTTAATGTCTTTTGATAAACTCTCGAAAATTAAATCAGTTTCTATGGGGTATCAGATCGATGGGTGGTACGGAACCCTTACTGCGTGAGTCCGACTCACACTTGGCCGGTTTTTTTCTTATTTCCCTTGGGGAAATCTTTATGGACGCACTGCGCCCGAGGAAGCTGGAGCAAGTGTCTGACTCTTACCGACTAAAACACCACGATGTTCCTTCTTCGCCAAACTATCTTTGAGAAAAGGACAAGGGAAAGGGTTCCGAGGGCGGTTCTGTATTCGCCAACCACCCCCGACAGGTTTCGGCTCGCCATTAGTAGGCGAGCCCCTTCTTCCAGGCCGGCCTCAACCTCGGCCGCAACTTCCACGTGACTGGCGCGCGTGGGACACAACGCAGCGCCACCGTCACGGGCCTAGACTGGTCGGGTGGCTGACTATTACCCCGGGTCTGCCGCCCACTCCTAGGGTGGCTGGCGGTCGACGTAGTCCTACGGCGCCCACCAGTTCGTCTCCTGTGGCATTAAAGACACCTCACCTCTCTATATCCTTTCTTGGGCAGGTTTTCAAAAGAAGTGTATTCCAAAATATTTTTTTCTGCGCGATTTATCAGCTGTAAATTATACAATCAGGCGCACGCATTGTATGTCACGTCACCATGTCCAAACAATTTACATTAGGTAGGTACATTACGTCACACTTTATAACAAGTAACATTGTCTGGGATATGCCTTCAGAGATTGAACAATCTAAAAAAACAAAGGCTTTTGAATTTTTCATTAGATACTAAAGACGTTTTCCAAACGTTCCCTTAATTCGTCTTCTTTTACCTCACAAAAGATTAATAATGTGGAAAATTCAATACATATACAATTCACTTGTCATCACCAGAGCCTCCATCACCTATTACTCCTCCCACTACCTACTACTCCTCCCACTACCTACTATTCCTTCAACGCCTACTAGTCATGGCAGATGTATATGTCATTGTTTGGAGAAGGTTTTTTACGTGAGAAAAACCTGATTATTAAGCCCAAAATTAAAATTTAAATATATCCTCATGGTTAATATTTCTGTGGAAGCATAAAAAAGGACTCTTACCGACTAAAGCACCGCGGTGTTCCTTCTTCGCCAAACTATCTTTGAGAAAAGGACAAGGGAAAGGGTTCCGAGGGCGAGGAATTTGCTTCTTATTCGCTCGGTATTCTCTCCATGACTTTTGGAGAAGCTAAATCCTTTGCCCCTATCCCTATCTTGATAGTCATGTTACTAGTGTCAGTATCACAATACAATATTGTACACAAAAAATAAGCAACACATGACTTACTAAAGAATATATTAGTATGTACAATGGGCGGTCTTGTCGCTCAAGGCGATTTCTTCCAATCTTAGGTTTGACAATATAGGCAGGTAAAGAGAGGGGTAGTACCAGTAGTACGCAGTAACAACATAATGGAATAATAATGATGGTTAAAATACCGCAGTGTCTCAAGACGAAAGTCTTTGACCAGTGTGTGTTGCCAGTAATTACTTACGGTACTGAAACGTGGTCGCTCACAATGGGCCTGATAAGAAGGCTCAAAGTCACTCAAAGGGCAATGGAGAGGGCTATGCTCGGAGAGTCCCTGCGTGATCGAATCAGAAATGAGGAAATTCGCAGGAGAACGAAAGTAACCGACATAGCCCGAAGAATTGCCAAACTTAAGTGGCAGTGGGCGGGGCACATTGCTCGCAGAACGGATGGCCGATGGGGCAGTAAAGTTCTGGAGTGGCGACCGCGTACTGGAAGGCGCAGCGTGGGTAGGCCCCCCACAAGGTGGACCGACGACCTGGTGAAGGTCGCGGGAATCCGCTGGATGCGGAAGGCACAGGACCGGTCGTTGTGGCGTTGCTTGGGGGAGGCAGTGTCCAGCAGTGGACGTCTTTCGGCTGAAATGATGATGATGATAATGAATGATGGTTATTGGCTTGTTTCTAATAAAAAAATAATTGCAGGTGTATACACGAAGGTAAGCAACTACATCGACTGGATTGCTCAGCACACAACAGATGGCATCAGATGCAATAACGTGTTATAGGTAATTAAATTATGTATGCATATAAATAAATAATTAAAATAGTAAACTTGCTTATTTTTATTATAAATCAAACCTACTGTTATCGGCGGTGAAGTACATGTGTGGTACCTATATTGATACTTCACATGAACTACTTTTCTGTAGTTATACAGGAAACAGTTGTGTGTTATAACTACAGAAAAGTAATTATTGAGACGCGGAAACGTGTGCATACTTAGGTAATGTCTTTTATTATTTATTAGGTGAACCTTTATTTTATTTTTATTTTTTCCGTGGGGAAAATCCTCATGGACGCACTCCGCCCGGGGAAGGCGGAGCCAGTGTCGGACTCTTACCGATTAAAAACCACCACGGTGTTCCTCTACCGACCCTTGACCGGGGGCGTGGGAAATACTCCCATGTTCGCCCAAACAT
Organism: Asteroscopus sphinx; assembly: GCA_949699075.1. NCBI lineage: Eukaryota > Metazoa > Arthropoda > Insecta > Lepidoptera > Noctuidae > Asteroscopus > Asteroscopus sphinx. The sequence goes on along the minus strand of OX453013.1, from coordinate 10,067,628 downwards.
CCCCGGCAGGTCCAGGCTCGCCACTGGCAGGCGAGCCCCTTCTCCCCGTGCGGCAACCACAACGGCCGCACCTTCCTCTTGACTGGCGCGCGCGGAACACTACGCGCCACCGTCACGGGCCTTGACTGGTCGGGCGGCGGGCCACCCCGAGTCCGCTGCCCGCAGGCCCACACCTAGGGTGGCTGGAGGTTGGCGTACGCCCTCCTACGACGCCCAGGTCGTCTCCTGCGGATGGGAAGAGAGGTCATCGTCTCTCGAACCCTCTCCGCCGCCTCCTTAGCGAGCATCACCTCCTCGCAGAAGGAGACGACGCCTTCCCAAGCACTCTCGCTCCCGACCATAGATAGAACCACGGCCGGAAGCGAGAGATCGCTGCCGCCTACTGCAGTGATGAGGTCACGGCGCTGCGCGGCCCAAGCTGGGCACTCCTCCAATGTGTGCTGCGCCGTGTCCTCTGGGCAGCTCCCGCAGTGATGACACTCGGGCGTCGGCTCCCGGCCTATGCGACACATATACTTACCCAAGCAACCATGCCCCGAGAGTATCTGCGTCAGCCGGTAGGTGAGGGCACCATGGCTCCTCTCCAGCCACCCCTCCATGACGGGCCTTACCGCCGCGATTACGGCGTGCCCTTTATGTGTACCTACTATCTACCTTTTTTTGTATTTTTTAGGCGGAGAAATTGCCTTTCCCCTATCACACCACCATTTTTTTAAGGCTTATTTTATTTTGGCAATAGGCTCTAACTATAACATAACTGGCGAAATGTGGGTGTACTATACACCTCTGCCTACCCCTTCGGGGAAATACAGGCGTGATGTTATGTTATGTTATGTTGTTATGTTATGTTACTTTTAATTATTATGTTTTTAAACGTGACATTGATTATGATTTTGTGAAATTAGAAAAATTATAATGCATGAAGTGTAAGACAACTGGCAGATTTTGTGGATCATAAAATTTGTATGTGTACCTACCTATATTAGAATTAAGATCTTCTGTACCAAAATCACACCAATAAAGATTCTATTATATTCTATTCTATCAAAGACTTCCACGCACCACTAATTTTTGCACCTCTTTTTTTACGCAGATACTACCACATATGTCAATGTTTGGCCTATTTTTAGTATTTGTTGTTAAAATACATAGTACCTATGCACTATAGTCAAACCAAGTTTGACGCTGGCATGTATTACTGTTTTGAAGATAGAGCAGGGACAAAAACTAATAACTAACTTTTATTATAATGTGTAGCGATCGCGAAAACCTAAGAAATTATTAAAGGAACAAAAACGTTGAAAAGGATGCATTTTTTTTAGAGGTTTCTTGTATGGGTTTATTATATTCTTAAAACCAAAGGGGGTCCCCTTTGGTTTTAAGGCTTTTTTATATTTAGTATTGGTCGTGATAGATGTCATAGCAATAGGTATATATTCTGAGAACATTTCAACCACCTATCTATTACTGTTCAAAAGATACAGAGGGACGGACGGACAGCGTAGCGAGCATTTGGCACCCTTTGGGTACGGAGCCCTAAAAAGTGACGTTTGAGACCATACACTTTTAAATTTTTTTTCGAAGCTAATATGTCTATGTATAGGTACGTTATTGTTCAACTACCTATAATATTTTTTTACATTTTTGTTCATTCAATAGGTAGGTACACACGGCTACACATCAAGCTGTACATTTCCAGTATAAGCTGACCTCGCGTTTCAAAGAAAACCTATACAATGCGAGGTCAGCTTATACTGGATTTGTACAGCTTGATCTGTAGCCGTGTGTACCTTGGGAGTTTCTAAATAAAAGCTTGTTTTAAAAATATATTTAAAAAAAAAATTTGTTTAACGAGCCCGAACAAGGCGGTGTTGTGATCTATCGTCGAGGAGTTCCTAAAGCAACCTTCCTGCTAAAGTGCTACATCATCAGACCCTGGATATCAACTATAATTAAGATGCTTGTCAAAACTAATCAAATAGCCCACACAGAATGGTGTTATGATCTGTCGTCGAGGAGTTCTTATGGCAACCTTCCTGCTCCATCATTAGACCTTGGACACCACCTAGGGATATATAAGTGATAGTCAAAACAAATCAAACGAGCCCCAATACGATGGTGTTATGTTCTGTCGTGGAGGAGTTCCTATGGCGACCTTCCTGCTCCATCATCAGACTCAGACACAGAGGTCTGTGGTACCTACCATAATATTGCAGTGTTAGGTACCGAACTTTAAGTAAGTAGGTATGCTAAATTACAGCTCGATCGGATACCAGCAAGTGGATGAAACATATGAAAAAAGCTCATTTGTAATAAGTCCGGATTTTCTCTGAACCTTGAATTGCCTAGTGGCCTCTACATGGCTAAAGTCCGAAACAAATTGTCGGATGCGACTTACAGTTGATAGCTTTCACATCGCGACAGACGCTGGGCGACTTAAGAAAACATCCGGGAAGCCAGATATTCGTGGGACATCCGAGCGCTCAAGGTCACGTCCGCGACTTATTGCTGATAGTTTGCACACTAACTAGGTGCTATCGAACAGATACAGCATCAGTCGTTACCGTCGGACGCGACTGTCTACAATTTCATCGTAGATGATTTCCTTTAATCTTTACTCTGGCCCCGCTACAGATAATATAAATAAAATAAAATAAATAAATATCTTCGGGACATTTTTACACAGCACCATCTAGTCCCAAACTAAACGTAGTGGTTATATTCTCTTTGTCCCAAACTAAGCAGAGCTTGTGATATGGGTACTAGACAATGGATATAATACTTATATACTTGTTTTTGTTGTAAATACATACTTATAATACATAAGAAACACCCAGACCAATACAAACACTTATGTTCATCACACAAATATTTGTGTCCTGTGGGAATCGAACCCACGACCTCGTGATCGGCAGTCTGACCCTCGAACCTCTGGACCACAGACGTCGTAAAAAATATCAAATATAACATCAACATAACATCACGCCTGTATTTCCCCGAAGGGGTAGGCTGAGGTGTATTAGTAGGTACACCCACATTTCGCCAGTTATGTTATAGTCCCATGTAATAGGGGGCAAGCCTATTGCCATTGACCGGGCACAAATCCAGATTCCAGGCTATTAAAGACATTATAATACCTACTACGGTCCGGCCAACCAACCCAAAAATCGTCTCCTCCCAGTTACTTTGCTGTCATTTAGTAGGTAGGTACGTAACAATATCAATTTAGTTAGATAACAATGTAGGTATACGATTATTTATTTGATCACAACAATTTAACAATCACAACGATAGCCTTTGCCAGCGGCACGAACTGTTGGACCCTATTATTAGGGTACCTACTGCCTTTTTTGTCGTGGACGTTTGCCTCATGGACGCACTCCACTCGAAGCCAGCCGAAGCCAGTGTCGGATTCTTACCGACTAAAACCACCACGATGTTCTTCCAACTACCGTTGCCCGGGGGCGTGGGTAGCCTCTGTATTTGCAATTTTGTGCAACCACCCCCGAAAGGTCCCGGCCCGCCACAAAGCAGTCTGGCCCCACGGCCACGGACGAGAACTTCCTCCCCGTGCGGCCTAACGTTGGCAGAACCATCCCCGGCGGTGCACACGGAACGCTGCGCGTCACCTCACGGGCCCCGCTATGACGCAGCTGACACGCCGATGTCACGGCCACGCCACCCATGCCGTCCACAGTAGCCACGCCTGCCAAGCCAGCCACGCAAGCCACACCAGCAACACCAGCCAAGCCAGCTACGCCAAGCAGCAGACTGTAGTAGACTACCCAGAGTCCGCCACCCGCAGGCCCTATCCTCCCATATTTTTTTATAGAGGTTTTCTTCCTTATCTCTCATTCTGCACTATGCATTTTGCTAACTTTAGAAGGACGCACTGAGTCACGCCCAATTGGCCCAGATCGGGCACATCCCGTGTCCCTCAAAGAAGAGTTATTTATTGCCCATGCCCAGGGTGCATCGATCCAACAAACTGCAGTACTTTTTGGTCAGATCCCCACAATTAATTTGCTAAAGCGATGACCTAGCTAGGTAGTATCCTAGTATCCTAGTACTATTATTTGTTCTATGTTCGATAATAATACGCAGAGTATGCTGGCTGATTGCTGCGAGAATCCGAACGTCATTTGAATGGATTATAATGCACCTAAAATAAAGAGCAAGATTCGTCGTATTCCATCTCGTACTCTATCTCTTTCTAACATGTGAATAATATAATAACTTTGACATTTACAACATGGTTGCAAAGCATTTGTAGTTAATTTTCAATTTATCCTTCTAGTAGTTGTTCCTTTCTTTTGTTTGACGGTCGTTCACTCCGCTCGCTCTCGTTGATTTGGCCGATATTTGGCCTAGTTGCTAAGTATATTAGATTTTATTTCTAATTTTCTTAAATGTAGTGTACAGTCTTAGTTTTAATATTACAGTGACTTTATTATGTGATACTCAAAATGCCTGGTATTAGAAAATATCGACGCGACACCAGCGAAGTCAGCTGTTGCTTGAAATATGTTATTTTTAGTGTTAATGTTTTGTTCTGGGTAAGTGGAGACTTAATTTATCTATCTTGTTTCTCAATTTACATATTCATTGCGGGGGTGACATTCAGATTTATTGTGTTTTTATTATTATGTTAATGGTCATTCTATTATTGTCTGTTTGGTGTGGTACTTTTGAGCTTTTGAGATGACAAATATTATGCATAAGATGAATTGCAATCGTATTGCATGTAATCTATGAATGGGTATTGATTTCATCTCACTTGAACAAATTACCAGTCAATTGGGGTCACCTTATACTAGTTTAGAGCACCTATATGCATAATTACTATAACAGTACCTTCTATATTATAACTGTCTGCATCCTGCCTGCCAATAAAGTAAAGATTCAGACAAAAGGCTATTTTTACAGTAGCCTTGAAATGGCACGCAAATCTTAACAAAAAGTCAAATTATTTAGATTTAATTACAGTAAGTATAAGTATGTCCCTGAGACTTAATTAAAAACCACTTTTATCCTGTTTATTAAAACATATGGCTTATAATGATTATCATGTAATGTACATAGATTAGTTAGGCAATTATTTTAAAATGATACAAAAAACAAGGTAAATCTAAAAGCGGCCATAACAGGATGCAAATGATTCATAAATAAAATATATCTGATCTGTCCATAATATTTCCTGTTAGGTAGGTATAGTTGATATTGTTAAAAATGAAAAGGTATTGAAATTGCATGGGAAGGAAATAGTATCATTAAAATTCATCAAGATCATAAAATAAATCCTAAATCTGGGTTATGTTATCCTTGAGGAAAGCCAATTTATTATTCTGGCTAACTACTATTTATTTATTTTTTATTACTTATAATCTTTGCATAGTGCTTCGCTATTAACACCAAATAAAATTCTATCATTTGATCTTCTCGTAGAACTGCAAAGTTACTAACAACATCTTGGTTCTTCTGTTTCAGTTCCTCGGGCTGATTGTGTTGGCCGTGGGTATATGGGCCTGGACAGAGAAGGATACATTCAACAATTTGTCGAGACTTACTAATATTGCGTTGGATCCAGCGTTCATATTGATATGTGTGGGTGAGTATATGATGTTCAGTACTTAAGCATTTTATTTTTCTTCACTGTGGTAATGACCCTATTTCATCCTCCACATTGTGGTTGGTCTTACCACAGACTTTCTGAATATCAAGCTTCTTCTTCTATCGTGTTGACATGAGCTACATAAAGATAGCTCATGCCGTGGGAAAAAGATTAGCCAGATAGCAGGTTGGTAGCGGGGTTGACTGCCCAGGGTGCGCCGAATGATCAATTAAATATTGTCACTCGTAAAATATCAAGCTGGTAACTATGTAACGAACAACACAAACCGACAAACCTGACAGACAAACCTGTGTAAGGTTTTTGTGATGTTTTTGTAATTGTTTTTGTTTTAAGTAAAAAAATATATTATATAATAAGAAAATTACCTACATACATTTGAAGTTATTCAGTATATCTTAATAACAAGATATTGCAGTTTAGAATGAAGAAACAATCTTGGAATAAAAACTTGAAACAAAAGTTTTTCATTCCTATTAAGATTCAACTGATACCAGTATTTTTCTGGTGTACAGTAACGAATAATAATAAGATTCTTATAAATTGTATTGCCTACAGGATATACCGGATTACTTTTTTATGGTCTGGAAAAAGCTGGGTGTGATCTGGTACTGTCATAGCTCTATGAATGTGGTGGTAGTCGTAGCTCTCAGAGGTGTGACAGCTCAATGAAAAAAAAAAAAAACAGAATTATATTGAAGTCAATTTCCATAGACAAAAAACAGCTGTTGTTTTGTATTTTTTTTCGTTTTGTTTTCACTGATCAGAATCTGTTCTATTAGTATTACAGTAACTGATCACACCCTTTTTACCCATACAATCAAAAAAGTCTGCCAGTATTTATCATCTTAATGATTTCATCAGGATTTTATAGATAAGAATCTGTTAGACTTTGACTTCTGTCACTTACTATTTGATTCTAAAATCTGTTTGATTTGTTGGAAAGTACCTAGTAACATAACAAACATTCAAATAATAAAATAACAAATAATAATTTCTTAGGTTTTCGTGAACTACACAATAAAATAAAACAAGTTTAACTGGATCACATCATGTATATTACTTAAATTGGTTTTAGCTTTGCAGCGCTTGTTTGTTCTTAGTCTTCCTGCAACCACGAACACTGTAGAGCTTTTCAAACGTCAGGAAAACCAATTTAAGTAATATATGCGATGTAATCTGGTAAAACCTGTTTTATTTTCATACTTTGCTTGCTCTGAATCAGCTCTATTTTCCTATACAATAATACTGTTACCCATTTCCTGATTTTATAATTTGGCCTTGAAACCAAAATAGCTAGCCCGATTATTTTGTTCGGAAACTGGACTGTAAATGTATAAATGTTGCTACATTAATTGTTTAAAGTTTTAAAGCTATTTTATTGCCAACAGTAACTAACCGATGTTAGTATTGTAGTATGGTTAACAATGCCAAGTGCCAGTACAGTAGTATCATGACCAATAGGAGTGGTGGATAAAAAATCATAATGAGTAGTAGGCTCACATCTAAATAGTCACTACAATCCGTGCTGATGTATGATGGCCACTTCTCATTGTGCGATGTCAAAGTCTATTAGCATATACAAATAAACAAAACTATCCTAGGCTTGATGCAATATGGGGAAGGGTGAGACATTTCAAAAGGAAAGCTATTGCAAAAACTACCAGTAGTACGCAGCGATTATAAATTGTGTTAGTTAGGGCGCGGTCCTATTGAGAGCTATAAACTACTAGTTTAATTACTAGCTAGGAGCTATTTTGTAGTTCAAGAAGAGCTAAACTGCAATTTTATCTGCAAGGTTAGACAGCAATGGCAATATAATAGTTTACTAGTTTTTGGGTCACATTATTAGTTAGTGTCGTCGCTGGTTACTAATATTCCAGCTCAGGTACTGCGACTAATGTAGTACTTATCTAATCGCTCGCAGTTTGACGTATATGGACATAAGTACGATATTTAACTGTTTTTTAGTTAGTAGCGCACCAATGAATGTGACCGCCATTGGCAAATAGTTTATAAGATAGATAGATAAAACGTTTATTTAGTACAAAAACAAGACACAGGACATACAAGTAAAAATACAATAAAAGTGTGATTTGTGTCTCAGTATTGTACCAAATAGTTGTCCAGTTCAGCATGTGCCAGGTATTATAAGCCAACTATCTAACAGTTAATAGCTTACTATCTAATAGTTAAGAGCTCTCAATGGGACCACTTCCTCATGGACCTTATCCCACCTTTATTTTCTCCAAAACCGAGCTCACAACTTCTTTGACAACTTTTCTCGATACCTTATAGTTTCGGATTTGGCCTCCAGCACTATTTTCAAAACTCATTATGTATAAGTTAGTACAAAACATAATACAATATCTTGAATAAACTCAAGCAAGTGTTTTCCGACTTCTTTTGTCTTTTGGGAACATGTTACTGAGAATTCTGATTTAAGCGGGTTTCAGACCAAGAGCTAAGCTGTACCGAAGCTAAGCTAAGCTAGCTAATCTAAAGTAAATTGATAGCTTTTTGATAGTTTGCGGTATTCACACAAGTATGAAAAATTACCTCAGCTGTGCCAAGCTAAGCTAAACTAACTTTGCTTAGCTCTTGGTCTGTAATCCGCTTTATTTGTGCCACAACAACATAGTATTTATTATTTGATTATGTGATTGCAGGCACAATTACGTTTATAATCGGGTTCACGGGCTGCGTCGGTGCACTTCGTGAGAACACCTGCCTCCTAGCCTGCGTAAGTACTACCATTGTTATTTTTGTATTTCTAGTTGTGTCCACAGAGTTGTCAGCAAATGGAGTGATAATAACGGTTTCTCAATAAAACCTAGATTCTGTTCGGAGAAACCTTTGTTATTGGACGACATTGGCGACATCATATTTCCGATTGTTGATCGTAATCGTCCTGGCTATTAGTCAGTGTTTTATTAGATACTTGCTTATGCACGCGGCTTTGCCCGCGTGGATCGCGTGTCCCTCGGGAACTGTTTATCTTCCCGGGATAAAAAGTCTAAGCCTATATGTTAATCCGGGTTATGTTCTATCTGTGTGCCAAATTTCATTCAAATCCGTGCAGATATTACATAACAAACATCTTCACAAAGTTTCACATTTATAGGATAGGATTTATTATTTCACTATTGTACCGCTTGCTAAATATTACACCTTTTTACGATTATTTAGATTTTATGCTTCAGGATTGCCAGACCCGTTACGCTTTGTCACATTTTTGCAGGTCTCAGTAACCGAGGCATTTCCAAGGACCCTAACCTCTTTCTTCAAATACCAATTCGTTTGTGACGATAGCACGTTTGGTGTCGATAGTGTTGGTGCATCTTGGTCATTCCATTTGCTGTCTTATCCATCTTAGTTTATCGGAATTTTATTGTTATTATTATGTATGTAAGACTTAAGTTTTAATGAGCCTTTACTTAGGTTGCAAAACAAAGGTTCTAATCACACTGGTCAATTATTTGAAAGAATATAAAAGTACTTAGCGTGAGATAAAATGCCGTAACAGTGTGATACAAAGTACACACATGCTGTTTCTGATATTATTTCTCGTTTTCGTGTACAGTACTTTCTAATCTTTATGGTGGCTGTGAAGTTGGCGTTACTGAGAGTGATTATACAAACGAACGACCAAAGAACGCTCCGTTTGTCGTTCGCCGTGGTCGGGTGATATAACTAAACGTAGCGTAGGAATAGAAGAGTAAAACTGTCTAGTTGCTAGGCAACCACTTGATTGATATAAGTTTTATAAGCAGAATAGTTAATATTTTAATGAATAAACATCTGTGGAGTACTGTCCGTTTATTAAAATAGGTTGGGACACATTGCCTTCATCGGATTTTATATGGTGAGCATCATCTTTTATTCGTAACTTCCAACGGCTGGGGCACTATGGAACTTTAGCAATGTACTTTTACTACTGCGCAGCCATACGTTGCTTGTTCAGAGCAGTTATAAAGATTGGTGCGAACTACAGGTAAATGTGGATAGGGCTATTGTTATTTATTTACCAGTAGTTTCAAAGTCAAGACCCCTACCGGGAATTACACAACTTTTACTATAGTGGTCTCATAGTAAAAGTTGTTCATAATGATGAGTACAATGACGCCTTTTCGTTTCCAAAACCAACGAAAATTCACCGTGTATAATAACGCTAATTAAACTTTTGTCAACATTTGACATCTTAAACTTCATTTTATAGTATTTCTTGATAGGATTTGTCACCGATTTCATCTGTTAATTATTGTACTTCTATTATTTCCAGTATGCTGTTTTCCTTGCTTTATTACTGTTGGCGGAGATGACTACAGGAATCCTCTTCTTTGTTTTCAAAGATTGGGTAAGCTTTCCAAACATTCAAGTAGGTATAATCAGGGCCGGATTAACCATTAGGCAGAGTAGGCAACTGCCTAGGGTCCCCGCGCGTTGAAAATGCTTCATACATACTTACAAAACAGAACCATGTAGTATCGAGTAATAAAACTAATAATATGGATGCGTTAAGTAGCATATTGTATGATAAAGACAAGTTTTGAAATGCTTGATCTGTAATTGCGATTTGTGAGTTTTGCGACCGTGATGCCTTTATCAACTTGAAAAGAGCTGATGATCTTCAAACGGCTGAAAAGGAGCCCCGAGAATTGTGTTGCCTAAGGGCCCCGACATGGTTAATCCGGCCCTGGGTATATGCATTACAAAATCTGTTAGCAGTCAATAAGAAGAAAGTTTGTTGAAAGTTTTGACTTTATTTTGTACTTGAAGTTAGTTTTCAGCCCTACAGCTCTTCTCTTGTTAGGAATCAAGAGCATATTATTACGAGTTATGATAAAAAAACTAGGTACCTAAAAAGTGTATCTCATTACATTTTCAGATAAAACAACAAGCAACAACTGGCTTCCAGTCCTTCATCACACACTACAGAGAAGATCCTGACCAGCAAAATTTAATAGATTGGATACAAGAAGACTGGGTTAGTAAACCTTTTATTTTTAATTAATTCTAGTAGGAAATTATTTTTAACTAGGCTATGCGGTTTATCACAGAAAGATGTTATCACATCCCGTGATAAAAAGTAGCCTATGTCCTTCTTCAGGTCCCAGGCTACCTAGCCTATATGTTAATCCGGGTTAAGGTCTATCTGTGTGCCAAATTTCATTCAAATCCGTTAAGCCGTTTCAGCATGGTTGAAGGATAAACATACAAACAAAAATACATACTTTTGCATTTATGATTTTAGTAGGATTGTACCTAATAGGAAACTGCATTTAGAGAGGTATAACGATCAGCAGCCTTACTCTTGAACAGTGGCGTGCATTGGTTTTTGGCCTAGGTAGGCAGTCACTAAGCAGACGGAGCAAGTTACTATAGTGTAAAATTATTAAAAAATCTGATACTTACCTACACACATTTCATACAAAACAGACACGAAAACATGACCTTTCAACAACGACGTTTAAAAGTAAGAGACACTAGCAAAAGACTATTAAATTTGAATGACGACACCCAGTTACAGTTGTATTAACGTGTTATGTAATAGTCATAACATTTTACCTTTTCTTGAGTCAAATACAGATTTTGATGTGTTTGTCTACTGAAATGCACTTTTTTGTTTTGTCAACAAACGAAAACTGTTTGAATGGGTTTCTCGTAATTTCTCTAAGCATAGTCTTCCCCACAAACCGAGCACTCTAATTTATCCATGTTTACATCAATATTTTTACAAAAAACTTCACAATTCACAATAAAACGAACTAATTATTACACGATTTATGCAATTCGTCACGCATATGTCAAGTTCTGTCAAGTGTCAACAGCCAACTAGAGTTGGGCCATAGTAAATCTATGAGTAGGGCGTTATTTAACGTCGGTTTGAGAAAATATTTACGAGGGTGATAATCGAATACGTAGTACGTTGGCATAGTAATGTAACGATTATTTTACGTACAAAGTTACACAATAGATTTTCGGAGCACGAAAACAATAGATTTTCTACAATTATTATACACCATTCGTTATTACATTAGTTAAATAACGTTATAAATCTATTTATCGTTATTTTGTTATGAGCGTATATTGAGCTTCATTATTTTACGATGAATGTGTAGCAATGTACACACGGCTACACATCAAGCTGTACTTTTCCAGTATAAGCTGACCTCGCATTGTATAGGTTTTCCTTACAACGCGAGGTCAGCCTTTACTGGTTTTGTACAGCTTGATGTGTAGCCGTGTGTACAAACAATCATCAAAATAATAATAAATATTGTAATCTTTTTATTCGACCCTTCGAATACCATTTACAAATTATAAATGTGAACACTTAAATGCAGTAATTTCAATAAAACAATAATTATCTTTATTTTGCCGCTATTTTTCAAATGTTGGGTTTAGTTTTATTATAACGATCACTTTGTATGGAAATATCTAGTTACAAAATAATAGGATTCAAAACTACTAACGCATAACAGTTACGTGTAAAAAACGTTACGGACAACCCACGACTATTGCCACTAGGGCTACGTTCAGTTATGTCACCTGCGACGTTTTCAGAAGCAGGTGACGCTTGATAAGACGGCTAAATTGCGAAATGTCAAATGTTTGTTATTTACGCATAGCCATATCGTGATTCATTTTTTTGTCGTATGACTTCGGGTATTAGCCTAAAGTAGTGTGTGTGTATAATAGTGTATATGGTTACCAAAAAGGTTTGATTGTGTGTGTGAACGTGACAGGCAATCGTGCGAACGCACATTGCACATTGAGGTACGTTTTGCATTGAATTCATACATTATTATTGAGTACATATGTTAATTGTTTTTTTTAATACGCCGATTAATTGATTTAGTAATAGTTAATATTAAATTCTAACGAGGTAGGCATTGCTTATTTGCCTATATGGAATGCACGCCACTGCTCTTGAACATAATTCCGATCGATCGGCATTGGGATAATGTCAATTCGTACTTTTCAATGTAAAATTTGCTCGAGTGTTTTTAGAATTAATTAAACTTATTAGAATTAAAATTGTGTATTGTGTCGAAGGCCAACCCGCCTGCCAAGCGTGGCGATTATGGCATATGCCCCCAACATGTCCAGTGTGGCGAGCTTGGGGGAGGCCTATGTCCAACAGTGGACGTCTTTCGGCTGAAATGATGATGAATGATGTGTATTATGTATATTTTTAATCAAGAATACCCATTAATTCTTGTCACTTTTTGACATTGGTATCGGATTGAAATTGGAATTATTTTCAAGAGTAACCCCAAAGCTCAGATTAAGCGGAGAAATGCTCGAGCATTTTCCCACTGATAATTAAATATCGTCCTTATCCAATTCATATAGAGTTGTAAATAGCGCGCTCGAGCACACGTTGCTGTCCGCTAGAGCAAATTATCTCTTGTATAGGTACTGTTTACAACTCTATTTGAATTCGATATCTACGATATTTAATTATCAGTGGCAAAATGCTCGAGCAGTTCTCCGCTAACAGAAATGTTATCCGCTATTTGTTGTAATACAATTACAGTATCAATAAATAATTGTTATCTCTTAAACATTAGATTATTTAAAAGACCTGCAATAAACAATCGTTATATCACAACAATATTTATTTATTTAAAATCAAGGAAATTATAAAAGCCATTCAAAGATAAAATTAATGGTGAGCACTGATTAGATTTATTGCTTAATATAGTTTTATGTTAATTATTTGTTTATTACTAGTAAACTGTATTTACACTTTTTATCAGTGAATATTTTATGATTAGTATTTAATCCCTCCATTGTTATACAAACAATTTAATAAAACCATTATCTTTAAATAACAATAACATTCTATGCTGCGCAATATCTTCTCGTCCAAAATACCGCAGTGTCTCAAGACGAGAGTCTTTGACCAATACTGGTCACACACACGTGTTGCCAGTAATTACGGCACTAAAACGTGGTCGCTCAGAATGGGCCTGATAAGAAGGCTCAAAGTCACTCAAAGGGCAATGGAGAGGGCTATGCTCGGGGTATATCCCTGCGTGATTGAATCGGAAATGAGGAGATTCGCAGGAGAACAAAGGTAACCGACATAGCCCGAAGAATTGCCAAACTTAAGTGGCAGTGGGCGGGGCACATTGCTCGCAGAACCGATGGCCGATGCGGCAGTAAAGTTCTGGAGTGGCGACCGCGTACTGGAAGGAATCCGCTGGATGCTGGAAGCGTAGGACCGGTCGTTGTGGCGATGCTTGGGGGAGGCCTATGTCCAGCAGTAGATGTCTTTCGGCTGAAATGATGATGATGATGACTGTGCTGCTAATATAAAATGCTGTATCATATTCTAACATAATTAAAGAGACCTAAAATAAATCATTGTTATGGATGATTGATAAAATTGCATAAGTTTCCTCAAACCAATGGATGCTTTGTATGTTTTTAGTCATCACCTTAATTATAGTATTATCGTATATGGCGACTGGGATTGGTAAGGATAAATATGTTGTTATGATTACCTGTGGTAGGTAATCTGAATGGTTTTTCCACCGTACAGGAGAAAGCAGTTGTCTTGGTATATCCTTATTTTTACAATATTTTTGGCCATAAATTTGCCGGAAACCACACTGATTAAAACCACAATAAATCAAAATTCGTATGTATTTTGTGAATTCACCATATTAGTTAATTTGTTATCGTAGTAGGATAACATAACAATAGCGGCCGTTGAGCCAATTATTTTATTCTGAAGTTGAAGTTTATAAACGACTAGCGGCCCGTCCCGGCTTCGCACGGGTGGACATGAAAATATAGCCTATGTTACCCAGGGTGAATGTAGCTTTCTAATGGTGTTTTTTTTTTTGAAATCGGCACAGTAATTTTTGAGTTTATTCATTACAAACATACACCCAAAAATATAAATCTTTCCTCTTTATAATATTAGTGTAGATTTCGCTACCCATAGTAATTGATCACACTAATCAGTAATCACACTATCGCCACACTTCGGCCACTCAATATAATATTAATGCTAGCACCACCTACATACACAAGATTACGTCTGTATACGAACGCACCCACACGTATAGGTAAGTGATACTCGTCACTCGTAGTGCCGACTGGGTTCCAAGCGCTTCTCTGTAGTTCTCAGAGATGGCGTGCTTGTATAGCGACTGGCGATTGACATCCATTGCACGATTGCAGTCCAAGTGCCGTCGAAATGCGGGCGCGTGCGGGGCGCGGGCGAGGAATCTTGAATGGGTGGGGGACGGTGAGTGGCCATTCTGTACGGTAGTACTATTAGGTATTCTGTGCTGTCGCATTACATCATACTAATGTTATAAATGCGAAAGTTCATGTATGTTTTTTACTTCTTCACGCTGTAACGGCTGATCGGATTTGGATGAAATTAGGCACACAGATAAACCATGTCCTGGATTAACATAACATAGGTTACTTTTTATTCCGGGAAGATAAACAGTTCCCGAGGGATGCGTGATAAACGACACCCACGCGGGCTTGTTTATCATAATATTATACAGAAAGAAAGAAACACATTTATTGGACACAAAACATTACATCATGCTAATGTTATAAATGCGAAAGTTCATGTATGTTTTTTACTTCTTCACGCTGTAACGGCTGATCGGATTTGGATGAAATTAGGCACACAGATAGACCATGTCCTGGATTAACATAACATAGGTTACTTTTTATCCCGGGAAGATAAACAGTTCCCGAGGGATGCGTGATAAACGACACCCACGCGGGCTTGTTTATCATAATATTATACAGAAAGAAAGAAACACATTTATTGGACACAAAACCGACAAACACACACACAACAACAATAGCAACAAGAAAAACAAACAAGTGTATTAATAAAATTATTACAAAAAAAAATATAACACACAATATTATTGACGCGCACAACATGAATACAAAAGGTATAGCAGGGTATGGTAATAGCACGACAGTAACCAGTAGCTATTGCTCTAATTAAACATAAGAAAGAGAAGAAATAGGTAACAATGATAGGTTGTTGTACATTGCTAGTCAATATACAACAACATATCTAGTTTATACACGGCTGTGCAATGCTACCTTGCTACATAATTGGTAATATGCAATAGAAGAGGTATCCGTAGCCAATACTATGCTGAATACCGAGCGAATATTGAGCCGTAGGTCAAAATCCATGATCATTTCCTACCCTTTATGATTTTGCGCACTGAATAGGTTCCTGACCAACTGTCTTATGCTACGGCTCCACCTGTATTTACTGCTGCGGCCGCGGGCTGCGTCCCTGCGTGTACTTTAACGCGTTAAACACTTGGCTACATTTGCGAGTATGCGCCCAAAGTTATCGGAGTGCGTTACTGCGTTACTGCGCACTACGCATGCGCAATGAGTTAGAATAGGGTGTTCGACTGGTATCGCCAAAAAATATGAAAATTGCACACAACGTAGATTCTAGGTTAAAGAAAGTTTTACCAAGTTTTGTTAATTTAAATGTATTCTAAATATTTTATTTTCCTGTTTGAAATTTAGTTTTTTTAATTGTTGATCACGTGATGCAAAACGTCTTGAGACTTGGTCGCCATTTAAAGTGACGTCGGAACCTTGTACGACACAGGGCGAGCTAAATGTTGCCATGATCGTAAAAATAAAAAATACATTTTTTATAATAATAACATATTCATGTCAGCCGGTTTATTTTTTATTTTGTCGAGCCAGTTTATATAATTTATAACTTACTTACAAAACTTATGAGCATTTATTTGTACGTAATGTGAACGTAATTTAAAAGCTTTTGTATTGTATGTGCGTGATTCAAACACAAAATACAAAACTTTTCAGTCATGTCTCATTCCAGAAATAAAACTACGTTCTGTTTTCCGCGCTCGCACCGCTACAAGCGTCTCGAAGGAAATATAAAAATTGAACGAAAAATAAAAGCAATATCATCATCATCATCATTTCAGCCGAAAGACGTCCACTGTTGGACATAGGCCTCCCCCAAGCATCGCCACAACGACCGGTCCTGTGCCTTCCGCATCCAGCGGATTCCCGCGACCTTCACCAGGTCGTCGGTCCACCTTGTGGGGGGCCTACCCACCCTGCGCCTTCCAGTACGCGGTCGCCACTCCAAAACTTTACTGCCTCATCGGCCATCCGTTCTGCGAGCAATGTGCCCCGCCAACTGCCACTTAAGTTTGGCGATTCTTCGGGCTATGTCGGTTACTTTCGTTCTCCTGCGAATCTCCTCATTTCTGATTCGATCACCCAGGGACACTCCGAGCATAGCCCTCTCCATTGCCCTTTGAGTGACTTTGAGGCTTCTTATCAGGCCCATTGTGAGCGACCACGTTTCAGTACCGTAAGTAATTACTGGCAACACACACTGGTCAAAGACTTTCGTCTTGAGACACTGCGGTATTTTGGACGAGAAGATATTGCGTAGCTTCCCGAACGCTGCCCAACCGAGTCGGATTCGACGATTGACCTCTTTCTCGAAGTTGGACTTACCTAGCTGGACAGTTTGTCCTAGGTATACATAATCGTCAATAACTTCGAGTGTAGATTCTCCGATGTTTACGGGAATGGGTGCTACATGGGAATTCGACATAACCTTTGTCTTGTCCATATTCATTTTAAGACCCACTCTATCAGAAGCTCTACTGAGGTCATCGAGCATTGTACCGAGGTCCTCCATGGTCTCAGCCATGACTACTATGTCGTCGGCAAACCGAAGGTGAGTGATGTACTCGCCGTTTATGTTAATGCCTAGCCCCTTCCAGTCCAGAACCTTGAAGACATCCTCCAATGCAGCAGTGAACAGTTTCGGAGAGATCACATCTCCCTGTCTCACACCTCGCTGCAGAAGAATAGGTTTCGAGGCTTGGTCCTGTAATCGGACTGACATAGTGGCGTTTTCATACAAATACTTTAACACTTCGATGTACCGATAGTCAATCTGGCACCGTTGAAGAGACTGTAGTACCGCCCAAGTCTCGATCGAATCGAAGGCTTTCTCGTAGTCCACAAACGCTAAACAAAGAGGCAAGTTATACTCTTCGGTCTTCTGTATAACCTGCCGCAGCGTATGTATGTGGTCTACGGTGCTAAAGCCTTTTCGGAAACCGGCTTGTTCGGGAGGCTGGAAGTCGTCAAACCTGCGCGAAAGACGGTTCGTAATGACTCTCGAAAACAGCTTGTAGACATGGCTCAGAAGTGAGATGGGCCTATAATTCTTCAGTAGAGCATTATCGCCCTTTTTGAAGAAGAGTACCACCACACCTCTGCTCCATGCCTGTGGCGTTCTTTCCTCGAGAAAGCAATATCAAAATAAAATAACTCTCGACATCGCCTTCTACTACACTGTTTCGTAAACTGGAATCTATGTTTTTCTCAGATTTTTTACAATTTCCTCAAATTCGTACCTTTTTGGTAAGCATGTCGTACTTTTAAGGGAATTTATACTGGCAACACCAACCGGAACAAGTACAGTGACGTAGTTTGACGATAATGTCACGTGACTTAGCTTTTTGGTGCGAAATTTAAAACAAGAAATAAAAATCTTGATTATTTAATTTTAAAAGCATGTTTTAGTAATTATTTTTAATGAATGCTTTTAGGATGTTTCGCCATCGTTTTACGTACATTTCAAAAAATTATCAAACACCCTATGGAAGTGACAGACAGGGCTCCATTTCAGTAATTCTAGAAATTTTTAAAACTATCTCGTTTGACCACTCCATTATGTGCTCCATTACCAATAAAATGTGTCACCTTAAGTTAAAAAAAAATTAATATAATATGACGGGGTTGTTTTCTGCCAAAAAAAATCATGACTCCACGCATCAGCGCGCACGCGCTGCCCAGAATGAGATAGTGCTAATGCACTATCACTGTCTCGTTCTACATTGCGCTTATCACACCGCATATGTAGCCAAGGAAGTTTGACGCGCATATTCTCGCGTTAAAACCCTTTGATGTGTGGAAAAAACCGCCACCCGAATTACAGCATAATGTTTAACGGCATTAGTAATGCCGCATTGCATTATAGCGCTAAACTGTTGGCTAAATTTTTTAAATTTTTTTTTTTTTTTCGACTGTATTCTCGCAGGTGGGACCGAAGTTCCATTTCTGCTTAACCGGGCTTAGTTGGCGGAGAGTCCCATGTGGGACTCCATTCGCCGAAGGTTTTTTCCCTAATACTTACAAACTAAAGACGCGGTATCAATACCGCGCAAGCGGGCGTCCCCCAAGGGGGGGGCTCGAACCTCGCTGGGGCATTGCAGGGGGACCCCGCCGTTCCTATGTCCCCCTAGCAGCCGTTGCTGCATCGAATTGGTTTCCTCGAAAGTAGCGGACTTTCGGTCTATCGGGTGACGTGCTAAACGCCGTTAAGCGGCAAGCCTCGCCGGCGAGGCTAAGACCTACCTAAAAAAACCTAAACAGTGGCTACGCAATAGCCTGCTCCTAGGAACTACTCTAGAGCATAGGGCCGGTCTCGCGTGACGAGATTATCTCCGGTTGCTACACCGTGAGGGCGTCCCCAGGGGGGAGCTCGGACCTCGACTCAGGGTGCAGCAGGGGGACCCCGCCACCGGTCCCCCCAGCAGCCGGTGCTGCGTCGGCATGTGTTTCTGTTTCTCGAGAGTCGGACTCTCGGATTCTGTGTGTGTGTCGCGTCGGTCCTCGCCGGCGGGGACGATATCTTGGACGACGGCGTCGGAGTGTGCTTGTGCTTTTATCTGACTCCTGGAGGAGTGTAATAGCGTCATCGGGTTCAATGAGTGTGTGTCTGGGACGTCGGATTTTGCTAATAGCAGATGGCTGGTAGACGGTGGCAGCCACGACCAAGGGATTGGGGTGCTTGGGAGCGGAATCAAAATAGCGTTTAGAGACACGCTTGAAAAACTGCTTGATGGTCGGCAGTTTGAGGTCTAGGTGGAGTTGGGCATTGCGTAGGTACCAAGGAGCGCCTACGGTCCTTCGCATGAAACGGTTTTGGAGGGTTTGGAGCATGTGGATTCTTACCGGCTTAACGTGTGCGAACACAACGCTAGCGTAGGCGAGGATGGGGCGGATACAGGTGGTGTATATCCGTACTTTGAGAGTAATGGGCAGCTTACTGCGCGCATTGAGTAGGGGGTGGAGACGTCCGAGGACGAAGGCGATTGGCTACATCTGCGTGCTGCGCCTATTATAGCTATAATTAACGCGTTAAGACTCAGGTGGTGCATTAAGTGGTTTTGACGAAAATTTATCTGTGTCCAGTTACAATGCTGCGGCGTGGAAGGTCCTAAAGACTGGGATCGCAACGCTTATTTCAACTGTTCGAGCGGTGCGGTGGGGTCGCGGGAGGCATGCGGCGTTCCCTTCAGCTGTTGTCGGAACAAGCCACAAGATATCATCAGGAATAAGCAGTGCGGATACGATGTTAGGAAACCTACCTATGTGAGTACTGCTTTGTTTTTTGTACTATAATAAAGGACATTGATAAAAATAGCCTTAAACCGTTACGTTATGAACAATATACGAAAATTACATGCGATTTTTTTCGTTTCATAATATATATTGTATTTAATGCAGACAGTACAAGAACCATTTTTTATATTTTGAGGAGTATCAATACATTAATGACGTAACCGGATGTAATTGTAACTAAACTAAAATATCTGTGTATCATCCATATTTTTATTTCGATACTCTATAATCTATGATTCAATTTTCAATTTCAATTTCAATGTTTTTTATTTCAAATAAACCTAATTACAGGCACTTTTGAAAGGTCAGGCTCTAGTTGCACGGTTCCAAATTGTGGGTCCTATGGAGAAGAACCGGCAAGAAACTCCATGGATAAACTCTTTTTAAAATAGGTTATTGTTTATTACATCAAATTTATTCAAATAATGTGAGTATAATGTAGGTTAATGTCAGAAATAAACAAGAGTTTAAAAGTGAGTATATTGCCTTTAGAAATAAACGTAAGAAGAGTTGCCATAGTATGTAGAAGCTGACCTGTCCCGACAGACGGCACCCGTTCACGAGCATGACGCGAGCATCAGCCATCGCTTAACTCAACCATATTGAAGGGAACTTAACGACCCGACACTAACGCCACCATCAGCATGACATTTAAGTGAGCATGACAGACTCATACTGCTAGACAACAAATAGGCAGGAATATATAGAATTACTGTAAAAAACATTAATGGCCACATGATACTTACATTTTACATTTTAATCACCTATTAAAAATTGTAAGCAGTTCATATACGTTGCAGTTCTATGTCAGAAATGCAATATTAGAAAAAAAGTGTAAATAAATTGTATAATTCCGAAACAGTAAAGTTAATAAAGTGTAAATAAATTTAATAATAAACAGTTAATAATAACTGAAAAAATGTCAAAATAACATGACTTGGTAGAAAAATTACCAACAGATCGATACAAAAAATAAAATGTGTCAAAAAAAAAACAAAATGTCAAAGGAAATAATAAAAATAGATCCAATGTCAAAAGTAAAAGATAGAAAATAAAACTAATGATCCAATAGGAATAAAATTAACAATTATAAATGATCCAATAGGAAATAATTACATGTCAAATGCCAAGAGATATCAAATACCTAGTTGAGGAGAACCAGTGGGTCGCAGTGTGCAGGTGGGAATCGTATTCCAGACATTTTTATCAGCAATGTATTGGTTTATATCATAATAAGCTCTTGACATTAACACACGTTTTGTTACTAACTTGAATTTTATCAATGGTAGTTCAGTAATACAAGTTGGAAGTTTATTATAGAACCTAATACTGTTTCCCATAAACGACTTAGTACTAGTTTTTATAAGTCTAAAACCGGGTACAACAAGCTCATGCTTATATCGTGTATTGAAGCTGTGGGTATCACTTCTTTTATTGTAATTTAAGATATTTTTACGCACATACAAAATATTTTGATAAATATACAAGGACGGTAAGGTAAAAATATTTATCTCTTTGAATAACTCACGCAAAGACTCACGGCAACCTAGATTATAAACAGCTCGGACTGCTCTTTTTTGTAATATGAAAATAGTCTCTACATCAGCAGATGAACCCCACAGTAAGATGCCATAAGACATAATACTGTGGAAGTATGCAAAATATACTAATCTAGCCGTAGCCACATCAGTCATCTGCCTTATTTTTCTAATGGCAAAAGCAGCAGAACTCAGTTTGCCAGCAAGTGCCTCTATATGAGGTCCCCATTGCAGTTTAGAGTCTACTGAGATACCCAGGAAGACAGTTGAGGGAACCAGATCCAAAACTTTTCCATCTAGTCTTACATTAGTAACAATATGGGGTACATTAGGTGTCGAAAATTTTATACATTTGGTTTTTCCTGCATTAAGAAGAAGATTGTTAGCAGAGAACCAATTGGAAAGAATATTAAGAGTATTATTGGGTTCCACAAGGTCACTATCTTTCCTATTCACTTTAAATATAAGTGAAGTGTCGTCAGCAAATAAGACTATGTTAGTCTTTGTATCTTTTATTATATATGGGAAGTCATTAATATATACAAGAAACAGAAATGGGCCTAAAATTGATCCCTGAGGTACACCCATTTTAACAAGTGAGCCTACAGAAGTGACATTACCTATAGCTACCTTTTGTTCCCGATTCGACAAATATGAACTTACGAGATCAATAGATCTACCTCGGATTCCGTAGTGTTTTAATTTCAGAATGAGCGTTCGGTGATCCACGCAGTCGAACGCCTTAGAAAGATCACAGAACACTCCTACCGCATCCTGAGCCTGCTCCCAAGCCTCCAATACAGTTTTGATTAGGGTGGATCCAGCATCTCCCGTTGAACGTCCCTTCGTAAATCCAAACTGTTTATCATGAAGTATCCCATTTAAGTTAAAATATACTAACATTTGATTTAGTATTAGTTTTTCAAAAATTTTGCTTAAAGCTGGTAGAACAGATATTGGCCTATAATTAGATGCATTATCAAGGCTACCTGATTTGAAAATGGGCACAATTTTGCTATATTTCATTAGATCGGGAAAAATGCCATCTACGATGCAAGTATTGAAGATTGTCGCTAAAATTGGCGCGATATTGACTATTATTGCTTCGACAGCTTTTATGGACAATCCCCATAAGTCCTCTGTTTTCTTACTGGCTATTGTTTTAAATGTTTTTATTATATCAATGGGAGTAATAAAACTAAACTCAAAGTAAGCTGTAGTAGATATAGGCAAAGTAACATTTTCCTTTAAGAGTGTCTCAGCTGCTACGGGGGACGATGGAAGAAATTTAGTAGTCTCGAGTGGGATATTTGTAAAAAATCGTTCAAAGAAGTTAGAGACTACATTTTTATCTAAAACTAGTTTGTCATCTATTTTTATGCTCATTGTACTATCTGTAAGCCTACGATTACCAGTTTCAGTATTTATTATTTTCCAAGTCGTTTTTATTTTATTATTTGACTTCTTTATTTGATCACTAATATAAGCAGCCTTCGCTTGCACGCAAATCTTTTTAAAGATTTTTGAGTATCTTCTAACGTAAATATGAAAATTGATATTAGGTGTTTTGTATGGGTTATATGACTTTTTGTCATATAACCCATACAAAACATCTCGACTGCGTCTTATACCCTTTGTAGCCCAGGAGCTAAACATGATTTTTGGTTTTATAGTAATTTTTTTTACTTTGCATGCTTTTTCAAACTCATTACATATAACATTAAATAGTTTACTATACATATAATTAGGGTTGCCATTTTGCGATTGTAATGTAAGTAATTGGGATTCTAGATTTTTATTAAATTTTTGTAGACAATTTTTCGTTAATGACCTACATTGTATAATTTGGTGACTTATGATTTTCTTATAATTCAATTTAATAATCTGACACTTATGATCTGAACGAACGCCACTAATTAAATTCTTTTCAAATATTTTAAAGTTTGTCATAATATTATCTATGCAAGTAGCTGTGGTAGGTGTCACTCTAGTCGGCTCAAAGAACATATGTTTTAGGTTAAATGATTTAAATAATGACAAGAAGTTACGTTTATCTTTGGTATTTATCAGAATGTCAATATTGAAATCCCCACAAACTATCAACTTTTTATTTACATTTATTTTTCTAAGAGCATCCTCCATTGTTAAAAGAAATAGGGGCTTATTGGAGTCAGGAGGGCTATAAACACACAAAATCACATGCTCCTCCACTTCTGCACACGCGAGCTCACATACTCGTTCAACAGAGAATAGAATAGAATAGAATAGATAGATAGATAGATAGATATCTTTGGGACGTTTTTACACAGCATCATCTAGTCCCAAACTAAGCAGAGCTTGTGTTATGGGTACTAGACAATGGATATAATACTTACATACTTTTTTTTTGTAAATACATACTTATAATACATAAGCAACACCCAGACCAACACAAACACTTATGTTCATCACACAAATATTTGTGTCCTGTGGGAATCGAACCCACGACCTCGTTATCAGCAGTCCGACACTCGAACCACTAGACCACAAAGAGAGATTGCAAATATCTAGTCGCTCTTTACACTTCAGGTGTTGTCTAACCATGATTAAGGTTCCCCCACCTTCTGCTGACGCTCTCTGGAACGAACTGGCTATCTTAAAATTATCCACGTTAAATAACATTTTATCTGCTCTCAGAAAAGTTTCTGTGAAGCATAGAATATCTACATTATATCTCTCAGCAAATAATTCTACATCTAAAATTTTTCCAGAGAAGCGATTTATGTTTTGATGTGACATTATTAAACAATGACTCTGCTTCTCTGTTGTCGCTGTGGTTAGTTTAAATTATTTTGGTTAACCACCTTAATATTAGCATGACTATTATTAAAAACATAAGTAGTGGATGGAGACTTTGTCATGCTACTAATGACAGAGTTTATATTATAAGCCAATAGTGTTGTTATTTGACGTTTGAATTTAGTTGGTAGGTACACGGAATTCCTAGTCAGTTTTAATTTACCAACAAACTTGTTTGTGTCAAAGAACATGAACTTGTCGCTATAATGACTTACCAAGAAATGAATGTGCTTATTTAGCATATGTATACAGTCGTTTTGACTATCTGACAAGTGGTTGAGGTATGGGAAAGCACATAATATTATTTTGTGACAGTTTAGTGATAACAGCTGGGCAACACTATCAGTGATGTCTTTTTTACGAACATTAGTACTATTACCTATAAACACAGTTAGGTCGGTATGCTTGTTAAATTTATTATTAAGGAGTGATTTTATAATTTGATTGTATGTTAACCCAGGCATACAATTATTTAAAAAAGAATGATTCAGGCTGTTACCTAGTAAGTCTCCCAAACCCTTACCTAGGTCATCCGAATACATAATTGAGCTATAACATACTTGATCATTTGAAGCATTGGTACTTATATTTATAACAGAAGACAAGTCATGGTCAGTTGAAGCTGGTTCCTCTGTGTTAAAGTTACAGTCATATGATTCCTCAACTTGGGACAGGCCCTTTGTTAACTCGGTTGGGAAATCATTACTACTTGATTTATTTATGTAAGTACAATGAGTGTTGTTGAATGAGATTGAGTCCACTCTGTCTACATTA
Organism: Asteroscopus sphinx; assembly: GCA_949699075.1. Taxonomy (NCBI): domain Eukaryota; kingdom Metazoa; phylum Arthropoda; class Insecta; order Lepidoptera; family Noctuidae; genus Asteroscopus; species Asteroscopus sphinx. The sequence goes on along the minus strand of OX453013.1, from coordinate 10,042,356 downwards.
CATGTACATGCATTACACATTGCAACTAACTCGTTAGCAGCTAAGATATGCTCTTTGATTTGCTTCTGAGAGCTCACATATTTAGAGTATAGTGAATTAAGTGAGTTCTCTAACCTCTTTATATCAGACTGTAAGTACTGAGTGTCCATTTCGTAGTAATTTTTACTATCTTCTAATTTAATTTGAAAGTTATTAAGTTTATTAATTAATTCAATACGTTCTTTTCTCAATTGAATATTTTTAGAAAAGTTATGTTGTTGCTTTTTGAACTTTTTGCATTTATTAATAATTTTATTAAGTTTTATGTATTTTTTTATTTTATTATGACTTAATTTATGAGCATTTTGAGGCAGGTCTGACATAGGGTCAGAGCTGGGACTAACTAATTCACAGAATAGGTTTTGTGTTGCAACAGACTGTGCACACTTTTTTTCATTCTGCAAGTTTTTTATCTGTAGATTTGCATTAACTAACTGATCTTCTAGGTACCTGGCTTTACATAATGCTTCCTCATAAAAATCACTACATTGACTAAAACTGTCCGTCACCACCTGAAGTTTGTCCCGTTCATCCACAACATCCAGGTATTGCTGATGTAGATCTACTAGCTCCCTTTTCAAGCTTGAGTTTTTGTCAACAATAGACTTTACTTCCTCTTCACTGTCCTCCCTCTCCTGCAGGAGTTGTTGACACTGGCTTTGTGTAGCTTTCAGCTGTTTCAGTGCTGCACTCAACTTATGCTCCATTTCTAGGGCAGTAGCCCTACGGGTCATTGTTGGCATATTGTGAGGATAGGTAACTGAAAGTGGAAATAAAGAAACAGTGAGTAAGACTTTATTCAAGGAAACAGATAGAAATGGGGAAAAAGTGAGAATGAGGTGGATATTTAAGAATAAAAGCTACTGGAAGAAATTCGATAAGAGGCTGCTGATATAGGGAATAGAGTGAAGAAATTATTTTAATCCAAATTAACTACCTACTAACTTTGAGAATATGTCTACAGTATTAATTTTATTACTATTGGAGCTACAATTTTAACAATATAAAAATCTACTAAGTATAGCCAATAATTGCTTAATATATCGGAAGAAAAGTACTTATTTGGTTAACGTTTTAATAAGTACAAGTAATTTTTTCTTCCACCCTACAAACTTGTTAAAAAAAGTGAAATGTTAAACTACAAAAGAAAACTTTGTATGTACTTAACAGGGTCAGGGACTTGATTGATAAGGCTAAAATAGAAAATAAAAGTAAACGATACTCCCCGTTCCATCCAAAACTTCGAGCATCAGCTGTTGACAACAAAGGTTACCGGCTTTTGAAAGTAACCAAAGAATGAGTTATACTCTAGTTATTCTTATGCAAACAATAATCCGTATTATTTGTCGTGTGTAGATGAGTTTAAATATAAAATACACGCTAATAGCACTTAGTTATTAGATTTAAATCAATTTTAAATACGAGCAAATTATTTGACATGTCACTCAATCAGTGATGATGTGATGATGATTCAATATTATAGACTCCTTTTCACACAAGAAATTCCAAAAAATTGGCATCAAAATAGCACAGATATCTGTGATTATGTGTCAAAATAGTAAATCTTATAAAAATTTAAAATTATATTTAGTACTGTCCGTGCGATGCTTGGGGGAGGCCGATGTCCAGCAGTGGACGTCTTTCGGCTGAAATGATGATGATGATGATGACTGTCCATGCTTATGAATGTATTGCAATACATTGGCTTCATTGAGTTGTATATGGTGAGCAACATCATCATCCTCCGAGCCTTTTCCCAATTATATTGGGGTCGGCTTCCAGTCTAGCCAGATGCGGCTGAACATCAGTATTTTACACGGAGCGACTGCCATCAGACCCCCGCAACCCAGTTACTGGGTAATACTGACATTCGGAGGTTAGACCAGTTGTCAGACTTTCAGGCTTCTGACTACCCGTAACGATTGCCATAGATATTCGTATGACAACCGGGACCGACAGCTTAACGTGCTCTCCGAGGCACATCAACTTTAATTTGTAACGCCAAAGGGCGGAGTCACTAAGGATCTTTAGCAATGTCCTTTAATTAAGGTGTTTATACAACGTTTTATTGAAATAACTGAAACCTTCTTAATCTCAATATACTCATCAGTATGAACAACTTTTACTATGGAACAAACCCTGGCATCGCGAAATAAAATCGGCTGTTCCCTATATTTGTGTTCACATAAATCGTCAAAATAACAAAATATTATTTTTCGCGGTTTCAGGGTTGGTCCCATAGTAAAAGTTGTTAGAGCACAATTACCCCTTAAGAGATTTTCAGTTATTTCAGTAACACGTTCTATTTGGTCACGATTTCTGGTACTGGCTTCGTGGCGATGTATGGAGGTGTTTCGCATAAACTCGGCATAACGTGTAGAGATAGAAAAAATACGCATCACTTTCATAATGGTGTCGATTCTCTTGTTTATAAACTAAACTTAATTTAAACTATCGCTCTCTTTTACTAATAGTACATGCAAGAAAGGGATGGCAACAATTTAAGAACTGTCAAATTATTTTACGTGTTCCACTTCTTCGTATTTTTAGTGGGCACGTTCCGAGATCACGGCTAAACTTCTATGGAAATTTTCATTCCGACTAATTTGACAGCACTCAAATTTATGTTTGGACACATAGAGAGGATGGATGAGAGGAGATTGACGAAACAAGTATACGAAGCGAGTGTGGATGGAAGAGTTGGAAGGGGACGACCTCCGCGAACGTATCGCGATCAAATCGCGGACGTTCTCAAAAAATGCCAGGTTAAGAGTACTCCAAACCGACGAGCATGCATGACGAGGTTAATGGACGTAGATGAAGGGGAAGAGGTGTGTCAGAATCGTAGCAGGTGGAAATCCATAGTCTCTGCCTACCGCAAAGGCAGAACATATTAACAGGCGTGTTAATATGTTGTATGTATGTAAAATTTATGCCATCCCTTTCTTGTATTACTATTAGTAAAAGAGTTTTCAAGTGGCGAATAGTGGCGACCTAGATTCGTGAAATTTCATAGACATGTTGGCAGACATCATTGGTTGCTTGTTATGAGGCGTCTATGGGGTGAATGATCGATGAGTTAGAGACAACGACGAAAAAACGTCACGACACAGTTGTGAACGCGCCCTTAGCATTGGTTACAGTACGCGTAAGTAACTGTGCCTCTGTGAAACCAGGCTTTGCGAAGGGCCTTGCAGGTACAATCGCGTAATAAATGTGAGCAGGATATAAGAATGCGTCGAACATTAACAAACGACTGAGATAGCGAAAACATGCAGTCCCAGCCATCTTGCCACTCAGATCAATCACCTATCAGACTTTCCACCATTAACGATGAAAAACGTCACGTCACAGGTGGGAACGCGCCCTTACCATTAGTTACAGTACACATAATTTAACTGTGCCCCTGTGAAACCAGGCTTTGCGAAGGGCCGTGCAGGTACAATCGCGTTATAAGTGTGAGCAGGATATAAGAATGCATCGAACATTAACAAACGACTGAGACAGCGAAAACATGCAGTCCCCGACATCTTGCCACTCAGATCAACCACCTATCAAAGTGTTGCCACCATTACCGCGCAAGCGCACTATGGGTTTGGTTGCAAAATTGACTACTGCGCAGCCACCTGTTGCGTTTTCACAGGGGCAGAGCTATTTTACGCGTATTGTACTTAGACTATTACAAACTAATAGCAACTGAGCGAGCGGGTGATCCACGAGCGCGGTTGTGTGGCGGCGGGCGAGGATTGGCTGCAGCGACACATCGTGCCCGTAGCCGCCGTGCTGCTCGGACCCTTAGCACTTAAGGTTCATTATATGGATACTTTTGGTCATCACTGTCATTGTATATTTGTTATAGCTGTACTTTAGTTGTGTGGGAAAATGTAAATAAAATTAAAAATAATTATTATTATTATATTTAAAAATAGATATTTTATAAACACATTTTTGATTCACATTTTCCCATAAAGTTGTATGTAAATCTGGTAGTCGTGTACATCATCATTTTTGCTAAGATTACTTATCTACGTATGTTAAGCTTAGTACACAGCTACATATTGTCAACCTGTAAATACAGTCGAGGAATGAAAAGGTTCGTCACATTAAGGTCTATATTCGCTTGTACTGGCAGATAACAATAATGACAGTTGTACGTACACCCGCCTAGTTATCTCTCGTTCGGAGTTTGAAAACGTAAAATGTACTCGCGACACGTTTAAAGGAATCAATTTGAAAATTGACGAACCGTTTCGTTCCTCGAATGTACATTTCCAGTATGCTGACCTTGCATTGTATCATAGGCTTTCCGTAAAATGAGAAGTCAGCTTATACTGCAAATGTATAGCTTATATGTTGCCGTGCGTACACCTCGCAGCGAGACAAACTTTGTATGCGTTCGCGACGTTCAATAATTTTGAACAATCAGTTCGAAGTGCGTTGGCGCAGTAGGTCTTACATAAATGCTAAACTAAACTCCAGAATTTTGCGAACTAGTTTGACATTTCAAGCATGTCAAATCGATCCAAGCTTGTAAACATTTATGTTTATTATTTATTGACCTTTAGGTCAATTGGTTAAAATCACGCAATTATGACTGATAAATAAATTTTTAAACGTCAAATTACCTGTTAGCTACATTCTGGAGTCTAGTTTACTTACTTCAAATCTAGTCCTGTTAAGCAGAGAAAGTGTCTAAAACTTACTGCGTGTGTCATTTAAAAAAAAACCTTATTCTCGTGGATGCAAAGCTCATGTCTTGTTGCAAGAAATGTATAGTATACAGCATGTAGTGGCCTCTCGTTGATCTTTTTCGTTTCTTTTTGTTCTAGAGTTATGATATAACAAAGATAATATATGACAAAGGCTGTTTAGAGGCCGCTGAGGAGTGGTTCGACCACAACCTGTTGATAGTAGCTACGTCCGCTGTTTGTACTGCTTTTGCACAAGTAAGTTTTTGTTTGTAGATGCACTGTCTGTATGTATTTGTATCTGTAAATGTTAGTGCTTTGTATGCTTGAAAGTTTGTTTTGTGATTTCATGTTACCTTTCAACTATAATTTCATTTATTCCACAACTTTTGTCAGTTATTTTTTGAAGATTGCCCCAAATGTTGAGATGCATAAATTTGATATATTTTCCCTTTTAACAAAGTAATTATTATAAAGTATTACATTTCGAAATGTATTTTCACTGATATTTAGAATTTTAGACCCTGTTATCTTGTCGCACTGACGTCACTTTTTTGTTGGGATTGAATATATCGATGTTTGTAGTTTATATTAAGCAATTTTATTTCTTTCAATCTATCATTCCGATTGCATTGTTCTTGAGTGCCATCGGTAACTAACTCGGCTTCTATCAAAACTATGTCGGGATCTAACTGAATATCCTGCTACTCCACAGATCCTAGGCATATGTTTCGCGCAGAACCTCCGCGCGGACATATTCGCTCAGAAGGCGAAGTGGCACTGACAATCAGCGTCTCCTGCCGCCGTGTGACGCGACCGTCCGCGACCACGCCCACTCAGCGCACACACACACGCACATACCGCCACCCACACGAGGGTAGCTGGATAAAAGCCGATGTGTAGAAGTTACACATACCGTGACGATCTTTGAACAGACACGCACACGCTATATGAGTAGCTGGTTAGTTGATGTGTGGAAGTTGCACAATGAAGATCTTTGAGGGAAGTATTCTTTTGTTTCAATAGTGTATTGCTTCAATATTTGATTTGATTTTTCATATATTACAATGGGGAAGAGGTCAATATTAGATTTCCGTACCACGGTAGTCTGGGGCTTTACCCCCGACTAATTCGAGTTCTGAACCAAATCGAGCTAGTGTCAATTCCTTAGAGTTGTTACTAGCTCGACTTGGTTCAGAACTCGAACCAGTAGGGAGTAAGGACCCTGGTAAAAAAGCCTTTTCTAATCAATCCTTTCGAAAAGTCGAAGTCTTAGTCGAGTTAAGTTTCGAAGTTAAAGTCACGTAAAGCTAACTTCAATTATGACAACTAAAATCAAAAGAATAACTATTTAAAGTACCAGACATACGTTAGCCAATGGTGTTGATTCTCTGGTTCACAAACTAAATCTATTTTAAACTATCGCTCTCTTTTACTAATAGTAGATAGAAAAAAAGGATGGTAACAATTTTAGTGCTGTCAAATTGGTTTATGTGTAACTCTTCGTCGTATTTTTTGTCGGCATGTTCCGAGATTACGACTAAACTTATATGGAAATTTAATTCAGACTAATTTCATAATGCGCACAGCCAAGTGAAGAATTCCACAGAATTCACTGCCTGTCATCTGTATTTCTGGGCACTTACAACCCTAATGCCTTTAAAGCTGGAGTGAATCGGCACCTAATAGGTTTGCACGCTCCATCGTCGACCACATCTTGACAAAGCTGTCTAGATTGCGGTCAAGAGCAGAACTATATCTCATTAAAAAAATGACAGCACTATAATTGTGGCCACCCCTTTCTTGTATCTACTAGTAGTAAAAGAGAGCGATAGTTTTAAATAGTTTAGCTTGTGAACAAGAAAATCAACAATGTTAAACTATTCTGAACTGTTACAATACAGTACTGTACTGTACTGTTACGACGTCTGTGGTCTAGTGGTTCGAGTGTCGGACTGCTGATCACGAGGTCGTGGGTTCGATTCCCACATGACACAAATATTTGTGTGATGAACATAAGTATTTGTGTTGGTCTGGGTGTTTCTTGTGTAAGTATGTATTTACGAAAAAAGTATATACGTATCATATCCATTGTCTAGTACCCATAGTACAAGCTCTGCTTAGTTTAGGACTAGATGGTGCTGTGTAAAAATGTCCCAAAAATATTTATTATTTTTATTATTATTTAATCTATAATTTTTAATAATAAAAAATAATAAATATTTTTGGGACATTTTTACACAGCACCATATTTAATCTATAATTTGAGGGGCTCGTAGCGAAGCAACGACTGCGCGGATTGTACGATCTGCAAGGTTAAGCTGCACTTGCCGCGGTCAGTCTGTAGATGGGTGACCGTTTCGTTACACATCGTGACCCCTCCGTGCCTCGGAGAGCACGTTAAGCTGTCGGTCCCGGTTGTCATACGAATATCTATGGCAGTCGTTACGGGTAGTCAGAAGCCTGAAAGTCTGACAACTGGTCTAACCTCCGAATGTCAGTATTACCCAGTTACTGGGTTGCGGGGGTCTGATGGCAGTCGCTCCGTGTAAAATACTGATGTTCAGCCGCATCTGGCTAGACTGGAAGCCGACCCCAATATAATTGGGAAAAGGCTCGGAGCATGATGATTTAATCTATAATTTATAACTTGAAAGATTGTTAAGTCCCTTTTAAATAATAACATCCATACTTCCCCATTGTCGTCGTAAAAAATAAATATTTTAATTTGTAACCTCCGCACATCAACTATATCACAATGTGCATTTATTTGCATAATATTTTAACGTTAATGTCGTGCAGATTATTTATAATGTACACCACAAGTGCTCATGTTACTGTCCCTAGGTTCTCTGAGGATCTTCCAAAACTACTTTAACGGAGAAGTTAGTAAATGGAGTTATAATGTTATCGGCTTTAATGAAATCAGCACAAACATTGCGTATATTATCAGTATTATTACAACTCAGACAGACACATATTAACCTTCGTAATTATTTACTGCGACCAGCATGTTAGGTATGATTTCTATATATATTGGAAATTCTATTTACACTCGACAATTAGACACTTCGGCGAGTTTCACCATGATAAAATAATTATAACAAAACGGGTGGCGTCGGGGTATGCCTGACAGAAGCGAAGCCTCTATGCATTAGCAAGCGAGGATAGAAAGCGCGTGCCAGTTAACGGTCACGTTTTTTCTCTGTTTACACCCGACACTAGAAACTTCGTTTCAGAATTGCTTTATTGCTAACCTGTGCTATTTTTAAACGATGACATTTTTAACCGTCATTTCTGAATATTTTACTCGTTGAGGCTCTATTTTTTAGTGGAAGCCTTCAGCCAGCATGGAAACGCAGCACTAATGTTCATCCAATGACATATTCAATGACCGGTATTGCTCGGCGTATTATGTGTATCAACCATCCATTTACTCACTTCTCCGTGTATTCCTCCCACTCACTCTGCACTCTGTCATCTTTATCTCCCATCATTCTTGGATACTCTTGAATCTGTCTGTAAATAACATTACAATAATGTTGATACATGTTGATAGAATTATCCAATGCATGTCCTTGTATAGTGGAGTTAGCTTCAGGATATGACCGTTTTTTATATGGCAGCTGTTAACAATTAATATAACAGGTGCACAGTACCTATTGTGGGATAGCCATATAGGTACATAGTTTTAATAAAATAATATTATTTACAAATTATAACAATTTATTTGAAAATAAATTAATATTCTATTATTTTAACGCATTAGCAAGTGGGGCGAAATCTGAAGATATAAATTGTAGAAAAAAAAAGTTTGCTCACGAGCAGGATTTCAGTACTGTTGTGTTGAACTAGAAGTCGCAGGTTCGAACTCTGCTCAAGGCAAATTTTTCTTTCCACTATTTATATCTCTAAAAGTTTTATTTATTTATTTACCCGTGACTTTTTACAATTGCTCTAGAAAAAACTTTTTGCTAGTTTTCCATCTAGTTAAAATAAATATTGTAATAAAATACATTTAGGTATGTATTGAAATGTGTCCACATACTACGAAAATATTGTTGAAGCCAACTCCACTCTAAAGTGATGTGTTCATATTGGCCAATTAGCCTTAACGGGAGCTGTGAGATGAATTTAGTATTGGAGAATATAAGTATTAGAAGATGTACCATGTTTGTTCATGAAAGTGCAGCTATTAAAATGTTATATTGCTTACCGTTATTGAGGGTTTGTCATGCAAACGTTGCCAGAGACAACTGGGGACGTACCATAAAATTTAAATTCAAAGTTCCGCGCACTTTTTCAACAAAAAACTTATTTGTTGGCTGGGATATTTCGACAGCCGCGCCAAAATACTCCGTCCACTCGCAAAATCGACAACTTAAGCTAGATTCACATCTGCAGACACTACAGTGTCTATAATGTACGAATTATTACCTTTGGTGTCTGTGCTGGTAGGTGTCTGCCACGTACACGTGGCAGACACCTACCAGCACAGCACAGCACAGCGTAGCTTGTCCGCACAGACACGGGCACCGGCCGAAAATGTCTGCAAGAATGCCTAAATTGTCTGTCGGGAGATATGAAAACTTGTGTCTGTGCCGTGTCTGACACGTGCTGGACACGTTACGTGCTGGACACGTTACGTGCTGGACACGCTACGTGCTGGACACGCTATGTGCTGGTAGATGTGAATCGAGCTTTAATCACGATAAACGACACGAAAGTGCTCTAAATATATCGGACGAACGTACCCTGCTCTAATAATGTTCGGATGCTTTGCCGTTCATCGAATTCATAGACAAATATTGTGATTTCTATGAAGTTGTAGACAATGTTTGGAGTGCATGAGTCAAAAACAGTGTTTGATGTTTGAAAAAAGAGAAATACTGGTAATTAAAATTACAAAAGGGTTACGACCCATAATTTGTCGATAAGTATCGTTCGTTGATTCATATAAACGATAGTGAAATAAATAATCAAAAAGTTATTTGATCTGAAATAAAGAAATTATGAATATTTTATTTTTATTTTACATAGGGTAGGTTTCACACGACAAATGACACGAAATTATAATATCGATTTTGCGAGTAGACCCCTGACAGGCAATAAGAATTTGTGGTCACATCAAAGTTTATTTTGAAAGAAAATACATTTTCAATCGTGTCATGGTGCTGACATATTATTATGTGACAACCAGTTGTGTAGTGCAATTCGTTACTAAAGTAGATAACGTGTGATTTAACAGTTTTAGGCGCTGATCTTAGGGTTGTGTGTTTTGCAGCAGGAGATTAATGGCTGACAATATTTTTAGGTTAGAGTTTTGGACAGGCGGCGAAAGGTGACGGCGATAGCGACTTGACAACTTTTTTTTGTTAAAATTCGTTGTTAGTAAAGATCATTATATTTTTAAACGTAATTTTTAACAATTTTTTGTCATCATATACAACGTGTTATTGAAATAACTGAAAACTTCTAAAGAGGTCATTGTACTCATCAGTACAAACAACTTTTACTATGGGACCAATCCTGAAAACGCGAAAAAGAAATCAGCTGTTCCCGCATTTTGTCCATTTATTTTATTTATTTTTGTAAACATAAATGTAGGGAACAGCTGATATTTTTTTCGCGATTTCAGGGTTGGCCCCATAGTAAAAGTTGTTTATACTGATGAGTACAATGACCCCTTAATAGGTTTTCAGTTATTTCAATAACACGTTGTATATGCGCTTGACTGTACAATTACGTAGTTTTTAAATATGTACTATATTTCGATATTTATTTTGACGTTCTCTGCCTAGCCATCCGCCGTCTGCCAAACTTCTGCCTAAATTGTAATGTAGTAAGATAAAATATTTTATTATAAACTCAAATTAGTGATAAGTAATACTCATTTAGAAAACAAAAATTATATTATTATATATTACAAGATGATTTACTTACCATTATCAAAAAGTATTGCATAATAAGAATGTAATTGTTCGCTTTGGTATTTGTTAAATATGTATCTCATTTGAGGTTTTATGCACAAATTGTAATTAGAAATTATACAATATGTAACAAAAACGCTGTTGTTCCTGTGAGCTACGTTATCAGATTCAATATTCATGCGTAAGGACACAACTCATTTGGAAAAACATTTTAATAAAAATAATAAAATTAAATATTAAATCAAAAAATCAATCAATCAATCAATTAATTGTAAATTGATGGTGATAAATAACACTTAATAATGATTTAATGTTTAATTTTATTATTTTTACCGAAGAGTTTTTTCCAAATTAGTTGTCCTTACGTATGAATATCGATTCTGATAACGTAGCTCACAGGAAAAACAGGGTTTTTGTTACATACTGTATGTTAAAAAAGTATGGCGTCATAATACAACACGATTATCGCGCGAGTACGCGATCCGATCTTTGCATGTTCGCGCGATGACGAAATCGAGTGTCCTTATAGAATGGTCGTGTCGTGTCACTCGTCACCTTGCATTGACGTTATGACATCTGTTTGGCATCAGTATGATTTATCGTGCATTCGTTCGAACTAAGTTCGTGTGAACAAGTTTTCAATCATTTTAGTCGCACGACGGCATCGCACAAATTTCAATTAGTGAAGCTATTTGATACCTGTATTTTTATATGTTAAAATCTATGGTCGCTATCGACTATAAAAAAATATTCGCGGTCTTATTGGCTCGGGCAATGTCACTGTCAATGTCCAACCAATAAGAGCGCGAGTATTTTTCTATACTCGATAGCGACAGTAGATTTGAACATTTTGAAAAACTTAACAGAGGTATTATACGTTTTATCACGGTTTCGCACAAATATAACTCGCGCGAACTTGCGATGGTCGCGTAATTGCGTTGTATTAGGAAGACTCCTATGATTATTATGGTTCTTGTTTTTAAAGGTTAGTTATTAACTCTGGTTTTATAGATGTATAAGTACGTGTTCCTCATAATACTGAAATTAGAAGGTATACTGTGTAATCTCAATATGAATCCTCAACATTCCTATGTTACGACATTTGACACGTTAAAGTGTTTCGATGCTCCAATCGAATCAAGTGGAAAATTATTATTAAATACTTTATACTAAAAAAAAAAAACTTTTTTTTACAGAAATATGAAAAAACTAGTTCTAAAGCTGCAAACCCACAGCAGGCGGAACTTAAGCGCGACAGAACTGGAGCGTATCGTCGGCGGGTCTCGTCGAGTTGTAATGTACTGAAGTCTGAACTGTATTAGACAGTGCACACAGACCCGTCATGCCGGGCGTTTTGACGGCGTGACCGATCCGCCGGGCGGTGCGCGACCGATACGCTGGCGTTGTATTTTAAGGGAATACATAATATAATACAACGGTCGGTTCGGTCGACGCTCCGCTTCATTTCCGTCCCGCCCGCTGTGTGTTTGCACTTTAAATGCCAACCTGGTAATAAGTGTTCGGCGTTTGTTGAATTATTTTATGAATACAATGCAATATTAAACAATCTGTTTTGTGGCTTTATGTAGTTTTGTTTTCAGTATTTGCACAATTGATTAACTAACACATACACACTTTGCCATTAGGCTAAGTTCACATGATTCAAATTCGCAGTAGACATGATTTATCATCTGAGAATCCTTTGATGTTTATCGAACATCAGGACTGGAAATTCGGAGATAATACAGTTTTGATCTAGGGGTGCGATTTGATTTTTATATATTGTTTTTCAAACATATTTATAATCATAACCACAGATAAGAAAGGATACACTTCCATCCTAAAAAACTGACCACTGGCACTGGCGCATTTATTAACACGGCCATTTACACGATGTATTTAACATGTGCAAGTGCTTCAAAATACGCACATTACCCGAGCTGTGTACGTACAACGTACGGTCGACCGCACGTCAGTGGTAGCACTTTGACATTGACAGCATCTTTATTTCGTAAGCAGTAAGGGCGGTTTTCGAATTGCAGTGTTACCACTGTCATGCAGTCGACTGTACAATCACCATTATGGTGTCGCCAACATTATGTTTTTACCTTCGTTTTTACGCATTCAACATCGATTTATATTCAGATTTTTCGCATTGATGTTAAATTAATTTTTTGTTTAAAAAATCATTACAGCTTTATTCGATTGGAACGTCGTTATGTGCCTGCCTGATATAACCTACATAAATCGATAAATATCTCGAATATTTGATGTTAAATGTATATTTATTAGCCATAAACACCACTGCCTTATTGACTGCGACAATTTGTTTGTGTAAAAAAAAAAAATTAGCTAGAGAGTGGTTTTCGGGTGCATTTTACTAACCGCTTAAAAGTATTTAACTGCATAGGTTAAGACCTAATACGTTTATGTTTTTTAATATGTAATCAATAATTTTAATATATAATTAAGTTGCAATTTCAAGTGCCGAATTTTATTTACTTTTTATGGTTAAGTTGCCACATTTCAAATAGGTTTGGTTGTTTTGTCTTTACAATATAGAAAACTAGTCTTTTAGAGATTTTTTTTTTGATCGACATGGTTCGTGTAATATGACACGCGGCTGGTGCGTCGACCATTTCTTTTCCGAACTTGGCTCGACACACTGCCGTGTGTTTAGGTTGTACTCTACGGACCGGTTTCTGAGTTGAGAATTCTTAGTTAAGCAGTACTTAAGTATAATTTGTGTATCTTATGGTGTGACAACAATAAAGTATACTCTATCTTAACTAAGAATTCTCAACTCAGAAACCCATTTTTATAAACATTTTGTTCCAAATGATTTTAATATGGAAAGTATTTTTTTGTATTTAAATGTTCATATAAATTTTTTATTATGTTTATTTTCGAAATTGTATATTTTATTTTATTGTAAGTATTATCTTACGATGAATAATTGACGAGTCTGGTATTCTTTTATGATGCCAGATGTAAAATGTCCTTGTATTTATAACTTAGTTGTAGTACCTACATTAAGTAATAGGTATTTCAAAATAAAATCAATATTTTGTATGGAAATATAAGTATGTACAAAAATACAGGTTTCTTCATTGATTTCCCATTAGCTATTTAAATACCATAGGTAATTTTCTTATAATATTTTTTGGAGGAGAAAGCGAGCGAGTACCAGCGCTGCTGACGCACATTTTGCATTCCTGGGTACTTTTAATTGGAACTCTAAACCCCTCCGCAGACTGTAGACTTTTAATCAGCTGATAGTTCAGTCGGGTTCTTAGGCTTGATTTCATCGACATACAATTTCAGTAAATTTTTCGAGTAAACGGCTGTTTAACCAGAGAATTATCGTTGATAAACACCGGTTTTAATCAGTATAAGGACATACGGAAGTGTGCATACTGGCAGACCAGATTTCCTGTTTTTTTTAAAAACCTATCTGCAGATTGTTAAATACGTAGCCTGTGGGGCTCTAACTCGTAACTGATAAGGGAATCATAGTAGATTCTTAAAATGTGAGTGGAAATGGGTCACGTGATGATTTAAAAAAAAAAATGTTAGCCGCCCATGACCAACAATTTGTAGACTTACCACTAAGGTGGCTTCACACCGGCGAGGCGTGGCGTGGATGAGCCGTGCGAGAATTGAAATGTATATATCACAATTTAAATCCACGTCACGCCCATCTTTGATGTGAAAGGTCTGGATAGGCGAGGACGTGCGAGGCGAGAATTGAAATATTTGTTGGTACAACATTGAACTTTATTGCTGCTTGAATAGAGTATTTATTACATTGCAAAACGGATACAAAAATCTCGCACCGGCTGTCGAGGTCTCGCTCTGCCGCGCTCTGCCTCGCGATTTCTCGTGGCGACTGTTTTTTTAACCGACTTCAAAAAAAGGAGGAGGTTATGTATTCCGCGGGTTTTTTTTTTTTTTTCTTTTTTTCTTTTCGAGAGTTGGTTCGTTCGTAAGCGGGGTAACTAATGAATACAGCTGACTGTACCTACATCGCGAGCCGGCGCTGGTCGGCGCGTGCTCGCGATGTACCTACATCCAAAGAGTATATAATCACTACGTTCTACCTACATCTTTCGTTGTGAAAGGGTCAGCGAGATTTCAATTCACGCACATCCCATCCAATCCTCGCCCCGCCCGTTTGAAACCACCTTTAAAATTGCCGATAATTGCCAGCCTGCATAGTGCATAATTATCACAGATCCATGAAGAGGAGCTCCCGCTTGCAGCCAGCATCACTCCAAGAAAGAATACTGGGTGTAAGGCGGTCCATATACCTACAATATAATTGTGCAATATTAGCGAATGCGCAAAGGTATTGAACGTTTAGGGGTAAGATTGAAATGATATTGAAGATAGGGGCGATCTAATAATAATTGTGGTTTTTTTTGCAATTGCGCAATAATTTTGACCGTTTAGGGTTACAATAATAATTGTGTTGAAACCAGTGGTTTGGTTTCAATTTTAGAATGTAAAATTAATGAAAAATAACAAGCTCACTTTTTTTTTTTTAGAAAATCCACTTTTTTACCACAAGAGTTTTATTTTAATTCTACCCTATGCGCGAGGGCAACAAACCCGCGTCTAACTACGGGAAAGGGGCGCGGGGAGGCACGCACTCACGGGCCTCACGCCACGTGGCCGGCAATGATCACGTGACCAGCCCGTATTATCCATGAATTTACGGTGTCAGACGAAACAAAATAACGTATGTTTTAGGTATATTTAAGTTACCTACCCACGGTTTGAGTCAAAGAGAATACCTATAACCATAGTTTGAGTGATAACGGTGTTAAGTATTTACCCTTGCACCCAGGATCGCTTTCAGCTGCATAAGTTAGAACCTTTTAGAACCAGACGGAAACGATTACTAAAAATAATTTATCACATGGCTACAAAATACAAGGCATTCACCCCACGTTACCATCTCACCATTAAAGCACGATTTACAATCACATTAAAGGTAGCGTACCTACACTGTGGTACCTACATTACCCGCAGTTGCAATACACAACAGAGTTAGTTGTTCGACACGTGGGACACGTCTCGGGGGCGTAAAGTTTAATAAGTTGGACAGATATGGTGCATTAGTTTCAGTTAGGACGGCAAAAGGACTCTGACAGACCCGATTGTGACTTAGGCGAGGGAGCCCACACATACTGATTGCGAGAATGAACACTATATTGAAACTATAAAGTAGCGGACATGAGGTCGGATTGCGGTAAGCGTCTGTATTTTAACGAAGTTAGGTCCAGTCAAAGCTTATAACGTAACTGAAGGCGCTGGAATGTAGGTAGGTATATACTAGGTATATCTATTAACAGTTGAAGTACCTTTTTATTTTTTTCGTGGAGAAAATCCTCATGGACGCACTCCGCTTGGGGAAGGCGGAGCCCTCGCGGAGCCAGTGTCGGACTCTTACCGACTCAAAATCACCACGGTATTCCTCTAACGACCCTTGGCTGGGGGCGTGGGAAAAACTCCTGTAATCGCCCAAAAGAGTACCTAACGCGTTGTAGCTAACACTTCAACCGCCCCAATCGGATTTATCCAACATTTCACCCATGTTGTATTTATGAGACACAAAGCTGTTAGTTATATTTCGACTAGTATCATTGAACAATAATTCTTTTCGTCCTAGTAGGTCCTACCTGTAAGTATTTACATATTTTCGAGCCAGGCGCTAGGGGCACGGCAATGTATCATGAAAGTCACGACACAAACGCCTCGTGAGTTTTTCAATGCGTTGTGGCTTGTGGCAAGCGCCACAACACGAATTTTGCGTAGTAGATAATTTGAAGAGACCACAACGCGTTGTGGACGTTTATTCCCCTCGATGAGCGTTTGCGATTTGAGCCTAACATAGGTAACTATTACATTATTAGTAGCCAACCAACCAATTATACAATCCAACAGCCTAATGATATTTTTTCTCAACAAAAAACCGCATCAATTCAGAGTTTTCGTTTAACCTAATTAGGGACGTCAGCTTAATTCTGATAGGGTCTATTCAATTTATTTTTTATTACATTTTGTAAAAGTAATCCATCTTATGCTTGCTCAATCGGCACGGGGCGTTTAGTGTCTACCTACTTGATACGAAGATTAAATCTCTTGTGCAGCTTCATTTAATTATGACCTTATACCTTTAGAATACTTACTGATAGGATTAATTGCCACGATATAGAATTAATTTCTAGACCATAGAAGAAAAAGAAAAAAAAAATTGGTAGATGAAGTGTACCTACCCAGTTAACGAAAAAACAAACTTAACTTAGGCACAGCGTTCGGGAACTTGTAGCTATATGAATATGAGTCCTCTATCACAAAACACGAGGACTAGGTACAGAAGTCAAGCTTCATAAAATGCGCTCCTCGAGCAAGGCACACATAGACATCCCTCACGGACACGAAAGCACAAAACACAGTGGCGGCGTGGCATGGGTTGGCACCCGGGCGGTTTTCTATTGAGCAGCCCCTGAAATAAAACAATATGAACTAAACGTGCATACGTGAATTTATTTTGTGCTAAAATATTCAATGATCAATTAAGGTTAGTCGCGCTTGACTCAATGCGGGTCGTAAGTACGATTTTAATAACTTTAATTTTGAAAAGCTTTACACATGAAGCCACCGAAACGAGAAATCTTAAACACAGCCAGGGCCGGATTAACTATTAGGCAGAGTAGGCAACTGCCTAGGGGCCCCGCATCAGCTACCCCGCGCGAGCAAAAAAGTAACTGAAAATGTTTCATACAGTGAGTGAAAATTTAATTGGAAAATATCCTCAATGACAATAGTTATTATTGCTCTTTTTCGACGCATGAAGTATTTCATCAAGTAGTTGATGAAATACTTCATACTTACAGAACAGAACCATCTAGTATCGGGTAGTAGAACTAATAACATGGGTGCGTTACAACAAAAGTTTTGAAATGCGCGATTTGTAATAGCGATTTGTGAGTTTTGCGACCTTGATCCCTTTAGCAACTAAAAAAGAGCTGATGATCTTCAAACGGCTGAAAAGGGGCCCCGAGAATTGCATTGCATAAGGGCCCCGACATGGTTAATCCGGCCCTGGATACAACACTAGACTCGGAACACACTCGGAATAGTCCCATTTTACAGAATAATCTCAGAAGCTCCAAGGTAATCTACTGAACCACGATTTGGGAAGAAATACTGGCGGCTTCCAAGTGGCGCCGGCGCCGCACCCACTTGTCACCCCTTGGTGTTTGGACCCGGGGTGGACCGCCCCCCTTTACGCCGCCACTGCCAAAACAGTTCGAGCGAGCGCGAGTGCCACCCACTTACCTGCTGCAGACATGCGTTTTGCGACGTTTCTTGTGCAGAAATGGAGCAACGATTTTTTTTTAACTATAACTGTTCAATTATTGGGTGTTTAAATTCGACATTAAATTGAGAATTATCGTTTTTAGGGTTCCGTACCCAAAGGGTGCAAACGGGACCCTAATACCTTTCCTTACTCTCGCTACGCTGTCCGTCCGTCCGTCCGTCTTTCTGTCACAGAGCTGTATCTTTGTAATGGTAATAGATAACCAGTCGAAATTTTCACAGAACATGTGTTACTATAGTGCCTATCACGAAAAATAATAAAAATAAAATAAAGTCTATAACCAAAGGGGACCCTTACAAGAAACCTTGAAAAACATGCATTTTTTTTCAACGTTTTAGTTCCTGTTCCATCTTCAAAATGGTAATACATACATCGTCAAACATGGTGTGATTTTAGTGCATACTATGTAGTTTAGCAACAAATACTAAAAATAGGACAAACATAGACATATGTGGTGGTACCATGTAAGAATGAGATGCAAAATTCACATTTCGCGTAGGATCGTTGATGTCTTTTGATAAATTCTCGTAAATTAAATCGGTTTCTATGAGGTATCAGGTCGATGGGTGGTACGGAACCCTTACTGCGTGAGTCCGACTCACACTTAGCCGGTTTTTTAAATTTATCAGTTGTCTCAGAGAAGTAAGTCGGTAGGTACTTGCTTGTAATCCAGTGACGGCGTAGCATGGGTTGGCACTTGGCACCCAGGGCGGTTTACTAATGAGTACCCCTCAAAATAAAACAAGAACTTACATACGTTACTTTATTTTGCTAAAATAATCAATGACATGACATTATCAAGGTTAGTCGCACTTGGCTCATTGCGGATCTTATCTCTTAAGAATGATTTCATTAACTTTAATTTTAAAAAGCTTTTTTCACTTGAAGCCATCGAAACGACAAATCTTAGACACAACACTAGACTCGGAACAGACTCAGAATAGTCCCATTTTACAGAATAATCTCAGAAGCTCCAAGGTAGTCCACCGGACCGCCACTTGGGAAGAAATACTGGCGGCTTCCAAGTGGCGCCGGCGCCACACACACTTCAAGAAGTCACCTCATGGAGCTTGGCACCCAGGGCGGACTCCCCCCCCCCCTTACGCCACCGCTGAGTATATCTACCTATCTATCTTTAAATGTAAAAGGTTCTTTTAAATGAAATCATTATCTTAATCTTATCGTAAAAGGGTTGCACATCTTTTTACGTAACTATTTGGCTTTTTCGTGGGTCGCGACATTTAAATTGTTAAGAACGATGGTGCACCTATTACCTAGGTACCTAGGTATTAGGTGCAATTTACTCTTACGCTTGTGATCGAATAAACCGGCCAGATTATTCACTAATTATTATCTACAAACTCCGCAGCCCTAGCGCGACCGCCGAGCGTAGGTATAAAAACCGGCCAAGTGCGAGTCGGACTCGCGCAGTAAGGGTTCCGTACCTAACCTCTGACCATCGACCTGATATCCCATAGCAACTGGTTTAATTTTCGAGAGTTCATTAAAATACATCATTGCACAGTGCGCGAAACATGAATTTTTGCATCTCTTACTTACGCAGGTACCACTACATATTATTATGTCTATGTTTGTCCTATTTTGAGTATTTGTTGCTAAACTTCATAATATGCACTATAATCTGACTAAGTTTGACGCTAATATGTATTACCGTTTTGAAGATAGAGTAGGAACCAAAACGTTAAAAAAATGCATGTTTTTCGAGGTTTCTTGTAAGGGAACTCCCTTTGGTTTTAGACTTTTCTTGTTTTTAGTATTTGTCGTGATACACCTCATAGCAACACATATTCTGAGAATATTTCAACCGGTTACCTATCACCGTTCAAAAGATACAGCCCTGTGACAGACAGACGGACGGACGGACAGCGTAGCGGGAGTAATAGGGCCCCGTTTGGCACCCTTCGAGTACGGAACCCTAAACATGAAGTACATTCACGAACTTTACTTACTTCTGTACTCTCGGTGTTTTGTGCCTCTAATCTTCTATCCATCTATAGAGTAGAAAATGCTTTTACACCAAAATGTCGCTTACGCCCTTTGAGCCTAGAGGTATCGAATAGCTGCGACACAAAAAATTTAATAAAGCGACAGAAATCTCCAGAAGCAAAAAAATCATAGACGGCAATAAAGAGATTTCACTCAGGCAAAATTCGATTAAGCGCGTGTCGTATCGGATTCGCGTGCCGTCGCGTTGTCGTGTCGTGTCGCTGTCACAGCGGATGCGGCGCGTCACGTCACGCGTCATTTGTCACGACAAGCTCGGTGCCCGATGCGTGACGACGTACGTGCCGATAAATTGGTATAGTTTAACGGAAAATGGGATTGCATGAAAATGGCTTAACTTGTTAATGTGTTTAAGGAAAAAAAGAAAGCTTTCCTGTGACTTTTAGACACAAAAAGCTTTCGTCCATACCTTTCGTTTAGAGTCTAAATAAAAGGTATTATAACACATTAAAGCTACTGCATTCCTATAGATAATTTGAGTGTCCAAATCTTTGTTACAGAGATGACATCGCATCTGCGACGCCGGCCACCTGGCAGGGGAACTTTACCATGTGAAGCATGTTCTCAAGCATAATAACTTGCGAGCTCCACATCCCCATCGCAAACGCCGCCGGAAACCCAGCACAGTTGATCGTCGACCTGCTGTTCTACCATTCATCAAAGGGGTCCCCGACAGAATTGGTCATATCTTGAAGCGTGCTTCTATCAAAACCTATTTCAAGCCCCAAAGAAAGATCACCCAACTCCTCAGACCGGTGAAGTGTCACATTCCCTTACAAGATGCAGGGGGGTCTACAAGATTGATTGTGATTGTGGGTTATCATACATAGGGCAAACAAAGCGTAGTATAGCCACTAGAATTAAAGAACATAGCTGACGTCAAGAACAGACGCTCCACAAAGTCTGCAGTGTGTGAACATGCCCTAGACAAACCCAACCATTTTCTTTGATTTGATAAATCACAAGTTCTGGCGAAGAATTGCCAAACTTAAGTGGCAGTGGGCGGGGCACATTGCTCGCAGAATGGATGGCCGATGGGGCAGTAAAGTTCTGGAGTGGCGACCGCGTACTGGAAGGCGCAGCGTGGGTAGGCCCCCCACAAGGTGGACCGACGACCTGGTGAAAGTCGCGGGAATCCGCTGGATGCGGAAGGCACAGGACCGGTCGTTGTGGCGATGCTTGGGGAAGGCCTATGTCCAGCAGTGGACGTCTTTCGGCAGAAATGATGATGATGATGATGATGATGAAGTTCTGGCGACGGAAAACCGATATGTACCTAGAATGGTCCGCGAGGCTATTGAAATTAAAAAACATCTTAATTATTAAAATTAGGATATGCTTCAATCATCTAATATCCACGCAAATTATTTAACATTTCCCTCCATTTTAAAACTGTCACCGCTATCTACAAAGATGATTAATAAAACATCAACAAATTTGAATAAGAACTTCGAAAGAACGCAGATCTAATCGATCATCTATTAGATAATAAGTTGTTGATGACAACGATGGCGTACAAATGGCGAAACGAGCTCGTCAAAGGGTACAATGGGTGGACAGATGGCTGGTTGAGAGGACATAAATCATTGTTGGCCGGCAATGAGTGACGTCACGACTAACGACCTATTAAACCGACAGTATCTGGATACAAATTAATTTGTTTGTGTTGAGTCAACTCTTTCGAATGTTTAGGATGCTGGTATAAGGGAAATTGTTTGTGATTCGTTGTTTTCTCTTGCGGCATGGGAAGGTTTAAGGAATATTTGTTTCCTATAGGGCCCCTCAAGATATTTGTCCTTTGTCGTAGCGCGTCGATTAGATTAGAATGACAACAAAAATAACTTTTAAACTATTAATGTTCCTCTGTGCTATTAATATCTTCTACAATGATTTATGACAATAAACTAATAATTACTTGCCGTATCTATTAGTTACAATTTTTTTTTGAGGTGTCTGATGTCTTGAGCTATTGAAAAAACAAATTGTTTAATTCATTAACTTTATGGGATGCATGGGTAGCGGGCAGCGAATGGAGACCTTCGGGGCTCTGCCAAACTAGTCCGGTTAAGCAGATGAAGTACCCAGGTACTACAAGCGCGAGCCCATCCGAAAAAAATGCACCCTGGGCAGTCAGTCAGACACACCAGCTGACTGACTAATCTATTTTCCAAGGCATGAACTACATCCAATAGAACAATGATGTAATATACTTTAAAAATCATAGTGTAACATTACAGCAATTCTTTTTGGAATTTAGATTTAGATTTTATTATAAAAAAAAAACACGAAATCTTTCAAAGTTTCTCATGAAAAAAAAAACGTAGTTGTTCTGTTGGATGAGCAATAAATCTCATGTCTACATGATAGAAATAAATATTATTAATGGCCTGAAGATTTCCCTTTTAATAAGCGTGTTAAAAATTAGCCCCTTTTCGGCCAAAATTAATAACTGATCTGTCCACGATTTGCCCTACTAGAGATAGAAATTTGACATAAAATGTATGGAGCTTATATCAAATTTCTATCTCTAGTAGGGCAAATCGTGGATAGATCGGATATTAATTTTGGCCAGTAAAGGACCCCTTGTAGGTTGGGGCAAAGCTGCCAAACTGCCAAATCTAAAGAAATAATTTGTTCACTTTTGACAGTGAAGTGGATGTGTAGATCATCGACTCAAAAATTATAATTGCTCGAGTGCCTTTTGCCACCCCCATCCATGGCTGAGGCCAACACTAAGCCGATGGCTTCTCGGCATTTTCATACCTATGTCTAAATAGCTCAATATCATGTTTACTAAGAAAATTAAATACAAATATACCTTTTTCCGATATCGCGCACGCTGGAGCGTTTAAAAACATACATTGACACACAATGTTGCGTGCTAAAACTGGTAATATGCAAACGACTGAACCTAACACAACAGTAATAAAAGAAACTGCGGTGTAACTTCGTGCAGTTAAAAAAAGAAACTGCAAATAGGTAGGTACAATTACAAAGTACAGTGCTTCCAACTGAAATGTGCAACGGAACGGCAGGGATTTTTACTGTAGAACCGACTAATTTAAATAGAGCTGTGGCCTTACCGCGTCAGTTGTTGTTTTTAACTAGTGTTTGTAGCTCGGCGGGTCAGGGTGTGCTGGTTGGCGAGTAAGACCTGAGGACGCGAGAAGGGCTCCTTTGTCCGCGTCTCTCGGAGCACTGGAGGCCGTCGCTCATTTGCTGAAAGCCCCTGCCTGAAGTGTCGTCAGAAATCCGGCCATTTTCGTTTCGTTTTGCATTTTAAAATGGGAAGTTTTTAAAATATTCGTCATGAAGCAAGGAGGCTGTTAACAGGGCTCATTTTGGCTATTAGGAACTTTGACTAAGAAATGTCTAATGGAAAACGCTTTTCAGTTTCTCTTTTTACTAACCGAATTTAAAAGGAGGAGGTTCTCAATTCGTCTGTTTAAATGTTTTTTACGTATGTTCAGGCATAACTTTGACATATTATTATATGAACCGATTGGGATGATTATTTTTTTTTGTATGAAAGAGTTTTCTCCCGAGATGGTCCCATATAAATTTGTTGCAGATCTGATGAAAACCTTATGAAGTCGGTTATTTTTTTGTTGACATAAAAGCTTTGTTTATTCATAAGTCATTTTAGTAGCGTCCAAAAGAAGTCATTAGCCAAACGAGATATCGTAAAAGACATCTGTTGAACACTCGATAGCTAATACAAAATTCAATAATTCGATTACAGTGTAACAAAAGAAAAGAAAATAGGAAAAAATCTAGTTAGTTTACTTGACTGGGGTTACTAAGTAGATAGAACTGATTGCCAAAGTCTGGGTCACCGGGAGATTAGTTTGCATTATCCAATTTACCCGTAATTGGGTCTGACACGGGGAGAAGACCAAGTTTCAAAACTTGAATGAGACATAAGCTGTGCGGTGGTCTTAGCTGCATTTTAGTAATGAGATTTTGAGTATATAGGATTTGGAAACTACATAAGTTTTGCTATTTATTTATTTAATCGTATGGCATTTTTATAGGCTATCTATACATCTATATTAGGGTAAGTCCGGGGGAGTTGGCCGTAAGGTAGAGATGGCCAACAAGAAAAAAACATACTTATGCTCAACAGAGAGCACTACTGTCCGGCTAATTTGCTTTATGTAATGCGTAGAAACGACATTCCGATAGAATTACGCCAAAAAGAACTAAATATTGGGTAATATCGGCCTATTTTGTTTTACCTATAGCTCGATGTAATCGAAGGGTTTATGTTACACAGTGTAAAGATGAAGTTTTACGAAAAATTTGGAGTATTTTTTCTTGATTGCATAGTTCACGAGCCACACTCAATAATAACTTCAAAATTGCAAGTGAGTTTATTATATTTTTTACAACATATATGTTGGCATCTCTCCCGGACGATTAGGAGAGATGGCCATTTTCAGTCGGTGTAAGATGGTATATAATATGAGAAATTTTCATTAAAAAATGAGTAACATAAAAATATCTAAGAAAAAAGTCACTACGCGAAGAAACAAGAGCGAAAACTCATTTTATAATGTTAGAAATAGTAAAATGTGTATCTAAGCGACTTTGGAAAACTGAAGTACCAAAAAATACCCTAGTAAGACGATACACGGCAAATAATGTCAAAAAGAATTTAAGGGACCATCTTGCCTGTTCGGCGAAGAAAATCAGGAGTAGCTCCTTCTAGAAAGAACTAAAGCTATAAAAATATAAGTTAAACAGTAGCTAATGTTGATTTAAAAACTGGCCATCTCTCCCTTGCTACTATGGTCATCTCCCCCGGACACTCTGGGAGAGATGGCCAATCGTATAATTTTAATAATTAATAAATTATTATATTAATTATGTAAAAGATCATTATTACTTGTTATATTTTGAAAGTTTAATTATTAAAGTTTAATTAGAAGTTGATTTTTGTGAATTAATCTTCATAGTTTTAATTTTACTGGCTTTTGAAGTTACTAGGGCCAACTCCCCCGGACTTAACCTATAAGTTTTGATATAATGAGACTACACTATAGTAGGTTTAATATGCTACCTACAGTATCTGCCTTCAATCACATAAAGGATTTTTTGTGGTTGTAGTGTCCTGAAGTGCTAAAATAGCCGTTAGGAGAATACACTACATAGGGACAGACCATGAGGGTCCGACGATAGTCACGTTTACGGTGGGCTGCGCGACAATTACAACAAACCAGAACAACTTACCTGCCGTCCTTGGTCCCACTGCAGTGATTCGTTGACACGCCGCCGTTCTTCGACTGATTTCACGAGCCGATGGGTTGTACTGCTGGAGTTCTCACTGGGTTAATAGTTCAGGGAGATCACGGATTCACTCGCGCGGGGCCCCGATTTTACCTTAATAAGATTTCGTCACTTCGCCGGTAAGTAAGTGTGTTCGAAGCGGACGCCGGTAGAACAGTCTTTTTCGTAATGGCGGTCAACAGTGTTGCCAACTTAGGACGGCACGTATGACCACCGTAAAAACGGGGTCGTTCTGTTTAATGCAGATCATCGCAACAGAACACTCGTAATAATTTACATGATGACGAAACAGTGGTATAGGATGGCGAAACAAACTTTAGGCCCACCATCATCATCATCAACTCAGCCTATCGCCATAATTTTTTATTACACTATGCCATCGCAGTGCACTGCTGAACATAGGCCTCACCCAAAGTAAATAAATAAATTATAAATCAATAATAAATTTATTTCTCTCTTCACAAAAGTTGGCTTAAAATAAAACCTTACATTTACGTGACATATAGGTGCGTTAGAAACCCCTTTGCGAGAGACTGGAGCCCGTATTAGGGAAATCCTGTGTTACGGATCACCAGGCCCTCACCCTGGTTTTAAATATGAAAAGTCCACCTGATGTAAAATAATTAATTTGTTGATTGAAAGTTTGCAAAACCTACTCTGTTTGCAGTAGCTGCTGCTGCTGCTGCTGCTGCTGGAGCCTGTATCGCCGTGGCTTAAATGTAGGACACTGGACGAGGGAAGGGCACGTAGTACATAGTAAAAGTAATAATAATAAACGAACGGTGGTTCGGGTAGGTAGGTATATGTTTACGTTCTACGTAATTTCTTAGAAATTCAGCATTTTTGCGGGAATCAGCTTTACGGTAATTATAGTAAAATGTAAACAAGAATCCGAACGAAATTTTCAATCAGAGATTCATATTTTTTTGTAAAGTCGGTTTTTTCTCTGCTGGAGAATTTTCCAACCTTGTTAGGATTCGCACATTTAATTCTGCAAGGCTAGCAAGAACCTAGCTGATACCTTAGTGAGAATTAGCAATGACTGTGCTAGTAGTTCTATATAGGTTTCAAAATAGCAGGAATTCGGTAACATATACCACAGAGTACATTTGTGACAGATATTCTCTAACGGCAAAAATTTATATCCAATCTATCCACGATTTGCCCTACTAGAGATAGAATTTTGACATAAGCTCCATACAAAATATGTCAAATTTCTATCTCTAGTAGGGTAAATCGTGGATGGACAGGATATTAATTTTGGCCGTATATGAAAGTTTTTTTGGAGCGGATTGTTTCGAAAGAAAATTAAAACTAAAAAAATAAAATAAAAAAGTTAATTATTAAAACCAAATAACCCGACTGCGTGTAAAAATAACTGAAAAGATGTAAACAAGACTTGTGTAAGTATATGTGAAAGTATCAAATCAACACGCAGTCGGAGGCTACTTCATCACCAAAAATATGCGTAGCCTCCGACGGCATTGTCAAAGGGTGCAAATACCTGCAAATTTTGGTAGTTTTTGTGAATTTGTTTGTTTACAAAAAGGTAATAAAATTAAATAAAATTGGTATTGATTGGTTTTTTTATTGATTCATGTTCAGTATCAGTGGTATTGTTACCTCCTTAAATATGGTACGAATACAGATCAACATGTTGATTACCCGGAATAACATACTTACCTATATGATTTTTATCCCGGAAAAATAAACAGTTCCCGAGGTATGCGCGATAGATCTTTCTGTGATAATCTGAAGCAATATCAAATTGATATTGTTGTGTAGGTACTTATAGTCCGGAAAAAAAGTATTTAAACGCATTGATTTAGATGTACTACGTACTAGATTCGTTGTTTAGAAGAACGACATAAGCCACCGAGTTACAGTATGGTACGTATACCTATACATATAGTTGTTCTGCGTTTGAGAGTTTGTGCATGTGAAAGTATCTATAAACGCAACCATTTATACAACAGGAGAAAACCCTTGTGCCCCGAAAAGCTTAAAAAAAAGATCTTTGTACCTGTTTTTAGTGGAGAAATCCTCATGGACGCACTCCACCCGGGGAAGGCGGAGCCAGTGTCAGACTCTTACTGACTAAAACCACCACGGTGGGATAGGTGTATTCTCCTACCTTCCCCGATGTACACCTGGGTTATATCAGTCACTCCCTACCACAGAAAATCCATTTAAATTGGCGATCATGAAAACAATAATTCAAATTCTAAATCAAAATGACATATATTTAATGTAGGTTAGGACACCAGTACGCGAACTGTTTGCTTGATCATCAGTGCTGTTTTGGATGCGGAATCACAAAAATTGAATTTTGCAGCATACCTAACAGCGGATTTTAAATGATAGAAATATGGTGGGCGTAATTGCGTTTTTATGTGTTGGTAGCGGTGAACTGGCGCAGCAGCGACACGCGTTCCGGTATTAAAAGACATCATTTATATATGTCCGTGTGGTGCCGGACTTAAAGAATAGCACCACCCTTATCTCTTCTCATGGGTGTCGTAAAAGGCGACTAAGGGATTCACCAGAGGATGGGCAGCAGCGTTCTCTGAGTATTTAACCAACCAACTGCGATCGCCAACCCGCCTGCCAAGCGTGGCGATTATGGCATATCCCCCCTTTAATTGGAGGAGGCCTATGTCCAGTAGTGGACGTCTTTCGGCTGTAATGATATTATTGAGATGTCTATGACTAAAACCAATTAGCGCTTATTGAACGTCGACAGTAAAGACAGCCCTCAAAAACGTTTATAATGCTAGTCAGAAGAAGCTACTGAAAGAAGGTAGTAGAATTTATTTATATGTCTAACCTTTTATGTAAATAAAGCCATGATACCCATCAAATGCAGGAGAAGCCATTAGAATCACAACAATCATCTTTATATAAGAATATCTTGGTCTGTCTCGGACGCCATTTGCATAAGGTTGCGGCTCCCCGCTGCGTTGGCTCGTAGGGCTGTTAACTATACTGGTCCGGGACCGGGATGAAAACGGGACGTGAATGTTTTAGGGCTTATATTGCGGTATATTTATTAAATACTTTTTGTAAATGACACTCCTCTCGTTCGGGAGCACTGAATCTCCCAGTATAGAGGTATCTGTCTCTCGAATCAACGTGAAATTGTATCCAGTCTCTTTATCTAGGTATATACTTACGTACTTAGTCCATGAAAGTACAATGCTGAATGGATGTCTAAAGGTTTTAGTATAAGTATTGAGTTTACTATAAGGTATCATGATTATTTATCACCCAATGCAAACACTGAAGTAAACAGTTTACTTCCACCCTTTTTGTTTGTAATTTGCTTCATGCAACAAACAGCTGATTATTGTATTCATTTTCATCTAGTTAAAATGTCAAAACAAAACAAAAACTAAAGTTGTAGTTAAGTACTTACCTTATACTACCTACTTTATCTACTCACAACAAAACACCTGTGCCATTCGTGAGGTGAATTTAATGTTGGAAATAAATCACTTAAATATCGGAAAGTCCCGGGAAGCCGGGACAATGCGCAGCATTATCTCGGCTGCATGATGCGGCAGGGACTGGCCCTTTTTACGACACTTCATTGCCAGTTTTATACAACCCGACCTTTTCTTAGTAGCTTCACTCATTCCGATTTTATTTTTTTACTGCTTATTTTGCTTTTTTCCCAAATTATTGCAGATATGCTATGATGCAGTTATTAATTGAAACTGATGCTTTGATTGAACATTTAATTATCATTGGAATCTGATATTGAATTCTTCGAACATAAAATACTTGCAAAATTTTATAAAGAAACAAAAGAGAACTTGATATTGCTTCCATAAGCTTAGAGATGAAGAAAAATACAAAAATTTATAGAACTACTTCATTTTTGATCCCAACATTGCCACTTCTTGCTTCAATCAACTCAGCCTATTACAGTCCACTGCTGGACATAGGCCTCTCCCAAGTTGCGCCACAACACTCGGTCCTCTGCCTTCCGCATCCAGTCCCCCCCAGCCACGTTCTTCAGGTCGGCGGTCCACCTGGCAGGGGGGCGCCCTACGCTACGTTTACAGATTCGCGGTCTCCACTCAAGAACTCGTCTGCTCCAGCGGCCATCGGTCCTTCGACAGACATGGCCAGCCCACTGCCACTTCAGCTTACTGATCCTACAAGCTATGTCGGTCACTCCGGTTCTTCTCCTTGATATTGACTTCCTGCTTGATAGGTTTAAAATCATTTAACCCTTAACTACGGGTGTTCGGAGCAAAAATGTAATTATGTATATATACAGATATAGGATTGTATATGAATAAACCTTTTTCAGAGTTTTAGTTTTTCAGAAAAACGTTGATATTTTTTTGTTTCACTCATTCCAAACAAGTGTCTCTTGGCACAATCATTTAGGTATTAAAAAATAGGTGACGGTGGCATTTTGGTGGAACAGTTGGCCAATTGACTATTTACAACACGAAATTTAATGTGGGAATTATTCATCTTGCTCTATTAAGGGTTAAATACATGTTAACCAATGTATTTCGTACCAATGTAAATGTATTCTAAATAATGGAATCAGGCGTTAATTTGCGGAAATCCATGTCGTACAAAATATGAAGTTAAAATATTTAGTGTTAATTTCGTATTTCCATATTCTACAAAATAAAACATTTTTAACGCGGAATTGAACCTCCTTCCTCCGCCAACCCACTGCTCCACCCGTTCCATATCGTAGAGGAATTATAAAAAGGGGATGCGTGGGTTAACCCGGCAGTGGCGGCCACACCGGCTATAAATCTGCACCGACTGCGATCCTATGTCCTGCTAGCTCATTAGTCTTAATAAACGGCCACAAAAATGCGGGAAGCATTTATATCAATTCTCGCCCTGCTCGCCGTAGCCCCTTGTGCGAAATGCTCAGACATCAGCAAAGACGGCTTCAATTTCTATAAAGGTACGTTCGATCATTAGTCTTGTTATTTTTTCGGATTTTTCCGCGGTTGTAATAAAATTGTGGCAGGAGTTTTGAACATTTTTTTGTCTTATTCATATTATGATTTGTGCGTATAGTACTTTCTACATTCATAGCATATACAATATGTAACAAAAACCCTGTTGTTCCTATGAGCTACGTTATCGGAATCAATATTCATGCGTAAGGACACAACTCATTTTGAAAAACTCTTTAGTAAAAATAATATAATTAAATATTAAATCATTATTAATTGAAAGTGATTATATCACTGAAAACTCAGTCACCCAGTGGTTATATCAAGAAAAATAATTTAATTTAATGTTAAATCATTATTAATTGTAAATTGAAAGTGTTACAATATAATCGACTGCCTCGTTGGTCTAGTGGTCGCAAGCGCGACTGCTGAGCGTGGGGTCCTGGGTTCGATTCCTGGGTCGAGCAAAGTGTTATTGGGTTTTTTCATTTGGAAATACTCAGTAGAAGCCCGGAGTCTTTGAGGAGGATTTGTGCCCGATTAATGGCAATAGGCTCGCCCCCTATTACATGGGACTTAAAACATAACTGGCGAAATGTGGGTGTAATATGTATATTATGACGAGACCAGTTATTTTGGAGGTGTACCTCTGCCTACCCCTTCGGGGAAATACAGGCGTGATGTTATGTTATGTTATAATATAATCACTTTTAATAATGATATAACATTTAATTTTATGATTTTTATTGAAGAGTTTTTCCAATGTCCTTATGTATGAATATTGATTCTGATAACGTAGCTCACAGGAACAACAGGGTTTTTATTATATGTCGTATGACTTTCATATACCTATTGTAATTTGGAGTTCTTTTGTGGGAAGGCAAATTGAAATAGTTGAAGATTTATTCACTTGGTTCTTAGATTTGCATAGTTCTCTTCGAGCGTTGGTTTCCGAATCCTTTACAAACTGAGAGCTATTCAAGCGTGTTCTATTTGATTCTGATACCTTGGAAACGTTAACCGGTGAACGTAGCATAGGGAGAATTGTTACTCAAGTAAAACAATTTATTCAGTAGTAGGGTAAGTATCTAGATACTTACACAAATTCTAAGTAAACTACTCTATGCGGAATTCTACATACATTTCCAAAAGTCAGTGAGTCTTGTTGTACAAGATTAACAAACAGATTTTTTTTTTTTTCTTAGCTACATTATAAAAATGTATTTACATAAAATATATAAATATTGCTTTCCTATAAAGGTTAATTTTAATTACAACGTAGGGTCCCGGGACGGCACATTCTGCGCTTTCATCGTTCGACGGAAAAATAAGAGATGGAGGCTTTATTATGTTTTCAAAGACAGCCTTTCAGCATCGTAATGTGAAACGAAATTTGAAAAAAGAGGAATTGTTAATATTTTCGTTTCTGGTCCCTGGAAAGTGTGAAAAAGTTTATTTTATTTTATTTTAATACTGGCAACTTCATTATGTATGTGTTTTCAAATATTTTTTTATGTTTGTGTGTGTGGTTTTGACATAATTGGATGGCTATGTTTCGAACTCTTGTGAATAGATTCAATAGTTACAAGTACCGACGTGGTTCGATTCAGAGTCTTGATATCACAGCTACTGAGCTTTGGTTTAGCAATTTTGGATTCTATAACATACTAGTCAATGTCATACTTATTAAATTGTCTCTTTAGTCAATATTATTACCTGCTGCCGAATTGTGTAATTCACTCGTGATAGCAATCATGTTTATTTAAAAGTTCATTGGTCCAAATGTTTTGACAATTAGTCTTATCGACAACTATGTATCATGCAATGAATATTGCTATAAAGTCAAAATGAAAGCTATTGGCATTAAGAAGAAAGAAAAAAAGATGTAGATAAAGTGTTTTTTCCCAGAAATGACAATTTTACAAAAAACATTACTTCTGCCAAACTGTAAAGCAGTTTTTTGGCAGGTGTTCCCTTATTTCTTATATTTTAATATTTCTACTCTTTTTCACCTTTAAACTAACAAAATTTAACTTTAACTAAACATTATTAACTGCATTTTACCATGCACGAAGGGTGACATTTGTGTACTGAACCTAGGAAATTTATATAGTCAACATTGATATAGTTATTTATAAGTGAGAGCGTTACACAATTACACTGGTTATGTTACAGTTAGAAGTTATATTGTCATGGTGTTGCTTTTTTGTTGGCAGATTACTTACGTGCGCGAACCGATGATGAACCGATGATGTCTGAAGGACCCGCGGCAGGGGAGCGCATGTTATGTAAGTTATAATTTTATTATCCTTTTTAATACTCGTAACACAGGTTCACTTCTACCATGGAATTGGGTAGTCTTTTTGCTCAGCCGCTGCGATTAGACGTAGCTACTTAATCCCTTGCGTAGTGCGCAAGCAGGCAGTTATATGTGATATGCAATGTTAGTTACTTTATTTAAAAAAAAAAAATCGTCTCTTGTATTTATTTGAAACGGGTTTCGTTTCAAAGAACTTTTTTGGAAAGTAAAACAGCATTGTTGTACCTACTTATTCAAATAAAGAAAAAACTCTGTTAAATTTTCTTTCGGTACTTACATACCTATCTACAATTAGAGTAAATAGAAAAAACAAACTGAAAACAACCTAATCGTTGATAATTTTTACGAAATAGGCTTTATGCTCGCAATATAAGTAACTAAAGTATTTAATTTCAGCACATTATTATTTAATTTAATATTGTTTGGGTTAAAACTTACTGTCACAAGGTTTCGTTAATTTATTTTGAGCTCATTGTGTAGGATTACTCCCATGGGCTGTCAATAAAAACAAAGGTATTATGTGTAAATATTTTACAATGTATATTTAAATAAACCACAAATGAGTCTGGTATACCAGTATTTATTCATGTGTACCTACCTCACGGGTATATACCTACTCACAGTTTTCTCATCAGTAAATAATATTAGCAAATAAGGTAAAAACAAAAACGTTGATAAGTACCTATTATTCTTTAGCAATTAACGAGTGCTCAGACCGATAAAAATGTAATTGTTAACTTTTTTAAATGTTAAAATACTTTGAGAATAAATAAAATAAATATTTACTCTAACTTTTTCATCGACACGCATCGCATTCATTGTTCAAAGAGTATGTCAAATCATCATTCATCATCATCATTTCAGCCGAAAAACGTCCACTGCTGGACAAAGGCCTCCCCCAAAGAGGTAGATATGCCATAATCGCCGCGCTTGGCAGGCGGGTTGGCGATCGCAGTTGGTTGTTTAAATACTCAGAGAACGCTGCTGCCCATCGTTTGGTGAATCCCTTAGTCGCCTTTTACGACACCCGTGAGAGTATGTCAAATGCATTATAATTATTTGAATTAAGAAATAATCTTGTGTACCTATGTGTTGCCATAATTTTATTTTGCATTAAAAACATAATTATTCGGCGTGAAAATCCCCTGCCTGTGACGTAGTAAGTCTGTCACTCAAATATTCAGAATTCAGAATGTAGAATATTTTTTCTCGCGATTCTAACATTTTGTGGTGCTCACAGAAGGGATAAAAGGAGGTACGAGTATATTCGTTTTTTAAACGCTTCCATGAATAATACAAGAAATAATATTCTTTTTTCGAAATAAGTGTATACACATTTTTGTGTGAAGAAAGACCCGGATATTCATTTCTTTTATTTCTAATTTCTTCATAATACCTTCTTATCTAAGGCGAAACGGAAGTATTAAGTATGTACTT
Organism: Asteroscopus sphinx; assembly: GCA_949699075.1. Lineage (NCBI taxonomy): Eukaryota > Metazoa > Arthropoda > Insecta > Lepidoptera > Noctuidae > Asteroscopus > Asteroscopus sphinx. The sequence goes on along the minus strand of OX453013.1, from coordinate 10,008,301 downwards.
AGGTAAGAGCTGAACTACTAAAGACACAAATAGAATAATAATGGTACAGTCGACCGCACGTCACAGTGGTAACAGTTTGACCTTGACAGCGTCTTTATTTCGTATAAGCAGTAAGGGCGGTTTTGTAATTCAAATGTTATTACTGACGTTCAGTCGAGTGTAAAAAAAAAAAAAAGTTATAGTACTTCATAAAAAGTTCGAAGTTAAAACTTACAACTAACTTGTTCCTGTGGTTTTCGTAAGAAAGAAGACAAGGATAAGTCTTCTAGAAACATACTCTTATACCTAATAATGCTGGCATGTGTGTGTGTTTTCCAGACTTCTACCGCACTCCCCTGTCGCTGTACCCTGGTCTCCTCCCAGCCATCGAGCAAGAGTACAGGAAAAGAACCGGTAACGCGTTCAAGAGTAAGTTATTTTGTAGTTTCTCGTCATCATCTCTATAAAAAACTGTAAGTTTAACCACGTAAAAATTTTTTTTTGTTTTTCTCTTTTACACAGATAAAATCTTAGACTGATCCATCATACATTTACATCGGTATAAATGATAATGATAATGGTAGTTTTTATAGTTATTGCCTTTATATATATTTATTGAGAGACTGGAGTCCACGTCACACAGGGTTTCCCTAACCCTGTGTGACAGATCACCAGGCCCTCACCCGGAATACATCCTAAGCATCCGAAACATCAGTGAATAGAAAAATGATCTTAAATAACAATAATGGTGAATTTATATAAAATTCAAAAGAAAGATAATGATAATATTATATAGTGTTGAGTGGGTGGCTGTGTGTGTTGTGTGGTGTGGGTGGTGTGGGTGGTGTGAGGTGTGTGGGTGGTGTGGAGGAGAGGTGTGTCGATCAATCGAACCACGCCTACTTGGAAAATGTATGTCCGCATGGTTCGACTTTGGAATCGGACGAAAAGGATTTAAAATTTCTCGTCGTTCGATTAATCGAACTGTGCGATCGGACCACGCGGCCGGAAGGGTGAGGATGGGGAGTGTGTTTGTGGGACGTACGTAGCGGAATAAAAGTTTATGAGTCTTCCTTCTTACGAAGGAATTACCAATATATTTTCAGTAGTAAAACATTAGTCAAAACTTTCTTACATTGGGATTTATTCAGGGGATATTTTTTTTTTAAATTTGATTTATTTTATTATACAAATAACTTCAAGTAAATTCGTGGGAGACTGGTGCCTTAACTAAGCCGGAGCCTGTATGTGGGACACCAGATAAACTAAGATATGTGTAACTACTGTTAACTATATGTTACTGGTACTTTTTCAGTATGTATTTTATACCCTATTATTGTTAAAATATGAAATCCTTCAATATCGCACAGAGCAGGGTGATCGAACTCGAAATATTTTTGAGACAAAAAAAAATATTCTTAATAATATCTCGTAGATAATTCTTGTTCGAACCCAAAAAAAATACGAGATTATTTTCTGTAGTATATCTATTAATGAAACTGAAAACGTTCTTCTAGACATTTTTTCAGTAATAATGACACAAATGATTCTTAACGAAAGGCAGTACTTTGTTGACAGCTAATTATTCTAAAATAAATGCGTATTGGACAATCTTGAATGTATTTAGGAGCAAGAAGATAAAAAAACCTGCCAAATGCGAGTCGGTCTCACGCAGTAAGGGTTCGATACCCATCGATACTTGTATGGGGACCCCCTTTGATTTTAGACTTTTTTTAGTTTTTAGTATTTGTCGTGATAGGCGCCATAGTAACACATATTCTGTGAAAACTTTAACTGGTTATCTATTAGCGTTACAAAGATACGGTCTTGTGACAGACAGGTGGACGGATGGACAGCGTAGCTAGAGTAATAGGGTCCCGTTGGCACCCTTTGGGTACTGAACCCTAAAAAGTCTTGCCGATTATAACGTCATAGGATTTGACTACAGTCGTAGAAGTTCTTTGCATCATACATAGCACTGTCATATTATTATCATGATATTGATAGGCCTATGTCCAGTAGTGGACGTCTTTCGGCTGAAATGATGATTGACGCTCACAGCTCGCATATAAAAATTGAGAACTTTCGGTCACTTTTTGGGAAATTCTTTGATCGAAAGCGTGTGGGCGCAAATTGTCTTGAATTTTTGAAGGGTTTTCGCCCAAGACTCGTTTTCTAAGACAGGGATATTTTACTGCACTGGAAAATACCTAGTCTTCATCGGAACTATGCAAAACATAGTAAAAGATGGTTAACCTTTAAATACGCATCATACCATAGTAAAAACTACCGCGACATTATACATGCTGAAAATGTAGTCGTATCGAAAACGAAGAGGGTCATTGTAGTCATTATTACGAACAACTTTTACTATGAGACCAACCCTGAAATCGCGAAAAAAATATAAGCTGATCCCTACATAATATGTGTCTGTTCACATAAATCGACAAAATTTATTGTGTGTCCATAAATAAATAAATTAATTAATTTTCAGCGTGTATACGAGTTCTGCTATTTGAGCGAAATAAAACTTAAATATTTTCCTTCACCTGTGCTTGAAAAATAAGTGCGAAATAAGCACAAAAGTAACGCTTTAAGCGCTATATTGCTCGTTTTGTTAGAAATGTGTTAGGAAAGCGCTGCAGTTTACCTCAGCTTTTATTTGCTCCATTTATAAGTGTTGGCTTAAGTTCGTGCGAGTTTTATTTGTTTTATATAACTGTTTCTCTTCCACCTTCGCTGTTTTCTCGGTTTTCCTGCTTAAAAGATCTGTGGTTTATATTTTTAGGTGGATGATAGCACACTTTTTATCGTTAAAGAGTGAATGCCCTAAAATTGTACACAACCTTATTGCACACCTAAAGCTACACTTCATGTGGTAACTCAAAAACAAAAAAGTGTTACGGAAATACAAAAAAACTGGTTCTCATGTCCCTATAAATCTTCGGCAGTTTTTGTTAACACAGAAATATAAATATAAGACAAGTTGTTGCTTTATGAATACAATGCAAGTACAATGCAATATTAAAAAAATTGTGCAGCTTCATTTCCACTACATGCACGAATGATTAACTGAAAAATCATACACTCGAGAGCAATGAATCCGGGTCACCAACACAAACCTTAATATCTGGGAACCTAAGAATACAGACGGATACTTCAAATAAATAGTTGATGATGTATCGGTCAATAAAATAATAAATACTCTATTGTTTATAATAAATAGTCTATAAAATACTTTTTATTTGTATAAACTATCATTCTTACTTTCTGAGATATTAATGTTTTTGTCTTGAGATATTAATGTTTGTGGAGGCCTATGTCCAGCAGTGGACGTCTTTCGGCTGAAATGAATGATGATGAATGTTTTTGTTGGTGATCCGGATTCATTGCTCTCGAGTGTAGTTATTGGGTTAATACAGTTTTGATCTTGAGGTGCGTTATTATCTTAAAGCATCGACCTCTGTGGTCTAGTGGGTCGAGTGTCGGACTGTTGATAACGAGGTCGTGGGTTCGATTCCCACAGGACACAAATATTTGTGTGATGACCATAAGTGTTTGTTGGTCTGGGTGTTGCTTATGTATTATAATAAAGTATTTACAAAAAAAAAAAGTATATAAGTATTATATCCATTGTCTAGTACCCATAGCACAAGCTCTGCTTAGTTTGGGACTAGATGGTGCTGTGTTAAAATGTCCCAAAGTTTATTTATCTTACTAATAGGTACTCAATATAATATTTTATCTTGTTCTCTGTAAGATTATAAGTTTTTATCTGTTTATTAGTATTGTTGCCCTTTAAAACTTGTTCTATACCTACGAAAACAGAGAATAGCATTTTTTTTGCTGAAAAGTAAAATTGATGTTGTTTTGTCATAATTGTTTAAATGATATCACGATTGATGAGATTGGTGTATACTCTGTAGGCCAGGCCATCTTTGATACCTATCGGGCACTGAACATCGATTGACCTCTTTTGGCACATGCATTCCTCTAGGTACTACTTTACTTATAGTTGTTAAAATAAGTATGTTTTTTTCCTTACAGATCACATGTTAAGTAAGGAGCTTTGGGCAGGCGATTCGGTGGGCAAGCGTGGCACCAAAACTGCTATTTCACTTATTATGCAAGGAAGACATCCGTACTATGCGTAAGATAAATTAAATTCATACTTTGATTTTCTTTAATAATTTCTTAGGTTTTCGCGATCACTACACATTATAATAAAACAAAGTTTAACCGGATTAAATCGCGTATATTATTTAAATTGGTTTTCCTGACGTTTCGAAAGCTTTGCAGCATTGCGTGGACGCAGGGATTTTAAAATATTCCTGCGTTCCTGCGTATACTCTGTTGGCTTACTTAGGGTTCCCAACTTTTTGTACCAGAAATAACGTATATTATGGTCGGAGAATTAAAATGAACAATATTTTAGAGAAGTAAACAGTATTTAATTTTTTTAGGTCTTAAGGTTAAGAAAGAAAGAAAGAAAAATGGTTTATTGTCCCAGTTAACAGCGCACAACATTTAAATAACAGTGCAACAGGTACACAACAAGAAAAAACCGGCCAAGAGCATGTCGGGCCATGCTCAGTATTATAGGGTTCCTTAAGTAGGTCTAATTACAAACGAATCAAATCGAATATTAATCATTGCTATTTTAGTTTTTGCAAACAGCGCCACCTAGCGCTAAATTTATGAAGCTAAATTTAAGAAGTGTGTTTCTTTTTGTGATTTTTTTAAATAGAAAGTAACTAAAGGAGCATTATTTGCTATGATCATTTTTCTCTAAGGTCAATGACCTATGAACTAGGACGTCTTAAGTATTTTTCAGTTTTCTCACTATAACTCAAAAATTTATAATCACATTATACTCAAAATAATTTTAAAAGAGAGTTTTTATAAAGGTCTATCAATGTTGAAGACTATAAGTTTCTACGTTGCATAGTTTAGAAATGGCAGGGGGGGGGACACATTGCAAGCCACTTTGGCGAACTGTGTTTCGCAGATGGTATACCTGATAAAAAAGTTGTGTATGAAACATTACCTTCATTTTAGTAGACCTATTCAACGATACCCCACACGAGGGGGTGCAGCGAAAAAAATATTTTCATCCCCATTTCACATGTATGGGCGCCACCCTTAAAATACGTAATCAAGATTTTTTTATTCTTTTAAAATTGAGATCTATATCTATTCCATTTTTTGTCAAAATTTCATTTACTTATGTTTATAACTGTAGAAGTTATTAAGCGGTAAAGGATTAGGACAGACGGACAGACGGACAGACGGACAGACGGACAGATGGACAGACGGACAGACGGACAGACGGACAGATGGACGGACATGACGAAACTATAAGGGTTCCTTGTAGGACTACGGAACCCTAAAAAAGACGTGTGGCACTCGGAGACTGCCGCGGTAAAGCTATTGCATAGCATTTTTTATGTAAATACAAAGAGAAGGTGCCCTAACGCCGAAACTCTAAGCAGGCATGAGTCACCAGATTGCGGGGCGAAGAGGGGGATTACGCATGCGCAGTAACGCCGATACAACCAATGCCACCTAGAGGCGATTTGCAGAACTAAAGAGACAAGCGTGATATTTCAAAAAATCATTAAAAGTTCTGCTATTCATCGATAGATGGCAAAACTAAAAAGTATCACCGCTGTGCCGGTCGGAGTGGGGGGTGTTAGGTTATTTTCGTTACGGAATTTCTGGATTCGGTCTCCACGCTCAAGGCCCGCGATAGAAGCTATGCAATAGCTTAAAAAAAAGTTCGTTTGTTTACTTTTTTAGATTTCATTATAGCTCCGAAAAACAGCGGTCATGAAAACAGTATTTTGTATACTTTTTTGATAGAATAGTAAAATGTATTAACGGGCGAAAAAAGTATAATACAGTTTTAACAGTGTGGTTGGGAACCCTAGCTTTACTCTGCACGAAGTAGCTTCCGTGGAACATGTCGCTGCATTGTTATCGCACTCAACAAGTCCCTATACTAAGCTGGCACCCTTTGTAAGCAGAATTCCCAAGTCTTCTGCAAGATTATATTACTTAGCTAGAATATTTAATATCAGTTAATGCTAACGGTAAGATTTCCGTTAATTATGGAGCCGCACTTTAGCAGGTTTCTGTTAAAATTCGCTCACGTACATGTGTGGCCAAGAAGTTATGAAAATATTGCGTGACAACTATATTTTTATAATTTGTGTATCAAGATAACACCAATATAGTGCAAAGTTAGTAAGTGTTACACTAGCCATAGAGTCCGTGTTAAAGAATAGCACCACCCTTATCTCTTCTCATGGGTGTCGTAAAAGGCGACTAAGGGATTCACGAGAGGATGGGCAGCAGCGTTCTCTGAGTATTTAACCAACCAACTGCGATCGCCAACCAGCCTGCCAAGCGTGGCGATTATGGTATATCCCCCCCTTAATTGGGGGAGGCCTATGTCCAGTAGTGGACGTCTTTCGGCTGAAATGATGATGATGATGACACTAGCCATAGAGGCAGAAATCAAAATAGGTATCTGCCTAATAATAATTGTTTTTTTATTTTATTTTACATGTGTTTTTCTTCCATATATCTCTGTCAGCCGTCATCTCCGTGTTCACTTTCTTTTATCCATATCATCTTTCACGCAATCCATCCATCTTTTCTTTGGTCTACCTCTTTTCTTATAGCCATCCACATTCATACCTTGGGCTTATAGTATACGCAAATTTTATACACTTCAAATTAAAAAAAAATGCCTATCCTGTTTGTGTCGTGGGTTCGATTCCCACAGGACACAAATATTTGAGTGATGAACATGAGTGTTTGGCTGTTTGTTATGTATTATATGTATGTACAAACAAAAAAAAAGTATCTAAGTATTATACCCATTGTCTAGTACCCATAGTACAAGCTTTGCTTAGTTTGGGCTAGATGGTGATGTGTAAAATGTCCCAAAAATATTTATTCATTTGTTAAGTTTTGGTTTTTCTACTTCGAGTCGTAGGTAGTAAAAACGTTATTCAGGATCGTGATACGAATTTAGTAGGTACTTGAGGTTTCGGGTATTTTTTTAATTATCCTGTATGCCGTGACACACGTACGACATCCTCTACATTTATACAAAATATCGGACACTATAATTTTGTCTTTATGATGGTATATTCCAACATCCAACTATTTATTATTACATTCAATATGTTTGTGGTCCACAAAGAAATCGATGTGAGCTGAATAGTTACTAAAGAAAAAACTTCCTCACGCTGCAAAGATTTCTTCAAAGTTGTGTTTAATTCAGGAGTTATACACAATTCATGTTATCGTATACTTGCAGGGAAGAGGGTCACTATTGTCCGTACGGCAAAAGGGGATGGAGGTAATACAGACTTTTTTCCTCAAGTTTTGTTTTTGTTGACCGCTTTTGTAAGTCTGCTTTAAGAATAGAAGGATATATTATAATTATACTTGTTTAAAACATACAAGGTGTAACAGAAAGGTGTGGTCGTATTTGGAGAGCTCATTTAGGGTATAGCACAGAACAACTTAATATAGTGACAAACCTAAAATCGTAAAAAAACTGCTGTTCATGGAAAAGTGCAATACCTACTAGACCAAAATACTAAGGCCGATTAATTTTTCGCAATTTCTGAATTGATCCCGCAGAAAAAGTTGTTCTATAGCATTCTCTGAATAAATGACCGCGCATTTCTGATGCACACTGTAAGTATACAATATTATTTGAATATATAATTATATAAGGTCTTCTCGTCGCCTATACCGCAAAATTTGAAGGCAAAGGTCTTCAACCAGTGCGTCCTAACTGTCATGACTTTCGGTGCCGAGATGTGGACACAGACAGTTGGGCTAGTCCTCAATGAAAAGTCGTTCAGCGAGTAATGGAGCGAGCTATGCTTGGAGTTTCTTTGAGCGATAATATCCGTAACGAGATTATCCGGAGAAGAACCGGCGTGACCGACATAGCTTGTAGGATTAGTAAGCTGAAGTGGTAGTGGGCTGGCCATGTCCCTCGAAGGCCAGGTGGTCGCTGGAGCAGACGACTCCTTGAGTGGAGACCACGAATCGGCAAACGCAGTGTAGGGCGCCCCCCAGCCAAGTGGATCGACGACCTGATGAAAGTAGCTGGGGGGACTGGATGAGGAACGCAGAGGCCCGAGTGTTATGGCGCAATTTTGGAGAGGCCTATGTCCATCAATGGACTGCGATAGGCTGAGTTGATTGATTATATAAGATGTAACATTATTAGGCGAGGTTCTTTTATGGGGCGAATTTACTCATCAAAACGAACAACTTTTACTATGAGGCAACCCTGAAATCTCAAAAAAACAGCTGTCCCATACATTCTATGTCGAGCGACATCGATGACTTTGTACCAAAGACGTCAATAAATAGACACGCGATCTTATATAAGCAGCATGCTGCCAAATTCAGTTGACACCATATTTACTAGTTATCGCGTTGTTAATTATTTTTACGGTGAAATAGTGGGTTACTTAACAAAAAAACAAATAGTACGAGAGCCAATTGTAAAAAAGTCTTCAAATAACGATTTTCGTGGGACCTAGTTCCGCCATACTGACAACTGGTATGTACTTATTCGGCATGTTTTCCTGAACACAAAAAGTGCGGTAGTCACTTCCTAGGGGTATGGGGGGGGTAGCTATGACGCAGCAAAGATGGCGGCCGGGCTATTCTGTTTATCGATATTTCTAGATAACTACTGGACCGATTCTCATAAATAAGGTGTCAAATGAAAGAAAATATAATGCACATTATTTCATTTCATACATTTGTTCATGTGAAGCCAATACCAACAGCAATATTAACCTAAACCTCAGCTTCCGTAAAGGGATTGACGAAATGTTCCTGTCACAGCTGCATTACAGTTTGATATCTACGTAGGCTTCGCTACACTGGCCTGTTATAAGAGCCGGTGAGATTGCTACACAAACATATGCATATGCATAAGTCATAAATAAAAATACATAAAATTTTAACTGGATTTGATGGGAAGTTTCAATAATTTGCTTGAAACCCTGTAATTACACCAATGAATGTTAGCTTATTTGGAAAACCGTAAGTCCTATCAACATACATCCAATGACAATATTGTAGGTAATTTAATGAAAAATATATTGGTCTTTGACCGTTTTCTCAAAACATTTTTCTCTCAACATTAACCGTTTTTATAGAAAATTTAAAAAAACTACGATTGGGGACACAAAGGAAGAAAAGAAAGAGGGAGGAAACAATACTTTTTCGACGTGTTTCTACTTATAAATTGAAGCACATAATATAAAAGCTACATGCATGCCAAGTTTCATGCATTCTGCCGGATGGGACCACATTTCGACTCAAGAAGCTGTTCTCAATTCGAGATTATTCGTACCAAGGGCTCAGCTACAGTCGACAGCTCGGCGCTACCGACGCTCACTAAAACGACTGTACCTCCGTTATTTATTACTCAATTGTATTGATTTAAGATTCATTCGAAAGATGATAAAAATAGCAATACGGTTTACTGTAACGTAATTTCCATAATCCTGACGGTTACCGAGCTATTTACATATTAATAGGAGTTTTATTTTTCTAAATGTAGTTTTTTGTTAATATTTCTGTTGGTATTGACTTCATATGAACAAATGTATGAAATGAAATAATATGCATTGTATGTTCTTTCATTTGACACCTTATTTATGAGAATCGGTCCAGTAGTTATCTAGAAATAATGCTAAACAGAATAGCCCGGCCGCCATCTTTGATGCGTCATAGCTACCCCTAGGAAGTGACTACCGCACTTTATGTGTTCAAGAAAACATGCCGAATAAGTACATACCAGTTGTCCGTATGGCGGAACTAGGTCCCACGGAAGTGTCGAAAATCTCAATTGGCACCCGTACTAAAAGCTAATTTACGCCAAAGAATCATACAATACTCGCTGATTCCGATAAAACAAATAATATTAGGCAAATAAATTTCCTGCCTCGTTGGTCTAGTGGTCGCAAGCGCGACTGCTGAGCGTGGGGTCCTGGGTTCGATTCCCGGGTCGGGCAAAGTGTTATTGGGTTTTTTCAGTAGGAAATTCTCAGTAGCAGCCCGGAGTCTGGATTTGTGCCCGTTAGTGGCAATAGGCTCGCCCATGGCACTTAAAACATAACTGGCGAAATGTGGGTGTACTATACACCTCTGACTACCCCTTCGGGGAAATACAGGCGTGATGTTATGTTATGTTAAATAAATTTACGTGTGTTCGCGAGACAGCTGTCACTTGTGAACTAGTGAAAGATGACAGTGTGGTTCCGGAACCATAACTCGTGTAACCATGTTGTTCTTCTAAACAGCGCATCTAGTACGTAGTACATAATATATCGATGCTTTGTACGGAATAGCTTTTTTTATCACGATTTCAGGGTGAATAGTAAAAGTTGTTCGTTATGATGAGTACATTCACCACGAAATAAAGAAAACAAGTGGAAGTGCCCTTACGATTATTTACTACGGTAAAAGTGTCGCCAATATCACACATTGACAATTGAAATAGTACATTAAAATACACAAAAAACAATTATGTGACTGGGTCTATTTAAACTCAAATGGAGCCTAGCAATTACATAATGTTTTTTATTGAAAAGCAAAATTTTACACATAGCGGTAATATAATACACTTCTGTGAGAGTATTTTTTTATTCTGCTGTAATTTTTACACCTTATAATTACACAATAAGGTATAATCTAGTATTTCACGCAAGCATTCGAGACGTCATAGTGTCACAGCAGGAAATGTTGCGCATCTGCGTTTAATTGTGCCACGCGTGTGGTAGCCTTATGCCACTTTCCCTTGTTTTCTTTATTCTGTGACATTCGTCCTTAAACGAACCTCAGTTAATAATGTTATATTCGATTTGTTTTGATATCTCTAACATACAGCTACAATTATTATGATGACGATAGAGTCGTTGAAACTAACTGCATAGAACGAGTTGACTATCAAATTAGAATAGGATTAAAGACATATAACTACTATCTGAAAACTCATTTGGGTCAACTCTCTACATTTTGCCACATAATTTAATCGATTAGTCTGGGACTAAAATCAAATTGGCAACTATGACTGTCAATGACAGCGTACTTCGTTTTGTCAAATACAGTTGGTGACTAAATTCGAGTAAAGTCCATTCGCTCAAATAATAGTGGTCATCAACTCAGCCTATCGCAATCCACTGCTGGACATAGGCCCCTACCAAGTTGCGCCACAACACTTGATCCTCTGCTTTCCGCATTCAGTCCCTCCCAGCTACCTTCCTCAGATGGTCGGTCCACCTGGCTTGGGGGCGCCCTACGCTGCACTTGCCAATTTGTGGTTTCCACTCAAGGACTCGTCTTCTTCAACGGTCATAGGTATTTCGATTGACATGGCTAGCACACTGCCACTTCAGCTTACTAATCCAATAAGCTATGTCGGTCACTCCAGTTCAGTTCTCCGGATAATCTCATTACGGATTTTATCCACCAACTAAACTCCAAGAATAGCTCGCTGAGCGACTTTGAATTTGTGGACTAGCCTAACTGTCAGTGTCCACGTCTCGGCACCGTAAGTCTTGACAGGCAGGACGTATTGGTTAAAGACCTTTGTCTTCAAACTTTCCAGTATAGGTGACGAGAAGACTCGGCGAAGTTTACCATATGCTGCCCAGAGCAACTGGATCCTTCTGTCTCTCTGGATCTTTCTTCTCAAAGTTGTGTTTGTCAAGCTGAATGACCTGCCCTAGGTAGACGTATTCCTGTTTAACTTCAAACGCCGACCCGTCGATGAAATTTCAATAGTGGTGCCCATATACAAATGTACTCTGTGGTGGTGCCCTTTGAAACCTAACAAAAGGCGCGTGCTTCGAAATAAACGATGCTGATATTAGCATTTCATATAATTTTATTTAAACACTGGTGGTGATTCCGAGGACACTTCTTGATGAAAAATTGCGTCTAATTTTTTTTCAATATTATTTTTATTTTTTCATTTCTATTATTGTAATTTAAATCTGTTACCACATATTTGCTGCCGCCTTATAAAACATTAAATTCCTGAACGCCGTTTGGGTGTATCGTCACTTATAGAGCGGGTGGACTATACCTAAGGAACGACAACTTTTTTAAGAATGATCACATGCTCAAAATTTAGACATAATTATATCACCTATACAGTATTTCATACAGGACAGATAAAGGTACCCAAGTACGTATGTCATAAATATTAATCTTTCTGTAATAACCTTAAATGTTTTCATATATTTGTTTCAGTACCGAGAGTCCTCGGGGAGACAACAATATGGAACCCGTAGAATAGAACAAAGTGTATTATATTATATTCAATATAACTGTTTTAACCTCACTAGTCAAACAATATAATATGTTGTACATTAGTTGTGACCTAAATATTTATGTATTTCGACGATGTATGGACTTAAAGTGCAAAATGTTGGAATGAATAAAACTGAAATTATAGCGTTTTGATGGTTGTTGTTTTTACTCCCTGAAGCAAAGAATAGATACTAAATATTATTATGGCAACGAGCGAAACCAGTTTCCCCCTGCTGGTTTAGCATTTCCATTAAAGCAGGGGTTCATTCTACTGAGTTACTGGATTTACGTGGACACTGACAGTTGGGCTAGTCCACAAATTTAAAGTCGCTCAGCGAGCTATGGAGCGAGCTATGCTTGGAGTTTCTTTGAAGGATAAAATCCGTAACGAGATTATCCGGAGAAGAACCGGAGTGACCGACATAGCTTGTAGGATCAGTAAGCTGAAGTGGCAGTGGGCTGGCCATGTCTGTCGAAGGACCGATGGCCGTTGGAGCAGACGAGTCCTTGAGTGGAGACCGCGTATCGGCAAACGCAGCGTAGGGCGCCCCCCTGCCAGGTGGACCGACGACCTAAAGAACGTGGCTGGGGGGGACTGGATGCGGAAGGCAGAGGACCGAGCGTTGTGGCGCAATTTGGGAGAGGCCTATGTCCAGCAGTGGACTGCGATAGGCTGAGTTGATTGACTGGATTTATACATACATCTTAACGTGTACGGACACGGATAGGCTAGCGCTTTTCATCATCCTCTTCTCCTTTTCCTAAAAATGTTTGGGTTGGCTTCCAGTTTGTAACCGGATTGATTGTTATTGCTTTTAACCCCCTAAGCAAAGAATACTTATTATTACATCAAGAAGGGACACTTACTTACCCCTACAGTTAAGCGTTTCCTACTAAGCAGGGGTACGCTCTACTGAGTTACTGCATTTACGCATACATCTTAACGTGTACGGACACGGATAGGCTAGCGTTTCTCATCATCCTCCTCTCCTTTTCCTAAAAATGTTTGGGTCAGCTTCCAGTTTGTAACCGGATTGGTTGTTATTGCTTTTAACGCCCTAAGAAAAGAATACTTATTATTACATCAAGAAGGGACACTTACTTCCCCTTCCAGTTTAGCGTTTCCTACAAAGCAGGGGTACGCTCACTGAGTTACTGCATTTCTCGCTCTGACACTCGCCCCGAGAGGTCGTGCTGCTCCTGCTCCGTCCTGTCGTGCCGAATTACGTGCTCGAATATTTTTCGCTACGGCTCACCGTAGCGCCCTCCGCAGTCGCCCCGCCGACTGCAGCCCGATAAGCACATTCGCTGTCTTTTTCAAGACAGCGGGCGCGCTTTTGTCTCTTTAGACAGAGTTTCGTCAAAAACGTAGTGTCCCTTCAGGAAAAACCCACTTATTTACTGTGGTCCTCAGTGGATACCTAACGGTGCTAACGAACTGAGGGGCGTTGACCCGACACGCCAGCTGCGCTCCTTAAGGGCAAAGCAAAATTGGAAGAAGCTAGGGCCAGAAGGCCTTGGGGGATCTCCTAGTCTTCCCTAGCTTTAACCCCGTTTCGTCCTATCTAGCACTCTCTAGGGGTTTACACCCATTGCACACTAGAGACTTAGGGACCTGGTTGCACATTAAGACTGGCAATCAGGAGTGCAAGCTTAGGGCTCACCAGTAGGCACACAACCTCCCCGTCTATACCCGACGGGGAGGGTTTGAACACACTCCCGGGAACACCCACCCGAGGAGCAAAACCCCCATGTTAGTACGCCACTAATTTCTCTCCCTCTCATTTTGCTAGGCTTGGCTTAGTCATCATCTGTACGATGGTGTCTGATGCCAAGTTCCTGAGCATCCTGAAAAACGTCCTCCTCAAGGACCCCAACTTCCTAGCCAATTATGGCAACCTCTTTTGCGACGATGAGGTGATCAAACCTCAAACGTCCGAATCCCCCAACTCTCCTGAGTTGCCCGATACCCCCCCACCCCAAAGGAGGAATAGGCGCCCCGCCCGTTCCGACAGCGATGAGGAGAGGCCGAGGTCTCCGCGTGGTCCGCCTAGGCGTTCAGCCAGCCTGGACCATAAGGACCGCACCCCCTCACCTCTCCCCACCCCAGCCCCCACTCAATACCCCGATCGCTCCCCGATCCCATCAGACCAAGAGATGTCTTCGGACAGTGAGGTCAACTCAGACGAGGCCGACGCCTTTACCACGGTAGTGGGTAAAGGTAAAAAACGCAGCCGAAAGACAAATAAGGCCGAGGCTCTCGCCTCAAAAACACTTAAACTGTCCGAGGCAAACTCTGCCCCGGCCCCTACCCCCCGTCCCGCCTCTTACTCCTCCTCGCAGGATAACAGGCCTGCCTCCCCTCACGATCATGAACATACCTCATCTTCCCAGAAGAAGGTACCCATCCCGCCTCCCTTATTCATCCAGGATAAGGCATATTGGACCAGAATTTCCGACTGGTGCAATCAAAACAAAATCAATTTTACTAGTGCCCGCCCCACGCAGCAGGGCATTAAAGTAGTTGTCCCCACCCCCACCGATTACCGCAACCTTACCAGGTTGCTACGCGAGCGTGGTGTGTCTTTTCACACCTACGCACTCCCAGAGGACCGACTCCTTAGAGTTGTGATCCGAGGGATTCCGACCGAAGTCAGCTGCACGGAAGTGCACGCCGACCTCGATCGTCAAGGGATCCCGGTTGCAATAACCCACCGAATGTACCGTGGTAAGCACGGTGAACCCTACAATATGGTTCTTGTCATCTGTCACCCTGGCGAAAGCGCCAAAAACATATATAACATAAAGACCGTATGCAACTTATCAGGCATCACGGTCGAGCGCCCCCACAAGTCAAACCAGCCTGGTCAATGTCACCGTTGCCAGCTGTATGGTCACTCCCAGCGTAACTGCTACGCAAAGCCCAGGTGCGTTAAGTGCCTAGGCGATCACGGGACTTCCAATTGCGAGCGTCCCAAGGAGAGGGACCAGTGCACGGAGCCCCCTAGCTGTGTCCTTTGCGGCAAATCCGGGCATCCAGCGAATTATCGCGGATGCCCCAAAGCCCCCAAAATGCGCAACGCCAAATCGGCGAAACGCGCCTCCGACCGCGTTGCGAGGGAAGCCCCCTCCTACGCAGCCCCCTACCAGTACCAACCACCAAACCCTAGAGGCCCACTCGGGCCCTCCCCTAATTTCCGCGGCCCACTCGGGCCCAACCCCTGGTTTAAGGGAAACCAAAAGCCCCAATTC
This sequence comes from Asteroscopus sphinx, assembly GCA_949699075.1. Classification (NCBI taxonomy): domain Eukaryota; kingdom Metazoa; phylum Arthropoda; class Insecta; order Lepidoptera; family Noctuidae; genus Asteroscopus; species Asteroscopus sphinx. The sequence continues at coordinate 9,992,701 of OX453013.1, read as the reverse complement.
CCACCTCTTCCGCCCTCTCGTCTCGCGCCCCCGGCCTCAGAGCCCCCTGCGCTGATGAACATACCCATCCCCGCACCTTCTCTCAGGCCCAAAACTGCACCAGCAGCCAAAGCCCCCCCCCCCATGAGAACCCCCCCTCCGGTAAACTCCCCCGGCCTTCTGCCGAGAGAATACCTCGAACCCCAATCAGGGGAGTCCCGCATTGACGCCTACTCTAGACTTTGGGCCTTTACCCAAGGCATCCATGAGCAGCGCCTTCAGGTACTTACCAAGTACCAAGACATTTATAGAATACTTAATTCCAATTATAATGTATAATACGGCCCCACCCAAAAGATTCAAACCCCGTTCCCTAATTTTAGGCTTTTTTAATGCCCGAGGCATTAGTGGTCAACGCGACGACGTAGCCGTCTTCTTGCGTGAGCACCAAATCGATATTTTACTCATTCAAGAGTCTTTCCTCAAACCCCATAGTCGTAATCCCAATATAGCCAACTATAGGCTGATAAGAAACGACAGAGCACACACCGCACTAGGCGGAACGCTCATCTATTACCGAAATTCATTGTATTGCATCCCCATTGATCCCCCAGAGCTAGCATGCCTGGAGGCTTCAATCTGTCGCCTAGGCATGACAGGGCACCAGCCCATCACCATAGTCTCGGCCTATAGATCCGCAAACAAACCCGCGAGTCTGCTCGAGGACGACCTCAAATCCCTACTCGATCTTAGTAACTCTGTAATTATTGCAGGCGACTTAAACGCCAAACACCGTTCATGGAGCTGTGTCTCCAATAACGCCGCTGGCACTCAATTAGGAGCACTTAGCGACAAACTTTCCTTCGACGTCATCGCCCCGATGCGTCCCACTCACTATCCTGACACAGTAGGGCACAGGCCCGACATCCTAGATATAGCCCTCTTAAAGCGCGTAAACCTCGGTATTCGCTCTATCGAGGTAATCCAAGAATTAGACTCAGATCATCGCCCTGTGATCATTCAACTGGGTCCCCGAGGTGGTCCCTCGGATCCCGGTATTCCACCCATAACAAAAACGATAACCGATTGGAGGAGATTAGAGGACCGCCTCAAATCTACCTCATCCCCCCAATTAGATTCAATCCCTGACTCCATTGAGACAGTCGCGGACACGGTGGCCGCGATCACCTCGCTCACCAACCATGTGCAGTCCGTAGTGGGCGAATGCTCACGGCAGGTTCCGATGCTGGATGACCAGCGTCTGAAACTGCCGGACGATGTAAATGAGTTGAGGACCGAGAGGAACGCGGCCATCCGTGCCTATGACGCTTTTCCCAATGAAGCCAATCGTGCCCATATGCGCTCCTTACAGAATTCTGTAAAGAGACGTGTAGCTCAGGTACGGGAGGAGCATTGGGACAAGGAAGTCAGCGCAATCCAACCGTCTCATGTAGCCTTCTGGGCCCTTCAACGCAGACTTAAATGCGAGACCACGGCAACTATGCCCCCCCTAAATCGACCCAATCAAAGGCCGGCCTTTGACGACGACGAAAAAGCCGAATGCTTAGCCGACAGCTTGGAGTCTCAATGCACTCTCAGTACGCTTCCCGTAAGCCAAACCCACCTTGATAAGGTCAATTCAGAAGTAGAGCGTAGGTCAGCCCTCCCCCCCCCCCCAATAGATGACCCTGATGACCCGCTCCCACCGATCACCCCTGACGAAGTTCTCTCTATAGTCAAGGATCTTAAGCCCAAAAAAGCCCCCGGCGCAGACGGCATCACCAATAAGGTGCTGAAACGTTTCCCTGCCACCCTAATCGCTCTAATGACCGTCATCTTCAATGCGGCATTTAAAAACAACATCTTTCCCCAGGCTTGGAAACAGGCTACGGTAATCGGTATTTCCAAACCGGGCAAACCAAAAGCCGAGCCGAGTAGTTACCGGCCGATTAGTCTCCTCAATGTCTTCGGTAAAATCTACGAGAAGCTTATTTATAAGCGACTCAAAGATTTCGCCGACTCAAATAAACTCCTTCCTGACGAGCAGTTTGGCTTTCGTACAAAGCACTGCTGCGTTAATCAACTGCACCGCATTGTAGAACACATCAGTGCAGGCTTCGTACGCGGTCAAATGACCGGCACTCTCTTTTTCGACGTAGCAAAGGCTTTCGATAAAGTGTGGCACAACGGCTTATTATATAAGCTGTACACTATGAATGTGCCACATCGTCTCGTGCTCATCATCCGAGACTACTTGTCGAATCGTACCTTTTGCTATCGCATAGAAGGGGCTCTCTCCCCCCCCCATCCCATTCACGCCGGTGTGCCTCAAGGCTCCGTGCTCTCCCCCCTACTGTTCACGCTGTACACCAGCGATATTCCAAAATGCGGTGCAGCCCGTATGGCCCTTTTCGCCGACGACACGGCAATCTATTACTCCGGCATGACCCATGTCGCTATTTCTCGTACCCTCCAATCCGCGGCCAACACCCTAGGTGAATGGTTCCGGAAATGGAGAATCGAAGTAAATCCCGAAAAAAGTGCAGCGGTCCTCTTCGATAAGAGACCCCTGTCACAGTACCGTAAAGAACTGAGCGTACCAGTCTCAATGTTCGGAAAACAGATCCCATGGCAACGAGAAGCCAAATATCTCGGAGTGATCCTTGACCGTAGACTGACTTTCCGTCCGCATATCCGCAGGGTGAAAAACCGTGCCGCCCTCGTCCTCGCACGTCTCCACCCCCTTCTCAATGCGCACAGTAAGCTGCCCACTCATCTCAAAGTAAGGATATTCACCACCTGTATCCGCCCCATACTCGCCTATGCTAGCGTTGTGTTCGCACACGTTAAGCCGGTGAGAATTCACATGCTCCAAACCATCCAAAACCGTTTCATGCGTAGGGCTGTAGACGCCCCCTGGTACGTACGCAACGTCGACCTCCACCTAGACTTCAAACTGCCGACCATCAAGCAGTTTTTCAAGCGTGTCTCAAAACGCTATTTCGATTCCGCTCCCAAGCACCCCAACCCCTTGGTCGTGGCGGCCACCATCTACCAGCCATCCGCTATCAGCAAAACCCGACGTCCCAGACACACACTCATTGAGCCCGATGACGATATCACACTCCTCCAGGAGTCAGATAAAAGTACAAGCACACTCCGACGCCGTCGTCCAAAATATCGTCCCCGCCGGCGAGGACCGACGCGACACACACACAGAATCCGAGAGTCCGACTCTCGAGAAACAGTAACACATGCCGACGCAGCACCGGCTGCTGGGGGGATCAGTGGCGGGGTCCCCCTGCTGCACCCTGAGTCGAGGTCCGAGCTCCCCCCTGGGGACGCCCTCACGGTGTAAGCAACCGGAGATAATCTCGTCACGCGAGACCGGCCCTATGCTCTAGAGTAGTTCCTAGGAGCAGGCTATTGCGTAGCCACTGGTTAGGTTTTCTAGGTAGGTCTTAGCCTCGCCGGCGAGGCTTGCCGCTTCACGGCGTTTAGCACGTCACCCGATAGGGACCGAAAGTCCGCTACTTTCGAGGTAACCAATTCGATGCAGCAACGGCTGCTAGGGGGACATAGGAACTGCGGGGTCCCCCTGCAATGCCCTAGCGAGGTTCGAGCCCCCCCCTTGGGGGGCGCCCGCCCGATTAAGCGCGGTATTGATGCCGCGCGCATCTAGTTTGTAAGTATGTAGGGAAAAAACCTTCGGCGTATGGAGTCCCACATGGGACTCTCCGCCAACTAAGTCCGGTTAAGCAGAAATGGGACTTCGGTCCCACCTGCGAGAGCCCATTCGAAAAAAAAAAAAAAAAAAAAAAAAAAAAAAAAAAAAACTGAGTTACTGCATTTACGCATACATCTTAACTTGTACAGACACGGATAGACTAGCGCTTCTCATCATCCTCCTCTCCTTTTCCCAATAATGGTGGGGTTAGCTTCCAGTCTACAATCGGATTGATGGTTATTGCTTTTAACCCCCTAAGCAATAGAATAGAATAGAAATCATTTATTTGCAAATGATTTTGGGTAAACTACATAAGTTGGATTATTATTTTAAAGTTCCTTACACAATCTGCTTACAGCTAAGCGTACATATATTAAGTAGATTAGTCCTTACTTTAGAACATAAATTAGTACTTATACAATTTTAAATGACGATGAAGATGATGTTATACCTACCAAGAATAGGTTATTAGCTTGTTATTAGGTATTGTTTTAATTTTGAAAGTATTCTTTAAGGGAATAGTGACATCTTTCAATTAACCATTTAAAGATGTCACTATTCGCAAAGAATACTTATCATCATACTTACATCTTACTTTCCCCTCCAGTTTAGCGTTTCTTACGAAGCAGGGGTACGCTCTACTGAGTTACCGTATTTACGCATACATCTTAACGTGTACGGACACGAATAGGCGAGCGCTTCTCATCATTCTCCTCTCCTTTTGCTATAAATGTTGGGGTCGGCTTCCAGTCTAACCGGATCCGACTGAACATCAGTATTTTACACGGAGCGACTGCCATCAGACCAACCAGTTACTGCACAATATCGACATTCGGGGGTTAGACAAGTTGTAAGATTTTCAGGCTTCTGACTACCCGTAACGACTGCTACATATATTCGTGTGACAACCGGGAACAACAGCTTAACGTGCTCTCCGAGACACGGAGGGGTCTCGAGGTGTAACGAAACGGTCACCCATCCACGTCCTATCTATATCCTATCCTACTGAACGCGGATAAAATGAAATAAAATAAATAAATATCTTTAGGACATTTTTACACAGCAGATTAGATTTTAGTTTTTTTTTTTTTAACTAAGCAGAGCTTGTGGTATGAGTACTAGACAATGGATATAATACTTATATACTTTTTTTTGTTGTAAATACATACTTATAATACATAAGCATTGCATTAACGCTTCTGTAGTAGTGTAAACCAGTGATGTGTCAAATAAGGGTTTTACCGAATATGAATATCGCCCGAATGCTCGATTAAAACTTTACCGAACCGAATATTTGGCATGATTTGGTGCCCTTAAAAATTCAAGTCTGTGCTTGTCGAACGCGTAAAATCACGCCACCAGCGACGCGACAAAACGTTGACAACAAACGTAAACCTGCCGAATATGCCGAATACTGACTAAAAACGATTATTCGGCCTATTCCTAGTGTAAACCTATTTGCTACGTAACCTGCCTGAAGTAACCAGAAAACCTACATGCCAATTGGTGTGCTACTAACACTGCTTTGGATTCTTCCAAGTAACCTATATGCAGCGGATGAGTTGGAAATTGTCGGCTTTTCCATTTATCACATAAAAATTAATGGATGTAATGTTGTACTCACTACAATTATGTTTCGACAACTACCTACTGTAATTGTAATTATGTTACAGAAGTCGCCCGCGGCTTCGCCCGCGTGTATGTCGTTTATTGCGAATAAAAGTACTTCTCTAGTTTCCAGAGTACCTCTGTACCAAGTTTGATCAAAATTAGTTTAGTGTTTTAGTCACGATGAGATAACAAACAGACAGACAAAGCCACTTTTACAATTAAAATTGAATTACATAGTATAGATGAATGGATTCTGTGGACTTGATTAATATTGTTCACATATATTTGTTGTTGAATAAAGAAAGAAAGAAAAAAACATTTATTTACACAACTGACAATAAGACACAAAAACAAACAAAGAAGAACACACGTATAGAAAAGGACAGTTAAAGGCAGTAAAATAAAGAAAAAAACGGGTGCGCTTTAGACCACACGACTGAACTAAAACTTCACTAACTCCCTTCATATCTCCCTCAATACTATTTCAATGAGAACAAAGGAATGGCGGCGCGGCGCGCGTACATCTACCGGCGCTGTGTCGTGACCAACTGTCGCGCGCGCCTCGCTCCCTGCGTCCCACACTACCCCCTCCGTTCGCCTCACTTTTCGTAACGCATTCACCAGCTTACTACCCAAGTCAAGCGTGCGTAAAGAAGTTTTACTTCAAAAACATGTACAAAATTGACACAAAACTGTCGCAGTAATGCTCCGGCCAAATTATTTTGCGCGTGTTGTACTCGTAGATAGAAACAAAGTGTAATATTTATGTATATCAACTTTATGCAACAAATACACAAAGACGGATTATATCACCCACTGAGGTTAAGCAATAAATTGTGTGTAACAACTGTTTGGTAACCGTAAAACTAATATGTAAGAAACATTGTCACAGCAATCGTCAACAAGCCATAACAATGTATTTACAGTGCGAACTGCAGGCATTATTTTGTATACGTACACTTATATCCAAACTTGTACAGTCGCCTGCATGACAGTGGTAACACGTCAATTCGAAAACCGCCCTTGCTGTTTACGAAATAAAGATGCTGCTAATGTCAAAGTGTTACCACCGACGTGCGGTCGACCGTACTATAAAAGAAAATTATGTATAGTGCACAGCAGTATACGGGGCATTCGAAACTGTTCGTTTATGAATTCAGACTCTAAGACAATGTTATAAAGTTTTGAGAGCTCGTTGAGCACTTTCAAGGAGTTAAGCGGAATGAACGCGAGTACTATTTGATTTCAGCGGAATTGAAAATTTTGTTCGCGACTGTACTTTGCTTGGATTCTAACAAGATGGCTTGTTAAGAGTGAGTAATAGTTTTAAAGATATGTATTAGGTATGTACAGTAAAATAATAATCCGATTACGTTCTATTATTAAGTTCATACGAACTTTACTACAATTTTACTTAATTGCAATGGATCTGGGACTCCAGATCACTTGTCATTTTATTCATTTTATTATACATTATGTTACACAGCATACATTTACAAGAGTTATTGGCAAACTGCACAGCAGTTTGTCGGCACATACTTGTACTAAGTACCTAATTAGTGTTAGGATTAAGAAACTATCCTACTAATATTATAAATGTAAAAGTTTGTGAAGATGTTTGGATATTTGGATGTTTAGATGTTTGTTACTCAATCACGCTATAATGCCTCAACGGATTTAGATGAAATTTGGCACACATATAGAACATAACCCGGGTTAACGGCCTGTTATCCCAATTTGCGTCTTGCAAAATTCGGTCTAAAATGGTCAAATTGTGATATAGAAACCCGAAAAAATATATTTTACTGATACATTCTTATGTTAATGAATTTAAAAGATCAAAACAAGATACCTACATTGTATTTTTGTTGATTGAAAAAAAATCCGAAACAATGCCGATTTTAAAAGCATTTTTTGTTTTAATGTTCTAAATACAGCATGAAATGCTACTTTTTATCCCAGAAAGATGAACAATTCCCGAGTGATGCGCGATAAACGACATCCACGCCAAATGCCAAAGCCATGGGCATAAGCCAGTTTCAAATAAATTTATTTATGTTAACCTACGTATATTCCATTCCAATAGACCTACCTATTATGTTATGTTTATTCTGGTATAACCAGAAAATAAAATATCCTAGATTAAACCCACAACGAAACTTTTCTATTCCACGAACGACCGTATTTTCTCAAATATTTTCAATTCGCGACTCGCAATAAGAGGAAATTTTGCTGCTCCAAAAACGGGAAGAATGCCGTGGAACAGTGAAAAAAGTTTGTAGACAGCAGATAGGAAGGTTGTTACGTAGGTAGTAATCAGTTGGGATAGGATAATATCGTGAGTGGCCCGCTGCCAGACCCCCGTAATTCTATTCCGCGAGATGTTTCCCAGGGCCTGTCAGCATCGATTTCATCCCCCATCCACTTATCTGTGCAGTTTTTTGGTTTCTCGATATATAAATTAGAGCTGAGATCATCTAGTTAGAAAGTTGTGATTGGTAGCTTACTAGTGATGGTTACTTGGAAAGTTTTCAAGGGCTGCGAAAATTGTGTTTTGAAGGTTTTACAATATAGACGTTCTGTAAAGTTTTAATGGATTATAAGAAACCCTTTAAGTCGAGATTTCTAGAATAGAATGTCTAGTAAAGGCACGCGTCGACCTATCAGTATTGTACGCATCGTACGGATCGCATTAAACGGATCCGTATAGCGAAGTGCGTCCACTTGTCCGCAGCGTACGCAATGCTGACGAGTTTCTATCACCAATCGGATTTTAAATATTGATATTCGGATGCCGATGACGTCATCCACATTTACGATGTGTACGATACTGATAGGTGGATGCGTGCCTTTAGTCGCCGTTGTTTGTAACAGGTTTACTTGGCATTTCTACAATTATGTTGCTATCTAGCTCTCTATATCAATGTAGCATGGAGGTGTTTGTTTCTATGAAAGCACTGTGAAGATCCTAAATCAACATCGAAATTAAATAAAAGGAACAAATTTAAAGGTAAAGACTAAGGGTCCAACCATACCTAATTGAAACTTAGTCTCGGCAAACAATATCTCTAATTTGATTCTATTTCGTTGAAAATTAATAAAAGACGTGCGTCGCGTACAAAGTCCCGGCGGTGGCCATGACGACTCGCTCAATTCGTCCGGCTGTTCCCAAATTATAGCGCCTTATTAATTATAGCGGTTAAATAATTATAACGTGCCGCCTGAGAAACTTTCCTACCAAATTGCAAGACTTTGCTAGAAATGAAATAATTATACTTCGATAAATTAGCCTCCCCGAATGACAGAAGCGAGTTTTGCCAAAGTTAAGTTAATAGTTGGGCGCGCTCGGCAGTATCTTTATTAGAGCAAAATAACGGAAAAGTGCCATTCACGGACGCAGCTCACGTACTTAGTATTAATTTTGGGTTTATTGAATAATACGTGACCCACATAAGCAATCTGTACACACTACACTTGATAGAGGTTCCACAAAATTGCGTCCACTCAAGTGGATTGGGTCACTTATTTCTAATAGAAGGTGTTTCCCGACCTGAAGACCTTTTTCTAAAGGACTAGTTACATAATCACTGTCCGCCTTAAGTGTCTCGTACTAAAATTATTTGAGTGGAGCGTCGTCGAGAAATCAATAAAGTAACAATAATAGCGGTACCTGACCCACAACCCCTTTAGGAGACAGAAAACGTCTGAAACAATTTTGTATAATGCGAAAAATTCCGATGAGGGTGTTTGAAGTTCGCCTGTTGTGTACTTAATGACGTTAAGAGTCCTCAAACGCGACAGGGTTAAAAGCTTGTTTCGTGAAAGCGTACCTAATGTCAAATAACAACAAGAGTCCTTCGTGAGAGATGAAAAAGTAAATTGTGAAGCTGGTGGGAGCGTCGTCGCCCATTTACTGTGGAACTTGCGAACGCGCCCTCTGGCAGCACTTCCCGCGCACACATTACTTGTAATGCTAATTCCATCGCGCTTGTCTCTTAGCGAACTTTTCTGTACCTAACCCACTTTATAAAGAATCATTATTAATAAAAAAATTAAACAACAAAATTTTTACAAATTTCAAGTGGTTGCGACATAGATAGACAACCATTCTTTATCCAACCTACGACCCTGTGGAGGACAGCAGTACGTGGTGGTCACGTGCTACCGTAAAGGAAACAATATTGTTTTCCCGGGACATGACAAAGGGGTAGCACTGGAGGGGCACTGGCGCGGTCCAATGGAGTTCCCAGAGCTCCTCTATTTTGTGCTGCGGATGGCCACCGTGTCGTTTTATAAGAGTCCGACATACTGCTCCGCCATCCCTAGACGGAGGGTATACATGAGGATTTCCACCCGAAAACAAAAAAACAAAAATAAGGTATCTGGTCTACTCTTAAGAGAAATGCATAAGTACAGTCGACCGCACGTCAGTGGTAACACATGGATTACGAAAACCACCCTTAATGCTTACAAAATAAAGACGCTGTCAAGGTGAAACTGTTACCACCGACGTGCGGTCGACTATATTACTTAGATTGAATCGATTATCTGTGGAGAAAACGAGGTAGCATGATTATGAAGAATGGTGAATGCCTAAAGCATAAGCCCTTGACAGCCACTCAAAATTGAAATTAATATTCCCATCATCGTCACCATAAGGGACTATAAAATTAAATGTCGTTTCTTACAAAGTAGTTCTTTATCACTTTCCCCTTAAATTCTCTTTAGTCATTCTATGTACGGAACCCAAAATGAGCGTCATCGAATTGAGTGGCTCACGTACCCTGTATCAATTTGTAGGGACGTGCCCGAGATGGCAATAGTGTGGCACCGAGCAAATTAGGGCCTTATTCTTTCAGCCCACGGTAATGATCGCCGTTTAATTAAACTAATGAGGTATCTGTAAAGGTTTTATTAATTTCGGTACTACGGTATTTAGAAACCACTAATGGAGAGGACCCTTTAATTGACGATTTGTTGTCCATAATGTGGATGTATCGGAGCGATTTCGTTCGATTGCAGTTAAGTGTTGAGTTGGGTATATTTTGTGTTGTTAATGGGTTATTTTGGCAGTTAATGTTCGCTGTAGAGCCGATGGCGATTGAAATTACATTATAATTGTGAATTTAGAAAATTGAAAATTTTGCGGGAATGGATGCCGTTGCTATTAGCGTTTGTTCCATGTAACTAATGAGCGTAGGTCTAATATAATTGCATGTGAATTATAGCTATATCTACTGATAATAATGCATCAATAAACTCAGCCAATACCTACGTACTGCAATATTTATTGCTGTTTTGCATTTTTGTTTTATATGTATCTAATTGATACATACATACATATTATCACGCCTGTTTCCCATTGGGGTAGGCAGAGACGATGGATTTCCACCTGTTACGATCCTGACACACCTCCACAATCTAATTTTTTGATGAATTAAATTTTAATGCTTATTAACATAACACGCATAACATAACATCACGCCTGCATTTACCCGAAGGGGTAGGCAGAGGTGTATAGTACACCCACATTTCGCCAGTTATGTTATAGTCCCATGTAATAGGTGGCGAGTCTATTGCCACTGACCGGGCACAAATAATAATGCTTATTAGATATTTATAATTACACGCCGTATACATGGTAATTGGAAAAATACCCGAAACCTCCAAGTAGGTATTCACTTCGTACCATGATCTTGAATAACGTTTGTTCTACGACTTTGGCCAAAACTAAACAGGGTAGCCAAAAAATATATTGTTGTTGATTTGAAGTGTGTAAAATTTGCGTATACTATAGCATATTATGCCGCAAGCATAAGAATAGAAAATAATACTAGTATAGAAGAGAATCTCTTTTATACCGACCCCAAATGCCGCCTTATAAATACCTACTTCCCCCTTCAGCTTCTAACGTCCCTCTGTCGTCCGCGCGTGCTGCCAGTGCTGATAGCTGCTAAATATTTAAAGCGTTATCTGTCGGTTTAGTTAGAAACAATATTTTAGATTTTTCTTTACCATGAAATTATTATTTTATCCTAGTTCTACATATAATTTTTTTTTATTTTTTTTTTTATTACTTACATTATTTTTTATGTTTTTATGTAGGTAGGTACCTAGTTTACATAAGATGACCAATGCTGCACTCAATGAAACAAGTACCTATAATTGACCGACAATGACAGAGAGAAATCAATAGACGTCGTTTATAATACTCATTCATGTTTATCGAATGTCGGTAGGTATAGTCCGAGAGCTAGGTAATTTCTGTTTTCGATTACACTACTACACTAATTTTTTATGGTGGCAAGTGAGTGACACTACATAATTTATATAGGTACTTATGTTTGAGAATGTAAAAAATAAATCACAATTGAAAATATCACTTACTTTTCCTAATTTTTGGGCAAACTAAAGAAACTAAGGTCTGGCGTGGTTTTTGAGCAAATTTTACACCCAAATACATCGCAACATTTTGGCGCCATGATCGCAACTGACGGCACGCGCGTGCAAGAAGCGTGAGGCGACGCAAACCCCGACTGTGCATTCCCTTTAAAGGTACGCTAGACGGTAGGCTCTTATCGTGGATTTGAACGCGTCTGAGGCCGGAGTTTCGTTTCTATACTAGTATTATTATCTATTTTATGCCGCAAGCCCGAGCGCATTTGTACTTGCTGCACAGCCTCACCGACGCGATTCCGGGTGGTCTCTCGTCGGCCGTCTAGAATATGCAAAATACAGAGCATTTCATATTTTTGATAGAAAAAAAAAAGTTCCAATTATGGAAAGTCGTAGAATAAAAGTTGTTCAGGGTCATAATTCACAGTTAGTACTAAGAGGTTCCTGGTATTTTTTCAATTACCCTGTATACCTACCTAATCCTTCCTATTTTAAATACTAAAACTGTAAGGATAAATCGTTTGGCAGAACAATTTAATTCCTTCATTCAATAGTTAGATCTATAGAAATGGAAGAACTCCAATAAATATTGAACAAAGGAGGAAAATTTGCAAAGGGCTGAAGTTAAAACGAGTCGGTCGTACTCGATAATAATCTTGAATTCTTGAACCTGGTACAAACGAGCTCAACCTAGGAACAGATAAGAAGTTCCAAGTTCTTGATATAAACTTTAAAAGCTATGATTCAAAGAAAATGGTCGGCACCACAAAGACAATGCTATAAACATGAATCTTGATAATATGACGGTGACTTGCGGCTTAGAGATGTTGCTGGTAATAATGTTTACGGTATTTTAGTGGAAATTATTTTTATTTTGAACCTGGTATTGAAGAATAATTGGTAGATACTCAAAATAATGAGGCTCTTCCAGTGAATGTCATCTGTATCAGGTATGATTATTTGAATCTAAATACCTATAATGTTCGGTTTTGGTCTGTATTATATTCTGATCATTCAAAATTAATTACACGGTGTTTGTTTGCCAGTGACAAATTACTATAACAGTAAACAAAAAATGGGTGGCGTCTGGAGACGCCAAACAGAAGCAAAGCTTCTACGTATTTGCAATCGCGGATAGAACGCGGGCAAGTGTAAACGGTGATGTTTTTTTTTTGTTTAAACCCCGGCAGCGGCGCGGCGTCGCCATACACGCCACGACGCTATATCATAGAAGCTTCGCTTCTAAAACGATATTTTCGAAGAAAGTTATAAATAAAGAGCTATAAAATATTTTTATTAAAACGTCGCTATAGTCTTTCCTTACCCCATCACTAGGTAAGTATGTAGGTACAGTACAGTAGGTGTAAATTAATCAACCGGCTATCTCCACATGTGAAAGTTTCAGTATTAATGTCGTAATTACCGCGAGATGGCGCTGCATTCGCCGCCTAAATGTGAATATTTGGTTGAGCTCGGTAGCAATTAATATTGCTTTCTGGCATTATTCGCATTAATTTAACTTAACAATACAAACTTGGCGTTTTGCGTGACTAAATGGTGCCATGAAGAAGCCTTCAGGAGTTAAACAAGGAGGTTTCTTAATGTGATTAATCGTTGTCGTATTTTGAGCGTGATTTCGGTTATAATGGGTTACCATATTGTGGAACATAATTGTAGATCAGACGAGCTTACCTGTAAGCGAAGTCTTGATTCTAATTTTATGAGCTGCGATCTGAAATATAATTGATATTATACATTGTAGTTATCTGAATCTAATCCTTAGACACCGCGATTCGTTTAGAAAAAAAAAATAAGTTAAAAAAAAAACCATATTTATTATTTCTATCTGCTAGCAACCCCGGTATGACACTAGTTTTAGAGATAAGGAACAAGCCCTGTTGCCTGTACAGGGCAGGTTCCACACCCTAACATTCACTATGTTCATCTGAAAGATTAACGAAGAATGTTTACTAATTATTGCAGCTTTGGGACTGTTGGTGGCGGGTGGGTGATTATATTTCAGATCGCAGCTCATAAAATTAGAATCAAGACTTCGCTTACAGGTAAGCTCGTCTGATCTACAATTTTATTTCGCTGCGATCTGAAATATAATTGATATTATACATTGTAGATGTTCAGAGTTTGCTGCAATAATTAAATTGGATATTTAAATATAATTTGTTTTGGTTTATTAAACTCTATACTAACATCAGGGATACTTAATGTATAATGTAGAAATATTAAACAATAGTTGGTAATCAACAGACAGAACGTTAATTATCAATTAGCCATTGTCTAGTACCCACAGCACAAGCTCTGCCCAGTTCTGGACCAGATGGTGCTGTGTAAAAATGTCCCAAAGACATTTATTTATTTATTTATCAACATAAGATATGAAATGTATGAGATTGAAATACATGCTAATGTATTTTCTTGTTTATTACATGACATTTGTTGTTTGACATCATTAAAATTTAAGTAGGGATTATTGTTATAATAAATAACTGATAAAGCAAAGTTGATGAATAAAATTCTTCACTAATGAGAATTATAATATTGGGTTTTAAAGATGTTTTTGAGCTGTTTTCTATTCAACTGCCTTTCAGTTTCAATGTACACACAGCGTCATTAATTGATTACCCCTCATGTTCGAAAATTTGTTCACAAGTGGGGGTAACCAATCGGTGTAGCCGACTGTACCTCTTTCATCATGTTTTTTAACCATTAACTAATGGTTTGACTGTTAGGTTTTTCATGGGATTTTTCGAAAGGTAGACATAGGTAAGATTCATCATTACCTATTTATTTCTAACAGTTTAAGTATGGAAGTAAAAAATAAAAATCTATTAAATTATATTATTGTAAGTTGGACTTAATCACAACTGATATCTTAATAAAATCAGTTATTTAGATTTATTTATTGTTAAATAAAAATTGTTAATTAATTATTGATATGTTTATCTATCAGCCAACTTCATGGTAATTTTTCCTAAATTTAGTCTTGTGTTATTAGGCCAGGAAGGTGGTGATGAATTTGGATATTTTTGTAAGATTCTATGAACAAGAGTGTTTTGATAATGATGTTCCAAATCTGTATGCACCTATAAGGAATCTTATAATTATATCAGCCTTATTCACTTGTGGACTGATCAGGGCTGATAAGGCTCCAGTTCGTTGCAAAAGCCAATCCTGAGTTTTGATGAACAGATGCTGTACACTAAATCCATAGGTTCTGTACCAGGTCGGTCCACCATACTTTATAGGTATGTAGTATTGTTTTGTAGGCATTTCTTACTAACGACAAATAGAAGAAAAAACGTAGATGAAATCATTTGAACTATTTAGAGTGGAAGTTTGTGTGTTATATGCTTAGGACCTTCCTCCATGAAATATGTTTACCATAAGTCAATTTTAGTCTGACCAAGTTGTAAGTAAATTAAGCTGAATTTATTGAGTGACAGTTCTCTTACTTTATTGTACTTAGTGTTTCTGTATTATTGATCTTTTATTATGGTTGTCTTTAGTTTAGCATATTAAGAAGCATAAGTGTGAACAAGTCTCTTGACTATCACCAGGTCCATGTCCATATAATAATGCCTCAAGGTGCATTGTTTAAGTGAAGAAACTGTATGTTTCCCATTTTGCTGCGATTAATTTTAGTTTATATGGAAATTTTACTAATAAGTAGTATGAACAACCTAATATTGTGATCAAAATACACCAATGTGGTCACTCTCATTATGCCTCCTTCAAACCCTTTTCAGTTAAAGAGGCTTGACCAACACTGAATTTGGTATTCAGTACCCCTAATAAAATTCTTTATAGCATTGTAATTATTATTAGAATTATAGAGGTTTTCAACAACACCAACAACAACAACTTCAACAACTTCTAGGCAAAGTGGCTGGTAATTTGTTAGTTTAGCTAAATTGCAAGTAACATGTTTTTGATTTTTGAAAGATCTGTAATATACACTTTATTTTCTATTTGTTGTTCTAGGTCCACACTTTTGTATTAGTTATAAAACCTATAAATTTTATAACTAATACACAAGCATTGTTTGTTAGTTACTCCTCTAATTCTGAGAAGAGGCCTGTACCCCGCAGTGGGATAGTTATGGGCTGATGATGATTGGTTAGTCTTTTCAGGGTTTATTAGCAATCCACCCAAAATGTTTTAATAAATTTAGAGTAACATTTACATTTTTAGTACATCCTTGATAAGTTTTAACCTCTATGTGGGTAAACATCAAGGTAAATAGTTAATACTTATTTATAAGGCCTTGGTTAACGCACTATCATATGTATTTGAGTGATAAACCATGATGGAACATAGCTGTGAAACATAATTGTTTAATAGCAGTACTAAGTCAATGACACAAATATTTTCTGTATTTTTACCCGACTGCACTGCAAAAGAGTGCTTGGTTGGTTTAGTGGTTGCAAGCGCAACCGCTGAGCGTGAGGTCCTGGGTTCGATTCTCGGGTCGGGCAAAGTGTTATTGGGCTCTTTCATTAGGAAATTCTCAGCAGCAGCCCGGAGTCAGGATTTGTGCCTGGTCAATGGCAACTGGCTCGCCCCTTATTATAGGGGACCACAACATAACCGGCGAAATGTGGGTGCACTATTACACCTCTGCCTACCCCTTCGGGGAAATACAGGCGTGATGTTATGTGTTATGCACTGCAAATACAGGGTCGCGTTTTTGACTACTTAGTCAGTATTAAAAGTTTCTATGAATAAATTAATCAATGATTCCATTGAAGGAACCCATGTAAATATTTTTATATAAATCTTAGTAGTTTGATACTGCACAGGCTGCGTGGCAGCCCCAACACCATTCTGCGTGCGTTAGCCATTCGGGCTGATAGCCCGCTTGTGTGGGTGTGGGGCTCGAACCCACGACCCTGAGATTAAGAGTCTCATGCTCTACCGACTGAGCTAGCCGGGCTTATTGCTGGTCAACCGGACTAAATCTTTGCTAGTTATTAAGTACTAATATAGAATAAGTTGCATTTGTTGCTAACACATTGCAGACCAATTTGTCTGAAAAATAAAGAATTTTGATATGATTTGCTCAAAATAATTTTCTTTTATTTATGGTGTTAGGTTATTAATTAAGGATAAACCTGAATGTGCCATTATATTATGCATCATGGAAGGTTTTAAGTAATAGATTCATTATTAGTAGATATGTTGACAAGATGACAGCATTGATGTGACAAGTCTGTTTGTGACAAGTCTGTTTGTTTATAATGATATTATTTCTAACTATGATAAATGACTAGTTAGAATACATAAAGGTATCATGTGGTATCTCGTACCCTGTACCCTTTTTTAAATGACGGGATCGTCAGTTATGTATTTCCAGCAGCTACAGTACTTAGGTACGTTGTTAGCATGTGGTTACCTGGTTGGTATATGTATATATGGTTGGTACATTTCAGTATCAGCCTTGTGGGTCTTATGCTCTCTCGGAGCTGATGGATAGGTTGCTTTGTCAGAGCTGGTACACGTTGGTTATTCTTTGAATTATTAAGAATTGGTGTGTTGGTTTTTTGATATATGTGAATAGATTATTAAGTCTAATAAAAGTTCACACCATGTGTGATATCTCTTGATTTTGATTAATATTTATCATCAAGTAAAGGTTTTACTTTCATTTTGCATACAATCCGTCATAGCTTTCCTTATAACAGAAGGCCAGTCTAATATATGTATGACTTCTCAATCCCTTGGTCCCTGAGTTTAGAGACTTCCGTGAGCCCCGCTTTCACTTTTGAATTAAGTGGTGGTGCATCCCAGTAAGAGTAGTTGTCAAGCAGTTCATTTTTAAATGGGATGTTAAATAACGAAGAGCCTTATTTGAAGCATTTGTTATCAGCCATTGTAACAGAAACATGTTTACTGTTAACTTAAGCATCACGTACTTGATGGCAGATATTCATATGGACCACCGCCAGTGTTTATAAAAACGACTGAAAGCATCTCGTGCCCCGGTGGTCTACTAAAGCCTGACATGTGTAATTTGCAAACCAGCTAGCGACATAGAAATCTAATATCGCTCGAATATCTCGTATTCACTAGTTTCACTGTAAATGTAATTTGATACACACGTGCCCCATAAGCAGAGTAAGGTAAAGTTGTCCCACGAAGGCGACACTGACCCACATTGCTTCATTCATTTCAAGTACCTATTTGTTTTAGGTAAATCACGGGAAAAACAGGGCCTGTCATGTGTAGTTTGCAAACCAGCTAGCGACATAGACTTCTAATATCGCTCGAATATCTCGTATTCACTAGTTTCACTGTAAATGTAATTTGATACACACATGCCCCATACACAGAGTAAGGTAAAGTTATCCCACGAAGGCGACACTCTGACCCACATTCCTTCATACTTTTCAAGTAGGTACCTATTTGTCACGGGAAAGAACAAGTTTGTACGTGTTCCTAAACTGTGGAATAAGATTACGGTAAAACTCACCTGTTCTTTTATTTTACAATCAAGAAAGGGTTCACCTTCTTCAAGACTCGCATCCATCCAGTAATCAGGGTTAGGTGTTCCTGAGAATAGAATAACTGCAACAGCGCGGCTGCGACATTCTGCACAGCCTGTCGTTCGATGGCCGTTCTTTCGCTTTCGGCTCTCGAACAAAGCACTTACTAGCATTTTAATTGGTTTTCTTTCACTTGACACGATAATTTAGACAAAAATTAAAGAAAATATTCAAGGAGAAAAAATAAGAACGCAAATGTCGTAAGGCGCGCGAAACAGAAGTGTCATACCGGGGTTGCTAGCAGATAGAAATAATAAATATGGTTTTTATTTTAACTTATTTTTTTTTTCTAAACGAATCGCGGTGTCTAAGGATTAGATTCAGATAACTACAATGTATAATATCAATTATATTTCAGATCGCAGCGAAATAAAATAGTATCAAAGAGACAGCTGAATCGCCACGAACATGATTAATATGGACCTATTCGTATTTTTAGGATTTAAATACAAACTAAACTTTATCAAAATTAATAATTTCTTGGGTTTTCGCGATCACTACACATTATAATAAAACAAAGTTTAACCGGATTAAATCGCGTATATTAATTAAATTGGTTTTCCTGACGTTTCGAAAGCTTTGCAGCATTTCGTGGTCGCAGGTAGACTGAAACTGCCTGATTTAAATCAAAATTGATTTAAATCAGGCAGTTTCACACTGATCTTGAATTGAACAATTGAACGAAAAAATGGTCTACTGGCACAAATTACAAGAAACTAACATGTTTAAAACCCCTCAAAAATCTATACTTATAAAGACAGATGTCCTGACTGACTGATTCATCAACGCAGAGCCACTCAAGCTAGAAACATGTGGACAGTAGGTTCCTTTTATAACACAAGCAGCCACTAAGAAAGGATTTTTGGTAATTTGAACCCTAAGGGGGTGAAATAGGGTGTTAAAGTTTGTATGAAAATTCTTTTCTCTTGGATCGATTCACTCAACACTTGGGAAAAGTAATCTTTAAAGTAAGCAATGAAACACTTTTCTTTTTCCAAAATTGGCCAAAGGTCGGCAACGCATCGGTGACTCCCCTGGTGTTGCGGATGTCCATGGGCGGCGGAGATTGCTTACCATCAGGTGACCCGCTTGCTCGTTTGCCCCCCTATGTTATAAAAAAAAAAAAAAATTGGCCTTCGAAAAGGGTGCAATAGGGTTTAAAATTTGTATGGGAAAATAGTATTGCGTGGCTAGATTCCGTCGAAACCCGGTATAAATAATCTTTATAGCAATGAATTAATCACGTGTTTTTATTTTTCTCAAATAAACTAAACGGGGGTAGTAAAAAGGGGGGTTAAAGTTTTCTTTGAAAAATCTTCCTGGAGTCGCACTTGACACTAATACTCTTCAAATTAATTAATAAAGAAAACAGCTTTTTTTTTCTCAAAACTAGGTACGACGGGAAGCATTAATACGTGCCATTTTAAAACTTTTCACGCGGGCAAAACCGTAAGAGCATTGCTTGTAATATAATATAATTTATCATTTCATTCTTATCATTCAAGGGATTCACCAGAGGATGGGCAGCAGCGTTTTCTAAGTATTTGACCAACCAACTGCGATCGCCAACCCGCCTGCCAAGCGTGGCGATTATGGTATATCCCCCCTATTGGGGGAGGCCTATGTCCAGCAGTGGACCTCTTTCGGCTGAAATGATGATTGTTATCATTAAACTAATTTCTGAACATGACTAAATTGACAGCTGGCTGTATGACGCGTTCAGAAATTAGTTCAATTTTAAATGATTTGCTTTGGAATTATATTTTTTTTCCGGGGCTCAAAAATATTTTAGATGCCGAAAGTTATTCTTTAGGGACCAAGGATCAAATTAAAATTAAAATGTTTTTTATTTTAAATAAACCTAATTACAGGCACTTTTGAAACGTCAGGCTCTAGTTGCACGGTTCGAAATTGTGGGTCCTATGGAGAAGAACCGGCAAGAAACTCCATGGATATACTCTTTTTAAAAAGACGACCTCTGTGGTCTAGTGGTTCGAGTGTTGGACTGCTGATCACGAGGTCGTGGGTACAATTCCCACAGGACACAAACATTTATGTGATGAACATTTAAGTGTTTGTGTTGGTCTGGGTGTTCATTATACATTATAAGTATGTATTTACAAAAAAAAAAGTATCTAAGTATTATATCCATTGTCTAGTAACACAAGCTCTGCTTAGTATGGGACTAGATGGTGCTGTGTAAAAAATGTCCCAAAGATATTTATTTATTTATTTATTTAAAATAGGTCAAATAACTATATTAAGACCTAGATATTGGTAGATCAATATTAGAACTATTCCAACTTCTCCAAAAATCTTTATTTTTTGTACAAAATTCCACACAATTCTATAGGGAAAATACATGCTGAAATTTTAGTGGCTTCTTTCCCGAAAAGGGGTCATTGTACTTATCATTATGAACAACTTTTACTATAGGTACCTACCCTAAAATCGACTGCACCATCGCTTAGTTCAAACGCAAACTTATAAGGATTAAAAAGAAACGTATATTGTTTACTGAGAGTTCATTTTCTATTGACAGTTTATGGTAGTGAGTAAATAATAATAATAATAAAATCGTTTATTTCTCCTCACATAATAGAACTATTTTACACATAAATATTGCATTTTTTTAAACATAGATTATGTGAGGAGCTGGTGTCTGAGATAGGTGTAGCCCTGTGTTACAGATCACCCCACGATAAGTAACTATAAGTTAACAATAGCCTCCTCCTTTTTGAAGTCGGTTACAAATAGGAATACATTTCGAATCAGGTTGTAAAGTGAAGCTTATATAGGCAGAAATAGTGTGTGTGTGTGTGCGTGTGTGTTTGTGTTGGGGTGTGTGTTTGTGTGTGTTGTGCATGTTTGTAAGTATATTAGGTATGTGGCGTTAGTTTGTCTTTCTTCTCTTATCGATAGTTCCAATAGAAGTTTTTGATGTTTGTTCGTACTGTTGTTGTTTGCAGATACTCGTTTTCAGGTCTTTCAACTATAGTTAGGTACTATCAGAAAACTTTCCGGTGAACCACCACTAAGGCTAAGATCGCTTGCGCTTAGTGTTCGATGGTAGCCGTAGGTAGGTACGTGAAATGTAGCATGATTCGTTCAAGGGACTTTGTCGACAAAGTGTATCACCGGGAAGAATCGTGATTGTACCTACAGTTATAAGATTCACGGACTAGAATTTACAGATTTTATAGATCTCTTAGAGAGCTGTACACACTTTTAACGCCTTCATGTTATCACGTTCTATATTAAAGTAGACTAGTTTCAATATTCATAATTTTAATATCTTAACCTTACATTAAACAAAAGTTACATTCATCATCCACACGATATTGTAAAAATAGCTTTACGGATAGTGTGGGTAAGGGGGATAATTAGCATAATCGAAAAAAAATTTTTGACCATAACCTCTATTCTTCTTCTTCGTGTCGACATGAGCTACATAATAGTAACAGCTCATGTCGTGGGGAAAAGATTAGCCAGTCAGCAGGTTGATAGCGGGGCTGACTGCCCAGAGTGCGCCGGACGATCATTTAAATATCGTCACTCGTGGAGGCTCTTTTAATGCACCTCAACCAACCAACAAGCAACCTCTATTACCTAAAATATATACCAATCATCAAATTTATAAAATTGATCACAAAATTTTAATAATCATACTTGGGGCACCCCGATTGAGACAGGTCATAGGTTCGAAGGGGATGGCGGGGTCTGAGTTCACTCGCTCACTAGACCCCGCCATCCCCTTCGTGGTTAATTTTTTTTAAACCTTTGAGCCAAGCAAGCGCCAAGCGGGGCTCCGACTATGCCTTTTAAGAAACTCATAATCATAATTTGCAGTTGGTTGCTTTAAGTAGGATCACAAGTTGTAAACATTTTGGTTCTAATATCACGCTACTAGTAAAATGGGGATTTAATTGTGGTGATCATTCACTATTTTTGGAAATATAAAGTGTTTTTTTGCCGTTACATTTTCCTAGATCTGGTGGTTCGTTAAACATAAGCCGTGGGCAAGTCATAGTGTAAGTATAATAGCGGATGCCAGCTAACTTTGCCTCGCGAAGTTGCCTAACGACTACAAATTAAAAAACTTTGCAGGGCTGCAGTATCGCGGGCTCAGCTTTAAATTTACTCTGTTATTTGTCTGTTTCCAAAAATCAACTAGGTATTCGTTTAACGTAATGAAATGTTGTTTCAGTTGTATTACGGTCTATTGGTTTGATTCGCTCGTTGGATTGCAGCTTTTGTTAATAAATGGTAAATGGTTTATTTTATTTTTATGTGAGTTTATTTAAAGGTTTATTATTATTATTATCAACCTGGAGACCCTGTAGTATTCCACTGCAGGGAAAATGTCTCCCTTCCCCTTTTTCACTTGTTTCTTTATTTTACCGTCTGGGGCCAATCCTTCAGAGCCTGGCGTGTTGTCGTTTGCTGCTTGCTGGGAACCATTCGCTCATAACTCCTCCAGCATGCAGTAGATGTGTGGCCTACATCAGCGATTTGTGTTTTAGAACGCAGTATAGAGTTTTTTTTACACGATCAGTTAGGTTAAATCCTGGTCCCATTGATCGCTGACAAACTCCAATTTTTAGGTTCAGATTTAAAAATAGCAACACATAAATGTGTTTTTAAAGAGCTGTGTTTATAAGATTAGGAAATAATGTGTTCTTATAGAGCTCTGTTTATTAGACTAGGAAATGTTTTTTTTTTACACATTTCGTCAGAACCTTAGACGAATAAAAAAGGCGGATGGCATCTCGCTAAACAAAAAGTGATGCACCCATAGTAAGACGGCTCGCTTAAAAGAACGAGCTGGCACGCACACATTTACACCCATAGTAAGATTAAATTCCACAAATAATATAACAATAACAATATCTGATGTGTTCAAATTATGTTGAAATTATAGAGGGTTTAGGAAAAAAACTAAGAGCTTCAATCTTTTCTTAGCGAGATTCCGTCCGCCGTTATTTATTCGTCCGAGGTCAGAAATAGAAAAGTTTTAATACATTCCCACGTACCTACTGAAGATAGCTAAAAATTTTTCCCGTAAAAAATACACACGGAACTATAACACAAGTTAACTGAACAACGACAATATGAACAGGAAAATATGTATTATAAAAGGAACATAACTATGCCAAAAATTGCGTCATTAGAAGCACAAACGGTGCACGTATACGCGACCTTTAAGAGAAAAATTCACCCCTAACGCCCCTTTTCCTTACGATATTTTACTTCAGAAAAGATAAACAAAAACAAAGAGCATCCGTAATGTTTTGATACAAGGTAATGTAATGGAGGGAATGTAATTTAATCGCTGAAAGTTAAAACCAGGTAATACTAAAATCATCTTTAGATGAACGCTAAAAAGAGGGCTTCTTTAGAAACTATTTTAAGATAAAGAAGGTAGAGTTCGTCTTATCTTCTCTGTACTCAATTTGCCGAATAATAATGAAATTATTCTATTAATGACCAATTTAGGAAAGCTCTAGGTACGCACGGCTACACATCAAGCTGTAAATTTCCAGTATAAGCTGAACTCACATTGTACGGAAAGCCTAAACAATCCGAGGTCAGCTTTTACTGGAAATATACAGCTTGATGTGTAGCCGTGTGTACCTACTCAATGTTTTCTCGGACTAAGAAACAACACCATATTTTGCGTAATATTCTGTTCTGATTTCGTTCATCAAACCATTTCGTTTATTCAGACAGGCTACAACACAGCGGCAAAAATGTCGCCAGAAAGTCGTGTGTGAATGGCCTCGCTGCAGCTGCCTGTAGTTGCTTTATCTCAGTCATAAATTACGTTTGGTTGTGATGTACCTAGTTGCGATTGTTCAGCGACAAAATATATTGGGTGCGTACTTACGCGCTACGGTGGTCGTCCGCCTGCAAGCGAGTGCCAAAACTCGTTGCAATTGTCATTACGCATGTGCATACAATTTTGTGCGCAGCAACTTTTTGTCGCTTTGCCACAATCAAAACCACGCCGTGGCGTGCATGTGTAAAATAGGCCTCCCCAAAAGGTGGTAGTATATCCCCCCATATACCATAATCGCCACGCTAGGCAGGCGGGTTGGCGATCGCAGTTGGTTGGTTAAATACTCAGAGAACGCTGCTGCCCATCCTCTGGGGAATCCCTTACGGCCAAAATTAATATGCAATCTATCCAATATTTACCCTACTAGAGATAGAAATTTGACATATTTTGAATGGAGCTTATGTCAAATTCATTAGATATTAATTTTGGCCGTAAGTCGCCTTTACGTCACCCATGAGAAGATATAGGGTGGTGCAATTCTTTACGTCCGGCACCACACGGAACGTTAGTACTATTAGATATTCTGTGGTCCGAATCTAATATACATTAGAATTCATAGTAGCGTTTTTTATTGAGGTATATGTTCAACGGATGCGTACTATACGTACTAAGCGATCCATCGCCATATTGTGACGTTTGAGCTGTCAAACTAACTTCAGTTGAGTCGCGTTTAAGATTTACTTAGGTACTTACCCAAATGTGAAGAAATTCGTCTGATTTCGGTCAAGACTAGTCCCATTCATATTTGGATCGCAATATTTATCCTTACATGATTAAAATAAATAAAAAAATTGCTGCTTTATCGCGTAAATTAATAAGAAAAAAAAAAACAATTGATAAAGTATCGTTAAAATTAAGTGGTTTGAAACTGTCGTGTTACGATGAGTGGGCAAACAAATTCAATGCGGTTATTGTGTCGACCTCGAGGGAAACTTGCGGCAATCCGATAGTCCCTACACAGCTCATATTTCTGCATCACGTGCCCATGCGTTATAAGCCCATTAAACTACAATATTTGTATCGTTTGGTGAATATTTAATAGGTGATTAAAATTTAAGTATCATGTGGCCATTAATGTGTTTACAGTAATTCTATATATTCCTGCCTATTTATTGTCATGCTCACATAAATGTCATGAATGGTGGCAGCAATACATAACCAGCCCATTACTGTCCCATTGCTGGGCACGGGCCTCTTCTCAGTACGAGAAGGCTAAGGCCTTAGTCCACCACGCTGGCCTAGTGCGGGCTGGGGGACTACACACACCATTGAGAACTGTATGGAGCACTCTCAGGTGTGCAGGTTTCCTCACGATGTTTTCCTTCACCGTTAAAGCAAGTGATAATCGAATATAAATCTGCACATGAATTCGAAATGTCAGAGGTGCGGGCCGGGTTCGAACTCACACCCTCCTTCATGGAAGGCAAGCGTTCAACAACTTGGCTATTACTGCTATGGGTCGTTAAGCTCCCTTCAATATGGTTAAGTTAAGCGATGGCTGATGCTCTCGTCATGCTCGTGAACGGGTGCCGTCTGTCGGGACAGATCATCTCCTACATACTTGACCTCTTTTTAATAAGGTTAATTTTTTAAAGGCAATATTCTCACTTTTAAACTCTTGTTTGTTTATGATATTATCCTACATTATACTCACATTATTTGAATGAATTTGATGTAAAAAACAATAACCTATTTTAAAAAGAGTATATCCATGGAGTTGCCTGCCGGTTCTTCTCCATAGGACCCACAATTTGGAATTGTGCAACTAGAGCCTGCAAGCGAGCGAGCCTGCCCGTTTCAAAAGTGCCTGTAATAAGATTTATTTGAAATAAAAATCAATTTAATTACAATTTGAATTTGACAAAAGAACCTATAGTTTTCTGAATTGAGTGGTTTTTTTAAACTTTAGTTTAAAGAACGACCCTTCAGTACTCAATTACTTTACGTACGATTTGCTCAATTTACGATCAATCAAGCTTAATAATCGATCAGCTTCTAGAGCTTATAGAGCTAGACGAGCTAGCGATATATTTTTTATGAGTATTATTC
Organism: Asteroscopus sphinx; assembly: GCA_949699075.1. Taxonomy (NCBI): domain Eukaryota; kingdom Metazoa; phylum Arthropoda; class Insecta; order Lepidoptera; family Noctuidae; genus Asteroscopus; species Asteroscopus sphinx. The sequence goes on along the minus strand of OX453013.1, from coordinate 9,966,540 downwards.
AGTAGATATTATTATTACTATTACTACCGCGAATCTTATTTTAATTGATATACCTACAACGCGAAGTAGAGCTACAATTTTCAAAAAAATGCAAGAAATATTGAATTTCGCGGGCTACCTGGTTGCATTCACTTTATCCAAATGCACTGAAATCAAATTAGAATGAATAAAATAAAATATTCCGAACTGTCGTAGAACAATGGAACGTAACTTTTTTAAGCGGAGAAAATGCCTATCGTATGCCACACTATCGGGGAGGCGATGTAAACCATACCTACCTGTAGCTAGGTATAGATCCTGCTAAATTATTTCAGACAGCACAGAGCTGGCCTGGAATCCCTAATACTTAATCATAAATATGTAAAGTTTTAATTAGCTTTCATGAAATTTGCTGATGTTTTACACATGTAGACTGTCATATTAATATAGGTCTAGCCGTCTAGCCAAGCCTGTACATGATAGGGGCTGGACTTTTAAACATAAGGCTGTGTGTACACTGTACACGCAGGAATCGTACAATGTATGAGCAAGATAAGTGTGAAATTGTGCATTTGTAAACTCCTCGAGACCAGAGTGCCTTATGCGAATTTGAGACTTATCGCATATACTCGATCGAATGCGTCGACTTCCATTCATCATCATCATCATCATTTCAGCCGAAAAACGTCCACTGCTGGATATAAGCCTCCCCCAAGCATCGCCACAACGACCGGTCCTGCGCTTTCCGCATCCAGCGGATTAAATAAATAAATATTTTAGGCACATTTTTTCACAGCACTATCTAGCAAACCATACTAAGCAAAGCTTGTACTATGGGTACTAGACAATGGATGTAATAATTATATACTTTTTTTTTTAATACACACTTATAATACATAAGAAACACCTAGATCAACACAAACACTTATGTTCATCACATAAATATTTGTGTCCTGTGGGAATCGAACCCACGACCTCGTGATCAGAAGTCCGACACTCGAACCACTAGACCACAGACGTCGTGAGTTATCACTTGTTTGGATGTTTGTTACTCAATCACGCGTTAACCGTTAAACGGATTTAGATGAAATTTGGCACACAGGTAGACCATAACTGGGATAATTATATAAGGTTTTTTTTTTATCCAGGTGAAATAAACAACTACTGAGGGATGTACCTACCTGTGATAAGCTGAATTATACGCGGGCCAAGCCACGGGCATAGGCTAGTATTATTATGATTACAATATTCAATAGGATAAATGCTTACTATAAAGGTACGATTGTTGACATAAACGCACACATTTGCATTTAAACCCATTTATCAGCAGTGGGATGGTTCCCACTGCTGATAAATGGGTTTTTCATTGTTCATCAACATTATCAACTCAGCTTATGGCAGTCCACTGCTGGACATAGACCTCTCCTTAAATTGCGCCACAACACTCGGTCCTCTTTTCCGCATCCAGTCCCCCCCCCCCCAGCTTCTTTCATCAGGTCGTCGGTCCACCTGGCTGGGGGGCGCCCTACACTACGTTTGCCGATTCCCGGTCTCCACTTGGGACTCGTCTGCTCCAGCGGCCATCGGTCCTTCGACAGACATTTTTTTTTATTTATTTTTTCTCCTTGGGGAAATCCTCATGGACGCACTCCGCCCGGGGTAGGCGGAGCCAGTGTCGGACTCTTACCGACTAAAACCACCACGGTATTCCTACAACTACCTTAGCTGGGGGCGTGGGACCCCGTCAGTATTCACACAACCACCCCCGACAGGTCCCGGCTCGCCACAAGCAGGCGAGCCCCTTTCCCCCCGTGCGGCCTAAAGACGGCCGCACCCTCCTCTGTGGCGCACACGGAACACTGCACACCACCTCACCTCACGGGCTTTTACCAGCTACGTCAGCTGCGCCAACTACGTCAGCTGCTGGTCGGGTAGCAGACTACCCCGAGTCTGCTGCTCGCAGGCCCATCCTCCTGTAATTTTTATAGAGGTGTGTTCCTCGCGGTCCGGGCGGTAAAGCCAAGACCCTCGGTCACAAGAGGCGTGAGAACAATACTCAGCAGGCACTCCTGGGATTACGAGACCGACGGGGGCAGGGAAGGACAGTCCCCCCGCTGCCTGCCCAGTGGCAGGGTGAGTGCACACCGGGCCCGCCCCTGCTCCTCCACAGTGCCCTTTGCTTTCTCAGAGGGACACGCGGAGCAACTTCCCATTGGCCCACATCGGGCCCCTCCCGTGCCAAAATATTCGCCACAGGCAATAAGGTCCCCCGGTTTAAAGGAGACTTATTGCGCGTGCCCAGGGTGCACCGGCCTAACAACTGCCGTTCCCTCTAGACGTGTCCAGAAGGACAAGCAGCCGTCAGACACACGTGGAGGTTTTCTGGCCAACACCCCGTCCTTCGACAGACATGGCCAGCCCACTGCCACACTGTTTCACTTGTTTTTTCCGTTGCTAATGTTTTTTTAAATAAATTCAAATTTTCTAATTCAAGATTTTAATATACACATAATCCTATATATCCTTTCTAAATTCATATAGTAATATTTTATTACAATATTTTTCCAGGAATATTACTGTCGAGAGCTTTTATACAAAGCAAAGACTGAAAGACAGCAAAACAGTAAGTATTTTAATTATGCAAAGCTTCAGTACAAAACAGCTTAATTAAACAACAACAATGGGATTGTTTCCATGTCATTTGCAAAATTATTATTCAAATACAATACAATTAACGTTGTTAATGATTTAATTGGGACTGATTAATTCTGCGGCACAACATGGGCTTGTCAGCCGTTAACCATCCAAAAACAAGAGCGAGTGCGTTTTCATTTACATTTTTTTCAATCAATCAATCAATCAATCAAATCATTTATTCGCCACAAGATATCGTGTACAAAGATATTACAATTAATTACAAGTCCGTCATACATTTTCGTCTTACATTTTTTATTTAAAGTTAGGAAGATTTAAAGTCAAACAGAATCTTTATAATGCTGAAAATAGGTAATCCTGTGCCATCTACAAATCTTCACAGGTAGATTATATAGGTACACAATCAAACAATCAAGAGGGTAGTAAGTAGTTTAAGCATACAGGTTACAAAGTGTTCATAAATTGATATCAGGCAATACCAGTAGTGTTGTCAAAGAAGTTATTGGCTATAAGTTTCTTAACTGAAGAAGTGCTTGAGCAAAATAGGTCTATATCTGGTGGCAATCGGTTAAAAGACCCACAAGGGCGCAAAAAAAACGTGTTGGCTCTGTATCCTGTTCTAGCAAACGTGACGGACAAAATTGGGCGTTGTCTAAGACGAAGGGTGTTTGTTCTCAAACAAATTTTATCTCTATTCTCTATTCTTCTATTCTATTTTTTTTTTCTCTATTCTCTTTACTTTTCTCTCCCAATTCTCCTTCTTACTTAACTTCTCATTTTCAGTATCTATGTACAAGTCATACTAAATATCTCCGCTCCACTAATAATCGTCTTCTCCAATGTCCTTCTCACCGCTCTGACTTCGTTCACTCTACATTCTTCGTGCAATCTATCCTATTATGGAATGCGCTTCCTCAGGAAATCAGGATGGCTAACAGTCGGCTCGCCTTTAAAATTAAGTTAAGGAAATATTTCCGTGAAAACAATTTAGCAGATTCAGCTCGACTTTGAATTATCTTGATGTTATATATTTATAGTTATATATGTAGGTATGTATAATATATATATTTTATCATATGTATAATGTACATAGGTATTTATCAATTTTTTTTATTTTTTATTATATGTAATTATAAGTCCGTAGAACGAAACATATTTTACTACTTTACTGGTGCATCTACCCTATTCTTTGTCTCTGCATTACCCTAAGGTTGTCTGGTAGAGAACGCCTATGGCGTTAAGACCGCCTTTGTACCCTGTTGTGCATAAAGAATTAAATAAATAAATCATCATCATCATCATTTCAGCCGAAAGACGTCCACTACTGGACTTAGGCCTCAAATAAATTAATAAATTAATAAATTTTAGATAACAGTTCAGGGCAGTCTACTTTTCCGTTAGCAATATTCATGAGATAACAGATATCATTCACATTTATTCTGATTTCAAGAGGCAAGAAGTGGTACCACCTACATCTATGATAGTAGTCTCTAGAGTAGAGATGTGATTAAAAGTTAAAAAGTTTAATTGTTAAATATTAAAAGTTATAAGAAAATAACTTGTTAAATTAAAAGTTAAAATTATAACTTTTAAGGTGGGTAAATAATTCACGTGTTCGTTTAGTTCAAAGAGTAAAGTGCAGACTATATTACTTTTGAAGCAGTTAATGAAATATTATTGTTTTGACTTATCTTTTGTAAACATTAATCAAACATTAAAAGTTATTTTTTAGTTTGAATTAATATTAAAACCTATTTCTACTACGATAAGACTTAAACTTTTACAGCCTTACTTATAAAAACCAACTAATGATCTCCTTAGCAACCAATTAACTAATCACTACTTAACTGCTTAATTAATGATTAAATATTTTCTACTCAAAAACATTAATTAGGCGCAACTTAACTAATGAACGGTTAATGAAACAAAATATATTTTACTCTGTTAACACCGCCAGATGTTGACAGCATACAATATTTTTTTGCCGCGAATGTTCTGCCCAAAACGTTTATAATAGCAACATTTTGTCACTCAATTTAAAAATAAAAAAGTTCAACCGTCAAAAATATTGTTGTTTTGGTTGTTTTGTTAGATTTGTGTCAGAGTTTTGGATTTATTCATAGGTACAAATTATATAAAATGCAAAATTCTACCAAACAAAGTGCGATCCGCCGCCCACTGTGAAGAATAAGAAAATGTGTTTTTAAATTCATTGTTATTATTTATATTATAGGCGATTATGGCATATCCCCGCAATATAATTATGCTTGGGGGAGGCCTGTGTCCAGCAGTGGACGTCTTACGGCTGAAATGATGATGATGATTTAAATTATATATAGGTATTTGGGTTTTGCAAAACTTAAACTTGTTCATGTTCTACGTTGTATACCTGCGGAGGTGCATTTTATGAGCCTCCACGAGTGCCGATATTTAATTGATTGTGCTCCCTGGGCACCTGGGCAGTCAGCCCCGCTACCAACCTGCTGACTGGCTAATCTTCTTCCCATGGCATGAGCTGTTATCATTAGGTAACTCAGGTAGACACGATTAAAAAAAAACCGTATCTGCCAAATATGTGTAGATATATTTTCATGGAAATAAATAGATAAACAAAATAGTTATTAGACTATTCTAATGCAGGCAATCGATTCTTGTTTAGACTGTAGCGTGTTATTTTTATTTGGTGACCAATAAAACTTCAACGGAATCAGGTAGTAAAGTTTTCTAGACAAAGGACAAAACAGAAAAAAATTATAAACAATAGACTCCCAAGGGCCCTGAGACAGCTGAATCCCATGGAATCAGCTGGTACACAACCGCCATTTTGTTACTTAGCGTCCTAAACAAGGATCACCACTGCTTAATTTATCAGCTACTTAAATGCGTTACTAAGCAGCCAATTAAAGTTAGCGACGATTATGAGTAAAAAATATTCCTAAATGGCTACTAAGTATTTATTAAATTTTAAGTAACGTTTATAAGTAAGGCTGTTAATCACCACCTCTAACTAGAGTTGGTGATTAAAAGTTATAACCTTTAATTTAACTCAATAATTCTGAATAACTCTTAACTTCATTAATAAATACTGAGATGTTCATTAAAAGTTATAACTTCTTATTCATATCACTCACTCATAACAATGACCGTACTGTATACTCCTCGGATTTAACGTAAACAAGTAGGTAAACTACCTTATAACTAACAATAATACGTAGAATTGTGAGTCTTATCGTAGTAGAAATAGGTTTTATTATTAATGCAAACTAAAAAATAACTTTTAATGTTTGATTAATGTTTACAAAAGATAAGTCATAACAATAATATTCCATTCACTGCTTCAAAAGTAATATAGTCTGCAATTTACTCTTTGAACTAAACGAACACGTGAATTATTTACCCACCTAAAAGTTATAATTTTAACTTTTAATTTAACAAGTTATTTTCTTATAACTTTTAATATTTAACAATTAAACTTTTTTAACTTTTAATCACATCTCTATCTAGAGTGCTGATGAGATTTAAAGTCAAATTATTTCAGGAATGCTAATAAATCAGTTTTTCATGTCAGTATCGACTGTTGACGTAAACAATTAACTTGTAACGCGACCAACGCAAATGAATGGGTAGTGTTTCATCCATTAATAATGTTAATATGCTACATCGAAATTCAATAAGTATCATTAATGGATGAAACACTACCCTGAGGCATACGTCATCATTTTGCTATCAAAATAATCCCAAATGCTGCGACAGTCGACATTTGCAAACATAATTACATTTGCGGAAATTTGTATCAAAGGAAATGTTAACATACACGGTGGCAGGATTCAGGTATTTAATACATTTACTTGAATATCAATATTATGGTATTTTGAGAGTTTTAAGTGGTATATAATTGTGTGTTTATTAACCTTATGTTTCTGTCACACAGATAAAGGACATTTAAGGATTAAGGCGTTCCACTGACCTCGACCTTGATTTATGAATTATTATCAAGAAAAGTAATTAAAAAACGTTAATTTCTACAGCAAAAATGTAACAATTGGAAAAGTTACCTTTGTGCTCAAGTGTCTGTTCTTTATGTTTTCTGTCATAAAATATGTTGTGTAATATATGTATATACATAAATAAATAAGGTAGACAATTGATTAATTAAATCATTTCTACTTAGATTAATAAATTGTCCGTAAAAAATAAATGACGATTATTTCATTTCATAAAAAAAAAGTCTAGTTTTTGCCGTTTCTTGTATTTTTTCCTAAAGTAGACGTTATTTAGATACTAATAGGTATACATTTGAATAACCTAAACATTCCACGTTGAACTTATTTGAAAATACCGTTTTTTTACTTTCTTTCATCATCAACTCAGCCTATCGCAGTCCATTGCTGGACAAAGGCCTCTCCCAAGTTGCGCCACGACACTCGGTCCTCTGCCTTCCGCATCCAGTCCCACCCCAACTACTTTCAACAGGTCGTCGGCTCACCTGGCTGGCTTAATTTCTTTTTTGGCACAGACATCTTACAACAATCTTGCAATATTAATATGTAGGTATTATAAGTATGTATTTTAAAAAAAAAGTATATCAGTATTATATCCATTGTCGAGCAACCATAATACAAGCTCTGCTTAGTTAGTTTGGGACTAGATGGTGCTGTGTAAAACGACCAAAAAAAAAACGCACATCGAACCGTGCTCACCGCTCTCAGTACACATGTGGCGGCATTGTCCAGTAAGCATCGCCAAAAACAAATGTTTCAGGTGCATGTGTGTGCGTGAGCGCTGGTTTATACACGGAGGAGCACGGTTTTGTCGGCTTCACTATGACTGTTCGCAGCACTTCGTCTATATTTTTTATTACCTAAGTCTGTATACCGGTTAATCTTATCTTAACTATTATAAAATTGTAAACGTCTGTTTGTTTGTTTGTTCCAGCATCACGCCAAAACTACTGGACCGATTTTGATCATTTTTTTTTTTTTGAAAGCTTTTGATCTGACTTAAAAACTGGTATGGGTTTTGAGAAAGAAAGAAAGAAAGAAAAAAAGATAAAAATTTATTCGTGGGGTTCGTCCTCACCCTACAGATACGAAGCTTCTACGCATATGCACGAGCGGATAGTAATGTACGATGGAGTGGAGTGGACAGGGGACGGGACTGGGGACGGGACAGGGGACGGACTGGGGACGGGACAGGGGACGGGACAGGGGACGGAACATAGGACGGGAAATGGGACGGGACATGAGACGGGAAATGGGACGGGACAGTGAGACAGGACATGGGACGGGACGATAGTGATATAGTGAAACAGTGGGACTGTGGTACAGGACATGGGACATAAGACGGGACGATAGTGATATAGTGAGAACGTGAGACAGTGGGACAGTGGGACAGTGGGACAGTGGGACAGTGGGACAGTGAGACAGTGGGGCAGTGGGGCAGTGGGACTGTGGGACAGTGGGACTGTGGGAAAGTGGGACAGTGGGACAGTGGGACAGTGGGACAGTGGGACAGTGGGTCAGTGGGACAGTGGGACAGTGGACTGGACTGGACTGGACTGACGTAGGTAAGCAGAATTTAACGCGAGCGGAGCCGCGGGTAAAAGCTAGTAATGAATAAATCTGAGCACTCAAGGTCGTTTGGTCAGGAGAGCGCGCGAGCATATGAATATCTGTGGTGGATAGGCTTCGTCAACAACCAATGTTTAAATTGACTAACACCCTGTAGAAATTATTTGTTTAAACCAAGCAGTTTGATTAGGATAGCACAAATCGAAAAAAAATGCAGTCTTCAAGGGAAGCCCAAATGTAGTGTAAGACATTTAAAGCCTAGAAATAACATAACGATATAACATAACATCATGCCTGTATTTCCCCGAAGGGGTAGGCAGAGGTGTATAGTACACCCACATTTCGCCAATTATGTTAAAGTCCCATGTAATACGGGGCGAGCCTATTTCCACTAACCGGGCACAAATCCAGACTCCAGGCTGCTATTGAGAATTTCCTAGTGAAAAAACCTGTGGAAAAAACTCGAATAACACTTTGTCTCCGGGACCTCACGCTCAGCAGTCGCGCTTGCAACTACCAGACCAACGACGCAGCCTAAAATTTATCTCGATTAATTTTGAAACTGAATACCAAACTATCAACAATTAATGACGATACCAAAATACATACACGCACAAAGATAAATATATTAACCGCCAGCCACAGACATAGTAAAAAATATAGATGAAATTCTGCGAACAATCATAGTGAAGTCAACAAAACCATGCTCCTCCATGTATTACATACCAGCGCTCACGTACACACATGCACATCACACCGTGCTCGCCGCTCTCAGTACATACGCACATAACGATTTTTTTCCAATAAATAACAGGTTGAAAATGCTGTTAATTATTAACTGGTTTGAAAACAGTAGAATTGTTTTTTTCAAAATAAATGTTTTTGAGTTTAAAGCAGTTTCATTTTGTAAAAAAAATATTCATATTAAAATAAAAATGAGTTGGTTTTTTGAAACAATTCGTTTGTGAGTGCATAAGTTTTTGTAACCTGTTCGTTTGTCAAATGCATACATTTTTTAAACCTGTTTTTTGAGCAATGGAAAACGGTTAATTCGATTCTTGTGAAAAAGCTGTTTTGAAAAGCCGTTAGTTGATTCAATGCCCACCGCTAGTACACATGTCGCGGCATCGCGCATCGTCAGTAAGCATCGCCAAAAACAAATATCTTTCAGGTGCATGTGTGTGCGTGAGCGCTGGTTTGTACATGGAAGAGCACGGTTTTGTTGGCTTCGCTATGATTGTTTGCAGCACTTCGTCTATATTTTGTACTAGGTCTGTGCCGCCAGCACATATAAATCCAGTCTCAAAGGTATTATTACAATTTCATCCCGCAGCCGTAGAAGATCCACACAATAACGCTGCAAACACCCGACACGTAATAGGTACTTCAGGATGTGTATTGCTACCTGTAATATACCTCGAGGATACCGGGGAATTCAGGTATATATTACATCTATAATCTGACTTCAAGGATTGTCAAACATTGTATATTAGTCTCACTGGAACTAATATTGTCTTAGCTTAAAGAATGTTTATTTTAGCCTTGTGATAATGATTTCTTGTCCTAACGAACCAAATGGATTTCATATTATGAAATAAGGATCTCGCTATTTAGAATTGATCACCTATGATACTTATTAATAGCTATCAATGAGTTTGGAGACTGAGCAATTCAAAGAGCACTCTTAAATTTTTTTGACGGAAACTGCAACGAGAAATGAATTTCTGGGTTTCTCATTCTATTCCAAAGAAAGATCTATAGAAATTTCTTTTCGAATATTATGGTATATTTTTAAACAGTTTGTACTCAAATATAACTGAGACCCGGGCCGTTAAAATATGGTTTCTTTGCGGTAACCAACGTGGCGGCACGTTAAAAATGTTATTGTCTTACAGTCTTAGACACAATAAATAAAAATTCTACAAAATGTAACTATGACATGGATAAAACTATCATATTTCATTAACAAAATTATAAACAAATAACTATATTAATGAAATCTATGACGCCAAAAAGTTGCATAAAACAGTGCTTAAAACGCAGATTTATTGCATTTTTACCCGACTGCGCCAAAAGTAGGGTTATATTTTTTTGTTATACGGCTCATAATAACAAAAAACTGACATAGATTACAAAATCCAAGCATCTTATTTATATAAAACATAACTTTATTCAGGCTTCTCGGTAAATAAAAATAATAAAATAAAGTCTTTTACGTAAAATGTCCTATTTTCAATATATAAATAACTTTCCCTCCATCAAGCATTGCGAATGGACACCCTGTTTATCTTATTGTCAAAATATTCAAATATTGTTCAAATTATTCACATTTTGACGGTAGGTATATGCATTGCATGAACTATTTTAAAATTAAATTTTCAAAAACGTGCGCCGCAGTCGAGTGCTCATCTTACTGCGCAAAGACCCGCAACATTCCGCAACGTTTCTATTCATTTTGAAAAGTTTTGCGCGTTATTGCATGTCTGCGGAATAAAAACAACGTTTTATTATAAGTCTTGATGTTTCATTTAAGTTTGTACTGCTATGCCACAGACATAGTATTAAATAATATAAATTGTGGCTGTGCATGACGAACATGTATCAGGCTGGATAAATAAGAAAGAAGTAAACATAAAACCATTTACTATTTAAGAATAAAGTTTAGAATGTAAAATGAATTTAGGATATTAACTCTGGCAGGTTCAAACAAGGTGATTCTATTTTTGAATTCAACGATGAAACTAGAAACAAGCTTTCGTGTCTTTCAATCTTCGTCAAGTATTTGTTTTGTATTGAGAGGTATTTTTGTAGGATTAGTACCTTAGGGTAATTATTAAGACACAGAGTTATAGTTATTTCAAAGTTTCGCTCAAAGTTGAAGCAGAAATATAATCGATGTGTGTATGAATGCAAGCGGCACGGAAAATGTTCGCCGACTAACACATAAGCGCGCGTAAGCTGTACTGAACGTAGCCTTTTAAGGCCAACTTGAATTTGCATCACTCCGCGTGCGACTACTGCGGTTCTAAGCCTATACCTATTTGCGGTTGAGTAATGGGATGGCGCACATTTAATAAGCCGTCCTGGACCTCACCGATAGGGGGGCCAATTAATAGAGCGAAAAAAATATGCCAAAAAGTGCTTATGTGGATTTTATCGCAAAAGTTCAGGTAGACACAGGCACAGAATAAAAAGATATCTATAGTATCTTATTGTTATAAAAATTCTAAAATTAGATCGGTATATCTAATTTTAGATTTTTTATGCCAACGTCTAAGTTTTCTATAATCAAAAGTACCTACATGTGTTTGTATCAAGCTAGTACTATAAAACAAAAATATTCTTGCATTTTCTCATATTATACTTATTTATTTGTCAACATGTACATCAACAATTGAACAATCATTACACATTACAATGATATTACATTGGAGTACATGAACCCTGTTAGGGCACTGCAACCGACAGTACGTCAATATCATGGACTGTACACACATCAAGTCCCGGTTAATCTCGGCCCTATTCATGTAAAATAAGGTAGTTTTAAAGCTAATACATTTTAGCAGTTTATTTATCTGTGCTTATTCAGTTGCCCGGCTTTGATAGACTCTGGTTAGTAGAATCCAATATAAGCAACCATTTTGTAGTTGTATAAAGTCAGTGTAATGAGTAAAAAGCTAAGTTTAGTGGTGGTGCAGTTATAGACACACTTTTGAGATTTTGGTTACTTTATTGTTTTTTTTTTATCAGATACTTTTATATCACATTGTTCTATGCCACTTTTGGACCCGATCTTCATTTAAAAGGACCATTAGGAATCCAAAATGAGAAATTATAGATTACGACGAGTGTCGCCCAGAAATGGCATATTATTTTAATATTACAGTGCAAGCCTGTTTTCCAGGCTATCCTAATCTACTTTTTCCTTTTTGTGTAAAAAATTTCTAATTGCGTTAGGCTACTTCTAGTTATGCCTAAACGTGTTAGGATAAACCAGATTTAACTTAGGTAAAACTAGTTTTATCTAGGCTAAACTAGTTTTGTCTAGGCCAGGCTAGATTTGCCTAAAATCGGGTTTTGACGGTAACTGTGTGTGTGTGTGTTTCTTACAGAAAAACACACATCAATAACACATTGTTCGACTAGAAAATTAAACCCGGGATCAGCGCTCGGTAGTGTAGTGGTGCTTCTAACCAGAAAACCGTCGAAGAGAAATAATAATTATTAAAAATATTCAAATCTATTTACTTTAATTGTTTATACTCCAAGGAGCGTTATCTAAAAGAAGCTCAAAATTAATTTCCCGCCGGTGTGGGCCACGTCTCAGGCGTCACGTGCTCCAACAAAATTTGGTACTGTAATGAGAATAATAAATTTCTGGACGAAAAATAAATCATCCTAAGTATTATGAAGAAAGAAAAATGGCGGTGGCTCGGTGTGAAAATACTTGGTCACCGTGTTTATAACGTGTTCCCCGTGCGTCAAAAAAGTAATTCTATTTACATAGAAATGTGTTACGGGGTTGATTTTGAAATGTATGGGTTGAAGTAGAAATACAAAAGTGTTTTCGTTAAAAAAAAACTGTTTTGTGATGTTGGTTCTGGTTGGAAGGCCAATTCTAGTAACTTAAATATATGTTCAATAGTAGATTATTACCAAGGGGATAAAGCAGTATCTTTACGTCACGGGCGTTATATTGGACCCTGAGCGTAGCGAGGTATTCTAGAATTAACTCCCGAGTGTAGCGCGAGGGAGTCATGTAGTCCTGTGTAAAGCAAGGGGTTCAAACCGCCCAAGACAAAGACAGGCTTTATCTTCGCGGTTAATACTCTACTTTTTATACCTTCTGCGAGACAGAAAAATACAGGGCTACATAAATAAATAATTTATTTAGTTAAAAGTTAAATAAATTAATAGTTAATAATAGTATTGGACACATGTGTCCAGTTATGGAAGGACAGAGTAATGTTTTTGTTAGGAACCAATAAGAACATTGATTGAAGTTGGATAAAATTATTTATTACAGTTTACATACTCTAGATATACCCAAACCACGATTCATTCGATAAACTGAGCCTTCGGTCAAAGGTACGTCGGTAAAAGAAGCCATCGGTAAATCGTGTTTCGATGAACAATTTTTCGGGGAAACTTGCGTCGGCTCAATGTACTTTCGACCAAGTGTTGCATCGGGGAATGATACGTTCGACGAATAGTTGTCGGTAAAACGTGTTTCGGTGGATCGTATTTCGGGGAAACGTAGTGCTCCCAGTTGGGGTAGGGTTTACTTGAGCCCCCACCGTGTATCCTAACGCCCCACCGTGTATCCTAACGTTGTCGTCGTGGTGGGGCTTGCGTGTCTCAGTGATCTTTGGGGCTATACCGGTAGATATACTCATGCCGGAAAGGTCCAAAGGGAGAGACCAGACAAAGAAGGATACGAGACGGAGTCCATTAAGGACTGCCGTGAGGGGCATGCCGTCTGAGCAGTCAGACAGTGTGCGTTTCGCTCCTTGGGTTTTCCTTGGAGCGAATTTAGGGAATCCTAGTCACCGGGGGGGGTCCGTTCGCTCCTGGTATGTGTCTGACATCATCAGACATGACCGTGGATGCGAACCAGTGACTAGGCGAATGGGACAGGGTCTTAGAAGAGGGAAGAGGGGAAAGACGTAGGGGCGGCGGGTTTACCAGTCAGTAGTGGCTGGCGGGCAGACGCGGTCTGATGCAGACCACCGTTCGGCCCGACCCGTAATCCTCACTGAGAGGATCGGGGGCCCTGCCTGCAGGGCCACGGGGAGACAACCCCTTTAAAAAATCCCACACGGGGACCCCACCCCGTTTAAACAAAGGCAAAGCTGTGTTCAGCAACTTATGAATGGCGAATCGAAAAAAGATATTACCCCAGGAGGGTACCGGTTGCTCAGCAGCCGGAGAATCCCTCACTGAACATAGTTCAGTCTGCCCCTCGTATTCTGGGGGGGGCACCGACCGCCTACCGTCCGATTCGGACGCATCGAGCCAGGGTGGCTCTCTTCCCCGTGGTGTGGAGTCGTTGGATTCTATTCCTAGAACGTCTGCATCACCGGGGCCCACACAGCGGGTGATCGCTGACCACCCCTCTGGTTATCAGAGGAGTGAAGGCAAAAAGCGGCCGCGTGAACTGGTCGCGGGCGAAATGTTGCCGCCTTCTAAGGTCCCTTCAAAGGCAACGACCTCTAGAGGCAGAGGTGCTCGTCGTGGCAAGAAAGGGCGTTCTACACGACCTGGTACGCCACTTGGCTCCTGTACCGACGAGAGTGAGTCGGAAGGTCCGAGTGTGTTGAGTGTGTCTCTGACGGGCCAAATGAGCACTGACGTGAGCGAGGTGGAGGAAACGGGGACGACAGTCAGTGCCGAAACCTCTATGAGAGAGAAGAGCTGTGCTGGTTCTGCAGGGGCTCTAGAGAAGACGGCTCTCGAGGCTATTGAGGTAGTTTTGGACACCACGCGAAAGTCCAAAAACCTCAAGGGCACGTGCCAACGTGCCATCAAGGAAGCAGCGGAGCGCGTCAAAGTGGCGATCGAGGAGCTCGCAATTAGAAGCTCTAACGAGGAAACCCGTAGACTTCAGCTGGAGAACGACCGGCTGCAAAAAGAGGTTGGAGCTCTCCGCAAAGAGATGGAAGCTCTTCGGGAGGAGGTTCGCTCCAAATGGTCACAGCCGGGCGGGCTACCACAGCCCCAATCAGTGCCCTCTCCAGCCCCGGAGAAATCCTCGGAGGATGTGCTGGTGCGTGCCGCTGTTTCTCAGATTGGGAAAATGATGGACGCTCGGTTCGCTGGGATTGAGGACCGTCTTTTGCCAGCGAAAAACACACGTCCGCCATTGGCAGCAGACCTTAGGAGTGTGGCTGGAAGTGCCAGCAATGCTAGCAGAAGGTTAAACCGGCCTTCCATGGCATCGCAGGAGGCATCCCTAGCCACCGGAGCGAAGCAGTCTACTTTTCCTCCGGGTGGGTCTGCGGATGGTTCTGCTGCGCGGGCTCCGGATGCGACAACGTCTGCCAGTGATGGTTGGCAAACAGTTGACGGAGGGAAGAGAAAAGGGAAGAAGAAAAAGTCTCCCACGCAAAACACTGCGGACACTGCCAAGCAAGGAGCTCAGGCTTCGTCCGGGTCCAGAAAGCGAAACAAAAAGCGCAGACGTCGTGTGCCTAAGTCAGCTGCAGTAGTTTTAACACTGCAGCCGGAGGCAGCAGAGAGAGGGCTCACATATGCGTCCGTAATGGCGACGGCCAGGCAGAGTGTGAACCTGGTGGAGCTTGGTATCACCGATATCAGGTTCCGCCAGGCCGCAACCGGGGCTCGCCTGTTAGAGTTTCCGGGGGCTGAAGGCACTGCAGGGGCAGACCTCATTGCGGAGAAGCTGCGAGTGGTCTTTGCAGAGGACGTCAAGGTATCCAGACCCACGAAGGCTGCTGAGTTACGCATTAGCGGCCTTGACGACTCCGTGACTGAACAGGACGTGCAAGAGGCAGTCAGTCGAAAGACCGGCTGTCCTGTAAACTTGGTTCGAGTCGGTCCAATCCGCCTTGGCCCGGGAGGTGTTGGCTCTGCCTGGGCCCAGTGCCCGGTTGCGGCGGCAAAGCATTTGGCCGATGCCGGCCGAGTTCTCGTTGGCTGGAGCTCCGCCAGAGTCCAGATCCTAGGGGCTCGGCCTATGAGGTGTTTTGGTTGTTTGCGGACAGGACACACACGGCAGAGGTGCCCTTATGACGTGGACTACAGTGGGCTCTGCTTCCGCTGTGGTATGCCGGGGCATCTGGCGTCGACGTGCTCTGCGGACCCTCACTGCCCAGTGTGTGCAGCAGCCAAATTACCAGCCAATCACATCGTCGGGGGGAAGGACTGCAAGCCCCCAGTCCTCTCCAAGAAGAAAGGGATGACAGCATCGACCTTGGCCGCCTCCAGTGCGGTGCCAAAGGAGCCGTCGCAGGAGGAAGTAATGATCGCGGACTAATGGACCCAGACCGTAATCATTCCCTACTCCAGGCGAACCTGAACCACTGTGCCCGTGCGCAGGATTTGCTCCTTCAAACCCGGGCAGAGTGTTGCATTAGCGTGGTTGTAGCGGCAGAGCCGTATTTTGTCCCTTCCCGCCCTGACTGGGCAGGTGACGTGGACGGTTCCGTCGCCATCATCGGCACCGCGGCACCCCTCTCAGTTAAAGAGAGGGGTTCAGGATATGTTGCAATAGCTTGGGGAGACGTTACACTCTTCGGAGTATACTTCTCCCCTAACAGAAGCCTGGCCGAGTTTGAGGTCTTCCTCGACCAACTCGGAGCCTCGATTCGGCGAGTGACGCCAGGTCATGTAATGGTTGTGGGGGACTTCAATGCGAAATCCACTGCGTGGGGATCCCCCAGGACCGAAGTCAGAGGAGAGGCGGTTGAGGAGTGGGCAGCAGCTACAGGCCTCTGTCTTTTAAACAGAGGCACAGTAAATACCTGCGTCCGACGGCAGGGGGGGTCGATAGTTGACCTTTCGTTTGCTACCCCTGCCATCGCTGCATGCGTCCGGGATTGGCGGGTGTTAGAAAGCGTGGAGACCCTATCTGACCATCTTTATATCCGTATGGATGTCTCGAACTCGCAGGGCCCCGGGGTGGTTCTGCGCTCTAGTGCTCAGCAGTTCCCGCGGTGGGCGGTAAAGCGGCTTGATAGGGACCTACTTGAGGAGGCAGCTATTGTCCAGGCGTGGCTGTCATCACCACCTCCCACAGAGGGGGTTGACATCATGGCTGAAAACTTTCGCGAAGCCATGACAGCTGTCTGCGATGCAGCCATGCCCCGCACGAGAAGTCGGCCCCCAAAAAGGGAGGTCTACTGGTGGTCCCGGGAACTGGCAGATCTCCGTGAGGTTTGTGTTAGTGCCCGGAGAATTTACTCACAAGTCCGCAGATTGCGCCACCGCAATCAGGAACTGGAGACACAACTGCATGAGTCCTACCGAGGTGCCCGGGAGGCTCTAATGTCAGCAATTGGTCAAGGGAAGACACAGGCGAGGAGCGATGTGCTGGATGGGCTAAACCGTGATCCTTGGGGGCGCCCGTATCGTGCGGCGCGGAATAAACTCCGCGTCCAAGGCCCCCCATTGACGGAAACTCTCCGGCCTCAGTTCCTTACTGAAGTCGTGGAGGCCCTTTTCCCAGACCGGTTGGAGTGCCTACCCCCGACCATGGCTCCAACAGAAGGCGACCAGCACGTCGAGTCAGAGACTCCTCCGATCACGGATGCAGAGATGGGGGCGGTGATTCTGCGCGCGCGGGCCAAGAGGACTGCCCCAGGGCCAGATGGAGTGCCTGCAAAAGTGCTGGCCCAGGCGCTGAGTGTGATGGAGGATAGGCTTAGGGAACTATTCGACGCCTGTCTGGCGTCGAGGCAGTTCCCTAAGCCCTGGAAAGAGGGTCGCCTGGTGCTGTTGCAGAAGGCTGGACGGCCTCTGGAGTCTCCTTCGGCGTACAGGCCCATAGTCCTGCTGGATGAGGCGGGGAAGATGCTAGAGAGGATTCTCGCCAACCGCATCGTCCAGCACTTAAACTCTGTGGGCCCGAATTTGTCGGACGCTCAATACGGTTTTCGGGCAGGGCGTTCCACGGTTGACGCCATTGTGAGCCTGAAGGCCAAAGCTAAGGAAGCAGTTGCACAAGGAGGGGTCCTGTTGGCGGTGTCACTAGACATCGCCAACGCGTTCAACAGTCTGCCATTCAGCTGCATCGCAGAGGCGCTCCGTTTCCATGGGGTGCCCATGTATTTAAGGCAGCTGATGGCAGACTACTTGCGGGGGCGGTGCGTCAGCTATCAGGGACGCGATGGCCAAGTCGTGCGTAGGTCCATCTCGTGCGGTGTTCCGCAGGGGTCGGTTTTGGGGCCACTTCTGTGGAACGTAGGTTACGACTGGGCCTTACGTGGCGACCTCTCCCCCGGGCAGGGCGTCATATGTTGGGGTGCTGGCCAGAAAACCTCCACGAGTGCCGGACGGCTGCTTGTCCTTCTGGACACGTCTGGAGGGATCGGCAGTTGTTTGGCCGGTGCATCCTGGGCACGGGCAATAAAATCCTGCCGAGGGATTAACCTTCGGGGGATTTTATTGCCTGTGGCGAATATTCTGGCGCGGGAGGGGCCCGTTCTGGGCCAGTAGGGAGTTGCTCCACGTGTCCCTCTGATATCAGCAGAGGGCACAGTGGAGGAGCAGGGGCGGGCCCGGTGTGCACTCACCCTGCCACTGGGCAGGCAGCGGGGGGACTGTCCTTCCCTGCCCCCGTCGATCTCGTAACCCCAGGAGTGCCCGCTGAGTAGTGTTCTCGCGCCTCTTGGGACCGAGGGTCTTGGCTTCACCGCCCGGACCGCGAGGAAGAAAACCTCTATAAAAAATTACGGGAGGTAGGGCCTGCGAGCAGCAGACTCGGGGTAGTCTGCTGCCCGACCAGCAGCTGGCGTAGCTGGCACAGCCGGCGTAGTTGGCGCAGCTGGTAAAGGCCCATGAGGTGAGGTGGCGTGCAGTGTTCCGTGTGCGCCACCTAGGAGGGTGCGGCCGACGTTAGGCCGCACGGGGAGAAGGGGCTCGCCTGCTTGTGGCGGGCCAGGACCTGTCGGGGGTGGTTGTGTGAATACTCACGGGTTCCCACGCCCCCGGCTAAGGTAGTTGAAGGAACACCGTGGTGGTTTTAGTCGGTAAGAGTCCGACACTGGCTCCGCCTACCCCGGGCGGAGTGCGTCCATGAGGATTTCCCCACGGCAAAAAAAAAAAAAAAAAAAAAAAAAAAAAAAAAGGGCGTCATATGTTACGCTGATGATACCCTCGTCATAGCCCGGGGAGGAAATTATGAGGAGGCAGCACGCTTGGCCACTGAATGAGCGTCCCTTGTTATCGGTCGTATCCAAGCACTGGGTCTCAAGGTGGCGCTTGAGAAAACGGAGGCCCTGGTATTTCATGCGCCCCGACGTCGGCCACCAGCTGGCGCTCACATCACCATTGGTGATGCCAGTGTAATGGTCCGCATGCGCATGAAATATCTGGGCCTGGTCTTAGACCGAAGGTGGAATTTCGGCGAGCACTTTGAGCAACTTGCCCCCAAGCTGATCGGCACAGCGTCCGCACTTAGCCGGCTGTTGCCGAACCTGAGTGGACCGAGTGTGAGCTGCCGACGGCTCTATACGGGGGTGGTGCGCTCGATGGCACTCTACGGGGCGCCAGTGTGGGCGGAGTCCCTGAATGCCCAAAATAAGGCTCTGCTGCGAAGGCCGCAGAGAGTCATGGCAGTCAGGGTCATACGCGGATACCGCACAATATCTGCGGAAGCGGCGTGTGCACTTGCAGGCACCCCCCCGTGGGACTTAGAGGCCAAGGTGCTCGCCGAGATCTATCGGCAGGGAGTGGACCATCAGGCAGAAAGTGGCAGACGCCCGCTGCCTGAAGTCATAAAAACGTGGCGCAGGGAGGCACAGGCTGCCATAATGGTGCAATGGAGGGAGAGGCTGGAAACGCCCAGTGCCGGTCGTTGGACTGTGGGGGCTATCCAGCCGATCCTTGAGGAATGGGTACGGAGGCGACATGGAACGTTGTCCTTCCGTCTGGTGCAGGTGTTGTCGGGGCATGGTTGCTTCGGCAAATACCTGCATAAAGTGGCGAGACGGGAGGCTACTCCCATGTGCCACCAGTGCGGCTGTAGTGAGGACACGGCCCTTCATACCCTTGCATACTGTCCTGCTTGGGTGTTGCAGCGCCGTGCTCTCACTGCAGCGATTGGAGGAGACGTATCGCTGCCAGCCGTGGTCAGGGCCATGGCTGACAGTGTGGAGGCGTGGGAGGCGGTCGCATCTTTCTGTGAAGAGGTTATCTCGCAGAAAGAAGCAGCGGAGCGGGTCAGGGAAGAAGACTCCTTCGCTGATCCAATCCGCCGCAGGAGGACGGGTCGGCGCAGGCGGCTTTACGCCGAACTGTTGCCGCCCTAACAGAGGCCAGCGGGCGATAGACTGGGGAGTCAGTCGTCCGCATTGCACGGCCTTCTAGTTGTGGTGATGTCCCAAGTGTACCCGGACATCACCTAAGGAGCGTCACTACAGAGAGAGGGACCCGAAAATGGGCCGCGCTGGATGGGTCGCGAATGCCATGCATCGCAGTTCTCGTGGCTCATCCACCAAGGCGAGAGTAGGTACACGGCGGAGTTTTTAGTGGGTGCAAGCCCCACATAACCACGCTACCTCCCCGGGGGCGTGACATGCGATAGGCATTTTCTCCGCCTAAAAAAAAAAAAAAAAAAAAAAAAGGGTTTACTTGAGCAGTTGAGCAGTACTTAGGCATATAATCAGAGACAAAATAAATCTAAGCGTGAACTCGTGCTTCCAACTGTCAGAATGCAGTGCTTTTTGACAGAGGAAGCATGAGTTCACACTTAGATTAGGTATTGTCATCAAAAAATCAAAATCAAATGTTTTTATTTCAAATAAACCTAATTACAGGCACTTTTGAAGCTTAAAACACATCGGAACTAAATGCCTATCTGTGCAAAATCGCATGTAAGTACATATGTACAAATACAACATACGTATAACAGGAACCGTCTCAACTTGACTTGCAGATGGACAAATAAGTAAGCAAGCTATATAATAGTATATTACTGACGAAGCCTGAAATTGTCGGCCGAGCAATATTGGAAGGACGAGGTGAAACCGAGTACTTATGAAATGATTTTAAAAGGAAGAGGCGCCAGTCGATTCCTTTTAACTAAACGAGGCCGTTAATTGCTATTTTGGCTCGGGCTTGTATAGTAATTTTCTCTCATTTTCGAGGAAACAATAAACAAATTAATTCAACTTCTGACTTCAATTTTGACTTCTGTAACACAGGCACAGATTACCTATTTGTTATACACAGGTTTGTACCTAGCTCAGAAGTCAGGGACTTTACAGATATTTTATGTGAATTCTTTTGTGATTTTTTATTTTTATTTTTTATATAACAGTATAAAATTTTCATTCGCGTCAATTTACCCGCGCGCCATTCTTGTTCTATTTTCAAACTTTAAAAAAAACGTGCATTTGGCCTTTAAAATAATAATTATCGTGTACCTAAAAACACCTAATTTATGTAAGTGAGACGTGAAAAAACCCGCTAGCATAATTTAAAAAATAACTGTCCAGCAATTTATATTATTGTCGTGTTGGAAAATGCTGGCGTGTTATTTCGTTGCGTACGGAAAAGAGCCGATTGAAGTTATTTTTTTTAAATATTGAAGCAATTTCCGAGCATGTGGGAGAAAAACTTTCAAGGTATACATCAAATATTTATTTAAAAACTTAAAATAACTAGGTAGGCTTAGAACCGCAGTAGTCGCACGCGGAGTGAAGCATATTCAAGTTGGCCTTAAAAGGCTATTTTCAGTACATTTTACGCGCGCCTGTGTGCGAATATTTGACGTATTGATTGTATTTGTGCTTCAACTTTGAGCGGAACTTTAAATGAATGAAACTATTACTCTATTGTCTTCTATACATAAAATTGAGTAATAAGTTATTACTTTAAGTTTAAAAATAAAAATAAGAAATTCTAACAATTTCGGGAAATAAATTCCCCAAAAAATTACATAGGTATTAAATAGGTAATTTTATGTTTTCATCGCCACCGGTATATAGGTATACCTAGAATAGTTACAAAATTATCATTAGAAGTACGGAACTCATATTAGAAATACTCAGGAAAGCTCGCAAGAAGTGCGAACAAAACGCTACTGCAGCAGTACGTGTTGCCTCTAGTTTAAAGTGTATCACAAAAAGAAAATACACAAGTTGTTGTGAGGAAGTAACTTTTGTCACTCAGCGGTTTCTCGTGAGGAAATATCTGAACAATGTTCACGTACTTTACTAGTATGTAAGTATGTAGATATTGGTCATTTATTTTGGTATATATGTTACCATCGAAACACTATTTTAGGTTGACCTAGACAAAACTAGGTTTTATAGGCAAAACTAGTTCTGCCTAATCGTGTTAGACAAAACTAGTTTTGCCTGGAAATCGGGTTTTCACTGTAACATGACGGTAAAAATCAGCAGAAGTAAATGTTTGGTTTCCCATATAGCTTGGTTGAATCAGTCTAGAAAAGAGATCACAAGAAAAACTATTTCAGCATTTTAAAAACCGAAAGTGAGAGGTAATTGTTTATTTTTTATACACTGTGGTCTAATTTATCAAGCTCACGATTCCGGTTTAATATTGCATATTACGGTTTAATATTCGTATAGCAACAGATTGTTTTCAGATGAATCCTAAACAATCTATCAACTTTATTCTAAGTTCGAATGATTTCATTATTCACAGCAGCGACAACAGGGCTGTGTCGTCGCTGATTCACAGTCATTGAAAAACTGCTATAATTCAATCAAGTCCATTAATTAAATTTTTAAATATTTTAAAAAGCTTCAGGCGGACCGTAACGGAGTGGATTAAGAGGGGTTGGGGACGAAGAGGGGGCCAATTCAATCAAGTAAATTTCGCGGCAGGCCAGCTAAGATGTTGGTTATCTTTGCTTTAACTTTCCAAATTAATAGGAAAATGGCTTGAATTCTGCAAAGATACTGAAAAGCAATGGAAAGTACTCACAATTTATTTGTAATAATAGATAGATATCCAGAAATGGTCTCAGTTTCAAAAAGTATTTTCACTAAATCTTATAGGACCCTCTTTGGAAAATAGGTTTTTCTCATTTATTTTATTGGGAATCATTTATCTAGCTAGTCGCATTTAAATTGCCAGTACTTCATTTTAGTAAAAGATAAAAGGTTTCTTTAAGGTCTAGTTCTGTTGAGACCTTAATCCAATTCCCCTTCATTGCTAGTAACGTTGGAGTACCGTTATCAATTTAGTCCAGAGTATTTGGACGAAATGAAGAATTCGCAGGCATCTCGCGTGGAAAATACCCTTATTGTGTTACGTCTTGGGTACGTTAGGGGCATGTTACCTATCACGTTGTTATCATATTAATGAGGGTGACGCTTCACATTTCGTATCCCTTCCACAACGTTTCGAGGGAGCCTGCTAACAATGTGCCACCTAATTCCCTCTTTGTATTCTATATTAAATAACTCAATACGTATATTTTCCCTGGAGTATTTCAGAAGTTTTATCACCTTGAAGCGGAACAATTACAACCAACTTTGCTACGAAAGTTTCTTAAGAGGAAGTCGTGTTTCCAATTGTTTCAAAGAACCGCTGCGCTGTTTCGTTTAACTTCATCAGTAGGACCAATTGAAGTTCAAATACATTCTTCAAGTAGGTTTAGTCACGGAACAAGTATAAGAGAACAAATGTAGTCGAAGTTATGTTTGAAATTAAATTTTTCGCGTACATAAGTCTCGTTGAGTACCGTCAGGCGCGCAAATCCTCGTGGAATGGATTTGGGACTTGGCTCAGGTCGCTTGCATGATACGCCTCTACGTTTCAGGAATTTAATTTAATACTTCCAGCTTTTTACTGACTTCTTTCAAACAGCAGATTAGATTGGAATTCTTTGAATATGTTTAGTCATAGTAATGTAGAACGTTCTAGGCTTATTAATTTGATAATTAAGATTATTTAGTGCTTATTTATACTTATAATATCATATTATAATATTTTAAAAAGGAAATATTACTTTATTTGTATGTTTGTAATCGATAAACTCTGAAATTACTGAACCGATTTTAATCATTCTTTCACCATTAGAATGCTACTATATCCAGAAGTAACATTTTATTTCAGTACGCGAGTCAAGCCGAGGGCACAGCTAGTAGTAAATATGAATATTTGAAAGTAAATAATAACCGTTTGGATCTCAAAACCTTAGTTTTGGTTTTACTTTGAGGTTTTCATATACTTATGTATAAAACAATTTTTTCTTTTCATAAAATGTTTCTTCTTTCAATTACGTCTCCAGAATTTTCAGAAAAATAAACAATGCTACCTACGATCCATCCTTTTCAACTCGAAATTTTTCACGAGATTTCAAAAATAAACTTAACATTTCTAGCGTAAACATTATTTCGTCGTCCATTTTATGAGTGCCTACATTTTAGTATTGTGAGAAGGATACTCTTTCCATTTATTTTGTGAAGATTTCGTGAGGCATTAAATTGGGTTTGCGGATGGCCGCAGATGTCTTCGGGAGTATCCGGGGCTCCGGAAGCATATGCCCGACCCGCGAGGATTTGAATAGGCTGCGCCCCTTGCCCCCGCCTTATGCTCTTCAGACGTTTCCATTCTCATCTCAGTATTATAAAATTGTCATAAAAATGTTTGTACGTGGACTTTGTGTTGGTATATCCAAAGTAGCAGATTTTAAAACGATTGTAAAGATGTTGCTCTATTTACAAAATAGTAAATCTTACTGACACCCTACATAAATGCGAAAATATAGATGTTTGTTTGTTTGTTCTTCAATCACGCTAAAACGGCCGAACGGATTTATATGTAGTTTGGCACACAGATAGAACATGTCTTAAATTAACACATAAGATACTTTTACCGACATGCCACAGGAGCGAGTCCGCAGGCTTCAGCTAGTATGACTGTTATTCCAAGTTCAGGTTTTGTATTAACTTAATCAAGGTGTAGTAAAAAAGGTTTGTTGTGAATTAACATTGATTTCTTTAAGCAAGGTTGACATGTAGCGACATCTATCGTGCTACATGCGAACTAACACTAACGTGATCCTGTACGTCACTAATCCTGAATCGTGCTATCAAAGTTTAACGCGCATCAGTTAGTGTATTTCCGAACGCCCAATGTCAACCGTTGGGCTGCGGGCCGCCAGGCAAAAAAAGATCCTGCGTTGGAGGAACATAATACCTCGTTCATCCAGACACTGATAATTCTCTACTAAAAGAATAATAGCCGGATTCTGTTAGCTGTTTAACTTAATTGTAATTTTCTTTGTTGAAATAGAAAACGAGTAAGGTGACATGAAAATATTAGTATAGTTGTAAGGGAAAACATATAGAGCTTTCATTTCAGATGTAAGTTCAAAGGGTAAGGAAATAACCCTGCGAATTTGTGCTCGGTGGCCGTGAAACCTCTTCTAGTTTTCATTATAGCACATTTGCACTCATTTTATTCGGAATACATAATACATATGTCAAAGCTTTCGGTATATATTTTAGGGTTCTTTTAAGGTGATTGCTACCTAGTCACCTACGAAATTATAAATTTCTTGCGTATTCTTGCAAATTGTAGCTCTATTTCAGGTTGTATATTGATTGGATTCGCAGCTATAATAACAATATATCTACCGAATAATACTCATAAAAATATTAACCTAGCTCTATAAGCTCTATAATATTTATTTACTCCGAAATCAGGCTAGAGTACTAGGTAGCAATCACTTATTTTTCTTACTTTTTTAAATTGTGCTACAATATTATCTCATACTATGATTTTTAGGGTTCCGTAGTCCTACAAGGAACCCTTATAGTTTCGTCATGTCCGTCCGTCTGTCCGTCTGTCCGTCTGTCCGTCTGTCCTAATCCTTTACAGCTTAATAACTTCTACAATTATAAACATAAGTAAATGAAATTTTGTTAGAAAATAGTCTACATATAGATCTCAATTTTAAAAGAATAAAAAAATCGTTTTTCCGTATTTTAGGGGTGGCGTCCATACATGTGAAATGGAAAAAAAAAAAATTTTTTCGCTGCACCCCCTCGTGTGTGATATCATTGAATAGGTCTACTAAAATAAAGGTAATGTTTCATACATCACTTTTTTATCAGGTATACCATCTGCGAAATATAGCCCACCAAAGTGGCTTACAATGTGTCCCCCCCCCTGCCATTTCCAAACTATGCAACGTAGAAACTTGTTATCTTCCACGTTGATAGACTTTTATAAAAACTCTCTTTTAAAATTATTTTGAGTATAATGTGATTATAAATTTTTGAGTTATAGTGAGAAAACTGAAAAATACTTAAGACGTCCTAGTTCATAGGTCATTGACCTTAGATAAAAATGATGTTAGCAAATAATGCTCCTTTAGTTATTTTCTATTTAAAAAAATCACAAAAAGAAACTTTGTGTTATATAGATAACACAAAGTAACAGCGCCACCTAGCTAGGTAGCGCTAGGTGGCGCTGTTTGCAAAAACTAATATAGCAATGTTTAATATTCGATTTGATTTGTTTGTAATATGTAATTAGACCTACTTAAGGAACCCTACAATACTGAGCATGGCCCGACATGCTCTTGGCCGGTTTTTCTTTTTATATATTTAATCTGCGTCGTCGATGTATGTCATGTTTTTTTTTTAATTTAGAATATAATGAACAAACTGTACAGTCTAGCGCACGTCAGTGGTAACAGTTTCACCTTGACAGCATCTTTAAGGGCGGTTTTCATAATTCAAGTGTTACCACTGACCAACACAACTGTCGACTGTACTAAGTAGTACGTACTTAAGTCATTAATTTGACTGTTGCATCGTGGTTGCATCTATTTATGGTATCTCAAACTCGATGGAACAGAAGTTTGTTTAAATAACAGTGAAAAAAGTTTTTTCCACTGTTATTTATTAATTTATTAATTAGATGTTGTTTAAAGCAAGACAAATAGCCATTCTTACTTCCTGGAATTTGTTAAAACCATTGGTTTTCAAAGTCTGTATTTTTTCTGTATGCAAAGATACTTTAAAAAAATGTAAGCGTTGACAAAGTATAAAGGATAGGTAGATAAATGTGGCCCATGTAGTTTCAGCTTACATGTAAATGGGACTAATCAAAATGTAACGTGAATGTGTATTTTTTGTGAATGGCACGTAGCGTATGTCCTTTTCTAAGTTTAGTGAGCGTGAAACTGCAGATCATGAAAATTTATTCGGCAGTTGAGGAGCCGTGATGCTAAAGGACACACTGGCGAACTCGTTTTAGCAAAATATGATAATATTATTATGATGTGATATGTTTTGGTGCGCGACGCCGCCGCGTGACCAGCTCATGATTAAGGGCTCCGTTCGAGCTCGAAACTGGTCGGGCACACCCGATGAAATAACGTGAGTGAAACCGTTTATATTAATAAATATGATAAGGGATAAAAATTTGAGATTTGTACAACTCTAAGTAAGAACATGTTGCACTATATTTTTTTAACATCAAGAAGCTATCAAGAGATTCTATGATCACACATGTTTTATGCAAACAAACTAGGTACCTACATATTTTGATTTTTATTATTTACTTATTTATTCATGAATATTTACTTTGTGTTTGAATGCTTATGCCCATGGCTTCCCGGGGAAAAAAGTAGCCTATATTTTAACCAAAGTTATGGTATACTTGTGTGCCAAATTAAATCCAAATCCGTTCAGCCGTTTTAACGTGATTGAAGGACAAACAAACACGCATATTTTCGCATTTAATGCAATATTAATTAGTAGCATTATTTAAATTCGTAATTAGCAGATTTTTTTGCTGTCATATGTTGAGTGTACCAGAAAATTTCAACATTTTTCGCAGTACGTGTGCCCTAGAAAGACAAAATCGGCGACCCTTGTTATTGCAATGTAAAATGCATTTTTATGAGCAAAACACCATTCTTTTGTTTGAGTGCGAAACATGAAAACGACATAAAAGAGAAAAACAAAACAAAGTAAAATGTTTTACTTATTAATTGTTTCTTTCTGAATTAAAAAGAAACAAGTATAAAAATGAAGAATCGTAAAGACGACGCATAATGAAAGCATTATGCTTAATTATTTTGCTGTATTTGACGTAATAATTATTCTATTACAATTGAAAATAAGTCATAAATAAAATAATATGTAATAATATACAAGGTGTTATTGAAATAACTGAAACTACTTAAAGCACAGGGAACAGCTGCTATGTAGGGAACAGCTGTTTTTTTTCGCTAGTCACGGTTGTTGGTCTCATAGTAAAAGTTGTTCATACTAATGAGTATAATGTCCCCTTAAGAGGTTTCAGTTATTTCAATGACACATTATATACTAGCCTATCCCCGCGGCTTCACTCACGTATAGTTCGGTTTATCACGAAAATACGTTATCACTCATTCCCGGGATAAATAGTCTATATGTTAATTCGAGTTATAGTCTATCTCAGTGCCAAATTTCATTTAAATACGTTCAGCCGTTTCAGCGTGATTGAAGGACAAACAAACAAACAAATTTGACATGGGAGCCTTCAAGAAAAGAGCTTGTTATTACGTCTTTTAGAAGATCGGAAACGTATCGGTGACCCGCTTGCTCGTTTGCTTTCATCTGTTATAAAAAAGAAAAGAGCATATTATTACGTCTTTTAAAAGATCGGAAACCCATCGGTGACCCGTTTGCTCGTTTGCCTCCATCTGTTATAAAAAAAACGTGTGTGGTCAGGGTACTCTCCCCGTCAGGAACGAAGTAATCCTTAAAATTCATATTTATTTTACCAGTTCATTATAATGAAAAATTTCGTAACTATAATACAAGCATAGATGGCGAGAACATCACGCGACTGATACCACAGGGTCCAAGTTCGATCCCCAGTAAAACATGTCTTTTTGTATGTTTTATTTAATAGTTAGCTGTATCTTTGACGTTACCGTTACGTTACGTTAGTTCAAACAAACACTTCATACCGAGAAATTGTATAACTACTTATTGTGTTTACTGTACACCATTTATGTGAAATTAAAAAATAGTTATTTTATTTATCTTTTATTTACCCACCAGATGGCGAGGTTAGCTGACAACTCTAAGTCCGTATATTCAATGTACTCTATGGGTATAACGCAAATCTTAACGTAAAGTGACGCAAATTTTCTCCCGAATCACACCTACCGCAAACCCCATAAGGAACTTCGTGTAAAAAAAACAAGCAACCATCAATATTTTCGTATATAAAATATATGCTAGTCCAATGAAATAATAATACCAGTAGATACTAATAATGTAGTTCACAACCAACGTCAGACTACAACTAAATATAACAAGCTTGACTAAATCGGTATTCGAGGATAGCAGTTACTTAACAATGATTTTAGTGGCGAAACAATGCGCCTGTCTCAGACATAAAGACCGAGTCCGGATTCCCGCAGTCCCGGGCTCCGGACTCCGGTCTCCCAAATAGTTGCTTTGTGCTTTACTATCGGTGATTTTAGAGTAAAGCGAGTTTCTAATACTTGGCTATCTGATTTATTGAGTGGCCACCGCTGTTTACTTGTGAGACGGGAATGTTCGCAAGTTTCGTGCGCTAGTATTTTGTTGAATTAGGAATAAAGAATAGTCAGCATTGGTTTTGGTCTCGGATAAGGCTACCTTTAAATTCCCAAGGGTTTAGGCCGAATTTCAGAAATAAGCCTTTGTCTTTGTTTCTCATTAACTAGTGGTTCGCCCCGAACGGAGAAAATGTAGACGTGATAAACGTTTTGAAGAAATAAATCGACACATTTCTCATAAATAAATAAAAATTACAGTGTTGGAACACTGTGAAATTCGTGTTGTCTTGAAATGCGTATCTTTTCCAAACATGAATGTTATTTTTCTTGTATATTGACCATTGAATGTACACAGTTCAAAGACTGGCCAGAGAGTGCTAGTGAGAAAATGTTTTTGCATTTATTGCATATAGGCAAAGACATATAATAAAATAGAATTAAAAAAAAAAAAAAAAAAAACTTGACTTCCTCGTTGGTCTAGTGGTCGCAAGCGCGACTGCTGAGCATGGGGCCCTAGGTTCGATTCTCGGGTCGGGCAAAGTGTTATTGGGTTTTTTCATTATGAAATTCTCAGAGCAGCCCGGAGTCTGGATTTGTGCCCGGTTAATGGCAATAGGCTCGCCCCCTATTAAATATAAATAAATAAATAAATATCTTTGGGACATTTTTTACACAGCACCATCTAGTCCCAAACTAAGCAGAGCTTGTGGTATGGGTACTAGACAATGGATATAATACGTATATACTTTTTTTTTTTTTGTAAATACATACTTATAATACATAAGCAACACACCCAGACCAACACAAACACTTATGTTCATCACACAAATATTTGTGTCCTGTGGGAATCGAACCCACGACCTCGTTATCAGCAGTCCGACACTCGAACCACTAGACCACAGAGGTCGTCAAGTTTTATTACATGGGACTTATAACATAACTGGCG
Source organism: Asteroscopus sphinx (assembly GCA_949699075.1). Classification (NCBI taxonomy): domain Eukaryota; kingdom Metazoa; phylum Arthropoda; class Insecta; order Lepidoptera; family Noctuidae; genus Asteroscopus; species Asteroscopus sphinx. The sequence continues at coordinate 9,936,179 of OX453013.1, read as the reverse complement.
AAATGTGGGTGCACTATACACCTCTGCCTACCCCTTCGGGGAAATACAGGCGTGATGTTATGTTATGTTGTTAAAAAAATATTTTCAACGATACCCCACATGCATTAATAGAATGAAAATAAAAATATAACTATAATCTGTGGTTATAACTTTCTGACAGACAGACGGACCTGCTGAGCGGCCTAGTTAATTCGGGGACCTCGCTTCGCTCATTCAAAAACTATAAGGTCACTTCTGAGAAATTTTCCAAGGTTGTTGGCATTTGAGTGTCAAGTTTAAGTTCGAAATATATCGTCGTAGAAAACAAATATTATCTCATAGAAATTCCAAGAATTAATATTGCTTTCTCAATATTAGAAATTATTTAATTAACAAAAACAGCAGGGGCTGAAAACGGTTTTATTATTTGAGTATAAAAAGAAAGCTTACTTATCAAGAATATTCAAAGACAAAAGGATATTATTTTAAGCTCGACATTTTATGCATCTCAATATGAACACAAGGTCTCTTTTATTAAAGCATCGTGAATATAATAATTTTCAACGAGCTGTGTATTGCAATTTGCCTCAAGCCAAGATTTGACTTGTTAAAGAGCTCAGGTAACTCATATTGGAGCGTCTAAGTTTGACCCAGCCCGAGCTGCTGATGTTTTGAATCATTGAGTTATATGTTTTTAAATTGATTTATTTTTTCATTTTTTTACGACGTCTTTGGTCTAGTGGTTCGAGTGTCGAAATGCTGCTAACGAGGCCGTGGGTTCGATTCCCACAGGACACAAATATTTGTGTGATGAACATAAGTGTTTGTGTTGGTCTGGGTGTTTCTTATGTATCATAATTCATAGGTATGTATTTACAAAAAAAAAGTATATAAGTATTATATCCATTGTCTAGTACCCATAGTACAAGCTCTGCTTAGATCGGGACTAGATGGTGCTGTGTAAAAAAAACGTCCAAAAAATATTCATTTCTAGCGGCCCGTCCCGGCTTCGCACGGGTGGACATGAAAATATAGTCTATGTTACTCAGGGTGAATGTAGCTTTCTAATGGTGTTTTTTTTTTTAAAATCGGCACATTAGTTTTTGAGTTTATTCATTACAAACATACACACAAAAATACAAATCTTTCCTCTTTATAATATTAGTGTAGATGTAGATTTATTATTTGTGGATCATGTGCTTATCACTTGTTTAACAGCGAAGGAAAAAATCGTGAGGAAACCTGCACACCTGAGATTGGAAAATGATTATGCATGCATCAATATAATGTTCATAATCAGTCCATTATTGTCCTGCTGGGCGTGGCCTCTTCTCAGAATAAGAAGGTAAACGCCTTAGAGCCCCTTCACACTAGTGGCGTGTAGGTATCCTCACCATGTTTTCCTTAGGGAGGACTTTTCTCCATAAAAACGCTCTCGACAGTTTGAGAGATGATTTTTTACAGTAAAATAAATATAACATTTTTGTACGTCCCTGTTTCCATTTTTATTGATAGGTAAATTATTTCTAGAAGCCTTAAAAACGATCTCAAAATCGCCTATTCAGACCGCTGTCTATAAAAGCCCAGTGTTTAAATTTGAGAACTATTAATAAAAGAAGGAAAAACATAGCGTCATAGTACATATTCTTCTTAATCAGTTAATGAAATATATTTTTTATTGGTCCAGTTTCAGTGGAGAAAATAGTCGAGAGCCAAACCTCGAATTATGACTTTTTACCAAGACTGCAGTTGTCCTTATTTGGCACTTATTTGAGGACGAGCGCTCGTAATGCGACAGTGATAGTTTCTTCAAATACCTATTTTTCAAAAATCTCTCTGCCCGCATTTTTTCTTAAAGCGCATGTAGCAGCCAAGTGGCGCCACCATCGGTAAAATAATTATTACTCGCTGAATACATCATTTATCGTTCGTTTTTAACAATTGAAATATAGGTACTGTAGTTAACTCAGAACCTATTAACTCTGTAAATTATAGTTCGCTGTAGTTGTAGATAGAAAAAACCGGCCAAGAGCATGTCAGGTCATGCTCAGTATTATAGGGTTCCTTAAGTAGGTGTAATTGCAAACGAATCAAATCGAATATTAATCATGGCTATTTTAGTTTTTGCAATAATCAGCAGCATTCGCGACTCAGAGCGTGTTGTAAGTAGCGCCATCTAGCGATAAATTCAAGAAGCCAAATTGAAGAAGTGTGTTATGTCAACATAACACAAAGTTACTTTTTGTGATTTTTTCAAATAGAAAGTAACTAAAGGAGCATTATTTGCAAACATCATTTTTCTCTAAGGTCAATGACCTGTGAACTAGGACGTCTTAAGTATTTTTCAGTTTTCTCTCTATAACTCGAAAATTTATAATTACATTATACTTAAAATAATTTTAAAAGAGAGTTTTTACAAAGGTCTATCATTTTGGAAGATAATAAGTTTCTACGTTGCATATTTTAGAAATGGCAGGGGGGGGACACATTGCAAGCCACTTTGGCGGGCTATATTTGGCAGATGGTACACTTGATAAAAAAGTGATGTATGAAACATTACCTTCATTTTAGTAGACCTATTCAATGATACAACACACGAGGGGGTGCAGCGAAAAAAAATATTTCATCCCCATTTCACGTGTATGGGCACAACCCCTAAAATACGTAATCACGACTTTTTTATTCTTTTAAAATTGAGATATATATCTAGACTATTTTTTAACAAAATTTCATTTACTTATGTTTATAACTGTAGAAGTTATTAAGCTGTAAAGGATTAGGACAGACGGACAGACGGACAGACGGACGGACATGACGAAACTATAAGGGTTCCTTGTAGGACTACGGAACCCTAAAAAGTGCGAAAAACAACAATCATCAATGATCCTCCATAAAGTTTTTAATAGTGTGTGTAGTCCCTTCTCATTCTATGAAAAGGTCTAGCAGTAAGACAATATAACTATGAACTCAAAAGTAAAATTTGTTGGATTGGTAAAAACAAAATTATTCTCTTGGGCTAAAAGTATTTTAGTCCGGTCTCATTGGGACTTTAGGGCTAAATGTTTCAAAATAATGATGAAATAAAAGCGCCCTAGTAGTGGAAATTGAATTAGTTTCGTAAACAAAAGTTGGACGGTATTGAGCAACATAGCTTTATCCCACAAAATTGACAAAATGAGTTTATAATTCAGCGCTTTTGTTGATCGCCCAATTTGTGTTTATTGACGCTTGGAAAAAAACTGCAAAGTTTTGGATATCTAGAATTACTTTCTTTTTGCATCGACGAGGTATTATAATTTTAATGTATTGTGTAAAATATACCGCATAATTTTTTAATAACCAGCCGAATTCTAATTTGAAAAGAATAAAAGACCATTTCTTTTAGTAGAGTAGTAAAATATTGAGATATGGCATCACAATTCACAAAGCTTGCGTTTGACTTAGTAATAACTGTGTTGAAAAGAATTCAATACATGTTTTTCCTTTTATTATCACTCAGTACTAAAATATAGAGATATTGCATCTCAAAAATTACGTTTGACTTAGCAACCATACAGAAATTTAGAATTTTAACGGATACAATATTTTATTGCGAAAATTTACCCAACCAATTATTTTTTTTCAAAATGGGCTTTTTGAATAATATCTAACGGTTATAACTTTGAATGGTGATTAAAAAGTCATCCTGAGTATTGAGTTGATGTCATAATTATTGTTCCAAATTAGAAATTAACTAAAACTAAACTATTAGAATATCTGTAAAGACGCTTATTATCTTAGTCTTACTGCGACCACGAACGCTGCAAAGCTTCCGAAACGTCAGGAAAACCAATTTAAATAATATACGCGATGTAAACCGGTTAAACTTGTTTTATTATGTGTGGTGATCGCGAAAACCTAAGAAATTATTATTAGAAATAAACTATTTTATTTTTATGTTACCTACTTTGCAAACGCCATTTTCATACGTGTACTATGTTGTATGTTACGGCCCAATTATAGTTTCGTTAATGCACATCAATTTAGACATTAGAAATGATTTGAAATTCTCTTTATCTCGTTTTATAATTGAAGGCATTAAGATGTGATGCCAGTTGTAATTAAATTGTTTAAGATACTGCTTCGAATTATTTAGTCAGATGAATTTGCTTTTGAGAAATGGGCCAATATAAAGCGAAGTTTAATAAGCCTTGTAATGCTTTGTCAACTTAAGCTAGTTTAGCGTTTTCATTATTGTCATTTTAAAGTAACTAAAAAGACAGAATTCTTAATTGGAGACAATAAATAATTATTTAAAAAATTTTGTTTAAACGTTGCGAATTTAGCTACACGGTTACGAGGAGTTGCTCTATAAAGAGTAGACAGCATGAAACTCCATGGGATTCCTACTCTTTTCAATCCGTTTAGAATCTGTAACTCTGCAGTGGAATTAAGGCAACACCGTTTTCAAATAAACTTTCAACCCTTATTTAACTCCCTTAGGGTATGAATCTTCAAAAATCCTTTCTTAGTGCTCACCTATGTTATTTAAGAAACTCCTCTGCAAAATGTCATCCTCCTAGATACACTGGGTTAGCTTTGCATTGTCTGTCAGTCAGTTTTAAGAATTTTATTGAGTAGAGACTAGGAATTGAACTACACTTTCTTCGTTTTGTTTTTCGGGTTCCAAATGCAAGTACGGTTTCAAAATTTGTTCCAGTTATGATTGTTTATTTTAGTGTTTTAAAATTTATGTCATGCATGATTAAGATGTTACCGAAGGGTATACCATTTTTTTTAAATAATAGCACAGAACACATGATGTACTAAAATTAATACTAGCTCGATTATTTGTTAATTTTCAACCAGCGTCTGTACGAAAAAATAAACTATTTTACCACAGACTAAAATAATTTGCTCCAAATGTACCTACCTCTCACTCTATTCCATTGCCAATAATCATTGTTACTCTCACGAAAACGTAACGCAAGTGGTTTGTTTTTCGGGTTCCAAATGCAAGTACGGTTTCAAAATTTGTTCCGATGGATTTTTTATATTAGTGTTAAATGTCATGCATGATTAAGATGTTACCCAAGGGTATACTTATTTTTTTTTAATAATAGCACAGAACACATGATAGTACTAAAATTAACACTAGCTCAATTTCTTGTTAATTTTCAATCAGCGTCTGTACGAAAAAATAAACTATTTTACCACAGACTAAAATAATTTGCTCCAAATGTAGCTCTTTCTATTCCATTACCAATAATCATTGTTACTCTCACGAAAACGTGAAGCAAGTGATTTTGTTTTTCGGGTTCCAAATGCAATTACGGTTTCAAAATTTGTTCCGATGGATTTTTCATTTTAGTGTTAAATGTCATGCATGATTACGATGTTACCAAAGGGTATACTTGTTTTTTTAAATAATAGCACAGAATACATGATAGTACTAAAATTATTACTAGCTCGATTTCTTGTTAATTTTCAACCAGCAGCGTCTGTACGAAAACCTTACTTTACAACAGACTAAAATAATTTGCTCCAAATGTACTCTCTCTCTTTCTATTCTATTACCACGATATATCTTAGTTACTCTCACGATAACGTGAGGCAAGTGGCTGAAATCAAAGCAAACACACTCACTATTTGGCTCATAGCTCTTGCGTAGAGTTGATAGTACATTAAATGTATTACTTATTAACTTGAGATACAGTCAAACGCATATCGATGGTAACAAAACCAGCATAAACGGAGCTTGTCTTGTATGAAATTAATATACTAAACCTGTTCCGCTTATGTTTTTATTACCATTGTCATGCGGTCGACTGTACTAAAGCCAGGTGTCTATTAAACCTTCGTGTGCATGATAGATTCAATTACTTGAATAAAACTCAAATATTTTGGGAAGTGTATATTGTGTGTGTGTGTATCTAGTGAAGAGTTGACTGAACTTGCTTAAACCAATTTGCTAATAGCTTTATCGTGCGTACCTAAAGAGTATTATTCCTTGCTTCTTTATTCCTTGAATGGAATTTCTTGAATCTATGTTTCCAGCATAAGTATAATCTGGTGGTCTTTATGGCTCGAGTGAATAGGTTTTTGCTGGGCAAGCGTGTACCATCGTCAACCGCACCATTGCTTAACATCGAAGTGGCGGTCAAACGCAAGCCCATCATCATCACTACATATTATAAATGAATGTTCCCCGCCGTGCTGAGTTCGTATTTGTTTGAGTTAATATCAGAAACTATTTTAAAGATTTCCATCAAAGACATTTCTATACTGACGTAATTTCCATACGGTTTTCACATATAGAAAGAGGGTTCATCTAAGAAGGTTATAGGCTATAACATGGAGGAATAAAAAAGGCGGATGGAATCTCGCTAAACAAAAAGTGAAGCACCCATAGTAAGACGGCTCGCTTAAAAGTACGGGCTGGCACGCACACATTCACACCCATAGTAAGACAAAAAGCCGCGATTACGCAACAAATCTCGTGTGACGATAAATAAAATATCAATAAATATCTGGTGTGTTAAAATTCTGTCGAAATTATAGTGGGTTTAGGCAAAAACGAAGTGCTTCAATCTTTTGTTAGCTAGATTGCGTCCGCCAGTTTTTATTCGTCCGAGGGCTATAATTCATCTTTGTATCACTCTAGAGTTGACTGGGTGAGAATGCCTATAAGGCATTAAGTCCAACTGTGTACGCATGTTGCACGAAGTTTAAATAAATAAATATAATTGCTACCCGTGCGAGGCTGGGGCGTGTGAATAATAATAAAAACACTCACCCTATGATAACTTCAAAAATAATTGCCAGCCCTATTGGCGACTACCTATTACACGACGCGTTATTCGCGCCGTTCACACTACGTGCCTGGACAGTGCACAAGTGTCCTTAACTGGAACATTACACATTACCACTGAATTCTTAGAGATACCTACCTATAGTAAAAGCCCCAGTTACCGACAGTGCCCCATTGTTCAACAAAAAACAACCAACTTAAGAAAATAAGAGCAAATTTATAACTTGGTGTTAGAACGCCTATGTTGTTAAATTATTTTGAATCAATTTACATGTGATTTATTTCGTATGGTGCTAAATTAATTGGTTTTATATTATTTTATAGCTTCAGTAATATCTGATTATAATTAATTATTTCTAAATTTTATAATGGTATTTGTTTTGTTCTCGATTTATCATACTACCAACATTTTTTAACAATGTGATTGAATATGTTTGGAACGTTGTATTGACTCTTTTTATTGGTTGTATATAAAGAGCTGTGAGTATTGTAACAAGTCTCATTCTCGCTCTGACACTCGCCCCGAGAGGTCGTGCTGCTCCGCTCCGTCCTCTCGTGACGAATTAAGTGCTCGAATATTTTTCGCTACGGCTCACCGTAGCGTCCTCCGCAGTCGCCCCGCCGACTGCAGCCCGATAAGCACATTCGCTGTCTTTTTCAAGACAGCGGGCGCGCTTTTGTCTCTTTAGACAGAGTTTCGTCAAAAACGTAGTGTCCCTTCAGGAAAAACCCACTTATTTACTGTGGTCCTCAGTGGATACCTAACGGTGCTAACGAACTGAGGGGCGTTGACCCGACACGCCAGCTGCGCTCCTTAAGGGCAAAGCAAAATTGGAAGAAGCTAGGGCCAGAAGGCCTTGGGGGATCTCCTAGTCTTCCCTAGCTTTAACCCCGTTTCGTCCTATCTAGCACTCTCTAGGGGTTTACACCCATTGCACACTAGAGACTTAGGGACCTGGTTGCACATTAAGACTGGCAATCAGGAGTGCAAGCTTAGGGCTCACCAGTAGGCACACAACCTCCCCGTCTATACCCGACGGGGAGGGTTTGAACACACTCCCGGGAACACCCACCCGAGGAGCAAACCCCCATGTTAGTACGCCACTAATTTCTCTCCCTCTCATTTTGCTAGGCTTGGCTTAGTCATCATCTGTACGATGGTGTCTGATGCCAAGTTCCTGAGCATCCTGAAAAACGTCCTCCTCAAGGACCCCAACTTCCTAGCCAATTATGGCAACCTCTTTTGCGACGATGAGGTGATCAAACCTCAAACGTCCGAATCCCCCAACTCTCCTGAGTTGCCCGATACCCCCCCACCCCAAAAGAGGAATAGGCGCCCCGCCCGTTCCGACAGCGATGAGGAGAGGCCGAGGTCTCCGCGTGGTCCGCCTAGGCGTTCAGCCAGCCTGGACCATAAGGACCGCACCCCCTCACCTCTCCCCACCCCAGCCCCCACTCAATACCCCGATCGCTCCCCGATCCCATCAGACCAAGAGATGTCTTCGGACAGTGAGGTCAACTCAGACGAGGCCGACGCCTTTACCACGGTAGTGGGTAAAGGTAAAAAACGCAGCCGAAAGACAAATAAGGCCGAGGCTCTCGCCTCAAAAGCACTTAAACTGTCCGAGGCAAACTCTGCCCCGGCCCCTACCCCCCGTCCCGCCTCTTACTCCTCCTCGCAGGATAACAGGCCTGCCTCCCCTCACGATCATGAACATACCTCATCTTCCCAGAAGAAGGTACCCATCCCGCCTCCCTTATTCATCCAGGATAAGGCATATTGGACCAGAATTTCCGACTGGTGCAATCAAAACAAAATCAATTTTACTAGTGCCCGCCCCACGCAGCAGGGCATTAAAGTAGTTGTCCCCACCCCCACCGATTACCGCAACCTTACCAGGTTGCTACGCGAGCGTGGTGTGTCTTTTCACACCTACGCACTCCCAGAGGACCGACTCCTTAGAGTTGTGATCCGAGGGATTCCGACCGAAGTCAGCTGCACGGAAGTGCACGCCGACCTCGATCGTCAAGGGATCCCGGTTGCAATAACCCACCGAATGTACCGTGGTAAGCACGGTGAACCCTACAATATGGTTCTTGTCATCTGTCACCCTGGCGAAAGCGCCAAAAACATATATAACATAAAGACCGTATGCAACTTATCAGGCATCACGGTCGAGCGCCCCCACAAGTCAAACCAGCCTGGTCAATGTCACCGTTGCCAGCTGTATGGTCACTCCCAGCGTAACTGCTACGCAAAGCCCAGGTGCGTTAAGTGCCTAGGCGATCACGGGACTTCCAATTGCGAGCGTCCCAAGGAGAGGGACCAGTGCACGGAGCCCCCTAGCTGTGTCCTTTGCGGCAAATCCGGGCATCCAGCGAATTATCGCGGATGCCCCAAAGCCCCCAAAATGCGCAACGCCAAATCGGCGAAACGCGCCTCCGACCGCGTTGCGAGGGAAGCCCCCTCCTACGCAGCCCCCTACCAGTACCAACCACCAAACCCTAGAGGCCCACTCGGGCCCTCCCCTAATTTCCGCGGCCCACTCGGGCCCAACCCCTGGTTTAAGGGTAACCAAAAGCCCCATTTCCCACCTCTTCCGCCCTCTCGTCTCGCGCCCCCGGCCTCAGAGCCCCCTGCGCTGATGAACATACCCATCCCCGCACCTTCTCTCAGGCCCAAAACTGCACCAGCAGCTAAAGCCCCCCCCCCCATGAGAACCCCCCCTCCGGTAAACTCCCCCGGCCTTCTGCCGAGAGAATACCTCGAACCCCAGTCAGGGGAATCCCGCATTGACGCCTACTCTAGACTTTGGGCCTTTACCCAAGGCATCCATGAGCAGCGCCTTCAGGTACTTACCAAGTACCAAGACATCTATAGAATACTTAATTCCAATTATAATGTATAATACGGCCCCACCCAAAAGATTCAAACCCCGTTCCCTAATTTTAGGCTTTTTTAATGCCCGAGGCATTAGTGGTCAACGCGACGACGTAGCCGTCTTCTTGCGTGAGCACCAAATCGATATTTTACTCATTCAAGAGTCTTTCCTCAAACCCCATAGTCGTAATCCCAATATAGCCAACTATAGGCTGATAAGAAACGACAGAGCACACACCGCACTAGGCGGAACGCTCATCTATTACCGAAATTCATTGTATTGCATCCCCATTGATCCCCCAGAGCTAGCATGCCTGGAGGCTTCAATCTGTCGCCTAGGCATGACAGGGCACCAGCCCATCACCATAGTCTCGGCCTATAGATCCGCAAACAAACCCGCGAGTCTGCTCGAGGACGACCTCAAATCCCTACTCGATCTTAGTAACTCTGTAATTATTGCAGGCGACTTAAACGCCAAACACCGTTCATGGAGCTGTGTCTCCAATAACGCCGCTGGCACTCAATTAGGAGCACTTAGCGACAAACTTTCCTTCGACGTCATCGCCCCGATGCGTCCCACTCACTATCCTGACACAGTAGGGCACCGGCCCGACATCCTAGATATAGCCCTCTTAAAGCGCGTAAACCTCGGTATTCGCTCTATCGAGGTAATCCAAGAATTAGACTCAGATCATCGCCCTGTGATCATTCAACTGGGTCCCCGAGGTGGTCCCTCGGATCCCGGTATTCCACCCATAACAAAAACGATAACCGATTGGAGGAGATTAGAGGACCGCCTCAAATCTACCTCATCCCCCCAATTAGATTCAATCCCTGACTCCATTGAGACAGTCGCGGACACGGTGGCCGCGATCACCTCGCTCACCAACCATGTGCAGTCCGTAGTGGGCGAATGCTCACGGCAGGTTCCGATGCTGGATGACCAGCGTCTGAAACTGCCAGACGATGTAAATGAGTTGAGGACCGAGAGGAACTCGGCCATCCGTGCCTATGACGCTTTTCCCAATGAAGCCAATCGTGCCCATATGCGCTCCTTACAGAATTCGGTAAAGAGACGTGTAGCTCAGGTACGGGAGGAGCATTGGGACAAGGAAGTCAGCGCAATCCAACCGTCTCATGTAGCCTTCTGGGCCCTTCAACGCAGACTTAAATGCGAGACCACGGCAACTATGCCCCCCCTAAATCGACCCAATCAAAGGCCGGCCTTTGACGACGACGAAAAAGCCGAATGCTTAGCCGACAGTTTGGAGTCTCAATGCACTCTCAGTACGCTTCCCGTAAGCCAAACCCACCTTGATAAGGTTAATTCAGAAGTAGAGCGTAGGTCAGCCCTCCCCCCCCCCCCAATAGATGACCCTGATGACCCGCTCCCACCGATCACCCCTGACGAAGTTCTCTCTATAGTCAAGGATCTTAAGCCCAAAAAAGCCCCCGGCGCAGACGGCATCACCAATAAGGTGCTGAAACGTTTCCCTGCCACCCTAATCGCTCTAATGACCGTCATCTTCAATGCGGCATTTAAAAACAACATCTTTCCCCAGGCTTGGAAACAGGCTACGGTAATCGGTATTTCCAAACCGGGCAAACCAAAAGCCGAGCCGAGTAGTTACCGGCCGATTAGTCTCCTCAATGTCTTCGGTAAAATCTACGAGAAGCTTATTTATAAGCGACTCAAAGATTTCGCCGACTCAAATAAACTCCTTCCCGACGAGCAGTTTGGCTTTCGTACAAAGCACTGCTGCGTTAATCAACTGCACCGCATTGTAGAACACATCAGTGCAGGCTTCGTACGCGGTCAAATGACCGGCACTCTCTTTTTCGACGTAGCAAAGGCTTTCGATAAAGTGTGGCACAACGGCTTATTATATAAGCTGTACACTATGAATGTGCCACATCGTCTCGTGCTCATCATCCGAGACTACTTGTCGAATCGTACCTTTTGCTATCGCATAGAAGGGGCTCTCTCCTCCCCCCATCCCATTCACGCCGGTGTGCCTCAAGGCTCCGTGCTCTCCCCCCTACTGTTCACGCTGTACACCAGCGATATTCCAAAATGCGGTGCAGCCCGTATGGCCCTTTTCGCCGACGACACGGCAATCTATTACTCCGGCATGACCCATGTCGCTATTTCTCGTACCCTCCAATCCGCGGCCAACACCCTAGGTGAATGGTTCCGGAAATGGAGAATCGAAGTAAATCCCGAAAAAAGTGCAGCGGTCCTCTTCGATAAGAGACCCCTGTCACAGTACCGTAAAGAACTGAGCGTACCAGTCTCAATGTTCGGAAAACAGATCCCATGGCAACGAGAAGCCAAATATCTCGGAGTGATCCTTGACCGTAGACTGACTTTCCGTCCGCATATCCGCAGGGTGAAAAACCGTGCCGCCCTCGTCCTCGCACGTCTCCACCCCCTTCTCAATGCGCACAGTAAGCTGCCCACTCATCTCAAAGTAAGGATATTCACCACCTGTATCCGCCCCATACTCGCCTATGCTAGCGTTGTGTTCGCACACGTTAAGCCGGTGAGAATTCACATGCTCCAAACCATCCAAAACCGTTTCATGCGTAGGGCTGTAGACGCCCCCTGGTACGTACGCAACGTCGACCTCCACCTAGATTTCAAACTGCCGACCATCAAGCAGTTTTTCAAGCGTGTCTCAAAACGCTATTTCGATTCCGCTCCCAAGCACCCCAACCCCCTGGTCGTGGCGGCCACCGTCTACCAGCCATCCGCTATCAGCAAAACCCGACGTCCCAGACACACACTCATTGAGCCCGATGACGATATCACACTCCTCCAGGAGTCAGATAAAAGTACAAGCACACTCCGACGCCGTCGTCCAAAATATCGTCCCCGCCGGCGAGGACCGACGCGACACACACACAGAATCCGAGAGTCCGACTCTCGAGAAACAGTAACACATGCCGACGCAGCACCGGCTGCTGGGGGGATCAGTGGCGGGGTCCCCCTGCTGCACCCTGAGTCGAGGTCCGAGCTCCCCCCTGGGGACGCCCTCACGGTGTAAGCAACCGGAGATAATCTCGTCACGCGAGACCGGCCCTATGCTCTAGAGTAGTTCCTAGGAGCAGGCTATTGCGTAGCCACTGGTTAGGTTTTCTAGGTAGGTCTTAGCCTCGCCGGCGAGGCTTGCCGCTTCACGGCGTTTAGCACGTCACCCGATAGGGACCGAAAGTCCGCTACTTTCGAAGTAACCAATTCGATGCAGCAACGGCTGCTAGGGGGACATAGGAACTGCGGGGTCCCCCTGCAATGCCCTAGCGAGGTTCGAGCCCCCCCCTTGGGGGGCGCCCGCCCGATTAAGCGCGGTATTGATGCCGCGCGCATCTAGTTTGTAAGTATGTAGGGAAAAAACCTTCGGCGAATGGAGTCCCACATGGGACTCTCCGCCAACTAAGTCCGGTTAAGCAGAAATGGGACTTCGGACCCACCTGCGAGAGCCCATTCGAAAAAAAAAAAAAAAAAAAAAAAAAAAAAAGTAACAAGTCAGTGGACTGCTCGTGGCCGCCACGGACAGTCGTGTTGTGCGCTCGCTCTCGACTACACGTATTTCCGCACGGACCGTCGGCGCTCGCGCGAGCGCCACCGTATCTGCCCGGTGTGACGTCACACCGAAGCGGTCGCGGACGGTGGCTACGCACCCAAGATGCCCAAGAAGGGAGGGCGAAGCCCCCCACGGAGCCCGGACCCCCCGGACCCCCCCGTTCACCCCACGAGGAGTATGCCGAGGACGGACCGGATGGCGACGGAACCGGAAATCCGGTACCACCGAACATCCGGTCCTGACCCGACACTCTACGATGCCCCGAGGGTGCAGGCAGCTGCACCAGCACCAGCGGCGCCCGCGCCGTTGGCTAAGACACCGCGTCAACACGCGGCGCCCCACCACCCATCTACTTCTCGCTCGGTGCCAACACAGGCACCGACACACACCGCGACTGCCGCGCGCCGCGTAACCTCGGCTTGCCCGCCCGCGCCCGCGTCCCGCGCACCCACCCGCGTATCTCCACCGGCGACCCGCGCGCCGGTGTCGAGCTCGGCAAGACCGAAGCGACCTACAGGACCAGACCCCACTCCGCAGGTACGAATACCTGCGTCGAGTAAACCGGCTACGACAAGGACTCCAACCACCAGGACTCCACCTAACAAGACGCCCACCTCGGAGAAGACTACGCGGCTGAAGCAAACACCGGCTGGAGCAAGCATGCCCGCCGCATACGCATCACCCGCACCACCCCGCAGTTCAGCCCGTGACTCACCGGCGATGCGGTCGGCGTGTTCATCCCGTGTGGGATCGGACGCGTCCCTATCGTCGACGGGATCGTACGGCCTATGCGCCGTACCTTACGTCACGCCCATACGCGCAACGGCGGATCCCACAGGGGAACCACTGTTTGCGTCCAGCTCGCTGCCTGAGCTGCCGCTGCCACGACAGGGCTTGGAAGAGCCGCTGCCGCCAACAACATCCACCGACACGCTGGGCTCGGAACAGAGAGCCCAGCGCAGACCCAGAAGCCATGAAGAGGACGCCGCTGATGAAGCAAAGCGGCCCTGCACCTCATCCTCGCAGCCGCAGCGTGACCCGCGCAGGCAGCGACAAATGCAGACAACCACGCAAACAACGCCGACCGCATCCTTCTCCGAAGTGGCAATGCGGACGCCGCCTCCTGCTGCCGCAGCCCCCGTGCAGCCCACTGCCGTGCCCAGTGGTAGCGCACAACCAGCTGCGGGAATACCATACAAGAAGCTGCGCTACCCGCCACTGGTAGTAGAACACCTGCCAAACTGGGCACAGCACTTTAAGGCCATCCGGGACAAGCTGGGCCGCCCACCATGCGCGCGGCCATACCAGAAAGGTATACGCTTCGTCCCGGAATCAGAAGAAGAGTTCCGTCTGGTGCAGCGGTACCTGACCGATCTAGAGACACGCGAGAACATAGCGTGGTTCTCGTACTCGCTCCCAGCGGAGCTGAGCCTGAAGGTGGCCATCACGGGGCTGCCAGCAGACACAGCGCCGCAAGACATAGAAGAGGAACTCCGCGCGCTAGGTTTCGAGCCGGAGTACGTGCGCCATATAAAGGCGCGCCAAGGAAGACCCGGCTGCGTTTTCCACGCCATGATCCGGAAGACTCCAAACTTCCGGGAGATCTATGGCATCACCATGTTCATGAACATGCGTGGTGTCAAGATCGAGTCATGGCGTGGAAAGCGCGGGCCAGCACAGTGCCACAGATGCCAGCTGTTTCGACACAGCTCGCATCTGTGCCATCGCCCGCTCGCTTGCGTGCGGTGCGGCGAGGAACATTCCGCCAAAGAATGCCCACGCCCTCTCTCTGAGCCGCCCACCTGCGCAAATTGCGCGGGCCCACACCCGGCCAACCATTACAAGTGCCCCGCCTATCAGAGAGAGGCACGGAATAGGCGAGCGGGCACCGTCGCCAAAACGGCAGAGTACCGACCTCGTGCGCAGGTCACCGAAAGGTCTCTCGCCCAACCCTGCGCAGACGAGGCGCGGAACGCGTCGCTAATGGCGACGGCGAATGCCCCGACAGCGCGCGGAGCAACCCAAGAACCCCAGAAGCGGAGGAAAAGGAAGCGCGGTGGAAAGAAGCGTAATGCTCGCCCCGCAGCTTCCGAGGCTGAAAAGCAAGGAGTGCGCTCAGCCCAGGCCGACCTTGCCCCACCTCCCCCGCCGACCAAGAGATCCACCAACACCGCTGTCTTCACCGCTGCCACCACCGTGATAGGGGGCGCCGCGAGGACAGAACGGACACCAAAAGACACCGCGAGCGCCCCTAAAGCGCCGCACACCAAAACCGCAGCCTACGCGCCGCGCCAGCAGCAACACAGTGGTGGAGCAGCACCGGCGGGGCAAAGAGCACCAACAACACCCGGGGAGTACAGGAAGCACATCCTCGGGGCCGCTATCCGGGTCCTACAGGACGTTTTAAACGCCCTGATGGCAGAACAGGACCCGGTACCTGTCATTCTCGCCGGCATGGCCTCGCTGTTCACAGCCGGCTAAACCGCCGAGAATGCACAGCAGAGCAACCGCGGCACAGCAAGGTCGCCCCCCTCCGCTTCCACCTACCGGATTGACGCCTGAGTAAGTCAAAACATGGCCTACACTTGACTTATTCAAACACAGAGCACTTCACACACATAACATGCACCCCAGTGCGCGACGTGTGCTAAGTTAATATAGGCACGGAGCGCACTATATACAGACATACATAACTGTACACGCATCTATACCCACACGTAGAATGCGCGGGCGCGCATTCGTACGTAAACATTGGGCGGTGTACTCACAATACAAACCGTTCAAACACACATCACGGCCTCTTAGCTGTAACGCGATTGGCTAGTCCAATTGCGCTATAGCGGAGGCCAGCATTCTCCTGTAGAGGGCGCTTAAGTCGACGCCTATGTCGCTGGTCGACCTCTGCTGGGCCTCCCCCGGGAAACCGGGGGTCTCACCCGGTAGGGTCTGACCGCCTAGGCGTCGTGAAGAAGCGTTCCCGTGAAAACGGTGAGCGCGGCGCCCCTACAGGAACACGCATAGCAACCACTCACACAGCTGTGTTGCCCGCCAGCCTGTCGGTAGGCGGCACACAGCTGAAAATGTTCAGGGAAAAGTCCCAATAAAAGGACACGCCCGTTTTTACGGGCGGAGACCAGATCCCTCGGGAAAGGGGGTCTCAACCCCGAGCCCGATTCCTCGCGCCCCCTGACGGGGGCGCCGAGAAGATCACGAGAGAATAACAAGTCAGTCTTGCTGGAACCCTTGTGGTGTAAGGTTGTCCCTGTTGAAGTGTATATGTTTATGGTATAATAAAAAGTTTATGGATTATATCTAGTTCGTGGATTATTTTACTTAGTGATTCTAACAAATCCGAAGCGGGATTACTACGCGCCGTTCTCGGTCTAATATTTCAAATCGGGTTTGAACTTAGTGTCGCCGTTACTTTGATTTCAAGTTTTTATATACTAAAATGGATCGTGTTAGACGATCACGATCAAAAACGCGGTATAGGTCGCGTTACCCCAGTAGTTCAGTGTCGACAATACGTTCAAGGAGTAGTTCAGTGTCAACAATACGA
This sequence comes from Asteroscopus sphinx, assembly GCA_949699075.1. NCBI lineage: Eukaryota > Metazoa > Arthropoda > Insecta > Lepidoptera > Noctuidae > Asteroscopus > Asteroscopus sphinx. Next base: position 9,919,386 of record OX453013.1, on the reverse strand, counting down.
TCAAGGAGGAGATCCCAAATCCGACGGCTGGACCGAGCAGCCAGGAAGCGTGATGAGAAGAGGAAGTCACGTCCTGCATCGCGGTCGTTGACTCGAGGCAGAGATCGTCAGGATCATGGCAGATCTCGTAAGCGTCCATCACGAATGGAATCGTTTTCTCCAGGTAAGTCAACCAATTCAAATAATTCTGTGCGAAGCCACTCGCGACAAGCGAAAGTTAAGAAAAATCGACGTCAAATACATAAGAGAATGCGTCGCTCACGTGAGTCACGTTGTGTAAGGGGTCCATCAAAGGAGAAAGGCTCTGTGGTCGGGCACGATCAACGATCTCATACGCTACCCATAGTCGCCGCTGGAGTTAACACACCCAGAGGTGAAGGCTCTCACACTAGTATAGATTTAATTGAGACTTTAAATAGGACTATGCAAGCTATAGCAACCGTAAATCCTCAGGTGAAAAATAAATATACGTCTAACAACGTTGTACCCGAATTCGATCCCAAAGCTAAAAATCAAACTATACTTACTTGGTTGAACAAGGTTAACGAATGCGCTGAAATTTACAGTTGGGATAGTAAACAAACTGCTCATTACGCTCTTCCAAAACTTGTAAATACAGCTAAGCGTTGGTATGAAGGTCAATCGTCTGTCATGCATTCTTGGGATATATGGCAGGAGAAACTTAAAACTGCTTTTCCTACTTATGAAAATTATGGACATTTGTTAACGGAGATGCTAAATTTAAAAGCCAAATTCGGTGATGATTTAGAGGAATACTACTATGAAAAGTTAGTAGCTCTTAATCGTTGTCATATTTTGGGAATGGATGCTATAGATTGCATAGTGTACGGCATAGAGGATAGGTCGGTTCGTTATGGTGCAGAAGCTGTAGGGTTTGACAATGTTGATAAATTGTTAGGGTATTTAAGAAATGTCAAGCATGAACGTGTAGACCGAAGTGTAAACAAGAAAATAGTTAAGCCTGGTTTAGATTTGTCACAACGATTACCTAAAGTAGATGGTCATAGGGTTTTAAGGTGTTTTAACTGTCACGAAGTAGGACATATGGTCTCCAACTGTAAAAAACCACTAGTAAATTGCCAAAAGTGTAAGAGACTAGGTCATGATGATCCTAAATGTACGAGAGAAATCAGAAAAGATAGGGCTGAAGTTAAGATATTATGACTAAATCAAACCAATGAAATCGACATTGATGAAAAATATAAAAAACCGATAGTGATTCAGGGTCAAACCTTTACTGGATATATTGATTTCGGAAGTCAATGTTGTTTAATACGTGAGTCAATAGCAAAAAAATTGACTAATTCTAGTAACTGGTCATATAATGATTTACCGTATTTGCGTGGATTTGGCAATTCGATTATTAAACCGATAGGTATATGTAACTTAGAATTATCTGTAGATGGAGTTTTAATAGTGGTTGATTTAATCATAGTGTCAGATGATTTTTTGAGTTACGAAATTTTATTGGGACAAACAGCTACAGAACAGTCTCACGTAGAAGTCCGTAAGACAAGTAGTCAATTAGTTATTACGTGTAAGGATAACAATGCCGTATATAAGATATTAAGTTTAAAATGTTGCGAATCAATCCAGTTATGTGGCAGTGGGTCAATCAAATGCTATACTGATAATTATTACTCGGGACAACTTGTTATTGAAAATGGCCAACGAAAATCATATAGAGTTGAAGTAGGACATTGTTCTGTCTTGGATAGCATGGGGTACGTTACTATAGTAAATTCGATCAACCAACTACTGACGTTCAACAAAGACGAACTTATTTGTCGTGGTTATATATATAAAAGTAATTTAGTTGAAAATAAGTGTTTAGATATTCTCAAGGTTGATAATTTTTTTATAAATCTTACATTTGATGATTTGAATATTGGATCTATAGATGATGGTCAAAAAGCAAGGTTGAAACAATTGATTGATGAATATCGTGATTGTTTTGCTAAAAATTTGTCAGAATTGGGTCATACCACCGTGACTGCAATGGATATTCAATTAAATGATAATAATCCAGTAGTTTATCGTCCTTATAGGCTAAGTCATACTGAAAGGGATGAAGTTAGGCTGATGATAGATGATCTCATGAAACATAATATCATTAGGGAGTCTACTTCACCTTATGCCTCACCCATCTTAGTAGTGAAAAAGAAAACCGGTGATAAGCGGTTATGTGTAGACTATCGTGCATTAAATAGGAAAACGTCTAAGCAGCATTATCCTATTCCACGTATAGAGGATCAAATTGACAGGCTGGCGGGAAACAGATACTTTTGTGCTTTAGATATGGCGTCGGGCTATTACCAGATAGGCTTGACTGAAGAGTCAAAGGCTAAGACTGCGTTTGTAACACCGGACGGACAGTTTGAATTTAACAGAATGCCGTTCGGTTTAGCAAATGCTCCGGCTGTATTTCAGCGTACTATCAATTTGGTTCTAGGGAATGCTAGATTTGATATCGCGTTGGCATACATGGATGACGTATTAGTGCCATCTGAAAGTTTCCAGCAAGGTATTGATAGATTACGAATAGTGTTTGAAAAACTACGTCAGGCAAACTTGACCTTAAAACCACAAAAATGTTTTTTTTTTTCAAGAGCGTGTAGATTACTTAGGGTTCGAGGTGTCTGGTGACGGTATACGACCAGGCTCACGCAAAGTAGATTCTGTAACTAATTTTCCACATCCGCGTGATGCTCATAATGTGAGACAATTTATAGGATTAGTCAGTTTTTTTAGGCGTTTTGTTAGAGGTTTTGCTGAAATAGCACGACCTTTAACAAAACTATTAAAGAAAGACGTCCCATGGGTTTGGGGCGTTGAACAAGAATGTGCATTTGTAAAACTTAAAAATGCTTTAACTTCGCGACCTATTTTAGCATTATATGACCCAAAATTAGAAACCCAAATTCATACAGATGCAAGCAAACATGGTGTAGGCGCAATTCTATTACAAAAACAGATTGACGGGCTATTTAAACCTATAGCATTTTATAGTAGACAAACATCTCCTGAAGAGTCTCATTTCTCTTCATATGAGCTAGAAGGCCTTGCAGTTATTTGTGCCTTGATCAGATTTAGACCATATGTTCTTGGATTACATTTCACCATCGCCTCTGATTGCAATTCTTTGCGTGCAACTTTTCTCAAAAGAGATATGGTACCAAGAGTGGCTAGATGGTGGAGTTTAATACAGGAATATGACTGTGAGGTTATATATAGATCTGGTCAAGGTATGATGCATGTCGATGCGCTTAGCAGAAACCCTGTACCATCCCATGAAATAGGCATAGTCAAGGAAATTGAGACTTATGATATCCTTACTATTAATGACGACTGGCTTGCAACTGTACAATTAGGTGATTCCGAAATACAACGAATAAAAGATATTCTTTCAAATACGAACTATAATGATATCGTAGAAATTCGCAAACATTTTATTCTTAAAAAGGATCGGGTTTATCGGATAACTGAAAACGGGTTGAGGTGGGTTGTACCAAAGGGCTGTAGATGGCAGATTCTGCAAAAGAATCATGACGAAATAGGACACTTTGGATTTGAAAAGACGCTTGAACGAATAAGTGATCATTATTGGTTTCCGCGTATGCGGAAGTTTACTAAGAAATATGTAACAGCGTGTTTAGAGTGTGCTCATAATAAAGTTCCATCGGGAAAGAAGCAAGGCTATTTACATCCCATTTCAAAGATTTCTAAACCCTTTCATACAATCCATATTGACCACGTCGGACCGTTTGTCACAAGTAAAAGAAAGAACTCTTATATTCTCGTTATTATAGATGCTTACTCAAAGTTTATCGTTTTAAAAGCTGTTAAAAATACCAAGTCAACTACTTCTATCACTGTTTTGAGGGATTATTTTGGTACGTTTGGTGTGCCGACACGTTTAATTAGTGATCGGGGTACATCTTTTACCAGTATAAAATTTAAAGCTTTTATGACCGAAATTGGTACAAAACACATTTTAAACGCTGTCGCTTCGCCACGGGCAAATGGCCAAGTGGAGAGGTACAATAGAACAATTTTAGATTCACTAGCTGCTCAAAATCATGGTAATGATGAGCGTTTATGGGATGACCGATTGCTTCAGGTTCAATGGGGTTTAAATAATACCATTAATAAAGGCACTGGAAAGTCTCCATCAGAAATACTGTTTGGTTTTAAACTCACTAGCATGAAAGAAGGCCATCTTATACCTGAAATAGAATTAGATGTTAATGAAAATACTGATGAAAACCGTGAATCGAATAACATTAGTAAAATAAGAGAAGAAGTTGAAAAATATGTTGATGAATCGCAAATTAAAGAAAAAAAACGTTTCGATAAGAAAAGAATAGACGCTCGTAAATTCAAGTTAGGAGATCTTGTTAGGATAGTTAGAGAGACTCATCGTATAGGAAAAAATAAGAAACTCTTGCCAAAGTTATCAGGTCCATATAGAATAACAAAAATATTCGACAATGATAGGTATGAAGTTATCGATACGCCTTTATCTAAGAAAGGTACGTCTGTATACAAAGGGGTGTATGCAGTTGACAAAATTTATCCATGGTTATGTTTTGGTGGAAATGGAAATGACGATTCATCAGGGAATGACATGAGTGAAGATGAAAACTTAGATGAAGTAAGTGAAAACACAGGTATTAATGAGCAGTAAATATATTATTTTGTGTTATTTTAGTTTTCCATTATTATGTATCAAGCGCAAGATGCGCAAACATTATACTGTATGATTATGATTATTAAAATTCACATATAATGTCATGTAACATTAACCGCACAAAGTGTGCGAATCTAATATAAAATGCATAAGGTATGCCATGAGTGATGTACAAAGTGCTAATGTCCGAGTTTGTAGGCACAAAGCGTGTGTTATACAAATATGTAATCCACAAGGTGTGCAAACCCTATTGTACAAGGTGTGCGATTCCTAAATCCCAATGCACAAGGTGTGCGTTTCCTAAACCCCAATGCACAAGGTGTGCGATTCCTAAATCCCAATGCACAAGGTGTGCGATTCCTAAATCCCAATGCACAAGGTGTGCGATTCCTAAATCCCAATGCACAAGGTGTGCGATTCCTAAATCCCAATGCACAAGGTGTGCGATTCCTAAATCCCAATGCACAAGGTGTGCGAGGTCTAATGCGTAAAGTGTGCTATGTTTACTCTATAAAATGTGCAATGTACTCAAAGTGTAATGTGTGATCCCTGAAATGTACTAGACAAATGTAATAAGTAAATTATGATACCTGATGTGAAATTGAAAAGCAAAATGCATAAAGCTGTGTGTAATTCAAAAATTATTTGATTAATTAATAAAATTAAAGTAAAATTGTCAAGGTAATGTCGCAGACTAAGGAACCTTTATTTACGCTGTGATAATGTTAACATGAAAAATAAAGAGTGCCTATTAAAATAAGCAGTTCATTTTTATAATAGGTGTGGTGACCGGCAAATAGCTTGAACAAAGATGGTACCACTGCACATGTTACTGCACTGGCATAAAGGCTAGAATCATTAAAATTGATCACTGTGCATGTTTAAAAATTGTTTGCCGCGCACTATACACGAGGACGTGTATAATTATCAGGATGGACGAGCTGTTAGAACGCCTATGTTGTTAAATTATTTTGAATCAATTTACATGTGATTTATTTCGTATGGTGCTAAATTAATTGGTTTTATATTATTTTATAGCTTCAGTAATATCTGATTATAATTAATTATTTCTAAATTTTATAATGGTATTTGTTTTGTTCTCGATTTATCATACTACCAACATTTTTTAACAATGTGATTGAATATGTTTGGAACGTTGTATTGACTCTTTTTATTGGTTGTATATAAAGAGCTGTGAGTATTGTAACAAGTCAGTCTTGCTGGAACCCTTGTGGTGTAAGGTTGTCCCTGTTGAAGTGTATATGTTTATGGTATAATAAAAAGTTTATGGATTATATCTAGTTCGTGGATTATTTTACTTAGTGATTCTAACATTGGTAAACAGTTAAAAAATCTAATAAACATTGAACTGTTATATACCACACGTACCTACCTACGTAAAATATCATCACGAAAGCAAATATTTAAAATATACTTGTGATTGTCCCTTAGAGTGTTGATACTTGGGGCTGTTACTATATCTACTTCGATTAAAGAAAAGTTTAATGTTGATCATAATAATTACAAAGTACTTTCCCCCTAGCCAAGTTTACAGTCTACAATCGTCAATGCTATAGCGCAGCGGTACTCTAAGTGTGTTCCGCGGAACCCTAGGGTTCCGCGATACCCCTGTAGGGGTTCCGCAAGAATTTAGAAAAAAAAAACAAAACACCTCTCTCTGGTCACTGGTCGAACGTTTTGAATCCGCCCGCCGCGCGTATACTTGTGAGCGCGCAGTCCCTTTGATAAAAGCCGCCTCTGAATTAGACGCTATAGTTGTGAACAAGCGACTTTCGGCTCTATCTTCAAAAGCATAAAGTCGAGATTGTTTACAACGCATTTTTTTGTATTTATATTTTTATTTCCGCTTTTTGTTTATCAAAGGCGCCGACTCGACTATTTTTGAGAATGTTCGAGTTCGAGTCTAGGACTAAGTATAAAAGCGCTATTATATAAAAAAAGTCGCGCCTCGTCAGTCAGTTGACGATTAGCGTTCGGAGCGATAAGTTCGTACCTACCTACTTACAAGCTGGCTAGCCTGCTGCCTTCTTGTAAGTTCTACTGCCCGCTGTATTCTGATTGTATCAGTTTTGTACATTTCTTCTTTGGACTAAACTTTGTCTCATAAACGCAGTAACGATTGTGCATTATTTTGACCCTACCATCCTGACGTGTAACATTATTAATAAAGAAGAATGGAACGTTGGCTTAAAGGTGTTAAACGTGTTGCAACGACATCTTCTAATGACGCTGAATGTTCAAAAGCAGTACGCGCGGAGAATACAGCAATTACCGATCCAGACGATGATGCCACGACGTCAAGCTCCACGGTTTCAAAGACGAAAAAAAGGAAGTATGATGAATCATATATCAGTTTCGGATTTGTTGATTCCAACGGCTCACCTCTCTGCATGTTATGTAGTAAACTGCTTCCTAATAGTTCCATGGCACCTGCCAAATTACGCAGACATTTAGAAACTGTACATTTTTTGAATAATGTTATTACAAACGTTGATAGTAACATACCTGTAAGTGCAGTTTATTGTGATATGACCCAAGCCTTTGACTACGTAGATCATAATATCTTACTTGATAAACTAGATGCATATGGAATAAGAGGAAATATATTGCAGCTAATAAAATCGTATTTAAAAAAAAGAAATCAATATGTAGAAATTTCGAAAATAGATACCAAAACTAAATGTGAACGAATATATAGGTCAAATAATCGATCAATTTCATACGGCGTACCACAGGGGAGCGTGCTAGGTCCCTTATTATTTATATTATATATCAATGATTTGCCAAAAGTAACAAATCATCATATGTCACTATTTGCCGACGATAGCACTGTAACTATTAAATGCACAAACAAATTAAATTACGAACATGAAATCAATAACACAATTCAATCAATAATTAAATGGTTAGATAATAATAATCTTAGGATAAATATTGATAAGACAAAATTAATGCTGTTTAGTCAGCGTCCAAATATATGTCATAATATGTCAATATATCACGGTAATAAAAGCATTGCTCAAGTAAATACAACCAAGTTCTTAGGTTTAAATATAGACCAAAGACTGGATTGGAAAGAACATACAGAACAATTAAGCAAAAGAATAAGTAAATCTGCTTATGCCTTATATAAACTAGCATCAGTCTTAGGAAAAGATGCTCTCCTAACAGCTTATCATGGCATCATAGGCTCAATTTTAAGGTATGGCGTTATTTTTTGGGGTAACTCATGTAACAGGGAACTAATTTTCAAGCAACAAAAAAGGTGTATCAGAGCTATGTTTGGATTGAACTGTACTGATACGTGTAAGCCATATTTTAAGAAATACAAGATATTGACACTCCCCTCCTTATATATATTTGAAGTTGCGATTTTCGTCAAAACAAATCCAAAATTATTTAAGAAATTGTCAGACTTCAATACCCGTAGTCGGCGTGATAATAATAGATTATGTGTAAGACAGCACAATACAGCACTGATGCATAAAAGTGTGTTCTGCATGGCGCCAATCATATATAATCACATACCGGGGCCCATTAAAGATTTAAATATTAACCATTTTAAGAGTAGACTAAAAGCCTTTTTAATAGAAAAAAATTATTATAATATTTCGGAGTTCTTAAAAGATAAAGTGCTGATTTAATGATGTTTTAATGATTTACAATTATTATAAGTTATTTGTTTTTTTACCTTAAGTAAATTGATTTTTCACTAAATGTATGTCAATTTTGATACTTTTAATTTTTCTAATGTAAATAATTTTATATGACATTTCGTTTTGTCAATTAATATTAGCACTTGTTTACATTTATAAATAATATTTGCATACCAACTTCTGGTAGAGTATGACAGGACTTTATTTATGTTACCAATGTCAACTTATTTTTACTCATATTCTAGCAAATAAATAATTCTTATTCTTATTCTTATTCTTATATACACCCCGAGTCTAAAGACAAGAATAAAGAATTTTTTGTTCGTAAAAAAGAACAGTTATTGGAAAGTCAAAAAAATATGATGCATGTAACACAAACTATCAATGAAAAGGCCACGGAGGCATCATATTTAGTTAGCTATCGCATTGCACAAGCAGGTGAAGCGCACACTATCGCTGAGAATTTAATAAAGCCATGTGTGTTAGACATAACAAAATGTATGCTCGATGAAAAATCTGCAAAGCATCTTTCTACTGTACCGCTATCAAACGATACTGTTTCACGGCGAATCCATGATCTGGCAAGCTACGTCAAACAAGAACTAGTTGCACGTCTACAAAAAACACGATTCGCCTTGCAAATGGATGAGTCAACTGATGTCACTGGTCTGGCTATCTTGCTGGTTATCGTGAGATATCCATATGAACGTTCTTTTGAAGAAGACATGCTTATGTGTTCACCGCTGCCCACAAACACTACCGGGGAAGAAATTTTTAATAAAATAAACATATTTTTTAAAGAAAATAATCTTAGTTGGAACGATTGCATTGACATTTGTACAGATGGGGCCAAGGCGATGACAGGTAAAACAGCAGGAGCAGTATCACGAATAAAAAGTAAAGCGCCTAATTGTAGTTCCAGCCATTGTATTCTGCATAGACAAGCACTTGCGATGAAGCAAATGCCGTCAAATCTAAAATTAGTTATGGATGAAGCGGTAAAAATAATTAATTTTATCAAATCACGACCACTACAATCCCGATTGTTCTCATTATTGTGTGAAGATTATGGCAGCAAACATAAAACACTGCTGCTCCATACAGAAGTGCGATGGCTGTCTCGGGGTAAAACTTTAACAAGGCTATTTGAACTTAGAGCCGAGTTACAAATGTTTCTTTCAGCAGATACAGTTTCTTTTAATTTGAAAGACCGTTTGTATGATAAAACTTGGTTGTTCCGATTGTCTTTTATGGCGGATATCTTTCAAAAACTGAACGAATTGAATTTATCATTGCAAGGTAAACAGACAACAGTGTTCCAGGCCTATAACAAAATAACTGCCTTCAAAAGAAAATTAGATTTTTGGATTATTTGCGTTGGTAAGAGAGAAATAGAAAGCTTTACGTCACTCAGTGAGTTTGTTAGCGATAACGACTCGGAAATGTTTCAAGATGATGTGTTTGAAGAATTGGTCCAATATCTCACTTCGATGCGCGCATCTTTTGTAAAGTATTTTCCCGAAGAACATAATACAAAAATGAAGCTGAATTCATGGATTCATAATCCTTTTTTACCCAACTTGCAAAAGCCCGAAAGTATGTCAAACGAGATATATGAATCTCTTTTAGAAATGTCATCAGACACAAGTATGGAGTCACTGTTCAAAACGACGCCTCTCAACGATTTTTGGTGCAGAATCCGTGATGAATATCCAATGCTTGGCAGAATGGCTCTGAATATTCTTCTCCCGTTCCCAACAACATATTTGTGCGAAACAGGATTCTCAACCTATGCAGCCACGAAAACAAAATATCGCAATAGACTGGACGCCGAACCTGATATGAGACTTCAAATGTCTTCTATCAAACCTGATATCAACCAATTGATGAAAAATAAAAAACAGTTTCATACCTCCCATTAGTTAAGATTTTTTCATTTTTAATATCTTCTATTATTGTACTTGGCATGTGGTTAAAGTAAGTAATAATTAGTAACTGTTACATTGTACTTTTATTATGCTTATATAATAAAGAATACACTTTTAAAAACTATTGTTTTATTGCAGGGTTCCGTCAAGTATTTTGCTTGTCAAAAGGGTTCCGTGACCAAAAAAGTTTGAGAACCGCTGCTATAGCGTAACAAGCGTCTATAGAAAACAATCAAAATGTATGGGAATGACTTATCTCAACGCTCAGATTAACAACGCTCAGATGAGTCTCAACGAATGACTTTTTCGTTGAGATATGTCATTCACATACATTTTGATTGTTTTCTATTAGCGTTGACGATTGTAGATTGTCAACTTGGCTAGAGGGGCTTATATTTCTTATGTGTTTATTATATGAGAATATGAGACTAAATATACGGAAGATTTGAAAGACTTCATGGTGTAGCATGTATAATATTTGCACTACGGTTTATTAAACAATATTTAATCATGCATCGAAAAATATGATTGCACAACGCATTCCAGAATGAATAATTTTCATTTGTTTTTACTAGAAATTAAGGCTTTTCCTACTGTGGGTAGAGAGACTTTTGAAAATTAGGTATTTGAAGAAACTATCGCTGTCTCTTTGCGAGCGTCCAACCTCAAATAAGTGCGATACGGACAACTGCAGCTCCGACTGAAATGCCTTTTTTACTAATAAAAAAGTCATCATTCAAGGTTTGGCTCCCGACTATTTTATCCTCCGAAACTGGGCCAATTTAAAAGATATTTCATAAATTGAATAAAAAGCATATGAACTGCGCCGCTGTTTTACTTTTTTCATTAATAGTTGTCAAATTTAAACACAAGGCCTCTATAGACAGCGGTCTAAATAGGAAATTTTGAGATTTTTTTAATGCTTCTAGAAATAATTTATAAACAAAAACGAAAACAAAGGGGCATAGAAAAAGTTGATATTTATTTTACTGTAAAACAATATTGCTCTAGGGTTATAAACCAGAAAGAAAACCGCTGAGAGCGTTTGTATGGAAAAAAGACCACCCGCATTTCCTCTTAAGGTAGGTACGTATTATAACTATGATAAAACGGCTGTTTCCTCGGAAAGTATTTTATTATTTTTATCTGTCTTTAGCAAGCTTTCTCCATTACAAGTAGATGGACCTATTTTATTTACCTTATAAACCAAACACGCCATACCGATTTCTAAGGAAGGTCGGGAAAGACCTTGAATAAACATTATCTGACAAAAGGGACTGTAAAAGTACATTACAGAGACAGTACCTACAATAAATAAACACTGTGCCGTGTGTTCCTAATTCATGAAATTTTCCATTTAATTAGGCTTTAAAGGGAAATTAAAAAACTGAATGTTTTAACTTAATGTTTTTGGTTGAATGAAGTTTGTTGTGATAGGGTTATATCAAAAATCGATGCATTAATATCACTGGTGGTTCGTTTTGACTATGAAAGCCGCACTTTTCCTCTAATTTAACACGTTGGTTGCTGGCAAACATTCGTTCCCGTTGTCTTTCTATGCGGTTTGCTACGCACGTATTGTGTGCGGTAATTCTATCAAAAAAGACCGTTACAATGATACAGCCCTGTGACAGACAGACAGATGGACAGATGGACGGACGGACGGACGGACGGACGGATGGACGGATGGACGGACGGACGGACGGACGGACGGACGGACGGACAGCGTAGTGAGAGCAATAGGGTCCCGTTTGGCATCCTCTGGGTACGGAACACTAAAAGAGCAAAAAAAAACAAGTTTAAAAAAGCGGGTTGCATCGAGAAACAGAAGGGATACCTCTACACATTTGCACGTGCGGATAGAAAACGCGTGCTTGTTATCGGTCACGTTTTTAGTTTACTATCCGGCGCGGCGGCCGAGCGTACAACGAGCCTATGCAATGAGTAACAGAATAATCGCAAGCACTGAAAGTAGTTTGTTCAGAATCACTAAGAGAATCGATTGGTATGGTTTTTATACCATGCATAGACCAGAAAGCCTCAAGAAGCCGCATAAACAAAGTTTCGCTAGAGAACACAGTCGTAAAAACGCTGGCCCCCCAGGGTGCGGACGGCGCGTTATGATTGGTCGGCTCAAAAGTTCGGTGGTATGTTTGATGCCACTCGCTGACGGAGTGACGTTCCGATTGGTGGTGGGGCGTATATGCAGTGGTACTGCATATGCGTGGTGACTGGGGATGTCCGGTTAATCGGGGTCTAGAGGCTTATTGGTCTGTGATACTATTTTACATGTTATTACCCATTTTATTCTTCAAAATTCGTTTTTGATATTAAGGATAAATAAGTATATGAGCAGTAACGATTCCTTGAAGTCCAGTTGAGATCCAGTGTCAGACAACCCCAAAACGGCATCCAACAGTTATCCAGCAACCAACTCAGGAACTTACTGATGCCTAAAAACCATGCAATTTTGTGATAAAAAAAATATTAGTCATAATATTCTAATTGCAGTGTGTGAGGTCTCACGTTCATTATATTACTCGTTGTAGAAGCTTCGCTTCAATACAAAAGTTTAAAAAAGCAGAAACCAATTAGACTTGTTTATGTAGCTCTATGAAAATGTTATCTTGTTTTCACAAAACCATCCATTTCAATGCGCTTCTAAGATACATTTGAAAGATGAACTCGTCTCGTGGGTGTTGTTCTGCGAACTAAGAGCATCTAAAGTGAAAACTAAAATCGATTTGAAACGTTATATTCTGAATGTGGCAGATAAAACAAAACCCAGCTGACAACAGTCAGACGAGCGATATGAAATGAAGCTGTTTCATTTCATTACCCTATAGGAATAAAGTAACTTTAGACAAAAGGACTGTCGCACAATGTTTAATACGTCTTTTGGTCTTGTAAGTATTACGCGGTTTAGAGAATCGACCCCTAGATGCCTTAACTTCAGCACTATCGCGTGCGAAAGCTGTAACAAACGTTCATAATGTTGTCCGCGCTCGCTCAAGGGAATGCATGGAATAGGCCATTTGCCAGGATGGCGTCGACAACGTGACAATATTTCCAAGAATGTGCCCAATAATGGGAAATCACGATGAGCCTTGACATCGCGTATTGATTCCAGAATACGTGCCCCGCTTTATGTGAATGACCGTCGAGTTAATTTCTATTTTCGACGTTGAAAATGCTTTTTGAACGTGACAGTTGTGGTTACTGTGACTTTACGATCCCGACAAAGCTCCCGCCATTTTGAGATGACCGTTTTAATAAATTATTATTTTATAACGCTGTTCTTGTAAAATGAAATGTTATTTTATACGTTTTTTTTTTTTTTATAGTATAGGATGGCGAAACGAGCTAAAGGCCCACCTGATGTTAAGCGGTTACCTTTGCCCATAACAACTGCAATATCACCTAGGCTGTTGCCTAAATGGTACCGCAAGTCGGTTCGCCAAACTGAGACATGAAGATGGAAAGTCTCATGTGATTGTCGATGTTTACTCGCGAGAAGAATTGCTACACAAAATAATATCAAACATTTTTACTGCATTTTCGGCATCCTGTTGCGTGTGTTCTTTATAAAATTCAGAATTGAATTTTCTGTAACCAGGTCGTAAGACTCTGAATGTTGAATAAAGAGAGGCGAAAAACAGGATCATTTAACTTACGACGTATAAAAATGCCTATCTTCAATTTTAGTACCATTGCTAGAATGAAAATTTCAGCCATCTTAAAGTGGTCGTAAGATTAGGTGAGACCTCGATTTGTTTGATGTCACGTCATTATAGATTTTATTACGGAGATTTCGCGACTCTAAGGCCTGAACAGACGACCCAGAATTATGCCTACAGCGACGCTTATAAAACTGCCAGTCATTAAATTGTGCGGCAGTAAAGGTAGGGCTGCTGGATGGTGCTGATTCAATGAACCAAATTTTCAACTTAATAAGCCAAAGTCATAAGTGATTTTTCTAATTAAAGTTCTCCTTAGGTTCCGTTTTTGTCTTGACTTTTTGGAGTTGATTTTCTTCACCAAATTGCGATTACTACAATTCAGGCTTTATTGAACTGTCATTTTGTAATTAGACCAGCTGAAATTTTATTATGTTCCGAAAAAAAATAGGTTTTCTCGAGGACAAGATTTTTCGATTTCGATTATTGTTAGCCCTGAATGTAGATGTTGTGTATGTGTGCGTAATGCGGGCGCATTTTAATTGAGGCACAATTATGTTTGGCGGTCTTTTGTACTGTTGTAGGCGAGAACCGTGAAGTCACTGCGGTAGGACAATGGCGGGGAGCAATGGCCCGCTTATCATTTCTCGGGCGTTCTGGGTGGTGCCAGATTTTAAAAGGAATTACGGGGTCTGGAGCCTTTATGAAATTTCTCCCTGCTTTAAGTTGTTTTTCACTTTAAATTAAAGTCAACACTTTGATGAAAGATCGCCTTTATGAAAAGTTCAACATTTTCTAAGTTGAGGAGGGTGCTCATATTTCAATAAAGTGGTATCAAGAAAAAGGTCAAACAAATTTTCCTTGTACTCTCTAGGAATATTATTGAAAACTATTGTTCTTTGAAAGCTGGAAATAACATTGTTTCAGTTTTAAGCGTTCATAGGGATAAGTGGACCTTGTTCCTTCTTTGAGGTAGATCGGTGCTAGGAAATTTTAAATTAAGGTAATAATTAGTGTAAAGGTATGTTTTAAATTTGTTATTACTGACTTTTAGGATGACTGTCGCCATTATAAAACAATGGGCAAGAAGAAAGAGGCATGGAGAATGAATCGTGTGAAAAGCTAGAATGAAGGTGAACACTAATAAGACGATGGCCAATATATGCAACTCCTGTAAGACAGGATCTACAATGGTGACCAACCAATAAAATTGATTAGAAAAGATGATGGCTAATTGAAATGTATGAAAATTATACTGGGCCTACCGATACGACCGATATGAATAAGAAGAGAAAAATTATAAAAATAATGGTATAAAACCATGTGCAAGTGTGCAACAATAATACTATAACACAAAAACATAATCAGGGGCCTTATTCCCGAATGGATCGAGTTCTGTATCAATCGAATTTGAATTTGAGTTAGTGTCAATTCATACTGCATTCCTCTAAGAATTAACATTAGCTCGATTTGGTTCAGAGCTCGAACCAGTCGGGATCGGGAGTAAGGCTGCAGCCCGTTATTATCCCTCTGATGAGCAGGGCACTTTTCTCCAAATGAGAAGGTTAAGGCCTTAGTCCATCTAGCTGGTTTAGTGCAGGTTGGCAGACTGCACATATAACCAAACTTTAACATCGTAAGCAAACCTGTACACCTGATAGTGCTCTATACAGTATAGAGCACTATTAGGTGTACAGGTTTGCTCACTATGTTTGTTTATCATCCTCTGTTCTTGTTCTGTTTCCTAACCCAACCGTTAAAGCGAGTGTTAATGAAATTCTGATTCTCATATAGAGTCGAAAAGCCAGAGGTTCTGGCCGGGTTTAAACTCAGATCCACCTGATGCATGGAAGGCAATCGTTCAACCACTAGGCTATGACTACTTAACAGTAAGGGCTCTTTGAAGTTGGCCTGCAATTTGAAAGAGTCCTTATACTATGCGCCTTGGTAATCAGTATGCAAAGTGTAGGTACTGCAAATGCATATAGTTAGGTAAGTATTCAAATGTCTTTGTGCAAATGTCTTGTGTCTTGTTTTGTACTAAACAAACGTTTTATCTATCTCTCTATCTTAAAAAGCTTTCGAAGACCTACAAGATAAAACTCAAGTAAATAAAACAACATTGAACTACTTCCTTGTAAGGAACTTCAAAGGAGATGAGCAGATGATAAAGGGATCACTATATTTCTCGGCCGCTTGCACACATATTAAGGCCCGCAACATACTGAAACTTTTTTTTGTATGCGGAGAAAATGTCTATCGCATGTCATACCACCGGTTAATCCGTAACGAGATTATTCGGAGAAGAACCGGAGTGACATAGCTTGTAGGATAAGTAAGCTGAAGTGACAGTGGGCTGGCCATGTCTGTCGAAGGACCGGTAGCCGCTGGAGCAGACGAGTCCTTGAGTGGAGACCGCGAATCGGCAAACGCAGCGTAGGGCGCCCCCCCGCCAGGTGGACCGACGACCTGAAAAACGTGGCTGGGGGGGACTGGATGCGGAAGGCAGAGGACCGAGTGTTGTGGCGCAACTTGGGAGAGGCCTATGTCCAGCAGTGGACAGCGATAGGCTGAGTTGATGATGTCATACCACCGGGGATGTGGTGTGGTAATGTGGGACTCGCGCCCACTAAAAACCCCGCCGTGAGCCTATTTTTGCCTTGGGTGGATAGACCACTAGGACTGCAATGCATCTGCGATCCATCCAGCGGTCCACTCTTCAGGGCCTTCCACTTTTTTCGTAAACTCTCCTTCAGTGATGTCCGGACATACTTAGGATATCCTGACTCGAGGACCGTGCAAAGCGAACCATAGCTAGACTCCCCACAACATACTGAACCTGGCCCAGCAAAGCCTAGCCGAGTGCCAGACGGCGCGTTTATGTCTTTATTCGCAAATCTTTCCCACGTGGCACTCGGTTATGTGAGCCCATTGCACGGTGTCGTAGCTAAGGTCATGAGTAGCTAGGGTAAGATTTTAATTTTGCGCCCCACAAAACTTATTTTGTAGGAAGATAAAGCATAAACTTTTGTTTTGATTTTGGGTATTAAGATCTTGATGTGCCCGTGATCCAGTGGCCTGCAATGACAGTGACAATGACCTGCAGGCCACTGGATCACTTCCGCGGCTAGCTCCTAGCTTCGACGCTATTGGCCCAATATGTGGTGCCACGTAACTTTGAACGTTTTACAAAACCATCCACCGTCCAATATGCGGCAGGCCTTAGACATGAACTCTATATAACGTCGGAAATTTGAAAGAGCATGAGGATATAAGTAGTTTCACTGCATTATCTCACGGTTGCAGTGTGCTAACGACGGCTGGGTATGGATGCCATGTTGTGACGTCAGCGCGGGATATTGGCACACTTTGATTAAAATTTCATGTCATTTTCATCATATATAATTTCTTCTAGCCTGGCATGCAAATCCTACTTCTTATTAATATTATAAATGTATGTATGTTTGGAAGTATGGAGGTTTGTTTATTTGTCTTTTAATCACGCTGAAATGGCTTAACGGATTTGTATGAAATTTGGCGCACAGATACGACCATAACCAGTGGGGTAATTTTGTAATGCATTTACTTTGACATTAGCTTTCATTTTGAAATTACAGCAATATTCATTGCGTGGTACGCAGTAGGCGATAACACGGATTGTCAAAACACACGGAGCAATGAACATTGAAATCCTATTGATTGCGATCACGAGTGAGTTACGCAATTCGGCAGCAGAATTAACAATAAGCTACTTTTTATTCCAGGAAGATAGAAAGTTCTCGAGGGATGCGTGATAACATCTTCCTGTGATAAACCGAATTATGTATTTACTGTTAGGCTAGTTATTGAAATATCATAGCGTAACATTTTATTATCGGAATTAATATCTGAATACTTTTAAAAAATTTTTTTTATAATGCTGGTATAGTCACGACATAATATATAAACAATTTTACAGACACCATTAATAGGTATAGATTTTCTGTAGGTACAGTCGACTGCATGACAGTGGTAGCACTTGAATAAGAAAACCACCCTTACTGCTTACGAAATAAAGACGCTGTCAATGTCAAATTGTTACAAGCGTACCAGGAAAGTAAACGATATGAAAAAAACGTAACATTTGGGTCGGGTTCAGAAGAAAATATTATTAATTAGTATAAATTAATAAGCGTATATTAAAAGCGTTGGATACTGTGTAACAGAGTGCTACTAAAAATATTGCAGAGCAGTTGTATAGTCTCCATAAAGCTGTCTTATTTTGCAGATGATGATAATATTATTAATGGCGGGATTATCCACGACAATGTTGATGAGTATGATGGTGAGAGTAATACAAACTGTCACTGCTAGCAATACCGTGAGTACTTTTAGGTTTTATAATATTTAACCGTCCATTATTTCGTAAATAGATCGCAATTTTTGAGGTAACATAGTACTTTTGCGCCATCAATGGTGGTATAAAAGCTTCTTAGTTTAATTGCCAGACAAAATAATTTATGTTTTCAATATTGATGTTTTTACAGCGATCTTCTTTTCTCTCTTTCACTTGATTTGTTTAGCCAAAAATCAAGTTTGTACCATTAAGTTTTTATTTGCTTTTTTATCAATTATGATAATAATATGATTAATACTTAATAACCTGGACAGTTTGCTGAAATCCACGAATATGGTCACCATACATTTTCCGCTAAACTTCATCCCCGCTCACATTGTCTAAAATTCCAGGTAAAAGATGTTTGTTAGTGTTATTTATCTGCCTGTTATTTATTTGCCATGTCGGGCTCAATAAGTATTTACTTCCCTAAACTCTGTCGTTTTTAAATCCCTTTACGCTCTATTCGACTCATCTTTTAGAGTAATTGCTCTAAATCCTAGATCATTTGAAATTCTTTTAAGAAGTTTCATTTTATAAGAAAAACCTTTATTTCTTTAAATTCTAGAATCTAGATAAATTTTGTCGCGGTAAGCTATAAAGTTTCAGATTAGGTACTTTTAATGAAAAATGTATGAAATAATTTTAAGTTTACGGTTGTAGGTAATTTAATATGTACTGAGTGAAGAGCAACTGGGTGCTTTAAAGTAAAATCTCATTTTGAAGCAGGGATTGCGTTTTCGTAATTTTTGATTTTCATTTCGGCATTGGTCAAACTTTTTAGGATTTCATTTTCAAATCATATGCTGCATAAAAGTTAAATTCCTATTCGTAGACGAAATTTTGTAGTCAGACTGCTACGTATATTTCAAATAATTATTTCAAAGTCTCTGCATGCTGATATGTGAATTTAACACATAACATAACATAACATGCCTGTATTTCCCCGAAGGGGTAGGCAGAGGTATATTAGTACACCTACATTTCGCCAGTTATGTTATAGTCCCATGTAATAGGGGGCGAGCCTATTGCCATTGACCGGGCACAAATCCAGACTCCGGGCTGTTACTGAGAATTTCCTAATGATAAAACCCAATAACACTTTGCCCGGTGGAAGGAAACCACTAAACAGCCTAATATTAAAAATATACTTAATTTTTTTTTGTTTATAACACAAATTAATGTTAATTTGTTGACAAAAATAAATAATTTGATGAAATTAAATGTTTATTTATCATATTTTAACTAAACCAGTAAAAAAAAGTTTAAACAACTAACTGCGATCGCCAACCCGCCTTTTTTTTTTTTTTTTTTTTTTTTTTTTTTTTTTTTTTTTTTTCCGTGGGGAAAATCCTCATGGACGCACTCCGCCCGGGGAAGGCGGAGCCAGTGTCGGACTCTTACCGACTAAAAACCACCACGGTGTTCCTCTACCGACCTTGGCCGGGGGCGTGGGAAATACTCCCGTATTCGCCCAACCAACCCCGGCAGGTCCCGGTTCGCCACTGGCAGGCGAGCCCCTTCTCCCCGTGCGGCAATCACAACGGCCGCACCCTCCTCTTGACTGGCGCGCGCGGAACACTACGCGCCACCGTCACGGGCCTTAACTGGTCGGGCGGCGGGCCACCCCGAGTCCGCCGCCCGCAGGCCCACACCTAGGGTGGCTGGAGGTCGGCATACGCCCTCCTACGACGCCCAGGTCGTCTCCTGCGGATGGGAAGAGAGGTCATCGCCTCTCGAACCCTCTCCGCCGCCTCCTTAGCGAGCATAACCTCCTCGCAGAAGGAGACGACGCCTTCCCAAGCGCTCTCGCTCCCGACCATAGACAGAACCACGGCCGGAAGCGAGAGATCGCTGCCGCCTACTGCAGTGATGAGGTCACGGCGCTGCGCGGCCCAAGCTGGGCACTCCGCCAATGTGTGCTGCACCGTGTCCTCTGGGCAGCTCCCGCAGTGATGACACTCGGGCGTCGGCTCCCGGCCTATGCGACACAGATACTTACCGAAGCAACCATGCCCCGAGAGTATCTGCGTCAGCCGGTAGGTGAGGGCACCATGGCTCCTCTCCAGCCACTCCTCCATGACGGGCCTTACCGCCGCGATAACGGCGTGCCCTGCGCTGGGTTGCGCAAGTCGCTCCTCCCATTCAGCAACTAGGATCTGGCGGACCTCGCTCCGATCAGGCGGGTCCTCGCGCTGGTGATACCTTAGCGCAAGGTCTCTCGCCTCCAGATCCCAGGGCATTGATCCGGCTAGGAGACTCGCCGCCTCAAAGGAGATCGTACGATATCCCCGTATCACCCTGATTACCATCGCACGCTGCGGCCTACGTAGCAGCACGACGTTACAGCGTGTCAGGGTGTCCGCCCACACTGGGGCCCCATAAAGGGCCATGGACCGTACGATCCCCACGTAGAGCCTCCGGCAGGAGGCGTTTGGCCCCCGCAAGTTTGGGAGCAACCGCGATAACGCAGCCGCGGCCCCCATCAGCTTGGGTGCCAACCGCTGAAAGTGCGGCCCAAAGCCCCACCGGCTATCGAGGACGAGTCCCAGGTACTTCATCGTCGACCCGATGCCGATGCGGACGCCTCCTACCATTATGTTGGATCCCGGGGGTGGCCCCATTCGAGGCCCGTGGAAACACAGAGCCTCAGACTTGTGTAGAGCCACCTCGAGACCCAACCGCCGGATCCTTCCAACGACCTGCGCAACCCCCGCTGTCGCCAGCATGGTCGCCTGCCGGAGCGTCTTCCCCCTCGCCGTGACCAGCGTGTTGTCGGCGTAGCATGTTACGCCGACGCCATGGAGAAGAGCACCACGCAGCACCCAGTCGTAACCGATGTTCCACAGAAGCGGCCCCAGAACCGATCCCTGTGGCACACCGCACGACATCTCTCGCCGACCCCATCCTTCCCGACCCGGGTAGATGACGGCCCTGTCCGTCAGATAGGCCCCGATAGTGTGGCGGAGGTAGGTCGGCACCCGATGAAATTCGAGTGCCGCCCTAATGCAACTCCAGGGCAAGGTGTTGAAAGCGTTGGCGATGTCAAGAGACACCGCCAAAACAACCTCCCCCCGGGCCACTGCTCTCTCCGCCAGAGCCCTCACGCGCATGATAGCGTCCACAGTTGAGCGCCCCCGGCGGAAACCAAACTGGTTGTCTGCCAGATCCGGCCCCATCCTAGTCAGGTGCTGGACAAGGCGGTCTGCAATTACTCTCTCAAAGAGCTTGCCCACCTCGTCCAGCAACACGATGGGGCGGTATGCAGATGGTGAGTCTGCCGGGCGCCCCTCCTTCTTCAGCAGGACCAGTTTGCCATTCTTCCACCTCCGTGGAAACTGGCCCCGCTCGAAGCATGCGCTCAAGAGCCCTCCCAATCGGGGTCCAAGGGCCTTCAGAGCCAGGACCCATGCTCGGCCAGGTATGCCATCGGGCCCTGGGGCGGTGTTTTTGGCTTGAAGCCGTTTCACCGCCGCCATCAATTCTTCCCGGGTCACTTCGGGCACGTCGTCATCGTCGTCCGCGCTAGGCACCATGTGAGGAGGAACCATGGGCGGAGGGGTGTGCTCCGCCCTTGAAGGGAACAGAGCGCTCACCACACCCTCCAGCAGCTCAGGCCGGAGACTCTGGGATAGTGGGGGGGCCCACGGGCGAAGTTTGCCCCGTACCATACGGTATGGACGCCCCCACGGATTTGCATCCAGAGTCGCCCGCATGGCATCAAAGCCTGCCACCTTGGCTTCTGTGATGGCCACCTGAAGGGCCACCTTTGCTGCTCTGTACCCCTCGTACAGCTCCTCCTCTATGTCTGCCTCCTCCGGGGTGCGGGGACGCCTCCTGAACCGCCTCCTGAACCTGGTGTACCGGCGTCGCTCGTTCACACATGCAACACGCAGTTGCGCTATGTCCGAGGACCACCAGTACATCTGGCGCCTTACAGGACCGGGCTTAGCCCTAGGCATCCCCACATCGCAAACATGCGTCATCGCCTCCTGGAACCACCCAGCCTCCACATCGATATCGACAGGCCTGTCCGGTGCTGTCACCCAGGTCTGTACGATCGAGGCCTCCAGGAGGGCCTCCCGGTTCAATTTGGCAAGAGCCCAACGCGGACCGACCCCGACCGGGGCCGCCTGGACTGGGCTGACAGAGGTCTGGGCGGAGACGTCGAATCGGATGTAACGGTGATCCGACAACGTCTCCACCTCCTCCATCACACGCCAGCCCTGGACATGGCGCTCAACAGCGGGACTAGCGAACGAGATGTCCACTATGGACCCACCCCACCGCCGAACGCACGTCTGGACGGAACCCCGGTTAAGGAGCAGTAACCCAGACTCCACAGCCCACTCCTCGAGCACCTCACCCCGCGCATCCGTGGCCGGGGAACCCCAAGCCGTGGATTTGGCATTGAAGTCCCCGAGGACAAGCACTGGGTGTGGTTGGCTGCGGCTGACGACGATGCCCAACCCCACGAGGTCGCCAACCCGCCTGCCAAGCGTGGGGATTATGGCATATCCCCCCATTTGGGGGAGGCCTTTGTCCAGCAGTGGACGCTTTTCGGCTGGAATGATGAATTAAACCAGTTGATTTATTCACAAAAATGTTTTATTTTATTTAGACAAAAACTCTTTGCTGAGATTTATAAATAAACTGTAAAGTAAGAAGCAGTAGTGTGATAATGTAAAGTAAATAGTATGCGTGCGTTATAAGCTCCATTATGAATCTAAAAGCGGTGCGGTGCACTTTACGAGCAAGTGTGTTGAGAATTATATTATTTATTTCATCTAATCGATCAAAAAACCAAGTGTTGCCATCTCGATTAAACTTGGTTCCGGCCGCGTGGTTCGATCGTACAGTTCGATTAATCGAACGATGTGGACTTCTGAATCCTTGTCGTGCAGTTCCATAGTCGAACCAGGCGGACTCATATTTTTCAAGTAGACAAGCTTTATTTCTTTTCAATTCTTAGAACTTTCTGGCACCGAATTAGGAGGACGAGCTGTACGCAGAAAGCCATCAATGCTCTCCGAGTCCAATATACTGCTGGGGCTGCCTCGCTTCTGCAGTGCGTCGGAAATGTTTGCAGATGCTCACACTTATGGCTTCGCCGCAATCAGGCGGAAGCATGCCGCTTCGTTACTGCAGAGGATCCGGGGTAGCTTGAGCAGCCACCTCAATGTCATTGCGGACAAATTTGACTGTCCTTTATTCATCCAAACGTCTAATTTACATGTACTAACATAGTTATTAAGATTACTACTAACAAATATTATGGATGACTATCTGAAATAAAATGACTATTATTATAACTCTTAACTCTTAACACATCATTCTACACTGGTCTGAGATTCTACAATGTTCTTCTTATTCCATAAACAAATTCATCATCATTCCCTTTGTCTGTAGCATAAGCTTCCATTTACGTAGGTATCTACATATTAGTCAGTCTAGAACCGTCCCTGGAGCTCGCTTCATTAGCAGCATTTGTTCTACTCGTTAGGGGTGCTTGTACACTAGTTACAGCATAAATGCCTACGAGGCTACTGTCTTTTGTTATCACCTACTTTTCAGACAAATTAGAGAGAACACGGTTGTAGGAATTTAAAATTGAAACGCTTTGTTATTTTCTTGTGTAGCTTTCTACATATTTTAAGGAGCATTGTTGGGTTGTAATTGTATTGTTTGTAGAAAACAAAAGCATTTATGTGTTTTATTATTGTTTGATAATGAAGTATATGCAGATTTTATGTAAAATAAAAAAACCGGCCAAGTGTGAGTCGGACTCACGCAGTAAGGGTTCCGTACTACCCATCGACCTGATACCCAATAGAAACTGATTTAATTTACGAGATTTCATTAAAATACATCAACGATCGTGAGCTAAATATGAATTTTTGCTTCTCTTTCTTACGTAGGTACCACCACATATGTCTATGTTTGCCCTATTTTTACTATTTGTTGCTAAACTACATAGTATGAACTATAATGAGACCAAGTTTGACACTGGTATGTATTACCGTTTTGAAGATAGATTAGGAACAAAAACGTTTAACAAAATGCATGTTTTTCGAGGTTTCTTGTATGGGGACTCCCTTTGGTTTTAGACTTTTTTTTGTTTTTAGTATTTGTCGTGATACACCTCATAGCAACACATTTTCTGAGAAAATTTCAACCGGTTACCTGTTACCGTTCAAAGGATACAGCCCTGTGACAGACAGCCGGACGAACGGACGGACGGGCAGCGTAGCGAGAGTAATGCACCCCGTTTGGCACCCTTCGGGTACGGAACCCTAAAAAGGTTCAACGTATGATATGAATTAATTTGAATTTGAATTGTATTTAATTTTGAAATAATCATGATGTTTTGTTATGGATGGTAGGTGCCATAGAAATCTAAAGAATATAAGGTAATAGTAGTGGCAAAGGCGCGTACAGGTGTCTCGTAGGACACCAGTGTGCGAACCGTTTGCTTGATCATCAGTGCTGTTTTGGACGCAGAGTCTTTAAAATTGTATTTTGCAGCATAATTATCTAACAACTGATTAGGTTTGGTTAAGTGTCGCTTCTTTACGTTAGTCTATGACCCAAGTGAGTATGCGCACAAGTTTGAGAGAAAACTTTCTTTTATTTCCAAAATGCCGTAATGACTAATGATACAGGTGTGTGTGTTTTTTGTTTGATGCTTTGTGTGCGTAAGTTGAGCTTGCGACACTCAGACTCCATGCCAACTAGGCGGCTTGTCCGATCTCCTTATATTCTGTTATCTGTGGCTCAATCCCAAACTTCTGCGGCGTCTAAGAATGTTCTAACTAGAAAATTCAATGACATTTTGTCCGACCTGAATATTTAATCACACATTGCTGGTGAGGTTGACGACCTACACCACGATACGATTGAACAATTTAATAGTAGCATAACTCAGAACAACATACTCCTCGTGTGCCTGACGGCTGCTGGACCTTCTTGATACGTCTGCAGGGAACAGCAGTTGTTGGGCTGGTGCACTCTGGACATGGGCAATAACCCCTTATTGGACCGAGGGATCTAATTGTCCGTGGCTAATATTCTGGCACGGGAGGGGCTCAATCTGGGCCAATGTGGATGACTCCGCGTGTCCCTCTGAAGTTAGCAGAAGGCACAGTGGAGGATGAGGGAAGAGGAAGAAAACCTCTATAAAAAAATACGGGAGGATAGGCCCTGCGGGTGGCGGACTCGGGGCAGTCTGCTGCCTGGCGTAGCTGGCGCGGCTGGTGTTGCTGGCGTGGCTAGCGGGGCTGTCAAGGCAGGAGTGGCTGTCGTAGCCCCCGTGGCTGGCGAGGCAGGCGTGGCTGCCGTGGCCGTGACATCGGCTTGCTAGCTGCGTCATGGCGGAGCCCGTGAGGTGGCGCGCAGCATTCCGTGTCTGATGCCGGGGAGGGTGCGGCCGGCGTTAGGCCGCACGGGGAGAATGGGTTCACTTACTTCTAGTGGGCCTGGACCTGTCGGGGGTGGTTGTGCGAATATAGAGGGTTCCCACGCTCCCGACCAAGGTAGTTGAAGAAACACCGTGGTGGTTTTAGTCGGTAAGAGTCCAACACTTCGACTTCGCCGTCCCCGGGCAGAGTGCCGGAATTTTACCACTTTTTTTTAGGAATAAAGAGATTTTAGGTGTAGAAATATTGTTATTCAATAAACAGCCTTCAGAGTGTGATCATAAATATTTAAACAATGGTTTAAAAGTCAATGGTTGTCAATGGTTTTTATTTCCATACATGGTTTATAAATGCTGAAATTTTAATCGCTTTTTTCCCGAAAATGGGTCATTGTACACATTATTATGAACAACTTTTACTATGGGACCAACACTGAAATCGCGAAAAAAAAACAGGTGGTCCCTACATTTTATCGATTTAAGTGAACACAAATGTAGGGACCAACTGATATTTTTTTCGCGATTTCAGTGTTGGTCTCATAGTAAAAGTTATTCAGTACTATTATTTGTTCCATGATAATGATGAGTACAATGACCCCTATTCGGGAAAGAATCGATTAAAATTTCAGCATGTATAGAAAACAAAATAAAGAAATAGATTTTTTCTCTCTCTTCCTCCATCTAAGCAACAAGTCAAGACGAAAATATGTTTCAAATATTCGTAATGTTATCCTGAAGGATGTTTATAGAACGCATTTATCAATTTCGCCTAAAATCTCTTGAAATCTTTCAAATAGTGCTAAATTAGAGCAAGACAGCAGCTGTGAATCGTAAACAGCCTTTGGCAAAAATGGGGATTTTTGATTCAAAGTATTTTAACATAATATAACATCACGCTTGTATTTCCCCGAAGGGGTAGGCAGAGGTGTAGTAGTACACCCACATTTCAAAGTATTTTCGTTTGTGTATATGACGTAGGTCAAATTTTTATATACATGATTTTTTATGATCTTTACTAGATTCTGGTATAGGGAAAACACGATTCAATGAAATTTGCTCCATGGATTAAATTCCATCAAAGCAAGGTCTGTTTTAGCACTATTGCGCTTGGTATTTAGAAATCCCAATAGTTTTCCTATTATTTTTTGCGAATAAAATACATCTTGTACATTTCTAAATAAATTTTCTAAAGCTACGCAATATCTTCTCGTCCAAAATACCGCAGTGTCTCAAGACGAAAGTCTTTGACCAGTGTGTGTTGCCAGTAATTACTTACGGTACTGAAACGTGGTCGCTCACAATGGGCCTCATAAGAAGGCTCAAAGTCACTCAAAGGGCAATGGAGAGGGCTATGCTCGGAGTGTCCCTGCGTGATCGAATCAGAAATGAGGAGATTCGCAGGAGAACGAAAGTAACCGACATAGCCCGAAGAATTGCCAAACTTAAGTGGCAGTGGGCGGGGCACATTGCTCGCAGAACGGATGGCCGATGGGGCAGTAAAGTTCTGGAGTGGCGACCGCGTACTGGAAGGCGCAGCGTGGGTAGGCCCCCCACAAGGTGGACCGACGACCTGGTGAAGGTCGCGGGAATCCGCTGGATGCGGAAGGCACAGGACCGGTCGTTGTGGCGATGCTTGGGGGAGGCCTATGTCCAGCAGTGGACGTCTTTCGGCTGAAATGATGATGATGGTGACATTTCTAAATTCTGGTGTAACAGAATTGCATTTACATTTTTATTCTCACACGCGCAATTTGCCGTTTGTTAGAAAGGGACAGTTCCAAAACTAACGCAGCTCCTTAAGGCACCCAATTTCCTTAACTTATTCAAGCTCACAATTAGCCAGGCCTAGTAACATCACTATTATGGCTTCTCATGTCCCCGACTGCTGTCTCACGTGACCGCTAATTTGGCCACTGTCGCCTAATGTGCCACATTTGGCGCACATCAAGCCGTTTGCTTGGAACGGAATACGGCGCCCACTCGGATTGCGTCGGAATTGCATGCTTAATATTTATTGTTCTTTTCTGACCTTTAAGGTGCTATAGTTTTAGTCGTGTTGGTATAAGTTTTTGTTAAATTGCAGTTGTTGATTACATGCATTTAACATTTTATAAAATTAAGATTTTCTAATTTTTAGTTGCTTATCATAATACCAGGCCACTCAGAAAGTATTGCGAAAAAAAGTTTTTATATATGGGAGACTGGCCAGTTATAATGTTTTTCGAAAATATGATTATTTATAAGTAAAAATAAGTAAGTTCCAATTTCAAAATTTCCCTCCACATTTTTTGCGAGTTAATTCAAAGTATTGTGTCTCACTGAAATATGGATCTGCGCCGGGAACATTTTAGAGCTATGATTTTATACGATTTCAAGTGTCGCCTGAAACCGGATGAATCGTACGATAGACTTCAAATGGCATTCATGGATGAAGGCCCTTCCAAGGCAACCGTGTATCGTTGGTGTATAACGAATTCAAGCGCGGTCGACCAACTTTGGGGGATGACGAAAGAAGCGGTCGCCCTTTGACGGCTGTTACCGAAGAAAACGTGCTAGCAGTGAAAAATTTAATCCAAGACAATAGGCGAATTACATATCAGGAGATTCAACACATATTGAAGATTGGATCGGGAAGCGTTCACGAGATTCTACACAGCCATCTTCGCGTGAGGAGGATAGTATCACGCTGGGTGCCGCACAACCTCACCGATGCTCAGAAGCAGGCCCGGGTGGAATGGTGCCGTGATATGCTTAACAAATTTGAAGCAGGCTCGTCTCGGCGTGTTTACGACATTGTTACAGGTGATGAGTCCTGGATTTATCAATACGACCCAGAAACCAAGCGCCAGTCGACTGTTTGGGTGTTTCAAAATGAGCCAACGCCTACCAAAGTGAAGCGATCTAGAAGCGGGGGTAAGATTTTGATCGCTAGCTTTTTTAATTTGACTGGCCACTTGGTATCAATTCCCTTACGGGATCAAAGAAGCATTAATGCCGAATGGTATACTACCAAATGTTTGCCAGAAGTTTTCTCTGTTATAAGCAACAAGCGACCAAACACAGGGCTCCGCGGGCTACTGCTCCACCACGACAATGCACCTGCGCACACCGCACTCAAAACGAGGGACTTCCTGGACAGCACGCCAGTCAAACTCCTGGGTCACCCTCCTTACAGCCCTGATCTAGCACCGTGTGACTTCTTTTTATTCCCAAAAATAAAAAATCAGCTCAAAGGGATACAATTTTCGTCGCCGGAAGATGCGCTGGCTGCGTTCGAGCAGGCTGTAAACGAGGTGTCTGCGGCGGACTGTAAAAAGTGTTTTGAAAACTGGTTTAGGCGCATGAATCTTTGTATAGAGGCTGGTGGAAAGTACTTTGAAAAGATTTGATAAAAATATATGTACGTATAGAACAATTTTTTTTAGTTTCACAAAACTTTCTGAGTGTCCCACGTATATATGGTATCTGACTAGAATTATCACGGGAATTAATATTCTCAACATTTGATTTGACGACGTTTGTGGTGTAGTGGTCCGAGTGTCTGACTGCTGATCACGAGGCCGTGGGTTTGATTCCCACAGGACAAACATATTTATGTGATGAATATAAGTGTTTGTGTTGGTCTGGATGTGTGTATTTACAAAAAAAACATATAAATGTTATCGATTGTCTAGTACCCATTGTACAAACTCTGCTGAGTTTGGGACTAGATGGTGCTGTGTAAAAATTTCTCAAATATTTACTTAAAACTCGATAAACGATAATCCACTGATGCCCTTTTCGATCACGCGGAAAACGTATTAGAACAGAAGTAAAAAAGTAGAAAATTGTATAATAATGAAGCTGGTATATACCGAGCACACCAGTGCACCAGCTAAGCAAGCGCGGATAAAACGTGCTCGCGCAGAGCTATATTTCTACATTCGAGCCACCAGTGCAGCTGCGCATTAATGGAGGGGGAGGTTAACGGTGACGGTGATGTCACGTTTTTTATCGGTTTATTTCCCTGCGGCCGAGCAAACAAGGACGCTGTAGAATCTTTGCTCAAAAGTCTTAATTAAAACAAAACCGTTGTTCAAACAACGCTTAATTTAATAAAATACCCCCATTAGGTTACAATCTAAGCAGAGAACGACTTGTGTGTTTGAGGTGTACTCACGATCCTCATTCCTCATCAAAGCGCGCTTTCTCATTTAAGTTTTGTTCCTTATTGTTCATCAAAGTTTAAAATGAAATCCTTTTTGTGGTCTTAACCACTCTTGTGAGTTTTGGTAGGGGTTTAATGCCCCTATATTAATTTTGCTGCGTCTTGAACGTTCTAGACTTTAAATTAACTGTTAACTATTAACTTGAAAGCAAAGTTATTGATGTAATACATCATAATTTCAAAGAGAATTTGTTTTAGTTACAACTGTAGTTTAAACGGTTGGTTAAGTTTTGATTAATTAGAATTAATGTCTTTTAAATATTAATGAGTCAGGATTGTGTCAAATAAATAAATAAATATCTTTGGGACATTTTTACACGGCACCATCTAGTCCCAAACTAAGCAGAGCTTGTGGTATGGGTACTAGACAATGGATATAATACGTATATACTTTTTTTTTTTTTTTTTTTTTTTTTTTTTATATATATATATACCTATGTAAAGACGAAAAGTCTCATGTGATTGTAATTTCACCGACACCCGTACCCTTAACACCGAAACACAGTATAGCAAGCGTTACTGGATGGATTAAAATAAAATGAGTAATTTCGTATTGCTTGTTTTATCTTAATAATTATAAGGAAGTCTTTTTCAAATATGAGACGTATTTAAGACTGATACGTTAAGTATATCATTTAAAAAACCGGCCAAGAGCATGTCGGGCCATGCTCAGTATTATAGGGTTCCTTAAGTAGGTCTAATTACAAACGAATCAAATCGTATATTAATCATTGCTATTTTAGTTTTTGCAAACAGCGCCACCTAGCGCTAAATTTAAGAAGCTAAATTGAAGAAGTGTGTCATATTATATCAATATAGCACAAAGTTACTTTTTGTGATTTTTTTAATTAGAAAGTAATTAAAAGAGCATTATTTGCTCAGACCATTTTTCTGTAAGGTCAATGACCTTTTAACTAGGACGTCTTAAGTATTTTACAGTTTTCTCACTATAACTCAAACATTTATAATCACATTATACTCGAAATAATTTTAAAAGAGAGTTTTCATAAAGTTTTATCAATGTACAAGATTATAAGTTTCTACGTTGCATAGTTTAGAAATGGCAGGGGGGGACACATTGCAAGCCACTTTGGCGGGCTGTATTTCGCAGATGGTATACCTGATAAAAAAGTTGTGTATGAAACATTACCTTCATTTTAGTAGACCTATTCAATGATATCCCACAAGAGGGGGTGCAGCGAAAAAAATGTTTTTATCGCCACCCCTAAAATACGTAATCAAGATTTTTTTATTCTTTTAAAATTGAGATCTATATCTAGACCTTTTTTTAACAAAATTTCATTTACTTATGTTTATAACTGTAGAAGTTATTAAGATGTAAAGGATTAGGACAGATGGACAGACGGATAGACGGATAGACGGACAGACGGACAGACGGACGACATGACGAAACTGTAAGGGTTCCTTGTAGGAACTACGGAACCCTAAAAAGTATGTTAGTGGTGGTAGTAAGTGTGTGTGTTAGTATATTGGGTTTTTGAAGTAAAACTTCTTTAGGCACGCTTGACTTGGGGAGTAAGCTGGTGAATGCGTTACGAAAAGTGAGGCGAACGGAGGGCGTAATGCGGGACGCGGGGAACAAGGCGCGCGCGACGGCCGGGCACGACTCAGCGCCGCCTAAAGTAGCCTATATGTTAATTCGGGGTAAGTTCTATCTGTTTATTAAAATCGGTCCAGCCGTTCTTGAGTTATAAATGACGTAACTAACCCGACTTTGTTTTATATTGTTAAGATGTTAGTATGTGTAATATTGTACAAACGTTTCTATAAAAACTTTATTTCATTTGTCTATTTTAATTAAAACATAAGTTTACTGTGTCGTAACTTTGCATCTTTAACTGATTCGCTCATTGAAACTGTTATAATTACAAAAAACAAACATCCATAAATCAAGACAGACGCTCTACTTTCATGTGCCAATATTTGAACATTATTAGCTTCAAGTGGAGTGCCGTATTCTGCACATAAACGTATAAACGCCGATAAATATTTACACTGCTTGTCAATAAATGAGGTGTAACTGAACATCTAAAAAGCAATTTAAAATTTGTTGGTTCAGCCCTTCCCTCATAATAAGCTCAAACAGCTATTGACAGGCAATTTATATAAAAGTGTTTATATTTAAACTTGTTTTCTATCTCTTTTTATGTGACATTAATTTGAACCAACATGTACGTAATGTAAATTTCTTTGCTACTACATATCATATCGGTCGTGTTGAAATATATATAAATATAAATAATATTACAAACATTCTGAAACACTGGTTATTTCACTATTTTATAGGTGAAACTGAATTGAAATATAAATTCAGTTATTTGATTTCGAAACAATTTATGTTTTTGAGCTGGTACTGTCAGAAGCATATTATGTTCGCATAGTTGATGATACTGATGTACGGTAAAACACTAATGAGTTTATGTTTACATCTTTAGAATGTTTTTGTTATGTATACCACTGAACAAATAAATAAATAAATAAATGTAATTTTTTATAACATACGGAACATTATACCTACTAGATGGTATAAAAGCTAATTCTATTTTTACAGTGCACATATCCTATACTTATTTTTTCGGGTGGAAATCCTAATGGAGGGTATCCATGAGGATTCAGGAGTCTGGGGGGGCGGAGGGGTATGTCGGACTGTTACCGATTAAAACCACATGGTGGCCATCCTCTGCACAAAATAGAGGAGTTTTGGGAATTCCAGTGGATCGCGCCGGTGCAGTGCTACGCCTTTGACACGTCCCGGAGAAACAACAAGGTTTCTCCAACAGCAGCACACGACCACCACGTACTGCTGTCCTCTCCAGGGTCACTTGATGGATGTCTCGAGTCTCCCTACTCTTGGCGACCACGATCCCCAAGGTACTTCACCATCATGTGATGGTGGGGGAGGCGGCGATTCACCCTATCTGGGCCTTGCGCCCACAGAGCACATTGAATATACGTGCGCCGGCACCGAAGCGATTGCCATTCCGTAGCCTTCGTCTCCGAGCGGGATGAGCCCTCTCCCGATCTCGCTCTGTGTCCTCCTTCTGGGTACCTGCCAAAGGTGTAAGGATATGATAAAATAAAAATTCATCAATGATAACAACAATTAATGCACGATTCAGTTAATAATTGTATTGTTAATAAAACAAAGTTTAACCGGATTAAATCGCGTATATTATTTAAATTGGTTTTCCTGACGTTTCGAAAGCTTTGCAGCATTCTAGCGAAGGAAAACTGATAGGAATGTACCTATAATGCACCGTGATACAATTAATAAGAAATTATTAATTGTATTGTTCTTTTAACTAAATACTGGCACACAAGTAGAACACATAACAGTACTACTTACGTACAATGGTCGCTCGGATTTCAATACACACTTAATTTGCTCTTACATAGACTACTTAGGTAGGTATTCAATAGCAATATGATCTTATAAGCTGCGTTGCAGCCCTATGTACTAACACACACATTTGGCACGTGTACAAACGTGATATCTTTATTTATATGTAAGAGTAGTAGCAACGCGGTTGTATGGAGTGTTCAGGTTGTGCAAATAGTAATAAATAGCAGTATGTTTAGTAACTATGGTGTAAATAACTCTGTTTGTTTACTGGCCTCGACAATACCCTTTTAAGCCACTTTTCATAACTCATCTTTGCTAACTATCCTATTTATAATGTGAAATATATCCAGACAGACATTGTGTTCACAACAATTGAAACGATCTACGCAATACGCAGCTACAACGGAATTAGGTGCATTATTATTTCATCTAGAGTAATAGAGCAAGCTTCTCAATACGTTTCAGTCTCTTTGTCTGCTAATAGTGTTCTAAATAATGATTTAGACGTTAAATGACAATTTACTGCGACAACTTAGATTGGTATTATAAAGGGCCTACCCTTTTCGACCTTATTATAGAAATATTTTAGTTAAGTCCTCTGAAAATCCATTTTAGAGATAAATTTTGAAATTTCCATCTATCTATGTCATAATAAGGTTTTATCTGAGACTAAATGTTTTAGTACTAGTGAACGATGATCAAATTTAAAAAAGTATTTAAAAGGTCTGCTCACCTTTAAAGTTAAAAGCTTGAGTGATGTTTTATGGAATTGATTAAATTTTGAATGTCAAAGAGTTATAAATTTTTATTTATTTTATGAAATTTGTCTGAGTGCTTGCTAGTTATTTAATAACTTATTATAAAAGAAGAACATAGGTAATTTAATAAGGTACATGTCTGCCTGAAAAAAACTTATACAAATATTACTTAGAATGATAACTTTTAATCAACTCATATTTAATAAAATTCCAAAATAATTGAGACATTTAAAATTACATCAAGTTTAAAATTGTATTTAAAAAAACGTTTGTAAACGATTTTACATTCCCATTCGCAAACAAATTTTCAACTGTAGTTAAAACAGTTAAATACATTAAAACCTACGTCAATAAAATTGAAAATGACACAGGTACAGTTAAAAAGAAAAGTTTAATAGTGGCGCTTTCATTTTACACCTGACATATATGGTGCTGTTTTATTGCTTTGAACAAAAGCTGAAGTTAAGAGACTAACAAAAACCTGTTTAGAACTTTAGATTTATTTTGCTTTTACAGGCAATAAATCCAGTTACAGAGTCGTTTAATTAACAAAGTTGGAAACAACATTTGTTTAATATTTCTCAATTAGTTTGATTAAGAAACATAAACACTTCATGAATTTTATTGGTGAAGATTACAATAGAGGAATGTGTGGTGTAACGAGAATGGATAGGATAAGGAATAAGTAAATAAGAGGGAGTCTGAAAGTACCGCTAGTGACAGAAAAGTTGAGTAGCAACAGACTATCATGACATGACATGGACATGATTGTGATGAAGACGGAATGAAGAGTATAAGAGCATGTAACGAGAAAAGATTCCAAGTATGAATGTGGATGGCTATAAAAAAGGGGCAGAACAAAGAAAACATGGATGGATCGTGTGAAAAATGATATGAATAGAAAGAAAGTGTCAGTCATAGGATGTCAGTATTGCTCAGAAACTGCGTTTGGGGTTCTGATGGTAGTCACTCCGTATAAAATACTTATATTTGGCATCCGGTTAGACTGGAAGCCGACCCCAACATAAATGGGAAAAGATATGGAGGATGATGATGCAGTTTTCTCAGAAAAAAATGTTCTCTAGTAAAATTATATAATTAATGGACACAGTTCATTGGACACAGTTGAATTTGAAAATGTTCTCATAGAAATACCTATGGTAACATGTAATCAGAAGACCAAAAGTCTGACAGTTATAGAAGTTTTTAAACTTTCGCGAATTTCACTCATATTGAACTATATTTACGGGACTTGTCGCGCACAATAAAATCAAAACATGACAAACATTTTGACTAACCTCGACGTTTCGGCCAAGTTGCATTGGCCGTGGTCACGAGCACACTGAAGTATGCGGGTGTCATCGTCTTGAGCGGCAGGTGTTTTCTCGAACTACCCGCGACAAGTCCCGTAAATATCTTATCTTAATCTTAATATAAATAAATAAATAAATATTTTTGGGACATTTTACACGTCACCATCTAGTCCCAAACTAAGCAGAGCTTGTACTATGGGTACTAGACAATGGATATAATACTTAGATACTTTTTTTTTTTTTGTTGTAAATACATACTTATAATACATAAGAAACACCCAGACCAACACAAACACTCATGTTAAAATAATATATATAAATCATCATGATATATATAAATCTCGTGTCACAATGTTTGTCCTCAATGGACTCCTAAACCACTTAACCGATTATAATAAAATTCGCACACCATGTGGAGTTCGATCCAACTTGAGAGATAGGATAGTTTAAATCTCAAATTATAGTCGCAATTTTAATTTATTGCTAATTATTTGTCTGTTATTATTTGACAGTCACAATTATCTGTTAACTCCAAATGATTCTAACAGATGTCGATACCTTTCGACTGGGTTGAGTAAGTAATGAATAGATGGCGCTGCTATGGTAAATCTACGAACGTGTCATATAAGCTACATTTATTTATTTACCCGGTAGGTGGCGCTGCAGTCGTTGTGTCACCAAATTTGATTTGCTGAACAATTGATAACATGGGACGGGACATGGGACGGACGGGACAGGACATGTGACATGGGGGACGGGATATGGGACGGGACGGGACGGGACATGTGACATGGGGGACGGGACATGTGACATGGGGGACGGGACATGTGACATGGGGGACGGGACATGGGACGGGACGGGACATGGGAAGGGACATGGGCCGGGACGGGACATGGGACATGAGACGGGACGGGACGGGACATGTGACATGGGACGGGACGGGACATGGGAAGGGACATGGGCCGGGACGGGACATGGGACATGAGACGGGACGGGACATGTGACATGGGGGACGGGACATGGGACGAGACGGGACTTGAGAAGGGACATGGGCCGGGACGGGACATGGTACATGAGACGGGACATTGGACATGGGACGGGATGGGACATTTAACATGGGACGGGACGGGACATGGGACGGGACTGGACATGGGGTGAGATAGTGGGATAGTGGGATAGTGACTGGACTGGACTGGACTGGACGGTCCGAATAAAAGGATGGATGGATGGATGGATGGAACTGGACTGGACTGGACTGAATTAACAGGATCCGTCACGTGGGTTAGCAGAATTTAACGCGAGTGAAGCCGCGAATATTTATTTCTTCTGTACATCTGATTGTCGCCTAACTCCTCCTAAACAGCTGAACCGATTTGGATGAATTTTTTTGTGAATATTTCAATGGTTTCCTGGATGGTGTGAAAACACAATTGGATCCGGTAGGTGGCCCTTCTGTCTGTATGTCACTGATCTTCTCCTAAATGGCAGGGACGATTTTAATTATATGTGGCGCTGCTTTTCCAGGCAGGACGACGTCTGCCGGGTCCGCTAGTAGTTCAATATGTCTGACAGCTAGTCTAATCATAGGGTGTCGGCATTGACTAGTAACTAGGTTGGGAGATCTGATACTCACTGTGCATAAAATATCGAAATCCAGGCGCATCTGATCCGCTATTCAGAACTACACGAAAACCAGTTGTCAACCGGTTCAGTTTGTTATCTCCACGCAACGAGAGAAAAAGAGATAACAAACCGAATCGGTCAACAATTGGCTATTGTGTGGTTCTGAATAGCGGACCAGCTCCCCGATTCAGAACCACACGATAACCAGTTGTCGATCGATTCGGTTTGTTATATCTTTTACTCTCGTTGAGTGAATCATAAGACGAAACGAGATAACAAACCGAACCGGTCGATAACTAGTTATCGTACGGTTCTGAATCTGGGAGCTGTAGACTGGAAGCCGATCCCAACGTAGTTAAGAAAATAAAGGCAAATAATAATAGACTGGAAGCCGATCCCAACGTAGTTAAGAAAATAAAGGCAAATAATAAAGAGAAAGACTATTTAAAAATATCCATCATCATTTACTCAAAAAATGTTATCTATGTCTGGTCACCTCACATATTTGTCTTTTTATTTGACTTTACATCCACTTTAGCGTCAACGCGGAGTATAACAGAGCTGTCGAATGCACACAGCATTTTAATCTTTGGGGGCAATGTATCTGTTCTGACAAGGGTCCTGTTTTGTAGTCGAGTGCTGTCCGATGTGTCCGGCGGTCGTTAGACGACCTCTCTGGCACCGGACGCTGTTAGACGCCGGCTGATGTATTGACACACCTTGATATACTCATAACACAAGCTGAGTTTTTAGTCGTTTTGGAAACTAAAAACATTAAAGCCGGTGTTTATCAACGTTAATTCTATAATTAAACAGCCGATCATTCGAAAAATGTAATAGAGTTTAATGTGAGCGGTCGTTTAACCAGAGAATTATCAATGGTAGTGCCTTACTTTATTAATAATTTGGAAGCAGTTAGTAGTGAAAATTAAAACAATATTTTAAAAATATAAAAATTATTCTCATTTCCCTCGAAAATGGTCACACGGTATACACGTGTACGTGTATTGAGCTAATTGGACTCCATCCAAGATTGAAGTGTTAAAATAGTTAGTAAAATGTTATGTCAATAAAATTTTAAACTACTTTTAAAATTATAAATTGTCGTAAGAAAAATTATAAAAAACTTAAAATAGGAAACCTTTTTGCTATACGTCGAACTAGTCGGTAAATTACTACCTATCTTAAGCTACTGTGATTCGGTTCCAGGACGACTAAAAACTCGGTGGGAACCTGTAATGACCGGCACCACCTAGCCTTACAACGTGAAATGACAGCGTGACGCGGGGATAATAGGTAATTTAAGCTTATAATATAAAGGATGATTTTGGATTTTTTTCATGTATAACCTTTTGGTAAATATGTCACAATAGGTTTCCTCTGTAAATGTTGCTGCTACGTATTTAAAATTGATGTTTTGTAGTATTAACGATAGGAAGTTTTAGGATAAAGGTTGGGCAAGAATAAAACGAAATAAATGAATTTGAATTCGATGCTGTTAGTTTTAAAGTAGACTTTTAAATAAAATACTTAATAGTCACGATTATAATCTATACGATTTATATTTATTTTTATATATTTATTATATTTATTTGATTTTTTTATCTTTAAATTGTATTAGTAAATGAATAGCTGTACTTATGCATATGTGTGAAGTGTTTGTGTTGGGCTGGGTGTTTCTTACGTATTATAAGTGTGTATGTACAAAAAAAAAGTATATATATCCATTGTCTAGTACCCATAATACAAGCTCGGGACTAGATGGTGCTGTGTAAAAATGTCCCAAATATATTTATTTATTTTGTAATAGTTTGTTTTTAATCAGTCAGATTAAATTCGCGACACCAATATTATTAATTGCTTATCATTATTTATCACTCATATCTTCCGGGCTAAACGAAAAACAAACTGAAAATCACTGTAACAATTGTCCCAAGAACAACAACGATAAATGCTGACACACACAACTAATCGCTTAACGTTACCCCAAGGGTATAGTATTATATTATCTGTGCCCGAGGACTGTTACAGCGCATATTGCTCACATATGCAATTACCAGTTATTGAACGTTCTCAGTTTACGCGCGAAGTAGTGTCTTGTTTCGTTTACGGTCACAATAAAACGGCCAACCGTAAAACTTTAAGTATACAAGCCATACTATAGTAATGCAATGAGACTGGTTCTCTACTGTTTGCTTTGACTGATGTAAAATTCTTTGCTTTAATAATAGACACTAATAGCTAAAGAATCTTACTGCCGTTAGACACTGCGTTTGGACCATCATTGGAATTTCTACTCGGCCTATCGCAGTCCACTGCTGGACATAGGCCTCTCGCAAGTTGCGCTATAACGCTCGGTCCTCTGTCTTCCGCATCCAGTCCACCCCAGCTACTCTAATCAGGTCGTCGGTCCACCTGGCTGGCTTTCATTGGAATGTATATGCCTTTAATTTTGGATCCAGTTTGCTTAGGTTGTTATAGACTTTCACAATACGGCTAATCACTTTACGTCAACCCAAGGTTTTTCACATATGGATAATGCAATTACCAGTCAAACGTTCTCTGTTTACGGTTACAATAAAACGGCCAGCCGTAAAACTTGAGGTTTACGCATTTGCTTCGCTACTTTACAAGTCGGACAAGCTGTGATACTGATAGTATTATCGTAATGTGTTTGGTCCGCCAGTGTTTGGTTTGAGTGATTTTATTAGTTGCATCGTGAATGAATGTAGGTACTGGAATAAAAATACACCTTTTTGCATTTACACTTTTCTAAAAGATACAGGTATAGCACCACTGCAATTGTATTTTCTATACACAAAGTGAAATTACTTCAATGATCTTAATTATTTTAATCAGAACCAAGCAAATAATTGCATGAAATATTTTATTTTACCAAACGCGCCCACAAAAGCTAGACGATGTCATAGGCGCACTGAAAAATAGTTTTGGCTCTCAGAGACGGTATCGTAATAAAACGTCCGTTTTTGTCGCCAAAGAAATTCCAACAACAGAACTAAACCTGTTGGAGGGAAGATATCTAAAACAAATAAGCGATAACACAGCAAAAAAACAAATGTGCACATATAACGAAATTGAATTTCATTGAAAAGATCCGGACAAAGATTTTGCAGATTCCCTGGGGTCGGATTTAGAGAAATACTTAAAGTGGCTTACAGTCCGCGATTGCGTGCGATAGGCAAATCCCACGTTCGTCTTCGGAGCAATATAAAATGGCCCTAAATACGGACTTATCGGGTAAGAGTACACACTTGAGAGTCGCGATATCGTCTCGTGTTCTTAATTTAGCTTTTTATTTTCATGTGGTATTTTTTGGGTATTTGACATTATTTAGTAACTTGTTTTTGGAGCAGGAAGTACACTTACTTAATAATCATTAAGAAGTAGAAGACTGTTATCGTCAGAAAGGTCGAATGTTAGAAACTTGGGCTGTAAGCTATTAAAATATTAATTAAATAATGATTTATGCATAAACAGAATACCTATAATAATATTAAATATTTTTAATAAAAATACTTGTATTGTATAATTCATAAGATGAGATGTAGATGTAACTTCACGGTGGGAAATGTCAGTTATTATGGTGGGAATAACATTATAAAAAGGCTTGTAATTAGTTGAGACAAGGCAGTTGTGATTTATCTTGTGAATTGAAATATACTCGTGTGAACAAAAGGTGCAGTGTTTTATTGACGTCATTCCTCGGAGCTAACAAGCCCGTCCGAGTGCTAGTGCTAGCTAGTGGGTCTTCTTGTTGATACATTGGTATAAATAATCGGGTACAAAAGGTTATTGCAATTACAATCACATGAGACTTCCATCTTCATGTCTCAGTTTAGTAAACATACCATGTAGGCAAATTATGTATAGTTATGGGTAAAGGTTACCGTTTACATCAGATTTTCCTTTAGTTCGTTTCTCCATCTTATACGTTATTAAAAATATAGGACCTTGAAGTATAGTATGCTGACATAGGGCCGATATTTCAATCGTCTATTAACTTTTAACTGATGAATAAATGTGACGCTTTGACATATTTTCTACACAAAAATTGTAATAATTACAAACTTATTCCTCAGTTAACTGGTTAACTAGCTATTGAAAGACTCGCCTTAGTACGTTACATATTTAGCGTGCTAACTTCCAAATAAATGACTCCCATTTGAATAAGTAAATCGCTCCTTCAAGTTGTATAGCACCACCCTAGGATTGACATCCGTTGAAACTAATTTCCATAACCCGTAGGTTTCAGCTATACGCGTTGCTTTACTCACGCATAAAATCTCAGTTTGAATTTATTAAAATAACGTTATGCCTTCAAGTGTAGTTATATTTAAATATATATATTTTCGTTCGTTTTACAATGCTACATACATGAAACTCAAGTAAGTTATAAGTGGTTATGCTTGTGACAGGGATAGTAACTAGATAAAAATATATGAATACCTATATAGGTATTTATATATTTTATCTAGTTTTCTTTCTTCTTACTACCGTGCATTTTTCCAGGATAAGAAGTAGCATATATCACTCAATACTACACAATGTGTTTCAATCATTTATGTGTATATGTCATATACATATACCCAACTTAATAACAACACTAGTTTGCAAAATTTAAATTTTGGTCTATTGCCGCAGAAATATATGTACAACTCAAAAAAAAACTTGAAACAGTTCATTAAAAGTCTAGACGTAAACAGACAGTGCTTTACCTACATCATCATCATCATCACACACACACATTTCAGCCGAAAGTCGTCCACTGCTGGACTTCAGTTTGGCAATTCCCCGGGCTATGTCGGTTACTTTCGTTCGTAAACTAGTGTAATTCATAGAAAAGCCAATAGACACTTGGTCAAACCCGGAGATTGACCTGAAACAATGAGGTGACTCAAGTATTGCAGTGAAATATGATCACCGTTATATCTCTTAGCAGGTTTAATAACTCTGTGCGTGTGCCAAAAGGACCAATCAATGCAAAATATTATATTAATATCCCTTTATGAGAGGCTACAATCACTTAGAGAATCTATAAATCTGAGCTAAATTGAATTCACTATTCATTTGAATTTATTATCTATTCGTATTGGACTGTTTCCAACGAAGCCGGTTTTAGGACCAGAAAGTCTTATTTACTGCTTGTACTCAAGATTTTGTTTGCGTTTCCCTTTAGTTTCAGTAAAAGGACCATTTTCCTGTGGTTGTAAAAGTCTTTATAACTCTATAGCTTCAATCTGCCGCTGTTTTCTTGTAGCCGCTGTAAAAAGCGATTCAAGCGTTTTTTATTTTTGTCAAAAATTTCCATCTGCTATACCGATTAAGTCTATTGCCATTGTCTACCCAACATTATGACGTTATTATTTACCCAAATTTTTTTGAAGTGAATCGATGAGGCCTGCAAGCTTTAGGCGCTTATTAGACCTTTTATATATTTACTTATATTAATAGATGAAAGTTTAAATTAATTACTGGTTTTTACTTACATAGATGTCGTAGCACTTAAAACATACGTAACAATTAAAATTATAACAGTTCTACAGCAATAGTCATAAAAATAAAAAGACGCGAGAGTTTCAAATTACAACGGATAATTTTCTTGTTCGTTCACATTAAAATTCTTTCCACGTGAGATGGCAGTGGAAAATGGCACCTAAATTCCTTGATGGTTTACAAGAATTCTCTGAAATAATTAAAAGAGTTATGGAGGCCATTAATCTTTGTAATAATACCGGTCATACGTGAGCCAAAATTAATTACTTCACTATGTTGAGAAACATTTCTGTATAGGAATAAAACTTGGTCCTGCAAACATAGTCGTCTTCATATACATGATTATGAAAGGTGGTAAATATCTGCTGCTTTGTCACATCCTTTCATCTTTTACAATCATCAACACCCACACAGTCTTTACCTAGAATCACTCTCAATTTGTACTGTATTGTCTATATTTTTGTTTTAAATGTTTTTTGTATATGTATATATATACAGGGTGATTTGTAATTCGACCTATTCCTGGAAAGGGGTTATACTAGAGCTCATTTGCAATCAAATGTTCCTGTGAACCAGGGGGCGCCAGTCATTTGTTTTCGAGCTATAGCAGTTTTAAGATTTTTGGGATATTTTCCGTCTTCGGATGGAAAAATGCTAATTGTGAAAAATCTATCCTATTCTGGGCACTCAATTGACACTTTCCTGAAAGCTGATGAATGAGCAATTACTATCATACAAAATTTATGGCCAACATTGTTAAAACCTTTGAAATAAATGGTCATAAATCATAAGTTATAAAACAAAATCATCTAAGTACACTTTACATTGCAGATAATTACTCGAATAAGTGTTCCCAATTCTGCTATTACTGCATTTTTTTTTCCAAGCCTTTGTGAAACTTGACCACATCTGTACCATTTTAGATAGCTTATAAAATAAAGATGTTATTTCTATGCCAAATTCTAATTTGTACGCCAAATGTCATATATTTTATTCGAGTAATTCTCTGCAGTGTAAAGTGTACTTAGACGATTTTGTTTTATAACTTATGATTTATGACCATTTATTTCAAAGGTTATAACAATGTTGGCCATGAATTTTGTTTGATAGTAATTGCTTATTCATCAGCTTTCAGAAAAGTGTCATTTGAGTACCCAGAATAGGATATATTTTTAACAATTAGCATTTTTCCATCCGAAGACGGAAAATATCCCAAATATTGTTAAACTGCTATAACTCGAAAACAATATGACTGGCGCCCCCTGGTTCCCGGGAACATTTTTGTTGCAAATGAGCTCTAGTATAACCTCTTTCATGGAATAGGTCGAATTACAAATCACCCTGTATACACTGTAAATTTTTACTTTTTAAATGTAACCCACTTATTGTTTATTACATGGAACATTATACCATTTGTATCCTGAAAAGGGCGTTGGTTGCGCTGCAGTTTATACTTTTGCAGCTATCATCGTTTAATTTTTTATTCTTGTTAGTGTGATTTTCTGTTCTGA
The DNA here is from genome assembly GCA_949699075.1 of Asteroscopus sphinx. Lineage (NCBI taxonomy): Eukaryota > Metazoa > Arthropoda > Insecta > Lepidoptera > Noctuidae > Asteroscopus > Asteroscopus sphinx. The sequence goes on along the minus strand of OX453013.1, from coordinate 9,875,314 downwards.
AATGAAAATATTATATCACACTTTAATTTAATCGGATCTTGTCTATTCCAATTTTATCTACATCTGCAGGTAAATTTTTATGTTCTTTAATAAAGTTATATAAGATGTGACTTTAGTTCTATAGTAAAATTTCTTTTATAATCTTCTTTTCATAATCTTGGTGTGCAGCTATCTTTCTATCTGAAATAAAAGTACACTTTTCGCTAAGAATAGTGATTCTACGCGCAATAAACTTTTAAACAGTTGTTAGTAGTTTTAATTAAAGACTTAAATTGTTTAACCAGCTTAGGCGGCTACATAAGGGCACTTTGCTCGTTTAGTCACGTTTCTTTAAGTCACTAAGTTCAGTGGATTTAACACCTGTTTGATTAGACTTTAGAAACTTTACTAGAGCATTAATTTGTCTAGGCAAATTGATACGTTGAATGTGTGTGTGACTCGCCTTATTGATGAACATTTGATTAAGTGTCTGGTGATGTATGTTTACATTATGAAGTAATTGGTAGGCAAGCTTTGTTACTTGATCAGATCATTTTGTTGAGTGACTTTGTGAAAAGATTAAAAGCCTTTTATAATTATTCTAAATCATATAGAAGCCTGTAAAGGTACTATCAAAAATAAGTCCTGAACATTTTATGTAAATAAGTAATACCTATTATAAAACTGTAAATTTTCCGTTTGTTTGTTGGAGCATCACCAGAAAACTATTAAACTGATTATATGAAATACGAAATATAAATAAACCATTATCTGGATTAAAAATGGAATACTTTTTATCGACATAGTCATATCACTTTAATGAAGCCGTGGGGTTACCTAGTAAGTATACTAAGAATTATAACAATATGCTGTTATATCATCGGGTGTGCCCGACCGGTTTCGAGCTCGAACGGAGCCCTTAATCATGAGCTGGTTACGCGGCGGCGTCGCGCACCAAACTGTGGATTTAGAGGCCACAGGCCGCCGCGTAACCAGCTCATGATTAAGGGCTCCGTTCGAGCTCGAAACCGGTCGGGCACACCCGATGATATAACGTGAGTGAAACCGTTTATATTAATCATTATGAATTTAACTCACGATAGTTATTATATAAAAATATGCTGTTAATATTATTTTTATACTAGGTAGGTACTCTTATTTCCAAATCCAGATTTATTTATTTATTTCAAGAGTCTTATTATCATGGAAGACTTACAATATTTATTTTTGAACAAATTCTGTTATAACTGAAGCCAAATAAACTCACCAAGAACTGAAATTGGTGTCGATTCAACGAAATCCCACATCTTTAATTTGTTCGAAATTCATCTTCATCACAAGTTGAGTTGGTCTGGCTTCAAAACAAAAGAACTCCAACCAGATTGAAAATAAACATAACTGGAAATAGAAACTCTTGAGAATGTTGATGGTGCGTATTTTTTCAGGTGTTTGTATTTGATCAAGTGGGTGCTTTAACCCAATGCTTTTATCGCGAGGATTGTAACAAATGCTTTCTACTAACACATAAGCAGCAGGTACAGTCATACGAACCGTGGGGCCTAATTCACGTAATTTCATGACACGCCGATCAAGTTGCAGTGACGCTGCAGTTCGTTTCTGACAGCGATCGCCGTAGATACGAAAACGAAAAGCATTGTTTTGATCGAAACTTAACTGCAACTCTACTGTAACTGCACTTCTTTAATTATGTGAATTAGCCTACGTGCCTTGTATGTCCTTTACTGGAATATTACCAATGCGTTTTTGGAAGTACTGTAATATAAAGCAGGTTTTAACCAGTGTGTAATAATTGAGGTGATGATAACCTAACCAGTATAAGCTGGGCTTGTCTTGTATTAAATTTACATAGTAAGCCAGTTCCGCTTATTACGATTTTGTTAACACTGATATGCGGAATAGAAAAAGTTGCTCTCGGAAAAAGCCGCTTTTTAGGGTTCCGTAGTCCTACAAGGAACCCTTATAGTTTCGTCATGTCCGTCCGTCTGTCCGTCTGTCCATCTGTCCGTCTGTCTGTCTGTCCGTCTATCCGTCTGTCCGTCTGTCAGTCTGTCCGTCTGTCCTAATCCTTTACAGCTTAATAACTTCTACAGTTATAAACATAAGTAAATGAATTTTTTTTTAAAAATGGTTTAGATATAGATCTCAATTTTAAAAGAATAAAAAAATCTTGATAACGTATTTTAGGGGTGGCGCCCATACATGTGAAATGGGGATGCAAATTTTTTTTTCGCTGCACCCCCTCGTGTGGGGTATCATTGAATAGGTCTACTAAAATGAAGGTAATGTTTCATACATCACTTTTTTATCAGGTATACCATCTGCGAAATATAGCCCACCAAAGTGGCTTACAATGTGTCCCCCCCCTGCCATTTCCAAACTATGCAAAGTAGAAACTTGTAATCTTCCACGTTGATAGACTTTTATAAAAACTCTCTTTTAAAATTATTTCGAGTATAATGTGATTATAATTTTTCGAGTTATAGTGAGAAAACTGAAAAATACTTAAGACGTCCTAGTTCATAGGTCATTGACTTTAGATAAAAATGATCTGTGCAAATAATGCTCCTTTAGTTATTTTCTATTTAAAAAAAATCACAAAAAGAAACTTTGTGTTATATTGATAACACAAAGTAACAGCGCCACCTAGCGCTAAATTTAAGAAAACTAAAATAGCAATGATTAATATTCGATTTGATCCGTTTGTAATATGTAATAAGACCTACTTAAGGAACCCTATAATACTGAGCATGGCCCGACATGCTCTTGGCCGGTTTTTTTTTGTAGATTTAATAATGGTAAAATTAGAGTACTTTCGGGAAAACCTTCGATCAAATATACTATAAACACGATCGCCGCTCGAAAAACGGCGCCATCAAAACTGTGCAATAATCAGTCGTGTGCACAGCCCCCCTAACCAAGTCGACTATCTACAATCGTCAATGCTAATAGAAAACAATTAAAATGTATGGGAATGACATATCTCAACGAAAAAGTCATTAGTTGAGATCTGTCATTCCCATACATTTTGATAGTTTTCTATAGCGTTGACAATTGTAGATTGTCAACTTGGCTAGGGGGGCAGTTTCGCTCTCAGCCTCTTCACGAGTTCGTTATTGATTTCACGATGCTAATATATTAGAACAAATGATGGAGCGTCGTACTTGTCGATGTCGTAAAAATACAAGTACATCTTATCGTGGAGACGTTTTTACGATTCCGTACCCAAAGGGTGCCAAACAGGACCCTGTTACTCTCGCTACGCTGTCCGTCTGTCCGTCCGCCCATTCTTCCATCCGTCCATCCGTCTGTCTGACACAGGTCTATATCTTATGACCGGTAATAGGTAGCCAGTTAAAATTTTCTCAAAATACTATGAATAAAAAAAGTTTAAAACCAAAGGGGATCCCCATGCAAGAAACCTCGAAAAACATGCAATTTTTTCGACGTTTTCGTTCCTGCTCTATCTTCAAAACCGTAATACATACCAGCCTCCAACTTGATTTGGTTATAGTGCATACTATGTGGTTTAGCATAAAATTATAAAAATAAGGTAAACATGTGGTCACTCACGGTGCGTCGATGTCTTTTGATGAACTCTCGTAAATTAAACCAGTTTCTATGAGGTATCAGGTCGATGGGTGGTAGGTACGGAACCCTTACTGCGTGAGTCCAACTCGCACGTGGCCGGTTTTTGGGTATGATTTTGCACAAGACAAATATATAAAAAAGATAAAAGGGGAAAACATACATTCGCGTTTCGCGTGCCATGAACCCGTGACTGTAACTCTTGCAATGTGATGTTTCGCGTGCCATGAACCCGTGACTGTAACTCTTGCAATGTGATGTTTCGCGTGCCATGAACCCGTGACTGTAACTCTTGCAATGTGATGTTTCGCGTGCCATGAACCCGTGACTGTAACTCTTGCAATGTGATGTTTCGCGTGCCATGAACCCGTGAATGTAACTCTTGCAATGTGATGTTTCGCGTGCCATGAACCCGTGACTGTAACTCTTGCAATGTGATGTTTCGCGTGCCATGAACCCGTGACTGTAACTCTTGCAATGTGATGTTTCGCGTGCCATGAACCCGTGACTGTAACTCTTGCAATGTGATGTTTACATTCTTAACAAAAAAAAAACTGAAATGCCACTGACTTACAATGAAAGAAAATATTGTATGTAACTCTTGCAATGTCATATTAACATTCTTAAACAAAGAAAAACTGAAATGCCACTGACTTACAATGAAAGAAAATATTGTAAGGGAACCCGTGACTGTTTTGTAGTCTGAAAAATCTGGAAATTCCGACACACAGTGAAAATATTAGAATACCTAATATATTACAAAAGGAAAGTCTCTGAATTTATGTAAACACGGTACGGTACGTATGCAAGTATTTATGGAACATTTTTCTCTTTATCAAAGCAGCGTAGAGTTATTTTAAGTTATTTCCTCTTATATAAATATCGTTACAAACTAGCAAATTGTTTGGAACAAAAGTAGCAACTAACGAATTCTATCTTTTTCTTTCATTACGCAGCAAATCTGAGCGGAAACAGAACAGAAATGTTATTCTCCTCGCTATTATTAGATTCACCCTTAAAATAAGATCCCTGTGTTAAGTATAGCTTTCTCTCGGCTTTATTTTTGTTACAAATTTAAATGTTTGGTACTCTTGCTTAATAAGATAAAATCTCTGTAGGTAATGGTTTTTATTTAATTGTGTTCCTTGTTTTGGCAAAGCCCGTTTCATTTTCAACAAAAATTATTTCGATGTAGAGAACACGCTGGCTACCTAACCAGTCAAGGCCCGTGACAATGACGCGCGGTGTTACGTGCGCACCGCCGAGGAGGTTGCAGCCAATGGAGAAGTTAGGCCGCACGGGGAGAAGGAGCTCGCTTATTTGTGGCGAGACTGGACCTGTTGGGGGTAGTTGACGAATGCAGAGTCTATCCCACATCCCCAGCCAAAGGTTTTTAGAAGAACACTGTGGTGGTTTTTAGTCGGTAAGAGTGCGACTCTGGCTCAGCTTTTCCTGGGCGGGGTGCACCCATGAGGATGTCCCCAGGGCAAAGAAAAGGCAGTCGCAAGTCAATATTTTCGGGGCCTTTGCAGACGGTCTGAATTTGACCTACAAGCTGCAAAACAGCAGCTTCGATGCATTTTTTGTGCAGAGTAAACTGTCGACGATTATGCAGTCCGCTTGCAGTGGGCATGCAGTTCGAACAACTGAAGACTTAAGCAATCGGTCTTCAGTTTCGATGCAGTTATCTCAACTGCACAAAAACCGCATCGAAACTGCTGTTTTGCTGTAGCCTAAATGCGGTTTACTGCAAAAGTCCCAAGATATCGACTTACGACTAAAAAAAGCGTAGGGAAATCCTCATGGACGCAATCCGCCCGGACAAGGCGGAGCTAGTGTCGGACTCGTATCGTCTAATAAACCGCCACAGTGTTTCGCTAACAACCTTTGGCTAGCCAACTTCCCCCCCCCCCTAGGGTTTCGCCCCTAGGGGCGGCGGATGTACACTGCATTCGCCAATCACCCCCGACAAGTACCGGCTCTGAACCGATGTAATACAGTCAGTCTACCAAGACCCGTTTTACGTGTCGGTTGAATGCCTAGATTACGCGTAACACCATGTAGATATTGAAATGTGTAATTATAAATGCGAAAGTAGCTCTGTTTGTCTGTTTGTTACCTCTTCACGACTAAACCTCTGAACCAATCGTGATGAAATTGCCTGCCAGGGAAAGAGATAGCCTGGGACCTAGAAAAGGACATGAGAATTTTTATCCACGGAAGATAAACTGTTCCCGAGGCATGCGCGATAAATGACACCCACGCGAGCGAAGCCGCGGACGGATTCTAGTTAAATATATTCTTAGTATGTAATATAGATTATCTGCTTAGGTAAGTAATGTGTTGCACGTTGCCAGTACAATTGGCGATGCCACCTCAGCTGCTTTCTTCTTTTAGTGAATTTACATTTATATTACCTGAGTTTACCCGCCAACGTGCTGCATGCGAAACTAACGCCTACGCTGCCATTTTACACCCCTTGCAAACTAATCTAAATTTGTAGATTTCATACATTTATACCAGCGACGACACTGTCGCTGATTTATACCAATTTCTGGTTAATTTTTTTTTACGTGCAGTTAAAACAAATCAAGGTTTAATACAATCACACTTCAAAAGAACTATTGATACTTTTGCTATACGAAGTGCTGCGAACAATCTGGTGAAGCCAAAATAACTATGCTTCTTCGTGTACAACCAGCGCTCACGCACACACATGCACCTCTTACCGTGCTCAACCCTCTCAATGCAGATGTCGCGGCATCGTCCAATAAGCATTGTGAAAGCAAATATCCTTCAGGTGTATGGTGTGTGCGCTGGTTGTACACGAATGAGCATAGTTTTTTTTGCTTCACTATGATTTTTCGCAGCACTTCGTCTATATCTTAGATTAACATATACGTTACTGCTTTCCCGGGAAAATAAACAGTTCTCGAGGTATGCGCGATAACACATCTTTTTGTGATGAACCAAATTATAAACGGGTGAAACCGCGGGCAAAGACTAGTGCACATATAGGTATTATATATATTTATGATACCTATGTGTAATATATTTTGTGCTATTTATTTATTTTAGTTTATTAATATGCAGTAGTAGGTACGCCACGGACTGCCCCCATTATCTAGATCTTACGTCTTTGCTTTCAGCGATGAGACCGCCCATGTACCCATAATTTATACGTTGTTCCTGTTTACTACTATTTTCATGGTGTACAATAAAGTATATTCTATCTATCTATCTTAATAATTTTAACGTGTTTTATAACAAACTGTATAGTTTGTAAAAGATAATTAAATCGTACAGCTTGTTAGTCGGTTTTAGATGATTATTACTTCACCTTGATTGTTTTTTTGGTAAAAACACCCCCCCTCCCTTTGAGGGGAGTCCTATGTCCAGCAGTAGATGTCTTTCAGCTAAAATGATAAATGATGATTATGATGACTCTTAGTTAAAACCAATAGATTTTATAAGTGTTGTTAACGTAATTTTTTCACCGGTTTCCCATTAGGTTTGGCACAAACTATGAATTCCCACTACGATCCTGACACACCTCTCTTGCTTCATCATGCATGCTTGGGTGCTAAGATTGGGTTAGATTTCTAACCAAACATTTAAAAAATCTAAAAATTCAGTTTTCTCCAAAATCGACCTCACGACTTCTTTGACGACTTTTCTCTATACCTTATAGTTTCGGATTTGGCCCTCCAGTACAATTTTCAAAACTCACCCTGAATAATAAACTGACGACATCTGTGGTCTAGTGGTTCGTGTGACGGACTGCTGATCACGAGGTCGTGGACTCGATTCCCACAGGACACAAGTGTTTGTGTTGGTCTGGGTGTTTCTTATGTATTATAAGTACGTATTTACAAAAAAAAAGTATTCAATTATTATATCCATTTTCTAGTACCCATAGTACAAGCTCTGCTTAGTTTAGGACTAGATGGTAATGTTAAAAAAAATGACCCAAAATATTTTTTATTTATAATATCATTATGCATAACGATTTAAATTGTGGAAAGTAAAAATCGCTCACGAGTAGGATTCAAACCTGTGACTTCTGGCTCTGTACGCCAGTGCTTTAGCCACTAAGCTACCGTGAACATTGCTCGTGGTATCGAATTTAACTTCCACTTGGTAACGTTTTTGGGTGACGTCAGCGATGTCTTATTAAGAAACAGTGTTTCTTAACCGACTCGACTAACTTTGCAGTTAAACGTTACCAATTGGAAGTTAAATTCAATACCACGAGCAGTGTTTACGGTAGCTTAGTAGCTAAAGCACTGGCGTACTTAGCCAGATGTCGCAGGTTCGAATCCTGCTCGTGAGCGATTTTTACTTTCCACAATTTAAATCGTCAGATTTCGCTTCGCATGCGTAAATGCGTAAAAAATAATAAAATAATCATTATGCTTATTTTAAAATAAAATTGTTAGTTATTGTCTCTGATCCAGAGCTTAAACCCCCCTGAAGTGAATTCTTGGCTACATCCTTGGTACCACAGACTAAAGAAGAATGCGGTACGTTCGCCGCAGTCGGGTCCCTCGAACTTTTCCATCCACTCTGCCCTCGTCTACTTGTTAGAGTACTGTAATAGAACAACATGCTTACTGATCATTGTAATGTACATAATGTGGCTATTCTTCAATATCCAAATAGAAATGTAAACCATAAAAATATTTTTCGTATTCCAAAAGTATCGTATGATGCGGTAGCGAAATATAATATTTTGATTAACAATTTCTAAGGGTTGGTACTCGTATTTTGATAATTGATTTACAGGTAAGAGGAGACTTCAAAGGAATTTAATTAGAAAATATGAATTGAGCTCACTAAGAATATTTTGTCGACAATTCTCGAATTTCTTTAATTCTGAGAAAGTATGTTGGGGTTCTTTATTTATAAAATCGACAAAGGGAATGATTTATACCATAATTTGTACCTATTGTTTAAATCTGTTATTCATATATCATAAACATAAAAAAACACCTTTTAGAGGCCTATTAATGACTTATAATTTTATAACAAATAAAAAAAAAAAAATTATTCAAATTTTTACTTCTCTTTGGCAAATTATGTACCTCTTTATAGCCAAATAATTATAAGTGTTATGTACGCCGTTATTGCCGATGTACATCAGACCAGTTACAGATTAGTTAAGAGTATAGTGATTATTTTAATGTACTATGTGATGTAGTATGTGATGTGACTGTACTTTTATAAATAAATAAAATAACACTAAGAAAAAAAAACATGCTATATAACATGCTTTTGTTATGTAATTTGCTATTGAGAAGTAATATAAATTAGTTGAGGGTATATGGTAATTTTTCATGGGGCGAGCGAGCGCGATGCGTCGTGTTCACCCACCCAAATCTTATTGTAATGAATGTCGACGGGCCAAGCGGTGTACAAAAAAACCTAAACTGGTTTATGTTCTACACTGTATCTGCCAAATGTATGTATTTTTTTTGTGAAAAATAAATAAATAAATTCTTAATGTTTCTTTTTGTAAAAGTAAAATTTATGAGAGCGTTTACGAAATAAGTCGACATAAATGCCACGTAATAACAACAAAATAATGATGGAAGAAAAAAATACCTATGTTCACTAGAAAAACATAGTCACAGGTTATAAACCTTTCCAAGAACCTCTAAAATATGTTCTATGACGTGTTCGATTTTCAATATAACTTCTCGATTCATCGAATCTTTTATTGGCAGTCAAAATTCCAGGTACAGAACTCATTGTATTAGAATCAAAATAATATTTGGTTTGTATATAAAGTACAATTATGTACAAACTAACGATTACTACTTTGATTTTTGTAAATAAAGATTCACAGAAATATTTATCGACAAGGAATTATTATGTAGCAAATTCCAAAGAAATATTCATATTTCTTTTATAGATGGACTTGAAAAGAATTTGATACTTGAAAAATATTATCATCACTTGGTCTTATTGTCTTCACCGGGGTATGTATGAGTCTGTGATCTGTATTGTACATTGAGTGTAAGCTGTACTTATTCATGCACATTTATAATAGTTTTGTGCAGTCACGAAACTGTGCGTGTGCGTGGTCTGTCAGTCATATTACTGACTGACTGACAGACATTTTCTTCGCTTACATAATATCGGCTAGCACTAGAATTTTTCAAGTATTCACCCCTAAAGGGCTGTAAATAGGGGTCATAGTTATACGAAAAAAGTTTCCTGAAGCTAATTCTATACTAATATTATAAAGGAAGAATTTTTGCCGAGAGGTGTTGTGTTCCGGCGATTCCAAGGTTTCCAATACCGTTTTCAAAATTCCCAATACCGCGCGACACGTAGACGACGCCGGTTTTGTTAAATAATGTTTAATGTTGGTTATAACATCTTAATTATTTTTATGTATAGTATTTTATATTATTGCGTATTGTTTTATCTATTTTATATGGAACTTGATGCCAGAAAAATTATGGTTGTTTATTTATTTGTCTGTTCATCCTTCAGTCATGCTGAAATTGCTGAATGGATTTGGGTGAAATTTGGGACACAGATAGACCATCTTCTGGATTAACACATAGCAATTTTTTATCAACATACCATAGTAGCGAAGCCGCGGGTGTCAGCTAGTCCTACTTGTGGTATCTGTGGATTAATTGTATGTCGCGGGTAGGCCGCTAATTAATAAACAGTTGGTTCGTCGACTTGACCTTTCATTGTGTTTCTCTCCTGATAATAACCCATAAACACTACTGGCGACGAGAAAAAAATTAAATAAAAATGCCGATCGGAAAAATTGAACAATTTGATGTGTCCAGCAAAAAGTGGTTGGCTTACATTCGACGCGTGGAACAGTTTATGGCGCTCAATGAAATTAAACCTGTGTTACAAGTGGCTACATTAGTGACGTTAGTGGGTGAAGCTACTTATGATCTAATGTGTGATCTTTGTGCGCCTGACAATCCGGAGACTAAAAGTTTTCAGGAGTTAGTGAAGATAGTTGGCGACCATCTCGAACCAAAGCGTTCTGAGATAGCAGAGCGGCATATATTTAGAATGAGACGTCAAAATAGCGGTGAAAGTCTGAGCGATTATTTGCAAGTTCTCAAACATCTGGCCAGCACGTGCAACTTCAAGAGTTGTCTCGAAGAAAACTTGAGAGATCAATTCGTGTCTGGTCTTGTGAGCGATGACATGAGGTCGCGGCTATTCGCCGAGCCAACGTTGACGTACAAGCGGGCGGTGGAGTTGGCGTTCGCACTTGAAGCAGCTGACCGGCACGCGCAAGCGAGCGGGATGACGGTCATACCGACAAGTTCCGGGACGGCCGAGCCGATGCACCGGCTGGCGACTGCACAAGGGCGCGCCGCGCCTTCCAGCAGCGGCAGCAGCATCGAAGGAATGCGCTCTGTTTCCGCGCCCGTGGGCAATATGCAGCGCACTTCACAGCAATCTTGTTGGCGATGCGGAAAGGGGCACCGAGCCATTGTGTGCCGTTTTAAAAATTATACCTGTGACGTGTGCGGCCAAAAAGGTCATCTCAAAGTGATGTGCAAGCGTAATCCCCGTCAGGGCGAGATGTGCTCGTCGAAGGGAGGGCAAAATTATATTAATAATAGTGATAGCGATTTGGAGTCGGATTTGTATAACCTTAACGTGTGTAATAATAGTGATCGGCCATTTAATGTGTGCGCGAAAGTAAACGGCAAGGCGATAACGTTCGAGCTGGACACTGGCAGTAAGTTGTCTGCGATTAGTACCTATTCTTATGATGAATATTTCAAGACGTTACCGCTTATCGCTAAAGATGTTTGTTTACATTCGTATAACGGTACTCGGATTGAAGTGGTCGGTTATATTTTAGTTAATGTTGAGATCGGGACACACTCGGCGGGAAATTTAAAATTGTTTGTTATTAAGAATGGCGGACCTCCTTTAATGGGTAGGTCTTGGTTAAGTAAATTAAATATTGATAAAATTAAAATTAACGAAATGATTTTAAATCTATCAGAAGACAAATTAGTGGATAGCTTGAAAAGTGAATTTCCCACCGTGTTTACCTCTGGTCTTGGGACATGTACCAAACAACTTTCGTTAAGATTGAGCGACACGACCCCCATTTTTATAAAAGCAAGATCATTACCGTTGGCATTACGTAAGCCTGTTGAATTAGAACTGCAGCGACTCGAGGCAGAGGGTACCATCCGTAAGGTAGAATACTCAGATTACGGGACACCAATTGTACCGGTCATAAAAAAATCGGGTGAAATACGAATCTGTGGGGATTACAAAGTCACAGTTAATCCAAAGTTGATTCGCGACCCGTACCCTATGCCACGAATCGAAGAGTTGTTTGCCGCATTAAGTGGTGGCGAGCAGTATTCAAAAATCGACCTTACCAACGCGTACCAACAATTATTTTTAGATGAAAGTTCGCGGGCTTGTAGTGCTATAACAACACATATTGGCACCTTTGTTTATCTTCGCACTCCGTTCGGGTTGACATGCATTCCCGAAAAATTCCAAAAATTTATGGAAGAGACCCTTAGGGGCTTGAAGGGTACTGCGGTATTTTTGGATGACGTCGCGGTGACGGGCGCCACCAGGTCAGAACACATAGCTAATCTGAGAGCTGTGTTGTCTCGTTTAGGTGAGGTTGGTTTGCGAATTAAACTATCAAAGTGTAGTTTTATGAAAGAAAGCATTACTTATTTAGGTTTTATTATTGACAAACAGGGTTTGCATCCAGATCAAAATAAGATTAAAGCTATTGTGGATGCGCCGCCACCAGAAGATCTGACTCAGCTCAGATCATTCCTGGGTATGATTAATTATTATGCCAAATTCATACCGCAACTGAGTACAATTTTACATCCTTTGCATAGTTTATTGCGTAAAGAAAGTGTTTGGGTCTGGTCAGCAAATTGTGATAAGGCTTTCCAAGACATAAAAGCAGCTATTCTAAGTAGTAAGGTATTGGTGCATTATAACCCGAAACTACCTTTAGTGCTTTCTGTAGATAGCAGTTCATATGGTATCGGCAGCGTGTTGTCGCATCGTTTCCTAAACGGCGATGAGCGCCCCATTTGTTTCGCTTCACGTACACTTAACGCGGCTGAAAGATCCTATAGTCAGCTGGACAAAGAAGCGCTCGCGATTATTGCTGGTGTAATCAAACACCATCAATATATTTACGGTCGTCATTTCATTATTAAAACTGATCACAAGCCTTTAACTTTTATTTTTGGCCCAAAGTTTGGATTGCCGCAAACGGCAGCAAGTAGGCTGCAAAGATATGCCACAAGGCTGGCGTCTTATGACTTTGAGATTGAGTTCGTTAAATCGAGTGATAACAGCAATGTCGATGCATTGTCGCGACTGCCGCTGCCGTATGAACGAAAATATTGTGATGAACTGGGTTCGGTGTCATATGTAAATTATGTCGAGGAATCTTTTCCAATCAGCGCAAAAGAGGTGGCTTCATGGACATTGAAAGATGGAGTTTTAAACATTATAAAAAGTTATCTTATTAATGGCTGGCCTTCGAAAATCGTTTCAGACCTAGAAAAACCCTATTTCCACCGAAAAGATAATTTATCTTTAGATCATGGTTGTATTTTATATAATCACCGAGTAGTCGTGCCCGAGTTTTTGAGAAAACAAGTTCTTGGCGAATTACACGAGGGCCATTTAGGGGTAGTTAAAATGAAAAACATAGCAAGAAGTTATGTTTATTGGCCCACATTGGATGTCGAAATTGAGATCCTCGCGAAGGACTGTGGCGCTTGTCGCCAGCAGCGTGACGCGCCTCCACGTTCCTTGTTGCATCCCTGGAAATTCCCAGCACGGCCTTGGCAGAGAGTGCACATTGATTTCGGTGAATTTCAGGGTAAACATTATCTTGTTTCTGTGGATGCTCACAGTAAGTGGATTGAGGTGCAGAAAATGTCTGGCACTAACGCCACGGCGACGATAGGTAAACTCAGGGAATTGTTCGCCCGTTTCGGTCTTCCCTCACAGGTAGTAAGTGACGGCGGTCCGCCTTTTAATTCGGCCGAGATAGCAAACTTTTTTAAGAAAAATTTCATTACGCATACGATTACTAGTCCCTATAGGCCAGCGGGAAACGGAGCAGCTGAAAATGCAGTAAAATTAGTAAAGCGCGCCATGAAGAAGGCCGCACATGAGAAGGTTGACGTGGATACGGCGGTCTCTAAATTTCTGTTCCAATATCGGAATTGTGAACACGCGACTACAGGTGTCGCACCGGCTGAAGCGATGCTCGGCAGGCGGCTCCGTGGAAGGTTGGACGTGCTGCGTCCGAGCTCGCAGCGCGCCAGCGAGGAGGCGGCGGCCCGCGCCGCGCGGCACCGGCCCGGCACGGAGCGCCACGCGGCGCCCGGCGACCAGGTGCTGGCGCGGGACTACCGCGCGCGCGCCGACAAGTGGGCACCGGCCGTGGTTACCGCGAGAGAGGCGCCGCTCACATATCGAGTGCGTTGTGCTGACGGAAATGAGTGGAAGAGGCACATTGACCAATTACTACCAGTAGGGAAATCTCGATCCACTTTACGGCACTCCGTGGTTGCACCCGAGGACTCAGATCACGTAAACACAGAGGATACGTTTGAGGACGCAGTCGGGGAAGCTACCGGTACCGACGACGGCCCGAATACGGAAAACCAATTTTTGAAGTCCCCAAAAGACACCTCTAAGGCGTTTTTGGTCCCAAATCGTGAAGTTTTACCGAAACCAGGTCAATTATCAGCGACTAATAAGACTCCTGAGAAGTCACATATGCGCCCAAAACGCGCTTGTACTTTAATTACAAAGAATTATAAGTATTAATCTCAGATTACTTAGTAATTTGTGGTATTATATAGTTTTTTTTAAGTAGTCCAGTTGTTTAAGGAAAAAAAAAGTGTATTACATACTATACTATTTTTTTTTTCATTTATAATCACAGTTCACTCATAGGCCCCGTATTACTAATAATTTAAATTAAAACAATAACACTAAAAGTTGTTACTAGGTAAGAACATTGTATTACCTTGTATTACTAATAAATTATATTACAAAAATAACACTAAAAGTAGGTACTATAGGTAGGTAAGAACATTGTATATTTGCAGAAGTATATAAACGGTAGTTTTTGTAACTTCATATAATTTTTTGTTTTTTTTAAGAGGGGACGTGTGGTATCTGTGGATTAATTGTATGTCGCGGGTAGGCCGCTAATTAATAAACAGTTGGTTCGTCGACTTGACCTTTCATTGTGTTTCTCTCCTGATAATAACCCATAAACACTACTCTACTTATATGATAAATTTATGTGAAACATTGTGCAGATGTTTAGATGTATGGATGACATGGATGTTTGTAACTCAATCACGCTGAATCGGACTAAACTGAATTGGATACATTTTGGGCACACACATAGACCATAACCAGGATTAATATATAGGCTACTTTAGTCTTTTTATCCCGGGAAAATCTCTAGAGATGCACGATAAATCATTCTGTGAGAAGCCTAATTATTCGCAGGTGAAGTCGCGGGCAAAGTCTAGTGTGTAATATGTAGTAGAAGTGCTACTCGGGTACATCCATTCTATCGCTCTTTGGTATAAGATAGAGACATTTCACTCAAGTTTCCGAACGAGATTCACTGGCACTCCTGCATTATTCATTCGGTTCCCTCATAACTTTCCTAACAATCGTGAACATCGGAATCTACACGATACTGGAAAAATACGCATTAACTTCGGCGCACAAAATAATCAGTATTTTATTTGCTTCTTTTTATTTAGTTATCTGATTTAAAAAAATTACCAGAACAATTTTTTGTTACGAACAAAGACTTCTGTTAGAGTGAGGACATACGATGGGTTTCGCTGCGGTGCGGCGCCAGAGCGATGTATCAAACACACACATATAAAACTGCGCGAAGGGTACGCAACGCAACGCACCGTGTGGTATATCGCAGTGACGCCGCAGAAGTCAACGCAGCGACGCCGACGCCCGCAACGCGCCGGCACCGTGTGACCTTAGTTTTAGGCCGTTTTTCCACGAAACGACACACGTCACGACAAAATGTGGTGACAGCTCGGAGCACCATATACATATTTTATGAACCGTTTACTTATGCAACGACACTGCACAACACACCGCACGTTTTGCGAACGACTTTTTGGCTATGTCGGTGTTTTGCAGTGACGATATAGCCACTGTAAGAAACGAGTATAAGCTTTCTCCCAGCGCATGGCGGCGGCGCGCGGAACGACACGTTTTTGAGACGATAGTCAGCGCGCTCGTAGTGTCGTTGTTGGAATCATGAGTCACGACTCGTGGAAAAACGGACGAACAACAGGTCGTGGGCAACCTGTCATGTGCGGCGTGTCGCGACCGCAAATGTTGTCGTGTCTCGTGTTGTGGAAAAACGGCCTTACTCGCTCACACGCTCTCCTTTACGCAGATTTTTTATAAAACAAGATTTATGCCAAAACGCTTCGTTAGATTGTATGACTGCTCTTGTGTTTAGAGTGGCTTGTTGCTTGCGGGGTGAACTGCGCGGGTAAAAATACCAACGTCACGGGAACCTATTTATTTTATTTTAAATATTTATTTAATTTTGTGGTGGTTTTTCAAACATGAAAATTCGGGAAACTGTATTTATATCGTTGAATTTACTCTGTTGCATTTTTGAAGCGAATGCCGATTAGCGAAATTGTTTGTGGTTTGTGTGTATACGCTGATGGGTTCTATTGAATTCAGTTGAAAGAGCGAAATTTCAGTCGAACTTGTTTTATATAGAGCGCAGTTTGCAATCATTTCTCTCAACATGTTTGGAATAGGTTTGGATTGATTCTGTAATGCACATTTTTATTGTAAAGGATGGCGAAACGAGCTAAAAGTCCACCTGATGTTAAGGTTACCTTTGCCAATAACAACTACAACACAACCCCAGGCTAGGCTGTTGCTTAAATGACATTGCAAATCGCATTTTCCAGACTGAGACCTAAAGACGGAAAGTTTCATGTGATTGTAACTACACCGACACTCGTACCCTTCGCACCGGAACACAGCAACGCCAACATCACTGATTGGTGCCAGAAATAGGTAAGGTGGTAGTACTTCCCCGGATGAGCTCTTTTACAAGGAACTCTAACAACTGAAAGTTTTGAATGTATCAGAAGTAGTCAACGACGTCAATAAATAGACATGCGATCTCATATAAACAGCATGTTCCAAATGCAGTTGACGCAACTTTACGTGTGTTCGCGAGACAGCTGTCAAGTGAACTAATGACAGATGACAGTGTAGTTCCGGAACCACAACTCGTGTAACCATGTTGTTCTTCTAAACAACGCATCTAGTACGTAGTGTAGTTTTTTTCTAGCCTAGTTTAATCTTCATATTCTTATCATTATTGGCACTTAGTAGGGTTGCTTATATGATATTAAATGGTCAAGGTTACCATGGTCTTGTAATAATATCATTGATGGTTACCAAATTTAAAAATGACCGGGCCTGTGTATATTGCTCACATCCCTTCATCAACTAGAAAAGAGCTGAAGATCTTCAAACGGCTGAATATATTTTCTTGAATCATAGCTGAGAACACTCTCACCTTTCAAAAAAAACTAAATTAGTCTATCCGTTTGTAAGCTGCAATGACACAGACAGTTACACAAACACACACGTTAAAGTTATAACACTTCTCTGTTTGCGTCGGGGGTTAAAAAAATAAATAAATGAAAACTGATAGAAAGCAACTGATTTAACATTGTGTACAATAATAATTAGTAATTATAGAAACTTTCGTCTTTAATTCATGCCAACTTATAAAAAATACATTATATTTTATTACGAGCATTTTACAGGTTTAACATTACCAGAATTTCTCGATAGGTAGGCTGTCAATACCCTCGGTAAAAGGCGAGTTTGTGCCGCCTGTAATTGAAAAGGGATCGCTGGCCAGTCCTTTACTCGCTGTCAGATTGACGTTTTGTTGCCCATTTGACGGCTCTGGCCTCATCTATCATGATGTAGTGGCTCTTTATGGGTGTGGGTGTTTAAAATAAATCTATTTATTTTTGTAAATGTAATAAGAAGTATATTCCTAGCAGTGATATAATCCTAAGAGAGGTTGAACGCTTGCCTCCTATGCTGGACCTTCACAAATTTATGTGTGGATGTATATTTCGGACAGATCAGCGCGTTAAATTAATTAAAATTACGTTTTTGTCGTGATTGCATCAGAATTTTATTCACTTATTTATGTACTATTCGCTTATGTACTGTATCAACTATGCAGATCTTGCGCAACGAGCAAGATTCCACGAATTAGTTGAACTTGTTTCCACCAGGAGCGCATTTGGTTATGACAGCTTTTGGCCGAGTTCAGTGGATTCCATTTCAACTATTTTCTTTAGCTTGCCTGTGAAAATTAATTTATACAAATGTATTTTGAGTGCACAAACAACCTAACAAAACATGCTTCTGTTTTGAATTTCATTAATTGAAATAAATAGAAAAGCAACGATTAATTAATAAGTAGACATCGTTAGTTAAAGCAATGTTAAAAATCAAAATATTTGGATTGCTGTTATTGCCATAACGAAGGACACAAAAATGAATTATGAATAAAAAGTCACATCAATGCAAATTGACTTGATTAATTTCACACCGCCTAACTCTGTTAAGCTTCACAATTCGTCGACGTAGGTAAACAAAAATTCATTCAAAATATTAAACGAAGCGGTTATTTAGGTGCAATTAGTCCTAACGAGCGTACGGGAACCATAAAAGCAGCTAAACGTTTTTCAAATTCATTGTGGTTTATTCGACAGTGATTAGCCGTAAGGAATTTTGCGCTAATGAAAGTTAATATAGGCAAGAATTTCGAGTGATATTACAATTTTGATCCAGAGGGGCTCGTGGTTAAGTAATAACCGCGTGAATTACAAGGTTAAGCTTCGCTAACTACGGTCAGTCTTCTGGTGGGTGACCGTTTCGTTGCACATCAAAATCCCTCTGTAAGCATGTTATGCTGTCGTTCCCGCCCCCCAATTCAGAACCACACGATAACCAGTTGTCGACCGATTCGGTTTGTTACCTCTCACATGTTGATCCCCAGGGCGTTCAAAGCATTGATCAGTACGAGAAGCAGCTGATTCGCTAGAAGAGTCTCGTTCACAAAAAAAA
This sequence comes from Asteroscopus sphinx, assembly GCA_949699075.1. NCBI lineage: Eukaryota > Metazoa > Arthropoda > Insecta > Lepidoptera > Noctuidae > Asteroscopus > Asteroscopus sphinx. The sequence continues at coordinate 9,856,531 of OX453013.1, read as the reverse complement.
TAGTGACTAACTAACATCATCCTTCTACATAAATAGGCGAATATATATCTTCTCTGATAGCCAGGCAGTTCTAAAGACCTTAAAATCAGAGGAAATCGACTCCAAGCTTATCAAGGATTGAGTGAGTGTGAGTGCTTGTTGTGTCCAGCTACTAAATTCACTAGGAAAAACAAATTCTGTGACACTAGGGTGGGTACCTGGCCACTTGCGGCAAGTGGCAACGAAGCCGCTGATGAACTCGCTAGAGCTGGTGTGGAATGCTCCACTGTAGGACCGGAGCCAATCTGTGGGGATCCGAAATGTACCACCACAGCTAATCTTAAGGACTGGGGAACTCATCAAAGCATTAGAATTTGGGAAAAATCCCCCGGCCAAAAGCACTCGAAAGCACTTCTAGTAGGCTTCAGGAAGAGATTTACGAAAGAAGCGCTTTAGCTTAACAGGAACCACATAACGATCCTGACTAGAAGCCTTACAGGGTACTGTAAACTGAACAAACATCTACACAGGATGGGCCTCACTTAACCTCGCAGATCATACAACCCGCACGGTTGCTACTTAGCCACGAGTCCCCCAATAACTTCGTGACTAACTAACAATAAAGACAAATGAGAAGTGTTGAAAATTGCCACTGACTACATCTTGTAATTTTTCAAATAAAACAAACCTCAATTTTTATAAATGATCATTTTATTTCTATCGTTAATAAAAGAGCGTTATTCGTTATCCAGCTAAAACTCGAGCTCCTAAATTATGTCATAGGATAGCTCTTGATTGTTCTCTTTGTATTTGAATCTGGCTCGTCGTAAAACTGCAGTAAATCCACCATCTTAAAAGAGTGTATATTTGAATGTTATATTCACATTTGTTTATTTGTTGAACTATCTGTAGCGCGTCTTTTGACGGAAATTTCAGCCTGTAATATCTACAACGGCACCACTCTAAGAATTAATTCTATCATGCCAATGAATTACAGCTTTTTAAATTAAACGAAAATAATGTTGTCTATATTAAATCAGATTATAAATGTAGGATTGGGGCGTAGAAATAATTCCTAGATAAATGCCATAATGCCTGCTGTAGGTATCTATTAAGTGAATTTTAAACCAAACTGAGAATAATTAGTAAAAAATCTTCAGGGGTTTTTATTATTGCGTTTTTCAGAACCGATATTTATAATCTATATTTGCCACCCTTGGGTACGGAACCCTAAAAACTAATTTTCGATGAATGATGTATGATGAGAAAGGTATGTTAAGATGGTTTGGACATAATAATATAGAGAGGATGGACGAGAGGAGATTGACGAAACAAGTATACGAAGCCAGTGTGGATGGAAGAGTTGGAAGGAGACGACCTCGGCGAACGTATCGCGATCAAATCGCGGACGTTCTCAAAAACTGCCAGGTTAAGAGTACTCTAAACCGACGAGCATGTATGACGAGGATAATGGACGTAGATGAAGCGAAAGAGGTGTGTGTGTGGGTGTGTGTGTGTGTGTGTGTGTGGGGGGGGGGTGTGTGGGGGTGTGTGTGAGGTGTGTGGATCATAGCAGGTGGAAATCCATAGTCTCTGCCTACCCCAATGTGAAACAGGCGTGATAATATGTATGTATATACTCGGCGAGTATTTTTTTTTTACTAATGGGACCCCACTTAGCCCTTAGTAACGCCTCAAGTATATTACCAACAAAAATGGTTCCACAGATAAATGAATACCTCTCATGTTTTGGTTTATAACACTCAGTTTCAGAACCCCTAGTCGTACAAATATTACGTGGAAGAAACTTCGTCCAATATCTTTTTGTTGAACCCCACGATTAACTTTGTTGCGGCGCTCATCTGCTTTATTTCTTAGTACACACGAGAGCGAGCATCAAACTGTATTGTTTATTTTTCTTGGTTAGAAAATTGTGAGGTTGATACGGCGTTTTTTGTCAAGAAAGTTTTTTCAGGGAAATGTGATGTTTTGTGTAGAGTAGTACAAATTTTAGCTGCTAGTAACATAAAAAAACCAACCAAGTGCGTGTTGGACTCACGCAGTAAGGGTTCCGTACCACCCACCGACCTGATACCCCATAGAAACTGATTTAATTTACGAGAGTTCATCAAAAGACATCAACGCACCGTGCACGAAATATGAATTTTTGCATCTCTTTCTTACGCAGGTACCACCACATATGTTTATATTTGACCTATTTTTAGTATTTGTTGCTAAACAACATAGTATGCACTATAATCTGACCAAGTTTGACGCTGGTATGTATTAACGTTTTGAAGATAGAGCAGGAACAAAAAATATGCATGTTTTTAGAGGTTTCTTGTATGGAGACCCCCTTTATTTTTTTGTTTTTAGTATTTGCTGTGATAGGCGCCATAGTAACACATATTCTGCGAAAATTTCAACGGGTTATCTAATTACCGTTACAAAGATACAGCACTGTGACAGATAGACGGACGGATGGACGGACGGACGGACGGACAGCGTAGCGAGAGTAATAGGGCCCCGTTTGGCACCCTTCGGGTACGGAACCCTAAAAAGGAGACTAATAATCTGACGCTACTAGTAGCTAACTAATTTGAGATTTGGCAGCAAATCAATTTAGCTGTTTAACTTTTGTTTCTACTAATTAAGTTTGCTAATTTTTGAAGTAGCTAAACTAGTCAGCAATTTTTTTTCAGTGCATCTGTCATAGATAATACATATAAACTGGAAATCTGTCGATAGCGCTGCAGGCGCACGTTTTTTTTAAAAGTCGTAACGGGCTTGCTTTTGACCGTTTCTCGTTTATAATTCTCGTTAAGGTGAATGCTACAGGGCAGCCCGCGAAATTCAAAATTTCTTGCGTTTTTTGCCAATTGTAGCTCTGTTTTGAGTTGTATAAGATAAGATAAGATAAGATAAGATAAAGTTTATTGGGCAACATTATTACAAGTATAACAAGGTACAAGAGTACGATAGTAGCTGCAGTAGTATGCACTGTGTCGCAGCTGCCATCGCCCACCTCCAGATTCTACAGGAATATAATGCAATAACTGTGCTTGAAAAACATGATCAAAAATAAAACCAGTGAAATAAATATTTAGATAAAATACAAATAGTTACTATTTAACATCATCTAAGTATTTGAGTGTGTATGTGTAATGTATGGATGTGTGAGAGGTATGTTTGTGTGTTGATGTATTATTGCGTGAGAATTATTAATTTATGACCAGACCTTCTGTATCTTCATAAGAAAGTGTATATAGCCACTCATTTACTTTGGTTTTGCACTTATTTAAGGTTAGTGAATAGATTAAAATTTATATCAAAATACGATTTGCGGTAGAAATATCAATATGGCTACTGAATAATAGTTATAAAAAATATAAACCTAGCTTTATAAGCTTCTAGAGCTCGATAATCGATAATTTGATCGTAAATTAATATAATCGAGCTTGTACAGCTTATAGAGCTAGGTTAATATTTTTTATGAGTATTATTGCTTAGATATATTGTTACTATTTCCGCAAATCATATTTTGACCTATATAAAACGCGAAATAAAGCTACAATTTGCAAAAAACACCAACAAATTTGAATTTCGCGGGCTACCCTGTAGCATTCACCTTAATATGCAAAGGACTGTGTTTTGTAATTTTTGATCTTGTAATAAAGAATTTTCTAATGTAGACATAAGTTTATCTCAAAAAGGGTCTTCAAGCTTACGAGACAGTTTTCAAAGCCACATCATTGGCAACAAAATGCAAAAGGTAATCACGATGTTATTCGTTTTAAAACGAACAGTAGCAATTTTACACGACGTCGAATAACATTTTAAAAGAGAAAGAAAAATAATAACGCTTTTTAGATTCTGGATCAAAAAACCACTAAAAGTAAAATCTAACTTATAAAATAGTCTCTAAAATGTTCCACACGAATTTACGTTAAAACGTAGCATAATTATTTTAATACGCTAAACTTGCAAACTTTCCTATCCAAATATATTGCGTGCAGATAAGCGGTATTGCGGTAATTTATGAATAGATTCACTGAGCGACCCAGCGTGCATTGAACGTGCTATTCCAGACCGCTTTGCTTTGCCAATTTACATTTTTATTATCAACCCCGTGTGAGCTGTTTGCGCTGTCACAGAACAAACATTTTGCGAAGCTTGTGTCGCTCCAATTTGCGATACACCAAAGGTTTTCAGCTCCTACTAACCAAACTAGTGCGTTTTAAATTTAAAAACGTTCAGGTTTTTGCTCTCTCGGCTGGAAGAATTAGAAAAACGAAGAGATTTCTCGTTTGTTAAGTCAGCATTTCTATATTGGAAAAAAGCTTTAGGTAACTGCTGTTTTTCTGAAAGAGAGTTTTTATTTACTAAATGTTTCTGGCAGAAGAATTCGTTCGGTTTCAATATTAGAGGAATACAGACTGGATTTTTTAACTGTTATTTTATATGGAAGAGTATTTTATCCGAGTGAAAACCCGACCATAAGGGGCGTTTAGGGGGGCGGAGCCCTCCGAAATAAGAAACAACGGATGAAAGATAGCTGTTAGTTAGGTTAGGTTACGTTAGCACGAACCGAGTGCGCGAAGCGAACGGTGGCGCGGCAGCGGTCGGCGAGTGCCTTATACGATTTGCCAATCACTTTCACAGGTACGTTATAGGTTCGTTAGGGTTCTGTTAGTCTGCCGTTTTTTTATTTTTTTTATTTAATTAAAAATTGAACCTTAAAAGTTCACGTTAGGAAACAAATTTTAAAAGCTAACAACTTGCGGCAGAATAGCATTATTTCTTAGTTTGCCACTAGTGGCAGGATATTCCTTTTTATTAAACAGCCAGTGGTGGCTATTTAGACACTTTAAATTTATTACCAGCGCTGTGTTGTGATGTGACTCACGTTGCAATATAGCATCATGCTGAGTGGGAACTTCATTGTCACAGCTACGGCATGCAATGACCATATTTGTTGCAAATCACTTAGTTATTAGGTTTTTTGTTGGTATCTTGTGTTTTCTCTTGTTAGACATATTTATGTTGATTTTATTTTATTTTATTATTTTATTCTCATTGTCATTGTCTCGTGGGAATACATATTTTTTGTTTTTATTATTGTAACTTTATTTAAATTCATTACAACTAATGATTTTCATAGGTAGAAAAATATATCGCTTCTGTTTTGATATTTCCTGCCATACTTTTTTCATCTTTGAATTTCAGCAACAAAATATACAACGTGTATCAGAAATGCGTGGTCATATTTGAAGAGCTTATTCAGGGGATGCTATCGATCAACTTTTACTATGGGAACAAGCCTGAAATCGCGAAAAAAAAAATCAGCTGATCCTTACATTTTGTCGAGCGATATCAATGATTTAGTAGGGAACAACTGATATTTTTTTTTGCGATTTCAGTATTGGTCCCATAGTAAAAATTGTTCTATGCTATGCCCTGAAGGAGCTTTTAAAATATGACCACGCATTTCTGATACACGTTTATGTTGTTGTTGTATCTTCGGTCTATTTTCTCAAATATCAAACAAACTGACATGTTGATATAGAGTCATGTTAGTGACGCATATGGTTGGCACTTTCCAGCATTATACTTCGTCTTCAAAGATAGCGAAAGTAGTACGGTCCAATATCCGGTGCATACGGTGCACCGATCTCTTTGCCTTTATACCAGGCCCCTCAGAAAGTATTGCGAAAAAAAGTTTTTATATATGGGAGACTGGCCAGTTATAATGTTTTTCGAAAATATGATTATTTATAAGTAAAAATAAGTAAGTTCCAATTTCAAAATTTCCCTCCACATTTTTTGCGAGTTAATTCAAAGTATTGTGTCTCACTGAAATATGGATCTGCGCCGGGAACATTTTAGAGCTATGATTTTATACGATTTCAAGTGTCGCCTGAAACCGGATGAATCGTACGATAGACTTCAAATGGCATTCATGGATGAAGGCCCTTCCAAGGCAACCGTGTATCGTTGGTATAACGAATTCAAGCGCGGTCGACCAACTTTGGGGGATGACGAAAGAAGCGGTCGCCCTTTGACGGCTGTTACCGAAGAAAACGTGCTAGCAGTGAAAATTTTAATCCAAGACAATAGGCGAATTACATATCAGGAGATTCAACACATATTGAAGATTGGATCGGGAAGCGTTCACGAGATTCTACACAGCCATCTTCGCGTGAGGAGGATAGTATCACGCTGGGTGCCGCACAACCTCACCGATGCTCAGAAGCAGGCCCGGGTGGAATGGTGCCGTGATATGCTTAACAAATTTGAAGCAGGCTCGTCTCGGCGTGTTTACGACATCGTTACAGGTGATGAGTCCTGGATTTATCAATACGACCCAGAAACCAAGCGCCAGTCGACTGTTTGGGTGTTTCAAAATGAGCCAACGCCTACCAAAGTGAAGCGATCTAGAAGCGGGGGTAAGATTTTGATCGCTAGCTTTTTTAATTTGACTGGCCACTTGGTATCAATTCCCTTACGGGATCAAAGAAGCATTAATGCCGAATGGTATACTACCAAATGTTTGCCAGAAGTTTTCTCTGTTATAAGCAACAAGCGACCAAACACAGGGCTCCGCGGGCTACTGCTCCACCACGACAATGCACCTGCGCACACCGCACTCAAAACGAGGGACTTCCTGGACAGCACGCCAGTCAAACTCCTGGGTCACCCTCCTTACAGCCCTGATCTAGCACCGTGTGACTTCTTTTTATTCCCAAAAATAAAAAATCAGCTCAAAGGGATACAATTTTCGTCGCCGGAAGATGCGCTGGCTGCGTTCGAGCAGGCTGTAAACGAGGTGTCTGCGGCGGACTGGAAAAAGTGTTTTGAAAACTGGTTTAGGCGCATGAATCTTTGTATAGAGGCTGGTGGAAAGTACTTTGAAAAGATTTGATAAAAATATATGTACGTATAGAACAATTTTTTTTAGTTTCGCAAAACTTTCTGAGTGTCCCACGTATTTCAATATTCCTTGTAAATGTGTAGATTGGAAGGGCTTCCAATTTGTATCCGTCTTTTATAAGATTTCTGTATCGAGAAACTGATCTATTTACCCGTGCACGTATGCGTTTAAACAAGGTAAGGTAACTATGAATATGTAGTTATGTACCTACGCTGGTACCTACTTGCACAAAAGTATCTAACATGACGCCATTGAAAGGAATTCGTAAGGAAATCTGCCTTATTTTTATGAGGATTTAAATCATAGAAAGTTTCATAATTGAATTACCGAGTTTCATTTCAGCAATCGGATTCAAAACTCAATTTATATCGTCAGAAAAAAAAGATACTGAAATTAAAACGTTACGAGCTACAAACATTAGTTACTTGCACCAGTTTTTTCATGCAATAATGAGGACATCTAAAACTGAGAATTTCTAAGACAATAAATAAATAAATAAAATAAAATAAAAAGCCTTTTAATTTCCAAAACCAATCAATTACCTACATTATCTTTTTGGATTTTACTAAATTTCATGCAATTAAGTTTAACATAACATAACATCACGCCTGTATTTCCCCGAAGGGGTAGGCAGAGGTGTATACCCACATTTCGCCAGTTATGTTATAAGTCCCATGTAATAGGGGGCGAGTCTATTGCCACTAACCGGGCACAAATCCAGACTCCGGGCTGCTACTGAGAATTTTCTAATGAAAAAACCCAATAACACTTTGCCCGACCGAGGAATCGAACCCAGGACCCCATGCTCAGCAGTCGCGCTTGCGACCACTAGACCAACGAGGCAGTTAAGTTTATAATAACAAATTTATTTAATTCTGGCAAATTATATCTATACTTGTACAAATGTTATGGCAAAAACATACAATTAAATTATTTCTATTAAAATCTAAATTATTTCAAATGTCAAATTCACCGTGCAGTTCAATTGTTTTAAAATATACCATAATTATAATAATAATGACATTTTATCCTAAGCCAATACATCGTGCAAACAACGAAAAGGAGAACTTTTTAAATTCTGAAGCCAAAAGTCAGTTCAAAAAGCAAATAAGCATTGGATTTTTTTGCAGTGGCAATGCATTGGGGACTGATTAACGAGCTCACGTCGCGTTCAGAATCCTGACGTTTTAAATGCTGCTCTCGTTTGCCGCGTGACTGAGAATACACCCCTTCGTTTTGATTTTTACCTTCCTCCTTTGTTTTGTTGGCACGGCAGGTATTTGTTTCTGCCTCTGGGTATTCTGTTCGCTTACGGAGTAGTGACACAGTTCCGCGGTAAGTACGGTTGGGAAATATTTCTTTGTTCGTTTGATTTTTTGTTTTTTTCAGCGATAGAGGATTTACTGGTTTTATTTTGGTGTGGGTGGTTAAGTATACTCTATCTATATTTTTTGCTTGAAATCTCTGTTATAGTTAGTGTTGGTACCTGCTTAGATCATCTGTAAAGCACGCACAAACCAATAATATGTATCGTTGGTTTATTCCACTATGTTCACCTTGGTGAAATCACAAAGTGGAATTTATGGTTTCTTTATTTCACCTCGGAACCGGATTTGAATGTTGTTTTACATATTTTATGTGGGTGATTAAAGTCCACAACACCCAGGTGAACAAAGTGGAATAAACCGTATCGTTAGGTATCAATTATTATTATCAGATAAACTAACTGCTTCTTATATTAGTGGCAGAATGTGACAAAATAATGTCCTTTGACAGATTATAACCGATTTCGCCCGACATCTAATCAAAGTTTCGTCTTGTTCAAATTCATTCCTATCTTGTCTGTTATGTTGGCAATAATTATGTAGTCAGTGTATTTGACGTGTCTCGCACTACAATAGTACAAGCAAAAATAGACCTTAAGGTGACTAACCTTTTCGCTCCTCGACTGTACCTGAGATTATAATTATATTTATAATTACGTCTTTTATAATTCTAATTGCTGCAAGTCTAATTTTATTTAATGGCGATGTAATTCTATTTTTGTTTTTTCGTGCATGACGTAATTAGCGTGACCTTTGTTTTTGGATTACAAAAATAAAGTCAACCCAATGAAAAGGGTTTGAAGTCAATGTAATAATATCGAATCTATAATAATCTCCTTAGACCAGATAATGTACTGACAGTTGTTGTACACCAACGTTCTACCGGTGGTAGATGTTAAATCTGTGACACCAACCTAATTATCTCTCGTTCACAGTTTCAAAAGGTAACATGGGCTTGCGACACGTATAAAGGAATGCATTTGTAAATTGACAAATCTTTTCGTTCATCGACTGTACTTGACATACGAATGCTTTACAGCTTTGTGAACACAAAATTCAACAGAGAACATAATATCCCCATATTAACGATAATCCATGTATTGAATTTCGAAAAGATTGACATAAACAAAGCTGCAATTATTGAGCCGCAGCAAATTATATGCCTTCATTAAATTTAACACGATAATTCTCTACGACGACCACAAAGAGTATCGGAGCATAAAATTGAAGCGAACTCAGTTAACCAATTATTAATGACAAGCTCCGATGGACCCGAATGGAGTTCTGGTCAGAATTACCAAAAATCAGAGCAATGAATGCTGAGAATTAATGAAATCAAAAAAAAATGCAGACATGCCAGTTGGATTTAATATAAAAGTAATTAAGATGATCTTCAAAGCGGTGGTCAATTTATTTTATCGCGTCGACTAGATCGGAAATGAACGTGTCCGCTGCAGCAATTGTAGGGTTAACTATCTAGTTTTAACGTTACTTTTAACTGGCAGAGAAAGATTAGCCCCGATGCAGGCAACGATAGCGGATTGTTTTTAATCGAAATTGAATCTGCGGAAAGCTGATAAAAGACGAAGCTTGTTTACAATTTATAAGTAACTAGTAAAGATATTTGTATTATTTATTTATTTCCACAAAAAAAAACCATACATTTGGCAGATACAGTGTAGAACATAAATCAGTTTAGGTTTTTCTGTACACCGCTTGGTCCGTCGAAATTCATTCGCTCGCTCGCCCCATGCAAAAATTCTCAAATATATTATTATATTATATTGTGCTGTATTTTTGTAAGCAATTTGCTATTGAGAAGTAATATAAATTAGTTGAGGGTATTTGGGAATTTTTGCATGGGGCGAGCGAGCGCGATGCGTCGTATTCACCCACCCACATCTTGTTGTAATGAATGTCGACGGACCAAGCGGTGTACAGAAAAACCTAAACTGATTTATGTTCTACGAACTACTATTACGAACTACTACTACGAACGCTGCTGCCCATCCTCTGGTGAATCCCTTAGTCACCTTTTACGATACCCATGAGAAGAGATAAGGGTGGTGCAATTCTTAATGTCCGGCATCACACGGAAAAATAAATATTTTCACTAAACTTCACGGGGTACTAGGTACGAACAAAAATTTTACACCTCCTAAATTCGTAGTTTAGAGCTAAGTAATTAATTTCAAGGATTCTTTAAAGTTTATGTGAAAAGAACGAGAAATGGTGGCTTAAATCTTTTCTATAGCGAATTTCCTAAAGTAGGATTTAACCGACAGATGGGAAGACTTTGTTTGCGTTTTTCGCAGAAGCATGGTAACCCCATCTTCCCATAATTGACTTTCCTTGTATTTCTTAAAAAGTTATTCTAAATCTCGGGGTGTTTGAACGCAGAAGAAATCTTTAGATAGTAGTGTAAAAGGCAACCACTTTGAAGAAGTTTTTGATTTTACGTCAATTTAAATATTTTCTATATTTAAATTCAACATTTTGTGTCGTTTGTAAAATATAACATTTTCTTTCATTTTATAGCGTAGTGCATGAAAATAAATTGAAAAACTCTTTTTAAACCATTAACCAAGGAAAATTATTAATTTATATTTTATTCATAACCTTCTAAAGACAAATTGTGGAAAGAATTCGCTCACAAGTAGGATTCGACCCTGCTACTCCTGGTTCGTTACACCAGTGCTTTATCCGCTAACCTACCTTGAACTCTGCTCGTGGTATCGAATTTAACCTCTGCTTTGTATCCGTGTAAATAATTCGTAAGGGTAGGCACATCTATACGAATTTGAATTAATTGCAAAGTTAGTCGAGTATGTTAAGGAACACTGTTTGTTAATAAGATCATAGGCAAACAAAGACGGATACGAAGTGGAGGTTAAATTCGATACCACGAGCAGATTTTACTGTAGCTTAGCGTATAAAGCACTGGTGTACAGAACCAGGAGACGCAAGTTTCAATCCTGCTCATGAGCGAATTTTTCATTCCACAATGTATATGTTTAGATTTCGCTCCACATGCGTTAATTCGTTAAAGTAATAAATAATTCATAACCTTCTTTTTATAACTTTAAAACTGAATACAGAATACATCTTAACAATCGAGTCGACAATTGAGATCCATAAGAGAGAGCATTAAAATATTTAAATTATGGAAAAAAAATCGCTCACGAGCAGGATCGCATGCGTAAATGCGTTAAAAATCATAAAATAGTTTGAGCATTGTTTCAGAGAACTAAAATAATTGTCCTGTCCACGCGGTATCTATGAATGCTAGCAATCTTTTGGGAAGTTCAACGACCTCACTCATAGCGCTGTCATCAGCAAGACATTTGAGAACGTGCGAACTTGTGAACTACCAGAACATTTAATATCAAAAGCAACAGATAATGTATAGTAAAATTTACATGATGTGTTTAAACTACTGCACAGCTGTAACACCGCATATTCATAGTCAAGTCACTACAAGAAGTTAAATAATCTTTACAATGGTCGACGTACGGAAGTGAAATAAAACTCCCACCATATCAACCATATGTTCGAGTATAGTTTCGCGAATGGTAATTCAAAAGCGAGTAAATGGGGAGAGTTCTCGACTCACCCGGAGGCTGTATTAAAATAGGGAAAGTTTGTGTTAATATGGGATGTTTTTACACTGCGATGTCGTTTCCGTGTCTCAACAGCGACCGTTACGACGGAAATATCGTATTATCTTAATATTTTTTTAAGTGAGATTGGTGCTAGTTTCGCATCGTCTTATTAGCATTTAAAAGGTTTTTTGAATCGCCTTTATTTTAGGAACAAAGTTTTATAGTCAACCACATGTCACTGGTAAAACTTGAATTACGAAAACCGCACTTCCTGCTTACGAAATAAAGACGCTGTCAAGGTCAAACTGTTACCCAGTGGTAACAGTAAGGAATAACGTGATAAGAGAACGTTGTGGAGTGAAAGAAGATGTAGTGACAAAGATTGAGAAAGGTATGTTAAGATGGTTTGGACTTATAGACGACGATGGACGAGAGGAGATTGACGAAAGAAGAATACGAAGCGAGTGTGGATGGAAGAGTTGGAGGGGGATGACCTCGGCGAACGTATCACAATCAAATCGCAGACGTTCTCAAAAAATGCCAGGTTAAGAGTACTCTAAACCGACGAGCATATATGATGAGATTAATAAACGTAGACGAAGCGAAAGAGGTGCGTCAGGATCGTAGTAGGTGGAAATTCAGTCTCTGCCTACCCCAATGGGAAACAGGCGTGATAATATGTATGTATGTATGTATGTAAAGAAATAGATCAAGATTAAAACCAACAAGTCCCAAGCTTACAATAAACCAACAACATAAAAAAACAACTGAATTTAAATTACGCCTTAAAATAACAGCAACATCTCGTTACAGCCCACTGAATGCGCTCCAAGGAGGAGAGCTCACAAATTATGAGCCTCTCCCTCCGGCCGTTTAAATAATCTCGGCGAGCAATAAAACCCGGCCACGCTATACATTGCAAGTACACCGAACCCATTAGAGGGTGCAGTGCAAATATCCTCGCAAACTAATGGCCCGGCCAAGGCAAACGTTGCCTTGACGTATAAGGAACACGCTGTAAAGTGTATGCATCACACCATTCACGCTCTGACACTCGCCCCGAGAAGTCGTGCTGCTCCTGCTCCGTCCTCTCGTGACGAATTAAGTGCTCGAATATTTTTTCGCTACGGCTCACCGTAGCGCCCTCCGCAGTCGCCCCGCCGACTGCAGCCCGATAAGCACATTCGCTGTCTTTTTCAAGACAGCGGGCGCGCTTTTGTCTCTTTAAGACAGAGTTTCGTCAAAAACGTAGTGTCCCTTCAGGAAAAAACCCACTTATTTACTGTGGTTCTCGGTGGATACCTAACGGTGATAACAAACCGAGGGGCGTTGACCCGACACGCCAGCTGCGCTCCTTAAGGGCAAAGCAAAATTGGAAGAAGCTAGGGCCAGAAGGCCTTGGGGGATCTCCTAGTCTTCCCTAGCTTACCCCCGTTTCGTCCTATCTAGCATTCTCTAGGGGTTTACACCCATTGCACACTAGAGACTTAGGGACCTGGTTGCACATTAAGACTGGCAATCAGGAGTGCAAGCTTAGGGCTCACCAGTAGGCACACAACCTCCCCGTCTATACCCGACGGGGAGGGTTTGAACACACTCCCGGGAACACCCACCCGAGGAGCAAACCCCCATGTTAGTACGCCACTAATTTTCTCCCCCTCTCGTTGTTGCTAGGCTTGGCTTAGTCACCATCTATATGATGGTGTCTGATGCCGAGTTTCTCAGCATCCTAAAAAACGTCCTCTTCAAGGACCCCACCTTTATCGCCAACTATGGCGACTTGTTTGGCAGCGCTTTTGCCGCCAAACAACCTGACGTCCCCGACTCTCCGGAGTCGCCCGATACCCCCCCGCCCCTAAGGAGGAATAGGCGCCCCGCCCGTTCCGACAGTGATGAGGAGAGGCCGAGGTCTCCGCGTGGTCCGCCTAGGCGTTCAGCCAGCCTGGTCCATAAGGACCGTACCCCCTCACCTCTCCCCACCCCAGCCCCCACTCAATATCCTGATCGCTCCCCAATCCCATCAGACCAAGAGATGTCTTCGGACAGTGAGGTCAACTCAGACGAGGCCGGTGCCTTTACCACGGTAGTGGGCAAAGGTAAAAAACGCAGCCGGAAAACTAACAAGGCCGAGGCTCTCGCCTCAAAATCTCTAAAACTCTCCGAGGCAAACTCTGCCCCGGCCCCTACCCCCCGTCCCGCCTCTCACTCCTCCTCGCAGGATAACAGGCCCCCCTCCCCTCAGGAACATACCTCACCTTCCCAGAAGAAGGTGCCCATCCCGCCTCCCTTATTCATCCAGGATAAGGAATATTGGACCAGGATATCCGACTGGTGCAATCAAAATAAGATAAATTTCACTAGTGCCCGCCCCACACAGCAGGGCATTAAAGTAGTTGTCCCCACCCCCACTGATTACCGCAACCTTACCAGGTTGCTACGCGAGCGTGGTGTGTCTTTTCACACCTACGCACTCCCAGAGGACCGACTCCTTAGAGTGGTGATCCGAGGGATTCCGTCCGAAGTCAGCTGCACGGAAGTGCACGCCGACCTCGATCGTCAAGGGATCCCGGTTGCAATAACCCACCGTATGTTCCGTGGTAAGCACGGGGAACCCTATAACATGGTCCTTGTCATTTGCCACCCTGGCGAAAACGCCAAAAATATCTATAATATAAAGACCGTATGCAATTTATCAGGCATCACGGTCGAGCGCCCCCACAAGTCGAACCAGCCTGGTCAATGCCACCGTTGCCAGCTGTATGGTCACTCCCAGCGTAACTGCTACGCAAAGCCCAGGTGCGTTAAGTGCCTAGGCGATCACGGGACTACCGAGTGCGAGCGTCCCAAGGAGAGGGACCAGTGCACGGAGCCCCCTAGCTGTGTCCTTTGCCGTAAAGCCGGGCATCCAGCAAACTATCGCGGATGCCCCAAAGCCCCCAAAATGCGCAACGCCAAAACGGCAAAACGCGCCTCCGACCGCGTTGAGAGGGAAGCCCCCTCCTACGCAGCCCCCTTCCATTACCAACCACCAAACCCTAAAGGCCCACTCGGGCCCTCCCCTAATTTCCACGGCCCACTCGGGCCCAACCCCTGGTTTAAGGGTGATCAAAAGCCCCAATACCCACCTCTTCCGACCTCTCGTCTCGCGCCCCCGGCCTCAGAGCCCCCCGCGCTGATGAACTTACCCATCCCCGCACCTTCTCTCAGGCCCAAAACTGCACCAGCAGCTAAAGCCCCCCCCCCCCATGAGAACCCCCCCTCCGGTAAACTCCCCCGGCCTTCTGCCGAGAGAATACCTCGAACCCCAATCAGGGGAATCCCGCATTGACGCCTACTCTAGACTTTGGGCCTTTACCCAAGGCATCCACGAGCAGCGCCTTCAGGTACTTACCAAGTACCAAGACATCTATAGAATACTTAATTCCAATTATAATGTATAATACGGCCCCACCCAAAAGATTCAAACCCCGTTCCCTAAATTTAGGCTTCTTTAATGCCAGAGGCATTAGTGGTCAACGCGATGACGTAGCTGTCTTCTTGCGTGAGCACCAACTTGACATATTACTCGTTCAAGAGTCCTTTCTCAAGCCCCACTGTCGTAATCCCAACATAGCCAATTATAGGCTGATTAGAAACGACAGAACGTACACCGCACTAGGCGGAACGCTAATCTATTACCGCAATTCTTTATATTGCATCCCCATTGACCCCCCAGAGCTAGCATGCCTGGAGGCTTCAATCTGTCGCCTAGGCATGACAGGGCACCAGCCCATCACCATAGTTTCGGCCTATAGGTCCTCAAACAAACCCGCGAGTCTGCTCGAGGACGACCTAAAATCCTTACTCGATCTTAGTAATTCTGTAATTATAGCAGGCGATCTAAACGCCAAACATTGCTCATGGAGCTGTGTCTCCAATAACACCGCTGGTGTTCAATTAGAAGCACTTAGCGACAGACTTTCCTTTGACGTCATCGCCCCGATGCGTCCCACTCACTTTCCCGACACAGTAGGGCAACGGCCCGACATCCTAGATATAGCCCTCTTAAAGCGCGTAAACCTCGGTATTCGCTCTATCGAGGTAATTCAAGAATTAGACTCAGATCACCGACCTGTGATCATTCAACTGGGTCCCCGAGGTGGTCCCTCGGATCCCGGTACTCCACCCTTAACTAAAACAATAACCGATTGGAGGAGACTAGAGGACCGCCTCAAATCTACCTCATCCCCCCAACTAGATTCAATCCCTGACTCCATCGAGACAGTCGCGGATACGGTGGCCGCGATCACCTCGCTCACCAACCATGTACAGTCCGTAGTGGGCGAATGCTCACGGCAGGTTCCGATGCTGGATGACCAGCGTCTGAAACTGCCGGACGATGTAAATGAGTTGAGGACCGAGAGGAACGCGGCCATCCGTGCCTATGACGCTTTTCCCAACGAAGCCAACCGTGCCCATATGCGCTCTTTGCAGAATACTGTAAAAAGACGTGTAGCTCAGGTACGGGAGGATCGCTGGGACAAGGAAGTCAGCGAAATCCAACCGTCTCATTTAGCCTTCTGGGCACTTCAACGCAAACTCAAATGCGAGACCACGGCAGCTATGCCCCCCCTAAATCGACCCAATCAAAGGCCGGCCTTTGATGATGACGAAAAAGCCGAATGCTTAGCCGACAGCTTGGAGTCTCAGTGCACTCTCAGTACGCTTCCCGTAAGCCAAACCCACCTTGACAAGGTTAATTCAGAAGTAGAGCGTAGGTCATCCCTCCCCCCCCCCCCAATAGATGACCCTGATGACCCGCTCCCACCGATCACCCCTGACGAAGTTCTCTCTATAGTCAAGGATCTTAAGCCCAAAAAAGCCCCCGGCGCAGACGGCATCACCAATAAGGTGTTGAAACGTTTCCCTGCCACCCTAATCGCTCTAATGACCGTCATCTTCAATGCGGCATTTAAAAACAACATCTTTCCCCAGGCTTGGAAACAGGCTACGGTAATCGGTATTTCAAAACCGGGCAAACCAAAAGCCGAGCCGAGTAGTTACCGGCCGATTAGTCTCCTCAATGTCTTCGGTAAAATCTACGAGAAGCTTATTTATAAGCGACTCAAAGATTTCGCCGACTCAAATAAACTCCTTCCCGACGAGCAGTTTGGCTTTCGTACAAAGCACTGCTGCGTTAATCAACTGCACCGCATTGTAGAACACATCAGTGCAGGCTTCGTACGCGGTCAAATGACCGGTACTCTCTTTTTCGACGTAGCAAAGGCTTTCGATAAAGTGTGGCACAACGGCTTATTATATAAGCTGTACACTATGAATGTGCCACATCGTCTCGTGCTCATCATCCGAGACTACTTATCGAATCGTACCTTTTGCTATCGCATAGAAGGGGCTCTCTCCTCCCCCCATCCCATTCACGCCGGTGTGCCACAAGGCTCCGTGCTCTCCCCCCTACTGTTCACGCTGTACACCAGCGATATTCCAAAATGCGGTGCAGCCCGTATTGCCCTTTTCGCCGACGACACGGCAATCTATTACTCCGGCAGGAGCCATGTCGCTATTTCTCGTACCCTCCAATCCGCGGCCAACACCCTAGGTGACTGGTTCCGGAAATGGAGAATCGAAGTCAATCCCGAAAAAAGTGCAGCGGTCCTCTTCGATAAGAGACCCCTGTCACAGTATCGTAAAGAATTAAGCGTACCAGTCTCAATGTTCGGAAAACAGATCCCATGGCAACGAGAAGCCAAATACCTTGGCGTGATCCTTGACCGTAGACTGACTTTCAGACCGCATATCCGCAAGGTGAAAAACCGTGCCGCCTTCGTCCTCGGACGTCTCCACCCCCTACTCAATGCGCACAGTAAGTTGCCCACTCCTCTCAAAGTAAGGATATACACCACTTGTATCCGCCCCATACTCGCCTATGCTAGCGTTGTGTTCGCACACGTTAAGCCGGTGAGAATTCACATACTCCAAACCCTCCAAAACCGTTTCATGCGAAGGGCCGTAGGCGCCCCCTGGTACGTACGCAATGTCGACCTCCACCTAGACCTCAAACTGCCGACCATCAAGCAGTTTTTCAAGCGTGTCTCAAAACGCTATTTCGATTCCGCTCCCAAGCACCCCAACCCCTTGGTCGTGGCGGCCACCGTCTACCAGCCATCTGCTATTAGCAAAACCCGACGTCCCAGACACACACTCATTGAGCCCGATGACGCTATTACACTCCTCCAGGAGTCAGATAAAAGTACAAGCACACTCCGACGCCGTCGTCCAAAATATCGTCCCCGCCGGCGAGGACCGACGCGACACACACACAGAATCCGAGAGTCCGACTCTCGAGAAACAGAAACACATGCCGACGCAGCACCGGCTGCTGGGGGGATCAGTGGCGGGGTCCCCCTGCTGCACCCTGAGTCGAGGTCCGAGCTCCCCCCTGGGGACGCCCTCACGGTGTAAGCAACCGGAGATAATCTCGTCACGCGAGACCGGCCCTATGCTCTAGAGTAGTTCCTAGGAGCAGGCTATTGCGTAGCCACTGGTTAGGTTTTCTAGGTAGGTCTTAGCCTCGCCGGCGAGGCTTGCCGCTTCACGGCGTTTAGCACGTCACCCGATAGGGACCGAAAGTCCGCTACTTTCGAGGAAACCAATTCGATGCAGCAACGGCTGCTAGGGGGACATAGGAACTGCGGGGTCCCCCTGCAATGCCCCAGCGAGGTTCGAGCCCCCCCCTCGGGGGGCGCCCGCTTACGCGCGGTATCGATGCCGCGCGCATCTAGTTTGTAAGTATGTAGGGAAAAAACCTTCGGCGAATGGAGTCCCACATGGGACTCTCCGCCAACTAAGTCCGGTTAAGCAGAAATGGGACTTCGGTCCCACCTGCGAGAGCCCATTCGAAAAAAAAAAAAAAAAAAGTGTATGCACTGCACTCGATTATTGGGGGCGATTACAACTAGTTGGTCAACACGAGTTGGTCAAACATCACTAGTTGTATAGCCAACTAGTTTTGTAGTGAACCTGCGGTGGCTGGGTTCGCTTATGTAAGAGGAGATTAAATAAGTTGCTTCAACTTTTTCGTTTGATCCCTTTTTAGTAAACATACTGATTTAGTTCGTGTTCATGATGTAAGTTGTAGTTTTTGTGTGTATTATAAAGAAAAAATATATACACATTTTTTTCTAGTATTCCGTCCTATACAGGATGGAAAAAAAGAACCATGTCCTCATGGAGGAAAACTACATTAAATATTGAAGATAGTAAATTTTACTCAAAACTTTTGTGAACTTGCTTGTCTCAGCCGAGAATAGAACCTTCAATAATGCAAAAAATATCATCCTGCATTTTTAAACCCACTTAATCAATAGAGTCGTCGATAATAACGATCAAATCACTCCAACAAACATTGTGTCCTAGATTGAAGAAAGACTTTCAGTACCAAGAAAGCAAAAAAAAAAACTGAAAAAGCACGTTATTTTGTTTGTTGTTTGTTCATATTTCATTGACTTCCTTTAATTTAAGGCACTATATTTATTGGGCAGATTTGATCCTTATTATTTACTCTATAAACATGAGCCATAAAATACAGGGTTGTACTTTTTTATATTGGTTTTAGTTCGATTCCCGGTTCAGGCAAGGTAGTTTTCAGAAATATTTGAATGCAGTTATTTAATTTTTTTTAAACAAAATTATTTTTTCTTTGATTAAAATTTGCTAACTTCAATATTTAATATACCTACTTTTCCTACAAGTCCCGTTCTTTTTTTCCAACCTGTATACTGTAATTAAATGTACTTGCTCTGCTAACAAATATCCCCGCTGGTTATACTGATGGCATCCTTTAGCTGTGTTTACACGTGCCGCGTAAATATATCACAAAAACGCAGCTACGAAAAAAGTAAATTGTTCACAAAATAAATTTGTAGGTACAACATCAAAATTCCATTTGAAATCTCACCCAGCTGACCAGCTTTAAATATTATTTCGTATAAAACGGCCACGTTTACCTCCCTGCGTGGCTAGCAAAATACACAGTGCATATTTCTACTGCAAATAGCTGGCTGGCTTATGTCTCCGTGTACTTAGATGTTTACAGCACTAACCTCGGTCACTTGATACAGTTAATATTTGCATAAAATCCCGCCGGGATTAAGCTGTGAAAACAAGGCATTATTATAAGTTGTAATCTTTAGAATTTTAGTGGTCGTGTTGCAGTACCTACAAAACCACCCACCCACCACTTCTTTGGCAAGTTGTAAAATGAATGTTATATTAAAACATTGTTCACGAAGTAGGTAGATACATGTGTAACTTGTAAAATAACTTTTTTTGTCCTTCTGTAGCAATACAAAGATGTACCTACTACAAACGGGCTCAGCTATTCAATTCAATTCATTTATTCGCATAAAAGTTGGTACATAACACAGTTGGTCTTACATTTAATTAGGATTAGTTCTTACAACTTTAGTCAAATTATTGACATGCAAATATCTTATTTTAGGGTAAGCAGTTCCACTGACATGTTAACATTCTTCTTCAGTATAAATGGCTATAATCTAAAACAACAAGAGATACGAGGAAACTTGTTAAAATTGTGATTTAATTACTTAATAAGATTTTTCAAGAAGAACTAATGATTTTAATATTAAAATCGGTAATCGGATCATTATGTAATGATCATTTAATTAAATTACTGCCATAGTTATGGTAGCGTAGCCGATGCGCGACATAACATTCTTTTGATTGTTATGTCGCGCATCGGCTACGGCTACATCGGCTACGGCTACATCGGCTACGGCTACATCAGCTACGGTTACATCGGCTACGGCTACATCGGCTACGGCTACATCGGCTACGGCTACATCGGCTACGGCTACATCGGCTACGGCTACAATGGCTATGGCTACATCGGCTATGGCTACATCGGCTACGGCTACATCGACTATAGATACATCGGCTACATCGCGTCAGAGCGTGCGTCGTAGCATGATCGCAATATTTTTTTTTACATGTTCTACCTACTTTTACAATTTAATTGTACACACAATAACCTGACAGATAACATAACTCCAAATAAAAAAAATAGAACAAAGTTGACTCCAAGAAAATATAATTCTCCAGGCAAAAGTACACCTAAACCTCCAACTGAATGTCGAGACACCTTGTCGACCCAACAGGGCCATAATAATCTAAAGAATATGTCTGAGAAAAGCAGGATTTCAGAGAATAATACGAGTTCCAATATTAAAAAGAGGAAACTATGTATCTTAACCAATTGCAACAATAAAGGAAAATTACGAGATATCGAAGAAACTTTCGCATACCATTTTAACTACTGTCATTATGTTAAACCAAACTGTAGTATGCAACTACTATTATCAAACATTGACAATAAACTGAGGAACTTTGATATGAATGACTATTGCATAATCCTAATAGGAGAGAGAGATTTTAAAGATACAGAAAATTACATGGAGTTACTGCAATATATGAAGGAATGCTTGCAACAAATAACCCACACAAATATCGTCTTATGTGTTCCCACCTATGTACGAGGAGCTCCAATATATAACTACAAGGTTGAGATTTTTAACAACTTACTGTCACTGGACCTACAAAATCATAATTATGCACATTATTTTGACACGAATAATGAACTTTCTTTTAATATGTTTTCGTACAAAACAGGAAAACTTAATATCTATGGAATGAAAAGCATTTTCAGAAACCTCATGAAGCGGATAACTGTCGACATGATAAAGTTCCCATACCAAATGTACACTTCACCCGAATGTAATAATGAAGAAACCTCCACTCTTTCATGCACTAAAACGGGCACAAACGAATT
Organism: Asteroscopus sphinx; assembly: GCA_949699075.1. Taxonomy (NCBI): domain Eukaryota; kingdom Metazoa; phylum Arthropoda; class Insecta; order Lepidoptera; family Noctuidae; genus Asteroscopus; species Asteroscopus sphinx. The sequence continues at coordinate 9,834,850 of OX453013.1, read as the reverse complement.
GTTTTTTCTCCAATAAATACGTTAACATAATACATCAAAATATTGCAAGCTTATTGACAAAATCAAATCTTCTCACTGCCTGTTTAAATGAACTATTTGAAGATAATATAAATGTGGATGTTCTATGTATCACTGAGCACTTTATTAAGGAAGGTTATGAGGATCAATTATATTTACCAAATTATAGTTTGGCTGCATCTTTCTGTAGAAAGGAGAAGAAAAGAGGTGGCGCATGTATTCTTGTTAAACATGGACAACAATGGAAGGAACTGCCTAAAATATCAAAACTATCATCCCCTGGTATATTTGAATGCTGTGCTATTGAGCTTATTAACTATAAGATGATTGTAGTATGTATCTATAGATTACCAAAAGCCAGTAATCTTAACTACTGCTTAGATAAACTTGAAAAAATACTACAGGAAATATCACATACATCACATAAGAAAATTGTAATTGCTGGAGATTTCAACATAGATGTCCTTAAGACCAACAACCAAACGCGTGCATTAGAATGTTTGCTTACTAGTTTTAATTTGAAACTTGCAATAAAACAACCAACTCGCATGGCCAGCCTCACTTGCATAGACAACTTTGCGCACAATTTAAGTAGTAAAGCTTGTAAGACTAAAGTGTTAGAATTTGCCTTATCGGATCATACAGCACAGTTGCTTCAATGTCCAGTCCAAAAAATATGTTCCATTAGTCACTGGTATACAGCTAAAAGAGATTATAGTACGGAAAACATGGCAAAGTTTAAAAGTCATATAAAAAGTCTTTCCTTTTCAGATATTTACGACACGGAAGACCCAAATACAGCTTTTAATGCATTCATTAATATGTTCAAGTTGATATATGACCAGTGTTTTCCAATAAAATTAATCAAAATGGATGTTATAAAAAAACCCAAATGGTTGTCTAAAGGAGTCAAATTATGTAGTCAAAAGAAAAGAAAACTTCTATGGCAATTTAGATTAAACCGTAATAAAACCAATAAAATTAAATTTGCTAACTATTCCAAACTATTAAAAAAAATTATTAACTTGACACAAAAGGCACAATATAATAACAAAATAAAAACATCTATGAATAAGTCAAAAACCACTTGGCAAATCATTAATCGCGTAAAATATAACTTACCAAAACAAAATATTAACAAAATTAAATTAAATAATCAAACTTTATTAAACCCAAGGGATATTAGTGAAGCGTTCAATAACTTCTTTATTGATAAAATACAGGCAAGACTGGGTGTAAAAAGTAAACCAAAAATTTCTATACAAACAAGTAGCGAAAAATCAATGTTCATGGCGCCTAGTGTACCTTATGACATTCATAAAATAATAATGTCATTAAATAACACAAATAGTGTAGGATACGATGGTATCACTACACAAATATTAAAATGTGTAGCTATGGAGACATGTGGACACATTAGTCACATAATAAATCTTAGCATATGTGCGGGTATTTATCCTGACTATTTAAAAACCTCTATTATAAAGCCATTATTCAAAAAAGAAAATCGGGAATTGATGGAATTTTACCGTCCTATTTCACTTATTCCCGTGATCTCAAAAATATTTGAGAAATATATTAACAATGAACTATGTAAATATCTAGAAAAAAGTAACATATTATGTGAGGAACAGAAAGGGTTTAGACGGTGTAGAACAATTAACATGGCCATATACGACTTTTTATACAATATTATTAACAACATGGATAAACGAACACCAGTCTGTGCGGTGTTTTTGCGATATGACTCAGGCGTTTGATTATGTCCACTATAATACTCTCCTATACAAGCTTGAAGCATACGGCATTAGAGGTAATGTACTCAAATTAATAGAATCTTACCTTAGTGATAGAAAACAAATGACGGAAATTAACAGAATTAATACAGTAAATAAACGCGAAGAGGTATTTAGATCATCAAAGCGAAATGTAAGTTTTGGAGTACCGCAAGGAAGCGTGCTAGGGCCTCTCTTATTCATACTGTACATTAATGACTTGCCGGAACATGTCGTACAACCACTGACACTATTTGCGGATGATAGCACCATAACCATTCCATGCATAGATGTAAATACATACGAGACCGATATTAATCATTCTTTGAACTCTGCTATAAAATGGATGGATGACAACAATTTAAAAATCAACTTAAATAAAACTAAAATAATTCACTTTTGTCAACGGACTCCTAACACAAACAACATTCAAGTTCGCTATAATGATAATGCAGTCGAAGAAGTTGAGTGTACAAAATTTTTAGGGCTCAATATAGATAAAAAATTAAACTGGAAGTTACATATTGATTTTCTGTGCAAAAAAATTAGTAAATCCGCATATGCTCTATATACATTGTCACCAATAATATATACAGATGCCCTTCTTACCGCATATTACGGTATAGTAGAATCCCATTTTCGATACGGTGTGATATTTTGGGGTAACTCAACCGAAAATGAAACAGCTTTTAAGGCCCAAAAAAGATGCATTAGAGCAATGTTTAAACTTAAAACCACAGACAGTTGCGAGCCGTATTTTAAAAAATTCAAGATTTTAACATTACCCTGTCTGTACATTTTAGAAGTAGCTGTGTTTGTAAAGTCGAATCAAAATCTTTTTAAACGTTTAGCCGACGTAGTTCCACGAAATAGACGCGATAATAGTAAACTATGTCTCCACATAGCGAAGACTAAACTGATGCACAAAAGTGTCTGCTGTATGGCGCCGGTAATTTATAATAAAATACCTAAGAGTTGGAAGGACTTTAACACAACGCTATTTAAAAAAAGGTTACGAAACTTTTTAGCAACTAGAGCATATTACAAAATTAATGATTTTTTGAACGAAAAAGACTTTGTAAACTACTAAAATGAAATTATAAATTTATTTATTTGACTTCTGATTTATTGATTTTAATTTAATTTACTGACTTGGCATTTTTTGTTTTGCTTTTTATTACACCATAATGTCTTTTAATAATGATTTATATAGTATACCTAATAATATTTGAAATGAATGTTCATGTCGTGCTCACATATAACTTGTTTTTTTTTTTTTTTTGCATGCCAACTGGTAAAATATGGTTGAACTTTGTTTATTATGTTTACCACCATGTTATGTACATGTACCCATATTTGCAAAATAAAATATCTTTATCTTTATCTTTATCTTTACACAATATAAATCCACTTTTATTTAAGAATACATCACTACAAACTAAATGACTGAATCACTAAAAAAATAAATTGAACAGTAATCGCTTAAGGTTTAAAAAAATCACGCTGACGTTTCTGAAAACTTCACACAACAGAATTATTCAACAATTTTCCAGCACCATCCTTTCAGAGAGGCAATGTAAAAGTGCCAACATTTCTGTACTTGCTCTCCTGAATATTTTTCTAAGGACCTGTAACTGAAGGCTTTGAACACACCTTATGTAGATACCGCTCTGGGCTGGACAAGTTATTTGCTGTTATTGAGCGTATAAGCCTTATATTTTGTTCGTAAATATAGGAAGGTTTTAATATTGGGGTCGAGTCTTTTCACGTACCTATACACGTGGAGCTGCTTTAGTAGGCTTTTTTATTTTTTGTTCGTTGTGTTGGTAACAGATAGTATTGGGTGGTTTCTCATGTTTCGTCCATGTGTAGATTTTGGTCGGGATGCAAAGTGGTCCCTAAAATGATCTCGCCAATGGTCTCCTTACAATTCATGAAATTTTTGCGTGATGTTAATACAAACGGAAGTGTGACAAAAATATAGTATTAAAAAAAATCTTCTAATTTATTTTTATTTTTCATAAATCACTAAAAATGACTTCAAATATTTTATTTTACACTATCTGTCTTTTCCATTACAGTTTTTTTGTCCGTAACTACAATTGTAACAACAAAACGGTACAATAGTCCCGTCGAGAGTTTGCTTATCTACAAGATGTTTCCTATTGAAACGTTTACTGCAACTCGTTTTTATTGCAGTTTCGATTTGCAAGCCATTTTAGTACCAAAAGCTCATTTTATTAAACTTACAGTACAGTTGAAATGTTTCCAGAAGATACTTTAAAGTGCCATTTTCGTTCACCCAGTTTTACTTACACAGTTGTGAAAATTGTTGTCTTGGCTATTTCTACACCATCTATTTTTCGTAAACATTTAGAATTTACAATAATGACGACCCACAAACAGAGGTAATAGTCGGTAACAGAGTATTATTATTCGTTATTAGATTAATAATGCTCTGTTACCGACACAGGCGCATCACTAGAACCGGAAGCATGCATCTCGCCACCATATATGGTAACGCGCTCTCGAATTAACTTCCAATATATGGTTGCGGGAGGCATCTGGCAGGCGATTGGCTGAAGCGTGACCGGGTGCGCGGCGGGGAGCGCGGTGGGTTGCGCTGTAACAAAATCACTGCGCCCTCGACGCACCGCGCGCGGCCTTTTCCTTCGCTGTCTTGCCGTCCGCATGTTATGTAGGTACTAACTAGGTAGATATTAGTATCAAATGTAACAATTGTAATAATTATTAAACATGGTAGCAAAGATCACTGCGTTTTATATAATAGTAGTATATTCCTACTTCCTCGGGCTGCTTACATAACACATCCATCACATTCACATTGCGGTTTACATTCTTATTGTAAAATACACAAGCGCTTTTCCAGTAGGTAACTACCTATCTATCCACGATTTACCTTACTAGAGATAGAACACATCCTCCGAGCCTCTTCCCAATTATATTAGGGTTGGCTTCCAATCTGGCCAGATGCGGCTGAATATCAGTATTTTTCACGGAGCAACTGCCATCAGACTTTTAACCCAGTTACTGGGTAATACTGACATTTAGAAGTTAGACCAGTTATCAGACTTTTAAACTTCTGCCATAGACATTCATATGACAACCAGGACCGACAGCTAAACGTGCTCTCCGAGACACGGAGGGGTCTCGATGTGTAACAAAACGGTCACCAATCCACGCATTGACCGCGGTAAGTGAAGCTTATCCTTGTAGGTCGTACAATCCGCGCGGTCATTGCTCCGCTACGAGTACCTCTAGAGATGTATATTTGACATATATTGTATGGAGCTATGTCAAATTTCCATCAGGGCAAATCGTGGATAGATAGGTTATAAATTTTGGCCGTAAGTAATCTGTGGCTTTGCGCAATTGCACAATAAATCGATGGTTTAGATCCAAAAGCGACTGCTATCGCAAATACCGGAGCATTGTGGTCGGATAATAATCGCTGCATTGTCGTGAGCAGGGCTATGATCTCGGATTACCAGGGCAATTCCCGGGACTCAGCAGCGCGGCTCATCTCTCCGTATGTAGCCCGACTATACTACACTCCATATCGATGCCGGGTCTGCTAATCTGTTAAGCTGCGATCCTGAGAGATACACCTAATATAAGGTATTTACAGTATAATTAGTGGACTCGGGTCGGGCCCGATTACGTGGAAATAGATTGATGTTGAGAATAAACCAATTCAGCACAGCGGAGCGGGATTATAGATATCCGCACGTATTAATGGGAGCGATTTGGCTTGGCCGTTACATTTTATTGGTGTTTTCCGGTTGTTCTTCCTTGTGTTTTCGTTTCTTACGTGTAGGATTTTATTAAGGCAGGTAAAGTTATGTGGGTATCTGTTGGCGATTGATGTACTGTAATGGTAGCATTTTTCATGGGAATCAATGGCTGAGATGTTTTTAAATTGCTCCTATTTTTCCTCAAAAATAAAATTACGAAAAAAAGGCAAAGTACTCACCTAATAGCTACTTTTCTATGGTAATGGAAAACCCAGGATTCGCTGGTTTTCGTATGGGTCCCGATAGTGAGGCCACGGGTAATTTCGAGTATAGTATGATCTAACAATGTGTTCAGCCCATGGTATTATAATTTTTATGACCCTTATAACATGAGTTCAACGATACCTCATATTATTATCTAGATCTGTCTCAAACCTTATTCAATACATATATACAAGGCGTTCAAACACATAACAGATACACATGTCGTATTCGCATTCGAAGAAAAGGCTCCAAGTATCGATCTGCCTTATATCGGTCTAGACAGGAAATTATAGGGAGGACCAACTTGGAATAGCTCCCTCGATGTCAAAGCGTGGATACGGTGTGCACAGGATATAGGTACGATACTTCTTGAAGGGATTATTTATTTAGGTATTTTTGTATAACGTAGCTATAACAGTTATGTTAGTTATACAGGGTGGAAAATACGAACGGGACATGTAGGATAAGTAAATTAAATATTGAAGATGGAAAATATTGAAGATGGAAAATTTTACTCAAAGGAAACATTCTTTTGTTTAAAAAAAAAAAAACTTATGGGAGAGAGACTGAATTGATAGAGAGTTCTCAGTGGTTTTAATAGTTTATTGGTTAACACTTAGTAATTACAGTACAGAGGTAACAAAGCCCTAATCCCAAAAAAGGTAACGTGTGACAAACTATGGTGGTTAGCGTGTATATCGACCGGCGCGTACGCGTGACAAATGTGCACAGCAAAAAAAAAAAAAAAAAAAAAAAAGTGTCGGGCGGCTGACTAACTGGCGAGCGGTGCCAACGCCTAACAAAACAACGGCTATCCGGCGCGAAGGCAGCATGCGCGCGCAGCTGATTTCGGTGCGTGGAAAAGAGAGGTACTCATACGAGTGACACGTACGCACCGTCGACGTACCGCGGCGGTATCCGACCGTGGGAAACTCTATTCGGGTAGGTAGAGGGCGCGCGGGTTGCTATAAACTGTATTTTTTAAAGCTTTCCTGAGCCGGGAATCGAACCAACTGAAAATGCAAAAAATATACACCATTTTATTGTACCAATCGATAGGGTCTATGATAAGGATACTACCGTGCTATATATATTGGGGCATAACCATACTATATGCAAAATCGATTTATATGTGCAGAACAGTGTCTATAGTAATTGATAAAATCGATTAAAAAATCATTAAAAATTAAGAGGGTAACACAGACAGTAAAAAATATAGACGAAGTGCTGTGAACAATCATAGTGAAGCCAAAAAAACTATGCTCCTTCGGGCACAACCAACGCTCACGCACACACCATGCTCCTAAAGGATATTTGCTTTCGCGATGCTTATTGGACTTTGGATGATGCCGCGACATGTGTACTAATGTGTGTGAGCACGGTTTCAGGTGCATAGTTTTTTTGGATTCACTAGATAGTTCGCAGTACTTCGTCTATTGTGGGTAGGTGCCATTTCTTACATATTTGGAACAAGAATCTTGTACTAAATAATCCTCCTTCAATAAGTCCCTTGTTTAATAAGTCACCTTGTATTTACCATAGTACAAACATAAACATAAATAAGAACTCCATACTCGCATTTCGTTCACAGTAGTCTAGGAACTGTATTGAGCAATCATCATGTGTAACGTTCCGTACCCGCCCGTTTCTCATTTACTCGCGACATCATCTCTCCGGCGAGCTTTCATCGTAGAATGTCGCCATCGTCTACACGGTAAACGTACGTGATATTGTAACCGACACGGCGCGCACTTTTACACGTAGGTACTTTTGAACAACGAATTCCTGCAAAAGTGCGCAGTTTCTGCTGTTGTAGGTTTTTATTTTATGGTTATGTTTGTATGGTGGTTTTTGGATAAAATAAGTATTTGTTTTGTGTTTATTTTGTTGAACATAGTTCAACATTGCATACCATATACGGGATTTTTAATACAGATACAATAGATACCTACATCTATCATCACTATTCTTAGAGTAATGATTCAAATTTTGTTTGTCTGATACAAATAGAGAGACTGTCGTACAACACAAGGAATCCAATTTGGAGCCTAGTGCCAAATTTAACTAGCACAAGTTTTTTCGTGAGCAATAAATTGTATTAATTTAATAATTGTTTAATACATGACCCAGTGAACTTTTTATCATGGAATGGTTCCATCGTCTACATGGCGATCATAAGTAATATTGCTGTCGATATGACGCGTATATACTTATATTGAACTATGTTTACGGGACTTGTCGCATTTCTTCTTCTTCGTGTCGACGGTACAAAAAATTTACTGATAGTGGCACAGTAATCACACGCTGCTGGCCCAGAAATTTGCCACGTCTTGTGCGTTGTCTGTGGCATCGATAAGGTCACTCAATGTGCAAGTGCTTGGACACAAGGAGCAGCATAGCAAGTGTGACATTTATTGAGGATCAATGCCACACATGCAGGCTGTAGCTGTTTGGTCTATATAGCCCCACTTGCTCATGTTAAGCCTGCATCTGCCTACCTGGGTCCGCAATCGGTTTAGGGACTTCCATATAGGCCAGGGGAGTTTATACCCTACAGGAAGTCTCTCACTGGGTTGGATGTAGTGTGCAGGTGGAGGTAATTTTTCCAGCCACAGTTTTCGACGAGCTTCAGCTGGAGAACCTTGTAGAGCCTCTGTTGATTTAAGGAAACTGTGGCGGCTCTTTAGGCGTTGTGTTGGTAGCTGGGCACCAAAGAGAGGGTGCCTTATGTCTGACTCCTGCTTTTCTTTCTCCACTACAAACGCTACGTCCCTTCGGACCCTTGGGGGCGCGATGCCGGCTGTTGGATAGAGCATATTGAGCGGCGTTGGTTTCAGGCAGCCCGTAACTGTCCGGCACGTCTCGTTTAAGGCAACATCTACCTCTTTTGCGTGGTTGGAGCGATGCCACACAGGACATGCAAACTCACCGGCAGAGAAGCTAAGTGCCAAGCCTGTGGTGCGAAGAACGTGGGATGAAGCACCCCAGGTAGTCGAGGTCAAACGTCGGAGCAAGTTATTTCGGGAACCGACTTTTTGTTTTGTTTTCAGACAGTGGTTTTTAAATGTCTTGTCGCATAAAATCAAAACATACATTTTGACTTACCTCGACGTTTCGGGCAAGTTGCATTGGCCGTGGTCACGAGCAGATTGAAGTATGCGGGTGTCATCGTCTTGAGCGGCGGGTGTTGTCTCGAACTACCTGCAGTTGGTTTTTCGTAACGTCGCTGTCCGTAACACGATATGCTGACAGTTTCATACATACATTCAGACATGAAATACATGTAGACAAAACACGCCGCGACCACTTCTCGATTACCGGATTCCAGAGGAGGACAACCTATATCGATCTTCCCGATTGAAATTTTCATGATTCTTTATCTCAATCGCTTCTCGTACAATTCTGGCGTATATACTTCCTGTAAAAGTATGCATTTTCTATTGTTGTTTTTTTTTTGTTTTTTTTTTTTTTTTTAATTTTGTTGGTTGTGTATGTCTTAGGCCCGGACTCCACCAAAGCGCAGAGGAGAACATGTGAAAATAACGCAATCCTATCCCGCATCCCGTCTGGGCCTTATGGTGGTAAAAGGTAGGGAGATTGCTAATCGTAATAAAAATACGTGATTTTGAATCCTTCTTAGATGCACATCGTGATGTACCAACGGCGTTCACTTGTAATTACCTACTTTTGAACAACACAGCAACTCAGTTACAGCATTGATGAATCATTATTGATGTTATATTTTCATATCTTTGTTGAACCTGAGAATCTGACAACCGATAAAAAACTAAATAATACCTAATACAATCTCCATAATGTTTCTTTTTTCATAAATCTGTACCAGCTTTATTTGATCTTAATGTGAAATTTTAATATCCTAATCCGATACCCATCGACATTTTTTCGTGACTTATTTCTTATAGAAAGCTTTTTATTCGGTGTTAAACAGACAAATCGGATTCAGAATGGATTAGCTTGTCGCTATAAATCTTATTACGGGACACTGTAAGCTTATTTGCATGGTTTAAATTTGGGTAGTAGTAGAAGAATGAGTAATGAGCACTTAAAATAAATTGGCTATGATAGAGAGCCCAATTTTGTTGTTAAAATAATGGTAGGTAAATTAAGAATGATACATCCTATCCTATTTGAGACATCCTCCTCGCCTTTTCTTAACTATGTTGGGGTCGGCTTCCAGTCAACCAGATGCGTCTGAATATCAGTATTTTACACGGAGCGACTGCCATCAGACCCCCGCAACCCAGTTACTGGATAAGACTAACTGACTGACTGGATAAGATTCAGACGTTAGACCAGTTGTCAGAATCTCTAGCTTCTGACTACTCGTAACGACTGGCACTGATTATTCAGCCATCCATGGACTGACTGCGGGTTGTCTTTTCTCCATACAAACGCTCTTGACTGTTTTCTTTCTGGTTTATAACCCTAGAGCAATGACTTTTTAAAATGAAAGAAATATCAACTTTTTCTATCTCCTTATGTTTTGGTTTTTGTTGAAAAATTATTTCTAGAAGCCGTAAAAACATCTCAAAATTGCCTATTATGACCGCTGTCTTCAGAGGCCTAGTATATACGTTTGACAATTATTAATGAAAAAACAAAAACATAGCGGCACAGTACTTATTCTTATTATTCACCTTATGAAATATCTTTTAAATTGGTCCAGTTTCGGAGAAGAAAACAGTCGAGAGCCAAATCTCGAATTATTACTTTTTACTAAGGCTATTCAGTCGGAGCTGCGGTTGTCCTTATTACACTTATATGAGGCCGAGCGCTTTCAAAGCGACAGCGATAGTTTCTTCAAATACCTAATTTTCAAATGTCTCTTTGTCCGCTTTTCCTCAACAATGCTCGCGGTTGTCACTTCGCCACGAACCCTTCAATGTTGTGTTTATTTGATAAAAAAAACAATTTTTTACCTCAAGTTTATATTGGGTTATTAGCAGTATTTGATGAATGGCTTAGGTAGTATATCATCCGATACATAGGAAAAGGTGTAACGTAATGTCCTCTCTACTCATGGGTGTCGTAAAAGGCGACTAAGGGAACCAGAGGATGGACAGCAGCGTTCTCCGAGTATTTATTCAACCAACTGCGATCGTCAACCCGCTTGCCAAGCGTGGCGATTATGGCATATCCTCCCCTTTGGGGGAAGCCAATGCCAGCAGTGGACGTCTTTTGGCTGAAATGATGATGATGATGATGATGATGATGATGATGATGATGATAACGTAATGTAAAATTGATCCAACGTATTCAATTGTCTGTCCGTCAAAATGACTATGATGATGTTGCTTGTACGCCAATGCCAATGACGAAGTTTCATGAATGTTGGGGTGTGTGATTGTGTGTGATTTGTTTATGTAAGCGTGTGGAGGTGTTTATGTATAAGCATTATTTTGTGTGTGAGTTGTGTGTGTGAAATCTGTTTTATTTTAGTTTTACGAGTTGAACGTGAAATAATTATTAATAAAAAACATGAATTACATTTGTCAGGAATTATAATTTTCCGCAAAAAATAAACAATTTTATTTCGGTTTTTTTTTTTTTATGAAATCTACAAATATTTGCTTCTATATCTATGTCGAGGCAAGTATTCTTGATTGTTCTTGCCGTTACAGCAATTTTTACAGCATTTTATGTCTTTCCCACCCGACCTGCAAGTAGAAAATTATTACATTGGCCACACGTACAAATTTAAGTATATTATTACCATTGGGCGAATATAAATTCCCTGCGAGATTTAATGAGAAATGAGGAGATTCGCAGGAGAATGAAGGTAACCAACAAAGCACGAAGAATTGTAAAACTTAAATGGCAGTGGGCGGGGCACATTGCTCGCAGAACGGATAGCCGATGGGGCCGTAAATTTCTGGAGTGGCGACCGCGTAGCCGCGTACATACTAGAAAGCGCAGAGTGGGTAGGCCCCCCACAAGGGTAACCGACGACCTGGTAAAGGTCGCGGGAATCCGCTGGATGCGTAAACCGCAGGACTGGTCGTTGTGGCGATGCTTGGGGGAGGCCTATGTCCAGCAATGGATTTCTTTGGGCTGAAATGATGATGATGATGAGTATAAATTCAAACCGACTTGGTCAACTACTGAGAGCCTTATTCGAAAAAACCACGGTAAGGTTCGAATTCTGCTCGTGAGCGTTTTTTTCGTTCAACAATTTATATCTTTAGGATTGATTTTTTATAGTATAGGTTGACGAAACGAGCTAAAGGCCCACCTGATGTTAAGCGGTTACCTTTGACTATAACAACAGCAATACCACCTAGGCTGTAGCCTAAATGGTACCGCAAGTCGGTTTGCCAAACTGAGACATGAAGATGGAAAGTCTCATGTGATTGTAATTTAAAGTTACTTTTCTTAAAGATTCTCAGCGCCATACCCAATTGGTATACTACTATCTTGTTTTGTTTTACGAGTGGAAATTCTTATGGATACCCTTTGTCTAGGGGGTTATGTCGGACTGAATGTACGTGGGACACTCAGAAAGTTTTGCGAAACTAAAAAAAATTGTTCTATACGTACATATATTTTTATCAAATCTTTTCAAAGTACTTTCCACCAGCCTCTATACAAAGATTCATGCGCCTAAACCAGTTTTCAAATCACTTTTTCCAGTCCGCCGCAGACACCTCGTTTACAGCCTGCTCGAACGCAGCCAGCGCATCTTCCGGCGACGAAAATTGTATCCCTTTGAGCTGATTTTTTATTTTTGGGAATAAAAAGAAGTCACACGGTGCTAGATCAGGGCTGTAAGGAGGGTGACCCAGGAGTTTGACTGGCGTGCTGTCCAGGAAGTCCCTCGTTTTGAGTGCGGTGTGCGCAGGTGCATTGTCGTGGTGGAGCAGTAGACCGCGGAGCCCTGTGTTTGGTCGCTTGTTGCTTATAACAGAGAAAACTTCTGGCAAACATTTGGTAGTATACCATTCGGCATTAATGCTTCTTTGATCCCGTAAGGGAATTGATACCAAGTGGCCAGTCAAATTAAAAAAGCTAGCGATCAAAATCTTACCCCCGCTTCTAGATCGCTTCACTTTGGTAGGCGTTGGCTCATTTTGAAACACCCAAACAGTCGACTGGCGCTTGGTTTCTGGGTCGTATTGATAAATCCAGGACTCATCACCTGTAACGATGTCGTAAACACGCCGAGACGAGCCTGCTTCAAATTTGTTAAGCATATCACGGCACCATTCCACCCGGGCCTGCTTCTGAGCATCGGTGAGGTTGTGCGGCACCCAGCGTGATACTATCCTCCTCACGCGAAGATGGCTGTGTAGAATCTCGTGAACGCTTCCCGATCCAATCTTCAATATGTGTTGAATCTCCTGATATGTAATTCGCCTATTGTCTTGGATTAAATTTTTCACTGCTAGCACGTTTTCTTCGGTAACAGCCGTCAAAGGGCGACCGCTTCTTTCGTCATCCCCCAAAGTTGGTCGACCGCGCTTGAATTCGTTATACCAACGATACACGGTTGCCTTGGAAGGGCCTTCATCCATGAATGCCATTTGAAGTCTATCGTACGATTCATCCGGTTTCAGGCGACACTTGAAATCGTATAAAATCATAGCTCTAAAATGTTCCCGGCGCAGATCCATATTTCAGTGAGACACAATACTTTGAATTAACTCGCAAAAAATGTGGAGGGAAATTTTGAAATTGGAACTTACTTATTTTTACTTATAAATAATCATATTTTCGAAAAACATTATAACTGGCCAGTCTCCCATATATAAAAACTTTTTTTCGCAATACTTTCTGAGGGGCCTGGTATAACAACTTTCATGATAAAAAATAAAAAAAAACTTTTGAATGAGTGAAAGGTAATATGTAATGTAAAAAATGTAATGTGCGTGTGTTATTGTGTTTACAGAATTTTGATGAGATACTTTGACGTTTTGTTTGAAGTAAGAAAAACAGTAAAGTCCTTAATAGCCGCTCACTGCGAAATGATAATAAAGGCCCTATTTAATTGAAAAAGAATAATTTCTTTTTTGGGACAAAAGTTATGGACCAATTTAAAGCAAAAAGTTGTTCACCTCTATACGATGATTGTCGATCTAGGTAATATTAAATCCTAATTCCTATTATACCACTTCCTACTATCCCACTTCCTACTATCCCACTTCCTACTAATATTATAAATGCGAAAGTATGGATGTTTGTAGGTAGGTACTGCGGAAAAATATCAAGTTTTACCGTGAACAAAAGCGCTAAACTTAAAATAAACTGTCGTTTTATCAGATTTCATTTTAAATTTATGCAGGATGACCTAAAAGCGTATTTTTCAAGAAACATTATAGCGGAAACGGCAGCGCCGGGAACATAATGACACGTAATTGACAGCGTCACTCTGATAAGCATCGCTTCTATTGTAGTCCATTAAGAGAGTATTTTGTTGGGAAAACGTGCTGCACGAGGTAAGGTAGTTTTGTATGAAAAGGAAGTATTTTTAGACATTAAAACATATAATGGTGAATTTATGGGGTGAAACTGTGTTGTTTTTCTAAAACAAGGAGATGCAGCTTAAATCATCCTCCGAGCCTTTTCCCAATTAAATTGGGGTCAGCTTCCAGTCTAGCTAGATTTGGCTGAACATCAGTATTTTACACGGAGCGACTGCCATTAGACCCCCGCAACCCAGTTACTGGGTAATACTGACATTCGGAGGTTAGACAAGTCGTCAGACTTTCAGGCTTCTGACTACCCGTAACGACTGCCATAGATATTCGTATGACAACTGGGACCGACAACTTAAAGTGCTCTTCGAGGCATGGAGGGGTCTCGATGTGTAACGAAACGGTCACCCATCCACAGACTAACCGCGGCAAGTGCAGCTTAACCTTGCAGATCGTAAAATCGGCGCAGTCATTTGCTAACAGCCATCTTAACAATATCATCGCTCCACATTTTTTCTTTTGCCGTCGGGAAATCCTCATGGACGCACTCCGCGCGGGGTAGGCGGAGCCAGTGTCGGACTCTTACAGACTAAAACCACCACGGTGTTCCTTCAACTACTTTAGCCGGGGGCGTGGGAACCCGTGAGTATTCACACAACCACCCCTGACAGGTCCTGGCCCGCCACAAGCAGGCGAGCCCCTTCTCCCCGTGCAGCCCAACGTTGGCCGCACCGTCCTAGGCGGCGCACACGGAACACTGCACGCCACCTCACCTCAAGGGCTTTTACCAGCTATGCCAGCTGCGGCAACTACGCCAGCTGTGCCAGCTACGCCAGCTGTATCAGCTACGCCAGCTGCGCCAGCTACGACAACTGCGCCAGCTACGCCAGCATGCTGCCAGGTCAGCATGCCAGCTACGCCAACTGTGTCAGCTACGCCAGCTGTGCCAGCTACGCCAAATGTGCCAGCTATGCTAGTTGCTGGTCAGGCAGCAGACTACCCCGAGTCTGCTGCTCGCAGGCCCCATCCTCCCGTAATTTTTTATAGAGGTTTTCTTCCTCGCGGTCTGGGCGGTAAAGCCAACACCCTCGGTCCCAAGAGGCGCGAGAACACTTCTTAGCGGGCACTACTGGGGTTACGAGATCGTCGGGGGCAGGGAAGGACAATCCCCCCGCTGCCTGTGGCAGGGTAAGTGCACACCGGGCCCGCCCCTGCTCTCCATTATGCCCGCTGCTGGCATCAGAGTGACACGTGGAGCAACTCCCTATTGGCCCACATGGGGCCCCTCCCGTACCAGAATATTCGCCACAGGCAATAAGATCCCCCAAGGGTTAATCCCTTGAAAGGATTCCATTGCCTGTACCCAGTATGCACCGGCCTAACAACTGCCGTTCCCTCCAGACGTGTCCAGAGGGACAAGCAGCCGTCAGACACACGTGGAAGTTTTCTGGCCAGCACCCCTTTTCTGGCCAGCACCCATTTTCTGGCCAGCACCCCTTTTCTGGCCAGAACCCCATCATCGCTCCACCTAGCCTGAGGACGTCCTGCCCTACGTTTACCGATTCGCGGTCTCCATTCAAGAACCCGTCTACTCCAACGGTCATCGGTTCTTCGGCTAATGTGACCGGCCCACTGCCACTTCAGCTGGTTAATCCACTCATTTAACTCATGCATTAATCCATGCATTTGACTCGGTCACTCCGAACTTTTTCTACGACTTCGTAAAAAACCGCATTAATTGTCTGTGAATTCAATAAACGACAAATAATCTGAGCATCTATTAAGATAAGTTACGACTGATATATTCGGAGTACTATCGTGTCTTTTTGATGATGTCGTTGTCGATTTTGAGAATAGACCTTCAGGTCTGCCGGAGCGATCGATCCGTACATGTCACGGTAAATCCAGTCTTTGCCGGTAACTACAACGTTTCTATCCGACATTTTTCATGCAAACGTTCCACGAGGAAATAAAATTATATGACGGTAAACAGCAAGTCACTTTGAAGCGAGATTCTTTATAGCAAACTTTATTTTGCAGTAGATCGCTTTTATGCAAATATTCGTGGATTTTGTAAAAGTTGTACGTTGCCCTACCTATGTGCTTGGAGTAATTAGAAAGAAATATACTTATGTATTTTAAATGCAGCAAACTTGTGTTTCTGTGTATTGTATTTAAGGGTGTACAATAAACCATAAACTATTATTATTATTACTAAACTTTGCCCGATGCGGCTTCGCCCGCATGTAATTCGGTTTATCACAGATAGACTTATCACGCAACTGTTTATTTTCCCTAGTAAAAAAGTAGCCTTATTGTAAAACGGGTTATGCTCTATCTTTGTGCCAAATTTCATCCAAATCCGTGCAGCTGTTTCAGCGTGATTGAGTAACAAACATCCAAACATCTTCACAAACTTTCACATTTGTAATATTAGTAGGATAGGATACGATAGGATAGTAGAATAGGATATTGTAAGTCATAGAAATAATATGTAACACCATACAACGGTAGTACATATTATTTCTATGCTTAGTGTGCATTCGTAGTCTTAAACGTTATACTGAAAATATTTCGTAACAATAATGTAAGACCTTATATAGATCGGATGTACTTACGGTAAGTTCTCAGCAATCCAGGAACAGAAACAGCTCATCTTAATTCCTACAGCCACGTGGTCACCTTCGCACTCCGCCCCGCCCAGCGTCACCGCCACCAACTGTCCTTGACGAATCGCTGGAGCTCCCGAGTCATCCTGTATTGAAAATTAAGTAGACTTTATATTGACTGGGCACCAT
Source organism: Asteroscopus sphinx (assembly GCA_949699075.1). Lineage (NCBI taxonomy): Eukaryota > Metazoa > Arthropoda > Insecta > Lepidoptera > Noctuidae > Asteroscopus > Asteroscopus sphinx. Next base: position 9,817,808 of record OX453013.1, on the reverse strand, counting down.
TAAATGTACTACACTATTGGTGCACTAACTAATATAAACAATAATATGTTTCAGGCTCGGGTTGACTGGTTTCCGGCAGTTTTTTTAAATTAATATTTTGGGACATATATACAGTATCATCTACTAGAGATTTTTTGGGTACTAGAGAATGGATATAATACATTTTTTTTTTGGAAATACATACTTACAATACATAAGAAACACCCAGACCAACACGAACTCTTATGTTCATCACATAAATATTTGTATCCTGTGGAAATCGAATCGAATCACGAGGTCGCGTGATCAGGCAGTCCGACACTCGAACCACTAGACCACAGACGTCGTAATTATACTTGCACGCAATAATATCAAAAAATAATACATACTACCTACATCGCTTATGTAATGCTCTTCAGCTGCATAACAGACGACGTCGTTTGTGTCTAGAAAACAAAGAAGAATTAGATTGTGGTTATATTAGTAAAATGAGGATGATAGAGACTAAGAAGGGAATTTCGATGAACGACTGAGATTTTCTTATCTGTCTGTCAAATTATTATTTACTTTCACTAAACCCTAAGGAAGAGAGGCTTAAGCTCGATAATCATCCTCATGCTCGTTCTTCAGAGCACCACCTTAATTTAGAGTATTGAAAAATGGTCTTCAAGTTGTGCTCCATACAGAATATTCTTCGGAGCTGACCTGGCCAACGCGGCATTGACGTACCGGCCGTCTGCTATTAACTTGACTTGAATCTTTAGTACGTCCCAGAGCACAACTAAAAGTTTATTTTTTTAACATAACAACATAACATAACATCACGCCTGTATTTCCCCGAAGGGGTAGGCAAAGGTGTAATAGTACACCCACATTTCGCCAGTTATGTTATAGTCCAATGTAATAGGGGGCGAGCCTATTGCCATTGACCGGGCACAAATCCAGAGTCCGGGCTGCTACTGAGAATTTCCTAATGAAAAAACTCAATAACTATTGGAGGTCGCATATATGTATGCACTGGCCTGTATGAATATAATAATCATACTTACACATGGCTGTCACTGATTTAAATTTAGTAATAGTAATGGCTTTTGTTCATACCATGTCACTTGTGAAAAAAATTTAAAACCACTAATAAATATAGCAACTATCTGAACACTGCTGCTCTCATTATTGCCTCTATTTTCCAATAATAACATTTTGCCCGACCCGGGAATCGAACCCAGGACCCCACGCTCAGCAGTCGCGCTTGCAACCACTAGACCAACGAGAGTCAGTAGCAGTTTATTTTTTTATGTTAAATAAATAAATTTAAAGGCAAAATAGTGTTGCAATATCAGATGAGAAAACTTTAAGGAGTTTAAGGCATACCTACAGCTGGACGTAGACCGTTCTCTTAGATATTATTTCCCTTTATTATGGTTAGAACAACAAAAAAAAGGGTGAAATTCTTGTTCAATAATGTTACATATGTAGATCTAGAGACTAACTTATTGAGTATATCGCTGGCAATGCCTTATCAATTAACTTCTTGCATGTTTGCACGTTAACAAAACCGAAGACTTCAACCGTCAATTTGTTTTGCTGGAAAATTAAAAGAAAGTTATTTAATTTATTAATTAGTTGTTAATTTTGATTATTAAAATATCAACCAACAGAAGATGTTGACGTTGGATATAGGATACCTCTTCGTTGTTTTCACTTATAAAAAAATACAAGTTCTTTTCTACAACGTTACTTTTTGTAAACGCTTTTTGAGAAACTAGTTTGTTCAGAATCACTGGGAGAATCGTTTGGGATAGTTTTTATACCTTGTTAAATTTTAACAAAAAATATATTTGAAACTCAATTTGGTTCATCATCATCATCATTTCAGCCGAAAGACGTCCACTGCTGAACAAAGGCTTCCCCCAAAGAGGGGGGGATATGCCACAATTGCCATGTTTAGTAGGCGGGTTGGCGATCGCAGTTGGTTGTTTAAATACTCAGAGAACGCTGCTGCCCATCCTCTGGTAAATCTCTTAGTCGACTTTTAACGACACATGAAAAGAGAGAGGGTTATTATGATTAAATTCAGTACATCAGCGGATTGTGAATAAGTCTTTAAAGTCCAGGAAGTTCAGCTCGATTAGTTTCCGTGCATTAGGTAGTCCCTGTACAAAATTCTTCACTTTCTTCGCTACTAACTGGGGAACTCACAGTAACTCACAAAGCATGTAATTTTGTGATTTAAAAAAAAACTAAACCAATCGATTCTCATCGTTATTCTGAACGAAATAGTTTCTCAAATTGCGTTAAAAAAAAGCAACGTTGTACAGGCGCATCACTTTTACTTTTAACAAGTATTACTAGTTCCTATTAATCTAGGTTCTATGTTAATAGTCTTCTCTTTTCTTATGGTTCTATCCTTATTCTTTATTATACCTACATACAGTAGGAAATTTTATGTACATCGTCGAGGTTAACTCAAAAATGAGTTTTCTAACAGCAAACCTTACAGCAATAGAAGTATGTTGCTATTAGAGCTCAGAAACAACTGTACAACAGAAATTAAACCTAGGTACTTTAAAAAAATATTACATACATCATCATCATCGTCATCATAAACATCATTGTTCTATCATTTTGATTAGACTAAAATTATCTATTTAATGATCTTGATTTATTTTAGTACCTGGGATCCCAGTTGTCTTCGCCAGTTCTTGAAATATGTTTGAAATTCATTTTCTTTTGGTTTTGTTTTTTCTTTTCCACTTTTGACAATCAAATCACCCTGATAAAAGAAAACAAAGTTTACATAAATTAACTACGAAATCGTATCTAACCCCCAGTTTCCGAAAGGCTGGTCAACTCGAAAATTTAGTAATCAGCTGTCAAATCTCTGGTCAAGCGTTGTGATTGGTTGATAAAAAATTTGCCGGCCAATGACAGGAGCTGGAACGAAGTTCCCTAATGCGGCTTGCGGTAAGTGTGATTCTGATTCTGGAGAAAATGTTACGTCACGTTAGATGTGTGCGTTGAGAGCAAGCATATACGACACCGCGCGCTCTCTCTTTCTTTATCTTTCAGTTGTGTCTGTGTGTCTTTGCGTGAGGAACTTCGTTCCTGACAGGGGGGTTCCCTGACTTCACAGGTTTTTTTTTTGGTATGTTAGTTGGTTTAGAAGCACCTATGTACATTTTTTCCGTGTGGTGCTGGACACAAAGAATATAGCATCACCCCATCTCTTCTCGTGGGTATCGTAAAAGGCGACTAGAGAGACCGCAAGATGTATGGCGTATCGATTGAGTGTTAGAATAACAGGCTTAGAACCGCGTGTCATATACGGAGTAAAGCAATTTCATGTTTGCCTTAAAAGGCTACGTCCGTACATTTTTCGCGCACCTGTGTGCACTTGGCATACATTGTTTGTTTTTGGGCTTCAACTTTGAGCAGAACTTTGAATGAAATTATGACTATCGAGTCAGTGTCGTATCATTTTATTTTAGCTTCGCCTATCTAGATGATCTGCTCATAGGTTCGTTTTTCTGAGAATTCCTGGCCGATTTGCGTGTTTTTTTTAACGACAATGATTGGACGTTTGGAAGAACATGGGTGAGACCTTTGCCCAGCAGTGGGACGGCATAGGTTAGTAAAAAATATATTTTCAAATTGGTTCTATAAACATTTATGAATCATTCCTCGCAATAATCAAATATGATTCAATGATTCATAAATGTTTATAGAACCAATTTGAAAATATAATTTTTATCAACCTATGCCGTCCCACTGCTGGGCAAAGGTCTCACCCATGTTCTTCCAAACGTCCAATCATTATCGTTAAAAAAAAAACACGCAAATCGGCCAGGAATTCTCAGAAAAACGAACCTATGAGCAGATCATCTAGATAGGCGAAGCTAAAATAAACTGATTTATTGAAGTTGAAAAACTACTCAACCTAAGTCAATAAAATTTATATGGGACCAGGCACCGCGCGGGCTTCCTCTACCAAATAAAAAAACAGTTTCGTAAATCTGTCCAGAAATTTCGGAGTAATCGGTGTACATACATGTAAAAAAAAGGAAAAAAAAAGCCGCCGAATACATAACCTCCTCCTTTTTTTGAAGTCGGTTAAAAAGAGAATTTTAGAATAAGTCATGACTATTTATCTTTTTAGCACGTTCCTCTCTAACCAGAGAAGGGTAGCCACCAAAACGCATTGAAACCTGTAGGTACGTGGGACACTCAGAAAGTTTTGCGAAACTAAAAAAAATTGTTCTATACGTACATATATTTTTATCAAATCTTTTCAAAGTATTTTCCACCAGCCTCTATACAAAGATTCATGCGCCTAAACCAGTTTTCAAAACACTTTTTCCAGTTCGCCGCAGACACCTCGTTTACAGCCTGCTCGAACGCAGCCAGCGCATCTTCCGGCGACGAAAATTGTATCCCTTTGAGCTGATTTTTTATTTTTGGGAATAAAAAGAAGTCACACGGTGCTAGATCAGGGCTGTAAGGAGGGTGACCCAGGAGTTTGACTGGCGTGCTGTCCAGGAAGTCCCTCGTTTTGAGTGCGGTGTGCGCAGGTGCATTGTCGTGGTGGAGCAGTAGCCCGCGGAGCCCTGTGTTTGGTCGCTTGTTGCTTATAACAGAGAAAACTTCTGGCAAACATTTGGTAGTATACCATTCGGCATTAATGCTTCTTTGATCCCGTAAGGGAATTGATACCAAGTGGCCAGTCAAATTAAAAAAGCTAGCGATCAAAATCTTACCCCCGCTTCTAGATCGCTTCACTTTGGTAGGCGTTGGCTCATTTTGAAACACCCAAACAGTCGACTGGCGCTTGGTTTCTGGGTCGTATTGATAAATCCAGGACTCATCACCTGTAACAATGTCGTAAACACGCCGAGACGAGCCTGCTTCAAATTTGTTAAGCATATCACGGCACCATTCCACCCAGGCCTGCTTCTGAGCATCGGTGAGGTTGTGCGGCACCCAGCGTGATACTATCCTCCTCACGCGAAGATGGCTGTGTAGAATCTCGTGAACGCTTCCCGATCCAATCTTCAATATGTGTTGAATCTCCTGATATGTAATTCGCCTATTGTCTTGGATTAAATTTTTCACTGCTAGCACGTTTTCTTCGGTAACAGCCGTCAAAGGGCGACCGCTTCTTTCGTCATCCCCCAAAGTTGGTCGACCGCGCTTGAATTCGTTATACCAACGATACACGGTTGCCTTGGAAGGGCCTTCATCCATGAATGCCATTTGAAGTCTATCGTACGATTCATCCGGTTTCAGGCGACACTTGAAATCGTATAAAATCATAGCTCTAAAATGTTCCCGGCGCAGATCCATATTTCAGTGAGACACAATACTTTGAATTAACTCGCAAAAAATGTGGAGGGAAATTTTGAAATTGGAACTTACTTATTTTTACTTATAAATAATCATATTTTCGAAAAACATTATAACTGACCAGTCTCCCATATATAAAAACTTTTTTTCGCAATACTTTCTGAGGGGCCTGGTATTTCAATTTCTGACTTATATTTGTTTATAATAAATAGTACCTATGTAAAAATATTATGATGTAGGTATGCACTGTGAATTTAAGCTATCATTTAAAATACAGCAATTTCCATTAGTTTGTTGTCAAATTCAAATTAAAAAGTTTTTTATTTCGAATAAGCATTATGTAAATGTAAACATTAAGAACCTGTGTTACACGTCCAAAAATTGGAGATGAGCCGGCAAGGATGGTTAAACTCTTTTCAAATGTCTCAACATGTTTTATCTGCAACTGCAATGAATGCGGGTCAATGTATCCAAATACTTACCTCTTTATTCATGAAAGATTTTCGTCCGCTCTCTTGTTTGACAACCAGTTTCTGCTTCCTTCTCATCGGATCCTTAAAAACAAATACATACATACATAAACGCCAAGCCTGAAATCCCCGAAGGGATAATCATAGGTGTATAGTACACCCAAATTTCACCAGTTATGTTATGTCCAACTGTATTGGCCAACTTCGCCGAGTCTTCTCGTCGCCTATACCGCAAAGTTTGAAGACAAAGATCTTCAATTAGTGCGTCCTGCCAGTCATGACTTACGGTGCCGAGACGTGGACACTGACAGTTGGGCTAGTCCACAAATTCAAAGTCGCTCAGCGAGCTATGGAGCGAGCTATGCTTGGAGTTTCTTTGAAGGATAAAATCCGTAACAGATTATCCGGAAAAGAACCGGAGTGACCGACATAGCTTGCAGGATTAGTAAGCTGAAGTGGCAGTGGGCTGGCCATGTCTGTCGAAGGACCGATGCCGATGACCGCTGGAGCAGACGAGTCCTTGAGTGGAGACCGCGAATTGGCAAACGCAGCGTAGTGCGCCCCCCTCCGCCAGGTGGACCGACGACCTGAAGAACGTGGCTGGGGGGGACTGTATGCGGAAGGCAGAGGACCGAGTGTTGTGGCGCAACTTGGGAGAGGCCTATGTCCAGCAGTGGACTACGATGGGCTGAGTTGATTGATTAATGTTATGTCCCGTCATCCCATGTAATAGTGGGCGAGCTTATTGCCATTAACCAAATAAAAATAAAGATTAGTATTTGTTATTAATATTGACATTAAAAAACAAATACACACATCTGTATAAATGGTGTCATATAAATTCTATAGGTAACAAGCTCCAAATTGTTCAAAATTGTTTAATGTTATGTGGTGATTTTGACAATGTTCCTACATAACACCCTTTATTGATTGATAATGATTGATTAACGATTTGTTTCTATAGGCAGATATGACATGATATTCTAAACAGCTTTGCTACTTTTCTTAGCTAAATAGTACACTATATTGCTATCTATAAAAAAGTTCAAACAAAATTTACCCAAATCGCGGCCCTACGACTTCAATTGCTATTTAATCTAAATTTCAGATCTTCGTGTTGATCTGGAAATGAAGAAAAAGAATGACTCAATTACCTGATTTTGAATCCCCATATATAACGAAAGCTACTTGTTAAGTCATATCATATCGGATCAGTACATCAGTAAATCATTTGTCTTTCTTTCTTTCTTTTACATTAACGTGAACTGTTGAATTTTACAGTAGGTCACAAATCATGAAGATGCTATACTATATTATCTTAAAGCATCTTTCACATGCTATAGTATCTTAAAGCATCTTTCGCAATACGTTTCGCTTGTCATACATTTCAATGGAGTGTCACAATCGATGAAGATACTATAATAATAAATAATAAAATACTTTATTACCTTTCAATTTTTGTGTAGTAGCACTATGTAGTACAGACAGCTTTATATAAACCTTAAAATTTTTAAGACACTTGGGGTACCACCAGTACTTATATATTTTACCTCTTGATATCATAAGATAGTGCAATGAGTGATATGAAATTAATCATAAAATAATGTAATAATTATACTATCTTAACATACCGTATCTGACTTTAAAAAAAATTAGTTTTTTTTTTATATAATAGTATCTTTATCATGTGTGGCTGTTAACTCAGTAAAATGTAAGTTACTTTAAGATTTTATGTTCAGATGAATTAATACGTGGGACACTCAGAAAGTTTTGCGAAACTAAAAAAAATTGTTCTATACGTACATATATTTTTATCAAATCTTTTCAAAGTACTTTCCACCAGCCTCTATACAAAGATTCATGCGCCTAAACCAGTTTTCAAAACACTTTTTCCAGTCCGCCGCAGACACCTCGTTTACAGCCTGCTCGAACGCAGCCAGCGCATCTTCCGGCGACGAAAATTGTATCCCTTTGAGCTGATTTTTTATTTTTGGGAATAAAAAGAAGTCACACGGTGCTAGATCAGGGCTGTAAGGAGGGTGACCCAGGAGTTTGACTGGCGTGCTGTCCAGGAAGTCCCTCGTTTTGAGTGCGGTGTGCGCAGGTGCATTGTCGTGGTGGAGCAGTAGCCCGCGGAGCCCTGTGTTTGGTCGCTTGTTGCTTATAACAGAGAAAACTTCTGGCAAACATTTGGTAGTATACCATTCGGCATTAATGCTTCTTTGATCCCGTAAGGGAATTGATACCAAGTGGCCAGTCAAATTAAAAAAGCTAGCGATCAAAATCTTACCCCCGCTTCTAGATCGCTTCACTTTGGTAGGCGTTGGCTCATTTTGAAACACCCAAACAGTCGACTGGCGCTTGGTTTCTGGGTCGTATTGATAAATCCAGGACTCATCACCTGTAACGATGTCGTAAACACGCCGAGACGAGCCTGCTTCAAATTTGTTAAGCATATCACGGCACCATTCCACCCGGGCCTGCTTCTGAGCATCGGTGAGGTTGTGCGGCACCCAGCGTGATACTATCCTCCTCACGCGAAGATGGCTGTGTAGAATCTCGTGAACGCTTCCCGATCCAATCTTCAATATGTGTTGAATCTCCTGATATGTAATTCGCCTATGGTCTTGGATTAAATTTTTCACTGCTAGCACGTTTTCTTCGGTAACAGCCGTCAAAGGGCGACCGCTTCTTTCGTCATCCCCCAAAGTTGGTCGACCGCGCTTGAATTCGTTATACCAACGATACACGGTTGCCTTGGAAGGGCCTTCATCCATGAATGCCATTTGAAGTCTATCGTACGATTCATCCGGTTTCAGGCGACACTTGAAATCGTATAAAATCATAGCTCTAAAATGTTCCCGGCGCAGATCCATATTTCAGTGAGACACAATACTTTGAATTAACTCGCAAAAAATGTGGAGGGAAATTTTGAAATTGGAACTTACTTATTTTTACTTATAAATAATCATATTTTCGAAAAACATTATAACTGGCCAGTCTCCCATATATAAAAACTTTTTTTCGCAATACTTTCTGAGGGGCCTGGTATGTGAACTATGTGATTAACAGCTACAGTGACCGGCTATGAGGGAACGTTGTCATTATCACCAGGCTTACAATCGCCGTCAAAATAGTAGTAATAGTAGAGCTCCTTTGTGAAAGATCTCGTTCGGGGAAGTACTTCCATCTTACTTACTCCTGCCACCAAACAGTAATACTAATAGCATTGCTGTGTTTCGGTGCGGAGAGTACGACTGCCGGTGAAATTACAATTACATGAGACTTTCCATCTTCATGTTTCAGTTTGGCAAACCGCCTCGCAATAACATTTATGCTACAGCCAAAGCGGTACTGCTGTTGTTTTGGGTAAAGGTAACCGCTTAACATCAGGTGGGCCTTTAGCACGTTTCGCCATCCATACTATATATATATATAAAAAACTGAAGAGTATTGCCCATTGTTTACCATAATATCATCCTGCAGTAAACATCTCGTAAACCGCAATTCGATTTTATAACTAAACTCTGATTTTAGGGTTCCGTACTCAAAGGGTGCTAACGGGACCCTATTACTCTCGCTATGCTGTCTGTCCGTCCGTCCGTCCGTCCGTCTTATTTATAGAAATACTTTACTGTACGTAACTGTACCTTTCAAAAACAATATACTGTGTAGACGTTATGCTATCTAGTCATATTGCGATCAAGGTAAAATGAGATATAGTCCAACCTACCTAGTCATTTCGAGATGTAGACGTAAGGATACCTAGTCTCAATCGAGATCCAGTCATTTCACGATCTAGTCTTAATGCTTGCATGCAATGCATTTTTTTCAATGTTTTTGTTCCTGCTCTATCTTCGAAACTGTAATACATACCAGCATCAAACTTGGTCTGATTATAGTGCATACTATGCAGTTTAGCAAAAAATACTAAAAATAGAGCAAACATAAACATATGTGGTGGTACCTACGAAAGAAAGAGATGCAAAAATTCACATTTCGCGTAGGTTCGTTGATGTCTTTTGATAAACTCTTGTAAATTAAATCAGTTTCTATAGGTTATCAGGTCGATGGGCGGTACGGAACCCTTACTGCGTGAGTCCGACTCACACTTGACCGGTTTTGTTTATTACTCGTCTGATTTAATAAACAATCTTGGCACGTCTTTTTACTTTGGTTGGTCATTAATAATTATTATTAAAAGACATTATATTAACAATTTTACACACTAAAACACTTTTTAACCTAATTACATGTGAAAAACTAGTAACTATATTTTATAAGTAGTTATTTAAAAATTAACATTTAAAACATTACCCTCCTTTTGGGCTCCGCCGCAGACGGGTAAAAGACATGCCAATATTGTTTACTAAATAAGACAAGTATGAAAAAACCGGCCAAGAGCATGTCGGGCCATGCTCAGTATTATAGGGTTCCAAGTAGGTGTTACAAACAAATCAAATCAAATATTAATCACGGCTATTTTAGTTTTTGCAATAGACGGCAGCATTGGCGACTCAGAGAGTGATGTCAGTAGCCGCTAGATGGCGCTATACAGTGCCAAATGTAATAGACGGCACTTGACGGCAGCATTGGCGACCCAGAGAGTGTTGTTAGACGCCGCTAGATGGCGCCAATTTTAAGAAGTGTGTCGTCAACACAACACAAACTTACTTTTTGTGATTTTTTCAAATAGAAAGTAGCTAAAGGAGCATTATTTGCTATGATCATTTTTCTCTAAGGTCAATGACCTTTGAACTAGGACGTTTTAAGTATTTTTAAGTTTTCTCTCTATAACTTAAAAATTTATAATCACAATATGCTCGAAATAATTTTAAAAGAGAGTTTTTACAAAGGTCTATCAATGTGCAAGATTATAAGTTTCTACGTTGCATAGTATAGAAATGGTAGGAGGGGGGACACATTGCAAGCCACTTTGGCAGGCTATATTTTGCAGATGGTACATCTGATAAAAAAGTGATGTATGAAACATTACTTTCATTTTAGTAGACCTATTCAATGATACCCCACACAAGGGGGTGCAGTGAAAAAAAAATTTTCATCCCCATTTCACATGTATGGGTGCCACCCCTAAAATACGTAATCATGATTTTTTTATTCTTTTAAAATTGAGATCTATATCTATACTATTTTTTAACAAAATTTTATTTACTTATGTTTATAACTGTAGAAGTTATTAAGCTGTAAAGGATAAGGACAGACGGACAGATGGACAGACGGACAGACGGACGGACATACGAAACTATAAGGGTTCCTTGTAGGACTACGGAACCCTAAAAAAGTGTTTAAGTTATACTAGCCTACGCTTGCGACTTCACCCGCGTATAATTCGGTTTATCGCAGCGAACATTTCCTAATGAAAAAGTCTCAACAATAAGTGCCGAAATGCTCCATTAATACACAGCAGCATTTTGAAAAAAGCAACAGAAAGACAGTACCTATTTGATAATAAAATTTGTGTTACTCTAAAAGTGCATTGTGACAATGAAGTGATGAATGTAACATGTAACACCATATAACATCAGTGATAATTGAAACACCTCGTATCCACTAATTGAAACAACAATCAAGGAAAAATAATAAAAAAACTTGTCATGTTAGCGTCGGCGTTGGATCGATATTAATAAATAGGGTTGCATAAACGTGATGCATTATTTGGTGAACGATATTCAAAATAGAAGCGCCTAAAAGTCACTTAAACTAAAAGGACAATTTTGTACATACTGTATACTATTTCCCTAAAATATCGATGAAATTCTGCCATAACAATTTTAAACAAATATCCAATTGAATCAGGATTGGATGTGGAAGGCAGAGGACCGAGTGTTGTGGCGCAGCTTGGGAGAGGCGTATGTCCAGCAGTGGACTGCGATAGACTGAGTAGATGATGATGATCCAATCGAATACTACTGGCTGTATTTATGAGATTTTAATTAAGTGCATGTTGTGAGACTGGATAACAGAGACATGACATTTACCACCGGTCCTACCGGCGGTAAATATCATGTCTCTGCTGGATAAAGTCTAATGGACGGACGTCATGATAATAAAAGGTTTAATACAGAACCCTTGAAAGAAACAGTTGTTAAAATTAAGTATAACGACGTAGGTTTGAGTGATCCAATTAGTGTAGTGTTTTATTTTCATGAATTTTTATCACGCCATGGCATATTATTTCGTGATTGAAAAATACGCGTTACTGTAGCGCATTTTTTTTATTTAATTTATCAAGTGGAGCAGACCTGCTTTTCACACAACACTATACCTTCATCACTTAAGAAGATTTTTGTTTTAGTGTTTATGTTTAAGGATTATAGGTAACTAGCCTGTGCCCGCGGCTTCACCCGCGTGGATATCGTTTATCGGGCATCCCTCGGGAACTGTTCATCTTTCCGGGATAAAAAGTAGCCTATATCTTAATCCGGGTTATGTTCTATCTGTATGTCAAATTTCATCAAAGTTTTTGCGTGAAACATCCACACATCCATACATCTTACAAACTTTCACGTTTATAATATTAGTAGGAGTAGAAAGTAGGATGTAATTAGTAAAAAAAGGAATAAAAAGTTTTGACTTTTTTCTTATGCCCGAAAATGGCTTTATAATTCCAATTTACATAATATGATTACAATTTAACTTTTTAGTAACCTATAAGTAAATCTCTACAAGATTTTAAAACCAACATGGGTTTTAACGTAAATCACAGAGCAAAAGTTATTTTTACCACGTACAAAGACTTGAAACTGAAAAGGGCTGGATGACAATGTAATATTTTATAACGCTTTCGTTTTTAAAACGGGGTATTAAAAAAATAACGCAAACGCAACGCAGCAAATAACAAAAAACAAATAACGAATAACGCAAATAACACAGCGTAGGGCGCCCCCCTGCCAGGTGGATCGACGACCTAAAGAACGTGGCTGGGGGGGACTGGATGTGGAAGGCAGAGGACCGAGTGTTGTAGCGCAATTTGGGAGAGGCCTATGTCCAGCAGTGGTCTGCGATAGGCTGAGTTGATGATGATGATGATTAAAAAAAAAATGTTTATCAAATAATTTTTTTATCTATTCTTGGATAGTCTAAACAAAACTTTTCAATCTGAATGACAGCCGTCAATGACCTTAAACCACAGAAATAGATAGAGATATAATGGTTGTAATCACAATTTTACTTGCGATTCATACGTGGCAACTTTCGAACAAGCTTCGCGTCCCATATTGACGTCATTAATTTTTAAAAATTAACTTTAATCAAATGTACTTTACAGCTTTTATTTCTGCAGTTAGAAACTGCACAATAAGGCATTTTTGCGGGTTTTTATTACAGTATTTACAGAAACAAGTCATATGGCGTACTGAGAAAGGCTTTGAAATGCCCTGCACTATGTGCAGAGTGTTGGCACGCGTGCATTGCCCACTTTTCCATTCTATCTATTTTCAGTCTCTCTCCTCTCCAGTCCGAATGTCTGTTCTGTATGCTGATTCACGTAACCAAAGAAGTGCAGTTGTAGTTAAGAAGTTTCAATCAATACAGTGCTTTTCTTATTCTCTCTATCGGCCAATTAATATCCAATCTATCTAAGATTTACCCTACTAGATATAGAAATTTGACATTTTGTATGGAGCTTATATCAAATTTCTATCTCTAGTATAGTAGGGCAAATCGTGGATAGATTGGATATTAATTTTGGCCGTTAATCGATCTACGGCGATCGCTGTCAGAAACGAACTGCAGCGTCACTGCAATATGATCGGCGTGTCATGAAATTACGTAAATTAAGCGTATGCAACCAGCCTCCACACCAAGGTGACCTTGGTGGGAGGATTGGTCGCTGACAGCCATCGTCAAACTAAATTTGGTGACAACATGGTTGGCAACCAGCAAGGTCACCTTGGTGGGGAGGCTGGTTTGTCACGGTGTAGTAGACGCTTGTCTGTACTCCCACCCGTCGCGTCGCGCGTCGTCGCCCGCGTATTATAGACGATCGCGACAATATAGTAAAATTAACTACTTTCTATATTATTTCTTGACTTAAAAAAAGTCGTACGTTAAAATTAGATAAATTGTATTTAAAAATGTGAAGGGTTCATAAAAAATCGTACGACAGTTTTTTTGCGATTACCATTTTTTATCCGCGTTAGACATAATATTACAAATTAAGTACACTATGTAATGGCAACATAATCTAAGATACACACATAACAAATTATTTAGAAAATGCTTTAGTTTAATTTTTTTTTCAAACCGTAAACACTACTCGTTTAGAGGTGATCGTCAGTTAACAAGTTAAAAAAAATGTGGAAGTTTTTTTGTTGTTGTTATAATCAAATGTCGAATATCTAAACTTACCACAATCATGATGTTTTGGTCTTCATTACTAGAATTTCGAAAAGTTTTGTGATAACGATGCCTTTGTGGGGTGAAACCAGCGTCTTTTTCTCTAGCTTTTCCCCTCTCTTTATTCTAAAAACAAGACAACTTTTATAATTAAAGTATTACGTTCACATTTATGGGTCAAGTTTTAATATTATTTAATGTTACACTATTTATAATACCTATCTGTCATTATAATAAGACCCGAAGAGCAGATCTCCGTAACTTCGAAGAAACAAGTCCCATTTTTAATATTTAATGTGTTTCCAAGTTCTTCAGTTATAGTTCAAGAATAGTAATTAGAAGTTTTGATTAAGTAATATCGATTTTGACTAACTTTGTTCGTAATCATACTTTGGTTAGATTTTTTCTTTGATTTGTAATAATTGAGAATATTTTGAAACAAAAAATTTGTTGACCTGATTTCACGTCTTATTCTTTATAATTTAGTAGACAATTTTAAATCGTATCCAATATCCAACATACAAAATGTTAAACAGAAAAACTAATTAAATAATAATAAATATCTTTGGGACATATTTACACAGCACCATCTAGTCCCAAACTAAGCAGAGCTTGTGTTATGGGTACTAGACAACGGATATAATACTTATGTACTTATTTTTTGTAAATAGATACTTATAATACATAAGAAACACCAACACAAACACTTATGTACATCACACAAATATTTGTGTTCTGTGGGAATCGAATTCACGACCCCATGATCAGCAGTCCGACACTCGAACCACTAGACCACAGACGTCGTCAAAAAAAAAATTTCGACTTCGTGAAAAAAAAAAAAAAAAATGATTTTGAAGAAAACTAAGCGTAGGTATTTTATTAAACTAGCTGATTTAGTTAGGTATCAATCTTAGTATTAAGTAAAACACAATAACGGCGTAATTGGAATAAAAATGTTACAATATTACATTACTGAACAAATACTAACTCTCTCTTTTGCTTCTGATGACGCCAAATAGCGACTGGAAACCTTAGCACTCCGTGATGCTGGTGCACTGGTTTCCTCGTGTCTGCCGGGGATCCTGTACTGCACAAACCTCTGTGCCTTAGAAGCTCTGTCCTTATAGTTAACTGGAGTCGTACCCTGTTTCATCGCCATTGCCCGAGTCTGCATTATTTCTCTCCCTTGTCTTCCATACCGTTTTGGAGAAGGTTCTTGCTGAAATTTTTTGTTTTTTTTATGTAACGGTTTGGCAACAGGCCGACGCTGGCCTGAAGGAAAGTATTTATCGCCACCGAATGTACAATATGTAAGCAGCAACAGTCATGGGCGTCGTCAGAGGGGAACAGACTCAAACCTACAAAATTTCAACAATCGTCGAAAAATTCTCAAAAACCCAAGAAGAACTACGTTTTAATTAAATTACTTATTTTGTAATAAACGGTTAAAACTTTACAAATTGTATTTATTTTACCTACGATTCATGTCCTCTATCTAATATCATCTCCCCCCACCCCGTGGCCCATTCGCTGGCAACGCCCTTAGCTACAGCTAAGATCCAGAAAGCTGTCGTAGATTTTTGTAATTGCCACAACGCGTCGTGGTTAAAAATCATGAAAGCCACGACTTGAATTTCGCTCTGTGGGTTTTTCGGATTATTTTCAACGCGTTGTAGGGGAGAGAATTGCTGATGCCTTGCCAACTTTGGACACCTAGTTGGAAAAACACGTATGTTACAGTAATTTCACTAGCACCCATACCATTACGAAGCAGAACACAACAATGCTGCTTAGAAATAGCTATAAATACAAGGTGTTGATCTGTAACAGTGCCATACGATTATTTAATCAATTAGAAACATAGCGAGGGTTTGAGAATAAATCCCGAACGACTGAAAATTTATCATCGGCGGCATTGTCAAAGGGATTTGCAAATTTTTTTGGTGGTACCGCACGCATCGTTTTTGTGTCGCATACGACATACGGGGGGAATTAGTTTGTTTATAAATAGGTATTTATACTATTTTTTTAATTTTATATATTGATTTTTTACGAGGCGAGAGTGGATAGAAGAGTTGGAGGGGCCAATTTTGGCGGACGTACTACAACCAAATCGTAGACGTTCTCAAAAAAGGCTAGGATATGAGCAGTTGAGCACTCTAAGCCGATGAGCGTGCATGAGGAGGTTAATGAACGTACGAGTAGATGAAGCGAAAGCGGTAGGGGGTGGAAATTTATATTATCTGCCTGCCCCAATGGGATACAGGCGTGTTAATTTATAAATATATATGTATTTTTTTACATAACATAGGAGGGCAAACGAGCATGCGGGTCACCTGATGGTAAGCAATCTACGTGACACATGGACATCTGCAACACCAGGAGAGTCGCCAATGCGTTGCCGACCTTTTACAAAGACGTATTCTCGTTTCTTGAAGGCTCCCATGTTGAATTGTTTCGGGAAAACCGCTGACGGGAGTTGGTTCCACAGTTTTGCTGTACGAGGCAAAAAATGGCGTGTGAAACGTACTGTGTTGACCGTCAGCCATCAAGATGGTGAGGATGGAATTTAGATTTATAGCGGGTGGTACGATGGTGGAAGTCAGCGGCGGGTATAAGGTCGATAATTCCTCAGAGCACTCCCCATTGTACATGACTACATGTATTGTGTAACATTAACATTGTATATATTTGTATTGTATAGGATACATAGAGATGCAACGTCCCTTCGCAAAGCTAGTGTATGTATGTGTGTGTGATGATGATAATGATGATGAGGCACTTACGTCACTGCTTTCTGGTTCAGTGGAACTAAAACCCTCTCTAAGGTATTTGATGGTGGTCCGTTCGCATGAGTCCTAGGAACATAAACAAATAAAATAAAAAAATTTAGCGGACCTTTATCTACTCCAGAAAAGGGACATCAAAATACTAATCTTCTGATTTTGCAGCACATAAAGGAAAACGAAGAAAAAAAAATCAGCTTTTCCCCTACGTGTGTATTCACATAAATCGACAAAATGTATGGGAACAGCTGATTTTTTTTCGCATAATCAGGTTTGGTCCCATAGTAAAAGTTGTTCAAATTGATGAGTACAATGACATTAAGAGGTTTTCAGTTATTTCAATAACACGTTGTATAACTACAGCGAACTGTATTTTACAGAGTTATGCTTGATTTTAGAGACGATAATTCTCTGGTTAATCGACCGGTTAACCACAATACCAGTAAATTTTTCGAGTAATCGGCTGTTTAATCAGAGAATTAACGTAGAGTAACACCGGGCTTAATAGTTTCTGATTAAACTACAGTACCTTTACTTCAATTCTGTGTAACCAAATTTTCGATAAATGATGTACACAGTGAGTAATTATTTTTTTACTGATGGGGGCGCCCACTATAAGTGGCATAGGTACACCATAAAGGCTTATGAACATTTAAATTGTAAATATGAGGTGCGTCTTGCTTAAATAAATAAAATTAATAAATTCTGTGCAACCAGATTTTAGATAAATGATGTAGGTACTCAGCGAGTAATAATTTTTTACTGATGGGGGCGCCACTGAGCCGTGGGCGTTAAAATTAAATGACCTTGAGCAATGTACCGTAACGTTGTACCAGATTCCTCGCTTGAAAAAATTAGTCATCCCAAATTCAGCGTTTAGTTTATTCGTTTCACCACGAGATGGCGTTGTACTGGAGGGGGCGTTTCTTGAATCGCGGTGTTAAGACTCTCCGCCGTTGAACGACCCTCGGAAAATATTGTAAACTATTCATACTTACCTGGCGTAGGGGAAACCGTGATCAAATAGGCGGTTCCCCCAGGGCGAGGCCTGACCATTGCACTGCGGTTGGGTTGACCCCTGCGAATATCTCTAATGTGGATATCTCGGACGCGTTATTTTTGGTAGTGAGGGACTTGCGTACGCGCATTCCCTCTTTTAAAAACATATGAGCCCTTTAACAATGTTAAATTAACATGAATAACATGCAGGTTGATGATTGGATGCGTCATTTTATTGTTTACGTACTATTTAGTATCGTATTCCACAGACCGAATTGAGTTGTTTGCCACACGAAGTTAAAGAAATTTATATTCAAGATTTCAGACCAGAACACTCCCCCCCACCCATTTATACAAAGTACTCTGTCTGTGCTCCCCACTTTAGGTCTACATCAATTTTATTAAAGTTAAATAAAATATTGTCAAAATAATAAGTGGTTTTTGTGTGTCGACCTTAACAAAACAATAAAGGACTTTAGTTCTTTGATCGAACATTTCTACCTAGTGCATCTGGATCACCAGAGTTATATTTTAGCTCTTTTTGATATGGTTCAGGACACTTATTAAAGAAGGATGTTCAGTACTCGATTCTCGCTCCAAATATGTAAAAACCGGCCAAGAGCATGTCGGGCCATGCTCAGTATTATAGGGTTCCTTAAGTAGGTGTACAAACGAATCAAATCGAATATTAATCATGGCTATTTTAGTTTTTGCAATAATCGGCAGCATTCGCGACTCAGAGCGTGTTGTTAGTAGCGCCATCTAGCGATAAATTCAAGAAGCCAAATTTAAGAAGTCTGATTGATGTCAAAATTACTTTTTGTGATTTTTTAAAATAGAAAGTAGCTAAAGGAGCATTATTTGCCATGATAATTTTTCTCTAAGGTCAATGACCTTTGAACTAGGACGTTTTAAGTATTTTTCAGTTTTCTGTCTATAACTCAAAAAATTATAATCACATTATACTCCAAATAATTTTAAAAGAGAGTTTTCACAAAGGTCTATCAATGTGGAAGATTATAAGTTTCTACGTTGCATAGTTTAGAAATGGCAGGGGGGGGGACACATTGCAAGCCACTTTGGCGGGCTATATTTCGCAGATGGTACACCTGATAAAAAAGTGATGTATGAAACATTACCTTCATTTTAGTAGACCTATTCAATGATACCCCACACGATGGGGTGAAGCGAAAAAATTTTTTTTTCTCCATTTCACATGTATGGGCGCCACCCCTAAAGAACGTAAAAACTATTTTTTTATTCTTTTAAAATTG
Organism: Asteroscopus sphinx; assembly: GCA_949699075.1. Taxonomy (NCBI): domain Eukaryota; kingdom Metazoa; phylum Arthropoda; class Insecta; order Lepidoptera; family Noctuidae; genus Asteroscopus; species Asteroscopus sphinx. Next base: position 9,798,602 of record OX453013.1, on the reverse strand, counting down.
AGATCTATATGCAGACTATTTTTTAACAAAATTTCATTTACTTATGTTTATAACTGTAGAAGTTATTAAGTTGTAAAGGATTAGGACAGACGGACAGACGGACAGACGGACGGACATGACGAAACTATAAGGGTTCCTTGTAGGACTTCGGAACCCTAAAAACGGGTGGCGTCACGGGACGCCCGATAGAAGCGAAGCTTGTACGCAGTTTTCGGTGGAAGTATAGATATAATATTATATTTAATTTTTATTTATGCTAGTGGATCGCATCGAACGGAAACCTAGCCATAAACGTTTTCACAAACCAAAATGACACATATCACTAAAAAAAAAATGGTATGTACAGAAGTATAGTAGTATGTTGATATGTCAAGTAAAAAATAAGTACTAAGAAATTGTGATAGCTTACATCATCAACGTCTTCGGAAGATTGACAGAGGCGTTTCTCTGCAGTTACAGCCGGTGCGCGAGTGTGAGATGGAGGCTTTGAAATTAAAAACAACCTTAATTAAATAGGTACACAAAAAATATTTATTTTTAAGGCATACATGATGATTTTTTACGAGAGAGATATATTCCAGTACGTAAATGATAGCGTAAGAATAAGACAGCAGATGTTTTTTTATTTGAAAAACGTTTACAAACATACATCACATTGTATAATGTATATGTTACATACAATTAAATATAGGTGTGAATACCTACATATAAACTTAAGATTAACCGCTTAATGCTATGTTTAGATTTGAACGTTGGCTAATGTTCGATACAATGTTCTTTTGCGATAAATTATTTCATCTTTTACCAATTAAACTCAAGATTAGCCGAAACCTAATGCTTAAAAATGGAAGTATTACATAAAATCATAGTAACTTTAACCTTGTCTGCGGTGGTGGAACTAAGTGTTAAACAGACTCAACTCACCTCAACTGCACGAGAGTGTTATTTTTGTGTTTGTTAGTGTGTGGGGTACATTAAAAGAGCCTCTACGAGTGACGATATTTAATTGATCGTTCGGCGTACCCTGGGCAGTCAGCCCCGCTACCAACCTGCTGACTGGCTAATCTTTTTACCACGTCATGAGCTGTTATCGTTATAGAACTCATGTCGACACGAAATAAGTGTTTTTTAAGAGCGTGGAGCAAACTCAGAAACATGTGCTCTTAGGGTCATCATCATCATCATCATCATTTCAGCCGAAAGACGTCCACTGCTGGACATAGGCCTCCCCCAAGCATCGCCACAACGACCGGTCCTGTGCCTTCCGCATCCAGCGGATTCCCGCGACCTTCACCAGGTCGTCGGTCCACCTTGTGGGGGGCCTACCCACGCTGCGCCTTCCAGTACGCGGTCGCCACTCCAGAACTTTACTGCCCCATCGGCCATCCGTTTTGCGAGCAATGTGCCCCGCCCACTGCCACTTAAGTTTGGCAATTCTTCGGGCTATGTCGGTTACTTTCGTTCTCCTGCGAATCTCCTCATTTCTGATTCGATCACGCAGGGACACTCCGAGAATAGCCCTCTCCATTGCCCTTTGAGTGACTTTGAGCCTTCTTATCAGGCCCATTGTGAGCGACCACGTTTCAGTACCGTAAGTAATTATTGGCAACACACACTGGTCAAAGACTTTCGTCTTGAGACACTGCGGTATTTTGGGCGAGAAGATATTGCGTAGCTTCCCGAACGCTGCCCAACCGAGTCGGATTCGACGATTGACCTCTTTCTCGAAGTTGGACTTACCTAGCTGGACAGTTTGTCCTAGGTATACATAATCGTCAACAACTTCGAGTGTAGATTCTCCGATGCTTACGGGAATGGGTGCTATATGGGAATTCGACATAACCTTTGTCTTGTCCATATTCATTTTAAGACCCACTCTATCGGAAGCTCTACTGAGGTCATCGAGCATTGTACCGAGGTCCTCCATGGTCTCAGCCATGACTACTATGTCGTCGGCAAACCGAAGGTGAGTGATGTACTCGCCGTTTATGTTAATGCCTAGCCCATTCCAGTCCAGAACCTTGAAGACATCCTCCAATGCAGCAGTGAACAGTTTCGGAGAGATCACATCTCCCTGTCTCACACCGCGCTGCAGAAGGATAGGTTTCGAGGCTTGGTCCTGTAATCGGACTGACATAGTGGCGTTTTCATACAAAGACTTTAACACTTCGATGTACTGATAGTCAATCTGGCACCGTTGAAGAGACTGTAGTACCGCCCAAGTCTCGATCGAATCAAAGGCTTTCTCGTAGTCCACAAACGCTAAACAAAGAGGCAAGTTATACTCTTCGGTCTTCTGTATAACCTGCCGCAGCGTGTGTATGTGGTCGACGGTGCTAAAGCCTTTTCGGAAACCGGCTTGTTCGGGAGGCTGGAAGTCGTTAAACCTGCGCGAAAGACGGTTCGTAATGACTCTCGAAAACAGCTTGTAGACATGGCTCAGAAGTGAGATGGGCCTATAATTCTTCAGTAGAGCATTATCGCCCTTTTTGAAGAAGAGTACCACCACACCTCTGTTCCATGCCTGTGGCGTTCTTCCCTCTTCGTTTGCTCTTAGGGTCAAAGTAAGTTAATTCAATGTTGACCAACAAAAATTACCTTAACCTTAATGTCAAAGTCAAATGCCAAGAATTAGAATAGCCTGCTAAAATCATAACCCTTCTTTTGGTTTTGCCGTGGGTGGGAAAAACATCCGGGTGGTTTGACGATCCACGTGCCTAAAATACATCCATCATCGATAAAATTAAGAACTACTCACAACTTCATCCTTACAATGCCCCCAGCTGAGGATGGTCACATTTGAGTCCACCGGCATCAATGTAGTCTCTCCAACTAGCGGTATGATATTCCCCGGTTTGTCTGACGTCATTCCTGCGAAGGTATAAACCAGGGCGAGGTCTGCCGTCCATCCTCTGTACTTAGGATGCGTTACAACTCTTTCTATTGGCAAGTAATTCTCGTAGCCCGTATCGTACATTTTCTTGGTACCAATGACCACGAAAGAGGCTGTTAATTCGACCTCGATGTAGACGTTGTGGTCTACGCTGAAGACAAAATTAATAAAATAAATTCCTAGAATTAAAACTTCGATCAATACTTCTGAAGCAAAGCTCCTATAGCGTCGTTGTGTAATTGGCCGTCGGAGAGTAAATGAGAAAAAAAAATATGACCATAGATCACATAATATTACTAGGTACAGAATGGTCACTTGCTTTCAAGAGATACAGAGAAATCAACGCGGTAGCATGGAATGTACGGGATGTGGTCAGTTAAATTCGCGCGCGCGTTCTAACCGCGCTTGCAAATGAGTATTTGTTATAAGTGACATCTAGCGGAACTTTTTGCAGTAACAAAGCTCCGCAGTGGCGGCTGCTGGTTCTTAATAGTAAAGTAGATTAGATAGATAATAATATCTATAACAGGATAAATTTATGGTTCAGCCACACTCTCACAGATGACGATATTACAAATACAGCCATCTATTTCAAAAAACAAGGCATAGATGACGCAGTCGATCAAGGCAGAACATAGTGATACTGGATTATTTAAAAATTAACATCATGTCTTGTACATCATACCTATGTTTGACAAATAAATAATTTTGAATTTTGAATTTTGAGTCATCCTCTGAGCAAAAGGCTCAATTATATTGGGGTCGACTTGCAGTTTTACCAGATGCGGCTGAACATCAGTATTTTACACGGAGCGACTGCCATAAGCCAGTTACTGGGTAAAACTGACATTCGGAGGTTACACCAGTTGTCAGACTTTCAGGCTTCTGACTACCCGTAACGACTGCTATAGATATTCGTATGACAACCGGGACCGACAGCTTAACGTGCTCTCCCAGGCACGGAGGGGTCTCGGTGTGCAACGAAACGGTCACTCATCCACAGACTGACTGTGGCAAGTTCAGCTTAACCTTGCAGATCGTATAATCCGCGCAGTCATTGCTTCACTACGAACCCCTGTGTATAAAGTGAAAATAAGAGGGACAAAATCACAAAAGATAAGAAAAAGTGGTGTAATAAACTCATCATTGAAACTGAAACGTCTTTTTCTCCCTGTGACAATGATCTTTCTCCTTTTTCTTTGCCATAGAGAGAGTCGACCAAGATGTCTAGCTCACGACTCCTAACTTAGATTAAACTACCAGCAGGCGCAAAGTCACTGGCGGTCACGAAAAAAAGAAAAAAATCGAGTTTGTCTCGATAATCGTTTGTTCGTATTCTCAATAAACTTGAAAAACAAATACACAATTAGTGTATCTATGGTCTTACACAGTTTTATAATAAACCACGTTACACAAGTCGATTGAATCCGGGCATTATTAAACATTAGCAGCTACATAATTCAACAATATAAATCAGTCATGTGTTGTTTCGTACGGCCCTTGTTAACTTATTGACGAAGGCAGCTCTAAAGGGACTCCTTATTCTTAAGCCCACATAATGTAAGTCAATTCCGTTGAATTATTGAGACACATTTCACGTCTGTGATATCACAGTATTTTCAGATTATTGTTGTATTGAATTTGTAGTGAATTGAAATTTAATATGCCTTCTAACTTCTAAACTATTTCAAGTTACGGGTTCCATCAATGACTTTGCATCTCATCATATTGTAAGGTTGGTGCCACGGAATAAAAAAAACAAGGAGAAGTGACATACGGCTTCCGCACGCGTGGTACAATTAAGCGCAGATGCGCAACATTAACTTAATCGCGCTTAGTTTCCCACTGCGCCACTATGACGTCTCGTAAGCTTACGTGAAATACTAGATTATACTTATTGTGTAGGTAATTAAAAGGTGTAAAAATTATAGCAGAACGAAAAATTATTCCAGTAGATGTGTATTATATCACCGCTATGACCGTCGTTAACTGTGACAATAAACTATTTTTATTTCTTTTCTTTCTTACTATGTGTAAAATTTTGATGAATTTCAATAAAACAAGTTTAATTTTAACAACTTGTATTATGATTTTATTAAAAAACATTATGTAACTGCTAAGCCCCATTTGAATTTTAAATATACCTAATCACTTAATTGTTTTTCGTGTATTTTAACGTACTATTTCAATTGCCAAATGTGTGATTTTGGCGACACTTTTTCCCGTACTAAGTAATTGTAAGGGCACTTCCACTTGTTATCTTTATTTCGTGGTTGGTGTGATGGGTTACTCACAGAAGTTTGACAAGATTGTGAATATTTTATAAATTTTCAGAAAAATAATCTTCGCAAAATGGAAACGCATTACCAGTTACCGAGATACCTGCCATTACAAATTCTGATTATCAATTCTAAAAAATACACTATAGAAAGTGAAATCCACAGATGAAAATAAAACTTACAAGCAGTGAGCAGCTGTGATTACGACGTTGTCATGTATGATGGTACCAGTACATGACCGCCTCCTGCCATCCGTGAAAACAATGCTGAGAAAGAAATTAAAATCATTGGTATGTATTTACTTTTTTTAAAGTATACTGAAGTTCAGAACAGAAGAACAGTTTCCTTGTGGGATCTTTAATCCCACAAGGAAACTGTTGCCTTTTACAGCAAAACTGTGGTACCAACATCCGTCAGCGGTTTTCCCGAACAAATTCGACATCGGAGCCTTCAAGAAAAGAGCAAGTCTTTTTAAGAGGTCGGCGACGCATCGGCAACTCCCCTGGTGTTGCGGATGTCCATGGGCGGCGGAGATTGCTTACCATCAGGTGACCCGCATGCTCGTTTGCCCTCCAACGTTATATATTTTTTTTAAACTGCGTTAGAATCAGGTGAGACGCCTTCGAATTTTTAATCATAGGATTGCTTCACACGATATTACAAAACGTAAAATAATTGATTGCTTGTTGCCAATATGCAATGTGGTAAAAATACGTCATTTAAAGACTCCTGGTAAATATTTCAGAGTTTTCGTACTCAGATTTGGCTGAACAACAGTAATTTTAACGTTATTTCTGTCATCTGTCTTCTAGACAGAAATTGTTGAATTCGGTCGTATGTTCTCAAGTCAGATGACTTGACAGATTCTTTCAGGATTTTGACTGCCTGACAACTGTTATAGATATAACAATAGAACACCAGTCCTAACTCTGATAATTTTTTGACTCTTACGACCGCAATCGTGGTGGTTTCTGTCTTTCCCAACAAGTTTTACCTCAGTAGACATCTTAAAATCATATTTATCTAATTTACTATTCTTCGAAGACGAACTATCTTTAAAATTATTAGTAACATTAAAGTCATGTACTCAATCAGTGCCACAAATGTATGGTTTTCTGGTGGTGCAGGAGTCGACTCGTCTTCTGGTTGCTCCTCTTCATTTTCAGCTGGAACTAATAAAGGATTCAATAAATCAATATTGTATGGTAAAAAAATGATAGGTTAAGAGTTCTCTAAACCGAGAGCATGCATGACGAGGTACTTGGACGTAGATGAAGCGAAAGAGGTGTGTCAGGGTCGTAGCAGGTGGAAATCCATAGTCTCTGCCTACCCCAATGGGAAACAGGCGTGATAATATGTAATGTAATGTAATTTAATGTATAGTAATGAACTATTTCTTTCTAATTTGTTTTAGTTTCTGATATAATAACTTGCGGGTGACGTCGTAAGACAAGGGTATTAAGGTCACCAAGTCCTGTGCCATGCTACTAAATTATGAATTTCCAAATGCAGGATATTTCTCATACTGATCAGGAACGAGCATTGATCACGTTAATTCACTGTTTGTTCTGGGTTAGCACCATTCAGTCCAGGGTTTTTCAATGTGTTCCTTTATCACTAGATTAACTTGAAAAAGTAACGATTTAAACTGTGGAAAGAAAAATCGCTCACGAGCAGGATTCAAACCTGTGACTCCTGGCTTAGTACGCCAGTGCTTTAGCCACTAAGCTACCGTGAACACTGCTCGTGGTACCGAAATTAACCTCCACTTTTTATACGTCTTTGGGTCTTTGGGTCTTTGGGTGATCGTTAGATTTCGCTTCGCATGCGTGAAAATGCGTTAAAAACAATAAAATAATTGAAAAAAATATGCTTATAATGATTTAGTTACCAATGATTTCCGGTTGATCGTATAACTTGTTGGAGCACAAGCTGTTCCATAAAACTCGGGAACACGACAACTGTGCTAAGAAATTACTGCTAAAGTTTATATAAGTGATAAAATGGTACAAACCGTCATCCTGACTGGCCACAAAAACATAATTTGTTAGCGTAACACAAGTGAACACGGCAAACACAATTTTCGCCAAGAACATTCCGATATTAATTTCATACCGAAACGATGTAATGTAATGAGTTACTTTTTTAATTAAAATGATAAGGCAACTGCACGCCTTGTTTGTTTGGGACGTAAATTGTTGGATATGATATATATTCAAAGTGATTTATGAAATGAAATGTAAACGTTTTTATATGGCAGTAGGTATTTTTGATTCAATAACGATTTGAGTACCGTAAAATAAGGCTGAACTTTGATTAAAAAAAAAAAAAAACGCAAAGCGAGTTTATATTTTTTGAATGATGATGAGATTTTTTTAATCCATGCATATTATCGTAGAATTAAAAGTAGTGTAAGTATCTTATCGAGTACGTTCTTAGTTTGGAGGAGTCGGGGCGTTATTTGGTTATATGATTTTATCATTGCTGCATGAAAGTCGATTTCAACGTGACCACTCCAGTGGTCCCATACCAAAAAATAAATAACAAAACAGAAGAAGAATACACATACACACAAACATACATATTTACAAAGACATTCAAATAAACTTGTATTTTAAACATCAAAATAATTCTCATAACACGAGGAACAAAACTCGCCTAACCCACAAAATTGTAACATAAGAGGCAGCTCAAAAGTAATGCACATAGATTAAATTGAAGAACTAGGGATCCAACCTGACCTCCACGGTTCGGGTCACAATGCAGCGGTCCCAAGTCAAATAAGCCCTGTCAAGAGTCACTGAAGTGGCTTCGTAGCCAGGTCAAGGGGGTCCGAGAAATATGGTCGAGATTAGATGGCATTTCGTGTTGACAGACACTTTGGCACGTATATGTCCATACGAGGGTCCGATATTGTGTCAACTTATGTTTTTCTTGCGTCGAATTCGTATACTTTTGGGTCTGTGACGGTAGTTTTTTCTAGGTTAAGGGTACGGAAAATGTTCATGAAAATACATTGGATATAAAGATTATTCTAGCTTGTTATGTGATATTACAACTTTGGGAAGGCCAATGTCCAGAAGTGCTATAGTGATATGTTCAGTATATGATTTTGTTTTTTGTAAATTGAGATTGCATGCTAAAATCTTTGAACACATATTTTTTTATAATGCAGAAACAGTTAGGCAGGGTTTTCAAAACGTAATCTGTTTTCACACACAACCCTTTGTTTAAAGAGTCCGAGGTCACGCTTTATCACTCGCATTAAGCTCTAATTCAACAAAAGGATAACCAGTGAAGCCAATTTTTCACAAACTTTATTTACTGGAAAATTTACAATGCGACAAAAAGAAAGAAAAAATTCGTATACAGTTGCTAACCGAGCTCGTTTTTTTAGCTATAAGTACAGAGCGGCGAGAAAAGAATTGGCCATAGAATTGGCCATTATGCCGTAGATTGTAACAAAAACGATAGCCTGGTAATCCCATGTAAGATTCCTACGTACTGGGGCGCTTAAACATGTATAATATTGACATTACTTCCTCCTTAAAGTTTGACCGTTATGTTAATGTTGGATGCTAGGCAGTTTATCATTGATGTAATAAGATTTACAGTTAAAGACCTTGGGGAATTTGGGCCTTGTGTAGATATTTATGTTGATGTGTCTTGTTCTGGGGCAAATGTTGGTTAGTTTTGGTTGGTTACAGTATGTAGGAAGTGTGTCGTTACAATTGTTTTAGTTGAAATAATTCTGTGGTCTATATTACTCTATAGTATGATTGTTGTCGATTCTGTATTGCTGTAGTGGAATATGACTCCGGATTTTCCCGGAATTTTGTCTCAACTTATAGGTAAATACATTGATATAAAAAAATTGTTAAAAATACATGCCGTATGAAGAGGAGGAATAATTTCCAACATTTTCATACGGATTCAGGAAAGCCATAAATAACCTCGTAGTGTAAAATCCTCACATACATCAAAACAGATTAACTCAAGCAATTCTATAATAACTGGAACCGAGAAAACGTCGGAAAAGCTATGCTTTATAACTAGGTACTGTTGTATAGGAAGCAGAGCGCTTAACTGAAATAATTTGTAGAAAATAAGCGCGAAATTTACTGCGCTTCGGAGTCTCTCGACTTGAATTTATTGTACGCAGCGCAATTGTGGAATTTTAAACAGGCTGCCCGCACTGCTGAAGGGAAGTTTTTGAGGTTGTACTACGTGCCGGGGGTAAGGGATGAACTATTGTGCGTATCGAAATCTGAGAGGAATGTGTACAGAACTTGACATCACTGACTGTACAAGCGTTTTATTTTGTCTCCATTTAAGGGGAATGTAGCGGCCAAGTGGCGACACCATCAGTAATAAATCATTACTCGCTGAATACATCATGTATCGAAAATTCGTTTTTAATGATTGAGGTACAGGTACTGTCAGAAATAGATAGAATGGCCATGGCCAATGGCACGCGTAGCCGCACCATGCACCATAGTGCAGGCTTTGGCTAAGGCTTTGAAATATGCCTTTCTCAGCACGCCTTATGACTTGTTTCTATAAATACTGTAACAAAAACCCGCAAAAATGCCTTATTGGCTGTTTCTAACTGCAGAACCAAAAGCTATAAAGTACTTTTTTTTTTCTTTTAAATAATGACGTCAAAATGTAAGGCGTAGTTTATTCGGAAAGTTGCCACGTATGAATCGCAAGTAAAATTGTGATTACAGCCATTCTATTTCTGTGGGAACTGTAGTTTAATCAGAAACTATTAACTCTGTAAATTATACTTCACTGTAGTTGTAGATAGCAAAATGCGCAAAACGGTCACTTTTTACTACAACAGCTACTTTAATTGTTGAAAACGAATTTACGAAAAATTATGTATTCAGCGAGTAGTATTTTTTTTACTGATGGGAGCACTTGTCTGCTACATTCCCCTTAAGAACTCAGATGTAAATATAAACGAAAAATATACTAGTGTGTCAGATAATTGGTATTTTGCGACAACAATATAACATTGTTGGGACTTAAAAAAAATGACTGAGTTGTTAATGTTGTTATGAATATTTTATAAAGATTACTTCACAGTAAAATAGTGTCGTAAATCTACTTCAACTACTACTAATCAACTTCTACTTCAACTTCAACTTAAAAGAAAAACAAGATGACAGAGTTTATAATTAAAATAAAATTAATCGAAGTGCTTTAAAGAACGTTTCCGTACGAGCTACAAGGAATATAATTTAAATATTCTAAAATTATGCTTTTAAAGCGATAAAGACGGTTATGGAAATGCTATGTAAAATCAAGATTCTTCAACATCGCATAAACGAAAAGTCAGATTCAACAAGTCGTAACTCTTGTACAAGTTTCCCGTTTTTAGCTTTAGAGTATTTGCTATGTTGTTGACTTGGAATTCTAGTTTAAGTTTCCTACAATGTTGGTGCTTATCATCATACGCGAAGTTTTGACACCCGTTGTGCTTGCCACAGTGTTAGTTCATCTTAGTTCAGTCTATTTGACTTAAATCTGTGCTCTTGCTATGACTCCATAAAGACGTGCTACAACCACAAAATACGAAGTGCTGCTAACAATCAGAGTGAAGCCAAAAAAACCGTGCTCCCTCGTGTACAACCATCGCTCACGCACACACCATGCACCTGAAAGATATAAATTGCTTTTGCGATACTTACAGGATGATGCCGCGATATGTGCACTGAGAGGGGTGAGCATAGTTTGAGGTGCATGAAGGAGCATGTTTTTTTGTCTTCACTGTGATTGTTCGCAGCACTTCGTCTATATTTTTTACTATGTCTGTGCACAAAAAGGCACAACATTTATGAAAATGCGTAGTTCCTTTCAACACGAACAACAATATGAAGTAGCGTTAGATAGAGAAAGAGCGCCTAGCCATAAGGAGCCAGAATTCACACACACACAATATGATAACTCGGACCTATTATATCGGGCAAAACAATGCATTATACAAAATTACTTTTTGTTACGTAATTTGAGAAACTAGTTTGTTCAAAATCACTAAGAGAATCCACACGAATTCTAGATATCTATGCGAACGTATGTCTAGTTTTTGTACGAACCGTACGGCAGCGCAGGTCAATTTGAAAGCGCCCTAAAACTGTTGTACATCAAAATGATACAAATGTGGACCCAGCTTAAAGACTCCGTTGATCACAGCAGACGGTATCGTAGCAAATGTGTAACATATATCACTCCGGAAACAGTCAAATCTTTGTCACTCAACGACGCGGCGCCCTCTAGTAAGCGTCGAGGGTAACGCGTTTTAGTGTCATTAAATAGATTGCTGTTTTTCGCACATTTCCTGGTTCCTCCTGTATGTGTTATCTGATTGAGGGAATTGAATTGGGGAAAAAAAAAACCAAACGATAAAATATGAAGAGTAACCGAACTATAACATATGCGCTGTTTTGTGCATGATTTTAATTTATGACTGACAAAGTCTTCTTAAGTACTATTGGTCGTAGTACAGCTCAGATGTATAATAAAAACTAGTATAGTATTATATTATCTGTGCTATGAGCAAGTGGCCACTTATCCATTCGCCAATTGTGTTGAACAAAGCCTAAATAGGTAGTTCAATTAGATTAAAGCTTTTTTTGTATATTTTATTCTAACAATATTTTGTGTAATGCATTCACATTGACATGAATTTACAATATAATTAATAAACTCACTAATATATATCCACCGCCTTCATATAAATGTAAAGAAACGCTTATAGCATGGCTCCAAAATTTATCATACGAGGGAACGGAAGACTTTATAAAATAATGGCACATACACACACGCACACACCCCAATATACAACAACATCACACATCCACACATACATTTGATAATCACACCATTTCAATAACATCACACACCCTCACATTCATTAAACATTTACACCTATAAATCACACTATCGTTCGCGCGCACACAGTATTTGCTCCTACCTGTCAAATTGCCTGTTATATGTAAATTGTACAACGCTTCTGGATGATGCTGACAGCCGTCATACAGTTTATATTAGTACGGTTGTCATCGTTAACCTTATTGTCTAGTATATAAAATTACAGTGTACTATGGTATAATAACACCAGGTAGTCTCTTCCCGTGACAGCTAGGTCACGTGATTGCCTCCGTACTACGTCATCGGCCGTGTAGCCAATAGCGGGCTGTTAGCGTGACCCTTGTTTTTTTTTTTTTTTTTTTTTTTTAATTTATTCATGACCATGGATACATGTCCTTCAGTCGTAATCATTGAACATATTATACTTGTATCCTAGTAAAGTGATGGAAACTTTACTAGGTTTCTGAGGGGATGATGAGATAATACGAAAGTCATGATTTTCAACTTTGTACCATTTATCCACACTTGTACACGTTAACGAGCACTTAACATTTAATAATCCACCATTACTACACATTAACACTCGAAGAAACACAAATTTTGGAAAATAATAAAAAATCCACAACATGATCTTTACGAATTTTCCCGCCAACCTCCCGTGACCCTTGTCAGTTTGATGTGCTGCCACTTTGTGAAAATAAATTACCCGAGCAAAATGCCTTTTTTTCATTTACTTTATAAAGAATCACTTTTTATTTAGTAATTTAATATAGTTTCCTTTATTAACTAATTAGATGAATAACACGAGATAAAAAATAGTTAGGCTAGTTAGGAATTTATTTTATATTCATTATGAACAAAATTCTCCTTAAGTATATTGCAGCATATATAGCACTGATCGTGACGTAGCTTGGAGGCGTCGCGCTGTCATTGCGGGAAGAGAATACCTGGTGAAACATCTTATTATACCATGCAGTGTACAATGTTTGTTTAGATTATAAGGTATATTTCTGTTACTTTGTTTTTTGGTCAAATAAATAAACTTATAAAACTTATAACTTATCTATCCACGATTTGCCCCACTAGATATGTCTATCTTTAAAGGGTAAATCGTGGATAGATAGGATATAATTTTGTATCTACACTCATATCGTAAAATTTGAATTATGAACTTGAAAGTAATGTCATAATGACATACTTTACGCACATGCACCTGTAATGAATTTAAAAAAATTCATTACGATACAGTTTGCTGAACAAAACAATGCTGTAATTTTTTTTTTCCATAACCGCACACTTCAGCCCAACTAAGGAGTTTTTAATGCCACTTCGGTCCAATGAAGGAGTTTTTAATGCATCTTTTTTGGAAGCCGTACTGTTTGGTATAAAAGAGTACACAAAATGCAGGGTGGCGCTACTAGGCACACATTACATTATAAAATTGACATTAGCTTTCATTTTGAAATTACAGCAATATTCATTGCGTGATACGTAGTTGTCGATAAGACGGATTTTCAAAACACACGGAGCAATGAAAATTGTAATTCTATTGATTGCGATCGCGAGTGTGTTACACAACTCGGCAGCAGGCACTGAGGTTATAATACCTCAGTGGCAGCAGGTGATTGATTCCATGTTTAAATTCTAAAGCTACCGAATTTAAATTCTCAATTCAGCAACAATACAGCTTTACCTCATGACGTGTAAAATGCAGTATATTTCACGCCTAAGTTTGTATTGCCCCAATCGACTTGACACCGGCCGCCTGTTAAACCTCACCGGGTTTGTCGGCAAACATTTTAGACAAGCCGTAGTTATTCGCTCCACAAAATCGGAACACAATTTTGCTGGTAAAATGATTTAAACAACATTGTCCCAATAGATTAGAGAGAGCACGTCATGTCTATTGTAACATGTAAGTATTTATGGTAAATTATAATTAAATTTATCTACAACATGTAACAAAAACCCTGTTGTTCCTGTGAGCTACGTTATCAGAATCGATATTCATACGTAAGGACACAACTCATTTGGAAAAACTCTTCAATAAAAATAATAAAATTAAATATTAAATCATTATTAAAAGTGATTATAACACTTTCAATTTACAATTAATACTGATTTAATATTTAATTTTACTATTTTTACTAAAGAGTTTTTCCAAATTAGTTGTGTCCTTACGCATGAATATTGATTCCGATAACGTAGCTCACAGGAACAGTAGGGTTTTTGTTACACATTGTATAAGAAAGAAAGAAAAAATATACATTTGCATCTAAAGTGACGCACAAAATTAGCGGAAATGTAAAAAAAAACAATTAAAGGAATAAAGAAACAAATAGATATGCGTTACATCCGTGCAAAATGGCTATCGCTCAGTATATAGCTGTGCCACATGCACGGAACAGAACTACAGCGCTGGTTTTCAGCGACAGCCGGCTTCGACAGAATAACGTTGATCAATCAGTACGGCGTGATTAATATATAAATAATGGGAAAAAAGTAGATATATTGTCATATTTCTATTGCAATATAATTTCATCTTGTAATCATACCGCTGCAGGGTGCAAGGCAAAGGCATGTTCTCATACACAGAAGGAATGATCAAAAGTCTATCGACACACATCCGTGTTGTGTCCGGGACGTGGCAGGCTCGTGGTTTGGTGTAAGGTGTTTTGTACCGGGCGCGGTGATGACATTGGCGTCACGTGACTGTCTCAATTTTGTATGCACGGATGTGTTTGGATAGACCTTTAATCATTGGTGTAGATTAGTAAGTAATAATAATAATAATAATGTCCTCCCGGCCGAATTTCGTTCACGGCGGCCAATCTCAATGAAGACTAGCCATCTGCGCGGAACATGTTATAGTGCACAAGTGTGTGCGCAAACACAGGTGCACTCTCTATTCCCTCACCCTCATAATCCGATGGGATGGGATTAGTAAATATCTAGTATCTACATAGGTAATTATAAAAAGTCACATTATAGCAACGCTAACGCTGGTGTACGCTCTACCAACTTTTGTTCTTAGCGTAACCGCGAGTTTTTATAACAAATAAATTATCAAATAAATAAACTTGCAAACTCGTAAATGCATTTTAATTACTCCATAGTCAACATTTTTATTTGTATAATAGTAGGAAACGGTGCAGTTTTTATATGCTCGTTTTATTCAAGCGAATCTCAAGAACATTTTATTATCACGTAAGTCCGTTAGCATTTTTTTTGTTATTGCAATATTTTAGATACTTTATTCGGTTTTTTTGTTGAAAGATTTGTAATGAAAGCATTTACGATGGTATCGGAAAATGTCAGGCTATAGCCTCCTACCATAGAAATCTAAATAAAGGTAATAGAAGTGGCAAAGGCGCATGAACTTGTCGCCGCGTACATGGCAGGTGCCTTTTAGGACAATAGTGCGCGAACCGTTTGCTTGATCATCAATTTTGGATACTGAGTCACTAAAATTGTATTTTGTAGCATATCTAGCGGATTTTTTTAGTCTATATTATTTTGCATTGAATGCTAGAAACATGGTGGGCGTGATTGCATATTTACTTATGTGTTGGTGTCGGAAAACCGGTGACATGCGTTCCCGTAGTAAAAGACAGTAGATAACATTTCTATTACCTTATTATTTAATTTCTATGCCTCCTATTAATGGAAATAAATTATAATGCCAGTTTTATCTTGTAAGTAGCAATCAAATCAGTCTATCGCAGTCCATTGCTGGACATAGACTTCTCCCAAGTTGCTCCCTATCGCTCGGTCCTCTGCTTTCCAAATCCAGTCCACCCCAGCTACCTTCTTCATATCTACGGTTTAATTGGCTAGGGTTGGCTGTTTATGAGTGATAATATTATTTTTGTAGTGCCAGGTTGTGTGTTTTGAACTCTTAAATATTTGTAACATCCTTTTACAACATGTAAGCAATAAAATGATTGAATTGAATTGAGCGTCTTGCACTACGCTTGCTGATTCGCGTTGTCTACTGAAAGACTGGTCAACGGTCATCGGTCATTCAGCAGCCATGGCCAGCTCAGTGCCACTTCTGTTTGCTAATGCTACAAACTATATTGGTCACTCTGGTTCTTCTTTGGATTAATCTCATTATCATTACGAGACCATTTTTTTTCTAAATCAAAACGGGACATTTATTTATATACGTCAGTTTTATTGTAACAAAGTGTGAAAAATCAAATCAATCACTGGTTCACCAGCTTAATAAAAATAATATAACAAAGTTCCTTTGACAGTAATTATTAAATTATATGCAACATTTTTTTTTAAATTACATTTATATTTCTCAGAGGAACAAATTTGCTTTAATACAGTTGAAGATGATTTTAAATAAGAATAAAATTCTGGGCACGTTTTTTTATATTGACCTTAGTTCACATCGCCTTCAGAACAACTGGAACCTTTAAGTGATTTTCTGACGAGCTCCATAATTTGAAATTTTCGCGCGGTTTCGGAAAACGAAACTATTTAGCGTCCCGGAGCTTTGTTTGGGGACAACGGGATAGGTGACAAAGAAAAGGGACAGTCCCGTTCAAAACAGAACGTAAGGTTACTTTATCATTACCTAGAAATTTGAATAAGAATTATTTTTTTATACTTCGAAAGTATATGACAACAAGAAACAATTTGGCATTTTATTATAGAATTCCTATTCTATAAAAAAATGCCAAATTGTTTTAATCAGCCTGTCTGCCGTACCTTTAATAAGACGAGTGTTGTAATTTATCGTGCTCATTTAAAGCTCGAATTGCAAAGGGTCATATTCAGGGAATCTAATATTCTCCAACGGTTTGAACTAGGACCTATAAGACCTGAAATACGACCTGTAATTTGTTCTGTTAAACAAGTAAACTAAATGGCAGGTTTTGTTAGCTCATTAAGATTTGATATTACTGATGGGCTAACAGGTCTATCAAGGTAAACTTAAATAGGTATTTTCTTTCGCCTGGAATTGTTTCAGCTAATTGTACAAACTCACATTATTACTTGTGGACTAATAAGATCATTAAACTAGATTTTTTACAACTCCTGAGTTTATTTTCGTTAGCTATCAGTGCAAAGGACCGAGTTTTAATCAATAACCAATTGGTAAGCATATGCCATCAAATATGTTGAAAACAAAGGCCATTTGCAGAGAATAGACTGATATATGTAGGTTAGTTTTTACGAGTTGCTATAAAAAAAAAATTATAACCTAAGGGGGCAAACGAGCAATCGGGTCACCTGATGGTTAGCAATCTCCGCCGCCTATGGACATCCGCCACACCAGGGGAGTCGCCAATGCGTTGCCGACCTTTTAAAAAGACGTATGCCTGTTTCTTGAAAGCTCCCATGTCGAAATGTTTCGGAAAAAACCGCTGACGGCAGTTGGTTCCACAGTTTTGCTGTACGAACGAGGCCAAAAATGTCGTGTGAAACGTACAGTAGTTGACCGCCAATCATCAAGATGGTGAAGATGGAAATTGGCAACAATTCTTCACTCGAAAGAATGATACAGAAAATACATCCATAATATGAAAGAGGAAATAATATTATAAAGAGGAAAGATTTGTATTTTTGTGTGTATGTTTGTAATAAATAAATTCAAAAACTTCTATGCCGATTTCAATTATTTTTTCACCATTAGAAAGCTACATTCACTTTGAGTTACATAGGCTATATTTTCATGGCCACCCGTGCGAAGCCGGGATTGGCCGCTAGTGTTAAATAAAATTTAATAAATATTTACTAATAAATAATATGATAAATCTATCAAACTCTTCAAAATCACGCTATTTCATATATTATAACACTATAGCCGTAGTAAATGTTTATAGTAATCAATTTGGGTGATATCTGTATAGATTGCGAGATGGAACTGCAGCATCCGACGTAATGGGAGACGGTCACCGTTTGAGTTATCGTCCGTAATCAACGGTTAGGGATGGTGTACATGTGCGAAAGAACTTGGAGATAAAATGGTAAATTAGTTACAAATAGAACACGAAATACGTATTTTGAAGTAGATAGTAGTAGGAAAGATTTCTATTTTAATGTCCTTGACACTATTCTTTACGGAGTCTGAAGATACTCATGAGTACCCATTGATTGCTAGTGGTGTGATTTCTAAAGGCTTTTAGAAAACTAGGAAAGAGCAAAGCTTTTGTTATTAGTATAACTTCTACATCATCATCACCATCATCATTGTAGCCGAAAGATGTCCACTGCTGGACATAGGCCTCCTCCAAATGGGAGGGATATGCCATAATCGTCACGCTTAGCAGGTGGGTTGGCAATCCCAGTTGGTTGATTAAATACTCAGAGAACGCTGCTGCCCATCCTCTGGTGAATCCCTTAGTCACCTTTTACAACACCCATGAGAAGAGACAGGGTGGTGCAATTATTTATGTCCGGCACCACACACAACAACACACAACACACGCAACCTCCACATATCCATGTACAAAACATTAAATGATCCGGTTCCCTGACAAAAATATCGAATGATATCTAAAGCCGCAACATACTGTACTGTAAAGCTCTATTATGATATAAAATACTTTACAATAATATTAGGTCTATAAAACATTTCAAGTTTGAATCTGACCATTTTGTTCCGGACGTCCTGACCATGTATTCCGCTCCTAATGAGCCTTATCCACCGGACGTTTGATTCCATCCACAATGGCTATTAGAAAGATTGATTCTTATGATGAGAACCCGAGGGTATATTCCACCCCTTATTGTGGGTTTAACTTACTTTTGTATCAGATTTGTTGAATGATGATGGAACTATTTATGTTAATAATACGGTATCGAAGTATGGATTTGTGCAATATGGATGGTTAGAAAGAGTGGTTCTAACGATAAGAGCTTGGGGTCTCTTCCACGCTTATAGTGGGTATAACTTAGTTTTGTGTCAGATTAGTTAAAATGATGATGTTAATATTTTCTGTTTAAAGTAATATAGATTGGTACAATACTGATGGTTAGAAAGAGTGGTTCTAACAATAAGAACCCGAGGGTCTCTTACACCCCTTATAGTGGGTATAACGTACTATTATTTGTTTTATGGTATAACTTAGTTTTGAATCAGATTTGTTAAATGATGATGTAAGTTTCAAACATCAGGAAAATAAACGTTATTTAAACATTATTGAGTGGCATTATTGAGTGCGGAAGGCAGAGGACCAAGCGTTGTGGCGCAACTTGGGAGAGGCCTATGTCCAGCAGTGGACTGCGATAGGCTGAGTTGATCGATTGATTGATTGAGTGGTATTATAATATTTTCTTTTTAAAAGCTTTTTGTCTGTTTGTCTGTGAACAGCAAACAAACAAGAGTGCCGATTAAAGTACAATAATATTTAGTTTATAGAAAAAAAACCGGCCAGGTGCGAGTCGAACTCGCACTCTAAGGGTTCCATACCTGATATGACCTGATACTCCGTAGATACCGATTTAATTTAAGAGAGTTCACCAAAGGTGCAGCACTGCCCGTTGATGTCTTTCATATTTGAATCTCTTTTTTATTCAGGTACCACCACACATGTCTGTATTTGCCTTATTTTTATTAATAATTAACTTACTGAAACTCATAAATTATATATAAGCACCGAACATTACTCTAACGAAAACGTAAGTCGGATTGAAGGACAAATTTAACTTTGCAAAGGAAAAAATAGATAGCGGAATCTGGTTGTATGATGTTATTTTATAATCAGTGAAATGTCCTTTTTCTATGCCGTAAATGATCTGTGCAAGCAAAAATAAATATCTTTATTTATTTTTGTCCTACAAAAAAAATCTCCTATATATCGGTGTACATCACGGTCGATTCTCCAACTGCAAGTGTAAGTTTGTAATCACAAAAAATATTTTTTTCCTAAGATATAACTACAAATTCATAGTTTTCGGATATTTTCCTTTACTTGTGCTGTGAAACCTTGCTTTTCGCCAAATTTCATTATTCTAGATCAACGGGAAGTACCCTATAGATTTTGATGAGTGAGTTTGCGAGTAGAAGTTTTTAAACTTTCGCAAATTTCACTCATATTGAACTAAGTTTACGGGACTTGTCGCTTGTTGTTCGCGTCGTGGTATGTCTACATGTATGTCCGCCGAAACTGTCAGCATTGTGTGTCGTGATTCAGCATATCTTGTTACGGACAGCGACGTTACGAAAAGCCAACCGCGGGTAGTTCGAGAAAACACCCGCCGCTCAAGACGATGACACCCACATACTTCAGTCTGCTCGTGACCACGGCCAATGCAACTTGACCGAAACGTCGAGGTTAGTCAAAATGTTTGTTATATTTTGATTTAATTGTGCGCGACAAGTCCCGTAAACTTAGTTCAATATGAGTTTGCGAGTATAAAAATTTATGATATAAATGGCCGTAACCTTTGATTGCGTTGACTTAGAAGCTTGATTTTTTTTACTCCTAGGGATCATTGACTTTAGTATTTGATATTTGATTCAACTTGATACCTTTACCCGTTCCTGAGATAAAAATTCTTGACAGACGGACAGACAGACAGCATGCCAGCCAGCCAGCCAGACAGACAGACAGACGGACAACAAAGTGATCCTATAAGGGTTCCGTTTTTTCCTTTTAAGGTACGGAACCCTAAAAATATATAACAACAGAACTGATAATTTTATTTGATATAACGATCAGTAAATATAATAAAGTATAGATATAAATTTAAAATAACTAATTTTTATAAGCATAACAAACATACTTTGAACATAAAATCGTTTGATATACCACTCAAATGACATAAAACTTATTTAGTCTAATATAAACAAAACGCCTATGATTGTTAATAACTTGAGTAGTGTACCTAGTAATGATTAAAACCGAACAGGGTTACCTTGACTAAACACGCAAGCAAACATGCAAACAAACCTCCAAGCAAGCATGCAAGCAAACATGCAAACAATGCAAGCAGCAAGCAAGCATGCAAGTGATTTTTGTTGGCCAACAGTATCTCTGAGTTTGCTCCGCCAGAAGACTCGCTTCATCACCCCTTCGCTCCTTTAGTTGGAGCTGGAGCTTCTGGCTCCAAGAATTTAAATAACACTCCAGCTGGTGTAGGACACAGTCTGACCACGTGCAGTCAGGTCGAGCTGAGTCTGTTTAACACATAGTTTCACCACCGCAGACTAAGGTATAAGTCAAGGTCAAAGTCAACGAACATGGGTTCATGGACAGTGTTTTCGACTAAAATAAATGACATTGAGGCCAAGGTCAATGTCAAAGGTTTGATAATTTATGTAATTGTTACACAACTAATAGGTGTTACTAAAAATATAATAATGTATATTTTAAACAATAGATCAAAAGATTCTTATATTAAATGATTTTCGATCAAATTAACGATTGAACGTTATATCTAATAATGTTATAGAAATGAGTATTCGAGTATATGTATATTATATGTAATGAAAGCATATCAACTGTTGGGCATATCTCACGTTTATATAATCATCATTTATTTACTTTTTGTCTCCAAATCGCCATCGTTAACAAACGAACTAAAAATAAATAAATACATTGTTTTGTGTAAGCCAGTATCCAATCAGTGGAAAACAAAGTTGTAATTTGATAGCTATTAACTCTGGCGGATGGGGCCAACGAAATTACTGGGACAATCGATTTAACAAAGGTATTTAAATCGATTCTGTTTGAGTTCAAATAATTATTTATAATTGGATTATATTTGATTTCTGTTAGATTAAGGTAAATTTTAGTAGGTCGGTACCTAATTAATTCATTTTTAGGATTCCGTAGTCCTACAAGGAACTCTTATAGTTTCATCATGTCCGTCCGTCTGTCCGTCTGTCCTTCTGTCCGTCTGTCCGTCTGTCCGTCTATCCGTCTGTCCGTCTGTCCTAATCCTTTACAGCTTAATAACTTCTACAGTTATAAACATAAGTAAATGGAATTTTGTTAAAAAATAGTCTAGATATAGATCTCAATTTTAAAAGAATTAAAAAGTCGTGATTATGTATTTTAGGGGTGCATACATGTGAAATGGGGATGAAATATTTTTTTTGCTGCACCCCCTCATGTGGGGTATCATTGAATAGGTCTAGTAAAACGAAGGTAATGTTTCATACACAACTTTTTTATCAGGTGTACCATCTGCGAAATATAGCCCGCCAAAGTGGCTTGCAATGTGTCCCCCCCCCTGCCATTTCTAAATTATGCAACGTAGAAACTTATAATCTTCCACAATAATATAACTTTGTAAAAACTCTCTTATAAAATTATTTCGAGTATAATGTAATTATAAATTTTCAAGTTATAGAGAGAAAACTGAAAAATACTTAAGACGTCCTAGTTCACAGGTCATTGACCTTAGAGAAAAATGGCAAATAAGGCTCCTTTAGTTACTTTTTGAAAAAATCACAAAAAGTAACTTTGTGTTATGTTGACATGACACACTTCTACAATTTGGCTGCTTCTTGAATTTATCGCTAGATGGCGCTACTAACAACACGCTCTGAGTCGCGAATGCTGCTGATTATTGCAAAAACTAAAATAGCCATGATTAATATTCGATTTGATTCGTTTGTAATTACACCTACTTAAGGAACCCTATAATACTGAGCATGGCCCGACATGCTCTTGGCCGGTTTTATGATGTTACCTCCAAGCTGATGCTTACAGCTTTGCTCCCAGCGCCACCTATCGGGTCCAGATTTTTGTTAATGCTAAACTTGTATTCGTTTGCGTAATAACAAGTTTTTTTCCCGTGGGAGGGTGTTAACCCGCGGCACAACCCCCAAAATGCAGGAGGACCACATCCGTCGGTGGTCAGCTATACGTAGACTGGTGTTTCGATCCAGGTATCGCTGGGGGATGCTGCCGAGGCTGATCTGTGACAGCTTCAAGCTACGAACTAGCGAGATACCTAATCACACAAGATCGTGCAAATTGAAGAGTTCTCGTTTCGGAAGCCATGACTTGCTTTGGATGTTGCTGAGCTAGAAGAATAAGTAAGTAAACAACTTGTCCATTTTTAACCGACTTCAAAAAAAGGAGAAGGTTCTCAATTCGATTGTATTTTTTTTATGTTTGTTACCTCAGAACTCCGTCATTTATCAACCGATTTGGAATTATTTTTTTCATTTGAAAGTATATACTTCTATACATATATAAAATCTAGTTCTGATAATGGATCCATATGGAATTGAGGGAAGTCCTCAAATATTATAGGCATACATATAGTAATTATTATAAGTATATAAGTATTATATCCATTGTCTAGTACCCATATTACAAGCTCTGCTTAGTTTCGGACTAAATGGTGCTGTGTAAAAACGTCCCAAAATATTTATTTATTTATTTAATTTTGGTATTTTCATCAACAAATCAAGCATTTGCATTCAGAAAGTATCATAAGGTGAAGATCTGATGAAGATCTTCGGAGATAAAGAAGGGAACTCTTCAAATCATCGGGGATTGCAGTCATCGCTTGTCTTTCTATAGTTAATGCACTAAAAATATAAAAACGTAATAAACTTTAAAAATGTAAAAACCGAATTTAATTTTTTTTTTTTTTTTTTTTTTCTAACAGTTTAGGAAGTCGGTGCCTATTTTTAATACGCTTTTATTAGGTCGACCTGTATGTAACTATGTAATGGAATCTAAGGTAACTAATTTAACCATCTTCCAAGGGTCGTAGCGTAATGAAAATTGGCAGCTGTTTGTAGTTCTGATGACAATACAATAATATGGTACTGTCGAACTGATCTGATGATGGAGCCGGAAGATATGAACTGGAACTTCAGGATGGAAAATCGTATCATAGCTGTTTTGGATTTCTTAGAAAAGTCTTGTAATGAACTTTGATCACGATTAGGTTTCAAGGTCTGATGATGAAGCCAGAAGATAGGCACTGGCATCCCATGATGGAATATCGTATCATAGTCGTGTTTACACTTGTGAGAAAGGCCACGTAATCGACTTTGAAGCGTGTTTTTCTAGTGTTTTTTAAACTATTCATTATTTCTTTAATCAAACTGAATCATAGGCATCTACTTCCTTAACTGTTTCACAAAAATTATTTTATTATTTTTGAAGTCGGGTTTTTACTTTTTTTAAAGTTCATTTTATTTTTATAACAATACTTTATTCGGTCACAAAATGGCTATACGCATCGCGTTGGGCAATTTAAAGTTAAGGTCATCCCAGCCCTTTTGCAGAAACTTCCCTTTCGGTACAATTTCCTTCAAGTTTGCATTGCTCCCAATACACTAATTTCTTTCGCAACTTCGATAAGATCACGTCCGTCGAACATAAAAGATAATGAGCCGAAACAAAACTCATCCATTGCCAATAATTCGATTTCCCTATGGAAACCAAAACAATGTTGAAGAATATAGTTGAATAAAATACTACCAACTCCTGTTAAAAGTTGTTATGATAAAAATATGAGGGGAAATAGGTTATAACAATGAGTAGTATAAAAGAAAAGAAAAAAATTACAAAGTGCTGGTTGGACCCTCACACTAAGTGTCCCTTACCATATTTAATTATTTTTTGGGTTTGTCACGATAGAAGCCATACTAACATTGTCTGGGAAAATTCCAACCGGAAAACCTATTAGGGTTAAGAAGATACAGCCTTGTGAAAAACAGACGGACAGAGGGTCGGATGGACAGAAAAATGGCGTAAGTTCAGTAAAGAGTCCCTTTTGCATATTTGGGAACCATAAAAACTAATAATTCTTTTCGCAACGAATCTCTTGGAAAGAAACAGATTTATTTGCGTCATTTTCAGTCAAAAATAGCAAAGATTGGACGGATGTTACTAATCTTTCTTATTACGCTGCTCTTGTTATTCTTTTAGAGCTTGAAATAGATGAGAATAATAATAAATGTTTAACTTCTATGGATGTAAAACACCAGAGTATACGTTTTCGATGGCTATACTGATCTTTCTTATGACACTGTTCTTGTTATTCTATTAGAGCTTGAAATAGATGAGAATAATAATAAATGTTTAACTTCTAGGGACGTAACACACCAGAGTACACGTTTTCGATGGTTATACTGATCTTTCTTATGACGCTGTTCTTGTTATTCTTTTAGAGCTTGAAATAGTTGAGAATAATAATAAATATTTATTTTCTAGGGATGTAACAATACAGAGTAACTACACGTTTTCATTGAACTACAAACTAAGCTACTAGCTTGTATCTTGTGGCCCTGATGATGATGAGACTATCAGAGCTTCTTACAATAACAAGTATTTTCCTAATCTTTTTTCCTTCTTACAATCTATGCAGATAGACGAATCTTACTCAATATATATTATTCACTTCCTTTTGTTTCGGAAGCGAATGGAAATAAAATCATGAGGAAATAAATAACAATCCAAGCCGAGATGAGACGCCCTTGAGTTAGTTGCTTCCCTTACTGTTGTAGATCGAGAACATTCTCTACCTTATCCAGTGGTGGGTACCTAAGGATTTATCTGGTACTAAAATTAAGTCTTCATAGGGAAAAAAACTATACAATTATTATTATGCAGCTTGAAACAGAAATACTTTGATTAGACTGTGATATCATCATCAACATCAACATCTAATCTTTCAGACCTTATATGCGGTGGTTATAGAAGTGCAGTTAGACCATGAAATACTAGTCGACCAAGACAATTAGACAACTATCAAACGTCATCCACAAATATGTGGCAGGGATGAAGAAAAATATGGTATTATAACATAAACAGACTGGTTTGACTGTGATATCATCATCAACATCAACATCTAATCTATGAGACTTCAGAAGCGGTGGATATAGAAGTGCAGTAAGACCATGAAATACTAGTTGACCAAGACAATTAGACAGCTATCAAACGTGACGTCATCCACAAATATGTGCGGCAGGGAGGAAGAAAATATTATATATAGTATTATAACATTGACGGACTGGTTTGACTGTGATATCATCATCATCATTAACATAATCTATCAGACCTCAGTTGCGGTAGATATATTATACCACGGAAGAAAAGAATAAGAACTTTTCCTCTATGATATATACCGTGGCTGGCGTGAATATGCTGGTATGTCCAAAACAATGATTTTACAGGGCAGCAATTTTAATTTTTGATATTTTGTGTTAAATCCATCAAACTTATGTATTTAAATTTATTTAAGGATTATTTTATGCAGTCTTTCGAATCATGTAATTTTTTTTCCTATAAAACCAGAAGTATGGGAAGCTAATAAAAAAAATAAGTATCTCGAGTTATGAACATATTCACGTTAGCCACGGTATTTAAAGAGAGTTATGACTATGAAATACTAGTCGACTAACTATCGTATCGACTAATAATTAGACAACTATCAAACGTGACGTCATCCTTTGTGGGGCAATGTGGGCAAAATACATGGTAGGTACTGAGACGTACACGCGGTTAGCGGGCGAGGGAGGGTGGATCGCATACCAGCCAGTCTAATTCTAGTCAGTCTAATTGTCAAATTGTCTTGGTCGAGTAACAGATATAGCTACCTTGGTTTGATCACCTCACGAGGGATGGCAATAAATTTATACGTTATTTTTAAGCAGCATTTTTTCTCAATCTAAATGTACCTTATAACCTGACCTTCCATAAAAATCTGGACAAGTTACTGCTTCATTTCACCCCAAAATTATTTACAATACTGAATACGATAAACATAAAGCAAAATATATGGGGAGCACCGGCCGAATTTGATTGCTGTTCAAAAGGGTTCCGGAAAAAAAAAACTATTTTCCCGCTTTGAAGATTAGGCGGCGCGCTCCACAGAATTTCCTGTATCTTTTTAAGATACCTGCAAAAAAGTTTGTATATTGAATTTAACACTTTTTGTGATACTATCTTTGTAAAAGGAATTGTATTGTAGTCTTTGAAGTAGCTGGTTTCAAGTAAATGTTTAGGAAGGAAGTCAAATGTTTTAACTTCAGTTGGAAGTGGTTTTTTATTTTTATTGACGTCATAATTAGTGGGCTTATGTTTTAATTAAGTTTCTGACTAATGTCACGCTTTAACGCTTCAGATGCCTGTTTCCTTGCTCCATGCATGTCAGAGCCTTACAAAAATTATAAATTATTAAGATAATTTATCTTTTTTGTATTATTATTTCCTTTATTTAATTGCATATACATGTAGATTATCATCATCATCATCATCATTTCAGCCGAAAGACGTCCACTGCTGGACATAGGCCTCCCCCAAGCATCGCCACAACGACCGGTCCTGTGCCTTCCGCATCCAGCGGATTCCCGCTGAATGTAGATTATATTTTTAAATATTTTTACAAAACAAAAAACATTTAAAAATATAAAAAATTGTGGCCCACCGGTATCGGGTACAGGGACCAAGCTACCGGCGGCGGTCAGGGCTCCAGAGAAAGGAACCTCCTAACAATACGCGCCGTATCTAGGAGAACCGCTTTCTGCATCAAGCCCTTGACCCAGCCGCCTAACGAGAGCCTCATGAGATGGTGGTCGAGGCTCTTTGCTACAAGGCCATTGGCCGTAACAACTATCGGCACAATGATTGCTGAGTCCACCTCCCACATGTCGACAACTTCGTGTGCTAGATCAAGATATTTAATTTTCTTGTCTTTTTCAGCTTTCACGAGGTTCCGTTCCATACTGGTACTGACGTAACAGTATGGAAATGGGCATTTTCATTTGGAGAGGATCCGGTTACAAAATGGATTCCATTAATTCAAACTGGTTATAAATTGAATGTTATTATTTAAAACGCTAGATTTATATCTTATCTCTCAGAATAAATATATATTTTACTTTAAAAAAGCATGGCATTGTTGTTAAAAATAAAAATAAAATACCTTAGAGATATTTTCATTCCATTTTGTAACCATTTTTATTTCAAATTTGCAAAATACCACTGTTATTTACTAAATAACTGTTTATTATGTTTACTTATCTTCTAATGAATGAGATCAAAGTAAAAAAAATCTTCTATAATTTAAAAAAATCTTATTTTTTGTCAAAAACAACTCCATTTTGTTACTTTTGGATCCAAACTTAATTTTTTCTTCTTAATTACGAATATTTTACGCGGATAAGACTTAAGATGTCTATGAAATAAAATAAACTAGAAACAAAACTCACTTACAGAAAAATATTAAGCAAAAATTCAAAGATAATTATACAATTCAATAAATAGTAAATAATATTATTGGGACAGTTACAAAACTTAACGAGTAGTTACGCAAATGGAAATTACTAAGACTAGTTCACACAGCTCTAGAAAGTTGCATGTACCTACATAATTAACTTTTAACACAATATCACATTTTAAGAGACTATAAATCAGGTAATAGTATTATTTTTTTCTGTCTTTGTTTTTGCAGTCTCCAAATTTGAAGTTTTTTGGCTTTTTGTTCCTCATTCATATCCGAAATTTAACTTCGTTTTTCAGTTCAGTTTAATTGTTTTTTAATTTCTTCCTGAAACGCCGTTGTTTTTCGGCATTGATGAGCGCCTTATCTGAGTCTAAAAGTAAATAAAGCATGAAAATAATATTTATTCATTACTATGAATAAATATTATTTTCATGCTTTATTTACTTTATTTATTTCTCATAATAAACTTAATTTACATGCATGCATAATATGCACTCAGCCTAACATTTCCACATCGTAACCACGACGTTCCACATGTACGTAACTAAACAAAATGGAAGTAACGTTAGCTAGATAAAATGTTTTCGAACTCTTTTATATTCTGCTTCGGCCGGAAAACAAATACTTTAAGGACTAGAGCACAAAATTAACAATAAATTACATGTTTTTTTTTAATATTATTGTAATTTCCACGGTTACAAAATTGAGCTTTACCAGCTACGCTAGCTGCACCAACTACGCCAGCTACGCCAGCTGCTGGTCGGGCAGCAGACTACCCCGAGTCTGCTGCTCGCAGGCCCATCCTCCTGTAATTTTTATAGAGGTGTTCTTCCTCGCGGTCCGGGCGGTAAAGCTAAGACCCTCGGTCCCAAGAGGCACGAGAACACTACTCAGCAGGCACTCCTGGGATTACGAGATCGACGGGGGCAGGGAAGGACAGTCCCCCCGCTGCCTGCTCAGTGGCAGGGTGAGTGCACACCGGGCCCGCCCCTGCTCCTCCACAGTGCCCTCTGCTTTCTCAGAGAGACACGTGGAGCAACTTCTCATTGGCCCAAATCGGGCCCCTCACGTGCCAGAATATTCGCCACAGGCAATAAGGTCCCCCAGTCCAAAGGAGACTAATTACCCATGCCCAGGGTGCACCGGCCCAACAGCTGCCGTTCCCTCTAGACATGTCCAGAAGGACAAGCGGCTGTCAGACACACGTGGAGGTTTTCTGGCCAGCACCCCTCGCTGCGTTACCATAGGACAGGTCAAAATTGGGGTCTTTTGGAGTTAATTTGCTTATTATCATATATCTATAATAGGTATTTTAAATTCTCGTCCCTCAATTCTGGCCTTATGTGGAAATAAGGCCAGAATTGAGGGACGAGAAAAAAAATGTATTTTAATTACTTTTTATTACTAAACTGTTATTAAATTACTACTCCTTTTAAAAAGGGTTCTATAATAATAATTTTAGTGCTAAAACATAAACTAGAAAACTAATATATATCCAAGGAAATCTTTGTTGAATGTTGCTGCGTTACCATTTTTTTTTTTCTTTTTTTCGTGGGGAAATCCTCAGGCACGCACTCCTCCCGGGGTAGGCGAGCCAATGTCGGACTCTTACCGACTAAAACCACCACGGTGTTCCTTAGACTACCTTAGCCGGGGGCGTGGGAACCCGTGAGTATTCACACAACCACCCCCGACAGGTCCCGGCTTGCCACAAACAGGCGAGCCCCTTCTCCCCGTGCAGCCTCACGACGGCCGCACCCTCCTCTGTGGCGCACACGGAACACTGCACGCCACCTTACCTCACGGGCCTTTACCAGCTACGCCAGCTGCACCAACTACGCCAGCTACGCCAGCTGCTGGTCGGGCAGCAGACTACCCCGAGTCTGCTGCTCGCAGGCCAATCCTCCTGTAATTTTTATAGAGGTGTTCTTCCTCGCGGTCCAGGCGGTAAAGCCAAGACCCTCGGTCCCAAGAGGCGCGAGAACACTACTCAGCAGGCACTCCTGGGATTACGAGACCGACGGGGGCAGGGAAGGACAGTCCCCCCACTGCCTGCCCAGTGGCAGGGTGAGTGCACACCGGGCCCGCCCCTGCTCCTCCACAGTGCCCTCTGCTTTCTCAGAGGGACACGTGGAGCAACTTCCCATTGGCCTACATCGGGCCCCTCCCGTGCCAGAATATTCGCCACAGGCAATAAGGTCCGCCGGTCCAAAGGAGACTAATTACCCATGCCCAGGGTGCACCGGCCCAACAACTGCCGTTCCCTCTAGACATGTCCAGAAGGACAAGCGGCCGTCAGACACACGTGGAGGTTTTCTGGCCAGCACCCCTCGCTGCGTTACCATAGGACAGGTCAAAATTGGGGTCTTTTGGAGTTAATTTGCTTATTATCATATATCTATAATAGGTATTTTAAATAAATTTAACTATCTTTTTACCATGAAATATGAAGGGATTTTGAATCAACAGGTACATCTACTTAAAATTATTGCATTTCTCCAAAATTCATCGTTAAAATCTTGGGACAGGTCAAATTAGCTTGGGACCTCTAAATGTGAAATTTCCCAAATGCCTTTGGGGCAAACAGTTTAAGGTCATCCATATAGAGCAGGTGAGATATTACTTGACCTCCTCTTCTCAACCGGTAGCCAAGCCCCGATTCCTCCAGCAAAGTACTAAGAGGATTCCTGGCCAAGCAAAACCACAGGGGACTCAGACTGTCGCCCTGGAATATTATTATTATTATTGTAGTATTATTTATTATTAGTTGGTTGGTGAGGGTCGCGGGAATCCGCTGGATGCGGAAAGCGCAGGACCAGTCGTTGTGGCGATGCTTGGGGGAGGCCTATGTCCAGCAGTGGACGTCTTTCGGCTGAAATGATGATGATGACGATTAGTTGGTTATTTAAGATGGAATGTGCCTAGTGAAGTTACAATATAACTCTACTCTACAACTCCGTGATGTATAGTATTGTATGAAATGGAGATGATTAACAATAAAAAAATTTATTAACAAAAACAAAAAACCCGACTGCGTGTAAAAATAACAGAAAAGATATAAACAAGACTTATCAACACGCAGTCGGAGGCTACGTATGTTTTTGGTCATGAATTACAAAATAGTTCATAGGTAGCCTCCGCCTGCGTGTGGATAAGTCTTGTTTATATCTTTTCTGTTATTTTTACACGCAGTCGGGTTTTTTGTTTTTGTTAATTATTTTTTTTATTTTAATTTTTTAGTTTTGTCATGTTTTATTTATCATAGTCAAATTCATTTTTAACGTTGAATATTTTGTTGTTTTTTAGCATTTTTCATTCCAAATTACATTTAAACATATAAATTGTGTATATTTTTGTAAAGCATTTATAAAACCCTTTATTTTGACACCCCACTCGATTGTTTTTGACGGAAAAAAAAAATTTTAAAGAGGTAATATGGCGCCAAAAAGCAGCCATTTAAATTTTTTAAATTTTGATGTACCCAGTGTCACTCTCAGAATTAAGACGAATCTAACGACACCTCTCAATCTCAAATCCATTAAGCCGTTTAGGCCACAGAGCGTGCCAAAGAAATATACATACATACATACATACACTCGAAAAACATAACCCTCCTTCTGGCGCAGTCGGGTAAAAATGGTTAAAATCTCTAGTGATGTATTACAATTATTGCACTGATAGCTCAACATTATATCTTTGACATCTATATGTTATCAGGAATTTGAACGTGAAAGAAATTATTCTTAATTAGCGCCCCGCCCCGGCTTTGCACGTGTAGCAATTATAGCCCATAATCTTCTCAGCTAATCTCTCTTTCTAATGGTGAAAATCGTATGAAAATCCGTACAGAAGTTTCTGAGATTAGCCCGAACAAACACTGACTCAGCGCGACGATGAACTTTAATTTATAATATGTAGTGATAGTGATGATGTTAGTAATAATATATACATGTTTGGTAAAAAAGACAAATCCTATTGTTAAATATTGATCCCAATTCCAATGGAGGGATAATTCAACATTTCGTAAGGTAACAGAACCCAAAACCGATACAAATAAATTTTCTCAGAATCACAAAATCCGAACGGTATTCACACAGTACTGCGCATATATCTCACATTTAACGTTCCGAAAGCCTACAAAAGAAACACACATGTAATTTTACGGTACTGGGCTTACCTTTATTACAGTAGGCTCATTTAAGCACTGTGTTTTATTTTATAGGCAGCTGAAGCGGTTTTACGCCAATCACTTGTAGCAAAAAAAATTGGGCACCATTCTTACAATTAACTTTATTGTTTGGTTTATTTTTAGTTAAGGCTCTTACGCGGATTATTTGGCATCTATTGTGGTTTTATGAGCTGGGCTACAGATTTAGGGATGGCACAGACTTGGTTTTATTGTGTTTTGTGGAACAAGACGGCGAATAGATTGCGTAAAGTTTTGTTAAGGAGAAAAGCTGGGTTTTCAAAAGCAATGAGGTAATTGTCTAACGCACTCACAATGGTAATAGCTTTCATTTTGACATTCGTTTTTAGTTTTTATTTAGTTATTTCATAAAAGGTACCTAAAGTCTATTACAAAAATATAATATAAATTATAGGGATCGATCTTCAACAGAAGTGACAATTACAATAGTAGATCTGCCATCCTAGCTAGGTTACAAAGTAGCATGTGTTAAGGTATGCCAGCCCTTGATTCCTACAAAAGAAGAACAGAAATTTTGGAGACTGCTATGGACAGTAAGGTGCAATCTAAGTTAGCTATCTTATACTGCTGTATGTATATAAGTATTGTGTGTGTAGAGAAGAGAGTGTGTTGTATGTGCATTTTAATTTTTAATTTCTAATTTTAATTTTAGTTTGATTTTAGATTAATTTTAATTTTAGTTTGATTATTTATTTATTTATTTATTCAAGTACCTACCTACTATTTCTGTTATTTACCTACTGATTTTGTTAGATTTGATTTGTACAATGTGTTTTACACATTTCTCTTTCTTTTTCTCCTCTAAATTTTGTTTTAGTTTTTCATGAAGAGTAATTTAATTTAATTGTTTTATTTAAAAAGAAGTTTCTATTGAGTTATATTTTTTTTGTTTTTGTTTGTGGAGATTATTATTTCTGAACGCTGTGTTCTCCTTTAATTAAAGAAACACAAAATCTTATCAATGTACCAATAATTAGCATGTAAGGTGTATTCTTTGTTGGAGTTCCTAATAAAATAAAATAATTTAAAATAAAAATTAAATAAAATGTGTGTGATGTGTCAGGGGGTCTGAGTATGTGTATGAACGGGGGAAAAGAGGGGTGAGTTTAGATGTGGAGCGTTATATAGGAAAGTCACTATGATAGTGTTGTGAGCACATCTTCAGTGTCGTCATAATTTTTATTGGACAGAAACAGTGTTATCTGTTTTTTACAAACTTCATTACAGTAATATTCAGCAATTACAGCAATATTCATTGCGTGGTGCATAGTTGCCGATAAAATGGATTGTCAAAACATATGGAGCAATGAACATTGAAATTAACATGATTGTAATTGCGAGTGAGTGTCATACATCGACCATACAACCCAATAGACGCCTATTGTTAAATAAAACATGTAACAAAAACCCTGTTGTTCCTGTGAGGTACGTTATCAGAATCGATGTTAATACGTAAGGAACCAAGTCATTCGGAAAAACTCTTCAATAAAAATAATCAAATTAAATATTAAATCATTATTAAAAGTGATTATATCACTTTCAATTTACAATGAATAGTGATTTAATATTTAATTTGGTTATTTATATTGATATAATCACTAAATGAGTGAGTTTTGAGTGATATAATCACTTTCAATTTACAAAAAAAAAAATGTCCCGAATGTATTTATTTATTTAATTAATAATGATTTAATATTTAATTTGACTATTTTTATTGAAGATTTTTTCCAAATAAGTCTTGTCCTTACGTATGAATATCGATTCTGATAACGTACCTCTCAACCATAATCATCAAACTAAATCAAGTTATAAGTATTGTTTTTTTTCTGAAGAACAGATGAAAACGTGTCCTATAAATGTGGTTTAAAATCAATTTGATAAAGACTAAAATATGCTTTGAATGTTTTAAAGCTCGGTTTAAAATTTAAGTGGTTGGGTTATTGAAACTTTGTAATTACAAATTGAATACTTTGTTCCGAGTTAGTATAACGGCAACGGTTAAATCAAAGGAATTTGTGTTAAAAGCTTTCGTTTTAAGTCGGTATGTAGGTACTTGAAATTTTCAAGTGATTTCTGTTATCGGTTCTACATTTTCGAACAACTTACACTTCAAAGTTCACTTAGTTTTTTTTCATAGAAAAAATACATACATCCATATTATCACGCCTGTCTCTGCGATTGGGGTGGTCAGAAACTATGGATTTCCACCTGATTTTTGTATTCTTTTTGGACCACTATACTAATTCACTAGGTCTACAAACGACAAACAAGTATCTATATGCTCGGTTTTATTTCTAAGACAACTACCTCACGGTAGAAATAGACTTGAGTATTAAGTTTTTCACCAGAGGATGGGCAGCAGCGTTCTCTGAGTATTTAACCAACCAACTGCGACCGCCAACCCGCCTGCCAAGCGTGGCGATTATGGCTTATCCCCCCTTAATTGGGGGAGGCCTATGTCCAGTAGTGGACGTCTTTCGGCTGAAATGATGATGATGATTAAGTTTTTAGGTCCGTATTACTGAACGTTCCTCAAGTACCTACAGTTTAAACTTCAATCACCTGATCACTGCTTAAGGATAGAATCGTTACTTGAGCATTGGTCTTATTCCAATACGGCAATTATAAACTTCAATTCAACAACATAGCACACAAATATAACCTGAAATAGGATAGCAATCTCTATTCTAGAAAGGTCTCGACCACACTGGAGTGATTACAGATCAAATCTCTCCTCAAATACCGAAACAGGTGATAGTATAAAATAAAGCTAAACTCAGCTGAACTGTGATCAATAAGTCTCTGCTTGAGGAATGTTCTAAAATTAAATCCCAACTCAAAACTAGTTTTAAACAGTGATCAATGCTTGAAGATCGTTCTGTAATATGGGCCTTAGATTTAGATTTTGGGTAAAAAATGTTCAAAACCATCATTCAGATGTCCTTTGTATTTTTAAATAATATCAAATAACAAAAAGAAATACTACAAAGTGCGTACTAGGTGTACTTTTAGAGCTCACTTGAATATTTCATTTGATGTAATCAACTCAGCCTATCGCAGTCCACTGCTGGACTTAGGCCTCTCCCAAGTTGCGCCACAACGCTCGGTCCTCTGCCTTCCGCATCCAGTCCCCCCCAGCCACGTTCTTTAGGTCGTCGGTCCACCTGGCAGGGGGGCGCCCTACGCTGCGTTTGCCGATACGCGCTCTCCACTCAAGGACTCGTCTGCTCCAACGGCCATCGGTCCTTCGACAGACATGGCCAGCCCACTGCCACTTCAGCTTACTGATCCTACAAGCTATGTCGGTCACTCCGGTTCTTCTCCGGATAATCTCGTTACAGATTAACCAAATTTTAACTACTAATTAGCTTCACTAACTTTCTACTTTGCAGAGTTGATACAAAACTTAATTATAAAATACCTACTACCTACGTTAGAATATTTTTGCCCATTTTCTTACTGAGAGCTAGCTTTCTCGATACTTTTTGATCTTACCTTTTTGTTGTTAGTTTCTTGATGTACCTACAAAGCTAGTATTTTTTCTCTATTCAGGTGATCTTTTTAGGGTTCCGTAGTTACAAGGAACCCTTATAGTTTCGTCATGTCCGTCCGTCTGTCCGTCTGTCCTAATCCTTTACAGCTTAATAACTTCTACAGTTATAAACATAAGTAAATATAATTTTGTAAAAAAATGTCTAGATATAGATCTCAATTTTAAAAGAATAAAAATATCGTGATTACGTATTTTAGGGGTTGCGCCCATACGTGTGAAATAGGGATGACATTTTTTTTTCGCTGCAACCCCTCGTGTGAGGTATCATTGAATAGGTCTTCTAAAATGAAGGTAATGTTTCATACATCACTTTTTTATGGTGTACCATCTGCGAAATATAGCCCACCAAAGTGGCTAGCAATGTGTCCCCCCCTGCCATTTCTAAACTATGCAACGTACAAACTTATAATCTTCCACATTGATAGAACTTTGTAAAAACTCTCTTTTAAAATTATTTCGAGTATAAAGTGATTATAAATTTTCGAGTTATAGGGAGAAAACTGAAAAATACTTAAGACGTCCTAGTTCAAAGGTCATTGACCTTAGAGAAAAATTATGTTAGCAAATAATGCTCCTTTAGTTACTTTCTATTTCAAAAAGTCACAAAAAGTAACTTTGTGTTATGTTGACACGACAGAATTCTTAAATTTGGCTTCTTGAATTTATCGCTAGCTGGCGCAACTAAAAACACGCTCTGAGTCGCGAATGCTGCCAATTATTGCAAAAACTAAAATAGCTATGATTAATATTTGATTTTATTCGTTTGTAATTACACCTACTTAAGGAACTCTATAATACTGAGCATGGCCCGACATGCTCTTGGCCGGTTTTATTTATAATCCAATCGTTGTCTATTCATAGAAAAAAAATATTTCTTGCTAAAATCTTATTGTTGCCGTTTCGGTATCTTTAAGAAGCCATACTTTGTTCGAAAATAGATCGCCATTGTTCAAGTTATAAGTAAATGAAATATTTAATTCTGAACTGTAATGTTTACGTTTAACTAGCTTCTGCCCGCTGCTTCGCGCACATGTAATTCGGTTTATCACAAAAATACGTTATTGCACATCCCTCGGGAACTGTTTATCTTCCCGGGATAAAAATAAAAGTAGGCTATGTCCTCATCCAGGTCCCAGGCTACCGCTTTGCCAAATTGCATTACTATCGGTTCAGAGATTTAGTCGTGAAAAGATAACAAACAAACAGAGAGACAGAGTTACTTTCCCATTTATAATATTAGTATGGATTTATTTGTTTTTTTTTTTTTTTTTTTATAGTATAGGATGGCGAAACGAGCTAAAGGCCCACCTGATGTTAAGCGGTTACCTTTGCCCATAACAACTTCAATACCACCTAGGCTGTTGCCTAAATGGTACCGCAAGTCGGTTCGCCAAACTGAGACATGAAGATGGAAAGTCTCATGTGATTGTAATTTCACCGGCACCCGTACCGGTGAAATTACAATCACAATTTGGTTTTCCTTTTCTCATTATTTAATTGTTTATTTCTTCATTGTTCTTTCATTGCTACATTTTTATATATTTGCATTTTTATATATCTGCGGAATATCCGCAAATGACTGGCAGGATACGGCAATGCGAAAGCCGGAACGGCGCACTGCTGTTAAGGAGGGCGCAAAGCGTTTTGAGCACTCACGCCTCGAAGCCCTTGACACCAAACGCCAACATCGTAAAACCCGCCCTAAGCCTTCTTACACTTACACATTTAATGACAGCGGGCAATTATGCTGCTTTCTTTGTGACCGAACATTTAAGACCAAGTTTGGCTTTGCAAGTCATACACGAGCGCATGCCAGGCGCTAACTGGATGTCGCCGCCGCAGTAGACCAGTTATTTGATATTCACATAATAGTAGGTATTTTATTTTACTTTGAGACAATAAATAGCTATAATACCTACACGTTTACATAGAAAAAAAAAACTATATATATTTTCTTTTTTAAATATTATAAACTATCCTATAACCGCTGTTTCGCCCGTGTATAATTCAGCATATCACAGAAATATTTTATAACGCATCCCTTGGGAACTGTTTATCTTCCCAGGATAAGCCTGTAATTATATTAATCCGGGTTATGGTTATCTATGTGCTAAATTTCATCCAAATTCGTTCAGCCGTTTTGCGTGATTGAAGGACAAACAAACAAACATCCATACTTTCGCATTTATGTTACTCGTAGGAAGTAGAGTTTTCCTTTGAACTTACACTATTTCCACGTAAATATTAGAACTTTTCACATTTTCATGTTTCAAGCACTTCGGAACGTTCAAATTCGCCAGGGACTTATTCAGTTGGCAACCTTTGTGTTTCCCGGTCCCGTTCCAAAGGCATAATCACGTTATTGGCTAAAAAGTCAACAATAACTTGATGGATGGAGCTCTGATGGATCTATCCAATTTTGTAGTTGCCCCTGTATTTGGCAAGCATTGAAGCTTACTTCGTTAGTACTATGTTCGAGATTGAAATGTTAGGAGAAAATTTTCACATATTTTCACTGTAAAAATTTACTTGTTTTTCATTTGATTGATAACTTAAGTCTTTATACCTTTAATAGAGTTTTCAATACAATTGTGGTTCTTTGATTTACATTCTTGTATAAAAGGTCCTGTAGTTACACTGACTTAATAGACATTATTGTGGTGGAGACCACCACGTCAGTGTAACTAAATAGTTCGAACTTGACAGCGTCTTTATTTCGTAACCAGTACGGGTGGTTTTTGTAATTCAAGTTTTATCACTGACGTGCAGTCGGCTGTACTTTTATATTTTTATGTATTTTATCAACATAACCATCATCATGAGGGGACATGACCTGGTGAAGGTGTCGTGGGAATCCGCTGGATGCGGAAGGCACAGGACCGGTCGTTGTGGCGATGTTTGGGGGAGGCCTATGTCCAGCAGTGGACGTCTTTCGGCTGAAATGATGATGATGATGATGAACCATCATCATCATCCTCCTGCCCTTATCCCAATTTATTTGGTGTCGGCACAGCGTATTTTTTTCTTCTATACATCTCTATTATTATTTTATTCCCAAATGAACAGGCATGCCTAGTTTGGGTTTCAAGTTAATCAAGTAATGCTACATAGTATAACTGTTATGATAGGTATAATCGCTAGTTGTCAGTGGGTGGACGGGCAGCCTCCTTCTACTCGTAACACAGGTTGACTCCTAGCATGGGAGTTGGTAGTCTTTCTGCACACCCGCTGCGATTAGACGTATCTAATTAATCCCTTGCGTAGTGCGCAAGCAGTAACAAATGTAGTATGCGAGATGTAACAATTTTTGTATTGAAATAAATATTTATTATTATTATCTCCTTTATTCAGTTATCAACTTATTAAATACATTTTTAAATATTTTTTATGAAAAGAAAAAACACAACATTTAAAAATATAAAAAAATAGTGTTCCACTGGCATCGGGAGCAGGGTCCAAGCTACCGGCGGTTAGGGCCGCAGAGACAGGAACCTCCTCACAATACGTGCCGTGTCGAGGAGAACCGCCTTCTGAATCTGGCCCTTGACCCAGCCACCTAACGAGAGCCTCTTAAGATGTTGGTCGAGGCTCTTGGCTATGAGACCATTGGCCGTTACGACTATCGGCACAATAATTGCCGAATCCACGTCCCACATATCGACAACCTCGTGTGCTAAGTCCAAATATCTCATTTGTTTATCTGTCTCAGCTTTCACGAGATTCCCGTCATGCGGAACGGCGATATCAATAATCATTGTGCGGCGCTCTAATCGATCTATCACCACTATATCAGGCTTATTGTGTAAAATAGTCCTATCAGTGATGATAGATCGATCCCAGTACAACGTGATATGGTCATTCTCGAGAACTGGGTCGGGCGCATACCTGTAGTAAGGTACCTCTGACTCCACAAGGTTATATTGCAAAGCAAGCTGCTGATGAATAATCTTGGCCACTTTGTTATGCCTGTGCAAGTATTCGCCGATAGCCAGACGAGAACACCCGGAAATAATGTGCCTGAGTGACTCTCCTGGACAGTGGCATGCCCGTCATATGTCAACCGTCCCGTCCTTCACAATATATTATTATTATTGTTGGGTATACATTTTTGTATCTCGGCAATGATTTTCCGGTTTTTAAGAATAGCACGGGCCGAAGCCAAGTGCTAACCTTAGTGATTGATGATTTGGTGAGATGAAATAGTGCTACTTTGTAATTTGTAATGTTTGTGTGTGATTATGGGATTGTGTTCGTGTGGTGACTGATGCATATGAGTGTGATGTGATGAATTGTGTCTCATTCTCGTTCTGCAAGAACTTCCTAACAATTCTACAAGTGTTCAGGATAGCGGCTTTCTGTAGGCTCTTGTAAGTATACGACGGTAGATCTAGGGTTTTTAAAGATTGGTGCAGTTGTTTAGGAATTACACCTGTGGTTGACAGAACAATAGGAATAATAGTGACGTTACTCAAACACCACATCCTGCTTATTTCTATTTTCAGATCTGTATATTTTGAAAGTTTTTCTGCTATTGTATTTTGTAAATTGTGTGTGTTAGGTACGGCTATGTCTATAATTTGTGCTGTTTTGTTAATTTTATCTAGTAGAGTAATGTCTGGTCTGTTGTAGTGTGTTGTTCTATCTGTGAGGAGTGCACGATCATAGTACAACTTGTGAGTGTTGTTTTCGAGAACCGTTTCTGGGTTATATTTATAATAAGGTGTTGGTGGTGAAGAAATTAAATTATATTTTATTGCTAACTTTTGGTGGACTATGTTGGCTATTTGATCGTGTCTATGTTTATTATCTGTCTGTACAATGTATGTCTGTGTCTGTATGTGAGCTTTACATGCTCCAGTGATGTGTTGAATTGTTTCGGAGGATTTATTACATCGCCTACAAATATCTGTTGCTAGAGGGACTCGCATAATGAATTTTTGATAATTGCGGGTTTCCATGACTTGGTCTTGAATCGCAATCATGAACCCTTCAGTCTCCGGGAATAAATCGCCCCGACTAAGCCATTCGTTCGACGCTTGTTTGTTGACGTTAGGCTGGCTAAGGTCATTGCGATGTCTTCCATGTAGTGACTTCTGAGTTCAATTTAATATTTTTGTCTGTCAGTCTGTCTGTACGTTTCACACGTAATTTTTTGCCTCGTACAGCAAAACTGTGGAACCAACTCCCGTCAGCGGTTTTCCCGAAACAATTCGACATGGGAGCCTTCAAGAAACGAGCATACGTCTTTTTAAAAGGTCGGCAACGCATTGGTGACTCCCCTGGTGTTGCGGATGTCCATGGGCGGCGGAGATTGCATACCATCAGGTGACCCGCTTGCTCATTTGCTCCCCTATGTTATAAAAAAAAGGCTGTTTTTCGGTACTTTGCTTTGGGTAGTTTTATCAAACATATTTAAGGGAGTCAATTTTCGATCACTAGAAACTATTGCTTTGTGTAGGGATGAAGTGGTGCTTTTTGGATTAAAGTATTTCCTTAACGTACTTATTTGTTTATTGTGCAGATTTGTAGTATCTATAATACCTCGTACGTACTCGTACGTACACTGCCAAGGACCTCCCTCTTTCCTTGGCAGTGTTAGCCTCTGCATACAAGATCTAGGGTGGTGTTTCCTGTGTTTGGTCAAGGTGGTGTTGATGACGCGTTGTAGATTCTTAAGTTCCGTCTTGGTCCAACTTATTATACCGAAGGAATAGGTAAGAACGGGGATTGCATAAGTATTTATTGCTTTAGTAGTATTTCTAGAATTCAGTTGAGTGTTAAAGATAGATTTTAACCTATGCTTAAATTGTTGTGTAAGAGTAAGTTTTATTTCTTTATGTTTTATTTGCTTGTTTTGAATGTACCCCAAATATTTGTAAGTTCCGTTTTCATCTAACGAGTCTATAGTTTCTCCTGTCTGAATTGTGTAAGAGTGTTCATAAGTTTTACCGGTTCTAACTGAGTTAATTTTGCACTTATCAATACCGAATTCCATTCCTGTCTTTTGAAAATTTATCTCTGGTATTGGCAAGTTCGTACAAATCTTCTCGTGACGATGCATACAATTTTATATCATCCATATAAAGTAGTTGCAGCGACGACATGTTGTCGCTGAGTAGTTGGTTAATTTTGCAGTCTTGTTGGTCAGTCAGTATGTCATTTGTTGTATCAATAAATCGTAGTAAATATCCTGGGCTTAAAGAATTTAATTGGTTTGATAAAGGATTCAAAGCAAGACAAAACCATAATGGGCTGAGTGAGTCGCCTTGGAGTATTCCACGTTGGATCTTAATTGGTTCTGTCTCAACAATGCCTGTATGTGATGTCAGATGTAAGCGTGTCGACCATTGTTTTATGATATTACTTAAAAATGCAGTGATTTGAGGGTGTATTTTATAAATATTCAAACTTCTAACAACGACGTATGCGATACTGAATCGTAAGCTTTTTTATAATCAATGTACATAGTGTATAGATAATTTTTCTTTAACTGGACCTGTTTGAGTATTACTGAGTCTATATATACTGAGTTAATTGTTCTTTGCATCCTTGGCTAAACTTTCTGCATCCTTTCTGTTCTATTAGCCGTCATCTCCGTGTTCACTTTCTTTCATCCATATCGTCTTTCACAAAATCCATCCATCTTTTTTT
This sequence comes from Asteroscopus sphinx, assembly GCA_949699075.1. Lineage (NCBI taxonomy): Eukaryota > Metazoa > Arthropoda > Insecta > Lepidoptera > Noctuidae > Asteroscopus > Asteroscopus sphinx. Next base: position 9,755,982 of record OX453013.1, on the reverse strand, counting down.
TGGTCTGTCTCTTTTTGATAGTTATCCACATTCATACTCTTCATATTATTCATCGCATTCCTACTTTTTTCGTAACATGCTCCTCATTCCTCCGCATCACATGTCCTTACCATACTGCATCTCAACTGTTCTGTCACTGGCGCTACTTTCTAACTCCTTCTCACATACTCATTTCTTATCATATCCATACTTATTACACCACATATTCCAGAACATGTAAGTAGTCATTAAACATAATACATTATAATAATCATTAGACATCCCAAAGAAACTGAATCATAAAACATGGGTACATCAGTGTGAATAAGCGCCGAAACTACACAAACGTAAAGCTTAAATTATTCACTACTATTGTATAAAGGTGTTATATTATTAAATTAAATTTACTCATCATGACTAACAACTTTTACTATGGGAGCAACCCTACAATCACAAAAAAAAAACCACTGGTGGTTTGTCGAACGACATCGATGACTTTATTATATTTTAATTATTTTATTCAAAACTTTGTATGGATCAAAAGTTTTTTTCGCGATTTCAGAGTTGCTCCAGTATATTAAAAGTTGTTCGTTATGATGAGTACATTTATCCCAGAAAGGGTGTCTATCTAATTCAAGTGTTACCACTGCCATGCAGTCGACTGTATTTTTTTTGAAAAAAATGTACTTATACTTGGCTTACTTGCCTGAAATCACAGTGAAAGATAGTGAACCTTTACTTATTTTTTAAATATAGTAACATTATAATAAATATATAATAATCTCATAAATCGAGCTATATCATACATATCACGCCAACTATTCCAAATACTACAAAATCAGAACAACTAATAATAACATTGACATGCTAACTACAAAACAAACTTCAATTTCACAGAAGTTTATCATTTGAACTGTGGGACTGTCGCAGTGATAGCATGCAAGTATTGCTTAAAACTCAAGTAATATAAATGTAAATGTGTTGAAACAAAGCGGGAGGATCAAGTCGCACTTGGTTGTTATTAGATACGCGACGCCATCTACTGCTTAAGGCGGCAATATACGACTTTTCAATGATTTCAAACTGAATATAACGTCTAAAAACAAGTAGGTAGTATTACCGATTTAGAAAAAAAAAATTGGTGACGGCCACATTTATTGAATTGAATTAAGATAGAAGTGACGAAGTGATCATAGTTTTACAGTTAGAACTGATGTCTGATTATCAGGAGGCAAGTGGGTTATGTTAAATAAATTAAAATCACATTGAGACTCTCAAAACCAACCGAGAACACTATATTATTATGTTAGTAGTTAAAATGTAATAAAAATATTAATATTAACAATAAAGAGACAAGTCAAGTCAGGTTATAGGACGTCCAACTGCTTCGAATGCTTCGATGTCTAGCGGAAATGTGAGGTGAGCGCGCCAACATCTCTGATGATAAAGATGGCCGACTTTGATGTCCCGGGAAGCCCAGTGTTGCCATTTTTCTCGACTGACTCCTTACAATACGTGAAATTTAAACATTTTTCAATAATTTAATTTTATAAATATTTTAGTTTAGACTATGCCCGCGGCATCGTTCGCCTAAAGTTCAGTTTATCACAAAGATTTTAATCTGCGTCTTAATATAAAGCGAATTACGCGTTATAGAATAGTATTAAAAATAAGTGTTAAATAACATCAATGAATCTATACATCTAGCTCACTCATCAAAAGTCCACCCTTTGATGAGACCTGAAAAAGAATAAAAACAAAATCTTTACTTACACTAATTAAATGAATTTGTACAGTTGACCTTACTTCAGTGCAGCAGTGATAACAGTTTGACCTTGACAACCTCTTTATTTCGTAAGCGGTTTTCGTAATCCAAATTTGTTAACTACTGACGTGAGGTCGACTCTATTAGGGCATTTATTCCCTAAATGCATAAATAATACGCAAATGTAGCGCGTAGCGTGACCGCATTACAATTAAATCTACATGATGATGTTTGCAAAGAAAATTGCACAATCTATGTACAATTCTGTTGATTTTGATGTATTTACATAACATAACATCACGCCTGTATTTCCCCGAAGGGGTAGGCAGAGGAACCGAAGGCGGAGGGAAGGGGGAGGCTTTGATGTATTTGTATGCTCTTAATATCTGGCACAAAATAATAAAACACCATGCCTGAAATTCTCTATAGAAAAAAAATTGTCATGCTTAGAGAGAGCTGCTTGTGTTATTATAATAAAAATATGTTATATAATATTTAAAATGTATCTTTGCAGCTTCCATAAATATTCTTTGAAGCGTGTTTATTCAACAGTCTCCTATAGACCATGGTTCCTCGTCCTCTGCAAAAAATATGTGGGTAGTCACTATTGCCTTCAGTATATTTTGTAAGTAGGTAACTAGTAAACTTTTTTCTTTGATTTTAACCTGGCTTTTTTTTCTTTTCAAAAGCATATTTACCTTCACGACATATTTATCCTCATACACAATTAAATTATTCATTCTGGAAAAAAAGCAATATGAAACGTACAGGCTGTTTATTATTTGCGCAATCGTTTAACTCGAGTGAGTGAAACATTATTTAGCAGGTTCTACATACCGGCTACTAGTTTATGCATTACTTCATACATTTTTGCTGGCCTTACAGAATACAGATGCTGCGATAAGTAATAGTCATACAGATACACTTGTTTTTTTTCTTCGAATCGAAGCGATAAGTTGAAAAGTTTATATAATTTTCTTTTTTCGACATGCACAACAGACTTATGTAGACTGTTTATTTTTGTTTTTGAAACTGTGTGCTCTTTAGCACACAGTTAATAAATAATACAGTATGTATCTAAACTAAAACATATCAACAATATAAAACGAAATGAAGGTCTTCATTTAGTTTTACTTTGGGTCTTAAAACAGAAAAAAAAAAAAAAAACTTAAATATTGCTGCTAATACTATACGTCATTTTAAAAGTGTAGAAGAAATAAATATTTCTTATGCCTTTTAAAACAAATACCTTAAGATTTTCTTAAATTTATTTTAAATGCTGCTGTCGTTCATTGAACACGTATTTGAAACCAACATGTATAAAAAGCCTAAGCCACGTCTAGTTGTAACAAATTGTGTCGAATTGTATCTCTACACTGTGCTCGCCACATGTATTACATACCGTCACCTATTTACTTTGATAATTGCCTAAATAAATTCATTTTTGGTAAAATAAACATATAATGTTGTAATTAACCTAACTAAATATACATTAGCAAACACATTAAGTAGATTTTTTACCCTAAACAAATGTATGAGCAAGTGCGTTAGTTGTTTAGACCGTTTTATAATTATTTGAATGAAATGGACTAAAATTTACATTTTATTTTATTTTAGAACTTAAATGTAATTTGAAATAATAGTATTTAAGCCGTTATAATAGCTGGTCGTCAAGGCATTTTATGATGGTAATTAAAATTGCACCATTTGCACATAACTTGGCAAAGTTTTCTTGAAATATTGTTTTAAAGATGACTTATGTTTCCACTATGAGCTAATTATTTTAAGATTCATTATAAACCCTTCTATGAGTTCTATTCAAGCTCAAGACTTAATTAATTAGCCTTTTTGTAAAACAAGATTACTTACGTTAAAAATAGAGTTTTGCAATTCTTGTTAAAAATCTTATCAGCATTATAGCAAAGATCATTTGCCTCAACTTGCAGTGAGCCAAAGTACCCATAGACAAGACCAGATGAAATAAATTGGCCCACAAACGAGGCCGTAACTTATTCACTCAAGTTTTTTTTAATAAAGTTGGCTGGGATGACTCTTTGAAGGTTCTAAATTTAATATAATTGCCGAAAGAAGAAAAATGTCTTAATACCCACGGGGTTGTTTATACAGGGTAGTAAAGTTTGGCCCTTGTCACTCACTTGTCTTGGCCAGCCTGGCTGTATTAGCATGCAAATTGATGGGCCACGATTTATGGCCTTTTAAGCCTTATTTTTTCAAGGACGCCTAGTGTTGGTTGTTTATCATTAAACTCGTTGCTGGTACCGTTTGTGAGTTGAATACAATTAGCTGAAATTTTCTGTGTTTAATAATAAACCCGACTATTTTAGCAAAATGATGGCTAAACAAAACAGTATAAACTACTTAGATTAATACTTTTTGAGGCTAAAAATGCGCCTACAAAAGCTTATAAAATATATACACATAGACTTATTGCAACGTAAACTCGAGATGCAAACATGGTATGTTCAATAATAGTCACATTAAATGTAGTTTCATACCGGTGAGGCGTAAAGTGGATGGGCCGAACGAGAATTGTAATTCTCGCTCGGCCCATCCACTTTACGCGAGGCGAGAATTAGAATATTTGTTGGTACAACATTAAAATAAATTTTTGCATGAATAGAGTATTTATTACTTTGCAAAACGGATACACAAATCTCGCACTGGCCATCGAGGTCCCGCTCGGTCTCACTCTGCCACGCTCTGCCTCGCAATGTCTTGCGCTGACAAGCGCCGTCCTGCGATGTATATACAGTGTCATTAATTGGCTACCCCGTCTTATTCGCGAGTTTATTTGTAAGTGACGTAGCCAATTAATGCAGCTGACTGGTACATCGTGAACCGGCACTGGTCGGCTCGAGACGGCGCGAGCTCGCGATGTACATCTTTTGGTGTGAAAGTGTCAGCTAGTTTTCAATTCACACTCATCCCATCCAATCCTCGCCTCGCCGGTTTGAAACCACCTTAAGACTCGCAAAACTAACCATGAGAGCACTTTTTTTTAGGTTTGTATTAGTATAATATTACAAAATAAAAAGACAAATCATGTCGGGTTATAGGACGTCCGTTTTCTTCAATAACTCGTAACGAAGTGAGCGCGCGCCAACTTCTGACGATAAACATGGCTGACTTTAGTGTGGTGACCGCAGTATTGCCATTTTTCTCCGCTTAATCCTAAATTCCTAACAGTATATATATATATATTAATCTATATCTCAACTCAATATTCTTTAATGTATAACATTTACAGCAGTCGTACGTTACCTGCTGCGTGTGCGATACCAAGATAATTTTAAAAGGTACATCCTGGGATATAATATACATTACAGCTACCGTGTGTTCCGGCCTTTACTCATGGCATAGTCTTTTAAAAAATTCAACACCAAACAAGCACCATAAACAACATACAAACTGGACACACGATATTCTCATACAAAGAATTTCATCAACAAAATTATACAGGGGGCTAACATAATCCGAAAGCTAAAATGCTTTCGACCGGAACACTTAAACCCTTTCAACTTGATCCGCTGAAGGGACAGAGCGCACAAACACAACTTTACAATTTTCTCCATTTATATTTCATCACCGTGTTCGGAAGTGCTCGGAACAGTTCGGAAATGTTCGGAACTGTTAGCCATAAATTACCTTCATTTGTCTGTTGGAAAAGTTTTAATACAAATTACGGTTGTGTTCATGTGTCCCAAATAAATCGGTTACGATATTGTTACGTGTACAAATTCAATGAGAAGGTTTTGATTTGATAAGTTTGTTATAATGGGTTTTATAATATATTCGTTTTGTTAATTAATTCCTAATCAGGGGACTTTGGGAATGGTATTTCTATAAATTATTTTCTAATTATGTTTTCAATGTTTTTCCTCAATAAAGAGAATTGGAGATTTACTCACAAACCACCACTAGAAAGGTAAACCGCACTTCATCCTACTAATAATAATATTATTGATAGATATTGTTTTGTTCTTCAATCACACTAAAACGGCTGAACAAATTCTGATAAAAGTTAGCTCATAAATAGACCGTAACCCGAATTAATATACAAGCTTCTTTTTATCCCAAAAAGATATAAAAGTTCTAGAGGAATGCGGGGTTAAGATCTGTCTGTTGTCATAGACTGAATTACATGCGGGCAAACGCTAATAGTACCTATCTATAATACAATGCTTAAAAATATTAAAACATCTTCTCACTGGAAGGCAAAGACGTCAACTAGAACAAAATCACTTTGCAAGGCGTATCTACAATGCGGGGCTGTCGTAAATTAAATCGAGTTTATCTTACTGTGGGTTTGCACCAAAAACCATTTAACATGTAATGTCTCGAAACTTGTCATATGAAACTAATTTCACAACTTGTTTTGTTGATTGTTACGTTCGCACTGCAGAAAACTGGGTAAATTCTTTGACAGATTTCAAGATTTGTTGTAGGCTGTGTTTGTACTGACTGAAAACATTTACATTGACATGTTTGTCTATAGATTTGTCACGGCTGACGTTCGCACTGATGCTTAATCATGCGTCAAAACTTGTATAAATCTCGTTTTTTGTGTTATCCAATGAGGTCGGTAAACATGTATGGCAGAAAGCAGATACTTTGAAGTGTATCGAAATTAATTGTGAAACATGTCAATAGACTATGAAATGTCAAACAAGTTTCGTTTCAACATGTTGTGTGATAGTGCGAACGCGATTCGATACATTGACAGAAAAATGACTTTTCAACATGTTTTTATATGAATGTGTATCATCAGTGCAAACCCACAGTTAGAGTTAATATCGTCGTTTCGCCACTGACTTACCGTATTCCAGCCGAAGTGCACGTGGTGGAAAACGAAATGTAGATTTTTGTAACTGCTGTGCTACAAGTGTAAAGGTGGTTTCACGCCGATGAGGCGTACAGTGGATGGGCCAAGCGAGCATTGAATTTTTTAGTGCAAAATTTCAATTCTCGTCACGCCTATCTTTGGTGTGAAAGGTCTGGATGTGCGAGGTGATAATTTAAACAGTTGTTTGTACAACATTAAACTATGTAGTGATACGAATGCATGTTCTATAAAACTTTCTTTATTTAAATATTTACACACAATTTATAGCAATAAATTACTGGTGTCAGCAGACACACACATAGAAATTTGACAGTAAAATATGGGTACAAAGTTAACAAAGTTAACTGGGTTGTACGTAAGCATAATATAATGAGTGCTAAGCTAACAACTATATTGCTGCATGAATAAAGTATTTATTACTTTGCAACACGGATACACAAATCTCGCATCAGCCATCGAGGTCCCGCGCGGTCTCGCGCCGACAAGCGACACACAGCGTCTTTAATTGGTTACCACTCATATTCGAAAGTTTGTTCGTATGTGGGGTAACCAATTAATGCAGATGACTGTACATCGCAAGCCGGTCAACCAGGCAGGCCAGCGCGAGCCGGCGCTAGTCAGCGCGAGACGGTGCGGCACAGTGCGAGCTCGCTTTATCGCTCGTTTTTAGCAAGGCTTTGTAGTTAAGGACCCATCATCAACTACCTGGAGGTAACTCCTACAAAGTAATTTCATACACAGTTTGTCGATAAATAGATGCAAAGACACAGTATACTTTATTTTATGCAAACCATAGAAATCTAAATAATAAGGTATGTAAATTTATAATAATAATAATATATATATTTTTAATAGAAATTATAGTTACTACTGTCTTTTAATACCGGAACGCGTGTCGCCGGTTTGCTGCTACCAACAAATTATTACGCAATGACAATCACCATGTTTCTAGCATTCGATGCGAAATAAATTAAGCATAAAACAATCCGCTGTTAAATATGGTGCAAAATGGCATATCAAAGCAAACAAGAGCTTTAAGCACGTTTGAACAAATGGCAACATTCTTAACATGGCTTGAAGATTATCGCGTCACTGCAACTCATGCAGAATAATCCTTTGCATTTCGTTTAATTAATTTTACGGGTCCTTGGACAGAAGACAGCGCTCGTTACGTAGCGTCAGTGAGTGAATTACGGGCTCGTCAGCGAGGAAATGTGGTACACTTGGACGCAGTAAAATGTTACCTTGTGTTTCTGTGTAAGTACTTTGTAAGGTTTTATAGGTTTGGTCACTTTTGTTTTGTAAGTAGTAGAGAATCAGAGAACTGAATAATTAATTGTATGTAATGGGTGCGGATCTCCTCTATTACACTTTAGAATAATTAGACTTAGAACCGCAGTAGTCGTACGCGTAGTGAAGCAAATTCAAGATGGCCTTAAAAAGCTACGTTCAGTATCCGCGGCTATGTGACTATGTGTGTATCGGCGAACATTTTACATTACGCTTGCACCAATTATTTTTGTGCTTCAACTTTGAGCGGAACTTTGAATAAAAGTAGCACTCTATTTTATAACACAATGTTCTTCTTAGATTTTAACCTCATTAATCCAGTTTTTATGGTTCCAAAGAATGCCAACAGGACTCCATTGCTCTGACTTTTTTTTTTGCCGTGGGGAAATCCTCATGGACGTATTCCACCTGGGATAGGCGGAGCCAGTGTCGGACTCTTACCGACTAAAACCACCATGGTGTTTCTTCAACTACCTTAGCCGGGGGCGTGGGAACCCGTGAGTATTCACACAACCACCCCCGACAGGACCCGGCCCGCCACAAGCAGGCGAGCTCCTTCTCCCCGTGCGCCTAACGTTGGCCGCACCCTCCTAGGCGGCGCACACGGAACACTGCACGCCACCTCACCTCACGGGCCTTTACCAGCTACGCCAGCTGTGCCAGCTACGCTTGCTGCGTCAGCTACGCCAGCTACGTTAACTGTGCCAGCTACGCCAGCATGCTGCCAGATCAGCATGCCAGCTTCACCAACTGTGTCAGCTACGCCAGCTGTGCCAGCTACGCCAACTGTGCTAGCCACGCCTGACGTTGGCCGCACCCTCCTAGGCGGCGCACATGGAACACTGCACGCCATTTCACCTCACGGGCCTTTACCAGCTACGCCAGCTGTGCCAGCTACGCTTGCTGCGTCAGCTACGCCAGCTGCGCCAGCTACGTCAACTGTGCCAGCTACGCCAGCATGCTGCCAGGTCAGCATGCCAGCTTCGCCAACTGTGACAGCTACGCCAGCTATGCCAGCTACGTCAGCTACGCTCTCTCGAAAGGATTCTATTGCCCGTACCCAGAATGCACTGGTCTAACAACTGCCGTTCTCTCCAGACGTGTCTAGAGGGACCGTCGCCACACAAGAAGAACGACAAGAAGCCGTCAGACACACATGGAGGTTTTCTGGCCAGCACCACTCTATTACTCTGCCTACGCCGTCTGTCCATTCGTTCATCCATCCGTCTGTCAGTTTGTTTATACGTTTTCAATCGTAATTGGTAGCCAGTTGAAATGTTTACATAATATGTGTTACTATTTCAAATTAAAAAAAAGGCTAAGCCCAAAAGGCCCCCAACCAAAAAGTCTCAAAAAAAATTTTGGAATGGATATGGATGAAATTTGTTACCCAGAACATAATCCATATTAACATATTTTTATAGGCTACATTTTATCCCGGGAAGATCAACAGTTCCCGAGGTATGTGCAATAAACTACATAAACGCGAGTGGAACCGCGAACAAAGTCTAATATGCAATACATTACAAATACTCTTTATTGTAACATAAAAAATAATTTGATGCAAAATATTTTTATATAGGTACCACGTTTTTAAATATAAAGCGAGATAATATTGCGTTGGTAAACAGTCCTGTACTATGTTTAAAGTTCCAAGTCTCTAGCGCATCGGGAAGTTAGTTTAGAATCGATTGCAAATTTTGCACCGAAAAATATTATTATTATTCCATTTATTAATTAAAGTACACATTTTTTTACATTTTTAAACATTTTTACAAAAAAAAGAAATAAAGCATTTAAAAATATATAAAAACAGTAGCCCACCGGCATCAGGAACAGGGTCCAAGCTACCGGTGGTCAGGGCAGGTTATTATTATTATTATTATTATTTTTCGACTGCCTCATTGGTTTAGTGGTCACGAGCGCGACTGCAGAGCGTGGGGTCCTGGGTTCGATTCCCGGGTCGGGCAAAGTGTTATTGGGTTTTTTCATTAGGAAATTCTCAGTGGCAGCCCGGAGTATGGATTTGTGCCCGGTTAATGGCAACAGGCTCGCCCCCTATTACATGGGACTATAACATAACTGGCGAAATGTGGGTGTACTATACACCTCTGCCTACCCCTTAGGGGAAATACAACGTGATTTTATGTTATGTTATTATTTTTAACGCATTTACGCATGCGAAGCGAAATCTAACGATTTAAATTGTGGAAAGAAAAAAATCACTCACGAGCAGGATTCGAACCTGCGACTCCTGGCTCAGTACGACAGTGCTTTAGCCACTAAGCTACCGTGAACACTGCTCGTAGTAACGAAATTAACCTCCACTATTGTACGTCTTTGGGTGACGTCGACAATATCTTAATAAGAAACAGTGTTTCTTAACCGACTCGACTAACTTTGCAGTTAATTCAAAGTCGTATAGATAAATACGTTAGTAAATATGTTCAGGTAATAAAATAAGCAATATACATGACTTATACAAAGTGTTACTGAAAGGGTCTGGTATTGAATCTTTAATTTTCTTTGCATGATTTCAGTTCTAAATAGATTGCTCCAAAAATTATTCTAGTTTATTGAATTGAAATCATAACAAACGTACCACTGCACTACGCTACGAGGCTCATTATCATTTCACTTCACTTGCTAAATTAAGATATAGGTGCTAGTGATGTGTAAATTTCAATGTGAAATGTTTGGTTTCATATATTGGAATTTCTCTTATATTCCTAAAATGTAGATACAAGATTCAAAAACCCTTGCCGCAAAATTTGTTATCATCAGATAAACAGATAAACATTTTATTGATAATTAGTTAAAATTATACGTCACAATTTATATATAAGTACATATTTAATTATTCTTTGAACATAATAAAACTCACTATTATAAAAATAAAAATAAATTCAATATAAATTATTGTATCTAACATTAAAACCTTTGATAATTAATTCGTCTACAATCCAGAATTTGATTAATAAAAATAAAATAAATTAAAACATCAACATGCGAATAAAATTATCAAAAATGCATCAGATACAATAAAAACAATAAATTAATTAATTAACATTTCATTAGGTAAAAATATAAAATCAATCTAAATATAACGGTTCATAATAGGCGAAGAATCCATCCAAAGAAGGCGTGCACTTGATGTCTATACACCCTTTCCTTTACACGTTGCTTAGAATATATTATTATGTTCAATAGGCGGTTTTATCGCTGTTATTTCAAAAATATGTTATTTATATATTTTGAACGTTTCCAGATCCACATAAAATGATAATTTCAGTACCATTTATGGAATTAACAAAAGCCTCCGAGGCTTGTGCTCAATCATTCGTGTTTTTAATTGTAGTTTAAAATGTTGACAATAAGTTCTTTTTGGAGAACTCATGTAGATACCAACCTACTGACTTTTTATGTTATTTATATCTAATGCAGGACTGATATATAAATGAGATATTAATTATAATGTACCTCATAGTATTCGCATAGGGGAATTAAAAATTCAACTAACATAAAAATTGTAAAGTATGGATGATTGTTTGTTTGCTTGTCCTTCAATCACGCTGAAACGGGAAAACAAACAACGACATATCAAAAATCTCAACTGCGACAAACACAATTAAAAGCACAGACACTAAAATAACTAACACCGACTGCAGAAATTGATCTTGTTTTGATGTTTTTTTATGTTGTGTTTTCCGCATTCAAAACGCAATATTTAATTTTATTCATAAATTCCGTTCCACAATGTCTTGACACCCGCTCGATGATTAAAAACCAACACACAAATTGCATGTGGCTTTTATTAACTCACTAATACATACATCTATATTTACAACAATATTTGTGTCTGTTTACAACGGACAATATCGTGAGCAAAAAGCGTACTTTTCAAAAAAAACACGACGAGCATATTCCGAAAATACACACAATATTTTATCTTGTTCACTTTATAATTATAATCGAATATTATAAAAGATTTGTTTACATTTATTTTCAACGTAGATTGGCTTCTAATTTTTTTCAGTGTTTACCCAATATACTGGGGTCGACTGTACTCGGCGGAGTCACGTAGCCGAGCGAGAATTTCACTTTCTTAACCCTTGCACATTTCTGCATAAATTTGTCGTAGCTTGTGGAGCGACTAAACAATCTTCCACGGGTTGACGCGATCCTACGTGACATGGGTACTGCGTTACGTTTGCATTATTTGATTTGTCATAGTTTGCGCCACGGAAATAGCGGACAGTAGTTTTGTCGACATTTTGGACGTTTCGTTTTAGCACAAAGGTTTCATAGTAGATCACAGTAGTAGGTACTAATTTATTTTCTTATGTTAATTAAGTTAAAAATGATTATTTTAACAATTATTATTATCTGCCTGGACTCGTGCCCGGTTAATGGCAAAAGGCTCGCCCCCTTTTACATGGGACTTATAACCTATCTGGTGAAATGTGGGTGCACTCTACACCTCTAAAAACCCCTTCGGGGAATACAGGCGTGATGTTATGTTATTATTATCTGCAACTTTTTTCGACCTTTTCTTGTCTAGATTTAATTATAAAAATATTTTTCGTACTGTGTACGTAAAGTTGAAATAAATTCAACATTACGTAGCTATAATTGAAATGTATATTTTTTTTTCTAAGAAGTATAAATTATCGTTTTTCAAATGACGACATCTGTGGTCTAGTGGTTCGAGTGTCGGACTGCCGATCACGATGTCATAGGTTTGATTCCCACAGGACACAATTATTGTGTAATGAACATAAGTGTTTGTGTTGGTCTGGGTGTTTCTTATGTATTATAAGTAAGTATTTACAAAAAAAAAGTAAATACGTATTATATCCACCGTCTAGTACCCATAGTACAAGATCTGCTTAGTTTGGGACTAGATGGTGCTGTCACAGAACATCTAATAGTACTGTAATAGTGTAAAAAGGTCCCAAAAGTATTTATTTAATTAAATTATAGTAGTGTATCTAAGTTAAATTTGGATCAAAATTTTCTTACAGAATAGTAACACGTAATCAGCCCATTATGGTCCCACTGCTGAGCTTGGGCCTCCTAGGTGTTAGTCCACCACGCTGGTCTTTACGTGTTGGCGGACTACACACACCATCGAGAACTGTATTGAGCACTCTCAGGTGTGCAGGTTTCCCCAAAATGTTTTCCTTTACCATTAAAGCAAGTGATAGCTAATCAAATTCTAATCCACATATGAATTCGAAAAGTAGAGAGTTCAATATGGTTGAGATTGAGTTAAGCGATGCCTGATGCTCGCGTCATGCTCGTGAACGGGTGCCGTTTGTCGGGACAGGTCAGCTCCTACATACTATGGAAACTCTTTTTAGGTTTATTTCTAAACGCAATATTCTGACTTTTAAACTCTTGTTTATTTCTGACATTAACCTACATTATACTCACATTATTTGAATGAATTTGATGTAATAAACAATAACCTATTTTAAAAAGAGTATATCCATGGGGTTTCTTGCCGGTTCTTCTCCATAGGACCACAATTTGAAACCGTGCAACTAGAGCCTGACGTTTCAAAATTGCCTGCAATTAGGTTTATTTGAAACAAAAAACATTTGAATTTGAATTTGAGAGGCGTGGGCGTTATAAATAATTTTATAATATTTTTATAAAAAATTCACCTATTTTGTGCACACAATACGTAGATTATTGTTTGTCCAATAACAAAATTCAACAAAGGTAAAAATAATACTATTATAAAGTTAACAATACGTGTCTAGACGATGATATTCTTTTAATAGTGTCATTGCTTATGAGCCTCATTTTTTTGGCTGTACCTTTACCACAATGGCAAGGTCTTGACCCATTGCACGAATTCGAATCATATTTTACCTGAATGTGAAGAATTTATACAATAATAATAATAATAAATTTATTTATTTCAGGCAAATCCACCCATAGTTACAAGTTACAGTCATTGCATTTATAATAATACCAATAATATTAACAACAACATAAAACACACAATCACAATGTGTAATGAAATTATATATTATTATCTGGTTACAAAAAAGAGTTTAATGCATTTCTACATTTGATCTGGATTACAACTAGCTAGCTCGCGGCTTTGCTCTCGTAGAATGTCGATTAAATGTATCTAATGTATTAATCCGAGACTAGACGCCTCTGGTCTAATGGTTCGAGTGTCGGACTGCTGATCATAATGTCATGGGTTCAATTCTCACAGGACACCAATATTTATGTGATGAACAAAGTGTTTGTTATCTGGGTATTTTTATGTATTATAAGTATGTATTGACAAAAAAATCATGTGTCCAGATCTCATAATACAAACTCTGTTTAGTTTGGGACTAACGGCCAAAATTAATATCCAATCTATCCACGATTTGCCCTACTAGAGATAGGAATTTGACATAAGCTCCATACAAAATATGTCAAATTACTATCTCTAGTAGGGTAAATCGTGGATAGATTGGATATATTAATTTTGGCCGTAAATGGTGTTGTGTAACATATCCCAAAAATATTAATTTATTTACATGGACTATTTGTGTGCCAAATTTCATCAAATTTCCTTTAGCCGTTGCAGCGTGGTTAGAGGACAAACAAATCTAACTAATCTAAATATTAGTAGAATAAAATGTGTTTATTGCACATGTCTAGATTAAGCCTACGTAAAAGTTTTTTATGTTATATAGACAGATGATACACAAGTACAGGGTGGCCCAAAATAACGTTGACAAGAGATTTTTCAAATATCTTATAAAGTTTTTTGCGTAAATTAAATAAGGTTATTAATTATAAAAATACACCTAATTTTATACAAGAATCTCTATTTATCTTCAAAATAACCTCCTTTAGCGCGAATATACAGATACAAACGCTTGGTAAAAAAAATAACAATTTTCCGCACTTCCTCTACAGATATTTTGTCCCACTCTCGTGTAATAGTAGCCTTTAGCTCATCAACACTTCTATGACGCGTAGCACAGGATCTTGTTTCTAAGATAGATCATAAACTGTAATCCATCGGATTTAGATCAGGTGAGTATGGCAGTCATTCTTTCGAGCTGATAAAACCAGGGAAAATGTCTTTGCACCACTGTTGAACACTTAAGGCCCTGTGAGCTGGAGCAGAGTTCTGATGAAACATCCATGGACAGTCACCAAAGTGCTGTTGACTCCAAGGTAGAAGCACATTTTCAAGAATGACTCGTCGGTCGTTTTATTGGTTGATTTTGATCCCCTTTTCTACAAAAACTAATAGGGGAGTTTTGGCAGTGGCGCAAATCGCACCTCAAACCATAACAGTTTCTGCGTTTTGGTGATGTGGTACAATTGCAGCAGCTCCAGGATGAGTGGAAGACCAGATCCTGACATTTCGGTGGTTATGGGTTTGTTCTATCATAAATAATTTTTCGTTTGAAATTACGATATTTTTTCAATTTGACGCTGCGGATCGTTGTTTAAGCAAACGACATCTCTCAAGACAAACTTTTTTGTCTTTGTCCGTTAGCAATTGTGATTTTCTGAGTTTATATGGTATCAATTGTAGATCACGTTTTACTATACGCTGTATGGCGGAGCGACTAATCCCCAAGTCTCGCGACATTTTCCTCACCTTGGTCTGTGGATTTCGAACTAATCTTTGTTTGATAATGTGTCGGTTCCTAGAAGTTCTATAGTTGTCTTGCGTCCTCTCCTAGGATGGTCTCCGATGTTACCGAGCTCATTATAGCGTTTAATTGCCGAAGAAAGTAACTGACGACTAACACCAAGATTTTTTGCGATTTCGCACTGCCTTTTTCGACGCTCATGCAATGAAATTATGGCTTCATGTTGCACTGACACAGTGAAATATGTTTTTTTTTTTCATTTTTTTTAGCTAACAAATAATGTTAAAATGACGCCAAAGAATGAGTTAACAATTAAGAAAAACAAAAGAGGAGGCAAAATATTCCATTTCTGAAATATTAGTATTTTAATTTTGTCAACGTTATTTTGGGCCACGGTGTACTACTGATCTAATTAGAATGTGGTGATTTTTGAAAATAATCGCTTAAAACTATTAGTCCGTTTAGCGAAGGATCGAGTTTATTTGGGAACATTTCTGTCCTGCAGTCCTAGCCAAGTTGACAATCTACAATCGTCAACGCTATAGAAAACAATCAAAATGTATGGGAATGATATATCTTAACGAATGACTTTTTCATTTCCATACATTTTGATTGTTTTCTATTAGCGTTGACGATTGTCGATTGTCAACTTGGCTAGGGGGGCTGATGTATTGATAAAAAAATTATGTATACTTCTGACCTGACCTATTATTGCTTATTCGATAAAGTGAAACATAATATGCTTTCAGTATACTCTTGTGTATCTAGGTTATCTGAAATGGAGCAACGTTGCTGGTTATTTTTGACTAAAGTCTTCAACAACAGTTGAAACCGCTTTTAATACACTGTGAGTAATTAAAGTCAGACTTATAGGCTTATATTCAGAGACGAATCTAAGCGTGAACTCATGCTTCTAACTGTCAAATAGCACTGCATTTTATTTCACATAAGGGTGCGGACTATTATTGCGGTGTGCATTTTTTTATTTTATAATATACGATGGCGAAACGAGCTAAAGGCCCACCTGATGTTAAGCAGTAAGTATTATAAGTTAGTATTATTCTATCAAAAAGTACATTCCAAATCATTATGTATAATTTAATGAAAAACCAACTATTAAATAAACTACTATTTACAAACAATTTTACTAACAAATCAATATGTACAAGTTACGTTGATTTAAAACTATCAATATTATTTCTTAACATCAACAAACCGCGCGAACGCGACTGTAAGCGGAAACAGGTTTTGACGTTTTGGCTACGTCATGCGTTTGGAGTTGCAAGTTCACGCGAACGCAGAGAAACACACTTTGTTATTACGGAGATGTGAGCAGCTAATCTGTACGTATATTTTTCTCGGCAACCGCTACCACCTACATTTTTATTAAAAATCAATTATTTACCAAATATTCTACATATCTGTGCTAAATTCTACATAACATAAACAGTGTGAAACCCCAAATCGGGGTTTTCGTGCACGGATAATTTTGGAGACGCTACGAGCCTGCTGCACTGCTTCCTGCAACTCCGCGTCTTACTACGCCTACGTGCTACCTACCTGCAACCCTGTACTGCGGCTACCTACCTGCAGCGGACTACTCAGGACATTAGTGTTATTTCAGACTGCGGACTAGAACTTAACGCGCGCTCAATATTTTAAACTCACACCCGGCTTCACCGATCTACCTACCTTTTTTATATTCGGCTTCACCTACCTACCTACCTAATTTTATATTGATCAACTTTGTTCATCATTTTGTAACTTAACTTCGTTAGTAAATTAAATTATTGTTATTGTTAAAAATCTATATTTATTTTTTACACAAACTACCTACCTATAGCCGAACGTTACATGTGTTTAAAATTAAAAAAGTTAAGATTGAGAGACAGAGATAACTAAATAATATGACAGCTAAGTATTCTGTTTTATTTTTATATCGCCAATGAAATTTACCGTCACCCAATGTTTGGTTATCACACTACATATTTTGTATACGTATAATTTACAAGTTTTAATAGTTCGGCTTGGATAACGGTACAAAGTTGTACCACTTATTGGAACAGGTGCGTGTCAAACATTTTACTGATAGCAACCCAAACTCAGTTTATGTGAAAAGTTAATTTAATTATCAAACTGCCCTGTTCTGAAACTGTGTAACTATCTGTTTTTCAGTTCAGTGCATTGGATTATTCGAAGAATTGCCAAACTTAAGTGGCAGTGAGCAATGCACTTTGCTCGCAGAGCGGAACATCAAATTACTATTATTTCAAAACCACAAGTTTTAAAATAGCGCTGCATTTGTTACTGCCCTTCAGCAAAAACGGAATCTTCAGGATTTCAATTTTGGTGAAAAAATAACTGGGGTCAATGATAGTTGATAATAACCGCAGCGTCCTACGAACCCCAGCCGTCACGCGGCGAAGCCTCGGCAGGACTTAACGAGAATTAGGCTTAAATACGTTTTAAACTAAATAAAATTTGTAGGTAGGCTGTGTTGGGATTTTAAGAAAACAATGTGTTTTATCTTGTTTACTTTTTTACTTAAATTACTGATTAAATGAAAGAGTGGTACATCTTATCACAATAAAAAAAAATCCTCCCCGCCGAATTTCGGTTACGGCGCCCGGTCTCAACGGAGACTTCGCCATCTGCGCGGGACATATGTGCACAAGTGTGTTCGCAAACACGAGTGCACTCTCTATTTCCTCACACTCATAATCCGATGGGACGAATCCGCCCCCTATTACATGGGACTTATAACATAACTGGCAAAATGTGGGTGTATTACACCTCTGCCTACCCCTTCGGGGAAATACAGGCGTGATGTTATGTTGTTGTTGTTGTTGTACGGCAATCCGCTGCTGCCCATCCTCTGGTGAATCCCTTAGTCGCCTTTTACGACACCCATGAGAAGATATAGAGTGGTGCAATTCTTTATGTCCAGCAACACACGGAATTGTCCGTCGATCTTAATACCATCATTTAAAACACCTTTAGGTATTTTATTTGTAATTTTAATTAAAGTAGTCACGTTTTCGTGTCCATTCTAAGCGGATATTATTTCACCCCAAGGTGTGCGGCATTAGCACCAGCAGGAAATTGCCAATGTTGTTACACGTCACCCTGTTATAAATACCTGGTTACAGTACTTGAGTCTTTATATTTCAACCATCACTTTTCTCTTTATTTTATTTATTTATTCATTCAAAAAGCTTTTGTAGAACACTGAGTTATTATGGTACACATAGAAATAATTGCAATACAAACAATAAACATTTTTACAACCAGGATACAACAGTCAAAAGGTAAGAGCAATTAGTGAAACCCTGCCTCCTAAACTAGGATACCCTGTATCTTAGGAGACAGTGTCCTCGCTTAAACAGTAAATTATGGTCGAGCGACTTTTGTCATTGTTCTTAGCGACATATTGTGCATATTGTTACTTTTCAATTAAATAATAATTTAAAATGAAATATGATTGTTAAATGAATTGTAAGTATTTTTTTATGAAAAGGTGAAATGAGTCTTTATATTTTAACCATCACTTTTCAATGAAATGTTAATTTAAAATGTAATCACATTTCATTTTAAATTAACATTTCATTGTTGAATGATTAATATATTTATGAAAAGGTGAAATGAAATTGTATTTACTTTTATATGCATAAAATATTATTTGTTAATGTATAGCTAAATGAATTTAAGTTGTAAATTTGATAATATATGTAAAAATTATTAATTTGAAATATACCTAAATAAGAAAACTGACATGTAACAATAGTTATCAATAAATTAATTCAATTCTAAAATGAAACAACGTGTCTGCTGACAAGAGAACGAGTGAGTTTTTATTTTAGTGTTACAACACAGGAACATATTGTATTAAATGTATGGCAACATAGGGTTGCAAGCTTATTTTGATATAATAATAACACACCCACTATATCAAAATAAACAAAACATTTTATATAACAACTAATTTAAAAAACATTTTGTATACCTAACAGTGTCATGAAATGATAATGCTTTACACTACATAAACTTTTTGTTAACAGGTCAGCTGGCATCTCAGCTGTTTCTAAATATTTCAGTTTCACAATTTTATTGCTAACACAGTCTCTACAGAAATGATAGCGAATATCAATATGCTTTGTTCGTTTATGAAATACATTATTTACAGACAACTTAAGAGCACCCTGATTATCATTAAACACAGTAATAGTATTTAAATTATTAGTTATTTCATACAACAAACTACGCAGGTATATAGCCTCTCTACATGCTTCTGTAATACCCATGTACTCGGCTTCTGTACTTGACAGAGCAACAGTTTTTTGCTTTCTTGTTTCCCATGAAATGACAGCCCCGGACAATACAAAACATAAGCCTGCCTGTGACTTCCTGTCTATTATATTGCTTGCCCAATCGGCATCAACAAAACCTTCTAACTGTGAATTACCATTTTTAGTATACTTTAATCCAAAATCTTTAGTTTTTTTTAAATATCTTAAAACTCTTTTAACATAAGACCAAGTTTCTTTGTTAAAACATTTATTAAATTGGCTTAAGAAACTAACAGAAAATGCAATATCTGGCCTTGTTAAGACTGCTAGATACATTAGACTACCAACAAGTTGTTGGTATGGAAATTGACCTTCACAATTTTGTTCCCTACTTATGTTCAACTTAGCCTCTAAAGGAGTATCTGCTGTTTTACATTCAGAGAGCTGAAATTTATGTAATAACTGTTCTATGTATTTTTCTTGACTTAAAGTTATTACACCATTTATTTTATCTAAAGTAACACTCATCCCAAGACATTGCTTAACTTCCCCTAAGTCTTTGATTTTAAAATTTGATGACAAAACATTTTTTAAATGACAGGTTTCGATAGTATCATTACTAAAAACAAAAAAATCATCAACATAAATTGTTACAATTGTCTTCTTATTATTATTAATTCTTGTGTACAAACAAGGTTCAATTTCAGATCTCTTATAACCTATATTATTAAGGCAATCATCAACCTTTTTGTACCACGCCCTTGATGATTGTTTTAGTCCGTAAATTGCTTTCTTTAGTCTCAAAACCTTTCCATTACATTCTGGACTTAAAAAACAATCTGGTTTTTGCATGTAAACTGTCTCATCAAGGTCTCCGTTCAAGAAGGCTGTTGTGACATCAAGATGTGTAACATCTAACCCTAATTTAACGGACAATGCAAACAACATTCTCAATGTTGTGTGCCTGACAACAGGTGAGAAAGTTTCTAAGTAGTCAATACCTTGTTTTTGCATAAAGCCTTTTGCTACAAGCCTCGCACGAAAAACGTACATTATTATCACTATCGTACTTTTTCTTTAAAACCCATTTACACTTCACTATAGTACCTTTTTCTGGAGTATCTGCCAACTCCCATGCATCGTTTTCATCAAAACACTGAAGTTCATCCTTAACCGCCTTTAACCATTGTTCTTTCTCTGGTCCTTTCAATGCCTCTTCTAAAGATAAACCACTAGCATCATCAAACACAGACTCATCTGTACACATGTTTGAGTATCCATATCGCTGGGGCCTATTTCTAGTTCTAACTGGTTTAGGTTGTTCCTCAGGAACTGAGTCACTTGATCCTGATGAATCTGCCTCCTCATATTCACTTGGGATGTACGTACAATCAGAATTGTCAACATGACTTTCAGTCAAAGTATCCTCTTCTTCTGTAAATGTTTCACCCACTGGATCCAAGGATTCTTCATGATTATTTACACTAACTTCTACTGGTATAGTAGTTTCAGTGTTTTTTGTATTCTGTTCTTTTTCTACTATTATCACATCTCTGCTTGTATTAATGGTTTTTGTTCTGGGATTAAATACACGATAACCTTTAACATTCTCTGGATATCCTACTAGGATATGATTCTCTGATTTTTTATCCCATTTCTGTCGTTTCTGTTTTGGCACATGGACCATAACACTGCTCCCAAATATTCTTAAATGGCTTATATCTGGCTTTTTATCTGCCCATATTTCATATGGAGTTTTTCCATGTAATCCATTAGCCACAATTCTATTTTGTAAATATACTGCAGTGTTTGTTGCTTCAGCCCAAAATTCTTTATTCAAGTTGGCATCAAATAAAAGACATCTTGCTTTTTCCACAATGGTGCGATTAGTACGTTCGCATAATCCATTTTGCTCTGGCGTATAAGGGTTCGTTTTTTGGTGATGTATCCCTTGTTTCTGCAAATACAAATCAAATTGTTTGTTACAAAACTGAAATGGACTAGCCATTATCGCTGCGTATAGTTTTGACTTTTTTGCCTGTTTGGTTCTCAGCTTTTGCTTTAAAGTCTTGAAAACAAGATAACGCTTCACTTTTGTGTTTTACAAAATACACAAATATCATACGACTACAGTCATCGACAAACAGTATGAAATATCTGGAACCAGCAAGAGATTCTTTCTCCATAGGTCCACAAATGTCTGTGTGGACTACACTGAGTATCTCATTGCTTCTCAAACCAACATTATTAAAAGGTAGCCGGCACTGCTTACCTTCACAGCAAATCTTACATGATGACTTTGTAATCTCAACTTTTTCATTTAGATTCATGCCTTGTACTGCACTAGTCATTTTCTTCATGTAGTTACTATTAACGTGTCCCAATCTGCGATGCCAAGTGTCTACAGACACCACCGATGCAGCCAGCACACTTCCAGGCATTCTTAACTTGTACACTCCATTAATCAACGAAGCCATGGCTACTATCTTGCCATTTCTATTGTAAACACTGCAGCCGCTCGCGGTAAATTTCACATTATTACCGTTACTGATCAACTGGCTCACAGACAAAAGATTCGTTGTTAAATCTGGAACACATGACACGCCGGTAACTGGCACATTAAATTCACATTCATCGGTTTCTGTCACTATATTCACATCGCCGGTACACAAAACTCGTACTTTATTGTTATTCGCAACAATAATCTCTTGGTTTTCTAGATAACAAGCATTGGTAATCCAGCTTTCATTAGCAGTCAAATGTACACTCGCGCCCGAGTCAATGTACCACTCGTTTTTGTTAAAGTTTCTACTCAAAAACACGGCGCTGAATGCATTTGTTTGTTTTCGCATAGTTTTCTTCTCATTTGATAAACTATTTTCACTGTTAGGGCACTGATTACGGTAATGTCCTGTTTCTTTACATTTATAACATTTAATGTGTGATCTGAAGTTGTCTTTCTTTTCCGCCATTTTTTCGCAATTTTTGCTCCCACTGGCCATAGACAATTTTTTGTTTTTCAAATGTTGCCACTTTTGTGAACTCGCAAATGCACTGCTAACTTCATTACCATTCTCGTTCACTTCCGATTCCTCCATATCAATCAATTTTGATTTAATGACGTCTGTTGTAATAGGAATACCTGAATGCTCAATCGCCATTATCATTGGGGAAAACTTATCTGTCAGCCCTGCCAGTAACAAACACCCAATCCACTCGTCACTGATATTAAAACCGGTTCCACTCAATTTTTGCCCCGTTTCTACTATTTGAGTCACGTAGGATGTCATATTACTGCTACTTTCTAGGCGAATCGAAATCAGGTTACGAAGTAAACTTATGCGTCTCGTGAACCCGGAATCATCGAATAACCTTCTTAGTTTATCCCACAGTTCTTTTGCCGAATTCACTTGCTTGATATGGACGTATAGTGACGAATCAACTGTTAAGATTAACTTAGCCCTGGTCTTCGCGTCTTCTGCGGCATCTAACGGCTTCCCAGTAACTGGCTTCACGCAATGCAACGTACCTTCCAGGATTAAAAAGTTTTCCGCTGCGAAGGCCCACTCGTTATAGTTTTCACGGCCTTTCAGCTTTGGCACATTGACGAGATAGTTAGTTGACGACATTTTATTTTACCTGAATGACCTCTTTCTACTAACTTCTTCACTGTCACAAAACTTATAACTTATTTTATTTGGCTAGAAATTACGGCACCGACTGGGCCCATAACCTAAAATGAAACAACGTGTCTGCTGACAAGAGAACGAGTGAGTTTTTATTTTAGTGTTACAACACAGGAACATATTGTATTAAATGTATGGCAACATAGGGTTGCAAGCTTATTTTGATATAATAATAACAAATTCATTACAATTCAAATAAATTACCCTATTTTTTAAATTCATAATGGACTTGCTTTTGACCGCCACCTCACCTGGTTATACCACCATATAAGGTTGGCGCATGGCTGTTCGCCTATTGTAAAAACTACCTTGTTATAATTTTGACGGATTTTTGTGAGGGATCCCGTTAATTCAGTCCAGTCCAGCAGTCCAGTCCAGTTCCATCCATCCATCCTTTCATTCAGACCATCCAGTCCAGTCGAGTCGAGTCCACTCCCCCCTTTCATTCATCTATTACTATCCGCTCGTGCAAATGCGTAGAACTGTATCTGTCGGGTGAGGACGCACCCCACGAATTCTATTTTTCTTTTTTTCCTTCTTTCTTTCTCAACACCTATACCAGTTTTTAAGTCTGATCATCAGCTTTCAAACAAAAAAAGTTTCATCAAAATGGGTCAGTAGTTTTAGCGTGATGCTCGAACAAACAAAAACCAGACATTTACAATTTTATAATAGTTAAGAAGATAGACCAGGCTGTACCTAAGTATAGCATAATTTTATGACAGATAGACGAGGCTGTACTTACTTACTAAATGATATCCGGTACGTCTTAACGGATCCAGACTAAGCGGATATTATGCCAAAGATAAAATGTAGGCAATTAAATCACCAGGAACTACCAAAGAATTACTAACAATTTTTTTTTTCTTAGTAGGTATATAGTATATTTTCATTCTTAGAGACTACAACGCGCATCCAGGTGAGCGTTTTTACCGTGAACTTTTAGATTTCTCAATGGAGCAGGACTGGACATGTATAGACACTAGTAGGTTGCAAGTGACATCCGGGGCGTTCACATTTATTAGTGAGGCTCACGGGAGCAAGCGCTGGCTTGACCACTGCCTTGTGACTGACGCAGCATCGCATTGTGTGAGGGATGTTCATGTATTATATTATGACGTCTACTGGTCTGACCATCTGCCGTTAGTTATAACCTGCAATCTCAACGTAGTGAGGCAGAAAATTGCTATGCAATACCCTATCTATAATAAAATACAATGGGGACAGAGGAATGCGGACCAATGTAACTCACTGTAACCATGTGTAACTCAAAGTTAAAGTATATTGATTTACCTGTAGAGTATCAAGAATGTTGTGGCAAATACTGTAATAATGACTACCACAAAGATTTAATTAATAAATTATATGGAGACATAATAAACATTTTATGTTTTTGTGCAAGTGATACTTTTGAACACAACCATGGCAACCATTGCCCATGGCTGGCTGGAACAAGCATGTGAGCGAGGCTCATAGGCATGCCAGGGTGGAGTTCAACTTATGGTGTTGGCATGGACAGCCTTCTGTGGGTCCCATTTTTGATGCCATGTTAAGGGCGCGAAAGGTGTTTAAAGGAAAGCTTAGGTGGTGTCAAAAACACCAAGACCAAATCAAAATGGATATTTTAGCAAAACATCATGCTAACACAGATTTCAAACGTTTTTGGAAAGCCACTAATAGGTTGAATTCTAGGCCTGGCGTTCCTGTGAGTATCGACGGGGTCTCCTGCCCTGGGGATATCGCAGAGTTGTTTAAAACGCAGTTTTCCGTAGAGTCACCACTGGGATCGCCGTGCCGAGAGTTCGATGCTGGGCCCGAAGGCTCTGAGGTGTCTACTCTTATACTTGCCAAGGAAATAAGGCACATAATAAAAAATATGACCAGAGGCAAATCTCCTGGGTATGACGGGCTCAGCATCGAACACTTGCAGCATGCTGGTCCTCACTTACCTCGTGTGCTCGCGCTTTTATTTAGCCTGTGCTTGAGCCATTCACATCTGCCTCCTGATCTAATGCGAACTTTGGTGGTGCCTGTACTCAAGTGTAAGACCGGAGACGTATCGGACAAGTCAAACTATAGGCCAATTTCGCTAGCCACTATCATAGCCAAGGTACTTGACAGTGTGCCCAACTCACATCTGAATAGGCAAGTCAAGCTCCATGACGCTCAGTTCGGTTTTCGGCCTGGGTTGTCAACGGAGACTACCATTCTCAGTTTGAAGCACACTGTCAGGTATTATACTGATCGGCAAACACCCATTTATGCGTGTTTTTATCAAAGGCCTTTGACCTTGTCTCGTACGATGTCCTCTGGAACAAGTTAAAGAAAAATACGCTACCACCAGAGCTAGCCTCTCTCTTCAGACACTGGTACTTGCACCAGGTGAGCCAAGTGCGATGGGTGGGAAAGGTTTCGGAACCGTGCAGGCTAGAGTGCGGGGTGAGGCAGGGGGGACTGACCTCTCCTTTGCTCTTTGGTCTGTATGTAAATGTTCTAATCGAGCAGCACGCGTGTTGGATGCTACATTGATGGAGTCTGCGTCAACAATTTAAGTTATGCGGACGACATGGTGCTGCTTGCTCCCTCGATTGCCGCTCTCCGAAGGCTACTCGCAGTGTGTGAGTCGTACGCACTGTCACACGGTTTAGTCTACAATGTTAATAAGTCTGAGTACATCGTCTTCAGGTCGGGTACCAGGTGTCCCTCTGCTGTTCCCCCTATTTTGCTAAATGGGAATGATATAAAAGGGTCTACAAATTCAAATATCTAGGCCACCTGGTAACAGACGATCTGAAAGACGATGTAGACATGGAGAGGGAACGCAGAGCGTTGTCAGTCCGGGTGAACATGCTGGCCCGCATGTTTTCCCGATATACAGCCTCAGTTAAAATAATGCTATTCAAGGCATACTGCACATCGCTATACTCGGGGGCCCTGTGGTTCAGATATACCCAAAAGGCATAGAACGCTCTGCGAATCCAATACAATAATGCGTTCAGGGCACTGTTGCGGCTGCCGCGCTTTTGTAGTGCATCGGCTATGTTTGCCGAAGCGCGTACTGACGGATTCAACGCCGTCTGGCGTAAAAAGTCCGCGTCACTAATTCGCAGGCTGCACGGCAGCCCTAACTCCATCCTGCGCATGATAGCCGCCCGGGCGGACAGCACGCTTGTGTGGGCGCTGGTCAACCGGACCAAGTCACTATTAGTTATTAAGTACTGACATAGAATAAGGCACTTTGTTACTAACACACTAGACCCAATTGTTGTCTGTTTCATAATAATAAATAAATAAAATAAATAAATACACATGTGTTTTTTCTGTTTTGAATTATATAATTTTAGTTACCTACATTTTCCTTAAAACGTTGTTGTATTATAGAAAGGCTATAGGTACAACATTAGTTTTAGTTTATTAAAAAGGGGTCGTTGTTTTTTTTTTGTAATAGAGGATGGCGAAATGAGCTAAAGGCCCACCTGAAGTTAAGACTCATCATTATGAACAACTTTTACTAAGGGACCAACCCTGAAATCGCCAATAAAAAAATCTGCTGTTCCCCTACATAAATCGACGAAATGTATGGGAATAGCAGTTTTATTTTTGCTATAATAGAATAGAAAAATAATAGAATAATTTATTTCTCACGACACAGGGAATCCTAGTGTGAGGTCTAGGACCTCAACCCAATTTTTTGTAACCTTTATACAATAAATTATTCTTATTCTTATTCACAAATAAGATTTCAACAGTGTCACGAAATAATAAAGATACAAAATGCTATGTTTGGGTTAGTCCCATAGTAAAATTTCTTTAGTTTTTTTTATTTATAAAAATGTTATATTACTTAAGTTTGTTAATCATTTTCATCAAATGAGTTCATAATAATAAAAAAATAAAAACACTTTATTTTAGGCAAATTTACCCATAACTGCAACTTAAAGTCATTACAGTTAAATTAATACTAAAAATAAAATTTTTTATTATGACACCAAATTAAACGATGTTTGATGGATGGTTGATTAAACCGATGAGTACAATGATCCTTTAGTATAATCTAAAACTAATGTGTTAGGTATACACTATTTTAGGTTTAATCTATCACGTTATAACCGGTCAAGACAGAGCGGATATTGTGCCAAAGGTGTGCGGCGGACATTAGGACCACCAGGAAATTATCAATGTTGGTACAAGTCGCACGTCATCGTCTCAAAAAAACAAGCTCCGCTTCGGCCCTTCGCGGAAATGACTTCAATTTGCGTCGGCGGATTAGTTTGGCAGGTGACGAAATTTTAGATGACATTACATGATAATTTAAGGCTTGAAAAATGTGGTGTATTTTTAAGGAAATTGGACCATTATAAGTTAGTTTAGCTGTGAGTTTTTTAAGACGTTATGTTGTTATGATTTATTTATTTATAGGTTGTGTTTGTATGTCTTACAGTATTTATTTAAATCGCAAGCGGAGTATATTCATATTACAAAATTTTATAGATTCCAAAGCAATATGATATTACTCACAATAGGCTTGATAAGGAGGCTCAAAGTCACCCAAAGGTCTATGGAGAAGGCTATGCTCGGAGTGTCCCTACGTGATCGAATCTGAAATGAGGAGATTCGCAGGAGAACGACATCGCCCGAAGAATTGCCAAACTTAAAAAGCACATTGCTCGCAAAAAGGATGGCCAATGGGGCTGTAAAGTACTGGAGTGGCGACAGCGTACTGGAAAGCGCCACGTGGGTAGTCCCACCACAAGGTGGACTGACGACCTGACGAAGGCTGCGGGAATCCGGTCGATGCGGGAAGCGCAGGGCCGGTTGTTGTGGCGATGCTTGGGGGAGGCCTATGTCCATTATGATAATTATGATGATAATGATATTGTAATTGCTTGTAATGCTAAGTACCTTTCATAATAATTATATAATATGGATATTAAAAAATTGCATTGTTTTCATATTAAAAACCTTGGTAGTAAACCATTAAAACTTCGCAAACACAATCACTAAAACCTAGTACAGTTCGGAAAATATAGCTTTAGTCGTGTGACATGACACGTCAAATATTTGGCATCTGTCACACGATATTTTACGAACTATAGGTATGTTCTCAAACTAAGTCAATGTTTAAAATACATTACTTAAAAACTTCTCAACGCGACTAGCATCAAACATTTACCACTCTTGTGACATTTAATTCTGTATCACTACGTACTCGAAAAGGTTGTATTGTGCTACACTGTACACAGTGACAGTACCAAAACTTGTGGGTTCTAAATGGCGTGGGAGGGTTTACTACACAGAATAAAATCATACACATTTGGACTAGGAACAAATATGTGTGGGCTGGTCATGATTATTTGGTCCTGATCCAAAATCAAACATGATTTGACTCTAAGGCTAAAACTGGAAATATTTCCAAAAAAGATTTGTCTCCTACACTAGGATTTTATTTTTATCCTAGGTATGGTTTACACATACGAATAGTACACGAATACACTCGGATATTTGTTCAGTACAGCTATCGAACCAGAAATATTTGCGTAAAAACAAATACAGCCCGTAATTATCGATCACATAACATGTGTACCATTATTTTTGTATTTACTCCCATAATAATAGTATAATTAGAATATTAAATTATTGGGGACTTGGCCTAGCAAAAATAGACCTTATGGTCCCTCATTTTGTGGCTTATAAACTAATGTAATATACAAGCGAACCCCATGTCTCCTTTGAAAAACATATTTTACCCCTTGTTACCCTTAACGGGTCGAATTTCCATTACTAGACATAAATGTTCACGGCAGAAAAGCAATATAGAAATTGAAATTCACGTTTCTACGCGGGTTTTGGGCTGATAAGGGCTAGAAAGTTACTAGACAATTTTAAAGACTTTACCATAAATACATATTTTTGACCTCCTATATTTTTTGTGGGGTATAAAACAGTATTGAGGTAAAGGTCAGTGTGGTCTCGTTTCTGATTTAAGTATTCGTTATATCTAAAAAAAAGTCGGATACGTGGTACTCGTAACTAGCTTTCTCGTCACAAATGGTGAAACAAAGAAGTATGTTAGATTCGTATAACGTGCAATTATGTGGTTTCTACTTATCCTGGTTTTTAGGTTTCCGTAGTTCCTATAAGGAACCCTTATAGTTTCGTCATGTCCATCCGTCTGTCCGTCTGTCCGTCCGTCCTAATCCTTTATTATTGTTATTATAAGCCTGAAGTGTCCTACTGCAGGGCAAAGGCCTCCCTACTTTCCTTCCACTTCTCCCTGTCCTAATCCTTTACAGCTGAATAACTTCTACTGCTTCTACGGTTATAAACATAAGTACATCTAATTTTGCTTAAAATCTCAGTTTGAAAGGAATAAAAAGATCGTAATTATTTATTTTAATTAATTTAATTAATTATTATTTTCGCTGTACCCCCTTGTGTGGGATATCATTGAATATGTCTACTAAAATAAAGGTAATGTTTGATATATCACTTTTAGCACAGCGAAATATAGCCCGCCAAAGTGGCTTGCAACATTACCCCTGCGATTTATAAACTATGCAACGTAGAAACTTTTAATCTCCCACGTTGTTATGCTTAGTAAAAACTCTCTTTTAAAATGATTTCGATAACAGCAATGAAAGCATTGCTGTTTAGTAGAAGAAATTGGTACGGCGGTAGTACGCACGGCTACACGACAGCTTAGATATATATATATTTCACTGTACGGAAAGCCTAAACAATACTAGGTCAGTTTATACTGGAAATGTAAAGCTTGATATGTAGCCGTGTGTACCCGAGACAAGCTCTTTCACACGGAGTTCTACTACTTCAAGGAGCTTTACTACTACAGGGTATAATCCTGTAGTTGCCTTATAGGATACGATGGAGAAAAGTGGCCTATTCTTTTCCGAGAACCTGGCTGGGCCACCATGACTGATTTTAATTCTGACTGAACAGAAAGGTAGTCACTAATTAGTTGGAACTATTCGTAAAATATGAAAGTTACTCGGTAGTCCACTGGCCCATCCACAAAGGACTTTTTCTGGCAGGGCCACCGCCACATCTCAACAACCAAAGCACCCTACTAAAATCTGCTAGCCCACAAAGTCGTTAATTAATCGAAAATAGTCACTAAATAACAGAATATTTTTTTCGCTAAATTCATCATCCTTCGAGCCTTTTCCCAATTATATTGGGGTCGGCTTCCAGTCTAGCCAGATGCGGCTGAACATCAGTATTTTACACGGAGCGACTGCCATCTGACCCCCGCAACCCAGTTACTGGGTAATACTGACATTCGGAGTGTAAAGCGTGGGATCAGAAAAAGCAGGATTTAGCTTGAACTTGTGCGAACGGGGTGAGGGAAGTCGGTACGTGCGTTCATCTGATAGCAAAGAAATTGACTGGCCTAGCCCCGGCGCGTGGCCGGTGGCGCGAGCGACGAACCGCCCGCTTGCCCCCGCGCCCCTCCATTTCCCCTTGAGAAATAAAAGCATACCTATAGCTACGCACATACCTACCTCCCTGACCGCACTCCACGTTTTATTAAATTCAGATAGAAATTTCAAACAATTATTACAAAATAATCCTTACAGCTACGTAACAACAATAATTGGTTAACGCGTCGCCTACATTCCCCTCCCCAGTGCTGACGCAGCACTCATAACCCATTGCGATACGTGCGACGCGTGCCGCGGTCCTCCGCAGCACCTCGGTCTCTGGGCCCCGAGTCTGCTAATTGACAAACGCTTCAGATGGGTGTCGGTAGAGTGTCGGTGGAATAGTTTTAGCCATTTGGTATTCTACTAGTTATTTTAAGACCAATGGCTTTCCAATGACTTTCCACTGAACTGCCATTGACTACAATTCAACTGCCATTGGACTATTTGCTATTCTGCTGTTATTTGACGTTTCCCACAATCGTCTTACGATGATTTTTTTGCCATCATATTTTTTTTTAATAAAATTTTTTTGGTGATTTCAGCTTTGGTCCCATAATAAATGTTTTTCATACATCGAATGTGTACAATGACCCCTTAAAGGGTCATTGTACATATTCGTTTTTTTTTTGCGATTTCAGGATTGGTCCTTTAGTAAAAGTTGTTGATACAGATGAGTACAATGACTCCTAAAGCCATTTTCAAGAACACGTTTTATGTCTATAGTATTGCCGGGTAGTACCTACGCTAAAAACGTAAACGTAAATGTTGTTCATACGGATGAGTATAATGACCCCTTAAGAGGTTTCATTAACACGTCGCATGTCGATAGCATTACCGTGTTGCACGCTCAAAACGTAAACGTAAAAGTTGTGCATACGGATGAGTATAATGACCCCTTAAGAGATTTTCAATAACACGTGTATGTCGATAGTATTGCCTCGTAGTCCGCTAAAAACGTAAACGTAAAAGTACCAAAAGTTGCTCATACGGATGAGTATAATGACCCTTTAAGAGATTTTCAATAACACGTGGTGTGTCGATAGTATTGCCGCGTAGTACCCTAAAAACGTAAACGTAAAAGTTGTTCATACGGAGGAGTACAATGACCCCTTGAGAAGTTTTCAATAACACGTGTGTTGATGTATAACCGCGTAGTACGCTATCGATATACGTGTTATTGAAAACCTCTTAAGGGGTCATTGTACTCATCCGTGTGAACAACTTTTACTATGGGACCAACCCTAAAATCACCAAAAAAATATCAGCTCTTCCCTAAATTTGTGTTCACATAAATCGACGAAATGTAGGAAACAGCTGATTTTTTTTACGTTTGTTGTGTTTTAATTACTTTATAGACATGAAAATTTTGTAGGTACAATCAACAAAATCTTTAATTTAAATATTTCATTGATAATAACTTAAACCTGGCTTGTTCGGGAGGCTGGAAGTCGTCAAACCTGCGCGAAAGACGGTTCGTAATGAGTCTCGAAAACAGCTTGTAGACATGGCTCAGAAGTGAGATGGGCCTATAATTCTTCAGTAGAGCATTATCGCCCTTTTTGAAGAAGAGTACCACCACACCTCTGCTCCATGCCTGTGGCGTTCTCCCCTCGAGAATGACGGAATCAAATAACTTCTGAAGGGCCTTAAGGATCGGTTTTCCACCCGCCTTCAGGAGTTCGGCCGTAATTCCGTCATCACCCGGTGCCTTGTTATTTTTGAGCTGCTTTAGAGCCATCCTAATCTCGTACAGGCTGACGTCCGGGATATCTTCGGTATAGTGTCGGGTCAATCGAGCTCTTGGGTCATTAGCCCGATTTACAGCGGGTTTCCGGGTGGATGTGTATAACTGTCCATAGAACTTCTCGACCTCCTTCAATAGCTCTGGCTTGGAGGAAACGACTCTGCCATCGTCGGTCCTCAGTTTTGCAAGCTGGCTCTGCCCAATAGACAGGTCTCTTGCGAAGACTTTGGAGCCCTTATTCTTCTCTATCGCGTCTTTAATACGTTCGGTATTAAATTGGCGTAGGTCACTTTTCAAGGACTTTGAGATCTGTCTATTGAGCTGCCGGTACTTAGTCGCATCATCTGAGGACTGCAGAATCATCTCGCGTCTTTCCGCCATGAGCTCGAGAGTGTGGTTAGAGAGCTTCTTGTTTCTGTTTGTACGACGGGTCCTAAAGATCCTAGACCCGACCGTATGGACAGTTTCCACAAACCCATCGTTGTAATCGTCCACTGAGCTCCCTAGGCATTCGAAACGATTCTGAAGTTCGAGCTGAAAGCTCTCGGGGTTTTGGATTTGGATCGGTGCTGGACGGAGCGTAGACTTCATCAGTCGAGATCTTTCCAGCTTGATGTTCAGATTCAATGTGCCTCTTACCAAACGGTGATCACTTCCGGTTTTGACCGCGTTGATCACTGAGACATCATTGAATATTTGCTTCTTCGTCGACATAATGAAGTCAATCTCATTTTTTGTTACACCATTAGGTCCCAACCAGGTCCACTTCCTGTGCTCACGCTTTCTGAAGAAAGAGTTCATCATATAGAGCCCCTCTTTCTCCATAAAGCCGGCCAGTAGATGACCCCGGTGGTTCCGATATCCATATCCAAATTGCCCCACTCGCAGCTCATCATCGTAGCGCTTGCCCTGTTTCGCGTTGAAGTCTCCCATGACAACAGTGAAGTGAGTTTTAGAGCCATGCATGGCTCTCGAGATATCCTCATACATGGTCTCCACCTCATCGTCGGAGCGTTTCGAGGTCGGGGCGTATACCTGTAGAACCTTCAACGAATACCTTTCGGTTATTCTGAGTATAAGGTACGCCACCCTGGTCGAAACACTCTCGATCTTCACTATGTTGTTCACAAGAGACTTATGGACGATAAACCCGACACCGCCCTGGGAAAGTTGATCGCCCTCCCGGAAATAGAGCAAGTTACCGGATTTGAGGATTATCGTGTCCTCCCCCTCTCTTCGGACTTCAGATAACCCTACGATATCCCATCGTAACCTGCTCAATTCTTCCTCGAGTTCGACAAGCTTCTCGTCGGTCCGCAGTGTACGTGTGTTGTATGTTGCCAGGTCCAGTCTTTTTTTGTTATGGTAGCCGGATCTCTGCCGGGGATTCTTCGCACCCCCTGCCCCGCCGTTACCTAGGCCGCTACCGTAACCAGGGATAGCGGGGCCGCCGGGGACTAGGGGCCGGTTTTTATCAGTGCTTTGCATGTTTGGGGGGATATGCCATAATCGCCACGCTTGGCAGGCGGGTTGGCGATCGCAGTTGGTTGGTTAATACTCGGAGGACGCTGCTGCCCATCCTCTGGTGAATCCCTTAGTCGCCTTTTACGACACCCATGAGAAGATATAGGGTGGTGGTATTCTTTGCGTCCGGCACCACACGAACAAGCCGGGTTCCGAAAAGGCATTAGCACCGTAGACCACATACATACGCTGCGTCAGGTTATACAGAAGACCGAAGAGTATAACTTGCCTCTTTGTTTAGCGTTTGTGGACTACGAGAAAGCCTTCGATTCGATCGAGACTTGGGCGGTACTACAGTCTCTTCAACGGTGCCAGATTGACTATCGGTACATCGAAGTGTTAAAGTCTTTGTATGAAAACGCCACTATGTCAGTCCGATTACAGGACCAAGCCTCGAAACCTATCCTTCTGCAGCGAGGTGTGAGACAGGGAGATGTGATCTCTCCGAAACTGTTCACTGCTGCATTGGAGGATGTCTTCAAGGTTCTGGACTGGAATGGGCTAGGCATTAACATAAACGGCGAGTACATCACTCACCTTCGGTTTGCCGACGACATAGTAGTCATGGCTGAGACCATGGAGGACCTCGGTACAATGCTCGATGACCTCAGTAGAGCTTCCGATAGAGTGGGTCTTAAAATGAATATGGACAAGACAAAGGTTATGTCGAATTCCCATATAGCACCCATTCCCGTAAGCATCGGAGAATCTACACTCGAAGTTGTTGACGATTATGTATACCTAGGACAAACTGTCCAGCTAGGTAAGTCCAACTTCGAGAAAGAGGTCAATCGTCGAATCCGACTCGGTTGGGCAGCGTTCGGGAAGCTACGCAATATCTTCTCGTCCAAAATACCGCAGTGTCTCAAGACGAAAGTGTTTGACCAGTGTGTGTTGCCAGTAATTACTTACGGTACTGAAACGTGGTCGCTCACAATGGGCCTGATAAGAAGGCTCAAAGTCACTCAAAGGGCAATGGAGAGGGCTATGCTCGGAGTGTCCCTGCGTGATCGAATCAGAAATGAGGAGATTCGCAGGAGAACGAAAGTAACCGACATAGCCCGAAGAATTGCCAAACTTAAGTGGCAGTGGGCGGGGCACATTGCTCGCAGAACGGATGGCCGATGGGGCAGTAAAGTTCTGGAGTGGTGACCGCGTTCTGGAAGGCGCAGCGTGGGTACAGCAAGGTGGACCGACGACCTGGTGAAGGTCGCGGGAATCCGCTGGATGCGGAAGGCACAGGACCGGTCGTTGTGGCGATGCTTGGGGGAGGCCTATGTCCAGCAGTGGACGTCTTTTGGCTGAAATGATGATGATGAATAACTTAAAAAAAGTTTGATAAAATACAATACAACTACTAATGGTAGATTTAAATGGGCAACATCGATTTGAAAACAATTGATATCCCATTACCATTCTATTGCCATTCCGACGAGATTGACATTTAAGTTTTAGCAGAATACCCATCTTGTCACAGTTGTATAGGAGTGTCAGTAGGATGTCGGTGGAATCGCGATGGTTGGTTGGATTCACGTAGTTGCTTCATGTTCCAATAGTTACGTAAACGACGTAGCGAACTTCGCTTCAAGTAACTTAAGCTAAGTTGGCTATTTATTATACTCGAGGCTGGATTTCAGCCCGAGCCGAAGGCGAGGCAGGGCGAAATGGAGCCGAGAGGATAATAGTCAATGCTCACGCGTGTTATACGACGTTTTTCAACACACATGCGAGGAAAAAAACATATGAACGTATTTTAGACAAATATTGAATTTGTGAATAATGGCGAGCGGATCTCTGTAATCGCACGGTGACGGTATGCGCGCGCAGTTGGTAGAATGAAACCGCCAAACAGCCTAATATTAAAAATATAATTGTGATTAAATTTATTATTTATAACACAAATT
Source organism: Asteroscopus sphinx (assembly GCA_949699075.1). Taxonomy (NCBI): domain Eukaryota; kingdom Metazoa; phylum Arthropoda; class Insecta; order Lepidoptera; family Noctuidae; genus Asteroscopus; species Asteroscopus sphinx. The sequence continues at coordinate 9,719,873 of OX453013.1, read as the reverse complement.
CATGTTAATTTGTTGACAAACATAAATAATTTAATGAAATTAAATGTTTATATAACACAAATTAAATAGTTGATTTATTCACAATTTTTTAAAATTTTATTTAGAGATAAAAACATTTTGCTGCTTTTAAAAAATAAACTGTAAGTAAAGTAAAAACTAAAAAGCACCAGTGCGATAATATAAAGTAAAAACCACGCGTGCGTTATTATAAGCTATATTATGAACCTAAAAGCGGTGCAATAAGAGCCACTTAACTAGTAAGTGTGTTGAAAAATAATTGAAACATTTCAAACGTAAAAAAATCTGCTGTTCTCTACATTTCGTCGATTTATGTGAACACAAATGTAGGGCCGCGAAATTGGGAAAATGTAGGGAACAGCTGTTTTTTTTCGCGATTTCAGGGTTGGGTTCATAGTAAAAGTTGTTTATACTGACGATAATATATATATCGATAATATTGGCAGGTACCACGCTATCGATACTATCGATAGAGTAACTGATTCTCAAGGTTAGCTATAGATACTATGGAAGCGATCGTTGCTATCGACCGTATTGATAATACTATTCATAGCACTATTAGTGTCCAATACTATATAGACACTAACGTAGATAGTATTGCTATAATATGTCGATAGTCAATAGTACATGCCAATCGATTGTGTAACTGATTCTCAAGGTCGCATCTCTAGTCTAAAATTGAATATTATCGTCGAATTAAATTACTACATTACACAATTCAACTTTATTTTACAAAAAAAAAGTTCAATTGTCACAACAATAACTGCAAAAAAGGTATGTTTGCAAAATGACCTCTCAGTTGTAGTTCGATGGCAAAAAGTCATTGAGAGACGATTGTCAGAAACGTCAAATAACGAGTAGACTACCGAAACTTAAGCTATCGAGAAGACATTGATACACTATTGGTTTACAGAATAGCAAATAGTCCAATGGCAGTTGAATGGTAAAAACGAATGGAATAAAAATGAAAATGCTATACTGTGTTCTATAGGTACTATGTAATTTGTATGCCTTTCAAGGTTAAACATAGTGTGACTTAATATTTTAATTTTCCACAGTTTTTAACTTTTACCTATGTTTCACAAATAAATTATTTTGATTTTGATTTTATGGTTGTCAATTATAATGTAGTTCAGTGGAAAGTCATTGGATAGCCATTGGTCTCTAAATAACTATTATGATGATGATGATGATGATTCGGATGAGTACAATGACCCCTTAAGAGGTTTTCAATAACACGTATATCAATAGCTTACTACGCGGTAATACTATCGACACACGACGTGTTATTGAAAACCTCTTAAGGGGTCATTGTACTCATCCTTATGAACAAATTTTACGTTTGCGTTTTTTGTGATTTCAGGATTGGTCCCATAGTAAAAGTTGTTCATACAGATGAGTACAATGACCCCTTTAGAGATTCTTTATAACACGTTGTATGTCGATAGTATTGCCACGTAGTACGCTAAAAACGTTGAGGTAAGTTGTTCATATGGATGAGTATAATAACCCCTTAAGAGGTTTTCAATCACACGTATGTCGATAGTATTGCCGCGTAGTACGCTAAAAACGTAAACGTAAAAGTTGTTCATATGGATGAGTATAATGACCCCTTAAGAGGTTTTCAATAACACGTATATGTCGATCGTATTGCCGCGTAGTACGGTAAAAACGTAAACGTAAAAGTTGTTCATACGGATGAGTACAATGACTCCTTAAGAGGTTTTCAATAACACGTCGTATATCGGATAGTATTACCGCGCAGTACGCTAAAAACGTAAACGTAAAAGTTGTTCATACAGTTTAGTATAATGACCCCTTAAGAGGTTTTCAATAACACGTATGTCGATAGTATTGCCGTGTAGTACGCTAAAAACGTAAATGTAAAAGTTGTTCATACGGATGAGTATAATGACCCCTTAAGAGGTAGGTAATATCAATAAAATCCTTAATTTAAATATTTCATTGATAAAAACTAAAAATAATATAATAAATAAAAAATAAAAAAAATAAAAAACAATACAACTAATGGTAGATTTTAATTGGCAGCATCGATTTGACATTACCATTCTATTGCCATTCCGACGAGATTTAAGTTTTAGCAGAATACCCATTTTGTCACAGTTGTTTATGAGTGTCAGTAGGGTGTCGGTGGAATGGCGATGGTTGGTTTTTTAGTGTAATTAGCAGACTTGGGGCCCTGTTTTGATGTTCGACGCCCTTGATGCGGGCGTCTTTGCCTGGCAGTACATCTACTACGACACCTCTCGGCCGCCACGTGTCTGCGGGGGAATCGGGGTCGACATTTAGTTCGAGATCTCCCACTTTCAAGGGTCTCTGCTGCACCTCGATCTACTTTTGCCAGGGTCACATATTATTTTCCTTTCCAGGTTTTCCTTTTCAGGTTTTGTAAGTCTTCAAAGAACAACTTCATCTGAGAACATTTCATAAGCAACGCTTCTGCTCGTCTCATCATCGCGCCGTCGACGTCACCGGTAAGTTTTTTATATTTTTCTATGAAGGATAATGCAACATAAGTAGACCTCAAAATGCGGAGCCAAGAGTAGAACCTTTCTGGTTCTGGTACAGCAGGCAAACATATGGGCGTAACGTGAAGAGTATTTGTACATTCTAGGTCCACGTCACTGACATCAGGTAGCTGTACATCCGCTTCCAAAGGCCATAAACTTTCGTCTTCATATAAAAATGTTGGTCCGTGTAACCACTCATTCCTTAATTCTTTTTTACAGATTTCTCGGGTAGCTGCGGCGTCGTCGTCGACATTCATCTTGGTAAGTATATATCTCCAATCCTTTATGTGTGTAAATGTTAGTCTTTCAGTCCATCGTGCGCTAATCAACGCCGCTTGCAGTCCAAATCGTGGCACTGACACGTACTTCACAGGAGCCACACGATTTTTGCTGGAGACAAACGCAACTCGTACTTGTTTATCACAATGTATCCACCGCCAATATGCGACGGCGCACAGTGCTTTGGTTGACGAATCGCAGAATACGTGTAGCTGCAGGTCCGTATAGCGCTCATAGCTCGCGCTATTCAGTGCACTCGCACTTGTGTCGTCGTGCGTCTCGTTCACACTCGCGTTATAGCTCGTAGTCGCTGTCTCCGCGAACTGTGTACTTGCCGTAGGCCGCGTAGCAGCCGTAGTTCTCGTAGCCGTAGCCGATACGAAGTGCCTTGGTAGCCGTATGTTATTGATGTACTTCAATATATTTAGCCATTTTGATCTTCGATCAACAATAGATTCTGACCATCTTATTGTGTGTATGTCTTCAATGTTCTGTCTAGGCTTAATAGAAACGCCTGCAGACTCAGGTGCATAGGACTGGCGTATTTCTTCATGTATTCCTCTTAGGATACGCTCAGTTTCCGAATGCTCATTGTGTTCTTTGTTTATTAAGAGTGTAGGTTGCAGAGTCGGCGCCGCCTTCGTGTCAAGCGGCGCACGCACACAGCCATGTACGCACCACCCTAATGGAGTGCGCGTGATGTATGGCCCGTTTGGTTTGCCTTTTATTGTTTCCAGTGGTAAAAGCAAATAATGGTTATCTTGACCTATCAATATTTCCAGTTTACATTGTCCGTCAATGTCTTCTAATATTCTGGATATTACTAAATCGTTGTTTCCGAATTGCAGCTGTAGCACGGACATCAAGACGTCAGGAGAGGTGGCGCCGATCAGCAGCGCTGTCACTGCTTCTTTAGCACGTCCGTGGAGACTCTTTCTTAGTCGCCATAGCATTTCTCGGTCGCTGAAGTTGCAGACTTGAGATGATTCTTCATAAGCTCACTTAAACTGTAGCCACTCAAGCGGGTCACCGTATTTAGGTAAATCCCTTGGCGTACACAATCGATTAAGCATTTTCACATTAGTTTCTGGCTGGTTGTTACTGGTAGTTGCGGCAGCGGCTAGGTCCTTTAGTGCACACGCCAGCATATGCATGGTGTCGTCAGTGCCACCACGCGTCAGAGCTGTCGCGGGCAGTGGTGTGCGTTGCCGTGTGCGTGCGCGTTCCATTGCAGGTGGTGGTGGGCCGGCGTCCCCCATATGCTGCAAGATAGTATCTTGCCGATGTGCCGGGCACAGCGCGTCGTCATTGATACCACTAGTGACGCACTGAGCTTTCACCTCCTGACTCGTTTGTAACCACTTTTCCACGCGGGAATCCAATTCACTTTCAGCAGGTTCATTTTCTGCCTGTGACCGTGAGCTATTGCTACTCAACTCAGCCAGATCGACGGCCAACTTCTTATCTATCAGATCCATTTGCAGCTGCGCTTTTTGTTGTGCAGCTTCGAGAAGCAGTTGCGCCCTCCTCGCCTTCACCGATGACCTTGCAGAAGGAGATTTTACCAACAAGTTTCTGCAGCCCTCGGATTTCACGCTTGAAGTAGGCGGAGGAAAATCAACAGGCTTTTCATCATGTTTCACACTTCCACTAGCCGTTGCCATTATTAGTAGCGCGCGTTCGCGTCGCTCTGTGCTACGTGTGCCGACCATTTTGTTTTCCGCAGGTGGCGGCGGCGTCCGGAGCATGCGTTGGGCGAAGCAAAGCAAATACACACACAAGAAGCTCGATGAGTGCTGCTTATTATAGATCCGGCACGAAGGACCATTGATGTAAAGCGTGGGATCAGAAAAAGCAGGATTTAGCTTGAACTTGTGCGAACGGGGTGAGGGAAGTCGGTACGTGCGTTCATCTGATAGCAAAGAAATTGACTGGCCTAGCCCCGGCGCGTGGCCGGTGGCGCGAGCGACGAACCGCCCGCTTGCCCCCGCGCCCCTCCATTTCCCCTTGAGAAATAAAAGCATACCTATAGCTACGCACATACCTACCTCCCTGACCGCACTCCACGTTTTATTAAATTCAGATAGAAATTTCAAAGAATTATTACAAAATAATCCTTACAGCTACGTAACAACAATAATTGGTTAACGCGTCGCCTACACGGAGGTTAGACCAGTTGTCAGACTTTCAGGCTTCTGACTACCCGTAACGACTGCCATAGATATTCGTATGACAACCGGGACCGACAGCTTAACGTGCTCTCCGAGGCACGGAGGGGTCTCGATGTGTAACGAAACGGTCACCCATCCACAGACTGACCGCGGCAAGTGCAGCTTAACCTTGCAGATCGTACAATCCGCGCAGTCGTTGCATCGATACGAGCCCCTTTTTTGCTAAATTACACTCCAAAAACCTAGTGATCTCGACTTGACCCTAATTAAATCTGCCTGAACGAAAAGTACTTCAAAACAAGCCCTTTATTCAGGTCACCGTAATACTAGAGTATACAATTTCAACCTATATTTCAAAATACTTGGTAAACCCTTTCAACTAAAACTACACCGTATATAAAATTACATTTACTTTATAGTTTAAAATATTTTAGAAATAGGAGCCTAATTAATTAAAAACTTGCTGCAAAATGTGATTTGGGAAGGGCTGTCCTCTATATGATATCATGATATCGCATGGGATTTCTCATGGGATTTTATGTGTTAGCTAGTCTAAAAAGAGCTGTTAGAGAAAACATGTATACTCCCTTCTTACGTCTGAAAGTATACAAAGTGGAGATGACAATACGATATTAAATAAAACCACGTCTTTGACCGTACACGAAAAATAAATTAAATAGCCGCAGGAAATTATTTAAATTTTATTAATTTTGAGTGTTCGGAGAAGAACCGGAGTGACCGACATAGCTTGTAGGATCAGTAAGCTGAAGTGGCAGTGGGCTGGCCATGTCTGTCGAAGGACCGATGGCTGTTGGAGCAGACGAGTCCTTGAGTGGAGACCGCGAATCGGCAAACGCAGCGTAGGGCGCCCCCCTGCCAGGTGGACCGACGACCTAAAGAACGTGGCTGGGGGGGACTGGATGCGGAAGGCAGAGGACCGAGCGTTGTGGCGCAACTTGGGAGAGGCCTATGTCCAGCAGTGGACTGCGATAGGCTGAGTTGATTGATTGATTGATTAATTTTGAATGTAGGACCACTTTTCTGGCATGGATGGTTAGGTTAAAGACCTGTGCGAATCCATATGGTTTAAAACTCTCTTTCTCAATAATTACAGATGATTACAAATCGTTTTCATCCTCCTCGCCTTTTCCCAATTATATTGGGGGTCAGCTTCCAGGCTAGCCAGATGCGGCTAAACATCTGATGATTACAAATGGTGTTACTTCTTATTTCGATATTTTAAAATTTAAATATTTCGATTTTTAAACTTTCAATTTACAACTTATGTATGTGTTTAAAATGCTTCTATAGACTTGCAATAACTGTATTTTCATTTATTGTCGTATTGTCATCTCCACGTTGTATAAAGTGCGGGGGCAGGGTAGGTCAATGTACACTGGTGGTCTACCCGATAGTTCTTGTAAGCCAGTGGGGGCTTTGTCGATCCCACGATTCCGCGGGGCTTAGGCCGCCGTCAACATAAACAAAATGCTATTATTGCCTGTATCTTATCTCGGGAAAAAATATTGGACATTGCTTTCGAGGCTCCGTTTTCATTTATCGATATTACTATGGTCTTATGTGTACATACACGTTCATAAAAAGGTGTAACATAAAATATTATCTTGTAGTTTAGGTTTTGCCTGAATCCATTTTGTTTCTGATAGAAAAGTTGAATTATGTTACCTACTTTTTAGGGTTCTGTACCCGAAGGGTGCCAAACGGGACCCAATTACTCTCGCTACGCTGTCCGTCCGTCCGTCCGTCCGTCTGTCTGTCACAGGGCTGTATCTTTTGAACGGTAATAGATAACTAGTTGAAATTTTCACAGAATATGTGTTGCTATGAGGTGTATCACGACAAATACTAAAAAAAAAAAAGTCTAAAACCAAAGGGGGTCCCCATACAAGAAACCTCAAAAAACATGCATTTCTTTCAACTTTTTTGTTCCTGCTCTATCTTCAAAACGGTAATATATACCAGCGTCAAACTTGGTCAGATTATAGTGCATATTATGTAGTTTAGCAACAAATACTAAACATAAGACAAACATAGACATATGTGGTGGTACCTGCGTAAGAAAAACATGCAAAAAATTACATTTCGCGCATTGTGCTTTGATGTCTTTTGATAAACTCTCGTAAATTAAATCAGATTTTATGGGGTATCAGGTCGTTGAGAGGTACGGAACCCTTACTGCGCGAGTCCGACTCGCACTTGGCCGGTTTTTTATTAGCCACGTAGGATTTCGTCCTGTATGGCTTAGCACCAGTGGCCAGCTGGGCTGTCGGTAGTAGTTTTGTACAGCTCATCCGACTAACGTCGCTTGAAATCAAGAGGGGAGGCTTTGCCCAGCAGTGGGATGTTACTAGGCTAACAGTCCTAGGCTAACCTAGGGTTTGGTGTAGAGTTCTCAGATATGTTTATACTATCTTGGGTCACAACCATACATCCATGAGCTAAAAGATTATATACAAGAATTATGAATATTTCCGCTTTTTGCGAGTATCTTGTACAGTCAGCTGCACAAATATGTATATCATCATCCTCCGAGCCTTTTCCCAATTATATTGGGGTCGGCTTCCAGTCTAGCCAGATGCGGCTGAACATCAGTATTTTACACGGAGCGACTGCCATCAGACCCCCGCAACCCAGTTACTGGGTAAAACTGACATTCGAAGGTTAGACCAGTTGTCAGACTTTTAGGCTTCTGACTACCCGTAACGACTGCCATAGATGTTCGTATGACAACCGGGACCGACAGATTAACGTGCTCTCCGAGGCACGGAGGGGTCTCGATGTGTAACGAAACGGTCACCCATCCACAGACTGACCGCGGCAAGTGCAGCTTAACCTTGCAGATCATACAATCCTTGCAATGGTTGCTTCGCTACGAGCCCCTCTGCACAAAGATGTATACACTTCACGAAATTAAAACGTACATTTAAGAAAAACCAGGTATCCGTATGTATTAGCAGATGCTAAGTGTACAATATTGAAAGATTTAAATGCCTACTTTTTCATTGACGTATTAATTTTGCCTGAATCCACGTTCATTACAAAAAAAGAAGACCATTTCTGAAGCGTAATGGACTTTTTAATTTTTTATAACTTTTACAAAAGCCTTATTAGTTTTTAAACTTTGCATTTGGTATTGCCATTACATAAAACTGCATCTTTCATGAACGTTAAAAGAAAATCAACTCAAGGAAAAGCACAATATTTTTTAATAAGTTTTTAGTGAAAAGCAACCGTAAGTAAGTTTTCTTGTTCCTCTCTGTCGGGCAGAAGCTATTGCAAAAACTAGGACCCGACTTCGCTAAAGACTAGATACACTGGATACTTATTCGACGTCGAACTTATAAACGGCCCGAACCTCCAACTTTTCGAATTCATGTGCGGATCAGAATTTGATTATCACTTGCTTTAATGGTGAAGGAACAATTTGTTAGGAAACCTGCAAACGTGCTCCATATAGTTCTCGATGGTGTGTGTAGTCCGCCAACCTGCAGTAGGCCAGCGTCGTGGACTAAGGCTTACCGCTTAATCCATCTCATACTGAGAAGACGCTCGTGTTCAGCAGTGAGACAGTGATGGGCTGTTTATGTATTTTTCTCCCACTGGCTCGGAAATTGGTTCATTATTAAAAAAAAAAACATCAATCAGCTCTTTGCCGTACTCAACGAAATAACACGCCAGCTATATCTAACACGACAATAATATAAATTGCTAAAGACTAGATACACTGGATACTTATTCGACGTCGAACTTATTAAGGTCACGGTTATAAACGGCAGGTAAAAAAAAAACATCAATCAGCTCTTTGCCGTACTCAACGAAATAACACGCCAGCTATATCTAACACGACAATAATATAAATTGCTGGACAGTTTTTATTTTTTATATTATGCTAGCGAGGTTTTTATCTACACACTCACATACATTACGTCTTTTTAGGTACAAAATATTGAATGCGCATTTATTTTTAAAAACTTTGAAAATAGAACAAGAACCGCGCGCGGATAAATTGGTGCGAATGAAAATTAGATAATGTTGAATTAATTTGTGTATTGATTCCTCGCAAATGAGAGAAAAGTACTATAATATATTAAAAATCAAAGTTTTAAAATCATATCGGAAGTACTCGGCCGTCAATTTTTAAATATGTTTCCTTGTTTTTCTCTGTCACGTAGAAGCTACTGCAAAAACTGAGATCCAACTACAGTAAAAACTAGAACCCACTCAAAACTTATTCGACGGCGAACTTATTAAGGTCACGGGTATAAAACTCAATTCACTCCTCGTTCCAAGACAATATACCCCAAATGTGTTGATAGTAAATCCATTTCAGTCTTCGCTGTTGCGATAAATAAATAAATAAAAAACCTTTCTTTATCTGCCGTCTTGAACAAAATAAAATAACTTTCGGGGAGAAAAAGTTGTTCAATTTTGTCCGAATTCGCTAATACTTTCAATGTAGCAACGCCTTAATATAGGAGAGAAAATTAAATTATCTACGAAATACGTTTCCCGTGGATTTTTCAGGCGTGTTTTCTTTATATTTGATGGAAGTTGCACGGTTGCTTCGTAAATCAATAAAATGGTCGACGGTAAGGCTAATGCTTTTTTCTTATTTTCTTCGCATTTGAGGTAATGTAATAAACTTAGTGCTTTAATGTATTGAATAATTTAATCTAGTTAACTGTAATGTACGATTGTTTGCAAGAGCCTAGAGGCCCAAATGGCTCTCAAATAAATCAATTTGAGTTACATTTCGCCCAAATATTTTTTAAGGTTAAAAACTTATTTATAGACATAGTTTCCCCGCTGACGTAATAAAATGTTTAATAAATTGGAAACCCTCGGTGCCAAACCAATTATTAAAATAAATGTTTACGTAGCTAATCATCATCCTCCGAGCCTTTTCCCAATTATATTGGGGTCGGCTTCCAGTCTAGCCAGATGCGGCTGAACATCAGTATTTTACACGGAGCGACTGCCATCAGACCCCCGCAACCCACTTACTGGGTAATACTGACATTCGGAGGTTAGACCAGTTGTCAGACTTTCAGGCTTCTGACTACCCGTAACGACTGCCATAGATATTCGTATGACAACCGGGACCGACAGCTTAACGTGCTCTCCGAGGCACGGAGGGTCTCGATGTGTAACGAAACGGTCACCCATGCACAGACTGACCGCGGCAAGTGCAGCTTAACCTTGCAGATCGTACAATCCGCACAGTAGTTGCATCGCTGTTTACGTAGCTAATATGAAAATAAAAATAATATAATACCGAGGGGGTCACTATTGAATTACTTTCATTTTGCATGTTTTCACTGTTCAAAAACTGGGGATAGTTTTGTTAAACCACAAAACTACACTACAATGAATTCTTAGCAATACAATTCCGAAAACAATTGTGACGAAGTTGAAATGTAACAAATGAACTTTCACAAATTCACACACTAAAGAGGTTACCAGATAAAATAATAAATAAGTCTACAAGTCCATATATGCAATATTTACAAAGTACAAAATAAAATGATACAATATTTACAAAGTACAAAATGTAAAAAGGAAATAGAAAAAAAATATGAAGAGATAATGTCCTATGCTAAGTAAAAGTTTTTCTTTCACTCTTTCTTTTCAGATAATATGCAATTAATTGTAATAAATGTCGACAAAGCACAACAATTACGCTAAAACCATTATTGGCACGGTCACGTAAGTATTCATGAATTAAATTAAATCATAATAAAATAACTAATTAATTAATGTCCACATTGCGTTTCGAATGCGCACTCGCCAAGTGTCAAATTATGTTACGTGTGACGTTAAGCACGTTTTCGACCGTAAATGTGACGGCAAAGAGAAAATTATATTTATTCGTACAAACAGTCTTTTTTAGAAGTATTTGTGTGTGTATTTATCTGTGCATTAAAAGAGCCTCCACGAGTGTCGCTATTTAATCGATCGTCCGGCGCACCCTGGGCAGTCAGCCCCGCTACCAACCTGCTGACTGGCTAATCTTTTCCCCACGGCATGAGCTGTTAACATTATGTAGCTCATGTCAACACGATAGAAGAAGAAGTTTGTCTGTTAACTAAACTTTGCCCGCCTATAATTCGGCTTATCACAAAAAAACTTATCACGCCCTCGGTAAATGTTTATTTTCTGGGATGATAAAAAGTTACTTATATTTAATACAGATTATGGTCTATCTGTGTGCCAAAATTCATCCAAATCCGTTCAGTCGTTTCAGCGTGATTAAGAAAAAAACATCCACACATTATGACAAACTTTCACATATTATAACATTAATAGATTATTACTGTTTTAGTGAAATAACGATAACATTAATAAAAAAAACTCTAATCTTGAAGTAAATACAGAGTAACAATCTGTGTGTGCACATTATTAGAGTTTTTATAACGTCATATTCAACAAACACTACGATAAAAAGTAACAGTCACTACTACGAGAAATAGTGCTACGCGGTTACGACGCTACGAGCCTTCTACGAGGCTACGCTAATATTAATAAATGTGAAAGTTTGTGAAGATGTTTGGATGTTTGTTACTCAATCACGCATTAACCATTGAACGGATTTGGACGAAATATGACACGCAGATAGACCATAACTGGAATTATTAATATAAACGGTTTATATTAATAATTATGAATTTAACTCACGATAGTTATTATATAAAAATGACTGGAATTAACATTAAGGTTATTTTTTATCTCGGGAAACTAAACAACACTAACATTCCTTAGGGATGCACGATAACATCTTTCAGTGATAAGTTGAACTACACGTGGGCAAAGCCGTGGGCATAGGGTAGTAGGATTAAATTGATTTTGTAGTGAAAAAACTAAATAAAAAAAAAATAAAAAAAAAAATACTCTAGTCGTGAAGTAAATACAATGTAACAAACTGTGTATACACAGTTTAGAGTTTTTATGACGTCATAATCAACAAACACTACGATAAAAAGTAACACTCACTACTACGATAAATAGTGCTACGCGGTTACGACGCTACGAGCCAAGGCAAGGCTACAAAAAACTAGTCATCCGAAAAATTACTCAAATTTTTCGGATGACTAGTTTTTTGTAGTATTCAAATATTTTACACAAAAAAGCAACAATGAAATTTTCCAAGTGATTTATTAAAGTAACTTCACTACAGATATTTTGAGGTCGAATCCTGAAAACACGTAGACATCCGCATAGCGGAAATTTATCCTCACCAAACGCCGGTCCCCACTTTGCGTGTATACTGTATGTATAATAAGACCGAGTAAATGACAATTTGAATTTCAAAAGTAGGTAGATAAGTTAAGCTCCGCGTGACTTGCGCATTTCACACCGTTCCTCGCGAGCTTGCCGGCGTTGACGTTGACGTGTATCAGTATTCTTCTGTACGCCGTGGGGGGCGGTCGTGTTGCTCCGGAAAATTATGACCCTAACGTATTAGTACGCGACCGTTCATTATATAACCGAGTGCTGTTTGTTTTGTGAGCCAGCCCTATTGTGAACAACGGATGTATTGAACTTTACAAAGGTAATTTTCTTTGACGTATTTTGTTTAATTACTGCAGTTAATTGAGAGTCGTATTTTAATTGATGCAGTATTTAATTTAACAGAAGTTTGAATTATTAATAAACAGTTTGAATTATTGTTGATCCGTCTTTTAAGTGTTTTAGTATGTGTTACGTTTGTTACGTGCGTACTAGGCGGGGTTTGAAGCTCCCGTAAATAATGCAAAGGGACCTTTTCCGAGCGTAAACCTCGTATTCCGGGGATGATGACGTGTTGCAGTTAATTTAATCCGTTCTCTTGTGGTTGGTAACTAAATAATGTTGTGTTAGGGATTCTGGCTTTAGAAGAGAAGGAATATACCAAATTTAGAAGCTTGTATAAATATTATCGTCGCCTCAGTGCTTGAATGTCCAACCGACCATTGACCAAATTTTACCGGAGACGGATTTTTTAGTTTATTATTGATTTAAGAGAAATATTTTAAAAACTTTGATGATTCAAGAATAATGTATATATTATTGATTTAAGAGAAATATTTTTAAAACTTTAAAGATTTAAGAATAATGTAATATATACTATACATTATTCTTGAATCATCAAAGTTTTTAAAATATTTCTCTTAAATCAATAATAAACTAAAAAATCCGTCTCCGGTAAAATTTGGTCAGTGGTCGGTTGGACATTCAAGAAAGCACTGAGGCGACGTTATGGTATCGTTTTTGTTGGTAAATTATTACATGTTTAATAATTATAAAGATACTTGTGTTAACCAGTGCTTTAGTGATAAAAAAATAAATACATCCTAAATAGTGCAAAAAAGACAATTGACATGAAATTTTCCTGAGCTACAAAAATTCTACACAATTTCGTATTAAATCAAAACCATATAAACAAATCACATTTTAATAAAAATGTATTTACCTTGTTATGCGTTTCGACATCTATCCCGTGCCTTCGACGACACGAAAACAGATTCGACTCAAATCCGGTGCGCTATCGAATAGAGCGAATTCAATAATATTTACATTTCCCACGACACGGGGGAGAACTCCATAATGTTTCTCGAAATAGAAAAGCTCGCAGCAGCAACCTTTTTTTATTTATTGACAATAAAATACAGGCAAATATTCCGATTTGTTTCTTTTTGTTGTTCATACAAGTAATCCTGCTGAATCCGCTGGGGATGGAAGCGTGAAGAAGTTATTTGTTCTTACTTTTCTTTGTTTTGATGATCGAAGTTATTGTTATAGTACCTACCTATTATTAGCCATACTTATAAGGCTAATAATAGGTACAAACAGGTATGGTATAGGTAGGTATAATAGGTACTTATACCTATTATTATTGGTATTAATTACCTGTCTGTGAATGAATGTCTCTATTGATGTATAATGTAATGTATTTTATGGTGTACAATAAAGCAATTAAATAAAAACTGTATTTTATAGTATAAATAACAATATAATCAGCCCATTACTGTCCCACTGCTGGGCACGGGCCTCTTCTCTTCTTATAGTATAAATGAATGTTTTTTTTTAATTACAAACCAATAATATTTGACATTATATGAATAATATTACGTTCCTATGACATAAATAACTTTGACAGAATATTTCATTAAATTATTGTAATTATTGTACTCTTCTATCGTGTCTACATTTTATATTATACATCTTTCTTCTCGTATTTTCTCAATTATGATGGGGTTGGATTCCAGTCTAACCAGATGCGGCTGAACAACGCATCTGGTTAGATTGGAATCCAAAAATACGTATTTTTCACGGAGCGACCGCCATTAGAACCCCGCAACCCAGTTTTCTGGGTAATACCGATATCCTTAGATTAGATCAGCTGTCAGGTTTTCGGGCTTTTGACTAACCGTGACGACTGCTATAGATATTCGGATGACAACCGGGACCTACAGGTTAAAATTCTCTCCGAGGCACGGAGTGGTCTCGTTGTACAACGAAACGGTCACCCATCCAACTACCAACCATGGCTAGTGCAGCTTAACTTCACAGATCTTCCAATCCACATGCCACGAGCCCCTCCGACTTTATATTGTACATATACAATAGTAACAGCATTACGCAGTGAACATTTTTTAATCCAGTCAGCAGGTTGATAGCAGAGATTACTGTCTAAAGAGGTATCAGTTTAGCCTATCGCAGTCTACTGTTGGACGTAGGCCTCTCCCAAGTAATACCACAACTCGGTTTACTACCTTCCGCATCCAGTTCCCTCCAGCTATCTTCTTCAGGTTGTCGGTTAACCTGGCTAGGCGGCGCCATACGCAGCATTTGACGATTTGTGGTCTCCACTCAAAGACTCGTCTGACTCGTTAGACAAACATGGCCAGCCCATTGCCACTTCAACTTGCTGATCCTACAAGCTGTGTACAATCTCGTTACAAATTTTATTTTTCATAGAAACTCCAAGCATGGGGTGTGCTTTACAATCATTTTTTATTCTCACTCGTGGACGCTCTTTTAATGCATTTATATTAATAGTTATTAAAAAAAAATATGTAGGTACATTTATCCGATAGCATGAATTCTCAGAAATTTTTAATTGTGATGCGGATTTGTTTGGTGAAGGGATTTTCAAGGCAAAATGCGATAGAGAGAAACCGCAATCTAAACAAGAAATTGTATTGGAAATGGAGCAGTACAACAAAATTAAAGGGATTTTATAATTATGGTAAATGTCTCGATACGAACCAATATATTATAAGTAGATTGCCTGGGAATATGAAATACCTACCTGTAACGTATCACAAATATCCCTGAGTGATTAATACAACATGACTTGCCACATATTTATCGTCTTATCTTATCACGTAAACTATGCCGTAATTCCAGACATATTATTATTCGTAGATCCACGTTCAAGAGGCAACGACAGTATTATTATTGTTTTTTTGGTTATCGTAATAACAATTCGAGATCAAAATATCTGCAATAAAATATAAATAAATAAATAAATATTTTTGGACATTTTTACACAACACCATCTAGTCCCAAACTATGCAGAGCTTGTGCTATGGGTACTAGACAACGGATATAATACTTATATACTTTTACAATGTAACTACGGGTGTGGAAAATACTTTATCGAATTTCTGACAAGATTTTCCGGAGATCCACCTTGCGAGCTGTGCTTTACAGAAATGGAAGGAAAATTCATTTCGACGTGTGTGAATTTTCTTTTAAATTAACATTCAAGCTACATCTTTGAGCACGTCACATTTTATACAACATCAGCATACATTTGTAGCGTAAAATAACTGAAATGGCGACGTGTACAGTCACGTAGGAATCGGCCCGGTTCGTGTACAGCTCATAACTTATTCCATATTAAAGGGATCGATTGAGCTGAAATTGTAGTAGGTGATCATATAGTATGGGTATGTTTTAAATAGAATTATTATGTATCAATTTACGGAATGTGGATTTTATAAGTGGTATCATTATTTATCTATGTATGTATACGGTTAATAAAGATGCTTCAAAATTTATGTACAAGAGGTTCTCTTTCTTTTCTCATGTCAAAACAAGCAATAATTATTAGAATGTATTGTGATTTTAGAATTATGATGTACTAGCCTATGCCCGTGACTTCACCCACATCACGTGATTGTCGTTTATCGTGCATCCCTCGCGAACTGTTCATCTTCCCGGGATAAAAAGTAGCCTATATGTTAATCTGGGTTTTAAAAATCGAAACAGATTTTGCGAGAAAGAGAACATCCACACAACCATACATACTCACAAACTTTCACGTTTATAATTTTAAGCAGGATAGTAGGATGGGATTGTCTGGGGCTTTTTATTATTCCAAAACCACATACATAGCTTGTAAGTACTATTTTAGAAACTTACACACATGTAACTTCCCTTGCCGTTTTTGAATATTGTCATGCAAAAATATATAATTAAATATTTAAAAAAAAAACATATAAATAGTTTACAGTAACACTTACAAATAGCACTCTATGTAGTAGTATACAATTTATCTGGTGGATATGAAGTGTTTGTTTGAACTCTGGTACCCAATGTAAGATTTAACTTGTGTTATGGGTACCAGCGCTCTTATTAATTGAATCCACATTGAGAAATTAGATAATTTTTTATTACTTATGTTCCACGTTTTTAAAATGAAAGTGAGTTAATATTGCATTGCTATCCAGTCCTGAGCTTTGTTTAAATTTTCAAGTTTCATCATCGGGAAGTTAGTTTAAAAACGATTGCAAAATTTGTACCGAACAGACAGACAAGAAATAAAGCGAGTTAATAAAATGGATATTCATTGTTTTCAAGCGATCCGGTTCTTTATAAGATAATAATTATCATTGCGTTCTGAGAATAGTTTTTAATAGAAAATGACTTAGCAACTTAACAAAAAACAACGGAGAACATTTCAGTTTATTGACTTCAAAAACACAAAATTAAAAGTTCAGTCATATTATTATTCACCGTTTATCTGCAAATGCGTCACTAGTTACTTCGTCCTTTATGGAAGTGAGGTTGACGGACGTCCCGCAGGCATAAAGCAAATTAGCTATTACAGCATCATGCTATAAGTATACTTATACAGTGTATGTTTACAGACACAGATTTATACAGTGTGTGTTTTTGTTTGCGTGTGTGTTTTACAGAGCCTATTATAATTCCTTAGTTACTTTAATAAGTAACTAAGGAATTATATGCCTAATGGGCAACCGACCATTTTCGCTATTACTCGCATATAGATTAAGCGTTGAGTATATTTAAAAAAAAATGGATAAAAAAAAAATCGTGATTTGTAATTTACAGAAAAATCATAAATAAAAGAATTCCTGTTTGCGAAAACATAAGCAATCATCTGCCACCTAAGCGCTTGACAATTACCTATTGTTTTATTATTATTCCGTTTATTCATTATACCAGGCCCCTCAGAAAGTATTGCGAAAAAAAGTTTTTATATATGGGAGACTGGCCAGTTATAATGTTTTTCGAAAATATGATTATTTATAAGTAAAAATAAGTAAGTTCCAATTTCAAAATTTCCCTCCACATTTTTTGCGAGTTAATTCAAAGTATTGTGTCTCACTGAAATATGGATCTGCGCCGGGAACATTTTAGAGCTATGATTTTATACGATTTCAAGTGTCGCCTGAAACCGGATGAATCGTACGATAGACTTCAAATGGCATTCATGGATGAAGGCCCTTCCAAGGCAACCGTGTATCGTTGGTATAACGAATTCAAGCGCGGTCGACCAACTTTGGGGGATGACGAAAGAAGCGGTCGCCCTTTGACGGCTGTTACCGAAGAAAACGTGCTAGCAGTGAAAAATTTAATCCAAGACAATAGGCGAATTACATATCAGGAGATTCAACACATATTGAAGATTGGATCGGGAAGCGTTCACGAGATTCTACACAGCCATCTTCGCGTGAGGAGGATAGTATCACGCTGGGTGCCGCACAACCTCACCGATGCTCAGAAGCAGGCCCGGGTGGAATGGTGCCGTGATATGCTTAACAAATTTGAAGCAGGCTCGTCTCGGCGTGTTTACGACATCGTTACAGGTGATGAGTCCTGGATTTATCAATATGACCCAGAAACCAAGCGCCAGTCGACTGTTTGGATGTTTCAAAATGAGCCAACGCCTACCAAAGTGAAGCGATCTAGAAGCGGGGGTAAGATTTTGATCGCTAGCTTTTTTAATTTGACTGGCCACTTGGTATCAATTCCCTTACGGGATCAAAGAAGCATTAATGCCGAATGGTATACTACCAAATGTTTGCCAGAAGTTTTCTCTGTTATAAGCAACAAGCGACCAAACACAGGGCTCCGCGGGCTACTGCTCCACCACGACAATGCACCTGCGCACACCGCACTCAAAACGAGGGACTTCCTGGACAGCACGCCAGTCAAACTCCTGGGTCACCCTCCTTACAGCCCTGATCTAGCACCGTGTGACTTCTTTTTATTCCCAAAAATAAAAAATCAGCTCAAAGGGATACAATTTTCGTCGCCGGAAGATGCGCTGGCTGCGTTCGAGCAGGCTGTAAACGAGGTGTCTGCGGCGGACTGGAAAAAGTGTTTTGAAAACTGGTTTAGGCGCATGAATCTTTGTATAGAGGCTGGTGGAAAGTACTTTGAAAAGATTTGATAAAAATATATGTACGTATAGAACAATTTTTTTTAGTTTCGCAAAACTTTCTGAGTGTCCCACGTAAATACAAATTTGAATACATTTTTAAATATTTAAAAAAATAAAAAAACATTTAAAAATAAATAAAAAAGTAGCCCACCGGCATCAGGAACAGGGTCCAAGCTTATTATTATTATTATTAGCCTGTAGTGTCCCACTGCAGGACAATGTTAAGGCCTCCCTTCTCTTTTTCCACTTATCCCTGTCTTTTGCCTTCTGGGGCCAATCCTTCAGATTATTTACTAGATTATGGAAAAAATTAAAGTCAACCGGATAATCATCACGAGTAGGGGGTCATCATCATTTCAGCCGAAAGACGTCCACTGCTGGACATAGGCCATAATCGCCACGCTTGGCAGGCGTGTTGGCGATCTCAGTTGGTTGGTTAAATACTCAGAGAACGCTGCTGCCCATCCTCTGGTGAATCCCTTAGTCGCCTTCTACGACACCCATGAGAAGATATAGGGTGGTGCAATTCTTTACGTCCGGCACCACACAGAACAAGCACTAGGGTATAATCAAGATAAAATCTTAACTTTTCAAAAGACAATAAAAAATAAGTTTTGTCCCTTTTATCAGTCCAAAATCAACGAAAATAATGGTCTTACTTTCAGTATGAAACCTCAAAATCACGAAGCATTCAAAATATGCCTTCATGGAGTACGTAAAATGTATTTTGATCTCGGAAAACCGCCCGGAAAACGGAAAATTGTTTTGATTTTCACGTGAAAATTCAATTATATCTTCATTTAGATGAGTGCCTCCCCTGTGCTGTTTTGCATCATATGAATGTGTAATGGACTGTTAGGCTGTTAAGTATGTTCCATTCGTAATATTTGTTTTAGTCGGCAATGTATTCAAATTGGCGTCGCTTTAAATTAATGTGTGTGCGGTGTTATCAATTTGTTAAATGGTTTCATTAGAACTGCTTTAGTTTATTTTATATTATTATAAAAAATGCATGAATTTACGTTGATATTAAATAAACAGATCAAATAGACGTCGTATTTTAATCAATAATGTGTAAAAAGTGCTTGTTGTTTGCGTTTCTGGTTTTGAAACATTTTCCGGTACCCAAAAATAAATAGTGACATGTCTATAAACATACATTGATATTATATCAATAGACTTCGTGTGTAAAATCGTATGATGTGAAAAATTCGGATGCCCAAAAATAAATACATGGCCTTTTAAAATAAAAGCATAGCCTGTGATAAATATTTATTTATTTTTTAAATTACGTTTTAAAGGAAATAGTATTTTTTTGTAGTATAGGATGGCGAAACGAGCTAAAGACCCACTTGATGTAAAGCGGTTACCTTTGCCCATAACAGCTTCAATACCACCTAGGCTGTTACCTAAATGGTAACATGGTGGTGGCTTGTTCAGTAAGTCTGTTTTGGTTTGTAGGTATTACACAAACAATTCTATTATTCGTTAACCGTTTTATACCTACAAAAAGCGGTGTCAAAACTCCAACTCTATTCGCGAGTAAAAATAAAACCTCTCAAAAATCAACAACACATTCTATACAGTATTATAAAAAAACAAGCCCAAAATCGACTATAAAAATTACTTATAGCGGCTTTTCAATACACACGTTTAATATAGCTAGCTGCATTTAAATGCAGGGGTGAGGCACATGATTATCATATTTTAATATTAACATGAGAGGTTGGAACACATTCCACTCTTCAAAATTACGTATTTGGCATATTTGAAATATTCAACGGCGGCCACAGGCGCGATGTAGCCGCAGTTTTAACCACATAACAAAATAAAGTTACAATTCTGTTTGTATAGTCCAGTTCATTTTATATAAGGATGGACTCAAAATAAACCTTTTGTTAATAGAGCTCTAATGTTTCCGTAGTATCAGCTTTTTAAAGTAAATCAATAGTAGTAAACTCCATTGCTGAACAACTAATTTAATCAATGTAGTTTTCGTATCGGAATTTGTACATAATTATTTTCAACAAGTGTTACTCATATTCTAGTATTGTGACATTAAATTCCAATTTATCTTTCATTTGCATGCCAATAATGGTAAATGTGCCGAACTGAACCGTACATAATACCTGTATACCCTTATTATTTACCAGCATATAAATAAATATTTGTTATCTACTTAAAGCTCCACACTTCAATAAACTGTTGCTGTATGTAGTCATGACCATATTTAAATCAAAGTAAATCGTATGTTTAGTCATGCTTTATTCAAATTGGTAGTAATTATTCACATTAGCGCAACCGAGGCGAAATTTAAAGATATAAATTTGTTGAAGGAAAAAAATGAGAAAAACGCTCGAACGTCGTTGTACAAAGCTCAATAAGATGTTGCTGCCGTCTCCCTAAGACCATTTCAATATGGACGTTTAAATTCAACACCACCAGCAGAGCACAAAGTAGCTTAACGGATAAAGCACTGGTGTACTGAACCAGAAGTCTCAGGTTCGAATCCACGTGACCGAACTTTTCTTTCCTTAATTAATTCTATAGAAATCTACTGGCCCTCTTAAATATTATCAATTCCCGCGAAAAAAGACTGATAGACTATTTCTGGCCCGACTGACGCGGTCATTTTGCCAAAGTGGACATCCCTATTTTTAGCCAAAATGTCATACCACTTATACTGTTATAAATACTTTATTTCCTGAGTGGAAATCCGATAATAATAGTCTGGGGTAGGCTGGTGGTCGTCTTTAATATCAAAGATGGTTCTCTAAAAGCTCTGGTAGCCATATGAATAAATATCATCCTGCACTATAAAGTAAAAAAAACACGTGTGTTCTAGGTACCTCCGTCAGGAACGAAGAATCAAAAAGAATCCTTAAAATTCATATTTTTTGACCGGTTCATTATAATGATAAATTTTGAAACTATAGTACAAAGCATAGATGGCAGGGACCATGAAGCGTCGGACTCAGATACCACAGGACTTAAGTTCGATCCCCAGTAAAACATGTATTTTTGTATGTTTTATTTATGCAATATTTAAATACTACATACACATACAAACATGTCTTTTTGTATGTTTTATTTATAAAATAGTGAGACAAATTAACTGAAGTAAACTAATCAATAATGATATTATGTTTAGGCTCCACCATAACAGTGGGGTAATTGTGTAATGCATTCACATTGACATCAGCTTTCATTTTGAAATGACAGCAATATTCATTACGTGGTACATAGTTGTCGATAAGACGTATTGTCAAAAGACACGGAGCAATGAACATTGAAATCCGATTGATTGGGATCGCGAGTGAGTTACGCAATTCGGCAGCTGGAGGGACTCCAACGATCTGACACATCGCAATCATGTCAATTTCACTGTTTCATTGCACCGTATGTTTTGGCAATCCGTCTTATTGCCACTATACACTACGCAATAAATATTGATGTATTAATACCAAAATGAAAGCTAGTGTCATTGTGAGTGCATTACACAATTACCCCGCGCTGGTCAAAACGTCGGGCCTAAAATAAGTAGGCATGTGCGCGTTTATTCCCATTACTTAGTATATAGGTATTATTAATACTAAAGTGCATTAAAAGAGTCTCCACGAGTGACGATATTTAATTGATATTGATCGTCCGGCGCACCCTGGGCAGTCAGCCCCGCTACCAACCTGCTGACTGGCTAATCTTTTCCCCACGGCATGAGCTATTATCATTATGTAGCTCATGTCGACACGATAGAAGACGAATACTAAAGTGGTCTTATATTAATCCGGGTTTGAATCCCGGGAAAATAAACAGTTCCCGAGGAATGTGCGACTACGTCTTTCTGGGCGCGGGTAAAGCCGGGAAGTTTACTATAAGACTAGTAGCAGATAGACAATAAAACAAGCAAATTAAAAGCCTTTAAAAATAAATTGGTCACACTCGGTAAAATATAAGTAGAAACTATTTAAATAATGCCATTTTAAAAGAGACGACCACGCCACCATCTGCCCACGCTTCAGCACAAATTATAAATAAATACAACTTCTTATTTGACCTTTCGTGAGTGTCGGTGAAGGCAAAGGCAAGACGAAATGAAAAAGTTTTGAGTTAGGTTGAGTTTGACTTTGATTCCACAAAAGTCTGGTTTTCTTAAATGTTTAATGGCGGACACTTTTCATCTTTCTTCTTCACCTAGAAATGTCGTCGACATGAGTTACTTAATGATAAAAGCACATCATACCGTGGGAAAAAAATTGCCAGTCAGCAGGTTGGTAGCGGGGCTGACTGTACTGTCCAGGGTGCGCCGAACGATCAATTAAATATCGTCACTCGTGGAAGCTCTTTTAATGCTCTACATAACTTTTCATAAAACGCATAGTTTTGCTTGTCTGGAAAAATAGCTTTTAGCGGTAAGATTTCTAATTGTAGCTACTGTGTTATTTGTATTTATTTTTGTAATTTTCTTTGATCTTGGTGTGCAAAAAAGAATACTAAGTTTGACTGGGAGAGAATGCCTAAGGCATTAAGTCCGCATAATTACGTAAAGTTATGTTTTATGAAGTTTGAATAAATAAATAAAATACTTAATTTATCAGAATCTGTCTAATAAATGCATTTTAATATCCATAATCAAAGACAAGAACAAGATAAATTTTTTTTCTTGCAGTGCCACGTATTGGTTTTACTCATCCAATCAGAATTATTTAGCGAATAACCGAATAACATCTTAAGTGCGCTCGTTCTAAATGTCAAATTGACGTCAAGTGCGTGACTTTCGGCATGGCCACTTTTATTTCCCTTTCTATTTACTTACGTTTAAACTTCAATTTCTCGCTATTTTACTTTGAAACCTATATAAAACTGTGATTTGTTCATAATCTCTATATTCAAATATTTTTTATTTCAAATAAATCTTATTACAGGAGCTTTTGAAACGTCAACCTCTAGTTGCACGGTTCCAAATTGTGGGTCTTATGGAGAAGAACCAGCAAGAAACGCCATGAATATACTCTTTTTAATATTTCCTATAGGAGTCATGTATTAAATTCGGCTTCCGTCCTATTTCAGTTACCATTTTGGCGTTCTACTAATCCAGGCAGAATAATATAATGTATACATTTCCACGTAACTCAAAGGCATATCTTTACAGATGTGGAGTATAAGATACACGTATATTAACCACGTAAGTGGGTTACCTAGTTACTGCCCCAAGCAATGAGGCTACGTCACATTTTCCCGTTGCTATGTCTCATAATACCTCTAATTGAAGAGTATAGTTATAGTAAGTAGTTATAGTAATTTATACCTACGATATTCGTAATGGAAACAATGGCAGAAACCGTTTATTAATAGGTAGGTATATTATGAAAGCTTACATGTACAGTCACGATCCTTCCCGGTGATACATTTTGTCGACAAAGTCCCTTGAACGAATCCTGATACATAACACGTACCTACGGCTGCTGTAGAACACTGAAGCGCAACGGATTTTAGCCTTAGTGGTGTTTCACCGGAAAGTTTGCTGATAGTACATATATACGAGAATAAGATACGTACCGCTTTGCCTAATCCTTTGTGGATTACAGGCGTAGAAAATATGACAACGTGTGTCAGAAATGCGTGGAGATATTTGAAGAGCTCATTTATTTTACAGAATACTATCAAACAACTTTCAAACCTGAAATCGCGAAAAATAATTCAACTGTTCCATACATTTTGTCGAACGACATGGGTAATTCAGCATAAAGTTAAATAAATAAATAAAATAATAAACCTGGAAGTCTAAAAAGTACTTATTTTACCTACTTTTTATCGACATTATCACACTAGCGAAGCTGCGGACATCAAAGCTAGTCTATAACAATACTAATATACTAAAACCACAGACATAGTAAAAAATATAGACTAAGTGCTGCGAACAATCATAATGAAGCCAACTAAACCGTGCTCCTCCATGAACATAATGCCCATCAATAATATAATGCCATATCTGGTGGCTCGGGAGACATAGATATCTTCGGAAACTCGTTTGGAAAATTCAGACGTCTCATTTCCACCCGATTAAATGTGTAAGTGTTGACGTACTCTCGATTTTAACAATGTTATTTTTAATTTCTAATTTTAATTTTAGTTTTAGTTTGATTTTAGTTTTAGTTTAATTTTAGTTTGATTATTTATTTATTCAAGTACCTACTATTTCTGTTATTTAAGTACCTACTGATTTTGTTCGATTTGATTTGATTTGTACAATGTGTTTTACACATTTTTCTTTCTTTTTCTCCTCTAAATTTTGTTTTTAGATTTTCATGAAGAGTAGTTTAATTTAATTGTTTTATTTAAAAAGAAGTTTCTTTTGAGTTATATTATTATTATATTTTTTTTGTTTGTGAAGATTATTATTTTTGAACGCTGTGTTCTCCTTTAATTAAAGAAACACAAGATCTTACCAATGTACCTATTATTAGCATGTAAGGTGTATTCTTTGTTGGAGTTCCTAATAAAATAAAATAAAAATAAAAATAAACAAACCAGCGCTCAAGCACACACATGCTCTTGAAAGATATATTTTTTTGGCCATGCTTACTAGACGATGCCGCAACATGGGTACTGAGAGCAGTGAGCATGGTTCGATGCGCATGTGTGTGCGTGAGCGCTGGTTTGTACACGGAGGAGCCCGGTTTTGGTGGCTTCACTATAATTGTTCGAAGCACTTGGTCTATATTTTTTACTATTATGTCTGTGACTAAAACTAATGATATTATTAAGAAGAAAGATTTGTTTGTTTGTTTATAAATCGATAAACTCTGAAACTATTTAACAGATTTTAATAATTCTTTCACCATTAGAAAGCTACGTTATACAGAAGTAATTGAAGCTATATTTCAGTACGCGGGCAAAGTCTTGTATGAAATATATAGCAAAATGTATAAACTCTTTCTTCACCACTACCGGTATAGAAAATGAAAGCCATTTTTATTCTTATTCAGAATTATTCCACCATGACCTCGTACAAATTGAAATGACGTTTGCGTACTGAGTTATGTGACGTAAAATTGCGCCGTCAGGAAAGGGTTAAAGATTTATTTCTGCCGTGTGGCTTGAGCTAGGAACTGATGACTGTGAATTTATGTTGATAAGTCGTCGTACCAGTTACCGAGTCACTTGATAAACTTGGTTCTTGGCCTCCCAGAACTATTTCTTGTGTATAGGAGAAAGTAAAAAAAAATGTCTTACAATTTGTTTATAACGTGAAAGATTGCACAAAACCGTAACCACATGGTTAAACTACGTTAGTACGGTCGACCGCACGTCAGTGGTAACAATTTGATATTGACCGCACCTTTATTTCGTAAGCAGTAAGGGCGGTTTTCTAATTCAAGTGTTACCACTGTCATGCAGTCGACTGTACTATGCTAATGTTTTTAACCGACTTTAAAAAAAGGAGGAGGTTAACAATTCGATTGTATTTTTTTTTTATAATAATTTGTGCGAAACAGTTTGGGAAGTCGGTGCCAATTTTTTCTTTAAGCAAAACAAATCAAAGGCACCTACCTACTTAAACCTAAACTGTTTTACACAAATTATTTTATTCTTTTTGAAGTCGGTTTTTACTTTTTTTAGTTCATTTAATTTTTTTATAAATTTAGTTTTATTTTATGGTATGCAAGCAATAAAGTACCTGTACTATATCTATCCATTAATCTTATAATTTTCGATGTCCTTTGTCCACCTAGATACGATTTCTGACAATATATATATATGTACTTGTTACCGACTGTGAAATACAAGTTTTAACAAGTTTAACTTTTTACTTGCTTCGTTCGTTCATAAATAGTACATTATGATACAAGTGAGCTAAGTTGACCATTATACTCGAGGCTGGATTGCAGCCCGAGCCGAAGGCGAGGGCGTAATGGAGCCGAGAGTATAAAAGTCAATGCTCACGCGTGTCATACGACGTTTTTCAACACACTTGCGAGAAAAAAAACATAAATTACACATTTTAGACAAATATTGAATTTGTGAAAAATGATAAAAAATGGCGCGCGGACCGCGCGGTGACATACAACTATGCGCGCGTAGGTGCCATGGTCGAAGGAAACCGCCATACAGCCTGATATAAAAATATTATAAATTTTTATTTTATTTTTAACACAAATTAATATTAATTTCTTGACAAAAATTAATAATTTGATGAAATGAAATGTTTATATAGCATATTTTAATTAATACAGTTGATTTATTCCCAAAAATATTTAATTTAGTTCAGGCATAAAAACTCTTTGCTGCGATTTAAAAATAAACTGTAAAGTAAAAAGCACTAGTGCAATAATATAATGAAAAAAGCACGCGTGCGTTATAAGCCACATTATGAACCTAAAAGCGATGCAATAAGAGCCACTTTACGAGCAAGTGTGTTGAAAAATTTATTTATTAAATTCTATCACTTGCTGACATCCGATTGAGCTGATATTTGGCATACCAATGTACGTTTGTGGACAATGCAATATAATGGTACCATAGAACTGGTTGATGGAACTGAATAGAAAAAAACTTGTTTTAAAAAAGATTTTTATATTTAATTAATTTCATTTAAAACCATTGTCAGCCTTGTATTATCTATTGCTCGGATATACTAGAGTCATACACAGAAGTGTAGACATTCAAACATTTGAATTTTTTTGAAAATTTGTATTTATTTATATAGCTGTTAGTTATTATTATTTATAAATAATAATAAATAAATAATAAATATCTTCGGGACATTTTTACACAGCACCATCTAGTCCCAAACTAAGCAGAGCTTGTGATATGGGTACCGTAAAATGCCCTAACTTTGCCAACAAGCCCTACTTTGCCTAAGGCGTTAACTTAATTTTTACACGCACTGACACTTTATAACTGAACCAAATGTTAGCGTTGTCATAGTTTTCAAAGCTCCCCAAGTACGGAAATCATAGCTGTTATAGTTTACGCAAAAAATAACTAGGCAAAGTAGGGCTTGTGGGCCAAGTTAGGGCAGTTTACGGTACTAGACAATGGATATAATACTTATATACTTTTTTTTTTGTAAATACATACTTATAATACATAAGAAACACCCAGACCAACACAAACACTTATGTTCATCACACAAATATTTGTGTCCTGTGGGAATCGAACCCGTGATCAGAAGTTCGACACTCGAACCACTAGACCACAGAGGTCGTACGTTTAGTAAATATCAAAACCGGCCTTATAAAATATAATCATAGTGCTAATAAGATTGATAAACGTTTTTAGATCCATTTTATGTTACCGAAACATATTTTTTAGTATTTATTATTACCAACAGCCATACCTACTTATTTCAAGATTTCTCTGCTTTGTGTGTCTCTGATTTAGCTGCCTAGCTTCGCATTAAAAAAAGAATAAAAAAAATTATAATTCAGCGCACAAGTATAATATCTGATTGTAAATGGTCGAGCATTGTCCTTTGTTAAAGATTTAATGCTGCGTACTATCTGCAAGTCCATTGCATCTGACTCTAGATGTTAATCTCGTTATTTATTGAGTCTCTACACTTTAATAAAAAGGAGAAATTATTTTTTTAAGCTTGCTATTTTTGGAAACTGATAACAAGGTACTTATGTATGTATATGTTTGTATTCTTTGTATTTGAAAATAAAATACTAATAACTAATTTAATAAAACAGTGTCGTATCTAAAAAGATAGCAAATTTTATGAAGGCTAAAAATATGAAAACTTCTTTAAAGATGAGTATGTTTTGTTTGAGAATTAAATGATAATTACTTGATTAATTATTGACTGGTAGAGAATGTCATATGGCGTTAAGTCCGCCCTGTGTCTCTTTATTTTGTATGTAAAGGTAAATAAATGTTATTTTTTTAGAAAAATGTATCATAAACTAAGTAATACTTTGAGACTAAAACATCAAAGTGTGGGCGTGGAAGAAGGTCTACTAACTCCTTTTGTTTATTCTCATAGAGATCGGCAGTAGTGAGTCAGGCATTTCAGATAAAGTTCAGAACAATTTGATTGGGCACACACCTTCATAGATACTTATTGTGGTAATAAAATAGATCTATTCAATATCCACAATTAATTGTCAAACTCAGTTTGACAGTTAATTCTAGTTTTTTGGCGATTAGCAGCAAAACTAAATCAATAAATAATTATCTGTTTTAGTAAATCTGAATGTAAATTAATTGAACACATAATAAAAATACATAATTGTTTTTTAACTCTTCAGCAAAATATAGTTATTGAATAATAATGTCAAGTTCGAAACGTTTATTTGATATTATTATTTTAAATAAATAATCAGCTCGTAACCGAGATTTATTAAAAAATGGGATACAAAACTACATTATCCTACTTCCTACTAATATTAAAATCGTGAAAGTTTGTGAGAATGTATGGATGCTACTGTATGGATTTTAATTAAATTTGGCATACCGATAGAACATAACCTGGATTCCCGAGGGATGCACGATAAACGACATTCACGTGGGCGAAGTTTAACATATTTTTAAAGACAGACGCACCAATTCAGCTTAAGTGACGGAAACCATTTTTAGCCGACAGCCTAATTTTTTTCTCAGTACTGTAAATCTATAATTATAATTCAAAACGAAATCCATATGAAACTCTGAAACAAATCAGATAATCACAAAATACATACTCCTTTACAAAGTAACCAAAAAACCCGACTCAGACATTCACAAGTACAAACATCAGTATCACTCACAGAATTCTAAAAATTCAGGTTCCAGTTAGCTCTGCGCTTTTTAGTACAGATTCCAATCAGGCCGCTCCTCCCCAAATGAAAGTTTAACGAACTCGAAATGTAATCTGATTTGTATACGGCTTTATTTTCCTGGCTGATGAAAAAGGAAACAGGGGAGCGAATTCATTCCTTCTTGATAAATATCGAACGTTTGAGTTTTGAGCGAAGCGATGCTGTGTGTATTTTATGATGTACTTAACGTATTGGCTGTTAATATGATTTTTTGTAAGGAATGTTTGATTACCGTTTCGTTTTATTGGTATAGAATTCATATATGAATCAGAAATGGTTTTTTAAAGGCAATTATTTAAAACCAGTATTTTTGTACTAATATTGACTGAGATTGGAAGCCGCCATCTTTTCACAATATTAATAATTTAACGTATTTACTTATTTTTATTGGAAAAAGTAGGTTGCGACTTACGATGACTTTTATGGAAAGACTGGGTTGCAATTTACGACCGTATTCGTTAATTTTAAATATATACGAGAACCGTTAAATTATATTTAATGCTATATGCTATATCATCCTAACAAAATTGGTACAATTATGGTAGGACGATTATGTTTTATAATAAGTAACTCATGTTACTATTTACAAATATGTTGTTAGCTTAATATTATTTTTACCATTTTATACAAACGTATGATTAAGAGTTTTTTTTTTTGTTAGCCTGTACTGTCCCACTGCTGGGCAAAGGCTTCCCTCAATGCCTTCCATCTATCGCGGTTCTGTGCCGCCTCCTGCCAGCTGTCATCGAGAAAGACATCGAGCTCGTCTCTCCATCTCCTGCGTGGTCTGCCGCGACCCCGCTTCGCTGTCTCAGGGCTCTAGTCCTGTGCTATACGGGCCCACAGCTCATTTGGCATACGGCAAACGTGTCCTGCCCAGTCCCACTTCAGTTGGGCTACCTTCTGACCCACGCCATTAATTTGCGTTTTGGAGCGCAGTATTGTGTTTCGAACACGGTCTGTTAATGTAACACCAAGTATACTGCGCTCCATGCCCCTTTGGCAAACCTTGAGTTTGGACTTCTGGATGTTGGTCAAAGACCATGTCTGTGCACCATATGTTAAGATGAGGAGAATGCACATGTCCATGAGCTTACTTTTTAGTGACAAGGGCAAATTGCCCTTGAATTGCTCTGTCAGAGATATTATAAAAAACAAAATAAGAACTATCTTCACCGAGGGATGTGTTTGTAGACTCCACTATTATAATATTAGATTCGTGTTTTATAACAATATACCACGCTTTTTTTCTGGATTATAACCCACGAAAACGCTGTTATTTATGGAGCAAACAATCTCTCACATTAAATTGTATTCTATTTTGTGTAGCATTATTAAGTCCTTAATATTAAATTATACGCAATCAAAATGTAATATAAATAATTACGAAAATAAACTAGCTTTCTAAATAACTACCAAAATTTCAATAGTATTGTTACATATTTAATGTTGTGCAGTTAAGCTCACATCGAGTAACAAAGCCAGTATCCTGTGGGGTAATTGTGTAATGCATTCATATTGACATTAGCTGTCATTTGGAAACTATAGCAATATTCATTGCGTGGTACGTAGTTGCCGATAAGACGGATTGTCAAAACACACAGAGCAAATGGAGCAATGAACATTGAAATCCTATCGATTGCGATCGCGAGTGAGTTACGCAATTTGGCTGCAGACCAGGCAAGGTCCGTGACGGTGGCGCGTCGTGACGCCGCGCACGCCAGTCGGAAGGAGGATGCGGCCGACGCTAGGCTGCACGGGGAGAAGGGGCTTGTCTACTAGTAGCGAGCCGGGACCTGCTGGGGGTAGATGGAGGCTGCAGATCGTATCCCACGCCTCCGACCAAAGGTTAGTAGAGGAACACCGTGGTCGTTTTAGTCGGTAAGAGTCCGATACTGGCTCCGTCACCTCGGTGGAGTGAGGAGTATAAACTGAGCCTATCTGGTTTTGTTACCACTGATGTGCGGTTAACTGTACCTATACGTTTACAATTCTAACTCATCCTAAGGCTTAAAATAGATTGAGCTATACCAAGCCCCTCAGAAAGTATTGCGAAAAAAAGTTTTTATATATGGGAGACTGGCCAGTTATAATGTTTTTCGAAAATATGATTATTTATAAGTAAAAATAAGTAAGTTCCAATTTCAAAATTTCCCTCCACATTTTTTGCGAGTTAATTCAAAGTATTGTGTCTCACTGAAATATGGATCTGCGCCGGGAACATTTTAGAGCTATGATTTTATACGATTTCAAGTGTCGCCTGAAACCGGATGAATCGTACGATAGACTTCAAATGGCATTCATGCATGAAGGCCCTTCCAAGGCAACCGTGTATCGTTGGTATAACGAATTCAAGCGCGGTCGACCAACTTTGGGGGATGACGAAAGAAGCGGTCGCCCTTTGACGGCTGTTACCGAAGAAAACGTGCTAGCAGTGAAAAATTTAATCCAAGACAATAGGCGAATTACATATCAGGAGATTCAACACATATTGAAGATTGGATCGGGAAGCGTTCACGAGATTCTACACAGCCATCTTCGCGTGAGGAGGATAGTATCACGCTGGGTGCCGCACAACCTCACCGATGCTCAGAAGCAGGCCCGGGTGGAATGGTGCCGTGATATGCTTAACAAATTTGAAGCAGGCTCGTCTCGGCGTGTTTACGACATCGTTACAGGTGATGAGTCCTGGATTTATCAATACGACCCAGAAACCAAGCGCCAGTCGACTGTTTGGGTGTTTCAAAATGAGCCAACGCCTACCAAAGTGAAGCGATCTAGAAGCGGGGGTAAGATTTTGATCGCTAGCTTTTTTAATTTGACTGGCCACTTGGTATCAATTCCCTTACGGGATCAAAGAAGCATTAATGCCGAATGGTATACTACCAAATGTTTGCCAGAAGTTTTCTCTGTTATAAGCAACAAGCGACCAAACACAGGGCTCCGCGGGCTACTGCTCCACCACGACAATGCACCTGCGCACACCGCACTCAAAACGAGGGACTTCCTGGACAGCACGCCAGTCAAACTCCTGGGTCACCCTCCTTACAGCCCTGATCTAGCACCGTGTGACTTCTTTGTATTCCCAAAAATAAAAAATCAGCTCAAAGGGATACAATTTTCGTCGCCGGAAGATGCGCTGGCTGCGTTCGAGCAGGCTGTAAACGAGGTGTCTGCGGCGGACTGGAAAAAGTGTTTTGAAAACTGGTTTAGGCGCATGAATCTTTGTATAGAGGCTGGTGGAAAGTACTTTGAAAAGATTTGATAAAAATATATGTACGTATAGAACAATTTTTTTTAGTTTCGCAAAACTTTCTGAGTGTCCCACGTATATCTGTCAGAATCCTGAAAATCTGAAAACTGGTCTAACCTTAGGATATCGGTATGACCCATGAACTGGGTTGCAGAGGTCTGATGGCAGTCGCTCCGTGTAAAATACTGATGTTCAGCCGCATCTGGTTAGACCTGAAGCCGACTCCAACATAATTGGGAAAAGGCGAGGAGGATAATCAAACTATACATTATTTATTTTGTATTTCTCCGCACTAGGCCAGCGTGGTCTAACAAGGCCTTATCCTTCTAATTCGGAGAAGACACCCGTGCCCAGCAGTGGGACAAAAATGTGTACATTATTGTATTGACTTGTTTTTTTTTTTCAGAATGTAACTATCTACAGCAGGAAGTAGATTTTTTCTTGATCAAGCTATTGTGCTCTGTTTCACAATATGATACCGTTTTTTTGCCTGCTTTGAATAAATTAAGCAATTCGTTCGCCATCCTATCTTATCTTCTTCTTTAATATATATAAGGTCCTACATTATTAATCTGAAATATTTGAAGTGGTGAATCTACTTTTTAACACAATCAAAGAAAAGAATCACTCCCTCATACAAATCATTATGACAGCTCATTCACACTCTTGCATTCATTATTTTAATTCCCCTTTACACGCACACTCTCCACAGACACATTCTAAACACACACATGCACACAAATAAACACACATATACATACTAATTCATACTAACCATACTAACACTGCAATTAAAATTATACCTACCTACCTACCTACCTACCTACCTACCTACCTTACCTTGTAAACAACTTACCGCACTATTGTCAATGTACGAGTAATAAAACTGAAAGAAAAATGTGATTCTTACCCAAGGGTAGGAGACCTGGTGTCCTGAAATATAGGATTACGCCTAGTTTAGGCACCAGTCTCCCGCAGTATACTGTAAATTGTATTGTGGTAAGAAATAAATCTCATCTTAATACTAATAATACAAGAAATGTTATTTTAAGTGAAATATTGTGGCGAGAAATAACAATTTTTCTTATCTTATCTTATTTATCTACTAATCATTATGAAGAACTTTTACTATGAGACCAAACCTGAAATCGCCAAAAAAACAGGTGGTCCCTACATTTTATCGATTAAGTGAACACAAATGTAGACCAACAACTAATTACCAACCAACTGATAATCAACTGATTATTTTTTCGTGATTTCAGGATTGGTCCCATGGTAAATGTTGTATGTAAATAAATATTTTTTCTTTCTTTCTTTCTTTTCTTTCTTTCTTTGTTATGATGAGTAGATTCACCAGATTAATAATGTAGGACCTTATTTATAATTCTTCTGTACCTGTGTTTGTCACACCTAACTCGTCTTAAACGGCTGGACCGATTTGTTATATATTTCAATGGATTCTTAGATGGTTTTAAAATACAATTTGACTCGGTAGGTGGCACTGCTGTCGATACGTCACTGATTTTCTCCTAAACGGCAGATACGATTTTAATTATATGTGGTGCTGATTTTCCGGGCAGGGGGACGTCTGCTGGGTCTGCTAGTATTATATAAAAAACTTAAAAAACTACAACCCAGAAAGTAGCTTGCTGCTAGACTTTACATCTATAGTTACAATGAAAAAATTGTCATGCACAAAGCGTCTGAATAAGGAAGTAGATTCGCATCAGAGCCTGACCATAAAACATCGTATAAAACAAAACGGCTGTACCCGAGGTCGATACGACGTGGCCTACCATAGTAATGATTCTAATTTAACACTAGTGGCACACCGAATACTTCCCCAATTTTACAATTACCCCCAAGCTGTGTCAACAGAAAGGGTTGGCCCGACCGTCGGGAAGTTTCTGCCGACTTGACATTTATGGCCCAAACCTTTCCGTATTTTTTGAGGTCGCCTCATTTCTTACTGAAAGGAGCTGAAAGTTCAACAAGTTACACATTAATCGTGTAGTTCTTTTTGTTTTACGGATTAGTTTGAATAAGGAAAAATGGAAATGGATTTTTCGTAGAGGATTGTTCTGGAATATACTCGAAATCGAAAACATATATAGCTACGCTTGCACGAATAAAAACAGGCGGACGGAATATACCTAAACAAATAGTGATGCACTCATAGTAAGACAGCTCGCTAAAATGTACGGGCTGGCACGCAAAAATTCACATCAATAGTAAGACAAAAAGCCGCGATTACGCAACAAATCTCGTGTGACGGTAGTCATTGTCGTAGTGTCACAAATAAAATAACAATATATATCTTGTATGTTAAAATTCTGTCGAAATTATAGTGGGTTTAGGAAAAAGCGCAGTGCTTAAATCTTTTCTTAGCGAGTTTCTGTGTATATTGCATGCTGTAAAACGGTCAAATATGTGGAACGTACATTTACTTATAATATCCACTCTGTACGTCTGTACTATATTTGACGCAATAATTGATTATGATTAATCACGCTGAAACGGCCGAACAGATTTTGATGAAATTTGGCCCATAGATAGACCATAACGCGGATTAAAATATAAGCTACTTTTTATTCCGGGACAATACACAGTTCCCGGGGGATGTGCGATGAGTCTTTCTGTGATAAGTCTAATTATACTCGGGCAATGCCACGGGCAAAGTCTATTTATTATTATTATTCACAATGATCCTCAAAAATTAACATTAATGTAACTATTCATATTATTTTGTTTAATAACAGTAAGTAAAATGCTTCCGTAAACAATAATAATTCATATATGTGAACGCTAATCCCTATCGAGTAAAATGTTGACACTAATACCACAGTGTAATTATCTGTTCCATACAGTGGTTCAACGAAAATTTACATTAACAGTTTTTAAAGGCAACTCGGGACATTGTTTGATAGTTTTCAAGGCAGCTTGGGACACTTAACTCTCACGTTGGACGTCTATTTCTAGACTAGACTGTGCTAATACGCTCTAAATTGTTAATTATAATGAATTATAAGGAGAACCCTTACACACGTTCTTGTATTGCACGAGACTGGCGCGACTGCTGTATTTTTTTTATGGTTGCAAAAGCGGTTTTTAAGGGTAAAATTCTTGTTTCGATTCCTGAGCCTGTGTCAAGTGTAAAGAATATTTGTTTTCTAGCGAAACCTCCACCTCTATACCCACGAAGTGATTTGCTTGTAGCTTTATCATGCATGCGCTAAAGAGTGGAATTCCTTGCCGGTGTTGGTGTTTCCCGGTAAGTATAATCTGGTGTTCTTCAAGGCTCGAGTGAATATGTTATTGCTGGGCAAGCGTGTACCATCATCGACCGCACCATCGCTTAACATCAGGTGAGGTGGCGATCCAACGCAAGCCCAATAAGAATGTATAAAAAAACTTTTTAGTAAGGTTGAAATTGAAAAGAAAGAAATAAAAATTGTTTATTGTCCCAGTTAACGGCATGCAACATTTAAATAATAGTGTAACAGAAACACAAACAGTTAACTAACAGGTGAGTATACAGAGAAAATAAAACAAAAAAACACAGAATATAAGGAAAGTACGGTCCACAGCAATGACAGTGGCAACACTTGAGTCAGAAAACCACCCTTACTGCTTACGAAATAAAGGCGCTGTAAACGTCAACTGTTACCACTGACGTGCGGTCGCCCGTACCTAAAACGACTTAATAAAAATAAAATAAACCTCCGAAAAAAAAATTGCGTCCGATTCTTGACAATACATTTTGTCAATAAGCCTAACTCTTATAACATTGCGTAGGACAATATTTATAGGTGAACAATCTGCAAGAAATATAGGCGTAAAGAGTACGTACTACGTCATGTAAAGACATAAAAACAATTTCGATCCGTGTCCCAATAATGATGATGACAACCGTCCCTACAGGAATAGCCCAGTTGAACCGTCTCGAATATTCCAATTTATTATCGAGTCCCACTGGACGTGACTCGATGGTTCTGGATTTTCTAGAATAAGGAAAATTGTTTCGATACAACCTGGCTAGGAACAGGTCATACAACATGTTCTGTTGATTAAGAATAGACTAAAATAATCTGTACAAGGCGGATAGATAATAATTGCATTTTTTTTTCAAAACACTGTTTCATATTATACAACTAAAACATTGTATAATATCGCTGCTATAGTATACACGGTCATAACGGATACATTAATAACGCTTTATCATCACTATCTAGTGATAAATGAATTTCTTAACGGACTACTTTGCTGTTTGGGAAGATATCAGAATCTGATATAAAAATCTAGCCTTTATATCTATTCAATTACCTATTTTCAAATATGTTAAAAAGAACTTATCCATATCATAAAATATGCATAGGTACCTATAGCATATTATAGCAACATGTTTTAAGATCAAATGTTCTAAAGAAGTCAGTTTTATTTGATTCTACACTTCGGCGTTTTCTAAGAAAGGCTAATGTGATACCTATAAAAGGGGAGGAAGATGAAAAGGTTTTTAGAGTACCTATACCTAATATCATTAGTGCTCAGAAAACCCTTAAAAAGGATTTGGGAGAGGTGGGCAAAAAGTACCTAAATAACGGTGCACGGTCTTAGATTCTAGGAATCATGTAATTTGGGTCTTGTAACTCACTCGCGATTACAATCACGTTAATTTCAATGTTCATTGCTCCGTATGTTTTGACAACCCGTCTAATCAGCAAGTATCCACCACGCAATGAATATTGCTGTAATGTCAAAATGAAAGCTATCGTCTTTGTGAGTTAGTTATACAATAAAATTATTCCAACGTCTATACAAGATGTTGATCTGTAATAGTGCCATATTTCTAGAGCAAATGATATGTAATATATAAATAGTCATCTAAAAATACTTCGATAACATAACATAACATAACATCACGCCTGTATTTCCCCGAAGGGGTAGGCAGAGGTGTATTAAGTACACCCACATTTCGCCAGTTATGTTATAGTCCCATGTAATAGGGGGCGAGCCTATTGCCATTGACCGGGCACAAATCCAGACTCCGGGCTGCTACTGAGAATTTCCTAATGAAAAAACCCAATAACACTTTGCCCGACCCGGGAATCGAACCCAGGACCCCACGCTCAGCAGTCGCGCTTGCAACCACTAGACCAACGAGGCAGTCACAACAGTCAGTATACTTCGATAAATTCTACGATTATTTTAATAAATAAATAATAAATAAATAAATAAATATCTTCGGGACATTTTTACACAGCACCATCTAGTCCCAAACTAAGCAGAGCTTGTGATATGGGTACTAGACAACATTTAATACCCACATTTTCACTTAGAAATATAGCGAGGGTTTGAGAATAAATCCTGAACGACTGAAAATACCAGGCCCCTCAGAAAGTATTGCGAAAAAAAGTTTTTATATATGGGAGACTGGCCAGTTATAATGTTTTTCGAAAATATGATTATTTATAAGTAAAAATAAGTAAGTTCCAATTTCAAAATTTCCCTCCACATTTTTTGCGAGTTAATTCAAAGTATTGTGTCTCACTAGTAGTGTATAATTGGGGATTCTGGATCACTTCGCTTCGCTCCGTGATCCAGAATGCCCCAATTATACACTACTTATGCTAGATTGAAATATTTCCGTGATTCAGAATTCCTCAATTATACACTACTGATTCAATACCGCTCCTTATATCATGGTGGAATCGGATCCCAAGTACAGTATGTGCTGACACGATGACACTTTATGCCTAGATAACTGAGACGTACAGTCGGAAATCTTTCCGATGAACCACTACTAAAGCTAAAATCACTTGCACTCAATGTTCGATGGCAGCCGCTGTATAAGTAGGTACGTGTAATGTAGCAGAATTCTTTCAAGGGATTTTGTCGACAAAATGTACTACCGGGAAGGATCGTGACCGTACATCACGAACTGCATGGATGGTCTAGCGGCTACAAGCGCATCTGTTGCGAGGCCTTGGGTTCGATTCACCAGGCATAGTGCTATTTTTTTTTTGTTCTGGTAGAGCTCCTTTGTGAAAGAGCTCGTCCAAGGAAGTACTACCACCGTACCTACTTCTGTCGCCAAACAGTAGTGCTTGCATTGCTGTGTTTTGGTGCGAAGAGGTCTGGTGCCGGTAAAATTACAATCACATGAGACTTTCCATCTTCATGTCTCAGTTTGGCGTACTTACAAGGCAACAGCCTAGGTATTATTGCAGTTGTTATGGGCAAAGGTAACTGCTTAACATCAGGTCGGTTTTTAGCTTGATCAGACCGAAACAGCTGAACGGATTTGGATAAAATTTAAGTCTCGATAGAGTATGGTTTGAACAGATACATGTAATAAGTATTTTTTATTTCGGAGTGAGGATGAGGTGGCCTATTCTACGTCGAGAACCGCACGGATCACTTAATAAATGTTCCAATATTCAATTATGTACATATATACATATATATATATATAGTTAGTTCGTTATATGTATAGTTCTTAGTTATATAGTTTAGTAGTATACACCCATAGGGTTTACCTCTGCCTAACCTTTCGGGGAATACAGGCATGATGTTATGTTATATGGGAAGGATCGTGACCGTACATCACGAACTGCATGGATGGTCTAGCGGCTACAAGCGCATCTGTTGCGTGGACTTGGGTTCGATTCACCAGGCATAGTGCTATTGTTTTTTTGTTCTAGTAGAGCTCCTTTGTGAAAGAGCTCGTCCAAGGAACACCGTACCTACTTCTGCCGCCAAACAGTAGTGCTTGCATTGCTGTGTTTTGGTGCGAAGAGGTCGGGTGCCGGTAAAATTACAATCACATGAGACTTTCCATCTTCATGTCTCAGTTTGGCGTACAGACTTGCAGTACAATTAAGGCAACAGTCTACGTGTTATTGCAGTTGTTATGGGCAAAGGTAACTGCTTAACATCAGGTCGGTTTTTATCTTGATCAGACCGAAACGGCTGAACGGATTTGGATAAAATTTAAGTCTCGATAGAGTATGGTTTGAACAGATACATGTAATAAGTATTTTTTATTTCGGAGTGCGGATGAGGTGGCCTATTCTACGTCGAGAACCGCACGGATCACTTAATAAATGTTCCAATATTCAATTACATATATATATATATATATATATATATATATAGTTAGTTCGTTATATGTATAGTTCTTAGTTATATAGTTTAGTAGTATACACCCATAGGGTTTACCTCTGCCTAACCTTTCGTGTAATACAGGCATGATGTTATGTTATATTCAATTTACATTGGATTTACATTAATCTTTATAGAAAAACCAGTCAGTGCTGGTCCATCGTATGTCGTCGTATTATATTATAGAGTACATCTAATACGACTTAATTCTTGTTAGAATTACGACTTGTTTACTTGAATAAATGCATTGTTGGCAATTGATCGTTTTAGAATATGATACATAAAGGTAGGGTCGCAGTGTTGATGTTAAAGTGTCTGCAAAATAGTCTTTATTAGTAGATCATATAAAGACGAAAATTGACTGTTATAATGCACTCAAAAGTAATAATGATTAAACTTTTAATGAATTTTGCTATTGGGACTCAACCCTATTAATTTTATATTATAAATAGGGCTTTAGTTGTTCCTGCGCTTCATAATCTGTTGATAATTAGCATCAAGTGTTTTTGGGATCTGTCTACGTTCAAGTATGTATGTATAAATAATTTTATTTGATATATTTAATTAATTTAATGAATTGATTT
This sequence comes from Asteroscopus sphinx, assembly GCA_949699075.1. Classification (NCBI taxonomy): domain Eukaryota; kingdom Metazoa; phylum Arthropoda; class Insecta; order Lepidoptera; family Noctuidae; genus Asteroscopus; species Asteroscopus sphinx. The sequence goes on along the minus strand of OX453013.1, from coordinate 9,679,375 downwards.
TAATTTATAAAATAACTGTTTCATGTTAATTTAATTAACTGTCTTACATTTCAGGTCGTGTATAAATCCGTTTGAAGCAGTGGAACCTGCAGCTTCTAAAAAGAAGTTGCCCGCTAAGCCGCGCGCCAACAAAATATCACCTTCGAGCTCGTCTGCGAAGGCGTCAAGCAAGAACAAGAGCGGCTCCAATTCCAGTAAAAAAACTGTACCACATGACTTGTTCGACAGCGATTCGGACAACGAGGACGGAGCTTCGCTACCGGCGGCGCCTACTTCAAAGAAGCGTGCACGCGTCTTTCCTGACACCGACGTAAGTTTCTTAATCTGTACCAAATCGTACCATGGTGTGTCGTAAAAGTTCACTAAGCAATAACGTCAAGCATAAGTCACCCAACATAATTATTGTGACCATCTTTTATAAACTGAATAGACGTTTAGGGCTTAGCATTCTAGTTTATAATTAATACAATTTGTTTATTTTTTGTTTCAGGAAGAAAACGAAAGTGAACTCGAGCCCGTGCGTGCTGCCCCGTTGCGTAGTTTTTTATCGAGGCGACAGGCTGACGGAGACTTTATTTTGCAAAGAGACCTCACCAAACGTGGTGAATATTACATTGAGTGCCGCCTCTATTCGACGAATGAAATAGAGCCGCCAGCCGTGTTGGATCCGTCCAAGCGATGGAAGCAAGCGATGACAACCTTTAAGTGCGCTTTTAACACAGGCAGTCCCACTTTTAAGGCTGCCATTCAGTTGGTTGCGGCTGCAAAAGAGGAGCTCCGTAACGTGGTGCCAGTTACATATCCATCAAATTATTTTTAACAAAAAAAAAATTTGTATGTTCACACGTTATGGAGACCTTTTGTTTTATTGTTAATTTCTTATTTTATCATAAGTTTACTACATTATTATTCTTATAATCAATATATTTTATTTAAGTGCTCACTACCAATGTTATTATCATTGTTTATTATTCACTAGACTATTAAGCGAGTTTAATATTTCTTTCTTACAGAGACTTTCGAGTCTGAAATATTAAATAACTAATCTGATGAAATTATTATAAATTGTCTATTATTAAATAAACTTACGCAATAATATTTAATCAAGTGTACCTAATGTTTTACTTTTACAGAGACTTTCGAGTCTGAAATATTTAATAACTAATCTGATGAAATTATTATAAATTGTCTATTATTAAATAAACTTACGCAATAATATTTAATCAAGTGTACCTAATGTTTTACTTTTACAGAGACTTTCGAGTCTGAAATATTTAATAACTAATCTGATGAAATTATTATAAATTGTCTATTATTAAATAAACTTACGCAATAATATTTAATCAAGTGTACCTAATGTTTTACTTTTACAGAGACTTTCGAGTCTGAAATATTTAATAACTAATCTGATGAAATTATTATAAATTGTCTATTATTAAATAAACTTACGCAATAATATTTAATCAAGTGTACCTAATGTTTTACTTTTACAGAGACTTTCGAGTCTGAAATATTTAATAACTAATCTGATGAAATTATTATAAATTGTCTATTATTAAATAAACTTACGCAATAATATTTAATCAAGTGTACCTAATGTTTTACTTTTACAGAGACTTTCGAGTCTGAAATATTTAATAACTAATCTGATGAAATTATTATAAATTGTCTATTATTAAATAAACTTACGCAATAATATTTAATCAAGTGTACCTAATGTTTTACTTTTACAGAGACTTTCGAGTCTGAAATATTTAATAACTAATCTGATGAAATTATTATAAATTGTCTATTATTAAATAAACTTACGCAATAATATTTAATCAAGTGTACTTAATGTTTTACTTTTACAGAGACTTTCGAGTCTGAAATATTTAATAACTAATCTGATGAAATTATTATGAATTGTTTATTATTAAATAAACTTACGCAATAATATTTAATCAGGTGTACCTAATGTTTTTCTTTTACAGAGACTTTCGAGTCTGAAATATTTAATAACCAATCTAATAAAGTATTGTAAATTGTCTATTACTAAATAAACTTACGCAATAAGTTTTACCTAATCAAGTGTAACTAATGTTTACTTTTACAGAGACTTTCGAGTCTGAAATATTTAATAACTAATCTGATGAAATTATTATGAATTGTTTATTATTAAAAAAACTTACGCAATAATATTTAATCAGGTGTACCTAATGTTTTTCTTTTACAGAGACTTTCGAGTCTGAAATATTTAATAACCAATCTAATAAAGTATTGTAAATTGTCTATTACTAAATAAACTTACGCAATAAGTTTTACCTAATCAAGTGTAACTAATGTTTACTTTTACAGAGACTTTCGAGTCTGAAATATTTAATAACCAATCTAATAAAGTATTTTAAAATGTCTATTATTCAATAAACTTACGCAATAGTATTACCTAATCAAGTGAAATTTATTTTACAGAGACTTTCAAGTCTGAAATATTTAATAACTAATACATTCAAGTTATTATAAATTTTCTATTATTCAATAAAGTTACGCAATACTATTAATCGAGTTCAATGTTTTTCTTTTACAGAGACTTTCGAGTCTGAAACATTTTTTAAACTATACTGATTCAAGTTATTGTATTGTTTATTATTCTATAAACTTTCGAGTGAAAATCATTATAAAAACAGAAATTTGTATAACATACATTTTACTCATTAATCATGGTACACTGTGTAAAATGTAACGTTAACGTTTTAAACTATGCGTCACATAAAAAATCAAATATTCATAAGTCTAATTCCTTACTTCGCACTGAGTTTGATAACGTTTATGTTATAGCAACTGCTTTTAAGAAAAGAATAATTAGTTTTAGAATAATATCAGCAGATATTTATGTAGCGCCAGAACTATTTTTGCATACCGTTTGTGATGATGTTATTAATCTTATAAAAGCATCGTTAAAAAAACAAAAGTCACTCAAAATAAACTTTGAACTCTTTGCAACATTTATATTGGCAAAAAACAATGAAACAGCCGTTAAGTCATTTAATACAAAGTATGAGATTATAGTTCAAAATACAGATATGTACAGTTTGTACAAAAAATTTGTTGAAACACTTAAGACTAAATGCTCCGAATATGAACTATCAGGATCAGGTTGGGCACTTGACGCTATCAGTCATCTGGAATTAAATATTATGAAATACAATCCTTTAAGAGCTGGTTCATATTCACCATTACCTTTACATATACGAAATACTAAGTCTTGCATAAATGTAAAAAATACGGATGAACATTGTTTTCTCTGGTCTGTTATAGCAAAATTATACCCAGCAAAAAACAATCCAAGCAGAGTTTCATCCTATACCAATTACTCTAAAGTATTAAATATTTACAATATGTCATTTCCTCCCAGTTTAAAGGATATAAAATGCTTTGAAAGTAATAATCCTAAAATAAGCGTTAACATTTACGGTTTAACGAAAAATGGCAGTGTAACAGGTCCGCTGTATAAGAGTTCATCTCGTAAATCAAATCATGTTAATTTATTATACTTAACAAAAGAAGGGAAAAGTCATTTACATATACGAAATACTAAGTCTTGCATAAATGTAAAAAATACGGATGAACATTGTTTTCTCTGGTCTGTTATAGCAAAATTATACCCAGCAAAAAACAATCCAAGCAGAGTTTCATCCTATACCAATTACTCTAAAGTATTAAATATTTACAATATGTCATTTCCTCCCAGTTTAAAGGATATAAAATGCTTTGAAAGTAATAATCCTAAAATAAGCGTTAACATTTACGGTTTAACGAAAAATGGCAGTGTAACAGGTCCGCTGTATAAGAGTTCATCTCGTAAATCAAATCATGTTAATTTATTATACTTAACAAAAGAAGGGAAAAGTCATTTCTGTCTTATAAAAAACTTTGAAAAACTTGTACGTAAGCAATTACAAATCAAAAAAGCAAGCACAAATCTAAAATATACTTATGCGATGAATGCTTTACATACTTCAGCACAAAAGAAAAACGAAATGATCGAATGATTGTTCTGGAATTCAAACTATACCAGAAGTAAACACAAAAATATTTTTTTCAAACTTTGAAAGGACAATTAGAATTCCTATTGTGATATATGGTGACTTTGAAAGTTTATTACGTGAATATTCTGACAAAAATAAGTCTGCTTTTGTAGAAAATATTCAAGTACATGAAGCTACATGTTTTGCTTATTATATTTATTGTGAAACGAATCCTGAATTGAACAATTTAGTTTCTTATCGTGGTCTCGACTGTTCTAAAAAGTTTGTTAAAACCTTATGTAAAGATATCAAACAATTATATAATATATTAGTTGTAAACAGAGATATGATACCGCTTACAGAACAAGAACTTATGTCTTTTCAAAATAGTACACAAACTTCCTCGTGTAATTCCCATACCAAAAACTGGTGGAGTGTTACCTTTGATTCCTATTTTTGCGGGATTATCAGCTGCGGGAGCCTTAGCAGGTGGTGCCGCTGGTATAGCTAAAACCATAAATGAATTCATGACCGCTAAAACGCGTTTTGAAGAAATGAAGAGACATAATGAAAAAATGGAGGCTCTTTGTATCGGAAAGGGGCTACATCTTAAACCTCATAAACATGGACTTGGAATTTTTGTATCGAAAGAAAAAAACTAAAATATCGGCTACCCAAACGAGCTTTAACTAACTTAGATATTTTGAAGTATGGAAATAATTTTCCCTATTTCCGAGGGGTCTTTATGAGAGATGAGCTCCCTAAACGACCTTTTAAAAAAGAATGCGGAGTTATTAATTTAGACAGTTCTAAAAATTCTGGTTCTCATTGGGTAGCCTATGCAAAATACAATGATTATATTGAATATTTTGACAGTTATGGAAATCTCAAGCCCCCAAAAGAGTTTATAAAATACTTAGGTTCTAAAGTTCAATATAATTATGATAATATTCAACGTGATCATCCTTTCAATTGTGGACATCTTTGTTTAAAATTCCTAAATAGTTTTTGGTGTAAGCAAAGGATAAAATAAACAGCATCTGCCAGAAGTGTTCAGTATGTAAGAATGTCTATAACGGTGACCATCTCTGGAAATAAATCAGAGTTGGATTCATACTTTCAACCACCTCTAAATTTGTCTGGACAATACGAGTGCGGCTTGCTATACTTTTCAGTATTAAACTCAATACCAAATGTTCATGATAACAATAAAATTCTGCCTGTGATCAGAATAGAATGTGATCTTGTGCACGGTTCATACTCCAACGGATTACCAACACATATTATTCATGAATTTGTATCTAATACTGCTATAGGTCAAGAGTTGATAGAAACACCACAAAACGTTATTTACTTTCCAGTGAACAAAAATGTAATTTCATCTTTATCTATTAAGATTATTGATCAATTTGGTTACTGCATTAATTTCAGAGAAGAACATATTCAACTACGCCTTCATTTAAGAAAAACAAAATGATATTATATTATAAAAACCCCGTAGTCAATATTAAACGTCTTATTTCCTCTACAGCCCCTAAAGGGCAAAGACGTAAGAAACAAGTTACGAAATTGACTAAATCAAATAAAGATTTTCTTAAAGCCCTAGGATTAAAAGTATGAATATACTACAGATTACTGAATCACCAAACTTCGATACTTCAATTGAAAGTTATGAAGTCCATTCATACAATCCCTATAATAACAGCTTTAGGGAAAATGATGAAATCAGAATCCCCATACACCAACAGGACATATACGTGCTACCGTCAGCCAGTTCCATTTACATCGAAGGCCAAGCGAAGCTCTTCGGTAAAGATGGGAATCCAATCAAGAAAACTGTTACGTTCACTAATAACTCTGTTATGTTTTTGTTTCAAGACATCAGGTATGAAATGAATGGTATAGAAATAGATCGTATTAAAAACTCTGGAATAACGTCAACAGTAAAGTCATTCGTTTCGTTAAATGAAGGAGAAAGTAGAGTTGCTGCTTTATGGGGTTGGAACTTAGATGGATTTAAAAATGAGGGTCATTTTAGTGCTATTATACCATTAAATAAAATTTTAGGATTTGCAGAGGATTATAATAAAATTGTAATAAATTGTAAGCATGAACTTATACTGAATAGAAGTAACTCTAACGTAAACAGCGTTATAGTAACTGATGATGTCGCACATTTTAAAATAGATATTCAAAGAATACAATGGCGTGTACCGCACATAAAAGTGTCAGATCGTGAGCGACTGACACTTCTAAAACATTTAGAAAGAGATAAAACTATTCAGATGGCGTTTAGAAATTGGGATTTATATGAGTATCCTTTACTCCCTAAAACTACAAAGCATTCTTGGTCAGTTAAAACAGCATCACAATTAGAGAAGCCTCGCTATGTGATTTTTTGCTTACAAACAAATAGAAAAAATAATAAAACCAAAGACAGTTCACTGTTTGACCATTGTGGAGTTACAAACGTAACACTATTTTTGAATTCACAATATTATCCGTATGAGCCTTTAAATTTAAAATTTTCCGAGAACAAATACAATATATTATACGAAATGTATGTGAAATTTCGTCAGTCGTATTACAATTACCCAGTCGACCCGTTGCTTGATTTAACGGATTTTAAGGAAAAGGCTCCGCTCTTTATTATTGACTGTTCAAGACAAAACGATAGTTTAAAGACAGGCCCGGTAGACGTACGGCTAGAAATTGAATGTTCAGCACAAATACCAGATAACACAACTGGATATTGCCTAATAATTAACGATCGACTTGTGGAATATAAACCTTTGAGTAATATAGTGCGAAAATTGTCATGACTGCCATTGTAGATGTTCAAGGTTTTAAAACAAAATCAAATGGATTCATAGTTAAAGAAATAGCTATATTATGTAATAAAAAAGTGCAGGTGCTTTTGATTAAACCACCATTTCCATTTTACGAATTGACAAAACAAGAAAGAAGGCAAGTAAATTGGATTGAACGTAATCGAAGGATATATTGGTCTGAAGGAGTTGTATCTTATTCGGATTATCAAAATTTGATCACAGATATTATAAGAGATAAATGTGTCTACACCAAAGGCTCAGAAAAAGTATTGTGGTTAAAATATATTTTAGAAAATAATAATATAAATAATTTAGAAGATAAAGGTTGTCCTAGTTTGTTAAGCCTGTATGATGTATATAGATGTTCTCAAGATTTGTATTGTTGTATTTATCATGACTCAATATGTGCTTTAAAAAATGTTATGTGTTTAAATAAATGGTGCTTAGATAATAAACTTTTTAAATAATTTTTCTTTTTTATTTAATAAATATATAAATATAGTCCTCCTCACCCCTCCTCCATTTATATGTTTATAAATTGTTGGCAACAGCAAAGCTACTTCATTATACTTCTATAAATATATACATCAAGAGCTAAATACTCAAAGGTCATGTCTCAAAATAAATATAATCCTCGATATGATATGTATCATACTTCTAAAATTCGTTTATTTTCATTTAACCATTACTGGGCAACTGTTGATTCAAACAAAAGATTAGTGATGGAAATGGTTGACGCTGGATTCTTTTATTGTGGAAATAGTATAAATGATCGAGCAGCATGTTTTTCATGTGGAGGTGTCATCGAAGATTGGGAGATTTACGATGATCCTTGGATGCAGCATGCTTTACAGTTTCCTCAATGTTTTTATTTGAACGCTGTAAAAGGTGGAGATTTTATTGATAAATGTCTGATACAGAATATAGAATTTAAGTTTTAACTCTTTAGCAACAGAGCCCGAGTAACATATATATTGCTCACTGTCATTGTATGCAACATTCGATTCTCACAGTTGTAGTGTGAAGGTTTGATCTAAATTTTATATTAATTAAGTTTTATTACGAAACTTAATAAATTATTATGATATCATCTACAAGTCATGATTCATTAAATCCTAGTTTAGAAGACATTTGTAAAGTTATTTTGAAGTTCAAAAGTGTAGCTAGTGATGACATTACGTTGATTCGAGATAACGTTATGGTGACTAGTCGGATAAAATCTGTGATAGGACTATCAAATCCTCAGGTCAGAGATAATAATATATCCAAAACAGAAATTTTATTCGACCAAAAAATGCATGATTTAAAATCTAATTTAGAAGACATTCATGAGCTTATTTTCAAGAGTGGTAATCGTGAGGTTTCATTTACTCGAGTTAGCGACATGCAGAATGATCGAGAAAAATCGAATGCATGTTCATCAAAGCCTCGAGCCATCAATACATCAACAACGAGGAACACAATGCGTGATTTAGTGATACCCGACTCAGAAGACATTTTATGCTATCAGATTCTACCAGAAGATGAAATTGCTAATATTTGCACCGCTTCTTAGGTATTCAGTAGGTATAATTGGGGGGATGATGCACAACATACATAAAATCATTTACGTTAAAAGCTGTGACTTTTTTTGTGGTTAAGAAATATTGTAAGACATGACAAAATAAGGTTGAGAATAAAGGTATTTAACTAAAACAATGTTATTTTTTCAACTTGCCAAATCACTATTTTCATAATTATTTCTAAGAAGAACATACACTGATAAAGTGAGTAAAGCTCGTAAAGTGATCCAATATTTTATCATATCTATGACGACATGTTTGGTGCATTGGTTAATAGCTCTTCTCACTACATCACAATGTAAATAGTATGTTAAATTGATGCTGCTACTTATAAATGCGCGAAGTGTCACGGGTTCGATTCCCGCACGGAACAAATAGGTATTTGTTCTAGTCTGGATTTTGTTTTTTATGTTTTTTTTTACATTTACATAACCGACGAAAAAAAGGAGGAGGTTCTCAATTCGACGCGTATTTTTTTTTTTTTTTTTTTTTTTTTTTTTTTTTTTTTTTTTATGTATGACCACGCATAACTTTTTACAGAGTGGCCCGATTTTGATGATTCTTTTTTTAATGGATAGGGTATATCTCGAAGTTGGTCCCATTTAAATTTCAAAATCAAAATCCACCCCTAAGCGTGGGAAAACAGGGGATGAGTGCTTGTTCACCCACTGAATTCTTATCTGTTAACCGATTCTGTTGAAACTTGGCACACATAAATATAGTTCTAGACACTACGACATAATGGAGACCTGGAGTTAGATTTTGACCACAAAAAAAGTTAAAATAAAACTTTTTAACAAAAAATTGAACCGACGAAAACAGAAACTGAAAAGCGAAAAATAACAAATTATGAGTCGGCGCCAAACAAACAATCAACGACGATCATTAAATTACTTTAAATAAATAATAAAAACAACGTAACATCAAATACAACGTGAAATTTTCAACGATAAACAATAACTTTCCAAAAATTCGTTCGTCGCTCGGCCACTAGCAACTTGCACGCACTTTGCTTGTTAAAAGTTTGTTTGGCGCCTACTCATAATTTGTTATTTTTCGCTTTTCATAATTATAATTATATGTAGCGTTTGTGGTCGCAGGAAGACTAAGATGATAAGCGACTTTACAATTATTTCCAAAAATTATTTCAATCTAGCATAAGTAGTGTATAATTGGGGCATTCTGGATCACGGAGCGAGCGAAGCGAAGCGAAGTGATCCAGAATCCCCAATTATACACTACTCTCACTAAAATATGGATCTGCGCCGGGAACATTTTAGAGCTATGATTTTATACGATTTCAAGTGTCGCCTGAAACCGGATGAATCGTACGATAGACTTCAAATGGCATTCATGGATGAAGGCCCTTCCAAGGCAACCGTGTATCGTTGGTATAACGAATTCAAGCGCGGTCGACCAACTTTGGGGGATGACGAAAGAAGCGGTCGCCCTTTGACGGCTGTTACCGAAGAAAACGTGCTAGCAGTGAAAAATTTAATCCAAGACAATAGGCGAATTACATATCAGGAGATTCAACACATATTGAAGATTGGATCGGGAAGCGTTCACGAGATTCTACACAGCCATCTTCGCGTGAGGAGGATAGTATCACGCTGGGTGCCGCACAACCTCACCGATGCTCAGAAGCAGGCCCGGGTGGAATGGTGCCGTGATATGCTTAACAAATTTGAAGCAGGCTCGTCTCGGCGTGTTTACGACATCGTTACAGGTGATGAGTCCTGGATTTATCAATACGACCCAGAAACCAAGCGCCAGTCGACTGTTTGGGTGTTTCAAAATGAGCCAACGCCTACCAAAGTGAAGCGATCTAGAAGCGGGGGTAAGATTTTGATCGCTAGCTTTTTTAATTTGACTGGCCACTTGGTATCAATTCCCTTACGGGATCAAAGAAGCATTAATGCCGAATGGTATACTACCAAATGTTTGCCAGAAGTTTTCTCTGTTATAAGCAACAAGCGACCAAACACAGGGCTCCGCGGGCTACTGCTCCACCACGACAATGCACCTGCGCACACCGCACTCAAAACGAGGGACTTCCTGGACAGCACGCCAGTCAAACTCCTGGGTCACCCTCCTTACAGCCCTGATCTAGCACCGTGTGACTTCTTTTTATTCCCAAAAATAAAAAATCAGCTCAAAGGGATACAATTTTCGTCGCCGGAAGATGCGCTGGCTGCGTTCGAGCAGGCTGTAAACGAGGTGTCTGCGGCGGACTGGAAAAAGTGTTTTGAAAACTGGTTTAGGCGCATGAATCTTTGTATAGAGGCTGGTGGAAAGTACTTTGAAAAGATTTGATAAAAATATATGTACGTATAGAACAATTTTTTTTAGTTTCGCAAAACTTTCTGAGTGTCCCACGTATAATGTGATTATAAATTTTTGAGTTATAGTGAGAAAACTGAAAAATACTTAAGACGTCCTAGTTCATAGGTCATTGACCTTAGAGAAAAATGATCGTAGCAAATAATGCTCCTTTAGTTACTTTCTATTTAAAAAAATCACAAAAGGAAACACACTTCTTAAATTTAGCTTCATAAATTTAGCACTAGGTGGCGCTGTTTGCAAAAACTAAAATAGCAATGATTAATATTCGATTTGATTCGTTTGTAATTAGACCTTCTTAAGGAACCCTATAATACTGAGCATGGCCCGACATGCTCTTGGCCGGTTTTTTTTATTGATTCATGTTCAGTATCAGTGGTATAGTCATCTCCGTAACTATGGCACGAATACAGATCAACAAGTTGTATACTTACCTACTTTTACAACAAAGTACTCTGCTTCAACATTATTGCATTATAAGCATGACCATCATGTAAGAATAAGTAGGTACGTAAATACTCTATAAAGATAGTTATATATGAAACACAGTACAATATGAGTTACAACCGAAAGTTGCGATCGGTTAACAGCAAACTACTCCGCTTAATCATGTACCTAGACTTTAGTTCTTCAAATTACTCAAGGCAAGAGGGCAAGGACCCCTATTAGTGCCATGTTAACGAACTTTGTCGATATTAAAGCTGGTACCAAGTAAGTTAAGCTAAGTCATCTGTAGTTAAATTACTTCGGAGAACGTTAGCCTTTGTGAGGAAAAAACTATAAAGGAAACGTTTGAAGAGCCTCGAGCAAAAGGAATTTAAAATGTCCGGTTTTAGGTTTCAAGGTAGATTAAAAAAAAAACTAAATGTCTGATGTCTGTTTTCTCAAAGGTTTTACATTTATTATTTATTTAACAGCTGCCTACTGTACTTACAGTTGCCCAACACGTACAGTTGGCCAAGTTATAATTTAGGTACATACGAGTATATAATTCTTATAAGTCTAATCATAATTACTTAAAAAATTATGACAAAAGCTGACAAATTGGTTTATTTGAGTTCAATACAATCAATCTATATCCGATGAACGAAAATTGCTCTAAAAATTATTCAAAATCTGTTTATTCATGGTGTTACTTAGATTTTGACGACGTCTGTGGTCTAGTGGTTTGAGTGTCAGACTGCTGATCACGAGGTTCGATTCCCACAGGACACAAATATTTTTGTGATAAACATAAGTGTTTTTGTTGGTCTGAGTGTTGCTTATGTACTCATCATCATCATCATTTCAGCCGAAAGACGTCCACTGCTGGACATAGACCTCCCCCAATCAAGGGGGGATATGCCATAATTACCACGCTTGGCGGCACGGGTTGGCAATCGCAGTTGGTTGATTAAATACTCCGAGAACGCTGCTGCATGGGCAGCAGCGTTCACCATAGGATGGCCTATGGTGAATCCCTTAGTCGCCTTTTACGACACCCATGAGAAGAGATAAGGATGGTGCAATTCTTTATCTCCGTCACCACACGGAACCTTACTATGAGTATGTATTTACAAAAAAAAAGTATATAAGTATTATATTCATTGTCTAGTACCCATAGTACAGTACAAGCTCTGCTTAGTTTGGGACTAGATGGTGCTGTGTAAAAATGTCCCAAAAATATTTATTTATTTATTATTTATTTACATGTGTTAAGGGTACAATGGGACTGTCAAGCCGATAAGACAAGAATATTGACACGAATTATGCCTAAGGAGCTCAAAAACCACTCTCATGCACAAGAGCATACTCTGCATGGCTCCAAAAATATTAAATAAGGTACCGAATGACATCAAAGATTTAAACTTGACACAATTTAAACGTAAACTAAGTAGATTCCTTATAGATAAATGCTACTATACCATTGACGAATTCCTTCTTGACAAAATTTAATGTGACCGATTTTATGTACTTATGCTTTATTTTTATCAGCCATCTAATGTCAATAATGTCAAAAAAAAAATGACTTTTTAATTGTTCTTAAACATTTTATTATTTTTTGTTAAATTGTTTGCAATATCTTTTTAATTTATTATATTGTTAAATAGTGTATGCCCAATGGGTAGATTTTTGAGTTCCTGTAAAATATGTCTAAGACCTACTGTATCACCAAAAATCACACTAATAAATTTAAAAAAAAAACTAAAATATATACAACGTGTTGATCTGTATTCGTGCCATACGGAGGTGACTATACCACTGATACTGAACACGAATCAATAAAAAAATCAATAACATTTTTTTTTATTTATTCCTATTTGTAAGCAAACAAATTAGAAAGAAAGAAAGAAAGAAAAAGATTTTATTCTTGCGCTCCATTTGACGCACTCACTACAAAACTTATACATAATACTTAATAATAAATACATAATACTTTACAATTTCATGACAAATTAGTATAGTTACAGTTAAATTGACAACTGACAACACTGGACATAAACAATACATGATCTGTGGTTATAACGGTAATGATCGGATTTTTGTTCTACATTATTGTCTGTGATTTACAGTTAGTCAAATCAAAACAAAAACAATAATAAAAAATGTTAAGTATTATAAATACTGCTGTGATCTTTGTGCGTCGCATGTGCGCAAAAATGTAGGTCATTGCTCAGCGTAATGCTGTGGCTTAGGACGGACCTAGTGCCAGCAGCGCTGATTTTCAGCAAAAACCTTATGAGTGACTTAATGAAATCCCACTACAGAGAAACTCAAACCAAGTAAGTACTACTTATTATAATGAGTGTGTTATATGTCTATGATAATGAGTGAATGTCATATAGATAGTGTATACATAAATACAGTGCAATAAATAAACCTAGTCTTATTATGGTACAAAGAAAACACAGTTACATCAAAAATAGCTATGTAAGTATGTAACCAGTAACCAAGCGGGCGGCGGCCATAATTGCGTAGACGCCTATCGGTACCTACCTACCTAATACCTATACTACGTTACAGACAGACTGCGCTCCGCACTCGTAAAATACCATCAAAGACGCAATATTTTTTAGTTCCAACGGATAATAATATGATTTACGATTTATCTGCTCAACTCATATCCCAGCAACAACTAAGGCGTATGTTGTGATTCAAACTACACATCCAAATATCTATTAGGTACTTAACTGCATTTTATAAAGTACTTATTTAAACAACTAAGGAAGAAACTGCAATTAAATTCTTGTACCTACATACTTTAATAGAAATAATATAATGTAGACAAATCAATACATTGCAAATAAACTACTTAGTATACCTATGCATTATATTATTATACTGTGTTTCATATTATTAGTTTTTTTTTTTTTTTCCAGTCACCTTAGATTGACGTACCTACACAACAGGGTATATTTGTGTTCTATGTTCACATAGACCAAGGCAGAGAAGGCAGTCAGAAAGAGCTCCAACTCACCGCTGAAGACCTGATACCATTGCTAGGAGGCCATGACCCTTGCGGTAAGACCATCAATGACATTAGTTTGCACAGGTTATAAGGCCTGCTGTATCTGCATATAATGTTTTTTTAGATGTGATAGGAAAGTATGCTTTGTTTTCAGGTCTCTTACCGGAGGAGGAAGGTCATTCCAGCAGCGAGTGGCAGCCCACTTAAAACTCCCTCTGAAAGCCATGGATCTGTGTTTTGGGATTGAAAGGGGATCTGTTACATACCGTATGTAGCTTCTATATTGATTTCGTCTCCAACTCAGTTTCGTATACAGATAATGTGGTTTTTGTGTAGTAATGACACCAAAGAGTAAACTAGCCATATGTAGCTTCCTCCTTGCGGCCATCTTAAGGATATTGTTAGCGTTTGCGAAAGGAGTGACATGGCTTCTTCGAGGTATGCTTACACAAAACCGGGTACATGCATTCTGAATACGTTGGATCAACTTATCCGTTCTTGCTAACAGACATGGACCGTACACGGTGTCACAGTAATTTAGTTTTGACAAAACCAGGCTATCTACTAGTTGTTTCCGCAATTGCACACTTATGTGGTTTCTGATGGAATATAAAATTTTTAATCTGTAAAAGCAATTCCTTAGGGAAATATTTATGTGCTTTTCAAAGCGTAGCTCAGGATCGATTGTTAGACCTAAATTGCATGCTGTTTCTACTCTTTCAATTTCTTTGCCCAAAATTGTAATTTCTGGTTTAACCGACAGCATTGAGCCAATCATTTGCCTACTGCCCAGCACCATAAATTTCGACTTAGTTGGATTTAAAACTAATAAATTTTGCTCAGACCATGCAACCACTCTCTGTAAATCTGCATTAATTTTTTGTACTGCTTCTAAAGTGTCAATAGGTTTACAACTTATGTATAGTTGAATATCATCCGCATACATGTGATACTTGCAAAAATGAAATGAGCTTGTTATGTCAGCACTATATAGAATGTAAAGAAGAGGTCCTAAAATGGATCCCTGGGGCACACCACGTAATACCTGACGTGGAGGTGATGATAAGGTCAATCCATCCTCCTTCCGGATCTCGACATATTGTGTCCTCCCCGTTAAGTAACTTGCAAACCACTCAACTGTCCCCGCTGCAAACCCATAGTATGATAATTTAGAAAGCAACAGAGAGGTGTTTATTGCGTCGAACGCCCGGGAGAAATCCAGAAGAACAAGCAATGAGCCCTCCCCCTGGTCACGTGCTTCAAGTATGTTACCTATCACATCTGACAGAGCAGTTGCCGTCCCACGGCCCTTCCTAAAGCCTGACTGAAGGTCGGGAAGAATATTATTATTTTCCAAGTATTCCGACATTTGAGTGTGTACTACTCTCTCCAGGACCTTTGAAAGGCAGGGCAGTATGCTTATTGGCCGAAGCTCTTTAACATTACTTGGATTGTTGGTTTTAGGGATGGGGCGCACAATAGCACACTTCCATGCTTCAGGAAAAGTATGGGTGTCTATCGACTGATTCACTATTGATGTGATAGTTTGCAGGGAAGACGGCAACGTGAGCATGAGCATATCTAAACCTATTCCGTCGACACCCTTTGCATTCGAACCTAGACTTTTTATTATCTTCAGAATTTCCTCCTGGCTAACATTATTGAGTACAAACTGAGAGTCACTAGTTCTATTAAACTCAAGGAATGTCAACTGCGATATGGTCAATCTGGACTCCCCCGGTACGTTGAGAAAAGCTTTATTGATCTCATCAGGATCATCAAAATGTTCAGGAAGCAAGCCATCACTATGAGTGGGTAACACATCTGCTTTTAAATTTTTCCACAGTACTTTTGGGTTTTTTATATTATTATTTATATGTCTGGTGAAGTAGGCTTTTTTTTCTTGTGATAATGCAATGATAGCTTGGTTCTTCAGATCTAGATAATATCTTTTTGCAATGTCTAATCTAGTCTGTTCATTTATATTTGATTTCAGCTTATGATATTTGTCTCTTGCTTCATCGCGCAATTTGAACATTAGCCGTACATTTTCTGTTATCCAAGGCGTGGGATGGTCTCTGAAAACATTACTTTTTATGGGAGCATGTAGGTCAAATAATTGAGTGGAGAACAAGTTAAAATAATCAGTCATGCTGTTTACGTCTGTTAAACAGCTAATTTCCATCCATGGCACCGATGCGAGATCTACTGAAAAATAGTCCACAAGTATGTCCTTTAAAGGCCGATACACAACAAGTCTTGGCTTGGGCCTCTCCTTCTTGATCACAGTATCACATGTAATAAATGAGTGATGTCCAAGCTCAACAACATGGGTCACTATTACATTCCGGATTCTAACATCAGTACAGATAATATCTATAAGTGTGCTAGCATCTCCTTTAAAGTGCGTTGGTGTCCGAACCATCTGATTTAGGTTCGTGTAATTTAGAAATTCAAAAAGCTTTTTAGTTTTTTCGTGATTTGGGTCCAAAACATTAACATTAAAATCCCCCAGTAACACTATGTGATCATACGGAGCCAAAGCACTAATACTGTCAGTTATTCCCTCTAAAAACCTGGAGAAGTTAAACCAAGGCGGTCTATATGCAGTACCAACTAGCAACTTTTTCCCATTGATTTTTATATTTAACCACATCTGTTCAACATCTGGTTGTTCAGGGTGAGGAATTACACGCGCCCTAACTCCCTGTTTGACATAAAAGGCTACTCCTCCACCTTTTCCGTCTTTAATGTTTCTCGGGCGCGGTATATGCTTTAACCTATATCCCGGTACACTCGGCGCACGTCCCTCCTCACCGGGTTTCAGCCACGTCTCGTTAATTGCCATTATATCCACTGTATGGTGTGACATGGCTATCAAGAATTCGTCCTGTTTGGTTCCTAATGATCCCGGATTGAATAAACCTAACTTTAAATATTTAGGACGAATCATTTATTTATAATTTTTATTTTGTGTAATGAATTATTATAGTTTGGATAAATGAGATACATTGATCTACTCTGTTTATATAAATACTGTGATCTGTATGGCATGGGTAGATATATTTTGTATATATAAATTGTTTTTAATATTATTTGTGTAGTAAATGTATAGTCTGTAAATGCGTATTTAGCTGTGTTCCCTAAACAATAATACTCACTCTCATCTCCACAAGGCCCTTGTATTTTCCGGTTGATACGACGCACAATTCCCACGGAAGTACAAAAATATAGTAGAAAACTAATTACTAAAACATGAAAAATTTGCTGTATAAACAAAAATTTACTCCGTGTCTGTGTACGGTCCAATAACCTGCTGGATATCTTCTTCGGACGTGATTCTGCGAGTTGGATCTCCAGGCTTGTTGCGAACCAGAATGCGTCCTCGTTTCGTCCAGACGAAACGCCAGCCATGGAGTCCAGCTGCTGCCCGCGTTTTGCGAAACAACTGCTGGTTTAATCTGGTCAGACGCTCGTTGACAAAAAATCGACGGGCCGGACCAGAGATGCCAAGATCCTCAGTTGTGGCACCCCTCCGCACACGGGCGCTATCTAGGAAGGCGTCACGTAGGTCCCGGCGCGCCAGGCGCACCATGATAGCGCGTGGCCGGGGTTCGACCGAGTTTGCTGGGCTCGTCGCTTTAATATGCCTACCACCAACTCGTTCAGCACTCACAACATCCCGCTCGTCTACATCAACCCCCAACTTAGAGGCAATGAGCTTCACCAGATGCGTCGGACTTTCCACTTGAGATTCTGGCAGATTGGCAATAACCAGGTCATTTCCCATAAGTTCCTGATCTCTGTCATTTAGGTCCCGCTTTAATTGACTGATCACACCATCCACCGAGCCGGCATCGACTGGGAGATCTACCTGTCGCGTTTCCAAAGCCACCAGTCTAGTCTCTATGCTATCCATACGCGCCTGACATGATTCGCTAGATTTCTTAAGCTCAATTCTGAGCTCTAGGAATTCATCTCTTAAATTCCGTATTTCCTCCATAATGGATTTTAACGCTGAACCGAAATCCTGCGGGAAATCCTGACCAGTATGCTCCTCGGTGCCCACGATCACTACTGCGACCGGCGGAGGCGTCGTTGACCGTGGCAAGGCCGTCTCCAGTGCCGGTGACCGCGTCAGTAGCACTGGTGACCGCATCTGCATCACCGGTGACCGTGTCGATGACACGGATGAAGCGAGCTCCGACGGCATAGGTGAAGACAGCTCCGACAGCACGGGCGAAGCCATCGCCGGCGACAGTGTTGTTGCAATTGGAGGCGTCTGCAAGGGCTTTCGTTCTCCGCTCTGTGCGTCTAGTGTGTTGCCTCTGACTGGTGTTTCAGCCTTGTTGTCCCTACGGACATTTTTTTTACACTCTGGGCAATGCCAGGAGTGCGCCACAGGGCCTTTTGATAGAATACCTACGTACGCACAATTCTCTCCGTGTGTCGCATGCGACACAAAAACGATGGTTAAGAAACCACCAAAACAATTTGCAGGTATTTACGGTTTGACAATGCCACCGATGACTTATTTTCAGAGTCGTTCGGGATTTATTCTCAAACCCTCGTTATGTTTATGAGTGAAAAGTGTAGTAAATAGTCGTAGAATTTTTAAGTATTTTTGATGAATATGCACACTATTTATCATTTGCTCTAGAAATATGGCACGTTACCGATCAACAACTTGTATATACTTCAACAGAATTCATTATTATGAGTAAAAGCTTGACTATTCCTTAAATTAGCAACATACGATATATCTAATGTAGTCAAAAGAGAGGCACCCAACTCACATAATTACCTACACACTCAGCTAAAACCATCCACAAAGACGCCGTAAAGCCAACCACGGCTACCTCATTAACACATGCGTTAACGTTCCTTGCTCGTGTATAGGTCCTTTTGCCGCTGTCAAAAACGCAACTCACGGACCATTGTTGCTTACGGCCTACGATTAACTCGCTTGATTTATTATTAAGCGGGTCTTTGTTGACCTTTATGGCCGCTGAACGCACAAAATATTTAGGTTAGCTTTTAAGCGTGCGACCATTGCCCCACTTTTAAGGTACATGCACACACAATATAGTCACGTCACCGTCAACTCGCTAAATAGTTACGTCAAAAAATATAGTTTAGCAGAAGTCATAGGACATCAACCCCACACGTCAGTTATCAATTGAGCGGCGCATCTTTGTTAACGTCGCGTCACCGGCACGACATAACGTGTATTGTTGCGCATGAAATATAAACACCTATTCACATAGACCACGTCACATCCCTGAAGTTGACGTGACTGATCGCAATGATATTTAGTAAAGATACGATATACGCTTACAAATCGAACGAAAATAATGTTCATTAATTTATTTTTATTTTACATTTCACTACGAATTTCATTTACGCATTACACACAACGCAACGGTATTTTGCAGCCTTAATCGACACGAACACGCGGCTAGCGAGAGAACGGTATGTACGTATCGTTACCTAGTGCGAAACCAACTGAGGCTATAAGGCGGTATTTAGCTCCTTTTGTACGCTTCATTTTGGTGCGCTAGTAACGTATCTACGTCTTTTTATATACAATATCATTGATCGGCACGCGGCGACTTGACGGTGACGTGTCTGTGTGCATGTACCTTTATTCTATACTCTAACGTAAATTGTTAACTTTCTTAATTGTTTCGGGTGTTTAGATAGAGCTTCCTAAGTAAACGACTCCTGGAATGATTGTTCAGAATATTTGGGTGCTTCTAAGATGGAAAGGTTGAGACATTAGGCTACCGTTGTAAGTTTTCCGCTTATTGTTTGACGGTAATGTTAAGTGGTAGTTCTTAGTGTTCTGTGACTTTGTACATCCTTTCAACCCGTAGGTATGTGAAAACTAATGTGAAGGTATCAGTTTCGAAGGGTGAATATTTTCAGGGAAGCAGTAGGTACCTAAAAATCCTGAAATAGTTAAGATCGCACTTTAATAAAATAAACTATTTAACAACTTTTAATTAAATTTTACATAATTTTTTTGTACTTTAGTACAATAAATTAGCATAGAAATGTCGTTGATCTGTATTTAAGCAATTCCTAAAGGGAAGTCGGTGGGAATCATGTTATATGGACCCTTCGCCACTGGAAGGTATAAAGGGTCTTATTTATTTACTTCCCTCATGTTTGTTGGTACATAGTTTAAATGTTAAAGCGATTTTTTGTTTCATTGTCGTCTGTTTCTGCCATAGAAATCTTAATAATAAGCTAATAGAAATGTCATCTGTCTTTTAATACTGGAACGCGTGTCACCGGTTTGACGCTACCAACTCATAAATACGCAATTACGTCCACCAGCATTCAATGAATGAAATGAAATGAAATGTTTATTTGAACGTAACATGGTACATAGTGTTTAATAAGTTATAGTTCTCCATGTAAATGCAATGCAAAATAAATTAAGCCTAAAAATAAATCTGTTGTTAGATACGCTGCAAAATACCATTTTAGTGACTGCGTCCAAAACAGAACTGATGATCAAGCAAACGGTTCGCGCACTGGTGTTCTACGAGACACCTGTACGCGGCGACATTTTCACGCGTCTTTGCCACTTCTATTACCTTATATTATTTAGGTTTCTATGGTTTCTGCCGAATGTTAGTTGATATGGTTGCTAATATGATTAATGATTATGTTACTTACTTGCCTGTTTAGACTTTGAATTATGATGAGGTCACCATAACCAAAATCTAAGTGCATAAGTAAGTACATAATTGTCTTCAAGAACAAAATCTTTTTCGGCATTTCTAAAAATAATGTCCTGCAAACAATGATATTTAAAAGTATAGATGTATCATACCCTAATAAAACCAATGAAAAATATGTTCCGTACGCAGCGGCAGCACAATACACATAACTAAGTTAGTTTCCCGTCATAATTAGTACACTTTCTGTACACATATGACAGTTTTTTTTTTGTTACACGTCACACTCGGCGCCTTGCATGATGGAGACTAGTAGCAAAACGCCAATTAGGACGTTTTCGAGTCTTCAGATTGCGCGCGCAATAACATATCTGTACTTTTTTAAATATCATCGCCTGCAAACAAGTTGCCTTACATTCCTTTACCCATTTCAAAGCTTACAATTTATAAAGTTTCATGTCAACGTATCATATTTTGAGAACAAGTCGTTTCCAGCTAAGTGCATTACCCTAATAAAGGACTATTTGGCTTGTTAATTAACCGTTGGCATGTACACTCTACATGAAACAAACAGATTACAGTGTTCAGTGATTAATTAAACTTGATGTAGATACTGCGTTTTATGTTGTATTGATCATTAATAGAATAGAATAGAAAAACTTTATTTCGAGCATAACAACTCATATGAGGTTAGTAACAATTTTATTATCTTAAACCTAGGTGTTAGAAAACAGTAATATATTTTGATACATGTAACTGACAGCAGTGGATTATATATGGACAATCCACTCTGTCAGCTATCATGTTCAGAACCCTGTTGGAGCTGGCCATGACTCGTGCCACCAGTAATGCTGCACGCTTGCGCATTAGTGTAGAAGCAGTCTACATGCGCCGCTGCAAACATCCCTGACGCACTGCAACGCCAAGGCAGCCCCATCAGTTTTCTGAACGCGTTATTATATTGGACTCGAAGGGCCCCATACGATGCTTGCGAATACTTCTACCACAAGCTACACGTGTAGAAGGATGCACAGAATGCTCTAAAGAGCGTCACCTTGACGTCTGAAGTACAACGCGCAAACCTGTGGGCCACCATATTCGCCCGCACGGACAGAGTCCTCCGTTCCCTTTCGATGTCAGCATCGTCCTTTAAGTCAGTGGTGATCAAATGACCGAAGTATTTGAATTGTTCCACTCACTCGAGAGGAACGCCGAAAAATTAATGCAAGAAAAGTTTCATTTTTGCAATTCCAGGGTTTTCCTGGCACTCTGCCTATATCTTCTATCCTTAACAGTGCAACATGCATAACGTAGTAATTCTTAGTTTTGTAAAATGGTTACCTGTAAATAATGACAGTGATAAGAAAACAAGACTCTCTAAGAGAGCTTAGAGTTGCATTCTATGCACCTCATAATATCACTATCGCCACTGTTTTTTTACGGTCAAGTATACATGCACCTTTCTGTCGATGATTGGCTTTTTCTTATATTCGACCATAATTTTAGTCTAGAACCTACTTTATCACGACCAATTATATTTAAAAGTAGAGATATGTTATACCCTAACAAAACAAACTAAAAAGTGTTCCGTACGCAGCGGCTGCACACATACATATAAACTAGTATAAAGTTAGTAAGTTTGTTACTTTATGTTACTTTCGCGTCATAATTGGTTCACTTTCTGTACACACACGATGGTATTTTTGTTTTTTATTTTGTCACCGGTGACAATCGGTGCCATGCTTGACGTGGACTAATAGAAAAACGTCCCAGTTAGGACGTTTTCGAGTCTTCAGATTGAGCGCGCAAGTAACATATCTGTACTTTTAAATATAATTGTTCACGACCGTTTCAATAACACAATCAACGCTTCCCCAAAAATTAAACTCCAACCCATAATTAAATCTTGTTAATACGTTAATTATTTTATTAAAGACGGTAGGTACATGATAACTTCACTAAAAAGCTCTTTGCCATTTGTAAATTGGCTATCTCATAGCTTATGTACAGATACATAAGATATTCGGTAAAGAGGATCAAAGTGCTTGAATCGTAGGAGATTTTGCCTAACTGGGGGAGCTTATGACCCCAACTTCAATACTATAATATTCAAGGTACTTATAAGACCCCTAAGGAGTTACCTTAGCTGTCGTTAAAGATAATGACGGTCGAAGAAATAGGTGACGGTAGGAAGTTACACTATAGGTAACCTTACACTGTTTAATTAATAACTTAATATACTTTTGTATTAAAGGTTCTCTAAAATTATACTCGTTGACTCGGACGAATAAAAAAATGCGGACGGAATCTCGCTAAGAAAAGATTGAATTACTTAATTTTTTCCTAAGCCCACTATAAATTTGACAGCATTTTAACACACCAGATATTATATTGTTATTTTATTTGTGACACTACGACAATGACTACTGTCACACGAGATTTTTTGCGTAATCGCGGCTTTTTATCTTACTATGGGTGTGAATGTGTGCGTGCCAGCCCGGACTTTTAAGCGAGCCGTCTAACTATGGGTTCCTCATTAATTTTTTTGAGAGATTCCGCCCGCCTTTGTTATTCGTCCAAGCTCATTGACTGATTATTTATGTAAAGTCAGCGACATTTAGAAGTTTTAAAATTAGGCGTCTACGGAATTAAGACACTTTTGAGTTCATTGAGTAGCCCTCCCTTTGAGGGTGAATTTTCTTCTATCGTGTCGACATGAGCTACATAATGATAATAGCTCATGCCGCGGGCAAAAGATTAGCCAGTTAGCAGGTTGGTAGCGCGGCTGACTTCCCAGGGTGCGCCGGACGATCAATTAAATATCGTCACTCGTGGAGGCTGAATGAAAAGAATATTGATGTCGGTGCTCGAATGATATTATTAAACTAAAAAAACAATTAAAATTTAAACATATAACTTTAATATATAATTAGAAATATGATAAGGAGAATATGAAATATATGACGGATGTAAATATATTAAATTTAAAAATAACTAATCGTGTTAAAAAGATATGTACGGCTAGCTGAGCCGCGGCAGCGTTGCAATGCCAACTTTTTTTTTGTCAAAAACTTTGCGGGTCGCGCGGCCTTGCGATATAGTCTCTTCAAGGTTGATTTTCCAAAAGCTCTGAAACACGTATTTCTTTATTTTCAACCAAAAAGCTGAATACAGTTACTTACAAATCTTATCCTACTCCTACTAATATTATAAACGTGAAAATTTGTGAGGATGTATGGATGTATGTATGGATGTTTGTTACTCTTTCACGCAAAAACTACTGTATGGATTTTAATGAAATTTGGCGTACAATTAGACCATAACCCAGATTAACATACAAGCTACTTTTTATCCCGGAAAGATGCACAGTTCCCGAGGGATGCACGATAAACGACATTCACGCGGGCGAAGTCGCAGGCATAGGCTAGTATGTTATAAAACAAGGACATGGCGTCACTGTACCGGTGTAACCTATACTGTCTAAAGCCTAGCTTCAAGGTTAAAGATTACGAGAAATAAGTTTGTAACATTCTAGAAAACAAAGTGAATTGTTCTCGAACATGCGATATATATTATCAAAATCATCTTTATAGCCACGCTTTAGAAATTCAAGCTTTATTTCTCACAAGGTTATCAAAAACTTCATGGTTCAGAGTAGGGTTGCCATGTGCCGCTTTTTGATTTAAGGATTACCAGCATCAGAAATACGGGTTTTATATTATTTTACGGAAGACAATTAAAACAGTAGCGATTTATGACGATGTCATTATTTTTTCAAGTTATTTTTATTGTTGGAAGGAATAGCTTTCAAAAGTTCTTTATTTGATGAAGCAAATATTATTATGTATATTATTTTTTACATTTTAACACAGCTTTGCTTACCCCCAGTATTTTATTTGGATAAAAACAGATTGCTATATTGTTAGAGCGTAAAAATCGTGGTAACCCGAAAAATACGAGGCATCTGGCAAGCCTGGTTGAGAGGACAGGCAAATTAATAGATTTTAGTCATGTGTGGCATACTTTCAATCAGCCATCTACAGGAGTAATATGGTTGATGGAAAAGTTAATACAGTTAGAGATACTGAAAACCCACCAAACAGGAAGGACCGGCGAGAGACTGATAAGTATTCTGCCAAAAGGCTTAGCGCTGCAGATTGTGCTATGTTACATAGTCTTTACCTACCTACGTTCATAACTAATTGTAGCTAAGGCTTACTATTGTTGTTCGTAGATAGTAATGGTGATATTTTTATAAAGTACCTACTAGACTTTGCCTGTGGTTTCGCCCGCGTACTGGAATAAAATATAGCCTATGCTACTTCTGGATAAAGTAGCTTTCTAATGGTGAAAGAATGATTAAAATCGGATTGGAGTTTCAGAGTTTATCGATTACAGACAAACAACCAAAATAGTGTTAGTAGGTATAAATAAATTGAAAGCAAACCAAACATCAGAACACAAAATCTTGATATTGGATTATTTATAAATTAACACCATGTCTTGTACATCATACCTATGTTTGACAAATTAATTAATTTGAATTTGAAAATATGCCAATTTTTATTTATTTTTTATTTTTTAAATACTTTTGGGACATTTTTACACAACACCATCTAGTCCCAAACTTAACATAGCTTGTACTATGGGTACTAGACAATGGATATAATACTTATATACTTTTTTATTTTTTTAAATATACTTTTTTGTAAATAAATACTTATAATACATAAGACACACCCAGACCAACACAAACACTTATGTTCATCACACAAATATTTGTGTCCTGTGGGAATCGAACCCACGACCTCGTGATCAGCAGTCCGACACTCGAACCACTAGACCACAGAGGTCGTCCATTATTAGCTCTCACACTAGTTTGTTTTTGTACTGTTCTAAGAAATGTCGATATTATGGAGGGGGTATGATGATTTTTCAATGCAGATAATGTGGCGTACCAACAACGGTGCTACAAATGTTACTAGTGTACGGCCTGCCTTATCTTGACCTGTTGCTAATAAGGTCCAGTGGAGTCTCAATTCATAAAAGACATATTCTCAATCTTATAAGTCTGTTATATCTTACTGCAAGACCTTTTCTTGACATAAAGGAATACTTCTAGAATAAAAAGAGGTCATTGACTTCGTTTATTCTTTAAAATTTATTTTTAAAATCTACCCTACTAATATTATAAATGTGAAAGATCATGAAGATGTTTTGATGTTTGTTACTCAATCACGTGTAAACCATTAAACGGATTTAGATGAAACTTATTTGTTGATTTAGCGGAAATGTAGTCTGGGACCTGGAAAATGACATAGGTTACTTTTTGTTCCGAGAAGATAAACAGTTCCTGAGGGATGCGCGATATGCGGCATCCAAGTGGATGAAGCCGCAGGCGATCGCTTTTATGAAAAAAACCGTCACTTACTGACTGATGGACATACAGACAACACACAGGCCAACATCTTGTTGTAAATTGGTCTTACCGCAAGGGTCATGTCCTCCTAGCAATGGTACCGGGTCTTC
The DNA here is from genome assembly GCA_949699075.1 of Asteroscopus sphinx. Classification (NCBI taxonomy): domain Eukaryota; kingdom Metazoa; phylum Arthropoda; class Insecta; order Lepidoptera; family Noctuidae; genus Asteroscopus; species Asteroscopus sphinx. Next base: position 9,652,966 of record OX453013.1, on the reverse strand, counting down.
AGCGGTGAGTTGGAGCTCTGACTGCCTTCTCTGCCTTGGTCTGTGTGAACATAGAACACAAATATACCCTGTTGTGTAGGTGTGTCAGTCTATGGTGACTGGAAAAAAAGAAAAGAAAAATAAACATAATCATAATATAAAACACAATATAGGTATACTTAGTAGTTTATTTGCAATGTATTGATTTGTCTACATTTATATTATTTCTATTACAGTAGGTATGTACAAGAATTGATTTGTACTTTATAAAATGCAGTTAAGTAATAGATATTTGGATGTGTAGTTTGTATCACAACATACCCCTTAGTTGTTGCTGGGATATGGGTTTAAGCAGATACATCGTGGATCATATTATTATCCGAATAGAATAAATAAAAACTTGTTACCAAAAAATTGAACCGACGAAAACAGAAACTGAAAAGCGAAAAATAACTAATTATGAGTCGGCGCCAAACGAACTTTTAACAAGCAAAGTGCGTGTAAGTTGCAAGTGGCCGAGCGGAGAACGCATTTTTGGAAAGTTATTGTTTATCGTTGAAAATTTCACGTTGTATTTGATGTGACGTTGTTTTTATTATTTATTTAAAGAAATTTAATGATCTTCGTTGATTGGTTGTTTGGCGCTGACTCATAATTAGTTATTTTTCGCTTTTCAGTTTCTGTTTTCGTCGGTTCAATTTTTTGTTAAAAAGTTTTATTTTTCATTTTTTTGTGGTTAAAATCTACCAACAATCCAACTCCAGGTCTCCATTATGTCGTAGTGTCTAGAACTATATTTATGTGTGTCAAGTTTCAACAGAATCGGTTAACAGGTAAGAATTCAGTGGGTGAACAAACACTCATCCCCTTAAATGGGACCAACTTCGAGATATACCCTATCCATTAAAAAAAGAATCATCAAAATCGGGCCACTCTGTAAAAAGTTATGCGTGGTCATACATAAAAAAAAAATATATATATATATATATATATACGCGTCGAATTGAGAACCTCCTCCTTTTTTTCGTCGGTTAAAAATAGAATAGAATATAATAAAATCTTTTTCTTTCTTTCTTTTCTTTCTATAAATATTAGAATAGGAGCAGACTCTAAGTTTTTTTTTTCTTAAAGTTAGGAAAGGTTTTTCAAAAATTTATCCTAAAAGGGATAGGTGGATGAATAAATTAGAAGAGGATTCAAAGTTTACGTGGACGAAATCGTAATTAGAAACTTGTTTAGGTGTTATAGAAATCGTAAAATTTCCATACAGATACTCAAATACCCTGTTACTGATTCCGCAGAATCCGCAGTTTCTCTCAATCGCGTAAAATCTGTAACGATCTGAAACGCGCTCTGCATTTATAATGGTCTTCGTACGTTTCTAATTAAATTCAATCGGAACGGAGACTAATTATTTATTCATCCCCGCTTATACATAACAAGTTTCCATTCTTAAGCAAATCTGTTTTAATTTTCTTAACAGTTTAACTTTACCGTTTATAAATCAATTACTAAAATGGAGGGATTGTGAAACAATACACCCAAATGAGGTATAGCAGCATCTATCTATAGGTATAAGTTGGTATACCAAATAACTATACACGTAGTAATAAAACAAACTTTAACCGGATTACGGCCGGTGTTCATCAACGTTAATTCTCCGATTAATCGTCCGATTTCTCGAAAAATGTACTGGAATTGTCGGTAAACGGTTGTTTAATCAGAGGTTTATCGTTGGTGAAATCAAGCTTAAATCGCGTATATTATTTAAATTGGTTATACACGTAGTATTTTTTATTATTCCTCATTACCCAGGACCCAACACTCAGCAGTCGCGCTTGCGACCACTAGACCAACGAAAGTCGATTGTTGTTCTAAAATATGTAGATAATTTTTTTGAGGAAAGAGGTAAGAGTCTTGAATGCTCCTAAGCCACTGCGACCTGATAAGATCTATTTTGACGCCTCTTGCAGCATTACAGAACTTCCTCAAGCTGCAAGTCAATCATGAAGTCGACTATGACCTTGGGGGAGGAGGATTTGATCTCCTGAGTTGAGATGACGTAGCCTCCAAGATGTTAGCTTCTTATATGGTGCACTGCATCACATTCGCATAGGATATGGATGAGCGTCTCATCCTTTTCGTGACAAAACCTGCAAACTGTGGTATCACTGAGGTCACTTAGGTCTGTGAAGGTGTTTATTCACACTGAAAAAAAAAATCGGTAAACCCAATCGATTTTTCGGTAATATTCACCGCTTTGGTCAGTAAAAATAGAGCCTATTGTACAAAGAAGTAAAAATAACTAAAAATTTGTGAAAATAAGTGAAAAAACAGTGAAAATAAAGTCAGTAATCATTTATTTTAACATAAAAATAAGTTGTCTGAACCGTTTTTTTTACTGTTTAAGAACAGTAAAAAGTCTCGTTTTATTTTTTTCAGTGCAGCTTGCAGTGCCCAGTAAGGGTTCTTGACAGGATTCTTATCTGGTGCCTGTTCAAAGAAATTGCTTCTTTCGTAAACCTTTTCTTGAAGCCTAGCCTTTGCTTTCGAGTGTTCTTGGCTTGGGGATTTTTCTCAAAGGTTAACACTTTGGTCAGTCCCCCAGTTTTTAAGGTGAGCTATAGTGGTGCATTTAGCAATGCCACAGATTGGCTCCGGGTCTACAGTGGGGCTGTCAGTACCAGCTCTAGCCAGTTCATCAGTGGTTTTGTTGCCCCTAATGCCACAGTTTCCAGGTACCCATCCTAGTGCCACCGAGTTTGCCACTCCTAGTGAGTTCAATAACTGGACACACTCCTTTCAAAATATGTAGATGTAAACAATTATTATTGATTATTATTAAAACAATTATAATTATTATTATTACGATTGATCAAAATCTGTATTTAAAAGAATATAAGACAAAAGTACTTTTTTAGTTGTTTCGACGAGTTTTTTAAATCTATTAAACGTGTCTAAATTTGCAACCGATAAAAAAACCATCTAACATAAAAACTAAGATAAACGCATCGATTCAATAGCATTTTAAACCACATCCCTCAAATCAATATTGAAAGCAAATCTCTCTGAGTTATGACGGGTATAAAGTCTATCGGCAAATTTAAGGGCTGTCAAACGGAGTTTACGGCTAAAGGTGATGTAGCGATATAAAATGACATATAAATGTTGTAAACGGTTTACAAGGTCGTTTCGTGAGTCATTACACTTTGAGAGTTGACTAATTCAGTTATGATTATAGCTAGGGTTGTGCGTAGGGTGGGAGAGTTCCTTTGGTTTGCTTGTGTAACCATAATTTAATTTAACGAATGTTTTATTTTGTTGTGCTCGTGGCTTAGTAATAACCGTTGTACCGCAAGATCTACAAGGTTAAGCTACGCTAGCCACGGTCAGTCCTTGGATAGGTGCCCGTTTCATTGTACATCGAGTCGAGACCCTCCGTGACTCGGAAAGCATGTCAAGTTGTCGGTCCCGGTTGCCATTCGAGTATCTACGACATTCCTGGTCTAACCATAGCCATTACCCAGTAGCTGGGTTGCGGGGATTAGATCGCTCCGTGTAAAATACTGACGTTTAGCCGCATCTAGCTAGACTAGAAGCCAACCCTGACATAATTGGGAACAGGCTCGGAGAAAGAAACGTTATTTTTGGTGACCGGAAAATGTCCTTAATTAACATTGCAATGTTCAGTTATAAGTAAACTTTACCTTTTTCCGAACTTGGCTCGAAACACTGCCGTATGTTTAGATGTTCAGTTGTAATTAAACTGTAATATAAATCCACATAGAGGCTTTACAAATAGTAGGTCAATGCAAGAGGATCGCCCTTATACGAGAATGAAAAACAGATTTGGAAACGCAGCTTGGGATAGCGTATTTGTCCAGTTACCTTTGCATGTAATATGTATATTTTGTGTGTATGTGTGGCAAAATAAATGGTTTAAATGGTTTCTTCACACTTTTTTCCTTACAATCTCAAGGACATTAAGTCCGCTTTGGGTGGGTATATCGAGTGATTTGATTGTGCTGTGGGTACTGGGTACTAAATACTTTTCAACACTGAAATTTAATTATAAACCTGAAGCAGCTTTTTATAATGCCTCTAAAAATACATTCTAAAACCTAACATACCTACCCGAAACATTTGTAACAACAAACAAAAATAACTCTCGTTAAACGGAAAGCAATTTAAATCTGTTTGTAAATAGGTTCCGAAGTCAAACAAAATGGTCTCTCACAAATACAGGTGGATTAATTTTCAGTTTGTTCAAGTACCTATATAACCTGTATTCCACTGTATAAAGTTTTCCTTTCACTTACAATTTTCGACTTCGTTCCTTTGTGTTTGGTTTAGGCTTCCAACTTTTAAGTACTTTTCTTTTTGACCGTGAATGATATGAATTTTACATAGGGCACAGACGTAGCAAAAAATATAGACGAAGCGCTGCAAACAATTATAGTGAATTCAACAAAACCATGCTGCTGCACCTCCGAGTACAAATCAGCGCTCATGTACAAATATGCACCTCAATCCGTGCTCACCGCTCTCAGTACATATATCGTGGCATCGTCCAGTAAGCATCGCGAAAACAAATATCCCTCAGGTACATGGTGTGTGCGTGAGCGCTGTTTTGTACACCGAGGAGCACAGTTTTGTTGGCTTGACTTCCCAGCACTTCGACTACATTTTAAACTATGTCTGTGACATACGGTAAAGTAACATGTACATATCAGCAATTTTTAATCATTAGTGAATTGCAGTTTCATGACGTATTAAATAACGGGATGACACTATATTGGTTTCCGATTCGGCAGTAGTATGCTCCGTAAAAATAAACCGATAATTTTACGTAAAATTAAACGATAAAAATTGTTTTTTTATCAGGAGTAGCAAAAAAAATTAAAACCATTTATTTTTACTTACCGAATAAATAAATATTTGGGACATTTTTACACAGCACCATCTAGTTCCAAACTAAGCAGAGCTTGTACTATGGGTACTAGACATAATGGATATATAATACTTATATGCTTTTTTTGTAAATCATATCATCCTCCGAGCCTTTTACCAATTATATTGGGGTCGGCTTCCAGTCTAGGCAGATGCGGCATACATATAATAAATAAGAAACACCAAGACCAACACAAACACATAAGTTCATCACATAAATATTTGTATCCTTTGGGAATCGAACCCACGACCTCGTGATCAGCAGTCCGACACTCGAACCACAGACGTCATTATAATGTATACAATGATTTTACATAAGTACAGATGAGTGACTAGCGCGAATATCTGAAGACTCGAAAACAAGCTAATTGTGACATCTTGCTATTAGTCCGCGTCAAGGCAAGGCGCCGAGCGTAACCGGTGACAAAAAATTACAAAAATGCCGTCGTGAATGTACAGAAAGTGTACTTTTTTTTTTTTTTTTATGATTTATAGATCTGCTCTTGACCACAATCTAGACAGCTTTGTCAGGATGTGGTCGACGATGGAGCGAGCAAACCTATTAGGTGCCGATTCACTCCAGCTTTAAAGGCGTTAGGGTTATAAGTGCCCGGAAATACAGATGCCGGCAGTGAATTCCACAACTTGGCTGTGCGCATTATGAAAGAGTTCTCAAAGCGCTTGGTCCTGATAGTAGGGATTTCCACCAAATGTGGATGATATCCTGCAGTGCGGCGTGTAGTCCGATGAAAGAAAGGAGATGGCGGAATAAGCTCATGGAGCTCTTGCGCACACTCTCCAAAGTACAGCCTGTAGAACACCGACAAACAAGCAACTGTGCGTCTATGGGCTAAGCTTTGTAGCTTAGATTTTGCTAACAGTTCATCACCAATTAACCTCTCAGCTCTGCGTTGAATCGAGTCAAGAGCCGCAAGCTGGTATTTGGCGGAGCCATCCCACAAGTGACTGCAATACTCCATACACGATCGGACTTGAGCTTTATATAAAGTGAAAAGCTGTCCAGGAGTGAAGTATCGCTTCACCTTGTTAAGAATGCCCAACTTTTTGGCCGCAGTTTGAGCCTTTGCCTCGATTGTGGTGCCGAAGTTGAGGTTAGGTGACAACTCCATGCCAAGAAGGTCTAGGTGGTCGGCGATGCTAATAGGTGTACTTTGGAAAGTAGGAGCCAGGTGGAATGGACTCCGTTTTGCGGTGAAAAGACACGCCTGAGTTTTAGAGGCGTTAAAATTGACCAGATTGTCATCTCCCCACTGGGAAACGAGATTTAAGGTCGAATTAGTCCGCTCTATCATGGCCTCTCGTAGAGAACAGATTTCCCGTTGGTTGGCTCTCACACTGGACAGGTATCTCTCTGTGATAGTACTGTCATCTGCGTAGCCAATAAGACCTAACTGAAGCAGGTCATTTATGTGAAGCAGGAAAAGTGTCGCAGAGAGAACAGACCCTTGAGGAACTCCGGCATTTATGGCCAAGAGGTCAGAGGAGCAGCCGTCAATGACCACTCGAATGGACCGTTCACTCAAAAAGTCAGCTATCCAAGTGCAAAAGTCAGGTGGGATGCCGTACGCTGGAAGCTTGTTCAGCAGACTTGCGTGCCAAACCCGGTCGAAAGCTTTCGAGATATCCAAAGACACAGCTAAGGCTTCGCCATGTTTCTCGATAGCTTCGCCCCAACAGTGCGTGACGAACACAAGAAGATCACCAGTTGATCGTTTCTGACGAAAGCCAAATTGACGATCACTGAGAAGATCATTGTCTTCTAGGTATGCCAGCAACTTGTTGTTCAGTATCCTTTCCATAACTTTACACAATATGGAGGTGATGGCGATTGGTCTGTAATTGGCCGGGTTAGCACGGTCACCCTTCTTGGGTACTGGCTGTACATTTGCAAGCTTCCAGGACATGGGCACAGTTCTCTGACTAAGAGAGAGGCGGTACAGGCGTGTCAGTACAGGAGACAACTCAGGTGCACATTTCCTAAGAACCCTTGCAGAAATACCGTCGGGTCCACTGGCCTTATTCACATCAAGACAGAAAAGCGCTCTTCGAACCTCTTTAGTGTGAATAGCGATTTTCTGGAATGAAAAATCGCAGTGAGGTATAGATGGTGGTAGTTTTGAGCCAGAGTCGAGACGCGAATTGCTCGCAAACATAGATGCAAATAAATTTGCCTTTTCTGTTGCGGAGTAAGCCAGTGATCCATCAGGTTTCTGCATTGGAGGCAGCAAAGGACGACAGAAGTTCGTCTCGACCGATTTAGACAGGGACCAGAACTGCTTGCTACCTGGAGGGTATGAAGCTAACTTGGCCCCTATATGCCCAATATGGTCGAAACGGGCCTTTCGTAGTACCCGCTTGCAGGACTTGGCGGCAGTATTAAAGGCTCTCTTCTTTTCACGCACTTTCCGACGTCTGTCCTTGCGGTCACGAGCTTTGACCCAAGATTGGTAAGCGGACTCTTTGCGAGCCTCAGCTCTAGCACAGTCCGCGTTGTACCAAGGTCGAGCTTTGTGTCCGAGCGGTATGTCAGAGAACGGAATAAAATACTCCATTCCCTGCCGTATCACGTCAGTGACAGCATCAGCGCAGATAGTCGGGTCGCTGGAAGAGAAGCACAATTGCCGCCAAGGGTAAGATGCAAAAAAGTGACGCATCTCATCCCAATCTGCTGACTCGTATCGCCACACTCGCCTCGTGCCTCTAGGGCTGTTATCCTGAGGGGAGCAGATCGACACGGATTTCACCACACAGTGGTCAGACGTTCCCAGCGGAGCTGAGACTGATACTGAGTGTCTGTGTGGATCTGTTGTCAGCAGAAGGTCCAGGCATTTGGGTTGATGGCTGTCGATATCCGGTATACGCGTTGCTTGGTTCACCAGCTGGGTAAGATCTAGCGATAACGCAAATTTGCGCGCTTCACGTCCAGCATGGTCAGTTTCCCGGTATGGGTACAGCCAGTCTTTATGGTGGGCATTATAGTCCCCCAGGAAAACAAGCTCCGCCGTTGGATATCGCTGCATGACCAAATCTGTCGTCTTTGTTAAATAGTCAAACAGCCTGGTCGTCTCCTGATCACCGGTATGCGATCGGTAGATACAGTTGTAGACTGTTTTTTCCACCCCAGTATCCACCAATAGCCATATGGCAGGAATGCCTTTCGCCTCAAAGCAGCGGAGACGCCGACAGCAGATGTCATCGCGTACGTACGCACAAACCCCAGCGTGCTGCTTGAACAAGTGCTCAAGCGAGTACCCCGGGTAGTTGAGGTACGCCACGTCTGACGGGGTCGCTATCTGCGTCTCCGTGAGGAAGAGTAGGTGCGGCTTTGCAGTCTCTAGGTGGTGGTGGACCGAGTCGAGATTGGAGTGCAACCCCCTGATGTTGGTGGAGTGCACTTTCAATGGGAGGAAGTGCAGCCGTTTGCAAACCTTATTCCTTTTTCTGCTTTTCATAATTTGTTTTGGAGTATTGGTGGTGTTAGTGAAAGTCCGAGACATTGCTCAGTTAAACTAAACTGCACTCTTTGGGTAAGCTGACCTATGAGGGACTCATTCGGAGACCGCGGGGACGCCCGAACCCCCCCGTTGATGGCCACCGGGTCCTCCCGTCCAGTCGCCAACTGGCACGGTGGAGCATCTCGGGATTTTTCGCGAGTTGGCGGGGCAGCCTTTGGCACGTGGCTAGCGCGCTACTTGGGCCCCCTACTGACTGCGGTCGGTCAACGGCTAAGACCGTGCTTCGGATCCCGCTAGGCTCCGAGATGAGTCGCTCGATACAGCGTCGCCTAGAGGCAGAGACCAGTTCTGTGCAATGCAACTGGACCCACACTAACACCAAAGGCACTGGCACTCCCACGTGATCAGTGGAACACAGTGAACTGCTTGGCACTGGACTACAGTGGGAGGGTGGTCGCAAGCCAGGCGGACCCAAAGGATCCTACCACCGCAAAAAGAGGGGTCGTTCAGCCGCCATCACTGTAACAGTAACGACGTTGCCCGGGGTGAACCGCTAGGAGGTATATCCCAATCCCACCCCATACTACTTATGACATGAAAGCAAACAAACAAAAAAACCGGCCAAGAGCATGTCGGGCCATGCTCAGTATTATAGGGTTCCTTAAGTAGGTGTAATTACAAACGAATCAAATCGAATATTAATCATGGCTATGCTTTTTTAGTTTTTGCAATAATCGGCAGCATTCGCGACTCAGAGCGTGTTGTTAGTAGCGCCATCTAGCGATAAATTCATGAAGCCAGATTGAAGAAGTGTGTTCAACATAACACAAAGTTACTTTTTGTGATTTTTTCAAATAGAAAGTAACTAAAGGAGCATTATTTGCTAATATCATTTTTCTCTAAGGTCAATGACCTTTGAACTAGGACGTTTGAAGTATTTTTCAGTTTTCTGTCTATAACTCAAAAAATTATAATCACATTATACTCGAAATAATTTTAAAAGAGAGTTTTTACAAAGGTCTATCAATGTGGAAGATTATAACTTTCTAAGTTGCATAGTTTAGAAATGGCAGGTTGGACAGACTTGGTTGTGTTACCTATGCTGAAAAGTAATAACTTGATAGTTACTGAAAAGTCTGGCACATGGCCGATTAAAAAAAAATATCCTTCTAATCATTCGCCGCTTATTGGCAGTTATTGCGTTTTTTAGGGTTCCGTAGTCCTACAAGGAACCCTTATAGTTTCGTTTTTATGAGTATTATTCAGTAGATATATTGTTATTTTTTTATTGATGTACAACGCGAAATAGAGCTACAATTTGTAAATACCCCCACAAGAAATTTTTAATTTCTCTGACTACCCGGTAGCATTCACCTTAAAAAGCATACAATTTAATGGTTGAATTCCCCGCACCAGACAGGATCATCATTATTTCACATTTGCATCCATTTTGTTAGTAAATATTGTCCTGGGCCGCGTTTAATATTATCACCCGTCGTCGGATGATGCTCGGAGCGTTCCTTGGCGTTTGTTTGTATGATCACTCTGAGTAACTGAACGACCAAAGTACGCTGCGGGCGTCGTCGGACGATAATACTGAACGCGGCCTAATGTTAGTAAATTACGAATTTTGAATTGAGATCAATTTAATGAAAGCATAGTTTATGTAATTTATACTGTCACAGGGGTATGTATGGGGTTTAATCCAGGGTTGATAAAAATTATGACTTTATGGTTGACAGTTTTTTTATTAATTTTAATCAAAAAAATCATGTTTTAGTAGATTTTTTTCACTTTTTATTTGACTTTTTTAGATTTTTACTTGATTTTTATTATTTACATACTCTTAACTGATAATATTCCAAATATTGTCTCAAAAATCCCAATGGTTCCGAAGAAAAACTAGATAAGTAAAAAAACATTTTTTATCTCCAAAATTAGTTATCATTTTTAAATGGTTTTCATAAATGTTAATCTACTGACATAGAATCTTCCATATTTATGACAAAAATTACAACGTCAAAATAAAAAAAACTAAACTTGAAGTAGACCTACTCCCTATTTACTTAAAACTCTTACCTACTTCTTCACTTATTATGAATATTTTTACGAAAAGTTTTACTAGTATGCAACTTTGTAAGAATTAAAAAAACCATAAATAAATCTTAGTATGACAGTAGTAATTAAGTACAGAAATGTAGGAAACAGTAATATCATACATAATCAGTTCCGAAAAGTAAATTCAACATCTAATAGAAGCAACTCCGAACTCGATTTTCTTGACTATTTGTAGTTTGAATGCCATATTTTTATTCAATATTCAGTAAAAAATAAAAACTGTATAAATTTTAATATGAATTTTTCTTATCTAGTGGGACTAGCATTATGATTTAAATAAATCAATGAAATTTTTTGGAAAAAAATAAAGTTTGTCAAAAAAAACATTTTTATAAAAAAATCACTTTATTTAAATCAATCAACCCTGGTATAATCTATGATTAAAGTTGGATCTTTAATCGTAGGGTATAATACTTGCCGCGTAAAATACTTGTACCTTCTGTATACTTACTCGTTTTCGTTAATCTATGCCAAAAGTGCTGTGATTAGCTACTCTGCATGCTGCTGCGTGCTGTGATTGGCTACCCTGCGTGCTGCTGCGTGCTGTGATTGGCTGGCCTAAATGGCCACATACACTACACGTAGCTGACAAACACTAGCTGTCTTTTTTGTTCATATTGGTTTACATACACCATCTCTTTCACACGACACGGCAATGTTGTGAAATGTAAGTGATGTAAAACATTGTGTATGTGTGCGACCGCTGCGCACGGAACATGTTTTTCGTTTGATTTGTTAGGGTATATCATATCATTGAATGTATAATAATCAATTACACTATGACCTATAGGTATTATTATAATGTTTTGCCCAAAAACGAATCTCCTGTAGGTATGTATAATCTCAATCTAAAAAAAATCGTCCTAAAATATCCTTTTATTTTCGTACTGTGACGTCATTTAGGGACTGAGTAACCTCAAAGGGCAAAAATAATGAGCAAGAGCTCCTCTTAATTTGTAACCTATTAAACTTAGTTTCAAAGAAGTTACATACTTATTAAATGCTCTAATAAAACTATTCATACAAGTTTTAATTGAAGTAATTATAGAATTACAAGTTATTTGAAGTTACACGGTCTATATACCTACATTTAATATGCTTATGATACGTAAGTATATGTTTAAGTGCTGGAGATAGCAATTACCACTTTTTGAGGAAACGCGGGCAGAGAGACTTTTGAAGATTAGGTATTTGAGGAAACTATCGCTGTCGCTTTTTCTCAAGGTGGTCTCAAGTAAGTGCGATAAGGACAACTGCAGTTCCGACTGAATAGCCCTAGTAAAAAAGTCATAATGTGAGGTTTGGCTCTCGACTATTTTCTCCTCCAATACTGGACCAATTTGAAAGATATTTCATAAATTGAATAAAAAGAATGTGTACTATGCCGCTATGATTTTCCTTTTTCATTATTAATTGTCAAATTTATACACTAGGTATCTGTAGACAGCGGTCTAAATAGGCAATTCAAAGTTTTTTTTTAGGGTTTCTTGAAATAATTTATCAACAAAAACGAAACATTAGGGCATAGAAAAAGCTGATATTTATTTGATTCATAAAAATCATCGCTCTGGGATTATAAACCAGAATGAAAGTCGAGAGCGTTTATGTGGAGTATAGACCACCCGCGTTCCCTCTTAAATATGCACTTTTACTTGTAGTCTTAATATCTATCTCCCCACATTCGCGCTGGGCCAGCTAGTCTGTGAAAAAGGTATCACTTTGAACGATATACTAAACAAAAAAGTCAGAGACACAACAATCATATTTTTATATTGTAGGTTCAGAATCAGACGTCACGTCCAATATTAGGTACCTCGTCGAAGCTCACTTAGCTACAAATATACACCCAGTAAAAATAAAAAGTTAAAGACAGACACCGCTACGTGATATTGTCAAAGTTCAAAAGTTCATTACAATGGTAGATTTTCTAAACTTTTCAAATTTTTGCACGAATCGTTTCACGAAGAAGTTTGGCAAATGTGAATACATGTTGCTCGTACATTAATTTATTAGGGTGTTATCTAAGATACCTATACCAACGGATCGTGTGGGTGCGTACTTATAGTACTTACTTTTATTTATAGACCCTTCTGTTAAATTATAGTAAAAAAAAAACTGTGCCTATAATCAACTTTAAATTAAGGCTTTATTTAAATTATACCTATTGTAGAAATTGATTATCCTTTGACGAAAGTGTATGTTTTCATATTTATGAGCATGAAAACATACACTTTACATAACTACATTAAACTTATACCTAGTGATAAGACTTAGATTAATTATTAAATATATATGTACAATCATTAAACTTTAAACCATAAATAATCATACATAATCAGCTAAATGTGGTCAAAAATTCACAGTTACTGTTAAAACTGATTAAGGTTAGGTAGGTAATTCGTAAAATTAGACTTCAAATCAAACTTTATATAAGATTATACTTAGAGACGACTTTCAAACTTTTCCATACTTAAAGGACAGGACAGACGATTAGGTAAAGTCAATAGTGTGTTATACAACCCATTTCTCGAACACAATTTATAACTTAACCGTCAAAACCATTAATGTACTTGTAGAGTAGAAGAAAATTCGTTCGGCATTTCGTATTACCCAAGTCCCCAAACTATAGTGGCTGTGTGTATCCGTGGCGTGGGTACGGTCATGGTACAATAATACTGGGTGTCAGGGAAACGCTCCCGAAACTGAAAGGCTATTAATATTCTTCTATCTATCTTCATCATAACCATAATTATATGACATCAACCCGCACCTGGATGCCTACAACGTCGTAATCAGAACATGAGACCCATGGGGCCATTGTGTAACGCACTCATAATGACAATACCTTTATTTTTGACATTAAAGCAATATTCGTTGCGTGGTTATCTTAAGCCAAGAAAATATCATAATACGAAAAATACACCAAAACCTTCTAGAAACTTGAATTAATAAATGGAATAAATTATATCAGTATCTCAGCTTCAATTACTCTAACGAAATGCCTGGCGGCGGGCAACCATTGCTCAAATCTTTGTTCTTAATAAATCTCCTGAGATATACTTACTTGACCTTGTTGTATTTCAAACCTTGTTGTATTTCAGACTGTATTTCTGATTAAGATAAGATAAAATAAGAGAAAAGCATCTAGAGCTCTAAATAAAAAAATGTGGCCGTCACGGGATGCCCAGCGAATGTGAAACACGACATGACGACTTGAGAGCCTCATGCACAGATTTGACATTTACTGCCGTGGCAGAATAGTCAAATCTGTGGCGTCATGATGGCAAACGTCAAGGCATAGAAGCCATTATCCCCAAGGCCCGCCAATAGATATTCACTTCAAATGGTGGAATGTATATGGACCTACAACTTCATTTCACTAACTACAACTATGTATCGGGATCACTAGATGGCTCTCTATTAATCCTTTAAAAAAAAAAAGACAAAAAGTTCAGCAGTTAGCAGGATTCGTAATAAAAAATAAAAAAAGAATTTTTAAATCGCTTGATATGTTTGTTTTGTATGTGAAGGATGATGGACATTGAAAGCAGCCAATATACAAAGAATCAACGCTTTTAAAATGTGGTGCTGGCATCGCTTGTTAAGAATACCGTGGACAGCCCACCGCACAAAATGTCTTAATTCTAAAAGAATTAAAGATTGAGCGCGTTCAACATCTGTCTTCAACCTGCCTGCAACGCATAGTGCAATATTTTGGACACATTTGCCAGGAGAAGTACCAATAACCTGGAACGGCTGATAGTGACAGGGAAAGTAGAAGGAAAAAGACCTAGAGGCCGAAGCCCCAAGCGTTGGACGGATCAGCTATCCGACTAACTGGAGATGCCCGTCAGCGCCGCACTCCACCATGTTTCTAATTGAAACAAATGGAGGCAGACAGTTGACAAAGTTTAAACAGAGTCACAATCCTCAGCAGTGAGGCAATGATCAAGAAGAAAGTGAAGGATGTACATATACTATTGAACAAAGACTTATAAAAAGAAAATCGTATAAAAAGCGGCCAGGACCTATCAGGGTTTGATGGAGACTGCTGATCGTATCCAATGCCTGCGGCCAAAGGTTAGCCTGTGCTTACTTGTTGCTGCTGCTTTGCTTCTGCACACCGTGGTGGCTTTAGTCGGTAAGAGTCTGACATTAGCTCTGTCACTCCGGCGGAGTGCGACCATGAAAATTTCCCGACATGAAAAAAGGGAAAATTCATGCCAAACTTAATGCTCGCTCACATTCAGCCAGCGAATGTAGATAGATAGATAAATCGTTTATTTAGTACAAAAAAAAACAAGACACAAGACATATAAGTAAAAAGACAAAAATTTAAAAACAATTTTACGGAAGAAAAAAAAATGGAAAATCTCGAATAAGAATCAATGTGAACTTGTTTTTCTCACAGATTTTCAATCTGACATACGCTACAGCGCGGCGCACAGTCTGCAGCGGAATATACATACGTAAAGTGTGAACCGTCCCTAAAAGTCAAATGTTTTGGTAACTATAGCCATTATTAGTAAGTATTATCTGACTGACTAAAAAAAAATAGAGCCTGGCTCTTCTTAAAAAATACAGAGTAATCCTTATGGATAACTACAATGTCTATAGAGTATCAGTGCGCCTCGAAAGCCATCTTATAATTAAAGCGTCAAAGCCTGTTCACAGAAACCCACTTACTTATATCAAAAGACCCTTTTTCCTTATTATATTTATACTCGACTAGCCTATGCTTGCGGCTTCGCCCGCGTATAATGCGGTTTATCACAGAAAAACATTATCGCGCGGCCTTCGGGAACTGTTTATCTTCCCGGGATAAAAGTAACCCGGCTTAACCCTTTAGTTCGCAGGTAAAAAAGAGTCATTGTTTTAAAAAAAAATTGCTTTATGTGGTCTATTTATAGTTTAAATAGGACTATAAAAATTAAAAAAAAAAACGATCTTATATACTTTTTGAGAAAACATATGTCGGTGAGATACAACGTTGCGAAACATTCTAGCGAGTAAATGGCAGAATAATGTTGTAGACCACCAACACTGCGGCTAGAATGGAGACTTAAACTTAAAATAATAATACAAATTAAAGGTAGAGAATTTAATTGTATTATCAAAAAATACAAGGTCACTATTTTTTGGCATAATAACGTCATTTAGACGTTAACATGGAAATGATAATAACAATTTCTTTTTTCTAACATACACAACCTAAGGTTACACTTATTGCAAAATACACTTGTGTAACCTGTTTTACAATACTTGCACCTCCCTTGAGACACAAATGTTGGTAAGTGGCCTACATTATCGTAGCGCACAGAATCTGGAGGTCTTGGAGCAACAGGAGCCTTAATCTTTGCAGCCGCTTCATTTTCATTTGAATCTGCATGCCGAATTCTATTTTTTTGGAATAGTTCTGTCACTAGCTGAATTCGAAATTTTTTTAGAGCCAATGTTTTTTTCGTATTTTGACAATCCCTTCTATATAGTAACCAGGCATTATTGACGCAAATGTCAAGTGCCTGAGCAAATAAGGCCATATACCATCAGTTTGTTTTAAAATTGGAGCGATACAATGATACCAGCATGTCGGCCAAATCGACACCACCCATGTGAGCGTTATATTGTTTCACTATTTGAGGACATTCTACATCTACCCTAGATTTGATTATTTTCGAGTATCGCTTGATTTTTTCTTTTGGGTGCGAGTCAACATAAGAACTTGCTAAAGTGACTACTTTATTATCATACCACTTGACCACAGCAATCTTCTTATCGTTACAGACGACCTGTTGGCTGGCACCCCTGCCCTTCTTTGCAAGCGCTTTGTCGGAGAGTAACATTTCTTGACAGCCTCTTAGTCGGTTACTTCTGACAGTTCCTAAGCTGAAAATGCCATATTCGTGGCGTAAGTGATGGATAAGCTCGAGTGATGTAAAAAAGTTGTCGAAGTAGACAGTTGCTGGCTTTTCCTGTATGGTTTTACAAAGAGCTATGACGACTTTGGCTCCAAGGCCTAGGCTATTTTCGTAATCCGTAAAGTAACGGTTCCTAAATGTATCTTCACCAGCATATGGGATGAAGTCGTAGATCAAACCACAGACTCCTGCGCGAACAAATATCTTGAATCCCCATTTCTTGGGTTTCTTTGGAAGATATTGACGTCTACTTCCCGCTCTCGTTCCCTTGTAAGGGACCATCATTTCATCCACACTGTAACGTCCTTCTTCCACGAGAAGCAAACAATTTTGACGAATTTTTTCAAGTACTGGTCGAACTTTGAAATAACGGTCATCATTTGTGTTAGTGTTGTCAACAAAGTGGAGAAATCTTCTTATTTTTTCATATTTTTTTAAGGTCATAATATCAGCAATTTTCGGGAATCTCATCGCTTTGCTCCAATAGTCACGGTAGGCTGGCATTTGGACCACACCCATCAAAAGAGTTATGCCAATAAAATCTCTTATGTCATCTCTAGTGACGTTTATGCTTTTTGAAACTTCATTTTGAACGGAATAAAGATTCGTATTTTCCGTTATGAGATCCATTATATCGTCAGAGAAAAATTGCTGGAAATAATCAAGTGGACTTTTCAGACTTGCATCAAAAGGAGGATTATATTGTGGCAATTCTACCGTTGCTGTGTGTTGAAACTTGATTTTTTTGAATTTGAAGTTCATAGGTTTTCTAACAAACTTCTTCACTCGTTTTGTCGGAAGTCTAGGGGCATTGGCTGCTTTCCTCTTTGAGCGAGTTGTGGTGGCAGGTGAGCTAGTCAATGGCGATAAGATGGATGATACCGAATTTAGCACAAAAGGAAGTTGTTCCTGCGGTCGACCGGTGGGAAACATTTCATTGATGACGGGTGACAGTGGAATTGTTTCCTCGTCCGATAAAACTGGGTTGATATGAGCTGGTTGGCGATCTTCACTATCAGAACTAATATCCAAATCGTTGAGAGAAGAGGGATATGATCGTGGTTCAGAACTGCAGTATGTAATATTATCATCGCTTTCGTCGTGTTGGATTGGATTCTGGATTATAACTTCATCGTCAGAGGCGCTACTACTGCCATCCGAGGGTGCACGTTCAGGTGGTACAAGTGCCATAATTGTACGTGTTCGGTGCCATTTTACTTTAATCTGAAGCAAGAAATAACAAAAAAACATGCCAAACCGCACCCAAAGCAAAACAAACATGTCATTCGCAAATAAAAATACTAAATAAGTTTTTTTGTTTTAATACGGAACCCTAAAAACAGTCACCCACAGTGTAAGTAATTGCAAGCAGTGCCAAAATTATATAAAATACTTTTTTTAGTTAAAGTGCAGTGTTGTTCAGAAACGACATCAAATATATGTAGTACTTTACAAGCAAAAGAGCAGTGTTATTTATGAACAACATATAAAATGTTCGATACTTTTCTGAGTACTCCGCAGTGTTGGTCATAAGCAACATACAACTTCACAGGCTCGTAAATTAAATATTCCTGCTTAAAATTAATTGATTTATACACGAATCGATAGAGGCGATATTTCTTAGTACATTTTACATGCATGATATCCGTAAAATAAATTAAAATATACAAAATCATGACTTATTTACCTTAGATCCGTGCATGACTGGTGTCCTCGACGCCATCTTGCGAGAAAGAGAAAGAAAGCATCCGCGTGACTTGTCAACTTTTTTTTTATAGGTTACGTTTCGATTTTGCTAAAAAGTTAATTAGAAAAAAACAGGAACATGTTAGCACAAAATGAAAAATATTTTTTCGTTTACTATGTCGTTCACGTACAACATTGCGAATTAAAGGGTTAATCCGGGTTATGGTTTGTGTGCTAATTTTCATCCAAATCCGTTGAGCCGTTTCAGCGTGATTAAAGAAGAAACAAATATCCATACTTTCTCATTTATAATATAATAATATATAAGCAGGATAGAAAGAATAGTTGGATAATAATTCTGCAAATAATTGATTACCTATCGTTATAAATCTCTCTCGAGTCAATCTGTCTACGTTGTAAACATCAAAGGAGTTAAAACTTCATCAAACACGGCATCAATTTAATTCGTAACAGCGTAACCTTATTAAGTATCAACAAGAGTTCTAAGAAAACGTTGCTTTAAACAATTAAGATTTATTCGCAACACGGCGAAGTTATTAAAACTTTGAGTGTACAGAGATGTAAGGCTGTGTATCCATCTAAAACTAGACGCGTACTTTCCGGAAGCATCGTGCATTTAGGTACTGCAAGTGGTAATTGACTTGCACCTCTTGCAACGGTTGCAAGCTGCGTGATATGCGTGTTCACTGAAGCTTACAAAAGACAATCGTCTCGTGCTTTGTCACAGGCAGGGACTGAATTACGGGAAAAATTGGATACCTCTATTTAATGTTATGACGTCATATCGATATATTTCGATATCAAAATCATTTTGGTATACTGCATTTTCGGTAACAATGGTTATGGGTATCAATAATTAATTTCGGTTAAATATCGGTACCGTTACATTATTGGTAGATAATATCTCGATGTGATGGCGGCAAAATGAAGCTACCCAATCGATTCCTTGCTTTCCTTGCTTTTCGGTACTGAAATAAGGTTTAATAACGGTATGACTGGAAAAGGTTGTGATTACAGTATCGTTAATTTTCACCGGTTAAATACCCTTATTTCTCCCGTTTTTAGTCCCTGGTCACAGGGGGTCTACTCCCGTTCGACGATATTCGATAAATCGTACGATTCATCGCACAATTTGCTACTCCGGTCAACCATCGTTCCCTTATCGCATGCGATGATCGTATTTTGACGTTTGTTTTTCTCATCTCCGGTAAATTGTATACGACTATGAACCGTAGTCTATCTTAATTGTGCTTTTTTTATGTGCCTATCTTTATTATGTAAGTATCAGTTGGAACGAAAGTTCGTACTTCGTTTGTCGTTCATAAAACGCGAGTAGACCTACTGGTCTATAAAATGACACTGTCTTAACGTCTATGAAAAGTCGTGGCAAGACAGTGGTGGCGTAGCATGGGTTGGCGCTCGGGGCGGTTTTCTATTGACCACTTCAGTACCCCCCAAAATAAAACAACAAGAACTAAACGTGCATACGTGACTTTATTTTGCTTTAATATTCAGTGACATTATCAAGGTTAGTCGCGCTTGGCTCATTTCATTAACTTTAATTTAGAAAAGCTTTTTTCAAATGAAGCCACCGCAACAACAAATTTTAGATACAGCATTAGACTCGGAACAAGCTCAGAATAGTCCCATTTAACAGAATAATCTCAGAACCTCTAAGGTAGTCCACTGGACCGACACTTGGGAAGAAATACTGGTGGCTTCTAAGTGGCGCCGACGCCGCACCCGCTTGTCACCCCTTGGTGTGTGGCACCCGGGGCGGACCACCCCCATCGCCCCCCCTTTACGCCGCCACTTTGACAAGAAACAGCTATTTTAGAGCAACCCGTGCAAGGTTCGTGAGATGTGTCCGAACTCTGTTATGTCTTCGTGCTAATACAGCACACATTCCACTTCAATTATGATAGACGACCGTCTTAGTTGTCTCTGAACTGCTTGCATATTAGAACACCGCCTTATCTTTTGAGTAAAGTCGCGGCAAGAAACAGCTGCGAGGCAATTAATTGTGCGGCAAACGAAACAGTTTGGCATTACGACGTCGGAAGGTAGTTAAATGTGTGACATAATGAAACAGTCCTCGTAATTACTTTTACTTGGAACACTTACATGGTATGTTTCTTGCCGCTACGCGGAGTTTAAGGACTTTGACGGTGCATAAGATAGTGTGGATAGGAAATTGTCTGTTGCAGACAGAGACGTGTTGCTAAGAAATATGTTGCACAAAGGAGCTCTACTACTACTAAAGATTTGTGAACACAAATGTAGGGATAAGCAGATTTTTTTCGTGCGATTTCTGGGAAGTTCCCTTAGTAAAAGTTATTCATACTGATGAGTACAATGACACCTTAAGAGGTTTTCAGTTATTTCAATAACACGTTGTATACAAGCGGCTGAAATCAACCATTGGGCTACGGCTAGAGTTGCCATACGTCCGAAATTTTCTGGAACGCGAGGGGCTATTCTAAGATCCAGAATTTACTCACTTCAACTCCACCTTTCAGTACCCACGCGCCTCACACATGCATCGCTTCACGCAAGAAATCGAAATTCCGCAAAATAAGATATAAAGAAAATATGTCCTGTTTTTTCTGCAAATGTCCGGAATTTTCTCCGGATTTTCTTTTTTTTCTGGTAACCCCAGCTGCAGCCCGCCAGGCATTAAGACCCAGCCCGGTTGGTGACACACAATGAAAAATAAAATGAAAAAATATCCACAGTAAACCACGCGTACGGGAGAAAAACGCTCGCGCTATCTCTGTCTGGGGATCTGCTCTCTAATACAAAAGGCGGAGAGGGTGAAAATAGCGACTGATGATCATGTCACTGCATAAAACTTTGATTTGTAAGCGCGGTATAGTGTCCACATTGCAGTTATTGATGAAACCGATTGGAAAAATATTTCAAAAATTAAGGTGCCTTTTTAGGGTTCCGTACCCGGAGGGTGCCAAACGCTACGCTGTCCGTCCGTCCATCCGTCCGTCCGTCTGTCTGTCACAGGGCTGTATCTTTTGAACGGTAATAGTTAACCGGTTGAAATTTTCTCAGAAATTGTGTTGCTATGAGGTGTATCACGTCAAATACTGAAAACAAAAAAAAGTCTAAAACAAAAGGGTGTCCCCGTACAAGAAACCTCAAAAAACATTTTTTCAACATTTTTGTTCCTGCTCTATCTTCAAAACGGTAATATATACCAGCGTCAAACTTGGTCAGATTATAGTGCATATTATGTAATTTAGCAACAAATACTAAAAATAAGACAAACATAGACATATGTGTTGGTACCTGCGTAAGAAAGACATGAAAAAATCATATTTCGCGCACTGTGTGTTGATGTCTTCTGATAAGCTCTCGTAAATTAAATCAGTTTTTATGGGGTATCAGGTCGTTGAGAGGTACGAAACCCTTACTGCGCGAGTCTGACTCGCACTTGGCCGGTTTTTTATACATATTTGTAACGAGAATCAAATACTGGACATCCTCCATCATTATGTCCCTCGTTCAACCAGTCATCCTGTATAAATAACCGTTAAAATGTCTTTTATAATAAACTAAACACAGGACGAAATAGGGAAGACTTTCTTTCGAAATAGTCCCTTGTAAACAGGGGTTGCTGGGTAGGAAGAACAACTAAAAGGATAAATCCTGTTGTTTCACTCCAAGGTCGGCAAAGAAACAGCTCTTAAACTTAATTAAAAATTAAATTAAATCCCAAGCGAAAAGGATCTTCAGAATTACTTTACATTACAAATTTCCAGTGATTGATTTTGCTTCCAAAAAATAGAAGCAGTTTTTTCTAAGAGCAATTTCTCACGGTAATGGGGCGTGCGATGTTCCCTTGTTACGCTGCCGTCCCCTCAAGGCTGTTTGGAAGGTTCTAAGGGCAAGTTGATCAAGTTCATAGGTCGCTCCGCTGGGCTGGGGTCGGGTAACAAATTACCCCTATTTATTGTGAAACAAGTTTGCCTATCAGCAATTTGGTAAAACCATTAAACTGGTAATAGTCTAATTTCAATGCAACCGAACAACATCGGTGTTTCGATAAATTTTGTTTGGAGGATTCGTAACATATAACAATAACAATGACCCTTTGAAAGGTCCAGGGTTCTATTTTTAAAGCTGAGTAACTTTCTGGGCTGTAATTAAAATGTGTTTGCTTACTCAGCTGGCCTTTTACTCGTAAATATTTCAAAAGGAGTTTTGTTTTTGAACACAATAACTTTGTTTTATGATGTCGTTAAATAAAACATCTATAAAATGAAATACCTGACATGTTTCTGTTCACTACGTACCTAAGTAACTGCACCTACATGTGACGTCACATTTGCATGAAGCCGTAACTCAACAATATATTTCATACAAGTCAGGCTTTCAATTGCGCAAGCTAGGTACTTGTAACCTGCAGCTTTTATGCTTACTACTTAAATGCGCTACTTGCAAAAGAATCAGAATGTATTTATTTGTAAAAGTATAAAAATATTCTAGACGAAAAATTCACTCAATACTGTATTTTTTGCGTCAAGTTTCACAACAAGATGTAGCTGGCGTCACCCCAAAACGGATTTAATGTGGAAGTTAAATCTTATACCATGAGCAGAGTTCGCAGACTGAACGGTACTTAAACAAAAGTAGCAGGTTCGAATCCTGCTTGTGAGCAAATTTTTGTTTCCACATTTATTATTTATATCTTTAGATTTCAGATCGCTCTTTCTTTCATGCTTTAAAATAATAGAATTATTAGAAACGAAGTGTTACAAGAATTAGCCGCAATCTACGGCCTAGTTTGGAAGATATGTCAATACATTCCCTTGAAATTCCTATGCCTTTGCCTTGAAGCTCCCACTTCTGATTATAGGCGTTCCATTTTCTGTAGCCTCTAACTTAAGTCAGGTATGCGACACTCCATACCAGCAAACAAATGTGTTCATCTACACTACTACAGAAGCGTTAGCTTATATACGTTTGCATGTGTGCATAAATACAGTAAATCAGTACAATGTTGCGTAAGGATGCATACGGATAATAATACGGTACGACGAACCGCCGATTACCGTCGATCATTGTTACGTGACCTTTACATAGTAATTTTTAGCATTACCAGGCCCCTCAGAAAGTATTGCGAAAAAAAGTTTTTATATATGGGAGACTGGCCAGTTATAATGTTTTTCGAAAATATGATTATTTATAAGTAAAAATAAGTAAGTTCCAATTTCAAAATTTCCCTCCACATTTTTTGCGAGTTAATTCAAAGTATTGTGTCTCACTGAAATATGGATCTGCGCCGGGAACATTTTAGAGCTATGATTTTATACGATTTCAAGTGTCGCCTGAAACCGGATGAATCGTACGATAGACTTCAAATGGCATTCATGGATGAAGGCCCTTCCAAGGCAACCGTGTATCGTTGGTATAACGAATTCAAGCGCGGTCGACCAACTTTGGGGGATGACGAAAGAAGCGGTCGCCCTTTGACGGCTGTTACCGAAGAAAACGTGCTAGCAGTGAAAAATTTAATCCAAGACAATAGGCGAATTACATATCAGGAGATTCAACACATATTGAAGATTGGATCGGGAAGCGTTCACGAGATTCTACACAGCCATCTTCGCGTGAGGAGGATAGTATCACGCTGGGTGCCGCACAACCTCACCTATGCTCAGAAGCAGGCCCGGGTGGAATGGTGCCGTGATATGCTTAACAAATTTGAAGCAGGCTCGTCTCGGCGTGTTTACGACATCGTTACAGGTGATGAGTCCTGGATTTATCAATACGACCCAGAAACCAAGCGCCAGTCGACTGTTTGGGTGTTTCAAAATGAGCCAACGCCTACCAAAGTGAAGCGATCTAGAAGCGGGGGTAAGATTTTGATCGCTAGCTTTTTTAATTTGACTGGCCACTTGGTATCAATTCCCTTACGGGATCAAAGAAGCATTAATGCCGAATGGTATACTACCAAATGTTTGCCAGAAGTTTTCTCTGTTATAAGCAACAAGCGACCAAACACAGGGCTCCGCGGGCTACTGCTCCACCACGACAATGCACCTGCGCACACCGCACTCAAAACGGGGGACTTCCTGGACAACACGCCAGTCAAACTCCTGGGTCACCCTCCTTACAGCCCTGATCTAGCACCGTGTGACTTCTTTTTATTCCCAAAAATAAAAAATCAGCTCAAAGGGATACAATTTTCGTCGCCGGAAGATGCGCTGGCTGCGTTCGAGCAGGCTGTAAACGAGGTGTCTGCGGCGGACTGGAAAAAGTGTTTTGAAAACTGGTTTAGGCGCATGAATCTTTGTATAGAGGCTGGTGGAAAGTACTTTGAAAAGATTTGATAAAAATATATGTACGTATAGAACAATTTTTTTTAGTTTCGCAAAACTTTCTGAGTGTCCCACGTATTTGCTTTAGTTAACTGTATAATTGGGATGCTCAGATGATTTTGCCAACTTTTAATGATCATAATGATTTGATCATCATAATTATCATAATTTCAGACGGAATACTTCCACTGCTGGATGTAGGGCTCCCCCCAAACATCGCCACGACGACCGGTTCTGCGCTTCTTGCACCCAGTAGATTCCTTTGCGGCCTTCACCAGGTCACCGGGCCACCTAATGTGGGGGGCCTACCCACGCTGCGCCTTTCAGTACACGGTTGCCACTCCAGAACTTTTCGGCTCCATCGGCCATCCATTCTGCGAACAATGTGCCCACCATGAAATATTATAATTAAATATTTCATCTGACGTTGAAAATGATATGTTTGAATTCCATCAAAGGGAATATTAATAATACTTGTTAAAGCACTACCAAATAATAATGTACACGAGACATTCTTAGTAGACAAGACTGGTCTACTTAGAGAGAGAGAGGTCTCAAGTAGAAATACTCGCTACAAATTAAGTCGATTTACACCGACGACCCTAGAAACAATTCTCAAACAATTCTGAACCTTACATTCTAAATAATAGAGACTGTTTTAGTTCCAAAGGAAATATTTAACGAAGCAATGGTCAAAACTAAGGAGCTTTGCATACTATGTCTGGAAAACACTTCTGATGTTTAGGTTTATAATTTACGGCGTTTGTATTTTAACATGTTAATGCACACAATTAACTGATCCTTCTAAAAACTGTAGTTGTTTAAAATCTTTATTAAAAAGTAAAGTTATACTGACATCAAAGGAAAACATGGGTGTTTTGTTTTTTTTTTCTTTAAGATGGCGAAACGAGCTAAAGGCCCACCTGATCTTAAGCGGTTACTTTTGCCCATAACAACTTCAATACCACCTAGCCTGTTGCTTAAATGGTACCGCCAGTCGGTTCGCCAAACTGAGACATGAAGATGGAAAGTCTCATGTGATTTGTAATTTCACCAACACCCGTACCCTTCAGACCGAAACACAGCAATGCAAGCATCACTATTTGGCGGAGAAGTAGGTACGGTAGTATACTTCCCCGGACGAGCTCTTTCACAAAGGAGCTCTACTATTCCTCATTATTAAAAAATAATTATTATCTTAATTTAAAAATATTTCGAGCTGTGAATCGGACAGACGCCGACAAAATAAATTAATTGTGTTTTAGTACAATGTAAGTTGCTCAAGTTGCTGTTGTTACTGAATATGGCGTAATTTTTTTATTGCAAGCAAATAATGATAACATAATCCACCAATTTACTTTTTACTATATACGGCATAATAACGCCACCATAAACGTCTTAATTTTTCAAGCAAACTTGCAACATGAAATGACCTACTAAACCAAGTTTCAAACATTATTACTCAAACGACTTTGTGTTTTAATGTGTTTAAAACACGAACTATGAAATGTTAGAGCTCTTCGGTTCTAAGAAAGGGATATAGCTAGACAGAATAAATAGCGGCATCCCTCTCTCGCAGTGGAACCATGATATCTTAAACACTTCTTATAGTACACCCCCAGGCTTAATTGCGCTCAGTCGCCAGTGCTTGTAAAATTGTTACTATTCATGACAAAAAAAAAGTAATCGCACCTGCTCTAAATGTAAAAAGCTGTGTAACATATACCAGCCCACAACTGTCCCACTGCTGGGCACGGGCCTCATCTCATTATGAGAAGGCTAAGGCCTTAGTCAACCACGCTGGCCTAGTGCGGGTTGGCGGACTACACACACCATTGAGAACTGTATGGAGCACTCTCAGGTGTGCAATTTATGCAAAAATCTATCCTGATATTAGAGCCAAGAGTTAAGAGTTAAGCTGCACTTGCCGTGGTAAGTCTGTGGATAGGTGACCGTTTTGTTATAAATGTCGGAGATCACGTTAATTTGTCGGTACCGGTTGTCATACGAATATCTGTGGCAGTCGTTACGGGTAGTCAGAAACCTGAAAGTCTGACAACTGGTCTAACCTCCGAATATCAGTATTATCCAGTAACTGGGTTGCGGGGGTAGTCGCTCCGTCTAAAATATTGATGTTCAGCCGCATTTGGTTAGACTGGAAGCCGACTCCGGTATAATTGGGAAAAGGCGAGGAAGATGATGAGATGGCTGCTTGGACCCTAGGACCGAAAGAACTGCTGTGATGAACAGTCGTATAACAAAACTAGCACGCATGATTGACGGTTTCTTATGGTATACGATAGCGAAACGAGTTAAAGGCCCACCTGCTGTAAAGTAACAAACACCCTTTGCCCATAACAACTGCAATTAGGTGGCATTGCAGTTGTTATGGGCAAAGGTTGTTTGGCTGTTGCTTAAATGAAAACGCTATTTAATAGCGTATGCCAAACTGAAACATGAAGATGGAAAGGCTGATGTGATTGTAATTTCACCGGCACCCATGCCCTAGACACTGGAACACCACTGGACAACAATTGGGTCTAGTGTTTTAGTAATAAAGTGCCTTATTCTATGTTGGTACTTAATAACTAATAGTGACTTGGTCCGGTTGACCAGCACCCACGCGAGCGGGCTGTCAGCACGGGCGGCTATCAGACGCAGGGTGGAGTTGGGGCTGCCGCGCAACCTGCGAATTAGTGACACATACTTTTTATGCCATACGGCGTTCAATCCGTTGATACGCGCTTTGGCAAACATAGGCGATGCACTACAATAGCGTAGCAGCCGCAACAGTGCCCTGAACGCATTATTGTATTGGATCCGCAGAGCATCAATATTTGGCGGCAGAAATAATTGCAGTGGTAAACAAACCAATCAGTAGGTAAGCGTGTTTATAACTATTCACGTCACGTCATAAACCGAGTAATAGCAGCTGTTCTGTGTATAAAGTTTTGTGGAATTAACGCGGTACCCTACAGGGTGGAATAAAACTAACTTTACGGCAGTATGCAGCGTCGTGGCTATGTTTTATTTTTATTTCCCTTACCATGCGAGTCGTAGTCATGAAGTTTTATATTATAGTTGTTTAACGGTGTGTAACATAAAGTTTCTTGTGACAAATATCTTGGAGGTAGAAGATTGGTCTTAACAATGTGAAGGTTGCTTTCTATAGCTTTTCTCTCGTGTTGGCACAAGGTATAAGTAGGAGCATCCCGTGGTGAAGCAGAAACGGGTGTGCTTCAACAAAATAAAACAACACCAAGACAGTTAGCCTCAATAATTTAAAACTTTGCGACATTAAACCGTGAATTTAAGAAGTGTACATTTTTGTATTTAGATAATCAGCAAATAATTATTAGTAATCTGAAAGTTGTACAAATTGCACAGTTCTTCAAAAATCAAGCTTTCCTGACATTATTGTAGACGTAATCTTTATTTTTATGAACCTTATTATTTATTTTAGTAGTAGCAGAGCTCCTTTGTGGAAGAGCTCGTCCGTGGAAGTACTACCACCATACCTACTTCTCCGCCATATAGTGCCATGATGCTTGCATTGCTGTGTTTCGGTCTGAAGGGTACGGGTGCCGGTAATATTACAATAACATGAGACTTTCCATCTTCATGTTTCAGTTTGGCATACGCTATTAAATAGCGTTTTCATTTAAGCAACAGCCAAACAACCTTTGCCCATAACAACTGCAATGCCAAAGCTTTACATGACGTATTAAGGGTTGTTAGCAGAATATATTTTTTGCAATTTCATTTCATATCACTTGTAAATGTAATGGAAAACTCACATTATATACAATAATTAGCTTACCAAACGCAAGTTTGTAACACAAGTCAAGCGTTAATTAAGCCTAGTCACAGCCCCGCAACTATTCATAGCACGTCATAAAGCGCTAATCACGGCTATATAGCTGTTTATTTATACTGTGGCAGCTCATTAGTTTAAACATTAGGCTGTTGATAGATTGAAGAGAAGTGTATTCATCATTCTTGTTGTAATGAATGTCGACGGACCAAGCGGTGTATCTATAATAATAAATCAATAAATAACTATGAACTATGTGAAAATTAGGTGAAGCTAGGGTATCGAAATCCTTTCAAAGCATTTTCTTGTCAAAGAATACTGCTTACTTACTACTAAGCTACTAACTTAGCCCAAAGTACCTATAGCCTTAAACGTTATACGTTTTTCGTGAACTTTTGCCTCGCACGCAATCGCTGAATGTACTTAAAATGCCGGCTGTTTATAAAGTAGGTAAACCGGGTTACTTCGAAGCCGATGCGGCATTTAAATCTAAAGGGTGGTTTGGTTAAATAAACGGTGGTCGAACAATTGTACATTATGTATGAAGATTATCAGGTAGGCTTTGTAGATAAATAAAATCGGTTTTACTGTTGTTGATTTGTTTACCATCAAATACGTAAAGGTGTGATTTATTAATACAGTGAAGTTTGTAGTTGTTTGAATAGCACCTGTATCTAAAAAAGTATCTTGCCGCAATATCAAAGTTTATATATAATAAAACAATTTGTATAACATAATGTTAAGCAAATATTTATTTTAATAATTTACACTATATAAATTCTTTATGTAGTGGAGGAATAAATAAATGAATGAATGAATGCGCGACGACCTCTGTGGTCTAGTGGTTCGAGTGTCGGACTGCTGGTAATGAGGTCGTGGGTTCGATTCCCACAGGACACAAATATTTGTGTGATGAACATAAGTGTTTGTGTTGGTCTGGGTGTTGCTTATGTATTATAAGTATGTATTTACAAAAAAAAAAAATAGTATATAAGTATTATATCCATTGCCTAGTACCCACAGCACAAGCTCTGCTTAGTTTGGGACTAGATGGTGCTGTGTAAAAATGTCCCAAAGATATTTATTTATATTTATATTTATTAATGAATTTGTATAAATTTTTATATCGAAACAAAAGTTTTTAAAGTAATTATGTTACAAAAAAGAACGTGGCTGGGGTGGACTGGATGCAGAAGGCAGAGGACCGAGCTTTGTGGCGCAAATTGGGAGAGGCCTATGTCCAGCAGTGGACTGCGATAGGCTGAGTTGATGTTACAAAAAATACTATAGTAAATCATTTGCAATTATACTCAAAACAGAGTACTTTAATGAACGTGTGCAAATCAAATGGCAGTTCCCATACAAACACATTGACTATTTTGCCATTGAATAGCTTTTATTCAAATTTGTTATTTAAAAAAATTACGTTTACAAGTTGGTTGCTTTTTAAAACTAGATGCATCAGCATTTCCTATTAGAAATTCCAAAACAAACATCAGACTCTTTTTAATTCCAAACATTTATCGTGTGCGTGTCGTGTTATTAAGAATTTGTGTGGCAACAATGCAGGGCAACGCAACGCCAGGACTAGCCTCTTACAGAAAGTGCCTGGTCCAATGGCACGCATATACATCAGCCAACGCGTTGCTCAACTTTTACATAATCCTTTTAATATTATAATAAAACAAGTTTAACCGGATTACATCGAGTATATTATTTAAATTGGTTTTCCTGACGTTTCAAAAGCTTTGCAGCGTTTGTGGTCGCAGGAAGACTAAGATGACAAACGTCTTTACAGATATTAAAAAAAAAAAAACAACCACCGTACATTTTTATTTATTTTATTTTATTATATTACTTTGATATTATCCTTTTGTTGCCTTCTATGACATTTCAAGCAAAGTAAATGGGCTGATAACTCTGCCAGGATCCTCTTGCTAACATACGAACAATACTAAAGCCTTACGTATCTTATCTATACCAGAGTTTCAATTTTGAAAAGATTGAATAGACGTTCAACTCTTAAGAGCTCAAAAATCGTGCAAACCAAGTTCAGACAATGGCTCTTGGAATTCCATTCATGTAAAATTTTCTTTTAATGGCAATTCAGCTTGGTAGACACAACTTCGAGAAAGAAGCCAACAGAAGGATCCGTCTGGGCTGGGCAGCATTTGGCAAACTTTGCCGCGTCTTCTCGTCGCCTATACCGCAAAGTTTGAAGACAAAGGTCTTCAACCAGTGCGTTCTGCCAGTCATGACTCAGACATGACATGGATCAGTAAGCTGAAGTGGCAGTGGGCTGGCCATGTCTGTCGAAGGACCGATGGCCGTTGGAGCAGACGAGTCCTTGAGTGGAGACCGCGTATCGGCAAACGCAGCGTAGGGCGCCCCCCTGCCAGGTGGACCGACGACCTAAAGAACGTGGCTGGGGGGTACTGGATGCGGAAGGCAGAGGACCGAGCGTTGTGGCGCAACTTGGGAGAGGCCTATGTCCAGCAGTGGACTGCGATAGGCTGAGTTGATGAACATTTTCTTTAGTGGACCAGACTACTGTGATATCTATTGAAAAGGCATAGACTACCGAAGCATGTGAGAAGAGCATCAATGAAATGTTGTCTGAAGCGGCAACTATTGTAAAGTTATATGCTTTTTAAGCTAGGTACGGTTTCCTAAGAAAGCAGTGCCGTTATCTGACGTCCGTAAAATGACGAACAATCGCCGAATGTCAAAACAGTCGCGGCGCTTATGCAAAAGGCGTATTTGCGATGCCTCTTTGCAGAACTAATATTGAACAACATGCTCCATTTTATAGAATGTTTTCTTGCTAATATGGCGTAAGGCAAAATTTTGATATTTTCTCTGGTAACTTAATTATATACTAGACTAGAAAATAGGTATTTTAAAGTCGTCATTTGGCTGAACCGGAAATATGAAAAAAAAAACAATAGGAACAAATTCCTAATATTATGGTCTATTTTTAAACAGTTTATAGCAAAAAGTAACTGAGATCAAGGACGTCAAAATAACGCTTCCAACGCCAACACGGTGGCGCGCGGGGAAAAATTTAATTGTTAGTCATAAACGCAATAAATGAAAATTCTATAAAATTGTGTGACTATGAATAAAACTATCATATTCCACTAACAAAACTTAAAATAAATAAATCTATTACTGAGATCCACGACGCGAAAAAGTAGCTTAAAATTCAGATTTCTTGTGTTTTTTTTGTATCTAATAAGGCTCGTTGCACTCGACATATATACCTAAATTGAATTCAATTCTTGTTATTCTATCTACTCCTACATGGAATACAGAAAAGCTATTATGCGTATACCAATGATATTTCAAAGTACAGATATGCTACTAACGCGTGTAATCTAAAGGCTCAAAGACGTCTTAGAACGTTTTTAGGGTTCCGTACCCGAAGCGTGCCAAACGGGACCCTATTACTCTCACTACGCTGTCCGTCCGTCCATCCGTTCGTCTGTCTGTCACAGAGCTGTATCTTTTGAACGGTAATAGGTAACCGGTTGAAATTTTCTCAAAATATGTGTTATATAAGGTGTATCACGACAAATACTAAAAGTTAAAAAAAGTCTAAAACCAAAGGGGGTCCCCATACAAGAAACCTCAAAAAACATGCATTTTTTTCAACGTTTTTGTTCCTGCTCTATCTTTAAAACGGTAATATATACCAGCGTCAAACTTGGTCAGATTATAGTGCATTTATGTAGTTTAGCAACTAATACTAAAAATAGGACAAACATAGACACATGTGGTGGTACCTGCGTAAGAAAGAGATGCAACAAATCACATTTCGCGTACGACCGTTGATGTCTTTTAATAAACTTTCGTAAATTAAATCAGTTTCTATGGGGTATCAGGTCGATGGGTGGTACGGAACCCTTACTGCGTGAGTCCGTCTCGCACTTGGCTGGTTTTTTATTAGTCCGCGTCAAGTAAGGCGCCGAGCGTGACTGGTGACAAAAAAGATACAAAAATGCCGTCGTGTGTTTACAGAAAGTGTACCAATTATGACGTGAAAGTAACTAACTTACTTACTTTGTACTAGTTCATGTGTATTGAGCTGCCGTTGCTTACGGAACATTTTTTATTTGTTTTGTTAGGGTATGACATATCTATAGATTTAAATATCATTGGCGTATACATAACTACTTTAAAGTTAACAATAAGTCCGCCAGTGCCAGTACCATTTCATGGCGCTCCAAATGGGATAACCCATTGCACATAATTCAGTCCATTTGAAACCGCGCAGCTCACTGTGTTTAGTTCAGGCTTCTAATTTAAACTTTGAGCTGTCACTGTGCAGAAATGTACTGTATTTTGGAACGATTTTGATTGTAAATAACGACCAGAGAAGTACACTCTGCAACTCTATTAAATTATACCCATTGAAAACCAGGGAATAATTTGCAGTCGGATAAACTTTTTCGTACAATTGACTAGTCTTTTTTGCGAGTGTTGAAATTAAAGTGTGTAGCAGTACACTGTAATAAATTTGTAATGTTGGTAGTACAAACTAATAATGTACCGACTCGGTACATTATTAGTTGGTACTTTTTTTGCCGTGGCCAGCAGGGGTACTAGAAATAAGCGACAGAAAATCAATCAACCATTTTTAGGTTTCCCTAGACAAAGGCTGCCGACGACGGGACCCTATTACTAAGCCTGTGTCGTCCGCCTGTCCATCTGTTTATCACCGCTGTATGGAGTTGTAATTTTTACAGAAATTATGTGTTACTATAGCCTCTCTATCACAGCAAAAACAAAAAAAAAATGGTACCGAATCATTAGTTCTCGAATATGAAATGAGCCACTTGGCTGGTTTCTTAGAAATTGTGTGTCTTTCTGTTTGTCTGTTTGTTTTCTTACGTATGAACTCTATATGTTAATCCGGGCTATGTTCTATCTGTATGTCAAATTTCATCCAAATCTATTCAGTCCTTACAGCGTGATTGAGTAACAAACGTCCAAATATCTTCACAAACTATCACATTAATAATATTAATTTTCATTTACATATAAATCACAATTTGAAATTAACTTCACGTTGCTTCACGTTTAAGCTTAAGTAAGTAAACACACACATAGCGCTTTCCCGCTAATTAACGAACGTAATCAAGAAATCTAAACAACCCTCATATGTTTCTGACCGAGTACGGTTACATTTCCTATTACCTTTTGTAAGGTATCCACAAACTAGTTAGCGAGATGGTTTTGTAGTAGTGATTCACTAACTAACTTGAAATACGTTCCCACCAGATGCAAGAACAAGTTTTTTTTCGTAAATTTTGATGATGCACATGATTTTTCATACTTTACTGATTAGATTGTCCGGGAATTTAATTCCTTTTTAACCGACGAAAAAAAGGAGGAGGTTCTCAATTCGACGCGTATATATTTTTATTTTTTTTATATGTATGACCAAGCATTACTTTTTACAGAGTGGTCCGATTTTGATGATTCTTTTTTTAATGGATAGGGTATATCTCGAAGTTGGTCCCATTTAAATTTCAAAATCAAAATCCACCCCTAAGGGTAGGAAAACAGGGGATGAGTGTTTGTTCACCCACTGAATTCTTACCTGTTAACCGATTCTGTTGAAACTTGACACACATAAATATAGTTCTAGACACTACGACATAATGGAGACCTGGAGTTAGATTTTAACCACAAAAAAATAAAAAATAAAACTTTTTAACAAAAAATTGAACCGACGAAAACAGAAACTGAAAAGCGAAAAATAACTAATTATGAGTCGGCGCCAAACAACCAATCAACGAAGATCATTAAATTACTTTAAATAAATAATAAAAACAACGTCACATCAAATACAACGTGACATTTTCAACGATAAACAATAACTTTCCAAAAATGCGTTCTCCGCTCGGCCACTTGCAACTTACACGCACTTTGCTTGTTAAAAGTTCGTTTGGCGCCGACTCACAATTCGTTATTTTTCGCTTTTCAGTTTCTGTTCGTCGGTTCAATTTTTTGTTAAAAAGTTTTATTTTCTTAAATAACAAGTTGCGTCACGCTACAAAATACTATTCTTGTTCTATATAACGGCTGAGTTGACAAACACATATCTTCAGGTCGTCGGTTGTTTTGCCGATTCTCCACTCGAGGACTCGTCTACTCCAGTGGCTGTCAGTGGTTCATTGACAGACATGGCCAGCCCACTACCACATCAGCTTACTGATCCTACAAGCTATGTCGGTCACTCCGGTTCTTCTCCGCATAATCTCGTTACGGATTTTATCCTTCAAAGAAACTCCAAGCTTAGCTCGCTCCATAGCTTGCTGAGCGACTTTGAATTTGTGGACTGGCCTAACTGTTAGTGTCCACGTATACATGCTGAAATTTGAGTCGCTTAAATCCCGAAAAGGGGTCATTGTACTCATAATGATGAGTACAATGACCCCTTTTCTAATAATGATGAACAACTTTTACTATGGGACCAACCCTGAAATCGCGAAATAAAAATCTGTTTTTCCTTACATTTGTGTTCACTTAAATCAATAAAATGTAGGGACCACCTGATTTTTTTTTCGCGATTTCAGGGTTGGTTCCATACTAAAAGTTGTTCATAATGATGAGTACAATGACCCCTTTTCGGGATTGAAGCGACTCAAATATCAGCGTGTATAGGCACCGTAGGTGGTCATAGGCAGGATGCATTGCAGGAAATCTTCACCATCAAACTTTGCGGTATAGGCAACGAGAATACTCTTATAAGTTTGTCATAATTATAGACAAAGCCCGAAGAATTGCCAAACTTAAATGGCAGTGGGCGGGGCACATTGCTCGCAAAACGGATGGCCGATAAGCCTGTAAAGTTCTGGAGTAGCGACCGCGTACTGGGAGGCGCAGTGTGAGTAGGCATAAGGTGAACCATCATGACCAACCATGACAACCTGGTGAAGATCGCGGGTATCCGCTGGATGCGGAAAGCGCAGGACCGGTAGTTGTGGCGATGCTTGGGTAGGCCTATGTCCAGCAATGGACGTCCTTCGGCTGAAATGATGATGATACACGAAGCTTTAGGTTGAAACTAATGAAACATATATTGCTTGTTTTAAGAAATAATATAATAGTTATGTATGTTTTAGTATTCTGTTACGAGCACACCTTATGCATCAATTTGTTACGTGTACGCAACAAGCAAAGAAACTTTCCTATATTCCCTACTTCTAAGATTCATACCATTTCTAAGGCATCTTCAGCAGAACGAGTTAAGTCGTTATTAAAGCGCGCTTGATTGATTTCACTTGTACGTGCTGCATTCCCTATTATATAATACCGATGTGTATTTCTATAAGCCAAAATGATTTGAACTCGCTAAAGCATACGGCTTTTAATTAATGTATACGTGGGACACTCAGAAAGTTTTGCGAAACTAAAAAAAATTGTTCTATACGTACATATATTTTTATCAAATCTTTTCAAAGTACTTTCCACCAGCCTCTATACAAAGATTCATGCGCCTAAACCAGTTTTCAAAACACTTTTTCCAGTCCGCCGTAGACACCTCGTTTACAGCCTGCTCGAACGCAGCCAGCGCATCTTCCGGCGACGAAAATTGTATCCCTTTGAGCTGATTTTTTATTTTTGGGAATAAAAAGAAGTCACACGGTGCTAGATCAGGGCTGTAAGGAGGGTGACCCAGGAGTTTGACTGGCGTGCTGTCCAGGAAGTCCCTCGTTTTGAGTGCGGTGTGCGCAGGTGCATTGTCGTGGTGGAGCAGTAGCCCGCGGAGCCCTGTGTTTGGTCGCTTGTTGCTTATAACAGAGAAAACTTCTGGCAAACATTTGGTAGTATACCATTCGGCATTAATGCTTCTTTGATCCCGTAAGGGAATTGATACCAAGTGGCCAGTCAAATTAAAAAAGCTAGCGATCAAAATCTTACCCCCGCTTCTAGATCGCTTCACTTTGGTAGGCGTTGGCTCATTTTGAAACACCCAAACAGTCGACTGGCGCTTGGTTTCTGGGTCGTATTGATAAATCCAGGACTCATCACCTGTAACGATGTCGTAAACACGCCGAGACGAGCCTGCTTCAAATTTGTTAAGCATATCACGGCACCATTCCACCCGGGCCTGCTT
The DNA here is from genome assembly GCA_949699075.1 of Asteroscopus sphinx. Lineage (NCBI taxonomy): Eukaryota > Metazoa > Arthropoda > Insecta > Lepidoptera > Noctuidae > Asteroscopus > Asteroscopus sphinx. Next base: position 9,616,541 of record OX453013.1, on the reverse strand, counting down.
CTGAGCATCGGTGAGGTTGTGCGGCACCCAGCGTGATACTATCCTCCTCACGCGAAGATGGCTGTGTAGAATCTCGTGAACGCTTCCCGATCCAATCTTCAATATGTGTTGAATCTCCTGATATGTGATTCGCCTATTGTCTTGGATTAAATTTTTCACTGCTAGCACGTTTTCTTCGGTAACAGCCGTCAAAGGGCGACCGCTTCTTTCGTCATCCCCCAAAGTTGGTCGACCGCGCTTGAATTCGTTATACCAACGATACACGGTTGCCTTGGAAGGGCCTTCATCCATGAATGCCATTTGAAGTCTATCGTACGATTCATCCGGTTTCAGGCGACACTTGAAATCGTATAAAATCATAGCTCTAAAATGTTCCCGGCGCAGATCCATATTTCAGTGAGACACAATACTTTGAATTAACTCGCAAAAAATGTGGAGGGAAATTTTGAAATTGGAACTTACTTATTTTTACTTATAAATAATCATATTTTCGAAAAACATTATAACTGGCCAGTCTCCCATATATAAAAACTTTTTTTCGCAATACTTTCTGAGGGGCCTGGTATTACTGAGTGAGAAGAATGTAAGAAAATCGAATTATCAATAGAGGCCCGTGCCCAGCAGTGACATAGTAATAGGTTGATTATGTTATGCATGTGTGTTTATAAAATACTAACCCCCAGTTTCCGAAAGGCTGATCAACGCAAAAAATAACTAATCAGCTGTCAAATCTCAAGTCAAGCGATGTGATTGGTTGTTAACATTTTTGCCGGCCAATCACAGAAGCTGACATTAGATTTGACAATAGATCAAATTGATCAGCCTTCAAGAAACTGGGCGTAAGTGTATTAAGTGTATTATTAAGGCTTTGGTTAATTGATAACACGACTGCCACGCTAAATGAGGTTAGAGGCTAGGCGTGTTAGTTCTATATGACGCTCTATAGCATGCACGCCGCCGTGTGCACTCGACAATGAACGGAAATCTCATAAGCATATTGATACGTTAGTTGGTAGTTATTGTGTTGGGTGATGGTTTTGTGTAAAAAGATGCAGGTTAATTATTGATGATTTTTATTTATAATGCAAGGTTGAAATTTGTGAAACAAGCGTTAATATAGTTTATTAAAACAATTATTTTACTACTTAAATACGGTCGCGAATTATGTAACCTTTTACTAAGAAACACACCCTTTTTAATGAAATTAGCTATTATCATAATTAATAGCTTAAAACATGGAAAAAATGAGAGGTGTCAAGGGACACCCGGATGGAACGAAGTTCCTTTCGATTCGGTATTCCAGTTGTTATGGGCAAAGGTAGCCACTTAACATCAGGTGGGCCTTTAGCGTTTTGGGCGTTTCGCCATCCTATACTACAAAAAAAAAAAAAAAAAAAATTGAGTGAGATTTTTTTCCGTCTAGCCTCCTTTCACAACGCGCGATAAGGAACTACGTTCCTAAATTGAAAAGCTTCTCATAAAAAAAACAGCACAAATAATTTATGATTTTCTAGAACAAAAAAAAACATATCTTCGTTTGTATTTTTTATTTAAATGGCAATTAGAGAAAAAACTTACTTATGCTGTTTTTGTAAAAAGTTTTTTAATTGAAATAGGCATACGCGAATATTGTAATTGAAGATATTACTTGTAACTTTTACGGGTTATGACCCGTAAAATGACAACGAAACGAACGAAAAATATGTATAACGTAAATGATGTATGCAGCAGCCTAAAATAAACGAAGCAGTGTCTAAATTGTCATATTTAATGCCATCCGTGTTGGTAAAGTCTGCAGTAACAATAAACTCAGTCATCCCTTGATATAGTTTCAGCCATAAACTCAGCTTTTATAGGTACACGAGTTTGGCAGTAACACGGCGATGAAAACCATCTGCCGCCTGCCATTTCACTGGCAAAGGCTTCCAACAAGGCCTTAGACCCATTCAAATTTGCTCGGCCATACTTCTATTCAAGAATCTGTCTTTGGGGTAATATTATGCAGATGTTTCGAGCGGAGATAGTGATTTAGTGGAGGGAAGTTTAATTGTTCTTTATGTATTTTATCGTGGCTTATCGTGAAATAAAACAAACTGTTTTCTACAGAATGGTTCATATGTCATCCACGCATCTACAACCATGGTCTCTTGTTTGTGTACAACTGCATACAATAAAGGATTCATGTTTTATTCTAGGACTAGCTGTACCCGTGGCTTTGCTCACGTTATCATAACTAAGGTTAACTTTCAAATAAGTCAAATTTCAAAGATAATGGACAAATGATAGCAATAATAAATTTTTTGCCATTATTTTTTTGTTAAAGCGCTGGGCGCAAAGTCAAAAACTAAAACGTAAACCGAGATTCTAGGCCACAAACAAATTTTGAGCATAATTTACAAAAATAATACAGAATGATGTGAATGTATACAATAAAACGCCTTTTTACAAAACCTTCAGCAGCCAAAATGTACAGAGTGTCAGGGCTGGTGACGCGAGAGCAAGCGACGTACAGTTGTCCATATGAGAAGCAGCCGGTCCTGAGGTCGACAGCCGCAGCCTTCAGTGTCTGCCCCTGCTACTTATTGATGGTCATCGTGAAGCACAGACTCACAGGAAACTGTATGCGCTTGAATTGGAAAGAGTAATTGTGGTGAATCAGTGGTATACGTGGAATAAACACCATCTCGCCAGCGGCACACCCAGTGAGAATCTCTGCCTCTATAATGTGCCTCTGCAAGGATATGACTTTGAGTCGGGTCCCTTTACACAGCTTAGGCGGTGTTAAGTTCCACAAAAGTACACCGGACCCCGACTTTAAGTTTGATAAGATGGGCAGAAAGTCCACTTGCAGAGAGAGAGTTAAGGAATACTACTGGATAGTGAGTAGCGTCATCTAGATCTATAACGGTGTTTATAGAAGTATAAACCACTTCATTCCCCTAAATTTCTGAGAGAATGCTATCGTTAATGGCAGCGGCTTGGTCATTTTTTGGTGTTAAAATGGCCCTCTCACACAACCAAGAATTCTGCTGGTGCGAGATTTGGCTGATATCCCCATAAACAGAACGAATTAGGTCCTCTACCGTAGGGACCACTCTACAAAGCGTTTCCGGTAGGTCCACCTGGCCACTCTCCTCTGGATAAGTTCCTACTCCAATGTTTAAAAGGACTTCAGCGAATTCTTGAGCATGTGAATTCCCGCCAAGCCGTGCTCTCATGTTGACTGTCAAGCACAATCTGTGTACTTGCGGCCAGAGAGTAGAGCGTTTTAACGAAGCATTCACCTCACCAGTCCTAGTACCTCGCGTCACCACAGGCAGCGTCTGCCGAAAATCAGCGCTAAAGAGAACTGTTACCCCACCCATGATGTTGTGGTTCCTGCGGATATCTTGCAGGGTTCGGTCAACAGCCTCCACTGCCTTTCTGTTCGCCAATTTGCATTCATCCCATACAATAAGAGAGCAGTCTCGTAGAACAGCGGGCTTGTCACTGTTTCGTGAAACGTCTCATTGCTCTCTAAGTCTATGGGAATCTTAAACATTGTGTGCGCAGTTTTGCCACCAGGGAGCAGTGTTGCGGCGATTCCGGACGACGCTACTGCGAGGGCTATTTTTCCTCGCCTTCTGACCTCTGCAGGGATGCCTGAAGTAAGAAAGGTTTTGCCTGTTCCTCCAGGAGCATCCAAAAAGAACATTTTCCCTTGGCAGAGTTCAATGCTCTGCAGGATAATTTCTAATAGCTGTCTTTGCTCTGAGATGAATGATGAACAATGACAGACATTGCGCCCGTACTGTAGTCAGTTTCGGCGGCGTATTCACGATTAACGCGTGGTTTGGTTGTGGGGTCGGTAAACCGTACTCAACCAATGAATTGCAGCCGATCGAAACGACCATGTCTTGAAATGAAAAAAAAACAGCTATTCAAAATGCGTTCAGCATATCAACATAGGTCCGTAAGAATCGCCAATTGGTGAGGTGTAAAATGTAAAATATCACAATTCGTAGGTATTAAGTATTTCAAGACAATTAAAGAAGCAAATAGAAAGACAATAAAGGTAACGCCCGTTTCTCTACCCATAACATCACATTTTGTGAACGAAACCATAGCGCGATCTAATTCGACGTTAACGCCATCTGGTTAGGAAAGAAGGAGTATTTTAAATTAAGTTAATTATTTACAAAACTAAGTAAGCGGGAGACGTCGTCGTAAATTGGTTATATTATACATAGTTTAAGGATAACAATACAAATAAAATTTCACGCTTTTTTGGGTTAGGGGACTCAGCGGTTAGTAAATTAAGTGGTTCAATGGCACTTTTTGCACCGATTTCAAAAAAAATTTCACTGTTAAATAGGTAAAGCACTTTTTAGCAGACAATACTTTACTAAACTACTGTTTGTGGTAGAAAGTAAAATAAATAAAAATAAATACGGAAGCAGAAAATAATCAACACAATGTACTATTGCTCACCCCTCATACTAAATAGCGTGATCATTAATTGTTTTAATCCGCTCCTTAGCGGACGTTGTTGCTAAATAACTTAATTTGTTGAAGAATGTTGAAGATGTTTTTTTTTTTAAATAAGAAAATGCATAAAATAATCTAAAAACTAAGATTGAGGCTGAGATTCGATCTTAGAACAACACAATCGTGATCCACACGCCAAGCCACCAGGATGAGTAATTATTTACGCGAAACTACGAAATAAGCATTTTCATTGTTAATATCTGTCGTTTAGCTCCCTTTATATATAGGGTGATGGTTATTTTTTTAAATATTAATTTTGACGTTCTGATAAAGAATTATTTTAGTCTTTTTTAGTCTATAAATTATAACATTTCAATATATTAACTGTAAAACATAACTTTGTAGACATTTTGTTACTCTACTCACCTCCCATGTACAAAAGCGTAATGATTTGTAGCCTATAACCTGACCCGGTCTATAACCGACATTTTTGCCAAATTTCAACTAATTCTATTCAGTAGTATTGGCGTCATGCTCAAACATACAAACGGATAAACAGACAAACAGACAAACAGATAAACAGACAAACAGACAGAAATTCTAAAAATTATGGTTTTGGCATCAGTATCGTTCCTGGTATGCGCAGCAGTGATTTAAAAAAAAAAAATTCAATGTACAGTTTTTTCATCTCTACGATTTTATTATATGTATATAGATATACTCAATCAATTGAGTTGAAACATACCTCAGTTTTTAAGTCAGACAAATACCTACCTATACTTACAACTTGTTAAGTTTTATCACGATTCGTTCAGCCGTTCTGTCGTTATGAAGTAACAAACAGTCAAACAGACAGACAATAACTGTGAGAATTATCGATCCGTGACAAATAAGTCTTCTTTTTCTCTTCTTGACTTCTTGATAGAACATGACAGCTAAGAGACAGATAAACAATTCTGTACATAATACACACATAATACAATTCCATAAATTAATTACTTAGCTAGGTAACTAAATTACAACAATTAATAAAAATTACCTATCTTTTTATTACTTCCTTAATTTTACTACAAGCAACCGGAAAAAGATATATGACAAAATCGCATGTACAAATCTATCTTGTAAGATCTTTGTAGAAATATTCCATCAATTCAACACAAAGAGAAAATAGAGGAACGAGACGAGCGACGTGAATTGGCAAGCGAGGTTTACCACAGATAAATGACTCAATTCCAATAGCTATGGGTCATATGGGTGGCGGCCGTTTATAAGGCCCGCCGCATGCAGCACATCGGCCCAGCACAGCCGAGTTTCTGAAGGCGCCGCGCGTTTGTCTATTGTTTGCAAATGCTTCATACGTGGCACTGGGTGACGTGAAACCAATTTTTGGTGTGGCATTACTATAGATGTTTTATAAAATCACTCACGCCGAGCCGTGTGCTGTGTACTGGGTTTAATATACAGCGGGCTTAATAGTTCCGGCGGTATCGAAACGAAGCCTGTCCGATAAGAATAAAAATAAACTTGTGATGAACGAGATGCCATTAAAAGTAATCGACTTTAGTTAAGAATAGTTTCTGCGAGTAAGTATCGATTTAAGCTTGATATATTCGATTTTAACGAGTGCTTTGTACATCGATTTGTGGTTCTTTGAAAGTTGAGTGGGGTAGCCAAAATAGACTTGCGTATTTGATTATGCAACTGCGAAACATGTTTTGAGTTTTTTTTTGGTGAAAATACTGTGAATGTGTAATACTGTATATGTTTATTTATCATGATATAAAATAAGGTTTCTTTCATTCCTATATGTCAGTAAAAATAGAACAAAAGATCTTGCCGTTTCCTTTGAAAAGTCATTCGATGAGAAGGATGTGAAAATATTTGCAGGTGACATCGGCCATTTACTTGAGGGTCCCTGAAGACAGAAAGAAAAGAAAAATTTACAATCAATATAAGATATCTTTGAGATGAATTAACTGGCGAAATGAGAGTTAAAAGTTCAAAGGGTTCACATACTGCTCCCATGATCTTGATCTTACGTCTTCTTTGTCCATCCAAAGGTTGTCTGGAAAATATCGCTTTTAGCTATAAGACCGCCGATGGACCCATAATTTATACGTTTCTCCTGTTTATTACTATTTTCATGGTGTACTATAAAGCGCATTCTATCTATTTATCTACAGTCATGATATGTGTATGTTTAGATGAATAGGTGTGAATCGTTTTATTCTGTATACCTAAAGACTCAGACCAAAAGAATAAGATAGACCGAATGCGTAGAATTAGTGACTGAAGCCAAAAACAGGAGTACTAATAGCAAAGCAGTACCTACTATTCCGCCCGCAGTGTTCGCGAGTCATGATTGGGAGCGTCAATCTTACTATATAATTTTGGTCTGAGGATTAGACGCACGCTCCCGATCGCGGCTCACAAACACTGTGAGCGGAATAGTAGGTACTCCTTTGCTATTTAGTATTCCTATTTCTGGCTTCAGTCATAAGTTCTACGCGCTATGTCTATCTTATTCTTTTTGTCTGAATATAGAGACAATAAAATGAACCACAAGAATACTCATTTGATGAAAAAATATAAGATCAAAACCGATATATCATAATATAAGGAAAATTTTATACGAATGTAAATCCAACGTTCGTAATTCCGTTTTACCAAACATCTTACATGATAGTGTAACTGTTAAGTTTGTAACATAACCCATAAATTACTTTATCCAACACATATTTCTGAAAGCCATACATTACAGAAACCATTTAACGTAAATTAATACTGTAAGTTACCATCGAAAACTTCCAAGTGCAAATAGAAGTTAATATGGGTGAATTTCACAGAACTATTCCACTGAACTTCAAAACTACACTGTTTTAATTAGAAATAATAAACTTCGATACACGTCTGCAAATAAACTTTGAAAACGTAAACCTCAGAAGGCCTATTTTCGTAATATATTTCCAATCTAATCTCAATGTTCTAAATCGATGGCTTTGTTGTCAAACTACGAAACTCCATTTTATCAAATCTCCCAGAAGAAAGAAAAGAAATACAAATTAAGGCACTATATTTTCAATTAAGATATATTCATTTATTATTAGTTTATGGTATTCAATTAAAACTAAAAATAGTGGCATAATTAGAGAAAAATTGTTCCTCCTGGAAATTGGACAAACAGATTAAGGCATGCTGGCTGTTCATGGGGGAGTATTAGTGCCTACACTTATGTATGGTAGTAAAATTTGGGTATGGCAGAAGAAACATGAAAGCAGAATAAATGCAGTAGAAATGAGAGCTTTGAGAAGTATATGTGTTGTAACTTTGAGAGATAAAGTAAGGAATAACGAGATAAGGGAGCGTTGTGGAGTGAATGAAGATGTAGTGACAAAGATTGAGAAAGGTATGTTAAGACGGTTTGGACATAGAGAGAGGATGGACGAGAGGAGATTGACAAAACAAGTATAAAAGCGAGTGTGGATGGAAGAGTTGGAGAGGGACGACCTTGTCAACGTATCGCAATCAAATCGCGGACGTTTTAAAAAAAATGACAGGTTAAGAGTACCCTAAACTAAAATAAACCGACGGGCATGAATGACAAGGTTAATGAACGTAGATGAAGCGAAATAGGTATGTCAGGATCGTAGCAGGTGCAAATTCATAGGCATTGCCTACCCCAATGTGAAACAGGCGTGATAATATGGATGTATAGAGTAGCCAGTTAACGTGTTTTTTTTTTATTTAGCTCCACCCAAAAGAGTGTGGGGCACGTTTTTAATATTTTAGTAAGCATTTTCAAATTGCATATTCGCATATTCTTTTTAGGTTTCCGTACCACAAAAAAATTACGGAACCCTTATAGGATTACTTTGTTGTCTGTCCGTCTGTCCGTCTGTCCATCCAACTAGCAATTCCCGTTTTTTTCGAGAACGGCTAAAGGTATCGCAGCAAATACTAATATTTATTTCCCAGTACCAGGACTACATAGCTCGATACCTTCGATAAAGAAATCAAGTTTTTAACTTAAAGCTATAAAATTATACCGGCCGTGAAAATTTCAGGTCACTGACTCTTCCAAACCTATGGATATAAACCCATAACAAAATTAATTTCGTTCTTACCTATTATAAACTGAGTGTCTTATCGATATTTAGTAGTAAGCCGATTTAATTAAATATTTACTTCGATTTTCGTTAATTCAATGGCTCCTTTAATTTCAGTATTTGAGTTCAAAATTAAATCCTTCAATTTAAGGGTCTGTAAGCTTATCGCGTTGGTGTTATTTAATCTCTTTGAAATAATAATAATTATATTAAGATGGGAGTCAGCCGACCTTCTAATTCCAAGGGAATCGGTTGCTATTTGCTATCGAGGGTTGCCATGACGTTCTGTAATAAAGGATAATACTTCAAATATCTTATATTAGAAGGGTCTTCTGAACGTTTCGAAGCTGATAATTAGTTATCATGATCAGACGATACGATGGTCGTCTGGAAGATTATTAGCGATAAGACCGCCCATGTAGCTTCTAAGTTTTGTTTCTTTTTTATTGAGAATGTTCTATCGTTCTATCTATATGACATTTATTTTCGACAAGATGTCGTTTGTATATTTTGGTACATACCTACCTACCATAAAAGGTTAGAAACTATTTTTGATTTATTCATAAAATTATGAAATTTTGAAGTCAATTCTGTCTGTATGTCTACCTGTCTGTCTGTCACAGGGCTGTATCTTTTAACCGTAATACGTAGGCAGTTGACATTTTGACAGAATATGTTGCATGGCAAATAATTACTAATAATAAAAATAAAAAAACCAGTTCCCATACAAGAAACCCAATTTTTTTCCAACGTTTTTTGTTCATGCTTAATCCTAAAAACGGTAATACGTAAAAGCGTCAAACTTGGTCTGATTGTAGTCTGTACTCTACTCTAGTCTATAGGGCGAGTCTGACTCACACTTGGCCGTTTTTTATTCACATAAGTAATAAACATTCAAAAAGAAATTAAATAATTGTTCCCGCCGTCATCGTTTTTAGCGCTTTGCGGGTGTACAATATTACTCATTACTTAACTATAACTTATTTGGCTTCCAAGCGGGCGTGCCAGTCACGTAGCGGGTTCTTTATATTCTTCTTTAGATACCTACCTACATTCATATTATCGTGCCTATATTCTATTGGAAATTGGAGAAGGCAGAGACTAAGGATTTCCACCTACTACGATCCAGATATACAACTCTCGCTTCATCCATATTTATTAACCTCTTCATATAATGCTCGTCTCATGCATGTATGCAGAATTTTATTATCACTAAAGATATAAATTGTGGAAAGAAAAAATCGCTCACGAGCAGGATTCGAACCTGCGACTCCTGGCTCAGTACGCCAGTGCTTTAGCCACTAAGCTACCGTGAACACTGCTCGTGGTATCGAAATTATCCTCCACTATACAATTCTTTCCACAATTTATATCTTTAGAATTCGTTTCGCATGCGTAAAATGCGTTAAAATAAAATAATAAAATAATTAGTAAGGGTAGGCATATCTATACGACTTTGATTTAACTGTAAAGTTAGTCGAGTCGGTTAAGGAACAATGTTTCTTAATAAGATATCGCTGACGTCACCCAAAGATGTATAGTGGAGGATAATTTCGATACCACGAGCAGTGTTCACGGTAGCTTAGTGGCTAAAGCACTGGCGTACTGAGCCAGGAGTCGCAGGTTCGAATCCTGCTCGTGAGCGATTTTTTCTTTCCACAATTTATATCTTTAGAATTCGTTTCGCATGCGTAAAATGCGTTAAAATAAAATAATAAAATAATTATTATCACTACTTTAATGGTGAAGGAAAACATCATGAGGAAACCTGCACACCTGAGATTGTTCCATACAGTTCTCCATGGTGTGTGTAGTCTGCCAACCCCCACTAGGCCAACGTTTTTTTTTATAGTACGTATACGATGGCGAAACGAGCTAAAGGCCCACCTGGTGTTAAGCGATTACCTTTGCCCATAACAACTGCAATACCACCTAGGCTGTTGTCTAAATGGTACTGCAAGTCGGTTTGCCAAACTGAGACATGAAGATGGAAAGTCTCATGTGATTGTAATTCCACCGGCACCCGTACCCTTCAGACTGAAACACAGTAATGCAAGCATCACTGTTTGGCGGCAGAATTGGTATGGTGGTAGTACTTCCCCGGACGAGCTCCCTCACAAAGAGCTCTACTACTACTAAAGTGGTGGACTAAGGCCTTAACCTTCTCATTTGGAGAAGAGGCCCGTGACCAGCAGTGGGACAGTAATGGGATGATTATGTACGAGTATGTACGCTCGTCCTTTATGGGTGTTCTTAACTTTTTTTTTGTGAAGTCAACCTCCATCCAGCTCTTCCATCCACTGTCGACTCTTTGGTTTTTACTTATACCTATTCTCTTTTGTTCCAGAATGCGTACAACCTGCTGAACTGCTGACCGTACAACATAAATGTGCCAAAATGTGCCTCGGACACTATAGCAGTGTAGTGGCGGCTGTTTCGTGAAATGTGCACAACACTATGAGCAAGGGTAGCTGGCTGGCGATGGTGGCGGTGGTGGTGGTCGCGGGGGCGGTGCGGGGGTGGGACTGTGTCTGCAACCCCCGAGAGTGTGAGGTGCTGGAGCCGAGTGGCTGTCCGGGAATGGGGATCGTGGTTTGGGATCCGTGCAGGTGAGACCACTCTATCAACTTACGTACAGTTAGAAATCTTTCCGGTGAACCACTACTAAGGCTAAAATCGCTTGCACTAAAAGTTCGGTGGCAGCGATAGGTACAGTCAACAAATCGGAATCATGACCCACGATAAGCTTAATATCCTACAGACATTCTAATACAATTAGGTTGAATTTCGCTTAAACTGATATTTCCCTGGCAACAGACTTGTTATCAATTTTGTTAGCTTTTGAAAGTGACAGTTAGTTTACCAATAAAATTGTCGTCTCCCTATGCCATCTCCTTTCGTGCTTTCGTGCATAGAACGTGAACTTTCTTTGACACGTTTGGCACTAACCATAACATGTGAAGCTATAAATTTCAAATGCTAACACGCATGATGGCGGACAATAGACATTGAGTTTCGATACCTCATGATGGACTGACTTATTATGAAAATTCGATGCCATATTGCAAGGGTATTACTACGTAACTAGACGTAACTGCGTATAAACACATCCACCCGAATGGCATCGATCAAAGACATCGATTAATGCGACTATAGTTTTGTGAAATGTCACAATATTATGCACTTCTTTATTATTTAGTCACCTTACCCACCCACTGCATAAAACATCACTAACTAAGAGATAAGGGAAATACACAATAAAATACTGTATTTATTTATTTAATAAAATATTCACAATAACATTAATGAATGACAATTAATTTATCCTAAAAACGAGAGTAAGCAAAATAGTTTTCAATAACGTCCATTAGTCTGCAACACATCGATCCGATTAGGCGACTGCATATGTCCGTTCCTCTCATCTCTCATATAATCCCAAATTTTGTTACAACGTTGTTCAAGTGCTTGCCTTGTCCTCTCGTTTCTATTATCCCACATTTGGACCATCAAGCCCACAAAATTTTTATTTGGATTGGGATCCGGGGACGGCTATGAAAATGATGGTGAAATCAACTAATGACAACTCTTGCTGTATGCACTGGACAGCTATCGTGAACGTAGAAGAAGTTCGGAACTTCTTCTCGCGGGTAAACCGTTCGCACCATCGGTAACTTATTTTCTTCTAATAAGTCAACATAGTTAATTGAATTTGCATGAGAAGAAATCTGGACGAGTTCGCCTACATTTCCGGCACTCATCCAGACTCACATGTTAGCTGAAATTCGGCCAGATAATTGATTAGTTACTACGTGGTCTTCCGCAGAATTTATACTTGTTTTTTCTAAATTTTATTCTTGATGTTTAACTCCAAATATTGTTTGACACCATTTCATAAGTACTTGACGTTTTAGTATTTGTCATTTTTATTTTTATTTTATTAATGTTCTGTAATCGAAAAAGTTAGTATAGGTTTCTTAAAAAATATAGATGTTTGTAGGAAAACCACGTGAAACGACAGCTAATTCGAAATTCAAAACATAATTCCTGCTTTATCATAAACATAATTTCCAATCCGATTGTAAATCTATTGCATTGATAACAAAGCTCAAAATGGCAAAGACCTCTGACCCGTATTAATGCAGTTTCTGTAATAATCAAAATGTCCTAAGTGCAGCATAGAAGAAAACCTTACCGTTTTGACGATTTCAAACGAATTATCAGCTGAGTGGGTCATGATTCCGATTTGTTGACTGTACGTGTAATGTAGCAGTATTCCTTCAAGGAATTTTGTCGACAAATTGTACTTTTTTTTCTGGACAGGTCCTGGCCCGCCAAAAGCAGGCGAGCCCCTTCTCCGCGTGTGGCCTAACGTTGGCCGCACCCTCCTAGGTGGCGCACACGAAACACTGCACGCCACCTCACCTCATGGGCCTTTACCAGCTGCGCCAACTACGCCGGCTGTGCCAGCTACGCCAGCTGCTGGTCAGGCAGCAGACTACCCCGAGTCTGCTGCTCGCAGGCCCTACCTCCCGTAATTTTTTATAGAGGTTTTCTTCCTCGCGGTCCGGGCGGTGAAGTCAAGACCCTCGGTCCCAAGAGGCGCGAGAACACTACTCAGTGGGCACTCCTGGGGTTACGAGATCGACGGGGGCAGGGAAAGATAGTCCCCCCGCTGCCTGCCCAGTGGCAGGGTGAGTGCACACCGGGCCCGCCCCTGCTCCTCCACTGTGCCCTCTGTTGGCAACAGAGGGACACGTGGAGCAACTCCCCACTGGTCCAGAATGGGCCCCTCTCGCGCCAGAATATTCGCCACAGGCAATAAAATCCCCCGAAGGTTAATCCCTCGAAAGGATTTTATTGCCCGTGCCCAGGATGCACCGGCCAAACAACTGCCGTCCCGTCCAGACGTGTCCAGAAGGACAAGCAGCCGTCAGGCACACGTGGAGGTTTTCTGGCCAGCACCCCCGACAAAATGTACTACCGCGAAGTATCATAAACGTACCATCGTTACTCGGTAACTAAATAATACCGACTCTTAAGGTTAGACCATTTTTATTCTTTTATTTTTTCAATAGGTTTTCACGAGGTCTTGGGTTCGATACCTACAGGACACAAATATTTATGTGATAAACATAAGTGTTTGTGTTGGTCTGGGTGTTTTTTATGTATTATAAGTATGTATTTACAATAACAAAAAAGTATAGGTATAAGTATTATATTCATTGTCTAGTACCCATAGTACAAGCACTGCTTAGTTTGGGACTGGATGGTGCTGTGTAAAAATGTCGAAGAACTATAAACTATAATTGACAGACTTTCGGGCTTTTGACTACCCGTATTAACTGCCATAGATATATTTGTATAGCAATCGGGACTGACACCCGAAGCTGCACGGAGGGGTTTCAATGTGCAAAGAAATAGTCACCCATCTATGGACTGACCGTGACTAGCGCAGCTTAACCTCTCAGATCTTGCAATCCATGTGGTTATTACTTAGCCACGAGCCCCTCTTTCACAGATACAGTACATACATAAGCTTCTTACAAAACGGAGCTTAAGCCCGTTCTCGCTGGCAATCTGTTTGGAGACCTCAATATTTTCCTCGTGTAGTTTAAATATGAATGATGATTGCTACCTATCACTGGTCCAGATTATTTCGACGGCCACAAAGAACAAAAGGTTCTTTACAAAGACAGTAGGGTAGGATTGTAGGTTTCCAAAAAGTATAGGATATAGGTAGACCGCACGTCAATGGTAACACTTGAATTACGAAAACCGCTCGTACTGCTTACCCGCACCCTTTGGGTATGAAAACCTAAAATATATGGTTTTAATGAATTTTCAGCACAGTAAAATGCATGTTAAGGCGTAAAAACAAAAACAATTACGGTAGCAAAATTTGATAAGTAATTTATTAAGAACATTAAAATAAGTGCTACATTATATACCAAATTTAAATTCTATACGTTCTACGTTTCCATGTAAACTCAGTAGACTTAATTAGAATCCCACAGGCCTTTGATTTAAAATAGTTAATGAGATAAGATGAATGCTTGTAATTAAGACAAACTTTATAGCAACATGAAAAATATTTTCATGTATGTTTTGGTGGTACAGACGGCTACATATCAAGCTATACATTTTCAGAATAAGCTGATCTCGCATTGTATAAGTTTTCCGAACTACGTGAGGTTTGCTCATACTGGAAATGCATAGGTTGATGTGTAGCCGTACTTATCGTGGTACCTAATAACAAAAAATATTAACGAATAAATGTGTAACATAAATTGTATAGTAACGATCATGTACAAAATTGCCTTTTTGGGTCGTTTCACATAAAATTTTGTAGGTAACACGAATGATTTTACACTAATGGGATCTTTACACAAATGGTATCGAAATCACTCTAATGATATGCATATTTTTATTAGTTTACAAAGTAAGTTTAGCCATATTTATATTGATGAAGATTACTGTTAACAAATTCTGATAATTCTGATTCTGTTAAGTTTATAATTTGTTGTTTCGATGTCAAAGGTTTATAGATAACTAGCGGACCCGGCAGACGTCATCCTGCCTGGACACGGTGACACATCGACTGCAGCGCCAACTACCGGGTCCAATTGTGAATCTAAACCGTTCTCGAATCCACTAGAACACACACAAAAAATGACATCAAAATCGATCCAGCCTTTTTGGAGGAGTTCAGTCACATACACACGCACAGATGAATTATATATATATATAATTTTGATCATAAGAAGACTTAACCTACATTTTTAAACCAATAAATATATTCATTACATTAGTGTTATTTTGGATATCATATGTGCTACAATTTACAATCTCATTAGTGTAACTTCAATCGTAGGCAGTGAAATTGACCCTTTTGAATGTTGTTTGGCTACGTGCACGACAGAGACACAGCCTAGTGATGGCGATATTTCGGGACCTGTAAATTACTTTGAAAGTAAATATCAGCTGTTTTGATAATTTATATTAAAATCAAATGAAAACCTTGAGCTCATAAACAGTGAAAGCAAAAGACAGCGAATTTAGTTAGGAAATGCGAAACTAGATAGTCCCGATATGTTTCACGTTTCTGCCACAGCGTGCGCTACGGTCGATTTTACTTTCCCCACCAAGCACTTTGCACAGCGAATATGTACTGGGTTCTGTGTTCCTTTTCGATAAAATAATAAGCACTTTAGTTATAATATTAAGTTTCAAAGAATTTATAAAGCAGTGAGAAATACAAAGAAACTTTTAGTACTTACAATTATTAATTCGGTATAATAAGGTTATTCAAGATTACATAATAAATTAATTAAAATTTATAGGTGACCAATAAATGTTTTAACTCAACTAACTAACTGAATGGAAACGCTTAAGAACTCAAAACTTTGACCTTGTTGCCCCTCAGCAAGTCTTGTTACTCTGACTTTTAACCCTTTTACAATGGTTGTTAAAGGGTTAGGAAGAAAAAAAAATACCAACGCCTAAAGTTGAAGAAAAGTAGGAACTTAATGGTTTTATGAAGTTTATTCTATAAGTACTCTTAAAAAGGTTCTTAGTAAAGTTTAAAGGTTATAAAAGAAAAGGCATCGAGAAATTTCGGTAGCTACGAGAGTGCTTCGCTTCGATCAAAGGTTTTAAGTTATTTTTTACAAGAGTGATTTAAATACTTAGGGGAGCCATTATAAGAGAGCTTTATAAGCGAGCATCATCGCCAATCAATAAAAAGTCAACAAAGTAAATATATATACAAAGTAAATAATGTAAAAAATAAATAAAAATAATAAACAAACACACACACACAGGATAATTGTGTAAGGAATACGGGTAATTTGCATATTGGTTCCAGATCGGAAGGCTAATTATCCTTATTAAAAAAGTTCAAAATTATAGTTTTAAACGAATCTCAATCTCCTGACAGTAGATGTTTCTAATCGCCGTGTATTGATGACATTAATATCTAAGTGTCACAGGAGGTTGAGAATTGAAGCATTAAGATTAGTTTGCAACTGTATTATGAACGTTTTTTATTACGAGAATTGGCCTTCTGTTCCTTATCACAACCAAAAACGATTTTTTTCCATTGTATGGCGTGCGCTACAATTTTTTGTTTGTATCTCATACAAATTCGTTTTTTTAATTTTGTTTTAAAGTGAATTTTAACAATTACTGAACCTCTATGAAATACGCACTAAAAAGTACCTGTATAAATAAACATAAAAGTCAGTAAACATCTTTTCATGCGCTTTTGCATCGCTGCGTACGCTATATGACTTTCTTGTTGGAAAATACAGATTGAATATATATTAACCTGTTATAAACACTCGTCTAGGTCATAGATATTCATAAGTTGTTCGTTTAATAATAAATTGCAATATGATAAAATTATAAAAAGGCAGATTTTATACCTTAGATATCCCATCTACGATTTGGAAAAAAAAGGTGCGTCTTTCGGTAAAAGTCGGTAAAAGAAGCCATTAGTAAATCGTGTTTCGACGAAAAAAAAATCGGCTAAACTTGCGTCGGCAAAATATACGTTTCTACTGTCGACCAAATGTTGAATCACGGAATGATGCTTTCGGCGAAAAGTAGTCGGGAAAACATGTTTCAGTGGACCGTATTTCGAGGAAACATAGTGCTCTCATCTAGTGACATAATTAGCCCGTTACTATTGCTCATGGTCATGGGCACAGAAATAGATAGAATGGAAAAGTGGGCAGGGCGCGCGTGCCAATACTCTGCACCATAGTGCAGGGCATTTCAAAGCCTTTCTCAGTACGCCTTATAACTTGTTTCTGTAAATACTGTAACAAAAACCCGCAAAAATGCCTTGTTGTGCTGTTTCTAACTGCAGAAAGAAAAGCTCTAAAGTACATTTGATTAAAGTTAATTTCTAAAAATTAATTACGGCAATGTGTAAGGCGTAGTTTGTTCGAAAGTTGCCACGCATGAATCACACCGCAAGTAAAATTGTGATTACAACCATTCTACTCTATCTATTTCTATGGCCATAGGCTATAAAATTCGTAAGTCGTATAAGACCGTCAAAAACTACTGCTTAAAATGAACGAGAAAATGAATAGTCTTTTCTTATTATTATTAGAAAATTTTGTAAGGACATTGAACTATCATTATACTTTTTATATCTTTATTGAACTATCCCTTAATAATATTAGTTTTCGATCAGCTCTCAGTGCTCGAACAATTTGCTAGAGATAAAATAGAATCAATCAAGCTAGCCTCCTTTGTTCTGGGTACTGGAATATAAAGACCTTATGATACAATGACTTAATTATGTAAAACATGAGTTATTTTGCCGTCGTATACTATAAGAAAACATTATTTTGAAAAAATATTAATATAGAAAATGATCCTATGCCAATCAAGCTATACAAAATTGTGATAAGTTTGCGACCCGGAGGTTAAGGCAATGCTTACTTTGTGTCTTTGTTAGACTTCGGCGTTAGTCACTATGGGATTAGCACGTCAGTTTATATGCTAAACTCTAAATAACATAAAATATATCCTCCAATAAAACTTTAAAAAATCAAAAACGTGTGCGGTCAGGGATACCTGTCAGGAATGAAATATCCTTAAAATTCATATGGCAGGAAACATGATGCGTTGGACTGAGATACGACAAGGCCCGGTTCGATTCCCAGTAAAACATGTCTTTTTGTATGTTTTATTAAATAGTTAGCTGTAAACTTTATGTCCGTATATTCAATGTACTTTATAGTTATAACGCAAATCTTAGCATGACGTGATGCTACAATTTCTCCCGAATTACACCTACCGCAAGCCCCCATAAGGAACTTCGTTCCAAAAACTAAATATTCATCCGTATCGTAAAAATTACAATTTCAATTTCACCTAATTTGATACGACATAATTCTTAGGTCCAGATTATTTTAAGACCCCTTGAAGATACTATGATTGTGGAACCGAGTACAAAAGCCAGCAATAATGTAACACTACCATATAAAATAGCATTGACAGTGATGTAATTATCATGTATTTTATTCAACGTATTCAGTACTTCAGTTTCAGCTCCGCTTATCAAAACGTTTATTTTGTTCAGTGGACTGCAACAACTATCGAATAACGAAGCCAATTTGATTCTGTACAGTAGCAAAATGGCAGCGAACCGGTGTTTAATATTACAAAGTTAAATATTAATGAGAATGTTGCCAGCACTGTCAATTTAGATGTTACTGGTTTGAATTATTTTCTCCTGTGGGACATGATTTGTAAAGTTACCGCTGCATATATGAAACTTGTTTAATAAAGTTTGGCGGGAAAATTCGGGAAGTGTAATGTGGATTTTTTATTATTTTCCAAAACTTGTGTTATTTCTAGTGTTAATCCCTCGGACGAATAAAAAAGGCGGACGGAATCTCACTAAAAAATAAGTGAAGCATCTATAGTAAGCCAGCTTGCTTAAAAGTACGGGCCGGCAAGCACACATTCACATCCATAGTATGCCAAAAAGCCGCGATTACGCAAAAAGCCGCGATTACGCAAAAAGCCGCGATTACGCAAAAAATCTAGTGTGACGGTAGTCATTATTGTAGTGTCACAAATAAAATAACAGTTTAAATCTGGTGTGTTAAAATGCTTTCGAAATTATAGTGGGTTTAGGAATAAATTAAGTGCTTCAGTCTTTGTTTAGCGAGATTCCGTCCACCTTTCTTTTTCGTCCGAGGCTGCGTATATGAAACTTGTTTAATAAGGTTCGGCAGGAAAATTCGGAAAGAACGTAATGTAGATTTTGTATTATTTTCCAAAACTTGTGTTATTCCTAGTGTTAATCCTACTAATATTATGAATATGAACGTTTATGAAGATGTTTGGATGTTTGTTACTGAATCGCCACATTCATATATCGCCAGTATGCGCGACGCGAATCATGTCGCAAGTTTTTGCGAAGCGTCGTGCGAACTCGCAGATTTCTGCGATGCGACTTCGCACCGCAGTTTTGTATTTCGACCCTTAATTTCAGTTAATTTGATAAAGCAATCTCTACAAAGTACAAAAAAGCAGATTAGGTAACACCTAAAGCAAATTATTTGTACATTTTCAAACACCTAACAGGAAATTATTTAAAACAGGTATATTCTGAATTGTTAAAGAAATATGAAGAGCGGTAGTGACACGTTTGAAACGAATATTTTATTTCGAATGGCCCCTTTTATCTCTGAAATCTGGCAGGGGGGCGCCCTACGCTGCGTTTGCCGATTCGCGGTCTCCACTCAAGGACTCGTCTGCTCCAGCGGCCATCGGTCCTTCGACAGACATGGCCAGCCCACTGCCATTTCAGCTTACTGATCCTACAAGCTATGTCGGTCACTCCGGCTCTTCTCCGGATAATCTCGTTACGGATTTTATCCTTCAAAGAAACTCCAAGCATAGCTCGCTCCATAGCTCGCTGAGCGACTTTGAACTTGTGGACTTGCCCAACTGTCAGTGTCCACGTTTTACGTTCACGTGTATAATAGAGTTGCTACGATTGATTAATTTTACTTTTAGTTGAGTACGGCTAGACAAATTGGTCCCAAAGATATCAGGTAGACTACTAATAAACTTTATCAATAAGTCATAAATTCGTTACAGACCTATATTAAACCGACGAGCATGCATGAGCAGGTTAATGAACGGATCTGTAGTTCCTAGGAGTAGGCTTAACCGCCACTGTGTTAGGATTAGGTAGGTCTTCGCCTCTCCGGCGAGGCTTGCCGCTTCACGGCGATTCGCGAAACGCGTCACCCACCCGATATACTGAAAGTCCGCCACTTTCGAGAAAACTATTCCCGATGCAGCAACGGCTGCCAGGGGGACATAGCAGCGGGGTCCCCCCGCAATGCCCCAATAAGCCGAGGTTCGAGCCCTCCCTTGAGGGACGCCCTTATGCGGTTTTGCAACCGCGTTTTTAGTTATAAGTTAGGTTTAGAGAAATTTTTCTGCGGATGGAGTCCCTAACGGGATTCTCCGCCACCAGTCCGGTTAAGCAGTTAGGGTATCCATTTTGGGTACCAATTCTGCGAGAGTACATTCGAAAAAAAAAATAAAAAAAAATGTACGGTTCTGGATCGTAGCGATGAAAATCCAGTCTCTGCCTACCCCAATGGGAAACAAGCGTAATTATATATATGTAATTAGTTATATACAACGTGTATCAGAAATGCGTGGTCATATCTGGAGAGCTAGTGCTAGTATATGTTGTAAGTGTGCATTCAATGTTAATTTACTATCTAGTATCAGCCCAAGGTATTTTTCCTGATTTATTTTTTGCAATACTTCTTAATACTTAGGTTTGGATGGTGGGGTATTTTTTAAAAAAACAAAAAAAAAGTCTAAAACCAAAGGGGGTCCCCATACAAGAAACTTCAAAAAACATGCATTTTTTTCAACGTTTTTGTTCCTGCTCTATCCTCAAAACGGAAATATATACCAGCGTCAAACTTGGTCAGATAGTACATATTATGTTGTTTAGCAACAAATACTAAAAATAAGACAAACCTGGACATATGTGGTGGTACCTGCGTAAGAAAATGCATATTTCGCACACAGTTGATGTCTTTGGTGAACTCTAGTAAATTAAATCAGTTTCTATGGGGTATCAGTTTGATGGGTGGTACGGAACCCTTACTGTGCGAGTTCGACTCGCACTTGGCCGGTTTTTTGCAATACTTCTCCGTTTATACTTAGGTTTGGATGGTGGGGTAGTTTTTTGTTTTTGGCACTGAATATTATGTATGAGGTTTTGGAGATGTTAATTGTTAAAACTTAAGTTCTTCATTTAATTTCTCTGTTTTAACAATTATGAAGTATAAGTAAAAGGTAAAATATTCGCGATAGAAATTATGCGTGCGCGCTCTGCTGCCGAATTGCGTAACTCACTCGCGAACGCAATCATCTGGGTTTCAATATTCATTGCTCCGTGTGTTTTGACAATCCGTGCGATCGGCAACTACGTACTACGCAATGAGTATTTGCTTTAATAAAATGAAAGCTAATGTCAAAGTCAATGCATTACACAATTGCCCCACTGGTAGTCAGTTTGTAGCTAGTAGCTAGAGAAGTATTTTTAGCTGTCAGCCGTCAAATTTATAGACGTCACCGGTCGAAGCGCTAGTGTCTCGTTCCACCCATAGAGTTATTATACTGACGTCAGTATACAAAGTCTGGTTCCACATAGAGTTATTATACAGTATACAAAGTCTTTGGTAACACCTCTTCCGCTCCGACGCCGCGCCGGTTGGATTTGTGACGTTTCAACGCGTTCCAGTTGCATTGTAAACATTCATATCTATAAAAGACAATCTTTGATAACTTTTCTGTGAAGAATCATTTCCAATAACCGATAAAATTTTATCACAAAAAGATATTATATTACGATACAAAATTAGTCAATAAGGCAAAAATCTATATCTTCAGGTAATTGCCGTTGGATTTTACCGAAAAACTTCGCTAACTTTTCCAAGGGCTGATCCACTTAGGAGAAGTTTGTCCGTGAACTTCAAAAATAAGGAAGTTGGTCGAACGGCTAATGCAATTACTGAAGCCAACGGTAAACTTGTTCAGCACGATTTATAAATGTAAACAAAAAATCAAAAAGCAATTTTCAAGTTTAGTGTCTACTTTTTTTGCTTCGAATTTTGTGAACCAATATTTTAATTTATTGGTAACGATTTTTTTTATCAATAAGTTTTATGATCTGTAGGCCAATTCACGTAACTAAAGAAGTGCAGTTGCAGCACAGACATAGTAAAAAATATAGACTAAGTGTTGCGAACAACCATAGTGAAGCCAACAAAAACTCCTGCTCCTTCATGTACAACCAGTGCTCACGTACACACCATGCACCTGAAGGATATTTGTTTTCGCGATACTTACTGGAAGATGCCGCAACATGTGAACTGAGAGGGGTGAGCACGTTTTAAGGTGCATGTGTGTGCGTGAGCACTGGTTGTACATGAAGGAGTTTGAACCACGGTTTTTGTTGGCTTCACTATGGTTGTTCGTTAAGTTTTGATGAAAACAATGTTTTCGTATTCTCTTATATACAGCGATCGCTGTTAGAAACGAACTGTAGCGTCACTGCAACATGATCAGCGGGTCATGAAATTACGTGAATTAGGGCCCAGAACAGATGCCAACAAATTCTATCTACACCGTGTACTAAATGACTATTTAATTTAACATTAAACATTAAAAGATTCCTAAATTTAAAATTAAACAATTCCAAGTTTGGCCCAGTATCTTATCCTACCTTTATTAAGTGCTAAAAGTTAGTATCATGCAATTATTATTATAAACGAAGGAACTGGCGGTGCCGTTCATAATAGGACGAAAAAAAATCTCCAAAACTGACATACAGAAAATTATGAAAGAGAAAGTAGAAGAATGTCTGTTATATTTTTCTAATATATGTTTCCTCTTTCCAGATGCTGTAAAGTATGCGCGAGAACGTTAGGAGAAGACTGCGGTGGATTCAGTGGGACATGTGAGCCAGGACTCAAGTGTTTCGACGGCTCGTGTACGCCAATCACGTGAACAAGTGTGTGCGATACCCCTGTATTATATGTGTATAGTGTGGATAGAAACAATACATATCCCAGACGACGTAGCAAATCAGAGGACCATACGGCTAGGCAAACTAGGCGCGCCGTACTAGCTTCATATTGGGTGACAATAAATTCCTAAGCATGCGTAAGTAAAGAGACATTACGAACATACCAAATGTGAAGTTACAATATTTAATGTTAATTTCGCCAAACTAGTTAATTAAGCTTGAATGCAATACGCAGCACTATCCTCCCGCCCCATCGATCATACATCACAATAGACGCCTAATGTTGTATACTATAATGAGTACAATAAAGTCTGCCACTAGCTGAGGCGGAGTAATGCAATCTTGGCCCTACCAAGGCGGCTATTGACTAATCAGTAACGCGGCAGTTTTTTATTTATATATTTATATTATTGAGGTTCACCAACAAAATAAATACACAAAAAATCACAAGTGACAGATACTAGATTCTATCTGGTGTATTCCTTCAATTACAGGAGGCCACAGCATGCACAATTTTAATGACTGAGCTTACTTAAAATTAAGGTGAAAGTATCGACCTCTGTGGTCTAGTGGTTCGAGTGTCGGACTGCTGATAACGAGGTCGTGGGTTCGATTCCCACAGGACACAAATATTTGTGTGATGAACATAAGTGTTTGTGTTGGTCTGGGTGTGTTGCTTATGTATTATAAGTATGTATTTACAAAAAAAAAAAAAAAAAGTATATACGTATTATATCCATTGTCTAGTACCCATACCACAAGCTCTGCTTAGTTTGGGACTAGATGGTGCTGTGTAAAAATGTCCCAAAGATATTTATTATTTATTATTATCTAACTCAACTGAAAACGAAAAAATATGTAATATATATCTACCTGTTTTCAATCGAGTCAGGCACTTGACGGCTCAAGTAAGTGGTTGAAACTGATTTGAAGATTTCAAGTGGCGAATAGTGGCGACCTTCAAAAGTGAAATTTCATAGATGTGTGATAGATATCGGTCGCCTGTTATGAGGGGTCTATGGGATGTATGGTCGATGTCCTGCCCAATGCACATGGAAAAGGCATTCGTCGATCGCTCGGATGCGAAACCAACCGCGCGTTCGACGAGTCAATATCTGAGGATGCTCCGTGGATGGGCAAAACACGTGTCAAGTAGCGGTTTGGTTTTCCATGTTGCCTAATACATTAATGGCACAGTCTGCATGTATTTTTAGACGGGAGGGTGGGGGGCAGTGCTGCATATTGCATCCAGGACTGATGAACTAGTTTGGCAAAATTAACACTAATCATTGTTACTCCTTAATTTGTATGTTATGGATTTCCGCAAAGTAACGCCTGATTCCATTACTTACATTACGGACAGAAAGTATTGTTGCTATGACGATACTTGTAAAGAATTTTTTATTTTAATGCCTCAACTCCGCGATAAAATCGACATATTTGTGATGTTTCGCTCGTTATACACCCATTCAGCTTATATGAAGGTTTTTAAGTTTAATGTTTGCAGACAAAATTATATACTGGCCCAAAAAATTACGTAACCTTTCACAGATTCACATAGTTAATTATTTTCGAAAATTATTTTTTTATGTCACGTAACCTACTTTGTTGTTTATCTGATGATGTTTCCAAAAAGTTTCAACAATATGTTACGTAAACATTACAAAAGTGTTGTTACATAAAGGGACAATAGCTATTGTGTTACAACTTTCCTTTTATAACGTGAACACGAAAGGATTCTGGGTCAAAAGCCTAATGAAATTTTAAAATGTACGAGAATATTGTTTTCTTAAACGTATGTTTAAATTCTTACTAAGATATTTCGTGCTATTTACTGGTGAAACCAAGCATGGAATGAGTACTTTCGTTTAATTATTAATTAATATTAATTTTGCGTTATTAAAATTATGTATAAATGTAAAATGTTGGTAATAATAATTTGTAAGTATATTTAACGAGTCCTTTCCATTAGAGCATGTCTGTTAAAAGTTGCTAAAGATATATTTTCATTTGAAGATCATACCGTGTTGTGGAAGAAATATTTTATAAAAGCGTGTAGCGTGTTCAAAAAGAACAATGAATTTTTAAAATCTCGTTTATAAATAAATTTATAAATAAATTTAATGGAATATTGAAGGAAATATTTGTAAAGAACATAAAGAAGTGACAACAAACAACCCTGGTACTGGTACAATTTTCAGATACTCGCTCTAATGGATACAAACCGTAATCTCATTAATGTGTTACAGTCCTAACTTGTAAATATTGACATAATTATGTCTACCAATATCTCCTAACCAATTAATTCAAAGTTAGACTATGTATTCAATGTTATATTAATCAGACAATAGGCATTAAATGGCTAAAATTTAATTTGTAAGAAAACTTAATAAAAACCATTTGTATCATATTAAAAGATTTGTAATTAAAAATGTATCTATCTATATTTCTGTGTGCTTCCAGGTTACATGTAGAGTTAAGTTTATTATATACGTATAAAACGTTTCTTAGTTCTGTAAATATGGTCTGAATAGCATTTTTATCTTATATGTACATTTAGAAGTAGGTATGTAACTGGTATACTGGAATAAATGGTTCTAGAAATAAGTACCCCATCAGTTGTAAGGAAAAAAATATGTTTCGTATTACATTATACAGAGCCTATTATTGCCTATACAGAGTGGTCTGTATAGTTCCCGCTGCGGCACAATTTTTGTGGAATTGTTTGTATCGTTATTGCCTATAACATACCAAAACGGGAAATGGTATCAGCGCTGTGGTGTAGATGGAGCCTAAAGTATTTCTGTAGGCAGTCTTTTTATTTTGTAAAATAATAAACATAAAACATCAGAATTTATTTTATGTACTTATTAAAAAAGTTGTTATTTAATTTGTTCTATTTACTAGCTATAATGTGAAAATAAATAACTCATCATCGACTTAAAATCTTCCTGTTTAAATTATGTGTATTTATCTATTATTATTATTAAATATTTAGTCAAATCACGCTATATTTTTTTGTATGAAAAACTGTGTTGATGGAATATATTTTAATATGAGGTAACAACAACTAAAAAAGCAATTTTCAATACCCCAAGGAATGGAATTAATGCTTTCGCCTTCTTGAATTTCCCTACAGGCGCTTCATGTAATTTGTTTTCACGTCGATCTTAAAATCAATCAAAATATTGTTTTGCCTCAGACTACTCGGTTATTCTACATTATAGAGAAAATTTACTTCCATAAACAGTTTGTAAAGAAAGACCTAAAGAACGTGGCTGGGGGGGACTGGATGCGGAAGGCAGAGGACCGAGCGTTGTGGCGCAACTTGGGAGAGGCCTATGTCCAGCAGTGGACTGCGATAGGCTGAGTTGATTGAAACAGTTTGTAACAAAAGTCTTAATCATCACTACGTCACTACATGTTATAAATTAAAGTCCTCCACCGCACTGAGTTCGTGTTTTTTCGGGCTAATCTCGGAAACTACTATACGGATTTTCATACGGTTTTCACCAATAGAAAGAAGGATTATCTAAGAAGGTTATAGGCTATAACTGCTACCTATGCAAAGCAAGGGCTGGTCACACATGAATTGCAAAAACTAAATAAACTATTCAAGTGATATCCAATGATCTCAATTTGTTCCTTATCATACGTGGGACACTCAGAAAGTTTTGCGAAACTAAAAAAAATTGTTCTATACGTACATATATTTTTATCAAATCTTTTCAAAGTACTTTCCACCAGCCTCTATACAAAGATTCATGCGCCTAAACCAGTTTTCAAAACACTTTTTCCAGTCCGCCGCAGACACCTCGTTTACAGCCTGCTCGAACGCAGCCAGCGCATCTTCCGGCGACGAAAATTGTATCCCTTTGAGCTGATTTTTTATTTTTGGGAATAAAAAGAAGTCACACGGTGCTAGATCAGGGCTGTAAGGAGGGTGACCCAGGAGTTTGACTGGCGTGCTGTCCAGGAAGTCCCTCGTTTTGAGTGCGGTGTGCGCAGGTGCATTGTCGTGGTGGAGCAGTAGCCCGCGGAGCCCTGTGTTTGGTCGCTTGTTGCTTATAACAGAGAAAACTTCTGGCAAACATTTGGTAGTATACCATTCGGCATTAATGCTTCTTTGATCCCGTAAGGGAATTGATACCAAGTGGCCAGTCAAATTAAAAAAGCTAGCGATCAAAATCTTACCCCCGCTTCTAGATCGCTTCACTTTGGTAGGCGTTGGCTCATTTTGAAACACCCAAACAGTCGACTGGCGCTTGGTTTCTGGGTCGTATTGATAAATCCAGGACTCATCACCTGTAACGATGTCATAAACACGCCGAGACGAGCCTGCTTCAAATTTGTTAAGCATATCACGGCACCATTCCACCCGGGCCTGCTTCTGAGCATCGGTGAGGTTGTGCGGCACCCAGCGTGATACTATCCTCCTCACGCGAAGATGGCTGTGTAGAATCTCGTGAACGCTTCCCGATCCAATCTTCAATATGTGTTGAATCTCCTGATATGTAATTCGCCTATTGTCTTGGATTAAATTTTTCACTGCTAGCACGTTTTCTTCGGTAACAGCCGTCAAAGGGCGACCGCTTCTTTCGTCATCCCCCAAAGTTGGTCGACCGCGCTTGAATTCGTTATACCAACGATACACGGTTGCCTTGGAAGGGCCTTCATCCATGAATGCCATTTGAAGTCTATCGTACGATTCATCCGGTTTCAGGCGACACTTGAAATCGTATAAAATCATAGCTCTAAAATGTTCCCGGCGCAGATCCATATTTCAGTGAGACACAATACTTTGAATTAACTCGCAAAAAATGTGGAGGGAAATTTTGAAATTGGAACTTACTTATTTTTACTTATAAATAATCATATTTTCGAAAAACATTATAACTGGCCAGTCTCCCATATATAAAACCTTTTTTTCGCAATACTTTCTGAGGGGCCTGGTATTTACAAAAAAAAACCTAAAATTTCACACTATATTTCTCAATTGAATAAGTTTGCCTATGTAACACACGACTACCTAACCACGTACCATATGAATTTGACATATATTGGTTTACCCTATTTACCTTAAAATACATTTGACCTAATTACCCGTGACCTTTTCCAATGATTGGCAACGAGAATAATCTTACGTTCCCACCGCCAGACATTTCATCGATTTTAGTTCGCTAATTTTAGTCATCAGCACTATTTTGTATCTGAAACGAAAATGTAACCTGAATATTGAGTAACTATGTAATAAGTTGTATAAATAATTCAGAGCTACTCGTTAACTGTGCACATATTGAATAAATAAGTTACAAAATCTGTTCCATGTTTGTTTTAATTACCTTTATTTTTTACTGATTACAAGTAAGTTTTGTTTACAATATTCAGCATGAAAGACTAAGTATACAAAATAGGGTCACCACTAGTTATACATTATTACAAAATTTTAACTCTTACAATCGCTTTTCTGGGGAAACTTTGGATGGGTCTATTCATTTTAATTTATTAATTTAATATAAGTGTTTAAAATAGAGACTGACACAATACTGCTCAAGCAAAAAAAAAAACGATTACAGACGGTATTATCAGTCAAAATTAAATTTGAGGAAACATGTGGTGATAATAAAAATACATGATTAACTAAAAAATAATAATGTTGTGTTTTTTTTCGATACATTTTACTATACACCGCATCGCTAGAAGCTACCGTACCGTAGGTGTTCAAAGGGGTATAGAACCGAATTATTTATTTTGTTCCCTATTGGGAACAATTATTCATTTGTTATTATTTTATAAAACATGATTAAACAATTAAATTTTTCAAATTGTTTTTGTGTATGGAGCTACATGCTTGCCAATTATGGTGTACAAACATTATACTTGAACTCATAATAAAAATAGTAGGGAAAACGATGGAATCAAACAAAAAATAATTTTGAGAACGAAGTTTTTTTTTTTATAGTATATGATGGCGAAACGAGCTAAAGGCCCACCTGATGTTAAGCAGTTACCTTTGCGCATAACAACTTCATTACCACCTAGGCTGTTGCCTAAATGGTACCACAAGTCGGTTCGCCAAACTGAGACATTAACAGTAGGTAGTACATTAATATAATTATTCAAAAAAATTAATAAATTAATTTCTTACATACAGTCAGCTGCACAAACATGTATACACATTGCGAAATTAAAAAGTTAATTTAAAAAAGAATAGGGATTAAAAAATTTCAACATTGTACACTTAGCATCTACCTACATACATACGAATACCAGGTTTGTGAAATATAAAGATTTAATCAACATGTTTTTTTTTATTTGGGTTTTAATTTCGTGGAGTGTGTACACAAATCTTTCTTTGTGCAGCTGACTGAACATAACAGTTTCATTTATTTATTATTTAGCATGGGTACCTGTACCTATCAATATTGAATTACAATCATTCAAAAATTCTGATAAGCTATATGTACAGTCAGAAATCTTTACGGTTAACCACCACTAAGGCTAAAATCGATTGCGCTCAATTTTCGATGGCAGCCGTTGGTACGTGTAATGTAGCAGGATTCGTTCAAGGGATTTTGTCGACAAAACTTACCACCGGGAAGTATCGTGATTCGTGACCGTACATCTAGAATTTATTTATCCCTCTCACAATAGATTAGATACACATTTATAAAAGGTACAAGACTACATAATTTACATTGTGAGAGCTGGTGCCTGTTGTGGATTCGTAATAATCTGTGTTACAATGAATTTTCAATATAGTCAGCTAGTAGGTACGTTTGTTTTATTTCGTTATCGTGCTCCCAACCTTACACAGGTGTTAAGCCACAATCAATGATGCAAATTATATACATTCATGTGCATCTCCCTCCAAAATATATATGATTATATTTCAATGTGAACATATATTACGTAGGATTCAGAAAGTATTTTTGCATGCTCGTCTTCATAAAGAAACGTGCGCTGCACACCAATGAAAGAATTGAACTTAAAATGTTCACATCGAATTCGAAATTCACAATGTTTTATTTTTTTTAAAGTTGGCAAAGCTGAAGGGGAAATTCCCCATAAGCCAGCCAATTAATTTTCGGGTATAATTATGACTTCATACAGGCTAATGTTGAACTACTATCCTAGTTTTGTTATTAAAACCAGAACAAACCCACAAATAATATGTAAGGGTGAATTCTCCAGATAGATATAAATATAAATAAATAAATATAAATATCTTCGGGACATTTTTACACAGCACCATCTAGTCCCAAACTAAGCAGAGCTTGTGATATGGGTACAAGACAATGGATATAATACTTATATACTTTCACTACTTTTTTACTTTAGATATCATTTGCGGCTTGGTAACAAACCCGATATTTGAGTCTAGAGAGAATTATCTTTGTGACCTTTTTGTCTAGTAAAATAAAATTATGATTTCAATGAAATTGACGCGCAGGGCTTTTATATACCATACTTATTTGAATTATATAATTATGAAAAAATATCCACTTAGTCCAAAAAAATACCCCAGAATGGTTAATCTGTAGCAGCAGTAGATCGTAGAATTGGGAAACACCATGTATGTCACTTGTACGGTCACAATCCTTCCCGGTGATACACTTTGTCGACAAAGTCAAATTCAAATTCAAAGCATTTATTAGCAACTAACCCCCAGTTGCCGAAAGGCTGATCAACACAAAAATTAACGAATCTACTGGCTAAATCTCAGGTCAAGCGATGTAATTGGTTGTAAGTATTTTAGCCGACCAATTACAGGAGCTGACATTAGATTTGTCAATAGCTCAAATTGATCAGTTTTCCAGAAATTGGGGGTAAGTGTACAATAAAGTTCTTATTGATTTAAAATACATTAGGAGGCACTTATAACTTAGCGGCATTAGTCCCTTAACTTAACTAATTAGTCCCTTGAACGAATCCCTACATTACACGTACCTATACGGCTGCTGTCGAACACTGAGCACAACCGATTTTAGCCTTAATGGTGGTTCACCTGAAAGTTTGCTGACTGTACCTATGAGAAAACATAGTAAATTTTTCTAGATGGTCTGCGATGTGGTAAAACCTTACAATTAAACGTGAAATGGAGGTAAAACGTTTATTTCAACATTTACAAGACAAGATAATTTTTGATTAATAAAACAAATGGATCGTATTCTTATCTCCTGCCGGGTATTTGCTACCTATCAAATTTTATTCATTTTTATAATATCTTTTAATATTGTGTGAGGATAAAAACAAAAGATTTTTTTAATCTCCTTGTAAGGCCTCCAAAAAAAACAAAGGTACCTAATTATTTTGAAATAATGCGTTTTTTCTTAGCAACAAAAGTAATTATGTTAGAATCTTGAGTCAAAAAAACTTAGCCTACTCAGCCTGTGCGAGGGCGTCTGTCTAAATTACTGGTCTGTTGTTCTTTTATCTCAATTTCTGGATAAAATTATAATTATGTCTGTTACGTTGTTTATTTAAGAGCCAAAAGGCTTGTTATAAATTAAAGAAAATTATGAGAGGTTCGCTGTGTAAATTATCGTTATCCATAGGAATATATATTAAACCTGGATAAAATAATAAAGAAAGATAAATGTTGCTGGCTGATTTTCGGATGAGATTAACCTACCTTATCGTATCCCGTGGGAGTCGTTGAGGCTATTTAAGGGTTATACGGTAGAAAAACATCCCCCTGTATGATCTTCTACTATAATGATCTTTCTTCTTCTTCTTGTATGAGCCTTATATTAGTAATAGCTCATAGTAAATAATCAGTTCATTAATCTCCCACTCACAGAAATCTAAATGATAGTCTTGTTCAATGATATTTAAAAGTACAGATATGTTACTTGCACTCGCAACATAAGACTCAAAAACGTCCAAATTAGGAGGTTTTTTTTTTCTATTAATTCGCATCAAGTGAGCACCGAGCGTAACCGGTGACAAAAAAAAAACTAGAATGCCGTCGTGTGTTAACAAAAAGTGTTCCAATTATGACGCGAAAGTATCTTGAAGTAACTTTTTCGTTGGTTTTATTAGGGTATGGCATATCTATACTTTTAAATATCATTGGTCTTATAATTTAGATTTCTGTGGTATCACTGCTGGGCACAGACCTCTTTTCAATGCAAAAAGGGTCCACCCTTAGTCCACCATGCTGCCCTAGTTATTTTTAATAACAGAAGGGTGCAGCAAAAGAGCAAGCGGGTTACCTGATTGTAAGCAATTACTGCCGCCCATGGACATCTGCAACACCAGGGGAGTCGCCGATGCGTTTCTGATCTTTTCAGAAGACATAATTATTCTCTTTTCTTGAAGGGTCCTATCTCGAATTTGTTCGGGAAAACTGCAGGCGGAAGTTGGCTTAACACTTTTGCTATACGAGGCAAAAATGTCATGTGAAGCGTATACAGCAGTACATAGAGATGCAACGTCTCTTTGCAAGGTTAGAGGGTCAAGTCCTCGGTCAAGCTGATTGGAAATAGCATGGGTCCCAACGATTTGAGCCACTCTGCGTTGAATGCGGTCATCTATGGATGTATGTATGGAGAACTGTCAGGTGTGCAGGTTTCCACACGATGTTTTCCTTCACCGTTAAAGTAAGTGATAATCATATTCTGAGTTTGAAGTAAAACCCTCCTGCATGATCTTTATTCCTACTTACATTATAAATGCGAAAGTTTGTATGTTTGTTTGTCTGATTTGCAGCCGCGCTAAAAGGGCTGAACGAATTTGTATAATAAGTTGCATTGTTTGTGCGGGAAACATAAAACTCATACGAAAAAATTACATAATTATTTCCCCGAGACAATTGTTATTTTTATCTTCAATTTCCTATATTTTTCAACATTTTTGTGACGAGGTCGCGGTTACGTGTCAGCGTCGGCAGTTAATAGTGCTGTAAAATTTTGCCAACCCATATTTTTTAATGGTAAAACCTGACTTTAAGGTAAATGCTTTGTTTATTGCTTGGGAAGAATCAACTAGTTGAGCCTCTGCAATGTTGCCAAAATGCTGCCACCACGTGAAAGAGTAAAGAATAAAACTGGTCATTATAATATATTGTGTAGTGATCGCGAAAACCTAAGAAATTACTATCATCATCATCATCATCATAATTTCAGTCGAATGACGTCCACTGCTGGACATAGGCATCCCCCAAGCAGTTTGGGGGGATATGCCATAATCGCCACACTTGGCAGGCGGGTTGGTGATCGAAGATGGCTGGTTAAATACTCAGAAAACACTGCTGCCCATCCTCTAGTGTATCCCTTAGACACCTTTTACGACACCCATGAGAAGATATAGGGTGGTGCAATTCTTTACGTCCGGCACCACCAACCTAATAAAAATTGCTATCGGCGGATGACTAAAAAAAAACCGGCCAGGTGCGAGTCGGACTCGCGCAGTAAGGGTTCCGTACCTCTCAACGACCTGATACCCCATAAAAATTGATTTAATTTACGAGAGTTTATCAAAAGACATCAACGTACAGTGCGCGAAATATGAATTTTTGCATGTCTTTCTCACGCAGATACCACCACATATGTCTATGTTTGTCTTATTTTTAGTATTTGTTGCTAAACTACATAATATGCACTATAATCTAACCAAGTTTGACGTTGGTATATATATTACTGTTTTGAAGATAGAGCAGGAACAAAAACGTTGAAAAAAATGCATGTTTTTTGAGGTTTCTTGTATGGGGACCCCCTTTGGTTTTAGACTTTTTTTGTTTTTAGTATTTGTCGTGATACACCTCATAGCAACACAATTTCTGAGAAAATTTCAACCGGTTACCTATTACCGTTCAAAAGATGTCCCTGTGACAGACAGATGGACGGACGGACGGATGGACAGATTTTTAGGGTTCCGTACCCGAAGGGTAAAAAAAAAACAAGGTTGATTAGTTACAGTAACAGAATTCCAAGTCACAAGTCTCCATTTAAAATAAAAGTAATTACATCCGAATGAATATTTTTTAAATTGTCTTTACTGGTAAAATCATTGATAATGAAAATAAATAATTCTTAACAAATTATTTTCTGACAAAAGCACATAAATCAAAACAAGACCGTGTTTGACTGTTTTTACATAGCTTTTTAGAAAACAAACCTCGAGACCAAAGTAGATCAACTATTTTTAAGAAATCGTCGCCTCATTGCTTGAATGTCCAACCGACCATTGACCAAATTTTACCGGAGACGTTTTTTTTAGGTTATTATTGATTTAAGAGAAATATTTTAAAAACTTTGATGATTTAAGAATAAGTATAGTATATATTACATTATTCTTAAATCTTCAAAGTTTAAAAAATATTTCTCTTAAATCAATAATAAACTAAAAAAAACGTCTCCGGTAAAATTTGGACAATGGTCGGTTGGACATTCAAGCACTGAGGCGACGAAATGTAAACGAAATTCAGAAAATAATCTGATAATGTAATGGTAACTGTAAGAATTTGGTCGATGTTAGCAAAAGATCTTCCACAAACGCTACCCTTGGGAGAGAATAGCTTTTATTAGCATTTATTCTAGACGACACATTACGTAAGTGTTCTAATTCAACGACACGTAGGTACTTATACTTAAATGTTACATGTTTATAGACATAATAATCGAGATAAAATAGTTTTATGGATAATTGCACTGTTATTTTGTCTGTAATGCAATTATCTAGCGATTGTGAGCGTTCATTAAACTTTGACAACTTTATAAGTAAAGTAAATAATATTTATTCTAGAGTTGGATAAAGTTTGACGAAACATTTTAAGAGTTCTCTAAACCGACGAGCATGCATGACGAGATTAATGGACGTAGATGAAGCGAAAGAGATGTGTCAGGATCGTAGCAGGTGGAAATCCATAGTCTCTGCCTACCCCAATGGTAAACAGGCGTGATAATATGTATGTATGTATTAATGTACTTTTAGATAGCTCTAAAATACACGTGTGACAAAAATCTTAGCATTTTAATACTGAGTCTTGAAACGTGTGAAAACCCACAGTTTAATAATAAATTTGATGCTTGTAACACTCAAAATGATAGCTAGCAGCACCTGTTACGGGAACACGCTTAAATCTTATTAATACTGTATGTAATACTGTGTCTAACCTTGATACTCTGTTCAGGAACTAGAGTACGAAACGATTTATTTCTCTGACGTACCTAGGTATTTGAATGAGTTAATAACCCGACAGCAATGAATCCCGGTCACCAACATAAGACTTAATATCTGAGAAATTGAAAATAAAGTTTCTGTTGGTAACCCGGATTCATTGCTCCCGAGTGTAGGTGCCTATACCGCATATTCCTCTTAACATTATGTTATTTATACATTTACAAGTAATGACTACTCTAGGTAATAAGGTAATAATTTTATTTGGAGTTAGTACAATACTATGACGTTATTTATTTTCATTCCATGCTCTTAGTTACCGAAAACATGTCCTTTATTACCCCCTCCCCCTGCCATTTATATTAACTATCATTTAAACATACTTAGTTTATTCTTGTAATCTATTTCTGTAAGAAACATTTGAGAGCAAAATTAAAAAATGTAAAGAAATTTGTTTCAAATTCAATGTTCACATTCAATCTTTAACATTCAATTCACACAATTGCTGCAAATAAAACATAAATATATACATATTTACATCACACCAACCAAATAACATCAAAACCGGGATATATGTGCAAACACCCATCGAGATAGGATAGAGGCGAAATCAAATAAACCCATAAACCCATAGAGGGAGGCCGTTGAGCTTATTTACATAATAAATCACCTGATTTGATTTGAATCTCGTTTACAATTTCAATGGCGTTGACAAAGTGTAAAGGGTTACAGAAGGTTTATAGCTTATGTAATTAATAATTGAGAAGTCTATTTTCAGCAGTGCACGTTAATTAAGTTGATGTAATGTAATTAGATACCCCGAGACTCTTATTAAATTTAATACATTCCGGGATCGAAAACCAACCACACAACTTTGACCAACTTCGAATTCACTCTGTTGAATGGCAAAGGTCTTACGACAGATCTTTCATTCCCCTCTGATTCACACCAATTCACTGTATACCCTACTTTGAACACTCCTTTTCTCACTTCTCTGTGTAACTTGAAGGTATTGTGAGCTTATCTTTTGAGTGGGTGTAGAATTTTAATTATTTTTGCAATTACCGCATTCAATAGATTAAATAATAAATTTATTTTCTTTCTGCAAAAAATATATTTATTTTCCACAAATCGGGAAAAGTTAGACTTAGGCTCAATTATATAATGTGTGAAATCATATCACGGCTGATTAATTAATTAATTTTGAGCTAAAGGGCCGGTTTTTCAATCATCTGATCTTTTAACTGAGGAATAAAAGTGACGCTTTGACAAATTTTATATACAACAGCTGTGAACATTTCAAACTTAGGTATGAATTAGTTACAAGTTAACTGGTAATTCAAAACCGGCCCTTGGATATAACATCACAGCATATCACAGTATCATATGCCGTATTTTGATCATACAATATCGAATAGTTATTGGAATCTGAAAACTGAACCTAGCCTTAGATATTTGTAATATTAATATAATTATATTCGAATAATTTGATATTGAAGGTTCCATTCCGTCGAGATATTTTAATATGAATTCCTATGATATAGATAGACATAATTATGTATTTTTTCTCATGAATATAAATATTATGATACATACAAGACTATATTATCGCTATGTACAGATATAGACTATATATAGATATCGCTTTTAGCGATAAGACCGCCCATGTACCAATAATTTATTCGTTGTTCCTGTTTACTACTATTTTCATAACATAACATAACAACATAACATCACGCCTGTATTTCCCCGAAGGGGTAGGCAGAGGTGTAATAGTACACCCACATTTCGCCAGTTATGTTATAGTCCCATGTAATAGGGGGCGAGCCTATTGCCATTTACCGGGCACAAATCCAGACTCCGGGCTGCTACTGAGAATTTTCTGATGAAAAAACCTAATAACACTTTGCCCGACCCGGGAATCGAACCCAGGACCCCACGCTCAGAGGTCAAGCTTGCAACCACTAGACCAACGAGGCAGTCACTATTTTCATGGTGTACAATAAAGCATATTCTATCTATATATACGTACACATTTTGCAAAAGTCTTAATTTACATAATACAAGTTGTAAGAATCTGAAGGGATTTTCAGATTTATGTCAAAAACCTATGTATTATCTATTTCCTACTAGACATTGACGCTGCTAGAAATTAAAACGAAGAACAATGCTCTAGAGATGTGGTGCTGGAGAAAAATGCTTGGGAAGTCATGCACTGAGTTTCGAAGCAAAGACTCCATACTCAACGACCTCGGCATCAAGCAGCATCTATTGACTTCGGTACGATCTTGCGTCCTCATTTTTTAGGGCATGTCTCGCGGCGTACTCCATAGAGCGCTTGTCTTGTCGTGGAAGGCCTCCAATGTGATGGACTGATTATATTAAGTCTGCCGTAGGCCGGCTATTATATTAATGCACCAGACTAACCCAGAGCAG
Organism: Asteroscopus sphinx; assembly: GCA_949699075.1. NCBI lineage: Eukaryota > Metazoa > Arthropoda > Insecta > Lepidoptera > Noctuidae > Asteroscopus > Asteroscopus sphinx. Next base: position 9,578,819 of record OX453013.1, on the reverse strand, counting down.
AGAAGAGTGGCGAAGAATCGTGAGGCGATCTACAGCCCCCCTGGCAACAGTAAATACCTACAGTAGTACCTTGACTTCTCTGTCAAAAGCAAAACTACTGCACAGTCAGCTTCAAAATTATCGAAACGACAAGAGCCTCTAAGCATGAGTTTTTGCAATATCGTATTTCTTTATTTTCAACCAAAAAGCCAAATGTCGTTTTCTATATATCTGACTTCAAGAATTACGGATTTCCGTAAAAAAATTCTAATCACGCCAATTTTACACTCACGATTATGCAAATAAAATAGATAAACTGCTACAAGCCAAGGTTAGAAGCAATTTATGTAATGAGTCTATGAACCTGGTAGACAAATTTTAGTGAGCTGGGCCCCAATTCTCGCGTTAAATAGATAAATGTCTAATTCGAGATAGATAATCTCTAATTTTAAATCTCTACGAAAAATGTCGCCGGTAATGTCAACTGCTATGAATAACTCTTTGTATTTAGAGAGCTAAGCGTAGACATATCTCTAACGTGACATTCTGAGAATACGGAAATTTTATTTCGATCGACATTTGCCATTTTGTTTCGACATTATGTTGAGTTTGAGATAATGTCTACGACGTGAGAATCACCCCCCTTGGAAAAGTGGATCAAAATATATTTATGCCGTTGTTAGCCATATTTGTCTAATGCTATATTAAATGGTACACAAAAAAATCTTCTCAGTGCGGTCAATGTATCACAATCTATATTACATCCACAAACGCCGAAAGAAATAAGCAACAAGAAAATGTTCGTATATTGATCCTAGGTCCAAATATAATCCCAGTCTAACATGCCCAATGAATCGGAAGAATTGTATCGGAAAGATGATATTTTTCCTCGATACGCACTGATTTGTGTAACAGAATCCGACTGTTGGGTGATTGATCTCGTAGGTACTCTGATATTCATTCTGATAGACCAACATGATCCAATAATGTCATTATCCTATTGTGATTTTCAATTATATACTTTATTTTCGGTAAAGTTACATAAAAAAAAATTAAAAGAATTAAATTAAAAGAAGATTTCTATAAGCCAACATGATTAAAACCTGCTAAAGCATACGGCTTTTAATTAATTTATTGCGATACTGTGTGAGAAGAATGTAAGAAAATATAATTCTGAGAAGGGGCCCGTGCCTAGCAGTGAGACAGTAATAGGATAATTATGGGGTGCATTAAAAGAGCCTCCACGAGTGACGATATTTGATTGATCGTCCGGCGCACCCTGGACAGCAGCCCCGCTACCAACCAGCTGACTGGCTAATCTTTTCCCAACGGCATGGGCTATTGTCATAATCTAGCTAATATCGACACGATAGAAGAAAAAATTTCATACTAATGACAGGTATAAGATCAAAGTAATATACATGCTGAAATTTAAATCACTTCTTTCCCGAAAAGGGATCATTGTACTCATCATTATGAATATAATATGTTATGTAATGAAGTTTCCTACTAATAAATCTAGTATGATACCATAGCAGTACCTCGTTAGTAAATCGAACGACAACCTACGTCATACATACAATTTATCATCGTTATCTGAGAACAATAAATAAAAATACAGACAGTGGAACTTACCTTTACATTATATAAAAATCCCAATAAGAAAGATAATCAAAATGTCAAGCACCCACCTCAAAAGGTTGTCTTTACAAAGAGTCCGTCTTAAGCTGGCCTGTGGTAGTATTAGGAACTAAGTTTAATTGTACTGAATTTGACATATTTATGTCATTTCTCTTTGCAAGCAGCGCCACTATAGAAGGCCAAGGTAAACTGGTTCTTGTGTAAGAAGATCCCTTTAACTGGTAAACGCACATCGTTATTATCAAAAATTTCTTCGACACTTGACATTTTCTTCAGGTAATGCGTACGCCTTTCATGTTCACATAGGCACTCATTAGTGGAAATATTCGAGGAACGAAAATGTTATCTCTTATAATGTTCGCGCCTACTTGGGAGTTGAGAATCTAGTATGGGCTTATCCTCTGCTTGTACTAAAGACGAATAAAGAAATTACCCTAAAATCATGGGTAGGATTTTAGTTATTGAACAATAAAATATTAAGTATCGTACATATTTTCTATGGTAGGTAGGTGTATATACAAATTTATAAACAATACAATCTAGTTACATACTTTAGACAATATTTAAAATACACATCTTACAATTGTTAATTACTACCTATTTACATCAATGTGTATACAACATAAACATGTATAAAATACAGATTAAATAATAGTTATCATGAAAGTGGACTTAGGTGTCGAAGAATTCCTCCACATCACTATCATCCGGAAGCATGCCCAAAAGACTGGTAGTGTTGCCACGTTGAATGGCAACGTTTATTCTTTTCCCAAAGAACATTAGAACAAGCCAGCCCTCCAGTCACGCGAAATGTCGACCAGTCTCTTAGAGTTTTCCTTGAAAAAGAGCCGTTAGATTATTTATTCCGCCAATTGTCGGTTGTTCTAAAAACTTGATGGCATCGACATTTTCTATGTGATTATCTGTGAGATGATATACCGAAATAAACTTAGCCATCAAAGTCTCTTTTTTAAGTCCAGACATGTTGTATTTGTGTGAGGAGAATGCAGGGCAACTCCTGGACTTTAAAAAAAAATGCTGGGTCAATTTGAGAGGACCTGTTCTAGGCACGCATGCATGAGTCATCGTATATGATGCTACAGCTCAACCATATTAAATAAGGGAGCTCAATAATGCCTTTATAGCGTCGTTACGCGCTCTACCGCCGTGAAAAACGTGACGTCACCGTCATCGTTGACCTCCCCCTCCATTAGCGTGCGGCTACACTACTGTCTCGAACGCACACACAAAGCTGTGCGCACGCACGTTTGACGTTCTATCCGCGCTTACTTTGCTGGTGTTCTTTTTGTGGTCAGACGTCTCCCGACGCCACCATTTAATTTTTTGGCCATCTGACTAAAGCGCTTCTGTTTTAGTTTCGCTTCTATCGGACGTTCCCCGACGCTACCATTTTCTTTTGTGGGTCCACCTGACTACAACGCTTCTGCAACATCTTTGCTTCTGTCGGACGTCCCCCAACGTCACCATTTTCTCTTGTGAGTCGACCTGACCACAACTAGTACAACTGAATAGTAGATAGTGGTCTCGTAGCAGGCATTAGAAACACAAATTACCTACCTAGATTTCACAAATATTTGTGTACACAAACATTTTGATTTGATTTCTTAGATATTTTTATTGCAACGTAGTTCCTTATCGCAGCTTGCGGTAGGTGTGATTCGGGATAAAATTTAACGTTACGTCAGATTTTAACTATTAATTAAAACACAAAAAAGACGTGTTACTGTGGATTGAACTTAGACCCTGTGGTCTCTCAGTCCGACATTTGATGTTCTCTGCCATCTATGCTTGCATTATAGTTTAAAAATGTTTCATTATAATGAACCGGTCAAATAAATATGAATTTTTAGGATAACTTCGTTCCTGAGGGGGTCCCCTGACCGCACAGGTTTTTTTTACTTTATTTATTATACCTAGTTAGGTACTGCTGACCAAGACACAGCAAACTAACATCGAAGCGGAAGAGCTAAAAGCTATTGGCAAATGATGTTTAAAAATACAGATATGTTACTTACGCTCGCAATCTGAAGACTCGAAAACGTCCTAATTAGGACGTTTTTCTATTAATCTGCGTCAAGTAAGGCACTGAGCGTGACCGGTGACAAAAAAAACTAAAATGCCATGGTGTGTGTATAGAAAGTGTTCCAATTATGACGCGAAAGTAACTTGAAGTAACCAACTTACTTTGTACTAGTTTATGTGTATTGTTCTGCCGCTGCGTACGGCACATTTTTTTCGTTTGGTTCGTTAGGGTATGACATATCTATGCTTTTAAATATCATTGCTATTGGCCGTATAAGTTTCACCGTAACCTATGTTGGCGATAATGTAACTTAATCGAATATGGAAATGTGTCGTAACACGAATAAATCTTCGCCTGAACTCTGCTTAACATGATCTTGGGACCTCATAATGATGTTTTGGGTCCCAAGTAACGTTGTTTAGGTAGGACGTGATAATTTGATGCGATAGGCACCCCATCTATCATGTTTGGTCGGCGAAAATGAAGGGTTACTTGAGTTTGTATTACATCTGGTATAAGCATGATACAGCCTGCTTAAGTATTAAGTCGATCCCAAGTAATGATAGGAAAATTAGGAAAGTTTTGACCGAACTGAGCTGAAGGTAGGTTCTATTTTGTGGAAAAGTTCAAATAATTATCATGAAAAACGTCAAATGAAAACATCTGAAACAATTTAACAATATTTAATACCTGATTCAACCATTTTCTTCGTTTTAATAAACCACAAGTCCTGGCGAAGGAAAACCAATATATACCTAGAATGCTCCGTGAGACTTTTGAAATTAAAAAACATCCTAATTTCAATTGAGAAAATGGTTGACAGCTACCACCTGACAATTAAACAAGTTTAACAGAATTACATCGCGTATATTATTTAAATTTGAAGTCCTTGAGTATCAAGAAATCACCCCAGATTTAAGTAGTTTGTAGAAACATGAAAAAAGTTGTGTTTTGGTTTTTTTAGGAGTATTCGTTTTTAATTAACATTAAGTCATCTTGATTAGCAAATTTTGTGTTTACCCGTAATTAGCATACATAAAAAAGACAATACTAAAAATAAATAAAAAAAAAATATCTTCGGGACATTTTTACACAGCACCATCTAGTCCCAAACTAAGCAGAGCTTGTGATATGGGTACTAGACAATGGATATTATACCAGGCCCCTCAGAAAGTATTGCGAAAAAAAGTTTTTATATATGGGAGACTGGCCAGTTATAATGTTTTTCGAAAATATGATTATTTATAAGTAAAAATAAGTAAGTTCCAATTTCAAAATTTCCCTCCACATTTTTTGCGAGTTAATTCAAAGTATTGTGTCTCACTGAAATATGGATCTGCGCCGGGAACATTTTAGAGCTATGATTTTATACGATTTCAAGTGTCGCCTGAAACCGGATGAATCGTACGATAGACTTCAAATGGCATTCATGGATGAAGGCCCTTCCAAGGCAACCGTGTATCGTTGGTATAACGAATTCAAGCGCGGTCGACCAACTTTGGGGGATGACGAAAGAAGCGGTCGCCCTTTGACGGCTGTTACCGAAGAAAACGTGCTAGCAGTGAAAAATTTAATCCAAGACCATAGGCGAATTACATATCAGGAGATTCAACACATATTGAAGATTGGATCGGGAAGCGTTCACGAGATTCTACACAGCCATCTTCGCGTGAGGAGGATAGTATCACGCTGGGTGCCGCACAACCTCACCGATGCTCAGAAGCAGGCCCGGGTGGAATGGTGCCGTGATATGCTTAACAAATTTGAAGCAGGCTCGTCTCGGCGTGTTTACGACATCGTTACAGGTGATGAGTCCTGGATTTATCAATACGACCCAGAAACCAAGCGCCAGTCGACTGTTTGGGTGTTTCAAAATGAGCCAACGCCTACCAAAGTGAAGCGATCTAGAAGCGGGGGTAAGATTTTGATCGCTAGCTTTTTTAATTTGACTGGCCACTTGGTATCAATTCCCTTACGGGATCAAAGAAGCATTAATGCCGAATGGTATACTACCAAATGTTTGCCAGAAGTTTTCTCTGTTATAAGCAACAAGCGACCAAACACAGGGCTCCGCGGGCTACTGCTCCACCACGACAATGCACCTGCGCACACCGCACTCAAAACGAGGGACTTCCTGGACAGCACGCCAGTCAAACTCCTGGGTCACCCTCCTTACAGCCCTGATCTAGCACCGTGTGACTTCTTTTTATTCCCAAAAATAAAAAATCAGCTCAAAGGGATACAATTTTCGTCGCCGGAAGATGCGCTGGCTGCGTTCGAGCAGGCTGTAAACGAGGTGTCTGCGGCGGACTGGAAAAAGTGTTTTGAAAACTGGTTTAGGCGCATGAATCTTTGTATAGAGGCTGGTGGAAAGTACTTTGAAAAGATTTGATAAAAATATATGTACGTATAGAACAATTTTTTTTAGTTTCGCAAAACTTTCTGAGTGTCCCACGTACTTATATACTTTTTTGATACTGTACTGATTATTTGGTAATAGTGATAATTTGTATGCTGTGGGCGAACCTTATGCTGTAAATAAATAAATTGGTTTTCCTGACGTTACCACATACCACTTGTTTGGAACCCAAATCTAAACATAGTCAAGTCCTAAACAGAACGCTTCACTGTAAAACATAATGACACCGTGAGTGACAACTGCGCAGTGTGCATCGAAATGATTTTAATTAATAAACATTGGCAAACTTTGCCGAGTCTTCTCGTCGCCTATACCGCAAAGTTTGAAGACAAAGGGCTTCAACCAGTGCGTCCTGCCAGTCATGACTTATGGTGCCGAGACGTGGACACTGACAGTTGGGCTAGTCCACAAATTCAAAGTCGCTCAGCGAGCTATGGACCGAGCTATGCTTGGAGTTTCTTTGAAGGATAAAATCCGTAACGAGATTATCCGGAGAAGAACCGGAGTGACCGACATAGCTTGTAGGATCAGTAAGCTGAAGTGGCAGTGGGCTGGCCATGTCCGTCGAAGGACCGATGGCCGTTGGAGCAGACGAGTCCTTGAGTGGAGACCGCGAATCGGCAAACGCAGCGTAGGGCGCCCCCCTGCCAGGTGGACCGACGACCTAAAGAACGTGGCTGGGGGGGACTGGATGCGGAAGGCAGAGGACCGAGCGTTGTGGCGCAACTTGGGAGAGGCCTATGTCCAGCAGTGGACTGCGATAGGCTGAGTTGATTGTTGATTGTATGATAGACATTTTTTTAAATATCTATTAAGACGCTTGTCATCATCATCCTGCGACCACGAACGCTGCAAAGCTTTCGAAACCTCAGGAAATCCAATTTTTATAATATACGAGATGAAATCTGGTAAAATTTGTTTTATTATAGTGTGTAGTGACCGCGAAAACCGAATACATTATTAATATCTAATAATCTGCTTTATACTGTACTGTAATATTCTTGAAGTGAAAATTTAATTAGAATAACTAACTGTTAACCAGAAAGATTAAATAAAAAAATCGAAAATCATTTTACTAATTATTTTATTATTTTTAACGCATGTACGCATGCGATGCGAAATCTTACGATTTAAATTGTGGAAAGAAAAAATCAAATCACGTCTGACTTCACCCAAAGACGTGCCAAAGTGGATGAGAATTTCGATACCACGAGTACTCACGGTAGCTTAGTGGCTAAAGCACTGGCGTACTGCGCTAGGAGTCGCAGGTTCGAATCCTGCTCGTGAGCGATTTTTTTTTCTTTCCACTATTTAAATCGTATCATTTTACTAATTCCATGGATTTTTTTGTTAGATTTCCAATTTTTTGTTCTAGCTACGCTGTATTTTTCGGTAAAAGCGAACATGACATGACAATTTCAAACCCAGTTTTGTACAGTATAACAAAAACTCTAGATAACGTTTGAACAAAATGGATGAATCAGAGGCAAACTACCAAAGTACCGACATGCAGTTCCAGATTCCATTTTAAATATTCTAGCAGCAGTTTTATTTAGTGGTATTCCGACGTGTTACGTGCAAATGGGGTAGGAAAAATTCTGGAGCAGATATTGTTCAAATAACTGAATATCGTAATCAATTTACAGAAAATAGGTGATTAAGAGAAAATACCATGCGTAACTACTGTGTAAATAATTTATTGTTTAGAAAAGTTTCTTGTAAAAAACACAATTAATGTTGCTTTTCATTATTCTAGACTGTAATCAATCACTGCGACCATTGAATAAAAATCTAATCGAGATAGACACACAACACACAATAATAAATAAAAGCTTCTATCTTCTATTACATGGGACTATAACATAACTGGCGAAATGTGGGTGTAATGTACACCTCTGCCTACCCCTTCGGGGAAATACAAGCGTGATGTTATGTTATGTTATAACATAACTGGCGAAATGTGGGTATGCTATACACCTCTGCCTACCCCTTCGGGGAAATACAGGCGTGATGTTATATTTGTTTGTTATGTTTGTTCTAGCTATTCTTATAACGCCTACAAAGTTATGAACAAAAATATTATATAATAAAAAACAATTTAGGGTACCTCCCCTACATGCAAAGTGGGGGTGTTTTTTTTGTTCGCGTATTGCATCATGTTGGATATCGTTGGATATCAACTCAGCCTATCGCAGTCCACTGCTGGACATAGGCCTCTCCCAAGTTGCGCCACAACACTCGGCCGGTCGGTCGGTTGCCTTCCGCATCCAGTCCCCCCGAGCTACGTTCTTTAGGTCGTCGGTCCACCTGGCAGGGGGGCGCCCTACACTGCGTTTGCCGATTCGCGGTCTCCACTCAAGGACTCGTCTGCTACAACGGCCATCGGCCCTTCGACAGACATGGCCAGCCCACTGCAACTTCAGCTTACTGATCCTACAAGCTATGTCGGTCACTCCGGTTCTTCTCCGGATAATCTCGTTACGGATTTTATCCTTCAAAGAAACTCCAAGCATAGCTCGCTCCATAGCTCGCTGAGCGACTTTGAACTTGTGGACTAGCCCAAGTGTCAGTGTCCACGTCTCGGCACCGTAAGTCATGACAGGCAGGACGCACTGGTTGAAGACCTTTGTCTTCAAAGTTTGCGGTATAGGCGACGAGATGACTCGGCGAAGTTTGCCAAATGCTGCCCAGCCCAAACGGATCCTTCTGTTGGCTTCTTTCTCGAAGTTGTGTCTACCAAGCTGAATTGCCTGCCCTAGGTAGACATATTCCGTTACAACTTCGAGTACCCTTTGACGAATATTGGCCTCGGCATGACATGCATATTGAACATGACTTTAGTCTTGTCCAGATTCATGCCGAGACCGACACGTCGAGAGGCTCCGTTTAAGCTATGCAGCATTTCGCCCAGTTGTTCCAGCGACTCAGCCATTACAACGATGTCATCGGCAAAACGGAGATGTGAGATGTTCTTGCCGTTAACGTTAATACCCTGTCCAGTCCAGTCCAGCGTCTTGAAGACGTCCTCCAACGCGTTAGTGAACAATTTCGGGGATATTACATCCCCTTGTCTCACCCCTCTGCGCAGTTGGATTGGCTTCATCTTTTGGTCCTGGAGCTGAACAGTCATGGTAGTAGCGTTATATAGGCATCTCAGCATCTCTATATACCGCTCATCAATGTGACATCGCTGAAGAGCATCCAGAACTGCCCAAGTTTTGATAGAGTCGAAGGCCTTCTCGTAGTCCACAAATGCCATCCACAGCGACTGATTGTACTCTTCAGTCTTCTGTATGATCTGCCGAATAGTATGGATGTGGTCTAGGGTGCTGTAGCCTTTTCGAAACCCAGCTTGCTCTGGTGGCTGGAATTCGTCGAATCTTCCGGCGAGACGATTCGTGATGACCCTCGAGATCAGCTTGTACACATGACTCAGGAGTGAGATGGGTCTGTAGTTCTTCAGTCGGGTTTTATCCCGTTTTTTGAAGAATAGTACCACCGCACACCCGCTCCATGCCTCCGGTGTAGAGCCTCTTTGGATGACGGAATCAAACAGACTCTGTAGCTCCTTCAGGACTGGAGCCCCGCCTGCTTTTAGGAGTTCAGTAGTAATTCCGCCATCGCCCGGAGCTTCGTTGGATAGATATTGCAAAAATATTAGGAAACAATTGATACAGGGTTCATTTTACGAAATATTAAAGTTTAAAGTGGCAATTTTGTTACAGTTACGTGTCTCTATTCAATATTAAAGTTTAAAGTGGCATTTTTGTTACAGTTACGTGTCTCTATTCCCTACCATTAATTCTGAACTCTAGAAAACTATCCATATCCATATCCTCTCTTATCCATTCTATCTTTTTCACATTAGAAAATTTAATGAGTTTTTAAATGAAAACTATCGCAGATGAGTAAATATTTCTAGTTTACGAGTCATAATAGACCGATTTAAAATGTAAAAAAATCCGTACAAATTTACTGCAAAATTAAGCTTTGTAATTTTAGAACACACATCAAAACTAGGCTCAGATCTCTTGTAAGAATTCTGTGTAGCCTATAATGAGTACGGAAACCTACACTGTGCGTGGTCAGACACGACTTGCCCGGTTTCATAACACTTTTCGACTGTTCTGAATATTGGTGCATCTTGTCGCAAAGTCCCGAGCAAGATTGCTTGATCTTTGCAACAAGATGAACTAACGGCCAAAATTAATATCTAATCCATCCAAGATTTATCCTACTAGAGACAGAAATTTGTCATATTTTGTATGGAGCTTATGTCAAATTCTTATATCTAGTAGGGCAAATCGTGGGTAGATTGGATATTAATTTTGGCCGTACGACAAGTTTAAGGAAATATCAACGCAAAACGCAACTCTTATCAGCGACACTAATGTTATAATGAATCTTATTTATCGCGGTCACAGTGATGTAATCCAGTGTAGACACAGCATTAGAACTTTACTATACAAATTAGCTAGGGTTTGTACTAAGCCCTCTAGTAGATAAGGGGAAGCAAAACCCCGTTTTCTTGTTGATCGGGGGATTAAGGGACAACATTGAGAAACAGCTTGTCATCCCGGCAATCTGGAATAGTGGACTCCACGACTCCATTTTCATGGAAATGTTTGTTGTAACGAACGTTTTATTTAAGTGAGGGGATAACATTAAACAACGCTTAGTTGGAAGGGTTTAAAGGAATATCGTAATGTATAATTTAATATAGAAAGTGATTTATTGAAATGGGTCAATCGGGAAAAATCTTGCACTATAGTTACTTTTATAGTGAGCTTTTATGAAGAAGCTTTTTATTTGTGAACTTTTTTCTTTATTCGAGTCTAAGAAACCACGTCGTCAATTAAAGAGTACTAAAAAACCATTGCACATTCAAAGATTCATAAAAAAAACAAACAGCTCTGGAATCTAACCCAACCATTTTCTTTAAAAAAATCCCTAGTCGTTTTATTACGGTAAAAAGGTAGTTAGTGATGTTCGGTACGTTATAAAGAGTAAATCTAACATAAGAACCCCATGGCTTAACTTGCAAAAGAAGAAATAAACATATCTCAAATCAAACCAAAAATCCTCATCCTCCCAGCGGTGATTGACAATCGCTTAAACCACAATAGTTTGAACAAATATATGCATCTTTATCTTATACAGTTTCAAAATAAAATGGGAAATCAGCAATGGTCGTATAGGAGAAGGAGCTGAATACCTTATTTTTATTTTATTTTCGTGTGGAAGTACTCATGGATACCGTCCGTCCAGGGTGGGCGGAGGGGTATGTCGGACTCTAATCGACTAAAATCACACGGTGGCCATCCTCTGCACAAAATAGAGAAGTTCCGGGAACTCCAGTGGACGGCGCCGATGCCCCTCCAGTGCTACGCCTTTGGCACGTCCCGGGGAAACAACAAGGTTTCCCCAACAGCAGCACGCGACCACCACGTGCTGCTGGCCTTCTGACGTCCCTGTCCCAGGGTCGCTTAATGGATGCCTCGAGTCCCCTCTAGACTCTTGGCACCCACGATTCCGAAGGTCCCCCCCTCTACCTAGGGTATGTCGAACGTAATTACGTACTATCACTCGTGAATAAAATCTAGCTCTCACAGACACAAATGAACAAAAAAATAAAATTTGCAAATAGTACTCGTAACTGTTAACATAAAGTAATTTACTCAAGTACACCACGCAATCAATGTGGAATGACAATTTAAAGCTTCCATATAGTAATTTTGTAGGATTATTAAACTAAAACAGAAAATGTATCCTACACAAAAACACAGAGTTTACCAATGTTTGCAATGCTATCGCGGTAAGCATGAATACCAAAACAGACAAATATAAAAAATACTGTATATTCCACGAATGAAAAAAAATACTAGTTATTAAATAAATAAATAAAAATCATTTATTGCAGGCATACACCCATAGAACTTACACATACAATTTTAATTTAACGAAGAAAAATGATAGTAATTAAAAGATGAAGTAAATAATTTAATTCAATTAAATAATCAAAACAATTTAATAATTTATACTCAATCAATCAACTCAGCCTATCGCAGTCCACTGCTGGACATAGGCCTCTCCCAAGTTGCGCCACAACGCTCGGTCCTCTGCCTTCCGCATCCAGTCCCCCCCAGCCACGTTATTTAGGTCGTCGGTCCACCTGGCAGGGGGGCGCCCTACGCTGCGTTTGCCGATTCGCGGTCTCCACTCAAGGACTCGTCTGTTCCAACGGCCATCAGTCCTTCGACAGACATGGCCAGCCCACTGCCACTAATAATAATAATTTATACTAATTATTAAGAATTTATATTTTATAGGTAGCTACAAAAATTTGTTTGCGTATTTCTGTTAGTTGGAAATATAAATTTTTTGTTCATTTGTGTCTGAATGAACAAAAAATTTATATTTGCAAGTAGTTATTTCTTCCATATAGTAATTTTCTAGGATTATTCAACTAAATCAGAAAATGTATCCTACACAAACACACAGAGTTTACCAATGTTTGGAATGCTATCGCGGTAAGCATGAATATCAGACAAATATAAAAATTACTGTATATTCCACGAATGAAAAAAAAAACTTGTAATACCTACAAAAATTTGTCTGCGTATTTCTGTTAGTTCGAAATATTCAGAAGTAAAATTCATTTTTATTATTTTATTAAGCGTTTTACTTCCTTAACTGACAATTAAATTACATTTTTCATATTGGTGTACATAGATTAAACATCTTGCATCAGTCAATATTGCCACATGCCATGTTTAATTTTATTTCAAAATTCAGTCTTCCCGTTTTATTTGAGACACGTCCTGAATTTTTCTGGACCAACTCTCAATAAAACCTTGCTATGCACTATACTCTAACAAAGCGTTAATTAAAATCTAATAACACGAAACAGCAGAACTGTACAAAGCAAACACATACAATTTTCCCGTAAATTTTATATTGAACTGGCATTCTAGCGAACCTAATTGTGGGCATCGTGCATGTGCACACAACGTAAGCGGCGCATCACCGTGCGATGTTGTCGTACCGAACTAATATGGAAGCAAATTTCATTTTAATGACCTAGCCCGGCCGGAGCGATACCATCTATTCTCGATTTACTTGGAACAGGGTTGCCGACGCTGCCTTGCGCAACTAATGAACACGCGACTTCGTTTTTATTTCTGTATTTCGTTTTATGTGTTTTGATAGTTATCGATCGAATAAATAAACGTAAATTATGAGACTGGCTGGGTGCTTTTATTTTTGAATGTTTGTACAACACGGGGCGTGATTTCGAGCTAAGATATAAGCAGCCCATTATTGTCCCACTGCTGGGCACGGGCCTCTTCTCTGAATGAGAAGGTTAAGGCCTTAGTCTACCACGCTGGCCTAGTGTGGATTAGCATAATAAACACACCATCAAGAACTATATGGAGCACTCTCAGGTGTGTAGGTTTCCTCCCGATGTTTTTCTTTAATGTTAAAGTTTTTTTTTACTATAAAGTATACACGAGTGATACGTTATTTGTATTAAAATCTAGCAAGTGTTTAAAGCAAGTGATAATCAAATTCTGTTCCGCACATGAACTCGAAAAGTCAGAGATGCGGGCTGGGTTCGAACCCAGACCCCCCTGAATGGAAGGCAAGCGTTCAACAACTAGGCTATAACTGCTTTTTAATTTTATTTGTATGAATATTCAGTGATATTGATATTGATAGCAGTGATAGCCTAGTGGATACACTTGCCTTCCATGCAGGAGGGTGTGAGTTCGATCCCGGCCCGCACCTCTTGACTTTTCGAATTCATGTGCGTTTTTATATTCGATTATCACTTGCTTTAACGGTGAATGAAATCATCGTGAAGAAACCTGCAAACCAGGGAGTGCTCCAAACAGTTCTCGATGGTGTGTGAAGTCCGCCAACCCGCACTAGGCCAGCGTGGTGGACTAAGGCCTTAGCCTTCTCGTACTCAGAAGAGACCCGTGACCAGCAGTGGGACAGTAATGGGCTTGTTATGTTAAGTTATATGTAAGAATATTACAATCCAATCCATGGTGATATTGAAAGATCAATTACACCACAATAATACTAATGATACATACTGATAGAGTCCAATATACAAATAAATGGTTTCGTAAATCTAATCCAGGGCCTAATTAACGTTTGGGGACGGAAGGGAGATGTCTATTATAATGATGTCGGTAATAAGTTACTACTGTCATAATAATAAAGTAAACTACTCTAGGTTGGCTATTACTAGATGATAACCGTTTCGTGTGGTGCCAGGCGTAAAGAATTGCACCACCCTATATCTTGTCATGGGTGTCGTAAAAGGCGACTAAGGGATTAACCAGAAGATGGGCAGCAGCGTTCTCTGAGTATTTAACCAACCAACTGCGATCGCCAACCCGCCTGCCAAGCCTGGCGATTATGGCATATCCCCCCAAATTACTTGGGTAGGCCTATGTCCAGCAGTTGACGTCTTTTGGCTGAAATGATGATGATGATGAATGATAACGAATGATAACCAAGTGAATGTGTAGCTTAGGTACCTACATTTGCCTTACGTATTAACAGTTTTTTTTTCGTTGTAGTTTGAAGAACGTAGCAGCCGTATATTTATATCTACTAGACGCTTAATTCCACATACATTTCGGAAATTCATGCAAGTCAAGCGCGTTATCTGCATATCGCATGACTTTCTATCACGGTTTTACGACAAGTGGATTGGCTGTATCCCCTGTAATAGCCAATTAGTTTTATGGCGCGCCGCTTATGGCAGCCCTAACACCACGGGGTTTCGCTCCGTCGCCGCACTCAATAGCTTTTGTGTGGAACACTTACCTTTTGTTGTTGCGACAGAATCATGACAGAAGGCCTCCCAGTTGTTGTTGAGATTGCACTGATTTACGACGCAGCCCTTGAAATTGGGCTCTTATTTTATACAACACTGAATCACGGAGAAGTCTTTATCTAAAATATTAACGTTGTTTAATGTCCGCTGTTGTTCTCAAAGGTTTTGTACGAGCGTTGTTCACGGCCTCTGCACAGTAGGCTCTATATTCTTCATTAAAGAGGTGTATGCTAAAGTTTACGTTTTTGCTGCTTATTATACAAGTATGTAAATAAGTAATAACTTCTTAGGTTTTCGCGATCACTACACATTATAATGACACAAAGTTTAAAATATTTTTTTAGAAATATCTGTAAAGACGTTTGTCATCTTAGTCTACCTGCGACCACGAAATGCTGCAAAGCTTTCGAAACGTCAGGGAAACCAATTTAAATAATATACGCCATTTAAGCCGGTTAAACTTTGTTTTATTATAATGTAAGTAAGCAATTTATTCGCAGAAGATATGGTACATAAGTTCTTAAAAATATAATACATGTTCAATAGCACATCTCGCCTTTAGCAGGCATGCGAAAACTTCAGTTTATGCGTCCAATAGGGCAATTGCGAAACACACTTCCATTTCGACATTACAGCAAAATTCATACATTATGTAAAACGGTTTATTGTTATAAAATTCATAATACAAGTTTAGTATTCCATTACTTCGTTTATCACAGCGCGTAATCATTGACTCATTGAACAGTAAATATCAACTAAGCGTAATATAATTTTATAATTTTTAACGCATTTACGCATGCGTTTTTTTTTTTTTTTCCACTATTTATCTATATCTTAAGCGTAATATTATAATCAAAATACCTACCTATACAACCTTATTCTTAGTTATACTTAACCTCTTAACGGGTCATTGTACTCGTCAGTATGAACAACTTTTACTATGGCACCAACCCTGAAATCACGAAAAAAACAGCTGTTCCTTACATTTGTGTTCACATAAATCGACAAAATGTAGGGAACATCTCTTTTTTTCGCGATTTTAGATTTGGCCCGAGTAACAGTTGGTTATAATGATGAGTACAATCATCTTTTAAAGAATTGCTAATGATTTGGAACCCAGTTCTAAAAATAATCAAGTCCCAAACAGCACGCTACACTGTAAAACATAATTATACTGTGAGTGACTGCTGCGTGCATCGAACGATTTTAATTAGTAAAAAATTGTAAGGTACCTAGTTTTTTTTATATCTGTAAAGACGCTTGTCATTTTAGGCATCCTGCGACCATGAACGCTGCAAAGCATTCGAAACGGCAGGAAAACCAATTTAAATAATATGTGCGATGTAATCCGGTTAAATTTGGTTTATTATAATGTGTAGTAATCGCGAAAGCCTAAGAAATTATTATTAAAATAATAGTGTAGTAGTTAAGCAATTTCAAGAAGTAGTGAAACAGATTGACAGGTAGTGTTCCTTCACAAAAAAAATTAAAACCAGTAGGTAGTTGTGCACGCCTCACATTTAGTGGCAATGTATTCCACAGGCGAGCAGCTTGTATATTGAAAGATTTATCAAAAAAGGTGGTGGAATGAGAGTGCAAGTGTAATTTAAGATTTTCTGATGATCTCAAGGACTTAGAATGCGTGTCACAGAAGAGTATCTATACATAGATCGGGCTGAAACAAGAAAAGAAAACCAGAAATATTTCACGAACACCAGCGCTAAGCTTATTTATCGTAATAGCCATATTGAGTTTGGCTCACTAATGCTAATCGATATCTTGTGCGACTGTACCAACGAGTAAAGGCGCGTTCCCACCTGTGTCGTGACGTTTATTCATCGTTCGACGACTGACGTCTCGAAGGGACTTTACTCATGGCGCGACGCGACGCAGAATTGCATCGATTGCCGATATCGCAACAATATGTGTTGGAAGAAAATGTATTGAAAATCACAAATGTCTTCAGACAACATCGCATGGATTGACGATATCGCTCACAGATCTGCTGCCGAATTGCGTAACTCGCTCGCGATCGCATTCATCAGGATTTCAATGTTCATTGCTCCGTGTGTTTTGACAATCCGTCAAATTCACAACTACGTACCATGCAATGAATATTGCTGTAATTTGAAAATGAAAGCTGATGTCAATGTGAATGCATTACACAATTACCCCACTGCTCAATTTCGAATTTCATGTACGTTCTAATGACCTGCGACGATCCTATTTAAAATAAATGTACGGGGGCGTGCGAGCGCTGGCACTTGTTTCGACTTGCACGCGATTCTCTGTTCGGGATATCAATGAGCGACTTCTGTTGCGCAACTAGTAATCTGTTGGAAATATTTTTGGTATCAATTAGAACGTACAGTCAACAAATCGGAATCATGACCCACGATAAGCTTAATATCCTACAGACATTTAATACAATTAGGTTGAATTTAGCTTAAACAGATATTTCCCTGGCAACAGTTGAAGCATATACTGCAATTTTGATGCCTTTGTAATAATGTTATCCACTTTTAAATTTGAAACAGATGTGATAATATTAACGGAATGTAGATTAAATACTGATAAACCTATACCGCAACTTGCTAATTATCACTCCTATGTAACAACACGACAGTTGAACCAAAATGATGGGGTAGTTGTATATGTTAAAAATACGCTCAAA
The DNA here is from genome assembly GCA_949699075.1 of Asteroscopus sphinx. Classification (NCBI taxonomy): domain Eukaryota; kingdom Metazoa; phylum Arthropoda; class Insecta; order Lepidoptera; family Noctuidae; genus Asteroscopus; species Asteroscopus sphinx. The sequence continues at coordinate 9,561,208 of OX453013.1, read as the reverse complement.
CCAAAAATTCAAGAAATACATCTATCCCAGGCGTCTTGTCTCCAGCTGGATATACTAAACAACATTGTCTTGTGTATTTATCGATCCCCATCAAACAAAAATATTGATAGTTTCATGGATTCACTCAGTTTACACTTAGATTCTATAGCTACACAAAAAAATATAGTAATAACAGGGGACATTAACATAAACATTAGACTCAAAGATACCGAAACTTCTCTTGAACAAAAAAACCGAAATCACTACCTTAACAATTTGTCGGCTTATGGTATATTACCTGGCCATACACTTCCCACCAGGGAACAGAACTGCATAGATCACTTCATGTTGCGAATTAATACAAAAAAGACATCTGCATCAATTGTTATTTTACAAACTACAATTACTGATCACTGCACTACATTGTTATCGCTTTCTAAAATAAAAAACAAAGAAATTACAAATAAAACAACTACTACAATAAATTTTGAACAAGCGCTAAAATATTTACAGGAAAAGAATCTTGCCGAATTGCTGTTTTGTAACGACCCAAATCTTATAACCGACCTACTCATTCAAAAACTGATTGATACTATTAACAACAACACTACAATAACAAGCATCCCTAACAGTAAACGTATAATCAAACCATGGATCACCTCGGGAATACTACGCTGTATTAAAAACCGTAATAAACTGCAAAAAAGCCTTCGAGTTGATCCACATAACGCAATCCTAAAAATCACGTACTGTCGATATAGAAATTATTGTAATAATCTCATAAAAAAAATAAAAAGAAAATATGAAAGAGAATTACTCACTAAATCAGTCAAAAACACTAAGCTACTCTGGAAAAACATAAAATCAATCACCTACTCAAATAAACAAAAAAATCAAAGTACAGAATTATTAAATATCAGGTCATCTCCAAATGAATCAGTAAATTTCGTAAACGATTATTTTGTGAATATTGGAAAAGAATTAGCCCAACAAATTCAACCTTGTACTAATAAAAACTCCTCTGATTGGCCTAATACTACACCTACACAAATTAATTCTTTTGTTCTCCTGGACACTGACCCCAAGGAAGTAGAAAGAATTTTGATGAACCTGAAATCGGACAGTGCCCCAGGATGGGACAGTATCTCAACTAGTTTCTTAAAGTATATCAACAAGGAAGTCGTTCCCATCATTACCCACCTGGCTAACCTTTGTTTTAGGGATGGTATTTTCCCAGCCCCATTAAAAAAGTCTATTATTACTCCAGTACATAAGGGAGGGAACAGAGACGATGTCAATAACTATAGACCGATTTCAGTCTTACCAGCCTTGTCTAAAATAATAGAAAAATTAACTAATACTAGACTCGTAAACTACTTAACTAAATATAAAATAATATCATCTACACAATTTGGTTTTAGACAGGGATTATCCACAGAAGACGCAGTAACTGCTCTCAGCTCGCTAGTAACTGAACATCTTGATAGAGGTAGAAAATGCCTGACGGTATTTTTAGATCTAAAAAAAGCTTTTGACACCGTTTCTGTTCCAACCCTTGTGACCAAGCTGGAAAAAGCCGGAATAAGAGGAACCCCTCTCAATTTTTTCAAAGATTATTTATCTAATAGAAAACAAAGGGTTAAGATAGGACCATATACGAGTAATGATGCGACCGTATCATTCGGCGTACCGCAAGGAAGCGTTTTAGGTCCTACATTATTTCTAACGTATATTAACGATCTCTGCAACTTAAACGTCAATAGCGCAAAAATATTTTCCTACGCCGATGATACAGCTGTTGTCTTCTCCGGGAACGACTGGCCCGATGTTAAACACAAGGCTGAGACGGGTATGGTCCAAATTGCTCACTGGCTCAACGACAACCTACTCACACTAAACACTACGAAAACTAATTACATATGTTTCAGCATCTCTAATCGGTCACAACCAAAAGATGACTTTAGTATTAAACTACACTCATGCGATTCAAATAATAATAACTGTAGGTGTCCTATAATTAGTAAAGTATCTCAAACAAAATATTTAGGGGTCGTTATTGACCAAAAACTGTCATGGTACGGACATCTTGAACATGTCACTAAAAGAGTTAGGAAGTTAGGCTGGATATTCAAAACATTAAGGCATGTCCTTCCAACAAATATAAATAATAAAGTAGGCCCCAATAGAAATCTCTTAAATGAAATTTATATTGCCCTGGCGCAATCTGTCCTAGTTTACTGTATCCCCATATGGGGCGGGGCAGCAAAAACAAAATTTATAAATATAGAACGAGGGCAGCGAGCCCTAATAAAAATAATGTATTTCAAAAAGATAAGATACCGTACTGAAAGTCTCTATCAGATAAGTGGTCTGCTTTCTGTAAGAAAGTTGTACATAACATATACGGTCCTAAAAAAACACAAGACACTTCCTTATGATGCAACCATAATATCAAAAAGACGGAAAGACATGATTGCACAAATCCCGCAAACTAAAACTAAATTCGCCGCTATACAATATAATACACGCTCAGCTCATTTATATAATAGGGTAAACAAACACATATATATATACACTAATAAACTACATGAATGTAAAAAAATGCTAGCAGAATGGATGAAACCACTTACTTATGCAGAAACTGAGGCACTCCTACAATATATGACATAACTCACTAAAAACCCTCAACATACACTCTCACACACCCCATCCACCACACACACTCCATCCACCACACACACATGCATTCCTCACTTGAACACACCCCCACACATATACAATATCATAATAATTAATATGTATAAAGATAAATAAATAAATAAATTAAAATTATATTTTAATAAGTTTTTTAAGCTATCTATTGAAGAGCGGAGTCTCCTAATACAGGCATTATTTGCTTAAAAGGAGGCTCCAATCACCAACTAATGTTACCTATATTGTGTTGATGAAATAAACCTTTTGTATTTGTATTTTGTATTTGTATTGTATTTGTATTTGTAACAGACTTGTTATAAATTTTATTAGCAAGTGACAGTGACAGTTTACCAATAAAATATTCAAAATGTCCCAAGTGCAGCATAGAAGAAAACCTTACTGTTTTGACGATTTCAAATGAATTATCAGTTGAGTGGGTCATGATTCCGATTTGTTGACTGTACATACAACTCGAGTCAAGTCGAGAACAACAGTCAACAACAGCAACAACAGTCGTAACAAGTCGAGTCGATGCGATATCGCTCGAATCGCGTCGCGTCATGAGTAAAGTCCCTAACTGTTCCCATTATCTCGACTATCTGTCGCCACTGTTCCCACTGTTGTCATCGAATTTGATTATTTTTTAATAATGAAATTCTTTATTCGGACAACTAGATCCAATACATAATTTTACTGTTAGTAGGAACTTAAAACTATATTAGTATTTAATAACTACAAGTGACTTAGTCCTCTGGATGAGATTCCACAACAGAGGGCTCTCAAACCTATTACTTATCATGTTCAGGATGCTGTTACTGCTCCCACGGATTCTGCTTAGCAGTGAAGCTGCCTTTTTACGCCAGATAGCATCAAAACTATCTGTGCGTGCCTCAGCAAACATATTTGATGCACTGCAGAAGCGTGGAAGACGTAACAGCACCCTAAAGGCATTGTTAAATTGGACGCGCAGAGAATTGTAGGCCTTTTGGGTATATCTGAACCACAGACTCGCTGAGTACAGAGATGTACAGTACGCTTTGAATAAGATTTTGACAGTCTATCGTCAAACAATAAAAATGTTGAGGATGACAACAGTTAGTCGTGCCGTGCTGTATATGAACAACCCTGTTTAAACAACATGTGTACATTCTTTTCCGCAACTCTTCTCGTGGGTTTCGTAAAAGGTGACTAAGAGGTTCACCAGAGGATGGGCAACAGCGTTTTCTTAGTATTTATTCAACTAACTGCGATCGCCAACCCACCTGCCAAGCGTGGCGATTATGGAATATTCTGGATGAGGCCTATGTCCAGCAGTGGACGTCTTTCGGCTGAAATGATATGGATATTTTTTATATTATTTATTACCTTGAGGCTAATGAGTAATTTAATTCTATCCTAAATTGCTATGTAAACTATAATTTAAGAATGCGTCCAATAAATTCTTACCTTCTTAGGTTCTATTAAGGGCAAGACACTTAGTTTGTGTCTTTATAAGCAGCACTTATCACTACATTTTATCTGTCAATATTCACTAATCACTTCACCAATTCATATGGTTTTGTCCGCTTTAGTCTTCGAACTGTTTCCGTGTTATCGAAGAGCGGGATTGCCTCGACACTCACGTGGTGGTACACTGAAAAAAATCGGGCCAATCAAGCATGACATTTTGCTTGATAGAAAAAAAAATGAATGAAGCAATCAAAAACTTATAAAAATTTATTAATCACGGTTTGTTGTCACAATAAAGTTAAAATGATCAACTCTTCTCTATCATTCACTTCATACAAGGAATAAAGATAGCATGATTAAGATAGTCTAAACATGGCACATCACAGATTTAATCAAGTCAGATGATTAATGTAAACACGCCCTTTGTTGTCGGTCGGAGTCGTCAGTGTTTCAGGTCTAGACTTGTTCATTCCGTTCGTTCGTGAGCCTAAGCATGGCACGCTTTTGTTACGCGGAGTAAATTATTTAGTTAATTGGTTAATTTCAAGTTATTGCACGGTTACACCCAATAGCAAAACCCACTGATCATTATTAACACCCCAAGTATCCAATGAACTCAGTGAATCGTGCTGTGAGTGAATCTCAGTAGCCGTCGCGTCGCGCGTCTTAGTGGTTTTATACTCCTGTTTGTGATGGAAGAAGTGTGTGAAATTCTCCAGGCTTGGAGGCTGCCGAAATTACGTGCCAATTTTATCAGTAAGTACCTATACTGCCCGTTTAGCAAAGATGATAATATGTTGTTTCACATCTAGACTAAGTGCTGCGAACACAGACCAGTAAGCCTCTAGACGCCGATTAGCCGGACACCCCCGGTCACAACGCATATGCAGTAGCACTGCATATGTTACACCCCGCGGCCAATCAGGACGTGAGACAGTCAGCGAGCGGCACCAATCATACGGAATCGTACCACCGAACTTTTGAGCCGACCAATCATAACGCACCGTCCGCCCCCCGGTCCCCGCCAACAATTTACGACTGCTTTCTCATGCAAAACTTTGTTTAAGCGGCGTCTTGAGGCTTACTGGTCTGTGGCTGCGAACAACCATAGTGAAGCCAACAAAAACCGTGCTCCTTCATGTACAACCACTGCTCACGCACACACATGCACCTTAAACCGTGCTCACCCCTCTCAGTTCACATGTCGCGGCATCTTCCAGTAAGCATCGCGAAAACAAATATCCTTCAGGTGCATGGTGTGTACGTGAGCACTGGTTGTATATGAAGGAGCACGGTTTTTGTTGGCTTCACTATGGTTGTTCGTAGCACTTGGTCTATATTTTTTACTATGTCTGTGTTTCACATCAAATTGTTTCGCAGAATATGAAATTAATCTGCAGGCGCTTTCTGCGCTTACCGATGACGATATCAAAGGGATGATTCCTCTGTTAGGGCCTAGAACCCTATTTCTACACAATAAATATTTGATTCTAGTATCGAACTGAATCAAATGAATCAAGTTACCGATTCCAGTAATCAGGTCCTTTGATTGCAGAATACAATCACCTTATAAAATTAAGCGTAGATATTACTGAAACTACTAAAATACTTGATAACATTACCAAGTTCGTTATAACATCAATCAACAGAAGTCATTGGCATGATAACCAAACTTGATTGCATTGACAATTACTTTGTTTGATTTTATTAAGACAACTTGTCTGTTGCACAATCAACATAACTTTATTGCCATAATCATATTACTTTATGTGCTCGTATATAAACAAGTTCCTTGATAGCTGCAAACATTTTTTTTATTAATGTTATCAAGTTTTTTTTTCAGTGTAAAGTCTAAATTTATGAGCTTCTGCGTATTTTTTATAAAAATAAGAATAATTTATTTCGCAAAAAATACGGGTACAGACGTTAGTTTCCACATACTTTTCCATAAGTGGCACGCAAAAAATGTATAAAAATAATAATTAAAATCAGATTAACATAACATAACCAGCCCATTACTGTCCCACTGCTGGGCACAATACTACGTAATTAATACGGTAATTGTGTCTACAACGTCCACATTAAGGTCCCGATGACACATTGATGATAATGATCATGATGTGTACCTACATTAGTTTTTGTTTACCATGAACCTGAAAAGGGGTCATTATACTCATCATTATGAACAAATTTTATTACGGGACCAACCTAGAAATCGCGAAAAAAAACTGCTGTTTCCTACAATTTGTCGATTTATGTGAACAATGTTTTTTTTGCGATTTTAAGTTTATTCTCATAGTAAAAGTTGTACATAATGATTAGTAAAATTACCCTTTTCAGGTTTATTGTAAACAAAAACTAATGTTGTATATACAAGCCACGACACTTGATAGGGCGACTATCTGATTCTATCGTCACGAGACAGGTGGGAACACACCCTAAGATCGAAAGTTTATCTTTATAAGACTCTCTTATCGCGGTTCGATCGTTACATTACGAATCGGAGCATGATTCCGTCCTGAATGAAACTCCTGCTGTTTTACTTAGAAGATAAAAAGTAGGCTAAGCATGTCGGAGTATCCTACTTTATAAAGTAGGAAGCTCAGACCAAAAGAATAAGATAGATAGATAGATAGAATATTCTTTATTGTACACCATTAACATTATTAAACTTAGGACTAACATGTAAAATAAGGGTACATTAGCGGTCTTATCGCTAATAGTATCTTAGTATAATAATATCTTCCAGACAACAGAGCGCGTAGAACTAGCGAATGAAGCCACAAAGAAAAAGGAATACAAAATGGCAAAGGAGTAGCTATTATTCCGCCTACACCCTACAGTGTTCTCGATCCGCAATCTGGAGCGTACGTCTAATCGTCTACCTAAAAGAATAAGACTAATGCTCCCATCCGCGGCTCGCGAACACTGTGAACAGAATAGTAGGTACTGCTTTGCCATTTTGTATTCCTTTTTAGGGTTCCGAAGTCCTACAAGGAACCCTTATAGTTTCGTCATGTCCGTCCGTCTGTCCGTCTGTCCGTCTGTCCGTCTCTCCGTCTGTCCGTCTGTCCATCTGTCCGTCTGTCCGTCTGTCCGTCTGTCCTAATCCTTTACAGCTTAATAACTTCTACAGTTATAAACATAAGTAAATGAAATTTTGTTAAAAAATAGTCTACTTATAGATCTCAATTTTAAAAGAATAAAAAAATAGTTTTTACGTTCTTTAGGGGTGGCGCCCATACATGTGAAATGGGGAAAAAAACAATTTTTTCGCTGCACCCCCTCGTGTGGGGTATCATTGAATAGGTCTACTAAAATGAAGGTAATGTTTTATATATCGCTTTTTTATCAGGTGTACCATCTGCGAAATATAGCCCGCCAAAGTGGCTTACAATGTGTCCCCCCCCCTGCCATTGCTAAACTATGCAACGTAGAAACTTATAATCTTCCACATTGATAGAACTTTGTGAAAACTCTCTTTTAACATTATTTCGAGTATAATGTGATTATAATTTTTTGAGTTATAGACAGAAAACTGAAAAATACTTAAAACGTCCTAGTTCAAAGGTCATTGATCTTAGAATAAAATTATTATGGCAAATAATGCTCCTTTAGCTACTTTCTATTTGAAGAAATCACAAAAAGTAACTTTGTGTTATGTTGGCATGACACACTTCTTCAATTTGGCTTCTTGAATTTATCGCTAGATGGCGCTACTAACAACACGCTCTGAGTTGCGAATGCTGCCGATTATTGCAAAAACTAAAATAGCCATGACTAATATTCGATTTGATTCGTTTGTACACCTACTTCAATCAATCAATCAACTCAGCCTATCGCAGTCCACTGCTGGACATAGGCCTCTCCCAAGTTGCGCCACAACGCTCGGTCCTCTGCCTTCCGCATCCAGTCCCCCCCAGCCACGTTCTTTAGGTCGCCGGTCCACCTGGCAGGGGGGCGCCCTACGCTGCGTTTACGTACACCTACTTAAGGAACCCTATAATACTGAGCATGGCCCGACATGCTCTTGGCCGGTTTTCTGGCTACATTCGCTAGTTCTATATTATTCTTTTGGTCTGAGGTAGAAAGCTATCTCCGCTAAAACTGAGTTCGATTGTAGTCTCAAAATTCGAATTCCGTCGAGATCCAATATCTTCGGGGTCTTGTTAAATCCGACTAAAACGCGAGAGGAACTTTTCGTTTTTGTACACGAAAGGGGAGGGCCGGGCAGTGGCACGTGAACCCAGTAATTAATGCGAAACAAGGAGAAATAAAACACATATTCACACCGAAATGTGGAACCGGCGGGCCGTATAATTAAAACATCACTTGGGTAGAATCGGCTGAAAGAGTTTCAGATATATTTAAACACGATGTAGGTACGCTCTGGTTTGTTACTTTTTTTTTGTTGGACTCTTCTGGGATCGTATACAATCGCCAACAGAATTGGAATTTTTATTTACAGCAAGCGAATCGGAAGTGAACGCATTTACAAATTGGCTTTTTATACTTTATTTACAGACATAGTAAAACATATAGACGAAGCGTTCACGCATACACATGCACCTCAAACCATGCTCACCGCTCTCAGTACACACACATGTCGTGGCATCGTCCAGTGTATAAGCATCGCAAAAACAAATATCCTTCACGGGTGGAGTCCCGGGATTCTCCGCCACCCTTAAGCAGGGTACCTATCCAAAATAGGTACCCTGCGAGAGTACATTCAAAAAAAAAAAGCTTCAAATGCATGGTGTGTGCGTGAGCGCTGGCGTGTACACGGAGGACCATCGTTTTTTATTATTATTATTATATCTTTATTTGCATAAAATGTGGTATATACAGTAGATGGTTACATTTAAATTTATAGAACAGGCACATTTTGCCATAATAAAATAGCATGCAAACTGGAATGAAATTAAAACTTAAATGAAAGTTGAGGATGTTACTTATTAATATACAATAAAAATATTACGGTGTGTGTCAAGGTTACAAATCAAATACAAATGGAATAACATTAAGTATAAAAGTCACATTTTGCCCCAATAAAATAGAATACAATTAATTAATATGCAGTAAAAGTCAACAATTTAAGGTGAATATCAATGTCACAAATTAAAAGGTAAACAATATTTTTTAAATTAGGAATCTATTGACATAATAATATTAACTTCGCAAACAATAATAAAACACAATTAACTTAAATTATATATCTTGACACACAAATACTCACAAAAGCAAAATTTATAATGCATTTGCAAAGTGAAATAATTCGGAAGAGATTTTTTTTAGAAATTCGTTGATTGAATAAAAACTCTCTTGAACTAGCCATTTACGTAGTGATACACAGAACTTATTATAAGGTAAGTCGATAATAGTCTTTGGGCACGAGTTATATACAAGTGGTGCCATGTATACGCAGCTATGTCTAAACATTTCTAGTCTAGGTACAGGCAATTTTAAATATGAGTGTGTAACTTTGCGTTTGTTTGTATTATTTTTGCTTTTTGGCTTCACTATGATTGTTCGTAGCACTTCTTCTTTATTTTTTACTATGTCTGAGACTTTATTTAACTCTTGCAGTAGTTCGATACGATTTTTTTTCATGACTGAATTAGTTCAGGAAGACTTTTGCTACTGGCAAAGATCATACAACAAAGGACCTAGTGCGGGTTTAACACCAATACTGCCATCGAATTCGATGACTTTTATTCATAAATCAGTAGCGCCCCCAGTGGATACGAGGAACTACTAATGTATGAACGCAAGTCGACGTATTCGATGGAAGTACTATCAGCAAACTTTCCGGTGAACCACCACTAAGGCTAAAATCGCTTGCGCTCAGTGTTCGACGGCAGCCGTTAGTACGTGTAATGTAACAGGATTCGTTCAAGGGACTTTGTCGACAAAGTGTATCACCGGGAAGGATCGTGACTGAACATGGTAAGCATCAAACTCACACTAGGCCCTTAGTACAACAATCGATGAAGAGGGAAAATACTGAAAAATATTAGAGCGCGACTGAAACAGGCATATATAGATAATGAGTCTTAAAAGTTCAAATCCTTCTATTAATTATTAAGAACTGGAAGATATTACCGACCTCGTTTCCACGTCGACTTCGACCGTGCCTAAGAATAAACGATACTACTTTAGTTAATTATTACCGGGAAATATATTATATTGTGCCAAGGTAAGTATGGCCAACTCTAAAGGTTGTAAGGTAACGTGTAACAGGCTTCGCTTGGTTGAGGTAGAGATTATGGTTTGTGGTTAGAAGTATAGGGAAAATATGCGGTTGCAGGAAGCTTATCTAGTTAGCTTGGAATTATGTAGAATTAAAATTTGTTGCATGGGCTGGTTTCTGAGTTGAGAATTCTTAGTTATGCAATAACATTTTATTTGTTTCGGATGGGAATCCTCATGGATATCCTCTGACTGGGGAAAGCAAAGGGATATATCTGACTCCTAAGCCAAAATTAATAACCTATCTATCTACGATTTGCCCTATTAACATAACATAACAAACATCACGCCTGTATTTCCCCGAAGGGGTAGGCAGAGGTGTATAGCACAGCCACATTTCGCCAGTTATGTTATAGTCCAATGTAATGGGGGGCGAGCCTATTGCCATTAACCGGGCACAAATCCAGACTCCGGGCTTCTACTGAGAATTTCCTAATGAAAAAACCCAATAACACTTTGCTAGATCCGGGAATCGAACTCAGGACCCCACGCTCAGCAGTCAGGCTTGCAACCACTAGACCAACGAGGCAATTTGCCCTATTATTATTTAGTAGGGAAAATTGTGGATAGATAGGATATTAATTTGGCCAGAAGCTTATGATTGGATATATATTTTATAAAAAATAATTGAATTTTGTATTTATAAATTGTATTTTTATTTTTCATCTATACATATAAAAGGCTTTGTCCTGAATGACTGACGGATCAACGCAGAGCCTAAACCGCTGATCGTAGAAACCTGAAACTTGGAGGGCGTGTTCTTTGTATGACGTAGGCATCCGATAAGAAAGGATTTTCCGAAATTCTACCCCTAAGGGGGTGAAAAGGGAGGGCAAAGTTTGTATGGGACAACGTGATTCCTTGGTCCAATCTACTTCAAATTTTGCATAAACCTTTTTTAACAGAATTGATGGAAGATGTGTTTCGTATTTTGTTGAAATTCATCCCCTAACGGGGTTAAAAAGGGTTAATTAGTTATTTTGGCGGTGATTTGCTTCGAAGTTGATATCAATACTTCTTAGTGCTTTTGATTTAAAATATATTTTATTTTGACACATGTTTGAAAACTCAATCCGATTTTATTCAAAAAAGGTTGAACTCACTTAAAACATAAGGCGAGCTCCACACGTTGGCCCCAACGTTGGGACGAGTGTTGGCCCGTAATCATGCCTATGGACACTTTAATATTATTGAGTGCAGAAGAGCTGAACTGTCAATTAAAATAACACAATAGTTAAACAATGGACGTCGTTTTTAGGGTTCCGAAGTCCTACAAGGAACCCTTATAGTTTCGTCATGTCCGTCCGTCTGTCCGTCTGTCCGTCTGTCCTAATCCTTTACAGCTTAATAACTTCTACAGTTATAAACATAAGTAAATGAAATTTTGTTAAAAAATAGTCTACATATAGATCTCAATTTTAAAAGAATAAAAAAAATATTTTTTACGTATTTTAGGGGTGGCGTCCATACATGTGAAATGGGGATGAATAATTTTTTGGCTGCACCCCCTCGTGTGGGCTATCATTGAATAGGTCTACTAAAATAAAGGTAATGTTTCATACACCACTTTTTATCAGGTGTACCATCTGCGAAATATAGCCCGCCAAAGTGGCTTGCAATGTGTCCCCCCCCCCTGCCATTTCTAAACTATGCAACGTAGAAACTTATAATCTTCCACACTGATAGACCTTTGTAAAAACTCTCTTTTAAAATTATTTTGAGTATAATGTGATTATAATTTTTTGAGTTATAGAGAGAAAACTGAAAAATACTTAAAACGTCCTAGTTCAAAGGTCATTGACCTTAGAGAAAAATTATCATAGCAAATAATGCTCCTTTAGCTACTTTCTATTTGTTAAAATCACAAAAAGTAACTTTGACACTTCTTAAATTTGGCTTCTTGAATTTATCGCTAGATGGCGCTACTAACAACACGCTCTGAGTCGCGAATGCTGCCGATTATTGAAAAAACTAAAATAGCCATGATTAATATTCGATTTGATTCGTTTGTAATTACACCTACTTAAGGAACCCTATAATACTGAGCATGGCCCGACATGCTCTTGGCCGGTTTTGAAAAATGTTTTGATTAACAAAATAATATCGTTGTTATTTGTTAATAAACATAAAGATTTTTTATAAAAATTCTATAACTATTGCGTTGGGGAGCACTACGTTTCACCGAAATACGATCCACCGAAACAAGTTTTACCGACAACTATTCGTCGAACGTATCATTCCCCGATGCAACACTTGGTCGAATGTACATTTAGCCGACGCACGTTTCCCCGAATTATTTTTCGTCGAAACACTATTTGCCGATGGCTTCTTTTACCGACGTACCTTTGACTGAAGGCTCAGTTTGTCGAATCGTGGTTTGGGTATATCTAGAGTATGTAAACTGTATTTTTATAATATTATCGATTAAAAAAAAAAAATACAGTAACTAACTAACTTACTTTGCACATTTTTTTTTCTTTTTGCCGTGGGGAATTCCTCATGGATGCACTCCGCCCGGGGTAGGCGGAGCCAGTGTCGGACTCTTACCGACTAAAACCACCACGGTGTTCCTTCCACTACCTTAGCCGGGGGCGTGGGAACCCGTGAGTATTCACACGTAACCACTCCCGACAGGTACCGGCCCGCCACAAGCAGGCGAGCCCCTTCTCCCCGTGCGGCCTAACGTCGGTCGCACCCACCCTCCTCAGTGGCGCACACGGAACACTGCACGCCACCTCACCTCATGGGCCTTTACCAGCTGCGCCAACTACGCCGGCTGTGCTAGCTACGCCAGCCGCTGGTCGAGCAGCAGACTACCCCGAGTCTGCTGCTCGCAGGCCCTACCTCCCGTAATTTTTTATAGAGGTATTCTTCCTCGCAGTCCGGGCGGTGAAGACCCTTGGTCCCACGAGGCGCGAGAACACTACTTGGCGGGCACTCCTGGGGTTACGAGATCGACGGAGGCAGGGAAAGACAGTATCCCCGCTGGCAGTGGCAGAGTGAGTGCACACCGGGCCCACCCCTGCTCCTCCACTGTGCCCTCTGTTGGCAACAGAGGGACACGTGGAACAACTCCCCACTGGCCCAGAACGGGCCCCTCCCGTGCCAGAATTTTCGCCACAGGCAATAAAATCCCCCGAAGGTTAATCACTCGAAAGGAAATTATTGCCCGTGCCCAGGATGCACCAGCCAAACAACTGCCGTTCCCTCTAGACGTGTCCAGAAGGACAAGCAGCCGTCAGGCACACGTGGAGGTTTTCTAGCCAGCACCCCTACTTACTTTGCACTAGTTTATTGTATTGTGCTGGCGCTGCGTATGGAACATATTTTTCGTAGGTTTTGTTAGGGTATGACATATCTATACTATTTTTATAATTTTATCGATAAAATTATAAAAATACAGTTTACATACTCTAGATATACCCAAACCACGATTCGACAAACTGAGCCTTCGGTCAAAGGTACGTCGGTAAAAGAAGCCATCGGCAAATAGTGTTTCGACAAAATATAATTCCGGGAAACGTGCGTCGGCTAAATGTACATTCGACCAAGTGTTGCATCGGGGAATGATACGTTCGACGAATAGTTGTCGGTAAAACGTGTTTCGGTGGATCGTATTTCGGTAAAACGTAGTGCTCCCATTGCGTTGATGACATTTTCAAGACGCGGTGACCGTAGGAACAGCTCATTCGATTCACGTTACTGCATGAGTGCTGCGTCAAGACTGAGCAAACCGCCAACTTGTGGGCGCATCGCCAACGATGGCGCTTAATTCCTATGATAAAAACGACACGCGACGGCTAACTGCCAATACTCGCCCCAAAGTTTGGGCCAACTCCATTTTCCCGATCCACACGTTGGCGAATAGTGTTGGCGCCAACGTTCAGGCCAGCGTGTGGAGCCGGGGTAGCTGCCAATGCTCGCCCCAACGTTCGGGCCAACTACATTTTCCCGATGCACACGTTGGCGCCAACTTTCGGGCCAACGTGTGGAGCCGGGGTAAGCAAATACTCTTTAAAATTGGAAGGTCTCTAAAAATATCTGTGTTTGATTTGTCGTATAATACTTATAGTTTTCTTTTAGTTTGTCTTAGAAGTTTAATTTAGTGTGTATTGTTTTTCGCAATTTTATTCCTAGAGATTCCCCTAACACCATCGAATTACTCCTTCGAATTCAAGAGAGTGCAGTTTCCCATCAAAGTCTGCTTCTCAATAACTATAAACAAAGCTCAAGGTCAAACTCTTAAGGTAACGGGAATAGACTTGAGGGACAGCTGCTTCTCTCACGGCCAGTTGTATGTGGCATGCTCCAGAGTAAGCGCACAGAGTAGCCTGGTATTCTAGCTCCCGAAGGAAATACAAAAAATATTGTTTACAAAGAAATACTGCGGTAGGTGTAGTATTTCGATTTCGTTGTAAAAAGATAATACCCCCGTGGTAACTTTCACCAAATCAAAGGCCGAGCTTCGTGCTCACAAAATATAACGAAATTTCATTTTATTTTCAGGTTTATTTAACCTTTAAATCCCTACACTATAATAAAGATTGTTATATTTTATAAGTATTTGAACATAATAATTGCAAAATTTAATATCGTAAAAAACCAACTAAAAATCCTATTAGAACCATTTTCGACTTCTACGCGGACGAAGTCGCGAGCAAAAGCTAGTTTACATATAAAAGTACCTACTACGGGTTTTTTATTTTAAAGAACTACGTACGGGTGCAAAGCCAGTAAAAACTCGTAAAATATAAAAACAGTGTAGACTATTTACTCTGGCTTCACATAAACCTTTGAGTTTTCTTTAAAAATAAATTAACCAAATTATTTCATGCCATTGACCCATTACAAATTAATTGGCGTTCTTTGGCGAACGATTTTCGAATCAGGCCAGTAACTCCGAAAATTAAGAAAACGAAACTTTGTTAAGAAACTAAATAATATAAAAAAATAGTAAGTAAGCATTTGCCTCAGGTATACTTGATTACACAATATCTTTCGTTTAAATAACCACAAAATGAAGTTGTAGGTAGAAAGTTATCTCCAAGGAGAATTTCTGCTGACTTTTCTAAGGGTATCCTAGTGCGGTGCCCCTGATAACGGAACCATTTCTTTTTGTGGAAATCAAAATAATAGTTTCCCCGAGGGCTTATAGAACGTAATAAATTTTATTTCATCTTGACGTATCTGCCTTTTTCTATTAGTTGCTCAGTTGCGATCTATCCGAACGGAATTGATTTTCTTTATAAAACAAAAAGACCCTTTTATCTTAATAATCTTTAGGGCTTTATACACCCGTGGCTTTATGAGTAATAGACTATGAGATTAGTAATGGTTTATTAAGTAGTTCTTTTGATTTATTACGTTGTAATTAAGATGTAATGAATCATATTTTTTTTATTAATTTACTATGCGATACGGTTATTTTCTTCTGCATTTATTACAGCCGAGTAACAGCAATAATCGCTGATAAAATCTGAATTAATAAATCCAAAACGAAACGGCGCCACTTGAATAACAGCATAACATAAAATCACGCCTGTATTTCCCCGAAGGGGTAGGCAGAGGTGTAGTACACACGGCTACACATCAAGCTGTACTAAACCAGTAAAGGCTGACCTCGCGTTGTAAGGAAAACCTATACAATGCGAGGTCAGCTTATACTGGGAATATACAGCTTGATGTGTAGCCGTGTGTACACCCACATTTCACCTGTTATTTTATAGTCCCATGTAATAGGGGGCGAGCCTATTGCCACTGACCGGGCACAAATCCAGACTCCGGGCTGCTACTGAGAATTTCCTAATGAAAAAACCCAATATCACTTTGCCCGATCCGGGAATCGAACCCAGGACCCCACGCTCAGCAGTCGCGCTTGCAACCACTAGACCAACGAGGCAGTCACTTGAATTTGTGAATAAAATGCGTTTTATGCGCTATGAACAACACGAACAATAGCACTAATTCACAAATTTTATGCTAAAACAATTTCAAAAATTTGCCAAACAAATTACCAGCCATTCCATAGTTAAGACAGAAGCTTCATAATCCTTAACTGCTTTAATATTCTTAATAAATTTATAACAAAATTAGGGCATCATAAAGCTATTGTCCTTCAGTTCATTACGTTAGCCGTTGGGATTAAACATTGGCATTAATTTGCCTGTGAAGACAATAAGTAAAGCTGACCCATCGCCCTTTAAAATATGAAATCACCAGCTATCAATGACCTGTCTCTTATATCCGACCTTTGCTTTTCACAATCGAAACCGAAATGAAATCCGGGGGGCAAGAGGTCAGGTTACATTAGTCGTTTATTTTTATAGGTGTGTGTGTAAAATTGTAATTCTAAAACGTGGTCATTATCCATGCAGCGACCCTGGAAATGGGACAAGCGGAGACAGGGGTCCCTTGACACGAGAGGCAAGATTAGTCCCACATACAAAGTTTTAAATTAAACGCGGGCTGAAGGATAAAATAGTGTGTAATGTGTAGGTACTTAAGCGACTTGCCCGTTGTTTTATCTTTGTACTCTCATAATTATTTTAGAGGCTTTGTGTTGGTGATGTTGTCTCTCTCGGCTGAATAGCTCTAGTTGTGAGTTAGTCTTGTGTTGAATCACGTACCCTGTTTATCTAAATTATGATTAATTAAACAAACAGTACTACAGTGAATTCGTAACATTTCAAATTAACGTTTATATGTAAAATATGGTTCTGTTCATGTATAATGGGTTTGATTAAAATTTATCTTTACTGTGTTTCTAAAGTTTGATAGGAAAAGGATGATAAATAAGGTAAAAAATTATATGGTAAAAGGTGCAACATGTTACAAAAAATTATTAAGGCGCTACTAAGAGCTAAGTGGCACCCCCATCAGAAAAAAAGAAACTCGCTTAGTACATCATTTGTCGAAAATTCAAACATAAACATAACATCACGCCTGTATTTCCCGAAGGGGTAGGCATAGGTGTATAGTGCACCCACTTTCGCCAGTTATGTTATAGTCCCATGCAATAGGGGGCGAGACAAAAATTCGAGAATTCCAAAAATTTTGTCGAAAATTCATTTTTACTAATTGAAGTAAAGGTATTTATTTATTATTTATTTTTATATGCTTTATTGTACACCATAAAAAACATTACATTGAATATGCATTTAAACTATTGTACAGTCGACTGCATGACAGAGGTAACACTTCAATTCAAAAATCGCCCTTACTGCTTACGAAATAAAGGCGCTGTCAATGTCAAAGTGTTACCACTGACGTGCGGTCGACCGTACAAGGTACTGTAGTTTTTAATTATATTCGCGGTAGTTGTAGATGGAAAAAATGCGAACAACGGCCACTTTTGGCACTTTTTCTAACTACAAATACAGCGAACTATAATTTACAGAGTAAATAGTTTCTGATTAAACTACAGTAACGTAACATCCCCAATTATCGACACTTAAAAAAAAGTTTTACTACCACTTGTGCCACTTTTACTATCTACAACTACAGCGAACTATATTTTACAGAGTTAATAGTTTCTGATTAAACTACAGTACCTGTACTTCAATTGTTAAAAACGAATTTTCGACAAATAATGTATACAGCGAGTAATAATTGGCTGCTACATTCCACAAGACTTTCTGGAAATCACACAAAAAAAAACTAGCGTGTCTTACCTGAAAGGTTTATCCCAAAAATTGCATTTCATGTGGAAAATTGTATACCTTACCTACTTATGTTGATACTAATACCATTCTGTTCACCTCGCCAGAGAAAATGGCATTAACGACGTACCAGAGTCAACGATGTGAGCACAAAGTACAAATTTTATTACGCAGTAAAATGTGGAATTAAATCAAATAATTTTCGATATAACGCCTACGTCGGCGCCATAAACCGAGATGTGCAAGCGAAGGGCTTTCGAAATTCGACTTTGGTAATACTGGAGTATTGAAAAAAGTGGATTTTGTGCTTGTACCTTTAGATTTATTTAAACACTAGCAGTGTACTTGCGGCTTCAACCGCATAATTTTTTTTTTTCTAAAAAATGCTTGAAAATTCGAGCATTATTTTGACAACCTTCTTCGAGATAAATAGAAAATGCTCTACTGGTCATACAAATGCAAGCAGCGGCCGGCAAAGTTAGTGTGAAAATCCATATCTATCATATTTAGCGGCCAAACTATGAAAACTCAAATTTATCGTGTAATTTAAAAATGGAACAAACTTTATACTCCGAGACATGGCAACCAAGGAGGTAACTTCTCAAAGATTTTACTTAAACAAACTGGCTTGCAAATATAGCTGTTTAAAGTGAAAAGAAACAAATGAACATACTGACCTTTGACTATAGAAAGATATACGCGTTAAAAAATATTGTTGTTGTACCTAATAGTTGTTCGTCATTGATTCTGGAATTTATAATTAATTGTTGATATAATTTCACAGAATTAGTTGGTATATAGGAACTACTTAGTTTGAATTTCCGCGCATTATTCCAGAAAAGTACCATCCACCTAAGTCTTAGCCGCAACCAGGCATTAATGGACTCACGATTGTGTGCCTCGGCCCACATTTTCACTTTTGTTCATCAATGGCTCTTTTGTCGGCCGCTGCAGTAGTGTATATGCGCCTGCCCCCTACCTACTTCTAATGTTTCCCGTGGTAGTTTTGGGAAATTGATTAAGTTAAATATACTTTACTTTGATATTATTTACTTTACAAGAGTATATTTTGTGTCAAGCTTCAGGCCAGGTAAGACTTACGTTACCACCCCTTTTTACCATACGAAAAACCAAATACACGTTTATTTTTCATTTTTTAATGATATTCATACCTAGTTTCGACTCAACCAGGCCGCGCAATAATACTTTCCCACACAAACTTTTCTTTAAAGATTATTTATACCGAGTTTCGACTCAACTGGGCCGCGCAATAACTTTCCCATACAAACTTTCTATCGCACCCCCTTCTAATAATAAAAAAATAATGATGATGATGATAAAAACAAACACATGTATAAAGCGTAAATAATAAAAAGTAACTGTGTACCCAAGGGCATATACGACCTGTTTCTAACAAGTTGGCAAATAAAATGTAGGTATGTACAGCTTTTAATGACAATTTTAAAGATATTTCCAGTTTATGTAAATAATTACTTTTTTATCGAGTAAATACGTAAAAATAAATGTCGCTTTGAACCCTTTGTTTCAAGTCCCGACTTAAGAGGGTATGACATTGGGCAGGTCACTCTCGTAAAACGTCACATCTGATCTGAACATTTTGAGGGAGTTAAAAATGAATAAGTACTTACTTTTGGGACCTTTTTCCATCATTGAACAAAGCTTTATGTGACAGGTATTATACATATTATATTGTTTTTAGTGGAAATTTGATTTAATTATTCAACACACTAAAACATTAATTTGTTTCTTCTGCAATATAATAACACCCCACGCACACTGCTTCACCTCACAACTATGGTTCGTTACTGTCAACCAAGCGGTATATCCAACTATCCTATTTTTTTATTCGGCGAATATAAAAAAAATTGCGTAGGCTAAGGAGGGATCTAGAATACATCCGGAAAGATGGACAGAGATTGCAAAACATTTGGTGCCTCGGGACGAAACTCATCACCAACCGTGTACTGACTAAGCCATTGCCTCGGTAGGCACGTTCTCTGACCGACCGAGCGTTTTGAATCGCGTGGTGAGACCAAAGACATTTGTATACTGACGTAACTAACCATATTAACCTAACCTTTACCTAACTTTATTGGTGAGACTGTCATGAGCCATATTATGAAGTGTTATAGAGTGTTATAGAATCTTTTTCACATAGCATGGGTCCGATGACAGGTCAAGGAATGCGGGTGGTCTTTTCTCCATTCAAATGCTCTCGACTGTTTTTTTTCTGGTTTATAATCCCTGAGCAATGATTTTTAGATTAAGTTAAATATCAGCTTAAATATCTGTTTGTGTTTTCTGTTATATGTTTCGTTTTTATTGGCAAATTATTTCTAAGGTCCGTCAAAAATCTTTAAATTGCCTATTTAGACGTTAGGTATCCGTTGTCAGATCAGTTTGTTAGATTGATCTGACCATGGTCATAAAACATAGCGCCACGGTACACATTCTTCTTATTCAGTTTATTAAATATCTTTCGCAGGAGAAAATAGTAGAGAGCCTAACCTCGAATTACGACTTTTTACTAAGGCTATTCAGTCGGAACTGCAGTGTTGTCCATATCGCACTTACTTGAGGCAAAGCGACAGCGCTCGTTTCTTCAAATACCTTATCTTCAAAATTCTCTCCTCCACATTTCCGCATTTCCTCTTAAGTACATACGTTTTGTGGTGAAGTATCTTTTACATTTATTCATAAGCTATCGTTCCAGGCCCTGTTTTTTTTTAGAAAAGCGACGAAACCTTTCCCAAAACACCAAATGTTATCATTCAGTAGCGTAGGTACGTAGGTAGTTAGGTAAAGAAAAAAAACGGCTTGTTACAATATGTATAATGTATAGTTAGCCCCCAATAAAAGTATTTAATATAAGGCGAAACCATCTTCATTTATTGGCAACAGTTCCAATCTCAGTCTTAATTTGAAACCATTTTTTTAATAACTCTGTGCACTGTGTTAAATACGAAAAGCAAAAATAAGGATATTATTGGTCTAAGCTCAAATACTAGACTCCTTTTGTTGTACCTACTGCGCCTAGAAATCGATCGCGCTTAAACATCCAAATCCATAATTATTAATATAAACGGTTTCACTCACGTAATTCCATCGGATGTGCCCGATTAGTTTCAAGCTCGAACGGAGCCCATAATCATGAGCTGGTTGCGCGGTGGCGTCACGGTCGCGGTTCGGTCCGTGACGCGCACCTTTCTTCCATCCTCCACAAATTTTCACGTTCGCGATGTTTGGGCTCCATTCGAGCTTGAAACTAATCGGGCACTCCCGATGGAATTACGTGAGTGAAACCATTTATATAAATATGAATTTAACTCACGATAGTTATTATATTAAAATCGAAATCCATGCTATTAATCTGATCAATGAGGTATTATCATGCATCAAATGGTGCATAAATACAGAATACATAGAATATATCAATCAATGGAATATTAGCAAAACAATTCCTAGCTGGTTGCTATTCACAATTGCTTTTATGAACATACACAATGGATCAATTCAATAAGCACATTTAGTTTGAAAGGGCAGCGTCAGCTTAAACTATGGAAATTTGGAAAAAATCGCATTAGTAGAAAAGTGGTATGAATGGAGATTGATCAGCATTTAAGCAATTGATCACTTCTTTATGAGGGCTTCACACGTGGAAGTGGCCGGACGAGACTGAAAGATTTCTTATATTTTTATTAGGTTGGCGAAACAAGCTAAAGGCCCACCTGATGATAAGCGGTTACCTTTGCCCATAACAACTGCAATACCGCGTAAATCAAATCGCTTTCGACAAACTGAGACATAAAGATGGAAAGTCTCATGTGATTGTAATTTTACCAACACCCGTACCCTTCGCACCGGAACACAGCAATGCTATCTATCATCATATTTGGCGGCAAAAATAGGTACGGTGATAGTACTTCCCCAGATGAGCTCACAATTGTTCTTAAACTACTAGATTTGATCGGATTTGACTAGAAAGTGTGTATACAAGAAGTAGTATTAACCGCACCTTTCAGTCACTTCAAACCATAGTTCATCATTTCATTCATCCGGCCATTGAATGAGTTTCCTTTTTCAAAGGCCGCTTTCGGCTGCGCTTTCAATTTGGGATCACTACACAAACGATGAGATTTGGCCGCGCTGGCTGGACAGTCCAAATCCATCTGGATATGACAACGTATGTACCCGCCATTCGAGTTTAAGGCAACTCATATAAAGGCCAGCTCACCACAGCGGCACGGTAAAGTAAAGTGTTATTTAGAATGCTCTAGGATCCTTCAGGATGCCGTGGCATGTCGAAAGAACCCGCGGCATGCCGAAGGATGCTGCGAGATACGGTATAATTACCTGAACCTGATCTCAAAAAGAAACACGAGTCTTTCATGAATTAAACTTCCAATATGTATTAGTATTGGAGAAAGAAAAATGTAAAGTAATTTCAAATCCCTATGAGCGAATCTCATTATTTCTTTGCATAGCAAAAATATTTGCAATATTCCGAGCAGGCTTCGATAACTCTTCAAAGTTTTCAATTTATAATGGAAATACATTTCATCAAAGTTACCTTATCCTGATATTTTTTCTATAGGCCGAGTTTCGAATAGATTTAACAAGTGAACCGACAGAAGCTTTGCATATATTGGGACCCTGCTTTGTGTTGAATTAAGAGCTTCTTTTAAAAAATGTTGTAATGTTGATGAATGCGAAAAGAGAAGTTTGTGTCGCTAAATAGTTCCTGCACAAATATTTGTCGATTTACATATTATTACAGTTTTTTGTTGTTGTTTAAAAGGGTGATGGTGCTATAGATGCTGATGAACGTGCCAGATTTATCCCCCCATTTGCTGAAATAATAAATAAAATAAATAAAAATTGTTTATTCTCGCCACTAAAGATTACAATCTTATGTCTGGTACACATTACATTACAATTAATTTTGTGGTGGATAAATTGGGAAGCACAAGATTTTGACCCTATCCCCAGAACTAGGCATAAACCTGTATCTCAGGAGATAGTGTTCAGCCATCGTTAGTATGTATTAAACCATTTGTGTGTCACTACTATTTAATTTGTTCATCAATTATTGACTATAAGGTGTATACTGATTTGTAAGGGTTTTTAACAATAGTGGTGATGCTTAGTGTACGGAGTATGGGGAAGTGAGTTGTGTGATGAAGAATGTGAGTAATGTGTGTGAACATGTGTGATGTATGATGAAGTGTATGGTGTTGGTGTATGGGGCAGTATGTGGGTGTGAAGGTGTAGGATGTGAGAAATCAATTTATTTTTGCTTTTAGGAAGGATAGATTCAGGAATTGCAGATAAATTTTAATCCATAATAATATGGGAAGTAGTAGGGAGTAAGGAGACTTACTCTTATTGTGGAATCTGTTTCATATAATATTTTCATGTTATTATAATGCTTCGATCAACAATAGTACCCAATGGTAATTTGATCAAAGGCTTCGGTAGTTATATCTCCTTGTATTATCTATACGCTACTGCTGGTTGTACATGACGATCCGTGCATAAGTAATGACAGGGCAGACAGTTATTGATTCAATTAATTTATGCAGCTATACATGGATTGGCGTCTTAGTTAATAATGTAAGCAACTTCCGATTTTGGTTGGTCAACATGGATGTTATAGATACTTAGCCAGAACATTTACCTACTTAGCAACCCATCATCCAGAATTCGAACAAACATTATAAATAGGCCTTACAAGTAGGTAGGTATTTAATTCATGCTGGGATCAAACTCTGCTTGCTTAGTTATTGTGCCAATCAAAAGTTCTTCTGATGTGAAGGATGGAATGATGACTAGAACCCTATGACCCTAGACTAGATTTATACATACCTAGTTATTATGAAAAATATTATCCCCAATACTCTATTGCTCTTAATCTATGTCAACGTAATAACTAATACTAATAATAATTTAATTACAAAAATATCATTGTAATTACCACATTCATATTTTTTTTTTGTACAATGTGTTATTGAAATAACTGAAAACTTATAATAAAACAAAGTTTAACCGGATTAAAAACTGTTAAACTGAAAACTTCTTAAGGGGTCATTGTACTCATCAGTATGAACTGAAACCGCGAAAAAAAAAACAGCTGTCCCCTACATTTTTGTTCAGATGAATCGACAAAATGTAGGGATCAGCTGATTTTTACGCCTTTAGCGATAAGAACGCTCATTGAAAATATCTTTTATATAAGTCATATATATTATGTTGCTTTTTTGTGTACAGTAAAGAGTATTTGTGTTGTATTGTAAAACTGTGAACGCAAAACCCTTGCGTGTATACCTTAGGAGACAGCAAATCCCTTTCCTCAAAATTTTCTTATATTACATACGTAGTAAAAATGAGCAATGCAACTCAAACATCATACAACATACAGCACATGTCACACACACACACACACACATGTCACATGTCTTTTGTCTGTAATACACCTAATAACACACATAAATTTTATTCTGACTCTAGTGCATCAAGCAAACAAGTAGATAACAAATTGTGGCGACATTTTTGCATGCATATGTAGTGTGTTTCTGGTATTGGTGTGCAGCCTGCTTAACACAGCATTCAAGCCGCAATTTAATTATTCGTAAACAGACATTATCTTAACGTAGATACACGTTTATACTGAAATAGTTACGTTTATGTTTCCCCAAGCCTTCTCGGAATTACTTTGTAGAATACAATCATTGACGTATAAAAAAAGCGGACGGAATCTCGCTAAACAATAATGAAGCATCCATAGTAAGACGGGTCGCTAAAAAATACGAGCTGGCACGCACACATTCACACCCAGACAAAAAGTCGCGATTACACAACAAATCTCGTATGATGGTAGTCGTTGTGGTAGTGTCATAAATAAAATAACAATATGATGTCTGGTGTGTTAAAATTTATATGCTTCAATTTTTTCTTAGCGAGATTCCGTCCACCTTTTTTATTCGTCCGTGAATACAATCATGTAATGAGTGATATATTACTTACTTCACAAGGTAAATTACAATTTGGTTATAAACAAGGAAGGTTTTCGTTGGAAGCAGGTACAGCCAGCAGCATACAATATCTTTTTAGTACAGTCAAGTGCATGTCAATGATGACTCACACCCATGGTATAATAATATGCTTCACCAGGTATTCCCTTTCCGTGAAAGCTAGGTCACATGATTGGCCCAAGACTACGTCATCGGATGTGGAGCCAATAGCAGGCTGTTAGCGTGACACTAAACTTGTCATGTGCTTCCACTATGTGTAAATAAATTAACCGACCAAAATCCATTTTTTCACTTACTTACTAAGCTTCTATAAAGAAGCATTTTTG
Source organism: Asteroscopus sphinx (assembly GCA_949699075.1). Classification (NCBI taxonomy): domain Eukaryota; kingdom Metazoa; phylum Arthropoda; class Insecta; order Lepidoptera; family Noctuidae; genus Asteroscopus; species Asteroscopus sphinx. Next base: position 9,535,801 of record OX453013.1, on the reverse strand, counting down.
AACTAGATAATTTATACAGTTTCCTTATTAGATGAATAACACGAGATAACGAACAGTTAGGCTATTTGGGAATTTATTTTATAATCATTATAAATTAAAATCTCTTAATCGTATCGAAGATGTCAATCAATGGCAACACTGACGTGACATCGTGAGAAGTGAATACCTGGTGAAGCATATTATTAAACCATAACTAAGGGTAGTATGATAATGGTCAAATTTCTTTGTCCAATCCAATTTATTTGAGGATCAGTGTTTTTAACACGCTTTTATTAGGTCGACCTGTATGTAACTAACTATGTAATGGAATCTAAAGTAACTAATTTAACCATCTTCCAAGGGTCGTAGCGTAATGAAAATTGGCAGCTGTATGTAGTTCTGATGACAATACAATAATATGGTACTGTCGAACTGATCTGATGATAGAGCCGGAAGATATGAACTGGAACTTAATGATGGAAAATCGTCTCATAGCTGTTTTGGATTTCTTAGAAAAGTCTTGTAATGAACTTTTACCACGATTAGGTTTCAAGGTCTGATGATGAAGCCGGAAGATAGGCACTGGCATTTCATGGTGGAATATCGTATCAATAGTCATGTCTGCACTTGTGAGAAAGGCCACGTAATGGACTTTGAACACAATCAGGTTTCAAGGTTATTTTTACGTGTATTTATAAAAGCGTGTTTTTCTAGTGTTTTTTAAACTATTAATTTATTTAAATACAACATTTGATGAAAATCATCCAATGTCTTTGATCAAAGTCACATTGGAAAAAGACATTTTGACGATCAGTGGCATACCACCCTCAACCAGTATAAGCAGAGAAGGTTTTATATGAAACTTACATCTAAGCCAGTTCCGCCGCGCTTCATCATCATCATCATCATTTCAGCCGAAAAACGTCCACTGCTGGACATAGGCCTGACCAAGCATCGCCACAACGAGACAAGTCACTTCACAAGAAATACGAAATCAAATTTTGTCACGAGTATAATCTCGATGGATCGATAACAATATTATAAGCCAAAAGTGACGCCATACATTCAAAGATAGTGTTATAGCTTAATTAATATCAATGAGAATAAATAACTTTAATGTCACGCAATCACATATACTGTTAATAGGGTTGTCAGTGTCACGTGCCACAAACAGTTTATAAATCTAATTATACATTTATTATTAAGCAATTTGAATGTGTATATTTTTAAAGATAAAACTGAACTAAAGTGCTTTATTTTTAAATTAGATCCTAAAAATGTACCTAAAGTATTGTAATTAGCTGTAGAACTGACCTTTTTTCATGAACCCATTTTCCGATTTATAAAAGGTACGATGAAATTAATGTGACGAGAAAAATCTAAATCAGTTACATAAAAATACATACACCTAAAAACATAACGGCAATTTGTTTTTATTAGGTACCTAGTTCATTATTAAACAATAAAATTCCAATTTCTGCTGATTTCATCTAAAAACATTTTATGTGTTGGATTTATTCATACTCCTGGAATTAATTGCGAAAAAAACAGCTGTCTTACACAAAGTCATCGATGCTGCTCGATAAAATGTATGAAAGAGTTGTTTTTTGTTTTTCGCTATTTCAGGGCTGCTTCCCTAGTAAATCTTGTTCGTTACGATGAGTACCTTAAAAAGTCCTCAGCTTATAAGTTTACACCTTATTTTGTTGTTTTTTTTTCGTGGTAGCCCTATTTATACGTACCAGATCGTTATCTTTAAATGGAATGGAACTGATAACGTTGACGACTCATTTAGCTAACAACTTCCTTCATTATTAAGGAATAAGGAGAATCATATTTACCTTCCTTATTACACATAAATGTTCTCATTTTGTACATGGATCGGTACATTAAAATTCATTCATTCAGGAGTTTGAGCAATAAATAAGGCGTTCAAGTAGTTTTGTATTAATTTTTGTTATATTCGTGAGAGAGTAAGTAAGTTGGTCAATAATTATATACATACTTATTAGAATTACATTCTGACCATGGATATCTATTCTGACCATGGATATCTTTTGAGTGTAAGTTTTCCCTGGTTAGTTGGGTTAGATTGTATTAATCTAACCAAGGAAACTAAAAAGTGGCCGTGGTCACCTTTAATCAAGCGATATAACAACGGATACCTTTTGACTGTGGTGTCCCTGATTAGATTAATACAATCTAACCAAGGACACTGAACAGTCGTCGTGGTCAGATCAATCTAACAAACTGATCTGACAACGGAAACATAACACATTATTTTTGGAGTAACGTGTTGTTATTTAGCTTAGGATAAGAAAAAACTGATAGTTGAACCCTCTGATGAATCAGGGATTTAGTTTTTTTTTTTAATTCTAATTAATCTAGACCTCATAAATATACTTCAGAAAGATTTCAGAAAAACCTATTTTCAGCTCAAATCGCCTTACAAGAACGTCCCTTCTAATCCAACCTAAGTATATTTCTCTGCAAACGCATTAAGCTGGCTTATACAGAATTTCAAATACGTAGACAAAAAATAATAATCCCAAATCTTAATAAATGCTACGCTCAATTTTATTTTCAGTTTAAAAATAATAATCATAATTATCCGTCTATCGAAATAAAATAATAAATCAGTATAAAAACATAATGAATAGGTTAAAATAATTAAAAATGTATGAACTATCTAGACACATTACAAGGCCTTGTTAATCTTTCAAGCAGATATATCATTCATTTTCGATAGAACAATTTCGTGAAAATCGCACGTTAGGCTGAAGTTATAACAAGCGCCCGGGGCGCGCGCCCGACGCGCATCGGGCGTAGACGACGCTATGGAAATTGTTTAACGGACGATAGTGCTTGATATAATCCGTTACATACAATTTCATAGAGCGTTCGAAACGCGGCGTATGAGGCGCGTGCCCCGGGTGCTTGTTATAATTTCAGGCATAATATATAAAATCTCTAAATATTTATAATTTCACCGTGAAATTATATTTAGAGCTATCCATGTTAAACGACTAAAGGGCTCGTGGCTTAGTAATAACCACGTTTATCGCACGACCTGTAGGTTAAGCTGCGCTAGTCACGGCCAATCTTTGGATGGGTGACCGTTTCGTTGCACATCGAGAACCCTTCATGCTTCGGAGAGCACGTTAATCTGTCGGTCCCGGTTGCCATAAAAATTTCTGTGGCAGTCGTTACGGATAGTCAGCCCGAAAGTCTGAAAACTGGTTTTTTTCCAAGGGTGTCGTTATTATTGCGGGGATCTGATGGCAGTCGCTTCGTATAAAAAGGTACTGATGTTCAGCCGCATCTGCTACCCGATTCAGAACCACACGAAACCAGTTGTCGATCGATTCGGTTTGTTATCGCTTTTCGTCTACGATTTACGTAACGAGAGAAAAAGAGATAACAAACCTTATCGATCGACAACTGCTTATCGTTAATATTATGAATCGAGGAGCAGCTCCCCGATTCAGAACCACACGATAGCCAGTTGTCAACCGGTTCGGTTTGTTATCTCGTTTCATCTCATGATTCACGCAACGAGAGAAAAAGCGATAACAAACCGAATCGGTCTACAAATGCTTATCGTTAATGTTATGAATCGAAGAGCTGGTTAGATTGGAAGCTTAACCCAACATAAATGGGAAAACGTTTGGAAAAAGATGATTAAATTTTCACAAAAAATCTGGTTTATTTAACTGATTCAAAACAACCTTATAACATGTTTAATATAATGATATCATGTCCCAAGCATATACTATGTTATTTTAATATACATATCAAAAACACTGAAGTTATTATTATTTTCAAGCAATTCCAATACTGATAGGCAACGTACAAACCAATTTCCAATATCTCATTTACTTTACATTACTTTTCTAATTGGAAATCGGTAAAAAATACCATAAAATCATACCGATAGGTAAATTTTAGACTAGACATTTAGTCGAGCATGCATGACGAGGTTAATTAACGTAGATGAAGCGAAGGAGGTGGAAGGTGTGTCAGGATCGTAGCAGGTGGAAATCCATAGTCTCTGCCTATCCCAATACGAAACAGGTGTCATAATATGTATGTATGTATGCGGCGCGTTCTTTCCATCAAAATTTTTCTATTTATCCTACTGATGTATTCTCCTTCAAACTAATATCACAAATGCGAAACTATGGATGTTTGTTTGTTTAATGTTTGTCCTTCAATCACGCTAAACTGGCTGAACTTATTTAGATAAAATTTAGCACACCGATAGACCATGTCCTGCATTAACACATAGGATAGTATTTATCGGCATATCTCGGGAGCGAAGCCGCGGGCATCAGTTAGTCTTAATATATATAATTCTTCTGTACGTGTGTTTGTCACCTAACTCCTTCTAAACGGCTGTACCGATTTGGATGAAATTTTGTGTGTATATTTAAATGGGTTCCTGGATGGTTTGAAAACAATTGGACCCAGTAGGTGGCAATCTTCTCCTAAACGGCAGGGACGATTTTAATTATATGTGGAGCTGCTTTTCCGGCCAGGACGACGTCTGCCGGGTCCGCTAGTTAAATTTAATATTTTATCGTATGTCATGTACGTCAGTTCGTACATGTACACTCACTATATTTAATTAGAGCCTGTAGGTACCTACTGTCCCACAGCATGGCAAAAGCCTCACTAGTCTTCTTCCACTTCCATGTCCAGTGTCCAGTGTTGTCGGTTGTCAATTAAACTGCAACTATACTAATTTTTCATGAAATTGTAAAGTATTATGTATTTATTATTAATTATTATGTATAAGTTTTGTAGTGTGTGCGTCAAATGGAGCGCATGAATAAAATATTTTTCTTTCTTTCTTTCACTTCTATCTGTGGCTGTTAAGGACCAGTCTTTGGAATGAGTCCAGTTCATCCTGCCATCTCCGTAAAGGCCTGCCACTTTTGCGATTGCTATTTGTAGGCACCCATAAGGTATTAAGCTTGGCCCCTTGGTCGTCGAACCCTCAATGATAAATTTAACCGATATTTCCATAACCACCAGTCCGTTTGACAACACCAACAATTTATTTGAGGACATGAAGATGCTGCTCCCCATGCCCTCGGCTTAATCTCTTAGGGTCCATACAGACGTGCCACAGCCCACAACCGTAACTACGCCACAGCGGCAAAAAAGTAGCTAGACACGAAATTGTATGCCAACGCTTAGTTCCATTCACACGAACGTCAATTTTCGTTCAACGGCTGTCGTGAAGGTATGGTCAATATCGACGACATCGAGGCCACAACGCAACCACTTGCGGTACAAGCGTGCAAGCGGCTGACGAGAGACCTGCCACCAGCCCACGACACATTTATGGCCAGCGCTTACCAACAGGACGGCATGGCATGGCAAAGGATTTTTGTAAGCTAAAATGATTTTGAATATTATTCTAATATCCTTAGCACTCACATTTCAATGGTATTCTGACAAGAAGACTAGCCGCTACTGCCGTATGATCAAGTCTCCTTGTGATGATGTCAATGAAATGTGCGAGCGCTATGGTAGCTAAAACAAGTGTAACGGACCGTGGGGGTAAAATAATAGTCTGGATTCACTTACTACGGGTGTAATGTCGAGCAGAGTTTTCACCTTAAAGTACTACTTAACAATAAAAATCGTAATGCAATGCTCCTATTTTTATATGGCCCAGAAGCCGCCAAAATACAATTCAATTCGATAACAGTCACTAGAAGGTACATTTTAAGATACATCCGGAATGTTATTCTACAAACTAATATAGTCAAACTATCCATGAAAACATCAAATATTCATATTAGAATTATAGTGAGTTAAGTAAATTATTTAAGTAATGTTTTACAATATAAGTGATTCAATATAATCAATCTTTTAATAGCGTAACTACTGGTAATCAATACACAAGAATAATTAATATAATCTATCATAATATATTATAACAAATGCGACATATTGATTTTAATAATTTATAATGAATTATAACAGGTTCCCTATTAATTATTAATCATAATCAAAATACATTTTACTGTCGGATATGACGTCGCGTGTGCAGGTGGCGCTGGCGGTGACTAGAGGCGGGCATTAGTCGCTAACACAAGATTAGTGAAGAAGGCCAAAATCATTTGCATGCAAGTGTCATACATCGTATAAAGAGAGTTCTGTAACGTTGGTGAGCGCCGGCCATTACTTGTAATCTATGGCTGCGACAACGCAACTTCAACATACACGACCGTTAACTGGCAACATTTTTATCGCCGTGTTGTCGTTGTGGCGTTGTGCGTCTGAAAAGATACTAAGGATTATATTACGACATATATGAGTGAAAATAACTCTATTCCACGCTATCAAAGCTAAGACGAAAACAATAATAAAAAAATAAGCATACCATCACAATATTCTGTCAAAACACATAAATTCTGCGCCGATCCAGCATAATAATATTATAATAATACTACAGCTCATTGGAATCCACATTTCATTACATTTAACTAAATAAAGATCAAAATAAAACACGCCCTGTTTTCCATACACTCGGTACTAACAGAGTTTCTCTTTAATCAGAAGCGTATAAATAAGCTCGGGCTAGCTCCCGTGAGATTCTCGAAAATCCACATGCCATAGTGCGGACTCGGCTTTAGCGTGTGGTACAAGATAATCACATTATTTAATTCTATCAGATTTTGGACAATTTGAATGCGGAAACGGAACATTTTGGAGCTGTAATCTAGCTTAAAGCTCGATTCACATCTGCAGATACCATACGTGGCAGACACATACCAGCACACATCAAAAATAATAATTCACATATCAACTATAGGCGTATTCACATCTAGCGCACATGAGCGTAGCGTGTCCGCAAAAAAACTGACTGGCCGAATTTGTCTCCAAAAACGGCCGACTGTCAGTAGATATGAAAACTTGTACCCGTGCCATGAAACGTTATATGCTGGACACGCTACGTGCTAGTAGATGTGAATCGAGCTTGAGAGTTTAATTTGGTAAAAGGTAGAGAGAAACATAGATGATAGTATCAGAGGATGATTGATTCCTTCTGTATAGCTTAGTGACCCATATTAGCGAGTCTTGGCCTCTGCTACTTAAAGAAACAATACTCCGCCTTAAATAACTTTTCTTCAATTATCAGTTATACGTTGAGGTAAATGTAGACAAATAGTAGGACCATAGAAATCTAAATAATAAGGTAATAGAAGTGGTAGAGGCGCGAGAACTTGTCTTCACGTACGTGTCTCGTAGGACACCAGTGCGCGAACCATTTGCTTGATCATCAGTGCTGTTTTGGACGCCGAGTCACTAAAATTGATTTTTGTAGCATATCTAACAGCGGATTTTTTTTGGCTTAGTTATTTTTGCATTGAGTGCTAGAAACATGGCGTAATTGCGTATTTATGTGTTGGTAGTGGCAAACTTGCGACACACGTTCCGGTAGGTAGTAAAAAGACAATAGATAACATTTCTATTACCTTATTATTCAGATTTCTATGAGTAGGACCTAATTAAATTCCAGTTGTAAATTAAATAATAAAAAATCTATTTTATGCGCGGACGATTGCCCATTTCATGCATGAGTCCATAGTACTTTTCCACTAAACCAAGGGTACTTATGTAAAACCTGCATAGACCATGTACCTACTACAAGTCAAGTGTATACATAATATAAAATTTATTTGCAGAGAGTCTAATGTTTTTTTTAAATTCAAAGTATTAATATATATTGAATACCGGCCTCATTTCATATATTATACCAAAAATCATTTCAAAAAACCTAAAACATCTATCAAAGGGTAACTCTTGATAAAAATCCTAAGCAAATAAAAGCTTTCTTTTACTTTGGGGCATCGTTGAAGGAGTATCTCAGCTCAGACCAATAAACACTTGACGAAGGTGGCTATCTGTCAGGAGTGGGGTATTCTGCTGGTCGATTTCTTATCACAACGTTGCTGAGGAAAATAATATACCAAAATGTAACAAACAACATCATAGAACGTGTATCTGAAATGTGTGGTCATATTTGAAGAGCTCATTAAGGGCATAGCATAGAACAACATTTGATATGGTTACAACCCTCAAATTATGAATAAATAATTAACCGTTCCCAATGATATTTAAAAGTACAGCTATGTTAGCAGGGCGCGAAATCTGAAGACTGAAAAACATCGTAATTGTGACGTCTTGCTATCAGTCCCCGTCAATCAAGGCGCTGAGCGTAAACGGTGACAAAAAAAGCAAAAATCCTGCTTGTGAATAGAAAGTGTGACGCGTGTGAACCAATTATGACGCGAAAGTAACTTATAGTAACTAACTAACTTACTTGCTTTGTACTTGTTTATGTATATGTGTGCTGTCACTGTGTACGATTTTTTTTAGTTTGTTTTGTTAAGGTATAACATATCTATACTTTTAAATATCATTGGCCGTTGTATAGAAAAGCGCGATACCTCTCGACCGATGTATGGAAAGCCTGATTTATTTTTGGCGATTTTAGATTCGATCCCGTAGTAAAAGTTATTCGATAGCATTCCTTTAATGTCCCGAATGTGCTCTCCAAATGTGACCACTCCAAATGTGGGCTTGGCAACTTTTCCTTCACAGGGGTTCTAACCCTCTCCCTTTCTCCCTTTATCTCGATGTTGGTCAATCCAAGTCCAAGTCCCATTCTAATCTGTTTTTGATGTCATTAACAATTCTTTGACCATTTGTGACTTTGGTGTATGTACATTTTGGCATAACTGGGTCCAATTACGTTTTATTGTGTAATTGTCGTCCCATCAGATTATGAGAGTGAGGGAATAGAGAGTGCACCTGTATTTGCGCACACACTTGTGCACTATAATATGTCCCGCGCAGATGGCTAGTCTCTGTTGAGATTGGCCACCGTGACCGAAATTCGGCGACATTATTATTATTGTGTAGTTGGACCAAACGGTACCTAGGTATCTGGTTTTATCCTATAGAAAACTAGTAATACGAAATAAAAATAGCATTTTGATGTTGGGTATATTAAAATTCACCTAAGCTTAGAAGACTCATCCTGTACGAACTGACCACAGATATAAAATGTGTCCACCCTGAAAAAAAATAAAAACCTTATTATATTTTATAAGATTATTTCTTTAATCATCCAGGTAATTTAAAGACTAAACTGATTTAGTATCCTAATACTTTTATTATAAATGCACAAACAAACAAACATCCATACTTTCTATAGACGTTTGTTTGTTTGTCCTTAAATCACTCTGGAACGGCTGAACAAAGTATAAAATTTAGCACTTAAACAGATCATGTCCTGGATTAAAATAAAGGATACCTACTTTTTTCAACATACCACAGGAGCGGAGCCTTGGACGTGAGCTAGTTTTATGAATGTCTCATAGTGAATGGGTGTTTCTTATGTATTATAAGTATGTATTTACAAAAAAAAAGTATATAAGTATTATATCCATTGTCTAGTACCCATAGCACAAGCTTTGCTTAGTTTGGGACTAGATGGTGCTGTGTAAAAATGTCCCAAAGATATTTATTTATAGGAGAATTTCTCCTCTAGGAGAGTGTTATGCCTGCTCTACATTCGCGGCTGCGAACTCTCGATGACGCTGTATATTGCGCTTATAAACAAATATTATAATGGATGTACTGTGAGCTCAGAGCAATGTGGAGCGGACATAAAAATATAGAAGCGCATAAAGCCATCGTGTCGTATAAAATATAGTTTTGACGGCTCGCCTGACGGTCTTTAAGTATCTGAACTGAACGGTAGATAAAGGTGATTTTATATTTTTTCTCTACAATCATTAACCTCTTATAATAGCTGGATGGAAAAAGAGGCACTAGTTTACAGGTAACAGTTGATGAAAATTATAATTTGTAATACTGAAGACACTCCATAACCATAACCAGCTCGTTACTGTCTTACTGCTTTGCACGGGCTTCTTCTCGGAATGAGAAGGATTCATGCCTTAGTCCTCTACGCTGGTCTACTGCGGGTTGGTGGACTATACACACCATCAAGAACTGTATAGAGCATTCTCAGAATTCCAAGTTTCCTCACGATGTTTTCCTTCACCGCTAAGCAAATGATAATCAAATTCTGAACCACAATTTACTCAGTAGACGGAAATAAGAAAAATCTCAAAAGACCATATTGCTTACCAAGGCCCACAATCATGACGATGACCATCCAGATCAGGGCTATAGCGACCGGGTACCGTCCTTCCACCACTAAGACCAGCGGTATGGCAATAGCAAGTACTAACTGTACACACAAGTACATTATACTCAGCCAGATGTAATACGACATTAGGTCGGTGTCTTCCTGCAAAATAAATTTAAGCTAAATCAGATTCATCACATACGTATTCGATATTTACAAATTCCAAGTTAATGTTGACTATCTGTCTTTTTTTTACATAGAATACGTTCTAATTTTTTTTTTCTTAGAACGCAAAGTCATCCTACGACGAATCGGACAGTATTCACAAAAGTTAAAGTGTAGGTTTACCATAGTCTGTTTCACATAGATACGTTCTACATTTTTTTCTTTGAACGCAAATTGAATCATACGACGAATCTGACAGTACCTATTTACAAAATTTACTAGGGTAGGTTTACTATAGTCTTTATCATGTATACATATTTCTACGTAGAATGCGTTCAATTTATTATTCTTCGAACGCAAAGTGAGTCGACGAATCCGAAAGTGTTCACTTTTGTGTGTATTCCTATAAATTTTGTTACAAGTATAAGTTTGCTATAATAATAGTCTACACATTGAATGCGTTCTACATTTTTTTAACGAACGTAAATTATTATTGTACGACGAATCAGATAGTATTCACAAAATATTACAAGTGTAGGTTTACTATAGTCTGTTTCACATAGAATGCGTTCTAGTTGTTTTAAGTGAATCATACGACGAATCAGATAGTATTCACAAAAGTTACAAGTGTAGGTTTACTATAGTCTGTTTCACATAGAATGCGTTCTAGTTGTTTTAAGTGAATCATACGACGAATCAGATAGTATTCACAAAAGTTACAAGTGTAGATTTACTATAGTCTGTTCACATATAATGCGTTCTAGTTGTTTTAAGTGAATCATACGACGAATCAGATAGTATTCACAAAAGTTACAAGTGTAGGTTTACTATAGTCTGTTCACATAGAATGCGTTCTAGTTGTTTTAAGTGAATCATACGACGAATCAGATAGTATTCACAAAAGTTACAAGTGTAGGTTTACTATAGTCTGTTCACATAGAATGCGTTCTAGTTGTTTTAAGTGAATCATACGACGAATCAGATAGTATTCACAAAAGTTACAAGTGTAGGTTTACTATAGTCTGTTCACATAGAATGCGTTCTAGTTGTTTTAAGTGAATCATACGACGAATCAGATAGTATTCACAAAAGTTACAAGTGTAGGTTTACTATAGTCTGTTTCACATAGAATGCGTTCTAGTTGTTTTAAGTGAATCATACGACGAATCAGATAATATTCACAAAAGTTACAAGTGTAGGTTTACTATAGTCTGTTTCACATAGAATGCGTTCTAGTTGTTTTAAGTGAATCATACGACGAATCAGATAGTATTCACAAAAGTTACAAGTGTGCACTAAATAATTTGCTACTACAGAAATGTTACTATACGATTCATGAGTTTCTTAATGATAATTCACTGTTTGACTAATTATTATCAATTTAATTTTAATTTCAAAATAAGCAACTTATTAGTATACAATTTTGATTATATCACTTAAATACAATTTTATTTTAAGCATGATGTTGACATTGTACACAATTATATTTGTATGTCTTTGAGGCAAAACATAGCGCACTCAATCTAATTAAGACCTTATAATATAGTGTAAACCTACCTATGTTTGACAAATAAACTATTTTGATTTGATTTGATTTGATTTGTAGGTTTACTATAGTCTGCTTCACATAGAATGCGTTCTAGATTTTTTTGGAATGTAATAGTACCTGCAACGAATGTAAAACAATCGGCAAAAAATGCCATAATAGTACATTACTGTCGAGGCCTGAAATGAAGCAATTTACGGCCGATTAATATTGTTCCAATATGATTTCCCATGTGATTTTGAAAGGACGAGGCGCAAGCCGAGTACTTTTTAACTAAACGAGGCCGTTAATTGCTATTTCGGCCGAGACTTGTATAGTACTTTTCTCTCATTTGCGAGGAAACACAACACAAATTAATTCAACAGTATCTCATTTTCATTAACACCAATTTGCCCACGCGCGGTTCTTGTTCTATTTTCAAAGTTTTGAAAAAAAAATGCGCATTCAGCCTGTATAATGATAAATATTTTGTACCTAAAAACATCTACACACAACATAACTGGCGAAATGTGGGTGTACTATACACCTCTGCCTACCCCTTCGGGGAAATACAGGCGTGATGTTATGTTATGTTAAAAACATCTAATTTATGTAAATGTGTACTTAAAAACCTCGGTAGCATAATTTAAAAAATAAAAAGTTTCCAGCAATTTATATTATTGTCCTGTTGGACATTGCCGGCCTGTTATTTCGTTGAGTACGGAAAAGAGCCGATTGTTGTATTCTTTTTTTTGAATAATGAACCAATTTCCGAGCAAGTAGGAGAAATAGTTAGTTATTAAAACAAGTATTAATTATTCTGTGGTTACGTCACGTTCATTGATAACGGTGCTTATGTCAGCTGTATTAGCCATTATCAGCTGTATTCGATTAGATTTATGAAATTACAATAGTCCCAAAACCAAAACGCATCCTACATGCATAAAGTAAAAATACATGACAAGTTTGAATATGTAATTTTTGTGTTCGGTCTACCTACGCTTACTCTGAAAAATTGCGAATATAAAAGTATGAAGTAGGTGTGGAAAGTAGATTCAACTGAAACTTTGAGTATTGAGCCAATAGCGTTCTTCACAGATTTTATATCTATGGATATTTTATGTGGGTTGCTGGTATTCAAATTCGTATCGCCTTAAAAATATATTTGTCATAAAAGTGAAAATATTTGACTATTTGTATATTTTATGTCTTCGAATGAAATTTGGTATATCAAGTCGTTGCTTCGGAAACAACCTACTACAATATTTAACTAGTGATACAGATGTTTTGAAAATTATCTATAGGGCAAAGTAATGGCACTAATGGCAAGAAGAAAAATTATAACTAGATATTTTCAAGACTCTTGTGTTCCAGAAAAAAATATTAAGACTAATAAAATACCAATGATAAGAAGCTAAATGCTGTTTTTAACTACGAAAAACTCAGAACAACCCATTACGTAGTAGATACCTATTCATGTAGGTAATATGATCAAGTAACACAAATTGGCTCAAAGGTATTATTGGGTATCGCTTGATGGCAGTAATAGTAATCATAAGTCACGTTTAGGAGATCAAAGGGGTCAATAAACTCAACCAAACAAATATGGTTACGTTTCTGTTATAGCGTATTGTGGTTTAGGTTCATGTAGGAATGCTTTTATAAGCCGCTACTCATTAAAATTTCTGTGGAAAATAATGGTTGGTAAATCTATTTTAGGAATTGTTAGTGTTGAGAACAGTGAAAATTTATGATATTTGCGAGTGTTTGTAAATTTTAATAGGTATACAGGGTGGGAAAAATGAACGGGACATGGAGGAAAAGTATATTAAATGTTGAAGATTTTACAATTAATTAATAATAATTAATGTTTTTTATATTTTAAAAAAGGTTGTAAGACCTGGATTCTTGTTTTATTGGAACACTCAATTTTCAAGGTCCAGTATACTTAATAGAAAGACGTCATACTCACATCTAAAGCAGCCATAAGCAGCATTGCAGACACCAACACAAACAAAACGGTGATAATGACGAATATTGATAGAAATACTATTAGTATTAACGTTGTTGTGGTTAAAGTTTTTCTGTCTCTTATTAGTAACATCGCAGCGCATGTGAAGCCGAATAACTGAAACAAAAGAGATCATTATACCCCACTATTTGTTGGGAGTTATTCAAGTCGGTCAACAAAATCTCGGCTGACTGGCCGAGTTGACACGATTTAATTTTTTATTGGACAACCCGACGAAGTATCTAAAGAACCGTCGGTTACAAAATACATAAGGCGTTTTATGTCAATATTATTTTGAAATAAAAACAATTACTATCTCGTTCCATAGGTCTATGAATGTTTCGTGTGTCGACGATTTATTCAACAACATGGATGGTCGCGATTTAGATTTCATAATCATAGACTACATTCTTATTGTATTTTTATTTGTGAGATACTTAATATGTACCAGGACTGCATAATAAGGGATACTTTTGCTATTAGAAGTTTTTATTCGCGAATTTCACTCATATTGAACTAAGTTTACGGGACTTGTCGCGCACAACATTTGCTTTGCTTGACTTTTGCTATTTTTAAAACCCTCGGGAAATAGATACTGAATATGTACCAGGACTGCATAACATAGTAAGTGATATGTTTTCTATATCTAGAACCGTCGGGGAATACTAGAAATATCTCCTAAAACACCCTATAGTCACAGAATATCTAATAGTACTAAATAGTTATGGTAGGTACCTACATCTTCAGTTGTTTTAGAACATTGCATTTAGAACTTTTCTTTATTTTACTCTAATTAATTACTGAAATCCAGATCCAGAAGTCACAAACTTACTTACTTTGCACTAGTTTATATGTATTGTACTGCCGCTTCGTACAGAACATTTTTTTCTTTTGTTTGTTAAGGTATTGCATATCTATGATACAAGTTAATAAAATGTCAAAGCCAAGTGCAACCAATAAAATGACAATTTAATTTAAATTACACAATAATAAAAATAAAATCAACGAGTGTAGAACTTGTGTAGAATAGTAATTTATATTATGAATACAGTAATTCGTCATAACTGTAGAACGCTCGCTCGACCAACCAGCGCCTCAGACGAGACTTACTCGTAAAAGTTGGGGCACTCACTATCTTATCAGGCAGGTTGTTTTATACTGCTGGGCCCATAACATGTGAATTTTTTTGAGGATTTTGTGAGAGTCCTCGCTACCACTGATAATTTGTATTTTTTTCCGGGTATTGTACGAGTGAACGTCACCACGCTTCGTGTACAGCCCTAGGTTCATCCTCACATACAACGTGACCTGGTATATTACTAAAGCATGTAGTGTAAGGATGCCCAATTTAGAGAAATGTGGTCTTGCAGAAACGTCCAGTGGTATTTGGACGACGCACCGCACGGCACGCTTTTGCTTCCGGAAAGCGCGCTCCCAGTCGGCAGCGCGTCCCCAAATCTCTGCGCCATATTGAAGCTGAGAATGCACTGTCACAAAATAGCATGCTCGCACCTCACTTAACTTTACTACTCGGCGGAGAGCGAAACACGCACTACCCAGCTTTCCGAAAATTTTATTTATATTATTTTCGCACTTTAAGGTTCTCATAAGAGAATATATTCAAATTCAAAGTCGCTGAGCGAGCTATGGAGCGAGCTATGCTTGGAGTTTCTTTGAAGGATAAAATCCGTCACGAGATTATATCCGGAGAAGAACCGGAGTGCTGAAGTGGCAGTGGGCTGGCCATGTCTGTCGAAGAACCTATAGCTGCTGGAGCAGACGACTCCTTGAGTGGAGACCGCGATTAGGTAAACGCAGCGTAGGGAGCCCCCCGCCAGTTGGACCGACGACCTGAAGAGCATGGCTCGGGGGGACTGGATGCGGAAGACAGAGGACCGAGTGTTGTGGCGCAACTTGGGAGAGGCCTATGTCCAGCAGTGGACTGCGATAGGCTGAGTTGATGAACAGAATATAGAATAATATATAGAGAAAGGAAAAGTTAAGGGAAGATATGATATACCTAGCCTATTTTTATTCCAAGGATCAACTAGTTTACATCGTTACAGTAAAGTTTTGTACATCAAAAGAAACAACAATTTTTCATTCATAGCATAATGTTGGTTTGAGCAAAGTTATATATACTCTTTGTTTCTTTAGAAAACTTCAACATATGCATGAGTCGGACTTTCAGAGTTGGGTCGTTGCCACTGTAGTCAAGAGTTTAGAGAAACTATATTAAAAATAAAATAAATATTATAGTAGAACTGTAAAAGTAAATACTAGTTATATTTCTTTGTGTTTTGTTTTCTTTTATACTTTTCCATTCTTTGTAAAGTTGTTTTATAAACAAGCTCTGAAATTAAATGATTAAATTAATAATTTGATACAAAACTGTTTGCCGTTTTAATTGTCAATGTCAACAACAAATGTACAATTGCTATAATAGCTGCAAATATATACCGTACCATTCAAAATTACAATTATTTTAGTAGTTTACTAAATACTACACTAATTAAAAAATACAGATCTATCTGTTATGATGTTGGTTTTCATAATTGTTCATATTTTATGCAACAGATACTTTTTTGGAAACTGACACATATATTACATATTTATAAATTCATGGAGTCTGGATTTGTGGATTTTTCTGGTTTGTGTAATAGCAATAGGCTCGCCCCCTATGCATGAGAGTTGGGAATGATAACATAACTGGCGAAATGTGGGTGTATCTAAAGTCTGTTTTTTCTGTCTTGTTTTATTTAGCAAACGATCATAGCACGGCTCTTTATTCAAATAAATACTGATTAAATATAATTACTAGTTCTGCACATGTAATTAGGTAAAAAAATATGTGTGAAATTGTTAACATAATGTCTTTTAATAATTATTATTGACGAATTGCATTAAAAAGACATGCCAAGATTGTTTACTAAATAGGAATAATAAGAAAAAAAGAGTGAATATACCTCTGCCTACCCCTTCGGGGAATACAGGCGTAATTTTACGTTATGTTATGTTAAATTCATGAAAACTGGATGCCAAGTCTAAAGTTTTTAGAATTTTTGGCTGTTTATCTGATTGTCTGTCAAAGGTTGAGGCAAATAGTACTGGACCGATTTCAGTGTTTGATTATTAATTTCTAGCCCTGTCAACAAACTGCAGCATAAATCGTCACGCCATTATTTTTGGGAGGTGAATTATAGTAGTAGAACAAAATGTGTTTAGGTAGTCTAAAAAGTAGGTTGCGATTCTTTTGTTCTGAGATCAAATCCCAACTTCAACTTTACTTTTTGTGTTTTTTTTTTAATTAACACGCTTTTATTAGGTCGACGTGTATGTTAACTAACTATGTAATGGAATCTAAGGTATCTAATTTTACCATCTTCCAAGAGTCGTAGCGTAATGAAAATTGGCAGCTGTATGTATGTAGTTCTGATGACAATACATTAATATGGTACTGTCGAACTGATCTGATGATGGAGCCGGAAGATATAAACTGAAACTTCATGATGGAACTTCATGGAAAATCGTATCATAGCTGTTTTGGATTTCTTTAAAAAATCTAGTAATGAACTTTGACCACGATTAGGTTTCAAGGTCTGATGATGAAGTCGGAAGATAGGCACTGGTATTCCATGATGGAATATCGTATCATAGTCGTGTTTGCACTTGTGAGAAAGGCCACGTAATGGACTTTGAACACGATCAGGTTTCAAGGTTATAACAAACCTATTATATATTTAATAGTGTAAATATTGTCATTTTTTGTTTTTACGTGCATTTATAAAAGCGTGTTTTTCTAGTGATTTTTAAACTATTAATTTATTAATATTTTGAGTCTGTTGGTCAATAGTACAGACATAACGCAAGGGACATCGAATAGGTAGCAGATCTTCTCGAAAGATACACATTCTTACATTTAGTTTCTGAAAATCTGATCATTGAAAAAAATTATTAATCAGCTGTCAAATCCCATGCCAAGTGCTGTCATTGGTTGTTAGTATTTTTGCCGACCAATTACAGGAGCTGACACTTGATTTAACAGCAGATCAAACTAATCAGCCTTCCAGAAACCCATAGGTTTAGTATGTATTTCATCTAGAGTAGGAGTTTTTTTTTTTTTAATACATTCAGTACCTATTTTCTCTTTATCAGGGGCCTCTTCACACTAGCTTTTCTCCAGCGTTGGCGTTCTATAAAGGCACGCGTAGCGCAGATGCCGTGCGCCGCCACAACGATGCGACGCACACTTCTCATTATAGCGTTAGCATCACCCAGGCTCCGCACGATTGTGGTTTGGTATTATCATTTACAAGCGCAGTTTACAAGCAACAAGGCCACCTGCACATACGTTTATCAAACGCCTATACGCCAGAGAAAGGCTAATGTGAAGGAGCTCTATATATTTCTTTTGGTATGATTTTTTAATATTCAAATATGTCCGTTTCTTACCTCACAAACAAAATCATATTATCTACTAGCCTATGCCCGTGTCTTCGCCCGCGCTTAATTATGTTTTCAACACACTTGCTCGTAAAGTGGCTCTTATTGCACCGATTTTAGGTTCATAATGTACAGTCGACTGCATGATACTGGTAACACTTCAATTCGAAAACCGCCCTTACTGCTTACGAAATAAAGATGCTGCTAATGTCAAAGTGTTACCACCGACGTGCGGTCGACCGTACCTTATTACGCACGCGTGCTTTTTTCATTATATTATTGCACTAGTGCTTTTTACTTTAATGTTTATTTTTAAATCACAGCAAAGAGTTTTTATGCCTGACAAAACTAAACATTTTTGGGAATAAATCAACTGTATTAATAAAAAATATGCTAAATAAACATTTCAATTCATTAATTATTTATTTTTGTCAACAAATTAATATAGATTTGCGTTTTAAATAAAAAAAACTATCTATAATATTTTTAATATTAGGCTGTTTGGCGGTTTCCTTTGACTACCTGCGCGCGCATAGCTGTATGTCACCGTGCGATTACATTACAGTAATCCGCGCGGCATTTTTCATGAATTCAATATTTGTCTAAAATGTATGTTTGTTTCCTCGGAAGTGTATTGAAAAACGTCGTTTGAGATGCGTGAGCAATGACTCTCGGCTCCATTATGCAATCCAGCCGCCTCGAGTATAATAGTCAACTTAGCTCACTTGTATCATAATGTACTATTATCTACACTCGTATCGTAAAATTCGAATTATGAACTCGAAAGTAATGTCATAATGACTTACTTTACGCACATTTTTTTTTTCTTTTCTTTCCACAATTTAAATCTTTACAGTGTAGAACATAAACCAGTTTAGGTTTTTCTGTACATCGCTTGGTCCGTCGACATTCATTACAACAAGATGTGGGTGGGTGAACACGACGCATCGCGCTCGCTCGCCCCGTGCAAAAATTCTCAAATACCCTCAACTAATTTATATTACTTCTCAATAGCAAATTGCTTACAAAAATACAGCATGATTTTTTCTTGAAGGATGCGTGATACTACCGTTTTGTGATAAACCAAAGGCTACTTAAATAATAGATACTTGGAATATAGCATGTTCCTCAATAGGTGGTATTATCAGCGATCTCTTACAACAATAACATTCAAAGGTATAGGTACTATCATGGCTATAAAATAAATTTTATGTTACCTCCCTGTAGTTTATTAACCCAAGTACAACACTAAACTAACGTCTGACTGAAATCCAATTAATAATTTACGCGCAGTGCATATCAGATCAAGGATCTATAAGTGCGCTAAGCCTAAATATTCAGGTAAACGAATGAGCGAGGGGGAGAGAAAAATGTAGCGAAACAAAAATTGGTATAAAAGACGTTGAGCGGTAAGTACCTACTACTAGGTACGATCAATTATATTTAAAAGTACAGATATTTTACTTGCGCTCGCATTCTGAACACCCGAAAACGTCATAATTAGGACGTTTTTCCATTAATCTGCGTCAAGTAAGACGTCGAGCGTGACCGGTAACAAATAAAAAACAAAAATGCCGTCGTGTGTGTACAGAAAGCGTTCCAATTATGACGCGAAAGTAACTCGAAGTAACCAACTTACTGACTGTACTAGTTTATGTGTATTAATAATAAGACTAAATACTAATAGCTTGGACTCTGTTCCCGATGTCAATGGGCTACTATTTTTTATATTTTTAAATGATTTTATTTGTTTAAAAAATATTTAAAAATGTAATTAATAAGTGTATAGAATGAATAAATGGAATAATAAATATCTTTGGGACATTATTATTGTTCTGCATCATATATATATGTACAAATATAATGTTATTATTATGTTACTTTAAATGCCTGATCAGTGGTAAATCTTTTAACATTCTATTAAAATCTAAGGCTTAGACAAAAAGTATGTGAAAGCTATGTAAAAAGGTAGAAAAAGAAAACATTCGCATTTTTATCATGTCTGTTTTCTGCCCTAAAATATTAGTACCTAAGTATCACTTCTCCTTAAACCCTCGGCTGT
Organism: Asteroscopus sphinx; assembly: GCA_949699075.1. Taxonomy (NCBI): domain Eukaryota; kingdom Metazoa; phylum Arthropoda; class Insecta; order Lepidoptera; family Noctuidae; genus Asteroscopus; species Asteroscopus sphinx. The sequence continues at coordinate 9,515,436 of OX453013.1, read as the reverse complement.
TTTGGTTAAACTGGGCTGGAATTATGTAATGTTTTGAATATCTTAGCATAAGCTTTTAGAAAACAAAGTGGCACACTATTCGGTAGTCTCAAAATTTAAACAAAGGGAGTATTGAAACGTCTAACGCACAAAACGCTCACACCAACATACGCTTCACATTAACCACGCCTATCCATTATCCTAGATTTTCAGCCCTATAAAACGAGCCTTTTGTTCTACTAACGACCTTTACGTTTCAAGATAAGACGGAATTATCAAAGAATAGGTATGCTTACTATTCCCAGGATAGCTACAAGTTTTGTACCGCATCGTATATTTACACAGTATGAACAACTGGCTTGAGGTATCTTCTCTATCAAGGTTATCGTGTCTCCTTCCAAATCCATTTTAATAGAAAAATGTATAAACTATACTATAACGTAAAAAATTTATAAAAATTATATAAACTCAAAAATAAAACAGTATAAAATGACAATGTAAATGGAAAATGACAGGGATTTTTCTTTACTTTTAAAAACTCTTTGCTTTAAATTACTGAAAAAGATTCTAGTAAGCAGAATTAACACATATTTGTTATTAAGGGTACTATGCCTCTCGTCAATTCTTTGTCCAATGTGACTTTGATCAAAGAAATTGGATGACTTTCATCAAATTTTGTATGTATTTTTTAACACTGATCAAAGAAATTCGATTGGTCAAAGAAATCGGACAAAGAAATTTGACCAGTGGCATACCACTCTAAGAGGCCGCACAAACGGCAGTTTCGATTATTTGAACGCAAAAAAAATTGTCAATAGGGTTTTGCATTTCGGCCGCGGGAAAAAAATTGCGATTGAATTGAGAAACCCTACTGGCTAAATTTTTTAAACAGATTAAAAACCACAACGGCAACTGAAGTGCGTGCTGCTGGGCCTTATGGATATTGAACGTTGAAAGCAAGAATGTAAATAAATAAAATAACGTTTATTGGCAATCAAATATGTTTCAACACAGTGGCGCTCTGTCTCCTGAACTAGGTGATAACCTGTATCTCAGGAAACAGTGCCTTCCCTAATACTAAGCTCTAAGTTCTATATTCGGTATGAAGTACATTGCTTTTCATCGTTACATAATAATTGTTATTGGTAGTACTGTAGTATAATAATAAAAAACAAAAAATAAGTAAATTGGAATCTAAACATAAACACCCATTTTTTTTAATAAATAAGATAATCTGCAACAAACTACATGTTAGTATCATATTTGTGCCACTAAAAAGAAAAAAAAAACCTCAAAGCCACGAAAACACTGAACATGAATAAATTTAAATCGCAACTTTTCCGCGCATAAGTCTGTTCTAAAATCCGACGTCAAGAAATAGTGTAAAAGAAGCTTGGCCGACACCTGTGTCCATAAAGGTATTACAGTATAGAAATGTCTTTGCCTGTGTCACAGTCATGCAGGTAAATTTACCCGGCCAAGTTGAAGTTGTTTGCTCAAAGCAGTAAATCAAATGAGGAAGACGAGGCTTATCGCCAAGACACGCTACACACATTTACTTTGCACGGAGCGTCACTTTTTGGCGCTTGAAATAGTCAATGAGGACCGCTTTTTGAGTAGGAAGTGTCAACATTTGGGAGGAGAAAATATGTTATTGAAGGACAAACAAACAAACATCCATACTTTCTCATTTATAATATTAAGTAAGATTTCTTTAAGATGAAATGTATGTAAAGGTTTACAACCTTCAGCGGTTCGAAGGTTCGTCGTCCTCAGTCACACAAATAAACGACTCGCATGTTTCTTTTTTCTGTGCTCGTGATTTCTATACAACTCATGTTGAATACAACCTCGACTTCCTATTACACTATATTCAACTAAAAATTTCATTTTTTTTGTTAATTTTAATTGTAGAATAGCTAAGCCTCCCACGCAGACTGCAGACTTTAGTTCTTCAGATGGTTTAATATTAGATCCTTAATCAGAAGTTCAGAACGACGACATAAGGGAGTAAACACACCGGACTCGATTTCCTATACAAAAAATTGATAACTCAACTACTGCCGACAGTTTAGTCTGTAGTCTATAAAGACTCTAAGCCTTAGAGTCTTTATTCTCAGGTTTATTTAATTAAATCTTAATGTAAGTTTTTAAAATTTGTTTTTAATGATCATGACAAAATCACTTAAGACGTTTTTCCCAAAGATAATATAATCACTACGTTTTAGTTTTTCATTCTAATCAAACAACAACTACACAACAACTAGTGAGTTCAACTACAAACAAGCCAGGGGCCGCTTTATTTAAATGACGCTATTTTGGCCTCAATTGCATTAGAAATAGATATTTTATTCGCATGCATACTGGGTAGCATTCCTGTCAATAACTAACGAGTTCAACTACTCGACGCTAGAGGGCGCTTAAATTATAGTACGCTATTTGCACTCAATTGCATTAGAAATAAATGTTATGAGCGTGTAGGTTATGAGCGTCATATTCAAAGTTGCGGCTCGCCCACCCCGCCCACTTAGCCATTCTAACCTATTAGATTTTCTGTGAAGGTGACCATTAGACGTGCAATCTGGCATCAGTTCGATCCATGATTGATCCGTGTAATGGTATAGATTGGTGGAGAGATGAAAAATATCAAAGTAGGTATTTTGATTTTCAGCGAAAACTGGCAATCCAAGGTCAAGGACCAGCACCAGATTAAACGTTTAATAGGTAGTTGCCTACGAATAAACAACTAAAGTTAGATTCCGTAATTCTTTAACATCACAACAACAACATACAACAAACGGTTTAATCGACAAAATTGCGAGAACACACCAGTTTGTTAGTATTCCAAAGCACACGGGTTTTTGTTTACATTGCCTAACGAATAAAGTTTTTGTACTAGGCTGTTAGGATAACAGCTCGCTTGCTAGATCCTATATTTTTTGCTGAATATACGTTTGTTAGAATAGAACGTTTAGTCTAGAACAAGGTTTTTATAGCAAAAAAGCGTTTCGTAACTCCCTTCATTTTATAGCTTGTACAATAATGTATGTAAATAATTATTTCCCTAAGCGGTTGAGCCCAAGTATTTAGCGATAAACGTAAATCAGTGTAAAATATTGTGGCCTCACAGTTTATCACGCAATTAAGGCTGGAGTGAGACAAACCTCGCCTCGTTGTACATCAATGTAAATTGTGTGAAAGCGCCCTTAAATCCACGGTAAGCCAACAATAAACGTTTAATTGAATCGCTGACAATGCAATTAAGGTGTAATTGAAACACAAATATATTTTGTACAGATTTTTATGTAAATAGATTTCGTATTCTGTATCGATAAAAATGACAAACCTTAATTGAATTGTGGTCGTTTGATAAATTTAATTTTGGAATTTATTTATATTTTCTATGTTCATTTTTGTATCAAAGCCCTAAAAAGATTTCTTATGTTCCAAGTTTAAAAAAAGATGAAGGTTATGTAATTTTTCTTAAGTATTACCTATATTAAGATGACAAAGAATCGCCGGGTACCACATAATATGATGGTACCCTGGACTGAGAAAGCCTTAATGTAAGTATATTCCGTTTTTTCTCTCTTGTCTTATTTAGTAAACAATCTTGGCACGTCTCTTTATTTAATATATTATGTATCTCTAATTAAGTTAGAAAATGTTCTTTAGTGTGTGAAATTGTTAACATAATGTCATTTAATAATTATTATTGACGAATCGCATTAAAAAGACATGCCAAGATTGTTTACTAAATAAGACAAGTAAGAAAAAAAAGAGAGTACATAAGTTACACAAATAAAAAACTGTACGTACCTAAAACTACGTAGAGCCGTAAAAATAAAACAACTTAAACCTGTACTACTGGTATTACTGAAATGACTACTGTATAAGAGTACAAACGCCCTAGTCTCCTATCTAAATCCTTCGGAATCCTAATGGACAGCTCAGATTTTGCCTCCAAAATACACCTTTATTTCAGCATATTGCTGCTAAAAAGGGTTGATAAATAACTCGAGCTGGTGCTGGTACGTGCCTTACTATCACTATCTCGGCAAACTGCCAACTCGGTGCATGCCAAAATAAGCGCAATGGTGCTAGCTAAATAATAAAGACAATCGTTGTTGTTGTTGTTTATAATTATATTTATACAAGAATGTGCTTGAACTGAAACGTTAAATAAATGATAGATTTATAAGATGTCTAGATACCGTTTTCATAACAGTACCTACTAGTGACTAAATTAATTTTATTAAATGGCACATGTCGAAATATTTAGCCGTCATTATAAACAAGAAGAGAGGCGAGGATCCACAAAACTGTGAAAACCTAAGTGTAGCGACACACCTGCTGAGAATAGCGTCGCGGAACGTTCGGCTCGATATGTTCACAGTATATTTTAAGTAACCTATGACACATCAGCCAAAATTACGTCGCGTTTAGCGTAGCACTGAACCTTTCGTCGAGCATCTATTTCCGCGGGAACGCATTCAATGTATTTTGTATAGCAAGCGACACACCACGCGATACGTTACGCGACCGAAAATTAGGCGCGTCCTTTAAGTGACGACACTGACTGACGACGACGCCACGTAATTATGCGTCACGTAGCGCACTGAACAAGACGCCGCGTAATGCCGAACGTTCGGCGCGTTAGGTGTGTCATGTCGCGTTGGCGACGCTACTCTCGGCAGGTGTGTCGCTTCACTTAGTTACGTTATTGGGATAAAACGATAACATAACATAAGATCACGCCTGTATTTCCTCGAAGGGGAAGGCAGAAGTGTATAGTACACCCACATTTCGCCAGTTATGTTATAGTCCCATGTAATAGGGGGCGAGCCTATTGCCATTAACCGGGCACAAATCCATACTCAGGGCTGCTACTGAGAATTTCCTAATGAAAAAAACCCAAAAAAAAAATCATGATTTTTGGAAAATCGCTTTTTCCAATAATCATGATTTTTAAGTTGATATTGTTTTTTAATAAAGGTGCAACATGTAGGTCGTTGTGGTAATGCATGGGAGAGGCATATATCCAGCAGTGGACATCTTTCGGCTGAAATGATGATGATGATGATGTAAACCCGATGAGAATGCAAAATTATGGTGCTTGCGAGCTGATGTGACGATGGACACGGAAGGTAGACAATGAAACTCTTCACTGAATAACAGTAGATTGATGAAGTTTGGGCTCATTTTGATCAGCTCAAATCCGTTTACAAAGCTTGTCTTGAATATTAATATTATGAATTATGTCAACAAAAGTACAATTTTTTTAGTTGCGTTTAAACTCAGTTGATGAGTCCATTTTATTGCAAAAGCTAATATATATAACCAAAGTGAGTATATAATATACAGTGAAACAATATAATTTATTCACTAACGTTTTGAAAACAGACTAGCAACTGGAAGCAGGCTTAGGCTTTAGTTGTTTTTAATTAATTACTCCCCAGAGCTAGGCACTTAAAGTAGATTCGCTACGGTTGAGGGCAAGGACTTGAGCATTTGTTATAATGAAGTTTTCATATTTAAGCAGAACATTATTTGTAGTACTAGATATTATTTATGGTTAGGAAAAAAAATTGGTTGGTTTTGGGGTGCATTAAAAGAGACTCCACGAGTGACGATATTTAATTGATCGTCCGGCGCACCCTGGGCAGTCAGCCGCGCTACCAACCTGCTGACTGGCTAATCTTTTCCTAGCTATAATCATTATGTAGCTCATGTCGACACGATATAAGAAGAAGTTGGTTAAAAGCAAAAGGTTGTGTACGATAGCGCATGTTACAAAATTAAATAATGATTTAAAAAAAACACATTTTGTTTACCACGTTACCACGTTTTTATTAACTCCAATGAATTAACTAATATTTATTTATTTATTTTATTTAACTCGTTTTCAGTCCTGTCTGTCCCTTCGGTACAAATTTTGCAATCGTTTCTAAACTAACTTCCCGATGAGCTAAAGACTTGAAACCTTAAACATAGCTCAGAACTAGATGACAATGCAATATTAACTCGCTTTCGTTTTAAAAACGTGGTATTAAAAAAAACTTCTACGTTAAATTATTTACATATTGTAGGTATCTTTCAATATAATATCTTTCGGGACATTTTTACACAGCACCATCTAGTCCCAAACTAAGCAGAGCTTGTAGTATATTTTTACAATGTAATTTTTTTTTAATTTTTAATTTCTATAGCAAGAGTTTTAGTTTAATTTAAACCTCAAATTATAACACCTAATAAAAAAACTCAGCAAAGAATACAACAAGTATTTCACTAAACGTTCCCACTTGAAAGCCTAGGCTTAGGTACTTGAAAAGTGTCGGTTATCTCAGCAATTAGGCCGACACATCCCCTACGGGAGTCATGCTCACGTAACTTGGAATAAGGTTCTGTTATTTTGTACTTTCGCAGCGTATCTAGTTTTCTACACTCTCTTGGTTTTTGTTGAGAATTTTTTATTACGCTAGAGACTTTAGTTTTGTGCTTAAAATGTAGCAGCTACTGATAAGTAACGGTGCTGAAGTTGTAATTTTATACCCATGTCTATAATATCTTCACCTAAGGGAGGGATATAATCTAAGTTTATAGGGTTTTTTGTATTGTAAACAAGTGCGGTAATTACTTACCTAACTGTATTACAACGAGCTAAGTGAGCGTTACTGCCACCATCAAACGTACCATATTCAAATAGATAGATATTACACAGTACACAAGTGAATGCATAAACACAGGTGCATATTCTATTCCCTCAATTTCCCTCACTCTCATACTCCGATGGGACAGCAATCAGACACGATCGGAGAGAGATCAGGCGCAGCAGGCGTAGCATGACCATTGTAGACAAGCAATTTGTATACGAAAGAATAGACGACAGATAAAGTTCTATACAATGTAGTTTTGTCTATTCTTTCGTAGACAAATCTCTTGTGTACAGTGGTCATGCTATGCCCACAGGACCGACGGCTTTACGTACTCTCCGAGGCACGGGGGTGACACAGCCAACATCCTGACTCTGGGCTGCTATTGAGAACACTTTTTGCCCGACCCGGGAATCAAACCAAGGACCTCACGAATTGAACACGTTACCGCTACACCAACCAGGCAGTCAATGTAAATTATGTCAACAAGTAAACATTAGCTCAGTACAATTGGTACAAAAAATTGATAGTAGCGATGTGCAATTGTGTTGGACCACTGTAATCATTATTCCGCAACAACATAGAAAGAAAAAATAAAGAAAAGATTTTATTAAGAAATATAAGTATATTAGCTCCATCAGTATTATAAACACCAGCTTCGTTGTATTTATCGAAGAAAAATCTCAACACATCTCTCCGAAACTCAGTGTTTACATAGCCATCGAGGTTCCCAATATATTCTTAGAAACAGAGGACCCATATCCTCACATACAAGGCCAGTATTTGTTGAGAGCGTCTTCTAATAAATACATGATAATGGACAATCGCTGTCTATTACCTCCACCTTTTATCTTAGAAACTGAATTCTCTGAGAATTTCTTCTCTTTATTTCCTCTTATATTGTGATATATTTTTTTAAGATAAAACTGGGACCATTTGCTTTAGTGGGCTCGACGTAAAAAGTGACCCCAGTAGTCATAGTTTATAATTTTGTGATACCTAGTAAAAACATGGAGAAGAATAACTAGATTCCCCAGCCAGGCTCTAGAGAGAAAACTGGGCCTTGTTTATATAGTTGTTTATAGGTCGCTGGCTGTCCGTTGTAACATTCCCATTCCATTCCGCAGGTTTGCACGATGTACGAAACCAGTCAAAGTAACATTGTTTAAAGCTTATTGTCAGTCTTTCTACACGTGCGGCCTGTGGGTCAACTTTACTCAGCGGACATACAGCGACCTGCGTGTTCAATATAATAATGCACTGAGAGTACTGCTGAGGCTGCCGTGGCGGTGCAGTGCATCGGGGATGTTCGCTGATAATAATATTGATGGTTTCGCCGCCATTATCAGAAAAAGGTGTGCCTCCCTGATGACACGTACCCGCGGCAGTTCCAACACTATTCTGAGAGTGTTCGCAGATCGGTGGGATTCACCAATGCTGCAGAGGTGGATGCAGCTCCACACCATTTTAAATTGTACTGTTTACTAACACTAGATAATAAGCAAATTGTTACTAACACTATGGACTTTGTCTGAGAATAAACGTATTTTAATTTAATTTATAGTGGGCATGACTTAAAAAGTGAAACAGGAAGGCATAGTATAAAATTTTATGATAGTGAAAACATGGACACAAAAAAGATTCCCAGCTAGACTCTTGAGGGAAAACTGGGATCACTTGATTTAGTGGACTCGATGTGAAAGTGACCGCAGTAGTCATGGTTTATAAGATTTTACAGTAAAAGCCCCAGTTACAGACAGTGCCTCCATGTTCGATAAAAAACCAACTTCAGAAAATAATAGTACAATTATAATATGGCATACGGTTAAAATCTAACAAACATTTAACTGTTACATAGTGCACCACAAGTACGTAAAAAATCATCACGACATCAAATATATAATTTAAAAAAATACTTGTGATCGTCCCTTATAGTGTCGATAATTAGGGATGTTATAATAGTAAAAAATTGGAGAAAAATAATTTCTGGACACGATACAAAGATTCCCAGCCAGGCTCTAGAGGGAGAAAGTATGTCTTATGTCTAGCTTTTTCAAACTTCAATTTCAATTCATAGCTCCTGTTAAACAGAATCCACAATAGCGACCACTTAGAACAATATCTGACGTCGAGTGTGTCCAAGTAAATTGATTTACTCATCTGTCTTCGAACCAATAATCAGAATTTGATTAATAAGGGCCATGACTGTCATGACCGGTGTAAGTTCCTTGGCAAAATAAAACATTTCAGATAAAATAATAATGTGAGACATTTCGAATGCCGTTTACGTTTTTGTAAACAGGTAAACAAGACTCAGAATGAAAATAAAGTAAGCTCAAACGAATACCAACAGTTATATGTTATTCTATGTATGATGAGTGCTAATAATATCCGACTTTTACGCTGCTGAGCAAAAAAATATTTTCACAAGGCAACGTTTTACAGAGGCATGAGAATTTCAGAAATTGTAGAGTACAGCCTTCCAATGGTATTTGTGCGTTACAGAAAGCTTTTGTTTTTTGTTTTGCAACAAGGAAAACCTTTCACCTGCGAGCTTATGCTTCTATGAAAACCATTTTAATTACAGAAGGCACGGTGTGGTTATGCGGTGGCACGGTGTGGTGTGTAAGCTACCTTTTGGGGGGAATTATGTGGAATCCCCACTTAAATCTCAGCTGCGTGTTTCGCTTTAAAATGGAAATGCAGGATAATGCGCGGATGAGAACGGCTTACTTTACAGCACCCTAGCAAAAAGTTAAATAAGGAAAACCGAAAGAATATTATTTCAATTACCTTTGAAAGCTTTGGTGGAATATAATTGTGGAAGATGGAGCAGACGTCTCCACGCTCCAGAAAATTTGGACGGCTACGTTACTTTAAAAGCAGATTTTTTGAGTAAATTCATGCCCATACTGTTAAATTAAGGGGACAAAGGGCAATTATTTTGAGAGGGACAAACTAAGATTAGCATAACATGATTATTTAATTAAGAAAAACACGAGGATAAAGAGGAAAAAAAAAGATATCTAAAGCGAGTGTAGTCCCGGCAAAACAAAAGCTAACCACGGCTAATGAGAGCTCGTTAAGATAATAATTTCCTCGTGGAAGGGAATTTTTGTATAATAAATCATTTTGGTTTTTTACAAATCTTTGCGTTGTCATTCTTTATGTGATGTATGTTATTTTATATCGTAGTAAAAATAAATCAGGACCATTAGGATTCATTATTCCAAGCACCGTTATTATTTGCACAAAAAATTCCTGTTTATAAAAAACCATTACATCATCCAAAATTTATCACGTTTTGATACTTCAAACAATATTGTTACGACGGAGGATTAAGCAGAGTGGACTGAAATACTTCAACCTTGATTTTCCTGGACTTAGAGACGTTTTCAGCAGGTTGAAATGCATTTTCAGTCCGTATCAGAGGAGGCTCTATCACATACCAAAGAATCGAAATTTTGAGTAAGTTGCCCTATAGATGAGGTTCGTCAAGGTTCGAGAACTTTCTATTACGAGAATGTGCAAGTGAGAAAGAGTTATCTTATGACAAGGATAGATGACGTTCGAGGACTTTCTAGTACCACGACTCGCGGCATTTATAAACGGCGCAGCTCAGTGCCAGTGGAGTTCAGTTGGAGTTCAGTTTGGATCAAGCGATACAAGCGATAACATCGAAGCGATAATCGGAGCGATTTAACTAGTAACTTTGTGTGTTAATAAGCGATTCAGTGTAATTGTTCTGTAATAAAGTGTTCTCTACGCAGTTAACTGGCTTACTATCCATCTACGAACCCCCAGCTCGTAACAATACATATTCCAATAATCACCTACTTATACGATTGCACCTGACTCTATGAACTTTACTTAAGTACACAATACGTATATATTACAGACTTACATCTTATTTTGAATCCACCAATCTGGATCTTCGCTTGATTTTATTGATTCATTTTCTGAATCAGAAGGCAAATTCAAGTAATTAAAAACGTTAAAATATAGTTCCAAATTAACCTCAATGCTTTAAATCTCAACCTCCTGACAGTAGATGTTCCTATTTACCGTTTATTTGTGACACTTAGGTCATTAATATCACCAATACCACCGTACGTCAGTGGTAACAGTTTGACGTTGACAGCGCCTTTATTTCGTAAGTAGTAAGGGCGGTTTTCTGACTTGGGTGTTGCCACTGTCATGCGGTCAACTATACTTTTCTTATATTTTATATCGACTGTACTTTCTTTATTTCTTTCTTTCTTCGTTCTTTGTTTGTTTTTATCTTACAATAAATCAAACGGAATAAAGAAGTCTATCAAGCTACATTGGGGTTCCTGTGAAGGGATTGTTAGGCAGTGGCCCGCTCTGCACAGCGATCGAATCTAAACGGAACTTCATGTCAGTCAGGCAAGCCTTAGGATTCATCGCTGTGACTAACCAATCTAGCGGCCTCTTCTTCAGGCTACCAAAATACATAGGAAGAAACGATTGAGCTAAATATATAAAAGGAATGATAATTTTCACCACGAACCCAGGAATACGACCCTTGTGATTATTTAAATTTAAAGAGTAGCTCGTAGATGTAGTAAATATCTTGAAAACATCTAAATATGACCAGTAAAAGACGTGAATACCAAGTGAAGAATTTAATTTAATATCTTCCAATAAAAGTAAAGTTAGTGGTGACGTTATAAATGTCTGGAAGCCGGGTTAACGTCCAACCTGCTGGCTTTCAGTGGCGACTGTACTTTCTTTATATTATACCTATGTGTTTTTTTGTATAACTTTCTTTGTAACCCCACCTGTTAGTTACCTGTTTCACCTTTGTTTAAGTATTGCGCGCCGTTAATTGGGACAATAAACATTTTTTTTTTTCAGTAAACGATTACCAGGAATCTCTACTGTCAGGAGATTGAGATTTAAAGCATTGAGATTAGTTTGGAACTATATTTTTGAACGTTTTTAATTACGAGAATTGGTCTTCAGATTACACAAATGAACATTAACAACAAACAATCTGTTATGAGTTTTTAAACTAGTATGGTCACTTACAAAGAAAATTATTTACTACGTTAATATTTTTTTTTGTTTTTTTGTTTTGTTTTATGTGTAACCTAAGATGGACTAAGTGGTTCAAAATAAATGTTTTATTATTATTATTTTAAAGCCGCAAGAGCAATGCTAGTCCTACATATTATATTATATTATAATAACAAAAGCAATCTATTTCTTTACTGCCAAACTACTTACTTTGGCATCTTACGTTGAAATAAAGTAATAATATATGAATAATATATAAATAACATAGATCTGTCAATCCGTCAAGCATTTAGTCGATGCGTTGATACTCCGAACAAACTACATTCATATTTAAATGTATTCAAAATCCTTTATTATTCATCCTGTGAAGACTTTCTGGTACAAGGAATCGCTTTTTCCTGTCCATTATTGTTCATGAATGCGTTGGTAGATAAATCTTTTTCAAGTTTAATGCAGAAATGATGTTTATGCGTTGGAGCAGAGAGTATGTTCTGGTTGTTTATTCTTTTTTTCATACTTTCCGAAGAACTCTTGTATGAAATGATCTAAGAGGGAAAATTATTTATTTATTTCGGTACAATCCGTTCATTTCAACAGTTTTATTAGGTACAACCATATAAATCTAAATAATAAGGTAATAGAAATTATATCTACTGTCTTTTACTACGGCAACGTATGTCGCCGGTTTTCCGCCACCAACACATAAATACGCAATCACGTCCACCATGTTACTAGCATTAAATGCAAAATAAATTAAGCCTGAAAAAATTTCGCATCTAGATATGCTGCAAAATACAATTTTTGTGACTCTGCGTCCAAAACAGCACTGATGATCAAGCAAACGGTTCGCGCACTGGTGTCCTAAAAGACACCTGTACGCGGCGACAAGTTCACGCGCCTTAGACACTTCTATTACCTTTATATAGATTTCTATGGACGCAACAAATGCGGAGCATGATTTTAGGTACACGTTTACTTTGTAAACAGGACGAGCTGAATAATATTTGGAATAAAACGATGACTACGAACTATTAATAAATAAACCTTCTTTCCTTTTTTGATAATGTAATAAGGTCCCCCGAAGAAGTGATAGTGCCCGTGCCCAGGTTGCACCGGCCCAACTAACTACCGTTCCTTCCAGACGAATCGAGCACACGACGAATATTCTGGCCCAGCACTCCTAAAAATAATAACCTGAAAGACTTGAATTGTAACCAAGCAACCTTAGTAATGGTAAGGGTCAAGTCCAACTGACCTGAAACCTCAAAACGATTATTGCCAAGAAATGGCTCTGGACCGGAAAATAAATAATCAGTCTAATGCCCTAAGCCCGAATGAAACCTTAATGGCAGCTACCTAACGACTTAACATATTGTAGGCTTTCTGAACAAGTCGTAAGATAGTTTTGTCCCCTCACCAAGTGGGCCATAATCCTAAATCCCTTGCTAGCCCCACAAAGCCCAGTAACATATAACCTCTTTAAGAGCTTTGTTGGCCTTCTGGCAATCAATCTTTCCCATTCTGACGTCACAGGTGTCAAGGTTACTTATGAACTGTTGCTCCTTTTATAACTAAGTCGTTCATCAATCATCGCTTACTTTTACGTATGAAGAATATGAGGCGATATTTTAGTCGTTTGTTAAGTAAAGAATAGATTTTTTGTTGGATGAATAATCTGAAAAGAATAGTTGTGAATTATAAAACCACTGAGACCTAGTTCAGTAGGTTATTTATAGAGATATGATGCATGTAGTTAGATGCTATACTGAAAACACATAAATGTCTAAGATATTTTTAAGGAGTACGGATTCAGAATCTGTTCCTTATTGTGACCGCATTATTAAAAATCAAATCTACTTTATATGGGAGACAGAAAATTTTGTAGTGAACATCATACAGTGAGTTTTTGTTATTTGGTTGTGAAAAGAAACAGCTAGGTACTGAACCAATATGTTATCCCGTACAAACGCAAGCACAAGGATCACGAGGAAACATTTTTTTTTTCCAAAGAACACAATAGTAAAGTTATATTATACACGATAGTACAGTCAAGCGAATATCGATGGTAACAAAACCAGTATAAGCAGAGCCTGTCTTGTATTAAACTTACATTTAGCCAGTTCCGCTTATAATGGTTAAGTAACCATTATAATACGATTGACCGTAAGTACTAATTAGTGTAGAGCGGATGGAGTAAGGATGTGCAAGGGAATGTACTAGGATTTTGATTATTTTTATTTATTTTCTGTTTGTTTTAGCAAACTCTAAATAGTATGACGTAAGCATACACGGAGAAAGCAACTACGTACTAATATAACTTTGAAACATTTTATTCATGGTCATAATTTCAGTTGCAGAAAATAAATATTTATCTAGCTAAAAGTCTGGAGATAAAATGGTATGCCTCACTACGATGATAGATGCGCTTAATAGCCTCTGATTACGTCACAGAGTCCCCTGGGACACTATTACATTTTATTTATTTATTCAACGAAATAGAAACATAAATCAAGGCTTAAATTTTTTACGCTTTAAAATATAAAACAAAGTTTTTTTTAAATATGACGATGACAAAAAAATTATAACATTACTAATGCGATTAAGTTCTGATTTTCGCTACCCTTTGCGGTAACCTGGTAAATCACTGCACAATGTCATTACGTTAACATACCTCCATATCAATATTCCTCGGAGCTCGCGCGCGGACTGTACCTATGACTCCTTTGACTTTTGTAGTCTCTATTACGAGTAGTGTTGCCCAAAGTCTTGGTGTTGCAATCTTGCGGTCTTGCGAAAATGCATGACCAAGACTGTGCAACGCCAATAGGCATCAACATCTGTGATTCGAAAAAGAGCCAAGGGGGCGATAGGACATATTCTGCGGTCATCAACCACTTATAAGTAATAACTAAGGTTAGTGTTGCCCAAAGTTTGGGAATTGCAGTCTTGCGGTCTTGCAAAAATTCAATAATGCAAGACCAAAAGTTAAAGCAACACTAATTACGAAAGTCACTTTAAAGGTATTACAGGAAGTATTTATTCTAATAATGCCTAATCCAAAAGGTATATTACATTTTAGAAAATTACTTTGATTACATCAATTTGATAAAAACGATAACCGATAAATAATTCAACCGATTGATCAATTTCAAAAGTATTTTATAAATTGTTCAAGGGCCCAGTAATTAGTTTGACATTAATCAATATGAATGAAAGATTTTATCGATGTGTAATATAATCAAAAGCTTTGAAAATGGTAGTTATTTTTTTCTACGTTACGTCATTTGTTTTTCGATACTAACCAAAGCATGTTGTTTACCGTGTCATCAAATCCGAAAATGAGTGTGATCGGAAATTCAAAAGTTACTCCAATAAATTTCCAGCCACCAAAACGAAATAATTTTGTTCCTAAAAATGTTTCGTCGATACAGTCAATCACGTACCAAATACGTGTCGGCTTAGTATTCGCCATTAACAGATTCTACTTACTAAAACCCAACAGATGTCTTTTACTGTTCAGTTACGTTTATACCATTTTATTTCCGTGCATAGTCTTGGGTATTATGTTCAATGCAGATGAATTAAGTTCCACATACTTTGTCTTCAAGTATACGTGCTGTATTGAATACATTCTGATCGTGTCGATTACTCTGTTGGCAAGTAAGAAGAAATTAATCAACCTCTTTCGTGACCTCGACAAGTTTGATGAAATATTGAACATCAGTAAAGACTTAAATATCATTGATTCTGGTTACACCAGTATCTACTGGCTGTCTATATGTTTCATCTACAGTATTATTGAGTACATTGGTTGCTATTTCTATCTATCATTCTTCATTGATAGGACTGTTTACTGCTTCTACGTGATGATGTTGGCCCATGATTGTGAGCAGATATTATTCTTTGTCCTACTGAGAACTATTTATACCAGACTTATTGTTATTAAAGCCCATGTTTTGAAAGTGTTTTCTGTAGAGAACAGAACGTATAATTGTAGAGGGAAGTTGAGTAAAGTTGAAGCGTTGTCGAACAATGCTCGGCTGGATATTACTTCTTTGCACAGGGTCTACGATTTGCTTCACAAGTGTGCCGAACAACTCAACTCCATTATGAGTTTGCCGGTAAGTCTTACGAAGAATTATTTGTGAAATTATGATTTCGAATGCACCTTCAATAGAACACAACTTTTAGAAGTTTGAAATATTAAATCAATGCTGTGTAATCAATAAGTGTAATATAAAAAAGCGTTGTATACTATGTAACAAAGGGTTAATAAAAATATTGCAGAGTAATTGTATACTTGTAGCTTATAGCCTCCATAAAGCGGTCTCATTTTGTTGCAGATGATGATAATACTATTAACTGCGGGATTATCTACGACAATGTTGCTAAAAATGATGGTGAAAGTAATACAAACAGTTACTGTTAGCAGCACTGTGAGTACTTTTTAGTTTTATAATAATTAAAAGTCAATTATTTCGTAAATGGATCACAATTTTTGACGAAACATAGTACTTTTGCGCCATTGAGAGTGGTTTTTTGGTGATCTGTCAGAGAACAAAAGTTGTCAACATAGCCAACAGGATCAGCAAGTTGAAGTGGCAGTGGGCCGGTCAAATGAGCCGAAGAATCGATAACCATTGGAATAGACGTTTTCTTGTGTGGACACCGCGAATCGGCTAAGGTTGCGTAGGATGCCTTCAGACTAGACTAGGTGGATTGATGATATTGGCAAGGTGGCTGGTAGCAGCTAAATGCGAGTGGCTGAGAATCGATGTCTGTAGCGTGCTACAATAGCGTGTATGTCCAGCAGTGGACTAATATAGGCTGATGATGATGATGAGCCTGTTTTTTTTTAAAATCCTGAATATCAAGTTAAACCAAAATCGTGATTCTGTTTAATAATCACTATACGATCACACATTCAATAAGAACGAATATCCATACAATAATATAACTATAACACAGAAAGCGAGAGGTTCGGCCGTCAATATTTGCTGAGCAAATCCGCTAATGGATTACTCTGTAGTGGTTTTCAGGTTAAACACTACTCGCGCCACCGACAGTTATCGTCATCACTTAATAAGTAAAGATAGCGGAGTAGGTAGGTAAATTGATCTTGTAAAGTTATCTGGGTGAGTAGAAGGCTCGCCAACCGAGCTACCAGTAGGTGTAAGTAAGTAAGTAAACTTTATTGTTTCTGATTGAGTGGTTACAGTTGTTATACATCTTGATAGTATTAGATACATCAGCCCATTTTGGGCATACAATAATTTTTAGGATAGATAATATGTTATGTTAAATCTATGAATTCATTATAATAACAATCAATTTAAATTATTTTTACATTAAAAAAACTCCTTAATTGTATAGAAACATTTTTCAGTTAACCATTTTTTAACTTTATACGAAATAATCTTAAGGGTAATTCTCTTAGAGTCTGGGGTATTTTGTTATAACCTTTAATACACATAAACATACAATTTCTGTGGTAAAGGGTAGTTCTACACTTTGGCACTACTATCTTTGTAGCATCTCTTTGGCTGTTCAGACTATTTTCACAATTTTTTTCAAACAATTTTGGGTGTTTCCTTACAAACAATCCAATCTCGAGGATATAGAGAGAGCTTTAAGTTAAAATTCCAATTCTTTTAAAAAGCGGTTTACAAGAGTCTAGAGGCTCGGCATTGCATACAGCGCCCTTCGTGTACAATACAATAATGCCTTCAGGGTGCTGCTGGGTTTGCCTCGATACTGCAGCGCATCAGGGATGTTCGCGGTTGCTAGCACAGACTGCTTCTTTGCAGTCATGTGGAAGCGATGTGCATCCCTGGTCCGTAGGGTTCGGGCCAGCAACAACATTATCCTAATGATACTCGCTAGCAGGCTAGACTGTGTGTTTCTGAACCACTGCTGCAAGGTTTCAGCTGGACCTGTGACCTGCGGTAGTGTTCTCGGGAACGGTAACAAAATAGTAGTTTATGAAACTGTTGCATAACAGGGGTTATTAAAACACGACTGTGAGTTTAAAAACCGAGCCGCAGGCGAGGTTTTTAATAGTATCACACGAGTGTTTTAATACCTAGTTATGTCAGTTTCATACATAATCATTCATAAATAAGCGATTCAAATTTCAGCGTGTATTTTAGAGATACTATAATAGTCTCATGAGAACTCTGGAAAAGAAACAGAGACATCTTTCCCAGTGTGTATATCATCATCATCATTTAAGCCTAAAGACGTCCACTTCTGGACATAGGCCTTCCCCAAGCATATTTTGGGGGGATATGCCATAATCGCCACGCTTGGTTGGCGATCGCAGTTGGTTGGTTAAATAGGTACTCAAAGAACGCGGCTGCCCATCCTCTGGTGAATCCCTTAGAAGCCTTTTACGGACACCCATGAGAAGATATAGGGTGATACAATTCTTTACGTCCGGCACCACACGGCACAGTGTGCATATATCGTTATAATATTATTATAATATCGACGGATTATTGCCTAGATTGATAGATAAGATTGCATTAAAGGTTATAATGATATGAAAAATAATAAAAAAAATTTTTAAAGGAAATCATTTATTGCCCCAAAGAACACTTTTTGTGTCCTTAAATACTTTTACACGAAAATTTTAAAAACGAATAGAATTAACACTACATAACAAACATATAAAAAGAAAATTTAAAAGATACAAAGAACAATACTTAATAATACTTTAATACTTTTGGGACATTTTTTACACAACACCATCTAGTCCCAAACTAAGCAGAGCTTGTACTATGGGTACTAGACAATGGATATAATACTTATATACTTTTTTATTTTGTAAATACATACTTATAATACATAAGCAACACCCAGACCAACACAAACACTTATATTCATCACAAATATTTGTGTCCTGTGGGAATCGAACACGAGGTCGTCGTGATCAGCAGTCCGACACTCTTAACACTAGACCACAGACGTCAAACAATAACGTGATTTTTGTAGGTGCAAAAGCGCATAAAATTAATTAATATTCCCGTTTCATATTATATTAATAAGTAGGTAGTAACGATAGCAGTTCATGAAATGTATGACACCATTTTTCTAAGCATTTCCTTGTAGTCTATAAGAGAGCCCGCAGACTTACAGTTCCAAGTTGGCCGACTAAATCGCAGAGTAAACTAATAGTATACTAATTTAGTTGGATAAGATGTGCGGGCTCTCATTAAGTCACTAGTCTATTAGTATAGTCTGCGAATTAGTCGGCCAACTTAGAATTGTAAGTCTGCTCATTTTGAGCAGTGGTGAAATTTATTCATAACCCAATATTTTTCAAATACCTATCAGTGAATCCTTTTCGTTACAGTTCGGTAAATCAACAATTCTGTACCTCTTCGGTCGCGGTATGAAGTACACTGGATTGGTGGTGGTCCCTTGCTACTACTCCAGAGTGACCTCCTCACAGGTTGCTGCCATCCGGACTTGTCTGCATGATGCTGTGAATTCATTTTCTTTAGGTTCGTATGCTTACACATAATATTCACGTTGCGGTATTCAGATACAATGTTTTCGTTTTAAGTATGGCAAACTTTATAACTAATGTGGAAGAGAGAAAACCAGGTGTTTTGTGGCAACAGAAGAGGCTAATATCAGGGACATACACAACAATAAACTAAGCAGATAGATAATTATAATATAATATCATGCCACCATTGATAATATGTGATGAAGCAATAGCGTATACATATGGGGGTGCAGGGTGCGTACTCCCCTCCCTTGGTGCCGTCCTTCAAAATGATTGACCATTTTTTACCAGAACAAAATAAAGATAAAGTAAATAACACTTTTTAACAAAACAATATCTGACTTCAGGTCATCTTCACCTGTTTACCAATAATAGGAATTTAATCTCGGGAGGAAATATTCTAATTTGATTGCATAATTTTTTCATGTTTCTGCACATGGAAAAGGACACTGACTCTTGTAACACAGATTTCTCACCTAGCACAGGAGTCTGGGACTTCACACAACTTGTAAGAACTTTTTATGTCAATTAAGATTACATTATTGTTTTATATATTTTTTTCAGCATACTACAAAAGCAATTGATGTATAACAAACATTACACTTAAGATACAACTATATACATTGTGTAATATTGTATTTTTAGATCAACATCGATACAACACCGTGTGATTGTTCTTTTATTTTACCTTAAACGAAATTTTCCAAAAAAAAAGAAAAGCCTTAAAGCCTTATAATATACTTAGACATCAATGAAGTTATTTCTTTTCAGATAAAATCGAGCGGCGTAAGGTGAAAGCCTTCTTTCAGCTGACTCGGGAGAATGAATTCACTTACGCCCTAGGCGGGGTGATTAGACTCAATATGTCTTTGCCACTCAGCTACATGAGCTTATGTACTACATACCTTGTTATATCTATACAGTTTTCAAAGTTTTTCGATTGAATTTTTTTAATTAATTGGACAGTTTGTATAAAACTTTAAATGTGTGGATTAGATGTCCGCTACTCTCGTTGTTGGTTATATTTTTCAAAAAATAATAATTAAATAATAATAAATGTTTACCAACAATTAAAAATAATAATAAATAAATGTGTGTGTGTGTTGTATTCCAATGATATTTAAAAGTAGAGATATGCTATTGAGCTCGCAATCTGAAGACTCGAAAATATCCTAATTAGGACGTTTCAAGTAAGGCGCCGAGCGTGGCCGGTGGCAAAAAAAAACTAAAATGCCGTCGTGTGTGTACAAAAGGTATTCCAATTATGACACGAAAGTAACTTGAAGTAATCAACTTACTTACTTTTTACTAGTTTATGTGTATTGTGCTGCCGCTGCGTATGGAACATTTTTTTCGTTGGTTTTGTTATGGTATGACATATTTATATTTTTAAATATCATTGGTTGTAGTCATAAGGAACACAGTCTGTTTCTTAATAAGATGTAGTTGATGTTACCCAAAGGCGGATACAAAGTGGAGGTTAAATTCGATACCACAAGCAGAGTTCGCCGTAGCTTAGCAGAAAGAGCACTGGTGTCCCGAACCAGGAGTCATAGGTTCGCATAGGTTCGAATCCTGCTCGTGAGCGAATTTATCTTTCTACAATTTATATCTTTAAATAAATATGTACCTGAATAAAGAATATTAGGATAAGGAGTGTTGTGTTGAGTGCTTGTAGTAGTCATAAGTTGTGATTATTTTTAAATACAGGATAATACTAAAACAATCTTGATTTAGTTCACCAAGAACGCAGGTACCTATAATAATGTGTTGTAAAATAAATATAGAACCACTTATTTCAAATGAGTTTTTTTTTTTCAATTCGTGTTTCGTCACGGCATGAAAATAATTTTCAATACTTCTAATTTTAGTTATCAAACATATTTTGACGTGCTACATTGTAGAAGCTATGGCAGCGGCGTAGCAACTACGTAGTCCTAAAATTCTCACCAACTTAATAATAATTATGCTATACTCTAGAATAGTCTAAAATACCAAAAATATAAAATTATTATAAGTATTATAAATTTTCGTTGTACATTATTGTACTATCTGTTTGTTTCCCAAATTAAGTCAAATAAAATAACATAACATAACATCACGTCTGTATTTCCCGAAAGGGTAGGCAGAGGTGTATAGTGTACCCACATTTTGCCAGTTATGTTATAGTCCCATGTAATAGGGGGTGAGCCTATTGCCATTAACTGGGCACAAATCCATACTCCGGGCTGCTACTGAGAATTTCCTAATGAAAAAACCCAATAACACTTTACCCGACCCTGGAATCGAACCCAGGACCCCACGCTCAGCACTCGCGCTAAAATAAAATAAATAAAATAAAGTTAAGTTATTTAGAAATCACTTTATACCCAATGATATTTAAAAGTATAAATATGTTACTTGCACTCGCAATCTGGAGGCTCGAAAACGTCTTAATTAGGATGTTTTCGAGTCTGCGTCAATTTCAATCCGCGTCAATTAATGCGCCAAGCGTGACCTGTGACAAAAAAACACTAAAATGCCGTCGTGTGTGTACAGAAAGGGTTTCAATTATGACGCGAAAGCAACTTGAAGTAACAAACTTACTTACTTTGCACTAGTTTACTTGTGTATTGTGCTACCGCTACGTACGGATTTTTTTTTGGTTTGTTTTTTTAGGGTATGACATACCTATACTTTTAAATATCATTGTTAATACCTATACGTCAATATCTAAAAATTGCTTTGTAGCAATTAGCTCGGATGTCAGTCGTGGTATGTTTGCGCCAAATATTTAGTTAGTCGGTGCTTGTTTTTAAAACGAAAACGTCATTAAGGCCCCTGTTGACTGTTATGAAGGGTCGAATAGCCCTGCAAATTGCACGAAACACGTTTTCTCTTGATTAACTTTCACAAGTACCCTCACTTGGAATTCTAATAAAATAAAATTGGATGCCATCGATACAGTTGGAACGTTTACATTGAAAACTATTCTTGAAACCTGTAAAATTTAAGGACCTAGCCACTCCTGTTAGGCTAGGTACCCAATCAGCCATCGAAATCGTTTTTCGTTCTCATCACGTTCGATTGACGAGAATGTGAATGTGACGTTGCAAAATTTCGATTTTCGTCTCTGAATTTTCGTGAACCTGCGCCATAATCGTTGGAGCTGAGAAGATTCGGGCTATAGTGAACGAATGGCGGGTTTCGAGGCAGGGGAAAAAATTAGCGAGATAACATTCAGCTTTATTGGCTACCGTCCGTCTCCGACAAAATTCAGGGGTGACGTAAATGGCCCTGGAGACTTGCTTTTTTATTTCCTAGAGTGGGCAACTTGAACACTGAAGGTGTTTTTGGGAAACAACGAAATATTATTTAACCTTTTTTATTTTGGGTTTCAGCTCTATTTGTAGTACTATGTTTCGAAATATGTATTTAAATTTCTCTCGTCGAGTAAATTTTGACTGGATTATTTTAGGTCTCGTGTGGGTGTTCCATAAATATGTATTTAATAATATAGACTCAGTTATAAATAAGTTAATGTCAGCAGGTATACCCAAAGGTTCAATTACGTCACTAGTTAAATATAGTTCATAACATGAATAGATACTAACTTGCGATAGGCGTAATTTTTTTTTAAACCAAAAACGCTTTGTTAATTTAAAGTATCTGTCGATCATAAACTATTAATTTAAATAAATAAATAAATTCTAAAATGAGCTCGCGTTTGACCGTTACCTCACCTGATGTTAAACGATTGTGCAGTCGACGATGGCGTACGCGTTGTGTTCCGCGCGCGCTAGTCAAGAGGAGGGTATGCCTAATGTTGGCGCCGCACGGGGAGAAGGAGCTCGCCTACTAGTAGTGAGACGGGACCTGTTGAAGATGGTTGGGCGAATACAAATTTAAGTCGGTAAGAGTTCGACACTGGCTCCACCTTCCCCGAGCGGAGTGCATCCATGAGGATTTTACCAAGTAAAAAAAACGGTGCACCATCGGTGCACGCTTGCCCTGCAAAATTTTATTCACTCGTGCCTTAAAAACCACCTGATTGTACTTATCGAGAAACACAGACAAAGCATTCCACGCCTTAGCGGTATGAGTACCGCTAAGAGTGGTGAATTGCCATATTCTGAGAATGAGAAAGATACAGTACATACCTAAATGTCATGCCAGAACTTTTATACTATTTTGTCGTTTTTCCATTCTTTATTAATAGTTTACTCGATATAGGAATGGCATTTTAGTATCTAAATATCTAAATATGTAACACATTACATTGAGCTAAAGATCGTCACACGTTTCATTTGCTTGATTGTGTCTGCATTAGAATCAGATAGAGAGTAATGAAATGTTTACGATACAGCCACAAAGCCAGGTTTGAGTATTTTTATTTTTTATGAATAGTACATTCAACTTGTAAAGAGGTAGATACCTAAATTGTGAGATAAGAAAATAAAATAAATATATCGTGGGTTCGGTTCGGTTAACGATTACTATGAGCATTATTTGGAAAAATAATTGGCTGTGTATATTTTTTTAAGCAGCTACTCACAAGTTCGGCGACCTAGCTCGCATATTATATTATTACGAGAGGTCGCCGTCGAAATTCGACGACGACTCGGTCGATTCGATTCGGTCCATGACTGAACCACAGAATATCTAATAGTACTATACTGAACTATGTCGAAACAAAAAATATTTCCTTTTTAGGGTTCCGTACCCAAAGGGTGCTAGCGGGACCCTATTACTCTCGCTACGCTGCCCGTCCGTCCGTCCATCCGTCCGTCCGTCTGTCTGTCACAGGGCTGTGTCATTGTAACGGTAATAGATAACTAGTTGAAATTTTCACAGAATATGTGTTGCTATGTTGTCCATTATTATAAATACTAAAAATAAAAAAAGTCTAAAACCAAAAGGGGGTCCCCATACAAGACCATACAAACCTCGAAAAACGTGCTTTTTTTTAACGTTTTTGTTTTTGCTCTATTTTCAAAACGGTAATACATACCAGCGACAAACTTGGTTTGATTATAGTGCATACTATGTAGTTTAGCAACAAATACTGAAAATAGGACAAACATGGACATATGTGGTGTACCACCACATATGTCCATGTTTGTCCTATTTGCGTAAGAACGAGATACAAAAATTAATTTTTCGCGCACTGTACGTTGATGTCTTTTGATGAAACTCTTAAATTAAATCTTTCTATGGGGTGTCAGGTCGATGGGTGGTACGAAAACCTAACTGCGCGAGTCCGACTCGCACTTGGCCAGTTTTTTATTTATTGATAACACTAAATCTCGTCAATAGCTACTAAACAACAAAAAAAGAAAGTCGGTTGACAAACAGAGGAGAAAATGGTACTGAACCGTTTTTTCTTTACCTATTTATACTGGGTGTTAGGGAAACGCTTCTGAAAACGAAGATAGGTGATAGTGCTGGTGATTACTGATACGAAACAACAAAAAAATGCTTTTTTTTTTTTTTTTTTTTTTTCATACATAACCAGATTTGGGCAGTTAAAAAAAACTGATTTGCAAAAAAACCCCATTTATTTACTTATTTTTTTAAAGTTCGCATTGTAATTCAACTAAAATATCACCTGCCGCTAGGGGTGAACGACATCCGCTTGCATACGCAGTCCGTGTCGTAGCGAGCGTAAGTAGGTTATGTACGCGTGGCATTGATCCCGAGTTTTGTACGCTTTACATTACGGGTTCTCAAAATACCAAATCACTAAAACAATGAGTATAGGGCTAATGGTTATTGGTATTCGATTGTGTTTAGGTAGTATAATAATAGCCTTTCAGTTTCGGGAGCGTTTCCCTGACACCCAGTATACAATATGTAACAAAAACCCTGTTGTTCCTGTGAGCTACGTTATCGGAATTAATATTCATACGTAAGGACACAACTCATTTGGAAAAACTCTTTAATAAAAAATATAATAAAATTAAATATTAAATCATGATTGATGTTTATCTATTTTTCTTTCAGTCGATATAATCTGCATAAAGAGAGATTCGGAATCCGAATGCCTCGCATAGGACCTTTGAGAACGATGTCTATATTTCCTGAATACGGCTTGCGTCTTGAGCAAACAGTATATATCTTGACCAAGCAGTATGTTTCCCTGAAGGCCCCGAGCAGTAATGGTGTTACGGTGAAATAATGGCTGTTTCGATAAATAGACCCAGGAGTTAAAGTAAACAAATACTTAAGGTGAATGCTACAGGGTAGCCCGCGAAATTCAAATGTTTTGGTGTTTTTTGCAAATTGTAGCTTTATTTCGCGTTGTATATAGGTCAAAATAAGATTTGCGGAAAAAGTAACAATATATCTAAGGAATAATACTCATAAAAAATATTAACCTAGCTCTATAAGCTGTACAAGCTCGATTATATTAATTTACGATCAAATTATCGATTATCGAGCTCTAGAAGCTTATAAAGATAGGTTTATATTTTTTATAACTATTATTCAGTAGCCATATTGTTATTTCTACCGCAAATCGTATTTTGATTGATATACAACTCAAAACAGAGCTACAATTGGCAAAAAACGCAAGAAATTTTGAATTTCGCGGGCTACCCTGTAGCATTCACCTTAAGAGAGGGTGGAGGAAAATCATAGTACCATCTCATACGTACATATTACATACAGAAAATTTTGTCGTTTCGAAAACCAAGAGGGGTCATTGTACTCATCATTACAAACAACTTATACTATGGGAACAACCCTGAAATCTCGAAAAAAAACAGCTGATCCCTACATTTGTGTTTACATAAATATAATAATAAATATAATTTGACGACCTCTGTGGTCTAGTGGTTCGAGTATCGGACTGCTGATCACGAGGTTGTGGGTTCGATTCCCACAGGACACAAATATTTGTGTGATGAACATGAGTGTTTGTGTTGGTCTGGTTGTTTCTTATGTATTTTAAGTATGTATTTACAAAAAAAAAGTATTTAAGTATTATATCCATTGTCTAGTACCCATACCACAAGCTCTGCTTAGTTTGGGACTAGATGGTGATGTGTAAAAATGTCCCAAAAATATTTATTATTTATTAAATCGATAAAATTTAGGGATCAGCTGTTTTTTTTTTTTTCGAGATTTCAGGGTTGGTCCTATAGTAAAAGTTGTTTGTAATTATGAGTACAATGACCCCTTAAGAGGTTTTCAGTTATTTCAATAACACGTTGTATAAGTACCAATGAGATTGTACTGAAGACAAATTCACTGACTGTTGGTAGTGCTCGCAAGCGCTACTGCTAAGT
This sequence comes from Asteroscopus sphinx, assembly GCA_949699075.1. Taxonomy (NCBI): domain Eukaryota; kingdom Metazoa; phylum Arthropoda; class Insecta; order Lepidoptera; family Noctuidae; genus Asteroscopus; species Asteroscopus sphinx. The sequence continues at coordinate 9,488,983 of OX453013.1, read as the reverse complement.
GCGATTTCCTGGTTTCGATTCCCTGGACAGGCAAAATTGTATTGAGTTTTTTCATTAAGACATTCTCAGTAGCAGCCTGGAGTCTTGATTTCAAATAATTATATTGGATTCCATTTGCAACAAGCACACACACAAAAAACACACACACACTTGAAACACGCACACACCCAAAAAACACTTACGCGTCACTAACGCTGAATAATTTCTTATCTTCAAGCTGATCCAATATCTCGGCCCGTCCGTCTGTTTTCGGCACGTCCGAGCCTTTGTCCGGAATTATGTGAGCTATTATCATTAGTCGCAGATGACGATCCTCCCAACTTGCGTCTTATCTTTTACGGAACTCCTTTGTCCCGTAATGGGTTTAGTGTCGCCTCCAGAAAGGCACGCGGATAAAAATCTTATATCGTGTTAAGCCGCGTAGTTTCGCACTTTCGTATACGATTTTCTAAATTGTTTCCGTATTTCAGACAGTAAATAGAATTTGGCTGTTTCGGATATAAAAGTTGTAAGAATTTATTCAAGAACCAATCTGAGTATCATTTGTCTCTGGAATGATTTTCTAATTTATACGTAGAAACCACAGAATAGTAAAAATTATAGACGAAGTGCTGCGAACAATCATAGTGAAGCCAAAACATACCGTGCTCCTTCGTATAAAACCAGCGCTCACGCACACACCATGCACCAAACAAACTAAGTAGCAACAAATAAAATGTTCATTCTATCTTCCGTAATTTTCACGTTGTCGCATATTCCTCGGGAACTACAGGTACCCTCAGAGAGATCACCAGCAACACCAAGGCGTTGCTGGCCTTTTTTGAGGAGTTGGGGTGTTATTTATATCCTTGTAGCAAAAAGCCTAAAGCCTTTATTCTTCTCCAGGTCCCAGGCTACTTCTTCACCTAATTTCATTACGATCGATTGAGGTCGTGAAAATGTACAAAACAGAAGGACAGAGTTACTTTCGCATTAGTGTGGATTAGTTGTTCTCATATCGTTTCATTAGAACCAAATGAAGATTCATTACGATTTGGTTAAGTGCTGATATTATAATGTTATTATTATGTTACATCGTAGATGCTTATCTACTGCTCTTACAAAAATAAAATAAGTACAACCCTAATCTTTCCCATTGATTTTCCTCTAATTAAAAGTAAACATCTTCTTCAGTCTTCTGAACTACTTCTAAAAACAATCCAAGCCCTTTGATTGTGCCCATCCCACTCTAACTACGGTACGGTACCAAATGGTACCTTCTTTCATGTTACCGTAATTGGCAATTAGTGCGGTCGATTCTGTTTATCAATGCAAGAGCCTATTTAGTAAACCACCTACTGAGGAGAATATCAATGAGATTAAAAATTAATCTCATTTTTAATGAGACTTCGGTCCAGATTGGTCGTGCTTAGGAAGTTTTATACCGTAAAATGTTTGATCAAAATCAGACACCAAAGATTGGAGATTGTTGATTGGAGTTTTCTGTAATTTGACTATCAGATTTTCTAGATGAGACTGAGAAAGACTCAAAATCGAAAACGTAACTGGGACATTAGGATCGCAGCATTTTGAGATTGCGTTGATCAGAAAACGCCGACTTAGTAGAAAATCGTGGAAAAAATCTAGTCCAGGTTCGAGATTACCGACATTGTAGGTAATACTTTCAATTTCACATTCATGCTAGCTCAACCAACAATTGTAGGCAAATAAATAACCCTAAAATATGTGGGCCGCTTTGCTCCATTTGAGATTCCAATCTCAGCAACGCTCCAAAATTTCAACAAGGCTAGTAGGTACGCAAAAATGTAACATTTACGAATATCGCGTATTTCAGGAGACGCGCGCCCATTTCTCAGCTTAAGTGCTGGAAAAAAAATCTCTAAATGCGTCATAAATTTCGTTTGAACATGAGGACAAAATATAAACGGGCAGTGCGAGTAGGGACGTGTCCCAACACTGGGACACATGCAATGAAATATGCAGAAGGGGTTTCAAATAGTCGCTACATAGAATCTGTGCAGCTGTCGCTAAGGGAGATCCTTGGGAGTAGCCACCGTGAAACAGGGTAAGACCGCGTTCAGATTTGTGTTCTTTCGTACTTGTTAGACAAGATGATGACAGGACTCAGAAATCTCTAGAGTGAATAATGGTGGAAGCTAGCCAATTTTGTTGCGTAAAAAGACTCTTACTACCTATCGTTCTGTGTATATATTTCATCAACTCAACCTATCGCAGTCCACTATTGTTGGACATAGGCCTCTCCCAAGTTGCACCACAGCACTCGGCCCTAGTCTGCCTTGTGCATCAAGCCCCCCCAGTTACTTTTATCGGGTGTATGTATTTGTAGCTCTATAATTATATGGCCTTGGTGAAAAGTCGCGCATCGATCGTTCCCAGAGGATATTTTTTTCGTCGTAACGCTCGTGACGAACCAATCCTAATCGTCATTTCTTGTCGAGGGCTACTGTAGCTTGTCTCACGATACCTCACCACTCTGCTTTTCATTAGCCTGATGCATGCACGGCCCACGACAGACTTGACCAAGTCAGTCCATTGCATGGGCGGCCTACTACGCGCACTTGAGCCCCTCTGCCCTGCACGACAAGATACTCTGTGGAAGCGTGACTAAGGTACGCCACAAGCGAGACACCCGAAGAATTTGAGGATGCGGGATCGTATCAAAGTCGCTAGACGCTTATTGATACCGAGCTCTTGGAGTATAGAAGCATGAAAAGAAACTCCGTCCTGGATATCCCAAGCATTATTTTTTCTGCACCATGTGACTATTTTAGCAAACCCTTTGTAAAGGACAGTAAAGGACAGAAAATAATACAACAGAAAACAGAAACTCATTGAACTAATAAAGACAATTCACATCTCGCAGCTGTAGACGCGCCCTTGTTCACACATTTAAGCCAAGCCACATGTACGTGTGGAGATTATATATGCCCTATTTTTATTCAAATAGCATAGAAACTATGAATTGGATTGAGTATTATGGCAGTTACATCCACAAAAGACCATGTTACGTTATTTACCAAAGGATAAAGTGCCCGTGATTTTTCAAAAAACACTCGCTTCTGAGAACTTCATGCTGAGTTTGTATAAGGCTTTGGAGTACACGTGTTCGTGATTAAATTTTGGTCAAGGATTTTTTGAACATTAGTTCTTTAGGCTTTTGTATAATATATAAAGAAAGAAAAATAAAGAAAGAAAAATATTTATTTGACACAACTGAGACACATACAAAAGAAATATACATGAACAAGAAATAGATACAGTGAAGAAGTAACAAAGCGAGAAAAAAAAGTCATTGACAGTCATACGCCATGTGTGTCTCAAAATTATTTAATTTTTTTATTTTATTTTTATATACATATTGGTTTTTAAACTTTCGCGAATGTCACTCATATTGAACTATATTTACGCATACCCGCATACTTTAGACTGCTCGTGACCACGGCCAATGGAACTTGGCCGAAACGTTCAGGTTAGTCAAAATGTTTATTTTGTTTTGATTTCATTGTGCGCGAAAAGTCCCGTAAACATAGTTCAATATACAATAATTACACTTACAATTCAAATTCATCATCATCATCATCATTTCAGCCGAAAGACGTCCACTGCTGGACATAGGCCTCCCCCAAGCATCGCCACAACGACCGGTCCTGTGCCTTCCGCATCCAGCGAATTCCCGCGACCTTCACCAGGTCGTCGGTCCACCTTGTGGGGGGCCTACCCACGCTGCGCCTTCCAGTACGCGGTCGCCACTCCAGAACTTTACTGCCCCATCGGCCATCCGTTCTGCGAGCAATGTGCCCCGCCCACTGCCACTTAAGTTTGGCAATTCTTCGGGCTATGTCGGTTACTTTTGTTCTCCTGCGAATCTCCTCATTTCTGATTCGATCACGCAGACATAGTAGTCATGGCTGAGACCATGGAGGACCTCGGTACAATGCTCGATGACCTCAGTAGAGCTTCTGATAGAGTGGGTCTTAAGATGAATATGGACAAGACAAAGGTTATGTCGAATTCCCATATAGCACCCATTCCCGTAAACATCGGAGAATCTACACTCGAAGTTGTTGACGATTATGTATACATAGGACAAACTGTCCAGCTAGGTAAGTCCAACTTCGAGAAAGAGGTCAATCGTCGGATCCGACTCGGTTGGGCAGCGTTCGGGAAGCTACGCAATATCTTCTCGTCCAAAATACCGCAGTGTCTCAAGACGAAAGTCTTTGACCAGTGTGTGTTGCTAGTAATTACTTACGGTACTGAAACGTGGTCGCTCACAATGGGCCTCATAAGAAGGCTCAAAGTCACTCAAAGGGCAATGGAGAGGGCTATGCTCGGAGTGTCCCTGCGTGATCGAATTCAAATTCAAATTATTTCAAATAAACCTAATTACAGGCAGTTTTGAAACGACAGGTTCTATCTAGTTGCACGGTTCAAAATTGTGGTTTCTATGGAGAACCGAGAAGAAGCTCCATGGATATATTCTTTTTTAAATAGTTTATCGTTTATTACATTAAATTCATTCAAATAATGTAAGTATAATGTAGTTAATATCAGAGATAAACAAGAAGATCAAAAGTGAGAATACTGCCTTTAGAAATAAACCTTAAAAGAGTTGCCATAGTATGTGAGAGCTGACCTGTCCCGACAGACATTATTTTCCCACTGCTGGGCACGGGCCTCTGCCGCCCTCTGCTCCGAATAAGAAAGTTAAGGCCTTAGTCCAGCACGCTAGCTTAGCGCGAGTTAGCAGACCGCACACACCATCAAGAACTGTATGGAGCACTCAGGTGTACAGGTTTCCTAACGATATTTTCCTTCATCGTTAAAGCAATTGATAATCAAATTATGATCCATACATGAAATTGAAACGTCAGAGGTGCGGGCCGGCTTCAAACTCAGACCCTCCTGTATGAAAGGCAAGCATTCAACCATTAGGCTATTACTGCTTTTCACTATCTGTTTTGGTTGGTAGCGGGGCTGACTGCCCAGGGTGCGCCGGTCGATCAATTAAATATCGTCACTCGTGGAAGCTCTTTTAATGCACCCCAATTTCCTTCCCGGTGGTACATTTTTTCGACAAAATGCCTTGAACGAATCCTGCTACATTACACGTACCTACCGCTGCCATCGAACATTGAGTGCAAGCGATTTTAGCCTTAGTGGTGGGTCACTGGAAATATTTCTGACTGTACATTTCTTTAAGACACTAAAATTATATTCTATCATCATGCAGATTACTGTTAAATTAATATGAAGGTTTCAAAAAAACTTACTAAAGACACAGCTTTGCTCATTCATTAGATTTCTTACCTACTAAAATTACTCTGTAAGAAAATCTGCAACCCTTAATCCGACGAAATCAAAAAGCATTAACTTGCTTCGGATTACTTAAAGGAGAACAAAGCAATAAAACACACTTTTGGTTAACCTCAAAGACGCGAGCGTCGCCTAGCTCAAAGGCTAGTCGTAAATAAAGGATAATTAGTGTCGCACTAAAACCATCGCAGTATTAATTACACTCTAGACCCATCTAATAATCCACAACTGCATTTCATGTCGCACGAATTCAGTGACTACACACGGATGCTTCGATCGTAAAGAATTTCTTTAGGAAGACTTTCACGGAGCGATAGCCATCAGACCCCTGCAACCCAGTTACTGGGTAACTCCGACATTCAGAGACTAGTTGTCAGTCATTCAGGCTTCTGACTACCTGTAACGACTGCCATAGATGTTCGTAACAATCGTGACAATCGGGACCGAGACACGGAGGGGTCTCGATGCGATGTGTTACGAAACGGTCACCAATCCACAGACCGACCGTGGCAAGCTCAGCTTAACCTCGCAGATTGTACAATCCACGTGGTTGTTACTTCACCACAAACACCTTTTTTGTTCACAAACTAAACTTATTCAGTCTCATCGTGTCTCTTTCTAACTAAAAACATTAGAAAAGGATAGAACATATTTAGTCTTGTCAAATTAATCTACATGCTTGTTTTCTACGTGAATTTAACCGCCATAATTTTTTTTGTCACGTTGCGACTACATTACCGTTTGTTACAAGACTATGTAACTTGTATTTTGTGTCCTTTTTAATAATGTAAGAAAAAGACAGAAGTAGTGTAATTAAAAATAGTTTAGTGCGAAATACAAGAGAAGCGACACCAATGTCTTTAATAAATCAATTTGTGTCTTGTTTTTTTTTTACATAATAGTCTACGGTCGAGTTCGGAATGGTCTTCCAATAATTTCTACAATCCTCTTTAGCATAATAATAATTTTAAATCAATAGATATGCCACAAAAAATATTAGTCCAGTCAGGGTGATGTTCCCGAGACTGACCCTCTATGGAATTCCTAAGGCTAAGCTGGTTGTGTACATCAGAAGTTTCTGTACCTACTATTTGCGTGCATCAGTCCGTATAAAGAGCTTATCATGATAACTACGTCACAGATTTTGGCTCTGCATCGAACATCATTTTAATCAAACTTTGGTGCATAATTTTGATTTAACGAGTTTAATCATACTTGTGCATATTCCGTATGCGAGTGTTTTGTTACCCAAGCGTAACGACAATATTCCTCATTATAATACTGAATCAATAAATTGAGCCTACACTTGCAAATTGAACACAATTGTCGCCGACGACGACACAAAGGAAATTCAACGCACAAGGAATTTATACGAGCGAATATTTTACTAATGACAGTAGCACTATACTTTGTAAACGACATTTTACTTGAAACGGGGCATAATAAAAGTTGTCTTTGGACATTTTTCTCGGAACATTATTGCAGGTTTCCTTTGATTTTGATTTTTATTCAATTCGTAGGTCAAGGTATTCGTGTGAATATTTTTATCGATGACTCACACTATAGTTTGTGGCAGACTTAAAAGCATTTATTGGATACATTTTCTATTGTTTAAAATCATTCCTATTCTTCTATTTTCGAAGAATGGCTCACGTTGTCACGCATCAAAAATTAAATCAAAAGTATACACAAGTCTAAAGTTAATTCAAGACTGTTACAGGGTTTGTAGATTTCAGAAAATGTTTACTCGTTTCATAACTGACATAAAACCAAGCAAAACTTACAAAAACACGTAGGTATCTGTCATGCCCACATCAAATACAATATAAAACCCTGTATCCCAACAAATGTGTGATATCCATCATGTTTAAAACATTATTATATTCAAAGAGAATCTATTACACAGACACCTCTTTCACCAAATATCACCCATTTCTTGGAAGGCATCAAATAATAGGCAGTTCAGTTGAGCTTAAAAGAACAGTTTTGACTGAATCTCAATTAATCTAGTCCTGGGGTTCCCAACCTTTTACCATACGTGCCTCCCTCAACTTTCTCCTAAAATCACTACCCCTCTTGCTTGTTAGGGTAAAACTACAAGAAGCCTTGTTGGTCTAGTGGTTGCAAGCGCGACTGCTGAGCGTGGGGTCCTGGGTTCGATTCCCGGGTCGGGCAAAGTGTTATTGGGTTTTTTCATTAGGAAATTCTCAGTAGCAGCCCGGAGTCTGGATTTGTGCCCGGTCAATGGCAATAGGCTCGCCCCCTATTACATGGGACTATAACATAACTGGCGAAATCTGGGTGTACTATACACCTCTGCCTACCCCTTCGGGGAAATACAGGCGTGATATTATGTTATATGTTACAAGAAGCCGATGACGAGTGCCGCGTACGCTGATTTGGGCGAATACAACGTGCCGCAATTAGGCAAATCGACATTCATTATTTTCTAATACCATGAACCTAAATCTATATCTATACAACCTTATTCTTAGTTTATACTAAACCTCTTAGCGGGTCATTGTAGTCATCATTATAAATAACTTTTCCTTTGGGACCAACCCTGAACTCGCGAAAAAAAACAGCTGATCCCTATACCAGGCCCCTCAGAAAGTATTGCGAAAAAAAGTTTTTATATATGGGAGACTGGCCAGTTATAATGTTTTTCGAAAATATGATTATTTATAAGTAAAAATAAGTAAGTTCCAATTTCAAAATTTCCCTCCACATTTTTTGCGAGTTAATTCAAAGTATTGTGTCTCACTGAAATATGGATCTGCGCCGGGAACATTTTAGAGCTATGATTTTATACGATTTCAAGTGTCGCCTGAAACCGGATGAATCGTACGATAGACTTCAAATGGCATTCATGGATGAAGGCCCTTCCAAGGCAACCGTGTATCGTTGGTATAACGAATTCAAGCGCGGTCGACCAACTTTGGGGGATGACGAAAGAAGCGGTCGCCCTTTGACGGCTGTTACCGAAGAAAACGTGCTAGCAGTGAAAAATTTAATCGAAGACAATAGGCAATTTGGGAGAGGCCTATGTCCAGCAGTGGACTGCGATAGGCTGAGTTGATTGAATAGGCGAATTACATATCAGGAGATTCAACACATATTGAAGATTGGATCGGGAAGCGTTCACGAGATTCTACACAGCCATCTTCGCGTGAGGAGGATAGTATCACGCTGGGTGCCGCACAACCTCACCGATGCTCAGAAGCAGGCCCGGGTGGAATGGTGCCGTGATATGCTTAACAAATTTGAAGCAGGCTCGTCTCGGCGTGTTTACGACATCGTTACAGGTGATGAGTCCTGGATTTATCAATACGACCCAGAAACCAAGCGCCAGTCGACTGTTTGGGTGTTTCAAAATGAGCCAACGCCTACCAAAGTGAAGCGATCTAGAAGCGGGGGTAAGATTTTGATCGCTAGCTTTTTTAATTTGACTGGCCACTTGTTATCAATTCCCTTACGGGATCAAAGAAGCATTAATGCCGAATGGTATACTACCAAATGTTTGCCAGAAGTTTTATCTGTTATAAGCAACAAGCGACCAAACACAGGGCTCCGCGGGCTACTGCTCCACCACGACAATGCACCTGCGCACACCGCACTCAAAACGAGGGACTTCCTGGACAGCACGCCAGTCAAACTCCTGGGTCACCCTCCTTACAGCCCTGATCTAGCACCGTGTGACTTCTTTTTATTCCCAAAAATAAAAAATCAGCTCAAAGGGATACAATTTTCGTCGCCGGAAGATGCGCTGGCTGCGTTCGAGCAGGCTGTAAACGAGGTGTCTGCGGCGGACTGGAAAAAGTGTTTTGAAAACTGGTTTAGGCGCATGAATCTTTGTATAGAGGCTGGTGGAAAGTACTTTGAAAAGATTTGATAAAAATATATGTACGTATAGAACAATTTTTTTTAGTTTCGCAAAACTTTCTGAGTGTCCCACGTATTTGTGTTCACATAAATCGATAAAGGCCTATGTCCAGTAGTGGACGTCTTTCGGCTGAAATGATGAAATCGATAAAATGTAGGGATCAGCTCTTTTTTTTTCGCGAATTCAGGGTTGATCCCATAGTATGTTACAGTAAGATATAGTTATGTATAGTTAGTTATAGTAAGTTAGTTAGAGTTGTAGTAGTAGTTCAAGTGTTTTGTTAAACTAAATAGATGTAGCATGGCCGGCAGAATTTAATTATGCAATAAAATAAAAAAGCCCTTAAATTTTTGGTGTGTACATATTGTTACATTCCCTCATGTCGCCAGGCCAGTACCTATCCGAATATCACGTCCGGAATTAGCTGGGAATTTCCGTCCACAATACCCAATCAGGTTTAGCCCAAACTTCGGATCAAATCAAAATATAAAACAAGAAAGGATTTATCTTCATCAAATCTTCACCATTTTCTGAATGCAAATGCTTGACTTGTTGATGAAAATACCAAAATTGCTATATGTATGCCTATAATATTTGAAGAGTTCGCTCAATTCCACATGGATCCCATTATCAGAACTAGATTTTGATTAAAATGGGACCAATCTGGAAGTATACCTTTCAAATAAAAAAGAATTTTCAAAATCAGTTGGTAAATAACGGAGTTCTGAGGTAACAAACATAAAAAATAATACAATCGAACTGACAACCTCCTCCTTTTTTGAAGTCAGTTAAAAATGAAAACGTGAATTTTACGCGACTGGAAGCGCTCCGCAATCGTTCACGCGTCGACTGGTCGAAAATACGCTAAGAAATCGTAAGTGTGATGACGCCTTTATCGTCTCCATTTATCGTGCTCTCATCTTGGAGTCTGCCGTCGTTTGCAGGACATAAAACGTGTCCATGTTTAATGGGTCATAAACTATGAGTAAAACATTAGCTACTATCGTTCTTATAGCTGGTAGTAATCATCCTTTCACTATAGAAACGTATACGTATAGCTTTTTGATCCTAACTGTAGTGAAATTATTTATTTATACAGACAAAAAGTTACACAAAGAAAAACTATAGTTATGGAAAAAAACACAAGTACTACTTATTTCTAAAGAAATATGTCTGTGGTCGTAGAGGAATATTGTATAGTCTGTCATTTTACAAACCAGCGAGCGTTTTTAAACAGACGACGCAAAACGAAACGACGAAGGCAAATTTTCGATGCATTTAATCGTATTTAATTCAACATGATTCTTACGTTAGGGTAACCATGACTAAATAAAATTATATAAAGAGCACTATTTATAAAGTTTATTATTATTATTTATTTAGTAAAATAGAAAAGCATCGGCATGCAGATAAGCTATGTGTAGTGTCAAGCAAAACCTTGATGAATAAAAACATATTTTATGGAGCTCCCCACATAATAAGTTACCAAAAGATATCAGAAATGCTCAAGATATGTTAAGTTTTCTTACGGCAAAATGTTACTATTATTTTCTATTGTAATTGATATTACTTACCTAATTGTCATTTAAAGATGACTTAATTTCCACGCCGTGCATGGCAAAGTATAGAACAAGAACTTTTTATGTAACCTAACATCTATTGTGTACACATATTTGCAAATAAAGTAATTTGATTTGAAGATAACCTAGATAGATGATACTCCATTTTCCATTTTGTTTTGTTTTAGGCTGTTTCTTTTAACTACTGACAGTTATTGTAACCCAATTCAACCCCAAAAACATAATGCTAAAGTCCGTTCTACAAAAACGAACAATAGATTAGCTCATAGCGCCTTAAATTTTCTATTTTTATTTATAAAATATTTAAGTCTATATGTCGCGCTTAACTCGAAAACACTGACTCCATATTCAAGCAAGCCAACCCAGTCGACATTTTCAAGGCCTTTTCTCATGAAATCTGATATGAAATATGCAAAAAGCGTTCCTGGCTGCCCTCGTTCCGTGCTCGGCAATATTATGTAACACTAGATACTAAGGTGACTTTATTGAATAAAGTTACCTGCGATTTGTATTACCGCTCTATTTTGCGGGATCAACGATAGTGGAAGGTTGCATTGGACCTTGTTATTCGATTATCGAGATTGTAGGAACCGAAAACTATTCGAGCCGTGTTGTAGCCCAAATAACAAATAAACCTTTCCGTAAATATTTATACAATGGAGAGCGCAAAAGGTGGATGTTTGTGGGATAAACCGAAAATGAATGATAAATTCAATTATTATTACAATTTCTAAGATTTATCACATTGTGATCAACAACGCGTCTGTAAAGCATGATGCAGTGATGTTATCCTAACGATTATAAAACTGCAAATGTCTGTTTGTTTTTTAGAACATCACGTTAAAACTACTGGACCGATTTTGATGAAACTTTTTGTGTTTAAAAACTAGCGATTGGCCTTAAAAATTGGTATGTGTTAAAAACGATTCCTGTGGGATAAACTGAAAAACTACAGGACCAAAGCCGCGGGCATAGCCTAGTTAAGTTATAAAAATGTCTTTGTAAATGTTCTATGTATTAGTTACATTGTTTTAGTCAAACATTTTAGAACAGCAACGAACATTTTTTCAACGTAATTTGCATAGTTACTAAACTAGTTTTCTCGCTCACAAAATATGAAACCTAACCACTTTGTCCTGTACACATATTAGTTCAAGAGCGCCAAAATTCTGGTCACACTTTTTCCTACCTTTACGTCTAATTTAAAAGTGTCTAGCTTATTAGACGAATGTTTTGTTTAGCTGAGTGTTTCGTTTCAGCTCTTAATTCATATTCTAGACACGAATGCGAGCTAGGTATGCATTATTAGCTGGTTGGACTGACCAGTTTATTATGCATGCCATGTCGTATGACTGCCTTTTGTCTCGTCTGGCGTCTCCAAACATGCGGTCTTTATCAATTCATCTTGTTTAATCTGAAAGAAAATTAATGTTTTTGCGTTGTTAGTTTTATATAGGAGATGCTGGTGCTAGAAATGGGTTCAAGTAATGTCTGTCATAATTTTGGTTAGTCCGCCACACACGGTATCCAGAAACTGTGACAAAATCAATCACTGACGGGCTATAAGTGCTCCATGGCTCGATACTTCGATTTGCATGAATTTTGCTCGAAAACTCAAATAAAATACTGGTTGAACGCAAGCTAAATATAACAAAACACACAATAACGCAGATAGAACGCACCACAGAAATAGATAGATAGAATGGTTGTAATCACAATTTTACTTGCGATTCATGCGTGGCAACTTTCGAACAAACTACGCCTCCCATATTTACGTCATTAATTTTGGAAAATTAACTTAAGTCAAATGTACTTTACATCTTTTGTTTTTGCAGGTAGAAAAAACAGCGCAATAAGGCATTTTTGCGGGTTTTTGTATTTAAGGCTTTGAAATGCCCTGCACTCTGGTGCAGAGTGTCGGCACGCGCGCCCCGCCCACTTTTCCATTCTATCTATCTATTTCTGTAGAACGCACCTTATGTGCGCAAGCTACAAAGGGAGTATATACAATCAAGCGGGAGTGAGTGTGTAAGCAAGAATTGATTTTACAGTGTTTTATTATGTGTCGATGAAGAATAAAGCGCCAATATGGCCGACAAATTACAAAAATGAAAGAACTGATCAACGGCAGAGCTACAGCAATCACGCTGATTGAACGCTCTGAGGGAATGGCGGAAGACAATCTGAAAATTATTATGATGGAATAATTGCGTTAAACGACCTCATTTTGAAAATGCCGAATTTTACTTTCGACTCCAATTTTTATGCTCTGCAATTTTTCTTCAAAATATTTTTGGACTGTAACCGATAATCATGAAAATCAAACTGAAAAAAATCAAAGCTGACTTCCTTTTGTTTTTTTTTTTTTCGAACAGTTAGATTTTTTTCAGTAAACGAAACGAATTTCTAAGTAATAATAATTGTTAATTGAACGTTAATATAAAAGTTCCAAAACAGTAAAGAGCATATTACTTAAGTACATAAACTGTTTTAACATTACCACTAACTGTCTCTTTTAAGGTGAATTCTACAGGGTGCCTGGGTAGGTTACTACCTACCTTACTAGGTAGGTAGTTTATTAGTCGAAATATAATTTGCAACAATAATAACAATATATGTACTGAATAATACACACAAAAAATATAAATCTAGCTCTATAAGCTGCATAAACTCGTTAATATTAATTTACGATCAAATTATCGATTATCGAGCTTATACAGCTTACAGAGCTAGTTTTATATTTTTTATGAGTATTATTTGTTTGATATTGTTGGTATACTGTTGTTGTTCCGCAAATCATATTCCGATTGATATAATATAACGCAAAATAGAGCTACAATTTGCAAAATTGCAAGAAATTTTAAATTTCGTGGGCTACTCTGTGTAGCCTGTTTTCCTTTATTGTCTAAATATTAGAAGAATGAACCTGGAAACTGTTGCAGATACACATTAGAACATACTGTTACAATGTTACTGTTTTTTTCGCAGTTGAAATAACGTGTTAATCCGATCGAATCCGACGATTTTTACTGTACAAAACAATATGGATTTACGCAAAATAAGAAAGAAGAAGGAAGAAAAATATTTATTTGACACAACTGAGACACATACAAAGGAAAGGATATGCATGAACAAGAAATAGATTTAGTAAAGAAGTAACAAAAAAAATCGTTGACAGTCATGCACCATGTGTGTCTCAAAATTGTTGTTGTCGTTGTTGTTAATTGTTGTAAATAGGTTTACTTCTTTTTTTTTCATGGCATGAACTTCAGGACTATTCATTTGAACTACAAAACAAAAATCTCTTGCAGCAGCCATACAAACTTCACTAACCTAGTCTAACTAAACTATATGTCAATATACGACGAAGTGTAAAACGTATCTAAACTAATCTGACAGTTCTGACATTCTTGCTATTTCTTTCTTGTTTTTTCAAATATAAAAAATATACAAATAGTTTAAATTAAGTTGGTGAACAAGAGAATCAAAACTAACGTCGCTTATGGCCTCGGACGAATAAAAATGGCGGACGGAATGTCGCTAAGAAAAGATTGAAGCATTTCATTTACTCTCCACCAACTCCTAACCCACTATAATTTCTACAGAATTTTAACACACCAGATACCTATATATTGTTATTTTATTCGTGACAATGACTACCGTGACTACCGGTCACACGAGATTTGTTGCGTAATCGCGGCTTTTTGTCTAACTATGGGTGTGAATGTGTGCGTGCCAGTCCGTACTTTTAAGCGAGCCGTGTTACTATGGGTGCTTCATTTTTTGTTTAGCGAGATTCCGTCCGCCTTTTTTTATTCGTCCAAGCATAGGGCCTTAATATTTTAAATACATTGTAATTAACAAGTCTTTCAAACCACAACGTTTCAAGTTAACCTATTTAAAAAGTAGCTTAAAACGCTTATTGTAAATGAGGTTAAGTGTTCTACCATTCGCAGCCGCATTATAAGGGTTCTCGACTGGTGTGACAAAAGCGCCCACGCCTTTGATCTGGTCGTCTGCAGCGAGTGCTCTTGGCGGGAATACAGGCCAATTATTTAGTTCAACGAATACATATTTATTTTGCTTTGTAAGATTATTAAATTAAGCTTCGATGCTTTGTCTTTTTGGTTGTAAAGTCTCTTTTTGGTTTAATATTTTTTACTTCCTGATTAATCCTGAGACTCATTCTAATACCGCAAACTATAAAAAAATATACTGCGCTGTCAAATATCTTTTTATGTTCCTTTTTTCAGATTCAGGATTCATGATTCAGGAGTCATGAATCTACAATCTTATCTGCTGCATCGAAACATTCGTAATGTGACACATAACATAACATCACGCCTGTATTTCCCCGAAGGGGTAAGCAGAGGTGTAGTAGTACACCCACATTTCGCCAGTTATGTTATAGTCCCATGTAATAGGGGGCGAGCCTATTGCCATTGACCGGGCACAAATTAATAATAATAATGGTAATGTGACACAGGGCTGTTATCTTTATCTTTTGGGTAAATAAAATATAATTATTTTTTATTTTAGGCCTCGTTGGTCTAGTGGTTGCAAGCGCGACTGCTGAGCGTGGGGTCCTGGGTTCGATTCCCGGGTCGGGCAAAGTGTTATTGGGTTTTTTCATTAGGAAATTCTCAGTAGCAGCCCGGAGTCTAGATTTGTGCCCGGTCAATGGCAATAGGCTCGTATTACATGGGACTATAACATAACTGGCGAAATGTGGGTGTATTATTACTATATGTCTGCCTACACCTTCGGGGAAATACAGGCGTGATGTTATGTTATGCTGTTATTTTAGGCACACAAATATTTATCGCATACATATTTATTTCTATTCATAATCACACTTTTATACACACACATTCACAAACGATTTTGACCCTTTCACAATTTTAACAAATGTGTAGTTTGCTCGACATCCCAAGTCACAACAGGGATCCAGCAGAATACCAGCGTCACGTTTAATAACCTGGCAGTATGCTGAGCTGGACACCCATTTGTCACAATTTTGAGACACACATGGCGCATCACTGTCAATTACTGCGGTAATTTACTATTTTTTCCTCGCTTTGTTACTACATGAGTTACTTTTTACATTACTTCTTCGTCTATAAATCTATTTCTTGTTCATGTATATCCTTTCTTTTGTATGTGTCTCAGTTGTGTCAAATAAATGTTTATTTTTTATTTATTTTATGCTATCTCAATTGATAAATAAGAATACTAAAGTGGTGTGTATTTATTTCCTGATTATTGTATTTTTGGACAACTTTTCTTAGTATTATAATATAAGGAAATTTTTCGAGCTGGCTTCTGTACTCTTGTAAATACGCGCAGATTTTGAGCTTAGAGTGTTATTTTCTATTCTGTGGCTTAGAGGTTTACGTTTCTTTTGACGACGTGTGGTTCGGGTGTCGGACAGCTGATCACGTGGTCACGGGTTCGATTCCCACAGGACACAAATATTTATGTGATAAACGTAAGTGCTTGTGTTGGTCTGGGTGTTTCTTTTGTACATACAAGCTCTGCTTGCTTTGGGACTAAATGGTGCTGTGTAAAATGTCCCAAATATTTATTCATTTATTATTATCTATTCTGAAGTTATTCAGAAATTTTCTGTAGCATCCACGAGTTTAAGAGGGTTTTATTTGACCAGTTTTTTTGTCTTCATTCTCATAAAGTTTACATAAAATTACTTCATTCTATAAACTGTACACAGAGCTTAGCTGTGAGTAAAACGCTCAATGCTTACATATTTTCCACTGTCCACTCAAATTAGAATAGCAACATATGACCATCAATATACAAAATGGCTAACTATAAATCTATAACATGCCGTCAATGTAATATATTGAACAGTTTTAGCCTCAAAATATCATAAAATGCAGCTATTATTATGGAACTTCTCGTATTGCTGGGAAATATGTAGAATTATGGACATGAATAACATAAATCTGAATACGATACGGATCATTATACTATGAATGTTGAACAATATATTGTTAGTACCTATGTATATATGGGTTTAGTATTTCAGTATTGAGAGTGAAGCTTTGTTGTCGCTTTGACATAATTTATACGTAAAATATAGCATTTTGTATTTATTATTTTTAATTTTTAACGCATTTACGCATGCGAAGCGAAATCTAAAGATTTAAATTGTGGAAAGAAAAAATCGCTCACGAGCAGGATTCGTACCTGCGACTCCTGGCTCAGTACGCCAGTGCTTTAGCCAATAAGCAACCGTGAACACTGCTCGTGGTATCGAAATTATCCTCCACTATGGTACGTCTTTGGGTGACGTCAGCGATATCTTATTAAGAATCAGTGTTTCTTAACACTTCTTTTTTTCTTTTTTCTTTCGAATCCTGCTCGTGAGCGATTTTTTCTTTCCACATTTTTTTTTTTTTTTGTATTTATTGCGGAAAGTCATTACCTTGCCTACCCTTTCTAGTATTATACTGAAGTAAGTAGTTATAGACAGTTACATATTTCAAGTACATATAATTTTCTTCAACACAAAGCCGCACCAATCACAATTCAAGACGATCATAAAACAAACCTGTTATTTTCCCTTTTCCAACATTATGCCTTACAGAATATTACACGAATAGATCGAAAACCAGGAGTCTGTGTAAACACTTTTATATCCTTGGCGTAGTCTTAAAATGGTGCTTCAGAACCATATTTCACGCCGGTTCCAGATCAGGCTTCCGTTTAGTGGCCAACCATCCTTTTAAGAGCACAAAATAGCATTTCATATTAAAATTCTTAAAATTTTGTGGATGTAATAAATCGTCCACTTTTACTTATGTAGGTTACAAACTTATTTGTCTCCGCGCCAAGTTTTTGAGGCAAAGTATTATTGTATTATTAGATCAATTGCAGTTTTTGTTGAACATAGCTCAACACTTTCAAGAATTACATTTTCTGATAATCCCATACCTAGTCCGTTTTTAGCGCTTACAAGTAACATTCCCATTCCAAATAATAGGCAGTTTTGAAGGAGCACTCAAATAATATTTCTTATTTGATAATGTCAAAGAAAGTTATACATTCCTAGCTGTGCTTTGGCTTCGCCCGCGTATACTGAAATAAAATATAGCATATGTTACTTCTGAATAAAATAGCTTTCTAATGGTGACGGAATTATTAAAATCAGTTCAGTAGTTTCAGAGTTTATCGCTTACAAACAAACAAATATTTCCTCTATATAATATTATTATACATTACAATAGATAAGTCAGGCAAAATTGAACATCGCCACATAATGTCATGTTCAGGTTTTTTCTTTGATATATCGAATCTAGCAAACACAAGATCCAAACTACCTACCTACCTACCTATCTAATTATCTGTAAACGTTCGTGTAGTAATAAAAGACTACCACAAAGTACTACTGTCTTTGTTTTGGTGTATGTACAATAAAGAATATAATAAATAAATAATTAGTTAGAAATGGAGTGAACAACCGACATCTACACATTCTATACGAGCACTATTAGATCTCTATTTTTTCTTTTTTTTCTTTTAAATATTTTTGGGACATTTTACACATCACCATCTAGTCCCAAACTAAGCAGAGCTTGTACTATGGGTACTAGACAATGGATATAATACTTAAATACCTTTTTTTTTTGTAAATACATACTTGTAATACATAAGCAACACCCAGACCAACACAAACACTCATGTTCATCACACAAATATTTGTGTCCTGTGTGAATCGAACCCACGACCTCGTGATCAGCAGTCCGACACTCGAACCACTAGACCACAAAGGTTGTCTATGATGAGCACTCAAAAATATCTGGACTTTTGCAAATGTTCTGATAAAAATCTGATAATTAAACTATATGTCAATGACACGAGGGTTGTTTCAGAATACCTAACTACATGCCAACTGTCATTCTGAAAATAATTTTATCCCATTGAGATAAAGTTAAATTTTCTTATTTTTTCAGATAATTTTGAACAGTTCATCACGATATTTTTGACGCTGAACTGTACAGTCTCCGCCCGGGAGGAGAATTGCCAGTCGAAATTAAGCAGTACGATGCGATACCAGCCATCAAATAATAATAATGCCAAACGGTTTTTCCCCGCATTTCTTATGAACTTAGTATCAAACGTGTTTTTCCTGAAAAAAATATGTTTCAAAAAAGGTATTACAGTGCATGCGCCATTGTTCTTACCCGACTGCGTTTTCATTCATTTTTTAACAGTTTGTACCAAATATTGCTTCCAGTACTTTACCAGGTGGTCTTGCCAAAAAATAAAATTGGTACCTATTATTCATTTCACACTCCATGTCTAAGCATAATCCAGAATAAGAAATAATCGAAATCATTGAACGCACCAGATGTCTCGCAATTTGTGTATAAAATAAAAATGTCTGCCACTTCATGTTTTCCGATATATTTTGTACGCACGTTTTCTACCTTGTTATGAGAAGATTAAACTGTAAATTTAAATTAGTCGAAATTTAATGGAAAAGACCTCCAACCTTAAAGATCGCCAAAACACTCCGTACTCTGGGAACATAACCATGATAAATCCATTACTGAGCTTATCAATTACGTCGCAATATTACGTTTTTCATGCAGAGTTAGCCTGTCGCGACCTACTAAAGAATGTTCCACAAACATAATGCGTATGAGTAATTGTGGCACATCCCTCAACTGATAACGAGACTATTTCATGTTCAAGTGATGGGAACGTTAGGCACGTAATGTTACGTTAAAAGTAAATTACAGTCTTCAAATATTACTTTTTTAATAACTATTTTTATGTTTCCGTACTGAAAGTGTTCCAATAAAGGGTGCCAACCATAGAGTTATTATACTGACGTCAGTATGGAAATGTCTTTGGTGCCAACGGAACCGTTTATTATACTGTGCCTACGCAATCTGTCCGTCCGTTTTTCTGACACAGGGCTGGTATCTTTTTAGCCGTTTTAGGTAGCCAGTTGAAATTTTCACAGAATTTGTATTACTATGGCTTCTGTCTTTGAAAATAATAAAAATAATAAACGTCTAAACCCAAAATGCCATATCTACAAATAAATAATCTCGAAATAAGCATTTTTTCAATATTATTTTGTTCCTTCTCTATCTTAAAAACGGTAACACATACACTAAGGTAATATGTACTACGTACTAGAGAAGACACCTTGAATCGAATGTTTGTAGCACGTTTTAGAGCTCCTGCACTCTCACTCGCTTAGCCACGCTCGCGCCAAGCGTGCTCCGCGGCCAGCAAGTTGCGCGATATTTTTTGTTCGTAATGTCTACTCTATTACGTACATATCACCTCAGTGAACACATATAAGCCTCAAATTTGGTGTTATTTTAGTGCATACTTTATAGTTTAACATAAAATAATAAAATTAAGGCAAAAATAGAAATATTGTGTGGTGGTACGGAACCCTTAGTGCGCGAGTCCGACTCGCACTTGGCCGATTTTTGTTATTTAGCTTGGGAAAATCTTCGCAGCCAGTGCGGTCTCCACAATGTACAAAATGTGTATATCTTGCTGGTAAATCCTAGTTTGTCCTTTCTTGGGAATTACTGGGAATAATCTTGTCTTGCAACTTTTTTACTGTTGTCTGCTTTTGTTTATTGCCAGCGTCGAGTTCTTCCTGACAACTTCTATGCGGTCTACCACAATAACCTTTGTATTAATGTACCGACTCTAGTATCCATTTTAAGATTCCAAAAAAAAAATTGGTATTTATATGTTATTTTTTATTATTGTTTAATTATTATTATAATAAAATTTTGTTCATATTCGAATCTTTCCCATTTTTGGGGAAATACGCCAAAGTTGCGGGCTTTTGGTCAAACAACTTTGGCGGTATAGTGTTTGGTCTATTGACGGTTTTTTTATTATTATTATTATTAAATGTGTTGTCTGCATAAATAAATAAATACCATTTTCAAAAATTCTGTAAGTTAATTAAGATAGACACTTTATCTATCAACCATCATCATCAACTCGGTCTATCACAGTTGCAGCTGCTGGACAAAGGCCTCTCCCAAGCTACGCCACAACACTCGGGCCTCCGCCTCCCGCATCCAGTCCACCCCAGCTACGTTCTTCAGGTCGTCTGTCCATCTGGCTATGGGCATACATCTCAAATGCAATTAGCTAAACATAAACATATTAGACATACTTCATCATCCTCCTGCCCTTATCCCAATTTATTTGGGGTCGGCGCAGCATGTTTTTTTCTTCCATACATCTCTATCAGCCGTCATTTCTGTGTTTACTTTCTTTCTATTCATATCATCTTTCACACAATCCATCCATATTAGACATACTTACGGCACTAAAACTTGGTCGCTCACAATGGGCCTGATAAGAAGGCTCAAAGTCACTCAAAGGTCAATGGAGAGGGCTATGCTCGGAGTGGCCCTGCGTGATCGGATCAGAAATGAGGAGATTCGCAGGAGAACGAAAGTAACCGATATAGCCCGAAGAATTGCCAAACTTAAGTGGCAGTGGGCGGGGCACATTGCTTGCAGAACAGATGGCCGATGGGGCAGTAAAGTTCTGGAGTGGCGATCGCGTACTGGAAGGCACAGCGTGGGTAGGTCCCCCACAAGGTGGACCGACGACCTGGTGAAGGTCGCGGAAATCCGCTGGTTGCGGAAGACGCAAGACCGGTCGTTGTGGCGATGCTTGGGGGAGGCCTATGTCCAGCAGTGGACGTCTTTCGGTTAAAATGATGATGATGGTGATGAAATATATTAGAAAAAAAAAAGCTTTACTTTAACAACTTCATATAGTAAATTGCCTCAAAGCAGTAAAAAATCGTGCCACGTGATTTCCACATAAATGCTTACTACATAGAAAGTGGCTTGCAAACATATCTTCAGAATAATATTTTAAAACATAAAATTACATTGCAGACAGCACGTAATTTCTAAGTCGCTTTACCTTTAATGATTTGTTATAGCACATTTTTCATAGCATTTCTACACTTTTATGGAGTGTTTTGTTAAATGAAAAGCATTAAACGGATCTTGAAATAAAGGATTACGTTTCAGACACAATTCGCTGAATTTTAGAAGGGATGAGACCTTTTATTTCAAGATTGTATTATAATATCTAACGGAATTATTAGGTAGTGTTAAAAATAATTGCTTAAGGCGCTTCCCTGACCAAATGACATTGAGTGCGCGGGTTTATGAATTACTAGACTTTGTCCGCGGTTTCGCGCGCGTACTAAAATAAAATATAGCCTTTATTACTTCTGGACTTAGATTAACAATTTCTGATCGAAGCTTCTGGATTCTTGATTAGCTTTCTAATGGTGAAATAATTAATATAATTGGTTCAGTAGTTTCAGAGTTTACGGATTACAAACAAACAAATCATTCCTCTTTTTATTAATATTATTATTAGTATTAGTATAAATAATCAAGAAAGGTAAGTATAAAACGGTTTTATTTTGCATGGAATGCTTAGATTATTCAATTATACTTGCTGCCCAGTCTTCGATTCTTCATATATTTATTATGTAGTACCACTATATTCCATTGTTTTACGCGAATATTGAAAGTCCAGAAAAAAAAAAAAAAACTTTTTGTTCTGGCAACTCTAACTTATGTCATTCACTATTTTCGCGTTGTTGGACGACGTTTTTTACGAATGAAATTATTTTCAAGTGATTTTTGGTGTTATGTTAAGTTTAAAGTAAACAAAACACGATGCCAAAAGACGAATTAAGGAAAACATTGGAGAAGCCGGAGAAGAAACGGAAAAAACGACAAAAATATCGAGTTTGGTGGGTGTAGTGTGTTGACGCCGGAATGAGAAATACCATTGATAGAATGTTAATATAGTCTATCACCGAATGATATACCAGATCTAACTGAGAATATCATGAAAAAGAATACAGGTACGTGTTTCAGGTATTTTTTCAGCTTTCAGACCAATAGCAAAAAATTATATGGCGCCATTTTGTCTGTCTCTGTGCTCTGTCCTTGTAACATGTAAGTTCGTGTTACGACAGGTCCTCCAGTGGAGTGAAAAGCACATAAACATGTATATCTAGAAGTTCTATGATATGCACGTATACCTTATGTCTCACGAGAGAAGTAATGGATACGATAAGATCAGTGATCTTTATGTTATAAGGCTTAGTAAGTCTATTATGTACTATGTCTGCTTCGTAAGGGCCCACGGTTTCCAATAAACTGTACTATAAGCTACAGGAAATACTTGTAACTATGAAAACGCATATTATGCTGATGAAAATCACCCAGAAATAATGGGTAGTAAATATCTTAACAAAAAAGAATACAGAATAATGTAAGCGATGAGCTTTCCAAAAAGTATTAAATACCAAGAAGCTTGACTTTATTATATGATGCCCCGAAGCTCAATATAGTTTTTTCAAGGTAAACCTTGTAACTCAAAACTTGTTGACACAATAGATTGTGAGACCCAATTAAAGACAAAGACAAAAGTGTGGATTATCGCTAGCAGCAGTTGGTAATTTGGGAACAGCTTTTAACATGAGATTAGTGGTTGTCAATTGGCCATTAGCAGCGACCAAAATACAAGAACCATTGTAATGGTATATTATAATAGATGTTTCAAGATAGAGTGATATTTATTATAACACAAATTAAAAATGAAAGAAAGTTGATTTCTTAATAAAGGTACTATGAAAGCATCAAATTCAATGTCATGAGACAGTTTTTTCTTCTTGGAGAAAAGTTAGAACTAGTAGTGATAACAAAAATCATGCTATTAATAAAGCAACACCCTCTAGTCTTAAAGAAATGCCAACTTTGTTGCATTCAAGCCTGTATAGATAAAATAAGTATACAATGATAAGGAAAACTTCAAAGCCCCCTGAACTGGACTCAGACTAAAAAGGGGAGGGGGGCAGGTATCAACAGAGGACCCCTGGAAGGTACTACGAGTACCAGCAGAAAAATGCAAGTAAGGTACATGAACTGGAAACTGGTTCAAACATAAATGTTTTATTGATTTTCAATATTAATTGTTCGGCAAATAAACGTGTTATATGTTTTTGGGAAGAAATCACACAGGATAAAGTTATCTTACTGTGGATAAACAGATTAATAATATCTTCTTAAGAAGAGCATTATACATGCCTCATACATAAATTGTTTATGTATGACTGAATTCAAAATTTTTATGACTGAAACAATAATTTTATTGAAGAAAATTTATAGATTTTGAGGTTATTGCTAAATGCAGCCTGTCAAAGGAAAGTTTTAAACAAATAAACATTTTGATTGATTGATTGACTGATTGGTTGATTGATTGATTTTATCACAAATATGTTTACTGTAGCCAACTAAACCAAATGGAGATTAAACTAAACAAATTTGTACATGCAGAAAATTTTGAATGGGAAAAATAAGAACATTATAAAAACAAATTTCTAGGAATGGTTACATATGCGCTATTGATTTAAAGGATGCATACTTTACAGTTTTCATAAAAAATCAAGATAAAAGATACAATAATATGGTTTCACTTCCAAAATAATATGAGTTTAATTACACTTGTTTTGGTTTGCATGCTGTTTCCTGACTTTTACAAAAAATATTTTATGCTCTATTTAAAAAAGTGGTTTTAAATCAGTGATTTATTACCTTGATAATATTAACTGTATTGGAGCACCATCATATTGGACAAAAAATTGTAACAATACTATGAAACTTTTTAAAGTGTCATGGGTTTTGTTCATCATACATTACAAAGTGTTAAGATTTGGTAAACATGAAGGATATGATCTTGTCAGTGAATGATGAATCTGATGATCGATAATTCACAATTCTAATTACTCAACCATAAAAAACTGCTCATTGAAACTTTAGCAGCTTTGCCATGTTGTAAGTTATATTTTTTTTGAAACACATGACTTATAAAAAATCAAAGATGTGAGAAATTACTTAATTATAATACTTAATGACTGATTCAATTATGTAAATAAATACAGAGTATAAACAAAAATTTCTATGGTGGAATAAATTACATGAAAACTACAAAAAAGTGTATTAAATATTTAAATTATTGAAATTTATGCTGATAGGTAGATCCCTACATCTGGTGCTGGTTGAAAAATATTTTGTAATTATTATATTACAGCAAATAGTTTTTCTTGAATAAGAAAAAACAAGTCAAGTCATCATATTTACTTTGAGTTTTAAGTTACTTTATCAGATTAGGTACAAAGTTTTGCTTATGAATAAAAATTCTGTCAAATTATTTTACACATAAACAATACTACAGCTATTATGTACTCACAATATTATTATATTATTTGAATGAGTAAATATTCAATTCCTAAAACTTGATTCCCTAGCTAGGAAGGGATATTAGATATTCACTTCATGTGAAAATTCAAAGACCACAAAGAAGCTGATCTTGAATCTAGGAGTAAAAATATTAATTGTGAAAGAGAACTACCTGTCGGCTATAGCTTTTTTAGCAAGACTGTTAGTTTTCAGACTGTTTTGATGTATTTGCTGCCAGAGGCAATACTAAAAATAGGGAGCAAAGGGATCTTTGCAAAGAACTTTTATGAAATGTACTTAATTTGCTGAAACATGATTGCCTATATTATGCATATCCGCCATTATATGTATGTATGTATATAATAATAATGGGGTTGATTAAGAATTTAGAAGAATCTTAAGTTCTTTCCTCATATGGATCTCACAACCCTGGTGTCAATTTATTACTTCAATGGCTGTATTAAGAATAGTTTTTTGAACATTTAAGTCAATTATTGTTAGTTTCAGACAACTTCACCCTCTTTATGATATCTTTATTTTAATATGAGATGAGACAACTGAAATCATGGTATTATCACTGTCAGATAAGGCGATTAAACAATACTCAATAACACTATAAAGGTGTTGGGTTTTTTCTGTAAAGGTGAAGGAATCTTTGAATTATAATTATTTCAAATATATTCAAATTCCTTACAGAACAATTTAAGTATGATGCTTCATACACTTCACTCAACTCCGTTAGATCAGCATTATCATTGATAATAGATTCTTAGGTAGGTACAGATGTTCAAATAAAGAGATATTTCAAGTGTATTTTTTAAACTACGACCAAGTCGACCAAAATACAAAGGTACTTGGGATCCATCATTGGCCCTTAATTTTTTATTTTTTCTTGGTTGATTATCAAAGAAGTTGTTCTTACATATTACTTGGTAGGTTATACTGTTAGCACTTTTTTTTTTTTTTTTTAATCTTTTATTTTAGGAGCTTAGTCAAACACGACTATGTCACTCCATTGGACCTTCTCTTACAATACACACAAAAAAAAAATTACTACATTAAAATTCACTTTGTGAACGTCGTCGCATACCAATTTCAACTATTCTATACAATAATTTTGCCGTTTCAGACAGTGGATATGACAAAACACTGTTACAACCTCCAATATCTTTGAAATCTAAAACGTTTCTCAGTGTTTCATATCTGATGTCCTCGTTCCGGACACATTCCACCATAATATGCAAAGCATCCTCAACTATCCCGCACTCCGAACAAAGCGGAGATGCCACTTTTTTCATCAAGAAAGCAAATTTATTAAGTGGAATGTGACCGGAACGAAGTCTAAAGGCTGTTGTCAAAATTTTTCTATTAGAAGTGGAGTCTTCAAACCACGGAGACTTCCAAGGTTCATTTTGTAATGTCTTATACCAAATGCCTTTTTCCACCGATCTCTCATCAAAGTGCACTTTCCACAGTTCGTAACAGTGTTCTTTAACTAAGTGAATACAATCAGTGAAAAAAGGCAAAGTATTAACAGATACGCCATCGCAGGAAGCTTCTTTTGCTAGCCTGTCTACTCTCTCATTCCCTACCAAGCCAATATGTGAAGGGATCCATTGTAGAATGACTTCTTTTGAATTGGCTTTCAACTCTAATATTGTCCTAATGATACTGTAGGCGATCGGTGTGCCTTTTAAACAAGAGGTGCACCGAGCCACGTGTTGTAGGGAACTTTTCGAATCAGACAAGATAACAAATTTATTATAATCTATTGATATAATGTAGGACAGTGCCTCAGAGATAGCAATTAATTCTAAGTACATGATGGACATATTCTGGCAAATTTTAAATTTCATAGATCTGTCTATTTGAGGATCAAATATTGCAGCCCCCATAGACCCATGATGAGTACTATCTGTTCTATCTTTAGACCCGTCTGTAAACAATTTGTAATGCGTTGAAAATTGATTTTCTAGGTATGAAGAACAAATGCATCTAATATTAGTCACCTCATATTCTCTTTTGGCTTGATTGATGCCCTCAATTTGATGTTTAACTATATCACTCAAGTCGTACCAATTCATCCAATAGTCCAATGTGTACATATCCAAATATTCCGCCGAGTGTAAATTAATATTTTTAAATTTTATATACATTTGAATTAAAATCGGAATCTGTTTTCGTCTCCAGTATCTACAAGAAATCAGAGAGTTTAATTCACTTACAACGTTTATTGTAACGTTATTAGAAGTTGACATTGATCTCAACCAAAATTTTCCAGCAAGAAATAATCGTCGAATTTGCAAAGGCTGTAAACATAATTCACTCTCCATCACGTGGATGGGAGTGCTTTTAACAAAACCACCGATAATACGCATGGCTTGATTCTGCAGTTTATCTAATTTAAATAAATTTTATTTACAGCTACAGTCGTATAAAAAACTACCAAAGTCTAATCGGCTTCTAATAATAGAAATATACAGTCTTCTTAAATGTTTAGGATTTACGCCCCAACCAGAACCGGCTAACACTTTGAAAATATTCAAGAACTTATGTGTTTTCTCGGCTAACTCATTAATGTGTTTGGTCCATCTTAGCGAACGATCCAACCACATACCTAAATACTTCACATTAGATTCTTCCTGCAATGGCGCATTGTTTATGGAAATGCAAATATTATGGCTATTATGGCCCTTTTTAAATACGCACATTTTACTTTTCGTCGGAGATACACTTAGGCCTAAATTTTCCAACAACATTACTAAAATATCCAATGAACCTTGGAGAGAACTATGGGCATTTTGTATATTTTTGTCAGAAACATACAAAACGAAATC
Source organism: Asteroscopus sphinx (assembly GCA_949699075.1). Classification (NCBI taxonomy): domain Eukaryota; kingdom Metazoa; phylum Arthropoda; class Insecta; order Lepidoptera; family Noctuidae; genus Asteroscopus; species Asteroscopus sphinx. The sequence continues at coordinate 9,461,052 of OX453013.1, read as the reverse complement.
ATCGGCATACTGGGAAATAAATACACGATGTATAGCCTTGCAAATATTGTGAGTTGCTATATTAAATAATAAGGGCGACAATGGGTCGCCCTGTGCTAGACCTTGCCCAGTATATCGGTTGACAAAATTATGTTCATGCCTTATTTTTAAGTTCCTCAAGCTTAAAAAGTTCCACATGTAGTTGCATATTTTCAGGCCAACACCAGCCTCATCTAAAATTCTAAGCAATGAACATATATTGACGTTATTGTACGCGTTATCAATATCCAAGAAGCATGCTACAGTAACCAAATCCTTAGAGAAACCTGATTGGATCCGTGTCACCAGTCTAACTAAACTATCTAAACAAGACTTCGATTTTCTAAAGCCAACCGTCTCAGATGAAAAGAATCTCTTGTTTTCAACATACCACTCTAGTCTCTTGTTAATAACCGAATGAAATATTTTACAAATGCAAGAAATTAAGCTAATAGGACGAAGAGATGAGACTAGCGAGGGATCACGACCAGGCTTAGGAATTGGAATTACGCAAATATCTCGCCATTGTATAGGTATGAATCCTGTAGATAAGATAATGTTAAATAGTGAGAGTAAAATACTTTTGCCATTTTTAGGTAAACGTTTAATCATGGAAAATGATATGTTATCACATCCCGGGGCAGTGTCACTAGCCTTAATACAGATATTTAATTCGTGGATAGTTATGGGAGATTCTAATTTATAGTTACTGGAGTTAAAAGTTGGTTTAGAAGGACTAACATAAGCAGGACATAAATTCATTAATAGAGATTCACATTTGTTTTTGTCTATATAGGAATTCTGAACTTTATTTCCTTTTAACCATTTCATCTTCCTCCACATTTCACTAGCAGATGTCACCTCGTCAAAAGAGTTACAAAATTTGCGCCAACTATCCGACGAGGCCCTCCGTATAAACTTTTGGGACTCACTAATACACTCCTTAAGGATTGTCAAATTTGAGGGAGTAGAATTTTTCCTGAATTGTAATAATGCTAATCTTCTTTTAGCAACTAAATGAGATAGACTGGGAGTCCAATAGGGTTTTGGAACAAATTTGCTACAAGGATTTAAATTAGTCTTTATTAAAGGGATATGATTGGTTGCAGCTTTGTTGATATGATCTATAAAATTATTATAAATAACTTGTGGCTCTTCACCTACATCAAAATTTGAAAAAGCAACTTCAAGATAAGTTTCATAGGCGCTCCAATCGGCTAACTTAAAATTACGTTTCTTGGAAAAATTAGGACTACATGAAATAGTAGTGGAGATGTTAATTATGAGATGATCACTCCCTAGCGATTCATTTGTCACCTGCCAGTTAAAAAAACACGCTATATCAGAAGTGCAGAAAGAGATATCTGGAGAACTTTGTTGTAAGTTACCTGCTACTAACTTGACGCGAGTATGACTGCCATCATTTAGAAAGACTAAGTTGCCATCAGTTATAGCATCGTATACTTGAGATCCTCTAGTGTCAGTTTTGTACGACCACGTAACATGATGTGCATTAAAATCGCCTAAAAATAAGGTTTTGCTATTAAACTGAGTGAATATGATGTCCCAGTCAGTTCGACGAGTATGTACCCATTGTGGACAGTAAATAGCTATTACATTGTCAATACGCTTACAGTTAAATACTTTCACATGTAATATCTGTATATCGTTGTTAGGGTGAACAATATCGCATAACTGAGCTTTAATAGATTTATGTGTAAAAATGCAAACACCTCCGTAACTGTCTTCCCGGTCGTTCCTAAATATATTATAATTGCTCATTTTAAGTCTGCTTTCAGGATCCAACCAGGTCTCACTAATCACAGCTATGTGGATTTTATTTTGAATTAATAATTGCTCAAATACTAATAATTTTGGTTTGATACTCTGCGCATTCCACTGTAATACATTAATCACGACATCAACATTATTATTGTTAGGCATTGTTTGAATTAAAAGTTATATCAAATATCTTCTTAAATATTGACAGATCAGTAAAATTTTCTATTATAGCAGATACACACCATTCTACAGTTATACTAATAACGTTTTTAATTTTTTGGGAAAAATTAGACCTTTTAGAAATTATTATCTGCTTGATTTTGTAAATAAGCGATTCAAAAGACTTATTACTACACGTATCTGTATTTGGTTGTTTGGTGCAATCACCTACTTCGGTCATATTATTATTATTAAGAGAATCATTAGTGTTGGTTGTTTTTTTCTCCATGATTGTGCTTACAACTCCGCGGCGACGGTGACGACTGCTCTCAGTACCTGTGCGCGCATCGGCGAGCGTGGACCTCACAATCCCCGTTGTGTGTGACTCCCGTGACTCCGATGAGGATGACTCAATAACTTCAAACGCCAATTGTTCCGATGAACTACGCTGCTTTCGCTTAGTGGGTCTATATTCACTCGGCGTTTCTTGTATAATATTTGTTTTTGGTTTGTTTGTTATTATTGTTGCGTATGACATTGGATTTGATGACTGATTTTGAGAATACAAAGGCATGCTTATAGTATTGCTAGTATTAGGTAATTGATTGACGGGTTGTGGCGAAAAAGGCGGAACATACATGGACATTGCTCGGCGGTATGTGCAGTTAAATTCTGACATTAATGCCCTGATTTTCTTTTCTTTTATGTATGCTGGACACGATTTTATTAAGGACATATGATTTCCTTTGCAGTTTACGCACTTGAAAGTTGTGATCTCACAGTTTGGGTGATCCTTACCGCATTTAGGGCAAATTATTTTAAGAGATGGACATATTTTTACCGTGTGTCCAAAGCGCCAACACCGAGAACATTGTGTTACCGGAAAAACGTACGGTTCCACGGCAACTCTTAAATTAAACAACTTAATAAATGGAGGGAGATAACTTCCTTTGAAACAAATACGTATGGTTTCACTTTGTTGCCACCCTGACTCGGAATTTCTACGGCTAAGCCTTTTTACCGATAGAATCTCATCCTTATTACAGCTTTTGATGCAATCTAAAAGATCAGATTCAGATAATTCCATATCTATATCTCTTATGATTCCGTAAGATGAATTTACTTCCCATGTCTTCTGAATTCTCCACGATTTTTCTTTAAAACTTTGACATGAAATTAATTTTTCTGCACTTGATTCGTCATCAAAACTAACAATAACTTTAAAAGCGTTAACGAATTTCACACGATTGATTCCTAATATGTTTTCCGAGAGAAATAGTTTGGCCAGTGCAAACTGTTTTGGTAGCTTGTCGGTGCTAGAAATACAGATATCTATTGTTTCAGTTTTCCTTCTTTTCTCTCTTCTAACTAATGTCCAATTTCCGTTCTCAATCAAACCACGTCCTTCTGTACTATGTAAGTTCTCTTCATTGGTAAATTGTTGTAGATCACCTCCTATTACGTCTTCCTCATCCATATTGTTTTCTTCCGTACTAATGTTGTCAGCATAGCCCCCGTCATCCTCAAATGCACTTTCACTCATACTGCATACAGCTCAGTTTCAAACGGCACGATAACGACCGAGAGCGCGCGAACGCGCCTTCGAAAACCGGTTGTGTGTTGTAAAGAACTAACGTTAATAATTATTTACTGAACACGTCCTAATCACTCGGAGAGAGAATGGACACTGTAACTACTGTTAGCACTTAGAAGTGCACAAATAATACAGACATTATCTGTTAATACACTAAAATATATAATTGATTTTTTCATCTTATTGTGTCAATAGTTCATAAAAGTACCTATAACAAGGTAATGAAAATTGTGACACAGGGGTACAGTTAAAAATAACTTGTTAAAAATATCTGTACCTTCCAGTAGAAAAACAACAGGTGTGTATTATGCTACCTTATTTGCTTTGGGACCTAAGTTTTGTTTTGTTATGACATTAAGATATCATACAAATTATCCATAGACACTGGAAAAACCAGAGTTAGGTAATACTGAAAATTGTTTATCAGTTATAAAAAACCTCATAAATAGTAAGAAAACCATTAGTCATAGGATTAAACAAATAATGATAGACAGTGGCATAGACATCAAGAAATGTAGTTACGTACCTCAAGGTCATGCCTTCACCTCAATGGCAAATAGGGAAGGTATAACATAAAGTTTATGCAAATCATTAGAATATACCTCTAATAAAATAAAATAAAATAAAAATTACTGCTAAGACCTTGTGCAAGGTTCAGACTGATTATTAATTATGTAATCTAATAATAATAAAGAGTACCTACTGGTACAAGGCGACTTGTGATTTTAAGTAAATAAACAATAGTTAAGTTGATAGTTTCAAAATGATTAATATTGCAATAAAAGCTTGATTTGAAATTTCTGATATTTTAATTATCTCGGAATGTTCAATACTTATGTAATTTCCGACTTCATCTCTAAACATCTACATAATAAATATATGAAGAATCGAAGACTGGGCAGCAAGTATAATTACTAAATTAAACGAACTTACCTAAGTGAAGTTCTATTGTAATTATACGAGCTGCCCAGTCTTCGATAGTAGTTTCCCTCCCAAACCCTAAACAATAATTTGTTTACCCTTTGACTGAAGTTAGGAAATTACAGTAGTTATAGGTATGTAATCTAAGCGGAATGTGCTAAGTTTTTTTATTGCAGATTGCTCTAAATAGAATGACATAAGTTAGAGTTGCCAGAACAAAAAGTTTTTTTTTTTTTTTTCTGGACTTTCAATATTCGCGTAAAACAATGGAATATAGTGGTACTACATAATAAATATATGAAGAATCGAAGACTGGGCAGCTCGTATAATTACAATAGAACTTCACTTAGGTAAGTTCGTTTAATTTAGTAATTGTCTACCTATTAATAAAAATAATATCTATTGTAGGATAAGAAGGCTTAAAGTCACTCAAAGGTCAATGCAGAGGGCTATGCTCGGAGTGTCCCTGTGTGATCGAATCAGAAATGAGGAGATTCCAGGAGAACGAAAGTAACCGACATAGCCCGAACAATTAACTTAAGTGGCAGTGGGCGGGGCACATTCCTCGCAGAACAGATGGCCGATGGGGCAGTAAAGTTCTGGAGTGGTGACCGCGTACTGGAAGGTGCAGCGTGGGTAGGCTAGGTTGACCAACGACCTGGTTAAGGTCGCGCGAATCCGCTGGATGTGGAAGGCACAGGATCGGTCGTTGTGGCGATGCTTGGGGGAGGCCTATGTCCAGCAGTGGACGTCTTTCGGCTGAAATGATGATGATGATGATGATAGGAAAAAATACACAAAATAAAAAATTGTGTCTAGTTTAAGTAGTTTCTTGTATCTATTTCTATAGTAGACGTTATTTAGATTTTTGGATTATATTTAAAGGTAAACATTTGATTATCTACTATATAAAAATAAGTCGGGTTTTCCTTCCTGACGCTATAACTCCAGAACGCACAAACCGATTTCCACGGTTTTGCATTCGTTGGAATGGTCTCGGGCTCCGTGAGGTTTATATCAAAGAAAGTTTTGAGAAAGAAAGAAAGAAAAAAAGAAAAAAAAATATTCGTGGGTTGCGTACTCACCCGACAGATCGAAGCTTCTATGCATTTGCACGAGCGGATAGTAATGTACGATGGAGTGGAGTGGAGTGGGCAGGGGATGGGACTGGGGACGGGACAGGGGACGGGACTGGGGACGGGACATAGGACGGGACAGGGGACGAGACAGGGGACGGAACATGGGACGGGACATGAGACGGCACATGGGACAGGACAGTGGGACGGCACATGGAACGAGACATAGGACTGGACATAGGATGGGATATGGGACAGGACATGGGACATGGGACGGGACGATAGTGATATAGTGAGATAGAGAGACAGTGGGACAGTGGGGCGGTGGGGCAGTGGGGCAATGGGACAGTGGGGCAGTGGGACAGTGGGACAGTTGGGAAGGAGGGACGGTGGGACAGTGGGACGGTGGGACGGTGGGGCAGTGGGACGGTGGGACAGAGTGGCAGAGGGGCAGTGGTACAGTGGAGCAGTGGGTCAGTGGGGCAGTGGGACAGTGGGGCAGTGGGACGGTGGCACAGTGGGGAAGTGGGGCAGTGGGACATTGGGGCAGTGGTACGGTGGGGCAGTGGTACGGTGGGGCAGTGGGGCAGTGGGACAGTGGGGCGGTTGGACAGTGGGGCAGTTAGGCAGTGGGGCAGATGGGGCAATGGGTCAGTGGGCCGTGGGGCAGTGGGGCTGTGGGGCAGCGGTACAGTGGGGAAGTGGGGTAGTGGGACAGTGGGGCAGTGGGACGGTGGGGCAGTGGGACGGTGGGGCTGTGGGGCAGTGGGGCAGTGGGACAGTGGGGCAGTTGGGCAGTGGGGCAGTGGGGCAGTTGGGGCAGTGGGGCAGTTGGGGCAATGGGACAGTTGGGGCAGTGGGGCCGTGAGGCAGTAGGGCAGCGGTGCAGTGGGACAGTGGGGCAGAGGGACAGTGGGCCAGTGGGGCAGTGGGACAGTGGGGCAGTGGGGCAGTGGGACAGTGGGGCAGTGGGACAGTGTGGCAGTGGACTGGACTGGACTGGACTGGACTGACGTGGGTTAGCAGAATTTAACGCGAGCGGAGCCGCGGGTAAAAGCTAGTCTTATTTAAAAATACAATTTTTTTATTTCTTTTCTGTGTAATACATACATAATTAATAAACCCGCGTACTCAAGGTCGTTGGTAAGGGGAGCGCCTTAAGGCAAAATATTGTCAGTAATTCATCAATGTTTTACTCTAGTAGGTAATTTATAATCAGTACCAACACCAACTGCCTAGTTGTGTAACTCATTCGCGATCGTAGTCATCTTGATTTCAATGTTCATTGCTCCGTAAGATACAACAATCCGTCTTATCGGCAACTATGCACCACGCAATGAATATTACTGCAAAGTCAAAATTAAAACTATTGTCACTGTGAGTATGTTACACAATTACCCTACTGTACATACACACAACTAGTTGGTAGATTACAGAGTGTGAAGCTTAGGTACAGCTTTTTTAAGCTAAGCTACTACAACGTGTTATTGAAATAACTGACGTTGACTGTAGATGACGTCTGTGGTCTAGTGGTTCGAGGGTCGGACTGCTGATCTCGAGGTCGTGGGTTCGATTCCCACAGGACACAAATAGTTGTGTGATGAACATAAGTGTTTGTGTTGGTCTGGGTGTTTCTTATGTATTATAACTATGTATTTACAAAAAAAAAGTATATAAGTATTATAATCCATTGTCTAGTACCCATAGCACAAGCTCTGCTTAGTTTGGGACTAGATGGTGCTGTGTCAAAATGTCCCAAATATATTTATTTATTTAACTGAAAACCGCAAGGGTCAATGTACTCATCAGTATGAAGAACTTTTACTACTTTTACTATGGGACCAACCCAGAAATCGCGAAAAAAATATCCGCTGATCCCTATATTTTGTCTATTCATGTGAACAAAAATGTAGAGGGCAGCTGATTTTTAGGGTTCCGTAGTCCTACAAGGAACCCTTAAAGTTTCGTCATGTCTGTCCGTCCGTCTGTCCGTCTGTCCTAATCCTTTACAGCTTAATAACTTCTACAGTTACAAACATAAGTAAATTATTTTTTTCTAAAAAATAGTCTAGATATAGATCTCAATTTTAAAGGAATAAAAAAATCGTGAATACGTATTTTAGGGGTGGCGCCCATACATGTGAAATGGGGATGAAAATTTTTTTCGCTGCACGCCCTCCTTTGGGGTATCATTGAATAGGTCTACTAAAATGAATAAATGTTTCATACATCACTTTTTTATCAGGTGTACCATCTGCGAAATATAGCCCGCCAAAATGGCTTGCAATGTGTCCTCCCCCAGCCATTTCTAAACTATGCAACGTAGAAACTTATAATCTTCCACATTGATAGACCTTTGTAAAAACTCTCTTTTAAAATTATTTCGAGTATAATTTGATTATATTTTTGAGTTATAGAGAGAAAACTGAAAAATACTTAAAACGTCCTAGTTCAAAGAGAAAAATTATCTTAGCAAATAATGCTCCTTTAGCTACTTTCTATTTAAAAAAATCACAAAAAGTAACTTTGTGTTATATTGAAATGACACACTTCTTAAATTTGGCGCTGTACAGCGCCATCTAGCGGCTAGTAACAACACTCTCTGAGTCGCCAATGCTGCCGTCTATTGCATTCGGTACTTTATAGTGCCATCTAACGGCGGCTAGTAACAACACTCTCTGAGTCGCCGATTTTTTTTTTTTTTTTCATTTTTTTTTTTTTTTTTTCATAAAATGTGGTACTGTCTGTTACAAAAATATAGTATAAGCTAGGGATCGATCTCAAATAGTAGTAACAAATAAAAAAGTAGAACTGGCGTCCTAGCTAGGTTACAAAGTAGCCTGTGTTAAGGAATGCCAATGCTGCCGTCTATTGCAAAAACTAAAATAGCCATGATTAATATTCGATTTGATTTGTTTGTAACACCTACTTAAGGAACCCTATAATACTGAGCATGGCCCGACATGCTCTTGGCCGGTTTTTTTCATGATTTCAGTGTTGTTCCCATAATAAAAGTTGTTCATACTGTTGAGTACTATATGACCCCTTAAGAGGTTTTCAGTTATTTTAATAACACGTTGTATAGCCTCTTTGCGCGCTCGGCCGCCTAGGAATACTGAACCCGAGAAAAAAGTCACCGTTAACTTCTCCCTCCATTAACGCACGGCTACACTACTGTCTCAAACACACACACAGCACTGCGCGCATGTTCTATCCACGCTTGCTTAGAAGCTTCGCTTCTGTCGAGCGTGAGGCTACACCACCCGTTTTTTGATAACATTTAACTTGTTATTTTCTCACAGTTACATTACTCCGTTACTTTACTCCTCACTCCATCACAACACTGTTTCTAAAAAGCAATACTTCACACACATCTACTAGACAGGCCACATGATAACATACGACTCCTTATCATTCTTGGATTTAACGTAATATACGACCATTTGCCTAACGTCATAATGCTTTTTACGATGCTACAATGTATTGCGCACTCATATTTCTTTAGGATGAAAAAATATATACGAGTAGGTAAGTAAGTAAGTACACCTTACATTTCTGTTACTTCGCGCCGCTACGCCGCCACCGCGCCGCGCCGCCACTTCGAAGCAGAAAATGTATAGCTTTTTATTGAATGTAATTACAGTTAGCAAATTATGGTGTAATTTGAATAATGTTTTTGGAATTATATCTATCACTTTTACAACCATTTTATTCTGATCGTACTTTTCTTATTTTACGATGAATAATTTTATTGTTATTTTAACATCTTTCATAACATAATTTTGTTTTATTAATCAAGATTAAGATGCGACTATAAAGAATTAACTGTATTTTCAAAAGTAATTACTTATTCATAAATTCGTTTGAAAGCCATAATTGTTCGGTCGGCCGCTGGCAACACCGACGAGTTCAGTGTGGCTGTAGGCTTGCACCAAGGGTCGGCTCTAAGTCCTTACCTCTTCTTGCTGATAATGGATGCTTTGACATCAGAAATCCAGGAAGAGGCACCCTGGTGCATGCTGTTTGCTGACGACATTGTCCTTGTTGGTGAAGATGGACTTGAGGTCCAGAGTAGATTGGCAAAATGGCAACAAAATCTGGAGAACGTTGGCTTGAAAATCAGCAGAACTAAAACGGAATACATGTTCTGCGATTTCGGCGGTCTTTCTGGTTTTGTTGCTATTGCGCTAGATGGCGTGCCCTTGCCAGTCTGCTCCGACTTTCGGTACCTCGGTTCACTTGTGCAAAGCGATGGCGAAATTGACCGGACAGTCAAGCACCGAATTAACACAGGATGGTTGAAATGGCGGCAGGTCACGGGAACTACATGTGACTCCCGAATTCCTCTTAAACTGAAGGGGAAAATCTATAAGACCATGATAAGACCTGCTGTCCTGTATGGATCGGAATGTTGGGCTACGAAAGGAATTAATGAAAGGCAAGTGCATGCAGCTGAGATGAGAATGTTAAGAGGAATGTGTGGTGTAACGAGAATGGATAGGATAAGGAATGAATATGTAAGAGGGAGTCTGAAAGTAGCGCCAGTGACAGAGAAGTTAAGTAGCAACAGACTATCATGGTATGGACATGTGATGAGGAGGAATGGGGAGCATGTTACGAGGAAAGTTTTAAGTATGAATGTTGATGGCTATAAGAAAAGAGGGAGACCGAAGAAAATATGGATGGATTGTGTGAAAGATGATATGAATAGAAAGAAAGTAAACACAGAGATGACGGCTGATAGAGATTTATGGAAGAAAAAAACATGCGGCGCCGACCCCAAATAAATTGGGATAAGGGCAGGAGGATGATGATGATGAATTGTGAGTAAAAGAAAGTAGCTGTACCAAATCCGCTTATTATGTATTTTATACACCTTGCAAATATTTTGATCCACCATGACTAAGGGGTGTCTTTCCGGTAGCTACGCATTTTTTTTGCTAAAACATTAGGCGGCAGAGAAAAACAAAGTTTTGTTTACAGCTGCCATATTTTTCAGAAGGCACCCAAAGCCTTGAATAAAAGCGTAAAGATAAGAACAAATGTTATTTTTACAGTACGTCATTCGCTACGAGACAACTTCGTAGACAGAATTATTTCCCTAATCCAAATTTTTTAAACTCCTGCAACCTTCTGTTTCCCTGGTACTTTCGGCCGTCCCTTATCATTATTTAGTTTTTATTACTGCTCTGTGCTTTTTTACGACAAAAGTGACCGGAATATTCCCCACATATTTTTTGTTTCAGAATATTACTCTTTTTTGTTTCGACGAAAATATTTTTATCTCACGAGTACTTAAACTTCATGCTTAATAAACTTGATGAAATGCTGAAATAATATGCTTTCATAACTTAGGTTAAAGATAAATGGTTCAGGCTGAATCAACATAAAAACTTAAATCTGTCTATCTATGTATCCTTTATTTACTTTTTTTTGCTATATTATACACTACTTTGGAGATTATAGCACCCTTAGACCCAAATCACCTCCATGTGTGTTCCGCGATGTTTTGTTGGTAGTTTACTAGTTATGAATTTTTATAATGTTTTTTTACCATACTCCGACTTTAACAAAAATACATGGTGACGTGAATAGTAGAGATGAAACGGATAGCCGTTTAGCTGGATACCGGATACCGGATATTTGGCTGAACATAGCCTGATTGGCGCATCGTAACGAGTGAGCTCGTGTAGATGGTGCCCGAACGATCGGGTCAAATTGGAACTTGAATATCGGACTCGGGTGAAATTAGGTGAATTCGGGAAGCTGGCTTTGTCAATGAATACAAGCGGAACCGTTTGTTGCCACTTAATGCAGAGATATTGGTATTTATTTACCAAAATTTACCCTTAGTGCAGTATAAGTACTATTTTACTGTTTAGTGAAAATGTGGTGATTATATTGTTATGTGGAATAAATGAAATACAGAAATATTATATTTCGTATTATTTTTAATCCGGTATCCAGCTGCATACTCATTTATTATCCAGTATCCAGCCCGGTAGTAAATTTAGGCCGGATAGGCCGGATACCCGATAGTTACCGTATATCCATTTCATCTCTAGTGAATAGTTGCCATAAAATGTAAACATTGCGTTTGAATAATATATTATTAATTGTAAAAAAGTTGAAAGTTGGAATTCTGAATACTTCCTAAATATTTGAGGGCAATTTAAAAATAAAAGTCACTTTACTTGGAACACCTTCAAAGATTTAGGAACCATTCGGGATTTCAACTTGGTAATAATATATATTTTTTTTAACGAGTTTACGCATTCACTTGTTTAATTACATATTCAGCTCATTTGAAAAAAGCATCTATCTCAACTGTTTACGTCAATATGATCAAATTGTCATTAAAGTCCGATTTTACCTCTTAGAGTACCTCTAAGGGTCCTCTACCTCTGGACTTCCACTTGACACTATTTTTTGGGACACCTCATCTTATAATGTACATACAACACAACATAGCATATTCTATCTATGTATTTTATTTTCTCAGCACTGGTATAACCTAACAGTATCCTGGAACATTGCCAGCGACCTCTAATTCATAACCTCAATTATAAAATAATTATTATCTCCAGTTGCCTCTAAGAGCCTAGCCAGGAAGTTAATGAAATATCTGTTATAGTTTAGAATAAAATAAGGACTAAAATTCTTTGGATTAGTGACTTTCTTATTTGCAATGATACTGGCTCAAAACCATAAGAGCATTACGAAACGTATTTTTATGTGATTCTTTTTGCATAATATCATACCACAAAATATCGAATGGGTTGAATGTGGAAGCTCAAAAATCTTCAGGTAGAACTTTGAAGAAAAAAAAATTTACAGAAGCGTGGGTTGAACTTCAAGAAAGAAGCCAACAGAAGGATCCAGTTGGGCTGGGCAGCATTAGCAAACTTCGCCGAGTCTTCTCGTCACTTATACCGCAAAGTTTGAAGACGAAGGTCTTCAACCAGTGCGTCCTCTCATGATTTACGGTGCCGAGATGTGGACACTGACAGTTGGGCTAGTCCACAAATTCAAAGTCGCTCAGCGAGCTATGGAGCGAGCTTTGCTTGGAGTTTCTTTGAAGGATAAAATCTGTAACGAGATTATCCGGAGAAGAACCGGAGTGACCGACATATCTTGTAGAATCAGAAAGCTGAAGTGGCAGTGGACTGGCCATGTCTGTCGAAGGACCGACGGCCGCTGGAGCAGACCGTTGTATCGGCAAACGCTCAGCGTAGGGCGCCCCCCGCCAGGTGAACTGATGACCTGAAGAAGGTGGCTAGGGGGGGGGAAGGCAGAGGACCGTTGTGGCGAAACTTGCGAGAGACCTATGTTCAGCAGTGGAATGCGATAGGCTGAGTTGATGTGAATTGTACTTTAGGTTGAAAATGGGAGCATCCACCTTTTTTTATCTATTATTGATTTAATATTTTCTTAATATTATTCCGGGTTTTTTTAAATAAATATTACCAACAACGGTTACATGAACTCGATTATAATTTAACGAAATTCTTCAAGTGAAATATAGGTATGCAATGATAACACCACAAAAACACAACAAGCTCAACATTATACATAATTTTAGTAACGAAGCATTTCCCTTTGAATGTCGTAAAAGAGTGGGCATTCCCTGAGGTCAAGTAAATGCTTTTAATACACAAGCAAGGAAGCTTTGTTTACAGAGGCCCAAAGGTCACTCTAGTGAAAATGTTGCTTAATCGTTATTGTAACAACGTGTCGTGTGTTTTTGGACTCCTAAATATGTGAGTTTCTTGGGTAGTTTTACCCGACTGTGGCGCAGCAAAGGAAGGGAAGGATAAATCATGTTTGATATCCATTGAAAAAGTCTTAAAGCGAATACAAGGCTTCCGGAACTCAAAGAATTAGGACCAGTTTCAGTACCCCCAGTTTTAAAATGGCCATCAATAAAATATTTTGTTAATTTTTATGTCAACTGCTGTCAAGAAGAAGCGAGAAGAACTAGACTTGCGCTATAAGAAAATGTATTGGCTGATAGATAGGAAGTCGCTCATGTCAATAAAAACCAAACTACTTTTATACAAGCAAGTCCTAATGCCAGTATGGACTTATGGTATTCAGCTGTGGGGTTGTACCAGTCAAAGCAATAGAGCAATCATCAAACATTTTCAAAATAAAGTTCTCAGGGACATGGCCAATGTACCCTGGTACATCAGAAATGCCGACCTCCACCGGGACCTTAATGTGGACGTTGTAGATACAGTAATCAAGAATTATGCAGAATCTCATCAATTTAAACATCACCACCACGTAAATGTCGAGGCAATCCAGCTCTTCGATAACACGGAAATAGTGCGAAGACTAAAACGGACAAAGCCATTTGAATTAGTGTAGTGAATAGTGTAGTGACCAAGTAGTGACAGACAACATGTAGTGATAAGTGCGAACATTTTATTTTTATTTTTACATAGCAATTTAGGTTAAAATTAAATTACTTATTAGCCTCATGGCTAGATTGTATTTCAAATAAAGCATCATAAAGGTAATTTCGTTCTCTGACTATTTAACCAACCAACTGCGATCGCCAACCCGCCTGCCAAGCGTGTTGATTATGGCATATCCCCCTCCTTATTGGGGGAGGCCTTTGTCCAGCAGTGGACGTCTTTAGGCTGAAATGATGATGATGATGATGATGATGAAAGGTAATTTACAAGAAAAAAAACTGCTGTGATTGGTCAACCAAAACAGTAACAACCAATCATATAGCTGTTGTTAATTTAGGTCAAAGTTCCTGAAATGTAGAAATCGGGCCCATGATATTTCAGCACGTGTGGTTATTAATACATCCTATCACCAAACAAATGCGATACAGTACATGCTACAGTAGCGATTAACTCCAAACAAATGCTAGACAATCTATAACAGTAACTAACAGCCGACTATATACCAAAGAAATGGGTCACAAAGCGATCTAGCTACTGAAGGCCTAATTAATGACCCCTCATTGATTGATGACGTCACTCAAAAGGTCTTTAGTCGAATGAATTACGAACCGAAAATCACAAGGCGACTAGATAATTTGTGACGTAATCACTAGCTCCCCTCGTTAGCTTTCACAGACAAATCAAGGTCACAGAAAATTGTATTCATTAATATTTATTGGAAATTAGAGATGAAAATACCTAGTAGTTTCTTCAACGAAATGTAAAATTAGGTTTTATTTTTAGGTATTTTTTTATGGATGAAAGGAAGAAAGTGATTTTTATTTCTACTTTATCAAATATTGATTCTTAATTTTTATGTCACGAGAGTATTTCGCGCAAGAACATAGAGAATTGATGGCAACGGTATCAAGCTATTCGGTTTCAAGATTCTGAAAAATAACTCTTTACAATGTTAATTTAATTAATACATCTACTTCTTCGTAACATTGGAAACAAAATCATATAATTTTTTTTAAGTTCTTTACAAACCAAAATGGTGCAAGTCGTGCTAGACAATTATTTCAGTAATAAAAAATAACCTTGTTTTTTTTTTATTTCCGTACCTCAAATGAAAAAAATGGAACCCTTATCATCATCATTTCAGCCCAAACGTCCACTGCTGGACATAGGCCTCTCCCTAACATCGCCACAACTACCAAAAGGTGCAGGGTGGGCAGGCCCCCCACAAGGTGGACCGACGACCTGGTGAAGGCCGCGGGAATTCGCTGGATGTGGAAAGCCCAGGAACCCTTATAGGATCACTTTATTGTCCGTCTGTCCGTCTGTCAAGATTTTTTTTATAAGAAAAGGGTAGAGGTATCAAGACTAAGGTTTACGATCCCTTGGAATAAAAATTATTATAATTAAATTCATCTATAGCATGCCGATAATTGATAATCATATTACTATTGTGTCACAAACACAGTCAGACCCCACCTTCAGAGACAATTTAGAAGAGCCCCTCCATTGCAAAGAAATACGGTCAGAACAACCCCCTAGTCCTCTAGGCTAATATCTCTTTGTTCAGGCTAAGGCGAAGAGACTAAAACAATACAGCAGCACACTGGCACAATAAACGTGTGAAGATATCCTTTGAGTACATGGCGAGATTCTAACAAAAACACACCGTTTATACAGTCCTTTACATAAGATTGCGTGTAATCGAGTTGAAGCGGGGCGGAAAGCGAAGCGGGTAGCAGGATAGTGGACAATGTGCCCTCAATGCTGCTGATCCTGTTGTTTGCAAACTAAATAATTTAATCTTATTACATACCAGCCATCATTATCAGCCGACGGGGATGGCCGATGGATGGCCGATGAGGCCGTAAAGTTCTGGAGTGGCGACCGCGTACTGGAAGGCGCAGCGTGGGTAGGCCCCTCACAAGATGGACCGACGACTTGGTGAAGGTCGCGGGAATCCACTGGATGCGGAAAGCGCAGGACTGCTCGTTGTGGCGATGCTTGGGGGAGGCCTATATCCAGCAGTAGACGTCTTTCGGCAGAAATGATGATGATGATTATTATCAGCCAGCCATTATCGGCAAACGCTGTGTAGGGCGACCCCCAGCAAGATGGACCAACGACCTGAAAAAAGGTGGCTGGGGGGGACTGGATGCGGAAGGCACATGACCGAATGAGTGGAACGAATGAATGGATCAAATTTTATGGTGCAACTTGGGAGAGGCCTATGTCCAGCTGTGGACTGCATTAGGCTAAGTTGATGATGATAATCTCTTAGGGCATAAATTGATTTTACCATATCTTAATATTTTCTGTCCTTTTCAATAATGATAGCAACTGTTAAACACCATATTGTGGTAAGATGATCTATGTTTAAAGTGCTGAGGATTCCGCCATCTACCTAGCTCATAATCTCAGCGTATACTAAGGTTGATACCCTTGTCGTCCATTCTATTCAAAAGTTGGCTTTATGTCAATGCACACACATTTTTTGCAGAATGTAAGAATGGCCAAAAAATAATGAAATGTCGCTTGCATAAAACGCGAATGCAGACGAAAACTCCTAATTTTATGCGAACTAGGTACATTTTCTTAAAAGTTAGTTCTTCTCATCATTCCAAAAAATTTAGTTTTTATCCAGATTCGACGAAAAAAATTATATACAAGCTGAAAATGTAGTCATTTCGAAAACGACGAGGGGTTTGCATTGCACTTATCGTTACGAACAACTTTTACTATAGGACCAAGCCTGAATTAGTGAAAAAAACATGAAGACAAAAATGAAGGGATCAGCCGATTTTTTTTTGCGAATTCAAAGTTTGTCCCCTCTTTGTTTTCGAAACGACAATTTTTTTTGCGTGATATTACAAATCCCTTAAGAATATTAGGCCCGCCTCGTCCGCTTCTATGCAGTTTTGTGCAATAAGAAGTATCGTAAGTAAATAATACTTGTTTATTGTGTACCAACTTGGTACTACCAAGTACCAAAAGAAATGTCTTTGGTACCAAAAGCATCTGTTACGGCGCAACGCCTCATGCGTTTAAAAACAATAATTGACAATACAAGTTGCTATGATAATTGCATCAGGCGTTTATTATAACACTTTCTAACTTAATTTATATAATATGTCATCATTCTACTGACGTCATCAAACATGTACGCACGATATTCCAGTAAATCAGTTTTTATTGTATTTGGACTTTAGTCGAAATATACAGCATCCTTACCTTTACCCACAGATTAAAAACCACGGTTTCCTCTGAAGATTAATAAAATCTTAATCTGGAACAGCATGATAAACGCAATGTTGAGGTTATTCGATTAAATGAATGATCCCCTAGGTGCTGGTTACTACAGCGGGTAATAAAACAGAATGAACTCTGCACTCTCAGACTCTCAGAGTGATCTCGTTTTGTTTCGTGATAAAGGTCTTGATGTTAATTCTGCTGGACGCTTGTTTAGATTGCGAGCAGTGTGATAGTAAGTCAATTTATTTTTCATGGACGGGAAGATCTTGAATATATCTTGAAAATTGAAATCTTTTCCGGCGAAAAGTGGAGCGAGTTTTAAGAATCTGAAATAGACATTCAACGTGTTATTGATATAAATTCCGTGTGGTGCCGGACATAAAGAATTGCACCATCCTTTCTCTTCTCATGGGTGTCGTAAAAGGCGACTAAGAAAATCACCAGAGGATGGGCAGCAGCGTTCTCTGAATATTTAACCAACCAACTGCGATCGCCAACCCGTCTGCCAAGCGTGACGATTATGACATATCCCTCCAACATGCTTGGGGGAGGCCTATGTCTAGCAGTGGACGTCTTTCGGCTGAAATGATAATGATGATGATTGAAATAACTAAAAACCTCTTAAGGGGTCACTGTACTCGTCAGTCAGTATGAACTACTTTTACTATGGGACCAACACTGAAATTGCGAAAAAAAACAGCTGTTCCCTATATTTTGTCGATTAATGTGAACACAAATATAGGGATCTCCTGATTTTTATTTCGCGGTTTCAGGGTTGGTCCCATAGTAAAAAATGTTCATAATGATGAGTACAATGACCCCATATGAGGTGTTCAGTTATTTCAATAACACGTATATAACACATTACTATGGGACTACGCGTTACACATTGATTTTTCAGACCTTGTGAAGTACATTTAGCACACTTGGCAAGCCCAAAACTTTGCCACTTCAACGGCGTTATCAGTGGCAACGCAAAGGTCGCCCAGGCTACAAGTTTCGGGACACAAAGGGCAGTATAAGAGGTGACTCATAGATTGGGGGTCAGTGCCACAACCACACCCTGTCGCTGTTTTTTCAATATAGCCCCACTTGGCGAGATTGGACTTGCTTCTTCCTACTTGAGTTCGTAGTCGGTTTAGTGACTTCCAGGTTGACCAGCGTACCATAGAAATCTAGATAATAAGGTAATAGAAATGTTATCAATGTTATGTTGTCTTTCAATACCGGAATGCGTGTCGCCGGTTCGCAGCTACCAACACATAAATACGCAATTATGCCCAACATGTTTCTACAAACAAAATAAAAATAAATAATTTAATAAATAATTTTGCATTCAAAGCAAAATAAAAATCCGCTGTTAAATATATATGCTTCAAAATATATATAACCGTAACAAAAAGAAATAACAAGTAAGGATTTGTCAATACCCTAAAAAAACAACTTCAATGTTATTTGAAGCACTTTTTAACCAAAATAATCTGTTAAAATTTGCTGTTGGCGAAGAGCGAAAATTAGTTTCTGAGAAATGAGAATATTTTCTTATTCAATGAAATTACCGTGCCGAAAATAATTTCCAGGAAAATATTCAATGCGTATAATTATCATCCTGTGATTATTATTAAATCTGTTTAATTTGAGACAAAGTTCCGATAACATTATTAGTAATTACGATCATAACGTGTTTATTTTAATAAGAACCTAAATCATTTTATTTATTATTCTCGCAACGCAAAAGTTTTCTAGAATCGCCCACGCAAAACCTCCAAAAAATATATTTATGGCACAAGGACCGACGAAGTTTATACGTCCTAGGTATATCTAAGGCATTGTCCTAATACAACGCGAGTACGCGACCACCGCAAGTTTGCACGAATTGTGTTCCTGCGAACCCGCGATCAAACGTACAGGGCCCTAATTCACGTAATTTCATGACACACCGATCAAGTTGCAGTGAAACTGCAGTTGAGTTCAAATTTTAGTGCTAAATGGTATTATTGTAATCTTTGAACTGCGCGTAAGCTGCGCGTCAACTGCATAACAACCAAACTCACCTACGTTGTGGCCATATGAGAAAATAAAAATTAATCACCCCATAATCGAATAGAATATAATAGTGCTGTTCATACCACTTTTCTTACCGATCAAATTACGTTCGGAATTACGCACTAATGACGCGCAGTAGTAGAATGACATTATAGCGCTCGTGTAACACAAACTTGACGCGAGCGTAACTGACCACGATCGCCAAAGATTAGAGAATACATAAAGCATTGTGTTGATTGAAACTTAACTACAACTGCACTGAAACTGCACTTCTTTAGTTACGTGAATTGGCCTACAGGTGTCGAATAGATGTCTTAATTGTCAATCGCGCGATGGTCGCGCGTTAATGTCATGTCACGAATAAAAGGCGCGAAAAATTCGTGAGCTTGCGATTGTCGCATAGTCGCGTTGTATTAGGACTACGCCTACGAGAATATTGAACTTAATAAAACCATGGGAGACCCCTTTCTTTTTTCTTTGTAAAAATTCGAAGTAACGTTAGCTTGAGTTGAAGGTAGCTAATAAAAATTGTACTAACTAATAATACCTATTTATAGTCGGGTACATAAGTCGACGAGAGCTGACATCCTTCTTATCCTCATAAGACTAATGGGAGATACTTAAATCACCCACTGAAAACTTAAACCTGAGAATTAACCAAAGAGCTTCTTAGAAACTCTTCAGCTAAACTTCTAAGGAGGAGATATATTTATCCGTAGGTATACATAACACATAAGCTAGCTAGTGATGTGTATACGTGGTATAGCGGTCGATGGGAGCCGACAATCCTCTTATTTCTCGGCCGTCGTCCGCAGCAACCCGCACTTACACTACTGCTGTGCAAAGTGGACTCAATGCACTCGAATGCATCGACATTATTAGGGCTGCTGTAAATTTTATTACATTAAATAAAATAATTTTTTAATTTTTTTTTGTTGGCGCAGCCGTGAGGTACACAATTATTCTTTTAGGAGTAAATTGTAATATAGATTAAAAAAAAATTGTTATTGCGTTACTCTGACTGTAGTAAATAATCCATTATTCTTTATTTCTTTTTTTATCAAATATTTAGGAATATATCTTTGCAAATCGACATAATATTAACAAAGTGTTTAAGAAAATAATTACCTAAGTAAATGTCCTATCTTCCCAATGAATATGGTAGGTACGGTATTTTTTTCTCTATCGCAGATTTATGCGATTATTTATCACTACAATAGAAGGCAAGCTCATAATTTTATTTTGACTTTAAAATCCTTTTCAGTGGTTCGAAACAAAAAATCTGATCTACAAAATTTTGTTGCTAAAATATCGTACGAAATCAAAACATAAACCAAACTCCAATCAGACGATTAGTTGTCACTACAATTCTCTCTAAAAGCTTCGCAAATATCACATAACTGAAACAAAACGCGGCCGTACGATAAAAACAAAAAACATAGACTAAAATATTTCCGAACATTTGTACAAACAAAAATATATTGCCAAAAACAAGCGATTGAGACGACTAAACGACGTATAGTATCCGTAAACAGGATGTATGAGACAACCCTAGCTGTAACAGTGACTACTCTTTCCCGTGACCACATGAAATCGAGCGAGACGCATTAGTATCGATAAAACCGTACATTCGCACAATGATGTACATATACATCGATTCTATTTAATCGGGAAAGAAGTACTGCGATTGACCTATATGGATTTTATTTAGCTATTTGTATGGATATTATATATTTAAAATGGCTAAATTACTCTACTAACTGCTAATGTCTACTAGTTGAGGTAATGTATGTATGATACGAATCCTTTAAGTTAATTAAGCGCCAGTTCCAAACGTCCAGTTCCGATATATATTTTTTCGAATTTTAATGACTATTATCAGTTGAGTTAAATTTTTTGGCGTTTCAGATACAGCGGCCATTGGCCTCTGCTATCCAATTATAGTACTTGACCTCTTTTTAGGCTCCTGGCTGGTTTGGCAGTGTTTAGCAGTGGGTTCGGATGTACAATTGTACAACCAGGCGGTCAGCCAGCATAGAGTTCCTTTTGGTTTGCAATTTCCTCATGAATTAGTCACACTAGTCCAGCGTGGTAGACTAAGGCCTTAACCATCTTATTCTGAGAAATGACTCAAATTGCCCAGCAGTGGGACAATAATGGGCTGATTATGTTATTTTAAATGTTAATTGTATTGTCATTGAAACTAACGTGTATGCAAAATTTCAACCAATTCGTAACAGGACTAGCAATAGAAACATAATGTGTCTTCAAAGAGCTCTGCTCAAAACGGCATCTGAAGACGCATTGTTAATGCATCATGATTCACACGAAATCGAGAAAACGAGTATCTCAATATGGCACCCCACGCGGTCCAAAAATACCATCGCATCGGTAACTGTATGCAGCACTCTCAGGCGTGCAGGATTCCTCACGATGTTTTCCTTCACCTTTATAGCAAGTGATAATCAAATTCTGAACCTGTTTATTAACAACATAAAAACATTTTTTTGACCGTTAACTCGCGCGCGCGTTCTATCCGCGCATGCAAATTCGTAGAAGCTTCGCTTTTGTCGAGCGTGCAGCAAGATCAAGATCACATTAGACGTGTGAAGATTTCGGGTCGACAACGGATATTAGCGTAAAAAAGCTGAATACCTACATAACAGTAATTAATTCTAGTCTAAATATTTGCAGAGTAAGATTTTAAAAAACAGTTTGCCTACGTTAATTCTATATTCTTTGTCTACCTACCTGTAAGGTTATTAAAATGTTTTAGGTACATGCGCTGCACCTGTCAGAAGCTGTTTTACGTAATTACTTAGGTACATTTCTTGGATCTGGTTACTAGAAAGATTTCCTACCTTGACTAATTTAATAATTAATTAGTGCTCCTTTAAATACCTGTGCTCTTACAATGTGAACATTCAGGTTTCAATGCAACAAAGTGAATATGTACCTACCTACATAAAACAGTGGAATTCTACATTTAGAACATTTAATTTTAATTGATGTTCTGAACGTGTTTTAGTGACAAAGCATGACAGAGTAAAAAAACGTTGAAAATAAAATAATCATAACATATACATTTTGGAAAGAAAGAGACAGGATTCAAACTTGCACCGTTTGTTCACTTTAATAACACAAGTCAGAGTTAACGGTTGGTGTACTGAACCAGGAGTCATAGCTTAGTGGTTAAAGCACTAGTATAGTAAGCCAAAAGTAGCAGGTTCGATCACTGCTCGTGAGTGAATTTTTCTTTCCACAATAATTTAAATCTTTAGATTTCTTTCCGCATGCGAAATGAAAAATACGGCTGAAATGATAAATAATGAATGATGATGCGTAAATGCGTTAAAATAATTATTATTATTTTGTAACTTTCTCTACGAGATAATTAAAAACATACTCTATTCTACACTTATGATCAACGACCATATAGCCCATAGACGCCTCATAACAGGCGACCGATGTCTGCAATGCAACACATCTACGAAATTTCACTAATAGCGACCTAACCACTATTCGCCACTTGAAATCTTCGAATCAGTTTTATTTTGACCACTTACATGAGCCGTCAAAAATGCCGCGTTAGTGATTAGCCAATAGCCGTCTTGGTAGGGTCAATTGGATTGCAGTACCCCACCTCAGCTAGTGACAGAATATTGTACGCATTATATTCAACATTAGGCGTCTATTGGGCTGTATGGTCGTTTCTTATGAAGCTATACGACAATTTAGCGCTTGATTACATCGCTGCATTGCTAAATCTTCGGTGAGAATGTTATCGAAGCAATTATGCTATTGATTAAAGCAGTAACAGCGGTACGCTTGCCTAATTAACAGATACAGAAAAGGAAAACGCTAACAACATTTGCAAGTCTGTTACAAGATTTTAATTAAGTTTTTTTCGCA
The DNA here is from genome assembly GCA_949699075.1 of Asteroscopus sphinx. Taxonomy (NCBI): domain Eukaryota; kingdom Metazoa; phylum Arthropoda; class Insecta; order Lepidoptera; family Noctuidae; genus Asteroscopus; species Asteroscopus sphinx. The sequence continues at coordinate 9,437,875 of OX453013.1, read as the reverse complement.
ACGCGTTTGAGATCAATGCGACTTAATTAATAGAAACGGAAAGTTCCTGCATATTGAAAAGAAAATATGATAATGACATAACCTTGTAAATCTTATTAAGAGGAAATGCGGGCAGAGAGACTTTTGAAAATTAGGTATTTGAAGAAACTATCGCTGTTGCTTTGAGAGCGCTCGGCCGCAAATAAGTGCGATAAGGACAACTGAATGAGGTTTTGCTCTCAACTATTTTCTTCTCTGAAATGGGACCAATTAAAAGATATTTCATAAATTGATTGAGAAGAATATGAACTGTGTCGCTGTTTTTCTTTTTCATTAATAGTTATCAAATTTATACACTAGGCTTCTGTAGACAGCGGTATAAATAGGCAATATTGAGAATTTTTGAGGGGTTCTAAAATAATTATCAACAAAAACGAAACATAGGGACAGCAAAAAGTTGATATTTACTGTAAAAAATCATTACTTTTTATATAAACCAAAAATAAAACAGTCGGGAGCGTTTATATGGAGAAAAGACCACCCGCATTTAATCTTAAGGCTGAGTTCAAACCCGACTCGTTTCTCTGACTTTTCGGTTTCATATGCGGACCAGAATTTGAAAGAAAAGAAAAAGAACAAAAGAAAAATGATTTATTGCTACAACAAGACATTTGATTATCTGGTGAAGGAAAACATCGTGAGAAAACCTGCACACCTGAGAGTGCTCCATACAGACTTCTGAATTAAAAATATAACTTGAAAAAACGGATAGCATCGGGGGGCGCCCGACAGAAGCGAAGCCACTACGTATTTGCAAGCGCGGATAGAACACGCTCGCGAGTTAACGGTCACGTTTATTCTCGGTTTACTTCACGGTCGAGCACGCAACGACACTACAGAAGCTTCGCTTCAAAAACACCCGAAACTGCTAGTAGCCCAGTCTGCCGTATGGTAGATGCTTCGTATATAGAACGTTTCAACTAAGATTAGAATTAAGCCCGGCTTAGCACGCTCTTCTCACCCGGTTTTTCTTTTGAGCTTTAAAGATTAGCCCGCGTTGCCACTGGCTCTGATTAAGATTTATGTTAGGGACATATCTAATACCTACATCCATTTATTCTGCCGCTGTTTCATTTTTTGTAAGGCTTTTGAAATAGTCAGGTTTCATGAGAATAGCGAAATGAATAAAAACTTACCTACTTAATTTCTCGTTTTCATAATAATATACCTATTTTCTTCAAATAATCGAGCTTCACGAATAAACACTATGATAGAATTCCAAGTTTCTTTTAAAACTGACCTTTACCCTACAGTGGGCACTGTAAGCTCTAAACATTAGGGGTGCTGGGCCAGAAAACCTCCTCGAGTGTATGATGGCTGCTGGTCCTTCTCGATACGTCTGGAAGGAACAGCAGGTTGTTGAGCCGCGGCCGGTGCACCCTGGGCATGGGCAATAACTCTTCTTCGGGGGACTTTATAGTCCGTGGCGAATGTTCTGGCACGGGGGGGGGGATCTGGCCCAGAACGGGGCAATGGGGCGTTAGTCTACGTGTCCGTCTGAAGTTAACAGAGGGCACAGTGGAGGATGAGAGATGAGGAAGAAATCCTCTATAAAAATGACGAGAAGATAAGTCTTGACGGTGGACTTGAAGTAGTCTGCTGCCTGGCGTAGCTGGCGTGGTTGGTGTGGCTGGTGAGGCTGGCGTGGCTTGAGTGGCTGGCATGGCTGGCGAGGATAGCGTGGCTAGTGTGGCCGTGAGTTCGGTGTATCAGCTGCGTCATGGTAGAACCCGTGAGGTGGCGCAAAGCGCTCCGTGTGCGCTGCCGAGAAGAGTGCAACCCGACCAACGTTAGACCGCACGGGGAGAAGGGGCTCGCCTGCTTGTGGTGGGCTGGGACCTGTCGGGGGTGGTTGTGTGAATACAGGGGTTTCTCACGCCCTCGGCCAAAAGTATTAGTTGAAGGAACATCGTGGTGGTTTTAGTCTGTAAGATTCCGACATTGGCTCCGTAGGCCCCGGGCGGAGTGCGTCCTTGAGGATATCCCTGCGGAATAAAGGCTCTATTTATTAATAATATAGTATTGACTATAGTTATAGTGTAAGCATGACATATAAAAATTATTTATTCATTCAAAGGTGTCCAACTGTTCAATCTAATTTCAGCAAATGTACGTGGGACACTCAGAAAGTTTTGCGAAACTAAAAAAAATTGTTCTATACGTACATATATTTTTATCAAATCTTTTCAAAGTACTTTCCACCAGCCTCTATACAAAGATTCATGCGCCTAAACCAGTTTTCAAAACACTTTTTCCAGTCCGCCGCAGACACCTCGTTTACAGCCTGCTCGAACGCAGCCAGCGCATCTTCCGGCGACGAAAATTGTATCCCTTTGAGCTGATTTTTTATTTTTGGGAATAAAAAGAAGTCACACGGTGCTAGATCAGGGCTGTAAGGAGGGTGACCCAGGAGTTTGACTGGCGTGCTGTCCAGGAAGTCCCTCGTTTTGAGTGCGGTGTGCGCAGGTGCATTGTCGTGGTGGAGCAGTAGCCCGCGGAGCCCTGTGTTTGGTCGCTTGTTGCTTATAACAGAGAAAACTTCTGGCAAACATTTGGTAGTATACCATTCGGCATGAATGCTTCTTTGATCCCGTAAGGGAATTGATACCAAGTGGCCAGTCAAATTAAAAAAGCTAGCGATCAAAATCTTACCCCCGCTTCTAGATCGCTTCACTTTGGTAGGCGTTGGCTCATTTTGAAACACCCAAACAGTCGACTGGCGCTTGGTTTCTGGGTCGTATTGATAAATCCAGGACTCATCACCTGTAACGATGTCGTAAACACGCCGAGACGAGCCTGCTTCAAATTTGTTAAGCATATCACGGCACCATTCCACCCGGGCCTGCTTCTGAGCATCGGTGAGGTTGTGCGGCACCCAGCGTGATACTATCCTCCTCACGCGAAGATGGCTGTGTAGAATCTCGTGAACGCTTCCCGATCCAATCTTCAATATGTGTTGAATCTCCTGATATGTAATTCGCCTATTGTCTTGGATTAAATTTTTCACTGCTACCACGTTTTCTTCGGTAACAGCCGTCAAAGGGCGACCGCTTCTTTCGTCATCCCCCAAAGTTGGTCGACCGCGCTTGAATTCGTTATACCAACGATACACGGTTGCCTTGGAAGGGCCTTCTTCCATGAATGCCATTTGAAGTCTATCGTACGATTCATCCGGTTTCAGGCGACACTTGAAATCGTATAAAATCATAGCTCTAAAATGTTCCCGGCGCAGATCCATATTTCAGTGAGACACAATACTTTGAATTAACTCGCAAAAAATGTGGAGGGAAATTTTGAAATTGGAACTTACTTATTTTTACTTATAAATAATCATATTTTCGAAAAACATTATAACTGGCCAGTCTCCCATATATAAAAACTTTTTTTCGCAATACTTTCTGAGGGGCCTGGTACACTCTAGCCCCTTTACACCACAAATACACTCGATATCATAAACACTTCCTCGTTCCGCCACGAACACATGCTCTCGAAACACTTGTGATTACTTCTGAAACACGCCACTACTACTAATCAAACACATGCGGTACTTGAGTACCTCTATAGAATACAATGATCCGCACCAATCCGCACTTACAGTGACCGACCTCTATTTCGAATATAGTTCCGGTCCTTTGATGGAGAATTACATAGTTTTTTATTTATTTTCTATAGAACTGGTTTCTGCACTCACACTTACTCGAGTTGTGGAATGACAGTAGCAGTTGAACATGTAATGAACTCAAATTAAAATATAAAACACACACATAGGTACACTTTCGATTACATTCGATTTTAGATATTCGATTAACCATCTTTTCGGTATCTCATGCGATGATAGTTTTAATTATGCCGTTTGTATTTCTGAGGGCCTAGTACGAGTTTAACACTTATAAATACTTTAATAGTTTTCGTCGAGTTTCACTCATAAATCAGTAGTTCCTCCTCGTATCCGCCAGGGGCGCTACTGATACAATACAATACAATACAAATACTCTTTATTGTACAAAAAAGAAAATACCAACATATATGACTTATAATAGAAGACATGTACAATGGTCGGTCTTATCGCCCAAGGCGATATACGAGTATGAATGAAAGTCATCGAATTCGATTGAAGTATCGGTAAGCACCACCCTTATCTCTTCTCATGGGTGTCGTAAAAGGCGACTAAGGGATTCACCAGAGGATGGGCAGCAGCGTTCTCTGAGTATTTAACAGACCAACTGCGATCGCCAACCCGCCTGCCAAGCGTGGCGATTATGGCATATCCCCCCTTAATTGGAGGAGGCCTATGTCCAGTAGTGCACGTCTTTCGGCTTAAATGATGATGATGATGATCATCGGTAAGTGTCAAAACCATACTAGGCTCCCTGAAATTCGATCAAACTACGTCGATAATAGTTCACAGTGTTACGTTTTACAAACATAACAAAACATAACATAACATCAGGCCTGTAGGCAGAGGTGTAATAGTACACCCACATTTCGCCAGTTATGTTATAGTCCCATGTAATAGGGGGCGAGTCTATTGCCATTGACCGGGCACAAATCCAGACTCCGGGCTGCTACTGATAATTTATTAATGAAAAAATCCAATAACACTTTGCCCGACCCGGGAATCGAACCCAGGACCTCACACGTTACGTTACATCCTTACGTTTTAGGGGACACAATTCCCAAACTTGCGGGGGCCAAACGCCTCCTGCCGGAGGCTCTACGTGGGGATCGTACGGTCCATGGCCCTTTATGGGGCCCCAGTGTGGGCGGACACCCTGACACGCTGTAATGTCGTGCTACTACGTAGGCCGCAGCGTGCGATGGCAATCAGGGTGATACGGGGATATCGTACGATCTCCTTTGAGGCGGCGAGCCTCCTAGCCGGATCAATGCCCTGGGATCTGGAGGCGAGAGACCTTGCACTAAGGTATCACCAGCGCGAGGACCCGCCTGATCGGAGCGAGGTCCGCCAGATCCTAGTGGCTGAATGGGAGGAGCGACTTGCGCAACCCAGCGCAGGGCACGCCGTTATCGCGGCGGTAAGGCCCGTCATGGAGGAGTGGCTGGAGAGGAGCCATGGTGCCCTCACCTACCGGCTGACGCAGATACTCTCGGGGCATGGTTGCTTCGGTAAGTATCTGTGTCGCATAGGCCGGGAGCCGACGCCCGAGTGTCATCACTGCGGGAGCTGCCCAGAGGACACGGCGCAGCACACATTGGCGGAGTGCCCAGCTTGGGCCACGCAGCGCCGTGACCTCATCACTGCAGTAGGCGGCAGCGATCTCTCGCTTCCGGCCGTGGTTCTGTCTATGGTCGGAAGCGAGAGCGCTTGGGAAAGCGTCGTCTCCTTCTGCGAGGAGGTGATGCTCGCTAAGGAGGCGGCGGAGAGGGTTCGAGAGGCGATGACCTCTCTTCCCATCCGCAGGAGACGACCTGGGCGTCGTAGGAGGGCGTATGCCGACCTCCAGCCACCCTAGGTGTGGGCCTGCGGGCGGCGGACTCGGGGTGGCCCGCCGCCCGACCAGTCAAGGCCCGTGACGGTGGCGCGTAGTGTTCCGCGCGCGCCAGTCAAGGGGAGGGTGCGGCCGTTGTGGTTGCCGCACGGGGAGAAGGGGCTCGCCTGCCAGTGGCGAGCCGGGACCTGCTGGGGATGGTTGGGTGAATACAGGAGTATTTCCCACGCCCCCGGCCAAGGTCGGTAGAGGAACACCGTGGTGGTTTTTAGTCGGTAAGAGTCCGACACTGGCTCCGCCTTCCCCGGGCGGAGTGCGTCCATGAGGATTTTCCCCAAGGAAAAAAAAAAAAAAAAAAAAAAAATGGGACACAATTCCAGAAATTAATAATAATAATAATAAAATAGTTTATTTACTGCGTTACATAAGGCACAAAACATTACATTAAAATTAACAATTTAAAGCAGGTAGCAATAAGTAACTAGTCGTTAGCTTTGTTGAGAATTTAGCAGTGGTTCCCAAACTAGGCAAGCCTGTATCTTGGGAGCCGAGTAGCAGCATTTTTAGACTAGTTGTTGGTTAAAATAAAGAAAAAAATACATATCAAAAGACAAAAATCTAAATAAAATATAAACTTCAAGTGAGAAACTAATGAATCAGTATATAAAGCAATTAAATTCTCATTTTAAGAGAATGTTTTTAATTTACTAAGTAGTTTAGTTTACTAAGTAGTTTAGTTTACTAAGTATTTAGTTAACATTCTAAGTAGCTTTACTAATATTAAAAATGAGATCATAATAAAAGAAAAGAAAATGGGTTAATTATTACAATATACATTGTTTGACTTTAGGGCTGTATGTGCGTAGCGTAATTATGTGTAAAATATTTGGAAAGTGTGAGTATAAGATGCATGGGTGTGTAATTGTGTGTAGGTATATCTGCTTGTATTATGTATGAAAGTGTTAATGTTTGATTATGTTTTCTGTCTCATTATGTGTTAACTTGAGTAGCCATTTTGTGACCGTTTTCTTTACTGAAGAAGTCCTTTCATTTTTAATATCACAGTGGCTGCTGGCTATGTTGTACACAGCTGGATGCAGGTATGCTGGGCTACGTCTAGACAAAAGGGAAGTGGCTTGAGGAAGAGGTATTTTAAAAATGCGTTTAGATGAGATAGCTTGATAGTCTGGTCTACTTCTTAGATATTTGTGAGTGTTTAACGTTGCAGTGAGAATGAAAAGTTGACGCACTCTGAGTACTGTGAATTCTTTGTAAAGTGTGTCTGTCGGGTAGAAAAATGGCTTTTTCAGCATAACTTTGATGACTGCTCGCTGCGTTCTTTCGAGTTCCAATAAAACTGTTTTTCCGGCTCCACCCCACACAGAATTAAGATGCTACCAAGAATTTCAGAGTAGTTTTCTAGGTCACTAGGTAGTAGGTACCTACTTATAACGATATACGTTAAAGACTGGCCATAAACGCCAACAAAATCCATGTTAATTAAAATAAGAGAAGCTAGGCGAAGAAATAGGTAGTTGATTGTAGAATTAGTCGAAGGAGGAAAACTGAATGTCATTGGCAATTCGCTCAATAACTTCCAAAATGTAGTCGTATCGTGTCAACACAGCTTTAGAAATACGAAATTACATGAAAAAATATTAAGACCTCGAGGAGATAATGCCGCTGACGGGCCTAACCAAGCGTACAATTTCCCGATATTTTTTATTCCGGACTTTATTTGACATGAAATTAAAAAAATACTGGCTGTGTGAATTTTCGTAACCTCTTGAAATTTTAAATGTAAAGTAAGTAAAGTATAGATCTAAATTAATAAAATTATTATATTGCAATTTATCAAAATGTCTTGGTATCATAGAAATTTCATTTCAAAAAGGTAAGATTAACAGGCAGAATGCCGTTGTATTTGCTTTTAGTTCAAAACAAGACGGCATAGATAATATACTTATACAAGACGGTGCGCGAGTGCGCGGCGAAACCACGTTACCGCCATCTTTGAAATTAGTGATATTCAGATTCCTGCATTTTACGCATCAAAATGCCTTGAACTTTTCAATGGATTACGATTTACTAGAATAACGTAATTGTAGAACAATAGAAAATTCACATTTCCTTGAAAGTTTTCAATAATATTAAGTACCTATAAATATTGAAATTATTTTGTAGTTTAACAGTGAATAGTTTAAGTTGAAGGATTTCTATTAAATATGGTAAGTACTAAAATATATTATTCAGACTGAAAGGTAAGAGATTATGTAATTAACATCCGGGATTTACTTTGTTCAATGAATACCTTTTGAATATACCTGAATAGGTCGATATAAATGTTTTGAGTATCTAATATTAATGTCTATGTCCAGCAGTGGACTGCGATAGGCCGAGTTGATGATTGATGATTAATGTGTAACAGTTATGTGTAGAAACGTGGTTTTTGGATTGCTTTTGTCATAATAATGTATGAATAAATAAAAAAAAGTAAAAAAAAAAAAACTTAAAATTCAAATATTCTATTCACATAAAATACAAATAAGATTTTATACATTTCAAATTATCATAAAAAAGTGAGTTTGGAAAACTGGTTGGTCACACAAAATAATCCTGTAGCTTACTCTTTGCTTATAGTAAGAACAGACAAGCAAACAGACAGGCGACAACAACATATTTCATAATGTGAATCATACATTATGCTTCGACCTGCTGCCGAATTGTATAACTCTCTCGTGATCGCAATCATGTTGATTTCAATGTTTATTGCTCCGTATGTTTTGACATTCCGTCTTGTCGGCAACTAGGTATAGACTACGATGAAAGAACCTACTTACATTATGTAGATTCTTCCATCGTAGGGTATAAGCCACGCAATGAATATTGTTGTAATGTCAAAGTAAAAGCTATTGTCATTGTGAGTGCGTCGTACGGTCGAACGCACGTCAGTGGTAACAGTTTGACATTGACTGCGCCTTTATTTCGTACGCTGTAAGGGTGGTTTCCTTATTCAAGTATTACCACTGTCATGCAGTCGACTGTACGATTACCCCACTGATCATCTACCTACCATTTGTATAATAATACTAGCCTATGCCCGCGACTATGCCCGCGTGAATATCGTTTATCGCGCATCCCTCGGGAACTATTCTTCTCCTGGGATAAAAAGTAGCCTATATGTTAATCCGGATTATGTTTTATCTGTAAAGGATAACCGTCCTATCTAATAAACTGGTATTTTTAAAGGAAAACCACAGTTTCACAAGTCCGACATGACAATCCATTTATTTCTCTTTTTAACAAACTAATATTTATTAATAACAATAATTTAAATAATAATGTAAATTGCAATGGAGCGCAAGAATAAAATCTTTTTCTTTCTTTCTTTCAACAGAGTTCGGCCTAAAAAAATCCCGCTAATAGATATGCTGTGAAATACAATTTTTGTGACTCTGCGTCTGATCAATCAAACGGTTCGCGCACTGGTGTCCTACGAGACACCTGCACACGGAGACAAGTTCACGTGCCTGTACCAATTCTATTACCTTATAATTTAGAATTATATGCATGGTAAAATAACTCGAAATCTCTTAAGGGGCCATTGTACTTATCAGTATGAACAACTTTTGCTATGGGACCAAAACCTAAAATCGCGAAAAAAACTCAGATGTTCCCTACATTTTGCCTACAAACTTTGCAAGCACAGGCCACATAAATAATCAACCTAGTATTGAATCCTCCTTCACACATAGATACATAAATAAATAAATAAATATCTTCGGGACATTTTTACACAGCACCATCTAGTCCCAAACTAAGCAGAGCTTGTGATATGGGTACTAGACAATGGATATAATACTTATATACTTTTTTTTGCAAATACATACTTATAATACATAAGAAACACCCAGACCAACACAAACACTTATGTTCATCACACAAATATTTGTGTCCTGTGGGAATCAAACCCACGACCTCGTGATCAGCAGTCCAACCCTCGAACCACTAGACCACAAACGTCGTCAAAACACATCGAACATCGAATGTCTCAACATCGAACAAGTTGCATCGAATGATTACAACATTCTCGATGGTACGACACCCTGTATACTCTATCGCAGAACCGCATGAGTGGGGTCATTGAATGTGTATTGTCCATCACAGCTAATGAGCTTGACAATGTGCCAAATTCTCGGCACACTGCCTGTGATGACTATACATATTGAGATTATTACTAGTAATAATGCTGAGCATGTAAGATAGTGTATGTCTATTCTATTCTATTTTTTCGTATGGCAAGCAATGCCGTTGTCAACTATTATGCCAATGTCAAGAGTTTTGGAGAAGCGTGTGTTACAAGAATTTGAAAAAAATGGAAAATTTATGTATCTTTTGATTGACAATTGAACTCGATGTAGAACTTGCTACCATTGTTCCAGAACACCGAAACAAACACAAATAATAAATATACATACATACAATAAAATAAATAGTATTAAAAACATTAAAATACACATATACCACAACCACATTAACAAAAAGTGTCACAATCTGATGTCATTGGTGCGGATAAAGAACATCAAAGCTCTAAAGAGCATGTCTCTTAAAGTATGCTGTTTTGTTTTTACTGGTGTAGTTAGGTTTCAATTATTTAAGACAATGGTGTCCATTCTCTTGTTCACGAACTAAACTTATTGTAAGCTATTGCTCTCTTTTACTAACAGTAGATACAAGAAAGGGATGGTATCAATTTTAGTTCTGTCAAATTAGTTAACGTGTTACATTTCTTTGTATTTTAGTAAGCTTGTATGAAAATTTTTATACTGACTAATTTGACAGCACAATTTTTTTGCCATCTCTTTCTTGTATCTACTATTAATAAAAGAGAGCGATAGTTTAAAATAAGTTAAGTTCGTATCAATCAACAACAAGCAACAAGAGAATCGGCACCAATTTTAAGGTTAATTTTGCAGCTTTCCGTGGCCTCTGTCAGATAACCAGTCTTTCATTAGTCACTCTCTTTTAATTCTAACCCCTGGTTTTTTTATGTTATATACTGTACTGTGATTCAAATTTTAACTTCATTTAAATAATAAAGTGATTCCCTTTGCATAAAATACATTAAAAAGAATATGTATAGTTGCATTCAAAACTGTTATACAATTGGCAGTCATAATACGATCAGCGATTTCTTCAGGACAACCTGAGGATGTACAAGAGTGAACTTGAACAAAAAATGGGGGTGTCAGAGGTGCTCTTTATATAATAATTCAATTCAATTCAATTTACTGTAGTATTGTGATAAATAAGTAGATACAGTTGTTATAACAGAAAATATAAGTGCTGCTATGAGCTGCCATATTGGCGTACAATTCATAATTTATACATATAAAAATGAAACATAATTTAGATAATATTATGAACATTACACTTTACCTACTTAGACTTTCCAGTGAGTACATAATATTCATCAAATATTTACTTAATTCAATACAACTTAAAAGCTAAGACAGTGATTAATCTATTGTGCACCAACGAACTCATTTCAATAATCATTTTAATTATTATCACCATTCAAATTTAATTCAACGTAAATTAATACGAAATTTCTTTTGAATTCGTCGTCCATTCGGAGTCCAATTTGTGATCTTATTTGACCGAGATCAACAAAACGAAAAGTATTCCAAGGTAAAAATTCTGTATAGAGAGAAAACTGGAATGAAAACTGGCGACGACTTTCGATCTAAATTAAATGGCTCCTGTGTATCTACTTGAACTTTCTATAAAGCTGTGTTAAGTAATAGATTTTTTTTCCAATTTCTTTACAAGTACAGGAGTACAAACTTTTATTGTTCAGGTGTCACTTAAAATTACATAATAATCTACATTTCTTTCCATAATTTATATCTATTATACTATAAATAGTTATATTTGTTATTTTAATACATTAACTTAGGGTTGTATCACTTTATAAAATTATCAGAATTTTGTCTTTACGTTTTCTTACTTTTAAGTCCATAGTTCTTTTTTGTTTTTATTCTATTGAATGTTTTTTTTCCGCGTTTTATAAGAATATTGTGTATGGTAGTACAATAAAGAAACATTGTAATATATATAGGTCACGAAATAATTATCTGCCAACGCTATTAATAGAATAAGAGTATTTAGCACTTCATCGAGAGTTCTTGAAGTATGTAAATCAAAATCGTCGCACTTTATTTTTAACATAACCATGCGTTAACAAGCGCATTGATTTGTATACTCCAATACTGTTAGTTTACCTTGCTTCTGCTTTTTATGCTCAAACATTAAACAAATCTTCCGATATCTATCCGTAAAATCAAGTCATCTCATAAACAATACTTACATTACGCCAAATTGCAACATAACATATTTACAGAATTTTCAATTAACATTCTCAGTACTAGCCAACCCTACCTCGCCGAGTCCCCGGTATGTTTACTCTGGTGGGAACGGTCTCTCATTACTCCGGTACCTGCAGTCTCAGTAAAAGAAACTCATTAAAACTTTTTTTCTCAGAGATACAACGGTGGTTTCCGCCATACCTTCAAATATAAATAAAAGTTGGGCCGTTCTTAAACTAATTTTCTTCAATTTATAATTGACTTTTTTTTCTAGTATGGCTCAGGAAGTGAATGTAGTCGTTATAAATGGTTTGCTGAATGAAAGACAGGAAGGTGTCGATTAATTTAAACTTTTAGATTTGGATGGTGATTAAAAAGCTTTGCTGTTTATTTATTTACTAAAAGGCACACCAACAACCTATTCTAATTTTTTTACAGAAGAGTATTATACATAATACACAATATCGTAGTATACACGGTGGATTTTCGAAAAAAAATCAGCTGATCGCTACATTTGTGTTCACATAAATAGACAAAATATACGGATCAGCTGATTTTTTTTCTTGATATCAGGGTTAGTCCCATAGTAAAAGTTGTTCATAATGATGACTACAATGACCCCTTTTCGTTTCCAAAACCAACAAAAAATCACCGTGTATCAGAAATGCGTGGTCATATTTGAAGAGCTCATTCAGGGCATAGCATAGAACATAGAACAACTTTTACTATGGGACCAAACCTGAAATAGCCAAAAAAATATCAGCTTTTCCCAACTAAATAATTGATGTCGCTCGACAAATTGTTAGGATCAGCTGATTATTGTTTCGCGATTTCAGTGTTGGTCCCTTAGTAAAAGTTGATCGATAGCATCCCCTGAATAAGCTCTTCAAATATAACCACGTATTGATAGCCTAGTGGTTGAACGCTTGCCTTCCATGCAGGAGGGTGCGAGTTCGATCCCGGCCCGCACCTCTGACTTTACGGATTCATGTGTGGATCAGAATTTGATTATCACTTGCTTTCACGGTGAAGGAAAACATCGTGAGGAAACCTGCACACCAAAGAGTGCTCCATACAGTTCTCGATGGTGTGTGTAGTCCACCAACCCGCACTAGGCCAGCGTGGTGGACTAAGGCCTTAACCTTCTCATACTGAGAAGAGGCCCGTGCCCAGCAGTGGGACAGTAATGGGCTGATTAAGTGATTATGTTATGTTATGTATTTCTGATACACGTTGTATAGTAGTTGTAAGCGTTACTGCTAAGGTTGAGGTTTGTATTTCAGCAGGTCTGAATTTTTATAGGGTTTTTTCCTTTAATTAATTCTCGCTTGTAGTTTAGGTTTAAAATAGAAAATTTTAATAAGATAATTATTGTATCACTAGCCTATGCCCGCGACTTCGCCCGCGTGATAGTCGTTTATCACGCATCCCTCGGGAACTGTTCATCTTCCCGGGATCAAAAGCCTATATGCTCTATCTGTATGCCAAATTTCATTAAAATCCATACAGTAAGCTTTTGCGTGAATGAGTAACAAATCTATACATCCATAAATCCTCACAAACTATCACGTTTATAATATTAGTAGGATTGTGTCATGAAACTGTATCGTAGAGTGCACTTAAAACATAACTGCACCACGTTACTACCACTTTCAAGAAAAAAAACTTTATGATACTGTGGAGGAACGAGGTATAATGTTCCTCCAACACAAAGGGAGGATCCTCCGACCAGGCTGGGTCTGCGCCTGGCGGGCTACTGCCCAACGGTTGATGTTGGGCCGTTGTATATATGTTAACGTGCGCGGTATCTGATGAGCACACTGTATTGCCGCATCCTGGTGGCTGCACCGTGGTTGCTGAAGGGATGATGAAGGAAGGTAGGCGATGAATAATGACTTCGATGCTGTTTGGGAGGTTGCAATGATGTTCATGCTGTCGTCACCAGTGCGGAAACACTGTCTGTGACGATCACGTCGGCGTCACCACTGTGGAGGAACATGATACCTCGTTCCTCCACAATACAATTCACAATATAAATTGACATTCATACAATGTACCGCTGACACACACATTTTGCAAAAGAGGATTGTACCGTTTTTTCCGACATCCTTCATTTAATTCACGAAAGGAAACCAATAATCGATTAATTCACTTTACGAAACATATTCGGGGTTACAAAACCGACCAAGTCACTTAGTAAACTGTATCAAGTAACACGGTTAAGTCGTCCGGTAGAAAATGTATTATTTATTTAACGTTTTAATATTGACCGCGATATTTTGCCGGGTGGACTCTGGAATTTTCGATAGGTATACGGGAAAGAAAGTTGAGATAGCTCAAGCGAAGGAACTACGATTGAGAAACGCTACTGAGTAAGTTTGTTTTTTTTTTCCAGGGGGCGCCCGCGAATTCTACTGCGTCGATATCGTTTATCGAGCATCACTCGGAAACTGTTTATCTTCCCGGGATAAAAAGTAGCCTATATGTTAATCTAAAACATGGTCTATCCGTATCCTGGATTAACATAATCTACTTTTTATACCATATTTCATATAACTCCGTTTAGCATTTACAACGTGAAGAAATAAACATACATACATTCATACACTCTCACAAACTTTCGCAGTAATAATATTAGTGTGATTGGTAGATATTACTAAATAACTTAAAAATATTATATTATTATATATGTTTCTAATGAAAAGTATGTTTGTTTATACAAATCACAGCGTACATTACTATTCATTTGACGTCTGTGGTCTAGTGGTTCGAGTGTCGGACTACTAATCACGAGGTCGTGGGTTCGATTCCCACAGAACACAAATATTTGTGTGATGTACATAAGTGTTTGTGTTGGTCTGGGTGTTTCTTATGTATTATAAGTATGTATTTACAAAAACAAGTATATAAGTATTATATCCATTGTCTAGTACCCATAGCTCAAGCTCTGCTTAGTTTGGGACCAGATGGTGCTGTGTAAAAATATCCCAAAATATTCATTATTATTATTATTTATTAAATTATCAGTTAATTAAGAGAGATTTTAAGCCAGTAGTTATTTTATTTTACGGATTTGTACAGTTAACTGTATGTATATCAATTGTAATATTATAAGTGAAACTGGCTTAATTATGTAACTTTCATAAAAGACAAGCTCTACTTACATTGGTTTTGTCAACATTGATATGCCCTGTACTATACTAGCGCAAGTTAAGAGTAAACTTAAAAAAATACTCTCATATAAACAGTTCTGAATGCTATGTTGACAATCCCAAAATCTTTTTGACCTTTACAACAGAAACACAAATACAATAAAACAACAACAGAAAACAAAAAAAAAAACAATAAAATACGACAGTAAACAACATAATATATATTATATTATACAATAATATATGTTTCTTATTTCAAAAGAAATACAATAAAATATATTAATAATTATTATTCCCCTCCAGACGATGTTCGATAGAAATAAAGCCCTGCACACCCCACGAAGGCAGCCGGGTTGATGGCACGTGTAATAACTACAAGTACCCAACGAGAGGCTCTGCCAAAGGTCCTTATCTGAGGCTCCTGAAACCAGACTACGCCAACGGTAAGTGGTACTAATTATACTTTGCCTTCCTTGAAATGAGTTACTCAGATATTTACCTATGAAGCGGCTCTTATATTTTCCATGGAAATCACAAGTGCTCTCAGAATAATGATTCCCAAAGAGTTGTGGAGCAGTAGCTTACTGTGTTATGTGTCGACGTTTCCATTTTATACGTATTATATTATACAACGTGTTATTGAAATAACTCGAAACTTCTTAAGGGGGTTATTGTACTCATCAGTATGAACAACTTATGTAACTTAATGAATGTTTGAATTAATCGACATTCGAATGTGCGTAATTACTATTGTCGATTAATTCGAATGGTTTTTTTGGAACAATCGCCCATCGTTAGTCCAGATACAATATCCAAATATGTCTCACTCACAATTACATCACCATCACCCCACAGATTGCGATATCCGCATGAACAGGCATGGCAAGCCGCTTCCCTCAGCCCGGAAGGTCAGGACGGAACTGCACTCCACCGGCCGGGTGGAAGATAAGGTCACGTTTAACGTAGCAGCTGTCCACATGATGGAGTTTATACATAAAGATATCAGCGTTATGGATGGACCACGTAAGATTATTTTTTGTCACTTTATTTTTGAGTTGGACACATATTTAATCTTTAAATAGCAGAGCTATTATACCATCGTTCGTTTTTATAAGATTTAACGAGCTAAAAGATATTATCGTTCTAGATTTATTACAATGATATTTCATAGTTGGAATAGCTTATTATCCAGTTTAAACTACACAGTGAAGTACCTCACATAACCGTAAATTAGCATGATTTCGACAATCCCTTAATCTATTAATACAATATGAAACAAACGGGAATTAACGCGCACATTTCTATTATAAGCCCGACGTTTCGACCAGAACCCCTTAAGCTGCAAACCCACAGCGGGCGGAACTGAAGCGTGACGGAACTGAAGCGTATCGTCGGCGGGTCTCGTCGTGTTGTAATGTCCTGAACTGTATTAGACAGTGCACACAGACCCGTCCTGCCGGGCGTTTTGAAGGGCGGAAAGACAACGCCAGGTGGTGTTAGACCGATACGCTGGTGTTGCAAATATAGTAGCAGAGCTAGAGTTCCTTATATTGTGGTATTCACACAGACAGCGGAACGTTTGCATCTGGCGCTGTTATTCCGCCGCCGTTCAGTGCCGCCCGCGCTCCGCCGCAGTGTGACCACAGAGTACTTTTATTAGTGTGACATGCGGCCTTCTACGTTCGATCGACGCTCCGCCTCAGTTCCGTCCCGCCCGCTGTGTGTCCGCACCTTTAATCTATTATAACTAAGTACATTTAACTTGGCTACTGCTTTTAATCGTAACGTTCCACTTCGCTTAAATTTTAGTATCATTCAACAAGTTTCAATTTTCAGTCGACTACCTCAAACGCAGGCAATATTGCTGTACGCCGATAGGTGATAAAGACCCAAAATGTATCCCTATACGTGTGCCTGACGACGACCCCTATCTTAAAGTGACTGATATACGCTGTCTAAACTTCTCTCGAGCGGAAACTTTCCAAGACGCAAGTTGTACACCCGAAATAATACTTCCCGAACAGGTTAGTACAACTTCCCAAGTTATGTATAAGTTTCGTGATACGTGCGAAAGTGATCCCATGTTGAAGTCCTGTTTAATACGAATTTCAATGCTAAATGTTCGAGTGACTTAAATTGTGACTTCATCCTTGAGAAAATGTCTACGGAATATTAATAGTAACGTGAAGGAAATTCTAAAAACGATTTGCCTACCTCAATGTGTACTCAATCGTATTGTGAAAATGTCTTGAGAAGAATGTTCGTAAAAACAACGAGAATGTGGCGTTTCGATAAAGCTGAAAAAAAAAACATTGTAGGAAGGTTTATATCCAATATTGAAAAATATAAAAGTTAGAAAAGTTAAATGTCAAAACAATTAATTTACTGTCTAGTCTTCTCCCGTCGTAATTTTTATCTAGATCATTACAGAAAATTTAGATATTATTTTTTCTTCAATAACAATTCAATCGAAAGATTCTCTGTACAGAATTAAAACAGAATAAATAGCTATTTTTAAAATGCATGTAATAAAACTGAATGATTCCACATACTTCGTTATAACCATTTGTCAGACTTCGATTAAAAAACTTTAATCTCATATACATATACATTTTACTAATATAATACTCGTATGTTTCCTCACAGAAAGTCACCAGTAAGTTATAGTGTATACAATATTTTATGCATGTATCCACTTGAAGCAGAAAAATTAAGCAAAACTATCCTCAAATCAACTTTTTATCCAATAACACATTATCATGTAAACATGACGCACGCAGCTGCTGTCATGGCCTCCAAGATAAATCGGGATCTATAGAAACTACTGTTGTATAAATGTTGCACGAGATGTCGCTGCGCTACTGACGCCATTTTACGCATATTGAGGTCACGACTTATCAATAGAATGTTTGGGAACGTGTCGTTGGGGGAGGTTAAATAATGCTCATTGTTTAATTAATTTGTTATCAGATTTCAAACAAAAATCTTAACATGATTTGTTTATAATGTAGATATTAAATACCTTGCTATACAATTAGCTTATTATCAGGTATCATAAATAAACCATTATGTATCCTGTTTAGATGTTTGTAAATATATTTAAATTTATTATAATCGTGATAATAGAAATCATAAATTAACTTAAACATTTTATCCTCTCACAACGATCAACCAAGATCTATTATGGATCATAACAAACTTCAGAAATATATCACTAGATGGCGCTACGCCTATGACGTCACTTTTTACATTGCGGTGTTAAGATTCTCGGCGATTGAATGACCCGGCCCGGTTTCTCACTTTCGAATTAAGACCTTACTTCATAGGATCATTTCTATAGTAAGCTCTTCTCGAGACTTTCACACTATGTGAGTCCTCACAAGTCACGTTGATGAGATGTGGCGCGGTGCCCTGAGCGTGAGGCGGGCGGTGGTAGTCCTACCACCAGCCCTCGATGATCGTTCACTCCCCTTCACCGGGGAGAGTGGGGTACTGTCGCTGTCTGAGTGGCTTTTTTAATCTTTATAAACGCCTAATAAACAATGCAAATGTGCATCCCTTTTCGATAACAACCATTATCATTAACTATCACATTAGTCAAAATTTAGATTATTCAGGATTTTTTACTTGATAAATTAACTAGAGTTGGGTAGAACACGCAAATTCAATGAGTTTGTATGAGTAACTCATTCTGCATGATGAGGTGGGACATTGTCACACTTCAAATGAGGTGGGAC
Organism: Asteroscopus sphinx; assembly: GCA_949699075.1. Classification (NCBI taxonomy): domain Eukaryota; kingdom Metazoa; phylum Arthropoda; class Insecta; order Lepidoptera; family Noctuidae; genus Asteroscopus; species Asteroscopus sphinx. Next base: position 9,419,129 of record OX453013.1, on the reverse strand, counting down.
AATGTCATGTTGCTGTGACATTTAATACACTGAAATACATTAAGGCAGCGGTACTCTAAGTGTGTTCCGCGGAACCCTAGGGTTCCGCGATACCCCTGTAGGGGTTCCGCAAGAATTTAGAAAAAAAAAACAAAACACCTCTCTCTGGTCACTGGTCGAACGTTTTGAATCCGCCCGCCGCGCGTATACTTGTGAGCGCGCAGTCCCTTTGATAAAAGCCGCCTCTGAATTAGACGCTATAGTTGTGAACAAGCGACTTTCGGCTCTATCTTCAAAAGCATAAAGTCGAGATTGTTTACAACGCATTTTTTTGTATTTATATTTTTATTTCCGCTTTTTGTTTATCAAAGGCGCCGACTCGAGTATTTTTGAGAATGTTCGAGTTCGAGTCTAGGACTAAGTATAAAAGCGCTATTATATAAAAAAAGTCGCGCCTCGTCAGTCAGTTGACGATTAGCGTTCGGAGCGATAAGTTCGTACCTACCTACTTACAAGCTGGCTAGCCTGCTGCCTTCTTGTAAGTTCTACTGCCCGCTGTATTCTGATTGTATCAGTTTTGTACATTTCTTCTTTGGACTAAACTTTGTCTCATAAACGCAGTAACGATTGTGCATTATTTTGACCCTACCATCCTGACGTGTAACATTATTAATAAAGAAGAATGGAACGTTGGCTTAAAGGTGTTAAACGTGTTGCAACGACATCTTCTAATGACGCTGAATGTTCAAAAGCAGTACGCGCGGAGAATACAGCAATTACCGATCCAGACGATGATGCCACGACGTCAAGCTCCACGGTTTCAAAGACGAAAAAAAGGAAGTATGATGAATCATATATCAGTTTCGGATTTGTTGATTCCAACGGCTCACCTCTCTGCATGTTATGTAGTAAACTGCTTCCTAATAGTTCCATGGCACCTGCCAAATTACGCAGACATTTAGAAACTGTACACCCCGAGTCTAAAGACAAGAATAAAGAATTTTTTGTTCGTAAAAAAAACAGTTATTGGAAAGTCAAAAAAATATGATGCATGTAACACAAACTATCAATGAAAAGGCCACGGAGGCATCATATTTAGTTAGCTATCGCATTGCACAAGCAGGTGAAGCGCACACTATCGCTGAGAATTTAATAAAGCCATGTGTGTTAGACATAACAAAATGTATGCTCGATGAAAAATCTGCAAAGCATCTTTCTACTGTACCGCTATCAAACGATACTGTTTCACGGCGATACCATGATCTGGCAAGCTACGTCAAACAAGAACTAGTTGCACGTCTACAAAAAAACACGATTCGCCTTGCAAATGGATGAGTCAACTGATGTCACTGGTCTGGCTATCTTGCTGGTTATCGTGAGATATCCATATGAACGTTCTTTTGAAGAAGACATGCTTATGTGTTCACCGCTGCCCACAAACACTACCGGGGAAGAAATTTTTAATAAAATAAACATATTTTTTAAAGAAAATAATCTTAGTTGGAACGATTGCATTGACATTTGTACAGATGGGGCCAAGGCGATGACAGGTAAAACAGCAGGAGCAGTATCACGAATAAAAAGTAAAGCGCCTAATTGTAGTTCCAGCCATTGTATTCTGCATAGACAAGCACTTGCGATGAAGCAAATGCCGTCAAATCTAAAATTAGTTATGGATGAAGCGGTAAAAATAATTAATTTTATCAAATCACGACCACTACAATCCCGATTGTTCTCATTATTGTGTGAAGATTATGGCAGCAAACATAAAACACTGCTGCTCCATACAGAAGTGCGATGGCTGTCTCGGGGTAAAACTTTAACAAGGCTATTTGAACTTAGAGCCGAGTTACAAATGTTTCTTTCAGCAGATACAGTTTCTTTTAATTTGAAAGACCGTTTGTATGATAAAACTTGGTTGTTCCGATTGTCTTTTATGGCGGATATCTTTCAAAAACTGAACGAATTGAATTTATCATTGCAAGGTAAACAGACAACAGTGTTCCAGGCCTATAACAAAATAACTGCCTTCAAAAGAAAATTAGATTTTTGGATTATTTGCGTTGGTAAGAGAGAAATAGAAAGCTTTACGTCACTCAGTGAGTTTGTTAGCGATAACGACTCGGAAATGTTTCAAGATGATGTGTTTGAAGAATTGGTCCAATATCTCACTTCGATGCGCGCATCTTTTGTAAAGTATTTTCCCGAAGAACATAATACAAAAATGAAGCTGAATTCATGGATTCATAATCCTTTTTTACCCAACTTGCAAAAGCCCGAAAGTATGTCAAACGAGATATATGAATCTCTTTTAGAAATGTCATCAGACACAAGTATGGAGTCACTGTTCAAAACGACGCCTCTCAACGATTTTTGGTGCAGAATCCGTGATGAATATCCAATGCTTGGCAGAATGGCTCTGAATATTCTTCTCCCGTTCCCAACAACATATTTGTGCGAAACAGGATTCTCAACCTATGCAGCCACGAAAACAAAATATCGCAATAGACTGGACGCCGAACCTGATATGAGACTTCAAATGTCTTCTATCAAACCTGATATCAACCAATTGATGAAAAATAAAAAACAGTTTCATACCTCCCATTAGTTAAGATTTTTTCATTTTTAATATCTTCTATTATTGTACTTGGCATGTGGTTAAAGTAAGTAATAATTAGTAACTGTTACATTGTACTTTTATTATGCTTATATAATAAAGAATACACTTTTAAAAACTATTGTTTTATTGTAGGGTTCCGTCAAGTATTTTGCTTGTCAAAAGGGTTCCGTGACCAAAAAAGTTTGAGAACCGCTGCATTAAGACATTGTCACACTTCAAATGAGATGGGACAATGTCATGTTGCTGAGACCTAAAATACACTGAAATACATTGAGTTGAGCTTACATTACGCCCAGGGACCGACGACCTAAAGAGCGTGGCTGGGGGGGACTGGATGCGGAAGGCAGAGGACCGAGCGTTGTGGCGCAACTTGGGAGAGGCCTATGTCCAGCAGTGGACTGCGATAGGCTGAGTTGATTGATTGATTGAGCTTACATTGTCTAAGATAAGAGTGGGTAATATAGCTTTTGCCGAGTATCAAATCGAAACTATATATCGATATTTGATATCGGATTTTGAAACTATACATTTTCTGAAACTATATAAGGATTGACAAATGAGCATAGTTTTGGTCATATTGTAGGTAGTTAGTATAGGTACGTCGTTTTCGATATAGATCCGATTATTATATTGGTTGGCAAAGGTATTGCGTGCGTTGCGTTATAGAATACAATATCAACATTGTTAATTCCAAAGACTCCAATTTATTTTTTAATTAATCGGCCGTTTAATCAGCAACGCACTACAATTCCCTGGTTAAACTGTCGTTTAGCCAAAATTCCAGTACATTTTTCGTGTAATCGGCTGTTTAAGCAGAGAATTAACGTTAACGAACACTTGTCTTAGGCCGGTCTTCATCAAAGTTAATTCTCTGGTCAAACAACCGTACACCCACTATACCAGTAGACTAAACGGCCGATTAATTGAAAAATAAACTAGAGTCTTGGGTATTTAAAAATTATATTATTAGTTTAAAAATTATAATAATGAAACAAAAAAAAGGATCATATTGTAAATCAAATTTAAATCAAACTAAACGAAAAAAAAACCCCGTCAAAACTTTGGCTATGACCAGCGACACCAAACAACCGAAAATTGTCGAATATTCCAAATATTCAATGTTACGAACTTCATTTGTCCTATAGTCCCTCATATTGTCCTATTCATGCACGCGTCAGTGTCACAGTCGGTCTGAGTGAGTGAAGTTATGAAGCAACGCCGTTCTTTCATGGTACATGCTTCAAGTCGTCACATCTCGGTTCATTTGTGTTTGTCCCAGTGTAGTGGTACAAAAATTATTTTTGAGGTGTTGCGACATTCTGTCGTTTTGTATGGGACGTTTGAGGTGCCTCATGTATGAGTGACACAACTCTAAAATTAACGTTCGATAAGTTCGACTAAAGTCTGATGATATTTTTGTTTTATGGCGTACATTGTACAATAAAGCATCTATAAATAAATAATAATGTGCAGTCGTACTTAGGCGAATGAGAATCACTATAATAATAATATGTTACATTCACTGAGTCACCGATTCTCTTGTTGTCACTTGTCCGCACTAGACTAATTTTATTCACTGTATAATATAAATATATTTCTTTCTTACCAACACCATTAAAAAGGACAGAAAATCGACGACTAAATTCACTATAAAAAAAGCAAGTGGACCACTGGTTTTTTTTTAAGTTTTTTTCTAATGATTTTAGTTTTGTAAAGTAATTGTGTTATAATTTTTATACTTTTTTTTTTTTTACACAACAAATTGAATCAGGAATTAAAGATCCATTTAATGTTCTAGATAAACTTTCAAACACCTGTGATTGATCTGTCCACAATATATGGAGTGGATTACCAAGCACTTGCTAAAGTAAGAAAATTTGAAGACGGCCTTCTGATACTCGAGAAAAGGGAGAATCGTTATATGCCTGCAAACATAACAGCCAATAAGCCTTATCTATCGAGCAAAATGTTAGATGATATGAAAAATAGTATCATATCAAATATAAAAGACGACATGATGATCAAACTAACGACGAGTATGATAAATAATAATTACACAGTTGCAAATATGACGACGGACTTCTTGGCTAATATGTCATCAGACATGCTTGGTGATATGGCTCCTAACATGCCTAATATGATGCCTGAAATAATGCCCGATAATTATAACGATATGGTGTTCAATATAATGCCAAAGATAATGTCTAACTTTACGAAGAATATGAATATGACACAAGAAAAGTTGATTAATATGACTGCTGATGTGCTAGTCGATACGATTGCAAATATTTTAGCGAACTCAATGGTCGATATGGTATCTGATATGGTGACGAATCTAGCCCCTAATATAACAGAAAATGTTTGTATACAAAATAACGAAACTGAGCCAATTTGTTATGTGTTTGGTAAGTAATACCTTATCTTATTAAGTATCTTAACAATAACAAGAACAACCTTTAATACTGACTAGTAACTGGTAATTAGTCACCAAATATCTGTTTGGAAAGGTTTGGAAATGTACTCATTTCATAGATAATATTGATGCAGATGATTTTATAAGGTTTTATTTATTGCCTTTTATTTTCAGGATTCCCAGAAGCAGGAAACTATGACCTCAGAACGACAACCTTGACAATATTCTTTATGAGAGAACACAATAGACTGGCAAAAGCCCTTCGCGAGATCAATCCATGCTGGAAAGACGACCGTTTGTTTAAAGTAGCGCGGCAGATTAACATCGCGACAGCTTCTAACATTTTCATGTATGAATTGCTACCTACATTATTAGGTATGTTTTGTTCGGTTTTAATATTGTTTTAATTCTGGAATCTGATTAAAGGTAAACAATATCATGTCACCCTTAAACCAACAGAAAAAAGGATGTCACCTCTTGTATTTAATTATCAATTATTAGGCTAAGCGCGCGTAAAAGCTAAGGTCGTTGCGTCGGGCGGTTGTGATCGGCTGGTTATAGAATTGCTCGTACCATTTAAAAACGGTCGAATTGATTGACGTCCATTGGTACCATATAGTCAAGCCTTCAAACAAATGGAGTAAGCAGAGGCCTCAAGCTCTTCATGAACAGTCAAGTCGGTGTTTTCATTTCCTGAAAATTCTCCCGGTGTTCCCGTAACAAATTCTTCAGTTCGGCGTGGGAAGTCAACCTATAGGTACAGGGCGTCAGTGGCTCATACACACGGTATCGAGTTCCGCCCGTCCGGTACATTCGCTGGTTTTGGTCATTGGGCTTATACATAAAACAGCTTTGATTTAATTTATAGTATAGCGGGCCGGTAAAGTAGCCTTCCATGCCCGACTGGCTTTAGTGAGTCCAATAAAAAAATAAGCAAAAATCAACCTACAAAAATATTAATATAAGCTCAGTCAAAATTTTGCGCTTGATTAAATTATAAATCTCTTTTATGCCTTCACTAACCTAGGCTTTAGGAATATGGTGAACTATGGGGGGCTCTCTGAAAACGTGGAACACGTGACTGCATACGATTCGGATGCAGTACCCCTCGTTTATGCTGAGTACGACATCGCTGTTAGATACTTCCATACTTTCCTAGATGGCAGGATTAAGTAAGTTATTAATAGTATAGTTAGTATAGTTATATACAGTTTATCATTACGTTACTAAACTTGTAATATTTTAGGAGAGTATTCTTATATTTAAAATCTAAACATCTCTTCTTTCTTTTGTGGCGCTAAATTTGTTAATCGTAGATAAATAGATATAATATGCTTCATTGTACACCATGAAAATAGCAGTAAACAGGAACAACGTATAAATTATGGATACATTATCGGTCTTATCGCTAAAAGCGATATATTTCAGACAACCTTTGGATGGACAAGGAAGACGTAAGATCTAGTTAAGGGGGGCAGTCTGTGGCATACTACTGCATGTTTATAAACTAAAAATTTATAAATATCAGAAAATATATAAAACATATTATAGGTATCACAAATTATATGACACGTGTTTATAGGTATCACAAATACAATAAAATATGTACATATCATATTATTAATTAGAGTTAAAATAATTAATCGTATGAAGTAAACACTTTTATTTTAGGACATACAGCGAAGGTTATCATTATAAGGATGAATATTCCTATAGTGAAACACTCTTCAGATCTGGCCTTCTTGAGAAGGGTAAAATCTTTGAAGAAATTAACCGTGGAACATTTCATCAGTATGCTGCAAAGATTGATGACATTCAAGATCCTGACGTATGTATTAGAAGTTATATTAATAAGTATTCCCTTAGTAATTCTTGCTTCAGGAGAGTATAGAAAAATAATGTGAGAAATCTTTGCCTAGTATTGAGACGGTGGAGGCTACAAAATCTTACTACCCCGTTCCTTTTTAGTTTTTTTTCTTTTACTTTGGCGAATTTTCTGTGCTATTATTATTACCAAGCCAAAATCTGGATTTAATCATTCGTTTCAACCAAATATATCTTTTTGCCAAATATTTCTTATTTATACCCCACAAGGAGGACCGACGACCTGGTGAAGGTCACGGGAATCCACTGGATGCAGAAAGTGCAGGACCGGTCGTTATGGCGATGCTTGGGGGAGGCCTATGTCCACCAGTGGACGTCTTTCGGCTGAAATGATGAAAATGATGAAATATATCTTTAGTGCCAAGGCCAAACAAAAAAATCTGGTAGCAATATCAATATTTCCAAAAATATTCTACTGTTCTTTCTAGATATCTGAAAATTACTATGGCAAAAACCTCCAGAGAGCACATGACTTGCCAGCTTTGGACATACAAAGAGGCAGAGACATGGGCGTTCGAGGCTACAATGATTACAGGGATATGTGTGGCCTGAAGCCAGCTAAGAAGTTCAGAGACTTCATAGATGTTATGGAAATTGAGGTATGATATCTTATTAAAACTCTGGTAACTCAGGCTGTACAAATAAATCACTTCAACATTCGCCAGCATTAATCCATCAAGTGATAAAAAAGGTTGCGTTATTGTGCCATTTAATCAATATTATTAAGGTTATTTCTAGTTCTCACAGTATTTCTACTGCTTGATAAAGCCAAAACCGTTCTAAAAAACACTCATTAGCCAATTTTACAAGAAGCTACTATGTTACGAAACTTAAAGGGATTAAGAAGTAGGTTGTGGTTCATAATATGTACCAATCTTTTACTAATAAGGATTGGTAAGATATAGGAACCAGATAATATGCAAAAAGAGTGTCACAAATTTGATTAATGAATAACTAGAAACATGGTTTATAGAATTTCATAGTTTTCAAATGTATTTTTTTGACCAACACTAACACTTATGGGTACTAACCCATAGTACAAACTCTGCTTGGTTTGGGACTAGATGGTGTTGTGTAAAAAATGTCCCAAAAACATTTATTATTATTATTTATTATTAAATAATTCAGTTTTTCTTCCGGTATCCTAGATTACTGTCCTGTTACTTAGTCTACGCTTTGCTTGTCTTAAGCTTCCCCTTTAATTAAATTGCATTCCCTTATATCAAGTTGGTTATCAAGTCTGCTGTAATATCTTATTTCTAAGACTAAACCATTAACTTAAGAGCTGCCTCGGTCTCAGACGAACGTTTTGAGACTGTTCACGTCACATTAAGTGAAGCTACTGAGAAAATGGTTTTGGTATTTAACTAGTCAAGTTTTATGTTAATGGCTTTTTGTTTTTTCTCTATTAATAGGGAATTTGACTCTTTTTTTATTAGTTATTATTAGAAATCTCGAAACTTTTTCAAGAAAAATAAGCAACAGTGAAAAAATCAATAAAATATTTAATAAAATGCCCAAGTTTTAAGCGATTTAAATTTGTTCACTAGACAAAGACAGCACTATCAAAGTTTAACGTCATTGTTCAAAACCTTCATAGAAACTTGACATCTCTCTGTATAAAATGTATAACACATTGCACCCTCTTTAGGATTATTTTTGAAAAAATAAAGATAAGTGTTTCATTGTTTACTTTAAAAAATATTTTTTCCAAGTTTTGAATGAATCGATCCAAGAGAAATTATTTTCATACAAAACCTAACACCCTATTTCAGCCCTTGAGGGTTAAAATTTCCAAAAATCCTTTCGTAGTGGGTGCTTACGTTACTAAAGGAACCTACTGTCCAAATTTCATGTTTCCAGCTTGGGTAGTTTCGGCTCTACGTTGATGAATAGATTATACCATATAAATTGTGGAAAGAAAAATTCGCTCAAATAAATAGCAAATTAGATAATAGAATAGACACATCTACCTATACGATAAAAAAATATGAAAAAAATGATAAAAAAATAAAAACATGTAAAAGATAATGATATTTTGAGTGATTACTGCGTGCATTGAAACGATTTTAATTAGTAAAAATTGTACGGTAGATTAAAGTATTTGTTTAGAAATATCTGTAAAGACGCTTGTCATCTTAGTCTACCTGCGACCACGAAACGCTGCTTTCGTAACGTCAGGAAAACCAATTTAAATAATATATACGCGATATAATCCGGTTAAACTTTGTTCTATTATAATGTGTACTGATCGCGAAAACCTAAGAAATTATTACATCTACACGGCTTTGAATTTACTGCTAAGTTAGTCGATTTGGTTGAGGAACACGGTCTGTTTTTAATAAGATGCAGCTGACGTCATCCAAAAACTGACACAAAGTGGAGGTTAAATTCGATACTACGAGCAGAATTCACGGTAGCTTAGCGGATAAAGCACTGGTGTACCGAATCAGGGGACAAATTGTGTAATAAATGCATTCACTTTGACATTAGCTTTCATTTTGAAATTACAGCGGTATTCATTGCGTGGTACGTAGTTGCCGATAAACGAATTGTCAAAACACACGGAGCAATGAACATTGAAATTCATATGATTGAGATCGCGAGTGAGTTACGCAATTCGGCAGCAGGAGTAATAGGTTTGAATCCTGCTCCTGAGCGAATTTTTCTTTCCACAATTTATATCTTTACATTTCGGTCCACATACATTAATGCGTTAAAATAATAAATAAATATACCTTCTTTCTAGAAAGTGGAAGCTCTTAAAAAGCTGTACGATACAGTGGATGATGTGGACCTGTTGGCTGGTGTGATGTGTGAGAATAACATCCAGGGCATCCATGTGGGCCCTACACTGTTCTGCATCATGATGAAGCAGCTACAGATCTTCAGGTTTTCTGACAGGTTCTGGTTCGAAAGAGGAGATCAGTTCCATAGTTTCTCTTTGGGTAAGTATTTCATATTTTGTTAGTTTTTTTTTGTATACTGCCTCTTATTATTATGTCAGTCTGTTGCATTGTTGTTCAAAAGAGCTTGTTTAGTTCAATTTATTCCCTATGAATTCTTGATATTGTTGCGAAAAATGAAATACAAACATCTAGTATTAGAAAATATATTAAATTCTAAATCAAAAGATAAGTCTAGAAACCTTTAGTACCTAAAGGACATTGCTAAAAATCTATTAAACCCCAACCTAACCATATACAATTCGATGAGGGCAATATGTTGTAATCTATTTCAATAAACGGATAATACTCTACATAAATGTTTAATTCATTAAAATAGGTATTAACAATTTTGTGGTAATTTTTTTTCTTACAAAACTAATGTCGAACAAGTGGTAGCCTAGCAACTAAACAGTTTTACTATTCCTATACATGGGAAGTTGCTAAAAAGAGGTTGGCTATCATTGTGTTTCTTTAACAGTGGTGCCAACGTAATACATTATAAAACCATAGAGTACTTACAAGCGATTGGTCAAAAATATGAAGTCAAATGGGGTATCATAACTGCTCATGTTATTTTTGTGTTGATTAACGCTTTAAAAGAAAAATGTTTTTGTTCTGTCCGCATTAAATACAATGAATAGTAAATAATTAAAAAATACGCATTTAATTGGCGTATATTTTCATCTTTGTATAGACTCAGACCATTCTCAGCAATGTCCTTTACAACGCAGCTCCCAAAATATTTACAGGTCAACTGCAAGAAATTAGAAAGAGCAATATGGCACGGTTCGCCTGCGACAATGCGGAGGGCATCAAATATATCCAACCTCAGGCCTTCATAAATGTTAGACCAGGGTATGTACACTTTTTAGTCCAGTTTAGTAAGTTCCTTCGTTATTATATCCATTGTCTAGTACCTATAACACAAGCTCTGCTTAGTTTGGGACTAGATGGTGCTGTGTAAAAAATGTCCCAAAGATATTTATATATTTAATTAATATGTTAGGGCCAAGTTCACCACATTTTACAATACATTTTTTTATGTTAAAAAGTTGTTTTAATCTTAAACGTCAATTATTTTGTTGGTAAAATAGGCCTTTAGTAGGGTCTAACGTAAACGGATGGAAATTACCATAATATATAGTTTCTAGAAAAAAACCGTCTTTTCATAAGGGTAATAAAAGGTCATTGTATGATTTTTCAAGACGATTGGGTAGCAATATCTTCTTTTGGTCTAATAAAAACATATTGCGATCATTAATCCAATCAGTAAGCTTCATGATTATATAACTTTTCTATGTGAAAAATAAATAACAAAATTCATTTTTCCAGAAATATGCCGATCCCGTGCACCCACATCGAAGGCCCCGACCTTACTAAATGGAGAGATCGAATTTGCCACAAGTATAATAAATACACCCATGAGGCAACCCATGTGCCCATGGCTATGAAGCCAATGGGTTATAAACAGAAAGATAAAGAAGAAATATTCTATGAAGACAGTAATGTGCCTGTTTTCTCTTCTTTCTTTGACAATATTCTGTCTTACAAATCTTCTGAGTTTTCTCCTGAAGAATGAACGTTTAATGTAGGTGTAATTTGTGTAGATTTAGGCATTTTCATGTAACTTGAGTGTTTATTTGAATGTATTTAACGAAGTAATTTAATTATGTTTCATTCAAAATCGCAAAACAATCATATTGCAAGTACGATCAACCGCGTATCAACGGTAAAAAGACCATTATAAGCGGAACTAGCTTAGTATTTCAGTTACATACAAGACAAGCTCTGCTTACACTGGTTTTATCACCATCGTTAGGCTCTTGACTGTATGTTACAGAAACAACATTAAACAAAAAAAAACCTTAAATCGATTTAATAAAGACTTAAAAATATGTCGTAATGTATTTGGAATGGGTTTCCTAAACCATAATTTACAAGACAGACAAATGCGAAGCGGTATGAATTGGTTACCTTCTGGGAAAAGCTGCATTACTTTGACACTAATAAATTAATTTCAGGTAAATTACAAAGGCAATCATAAAAGATTACCAAATAATATTCAGTTCTCATTAAGATGGCATCTCACGGTGCGTGATTTTTCGGACGATACCACGCACAGTCGACGATCACGGACTGCCACGCTCCTCACCAAGGTTCTTCACACGTGGTACGAGCTCGTTCGTGGTAATCCGTAAAATCACGCACCGTGGGAAGCTAACTTTAGATTTTATTCTGCAGCAAGCCACAGAAAATCTCGATACGTGTTCTCATTTCAAATTTTTGTATTTTAAAGGTAAATGCTACCGCACACTGCATTTTAATCGGCTGTAAGCATAATTTAAATCCATAGCGTGCACAAGAATAGAGTCGAGTTCTACTATTTTAAAATACCTATACCGTGCAGTTGTTAAAGCAACAGGAAAATAATTTCAAAACAACCCACTGTTTTGAAATTATTTTCCTGTTGTTTAGTGTGTGTGAAATATTTGAACAAATAAACTGAAATCTGTCCGAGAAAACTAGTTAATTTAACTGCATAAAACAATATTTCATTTCAAAGCGATTTTGATGCTTTTGCTTCGAAGAAGCTTGATGTTGTCTGGACCTCTGCCAACCCTGTGTAATGCAAAAGGAAGCGCACCTGTCGAAGCTTATTCAGAAAATGCAGTAAAATTGCTCTGCATACTTTAGCACAGCCTTATTATTTAGTTTTTATTTATTTATACAAATGCTTTATTGTACACCTTAAAACCACCACCATTTATTTATTGAGTTTTTTGTGAAAATTAATTTTTATTGCCCTACAACCAAGATTTTTTTTACTTTAATGCAAGTGTAGGGCAATAAAGTTTTGAGTCGAGTAATACAATTTTTTGCTGCTAGTAACATTTTTTTTTTGCCGTGGGGAAATCCTCATGGACGCACTCCGCCCGGGGTAGGCGGAGCCAGTGTCGGACTCTTACCGACAAAAACCACAACGGTGTTCCTTCAACTACCTTAGCCGGGGGCGTGAGAACCCGTGAGTATTCACACAACCACCCCCAACAGGTCCCCCGAGCCCCTTCTCCCCGTGCGGCCTAACGTCAGCCGCACCCTCTTCGGTGGCGCACACGGAACACTGCACGCCAGCTCACCTCATGGGCCTTTACCAGCTGCGCCAACTACGCCGGCTGTGCCAGCTACGCCAGCTGTGCCAGCTACGCCAGCTGCTGGTCGGGCAGCAGACTACCCCGAGTCTGCTGCTCGCAGGCCTTACCTCGCGTATTTTTTTATAGAGGTTTTTTCCTCGTGGTCCGGGCGGTGAAGCCAAGACCCTCGGTCCCAAGAGGCGCGGGAACACTACTCAGCGGGCACTCCTGGGGTTACGAGATCGACGGGGGCAGGGAAGGACAGTCCCCCCGCTGCCTGCCCAGTGGCAGGGTGAGTGCACACCGGGCCCGCCCCTGCTCCTCCACTGTGCCCTCTGTTAGCAACAGAGGGACACGTAGAGCAACTCCCCACTGGCCCAGAACGAGCCCCTCCCGTGCCAGAATATTCGCCACAGGCAATAAAATCCCCCGAAGGTTGATCCCTCGAAAGGATTTTATTGCCCGTGCCCAGGATGCACCGGCCAAACAACTGCCGTTCCCTCCAGACGTGTCCAGAAGGACAAGCAGCCGTCAGGCATACATGATTCTAGTAGTAGTAGAGCTCCTTTGTGAAAGAGCTCGTCCAGGGAAGTACTACCACCGTGCCTACTTCTCCGCCAAATAGTGATGCTTGCATTGCTGTGTTTCGGTCTGAAGGGTACGGAAGCCGGTGAAATTACAATCACATGAGACTTTCCACCTTCATGTCTCAGTTTGGCGAACCGACTTGCGGTACCATTTAGGTCACAGCCTAGGTGGTATTGCAGTTGTTATGGGCAAAGGTAACCACTTAACATCGGGTGGGCCTTTAGCTAGTTTCGCCATCCTATACCAAAAAAAAAAAAAACAAATTTATTTGTACTGCAAGTCGGTTCTACTACTACTAGAACCTACATCTACACGACTATATCATTGGACATGCATAGAATTTGAGTGAACCATGTCGGCTGATTATGATGCATAATGAATAAAGATGTTACTAAATGCGGCTCACATAACTGTGAGTTTGCACTGACGAAACATTCACATAAAAACATGTTGAAAAGTCAATTTTCTCTCAATGTATCGAATCGCGTTCGCATTATCACACAACTTGTTGAAACGACACATGTATGACATTTCATAGTCTATTGACATGTTTCACAATTAATTTCAAATCAAAATGTCTCGAGACAAATCTTGCAACTCATCGAAAGATGTCATTTAGGTCGTATTTCACAAACATGGAAATCATTAATAGATCTGTGGAAATCATTGTCATAGTTCGATGAACTTCAAAGCACAGATAATATAAAGTGTCTGCTTTCGGCCATACATGTCTACCGACCTCATTGGAAAACACAAAACACGAGATTTATACAAGTTGCGAGACATGATTAAGCATCAGTGCGAACATCAGCCGTGACAAATCTATAGACAAACATGTCAATGTATAAGTTTTTAGTCAGTGCAAACACAGCCAATAGTACGGGTGCCAATTGAGATTTTCGACACTTCCGTGGGACCTAGTTCCGCCATACGGACAACTGGTATGTACTTTTATTCGGCATGTTTTCTTGAACACAAAAAGTGCGGTAGTCACTTCCTAGGGGTATGGGGGGGTAGCTATGACGCATCAAAGATGGCGGCCGGGCTATTCTGTTTAGCATTATTTCTAGATAACTACTGGACCGATTCTCATAAATAAGGTGTCAAATGAAAGAACATACAATGCAAATTATTTCATGTCATCCATTTGTTCATATGAAGCCAATACCAACAGAAATATTAACAAAAAACTACATTTTGAAAAATAAAACTCCTATTAATATGTAAATAGCTCGGTAACCGTCAGGATTATGGAAATTACGTGCAAGTAAACCGTATTGTTATTTTTATCATCTTTCTAATGAGCCTTAAATCAATACAATCGAGTAATAAATAACGGAGGTACAGTCGTTTTAGTGAGCGTCGGTAGCGCCGAGCTATCGACGGTAGCTGAGCCCTTGGTACTAATAATCTCGAATTGAGAACAGCTTCTTCAGTCGAAATGTGGTCCCATCCGGCAGAAAGCATGAAACTTGGCATGCATGTAGCTTTTATATTATGTGCTTCAATTTATAAGTAGAAACACGTCGAAAAAGTATTGTTTCCCCCCTCTCCCCTTCTTTTGTGTCCCCAATCGTAGTTGTTTTTAATTTTCTATGAAAACGGTTAATGTTTCGAGAAAACGGTCAAAGACCAATATATTTTTCATTAAATTATCTACGATATTGTCATTGGATGTATGTTGATAGGACTTAGGGTTTTCCAAATAAGCTAACATTCTTTGATGTAAATACAGGGTTTCAAGCAATTTGATGAAACTTCCCATCAAGTCTAATTAAAATTTTATGTATTTTTATTTATGACTTACGCATATGCATATGTTTGTGTAGCAATCTCTCCGGCCCTTATAACAGGCCAGTGTAGCGAAGCCTACGTAGAATTCAAACTGTAATGCAGCTGTGACAGGAACATTTCGTCAACCCGTTTACGGAAGCTGAGGTTTCCTTTTCCGTACTCCATAATAGAGTCCAAACACCATCTTCTTTCTTTCGTCCCCAGTCCTTGAAGTTAGGATATTCAGAGGTTGCTAATTGCTATCAAGCTTTGACCCCAGATCGGTCCTGCCTGTAAACATGCTCCTTTCGCATGCCGTAAAAGAGTGGCAAATGTTGTCGACAGCTTATCCATCCGCACAGCCCTTCCCTTGATAAATAACGCCTTTCTTGCTTGGTCTTTTACGTCGCTTATGTTGTCGTAAGTCACGATATCATATCTTGCCAAAAGATCACTTCTCCTCCACTGGCAAATGTTCCTGTCACAGCTGCATTACAGTTTGATATCTACGTAGGCTTCGCTACAATGGCCTGTTATAAGAGCCGGAGAGATTGCTACACAAACATATGCATTTTTTTTTTTTTTTTTTTTATTCTTAACGGGCTTGCGTTTGACCGCCACCTCACCTGATGTTAAGCGATGGTGCGGTCGACGGTACATATATGCATAAGTCATAAATAAAAATACATAAAATTTTAACTGGATTTGATGGGAAGTTTCAATAATTTGCTTGAAACCCTGTAATTACACCAATGAATGTTAGCTTATTTGGAAAACCGTAAGTCCTATCAACATACATCCAATGACAATATTGTAGATAATTTAATGAAAAATATATTGGTCTTTGACCGTTTTCTCAAAACATTAACCGTTTTTATAGAAAATTAAAAAAAACTACGATTGGGGACACAAAGGAAGGGGAGAGGGGGGAAACAATACTTTTTCGACGTGTTTCTACTTATAAATTGAAGCACATAATATAAAAGCTACATGCAAGCCAAGTTTCATGCTTTCTGCCGGATGGGACCACATTTCGACTGAAGAAGCTGTTCTCAATTCGAGATTATTAGTACCAAGGGCTCAGCTACCGTCGATAGCTCGGCGCTACCGACGCTCACTAAAACGACTGTACCTCCGTTATTTATTACTCGATTGTATTGATTTAAGGCTCATTAGAAAGATGATAAAAATAACAATACGGTTTACTTCCACGTAATTTCCATAATCCTGACGGTTACCGAGCTATTTACATATTAATAGGAGTTTTATTTTTCAAAATGTAGTTTTTTGTTAATATTTCTGTTGGTATTGGCTTCACATGAACAAATGTATGAAATGAAATAATTTGCATTGTATTTGCTTTCATTTGACACCTTATTTATGAGAATCGGTCCAGTAGTTATCTAGAAATATCGATAAACAGAATAGCCCGGCCGCCATCTTTGCTGCGTCATAGCTACCCCCCCCCATACCCCTAGGAAGTGACTACCGCACTTTTTGTGTTCAGGAAACATGCCGAATAAGTACATACCAGTTGTCCGTATGGCGGAACTAGGTCCCACGAAAATCGTTATTTGAAGACATTTTTACAATTGGCTCTCGTACTACAACAACAAATCTTGAAATCTGTCAAAGAATTTACCCAGTTTTCTGCAGTGCGAACGTAACAATCAACAAAACGAGTTGTGACATTAGTTTCATATGACAAGTTTCGAGACATTACATGTTAAATGTTTTTTGGTGCAAACCCTCAGTAACATAGACAACTCTATGCAATACGTTTATTATGTAGGTACCTTACGTATCATGTCAGGTGGTGTCAGGGAACAATACTGATCGATATACCGCAACAAGACTTATATTTGAGTAAGTAATAAGAAATAGAATGTTTATAAAACGATAAAAATATTTCTTTAACATTTGTTCTTTATATTTCAATTCCAACTAGAATATTTAATGAAAAACAGATGGCAAATACCGCAGGTGTTGCTTTTTGCTTGGATGAAAATCAATTTCAAATATTAAAAACACAAACTGTATTTGAAGTGAGCGAAGTAATACAACTGTAATAACTTCTTAGGTTTTCGCGAT
This sequence comes from Asteroscopus sphinx, assembly GCA_949699075.1. Lineage (NCBI taxonomy): Eukaryota > Metazoa > Arthropoda > Insecta > Lepidoptera > Noctuidae > Asteroscopus > Asteroscopus sphinx. Next base: position 9,401,702 of record OX453013.1, on the reverse strand, counting down.
CACTACACATTATAATAAAACAAAGTTTAACCGGATTATTATTGCGACCACGAAATGCTGCAAAGCTTTCGAAACGTCAGGGAAACCAATTTAAATAATATACGCGATTCAATCCGGTTAAACTTTGTTTTATTATAATACAACTGTTATGATTTATTTTTTAATATCAGCAAGAATTTTATTCATCGGCAGTTTAATTATGGCGTTACATCGGAATCTGGGGGTCTACTCACAAAATCGTTAATCGATATATCGTGATATTTTTGTCGTGTCGAAACCTACTCTAAGTAACGTTGATTTAAGTATAGATATATTTTATCTGTGAATTGGATAAACGACATAGAATCCAAACATTTATTAGATTAGGGTACGACCGATAGATTTGGAGCACTATCGTGTCGTTTTTATTATGTCGTTGTCGATTTTGCGAGTAGACCCCCTGTTTTTTGGGATCGGGAGGTACCGAAAATTATTGTTGGATTCATCGATTTATATGTACTTCAACGTACTAGTTGTCTGGCATTTTTGCTGATCTAAGCCTATTTGGTGCAGCTGTGGCGCACACAATTATACTTTTAGGAGTTGTATTATAGACTTTAAAAAAAAAAGTTATTGTGTGCCTCTGGCTGTAGTAAATAAACTATTTTTCTTTCTTTTCTTTCTTTATATTTCGATGGTTGGATTTTTTTAATCATTTAGGTCACCCACGATCGTGACTAAGTACCACCCACGCGGAATGTACGATCTGCGAGGTAAAGCTGCACTGGCCGTGGTCAGTCCGTGGATGGGTGACCGTTTCATTACACTTCGAGTCTCCTCCATGCCTCGAAGAACAGGTTAAGCTGTCGGTCCTAGTTTTCATACGAATACGAATAAAATATAGCAGTCGTTACGGGTAATCAGAAACCCAAAAGTCTGCCAACTGATCTCACCACAGGATGTCGATTCTGTCCTGGGTTGGGGGATTCTGATGGCAGTCGCTCCGTGTAATACTGATATTTAGTCGCATCTGGTAAGACTAGAAGCCAACCCCAACATAATAGGGAAAAAGACTAGAAGGATATCCTTTTACTTCCTTTTGAAACGAAGTTCTTTATCGCGACTTGCGGTAGGTGTGATTCGGGGGAAATTGTAACGTCACGTCAGATTTAAACTAATAAATTAAACATACAAAAATACATGTTTTTTGTTTGTAGTCTTAACATAACAATTTTCTTTCTCACTAATTGATAATACATATTTATTTATTATATATGTAGGTATATTATAGGTTTATATAAGTAGGTATAATTATGTAATAGGTATGTATATATAGTTTTATATTTATTTGTATATAGGTATATGTTGTTGGTATGTTATTTTATAATTTTAGATGAACATTAGTTATGTACACTGAAAGTTACCCTCAGTTTTACATTTTATATTTGCTCTATCACTCAAAGGTTTGCTGGTAGAAAACTCAATTATGAGTTAAGCTCGCCTTTGTACATGTAATTTCAAAACTATTATGTATTGTTGTGATATTTTTTGTGTGCAATAAAGAATAAGAATAAGAATAACAAAAAACCCAAGAAGATTATGTTTTAATCAGGATATTTTAATGTATTTCCTTTATTCACTTAATAACTTATAATTTACATTTTTAAATATTTTTAATCAAAAGAAATTAAAAAGAAAAAACATAAAAAATGGGTTTCACCGGCATCGGGAACAAGGTCCAAGCTACTGGCGGTCAGGGCTCCAGAGACAGCCTCCTTACAATACGTGCCACGTCGAGGAGAACCGCCTTCTGAATCTTGCCCTTAACCCAGCCACCTAACGAGAGCCTCTTAAGGTGTTGGTCGAGGCTCTTAGCTATTAGGCCATTAGCTGTGACAACTATCGGCACAATGAATGCTGAATCCATGTCCCACATGTCAACAACCTCGTGTACCAAATCCAGATATCTGATTCGCTTATCTGTCTCAGCTTTCACGAGATTCCTGTCATGCGGAACGGCGATATCGATAATCATTGTGCGGCGCTTTAATCGATCTATTTATTTATTTATTTAAACTTCATACAACATGTGTACATAGGCGGACTTAATGCCTTAGGCATTCTCTCCCAGTCAACCTTAGGGTGATACAGAGATGACAAGGCAGGAGCAATATTGATTCACGACACAAAACAAGATGAGAAATAAATTACCACTAAAACAATAGATAAACATACATAGGTATATATATAACATACAATAAGTACTAAATATATATAATAATATACTATTATAGTCATAGATAAAATACTAATGAGATGATTCTGCCAAAGTTTTATCTAGAAAGAACTTCCGAACTTTCCTTTTAAAAGAGTCCCGACTGGTGGCCATCCTAAGCTCGAGAGGTAGCTCATTCCAAAGAAGAATTGATTGAATATGAAAGGATGAGTGAACAAAATTAGAGCTATGATAAGGGCAATGTAGAAGACGATTATTAGAAGACCGTAGGTTTCTTGTGTGTGTAGAGCATAAATATTGAAAGTGGGGAGTTAAGTAAAGAGGGGATCTATCACAACTATATCATCATCACAAATATATCATCAGGCTTATTGTGTAATTTATTTTATTATTATTTGTTATAAGATATTTTTATCTTGTGTTAAACGATTAAAACTTTACAAATTGTATTTATTTGACCTAAAATTCATATCCTCTATCTATCATAATCATGCCGGCTGTATGTTTAATTTATTTTGTATCACATACTAGAAATACGAAGGCGGTAATTACGTATTAATTTGTTGGTAGCGGCAAATCGGTAACATGCGTTCCGGTATTAAAAGACAAATAACATTTCTATTACCTTATTATTCAGATTTCTATGGGCTATATATGAATCCAAATCCCCTCTAAAACAATTCCATTGTATACACGATCCGCAGTTGCATTTAATCAGATTTTTCTTAACCGTCTTAAGGCTAGTTAATCAAATCTTGCACTAAAAGCTCTCGAGAACTTTGCCAAGATCTCTTTCGCGGTAATAAAATAAATAAAAAACGCTAAAAGTAGGTAGTGCAGTCTTCATTTATTCAACGGGGGAATTGAAGTAATTTCCAGAAGGAAAATTAAAAAGAAACGAGCTTATCTCGGCGGGCCCTCGCAATTACAGCATTGCTAAACATGTTAGGTTTTTGCTGCTACTCCGTCCGTTTTTTAGAAACGGGCAATGTAGTAACAAGATACCAAGACGACCAATTTAATCTTTAACTTTTCCTTCGTCCAGGGGATCTACTTGCAAAATTTACGACGATATAATCGAAAAGACACGATAGTGCTCCGAATCTATCGGTCGTAACTCTCGACTTCTTTGTCGTTTATCGAATTCATAGACAAATAAGTATAAAATTTAAATTATGATTTTATTACGAAGTCATAGGTAATTTCTGGAGTGATTGATTCAAGAACAGGGTCTTTGACGTATGAAAAAAGAGAAATACGTACTGTCTACATTTACAACTAAGGGTAGGGCTACATCCGACGTTTAGTATCGTTCGTTGTTTCGCGGCTTCGTATAAAACGATAAAGAAAGCGACGTTACTTAGAGTAGGTTTCAACACAATAGATGTCACGATATATCAGGTATCGATTTTGCAAATAGACCCCTAGGTTACGACACGACAAAATGTCACGATATGGTCACGATATACAAATTATCGATTTTGCGAGTAGATCCCAAGACTCGTTTAATATCAAAGATTCGGTCGTTGTCATTGTGGGAATTTTAATTAGCTACGTCTGTCCATATTGTTTAAGTTGCTTAATTAAAACTGTCTGCGCAAAAACCGTAAATGTAATTAGATGTGAATCTTTACCGACACCTTTGTGCTTTTTTGCTACATTTTTATGTATTATTTTGAACCTTTGTTAAAAGAAAGATGCTTCCACGATTTTTTTTTATTCTTGATTTAGGAACAAAGGCTTTCCGCTAGTACTTATCAATTTCTTTCTTGGGTACCTAGCCCGCAATTTTTTATGATTATTTCAAAATCAAAATCAAAATAATTTATTTGTAAAACATAGGTATAAAAGTTAAAAACTTGGTGGAAAATTAACATATTACGTCACACTATGTTTAACCTTGAAAGGCATACAAATTATATAGTACCTATAGAACACATCATAGCATTTTTATTATTAGTTACCATTAGTTATAGTTAAATTATTTATATTTTTAGGTTACATAAAACATATAGTTAATAATTATTTTAAAAACTTGCGTTTAGTACGCAATACATAACAACATATTATTTCTTTTTTTGAATAAAATTGTTCTTGTTTTACTAAGAAATTTTCAAAATGAGTATGCTGGTTATAAGTAACCAGCATACTCATTTTGAAAATTTTTACAAGTTTCATGATAATATTTTTCTCTTTAGGTAAGCCTAAAGAGAAAAATATTATCATGAAACTTGTAACATCTGAACTTTCAATCCCTGGCTTTACTGTGAACATAGATAGGACCGAGACGAGTTATAAAAAGAAAATCTTAACATAACAACACGCCTATATTTCCCCGAAGGGGTAGGCAGAGGTGTATAGCACACCCACATTTCGCCAGTTATGTTATAAATCCCATGCAATAAGGGGCGAGCCTATTGCCACTAACCGGGCACAAATCCATACTCCAGGCTGCTACTGAGAATTTCCTAATGAAAAAACCCAATAACACTTTTCCCGACCCGGGAATCGAACCCAGGACCCCACGCTCAGCAGTCGCGCTTGCAACCACTAGACCAACGAGGCAAAAAAAAACTATATTCACTCAAATTATTAAAAACAGATTTATTTATTCGTAAAGGAACACAGTATACAATTTTCTAAACGTGTAGGTATACTAGTATGTCTAAAGATTTCTTAGAGTTAAACATAAACAAATTTTAACATCAATAGAAATAATAAATATAAAAATACGGGGACCTAATACACTTACAGTAGGGAATTTATAGGTGCAGTTTTTTTTATACTGGTAGGCTATAAGCGAAGCCTGTCTTGTTATGATACCTACATACTAAACCAGTTCCGCTTTAAATGGTTAGTTATCATTGATATGCGGGTGACTGTACAGCAAAAATGTGCTGATACTGGCTTCCTAACCAAGAGTTACTGCGCACTAGCGTTTCTCCAGTGTAACATAACATAACATCACGCCTATATTTCCCCGAAGGGGTAGGCAGAGGTGTATAGTACAACCACATTTCGCCAGTTATGTTATAGTCCCATGTAATAGGGGGCGAGCCTATTGTCATTTACCGGGCACAAATCCATACTTCGGGCTGCTACTGAGAATTTCCTGATGAAAAAACCCAATAACACTTTGCCCGACCCGGGAATCGTACCCAGAACCCCACGTTCAGCAGTCGCGCTTGCGACCACTAGACCAACGAGGCAGTCAGACCAGTGTAGGCGTTCTATAAACGTATGTGCAACGCAAACGCCGAGACAACGCAATGGGTACATCGTGTAGGCGCCTGTAAGCTGCCCTTGTAAATGATGATACCAAATTATACCGCGATCGTAGGGCGCCTACGCAGAACGCCTACGCTGGAGAAACGCTAGGGTGTTGGGGCCCTAAGCCTATTTTGTTTAACCTGAAATAAACGGGTTCCATATGCCAGTGTGAACGCCGTTAGTTCGATTTTTGTTAGTTCGAACACGTAAACACAGTCTATTGTAAGATACAAGCATAGATTAAGATATAATACCATGGCTATAAGAATACTTTCCCGTCTTAAAATGCCTTTTCAACAAATATTCTATATATTCTATATAATAATAATAATAAATAAATATTTTTGAGACATTTTCACACAGCAATATCTAGTTCCAAACTAAGCAGAGCTTGTACTATGGCTACTAGACAATGGATATGATATTTATAGGTAAACTTTTTTTTTTAATACATTGATACTTATTATACATAAGAAACACACCCAGACCAACACAAACACTTATGTTCACCACACAAATATTTGTGTCCTGTGGGAATCGAAACCACGACCTCGTGATCAGCAGTCCGACACTCGAACCACAGACATCGTCTGTGAAGTACTGTAGTGGAATTTTATAAATAAATACAGTTATATGCTCAAATATGATTTTCATGCTTATACATAGGTATTTTATCTAATTAATTGCTCATCACACTTAAATTTCAAGATCCAGATAAAAAATACTTTAATGGGTTACTCAGCTATCAAGGGATTATTCATGCTAATTTTCATCCCAAGAAAATTTACAAACAAAATATATTTTATAAAATATAAGAATCATTTATATTTTAATAACGTAGGTATACCTAAATAGAATATAAAATATTCCAGCAACAGATGCTACAAATGTCAGGTCGCTGTACTGAAAATAATATTCATACGAAGAAAGCTTAAAGACTAACAACACACGTCGCGTTTACAAGGCTTGAAGTTTACACAATGTTCGAAATTCATTGAAGTTTAGCCAAAATCTGTGTTTTAGTCTGGGTGAGTTTAGCGGGCAATGTATTGGGAATGTAGAGATGAAAATGTATGTTTGCCGATAGTTAGTGATGTAGTTTCTCGTAAATGGTATGTAAAGCCGTACTCGGTTGGTTGGCAAAGTAACCCTGGCAGGCTTTTAGCCGCACCCGGCGAGGGCCGAAGCTACTAACTATATACAATTTAATCGTGTTTTGTTATAAAATATTTCTATTAACCGTGATTTTCGGTGGATGTTAACTAACATCGTTAATTTAACTTTATATGGTAAGGGTTTTGAGTATTAATGTTTCATAACTGTTTCCCCGTAGTTGTATAAAGGTGCTCCCACACCGATGTTCACAACTGTTGGAAACAGTTTCTAACAGTTTGTGTTGTAGCAAAAGGCAAACTGCTCCCACACCAGATGTTTCTTAACCCATTTGTTGCAGCGCGGTGACTAGATCCAAATTTATATTTATTAGCCCGGTGCGGTGCGTTTTGAGCGTGAACTCCGATCTGCGTCATCCGCACCTCGTATAATTTTCCAAAAGGATTAATTACCAGAAACGTCGATTATATTATTTTTGTACTATTTAATTATTATTATATATTTATTTATTAAATTATTAACAAGATACACAGTCAAAGTTAGTAAAAAAAAAGACGTGTGGCACTCAGAGACTGCTGCGGTAAAGCTATTGCATAGCATTTTTTATGTAAATACAAAGAGGAGGTGCCCTAACGCCGAAACTCTAAGCAGGCATGAGTCACCAGATTGCAGGGCGAAGAGGGGGATTACGCATGCGCAGTAACGCAGAAACAACCAATGCCACCTAGAGGCGATTTGCAGAACTAAAGAGACAAGCGTGATATTTCAAAAAGTCATTAAAAGTTCTGCTATTCATCGATAGATGGCAAAACTAAAAAGTATCACCGCTGTGCCGGTCGGAGTGGGGGGTGTTAGGTTATTTTCGTTACGGAATTTCTGGATTCGGTCTCCACTCTCAAGGCCCGCGATAGAAGCTATGCAATAGCTTAAGCGCAGTAACGCCGATACAACCAATGCCACCTAGAGGCGATTTGCAGAACTAAAGAGACAAGCGTGATATTTCAAAAAGTCATTAAAAGTTCTGCTATTCATTGATAGATGGCAAAACTAAAAAGTATCACCGCTGTGCCGGTCGGAGTGGGGGGTGTTAGGTTATTTTCGTTACGGAATTTCTGGATTCGGTCTCCACGCTCAAGGCCCGCGATAGAAGCTATGCAATAGCTTAAAAGTACCACTTAAACCTCCTGGGTTTGAGTGTGGCACTAACAATTCATCCTCGTATCAGCACATTATAGAAATCAATAAAGCACACATCATAGAAATCTAGATTACGCATGTTGCTCATTCGCTGCTACCAAAACATAAATACGCATTTACGCCCACCATGTTTCTAGCATTTAATGCAAAATAAATTAAGCCTAAAAAATTCCTGCTGCAAAATACAATTTTAGTGACTCCGCGTCCAAAACAGCACTCATGATCAAGCGAACGGTTTGCGCACTGGTGTCCTACGAGACACCTGCACCACCTCTATTTTACCACCTCTATAACCTTATTATTTAGATTTCAATGGTACACATAGTGAAAGTATATTTTTATCTGATTTAATTTGGCCAAGTTATGAGCCAATTTAGTTTGACCCCCGATCAGCGTATTCCGCACCTGGATTTGAAATTTAAAAACGCCGATCGGCTTACGCCGCATATAATGCGTTAATGTTGACAAACGTTTGTGAACACCGGTGTGGGAACACCTTAACATAATAATCTTGAGGTATTATTTTGAACAAAATACTCTTAAATTGATAGAGATACTTATGTTTGAAATGAAGACACGTGCTAAGTTTATTAACACTTAGTTTTCCTAGAATTAATTCGATTAAATAACAATACAATACAAATACTCTTTATTGTACACAAAAGAAAATAGCAACATAAATATGACTTATATAGAACACATGTACAATGGGCGGTCTTACCGCTCAAGGCGATTTCTTCCAGGCAACCCAGATAGCCCAGTATTAGATTCGGAGAAAAAGTCTGTATGGCTAAACAAACCCTTCAGCAGGGTTGTTAGATCGAGTTTCTGAATTTTTCCCATATTTTTTCCCCTAAAATGATACGTTTTGCAACTTCTTTCCCCATTTTTTAGGGTTCCGTAGTCCTACAAGGAACCCTTATAGTTTTTATTTCATAACATAACATCACGCCTGTATTTCCCCAAAGGGGTAGGCAAAGGTGTAATAGTACACCCATATTTCGCCAGTTATGTTATAGTCCCATGTAATAGGGGGCGAGCCTATTGCCACTGACCGGGCACAAATGCAAACTCCGGGATGCTACTGAGAATTTTTTAATGAAAAAACCCAATAACCCTTTGCCCAACCCGGGAATCGAACCCAAGACCTCACGCTCAGCAGTCGCGCTTGCAACCACTAGACCAGGCATACTCAACCTTTTTTTTATAGGGGCCACAAACACGTTAGGGTCATGTCAGTCATGGCAAGCAAAAATTATTTAGTCTTAATTAAAACGTAATTCCAAGTTAACGATGTAGTTACTTAATTAATGAGAAAAGAAGTTTTAACAAAGATGTTTACATGTTTTAATGCGATTTTTGATACTGTGAACACTTTTTCAAAACTTTATCAAGATCTGGCTTGTCGCTACATGCTATCCTTATAACATCATCCAGATGAGAATCTGTAAGTTTGTTTCTGTAAACGTTCTTTGTGTATTTCATTTTTGAAAAAGACGATTCGCACACATACGTAGACCCAATGAATGTTAGTAGGATTTGGGCACACCATTGGACGCTTTTATATTTTTGGGGAACAATTCTCCAAAATTCCACATATTATCTGTTTTCCCTTTTTTCTTTAAACAGAACTTTTAGATTGGTATCGTTTTTAAAATCGATGAACTCATCAAACAACTCTGAGTAAATACAATTTAACGGAACGGTATTTAACGGAAGCCAACTCTGAGATAGTCGTTGTTTCTTCAGAAATTTGTAACTTCAGATGGGCCAATAACAAAGGCCCAGCGGGCCACATGCGGCCCGCGGGCCGCAGGTTGAGTATAGCTGCACTAGACCAACGAGGCAGTCAGTATTTTTTATTTCAAACAGGTTTACAAATGGAAAAATATAAGACTATGTTTATTCAAAACATTGCTATAAGAACATTTTGTGATGTATCGTGTGGATGTTATTTAAAACTTTCGATACTTTGTCTGTACTCAAACCTGTAGGAGTACAGACAATAAATAAACTAGCATAATATCTGTATTTTCCTTTCCCCAAATATTTGCCCAAAATTTGCCCAAGAATGTCATTCCCCAAAATATCTCCAAGAATGATATTTTTCTCCAAAATTGCGAATAAAACCCCCACCGTGCCCTTCAGAAACCAACCGTGCCCTTCAGAAACACGTTCCTACATCAATCTACCATGACTACTTAGAAACATATCGTTCAAACAAATCTAGTTATGATTATATATATAACTAGCTTTTACCCGCGGCTCCGCTCGCGTTAAATTCTGCTAACCCACGTCAGTCTAGACCAGTCCAGTCCATTCCAGTCCAGACCACTGCCCCACTGTCCCGCTGTCCCGCTGCCCCAATGCCCCGCTACCCCACTGCCCCGCTTCCCCACTGCCCCGCTGCCCCACTAACCCACTGCCCCGCTTCCCCGCTGCCCCACTTCCCCGCTGCCCCGCTGCCCCACTGCCCCGCTGCCCCACTGCCCCACTACCCCACTGCCCCGCTACCCACTGCCCCGCTGCCCCACTATCCCACTGCCCAACAGCCTGCCCCGCTGCCCCCCACTGGACTGCTGCCCCGCTACCCCACTGCCCCGTTGCCCCAATATCACACTGCCCCGCTACCCCACTGCCCCACTGTCCCACTGCCCCACAGCCTTCCCCGCTGCCCCACTGCCTCGCTTCCCCGCTGCCACAATGTCCGTCTGCCCCGCTGCCCCACTGCCCCGCTGCCCCACTGCCCCACTGCACCATTGCCCCGCTGCCCCACTATACCACTGCCCCACTACCCCGGTAACCCACTGCCACGCTGCCCCACAGCCCGCTGCCCCGCTACCCCACAGACCCACTATCCCACTGCCTGCCCCGCTGCACCACTCCCTTACTGCCCTGCTGCCCCGCTACCCCGCTGCCCCGCTGCCCCACTGCCCAGCTGCCCCACTGGCCCGCTACCCAAATGACTCGCTGCCCCACTATCCCACAGCCCACTGCCCCGCTGTCCCACTGCCTCGCTGCCCCGCTGCCCCGCCCCCGCTGCCCTGCTACCCCAATGCCCCACTGCCACGCTGACCCACTATCCCACTGCCCCACAGCCACGCTGCCCCGGTACCCCACTGCCCCGCTGCTGCGCTGGCACGCTGCCCCGCTGCCCCTTTGCCTCGCTGCCCCGCTGCCCCGCCCCAGCTGCCCCACTGCCCCGCTGCCCCACTGCCCCGCTGCCCCGGTACCCCACGGCCCCGCTGCCACGCTGCCCCGCTGCCCCACTGCCTCGCTGCCCCGCTGCCCCACTGTCCCGCTGCCTCGCTGTCCCGCTGCCCCACAACCCCACTGCCCCACTGCCCCGCTACCCCACTGCCCCACTATCCCAATGGCCCACTGCCCCGCTGCCCCACTGTCCCACCGTCCCACCGTCCCGCTGCCACTGTCCTACTTTCCCACTGTCCCACTATCACACTGTCCCACGGCCCCACTGTCTCACTAAATCACTATCGTCCCGTCCCATGTCCCATGTCCTGTCCCATGTCCCATCCTATCTCCAGTCCCATGTGCCGTCCCACTGTCCTGTCCCATGTCCCGTCTCATGTCCCGTCCCATTTCCCGTCCCCTGTCCCGTCCACTGTCCCGTCCACTGTCCCGTCCCCAGTCCCGTCCCCTGTCCCGTCCCCAGTTCCATCCCCAGTCCCATCCCCTGTCCACTCCACTCCACTCCACTCCATCGTACATTACTATCCGCTCGTGCAAATGCATAGAAGCTTCGATCTGTCGGGTGAGTACGCAACTCACGAATGTTTTTTTTTATTTTTTTCTGTCTTTCTTTCTTTCTCAAAACCCATACCAGTTTTTAAGTCAGATCATCAGCTTTCAAACAAAAAAAAATACATCAAAATCGATCCAGTAGTTTTAGCGTGATGCTGGAACAAACAAACAAACAGACGTTTACAATTTTGTAATAGTTAAGAAGAAGATAAGATAATATACTTGAAGAAGGTAATTAAAAATTGTAGACTGAAAATAGTATTTTTTTAGTTACACCAAGATAACTTTATGCTTATTCGTATATTAAGATGGATACAATATAACAACGTTTAGGTACTTCTTAATTTTATTGCTTTTCATACAAAAAATTAGAGAAATCGCAATTTAGAGGTAGCTTCCGGTCCTTGTCTGTAAGTCGAAAGATTCTGATTTTCGGTTGGCTCAAAAGACTGCATTTCCAAGATGGCACCACCCACATACGACAGGGTTTTTTTTTCTACTCTATAAAATTCGGCCCGACCAAAAAGTTTTTAATGCAATTTCTTTAGCAGCCGTATTTTCTTTATGGAGGCGCGCGCTAAAGCGCATGCGTGCGAATGACAGCTGGATATGAGCGCTTTATTCACCTTGATGTATGCAAAATGTTGTAGAAAAATATAATTAAAAATCACCGGTTCCCGTCATCGTAGCGAGGTAAAATACATACCAGTTTTTAAGTCAAATCATAAGTTTTTAATCACAAACCCTTTCAACAAAATCGGTCTAGTAGTTTTATAGTGATGCTGGAACAAACAAACAAACAAACAAACAAACAGACAACTGACATTTAACAATTTTATAATAGTAGTAGATAAGATAATAAGACGTTTATTTTCTCTTCCACAAATAAAATCTTAGACTAATACATTTGAGCTTTTTTAGGTTGTGCATTTACACAGGTATAAAGAATTTATTTGTTATTTTATTATTACCCAAAACATTGTCATAACACTCATAACATAACCATAATCCAATGGTTATTACCTGTGGTATCACGTAATGAAACCACGAAATAAAATAATTCTAATAATATTAGTGTTCGTTTACATAAAACTTTTAACCAAATTTTGGTGCAAAATAGACCATTGCACGCACTGGACATTTATGACCATTTAACGTGAAAATTATACGGAGCCAGTGAATTTATCGTTAGTCAAGTCATTTATTTATTTATCAACAGTATTAAAATAAAAAATTATCATTTACCCATAGAACATTCACATAGGTACAATTTTAATTTAACAAACAAATTTTTTTTTTTTTTTTATCATTTCATAATCGTTTATTTGTATCTTAAAAAGTACAACCAGAATTAAAAGATTAATTCAATTTAAATAATTTAATTCAATTAAATAATCCAAATAATTTTATAATTTATACCAATTATTAAAAAAATATTAATTCAAAATCTCTTTAAAATCAAAATTCATTCAAAAATTTACAAAATCAGCTCAGTTAACAGATAAATAATTAATTAGATACATAGGCTAGTGATCATTTACGCTAATTCTCTGAATAAATAGCCGATTACTCGAAAAATTTGCTGGAATTGTGGGTAAATGGTCACACTATCGTTTCGTTAATGACAGACATGGTAAAAAACCGGCCAAGAGTCGGACTCGCGCAGTAAGGGTTCCGTACCTCTCAACGACCTGATACCCCATAAAAACTGATTTAATTTACGAGAGTTTATCAAAAGACATCAACGTTCAGTCGTGAAATATGAATTCTACATGTCTTTCTTACGCAGGTACCACCACATATCTCTATGTTTGTCTTATTTTTAGTATTTGTTGCTAAACTACATAATATGCACTATAATCTGACCAAGTTTGACGCTTGTACATATTACCGTTTTGAAGATAGAGCAGGAACAAAAACGTTGAAAAAAATGAATGTTTTTTGAGGTTTCTTGTATGGGGACCCCCTTTGGTTTTAGACTTTTTTTGTTTTTAGTATTTGTCGTGATACACCTCATAGCAACACAATTTCTGAGAAAATTTCAACCGGTTATCTATTACCGTTCAAAAGATACAGCCCTGTGACAGACAGACGGCCGGACAGACAGCGTAGCGAGAGTAATAGTTTCCCGTCTGGCACCCTTTGAGTACAGAACCCTAAAAACCATCTCAATCGATTCTCCTAGCGATTCTAAACAAACAAATTTCAGGGCTTGCTTTTATTCTGTTACACGTTGTATACAAATTGACAAGACAATTAATAACGCTGCAGGTAACAGGAGAGTAGGTATCGCAGTGGGTGTTCGTTTCAGTGATCATCCTAAAAAACTGTCTGTGGCGTTGATAATAGTAGATTAGTAGCCAAGGGCTGTAAGGCATCAATTGCAGCCCGAGATATTTATAGTTAGTTTATAGTAGTTTACCTATAGTTCGAGGGTGCAATTGATGCTTACACCCGAGCTAACTACTCTGCTTTACATCTCGATTGTGAGGTAAGTAGGAAAAAAAACCGGCATTACAAAAATAAAACATTTTATTAGTTAAAATTTATAGTGAAATGAGAACAATTTTCAAATTTTAGGGACATGTGTTTTTTGGGTATGTTAATAGTTTGAGATTGTGAACAATATTTAAAGTAAAAGTTTTCTATTTCCGCCATTTTTCATCTTTTTTTAATTTTTTTTTTTCAACAACGAAATTGAGTTTCGCCGTTCGATATTTAAAATTGATGACTATTATACTCATACGAAGACAAGGCTGAATAGCGAAGCGACCTCTTTTGTCATTGGGCTGAATGCATGATGTCTATTGCCAGTATGATGATTAGATGTACGCGAACTTTTTGAAAGAGTGAAGAGTTTTTTTTTAAATTACTTACCGCCCTAGGGCTTTTCTAGCTACATTATTACCCTAGAGCGCTAATTGGTTACCTACAAGCCCCATTTGGGGGTAATAAGGACCTACTTACCGAATATGAGAGATGTAAAACTTCTTTACCATTCATAGATGTAGGTACGTGTCAAAATATTTCCAATTCATAATGTAGAGGACCTTAAACAAACTCGTCTCGACTCGATAATTTAATCTATCTGGTTATCAAGCGTGGTAGTCGCAATCAATAGCCTTTGTCAGAATATATCCGATATTGATATTTACGATCGAAATTAAATTAATTGAATTGTCAGAATTAAATGCCAGCCTCCTTAGAGTAATGAGACTCGGAGTGACAATTAATTTCATTTTGAGTTCCATTCATATTTGAAGCACAAAGACAATCGATGTGTGGGCACACACATCATTTTACGTGCAGCTTGCGGGCGCAAGCTGCACGTAAAATGTTCGCCGACACGCATGTAAGTGCGCGAAACAGTAGCCTTTTAAGGCCTATTTGAAATTGCTTCACTACACGTGCGACTAATGCAGTTCTAAGCCTAGTTACTCTAAGCCTGCCTCACAAACAGCTCTAATGAATTCCTTGAAGATAAGGCACAAACGGCTGTGGTTATACGGCACAAACACACTAAAATGTTACATCAATTCCAAAATTACAAAGCCTTGTCTTACATCCGTCATTTTCGTGGAATATTAAATAATTGCCGGTACTACAATCAGAGGCTCAAAACATAAATGTCAGAAATTCGAAGTACCTACCGTAAAATAAAGCGACGCGGCGAGGTATGGTATGAATGGGTGCTTCGTTTGAGCAGCCCTAGCATCTGTACTGGACATTAAATTTGGTGAGCCTTCCTGGTTAATGTCCTAGGTAGTTTTACGTCCGTAACAAGTTGTCACTTGTCAGCTAATGGCTCAACCATCAAATCTTGTTGATGTTTCTATTCGTTGGATTTCACTTTGTTTTTGCGTTATACCCATTGAATATATGGACATAGAGTTGTCAGCTGACCTCACCTTTAAGCGCCATCTGGAGCTATCGTCCAAGTTACAGCTAACTATGAAATAAAAAATACAAAAAGACATGTTTTATTGACGATCTAAACTGGGCCTTGCGGTATCTCAGTCCGACGCATGATGTTTCCTGCCTTCTATGCTTGTATTATTGTTGCGAAATTTAGCATTATATCGAACCGGTCAAAATTTTAAGGATAACTTCGTTCCTGACGGGGTGCCCCTGACGGCACACTTTTTTTAAATGTGATATATCATGACGAAACGAGCTAAAGGCTCACCTGATGTTAAGTGGTTACCTTTGCCCATAACAACTGCAATACCACCAAGGCCTGGCCTGTTGCCTAATGGTTATGCATATCGTGTTCGCCAAATTGAGACATGAAGATGGAAAGTCCCAGCTGATTGTGATTTCACCGGCACTCGTACCCTTCGCACCAAATCACATAGGTAACTGTTTGGTGACAGAAATTATTACAGTAGTAGTGTACTACCCTAGACGTGTTATTTCAAAAGGAGATCTACCCACAAGAACCAAAGGTCCAGTATCCAGTATTTTTAACTGCAGTGTGGAGTACCTGGGTGGACTGTATTTCGTATAAGAGATTTTGGGAGTGTTACGCGTTCCCCTAGGTTGGACAAATCCCGCGTCACCTACCGGCTTACTCAGGTATTCACCGGGCACAGTTGCTTCGGTGAGTACCTGAATAGGATCGGACGCGAAGACACGGCAAATTGCCACCATTGTGGGTGTGACCAGGACACCGCACAGCACACGCTGGAGGAGTGCCCTGCGTGGGGCTCCGAACGGCGGGACCTGGTCAGCTTGATTGGGCAGGATCTTTCTCTGCCAGCAGTAGTGTCGGCTATGCTGGCAGATCCGACGGTTTGGAGGGCCATGGCTTCCTTCTGTGAGACCGTCATGCTTCAGAAGGAGGCCGCAGAGCGAGATCGGGAGAGGGCCGATCCCGCTCGGAGAAGGAGGCGCCGGGGAGGCAACCGCCCTGGCGCAAGGCTCAGTTAGGGCAACAGGCCGCATCTCCTGCTGCCACATCTGGCAGGGGACCTTCGGGATCGTGGACGCTAAGAGTGGGGGGACTCGGGGCGTCTTTTAGACGACCCTGGGGAGGACAGCAGTACGTGGTGGTCGCGTGCTACTGTGGGGAAAACAATATTGTTTTCCCGGGACGTGCCAAAGGCATAGCACTAGAGGGGCACCGGCGCGGTCCAATGGAGTTCCCGGAGCTCCTCTATTTTGTGCAGAGGATGGCCACCGTGTGGTTTTAGTCGGTAAGAGTCCGACATACCCCTCCGCCGTCCCCAGTCGGAGGGTATCCATGAGGATTTCCACCCGAAAACAAAAAAAAATACAAAAAAAGGTTGGACAAATCCCACAGAAAGAATCTGGTGTACTACTCACCTTTCTTCTGCAACGGCCGGCTTCCTAATCCTCCTGCTAATGTACTTGGAGTAGCTGGAGACTGCCTGGACGTTCACACCACGGTAATGAGGAGATCTCGTGATTTCGTTTATTTTATTAACGTACGGCGCTTTTCGAACTCAAACGGGCGGCGTTCACGACAACTCTTAAAAGACTGTCTTCCCGTCAGAGGGCGCGCAGGATCTGCACACGATGAATACGACACTAGTGCCATTGTCGCAGCGAAATAACGAGGTACCACCGAACCGATCATCAGTCCAGTGAACGCACCCAGTAATTTTATAAAATGTGTCCAACCATGAGTTAGATACTTAACATGCAGTATGAAGCGTTTTCTATAAGAAGCTATACTATGTTTTAATATCTGTTATGCAGCTAAAGTAATTGCTTGCTTAGAAGTTTAGAAAGGTCTATATTTATTGTAGTTACCTGTATATCTTAAATAAATACTGGATAAACGAAGAAAAATAACTTACCCAAAGCCCCAAAGGAAGCATCTGCGCTAGAGAATGCCTAAGGCATTAAGCTCGCCATTGTATAAATATAATAAAAAATTACAAAAAACATAGTAAAAACTTAAGTACTTACAAATTAGAACATTTAATTCAACTATTTGAGCATAACTCAAAAATGTATAGAAACAATAATGTGCAGTCGACCTCACGTCAATAACTGTGGTAACAACTACCTCAATACCAATTTAGTATTCATACCTTCCAGATCAACATACCGACTTAACCAAACAGGAGTTCCACAAGGTAGTGTGATGGGACCTCTTCTGTTCTTATTATATACTAGCTTTTACCCGCAGCTTCGCTCGCGTTAAATTCTGTTAACCCACGAGACGGATCCTGTTAATTCAGTCCAGTCCAGTCCAGTCCAGTCCAGTTCAATCCATCCATCCTTTCATTCAGACCGTCCAGTCCAGTCTAGTCCAGTCGAGTCCAGCCCAGTCCGAGTCCCACTCACCCTCACATTCACACTCACAAACACGCTCACACACACTCACGCTCACCCTTAAGTTTACCTTCACGCACACACTCACGCTCACGCTCTCTCTCACCCTCACACTCACCCTCACATTCACCCTCACACTCACTATCACACTCACACTCACCCTAACACTCACCCTCACCCTCACCCTCGCCCTCACACTCCCCCTCACATTCACCCTTACCCTCACCGTCAAACTCACACTCACCCTCACCCTCACACTCACCATTACACTCACCCTCACACTCACCATCACACTCACGCTCAACCTCACACTCACCCTAACCCTCACATTCACCCTAACACTTACCTTCACACTCAGCATCATACTCACCCGCACCCTTACACTCACCATCACGCTCACCCTCACGCTCACCCTCACACTCGCCCTCACACTCACCCTCACACTCACCCTCACACTCACCCTCACACTCACCCTCACCTCACCCTTACCCTCACACTCACCATCACACTTACCCTCACCCTCCCACTCACGCTCACCCTCACACTCTCCCTCACCCGCACACTCACCCTCACCCTCACGCTCACCCTCACGTTCACCCTCACACTCACCCTCAAACTTACCCTCACATTCACCCTCACACGTACCTTCACACTCAGCATCACACTCACCCGCAGCCTCACACTCACCATCACGCTCACCCTCACGCTCACCCTCACACTCGCCCTCACACTCAACCTCACACTCACCTTCACCCTCACCCTCATACTCATACTCACCCTCACCCTCACACTCACACTCACCCTCACACTTACCCTCACACTCACATTCACCCTCACCCTCACACTCACCCTCACCCGCACCCTCACACTCACCCTCACCCGCACCCTCGCACTCACACTCTGTGTTTTTTCATCACTCATCCATTACTATCCGCTCGTGCGAAGGAATTACGAATTTAGTTTTTTCTTTCTTTCTCAAAACTCATACCAGTTTTTAAGTCGGATCATCAGCTTTCAAACAAAAAAAGTTTCATCAAAATCGGTCTAGTAGTTTTAGCGTGATGCTCGAACAAACAAACAAACAGACATTTACAATTTTATAATAGTTAAGATCAAGAAGAAGATAAGATAAGAAGAAGAAGGTAATTAAACATTGTAGACTGATAATAATATTTTTTTAGTTACACCAAGATAATTTTATGCTTATTCGTATATTAAGATGGATACAATATAACAACGTTTAGGTACTTCTATTCTAACATAATTTTTTTGCTTTTCATACAAAAAATTTGAGAAATCGCAATTTAGAGGTAGCTTCCGGTCCTTGTCTGTAAGTCGAAAGATTCAGATTTTCGGTTGGCTCAAAAGAGTGCATTTCCAAGACGGCACCACCCACATACGACAGGATTTTTTTTTCTACCCAGTACAATTCGGCCCGACCAAAAAGTTTTTAATGCAATTTCTTTAGCAACCGTATTTTGTCTATGGAGGCGCGCGCTAGAGCGCATGCGTGCGAATGACAGGTGGATATGAGCGCCTTAATGTATGCAAAATTTTGTAGAAAAATATAATTAAAAATCACCGGTTCCCGTCATCGTAGCGAGGTAAAATACATACCAGTTTTTAAGTCAAATCATAAGTTTTTAGTCACAAACAGTTTCAACAAAATCGGTCCAGTAGTTTTATCGTGATGCTGGAACAAACAAACAAACAAACAAACAGACAACTGACATTTAACAATTTTATAATAGTAGTAGATTAACGATTTATCTAATATCACAAACCACCAATGTATCTTATTTGCTGATGACATTTGTATAATTATTCCCAATACCGACCAAGTAACTATAAACCATGGAATAGAGATTAATAAAACCCTACGACATATAATTAAATGGCTTACACATAATGACCTAAATACTAACTTGACTAAAACTAAATACATTCAATTCTCAAATTACAAAATAATAATAAATAAATTGACTTTAAAATATGACAATACCATAATTGATCCAACTAATTACATAAAATTCTTAGGCATAACTGTAGATAATTACTGCAATTGGAAGTCACACATAAATAACGTCTGCATAAAAATTTATAAATTCATATACGCACTAAGAAATCTACGCACAACAGCTTCAGAAAGTACAGCAATTATAGCTTACCATGGCTACATTGGATCAGTTTTGCGATATGGTTTATTGTTATGGGGCAACTCAACGTTAATCAATGAAGATTTTCTATCCCAAAATAAATGTGTGCGAGCAATATGCAATGCCGAACCTCTAGACTCTTGTAAACCGCTTTTTAGAAGAATTAGAATTTTAACTTTAAGCTCTCTCTATATCCTCGAGATTGGATTATTTGTAAGGAAACACCACAATTGTTTGAAAATAGTCTGTACAGCCAAAGAGATCCTACAAAGATAGTTGTGCCAAAGTGTAGAACTACCCTTTACCACATAAATTGTATGTTTTTGTGTATTAAAGTTTATAACAAAATACCCCAGACTTAAGAGAACCCTTAAGATTATTTTGTGTAAAGTTAAAAAAATGGCTAACTGATAAATGTTTCTATACAATTAAGGAGTTTTTTGAATGTAAAAATAATTTAATTTGATTGTTATTGCAATGAATTCATAGATTTAACATAACAAATAATATTACCTATCCTAAAAATGATTGTATACCCAAAATGGGCTGATTGATGTATCTAACTCTATCATGTATGTATAACAACTGTAAGCACTCAATCAGAAACAATAAAGTTTACTTACTTACTTACTTACTTATTTACTTACTTACTTACTAACACTTGAATTACGAAAACCACCCTTTCTGCTTACGAAATGAAGACGCTGTCAAGGTCAAACTGTTACTATTGACATGAGGTCGACTATACACAAGAATGACCAATTTAATTCGGTACCCCATAAGCTTGATAATGGACTGTAACAGGCACTATCTTCATGGTCAAATATCAGTGATGATGATGACAAGAGAAGGCATCTGCACACAAGTTTAGCTATCAAAGAGGAATATTAACATCTTGATTGCCTTGCAGAATACTCAGTTAGCAACTAATTGTTATCGGTATAGAGCTGTTGTAACCCCCAAAAAAAAAATAACATCGATTGTATGACATTGATATATACCATATCATCATTTGCAGAGTAATTTCATGCTATAGTTCTAATAGTACATTACTGCCGCGGCCGGCAACAGAGGCATCGATAGACGAACGAGTAAATGTGGGCCAAGGCACACATACGTGAGTCCATCAATGCCTGGTGGCGGCCAAGGCTCTTTTCTCAAATAATGCGCGAAAATTCAAACTAAGTAGGTACATCTAACAAAGCAATTTATTTATACAGGGTCGCCAGATGTAGATAAATATTTCTCAGAAAATTATTATAAAACGGTTTGATTAGGGTTTTGGATTAATCATATCTGTACTTATAAATATCATTATGTTAACTTTGACTATGAGGTATATAGTCAAAGAATGTTAATATCTTTCTTACTTGTTGTTTGTGTGTTTTTTATTTTAAAAGCGAGTTCGAAATTTAAATAAAATATTTGTTAAGTAAAATAAAACGCAGTATCCTAGGAGTTAGACTTACTGATCGCGTAAAAAACTCTATACTGCGTTCCAAAACACAAATTGCTGATGTAGGCCAAACAGCTGCCAAGCTTAAGTGGAACTGGGCTGGTTACATCTGCCGCATGCCGGAGGAGCTATGGGCGAAAACAACCACACAGTGGATTCCAGACAGCAGCAAACGACAACGCGGCAGGCCCAGAAGGAGATGGCGGGACGAACTTGACTCCTGTCTGAAGGATTGGCCCCAGAAGGCAAAAGACAGGGACAAGTGGAAAAAGGGAAGGGAGGCCTTTGCCCTGCAGTGGGACACTACAGGCTGATAATAATAATAATAAAATAAAACAATTGACGGCCGAGTAATGTTTGAAGGACGAGGCGAGCCGAGTTCTACCGAAGTGATTTTAAAAGGACGAGGCGCTAGCCGAGTCCATTTTATCCAAACGAGGCCGTTAATTGTTTTTTCAGCCGAGACTTGTATATGTATAGTACTTTTCTGTCATTTGCGAGGAAACAATACGCAAATTAATTCAACAGTATCTAAATTTCATTCACGCCAATTCGCCCGCGCGCGGTTTTTGTTAAAATCACGCTAGCATAATAAAAAACCGTCCAGCAATTTATATCATGGTCGTGTTGGTAATTGCTGGCGTGTTATTACTTTTATTGCGTACGGAAAAGAGACTATTGATGTATTCTTTTTTTTAAATAATAAAGCGATTTCCGAGCAGGTGCAAGAAAAAAAAATATTTTGAACAGTTCTGGGTGAGTTTGACGATGTTATTCCCGTCCAAAATTATATCAATGTATCGCAATAAAAATAAATATATATAATAAGTATTTAGTAACAGTCGCAGTTTGTCTTGAGTGGAGACCGCGAATCGGCAAACGCAGCGTAGGGCGCCCCCTTGCCAGGTGGACCGACGACCTAAAGAACGTGGCTGGGGGGGACTGGATGCGGAAGGCAGAGGACCGAGCGTTGTGGCGCAACTTGGGAGAGGCCTATGTCCAGCAGTGGACTGCGATAGGCTGAGTTGATGATTGATAAAAGTCGCAAGTATCTAGTAAATCACTAGAAAATAACTTAATTAAATTCTCTAAAATTTTATAACAATATGGGTGTAATTCCTTGCGATCCATGCAGTTACCCCGTTTTCAAACTGCTTCCATAAAAAAAGTTAGGCTGAACCTACCTACTTAACTATTTACTCCTTCCTAGAAACTTTCGTTTCAGAGCTGAGCCTAATAGACAAAATTCACATTTACAAAGCCTTCGCTAACATACATAATTTGAAAAAACTTTGAAGTTAACTTACTATGCCCTAGCGGTAGTTACTTTGTAGGATGTTTTTGTACTAAAGTATCAACTTCTTTTTTTCATTTTCATCCTAAATTTAACTTTTATGTCTTACTGTGTATCTTTAAATCTTTATAAAGTAACTCAAAGATAATTCAGATATTTCCAATATAAAAATAATTAAAAACCAGCCATGTGCTCGTCTGATTCGCGCACAAAGGGTTCCGCACCACATATGTCCGTGAAATAACTTACTTTTGACATACGTCAATTTTAAATCACTTATTAAGAACTGCAATCAAACAAAGTTTGACGCTTGTATTACCGTTTCTAGGATAAATCAGGAACAAAAAACGCTGAAAAGTGCATTTTTCAAGATTTCTTTTAGTAACTGCCATGATAGAGGCCATAGTAATACATATTCAGTGAAAATGCAACTGGATACTTATTACGGTTAAAAAGATATAGCCCTGTATATACCGGCGGACGGATAGATAGAACAGAACAGATGGCGTAGGCATAGTAACAAGGTCCCTTTGGCATCCTTCGTGTAGACAAAAAAAACAAAGACCCTATACAAAGACGAAAAATTCATAAATACACGTGCAATTCCCGAAAATTAAAAAAAAATGTTTAGCAGGCATTATAACAATCTTCTTCTATTTATAAACTTAACACTTTTCAGAACACACAACGCAAGATTATATAATTGTTATTGTAATACTTTCACACGGGAGGCTGTCCTGAAACGTGTCAACGAGTAAAATACATTACGAGCTGCATCTCCGTATCGAATTCACTTTTACAATAGCGCAACACATTCTTGTATCGCTTCATTTCATTCATCAAGAAATATGCCCCTAGAACCTAAAAGCTATATCGTACTAACAGCTCTATATAACATTCCCTGACCACTAAACGCGCAAGTAGTTAGCATGCAAACAAACAAGATATAGATTTCAATCTCTTGACTGCTCTCAGTCCCATTATACTATGTTGCGTTCCACGGGGTAACGATGATCGCTCAGTTATGAGGTCAATCACACTTGAGATATGTAACACCCTATGTGTTAACATCAGTATGTGGTTATTAGTATGACTATAAGACTATTTAAAGGGTAAATAAGGCTTTATAACCAACTTTGGACCGTGATAGGCCGTAACAGTGACGAAATTTACATAACCATGACTGTGAGTGAACCTTTGGTGTACTGGTAAATGCTAACTGATATGTGGCAAAGTAATAAAATTATTCGAACAATTTATTTGATCGTAGAAAGAAAGAAGAAAGAAAGAAAAATTATTTATTGCCACAACAAGACGACATGCGGTAGGTGAACATAAGAAATAACTTCATTAGGTACGTTTTAGGAATTACAGTGATACCTAGTTGTGGTATAAGAAAGGTAACTTTGCACGTCGTAGCTGCGACAAGAGGTTGATACTCAGCATGATGCTGTGTTGTAACGTGAGTCACAACACAGTGCTGATTTTCAGTGTCAACCCCAAGTGACGAACTGGTGCCAAGCCAGTAAAATCAACCAATGATGATTATGATTTAAGCAATTACACTATTAAATTACAGCCAGAGACGTGTTGCTGTCAAGTTTGCTGCGTTTCTTTTTCTTTTCAGCTTAAATACTAGAGAGCTGTCTTACTGTCTGATGTTCGAAAATAACCAAGTCTACTTTGATTAAAAATGATTTAGACCTTGACTTTGATTGACATGCAAGAAGAAGAATAGATGGATAGGATTAATATAGACGACTTACGGCCGTTTTCAATAACCTTTTTTTTTTTTACTTAACGAGCTTGCGTTTGACCGCCACCTCACCTGATGTTAAGCGATGGTGCGGTCGACGATGGTTCACTCTTGCCCAGCAAAGGTGAGAGGATGTCAGTAAAATATTTCGATCCATCCACTCAAGTGGCTACACCGGGCAACGTACCGGAACACGACTAGGTCGCTTGGCCGCACGTCTTTGCCTGGTTGCAAGCCGTCGGCCGTGGCCTACCACCAGTATGTCACCTGATTTGCACCACCCAGGGATCACTTGTAGGAATTTGGAAAAGGGGTACTCTCCTACGGACTTAGGTGCCTCGAATCCCACAAAAATGTATATAATTATGTCAAATTTCAATCTCTAGTAAGGCAAATCGTGGATAGATAGGTTATTGAAAACGGCCGTTACTAAAATACCTAAAATATGATTACAAATCAGCAAGTCTTGTACAAATACCTAATTCCCTTTCTTCAGATAGGTTTAATCCCAATATAATTATGGATGTTGTACCTATTTCATTGAGATTTATCAATTGTTTAGAGGTTGTAATGTCTTCAAGTCTTAATTTGTCTGATGTAATATACAAGAACTAATTATCTTAGATTGATTTTAGTTTATAATTAGTTATTACAATCACAATCGAGCTCGTGATCTTAGGCTAAGCCCGCACAATTCAATTCAAAACTTTATTGCTGACCAAAGTAGGTACATAAATATACATTGCAAGATGTTGAGTGAATGTGCAGTTCACTATGTTCTACCAATTAAGGCATGCACAATTATATTATAGTAGACACACACACACACGCACAGCGATTTTTATTCGCGCGCTGAGTTTCACCTACCGCCCGCGATTTTAAAACGCCATTGCGGGCACCTGCAATCCTGCATATAATTCCGTGTGTTACAGATTTAGTGAAAAAATTCGCGCGAGAAAAAATCGCAGTGCGGTGTAAGCCTTATTCTAGTGACCTGTACGTTCCTAGTGTTGTACTAACGTTACAGAGCTGTAGTCTGAAGCACTTATACCTACAATAATTTATGTGTTGGATTCCAGAGTAATAATAAGATATAGATATGAGTGATGGTTTCATTCAAAGTTCCGCTCAAAGTTGAAGAACAACAAAAACAATTGAAGTGTGTGTCCGCAAGCGGCACGTAAAATGTTCGCCGACCCACACATACGCACGCATAAGCTGTACTGAACGTAGCCTTTGAATATGGTTCACTCCGCGTGTGACAACTGCAGTTTTAAGCCTAATTATTCTACGGTTAGATTACATTTTGATGCGAAGCTGCTTGCTAGCTTGCTCGTCCGGAGTAAACCGAGTAAAATCGTCACCCCGCACGTTTATCTACGCTTGCAAATACGTAGAGGCGATGAACGTAGATGAAGCGAAAGAGGTATGTCAGGATCGTAGCAGGTGGAAATCCATAGTCTCTGCCTACCCTAATGGGAAACAGGTGTGATAATGTGTATGTATGTATGTGCAAATACATAGACACTTTTTAGAACTTTAATAAACATTCACTTACATTTTCCCAGTTGTTATATTCACCATTTCCTCAAAGTTTTGTTAAACATAATCAACTAACAAGTGCTAGTGGCATTTAATTAGCTGATCAAATAAATCGCAACCGATCGTTCAGTTGTGGGAAAAGCGATTTCACTTGATAATTAACATGAAAATTTAATCTATGGCTGGTTAGAGCTTGTTTGCGCACTGTACCGACTGATTTTTGCGGTTTGTACTAGTTTTGATACAAACCACTCTGTTTAGTGGTTAGAGAACTAATTGTCTCGGGTTTAATAGTAGTTTATGTGTGTCGTGCACATAATTAATTTGGAGTAGGTACATATTTAATTTGATACGCACACTTATTATTTTATTTATGAGCAAATATACTCCAACCCAAACCGATTCCCATCACAGAAAATTTGTTATATTTAAAACAATTGTAAAGAACATCGCTTATGCTAGGGCCGCACACATCACGAAGCCATTCGTGAGATCAAACTTCGTCTTCGGCGAATATGCTGGCCTCATACATCGAAGTTGCGTTATCGCGATGTTTTATCGCGATAATCCGAACATACACGAGTTTACACGACAAAACATGAGCCAAAACAAAATGGATGACACGGCCGCTATGTACTTTATGGCGGAAAATAATTATTACCCCCAATTTTCGAAAGGCTGTTCAACACAAAAATTAAATAATCAACTGTCAAATCTCAGGTCAAGCGATGTGATTGGTTGTTAGTATTTTTGCCGACCAATCACAGGAGCTGACATTAGATTTGACAATAGATCAAATTGATCAGCCTTTCAGAAAGTGGTGGTAATTGTTGTAAAAATAATGGGTTCACCACAAACTTGGCCAGATACATCGTGATAACACGAATATTCGAGTTATCGCGATGAGTGCAGCCTAAGCATAAGAATAGCCTTGCCGTCTGTTACAAAGATAAAAAATATACAACAATTACATGCGCATTTTTTCATTACTTACTGTACGGTCAGCATCCGCACATTGTACCGTAGCCTAGTTTAGTTAGAAATAGGTATTGCAATTTTTGTTATTTTAAGCAATGTTGCACCATAACGTACGAAAGTACGTTAGTCTTCGTTTTATCGCGAGCTCGTACAAACATACCAGCAACATTTTACCTAACATTTTATATAACATTTTTATTACTTTTTTCAACATTTTTTAACTATTTTTAAGAACATTATTTACGGTGTAGTTTTCCATTAAACATTATTTTAACTAACATTTTAACATTTACTTTATCCTATATCCTCAACATTATATAATATAGGCTTATGCCCTTACATTTGGTCCTTCGAGCATTTAAAAATAAAATCAGTGCCGTGGTGCGTTTTTCACTCGCGGGAACATTTGAACATTGAACAGAACATTAACAGTGAGAACAGTGACGTTGGGTGATAATTATCCAGATTGCAGTGAAGTATAAGAATCAGGCGGAAGCTGCGAATCCGGTGAGCTCGTTCCATTTTAACTACTTTTCGGCTACATATTGGATTTTATTGTGTACATTAAATACCAATAAGCTACAGCAATGTCTTCTTACGAAGAATTACTTAACTCTCAGTCTACAACCCTTGAGGCTATAAAGAGAATCAAAGAAAATTTTATGAAGGATAGTTCTTCACGTAAAACTACTCTTGAGTACCATGTTGAAAGGCTTGACAAGCTGGAAGGTTTATGGAGTGAGTTTAAGCAGAACGACACCCAATTATCCTTGATTGAAGGCGAAAAGTCTGGGCCTTACTACGAGAAACGTGTTTACAAACGTCTGGAACAAGTATATGAAGAGACGAAGTGCATGTTAAATAAATCGAAACAACGAGTATTGGCTAAAATCGAAGATGGTCAGTTTAGTTCTTTCAGTCAATTTCAAGGAGAAAGTAGCGTAACATGTACTCAAGAGAAAACTTCTGAACAACATGATGGCGATGAGATCGCGGATGGATTTAAACACGTCTCAAATGAAGAAAAAATTGTGGACCAACGAACTAAAGACATCATGAATGAACAGCGGTCGAACATCAGAGCCTTTGAGAGAGCAGTACGGAACATGGGCATTGAAAATTTGAAAGAAAAGTGGCAACTTGAAGATAAATTGAGAACAATCACACAACGCTGGGAAAAAGTCGATAGTACTTATTGGAAGCTTGATAACATATTAGACGATATGCAAGCATTTGAAAGTGATTATAACAGGTTAGAAAGACTGTATGAATACAGCAAAGAACAAATTAACAAAAAAATATGGGATAATAAACACCAGGAAAAATCCACTCCGAAAATTGAACTTCCAGTTTTCAGCGGCAGCTATGCGCAGTGGACAACATTTAAAGATTTATTTTTAGAAATCGTACACCGTAACACTTTTATCTCAAACGCTCAAAAAATGCAACATTTAAAATCAAAATTAAAAGGAGAGCCCGAGCGATTGATACAACACATGAACATTAGTGCCGATAATTATGAAACTTGTTGGCACATCCTTCAGCAGAGGTACGATAATAAAAGTTTATTATTTACCTACCAAGCTAACATTCTCTTGAACCAACCCAACATACAAATCCCATCGGCTTCCCAGCTGAAAAGAATGCATGACACAACCATTGAGTGCATCGAGGCTATCAAAAATCTACATTTCGATACCTCGACATGGGATCCCTTAGTGGTTCATATTTTGTTGCAGAAGCTTGACTCAGATACATGCCAGTCCTTTAAGGAATCCTTGGATGATCCTAGGAGCATACCAACACTGAAAGAGTTTCTGAAATTCATTGAAATCAAATTTATGTCAATGGAGTCAAGTACGAACTCAAACCGGCCACGTAACATTAACAGTCAACAATTAAACTTTCAATCGAAAACGGTTCATAACACGACGTATAGTAAGCCTAAATTTCAACAGCAAAACATTCAAGTTGAAACCAAGAACATGCCGAAAACATTCCATAACAAGAAAACAATTCATGGTTTTGTTATAACTTGCCCCAAATGTAATATGCAACATGGTCTCTACAATTGCAGAGATTTTTTAAGCCTGTCGCCAGAAGAGAGGTTGAAGACCGCTAACGACCTACATGTTTGTTTAAATTGTCTTTTCAGCCATAAAGGCGAAAAATGTACGTCAGAGAAAAAATGCAAACACTGCGAGGAGCCGTATAGCAGCATTTTACATGAAGCAATCGAATTTGCAGAATCGAGACCTAGTAAGTCTAATGTAGGTCAACAATTAAATACACACGTAGCATATGACAGCTCGAATGAAGTGTTGCTAGCCACGGCTCAAGTTAAGACAATGACTTCTGATGGAACTACGATCATTCTACGCGCCTTATTAGACCAAGGGTCGCAAGTCAGCCTTATCACAGAGAATGCTGCGCAAAGATTACAGTTGAAACGGGAAAAAATGAGTGCTGTGGTGTCAGGTGTTGGTCCTTCAGCCACCACCAAGTGTAAGGGTGTGCTTCATCTCAAATGCCAAGCCTTATACAATAATTATAACATTAACATTAATGCACTTATTATGAAGTCCATAACAAACAAACTGCCGAGTAAAACATTAAATAAAGGCAACTTTGAACACATACAACATTTACAACTCGCTGATCCTGAATTTAACATATCTCAGGACATAGACTTATTACTGGGAGCCGACATATATTCCGAAATATTATTGGAGGGGCTCATAAAAACTAAATCGTCATCCATCATAGCTCAACAAACTCATCTAGGATGGATAGTGTGTGGTAATTACAAAACATTTAACTGCCATGTAATAGTCAACAATATTCAAGATCTTGCCCAATTCTGGGAACAGGAGTCCTTGCAAGACAATAAGGAAGATATAGACTCCAACAACAAATGCGAACAATTATACGTGGGACACTCAGAAAGTTTTGCGAAACTAAAAAAAATTGTTCTATACGTACATATATTTTTATCAAATCTTTTCAAAGTACTTTCCACCAGCCTCTATACAAAGATTCATGCGCCTAAACCAGTTTTCAAAACACTTTTTCCAGTCCGCCGCAGACACCTCGTTTACAGCCTGCTCGAACGCAGCCAGCGCATCTTCCGGCGACGAAAATTGTATCCCTTTGAGCTGATTTTTTATTTTTGGGAATAAAAAGAAGTCACACGGTGCTAGATCAGGGCTGTAAGGAGGGTGACCCAGGAGTTTGACTGGCGTGCTGTCCAGGAAGTCCCTCGTTTTGAGTGCGGTGTGCGCAGGTGCATTGTCGTGGTGGAGCAGTAGCCCGCGGAGCCCTGTGTTTGGTCGCTTGTTGCTTATAACAGAGAAAACTTCTGGCAAACATTTGGTAGTATACCATTCGGCATTAATGCTTCTTTGATCCCGTAAGGGATTTGATACCAAGTGGCCAGTCAAATTAAAAAAGCTAGCGATCAAAATCTTACCCCCGCTTCTAGATCGCTTCACTTTGGTAGGCGTTGGCTCATTTTGAAACACCCAAACAGTCGACTGGCGCTTGGTTTCTGGGTCGTATTGATAAATCCAGGACTCATCACCTGTAACGATGTCGTAAACACGCCGAGACGAGCCTGCTTCAAATTTGTTAAGCATATCACGGCACCATTCCACCCGGGCCTGCTTCTGAGCATCGGTGAGGTTGTGCGGCACCCAGCGTGATACTATCCTCCTCACGCGAAGATGGCTGTGTAGAATCTCGTGAACGCTTCCCGATCCAATCTTCAATATGTGTTGAATCTCCTGATATGTAATTCGCCTATTGTCTTGGATTAAATTTTTCACTGCTAGCACGATTTCTTCGGTAACAGCCGTCAAAGGGCGACCGCTTCTTTCGTCATCCCCCAAAGTTGGTCGACCGCGCTTGAATTCGTTATACCAACGATACACGGTTGCCTTGGAAGGGCCTTCATCCATGAATGCCATTTGAAGTCTATCGTACGATTCATCCGGTTTCAGGCGACACTTGAAATCGTATAAAATCATAGCTCTAAAATGTTCCCGGCGCAGATCCATATTTCAGTGAGACACAATACTTTGAATTAACTCGCAAAAAATGTGGAGGGAAATTTTGAAATTGGAACTTACTTATTTTTACTTATAAATAATCATATTTTCGAAAAACATTATAACTGGCCAGTCTCCCATATATAAAAACTTTTTTTCGCAATACTTTCTGAGTGGCCTGGTACAACGAAACAACAACACGACTGCCTGATGGGAGATACCAGGTTCGTCTTCCTCTTAAGGATAACTTTACCGAACACCTAGGAACATCCAAACCGCAGGCCATCGCTCAATTTCAACAACTTGAGCGAAAGATGTCAAAAAACCCTGCGTTTGCAAGAGATTATAAACATTTCCTGGAGGAATACGAAGGAATGGGTCACATGAAGCAAGTCCAAACAAACACTGAACACAAAAACAATCATAACATTAACATAAAATCATCAAAACGTCAAATCTTGAGCGATATATCAACTATTTTTGATCCGCTGGGATTACTGTCCCCAATAACAGTCAAGGCAAAAATCTTATTCCAACAGATATGGAAGTATAAAACCGAATGGGACGATGCTGTTCCCGATGAAAAAGAATGGAGAACATTGAGATACGAACTGGCAAGCATGCAACCGTTTCAAATTAACCGATGGCTTGGTCTTGAAACAAACAAGGGTTGCAAATTACACGCGTTCTGTGACGCATCGGAAAAAGCATTTTCGTGTGTGATCTACAGCATGGTTCGAAAGGGTACACAAAAACCCCATATTGCATTGGTAGCAGCTAAAACTAAGGTTGCTCCAATTCAAAAACAACAAACACTCCCAAGACTCGAGTTATGCGGCGCTCAGCTGTTAGCTCAACTTGTGAAGAAAATAAAACATTGCCTCGATAAACCTAACATAAAAGTAACTGCATGGACGGACTCTATGATCGTGCTTGGTTGGCTAAATGGCGATATCTCGTGTTGGAGGGCCTACGTCGGAAACAGAGTTCAAGAAATAACATCGATAGTGCCCCCCGATAATTGGAAATACGTGAGATCGGAGCAAAATCCGGCCGACTGCGCTTCTCGTGGACTACTACCTTCTCAGTTACAAGACTTTTCTCTATGGTTTGATGGACCCGAATGGCTTCACAGCGAAAATCTGAAACATATAAAACACCAGAAATCGAAGATAAAAAGGTGCATGCTGTTATGTCACAGACCATTGACCAAAACATAAACATTGTAACACAACTCCATAACAAGAACAGCTGTATTATGACTATAATACGCATCATCGCTTGGGTGTCGCGTTTCATCACAAACACGTCACGAAACAATCGTCATCAGGAAGACGCAACAACGAATCATACGAACGGCTTGTCTACTGGCTTGTATGAAAAATGTAATTTAACACTCGCCGACATACGACGCGCTACAAACATTATTATAAAACACGTACAGAAGGAACATTATGAACAAGAAATCAAAGATTTTAAAACAAAGGGGAAGTTAAGCAACAATAGTGGACTTCTAAAACTTAACCCCTACCTCGATGAAAATAACATACTGCGCGTCGGAGGCCGATTACGATATTCAAACATACCTGAAGAAACCAAACATCCTGTTATCATACCAAAAAACAGAAGGCTGACGAACCTACTCATTGATCGTGCACATGTCACAACATTACACGGTGGAGCGAGATTAACCTTGGCTATATTGAGACAGAAATATTGGATAGTAGGAGGAAACAATACTGTAAAAAAACATTTGCAAAGCTGCATAAAGTGTTGCCGTTTTAAACCATCGAAACAATATCAACAGATGGCTGACTTACCCAATAAGAGAACAACGCAATCACCCCCTTTCTTCCACACAGGGGTGGATTTCGCAGAGTTTGTTAATGTCAAACTGAACAAAGGTCGAGGTGTCAAAACAAGTAAGCAACTAACAAGACCAATTACAAAATTAATTAAACTTCCGATACCAGAATCCCAGATGGAAAACCCTGACACCACCACCGCTACTGTAACAAATTGTAAGGAAAAATATAAACCAACAAAACATAACATTAATCAAAAACAACGATTCAAATCGGGGAAAATAAGTTCCAGCCTGCTATGTGTGCTCATAACATTATTAACATTATTTCAGCCCACAAAACAAAACAGTGACGTCATAAATGTCACTCCGTTTGAACCGAACAGAGCAGTGTATTTTGACCGAATCGGCAATTTACAAAGCGTACATGATGACTGGAAAATCGTTACCTACTACAACATGACGTCATATTGGCAAGGCATAGAAAACATCCATAGAGTTGTGAAACACCTAGGGGAAAGATGTGAGCAATTCAGCTATCAAACGATGTGCAAAACCATTATGACTGAATTCGAACAGGAGCTCAGTGAACTGAACCATAACAACTACATGTTGAAAACACATCATGGGCAGACCAGGGGGCGCGTCACCCGAGGCCTTATCAATGGGGTAGGCTACCTTGCGAACAGTCTATTCGGCGTACTAGACGAAAGTTTCGCAATTCAATACAAACAGGACATAGAAACATTACATAAAAATAGAGACCATTTATTGAACCTGATTAAAGGGCAAACATCAATAATTGAGGCTCAAAGTAACATTTTAAAGAGAAATGAAGAGGCAATGAATACGCAGTCCAACCTCTTATCCCAACACTTTAACGCTACAGACAGCTATCTACAGCAATTGGGAACGGTTGTTCAGCAAGAGGAAAATTTGAACTACTTCAACATCATGGCTGTAACGACTTCAATAATTGCATCTAAACTCCGCCACATTCAACATATGCTTTTAGACACAGCCATTAACATTCACCATGGTCATGTGGACACCAGACTCTTACCGCAAAGCCAGCTCTTTCAGGAACTCAACATCATTTCTGGACAGTTGCCACAACATCTGTCTATTCCTGTTGATAACATGCAAACGCAACTGGCCGACATATACAAGTTATTAGAGGTCAAGTCTAGATTATTAGACAATTATTTCATTATAGAAATAACATTACCGTTAACAGGCGACACTCAATTCACGTTATATCAACCAGTACCTATTCCGATGATAACAAACAACAAAGATTCACTTGTAATGAAAACAAGCTCAGAATACATTGCAGTCAATATAAGAAAAGAGACATATATGCAGCTCACAGGCAGTGATTTGGAACATTGTATAAAAATTGAACCAAGTACATATGTGTGTTCATTTAACAAACCAACACGTAACATGAGGAGTCAGCAAATCCCATGTGAAATTGGCGCAATAACAAACATAACATTCTCAAAATGCATCTATGCGTCCGAAACATGTAATAACAAATGGACACCACTACAAAAACCAAACACGTGGCTGTATGTCTGCTGTAAGGATTGTCCATTACAACTCATCTGTGCAGGACATACTATCACTTCTAAGACAATACATTCAACAGGAATCTTAGAAGCTAAGGAAGGATGTATAATCAGAAACAATGAAGAAACATACTACACACAAGTTTATTACACAAACAACATCTACGTCAACCCAGAAATACCACTAATAGATCTGGAGGACATCAACAATCTCACATCTATTCAGCCGATTGATTTATCAACTGAGCAGCAAAACAAGCAATTTGTAAGAAACGATTATGAGAAACTTCATAATTCGTTGAAGGAATTAGAAGATCAAACGGAACAAACTGAAATGTCGCAACACGATGTTCATCAATACATTGTTTCCTACACATCGATGGGACTTCTGATCCTGTCAGCAGTCGTCGCGGGAGGAGTTTACTTATACTGTAAACGCAGCAGCATCGCCGTCGCCG
The DNA here is from genome assembly GCA_949699075.1 of Asteroscopus sphinx. Lineage (NCBI taxonomy): Eukaryota > Metazoa > Arthropoda > Insecta > Lepidoptera > Noctuidae > Asteroscopus > Asteroscopus sphinx. The sequence continues at coordinate 9,366,781 of OX453013.1, read as the reverse complement.
GCGCCGGCGTGTCCACCAGATCACCGCCACCGAAGCCACTGAGGGCCGCGTCATCCACTGACAACATAGAACCGACTAGGATCAGCAATAATACTTACGCAACACCACATACGTTTAACATCTAACATATATTCGTTTGTTTTTTAATTTGGACATTTTATTAATTTTAATTTTCATTTTCTTATTTTTATAACATTTTGTTAATTTTTAAAAATTATTTTCTTGCCCCGCCAAGATTGTCGGTCAGCATCCGCACATTGTACCGTAGCCTAGTTTAGTTAGAAATAGGTATTGCAATTTTTGTTATTTTAAGCAATGTTGCACCATAACGTACGAAAGTACGTTAGTCTTCGTTTTATCGCGAGCTCGTACAAACATACCAGCAACATTTTACCTAACATTTTATATAACATTTTTATTACTTTTTTCAACATTTTTTAACTATTTTTAAGAACATTATTTACGGTGTAGTTTTCCATTAAACATTATTTTAACTAACATTTTAACATTTACTTTATCCTATATCCTCAACATTATATATATAGGCTTATGCCCTTACACTTACTATTCGTCGTATTTAATTAAAAAATCAGCCTTCGAGAAACTGGGGGCTACTCACACAATATTCTATACTCCCACAGAGCTTAATCACCGTCATTAACTTATTAGGTCGCGTACACAACGAACGCAACTGATTGCGGGATCGCGTGGCAAGTGAAATGATCACTGAAACGAACACCCACTGCGATACCTACTCTCCTATTACATGAAGCGTTATTAATTGTCTTGTCGATTTGTATACAACGTGTAACAGAATAAACGCAAGTCCTGAAAGTTTTTTGTTTAGAATCGCTAGGAGAATCCATTGAGATGGTTTTAAGGTTCTGTATCTGTACTCAGTACTGTATCAGACTGCCTCGTTGGTCTAGTGATTGCAAGCGCGACTGCTGAGCGTGGGGTCCTGGGTTCGATTCCCGGGTCGGGCAAAGTGTTATTGGGTTTTTTCATTAGGAAATTCTCAGTTGCAGCCCGGAGTCTGGATTTGTGCCCGGTCAATGGCAATAGGCTCGCCCCCTATTACATGGGACTATAACATAACTGGCGAAATGTGGGTGTACTATTACACCTCTGCCTACCCCTTCGGGGAAATACAGGCGTGATGTTATGTTATGTTATGTTATCTGTACTCAAAGGGTGACAAACGAAACCTACTACGCTGTCCGTCCGTCCGTCTGTCTGAAACAGGGCTGTATCTTTGTAACGGTAAAAGATAACCAGTTGAAATTTTCACAAAATATGTGTTACTATGGTGCCTATCACGAGAAATACTGAAAAAAAAAAGCAACGTTTTTGTTCCTGCTGTATCTTCAAAACAGTAATACATACCAGAGTCAAACTTGGTCTGATTGGAAATGGAGTGCATACTATGTAGTTTAGCAACAAATACTTAAAATAGGGCAAACATAGACATTTACTAAACACTTAATTTCTTTCAATTTATGTACAGTTGAGGAACGAAAAGGTTCGTCAATTTTTTAATTTATTCCTATAAACATGTCGCGAGTACATGTTACCTTTTCAAACTCCGAACGAGAGATAATTCGGCGGGTGTATGTACAACTGTCATAATTGTTATCTGTCAATACAAGCAAAAATAGACCTTAATGTGACGAACCTTTTCATTCCTCGACTGTATACCTATTCAACAATATTCATAAATGTCAGCCAGAAAACGCCAATCACAACCGTAACATTTAACTAAAATTCACCTAACACTTCATAGTTTCATACGCTCCAAATCCTACCTAACGAGACCCTATTGACTTCAACCAAATTAATTTTCAGAGATTATCCGGACGGATCTAAATTAACAGATCAATGTTCTTATTAATTAATCTGGCAAATTAGAGAACCCTTTGACATTTGATTGGCTACGATTATTGATAGGCGCTGTATGTTAATTTGGACGCGTCGATTGCTCACTTGACGGGTCTAGCTTGTGATCAAAGTCTGTAATAGTTATTAATTTAGATGTTAATTAAGGCATAGTTAATTTTAACTCATCTGTAATCATCATGGTTACTAACAAAATTTATTGATTTAGTAGTAGTTTGAAGTAATGTAACAACACCATCATAAGCGGAACTGGTTTAGTATGTGAGTTTCCTACAAGACAGGTTCTATTTATATCGGTTTTACACCATCGATATGCGCTTGACTGTAGTTTTATTTGAACACCCATCTCTAATCCCTACGTGATCTCGTTTCTAGAGGTGTATTGCTGAATTTAACTTTCTAACATGGTAACATAATGGACGATACAACAAATATCAAAAGCAAAATAAATGACCACTGTGTTTAAATGCCAGTAATGACTTACTGAAGTATATGTATATATAGGTCTATCGTCACCTAGTTACACAATTGCCCGGCAGGGCCCTATTTTATACAAAAGCGACAATGAGAGCAGTGACAGACATAATTTAGCTGTTTTAATTAAAAACACTTATCGTGACAATGAGACAATTAAATAACAGGTACTCGAACGGTGAATCTCACCACCATCCTTGTCAGTTAGCTACCGTGGCCAAACCTTTGTTACAGAGAGCACACCGCATCTGCGATGCCGACCACCTGGCAGGGGAACTTTACCATGTGAAGCATGTTCTCAAGCATAATAACTTGCAAGCTCCACATCCCCATCGCAAACGCCGCCTGAAACCCAGCACAGTTGATCGTCGACCTGCTGTTCTACCTTTCATCAAAGGGTTCACCGACAGAATTGGTCATATCTTGAAGCGTGCTTCTATCAAATCCTATTTCAAGCCCCAAAGAAAGATCAGCCAACTCCTCGGACCGGTGAAGTGTCACATTCCCTTACAACAGCGGTTCTCAAACTTTTTTGGTCACGGAACCCTTTTGACAAGCAAAATACTTGACGGAACCCTACAATAAAACAATAGTTTTTAAAAGTGTATTCTTTATTATATAAGCATAATAAAAGTACAATGTAACAGTTACTAATTATTACTTACTTTAACCACATGCCAAGTACAATAATAGAAGATATTAAAAATGAAAAAATCTTAACTAATGGGAGGTATGAAACTGTTTTTTATTTTTCATCAATTGGTTGATATCAGGTTTGATAGAAGACATTTGAAGTCTCATATCAGGTTCGGCGTCCAGTCTATTGCGATATTTTGTTTTCGTGGCTGCATAGGTTGAGAATCCTGTTTCGCACAAATATGTTGTTGGGAACGGGAGAAGAATATTCAGAGCCATTCTGCCAAGCATTGGATATTCATCACGGATTCTGCACCAAAAATCGTTGAGAGGCGTCGTTTTGAACAGTGACTCCATACTTGTGTCTGATGACATTTCTAAAAGAGATTCATATATCTCGTTTGACATACTTTCGGGCTTTTGCAAGTTGGGTAAAAAAGGATTATGAATCCATGAATTCAGCTTCATTTTTGTATTATGTTCTTCGGGAAAATACTTTACAAAAGATGCGCGCATCGAAGTGAGATATTGGACCAATTCTTCAAACACATCATCTTGAAACATTTCCGAGTCGTTATCGCTAACAAACTCACTGAGTGACGTAAAGCTTTCTATTTCTCTCTTACCAACGCAAATAATCCAAAAATCTAATTTTCTTTTGAAGGCAGTTATTTTGTTATAGGCCTGGAACACTGTTGTCTGTTTACCTTGCAATGATAAATTCAATTCGTTCAGTTTTTGAAAGATATCCGCCATAAAAGACAATCGGAACAACCAAGTTTTATCATACAAACGGTCTTTCAAATTAAAAGAAACTGTATCTGCTGAAAGAAACATTTGTAACTCGGCTCTAAGTTCAAATAGCCTTGTTAAAGTTTTACCCCGAGACAGCCATCGCACTTCTGTATGGAGCAGCAGTGTTTTATGTTTGCTGCCATAATCTTCACACAATAATGAGAACAATCGGGATTGTAGTGGTCGTGATTTGATAAAATTAATTATTTTTACCGCTTCATCCATAACTAATTTTAGATTTGACGGCATTTGCTTCATCGCAAGTGCTTGTCTATGCAGAATACAATGGCTGGAACTACAATTAGGCGCTTTACTTTTTATTCGTGATACTGCTCCTGCTGTTTTACCTGTCATCGCCTTGGCCCCATCTGTACAAATGTCAATGCAATCGTTCCAACTAAGATTATTTTCTTTAAAAAATATGTTTATTTTATTAAAAATTTCTTCCCCGGTAGTGTTTGTGGGCAGCGGTGAACACATAAGCATGTCTTCTTCAAAAGAACGTTCATATGGATATCTCACGATAACCAGCAAGATAGCCAGACCAGTGACATCAGTTGACTCATCCATTTGCAAGGCGAATCGTGTTTTTTTGTAGACGTGCAACTAGTTCTTGTTTGACGTAGCTTGCCAGATCATGGATTCGCCGTGAAACAGTATCGTTTGATAGCGGTACAGTAGAAAGATGCTTTGCAGATTTTTCATCGAGCATACATTTTGTTATGTCTAACACACATGGCTTTATTAAATTCTCAGCGATAGTGTGCGCTTCACCTGCTTGTGCAATGCGATAGCTAACTAAATATGATGCCTCCGTGGCCTTTTCATTGATAGTTTGTGTTACATGCATCATATTTTTTTGACTTTCCAATAACTGTTTTTTTTACGAACAAAAAATTCTTTATTCTTGTCTTTAGACTCGGGGTGTACAGTTTCTAAATGTCTGCGTAATTTGGCAGGTGCCATGGAACTATTAGGAAGCAGTTTACTACATAACATGCAGAGAGGTGAGCCGTTGGAATCAACAAATCCGAAACTGATATATGATTCATCATACTTCCTTTTTTTCGTCTTTGAAACCGTGGAGCTTGACGTCGTGGCATCATCGTCTGGATCGGTAATTGCTGTATTCTCCGCGCGTACTGCTTTTGAACATTCAGCGTCATTAGAAGATGTCGTTGCAACACGTTTAACACCTTTAAGCCAACGTTCCATTCTTCTTTATTAATAATGTTACACGTCAGGATGGTAGGGTCAAAATAATGCACAATCGTTACTGCGTTTATGAGACAAAGTTTAGTCCAAAGAAGAAATGTACAAAACTGATACAATCAGAATACAGCGGGCAGTAGAACTTACAAGAAGGCAGCAGGCTAGCCAGCTTGTAAGTAGGTAGGTACGAACTTATCGCTCCGAACGCTAATCGTCAACTGACTGACGAGGCGCGACTTTTTTTATATAATAGCGCTTTTATACTTAGTCCTAGACTCGAACTCGAACATTCTCAAAAATACTCGAGTCGGCGCCTTTGATAAACAAAAAGCGGAAATAAAAATATAAATACAAAAAAATGCGTTGTAAACAATCTCGACTTTATGCTTTTGAAGATAGAGCCGAAAGTCGCTTGTTCACAACTATAGCGTCTAATTCAGAGGCGGCTTTTATCAAAGGGACTGCGCGCTCACAAGTATACGCGCGGCGGGCGGATTCAAAACGTTCGACCAGTGACCAGAGAGAGGTGTTTTGTTTTTTTTTTCTAAATTCTTGCGGAACCCCTACAGGGGTATCGCGGAACCCTAGGGTTCCGCGGAACACACTTAGAGTACCGCTGCCTTACAAGATGCAGGGGTCTACAAGATTGATTGTGATTGTGGGTTATCATACATAGGGCAAACAAAGCGTAGTATAGCCACTAGAGTTAAAGAACATATAGCTGACGTCAAGAACAGACGCTCCACAAATTCTGCAGTGTGTGAACATGCCCTAGACAAACCCAACCATTTTCTTCGATTTGATAAACCACAAATTCTGGCGAAGGAAAACCGATACGTACCTAGAATGCTCCGTGAGGCTATTGAAATTAAAAAACATCCTAGTTTTAAAAGAGAAGATGGTTGGCAGCTACCACCTGTTTGGAACCCAGTCCTAAAAATAATCAAGGCCCAAACAGCATGCAACACTGTAAAAGATAATGATATTGTGAGTGATTACTGCGTGCATCGAAACGATTTTAATTAATAATATTGTACGGTAGATTAAAATAATTGTTAAGAAATATTTGTAAAGACGCTTGTCATCTTAGTCTACCCACTGCGACCACGAAATGCTGCAAAGCTTTCGAAACGTCAGGGAAACCAATTTAAATAATATACGCGATTTAATCCGGTTAAACTTTGTTTTATTACAATTAAATAAGTCAAACTGTGATTTGCTGTGCTCGGTGGCACATTCAAAACACTCTATACTACACACTTGCATACTACATGCACCAATACTAAATAATAAGACAATATTATTTAGATTTCTGTGTCATAAACGTAGCTCTATTACATACCTGTACTCAAATCAAATCAATTCTAAAATTGCCTTCAGTTCCAGTCCATGTAGTGTAAAAACCAGAAAGCTACAATTGATTAAGTTTGAATAGGACCGCGACCACTGTCCGTTCAAAAAAGTAATCTTCACAGAGTTTGTTGGTTTTGCTGTTTCAATTCTCATGTAAACCGCAACGGGAATCGGAAAACCGATTGACAATTTGCCAACAATTGATATAAATGTTAACTTTTGTTACATGGTCGTACGTTTTAAGGCTAGGCACCCAAAATGAGGTGACTTTTTGAAAACATATGCTGACATAACAACATTTTTTTGGACACATGCTTGATGAATGTCAAATTTAGATATATGTTTTTTTGAACCTTTATCTATCGTTTGACTAGACAGTTACATAATTGGTTTATTTTTGTTCGATGCTTTTATTTTTGCAAAATCATGCGTTTTTAGAGATTATTCGAATTTTTCTCCTTCATAATTTAAGTGAAGTATATACAATTTAAGCACATAGAAAGATAATAAAGTTCATTAAATACTGGTTTGAGGAAATTTGTATAGATTGTTTAGTATCCTTGTAATAAAACGAAAACTGTTTTGAGACTTACGTCATTTACTTCCGTGGTAAAAAGCGCGCGAATGATTTTCTCGAAAATGAGTTCTATTGCAACACGCATAAAATTGACGAGAGCGGCTCGCAGTTGCGGGGTGTAAGGGGAGTGCGAGGGTGGGAATTACGTTTTGGGTGCGTCCTCTTAAGTACTCTATGAAAGCGTTGGGTTAGTGTAATGAGCTATTTTATGCATTTTTTTAAACTATAACCATTGCAAAACTACGATTCCAAGAGAGTTTAGATCCAAGTTTATTTAGTTACTGTTGAGTAAACTTCAGTGTCCAAATTCAAATTCAAAAGTTTTTATTTTGAATAATTATTACACATGCACTCTCAAAACATTAAGAATCAGTTGCACGGTTCAAAAAAGTTGGTCCTAAACAAGGGCCGGCAAGAAACTCCATGTATATACTCTTTTCAGTTAGGTATTCCATCCACCATCAACTCAGCCTATCACAGACCACTGCTGAACATAGGCTTCTCCCATGTTGTGCCACAACACTTGGCCCTCCGCCTTCTGCATCCAATCCCCCCGGATCTACCTTCCTCAGATCGTCTGACACCAGGCTGGAGGGCGTCCTACGTTGCGTTTGTCGATTCACGGTCTCCACTCAAAGACTCTTCTGCTCTAACGAACATCAGTCCATCGACAGACATGGCCAGCCCACTGCCAATTCAACTTATCTATACCATGGTATGACTAACTATGCAGGAATTAAAATATGTGCCGCAGCGGCTGCGGAGGCCCTCAAGCGGCGCAACTGTGTAACGAGTTCCAACTCGTTATGCTGCTCACCCTATTTGGTTTTTCTGGCCACTTTATTATACTTTCATCAATCCAAATTAAAAATTCAAAATTATTTTCAAAAATGGCTAGTTTTCTACTGTTTTAGCTCAGTTCTATATTGTACGCTGAAAGACACTCATGTGTCTGTTACTGTGTCTTATAATCATTATATTATTTTATTAACAAACAGTCAATGTATCAATTTACCAGTTAAGTGAGATACAGTATACCAAAAACGTTTCTGCTTGTGTTTTTATTGTTTGTGCCGACCTACATAACTACCTACCTATCTACCTGAATCCTGAATCCAGCCAGAGCTCGCTGCATTGCTACAGCAGCAGCTCAATCATCCTATAGTCGGAGTTTACCCACCACCCCTCCGACCCTCCGTACTACTGACTCTCTGTGCCCTCCATACCTCAGAGGAGTTCCATACCTCTGAGTTCTGTTCCTGTAGTTCCTGTACCACTAGTTCCTGTAGTTCCTGTACCACTAGTTCCTGTTCTCCTCCTCGTTCCGTGTGTCATCGTATGTCAAGCCTCCGAACCTTCGACCCTCCGAGTCTCCTGCCTGAGCTACCCTCATCGAACCACCACCGACGTGACAACTGTAGCCTACCAATAGGTAGGTTACCTAATAAGGTAACTACGACTTTAAGCCGATTGGGGTCAATATAGTGGGGTCTGGGGGCGCGCTTGTTTATCAAGGAAAACGGTCATAGGCTGATCGACACTGTGCGTGACAGGGCTCTGGACTTTTCTTTTGCCAAAGAATAAGCATTGCGTTTCAAATCTGTACAGTTTATTACATTCATCATCATCATCATTTCAGCCGAAAGACGTCCACTGCTGGACATAGGCCTCCCCCAAGCATCGCCACAACGACCGGTCCTGTGCCTTCCGCATCCAGCGGATTCCCGCGACCGTCACCAGGTCGTCGGTCCACCATGTGGGGGGCCTACCCACGCTGCGCCTTCCAGTACGCGGTCACCACTCCAGAACTATACTGCCCCATCGGCCATCCGTTCTGAAAGCAATGTGCCCCGCCCACTGCCACTTAAGTTTGGCAATTCTTCGGGCTATGTCGGTTTCTTTCGTTCTCCTGCGAATCTCCTCATTTCATTACATTATTACATTACATTATTACATTATTTTCCTTTAATAGCGTTGATTAATTATTTTATCGAACTTTAATCAATAGTTTAGATACAACAAATAATAATAGTACGAAATTGTGAATAACCCCTGAAACTTAATTTCCACCAAATAAACTAAAACAGCAGAAATCAATAGCGATACATACTTATGAATAAAATAAAGCGTATTCAAATTCTGATGGCACGGGTGACAGATGTCAGGAGTCAATAACGATGACGTAATATGAATAGAAATAGTTCCTCACAACTTTTTGCTCCAACCAACATTCCTATTTTCATTTCTGTGAAGAAAGTTCGGGATTTTTGTGTTCAGTGTAGTTTCAATGTATTTATGGAAATATTCTGGCTTTTTTTTTTACGAACCTAAATATCTTCTGTTTTTTTTGAAGATTACTAAGCAACTATCTATTAGTACTTATATTCTGTTTTTTCTCTCTTTTCTTAGTTAGTAAACAATCTAAGCATGTCTCTTTATTCAAATAATTACTGATAAATTATAATGACTAGTTCCGCACATGTAATTAGGAAAAAAAAAACTTGTGTTAAATTGTTAACAAAATGTCTTTTATTAATTATTATTGACGAATTGCATTAAAAAGACATGTCAAGATTGTGTACTTAGACAAGTAAGAAAAAACAGAGATTAGTACCAATTGCTTTACTAGTATTGCCACCAACGCAAATGAGTCTGGTGCTGACTTTGAATTAAACTAATTAATAATAGTCTCAATAATTATAATAATAGGGAAGTTCCTCTCTCTGAGGCTCTGACCGCCGGTGGCTTGGTCCCTGTTCTGTTACGGTTTTTTATTTATTTTTGTTTGAAAAATATTTAAAAATGTTAATAAAATATAATAATGAATAAATGGAATCATAATTATAATAATCCTGACTATTGTAGCCTGATATAGTGGTGATAGATACATCAGAGCGCCATACAATGATTGTTGATAGTTGATGTAATCATCCCGCATGACGAGAATCGAGTGAATAGGTTTTTGCTGGGCAAGCGTTTACCATCGTCGACCGCACCATCGCTTAACATCAGGTGAGGTGGCGGTCAAACGCAAGAACGCGTTAAGAATTTAAAAAAAAAAAACTTTCTTTTATTTTAAACTGTGACTCACTTAAAGTGACTTGGTCAGCAAGTCGTAATATCCGCGTTTAGCGCACTATCCATCAACGTCGCCGCTCACTGAAGCTGGACACGTGAATTATTGTAACTACGTTTTAAGCTAACCGTAAGCTATAAGCATAGCGGGGTCCCAACTACTAAAGGTATAGAATTACTAGACAAGCAACTTCAGTAACAAACAAGTAACAACAACTAGTTTTTTAGGGATGTTCTTCAATTTGGAGGGGTCTTGGGGCGTTTCACACCACGCTTAGTTCGGACCGCGGTGTGAATCGCCCAAGAACTCTTTTTGAATGGACCGTTTCGGACCGCGGTGTGAAACGACCATGATCTTTTTTATAATGGGCTGATTCGGACCGCGGTGTAAAACGTCCCAGTGGTCTGAAACGCTCCATCAAAAAGAGTACAGGGGTGTTTCACACCGCGGTCCGAACTAAGCGTGGTGTGAAACGGCCCAAGACCCGTTTGGAGTTATGACGGTCTCTTGCCAGTGAAAATGGCATTACCATTAAAATTGTCATGGTTTACGATGCTCAGCTTAGTTACTCCACAGAACTAGATAGAATGATTGTAATCACAATTTTACTTGCGATTCATGCGTGGTAACTTTCCGAACAAACTACGCCTCCCATATTGACGTCATTAATTTTATAAAATTATATTAATCAAATGAACTTCACAGATTTTGTTTCTGAAGTTAGAAACATCACAAATAGGCATTTTTGCGGGTTTTTGTTACAGTATTTACAGAAACAAGTCGTAAGGCGTACTGAGAAAGGCATTGAAATGCACTGCACTATGGTGCAGAGTGTTGGCACGCGCGCCCTGCCCACTTGGCCATTCTATCTATTTCTGTGTTAACCTCTAAGTGAAAACACAACAGTACATTGTGGCACTGATAACGGGTAACGCAATAGGTCCTTGTGTCGCGTCACATCGCAGTTGTGTCATTTATATGACAATTCATCACAGCAGCACCAGGTGTCTGGTGCGTGCAGTAAACCCGAGTTGTACGTCAAGGATCTGTATTTTTTATCCCCCTTAGTTCTTAGAAGCGTCCTTAGTACAGAGCTATAGGTGCTGATCCTTATCCTTACAGCCTGTACAAACTTGAGCACCATTGCCTAAGACTTTTACATACATACATAACATCACGTCTGTATTCCCAAAACGGGTAGGCAAAGGTGTATAGTATTCTGCTTATTAACTTAGTTTAACTCATAATTATGCATATAACTTGTAGGAGAAAAAAATAAGTGCACCAACATTTTTCCAGTTATGTTATAAGTACCACGATGGCGAGCCTATTGCCAATAACCAGGCACAAATCCAGACTCTGGGCTGCTACTAGGAATTTCCTGATGAAAAAACCCCAATAACACTGCCTGACCTGGGAATCGAGACCAAAACCCTATACGCTTAGCAGTCGCAATTGCTTGTCCATTAGATCAACGAGACAGTCAGACTATGACTTTTAGACTTTTACAGAAATAAAACTATTTCCAGGCGTGCTCTGCGACTTTTTCCACATACTGTGAGATATTTCCCTACAAATACACCCTAAAGAAATTCTACTACTTCTCCCAAATTTCTTACCATGTTTGCCTACACAAATACACGCTCCTAGATTACATTTTGTGCCGTCGCTGAACCCACCATTTGACCTAATTGCCAATTAACACCCGTCGAGTAGACGATCTAATTTTTTAGGACCCATTAGTTTCTTCAGACTCTTCCCGTTTGACGCTAATCGATGCAGGTCTAACAATTTAACCCGTTTTATGTGATTAAACGGAAAATATAGCTGCATTTTTTATAAGAAATTGTTAAAAACTTTATTTTCTAGAGTTTGTAGGAGATTCTTACATACCTAACCTAGGACTAAAGTATCAGGCCACAGGAAACATGTATCTTACGAGTATTATAATAATTACTTTATTGAAAATGCCACTAAAAAATACAATACTTATACGAATATATCTCAGATCTTAGATCATATTGTTTTATATCTAGATATTAGATCTTATTATTATATTTTATCTACCTATTCCCTGGAAATGATCTCCAATAAATATTTAAAAATGAAAATGAAAATCCTTTTATTTGCATGTAACACTTGAAATGTAATAATTGACATTATGGTATAATACAAAATTAAGGCTTTCGCTATACAGGAGTTCTAAAATTAAGTTCCAATCAATAATCAAAGCTCTATTCACAATATACAATAGCGTAAACCTACGTCCACATAACACTCTACTAATACGGCCACACAGCTATGCTTGTATTCAGGCCGTGTTCTCCAGATGAATGTCCAGCAAATACATGTCAGCTATTATATCGAGCGCTGCAGAACGTTCATGTTGGATCCTGTACTGATATCACCAAAGCACACGAGCAATTTTCTGCAGCTGCGATTGGCGAAGATTCTTGTTCTTTGCAAATCAGTACCTCGTAGCTAATGATAAAGCTTATCATATCCTACTTCCTATTAATATTATAATAGCGCAAGAATGCCTGATAGTCTGTTTGTCCTTCAATCGCACTGAAACGACTAAAAGGGTTTAGATGAAATTTAGCACATAAATAAACCATAACCCTGATTAATATGTAGGCTGCTATTTATCCCTGGAAGAGAAACAGTTCCCGAGGGATTCACGATAACGTATTTCTGTGATAAGCATAGGTACGTGAATTCACGCGCATAGGCTAGCGGTTGACCGTACGTGGAATAGAAATCACAATTTCGGTGAACTGCGGTGTAACTAACTCCACAAAGAAAACAGACTTGATAAATAAATACCTATTATGTTTCCCTGCTTCGCAATTAATCAAAACAACAATAGGTGCAATCACCGATCGCTAATGTCCATGTCAAAAGTATCCCGTCTACTTTGATCCATTATGCATCGAACCAATTCAGACTAGATGTTGCACCCGACAGACTAAGGCGGTGTCCTAATACAAAGCGACTACGCGACTATCGCAAGTTCGCACGAATTTGGTTCAGTAATCAAACGAACAAGTGTCAAATAGGTGTACTAAATAGCATTCGCGCGATAATGATGGTAAAAATGTGATATCATGTCACGAACAAAGTAAGCGAACGAGATTCGATAGTAAAACTCTGATAATGTCATGTCACAAACAAAGTAAGCCAACGAGATTCACGCGAGCTTGCGATGGTCGTGTAGTCGCTTTGTATTATGACAGGGCCTTAGGCATATTGATCATCATCATCATCATCATCATCATCATCATCATCATCATTTTAGCCGAAAGACGTCCACTGCTTGTCGGACTGCTGATAACGACGTCGTGGGTTCGATTCCCACAGGACACAAATATTTGTGTTATGAACATAAGTGTTTGTGTTGGTCTGGGTGTTGCTTATGTATTATAAGTATGTATTTACAAAAAAAAAGTAAATAAGTATTATATCCATTGTCTAGTACCCATAGTACAAGCTTCTGCTTAGTTTGGGACTAGATGGTGCTGTGTAAAACTGTCCCAAAAATAATTATATATTTATATATTTATTTATAGGCCTCCCCCAAACTCGCGCGAATCCAGTTCGCTCACTTTGTTCGTAACATATCATTTTTGCGCGAATGCTAATTAGGACACCCGTTTCAAGGGGAATATTAAGTGCCTGTGCATCCCCCAGGGGGTTCAAATAGAATGTTCGGTTTGATCGAAGGCTCGCACGAATAAAATTCAATTCATTCTGCTTTCTATTAGGACAGTGCCTTAGAACATTAAATAGACTGTATCATACTGATCCACTGAACCAGAGTTAATGTTATCACTAAGTTGAGCTCGTTGGATATCTAACACAATTACGCATAGTTCTAGAACTAAATACTTCAGTAAGTTTGTGAAGCAAGGAGAATTTAATGAGGCGTATACATAATCACATTTATTTTATAAATGTGAAAGTAACTCTGTCTGCCTATCTGAGGTTTAATACTGTACTTTCGATTGTAGCTTAGCTTCTTAAATCGTTGACTTTCGACGATCGATACCTCGATGTTTTTTCCTCGAAGGTTTTATTCTTTGATGGGTCGTCACCTCGAACGGTCAATTCTTGGAATGTTTATAACCTCGATGGGATCCTCGAAGTATAGTACTCGTATTAAGCCCCTGTCTAATAAATTGTAGTAGATTTTTCCCGATGTAAGAACCGATATCGCAAGCAACTGCTTCATTTTAAAATTGCGATAATATCAGCACAATAAATACAGTGCATCTACATTTCACAAAAATGGCTTCACAAATAAATTACATACATTCCCATCGACACAGAAGCAAAGATATATCGCTATATGCTTTCACAATATTCTCCATTCTCAATTTTCAATTTATACTCAGTTCCTTTGTGAGAGCGATCTCGTTCAGTGAGAGTTTCAATTTTACACTATATACCAGGCCCCTCAGAAAGTATTGCGAAAAAAAGTTTTTATATATGGGAGACTGGCCAGTTATAATGTTTTTCGAAAATATGATTATTTATAAGTAAAAATAAGTAAGTTCCAATTTCAAAATTTCCCTCCACATTTTTTGCGAGTTAATTCAAAGTATTGTGTCTCACTGAAATATGGATCTGCGCCGGGAACATTTTAGAGCTATGATTTTATACGATTTCAAGTGTCGCCTGAAACCGGATGAATCGTACGATAGACTTCAAATGGCATTCATGGATGAAGGCCCTTCCAAGGCAACCGTGTATCGTTGGTATAACGAATTCAAGCGCGGTCGACCAACTTTGGGGGATGACGAAAGAAGCGGTCGCCCTTTGACGGCTGTTACCGAAGAAAACGTGCTAGCAGTGAAAAATTTAATCCAAGACAATAGGCGAATTACATATCAGGAGATTCAACACATATTGAAGATTGGATCGGGAAGCGTTCACGAGATTCTACACAGCCATCTTCGCGTGAGGAGGATAGTATCACGCTGGGTGCCGCACAACCTCACCGATGCTCAGAAGCAGGCCCGGGTGGAATGGTGCCGTGATATGCTTAACAAATTTGAAGCAGGCTCGTCTCGGCGTGTTTACGACATCGTTACAGGTGATGAGTCCTGGATTTATCAATACGACCCAGAAACCAAGCGCCAGTCGACTGTTTGGGTGTTTCAAAATGAGCCAACGCCTACCAAAGTGAAGCGATCTAGAAGCGGGGGTAAGATTTTGATCGCTAGCTTTTTTAATTTGACTGGCCACTTGGTATCAATTCCCTTACGGGATCAAAGAAGCATTAATGCCGAATGGTATACTACCAAATGTTTGCCAGAAGTTTTCTCTGTTATAAGCAACAAGCGACCAAACACAGGGCTCCGCGGGCTACTGCTCCACCACGACAATGCACCTGCGCACACCGCACTCAAAACGAGGGACTTCCTGGACAGCACGCCAGTCAAACTCCTGGGTCACCCTCCTTACAGCCCTGATCTAGCACCGTGTGACTTCTTTTTATTCCCAAAAATAAAAAATCAGCTCAAAGGGATACAATTTTCGTCGCCGGAAGATGCGCTGGCTGCGTTCGAGCAGGCTGTAAACGAGGTGTCTGCGGCGGACTGGAAAAAGTGTTTTGAAAACTGGTTTAGGCGCATGAATCTTTGTATAGAGGCTGGTGGAAAGTACTTTAAAAAGATTTGATAAAAATATATGTACGTATAGAACAATTTTTTTTAGTTTCGCAAAACTTTCTGAGTGTCCCACGTATGTGTCAGGGAGGATCTCCTTGCGTTTCACTTTAGACTCGAATACTGGAGAAATATTGGTTTCCTGTATTCATCGCTTCCTTTCAACATGCTTTCCTTTCTGTTTTGTAGTTCCTTTTATACTTGCTGCCGTATGTGACTTGGTAATGGTAAAGGCAACTTAAGGACACAGACATAGTAAAAAACATAGACGAAATGCTGCGAACAATCATAGTGAAGCCAAAAAAAAACTATGCTCTTTTGTGTAAAACCAGCACGGCGCTCACGCGCACACCATGCACCTGAAGGATATTTGATTTCGCGATGCTTACTGGCCGATGCCGTGACATGTGTACTGAGAGCGGTGAGCACGGTTTGAGGTGCATGTGTGTGCGTGAGCGCTGATTGTAGACGAAGGAGCATAGCTTTTTTTGGCTTCACTGGGTTGTTAGTAGTACTTCGTCTACGTGTCTGTTTTTGGAGTATTTCTCGTTTTCATCTGTTCATTCATATGATGTTGAGCGTTTCAGGATTGGTTCATCATGTTATTAATTTATGAATGAAATTAACACCTAAATACTGTCTCGTTGGCCTGATGGTCGCAAACGTGGTAGTTAAGGGTGAAGTCCTGGGTTCGATTACCGTGTCGGGCAAAGCGATGTTGGGTTTTTTCATCAGTAAATTCTCAGTAGCAGCTCGAAGTTGGATTTGTGCCGGGTATGTGGCAATAGGTTCGCCCCCTATTACAAGGACTTACATACCTAACTGGCGAAATGTGGGCGTGCTATACACCTCTGCGTACTCATTTAGGGAAATATCTCAAGTGTGATGGTATGTCATGTTATAAAGTCAAGTCCAGTAAACCAATAATATAACTATGTCTAGTTACTATGTCTAGTCGAAGGCCGGGAAAATAGAACGATTGAAAAGAAAAACTTTGTTATTTTTTACCATAAAAGGAATTTTTGGGCACTGGTTCACCACAGCGAACAAATTATCAATAGATGTTTTGAAACAGTCCGTGCGCAATCTCTCAAATCTCTTTTAAAAAGTGATTATTATTATTGTCAGCAAAAATGCAACAACAAATTAATTATTTATTTTTGTAATTATAAGAAAAAATCTTTAACATAAACTTAAGAAAACGTAAAAACCGACTTCAAAAAGAATAAAATAATTTGTGTGACACAGTTTAGGAAGTAGATGCCTTTGATTCGATTTGATTTCAGAAAAAATTGGCACCGTCTTCTTAAACTGTTTCACACAAATTATTTTATTCTTTTTGAAGTCGGTTTTTACTTTTTTTAAAGTTTATTTTTATTTTTCTGTTTTTAGTTGCATTAACAATAGAAAGACAAGCGATTGCTGCAATCCCCGATGATTTGCTGTCATCTATTAAAGAGTTTCCTTCTTTATCTCCGAAGATCTTCATCAGATTGAAACCAGATGATACTTTCTGAATGCAAATGCTTGATTTGTTGATGAAAATACCAAAATAACTATATGTTTGCCTATAATTTTAGGGAGTTCCCTCAATTCCACATGGATCCTATTATTTATCAGAACTGGATATTGATAAAATGGGACCAATCTGGAAGTACGTCCTTTCAAATAAAAAAATATTTTTCCAAATCGGTTTATAAATGACGGAGTTCTGAGGTAACAAACATAAAAAAAAACTAGTCGTATCCCTCTTATAACCGATTACACCTCCATTTTAGCGTCGCTGAACCACATTATCAGCATAACTACGACCAGACAATAAAAAATTCACGTCATTAAAATAAAGTTTACCTCGCGAATACTAAGCACTGGTCGCTTTTAGTATTTCACCCAAAGAATTTCCTCCGACCCGACTAGTGCGGTGAATGATAAACGGAACTACCCACGTTCCACGAAACTCATTAGTACATTCTCTAAGTCTTAACTTGTTAACTAAGAAAGATCAAAGGTTTTCTGGTTTGCAGTGAAGCATTTCTCAAATTAGCCCGCCGTTCACATTGTTCAAGACCGATTCGCATAATTACGCAGAAGTGTGTCGCGTAACGATCTATTTATTTATTTTTATTTTCTGCTGTCAAATCTGTAGGTATAAATTCGTGCGTGATAACATGGCAATAGCGAACACTGACCCGAGATGCGTGCTATCAACGTAGCCACTAACATAAGAAATATTATTACCTATTCTATGCCACTACTACGATACGCCAGTGATAATAATTTCACGTTTCGCGAAAAATTGTATGGTGGTTATCGTTGAAAACAAAATGACCGAACGCATTAGTGAGGAGGGGTCCTCTTCCGCTATTGTCATGATCTGTATTAACATGTATCAAAGACTCATTTTTTTTATGGTATAGGATGGCAAAACGAGCTAAAGGCCCACCTGATGTTAAGCGGTTACCTTTGCCCATAACAACTTCAATACCACCTAGGCTGTTACCTAAATGGTACTGCAAGTCGGTTCGCCAAACTGAGACATGAAGATGGAAAGTCTCATGTGGTTGTAATTTCACCGGCACCCGTACCCTTCATTTTATTCTGTCAACTAAAAATCAATCAAATCAATTTTATGACAGGTTTTACCAACCCACAAGTTGTGGGCCACAACTATGAAAAAAGCTGAAAAAGTAAAGCAGATGTGATTTAACATTGAACAATATAGCAAATATGAGTGGGCTGGAACATTTCTGCACAACACGGACCCAGTTATGTCACCCTGTATGAGCTTATAGAGCGTGTGTTGTTGAGACTAGAATGGCTATACCATTAGACAGTAGATTAATCCTCTAACTGAACCCTAAGGTTGTGTTTACGTGACCACACCACGTGTCGCTTGTGGCGACAGTTGTTGCGTCGCATAAAATGTGTAGGGTTCTTCAATAAGAAATCACCTTCAAAATGTATAAATGAATATATTGTCAAGTACTTAGGACTACAGCATGAACAACACGATATGCTAGTTTACTGTTTGATTTCCAAATCACAACTAACTTGTTCGGGTTTTTTTTTTTTTTTTTTCGACTGGATTCTCGCAGGTGGGACCGAAGTACCATTTCTGCTTAACCGGGCTTAGTTGGCGGAGAGTCCCATGTGGGACTCCATTCGCCGAAGGTTTTTCCCTAATCCTAAATACTTACAAACTAAAGACGCGGTTTCAATACCGCAAGCGGGCGTCCCCAGGGGGGAGCTCGGACCTCGACTCAGGGTGCAGCAGGGGGACCCCGCCACCGGTCCCCCCAGCAGCCGCTGCTGCGTCGGCATGTGTTTCTGTTTCTCGAGAGTCGGACTCTCGGATTCTGTGTGTGTCGCGTCGGTCCTCGCCGGCGGGGACGATATCTTGGACGACGGCGTCGGAGTGTGCTTGTTTCTATCTGACTCCTGGAGGAGTGTTATAGCATCGTCGGGTTCGATGAGTGTGTGTCTGGGTCGTCGGATTTTGCTAATAGCAGATGGCTGGTAAATGGTGGCCGCCACGACCAAGGGATTGGGGTGCTTGGGAGCGGAATCGAAATAGCGTTTAGAGACACGCTTGAAAAACTGCTCGATGGTCGGCAGTTTGAGGTCTAGGTGGAGTTGGGCATTGCGTAAGTACCAAGGAGCGCCTACGGCCCTTCGCATGAAACGGTTTTGGAGGGTTTGGAGCATGTTAATTCTTACCGGCTTAACGTGTGCGAACACAACGCTAGCGTAGGAGAGAATGGGGCGGATACAGGTGGTGTATATCCGTACTTTGAGTGGAATGGGCAGCTTACTGCGCGCATTGAGTAGGGGGTGGAGACGTCCGAGGACGAAGGCGGCACGGTTTTTCACCTTGCGGATATGTGGTCTGAATGTCAGTCTACGGTCAAGGATCACGCCAAGATATTTGGCTTCACGTTGCCATGGGATCTGTTTGCCGAACATTGTGACTGGTACGCTCATTTCTTTGCGGTACTGTGACAGGGGTCTCTTATCAAAAAGAACTGCTTCACTTTTTTCGGGATTTACTTCGATTCTCCATTTCCGAAACCAGTCACCTAGGGTGTTGGCCGCGGATTGGAGGGTACGAGAAATGGCGACATGGGTCATGCCGGAGTAATAGATTGCCGTGTCATCGGCGAAAAGGGCAATACGGGCTGCACCGCATTTTGGAATACCGCTGGTGTACAGCGTGAACAGGAGGGGGGAGAACTTGTTCGGCCGAGGCGGCCCTATTTATATGCCTGCCGTCGATCAATTAGAGGCCGTCACATGTTCTAGAAAGTTCCAGTATAGTGCCTATTCTAGAATGTTCTAGTACATACATGATCGAACAATAGGATTCTAGAACATTCCAGACATTTCGATTTCTTTCTAGAACTTTCTAGTAGGACTTTCCAGAATGTTCTCGCACACAATCAATCCAAGTATTCTAGAAAGTCATAGAAATTACTAAATCGACTCAATATTATTGCGTCACTATTAACTTATAACTTTTGCCACTAATCAAAGCACCAGTCACTGTAGTCACTTTTCGTCGTCAACAAAATGTGTCAGCAAGTTTTATACAGAGCCTACACTAATTAAGGAGTAAATGTTGCGACTAAATGGGATTTATCCATTTAGTCGCAACATTTACTCCTTAATTATTTTCAGCCTATCGCAGTCCACTGCTGGACATAGGCCTCCCCCAAAGCATCGCCACAACGACCGGTCCTGCGCCTTCCACATCCACTCCTAACTAATCTACTCCTTAATATTTTATCTAAATTCTGTTATAGTTTAAGTTATATACATATTTACTTTCTTTGTGTCACTGAAGGATAAGATCCGTAACGAGCACAGAAATAGATAGAATGGCCAAGTGGGCAGGGCGCGCGTGCCAACACTCTGCACCATAGTGCAGGGCATTTCAAAGCCTTTCTCAGTAGGTCTTATGACTTGTTTCTGTAAATAATGTAACAAAAACCCGCAGAAATACCTTATTGTGCTGTTTCTAACTGCAGAAACAAAAGCTGTAAAGTACATTTGATTAAAGTAAACTTAAAAAAATTAATGACGTCAATATGGGAGGCGTAGTTTTTTCGAAAGTTCCCACGCATGAATCGCAAGTAAAATTGTGATTCCAACCATTCTATCTATTTCTGCGGTAACGAGATTATCCGGAGAATAACCGGAGTGACTGATATAGCTTGTAGGATCAGCAAGCTAAAATGGCAGTAGGCTGGTCATGTCTGTCTGTCTGTTGAAGCCTTGAAGTAGCTTGATGAGTTCTTGAGTGGAGAACGCAAATCTGCAAACGCACCATCGGGCGCCTCAAGCAAGGTGTACCAAAGACTAGAAGGTAGCTTGGATGGACTGGTTGCTGAAGGCGGAGGACAGAGTGTTGTAGTATTTGTGGTGCAACTTGGGAAAGGCCTATGTCCAGCAGTGGACTGCGATAGGCTGAGTTGATGATTTTTTTTATAATACAGGGGGCGAACGATCAAGCATGTTACCTGATGGTCAGCAATCACCGCTGTCCATGGACATCTGCAACACCAGGGGATTCACTGATGTGTTGCCGACCTTTTAAAAAGACATACACTGATGCTCTCTTCTTGGAGGCTCTGTTGAGACCTGTGCCCGCTAACCCTAAGCTGGGAACTTAGTCTGGATTGAAATGACTGTATGCTGGTTTAACTGATATAATAATGAGAATATAAATATAGGTACACGTAACCGCGGCGCGACAATGAACTTGTGAGGAAAATAGCGACGTATGGTCGCCCGTGTCACGTTCCGGTGAATGCTGGCGCAGCCGGCGACGAGTGGAGCTCGGACAGGTTCGCCCCGCACACTCCTCAGCCCCCTCGTGTGCTCGTGCGTCACCAAGCTCTATGTCGAATTTCTTCGGGAAAACCGCTGACGGAAATTGATTCCACAGTTTTCCTGTACGAGGCAAAACATGACGAGTGGAGCGTACTTACAGTAGTTGGCGCTAACCGCCAACTATCAAGACAGTAAGGATGGAAATTAGATTTACGGCTGGTGTTACAATTGTGAAAGCCACAATAGGACTATCACAAAACATACTCTTCCGTTGTCACAATGAATAAATAAATAAATATTTTTGGGACATTTTCACACAGCACCATCTAGTCCCAAACTAAGCAGAGCTTGTACTATGGGTACTAGACAATGGATATGATACTTGTATACTTTTCTTTGGTAAATACATACTTATAATACATAAGAAACACCCAGAGCAACACAAACACTCATGTTTATCATACAAATATTTGTGTCCTGTGGGAATCAAACCTACGACCTCATGATCAGCAGTCCGACACTCGAACCACTAGTCCACAGAGGTCGTCGATCTTCTCAAAATGTATAAAGTGTCCATTGAGGTAATATGTACTACGTACTAGAGTAAACATTACGAACAAAAAATATCGCGAAACTAGCTGGCCGCGGATCACGCACGACGCGAGCGTGGCTAAGGGAGTGAGTGTGCAGGAGTTTTAAAACGTGTTACAAACATTCGATTCGAGGTCACGGTGTCTTCTCTAGTACGTAGTACATTATTACCTTAGTGAAAGTGCCTACCTACACCAGATAAACCACAAAACACGCCAAAATATAGGTGCGCACCGCATTAAAGAGGCTGTACAAAGTAACTGTGACGCCAACCTCCAAGCAACGAGGCGATTAGTCTGAAACAAAGTTCATCCGAACTTTACCTCGAGAACTTGATATTAATACTCTCCAATTATGTTCCACCAACTTCGTTATCTGAACCGTGCCTCAAACGGATTAAAGTGGCATTATTTTAATACACCTGTGATATAATAGCTGATAGAAAGTCGATGTTTTTAAGTTTGGTGATATTTTAAGCAAAAAAATATGCAAGATACTTTCATCTTTATTATGATCAAAGATTTTTGGCCCAAAACTATTGGTGGTTTATGGTATTGGTGGTTTATGTATATTTTTTTATATTCATAATGTGGTGCGATTGACCGCAACCTCACCTAACGTTATCTAAGCGATGCAGCGATGCAATAATGCGGTCGACGATGGTATACAAGCATAGATTAATAACACAAAAGATACCTAATCCGCGCGCACAATTTGATGCAACAAATAGGGCGCCCAGGTGGGCACACTACGCCCGGCCGCTCCGTAGTGTTCAAGGTTAACGCGGTCCGAACGCATCTCCCGGAAAAGAATTAAATTTGACGATTTGTGCGATTCACAGAGTGCGATTAAATGGTGACACAACACATCGGAAATACATAAAAAGTATATTAACATCACTTTTCACAATCAAGCTTTGATTATTTTTTAGTATTTTGACCTTTTTAGCAAATAAAAACAATCGTTTCATTTTGTACTTAGTCACAGATAATATAATACTTAGTAAAAGCTCAGTGTTGCAAGATATTAAAGAAATTATTTTCCCATTTTAACTGTCTTAATTGCTCCGATTGATGAATTTATAAAGTAGTAACTGATATTTACGTATGTAATACGCACACGTATATGTACGTACAGTCGACCGCATTTCAATGGTAACACTTGAATTTCGAAAAACGCCCTTACTGCTTACGCAATAAAAATGGCATCAAGGTCAAAGTGCTACCACTGACGTGCGGTCACCTGTACGTGAGTAATTTAAAACATTTATATACCTAAAATGTGTTTTTTTCAAAGTTGAACTCTAAACGAACTGTATCATATTTTATTAATCATAACGTTTAGTACGTGTTCTTGTTTAAAGAAGTCCTACTGACCCAATTATTGCTGAAAAATAGTTTATAAATAATAAGTCTCATCCGTAGGGAAGAATGTCAGGAACCATCAAAAAAAATTTTTTGGGGACCTCTACTTTTTTCTGGCAGCCCCATTTTATACTAGTGTGCGTGTGTAAACGTATCAGCGCTAGCACACATAATGATTTTTTTGCATCAGTATTGCTAGCGCGTAATGTATGAAACTATATATAGTAACACATACATAACATAACATATACATATAACTATATGTAGTAATTCTATGTATACAATCTTTCCCAGCAAAACCTATTCAATCGAGCTTTGAAGACCATTAGATTATACTGATCGGGAAAAACAACGTATTTTAGTTCATCTGATCCTCATCATCATCATCATCATTTCAGCCGAAAGACATCCACTGCTGGACATAGGCCTCCTCCAAGCATATGTTGGGGGGATATGCCATAATCGCCACGCTTGGCAGGCGGGTTGGTGATCGCAGTTGGTTGGTTGAGTACTCAGAATCTGATCCTATTATATTATAAATGCAAAATTAATGGATATTTGTTTGTTGGCCGTTCAATCACGCTGGAACTGCTAAACGGATTTAGATGAGAGGCACACAGGTAGAATATGTCCTGGATTAACACAAGACACTTTTTATCGACATACTAAGGCCGGGCATCAGCTAGTATCCAAATAAAAAGATAGTAATATTTTTCCCAGTAAAGAACAGTCATCCTTTTGTGTAGGTATACCTGTCATATACCTACAGTACTGCAGAATAAATATTGTGCATCGGCAAACATCGGAAACACTCGTATTGTACGTTACAATAACGATTGACAAAAGTAAATTGGTCCTAAAAATTCATACGCAATTTGACTTTTATCGGGCAAGTTAATAACATTATAAACAAATATCGATGCCGTCGGTCATATTTAGAAATATGAAGTTAGCTGATACCCAATATTTATCCTGTTATACTGTAAGTGCCTGGCTAGAGAGCAAACGCGGGCGCGGGGTGGGCGTGGCGCGGTGTGCTCAAACATAGGCCGCATTCAGAACGACAAGCTAAGCGTCCGTAGTGGCACGCGGTCTCCACGGACGACGCTTAGCTTGTCGTTCATATATTTGAGCACACCGCATCGCGCCTGCATTTGACGTCTGTGGTCTAGTAGTTCGGGTGTCGGACTGCTGATCACGAGGTCGTGGGTTCGATTCCCACAGAACACAAATATTTGTGTGATGAACAAAGTGTTTGTGTTGTTCTGGGTGTTTCTTATGTATTATAATTATGTATTAACAAAAAAAAAGTATATATGTATTATATCCATTGTCTAGTACCCTTATTACAAGCTCTGCTTAGTTTGGGACTAGATGGTGCTGTGTAAAATGTCCCAAAAATATTTATTTATTATTTAAACTTTGGCCATGCACTTCTGTGAAAGTACTACCATAACACTACATTTTAAAGGAGCAGTTCCATTGCTACGCACGGGCACGCTACGCATGTCTGTACATAGCATAGCTCTGTATGAAAATGTAGGCGGGATCATCCATTGTGAATCACGGCCACGCTACGTACATAGCTTAATGACGTCAATAACACACGTGTAGCCTACTTGGATGCGTCGACCACGCAGCCCAACGCCACGCACGCTATTCGGTACACAAAGGCGTAGTTCACGGCGTCAGCGGGTGGTGGGTAGCCGTGGGCGTAGGTTAATATTCGTGCACCGCATGTGCTGCAGTAGAAAGGTAGATACATGCGTGGACCCACGCAGCTAACGTACAGTCAGAAACATTTCCGGTGAACCACCACTAAGGCTAAAATCGCTTGCATTCGATGTTCGATGGCAGCGGTAGGTGCGTGTAATGTAGCAGGATTCGTTCAAGGGATTTTCTCGACAAAATGTACCACCGCGAAGGATCGTGGCCATGTGTGATGAGTCTCTATGTGCAAATCCTACGCAGCAATGGAACTGCGCCTTTATTATCACCACAACTGTAATGTAAAAAGTACTACACACTTGTAGTAATTTTTGAAGAGGGTATTTTAACAATTATCCCTTCGTAGAAAACCGAGCAAGAATTATTTAACGTAAGTGCGGTCAACGGCACATCAATAGTAAAACCATTATAAGCAGAACTAGCTTTGTACGTAAGTTTCATACAAAACAGGCTCTTCTTATACTGGTTCTGTCACCATCTAGACTCGCTTGTCTGTACGTATCACACGTGTATATATTCAAGGAGACATATGGCGCTTACCGCATGCCAACTCCTGATGTAGGCTTTAATTATTTTAGAGAAATATTTTTTGAAAAACGCCTAGTACCGCCGCGTTAGATCGCGGTGTGATGTATACGATTTCAAGACCCTCTTCAAACTTGAAAAGTGCTAGCTTTTAGTCACGAAACGCTAAAAATATTCTCATATTATACTGGAAGCAATATACTTTACTCATACTTGTCTAATAAATTTTAATGCAGTGGGACAATATAGGCTGAAAATAAAATAAATAATAAGGTTGTACTCACGTAGGTTGTGTTGTTGTTATAACATAACTGGCGAAATGTGGATGTACCATTACACCTCTGCCTACCCCTTCGGGTAAATACAGGCGTGATGTTATGTTATGTTATGTTATGTACTCACAGAAATTGTAACTTTTTTTTTCCTTTATCTTGCGATCAGTCATGTGGACTATATAATAAGCAGATGAGAAGTAATCGGAAGGATATGTAGGATGCTACTCCCAGCAGAAATTGTAACTCATGTTTTTTATGTTATTGGTTTTCTCTACTCGGTGACAAGCCCATCATTTTAACCAAGGCACTAACTATTCTCGTGTAAAGTGCATTCACCTAAAATAAAGGCACCCTATGATTCCCAGGACACTGCTTATAACGCATCTTTCGCAATATCTCAATGAATATTCGTTTATAAATAAAATAATAACGTATGTACGCTATGAAGTAATTTTCACTGATGACCCAATTTCAATATTCTGAAAACAACATTACATTAAAAATGTATTTGCAATTATGTCGAGCTTCAGTTGTTCTCAACAACGTTGTTTATTAATAACATAACTTTATAATATAAATTTACAGAACACCAGTTGGTACTTAATTATGATTAATTAATTCTATTTATATTTTACGTTTTAAGGTTAAACGACTATCGATACATAACTATGTAATATGTTTCGATGGATATAATTAATGAGATCGAATTCCAAATTACCAACAACAAAACCACTTAAATTATCCAAACCATTAACATTATAATTCAGGAACGAGAGATGCCATACACCTCGGCAACTATATTTTAATTAAGGAATTTAATTTCAAATCACGAATGAACTTCAAAGCTTTATGGAAGAAATTATATATTCCCGAAACAGAACCGACTAGAATGTATATCGGAAATACAGAAAACTATCGCAACAAATTCCTTCCCTATTTGCATAAAACCAAGGGTGGATCCAGGATTTATTTCTAGAAGGGGCACAGTGGCTAAGCCGCGGGCAAAGACTAATAACTAAAAAAAGATCTAATAAAAATAGTGACTTTAAAAAGATAAACAATTTAAGTACCTATGTGTAATTTTTTTTATGTATCACATCATCATTTCAGCCGAAAGCCGTCCACTGCTGGACATAAGCCTTCTCAAGCAGTTTGGGGGATATGCCATAATCGCCACGCTAACGCTAATTATTCACATTTTCACATAAGTACTACAGAAAACTATCGCCACAAATTCTTTCCCTATTTGCGTAAAACCTCCAAAACTCCGATAATACGGTAAATTCCCGCGGCCGATACCAAAAAACCTTTCATAAAACAAATATTAGTATCGCTGTTATAGATCGGGTGCTGTCAATGTAGGTTTTTTTACGAGACCCCGTAAAATTGGGAGCTGCCCAAAAGAATACATTTATTTATTTTATACGAGGGACTGGTCACGTAAAGGACTGAGTTGCGGGACGTTGCAAAGGTAACGTTGTAAAAATCGCAACTGACTTGCTATATTTATACTGGGTATGCGTGTTTTCTAGATTTATTCATGTTACTGTTGTTCTTTTGGTTTCTTGAACTTAAAAGGCTGGGTCAAACCAACGGCAGCGCATCACAGCGCAACGCGTCGCGTAATGAAATCGTATGGGAAATACTGATGGGAGACGACAGACGACACACCAAACGTGCGAGTCGCACGACTACGCGCAGTGGCGTTTGGTGTGTCACGTCGCGTCCCGGCGCATGCCGTCAAATGCCGTGGCGTTCCTCAACATGCCTTCGCGTCCCTAAGCATGCTGTTGCAACGTGCAGTTACCTCCCGTCGCGTCCAGTTGCATGCCGTCGCATCCCGCCACGGCATTCTCTAGCACGCTCTTCAATGCCGCGAAGAGAAATCCCCTTTGATGCCTTGGTGTCGATCTCTTAACATTTGAATCTGTATCTTGTTACCACTAGATACGTATAAATTTGCGTTGGGTAAAGATAAACTGCTCTGCCCTGCCGTCCCCGGTGTGCGCTGCACCGTGTACATTGTACGAGTGTTGGATCTTGTGTGTGTAGCTTTTAATTCTGGTTTTGGTTTTTGACGTCATCTTTGTGGATCTAAAGGTTGTCTGTAAGATATCGCTAAAAGCGATAAGACCGCCAAAGATTGGCTGTCAATTTACCTTTACAGTTCATCGTTCATATTTAATACTGTAATGGTGTACATTATGATACAAGTGAGCTAAGTTGACTAGTATACTCGAGGCTGGATTGCAGCCCGAGCCGAAGGCGAGGGCGTTATGGAGCCGAGAGTATAATAGTCAATGCTGACGCGTGTCATACGACGTTTTTCAACACACTTGCGAGGAAAAAACATAAATTACACATTTTAGACAAATATTGAAATTGTGAAAAATGATAAAAATGGCGCGCAGACCGCGCGGTGACATACAGCTATGCGCGCGCAGATGGTCGAAGAAAACCGCCGTACAGCCTAATATAAAAATATTATAAAGTGTTTTTTTTATTTATAACACAAATTAATATAATTTTAAGGACAAAAATTGATAATTTGATGAAATGAAATGTTTATTTAGCATATTTTAATTAATACAGTTGATTTATTCCCAAAAATGTTTAATTTAGTTCAGGCATAAAAACTCTTTGCTGCGATTTAAAAATAAACTGTAAAGTAAAAAGCACTAGTGGAATAATATAATTAAAAAAGCACGCGTGCGTTATAAGCCACATTATGAACCTAAAAGCGATGCAATAAGAGCCACTTTACGAGCAAGTGTGTTGAAAAGCATATTTTATATATTAATTTCAACTTTATGCAACATAAATAAGTACATAGGTGGACTTATTGCCTTTGGCATTCTCTCCCAGTCAACCTTAGAGTATATTCTATTCTATTGAGGACTATAGTTAAAATTAAAACAATGGAATAATGGTAAATTCTAATGTAGGTTTTTTTTTTAAAATATCTTTAGTAAAGGTTGCTATTATACTTTACAATATTTTTTTTAAGAAAATTATTATTCGCCTCTATTATGTTTTGTTTCTAACAGCGTGTTCACGAGAATATTTCTTCAAAACTACACAGACTACACTATATACACCCACAAAAGAGTTACAAACCCATTCTAGACCCAGTTCTTTCAATAAAGCAAACAAATTTTGTATCTTCATAACAAAAGTAAACACTGTTCGAAGACTGGTAAAAAATTGAGTGACGACCTCGCCCTAGGCTGGGTTTCATGATACCGGCTATTTCAAACTTAAAATAACCTTTACATAAATAATATTTCATTATTATCCAACTTTATTTTATAAGCGCTAGGGTTCAAAATTAGTTAACGTACTAATTCGTTGGCTGTAAAACTATTCTTGCCAGTACATAGTCCATACATCAAATTTAACTACGGACCGTTTGTTTATCAACTTTGTATCCGAATAGTACACTATCTTTATGGGCATAGCCATGAAATGCAGCGATTTACGCATTGTCTCCTGGGACCACTTCATTGTACAGGACGTGTGATAGGGACTCATATTTGTCAAAATAATACGCGCAGATATCGTCTTAAATGGGACGAAATAGGGGTGAAAATCGTGGACGTGATTTACGTCGGGTAGAACTATTGAGTGTTGGTGGGAGTAAATCATTTCGCTCGACAATATGATTTAGAGTGTGGCAGTACACCTACATCAATCTCTGGTCATGTTTTCCCCTACATTTAGCGTGGTGGTGAATTTGAACTATCCGCTCGGCCGTTTCAAAATATTGCTTGACACATCACTAGTTCGTCGGTTGGTAACCCGACTGTTAATCATTTTCCTTACGAAGTAACAGTAGATCACGTAGATCACTTCTTAGGAGTTGTTTAGGAGGAAACGTGTGTAACTTCCATTTGAATATCTTACTAATATTATAAACGTATATCGAATCAGAAATGAGGAGATTCGCAGGAGAACGAAAGTAACCGACATAGCCCGAAGAATTGCCAAACTTAAGTGGCAGTGGGCGGGCCACATTGCTCGCAGAACGGATGGCCGATGGGGCAGTAAAGTTCTGGAGTGGCGACCGCGTACTTGAAGGCGCAGCGTGGGTAGGCCCCCCACAAGGTGGACCGACGACCTGGTCAAGGTCGCGGGAATCCGCTGGATGCGGAAGGCACAGGACCGGTCGTTGTGGCGATGCTTGGGGGAGGCCTATGTCCAGCAGTAGACGTCTTTCGGCTGAAATGATGATGATGATGATGATTATAAACGTGAAAGTCTGTGAGGATTTATGTTTCTTACTCTTTCAAGCAAAAAAGGAACAAAGAACGGCCCCCACCTAGAACAAGATGGCGCATGCTGGAAAAGAAGGAGTTTGCGAGTGTTTTCAGGGAAAAAGTGGTAGATAAAATGATAGAAATGAAGGAAATGGAAGGGAAGTCTGTGAATGAATGTTGGAATGAAATAGCGGATGGTATAAGAAGAATAGCAAAAGATGTGTGTGGAGAATCGAAAGGAAAGGGTATAATTGATACATTGATTGATACATGGTGGTGGAATGAAGAAGTGCAAAAGATACTTAAGGAAAAAAAGAGTGCGTTTAAAGAATGGCAGGATGTTGAAAACATAAATGTAGATTTAAAAGAGATAAAGAAGAATATCTACAAAGAATGTAAGGGAAAGACAAAAAGAACAGTAGCTGTGGCGAGAACTCGGGCTCAGGATGACTTGTATAACTCGTTAGAATTCCCTATAGGCCAGAAAGAGCTCTATCGCATAACAAAGTCTAGAGAAAAGAGAGCAAGAGATATAATTCATATAAAATGTATAAAAGATGATGCAGGTATGGTCTTAGCAAAAGATGATGAAATAAAAGAGCGTTGGAAGGTATACTTTGAAAGGTTGATGAATGAAGAGAATGTATGGTCTGGCCTACTTAAAGAGGTGCATGTAAATAGGGGTTTGGTGAATGAAATTAGTATGGATGAAGTCAGAAGGGCGATTCGAGGTATGAAAAATGGGAAAGCAGTGGGACCAGATGGTATACCAGTAGAAGTATGGAAATTATTAGGAGAAGATGGATGTTACTGGCTGACTTTATTCTTCAATAAGTTGTTGCATGAAGAAACGATCCCACAAGAATGGTGTAATAGTACGCTAGTGCCCATCTTCAAAAATAAGGGTGATGTACAAGACTGCAACAACTATCGAGGAATAAAGCTCATGTCACATAGTATGAAAGTATGGGAGAAGGTGATAGAAAAAAGATTGCGAGAGGAGAGTGAGATCACCCAAAACCAGATGGGATTTATGCCAGGTCTTGGGACAACGGATGCCATATTTGCACTCCGCCAAATATGCGAAAAGTATAGACGTGCGCATAAGAACTTGCACATGGTGTTCGTTGACCTAGAGAAGGCGTACGACAGAGTACCCCGCGAGGTCTTGTGGTGGGCGCTGAAAGAGAAAGGTGTGCCTGCACAGTATGTGGAGTTAATTCGTGTAATGTACAGCCAATCTAGTACCCACGTTCGGTCGGCCGCTGGCAACACCGACGAGTTCAGTGTGGCTGTAGGCTTGCACCAAGGGTCGGCTCTAAGTCCTTACCTCTTCTTGCTGATAATGGATGCTTTGACATCAGAAATCCAGGAAGAGGCACCCTGGTGCATGCTGTTTGCTGACGACATTGTCCTTGTTGGTGAAGATGGACTTGAGGTCCAGAGTAGATTGGCAAAATGGCAACAAAATCTGGAGAACGTTGGCTTGAAAATCAGCAGAACTAAAACGGAATACATGTTCTGCGATTTCGGCGGTCTTTCCGGTTTTGTTGCTATTATGCTAGATGGCGTGCCCTTGCCAGTCTGCTCCGACTTTCGGTACCTCGGTTCACTTATGCAAAGCGATGGCGAAATTGACCGGACAGTCAAGCACCGAATTAACACAGGATGGTTGAAATGGCGGCAGGTCACGGGAACTACATGTGACTCCCAAATTCATCTTAAACTGAAGGGGAAAATCTATAAGACCATGGTAAGACCTGCTGTCCTGTATGGATCGGAATGTTGGGCTACGAAAGGAATTAATGAAAGGCAAGTGCATGCAGCTGAGATGAGAATGTTAAGACGCTGACAACACCTAAAAAATCAGACCTCTGCGGTCACTGTCGTTTTGTACAGAAAAGAAAGAGAGGCAACGAGCGGAGGGACGTCGGGTGCGTCGCTCAACTTGAATGAAAATTAACAATATTTTTTTTTAATAAAAAACTAAAAGCTTATTTCAAAAATAGAAACAATAGTGTTTTAGATTATTGTCTTTCTTAAATGTTTTCTTAATTTCATTTATAATATTTGGTAAATAATAGAGATTGTTTGCTTTAAAGCATGTTTTAAGAGGTTAGTTTACAATTCTTTTCTATAGAGAAAACCTCAAGAAAACGTGTTTTGCGCACAATACAGTTTTTGAAAATACGATTAAGATTAACATATATTTTTTTCACTGCCACAAACTGAATAGAAACAGCTAAAAATGTTTTTAAAAGAAGCCTGTTTGGGGTGTTTGGCTGTTGTCAGCGTCTTAAGAGGAATGTGTGGTGTAACGAGAATTGATAGGATAAGGAATGAATATGTAAGAGGGAGTCTGAAAGTAGCGCCAGTGACAGAGAAGTTAAGTATCAACAGACTATCATGGTATGGACATGTGATGAGGAGGAATGGGGAGCATGTTACGAGGAAAGTTTTAAGTATGAATGTTGATGGCTATAAGAAAAGAGGGAGACCGAAGAAAATATGGATGGATTGTGTGAAAGATGATATGAATAGAAAGAAAGTAAACACAGAGATGACGGCTGATAGAGATTTATGGAAGAAAAAAACATGCTGCGCCGACCCCAAATAAATTGGGATAAGAGCAGGAGGATGATGACTCTTTCAAGCAAAAACTACTGTATCGATTTTAATAAAATTTTGGCAAACAGATAGAACATAACCCGGATTAACGTACAAGATGTTGATCTGTAACTGTGCCACATTTCTAGAGCAAATGATAAATAATGTGCTTAGTCATCTAAATATACAAATTATCACTTAGTAACATAGCGAGGGTATGGGAATAAATCTAGAACGACTCTGAAAAAGAGGCATCGGCTTCAATCAAAGGGTGGAAATACCTGCAATTTTTTTTGGTGAGTTCGCATGCATCTTTTTTTTGTCGCACATGGGGGGCATTTGTTTGTTTACAAATCGATATTTTCAAAAAAAAAAAACAATATTGATTTTTTTATTGATTCGTGTTCGGTATCAGTGGTATAGTCACCTCCTTAAATATGGCAAGAATACAGGTCAACATGTTGTATAGGCTACTTTTCATCCCGGGAAAACAAAAAGACAGATTTTTTTATTTGAAAATATGGATAATCGTTTACAAGTTGACACTATCTACACAGATTTTTGTAAGGCTTTTGACAAGGTGGACCATACTATGCTGCTCAGAAAAATTGAATATAATGGTATTCGTGGGAGTTTATTACGCTGGTTTACATCGTACGTAAGGAATAGGACTCAGAAAGTCGTGGTCCATGGTTTTGCTTCTGATGTGATCGGCGTGACATCTGGAGTTCCACAGGGCTCGATACTGGGTCCATTGCTCTTTGTTTTGTTTATAAACGACATAAATACATGTTTTAAAAATTGCAGTTTTCTTTTGTATGCTGACGATCTCAAAGTCTATCGTAAGGTAAGATCCATTGAAGACTGTGACAAATTGCAACAGGACCTGGATCGATTTTCTGCCTATTGCCTAGCTAATAAACTGCAACTGAGTTTACCCAAATGTAAATCTATATCCTTCACCAAAAATATCAACGTTGTTCCATATAAATACTCTCTCTGTTACACTCCCTTAGAAAAAGTTTCCTTAATAAAAGACCTGGGTATACTTTTCGACTCAAAACTACACTTTGATGCTCACGTCGATCTTATTACAGCTAAAGGCTTTCAGCTTTACGGCTTTGTAAGGCGTACCTGTAATTTATTTAAAAGACCCTCTACTTATTTATTACTGTACAAGTCGCTCATCAGATCGCAACTAGAATACGCAACTTCTGTTTGGAACCCATATTATGAAAAATACAGTGCCCAACTGGAAACAGTTCAACGGAAATATCTTCGGTTCTTAAACTATAAATTTTACAAAAAATGGTCATCATATCATACTCTTTTAGACAAATTCTCTCTACCAACTCTAAATCTAAGAAGACTGTGTCTTGATCAATCACTCTTATATAAAATTATTCATAATAAATTAGATTGCAATCAGCTTATGAACCAAATATACCTTCGCATACCAAGTCGTTCCCAAAGAATTCGTGATAATTATGCTCATAGACTATTTGCTCCCAAGCTCTGCAGAACTAACGCGGGTGAACGTGCTCCCATGCGGCGAATTATGGAGTCATATAATGATAACTTTGCCGATACTGACCTATTTGTTATGTCACTCGCCCAATATAAAAACAATGTCACAAAAAAATGTTTTGCGAAATGAATTGTAAACTCCTTTTTCAAATTATGCATAATTATGCAAGTTTTGTATACCTACTTTAACTTTCGCTCATAATTAGATATAATGTACATTAATTCTGTCTGCAAAAGTGCTTGCTGTATTTGTAAAATTGTATATATTATTTTGTGGATAACGGTGCTGGTTGCGTGATTACCTAAGTTTTGTATATCTTTTTGTTTGTATTATGCATTATTGCGCAATTGTTTGTTGTCCTGAAGAATTAAAAAAAAAAAAAAAAAAAAAAAAAAAAAGACAACAGTTCCCGAGGGATGCACGATAAACGACATCCACGCGGGCAAAGCTGCCTCTAAACCTTATTCCTATTTCACATAAAACCCCAAATTAAGACTTCTTCTGTACGTTTTACATGCACAAAACACCCAGACCTGGAACAACCAATTTTGGAGATTCAAATGTTTTTTTTTGGAATGTAGTTCCTTAAGTAGTAGTATGGATTCCAGTAGGTATGATTCGGGAAAAAATGTTACGTCACGTAACTCAAGTAAATTTTTTGCGTTATGAGCACACCACCACGCTTTTTCTTTATTTCTCTTTCAAGTGTGTCTGTGTATGTGTGCGCGAGGAACATCGAACTCTCTAGCCACAGGGCAGTCGCCAGTTGCACCAAACTTGTCGTGATTTAAAAGTATGATGTAAATGTTACATAACATCTACGGTCTATCGGTATCGGTAGAGTGGGTAGCCTCCCCCACAAGGTAGACCGACGATCTGGTGAAGGTCACGGGAATCCGCTGGATGCGGAAAGCGCAGGACCGGTCATTGTGGCGATGCTTGGGGGAGGTGTCAGTAGCGGTCTATGTCCAGCAGTGGACGTCTTTCGGTTAAGATGATGATGATGATCTCCGGTCTAATTGTTTCCCAAACACTAGGATAGGACTTCCATTGCCGTTTTCTGATCAGTTCAAAAAATCACAACCATACAAAAATTGTCACATCTGCGAAAAACTTCAAACCAGTAACCCTATTTTTATCTATAGAAAAAAAGCGAAGGGTATAAATATATATAAAACAAAAGCAAACAACGAGGGTCAGTCAGATGAAACAAGCAGATCGAACTGCGAAGGTTAGTAAACAACTCGACATCGGATACCTGTAATCGTCTTTCCGTTTACCTATGTACCTGTGTTCTTGCGTACCTGTGTACTCTGGTACCTCAAACCCTCCAACTCATACCTAACTCTCCGCTGCCTCCCGCTGTTTTTAAACTTGACCTTAATAAGGAAAGTTGTAAAAGTATCTGCAGACTTTTGTTTTGTTCGCAGGGGAAATTGTAGAATGATAATGTTTATTTTGTTATGTTGTTTACATACAGATACATAAATCGAAATTTACTAATTGGCTATAGAAGAAACAGAAGCGTAAATTTTTTTATTAAAGATATTTTATTGGTTGTGATGATCATACGTCACAATGATATTTTAATAACATTGTTCGTCACTTTTAACTATTTCGTGGCTATCCCTAATATATCACTTTTGGTCACGTTTATAAACGTTAAGGGTACCCTCCTTTTCTTGGCATAAACTATTCCTAGTTTTTGCTACATTTCATTCCCCTTTTGGTCCCTAACATAACTTTAAAACTAGTGGTTCGTCCCGAAACGTCGCTATAAACATGTTGACGAACTAAATCGACACATTTCTAAAATAGACATCGGTAGTCATTGGGACTGCCGATGTTTTGCCGATGACTGATGAGTGGAAACTTAAAACTGTCACATAAGCATGTCGCATGTATCTTCTTTGGTCGCATGTCAATGACGTAGGGTGAAAGTTTTATACCAAAAATCGCTCAACGCGCCTAAAGAAGTTTTCACTTCAAAAATTTACAGTTGGAAGACTGTGAAATTGATGTTTTGCGTATCTTTTCTAAACATAAATCATAGTTTTGTTGAATATTGACCCTTGAATGTACATACAGCAGAGTTCAGAGCCAAAAAGTGATAGTCTTCTTCTTCTATCGTGTCGACATGAGCTACATAATGATAATAGCTCATGCCGTGGGGAAAAGATTTGCCAGTCAGCATGTTGGTAGTGGGACTGACTGCTCAGGGCACGCCGGACGATCAATTAAATATCGTCACTCGTGGAGGCTCTTTCAATGCACCCCAAAAAAATTATAGTAAAAAAATCATTTTGCTTTTATTGCCTAAAACTTTTTTCCATAGAGCAACACCGGTTGCGGTTTCTCTATGCTTTTTTCATACTGACAATTGATTAGTATTAGTATTTTTTGTGCAAGTACAGGAAATTATCGAAATCTTCCACAAGTAACAACTTTTGATGTGGAGCCATTTTTCAGATAGCCCCCGGGACAAAATAGGTCTATTAACAGCGACTTTGGATGCCCACCAAATTGTTAATCTATGACCTAGAATATTTCTAAAAATTGTTAAAAAAGTTTTTTCAATGTATTATTTATTTATTTATTTGGCTCTTCACCAAGTACACTGATACATAAAATATTATCACATTTCAAACTCAATCTTTGTGCCCCATTACTTAAAGAAAAGCACCACATACTATACACTA
Organism: Asteroscopus sphinx; assembly: GCA_949699075.1. Taxonomy (NCBI): domain Eukaryota; kingdom Metazoa; phylum Arthropoda; class Insecta; order Lepidoptera; family Noctuidae; genus Asteroscopus; species Asteroscopus sphinx. Next base: position 9,329,691 of record OX453013.1, on the reverse strand, counting down.
AGCGCAGATAATATGATTACAACAAATTAATTATATAAAACAACAAACTTATAGTATTGCAAATAAAGTTGACCTTTTATAAGTACCCATTTATGGTCTGTATGAAATAAAAAACAAATTATTCTACACAGAATAAATTTCTTAAATTAGGTCCCTTTAAATATTTATGAATATTCAATCTATTATGATATTATAAGTGATATGTATTAGATGAGCAGAACCAAAAAAAAATTTGCGCCCTCCTTGAGGGAGGCGTTCATAAATATGAACACCCACTCCAATTTCATCGTTTATAATTTTAAACAATATGATATTCGGCTTTGGCCTAAGGTTTTACGTAATAGGTGAGATTTTCATGTAATTACATTATTCGGATTAGAAGTTACATTATTCGGATTAGAAGTTATATTATTCGGATTAGAAGTTACATTATTCGGATTAGAAGTTACATTATTCGGATTAGAAGTTACAAGGTTCTGGCAGACAGACAGACGGATGGACAAAGTGCTGAACGGCCTAGTTGATTCAGAGACCTCGCTTCGCTCGTTCAACTAAAGTAAGTTTTCACAATAATAATTAACCTATAATAGTTAATTTTGTAACACAAACAAGAAAAGAGCAGGATTTTCATTTAAAAAAAATTGAATCACCAAAATTAAGTGTCTGAATCTGTGTGTGTGTGTGTGTGTGTGTGAGAGTGTGTGAGTGTGTGTGTGTGTGTGTTTGTGTGTGTGTGTGTGTGTGTGTGTGTGAGTGTGTGTGTGTGTGAGTGTGTGTCTGAATTAAGTGTGTGTGTTTGTATCTTTCCCGGTAAAATTTTGATAAAATTCCCTGTATTATTCTCCATTGAACCATCGATCATTTTTGATTACCTGTTCCCTTCACAAACATTGAAATTATAAAAGCGATTTAAACTCAACCTTAATACTAAAAGGCAAATGTAGAGAAAATAAAGTAGTATTTCAATTTAACTACTTAAGTGCTGCAACGGTCGGCAAAAAGCTGTTGTTTTTTTTACTGAAATACAAACTGGTGTACTGAATAAGTGCGATATTTCAATGCAGATAGCCTTTCTTTTAGGTAAGGCTTGAAACTATTGCCGCAATTGTAGTTCTACTGAAACAATTTATATAATGGTTTGAAATGTTGCATGTGGTGTAATTGTTTAGGAGTAGTAATAGAATACGCGTTGAATTTTAATTATTCAACGTCGCAAGTTAGTAATACCGTTTATGGTCTCGGTTAAATTAGTTCACTAAGGGCCGAGTTCGCGGACAATGAAATAACCACTGTTTGCAAAATCAACCTGTTATTCAACAACAGATGTTTAACCGGGACGCGGGAATTTTCGTGTTCACGACTCCTATCCGATCATTGATTCTGAAACCGAGCGTTCTGGGATTGAAAGAACGAATGATGTAACACGATTAATCAAAATGGTAACTAAATGGCAACAACACTATGAAAAGAACGACAATATAAAACGGTTGCATATTAGGTAACTCTTCCAAAATTAAAAATCCTAGTATAATGCTACTCTATACATTTGACATATCTTTTTAATTTGGCAGGATAAGCGGTCTTGGTTGTCATAGAAACCAATTAAATACGCCATTTTGTGTTTGAATATTAGGCCGCTTCCACACTCGAAGTGTATCGGGCGGGCGCGTTTCTTTAAACATGATAAAATTCTGGTAGTTGTGCTTAGCCAAAAGTAGTGGTAACATTGAGCAGGTTTCGCGCGAGCATCGTTTATAAGCCGCATTCATTTTTATTTTGATTAATTATACAAAAAATTATAAATTTAAAAATTACGTGCTACCTCAATACGACAAAAACAGTTATGTTTACACATCTTTCATAAGTTTTCTCAAAGCATAAGCAATATATGTTTCTTTGTTTATGTTCGTAAAATAATAATGCACGATCGAAAAACGGCAACATGTTCCGGCCCTTATTTTATTCGGTTTTTATTGTAAATTTTACGAATATGATAAAATGCAATTGTTTTGATATATTGGAGAGTAATAATCCTAATATTAATAATTTATGCAGCATAGACTCTTCTAAAATTACGAAAAATAATCAAATACAGAATATCAATGAATAACCTCAACAATTTCAACCATCAAACGTCAAAAATGTCTTGTTTAAATACCCGGTTAGTATTTAAACGACGTCCCCGACATCGGTTAGAAAAACCGATTGATTACTGTGATATAACTGCTGGTTATCGTTGGAGAACACCAAAGTTCTGGTTAAACATCTGGTTTTTACATAAACATCTGTTATCTTCTCGATGAACTTGCCCCTAACTTCACTACAACTTAACTGTAACTTAAAAACAACTGAAAGATTTTCAAAAAAAAAGCATCACATGTCTGCGGATATAACACACTAAAATCGTGCGATGCGTTTACAGATACAAATTTCAAATCGTGGATACGTTTACAGACACAAATTTCAGATAGTTGATGTGTTTACAGACACAAATTCCATGTTGTGGATGCGTTCACAAAGACAAATGTCACATCATGGATATGTTTACACACACTTATTTCAAATCATGGATGAATTTACAGACACAAATCTCTCAAGCCTCAGACCCGGAACATCCATCTTCCTTACCGTTACGCATAGGAGTCGAACCAGCGAGCGCAGAAATCAATCATTCAGCTATTACGTCAAACGTTCCGTATTATTTTTCTATAGTTCTTATTTTATTGCATTTTATCAATCAATCAATCAACTCAGCCTATCGCAGTCCACTGCTGGACATAGGCCTCTCCCAAGTTGCGCCACAACGCTCGGTCCTCTACCTTCCACATCCAGTCCCCCCCAGCCACGTTCTTTAGGTCGTCGGTCCACCTGGCAGGGGACATTTTATGTTACCATTCATTTGTCACCTTCCGTAGAAAATGCATGAATTTGAATGTGAAAGGCATACACCTGCATTTCAAGATAAACGTTACAAAATGTCTGTTTTTCACATTAACATAGAAAACCACTTTGCAGACTTAACCCAAATATAAAATTTAAACTCTATATCCACATAACTCGGGTACGAAAGGACAGTTTTAGTTGCGGTTATATTTTCTAAGGGAATACAAAGTTATTGGTTATGAGTATAACTATGATAAAGTTTTAATCTTCACGGTTAAAATAAAATTGCTTGTATTCTCTTTTCCTTTGGTGGAAATTAACTGCCGTGTTTTTTCTCGGTGGTTTTTAAAAGGTCATTAAGGTGTTTATACTAAATAATATTATACATAGGTTTTTTTATTCTTAACGGGCTTGCGTTTGACTGCCACCTCACCTGATCTTAAACGTCAAGAAAATAATATAGTAATAAAAAATATCTCCGTTTTATGTGCAGTTTTTCATTTGACCTCAAGGTTCATGAGAATTCGTACAGAAGTTTGTACAAGGTGGATAGGCAGTATTCAGTTTAAACACTCAGCAACCTCTTACCTCACCAAGGTCGCAAATTTATGGGTATTTTGAAAGGTTATTCGTTGAATCCTGTACGACAAAAAATAATCAAAAAATGTGTGTGAATTACCAAGACTTCAACTACAATCGTAACATTTAATTATTTTCATAAAATCAGATCTTATATACAAATAAATAATAGAAAAAAGTGCTTTTATCCTGCTAAATAAGATATTTCTTCTGAAGGAATGCACCTGTTTGTTTTTTTTTCTGATTAATTGTTGCTGGTTAATCTTGAAACGGAACGTTCCATTTTAAAATCCTTCAATATCTTGATATCAAAACTTAAATATTCCTATAATATCGTAAAAGCGCGAAACGTGGTCGACAAGGCAAGAAAGAGATGAAACTATACAAGACGAATAGCAACATCACTTTTTAGTTTGCTCAAGGACATCAGCGTACCTACCCAAGCGCCTTAAGGTGCCGCACAAAATATGGTAAACAGACATCGTTCCCCAAACCATACTCTTTGAACAAACATAATATGAAAAACTTCGGCTTTCTTACTCCCAGTTTCTAAAAAACTGATCAACGCTAAAATTAACTAATCATAACTTCTTAAGGTTTTCGCGATCACTACACATTATGATAAAACACAGTTTAACCGGATTAAATCACGTATATTATTTAATTGGTTTTCCTGACGTTTCGAAAGCTTTGCAGCATTTCGTGGTCGCAGGTAGACTAAGATGACAATCGTGTTTACAGATATTTCTAAAAAAATATTTTAATCTACCGTACAATATTATTAATCAAAATCGCTCCGATGCACGCAGTAATCACTCACAATATCATTATCTTTTACAGTGTTGCGTGCTGTTTGGGACTTGATTATTTTTAGGACTGGGTTCCAAACAGGTGGTAGTTGCCAACCATCTTCTCTATTAAAATTAGGATGTTTTTTTTAATTTCAATAGCCTCACGGAGCATTCTAGGTACATATCGGTTTTCCTTCGCTAGAACTTGTGGTATAATTATTTAGAAATATCTGTAAAGACGATTGTCATCTTAGTCTACCTGCGACCACGAAATGCTGCAAAGCTTTTGAAGCGTCAGGAAAACCAATTTAAATAATATACGCGATTTAATCCGGTTAAACTTTGTTTTATTATTAACTGATCAGTTATCAAGTCTCGTGTCAAGTGATTTGATTGGTTCTTAGTAGTCTTGCCAACCAATCACAGGAGCTGGTATTAAATTTGACAACATATCAAATTGATCAGCCTTCCAGATACCGGGGGTAACTCTTGTCTGTTACTTTTTGTCTGTTTCGACACTTACAACAAACTCAGAAGTGGCTTCGACGGGAACCGAACACAGAACTGAAATTTTATTAATCATCTTTCATGTATCTTAAATCTGTAGTAGTAAGCAACACACTAATATTTATTCCCAAATAAAAAAACTTATAACATCCATATATGATTATCAAAAGCAGAGTGTTCAGTAAATATCGGTTGACCCGAACTCAAGCTTAGCTGACCCAGATTTGTATATTGGCCGTATGATGTTGCTCGACCGCTCTTCTGCAGTTCTGTGTCAAGAGCTCTTGGCTACCAGATCGATTCGTGGATTGAGTTTAAAAAAAATCCAAATAGTTGAAGTTGATAATTCGGATTAACCTTTGAACAACGTAGTGCGAGTGATTCATAGGAAAATATTTTACATACGTTTTTACCAATGAAAACCGTCAAATGGGTTTGCTCATAATAAGATGGCGTTCATAAATTTACAAGATCAGTCTTGGCAAATATAAAATTACTGAAAGCTAAATACCAGCTAAGCTGAATACTAATACTATTATCTTTTAGGTAGTTCATCAATTTATTAAGTATAAGGTACAATTTTTTTTTTGCCTCATTGGTCTAGTGGTCGCAAGCGCGACTGCTGAGCGTGGGGTCCTGGGTTCGATTCCCGGGTCGGGCAAAGTGTTATTGGGTTTTTTCATTAGGAAATTCTCAGTAGCAGCCCGGAGTATGGATTTGTGCCCGGTTAATGGCAATAGGCTCGCCCCCTATTTCATGGGACTATAACATAACTGGCGAAATGTGGGTGTACTATACACTTCTGCCTACTCCTTCGGGGAAATACAGGCGTGATGTTATGTTGTTATGTTACAATTTTTATTCCCTGGCTGAAAGAAACGAGCTAATAACTCACCTGATATTAAGCGGTTACCTTTGCCCATAACAACTGCAATACCACCTAGGCTGTTGCACAAATGGTATTGCAAATTGCATTCGCCAAACTGAGACCTAAAGATGGAAACTCTTCCGTAATTGTAACTTTACTAAGTTAGGATTTGCTTGACACAAAATACAAACTCCATCAGGCTGTCTTGATCACTTGACAAACTTGGTCCACCCAGTAACCAAGTAACCAAACAAAATAATGTTTATATGGTACCGATAGGCCTCCGCCTATACCATAAAACAAAACTACCTTCTACCAACATAACATGAAACTTCACGACAGCTCGGAAGATATCGTATCAGCATTATTTACACCCGGACGTAGCACCCCTGGGGACGATACGTTCAACCTTCGAATCGAGACGTGCCGCACCGATTCAATCGTTCATTCCTACGGGACCACCATTACCTAGTCTGTCGAACTTAAACTGTTCCCGATTTGAAATTATTTGCCTCGGGCCTTTAGCCTGCTGATTAAGGCTGACACACACAGAACAGTTGCGGAGGCGGAGCGGGTGAGGAGCACGTAGCCGACTCGCACCGGCAGTGATTGTAATATATAACCTTATTCTTATTTTATACTAAACCTCGTAAGGGGTCATTTTACTCATCATTGTGAACAACTTTTATCATGGGATAGTAGAATAAGGTTGTACAAAACTCTATGCGAAGTGTCACGCTGAACCTAAAATAGGGCGCGTGCGTAATCGCAACAGTTTTTTGAATAAGCTAAATTTGAACAAGGAAAATAAATGTACCTAAGATTCTGAAAACTAAAATTGAATACTTGGGATAAAATCTTAAGAAAGGAATTCCTAGAGAAAACCTGGAAAAAACCTAAATAGAAGCACTGAAAAGTTGCTCCAATGACACGAAACATCAAGCAAGTCAGACAATGTGTTAAAACTCACAGTCAGTCTGAATAAATACTTCGTTTTGTGAACACGTTATTTTTTGAGGCCCCTTCTATCTATATTTTACGCACTCATTCTGCACCACCCGCACTTAGTATGTGCCAGCCTTTACAGTACTTACTCTATTGGCTTGAAAACTTTGCCGACATGTTCCAATTACCGCATGTCTAATGGCTGAATGGCACTATTGAGGTTATATTGATGGCTTGACTTTGTGGATAGCTATTATCTTGGTGAATTGTGTAACTCTCTTTGTGGTTTCGACAGCTGTTAAGATGATTTAAATCGTCGTTAGATTGCTTTCGTGTTTGAAATCCTAGATTCAGACTGTGTTAAAATTCATTAGGTATAGTTATACTAACCTATGCCCGCGGCTTCGCCCGTGTGGTTGTCGTTTGTCGCACATACCTCGGAAACTGTTCATCTTCCTGGGATAAAAAGTAGCCTAATATGTTAATAAATAAATAAACATTTTTACACAGCACCATCTAGTCCCAAAATAAGCAGAGCTTGTGCTATGGGTACTAGACAATTGATTTAATACATATATACTTTTTTTGTAAATAGATAGGTACTTATAATACATAAGAAACACCCAGACCAACACATATACTTATTATTTATAACGCATTTTACGCATGCGAAACGAAATCTAACGATTTGAATTGTGGAAAGAAAATATCGCTCACGAGCAGGATTCGAATCTGCGACTCCTGGCTCAGTACGCCAGATCAACCACAAAGACGCAAAGATGTACCAAGTGGATGAGAATTTCGTTACCACGAGCAGTGTTCACGGTAGCTTAGTGGCTAAAGCACTGGCGTACTGAGCAAGGAGTCGCAGGTTCGAATCCTGCTCGTGAGCGATTTTTTCTTTCCACAATTCAAATCGTTACATATACTTATGTTCATCACACAAATATTTGTGTTATGTGGGAATCGAACCCACGACCTCGTGATCAGCAGTCCGACCCTCGAACCACTAGACCACAGACGTCGTCAAAATCCGGGTTATTTTCTATCTGTTTGCCAAATTTCATCCAAATCCGTTCAGCGTGATTGAGTTACTAACATCCAATCATCTTCACAATCCAATCTTTCACATTTATAATATTAGTTGGATTTCCAGTACAAGTTTTTACTGTGTAAATAAATAGTGTTGCTTTGAAGCCTAAAAAAGCCTAGCCAAAAAACACACAAAACAATTAGTTTTGTCTGTTTTTTGTACATAAGGAAAATAAACGCCGATATTGCCAAGCAGGATTTGATTTTTTTAAACTCACCACCGATCCATGTGTAAAATTCTTCAATTTGCCTACCCATAAAAATGCCCATTAATTATATACTCTGACCTTTTACAAAAAAAAACACCGTTTCACGCGTTGAAAATTTTTTCTATAATAAAATGAGACATTCCGTTCCCTGAATTTTCCTTAATAATTCCGAAAAAAATAACTAAGAGAATGAAAATCCCTCTCGCTACATCCATCAGAATTATTTTCCAACCTCCCAATTTACGGTCCCTACGAATATCGACACAGTATCGGTCCTGTAAGCGATAATAACACCATAAATAATTCCAGATTACTCAAAATGAACGACGAATGAACGATCGAACTACGGTAAATGTCATTGGTATCGAATGGAATGGTGTGATTTTAACAGGTTTTTTTATTCTGCTATAAATAAGAGTCGTCACTTCGACGACGTGATGATAGATTTCAATGTTTATGCCAATAATCTAATCTTCAATACAATACAATACAATATCTTTATTTGCAATAAATAGAGTACATCGAATGTTGTTACGTGATAGAAATATGTTCAAGCCCATTTAGCCATCACCAACAGCATGCAAATTTTACTTATAACTAGGAAATTTTATATTTTTACACATTCTTTTTAATAATAAAAACAGAATATATAATTCAGACAGATGTAAAATTATTCTTTCTTCATGACCTATAGGCATCTTATTTATAGGTTTCCGTACCCATTGAAACCGTATTACCATGCCTTCGCCGCGCTGTCGCCGTTTGTGCGTCTGTCCGTCTGTCTATCTGTCACAAGGCTACATAAATTTTGGACCTTAATAAGGTAGTCAGTTGAAATATTCATAGAATTATGAATTATGTCAAATACTAAAAATAATAAGAAGTCAAACCCACTTCGAAACAAATGCATGCGTGAATGTAATATTTTGAAAATACTATACATGATGTCTCAAAGTCAAAAGTTTTTATTTCGAAAAACCATTTACATAAAGATAAAGATATTTATTCGCAAGGATATGGTACAGAAGATGTTAAATATACCTACATATTTTTACAGATTAGGTGTCCGACAAATCCACCTGCACTTTCAAAACGTTAATTATGAATCTAGTTGCATGGTTCCAAAAAGTTGGTCTTATGGAGAAGAGTCAGCAAGAAACTCCATGTATATGTCACCGGAAAATTGTAAGCACCGTCAGTTTATAAAATCTTGCGAGATTGTAAACTAAACGTAGTGGTCATATTCTCTTTGATTGTAAACTGTCCATAGATTGCACAGATCTCACACCATAGATTGTGAACGGACAAATGACATTAATAAAAAGTAGTAGTCAAGACGCAGATTGTTATATCTATAAATATATTAAACAAAGTCGGGTTAGTTACACCATTTATAACTCAAGAACGACTGGACCGATTTTAATAAAATTTGGCATAAAGATAGAACATAACCCGGACTACCACATAAACTATTTTCATCTCAGGAAGATGAACAGTTCCCGAGGAATGTACGATAAACGACATTCACGCGGGCGAAGTCGCGGGCAAAGGCTAGTTTTTACTATAAATAAAAGGCTAAAGCCACATACATTATTCAGCTACATGACTTCAACTAACCAAAGTAGCAAAAACTTCAGCCTGCAATCGACAATCAAAAGTCAAAGTAATTTAAAAAAAAAACACAAAAAACGAGTTCTTTAATCGAAATAATAGAACAACTGTGAAAGCTGACCGTCAAACTTTTTCATTACAGTGGAAAGAGAATCTTTTTAAATGGAACGGCGCATTGTTTCCTGACAAAACGCTTTTTAAAAGTGGATCCTCAGTTATCTCGGAGAAGATGAGTTTGTCGTCCGTATAATGAAATCCACTGTTTGTTTAATGAATTTTACTGATAAGGATGAATATAGTCATATTAGTGTCATTAACCTACAATTTAAAAAGAAAAGAAAGAAAGAAAAATTATTTATTGCCACAACAAGACGACTTACGGTAGGTGCACATAAAAAATAACTTAGATTAGGTATTATATTATATTTCAGGAATCATTTAAGTAAGTATAAGTATTTATTTATATATGTTTTTTTTGTATATATACCAGGCCCCTCAGAAAGTATTGCGAAAAAAAGTTTTTATATATGGGAGACTGGCCAGTTATAATGTTTTTCGAAAATATGATTATTTATAAGTAAAAATAAGTAAGTTCCAATTTCAAAATTTCCCTCCACATTTTTTGCGAGTTAATTCAAAGTATTGTGTCTCACTGAAATATGGATCTGCGCCGGGAACATTTTAGAGCTATGATTTTATACGATTTCAAGTGTCGCCTGAAACCGGATGAATCGTACGATAGACTTCAAATGGCATTCATGGATGAAGGCCCTTCCAAGGCAACCGTGTATCGTTGGTATAACGAATTCAAGCGCGGTCGACCAACTTTGGGGGATGACGAAAGAAGCGGTCGCCCTTTGACGGCTGTTACCGAAGAAAACGTGCTAGCAGTGAAAAATTTAATCCAAGACAATAGGCGAATTACATATCAGGAGATTCAACACATATTGAAGATTGGATCGGGAAGCGTTCACGAGATTCTACACAGCCATCTTCGCGTGAGGAGGATAGTATCACGCTGGGTGCCGCACAACCTCACCGATGCTCAGAAGCAGGCCCGGGTGGAATGGTGCCGTGATATGCTTAACAAATTTGAAGCAGGCTCGTCTCGGCGTGTTTACGACATCGTTACAGGTGATGAGTCCTGGATTTATCAATACGACCCAGAAACCAAGCGCCAGTCGACTGTTTGGGTGTTTCAAAATGAGCCAACGCCTACCAAAGTGAAGCGATCTAGAAGCGGGGGTAAGATTTTGATCGCTAGCTTTTTTAATTTGACTGGCCACTTGGTATCAATTCCCTTACGGGATCAAAGAAGCATTAATGCCGAATGGTATACTACCAAATGTTTGCCAGAAGTTTTCTCTGTTATAAGCAACAAGCGACCAAACACAGGGCTCCGCGGGCTACTGCTCCACCACGACAATGCACCTGCGCACACCGCACTCAAAACGAGGGACTTCCTGGACAGCACGCCAGTCAAACTCCTGGGTCACCCTCCTTACAGCCCTGATCTAGCACCGTGTGACTTCTTTTTATTCCCAAAAATAAAAAATCTGCTCAAAGGGATACAATTTTCGTCGCCGGAAGATGCGCTGGCTGCGTTCGAGCAGGCTGTAAACGAGGTGTCTGCGGCGGACTGGAAAAAGTGTTTTGAAAACTGGTTTAGGCGCATGAATCTTTGTATAGAGGCTGGTGGAAAGTACTTTGAAAAGATTTGATAAAAATATATGTACGTATAGAACAATTTTTTTTAGTTTCGCAAAACTTTCTGAGTGTCCCACGTATATATACAAATATTTGTGTGATGAACATAAGTATTTGTGTTGGTCTGGGTGATTCTTATGTATTATAAGTATGTATTTACAACAAAAAAAAGTATATAAGTACTATATCTACTGTCTAGTACCCATAGCACAAGCTCTGCTTAGTTTGGGACTAGATGGTGCTGTGTAAAATGTCCCTGTAAAATGTAATTTTTTTTTTTTTTTTTTCATGAAAACTTTCATTCATTCATTTTTATCAATGTATGATAACTAGTTTGCGTGTCATAGCTGCGGCAAAGTGGTTGACACTCAGCATGATGCTGTGTTGTAAGTGAGTCACAACACAGCGCTGATTTTCAGTGTCAACCCGAAGTGACGAGCGGGTGCCAAGCCAACAAAAGCAGCCCATGATTATACAGGGTAGATATGACAATACGACATTTAATAAAACCACGTACAGACTTTGACGTCCTGTGATCGTATACAAAAAAAATATCTAATCCAGTTAATAGCTTAGCCACAGGAAATTATTTTAATTTCATTATTTTTGAATGTAGGACCATTTTTCTAGGCCAAGATCGTTAGGTCAAAGACCTGTGTGAGTCTATATAATTGATGATTACAAATGGTGTTACTTATTAATTGGATTTTTTAATATTTATTTTGTAAAAAAAATAGTTTTTTTTTCTTTTCGATAAACAAGTTACTTATGTGTTTAAAATGCTTCTATAGACTAGTAATAACCGTTTTTTCGTTTATTGTCGTATTGTCATATCCACGTTGTATACCCAAAACAAATAAAGCAATATTATATAAGTGTGTGGGGTGTGTGTGTGTGTGTAGTGTTACAAATACTTTATATTATATACACATACTTACATAACCATATTATTACATACCTACATGATTATTATAAATGATTTAAAAAAATAATAGAATCAACATTCATCAAGGGTTTGCTACTGAGACATACTGGACACAATAGATAAATCTCTAGTATCCCTGTATAGTCTGTGGATAAATCGACTGTTTCGCCGTCATGTCAACGATCGACTCATGACGTGCCAGTGACCAAGTTTTATTGTTTTGTCACGATCCTACAGTGTCGGTTGCGCTTACACAACACGCTAGGGTTATTTGTTTACTTCGCGCGGGCACTCGCGTTCTGCGTGGTCTTTATCCTATTGATTACCGGAAAACCAGGCACAATAAATAAAAAAACCACTTAATGTGCTTTTTTATGCCGGGATTTTGTTATCGGAAGTACTTCAACGTGTGTGAAAAACTTTTTAACAAAAAATAAAACCGACTTCAAAAACCTTAACTAAAAAGTAAAAAATAATCGTTATATGTATTTTAAAATCTTAACATAAACAACATTTTTAAGGCGGCGCGTGGTTGACCCTTTGCGTCATGTAATGTACAGTCGAGCGCAATACCTATCTATAGTAAAAACAGTTTATGTGAACTTACATGAAAATCACGCGCCGCCTTCAAAATGTTGTTTATGTTAAGATTTTAAAATACATATAATGATTATTTTTTACTTTTTAGTTAAGGTTTTTGAAGTCGGTTTTATTTTTTGTTAAAAAGTTTTTATTTCATACTTTTTAGTTGAGGGTTGATTCATAAATGTTTATATAACCAATTTGAGAATATATTTTTTATCAACCTTTGCTATCCCAGTGCTGGGCAAAGGTCTCGCTCATGTTCTTCCAAACGTCCAATCACTATCGTGAAAAAAAAAAACACGCATATCGGCCAAGAATTCTCAGAAAAACGAACCAATGAGCAAATCATCTAGATAGGCGAAGCTAAAATAAACTGATTTATTGAAGCTAGTTAAAAAACTACTCAACCTAAGTCAATAAAATTTATATGGGACCACCGCGCGGACTTTCTCTACCAAATAAAAAAACAATCACGTAAATCGACCCCCAAATCTCGGAGTAATCGGTGGACATACATGAAAAATAAAAAATAAAAAAGCCGCGGAATACATAACCTCCTCCTTTTTTTGAAGTCGGTTGATAAAAAAAGGTTTATTTTTTGTATATGAATAACAATTATTTTATTGGATAACCATCAATATGCAAGTAGAATAAATTATTATTCTATTTTTGTACAGTTTTTGACATCTTCATACAATTTTCACGTCTAAATTAGGGTTTAAAGTTGACGAAATTCAAATTTGCCGCCATTTGCAAAAATATTTTTCTACCCTCTTTGTAATTTTTTTGTTTTCATGCAAATTACATGAAAATTGTAAAAATAGGTAGGAAATATTATCGAGATTACGAAACAATAACATTTTTGTATGGGTTTCTTATTAGAATATTGAGAAATCTTATAAGAAATGCAAGTAGGTACAAAAGGGGCGGGGCCAAGTCAAGTTCAAGGACGCGAACGCCATTTTGTTTTTTTTTTATCAAACGCTTGAGGGGATAAGTTGCGCCACATTGGTACCAACCGTGTCAGAGTAGGATTAAGTACCTAGCCTAGCCACATTGTAATTATATTTGATTCCGTTTTTCAGTGCTTGTTTTTACTGACATCGACTCAAATTGTATAGGTCATCATCATCCTCCTGCCCTTATCCCAATTTATCTGGGGTCGCCGCAGCATGTATTTTTCTTCCATACATCCAACGATTATAATTCAATGCATACATCTCTATCTGCCATCATATCAGTGTTCACTTTCTATCCATATCATCTTTCACACAATCCATCCATCTTTTCATTGGTCTACCTCATTTCTTACAGTTTATAAACACGTACATGTACAGACAGTTTATTAATTCATTTAAATCCTCAAATAACGTTTGCGATGGCTCGCAAACGATGCTTGATTCGATGGGGGAACATCGAGGAGCCAAGAAAGCGTATCTGGGCACACCAACCGGACGTAGACCAGTAGGTCGCCCCAGATATCGCTGGGGAGATGCTGTGGAGACTGATTTACGTGAGCTTCAAGCTACCAACTGGCGAGATATTGCGCAAGATCGAGGAAAGTGGAGAGTTCTCGTTTCGGAGGCCATGACTCACTTTGGGTCGCTGAGCCAGAGGAGTAAGTAAGTAAGTAAGTAAGTAAATCCTCAAATATGTTTTGTACGTTTGTGGTAGTGCCAGAATGTTACAACGTTTAAGCCGATTGTGAAGCTTTTGACCCTTGTAACTTGTTGGTACATTTTTTACCCGGATTATTCCTAAGGCGTAAACAAAAAGCTATTTTAAAGGATGTGTCTGGATTTCAGCAACAAGTACAAATAGTGCTTCAAACTACAGTATTTACAGTTATTTGAAGTTTTTTGTATTTGATAGTAAGTATTACGGCACCGCATTTGTCATTATGGAGCTTACCGTGGCTTGGGCAACGCTAATTCCGCAACTTTAAGTGACAAACCTAATAAAGGTATTTGAAGCGTAGTTTTGCAAGGTGATAAGCGCTTGAAGCGCAATTCTTCATTTAAATAACCCTAATCACACACTCTTTTTAACCGACTTCAAAAACAGGAGGAGGTTCTCAGGAGGTGTTTTTAATGTTTGTTACCTCAAAACTCAATCATTTATAAACTGATTTGAAAAAATATTCATACTTCCAAATTGGTCCCCTTTTTATCAAAATCCAGTTTTAATAATGGGATCCATGTGGAATTGAGGGATATCCTCAAATATTATAGGCATACATATAGATACAAAAAGTATCATTTGGTGAAGATCTGATGAAGATCTTCGAAGTTAAAGAAGGGAACTCTTCAATGGATGACAAAAAATCAGTCGGGATTACAGCAATCGCTTGTCTTTCTATTGTTAATGCCACTCAAAATAGAAAAATAAAATAAACTTTGAAAAAATTAAAACACACTTCAAAAAGAATAAAATAATTTGTGTGAAACAGTTAAGGAAGTCGGTGTCAATTTTTTCTTAAATCAAACCGAATCAAAGGCACCTACTTCTTAAATATGCTTATGCGTACAGTTGACATTATTAATTAAATTTTCTTGACATTATTGTAATTTTTTGACGTGTAATTTTTTTTTCTTCTATTTATTTGATTATCTGAAATAAATGAATTTATTATCATTATTAAACTGTTTCACACAAATTATTTTATTCTTTTTGAAGTCGGTTTTTAATTTTTTTTAATTTTTTTATTTATCATTTATTGCGTGAAATATGGTACAGAGGATATTATAAATTAAATGTATAAGTAATAATGTTTAAGTTTAACATAACATAACATCACGCCTGTATTTCCCCGAAGGGGTAGGCAGAGGTGTAATAGTACACCCACATTTCGCCAGTTATTTTATAGTCCCATGTAACAGGGGGCGAGCCTATTGCCATTGACCACAAATCCAGACTTCGGGCTGCTACTGAGAATTTCCTAATAAAAAAACCCAATAACACTTTGCCCGACCCGGGAATCGAACCTAGGACCCCACGCTCAACAGTCGCGCTTGCAACCACTAGACCAACTTTTTTCTAATAAATCATCCTTTTTGTCAATTCAAACACCTAATTTAAAAAGTCATCTACCCTTTTTCTCTCTTTTACATTCACGTTTTTTAAGTATTTCTACTTCTGCAAAAGAATAGTGTTCAAGAATAAAATACATTAAAACAGAGCAGTCATAAATCTTATATCTTTACTGCTCAGCTGTATCATAGCTTCAGGCAAAACTGGGGAGCTGAATCTGAAGAAAACGATTTCATTAAAGGACTAGTAGACAAGCCATTCAAAGTTATTAGTTCGGAGAAACGGCTACAGAACAAACATTAAAGGCAAAGAATAAATGAGCAGAGAATTATTATGTATTTATTTTCCCTCATATTTGAAATTTTCATTTAAGTTTTCTGTTCCTGTACGCAGTTTCGCCAACAAGGAGAATATTATATTATTATGATCTTTGTTATAAATTACACTTATGATTTTCTTACTAGGATAATCTGAATCTAGTAGATTATAACTGGTAAACTCTGAGTGGTAACTCTGAGTGGTGCTAGGCAGCTTATTTATTCACTTTTATCGAATATTGCGGAGTTGTTCGGGTCAATACATATTTGGCAGTATTTATGATTAATTATTAAAATAATGCGTATTCAGGCTTTTAAGCATTTTTTTGCCGTGGGAAAATCCTATTGGACGCACTCCGCCCGGGGACGGCGGAGCCAGTGAAGGACTTTTACCGACTAAAACAACCATGGCACGGTGTTCTTTATACTAGCTTTGGCCGGGGGCGTGGAAACCCGTTGGTATTTGCACAACCACCCCCAACAGGTCCCGGCCGACACAATCTGGCGAGCCCCTTCTCCCCGTGCGGCCTAATGTCGGCTGCAACCTGCCCCCCCCCGGCAACGCACATGAAATGCTGCGCGCCATCTCACGGGCCCCACCATGACGCAGCTAACACGCCGATGTCATGGCCACGCCAGCCGCGCCTGCCTCGCCAGCCTCGCCAGCCATGGGGCCTACGCTAGCCACGCCAGCCTCGCAAGCCTCGTCAGCTACGCTAGCAACACCAGCCGAGCCAGCTATGCCAGGCAGCAGACTACCCCGAGTCCACCGCCCGCAGGGCCTATCCTCCCGTATTTTTTTATAGAGGTTTTCTTCCTCATCCCTCATCCTCCACTGTGCCCTTTGCTATCTTCAGAGAGACATGCGGAGTCATGTTCCATTGGCCCAGATTAAGCCACTTCCCGCCAGAATATTCGCTACAGGCAATAAGATCCCCCGAAGGATAAAAATGTCCCACGAAAGGATATTTATTGCCCTTATCTAGGATGCACCGGCCTAACAACTTCCGTTCCCCCCAGACGTGTCCAGAAAGACTAGCAGTCATCTGGCACACATGGAGGTTTTCTGACTAGCTCCCCCAGGCTCTTAAGCCAGTTCTCCTTGTCTGTTGCTAAGAGAACAGTCTTTTTGGAAGGAGTCTAGCTCATCCCGCCATCTCCACATGGGCCTGCCGCGTTGACGTCTGACATGTAAAGGGACCCATTGAGTTGTCAGTTAAGCCCAGTGTTCATCTGAAATGCGACCAATATGTCCACACTAATTCCACTTCAAAGCAGCCTTTGACAGTAATTACTAGGCATTATGTATATTTCATGTTAAAGTTTAAGCTGAAATCCTTTGTTCATTACATTTTGAGGTCAAATATTCCCAGTTTCCGATACAAAAACATGTGTATTCCGGGATATCGTTCGATACAAGTTCTCATGAGGCAATTTATCGTTGGGACTGCGTATATCCTTATTTATTGGTAAATCGCGCAAGGGCTGGCGATCGTTCCATTTATCTATATAGGTTTCTGTCCTCAGTACACATTTTCCTAGGGTTCTAACCTTTTAAGAGCCGGGGAGGCCATTAAGGAAAGTTTTGTAAGGCCCGTAATTTGAACTCGACCCACGTAAATTAATTTTTAAGTATCCAGAAGAAATATTGTTTTTAGATCGCTCCTGCGATAGGGTTTACTTGGGCTACGGGGAAAATGGTAAAAGGTTATTATGATTTGTAAAGGAGAAAATTAATGTAAATGTAAAGATGTATTTAGAGCTTATGTCCCTTGGTATATTGAGTTCCTTTAAAATTAAGCTATAAGTAGGGTTATAACACTCAAATTCAAATAATTTATTCTTAAAATTGGATGTACAAAAATCTGTTTTACAAACGGTAATTTTTAAAACAATATGGTATCGTCATTTCATAAATGACTACCTCTGAGAAGAAATACCGAAACAAATTTTGGGAACTAACTGGCCTTTTAAAGAAAGTGCCAAGTCAATTTGAGTGGACCTGTCCCAAATGATGGCACGCATGCATCAGGGCACGCTGCAATAGCGGCGGTACGGCCCGTTATGAGGAGTGACTGGAGAGGAACCATGGTGCCCTCACCTACCAGCTGTCGCAAGTACTATCGGGCCATGGTTGCTTTGGGAAGTATCTGTGTCGCATAAGCCGGGAGCGACGCCCGAGTGTCATCACTGCGGGAGCTGCCCAGAGGACACGGCGCAGCACACACTGGCGCTTGGGCCGCGCAGCGCCGTGACCTCATCACTGCAGTAGGTGGCAGCGATCCCTCATTTCCGGCCGTGGTTCTGTCTATGGTCGGATGCGAGAGCACTTGTAAGGCGTCGTCTCCTTCTGCGAAAAAGTGAGGCTCACTAAGGAGGCGGCGGAGAGGGTTCCAGTCAAGGCTCGTGACGGTAGCGCGTAGTATTCTGCGCGCGCCAGTCAAGAGGAGGGTGCGGCCGTTATGGTTGCCGCATGGAGAGAAAGGGCTCGCCTGCCAGTGGCGAGCCGGGACCTGCCGGAGATGGTTGGGCAAATACGGGATTATTTCCCGCGCCCCCGGCCTAGGTTCGGTAGAGGAACACCATGGTGGTTTTTAGTCGGTAAAAGGCCAACACTGGCTCCGCCTTCCGCAGGCGGAGTGCGACCATGAGGATTTTCCCCACGAAAAAAAACAAAAAGGCACGCATGCATTAGCTGTCGTGTAGCGCTCATCCAGGCGTTGTTGCCCTGCACTTTCCTCATACAAATACTTAATACAACATGTCTGGACTTTAAAAGCGACTACGATATACGATACGATACGATACTTTGAATTTGTGGACTAGCCTAACTGTCAGTGTCCACGTCTCGGCACCGTAAGTCATGACTGGCAGGACGCACCGGTTGAAGACCTGTTGTTAAATAAAAAATCCAAACACTAGGTAAGAAGAAGAATTTTTTATTCAAGTGTATAACTTTAATACATTCCTGAAAGGCATACCTACCGTTACGTTTAATTTTACGAAACAGTAAATAACATGATATATTTATAAACCGAAATCATAAATCAATAGTTTCACAAACAGTCTTTATCAGCACAACTTCTTAATAAAAATCCGGGAAGATATTCACATTTTGTGCAACAAATATCATTTCACCCGTCTGCACAGTACATTTCTCATAAATAATAAACTGTTCAATCTTGCGTGCATTATTTGCTGTCAGAGAACTTTTGTATTCTTCAATAAGATGTTATATAATATGCAAAGGAATAATATAAATAGTACCTACCTACCTACATACATTATTTTTAACGCATTTACGCACGCGAATAATAGTAACGGTAGGCACATCTATACGACTTTTAATTAACTGCAAAGTTAATGGGGTCGGTTAAGAAACACGGTCTGATTCTCAATGGGATGCTGCTGACGTCACCGAAACACGTAAGTGGAAGTTGAATTCGATACGACGAGCAGTTTTCATGGTAGCTTAGCTACCATAAATTCTGCTTCTGGTATAGAATTTAATTTCCACTTTGAATCCGTCTTTGCGTGATGTCAGCAATTACAATTTATCTTTAGATATCATCGCATGCGTTAATGCGTAAAAAATATATTTTATTTTGTTTCACAACCGCCGTCATTCAGTTTCATTCAATCAGTCATTGGTGCATTTATTAGTAAAACGTCGGTTGAAACTTAAATAACTGATTAATTTTAATATTTTAACAATTAATAACTATATTCTTTTTAAAAGACACGATTAGCGCAGACAATCAGAAGGTCAATTCGCGTAATTAAAAACATTCAAAATATAGTTCCAAATGTGGTTCCAAACTAATCTCAGTGCTTTACGTGGGACACTCAGAAAGTTTTGCGAAACTAAAAAAAATTGTTCTATACGTACATATATTTTTATCAAATCTTTTCAAAGTACTTTCCACCAGCCTCTATACAAAGATTCATGCGCCTAAACCAGTTTTCAAAACACTTTTTCCAGTCCGCCGCAGACACCTCGTTTACAGCCTGCTCGAACGCAGCCAGCGCATCTTCCGGCGACGAAAATTGTATCCCTTTGAGCTGATTTTTTATTTTTGGGAATAAAAAGAAGTCACACGGTGCTAGATCAGGGCTGTAAGGAGGGTGACCCAGGAGTTTGACTGGCGTGCTGTCCAGGAAGTCCCTCGTTTTGAGTGCGGTGTGCGCAGGTGCATTGTCGTGGTGGAGCAGTAGCCCGCGGAGCCCTGTGTTTGGTCGCTTGTTGCTTATAACAGAGAAAACTTCTGGCAAACATTTGGTAGTATACCATTCGGCATTAATGCTTCTTTGATCCCGTAAGGGAATTGATACCAAGTGGCCAGTCAAATTAAAAAAGCTAGCGATCAAAATCTTACCCCCGCTTCTAGATCGCTTCACTTTGGTAGGCGTTGGCTCATTTTGAAACACCCAAACAGTCGACTGGCGCTTGGTTTCTGGGTCGTATTGATAAATCCAGGACTCATCACCTGTAACGATGTCGTAAACACGCCGAGACGAGCCTGCTTCAAATTTGTAAAGCATATCACGGCACCATTCCACCCGGGCCTGCTTCTGAGCATCGGTGAGGTTGTGCGGCACCCAGCGTGATACTATCCTCCTCACGCGAAGATGGCTGTGTAGAATCTCATGAACGCTTCCCGATCCAATCTTCAATATGTGTTGAATCTCCTGATATGTAATTCGCTTATGGTCTTGGATTAAATTTTTCACTGCTAGCACGTTTTCTTCGGTAACAGCCGTCAAAGGGCGACCGCTTCTTTCGTCATCCCCCAAAGTTGGTCGACCGCGCTTGAATTCGTTATACCAACGATACACGGTTGCCTTGGAAGGGCCTTCATCCATGAATGCCATTTGAAGTCTATCGTACGATTCATCCGGTTTCAGGCGACACTTGAAATCGTATAAAATCATAGCTCTAAAATGTTCCCGGCGCAGATCCATATTTCAGTGAGACACAATACTTTGAATTAACTCGCAAAAAATGTGGAGGGAAATTTTGAAATTGGAACTTACTACTTATAAATAATCATATTTTCGAAAAACATTATAACTGGCCAGTCTCCCATACATAAAAACTTTTTTTCGCAATACTTTCTGAGGGGCCTGGTATATCTCTATCTACTGACAGTAGATGTTCCTGTTTGCCGTCTATTTGTGACACTTAGGTGATTAATAAAAATAATCAATAATCAATAATCATTTATTTAGTATATTAAGTACAGTATGTACATGCATGTGGTGCCCCGACTCCCGAACTAGGATGTCCTGTGTGTCAGGAGTCAGTACATTCCCTTATGGATAAAAAAAAAACATCAAATTATCTGAGCTAAATATAAACATAAATGTCACCAATAAACGGCAATCAGAAACATATAGTTTCAGGAGATTGAGATTATTTTTGAACTATATTATGGACGTTTTTAATTACGAGAATTGGCCTTCAGAAATTACAGCCAGGAATGAGCACAAACTCGAAGAGTTACCTTTTCACTTCGCGAAAGTTACAACTGATTCATGAACCAAAATTTAGTTTAAAAATGTTGTGATCATAATAGCATTATTTTAAAACAAGTATATTTATTAATTAATTTATTATATTCTTTATTGTACATACACCAAACAAAACAAAGGCAGTAGTTTACAGATGATAAAAATAATAATAATAACAGTAATAGCATGTAATAATGATAAATGAAAATGTAATTTATTTACTTAATGTGACTTATAATAATAACTATTATCAATAAATAACTATGAACTATGAACTATGATAGATTACCTATGTAAGTACAATGGGTGGTGTTATCGCACAAGGCAATCTCTTCCAGACAACCTTTGGATGGACTAGAAGAATGGAAACCGGTCGTGGGTAGTTTCGGTGTAAAAGTAGGTACGTTACTTAAATATAATAATATAAAGTACATGGCATTTACTCAAATAAGTATATGAAATATGGTGTAGCGAACGTCCCACCAGCGCCATCTAGCTAGTCTATGGGTCAACTTGGGGGTGACGTTTTGGCAACACTGCTCGCAGGCATTTTTCTATAGTCGCTAACTGATCGCGCACACCGCCGCGTACGCAAATTACTGCTGCGTCGAAATCCTTGGTTTACTACTATTGTGAACCATCTCCACTCTGGAGCGCAATATTCCCGCATAAACACCACTTACAAATCTAGCCTAGATACGTCAGTGCATTGTGATCGAATACTGGTGGCCACCACGAAGAAGGATTCAACGAAACCTGCTGAAGATCTCAAGCTGCAGCCAGAAGCAATCCGGTAAGCGAATTACAGATTTGCCGGTTGGCTTTGTTGTTAGATGTCCCCTCAAATTCTTTCACATAGGCTAGATAGAATAGACGAAATTGGACTGACACGCATCCTCGTGTTGGTCGTATAAGTTCTTATCCCCGCCACTGGAGTACGGCTATTTACACGTCTGCTCCAACAAAATATATAAAGTATAAAGTATATTATATAGTATACTATGAAGCATCCAAAAGAAAAGCAGCAAAATCAGCACAAACGTGAAATAATCCGTACTTGGTTGCGAAGTACAGTTGCAGAATTTGACTAATAACTGCAACATTTCAGAGTTGCTGGTCCGCAAAAAGTTGTTCAACTTCTTCCCGCTGCAAGTTGCACAGCTATTTTATGTATTCAGCACACCAAACACGGAGCGTTGGCAGGCCTGCATAAGCTGTATGAAAAGAATTACAGTATGCAGTCTACAGTTTTATTACGTGATAAACCGTACAGTGACTGTGAAGTGAGTCCTAGAGTGGAGACCGCGAATCAGCAAACGCAGCGTAGGGCAACCCTAGCCAGGTGGACTGACGACCTCATTAAAGTAGCTAGGGGGTCTGGATGCGGAAAGCAGAGAACAGTGTTGTGGCGTGGGAAAGGCCTATACCCAGCAATGGACTGCCATAGGCTGAGTTGAGGATGAACCGTACAGTGACTTAGCGATAGGAACACCATTTAGTTTTGTCAGCAGAAAAAAAAACTGTAGAAATGTTTATAAAGGTACTTCATAATTGTAATTTATCTCAAATTATTATGCTCAGTGTTTGATAAGAGCCACAGGCCAATATCCTCATAGGCCATAGTCATAGGCCTATGTCCAGCAGTGGACGTCTTTCGGCTGAAATGATGATGATGATGACAGGCCAATATCTACTGACGCAAACGTCTTCCACTTAGTTGCGGCACGACGCGAACCTTTGCGTGTCGCGACGAAACGCTGGGTTGATTATCGTTGTACCGTCACAGTGGTGACACTCCGTGTACGTGTGAACTCGCTCGCCGGTGACCTTGAGCGAGCGCGTGAATGCAATAGGCCTTGGCTGGGGCAGCCGAGAGACTGCCCGTTCCACACGCCGCTCAACGCGCACGGCCCCCGCCCTCGCCCCGACCCGCACACATAGCCGCGAGCAATTTTACGAGCACACATGTTTAAGTGTTGCTTCTTGACGTTAGTATATATTCTATGGTACCGTAGAGATTACCCGACGATAGGAGGGCGGACTCTTTACAGTACACTCGTGGAGATGGCGCCTTAAGTATGACAAAATTTCGCCGTCATATTCAAAAATTAACATTTTGTCGCCGTTATAATCTGTTCTTTGTATAAAGCCTTTATTCATATTGTGTTAAAATGTTGTGCCCAATAAAAAAGACTTGGCTTAAAGGTCTTAGTAACCAGGCCATAACACGTCACACGAAATGACAGCGCGGGATAACTTTTAAGTAATCTGTGGCGCGGGTCGTAAGAGCCGCATAATTTTAGCGTCCGTCGGTGAAGACGCATCGCTCATGACTAGTATTTGGTGTGATGAATGCTTTACAGTCCAGTAATGAATGGAGCCATGAAATTCTGGGCAAAACAGGAATTTAAGTCTAGAGTTCAAAGAGATGTAGTAAAGCGAAGTCAGTGAATAAAGCCATCGAAGTGTGTACTCTGCCTTTGAAAGCGAACATTTTAATTATTTTCATCAAGAGCTAATACTCGCTGTAGTTCTAGATAGAAAGAATTCCAAAAGTGGCCGTTTTTCGCACTTTTTATATCTATCTTTTTTTTTTTAATTATATCTATTTTACAGCTAACTATAATTTACAGAGTTAATAGTTTCTGATTAAACTACAGTACCTGTACATCAATTTTTAAAAACAAATTTTCGATAAATTATGTATTCAGCGAGTAATATTTTTTTACTGATGGGGGCGCCACTTGTCTGCTACATTCCCATTAACATGTAAAATTTGTACGGGAAGACGTTTTCTATTTTCTATTATAATCACATGTCTCAGCAATTTTCCTGAAACTTACATAAGAGGCTACATTCACTAATAAATATTTTAGGACATTCTACACAGTACCATCTTAGTCCCAAAGTAAGCAGAGCTTGTACTCACTTAGATTAACGTCTGGAGAAATAATATCAATTGAGTTACAGTTTATTGTTTTTTGTTAACCTGTCATGCTTTCAAATGCCGTAAAGTGTATTTTTATTTGTAAATACATATTTATAATACATAAGAAACACCCAACACACACACACCAACACAAACACTATGTTCATATTTGTGTCCAGAGGGAATAGAACCCACGACCTCGTGATCAACAGTCCGACACTCGAACCACTAGACCACAGACGTCAGTAATAGCATAGAACAAATAATAGTGTGTAGTAGTAATAGTAATAGATATTACAAATAGAGTAGGCAAAACTCTTAATTTAGAAACCAAAAAGTTATTATTTATTTATTTATTATATTCTTTATTGTACATACACCAAACGAAAACAAAGACAGTAGTTTACAGATAGATTATGTAACTACAATGGGCGGTATTATCGCACAAGGCAATTTCTTCCAGACATCCTTTGGATGGACTATAGAAGAATGGGAACAGTGGGGTAATTGTGTAATGCATTTACATTGACATCAGCTTTCATTTTGAAATTACAGCAATATTCATTGCGTGGTACGTAGTTGTCAATATGACGGATTGTCAAAACACACAGAGCAATGAACATTGAAATCCAGATGATTGCAATCGCGAGTGAGTTACGCAATTAGGCAGCCGGTCGTGGGTACTTACGGTGTAAAGTAGGTACGTAGGTATTATATACCTTCCTTTGTACATACTTATCCTAAATAAATAAAACAAATAATAAATATAATATCCTTTACTGTCTTGTATACTTGACAGGCCTTCACGAAAATATTTACATCTATATTCTCTAAATATTGAGATACAATATTATGCCTATTGCTATCGGACTATAAAGGCAATATTATTGCTATGAAAATCCGGCGTTTCTTCTTTATTGTGCCTATAATAATAAAGAAGGCATTGGCATCGTGCTGAATTGAGAAGCTTGAATATGTTGTGAAATAAGTAGGTATTTATGGCCGCTAGATCAAATTGTTGCTGGTCTGAGTGTTTGTGTATATGAAGATAATAATGTAATGTAACATATTGATTTTTTATTCATAAATGGGTTTGCGTTCGACCGCTACCTCACCTGATGTTAAGCGGTCGTGTGGTCGACCATGCACGTTTTCCCAGCAAAAACCTCACATCCACGGCACGAAAGTATTCCTAGAATGGTTTTTTTTTTATTTATTTTTATTTCTTGCAGCTTTAAAATTTAATGTTACTATTTAAAATTCGCTACTAATTTCGGTTGACTATAGTTTTATACAGATGCGCTCCAAAATTTCAAATATTCATGGATGGTACTCCAAAGTCACTGATACATTTTAACGGTATTTAGGCTCGCTTCTTCTTCTATCGTGTCGACATGAGCTATATAATGATAACAGCTCATGCCGTGGGAAAAAGCTTAGCCAGGCAGCAGGCTGGTAGCGGGGCTGACTGCCCAGGGCCCGCTAGGCCCGCTATCCAACCTTTATGATTTGCTTATACTGGCAGTTTTGCCTTCTAGGGTTCCGTACCCAAAGGGTGCCAACGTGGTGTGATCTGTCACAGAGCTGTATCTGTAAAATAATAGTATGTTACTGTAAACTAGTCTATCATGACAAATACAAAATCTAAACCCGAAGGGAGTTTTGATACCAAAAACCTCGAAAATGATATATTTTTAACGTTTTTTATACCTGTTCTCTCTTAAAAACGGTAATACATACAAACGTCAAACTTAGTGTGGTGCCTATTTTATGATTTAACAACAAATAACAAAAACATAGACATATTTGATGGTACGGAATCCTGAGTGTGTGAGTCCGACTCTCACCTGGCCGGTTTTTTCCCATGCCGACATGAAAGTACAAGAAGTATGAATTTAACTTTGAAATAATAATAATTATGCTCACCCCTTTAGATACCTTAGTACCTTAGTCTCTAAGGCTTACATTTTTCAACACACTGGCTCGTAAAGTGGCTCTTATTGCATCGCTTTTAGGCTCATAATGTGGCTTATAACGCACGCGTGCTTTTTTCATTATATTATTGCACTAGTGCTTTTTACTTTACAGTTTATTTTTAAATCGCAGCAAAGAGTTTTTATGCCTGAACTAAATTAAACATTTTTGGGAATAAATCAACTGTATTAATTAAAATATGCTTAAACATTTCATTTCATCAAATTATTAATTTTTGTCAACAAATTAATATTAATTTGTGTTTTAATAAAATAAAAAAAAATTATATTTTTATATTAGGCTGTATGGCGGTATCCTTCGACCACCTGCGCGCGCATAGCTGTATGTCACCGCGCGGTCCGCGCGCCATTTTTATCATTTTTCACAAATTCAATATTTGTCTAAAATGTGTAATTTATGTTTTTTTCCTCGAAGTGTGTTGAAAAACGTCATATGACACGCGTGAGCATTGACTATTATACTCTCGGCTCCATTACGCCCTCGCCTTCGGCTCGGGCTGCAATCCAGCCTCGAGTATAATAGTCAACTTAGCTCAGTTGTATCATAATATACTATTATGACATTTTTACACAGCACCATCTAGATGATAATTTATTCCTAAATTTATTTATTTATTAGGTGATAATTTCATTCAAAGTTTACATAAACAATCTGTGTACCCGGCAAGCGGCATGTAAAATGTTCGCCGACAAGCACACAGTCGTGCAAAAAATATAGGAACGTAGCCTTTTAAGGCCAAGTTGAAAATTCTTCATTCCGCGTATGACTACTGCGGTTCTAAGCCTAGTTATTCTAAGATTAATACTTTAACCCTAAACGTAAGTCCAAAGAAACCCTACAATATGCTTGTAAAAACTTTGCGGCTGCCATCGTTCCACAGTGCGGTACATTTAGGTCGCACAAGTTCGCAGTACCTACTGGCAAGAACTGTATAAGCCGATTAAGCCCGGTCTTAGATGAGTCCATCTATTTTTACTTACGTTTTTCTTCTTGCACTGTACCTACTCACTTAGATTAACGTCTGGAAAAATAATATCAAATTCAATTGAGTTACAGTTTATTGCTTTTTGTTTACCTGCCTTGCTTTCAAATGCCGTAAAGTGTAAATGAACAAAAAAATATGAGCCATACAATTTATTTTTGTTCAATTTTTATAAGTTCAACTTACATAAGCAGATTTTTAATGCATGCTTCCACGACAATAATCCTTCATCATCATCATCATCATTTCAGCCAAAAGACGTCTACTGCTGGACATAGGCCTCCCCCAAGCATATGTTGGGGGGATATACAATAATCCTTATCAAAGCAATATTAATTTTCGTAACTAATGTAGATGTTTCAGTCAAAACTCTTTTCCAGTCGAAACTAGTTTTGACCAACCTTGTTTGCTTGGTTTTTTTTACTAGAAAAAAAAACCGTCAATACTACTTTTCAATGAAAAATATCGGTCAAAACTGGTTTTGAGCAAGACTGTTAGTCAAAACAACGTGTACACACCAGAGTCATTGACTTTGATCGTAAGCATGCAAGTGTTCCTGAGTTTGCTTTGTAAGAAGCTTCTGGGCCCAAACTTTCAAGATACTCTCCAGGGATAGGACAGTGTCTGACTACATGCAGTCGAGTGTGCTTAATCTGTATCACATATCGACCTATAATAAACATAGGGTCAAAATCAATTTTTATAAGTTTTGACCGATACAATTAGCCAAAACTACTTCTGACTGGAATTTCAGTCAAAGCTACCTTTTCCCAATCTCAGTCAAAACTAGTTTTGACTGTTTTCGTCAGTCGGAATTAGTGTGGACCAAGAAAGAATATTTATTTATTTATTTTATTATAAATGAACTCTCTATTTAATAACTACATTTGAAGACTTTTTATCTTACTTTGTTTAGCAATCTGAACGCGAGTACTAAAAACAAGCAATAAGCAGAAACTGCAGCAAGTCATTAATATGCAGCCACTTTTGTGCAGACAATACGGACACTAGCGGTAGGTAATTGAAAATAGCTTACTATTCATCGCTTTGGCGCATTGGGGATTGCCTTTTTACGGCCCAATTTTTCACGTCGCGCCGTTCCCTTCATTCGTTCGTTCATTTTCGCCGGCATCCTCCCCTCCTTCGATTTAATATTCCTCTTTTATGGTGGAAAATGATTTATTAGCGTCGCTCGTCCGCGTACCGTTGATATCAGAGTTGCCAAAATTGTAAACTACACAACTGCGCCTTAACTCTTTTTGCTGTGAAAAATGAATATTAATTTTGTTTTGTACAATAAAAAAGATTTTTAATATTGGCATTTTTGGCGTATTTCAGCGTTTTCATAAACGAAAATACCTACTTAAAATTTCACATGAAAAATAATGAAAACAATGAAACCCTGTTTTTAACCCCCGTCGCAAACAGAGGGATGTTATGAGTGTAACGTGTGTACTGTATGTCTGTATATCTGTCTATGGCATCATAGCTTCCAAACGGATGAACCGGTTTTGATTTAGTTTTTTTATTTGACTTGATCGGGACTGTTATTAGCTATGATTCCAGAAAATCTGTTCAGCCGTTTGAAGATCATCAGGTATTTTCTAGTTGATGAAGGGATGTGAGCAACTTCTACAGGTCTGATCGATTCGAAATTTGGTATCCTGTTACTTCAATGATATTACAAGAACATACCTAACCTTAAGACTACAGACCCCTACACCAAAAGTGGCAGTCCTATCACACACCGATCACTTAATTTGTATATATTCGTTGTTTGTTTGTACCTATTTGTAATATATTGTAAGCCAGACGGCAGTTGTTATAATTATTGGATGTAATAATCTGGAAATAAACGATTTCATTTCATTTCATTAACCTGATGCTGCAGCATCACCTGGAATCATCAGGATACCCAGCTCTGCACCAACTTACAGCAGAGGAATCGTGGTTGGGCTCATTAGGATGGTTTTAATGAATAGGTATAACCAGGTAGGTGGTAGGTATGATCAGGGTCTGATGATGGAGCAGGAAAGAGAAATGAGGCTAAATTGGTGAGGGATTCTAAGCTCCTTTCACTCGTTCAATAGATATGAAGTTTTGATATCCAATGTAGTATCGGTTGTGGCGAATTAGTGTATGAATGTTTAAAGTGAATAAAAGAATGAATGAGTGAATGGGTTGTGTCGGAGGATTTTTAATTAACACTTGTTTACATTCTTTATTGCTTTAATTCTTTTAACGCTGCACGTTATGCATTTTTATATAAAAACAACAGCAGCACTATTATAGTGTGAGTGTTAAAAGTTCCCCTACACCTACACGAATATTCTACACGTATTTCAAGCGTTGAAGCTTCAAACAAAACCATTTACAAAGTGCACTGAGTTAGAACTAAAGTTAGATTAGCCATCTAGTGAGCGCTCGTCTAATCTATTGTGTACGCGAATGTCCTCACAAGCACGCTCCACTAAGTCCTCACGACTACCTCAACTGAGGTACAGTCGGGTGGTTAATTAAACAAATGTTTGTAGGATAGGAAGAGGTTACCCAATACCACTGACTTTGTTGAACTGAGTGCAAATCTAGACATGTGACGACGTCACAACTTGACACTAATTTAGTGTTTGCAACCACAAGTGTTAAAGTAGTTCTGTCAAATAGTATGTTACTTACAGTGCTTACTTAAGCTTCAAAAGAATAGTTACCTAGCCTCGTGCTCATCATCATTGTATAATTGTACTCACAAAAATCAGAGTATTAGTAACCAGAGAAAAATAATTAGAGTAGGTAGAAGACAAAAAACTAGGACCATAAATCATAATAAAATAATTACAATACGACAAAGCCCAAGTCTTGTTCGATACAATTAAGAACGCTATCTAAGCTTCGTGTAGCAAGTTTTCAAAGAGTAGGTACATGAAGAGTCGTGTTAACGATACAAGAAATGATTTTTATACCATTTCAAATACTCGATTATAATGCATTAAACGCCATTTTAGGCCTATATCTACTCTACACCTCTTGAAATGTTAAATTCTTATTGACAATTTTAATCTAACACTATTTAATACACTGTACCCAAAATACACACTTTATCCAGCTGTTTCATAATGAAGTCGTTGTAACACGCACACCTCAGGACGGTCAGTAATGGACCCAGCTCCAGCCAGGAGTTGCATCTGTTGCCAGATTAATGGCGTCTACGTGATATTTGAACATCACCCGCAGTTGTAACTGCTCGTGGTCAGCGTTGGGACACTGTTGCCTAGAAGGTAAGCATTATTACTTTAATATTTTAAAGTCAGTCATTTTAAGAAAATAATTAAATTAAATAAATATTTTTGGGACATTTTTACACAGCACCATCTAGTCCCAAACTATGCAGAGCTTGTATTATAGGCACTAGACAAGGGATATAATACTTATATACTTTTTTTGTTGTAAATACTTACTTACAATACATAAGAAACACCCAGACCAACGCAAATACTTAATGTTCATCACACAAATATTTGTGTCCTGTGGGAATCGAATCCACGACCTCGTGATCAGCAGTCCGATCCTCGAACCACTAGACCACAGACGTCGTCAAACTAATTTCCACTTAACCTTAAAATAAAACAAAGTAATTTTATCAGGAGGCATTGAATCCTTTCAATCAGCTTGTTAGTTAAATTATGTTGTACATACACAGCCCTGATCCTAATAGGCATAATAAGGTTATTTTCCTTTCACATTTGGGCATTTGTAGCATATGACTAGCTCCGTTAAATAACATAATCTGTGTACAGACAAAATCTAGCATTTTTACCGTTATAAAAACTACGATAATATTAAATAAGTCCGCAGTTCTAACCTTATTTTACAGTAGTAGACTAATACTTAGTAATACTTAGGTAATACTTTACCATCATCATCCTTTGCACTGCATCACTCTAAAGACCGCCTTTGTACCCAGTTGTGCATAAAACATTAAATAAATAAATAATAAAACTTTTACACATAAATCAAATTAAATTCTGCGAACAATTTAAACTTTCAACATGCAAGTTCAAGAACTCTAGCGATTTAAATCAAATCTTCAAAGTTTTTCGTGGACACACCACCGGTTTTCAGTAGCCACCCGCGCCATCTGTTGGACGTTTGATCCGTATAATTACTACATAAAACTTTGCCAACCACAGTTCCCTTGAAACTATTCGTATTTAATTATGCTATGGAAATAATAATATCCTTTTAGCGTGCTGTAGTTTCTAGAAAAAAAAAAATCTTAATAGGTAGGTAAATCGCACAGAAAAGTTGAAGCCAAAACATTTAAATGTGCCGTTCCTCTCATGTAACGTCCGTGTAGGACGTACAGTTGACTGCATGATAGTGGTAACACTTCAATTTGAAAACCGCCCTTACTGCTTACGAAATAAAGATGCAGCTAATGTCAAAGTGTACCACCGACGTGCGGTCGCCCGTACAAAAAAGCTCATTGCGCTAGCCATCTTGGCAAGTAAAATAATTACAAAAAAGTAATGTTTGTCTTGTCTGGCAGACCAAATGCAAGTTTAACCTCCCTTTACCAGTTACCAGCGTTACCAGTTGTGCAGCGATACGGAGAAATATTTTGATGCTTTTTTGTAGTATATAGTTTTTTTTTTCAAGTTATACATGGTGTGTCCCATCGCTATACTACATAGAGAGCAAGTACCTTAAATATTAAAAATGGGAAATTTCACTTGAAGAAGACTTCATTTAAATATTTGTGTGATGAACATAAGTGTTTGTGTTGGTCTGGGTGTTTCTTATGTATTATAAGTAAGTATTTACAAAAAAAAAGTAAATAAGTATTATATCCATTGTCTAGTACCCATATTACAAGCTCTGCTTAGTTTGGGACTAGATGATGTTGTGTAAAAATGTCCCAAAATATTTATTTATTTTATTTATTTATTGTATTTTTAAAAGAAATACTACATTCAAGGAATTTTCAAAAGTGTCTTCCCTAAGCCGGGAATCGTACCTTCAAGTATACCAAAAAATATGAACCTGTATTATATGCAACCAATCCAAAAAATATAATTCTGTATTTTTATGCTACCAAAAAAAAAATTCAGTCTATTTTAAGTAAAATTTCATATTTCCAATATTTCAAGTACTTTAGCGATGGGACACCCAGTATATTGTATTTATTCGTTAACATTTATGTAATGTAGCTTATTCAAAATTATTCAAATCCTAAGCCATCATAAACACAATCCAAAGAATATTTTCTAAACCAATGGTCAAGTGACTAGCAATTATAATAGCCCTTGCCATAGATATATTACACAGGTATTAATGTATTGGCCATTAACTAAGTGGATTAATACTAATGCCTAAATGGACGATGAAAATGAATTGTTATTCGAAATATGAAATCTGCTTTAAATTACAACGTATTACGACTTACGACTAATTTAAATTGAAGTGGTATAAAGGGTTTTTGTTTTTACACCACTACTAGTACAGTCTACTGCATGACAGTGGTCACACTTCAATTCGAAAACCGCCCTTACTGCTTACGAAATAAAGATGCTGCTAATTTCAAAGTGTTACCACCGACGTGCGGTCGTCCGTACATATTATTAATACTAGTAGTCTCATACTAGAGTTTTACCCTTATCATACAATTTTTTTTCAACCCACTGCGCGGTTATTAAATGTTACAAAAATCATCATCATCATCATTTCAGCCGAAAGACGTCTAGTGCTGGACATAGGCCTCCCCCAACCATCGCCACAACGACCGATTACAAAAATAGGGTTTCTTAATTATAGGTACCTTTTTGTGATAAAATTTGAACATTTACATACCTTATAATAAGTTTAACCAGATTACATCAAACCAACAAATTTAAAAACAATTTAAATAATATACGCGATTTAATCCGGTTAAACTTTATAATGTGTAGTGCTTGCCAAAACCTAAGAAATTATTATTTAAATACATAACATAATCAGCCCATTACTGTCCCACTGCTGGGCACGGGCCTCTTCTCAGTATGACAAGGTTAAGGCCTAAGTCCACCACGCTGGCCTAGTGCGGGTTGGTGGACTACACACACCATCGAAAACTGTATGGAGCACTCTCAGGTGTGCAGGTTTCCTCACGATGTTTTCCTTCACCGTTAAAGCAAGTGATAATCAAATTCTGATCCGCACATGAAACCGAAAAGTCAAAGGTGCGAGCCGGGATCGAACTCGCACCCTCCTGCATGGAAGGCAAGCGTGCAACCACTAGGCTATCACTGCTATATATATATATTTAAATACTTTATTTAAATAGAAACTTCTGTTACCTTGTCACTCAGAAAGAAAAGAAAGAAGGAAAAAATATAAATTTGCATCAAAAATGACGCATGAAATAACCAAAAACTTAAAACACAACAAATAAAGGTATGCTTCTTCTTACTTCTTTTCTTTTCCATGTCTATACTAGAGACCTTTATGAAGAGCCATGTTCTGACCAACCAGAATAAAGATGTTATATAAATCGACTCTTAGATTAGGCAATCAGCGTTCAAGTTCCTAATCGTCCTAAACAAACTGGGATTTTCGCAATGTTCCTGATAATAGCTTGTACGATTACGAAAATCTTAGATTCCAAGTATACGGTTCTTTGCAATCGTCGTAGGATTATCGCAAAGATACGATTTTTCCGATTATCCTACGAAAAATGCATCATAAATAATATATATATAGCCATAGCAAAAGTACGGAGATACGTAGGTACCCACCATTTGAACTGAAAAGTTAGTAATTTCGTTCAGTTCTGCCTGAGAAGAGCAATTTATCAAAAGTCTAGACGTGTAATAAACTGTATGTTACATACAATGAAGTCCAATCCTTGAAGAATATTGACAGGATTTATTTTTATAACACGAAACAAATTACTGGAGTATAAAATAAAATGAGAAAACGATTTTTCATACGATGTTGAAACCTGCGAAATAAACACCTGAAAATGTAGGTTTTACTATATCTTTGTGTATTTTTTTTCTTAACGTATTTCTACTACATTTGTTTCAACACCTTTTTTCCTTCGAAAAAATATATTAATTTAATTGAATTATTTACCCTCAGTATCTATACATTTCTGCCATCTCAAGGGAAGATCATTTTTGCCTTTGCGATAGAACCCTTTGGGGAAGGCCTTTGTCCAGCACTGGACGTTTTTCGGCTAAAATGATGAAATGATGATAGAACCCTGGAGATCTGGACTCTAAAAAGTCTATGAAGGCATTTTGTACCGCTTCCTGGGAACTAATTTATTTGCCTTGCAGGAAATTGTCCAAATTACGGAAAAAAAGGCACTACATTAAAAAGCAACTTCATATACCCTCGAACAACTTCAAGAGCATCGGTGTTGACAACAACCGGCTCCAGAGTTTTAATGTTATGCTCGTTGAACATAACCTGATACCAAACCAAATACCCTTTATTGTACAAAAAACAAGAAAGAAAAAAAGAAAAGAAAGAAAGAAAAAATATTGATTTGCAACAAAAGTGACGCACAAAATTACCAAAAAATTCAAGAACACAGAACAAATACAGGTACAGAGCCAAGAAGTGTGGTAAGATATGCGTCACATCCGCGCAAAACGGCAACACACATTATTATTTTACTTATAAGATATATGTACAATGGGCGGTCTTATCCCTCAAAGCGATTTCTTCCATACAACCTTAGGATGGATAATATAGGCAAGTAAAGAGATGTTTAGAACGCAGTGTACGAATAAAAACAAAACAATCTGTTTTTTATTGGTGCACTGCTTACATCAACCATGCACCCCATAGACGCCTCATAACAGGCGACTGATGTTTGCAACACATCTATGAAATTTTACTAACGTAGGTCACCACTATTCGCCACTCCAAATCTTCAAATCAGTTTTGACCACTTACATGAGCCGTCAAAACTGCCGCGTTAGTGATTAGCAAGGTGATTACCCAATAGCTGCCTTGGTAGGGCCAATCGGGTTGCAGTACCCTGCCTCAGCTAGTGGCGGAATTTTGAGTACGCATTATGTTCAACATTAGGCGTCTATTGGACTGTATGGTCAATGACTGTGTCATCATCATCATCATCATTTCAGCCAAAAGACGTCCACTGCTGGACATAGGCCTCCCCCAAGCATCGCCACAACGACCGGTCCTGTGCCTTCCGTATCCAGCGGATTTCCGCGACTTTCACCAGGTCGTCGGTCCACCTTGTGGGGGCCTACCCACGCTGCGCCTTCCAGTACGCGGTCGCCACTCCAGAACTTTACTGCCCCATCGGCCATCCCGACTGTGTACAATCCCATAAATTCAAAAATGATGTCCTAAAATTTTCAACACCACAGAAAACAAAAGGTGTTATTTTATTTTCAGGACAATAAGTACTGTCTAATTTGTTATTGTTTATTACTAAAAAGGACGCAATATTATATTCCTGTTTTTACATGAAACAACATCATCACAGCCATTATATTTTGTAATCCAACATTGATTCAAAGTTAATGGGGCAAAGCTTCATAAAAATTGTATGGAGCTTACGTCGCGGAAAGGCTGAAGCTACTTATAATACCAATTTTGTGAATTCCACTGGGATATACAATATACAATGGACAGAGATAGCAACACGGATCATCAATTAATTTTTCATGAACTGGGATTAATTTGAAATGCTACATAACATTTTCGTGAGCCGTGGCTTTAACGCAAAATAATTTGGGGAAAAGTTTTTTAATATCTCATACTCGGAAAGTAGTGTTTGTTTGATCCGAGTAGCGCGTGAAAGACGCTGCTTCCCTCTCTAGGGCGGGAAAGACTCATAGTAATTGCTTCCCTCTCTAGGGTGGGAATCAATATTAAAAATAGATGATTTGGTTAGGTAGTTGGAGAGAGGCTACGATTTTTTATTTTCATATTTAATAAAAATATCTATAAAAAAAAATGCTGCAGTCTTGTGAGTGTATATAAACAACCAATATGAATTTTAAAAAAACCTACTAAGCGGGACGGCCCACTGGCGGTAACGCAGTGTGTTCCATATTTAAAATTGAATAATTTTTGTATAATTTTGCGGGATACTAAGTACTAACCCTGTAAGCTGTACGAAATTCAGAATATCGGTTTTATAGGCTAATATTTGATTAATACAGGGTGTCAGGGAAACGCTTCCGAAAACGAAGAAAGGTAATAGTGCTGGTGATTACTGAAACGAAACCATGAAAAAAATGCGATTCTTTTTTTAGATTTTTTAATATTTTTTTGCATTTTTCATTATGTATGAGTTTTATTTAACTGCCCAAAGCTGGTTATGTATGAAAAATGTAAAAAAAATATATGAAAATATCTAAAAAAAGAATCGCATTATTTTTTCGAGGTTTCGTATCAGTAATCACCAGCACCTATCTTCGTTTTCGGAAGCGTTCCCCTTACACCCAGTATATTAGAAAAACTACGATTTTTTACTTTCTTTATATTCGAAATGAAAAGTAGAGTGTTCAACACGGGATAAAGTCATCAATTCTCTACTCTAGTCTATTCGGACTGTAGTCTAAATACCTTCTATGGGAATTGATTCCTTTCGGCACTTGTATAACAACGAAACAATCAGCTACAATACAATCAAATCAAATAAATCTACTACTACTACCTACTATTTAAAAACGTGTCATATTAGAAAAAAAACTTTTTCATCAAATTATTTATACTGAAAACATAATTATTCTTAAGTTGCCTCAAACTATGCAGATTCTGTACGGTTCACTGAAAGACGCAAGTCTTATGACCAAGAAAAATTACTAAGAAAACACAAAAACTTGAAAGCGGTAAGAAGCGGCAAACTATGTTATTTCTTACGTCAGTTATACAAAGTCTTTGGTTATTTCAGACTCCAAACTACTTCCACCGCCACTTTTTCTTGTAACTTGCGGACTAAACGAGTGCCTGCCCTATTAAACCTGACCGTATTACATTTTAAAACATAATAACTTAGGATAATTTCCCTCCGTTTTACACTAACGAGCAAACACGAACTTAATTAAAAAGATTCTTATAAGATGATGACTACCAAACTAAACTCGACTGCCTCGTTGGCTAGACCAACCGCGTTGGTCGCAACCGCGACTGCTAAGCGTGAGGTTCTGGGTTTAATTCCCAGGTCAGGGAAACGTATTTTGTGATTTTTCTGTAAAGAAAATTTCTCAGAAGTACCCGGAGTCAGACAGTTGATGCTGGGTTCGATTCCCATCACGAGCAAAGTGCTATTGGGTTTTTTCATTAGGAAATTATCAGTAGCAACCCGGAGTCTAGATTTGTTCCCGGTTAATGGCAATTGGCCCGCCCCCTATTACATGGGACTTATAAAATTACTGGTGAAATGTGGGTGTACGCCTCTGCCTTCCCCTTCGGGAAAATACAGGCGCGACGGTATGTATGTAAAACTACACTATGTTGACTGCCTCGTTGGTCTAGTGGTCACGAGCGCGACTGGCAAACGCAAGGTCATGGGTTCGATTCCCAGGTCGGGCGAAACATGTTTTGGGATTTTTCTGTCAAGAAAATTTCTCAGTAGTAGCCCGGAGTCAGAAAACTGGTGGTGCTTACACCCCCGTGCATCGGGAGTACGTAAAGCCGTCAGTCCTGCGACCGATTTATCTCCAGTCGTGTTGGTTTTTTTATTGCCGTCCCATCCTGGGAATAGAGAGTGCACCTGTGCTTGCGCACACACTTGTGCACATTAATATGTCCCGCGCAGATGGCTAGTCTCCGTTGAGACTGGCCGCCGTGACCGAAATTCGGCTCGGAGGACATTATTATCATGTAAAAACGTAATAAGACCACATAGAAAACGCTTGCCTTCCATGCAGTCTGATTTGGAGGGTCTGAGTTAGAACTCGGCCCGCTCTGTTGTATTTTAGATTTGATGTGCGTATCAGTATTTGATTATCACTTGCATTACAGGTGAAAAGACATATTGTGAGAAAAACTGCACACCTGAAAATGCTCTATAAGAGCAACTGCCAATTGAAATAACACAATAGTTCTTTAAAATAATCAATGATGTTTTTGGGACTTTTTACACAGCACCATCTAGTCCCACACTAAGCAGGGCTTGACAATGAATATATTAATTAAAAAAATAATTATATAATTATTTTTTTGTAAATACCTACTTATTATACATAAGAAACACCCAGATACAACATAAACACTTATAACGATTTAAATTGAGGAAAGAAAAAATCGCGAGCAGGATTCGTGAGCGATTTTTTCTTTCCACAATTTAAATCGTTAGATTTTGCTTCGCATGCGCAAATGCGTTAAAAATAATAAAATAATTACAAACACTTATGTATATCAGATAAATCTTTGTGGCCTGTGGGAATCGAAACCACTACACCACAGACGTCGTCAAACAATAGTTAAACAATGGACGACGTCTTTAAAAGGTGGTTCGGCATACGAAGGGTTATAGTTCTTAAAGGTTTGTGTATGTGTAGTCCAAGGTGGACTAAGGCCTAAATAATTCTCATTCTAAGAGGCCCGTGCCCAGCAGTGGGACAGTAAAGGACTGATTATGTTATATTATACAGAAAACAATGAACTTTAGTCGGAAGTGAAATTTCTCAAACAGATTGTAACTTAATCTTTTTTTCCGTTCTTTGGGGTCCTTTCCGTCTTCATTAGTCATTCTATGGGTGAGATAAAATGATTTATTAAGGCTGTAAGGGGGCCACTTTTACGGAACCCTGTGTACGATTGATGTGAGTTCTATGCAAATGACAAGAGATTCCCGTCTATGTCGTGTGTATGGCGAAAGAATTTTCCGGTGGATTAAAGTGTTTGTGATGATGTTTTAATGTGTTCGTTGAAAAAATAAGAACAGGAAACCTTTATAAAAAATACGTGGGTAAAATTAATCCACTTCTTTTGTACGAAACTGCCTCATAAATAATTATTACAGTGACGCCACCTCATCCTTGAAAAATACATAGAACCATATTATTCACATTTATTGGGGTAATTAATTTCATCATCATTTCAGCCGAAAGACGTCCACAGCTGGACATAGGCCTCCCCCAAAAAGGGCTTTATGCCATAATCACCACGCTTGGAAGGCGGGTTTGCGTTCGCAGTTGGTTGGTTAAATACTCAGAGAGCGCTGCTGCCAATCCTCTGGTGAGTCCCTTAGTCGCCTTTTACGACACCCATGAGAAGATATATATATAATGGTGCAATTCTTTACGTCCGGCACTACACGGAATAATTAAATACAAAATAAACACAAATCAGATTAATGACATTAAATGAATAAAAGTTACAGGCTTCAATAAAAAAAATCTTGAATTATTGCTGCTTCTTCGACCGACGACCTGGTGAAGGTCGTGGGAATCCGCTGGATGCGGAAGGCGCAGGACCGGTCGTTGTGGCGATACTTGGGGGAGGCCTATGTCCAGCAGTGGACGTCTTTCGGCTGAAATGATGATGATGATGATGATTGCTGCTTCATGCAACCCTAGTAAAGCAATTGAGGGGGTATCACTACTATTTATAATAACATTAGAAAAATAACGTTATTTTTCTACCGGCATTTTGATATAATCGTATTTTTAGCCTCGTTATTTTACGATAAATGAAAAACAATGTAACCTATTTATACAATTTACATATTTAAACACTAAAATGCAGTCATTTTAACAATATGAAACAACAACTACCATTCAACTATCAATCAAAAAATAGAGTACAGTAAGCACTATGCCAGAAACCCATAGTCACTCAATGATCCATATAATTTTAATTACACCTCAGTATCGTAAATTTTAGTAGAATTTTTCAAGCATACGGTTGATTAATCATAGAATTAACGTCGATGTACACCGGCCTTAGTACCTAAACCTAAAACGGGTGTTATGAAACCGATAGTTAACTTGTAAAGCTCGGTTTACTTAGGACTAGTGTTGTAATGAAATGATAACAGTCCGCAAGTGATTGTCCCATGAACCTACCTGAACCGCACTAGGGACTAGTTATCTTGTACTTACATAAGTTATACATAAGTGAAATGTTGAGATAGGTACGCCTAAGACTTGACCTTCAGAATTATATTATGCTGCCATATGATTATTATGAGGTCATGGGTTCGATGCTCACAGGGCACAAATATTTGTGTGATGAACATAAGCGTTTGTGTTGGTCTGGGTGTTCTTTATGTATTATAAGTATGTGTTTACAAAAAATAAATTATATAATTATTATATCCATTGTCTAGTACCCATAGTACAAGCTCTGCTTAGTTTGGGACTAGACGGTGCTGTGTAAAAAAATTACCCAAAAAAATATATTATTTTATTTATTTTATTACATCACTTTTTCAGCTATTTTCATAACTGACACATTTATCATACTTTAGCATGTAAACGTCTATTTTTAAATCAATCTCTTGCTCCGAGCCTTTTTGCCAGTTATGTTGTGGTCACACTGTTGTCACATTTGACTATGCAAATTAAATTTTATTATAAAGACATGAGTATATTATTATTACCTGTATTTGTTTTGTTTTTTTCTTTATGTTTTTAGTAATTTTGTGCGTCACTCTATCTAGATGCAAATAACTATTTTTTCTTTCTTTCTTCTTTCTTTCTTACATATGTATTTTTCTTTTCCCAAAACTACGATGAGAAACACTGTATGGGGTATGTTAAAACTTTTTACGCTGGCAAAGCAGCAAGGACACTGCTAGTAACTGTATATTATAAGGAATGGTATGCATACTTGCATACCCCTAAGTGACGTAATTCGTCTGCATTGAAGGCTTATGTGTAACTTGTAGTTTTGAATTATAAATATGTCATTGTTGTGCATTAAGGCGCATGTAGCAACCAAGTGGCTAAAAAAAAAATATTAGTTACTCGCTGAATACATAATTTATCGAAAACTCGTTTTTAATCATTAAAGTACAGGTACCTACTGTAGTTTAATCAGAAACTATTAACTGTATAAATTATACTTTGCTGTAGTTGTATACAGAAAAAGTGCGAAAAACTGCCACTTTTGGCACTTTTTCTATCTACACCTACAGCGAACTATAATTTACAGACTTTACAGTTTCTGATTAAACTACAGTACCTACCTGTACTTCAATTGTTAGAAACGATCCGTAAATGATGTATTCAGCGAGTAATATTTTTTTTTACTCATGGAGGCTCCACTTGGCTGCTACATGCGCCTTAATGAATTAAATACCTAATTGATCCCCACTTCACCTCACCAACTATTTCAACAGTAGACACGCAACAAAAACGTACCTACAGCAATACCCACACTCCTTAAAGGTAGGGCTGCCATGACCCAAATTGCTGACGTCGGACAAAGACTTCCAAAACTCCAAACACTTGGACAAAACCAGGACTTTCCCCCGGACACCACAAAAATAAAAAGGCGGTTTTTTTTATAATCATCAACCCAGCGAGCGCCTGGTTTTCACCATACACTTCTTCAGAACCCTTCTCCCGGACGCATTTCAAACTAGAACAAATCCGTGGCAACCCGTGGGGCAATTGTGTAATGCAATCACTTTGACATTACAGAGGCACAGCAATATGCTGAGCGGTGGCAGTTTTGCGCGGATGTGACGCATATCTTACCACACTTCTTGGCTCTGTACCTGTATTTGTTCTGTGTTCTTGAATTTTTTTGTAATTTTGTGCGTCACTTTTGAAGCAAATAAATATTTTTTCTTTCCTTCTTTCTTTCATTAGTTTTCATTCTGTAATTAAGGGTGCCACCTTATCTCTTCTCATGGGTGTCGTAAAAGGCGACTAAGGGATTCACCAGAGGATGGGGAGCAGCGTTCTCTGAGTATTTGACCAACCAACTGCGATCGCCAACCCGCTTGCCAAGCGTGGCGATTATGGTATATCCCCCCTAGTAGGAGAATATCTCTATTTTGGGAAGCAAAGTCTTAACCCTATTTTTCGTGTTTTTGATTGCATGTTCCTTTGTCAAAAATTGTACTGTTATATTTATTTGGAAATAAATTGAAATTGAAATTGAAGTAGGGGAGGCCTATGTTCAGCAGTGGACCTCTTTTGGCTGAAATGATGAAAATGATAAATTACGTGGCACGTAGTTGCCGATAACACGGATTGTCAAAACACACGGAGCAATGTACATTGAAATCCAGATGATTGCGATCGCGAGTGAGTTACGCAATTCGGCGGTAGGACGGATAGCAGCCCTACCTACAGGCATCTTTTAACAAGTTCAAGCGGTGTAACGTACAACTACAGCAGGTACAAGTTTTAATCGTTCCAAAAGTTTCCCCAGCACGCCGTAAGAGGATACAGGATACGATGTTTAGCGTATAAAAGTATATCTACGTTTACCTGTTTGTATTCTATGACTACCTAACTCAGTTTTTGTACGAGTATGATAGTATTTCCACTGAATTTAGCATTATACAAAGGTCATTTGCAACAATTTTCTAGTTTAATGGTACCAAAACCAAATTTAAGTATTTATTGTGATGAGCATGTTTTATCATGGTTCATTATGGGAGTAGCAGTATAACACAAACTTTGCTGAAAATAGACAAAGAATTATATGAAAATAATTCAACAAATAAAATAAAAAACCCTCTTTATTACTTATTAAGGGAATGAAAAGTTAATACGTAAAATTCTAACTTTTCAATAACCCTCCAATGCGAAGGTATTATCTATTATCTACTACTAGAACACAAAAAATTTACACCCATAATAGTCCATAAAAATTATTCCGTAAATTCAACATCGGCTCTCAAATCAAAATAAAAAAGATCGCAGTAGAATGGCGTATTATTTGCATAAAACCATTGTACTGTACAAATAAAATCTGCTGCGATAGTTGACAATCCGTAATCGCCGTGATACAATTCCCACTGCGAAGTTCCGATAACGTTTTATGTGGTATAAAAATGAATATTAAAATTGTAAGTGATTGGATATTGTTGTAAACTTATTTGTGATTGTTGATTGTGTGATTCTATTATGTTTTTCTACACACTTGCTCGTAAAGTGGCTCTTATTGCACCGCTTTTAGGTTCATAATGTAGCTTACAGTTATAACGCACGCGTGCTTTTTAGGGTTCCGAAGTCCTACAAGGAACCCTTATAGTTTCGTCATGTCCGTCCGTCTGTCCGTCTGTCCGGCCGTCTGTCCGTCTGTCCGTCTGTCCGTCTGTCCGTCTGTCCGTCTGTCCGTCTGTCCGTCTGTCCGTCTGTCCGTCTGTCCGTCTGTCCGTCTGTCCGTCTGTCCGTCTGTCCGTCTGTCCGTCTGTCCGTCTGTCCGTCTGTCCGTCTGTCCGTCT
Source organism: Asteroscopus sphinx (assembly GCA_949699075.1). Classification (NCBI taxonomy): domain Eukaryota; kingdom Metazoa; phylum Arthropoda; class Insecta; order Lepidoptera; family Noctuidae; genus Asteroscopus; species Asteroscopus sphinx. The sequence goes on along the minus strand of OX453013.1, from coordinate 9,285,847 downwards.
GTCCGTCTGTCCGTCTGTCCGTCTGTCCGCCTGTCCGCCTGTCCGTCTGTCCGTCTGTCCGTCTGTCCGTCTGTCCGTCTGTCCGTCTGTCCATCTGTCCGTCTGTCCGTCTGTCCGTCTGTCCGTCTGTCCGTCTGTCCGTCTGTCCGTCTGTCCGTCTGTCCGTCTGTCCGTCTGTCCGTCTGTCCGTCTGTCCGTCTGTCCGTCTGTCCGTCTGTCCGTCTGTCCGTCTGTCCGTCTGTCCGTCTGTCCGTCTGTCCGTCTGTCCGTCTGTCCGTCTGTCCGTCTGTCCGTCTGTCCGTCTGTCCGTCTGTCCGTCTGTCCGTCTGTCCGTCTGTCCGTCTGTCCGTCTGTCCGTCTGTCCGTCTGTCCGTCTGTCCGTCTGTCCGTCTGTCCGTCTGTCCGTCTGTCCTAATCCTTTACAGCTTAATAACTTCTACAGTTATAAACATAAGTAAATGAAATTTTGTTAAAAAATAGTCTGCATATAGATCTCAATTTTAAAAGAATAAAAAAATAGTTTTTACGTTCTTAAAGGGTGGCGCCCATATATGTGAAATGGGGAAAAAAAAATTTTTTTCGCTGCTCCCCCTCGTGTGGGGTATCATTGAATAGGTCTACTAAAATGAAGGTAATGTTTCATACAACACTTTTTTATCAGGTGTACCATCTGCGAAATATAGCCCGCCAAAGTGGCTTGCAATGTGTCCCCCCCCCTGCCATTTCTAAACTATGCAACGTAGAAACTTATAATCTTCCACATTGATAGACCTTTGTGAAAACTCTCTTTTAAAATTATTTCGAGTATAATGTGATTATAATTTTTTGAGTTATAGACAGAAAACTGAAAAATACTTAAAACGTCTTAGTTCAAAGGTCATTGACCTTAGAGAAAAATGATCATAGCAAATAATGCTCCTTTAGCTACATTCTATTTGAAAAAATCACAAAAAGTAACTTTGTGTTATGTTGACGACACACTTCTTAAATTTGGCGCCATCTAGCGGCGTCGTACAACACTCTCTGGGTCGCCAATACTGCCGTCAAGTGCCGTGTATTACATTTGGCACTGTATAGCGCCATCTAGCGGCTACTGACATCACTCTCTGAGTCGCCAATTCTGCCGTCTATTGCAAAAACTAAAATAGCCGTGATTAATATTGGATTTGATTTGTTTGTAACACCTACTTAAGGAACCCTATAATACTGAGCATGGCCCGACATGCTCTTGGCCGGTTTTACTTTATAGTATCGCACTAGTGCTTTTTACATTACAGTTTATTTTTAAAACGCAGCAAAGAGTTTTTCTGTCTAAGCAAAATTAAACAATTTTGTAAATAAATCAACTGTATTAATTGAAACATGTTAACTAAACATTTAATTTTATCAAATTATTTATTTTTGTAAACAAATTAACATTAATTTGTGTCATAAATAAAAAGAACTATTTATTATATTTTTAATATTAGGCTGTTTGGCGGTCTCCTTCTACCACCTATACGTCACCGTGCGCTTACAGTAATCCACGCACCATTATTCACAAATTAAATATGTGTTTATATGTTTTTTTCCTCGCAAGTGTGTTGAAAAACGTCGTACACACGGCTACACATCAAGCTGTTTATAACCAGTAAAGGCTGACCTCGCGTTGTAAGGAAAACCTATACAATGCGAGGTCAGCTTATACTGGAAATGTACAGCTTGATGTGTAGCCGTGTGTACGACACGCGTGAGCATTGACTATTACACTCTCGGCTCCATTATGACCTCGCCTTCGGCTCGGGCTGCAATCCAGCCTCCAGTATCATAGCCAAATTTGCTCACTTGAATCACAATGGAACATTTTCTACGTTCACCAGATACCGGGACGGGATATGTCATGACGGAATTACCATTCTATATAGCAATTTATTAAAATTGAACGTTAACATATTCAACTTTATTGTAGGTAGGTACTTATGATTTGGTCTCGTACATTTTCATATTGAATTAAATTTCTCGTATTGGTGCGATAGTGACAGACCCTACTGAGACTGAAGGTTGAGTTTGACACCTACTGAGTAGGCTGGGTCTTATTTGCATAGGACAGATAAGGGTGAAAAGTGGAAACGGAGAAAGATATTTGCTCTGAAGTGAGCTTCCAAGAATATGTAAAATTCGATATTTATAAAACTGTTTTGGGGCTGACTAACTGACAGATAACGCACAGATAAAACTACTGGATTTAGAAAATATAATAACATCAAAATTCAACTCTGCATGACATGTAATTGGTTCAAATTTTCGTGAGCGAAATCGTAGGTCAAAGTTACAAAGATAAAAATGTAGTTCCACGAACACCTTTCATTTCTTATGTCCATCCCATAGACCAGTAAGCCTCTACCACTGCATATCATACGTCACTCCGCCAATCGGAACGTCACTCAGTCAGCGAGCGGCACCAATCATAAGGAATCATACCACCGAACTTTTGAGCCGGCCAATCATAACGCGCCGTCCGCCCCCCTGACCCCACCAACGTTTTACGACTGCGTTTGAATACAAAACTTTGTTTATGCGGAGTCTTGAAGCTTACTGGTCTGTGGTCCATCCTGACAAAAAACGACTCACGAAATCAGACTCAATTTAAACCATAGCTCTCACTTCTCGAGTCCAAACCTTTTATATCCTCTTACAATTAAACAAGCAGAGCCATACCTTTAATTAACTCCATCAAATTACCTTTTTTAATTCCCGTTCTCCGGTATTTATCCTTCAAGGATAATGATAGGGATGCCATCAGTATCTCTTTGGGCCATACCGGGCTATAAGGCGGTCCCTCGCGCGCTATTTAAAGGGTTAAAATGTTTTTAACAACACTTTTATTTTACGTAATGCATTTCAATTTAATCTCATTCGTTTCGCGCAATTTGTTTTTTTAAATGAATGTTTACTCTTAAATATCAAGTTTTGAGTAGCTTCGGATGACGGGTTGTTTTATTTTATAGTTGTGGTTAATTTGACTTTTGAAAATTTTAAAGTATAGTGGTTCCATCAAGTGCTGTCCATGAAAGAGCTACGAAGGAAACAAAGACCTAAAAAAGTATCAAAGACTGGCATGAGACAAAAATAATGATTTTATTTTACTTATACTTGGCGTTATTGCTATTTTGCCACCCGAAACGAGTATGTGTATGACCTGCAAATATTTAATTCGGTTCTGCTGCCTAATTGCGTAACTCACTCGCGATCGCATTCATCTGGATTTCAATGTTCATTGCTCCGTGTGTTTTGACAATCCGTCAAATTGACAACTACGTACCATGCAATGAATATTGCTGTAATTTCAAAATGAAAGCTGATGTCAATGTGAATGCATTACACAATTACCCCACTGGATACGTTATGTTTTATAATATAAAAAATATATTATGGCGATGCTTGGGGGAGGCCTATGTCAAGCAGTAAGCGTCTTTCGTCTGAAATGATTATGGTGATGATATTTTAAACCATAAATGCACCAAGAGTTGAAGAAATATTACTAAATGTCTCACATTGTACTTTATATTACACGACTGCACAAAAAAAAGGAGTGTAATGTTTTCAGGGTTCATGTATGTATGTATGTATGTAAGTATATATGTATGTATGGAGGTGAGTTTCTTTATTTTTAGTTCTTTAGTTGTACTAGGAATGTAGGTAACAAAGCAAGTAGCTCGCGACGCGTACAGTACTGATGTGTCTTTCGAACGGTGTTCTATATTGAATGAATCATCATTACCGCGCCGGCGCCGCTCGCAGCCGGTCGACCGCGCCGCTCCTTCCTCATTCACCTCATACTCCTCCGTCGTCCAGGCCGGTTAGTCACCAACATAGGGTTCCTAATTACAAACGAATCAAATCAAATATTAATCATTGCTATTTTAGTTTTTGCAAACAGCGCCACCTAGCGCTGAATTGAAGAAGCTACATTTAAGAAGTGTGTCATATCAATATAACACAAAGTTACATTTTGTGATTTTTTTAAATAGGTAGTAACTAAAGGAGCATTATTTGCTACTATAATTTTTCTCTAAGGTCAATGACCTATGAACTAGGACGTATTAAGTATTTTGCAGTTTTCTCACTATAACTCAAAAATTTATTATCACATTATACTCGAAATAATTTTAAAAGAGAGTTTTTATAAAGGTCTATCAATGTGGAAGATTAGAAGTTTCTACGTTGCATAGCTTAGAAATGGCAGGGGGGGACACATTGCAAGCCACTTTGGCGGGCTGTATTTCGCAGATGGTATACCTGATAAAAAAGTTGTGTATGAAACATTACCCTCATTTTAGTAGACCTATTCAATGATACCACAAACGAGAGGGTGCAGTGAAAAAAAAAAATTTCATCCCCATTTAACATGTATGGGCGCCACCCCTAAAGTACGTAATCAAGATATTTTTATTCTTTTAGAATTGAGATCTACATCCAGACCATTTTTTAACAAAATTTCATTTACCTATGTTTATAACTGTAGAAGTTATTAAGCTGTAAAGGATTAGGACAGACGGACAGACGGACAAACATGACGAAACTATAAGGGTTCCTTGTAGGACTACGGAACCCTAAAAAACGCAATAACTTCCAATAAGCGGCGAATGATTAGAAGGATATTTTTTTTTAATCGGCCATGTGCCAGTTAATACTTTTCAGTAACTATCAAGTTATTACTTTTCAGCATAGGTAACACAACCAAGTCTGCAAGTTTCAGGAAATTTATTGGCGTCGGGGGACAATTTTGTTTATAATTATGATTATGGGTCCCCCGACTGCAATAAAATTCCTGAAACTATTCCTGTAGCCTTGGTTGTGTTACCTATGCTGAAAAGTAATAACTTGATAGTTACTGAAAAGTAATGCTTACAGATGTAGTCAGCTATCTTCTTTCTTTCTGTGGATTCATGATGCATTCTCCTCGCCAAGATTTCTCCAATATCTTGTACCCACCTTTAACTAACACAACTTGTTTTTGACTTTTTAGTTCGTTTGTAATTACTTGGTGCCTCGTTGGTCTAGTGGTTGCAAGCGCGACTGCTGAGCGTGGGGTCCCGGGTTCGATTCCGGGTCGGGCAAAGTGTTATTGGGGTTTTTCATTAGGAAATTCTCAGTAGCAGCCCGGAGTCTGGATTTGTGCCCGGTCAATGGCAATAGGCTCGCCCTCTATTACATGGGACTATAACATAACTGGCGAAATGTGGGTGTACTATTACACCTCTGCCTACCCCTTCGGGGAAATACAGGCGTGATGTTATGTTATGTTGTTTTGTTATGTAATTACTTGGTTTTTTGGCAGTCGTTTTTTTTGCAATCTTACTTCAGTGTTTACGCCTATCGCTAACTCTGACTAGTATCACTACTAAAAACGGAAATCACCATACACTTAACCCTAAATGTCCATTAAACCCATAAAAAATACAGAAAATTCTCCCCCATATCCCTGACTACAGGCATAAAAGATACGTAGCCGTCGATCAAAATGATAACCGTGTATTACCCACAGACTACGGTACAGAGCGATCGTAAGGTCGGTGCATGCCAGCCCAATTTCGTCATGCAAATTCGTATGAAATGTACACGAAACACGAAGCGTATAGCGACTTAATTAATGAGCAAATTTGCATGCTAATAAAACGCTGTGGCACTAGATAGGTTGGTGCAATAGGTATATTACATAGAAATCTAAATAATGTATGGTAATAAAAGTGAATAAAATAAATAATCTAATTTAATAAGTTGTTTATTTTCTCGGTGTTGATTATAATACCATATTTTTAATTTATTATATATATATTTTTATTGGTATAGGTATGTATACGTAGTTTATAATTTATTATCGTATGTTTATATTTAGTATGTATTTAATGTCACACACTGTGTCTACGTCTTTCTTTTATCCTTCTTTCCTGTCGCATGTCTGCTGGAAGAAATTTATTTTAGAGATAAGTAGTACCTTTGTGCTCAAGTGTTTGTTCTGTATGTTATCTATGATAAAATGTGTTGTGTGTACATAAATAAATAAATAAAAAGTGGTAAAGGCGCGTGAACGTGTCGCCGCGTACAGGTGTCTCGTAGGACACCAGTATGCGAACCTTTAGCTTAATCATCATTACTGTTTTGGACGCGAGTCGACTAACATCATATTTGCAGCATATCTAACAGCGGAATATATTTGAGGCTTAATTTATTTTGCATTGAACGTTAGAAACATTGTGGGCGTAATTGCGAAAAATGATTTTTTCCTAAGTGTTGTAGTATTTTTCTTTTGTGATTGCACGACAGATTTTAAAACGTAATTTTTATCCTAAACTAAATTAATTTTACTTAAAACATTTTTTTTTGCACTTATAAAAATGTATTGCATAGGTAATGGAAATCTTTCAGGGTCAGACCACATCTGACCAGGTAATTGATTTTGCTCTCTCTCCATCGCCATCTGTCACTCAAAACAAATCATTTGCTAGAACGAGAGAAACGATTGGCTGGAATCGGCCCACCGATGCCGCGCACGCGCAAAATAATAATAATAAAATAATAAAAATGTTAATGTTGTTGTTGACTGCCTCGCTGGTCTAATGATCGTAAGCGCGACTGTTGAGCGTGGGGTCCTGGGTTCGATTCCCGGGACGGGCAATGTGTTATTGGGTTTTTTCATTAGGAAATTCTCAGTAGCAGCCCGGAGTATGGATTTGTGCCCGGTTAATGGCAATAGGCTCGCCCCCTATTACATGGGACTATAACATAACTGGCGAAATGTGGGTGTTACTATACACCTCTGCCTACCCCTTCGGGGAAAATACAGGCGTGATGTTATGTTATGTTGTGTTAAAAATGTTAATAGAAATGTTATCTACTGTCTTTTAATACCGAAACGCATGTCGCCGTTGCAAACTGGCAACGCTACCAACACATAAAATACAATACCTCAAATAATAATACATATTGGCCGATTGTTTCAAATACATACAATGTATTTCATTATAAGTAAGCAAAGTAAACCGGATTGCATCGCGTATATTATGATTGATTTTCCTGACGTCTCAAAAGCAACGTGGCGTTTTGTGTGTAGTGATCACGAAAATCTAAGAAAATATTAGATAAAAATTATAATAAAACAAAGTTTAACCGGATTAAATCACATACATTATTTTATGCGTGCATCGAAACGATTTTAATTAATAATATTGTACGGTAGATTAAAATATTTTTTAGAAATATCTGTAAAGACGCTTGACATCTTACGGCCAAAATTCATATCCAATCTATCTACGATTTACCCTACTAGAGATAGAAATTTGACATATTTTGTATGGAGCTTATGTCAAATTCCTATCTCAAGTAGGGCAAATCGTGGATAGATAGGATATTAATATTGGCCGTTAGTCTACTTGCGACCACGAAATGCTGCAAAGCTTTCGAAACGTCAGGAAAACCAATTTAAATAATATACGTGATTTAATCCGGTTAAACTTTGTTTTATTATAAAGTATAGTGATCGCGAAAACCTAAGAAATTATTATTAGATAAACAGTTTTTATATTCTAATAATAACTTTATGATTCTGACAGAATTACATATGGATATAACAATTGCGATGCATTCAACTTAATCTTATCTGATTAGAAAACACTGAATTTGATAACCAATCCATCACTTCGTCACTGTTTTCTTGTCGGTACCTCATCATCATCATTTCAGGCGATAGACGTCCACTGCTGGACATAGGCCTCCTCCAAACATCGCCACAACGACCGGTTCTGCGCTTTCCGCATGTAGTGGTTTCCCGCGGTCGTCGGTCCACGCTGCGCCTTCCAATACGCGGTCGCCACTCGGTATTTATATAAAATGTATCTGAACTTCTGCACTTACATCTGTATTGTGACTACACGTAGTATCATAGATTCTGTGTAATTGCAACGAAAACCCCTTTTGATAAGGGAAGTATGGGGCAAGATCCTGTGAGCAGAGAGTAATTAAACGGACAATAGTAAATGTCGTGGCAGGTATGCGAAGTCATTAAAAATTTAATACTTTTTGCCTGAAATTGCTTTCGAAATTCGTTTTCATAAAGTCACTTTCATAAAGAATTTTGTACACGCTCTGTGGGCTTTGGGGAATTTATTATTTTGTTTGCTGATATTGTGTTATATTCAGAGATTAAAAACTATTTATTCTCTTATTATGTTTACTCTCTTTTTAATTATTTGTTTGCCTAAATATTTACACATTAATATTTCTAGTAAATTTAGTTTACGTTTTACAAACATTTAAATTAAATTAAACGTAAAAAGCGATATATAAAACAAAATCAATTTTTTTTTTTAAACATAGGTAATCATTTACAAACTTGGTGGAAAATGAAAAATATTATATTTAGCTAGCATTATATTTCACCGTAAAAGGCATACAAGTTAATTATTTGATAATCATTACAGCATTTTTTATTATTAATAGCATAAGTTTTAATCATATTATTCATATTTTTAAAGTAAATCACATACCAAACTCTGAAAACTCAAATAAAAGAATGGAAGCAATATTTAGTTAGACAAGCTTTTTTCAGCTTATTCCATAAAAAAATGCGATATCTAAACCCAGGCACACTAAACAACCAAAGATAGTAAGAAATCTAACAGACACAGGCAACTATAGTTACCGACAAGACTAAACAGATTTACTTTATCGGAACTAAGGATTTAAACACTCAGTTCTAACCGATGTTTAACTTCTGCAGCAAATGAAGTGCAAATTGTTTGTGAACTACGTTTGTTTCTTATCATCAATACCGCTGGATTCAGCGCTTGTTCCGCTTAATTGTACAAGTATAAGTGGGCTCAATTTGTTAGAACGGTGATGGAAGAAAGGAATAAGGTATTGTGTATACCTACTGAAACAAGTTAGTTGGTGAGGTAATGTATCGATAAGGGGGAAAAACTTTCTATACAACACGTGCAATTTAACTTGGCCGAAGTGAAGTTGCTACAAAACCGACAGTCAAAGATTGGAAATTAAGTAAATGTCACATCTGTGGTCACAGTAATCATTTTATGGGTGTCAATTGGAGGCGGGATTTTTTTTATTGGTATATCGGGCCATTTTTCGCAACTCCACGCTCAGCGTGTATTTTGCGTGTGGGTGTGTCTAGAACCACACAGAATACAATACATTTTTATAATGAACACCCTACTTCCAGGCAAGGACATTAACCCACACATTCCGCAGTACATATCCTCGGCACCATGGTAGAGATAGGGAGGTGCAATTCTTTATGTCCGTCACCACACGGAACGTGGTAGTTTAGTCTATTAGTATTCCCTCCGTCTTCCTCAGACAGTCCATATGGAAATCCCCCGCAAAATAGAGAAGATTTATTATTATATTTTTAGAGCTGGATCATCTACCTACTGCTTCAATAGCAATGCGTTATATGTAATGTATTTTTTTTTTGAGAGACTAGAATTTTACATCTTTAAACGAACAATTTTTTTTATTGCTTTACAGATAAAACTATGAAATATGAGTTTCCTTTAGAAGGCCAATTCTCGTAATTAAAAACAATCAAAATATAGTACCAAACTAACCTCAATACGTTATATCTCAATCTTGTAGATTTTTTATAGCATAGGAGAGCAAACGAGTACGCGGGTCACCTGATGGTAAGCAATCTCCGCCACCCATGGACATCCGCAACACCAGGGGAGTCGCGGATGCAGTGCCGACCTTTTAAAAAGACTTATACTCTTTTCTTGAAGGCTCCCATGTCAAATTTGTTCGGGAAAACCGCTGGCGGAAGTTAGTTCCACAGTTTTGCTGTACGAGGCAAAAAATGGCGTGTGAAACGTTCTGTAGTAATGTTCCTGTTTTCCGTTTATTGGTGACATTAATGACCTAAATGTCTCGACCTCTGTGGTCTAGTGGTTCGAGTGTCGGACTGCCGATCACGAGGTCGTGGGTTCGATTCCCACAGGACACAAATATTTGTGTGATGAACATAAGTGTTTGTGTTGGTCTGGGTGTTGCTTATGTATTATAAGTATGTATTTACAAAAAAAAAAGTATTATCTAGTACCCATAGCACAAGCTCTGCTTAGTTTGGGACTAGATGGTGCTGTGTAAAAATGTCCTAAATATATTTATATATTATTTATTATTAAATAAACGGCAAACAGAAACATCTAATGTCAGGAAATTGTGATTTAATGCATTGAGATTAGTTTGGAACAAAATTTTGAACGTTTTTAATTACGAGAATTGGCCTTCTGAGGGTCAATTAGACACCACACTATGTACGCACGGCTACACATCAAGCTATACTTTTCCACTATAAGCTGACCTCTCATTGTACGTAAATCCTATACAATACGAGGTCAGCTTGTACCGGAAATGTATAGCTTGATACATTCCGTGTGTACAATAAAATTCGCCACTGAAACTAGTTCTTCTAGTTAACCAAGGTACCTAATTAAGGTGCAGTAAAAACTACCATTCTAAAGAGTATAAATTAAATTAAACGTCTAAATTTTATTTCATTCTCTGCTGTTAAAATTATATTAACGCCGCTCAAAACTTCGCATATAAAAGCAAAAGTTTTTAATGTTGGGTATTTTCATTAATTAACATAATATACACTTCACCCAACAGATGCGTTAGTGGTGCTTGAGTTTCAATTCTGAAAACTTAAATTAATATGTATTATTATGCAAAATTGAGATTATTCGGAGAAGAACCGGAGTGACCGACATAGCTTGTAGGATCAGTAAGCTGAAGTGGCAGTGGGCTGGCCATGTCTGTCGAAGGACCGATGGCCGTTGGAGAAGACGAGTCCTTGAGTGGAGACCGCGAATCGGCAAACGCAGCGTAGGGCGCCCCCCTGCCAGGTGGACCGACGACCTAAAGAACGTAGCTGGGGGGGACTGGATGCGGAAGGCAGAGGACCGAGCGTTGTGGCGCAACTTGGGAGAGGCCTATGTCCAGCAGTGGACTGCGATAGGCTGAGTTGATGCAAAATTGCTCCTTTCGACGCTTGTGTCAATTTATGAGCATATTTTTTATCGTATATATACAGTCGACCGCACGTCATTGGTAATGCTTGAATTATGAGAATCGCCCTTACTGCTTACGAAATAAAGACGCCGTCAAAGTCAAACTGTTAGGTTTACCGAAAATTCACAATGTTTATTGGAATTGTGTTGATTTAATATTAAAAAAATAAAATTTGATAAAATTCCGGCTGGCGGCCAAAATTAATATCCTCCTCCTATTAATATATCGATCCACGATTTTCCCTACTAGAGATAGAAATTTGACATAAAATGTATAAAACCTATGTCAAATTTCTATCTCTAGAAGGGCAAATCATGGATGGATAGGATATTCATTTTGGAAGTAAACGTATGAAGTTGTGTACTGTTGTTGTAGTTTTTCTGTTTTGAAAAACCTTTTTTTACTGTCTTTTCTTGAGCAGCATAAAAATTATGCTCTATAAAAATAGATTCAGTACCTTATAAACCAACATAGGCTCACGTCGACCTATCGGTATCGTAAGCATCGTACGGATCGCATTAAACAAACCCGTATAGTACGTCCACCTATCCACAGCGTACGGATTGCCGACGAATTTCTATAAGCAATCGGATTTTCAATATTGACATTCGGGTGCCGATGACGTCATCCGCATTTTAATACAATGCGATCCGTCCGATGCGTACGGTATAGGTGGACGCGTGCCTTAAGTCCATTTTCTTAACAATTATACTACCTAAAGATGAGTTCGTATAAATAAACCATAGAAATCTACTATTTAACGAGATTTACCATGGTCGGCAATAAGATAGGTCCTTAGGGGATATCGCCACAATCACGCCGCATCGATAATCACAGCAAGATGTAATTAGTTCATGGTTGAAAGCTCTTCTTGCCGTATAATCCCTTAGTAGCATCTTATGGTACCCTTGGGAGATGATGATCGGTCGTGGCCAAGCACTGTGAGGATGGGGAAATCAAACACCATGATTAATAGCCGCTTTTGAGAGTCTGAATAGATTTGTAGTAAAATACAGTGGCGTTGTAAACATTTTCTTAAAAATAGTTTTAGAAATCAACTTAAGTAAATTATTGAATCGATTGTAGAACAGAGCAGCCAATATGATTTTATGACAGTTTTTTTGTACTTTTTTCATAAATTGTAACTTTGTACGATAATCTAAAGTTTGCAATTATATTTTTTTAATTTAACATAAGGTCGCGGCAATCCACTTGGTGAGGGAAGCGCAGGACCAGTCGTTATGGCGATGCTTGGGGGAGGCCTATGTCCAACAGTGGACGTCTTTCGGCTGGAATGATGATGAGGATGATATTATTATAATAATAATAATTTACAAATAAAACCATTTTTCTACTCGGAAGATTGTAAGATTTTTCATTAATTTACATTATTTCATTCAGTAGGTTCTGCATCTACTGAATTAAAGAATTTTCCGTCTCAAGAATAATAATAATGTCCTCGCGGCCGAATTTTCGGTCACGACGGCTAATCTCAACGGAGACTAGTCATTTGTGCGGCACATATAGTGCCCTTTATTATAATATGCCCATATATTCCCTCAATCTCATAATCCGATGGAAAGGCAATCGATAAAATTCAAGTTTTATTTCAAACTTTTCAAATAAGCATTTACATACACTTTCAAAACGTTAAGAATCTAGTTGCACGGTTCCAAAAAGTTGGTCCTATGGAGAAGAGCCAGCAAGAAACTCTACTGGATATGAAAATAAATGGTTTAATGAGTGAGACAAATTCACTGAAGTAAACTAATTAATAATGATAATTATGTTTAGGCTCAACCATAACAGGAGGAAACCCATCGATCTGACATAACCGGGGAGAGATCAGACGCATAACCGATGGCTTACGTTCTCCCCGGGGCTCGTGGGTGTAGCACGGCCAACTTCCTGACTCCCACTCCCACACTCCCAGAAAATCCCACTTTATGTCTTCCTAGAACCACTGTGTGTGATACTGTTACACTTCCAGGATGAAATTCATATTACTTCAACATAACGACTGACATAGATTGTGGATTTCTTTAGTATCTAATTCCACATGACAAAGGGTGTGATGCTGTTTGTTTTTGTCTAATTATTATTATTCATTTATTAATCAGATAACAAGGATCTATAATGTGTTAGTTATAAATGACTTAAAAATATGTTAGTATTATAGTTAGGTAGTCTAAAAACTTGTAATTATTACAGCCAAACCCGAGTAGTAAAATCACTTCTGCCAAACTAGCACCTGCATGAAGTGATTCAGGATTGGCGAATCTATTTTAAGTTCTTACTTGTTTGTGTAATTTCGTCACTTAACTCTGCTTAAATTGAAATATTTAAATAAAATAGGGTTCCGTTCCCAAAAGGTACCAAACGGGACCTTTTTACTAAGCCTACGCCGTCTGTCCATCAGTCCATCCATACATCAGTCTGTCTTTTTTTAACCATAGAAGTTATCCAGTTAAAATTGTCAGATACTAAAAATTATAAAAGGTCTATTCCAAAGTGAGGTTCGCATACAAAAAAATATTATAAATGATTTTTGTTTCTTTTCTATCTTAAAAACGGTAACACATACAAACGTCAAACTTGGTCTCATTATAGTGCATAGCTCTATATATAAACAAAAATTATAAAATGAAAGTAAACACAAACATAATAATATGGGGTGGCACGAAAACCTAAATGCGCGTTAGTCCGACTCGCACTTACCGTTTTTTTTGTATGGATATTGTTGGAGCAGACGTGTAAATAGCCGTACTCCAGTGGCGGGGATGAGAACTTATACGACCAACACGAGGACGCGTGTCAGTCCAATTTCGTCTATTCTATCTAGCCTATGTGAAAGAATTTGAGGGGTCATCCAACAACAAAGCCAACTGGCAAATCTGTAATTCGCTTACCGGATTGCTTCTGGCTGCAGCTTGAGATCTTCAGCAGGTTCCGTTGATTCCTTCTTCGTGGTCGCCACCAGTATTCGATCACAATGCACTGACGTATCTAGGCTAGATTTGTAGTTGTGTATATGCGGGAATATTGCGCTCCAGAGTGGAGATGGTTCACAATAGTAGTAAACCAAGGATTTCGACGCAGCAGTAATTTGCGTACGCGGCGGTGTGCGCGATCAGTTAGCGACTATAGAAAATGCCTGCGAGCAGTGTTGCTAAAAAACGTCACCCCCAAGTTGACCCATAGACTAGCTAGATGGCGCTGGTGGGACGTTCGCTACACCAGATATAAAACTGAAATATAACTTTGACAAATCGGTTCCTGTAATTACTTATTCTACATTAATGGTATGTTTAAGCTGACTAAGCGACATTACCTAGAATTTGGACATCCAACTACACATAAAAGCTAATATATTTCCGGTATACATAACCCAGAAAGGCGAAGGCGTTTATTAAAACGTAATAAGTTAAAATGAAGGGGTTCCTCGCCCTGGCCAGCGTAATATAACAGCTGGCGGCGATCCAAATTGCAAGCCAGCCCCTCAAGTTCCGCCATTTTAATACCCGCAGAACTTTATGAAAATGAAAGAAAAGACCTATATTATGAAAGAAGGATCAAATATTTATCTGTTGAATTTCAAGTTAGTTGTGCTGTATTGCATATTAATTGGTTTTAATTGTTTCATGTTTTTTGTTTACCAATAATTTCTCTTTTTTTCTATCCCTTGCACAGTCGACTAACGCCCAGTTTCTATAATCTAAAATACAATTGCCAACGAACCACTTGTTTTTATTTTAAATAACGTCAAAAAGTGTTGACATATTTGACGTTTTTAAAGTTCCATACCTCAAAAGGAAAAAACCCGCCGAATACATAACCTCCTCCTTTTTTTGAAGTCGGTTAAAAACGGAACTCTTGACTATTGAAAATTATTTTCATAGCGTCCGCGCACGAGGCGCGTCGGGCGCGCGCCCCATGCGCTTATTATAACTAGTCCCTAGTCTGTCTGTTAGATGATGTTGGTTGCCATAGTAAAAGTTACTATTGGCGATACGATCTATCAATTACAATACAGTACAATACAAATACTCTTTATTGTACACAAAAGAAATAAGCAACATATATGACTTATATAACCTACCTACCTTTAGCTACCTTACCCCCCCCTTGTTACCTTTTGTCCCCCACAAGGTGGACCGACGACCTGGTGAAGGTCGCGGGAATCCACTGGATGCGGAAGGCACAGGACCGGTCGTTGTGGCGATGCTTGGGGGAGGCCTATGTCCAGCAGTGGACGTCTTTCGGCTGAAATGAATGACTTATATAGAAGATATACCGTAAAATGTCCTAACTTTGCCCACAAGCCCTACTTTGCCTAAGGCATTAACTTAATTTTTACACGCACTGACACTTCATAACTGAACCAAATGTTAGCGTTGTCATAGTTTTTAACCGACGAAAAAAAAGGAGGAGGTTCTCAATTCGACGCGTATATATATATATATATATATATTTTTTTTTTTATGTATGACCACGCATAACTTTTTACAGAGTGGTCCGATTTTGATGATTCTTTTTTTAGTGGGTAGGGTATATCTTGAAGTTGGTCCCATTTAAATTTCAAAATCAAAATCCACCCCTAAGGGTAGTAAAGCAGGGGATGAGTTTTTGTTCACCCACTGAATTCTTACCTGTTAACCGATTCTGTTGAAACTTGACACACATAAATATAGTTCTAGACACTACGACATAATGGAGACCTGGAGTTAGATTTTAACCACAAACATATGAAAAATGAAACTTTTTAACAAAAAATTTAACCGACGAAAAGTGAAACTAAAAAGCGAAAAATAACTAATTATGAGTCGGCGCCAAACTACCAATCAACGAAGATCATTAAATTACTTTAAATAAATAATAAAAACAACTTCACATCAAATACAACGTGAAATTTTCAACGATAAACAATAACTTTCCAAAAATGCGTTCTCCGCTCGGCCACTTGCAACTTACACGCACTTTGCTTGTTAAAAGTTCGTTTGGCGCCGACTCATAATTAGTTATTTTTCGCTTTTTAGTTTCACTTTTCGTCGGTTCAATTTTTTGTTAAAAAGTTTTTTTAGCCCCAAGAACAGAAATCATAGCTATTATAGTTTACTCAAAAAATAACTAGACAAAGTAGGGCTCGTGGGCCTAGTTAGGGCAGTTTACGGTATGTACAATTACCATTGTTTTCACCTCCGGACAACATCTTTTAAAATTTTGGGCCAAGTTTCTAAGGGAATAGTTGCATTCTCTATTATTTTTAACCGACTTCAAAAAAAGGAGGAGGTTATTGTTTATGTAATAGCGTTGCTTGTTGCGCGCTCGGCACCGCCGGGGAGTTGACCGAGAAAAAACGTGACAATTAACTCGCTTGCTTGTTCTATTCGAGCTTGCAAATGCGTAGAGGCTTCATCGCTTCTGTTGGGCTTCCTCCGACGCCTCCCGTTTTATGGACTCGTATTTACCTATTTACGAAGGACATATTCAAGAATTTGGTAGAATGTGTGTACATAACCAGCCCATTACTTTTCCACTGCTGGGCACGGGCCTCTTCTCAGTATGAATAGGCTGGTCCCCCACGCTGGCCTAGTGCGGATTGGTGGACTACACACACCATCGAGAACTGTATGGAGCACTCTCGGGTGTGCAGATTTCCTCACGATGTTTTCCCTCAACATTAAAGCAAGTGATAACCTAATTTAAATCCGCACGTGAATTAGAAAAGTCAGAGGTGCGGGCCTGGATCGAACTCACACCCTCCTGCGTGGAAGGCTAGCATTAAATCACTAGGCTATCACTGTTATGTGCGTACACATAATTAAAATACACACAAAAAAATATTCCACGATAACAGGAGTCAAAATGCTCGCGCAAGCTCTGACTGTCTAGGTGTCTGCTGTGTAGTACAAAAAGCGAAGAGGGTCAAAATAGTGACCGATAGATACTGCCGTGCTAGGTGCAGTGCGTTAGGCTGCACGGGGAGAAGGGGCTCGCTTGCTCGTGGCAGGCCGGGACCTGTCGGGGGTGGTTGTGTGAATAGTCTCGGGTTCCCACGCCCCCGGCTAAGGTAGTTGAAGTAACACCGTGGTGGTTTTAGTCGGTAAGAGTCCGACACTGGCTCCGTCTACTCCAGGTGAAGTGCGTCGATGAGGATTTCCCCACAGCAAAAAAAACGTGCATTGCTCACTGCATGAAACTTTGATTTGTAAACGCGAAATTGTGTCCACAGAAATTGATGAAAACGATTGGAAATCTATTTAAAAAATTACGGTACAATTTTTTATACATGTTTGGAACGAGAATCAAGTATTGAACATCTTCCTACAATAACTCCCTCGTTCAACAAATCAACCGGTATAATTATTATTTATGATATTATATTAGAGAAAACAGCACTAAAAATAACATAAGTACCTACTTAGAAATCATTGAGTCTGATTTTTAAAAGGTTTTTTATTATTATGCGCAAACACTCGTGTTGATATAAAATTCAAATGTTATCTTATTCAAAATAACACTTTCATCTTTCAAAGCCTTTTTTCTACTTTGAATTTTATATGCATCTCATAACGTGTAGAAATTATGTTTAGTTTTCATTTTAATATTCCGAGTAATCTTCAGACGATAAGGGATAAATAATAAATATAAAATAACGCTTTTATATTACAAATAGAAACTTTGAAAATTTTACAAAAACATTACTTTAACGAAAAAGTTAATGACTTTTTCCAAAGTATTTATTCACTCACTTGTAGCATCAAAAGAGCCACCACGTATAAAAATTACTTAGGGTCAATACACATTACCGCAGAAGGGAAAGGAAAGAAAGCGAATAGGAACTAAATACACAGAATTTTGAACTTTATCTCTATTGTGTAATGGACAAAAAAAACTAAAAACGGGTAGCGCGTCTTTCTGAGAATTATCGTGAATTCCCGCGACGGACGTCGGTGACGCCGAAGGGTGGGGCAAAGAGAGGCGCAACGCAGCTTCAAGCGTTTATGATACAGGTTGCCGCAACCGCAAGAATTTGCGAATTTCGTAAGCATTCTCGCAATTTAGCGCTTTTCCCTTTTCTTCCGCTGCAATGTAAATTGACCCTTATAAAGAAGAGAAAGAAAGAAAGAAAAAACTGTGCCAAGGAGGCTTATCGTCACGCACGTAAAGGGGGTTGCAAACCAAGAGCTTTTTTTTTAAGACGGAGAAAACGTCTACCCTTAGATTAACAATAGTAAGTACCTCGAAGTGCCTACCGCATGCCACACTCGAGGAGGCAGCTTGATTATGTGGGGCTCGCACCCACAAAAAAAATGTAATTTTATCTACGAGTAGTTGTTTATATTTCTAATTGGAATTAAAGGCTCAAAGGTCTTCATCACTAAATTAGACGTTATGGTAAAAGCCACCCCACAAGACTTCAAAAAGATCGCATAGAGCCATGCTTAAAAAACCACATAAGGCCATTCTTCTCTTTATAAACTCCCTCCGAAACCCAACTTTCAGCACAAACGATGCATTCACATAGTCCTGCAACTTGTCCCATAAATACCAGGCATACGGTGCATCCAGTCTCCAGGGCACGTACCAAACTTTGTGGGGACCAATATTTTTGCATACTTTTTTAACCGACGAAAACAAAGGAGGAGGTTCTCAAATCGACGCGTATCTTTTTTTTTTTTATGTATGACCACGCATAACTTTTTATAGAGTAGTCCGATTTTGATGACTCTTTTTTTAATGGATAGGGTATATTTCGAAGTTGGTCCCATTTAAATTTCAAAATCAAAATCCACCCCTAAGGGTAGGAAAACAGGGGATGAGTGCTTGTTCACCCACTGAAATCTTACCTGTTAATCGTTTCTGTTGAAACTTGGCACACATAAATCTAGTTCTAGACACTACAACATAATGGAGACCTGGAGTAAGATTTTAGCCACAAAAAAAATAAAAAATAAACCTTTTAACGAAAAATTGAAGCAACAAAAACGGAAACTGAAAAGCGAAAAATAAAATGAAGCTTTTAGTCTTTTCCTAACTAAACTAATGTAAATAACTAATTATGAGTCGGCGCCAAACAAACAATCTACGAATATTATGAAATTACTTTAAATAAATAATAAAAACAACATAACATCAAATACAACGTGAAATTTTCAACGATAAACAATAACTTTCCAAAAATGCGCTCTCCTCTCGACCACTTGCAACTTGCACGCACTTTGCTTGTTTGTTTGGCGCCGACTCATAATTAGTTATTTACATTAGTTTAGTTAGGAAAAGACTAAAAGCTTCATCATCATCATCATCATTTCAGCCGAAAGACGTCCACTGCTGGACATAGGCCTCCCCCAAGCATCGCCACAACGACCGGTCCTGTGCCTTCCGCATCCAGCGGATTCCCGCGACCTTCACCAGGTCGTCGGTCCACCTTGTGGGGGGTGTTGTGTATTGCTGTATAGACCTTTATAGACAACACTGGCCACTTTTGTGATAGATCTTTTATGAAGTGTTCGTCTTCGTTTTTTATATATCATCTGTCAATCACTTGGTTTTTTCTGGTTCTGAATATATTTACAAGTCTGTAAATCTATAAATATTTTTATTATACTCTTTCATTCAAAGAACAATCTAACAATAGGTTATGGACCTTATCTTTGCTGATTCTAAGAATGAACAAGTCTGAAAATATGGATTTTGGTGGTGTACACACAATTAATTCTACCGAAAAATTGAAAGGTGCTAGCAACTACCGTGACTGGAGCTTTCAAGTAAAAAATCTACTTATATTTGAGAACTTGTGGAGTAGTGTAGTCGGAGATACAATTCCTGGAGAGAGTGTCGAGCAGACATCCCGTAGGCAGGAGAGAGCTCGGTCTAGGCTATGTTTAGTAGTGGACAAATCATGTTACCCTCATATAATGCAAGCGAAAACTGCAAAAGAAGTTTGGGAATCTTTACAAAGGGCTTATGATGACAAGGGGCTGTATCGGAGGTTAAGATTGCTTCGTAGCTTGTGTTCAATCAAGCTGGTTGATTACGATTCAATGGAATCTTACGTTAATGAAATTTTATCGTTAAGTGATCAACTACGATCAATGAATAAGCCACTCGATGATGAGTTCCTTGCTGCCGTCATGCTTCAAGGTTTGCCGAATGAATACGAGCCCATGATAATGGCCTTAGAGCACTCGGGAGTTGATATTTCTACAGACATGGTGAAACAGAAACTGTTACAAGACAACAGATGGAAAGGTAGCGTAGGTGTTGGCAATGATTGTTTGTTTACACGGAAGCGTGTTGAAAACAAGAACAAAGTGTGCGACAACAGGAGTCCTTATGCTAGTACATCAAAACCTCCCAGTTCGCCGAATAAAGAGAAGAAATTGTGGTGCTGGAAATGTCGATCAAAAGGTCATTTGAAGAAGGATTGTACTCAAAAGAGTATATCTACTAACCTGGTCTTATCGACAATCAGTGCTGATAACAGTTCTTGGTTCATTGACAGCGGGGCTACGAACCATATGACAGGATGTCGCGAGTGGTTTAATTCCTTGAAGCCGTCATCGACGAAGGAGGTTTGTGTTGCAAATGGCAAGAAGTTAGACGTGTGTGGTATAGGTGACATTAATTTTTCAGTTGACTTAGATGGTAAAACCGTCAATATAACATTAACTGATGTGATGTTTGTACCTAATCTCACTGTTAACTTGTGTTCTGTACATAGTTTGACACAAAAGGGCTACAATATTGTGTTTACTAAGACTGAATGTAATTTTATAAAAAATGGTGTTGTAGTTTTAAGAGCTAAGCAAATCGGAAAAATTTACAAACTTGCAATCGTCGGTAAAGCTAATTTGATTAAGCCTAGCGTACACGACATGAAAATGTGGCATGACAGATTAGGACACCTTAACTTTAAAACCTTAAAAACTTTAAAGCATGTTACTAATGATGTTGATTTAAATTTACAGATTGACTCTAAGAAGGAAGTTTGTGATGTATGTTTAAAGGGTAAACAAGCCCGAACCCCTTTTCCTACAGTTTCCGATAAGCAGGTGGCTAAGGCAAGGCTGGACCTGATCCATACGGATGTTTGCGGACCGATGCCGACCACTTCTCTTGGAGGCAAAAGGTATTTTCTTACCTTTCTTGATGATCACACCAGAAAAGTATTTGCTTATCCAATCGCCAAGAAAAGCGATGTAAGTAAATATACTAAAGAATTTATTAATCTTGTAGAAAATCAGTGTGGCAGTACTGTAAAAGTGCTTAGGTCTGATAACGGTAGTGAGTACGTGAATACAGACTTAACAAATTTTCTAAAAAGTAAGGGTATAGTTCACCAGCTTTCTGTACCATATAGTCCTCAACAAAATGGTGCAGCTGAGAGACTAAACCGGACTTTACTTGAAAAAGTAAGATGTCTACTTTTTAATGCTCAATTAGATGACAAGATGTGGGCTGAGGCTGTTTGTACAGCAGCATATCTTATTAATCGTTCACCTAGTTCAAAACTATCGGGTAAAATTCCCGAAGAAATGTGGACTGGTAAGAGTGTGAGCCTGAAACATCTGCGTATTTTTGGTTGTGAGGCATATGCACATGTAGATATTACTAAACGTAAAAAGTTAGATCCTAAAAGTAAAAAATTTATTTTCTTAGGATATGAGGACAATACAAAGGGTTATCGCTTGTTCAATCCCGAAAATAAAAAGATTGTAATTTCACGTGACGTCGTGTTTAATGAATCTGTTTTTCTTGGGAGACATTCAAAAGCCAGAACGGAAAATGTACCTTATTTTCTTACAGGTGGTACTGACGATGGCGATCTGGGAGCTACACCGATTGAGGCGGAGCTACCTGTTCATGCTGAGTCGTCGGATACTTATGTTGAGGCGGAGTGTGAACAAAGTCCTAGCAGAGATTCCTTGGTAGACAGTACTACTGAATCTGAACCTATTGGCCATCGATATAATTTACGCCCTAGGAACCTGAAACCAACCTGCAATGTAGCCAACGTGAAGAATGTTGTAGAACCGATTGAGCCACGAAGTGTGAAGGAGGCTTTAAGCTGTGAAGACAAAGAACTATGGTTGAAAGCTATGCAAGAAGAAATAGATTCTTTTAGTATTCACAAAGCTTGGGAGCTAGTCGAGAAGCCACTTAACAAAAACATTGTTAAAAACAAGTGGATTTTCACACTTAAAAGAGACTCTGAAGGTAACATTACACGTTACAAGGCAAGGCTAGTTGCAAAAGGATTTACCCAGAGATATGGTGAAGATTATACTGATACCTTTTCACCGGTGGTCCGTCATAGCTCAATGCGACTACTGTTGTCATTAGCTGTACAACTGAATCTGCTTATTGATCATTTGGACGTACAAACTGCTTTCCTAAATGGTGATTTAAAGGAAGAAATCTACTTACACCAACCGGAAGGGTTTATCTGTACTGGGAACGAGAATAAGGTCTATAAATTGCGTAAGGCTGTCTACGGGTTGAAGCAAGCCTCACGTGCTTGGTATCAAAAGGTAAAGGATGTTCTGATTACCCTAGGTTATTACCAATGCAAGCAGGAGGAATGCATATTCATCAAAAAAGTTGGTGAGTCGATTTGTATTATTGCTTTATACGTTGATGATTTTTTCGTGTTTTATAATGACAGTTTTTTAGCAACAACTTTAAAGAAATCATTACTTAAATATTTCAAAGTTAAGGACTTAGGTCAGGTATAAATATTCTTATTCTTATTCTTTATTGTACACACAGATATACATTTATATAACAGTAGGAAAGTTTATGTACATCGGCGAGCTTAACTCAGAACTGAGTTTTCTAACAGCAAACCTTAGAGCGATAGAGAAATGTTGAATGTAGAGGACAGAAACAAGTGTACAACATAAATTAAACCTACTTTATTTACTTACAGTACTAGCTAATAATAATATAAATAATATATAGATACTTAAATATATATAATAGATACATAAGAATATATAATAGATACATCAGAATATATACATTCATATATATATATATATAGATATATAATACATAACATGTAATATAACTCATGTTGAGAGGAAATGTTCCTTAATTCTTCTCTTGAAGACATTCAGTGACGGGCTATCGCGCAAAGAGTGTGGGAGAGAATTCCACAGACGCACGGCACGTATGGTGAAAGAACCATCGTAACGGCTAGTTGTGTGATGGGGTATACGGAGGAGAAGGGAAGAAGATGAGCGGCAAGGTTTTCCCCTGGGGACAAGGTACTCAAAGCGTTCCTGAAGATAAGATGGAGAACTAGGATTGTGAAGAACGGAGAAGAGAAGAGAAAGAATGTGAGTATCTCGACGACGCCGAATAGGCAGCCACTTCAGCTGCATCCGAAATTCCGACACATGGTCGTATTTCCGGAGGCCAAAAATGAAGCGGATTGCCAGATTCTGCAGTCGTTCGAGTTTATTGAAAAGTTCCTCCGTTGCATCAAGAAAACAGACATCAGCATAATCCAAAAGCGGAAGAAGAAGAGATTGGGCAAGAGTGATTTTAGTAGGAAAAGGCAGGAACTTCTGGAGCCGTTTGAGAGACTGAAATGAGTAATACACCCTCCTGCTTACTTCTGCAATGTGGACATTCCACGAGAGATTGCAATCAATAAACACACCTAAATTCTTGGCACTTTTGGAATAAGCTATAGGGACGGAGTCGTACAAAACCGGCGGAAGAGACTTCTGATCCAAGAGATTGAAGTAGTATTTGCCACCAATAATGAGAGCTTGTGATTTTGTTGGATTGACCATGAGGCCAAAAGATTTAGCCCACTCATTGATGTTTTGAAGATCACTATTGATGGCATCCACGGCTTCAGGAAGGTCGTCGATTTTAAAATGACGGTAAAGTTGCAAGTCGTCTGCGTAAAGATGATAGTGTGAAGATACAATTTTAGTGATGGCGTTAATGAAAACCGAAAACAGAAGAGGAGAGAGGACGCCACCTTGGGGAACGCCCGCAGCCAAATCACACCATTCCGAGAAAGCCTCATTGGAGCGAACCGACTGCGATCGACCCCGAAGATAAGAATCAAACCAGTCAATCACAGAAGAAGATACATTTAAGGAGGTCAAGATACTCAGGAGGATGTCAAAATCAACTGAGTTAAAAGCACTGCTAAAGTCCAGTAATACCAAAACTGTAAGTTGCTTATTTTCCATGGCCAGCCGGATGTCATCAGTAATTTTAACTAAAGCTGTTACTGTGCTATGGCCAGGACGGAATCCAGATTGGTACGGACTTAACAGGCTGTTAGAGGAGAGATAAAATGACAGTTGATTCTGAACAACACTCTCAAGGACCTTGGACAGGATTGGTAGAATGGAGATTGGACGGAACTGGGATACAGAGATGGGATTTGAAACTTTGGGCAGTGGTAGTACATGAGCCTTCTTCCACGCTGAGGGAAAGGAGCTCGTGTCAAGGGAATGATTTATAATGTGGGCTATGACGGGAAAAAGGACATTTAAAATAGGAACAATCATTTGGATATGTAGCCCATCATCACCCACCGCTTTAGTGGAGATGGAAAGGATTGATTTTTTGATATCTTCTTCTGTAACCCGGCGAAAAGAGAAAGAAGTACATTTTGGCATAGAATGATTAGATATACTTTTTAAAGTAGAAGATTTTGTAATATCATCCAGGGTAACCGGTGGTTTCGAGAAATGCAAATTGATTGCGTTAAGGTCCATATCGGGTGCTGCATCATTGCATTCCTTGCCGATACCAAGAGACTTGAGAAATTGCCATACTTGTGCTGTGTTGACATTTTGTACAGAGTGATGAATGTGACGTCTTTTAGCATCTCTACACATACGACTACAACGATTACGCAGAATTTTGTAAAAAGTCCAGTTCTCATCCGTTGGGGTCTTTTTGTACCGCCTTTTAGCTTTATCCCTTATTGACATCGCTTTTTTAATACTGTCAGATAGCCAGGGAGCGGGTAGGTGCTTTACTCGCACCTTTTTCATGGGTGCGTGCATATCAAAAAGCTCTAGAAGTAACTTATTAAAAGCAGTCACTTTTGCGTCCACGTTATTGCAACTATAAACAAGAGACCAGTCAATATCACCCGCATCCGCCCTCAAACGATCCAGATCAATGTTCTTGAAACTGCGAAGATAAAGAAATTTAGATTTTCGTTTAGGAGAGCGAATTTTATAAGAGAGAAATAAAAGGTCATGGTAAGAGAAAGGGGCGGGTAGTTGACCATGTGTGGCTACCTTACTAGGGTCAGAGATTAGAATTAAATCTAGGAGTGAAGGAATACAGTCGGGAGCATGATGCGTAGCATTAAGTTGAAGGATATGCATGTTGACAGAAGAGACAAGAGATTGGAGTTTACGGCTGCGCGTATCATCCTTAAGCAAGCACGTGTTGAAGTCTCCGAGGATAATGGTATGATCATATAAAGAGGAGAGATACTCAAGTTTCGATTCAAATGAAGAAAAATAATCTATATGGCAAGACGGACTATAGTAAACCCCAAGAAGGAATTTAGTGTGGTTGAATATGATTTCTATAAATAGGTGCTCAGCAGATTTTGAGTAAACACTCGGAGACTGATCAACGATTTTGTAGGCGATATCTCCACGGAGATAAATAGCGACCCCACCACATCTCTTGCCTGTTCTGTCATTACGCACCAGTTTGTAGCCAGGCAACACATACTGTTTAGAAGGAAGGGCAGGCTTTAGAAATGTTTCAGAGACAAGGACAGCATGAATAAGATCAGAATCAAAAGAAGACAGTAAATCAGAATAGTGTGCGGGAATGCTTTGAGCATTTATATGAACAGCATTGAAATATTTGCTCAGATCACAGAAAGTAGAAGAGAGTTGGTCACGCAGAAGAACAGAATCGTCGTCACTAAACGCGCTAGCATAGCTCTCGTCAGATGTTAAAGAAGAAGAGCAAGAAACAAAACTGTCATCAAACATACTATAATAATATAAATATGTACAATAAATATAATATATAAATAATACAAAATAAATTAAGTTAATAACAACTAAGATAACGACTAGTACTTTTTTACGCCATCCTCGATGCACTCGCCAGTTGTTACACACATGAGCTAAAAAGACTTATATCTAAGTAAAAAAAAGACTACTATATGTTAATCAGACACATTTCTGAACGAGTGTTTTTTACGTCAAAACAAAACTACAAAATCAGAATAAACATGACGTTGACAAATGACATTCACTAAAATAAAAATCCAGGTATAAACGAAAACGAGAGTTAATAATGAAAATAAAATACAAGTCTACATGTAATACCGTCACTTTGCCAACTTCCGAGATTTTTTATCGACCGCCGATCCGCCAATCAACTGCGACGCTCCTCCCTTGGTGGATTCATCGGTCTCCGACTTCGCCATCGGGAACTGTGTAATAAGCTGCCGTAGTTCCGCTGCAGACTCAATTTTACGGCGCGACTTATCAGGGAGCATGATAATGATTTTGCCCTCAGAGGTCCAGCACTGACTCACCCCAAAGTGCTTCCGTGCTTCTAAGAACGCGTCGTGCCTGGGCTTTGTTAGAAACTCTGAGAAAATTAGACCGGAGCCCTTTAACTGAGTTTTATTTCGCCACACTTCGCTTCGTAGGCTATAGTTCTGGAAACGAATCAGAAGAGGTCGTGGTTTGCCTGAACTAACTCCTAGACGGTGGCAAGCTATGATGTCTGAAGAAGAAATACTAACACTGCCTATCTTCATCTTCTCTGTCAATGTTGTGATAGCCAGGGTGATATGGTCTTCATCCTTCAGCTCTGGAAGGCCATGGAGAAGTAGTACCTTTTTACGGGATGCCATTTCATGACGATCCAGGCCCACAATCAACAGCTCCATCTGGGTTTTCAGCGCACCCATTGTCTTCCAAATGAGGCACTTAAACTCTGTGAACTCCCGGGAGAGACTGGCTATTGTTTTGTGGGTTACCTCATTGTTGCTGGCGCTCTTCAGGTCATCCTCGTACTTTTCCATCCTTGTGGTGAAAGTGGTGGAGAGCTCTTCCATGCAATCAGAAAGCTTGGCATATAGGTCCATGATGTGCAGTGAATGTAGTGCAGTGCAGGTGAAGTGGAGAAAGAGGTGAAAAAGAAAGTGAATTGAGTGCACCAGAGGATTGTGAATACTTTTAGTGCATAAGCAACATGTAAATATTAATAATTATATTTTTTAAATTAAAATAATATTGGAGATCTGATAACTGTTGTGTCTACTTGAACTACCCACGAAGAAAAACAAAAATGTTATAAATTAAAGTAGATCGAAAACAAATATGTTAGAAATTAAAGTAGATCGAGATAATGGTTGCATTAAACTTAGCCAGGAACATAAGATTGATAAATTACTTGACCGTTTCGGTATGACCGATTGCAAGTGTGTAAAGTTTCCGATGGTTACTGACATTTATAATTCTTGTGTCGCTACTACAAACACTAAGAATAATGTTGATTCTAAACTTCCGTACCAGGAATTAATAGGTAGTTTAATGTATTTATCTGTAACTACTCGTCCCGATATTTCATTCGCTGTTGCATACCTTAGTCAATTCAATAGTTGCTATACTGTTGAACACTGGCATCATGCCAAACGCATACTTAGATATCTTAAGGGTACTAAGCAGAAAGCCTTAATATTTAAGAAACACAATGTAAACCCCGCTTTGGAAGGATACGCAGATGCAGACTGGGCTGCTGATTCAGACCGTAAATCTTATACGGGTTACGTTTTTAAGTACGCTGGTAATACCATTTCATGGGGATGCTATAAACAGTCTTGTATTGCGCTATCGTCTACCGAGGCGGAGTACATTAGCCTGAGCGAAGCTGCAAGAGAGGCGGTATTCCTCAGGGCGCTGCTACGGGAACTGGAGTTTCCGTGCCATGTTATTATGTCGTGTGACAACCAGTCCGCAATAAAACTGGCAGGGAACCCAATACACCACAGGCGTACAAAACACATTAGTGTACGCTACCATTATGTAAGATAGATTATTGATGTTTTTGGCTTTGAGCTGGTCTATTTGCCTACGGGTGAAATGGTAGCAGATATTTTTACAAAGCCTTTGGGCAGTATCAAACACGAAGGCTTTACCGAGCTGCTTGGGCTTCTGTAAGCAAGATTTAAAGGTGCCTGTGTTGTGGGAGGGTGTTGTGTATTGCTGTATAGACCTTTATAGACAACACTGGCCACTTTTGTGATAGATCTTTTATGAAGTGTTCGTCTTCGTTTTTTATATATCATCTGTCAATCACTTGGTTT
Source organism: Asteroscopus sphinx (assembly GCA_949699075.1). Taxonomy (NCBI): domain Eukaryota; kingdom Metazoa; phylum Arthropoda; class Insecta; order Lepidoptera; family Noctuidae; genus Asteroscopus; species Asteroscopus sphinx. The sequence goes on along the minus strand of OX453013.1, from coordinate 9,257,442 downwards.
TTTCTGGTTCTGAATATATTTACAAGTCTGTAAATCTATAAATATTTTTATTATACTCTTTCATTCAAAGAACAATCTAACAATAGGGGGCCTACCCACGCTGCGCCTTCCAGTACGCGGTCGCCACTCCAGAACTTTACTGCCCCATCGGCCATCCGTTCTGCGAGCAATGTGCCCCGCCCACTGCCACTTAAGTTTGGCAATTCTTCGGGCTATGTCGGTTACTTTCGTTCAAAAGTAACTAAAAGCTTCACATTATAATAAAACAAAGTTTAACCGGATTAAATCGCGTATATTATTTAAATTGGTTTCCCTGACGTTTCGAAAGCTTTGCAGCATTTCGTGGTCGCAGGTAGACTAAGATGACAAGCGTCGTTACAAATATTTCTAAAAAATTTTTTTTTAATCTACCGTACAATATTATTAATTAAAATCGTTTTTTTTTTTTTTTTAGAAATATTTGTAACGACGCTTGTCATTTTAGTCTACCTGCGACCACGAAATGCTGCAAAGCTTTCGAAACGTCAGAGAAACCAATTTAAATAATATACGCGATTTAATCCGGTTAAACTTTGTTTTATTATAATGTGTAGTGTTCGCGAAAACCTAAGAAGTTATTACTAAAAGCTTCATTTTATTTTGCGCTTTTCAGTTTCTGTTTTCGTCGGTTCAATTTTTTGTTAAAAAGTTTATCTACATAGTTTTTGTACCGCACTGTATTATTTAATAATGGTGTGAGAATGGGTAGGGCTCCAACACTCGCTCAAGGTTTCGCGTTATGTGCCTGCCGGCTAGCGTACTCCCGAGAGTACAAGTATCAGTGGGGCGCCACACGCTCATCTGTATGCGTACAAAAGGCATATTTCAGGATTATTACAGGCTACTAGAGCGTAGGTATTTTCGATTTTGTATGGGAGTGAGTGTATCTGTTTGCTGTCTTTTTAAACGAAACTTCTATAGCGTCATTGCATGCTCAGCCGCCGGAGAATTAACCGAGAAAAAACGTGACCGTTAACTAGCGCGCGCGTTCTACCCGCGCTTGCAAATGCATAGAAGCGTCGCTTCTGTCGGCGTCCCCTGACACCATCTGTTTCTATATATAATACTGCCATTTCACTGGATAAATTTCACGACCTAAAGACCGTGGCTGAGGGGGACTGGATGCGGAAGGCAGAGGACCGAGTGTTGTGGCGCAACTTGGGAGAGGCCTATGTCCAGCAGTGAACTGCGATAGGCTGAGTTGATGACTGGATAAAAATAAATAAAATATTAATTTATGAGCTTTGAGAATTTTCGATAAATAAAGAGTCATGGCGAATTTTAGACAAAAAATTAATTTTGCGAAGTTGAAATACATAGTTTTAATATTGATTCTTGGTCCTTAAACAATAACTTTCGGGATTTAAAATATTTTTAGAACCCCGGAATAAAATATAATATTTCAAAGTAAATCATTTAAAATTTAGTTAATTTCTGAACGTGCCATACAGCTAGCTGTCAATTTAGTCATGTTCAGAAAATAGCCCAATTTCATCAACGGAGTGATAAGTTTAGGGTTTCAAAAGCATTTTAAATACCAAAATGATTGTTTATGGACCAAGAATTAATAGTAAAACTGTTCCAACTTCTCTAAAAATCTTAATTTTTTTGTACAAATCAATGAATGGATCAGGCCACGATTCTTTGCATACAGAAGACTGAAGAGTACAATCAGCCGCTGTGTATGGCATTCGTGGACTACGAGAAGGCCTTCGACTCTATCGAAACTTGGGCAGTTCTGGATGCTCTTCAGCGATGTCACATTGATGAGCGGTATATAGAGATGCTGAGATGCCTATACAACGCTGCTACCATGACTGTTCAGCTCCAGGACCAAAAGACGAAGCCAATCCAACTGCGCAGAGGGGTGAGACAAGGGGATGTAATATCCCCGAAATTGTTCACTAACGCGTTGGAGGACGTCTTCAAGACGCTGGACTGGAATGGACAGGGTATCAACGTTAACGGCGAGAATATCTCACATCTCCGTTTTGCCGATGACATCGTTGTAATGGCTGAATCGCTGGAACAACTGGGCGAAATGCTGCACAGCTTAAACGGAGCCTCTCGACGTGTCGGTCTCGGCATGAATCTGGACAAGACTAAAGTCGTGTTCAATATGCATGTCATGCCAAGGCCAATATTCGTCGAAGGGTCGGCACTCAAAGTTGTAACGGAATACGTCTACCTAGGGCAGGCAATTCAGCTTGGTAGACACAACTTCGAGAAAGAAGCCAACAGAAGGATCCGTCTGGGCTGGGCAGCATTTGGCAAACTTCGCCAAGTCTTCTCGTCGCCTATACCGCAAAGTTTGAAGTCAAAGGTCTTCAACTAGTGCGTCCTGCCAGTCATGACTTACGGTGCCGAGACGTGGACACTGACAGTTGGGCTAGTCCACAAATTTAAAGTCGCTCAGCGAGCTATGGAGCGAGCTATGCTTCGAGTTTCTTTGAAGGATAAAATCCGCAACGACATTATCCGGAGAAGAACCGGAGTGACCGACATAGCTTGTAGGATCAGTAAGCTGAAGTGGCAGTGGGCTGGCCATGTCTGTCGAAGGACCGATGGCCGTTGGAGCAGACGAGTCCTTGAGTGGAGACCGCGAATCGGCAAACGCAGCGTAGGGCGCCCCCCCTGCCAGGTGGACCGACGACCTAAAGAACGTGGCTTGGGGGGACTGGATGCGGAAAGCAGAGGACCGAGCATTGTGGCGCAACTTGGGAGAGGCCTATGTCCAGTAGTGGACTGCGATAGGCTGAGTTGATTGATTGATGATTCTTTGCAACTTTTTTTTTTTTTTTTTATGAGATTTAGATCTGCTCTTGACCGCAATCTAGACAAATTGTCAAGATGTGGTCGACGATGGAGCGAGCAAACCTATTAAGTGCCGATTCACTCCAGCTTTAAAGGCGTAAGGGTTGTTGTTGTGTTTGTATAGGGTTTGCTTAGTATTTATCCGAACTATAATTTTATTGCCGTATCATACACACTGTATGACACGAAAAATACATAGTTATTTTCTTTTTCATTAGAATCAAAATCCACATTCCCACGTCGTTTATGAGCCACGTAATTTTCAGCGCTACGAAGCTCCGTAGCAGTTTTCTACGAGAAGCTACGTGCTACGAAGAAACGATGTAACTTCACGTAGGTAGGTACTTTTAAGTCCTTGTTTCTTACCAACATTTTTTTCAGAGAACTCAAATATGAATGAATAATCTTACAAAAAAACAAAAATTCTAAAATACGTTGAATCTTCTAGGATTTTTCTGGATTTTTATTTATTTTATGTCTATTATGAATTTGATTTTATTGACATGAGGTCGCTCACAATAGGTCCAATAAGAAGTCTCAAACTCACCCAAAGGGCAATGGAGTGTCCCTCGACTCAGAAATGAGGAGATTCACAGGAGAACAAAGATAACTGACATACCCCGAAGAATTGCCAAAGTTAAGTGGCAGAGAGCGGGGCGCATTGCTCGCAGAACGGATGGCCGATGGGACTGAAAGTTCTTGAGTGGCGACCGCGTACTGGAAGGCACAGCGTGGGTAGGCCCCCCACAAGGTAGATCGATGACGACGACCTGGTGAAAGTCGCGGGAATCCGCTGGATGCGGGAAGCGCAGGACAGGTCGATGTGGCGATGTTTGGGGGAGGCCTATGTCCAGTGGTAGACGTCTTTCGGCTTAAATGATGATGATGATGATGATGATGATCATGAATACCATGATATTCATAGATTTTTACTATCTATAAATACATCTGACATAGAGACTATTATCTCAAAAGGCAATTATAAAACAAAATCTTTAAAAACTAAACAAAAATAAATCCCCCTATCAACTCCAACACGTTCGACTAAACAATTTTAACAAAACACCAATGTTTACACGAGCCGATCCAGCATCAAAATCCAATGCTTACTCCCCAACTCCCCAATCTCCCCATATTTTGATTTGAATTTCAGCTCATTGACGCAAGACAGTCCCCGACTTTGATGGAAATGATTCTCATTAACTCCCCAAAACAACGCTCGGAATGTTTATTAAAGAGTGGCCCCAATTCTGTGGAACACTGGTACAACTTTTTATCTAAAAATGTTGCTTTCTTTTACTTACACATGAATAAAGAAGAAGACGGAAGAATACTAGAGGTGACAAATTTCGTTGGAATAAAAATACAAAACAGAGTTATACCTCAGAGTACATTCTAATGTACAGTCAGAGGCAAAAATATCGGGGCAAATAGACTGTTCAAAATAAAATACTTTTTTAGTTTCATATTTAATATTGTTACTTATTACCATGTAAATAATTTTTTTTTTTCATATTTAGTAAACAAACTTGGTCTCTTTTTTTTTTTAAATGAGAAAATATAATTACTAATAGTTCCCCACAGCTAATTAGGTTAAAAAATGTTATTTAATATGTATTTTTTTTTCTAATAATTATTAAATTTTTTTTACCAGAATATGAAAATTCTAAAGAAATGTACTGTTTATCCAATGACCAAGGGATGTTTTAGAATGTATACAGTAAACGCCAATTATCATTCTAAAAAGAATCGTATGCCATTGGGTTAAATTATTAGTTTATCAGGGTCGGTCTTTCAATAGCCAGTTAACTCTTAACTGAGGAATAAATTTGATATTTTGATATTTTTTTATTTTTTGTAGGTAGTATAGAAAATCGGTCAAGACCGATTTTTTTATATTTATTTTTTTATACGTGACGTGTATGTGACGTCTTGACGTCACATTTATTCCTCAGTTAAAAGTTATCAGACTATTAAGATACCGGCCTAAAATAGTTGTTTAATTTTGGACAGTTCCGATATTTTTACGCTTACTGTATGTACAACAAATAAACTACAAGCTTTTCCGACACTTTTTTGTTTTGCTTGTCAATAAAATATTCAAATTTTACTTTTTTTATTTCTAAATGGCACAGAAATGTCGAGAATTTTGTTGCATTATTCCAAAACGCAGATCCTATGGAGAGGAGCCGGCAAGAAACGCAATCTTGTCAACAATAAAAAATAATCTAATAATTAATAATATTAATTAATTAATCTTTATAATCTTCTTTTCTTTTTTTAAATTTATCTTTTCAATATTAAGTATTAACACGCCTATCGTCGGTAGATTTATAATTTAGTACTTTAAGACCTTGTTGTATCATGTTCTTGGCAATAAATAAAGAAATCATCAAATTGTACTCAGTGACTAACAGAATAAGCACCAATAAATTACACACGCCCGAGTATATACCCAGCCCCTTGTTTATTCAATTCAAATTTGTGCGTCTCCAATTTCGCAACGATAATAATACGATATTTTTGCTGATTCTCAAACACTGCAATATGTTGCCATGGCATGCTTCTTCAGTATATTCCAGAGGAGCTTACGATGGAATGTAATAACAGAGATAGCGACGTTTTCGCGAACATAATGCCTACAATTTGAAATCGCGAAATGCCTTCGCGAGCAATCCGCGAAGTATTCTTTACCGCTGTGCAAAAATATAACGGATTTTTTTTATCATCCTGCGTATTTCGTAATCGCAAGCGAAAGGCACTTAGCTGATGTTCGTTTCCTCGTGAAGTTCGTATTATCTAAGTGCTTACGTTATGTTAACATTCAAAGTCATTATTATTGTGTGGTTTGCTGCTTAGTCAGTGATTTTTTTTTCCTCTTCTTGTTAATTTGTATCAAATATGTATGTATTAGACAGTGTATAAGGTACTATGGGGTTGGCATATCCGTGTGGATAAAAACCCCTTAATAAAATATAAAGATTAAAAAAAAAAAAAAAAAAAGTCATTATTATTGGATTTACAAAGAAATGAATACCTGAAGTTGTTTGGAAAATTTATTTTTTATTTTCGACCAGTGTATTTAATATTACAGTGGAAATTGAAATTTTAATGTAAAACTTTTTATTTGGAATAGATAAGCATTTAAATGCACTTTATCTATGGAGAAGAGCCGGTAAGAAACTCCATGGATATACTCTTCAAATAATAAATGGTACAATCATTATTATTTGTTTGCCCCTCCGCCAGCTGGACCGACGACCTGAAGAAGGTGACTGGGGGGACTGGTTGCGGAAGGCAGAGGACCTAGTGTTGTGGCGCAACTTGGGAGAGGCATATGTCCAGCAGTGGACTGCGATAGGCCGAGTTGATTTTGATGACAATGTTTATATGATACATATTTTGGCAAGATTTTTGGGAGAACATTGTTGATTTTTGAGTGGAACAAATACACTGACATGAACTGCCAATAACTTTGGCAAAACTTGAGTTTACGATGGCCATCTTTTGAGTGAATCTCTTGTATATAGCGCAGAGATAGTTCAAAAGCATGAATGATATTTTTATGCAAACAAAGTTGCTAAAAAATGCACGTCTACTGTCCAACCCCGCATTCAACGCTCCTTTGGCATAATAAATGCCAGCATTTCTCGTGCAAATTCAAAAATGACATGGAATCCGCGGCGCGGTGAATATCCCAAGTATTCATAACGAGACCCCTTCATTCAGTTTCGCAGGTTTATTCTACGTTGCACACCGTATTTTATAGAACCCCCATTTTAATGAGGTTTCCACTGCATAAGTTCACTTTTAATTACAGCTATCTGAGAGACTTTAAAAATAAAATAACCGTAAAATTGTGTGGCTTCAAATCAAAAGTTAACGAATTTTTAATGTTAAAATGTTTATGTATATTTTTTGCTTGTGTATTGTGATTTGCAGTTTGCTCTTTTTAAATGTTCGTAACTATTAAAGCCCTGATATTTTGTTTTTATTTTGTTTATGAACTTAATTGCAGGCTTACAAACATAGAAGAAAGAAGTTACGAAACAGAGAAGCAGTTGAACGCTTGCCTTCTATGCCGTGTTCACACCTGCTGCCGAATTGCGTAACTCACTCGCGATCGCAATCATCTGGATTTCAATGTTCAGTGCTCCATGTGTTTTGACAACCCGTCTTATTGGCAACTACGTACCATGCAATGAACATTGCTGTAATTTCAAAATGAAAGCTAATGTCAAAGTGAATGTATTACACAATTGCCCCACTGGCCCGCACCTCTGACTTTTTCATATATGGATCAAGATTTGATTACAATACAATACAAATACTCTTTTTTTCTTTCGTTTGATTATCACTTGCTTTAACGGTGTAGGAAAAGATCGTGTGGAAACCTGGACATGAGTGCTCCATACAGTTCTCGATGGTATGTGTAGTGCGCCAAACCGCACTAGGCCAGCAGCTTGGTAGACTAAGGCCTTAACCTTCTCATTCTGAGAAGAGGCCCCGCAGTGGGACAATAATGGGCTGATTATGTACACAAAGAATAGATTCCAATTTTGATTTTTATTTAATATAAATATAAATATTTTTGGGATATTTTTACGCATCACCATCTAGTTCCAAACTAAGCAGAGCTTGTGCTATGGATACTAGACAATGGATATAATACTTAGATACTTTTTTTTTTGTATATACATACTTATATTAGGAAATTATGCTTTTAAGTACAGATAAAATACTATAATAATAATAATAATAACCTGGCAACACTGCTTGGGAAACTAGCTGTCTCGAAGAAATATTTTCATTTTTTCAATATAAATAGATATAAATCAATCATAACAGTGGAAAAAGATTATTTTTAAATTATATCAACCTATTCTTAACCAAAAACTATTGTAAATTATGAAAAAATGCAGATTTACTCAAAGAAAAACGAAAGCCGAAGATGACATCTGTCATAACAATAAAAGTAATAAAAACCACAAGAAAATGAAAAACTAAGTTATGAAAATACAAAAGACACTATGCTGACCCGAGCCCGCACCAGGGCACTTACAACAAGGACACGCCCAAGATCTCCGGACTCGTCGCCTAGCTCCGCCCCGCAGCCGCCGGATCCTGCCTCACTCGTGAGTCCAGTGACGCCGGCCGCTGCGGTCGCGTCGAGCTCAAGCGACGAGTATTACTCTCCACCATCGTCGCCACCATCTGCACGTCGTCGGAGAGGAGCCCGGCCACCAGTCTGCCTGGGACCTAGAGGCCAACCGGCCCCGAACAGGGTCCTCGCTGCCGGTGGAAATGTGTCGCGCATGAGGTGGACTCAGTCCATAAATGAGAATGTCATGCGCGCATATTATGGGGCTACGGAGGGGGGAGCTAACCTCACGGCGTACCGTGTTAGGATGCTCTCTCTGTTTCAGGTGCTTGAGCCAGCCGTCAACGTTTCGGCCCAGCGACTGTCGGATCAGGTGCGAGTCATCCAACGAAACCATAGGTTGGACGACGCCGCACTTGAGCGGCTTCGCTCTGAAGTGCGGGGCAACCATGTCGTCACCCCCCCGTTGCAGCCCGCGGTGCCGCTGCAAATACATCCTGTACCACCGCGGCCTATTCACACTGATGGGGAAGGAGGCGACGAGGTTAGTCCCGTAAGTATCCAGTGCAGTGAGCAACTGAGGAGCGCTCTGGAGGGTGCGATTCAGGATTATCGGTCAATTCCACCAGAATCAAGACCACGCTTGCCTCGTTTGCCCATGCATAAAAAGAATAAGGCGCTGGTGTGTGCTCTGGACTCAGTGCTGTCAAACTACTTTGATGGCAGCGAAGATCTTAGCGATACACACTCGATCCTGTACTGCGCAGCTGTTGCAGCATGTCGTATAGCTCATGTTAAGTTTGAAAATGATGACAGAGCTATACGACCAAAATCTGCTGTACCAGCTTGGCAGTGCAGGATTGAACGTCGTATCAGCGAGGCCAGAGTACTCATTGGCAAATTAATCTGCTTCAGGGAGGGCAATACGCGCCCTAGAGTGATGCGCTTTGTGAGGCGGGCTTTCTCGGGGACTGATATTAGTCCTCGAGATTATATGGCTCGTGTCACAGAGCGCATAGACTTCCTGAAGCAGAAAGTTTATGCATGGGCAAATCGAATCAAGAGATATAAGCGGCGTGTGGAGCGATATACCTTGAATCGCACGTTTCAGAGTGACGAAAGGCGGGTATACAGAACCTGGGATCGACCCAACCAGGGTGTGAGTGATGGGCAACTACCGGACTATGATGCCATGAATGCATTTTGGCGTAGCATCTGGTCGGTGCCCATCAGCCACACCGAAGGCGACTGGATGCGGGATATTGAGCGGGCGTGTGAACCTATACCGGAAATGGGGGCAGTTTCTATCAGCCCCCAAGATGTAGCCAATGCAGTCCATCTGCTGCCCAATTGGAAATCTCCGGGGCCAGATGGACTGCACAATTTTTGGCTTAAGTGGCTGCGTAGTTCACACGCTCGTTTAGCGTCTCAATTTCAGTCGGCCTTGGAATCTGGGTCGTTACCCCGGTTTCTTACATCAGGAGTTACCCGCCTGCTCCATAAATCTGGTAGTACCACGGAGCCCAAAAATTACCGTCCAATAACTTGTTTGCCGACGGTATATAAACTTTTTACATCCATTCTGAGAACAAAAATTAACCAACACATAGACAACAATTCGATAATGTCTGCTTCTCAGAATGGATGCAGAAATGGGTCCCGTGCTACTAAGGAGCTGCTCCTCGTTGACATGACCATAAGCCAGCAGGTTCACCGCTCCCGAAAGGATCTGTCGACATGCTGGATAGACTATAAGAAGGCGTATGACTCGGTGCCACATACATGGCTCATGAGGGTGCTAGAATTGTATAAAGTCAATACAACTCTGCGCACCTTCCTGATGTCGTGTATGGGGCAATGGAGGACGGTCCTTCACTATCCAGGATGCCGACAGAGCCGGGGGAGTGGAGAACCGATCAAGATCGAGCGCGGTATATTCCAGGGCGATAGTCTGAGCCCACTTTGGTTTTGCTTAGCCTTGAACCCTTTGAGCACATTGTTAGAGGGCTCGGGGCTGGGCTATAGGTTGAGAAGAGGCGGTCAAGTGATATCCCACCTTCTTTACATGGATGACTTGAAACTGTTTGCCCCCAGCAATTCTCATCTCTTGGAGTTACTGAAAGTAACTGAAACTTTCAGTAATTCCATTAGGATGGAATTTGGTGTGGACAAATGTGCAGTCATGCATGTAAATCGGGGGAGGATTATGGAATCCGTGGGAACCCAACTCTCGGATTCCATAAATCTCAGATCCCTCTCCTCAACCGAAACCTACAAATATTTAGGTATGGCGGAGGCGTTAGGCATCAATGAGGCTGACATGAAGCAAACGTTGGGGGAGCGCTTTTATGGCCGCCTAACAAAAGTACTGAAAAGTCTTTTGTCGGGCGGAAATAAGGTGCGCGCCTTCAACGGTTGGGTCATGCCGGTCTTGATGTACTCCTTCGGCATACTTAAATGGACTCAGACAGAACTTGACGCCCTAGATAGAAGGGTTCGTACACTGCTGACTGCTTATCGAATGCATCACCCACGCTCTTCGGTAATGAGGCTGTACATCCCGCGGAAGTGTGGGGGCCGAGGCTTTCTTAATGCCAAGACCCTTCACAACCGTGAGGTGTGCAGTCTTAGGGAACATTTCGCCCAAGCCGACGGGGGGATGCACCGAGATGTAGTCGCAGTGGACAAAGGACTCACCCCGCTCTCTTTGGCTAAGGAGAACTGGCGCAAACCTGTGGTACTGGATACCAATGGCCGCAAGGAGGTATGGCAGAGCAAGGAGCTTCACGGACGCTTCTACCGGGCTCTTCATGGGCCCGATGTAGACTTTCTAGCGTCCGTGTCCTGGTTACGTTTCGGTGATCTCTTCGGAGAGACCGAAGGTTTTGTCTGTGCGATAATGGACGAAGTTGTCATGACGAACAATTACCGGAAATATATTGTTAAGGACGGCACAGTTGACATATGTCGGGCATGCCACTGTCCCGGGGAATCCATCCGTCATATTATTTCTGGTTGTTCTCGTCTTGCTAACGGCGAATATTTGCATAGGCACAACCTAGTGGCCAGGATTATTCACCAGCAACTTGCCCTGAAGTACAACCTTGTGGAAACAGAAGTACCATACTACAAGTATGTGCCCGACCCAGTTCTTGAGAATGGTCATGTGACATTGTACTGGGATCGGTCTATCATCACTGATAGGACTATTGTTCACAACAAGCCTGATATAGTGGTGATAGATCGATCAGAGCGCCGCACGATGATTGTTGATGTCATCGTCCCGCATGACGGGAATCTCGTGAAGGCCGAAAAAGATAAAGAAATAAAATATCTTGACTTGGCACACGAGGTTGTCGACATGTGGGATGTTGACTCGGCAGTCATTGTGCCGATAGTCATTTCGGTCAATGGCTTAATAGCCAAGAGCCTCGACCAACACCTTCAGAGGCTCTCGTTGGGCGGTTGGACCAAGGGTTTGATGCAGAAAGCGGTACTTCTTGACACGGCGCGTATCGTGAGGAAGTTCCTCTCTCTGAGGCCCTGACCGCCGGTAGCTTGGACCTTGTTCCCGATGCCGGTGGGCTACTATTTTTTATATTTTTAAATGTTTTGTGTTTTTTTTATTTTTATAAAATATTTAAAAATGTAGTAAATAAGTATATAAAAATTAATAAATGGAATAATAAATCATTCTTTATTTCGGATTCAAAGATCCATACAAACAAAAATTAATTTAAAACATTATAACATTATAATTTAAACGAATTAAAAAAACTTGTTGAAACAGAAAAAAATGAAGTGGAGTTTAATTTTGATACCACGAGCAGTGTTCACGGTAGCTCAGTGGTCAAGGCACCGGCGCACCTAGCCAGGAGTCACAGGTCGATCCTGCTCGTGAGAGTTTTTTTTCTTTTTTTTTTCTTTCCACAATTCAAATCGTCAGATTTCGCATCACATGCGCACATGCGTTAAAAATAACAAAATAATATTCCTCTTTATGCAGCTATATCCAACCATCTCTTGTACACACGAGTGGCATGCAACCTATCAGCCAGTTCCCTAATAATACTGTTTCTAGTCGTAGTAGTTGTAGTCCGTGTGGTGCCGGAAGTCCGTGTGGTGCCGGACTTAAAGAATAGCACCACCCTTATCTCTTCTCATGGGTGTCGTAAAAGGCGACTAAGGGATTCACCAGAGGATGGGCAGCAGCGTTCTCTGAGTATTTAACCAACCAACTGCGATCGCCAACCCGCCTGCCAAGCGTAGCGATTATGGCATATCCCCCCCTTAATTGGGGGAGGCCTATGTCCAGTAGTGGACGTCTTTCGGTTGTAATGATGATGATGACTGTTTCTACACGTACCAACCCTGCCCATGAATGATGCAATTCGACTTCTCTGTATGGCATTGAATGTGTTCAGCCGTGCCTCCGCAAACATTCCGGAGGCACTACAGTGACGCTGAAAACCCATGAAGTGTCTGTAGATATTATTATACTGAACACGGATGCCATCCAGAGACTTCTGTGTATACTCAGTCCAGAGCTGACACGTGTAGAAGCCTTGACAGTATGTTCTGAAAAGGTGAACTTTAGTAACTATTTTGGCCTTAAAAAATCTCCTGGCTATCATATTTCCCACCACTGACAGTGCCCGACGCTGACGATCTATATCAGCATCGTCTTTCATATTTGATGTCAATATGTGGCCAAGGTACCTGAACCTCTCCACTACCTTCACAACTTGTCCCCCGACCCACACTGGTGGAACATTATCAGGGCCCCTTCCCGACCTGAATATCATCATTTCCGTTTTTTTTGAGTTGTAGACTAAGTCGTGCTCATAGGCATACCGTTCGCAAATCGTAAGTAGCCTTCTCAAACCCTTGACCGAGGGGCTGAGCAGAACTATATCGTCAGCATAGCTCAGATTGTTGACATATCGATCACCTAATCTGAGTCCCACCGGTACTCTGCTCAGCTCCTCGATCAGATCATTAACATAAAGGTTAAACAGGTCGGGAGAGGTCAATCCTCCCTGCCTTACACCACATGACAGCTTATAGTCAGCAGACATACAGCGCCCCCATCTGACATTGTTGGACTGATAAGAATACCTACTCTCTAGCTTCTCCCACAACAGGTCATGATTTATAGTGTCAAAAGCCCGACTAAGATCTAGGACACAAGCATATACACTCGTTCCCTGATGGACATAATGCTTGACAACCTGTTTGAGGGAGAAGATAGCCATATCTGTTGAAACCTCCGGCCGAAAACCAAATTGACCGTCATCAATATTAAGTGTCGGACTAAATTTCTTGTGTATAAGACGTTCAAGAACCTTGGCCACTATCGTTGCCAGGGAGATAGGTCTGTAGTTGGACATGCTTGAGACATCACCCGTCTTGTTCTTGGTGATAGGGACAACAATTGTGCGTATTAGATCCGGTGGTAGGTAGCAATGTTGCGCACAAAGATTAAAAAACTGCGCTAGTACCTCACAGGTATACTGGCCCGCATAAATCAAATGCTCTATACTCAGTCCATCATGACCTGGAGACTTTCCGCGCTTCATACATCTGAGTACAGAAGTTACGTCATCCGTGGCCACGCGGAAAGCCTCCGTGTCATTTGCTTCTCGCCCGTGCGACACTTTAGACTGCATTTGCCTCATGGGTGGCGTTACATCAAAATGCTTTCTAAACTTATTTGCAATAATTTCCTTATCGGTCTCCCCTTCGACACTAACTGGTGTACTCGTCTTATAATTAAGTTTCTTAACCTCTTTCCAAAAATCAACAAAGTTTTTAGCAGATTCATGACGGACCAGTATATCCATTTTAATTTTATCTTGGGTGTTTTGTACATACTTAAGAGCTTTTTTAAAGTCCCTTCTAGCAGTAGACATCTGTTCATAGTAATATCCCGAGCATGGCCTCCCAAAACCGATCCACTGTAAATAAGTCTGCCTAGCCAGAACATAATACCGTCGCACATTGTAATTTCAACCTATAATATTATGTTTTTTGATGTCTCTGTGAAGATATATAAGTTAATCATAACTTAACTTATAGTATTTTATCTGTTCCATGATAATTATGTAAACTAACAAAAGATAGCAGGTGCACGTAGCTTAATATTATAGACTAAACTTCTACAGTTTACATATAAAATATTACGAATTTTAAATATGACGCCTATCTTTATCTGCCTTTCTCATAAAAATCGCACGTGTCATCAAGTTACATAGCTGATAAAAAATAATATTTTATTATTTTCATAGAAAATCGTGCAGCTAGAGCTACCTGTTGCCAGTCTACGTTTAAAAGGTCACTGTCCTCTACAGAAATTGATGAAAATTTTAGAAATGAATTTATTATATTTACATATTCAATTTCTACTTCATTATAACTCAAAGTCAAATCATTTATTTCAATTTGACCATTAACAGGCACTTTTCAAAGTCAAATCTGAAAAAAGTTGTGGACAAAGTGAATTGCCCATTCCAAAAAAAATATTGAAAATTTAACTGTACGGAATAACAATACCCATTTTACCCGTTGACGGCCGTTGATGTACCCTACACAATATTGATTGAATATGGTTGGCTACAATGAATTAAGGGTGCGGCGGGAGTTTGCTCTAATAGTTCATAGTAATAATAGTGTATTAGCTGCAACGCGTACTGGACCACTACTGGTAGTGGTGGACGCCAGTGAGCCAACAGACAAGACCAACCTTTTGATTAAAACGCCTCTTACCAGAGCACTGCGTACTATTTATAATATTAATGACAATAGTAGGTACATTACTGTCGAGGCCTGAAATAAAGCAGTTGAGGGCCGAGTAATATTGGAAGTACGAATAATGGAAGGCGAAGCCGAGTACTTCCAAAGTGATCTTAAAAGGACGAGGCGCCAGTCGAGTCTTTTAACTAAACGAGGCCGTTAATTACTATTTCAGCCAAGACTTGTATAGTACTTTTCTCTCATTTGCGAGGAAACAATACGCAAATTAATTTAACAGTATCTAATTTTAGCTGTTTAGTTTATTTTAGCGTTAAATAAACCTTTTAATGTTGGAACTTACATTAAAAAATTTAAACGGATCGAATACAAATATAATCGCTTCATTTTTTTAATTTTTTACAGCAGTATTGGTATTCGCTCATTCGTTCAGCGAGACTTTAATTGGAGAGAATCAAAATGTGGACTGACGTGTAACATGCTAGTGAAACAATAATAAAAACAAGTGTCTATGCATTCATTTGTTTTCACGTTGATTGAACGAAAACAAAAGAGGTTCAATTGCATGCATTGCATTGTGAAAGGAACAGACAGAAATAGTTAAAGTTGAAACGTAGATCTCGCGATAAATGTGATTATTACTTAGCCATTAGCCATGAGGCCCTCCCAAAAAACCAAACTCTCTCTCTCTATATCTAAGAAACAAATACTTATGCAAAATAAAAGAAACTCGTTACTTGAATGAGTTAATTGCCAAGTGTGCCCAGCTGTATTTATTTCGCCTTTCACTGCACAAGCACAGCTGTGCTTGGAGTTCTTACGTAGAATAAAGTCCGTAACGAGATTATCCGGAGAAGAACCGGAGTTACCGACATAGCTTTTAGGATCAGCAAGCGGAAGTGGCAGTGAGCTGACCATGTCTGTCGAAGGACCGATGGCTGCTGGAGCAGACGAGTCCTTGAGTGGAGACCGCAAATCGGTAAACGCAGCATACGGCACCCCCCATCCAGGTGAACTAACAACTTGAAGAAGGTAGCTGGGGGAACTGGATGCGGACGGCAGAGGATCGAGTTTTGTCACGCAACTTGAGGGAAGCCTATGTCCAACAGTGGACTACGATAGGCTAAATTGATGACTCCAATCATTGTCTACCACTTCGTAAAAAAATCTAAATATTTGTCTATGCATTCGATAAACGACAAAGCATCCGAACGTTTATTAAAGTAGGGTAGGTCATCTTCATCAGCCTATAGCTATAAGCCCACTGCTACACATAGGCCTTTTCAATGCCACGCTACTGACATCGATCCTCGCCCACTCGCATCCAGTTGCTACCAGCCACCTTGCCAATATTCGGTGTAGCGATGATAGCCTGAGGTCGTCCTACCCTACGTTTACCGATTCGCATTTTCCACTCAAGAATCCGTCTACCCCAACGGCCATCTGTTCTTCGGCTAATGTGGCCGGCCCACTGCCAGTTCAGCTTGCTAATCCTGTAGGCTATGTCGACAACTTTGGTTCTCAGTCGAATCACCCCGTTTCGGATTCGATCCTTCAGAGAAACCCTTTCCATAGCATGCTGAGCTAATTTATGTTTTTGGACCAACTGTACCGTGAGTGTCTACGTCTCAGCTCCGTAAGTAGTAGGGTAGGTACAATCACGACCCTTCCCGGTGATACATTTTGTTGACAAAGTTCCTTGAATGAATCCTGCTACATTACACGTACCTACGGCTGCCTTCGAACACTGAGCGCAAGCGATTTTAGCCTTAGTGGTGATTCACCGGAAAGTTTGCTGATAGTACGTCTGATATATCCGAAGAACTATCATTCGTTGTCGATTTTGTGAGTGTATCCTCTGATCAGCACATGAATTCGAAAATTCTAATTTATACTATAATTCAATACTATTTGTGGTAATCAACACCATTCCCGCTGTTTTGCTTCGCTTCCAACCCTCAGAGCAGAATATCAGTATCGTACGCGATAATACAACGCATAATTGTTCGCATGCATATTCAACAGAATCAAACTCCCGTTTGCATGTTGATACAGAACTTTATGTGATAATAAAGTTTATATGTTGTTTTATTTTATTATAGTGTACGGACGGAATTCGGGTGTTTTCTGTTTTTAGCAGGTAAATGTTTTATGTTGATAAATTTTATTAACAAAATAGAATGTTATTTTATTAAATGGACTAGTAAGAATTTGCAAAAGGCAATGAATGATGAAGGCAATCTGTAAATGTAGAAAATATTCAATTAATGTGGAATCTAACTAAAAACGTGACATCAAGATAACTGTAAATGTGGTCCTCCCATGGTCGTGTGTACAGTGTACAGTAGTGTACAGTTAGTAATCTTTCCGGTGAAGCACCACTAAGGTATAGCATATATACTAACGACAAGAAGCGACACTTAAGCATGTGTGCTCGTAAAATTTCTCGCGGCTATATGTGCGGGTTTAGGCGAGCGCGGGGACCGTGCGTGGTGCGCGGCGTGTGGAACGGGCAGTCTCTCGGCTGCCCAGCCAAGGCACAGCGGTGACAATTGCATTCACGCGCTCACTCAAGGTCACTGGCGAGCGAGCTCACACGTACACGGAGTGTCACCGCTGTGACTAAGGCTAAAATCGCTTGCACTAAATGTTCAATGGCAGCGGTAGCTACGTGTAATGTAGCAGGATTCGTTCAAGGGATTTTGTCGACAAAATGTACCACCGCGAATAGAATAGAATATAAGAATAATTTATTTGCAAAAAAAATAGGTAAATGAAATAGAGGTGTTAACAGTAGAGGGACCCTTGTACAAACTACCTTGAATGAGGCATGCAAACATCGTAACCGTGCATATCTTCTATATAACTCATGTATGTTGCTTATTTTTTAGTGTACAATGAAGAGTATTTGTATTGTACTGTATTGTAGTGTGGGCTTAGGCATTATAATAATTCCCTTTTCTATACTTACAAAAAAAACTAGAACTTAGATAAAACAAAAAAACTGTGGCGTACTGAATAAACAAAGTACTTTTCTTTTGTTTCTTGTTGCAAGTTTGGAGAACCAATAACCACTTAAATTACTTTAACGGTACAACATACTGCAACATATGCATTTGCGATATCATACTGACCCAAATCAATTTTAAAGCTAAAAGTACCTAAGCTAATTGAAATAGACGCCACGCATGCCAATGAGGTAGCCGTTCTGAAACTAGAACCCGAACTGTACTGGGCTTTTTTTATAATTACTGCTAATTTTTTTTCATTACCTGTTTCTTAACCCAGCTACAGTATACAAAAATATGTCAACGTACCTTTACTTGAAATTTTATGGGTAGCCTTCCATAAAGTTAAAATTTTGTGTTCTCCTTCTGTCAAACTTATATTTCTGTTTCTGTCAAACTTATGTTTCTTTATATCAAACTTATTTTTCTCTTTTTGTCAAAATTGTTTCCTTTTCTATCAAACTTACATTTCCCTTTCTGTCAAACTTACGTTTTTCCTTCTGTCAAGCTTACGTTTCTCTTTCTGTCATACTTATGTTTCTCTATCGCTGAGGTCAGCCAAAAGACGTTACAAAGAGGAAGTTAAATTCGATACCACGAGCCATGTTCACGGTAGCTTAGTGGCTAACACACTAGCGTACTGAGCCAGGAGCCGCAGGTTCGGATACTGCTCGTGAGTGATTTTTTCTTTCCACAATTTAAATCGTTATGTTTCTCTTTCTGTGAATCTTGTGTTTCTCTTTTTGTCAAACTACTATTTCTCTTTCTGTCTAACTTACGTTTCTCTGTATCTCAAACCCAAGTTTCTCTTTTTATCAAACTAACGTTTCTCTTTCTGTCAAACTTCTCTCAAACCTAAGTTTCTCTTTCTATCAAACTTACGTTTCTCTTTCTTTCAAACTTGAGGATAATTTTTTACATGTACAAAAATGACTATAACACATTTAGGTTGGTACTCATTATCCTCTTTTCCTCCTTACCTATACCTCAAAAATAATTTTTATTAATGACATCAAATAAATTGTACAAACGACATGGGAACGAAGTTTATTTATTGCGCACCCATAACGGAATAAGTTTTCCCATAAATTGAGACTTTCATAACATGAGATGGTGCATCGCATCTGTGTAGAACTTTTTAACAAGCTCACTAAGAATTTTTATGGGATGGCGAACCGTAAATGTATTCATGTCTCTCATACTTTTACTGTACGTGAGTTTTGTAACTTTTGAAATGAATACTTAATACTAAAATGTTGCTGTGTTGCAACATTCTTGCTTACTATGCGTTGAGAATGTATACATAAATGTATCTGCGTTATCATCTGGATTGACCATGGTGACCGTGATGGCCATTGTCTAATGCAGGCCTGTATAAACATATAGTTCACGGTACACTCAAAAAGATATTCGGTATGTTGACGCAGGCACACGTCGATGGCTTCCATCGTCAGCCAGAAATCTGCGTCGTTGCTCTGCAGAGAGCGAGTTGTTTTCCATGGAGTTTTTTGCCGGCTCGTCTCCATAGGACCAACATTTTGGAACCGTGCAACTAGATTCTTAACGTTTTGAAAGTGCATGTAAATGCTTATTCGAAATAAAAACTTTTGAAGTTTGAATGGAGTGTGGGCCAGCTCCAACTCCATCCTAAGACCATAAGCAGGGAGGTACACACGAATGTGTGCCAATGGGGAGTTGCTCCACATGTCCCTCTGATGCAAGCAGAGGGCACAGTGGAGGAGCAGGGCGGGCCCGGTGTGCACACATTCTGCCACTGGGCAAGCAGTGGGGGGACTGCCCTTCCCTGTCCCCGTCAATCTCGTAACCCCAGGAGTGCCTGCTGGGTAGTGTTCTCGCGCCTCTTGGGACTGAGGGTCTTGGCTTTACCGCCCGGACCGTGAGGAAGAAAACCTCTATAAAAAATTACAGGAGAATTGGGACTGCGAGCAACAGACTCGGGTTAGTCTGCTACCCGACCAGTAGCTGGCGTAGCTGGCATAGTTGGCGTAGCTGGCACAGCTGACAGCTCGCCGCATGGGGAGAAGAGGCTCGCCTGAACACCGTGGTCGTTTTAGTCGGTAAGAGTCCGACACTGGCTCCACCTACCCCGGGCGGAGTGCGTCCATGAGGATTTCCCCAAGGAAAAAAAAAAAGTTTTACCAGCCACCTTGCCATGATCCTATTATCATCCTCCACCAAGTCTGAATTAAAAATCAAAATGCATTAATTTAAATTAAATATAAAAAGCAAGCTTACACGAATGATCGTACAAGCAATTTCACTCTTACCACGTAATTTTACTATCCTTCCCTTTTTATTACCAATAAAATGTCGGTCATACTAACTTTTCTAGATAAAAATACAGTACAGAAATAGGTCAGTGGCGGAGAACAAGCTTACTAAGGAACCGATATTGGCTTACCGTTGGCGTGGCTTGCTCAATAATCTTACTACGGAACACTCCGAGTGGCGGGCTAAACGTTAGTCTACAGAAAATCGAGCTCTCTTCAGCTGGTAGCTATTATATTGAGCAAAGGAAAATAGATATAATTATTTAAAATACTTTTTCGACTTCACTAAGCGTTGTTTTATGATGTTTGAAAGGGCTGCCTTTTACGATTCAGGGATACGAAGCAGGTATAGCCAAGTAGTTGAAAGCCCACCTCTCATACAAGACACTTTGAGTTCAAACCCGGCCCCCATCTCTGACTTTCCTGATTACATCGTGAGGAAACCTGCGCACCTGAGAGTGCTCCTTACAGTTCTTGATGTCTGTGGACCTCCAACCCGCATTGGACCAGCATGGCAGACTAAGGCCTGAAATCCTCTCATTCTGAGAAGAGATCCATGCCCAGCAGTGGGATAGTAATGGGCTATTTATTTTTTACGATATCTTAAGGTGATGAAATGACTGCTTCGATGACAACATGATACCTAAATAGTTATTTTTAAATCCAGTATTGACACCAAAGGCAAGTGAAAAATAATATCGTCAACAAACAAACTTGTTGCTATCTTATCATAACATACATAACATAACGTCACGCCTATATTCCCCGAAGGGGTTAGCAGAGGTGTATGTCCACATTCCACCAGTTATGTTATAAGTCTCATGTCACCTACCCCAAGTTTCAAGAGTGTGTTGCCATGTATAACAGGTAGGGATCTCATTTTTAATTAACCTGGAAATATCCGGGGAACAACATAAAAACAAGTTATTGAAATAAAGCCACCTTAATTTTATTAGAGTTTATACTTAATCCACTGTTACTGGTTTAAGACTTTCTACTTTCAAGTTATGAAGTTAAGCTGTTACTACACCTGTAAGTTTCATAATTCTGTGCTTGACTGCGGTCTTAATGAAGTTGTTTTAAGTCTTGTTTCAGTCCAGCCAGCATATGAATTACAAAGTCTTTACACATAAAAAAACATGCAATTTTTTTTACTCAGAAAGCCAATTCTGGTAAATAAAAATGCTCAAAATTTAGTTAGTTTTTCTTTAAACATTAATGTTTATAAATTTCAGTAATATAAGACCACACAGAATATCTCAATGTTATAAATAAATAAATATTTTTGGGACATTTTTACACAGCACCATCTAGCCCCTAACTAAGCAGAGCTTGTGCTATGGGTACTAGAAAATGGACATAATACTTATATATTTTATTTTTGTAAATACATTCTTATAATACACTAGCTTTTACCCGCGGCTCCGCTCGCGTTAAATTCTGCTAACCCACGTCAGTCCAGTCCAGTCCAGTCCATTCCAGTCCAGTCCACTGTCCCACTGTCCCGCTGTCCCGTTGCCCCGCTGCCCCACTGCCCCGCTGCCCCACTGCCCCGCTACCCCACAGCCCCGCTGCCCCGCTGACCCACTGCCCCGCTGCCACACTATCCCACTGCCCCACTGCCCCGCTGCCCCACAGCGCCGCTGCCCCACTGCCCCGCTGCCCAGCTGCCCCGTTGCCCCACAGCCGCGCTACCCCACTGCCCCACTGCACCGCTGCCCCACTACCCCGCTGCCCCGCTGCCCCACTGCCCTGCTTCCCCGCTGCCCCGCTACCCCACTGCCCCACTGCCCCGCTGCCCCACTACCCCACTGCCTCACTTCCCCGCTGCCCCACTACCCCGCTGCCCCACTACCCCGCTGCCCCACTACCCCACTTCCCCGATGCCCCACTATCCCACTGCCCCATTGCCTGCCCCGCTGCCCCACTGCCCCGCTACCCCACTGCCCAACTGCCCCGCTACCCCACTCCCCGTTGCTCCACTATCCCACTGCCCCGCTAACCCTCTGCCTCACTGCCCCGCTGCCCCACTTCCCCGCTGCCAACCTGCCCCGCTGCCCCACTGCCCCACTACCCCACTGCCCCACTACCCCGCTGCCCCACTGCCCCACTGCCCCGCTGCCCCACTATCCTATGCCCCGCTACCACACTGCCCCACTGCCCCGCTGCCCCACTATCCCACTGCCCCACATCCTGCCCCGCTTCCCCACTGCCCCGCTACCCCACTGCCCCGCTGCCCCGCTACCCCACTGCCTCACTGCCCCGCTGCCCCACTATCCCACTGCCCCATTGCCTGCCCCGCTGCCCCACTGCCCCGCTACCCCACTGCCCAACTGCCCCGCTACCCCACTCCCCGTTGCTCCACTATCCCACTGCCCCGCTAACCCACTGCCTCACTGCCCCGATGCCCCACTTCCCCGCTGCCAACCTGCCCCGCTGCCCCACTGCCCCACTATCCCACTGCCCCACTACCCCGCTGCCCCACTGCCCCACTGCCCCGCTGCCCCACTATCCTATGCCCCGCTACCACACTGCCCCACTGCCCCGCTGCCCCACTATCCCACTGCCCCACATCCTGCCCCGCTTCCCCACTGCCCCGCTACCCCACTGCCCCGCTGCCCCGCTACCCCACTGCCTCACTGCCCCGCTGCCCCACAGCACCGCTGCCCCACTTCCCCGCTGCCTAGCTGCCCCGCTGCCCCACTGCCCCCTACTCCACTGCCCCACTGCCCCGCTGCCCCACTACGCCGCTGCTCCACGGCCCCGCTGCCCTGCTGCCCACCTGCCCGCTATCCAACTGCCCCACTGCCCCGCTGCCCCAATACCCCACTGCCCCGCTGCCCCAATAAACCACTGCCCCGCTACCCCACTGCCCCGCTACCCCACTGCCCCGCTACCCCACTGCCCCGCTACCCCACTGCCCCGCTAACCCGCTGCCCCACTGCCCCGCTACCCCACTGCCCCACTGCCCCGCTGTCCCTCTATCCCGCTGCCCCGCTGCCCCACTGCCCCACTGTCCCGCTGTCCCACTATCCTATGCCCTGCTACCCCACTGCCCCACAGCCCCGCTGCCCCACTATCCCACTGCCGCACAGCCTGCCCCGCATCCCCACTGCCCCGCTGCCCCACTGTCCTGCTGCCCCACTGCCCCGCTGCCCGCTGCCCCGCTGCCTCGCTTCCCCACTATCCCACTGCCCCGCTGGCCCACTGCCCCGCTGCCCCACTATCCAACTGCCCCGCTGCCCCGCTACCCCACTGCCCCACTGCCCCGCTGCCTCACTATCCCACAGACTGCCCCGCTTCCCCACTGCCCCGCTGCCCCTCTGTTCCGCTGCCCCACTGCCCCGCTGCCCCACTGCCCCATTGCCCCGCTGCCCCACTGCCCCGATGCCCCACTATCCCACTGCCCCACTGGCCCGCTGCCCCGGTAAGCCCCTGCCCCGGAGCCCTGCTGCCCCGCTACCCCAGTGCCCCGCTGCCCCACTATCCCACTGCCCCACTATCCCACTGCCCCAATATCCCACTGCCCCACTATCCCACTGCCCCACTGCCTGCCCCGATGCCACACTCCCCTACTGCCACGCAGCGCCGCTACCCCACAACCCCACTGCCCCACTGCCCCGCTACCCCGCTACCCCACTGCCCCATTGCCCTGCTGCCCCGCTGCCCCACTACCCCACAGCCCCACTGCCCCACTGTCCCACCGTCCCACTGCCACTGTCCTACTGTCCTACTGTCCCACTATCCCACTGTCCCACTGTCTCACTATATCACTATCGTCCCGTCCTATGTCCCATGTCCCATCCTATGTCCAATCCCATGTGCCATCCCACTGTCCTGTCCCATGTCACGTCTCATGTCCCGTCCCATTTCCCATCCCATGTTCCGTCCCCTGTCCCGTCACCAGTCCCGTCCCCTGTCCCGTCCCCAGTCCCGTCCCCTGTCCCGTCCCCTGTCCCGTCCCCAGTCCCATCCCCTGTCCACTCCACTCCACTCCATCGTACATTACTATCCGCTGGTGCACATGCATAGAAGCTTCGATCTGTCGGGTGAGTACGCAACCCACGAATTAATTTTTTTATTTTTTTCTTTCTTTCTTACTTTCTCAAAACCCATACCAGTTTTTAAGTCAGATCATCAGCTTTCAAACAAAAAAAAAAACATCAAAATCGGTCCAGTAGTTTTAGCGTGATGCTGGAACAAACAAACAAACAAACAAACAGACGTTTACAATTTTATAATAGTTAAGATAAGAAACACCCAGACCAACACAAACACTTAAGTTCATAACACAAATATTTGTGTCCTGTGGGAATCGAACCCACGACCTCGTGATCAGCAGTTCTGACCCTCGAACCACTAGACCACAGACGTCGTCAATAATGATAACTGAATGCATATTTTTTTCATGTAACTTATAATCTTAATCTTAACTATTATAAAATTGTAAACGTCTGTTTGTTTGTTTGTTTGTTTGTTCCAGCATCACGCTAAAACTACTGGACCGATTTTGATAAATTTTTTTTTGTTTGAAAGCTGATGATCTGACTTAAAAACTGGTATGGGTTTTGAGAAAGAAAGAAAGAAAGAAAAAATAAAAAAATTAATTCGTGGGTTGCGTACTCATCTGACAGATCGAAGCTTCTATGCATTTGCACGAGCGGATAGTAATGTACGATGGAGTGGAGTGGAGTAGAGTGGACAGGGGATGGGACTGGGGATGGGACTGGGGACGGGACAGGGGTCGGAACTGGGGACGGGACAGTGGACGGAACAGGGGACGGAACATGGGACGGGAAAATGGGACGGGACATGAGACGGGACATGGGACAGGACATGGGACATGGGACAGGACATGGGACATGGGACGGGACGATAGTGATATAGTGAGATAGTGGGACAGTGGGACAGTGGGACAGTAGGACAGTGGCAGTGGGACGGTGGGGCAGCGGGGCAGTGGACCAGTGGGGCAGTGGGATAGTGGGGCAGTGGGATAGTGGGGCAGTGGGGTAGCGGGGTAGTGGGGCAGTGGGGCAGTGGGGTCTTGGGGCAGCGGGGCAGCGAGGCAGTGGGACAGTGGGGCAGCGGGGCGGGGAAGCGGGGTAGCGTGCCAGCGGGGCAGCGGGGCAGTGGGGTACCGGGGCAGCGGGACAGTGGTATAGTGGGTCAGCGGGGCAGTGGGGCCGTGGGGTATCGGGGCAGCGGGGCAGTGGGGTAGCGGGGCAGTGGGGCAGTGGGGTAGCGGGGCAGCGGAGCAGTGGGGAAGCGGGGCAGTGGGTTACCGGGGCAGCGGGGAAGCGGGGCAGTGGAGGAGCGGGGCAGCGGGGCAACGTGGCAGTGGGGCAGCGGGGCAGTGGGGCAGCGGGGCAGTGGGGCAGCGGGACAGTGGGGCAGCGGGGCAGTGGGGAAGCGGGGCAGGCTGTGGGGCAGTGGGATAGTGGGGCAGCGAGGCAGTGGTGTAGCGGGGCAGTGGGATAGTGGGGCAGCGGGGCAGTGGGGTACCGGCGCAGTGGGGCAGTGGGATAGTGTGGCAGCGGGGCAGTGGGGCAGTGGGGTAGCGGGACAGTGGGGCAGCGGGGCAGCGGGGCAGGCGGCAGTGGAGCAGCCGGGCAGCGGGGCAGTGGGGGGCAGCTGGGCAGGCAGTGGGGCAGTGGGGCAGTGGGGTAGCGGGGCATTGGTGCAGCGGGGCAGCCGGGCAGCGGGGCAGTGGTGCCACGGGGTAGCGGGGCAGTGGGGTAGCGGGGCAGCGTGGCAGAGGGGGCAGTGTAACAGTGGGGTAGTGGAGCAGCGGGGCAGTGGGGTAGCGGGGCAGTGGGGCAGCGGGGCAGTGGTGCAGTGGTACATAGGGGCAGTGGGGCAGCTGGGCAGTGTGGCAGCGGGGCAGTGCGGCAGCGAGGAGGCGGGGCAGTGGGGCAGCGGGTCAGCGGGGTAGTGGGGAAGCGGGGCAGTGGAGAAGCGGGGCAGTGGAGAAGCGGGGCATTGGGGCAGTGGGGCATGCTGTGGGGCAGCGGGGCATAGGGGCAGTTGGTTAGCGGGGCAGCGGGGCAGTGGTATAGTGGGGCAGCGGGGCATATGGGCAGCGGGGCAGTGGGGTAGCGGGGCAGTGGGGCATTGGAGTAGCTGGGCAGCGGGGCAGTGGGGCAGTGGAGTAGATGGGCAGCGG
Source organism: Asteroscopus sphinx (assembly GCA_949699075.1). Taxonomy (NCBI): domain Eukaryota; kingdom Metazoa; phylum Arthropoda; class Insecta; order Lepidoptera; family Noctuidae; genus Asteroscopus; species Asteroscopus sphinx. Next base: position 9,231,276 of record OX453013.1, on the reverse strand, counting down.
GGCAGTGGGGGTATCTGGGCAGGCAGTGGGGCAGTGAGATATTGGGGCAGCGGGGAAGTGGTGCAGTGGGGTAGCGGGGCAGCGGGGCAGTGGTGCAGCGGGGCAGCCGGGCAGCGGGGCAGTGGTGCCACGGGGTAGCGGGGCAGTGGGGCAGTGGGGTAGCGGGGCAGCGTGGCATTGGGGGGCAGTGTAGCGGTGGGGTAGTGGAGCAGCGGGGCAGTGGGGTAGCGAGGCAGTGGGGCAGCGGGGCAGTGGGGCAGTGGGGCAGCGGGGCAGCGGGGCAGTGGGGTACCGGGGCAGTGAGCAGCGGGGCAACGGGGCTGTGGGGCAGCGGGGCTGTGGGGCAGCGGGGCAGTGGGGCAGCGAGGCACTGGGGCAGCGGGGCAGTGGGGCAGCGGGGCAGTGGGGCAGCGCGGAAGTGGGGCAGCGGGGCAGCGGGGCAGTGGGGCAGTGGGGCAGTGGGGCAGCGGGACAGTGGGACTGTGGACTGAACTGGAATGGACTGGACTGGACTGGACTGACTTGGGTTGGCAGAATTTAACGCGAGCGGAGCCGCGGGTAAAAGCTAGTAATTACTATTATCAATAAATAACTATGAACTATGTGTTTACAAACACAAATCTCACATGCACAAACAGGCCTGAAACACACTATATGTGGATCATATATATATTTGTTCCATGCGGGTATAAAACCTGCGACCCTTAGTGCAGAAGCCGATCGCTCAATCACTGCGCCCATCGTGTCGTCAAGTCATGACAACTGCATTAAAACTGCATCCTAACTTAACTGCTGTTTTGCAGTCAGTCAGCAAAGGCCCTAAGAAATCGTGAAGTAGTCTTCTTATATCGTTTCAACATTAGCTACATAATTATAATAACTCATGCTGTGGGAAAAAGATTATCTAGTCAGCAGGTTGATAGCGCGGCTGACTGCCCAGGGTGCGCCGAATAATCAATTAAATATCGTCACTCGTGGAGGCTCTTTTGATGAAGTAGTTATAGTTGAATACACAAAATTAAATTTTCGCTCCTCATTTTATATTAATTCCCAAAGAAAACCTTTCAGGTATTTTATTAAATATGTAATTCAAACCCAGGTCTTTTAGTTATCCGAAACAGCACTTGTAACAGCTAAACGAGAATGATTTTCGTTGTAAACAAAAAATAAAATACTTCTTTTAATTCAATCTCAAAACCAATCTAAACCCTTCAAAGTACTTCTCGGGGTTATTTAAAAGAAAACAAATCTCGTAAAATAATACTCCTCAGATTCAATGTAATCCAATCCTCCAAAATGTCTGGAAAATGATTACTAGGCCCGTCGTAAGTTAATAGACTTATTGTATTTTAACAACAATACGTTTTCTTTGGTATGACCTTATTGATTTTAGTCCATTATTATTTTAGAAAGGGGTTTATTTAATTAAGTACCTACTAGCTTTATACAAATATACAGTCGACTGCACATCAGTGGTAAGTTTGACCTTGACGGGGTATTTATTATAATTTAAGTGTCACGTGCGGTCCACTGTACCATATACTGAGAAATAAATTAAAATAAATTAATTATTATTATTAATTAATATTCTATGGGGTGCATTAAAAGAGCCTCCACGGGTGACGATATTTAATTGATTATCCAGCACACCCTGGGCAGTCAGCCCCGCTACCAACCTGCTTACTGGCTAATCTTTTTCCCATAGAAGAAGAAGTATATTCTATTGTAACCATGGCTTCGCTTGCGTATGATTCGGATGACTATGGAACGATGATCTCGCCAATCCCTTGGGAACTGCTTTAAAGTTTGGCAAAAGTTTTTTTTTTTTGTAAAAAAAATATTTCTGAGAACAAACACTTTTTTCTTTTATTTCTTTTTTTTCGAATTAAAAAGTAGCCTATATGTTAATCTGGATTATGGTCTATCTGTGTGCCAAATCTTATCCATATCAGTTTAGCCGTTTCAGCGTAATTTAAGGACAAACATATAAACAAACAAACATGCATACTTTTGGATTTGTAATGTAAACAAAACCAAATGTGTTTGCAAAATTAAATGTGTTTTAAATTATTTAAATTTATTTCCGTTGTTTTAGTGGTGAATGAATATTTTATTCTCTCTCTTTAATTTATAAAATGACAAGAGTTACATTAATGTAGGATAAATGGCTACTTAAAAATAACTTGCTCAAGTATAACAGATTGCGCAGAACTCAAAATGAAGTTCCGTAAAAATGTGTCATGGATGGAATGAAGGAAAGATTGATCTATCTTCGTTTATATGTAATAGACATTGAAAACTCATCAATTTTCCCCCTCCGTATACTTTGTTACAGTATGATGGCGAATAAGCGCGTTTTAGTGCAAATTGAGATTGGGGAATCACTTTTGTGCTTTAAAAAAATCTATGTACTGCTAGATTTTGAAAGTAGGTTTAATTGTAAGTTATGTACCTACAATAGGACCAAATTTTTGGGACCGTGCAAATAAATATGTCGTTTTATAAAAATGCATCATCATTCATCATCCCCCCTTAATTGGGGGAGGCCTAAAACTGCATATTTACATATTAATATATGCTGCACAGTATTGGGCCAACTGCTCATTTTTTTTCTGTAAGCAATTTGCTATTGAGAAGTAATATAAATTAGTTGAAGGTATTTGAGAATTTTTGCAAGGGGCGAGCGAGCGCGATGCGACGTGTTCCACATCTTGTTGTAATGAATGTCGACTGACCAAGCGGTGTACAGAAAAACCTAAACTGGTTTATGTTCTACACTGTATATGCCAAATGTATGTATTTGTTTTTGTGGAAATAAATAAATAAAAATAAAATAAAAAATAAACTGAAATTTTGAAATATCTACTATTACATATTTATACAAATACTATATATATTTAAAAAAAATTGATAACGATATTTCTACGGACTTGCACAAAATAATAAAGATGGATAACAAACACCTCTGTCTCAAAAATTTACTGATTGCTTTTAGCAATCATACAAACGAACATTTCTACTTCTTTTTTTTTCGGTGGGGAAATCCTCATGTACACAATCCGCCCAGGGAAGGCGGAGCCAGTGTCAGACTCTTACCGGCGAAAACCACCACAGTGTTCCTCTAAATACCTTTGGCCGGAGGCGTGGGATAAACTCAGCATTCGTCAACCACCCCCAATAGGTCCCGGCTCGCTACGATTAGGCAAACCCCTTCTCCCAATGCGGTCTACCATCGGCCGCACCCTCCTAGATGGTGCGCGCGGAACACTGCGCGCCACTGTCACAGGCTTTGACTGGTCGGGCAGCGGACTAATACCCTGATCCTATCCTGATCCTGATGACTATCCGCCGCCCGCAGGCTCTATCCTCCCGTAATTTTTACAAAGGTTTTCTTCCTCCCAAATATTCCTACCTCTCCCTCTTTCCGTATTCACCGGACGTAGCTCTGCAGTTATGACTTCTGGGAATGAGTTTTAATTTTAACTTTTTCACTGATTCCCCTTTAAGAGTTCTTGTTTAACAAGATCCTCTTGCTCTTTTGTAGTCGCTTTTAACTTGAGCTTGTTTCAGACGAACTAATTTTAACTTGTTTAATTTGAAAAGAATCGTTTTTCCTTGTTAAGCAGTTGGCAAGGTGCAAATATAAATATTTATATAAGAGAACAAAAGTGATAAAATTACCAAAAAGAATAATAATAAAAAGTAATAAGATTACATCGTCGTTAATTACTTAGTCTTCTTCTTCGTGTCGACATGAGCTACATAATAATAATAGGTCATGTCGTGGGGAAAATATTAGCCAGTCAGCAGGTTGATAGCGGGGCTGACTGCCCAGAGTGCGCCGGACGATCTATTAAATATCGTCACTCGTGGAGGCTCTTTTAATGCACCCCAACTTACTTACTTAAACGATTTACTTAGTTAAACGATTGGAGACTTATCAACAGATTCTTGTCATGTTTAAGGCCAAATTACAAAACGAACAGTAAATTTATAAAAAGTATATCCATGGTTGGTTAAATACTCAGAGAACGCTGCTGTCCATCCTCTGGTAAATCTCTTAGTTGCCTTTTACGACACTGCAATCGCCAACCCGCCTGCCAAGCGTGGCGATTATGGCATTCCCCCCCTAACTATAACTATAACTAACTAACTATAACTGCTTGAGGAGGCCTATGTCCAGCAGTGGACGTCTTTCGATTGAAATGATGATGATGACGATATCCATTGAGTTCCTTGCCGTTTCTTCTGCATAGGAACAACTTTTTGGAACCGTGCAACTAGATTCTAACATTTAAAATGAATGTAAATACTTATTCAAACATTTGAATTTGAAACAATTATTTACTTCTCTCATTGGACATGAGGTTTTTCAACACTTTTAAAGTATATTACTCCATACTTAGAAGTATGTGCTCCATAAACCGTAATTTGCTACAAATGGCACACCATTAACACATGATACACACGGCCATTTTGAATGACAAACTGTGTACAAGTACATTTGAGAATATAATTTGTAGATTTGAATTACAAAACAGTGTAGAGATTGTATATTTAAATAACATTATGCATGTTCGCTACGGTACTACGACGTAGCAATGACGTCACGGCTACGATAGCTACGCTTTCTGGCTAAACCGCTACGCGATGTGCACTTGAAATTATGTTCAAATAGACATTGTACTACATAGTATGGAATTAAAAGGCGGTCCGCTCGAGAGCAAGTACCTTAAATATTTTTAATACCAAATATCACTCAACAGAAACATTCCCATACATTTATAAAATTTGCACACAGATAAACCGTAACTCGGATTAACATACTGGCTAATTTTAACTTTATTTTTTTTGCTACATTGGATGCCCAATAATGTTTTGCTGTGATAAACCGATTTCCACGTTGGCGAAACCACGGGAAAATGCTAGTATAAAAGAAGTCGGTTAATAAAAATGTTCGCAAAAAAATTTATGTAAATGGGACTGAATTGAAAATTCCAATCCTTAAAAAACTGATGATTAAATTTTATAAAACTGTGTTGTTTACTGTTTGTCGAACAGACCGCAACAGCAGCAGATGTCATTTACACAGCGGCCTTTATGATAGGTACAATATGTATGTAAATATATAATTTTACACATTTTATAGTGCGTGTGAATAGTGATATCAGTTCTTTATGAAGTAAAACGCGTGTTTCATAAAACATTTTTGTGACCAGGAGCTTATAGTTCCCGGCACGAGACGTGAGCACAAATTGTACCTGCGTAATAGTCTCTGTCGTCACCTTATTCTAGTATTCCGTTTTCTACGTATATTTAATTATGCATTATCATGTAATTAAGCCAATGCAATTGCCAGTTTCTGGTCTGTTGTACTGGGAACAGAGATTCGACCACTTACGTAGTGGAATCGGTGCTCACGACTCGTGCCGGCAACTATACTAGCATTTCTGCATGCCTAAACTTATTTTGTGTAACTAAAATCTAAAAGAAAAAATCGCTCACGAGCAAGATTCAAACCTGCGTCTCCTGGCTCAGTACTTTAGGCATTAAGCTACCGTGAATATTAAATAAAAATAAAATAAATAAATGTTTTCGGACATTTTTACTTTACACAGCACCATCTAGTCCCAAACTAAGCAGAGCTTGTGCTGTACTAGACAATGGATAGAATACATATATATTTTTTTTTTTTTTTTGTAAATACATACTTACAATACATAAGAAACACCCAGACCAACACAAACACTTATGTTCATACATACAGATATACACATGTGTGATATACATATGTTATGTTGTGTTATGTTCTTGATAGATTGTTCGACGTATCGAATTTAACTTCCACTTACGTATTTCGGTGACGTCACCAGCATCCCATTGGAATCATACCGTGTTCCTCAACTGACCCGATTAACTTTGCAGTTAATTCAAAGTCGTATAGATGTGCCTACCCTTACTAATTATTTTATTATTTTTAACGCAATAGGTACGCATGCGAAGCGAAATCTATAGATATAGATTAGAGAAATTTCGATTTTGCGTAAATGCGTTAAAAAATAATAAAATAACAAATATTTATGTTCATCACATAAATATTTGTGTCATGTGGGTTTTATTGTAAATACATACTTATAATACATAAGAAACACAACCCAGATCGACACAAATAATTCCTGTAGGAATCGAACCCACAACCTCGTGATCAGCAGTCCGACCCTCGAACCACTAGACCACAGACGTCGCCCAAATACTGAAAATAATAGGCTGATGTCATCAAATGAATTAATTTAAAGTCATTGCTGAGTTACTTTAAATTAATTCATTTGATTACATAGTCATAGGATAATGACTGATTATTATGTTAGTATGTCTAACGTAAATACGGCTTTGCACACCATTCCTTTAATTTATGAAGCGCACACGGACTCACGGGAGCCTAAGCAATTGTATTACTTGAAGCCGCTTGGAAAGTTAAACGTTTAATCCACACATTCACTACACACCCACGATCTCTCATAAAACATAAATTCACCATAAATTTTAACACCCTCGGGCCTGTAGGCGGGCTACAAACGGTGCTTTCTCAAAGAAGCACCTATCATACGCAATGGTGTGCAGCGAACCGAATGATTGTTGAAAAATGGTGCCATAAAACTTCGTTTTCTAATAAAGTGCGACATTACCAACGCTTTTATTACTGACTTGAGATTTAAAAGCTGTATGACAGTAGAGAATACGGTTTTAGAGTGTTATTTTAAACAATTGAATTGAGCACTTTCGTTATATTAAATTAGTCCCTTTTTGCTTCGAGTCAAACTCCTCTTTGATACCTTCCGTTCAGCGACGTAGCCAGGGGCCGGCTGCAGGGGCGCAAACCTCGAGGGCGTAGCTAAGATCATGAGAACCCAGGGCAAGTTCTGAATTTTGCATAACTTGTTTTGTATAAAGAGAAAAACAAACTCGTGTTTTCATTTTGGGTAAGTTCTTAATGACCCTGTGCATCACCGCCCCGGCAGCTTGCAGGCTATGGATCTGCGAGTAGGCGTTGGCTCATTTTGAAACACCCAAACAGTCGACTGGCGCTTGGTTTCTGGGTCGTATTGATAAATCCAGGACTCATCACCTGTAACGATGTCGTAAACACGCCGAGACGAGCCTGCTTCAAATTTGTTAAGCATATCACGGCACCATTCCACCCGGGCCTGCTTCTGAGCATCGGTGAGGTTGTGCGGCACCCAGCGTGATACTATCCTCCTCACGCGAAGATGGCTGTGTAGAATCTCGTGAACGCTTCCCGATCCAATCTTCAATATGTGTTGAATCTCCTGATATGTAATTCGCCTATTGTCTTGGATTAAATTTTTCACTGCTAGCACGTTTTCTTCGGTAACAGCCGTCAAAGGGCGACCGCTTCTTTCGTCATCCCCCAAAGTTGGTCGACCGCGCTTGAATTCGTTATACCAACGATACACGGTTGCCTTGGAAGGGCCTTCATCCATGAATGCCATTTGAAGTCTATCGTACGATTCATCCGGTTTCAGGCGACACTTGAAATCGTATAAAATCATAGCTCTAAAATGTTCCCGGCGCAGATCCATATTTCAGTGAGACACAATACTTTGAATTAACTCGCAAAAAATGTGGAGGGAAATTTTGAAATTGGAACTTACTTATTTTTACTTATAAATAATCATATTTTCGAAAAACATTATAACTGGCCAGTCTCCCATATATAAAAACTTTTTTTCGCAATACTTTCTGAGGGGCCTGGTATGTTACCGCAAGTTAGTTCGCCAAATTGAGACATGAAGATGAAAAGCCTCATGTTATTGTAATTTCCCTGGCACCCGTACCATTCATGCCGAAACACAGCAATGAGCAATGCAAGCATCACTGTTTGACGGCAGAAGTCTGTTTGAAGTTCAGTGAAGTTTATCTGAAAGCACAGACATAGTAAAAAATACACAGTATACACATGTCGCGGTATCGTCCAGTAAGCATCGCGAAAGCAAATATCCTTCAGGTGCATGGTGTGTGCGTGAGCGCTGATTATACACGAAGGAGCACGGTTTTTTTTGGCTTCACTATGATTGTTTGTGTGTGCAGCACTTCGTCTATATTTTTTATTATGTCTGTGGTCAAAATATACCAAATACTTTAAAATATAAAATAGGATCTATTATTTGTTTGTCGTGAGTTTAGATAGTTACTCTTAAACTCATGACAATAATATAATATCTAAGTTTGATTTGACAAATCTTAAAATACTTTATATGTTTAGCTTGTTATATCAAAATACACCAAGTATTTTAACAATGTATCAAGTAGGAACAATTAGATTGCCGTGAGTTTAGTTAGTTATTCTTAAGCTCATGACAATGTAATATCTAGGTCTGATTTGACACCATGTCAAAATACTCTATGTAGCATTCGATGTCAAAACATAAAAATACACCAAGTATGGTACCATATAAAAATACACCAAGTTGTGGCGCAACTTGGGAGAGGCCTATGACCAGCAGTGGACTGCGATAGGCTGAGTTGATGATGATGATGATGAATAGTATTCACGTACCTACCTTCATTAGCAAAAATAAAAATAACAAGCATTATTGAGGGTACCTTTGATAAATATATTTAGCCAGTTTTGTTACAAGTTGATGTTGTGACTTGTGACACAATTATTATTTAATTAGAGACCTACCTACATAATTACAACATCTCAAATCTTGTTTATATGGTTAGAATGTTCACCTATTGTATAAATTTTTAGGGCATAGATAGATTTGCATGCTTCGTCATTAAACGACTACTTATGTAATAATTTCTTAGAAACACAATTTAACCGGATTAAATCGCGTATATTATTTAATTTGGTTTTCCTAGTTGGTTTGGTTGGTTGGTGATAGGTTACCTGCGACCACGAAATACTGTAAAGCTTTCGAAACGTCAGGAAACCCAACTTAAATAATATACGCGATTTAATCCGGTTAAACTTTGTTTTACTATAATGACTACTTATGTGTTATTTTAAGATGAATGTAAACTTCTCATAGGTATAAGCGAACTTAATGTTCTTTTGAGAAAAAATTTTTTTTTTAAATCTATAATCTTTTTTTTTTTTTTTTTTTCTATCTATATTTTTTTTTTTTTTTTTAATATGTCAGGTAGGTAGTGTGTTTAGTTTAGTTGTTATGGGCAAAGGTAACCCCTTAACATCAGGTGGGCCTTTAGCTCGTTTCGCCATCCTATACCATAAAAAAAAACTCTTAAATTCATGACAATGTAATTCTAGGTCTGATTTGACACATGTCAAAATACACAAATGTATTTTATTATGTCAAATAAGACTATTTGATTGTTTTGAGTTTAGTTAGTTATTCTTATACTCATGACAGTGTTATATCTAGGTCTGATTTGACACATGTCAAAATACTCTATGTAGCAAGCAGATACATGACATTTACCGCCGCATGTCTCTGGTAGCAAGTTATACCAAAATAGACCAAGTATTTTAACAATGACATGTGTCAAGTAGAGCCTATTAGATTGTCGTGAGTTTAGTTAGTCAACTATATCAATGTTCTAATATTATACAATTACACACCTTAATTGAGTGCCCAGTTAAATATTAAACAGTTAATTTGGCGACGAAACTTTGTCTTCGCTACTCGTTAACGCAAACGTGTGAGATCATTTTGCATAATAAGTTACTGTTCATTGGTGTTTAACTGGAATTTGAAAACTTTACCATGTTTTGGGTACCGTACGTTAAAGTTTCAGATTTTTTTGTCAGGAAACATGGTGTCTGATAATGTTTATATAATTTTTCAACACACTTGCTCGTAAAGTGGCTCTTATTGCACCGCTTTTAGGTTCATAATGTAGCTTATTTTTTGCATTATATTATCGCACTAGTGCTTTTTACTTCACAGTTTAAATAAACATTTCATTTCATCAAATTATTCATTTATGTCAACAAATTAACATTAATTTGTGTTATAAATAAAAAAATCAATTTATTTTATTTTTAATAATAGGCTGTTTGGCGGTTTCCTTCAACAACCTGTGCGCGCATAACTGTATGTCACCGAGTATCTCTAAGTAGTATGTGGTGCGATTATAGGTAATAATCCGTGTGTCATTTTTCACAAATTCAATATTTATCTAAAATGTGTGTATGTTTTTTTTCCTCGCAAGTATGTTGAAAAACGACGTATGACACGTGTGAGCATTGACTATTATACTCTCGGCTCCATTGGGCCCTCGCCTTCGGCTCGGGCTGCAATCCAGACTCGAGTATAATGGTCAACTTAGCTAAGTTGACTTGTATCATAATGTACTATTATGTATATTAATACAGTAGAACAATCATTTTTCTGCACTTTTTTATAGTGGAGTGATAGCCTATTAGCGATTGCACGTTTGCCTTCCATCTACCTCTGACTTATTGGTTTCATGTTTGGATCAGAATTTAATTAATCACTTGATTTCAAAAATGTCTTTGAAAACAACGCGAACCTACCTGTACACCTGAGGGTGCTTCATAAATTCTTGAGACGCTTCAAAACAAATATTATTACAATTATCATTTTAGTAATTAATGTCTATAAATTATAAGCGTGTTAAAAAGTTGCTGGTAATAAAAACTATTGCTGGCAGCACTAATGTGAGACATCATTTCATTCTACCATTCACTTTAGTGCGCGTTCGTAATATTGTTACGATATCCGACGAAAATCCATTTCAACGAAATTACCACATGTCTGAAATTACCAAGACACCAACAACAACTTTTCAACCTTGATGAAAGTCAACTATAATGAATTAGCTTTGCATTATTAACTCTATCTTTAAATCTTACAACAAAGTATGTAATGGCAAAACTCTGTCTTAACCTGAAGCTATTGATGCTCCCAACGACAGCAACAACACAAAGCAAGCTTCTCTCATAAAATAATATCCCTTACTCCACCTTCCCTTACATTATATTTATAACAAAACATACTCGATGATGTACTGAGAGCTCGTTCATAATAACAACCGGGAGCATGTGAACACAGCGCACCCCTAATCCGGTGCAGGTGATGTTAAATTGAAATTCCATGTTCCGCTGCAATCCGTTCGGGTTCGAACAACGTTGCCATTTTGAATTCCATCAAAAATACATGTAGAATTTTTCACTAGAATTTTTTTGAATAACCTTTTTAGCGGAAGGTAAACATTGGCCTGTTTCAGCGATTGTGGAGGCAACGAAGCCAGCGATATGACTTCCATCAACGGACTTATTAATATTAAAAACGTATTTACAATATAGAATGCAAAGTTGACCTAAAACAAACCGTAAAAACCAAGATACTGACCTAATGAGAAAGTACCTACCTATAACTTCGACTTGAAAACACAGTAATTTATCTTTTTTTGTACCTCAGACCAACAAAATAAGTTTGAGGTTTGTAGTACGTGCGTGCGTGTGCGTCCGTGCTACGTGCTACTCATCTCTTTACTTGCCCATATTGTCCATCCTAAGGTTGTCTGAAAGAAATCGCCTTGAGCGATAAGATCGCCCATTGTAATCTTTTATATAAGTCACATTGTTGCTTTTTTTTTTTAGAGCATTTGTATTGTATTTTATTTTATTGTATTGTACTTACATAAATTACACGTAGATTTGGCGTGAACAATTTTATTTCTGTTTTAAGGTTGTTCAAGTTTGCATCACACTATCCTCCGTACTATATACACTATATCACGACAAGATTAGGTACTCCTTATTCCTGATATCCAATATTATTTCATTCCATTTCATTTCATTTTTTTGAAATGTGGGTGTACTATACACCTCTGCCTACCCCTTCGGGGAAATACAGGTGTGATGTTATGTTATGTTATGTTGTTTATCATACCTACCGCTAAAGAGTGAAATTCCTTGGCGTCTGAGTTACCCAAAAAGTAAAATCTGGTTGTCTTAAACGCTCGAATGAATGGCTTTTTTCTGGGCAAGCGTGTACCATCGTCGACCGCACCATTACTTAACATCGCTTAGCAAGCCCATTTATTATTAAAAAAAACATTCCTGTGACCTTTTACAACACTGGTAGGTAGAATCGATTGCCTTATTCTTTCGGAAAATCTCAGGAAATAAAACTACGATCATATTTCTTGCCGGGAAAATTCTTGTTACTAATAAATCGAGGAAAACCTGTTCACTCAAAAAAAGCTTGTTTTCGATGATGTCGTATAATTTCAGTCACCAATATCACTTGAGTGAAGCCACTGAACTGAATACGAGAGCACTTTTGTTCTTATTCGTATATTCATGCAATAAGCAGGAAAACTCGGTTTATTGTGTCCAAAAAATATGTTTTGTGATCAGTTATGAATAGGTACCAGGAAAACCTTTTATGAAGTAATACTTACTCTAAATAACTCAAGTTATCTCTTCGAAATCTGAATATGTATTGTAAATAGTTATTTTTACGATTTGACTTATATTTCTAAGAAATCATAAATCTATAAATATGAATATATCTATATTATTATGAATTTAACTCATTATAATATAAAAGTCATAAATCGTGTATATTATAATACGTTATTATATAAAAATCATAAATCTGTAAGAAATGAAAAAACCATATGGAGTGTGCCTTACTGAGTTTACAAAACTTTATTAACCCTATATAGACGAAGTGCTGCGAACAATCATAGTGAGTAGTGAAGCCAAAAAAACCGTGCTCCTTCGTGTACAACCAGCGCTCACGCACACACATGCACCTCAATCCGTGCTCACCCCTCTCAGTACACATGCCAGTAATCATCGCGAAAGCAAATATCCTTCAAACGCATGGTGTGTGCGTGAGCGCTGGTTGTAAACGAAGGATCACGGTTTTATTTGGACTTACTATGATTGTTCGCAGCACTTCGTCTATATTTTTACTATGTCTGTGACTCTACTGAGCAAAACTTTTCTATAAATGCAAATAGTTAGGGTATATCAGATAAACATTACTGCAAAATCGTAACATTTTATTGCTTTAGTTTAAAAATGTTCAAATAATGTCTTTACTTGATTGAATTTCATTTCCGGAACGTTACAAACCGTAGAATTTTGTGAGTTTTAGAAAGCGAAGTAGCCCTGATGTCTATATACTTCAGGGGTACTTCGCTTTACTTCGGTGGAAAAAAACGAACGGGGCATGGAGGAGAAGTATAGAATCGAACCTTCAAAAAATATCACCCAGTATTTTTAAAGGCACTAACCGATAGTCGACAATGGTGTCGATTCTCTTGTTCACGAACTAAACTTATTTTAAACTATCGCTCTCTTTTACTAATAGTAGATACAAGAAAGGGATGGCAACCATTTTAGAACTGTCAAATTAGACAAAATTAAAATTTCCATACAAGTTTAGTCGTGATCTCGGAACGTGCCCACTAAAATACAATGAAATGTAACACGTAAACTAATTTGACAGTTCTAAAATGGTTGCCATCCCTTTCTTGTATCTACTTTTAGTAAAAGAGAGCGATAGTTTAAAATAAGTTTAGTTCGTGAACAACAGAATCGACACCAATAACGATCAAATCACTCCAACAAACATTGTGTCCAAGATTGAAGAAAGACTATGAAATCTATATAGTTTACTTAAATTTCAATAAAATGATACCAAGGAAGCAAAAATTTTACTCAAAAACTCCTTATTTTATTTTTTTGTTTGTCCATATTCCATGGACTTCCTTTAATTTAAGATGCTATGTTTAGTTAGCAGATTTGATCCTTATTTTTAAGCCATAAAATACAAGATGGTACTTTTTACATTGGTTTTAGTTCGATTCCCGGTTCAGGTAAGGAAGTTTTCAGAAATCTGTGAATGCAGTTATTCTTTTTTTTTTAAACAATAGAATGTTTCCTTTGCTATCTTTAATATTTAATGTACGGACGTCCTTACGTCAGTGGTGAGAGATTGAAATTGACATCGCCTTTATTTCGTTAGCAGTAAGGGCGGTTTTCTAATTAAAGTGTTACCACTGTCGTGCAGTCGACTGTACTTATCTTTCATGTCCCGTTTGTTTTTTTCCATCCTGTATATCTTATATTGACGATCCTTTTCGTATAAATTGCTTCTGCTTCCTGACGTATTCGCACACACATACCCATAGGACACACACAATTGTATATTCCCAATCCCCAATACTATTGTGTCATACCAGTCATACCCAGATTAGCGTGCCTACATCTACATACATACATAATGCAGTGCCCACAGAGCATGCATGTTGCTGTCATAGACAACACGGACGACGGACGTACTACATACATGCACATAAATGCCGTTCATTAAATCAGCCTGTGCTGCGACCGGCACAATTCAATTTTGGAATACGCTCACAAAGCGTGCTCGCTACATTGTTTGCAAGACCTATTTCCATTTACGCCTCGGCGAAAAAATGACACGCTACTGGGTTTTATGCAAATATTCTGATCATAAACAAAGCTTCCAGAACACAACGGGAACCCTTTTGTGGAAAAACAAGTGGGCCGAAATTAATATGACTATGTACCACCATTAGATACTTAATCCGAAATTAAACGCACCCACCGTATAATTAATAATGTAAGAATAACATTAAAAGATTATGTTTTCCCAAGGCGTCGGCGCGGCGGTTTTCCCGAAGAGGGCCTCGGGCTAGAAGTGTTTCTTTTGAGACTTGATGAGAGTCATGCTTGGGGGGGCTGCTTTGCCTAATTTCGTTTGCTTTGAAGGGAACGATGAGCGTGGAAGCGAGCAAGCCACGCACACCTCTGATCGCTCATGTGAACACTCGTCAAAACCCTTTGTAATTAAAAACATAATTTTCGAATAAAACAAGCAACATTTTCTTTTATTTTTATTTCAGAATTGTTAGATAATACTAGCTAATTAAAATTATGTTAGTAATGCGCAAAATCGATTACGGCTCGCCACATCCAAGGAAAATTATGAATTGTGGTCGATTTTGCGCATCGCTTATATTTTAGTTTTAAATAAATATTTTACAGAAATATAATTTTGCCCTATAACATGCAAGCACATGCAGAACCCGTTCATATTTAATTATTCAAATTAAAGTCTGTCAGTGTTGACTAGATACATTCAAACCTAGTCCAAGCCTTGTTACGGTATAAATTATTACGTTACATTTCATTTTAGCTTACAAACTTAAGGGCTATAATGATATCTACAACGATATGAGCTTTGCACAAGTTCAAGGCGCAATTTATTTCGTTAAAATAATCATATGATTATTTCTTTAGCAGAAAATCTAATATTTACAATATCTCTCTCATACCAAACTTAGAACCTACAAAACTGGAAGAAAGTCTTACCGATAAATTTTGTCATCATGAGGTGGCATGCTAATAAAATAGGGCGCTGGATGGGGCGGTGCCATGTATCTAACCGAACCCGGCCCAGACTGCACCTTGTGTGGCAAAGTGGCGTTAGATATAGATGGTGGTGGCAATGTGCCCGCATAGCCAGGCCATGGGGGTCCCCACATTGGTGGCCCACCGGCAGTTGGACTGCTGGCCAGCGGCCCGCCCCTATACGACGTTGATGTCATCCTCAACCGAACGATGCATATCGCTACAATCAAAATTGCTATAAACGCAACCACTCCACCGACAATTCCTATTATAAGATTATCATCATTGTTTGATGTTGCGACCCCAACCACCGGAGCTCCTTTTGGTTCTCCAGCCACTTTTGGTCGATCATAAGAAGGTGCCACTGACCAAATAATATCAGGCTCCGAAGACGTACGGACCAGTCGTGGAACGGGTGTAGTAGACATGCTACTGTCAGTGGCAGTAGTCCTACGTCTCGTTTCACATGTCAATTCATCGTCACCTATTTCAACTAATAAAAATCCTGATAAATGATCCGGAGATTCGCATCGTACATCGTTGACTCCAACATTTGGGAGCCATCTTCTGAGCGCTCGAGCATTACAATCGCAACGAATCGGATTTGTGTCTAGACCGAACATTGATAGATCCGCCCGCCGGTCATCCAAGGATACTAATAGCTGCGGCTGCAAAGTTGTCAATTGACTTCCAGCTACGTCTATCGTTATTTGTGAAGATCTTGGTAAGGGGAAGAGCAATGCGGGTGGCAAACTTGTGACAGATGTATTCCTAAACTTTACGGTGATTGCGGGTGCTTTCAAACCAGCTAGTACGCCAGAAGATACTGTTTTTAATCGTGAACCTCTAATACCTAATTCTTCTAATCGTGGGTGCAACGTCGAGTGTAACTGATCAGCACCAATAGTCGTGTCTTTGACTTCAACGTCCAGTTTCTCAAGAGCCAATAAGTACTGCAAAGCACCCTGAACATCAAAATATCCTAACCTGGGATACCCATACGCTCTAAGTTCCACTAAATTAGGAAGTGCTCTGAAAGCATTTTTCTCTATTCTGGTACATTTTTCTAGATTGCCAATATCTAAAACCCTTAGTGAAGAAAGATTTTCAAAGTTACCATCCATAATCATTACCATTGGGTTACCGGAAATATTGAGACGCAGAAGATTTTTAAGTTTGGGCCACGACACGGCAAGCGACCCAGTGACATCGGTAATTTGATTTTGCGAGAGGTCCAATGACTCCAATAATGTCGTCCTCGTAAAAGTTTTTTCTGACAGCTTGCTAATATTATTGTAGGATAGGTTCAAATTGTGTAAAAATGGCGTTTCTAGCTGTCCAAACGCTTTAATTGCAGTTCCCGCGAGATTTAAGTCTCGCACTGTTTTCGGCTCGGTTAGAACATTGTTAATTGTTTTCTCGGATAAAGGATTGAAAGATAGGTCCAATTTTTTGATGTTCACCATAACGCTGTCTTCTGCTGGTATATCGATTATCTGATTATGAGATAAATCCACCGACGATACAAAAAAATATTGCTTCTGCAAAGCTCTTAGTGGAGGGTGCTCAAATAAGTTCCTACTCAAAACAATATTTTCTAACATGTGTAATCTTGATCGCTCGAAAATATTTTCTGGTAATTCAGTGAGAAGGTTCCCGCCCAAGTTCAACACTTCTAGTCGAATAAGTCCTTCAAAAAGTCTATCTCCCAGACGATCGATTTTATTGTTTGACAAGTCTAAATACTGGATTTGCGTTGAATTATGGAAAGCCATTTCGCTTATTGACTCAAGTTCGTTTCTAGACAACAATATGGTCCTTAATTTTGGGAGTCGAGCAAAATCGAGTTCGTCTACGTTCTTAAGAGCATTACCAGACAAATCCACTAATTCAAGATATTGTAAAGTACTTATAAGTTCTGACGGGAAGAAGTTGAACTTATTGTTGGTAAGTATGATTTCTCTTAAGCGTGGGTGGATTTTAAACGAGGACGGGAACAAGTAACTGAGTTGGTTGTCAGAAAGATCTATAACTTCGAGACTCGTTCCGGTGTTGAAGAACTCTCCTTTAAATGCGTTCAGCTGGTTACCCTTAAGCGACAGATATTGTATAGACATAACGTTCACGAAAGATGGTGTCCTTATATTTACGATATTATTGTAAGACAAATCTAAATGAGTCAAATTTCTAAGATTTTTAAATGTATTTTCCGATACCTCTTGCAAGAGATTGTTGGATAAATAAATCTGTTGCAAATTAAGATTCTTGGAAAACAGATTAACTGGGAGCGCTTTTAAGCCAACGTTACTTAGATCAATGGTCAAGAGCCCTTGGTTGTTTTGGAACACGTTTTGAGGTAGTACGCTCATATGGGAGTTTCGACTTAGATTCAGGTGACTTAGGCTCGGAATAAACTGGAATGCATCTACTGGGATTTCCGAAATTTGATTATCTGAGATATCGAGGAACCAGAGACTAATAAACTTCAACGGCTCGCCGACAAACTCGAGTATCCTATTCTGGCTTAGAGATAGAAATTGGAGCGATTGTTCTAATCCACTAAACACTTCAGCGCTGATTGAGTTCAGTAGATTTCCTGAGAGATCTAAATGGTGTAATGTTTTGAAATGATCGAATGCTGCTGGTGGTAGTTCTCTGATGACGTTTCTTGATAGAACTAGGGATGTTACTCTATCTGAAACTGCTTTGAGTATGTCGCTTGATAGTGCTGTGACTCTGTTGTAGCCTAAGTGGACTGATACAAGGCTTGGCAAGCGGGAGAGGGCAGTGGCTGGAATCAGCAAAATATTGTTGTCGCGTAGCAAGAGTGTTTCTAGACTTGTCAGGCCGTCGAAGGCGTCATCTTCCACCTGAAACATAAATTAGTTTTTTTTAATATACAAGTAGAATTTATGTTAAACTATGATGTAAAAGTAAGGTAAACGTTTATAGCTTCACATCACATATAGCGTTCACTATTAAATAATCTGAGTAACATTCCTAACAGTTTTCACAATTGCAGACTACTTAATTATTTCATCGTTAATTATTTCCAAATCATAGCTACACATCAGTTACACCAATATTAGCACCTTACTATTGTCTACCTATTAGTTTTAAGACAAAATTCAATTTAATTTGCTATTCCTATATTTATTCAACAGCAAAACTAACATAACATAGGTTGACGATATTGTATCGATCGCAAGATAAACACAATATTAATGATGATGATGATGGTTGTCTGGAAGAAATTACTTTGTGCGATAAGAACGCCAATTGTACATTTACGTTAGTTTTTGCATATGTTTATTTTTATTATTGGTGTAATACCTACAGTCAAGAGTTGTGTTGTTATGATTAATACTTACAGTACGCAATGCGTTGACTCCCACGTCCAGGTATCTTAGATCGGTCAGCCCCACGAAGGTGCCAGGTGCAAGCTTCACCAAGTTGTTCCTACTGAGGTCCAGGACTTGGAGCGAGACTAGCGAGCTCAGGTGACTGTTGTCTATGATCTGGAATACGAATAACAGCAATAAGAATCTCTAAATAAACATTTCTGGAGAATTGAGGAAGGAAAGCAAGGTTTCTTCGCTTTAACCGCCAGTAGATTATTCAACAAGATTAAGGTCAAAAAAGTGAAGAAGGCTTTAAAATAAGATCAAATAAGTAATAGTTAAATCAAAATAACTTTGAGAGATTTTTGAAACATTCACAAAATTCTTCTATTAAAAAAAAAACACAAAATTCAAAAGCAGACATTGTTACCACGACAGTTGAGTCCAAAATTGCTAGAATTAATGTTCAATCAGTTATTAACGCCGATATTAGTTCCCGTGTCAAAGGGGTTGATTAACTTGTTAACGAGAAATTACGGGTTAGGCAAATTTCTGGAAGATTGAGTATCTGCTCGAGTTATCCAAGGATAATTTGAATAACTTATAGCTTAACAGATGTGGTTAGGTATAAGCAATTAGATTTTATATATTTTGGTTGACAATTTACACGTGTTCTGAATGAACTATTAATACTTTTGTTATGAATTAGGTGATGTTACGCCAGCTACGGTGTCATCCTACTTCCTATTATTATTATAAACGTGAAAGTTTGTCTGGATGTATGGATGTTTCTTACTCTTTCACACAAAAACTACTGGATTTTAATGAAATTTGGCATACAGATAAAACATAGCCCGGATTAACATGAAGCTACTTTTTTATCCCGGGAAGGTGAACAATTCCCGAGGGATGCGCGATAAACGACATCCACGCGGGTGAACCCGCGGGCACAGGCTTGTAGTGAATAAAGCTTATTTACACGAGGAGAGTTTCGTCGTGGCAAAACTCTCCTCGTGTAAATCAGCCTTTACGCATCTTCATTTTTATTTTCTTGAAACTTTACTTCACACTGAAGAAGTGAACTTGTCTTTTTCTTCTGTCACAAAATAAATTATTCACACTTTTTAGGGTTCCGTACCCGAAGGGTGCCAAACGGGACCCTATTACTCTCGCTACGCTGTCCGTCCGTCCGTCCGTCTGTCTGTCACAGGGCTGTATCTTTTTAACGGTAATAGGTAACCGGTTAAAATGATCTCAGAATGTGTGTTGCTATGAGGTGAATCACGACAACCACTAAAAACAAAAAAAAACAAAAACCAAAGGGGGTCATACAAGAAACCTCAAAAAACATGCATTTTTTTCAACGTTTTTGTTCCTGCTCTATCTTCAAAACGGTAATATGTACCAGCGTCAAACTTGGTCAGATTATAGTGCATATTATGTAGTTTAGCAACAAATACTAAAAATAGGGCCAACATAGACATATGTGGTGGTACCTGCGTAAGAAAGACATGAAAAAATTCAATATTCAATTTGAATATGAATATTTCGCGCACTGTGCGTCTATTGATAAACTCCCGTAAATTAAATCAGTTTTTATGGGTTATCAGGTCGTTGAGAGGTACGGAACCCTTACTACGTGAGTCCGACTCGCACTTGGCCGGTTTTTTTTACTTAATTTGAAAAACAAAGTTTAACCGGATTAAATCGCGTATATTATTTAGAAATATCTGTAAAGACGCTTGTCATCTTAGCCTACCTGCGACCACGAAATGCTGCAAAGCTTTCGAAACGTCAGGAAAACTAATTTAAATAATATACGCGATTTAATCCGGTTAAACTTTGTTTTATTATAATGTGTAGTGATCGTGAAAACCTAATAAATTGTTATTAATTTGACTTTATTTTTTCCAAGTTATAAACGATTAAATTATATTAAAATATCAAAGACCGCCGTTTTCGATTTCCAGATAATTACAGAAATAATAATATCAGAGGCAAACTCCTAAAAACTTAGGTAGGGACTCACCATAGAGGAAATCAAGTATTCCATGGGACTCACCGTGATCATATTGCTGGAAAGATTCAAGTGTTTCAAAGCGACAAATGATTTCATCGCGACTGTTGGAAAGTCTGTAATAAAGTTTTCTGAGAGGTCCAACTTTTCCAAATTTTCAGCTCCTTGAAAAACATCGCTGTTGAACTTGGATAGTCTGTTGCGACCCAGGTCTAAGGTCTGTAGGTCTCCAAGACCTATGAAGGCTCCCCCTTCGATTGTTGAGATCATGTTCGCATGGAGGTCTATTTCTTCAAATGTTTTTTGCGACACGAAAGACCCTTGTCGTATTAACGCTGGAATATAAATAAAAGTATAGTGTGCATAATGTTATTGTTTTTATCAATTATAGTTTTAAGGTTACTAATAAAAAATAAATTAGAACTAAAAAGAATGATTTCGTCTATCAAAACAAATTTAAAGTATAATATAGGGTCGCATTTACAGAGTCTCTACGAGTGGCGAAATTTAATTGATCGGTCGGCGCACCCTGGGCAGTCAGCTGCGCTACCATCCTGCCGACTGGCTAATCTTTACATTACGACATGAGCTATTATCATTATGTAGCTTATGTCAACTCGACAGAAGAAGAAGTATAATATAAAAAACAAATGAGGTTCCGCTTAAAACAATTTACACTAGCTTTAGAATAAACTTCGCGGCAAACTAAAACGGTCTAATTAAAACTGCGCGGTTTTACTAAACGAGGTAACTAAAAGACGGTCTTTAATTTAAAATTCAAAACTCCAGTCCCTCATTAATAAACTTAAAATGCTGAAACACCTCTTTCCCCTTAGTATATTCTTTAAATAGTAAATGCTGTTGATAGTAAAAACAAAATCAAAAATGAAAGAAATAATTTATTTTGGGGCTCGTACAAAGACATTTTCTGCACAAACTGTGTACATAAATGTGGTTATTGAACAAAGTTTGGTATCAACAGCCTACCCAATTGGATGTAGAAATAGTAGGTACAAACAAGAAAGGTGGGTAGGTACAGGCAAATACACACAAAAAAGAGAGCAATTGAAAAATAATATGCGTACGAGACCAAAAACCGTAAATGAGGCCAGGGACAGCTATGAGCTACATTAGATAATTAAACAAATGTATAAACACATATACTGTATTTATTACGTTTATTGTATCTCTTATTTATATAGTTGTGTTATAGATAATATGTATAGTATTTATGTTATGTAGTATATGTATTCTATTGTGTTATTACACTGTGTGCCACACAGACACACACACGCCCACATTGTCCATCCTAAGGTTGTCTGGAAGAAATCGCCTTGAGCGATAAGACCGCTCATCATTGTACATAACTTCTGTATAAGTCATGTTTGTTGCATTTTTTTGTACAATCAAGAGTATTTGTATTGTATTGTAATAAACATCAATAAATCTTACCTATTCTATTTTCTCTGAGCGAAAGAACTTTCAACGCTTGTGGTCCGTTCAGCGAAGATGAAGGCACATAGTTCATGTTATTACGGTCCAGTCTCAAGACCTGTGGAGGAAATTTATGTTTACTCAACAAACTTTAACTTTTATATTGACTTTCGTAAGTTGTAGGTAGGAAGTATATTACATCGAGTTTCATGAATTTTAAAATTGCTGACAGGTAATGTACTCTTGCACTGACCGAGAAGGGAAGAAAAGGATGGCGCTCGAAATTGTAAAGGAATACGTGGGGCAGATTGTTCAGCTTGGTTGACAAAACTTCGAGAAAGAGCTGACAGACTGGACCCCAGTTCAGCTGATTAACATTTTGGCAAACTTCGCCGTGTCTTCACGCTGCCTATACCGCATAATTTGAAGACGAAAGTCTTCAACCATTTCATCCTGCCTGTCATAACTTACAGTGCCGAGACGTGGACACTGACATTTGGGCTAGTCCATATACATTTAAAGTCGCTCAGTGAGCTGTGGAGAGAGCTATGCTTGGAGTTTTTCCAAAAGAAAAATTCCGAAACGAAATTATCCGTAGGAAAAATGGAGTGAACGCCATAACTTATAGGATCAGCGAGCTGAAGTGGCAGTGGGCTGGCCATGTCTATCGAAGGACCGATGGCCGTTTGAGCAAACAAGTTCTTTAGTGGAGACCGCAAATCGGCAAACGCAGCATAGGGTGCCCAGCCAGGTGGGCCGACGACTTGAAGAAGGTAGCTGTGGTTGACTGGATGCAGCAGGAGGAGGACCGAGTGTTGTGGTGCAACTTAGGAGAGGCTTATTACCAGCAGTGGATTGCGATAGGCTGAGGTGATTGACTGACCAAGAAGGCTTTGATGGTTGACAAATGGTGAGATAACCATTCAAATTATGACTGGTAACAGCAATGATATTTAGTAAAGATACATTATACGCTCACAAAACAACTGAAAATGAAGTCCGTAGTGAAATGTACATACAAGAAAAAAACATATTTTTTTTCACTACGGACTTCATTTATGCATTACACACAACGGTATTTTGTAGCCTTAATTGTCACGAACACGCGGCTAGCGAGAGAACGGTATGTATGTATCGTTTACTTGTGCGAGACCGACTGAGGCTATGAGGCGATATTTAGCTGCTTTTGTACGCTTCATTTTGGTGCGCTAGTAACGTATCTACCTCTTTTTATATATAATATCATTGGGTAACAGCAAGACCTTTGACAATGAACTGGCTTTTCAATTACCAACACTTCTGCCCATAGTGATGGGCTTTACCACCCTATTTTGAAACAGGCCCATATTAGTCCTATACATCAAAACCCACACTAAGCCAGCGTGGTGGAATAAAGCCTAAACTTCTCTCAATCTGAGAAGAACATCGTTCCCAGTATTGGCACAATAATATGCTGATATAATGCTATGCTGTGACATAAAAGTTTCAAGGTAAAACTTTCTTACCTTTAAAACTTCACATCCGATGAGTAGACCTTCCTCCAACCCTCTTATACTATTACCACTTAAGTCCAGTTCTTCCAAAGCTGGTAAGTTATGCAGTTCTGCTGTGGAGAATATCGGGTTCAGGTTGTCTCCAAGCAAATTGTCTGATAAAGCTAGTCTGGTTATGTTTCCTTTGACTCCAGCTAGTAGTCTGTCTGGTAGTCTTCGTAAGCTGTTGTGAGAGAAGTCCAGTTCTTTCAAGGGAAGACCGTAGGATGAGAATATCTGTAAATAAATGAACAAGGTTATATTAATTTTCATACTTACACAAATATCCATATGTTAAGGGATATATTTTATCACTATCGACGGGAAACGGGTACGACAGTTACGAAGATAAAATTTAAAAAATATATAAAACCATGATAGTCTCACGTATGTTTTTGTGCTAATTCTTGTGTATTTCTGTTACTGTAATGTATCTCTTAGATACTTTATTTGAATTATAATCTAGCCTTGCGATAATATGTAATTTAATTTTAACCTAAATTGCTATGTAGACATGGTCTAAGAATGTGTCCAATAACTTTTCTCATGTATTCTTAATAATAATGTCCTTCCGGCCGAATTTCAGTCACGGCGGCCAATCTCAACGGAAACTAGCCTTCTGCGCGGGGCATATTATAGTGCACAAGTGTGTGCGCAAATACAGGTGCATTCTCTATTCCCTCATTCACTTAATCCGATGGGACGGCAATCCGACACGACCGGAGAGAGATC
This sequence comes from Asteroscopus sphinx, assembly GCA_949699075.1. Taxonomy (NCBI): domain Eukaryota; kingdom Metazoa; phylum Arthropoda; class Insecta; order Lepidoptera; family Noctuidae; genus Asteroscopus; species Asteroscopus sphinx. The sequence goes on along the minus strand of OX453013.1, from coordinate 9,206,808 downwards.
AGGCGCAAGACAGAAGGCTTTGTATTCTTTATAGGCAGCACTTATCACTACATTTTGTCTGTTACTACACTAATTCAAATGGCTTTCTCCGTTTCAGTCTTCGCACTATTTCCGTGTTATCGAGAAGCTGGATTCCCTCGACATTCACGTGGCGTAAATAATGAACCTGTAATTTTGCGACGCATAAATAACTTTTTCTCGAAAAACAAAAGAGTAACAGCTGTTCACGTGTAACTTATGAGAGCGAAGTCAAGGAGAAAGGTCAGTATGTTGATCGTTGTCGGTGGTTACGGCTTATAACGTATTATTATCATACATTTAGTTAACCTACTTACAATGCATTTCTGTTTTCTTTTTTCCTGACTTAAAATATGTTCTTCTCGTGTCAATATAGAAATTAAAAATTAAATGTCAACCCAATATGTATGTAACCTGAACTTGTCATTAAATAATAAATATTTTGGGTCATTTTTTACACAGCACTATCTAGTGTCCCAAGCTAAGCAGAGCAGACACTCCAACCACCAGACCACAGACGTTGTCATTCATTGATATCATTTGCCTAATTAAAATCTTGCCTAAGCTATTTTTTAGTCCACCATTCATCAACTCAGCCTAGCGCAGTCTACTGCTGGATATAGGCCTTTCCCAAGTAGTGCCACAACATTTGGTCCATCCAGTCCCCTCCAGCTACTTTAATCAGGTCGTGTCGGTCCACCTGGCTGGGGGGCCCTACGTTGCGTTTGCCGATTCGCGGTCTCCACTCAAGAACTCGTCTGCTCCAACTGCCATCGGTCCTTCGTCCATTAGTATTATTATAATGGTATGGTCAAAGTTTTTTTTTTTCTATAAAAATATGGTTTTATTTCTTCTGTATCGTGGGTGCGTTCACAAACACAAATCTCACACACACAAATACACCCTGACCCGGAACAACTATGTATGGCTCAGGAAAACATTTTTTCCGTGCAGGAAGCGAACCCGCAACCCTTAGCGTAGAAGCTGATCACTCAACCACTACGCCAATCTTGTCGTCAACATGCTAAAGATACTGGTACTAAAACTATGGCTATGATTCTTCCCAAAAAGTACTCCAATTATAGATTTTGGATAATAATCCTTCACAGGCATTCAATCTTTATCTAGAAATTCAAAGTTCTAGTGCTCTCAATCAAAATATTTTCCAGTAAAACTACCACTAAACTCGGCCATAGTTCAAACTTACAGACCAAGTTGATTCCTGCTTGAATACCGCTGAATCTTGAAGACAGAGCACTCTGTTCCAAGGTTCAACAATTTGCAAACTTATGATCACGAATATATTATCTAAAGACCAATTCGAAGTGCCCAATGACAATACCGCTGCACAGTACTAAGTTTGGTGAATATCAAATCGAAGATTATGAATTCTGAATGGCGTATAATTTTCTTGCTCTTAACGAGATGACTTTTTGTAGTACCTATAGCATGGCGAAACGAGCAAAAGGTCCACTTGATGTTAAGCGATTACCTTTGCCCATAACAACTGCAATACCACCTATGCTGTTGCCTAAATGGTATTTCAAATCGCGCTCGCCAAACTAAGACATGATGGAAAGTCTCATGTGATTGTAATTTCGCCGTCACCCGTACCCTTCGCACTGGAACACAGCAATACAAACTATAACTATTTGGCGGCAGAATAGGTACTGCGGTAGTACTTCCCTGGACGATCTCCTTCACAAGGAGCTCTACTACTAATACCGACGGTTTGTCCCATAGACATTTTAGATGATAATTTAAGGCACGCGTCCAATTATCGGTATCGTACACATCGGACGGATCACGTTGTATTCAAAACTGCGGATGACGTCATCGGCATCCGAATATCAATATTAAAAATCCGATTACTCATAGAAATTCGTCAGCAATCCGTACCTATGCTGCGGATAGGTGGACGCACTACGCTGATAGGTCAACGCGTGCCTGTAATCATGTTTTCGTCATTATTGCCACTTGATATTTTTGAGATATTCATTCATGCTACAACATGGACAAATTCTACAACATAACATTTGTAACGGTATAATGCTACATTCATTTGATATTGATCGAAGCTACATACCATATTTTTTGTAAATACTTGCTATGGCAAAGTTTTATGACTGAACTTCAGTGTTATAAAAAATAAGATACCAAAAGTTAATATTGACAAAGTAATCGTCTTCGCAGAAAAATATGATATCAAACAAAATTCCGATCCAGTGAAGTTATTTACATTCTGAAACATATAATAAACAGATTCAGACAGTGTGTGGGCAGTTTCTATTTGTACATAATATGATACAACAAAGTTCAAGGGATAGTTCAAGTTCAAGTAAAGTGTAAAAGAAATTTGTAGACAAATATTGCTCACATGGACATGAATAAAATATTTTGATCTACATCGCCATGCCAAGCTTCAGCTTATTAAAATTGGCTTACCAAGTTCATACACATTAACTTATATCCAACCTTTTTTTTTTTTTTGCCTTGGGTAAATCGTCCAGACTCACTCCACCCGGGGTAGGCGGAGCCAGTATCGGACTCTTATCGACTAAAACTACCACGGTGTTCCTTCAACTGCCTTTGGCCGGAGGCGTGGGAACCCGTGGTTATTTACACAACCATCCCCAACAGGTCCTGGCCCACCACAAGCAGGCGAGTCCTTCTCCCCGTGCAGCCTAACGTTGGCCGCACCCGCCTAGGCGGCGCACACGGAACACTGCACAACACCTCACCTCAAGGGCCTTTACCAGCTACGCCAGCTGCGCCAACTACACTAGCTACGCCAGCTGCTGGTCGGGCTGCAGACTACCCCGAGTCTGCTGCTCGCAGGCCCCATCCTCCCGTAATTTTTTTAGAGGTTTTCTTCCTCGCGGTCCGGGCGGTGAAGCCAAGACCCTCGGTCCCAAGAGGCGCGAGAACACTACTCAGCGGGCACTTCTGGGTTTACGAGATCGACGAGGGCAGGGAAGAACAATCCCCCCGCTGCCTGCCCAGTGGCAGGGTGAGTGCACACCGGGCCCGCCCCTCCTCCTCCACTGTGCCCTCTGCTGACATCAGAGGGAAACGTAGAGCAACTCCCCGTTGGCCCACATGGGGCCTCTCCCGTACCAGAATATTCGCCACATGCAATAAGATCCCCCGAAGGTTAATACCTCGAAAGGATTCTATTGCCCGTACCCAGGATGCACTGGCCTAACAACTGCCGTTCCCTCCAGACGTGTCCAGAGGGACAAACAGCCGTCAGACACACGTGAAGGTTATCTGGCCAGCACCCCAACTTATTTCCAACCTTGGCTAAGATCAGTATTTACATTTTTACATTTTTCCTTGCCTTTTAGGTTATGTTTTGTCTTGACTTTTTTTTTTTTTGTCATGGTATAAGGCCATAATAACACAATATATTCTGTGGAAATTCCAATTGGCTGCCTATTATAGTCAAAATGATACAGTACTTTTTATTTCGTAGGATAATCCTCCTCTCCGAGCCAGTATCGGACTCTTACCGACTAAAACCACCACGGTGTTCCTTTAACTACCTTTGGCCGGGGGCGTGGGAACCCGTGGGTATTTACTCAACCACCCCCGACAGGTCCCGGCTCGCCACAAGCAGTCGAGCGCCTTCTCCACGTGCGGCCCAACGTCGGCCGCACCCTCCCCGGCAGCACACACGGAACGCTGCGCGCCCCTCCATGACGTCGCTAACACGCCGATGTCACGGCTACGCCAGCCGTACCTCGCCTGCCTCGCCAGCCTCGCCAGCCACACCAGCAACATCAACCGTGCCAGCTATATACTTGCCACGTTTTTAAACAGAAAGCGAGTTAACATTGCACTGTCATCCAGTTCTGAGCTATGTTTAAAGTTTCACGTTCTAGCTTATCGTGAAATTAGTTTAAAAACACAAGTCTACAGCAAGCGGGGCCGCGGGCAAAAGCTAACATCATCCTCCGAGCCTTTTCCCAATTATATTGGGGTCGGCTTCCAGTCTAGCCAGATGCGGCTGAACATCAGTATTTTACACGAAGCGACTGCCATCAGACCCCCGCAACCCAGTTACTGGGTAATACTGACATTCGGAGGTTAGACCAGTTGTCAGACTTTCAGGCTTCTGACTACCCGTAACGACTGCCATAGATATTCGTATGACAAAAGCGGGCAAAAGCTAACGTTAAAGTTTTATTACTTCAACGTTTACTTTTAATAGTAAACGGCTGAAAGTTCAAGGGTTTCTTTAGCCAAATATTTTTATAGCATTAGAACTTTGAGCTTAAAACTCCACTTAGCTTTTTTACTGTAAACTTACGAAAAAGTAACCATATTTAAAACACATAAAATTATATTTCTTCTTTTAGTCAAAAATAACTTTTATTACTTATATTTCATAATAGATATTTTCTAAATTTGACTGTTTCCAATAAACTTATAGTGTAGAAATATCGAACAATGTTCCTCATTATTTTCACTCAGACGAATAAAAAGGCGGACGGAATTTCGTTAAACAAAGACTGAAACACTTATTTTTTTCCTAAACCCATTATAATTTCGAAAGCATTTTAACACACCAGATTTATACTGTTATTTTATTTGTGACATGCCAGCTTGCAAAACTGAGGACCGACGATGGCAGAGTCGTATCCTCCAAGCCAGAGCTATTGAAGGAGGTCGAGAAGTTCTATGGACAGTTATACACGTCCACCCGGACACCCGCTGTAAATCGGGCTTACGACCCAAAAGCTCGATTGACCCGACACTATACCGAAGATAGCCCGGACGTCAGCCTATACGAGATTAGGATGGCTCTGAAGCAGCTCAAAAACAACAAGGCACCGGGTGATGACGGAATTACGGCCGAACTCCTGAAGGCGGGTAGAAAACCGATCCTTAAAGCCCTTCAGAAGCTGTTTGATTCCGTCATTCTCGAGGGAAGAACGATACAGGCATGGAGCAGAGGTGTGGTGGTACTCTTCTTCAAAAAGGGCGATAATGCTCTACTGAAGAATTATAGGCCCATCTCACTTCTGAGCCATGTCTACAAGCTGTTTTCGAGAGTCATTACGAACCGTCTTTCGCGCAGGTTTGACGACTTCCAGCCTCCCGAACAAGCCGGTTTCCGAAAAGGCTTTAGCACCGTAGACCACATACATACGCTGCGGCAGGTTATACAGAAGACCGAAGAGTATAACTTGCCTCTTTGTTTAGAGTTTGTGGACTACGAGAAAGCCTTCGATTCGATCGAGACTTGGGCGGCACTACAGTCTCTTCAACGGTGCCAGATTGACTATCGGTACATCGAAGTGTTAAAGACTTTGTATGAAAACGCCACTATGTCAGTCCGATTACAGGACCAAGCCTCGAAACCTATCCTTCTGCAGCGAGGTGTGAGACAGGGAGATGTGATCTCTCCGAAACTTTTCACTGCTGCATTGGAGGATGTCTTCAAGGTTCTGGACTGGAAGGGGCTAGGCATTAACATAAACGGCGAGTACATCACTCACCTTCGGTTTGCCGACGACATAGTAGTCATGGCTGAGACCATGGAGGACCTCGGTACAATGCTTGATGACCTCAGTAGAGCTTCTGATAGAGTGGGTCTTAAAATGAATATGGAGAAGACAAAGGTTATGTCGAATTCCCATATAGCACCCATTCCCGTAAACATCGGAGAATCTACACTCGAAGTTGTTGACGATTATGTATACCTAGGACAAACTGTCCAGCTAGGTAAGTCCAACTTCGAGAAAGAGGTCAATCGTCGAATCCGACTCGGTTGGGCAGCGTTCGGGAAGCTACGCAATATATTCTCGTCCAAAATACCGCAGTGTCTCAAGACGAAAGTCTTTGACCAGTGTGTGTTGCCAGTAATTACTTACGGTACTGAAACGTGGTCGCTCACAATGGGCCTCATAAGAAGGCTCAAAGTCACTCAAAGGGCAATGGAGAGGGCTATGCTCGGAGTGTCCCTGCGTGATCGAATCAGAAATGAGGAGATTCGCAGGAGAACGAAAGTAACCGACATAGCCCGAAGAATTGCCAAACTTAAGTGGCAGTGGGCGGGGCACATTGCTCGCAGAACGGATGGCCGATGGGGCAGTAAAGTTCTGGAGTGGCGACCGCGTACTGGAAGGCGCAGCGTGGGTAGGCCCCCCACAAGGTGGACCGACGACCTGGTGAAGGTCGCGGGAATCCGCTGGATGCGGAAGGCACAGGACCGGTCGTTGTGACGATACTTGGGGGAGGCCTCTATCCAGCAGTGGACGTCTTTCGGCTGAAATGATGATGATGATGATGACAGGAACTGTTAGGAAAGTATTCTCTCAGGCGGCCGCACAATAGTACTGGTACCTATAGAAAAAGTGTGAAAAGTATTTTTATTTGTTTGAACTATAACAACGCTAAAACGGCTGAATAGATTTGAATGAAATTTGGCTCAGATAGACCAGAGCCCGGATAAACATACTATTGGCTACTGTTTATACTGGGAAGATAAATAGTTTTCGAGGGATGCGTGATGACATATTTATGTGATAAACCGAATTATACGCGGGCGAAGCCGCGAGCATATTCATTAATAAATTAATCAATTAAAGTATGGTCACCATGACCGTTTGTTGTGCCAGTTTAAAGAGGCTTATGACAAAAATCCACATTTCATAACTATTATGATAATGACAGACTATTATCACTTACGCGCCTAGGTACCTACCTACTAAGAATACCTAGTCTGTAATATTCTTTTTAGGTCACAATGAACCCCAAATATATATCTCCCTAACCAAACTAACTAACAGATTCTTAAAAACACTCATTATTATTCATGAAAACTTTCGCAAAATGCTTTCAGAAACTTATTTAATATAATAGAATCGGCCATTAGACATGCAAAAAGTATTCAGAAGTTATCCTCGTCCGCGTAAAGTTTTACAAAAACTACACTTACTTGGAGTTTGTAAACCAAACTACTTGAATAGGCAAAGACATTATATTCATATTAGATAAGAATCGAGTCGTATTAAAATCGATTCAAGAGAATTTAGTTGATCGTTTCATAACACGTTCGTAAAATGGTTGAAGTTTTTGTAGCGAAAGTTCAAGGTCTTACATTATTTGAGACGTAATGACGCACTGTGACAGCACTATGGTATGTTAACTCAGGCGGTTCACCCAAAGAGACAACACGATTTTAATATCGCACTGAATCGCCCACGGCTGTCGCATAAACGTGCCACTTTATAGGCGCAGTGGCGAGTCACTGCAACCTGCGCGTTGGCCGAACTCTTAAATATAAGTCAGTTTTAAGTCGCCGCTAAGTCTCATGATTACTTACATGTTACTTTAAGTTTAATTGTAACGACGGAACCACTTTTAAGAACATGTTAAAATGAAGTGTCATCTGAGAATTTGAGAGTTATCATTAAACATAGGAACGCGTTGTACAGTCGACTGCACGTCAGTGGTAGCACTTGAATTAGAAAACTTCAGTAAATCAATCAACTCAGCCTATCGCAGTCAACTGCTGGACATAGGCCTCTCCCGAGGGAGAGGCCTATGTCCAGCAGTGGACTGCTGCTATTAGAAAACTTACTGCTTACGAAATAAAGGCGCTTTCCATGTCTAACTGTTACCACTGTCATGCGGTTGACTGTGAAAGAGCGGGATGACACGTAAGGTTAAGTTAAAACAATTACTTAAAGCAGTTCTGGGCTAAATCTTTTCTTAGCTTTTGACGACATATCCTGTATCAAAAATCATAAGATTCTCTCTCAGAGCACCATCCATTATCGTACAGCCATCCTCCTCCTCCAATATTGCGTACTCTACTGAACTGATATGAATCGTTATAAATCCCGGCGCGTGTGCTTTCTGACGTCACAGTAAGGGTTGCCACGTCAGATAAAACAAATGAAGCAATAAATACGAGGACCGCGCTGAAATATGGGAAACGCCGCATGACTGTATAAATTGATTGCACATTTTACATCATATTTTGGATAAAGATTATTTAATGAGTTCTATATGTCATCTTTCATTCATGTTTGTAAGTAGGCCGTGTTATGATTAATACTGTCGCCTTGGGTGTTGACGTCATCATTCGTAATTTTTATGATAATTTTAAGGTTCACTCAAAGTGCCAAAGAGGAGATTTATCATAAAACTTTTGCACATTAGGTTCCTAACTAGCTTATCTGAGCATCTTTGAAGAAGTTTAATTGAAGAAGACAGGATAAAATGGTACAGGTCTCCATACCTTTATGAACTTTCGTATTTTTTTAGTCACGTAGACGTGGACTTCACATTAATTAAAAAAATCAAAAACACTGCCTTTGAGCATAGCAATCGGTAAACACTATTTTTGCAAGCAGCAAACAATCAAATCGGCAAGCACGATTCAAATCTAGTGTACAATAAAACCAACACATTCAGAAATAGTACAGCCTACAAAACACAATAGAGCATGGTACAGTCAACAAAAGAGTAAGGTTTACAGACAAATAATACGCAGGCTACTGACATTATTATTTTATGCGTAATCATTTTTCATACGCAAGACTTCACGCTCACGCACGCTTAGACGCTCAAACAAGTGATGGCAAAGACTTGGCATAGGTAGTAGAATTGGTCAATATCCGGTTTCTGTTTAGTTAAACACATAAAGTACAGCTATCCAAAGAACTATAACCTCGTCAGAGTAACTCTCACCAACACGCGTATGTACACTACACACATAATATAATACACTTTATATAGTATCTTTAGGCTTTTTAACCACCAAATTAATGTCAGAAGATCACATTTTTAGAGAAAAGACATTTTATGCGGATAAGCCCTTTCCATTATTGGACAACTAGACACACGGCAATGCGTGGTGTCTGTGTTTCACGATAAAGTATAGTCTGGTAGTCTTCAAGACTCGAGTGAATAGGTTTTTGCTGGACACGTGTGTACCATATCGACAACCGCAACATCGCTTAAAAAAACGTTGCTACCTCGATCGACTGTATTACAATTATCTCTTTTGCCCACCGTACATTTGGAAGTGGTACGTCCAGCAAATCATGCAATCAGTCCACCCGTTCCGTCCCGTGGTTGCGGTTATCAGATCATGAACGATCGCGTGATGATCTCGCAAATAGAAATCCATCTACGCATACCACTGTTAATGGAGACCAATTTGTTACTATTTATCTTGAGTATTAGGTGAAAATTGTGTTGTTTTAGTTACAATTGTAGAGCATTTTTGTACATTGAATCTGTTGTTCCGAGAAAGTGTGTATAAATCGGTTTGAATACTCCAACGGGGGCATTCTACTGTGTATAAATAAGTGGTATCGTCTAGCAGATCACAAAACTATAGGCATCATTGTGGAAGATTTAACGATCAATTAGCAAATAGGTCAACTTTAACGCAATAATGATTTGTCACATAATTAGTGAATTTAAGGAAATCATTATAATGCGCCATAACTAAGTCTTCTTACAAATTTGTAGAAAACAATCAAATAACAAAAATTACAAATCGCATTGTGCAATGTAAGTTAAAAATATCCTTTTACGTATTTGAACTAACGTCCTATTTGAAAACAATCAAATTGACTTGAATTTCAAACAGAATTTGAATTTTTACATGTTCTGATTGCGGAATTTAGGCATCCTTTGACTTTATTCTACGTGCTGTCCTATTCATGCTTGATCAATTGAAATGGAAAGGAAACTACAGAATATTGATACTGCACTTTACGGTTACAAACAAGGGAATCGATCATTTAATACCTCGTAAAAAAAAAATATAGGATTGCTAAACCAGCTAAAAGCCCACCCGATTATAAGGGATTATACTTCTCGGCAAATAACTTGAACAAAGATGGCGTCACTGTGCATGTTACTGTAATGACATACAGTTTAGAAAGGTATAAATCGATCACTGTGCATGTTCAGCTATATGCCGATATATATACCTTTACCCATTGCAACTGCAATATGACCGAGACTGTTGCCGAAAAGGTATTGCAAGTCGCGTCCGCGAAACTGAGACATGAAGATGGCAAGTCTCATGTGATTGTTATGTCACCGGCACCCGTACCCTTCGCACCGGAACAGAGTATTACAAGCATTATTGTTTGCAGCATATATAGGTACGGTGGTAGTTACTTCGCCAGACGAGCTGTTCTGATTTGTATCTTAATAAAATAGGTACTACCTGCATTCTTCCTTGCATCACATATGGCTGCGAAACTTGGTCACTCTCAAAACACCACAGAAACATGCTAGAACACTGCCAAAGAGCCATGGAGAGAAGCATGATAGGTATTAAGAAACAAGACAGAATACGGAATACATTCATAAGATCCAAGACAAGAGTTGTAGATGTACTTATGAAGATAGACCAACTGAAATGGAGATGGACTGGCCACATGTTGCGAAGTACCCAAGAAAAGTGGAGCAAGATCCTGACGACGGACTGGTATCCTAGAGATGGCAAAAGAAAAAGGGGAAGGCAACATAAAAGATGGGAAGACGAACTCAAGTCTACAGCAGGTCCTAACTGGAGAAGAGTCGCAAGAGACAGAAAACAATGGAAACTGTTAGAGGAGGCCTTTGCCAGGAGGCACACTGAACTCAGAGACATTTTGTAACAAGGAAACAACTGCATAGAGAGTTCAGGATTCCCTACCCTTATTATTTATTTATTTATTTAAAATAGGTACAGTTACTACATAACAAGTGTTCGGAGTGTCCCTGCGTGATCGAATCAGAAATGAGGAGATTCGCAGGAGAACGAAGGTGACTGACATAGCCCGAAGAATTGTCAAACTTAAGTGGCAGTGGGCGGGGCACATAGCTCGCAGAACGGATGGCCGATGGGGCAGTAAAGTTGTGGAGTGGCGACCGCTTACTAGAAGGCGCAGCGTGGGTAGGCCCCCACGAGGTGTAGGTACCGACGACCTGGTGGAGGTCACGGGAATTCGCTGGATGCGGAAAACGCAGGACCGGTCGTTGTGGCAATGCTTGGTGGAGGCCTATGTCCAGCAGTGGACGTCTTTCGGCTAAAATGATGATGATGATGATGACTGCAATACATCCTCGTAATATTAACCAGGTCCTCCTTGATATTGCGTAAAATTACTTTTGGTTCTTGGAGTTAAATTTCGAAAACCCCTTTTTTCAGTACTTGCTTTTAGTGATGATGTGCTTCGTTATTTAGGACTTAACTTGATATTATTATAGCGAAGCCCTCGCTAAGGCTTGCAAAGTTGGGAATGAATAAATCTGTATAAAGTTTTTAGATTTTTCCAAACCATAGTCCAAACCACTAAGTAACATGGAGGAAAAGTACTTTAGATATTGAAAATAGGAAATTTTACTTTAAGAAGACTTCTTATTTTCAAAAGCAAGTATGACTGCATTCAAGGGGTTTTCAAAAGGATTCCCGGTTCAGGTAAGAGATTTTTCAATAAATAAATAAATAATAAATATCTTTTTATTTCACATAAATGGTGTACACAAATAGTAGTTATACAATGTCTCGGTATGAAGTGTTTGTTTGAACTCTGGTACCCAATGTAAGATTTAACTTGTGAATGCAGGAAATCTTATTTTTAAAAATAAAATGAAGTTTCCTTTGAGTAAAATTTCATATTTCTAATAATTAAATTAATTTCCTTCCATGAACATAGCGATGAGACCGCCTGTATAGTAGGTATATAGGCTATTAGAAAAGAATAATAATTTATTAGCATAGAATGTTGATACATGAAATAGCGATCAAAACAAAAGAGTGACCCTTGTACAAACTACCTTGAATGAGGCAGGCAAACCATATGACAATATTACTAACCTGTGTAGGCAAAGTCTGCTGTCCAGCGAATCTCTGACTGAATGATATAATAGGCGCTCCATACGGCAGGGTCGGGAAGTCACCAGGGAACACAACCCTGTCACAGTTCATCAGGATCCTCAGCTGCAATGCCCGGTCCACTTGGACCTTACACCGGCATGGGTATCGAAGATCATCGTTCAGTTCAGAACACGGCACCCATTGCTGCTGACCCACGATGTAGGGGATCGTGAAGAGAAGTAGTAGTAGCCGCATTTTTTCCTGCGGAAGAAAGAAATTGATTAACTTCATGACGAATTTATGAAAAAAGGTTTTATTTTGAATAAAGATGGGACATTTTGTTGCATTTTGTTGTTTTTATTTGCTAAACAATGTTTTTGTTAGTAGAATCATCCCTCAGAACGCATTCTACTACTATTATAAATGTGAAAGTTTGGATGTTTGTTTCAATATTAGTTTTTCCTTCAGTAATGTTGAAACGGCTTCGGCGTTCTGAATTAGCCCATAGGACGCTTTTTGTCGACATACCACGGGAGCCAATTAAGCCACGGTCATCAGGCTAGTTTAAAATAAATTCTTAATTTAAATAATATTATTATATGAATTGAATGGGCATTTCACATCTCTTCGAGTATCATTAGGAACTCGACTTGCAAGGCGTCCTGATTTTAGTACCGTATTTAGACAAATCCAATTATTTTCATGTTACCGTGACTATATATCAAATCGAAGGCTAGAATTGTTTGCCATATTAAGAATGTTTATTGCACATAATTTTATATTTTTTTTGTAATTATTTTACTTATAAGAATGTTTATTGCTGTTGTATATAATTTAAAAAAAAAAAAAAGTATTTTCTTCATTCTTCTTCTTCGTAACTTAACAATAGCTATACATACAAGCGTCAAACTTAATGTGGCTAGTGCATACTCTAAATTTTAACAACAAATAATAAAAATATTGCAAACATAGACATTGGTGGTAGGCACGGAACCCTTAGTGCACGAGTCCGACTCGTACTTAGCCGATTTTTAACCGACGAAAAAAAGGAGGAGGTTCTCAATTGGACGCGTATTTTTTTTTTTTTTTTTTTTTTTTTTTTTTTTTTTTTTTTTTTTTTTTTTATATGTATGACCACGCATAACTTTTTACAGAGTGGTCCGATTTCGATGATTCTTTTTTTAATAGATAGGGTATATCTCGAAGTTGGTCCCATTTAAATTCAAAATCAAAATCCACACCTAAGGGTAGTAAAACAGGGGATGAGTGTTTGTTCACCCACTGAATTCTTACCTGTTAACTGATTCTGTTGAAACTTGACACACATAAATATAGTTCTAGACACTACGACATAATGGAGACCTGGAGTTAGATTATAACCACAAAAAAATGAAAAATAAAACTTTTTAACAAAAAATCGAACCGACGAAAACAGAAACTGAAAAGCGAAAAATAACTAATTATGAGTCGGTGCCAAACAACCAATCAACGAAGATCATTAAATTACTTTAAATAAATAATAAAAACAACGTCACATCAAATACAACGTGAAATTTTCAACGATAAACAATTACTTTCCAAAAATGCGTTCTCCGCTCGGCCACTTGCAACTTGCACGCACTTTGCTTGTTAAAAGTTGGTTTGGCGCCGACTCATAATTAGTTATTTTTCGCTTTTCAGTTTCTGTTTTCGTCGGTTCGATTTTTTGTCAAAAAGTTTTATATATAATTTAATTTAATTTTATCCATAAACACATAATTTTTACCTAAATTAACTTCGCAATACAAATGTTTTTCTAAATAATTCACTCGTAAAAACAAATGTCTCGATAACTCAATGGTAGATTTGTTTAGAGTTTTTATTTGAGCTGCGAATAAAACCATCGCAGGTTATTACCATAAACAAAACACCAATAGCCGATAAAATCACAAATTATAGTCAATGAGCCTCTAAAAAAGCCTAAATCAATATTTTTTATAAATTTTGATGTCATTGAATAAAGAATGTCGACGCGCATAGCCTGACCAATCACACAAAAAAATATAACAATATTCAGTATATCTGAAAAGGTCAAAATAGATTGGGAGCGAAACACTGAATTTGACATACACGCTGCAATTTTTGTAGTTTTGGAAACGAAAACCACCACTACCACTCTATGTCAGTAATGGAATCAATTGATTGTAGTGACAATTTCAATCAAAAATCAGAATTATTAATACCAATTGCTTTGAAAAAAAGATCACTTATTTAATTTTAATAATACAATGGGTATTTACTCACATCGAAATTAAAACATTAAATACATTATTTAAAAATAAAAAACTTTAAATAAAACTACACCTAAAGCTAAAAACTAAAAACTTTTTAACAAAAAATTGAACCGACGAAAAGTGAAACTGAAAAGCGAAAAATAACTATTTATGAGTCGGCGCCAAACGAACTTTTAACATGCAAAGTGCGTGTAAGTTGCAAGTGGCCGAGCGGAGAACGCATTTTTGGAAAGTTATTGTTTATCGTTGAAAATTTCACGTTGTATTTGATGTGACGTTGTTTTTATTATTTATTTAAAGTAATTTAATGATCTTCGTTAATTGGTTGTTTGGCGCCGACTCATAAATAGTTATTTTTCGCTTTTCAGTTTCACTTTTCGTCGGTTCAATTTTTTGTTAAAAAGTTTTATTTTTCATTTTTTTGTGGTTAAAATCTAACTCCAGGTCTCCATTATGTCGTAGTGTCCAGAACTATATTTATATGTGTCAAGTTTCAACAGAATCGGTTAACAGGTAAGAATTCAGTGGGTGAACAAACACTCATCCCCTGTTTTACTACCCTTAGGGGTGGATTTTGATTTTGAAATTTAAATGGGACCAACTTCGAGATATACCCTATCCATTAAAAAAAGAATCATCAAAATCGGACCACTCTGTAAAAAGTTATGCGTGGTCATACATAAAAAAAAAAAAAAAAAAAAAAAAAAAAAAAAAATATACGCGTCTAATTGAGAACCTCCTCCTTTTTTTCGTCGGTTAAAAAGGGCACTTCTGGGCACGTTACCAGTTGAAAGCGACGCGGAGCGATATTTTGATACTCCTTTGTAGTTTCTTTTGTTTTTTTTCTTTTTTTTTTCTTTTGTAGTTTTATTTAAGGTTTCTTATTTTTAAATAATACAATTATATTTAATATAATACGATCAAAATTATTACAATGAAAATCAAAGAAGTGAAGATCGTAAATGCTCGATTTTTCCCAAAAAACAGAATTGAACTCGAAAAAAAAAAGAAAAAAAAGATAAATTCTGATTTTCGGGAAAAAAATATAGAGTTGTTTTCGTTTCCAAAACGACTACAATTTCAATGTGTATATTATATTGTTGCTTTTGAAGCAGCGCTATAGACTGCCAAGCCAAGATAATATGTATCGAACACTTCAGGTCAATAAAACTACCTCTTGCTATCGTCGAGTGTTTTTGAAGCAATTAATTAACCTCACCCTTTATGAAATAAAATCCATGCATCCTTGGAAACTTGCAAATTTAGACTTAGGTGGTATTAGACGCTTTCCGAGGAAATCTCCTAAACAACTGATATTCTCGTAAACAAGGTCGTCTACCAGGAAATTTACGGAGGGACCTTTATTTATTTGTTTTACAGATATCGTACTAATTTTTATAGGATTAATATCGAGAAAACGGGATTCGACGAAGGTCGCTTGTACATTTTGCTAAGACAATAAGACTGTGACTTTCGTAGTAGGATAGATGTCAATTAGCTGTGTTTTCACGCTTATTTGTTCGTACCAGCTATTGTCTTTTAGATGTGGCTCTGCTTTATCTACGCTTATTGTATCAATGTTAAGTGATTTGTAGCAATAGTAAGTTCAATGTCTCTTGGAAGATGAATTTTATTAACAAACTAATATATCTATCTACCAAACTATACTATTTTAAGTACTTCTGTGGAGTAACGAGGTATCATATTCCTCCAACACAAAGGGAGCATCCTCAAACCAGACTCGGTCTTATTGCCGGTCCGCAGTGTTTTGAATCAACTTTTCAGTTTAATGGGGCGTGTTTGTTGTACGGACTCCACGCAGAGTGTGCTCCGTATGGAGCAATCCGCGTCACTGTAATACGATGATCTATCGCCACACGTGTGTCTCCGCTGCGGAGCTCCATCCGGACCCGACAACCCGCATTGTTCTGAAACCAGCCTTACATCCTTTACAGTTTTAGAGTAAACAAAATTTTTATCTTATGGACCACAAACCAGATGTCGTATTATTTACTATTTTCATTAATACCTATTTATGTAGGTAGTAGACGTTCTATATACTGCAACAGAATATCTTGCAAAAAATACCGTGTCTAAAACTACAACACTACACATTCGAGCTGAATACTAGTAATTATGCTTTCTCATACGAATGGGCTAAATCTACGTGCCTGTTTCCTTTATACGCTAGTGCTGTCACAATAATGCCAAACGTAGAGGTATCGACTGTAATATGGACTACGACGAAGACATTTGGTTCGTTACACTAGTTTCTGTTTCAATAATGAATTGCAAAAGTTTTTCTGTGTTATCATTATTCAGATTTGCACTTAATTTGTTTGTTTGTTATAAGTTGACAAAAGTTTATACAATGTTAGTGTTTTTTTGGGGTTCCGTGCCCAGAGGGTGCCAACGGGACTATAACTAAGGCTGAATCTCTTTAACCTTAATTTACACAAAATATGTGTTACTATGGCTTCTATCAAGTAAGTATCATAGCAAGTACTAAAATAATAAAAAGTCTAAACCACAGAAATAGATAGGTAGATAGAATGGAAAAGTCTACGGGGTGCACGTGCCATCACTCTGCACCAGAGCGCAGGGCATTTCGAAACCTTTCTCAGTACGCCTTATGACTTGTTTCTATAAATACTGTAACAAAAACCTGCAAAAATGCCTTATTGCGCTGTTTCTAACTACAGAAAAAAAAGCTGTAAAGTAAATTTGATTAAAGTTAATATTTTTAAATTAATGACGTCAACATGAGAGGTGTGGTTTTTCTGAAAGTTGCCACGCATGAATCGCAAGTCATCATCCTCCTCCGAGCCTTTTCCCAATTATATTGGGGTCGGCTTCCAGTCTAGCCAGATGCGGCTGAACATCAGTATTTTACACGGAGCGACTGCCATCAGACCCCCGCAACCCAGTTACTGGGTAATACTGACATTCGGAGGTTAGACCAGTTGTCAGACTTTCAGGCTTCTGACTACCCGTAACGACTGCCATAGATATTCGTATGACAACCGGGACCGACAGCTTAACGTGCTCTCCGAGGCACGGAGGGGTCTCGATGTGTACCGAAACGGTCACCCATCCACAGACTGACCGTGGCAAGTGCAGCTTAACCTTGCAGATCGTACAATCCGCGCAGTCGTTGCTTCGCTACGAGCCCGCATCGCAAGTAAAATTGTGATTACAACCATTCTTTCTATCTATTTCTGTGGTCTATACCTACCTACTTAGTTAAAAACAACAAATAAAAATGATTATTTGCCAGATACGTTTGGGGTCTCTATGGTCATGGTGTAGTGGTAGGTACAAGGTTTACGGAACCCTTAGTACGCGAACCCGACTCGCACTTGAGCAACTTTTTATTCTTTTTAATGCTGTTTGCATTAACATGCAATTCAACGTTTACAAAGTTTTATTTTTTGCAGTAACCTCGCCTGCCATTCTCATAAACTAATTATTGAAACCGTCAAAACATTCATATTTGTTTAACATAGGTACAATATACTTTAGTTATTAATCTGAGGGCACAATCGACTGCACGTCAGTGCTAACAGTTAGACCTTGACAGCGTCTTTATTTGGAAGCAGTAAGGGTGGTATTCGTAATTCTGACGTGCGGTCGACTGTACAATATTCGAAATTGCTACAATATATTTTGCGATAAAATACATTTTTATTACTTACTGTCTGCAAAGTTTTCTGGAAATTGTCTAGACTGCAAGCGATAATTGGATGAATTACAAGAAAAAGGGTTCTCACTTTTGGTATGAATAGGTAAACTAGTCATAAGTTCGAATTTACTTTGCCTTTGACGCGAATCAACAAAAAACAACTTTGAAAGTCGCGATTGTTGATTTGTTTCGTCTAACTTTTCGTTTTCTCATTAAAATTATACTCTTCGATATCAAATTTATTATTTTCAGATGAAATACTATGTTTGAAGCTCAGATAATTTTCATTGTCTGTTATTTTAACAAATTCTCCCATTCCATACATTGTCGAAACCCCGACAGACAATAAATTAATAACTTATAAAATTTTCCGATACTTCGCTCTACCGCTAACGAGTTGTCGCATAGCGCTTCTCCATTATACACAGTGTCAGACACTGTGTCACATCGTAATAATTTGTCTCAGAGACACGGGTGGAGCTCTGCGCGTAATAGGAGAAATTTTCTCCGTGTTTCGTAGCTGGAAAACGATCATCGTGCGAATTCCGAATGGGTAAATTATTAACGAAGCTCGATTTATGTGAAAAGTTTGTTCGATCGCGTCCGAAACTAGCATAGTTTGTTTGGAACTTCTTCCTTACTGCCATCATCGGCTTCTCATCTCCCCGAACACAGTTTTTGATATATCCGAATATAAATTTCAACCTCCTTTCTTGGTACTTCTTAAAACTTTTGATCTTGGGGTAAATAAAAACAGGGATTTATTGAGTGCTCTCTGACTTTCGTGAGGGAGATCCGGTTTATCTGTTTGTTTGCGAAAACAATTTCGGTGATGAAGTTGTTTTTGTGTAAACAAACGATTTAAATAAATTAATAAACTGCTGCTTATAATAATAAGTAATTAACTTATCAGATGATTGTTTTGTACCTATGCTTATATTGTATAAAGACCCAAGGAAAATTAAACTTAATTGATTGATATTTTAATATCTGCCAATTGCAAACACTAAGGAAATAAAAAACTTTTGATTAAAAACCACGTACAATACATGAAACCTCTCACTCCGGCACCGTGATATCAAAAACTTGAAACTTTCAAACCAAACTTTTTCTATAATATCTCTACTAATACAATAAAAATAGCAAAATGCAAAATGGCAATAGGCTCGCCCCCTATTACATGGGACTATAACATAGCTGGCGAAATGTGGGTGTACTATACACCTCTGCCTACCCCTTCGGGGAAATACAGGCGTGATGTTATGTTATGTTGTTATGTTATAATAAAAATATAACCGCAAATCTTATACTCAAAATCGGGTTTCAGTTTCAGATAGCTATGAAACTATTCTAAAACAAAGACCATTACTCAGCGCAACGGGCAGACAACAAATCTTGCGCGCAACGTTGCGGGTCACAACGCAACGATGCTGTGCAACAAATAAACTATGCTGCGACAATGTCGCCTGCCTCGGAATTTACCCCGAAATCTGGGGCATGTACGATTGTCTTCCGGGCTTTTTGTGCATGGAAAACTTTAATAGTAAGTTTAGCTGTATTTTCTTGCATGCAGATTATTAATGCTTACCAGTGGCGAAGCTAGAGGGGAAGGCCTACACCGATTGCGATAAAAAAAAAAAACAAAAAAAAAAAACGGCTAAAACTAATTTTATTTTATTTAATTTCAATTTAATTTTATTGCTTTAAAAAAATACGTTATTTCCTTTTTATATTATCATTCGGTTCGGGGCCCACAGAGTAGATTATTGAATAAAACCAATGTTTCTTTTGACGAAGACAATTTATTTCAATAACCCGGAGACCTTACTAAAGCTTGGGAACGAAACCATAGCGCGATGTACAATATTGTACAACGCCATCTAGTTAGAAAATAGGGAACTAGAATTTATTAATAACTTTAGCTTAAAGGGCTAGCTTATACATTCCGCCCACCATGGACAGAATGTCCATTGCTCCCGCCCACCATGAACAAACCTCATTCGAAATGGACTGTATATAGTTTAAAAACAAAAGCTTTTAGTCAGCCATGGTGGCTAAGAACAGAACACAATTTTAAAAACAAATCTGTTTACAAATACAGTAACAAAAATGACAAAACTTATAACTTTAACAATATTCAAACAAGCAAAATATGTCACTTCACTGAGTGACAGGTAGCACACACAACTTGGTTACTGGTCGTTTAATTACGACATCCTTACATTTAAGAGAAACTACCCTCGTAATGTTGTCCGAACCCGGATGTTTATCAGTGATTTTACCTAAAAGCCATTTGGCTGGAGGGAGACCATCCTCCTTTACTAATACTAAATCACCGATCTCTGGTTCAGGTGTTTTGTTTGCCCACTTGTAGCGATGTAAAAATTGACTTAAATACTCACTTGACCACCTACGCCAAAAGTGTTGCAGCATTTTTTGTGTTAATTGCCAACGTTTTAAAGATGAAATAGATGAAGTCTCGTAGTTGTTTTCCGGTACGAGATTTAATGGTTCACCTATTAAAAAGTGTCCTGGAGTAAGGGGTGTAGGATCTTGAGAATTAGTGCTTAATTGAGACATTGGTCGAGAGTTTAAACAAGCTTCCACTTGGTACAATAGAGTTGAAATCTCTTCAAATGTGAGAGTCGCATTACCAATTACGCGTTTCAGATGGTGCTTGGTGGACTTTATTCCAGCTTCCCATAGCCCGCCGAAGTGCGGGGCATATGGTGGAATAAAGTGCCACGTAGTGCCGTTGTTTGACAAACACTCGGCGATTTCTTTCGTCAAGGTTGACTTCTCCTGTGCGAACAAACTACGGAGTTCGCGTGCGGCACCCACAAAATTTGTACCATTATCACTAAATATGTCAGCGCAATGCCCACGTCTAGCAACAAACCGTTTAAAAGCCGCAAGAAATCCTTGTGATGTGAGATCACTCACAGCTTCCAAGTGTATGGCTCTTGTAGCCATACATACAAAAAGGCATACGTAACCCTTATAAGACTGGTGACCTCTACCTTTAGAAGTCCTAATCTGTATGGGACCCGCGTAATCAACACCACTTCGGTAAAACGCTCGAATTGGTGTTACTCGAGCTGGAGGTAATTGTCCCATCAGTTGATCTCTGGTCTGTGCAGCATGTCTTACACAGACAACACATTTGCGGACAACCAGTTTTGCTCGATTCTTAGCATCAATAACCCAGTATTTAGTTCGCAGATAGTTGACCATAAGCTGTGGTCCGCCGTGCAACGTGTTACTGTGAGCTTCAGCCAGGATTAAATCGGTAAGGTGAGATTTCGATGGTAATATCATTGGATGTTTTATTTCAGTTTTAATCTCAGCTTTCTCAAGACGACCACCGACTCTCAAGATACCCGAGTCGTCTAGGAACGGATTCAATGAGGTAAGTTTGCTTTTTCTATGTACTATCTTATTTTTTTTAATATCTTTTATTTCTTGCTGAAAACTCAAGTTTTGACACTGTTCTACGCAAATATGAAGAGCTTCATTTAATTCTATGCTAGTTAACCATACAGGTAAGTTACGATCATGTACGTTTTTTAACTTTTTTATAAATCTTCTACAATAAGCTAAAACTCTAACTAATTTACGAAGAGACGAGAACTTGGTCCATAACTCTAATTCATCCTTCTGTGTAACGTGATAAACTTTCTTTGACTTTTCTTCTAAATTAGTGTCTGATATTTGTTTTCTATCATGGCTTTCAGATTCATGTTTCAGCCATAATGGCCCTGTTTTCCATAACTGAAACATCGGTAATTCTGACGGGTTGATGCCCCGTGATGCACAATCTGCTGGATTATCAGAAGATGATACGTGTGACCATTGGTCCCTGTCTAAAATATTTAGAATCTCTGAAACCCGATTGGCTATAAAGGTTTTCCATCTGGTTGGATGGCTGCTCAACCAAGCTAGGACGACTGTAGAATCAGTCCAAGCCCGTATGTTAGTTTTTGAAATGTTTAAGATCACCGAGACCTCCTGTAATAGCTTAGCTAATAACACAGCACCACACAACTCGAGCCTTGGAATAGATACTTGCTTAATCGGTGCTACTTTTGTTTTAGAAGTTACCAGATGAATGAAGACGTTTCCTGTATCATCCACAACACGCACATAGACCACAGCAGCATAAGCTTCACTAGATGCGTCGCTGAACCCATGTAGTTCCATTATACTATTCTCCTTGACGTTAATCCATCGTGGAAGTCTACATTTGGTAAGTTCAGCAAGTTCTGCACGGTAAGTAGTCCACTCATTTAAGAGCTGAGGTGGTAATTCATCATCCCATTCTATTCCTGCAAGCCAAAGCTTTTGAATCATAATTTTGGCTTTTATGATTGCTGGTGATATCCATCCCATTGGATCAAACAACTTGGCTATATCCGATATAACTTTTCTTTTTGTTACAGGTTCACAGATTGGCGGTAGCTGAACGGAGTACTCGAATTCATCTGTTCGTCGGTTCCAGGTAAGTCCCAATATCTTTATTATTTCATTTTCTTTTAGTTCTAGGTTGCTTTCTGTTGTTTTGCTTTCTTCGCTTATTTCCTTATGTAGTTGATCATTATTGCTTGACCATTTTTGTAACTCAAACCCTCCTTTGCTTAGTAGCTTAGTTATTTCATTAAATATTTGTTTTCCTTCTGATACAGACTTACAACCGCTAAGAAGATCATCCATGTAGAAATCTTGTAATACTCTTTCAGATGCTAGTGGGAATTGGTCTCCATCATCATAAGCGACTTGGTGAAGCGCTCTGACTGCCAGGAATGGTGCTGGAGCAGTCCCAAAAGTGACTCGTACTAAACGCAAATGTTGTATATCTTCTGTAGAGTCAGCTCTCCACACTAAACGTTGATAGTCTGCGTCCTGGTCCGTCACCTTCACCTGTCTGTACATCTTGACGATGTCAGCTACTAAGCAAATGGGGTGGAGCCTCCACCTCATAAGAGTGTGCCTTAGATCAGCTTGTAAAGTCGGACCTACCATAAGATTACTATTAAGTGAAACTCCATTATTGTCGCGACTAGAAGCATTAAATACAACCCTGAATTTGGTGGTCGTTTTATCTTCTCTAACTACTTCATGGTACGGTAAGTAAACTGCTTCTGGATTATCAATTTCTTTTTTAGGTATTATTTGCATATGACCGAGCTTTAAATATTCTAAAATAACATCAGAAAATTTACTTTTTAAATCGGGTGATTTTAAGAACCGGTTTTCTAAAGATAATAATCTTTTTATTGCAATATCCCGTGACTTGCCATATTTACAGCTCGGATCATCATCTTTAAATGGTAATTTTACAATGTACCTACCAGAACTATCGCGTCTGGTGGTTTCCTGAAAAATGTCTTCACAACGTTTTTCTTCTGGAGTGAATTGTTTTTTACCTAGAGTGAAGTTATCTGATTCGAGCTCCCAAAATTGTTTAAGGTTAAAATCTTCATTGCAAATGTTAGTATGCATAGTGATGATAGTACTACTGATCATAGTATTGGTTTCACTATCACCACCCACCTTGCCAGATAAAACCCAACCCAGCCTGGTATTCTGTGCTATAAGTGTTCCTGGTGGGCCTCTTATCAACCCCTCAGTTATAATTTGGCAATAAACTTCTGCTCCAAGCAATAAATCAATTTTATTTGGTATGTTAAACTTCGGATCTGCTAACTTCATAACTGGTAAGTTAGGCCACTGCTGGACCACAATTTTTCTTTCAGGTAGAAATGAAGTTAACTTCCTAAGAACGTATGCTTTGACTTGTACGGTAAATGTAGGATCCTGGAGAGATTGTAGTTTGATATAAACCACATGTTTACAATCAAGTGAAGCATTATCCTCACCCCCCACTCCAAATATAACGCTGTTGCAATTAATTCTTTTTAGCCCAAGTAGTTGGACTGCAGACTCCGTTATAAAGGATCCCTGTGATCCCTGGTCCACTAGAGACCTTAGCGTTATATAAGACCCTGTGCTAGTTTCCGCCTTTACCAAAGCTGTTGCTAAAACAACATGACATTTTGTGTTAGAAAAACAACTTGTTATATTTTTTACCTCGGTCTCGTCTTGTGATGTTGTTGCGGTTACAACAACACTGGTACTATCAACTGATGGCTTGGTTGATTCCACAGTATCAGTTGGTTGGTTATTATTATTTGAATGCAGCAACGAATGGTGTTTCCTTTTGCAAATTCTACATCTTGTGGGCAAACGACACGAGGTTACCAAGTGGTTTGCGCCTAAGCAATTGAAACACAATCCGGAAGTTTGGACAAAATTACGACGCGATGACAACTCTTCCTTAGCAAACTCTTTACAAATTCCTATCTTATGATTATTATTAGAACAATAGCTACATGAAGAAGACTTATTCTCAATGGCATTTTTTACAACATGATGTGACTTTGTGGTAGTGCTCTTCCCTGGTTTAGTACATAAAAATTCAAGTGACCTGAATCTGTGTTCTACAAAATCTAAAAATTGCTTCAATGTTGGCAATTCATTAGTTGAACTACAAATTTTAGATTCCCAAAGTTTGCGAGACTCATTATCTAGTTTAGAACACAATATGTAAATAACAATGAGATCCCAGTTTTCAATATTAATACCTTCATTTTTCAAAGCATTGAGACACTCGTTAGAAGTATCAAAAAGTTCTTTTAAACAATTAGATGATTCAGTGGTTAAACTCTTTTGGCTTAAAAATCTTTTTAAAATACAATCTGTTATAAATTTCTTATTATTAAATCGATGCTCTAAG